>OW121851.1:128303623-133303623 GCA_933228895.1 Platycnemis pennipes | reverse complement strand
AAATTAGTTTGCTGTGAGAAACCTTGTCAAAAGCCTTCTTGAAGTCGAGAAATATAGCATCCACTGGAATATTATTTTCGCCAGAAACTAAAATATCGTGGGAAAAGAGAGCAAGTTGGGTTTCACACGATCTGCTCTTTCGGAAGCCATGCTGGACATTGGACAATAAATTCTGGCTATCTAGGTGTCCCATGACTGAACTGACAATTATATGTTCTAGGACCTTGCATGAAATGGACGTGAGGGATATAGGTCTGTAGTTAGATGGCTGCTCCCTATCGCCACTTTTAAAAATGGGTGTTACATCGGCTGCTTTCCAGTCCATCGGTACGACGTGTTCGGTGAGGGATTTATTAAATACTATTTCAAGGTAGGGGGAAATTTCGGATGCTAACTCTCTATACACGCGGGAGGGAATTTGATCAGGGCCAGGAGATTTGTTGGGGCTTATATCTTTAAGTAATTTTTCAATACCATTACAGGAAATGTCAATTGGTTGCATCAACCGCTGAAAGAGGTCAGGTAACACGACAGTTGAATCCCCGGAAGGTGGGTTAAAAACGGTTTGGAAGAAGGAATTTAGCAAGTTAACTTTGTCGAGTGTGTTTGTGGTCATTTCACCTCTATCATTTTTAAGTGAATGGACGGCAGACTTATGGCCTTGCACTTCCCTTACGTACGACCAGAAGACTTTTGGATTTTCTTTCAATTGTTCCCCAAGTGTTTTTCTTTTGAATTCTGCAAATGCATTACTAAGGGCTGACTTTGCAGTGGATTTTGAAATTTTATAATTTTCAATAATTACATTACGCTCATCAGTGGGCATATGTTTACTAATTTTTTTCATTTTAGCATGACATATTCGCTGCCGTCTCAGGGATTTTCTCACTTCGGCATTGTACCACCTAGGTTCAGTGCTTTCTTTTTTGAATTTACAAGGGATAAATCTGTTGATCCCAGAGCGCATGATATTAATGAACGACTTCCATGAATCGTTGGTACATACCTTTATGGAAGACTTTTTGAAATCCGATAAGGAATCTCTTAAATAAATTTTAAAGTTAGCAAAGTCTGCTCTTTTAAAAATGTAAAACTTTCTTTTTTGTTTAAAATTTTTATCTAAAGATAGCGAGAGTTTTGCAGTTATAACTCTGTGGTCACTGATTCCATCAACCGTGTCAATCATTGTCACATGTTGTGGGATATTGGTTGCCAGTAAATCAAGAGTGTTGTCCCCTCTATTAGGTGCTGTAGCTAATTGTGTCAGGGAGTTATTGGAGAAAACATCTAATAGAGTCTCACAAATGTCTTTGTCCCTTCCTCCAGCTTTGAAGCAGTATGTTCTCCAGTCTATTGATGGTGCATTGAAATCTCCACCTATTATTATATTACGTTCGCTGTTACGGGACGTTATAGTATTTATCTGGTTTCCCAGTTCTAATAATGACTCAACATCAGTGTTTGGGGGCCTATAGAAGGCGCAGACAGATATTGATCTGGATTTGGGGCATGTTAATGAACACCAAACACATTCTAAGGGGTTGTCGGGAAATATTACTGCTTTGCTAATGATTGAGTTCTTGACTGCAATGAAAACACCACCACCTGCTCTGTTATGTCTATCTTTTCTATATATTTTAAAAGATTTGGGGAATATTTCTGAGTCAGGAATGTCATCTGTCAGCCAACTTTCAGTTCCTATAATTACATCTGCATCAGTAGTATGAATAAGGTGATGGAACTCAGGTATCTTGTTTTTAAGACTTCGGCAATTAACTACCGCAACGGAAATATTTTCACCTCGACTGTTATTAAGGCTACAAGGGAGAGCTCTAGTCATGTCTGAAGTATTTTGAGGTTCAATTCTGCTTTCATGAATGTTAGCCGATAAAGCGACTGGCAACGAGAAGTTATTTACCCCACTACATGACCTACTCTCTACCCTACCATCTACCCTAAAAAAGGCCTGCAATGATCTAATACCCTATCCGCCACGCGTTTGGCGGCGTCCGGAGTGTAATGAACTCCAGAGCGGTTTAACGGGTGTCTACACGACCGAAGCGACGGCTGAAGGTCAACGAAGGAGGCTCCAATGTCCTTACAGAAACGGCGTAGCCTCTGATTTATGTCTACCACTCGACGCCAAATCAGAGGTCCACGATCGATCCTCGGGACCAGACTACAAATCGAAAGCGCCAGTTCAACGCCCGCGACTTCACTTACCCGCTTCACCTCAGAGTTCAATTCCTTAAAGGAATGCAGAATCTCCTCGGGTCTGCGGTCGGTGGCATCGTTGACGCCTACGTGGGCCACGACCTGCAGCCTAGAGCACTTCGTGCCCGCAACCGCCGCTCCCATCGCCCTCGTCACCTGAGGAATACCGCCACTGGGGATGCACCAAGACGTTAAGCCCTGGCTAACACCCTCGCGGTCTGCCCTTCTCCGCAAAGGAGCCATCACACGCCGAACGTTACTACTCCCTATCACTAGCATCCCCCCCTTCCCACTCTGACGGCTTCTCCTCGGTAGAGCTCTCGGAGTAGCGACGGGGCCGGCTGCAGGAATCTCGGCGACATCCATAGGAAGCGCCTGAAACCTATTTGAGACGGGGAGAGGAGTTGCCTCTGCAAACTCCGCTCCGCGCCGCAGCCTTACACCTCCGCTACTCAGAGTAACTACCCTCCACTCATCGGGCTTAGGGGCTGGCGCTACCTCTTCACTGAGCGGTGTAGTGACGGTTGGATCCTCACTAATGAGTCCACCCGAAACTCCAGCACTCTCGGAGACAGACACCCTCCCTTCTACCTTCGAACGGAGCTCCGACACGATTCTCTCCAACTCGGCGATACGGGCCCTTAGAGCCGCGCATTCGCCTGAATTATCGAGCGTCACGACAGAAGACCGATTCAAAGCCATCCTAATCACGCTTTCCCCCGAAAACTAAGCTATGTAAAGACTATATAGTATAAATTACAACCACTAAGCTATGGATGAACTACGTTGGAAGCAGTACTATTCGATTATAAATAAACTTCAGATATATTAATACAAGGAACAGAAAGTACCTAGATTCTTTACACAATTCAGTACACACTAAGAAATGACTACAATAGAACTCTAAAGGACTCAGCAATAAGATTTAAAAATCAATAATCACCAGCACGTAGGCACTTAACTAATTGCCCTAGCAACAACAGGAGGTAGGATAAGACTTACACGGGTGAGTGGTTTGCGCAGGAAGGGCTCTCCACGGGGAGTCGGTTAGGGGATTGTTTCACGGCTGGGGGTCTCGGTTATCGCTGACCTTGACAAGGTTAGCGATGGGAAGGGAAGGAATGTAGTGTTGTTGACGTGAGTAATATAGGCTAGAAGGAAGAAGCAGCTAACTGACAAACCAACGGGAAGTAAGGCTCTAGTAGAGAGAAGAGTTAGGTTAATATGCAAGTAATACCTACTACCCAACTACCGCTTAAATTAGAGTTAAAACTACTGTTAGGATATTAATATATTACGTTTAACTTATGTAAATAATTAAAGTTTAAACTACTTATAAATAAGAAAAAACGCTAAAAATAAACTACTCCGTATAAACGTAACCAACAAATAACAAACTTTAAATATATTCTACACGAAATATGACGATAACTAAATGATGAAAAATAAAAGCTCTACATAAGAAACTACTGAGACAGAAACTATAGAATAATAAGAAGTACGATGAAAGAGACAACTTATTAATATACTACGTTTAACTTACGTTAATACTTAAAGGGTTAAACTATTCAATAATAATAAGAAAAAACGCTAAAATAAACTATTTAGTAAAAATGTAACCAGCAAATAACTAACTATAAATATATTCTACACGAAATATGAAGATCACTAAATGATAAAGAAAAAGCTCTACATAAAACTACTGAGACCAACTAGAGAATAATAAGAAGGACGGTGAAAGAGACAATTTATTATGGATGTAACAAAACAAGTAACTATCTCTAAATGTGCTAGATAACAATATATTTACATATACAAAGAGGAAATTTTATTAAAGAAAATAGCTCTGAGGAATAAATATGTAAGTTAACTCACTCAATGGAGATGAAAGAGAAATAAACTATATAATTTAAATTACTGCGACAGCCGTTAAAATTTATGCAGTTTTTCAATCAAAAGCAAGTATATATAACTATTAATATATTCCTTTCGCTTACGTTAACACTTCACAAGATTAAAATATTGAATAGTAAGAAAAGCTGAGCCAATAACTAGGGAGAACAATATAAAAGGAACTGTGCTATGAACTGAGAAAAAACTTAAAAAACGCCTCGAGAACTACGGTGATGATAAAATAGAAATATGTAAATACTTTTAAATATAGTCCGCTCAACTAGATTAGATTAGACTTAGACAACAAGTAGGTGACAGTATTATAATTTAAGAGTATTATTTGCTGCGGAGTAGTTAAAAGAAAGAAGAAACTGAAATTAGATCTACTTAGCACTATCAGCGAACACACTCGGACACAGCGTAAACCACACACCAAAGACCAGCCGGGACGGCACCACGGCGGGACCAAGCACCCACAACACCAAGCACCCACGCAAGCACTCACACTACCGTAATAATATATTAAGGCAGGCGCAGAAGTACTACTAAACACTCACTACTTAATACACTACTACACTACGATACAGGCCCAGCTAGGCAACGTTAAAATGCTGCTGCTGGCGATCAGTTGAAAAAGTGAAAGGCGCGACCCAAGTCTCGGAGCTCAGTGACCACCCGTCCGCACTCTACGAGCTCAGGCGAGGGAATCTACTGGGAGTCGTTTCGTAAACTGGGAGACGTTTCGACGCTCATGGCGCCATACTCGATCCGGCCGGATCGAGAATGGCGCCATGAGCAAACATATCGGGAGGCACGGTAATAGCAGGGAGATGGCTTCTTGAGTAGAGGCTGTGTCGTTTAGTCGCGCACACAGGCAAATTCTACCCTCCGTTGGCACCTCCACGGAGCGGGACACATTCCGACTGCTAGACTTCATGAACTTCGAGGGACCTTGTTTGCCGCGGGATATTGTTTTTGCTCACCGGGGAAACCTCTTAGAGCGTAAAATTGACCAAAAATAGCTTTTGGAAACCTGGGCACTCATTTTCCCCCACCTCCCCCGGCCCCAATCCCAGACGATTTCCCCTCGCTGTCAGCCCGTGAATACACCCTCGGGACTGGCCTTCCGAGGAGACATACTACACACTTGGCCGTCCACGGACTGCTGTGCAGGTTTCCCGGTGCTCCCCAGCGATGCTCTTGTACGTCGAAGGTCAGTGCTCGAATGCCCGAGTCAAGTGGTTTAAGCAGTGTAAGGGCCTTTCGGCATCGCCCGACTTTACGTCGCAGGCGCCCCTGGCATACCAGTGGCCTGATCGCATCGTGAGTTGAACCACGAACTTCATCTCCGGCGGAAATTTAATACAGGAAGCCTATATGACGACGTGGATCGCTTAGGACTTTCGTGAAAAGGTTATTTCGATGTTGAAGAGAGAGAGAGCGAGAGATGCTATTTTTCACTCGTCGGGCCTCGCTTAGAATACGGCGCTATGATATGTGATCCCTACGTGGCAAATTTAGTGATGTAATCAGTGTGTTTTCAAAGAAGATCGACTAGATATGTGAAAATTCATTATGCTGTACGTGTTGGTGTCACTACAGATAGATCTGCAACTACACGATACCCCGCAAGCAGGCACGTAGCCAGAAATTTGCTTCGGGGGGGCCTAAGTCATGCGTCACTTGAAACAAATCAGCCTAGCCATTCGGTGCCGACATGTTACAGATATCTTCCCTTACTATTCAGTGCTTTGTATTCACTTTTACAGTGCCCATACTTATCTCTTCTCACAGGTAAAGTTCACTGCTAATATCGGAACAAAAAAATTATTGGAAAAAATTTCGGAGGGGGCTGATGCCCCCCTGGCTACATGTCTGCCCGCAAGCCACTGCTAGGGTTTGTGGCGGGAGGTGAAGATCGCCAAACATGCACTATTGACATGCAGAAATGTATATCTATATCTACGACATACCCTGCAAGCCACCTCGAGGATGTGTGGCAGGGGGTGCATCCACACCAGGAATTTACTAGGGTACTACATGAAAACATGCTACGTAATAGGGTTTCATGCAGCTAGAGGGTTAGTATCTTTCTTCTAATCTACATCTACATAATACCCTGCAAGCCAACAAAAGGGTGTGTGGCAGGGGGTGATAGCTCACCAAACATGCACTACATATCATGTATAAAAAAGGAATAGTATTAATATAGTAGTCAGAACTACACTATTTAAAAAAGATAGAAATTGCAAAGAAAACGTGCAAAAACATTCTGTTAGTAGGGTTAGCTTTAAGTACTCATACCAACATGCAGCTACCAATGCTATTCATTGCTACTCTCCGATAGGACATATTTACCGTTATTCGTATCTCTAATTGTGCGAGGGAAAAAGGACATTTTGAATCGGTCAGTTCGGCAATCAATTTCTCTAATTTTATGATTATGGTCCAGTCTGCCATAGTAAGTTGGGGTTCGTAAAATATTTTTAACATCATCACTGAAAATATTGCCTTGGAATTTGTTTAAGACATTAAGTCTAAATTTCAACCTGCGATCTGACAATGATTCCCATTTCAATTCATTTAATAGACTGGTTACGCTAGTATGGTTATCGTATCGTCCCTTATCAAATCTTGCCGATCTTCGCTGCACACGTTCGAGTTCGTTATTTGGACCGATTTCGTAGGGATCCCATACCCTGGCAGCATATTCCAAATGAGGTCTTACAAGGGAAAAGGAGCTGATTTCTCGTATATGATCGTCACATTTACCCAATACTCTTTTAATGAAACCCAGTTTGCGATTCGCTTGACCAATTATTTCACGTATATGTTTACCCCAGGAAAGATCATGTGTCAGTCTTATTCCAAGATATTTAATGGATTCCACGTATGTTATTTCATTATTACTTATTTTGTATGTGCTAGGAGGAGAACTATTCTTTTTCCAAAAATTCATTGCTACACATTTTTTAAAGTTTAATTCTAACTGCCATGTATCACACCAATTTTCGATTGCTTGTAGGTCATCATTTAAATATGCTTATTGTTTGGGCTTAGAATTTCCCTGTACACAACTGCGTCATCGGCAAATAGACGAAGCTTACTTTTTACCACCTTACTGATATCATTAATGTACAGAAGTAACAGGAGTGGACCTATCACACTACCTTGTGGGACACCCGAAGTGACTTCAATTTTCGGTGAGGTAACACCGTCCAAAACAACCCTTTGAACCCGATCATGTAGAAATTCACTTAATGGGGTGTGGCGAAATATGGCGCGGATCCCTAAAGGAACGAAAGTCGGGAATCTGCGGTTTCGGAATCATGGGTTGGTAGAGGGTGAGGTGGGCGGGGCGGAGGTTGAGTGATGGAGGGGGATGGCTGAGGGGTGGAGGGAGGAATTTGATGGAAGAAAAAATAAGGGGAGGGAAACGAGTGGATGGAGCGGGTAATAAGGGTGTTTTGAAGCTTGAGGGAGAATGCCCGGTAACAGGTGAAGTGCGGAATGAGCAGTTTGCATGAAATAATGAGAGGTTGGAAGTATTGAGGGTAGGGGAAGGGAGGTGGAAGGAGACGATGACGTGCAACGCAGGAAGATCCTGCTACGTTGGAATGTTCGAAAGCATTTAGAGACTCGCTTCTCCACTTAAAACAAACCTTTATAGCAATATAAATGGGTGCGAAAAACATAAATGGTCCAACGCGTTAAGACTAATTTACTCTATATGCAGCGCGGTCATATTTATTTCCGCGAATTGATCAGAGTGACATAACCCCAGCGCATTATGCTAGAGTTGACCAGATAACTAAACATCTACATCTACACGATACCCTGCATTCCAACGTGAGGGTGTGTGGCAGGGGGTGAAGGTCACCAAGCATGTACTATTGACATGCAAACAAGTAACTATAGGTTCTCATGCAACTAGATTGTTAGTATCTATAGTATTTAAGGGATTAAGACATGCATCATGCATTACAGACTACTCTAAAATTATTCCCCTACCTATCCCTTTGCTATGCTGCCTATTCTGTTTTCTTTAGTACGGGGGAAAAATGCCATTTTGAATCTATCGGTACGAAAATCTATCTCTCTAATCTTATTTACCTGGTCGATTCTAGCGTAATACGCTGGTGATTTTAATATGTGCGTAACATCATCTGTAAAGCTATCCGATTGAAATTTCTCTAATATATTTAATCTGTACTTAAACCTACGCTCTGATAATGATTCCCACCCTAATTCTTGTATTAATTCTGAAACACTACTCAACCTATCGTAACACCTTTCACGAACCTAGCTGCTCTACGCTGCACACTGTCTAGTTCTCTGATCAAACCTAATTCATTCGGATCCCATACACTGGCTGCATACTCAAGATGGGGCCTAACTAGTGAAAAGTAACATCGCTCTTTAGTCTTCTCATTACATTTCCCTAGTACTCTTTTTATAAATCCTAGCTTTCTCTTCGCTCGGCCGCATATTTCCCGGATGTGTATTCCCCACGGTAAATCTTCAGTGATTGTTTCACCTAAATATCTTACAGTTTCAACGCTTTCGATCTTCGTGTTACTAATTTTATAGGATCGCCCTATCGAATAATTCCTCCTCCAAAAATTGATAGCTACACGCTTTTTAAGGTTAAGTTCTAACTGCCATTTGTCGCACCAATCTTGAATTGCACTTCTGCGTTCTCCCGCTAGACACAACGCGAATCTACTTCCAGGCTCGAAAAGTGGGCTCAAGAAGAGATCCATCGGTGACTGTCAGCATCGAGGTCAATCTCACAAAAAACACGACTGGAGATCACCAAAAACACCAGCGTATTATCTACATCTACATAATACCCTGCAAGCCACCACAAGGGTGTGTGGCAGGGGGATTATGCTAGATTCGACCAGCTAAATAAGGTTAGAGAGATAGATTGTCGTACTGATAGATTCAAAATGGCATGTTTCCCCCGTACTATATGAGAACAGAATAGGCAGAAAAGCATAGGTGTTAGGTAGGAGAAATATTTTAGAGTAGTCTATAGTGCATGATGCATGTATTAATCCCTTAAATACTATAGATACTTACAATCTAGTTGCAGAGTTGCTTGTTTGCATGTCAATAGTGCATGCTTAGTGATCTTCACCCCCTGCCATACACCCTCGCGGTGGCTTGCAGGGTATCGTGTAGATGTAGAAGTGTTGGTAAGGGGGTGCAGTTGGGCGTAATGTGGTCAAAACAGGTTTCCTGGCAATAAGTGCATGACCAGAATTGAGCAAAAACAGTTCCTTGTTTCTTCTTGCCCCGCTGACAACTTAATCCTGTGCCTCTGGATTGGACTGGAGGCCTGCGAGGAGAACGAGTTTGAATGGAGACCGGTGAGGAGGAATAGAAGGCGCACGGCAACGAGCCCCGCCAATGTCGCTGTGCGTTTGATGCCGCTTTAGAGGCGATCCCGTTTAGGAGCTCCCTTCCTGCAGCCAGATTACGATCTTTTTATCGCTGCATCATCTCCGAGCAGGAGCACGCATACATATTTATTTACCCGAGCCTATTGAGGCTGTTATGAGAAATACTCCTACGGTCTGAACGGACTGCTATTCATAAGTAAATCGTTTTTGAGATGAGAAAACGGAGTGAAATTTATTCGAAAATCGTTATCCCCCGTACTATAACAGAACAGAATAGGCAACATAGCAAAGGGATAGGTATTAAGTTAAGCGATTTACTTATCTGACTATTCTGTCCGAAGTTTTTTAGGTTGCCGAATGTTTTTAAAGGATGCAGTATAATACTGGTCGCTAAAACAAAATGTGCGAAATATGTCCTTTTCTTTAAATACCTATTTTTTTATTCTAATGAATGGTATCAGATATTACGCTTATATTACGCCAATCTTATCAATAATAAAATTCACGAGAGCCACTAAAAATTGCTATTTCGTAACTTTTTGATGTCATCAGCTTGCTGTGTTTGTTTTGCTCCCGTTATGTGGAAGTTTTTATCCTTTGCACTTACAATATATTTCTCAGTCATCTTTGATTTTAGGGTCATGATCTCTGATTAATTGAGGGAGTATCCATCAAAAAATTTATGAAATTGAAATGAACTGTTTTATTTATAATTTGCCGTCGTTTTTAAGAAATGTAATACCAAAAATTTGGGATATTTTTTATGCAATGTAAAATGAGGAAGCCGTCAATAATTGCGAAATTCCAAAGAAAAAATCGTTAACGGTGACCGGGACTCCCGTGAACCTGGAAGCCCGTGATTTCCGACCGGGAGCATCAGCTACAAATGCATCTTTCCTGACTGTGTTAAAGACATAATCACAATTCCATCACTTAATCATTACATCGTAATTATTACAATAATAATTACAATGTGTGTGCGTTGATAAACTCAACTTGTCTTATTTTTTAAAGATTTTTTTCATAGCTGGTTTGTCCGTTTTGCAGATAGTGCAGTCTAGAGACAAAAGGACATAGGATGCTACGCCAAGAGCGATTAGGAACTATTATATAGCTAATCATATTCCATAAAGAACTGGGGGTTTATTGATATTAATTGAATTGAGTTGCTTTAATAGTCATTTACGGTTGATTGAAATGCCACTCATTGCTTCATCTACATAACACCCTGCAAGCCACCACAAGGGCGTGTGGCAGGGGGTGATTTCTCACCAAACATGCACTACATATCATGCATAAAAAAGGAATAGTATTAATATAGTAGTCAGAACTACACTATTTAAAAATGATAGAAATTGCAAAGCAAACATGCAAAAACATTCTGTTAGTAGGGTTAGCTTTAAGTACTCATACCAACATGCAGCTACCAATGCTATTCATTGCTACTCTCCGATAGGACATATTTACCGTTATTCGTATCTCTTATTGTGCGAGGGAAAAAGGACATTTTGAATCGGTCAGTTCGGCAATCAATTTCTCTAACTTTATGATTATGGTCCAGTCTGCCATAGTAAGTTGGGGTTCGTAAAATATTTTTAACATCATCACTGAAAATATTGCCTTGGAATTTGTGGAAGAGATTAAGTCTAAATTTCAACCTGCGATCTGAAGCGATTGCTTCATTAATCTCAGGAAGATCCATGTCTGGCATGCCGAGCCTCGACGATTGAGTATTCCTCCTGTAATTAAAACATGATTGAGATTGGCAATCTGTCGTTATTTCTTCCCCTATTTGATTATAATACGGACGGTAGGTGCCATCTCCGATATTATTTACGCTACAATTGGAAAGACATATGCAGATAAATGGTCTCCTGATGGCCGCTTTAAATTATGCGTACCATTAAGTAGTCTCCTGACCCTGGAAAGTGAAAATGGCATTGCGTCTACATCTGCATACTACCCTTCTGGCCACCATAAAGGTGTGCGAGTGTGAATAGGAAATATAACAAGTCTCTAGTGATATATTGGCTTGTCAAACGGGTGTTGCAGATTGAAGGACTACCTGAAGTTCTTTTTTCTCGCGTGCGGTTCGTCAGCTCGGTATAAAGTTAATACGATAAAAACCTGAACGATTTGTAACCACCTTTTTTCAGCACGTATGTACGTCGAGCATGTATGGTGATCTTCATCCCCTGCCACACACCCTTCCGGTGGCTTGCATGGTGTAACGTAGATGTAGATTATTAGAACTAATTTTTTTTTATGCGTAGCAATGAATTTTTTAAAAAGAATAGTTCTCCTCCTAGCACTTACAACATAATCATCATCAAGGGTCAACGATCCTAGGATTGGTTTGACGCAGCCCTCCACTCGATTCTTCTATCGGCCAACCTCTTCATTAGTTCCTCTCTTTCACGTCCTTTACGACCTGTTCTATGTAACTCACACGAGGCCTGCCTTTTCCACTTACAACATAAGGAATAATAAATTAAGAAATGTGGAATCCATTAAATATCTTGGAATAAGATTAACACATGATAGGTATTTTCTTGGGTAAACACGTACGTGAAATAATGGGCCAAACTACTCGTAAACTGAAATCCATCAGAAGAGTACTGGGTAAATGTGACGGTCATGTACGTGAAATCAGCTACTTTTCCCTTGTTAGAGCTCATTTGGAATATGCTGCCAGTGTATGGGATCGCTACGAAATCGGTCTAAATAACGAACTTGAACGTGTGCAGCGAAGATCGGCAAGATTTGTAAATGGACGGTTCGATAACTATATTAGCGTAACCAGTCCATTAAACGAACTAAAATGGGAATCATTGTCAGGTCGTAGGCTGAAATTTATACTTTACCCCTTAAATAAATTCCAAGTTAATATTTTCAGTGATGACGTTTAAAGTGTTTTGCGAACCCCAACTTACTATGGTAGACTGGACCATAATCATATGGTCCAGTCATTTGCATGCTTGCTTTGCTATTTTTATCTTTTTTTAAAAGTGAAGTTTAGACTAGAATAACAATTAATAATTTTTTTCTGCATGATATTTAATGAATGTTTCGGTTGACTTCGCCCTCTGCCATATACATTTTCGGTGGCGTGCAGGTTATTGTGTAGATGCAGATGCATCGGCTCTCGAAGTCCCCTCGCTCAGAGGGGAGAGTGCGTTGTTCGGCCGTGATGGCAGCACCGAATAATATTCAGAACACTCCCCCACATGCCTAATTAGGAGTGATTGCTGTTAAATGCAGGTCGCCCCCCCCCCCACTCCCCCCGGCGTCTATCTTTAGACGGATGGCGGTCGAATGCATTCGCGAATCCTAAGTCCTCCCCTCGAGGGTCGCAAGGGCCAATGGCGTGTGTGTGTGTGTGTGCATTTTTATTCACTTTGGGGCCTCCTCACTCGAGAGACGGAGTAATGAGCTCAGCTGGCTCCGAATGAAAAGCCGACGTCCTCGCTGGACCGACCGTCCAACTGCAGTCTCGCCTCTTGCTTTTTAGGCGTGTGCTCAAGAGGGAGGCCTCCTCGGCGATGAAAGGGTCGGGAGCGGACGGGAACTGGAGCGACTCCGCATTCAAGGGAAGGAAATAATGAGAGGATTGCGGCTGTTTCCCTCCCACCCAGTCGCTCCTTGGGGCACCCTGACGTGGGCCACGGTCTTACCCCCGGACCTCCCCCCCTTCCCTTCTCGAGCGGGGATAGCGACTTCGCCGTGTTATCCTCCTCGCCCTCTAGGGTGGTTCAAGAACTACATTCGAACACCTAAATAAGATTAGAGACTAGATTCTGTCAGATAAGTAAGATTAGAGAGATATACTGTGGTACCGTTTGATAAAAAAATGTGATTTTCCCCCGCACTAAAAGAGAACACAATAGGCAGCATAGCAATGGGAAAGGAGGGCGAAATATTATTTGAGTAGTCTGTAGTGCATGATGCATGTATTAATCCCTTAAATACAACAGATATTAACAATCTAGTTGCATGAGACCCTATAGTTGCTTGTTTGCATGTCAATAGTTCATGCTTGGTGATCTTAGCCCCCTGCCACACACCCTCGCGGTGGTTTGCAGGGTATCGTGTAGGTGCAAGCGTAGATTTACCGATGAAGACATTACCTAGACATCAATTCATGGCAGGAAGGTAGCACGCTTACCCAGATTATGGCGACGTTCGAGGAGGATAACAACCAATAGCTTTATTAATACTATGTAGAAACTTACCATCTATTGAGAAAACGAACGGATTCAGGGTAACTTTGTGAAATTTATCCATGATTACCATCTAGCTGCATGTGACCCTATTTGGCAAGATTTGTAAAGGGACGGTACGATAACCAGTCTATTAAATGAATTAAAATGGGAATCATTGTCAGATCGCAGGTTGAAATTTAGACTTAATCTCCTAAATAAATCCCAAGATAATATTATCAGTGATGACGTTCAAAATATTTTGCGAACCCCTACTTACTATGGTAGACTGGACCATAATCATAAAATTAGAGAAATGGATTGCCGAACTGACAGATTCACAGTGTCCTTTTTTCCTCGTACTATTAGGGATATGAATAACGGTAAATATATCCAATACGAATGTGGCAATGGATAGGACGGGAGGTTGCATGCAGGTTTGAGGACTTGAAGGTAACCCAACTAACAGCAGGTTTTTGCATGTTTGCTTTGCTATTTTTATCTTTTTAATGTTATCTATGTATAATATTTATCTATGCACTACATAATTCTCTAGCCATTTTTACCATTACTCTATCTAACCCTTTGCTATTGTGCCTATTGTGCTCTCTTATGGTACGCGAAAAAATGACATTTATAATCTATCAGTACGACAATCTATCTCTCTAATCCCATTTATCTGATCAAACCCAGCATAATACGCTCGGGTTCTTAATGTATATCTAACGTCACCTGTAAACAAATTAGCCTCCAATTTTATTTAAAAAATTTTACCTGCGTTCTAATAGTAGTTCTCATCCTAGTTCTTCTATTAAACGCGTAGCTCTAATACAATTATCACAACGCTCTTTAACAAATCTAGCTGATGTCCTTTGCCAACACTCTGATTCTCTCTATCACACCTTCCTCGTCTGAATCCCAATGTCTAACTAGTATCCTGAGTACACTGGGCAGCCACTCCGCGTTCGCTCGTCCCGGCCAAACGCCACTGCATCGGCCACCCCTCATCTCATTCTGCCCCATCTGAACGCAGGTTGCGATCGTGAAACCTGTTCCTCTCGGCTCTTCCGTGGATGCGAGCAAGAGAGCTTGCGGATCTCCCT
Organism: Platycnemis pennipes; assembly: GCA_933228895.1. NCBI lineage: Eukaryota > Metazoa > Arthropoda > Insecta > Odonata > Platycnemididae > Platycnemis > Platycnemis pennipes. The sequence goes on along the minus strand of OW121851.1, from coordinate 133,288,806 downwards.
CTAACTTCCTCATCCCCACGGGGAAAATTCTGTGATTTTGGCCGCATTCCAGGTCTCGTCCTCACCGCGTTGGCACTGACAACTGAAAACGTTAAAAATCGAGCTTATGTTCCTGAAAGGACATGAGGTGACTATGTAGTGCTCTCTTTCGGCCTCCCGTGGCGTCATGGGAAAAATTGGCACCATCTTCTCCACCTTCCGACGAAAAAGTAAATTTCACGGCGTGTTGATGTGGGATTCACAGGGAGTTTGCTTTGGAAGCGTTTATATTACGACGGAAGGGTACCTACTAAGCGAATGAGGTAACCAATTTGGATATTTGATTCGGTTACCAGTGTGACATGTTTGTGGTGTCCGGACGTTATTCAATTTTGATGTTTTTTCCGCTAGTGTTAAACTGTCGTGTATTTTTTTATTATTTGCTTGGATATCACTGGAAAATTAGCTACGGTATGTGACTTTGAACTTTCGTCGAAAGATATCGTGGTAATTATTTTTTCCTCATAATCATCAGATCTTTCTGTTTGTTTTAAGTGAATAAACCCTTCATATGTTTGATCCTCATTGTTGTTATAGGTTTGGTCTATTTCAAAGATACGAAACGGACATTGAGCGTGACAACAATTGATTCAAAATAAATAGTAGGCATGGGCACAGGCTAAATCTCCTGAGGTATACTGACACAAAAAGTTGAGTGATGTTTTTTTCACACATTTTATTGAATTACTAAACCCAACCAGTTTCGACACTCGTGTCATTATCCGTGGTATAATTATGATAGTGCGAATTCTTTCTAAAGCGTTGAAACCCTAAGGTATCTACATCTACATCTACATAATACCCTGCAAGCCACCACAAGGGTGTGTGGCAGGGGGTGATTGCTCACCAAACATGCACTACATATCATGCATAAAAAAGGAATAGTATTAATATAGTAGTCAGAACTACACTATTTAAAAAAGATAGAAATTGCAAAGCAAACATGCAAAAACATTCTGTTAGTAGAGTTAGCTTTAAGTACTCATACCAACATGCAGCTACCAATGCTATTCATTGCTACTCTCCGATACGACATATTTACCGTTATTCGTATCTCTTATTGTGCGAGGGAAAAAGGACATTTTGAATCGGTCAGTTCGGCAATCAATTTCTCTAACTTTATGATTATGGTCTAGTCTGCCATAGTAAGTTGGGGTTCGTAAAATATTTTTAACATCATCACTGAAAATATTGCCTTGGAATTTGTTTAAGAGATTAAGTCTAAATTTCAACCTGCGATCTGACAATGATTCCCATTTCAATTCATTTAATAGACTGGTTACGCTAATATAATTATCGTATCGTCCCTTTACAAATCTTGCCGATCTTCGCTGCAAAGGTATTTAGGTGTAAAAATCACTAAAGATTTATCGTGGGGGAGAGACATCCGGGAAATATGCGGTCGAGTGGAGAGAAAGCTAGGATTAGAATTACTCCCTTAAACACTATATTTGCTAACAATCTAGTTGCATGAGACCCTATACTTCCCCTGCCACACACCCTCGAGGTGGCTTGCAGGGTATGTCGTAGATATAGATATATAGTTGCTTGTTTGCATGTCAATAGTGTATAACGCTTGGTGATCTTCACCCCCTGCCAAACACCCTCACGGTGGCTTGCAAGGTATCGTGTAGACATAGATATAAGACCAGTTGTGTATTCACATGCAGTATGATGGCTGGGAAGCAAGCGGGGAAGGGAATGGGATGGTGAATTTTTTGTAATTTTTGGCATGTCTGCATTTAGTATTTAATTGGTATGATGTATTATTTTTGTTTATATTAGGTGCATGTTGGATCAAAGGTGGAATTTTTAGGGCGTGTCCCGCTTGATGTTTATAGAAGTCTCCCTTTGGGTAGTTGGTGTGGGTTAATTTTAGTGTGCCTATACGTGTTTAAGAACAAATCACCTCCTGCCACACGCACTCGAGGTAGCTTGCAGTGTAGTCAGTAGATGTATAAGACCGATTGCGTTTGTACGGTGGGTCATACCTGTGGCCTGGAGTTCCCTATGCACTGATATGTACTCTGTACACTCATCACGCAACGTAGAACAGCTAGGATTGTTGAAAAGGTGTTATCTTAGGGTTAGTAGTGAAATTAATGGAAAAATTAGGTTGGAAATTATTATCAGATCGTAGGTTAAAGTACCGATTAAATCTCTTGCAGAAATTTAAAACGGATAACTTTACTGAAGATGCTAGATATACGTTAAAAACCACAGCATATTATGCTCGATTCGATCAGATAAATAAGATTAGAGAATTAGATTGTTGTATCGATATCGATAGATTCAAAATGTTATTTTCCCCCATACTATAATAGAAACCAATAGGCAGCGTATCAGAGGGATAGGTACGTGAAATGTTGTTAGAGTAGTCTTTAGTGCGTGATGCATATATTACATTTATTAAATACATTAAATACATACGTTAAATACATTAATATGTATTTAACAACCCATCCATGGTTGTTAAATACATATTAAAATATCTAGAAAAATGCCATTATAACCAATAATCCCTTTATTAGTATGTAGATACTAACCAACTGGCTTAATGTAATCCTATTATCTGTTATGTTTCCATGTAGTAGCCTGGTTGCATGTCAATAGTACATTTTTGTTGATCTGCATCCCTGCCACACACCCTCGCGGTGGCTTGCAGGGTATTGCGTAGATGTAGATGAATATATATAATGCAGGGCACCGTGCTCACATACAATTGTATATATATACATGCATATATAACTAAAATGTCGAGCTTGTAGTGTCTGAGTGCTGTAATTTTTAGTGAGGGAAATGGGAGGAGTGGCTTGTCTTCTCGAGACAAAAATAATTCGGCTATAAGAATAGTTTTCTTCTTCGCTGTTTAATAGTTCGATAAACCAGTATTGGCTGCAGGTTCATTAATTATCTTATTTACGGCCACTTTATGTAGGTAGAACTCCTCTTGATTCCAGCCAAAATGTATTCAAATGTTCGTTTCACTCCGAATGTTTTGATTCGCATTGCGAATTTATTTCTTCCCTTATTCCAGAGGTCGAAGCATTCTTATTTCCGTTCATCGACTTATATTGCGTAGTTCTGGATATGCTTTAACCCTGCCCTGATGTTTTATTATTCCTTTTTCTTTCGTAGTCAAACACCACAGCAATTCTCCGGCAATATATTCACAGCTTTCCGAGTATAGACGAATATTTCATTCGACAAATTTGCTAGAAACTGGAAGGCTGCTATTTTGCCTGTCGTAATTTCTCTATGTAATGTGTTGGTGTCGTCATATTTAGGTATATTGACGAGTCATTACTATTATCTCTTACTTCCTTTCACCTTTCCGAAGCAGTCTATTACGTCGATTAGGCATTGATATATATTCTGTCTGGTCGCTACCCCGACTCTCTCCTTCCTCTCTCCTTTCCCTCTCTATACGGCACCCCCTCCCCTTGCTTCCCCTTCCACCCCCATCACGACCCCCCCACTCCCCATCTTGACTCCCCTCCGGACGAGAGTAACTCGGCGTAATTGATGTCATCCGCTGGCTTTCCTCAGCTTTCGCCGATTACTCTCATCCCCTTGAGATAATTATCTTCACCAATTGTAAGTCCGTCAGGTACTCTGCCAACCCCTAAGTCGTGAACAATAATAAGGAAACAGAGTCTTCGCTCGATGACACCCATCCGAATCTTCCCGGACTTTTAAAATGCCCTTTTTTTATAACGTCTGGATGACTATCTTCGTGTCTTGGGAGCCGTGTTGGATGCGTTTCTTCGCTGTTAACGACCACGCTTAATATTCAACAGCCTTTTGCGCTTTTTGCAATCCGTAATTGTTGGCAACATGATAGCGAAACGTAACGCCCTCATCAACTGTCGCCTAACGCTAAACTGAGAATTATAAAAGTTATATGGTGAATTGCAATCAGCTTTTCCTCCTTGATTCGTACTGATTCCCGCGTAAGTAATCGGGGTTACATATTGTTATAAATGGATTGGTTCATTAATTATCTTATTTACGGCGACTTTCTTTTTGTAGGTAGAACTCCTCTTGATTCGAGCCAAAACGTATTCAAATGTTCGTTTCACTCCGAGTGTTCATCTACATCTACATAATACCCTGCAAGCACCCATAAAGGTGTGTGGCAGGGGGTGAACTCTCACCAAACATGCACTACATATCATGCATAAAAAAAAAGGATCAGTACTTTTATAGGTACTGTTCAAAACTACGCTATTTAAAAAAAGATAAAAATAGCAAAACACATGCAAAAACATGCCGTTAGTTGGGTTAGTTATAAGTCCTTATACCAACATGCAGCTACCAATGTTATCCATTGCTACACTCGTACTGGATATATTTACCGTTATTCATATCCCTAATAGTACGAGGAAAAAAGGACACTTTGAATCTCTCAGTTCGGCCATCTATTTCTCTAATTTTATGATTATGGTCCAGTCTACCATAGTAAGTTGGGGTCCGCAAAATATTGTCAACATCATCACTGAAAATATGGTCTTGGAATTTGTTTAAGAGATTAAGTCTAAATTGCAACCTGCGATCTGACAATGATTCCCAATTTAATTCATTTAATAGACTGGTTACGCTAGAAAGATTATCATACCGTCCCTTTACAAATCTTGCCGATCTTCGCTGCACACGTTCAAGTTCGTTATTTAGACCTATTTCGTAGGGATCCCATACACTGGCAGCATATTCCAAATGAGGTCTAACAAGGGAAATGTAGCTGATTTCTCGTACATGATCGTCACATTTACCCAGTACTCTTTTGACGAATCCCAGTTTACGATTCGCTTGACCCGCGTGTTTTGATTATATATATAATATATCCGCATTAGTTTCTCGTTCGAAGGCCACGTGGACACACGCCGATGTCCGTGCTATGAGAGGATTTATAGGCATCAACAAGTATGCACCACTGACATGCAACTAGGCTCTACATCTACATCTTCCCTGCAAGCCACCATCAAGGTGTGTGGAAGGGGATGAAAATGCATTTCATATCGTGCATAAAAAAGGATGAGAAACTACATTCTAGTCTAAACTTATCAGTGAAAAAAAGATAAAAATAGTAAAGTAAGCGTGCGAAAATTTGTTATTTGGGTTAGCTTAAAGTCTTTTCACCAACATGCAACTACATATGCTATCCATTGATACAATTGTATTTTTACTTGTTGATATATTTACAGGTTAATTCATATCCCTAATTGTACGAGGAAGGAAAGACATTTTGAATCTGTCGGTTTGGCAATCAATTTCTCTAATTTTATGATTATGGTCCAGTCTACCATAGTAATTTTCATAATGAAATACGATAGCAATACTCCACACTTAATCTTTAATAATAACCGACCCGGGTTTCGGGCTACTATTGTATTTCATTATGAATATCGCAAACTTCCGGAAAGTGACGCCTGAAATGACTTCTTATGTTCTAAATACCATGGTAAGCTGGAGTTGGCGAAATGTTTTAACGTCATCAGTGAACATATTATTTTCTAATGTAGTTAAAGATTAGTGTATGTTTCAGCCTACCTTCTCATAATGATTCCCATGTTAGTTCATTTAGTAGACTGGTTACGCTGATACAATTATCTTATCTTCACTATATTATCAAGGTATTTATAGACTAAGTAAGCCTACATGACAACCTACGGTCTGACAATGATTCCCAAAGAATGGAAATACTACATGGAGACATGTTAGATAATAGAGCCACATGCAGCTAGTATCTACAAAATAATGAAGGGATCATTGGTTATAATGGCATTTACCTCAACACATTAATCTGTATTTATCCATCATGCATGGGTTAGTAATGTTAATACATGTATCATGCACTACAGACTTCTTCTAACAACATTCCACCTGCCTATCCCTTGCTATGCGGCCTATTTTGATCTCTTATAGTACGACCTTAGGCTTGGCAAGAGAGGAGTTTACCCCGCCGCCACCGAGTCAGGCAGAGTACAGTACTCGAGTGTTTTCCGCAAATATCTGAAGTAGGGGCTGGTTCGCCGATGAAAAATATCTTCCACTGCCGGGATTCGAACCCGGGCTCTCCAATAATCTAACCACTACACCAATCCGACCCCACATTCAAGGGTAATGTGAGGGAAGAAGACAAGGCGCACTCCAACAAGACACACGTGAAACCTTAGAACCCAAAGCACTAAAAATAAAAATAATAATTTTTGGCCCCCGTTCCCACCCCCCTGGCGTCATCCCCTCCCCCCTCATCCTACCCCCGCCCGCACCCATTTGGGTCACCCGCCCTCGGGGGTGAAGAAGGAGGGGGTGGCGCGGGGGAGGAAGCTGCAGCACTTCATGTGGCCGTATGTAGGGCAGGTCAAGTACTCACTCTCGCTTATCTCCCACGCCTTCCCCCTTCCCACACTTGGGGGTGGAAGCCACTAGGGTGCGCCACCACACGTGCGCTCCTCCGCCAATAATAATCCGTTCCTCCACTCCCCTTCGTCCTTCTTGGGACACGGCGTCTGACTTTCTTCCGATGGATTCCTTACAGCCCTCCTTTCCTCGATCCAGAAAAACCAGTATTCGGTCGGATGAACTATTCGGTAAAATGTTATCTATCTATATCTATGCGATACCCTGCAAGCCACCACGTGTCGAGGGTGTGTCGCAGGGGGTGTCGCTAGGGGTGAAGGATACCTAACATGTAACATGTTACTGTATGGAAAAATGCTAATTTTTGGGTCACATGGTTAGTATCTACATACTTTTGCGAACCCCAACTTACTATGGTAGACTGGACCATGATTACAAAATTAGAGAAATTGATTGCCGAACTGACAGATTCAAAATGTCCTTTTTTCCTCGTTCAATTAGGGATATGAATAACGGTAAATATATCCAATACGAGTGTAGCAATGGATAACATTGGTAGCTGCATGTTGGTATAAGGACTTGAAGCTAACCCAACTAACAGCATGTTTTTGGATGTTTGCTTTGCTATTTTTATCTTTTTTTAAATGGTGAAGTACTGACTAGTAAATTAATACTATTCCTTTTTTATGCATGATATGTAGGGCATGTTAGGTGAGAAATCACCCCCTGCCACACACCCTTGTGGTGGCTTGCAGGGTATTATGTAGATGTAGATGTATACTACTACATAAAAACATTCTAGATAATATAGTCACTTGCAGCTAAATTGTTGCATATGCATATTAATAAAGCGATTGGTTGTTAATGCATGCATGCATCATTGTACTCTAACAATATTTAACCTACCTATCGCTTTGCTATGCTGCATCGCTATTGATCGCTGATTTTGTTCTCTCATAGTTCGGGGGAAAAGTGACATTTTGAATCTTTCTCGATTTTCCTTTGGGGACTGAATACGAAAAGACAGCTCAGACATACCTAATCAGAAAATCAATCACAAAAAAGTAATAATTCCATCAATCAATCACAAAAAAGTAATAATTCCATCAATCAATCACATTCAAATTAATTGCTCATAATTCACAACAATAAATAATTAGTTACAACTTTTAAATATATAGGAGTGATCACATGAAGATAATATCCGTTCGTTTTTTTACAAAATTTTAGACTGTCGTACTGATAGATATAGTGTGCATGCTTGGTGATCTTCACCCCCTGCCACACACCCTCGCGGTGGCTTGCAGGGTATCGTGTAGATGTAGATAGAGTCAAGATATCATTTTTCCCCCGAACTATAAGAGAACAGAATAGGCAGCATAGGAAAGGGATGGGTAGGGGAAATATTTTAGAGTAGTCTGTAGTGAATGTATTAATCCCTTAAATACTATAGTTGCTAACAATCTAGTTGCATGAGACCCTATAGTTGCTTGTTTGCATGTCAATAATGCGTGCTTGGTCATCTTCACCCTCCCACACATACCCTCGCGCCGGCTTGCAGGGTATCGCGTAGATGTAGAAGTAATTTAGAGATGTATGTACTATACGGAAAAAAATAAATCAACGGAATTCCTTTAGGTAGTGGGACGCGAAAGACACTTGTGAGTCTTGTCTGCTGCTTACTCGAATGTGGAGGTCGTGTTGCCGCAAAGTCTTGGGTTCGCACCCCGCTCTGGGCACTGTAGCAGGAACAGCCGGTATCCCAACCGCAAGAAATCTGAGGAGACGCCGTTCTAGTCCTAACGTTCAAGGTTGGCTGGTACCTTGTCCCGTAGGAACAAGGACTTATCAAAGGAATGTGACTCCCAAGTTTCACTGTGTAATCATCCACATCACGTAAAACCCTCACGTCGTGAGATGCATTGCACCAGAACCGTGCAGGAAACCAAACGTGGTCCACAGAAAGGAACCGGCCTCTGTGGTACCCCCGGAGTGTGCATTTCATGCATCGTAGACTTAGATACGAGGTGAGCATTTCTCTCATCAGTCTTCCGTCTGAAGGCTGAAGTATAAAATTATTACCTTCCACATCGACAACTACATAATACCCTGCCAGCCACCACTAGGGAGTGAAGATCACCAAGCATGCAGTATTGATATGCAACCAGACTACTACATCTACATAATACCAAGCCAGCCACCATAAAGGTGTGCGGCAGGGGGTGAATTCTCCCCAAACATGCACTACATATCATGCATTTAAAAGGATTAGTATTAATATATTATTCTAAACTGCACTATTTAAAAGATAAAATTAGCTAACTAAGCATGCAAAAACCTGCTGTTAGTTGGGTTACCTTCAAGTCCTTACCCCAACATGCAGCCCTACCTATGCTATGGATTGATTCACTCGTATTGGACATATTCACCGCTATTCATATCCCTAATTTTACGAGGAAAAAAGGGCATTTTGAATCTGTCAGTTCGGCAATCAATTTCTCTAATTTTATAATTATGGTCCAGTCTACCATTGTAAGTTGGAGTTCGCAAAATATTTTTAACGTCATCACTGAAAATATTATCTCGGAATTTATGTAGGATATTAAGTCTAAGTTTCAACCTGCGATGTGACAATGATTCCCATTTTAATTCATTTAATAGACTGGCTACGCTAATATAGTTATCGTACCGTCCCTTTACAAATCTTGCCGATCTTCGCTGCACTCGTTCAAGTTCGTTATTTAGACCAATTTCGTAGGGATTCCATACACGGGCAGCATATTCCAAATGAGGTCTATCAAGCGAGGTAGCTGATCTAAACTATTGGACTGCATGGAGACATGCTAGATAACAGGATAACATGCCGCTAGATGGCTAGTATCTACATAGTAATAAAGGAAGTGGTTTTTAATGCATGCATCGTGCACTATAGACTGGCAATATTTCACCACCTATCCATTTGCTATGCTGCCTAATGAGTTTTCTTATAGTACGGTGGAAAAATGACATTTTAAATCTATCGGTACGACAATCCATCTCTCTAATCTTGTAAATCTGATCAAATCTACCATAATACGCAGTAGTTCTTAATATATATCTGTAACCTGTAAACAAATCAGCTTCGAATTTACTTAAGAGGTTCCTTAACGTCCACTTTACCATGCGTTCTGATAGTAATTCCCATCCTAGTTCTTCTATCAAACTCGTAACGCTTATGCAATTACCACAACGGCCTTTAACAAATCTAGCTGATCTCCTTTGCCATTACCATTTTGCGGGAGAGTATTTTACTCGGTTGGGGATGAAGGTAAAAATGTGTACTGCCCAACTTGTATTTGCTTATTTGTTGTGATTTCATTTGAAATTAGGACGTCGGGAGAAAGGAGGATTCTTTTTCTCTTGCAGTTTTACATTCTGTTTGTGGCACCGATAACATCGACTCCAATGGACGTGAGGAACCTCCTAATGAGAGTCGCACCTCTAGGCCCTTCCGTTTCTCTTTTCTGGCACTGAATGGTGGAAATAAGATTTTTGTGTCCAATCGTGCAATTTCTACGCGAGATGCATCTTACTTTACATTTATTAGGATGTAGACTTAATTTAGATGTGAAATTTAGACTTGATGTTACAAATAAATTGGTTGGTTATTTAGGGGAGGCGACCGACAGCTTAGGTCATTTGCGCCATATAGGATAGGTGGGTAATTGGGTAATGGTAGGAGTTTTTAGGGAACGGAGGAAGGGTGGAGAGAAACCCGGCGTCGGCATTAGCCTACTCTTAACGCCAAGGGGACCACGGATTAACGTCCCATCCGACGGACGGAGTACTGTACTTGAAATGCCCTCCACTAGGCACTCAAGTGGGGACCGGTTTTCCACTGAAAAATCTGCCACTGCCGGGAATCGAACCCGGGCCCTCGGGATGGGAGGCCAGTACTCTAGCCACCACACCAACCCGATCCCCCACAAATAAATTCCAAGACAATATTTTCAATGAAGACGTTAAAAATATTTTGCGAACTCCAACTTACTATGGTAGACTGGACCAGGATCATAAAATTAGAGGAATTGATTGCGGAACTGACAGATTCAAAATGTCCTTCTTTCCATGTGCAGTTAGGGATATGAATAGTAAAGTATGGATATGAATAATAAATATATTCAATAGAAAAAAGTACGAGTGTATCAATGGATAGTTGGGGTAGTTGCATGTTGGTAGAAGGACTTTAAGCTACCCCATAACAGCATGTTTTGCATGCTTGCTTTGCTATTTTTATCTTTTTTTAATTATGAAGTTTACGCTAGAATATTGTTACTATTCCTTTTCATGCATAATACGTAATGCATGTTTGGTATGAATTCACCTCCTGCCTCTATGGTGGCTTGCAGGGTATTATGTAGATGTAGATGTCTGCTTCTCTGATTTCCTTCCTCTTTCTAGATTTCCAGTCTAGAATGCGGAACTCCCTATACTTCCTCTCATGAGGAAATTGCGTCATTGTTACAGTATCCCTTTTTTTCGGCAGTGATCGTGAACAAGTTATCAACGCAGATTTTGTGGCTCACTTTATTTATTTGGGCAAGTTTCATTCTGTCTTGTTAAATGTATAAATGCCTTTGTGCTGATAGTCGGGGTATAGATAAGTTCCAATGAAGCTTCGCTAGCTGGATGGTAACGTTCCATCTCCCTTATTCGTCACTTTTGTATCGATAAGGAAGCGTCGTAAATAATTTCCAAAGGCCGTTGTACACGGTGAAATTTCTTGTACAAGATCTTGTAACATAAATTGAAAGGCGAAATTTGACCAGGAAATTGTAGAGAAGGTTGATTGGCGGTCGTACACGATCACGGATTTTCACGCAATTTCTACACCAGGTATAAGCGCAGATAGGTATCGTTTTTGTCGAATAGCTGAACTGTGATATTCTCCAACATCACTGCATTGCATATTTTCGATGTTAAATGAATTCTTAAGGGATATGCAATAGTATTTTTATAGTATTCTTGCGGATCCTTGGAAAGAAGGTAATTTTGGCGATGATGATGATATTTTTTTTAAGAATACAGCCACAGTAATTGGGTTACAATAATTTCCTAGCATTAATCATAGCATAATAAAATAAAATTATAACAAAATTGGTTGTATATATTGGTTACTCGCACTCTTTCATTGGCTCATATGACCCATCATTTATCCTCTACATGTCATGTTTATGCTCGTTTCTCACCAGTTATTTCAGCTCAAACTTTTTTCTCATATTTAGTATTTAGTTCGAAACCGTTTTCCTAATGTCGTTGATGAGCTTTAAAGTTTGTCAGTGAGTCCAACTCATAAATAAAACACTTCCACCACTTTCACTTCATCGATGAATATCACAATATGGAATCAGCAAGGAATATCACAATATGGAATCAACAAGGAATATCACAATATGTACAGTAAAAATGTATGCATTGTCACACTTATAGGAATAAAAGTGATCGCAAACACAGAACCTTATGAATGAATCTAAATCTACATTATAACCTGCAAGCCACCTTTCTGGTAATCCTTTCAGGGTATTATGGTCCAAGTTCAACAGGAGTAGCATATATGTGGAATCGACGAAGAATATTATTAATAATCCCTAATAACTAATTATCCTTAATAACCACAATCGCCATGGCATAAAAATAGCCACAGAGAAAACTTATATCTACGTCTACACAATACCCTGGAAGCCACCATAAAGGTATGTGGCAGGGGGTGAATTCGCACCAAACATGCACTACATTTCATGCATTTAAAAGAATTAGTATTAATAGGTATATCAGTGTAAACTGCACTATTTAAAAAGATATAAATAGCAAACTAAGCATGCAAAAACGTGCTGTTAGTTGGGTTACCTTCAAGTCCTTATACCAACATGCAACTACCTATGCTATCCACTGATACACGCCTATTGGATATATTTACCGCTATTCATATCCCTAATTGTACGAGGAAAAAAGGATATTTTGAATCTGTCATTTCGGAAATCAATTTCTCTAATTTTGTGATTATGGTCCAGTATACCATAGTAAGTTGGGGTTCGCTAAATAATTTTAACGTCATCATTAGTCATAACGTCATCAACGTCAATCCATATTATCTTGTAATTTAGTTAGAATAATATACGAACGCATCACCACCGCCACTTGTCATGCGCAGAAGCTGAGGAGTGGATGTTTGACAGATTCATCCTATAATTTAGAGCATAGTTTAATTGCTTCAACAAGAAATTGTGCAAAGACGTCGTACACGATACAATTTCCGCATTGAAGAAGTTCTTGTACAAGAAGTTTTACCGTGTACAACGGCCTTAACATTTTTAACTAACCGGGCGGCGGCTTCTGGAGTTGTCACGATTCATATCACTGAAACATCCGAATGCGAGCGAGCGAGGGAAACCACGGGTAATTTGTCTTCCGGTCGCCATTGTAGGGAAGATATCCAATATTTGTTCAATGGGGGCGTTTACTCGGAACCTTTTTTTAACCTCCTTCGCTGCCATGTTCGTTTCGGCCGGTGCCGAAAACTCGATCACGAACATGGCATGAGAGAGATTGTCGAGGAGAAGGATAACAGGCTTCGTCGCCTCCAACTGCCTGGAGTTGGAGAAGGAATAATTCCATTAGATCTTACACTTATCGTTCTCCACGATGGACTCGATGTCTCCAGGGACGTAAGGCAGCGCCGGATTCGCGTCTATACCGTAATGGTGCCTTAGATGGTAATACAACACCCGCAGAGCAGAGTTGTGCCGGTTTATATATGCGTTCTACGCATAAAAGCTGCAGCCGGATTGTATTATTATTATTATGTGTATCTATTATTTATGTGGAGATGAAAATGAATGAGCGGTGATGATGTATATCCAGTTGACTGATGCCTCGTTGACCTCTCTTCCCATCGGCAGGTCCGAAGAAGGAGTCGGGGGTAGGCTCCGTCGGGGGCTTCGCGGGAGGCGGCGGCGGGGGCGGGCCCCAGCACCTGGTGGGGGTGGGCGGGGGTGGCGTGGCGACGGCGGGAGGCCCCTTGGTCGCAGAGAAGCCGTCCAAGGAGGACGAGGAAGCGCTGTGGAGCAACGTGGAAGCACAGGCCGCATTCCTCGGACCCAACCTGTGGGACCGGACGCTGCCCTACGACGCCGACCTCAAGGTAACTCGGGTCCCGAAGCCCCTCCCTCCCACCCAACGTCCCCTCGTGTCACGCACTCGAAAGAAGCGATCACTTTTAGTGAGGAAAGGGCGTCGAATCCGCGCTGCGGTGGTTGTCGCCTGCGTCCGTCTTTCCCAAGCAGCCCGAACCTTTTATGTGCAACTCTCCGGCCGTGCATTTTAGTCGTGATTCCATGGCCGATGATGCGGTCGCCTGCTGGTTCGTTGCCTTGGCGCTTGATGCTGGGTCTCTCGCATTATCAGACGCCGATGGCAGCTGGGAGGGCTCTTGGGGATTCTACCGTAAGAGGCGAGTACACTTCCCCACGGGAGACCCTATGATGATGCCTGGCTCAGCGACACCTTTCCTGCCCAGGGGGTTGTGTTTGAAACCGTCGGTGTTGTCTCGAATAGGTAACCAAGGAGTCACGTGATATAAACACGAATGGTTTCAAAATTTAATGTGACTGAATCACTCGTTATAACATCATTAATTGTTTCACTTGAGTTTTTCTCATCTGTATCGACTATAAAGTCCCCAGCTGATATAAAACACAAGTGAATAACAATGAATGAGGTTGTAAAATCAGTGGTTTTAACGCATCAAATTTACGAACTATTTGTGTTTATACCGCGTGACTCCTTGGTCACGTATTCGAGAAAATCCCGATGATTCCAAACACTACCCACAGCACCCAAGTCAAACCATACTGGAATCCCCTCCTCACTTGGCGTCCCGTACAGAATGGAATTCCATGAAGTCATTCAAGGCTCCAATAATTATGAAATTCATGACGACTGGGGTTTCGACTGAAAGGTTCTTACGACATCACTGATAATCAGGAAGTTATGTTTTAAAAATCGTGGAGGATTATGTTTCCACTGTTTTGTGTTCTAATTGCACCAATTTTTTTCTCTTTTTTATTGGTCTCTCTCGTCCGTTATTGGATCACTTGTTCCGAGATGAGTAAAATCTCTCTCTCTCTCTCAATTAGAGAGTTAGCTTCCGAAATTTCTTCCTACCTTCAAATAGTATTTAACAAATCCCTCAGTGAACACGTCGTACCGATGGACTGGAAAGTAGCCGATGTAACACCCATTTTTAAAAGTGGTGATAGGGAGCAGCCATCTAACTACAGACCAATATCTTTCACATCCATTTCATGCAAGGTCCTAGAATATATAATTGTCAGTTCAGTCATGGGACACCTAGATAGCCAGAATTTATTGTCCAATGTCCAGCATGTGTTCCGGAAGAGCAGATCATGTGAAACTCAACTTGCTCTCTTTTCCCACGATATTTTAGTTTCTGGCGAAAATAATATTCCAGTGGATGCTGTTTTTCTAGATTTCAAAAAAGCTTTTGGCAAGGTGTCTCATACCAAACTAATTCTGAAATTAAAATCTTATGGGCTAGACATTACATTATATCATGGATAACTGATTTTCTACATGATCGGTTCCAAAGGGTTGTTTTGGACGGTGTTACCTCACCGGAAATTGAAGTCACTTCGGGTGTCCCACAAGGTAGTGTGATAGGTCCACTCCTGTTCCTTCTGTACATTAATGATATCAGTAAGGTGGTAAAAAGTAAGCTTCGTCTATTTGCCGATGACGCAGTTGTGTACAGGGAAATTCTAAGCCCAAACGATAAGCAATATTTAAATGATGACCTACAAGCAATCGAAAATTGGTGTGATACATGGCAGTTAGAATTAAATTTTAAAAAATGTGTAGTAATGAATTTTTGGAAAAAGAATAATTCCCCTCCAAGCACTTACAAAATAAGTAATAATGAAATAACAAACGTGGAATCCATTAAATATCTTGGAATAAGACTGACACATGATCTTTCCTGGGGTAAACACATTCGTGAAATAATGGGTCAAGCGAATCGTAAACTGGGATTCGTCAAAAGAGTACTGGGTAAATGTGACGATTATGTTCGAGAAAATAGCTCCTTTTCCCTTGTAAGACCTCATTTGGAATATGCAGCCAGTGCATGGGATCCCTACGAAATCGGTCTAAGTAATGAACTTGAACGTGTGCAGCGAAGATCGGCAAGATTTGTAAAGGGACGATACGATAATTATATTAGCGTAACCAGTCTATTAAATGAATTGAAATGGGAATCATTGTCAGATCGCAGGTTGAAATTTAGACTTAATCTCTTCCACAAATTCCAAGGCAATATTTTCAGTGATGATGTTAAAAATATTTTACGAACCCCAACTTACTATGGCAGACTGGACCATATTCATAAAATTAGAGAAATTGATTGCCGAACTGATAAATTCAAAATGTCCTTTTTCCCTCGAACAATTAGAGATACGAATAACGGTAAATATGGTCTATCAGAGAGTAGCAATGAATAGCATTGGTAGCTGCATGTTGGTATGGGTACTTAAAGCTAACCCTACTAACAGAATGTTTTTGCATGTTTGCTGTGCAATTTCTATCTTTTTTAAATTCTGAAGTTCTGACTACTATATTAATACTATTTCTTTTTTATGAATGATATGTGGTGCATGGTTGGTGAGAAATCACCCCCTGCCACACACCCTCGTGGTGGCTTGCAGGGTATTATGTAGATGTAGAATCTTGTAGGCGCGACATGATTTTTCAAGCGATCACGAAATTCCGCCGGTATGTTGTGATCATTGAGGTGACCTCAATGGTTGTGATGGACGTATACGATCGATGTACGCCTCACACCTCGTCATCTATATCAACGCAATACCCTGCAAAGCCACCGCGAGGGTGTGTGGCAGGAGTTGAAGATCACCTAACATGCACTATTGACATGAAACTAGGCTAATACATGGAAACGTGTTAGATACATCTACTTAATAACCTGCGAGCCACCACGAGGGTGTATGGCAGGCGAAATATAATAAGGGGAAAGATAAAAGGGTCACATGCAGCTACATGGTTAGTATCTACATAGTAATAAAGGGATTGGTTGTTAATGCATGCATCATGCACTGCAGACTACTCTAATAATATTTTACCTGCCTATCCCTCTGTTATCCTGCCTATTGTGTTCTCTTATAGTACCGTCGAAGTCATTCGAATCGTTCGAGACGAGGAAGAGAGCTCCGATGACTCCACTTCATGCCCCGGCCTATCTATTGGGGATACTATGCATAGTATCTCAACTAGATAGCTATAGATAGCGTAGATAGCTATATCATCATAATTATGAAAGAAATGTGATTGCGTTGTTTAACAAGTAATTTTGATGCATACCAAATTTTAGCATTTGATCTTTAGGAATGGTTTCTGCTTTCATCGTCTCCGATATTTTTAGATTGGTTGATTGTTTTTTAGGTACCTACTCGATGTTAACATTTTGTAAAATTTATGGTGGAAAAAAACATTAAATGGAAGCCTGAGCCTTAGCTTATATCAAGTTCATGATCCTCAATCTCATCATTCATCGGTAAACAATCCTAAAATTGATAAAATTGACAGTTTCGGCGGTAACTTGATGGAAATTCATCTTTCACAAGGAAGAAACAACTTTGTATTTCCACATAAAAAAAGATCAAATTTAGATGTCAAGACTGGGTCCGCCATTAATGAATCTTCTTTACTTAATTTTCTTCATCAATTATGTTTGCACTGACATTGATCCATTGTATAATTGCTCCAAATATTCCTCTCATCAGCATCTACATAATACCGTGCAAGCCACCATTTTTTTGGTTTTGGGCTAAAAGAGTGAGGTTTCGTGCGTTGAGTGCGGATTCTCTGTCTGTATGATTTGGTAGAAGTTTTAGATTTTTAGCCGTTAGTGGTGCAGAGAAGAATGCAAAAGAAAAATTGGTGTTTTCCCTATCTTTTTACATGGGGATCCAGTTGCTATGGAAATTTGTTTCCCTTGCTTCGTAAATGTGTTTACGTTTTTGGTAAGGGGATAAAAATTGGATTGAAGAATTTGAAGAAAGTGTAATTAGTTTCATCATTCAATTTTGTAAGCACAAAAATATTAACTGACGTTTTCGATGTGCAGATAGTGAAATAAAACAATTTTTTCCTACCGGCCCCGATCTTGTGTATAAAATGTTTGAAGCTAGGCGTTTTGAAGTGCTTTTCTAATAGTTGAAAGAAGGCTATAAAACGTTTATTACAAATTAATTTTCGTTGCTAAAGTTCGAAAATACACCCAACATTTTTAAATTAACAATGGCTGTCCTACACCCAAACCATTCCGTTTTTTTATCAATTTAAAATAAAACATTCACTTATATCTCCACCTAAAAGATAGTAATTTCGCACATGTAATAAAGCAGATTAAAAACAAGTGTGAAAAAAACAATACTTGTTAAGTATGTAGATTACTTAGAAATAGTGTAAACTATGAGTGGACACAATAGGCTCAACTCTGTATAGGTCATATGGAAAAAGAGTTGCATTTAGAGCTATTGGGCATATTACAATACGTCTTAAATTTTGGGTAGTAAATCCACTTCATGAAGAAATTTTAGAACGCAATCACCACGTTTGAAATTGTCACCCAATATATTGCTCAGATCCCCAAATATTTTGTGGTGTTTGGGTTCCATCCTATATTTTACACAGTCGACAAGCAGGTGTTTCACCTAAAATATTTCCAAAAGCTCAAAAAACCAACTCTAAAATAAATCTATCGAGACGATTCCAGAAATATATTACACCCATCTGTACATCGCTTTGGGTACAATATTTACCAAATAATACGTCAAAACCATTCTATCTACTATATTAAAACCTGCTAAAATATTTGAAAAGGCTAAAAGGACCAATTCTATTTTTGAACCACCCAGACGATCCCATCAAAATATCACAACCACCTTTGCATCGGTTTGGGTGTAACATGGGTGTAATTTTGTGTCAGTCAGTCATTCTGTACCCGTTTTGTTCTCTCCCAAGTTTTGAGCTGAAAGCTCAAAGGTTGGGAAAGGTTTGGTGTGTTGAGTGTGGATTCTCTGCCCGTATGATTTCGTAGTAGTTTTGGATTATTAGCAGTTTGTAGTGCTGAGAAAAATGCAAAAAACGTGGTTTTTGAGGGGTGGGAGACAACATACGGTATCATACCTAAAATACATACCTAAAACATACCTAAAATAAGGTTTAGAATAATGTGCAAAAACATATAAGATAATTAGAGTGAAATACATTTCTATGTTTATAAAGTAGCCATTTCCTTGTCTCTGCATACGAAATGCTTTTGAAAAGTTGGCGCACAAAAGTGTAAAAAAATGCAAAGACTACTTTGAGTAGTGAAGCAGTAACTGCCTGCCTGGAGCACAAGCACTACTGCCACCTATTGGTAATGTGTAATCAGTAGTTTCCAAACACTTTGTAAAAGCTCATTTGACACTAGAACACAATGTTCACCTCAAGAGCACACCAGACAGAGACTGCTTGCAAAACAGGCCGCAGGTATGCTAGTATGATTTTAATTTTTCTTCTAATTTTCTATGAGACCTTGTCAAAAGCTTTCTTGAACTCGATAAATATAGCATCCACTGGAATATTATTTTCTAAAATACCGTGAGATAAGAGTGCACGTTGTGTTTCACAAGATCTGCTTTTCCGGAAGCCATGCTGAACATTGGTCAATAAATCCTGCCTATCTAAGTATCTCATGACTGAACTCACAATTATATGTTACACAATCTTGCATGAGATAGAGGTTGGTAAGTTCGATGGCTATCTCCACTTTTAAATTATGGTGTTACGTTGGCAGTTTTCCAATCCATCGGTGCAGCGTTCTCGTTCAGGAATTCATTAAACGTTGTTTCCAGGTACGGATATATTGTGAAGTTAACTCTCTATATATGCGGGAGGGAATTTGATCAGGGGGTCTATGGGGTGCTGTTTGAGAGGCTTCTTTAAGTAACTTTTCTGTATAATTACAAGAAATATTAATTGTTGGTATCAGCAGCTTAAAGAGGTCACGTAAGACTGCAGTTAAATCCCCTAAAGGTGAGTTAAAAACTGTTTGGAAGAAGGAGTATAATAAGTTAACTTTGTCAAGTGTGTTTGAAGATATTTTCTTTCTATAACCATCATTCACTTTATCCTTAGTTCCAATCAAAGTGTCTCCATTCTTGCCTTGCTCAGTCTCCCTTATGGCATTAGACTTAGCGCTCCGTTCCTTAAAGTAGTTCCTCACCATCCTGCATGCTACCTCCTTCCCAAGTACGAGGTTGCTTTGTAGATCTTTGCATATATCCTTCATCCACATTTTTCTTGCTTTTCTCGCTTTACGTCTTATTTAACTCCTTATTTATCGGTTGCAGAGTTGCCCTTCTTCAGTTTCCGCATTTTTATGTTTTCTTCTCTCCTAAATCAGGTCTAAGGCCTCCTCTGTGATCCAAGGTCTTAATTTTCATTGCTATGGAAGGTATATATGTGACGTGGCATCATCGTGAGTCTTCAAACTGACAGGGTGGACACTGACTGCCTGCTTTGCATTGAATTTTTCGACTCCTTCCCAGTTCTTGTTATTTTCTTGTGTCAGCATATTCCGTTCCTACCTCTCATTATATTATCCAAATTGTCTTTTTTACCTTACTCTTACTCGCGCACCCAGCAAGCATTTTACATTCGATAACGACCATCAGTGTTCCATCACCAATAAATCACCAATACCTGATACATTATTACCCTACTTACCTTCTCTGCCCATTCCTCCAACAATGTCTGCCGATACTCTTCTTTTCTCCCCCACCTCTTCACTGTTCATCCTCCTTCCCCAAAATTTTCCATCTCCACGATCGAATCACGAAATCCTCCCATATGTTTTCTTCATCACTCCCCAGTTCAATCCTCACTCTCCATACCCAAGCTCTTCATCATCAAGCTTTTCTTCCTTAAGAGCTAGGATTCCGTCAAAAAAATGCTCTCGTCTTGGCAAATGCCTGTTTAGCCAAAAACAGTTCTTCTCCTCCCTTAATCCTCTTTCCATTCTAAGCAAGTGACCCATTTCTCGAGGTTATTTGGGTACAGCTGCCTTATTTTTCATTTCCTGTGTTATTGAACGTTCTATCGGAGGGTGAATGTCCTATGTTCGCATTTCGGAACCGCTCTCGCTGAAGACTCAGAGTCGTAAAAATTTGAGTATGCGTCAAAAAATAGATGGTATTCACGTTAAAAGCCGGGGTAAATACCTCCCTATACCCTTGTGTTGTGTTGTGTTGCGTTGTTAATTCTTTAATAAGAAGGCCAACATGATTACTTGACACTGAAAAGCTAAACAGTTGTGTATTGGTGTTACGATAGGTTTAGTAGTGCATCGGAATTGATAGAAGAATTCGGTTCGGAATCACTACCAGATCGTAGGTTAAAGTGCACAGTAAATCTCCTGCAGAAATTTGAAACGGATAGTTTTACTGAGGGTGCTAAATGAATATGAAAACCCCTGCGTATTATGCTAGATTTGATCGGATAAATAAGATTAGAGATATAGATGGTCGTACTGATAGATTAAAAATGTCATTTTTCCCCCGTACTATAAGAGAACAGAATTAGGGAGCATAGCAAAGCGATCGTTTACCCTCCGAAGTGACAGGTAGGGGTAATATTGCTAGAGTAGTCTGTAGTGCATGTATGAACATTATTAACCCATAGTAGGTAATAATGCATAGTAGGTAAATAAGGATAAAAAATTTTAGGTATATGGCCCTTATAACTAATAATCCCTTTATTAAACCTACATCTACGTAATACCCTGCAAGCCACCTCGAGGGTGTGTGGCTGGGAGTGAAGATCACCAAACGTGAACTGTTGACATGCAACTAGGATATTTAATGGAAACTTGATAGATAATAGGGTCACGTGCAGCTAGATGGTTAATACTTACATAATAAGAAAGGGATTACTGGTTGTTATTACATGCATCATGCACTACAGACTACTCTGACTATATTTCACCTACCTATCCCTTTCCTACGCTGCCTATTGTTCTCTCTTATGGTACGTGGGAAAAATGACATTTTAAATCTATCGGTACGACAATCTATCTCTCCAATCTTGTTAATCTGATCAAACCTAGCATATTACGCAAGGGTTCTTAATATATATCTAACGTCATCTGTGAACAAATCGGTTTCGAATTTACTTAAAAGGGTTAACCTAAATTTTAACCTGCGTTCTGATAGTAATTCCCATCCTAGTTCTTCTATTGAACTCGTAACACCTATACAATTATCATAACTGCCATTAACAAATCAAGCGGATCTCCTTTGCACACGCTCTAATTCTTTTATAATCCTTCCTCGTACGGATCCCATATACTAGCGGCATATTCTAAATGAGGCCTGACAAGTGTAAAATAGGTTCTTTCTCGTACTCTATCTTTTGCCTAGAACCCATTTTACGAATCCTAATGTACGGTTTGCTACACTAGTTATTTCCCTGATGTTTCTCCCCCATGACATGGAGTGGTGACGCCTAAGTATTTAGCAGATTCTACGTTATATATTTTCTTTTTTTATGCAATAATTATTCCGGGGAGAGCTATTCTTTTTCCAAAAGTTCATTATGGCGCGTTTCTTCAAATTTAATTCTAGCTGCCAACTATCACACCTAAATCGCACCTAAATCCTTATTACTATCGGAACTAACCATCTAGCGGCATGTGACTATAGTATGTAGCATGTTTCCATCTAGTAGCCTAGTTGCATATTAATAGTCCATGTTGGGTGATCTTCACCCCCTGCTACACACCCTCGCGGTAGCTTGCAGGGTATTGCGTGGATTTTGATTCAAAATTTACTAAGGGAGCGTGGCGACAACGTATGCAATGCATTTTCAATCACGACCATACGGTACAGATTGTGCAATAAGATTCGTTTATTCAAACCCCTAGCATTGAAGTGGAGACGTGAAATAGCCTAAAACCTTGATCCCCGCCTGTGCATCCCAGGGAACTTACAACTGCTTGCGGCGAGTCGAATTGTCTCTCGGGGAGTGTAAGGGATCCCGACACGTGAGAGGGAACCCTCTCCTCCTCCCCGGATACCATAGAAGTACCCGAGGAATCCAGGGATCGGCCGCGAGGGATTTGCCGTAGGGTTCCTGTGGCGTGATTGGCCTTTGGGGCCCTAATTTCGCCCCTCGTACATACGATCAATTCGCTCCTCTCCGTTACTCACCCCTCCCCCACTGATACGTGACAATTTTTCCGTGATCTCATCATTGACGCAGCCGTCGACGCAGGGGACCGCTCCATAACTTATGAGAGCGAAAAGAGTTGGAAGTGTACCTACTACATCTACATAATATCCCGTAAGTCACCATAAAGGCGTGTGGCAGGGGGTAAATTCACACCCAACGTGCATCATATAGCATGCGTGAAAAGGATTATTAATTATATTCTAGTCTATACTTCACAATTAAAAAAATATAAAAATCGCCAAGAAAGCTAGCCAAAACATGCTGCTAATTGGTTTAGCCGGTTTAGCCTTATACCAACATGCAACCACCTGTGCTATCCAATGATACACTTTTATTTATTCTATTGAACATATTTACCGATATTCATATTCCTTATTTGTACGAGGAATGAAGGATATTTTGAATCGGTCAGTTCTGCATCAATCTAGCATGGTACGTATATTAAAGTCTAAACTTTACAATTCAAAACATAATAAATTGCAGAGCAAGCATGCAATGACATGCTGATAGTCGGATTAGCTTAAAGTACTTATACAAACATGCAACTACCTAAGCCTAGCTAATCATTGCTACTCTCGTATTTATACTATTGGATATATTTACCGTTATTCATATCCCTAATTGTACGAGGAAAGAAGGACATTTTGAATCTGCCAAGTCGGCAATCAATTTCTCTAAACTTATGACCCTGGTCCAGTCTACCATAGTATGTTGGAGTTCGCAAAATATTTTTAAATTCATCAGTGAAAATATATTTCTAGGAATTTATTTAAGAAATTAAGTGTAAAGTTCAACCTAGGGTCTGACAATGACTCTCATTTTAGTTCATCTTACAGATTTGTAACGCTAATAACGTTCATAACGTCCCTTTTCAAATTTTGCCGATCTTCGCTGCACACGTTCAAGTTCATTTTTTAGGCCTATTTCGTAAGGATCCCATGTATCAGCATCGTATTCCAAATGAGGTCTAACAAGGGAAAAGTAGCTAATTTCTCGTTACTGATTAGCTTTTGTAAGCTAAGTGTACCCGCGCACTTCACCTACCTCATTAGGAATTAAGGGAACGGCGAGAGAGAATGTTCAGTTTACTTCATCTCTTGTAAAGAAGGGGGGTCGTGGTGGCCTAGTGGGTAGAGCACTGAGCTACTGACCGGAGGGTCCCGGGGTCAAAGAGCCTTTCTGGAGCCATCTAAATCCTCGCGATTTGATTTTCTGCTGTCAAAGTGAACACAATATTGAACACAATTTACAGCGTGATATAGACAATAGAAGTGATCATTGTCAAAGGAACAATGTGTGAAATTCACACATTCAGGGTAGGGGGGGCCAGGCTGGGTGAGCGGGTGAGCTCTACTCTCACCTATCAAAACCAACCTTAGGGTTGAATCACTGAGTGATTCAACCATACAGTGATTTAGTGCACGGCAGTCAGCCGCGAATCTCTCACCATGCCTAAAGGCCTTATCACAAATGTTTGGAGCATAAATTGAAGCGTCTTTCTTGCGTTAAATCATTCGGCTTAAAACTTTTAAGCTGTAAATTCATTTTAGCGTGACATATTGCCCTCAACTGTCCACTCCAAAGCCTTCCTCAGGTCACTACGGTCGATAAAAAAATCTTATTTGACATATAATTACTTATTTCCATGGTTAGAGCTCGCATTACGAGATCAATGTTTGGTTGAGGACCCTCGAATTGAAACCTCCCGTTCCTTGAAAAACCAGCGAATTTATTTGTCTTAGGGTTACATCCTTCATAATATAATTTTTAACATTCACTATTGATTGTAGGTATTATTTGTGACCCATTTAAACATAGCAGGGAGATGTATGCCAGAAAAGAGCATCTGACACATCCGTGAAGCATTGTTGCATAATCTGTTGCTTGCCATTGTCAAGTTCTGAAATTCTTATACATTGCAAGCAGCTTTTCCTTCATCCTTGTTGCCGATTACTGTTCATGGTTAAGTAGGGTGTGAATCCAACCCCTGCCACACGCCTTTATGGTGACTTGCTGGGTATTATGTAGATGTAGTACACTTCCAACTATATTCGTTTTCATAAGTTATGGAGCGGTCCCCTGCGTCACGGCTGCGTCAATGATGAGATGGAAAAATTGTCACGAATCAGTGGGGGAGGGGTGAGTAACGGAGAGGAGCGAATTGCATCGTACTTACGGAGGGCGAAATCCTTCACAAAAAAAGGTGATGCAAGAGAGTTAAATGCTGTTTTAATTATATTATAAATATTTTTTGGGTTTTGTCTATTAAATGAATTAATATGGGAATCATTGTCAGATCCCAAGTTCAAATATAGAATTAATCTCTTAAATAAATTCCAAGATAATATTTTCAGTGATGATGTTAAAAATATTTTGCGAACCCCAACTTACTATGGTAGACTGAACCATGATTACAAAATTAGAGAAATTGATTGCCGAACTGACTGATTCTAAATGTCCTTTTTTCCTCGTACAATTAGGGATATGAATAACGGTAAATATGTCCAATACGAGTGAATCAATCCATTGCATAGGTAGTTGCATGTTGGTATAAGGACTTGAAGGTAACCCAACTAACAGCACGTTTTTGCATGCTTAGTTTGCTATTTTTATCTTTTTAAATAGTGACATTTAGACTAATATATTAATATTAATCCTATTTTATGCATGATGTGTAGTGTATGTTTGGTGAGAATTCATCCCCTGCCACACACCTTTATGGTGGCTTGCAAGGTATTATGTAGATGTATGCAGCAGTTGAAATGGTAACAATCTAAGTATCGCAAATGAGACAAACATCACGTGACCCCAAGACGAGCTCCTATTGGCCACTGCTGGAAATAGACACGGTCCTGTCTCACCGTTGAGAACTTGTTGGCTCTGATTGGTCGACTGGAAAACTGTAATCGGCAACAGCTGGTGTGATGCGGCCTTAACGCATAGTTAGTGATAAAGTGATAAATTATCGTGAAGTACGCGGTGGAGAAGAAGGTGTTTTCATCCTAATATCGAGGTGCCACACTTTGTCACCCAGGACCCAACCCAGGCTCTTCCTGATTCCAGTCGACTCTACGAATGCCTCCGTTCAAAACCTGTTCTTTGGCGTGAGTGTGATAATTTTCCCCTGAGAGAGATTCGATTTATCGCAGCATGCCCGAGGGTTATTTTCTAATGTTTTTGCCGACACGTTTACCCGTGGTGTTTGCGAGCAATACATTTATCATGTGGAGAGAGGCAGGTTTCACGTTGATATTCCTGTGGGCAGCTTCCAGTGCGAGCAGCCATTTTATCACAGTTGTCAATCCTGATGTTGACTTTGCGTAAAGACCTCAACTCTGGGCCCGACCCCTGGCGGAGTAGGAAAGAGGCTAGTCCGGGTGAAGGCCCGGGAAGAATTCACTCAGAAGACACGCCGGGTAAGCACAAGCAATATCCTACGAGACACCGCGAGGGTAGGGGGTGAAGATCATTAAACATGCGCTACTGACATGCAACTAAAAGCTAAAATGCTACTACTTCTTGGATTATATCTATATCTACGACATACCCTGCAAGCCACCTCGAGGATGTGTGGTAGGGGGTGCATCCACAGCAGGAACACTGACACAACAAACAAAAATGAACAACACAAAACAAACACCACATCTTTAAATTTAATAGAAGAAAAAAAGAAAAAACTACCAAACCCCAATCATGCAAGACACACCCACGAATACCATGCATGACTTGAAATCCGACACCAATTTAATAGATACTCATGCATGCAAAAAAAGCAATGCATGCGAGTCACACATTGATTTGAACATGCAGGAAATAAAAAAATACTATCGACCTACTCTGAATATTACCTCTATACTTATTACCGATTTACGCGATGTCTAACGTTCTGATCTCGAATCGCACGTGGAAAAAATGACATTTTAAACCTGTTCGTCCTGCAATCTTTCTCCTTAATTTTATTAGAATCATCGAGCCTATCATAATTATTCGGAGCCAGCAATATATGATTAAGGTCATTAATGAAATGTCCCTCCTTAAATTTTCCCAGATTAATGTTAAGATTATTTCCCGGATTAATATTTGATATGAGTCGCGTTCTACATCTACATAATACCCTGCAAGCCACCACAAAGGTGTGTGGCAGAGGGTGAATTCTCACCAAACATGCACTCCATATCATGCATAAAAAAGGATTAGTAAAAATATACTAGCCAAAACTTCACGATTTAAAAAAGATAAAAATAGCAAAGCAAGCATGCAAAAACATGCCGTTAGTTGGGTTAGCTTAAATTCCTTATAATTATGCTATCCATTGTTACGCTCGTGTTGGATAAATTTACCGCTATTCATGTCCCTAATTGTACGAGGAAAAAAAGACATTTCGGATCTGTCAGTTCGGCAATCAATTACTCTAATTTTGTGATTGGTCCAGTCCACCATAGTAAGTTGGGGTTCGCAAAATATTTTCAACGTCATAAGTGAAAATATTATCTTGTAATTTATTTGAGATATTTAAGTCTACATTTCAACGTGCGATCTGACAATGTCTTATTTTATTTCATTTAATAGACTGGTCTTACTATGTAGTCATGTTCTACTATCTATTCTTGTATTAATTCTGAAACACTACTCAACCATATCGTAACACCTTTTAACTAACCCAGCTGCTCTACGCTGCACACTGTCTAGTTCTCTGATTAAACCTAATTCATTCGGATCCCATACACTGGCTACATACTCAAGGTGGGGTCCAACTAGTGAAAAGTAACATCGTTCTTATGTCTTCTCATCACATTTCCCAAGTACTATTTTTATAATTCTTAGCTTTCTCTTCGCTCGGCCGCATATTTCCGGATGTGTCTACCTATCCATCTGCTAGCTGCTCTTATGTTACGCGTGAAAATGACATTCTAAATCAATCAGTACGTCAATCCATCTCCCTAATGTTAAATATTTTATCAAATCCTGCATAATGCGCAGAGATTTCTTAATATATATCTAACATCTTCATGTCTTATCTTTTGTAAATTTTTGCATAATTTTTAACCGTTATTTCAACCTACGATTTGATTCGTACACGATTCCCAACGTAATTATTCTTTTTTTGATAACGTTTTTAACCTATCGTGACACCTTTTAGCAAACCTCGCTGCTCTACGCTTCACACTGATCAAATCTAATTCATTCGGATCCCATATACTGACTGCATATTCTAAGTAGGGCCTAACTAGTGAAAATTAACATCGCTCTTTTGTTTTCTCGTCACATTTCCCTATAGTAATCCTTTAATAAACTCTTTTGCTTTCTCTTTGCCTGGCCGCATGTTTACGTGTTCTCCGCCGGACGGAGATAATCATGGGCTCAAGTGATCTGCTGCTCTCGTGCTATGTGTATGAGTGAGGAATTGAAAATGCCATTCGGAATTTGCCCGAGATCGCCGACGCGAGAGGTTACGTCAATTGGCAGGTGGTACAATGACGTGGCTGCAACGTGGAAGGAATGTTGTCGCATCGGCCACGTTGAACAATGGGCAGGGGAGACGAGGAGGACTAAGAGGAATCAAGGTCGTCCCACTCGTGCCAGTGACGTATCTACATTCTATCTACATCTACATAATACCCTGCAAACCACCATAAAGGTGTGTGGCAGGGGGTGAATTCTCACCAAACCTACATATCATGCATTAAAAAGGATTAGTATTTATATATTGGTCTAAACTTCACTATTTAAAAAAAGATGAAAATAGCAAATCAAACATGCAATTTCATGCTGTTAGTTGGGTTAGCTTCCAGTTCTTGTACCAACATGCAGCTACCAATGTTATCCATTTCTACACTCGTATTGGACACATTTACCGTTATTCATATCCCTAATTGTACGAGGAAAAAAGGACATTTTGAATCCAATGTGAATTTGAATATCTAATTTTGTGATTATGGGCTAGTCTACCGTAGTAAGTTGGGGTTCGCAAAATATTTTTGACATTATCACGGAAAACACGGTCTTGGAAGTTGTTTAAGAGATTAAGTCTAAATTTCAACCTGCGATCTGACAATGATTCTCAATTTAATTCTTTTTATGGACTGGTTACGCTAATAAGGTTATTGTACCGTACCTTTACAAATCTTGCCAGTCTTCGCTGCACACGTTCAAGTTCAGTATTTAGACCGATTTGTAGGGATCCCATACACTGGCAGCATATTCCAAATGAGGTTTAACAAGGGAAAAGTAGCTCATTTCTCGTACGTGTCCGTCACATTTACCCAATACTCTTTTGATGAATCCCAGTTTACGATTCGCTTGACCCATTATTTCACGTATGTGTTTACCCCAGGAAAGAGCATGTGTCAGTCTTATTCCAAGATATTTAATGGATTCCACGTTTGTTATATCATTATTACTTATTTGTAGTGCTAGGAGGAGAGCTATTGTTTTTCTAAAAATTCATTTGCTAGACATTTTTAAAAATTTAATTCTAACTCCCATGTTTAGCACCAATTTTCAATTGCTTGAAGGTCATCATTTAAATATTCTTTATCGTTTGGGCTGACGTATGGAGTTCTGGGCGTCTATGTGAGCTCAGCATGGCGCCAAAGATGCCGAGGTTACTTCATCTATATCTACATCTATGTAAAACCCTGCAAGATACCACGAGGGTGTGGCAGGGGGTGAAGATCACCAAACATGCACTATTGACATGAAAAGAAGCTACTACATGTAAGCATGCTTCATAATAAGGTCACATGCAGCTAAATGGTTAGATTCTACATAGTAATAGAAGGATTGGTTGTTAATACATACTTAATGTTTAATGGAATAATGGACTACACACTAGGTACTCAAAAATATTTCCCCTACCATTCCGTTCGCTATGCTGCTCTTGTGTTCTCTTATAGAACGTGGTAAAATGACATTATGAATCTATCAATACGACAATATATCCCTCTAATCTTATTTATCTGGTCTAATCTATCATAATACTTTGATGTTTGTAATATATACCTAACATCTTCAGTAAAGCTATTCGATTTCAATTTCTACAGGAGATATAATCTGTACTTTAAACTATTATCTGATAATGATTCCCAACTACTTCTTCTATTAATTCTGATACACTACTAAGCGCATCGTGTAACCAGTTAACAAATTTAGCTGATCTACGCTTCACACTGTCTCTCTCTCTGATCGAACATAATTCATTCAGATCCCATGAACTGGATACATTTTCTAAGTGGGGCCTGACTTGTGAAATGTAACATCGCTCTTTTGCCTTCTCGTCACATTTCCCAAGTACTCCCATTTAATAAATCCTAGCTTTCTCTTGGCTCGACCGCATATTTCCCTCCAAGCCTCATCCCTTCTGTGCTTTCGAGTCTCTTTCAGCACTTATGGGTGCTTCAGACGGAAGGAAATTTACAAGGATGGTAACGGAAGGGAAAAGAGGAGGAGTGGAGAGAAACCCGGCGTCGGCATAAACCTGCTGTTAACGACAGACGCCAAGGGGACCATGGCTTTAACGTCCCATCTGACGGACGGAATACTGAACTCGAATGCTCTCCGCAAAACATCCAAGTAGGAGGCGGTGTACCTACCAGAATCTGAAAATTATCTTCCACTGCCTGGATTCGAATCCTGGCCCTCGGGGTAGGAGGCCACTCCTCTAACCGTTGCACCGAGCCAGCCCTTCCAATTCCAGCCTCCACACACCCGTATTTGAGTAGTTGTTCATGGGAGGCGACCGACAGCTGAGGTCATTTGCGTCATTTTAGGATCGATGGGTAATTTAATAAAGGGAAGGAACTCGTCAGAGAAGCCCGCCGTCGTCGTTAGCTTCGAATCCGTGGTTTTATTTCGTGGTAAAAATTTCATGTCGCGGAATAGATCAGCAGTAAGAAAACATTAGTAAAAACAAATCACCAGGTCCCGATCAAATTCCTTCCAGAGCATGTAAAACATTAGCTTCTGAAATGGCCCCGATCTAGAAATAATATTCAATCAAACACTAAAGAACCACCTAGTACCGAAGGATTGGAAAGTAGCTAACATTACACCTATTTTTTAAAAGCGGTAAAAGAGTAGAACCTAGTAACTACAGACCCATTTCACTCACGTCAATCTCTTGTAAGATATTTGAGCACATTGTAGTCAGTTCGATCATGGGGCATTTGGATAGTCAGGGATTACTCATAAACAGCCAGCATGGGTTCCGGAAAGGTAGATCTTGCGAGACACAATTATCCTCATTCGTACACGATATTTTATTATACGGCGAAAACGGTACTGAAGTTGATGCGATATTTTTAGATTTTAAAAAGGCGTTCGATAAAGTTCCTCATGATAAATTAATATTGAAATTAGAGAGTTTTGGTATAAATAAAGACGTTGTATGTTGGGTAAAAGAATTCTTAAGTGGGCGGGAGCAGAGGGTTGTCATAGATGGTATCATGTCGGGCACAATCAAAGTCATATCGGTAGCGTAATACGTCCGCTTCTATTTCTTTTATACATAAACGATTTGGGTACCGTAGTTAGTAGTAAACTTAGACTTTTTGCAGACGATGCTGTAGTGTACAGGGGTATACCAAAAGAAAAAGACAGGAATTCGCTTAGCAATTCAAGAGTGGTGCGACAAATAGCAGTTAGAACTTAACCTTAAAAAGTGTGTAGCTATCAATTTTTGGAGGAGGAATAATTCGATAGAACGATCGTATAAAATTAGTAACACGAAGATGGAGAGCGTTGAAACCAGAAGGTATTTAGGTGTGCAAATAACTAAAGATTTTTCGTGGGAAAGACACATCCGGGAAATATGCGGCCGAGCGAAGAGAAAGCTAGGATTTATAAAAAGAGTACTTGGGAAATGTAATGAGAAGACAAAAGAGCGATGTTACTTTTCACTAGTTAGGCCCCACCTTGAGTATGCAGCCAGTGTATGGGATCCGAATGAATTAGGTTTGATCAGAGAACTAGACAGTGTGCAGCGTAGAGCAGCTAGGTTCGTTAAAAGATGTTACGATAGGTTGAGTAGTGTATCAGAATTAATACAAGAATTAGGGTGGGAGTCATTAACAGAGTGTAGGTTAAGGTACAGGTTAAATCTATTAGAGAAATTTCAATCGGATCGCTTTACTGAAGATGTTAGGCATATATTAAAAATACCAGCGTATTATGCTAGATTTGACCAGATAAATAAGATTAGAGAGATAGATTTTCGTACTGTTAGATTAAAAATGGCATTTTTCTCCCGTACTATGAGAGAACAGAATGGGCAGCATAGCAAAGGAATAGGTAGGGGAAATATTTTAGAGTATTCTGTAGTGCGTGACGCATGCATTAACCCCTTAAATACTATAGATACTAATAATCAAGTTGCATGAGACAATATAGTTGCTAGTTTGCATGTCAATAGTGCATGCTTGGTGATCTTCACCCCCTGCCACACACCCTCGCTACCACAGCCATTTCGATCTGGATCGAAATGGCTGTGGTAGGCTGCGGATTGCGTAGTTGCTGCAAAAAAATAAGCAATCACCTCTGTTTAGCTCAGCATTATTGTTTTAAACTACCTGCTGGCATTATGCATTTAGAAAAGCAAATGCATTAGTGGAAGGCTTACTTGCCTGATAATGGCATCTTGACTTGAAGAGTCATTAAGGTCAAACTTACTTTCCCTCACACTTTGCGTTCATAGGGTTTGAAACTAATGCCGTGTCGCTCACTACTCCCGCTTTCAGTTAATGCCAAGTTGTACTGGTTATTTATTTTTGAGTTCCTTCGAAGGGCATTTTTTCTCTTCTACTCAATGCTGATAGGTCAAAACGAAAAGATCTTTAATTTAATAATGCATGTCTTGACCTCCATACCCATTTTCCCCCGTACTATTAGAGAACAGAATAGGCAGCGTAGCAAAGGAATAGGTAGGGGAAATGTTTTAGAGTAGTCTGTAGTGCATGATGCTTATATTAATCCCTTAAATACTATAGATACTAACAATCTAGTTGCATGAGACGCTATAGTTGCCTGTTTGCATGTCGGTAGTGCATGCTTGGTGATCTTCACCCCCTGCCACATACCCTCGCGGTGACTTGTAGGGTATCGTGTAGATGTAGATGTTTAACGTCCCATGCGACGGACGGAATGCTGCACTTCAAGTGCTCTCCTCATAGCAATTAAGTGAGGTCCGGTATGCCAAGGTAAAATCTCTGCCGCTTCCGGGATTGGAACCCAGGCTCTTAGGATGGGAGGCCAGTTATGTTGCCACCGCATTATCCGCGCGGGTCTGTGCCTGGGTCCACACTCTAATACAGTTAGGATTGGGGAAATGCGGTGGCTACATAACTGACCTCCCATCCTAAGAACCTGGGTTCGAATCCCGGAAGCGGCCTCTGCGCCTAGTAAATTTCCTGCTCAGCAGTTAGGAGAAAAGGCATGACGGGAAGTCACTTAGCGTTGGTGAAGCAAAGTTAACAATGAATCGACGGTTCTACATCTATGTAATACCCTGCAAGCCAACGTGAGGTTGTGTGGCGGGGGGTGAAGATCACCAAACATGCACTATTGACTTGCAACAAGGTTACTACATGGAAACACGCTACATAACAGTTAATTATTATTCAAATTTCTCAGGATCGTGAGAGGGAAGAGTAGGGCGGAGGATGGTGATTGAGGAGTTCGGTTGTGTGGAGTGGGTGGATTTCTGAAGAGGAGTGTCTAAATGAATTTTTCCCCGCTCTGGGGAAGGGGGGCGGGGTCAGTGGATAGAAGAAATAGCAGGGCAGGTGAAGAAAGTAGTTGAAAGGTCCAAAAGTGCCTTCGTGGTATACTAAACCCTGGTTATTATGCATTCTCTCGGTGTTCATTCACTTTGGATTTATCAATGGATAAAATTTTTGGCCCGAAAGAAAATTATTATTGTAAAAAGCTGAAATTGTGCTGGATTGTAGTAGTCAAAATGTTCCCACTATGCCACTTGTCTCTGTCTTTCCGTCTATGTTATTGTTTTGAGCCTTAGTGCTCCAAAAATATATTCACCCCCTGCCACACACCCTCGCGGTGGCTTGCAGGGTATCGCGTAGACATGCATCTGCTCTTGGAAAACGGTAATTATGGCGAAAGCGATTTAGGAGAGTGTGTACACGATAAATACGCTGAAATATACACCGTAGAGACCATCTTAACGAGCTCGGCGTCTCGAAGGAGCTGAGGTGACGGCTGGCAACGTCATTGTCCGCCATCCTGCAGCAGCACCATGGTGCTTTGGGCGCAGCGGAGTCACCACCACCGCGGTGCACCGCCTTCTTCCTTGCTCACTTTTGAGCCAAGGGAAATCACTTTCTTTGTTGAAGTGGACGCTCTATATTCATTATGATCAGTCAACAATCCTGGGGTTGGTGCGACGCAGCTCTCCACTGAGTTCTTCTATCGGCTAATCTCTTTGTATTTACGTATTTCTTCTCTATCACATCCTTCATCACTTGTCCCACGTATCTCATACGAGACCTCCCTTTGTCGTTCTTCCCGTTCACTTGTCTTCCAGGAGTTGTCTTCATCTGCCCATCACGTCTCATGATGTGGCTCAATAAGTTATTCCGTCTTATTCATAGGATCTTCGGAACACTTCTCTTTTCCCCCACTCTTCTAAGAAAAAGGGTAACTAGTTGTTTAGTAACTTCACATTAATGAATTGATTATTGATTGGAAAAAATATATTTTCCTGAATACGTTAATCGGTATTTCTCTATCATGCATATGTTAGTAATGCTTATAAATGCTTCATGCACTACAGACTACTTCAGCAATTGTTTACCTGCCTAACCCTCTGTATTCTGCCTGTTGTGCTCTCGTATGGTACGCGGGAAAAATGACATTTTTAATCCATCGGTACAACAATCTATCTCTCTAATCTTGTTTTTCTGATCAAACATAGCATAATACGCAGGGGTAATTAGCATATATCTATCGTCATCTGTAAACAAAGCAGCTTCGCATTCACTTAAAAGGTTTAGTCTAAATTTCCACCAGTGTTCTGATAATAATTCCCATTCTAGTTCCTTTATTAAATTCGTAACACTAATACAATCATCATAGTGGCCTTTAACAATTGTAACAAATTTAACAAAGGAAATCAGCTAGATTTAAATCTCGAAATCAGCAAAGGAAATCAGCTAGATTTAAATCTAGCTGATTTCCTTTGCACACTCTCTAACTTCAAAGGCACATGTTAGAAATGAGTAATGCCACTCGTTAGATGTAATGGGGTCGTTCACCATATTTTTTATTGCCGAATCTGATAGAGTTTGTAAAATGAAAAGACCCGTATTTTCCCGTTTTTTGATCCGTCAATTATTTCTTTTGTTATAATGGCGAAAAACTGATTTTTTTTAACCCTTTCGGAATAGTGGGCTTGGTGCAACCTCTGACGTCATTGACTTCGCCCAATCACAACTGAGCCCGCGAAGCTACTTCGCCTTATCGCAATGGGGGAAACACTGCTGACTCTGCCAATGGAAGCTGTTGCGACAGGATCTGTGCGATCAGACCTTCCGAGTACCCCCCTCCACTCCCTTCCCTTCCCCTAAAAGCTGTCAAGGACGGGAGGAAAATGACGTTAATGGTATCAAGGCAGCTTCGTCGGTGGGCGTCACCTTTTGCTTATTTTAATTTTTGATTTATGAGTGAATGGCTCGGGTTAGAAGATTAATTTTTTCGCTAAAATTCAATTTTCGTTTCCATATAACGATTTCGTGTGCAAAATTGCGATTTCGGTTCCGAGTGAACGCCCCCATTGCCACAGTCTGGAGTCGAGTCCGCTTCTGTGCATTGGGGAGCGTTGGCTGTCTACGGTACCTCTAAGTTCCTCCGGCCATCTTCCGGACAGGAGTATGTGGACCTGGACGAGTTCCTCTCGGAGAACGGCATCCCCGTGGAAGGGGAAGCAGCATCGCCGCCCGGGGAGCAGCCGGCGCCCGCCGGCACCGCCCACGGAATGGCGCCGCGCACGGCGCCCGCCGCGACGCCGCCCCCCTCGCTCCTCCACCACCAGCACCAGCAGCCGTCGTCGACGGCCGAAGCGGACCAGGGGGAGGACTCACTGCAGCTGCGGAGGCCGCCCTCGCGATCGCCGCGCCCCGAGTCGTACGACGGTGGCGACGAGAGGCACTACCCCAACTCCCAGGTGAGAAATGTCCCTTTCGTGCTTGTGAAAGCACAAAAATGAATGACATCCCCATTCCCCCTCTCTGCCGGGGCCGGCTTAAGACAAATTGTTTACCCGAGCGAGAGAGTATTCCAATCCGCCCCCCATTTTCAACTCCGGTTGTAACAAATATTCACCAGTTAAAGTAATAATAATAATAAACATTTATTTCTCTCAAAATAGATACAAAAAATAATAAAACAAACATAAAAAGAGATTGAAATTAGGCACCCCAGCAGGAAACTTCCTTTGTTAACCCCAATTGGGGTTGCCATTCCATGATTATGGCATTTTGCGGCAGTTACAAGAGAAATTAAGAAAATGAAATACCAAGGGCTATACAACTAAACAGAAATTGTGTCCTTGAATATTTAAATTGTCCTTAAATGTAAAAAAAATCTTCTTATCTCTAACATTAAATTCAGGTACATATTTCACAGTACATTCCAAATTCAATAAATATAATACAACATATTTTGAGCAAATTTACTAAACTACATTTACATAACGTTGTATAGTACTATATAGAATATACATAAATACATGGAAACTTTGAACAATGAGTATTTTAAATTGATCTTTAGCCTTATTAGGCTAAAGATCTGAAATATATTTCAATATATTTTTATAAAAATAACCAGTTACTCAGATTCTTTTGAAACATCACTTGGTTGTTACATAAGTATAATTCTTGAGGTAGTTGTATAAAAACTTTGGGTGCTATATAATTATAAAAGTGTTCAACATTAGGTTTTGGAATTATAATATTCAGGTTTTTTCTCAGCTTTGTGGTGATAGGACAAGGTTTATTTTTGTGTCCTCCACGATCATAGAAAATTCTTAACACTTTGCACATGTATAAATGTCTAAGCCCCCCTCCGAAGCAAATTTCAGGCTACATGCCTGCCTAGTAGCACAATTAATGATCATGCAATATGCTTGGCATATTTTCTTGAAATATCTTCCATATTGTGAAAATGTTTCTTGCATATTCTGAGCATGCACAAATGTCCGGGTAATCATATGCTAGAAATGTGCTGGAAACATTTTACGAAAAAATGTTTTGAGCATGTCGTCAATACAGGCAAAATATATTTGACAAAACATGCTGAGCATATTTCAATTATGTTTTGTAACATATTTGATCTATCACTGTTCATGGGAATGGTTCATGTCATGAATATATGCTAGAAATGTTTTGAGCACCTAACATCAAAATATTTTCACCATGTTTTTGTAACATATGCTAGAAATATGTGGGATGCGTGTTTTAAAATGATTGACTCCTGAAATGGCATGAAAACATTTTCATAATTTGCTCACAGTATGATTCAGAAATGTTTCATTGATCATAATGGAAATGCCCTGAGCATGTGCTCAGCATCTTTTGTGCTACTAGGATTCCTTCGTTAACCTTAAGCTGGTTCTGCTCCTCTGTTCCCACTTTCTCCTCAAATAACTCCTTCCAGTCCAAAAGAGTGATTGACCCTAGGGTTCCCATAATATTTTCTTTAAAATCTGCGACATTCTGAAATTTTTACTTATAACACCTGGGGCATTTTGGAAAAAAAACAGGGCATGTCAATCATAAAAGCATTATAGTTATATTGCTTATTAAATAATGGTATGAGTAAGTATTAACAATGATTATATTTACAAAGGAAAGAAATAGCATAGCCTCTAGTTTTTTTATATCATGCAATATATCAGTAATTATTATTATCGATAGTGCAATAGAAATTACTGCTAATAATGTGGAACAATCTATTGACTAATTTTTCTCTGAAAGATAGTTTTAAAAAAAGTGGGACTCAACGAATTAACTCAGGACTCTCCCAGCAGAAATGGCACGATTGAGAACACAAATTGAGCCATAATTTGGGGTTCACTCTGCTAATGGGTCATTATGCATGTTACTATTCATAAAAATCCAAATTTTGCTCTTTCTCTTGCATTTATGTTATATTTGAAGCTCGATAATTTTATCTTCATATTCTCTGGGAATCTTTTATATCATTTGTTTTTAACCCACATACTTAGATTGCTGAAGGCTATTTTCTGCTCTTCCTGATAAGTTCATGGTTTTGATAACCATAGCAAAAGTGTGAAAGAAAGACTGTAACCCCTGATACATCAAAACCCTCAGATCAAATGAATTTTAAGTAGAGAAATGTTTGGTGATGTTCAGACTATTTTCCATTGCTAAACATGTCCTCAATGTTTTAAACCTTTGAGGAGTGGTATTATGGCAAAATATAATAAATTAAAAAGTGAATTGACTCAAGAAGTTGAAGATTACTTTAAGCAGGGATTTTGTGTCTGTGTATGTATATAAATATAGTAACCATGATTTTACGACTGATCACACCATACTTTTTCAGATTTTCTCTATGTTTGAGTAACTTGTAATCATGATTGCATACATTGAATGAACCATAACCTTGCCATGGGAATCATAGACTTTAAAAAATTTGATCTGAACTGGATGTTTTTTAAAGTTGATCTGGAGTTACTGAAATTCTTCTTCTTTCAGTAATGAAGCATCAAATATGTCATGCTAGGTACTTATTATTTTTATGGAATAGGAGAACTTTATGGAAACAATTATTTCAAACTATACTCTCTGGCAAAAGAATAAAATGCAACAGAAACTCATAATGTGTATTTCTATACTCTTATGCATTACTATAATTAACATATGGCCAATAGGTACATTACTTCTCGTTTTGCTATGATTAACCTGTGGAATTTTCCCTCTACTAGTACCATAATATCTATTGCAGATATATTGGATGCGCTGTTACTGACTTACTTAGCTGTAATAATGAACCCTCTGGCATCATGAAAGTGTATTGTTGGTATTGATGCATTGAATGGTGCTAGTTAACTCATATATTGGTCCTCAATCTCTTTTAAAATGTAATTAACAGAATGGTAACTTGTAGATTATATTTTTTATACTGTCAACCTCTCTAATGATATTGTCAGCTCTTTCTTTTGTGAAAAAGGTTGGAAAATTTGACCTATCATCTTCAAATGAAGTACATACAAATGTTCACTAGTTGCTGATATTAATTAAAAAATTGGATTTATTTGTCATCATCCAGGACGGCATAGTGAAAGTGGAGCACTCTAGGGGCAGAATGCTTCGCTGTTCTCCCCAACAACCAATGTCATCTGCTGTCAACCCCGACACTCCTGATGCTGACACAGTGGCCTTACTCTCAGGCTGTGTACCTGGACCACCATCCCCTGCAGGCTCAGGTGGGTGCTTTGTATTCGACAGCCCCAAATAATCATAATTGAAGCATTAGCGTAAAATGATATTGCAATGAATCAAGTGTGAAAAGCAATGTATCAAGTATGAAAAGCAATGTTTTATTAGGTGGCTCTTCATACACGTTTCTTATTCACTGCCTACTAGCAGTCAATGTCATAAGCATGTTGTGTTGAATTTTAATGCAGCGTGTTTATATTGTACCACGCACACTCTTCTTTTGGTAGGTTTGTGGTGGTCTCTGGCAGGTAGGTGTGTGAGTCCATTTTCCTGGTGTTCTACCCTCTCATTGAAGTCATCTCTTTTCTTCCTTTCCTTCCAATCTGACTTTCCTTTGCTGAATCTCACTTTTTAGTCTTATCTTAGCCTTTGTGTTAGCAAGCAAAGCTCTCATTTTTCTCTATTTTGCTCTAAGCACTCTCTCCCTCTTCAAATTTGCATTTCCTTTCAAAGTACCTTCACTTTCCTTTCACAAACACCCCAAGTTCCTCGACCTGCTAGGTGTCAGCTTTTTTACTGTCATTTCTTAACGTCTCTATTAATGGACTCCCTAGTAATTCCCTCCTCTTCATGAATATGGTCACTATGATTCTCTTCCTACCGCTGAACCCATTTTCATATGAGTAACTTCCACGGTCCATGAAGTGTTCCACCTAGTTTCTAGTTTATGCCAATCTCATTATTTACTCATGCTCATTTACATTTGCTCATGCTTTTCCTATATGGGAATATCACTGTCTTTATCTTCAGGTGAGCTTCAGATTATCTTGCATCCACATCCACAACATCAATCAACGCTGTAGTTATATTGCTGATATTCTAATTCTTTATCATTAAAGAAATGCATTTTATTCAATAAGTACTGGAAGTGATTCATTCAAAAATCCTGCGTAAAAGGTTGCAAGAATTTTTTTCTTGTAAGTTAGTACTCTTATATCTAATTATTGTGCGGACTGTCCACCAGTTTGATTGCATTTCTGATTAGGTTAGTCAATCTCTAGTGTATTTGGCAATTATAAGAATTGGCTAAAAACGAACAAAGCATTGCAGTGAGTTTAGTGTTGACAGTGAAATTTCTTCTACTAATTCATTGAAAATGTCTAAGAGAAAGTCATATGTGTCAAAAAACACATTATGTACTTAAAAATGGATAAAAGAATTCAAGGAAGGTCAAGGAATATTTGAAAAGTTGCCTTGATCCATTTGTCCTTTGACATATTTAACTAGCAACTACACTGATAAAGTAGAGGTAAAAATATAGGTAAATCATTGCTTACATTCATAAGAGAGGGATGTGGACATGAATCTGTTTGCTACATTAGTTGATATTATTGCCATTACTGCATCCCTGCATTACTCATTGCCAAAGGTCTCAATATTCTTTCAAAAGAGCAACGTAAACAGGTTGCTGAAGCTGCTTTGATGAGTCATTTCCTCTATTAACAAAATG
The DNA here is from genome assembly GCA_933228895.1 of Platycnemis pennipes. Classification (NCBI taxonomy): domain Eukaryota; kingdom Metazoa; phylum Arthropoda; class Insecta; order Odonata; family Platycnemididae; genus Platycnemis; species Platycnemis pennipes. The sequence goes on along the minus strand of OW121851.1, from coordinate 133,248,135 downwards.
TATTCAATAAAAAGTCACTTATGGTGGATGTTGTCCCATGTGAGCAAATATTAGCCCCAAACTCAAATCACCTCTGCTGCATGGAAGATGTTTTGAGTCTATTAAGGGGGTAAAGCAAAGTTTGCATAAGGAATTGAAGGCTCTATCAGGCAATGCTCATTAGAGGTGTCTTGATGGTTGTCAGTTTTTGTGAGCTTGAGGGTATTTAAATAGGTTCTATTTTGAAGGACAAACTAATAGTCTCTGTCTTATTGAACTATTTCTGGTACTTAATTGACAGAACATATACAATGAAAAGCAATCAGAAAGTACAAATTTCAATAAAGGTATACTCAGGCACCTTTGCACTATGAAGTGAAGATGTAATTTTTTTTTAGATTATTAAGTAGATGATGACAAAAACCTATTTTTCTAATTGTAACTGTTTTGTTCTAATATATTATTGCTTTAAAATGTAATGTAGTTGTGAACAGAGTTTCCATTAAAATAATATCCTTATATATTTACAATACTAGATGTCCAAGGGAATGAAAATTTTATTGGGTCTTATTCAATCAATGTTTTTGTGAAATGAGAGAGTGCTATTTGTGTTGCAGACTTTTCAATGTCATCGTCTACTACAACGACTACTACTGGGCATGATTTTGATCCCAGAACTCGTGCTTTCTCCGACGAAGAATTGAAACCTCAGCCCATGATTAAGAAGTCAAAGAAACAGGTAATTTATTCATTATTAACCATATTAACTGTAATACAGTCAAACCGCCCCAAACGGATACCTCCAAGTAGTGGATGTCTCCTAAAAACGGACAGTTTTTCAATCTCTAGCTGCAGAACCTAGAAGCCAATGAAACTAAAGCCCACCTTACACTGAAAGACATGCTACACTATGCCACACTACGCCATACAACGTAACAGCATTGATGGAAAGACATACCATGTCACGTGTCCAAAGATGCAAAATATCAAGTTGGTGTAAATATTACATCAAAAATATTTTTAGATAGACCAGAAGTGATATCAGCCAAATACACTGTGTTTCTAAGGTATTTGTGTTATTTCTATGTTTCCAGTAAATTTCGAAAAACTTTAAGGTGGGTTTTTTTGATGGCGTCAAAACTTATAAATTAAAACTGTCGTTTCTCTTTTAGATTGTATTTAAGTCAAACAAAATTACTAAGAAATGTTCTCTTACTAACAAATTACCTCTTCATGAAATATATATTTTTTAAATCATATTAACTGTTATTAGAGTTTCCTAAACTCAATTAAAGAGACATGCATCTGGATATTTTGAGTTCGGGAGACTAAGTTTTCAGTGTGTTAGAAAGTCCCATCCTCTGGGAAAAGCATGGGTTATGTCAGCAAATTAAATGATCATAAATATGTAAAAACGTTTTTGGTAAAGTATGATCCACTTACTACTAATACTTTTAGCAGAAGAGAGTTTTAATTTGGAAGCCACTTTCAACGCAGTGACTGCCAACCATGTTCCTCGCAACACCCAAATGGGCACTGTCGGCATACTCTGCAAGTCTTTTTCAAGATTTTTTTGCTCAACAAATGTCCTCTATAATCCCCTTTTTATGAGAATGAAAGATAAAACAGAAATCTTGACTGAAATCATGATTCATGGTAGGAGCTATACATACCATTTCTTTCAGGGGAGGTTCAGTCTTCAACTATAGAGCTTGTGAACTCAGGCCATCTTGATTTTAGTTGTTTTGTTTGTTTATTAGTTTGATGTGTGATCCCACAATTAATCCTTACCAAATCCAAAGATGTTAGTTTCCAGCAAACAAAGGAAGGGAAATATATTACCACCACTACCAATATTTTATCACTATGATTATAACCATAATTATATGTGAAGTTTACGGAAACAATTGCATTTGAAATCGATTGTCTCTTTCATGAAATCCTTTGAATTTTCCGAGTTTCAAACTCTTTTGAAGAAACTTAACCCATGTGCCCAAAGAACGTTGATTCACTTAGTTATAAGGCATATTGTGTTCCACCTTTTTATTTTAGAATGTGAATTTTCCATAAAACTCATTCTCTTTTAATCAGAGTTCACACTGTTTTCAGTTAAGTATTTGTTGAAAGATTTGATGTCAATACATTTCTTTTAAAACCCTCCACTTCATCACATCACTTTCACATCAATCCACATCACCCACAAAATCTGACTATTCAAACGCCAGTGGACGAAGTGAGTGACGTACAAATCATTTGGTTTGTTGGTTGGTTATTCTGGGGAGGCAACCGTTTTGGATAGGTGGATAATTTTGGGTAATGGTAGGAACATTTCAAGGAATGGAGGAAGGGTGGAGAGAAGCCCGGCATCTGCATTAGCCTACTCTTAATGACAGGTGTCAAGGGGACCTCGGCATAACGTCCCATCCAATGGACGGAGTACTGAACCTGAAATGCCCTCCACTAGGGACTCAAGTGGGGACTGGTTTACCACTGAAAAATCTATCACTGCCAGGAATCGAATCCGGGTCCTCAGAATGGGAAGCCAGTACTCTAGCCACCAAACCAACCTGACCCCCCACAAATCCTTTGCCCACTCACTTTTCTGAAAGGGTTAAAAATGGCAGTTTTTCACCGCTTATAACTCGAGAATTATTTTGGATTTAAGAATCATGGATTAAAGAACGAAAAAATACAGGTATTTTTAATTTAAAAACTCTATCAGATTTGGCAATAAAAAAATATGGTAAATGACCCCATTTTTTCATTCTGTATTTTTTGTCACGGGGATTTAATTTTCAAAGGATTCAAAAATAAAATTTTACACAGCATATTAAATGCCTTTATATTTTAATTCGTCTTTTGTTTTTGCATAAAAAAATGTGTCCTAATTCCAATCCCCTCTAAATAACAGACACCTCTCAATAACTGACAATTATCTGGTCCCAAAACAGGTCCCCTGCTAGGAGGTTTGACTATATTAATTTAAGTTTGAACTATTCTGGTGATGAGCACCAATTCCTTATAAGACTAACTCTATAGAAATTCATTTTTGAAAAATTAAATTAAATTAGTTTTGGTGTTGATTTTGAACATGTACTTTTTTCTTTTTCATAAGTCTGCCTGAATGTCCAGTTTATTTGGTATGCGAAATAATTTTCAATTTAAAGCATACAAATATGAAACATTTAGATTCATAAATGATATTTTGTCTCTATGATCTGATTTTGGGTGTAGGCATCATTATTATCAAGATTTTATGCAAAAGCCCAATTCATAAATATAATTGATTTTCCATGGAAATTGTTACAGTCTTCTTTGTTCAATTCACGATGCTGTACATTCTCATTTCTGAAATTTTCTAGTTTGTACCAGATGACCTAAAAGATGAAAAATATTGGGCTCGCCGGAAGAAGAACAACATGGCCGCCAAACGTTCTCGGGATGCTCGGCGTGTGAAGGAAAATCAGATTGCTCTCCGTGCAGGATTCCTTGAAAAAGAGGTGTGTATATGTGCTAACATTAATAAAAAGAAGTGCCTGCCATCAACGAGTGGTTGCTAATAAATTTTGTTGATGGCTTTGATATCGGGGTGCAGGTTTTAGTAGACATGGCAAAGTTTATGTATTTATCATGTTGTCTGGAAAATTCCCTCTTGGACGTCATTTTCAAGTCATCATAGTGCAACAGAGAATTCACTCCTGATGCCTCCTGTGGTTTAATTAAGGGGTTCCGTCAATGATAAAGCTCTCTCTGGAGTATTTTTAATGCTTTTGAACAAACTCTCTTCAAAGTGTTAAGTTCAGTTTGGGAAAAAACACCCCCTGACTGAATGGTAGAAGGAGAAAATTATATTCTCCAAGAAGTTCTTGATTTTTGTCTATTTGAAAGCTGCCTATCATCTAATTTCATTTTCATCCCCACTCCACCTTGACCCTGTTGAAGAAAACCTCCCCTGATGTCGACAAACCTTCCCCTCTGATGCTCTCCATTCAATTTGAGTCTGCAAGCAGTTCACATCAAGCAACAACAGCTTCAAGTCAGATTCAGAGGCTTTGTTGTTTTTCGTGAGTGTCATAGTGGCTCCTCACTATTGTACTGACCTGTTAGAGACAGCAGTGTCGGAAGTGGGGAGCAGAAGGGGCATAAGGCCCCCACACATTTTCCCCGGGTCCTTGAGAAATGATTAGTCTTCATTAATAAAAATTAAATTTCACTTGTTTCTTGCCAGCTTTTTCCCTTCAGACACATATTCTCACTCTTTAATACGCTATTTTAGCGAACTTCTAGTCTCTACCCCCTCCTATCCACCAAAAACTGTGGACCCTTTTCTTAAATGCCCTTTTCTTAGGAGCCTTCCCCCCCCTCCTACCCCCAATCCCCCCCCTCACTCCCACCGAGCTAAAATAGTTCCGACGCCCCTTGTTAGAGATCTCTGAGAGGAATAATATTCAGTCAGTTGTTGGTTTGTAATTGGTCTGTCTATTGCTGAAATACATTTACTGGTATAGTTAGTTGTCATAATCTTGTTTCTAGTTCTATTTTTCTTCATCCTGTGTCACCCAAGCTAGGAAATAATTTTGTCCTGGATGAGCGTAACGTACGAATAAAATCATTATTTCATTCGGGTAAAGCTGCACTCTTATGGCTAACGCGTGTGTATTCAAATACAAATAACAAGGAAATTGTAACTACTCAAATTTCATTGCAGCGGCAACAGCTAATCTTCTGTGGGATATTTGGAAAGTATTAATACATTTTATTCCTCTGGTTTCATTTCTATTTTAAAATCTAGCTAAAATTGAACCCATTGCTACTATATTTTTGGCATTTGTTTGCATAGAAATGCTTTATTTTTAGCTCATGTGCATGTTTCTTATTTTGTGTTCACTACATGTTGTTTTTTTCTGTATTTGTTCTTCATATTTATTGACGTTATCATTTCTTCATCTATTGAAAAACACCATGTCTATGGAAGGCACATGGTTTGAAAAGAAATTATTGTTCTTATTATTTGAAATTTCTTGTCAAATGGCATTACTGCTGACTCATTCTTTTCTACTCCTCTTCTTTCAGAATATTAATTTGCGGCAAGAACTGGAGAGGCTCAAGAAAGAAAACTCCATTTTACGAGATAGACTCACAAAATACACAGAAGTATAAGAGGTTACTGATGCTCCCATTTGGTACCAATTCATGCTATCCAGTGATTGCATACGGCGCCATGGAGTCAAAATATTAATGGTTTGACGTGATGTTTTTTTCTGAATGATGTTAGCCAGGTAAAGAGTTTTAAACAGGAAGGTGTTGCCATGTTGCTCTATATATTGATTGACCACTATGGTGCAAATGACCTGGCTGTATGCATTTGAAAATAACACTTTTACCTTTTCAGTGGAAAGGTTTTGCTTCATGCTGTTAAGTTGATGAGGTTTTAAGAATATCAAGTTTATCTCAACTTAAGGCATCATTAAAATTGTATAAGTGACTGTAATTTTTATAAATATTTTTTTCACATTGTTCAATGATCATAGTAAGTAAAATATTGCTTTAAAGCCTTTTGTGCTGGTGCACTTACCCAAGTGTCTTTAGAATGGCTGTTAATCAGAATAGGCAATTAATTTTTGACTGTTTTGCTCAAATGAGGGGTTTACTATCAAGAAGTCACAGTCATGTAAGGCATTGAATATGCTAGAACATTTCGTCCATTACTATTTTACTGTAAATAAAATTTGTCATTGTTTTGAATGTGCATATGTGTAAAATAATGACACGTTGTTATTGTGTAGATAACTAAATAGTTATTGATTGATTGTATGCTAGCTTTTGATTGGAAAATGCTTTAATGGTTTGTTATTGTTTTGGTGAAATAATTCCACTGGTGAGTGAAGGAATGGAATGTAGAAGAGTCTTTATGTAATATATTTTATGGGTGGAGTACGAGTTATATATATGTATGCATACAAATGCATGAGAATTACTCGAGCAAGGTTACATATTTATGTGTATTACATATAATGATATCTGAAAGTTTTACGGTGCATATCCATACAAATACAGCTGGTGTGGTTTGCTGGGACATGATATATTGAGAAGATGTAAGGATTGCAATCAAAAGATGCCCTCTGAGGGAGTGGCTAGTTTTCATTAGCATAAGTTCTTTTATATGGCAGTACAAAAGTTAAAACTTCATGTTATTAATTCTCACTTAGATGTTGTAGCTGTAGTAGCTATTTAACAATGAGTGAGAGTCATTTGTAATGGTTCAATGACCCATATTTTTATATGATGAATTAAAAATTAGCTCATTGTAGAAAATTACCTTTATTTGTTTCCAGCACTTGATATTTTTACACTTATTAGTGATTAATCACATGATAGTTATCTCTCTTGGCATGGCATGGTTAAAAAATAGTTACTTGAGTATTTATGATGCTTGGAGTTTTAATGATCAAGATAAAAAATGTTAAGAGAGTATAGAGGCAGAAAAGTCCGGAAATTATTATTTTTTCTGATCAACAGTGAAATTAACACTTGAAATTTCATTTCATTCAGTGAAGGTTACTACACAGGTTATTGTACTTTGAGAGAATGAAATACTTACGTAGACTAATCCTCTATATTTGCATAACATACTATATATTTTATACAGATTTTTAATTGAATAATGTTAATGTACAGACTGTTATCTATAGGTATATGGTGAGCTATCAAAAATTGTACGTTGTCAAATGTTTAAATATGACTTTCATCCCAAACTGAAGCTAGTTATGTAATATAATACATGCCTTAAAAATGTTACTTCTGTTTAGACTTTCTTTAACTTATGAAGAAGGTTTTTTTATAGATGGGACAGTTATGTATAAAGTCCATGAACTAAATGTTTATATTGATTTAGAAGTAATTCACTAATATAATTTTAGAAACTAAGTTTTGTAATAACACCTACTGCCAAATCATGGCAGATGGGTACCATGGTTGGATCTCTGTATTTACCTTCATTCAAAATGAAGACTTACAATGCCTCTTGTTAAAGCATGCTCGTCTCATTTTATGAATTGTTAATTTATTAGCAGCTATTTCTATTGTCTTCCTTAGCATAATATTTTTTTCATTCATTTGCAATTTATTATATTGCCTTTCTACCTCAGAGCCTTCTTTACTTTTCTCTTTAATACATATATATGTATGTATTTTGCCTGCCTGGAATTCCTTCTCTACATTAATACTCCTGCTGAGGAAGTGATATTGCATCCTATAAGTGTCCTGTGCAATGGTATTAATACATTTCCATATTTATATTTATATTGACTTAAGAACTGACTTCGATTCTTTCACTATAAGTATAAGGAGGAAGGGCTGTAAGGTACTTCTAATGAAATCTTTATGTTCTGTTGTTATGAATACTCCCATTAGCATAGATGCACCCACTTATACATCGCATAGAACCTTCATTATCATTGACTTTTGGATGAATTCCTGTCATTGAAATTCAGCATTGATTCAGCATTAGTTACTGCTGTGGAAATATGTACGGAAATGTGGAGTTAAGAATTGGTATGATGATACTTCCTCTTTAAGCTACTTGTGAGGCTGTGGAATGGGAAAATTAGTGTGCAAATTCTATGAAGTGTTAATGAGAAACTTTCCCAAGAAACTATTAGTTTCTCGATAGAGGAATTTGCTTGCCTTATGTGATACTTTTGAGGTTTAAGTGATTGTTCATGACTATAATAAATGAGGCTTCTGTGTAATCCAAATTCGCGTCAAAATATCATGAAGTACTCAATTTAACACAGTCAAAATCCTCATTTTCCATCTGACAAAATTAGCCAAAAGTTTTTTGTCATGGAATAACATGATCATGAAAATATTTCTGGTGTGGCACTACATGTTCACTAGAGTACTTCAGAATTGTAGTTTAGCCTGGCCATCACAAGCTTTAAAAGGGAGATTTATTTGGCTTGTATATTTTTATCTTTTGGTCTGTCTATGGATAAAATGCATTTATCCAAAAAAAGTTTGATGTTGTGTCATCTTGTAACAAAACAGGGAATGGGAAACAATATTTCAAGAGTTGAGAGTGCAATTCTTTCTCTAAAATGGAGAATCGTGATATCATAATTCACAAATAATTATTATAGTTACCTATGTTGATAATTAACTCTAGTTATGCTTGTAGAGGAAATGAAGAAGGCTAAGAGTTGTGGATGGCACAAATACAGTTTACATTATGGATTTTTATTTCAATTTATTTTGTTACCTTATTTACCCTTGCTTAAAATATGATAACAGTTTTATTTCTTGAACTCTTCAAAATGTATCTGAACAGGTAGCTTGATGTGTTGACTGGGCCGAAGAACACCTCTGATTAAATGTGGTATGTTAGTTGGCAGGTAGATTATTCCTAACATGGAGTTACTATAATTTTATTTTTTATTATAAAACATTGAAATTGTAACTTTTCAATTTTGATTAGTTTTACTTTGAAATTGGTGATGTAGTTCTAGCCTTATGATTAAATGTAGAGTAAGTTTTTCTTTTAGCTTCTTAAAATACAGTTGTTAAGTCATCACTAGGTGAAAGATTGCCAGGAAAGCTATTTCGGGGTGGGGGAGATACTTCATTCCCATTCTGAAATTTCTTCCCGTGAGATATATGTGTCATGAAGACATCATGGAACTTTCTAACTAGCAATTAAATTATGAGAGGGGAGAAGGTAGTCTAGAACATAAATTTTTAATGAAAAATTCTGCTTACACAATGTAAAAGTGAGTGCAGCTGCAAGGGAGCTTCTGAATTTTTGGCTTTATTGGACACTGTACATCATAAAAAGTTCTGTCTGTCTCTTTGGAGAAGTTGTGGAACTTATATTTTTTGGCATCATGTTGTGCAGTAAATGATTCTAAAACAGATTTACATGCCTTAACGTAAGAAATATTGTGTGTAAAATAAGATAGCCTCAAATAGTTTTCCCAAAGAAAACTAATGCTTTGCCTAAATTGTATTTTTTGTAAAATGTATATTTGAAATGTGAAGTACACACTTAGTAAAGAGCAAAATTGAATTGTGGTGTCTGTTGCGTATGATAAACTGTACATATTTGTGCCTGTATGCAACATCTTTCTTTCTTAACATTTAAGAAGGATAATATACAGTGAAGCTTCCCTATCCACATGCTTAAGTTTTAGGAGGCAGCTCTCAGCCATGAAATTATTCTCAGAAAAATGATGAGAGAGTGTAAAGGATAGCAAAAAGGTGTAATAATTTCTAGTAGTGACTGTGAATTTAGAAATGAAGTTGTTTACTGAAAGGTATTATGAAAATCCCTTTCTCTATATTTGGCCTTCACCTGTATGTGTGATAAGACTTTAATGGTAGAGTATATATTTTTAAAAATATAATACTTTAAAAATAAATTAAACCCAATTCTGTCAAACATGTAATTTTTATGATTTTTGAAAATGAAAGTCTTCATTGGCCATGTGGAGTTATTTATTTTAAATTCAGCTACGGGTCACCTTATCATCATTTGTCAACAATCCTGGGATTGGTTTGAAGCAGCTCTCCGTTTAGTTATTCTATGGGCTATACAGGTCACCTTATGTATCTATTTAATTTTAGGTTGAAAATGGTATGTGTGCAGAGTAGCAGCTTACACAACAAAGTTAGAGGTACATATCAATCTATGTATTCAATCTTATGCCCATAGAGATTAGTAAACTCTTATAAACTGCAATTGTTGCTTCTATTGGCAAGCATCTATTCTTTGTCACTTGGAAAAGTTTGCTCTCATTGCTAACCACTCCGCCATCATCTTCACAGTGAATCTGAGTCTGGTGAATGTGGGCTACCCGCATGGCATTGTACTTCATTTTTTTCTCGTGCATCCTGGCCTATTGAGAAAAAACCCTAAATTCTATATTTTGTTCTAGTGGCACAGAAAAAAATTTTCATCTCATTTTGTGACCCATGTTACACAACCTCACCTTGTCAGTATCCACCGTACCAATATTCCATTCTCGGGGCACAAAGATCACTAAGGCGTGAAATTTAATTTCGCTGTTGATTTGATTCCAACATTGAAAAAATTGATTATCGATGAAGATAAAGAATTTCTGGTTGCATCTTGAATAATTATGGAAAATACATAAGTGCCCTCCATTTGAACCATCGACAAATGGTTAAAGTTGCTGTGTGATAGATATGCTTTTGGCTCAGGGAGGCTTTGAATTTCACAAATGGTTGGGCAACAAAGTCAAAATTCTTAAGAACATACCCTTGGATTTTTGCAGTGTAAACATGCTAAAAATACTTAAAAGTACCAAAAGCTATTTTTTTTATTGAAGTCTCCTTCAAAAAGGAAAGTACACGATCGATCATGTACATGTAGCAAAGTAGCAAAAAAATATAGAAAAATGATTTTAAAATATTTTAAAATATTTTGAAATAATTTTAAAATCAAAAAGTCATAAGATAGCAAAATTCATGAGTTTTCCATAATTTTAAAATATTTTTAAAATAATTTTAAAATAATGTATTAAGTACTGCTCTTTTAATGTTCTGTATCATTCTTTCATTTTGTTGAAAACATGTATAGGAATTCTAACTGAGACATTTAAATGCATAAAAAGGTGTTGCAAGCATTTTACATTTAAATATATTTTGATATCATTTCAAAATTATTTCAATACAATTTTGAAATTATTTCAAAATATTTTAAAATTATTTCAAAATATTTTAAAATTATTTCAAAATATTTTAAAATTATTTCAAAATATTTTAAAATTATTTCAAAATATTTTAAAATTATTTCAAAATATTTTAAAATTATTTCAAAATATTTTAAAATTATTTCAAAATATTTTAAAATTATTTCAAAATATTTTAAAATTATGATGAAATTATTTTAAAATAATATTGAAATAATGTTAATTTCTATTAGGCCAGGAGGATCGGTGTGAGTGAAAGTACACATGAAGTGTGGTTTTAAACGCGATTCTTGATCTGGGAAAGCGATTGAAGATGAGTCCACAGATGGTTTTTTTCAGACCCTCGTAGCCGGTATCGGACTTAGATTTTTCCGGCGAGCGTACCACTGATTTCTGTAAGGCCAGGAGGATCGGTGTGAGTGGAAGTACACCTGAAGTGTGGTTTTAAATGCGATTCTCGATCTGGGAAAGCGATGAACATGAGTCCACGGATGGTTTTTTTCAGACCCTCGTAGCCGGCATCGGACTTAGATTTTTCCGGCAAGCGTACCACTGATTTCTCTAAGACCAGGAGGATCGGTGTGAAAGTACACCTGTTCACCTCCTAGATAATCATTAGAAAAATGCAGTACGGACTGGCAATTCAATTCCAATAAAACTTAAAACCATTCTATGTTAACAATATTAATATGGGAAATAAAATTCTAGGATCAAAAATTGCATCTCTTTAAACAATGTTTAAACACTTGCATTTTAATTTTCATTAATAAAACTCAAGATCCGATGATCAAACACACTAAAGTTTAGGTATTTTTTAAAAATATAGCATTATCATCGACTACAAATCACAACTTTGGTGCACACCAACAACTTTAACCGGAATATTCATTTTATAGTTCGCGGTTTTTGGAAAGGTATCGACATGGAGGAAAGTATCGACTATATCAACAATCGCAATGCAAAGTCGATTTCTACATTCAAAATGGCAGCGATGGCAGTAATGTGCAAAGCAGAGAGTGTGTAAATATAGTATCCCTGAGGTGCAAAGATTATAATACACAGGTAATGTGCGTCAGCATGTTCGTGAATGTGTTCATGTAAAGTCAGCACGGAGACGAGCAATAGGAATGAAAGTGATCTCGAAACGCATCGTTTTTATGAAGTTCGTTACCATAGAAGCTTATTTCAAAATTGGAATTACGATTAAGGTACGGCGAGTTAATTTTTCTTTCACAAAGCGAGTCTGCCGAAGAAAGTTCATAAATCTGTCATTGTTTATGTTTTGACCTGCCTTCCATATATTGTCTTGATTGAACTCATGACATAAGAATTGACCACGTTTATTTATTTTTCAGGCGCAACATTTTGGGACATAAGGAATGAACTAATGAGGGTTCAGCTCATCATTCAACGATTCAAATCTGTGATAAACGTGAAAATTTTATGGGTATTTGTGTCTTCCTCAGTGCAGTGATGACTTTCGATGACATTTTAAATAACTATCTCTTGAAAAAAACCTACTTTTCATTTAGAGTGGAACATTGTTCTTTTAAAACACTTGGTTACTGAATACCAGGATAAACCTTTTAAAATGTAGTGTTGTGCAGGAAGCAAGGTCGATCATAACTCTTGATTCTCATGCCGTGTGGTGTGGCATTGGCTTATGTAGCGTTGGCTACTAGAGATAGTACTGCTAATGTGGATTCTTATTTTTTTATGTGCTACTTAGGCAAGTGAATTATTGAAATTTGAAGTAGTGCCAATAAATGTATAAATATCCAGCTGTTTTTTGTTTAAAAGTATGCATGGTACGTTCAAGTTGTTCCTGAAAGTTATTATTAGGACGATCATAGGTAGTAGCCGTCACTTAATGGAAGTCCGTTTTGTAATATCAAATTAAAGACTGCAAATCTGCTGTCTTTACTTCAACCGGTTTCTCGGCATGATACTATTGTGTACTATACTATAGAGTGGGCTAAATGTAGTCTGAACTTCTGAGGAGTGTTAATGTAGCAGAAGTAGAATCGATAGGGTTAGGAATGAGTGAAAGAATGAAAGAATGTGGGTTCGATACTGCTCCAGTAATAGACAAATGAGATGGTTGTGCTTTGTTGATTTCGCCATGTTAAGATAATGGACGATTGTCGAATGATGAGATAGTAATATAAGTTAAATGAATGATGTGTGAGGTAGGGGTGGACCGAGAAAGAGGTGGTTGAAGGGGAGGAATGAATTATAGGAGGCTTAAGAAGTGGAGAGTGTGTATGAAGCAATGTATATAGGGGTAAATAGAGGCAAACACTTAAGGTTTGATAGGCTAAGTCTGAATGGAGGAAGCTGATGAAGTAGAGCAAGGTATACAAGCATATCATTATAAGTGATACTTTTCGACTGTGCTTACGCCGTAAGGGAATGGCATATATACATATATTGTATAAAAGATTTGGAAAAAAATATAATAAATTATTTTAAAATGATTTCTTCATAAGTTAAAAATATTTTAAAGTATATTTTAAAATGTTTTATACTTATGAAGAAATCGTTTTAAAATAATTTTAAAATATTTTAAACTTATGAAGAAATCATTTTAAAATGATTTTAAAATATTTTAAACACAAAAAAAATAAAGTGAACATTATTTTAAAATAATTTTAAAATGATTTTAAAATATTTTTCAACATATTTTAAAATAATTTATTCATAAGATTTTGCTACTTGGGGTTGGGGTCTTTGCCTAGGATTTGTCCTAGACTGCCCACAACATTCAATCTTTCTCGCACAGCACGATACACATCACACTGGGGGGAGTCACACCGATCGCAACGGGGTTGGATCTTCTTCTCCCTAAAGAGGTAGGAGTGGGTCAGGGCACTGTGCCCTATTCTTACCCGTGTGATGACAACTTCCTCCCAACTGAAGAGGTCCACATTGTTATGTCGGCCTTAATTTCACGTAACTTATTTGTTGTTTGCTGATTCCACGTTTCCCTCCACTGCTGGAGGCATATGTTCCTCAATACAGCCCTCAGATCCACCACAGGTACTTGTGCAATGGCAGTGTTGGCCTCTCGCAATGCCTTTTTAGCGGTGGAGTCCGCTGCCCCATTCACTGCTATCCCGACATGCCCAGGAACCCATAAGAATTTGATATGAATTCCCTTTCTATCGAGGGACATTAGCCTACATTGAATATCCAATAATCGGGAAATGGCCTGTAGTGAACTCATGGAGTCACTGCAGGCTAGAAAGGAGGCATTGCATCCCTTAATCCAGCGCAGATAATCGCGTGCTGTGTATATACTACACATTAGATTCAAACTTGCCCTGATGACTCCGTGGTGGACTGAGGTCACTGTACACGCAAATGCCTCCTCTGTCTTCGAACTGTCCGTGTAAACAGCGGTGAAGTGCGTTAATAATCTTTTGGAAAAACGCGCTGGTACTAGGCAGTAATGGTGAAAGGCTTGTAGTATCTCTGTAGGCTTAAGTTACATACTGGTTGACTTACTTTCCCCACAGAGGTATTCTGAAAGTCTCAACTTGGTTTTATTCGGGGAGAGAAATTAGGTTAAATCAGTCAATGCACGATAGAGGGCATTATGGCATGCATGATTTGGTAGTAGTAGGTAACTAATAATGTGCAATTGTGTGATTTTCTATATTTTTGGTGACACCGTAAACATTTTTACTAATGTTAATGCTAATTTTCCACTGGTTTTGTCTAATCAATGTACATTGAGTAAACTCAAGCTTGTCTACTGCGGAGACAGTGGTTGAAATGAAGTGCGAGTGATGTCTTTATTTGTGGCAAAGACTAACTGGTACTTTTCGCACCAGCCACCTGCAACATGCTCTGCACAGAGGGTATGGGCTGGTTCTCGGGCGGGCAAGACCTGCCAATGAAATGTACCTATCTATATATATATAATTTGGGAAGTGTCCGTCTGTCCGTCCGTCCCCCCCTCTATCTCGCAAACGGTTCATCCTAGAGAGATGCCGTAAACTGCATTGTGTTTCTAGCCCTCTGAAAGGCCCGGGAAAACTATTCCCGTTTTTGTCAAGTCCCGGGTTCGATTCCTGAGGTCAATAATGTGTTTACCTTGGTTCAAATGGACTTTTTCAATTTATGGAAGTGCATGGGTTTTTTCTTTCGCTCAGTAAAATTACTAAATGTTAATCGATTTATTTCATTCTTTTTGTATTTAACGGAAAAATGTTCAAACTTTCTTATTCTTTCAACCGATTTATTCTGTATATTCGAGATTTCTGTAAATCATGTAATTTACGCTGAAAGTTACTGTTTTTTCGGTCCTTTTCTGAGCGTTGCTAAGACCTTTTCCATTGTCGTTCCCGAGATCGTGGATGCTTATACATTGCGTCGTATGACGTGAACTGCATTGCGCTTTTCACGAGGATAATGGAAGATGTTAAAGTAGGTTTTTGCCGCTGATTCTTGAGGCGTGGTCGGACATTTCTTTCTGCACATATATCCGTGCTGACTACTAGCGCTATTCATAGATTTAAGAAGGTTTGCGTTCGCTAAAATTAGGAGTATTTAATAGTTTTATTTTTAAATTTCTTTGCGTGTTTGTGCATTTTCAACGACCTGAGTCATAAAAGGCAAAAATAAAACTTCTTCGAAAACGTTGTGGATTTATGTAGTTTGAGATTTGAGATAGTTTAACAAAAATTGAGCATTGACGTAAAACATAATTGGTCTTATAGGTGCGCGTAAATATGGAACTTAAATATATGTAAGATAGGTCGACATGTAAGTATATTTATAATAGGGCACAATATGAATACTGGCTGAAATGATAAGTTTACAATGGTTTAAATCATATTTATGATTCCGACACTGATTTTAAGCCATACTCAACTTCGTAACACAAGTTTTTCCGCACCTTCATGAAAAATGTTGAAATGTCGAAATACAATGGGTAAATATAAAATTTCTCCTTCCGCTAAACATCAATGGGCACCTTCACCTAGAATATGGGAACAGTATTCCCATTTTTGTAAGAGTGATGTTTCATAACTGATAGCATTTATGTATTTCCGTTGGCCTTTTTTGTTTTGGAGCGAAAGATAGCTCCATATTCCAAGTTGGGATTCGTGCTTTGCAATAAATATTAATATTATTCATACATTTGACTTTTCTCACACCCGTTGAATTTCAACGGGATCCTTCCGCCAGTATATTTTAATATGTTAATGAACTAAAATCATTTTGAAGAAATGGTGTAAGATTGTTGTTTTGGCTATTGAGACTACTATAACAGAGTAATGTCCTATATAGCCCTCCCACCCTGTGAGATTTCCACCATAGGGCAAGGGGGAGCCTAAAAAATTCATTGCACCCGCCCCTGGTAAGTAAATTTGGGGATTGCGACGGAGGAATCCCTACCTGCATGCATCCAGAATTAAGTAAGTGAATGAGGAAAATTAGTGAATAATCACTATGTAGAAAGAGGAAGAAATGAAACAGATGGACTTGCTCAGAGGGGGGGGATTTTAAATATTTTATTCGTTAACTTATTCATTGTTCTTTTGCGTACACACTTTATTACCACCATATCATCATAAATAATCTCTATAAATTACATAAACTATTCCTTGATTTCACTTTCTTGCAGTAGCCATCTATTGCTGAACTTTGAATTTACTTTCCTACTCTCCTGCCCTCTCTCGGTGAAACGAGCGCCAGGATTTTTGAAGCCCTCGCTACGCTACCAATGGTTTAAATTGAGTTTTTGCATCCCTTCACATGCAAATAATATCGTTAATTGAGGTACTATTTTAAGGAGTAAGATCACCGCTTCCGACGATTTACAGGTGTACCATCTATTATTTGAGTGAAAATCGAAGTTGAAAGATATTGTTATCTATTTTTAGAGGGAGCATTGTTAGTTGCCTATAAACAAGGATACTTTTCAGGGATTTACTTATAGTTACATTTATGAAAGCCTTTCCTCCATGGTCGAAAATATTATTAAAAAATAGAGCTGATGAATGTTAAAAAATTTATGTTATAATACTGCCACTTGATATTGTAATATTAGTATGCTACATCATGCACCTATTTCTTCCTGGATTCATACATTAGTAGACGTTGGGTATGTATAGTAGATGCTGGGGTCACCACTTTAGATTCTTGGGGGTGTCGCGAACCTTTAATTTATGCGGAGGAGGAGAAGGCGAAATTATTAACTCCACGCGTGTCACGCTTAAGAAATTTATTACGAGTCGGGTAACAAACGCTGGGCTGCTTTCCACGACCAGCTCGTCAGACTGACTAAGCGAGAGTGACTGCCTTTAGCACGCCGGGAACCGTCTCGGCTGCTTCTTGGTTCTCCTGCTTCGGCGGACGGGGTCTCCCCAGTCGGCGAGCACAGTACGAGTTCGCCGACCGGGTTCGTAGTCGTTGCCGCAGCGGTAATTGTCGGCGCCACCGGTGGGAAGGCCCGCTGGCACCACATATATGATACTATACATTACTACATAGTATATCATGTATGATTAGACCAGATATCTGTACACATTTACAGCAATAACGTGGTTTGTTTACTTTTGCATTGTTTAAATTTTCATCCATTCCTGTCCTGATTTCAATGCGTCTCATCCCAACCCCTCTCCGTCCCAGCAAATTCGTCTCTGGGATGATTTTTTATATAGCCTCAAATCATTCAAAGCCTTGGTTTCAACTTATACACTAATAATACTTTTAATAATTCCTCCTCCTCAAGAAAGGTGATGGTGACCACCGAAATATTGGTAATACTTTACACACACATAAATATAAACGGGGAAGAATAGGAAGCTCGCATGTAAATTTTAAAAATATATTATAGTGGTGAAATGAAAAACTGAAAGCCAATTTTTTTAGTAAACACCATCTCTATATCTGTGGTAAACACTGATATGGAGCATGTACTTTATTTACAAAAATAAATATGTATAATCAAAAGCTACATAAACAGATCCTGCAAGTATTCTTCAAATTCTTCTTCCCTGGATTTCTCTTCCTCACTAGTAGCATTGGATGCCTTCCAGATACTAGCCTCTGATTCCTCTTCACTCTGTGGCTCAGTTTTCACAAGCAGCAGAGAAGGATCTGATGGCATCTGGCAAGGCTGTGTTGTCTCACTGCTATCCTTGGCTAGAGCCTCATCTTTCTTTCGCTTGGGAGGAGGTTCAGAGGAATGGGTGCCAGACTTTCTCTTCATTCTTGTAACTTCTCTCTTTTGGCTGTGGAAGTTCAGCTTCTGGGAGCATTCTGGGCAGAGTCCTGGAATAATATTGAAAATGGTCACCAAATCTGATCACTACAACAATAGTGATAAATAGTACTTGGTTTTAACTTCAGTATTCAAAGATTGAGTAATGAACATATTGTGTGTATATGGGCTGGGTATTCAGTTTCCTAAATGGCCTTGCTACAAAAACAGACATGAATGATAAGCATATGACAACATGTTATGAAACTAAGATGAGGATAATGAGCTTACTATTAATTTGAAACCTCTTTATGAATCTGAAGAATTCCTTCAAGGTTTGCAAACTAGG
The DNA here is from genome assembly GCA_933228895.1 of Platycnemis pennipes. NCBI lineage: Eukaryota > Metazoa > Arthropoda > Insecta > Odonata > Platycnemididae > Platycnemis > Platycnemis pennipes. The sequence continues at coordinate 133,229,882 of OW121851.1, read as the reverse complement.
GGTGAATACCTTACTGGAGTCACCCGTTGTAATGGGGGCATTTACTCGGAACCGAAATTACAATTTTGTACACGAAATCGTTATATGGAAACGAAAAACAAATTTTAGTGAAAAAATTAATCTTCTAACCACAACCATTCACTCATAAATCAAAAATTAAAATAAGCAAAAGGTGACACCCACCGAAAATGCTGCTGTGATAACATTGATGTCATTTTCCTCCCATCCTTGACTGCTTTTGGGGGAGGGGAAGGGAGTGGAGGGGGTTCTCGGAAGGTCTCCTCGCATAGATGCTGTCGCAATCGCTACATTGGCCGAGTCAGCTGAGTCCCCCCCATTGCGATAAGGCAAAGTAGCTTCGCGGGCTCAGTTGTGATTGGACGAAGTCGATATACGTCAGAGGTTGCACCATGCCCACTTTTCCGAAAGGGTTAAAAACATGTTTTTCGCCGCTTATAACTCGGGAAATAATGGACGGATCAAAAAACGGAAAATTACGGGTCTTTTTATTTTACAAACTCTATCAGATTCGGCAATAAAAATAATATGGTTAACGACCCCATTCACAATAGCAGAATTTCCACAAGGAAGAAATCCACCTTGACCGGGAATCAAACCAGGACCCCTGATTTCCACCAGGTTCTCTACCATTAAGCTACCTTTTCCCCTGTGGAACTCTAGGGGCCTTAAAGGATAAGATGTTACCCGCCTGCAATACACTCCGTGAATAGTGGCACTGTGCACAATACCCGGACAGTTTGTGACATTGTTGCACAGCAGATGGGTAACATCTTGTCCTTTAAGGCCTCTAGAGAAGAATTTCATTACTGCCTCTTCCTGCATAAATATACATGATATGATACAGTTTGCAGAACATATTTTTCAAACATAGCAATGATTAAATTGCTCAGTGCTAAAATCGTTCAACAAATAGAATTACAAAAAGTCGTAGCATTTTATATACTCATTAACATTAACTCTCCTTCCATATTGTAAGGCACAGAGCACTCATTGATTTAATCTCAAATCCAAAGAAACCACCAAGATCAACTCTGCAGAAATTAGGTGATATTAGGATAAGTACAACAAAATGTAGTAAAGCAAGCACAGCTATTGAGATTATGGTAGATGAATATGATGATGTGGTTCCACGAGGTCCTCAGCAAGTCCAAAAATTGAAAATTCGGTCAGTACCTATTGATCTGACTGCACTCAATGAAACTGAAAAATCTCAGTTTGTACTTTGAGGTAATCCAATGAAGCTGTGATACCTGTGACACTCCTTCGTCACCTTCAAGAGAGAAATAAATCTGTTAATAATTTTTTAAGACATTCCATGTCTTAAAGAAAACAGTAGAATGTACAGAAACCTGAATAACATATGGGCAATTATGCAGTACTGCAAAAAACCTATAAGATGAAGCAAGTGACCACAAAAAGAGAAACCAAGATATGAAAACAAGAAGGTAGATGAGTGCAGGAATGCTGAAAATGTTATAGTAAGAGAATTCTAGGCATTGTGCTCTAAAAGGCAGATAAATTTTTCCCACAAAAAAGGTAAATTGCTTGTAAATTGTGGAGCCACTTAAATGAGACATATAACCCCCTGTTGAGAACTATTGGAAAATTTTATTGCATATTCACGAGGTACATGTAGCAGATGGAAGTTCAATATTGAATTAAGGAATGGGATCAGTTTTTCAAAGGATCCCATCAGAATCTGGATCAATGGAGATAAGATTAAGTAATGTGTAGGTACATATTATGTAGGTAAAAATATTGCGTTACTGCAATGCGTTACTCTCAGAGTTGTTGAATCATGTTAACTTAATGGCCTCTCAAAGGATGGCATTTTCTGTAATTGTTGCCGATTGCCGAGAATCACAGTAAAAACTGGTTCAAAAATGGATAGATAAGTTATTGTGTTGCAATTAACATAGATTTCGACTTACACAGAAATTTTTGGGACGAATTAACCGCATAAGTCGAGGACTTACTGTACTCAATTTTTTTTTACATAATTGTACTTATAGATTTCATGGTACAGTTTTGCAATAATGTATAGGAAAACTAAGTAAAAATAGGTACATAAGTATTGATGGTATATCGGTATCGAGAATCGAATTTTTAGGAACTGGAATCGGTATTGAGAATTGATAAATTTTGGTATCGACTCATCTCTACTTATTATCTATAAATATTTTTAGAGAAAATGACGATGGTACTAAAATTAGCCAAGGTAATTTTTAAAAAGGGTATTAAGAGAGCTACACTGAACTTTCTATGAGTTTTATATTTGACCTGTCCCATTTTTCCCATATGTTGTTCCCAAGTTGTTCAACCCCATTGTTTGCAGGCAGTGATTAGAAAAAGGTTAATGGTGATGATGACCATTGGTGAAGATTTAACCAACAATTCCATCAGAGCATGATAGGTTGTGTTATATTTGTCAAATTGTACCAGACCTAATCTGTCAAGTGAAAAAGTCGGGAATAGAGTGCATAGTGAAATGCCTGGTTGAATCAGACATTGATTCTGGTATAGTTTAGTTACAGAGCATTTATTTATAGCTACAATTCAGTTCATTTAAAATGTTCAGTGTGTAGTGGCATTTTAAATTCTTGCTTTGCTTTCAGTACCTGGTATCCTGACCACCCTTATCCTGGTACCTCATCGCCCTTTCATGCTCCTTGATATGTTGTGCAAACTATCTGACCAGATTCACCAAAATATAATTTTTCTACATCTTCATAGGATTCAATACATGCCTTTGTGAATTAGGCTTGGGAGTATGATTCCCATATGGGAAAATTATGTAATTTTTTCTCAAAATCTGGGACATTGTGAAATTTTTACTTATAAAACCTGGGACATTTTGAAAAAAAAATGGGACAGGACAAATATAATTAGTTTTATAGTTATGCTGCTCATTCATTGCCACAATGACCTAGTATCAACATTAATTCTAATTACAATGGAAAGAAAGAACACAGCCTCCAGTTCTTTATATCATGTAAAACACCAGTGATTATTATTATTATTGTCAATAGTTGATTGAAACAAGTACTAATAAGGTGAATTTATTTATTTTTTACTGAAAGATACTTTAAAAAATAATGGGACTCTAGGAATTAGCCTGGGACTTTTTCCTTACAAACTGGACTGTCCTGGCAAAAACAGGACAGATGGGAACCCTACTTGGGAGCCAGTCTCTTACCCTAGCAAGAATTTTGTACCCATATCCTCATTCCAGTATAAAAATGGCAAATGATGTCATATTTCTTCAAAATTCTGCAAATATGATCAGTGACTCCAGCAATGTAAGGTAATGCTACAAATCCATGTTAACACATCTGGCCAGGGAATTTCTTCATCTGTTCGGTGGAATAACTGTTTGAAAACAGGACATTAGTTAAGTGTTTTCCTTCCTTGCTCCAGCTTGAATGCTGAGATATACTTCTGGTGCATTCCGATAGTTTTTAAATTACTGATGCTTTTTGATTTCGACTGTGGTGTGACTTGGCATATAAGTAGTTGTCAGTAAGAGCCTTCTTTCGATAAAAACTGCGAGTTAACATTCCATCTTTCTGTCTTTTAACTGCAACATCAAGGAAGGGAAGTGTTCCATTTTCTTTGACTTACAATGTGAAGCATATGGGTGGATGATACCTATTGAGGTGTTGCAAAAGGCTACTCAAGATTCCTCATCCACATGGCCAGACTAAGAATGTATCTTCCACATATATCAACCACAGGGTTGGTTTGAGGAAAGACGTTTGTGGGTTCTAGTTTAAATTTCTCTGTATAACGGTTACCAAGAGCAAACCAAGATATGAGAGCATATCAGTTTTTACTTCGTGAAAACGATTGATAATAATAATAATAATATTTATTGTTCCGTTGGTCAAGAATTTGACATAGAACATAGTCATGAAAACATATAAAAATACAAAAAACATTTTACACAATACAAACATTTATAATACAAATATTATAGACTGTCAGAAAAATATTCATTTACACTGTAGTAGCCTTTGTTGAGCAACATTTTCTTTAATTGGCATTTGAAAGTATAAGGAGATTTTATTAACTTAATTGTTTGGGGCAATTTATTGTATACAACGGATGCAGAGTGATGCGGTCCATGTTGGGCAGCAGTCAGATTATAACTATGAAGGTGAATGTGGTTCTTGGAACGAGTGGAGTGCTGATGAATGGTTGAACTTGGTGGAAACAGGGAGGGATTACTTTTTACGAAGGTGCAGCATTGTAAAATATACAAACAAGGTAGAGTAAGTATATTTAGTGCTTTGAAGAGAGGTCTTCCAGGTGCTCTAATGGACACTCTAACAATGGCTTTAACTGATCTTTTTTGAGAAGAGAAAGCTTTAATTGCAGCACTACTGTTACCCCAGAAGATAATCCCGTAGGACAGGTGGGAATGAATTGCAGCATAATAGACTAGTTTTAAAGTGTCAGTTGAGGTAATTGGGGCTAGTTTCCTTAGCATGAAAATGCCAGTCGAGATTTTCCGTATAATTTTATTAATATGGAGCGACCAATCAAGATCCTCACTAAGATGAAAACCAAGAAAGTCAGTGGAAGAAGAGCGATGAATACTCTCATTATTGATTCTTAATAGTAAGGTAGATGTTGGTGGTGATATTTTACAGTGAAATTGCATGAATCAAGATTTACTGTTGTTAAGGATCAGGTTGTTTTCGAGACACCAATTCACCATACTGTTTAAGGTGTGCCTTGTGCTGATAGACAGGTCATCCAAGGTCATCCCAGAGTTTATGGAGGAAGTGTCATCTGCATATAAAATTGCACTGCAATTGGGCAATGAAAGAGGAAGGTCATTTATAAAAATTATAAACAAAAGTGGTCCCAAAATAGAACCCTCAGGAACACCGCAACTTGTTTCAAGAGTACCAGATTTATAGGTGTTTATTCCCATCTTAGACTTACTTCTGTATTGGACAATTTGCTTGCGATTAGAGAGGTATGACATAATCCATGAATGAGCATTACCAATTATACCAATATGTATTAATTTACTGGATAAAATGCTATGATCCAATGTGTCAAATGCCTTACTCAGGTCAAAGAAAATACCTGTGACCATTTCATGTTTGTTTAGGGACTGGCATATGGTATTGACAAGATGGAATGCAGCTGTTGTTGTGGATTTACCCTTTCTGAAACCATGCTGAGCTACATGCAACAAATTATATTTTCCAAGATAATTTACAATGCGGTTATACATGAGTTTTTCAAAAATTTTTGAGAAAACAGACAGGATAGAGATTGGTCTATAGTTATCGGATTCAGTTACTGATATCCATGTTGAATAAAAAAAATATATCACTGGTACAATTTCCAAACTGTAATCCCTTCCATGCCTCCGACAATGGTTTTGTAACATTATGAAATTAATTTTAGGCTGGCTCACGATAAAAAAAGCATGTCCCTGCAATTTAATCTAGAAAAACACCAGACCCTGATGATGGCATACTTAATGTGCCCAAAGCGTGGTCGAAGGTGTGGAAGGGATTAGTATTTGGAAATTGTAACAGTGATCTTTTTATTTAACATGGATAGCAAAATAAGAATTTAAAATAGGAACAATTTGCTAGACTCCTCACGAGAGAACTTACTTAATTTCACAAGGGCATTTTTCTTTTCTCCTCCTTCATGGTAAGCAAAATTGACTTCCCAAGATTTCAAGGACTCCTTTACTGAGCATGTCTTGTCACCACAAATAAACTGACCTTTGCCATCAATTACTTCTTTTTCAATCCTCCATCGAAGAGCAACCTTTGAAACACAAAATAATTTGTTAGAGATGTTCTTATGTACTCAAGAAAAAATAAAACAATCAAATCCAAAAGTTTATATACATTTTAAAAAAAGAGATCTACCAGCTAAACTTATGAGTAAAATTTCCATTGACGCAGGTCCCTTAGAGGCTGTTGTTTCTTGTAAAATAAAATATATATTCGTGAACCATTGCTCATCTAGGTTTCCTGTAGAATTGACATTAATTTTAGGCTTACTCACGATGAAAACAGCATGCCCCTGTATTTTAATACAGAAAAACGCCAGAAATTTTACCTTGTTCTCTTTGTACCTCCGTAAGTCACATATACAATACTCCTTGAAAAGCTTGTCATAGTACTTTTTCGCCAAATTTTCCCCCCAAGACCTGGGTTCGTCTTTCTCCTTCCACAAAAACTTATGATTCTCTCTTATTACGTCTATATCTCTCTTGTCTCTCGACCTGTTAAGAGTAAAATATATTAGTATTTTCACTAGAAACGCAGTTGAAGATAAATAAAAAAAAAACGGAAAACCTTACGTGTCTCTTTTCAACAGAGCAGAGGCGCCTCTCTGGCACAATAAATAGTCATTAATCAGTTTTTTATGCCTGTCATACGCATTTAATGAGAGCAATTGATTCTTCATCCTCCCAGCGTTAAACGACAGACTTGTCGGAGCAGCCATTCTCAGAAGCTGCTATCACACTCACGTTGTTCTGGTAATAAACCTGTAAAAGACGAAAATTCTCTTAGTTGCTACCTCTGATTGAGTTTTCCAAAGAAACAGATCAAGTTCCACGAATTTACCGAGCATAAGATTGTGAACTCATCGCCACAGTCGGCGAAACGTTGGTGAAATCTGATGATATACGGCTCATGGATTGCGATCCCAGTAGTCAAGTCGAATCTTTCAAAAATCCTTAAATGTGCTTAAAAATTTTTCAGTGGACCTCCGAGGAATATAGTTGCAAAACCTACTGAGAAGCATACAGACACAAAATATTCAGAGAATAGGTACGCAAGAGTGACATTCAGAGAATAAAAACGTTATGCGGGCAACGAATGCCATTTACATTCAAGGAAGAATGAAATAAACAAAATTTAGTTCCAGTTCCCACTGGTAAACAAAGAAAATGCTTTTCGCACTTCTTCCATTTTCGCATTTCCTTTGGAAATAAAGGAGCAAGGATGCATGTTTGTCGTCAGATCAGCGTTAGTACTGCCCTCAGGTGGTGCCGACAATTCACTACAAGAACTATTAGTTATAAGCGTGAATGGCGTTTTGGCGGTATTCGGAATTAATTCAAATTCTTCATACTTCTAATGCTCTTTATAATTATTACTTATAATGCTTTTCATAATTATATTTCTCCTCCAACCTTAAACCTTCTCAATGGATGAGATGCGTTCCTTTTTCCTGCGTTTTACAAAGGTTTCCAAACCTAAAAGTAAATTGGTTTCTCTGAAGTTTATTAAGGTGGCTCCATCGAATTATGAAGTACATGTCATTTCAGCCAAAATTTCAGGATACACAATTTTTTGGCCCTTCTATCGATTGGCAATAAAATAATGAGGCCTTTCCATAATATATTTGAAGAAAAAAGATGTTGAAAATCAGCTATTTTATATGTGGTTATACGGTAGAGCATGGCTCTTGCAGTAAAATTTGCAGATTAATAATGTAAAGAGAAATGTCGTTTTGAAGAAAAACTAATGTAATATGCGCAATTTTATGTATAATTTAGCATCGTAAAAAAGTGCTCGCCTTACCACATTTGTTTAATTGATATTAATAAATGTTTGCTCGAAGAAAAGCAGAAAACCCTTAGTTACATGAAAGTGGCGCTACAGTATGTTGTTATCATTGGCAACGGTACTTGTGATGGAACGTGCTTACAAGCCTATTTACTAACTTAATTAAGGAATATACCTTACCAAGGGCCTTCTTATATTTTTTATGTAATTTAAATATTTCATTGTTTATTGCCATGGTGTAAATAATACCAATGCTTCCAAATGGTAGCAGCGTCATTGTTGCCAAACAGTTTTTAAAATATCAATATTAATAAAATTCAAAACAAAGAGGTGTATTTGCAAGGGAATAGTTTAAAACTAAATAAGAAAATATTTAACCTATTTTAGAACACGCATTAGCAGGATTGAGCATGTATTCTCACTTTATAAATTAAACGTGGCAACAACACTTCAGCCATGTTTCGAAGTCAAAATGAGTTAAAAGAGCTTGTAAAAAATAGAATGCAACTACAACGCGCTATATAATAGCATACTCATATAATTATTGTGTATGCGTTCTCACCCTATATATGATTTTCCATATACGTGTTTTTCTGGATCGGTATTTATTCATTGAATGCTAATTGAATTCATTGAATGAGCTCTTTTACGGGATTTTGAATCCCGGAGTCACGGTGTAACCTCCTAAGTAACGTAAGTCACCTCACTTCTCCATTCCATTTTTAGTCTTTTTTCATTCGCCATTTGCGAAGCCTAGGTAATTAAACCAGGATTTGTGAGAGACAATGTGGAAAAGAGTGCTATGCCAATTGGCTCATATGTATGCAGAGATTTTGAATTGCCAATTAGATATAATTAGAGATGGGTATTTACCGTAATTTTCAATTGAGGTAAATTACCGTGGTAAATTACGGTAATTTTCGAAATTACCGTAATTTTCCGGTAATTATAAGTTTTGAGCTGCAAATCATTATCAAAGGACTCAAAACAAAATCAAATAGCATTGAGATATAAATAGCGATGCTTTTTCAAACATATCTCAACTTTTATCTGTTATAACTCATTAAAAAAAATAAAACGAAATTGGTAGCAACACGCAATTTGCCTCTCTTTTGTCACACTATGAGAAATGTTTGTTGCCTCTTTGTTAAACCTCTGCACAATGTAGGGTAAAGGAACCTAATTTGGTGATAAAGTCTGTATTTTTATAAGTAATCAGCCTCTTTATCATAAAATCTATTGGAAAATGCCTATGATAATTAAACTTGGATTTGGTTGTTAAGGCCGTTGTACACGATACAATTTCTTGTACAAGATCTTGTACCATAAATTGAACGGCGAGATTGGACCAAGATATTGTACAAGAAGTTGGTTCACGGACGTACACGATCAAAGATTTTCATGCAATTTGTGCGCCAATAACATGCGCAGATATCGTTTTCCGTCCAACAGCTGAATCGCGATATCCGATGACGATAGTATTTCGAAAATACTGCCATAGTTACTGGCAAGGAGGCTACATGGAGGCTAATATAATATTCGTGGTTACTGGGTTACAATGATTTGCTACCATTAATCCTAGCATTAATAAAATGAAATTTTACGATTGCTTCCTTGCACTCTTTCATCAGCTCATGAAACCCATCATTTATCGTCCAAACATCATGTTTCGCTTGTTGCATATATTTATTTTTGGTTCAATAACGTCATCTTTAATTTCATTGAGGTATAATGTTTGCCAGTGTGTCCAACTCATCTTTTGAGAAATAGAACACTTCCGACGCGACAGACGAATATCACAATATGGAAGCAACGAAGACTATCATAATATGGAAGGAACAAAGAATATCACGATATGTACAACAAAAATGGAAGTTATTCCACGTTTACAGGAATAAAAGTGATCGCAAACAGAACACCAACCTTACGAATACTCAACAAACGCATCACTACCGTCACATGTCATGCGCAGAAGCTACTGAGTGGATCTTGGACGGTTTCATCCAATAATATAGAGCATGATCTAATTTCTTGTACAAGAAATTGTATGAACTCCTCGTACACGATACAATTTGCGCATTGTACAAGTTCTTGTACAAGAAATTGTACCGTGTACGACGGCCTTTATAAGTATTGAAAAATAATATCATTCAGAACCATATAAGAGGAGTTGTGGATGTTTTCATACTTATATTACATTGCTACCTAATTTGGTGACATGGCACCTAATTTGGTGATATGGGTACCTTAATTTGGTGATACTATAAAACAAGACAAAAAGTTGTGAAATATGCGATATATATTATTGCACTTTTTATATCATGAACAACCTATGGAGATTAATGAACAATGTGATTTGTAAAGTAACATGTCTTAATTGACATAACTTGAAATAACATATGTAACAAAAAAAAGTGCACAAAATGTGTTACAATCATATTTGTAACACGTTTGACGCATTGAAATGTACAAATTAAATATTAAATATATAGCAATTCTTTTGAGTTAATTCAATGTTGGAAGCTTAGTCATCAGAGCAACTGCAAATATCAAACATGTAAACATGGCCAATCACGGGTTCACTTCGGTAGGGAATGAGACAGAACGTGCACTTCATCCATTTCTTGCCATTTTTTTCTATTTTGTCCCAAGAAAATAGCCCATTACAGCAACCACAAGTCCATTCTTCTCCATCATAGTCCTTGGGTTTTGATGCTTTGCGTCGTTTTGATGTTCATGACTGTCCAGCTGAATCAGGAAATTTTCCTCTACTGCCATTGCTTGAATCGAATTTACTCAATGGTGGGGCTGTTGGTTGCGTCTCCGTTAGGACTCGAGGCTTTGGATTGGTAACCCTTGCTCTTGTAGGTTTCCTGCTAAGATTTGCATGTGGAGCTTTCAGGATGTTATCAACTAAACACAATGACGTTTGTTCACCTTGCTTGGGTGGTGGAGTTGGTGACTTAAAGGCAGAAATGTCTTCCTGTAGATATGGACGCTTAGTCAGCACGGATGGAGCCAGTTTCTCTCAGGGAATGACACTTCGATCCAGTGGTATGATTCCACAGGACTTAGCGCATTTTTGATGTTTTTGCAGACATTGCTTTAACAAACGGCATCTTGAAAATAGTGTGAAAAATTCGTTTGATTGACTTCTCTGTTGGGTGTATCGCCATGTAATCGTTGAATTCATCTTCTCGCCAAGCTTCCTTAAGTGTTTTGTAAACTCCAACATCCAGAGGCTGCAGTATGTGGGTGTTTTGAGAAGGGGAATTTTGAGAAGGGAAAAAGGGAAGGGAAAATGAGATTCACATCTTGAAGAAGATTCAAGATGTGAATCTCATTTTGACGAGCAAGTTCTACGATTTCTGGAGTTATGTGTGCCCCAAGCGAATTTATAAGCATTAGCACGGATCTAGTGCTATTGGCTTCAAGGAAAAACAGAAACCACTGGAAAAACAATGGGGGCGTTTACTCGGAACCGAGATCGCAATTTTGTACACGAAATCGTTAGATGGAAACGAAAAAGGATTTTAGTGAAAAATTCATCTTCTAACCATAACCATTCACTCATAAATCCAAAATTAAAATAAGGAAAAGGTGACGCCCACCGAAAAGCTGCTCTGATAATATTGACGTCATTTTCCTCCCGTCCTTGACTGCTTTTCGTGGAAGCGAAGGGAGTGGAGGGGGGTTCTCGGAAGGTCTGCTCTCACAGATGCTGTCGCAACTGTCCTATTGGAAGAGTAAGCTGTATCACCCATTGCGATAAGACCAAGTAGCTTCGCGACTTAGTTGTGATTGGACGAAGTCGTTATACGTCAGAGGTTGCACCACGCCCACTTTTCCGAAAGGGTTAAAAACATCAGTTTTTCGCCGAATAACTTGAGAAGTAATTGACGGATCAAAAAACTGAAAAATATGGGTCTTTTTATTTTACAAACTCTATCAGATTCGGCAATATAAAAATCATGGTAAACGACCCCATTCCTTTGTGATCCAACCCCTATCAGAGAGATGAACTTGGGTGTTCGGTAGACAGTCCCTCTTGTAGTCGTCATTCCAACGAGAACCTTTGAAAATAATGAAAGGGGGTATCCAGGGGCCATTAGCACAAACGCAGCCAACTAAAGTCATAGTTTCCCCTTGTTCTCGATATCTACGTCTGTATACAAACTATTTCCCCACTTCAGCCCCAACCTTGTTACGCTTGACAACATACATCAAGCCAGTTTCATCAACATTCCACACGTGATCCTCAAGCTTCCTATTAGTAGGTAAGCCCAATTTTTATAGCATCGTTAAGCTTGTCAAAATAATCGTTGATCTTCAACGGATTGGCCATGGAAGCCCTATAGGCTGACAGGTTTTCTGGAATCCTCAAAGTCAATCCGTACCGTTGTTTAAATGTAACCACCATTTCCTGTTTGCACACTTTTTCTGTCTGTTGAAGAACTGTTCGCGACCAGACGCTTCGGCCACCTGGTAAGCAATCACCCTTACTTTTTTCACAGTTAGTCCAAATCCAAGTTCCTACATTTGAATTATGTTAAATAGCAGAATTCAACAACATTAGCATAAATACATATTTATTTTGGTGGTAAACCTAATTTGGTGAGACACCTAATTTGGTGAGACACCTAATTTGGTGATAGGCTGTACAACAATATTTTTAATATAAAAGCATAGTTATGAGTGTGGTCTAACATTCTGTGATACTGAGAACCATAAATATTAATTTTAAATGCCTACTTTAATTTTTTGAAATATTGTCAGGATAACCATGTCATCGATGAGCTCGAGAAACCTTATTTTTTCACCAGATTGCTAAGACTACACAAAGCGTAGTCACCAGGAAAACTAATAAAATAACTTAATTTATAATTCTCTAAGGTCTTGTGAGGATAATACTGACCAATTACGAAATTTGAATTGATATACACTTCTTAAAATTAATAAAGAGTGAAGATACTCACGAATTAATGTAAAATGCCCTATTCACTTGTGTAGAATTGCTTCCACTTCATCTACAGCACGCTAACTGAAAGAAATTGTGCTTTCACGGTCATCAGAAAAAAATAGTCAACCTACGTCATTTATTATCCACATGGGAAGTTATTTGAGCGACACCATTGATGGTGAGAGCGGATACAAAATGTATCACCAACATAGGTGTATCACCAAATTAGGTTCCTTCACCCTATATTTGTTATTTTACTCTGAATTAGTTGGAATTAATAATGGACTCAATGTAAACAAAATCGTTTCAGCTTCTTCATTTATAATATTACTCATTCCAATGGTTTCTTTGTGAGGAAGAAATTTTCTGAAAAAGAACTTTTCTGAAAATTACCGTCTATTACGGTAATTTTCAGGGGTGTTGGTAATTTACGAAAAATACCACGGTAATTTACCAAGTTGTCCATCTCTAGATATAATCCCTGCCTGACATTGATGTAACCACATGACCAGTCCCCTAAAATGTGATCGCAATCACATTTATAATCACAGTTTTTGTAACGAAACGATCACATTTAAGTAGGTGACAAAATAGTCACAGTTTATACCGTCACTACCTCAGTATACTTCGAGTGTATACACTTGTAGTGTATACTAGAAATACTACATCAAGTGACTACCTGGCACTATCGGGTGTACCACAGGTTAGAATTAAGGCCCACTACTTTTTTGATATTTATAAAATGATCTTCCACAATGCCTTCATAACACTAAGTGCTTATGTTTGCTGACTATACAGAAAAGTGGATAACTTGGCTGAATGTTTACAAGTAGAGATAGGCAACTCCGTAAATTACCACCGTAATTTGAAAACTATAATCAGGGAATAAAATTTTACAGTAGAGAACGAGTAAAAATACTTTTTCAAAAATGAACGTTTATGAGTAAAAATGTCCCAAGAAGTAATCATTACTGGTAGTTGATTACTTTAACTCTACTATGCAACCATCAATGATTATTTGTGAAGAAACGAATAGTCCCAAAAGTCAGTTAAAGTAGGAAATAAAATCTCTGAAACTGTGTTTCGGTCGATGCTTTCAGTTTTGTAACAGTCTATGGGGGGCCCCCCCACCCGGGTGGGGAATTTGGTGTTATTTGGAGGAGAAACTGGTTTCGGAGATTGTATTTCCTCCATAAATTGGCTTTCCGATCACTCCTTTCTTCGGAAATATTCACTTGAATTCAACTAGTGGTTCACCTTAATTGATTCACTAATTATTATTATTTCTCTCAGCATCTGTGCACCATATGAAGCAGAAAAGGGTGGAGACGCTGTGAGGAATGCCAACCTGGTAGCTGCAATGAGTCGACGGTTGAATGAGCTAAGAAGATTGTCAACTCCAGGAGAGAATAGGGCCATCGGGATGCTGGAAGTGGATGGCATGGGAGGACAGAGATTGTGTAATTGTGTATATTTGTCATTAATGTAATAATGTGTGATGTGTGAAAAATGGATATTATGACTGTACTGTAGTGATAAATGCAAATGTTATAACTGCTGTACTCTCTACTAATAAATGTGATAATTGCAAATTGCAGTTTCTGTCATAATTCACGCACCCCAATATAATACAGCAAAAAGAATTGTATACAATGTGTACAATTTGAATACAATTTTTTTCACTGGGGGAGTCATGGTTATACTTCTTTCCATCATTCAAAATTATTTCCATTCTTAGTGGAACAATTGTAATGCGGTAATGCTTTGTAACTTTGGTTTGTGAGCATTTCCTTTTTTGAGGGAAAATTTATTTACATGACTTTATTAAGGTGCTAGTGGACTTTTCAGTTATCAAAATTGACAGGTTGAAATATTTTTCAATTGTGCCCACTAAGTGACTGAACCTGTTCTTTGTTGACTGTTTTCATCAATGAAGTTTTGTTTGTTGTTTCATTTTGAATTTTTTTCCAACTTGATTCCATAGTTATGGCTAGAGATGGGCAACTTGGTAAATTACCGCGGTAATTTTCGTAAATTACCGTGGTATTTTTCGTAAATTACCGTGGTATTTTTCGTAAATTACCAACACCCCTGAAAATTGCCGTAATAAACGGTAATTTTCAGAAAATTTCTTCCTCATGAAGAAACCATTGCAATTGGTAACATTATAAATTAAGAAGCTGAAATGATTTTTTTTACATTGTGTCCATGATTAATTACAATTAATTCAGAGTAAAATAATAAATGCACATTGCGCAGAGGTACGCCTTTGGAACGAAAATTTCTCATAGTGTGACAAAAGAGAGGCAAATTGCGTGTTGCTGCCAACTTTGTTTTAATTTTTTAATAAGTTATTATTGATAAACGTCGTGATATGTTTGATATAAACGTCGGCATTTATATCTCAATGCTATTTGATTTCGTTTGGAGTCCTCTGATGAGGATTTGCAGCTCAAACCTTAAAATTACCGGAAAATTACGGTAATTTTCGAAAATTACCGTAATTTACCGCGGTAATTTACCTCAATTGAAAATTACGGTAATTTACCCATCTCTAGTTGTGGCAAATATGTTTGCCCCTATCACTTTTCTCGCCAGCTTCTCTGTCTTAGCATTCTAGTAAGCTAAGGATGGGCAAAAGGTAAGGGGTTTGCTGGATTCAAAATATATTTCTAGACAAAGAGTTCTGTGCAATATCCTTTGGCTCTCTTCTCGGTAATTATTGGAAGCAGGATAAGTCTTTGATGCCAACCCTGAAAGAGTCATTATTCATCACTCTCATTATCTGGTCACCCATTTAATACATACCCATGTACATCGGCGATCTGCTGTGATGCTGCTTCATGTTCTTTGATTCAGAAGACATCGACTGGTTTAAGGCAATATAGGTAGAGATGGGTAAATTACCGTAATTTTCAATTGAGGTAAATTACCGCGGTAAATTACGGTAATTTTCGAAAATTACCGTAATTTTCCGGTAATTTTAAGTTTTCAGCTGCTAATGCTTATCAGAGGACTCAAAACGAAATCGAATAGCATTGAGATACAAATGCCGACGCTTATATCAAACATATCACGACGTTTATCTATTATAACTCATTTAAAAAATTAAAACAAAGCTGGCAGCAACACGCAATTTGCCTCTCTTTTGTCACACTATGAGAAATTTTCGTTCCAAAGACATACCTCTGCGCAATATGCATTTGTTATTTTACTCTGAATTAATTGGAATTAATCATGGACACAATGTAAACAATATAGTTTTAGCTTCTTAATTTATAATATCACCCATTCCAATGGTTTCTTTGTGAGGAAGAAGTTTTCTGAAATAGAACTTTTCTGAAATTTCCGTTTATTACGGTAATTTTCAGGGGTGTTGGTAATTTACGAAAATTACCGCGGTAATTTACCAAGTTGCCCATCTCTAAATATAGGTGAGAACTAAGTGTGGCTGTTGATAGCATATTAAATAACCATTAGGTGTTGAGAATTTCCTTATTTTATAGTTTACTTATGACTCTTCACTTTTTACTTTTTTTTGACAAAGTTTCAACGCTTTTCAAATATAATTCATTTGGAAAAACAGTCAGTGCCCTGTAGTTTATTTAGGATAAATGGGGAGATTGCTCAAACCATGGGCTGAAGAACACAAATGGCATTTACCATGTGGTGAAATTTCCGAGTCTCATTTCACCCAGAAATACTTCACATGGTGGAAAAGGGATGAAAGATGGACAAGTTGGAGAAATTGGAGATAAGGAAGTTTTGTGCAAATATTCAACTTCGCAATGAAAATGTATTTGAAAGATATACTCCCTCCTCCTAGAAATCCCCCTGTCCTTGCACAAAGAGTATCCTTAACCCCCCTCCCTCCTGTTACCCCATCGTTGGCTTCCTTTACTACCCACTCGTCCCTTCTTGCCCTCCCCCCCGAACACCATTGTCACCCCTTCACCTCCACGCTTCAACCTCCCCTCTCCAATCCACCCCAACTTTTCCAAATGGTACATATGCATAAGTCATACAGTTGAAACAAAGTTTTGTTCCCTAAGATGTTACCTATGCACTGAAACCATGGTAGTACTGTAATAAATTTGGTGAAAATTACAAAGTTTGCATTAATTCGATTATAACAAAATAGTCACATGGCATTTTCTTTGCACTATGGATGGAAACAAAATGTTATTTCTGACAGACGTACCTAATTGTAGTTTCTTAAGATATATGCCTTATATGATTTAAAGAAAGTGTTCTCAGCCTACCGTCTCAGTACTAATATCCCCTGTCGTTGACAAATCAATATCTTTAAATAACCATATTATTTTATGACAGTTAATATGTCCTCCAAAACAGTGGCATTAAAGACAATGTAATTTCTTTCATTGCCATTACAGTGATCTTAGCATCTTGGTGAGATAAGCAGCCGGATGTTAAGCTGAAACTGAAAAACTTGGTCATAAGCTGGTGGCATATGAAATATCTCCAATTATGTTACTGTAAACTCTAGGAAATATATTGAAATCTGGTAAACATTGTGAAATTATTGAATCTCATATTGATCGATAGCTTATCTAACATATGATATATGCTTAGGAAATATCTGCAGATATATATAATGGGAAATCTTAGATCACGTAAACTGAGGTGAAAAAAGAGGAAACTTCCAAGGTTAATGTCATTTCACATTGCTTACATCTCATTTTGAAAGTCCTCAAGCATTTGTGATCCAGTTCAGAAAGATTTTTTTACTTAAAAAAATTTTTGGATGATATTACTGAGATTGCTTTTATGGAAGTGTACTAAGGGTAATCCCAGGTAGTGATGACATAAACTGTGACTATTTTGTCACCTCCTTAAGTGTGACTGTTTCATTACAATATCTGTGATTATAAAATGTGATTGCGATCACATTTTAGGGGACTGGTCATGTTGTTACATCACAGTTCCAAATAACACTATGAGCCCTGATTTATAATCTGTGATTATATTGTGATTGTTTGAAGTGCCAATGTTCATGTGTAAAAAAAGGAGGAATACCAGTGAATGTGTTTTAATTATACCATTACAAGTTGCCACTTAATGAGAAGAATTTTCGTATTTCTCTCAAATATGTATTTATTTGAACAAACAACTTCAAAAGTTTATGATGACTTTTTGGTCAAGTAATAACATCAATAAATGTAAACAATTTTAATCATAAACTTTTGAAGACATTTCTTCAAAAAATATATATGGCTGAGAAATATGACAATTCACTCCTTGAATGGTAACTTGAAATAAAATAATTTTTAAAAAATCAACAGTTTTCCTCCTTTTCTCCATTGTGAACAATGGCTGTTGAAACAGTCACAATATAATCACAGGCTAATCAGTGCCCACAGTATGCTTCATCTCATCTGCATAGTGGAAACTGCAGCAGTTACCAGGAGAAACGTAGATCACTCCTAATCAAAATCCACAGGTTTCGCCGGAATGGAGTCACAGGTTGAGACTGTTACTTTTACATATCGGTGACTTATTCACAGTTTGCGATATATCACTCATCACAAATCCCAGGACTCAATCCTCTGGAAAATGGGAATTCCAAAGAAGAAGGTTTTAAAAGTTCTAAGCCATGGACGCAATAACAAACCATGAGACAACACCCTCAGAGTGGCTGTGACCAGGACATCGTTTGGGTGTGTCACCTCACTGGGAGATTGCCATGGTCATTCACCATTTGCTAAGGTTTCATTGGGCAGCCAAACAAAATGAACCTGTACATTTTTTTAATTGATCAGAGTTATGGAGCACTCACTCCCACATTGCTTCAAATTACAAAAGTGAGCAAGAATAATCTAACAACCAATTGCACATTGAAAGTTGGCACTTCAACAATGACAGATATTAACAATTTTCAGCAAATGTAAAATTGTATATACCTGAATCATTATAGTCTTCTTTTAAAAATTCACACAATAGGTATCTGTGCAAATACGTTGACAAACATAGGTTGAGAAAAATACAAACATAGGTTGAGTCTGCACATGCTGATTTTTTTCAGACCTGTAAGTTATAATGGCTGTTTTTTGGTAAATCAATCCTTGGATTGAATGTGAACATAAAAAAGCCTGTTGTTTGTTAATATACCTTACCTATACCCTTGTCCAGTAATTAGGATCACACATGCTTTTCTATGGCTCGCTATTAAAATTAGCATCATAAAATATTTTCAAACTTAAAAATAAAAATTCACTCACCATTTTAAAAAGTAAAAGTCATGAATGGGATCTTTCTAGCAACTTGAAAAGTATTCAGACATAAATTCTTGTCAAGAAATAAATAGTGAAAAACATGTCTGAACTTGGACAACACGCCACTTTTAGAGGAACTTCAAAACACACATCTCCAGAGATAATGCCAAAATCATAGGCAATATCAACCACCCATCTGAAGAGTGAACACTATCTTCTTAGAGTGATCTTGGCACGGTAAGGCAACGGAGAGGGGGTGAGTCCTTCCTGACCACAGAGAGGAGGGGCCGTGTCACCCTCTGGCAAGGAAAACTCAAAGGCTTGAAGGAGGACAGCAATGAAGAGAAAGACGTTTGATTTCGCCAAAGACTCTCCTAAACACCTCCTTTTGCCTGTGAAGGAGAGGTTTTCCATTAAATTCTTTACCAGTTTAATAATACAATACCACAGTATGTATGTATGTACCATCAAACAAATTTAAATCACTTATGCTGTCTCTTTATCCTTCTCTTGCCTAACCTCCTGCAGTGTGTCCTCTCGACCTATCAAATTTCTAAGATGGCTTATTGAAACATCCAACTGAGCCAGAATTTATAACAGAAACAATGTTGAATTCCTGGGATAATTTTTTTCAAAATTAAATGCCAACCCTACTATATGCATTATTTTTGCTTCATGTCATTTAAGTATAACTTTAACCAAAATGCAAAAATATTTAACGTTCAGAAACAATATCCAATATTGTAGGCTAAATCTAGGCTAAATCTGATACAATTCAAGGATTGCAAACTAGCCATGACTACCTTTCCTCTCACTGAAATGCAAAATAGAGGAATTTCCAAAAGGAAAAATACACCTCAACCAGGACTCGAACCCATACCCCTGATTTCTGACTAAATACTCTACCAGTTGAGATACCGAGGCTTCCTTCTCCCCTGTGGACAAGATGATGCCTGCCATACTGTCCATGAATGGTGGGGTGGCACTGTGCACACGACTCAAGACTGTTTGTGACATTGTTGTATGGCAGTCCTTTGAGGCCTCTAAGAGTTCCACAGTGGAGAAGGAAGCCTCGGTAGCTCAAAAGGTGGAGTTCCTGGCTGGAAATCAGGGGGTATGGGTTCCAATCCCAGGTGAGATGGATTTTTTCCTTGTGGAAATTTAATTCTTAATGATATTCATATTGTTTGATATTGGTAGAGGAGGACTTTTCTTAAAAGATAATGGTTGATTCATAATTAAAATCAGCTTGGTTATGTTATGTTACTTATAGTATCCAGTCCAAAATGCCTGTTGGGTATTCCCATTACAGACCTGCAGGTAGATGCAAAATCTGGTCAACACTGGTGTTCCCCTCCAGCCACGTGACTCAGACGCTAGGCGGGCGATGCCCAATCTTGTCCAAATTTTTAGAAAGGGCAGTGGTGGGGAGAATATTATTATTATGTCAATGGTGTGGGCAGGGGAGCAAAGGGTGCAGTCAGAGGCCAGTTGCCTGGCCTACCACCAGATGGCCTCTGGATCATGAACAAGCCTCAACTGTGACAGTCTGGAACAGTTCATCAAATACTTTTGGGTTTTGTCTCTCTCTCTCTATATCTCTGGCACACAGGCAATTTACAGTCAAAGGTAATAATATCCACCAATTATCATTAATTTATTGGTTACAGAAGATATGTGTTTACATATATAGGACCCAACAAGATCATCATCATCAGTCAACAATCCTAGGATTGGTTTGACGCATCCCTCCACTCAATTCTTCTATCGACCATCTTCTTCATATTGACGTAGCTCCTCTCTTTTACATACTTCACAACTTGCTCATACCTCATATGAGGCCTCCCTTTTCCATTCTTCCCGTTCACTTTTCCCTCGACGATTGTCTTCATCAGGCCATCGTGTCTTAAGATGTGGCCTATTAAGTTGTCCCATTTTCTTTTTAAGGTTTTCAGCAGAATTTCTCCCACTCTTCTCAAGACTTCTTCGTTTCTCACTCAATCGATTCATTTTATCTTCATCATTCTTCAGTAGAACCACAATTCAAATGCTTCCAGCCTGGATTTCTCTGCTGCTGTTATTGTCCATGCTTCGCTGCCATATAGTAGAATGCTCCAGATGTATGTTCTAATGAAATGTTTCCCCACTTCCATGCTTGTATTTGCAGCTGTAAGTTGAATCTTCTTCTGGTAAAATTCCCTTTTTGCTTGAGCAATTCTAGTGGCAATATCTCTTTTACTTCGTCTATCACTGGTTACTCGGCTTCCCAGGTAACAGAACTCTTCCACCTCCTCTATTTTTTGTTTTCCTAGTTTAAAATTGGTCCTGGCTTCCTTTCTCCTACTGCATACCAAATACCTACCTTTGTTTTCTTTTTATTGATCTTCAGATGATATCTGGTCATTGATCTTTCCATATTTCCTAGTGTCTTCTTTAAATCTCCTTCTGTTGCTGCCATGACTGCTGTCATCAGCGAATCATAGCATATTGATTTTCTCCCCATGGATATTCACTCCCAGAGACTTTTCTTTGACTTCTTGGATGGCTTTCTCAGTGTAGATATTGAATAATATGGGAGACAGTGCACAGCCTTGCCTCACTCCTTTCTTTATGCTTGCTTCTGTACAGCTGGGTCCTGATTTGATTATGGCCACCTGGTTTTTATACAAGCTGTGAATAACTCTTAGGTCTATAATAAGAATGAATAAACTTGATTTTTCCACAAATTTTCCACAAAAAAAAATTGTGGAAAAATAAAGTTTATTCATTCTTATTATAATGAATCGTTTCCACCATGTCATGGCCGATAACACTATCTAACTCTTCGGTCATTGTATGATACTCCCAATTCATTTCATAAACTTTAGCATCATGTTCCAATCCACGTTGTTATATGCCTTTTCCAAATATACAAATGCAACAAACGTCGGTATATTCTTCTCTATTCTCATCTCTATAAGTAGCCTGAGGGCCAAAATCGCTTCTGTTGTGCCCTTGTTTCTTCTGAACCCAATTGATCCTCATCTAGGAACTCCTCAGCTTTACATTCTCTTCTTCTGTAGATGATTCTCTTCAATATCTTCAAGGCATGTGTCGTCGGACTTATGATCCTAAAATTTTCACAGTTCTAAGCCCTCCTCTTTTTGGCAGTAGGGATAATGAGGTTCTTCTCAGTGTCTGTGGGTATCTCTCCTGTAGAGTACATGTTGCAGATGGTTTTTACAGCTGAGTTAATGTCTTCTCTCCGGCATTTTTTATTAGTTCGGCAGGTATATCATCAATTCCCAAAGCCTTATTTATCCTCAGATCCCTTACAGCTGCATCAAATTCTGATCTTAAGATTATGGCTCCGAAATCATCTTTATCAACTTCATTTTCCTCTTCGATTACTTCCGCTCTAGATAACTTCCATTGTACAACTCTTCCAAGTATTCCTTGCATCTCTTCACTTTATCCTCATGTTCAATTAAGAGTTCTCCATTCTCGTCCCTGATGCTGTTGCATCTTGCAGCCCTTGTTCCTTGAAGTGATTTCTCACCATCCTGTACGCAACTTCCACATTTCCATATGGGAGGTTGCTTTGTACATCTTTGCATAGATCCTTCATCCACATTTTGTTGTATTACGTAGTGATCACGTGATGGTACCAGGATGGTACCAGGAGAACCCAGCGGAAAACATGGCGCGTAACGTGATTTGTAGAGCTTTGTTGGAAGGGCTTATTCAGGAAGATTCTTCTGAAGAAGATGATATTGATCTTGTATTTCCTGCGTTAATTCAGCCGCAGGAGAGAGGTGATAAGATAATGAGTTATTCCATTTTATATATAATGGTATGATTCATCCGGGCTGCTTGCATATCTTATTCATCAGGTTCATATATATGCTGTTCAGATAGAGCAGTCGTTAGCTCTTGAACCTTTGAGGATTTTAAATACGCATCAATTTCTTAATTAATGAAGTACTAATTAATTATAAGTGAGATTTGTTAGTATGTTTTCATTTCGTCTATCTGGTCCCCATTTTCTCAGTAATAGCCAATTCGTAGCAAGGCTTAGGATTGTAATCAACGAAGGGAATTTTCGCCAGTAGGAATGCCGTTAGAACTATATTTTCCAAGTAGATCGTGTTGTGGAGAATTCCACTCAAACTTTCTTTTATTTTTGGCTGTTAGCATACTGAAACTCACTGCCTTCATTATGATGTTTTAGATAGCCATATCTTCATCCTGTTCTCTGCATTTTTCAGGCAATTTACAATACGCTAACGATGTCATTAATGTATTGGAACACCTGGAGAGGAATGGAAATTAGGATATGTGGAAGAAATAATTCCTTTGTATAGTGAAAGGGAGTTCATGATGCATTTTTGTTTAAAACGAGCCCTTGTGCTAAATCTTATAGCCAAGTTTCGAATGTCACCTGAATTCGAAGCTTTACAAGTATTTGCAAATACCTTGTATCAAAACTATGAGCATGTTCACTCCATATATGGATGGATATGTACACTGATTTATATGTGTGTGTGTGTGCACTGTTTATAGGTTACCTGCATGTTTTCATTGTAGGTCATGGAGGATTTGAGCCGGTTAGTCCGAAAAACATGTATTGGCGTATTTATAGTTTATTGGGCATGAGTCTGCTGGTTTTTGGGATGTGGCGGATCGATTCGATCTCAGCTTGAGTGCATTGCACTCAGTAATTAAAAGAATGGGCACATTTATTGAGGGTATGGCTCCTACAACAATAAAGGACCCCTCTAATCTAGAAACAGATGCAACAAAGGCATATTACATTAATAGGAAAGGGTTTCCTGATGTAATCGGTAATACTTAACTGACATGTAACTCTGAATTTCCCTGTTTGTTGGTTGAAAAAAAATATTTCTAGTTTCATTCAAAATTCAGGTTCGATTGATGGATCCCATGTGAGGCTTGATAAACCTGCCGAAGATCCAAATTCATATATTAACAGGAAGAAGTACTTTTCAGTGCAGATCCAGGCAGTGGCAAATGAGAACGGGAAATTTTTAGATGTGTATATTGGATATCCTGGGTCTGTACATGATGCTAGGGTGTTTAGGAACAGCCCATTATATGCTGAACTTCCTAATATGTGTCAAGGTTGGTTTACATGGGAATTCTATTTATTATTTAATGCCCATACTCTACCCCAAATGGCCACATTGACCCCAGAGCTTCTTTTGCTGCTTCCTTTAGCCTGATTTTGATGTTCTTCCATCTCTTTTCCAATGATTTCAGAGTCAAATCCTCTTCTATTTTGTTTTCCACTGCCTTCTGAAAGGCCAGCCATTGTTGAGGTTCCTTTACCCAAGTAGCATCATGATATCGGCCCAATATCATTTTTACACCGTCACTTATTGGTCAATCCGATATTGGCTACCGATATCGGCAAATGTCAAAAGTGATAACATTTGCCATTATAAAAATGACATTTGCTGACAATATTGGGCTGATATAAATTTGATGACAAAGAGACATCTTTCACCACTATACAGTGGCATAAAAATGATATTGGGCCGATGTATGTTTGATATTACCATGGACTGATTTTTCATTAACATCATATTGGAATGATTTAATAAGTGAGATAGTTCAAATGTATCCTGGATAAACATGTTAAAAATATTTATAATCATGGATGGTCGCACAATAAAACTGCAATGGGAAAAAAAAATGGTGAGAGAAAGTTTCAATCTAAGAATGTTCGTATGGTGAACCCTTCACTTTACCCCTCACCCAATTCTCCTTGTTAAGAAAAGGGCAATTTTAAGCATTTATGATAGTAATGAAATATATTACTTTACTCCTGACCCTACTTCCCTTAGTGATTGATGCGTAACTTTAAGCGCTATCATTGAAATAAAATATTTCAAACTTGTTGGAGTTATAACCCAATATGGGAGGTACACATTGCTTGCCAAGCATCTCACAACCTTTGATTAGTTAATTTATCAACCTATAACAAGCCTGATTTCTTCCAGTGGTTTTCTCCCTCCAGGATATTTCTGATTCAGTACCATTTTTATTCCTCCCTGCCTGTCATACTCTTTACATAGGTACTACTCCAGACCCACATTTCAACAATTTCCACTCTCATTTCCTAAGGTGCAAAATTTGCAGCATTATAGCATCACACTTGATATCCTTCCACAACCTTATCTTACTACTGTCACTAAGAGTTCCTATTATAAGTTCTCTTCTCTTAATACATTTATCAATTTAATAAATTTGTTAATTAATTTATATTTTTCAAATATATTTATCTAATAGGTAAACTAAGAACTAACTGCAGTATTAATACCCAACTTTGTTCAAATTTGGTCCATTTTCTTCAAATTGAACCATTTGCCCGCTAAATATTTTTAAATCCACAGAAGAATTTTCTTCTTATTAACAAGACTCTCTTCATTACCACAAAATTATGAATCCGATGTTACTAGGGCATTATAAAATCAAGAGCAAGTGATAACCTTTTTATGTGACACTTAAAATTCTATTTCACTCACCAAATCCAAAAGGAATCATGCAATCAGGGAGTTGAACACTTCCATCACTAGCAATAAATCTCTCTGGCCTGAATACTTCTGGATCACCCCAAAACTCTTTATTCATTAGTATGTTAGAGAAGCACACCACCAGCATTGTGTCCTATTTTAAGAAAAGGGAATATATCAAATTTTATTTCAAATTCTGAAAATCAGAAAACAATGTTCTCTTTTCATTGCCACTTCCATTTCCAATTTTTCCAAAGTGAAGCTGAAGCCAAAATCCATCAATTTTTCATATTTTGTTGAAATGTGCAATAACTAAAATGCAATATAATCTAACTTACTAAAATGAAGATTAGCCGATTGCTCGATACTATATATAATAACATCAAGCATGCTTGATACAGGTAAAAGAAGAAAATCAATGTTTTGAAATGATCAAATAATTTTAAATCAAAAACACGAAAATAACTATCTTACTAATTTTTTTATAATGCACAAGTATTTAGGCTATGAATCATGAAAAATTAAGAAGGCTAAAATATATGACTTGAGGAAATATGCTACCCCAGAAAATTAATTTAGTTATCAACATATTAATTAAGCTCCTTTATGGTGGGTTGGCAGGGTGTACAGGGATGGCAGTATGAACATGCCATGAAGTGTAGTTAGCTACCTGCTCTTTACATTTCATGGAGGGTAAATGAGTGGTAATGTGGTGGCCACCCTACTCTCACTGGTCCTCCCTCAGCTTTCCTACATACCCTATAGCGTAAGAAAGGTATCATTATGCCCACTATACCCTTGCTTGGCCATTTACAGCTTACACCCTGATTACCTTCCAGTTACACACCGTGAAGGGTAAGGTATCTCATCCTACCTCTACATTTCCACCGCCTACGTTCCAGGTCCTCCAACCCACTTTCACTCAAATCTCAAGGAAGTGTATGGGAGTGTTACGCTATCAATCATTCGATGAGTGCATTGGTGTGTAGGAGAGATGCTGGACTACCATTGCCTAACTTTCACCAGGCATAATAAAGAGGAAGTGCATGACTGAAATAGTGGTGGGCACGGTGATTAGAAGGGATAGGTGAGACCACCCCATTGAGAATCAACAGTGCTCCAAGTGCGGATCTAGTATAGCGTCAGCTTTTCCTAAAGTGACCTACAGAATGCATGAAGAAAAAATGATAAAAGAGAGTAGCAGCAAATACAAAAGTGGTTTGTAAAGGCAAGGTCTTGCAGAGAGCAGATGGTGAGGGATGTCTGTCAAAAAAAATAAAACTAGCCAGAACAAATAGTTGCTATAAGAATCAACATCCAGGAGCACTACGCTATGAAAAAACACAAATTTGACCCTGACAAGGAAAGATGTTACTTTCCCACATAGACCACATGGCAGGTACGATTCCTGCATCAAATAATAACATATTAGTGAGTTCATTCTGCATAAGCTGTGCCAGAATTTTTGTCAGTTGGGAGGTAACTAATTATCCATTATTTTTCAGAGAGCATTGATGTCTTAAATTGCATAACTGCTAACCCAATCCTACGCACTTCCAAAAATGAATAAAAATAACATTTTTTTTACAACAGTTCTCAAGTTTTATTAAAATTATCATCATTTTGTTCCTGACATAACTGAGAATGCTATATCGTTATGTGGAATGCCAAGTAAATAAACTAGAGAAGAAACAGATCGCATGGCATACCAACATACTACCATTCCCCTATGCTATAAGAGCATGAGTGCCACACTCTGCTACCCACACCTTACAGCCCAGGGAAACGTGAATATGCCGTAGCAATGGGTTTCCAGACAGCTGCTCTACTGGTTCCCTATACTCGGATGTTCAGAATTACCATCCCACTACTGTCGCTCCCCTGTAAGCCATGGGTACCATTACCATCCCCCCATCATCATGTCCTTTTCTTATCTTCAGCCTCTTTATTTTTTCTGGGGTATCTCCAAAAAAAAAAGATTAAAAAACAAGACATAACCTAAAAAATATGTTTTGCAAATATATGAATAATCAATTTTGAATGTTTGATTTAGTGACCCACATTTTGAAAATCAATCCGCTATATTTTTAAGTTAAAGTCCTGCCCTACCTTGGGGATGAAGTATCCCTGAAGCCATGAATCACGCATTGCTCTGTGAGAAAGACCAAATGATCTTCCGACAAACATCCTCATTGATTCAAGGACAACTGCCTCCATATATGGCAACCTATAATAAAATAAGTATGGTTTAATTTCATTTTGAAACTCTGTTTTCAGAATAATAACAAGGCATGCAAATTTGAAGATTGAATCAATTTCAAGCAGAACCTTGGCCTGTCGCTCAATGTTGGCATTCTGTCCCTTCCGACAACCGCATCTATTTCTGCCCGTGCTTTTATCTGCACTTCCGGGTGGGTTATTAAGAAGAGGAATGCAAACCCAAGGGTTTTAGATGTTGTCTCAGAACCAGCCATGAAGAGATCCATACAAATGGCAACTAGCTGTGCATCTAGATAAAGAGAAAAGTGACATTTAGTACTAAGAACGAAACATGAAAAACAATCAAGAACAAATTCAAGCATCAGTGGATGTTTCATAATTCACTTGATCAATTTGAAGGTGTCACAATGAGGAAAAAAGAAGAATGTATGAAAACAGAAGTAATTACTTAATATAAACAATAGTGGAAAATAATACAATGGAGACAAACAACTAGTTCAAACAATTTGAGCTGAAATTTTTATGCACTAGAGAAAATATTGATAAAATGGATATGTATTTATCGGCATTAGAATAAGCACCTTTTTTATGAACAGGGATCACAAGATAAAATTGAGAGCAGATGGAAAGAGATGGGAGGTAAAAATGAGTTGACTACATCTGCCAAAGATGATACAAGGAAAGAAGAGACAATTTTCAATAGAGACATGGGGATGCCATTAATATCTTCATAAAATTTGTTTTTAGAGGAATTGACTGTTTTTATGAAAACGAATGGATCGGGAGGTCATGGTGGCCTAGTGGGTAGAGCACCTGGATACAGCCTGGAGGGTCCTGAGTTAAAATCCCTTTCTGGAAACCTCCACTTAAAACCCTTGTGTTGCGATTTCCTGATTGTGGGAACTATGTGGGGAATCGCAGGTGGCCCAGGGAAAGGAACTGCCTGAATGAGTAATGCCTACCCTGAATGTGTGGATTTCTCGTGGCAATGGCTTAGTATGGGGTGGGCTCTACCCTCATGTTTTGAACCAACCTTCACATTGACCACTGAGTGAGTGAGTAAAATTGATCAGTTGGAAATAGGAACATAGAATGAAGCATGTAGTTTAGGTTGATGTTTGGAGAATGTTTACCAATGGGAAGTTTAGCAAGGAAAAGTATATGCAGTGTGCTTTTATGGATGCACAACACTCCCTCACCATTATAGTTGGTATCCAGCCTTCCTTCCTTCTTCTCCAGCTCCATTTGCTCTAGGTATGCATCCATGAAATCACGGCAATACCCAGTTCGGAAAGTTGACTTGTGCCTCTCCAGCTCAGCCTATATTTGGATAAAGTAAGACTCTTACCATTCCAGTTTTCTTTGGTAGGATTTTGGTTGCAACATTGGAAATCATGGCTCACATATGTTGGCAGTTTAGGAGGTTGAGCGTGGAGCTAGAGATGGGCAACTTGGTAAATTACCGTGGTAATTTTCGTAAATTACCGTGGTATATTTCGTAAATTATCAACACCCCTGAAAATTACCGTAATAAACGGTAATTTTCAGAAAATTTCTTTTTTATAAAACTTCTTCCTCACTAAGAAACTCTCATTGGAATTTATAATATCACTCATTGGAATGAGTGATATTATAAATTAAGAAGCTAAAACGATTTTGTTTACATTGTGTCCATGACTAATTCCAATTAATTCAGGGTAAAAAAACAAATGCACATTGCGCAGAGGTATGTCTTCGGAACGAAAATTTCTCATAGTGTGGCAAAAGAGAGGCAAATTGCGTGTGGCTGCCAACTTTGTTTTAATTTTTTTAATGAGTTATAATAGATAAACGTTGTGATGTGTTTGATATAAGCCTCGGCATTTGTATCTCATTGCTATTTGATTTCGTTTTGAGTCCTCTGATAAGGATTAGCAGCTGAAAACTTAAAATTACCGGAAAATTACGGTAATTTTCAAAAATTACCGCAATTTACCGCGGTAAATTACCTCAATTGAAAATTACGGTGATTTACCCATCTCTAAGCAAACAAAATATCAATAGTATAAATTTTGGTCCAGATGCTTAAACAAGAATCCTGTCAGTAAGCCAGTGAGACATGAATATGACTAATTATTAAATATGCCAGAAATTATTTCCACTGTACTTACTATATAGTTTTATATAAAACCTATAAATACAGGGTGTGGTAACATAACTTCCTTTTTTATATGAATATATCCATATAAAATTTATTTGATTATTATATTTTTTATTGGATATATCCATATAAAAAATGAAGTTATGTTGCTGCACCCTGTAAATAAATGTCACAATAACTAAAATACTGATAGGAGTTTAACGGATCATTAACAGAAGCACAAAGAACTAATTTATAAAAATGAAACATGAATATTCATCAAGGTTTTTAAACAATTTTAGCCAAAGGTATTACGCCTAAATATTTAAAAATACCATTTCTTTCAGTATTTGGAAATATTTTCAAACTTCACGATGAATCGTTATTCGAATTATGTTCATTGTTAATTAATTACACCTATTCGGTATTTGGAATAGTATGCTCACGTAAAGGAATTCCCAGATGCTTTGATGAGTTTCAACAAATTTGCTGTATCCAGACATATTTGGGGCACAATACCTCAGGAACGGGAAGTGTGAGAAGGGGCAGCCTGTCACATCAATTGTTGCAAATAACTGTGTCAAAAGTGTCTGAAGCTCTCTCATCTTTGCATCATCTGGATTATACCTCACACCAGCCATCATGGACCACAGTGTGTTCAAGACTGACACACCAAATGCATCATGGAGCCAAATAATAGCTTCTGGTTGATCATCAGAGGAGGACGGCCCTTCCGCATGGCCTCTTGCTGATTCAACAATCACCCTCACAGAATCAGCAGACACTTCTGACAGATTTTTTTCACCAGCAGTTTTTTTCTCTGAACCAGCACCACTGATGATATTCATCAAGTGTTTCATCATCTCAGAGACTTCGACTTGCACCAATTCCTCCATGGTGCGTCGCCCAAATCCAAAGTCCTTCAAGTGGCGTAGCACAAAGCGCCGTTGCTCCATCCAAAAAGGACCATCAACAATCATTACTCCTATAAAAAGGGAAAAAAAAGAATGAGGAAACGATATGAAGAAAAACATAGGCATTAAAAAGGGATGAGAAGGAAATTTCTACAGGGAACATGCTCAGAAGATACCATTTGGATTGAGAGTTGAGTGCTTTTCATTTCACTAAGGCCTTTACCACTGCTAAGTTCATTGGTTTATATTCCATCTGCCTGAATATGTAGTATTTTAACACTCAATCATACTCGCTATACGCCCTAAGTTTATATTCATCAATACAGAATTCCCATTGGTCTCCTCCCCCTCCACCAAAATTTAATCTATAACTATTGCTTCAATAGTATTTCTGTCCTTCCATCTCACCTCATGCAATTTCAGCATATTTATTTGTTATCCCTTTCATTAATTTCCTGTTTATAATTTCCTAACTCTACTGACCATAACATTATCATAACACTTCCCGACTTATTATTATCCCCTTCTTATTCTTCTTTTCTGATTCTTTTGTCATCTACCAATCAAGAACTCCTTATTTTTATGACTTTGGTGGTTCTGCCTCCTGACACTGTCGAGCAAAACTACCCCTCAGTAAGCGGAGTTCTGTATTTTATAGCATTCATTATCTTATTTCAACCACTTAAAATAATGAAGTGTTTTGTTGAGGCTGAGACTTCCTTGTTGAAAATGTTTGAAGGTTGATCGATCCCTGCAGTTCCATGTTTAATTCCCTGCAGGGATGCGCAGGTAATGCAATGTGTGTACAATGCAATGCAATGAGCGTAAATTGTGAATGTCCTTTTCATTTTGCTGGTTGCTGTTTTTGATTATTTTAGTGTCCAATAAATGCTGTTGTTAGCAGTATGTGGCTGCATTCATTGCTCTGTCTGTAGAATTTTTTAAGTATTCACTTAACCTGAAATTGACAATAGGGAATTACCATGTGTCAATGCTCATCATGGAATTTTTCTTGCAGGGCATTAATTTCCTAATGTCATTTTAGAGTGAATACTTAAAAAATTCCCTGCAGGGAATTTTCCTGCGGGGAAATTCCATGCGCCGATTCCAAGTGTGAATTTCCCCGCAGGGATTTTCAATAGGGATTGTAGAGTTCAACAATGAAAAAGGAAATCGTAAAAAAGAATTATCAGAACAAGAACTTGTACCTGAAGATGCAACTGTGTGGCGAAACATGTACCATTAAAGCATACTTAAAATTAAAAGGTGAAGCTTTTGTTTAACTTGCAGAAAGCTAAAGTTTTCTATATGATTTATTTTTTCACTTAAAATAATTCCGGAGAAAAGATAAATTGGAAGAAAAGATAACAATTGCCTTTGCTGATAGCATTTTTGACATGTTAATATGTATCACTATAACCACCATGGGTGCCGGTAGAAAAATCGTCAGGGAGGGTGCATTCAATGGTGTTCCAGGGCCGAAAGGTTGGAGGTGTGACGTTTTATCGCCAATTCGATTATTATCACTTGATGCTGGCTCATGAAATTTCTCCAATTATAAATGGAGAAATTTAAATAAAATCCGGAAAACTATAGCTACCTTTCCTTGAACCCCATGTGCGTGTCTCAAAGAAAGGTCCTGTTGGTCGGCCATCGAATTCTTCCCTGCTCAGCATTTCCTTGGCTGTATCTACGTTGCATATGATCACCATTCGATCTTTGCCCACCCTGATACCCAGCAAGGGGCATTCATAGTGTTTTGCCATTGCTGTGAGAGTCTCACAGAGGAAGCCATTGCCCTGCACTCTTTTCCTCTTGAGGGATGGCAGGCTACCAACAACTGGAAGCCAAAGAGGTCCTGCAGAAAAAGAAGTTAAAATTAAACTCTACAGCTTTGACACTAAATCAATCATTGAGGTAAGCATGCATCATCAATGAATCAACCAAAGAAAAAATCCATAAGAAGATGAACATTTTTTGAAAAATGATAGCTTTTCCGTAGCAAATCATTGTCGACGGAGATATTTCCCTCACGTGCCTATGGCGCCAAGGAAACCAGCGCCTAGGGATGCGATTGCCTGAAAGCATCAGGAGGTTGATGGAGGAGGAAGGTGGGAATTTTGCTCGTCGCAAGAGGACCCGAAAACTCTTTGAGCAAGCCGATCCTCCTCATACCTTCTCACCCACTTCTCAGTCGTGAAGGATGAAGACTCGCGAAAAATGGGGTCGTTTACCATATTTTTTTTTAAATTGCCGAATCCGATAGCTAGTAAAATAAAAGAGACCCTTATTTTTCCGTCCTTCGATCCGTCACTTACTTCTAGAGTTATAAGCGGGGAAAAAATTAGTGTTCGTAGCTCGAGAAAAAGATCTTTTTCGGAATACAAGGGCGTGCGAAAGACTCGTACGTCATCTCCTTTGTTCAATCGCAACTGATACTACGTAGTTCCTTCGCCCAATCACAAAGCGGGACACAGCTGATTCTACCAATGGGAGTGATTGTTAGATCCATGCGGGGTTTTTCGAAAGGCATTGCACATTCGATTGCATCGTAATTTGTGAATGAGTAAATAAATGTCAATGATTCTTTTTGCATCTAAAAGAGCAACATTACGACATTCTCAATCATTGTTTTCCTAATCCCACCTTATCCCACGCGGTTTAATGAAGATTAAAAATAGTATGGTAGGTTTATGCATGTGTCTGTTTCGGCTCATTGCCCGTGGGCATTGATTGAGCACTTCTTTTTCTCTGACCCAATCTTCCAAAACCCAAAAAACACTGAACAATTCTTTTTGAAACTGAAAGAATAACATTAATACTTTCTAAATCGATGCTTTTATAAGTTTTAAACTCTGTCCCACATTGACCTTTTTTTGCTCCAAAAACATTTTTTTCCAAATTTCTCAAATTCAGGTGATCTTGATTTCTTCAGTGAGGGATACTTGTATTCTAAATCTCTTTATATATTTGTACACTATCTATCTATAAGTCTTACGGTGAGAAAAATCGGCACGTTTATTAAATTCCTTCATGGTGTAATTTTAGGCTAAACTTGTGAAAACAATTAATTTTGGAAGTTACATTTACAGCGACAAAAAAAACACTTATTCTTGCGAAAAGTCCACTAAAGAGTAGTTTAGTATCACATACACTTTACAAGCTTTCTAATGACACCTTTTACATGTGCGTATCACGTAAATTCAGTGTGCTGCAGCTTGCAGAAAAATAGTGCAAAAAGAAAATGTTCAAGCGATCACCCAATGCACGTCTGCCTATATTTCAGGCGCGGCTCTTTTTTTACAGCGAAAACCGGGATTGAATTTTGACTCACGAAGGTTGGCACTACCTAACCACCAAATTTCGTTGATATCTGTGGTGGTGAAGCCAGAGGTCCACTTGTTGATTTAATGGAATGACCGAGAAGTCTTTAGAACAGCTCGTTCGGTGGGCGTCAGTTTTGCATATTTCAATGTTTAATTTACGAGAGAATTGTTCTGGTTAGAAGATTAAAATTTTCACCACAATTAATTTTTCGTTTCCATCTAACGATTTCGTGTATAAAATCGCAAATACAGTTCCGAGTAAATTGCCATTGCGTTCGAGTAAGAGGGGATAACCGATTCCAAGCGTAGGATAATCATCGTAGGAGAAAGCTGCGCATAGACGCGGAAATGTCTGCACCAGGAATGATGCTGGAGGGTATGGGAGAAAGGAGTTGTGGGTAACTCTTATGACGAGGGAAATCTCCGCTGCATCGATGACTGCACAGAGAAGAAATAAAAAAAAGCAGCCGGAAGTGACGAAGCCGTTAGAGGCGAACCAGGAACCGTTCTAGCGGCCGAAGGGAACTCTGAAGAGTTGTTAGCAGATTAATTGACGAATGTACGGCCAGGAAATCAACGCCCAAGCACGCACGGACTGGAGTCTTGTCAATTGGTAGAGCTCACGTATATTCACAATTATGTCCGGAAGCACAGTGCGAGATTATCTAGCCAAATTCACATCGAGAAATCACGAAAAATGTTCTCGGGGGTCTCACGGCAATGAAGTTAGGGCATAATATAATATTAATTTGTTTGACTTAATGATACATTACTGTACATTAGTCGTCGTCAAGGGATTAGATACACAAATAATAGTACGACAGAAATGTCTCCAATTTAAATTTAATCTCAAATGTCGCGCCCGCATTAAAAAACCTCATTTAGAGAATAAAAGGATTTGCTAGCCAATCAGGACCGTAGAACGGATTGAAATCTGGGGAAGCTTTACACTTCTAGCACTTTGTGGAAGTTTATTAAATAGTCAAATTCCTAGGTTGTAAGACGATTTGAGCATTCTATCAAGTCGGCATTGTGGAGTGTCAACTTCATATTTTTGTCTTGTGTCATTGTTGAGAACCTCGGATCTTATTGGGGGGCTGCAAATTTTATTTATTATTTTACATAATGATTTAAATATTATAATGGTATAGATAGACATAATTCTCAGGCTGATAAAAATTGGCATGGCACTATCTTGGGGATAAACATTGGTAATGCATCTCAGAGCTCTTTTGTAAAGACTAAATATATCTACTCGAGTGTAAAAAAATAAATACATTTTCGCGCCAATTTCGTACCAATTTCCGTTCAACATTTCTTTACTTCTTCAGAGTACCTATACATATAAGGGTATTCAAGCCTGTAAAAAATACGCATGTTTCCAGTTGTGTCAAGCTTTCTCTTTTTAGACTGAATCATATGAAGTACATATCATCATCACCGGTCAACAATCCTAGGATTGGTTTGACGCAGCCCTCCACTCGATTCTTCTATCGGCCAACCTCTTCATATTAACGTAGCTCCTCTCTTTCACATCCTTCACAACTTGCTCCGTATAACTCATACGAGGCCTGCCTTTTCCATTCTTCCCGTTCACTTTTTCCTTGGACGATTATCTTCATCAGGCCATCGTGTCTTAAGATGTTGCCTATTAAGTCGTCCCGTCTTCTTTTTAAGGTTTTCAGTAGGCATCTCTTCTCTCCCACTCTTCTTAAGACTTCTTCGTTTGTCACTCGATCGATCCATTTTATCTTCATCATTCTTCGGAAGCGCCACATTTCAAATACTTCCAGCCTGGACTTCTCAGCTGCTGTTATTGTCCTTGCTTCGCTGCCGTACGTAATTTTAGTGGAGTGATGTTAAGTAATTTGCTAATAGCATATTATACACATATAAATTACTGATTAATTATTTTTATATTACATATATGCATATTACAATTATTATTGTTATACTTGAAAAAATGTGTAGCAATGAATTTTTGGAACAAGAATAGTTTTTCTTCTAGGACTTCCTACATAAGGAATAATAAATTGACAAACGTGGAATGCAATAAATATCTTGGAATAGGACACTTTCTTTTCTCATTTCTCGTACATGATCCTTCTTGGGGTAAATACATACATGAAATAATGGGTCAGGCTAATCGTAAACTGGGATTCATCAAAAGAGTATTAGTAAATATGACGATCATGTACGAGAAATCAGCTATTTTTCCCTTGTTAGGCCTCATTTGGAATACGCTGCCAGTATGTGGGATCCTTATGAAATAGGCCGAAGCAAAGAAGTTGAGCGTATGCAGCGAAGATCGGCAAGATTTGTAAAGGGACGTTATGATAACTATATTACCAGTCTGTTAAATGAACTAACAATAAGTTGGGAATCATTGTCAGATCGTAGATTACATTTAGATTTAATCTCCTAAATAAATTCCAAGATAATATTTTCAGTGATGATGTTAAAATATTTTACGAACCCCAACTTTCTATGGTAGACTGGACCATAATAAAAAAATTAGAGAAATTGATTGCCGAACTGAGAGATTCAAAATGTCTTTTTTCCCTCGTACAATTAGGGATATGAATAACTGTAAATATGTTCAATATATAATGTATCAACGGATATCATAGGTAGTTGCATGTTGTTATAAGAACTTTGAGCTAACGTAACTAACAGCATCATATTTCATGCTTGCTTTGCTATTTTTATCTCTTTTAAAATTGTTTATATGTAAATAAATATGTTTACTAAAACTTTTATGCGTGGTATGTAATGCATGTAACTAAGGACTCACTCGCATGCTTTTACATTACGTTCGGATTATTCCGTACCGGAATCAATCTCGAACGATCCAAGCACACCCACCCGTAGGACCCAGGGGTTGGAGGGCTAGGTGCTCCAACCTAAGCAACGTCTAACAACGGCAAACTGCCGCTCGCGAGTCTTATCTTTGGATACGCGGCTCTTAACTGATTTAAAAAATGAAAATTACACTATCGTAGTTTCATCTATACGAGCATATATTTACATCGGTTAATAAATCGACGCTGGATCCTATATTGATACCACCTTGAAAGCGTGCCTTATATTATAAACGACTACTTACAAATCGGACATAAAGACACTTCCTCAGGAAAATAGAGTTCGGCATTCACCCCAGTGACAGCATTTTTTTCTTTTTCTTTTCTTATGCTTATAGATATAATTGATGCTACTACTTGTACTTTACAATTGACTCAATATATAAACATATATTTATGGCACTTGGATAAATGTTTAATTGTTGCGAGGTTTGGCTTTTACGTCTCATCAGTTTGCCAATCCATGGTGTAATCTGAGGCTAAGAGAAACACGACATCCAAGCCAAATGCGAGAATCGAACCCGCGACCTCTGAGTAGCCAGTTAGGCGCATTACCGCGGGCGGTAGGTGGTACCACCAAAATTCGTCTCTGCACAAACTGAAAGGCTAAAGAAGTGTTTAATTAATCAGTTTTAGTTTAGGGCTGCGTTCCCAGCAATTGAGTAGGGGTGCAACCGCGAATGTCACTCAAAAAATCACTACCAGGGGCGGATTCTGGGGCCCCTAGGGTCGATCTTTGGGAAATAGACCCCTGGGAACTATGGCCCTGGGAATGATCCACCCACTTCAAGTGACGCGAAAATATTTTGACATGGACAATATTTTTCTGAAATTACTGTCTCTCTTTACCTCCATCAAAATCATGTCTTTACTAATCCTAATACACCACGCAATAGGTATATTATATAACCCCAAGGATAGAACACGCCGATTAGAAAAATTCGGGGTTTACAAAATAAGTTGTAACACCTGCCAACAAATATACATCGGACAAACTAAACGTAATCCCATTATCAGGTATGTATAGGGAACATTTAGCACATTATAAAAATAGCCGTTTTGCACGGTCAGTGGTCACCATAGACATTTACGAAACAGGTACCCCCATCACGACTGATGATTTAGGTCTCATAATAAACTAACCAGATTCAGGTGTGACGTGATGGAAACGTTCCATATTGATAGAAAGATATTGCGCTTTTCTACAATATAAAAATTTCTAAAATATAAAAATCGAAATAAATTTTTATATCGTGGAAAATTGCAATATCTTTCTAATTATGTCTCTTTATGTCAACCGAAACCTTTAAACTAGATGCTTGCGAGAGCTTAAACATGCATATGTACATTTAAACAAAGGTAGAGTCATGAACAACGAACCGGGTATCATCAACTGCAATTATTTAATTTCAAAATTAAACCATCTAACCACAATAGACTCCCTCCCCTCTCACCTCAGAACAAAAACTAATCAGTTTCCCCCCTCCCCCTCTCTCTCCTCTCCATGCCCCCACCCACCAAACATCTAACACACTCACTTGCTCTTGGACACTGAGATATTCCCGAGAAAAGTGCCTCACAAACATATTTGATGGTCACAGCAGTGGACCGTAGCGCCCTTTTCAATGAGGAAGTGCATACTATGCTGGAGCTCTCTCCATTATCATAGCCATAGGTGACCCTGCCATTATAGAATTTCCTCACAAGTAGGACATTGAGAAGGCTGCCGAAGGGCGAGTTCCACGCTGTAAAATAATTAAGCCGCAGCTGATGGGTGTTCGTAACTCGGAATCAAATATCGCTTACAAAAATCTAGAGACTCGCCTATAACAGAAAAACCATCTACATAATACCCTACAAGCCACCATAAAGGTGCGTGGCAGGGGGTGAATTCACACCAAATATGCACGCATAAAAGGGGATTAGTAATAATATACTAGCCTAAACTTCGCAATTTAACTAAAGATAAAAATTTCAAAGCAAGCATTCAATATGATGCTGTAGTTCGGTTAGCTTAAAGTTCTTATACCAACATGCAGTTGCATGTTGGTATCAGAACTTAAAGTGCTACCCGTTGATACTCTTGTAGGTATATACATGCTATGCAACTATTTACAGTTATTCATATCCCTAATTGTACGAGGGAAGAAGAGCATTTTGAATCTGTCAGGCAATCAATTTCTGTATTTTTTTATTATGATCCAGTCTACCATAGTAAGTTGGAGTTAGCAAAATATTTTTAACGCTTTCAGTGAAAATATTATCTTGGAGTTTATTCAAGAGATTAGTCTAAATTTCAACCTACGATCTGACAATGAGTCCCATTTTAGTTCATTTAATAGACTGGTTACGTTAATATAATATCATGAATAAAGATATACTTTTGTAATCAAACTTGAACTTAAATACACCTACTAATATACTGCAAGATGACTACGTCGATCTTCAAAGCTCTTAGGTGACGTGCGTTTGATGGAAGTGGCTTGAACTTGTAGCTAAGGCATTTCATATTCATGAAAATCGATTGAAAATAAAATGAAACGTTTAAAAAGGGAAAGAACAAAGGAGAAACTACAATTTCTGCACATTTTTTCTTTATATTGGCATAATTTAAATTCCGCTTTTCTCCGCTCCCATATTAATTATTTAATTATGATTACGTAGTTTTATGGGAGTTTTGCACCACTTTATGGGAGTTTTCCAGTGACGTTATCAAATCATGCGAGTACGCAGTAGGTATTATTTCAGCCATTCACTGTCAGTCAAAAAAAAACGGTTCTTAAATTAGCATGCTGTGATTAACATATTGCTGATGACATAGTACTCATAGCAGAGACAGAGAAGGATCTGAATACGAATTGGATACTGTGCGGCGTAACTTGGTGAAAATTAAGTAATAAATTAAGAAGTAATAATTTCTTTATTCCCACAAAATTTATTAAAACACGACCGTTTCCAACCGGTACAATGTATGTACCTGATGATGCCCTAAGTGAGCGAAACTGGTCGTGTGTTAAAAAATGTGAGGAAATATACAAGGTTATTACTTCTTAATTGATCTGAATAAGATTCTAATAACCATGGAAACGACAATGGCCAGATATCTGCTGAATATCAATAAGAAGAAGCCTGCATCTATTGGTGTGCAGCAAGAGAGAAGCAAAACCGACGATAAACTAGGAAAACAAAAACTGGAAGAGGTGCAAGAGTTCTGTTATCTGGGAAGCCGAATGACCAACGATGGACGAAGCAAAAAGAAATAGTCAGCATAATAGCCCAGGAAAAAAGGACGTTCTATCAAAATAAGAATCTGCTTACAGTTGGAAATACAAGCGTAGAAGTAAGGAAACAATTCACGGAGCGTGTTTCTTTATGACAGTGAGGCTTGGACGATGACAACAGCGGAGAAGAAAAGGGTGAAAGCATTGGAAATGTAGAGATACAGAAGAATGATGAAAATAAAATGGATCGACCGAGTAAGTAACGAGGAAGTCCTAAGAAGAGTGGGAGAAAAGAGAAGTCTGCTGACAACTCTAAAAAGAAGACGGGACAACTTAATCGGCCATATCTTAAGACACAATGGCATGATTAAAATAATCGTCGAGGGAAAAGTAAACGGGAAGAATGGAAAAGGCAGGCCTGGTATGAGGTATATGAGGCAAGTTGTGAAGGATGTTAAAGAGTAGAATTACGTTAATATGAAGAAGCTGGCCGATAGAAGAATCGAGTGGAGGGCTGCGTCAATCCAACCCTAGGATTGTTGACCGGTGATGATGATATGTACTTCATATGATTCAGTCTAAAAAGAGAAAGCTTGACACAACTGGAAACATGCGTATTTTTACAGGCTTGAATACCCTAATATGTATAGGTACTCTGAAGAAGTAAAGAAATGTTGAACGGAAATTGGGACGAAATTGGCGCGAAAATTTATTTATTTTTTTACACTCGAGTAGATATATTTAGTCTTTACAAAAGAGCTCTGAGATGCATTACCAATGTTTATCCCCAAGATAGTGCCATGCCAATTTTTATCAGCCTGAGAATTATGTCTATCTATACCATTA
This sequence comes from Platycnemis pennipes, assembly GCA_933228895.1. NCBI lineage: Eukaryota > Metazoa > Arthropoda > Insecta > Odonata > Platycnemididae > Platycnemis > Platycnemis pennipes. Next base: position 133,189,090 of record OW121851.1, on the reverse strand, counting down.
TAATATTTAAATCATTATGTAAAATAATAAATAAAATTTGCAGCCCCCCAATAAGATCCGAGGTTCTCAACAATGACACAAGACAAAAATATGAAGTTGACACTCCACAATGCCGACTTGATAGAATGCTCAAATCGTCTTACAACCTAGGAATTTGACTATTTAATAAACTTCCACAAAGTGCTAGAAGTGTAAAGCTTCCCCAGATTTCAATCCGTTCTACGGTCCTGATTGACTAGCAAATCCAAAGCAAGGAATTTGACTGTGAAAAAATTCACCTGGACCGAGAATCGATCCACGGACCTTTGGCTTGACCTCTACATCTAGTACCTGAACCTCGGTAAAATTGCTTTGGTAATTAATTTGGTAATTTCAAAATCTAGTACCTTGAACCTCGGTAAAAACTGCCATGAAATTAAGAATACTGGGTAACGTAGTGATCTGCGCAGTGGCCCGGAAAGCCAAAGGTCCGTGGTTCGATTCCCAGTCCAGGTTAATTTTTTCGCATGGCAATCAATGTGAATTTCAACGCCGTTCACGCGGCAGGCTTGAAATGTCCTACAATCCTAGGATTGTTGATCGATGGTGATGATGCAGATGACAGTCAGTCGCCTGTGTCTTTTCTTTAATAAAACCAATTAAAATCTCAGCACTCACCATCTATTTGCACTTATTATTAATTAATTAGCCAATTAATTAACTATCTTACACAAGTTATCAATTTTAAAAAGGAAAATCACTTCTTTGGTGCCGAATATTACGGTCAGTTTGCAGAGAGAAATTAAAAAAGCTATGCAAAGAGGTTAGCACACTGAAAGTGGTTTACCTATAAAAACTACGCTAGATCTTTTCTTACCTGGAGGGAAATTCTTCGGCTTCCTCACATCCAAAAATATCAGTGCTGCCACAATGGCAATCACTAATACTACGGCCATCCACATGTTCTGTAAATTTAAGAAAAATAAATATTAGATAATTATTTTCATCACATTCTGCGTAGATGTCTTCACGGATTCAAAAATTTATTCAAAGACTAGATTTTCGCGACAGTTGGGGACCTCCTAAAGTTGTGTCAACGGAAATTTCATCGATAATTAGCATCACAAAACCATACTCCTGATTTCACTCTGTCGCAACGATTTACCTGGATTAGAAAATAGGTTGTCATCAGTAAATATCTGAGCGCGAAATGTGTCGCTGTTGAAGTCTTCCAGACATTATTCATAAATTACTGCTTGGAGAAGAGATCAAAGGAAAATACTAGAACCAAAGACAAAACGAATCGCCTTTGAAGGCATCATGGCTCTAAATACAACCAAACCATGTTATGTACAATATATCTTACCGAAGAAAACTTAAAAAAAAATAACCCAACGGCAGTTTTGAGAGCAGGTCAAAGGTTGGTGAGCCTATTGGTTGGAAGGTTGCTAGATCCCACCTGGTATGATGCGATAAGTGAAATCAACAGACCAAGGCGGGAGGGCCACTTCATTTTCCATGTCCTTAGCGGCTCTACTTCTAATACTTAAGATTTCGCGCAGTTAGCAAGACATTTTCCCGAAGGTATCATTTGGATTTTGAATCCTGGGGGGCTCTGGTTTAAAACCGTCGGGATTACCTCGAATAGGTAACCAAGGAGTCACATGGTATAAACACGAATGGTTCGCGAACTTTTTGTGTATTAAAACCTATGATTACAAACTCATTCATTGTTTACATTTGTGTTTTATCTCATCTGCGGCCTCTATAGTCGAGATAGATGAGAAAAACTCAAGTGAATTAATGATATTGTAACGAATCGTTCGTTACAATATCATTAGTTGTTAATCGAAAATGTCAGCCAATATCTGACATGTTAGCTATCAAAATATTGAAGACATATTTTGTTAAATTAAAAAAATGTTGGTACATTTTTTCCATGTTAAAAACAATGTCGTTTATTTATTTATATGTCGTTTATTTATTTATATGTGATGGTAACTTCAATTAAGGTTTTCCTTCGAGGTTAGGTACCTAAAGTTCCCTATATTTGAGATTGTATTCTAGGTAAATTGTTTGGGAATAATAAACATTCAGACTCACCAAACTTGCAAACCATTCGTGTTTGTACTCTATTCGTACTCCTTGGTTACCTATTCGAGATAGTCCCGACGGTTTCAAGGACACCCACCCAGGAGGGAAACCCAAGAACTTTAAAAAAAAAATTGGGATTTATTAATCAGTTTCTAACCTGTAATTTTACGATTAATTTGAAGAAAAATAAAACAGAACGGAGAGATAGGATTCCGTTTACGAGAGTGTACCAGGGATTGTCTTTCTCCGAAGCAACATGAAAACATTCACGACGCAACCCTATCTCCTTATCGGCATCGTCGGTATATTTCGCGAAGACCCCTGATAATGGAGGGTCGAATGGATCCCAAAGATCGTTTGAGACAGTTCGATTCCACGCTCAGTCGTCGCAATCGGAAACCAGCCCCTCACCGACCCAGCATACGTACCGGACGATCCGTTCAGTCCAGATGGAGTCGAAGGCGTGCTGTTGATTCCGGGCGAGCTGGGAGAGAGGCCACGAGCGAATCCACGGAGGGTCTGGGAGCGAATGGATCACTTTCTCCGCTTTCCAAGGCGTCAGGGCGATGGACACCCCTTCCTCCCTCCGCCGTAGGGCTGGGGAAAGACCCCTTCCCTTCAACGACCCCTCTCCGCTATCGTCTATGGGCCATATTCAGAATCTCAACTACAGTCACCCTTCCACTGCTCACGTCCTAAAATACCCACAACCAGTGAAATTGGTGTACAAATTCTATCTGTAGGGGTGGTATTACTTATCAGCATGACGCTGAAGACTGAGTTGAGATTCTGAATATGGACCAGAACCTCAAATATAGTCTCACTTCTATTGATTACGTCATAAAATCTATTAGTACCAGGTCTATCTATTATTACCATTAATCTATCTATTACCAGGTCGAAAGGGCAAACTGATTCTCCTCAATTTGGTTAGAAACGGTATACAGCGTAGTAATACCAACTTTGCAGAGTGAATCCGTACGCCAATTTGACTCGAAGTAGATATTTTAGGACGCACCTAAGCAGTGGAAGCGGGACTGTAGTTGAGATACTGAATATAGCCCACAGACTCCAAGGGCAATATTCAGAATCTCTGCAACACGAACGTTCTATTAAAATTGAAGCCAAGGTGATAATTTTATACCAATAGGTTTCGGTTCAAAGCTGTATATAATGGGGGCGTTTACTCTAAACATAAATCGCAATCTTGTACAAGAAATCGTTAGATGGAAACGGAAAATGAATTTTAGTGAAAAAATGATATTCTGAACAGAGGTATTCACTCATAAATCAAAAATGAAAGTAGGCATAAGGTGACGCCCAACGGACGAGCTTCGTTAAGGACATCTATGTCATCCACCTTCCGTCCTCGACTGTTTTTAGGGAAAAGGAAGGGAGTGGAGGTTGGGGCGGAAGGTCTCCTCGCACAGATCCTGTCGCAACCACTTCCATTGGCAGAGTCAGCCGTGCTTCCCCTATTGTCATGAGGAAAGGAGCCTCTCGGTCTCAGATGTGATTGGGCGAAGTTGGATGTCGTACGAGTCCTTTGCACGCCCAATTTTCCGAAAGGGTTGAAAACATCAATTTTTCGCCGCTTATAACTTGAGAACTAATTGACAGATCGAAGAACGGAAAAATAAGGGTCTTTCTATTTTACAAACTCTATCAGATTCGGTAGTAAAAACATATGGCAAACGATCCCATTGAAACATCTTGAATTAATGCTCTCCAAAATCAAACTTTGTTCATTAGTTATTGCAAAATAGCCGAAAAGTCGTCGTTTTCTGCGAATGGACGTTTTTTTGCAAATCAAATATATAGGTATTTATGGCAAAAAATACTTTCTTGCCAATCTTATTAATTTAAAGAGACCCTTGAAATTCTAAATCCAACGATTATTATATTATAAGGTATTATAAGTTGTACGAAATTATGTAAAACAATTTTTTGCGCAAAAAAGTGCCTTTTTTATAAAAATAACGTGCATAGATTAGAAACAATTCACTGTGGACATGGCAGCCGACATTAAGGGGCGTGTCCTTTGCCGAAACTTCGAATCAGAGGATCGCGGAAAAATTGGCTTCATCTCCACGAATAATTTTCACATCTCAACGTTTCTTATACTATAATTTTTGGGTAACTTTAAAAGTCATGAACATCCACGCAATTGGTTTTCAATATTAATGCGTGGTTATCCGTATTCTTCTTACTCAAAGCTGTTTCATTATTACTAGGGGTGAGTCGACAATTAATTCTGATATAAATACTGGCCGATATTCGTCTATCGGCATATCGGTATCGGAGCTTCAAAATTCGATAATGTTTCCACTAGCATAACGTTTTCAACAAATTGCTGTATATGTCCCAATTGAATACATATTCTGCCGTCCGGCCATAAAGCCATCTTCGATCACTTCAACGCAATTTATAATGTTCGTTGTTTGCAACCTTCTGAAATAATCCACTATTTGGCGCTGTATTTTGAAAACGGTGCAAAAGCGTAACCGGCGTAACCTAATTTTATAGCGCAAGAAATCGCATGAGGCCTCACAATCACGTGTAACTCATGGTGCAACTGGTGGTGGTCAGAATGTCAGACGTGTGGAAGTATTTTGTTGTGAAACATGATGACCCCAATAAGGCATCTTGCAAACTTTGTAATTCACGTGTCTCTCGTGGCGGAAAAATTTTCGATCCTATACTTCGACTAACTTGCGAGTTCATTTGAAAAGCAACCATTTGATCCAGTTCCGAGAACTGGAAAAGAATGAAATAAAAACTGTAAAGAAAAACATCGTGACTTCGGAAATTAGTGAAGAAGATACACTTGAAGGCAGGCAAGTAGCCAGGGGGGGAGATGGGGGGGGGGGGGGGGATGCTTCTGGTGCTTCAGCCCCCCCCCCGAAATTTTTTCCCAATAATTTTGTTGATCTGATTTCAGCAGAGAACTTAACTAGTGAGAAGAGATAAGTATGGGGACTGTAAAAGTAAATATCGAGCACTGAAAATTAAGGCAAGAGATTTGCAACATGTCGGCACCAAATGGGCAAGGCTGATTTGTTTCAAGTTACGCAAGACTTAGCCCCTCTCCTCGAAGCCAATTTCTGGCTACGTGCCTGCCTGAAAGAATTTCTAAACTCCCAAGTGATGATGAAAAAATGGATAATTCTCGACAATCTTCGAGTGCATCAGATTGCTCGTCCTTTGTGTCAGCCTAATTAAATTAGTCAACGCTAAAAAAGTCGAAATTTCAACCTGCACTCAGTGAAATTTGGAGGAAACCATACACGGAAGATGATCGTCGCAGGAAGAAAATACTGACCTAATAGGTCGGATGTTGGCTGAGAACTTTCTTTCGTTCAAATTGGTTCAAAGTAACTGTAAGTATTTCGTAAATTATGATGACATTTTGATCAGTGCTTAGTTCTCCATTGGTTTAACATGTAATATTTTTTCGGCTTTCATTAATTTGATGAAATATGTCGAGCCTCGATATGCTGTACCCTGCCGCCACACCTCCTCCCGAAGGATAATCCCATTTTTATACAATGCGACTTTGTCAAGCACGAGTTGGAGGAGGCTAAAACAGTCGCCTGTACCACAGACTTATGGTCACCGAATCCTGGTGATGATTATTTATCATTGACGGTGCATTTCATCACGAAAGACTTTGTGAAGAAAAATTTGTTTTTGGAAGATGTTCCATTTAGTCCTGTTTATCATACGAGTGAAAATATTTCTGATTTTTTAGTTTAAACGCTAGAATCATGGAAAATTAAGAGGAAAAACATACATTTATTTCTTAGAGATATTGCATTTAACATGGTTTCGGCATTCAGAATGTGTGGAATCCCGAGTGAAGGTTGTGCTGCTCACGCATTGCAATTAGTTGTACGGGAGGTTCTGCTCAATCAAACTTCTATTTCCAATGTTTGCTCCAAAGTGAGGAAGATTGTAGGGCATTTCAGGCATTTCTTGAGTGCAAACAAGTTGCGTATTACCTATCAACAAAACAATAATTTGCCGGTGCACAGGATTTGGTTCAGGACCAAAACACAAGGTGGGATAGTACCTTTTTGATGCTTGAGAGGTTCGTTGAACAAAAGAAAATGATCAAAGGACTTGCCCCTACATTAAACATAAGTGATATACCATCGAAGCAGGGACGATATCAGCAGCAGAGAAGTCCAGGCTGGAAGCATATGAAATCTGGTGCTATCGAAGAATTATGAAGATAAAATGGATCGATCGAGTGACAAACGAAAAAGTCTTAAGAAGAGTAGGAGAGAAGAGATGTCTACTGAAACCCTTAAAAAGAAGACAACTTAATGGGCCACATCTTGAGACACGATGGCCTGATGAAGACAATCGTCGAGGGAAAAGTGAACGGGAAGAATGGAAAAGGCAGGCCTCGTATGAGGTATACGGAGCAAGTTGTGAAGGATATAAAAGAGAGGAGCTACGTCAATATGAAAAGGTTGGCCGATAGAAGAATCGAGTGGAAGGCTGCGTCAAACCAATCCTAGGATTGTTGACCGATGATGATGATGATCATATACCATCAAATCAAGAACGGCAACTCATAGAAAATGCTGTTCCTTGCTTGCAATTATTTAGATGTGTTACTCTTGAAATGAGTGAGGAAGGGCCTAGATCATCCATTGCCAATGTCATTCCGCTGATGGGAGGTCTGATTGCAAAATTAAATGCTATGCTTGACAAAGATGCAAATCATCCCAGACCATTGACCAAACATTTGGTCAATCATTAATAGCAAACTTGAGAAAGAGATTTAAAAACAGAGAATAGCCATTTTTAAGCAGTTGCTACACTGATGGACCCAAGGTTTAACGGCTTTCTCTTTTCTTCCACATAGTTACTCACAAAAGCCAAAAGAGACATTATTAGTTAAATGAAAGACTCGTTAAAAAAAGATACCAGTTTGGAAATTTCAAGTAAAAAAGAAAGTACAGCGGGTTGCCCTTCACAGAGGTTGTACAGTATGATTCTTCCTCAGACAAAAATATCCCTAGACAAATCAGAGGATGAATTAGAGGATTATCTGAAAGAATCTTTATTGCCCATTGACTTTGATCCTCTTCATTATTGGAAAAATTGTAAAAAATATGTGCATCTGTCACAAGTAACCAAAATATTTTTAGATGCACCATCAGGATCTGTTGCATCAGAAAGGTTTTTCAGCTCAGCAAATTTAGTATCTTCTAAGACAAGGGTAGCATTGAACCCAAACAAGGTTAAGCAACTTGTTTTTTTTGGCCAAAAATACGAGAGTCGTTCAATAAGTCCTTAGAAAATCCAAGAGATTGCAATCGTAGTATCGAAAATGAATTTTTCCCAGTAAGCAACACTCATAAGTAGTCAGCTGTTAGAGTTTCAGCTGTATTGATGTTGTCGATTGAAGTCAACAACTTTTGTTTATTTATAAAAATGGAAAAAGGTGAGTTTTTACGCGGTGATAAAACATTTTTATTTAAAAGGGTTAACGCCCAAAGAAATCAAAGCTGAGTTGAACGAAGTTCATGGCACATCTGCTCCTGCGTTTTCAACTGTTTATAATCGGGTGAATGAGTTTAAACGTGGCCGTACATTCACAAAATATGAACATCGTTCCGGTCGCCCTGCGGATGTGTCTACCCCAAAATGATTGACAAAATCCACGATATGGTTTTAAGTTATCGACGAATCAAAGTGCGCGAAATAGTTGAGGTCACAGGCATATCGAGAGGCACAGTCGATTCAATTTTGCCGAAAAATTAGATGTGAATAAAATCTCGGCAAGATGAGTGCCGCGTTTGCTCACAGTGGGGAATAAACGCAATCGTGTGGTCGACTCTGACGCTGTTTTTGCACTTTTCCGTTGAAATCCTGAGGAGTTTCTGCATCGATACATAACTGTTGATGAACCATGGATATATTACTACACTCCAAAGACAAAAGAACAGTCAAAACAATGGAGTTTTAATGGCGAACGGGCTCCGAAGAAGGCAAAGACGGTGAAATTGGCCGGCAAGGTTATGGCCACGGTCATTTGGGATGCACGCTGAATTTTCTACATCGATTACTTGGAAAAGGGAAAAACGATAACAGGAGAGTATTGTGCGTTGTTAATGGACCGGCTGAGCGAAGAAATCAAGGAAAAACTCCTCATTTAAAACGGAAAAAGATCCTCTTTTATCAAGATAATGCAATGGTGCACACCTGCGCAGTTGAGATGGCCAAAATTACGGAATTTAAGTTCCAATTATTACAACATCCACCGTATTCATCAGATTTGGCCCCCAGTGACTTTTTCTTATTTCCTAACTTAAAGAAATGGCTTGGTGGACAAAGGTTTACGTCTAACGAGGAGGTCATCGCCCAAACCAATGCCAATTTTGAGGAGCTTCCGAAATCCTACTTTTTGGACGGCTTAAAAATTTGGAAAAACGCTTAGAAAAATTTATAGAGCTGAAGGGAGATTATTTTGAAAAATAAAAAAAAATCTACCCCAAAAAAAATATTTTTTCTACAATTTTCTAAGGACTTATTGGACGACCCTCGTATGTACTGACATGTAAAAATTCTGAGGTCTTGTTAATGTTTATATTTTGTAGATTGATCTTTTAAATAAATGTTTTAAACTTGAGCACAATTTTGTATGGCCCCAAATAGCACTGTTTGCTATCGTATGAGGCATTCAACATATATAGTACCTTTTCTCCCAGTGTGAAGCGCCTATTAGTGGGGACACAGACTTGAGAACGCAGATGATGCTGAAATGTTGTCGGCCATATAAGTCGAGGAACACACCCGCAATCAGCTGGGGATAAACTGTAATTAGTAGGAGCATAACAGGTCGGAAGAGCATTGACCTCCGGGTGGAACCAATGCAGAAGAAAGCTAGTCTAGAGGAAATTTAAAATGGGCATGTAGTTACACTGTGAGGAATTCAGTTCATTAAAAATTTCAGTTTGAGTTCATTGACGGGAATCATCAAAGTTCCCATCTGACGTCCTTGAAAAGAAGAAAAACCGGACTCCCAGTAACCCAAAGTGAAATGTGAATGCTGAGTGGAGCCTTCAAAATTTCAACAAGTTGATGAGGAAGAATGTTCACGGGCCATGTTTATTCACGTCTACCAGGTACATTTATAGTTAAATGAAGAAAATGAGATCAGGTTGGGCTCGAACTATTTGTTTCTCTCGTGTTGCCGTGTTGTATGATGGCTCATTCCATCATACACCCTCGAGCTGGCTTGCAAGGTATTCAATAAAGGTAGATGTCACAATGCTGAAGATGAAAGGAAGAGAAGGAACAACGAAGGAATACATTTAATGAATAATTATGAAAAAATGAAAGTCGCGGAAATTCTGGAAGGAGGAAGGGACATAAATAATCGGACTCATCTCGAAGTACAACGTTCCGATGGAGACAGTTGTCAACCGGGAAGACCTGCGAAAGATGGAGGTTCACTTAACCCTACGAGAAAAGGACACACGTGGTGACTTACCAGTAAAGTGTCATCCGACTGTGACGTCCCATATCTCGCTAAGACCCGAAGGAATGGCCACTGGGAAGGAACTGAATCCTCCTCTTCATGCATGAAAATGATTACCAGGGTCTCAAAACCTCAAATCTATTAAACCCTCTCTTCACTGGGGGCTGTGTTTGAAACGGTCGGGAATATCTCGAATAGGTAACCTAGGAGACAGACACACTAAATTTGCAAACCACTCGTGTTTGTACCGCGTGACTCCTTTATTACCAAACATGGTAATTATTGGTCAAAAGTATTGGTCATAACAAAGCCCATATATCCCGCATGAGCACGCCTTATCACAGGATAAAGAATATTGCGAGACACTGGTTCATTGAATACGAGATAGAAGATGGTAATAAAAGTATTATTTATTATTCAAGGCATTAGAACATTTGACTTACCACTCTAAGCAGAGACAGAGTAAGTATCTGAATGAGAGTCCAATAACCATGGAAAGGACAATGGCCAGATATCAGCTGAAGATCAATAGGAAGAAGACTAAGATATTGGTGTGCAGCAGGAAAGAAGATGCCAAAACCAACGTTAAACTAGGAAAATAAAAACTTGAAGAGGCGAAAGAGTTCTGTTGCCTGGGAAGCCGAGTAACAAACAAAAGACGAAGCAAGTGAAACAGTCAGGAGAATAGCCCAGGCAAAGATGGAATTCTATCAAAAGAAGAATCTACTTACAGCTGGAAATAAAAGCCTAGAAGTAAGGATACAAACAGGGGCGTCGGAACTATTTTCTCTAGGAGGGGCCAACCTTGAAAAGGGCTCGGCTCCTATGAAAAGGGCCCGCATTTATTTTCGGATAGGAGGGGGTAGAGACTAGAATTCCGTTAAAAGTGCATATGAAGGTGGTAGAATAAGCGTCAGGAGGGAATAGGAAAGCTGAATACAAGTGAAAATTAATTTTTATTAATGAAGACTCATTTCTCAAGGGCCCGGGGCAAATTCTGAGGGGGGGGGGCGAATGCTCCCCCTGCCCCCTACTTCCGACGCCGCTGGATACAAATCATCAGAACGTGCATCTGGAGCCTGTTTCTTTACGGCAGTGAGACATGGACGATGACAGCAGCGGAGAAGAAAGGAGAGAAAGCATTCGAAATGTGGTGCTACAGAAGAATGATGAAGATACAATGGATCGACCGAGTAAGTAACGAGGAAGTCCTAAGAAAAGTAGGAGAAAAAAGTTTGCTGGAAACTCTAAAAAGAATACGGGGCAACTTAGTCGGTCACATCTTAAGACACGATGGCCTAATGAAGACAATCGTCGAGGGAAAAGTGAACGGGAAGAATGGAAATAGCAGGTCTCGTATGATATACATTGAACAAGTTGCGAAGGTTGTAAAAGAGAAGAATTACTTTAATATGAAGAGGTTGGCCGATAGAAGAATCGAGTGGAGGGCTGCGTCAATCTTAGGATTGTTGACCGCTGATGAAGATGAAGCATTAGAAGTGCCAAAGAAATTTGAAGCTTAATACTGCCCAGAAATTTATGCCGAAGAACAGCATTGATATTTGCTGTTATTATGGTCACTAATACAGCAATGCTAACCCCTGATTGGTCAGCAGAATATAGAACAGAATATATAAACATAGAACAAACCAATTTCCAATATATTGGCAAATAAAAATGGACGGTGTCAAACGGGCTTTAGGGTCGTTCTTCGTGTAGCAAGTCACGCGTGTATCAGCTGCAGAAATTCGAATGAAAGATCGGCAGAACGCTTCTCAACTGTCCATTTAATCGGGAACGCCGTAACAGCTACCGTACTCCCGTATTCGTGCTCATTCACCTCCTAATCTGCAGATCTCACCTCTGATAGATGCTTAGAAAGTACGCATATGCTCGCTTCCGCATTGCTGTACCCTGTAGCTTTCACCACTTTCTCCGCTTCTTTCGCGCAAATTGCATTACCTACCAATCATGCGATGTAATATGCCCTTCCGACTTCCGACGTCTCCTATTACCCCGTCGTCACCTGGGCCTTACATCTCGAGTCGACGGACTTCATATGTTATACTACGCACAGACGGTCTTTACTTTTATTAGTGCCGCCAACTCTTCCATTTCTCGATAAGGGTGTAGAATAACTCTCGACATCCTCTCTACCTTCGGAGAGACCAATGAAATAGCAGTGAGAAGCATTAGTCCTTCAAGGGGTAATAGAGAAATCGATTTCATTAAGCGGTGATAATCATTTTATTATCGAAGTAAAAGAAATTAGAACGATTCCTCTTGATGAACAGCGGAGAACTAAAATACGGACCCTGTCACGGAGAGCATTGGTCGCTTTCTTTCCGAGGTGAATATGTTGCGGCTTTGATTTTCAAGGCACCCAAGAATAGTGGTCAAATGATTCTGAAATTAATTCAACTGCCTTCATTGCCAGAGTACCCCGAAACCGTGGAATGCAATCGTTTACGGGAAACTAACAGTTTCACGTAAACGGGTTGAGTGCTTGCGTCCAGTTGTTGGTCACTGAGGGGTTGTGCTTGAAACCGAAGGGATTATCTCCTCGAATAGGTAACCAAGGAGTCACGTGATATAAACACGAATAGTTCGCAACTTTGGTGTGTTAAAACCGCTTATTACAACCTCATTCATTGTTTACACTTATGTTTTATCTCATCTATAGTCGAGACAGATGAGAAAAACTCAAGTAAAAACAATTAATGATATTGTAACGAGCGATTTAGACACACACAAATTAGACACATTAACACATATCACCTGAAGATCAATAAAAAGAAAACTAAGGTATTGGTCTGCAGTAGGAGAAAAGAAGCCAGGACAAACAATAAACTAGGAAAAAAATCGAGGAGGTGGAAGAGTTCTGTTACCTGGGAAGCCGAGTAACCAGCGATGGACGAAGTAAAAGAGAAATTAGGTGCCAGTAAAATTTCCCTAAGGAAGAGGGTATTTTACCAGAAGAAGATTCTGCTTATAGCTGCAAATACAAGCATGGAAGTGAGGAAACATTTCATTAGAACATACATCTGGAGCATTCAACTATATGGCAGCGAAGCATGGGCAATAACAGCAGCAGAGAAGTCCAGGCTGGAAGCATTTGAAATGTTGTGCTACCGAAGAATGAAGAAGATAAAATGGATCGATCGAGTGACAAACGAAGAAGTCTTTAAAAGAGTGGGAGAAAAGAGATGTCTGATAAAAACCCTAAAAAGAAGACGGGAAAACTTAAAAGGCCATATCATAAAGACACGATGGCCTGATGAAGACAATCGTCGAGGGAAAAGTGAATGGGAAGAATGGGAAAGGCAGGCCTCGTATGAGGTATATGGAGGAAATTGTGAAAGATGTAAAAGAGAGGAGTTACGTTGATATGAAGAGGTTGGCCGATTGAAGAATCGAGTGGAGGGCTGAGTCAAACCAATCCTAGTTTTGTTGACCCATGATGATGAAGGACAATTTGACAACATCTTATGGAAAATAGGACTAAGCATAACCAAGGTACTGCACCCAGTACTGATCAAACAACTACCTAATAAAAGAAGAAGAATATGTAATAATCACAAGATATCTAATAATATCTCATATAAGCCCCAGGTCTTACTTCAAGTAGGTACCTAAAACATAAAATGTGCTCATCACTGGTAGAAAGTAGCATCGCCTACGGCTCGATCATGCGGAGGGATACAGAGGTTATGAAAAGAATGCTAAATGCTGTGGAAAATGGTTACCTACTGGAAGAGATAATGTGGTGTATCACTTCATGAGTCATGTTCCAAATAATGATCCAAGAATGAGAGTGCATAAGATATTCATGGAAAAAAAACAAAAACAGTTGCTATGGTATGGGAACATGGTGAATATGCCAAAGTGCAGATTCCCTAAAATTTGTCTGTCATAATAGAATAGGAGAAAGAGATGCCTTGGAAGAGAACTATGTACATATTGAAAGAAAGGGGGGAGGAGAAGAGTTGAAGAGAAGAATTGATGTGAGATGCCATGTACATTGAAAATGACTGGCAGAACAGAGGCATGTTGAGTTAGGGATGTGGTAAACAGCCACTGTATTCGTAAAAAAAATTCTATAATAATAATGAATTAATGGCCTGAATCAACCTGTAGATTCCTAAATTCAGGGAGACTTGAGGAATTATGGGAAAGTTTTAATAAGACAAGGATAATGAAATTATTGTTGAATTACCAAATATATTTCATCATAAAGGGTTCTTTTACATACCCATGGAACATCTGTACACGAGAACACATAAAAAACTGGTATATTTACAAGGTTTTTGACACAATGTTTTCCTCACATTTCAAAGCATATATTTATAATTTTATAAGACAAACACAGACTAATGCCACATTATGGCACAAAATATTGTTTATTATGCCATGTAGAAGAAATTCAAGGTACCAGGTGAGAGCACTTGACATGATATTGGGTCGAATTTATACCTCTTTGAATGTAAATAACTTACAAATTCAATCTCAAGAATTACAATTATTGAGATTGAATCTCGAAAATTGCCATGGCAAATAATAGCAAAAAAGGATGCCTACTGTATTTTATTCCTTACAGACTCATTCAACATAAGATTCAATTCAAATTTGTTCAGTGTCAGCCCAACCTCATTCCCCTCTAAGGTCGTCCAAAGAAAAGCTTGAAAAGTATTGACTTTCAAAATTTTGTACACGTGGGCTCCACATCTTTTTTCACAAAAAAAACATTATAAGGTATTTGACCTCATAAGGAGTACTTTCACAGAAAACACATTCATCTATAGGGAAAATAAAATTAAGTTAACCAACAATATTTTTATGTACAATGTAGTAAATATTCAACATCAGACTTAATTTTATTCCATCTATGGCAACCATAAACACCAACACTTCAAGGAAATATTATTTGGATAGAAATCTCGTTCATTTACAGCGGGAACTAGCTACTCAAATAAGTGGCATTTTTCCAGTCTTGAAGGACTAGGGCAATATCAATCATCACCCATGTGATCAAACTAGCAGTATAATTATTTACAGAGGGAAGCTGGTTGATAAACACTATGTACAAAATGAAAAACATAATGGAGTAATAAAACTCCTCTCCCAAAAAGTGCACAGATTTGAAATACAAATAGTTCCCAATGAGTATTCATCACAATTCTAAAATCAGTCTTACCAAAAGACACATTATATATATATCATATATTTATATAATTACAATCTTATCAATATGTGTATACAATCAATATTTAAAACAATGCTTATCTTATCAGCACCCTTAAGAAAATGTTTTATGAAAATACGATCAATAATTATTTTACAATTACTTGGTCTAAAATGGTTCTTTTCACCTCTGCAATAATTGCTTTGACATACTACGACTTGCTACCAGCAAAAGTAATACATGCATGTTTGGCAACTAACGCACAAAAATCAATCTTAGTTAATGACAAGTTTTTCAACATAAAACAACTCATCTTTTTCAAATTATGTAACACATAAAATCATGCCTAACCGAAAAAATAGACAGAGCAAACAAATAGGTACTTGTAAAGCAATTCAAGAAAAGCTTTGTAAAACAAATACTTATTCAATAAACAAGAATTTTAGATGGTAGATTTTTAAAAGAAATATTCCTGCCAACAGATGTGAACCACAAACTGCGGTAATATGCAGCTAGTATCACTGCTCCACAAGGACCACCAGAACCAGACCACCTGGCTTCATTTGTACTAATATTCACACCTTGATACAAAGCCGAAAAACAATCCTTTGAACAAATTTCATCAACATCCATTTACTTACATTACACTGAACTTCATTTTAGTACTATTTTGGAAAGAAAGGTAAGGATACTGACAGATTACATCAAAAATAAACTGGTAGGTACCTATTTCAAAATAAGTGCATAGGAATTTTCAATGTTTCCAAGTGCAAAGCACTAACCATGAAAGTAGCGTCTGAATTTTTTTTTAACTTTAATTTTAAAGTGAATCTTAAGAAAAATAATAACATTGGCTGACTTCACTGCAATGTATACCAATGATGAAAAAAGACAGTGACTGTACACCAAAATGATAATTTGAATGTCACACCAGTCATCCTCAGAAAAATTAGTGCAACAGGAAAAAATTATTTTAAATGCAGCTGAGTTTGTTAAACCTTCAAGTTCAATTAAGTTGACCACCCAACCATTTTTAGGAATCCACATCCAAGTCATTTTGCCCACTGATTTGTATAAAATTTATCATATACTACGATAGAATTTGCGCAACTCTCTTTATAACACAATGCCTTCTTTGGTAACAGTTTTTTTTCAAAGGGCCAAGCAAACCTATGAAAGAGGCATTTTCTAAAATCGCATTCAATGAATTACAAATGTGGCATATAAAAAAGACAATATCCACTTACAGTTACAAAAAGATGGAGCAGTCTTATAATTGCCCTGTTTTGAGTATTAACAGATGAAGTTTTGAGTTGCCGTCACAACAAATGAATCAATAACACACTTCTTCTCACACAGTGGACCAAGACTGTGAGGATTTAGCCCTGACATTGTACCTCATTATGAACTCATACACATGTATTGAGTACTTGATGATAATCATAATTTTTAATTTCCTGTAGTATGGTGGCTCACAAGGATACCCTCAGGTACCCCATATGTGGTTATCTATCAAAAATTGGCTAATTTAAAATGATGAAATTAGTGCGTAGTCACCGTCACTTTCATGCTTGTTAGCAAAGTAGTCGGGCCAAAACAAACCAGTTCATTTAAAATGCCAAGCCAGAAATTTTATCATCTGCATAAAAAAATCTATCTCACCCTCTACATATAAGTCCTATTAATTGCATAGAGGAAATGACCCTCTCCTAGTTGGCAACAGTACGGAAGGAATTTACTTGCCCAGTAAACCCATGCATGACCAAACTGAATCATTTGCAGTGAAATTTCATCAAAATTGATGGGAAACATGCTCAAAGGTAATGTTAAACTCACTGCAGGAAAATGTGACATTAAAGAAATTACAAACTACAATTAATTAACACCATAGAGAAAGATGCCACAAAAACATGAGGAATGCCAATGAATCATTGAAAGAGTTCAACAACAAGAATCACAATACAAGGAGTTGAAGACAAGGACCATGGAATCCTGTCCTTCACCCCAGTGCTCAATCCTTGATCAAAATTCAATCAAATCCAGAGTAAATGTTTCATGATAAAGAAAGCCACATGGTACTCTGATGCAGCATGAATTGCAAAATAAAAATGGTAATTAACATCCTCCCTTCTACTAATAAATGAACCATCAGTCTTTTTTATCAGTCGTATTAAACTCACCACTTGAGCAAAACAGTATGTACATATGCCTGTTTGAACAAAACAATTCTTTAATGATAACACTATTTATAATATTAAAATAACAAGCCAATGGCTGTAAATACATATTGAAATTAATTGCATTAACAAGAATCCAAGATGACGCAATTGCATTCCAATGGGCTGCACTAATACTTGCCAATGAATTATGCTAACAAGAGATAGCTTGAAAAAATTAGATAGTGGGAAACATTATGAGAAAAGTAAAGTCCACTCAGCAACTAATAAAGAATACTTCATGCATCAATCTTCCTTACTATGGCAAGTATTAGGAGAGAAAAACTGAAAACATTATTCGGAGTAGCAAATAAAAACCTTCTCAGAATGGCAACCAGAAGACCAACTCACTTACTGTGAATTCATAAATGAGAAATTAATCCCTACTCACAACAAATCTAGAGACTGCGCTTTTAGAATCATGATCTTTCCATGGTATTGATTAGATTTAACTCAATATTGCAATTTCCAGGGTTGTGCCAATGGTTACCTAAGTTTTACATAAATAATGGTGAATTAAGCTAACAAATTGAACAAAGGGACAAATTGAAAATTTTCAACTGGAAATAGGTACATAATTTGAGGTAATATGAAATCAACATCACCTTTGGGAATTTTCATTAGCAGTACTGAATCCAATAATGTGACTTCAGCTTGAGATTTTCCAGTGCTGAACATGTTAATGGAGAAATCAAAAGAAAGGTAAAAGGTTTCAATAATTCTCTCTAAATAATTGCAAGTAAACTCACAAATACTTGTAGAAATGAAATAGATTCATAAAGAAAAGTAATTCCAATAATGTACTAATCATGTGGATGTAGAACTCCTGAGGCAATAACTGAATATGGATTTAACCTACATCTCAGGATTTATGAAAAAACTCAGTTTTTAAACTTTGAGTAAAAGTGAATTAACATCAAAAGTCCTTCTAAGGTTATGAATGAGGAGTGATGTATCATTATTAATTTTACTCTAAAAATATTGTCCACACAAATGTTTTCATTCCTCTGATGTATATATCAAGACTTTTAGCTAATGGCCATCTTAGAGTCATGTCAATACGATTATTTTATAAGCGACACTAAAAAATAAAAGATAGCATAGAATATTTGCAATCTCCCAGGAAAGCAGACCAACAAAGCCACTTTGTTAATAAAATCATCTGAGCCATCATTATTGAGCAACAAGGTGAGTTCTCAGAAAATTATAAATTAGTTCACTTGCGAATTACCCATTTCACATCCTACATCCATATTCCATAAAAATATCTGAATCATGATGTAGATTATTTACTGTGAGGTTTTGCACTGCAGCAACTCATCTTTCCTAGAGGACTTTAATGAATGTAAAAAAGGGAAACAGAAGAGCCATATGATATTTTAGACTTCCAGAGAAGAAACCCTCCGCATTTTAGAGTGAGCTTTTGATTGCATTGAATTCGTTAGTAATCATTTATCGGTAATATGTGCACCCAAACACAGAATCTGAACACTAATAGCCACTTAAGCCATCACCACAATGTGTAATTGCTAAATTGGCATTCCAAGTTTCACAGGGTTGACATTTCCAACACATTTATTACAGAGGAGATGGAGCTTGTGTTACAATAAAATTGCACTATACATAGAGTTTTCATTTCTTGTGGAACATTAAAACATTCATAAGTTTTTCTAGCGTTAGCATGAAGAGAATAGGCAATAGGTAATTGAGCTGAGAGCTGTGCAAAACCAATCTTAGGGCAATTCATGAGGAAGTTCAAGAAATGTTCAGAATTGGCACATTAGAAAAATAATTGTGATGTATTGAATTACTTTTAAAAATGTTATGGACAAATAAAAAGTATTAAAAGATTTTCGATCAGGTTGGAGAATGTGGTATTCATCAAATTTAGTATCTGTTGGCATTAAGATCAGCCAAATGCCTCTATCCAGCATGTATTACACATTTATATACAGGATTTTAAGCTCTCAATGTATTGTGTTACATATGTATTCATTTAATGTACATGAAGCAGGCCGTAAAAAAATTACACAAATTCCCTTTTACTCAAATGAATGGCTTATCATATCACAAGATGCTGAAAAACAATTCCCTATCGCATACAATTATTAATTCTTCAATTATTATAAGACTATATTGAAGAGCATGAATTCAATTTAAAATCACATCTTTCCACAACAAGTGGAATGAATCAGTGAGTTCACAACTAATTTAAAATAATTTTGGGATGCATAGCCTATAGAATTTGTTCACCCATAAACATGAATTTTACCAAATTATTACAAGTTCATAAGAAAATGTAGATATGAATTTTGTTGGATGCATCAAACGAGAATAAAAATAAAAGTGCAATGAAGGTAGGATCAAGAGCAGCAGTTCTTTGGAAAAAAATGACATCACAAGTCTTTGATAATAGCTTGAAAATTAAATGACCACCAGCATGAGAGCATGTTAAAAGTTGTGCTTCTCAGGGAAATATCAAAATTTTAACCCTGTAAACTCCCACATTCTTAGAAACGGGTTTGTAAAGATGTGTCCTCATTTCCTCCCTGAGCCAAGAGATAGATGAACTCCAAACAGCAAGATAATTGTGAACATTCTTAATGGCTTGAAGAGCCTGGCATAGGCTAAGTGAGTGTAAAAGATTGAAGTGAGTGAAAAGAAGGAAATTGAGGGAACGGATCACTGTCCCTCAGGATGCAGACAGTGGTCCATGTAGGTACTCCGTGGCAGTGGGGGCAAATACTACTATTCTTCCCATTTGACTACACACATCTGCGCAGGGACGAGGCAGTTTCCCTCCAAGAGCCACACACAACAGGCGATACCTCACTCCTCTCTCCCCTACCCTGACTCCCGCACAAGAGGAAATTCTGCGCTCAAGAACTTATTTGTCTCTGGATGCAAGACATTGAAAATGAGGGATGTCACTGGATTATGTTTGCTTCAATGCACCATAAAACATGTTGACATCTAATCCCATCCACATAATTAATGTGTGCAAACTTTGTAGATAACAACGTTATCATATTTAAGTCATAATTACTCAAAAAGTCTTCAACATCATTGAAATTTAAAATATTACGGCTCATAAAACTGAAATTGTGTATTCTAACTGCAAATGTTGGCTAAACAACAATAGGTAAATCCAAATTATTGAGTTGCAAGGCAGGTGCCATTTCAGTATTTAGTGCTTCAAAAATCCATTAGGCAAATAGACTGTTTTCCTCCAAAGTATAAATAGACCAAATTGTAGGCCATCACTTTAACAATTACCTTTTCAGGCTCTCAGCGTACTTATTTGTAATAACTTGGTATAATTTCAACAGTTCAGTTCATCAAAATCATTAAAGCACTAAGAATTTGGCAATTTTTCTAATGAAAAAATTACTGATGACCAAAAGTATGAATTATATAGTATGCACTCGAAAAATATCTGGTTTTTACCTAATTATGCAATGGTTATAAACATGCTGTAATACTATAATTTCTACTATAACCATAGTCATGTTTTTTTGAACTTTCCTGGATTAAATCAATAAATCAGGCTCATTTAACTCTATCATATAACCTTCATACATTTGATTCAAAATTCATTACCATATCAATAAATGTACCTTAAAATGGATAGTTGTGAAACATTCTTTTAAGAAGAATGACAGGACAATGCTTTTCTGCACATTGAAACTAACATGTGATACATTTCAAGACTCACCATACATTGAGATATACACATTACCTCATAATCATGAACATATGTGCAAAGCATTATGTAGAACACATATTGATACTAGGTTGAGTATCAGAATATCTACCCCTGTGTCACATTTTAATGAATCATGGTAATGTTCTGGATAGTGAATCATTTGCAAAGATGATGAGTAATGAGTGGTGAAACAAAGTAGCATTCTAGAAACTTACATCAGACAGGAATTTCACAAATTGAGGCTGAACCCTACAACATATGCTTACATCCTTACGGATACATTAATAAAGAGTTAAATCACTCACCAAATCACAGTGAAATAAAACAACAGCATAAAACCTAACATGTTTTCTGATCACTGGCAAGTGATCACACACGCACACAGGCAAGAATATACAGCTCACTAATTTTTACTCAATGAACAGCTGCTGTTAAATCTAGTCCTCTCTTCCTCAGAAAGATAACCACTGAGGAAAACCATTTTGAACACACATGGATGCGGAAAGGCAGGAAGTTCATAGTTTCCAACGACCTTGAGCCCCTCCTGGTACCCTTCCGCTCCACCACCACTTTAGGAGCCAGTGAAGCTCCAATTTTTTGGTGGCTGGAGAGTTAATCCATAGGCAAAAACTCTCCTATTTCTCCAGTCCAAGACAACAACTCATACACTCATTCACACACAAGACAATCACACGCACGCAGCACCAGGGACGAGAAAAATATCTGCTATTTACATTTGAAGTCTTAATTGAACCACTTGTTGAAGTATCAGGAGATAGAGAGAAAGAGAGAGAGAGCACAAGACCATTGTAAGGAGGGAGTTGGGATTTCAAAGGCAGCAACCAATTGATTCCATTGGTGGAGGCGTTGATGAAGCAGCTCATGGCTGTTGGGCTTGGTTTGAGTGCGCATGACACTCGTTCTGCCTTCTCCTCACTCCTAAACCTTGAAAGTGCATACGCTGAATCAACTTCAGGCTCACATGAAAACCTCAAGCACTGCGACAGACCCATCACACCCCCACATTTTGCATCCCGTATGCTTTTGTTTTGTCTTGGGTGGGGATGCTACTTCGGTGCTCCTGCTCCAGCGTGTGCAGCATGTGCATCTGCTTCTTCCGCTCCACCTGAATGCAGGCCAGAGATAAACATCCTCTCGTGAATGAGCTGGGTAAGCACATACCCCATGCAGAAGTTAGCATTTGGGACTACATATGAGCCACAAAGCTGATAGGAAATTCTTTCCAACAATAAATAAATAAAGTGAAACACCCACAGATGAGATGGGCAAAGGAAAGAAAATATGAAAACCAGACATTAATTAGTAGTTTTCCAATGTTTTGGAGGTATTACCATCTTTCTTGAGGGAAGGAAGGATGGTGAGGGGTAGGGTTACCAACTTTTCCCTCAGTAATCGATTACCTATAATCAAATGTAATTGGAAGCTCATTGATCGATTAGACTGATTAATCAGAGGCTGAATAATTGATTGAAGAGCTATGTTTACTGACGTGTTTGCGCAAGTATCCTGTGCCACCATTGAATCTCAAACTGATGGTTAACAGCGTTAATTTCCTGGTAACTCTTCATTCACTCCATGTTGCCCATAGCAAGTGTACTTTTCATATGTGAAAGATAACTAAGTATAAGTAAAAAAATTGTAATTGAACAGGATCACTGTACGTCATCCCAAAAATAAAGCTTTCTTTCCAGCATATTCAATCAAGATTGCTAACATATCTATTGTTGTATTTAATATCTTTTTTCATGGCTATGGCCAAGAAATGGAATCAGCAGCTATTACTTATCACCATAGAAATAACTGTTTGTGGTTATTTGCTCTTCTGGTATGAAGATTCCAAGGACTCTGATTGTACATCCACCTCGCCATCCCATTCTGGCAATCATTTCTTTCTTTGAGTTACTGACAGGGATCCAAGATGTCTACAAATTCTCAGGATTACAACAGAGAAATTATCTTCCCTCAGAAGCAATTAAGAAGGAATAGGGAGAATGGTAATTGGAAGGGATAAAGGGTTCCAGGCTCCACAATGTATCAGGTGCCCACTGAAGCTTTCGCTTTACAGGCATTTGCTAATGTGAATATTTTCAAAATATAGATTCTTTCTAAGAAATATTTAAAATTAGCATTCAGCATTATCCAACATTGTGAATGATATGAAAACCCTAACATGGATGTCTCAATCAGGCGGGTGTTATTCAGTCACCATAAGAAATTGATTTAGTAGTTACGTACTTCTCGAACTTATATTACTAGGTAGTGTAAAAAATTACACTTGTTAGGAGCCAGTGATTTGAACAACACGTAAGATATAGTTTACATAGCGTATTAAAAAGAAGCATCTAAAATATCAATTATATAGAATTAGATTATCATGTAAGTGTAACACTTTATCATCAGGAACTCGATCTCTTTTGAAATTCCTTTCTATTTCCTTAAAGATGGCATCCCACCAACAGTTGGTAATAATCGGTACCAATTAATCGACTATTGATTATAAGTCGACCTTCCATTATCGATTAATGTTGGCTAAATAATTGATTAATCGATTAATGTACTTGATTACTTGCATCCCTAGTGATGGGTCGAAAGGAGGGAAAGCAGGTCAAGTGTGACAGAGGTGTTGGGAGAGGAGGGAGGTCATAGGTGAAGGAAGGTAGTAGAAAGTGACGTCATACTAATGTGTCCTGTTAGGATTCAGAGGGCTTAAGGACTGGAAGCGGCAAATGCACATCCAAACTGAGGTGTAAACGAGATGAGGGGAGGCAGAAGGAGGAGGGCGGCCAAAATACCAGCTTTGCTGCAACTGTCAAATATTGCGTGAAAGGGTGAAAAGAAGGAAATTGAGGGAACGGATTACTGCCAGAGGAGCGGTGACCATTCATTCAGAAACTAAGTGGGGTTGTGGAGAGGTCACTATGGAACGCAGGGTAGAGTGGTCATAGCAGGATGCACACAATGCTAGCAAGAGATAAGAAAGAGGAATTCTTTGAGAAGAGGTTGGATCACCGGGACGTGACTGACTTGTTTTATATCTCTCATGGTTGCATGAGGTGGGGAATATTTTGGTAGGGATAAGGAGGGGCTTGCACAGCGTCTTGGGTGGTTTAACCCTTTTACTGCCAGCCCCTTTAAGGCAGACTGTGCAAAAGCTGCCAAGCGCATTTCTGTGAAAATCGTAAGATTATGAATTTTAGATATATTGAAGCACTTAATTTTTACACATGAATAACGTATTTTTCTCAATGTTGATGATATATTAAATTTTTTATGAGGATGAAAAAATCATTCTTGCTGTATCTGATTTGAAGGAAATATAACATTACAAATATGCAATGTAAGTTGCATTATTCCATAAGAAATTGATTTAGTAGTTACGTATGCAATGTAAGTTGCATTATCCACAAGAAATTGATTTAGTTGTTTAAATTTGGCAATTTTCGCAAAACTCATTCACCAATATATTGGCCCTCTGGCATTAAAAGAGTTAAAGAATGCCACAAGGAGCCATCGGAAGGTGAGAGGGGAGGAAACGTTTGGGTGGTAGGTTGTGGTGCATCCGACAGACTGCACACCTGAGAAGTAGGCTGTGTAGTAGAACAAAGGACTGCTGTTGCTCTAACAAGAGGCAGCTCAGAGGCAGAGGAGGGTTTTTCAACCCTCCAATATGGTCACTTTTTTTAAAAAATAAGATCATATTCAGAAGGTATTGGGTTTTATTTTTGTTTTTCACAAATGAAACTTGGATTTTTATTTATTTGTTTGCACAATATGTCTATGTCAATCCTCTAATGCTTCTGAAATCTTCATTGTGTGCCTATATTTTGTTTTGGCAGTTATTACAATGAATATTGGAATGAACCTGGCTTACATTAATCCCACAGAACGAAGAAATAATCTTAGGCTGCTTTTTCTTTCCTTAGCATATTTGGAATTGGAAATATTTTCTGACGTATCATTTTTTGCACAAGAAGTAATTTCACACTTGGACTTCTATCTTCATAACTTGAAATTTAATATTCAAATGGGTGATTACTAGATTAGCTGAAAGAATTGTTAGTTTAGCTCCAATATATGGCTGCACTAGAGCAATGTCTTTATCTTTCACAAAAAAGTTTTCTGAATTTATATTACAGTCCAAAATTCTCAGAAACCTACCAGTTCTTTATCTACCAAAAGATACATCCCAGCATTACAGACAATATGAATGTCATTACTGGACTGAATGTAAACACTCCTAATTGAAACCAGTTTGTCAAACTTATGGTTAAAAATATGATCCAACTGAATGTTTGCATCAGTAATGAAAACACATAATAATAGCACATGGAAGTTCAACTTGAACAATTTCGGTTACCCACAAATGTCTTAATGCTTTGATGAGAGCTTTATGATGGCAGACTAAATACAAATCCATAAAAAATTTGCATATTGTAACCGTTGCCGTTTGGCCGGTCACATTACATAAGTAATATGGGTGCTTGAGGGAAGGAGAGTTTTATTTTTTGCTGTTCTGTTCGACTTAGGGTATGTTTTTTCTTTCGTGTGCAGTTTGTGTGTGAATCAAAATGTGGTGTAGGTCAGTTATTGTTGGCTCTGCATGCCTGAAATTCCTTAAGTACTGGTTTGAGTGAGTGATTCATCCTTCCCCCTCCCACTTTCCCCCGATTCCACGTGTTTTCGACCCCTCCGCTGTGTGCCCTTGAACGCCTCGAGAGTGGCCCAGAGAAGAGAGTCCCCCCCCCCTTCCCGTCCTCACACCCCCGCCCCCCACAGAGAGCATGGACACGACTCCGGGGCCTCCGGGATTGGAGTCCCCTCCCCCCAATTACAGGAGTCCCCTCCCCCCCAATTGCAGAAGAAACCCCCTCCCCCTTCCCAGCAACGAGTATATAAGAGGGGAGAGACTAGAGAGCAGGGAGAGAAATTAGCCCGTCGCGCTGAGAGGCCGCGACGCGGAGAGTCCGGCATCCAGGCCGCAAGCACCAACACATCGCCCAACACGAAGTGACCCTGCCCCTGAGCAGTGGGAGGAGAATTTCTGAGGTGATAGAGGAAAGGAGATTGTTCCCGTTCTGCGACTCAGCATACAAGGGATTTGCTTCCGGCGAGGTTGAAGGAGGTGCATTTGCAGTCCGGTATTGCGCCCGGAGGAGCAGCCACCAGTGAGATTTCAGCCCTCGGCGCGACGGAGGCTCGATAAGTAACAAGCCCCGGCTAACCCCTTGACCCAGAACCGCCTGCCCCCCCCCCCTTAAGTGAAGCGCCTGGCAAAGGAGCCGTCAGTGAGATTTCAGCCCTCGGCGCGACAGCGGCCCGATGAGGAGTTCCGCCCGACCCCCCCCCCAGAACTGCCATTTCCCAAGTGAAGAAGATCCCATTCCCATTTCCCCCTCCCTCCCCTCCGACGTGTGATTGTGCGTGTGCTTTTTCTACCATTGTTTCAATTTCTTTTCTTTGTTGTCCTCTTCAAGGATACCTGAATTTTGTGGACTAAAGACTAGGTTCACCAAGGTTATTTTGTTGTTCACTGTTCTTTTCTTTGTATTCGCGTGACTAGTCACATCGTCAATCACTGTCTCATTCTTGCTTTTTTTTTTGTGTGTGATTTCATTAAATGCAATTCGCGGAAATCTTGTCAAAGCTTTCCTTCTCTCGGCATCCACTCCAGTCATCGGAGGACCTCCCCAACATCTCCTCCCTTCTCCCCACCCTCCTCCCCGTCTCTTTCCACCTCCCAACCCAGGTGCCCGGGGTCACCCACACGTCCCCCAACCTGTCCCGCATTTCAGCCCGTGCACCTCGAACCCTCCCACATCCCCCCCCCTACCCCCCATGTGACTGGGTCACAAAATCTATGTTTATATTGTTTGTTTTACAAATGTCATGCTTATTTTTAGATTTAAAGTCTATGGAATTGACATGGTTGGTATTCTGTATAACTTCATCAATGAAAAAGCAAGACAGAAAATGTTTTCAGATATTGAAAAATTTTGGAAAATTGATACAGACATCATATAAAACATAATATGAAGAAATATAGAGACTTATACCTGATTGCAATATTCAGAAGTGGTGGCAAATAAATTGCATCTGTATTCTCCTAAGCAACATCGTGACTATAGAGAGACAAAGTTTATTCCACCATTGTCGTCGGGCCCCCACAGCAGCAAAAGTGTATTTTTTCACAATTGGGAAAGTGAAATCAAGCAAATACCAATATGAATGTACTCTAAGAGCCTATAAATGTAGCTCTATAGGCATGGATGAGTTAATGCCAATGAATTACAAAAATATTGCATTTCCAAAACACGCAGTGTTCAAGACCATATTGA
Organism: Platycnemis pennipes; assembly: GCA_933228895.1. NCBI lineage: Eukaryota > Metazoa > Arthropoda > Insecta > Odonata > Platycnemididae > Platycnemis > Platycnemis pennipes. The sequence continues at coordinate 133,162,059 of OW121851.1, read as the reverse complement.
CCACACTCTAGGTATCAGTATCATTCGTTAAGAGGCAATATTATTGGTTTGAGGGGCTAAGGATGACCTCTTTGGTGGTGAGGGACTGGGGTAGGCTGGAAAGGAATCTGTTTTCCCAAAATCTGTATTGTTACAAATTCAGGACCTCGGACAGACAGAGAGAGAGCAGGAGGGAAGAGACCTTATGGAGTGGGAAGGATGGGTAATGGAAGTACACTGCTGTTTATTAGCAAGTTTAATGCAAACATAGGTGCTGTGTTTGTGAATAAAGAGAGAGCAAGAGATATTGCCACTGAGGAAAGTAGTAAGAGAGAAGGTAATTAGGGGGAAAGAAATGGAAGAGATTTGAAGGGTGGTAAAGAGACAATGTTAAGTATCAACACCATGAACCTTCATTGGCCTCACAGATTGGAGGCAGCATTGAGATTTTGATGAACACGGTCCAAAGCCTTAAAATTTGCATTACCATACACTTTCCATCCTCATACTGTAGGAAAAACATAATGTTATTCCTTGTATGCATAATAAGGCTTAAATTAAGGGTTCTATTTAAGTAAGGTCCAAATGGCTGTTGCTATCTAAATTTCACATGCCTGAAGGAACATGCATGCATGTCAGTTTCCAACATGCCTTGAAGTAAAGTGGGTGCCATTTGCAGTCATAGTGCCACTTTGTACCGTTTATAATGTGAAGTTACAATGTTTACGGGAATTATTTGGCAGAGGACAGTGAAATACAGCCTGGGATTCGGTTTTGGACAGCATGGAACAAGTCAGTAGTAGAAATTCATGGGCCACAATAAACACAGGTGTGTTTGCGAGACCTTAAGGTAATCTTGGCATGCCATACAGAATAAGCTACATGGCCCACTGTTATTTGGAATTTTGTTGCTGCATGACAATGGACGACCTGATTCTGCTACTCAATCGCATGAGTTAATCAGATCTTTTGGAAGAGAGCAAATGGACTACCCACTGTACAGCCCTGTCCTTGTACTGAGTAACTAACATCTGTTTGGCTACCTGAAGACATTTCTCACCAATCAACTGTTTGCCACTGATGAAGAAGTGAAAACATCATTTGAAGAATTTTCATCTTCACAGTTGGTCTTCTAAGACATAGGCATACAGATACTAGGAATATGCTATGATAAGTGTTCAAAATAAACAAGGAAACTATGTAAAAAATTGCATAAGGTGTAAGCAGTTAAATTAAAAAAGTAGTCTACAATATCTTCACTAGTTTTGTTTTTATTGAAAAACAGACCTTACTTGAAAAAAAACAATCCTTGCTTTTAGGGCTGCTGAAGAAAATTGGGCACAGTAAAGAAATGACATTCAGAACTGAATCTCAGATTTTGCATTAAACCATAGCCAAGAACCAAAGCTAAGACCAAACTGGAACAAAAATAGTGCCACTGATCTATTACTATAAAAAATTCAATAAAGAACTGAAAGCCTCACCTTCCAAATGGCCTGAGCTAATTTAAAATCATGTGCAGCTCAAGTTTTGGAATACCTCAAAATGAAAAATGACATGCAAATTATGAGTGGATTTTGGTGATTTATACCTAGCGATATGCCTTCCTTAACATCTTTGACTTTGAATTCTGCTGCATTCCTTGCGCTCTGAGGATTATTCAATCACCCTCATTAATTCAAAAAAGTAATACCATAATCAATATGCCAAAAAGTTGTCTAGATACACTGTAAACAACAGGGCTGCTTGTGATAGAGCTAATTCCCAGCATTTAGGATGAGTTTTCCTCCCACCAATGTGGAGACCAGAAAACAAGACTAATGAAAGTCATAAAGAAGAAGTCCAAGGTGACTGAGGAAGTCACAGAAGAGATTGAAGACAAGTATGCACGTGAAGAGGGCAATTCATTCTTTTATAACAATAATAAAGAATTTATTTCACATTAACAGCAGAAAAGCTAAGAGAAATGTAGATGACAGAGTCATGCGAAGAAGTACTGAACAACCAACAACAACAAGAAGGAATTTGCTTACAACATAGTATGGAATAATTTTAAGGAATTTAGAGAAAGTTGCAGTACCACTCACGACAAATAAAGGGAACCTTCAATAAAAGATTTGAGACAGAGTTTAGAAATGGATGGAGTACTTACAGAAAACCTACAGCAAGAGCAGGTTTAAATTAGCAAGAGAGGAGAATGATGCTCAGGAAAATGTTGGAGGCATGATATTAAGACCAGAATTCAATGCAGTGATATACGAATCACCTATAAATTTGGCATTCGGAATCAGAAATAATACTGCCATGCTAACTAAAAATGCTGATGAGAAGACACACTTTACATCACATCGCAACTTTACAAAACTATATCTGACAAGTACCCGACAAGATAGGCACCACTGGACTTTCAAAAGGACATAAACCTCCTTATACTCAAGAAGAAATCAGATGAGAAAAATTTAGGACGATATACCTTACGTACATGCTTTGAAGATACATATTGCCAATGTCCCCAAACAGAAAATTATAGAAAAGCTGAGTTTCCTAATGAAGATCAACTTGTATTCAGGAAAATCAAGGTCACCAGAAAAGTAAATTTACTGTTAGGGTACTCACAGAAAAATAATGGAGAAGAATAAGCTGATATTCGTAGCATTTCTAGTCTCAAAATGGGACTTTTCTATGATGCTGACTGGAAAGTAATGCTTTTAATTCAGAAGGAACTAAGTAAATGATACAGTGATAGAGGAGTGACCCATAGTCTGCATAAAGACCAAGTGGTGAAATGCAATATGAAAGCCAAAACAAAGTTTGCAATCTTATACATTAAATCTCATTTCCACAAAAATGTCACATCACCCTCATTGATCAGTCACTCACCCTCAGTCTTGCTAAATCTCCTTCAATTACATGACTCCCAGTCAAGCCAGCCAGATTGCGTTCGATAGATGCCATTGTACACCCCTGAGAGTCTAAGCGTAGCCTGAGCCGCCTATGACTACGCCTTATGCCTCCATGGATGGTTTCCTCCACCGATGGATCTTCTGAGCCACCTATATTGTTTGGTAAAGCAATGGATCCATCTAACTCTCGTATCTGAGATTCACCAGAAAGGTCCCATCTCCGTGGATCAACAAGTTCAGACCCAACCTGCATCGAGAACATATCTAACTGCTCAACTTCATCACGAAGATCAGGAAAATCTGTCGAGAAAAGAAATCACAAACATAAAATTATCCTTGTCGCTAAGTGAACGAAGTAAAATTAAATTATAATTAAACATCTTAATGATGTACTTATCAGTTTTCAATGCATACATCCAGTCTAAATAGGCAATAAATAATAATTGGAAACATTCTGCTCATCAAGTAAAGCTACTAAGCACTGTATGTACCCATGTCAGGGTAAAGGGAAATGCAAACTCACAAATGAAAATACTAGGCTGCAGACCACAATTTAAGAGGTGCAATCAGACTGCTGTCATGTATTGATACATCTACTAAGGAAGTTTTCAAGCCAACATGCCAAATAGGTATACCTAAAGTCTCGGGCATTACTATTGAAGCAACAGATGCATGATTCATTTCAGTTTCTCACATACTTTTGCAAAAAATTAACTAAAATTTATTACACACACTAATGAACAGACCAACCACTGATTTCTCAGTGAAACTTTTGATTTCCTTTCCATGCCTTTTGTATAGTTTGGATCCTGAACCCAAGCTTTAATTATAAAATCTCTTATGTGATGGTTTCCCCAAGCAAACCAAATTAAACCAGGCCCAAAACAAACCCTTGATTAATAATGAAATGACATACCACAGAAATGAAAATCCTTGTGGTCTTCACATTAGTTTACAAATAATAAAAATATTGAAGTACACTGCTCTTAAGAAATATTACAGACAAGTCAATGAGGACATTTCAAGGAAGGCAATCAAGAAGTATTTGCAGGCAAGTAAAAAATGATGCATTCAACTTACCTGAGTTTCTGTCCAAGGTCAGAAGGTCGATGGAGGCAGGTCTGTCATCATCACACCAACTGGTGAGACGACGATCTTCGTCTGAAAATTTCCCCACACGCCCGCACTCGGACATGACCTCCCTCAGAGGTCGAAGGGGTTCAATACCCCTCAGCTCCTTCCCAACGCTGGCCCCAGTGACTTCAAGAACAGGGTTGCTGGAGGAGGTCATAGGAAGGGTCGAACTGGGAGTGGGCAGAGTCCCCCCAAGGTGAGTTGGCAGCTCTGCTGCAGTCAGGCAGTCCAATCGCGCCCAACCTGGATTCACGTTCGCAACCGCCACGGGCTCCACTTTGCAGAGGGGGGGCTGCTGTGCACTGTGGTGCAGTCTCTTGGCGCCCCGGATGGGCGGAGATGAGATGGACAATGGCCTCTTGAGCGGGTTGATGCCCTGCTGCACCCTTGTTGACCACGTGACATCCCTGAGAGTTCAAAAGCAGCCCAAAAGGTTTGAATCCTCGGCCCTCCACGAGGCAAAAGGGTGCCATGCCATTAGTGCATGGAAACTAATAGGTAATGCATGTCACGTAAGTTCAGTTCATGAGGATAGCAACAACATAGGAACATATGACACATTATGTCATCACAAGAGGCAAACAAACATGTCCATATATAAACAACAATGCAGGCATGATAAAAGCCAGATTCTACAATTATCAGTGACTAACTGAAGTTAGGGGTGCCACATCAACATCGCTGTATCGGACCACTCAATATTTTTTGTCTGATGTATCGAGTGGTGGGAGGGTAGATGTAACTTTGACTCAATGACTTCAAAGCACTCAACATCGTACTGATGTTTTAGTCAGAGGTGAGGAATAAGATGTCTGAATTAATTTGCCGTTAAGGAGTTAGTCCTATTCTGTTACCATCAAAGGTGACTGAATTCCTTGATGACTATGGGGGGCATGAATTCAGACAAAAACTACCTTGTCATAGCCAGTGTAATAACTGTGGACTGTGAAGCAAAATGAGTAACAATAATCTGAATCGGAATTCTCGACCAACAGTTGTTTTTGAAGCTCTTTAGTTCATTAGATGACTAAATTCTGTGACTATAAACTTATGCCAATGAATTCGGACATGCAACAAGATGGCTTCCACCCTAAGAAGGTAGTATGTAGGCAGCTAATTTTTGAATTCCAAAAGGCTAATTGACCTGACAAAAAGAATGCATGAAAACATTCAATACATCGGAAAATTGATGCTTTTTGTCAATGATAGTTGAGTGAGTGGTTACTTTCATAAATATCAAAACAGCGGCTACTCAATGCTTTCTATCCAATGTGGCATCCCTAGCTGAAGGTATCTATTGAAATTCAACAGGAGGAAGAAAAATAAGTACCGACGGCATTTAGTATTTTTGAAATTTACCCAATTGAAATTTTCCATAAAAGGAGTTAATTCTACTCCTAAAAGCTAGTACAAATTTAAACTACATACATGGTGTCCATTAGCATATTTTCATACTTCTCACTATTGATTTGTTACACTTTTGAAGAACAATTCAGTTTTATCCCAACCATTATTTTTGTGAAAGCTTTTTGCATTCTTTCTGCATTTGTTTTTTTGTACATTCCATTATAAATCTTACCTCTCTAAGTTTTACTACCTGCAAAAACCACTTTATCCTTGAGTAGTGCCAGCAGTAAGCCCGAATGTATGAGACAAATAATATGGCTGACCTTGCTTCACCAATCAGCTGCAATGCTGCTGCCCCCCATGCCTTTTAGCATTCTTTACAAAATCAAAATGCACTTTAGGTAGAGATCCGTGAAATTCGTGAGACGCGATATTGTGAAATAACGCGACATAACGCGAAATAACGCGAAACACCGCGAAAATAAAAAGAAATTCCGCCTTTTTCGCGAATTTTACGTGAATTAGCGAAAAAATCACATTTAATGAGTCATAATGGATTAAAGTGTAAGCCTTCATTGTTTAACACTGATGACGTTCATTCGCTCTATCTCATTACGATTCAAAGGTCAATTGGCTTGTTTTGTCTCGCGCATTACGCATTCACGTAATATCGCGCACTGTAGTGATGTCTCCGCCGGAATTTGCCGCTAAATTAATCACCGCCTCTCTCTTCGATTCACATTTATCAATCCTGAAATTCTCGGAAATATCTAGAATGACGCGCTTTCTCTCCTGAAGAATTAGATATTCTGAATCAATAATGTGCTGAACACGGCCGCGGAAGAGCGGAAATATAAGCTCACGCGCCTGGCACGCGTCAATGCCGAGCAGTAATTCCGGTGACTTACCGCGATGCAGTAGACAGCGTAATTAGATAACTTGTTGCAGGAAAACCTTGAGTGTGGGCCTAATGCAACAATGTTGTAGACTTAAACACGGCCGCTGGCCGGGAACGGAAGCGCTAGCAGATGAGGCAAGGGGGGAAGTAACAGAAAAGATAGGAGGAGAGGGGGTGCTACTTATTAGTGGTTGATCGTCGGATATTCGGCGCTCCACTGAGCTTCAATGCAAAAAAAAATCAATTCGACACACCCCCAGTTCAAGTTTCTTTGTTTCCGATTGTGTTTAGTTATGCGTGCTTCTTTCACTGCCTTCCTTGTCATGTAAAATGCTTAATAAAAGTATAAGCATTCACAAAATGTGTACCAAAAATAATAAAATGCCTAGTAATGTGCAAAAATTGCAACATTATAATAACACCGCCAATATTTTCTATAATACCGAAATCACATAGTTTTAAAACGAATTTAAGCCAAAAATAAAACCACTTTCACGGACCTCTAACTTTAGGGCATCTCTCTAGGAAGAGCTGTGAAAGTATTGTTGATGTTTTTATTTGGAGATGACAATTGCAATGGCCTTAGCAACTCTTGGAAAAGAGCCAGAAAAAACCGTAAATTTTGACTTAAATTACAATTTTAGAGAAACCTGGATGGCAAAGCATAAATTAACTGCTAGAACAAAACTTTTTGAAGGTTTTTTGCATTAAATAAAGAAATAATGAAAGAAATCAATTAACATAAAATAGATATAGTGGATACTTGTGGAGCAAAATACAATGGCATTGGGGCACCTTCTAAACCCTATACTACTACTACTTGTATTTGTTTTCTGATGCATGATACGGAAGCCATTTTTTTAAGGTCTACTTTTATATTGGTTTGCCTGATATCATTTATATGATCAGTGGACAAAAAATATAATATTATCTTCATTATTATTATCATTGAATCATTGAAATCAACTAACCTGGACATCAACTGTCTATCTGCTCCCCTTGTGATGTCTTTGGGAGAAGAAGTGAATGGAAGGCTGGGATGCGGGACTTTGATGGATGGAGCAGCACCATCAAAAGTGAATGCAGGCGGAGATGCTGAGGGGAGGGGAATGAGGGTGGAGGGGGAGGTGTGAAAACCGGGTATTGGGATGAGGGGCGGGGGTGAGGAGCCGGACGAGACGGTGCTCCTGGGTGTGGGTGCTGCCACCTCCTCCTCAGCCTCCGCATCAAACGCAACGGATTCAGTGGAGTGCACTTCTGGCGACAACACGACACGCTGGCTTGATTTGCTTGGTGAGGGCATCCCGAGGCTGGCAGATGTGGATGGGAGAGACATTGTTAACATGGGGATTTCCTGGGATGGGCCAGGGACGACCTCCTTCGGAGACGGTGCACTGACTGCCATCTGAGGATCAGAAAAGAGGATTTCACAAACGGCCAAATTCATCTGCAACTAAACTGCTCAAGCTGGCTCATAAATCACAGCCACTGAATAGGGAAAATTTTCCAAAATTTGTACTAAAAAACCAAAACTTAATTTGAATGAATTAGTTGGCAATTTCAGTAATGCTAGGGTTCCCATTCTTCCTAGGACAGCTCCTTTTTTATAAAAATGACCAGGGAATAGAATTTTTATAAAATTTTCCAGAGAGATGAGAGACTTCAACTGCAAGTAAGGCACATTTACCCAATAGGCACTTTTGCAGCTAAACAATGCAACCTAATTGTATTCAATATTTACCGGGGCCTCTATAGCTCGGCTGGGTTCAGCATCCATGATAGCACGGGGCACCATAGAGCGATCCGATATTGAGGCCGAATACCTCTGCCTCATTTCTTCCACAGCCTTTTTCCCTTCCTCCTCACTGAAATCATGGTTAGAGGTGCTTATTACCATTGAAGCTAATCTCCTTCACATTAAATTGGTGTGAATTAGTTCTAGCATAATTTCTATAATTTCATAGCATGCTCAAATACAAAAATAACCACTAATTCATTTGACAGTGTATTACAAAGGGAAACCATGAGAAGGTTATGTAGCCAAGTACAAAGCATTTAGGTACAATGGAAAAAGGAGAACACTTTTGAAGTTATTCAAACATAAATAATTCCTAAATTTTTACGCAAAAAAACTACAGAAAAAGTTACTTACGAAACAAGGGTGTTTATGCACACAAAAGTGTCAAACTTTCCACTGACACGATCAAATTCACAATAACCTTGAGTGCGTAGATATATAAATTGACCAGTTTTTGACTTCAGTCTATAGCAGCTATTGCCAAACCCACCAGCACTGCTAAACACTGCAAAAAATTCAAGCGACAAGTGGACTTTGTAGTTTCAACAATTTGCACATGCACAATTTATAAAAAAATTAGAAATCTAAACTGTGATAACTACTTATTCACAGCATAAAAATATGCTTAGCTTATTAGACAGTCAGTGTATGACATGCATACTTACTTTGTTGAAGAGCAATGAAAGTCCAGCGAGCATCTTGGTCATGCATGAAACTGAATGCAGATTGACCTTTGACTTCATCAGCCATGTAACCAGCTACCACAGATATCCTGGAAACACAATTAAGCACATTCACTCAAAGAAAAATGAAACAAAGAACAGTCATTACACGTATATTGTTGCAGGTAATAAGATCGATGAAAGGTGCAGGTTGACTACTACGACAAGAACAAAAGGGAGGTAAGCATAGAATTACAAAATTAAGTCACATCCATTGTAAGTGAAGCTTTAACAGCATGTGTTGTAAGAACTAGGTAGGCTCATCATGAACTCTTACTATACTTCGACTTATTCAGAGAGAATATTGGCTAACTTGCTTTTAAAAGAAATTTGAACAAAATTACCTGTGGTCACAATTGAGTATTTCACCGTGAATCCCATGACGTGTGAGATACTCATCTTTGCAGGCTTCCATGAGAGAGAGCTCAAGTATTTGCCGCTCTCGGCATATACGGGCCACAGCCACCATTACCGTGTCTCCTGATGAAGCACTTGAAGATGATGACTGACTGTGGCTCAACTCTAAAGAATAGAAACCAGAAGGTGTCATGAGAAATAAAAATATATTCTATAAATATATATGATATATTAAGTCATGTAAAATTGTTGAGATCATAAGATCAGTGGATTTATCACTGAAGAAACAAAAGAGAAGGCTTCTCATGGACAGATTATCATTTAACTCACAACACTTCTTCTTAGCACTACACTAATTCTTCATCAAAACACTTTTCAAAATCAAAATAAAAGCGGCTTTTTCGTTAAGTTGTCCCATTATGCATGGGCTAGTGCCTAGCACAAGCAACTTTGAACTGAGAACGATGAACAACGATTCACAGAATATTAGTTTTCCTCAGTTTCTGATAGAACCCTATTTAAGCTAATTACTGCATTTACCTGATGACGAAGATGGCCCATCTTCTGATGATGCTGACCGCAACTGGCCCAAAATATGCACCACCTCATACCCTGCAGTCTCACCACGTCCTACAGCCCTTTGACTGAGACGCACATAAAAGGACAGCCTCTTTGAAGTGGCACCACCGCCAGAACCATTGACGTCACTGCTGCTACTGCTGCAGCCAGCTTCCAGCGTATCTCCTTGGAGCATCTGGCGATGACTTTCCATTGGTTGGTCCCTGTCTGCTGACGAGCCAGGGCAACAATTAGTTGAAATTCCCAAGTTGTCGGTGGCAACAAGTGCAAGGAATTTTCCTGAGTCACAACCTCATGTTCATTCAAGAAGGTAAATTATGGTTTTTGTAAATAAATCCACTAAGTAATCATGAGTTTTACAAGTAGTTAGAGCTTCCGTTAAGCAAAGTTCCCATTGGCCATTAGAATTACATGAGGGTGCCTAATTATAATATCTAAAGCTCAAATCCCCAAAACATAAATTATATCTAAAATACAATCAAATATGAAAAACAGGTTTTCTGCCATGAGGATGATGCTAAATAAGCCCTCATTAGATCTGGTAGGGAAAGACAACACCCACATAATAAATGAGAAAAATATATTGTCATGAACATTTAGTCAGAACAGTTATTTTGCAGATGAAGTGCAGGAGCCATTGGTAAAATTCATTACCAGTGGTGGGAATTTTGAAATATGATTTATTCTAGACTTAGAAAAGCAGTCACCGGCCCCTGGAAATCACACATCCATGACTCACAAGTGTGTTTTCCACACTCAAAGTGTAAAAAATCCTCACAACTACATTTCACTTAAGAAAATTTTGGGAGGATAAAAACTGGCTTCTCAAAATCTAACAGAGATTTATACAGATTTGTAATGCAAAAACGCAGCTGCTGGTACAAATTGAGGATACAGCTGAGACACTTATTGAAAATGGGGAAGTAGATGTGACATTCATTGTGGTAAAAATAGGAGTACAACTGAACTCAAAACCAAAATTTTATTGTATTTTATTAACCTGAGTTATAAAGATAAATGTTATGTGCAACACTTGTACATTTTCCAGTGAGCTCGTTAATGAACTTGATTATTTAATTGAGAATTTTGTAGGTATTTTTTAAATCGATAGTTTTGTATACGGTTGCTACATATGTCATTTATTTGGTGGAAGTTCACAATAACAAGAGGCATTGAGGAGATACCCATTTTGTTGCATGTAACAATAGCTATGTTTGACCACAGTTCTCTTTTGAATCAAAGAAATTCAATGTAGGTAATAGAGCAAATACTTTATTTTTATTTTGAAAGTTCTGTGTTTCCTACTAAATTACAAGGGTAATACGAAATATTGTTTTTGTAAAACAATTGTAATTGACATCTAAATTACAACAATAATACAATTCGTAAAACGATTATATTTTGTCACTATTATACAACCGTTATAAAATTTGTAAAATGATTGTAAATTGGTTCTAAATTACAAACGATACAATTTGTTAATCCCTTGTATTTTGCTTCTGTAATACATCAAAACATTTATCTGAAGCATGTTTCTTTACGGCAGTGAGGCATGGACGATGACAGCAGCGGAGAAGAAAAGTTTGGAAGCATTCGAAATATGGTGCTATTGAAGAATGATGGAGATAAAATCGATCGACCAAGTGACAAATGAAGAAGTCCTAAGAAGAGTGGGAGGAAAGAGAAGTCTGCACAAAACTCTAAAAAGAAGACGGGACAACTTAATCGGCCATATCCGAAGACGTGGCCTAATGAAAACAATCAGCGAGGGAAAAGTGAATGGGAAGATTGGAAAAGGCAGGCCTCGGATCAGTTACATAGAACAGGTCGCAAAGGACGTGAAAGAGAGGAACTACGTTAATATGAAGAGGCTGGCCAATAGAAGAATCGAGTGGAGGGCTGCATCAAACCAATCCTAGGATTGTTGACCCGTGACGATGATGATGAATACAACTGTAATACAGTGGTAATTCCTATATCCTCTATATCAGAGATGTATTACTGATGTAATACATCTCTGATATAGAGAAAATACATCATTGAACCTTAAGTAATACAGCTGTATTCCATGATGAATATTTTAATTGAATCCATATGGACATAGCTGGGCAAAGTTAATACAAAAATTAACTTCGTTAATGTATTAAAAGCTACTCAAAAAGTTAACTTCGTTAATCGTTAAATAGTTATCTTGATAAAAATTTAACGCGAGTTAAAGCTATCCGTTAAAGTTAAAAATCTATATTAAATTGTCGACAATTTTGAATTATATGTCACTTAACATTTAGGTATTTTTAATGTCAATGAACGTAATAAGAATTTCATTGTCAAAAATACTTAATAAAGAGTATACCTTATGTAATGTTATGGTTAATGTTATATACATGAGGTATGGATTTTCATAGTAATTTACCGTTTCCGTCAGTAAAGTTGGACCTGATGCTTTTTGTATTTGATTGTGGAAATAGAACCTTGGGATACGCCGCTACTGGTACATGCGGTACCAAACGATTCACCAATATTATGCTGGCGTAGTTTTTTTGCCATTAGATGGTGAAAAAACTATTGCCAGTCCTATTGACATAAGAAGAATCCACAGCTCTTGAAGAAGCCTTAGACTTGGTTTTCGTTTTCCCGCGAGTTGATCCTGCCTTTACTTTTTCTTCAAATTGAACGTATTTAGATGGATGCGTTCTCTTCATGTCTTGTTTAATATTAATTAGGGTGGTAACGTGAGCCTTCACTGTGTGAATTTTTTCTGTAAAAGTTATGTAAAAGTCTGATTGCAGTACAAACGCTGAGTTCTCTAAATTGATTTCTCAACGTAACTCCTTCACCAAGTTATTACATGGCAATCCAGATGGCTCTGAACAAAAGTAACGCACTTAAATTAACGGAATTAAAAGTTAACGGAAGTTAATGAGACCATTAATAGTTTTTGGATTTAACTTAAAAGTTAAATCGTTAAGCAATATGTTAACTTCGTTAATTAACGATTAACAGATTAGCGCTTTTCTGCCCAGTTATGCATATGGAATACAGCTGTATTCCATCTTCATATTTGCTGTATATCTGGTTCAAAAGTCCTCACATACATCTGTATTACAGATGTATTCCATGATTAAAATTTCAATTGAATCCATATGGACTACAGCTGTATTCCATCTTCATATTTGCTGTATATATGCATAAAATGTCTATCATGGAATACATCTGTAATACAGATGCATTAATACATGAAATTTACATATTGACAGTTGAAGGCCAAAAACGAAATCGAGACTGCTCATAAGCAATTAAAATGCATTTTTGCTTTTTTTATCTTGTGCTGTGTTTAGACTCATTAATTATTGTAAAAACATTAATTAATGGTCACAACAATGGTTTTGTATGGTTACACAATCAATTCCAGGTGGTGCTAAAAGGTATATATGTAGATAATTTAAAAAAATGAACAGATGGTTCAGCTAGTAATAATATTGCGATTGAGATTATTACCAACTTAACATTATCTATTATGTCAGCCTTCATTACTTCGCCTACTCTCTTAACACGTTCAAACCGAAGGATGCGAATGCTCGCCGAAGTGTGTTGCCAGGATACCGAAGGACGCGCATTCGTGTCTGTTGACAACTCTGATGACCTCTCTGAAGACCTCTCTGAAGAACGTAAATTTGCGTCTTTAACAAATTATTGAGTTTTGTTTTGTTATTCACAAAAGTTTTTAACTAATTTTAAATAACAGGCCAAATTAATGTAGCATAAAATGCTTTCCGTTTTTCATGATTGCACACTAGAAATATTCCTTGTTGAATGTGTTTACGCTAATATTGGATATCCTGCCTAGATTTGTGTACCTACTGAATGACGTCACGATATTGATGACAAAACCGTAAGACGGCTGCTTATATAGGACTCTTTGTTGGCATCATTGTACTCATGATTAGTAACTTTAAAAGACTAATACTGCAGTGATTTCTGTCCTTGTAAAGTTTCCCTGATATCCGTTTCACGGATAAAAATAAGTAGGGCCGATGCACATATGCATGATTGATAGTCTTTCCATGCTAGGCGAGATAAATTAGACTTTATTGCTCCAGTAGCTATCACTTAGAACCTTTTAGCAGCGTACAGGGAATAGAGTGATTGAAACAGTACTGCTACACATGAAATTGAATTGCGACTAATTTTAATGAATAACGTACATTACCAATGTCATGTTTTCATACGTCTGCTGTTATGATCGTATATTTTCAACGAATTGAATTTCAAATCGAGTGAAACGTTCCATTGGATTAATGAGATGATACAACCAGTCACTGCCACTTGTTTAAAATAAAACGTATGCGCATAGCGCAACGAAGTTTTGAACAAACCTTTATAACTTACACATAATTTTCGGCATTAAATGCAAATGGGCATTTATATGAAGCTAAACCATGTACCGATGAAAACTTGAGGTGATGAGAACCTAACAGTTCTGTCAATTGAATGTACAGAACTCACTTTTTATAATTGCTGTAGGGGTAAGTACTCAAAAATTCATATGTAAAAAATATTTAACACATATGTATCCTCTTATGCTAACTTCAGTTCTTAATTGACAGTCTACGTCATTTTAAACGATATTAATGTCTTCATAAGAAAACAGCTGAATTTGTACATCATTTAATGGGTCCAGATTACTCTTTAACAGGATAATTTCATTGGAAACATCGAATTTCTCATTTAAATAAAAAATACAGATGTATTCCAGCAAAAAAATGAATCAAATTTCTATATGTATTTCTGATGCATGCATACATCAAATTGATCCATATGTATTTCTAATGCATGCATACATCAACTTTACATATGGAAATTAGATGTAGGTATTTTAGAAGAAATTTAAATGACCACCATATTCTCGATTTGCTCACTTCAATTCTTAATTGACAGCCTACGTCAATTTAAAAGATATTAATGTCTTCATAAGAAAACAGCTGCATTCGTAGGCCATGCAAATGAGTCCAGATTACTCTTTAACAGGATAATTTCATTGGAAACATCAAATTTCTCATTTTATGTGAAGAGGTACAGATGTATTCCAGCAAAAAATACATTAGATTTCCATATGTATTCCATTGAATTTATACATATGCATATATACATACATGGAAAATACATGACTTTTCCATATGTATATCCAAATGCGTGCTGTAAAGGATTAGAGGACATTTGACACTGTATTACAGCTGTAATACAATTTTAATACAAATAGCCCTCTTTTGTAATATGATTGTAATAAAATTGTAATACGGTAATAATACCAAGTCTGTGCTGTCTGGGACACATATATACACATTTCTGATACTTTAAATTATGCATTGACTACAGGTATTTGCTCTTTCAAAGTTTAAATTCAAAAATAATACATGCATATATCCAATCAGAAAAAATGAAAGTAGTAAATACTATTTTACATGTGTCCATAAAAATCATTATGAAAGAAATTTAACAATTATTTTTGCTCAGGGATTGGGTAGTGAAATCACTAGTCAAGCAATCATAAAACCATTAGGGCAAATTTAAATATTTGGTATTAATAAAAAAAACTTTTGACAAATAACAATAAATGGCTAATAACTGTTTACAGTGAATACATTGCTCAAACTTTAATGCATTTAAGTCACTGCCCAACTATTGTTTGGGACAGTAGCAAATTCCAACAGTCGACAAAAAGGATAAGTGAATAACATTGTACGAGAGTTTTCTTACCACTGCTCGAAGAGTCTGCATCATTCTCTGCTTCAGGATCTAGTGATAGGTTCTTGGTCAGTAGCTTGTGGTCATCAACATGAGTTATCCCATACAGTGACTGGCCCAAGAGATCATTCTGTATGAGAAAAAACGAGGTAAAAGTAAGTAAATGGTAAGTAATTGGAGATGAATATTTATAACCCCGTTGAAAAACTACAATGATTTTCTAAGCATCCTTATAACTTTAAGATTCTGACATTATCTGACATCTGAAATAAGATTGATTTGATGCAGTCTTCAACTTGATTATTCAATCAGCTAACCACTTCAAAACTATCATGAAAGTTACAAAATAGAATAAATATAGGAGAACCTATTCTAATAATTTTGAGGAAAAACTATGAAATCTCTCTAAGACTAATTTTAATAATGTATCTGTCACGAAACCCTGTGAAATTCTCTTACCTGGGTATGGCCAAGAAGCTTCTCTACGGCATGGGACACAAAGACAATTTTTCCATTACCCGTCACAACAACTAGAAAACCATCCATGTCCTAAAATTGGGAATAGAAGTAAAAGTAATGTAAAAAACTAAATACAAATTTGATAATAAAAACACATTTGGCAATCCAAAATGTATAAAGGATCATTGAATGACTGGGGGAGTGTAAAATCAGATTATATGAAAGCATTTATATTTGTTTTAATCTAAAACAATAACTAATTAATGGGCACAATTCCAAAACACATCAATGCCATGCTTAAAAACTAGCTCACAAAAGGTCAATCATCATATCAAAATGAAAGGTATTACAATATTTATCAATATTTCAAATTATGCAAATAATTAATGTAACTATAAATGAGTCACGATAAAAAAACAGCTTTGGACAGTGACACTGAAAAATTATATGATCACTTAAAACAAGAAAACCGTGAAGGGGGAATCAATACCAGCGTGGTCATCAGCAAATTAAGCTAAGAGCCTCTCAAAACTAGATCACAAATTAATGCAAAGTCATTGGTGATAAGAATATTATGAGAAGAAATAAAGGCACCATCCTGAGTGATTACCCAGGATCAAATAGCATTAACCCTTTTTGTGGCATGGGCTGATATATCAGCTTCTACTCCTTAAGTGCACAGTGCCATGGGCCAAAAATCTGGCCCTAATGCAGACCAAAAATAAAATATTTATAACTAAAAATATATACATTTTTCACGGAATTGCACTAAAATAATTTCATGGCTAATGCGGTCTTTACAGGTTGTAAATGACAGAAAATTTCAAATTAACATCTACGTACTAAATTAAATTTAACTTAATAGTTCCTTAATGAAATTTTCCATTTTTGCTGAAATTCCAGGAGCATTTCTCACCAACCTAGTTAAAGTTTGGTGGAAGCACTACAGGTTAATGTTTGAGTCCACGTAAATAAAGAGAGACAAATGCATGACTAGAGATTAGCCCTTCATTCAAAATCCTCATCTAATCCATTCTTACCTCAAGAACTTTTTCAGAGAGATTGAAGGCTTTCAAGGCTTTGGGCAGAAAAGGACGTAATGATCCATCGGATGGATGGAGAGCTGAAAAATGGAAAAACCACAACAGTTACCAACTAAAATTCACCATTAGCATCATCCTTGATTTATTTGGCAGGAAAAAATCAGGAATTACGATTGGACCTCAATAGTCATAAAAGTCACTGATGTCAATTAAAAACTAATACTTTTTACTCCAAAGAAAATAAAATTAACATCACATCTTGGCTTTATTTTTTAAAATTCTATGTGTGGGGCTATTGTTTGAAGGGAAGTTCACAATACAGGAATAATTCTTGTATGAAAAACAATACAAGAATGAAATAAAAACATTAAAGAGTCATAATCATCAAAACTTGAGTTAGAAATCTCCTCTGATAATAAAAGGAAATTTTCAATGATAAGCAAAAGTAGTCTTTAACGAACCTAAATTAAACAAAGATTACTCTAGTCCATGTAATTATTGGATCAATGCTAATTAAAAAAGAAGAGCAGCAAGGATGTCTTCATTTGCCCTACCCATTACCCTTACATCTTTATGATTTACTAAGGGAAGGGAAAAAATTACTTTTAAGGAAATATCCATGGGGAAAATTAACTCATGTTAGGTACTTTTTGAAAACAAATGTTTTTACGTGAAGAGGTAAAGAAGAACAGGATCTAAAGACAATAAGGAAATAGGAGAGGGCAAATAAAAAGAAGAAATTAAAGATAAAGCCAAGACCTTGGTCAAAAATCAGGAAATATAGAGATAACACAAACATAATATTGGGTACTCAAAAGCAAGGAGAAAACGTTTTTGGGAATGGGAAACTGGATTACTAGCATAGGGAAAAGCAAGAATGGATTCAACTGCACAAAAACCAAAGACTACACTTTCATGACTTCAATCATGGATGAAGGCAGGAGTAGTGGAAAGGAAACTATAATACAGATGGACTTAAGTATTAGTTATGTTTCAGCATTCAACCCTACCCAACATTCTTCCCTCTATCACACCCTTCAAAATATCCTTGCCCCTTGAAACCCCTTCCATCCACTCACTCTGTCCTAATTTCTTCAATCAACTTCCTTCCACAGCACTTACCTCTTACCTCCAAGATCCTACCTTACCTCCAACATCCATCTCCACTCCCACATCTACAAAGCGGGGAGTTGATTTTCATCATCTTTCCAAAAAGTTCATGTTTCAGCACCATTCAATCCCACATTTCAGGATAAATGTTTTGTACATTTTTCCAGTTTTTTCTGAGCATTCCTACATAGTGATTATATTATTAGGTCTCTTCTATGAGTAAACAAGGCAATTCAAAGGCAAAGCAACTTTCACCAAAGCAATTCTTATTCTTTCAACCCCCATCAAAGTATCCAAGGATCTAAATTGCTCCACCTGCTGCGACTTGTGATCTCCTACTTTTAAATTTAATCTGATGCTTTTTGTCTACAAAAATCTCATTAAAGTAGTAGAATTGGGCTTTAAGGTGCTCAAATTGCTAAGATAATATCACACTACTTAACCTAACTTCTTCGTGAACTTAATCCTACAACGAACCCAACGTTCCCCAAGTGGGACTCAAGCTTGTGACTGCTGGCAGGCACATTACTGACTAGCCTGACTATTGGTTCTGGCTACGGACAATTTCTTGCTTTAGTTGCTGCATGGTTTATTGTCATTCTGTACCTTTCACACCGCTTTGTAATAAATCCACAGCTTTTAACTTTGATGTTAGTAAGTTCCAAAGGATGTTGGGCAAGATGTAAGTTTTCACACAAAGGGATAAACATTTCATGTAATGATTGTAAATGCACTCAATTGAAAAAGGTCTCATACCTGAAACTTCATAAAGAAAATTCAAAACCATTGAAACTCACTGCGATGCATTCTGAGGTACGTAGCACTGAGGCGGAGGACGGAAGTTTTATCAAGTCTTCTTGGAGATGAGGACACCATGGGCACCAGGGTGGCCAACTCTCCAATGTAGGTATTCAACTTGTCACGCCTCATCTTCTCTGCCAAGTTGCGCATCACCCGGCTGGAACTGAAAGAAGACAAATGTCAAAATATTTTACAATGAGGATAAAAACCAATTGACCATGCTACACTAATAGGCTGCACTAATACCTATATCCAACCACAGTGTTCAACCCACAGATATAGAGATAGTTCAACCCAAAGGTTTATGTAGCTGGTCTGTGCAGGGCTACTACTAAATACTAAGGCAAACCACCAGTGAAATTCACGCAGGGCAGGGACAACAGTCACTTTCTCTATTTCACAAGAAAGATCTGGCACACAGAAAACCTCTTAGCTTGGACTGTTCTTTACATGTCCAAGTCAACTTTCCCAGATTTGAAAACAGGACCTCTGCTTAGTAGCCCAATGCCCTTGGCTTCTACAGTGTTTCTACAGCATCTATTTGATAATAACTGCACAATGATACTTGGATCACTTTACAAATTAAGATTGGCAAGGTGATTTTGAATGGCAAGTAAGATTGGTGTATTATGTAGCTCTATCTAACAAGGGGAGACCATGTGTTTCACAGTAAAATTTTGAATGCCATATTTTTTATATTCTCAGAATGATAATTGCTCCAATAATCTGCAGTGGTTTGTAAGAATGAGCTATCATTTTACTGCATTAATAAAATCTTCTATTCAGTATTTTCAGTAGTTTTGATACAAACTAATGAATTACCAAAACCGATAAGATGTTAGAGTAGTCTAGTGGCTACCATTCACAGCTCCCAAACCATTGTTTGAATGTTGGAGACTCCCCAGGTGCATACTTTGATAGTGTCATTTCCAAGCATTTTCTTAAGTTTTTCAATTGCAATTCTTTGTTGCTGGATTAATTGTTAATTTATTCCCATCCTGTTCATTTAAAAACAAACTACAGTAGAACCTTCAACCAAGAAACATATTCCAGTAACAGAACTCCGAGCGAATGATTGACACAGAAGAATTTGGACTTGAACTAGACCACACATACCTATTTTATGTTTAGGAATTTCTTTAGTGTATCTCAAAACTACTGAAAATACGTAATAAAATATTAATTATTACAGAAAATATTTCGCGTGCACCCAAACTACTACCAAAATTAAGAAATTATTGCTCTGCACATGATACACCCAGAATATATGTACGCTTGTAAAAGGGAGAGAAACAAACAATATCTAGTTTCATCTTAAGTTCTCTTCTGATAAGAATGAGCAACTGGCTACAGAGAGGAGCAACTATTACATCCGTCATATAGGTAGTAACTACTTAAGATAAACATGCCTGTCTCTTGAGCTCCAAGGTGAAGGATTAACTAGGAGAGGAAGCATAAAAGTTATGCGAAAAAATATGGGAAGATAGAAAGAGAGGCAGATGAGACGAAAAGAACATTTGGGAGTAAAGAGTAGATCATTTATTGCGATCTTGATGGGAAAACAGACGCAAGTCAGCACAGCAGTTAATACAGTGGTAGCAAAGGTCTCGTCAACGGTTACCTAATTACTGGCACATTTTGCCTGCAACCCATAATCGTGAAGTCCCAATGGTTTCTCCCTGCAGGAGAACTTCCCCGCGACCGGCACATGGTCCTGAACCGCCACTTCCGTATCGATTACCTTAAAGGCCTGCGAAACCTGAGCGGGTAAGTTCAATAACATTTTATTTTTTCTCAGCCCACAGGGATGATTTTGTTCCAATTTAAGTAACTACGGCTCCTTAATCACCTTCGCGCACTTAAGAAAAACTCATAATACACTTTCCAGTCGGAGAATTTCTAGCAGATTTACCGGTTTGCGCGGCGAACGTTAGGGCGCTATTGGCGTTACTTCCGCAATTGTAGAGAAGAGCGACATCTATTCTCTGGCTTACATCTCACACCGCAAGGGACAAAATTAAGGCTCGACAGAACAGCAAATGGAGATACGCATTCAACGGGCAGAGCCGGCAATTATCCCCAAGCCACGAGCACTAGCAATTATTCTGTAGCTTTAATCCCGTGTCCCGGAGTTGAAATTCCATCCCCTGCATTTTGGGTCCGTCTCAATCGGTTTTAGGGTCACAGCACGGAAGAAGGAGGACCATGGTCATCGTCACAGCACTAAGGAGTGAGGTCACTCATCTTGAAGTAGAAATCACGAGGGAAAGTCGACTTGTATTTTTTACGGAGCGGCGACATCGAGATCAGTTAATTGTACCGCAACAATACCGTTTGATGTTGTAGGATTTAAAATACAAGTAATGGACACGTCTTAATGATGTATCAATGCCGTTGATGGTTCAGCTTGACCATGAGAGCAGATCTGTAGATGATAATTTCCCATTATAACGGCCGTTACACACGAAGCCTGTCATGCAGTACGACTGAGGGAGAGATACGCAGTGAACTAGCATCACGTATAGCACCGAATTGCAAATGCACGAACGGCTGGGCGAAAAAAAGCCTCTGTTCTATTTGCAAGCATTCATCGATGCAATTACACGGATGGACGATGCTTCAAATTGAGCCGTGTAAAATGGCCATAAGATTTGCAACGCTTGTATTCACCGTTGTTTATTACAATATGGCAATAGTGATAATAATGTGGTATTAAAATAAGCTAGAAGCCGGTCCCTACAACTCGCTTTCTGGCACTAACTCTGCGAGAGTCATGGAAGTTAAAATCGCTGGGTGAAACGAATGGCTCAAATCACTAACGTGATGCGCCCTATTATCACAGTGATGCGTCAAGCGATTAAATCAAATGTCTCATATCGCTTCGCACTTTATTTCTAGTCCGATCACGACCATACCGAGCCGACCACGACGACGAGTCTTCTTCCAGGCCAACAACCACACAATGACAATCAACCAAATCAACTGCCAAACTTACACTTTTCAGGCACCGGTAAGAATAACAAACAACAAATTTCACTCTTCACAAACGATAAAAATAACAACGAAATTTTATATACTAATTGTTTTCTATACATTAAGGTTACGAGTGCTTTAATTATACAGAACTATCTTTATATCGGCGACTACATAGCGTCAACGGTCCACACACACTGAAGCACGTTTACCTGCCTCTGGTTCCCCGGCACTTGATCTGTGTGGACCCATGACAGCACCCATCCAGGTAAGAGCTAGAAAGGAGGGTCATGTGAGCGACGAAGAAGAGCACGGAAGGACGACCGTTCCTCAGTAGAGTGAACTTCACGACTCTCGGAGCACTTAACTGTCCAAAGCGCAAGAACGGGAGGAGGCCACCGCGGTTGATCGGAGGGCGACTGACTTGACCTCTTGCACTCATAGCTCTCCATTACTTTAGCATGGGAATTCGAGCACGCCGTTGCAAAAGTACACAGGGAATGCACGTGATTATTTAAATAATTGACATGCCACGGTGTCAAATCCTCGACGCATTGCGAGTCTACCATCATAGAAAAAGACCCCCCTCCCGCACAATGTAGGTAACAGGATATTCACTGACATAGGACTTCCACAGGATAGAATCAAGGCGTTTCCGAATTCACCAACAATAATGACTGACCTAAACTGCTCGCTTCGATCGGAGGGAGAAATATTGAAAGAGGTGCGAATCAGTTAGCCACAAATTCATCTCACGTCGTTTAATCACCGGATGCCTTGTAAGGGAGCTATTACCGTTTGCACCCCACGTTGCTATCCGTGAAAATACTGCCATTGCTCCCTCTTCCTTCGCGAACGAGGAGTATTTGGTCAGCAGATTAATAAAAATGACAAAACATGGATGGGGTCGTTTACCATATTTTTTATTGCCGAATCTGATAAGAGTTTGAAAAATAAAAAGACCCGTATTTTTCCGTTCTGTTGAAAATGGTTGTTCAATAACGAGAACACATTTGTGGTAATAGCAATAATATACGGAGCACTACATGAAGTACATACATGGTCTACACTGCATAGAACATAACTGGCAAAATTTTCACGTACGTAACAAATGACGTACATAATTGCAAAACTGTTCAACGGAGAACAAATGAACAACAAAACACATATTTGTGAACAAAGTTGTGTCAATTACTACACGTTCAATTAGCTAACTGAGTTTAAGCAGCGAGAAACTGATACTTTTAACCCTTTCGGAAAAGTGGGCGTGCAAAGGACTCTTACGTCATCCACTTCGTCCAATCACAACTGAGACCGCGAAGCTCCTTCGCCCAATCACAATGGGGGACACAAAGGTGACTCTACCGATGGAATTGGTTGTTAAAGACTCCATTCGAGTTATTTCGAAAGGCAATGCATATTCGACTACATCGAGATCTGTGAATAAGTAAACAAAAAATATTTCGTTGTTCAGTTGTTTGGAATTATTTGCAGGATGAGACGTGCTCTGTTCAGGCAGACCTCCCGTCCCTACCTCCACTTCCCCTCTCTCTCCCCTCCACTTCCCCCCAGTCTTCCCGTAAACAGTCAGAGGGGAGGTGGATGACGTAGATATCCTTAACGCAGCTCGTTCGGTGGGCGTCACCTTATGCCTACATTCATTTTTGATTTACGAGTGGATGGATCTGGTTACTAGATTAATTATTTTAATACCTAAAATTAATTTTTCGTTTCCATCTAACGATTTCGTGTACCACAAAATAGCGAATTCGGTTCCGAGTAAACGCCCAGGTTGGACAACATTAAGTGACCATTGAAGTTGGATCAAGCCGTAATGCGCTTTCATGGAAGTTCATTTTATTCGAATTATCAGTAGAGACAGAGGTGAACACATACTACCCAACGATTCCGCGGTGTCATAAAACCTTCCTTTTCGCTGAACTTGGAGAGAGGAGGTCACAGAAGAGAGGAAGGCCGGCGGGCTGAACCTGACTGCGCCTCGCGATCGAAAATCGATTCTTTTCGACAAACGGTCGCAAAAGTCCTAATCGTATTCTAAGTCGAGATACTCTTTAAAGTCTCGTGATATGAGTTTTTTTGTCTCTCTCCATGTCGCTTTGAACTATTTTTTTGCGTAAAGACAAAAAATTACTACAATTGGTTCCGCCATTTTATGACATATCTGTAGTGAATATTAAAATTGAATCAATTAAGTGACACAGAATTAAAGGCTAAGTACTGTTCTATACTTTGACATGGTCTACGTCTACGTACCTATTATCCTGCAAGCCACCTCGAGGGTGGGTGGCAGGGGGTGAAGATCACCAAACATGCACTGCTTACATGCAACTATGAGATACTACTTCATGCACTCATGTTCGATGTAAGGGTCACGTGCAACTATGTGGTTAGTAACAGCATATTAATGATTTGGTATCGGGTTCTACCTCATATATTTACCTCCACCGTCTCATTAGCTTGATTCTGTACATTTTCATGGAAAATTGAAGGAGGCAGTTTTGTTTTTACGAAAATTGAAAAACTTTAACTCTCTATATACCTACTGTAAATAATGTTGAACTACGGCAACTATGCGAAACAAAATGCAAACCAACAGGAAATAAGATTTCAAATTTTCATCGTTCGGGCTAAAATGTGCTCTAAAATGTGCTCTAAATTGGCCAGTTTTTTTTCCATTTCCGCCACAACCCTAGGCTTGGTTTGATGCAGCCCTCCACTCAATTCTCCAATCGGCCAACCTCTTCATGTTAACGTTATTCCTCTCTTTTAGATCCTTCACTATTTGTTCCATGTATCTCATACGAGGCCTGCCTTCTCCATTCTTCCCGTTCACTTTTTCCTCGACGATTGTCTTCATCAGGCCATCGTGTCTCAAGATATGGCTGATTAAGTTGCCCCTTCTTCTTTTTAGAGTTTTCAGCAGACTTCTCTTTTCTCCCACTCATCTTAGGACTTCCTCGTTACTTAATCGGTCGATCCATTCAATCTTCATCATTCTTCTGTAGCACCACATTTCGAATGCTTCTACCCTTTTCTTCTCCGCTGCTGTCATCGTCCATGATTCACTGCCGTAAAGAAACAACGAACGATGCATCGTGTCGAAAATATCCAGTCTTCTTTTTAGGGTTTTATTCACACTTCTCTTTTCTTCCTCTCTTCTAAATACTTCTTCGTTTGTCACTCGGTCGATCCATTTTGTCTTCATCATTCTTCGGTATCACCACATTTCAAATGCTTCCAGCATTGGCGTCTCTGCTGTCTTCGAAATAACGGAACATGAAGACTAATACCTAAGGCCAGATGATTTTGTCATGGCATGATCTATTTCGGCATAATTCTATTTCCTAACAGCCGCAAAAGTACTCAAATAGCAAGATTGAGGCAGGGCCTCATGGGCTATGAGAGTTTGAAACCGTCGGGATTATAGGTATCCATGGATTCACGTGGTATGTACAAACCACGTGGAGGTAAAATGAATTTTTCGCAATTTTGCTATGTTTGAATCACTCACCACAACCTCACTGATTGGTTTTCACTTAAGTTTTTCTCATCCGAATCGAGTATAGAGACCCCGCATGAAATAAAACTCATGAGAAAACAAGTAGTGAGGTTGTTATGAGCAATTCAAAAATTTGCGAACCATTTGTGTTACCACGTGATCCTTGGTTACGTGTTCGAGATATTCTCAACGGTTTTGAACATATTCCCCAATGGGTTTTGTCCATCTCGTTCCTGCTTTTCGCAGCCACCCACGAAAACTCCACACTTGCCTACCTCCTCTCCCTCATGTCTGCTCAATATCCAAGGCGTAACTAACCTCGACCTCAGGACAACATTGACCTCGGTCATGAGACCAGCTACGCCATGCAGTGCGTGCGGTATGGAGAGGGTTCACGACCTTGAGGTCACAGAAGGCGAGCTCACTTGCAGCTTCGACAGGTGCCAGTGAACCATCCTGTGTGCAGCGTAGAGCAGCTAGGTTCGTTAAAAGGTGTTAGGTGAGGTTGAGAAGTGTTTCAGAAGTAATACAAGAATTTGGGTGGGAATCATTTTAGAGCGTAGGTTAAGGTACAGATTAAATCTATTAGAGAAATTTCAATCGGATAGCTTTACTGAAGATGTTAGGCACATATTAAAAACACCAGCGTATTATGCTAGATTCGACCAGATAAATAAGATTAGAGAGATACATTGTAGTTAGATTGAATATATTAATCCCTTAAATACTATAGATACTAACAATTTAGGTGCATGAGACCCTATAGTTGCTTGTTTCCATGTCGGTAGTGCATGCTTGGTGATCTTCACCCCCTGCCACACACCCTCGCGGTGGTTTGCAGGGTATCGTGTAGATGTAGATCCTCCCTGTCGTTGAACCCTCTCATCGAAACATGTCCTCCCATTCTCTACCACTCAAATACTGATGAACCCACTAACACTTCACGATCAGGATTCATCGCCTGGTTCATAGATGTGATATGCAATCAACGTTTTACACGAATGTCGCGAGGCGTCGAAGGTCAATGAGCACGTCCACGACACGAAAATTCATGAATGATAACAAAGAGCAACTAAAATTCACGGTGCTTACTCAAACGCACAGATTTACGACCACATTAAGAAAAAACTTCCTCCCTCGAAGTATTCAAAGCTCATGCACGCAATGGCGTCGATCAAGAAAATCTAGAAAGCGTTCTCATAGATCCACTGATACGACCTCCTCGACAGCAAATATAGCCTCGTATTTTCTTAATGACTCAAGTATGGTTACATTAGATCACTTATTAGTTGCGACAGTGCATTAGCGGGGTCAGTAAGGAGAAAGAACGGAAGGGGGAGGGGCAGGAGATAAAAACCTGCTGCGCAATGACCCGAGGAATGACCTTCCCTGAGACCCCCATCTCCCCACAAACCACAGGTCGACTACTCATGCGTGCGTGCGTGTAAACAGTACTTTTCCGATTCATGGAT
Source organism: Platycnemis pennipes (assembly GCA_933228895.1). Classification (NCBI taxonomy): domain Eukaryota; kingdom Metazoa; phylum Arthropoda; class Insecta; order Odonata; family Platycnemididae; genus Platycnemis; species Platycnemis pennipes. The sequence continues at coordinate 133,135,219 of OW121851.1, read as the reverse complement.
GCCAACCCAACTGCATAGGAAGATTTGATACGTCATACTCTTCGAAGTCCGATGGCAGACCCTGACGCCAAATGATAATCGCCCCACAATCGGATTGGTTCTCTCTAAGCTCCAAATACGTGACTTTTTTTGCGCTTGGTGATCCAATTTGACAATGCCTTACCTCGTAATAAGAAAACAAGGTGCAAGGGAGTTAAGCATGGATAATCGATCAACCGGCAATCACTTTTTCGAGAGATCACACCACAACAAAGAACTGAAAGTTGAATGATAATTAGTTTGGCATCTCAATAATAATCAGCTAGACAGATTTTGTGGTGGGCCATTGAAATCCTCCTTCCTGTCAATCGAACGAAAATTGTTAATTGGGAAAACGATTCAGATTAATTCATCAATGAAGAATGATGAAGATAAAATGGATTGACTGAGTGACAAACGAAGAAGTCTTAAGAAGAGTGGGTGAAAAGAGAAGTCTGCTGGAAACTCTAAAAAGAAAACGGGACAACTTCATCGGCCATAGCATAAGACACAATGCCCTGATGAAGGCAATCATCGAGGAAACAGTGAACGGGAAGAATGGAAAAGGCTGGCCTCGCATGAGATACATGGAACAGGCCGTGAAGGATGTAACAGAGAGGAATTACGTTAATATGAATACGTTAATTCTTCTATCGGCCAACTTTGGCCGATGGAAGAATCGAGTGGAGGGCTCTGTCAAACCAATCCCAGGATTGTTGACCGATGATGACGAAGAAAATGTTTAACAACAAGTAACAAGAAGTTAATCAAGGACATTTCGAGTAATAACGGAAATGAAATCGCATTACTTCTCCTATATGAACGCATAAAGTCGCCGAAGAAGGAAATTTTTTAAACGATAGCCGATTCGCACAGCAATAACTCTTAAAAAACGTAAACCTTGGTGTTCTCATACTGACGACAAGTATGAAAATAGATTGAGCAAGTCAAACGGTGGGCTAAATCCCTAAATGGATCCTCCACGAAGTGGTACGTATATGATCCTGACAGCGACCATGATCGGGCCGATTCGAATCATCGAGAGGGTTGATTTCGATTGGTCACCCTACGGACTAATCGAATGCATTTGTTTACTCAGTCCGAGAAAGATAAGAAGAGAGAGGAACATGTAGGATCCTTGGGGGGTGGGGACATTCATGTAGGAGCTTGGCTTGTGTCTCAGCGCAGATGAGACTCGAAGTTTATTTTTGTTAGCCGTAACAACTAATTTCGTGTGTTTTTATGCCAAATGACGGTTATTTGACCATTTTCAACTGTGCCACCATCTAAAATCAAAGAAAGGTGGAGCTGAAAATTTTGGTACCAAAAAGGTAGTGATCCAACCCAATAATTATCAAGATAACATGGTCAGCAAGAGTAGGATAGGTTCCGCGAACCATTTAACGATCCCCATGCGGAGGTGATCACTTTACACCAAATCCGAGGGCAACACAAAGCACACCGTTCGAAGCTTACCCTGGGGGTGCGTGTTTGAAACCGTCGGGATTATCTCGAATAGGTAACCAAGGAGTCACGTGCTTCAAACACGAATGGTTTGCAAATATAGCGTGTCTGAACCGCTCGTTGTAAAACAATTTATTGTTTTCACTAGAGTTTTTCTCGTATGTCTCGACTATCGAGTCCCCAGCTGAGATAAAACACAAGTGTAAACAATGAATGAGGTTGTAATTAGTGGTTTTAACACACCAAATATGCGAACCATTCGCGTTAATACCACGTGACTCCTTAGCTACCAATTCGGGATAATTTCGACGGTTTCAAACACAGCCTCCCGTTTGTGCACTGCAAGCTCCGTGCTATGGGCGACACACGTCCACCCAACGAAGGGGCTTACACACACAGAGAAGAGAATACGCCACACAAAGAGAAAATCGAGCTGGCGAAAAATTAGCACGAAAAATAATGAAATAACGACAAAAGAGGGAAGAAAATTATACCCTGAAAGTAAACTGTTTAAACGAGAAGTAACTTGTGAGATATCTCAATATTACAACAGTGCCATGCTAAGTATGGTATTTTTTACTGAATCTAATACGAACAGGTTAACTGAGCATTTTGGAGAGACAGGATATACAGTATCAGCGCGGTCCCATTTCGAGAGTCCAATTTCGGTCAGAAAAAAGTACATATGAACAAGGTAAACATGCAAATAACAAAGCTGATAAATTGCCGAACTTAAGAATTGAAGACTAATGGCCATATTCAGAATCTCAACTACAGTCTCGCTTCTACAGCCTATGTCCTAATATCCCTACAACGAATCAAATTGGTGTCCAGAATCTACCTGAAAGGTGATATTACTCCTCAGCGTAGTTGAGGTTCGGAATATGGTCCAGAAATACAACTACAATATTAATTGTACTGCTTACGTCATAATATCTCTATTACTAGTTCGGAAGAGCTTACAGATTTTCCTCGAAATGGTTCGAAACGTTATTCAGCATGGTAATACCAACTTTGCATGGTGAATCTGCACACTAACTCCGCCAAGTACCGAGAGGCGGTGGTTGCCACTAAGCTACGAGATTCAGCAAATGTACACCGTACTCGGGTATGCATGCTTTTGCTCGCTGGTTCACCACTCGAGGAGAGCAGTCGTTGCTCCCGGACGTTTCTCGAGCGCGGGCGATTTTCTGTCGACGCGAGCGTCGGGAGGAAGTATCTCCTCGTCGCGGGGCAGCCCAGACGCCATTTCCGGTGGAGACGCTGCGATCGGATTGTGTTTCTCGGGAGCAGCATCGTCATCTCGGAAGGATAAATGCACTCGCAAGCATCTCGCCGACAGAAGGTCAGCAAGGAAAGCTCGGGCCGAGGATATCGGCGGCGCGCATCTGGAGCGTATACTGGAAAACCAGTCGCAAAGGTATGGCAAGCCATCGAGGGGCCATATTCAGAATCTCGACTACAGTCCCGCTTCTACTCCTTTTGTCCTGAAATCCACACAACGATTCAAAATGGTGTACTACCAGCAAAGGTGGCAATACTTCTCAGCGTAACGCTGAAAACTGATTTGAGATTCTAAATACGGCTGGGTCATATAAGGACTCTCAACTCCGGTCTCAGACTCTCACTTCTACTGCTTGCGTCCAAAAATCCCTGCTAGGAGTCAAATCGGTGTATAGTTTCTACCTGCAGAGATGGTAATATCTCAACGTAACGCTGAAAACTGATTTAAGCTTCTAAATATGGCTGGGTCATATAAAGAATTTCAACTACAGCCTAACTTCCACTGTTCACGTCCTAAAATCCCTACAACGAGTCAATTGGTGCACAGATTCTCCTAGATATGGTTCGAAGAGATTTATAGCGTGTCGTTAAGAAGTTAATACCAACTTTGCAGAGTTAATCTTCCCACCAATTTGACTGGAAGTAGATATTTTAGGATGTAAGCGGTTGAAGCGACACCGCAGTCCAGATTCTGAATATGGTCCTCGGTAGAGGCAATGCTCAACGAAAATAAAAGCGCATGTTTTGTCGTCTTAGCGGACTAATTATGATGATGCATCGTGCATTATCCACTACACAATGCACGATGGATAAATACGCCGTGCATGAATAACGACAGTGCGCAGTGGCACGGGAGAGAATGGAAACTTTTACGGAACAATTTGGAGGCGATGGCTGGGATCCAATTCAAGGACACAGCACCATGACATAAACGGGATGCGGCGGGGAAATGAATATCTACAAAAGAAACGCGCATTGCACTCGCCCCGTATGTGGCGCAAGACGTTTGCAAGGGAAACAAATGAGGACTGAGGTCCGAGAGCACGCCCTAGAAGAGACGTGACGAGCATACAAGGAACCAGCGCTGGGCGGAATGGAAACGGAAATACGTGGAATCAAAGACGGTCATGACATTCATTAGATGGATGTCATATTGGGGAAGTCATTTTTCTTTTACTCCATTTATTTCATTGAGCTGGCGGTAGATGTTCGAAAGAGTTTGAAGACGAAGAATATGCATAAGAAGAGAGACTGACATGGAGAATGCTTGAGTCACCAGTTATTCTTAGCAACATAATCGGTAAACCCAAGATCACGGTCACGATAAACGGTCAGTTTAAGCTACTTATCTAAGCTAGTTATTTAAAGTAGACTATTTCGCACGAACGAACACGATCACTACTGAAATTAAGAAAGCATGGTTTCTTCAAATATAATTGAGTAATATGACTTCGTACTAGTACTTCTTGAAATACCTGAAATCACGGATACAACGGTTGCAAATTGTAATTTGGAATATCACAAATAGATTGACACCAATATTAAATACAAAGGCCATTTTGCACGTATGATATGCAGAGAAGAATTACGTCAATATGAAGAGGTTGGCCGATAGAAGAATCGAGTAGAGGGCTGCGTCAAACCAATCCTAGGATTGCTGACCGATGAATACGATGATCCGAAAATAGTTGAAAAAATGGAAACTGGAGTTTCAAACTTTCATGCTGGTACAATAAACAATTTTTAGTTCGCCGTTACCAGTTTTTCAGCGTTTCCTGGCCTTTAGCTAACTACAATAAGCAACAAAATTACGCCGATATTCTCTCGGAAAACGAAGGTAAACATACGATACTGGTGGTTACTTTACATGCCCAATAAATGGCGGCGGAGATTTTCAGCGGATCATCAGTTTTAGACGTTTTCAATGCTTTTCAAACGATGCATTACTTTCAAAATTGGTAATTTTTATGGCCATTATTTATTTTTCGACCTAAATTTTTGAATGCACGAATAAGTAGTGCACAACCCTGTTTCGAGGCATAATTTACACATTTTATTAATATTATAACCGATATTCGTACGTATTGGAACACCAATTATCGTTATTAACGATAATTTCTTATAGTTACCGCGACGAGTAAGACGTAGGTATCTATTTATACTCGAGTCCAAAACATAGTAAGTACGTTTCTCTTGGTGCAATAGAATGAAGTCGTTATTTATATAAAATAGTCCGATGTAAAATCTTAACAATAAAACTTAGTTACTTGGTACTTAAATTGTGGAACCTTTCCATAACAAAAATAACAAATACTGAATCTCGTGAATTCCATGGGTTGATACAACCGGTTTCGGCCGTCAGCTACCATCATCAGATACAAATACTGAATACGTGAAATTGTACCTGATTATGGTCTGACGGCCGATACCGATTGTACACATGAATCAACACGTGGAATCCACAACGAGCAGTCGCTGTTTCATTTGTTATAAAATCCTAACGTCATAGTCGGCATAGCCTTAGCCGGCTATCCCGTCATTTTCTCCGGGCAAGTAGAACTATCTTCCCGACCATAAATAATTTAACTTCACAACCTTCCCTCCCAATTTTAATCCACTTGGAATGAGGGCCCATCGCATTGGAAGAGATTATAGAGGGGCAGCCACTCTTCGGAGGCATTATCGATTTATATTTAATTGTAAGAGCTTCACCTCAATCGCTGCGATCTGCGTCAGAGCCTCGATTATACTGCGGACGAAATACAATAAAATGGGGCTCGAATCATCACCACGATCTATCTTAATTTCTTCAAACTGAGATCATAACGTGAATGAACAGGGCGTTTAAATGGTCCTTTATCATCAATATAACTTAGAAGACGACACACAACTCCCTCCAAGGTCACCATCGCCTGTAATCAAACCTAAGATTGGTTTACGGAGCTCTCCGGTCAATTCTCCTATTGGTTAACTTATTCACATACATTGATGAACTCTTCTCGGGCTCTACACCGGGTGAGTTCATCAATGCAATTCGCCGGGAAAGCGTGAAATCTTATTCACATACAGATAGGTTTTTTTTGTTTTGACATCCTACACAACTGTGGTTAAAATTTCTCTGGTTTTGCACCGGGTCAAGATCTCCAATTCTTCCTTCAACGTTTCGACGTGTGACTCACCCATCGTCATCAGAGATCCAGGAATCCAAAACACCAGATACGACATCCTACACTACTGCTACCATTTTTTACACACGAGACTTTCCCATTATTCCCATTCACGTTTCCCTTGACGATTCACTTCTTTAGACTACTGTGTCTCAAGATATGTCCAAACAGGTGGTCAAGTATTCTTTTTAAACTTTTCAGCGAAATTCTCTTTTCATCAACGCCTCTCAGGATTTTTCGATTTTTACTCGCTCTATCAATTTTACCTGCTTCACTCCAAGGATATAGAATAGCTGTAAATATATACAATAGTATAAATACAAGTGTATCAATGGATAGCATAGGTAGTTGTATGTTAGTATATTGACTTTAAGCTAATTCAACAGCATGTTTTGCATGATTGCTTAGCTATTTTCATTTTTGTTTTAATTATGAAGTTTAGACTAGAATATTATTAATAATCATTTTTATGCATGTTTGGTGCGATTTCACCCCCTGCCACACACCTTTATGGTGGCTTGCAGGGTATTATGTGCCATGCGTGTAGATGGCCATGATTTTGGCGAAGAGTACCGCATTCAGACACAAAAAATGTGTTGGGCTTAAAGGTCTTATTCACATGACCGCTCAACAGATTTCGCTTGACGATAGTGGCCCGCCAGTACTCCTCAAGTTTTAATTGGTGATGAAGAAAACAGTTTCCAATTCCAATACTTTCATTCAACTTCCAAAGACTTGGGAACAAAAACTCCACGACAAGAAAATTTCACAAAACATTTTAGCGAATTGCGGATTGCTTTCGGAACATAAATATAGTCCGACACATGAAAAACAACCCAGATTATCAGAGCGCCACGACAAAGCCTCGAGAGCTCGCGAATAATTTTCCAACAACTAAATAATAGGAGCAGTTACGGAACACTACGCATTAATGATTTTATTGAAGCAGAACTTCTTATAAAATAATACCATTTGATTCATTACACACAGCTTTTCCCCAAAGTAATGTGCAAATGCGAGCGTCACAAACGAGGAAAAGAAACTTGCAAATAAAACGTTTGAATTCTCGTGAAACCCACACTCGACAAGCGATGCCGATTCGAAGTAGCCGCTGAGGGCAAACACCAGCTCGGGAGGCAAGAATATTGGTGAAGCTCACAAAGGGAAAACAAACAATATTTTCATCACGGATGGTGACAACTTTGACCGGTATCTTTCGATTCTTCTAACAAAAGAATGAACAATTCACCGAAAGAAAAATCATGGAAGGAGCTGAAATTTTGATTGCAAGCGTTTATACCGTCCACAGAAAGCTGAGATGTATTGAAAGCAGTAAGAAGATGAGATAAGAATGCGAAAGCGCTCAGTTTTCACTTGCTAGGCCAAACCATTAACATGCTGCTTATACACATGGGATGAAGTATGTTTGATCAAGGAACTGGACAGATAGGAGCAGACAGGTTGCTTGAAAAAGGCACTACGGCAAGTTAAGGTGAAAAGCACTTTAAACTTGGAAATACGTAGGTAATAAAAGCACTTTAATGGGTTAAACTTGGAAATACGTAAACCCAACGTTTCAAAGGTGGAGTCACCCAACGTCATGAAGGAAAATGTATCGATTGGTACTGTTTCCAAATAGAAGAATTACTCCGAGAGTCACTCTTAGGTTTAAGTATAAACTAAATCTATAGACAACTTGATCTTTACAACTTTTCTCCCAGTGCATAGTAAGAAAACTAAGGCAATGGTATGCAGTAGGAGAAAATAAGCCAGGACAAATATTAAACTAGGAAAGCAAAAAATCGAGGAGGTGGAAGAGTTTGGTTACCTGGGATGCCGAGAAACCATCGATGGACGAAGTAAAGGAGAAATTGCCAGCAGATTTACCCAGGCGAAAAGGGCATTTTACCAAAATAAGATTCTACTTAAAGCTGCAAATACAAGTGTGGAAGTTATGAAACATTTCATTAGAGCATGCATCTGGAGCATTTAAGTAAATGGCAGCGAAGCATGCACGTAAAGAGTACCAGAGAAGTCAAAGCTGGAATCATTCGAAATGTGGTGATACCGAAGAATGATGAAGATAAAATGGATCGACCGAGTGAAAAACGAAGAAGTCTTTATAAGAGAGGAACAAAAGAGAAGTCTGCACAAAACTCTAAAAAGAATACGGGACAACTTAATCGGCCATATCTTAAGACACGGTGGCCTGATGAAGACAATCGTCGAGGGAAAAGTGAATGGGAAGAATGGAAAAGGCAGGCCTCGTATGAGATACATGGAACAGGTTGTGAAGGATGTGAAAGAGAAGAATTACGTTAATACGAAGAGGTAGGCCGATAGAAGAACTCAGTGGGGAGAGCTGTGTCAAACCGATCCTAGGATTGTTGACCGATGATGATGAAACAACTCGATAGTGGAACCTATAAAATGCTTAGAGAATCTCATCAGTGTGGCGTCCACCCCCACCACACAGGTGGTAGTAATAATTACAACAATGGAACGTCTTCGTTGGGGCGAGATTGAGACATAACTGCCCCTTCTGCCAGATAATCTCTCGTCAAAACATTTACATAGAACACATGGTTATGACTTTCACGACTAAAATCTGAAGTACAAAAACAAAAAAAAATAAGATTCAAGAAATTAAAAAATAATAAATAATCAAAAGTATATCAATACTAAACATCGAATAAAATATAGAGAGTGAATATATTTACAACTGCATGAAAAACGTGAGGATTATTACACTGGCATCCTTAATGAAAAAACCCACTGTAAAAAACGCCCACACAAGGAGGGGTGCATGAAAAACCTGCAAAATCCTTCTGATAGTGTAGCTAGTATTTAAAAATGAATAAATTAGGAAAAAGAGCAGTAAATATAGAATGTGATGAAAAAAGACACAAAAAGAATATCTGATACGACTCCATGTTGTCAGATACTGTTGTCCTGCCATCCGTATTTGAAACTATTAGATACACTGAGAGAGTATTAGAGTAGAATAATTCAAGCAAAGAGTACATTCTATCAAAAGAAGAATCTACTAACAGCTGGAAATACTAGCGCATAAATAAGTAAACAAATATCAGAACGTACATGTGGAGTAATACGTTGGCAGTGAGGCATTAGGGTGGTCCTTATTTTTAGAAAAATATTTTTTCGTTAATTTCTTTTGGGACACCCCCCAAATTTGTTCCGTATGGTTAGAAAATAAATCGTGAAAAATATTATTGCAATCGGATAACGGGAAACCGTGCAGCATCGCACTCAAAATTTTGAAATTTTGGTATGTTTGGCTGTTTTTCGGACATAAGTGACGATAATGGATAATGGAGTGATGTCAATTGTGACTGTGACTTTTATATTGATACACTGCAAATGTGTAACAAGTCTTTGTTAATAAAAGAAAAATCCGAGAGTTCCATTATCGTCACTTATTGGAATATATGAATGAATGTTTATTATTAATTAATTGTCCCAGGGCTGTGCCCCTTAAGGACAAAAGACAATGTACATAGTTAAACGAGCAACAAAAAAGAAATAAATCAGACAATCCATACAATATACAAGCTGTGACAAATTAAATATAAATTACAACAATTGGCAGGTAAAAAGGACAAATGCGACATCGTTAGGACATCGTGTAACAAATTACATATACATAAATTTCTTGATTTTCAGGATATGAATATGACATTTAGTGATCAGAGAGTAACATTTCATAATATTTCATCTTAAAGCTAGCAACGGAAGAACAGTTTTTTATGCTTTTGGGCAAGGTGTTCCAGAGATGACACGCAGTAACTATAAATGAATTTTGGAACTTCGCTGAGCGATGACCAGGAAAATATAAAAACTCAGGATCACATCTGGTACACATCTCTCTAGTGGAAGGTTTGGCAGCAAACATGTCGAAAAGATATTTAGAAGATATATGGATAATGGATGGGATATATGGATAATGGAAGTCTCGGATTTTTGTTATTAACAACGACTTGTTAGACATTTGTAGTGTATCAATATAAAAGTCATAGTCACAATTGACATCACTCCATTATCCATTATCGTCACTTATGTCCGAAAAACAGCCAAACATACCAAAATTTCGAATTTTAAGTGCGATGCGGCACGGTTTCCCGTTATCCGATTGCAATAATATTTCTCACGATTTATTTTCTAACAATACGGAACAAATTTGGGGGGTGTCCTAAAATATATTAGAAAATTTAAAAATAAGGACCACCCTATCGAGGCATGGACGATGACAATCAGCCAAGAAGAAAAGGGTGCAAGCGAAAGGTGCTGCTACAGAACAGTGATGAATATTAAATGGATCGACCGGGTAAGCATCGAGAAAGTCCTAATACGAGTGTGAGAAAGGAGAAGTCTTCTGAATACCTACCATAAAAAGAAGACGGGACAACTTAATCGGCCATATCCTGAGACATGATGGCCTCATTAAAACAATCGTTGAAGAGGACAAGTGCACGGGAAGAACGGCAATGGAAGGCCTCGTAGGAGATGCATAGAACAAGTGATGAAGGACGTGAAAGACAAATACGAAAAAATCAAGAAATTAGCCAATAGAAGAATACAGCGGAATGCTGCGTCAAACCAATTCCAGGATTGCTGACTGGTGATGATGATTTAAGAAGTGTTTTACGTAGCACCCTTTTAAAAGACAATAGTGACGGCGATTCTCTTCAGGTTGGGGGGAGTATGTTCCATTCGCGATGCGCAATGACTATGAAAGATTCGTTGAAAAGGTCGTCCGGTGGAGAGGCACATACTTTTCAGCTTTTGATCCCTTGGCGTATTATTTCCTAGGGCATTTTCAGCTTCCTAAGGTGCTTTTACACGTAGCAGTTGACTGCTATTATAGTCAATTGCTAACAACTATTAAGCTCCACTTCTATGTGTAAATAGCAACTGCGATGCGAGATTAAGTCGATACTGGACACATGTCGAACACTATCGATCCTGGTTCGAGCTATTAGCAAAGTTGAAGCCCGTCTACTTTCCAGCGGAAATGTATCCAACACAATCGCAACAATTGCCAACGGAAAGCAATACACGACGTCTGATATCAGGAATTCGGATATAATAACTAGGATATCCCTCCCCAAAGGGGAGATTCTACTCTTTAAAGAATGGGAACAAAAAATATTTGTCAATGGAATTTATTGCTTGAAGAATTTCATGAAACTTTAAGCACCAATCACTATTGAAATGAAACGCTTTTTATTTCTCATGACAACGCCTAAATAGCGGATTTAAGCTGCATAGAAGTTGGTGCAGACGCATCATAGCAGTAGCGATATAGATATATCGCGCATCTCGCGACTGTCATGGCAGTCAACTGCTACGTGTAAACGCTGCTCAAGGAGGCTCCACCGAATTATGAAGTAGATGTCAATTTTGTGAACATTTCAGGACACATCATTTGTTGGCCCTTCTATCGATTGGAAATAAAATAATGAGGCCTCTCCATCATATATTTGGGGGAACAAGACGTTTAATATCAGCTATTTTATACGCGGTTTTACGGCAAAACATGACTCTTTGAGGTAAAATTTGCAGATTAATAATGTGAAGATAAATGTCGTTTTGACGAAAAACTAATATAAGACGCGCAATTTTATGCAGAATTTAGCATTGCAAAAAAGTGCTCGCCTTACCACACTTTTTTAATTGATATTAATAAAATTTTGCCCGAAAAAAGTAAAAAAGGCTTAGTTACATGAAAGTGGCGCTACAGTATGTTGTTATCGTCATAGATCTTTAATACGGGCCTATTTAAGATCTATGGTTATCGTAGGCAACAGAACTTGTGACGGAACGTGCTTACAGGCCTATTTACTACCTTAATTTAGAAATATACCTTGCCAAGATTCTTCATATATTTTTTATGCAAGTTAAATATTTCATTGGTTATTGACATGGTGTAATTTTTAACGATGCTCCCAAATGGCAGCAGCGTCATACCTATTAGCGGGATTGAGCATGTATTCTCGCTTTGTAAATTAAACGTGGCAACAACATGTCAGTCATGTTCCAAGGTCAAAATGAGTTAAAAGAGCTTGTAAAAATAGAATGCAACTACAACGCGCTAAATAATAACATACTCAAACAATTATTGTGTATGTGTTATCACCCTATAGATGATTTTCCATATAGGTGTTTTTCCGGATCTGTACTTTTTTATTAAATTACATAGCTCATTTACTGGATTTTGAATCGCTGAGTCACGGTGGAACCTCCTTAAGATGATCAGAGGAGGCGGAACAACAATAGTCGAACCGCTTCCGGAACAGTCACCTCCTTGACAGTAAAATCACATTGTTGCAACTCTTCGACTCAAGAGCTCTTTCTTATCAGCGCTCGTCGACGGCTTCCCGCTGCGCCGCCGCTATCTGCCGCTCGCGAGCTGCCTGGGAGGGGAGGGAGTTTCTTCGAGTCGCAATCCGTTTCGCGAGCATTTGTTTTCATTCCTCCTCCACGAGTCTGAGAAATGCCCCCGGCGAGCATTTGCAAACGGACGCCTAAAGGCATTCTCCGTTGGCACGCAACCTCCTAGCGGCGCTTATGCAACATCTTCTGCCCTTGGGGCCACAAGAAGGGCCAACGGAGAGGCCGCTCAACAAGTGGTGCTCTCAATAGAGGCACTTCATCAGCTCTATAACCTCTTCGGTCCCCTTGTCTACATAGATGGGCAACTGGTTACACGTCCCTCAGAGGGTAGCTTTTTCCACTAGAATATTGAACTGATGCTCCCACCTGTGAACGTACCGAGATATAAAATGTCACATTTTTTTCTGACTGAAAAGTTATTTTTATATTGCGCGCTAAATTGTCTGCGAGGAAATATGTCATTTTTTATTACATGTCAGGAAACTTTTTTCTTACTTATTTCATAGAGAGTACAAAGCTGTGCATGGTGACCAAGTTTCATATCTTTCCACGAAATAGTATTATCTGAGAACCCACCTCTCGAATTTGTCAAAATGTTATTCTTTACAAACTTTCATCGTATTTTTATTGCCGTTTTTATCATATCTTTTAGATTTTTGATAATCATTCAACTATGACAAAGTACTGTAATTTTATTACTGTATCATAACGCTAAACTTAAATTGTGTTTTTGTGAAAACGTTAATTTTATTTACTAATCTATTGCAAACTTTGTTACAAAATATAACTATACCATAAATTATACTTTAAAACTAAACGTGTTAGCAAGGGTCGTTCTAAAATTCACTCGTTATGAAGGGATTTAGTGATTCCATTAACCTCGATAACGCGACTGGAAGCCAAAATAACCTTGATAACATGAACCTCAACAAAAAGAGCACCTCGATAACAAGACTGTTTCCCTAATCCCCTTGAGACACTTCTTATCGAGGTTCTCCTGTAACAATAAAAATGTTTTTCAGCATATAATTTCAGTAGTTCCATATGTGCTCAAAAGAGGTGAGAAATTTTCTTTCTAGGGCCAGGTGTATTTACGGGATCGAAGAAGATATACATAAGTTCGACAAATTAATAGGAATGTGATTTTTATTAATGCGCTAGGCCAGGGGGATTCCAGGCCATTTCGAATTAGAAGTCACCTCAAGGACATCTCTCACTACGCTGCACTTAGCGTCCCAGCCAAATCGATCCGTTAGGGAAGCAAAGCAATCGCACATGTGATTATTATTCCCAGGATTCCACACAGTTTAAAGTCAGTTAACCAATTTCATAGATGTATCCGTTTATCTGCCATATACGACGTCGAGTGTAGAAACCAAACACACCTACATGTTTTACTCCAAAATTCAATGCAAACATACTAATTCGGTCCAAAAAAAAAAACTACACTGCCTTTCTAAATTGTCTCCCTGGTGACTAATATCACATCTATTGGTGTCCTTCTTTGGAAGGGGGAAAAAATGACACTTTAAACCTCACAATGGGGGCGTTTACTCGGAACCGAAATCGCAAATTTGTACACGAAATTGTTAGATGGAAACGAAAAACGAATTTTAGTGAAAAAATTAATCTTCTAACTACAACCATTCACTCATAAATCAAAAAGTAAAATAAGAAAAAGGTGACGCCCACCGAAAATGCTGCTGTGATAACATTGACGTCATTTTCCTCCCGTCCTTGACTGCTTTCAGGGGAGGGGGAAGGGAGTGGAGGGGGGTTCTCGGAAGGTCTGCTAGCACAGATGCTGTCGAAATCGCTGCCATTGGCCGAGTCAGCTGTGTCCCCCCCTTTGCGATAAGGCGAAGTAGCTTCGCGGGCTCAGTTGTGATTGGACGAAGTAGATATACGTCAGAGGTTGCACCACACCCACTTTTCCGAAAGGGTTAAAGACATCAGTTTTCCGCCGCTTATAACTCGGGAAATAATTGTCGGATCAGAAAACGGAAAAATACGGGTCCTTTTATTTTACAAACTCTATCAGATTCGGCAATAAAAAAATATGGTAAACGACCCCATTCGGCTGTCTAATTTTACCTTTATGATCTAACCTACTTTCGTGTAAGGGAGTTTTTTTTAAAGGTTTTTCATCGTCTTCAGTGAAGTAATCCAAGTGATATATCTACAATGGATACATTTATTTAGAAGTCAATGGATTTATTCGATCTTTAAGAGCCCTCAATTTTTTTTTACCCAGGAGACTGCATTTCGAAGAATCGACCGAATCACATTTGTCCCGGAGAATCACGATCACGGCGCGGCGGAAGAGTTGTTCAGCGAAGATACATTCACGTGGGAAACTCACACTTATTTCGCAACACGCTAGAAGGTAGTTGCTATCGCTAAAAGGCAGTTGTTCACCATATCGCACCCGACAGTTCAAGATTAACAGCTCAAGAATACCATCAAGGGATTGTTAAACATGATATAATTTCTATAAAAGTGACTGTTTAGGTAATAAATGCTCGAGGTACTCGTATTCTTGGGTAGCATGTTCGTTGTGAAGTTCTCCCGAGATTAGAGTGTTTGAGGAGACACAAGGCCATCGCCGGCAATATAGATGCCTCAAAAGCAGCAACATGATGGTATTTTACAACGTGTCTTTTCTGTAAATCCTCTACGTTTCCACATGGAAAAAAGGACGTCTTGGTTGCTCAAGTAGTAGAACAACTGGCCAGAATCAGGGAGATCCAGATTCGAGTCCCGCTGATGGCGAATGCTTTTTTACGCCATGAAAATTCTCTTATTGTCTCTTGGACAGCTGGAAACAAAGGCGAACCGGAACAGGGAAAATAATCTCCGAGTGCTGCATTCGTCGAGATGCGGCAACGCGCGCGTCGAATGAAGTGAGTTGGAATCTAAATGAAGCGGGAGGAGAGAAAAAAACAAAGACGCGATAATGGAAGAGCAAAAAGTGGCGATTGACTTTCTCGCGCGGCTCACTGCCACTTCCTTAACTCGTATCGATCAGAAAAGGGAGAGTCATCACTCATAGTGGCAAGTTTCATGGTTCACTGTACGTACTCGAGAAAATCTTTCCACATTATGACAAAGAGAGGAAGCACTTCCATGAATATATGTATATATATTTGCATATATTAAAAAATTCACAGGGCAGACGGATGAGGCGACGCAAAAAGAAAACACACAAAAGTAAACATACTTGTTAAATTTAAACGAAGTGCCTAATATTCTAAGTGTTCTAATCTTCTGTGGAAGGAGGTCCATGCCTCCAAAAATTTAACAAGTATGTTTACTTTTGTGTGTTTTCTTTTTGTGCCGCCTCATCTGTCTGATAAATGTTCACAGGATATTCACAGTTCGAGATACAAAAAAACAATAAAGCTGGTCACAGGCGTCACAAAAGTATAAAAGCACATAAATAATGTCCGCTGAATAATCCGATGTCCACTGAGCTTTGGAGCTTTCGGGTCACGAACCAATTTCTCTAATTTTATGTCCATGTCCACCACAATAAATGAGAGTTCGCAAAATGTTTTTGACGTCATGAGTGAAAATGTTGTCTTGAAATTTAGCTAAGTCTACAAATGACATGTGACATCCCAAAGGCACCTAGACCAACGATGTGATTTGGAATGCCCATTATAATGCACATTCCAGAATGTCACCATCTCCACTTTAAAACGGGTGTCCTCGCTGCGACAACGCCGGACTTCCAGCGTTAGGCATTCGTAGCTGAAGCGCATTAGTGAGAAATGTGATGCATCCATCGTCAGCCACGATCGTATCCCCATGAAGCCGGATTCCGGATCGCAGTCCAGTTTCCAGAGAGGAGTGCATGAATACAATCATCACAATCGTTCAGCAATCCTAGGATTGGTTTGACTCAGCTCTCCACTCATTTCTTCTATGGGCCAACCCCTTCGTTTCACCACGAAGTCTTCGGTTTGACGTCGGGTTCCGCAGAAGATTCCCGCGGATTCCCATGTCATCGCAGAGAAGTGAAGACGAAGGCACTCACGGTCACGAACTCCAAGAGTGTCGTGAATGGCAGAATAAGATTACTGCTGCCAATAATGGGGGCTTTACTCGGAACTGAAATCGCAATTTTGGCAACGAAATTGTTATATGGAAAGAAAAAAGGAATATTAGTGAAAAAAATTAATCTTTTAACCACAACCATTCACTAATAAAACAAAAATGAAAATAAGCAAAAGGTGACGCCCACCGAAAAAGCTACTTTGATAACATTGACGTCATTTTCCTCCCGTCCTTTACTGCTTTTAGGGGAAGGGAAGGGAGTGGAGGGGGGTTCTCGGAAGGTCTGCTCGCACAGATGCTGTCGCAACTGCTTCTATTGGCAGTCAGCTGTGTCCCCCCGTCAATTACGTCAGAGGTTGCACCACGCCTACTTTTCCGAAAGGGTTAAAAACATAAGTTTTTCGCCGCTTATAACACGAGAAATAATTGACGGATAAAAAAACGGAAAAATATGGGTCTTTTTATTTTACAAACTCTATCAGATCCAGCAATAAAAAATATGGTGAACGACCCCATTAATTGGCGAAAGCAGTTTTTTTATGGAACTTGATATACTTTTCATGTGGCAACCATGCATCGAAAATGAGTCATCGGGCATTCCCTGCGACTGGAGGAACGTCTCCAACAACGATCAAATCCGGCCGAACGCCTCACCAATAACAACTTACACTTTCAAAGGAGAGTCGAAGGCAATGAAAAGTGAGAATGGAGATTGCAAGAGCTGCGTGACTGGGCGATACGGAGAACAAAAGATACACAAAGCTCGGAGGAAGTGCATCACGGAACTCTCAAGAAAAGTCAAAGGCGGTTGCGTAAAAGACTTGAAACACACACAAACACGCAGTATGAGGCACGCGAGATGCAACACCCGCGACTATTAAGTGCCACTCCTGCCACCACAAAACAATAAACGCCTCTTCGACTGAGAACCAATGACTGAATGAACGATTCGCGAGCCGGTCAATTGGATAGTTTCCTATTCTTTTTTTTATCGCCTTGATTACAAGTTTATAACTTCTGGAGTGAATACTTTAAACCGTTCGATTTTAAAATGGCGTTAAGTATTTTTTCCTCATTAATTAACAAGTGAAAAAATTCAACAGTGCGAAAACGCGACGGCTAACTACTGCATGCCGGTAAATTATATACGTGTCGAGACACTGTTTCCTCTACCTGCTACTAGATGGTGCTGTGGACACTTCCAAGCAGACGGTGCACTCCGTTAAAAATTATTTACTAGTATCGAAGGTATATTTCTACAGGGAAACGTGGACTCAGTGGACGCCTTAAGTCTGTCCAAATAATCGATTTCTCCTTCACCGTGCTTTCCACTTCTTTCGTACCAATCTCTTTGATGGCCCTACGCCTATAGTAAATTCCGACCTTCAGGTAATGGAAAAACATTTCCTCGGCATTTTTCATGCGCACATCTCGCTTCCTTTGTTCTCGGTGCAGCCTTTTGAACTTGGTTATTTTTTATTGGCACTCCATTTTCCTAGTCACGGCCGCTTCTCGTTCCCAACGGATTCTCTCACCATACAGGCACTTCTAGCTTCAAGCTCCACAATGTTTTCACCCTTCGCTGCTATGAATATCAACATTTAGACATTTTACATAAGGAATTCACGATTGTTAGATGATTCGAATGAACTCATCACACACACCGCGCTAAAGGGATGTTTCATTATCTAGCGTAGGGACTTAGGAAAAGAAGTGGAGGGATATTTCGTAGAAAACTCGTAGAAGAGAGTGGGGAAGGTGATGCTACGAGCTAATTTCACACTGCTCACTTATTATCATCGATATTCAGTTATCGTAAATTGGGTCGCTTGATGTAAATCATGTGATGTGCTCCATTACGGTTGTCTCGTCTTTTCCGAATTTTCATCAGGCTTCCCATTTCTCCAACTATATTTAGAAAATCTTCAAGACAAACTCGGGTCAATGTATTCCATTTTATCAATGTATTTTCCATTCTTACGTCACGACCGATTCTGATTTTTTTAGGGATGACTTTTCTAAAAATTATGTGCGAGCTTCAACCCCACACGAATAAAAGTTCTGTCTGAGCATTTCTTGCTCTTCTAAGGATGTGTTTCTAGCAGTAAGATATTCTTCTTTCAGTAGATAGCTCTCTCAGCATAGGTTATGCCAACGATATTTCCTTTTTGCTTCGTCCATCGCACGCTAGACTATGCTTAAAAAGTAAAAAGTTAAAGCCGAGTGAATATTTCAATTTATCAACTCGATGGAGCGAAGAAAAAATCGACTCGAGAGACATTGCGAGGAATGAGTTGATATAAAGTAAGCAATTGCAGCAACACTTAGCAAAGTGGGTGCCGCATTTATATGCTCCAGACAAACTCGGGTCCAAACGAGTCCATTGCCCTCGCAGGATTACTTGTTCCCACGGGGGAGGGGCATTGGGTGTCCTTCGTTTCCACGAACCGATGCCTCGCGATCCACTGATCCGATGGACATTTCGAAAAACGAACTTCAATAAATTAAAAGAATAGTCTAGAATTCCTAATAAAGTAACCAAATAATTCCAGAAAATTCCCTTATTAATTATAAACACATACAAACATTTAATTACACCACTTTTATATCAACAATACTTAGAAAAAA
Organism: Platycnemis pennipes; assembly: GCA_933228895.1. Lineage (NCBI taxonomy): Eukaryota > Metazoa > Arthropoda > Insecta > Odonata > Platycnemididae > Platycnemis > Platycnemis pennipes. The sequence continues at coordinate 133,116,185 of OW121851.1, read as the reverse complement.
AGAGAAGACACTACATTCAATTTTATTTACTCTTTTATGACCACAATACGAAAAAAAGACACTGCGTATAATTATATAATGAAAAGTCACTCTCTTAAAAGCTTCCCTGTTGGGGGAAAATGCTGCAAGAGGGACCGAATAGGGCTAAGAAATAGCCCTAAAAAACAAAAAAAAATGATTTCAATGCATGTGAATCCGTTACATCCTCTAAGCGATTACGGCGGTTTGTTGGCAAGAGCTAACAAAGCACTTAAAAGGCAACGGTGTGTCAAAGTCGCGTAGCGTAGAGGGGAAGGAGGAGTCGGGTTGGTGTAGTGGTTAAGAGTAGTGGCCTTTCACCAGGAGGGCTCCGGTTCGAATCCCAGCATTGGAAGATGAGTTCTACTTGTGGAAAGAATTTTGAGTACCTACAGTACTCCGTCCGTCGGATGAGACGTTAAGCCGTGGTCCTATCGGTGCCTTTCCTTAAGAGGAGGCTAAAGCTACGTTTTCATGTGGCCGTTTTTGCGTTGACGCACACTGCGCCACCAATCAGAAGCGAGCACGCCAACGCAGCCTGCGTTGCCGTCGGAGTTGGTCAACTTTCATCTTTCTGCGTTGACGCATCTGCGTCAGAGCGAGGAACAACGTATTCTACGTGTCATTTTTTCGTCACGTGATTCTTTCGCTGGATTGTCACCTATACCACGGTTTACCACCGTCATATGTTTTGGTGCGTTGCTGCTGGCGCTGCCGGTGACATGAAAACAGGGTATTCTACTGACGCACAACGCAGCGTCAACGCAACGCAAAAACGGCCATATGAAAACGTAGTTTAAGGGGGGCATTATAGCTCGGCGGCGGCGGCGCTTACGATGGATATCGCCGCGGAAGGAAATCGGTGGAACCTTCATACATGGTACTAATACATTCCTTCATAGTTCTGCGGCGCGGCATGAAAACAGAAGATCTCAATGCGTTGCAAGGCACTGGAACTTGTCGCCTTGTGCCTCTGATCACGGTTGGATCTGACTTGTTGAGTTTCGTCTCGTTTTTTCCTCGTGCATGGGCATTATGGTTAGTAATAGTTTATTCTAGTTGGGGATAGTTTATTTAAATATTGTAGGGAATAGTTTAGTTTATTTTAGTTTTTAAAAACCAGGACCATCAGCTATATATTAATAATTTGCTGTGTATTAGTTATAAACAGGTTGTGAAGGATGTAAAAGAGATGAATTACGTCAGAATGAAAAGGTTGGCCGATAGAAGAATCGAGTGGAAAGCTGAGTCAAACCAATCCTAGGATTGTTGACCAATGATGATGATTAGGTAGTCATAAAACTTGAATATGGCCTACATACCCCAATGAGACATTAAATGACAATCAGAAACTACTCCACGTGTGTACCCGCAATGCAATAGTTACATTTTCACTAAACTCTTACTTCCGGGATAGCAATGACCTCCCTTCTTCAATTATAATTTTAACACTTCATAACAACACTAATCTTCGCAATACATCTAATACGCGCTCATTAAAGTGCCCTATAGAACACATCCATGAATGGTGGGCGATTCGAATTGACCGGGCCTCCGTCTTCTTGCCGCAGAGATTCAGCAAGGCTGAGGGGGGCTTTATATCTACGGCTAGCGGCTGCCGCAAGGCGAAGCGCGTATTAAGCGCTACTCAGCGACGCTCAACGGTCTGACGTCATGATTTCCAAAGGCGTGTTCTCATTGGCTGATTTCTGCCGCTGGAGCTCTGCCGCCGAAAGACCCCCTAATGCTGACGCCGGGTTTCTCTCCACCCTTACCCCTCCTTTCCCTTCCATTCCCATCCTCATACATACCTTTCCTCCCACTCTGAAGCGCCTATAAGTTAAGAAACAGATTCGAAAACACAGATGGTGATCATAAAGGAGAGAGGGACAGTCGCATTCATCGTGCCAATTTGCTTTCCGAATGATCCGTTGCTTCAAATAATCACTCCATTAGGTTTCAACTGGTCGTGAGCCGGGTTCGTACTCGGGACCTAGGGGTCCCACCCAGGGGGGCGATTCTGTAAAAGCCGAATTCGAGATTTCAGCGTCAAAACTATGTCCATATATGGAATAAACGTCATGGTTCGTAGTTCAATCCATGCTCCATTGATGGCGCGATCGTCGTCCCGAGCCAAAGCGACGGAGTCGGATCATTTTGCAGATCATTTCGTCCATATCGGTCGCCACACATTTACTGGCGGAGAGGCGCTGCGATCGCGGTGGACGGCTGTCTTGGACGCGATAGCAGCAGACGTGTTGATCTTTGTCGTGTGGGATACAAGGTGAGAACGCATGTAACTCTAGGTGAGCCACAACTCTCCAAATGGGTCAAATTTATTCGGACTTTACAGAATCGCACCCTCCCCGGGGGGTTGTGTTTGTAACTGTCGGGATTATCTCGAATAGGTAACCAAGGAGTCACGTGGTACAAAAGCACGAATTGTTCGTGAATTTATTGTGTGTCTGAATCGCTCGTTACAATATCGGTAACTGTTTTCACTTGAGCTTTTCTCATCTGTCTCGCCTATGGGGCCCATAGATGAGATAAAACACAAGTATATACAATGAATAGAGGTAATTCAGCGGTTTGAGCGCACCAAATTTATTTGCGAGCCATTCGTGTTTATACCACCTGACTCCTTGGTTACCTATTCGAGGTAATCCCGAAGGTTTCAAACTCAGCTGTCCCCCCTGTCGACAACGGCACAAATTAAACTCTCTGGAGTGCCACACCGTCTTCTTAGTTTGGTACTTATCACTCCTACTTTCCGGGGTCGGAATGATAAAGTGCTTATCCATGGTACTGTTCGCTTGCGTGAGATTTGTTTGTCTCCTTGGGCAGTGGCGCGCCAGCCGTTTTGAGCGGCGGCGTGCCGTCGGCGCCGATTCGCCCCCACGATCTTTTCACCCCCCATTCCCCCCCCCCCCCCCCCCCCCCCCCCCCCCCCCCCCAACCCATCACGAGCGCGAATTCCGGCAGCCGGGGAGAGGTCGACACCCCGGAGCTCGCCCGCCCTTCCCCCGGACCGCAATTTGCCCCCCTGGAAGCCGCAATCCTCCGCCCCTCCCCCCCAATTGGGCCGCCAACGGAACACACCTCTCCCCAATCTGCAACCACCCCCCTCCTCCGGCCTCCACCTCAAATCTGTCTATCCTCCCATTATTTTTCGGGTCCACAGGTCGATTTCCGCGTTCCCTAGACGAGCATGCAAAATACATGTTAATGAATACCTTTTTAATATTCCACTGGCTTATTTATCGGAACAATGGCGACATCTTCGTAGTTGCCTAACTGTCAAGGCTGACAAAAAAAAGTATACTAAAAATGCGACTAATTTCCATCTTTGGCAATGACAAAGTGGCATCGAAATCGCTACGACGCACAGGAATGCCTAAAGGCCGCTTTACACGATACAAATTTTCGTATAATTTCTTGTACAAACGCTTGTATAAACTGAACGAAATTGTATGTTTGTATGAATGGAATTAGAACAGGTTCTATTTTTCGTTCAGTCATTAAGACATTCGCCCAAGCGTTCGTACAATTTGCCGCTTTACACGGTACAAATTCATCATACAAGCGTTTGTACAAGAAATTGTACAAAAAATTGTATCGTGTAAAGCGGCCTTAAAAGATGGTCAAAAGTCCCTAAAATAAAGTTTCACATCTATGTATTTTTTTATACTATGCTGTCTTCTCAGATAATAGTGCCGCCAGGATATGCAATTTACAGTTAAGTAGGGACGAAAATTCGCGCAAAAATCATTGCTAAAGTGACAAGGGCGTAATCTACTTGTGTGTGTGAGCAAACTCTCAATTAGAAGGTCTACTTTGAAGTTGAATTGTAATTCACCAACTGGATCGATTGCAATTTAGTAAAATGGAATTACTTCATCATAGTCAGAAGGTAATATGCATATATAATTCAGAAGCTTATCAAGAAATTTTAATGAACGCGACGTGAAGCAAAAAAAATGCAAACTTACGTAACATGGGGGAAGCTTTAAGCTAGTATTACTCGAACCAACTCACCCTAATTGTAACACAAAAGCTATTACTCGCAGCATGCAGTTTTTGTTTCCGCTGGCATAGCAAACAAGGAACAACCAATGGATGTTCGTCGCTCCAGCGGCTGGTGCGAGGGATAGGTTAGGGCACGATAGGATAACCTCTCACTCGTAGAAATGAAGAGACTGAGTAGCACACGAAAACTGTTAGCAAGAGCATAAGATTAGCACGGGGGCCATATTCAAAGTGTTGAGGTTTTACAAATTTTGCGCGGATGGTACCTAAATTGAAGGCAGAAATAATTGAACAGCATCTCTTTGTTCCATGCCAGGATATCCCATGCATCCACAAGAGAAAAAAGATAGTGATACTGTGTATGTGTGTGTGTGTATAAATATAAACAATGCTAAGTGTAGGCTAATTCCGACGCTAGGTTTCTCTCCACTCTTCCACCATTACCGGAAATGTTCCTATCATTACCCCGATACCCACCTATCCTAAATGTCGCAAATGTTCTTACCTGTCGGTCACCTCCCTGAATACCTAAATAACTCGAGTGATACTCTTCTAAAAGAGTGCATTTCATTAAACAACAATTGTTCATAAGTAGCATCCTTTTATACACCTTTATTTCAAAGTTCTCTCGCCAGCACCAAGTAGACAGGATGACACATGTGGGTTAGGCATTCTTTGCGACAGTCACCCTGATTTTCCTTTCTAAAGACACATCACTAATAAATTCTCACTTTTCATGGACATATAATGGTAATAAAATGGAACGACGAAATAGTTCAGCTTGGATAATAACGTCATCTTTAAAACAGAACCTTGCCCACCTAAAAATAAGCAACATCCTCGGGCCAGCGCGCCCCGCTTCAATTCCTAAGGTCATCCTTCACCAAGGTGTGCAGAGAGAGAGAAGGCGGGAGGCGAATTGGAAATGACGGATGGCGTGACGTCACGGACGGATGGCAGCTGGATATCTCTGAATGAATATTGTTTCCGCTCGCATGCTTTTGATTTCCAATTTATGGCAGTTATAATATACCTATTGGTAAAGACAGGAAGAGTACAGAGTGAGTACACCCACCATAATTAATGACCAGATATTTATAGGCTGAAGCAGTACTTCAATACCAGAGTGGGTCCAATGCGCGGGTATTCCTCGAAAGTAACACATTCGTTGCATGGCAACATTCTCAGGGTGGGAAACTGACTTCTTTATTACTGAGGTAGCTCACTATAATTACTGGATGGGTGATAGGACTTACAAAATAATAGTGGGTAAGTATGAAAAATCTTAGGGTAGCCTTCATGAATGTACATCTACAACTACGCGACACCCTGCAAGCCATCACGAGGGTGTGTGGCAGGGGGTGAATTTCACCAAACCTGCGCTACTGACATGCAACTAGGATGGGTTAGAATGGTTAGATATTTAGAATACGCACAGCCACATTCCGGTACTAAATCATACGAAATACAGCAAAGGCACAAAATGCTATTAAAAAGCTGTTTACCCGAAGGCCGATTGTCTGATTGGTGAGGATCGAGCTTATCAAAAACCAAGTCCAACGGCGTATGTGAAATGTCACACAAGACTTTCTCTGTGACGCCTACTCAGAAAGTATTCCGACACTGGAACTACACCGAACTACCTCGCATTTATAATGCTACAAAGGTCATAGTTAAAGAAAACTTTGGAGTTATGATGTTCAACCTGGTTTTCCCCGGTAAAAAAATTCAAAATTGAGTACCTAACGATCAACATAGTTACAGCATATCTAAAGAAGAACCTTTGCGGAATGCTAGAATAGCGATGGAAGGCGAGGCAAAAAATAATATATGTACCCTAATATGCAACTGATGTCATAACATAGAGTACTATCACTTATGAGTGCACCATCATCTAAAATGAATGGATACAATACCCTATGAAGATCGCCTGTTACAATGCTACTGCTTCATGGAAACGTTATACATAAGAGATACGTACAACTAAATGGTTAGTGTCTTTATAGTAACGACGTGATTACTGGTTAAAAATGTTTTCTCTCTATATATTAATCTGCATTTCCCTAGAATGGATAGGGCTATAATATTAAAACAAGCTTCATGACTTAAGACTATAGCAACAATTTTTACCTACCCATCCCTTTGGCATGCTGCGTATTGTGCTCTCTTATAGTATGCGCTAAAAATGACATTTTAAATCTATCGGTACGACAATCCATCCCATTAGTCTTATTTATCTGATCAAATCTAGTATAGTTTTGGACCCTCACGGATACATCTACGTTACACCCTGCAAGCCACCACAAGGGTGTGTGGCAGGGGGTGATTTCTCACCAAACATGCACTACATATCATGCATAAAAAAGGAATAGTATTAATAGTCAGAACTACACTATTTAAAAAAGATAGAAATTGCAAAGCACACATGCAAAAACATTCTGTTAGTAGGGTTAGCTTTAAGTACTCATACCAACATGCAGCTACCAATGTTATTCATTGCTACTCTCCGATAGGACATATTTACCGTATTCGTATCTCTAATTGAACGAGGGAAAAAGGACATTTTGAACCGGTCAGTTCGGCAATCAATTTCTCTAATTTTATGATTATGGTCCAGTCTGCCATAGTAAGTTGGGGTTCGCAAAATATTTTTAACATCATCACTGAAAACATTGCCTTGGAATTTGTTTAAAAGATTAAGTCTAAATTTCAACCTGCGATCTGATAATGATTCCCATTTCAATTCATTTAATAGACTGAAGGATAGCTGAAGTATAATCATATAGACCCAGGAGCTGTGCGATTTCCGGGAGCTATCTCTCTGGCTGACTTCAATCTGACTTTACGGCTGACTGGAGCGTAAATCGCTGCCCAGATCGGGCCGACTCTACGCAAGTCGGCGACCCCAGGAGGGCTGTGCTTGCAACCGTCGGGATTAACTCGAATAGGCAACCAAGGAGTCACGTGGTACAAACAAGAATGGTTCGCAAATGTTGGTGTGTTTTAATTGCTCTTAGAATCTCACTCATGGTTTTCCTTCGAGTTTTCGCCATCCGTCCCGAGCATAGAGTCCCCGGATGAGACAACCCAAGTGAAAATAAGATTGTGATGAAAACAAACGCACCAATATTTGCGAACCATTCCTGTTTGTACCACGTGTCTCCTTGGTTACCTATTCGAGTTAATCCCGACGATTTCAAACACACCCCCCGGGGCGGTGGATCGGGACAGAGCGTGAACGTCGGTCCGTGAACGTGATATGTCGGGGTACGCCTATCCATTTGCCGGGATTCGAACCCGCGACTCTCTTCTTGGCAGGCGAGGGCGCTCGCTGGCACGATAGTCGGCAGGCGTGCAAAACCTGCTGAGGCATTGCGGAGCGAACTCACCACAGCTGTGTTCAGCGAGCTATCAAACCGCAAACTCTCCCATTTCCGTCACGTAATCGTTTTAAGGCAAAGGAAGTGAATGGAGGGAGTTTTATGCGGGAGAGGAATGTAGAAGAGGGAGGAGTGCTGGCTGACGGCTGGCAGAGAGCATGAAGATTTAAGGAAGTGATGAGTCAGGCAACAGCCATACCCTTATCCATGGAATTTGGCAAGCTTGTTCTGTTTTCCATTGAGGTCAATGCAACACAGAAAAACAATAGTCCAATCAAGATTTTAAGTAAGTCCGCATATATCCATTATGCGGCGTATATAATACACGACTAAAACCCAAAAAAAGTAATCATTCCGCAAAAAATGACACGCCATACTTCTTTATTGACTAACAAACTGTTTTTCCAGCTAAAACTCAACTTCACGGCTGGAGACTGTTCGTAGAAGACACGACACGTAAGAATTTAAGAAAATTCTTATTTTAATTTCGTTACAACTCAACTACTACTCAGGGCTGGGCAGTATTTCATATACAAGAATTTTACACTTGTAAATTTTAATTTCACTTATAATAAATTCACTATCAAATTTTACATTTCATACACACTTGAATTTGCATTTCAAATACAAATTTTTGGCATTTTTCTTTTCTAAAATACATAAAAAATCAATTGCAAAATATTTTTGAAGTACGTTTAACTGCGGCTTTTTGAAAAGGTATGCTCCAAAGATTATTTCACGAAAAACTGGATGTAGAATGCAAAAAATTTACACTAATAAGTCGTAGAAAATTCATTAGTCTCTATTTCTTTAGATCTTGACCCGAGTTTAGGTAGGTAAGGCATTAACTGAAACGGAATCGACAAACTGTGTTTGCAACCGTCGGGATTAACTCGAATAGGTAACCAAGGAGTCACGTGGTATAAACGCGAATTGCCGTCAAATGTTGGTGTGTCTGAATCGTTTATTACAATCCCACTCATTGTTTTCACTAGAGTTCTTCTCATCCGGAGATTCTATGCCCGAGACGAATGGCAAAACTAAAATGTAAATCATGAGTGAGATTGTTGAGAGCGATTGAAACACACCAATATTTGCGAACCATTCTTGTCTGTACCACGTGACTTCTTGGATACCTATTCGAGATAATCCCGAAGGTTTCAAACACAGCCCCACCGCTCAAACTTCCGTCCATCACTAAGGTAACGGACTTCGGAAATACCGACATAATTCTACCTTACCATTTGCTGTCAACAACTGATTTACATAATGCTCTTAGGAGATCATCTGTCATAAGAATACACCATTCAGCTCCAGCGAAGTGCTCCACCTTATGTAATGCATCGCATCCACCAAAGTCTTAGGAAGTTACTCAAGGTTTATTAAGATATCAGTTACTGTGTAGTACCCTTATACCGCTGGATGGAATTCACTGTACGGCTATTGATTAATCAACGAAGCATTAAGATAAGTGATTAATAAGTTCAGTGCTTGAGAAGTAATTTAAAGCAATACATATGAAGAAGTAGAAACTGAATACTAAGAAGAATTTATTATGATGATGAAGCCAATATGGTAGTTTCCCATTATTTTTTTATTGTCTTGATCAAAGGTTTATGACCTCTGGAGAGCATATTTAAAACCGTTCGATCTTAAAATGACGTTAAGTATTTTTCTTCATTCATTAAGAAGTGAAAACATTCAACGGCGCATAAACGTGACGGCACACTATTGCATGCCGGTAGTTTATATCTACGTGTGACGTGACTCTTTCCTCTACTAGCCACTAGGTGGTGCTGCGGACGCTTCCAAGCAGACGGTGCACTCCGTTAAAGCATATTAATTACTATCTGAGGTATTTTTATTAAGTTAAATTATTATGATTCACTTTAATTAATTTATTTATTTGAAATTATTTACTCAGTTAATTCACTTAAAAACATTTAGTATTCATTTTACTAAGCGCACCGTGAAGTTGACTCATGGTCGCGCGAACTTCACGCCATGCTTCGCAGTAGCTGAGGACTCTACGAACAGAATGTCTTTTGAGCCTATAAAACGACTGTTAATGCCTTGTTTAATGAAGGAGACTTTTAGAGTTTAGATAGTTTTATTAATATTATTAATACATATTCTCTAGAGCTGAGGGGATTTGAAATACAATGGTAAGTTCAGGAGACGAATATTTCTTATGCTTCGCAACGTAAACTATATATCAGTTACGTCATCAACAAATCAGCATATCCCGCCATCTGAGGTTTTAATAAACAATTAACATTTAATTCCCAAGTAAACTGGGATTTCTCAATTCAAATTTTCTGCGTAGAATGAATGCATTTATAGTGGGGCAGGAATCGCAATTAATGAATTCTCTATTCTTTGATTAACTACGCTATTTCCAATGCTTTATAGTACCTCCAAGGGCAGAAAACCTGTTATTATGGACAACTACTACCTACAATGTCTCTGCGTAGCAGATTGCAATATTATTTCTTTGGCTTCGCACAACTGGAATAGCAACAGCATTGGTGAAGTGCTTATATAATAGAATTTTTTCAATTTCACTCCTGAAGTGCATGCCGCTTTTTTGCTTCCAACCATGTTTCAAGTGGCGGTGGCTTCCAGACATCTTTTGTACTTTAACCAACAGCGTCCAAAATCTCAGTATCAAGCCATTTTGTCATACATTACCGGTACGTGTGATTTTTTTGACACTACGAGTGGAGGAGAGGGTTATGACTTCTATGCGCTTTTGATTACCAGTGATAAAAAGTAATAATTCCACACTGAGTTGGAGGTTATTAGTTATTAATACGACGATAAAAAATCTCTGCCAAGTTTGCAAAACTATCCTCACACTAAGAAAAAGTTTAACAGATTTAACACAAGCCTATCGTCATCTTCACCAGCTCAGTTTTTGTTTGGTGGGTTTATCCTTTCTTCCGTGAGGGGATTTCTGTCGGAAAAACTTCGTTTTCAAAAAGTTCGTGGGGAGAAAGACATCATAAATCCAACTGCACAACAGTTTCATATCTCTCTAATCTTGTTTTCTCGATCAATTCAACCGTAATATGTCGTAGAAAACCGAAATAATACATGTATTATTTTTACATAAAGGCATTCAAGAGTTATTATTCTAAGATTGCCTCGGCATCCCGTTATAAGTCGTCAAATACACTCAAAGACGGGAAGACTCGGCCTCAACTTCATCAAGAAATGCCATTCGTACGATTAAAAACGTATCTGAAGTCGTTTTAAGTTGAGCAGCAATCATGTTGACCACCAATACGTACCTACGTAAATATTAATTCAGAAATTTCTCGAGTCACGAACAGTCTTCCACGTCCTGCCGAATAATATTCTTGAGTGGTATGAATCAACCTTGATGGATGTTTGATGCGATTTGACCAGTTCAATAATTCTTGTTCTAGATTTATGACAAAGTGCAACGGGCACGACATGCGACCGCAAGTGAACGAGACCAATGCCACTAGATAAGAGACCGTGGCACACTAAAAAATATACCTGAAAACACATGGGAATCAATGGATTGGTTTGATTCTGACTTCATAATAAGGGATTTACCAATGAATGAAAATTTGAAACAGCAGGGAGAAGATAGGTACTATGTTCGAGAAAATACCACAAATTAATCGCGCAAAGACTGTGTGAAAATGAAACTCAAGGACTCCACGATGATAAATGAGCAGTAATGATGATAAGCAATTTGCCTAGGAGATTAATGGGAGCGGAGACAGCCAGAAAGATCGTAATTCTTATGAGACAACGACATATATATAGACAATCACGCACTTCAAAGCAATTTCAGAACGGAAAGAGTATCAAAGAAATGATTCCATCCACCTATACAATCCTTACAATCCTTAATAAAAGTGTGGAAGTCACTAAGACATTTTATTGCCGCAATGGCATTCCACAAAATTGAAGCTTCGTCTTTCGACTTTAAATGATTCCATTTCACGGAGTTCTAAAAATAACTGAAATTAATTAAAAAGGGAAGAAAGATTCGATACCATGAAACACAAGTGTGATAGGTATGTAATATTGCACAAAACTTCTTGCACGGCATGAATGCGTGGTGACCTAAGTAGGTCATCGATGAAATTCATCCAGGGACATATTTAGGCAAAGTTATTTTAAACCCTTATGGGAATATCATTTCAAATCTTGGCGGGCTGTGTTTGAAACCGTCGGGATTATATCGAGTAGGTAACCAGGAGTCACGTGGAACAAACACGAATGGATTGCAAATTAGTGTACTTGAATCACTTGTTTCAATATCATTAATTGTTTTCGCTGGAGTTTTTCTCGTCTGCCTCGATTTTAGAGCCCCCAGATTAGATAAAACACAAGTGTAAACAATGAGTGAGGTTAAATCACCGTTTTTAGTACACCAAACCATTCGTGTTTGTACCACGTGACTCCTTAGTTATCCATTCGAGAAAATGCCGACGGTTTCAAACACAGTTCCCATTCAGTAATTCCGGAAAATTTTTGGACACCATCTCATCATGAAATAGAAATCGAATTACAGGTCCACGTTCGCAGTCGTTAAGCACTGGTTAAAGACACAAACGGTTGATCCATTAGTTATTGCAAATTTCAGCTTCAAAAGTAAGAATTCTTGATCTTCCAACCACCGAAGAGAAAACATTACATGCATTAGAATAACTATTCAATGATAATAAACAACATAAAAAGCGTTTTGAAAGGATATTTTCAAGTCGCAGGGCGTATACAGCCGAAAACCACGCTCAATAAAAATTCGACATAATCCGCGAGGATTATTTCATTACCAGTCGCGCTGAAGTTGCCAATGTGCTTAATTCATAACGCAAACTTCTGATCAGATACGTCGTCGTTCTCACTCAGAGGGATTTTTGAACGCAGGGCACTGAAAAAGAAGCTCGCTAAAGGAAAGCTAAGCATCGCCGAACGGGCGGAAGAAAGAGCTGGAACATTCGACTCACGAGCACGCAAGGCGACAGCGATTATCCGCCTCCCCACCAAGATTGAATATTTACCCTTGGCTAGGCAAACTAGGATATACCTACTCTCATTCGCAACTAATTTCAGACCATAGAGTACCATCACTTATGAATGCACCATCATATGCGATGAATGGATACATCTACATCTACATAATACCCTGCGAGCCACCGCGAGTGTGTGGCAGGGGGTGAAGACTACCATACTTGCACTACTGACATGCAACTAAGAACTACAATGATATTAATACGTGGAAAGAAGATAGGAAGAGGATTCACGTCTAACTAGATTAATAGTGATTCCATAGTAACGATGTGATTACCGGTTAGAAAGGTTTTCTCTAAATGCATTTGTCTGCATTTCCCTAGCGTGCATCGGTTAGTAATATTAAAACATGCTTCAGGCACTATAGACTAATCCAATAATTTTACACCTATCTATCCTTTTACTATGCTGCCTATTGTGTTCTCTTATGGTATACGGTCGAACTGATGTTTTAAATCTATCGGTTCGACTAAATCTATCTCTCTAATGTTGTTAATCTGATCAAACCTAGCATAATACCCAGGGGTTCTCAATACTTATCTATCATCATCTATAAACAAATCAGTTCCGAATGGACTTAAAAGGCATAGCTTAAATTTTAGCCTGCGTTCGGATAGTAATTCCAATCCTATTTTTTTTATATTACACTCGCAACACTAATACAATTATCATAACGGCCTTTAACAAATGTAGTTGATCTCCTTCGTACACGATCTAATTCCTTTTACCATACCTTAATCCCACATACTAGCGGCATATTCTAAATAAGGTTTAACGTGTGTTAAATAGAATCTTTCTCATGCTCTCTTGTTGTATTTGTCTAGGAGACTTTTTACGAAACCTAATCTACGGTTTTCCACACTAGTTATTTCCCTGATGTGTTTCCCCCACGATTTGTCTTCATATAACTTACGCGTAATGCGGGATGCCCACACCTTTTTCTTCGAAGACACCTCTAGGGGCAGAAACGGGACGCGGAAAAATTTCTTCCGTCACTTTTTTAACACAATCTTGAGGCTTTCTTCGAGGGACAAGTGGAGAATTGACTTGAAATTTCCAAATTATTTTATCACAGAAATTTCATTTATTGTGTAATGATAACCCACGATGATAAATTTTTCTTCTACACATAAAATAAATTTTGAGCAAAAAGAGAACGAAAACGGAAGTTGAAATCTGAAGTTCTATTTAAAAAAATAATGTCGTTCGATTGGTTGGCTTACATGACCTTGACGTCACGGGTTCGTAGCGACAGCAACCTACCAGCGCCGTCTCGGTCGCTGAATCCCAAATTGAAGAAAACTCATACAGGATATTAGAAGGAATAAATATTTTGATGGATGGTAAGAACCAGTATCTTACACATTTTTTCCAATGGGACTCTAATCCTTAAATCCACAGCTTTGGAGTTGAGGTAACGTATTAGTTCTCGTAATTGTGAGTCGTGAATCGTGAGCGAGTGAATCCGCTCTTCAAGAATAGATTGCGATTATTTATATTCTTTCCGTGATCATACAATTGAAGCAGGCGGAAACAGGCCGTGGGACTTGAGCAAATATGCATTGACGAAAAAATAGCTCAATTTTAACGCTACCAATCGCATTGCCGAATTTGAACCTGACATTCGCCGAAATTTCACCACATGAAATGAATATATAGTATATATAGAATATAAAAGTATAATTCTAGATATTTCTATCAGTGATACTTAATATCCTTTCAATAAAACTAGTGGCAGACGCCGTATTCATATAACTCCTAATTCTTTTTCGAGTAATTTTGATTACCCCATCTTAATATCCGACCTTGGTAATACTACTGTAATCTGGAGGTATTTAATGGAAGCACAGTTATTTTGTGCTCCGCGATCCATTCATATGTTCAATCGTACAGAGTAACTTGAATAACAAATCCAATTTTTCAGTATGAAGTGATTCAGTATAGGTAGGAAGGAATCCATGGGTATTCGGAGTTGTACCATCCCCATGGGACTCGCGAGAAAAAGACGATCAACAGCGATGCTCGCGAGGCCGGAACACGCTACCTCTACCGGCTTAACGCTAAAATATGCGAATGTTACGCGACCGCGCGCCGTAACGTAGTATGCTAAACACGCAGAGACACCAACGAGACGACGCGGCGTGGAGTTCAGTCGTGGAAGAGAACCCAGAATTTATAGGTTTATTTGATTTTGATTTCATTAGAATTTATATCATTTTGATACATTCATTGATTAATCAAAACAGAATATTGCATTTTAAGGTATGTTAAATTGAAAAAGAAATAAATTAATTTCAACGCAAGAGTAACGCAGGTACTTAAAAAAATTTCTATTAATAAATAACGTTTTTGCGATGCATATAATTTTCATATTTTTTTAAATTCATGTACAAAATAGCAACCTTGCCTGATAGGTACAAGATGTTACATAGATATCAGTAACATTATTCGCAGATTCATACCTACCTCCCTATAATAGTATTTCCTCGCGGCACTACGTATAAAACGTGATTTGTGCAAGTCTTTAAGAATGATAATTTAACAGTCATTAGTTTTCTCCCCCAAACTAGAACAAATTTTACACGGCTGAGCGGACTAAAGTAACGAGCTATTATATGTAATATGCAACCCGCGCAACTGGATAGCTAAAGTGATGCACATATTTTCTTAAATAATATCATTTTGCCCTGCTAAACCGCAGCATATTTTTTCATCAATGGATAGCTAAGGTCTTTGGCTACAAAATCATGTAACTTATGTGGAGGGACAATGCCCGGCAATTCAACTTTTTGAAATTTTTCTTCAAATATTTGGCGAAAAAAGTGGAAAAATATTGTAAAAAATGAAGATAACGTTCATAAAAAATCTTGATAAACTTTTCACTTATATGCATAATACCTACTTACTATGAGGAATGTATTTCTTTTTACTAAATTATAATCGATTGAGTTGGTGAATTACAATTCAATTTTAAAATAGACCTTCTAATTGCGCGTTTGCTTACACACACAATTGAGCTACGCCCTAGTCACTTTAACAACGATTTTTGCGCGAATTTTCATACTTATATACCTGTAAATTGCATTTCCTGGTGACGCCATTAACATAGAAGACAACGCAGTGTATAAAAGACCTAGATTTGAAAGTTTATTTTAGGGACTTACGGCCACCCTTTAGGCATTTGGTCCCACTATGCGTCGTGGACTAGAATATTACGAGTTCCCTTGCGAAGGGCGGTGACTTCCACGAAACATAAGCGTTGCCATTCGCGCGTCCACTACCGTTGTTTGCTCACTGCTTATATTTCCCCGACTAATTTCCCAAATTATGTTCGAGAAAAACCGAACTCGACCCGAAAGTGATCGAGTGTGTTCTTTCCTTTTTAAAGGAAAGCACTATTTTTAATAAATCATACATTCTTATATTTATAAATTTATCATATTTTACTCTGATCATTTTACTTGCTTATTTATTAATATTTAGACAAGATGCAAAATTAACTAAGCGGTCGACGGATCACAAAAAACTCAAACTATTAATATCTACTAGTACTAATTCCTAAAACAAAAACTAAAGATCTGCACTATTATTGGCGATAAATGTCTTACCCAGACGTATGCTGAGATTTGGACACATCAGGGGGGCTTTATAGCTCGGCGGCAGAGCTCCAGCGGCAGAAATCAGCCAATGAGAATACGTCTTTGAAAATCATGACGTCAAACCGTTGAGCGTCGCTGACAAGCGCTTAGCTGGCTACCAAATATTCACTGTGGCTGAATTCTCTGCGGCAAGAAGACGAAAACCCGGTTAATTTGAAGCGCCCAGCATTGAAATGTGTGTTATATTGGGTACTGTCGCTAGCGTGTAAGAGATGTATGACGAAGATTAGAGTTGTTATGAAGTGTTGAAATTATTAGTGAAGAAAGGAAGTCATTGCCATCCCAGAAATAACACTTTAGTGAAATGGTAACTATTGCGTTGCGCGTACACACGCGGAGTAGCTTCTCATTCTCGCTTAATGTTTCATTAGAGCATGCGTGCCACCTTCAAGTTTTATAACTAATAAACAGCAAATTATTAATAAATGCATGAAGGTTCTGGTTTTTTTAAAAACTGAAAGAAACTAAAGAATTTGGAACGAAAATAAACTAAACTGCTCCCATAAAATACAGCTAACAATAATGAACTACGCACAAGGAAAAGAGGAGACGAAACTCAACAAGTTAGGATCAACCGCGCGATCAGAGGCACAAGGCGACAAGTTCCGCTGTCTTGCAACGCATTGCGCTCTTCTTTTTTCATGCCGCGCCGCCTTAGACCATTTCGCGCCGCAGAGCTATAAAGGCTCCACAGCTTTCAGCGGCGAAATCCACCGTCATCAACGCCGCCGTGCTATAAAGCCGATCTTATCCTTTCGACGACATTCAAAGTTCCCGCCAAAGAAACGGTCCCACACCGTGGAGGCAAAGAGCAGACGGTGAAGACGGGAGTACCCTTAGGGGGAAGATAGGCGAGGGCGGTGGAATGGGAGATTGGCCATCACCGCATAAATGCAAATTGGGATTGGATGATAAGAGAAGATTTGATGATACACAATGGGGGGCTGATCACTCTCCCCGGGGTGAAAGGGGGAGGGGGGCGTGTGAGGGAAGGGGGGAGGGGTTGTGGAGGAGGGGGAGGGAGGGGCGGAAGCGACGACCGTCGCACAGAGAACCGGAAATATCGGAGGACACGAAACATCGATATTTTTATTTCGAAAATTTTGACCGAACGACGGATTGATTCCGAAAGTTGAAAAATTCCTGTCCACTTGAAAATGACCAACTTCAAACGCAAGCGTCACGAGTAAAACTGTTTCATTCGAGGAGTGGAATTAGAAGGTTGTCCTAACGCACGGAAAGATGCAGATACTGTAGAGAGTATCTTTTTAGTTAGTAATGAAACAAGCAGACCATGCATAGAATCCATTGGAATGCCTACATTCAAGGAAAATGAGTCCCTATAACTGGACGGGCTGCCCGATTTACGTCACATCAGCGAATTTTAAACACGAATGATGATGACGTGTATTCTTAAAAAGGAAAATTTTACTGTAGGCGTCCTCAGCCCAGGCCGAAGTCCTGCCTGCAGTAGATTTTTGTTTTTGCATCTCCAGAATATAAATGACGTGTTTGCACGAAAGACGGCGAGACTTCGACGTCTGTCGAAGAGTCCTCCGACGCACGTCTCAAAACTCTCCACACTCATGCGCAATGATTGCGCGAAACAATTCATGCACTGCCCCCATCAGCGGCGGCGCCTGTAGCACAATCTAGTCAACTCCAAGTCATTTTCCACGGCCGCTAGGCAAGCAGAAAGACCGCTTGGGTCTTCTCCAAGTACGAAGGCCTTTCATTCCGGAAATGAAGGCGTTTACTCGGAACCGAAATCGCAATTTTGTACACGAAATCGTTAGATGGAAACGAAAAAAGAATTTTTGTGAAAAACTTAATCTTATAATCACAACCATTCACTCATAAATCAAAAATTAAAATAAGCAAAAGGTGACGCCCACCTAAAAAGCTGCTGTGAAACATTGACGTCATTTTCCTCCCGTCCTTGACTGCTATTAGGGGAAGGGAAGGGAGTGGAGGGGGGTTCTCGGAAGGTCTGCTCAGATGCTTTCGCAACTGCTCCTATTGGCAGAGTCAGCTGTGTCCCCCCCATTGCGAAAAGGCAAAGTAGCTTCGCGGGCTCAGTTGTGATTGGACGAAGTCGATATACGTCAGAGGTTGCACCACGCCCACTTTTCCATAAGGGTTAAAAACATCAGTTTTTCACCGCTTAGAACTCGATAAATGATCGACGGATCAGAAAAAGGAATTTTTTATTTTACAAACTCTATCAGATTGGGCAATAAAAAAATATGGTAAGCGACCCCATTATGCCTGGTCTTACAAAAAGCAACAGCATTTCGGGGTGAATGCCGCATTATGACGTAATGAAGAACAATAGCAGATGTGACCGCCGATGCACTTTCCCGAGGCGCCAGACTCAAGGGGGACCTCCGACAGCGTGCCGTGAGGGGGCGGGGGAGGGTCAACCGACTAGGGGGGGGGAGGGGGCGGCGATTGCCCCAAATATGGAGTGGATGGGACGGCGAGCAATCCTGAAGGGGGCCGAGGGAAGCCATTTCTGCAAGCTCCAGAACGGGCACCGGGAATTACGGCGGGGTGTTGAATAGGACCACACCTGTTTACGTGCCCCAGTTTCGCGGCCCGTCCGTACACGGACAGTTCCTCACCGCGAGGAAACGGCGTCAAGGGTTGGGAGTGGAAAAGGGTTTCTACAGCTTCGAGACGGTTCGGAAGGAGGCTACGGACGGATTCTCCTCCATTGCGAGAAAAGAGGAGCAGCAAGCAAATGAAAGAAGGCAGCGAAGTCCTCCGGAGGCTGTATTTCGGCAGCGGGGGTAGAAGCGAAGACGGGGATGAATGGTGGGAACCATATGCGGGGGTGGATGCTGCGTTGGCGTTCTCAGGGGGTGGCCCAAGCAGAGTTTAATTGCGGCCAAAGGAGCGGCAGGATGGCTCCGCTAGAGAGTCTAACTATGGACGCCAATACTGCCCTCAATGGCCCTCTCAATATGTTGCACTCATCAGGATGGCCATTCTTCCTCGGGCCCCGTGGGGCGCGGCCCGTGCGACCCCCTGCGGGCGGCGGGGGCCACGTGACGAGGTCGTTAGCGAGAGAGGGAGGGGACGACGTCAGGGTGGACGATGGGTCAGGGTGGGGGACGGCCAGGAAATCTCTCAATGATTGCAGAGCAAAAGGAAAAGTCATTCAGGTCCGCCCGGGATGCGGAATCACGGCCTTCTTTACGGCCTATTCTCTTCTTCTCCGTCTTCCCCTCGATGATGACGGCAAACAGGCGTGTTTGCGCGACCATTTCGTCAGATGCACATACCCTGGAGATCAAAATCAATCCGGGGCAACAAGCGCTCTCAATTCCAGAAGCAGCGCCGTGCCTGCGAGCATTCTCCGACTCGTTAGAAGAGCATTGGTGCGCGAGATGAGCGACGACGTCACACTGCGCGGTGCACGCTATCCGCGACGTTTGATATTAGATCGAGGCGCCCCGAGAAATCACGCGACAATTCATCTACACATCTACATCTACACGATACCCTGCAAGCCACCGCGAGGGTGTGTGGCCTATTTCCTAATTGATGCTCCTGTTCTCCGATGCAATTCCCGCACTGCACCATAAAGAATGCTGAGGGTACCCTTTCAAGGAAAAATAAGGGTTTAACCGTTGGCGGTACGTACTTTTTAATTTTATAATGTTTCGATTTTTATACCTCAAGTGAATAACAGATCTGTAGCAGTTAAGTGAATGGGCTAAGTAATGGGTAGGGTCGCGGGCTACTAACCAGGATTACCAGGTTCAAATCACACAGGCCTGTGGAAACCTTTAGCGAAACCCAAACTGGAATACGCTGCCAACACATGGGATCCTTACGAAATAGGTCTATATAATGTATGTACTTGAACGTGTGCAGCGAAGATCGGTGAGATTTGTAATGGGACAGTATGATATCTATATTAGCGTAACCAGTCTATTAAATGTACTAAAATGGGAAGCAATGTCAGATGATAGGTTGAGATTTAGACTTAATTTCTAAAATAAGTCCCAAAAAAATATTTTCACTGTGACGTTAAAAATATTTTGCGAACTCCAACTTATTATGGTAGACTGAACCATAATCAAAGAATTAGAGAAATTGATTGCCGAACTGACAGCGCGAAAACGCGGCGGAAAACGATTGCATGCCGGTAAATTACACGTGTGACGTGACACTCTTTCCTCTACTTGCCGCTAGGGGCTGCTACGGACGCTTCCAAGCATACGGTGCACTCCGTTAAAGCTTATTAACTACTGACTGAGGTATATTTATTCAGTTAAACTATTATGATCACCTTTTATCTATTTATTTAAAATTATTTATTCATTTGATTCTTTTAAAAAAAAGTTAGTATTTATTTTACTAAGCGCATCTTGAAGTTGGCCCATCGCCGCGCGAACTTCACGACATGCTTCGCGGCAGCGGGGGACTCCACGAGCAGGAATCGTAGTAGCCTATGATAAAACGACCATTAATACCGTGTTTAAGGGAGGAGACTTTTAGAACTTTGATACTTTTCATAGGCTATTATTAATACATATTCACTGGAGCTTAGGGGCTCTGAAAGACTATGGTAAGTTCAGGAGTCGAATATTTCCCATGACTCGCAGCTTAAACTATATACCTGTTACGTCAGCAACAAGGCAGCGCATCCCACCATTTGAGCCTTTGAAAATGAACTTAAAATTTACATTTAATTCTCCAGTAAACTGGGATTTCTCAACCCAATTTTTGCGCGAAAAATGAATATATTTATGGAGGGGGCACGAATCGCATTTAATGAAATCTGTTTTCTATAGTGACGCCCCTATTGTCCGTCCCACGTCGATCCCACACCGAGCTTAAAATAGTGAGTATACAGAAAGCTATATTTTTATGCGCGTATTCGTCACCCTCCAGTGGCCCGGCTGTCGAAATAAACGGAAGAGAACATGAGACGGTTTTGTGAAGACAACGCTCGACCCATCACCACTAGAAGAACAACGCGCGTCCCGAGATACACTGACAGATGACGCCAAGAGTGACGCGGAAAAAATGAATACGACGACTGGGTGAAAAAAAACACACCGACCCCTACCATGGTGAACTGATATGTGTTTCAGTCATGAGAATAATCTTCCGGACCTCTCCTAACTAAAGCGCAGAAAAATCGCGATCATTGAAATATGGCCTCTTCGAGGTTGCTTTTCGGGAGCCTTTCTATTTCTAAGCGCATGAGGATGGATTTTCCGTCACAAGTAAAATGTTGATTCTAAGGGACATGATAAAAAAATGAGCCTCGGAATACGCTCGCATCAACGCCTCCCGTTGAAAAAGTAAGTAACGAGAACTACAGCTTAGACGCGATATTCAGAGTCAGATCAAAATTTAATTAAGAATCGAGAGCAAGAAACAATATCAACCTAAACATAAGTAGCGCTCCTTGTTTATAATGGTACAACCTTATACAACCTCATGAACTAAAACGGGAATCATTATCAGACCGTACGTTGAAATGTAGACAATCTTTGGGACAATATATTTTCACTGATGATGTTAAAAATATTTTGCGAACCCCTTCTTACTATGGTAGACAGGACCATAATCACAAAATTAGAGTAATTGATTGCCAAACTGACAGATTCAAAATGCTCTTCTCTCCTTCTACAATAGGGGACATGAATTGTAAATATATCCAATAGCATCAATATGAGTGATCAATGAATAGCATAGGTAGTTGCATGTTGGCATAAGGACCTTAAGCTAACCCAACTAACAGCATTATACTGCATGCTTGCTTTGCTATTTTTATCTTTTTTAAATTGTCAAGTTTAGACCACAATATTATTACTAATCCTTTTTATGCATGATATGTAATGCATGTTTGGTGTGTATTAACTCCCTTGCCAGGTACGTAGCCAGGGGGGGGGGGGCTTCAGCCCCCTCACCTCCGAAATTTTACGCAATGATTTTGTTATCCTGATTTTAACTGGGCATGACAATTCGGATTACACTGCGTATAATTCAAGTGTTGAGTGTCTAGAAACGTGGTCACTAGTTTGATGCATGTGTGTGGATAATAATTGTTCTTTTCAATCTGATACGTAGGTACGTATGTGTTGAACTTCTGTTCTGTGGTCGGTCAAAATAAATGCTACATAACAATGTAAGCAGTGATCTTTGCCAGTGAGAAGAAACAGGAATGGGCACTGTGACAGCAAATACCAAGCACTGATAATAAAGGGAAGAGATTTATAACATGTCGGCATCGAACGGGCCAAGCTGATTTGTTTCAAGTTACGCTACGCTAGACTTCGCCTCCCCCGAAGCAAATTTCTGGCTACGTGCCAGCCCCCTGGCACACACCTTTATGTTGGCCTACAAGGTATTACGTAGATGCAGATGTAGAAACCTCTCGTTTTCAGGGTCAGGCAGTAATATTTAGAAGATTGATAAGCTAAAAATGTCCAAAGCAGCTTCACCACATTCGCTTCAATTAAAATCTGATTAGAAATTATCGAAGAGTCCATGTTATCATAAATTATACCTTCCCATTGTTTCTTTTTTTAGAACGGAAAAACTATCACCTTACTTCACTAATGAGACAACTGAAAGAAATAACAAGAGAGTGGACAGAAAGTTATTTAATTAGTTAAGGACGAAAACCGATTCCAAAGGGAATACTGCAAATTCATAATAATATTAATTCAAAACCCGTCCACATCATCGATGCTAGGAATAATTAACAGGTGGCATCACCTATTTACGATTATGGTTTTACATAAATAGTACTGAGGGATAGCGTGCTTTCTTTACCCGTAAAATGCAGACATTCCACTAAGTAAGTCCTGAGGCAGTGCCTCCGTTTAAAAGTTTGAGATTTACGACGCTGGTGACTGAAAAAAGTCAGAGAAACAACAATTCCTAAAATGTCTAAAATACAACCTATTCCTTCAGCTTAACAATATTTAAGGTTTACAGAGAAAAATCATCACTGCGATGGGAAGAAGTTTTCCTCGCCGAAAAACACTTGAATCGTCCACGGGAAAGACCACAACAGCATGATAACCTGGTTCTTATCTATGTCCAGTAAGGTGGTTTCCTTAATAACATAATTATATGTGTGCGTTGATGCATACCATGAAATATTTCAGCCACTTCAAATACGATGCAGCGCGAATGTGCAGAGGCATAATAAGACGAGTTGAGAGGCAAACTCGTCGAGAGGTTTGTCGCCATTCGTGGCGACGTTCAGAGAGGGAAAATATGGAAGCGAAAAGGTCACGTACCAGCACCAAGCAGCCGACGATGGGCGTGACGCGCTTCTCACTTTTACATTTGTGGAAAAAAATAAGACATTAAAGAAAAATAAGACAAAAGAAAATAAGAAAAGGCAGAATTCAAGTGTCTGGCGACGGATATGTATTCGCGAATAAATTCAAATGCACTACTCACTCCAAGCAGAGGTGGTAATGTTGGGTTTTAGGTGCTCCAAAGGCTCAGGTTATACCGCACCGTCTACATTAAGATCTTAATACTAGGAGGAACACAGCATCCACGCCCTGGGCGGGATTCGAACCCGGTCCTGACTTCTGGCTTACCAGGCAGACACGTTACCTATCTGGCCACCACGGCCTTCATTTCGCTCCAAGCTTGACTGGATTTTAAACTAACATGTCGGCCGCAGTTTTACGAGAGATTATAAAGTGTAAGCAAGCAAATTTCTATAGATACCAATTTATTCGTTATCATATAGTCGTTCTGAATACTATGCATGATCGCTAAATTGCTTGAATAGAGAAATTAGGCGATTAATGATAACTCTAAGGGACGAAAAAGTGTGTATATAGACATACATTAATAGATGAGAAAAGGTTAAACGCGTAGGGTAAATTCAAAGCATAAAGGTTTCAAGCCAAATTTTCAAAAATATCACGTGAATGATGATGAACTTGGCGAATACTGAAACGATTTATTCTTCGAACAAATAGGCACTTGCACCTTTATATCAACTAGCTACACCGAATTCATGTTAAGTCCTGATACCATTACGAACGGCTTGCAAAACAAACACGTGTTCATCATTTAAAGAGCTCGATCGACTGGATCGAAATACGAGATAGCAAGGTTTTCGCCAGAAAGGCCAATCTTTATATTTTAACATGCATCAGGAATGGGTAGAATTAACTTCGTTAGGATTGAAACGAAATGAAATACGGACAAGAAGACGTAACACCACTTCCACAACGAGTGCAGCATAAAGAGGACAAAGTTAAGGTGAGGTGACACCTATTTGGCAGGGAACAGTAGAGTAGGCTAAGAGGGGATGCTAGAAGCACGTGCTAGACAGCTAACAGAAAGGGTAACGGCTTTCCACAGGGAACAAATGAAACTTGAGGAGAAAAATATCAAGGTAATAATTCGCTGCGAGGAAATTGGAAAATTACGGCTCCACCCTCTTCACGAATTAAGATGAAGCCATCGAAAAATAGAACACAAATTTTGATTTTGAAACTGAATAGGAGAGAAAATTTAGCCTAACGTTTTAACCATGGATTATACATATATTCATGAGGATGAAACAAGAAAAACTGGTCATAAAGCCAGGAATTCAGGGTGCAAACCCTTATTTTAGAGCAATTTCGAAATTATGTAAGTGATGTGTTTTTACGAGTGAATTCATTTCCAATGGTTGCTCAATGACTGCACCGATCAGCACGAGAAAGAAATAGACCTGGTTTTTATCTATTTCCTGCAAGGTGGTTTCCTTAATAACATATACAAGTGTGTGTTGAGGCATGAGGTGTATACTCACACTCTACCCTCCGAGATTTCTGTAGAACACTCATTCCCCTGCCAAGCGAGAATGCAGCTACTGCTGCGCATTAAGACTTAACATATTTGCGGCAAACCGAGAAAATAATTGAAGCTGTTACCCTCCTCAATGTGCATTCCATCAGCATCGGCCGGTGCCGCTGCGTCTTACGCATTAGTCTAAAATCTTCGCTAGGAAATCACTATCAGCAATTCGCCCCGAAAATGGTTGCTTACGTCCAAGGGATCCGAGCTTTGCTGAGACTATTGAAAACGCACATGGTATTTTGAAAGCAATGATTTTATCCTTATTGAGATGGATAATTGCCGTAGAAGGATTTCCGTCGTTGAGTTATGGAATACTCTAGACTTTTGGAAGAGAGAGCTCGGGGATACCAAGGGGGAAAAGCGACAGGAGGCAGTCACCGTGCGCCATTTTGAAGAGAGAGAAGAGAGGCAAATGACAATTAATTTCAATAATCTCACGCAGAGTTACATCTACACGTACGTAATACTCTGCGAGCCACCACGAGGGTGCATGGCAAGGGGTGAAAGTCACCAATGCTAAAACTTCATGGAAACATGTTATATTAGAAACAAGTCACGTGCAATTAGATTGTTAGTGTCTCCATAGTAACGAAGTGATAACCGGTTAGAAAGGTTTACTCTAAACATATTTCTCTGTATTTACCTCATAGATCATACCCGACAACGGACAAATTTCTTGCCTTTAACAATAAGGCAAACACCCTTCAAAAAAGGAGCATGCATACGTCAGTAATATTAAAACATGCTTCATGCACTACAGACTACTCCAACAATTTTTTTATACATAGGTAAAAATTGTTGGAGTAAGGTAAAAGGTACCTTTGTTAACCTGCCAATTATGTTCGATTATGTTACGCTGGAAAAATGACATGTTAAATCTATCAGTGTGACAATCTATCTCTCTAATCTTATTTATTTGAACAAATCCATTATAATACGCAGGAGTTCTTAAAATATGTCGAACATCTTCAGTAAACCTATTCGTTTAAAATGTTTGCAGGTGTTACAACCAGTGTTATTACCAACGATCTGATAATGATTCCCAACCCAATTGATTTATTAATTTTTATAAATGTATAACATTTCGGAATAATGACAATCGATTCGATACTTAGAGGACTAAACTAATAGCATTTTTAGGGAGCGGTTCTGGAGCTTAAAATGTTACCTAAGACGGAATTTCAAACCGCGACATATTTTTGAAAACCACAACGTGCGACTTTTTCTTTGTCTTCGCCAGTGAGGTCGGCGTTCCCTTCTCTAATTCCTCTTCTCCACAGTTCTCTCTTTTCATCGTCTCCTCCTTGTTCCACCCTTTTACCGGGATGAAAACCACAACGTGAGTAAACCTATAAAATCCGGCCATGCAGAGGGCGAACAAATACTTTCTAGGTCCTAAAACAACGGTGAAAACAACAACTTTGAGTGCATTCATCGGCTGTATTAACTGTGCGACTGGTGAAGTTTTATAAACCAGAAGAGTGGGATGAAGTCATCTTAATTCCCACATCACCTAACGGGGGCATTTCCCGCGAACTATAACTGAGCATATATAGGAAATAGTAATAGAAATGTATTGCTCCCTAACAAAGAAATATTTTTTATAACAAACTCACGCATTGAAGTTAGTTTGGAGCTGTGTCCCCCTAGACAATCGGCCTGAAGGTGGGGACACTTGCAAAAAAGAAAAATGCAATACTCCTGACCCAGCTTACAATGGCCTTGCACATAACACCATACATACAAATATATAACTTTAGGATAGGTTTTCAATATAACTCAGTACAAAAATATACATACAATTGGGATAGCAACAACAACCTATTTTAAGATACAAAACTATGTGCATTTACTATGCTAATGCATCATAGCAAAAGGATAGTTAAGTGATATATTGTTAGAATAGTCTGTAAAGACGTGGCCCCCATCCCTTCCATTCCTATCCTTATACCCTTCCTCCCGGTCTGAAGCGCCTATTACTGCGGAAACAGACTTGAAAACACCCAAGAAATAGTCTGCAGTGCATGATGTATGTATTACGATTACTAACCCATGTATGATGCAAAAATATATTTAGATAAATGTCATTATAACCAATATTTTTTAACTTTATTACTATGTGGATACTAACCATCTACTTGCATGTGACTAGCACGTTTCCATGTAGTAGCCTAGTTGCAAGTCAATAGTGCATGTTTAGTGATATTCACCACCTGCCACACACCCTCGCGTTGGCTTGCACAGGGTAATGCAGATGTGAACTTAATCACCATTACTAGTGATTTATCCTAACACTGACATATCGCAGCTCTACTATTGATTATTCTATCGGCGAGTCTCTTCAAATTATCATAGTCATATTGTCATATGGCGAGTCTCTTTCACATCGTTTACCAATATCCCCAAAATGTCTCAAACGAGGTCTCCCACTATCGTTTCCCCATTCAATGTTGACTTCAATCGGCAAAAGAAAGTCAGGGATGAGAGTAAGAGAACTCCTAACTGCGTGAGATATGATACATATCATCGACAAGAAATAATGTTTCCATGAACACCGTTGAGAAATGACGACATTTGAAGAACAATATGGATGCGTATTAGCGGAAACATATCACCTAATAAATGAAAGCAGTAGAGAAACTTAAAACTAACTATGCACAGGAAAACGTTCTTTCGTATTACATCAGCAGGCTGTGAGGTACGAGGAAAGCTTTGCTGATGGCAAATGTGAACTTCTAAGTCTTCTCCGATACAACTGGGTGGAATAAGTCGACTTGTAGTTTAGCTAAGTCACCGGCATGTAAGAAGCCAGAGCAGATTACATTTACAAGCGCTATTCTACCGTGCAATATCTACGTCAACAAATCCGACACGAAAGGGCTCTTGCATCGAGAAGTACTCTAGTAACATAGAACCATAAACGACAGCTTTTGAAGCTGCAATGAGGAAGTTTTCAAAATTAGTGAGGCAAAATTGCAATACATGAATAATTATAGATAAAGATTAAGAAACAATTGCTAACACAATCACTTCTTCAGAACCAAAATGGTTATTTGGAACACCAAATCATTAAATGGAAACTTAATATGAATTTTACTGAAAAAATTTATCTTTTAACCAGAACCATTCATTCATAATTCAAAAATTAAAATAGGAAAACGTTGACATTCACCGAACGAGCAACGTTAAGGATATCTGCGTCATCCACCTCCCGCCCTCGACTTCTTTTAGGGAAAGGGAGGGGAGTGAAGGTGGGGGTGGAAGGTCTGCTCAAACGTAATCGAAGTAGGTACTTCTTACTTGGGTCCATGAGCACTGAGACACTTAACGATGGTGGGGCTACTTCCATTTTCTTCTCCGCGACCATCACAGAATTGAGACAACCACAATGCATAACGTATCCTAAACTTGACATTCATATCCAGCGTGTCAACAAATAAACAACAAAAAATATACATGTTCTCAACGTTCCTGGGCTATTCCACGTTAATACTGCCTGTGTCAGTCGCACCAGGTAAAGGATGGAAGCATTCGAAGTGTGGTGCTACGGGAGAATGATGAAGATTAAATGGATCGACCGAGTGAGTAACGAGGAAGTCCTAAGAAGAGTGGGAGAAAAGAAGTCTGCTGAAAACTCTAAAGAGAAGACGGGAAACTTAATCAACCATATCCTAAGAATGGAAAAGGCAGGCCTCGTATGAGATACATGAAGCAAGTTGTGAAGTACGTAATAGAGAAGAATTACGTTAATATGAAGAGGTTGGCCGATAGAAGAATCAAGAGGAGGGCAGCGTCAAACCAACCCTAAAATTGTTAACCAATGATGATGAGTCTCAACAGCAATATTATAGGTAATTCCTCTGTGTATTTTAATCTATAGATTAAATAAAGAAATATGTACTTTCTTAAGACAAACAAATAAGGGGCACCGGATAAATTACCAATATGCAAGGCGGTAGGGGATGACCAAAAAGCAGGGAACCCCTGTTCCATGCCGTTCACTCTCCATAAACCCACCTCTTTCTCCCTCTTAGCCGACCAACCCCGCTTTATCGGAGCCTTCGGGAGGCCAACCAGTTGCCCTCCCAACTCGCACTCTTCCTTCGGCAAGAGCACCCAAAACTAGGGTTCACATATTTTCCTTAAAATCCGGGACATTATGAAAAATACGAGACATGTCAAGCTACGCTGCTTATTCATTGCTTCTATGGGCGAGAATTAACATTAGTTCTATTTACAATGGAAAGAAATGACAAATGCCTCTTTTTATTTATATCATGTAAAATATCAGTGATTTTTACTATAGATACTGCAATAGAAATAAGTGCTAATGAAGTTAATGAACAATGAAATGAAAATCAATTTAACATGCTCATTGTTCAAAGTTTCCACGTATTTATGTATATTCGATATAGTTATTTAAATGTAGTTTAGTAAATTTCCTCTATATATTTTGTTTCATATTCATTGAATTTGGAATGTACTGTGAAATATGTACCTGAATTAAATGTAACACATAAGGTATATGAAGATTTTTTTTTGCATTTAAGGACAATTTTAATATTCAAGGACACAATTTCTGTTTAATTGTATAGCCCTTAATATTTCATTTTCTTAATTTCTCTTGTAACTGCCGCAAAACGCCATGATCAAGGAATGGCAACCCCAGCAAAGGAAGTTTCCTGCAGGGGTGCCTAATTTGCCTCTCTTTTTATGTTTGTTTTATTATTTTTTTATCCATTTCGAGTGAAATAAATTTTTATTATTATTATTAAGTGAATCTCTTTACTAATTTTTCACTGAAAAACTCAAAAGACTTAAAAAGTGGGAATCTACGAATGAACCTGGGACTTTCTCAGTAAAAACGGGACTGTCCCGGCAGAAACGGGACGGATGGGAACCCTACCCAAAACCCCAATGAAGTCCCAGCCGCACTCTGGTGCTGGGTGATTGGCACCAGTCGTCCCGGCAACGGGTTGAACCAAACGCTGCCCCGGCGTTCAAACGTGGCAGCCCGGCGCGAAATGCGGCGAAAACGAATTCCGGCCACGGCGACCCTCTCTGGGGAAGCAACCGGATTAATATCTCTTGAGGGGCAGGAACTTGTAAAAGCCACCCACCGGAAATATCAACTCGCGAATACTTGGGCTGAGAATCAGGGCGTGCAAGGGGCCGCGAACTTAACATCGCGAGGGAGGGGAAGGGAGCGAGAACCATGCATGGCGGACGAATACATTCGCTAAGTTTCGCGTTTCGAGGAGAAAAAGGAAGAAGGCGAAGGGGCATTCCGATACGGGTGCTAAAGGTGGTCGAGGCGGCAGATAACGTGGACAACTAAATTCAACCACCAAATGCGGGTACGCTCGTTTCCGCGAAGATAAATTCTCAAACCTTGGTTTCACGCCACTTTCGACGGCCGATTCTCCAACTCTAAATTGAAATCGACTTCTGTCCCAACATTCGCAGGGTCGACAGAAAATGGCCGTCTCTCGGGGTGAACTGTGCTAGAAGTGAAACTGAATGTATGACGGATCAGGACGGATATAAACCACCAAGCCGGTCATTTTAATGGGACATTTTTCAAGTATTTCTATGCTTAACAATCACTAAATCTCATAAAATTATTGGATAGTTCCATTATTCGCGGATTACGCCTTGTCGTGATGGGATTGGGACTGTCGTGTTCCCGTGAACTCTAGAGATGTACTGGCGGGAACAATGATTGTCGCTCTGGTAGAGTCTGTAGTACATGATACATGCTCAAGCATTACTAAACCATGCATGATAGGGAAATACCGATTAATGTATTCAGGAAAATGCCTTTTCTAACCAGTAATCAATTCATTAATGTGTATATCTACATCTACGTAATACCCTGCGAGCCATCACGAGGGTGTGTGGCAGGGGGTGAAGATCACCAAACATGCACTATTGCAAAAGACCAAAGCAAGACACTCCACCGGCAACGCTGCGCTTTTTCTGCGCTGCGTTTTTTCAGGAAACATAAAATTGGATTCAAAATAAGGTGCTAACTTCAGCTAAATGACAATATCTGATTCGCTCTGGACATTTAAAGAGGAAGATGACAGTTTTAGTCTCGTGGCGCCATGATGCATGATTGCCGAGAAAAAGTGCGGTTATAAATGGAGTAGCATACCAATAAGTACTACAGTTAAAACCTTGAAACTTCGCAGACGTAATAATAAAGATACAATTCACCTTGTATTAAAAATTCGTTTTAGTCAAACACTTTGCTTGGAAGTTATTAGACGTCAAAGTGACGCATGTCGCCGTAGCGCTAAAAAAAATGGGCCCTTTTTTTACTCTAACGTAAGAAACAGGTCCAAATTTAAAAAAAATATATTCTAACAACGTAGTCAGACAACAGCAAAATTACCTAAATTGCTATGTAAATAACGTGAAAATCCGATGAACGGTTTCCGAGTTATTTAGGTTTAAACTCGAGTCTACAAGATTTTGGCGCAGACAGTAGATGGTTCGATTTTGAAATTTCTCCCTCCCAGTTGAGAGTTTTTAATTGGCTACGTAATGACCAGATAGGTGGCTGTAATTTGTCACTAGTATGCGAAACTGGAAAATTTTCTCAAATATATTGACTCATTCTAACTGCAACATCACATGCATGAAATATTAATTATTTTTGGGAAAGAAACAAATGCGCAAACCATTAGTAAAAATTATACCACTGGAGACCGGGATGCATATATGACAATATCAAATCATATGCTCTATTAGCAGTCCTAATAGAGTACACAAACCTTGAAAAAGCGAGGAGTCTTGAAGTGGTTAGCTAGGTATCCACACCACTAAGAGTTGTAGAGAAAATTTCGACAGATCCAATCCAGAGACACCATCACGAGTGATATCCGAGCTGAAGTTTCAAAAATCTTATGATTCACACCACTGCAAAAATCAAACTGAACGCTCTAGCGCATTTCCTTGGAGACTAGAAAACGTTCTCCCAAAAATATCCGCAAATAACCGCGTTAAAAGCTCCGCGGTGCAATAAGACCACCCATCGCCGAACACCCAACCACAGTGCAGGGGGCGGGGGAACTGCAGCCATGCGACACCAGCTGTGGGTTACTGGCATCGAAGAGACAATAATCCGATGTGGTACGCATTCTGTCTCCGTTAAAAGTGTACGTATTCGTCAGTATGCGATGTCAAGTTGGTAAGAAGAGAAACGCCCGTGGTGCACCCTAAGAAAGCAGTCTTTCAGTACCTCATAGACCTTTACTCCACGTGATAAAATGCGCGATTTTTTTCCGCGATTTCTTCAAAATGTAATACATGGAGGCTCTTTTCAATGTTTGTATCTCGAAAATCTACATAGTGGAGTGGATACGGCAACAATCCATTCCACACAGTTGCCGCCCCGTTGCAGGCTGGTTCGACCAGACTCGACCGCGCGATCGAAAAACTAATGTGAAACTCGGCGTCGCCAACGGTCGCAGCATAACTCATCGGATTCGCACTGTGGAAGCTTTGTAGAGTTTCCCCATATAAGTTACTCCGTGATAATCGGCAATGCAATTTACTTTTTCTCCACATATATTAAAAAAATAACCCAAAATGAGGGTCCGCCATTTTGTCTAATATCTTTGGTAATTAACAACAAATATGTAAGTAGATAACATTAAAAAAAGATGAAAAACTATTTCATCTAATTACATCACCTTTTACTCCAATTATTAACCTATAAAGGTTCAGCAAGGGCTTGATTTTGAAGATTTCGTCCGAAAATTGAGTGTAGACCATTTTTAATAATAAATGTGCAACTTTGACCTCATGCAGATTGTTAATTGTTGAGTACTTAGGAAAACGCCTTGCATCATCGCATGCACAGATCTTTTTAGAATATTTATGCAAAGTTTCAACTTCCTGGCTTGAAAAAAATCACTTTTAGAATTTTGGCCAGCTTTTTTCGATTTCAGCCCACTGTGCGGCGATTGGGTTCCTGCGCTGCTCATACAGGCGTCGAAAACGAATGAAATGTGGATATCACCCGATACATCACGAATAACAAATGAGTCGATATGCCCGGAGATCCGCTGAAAGGGGAGAAAAGCACGCTCCGAAAGCAGTGCACTCCGATTCAAAAGAAAAAACGAGAGATGCATTTCCGATAAAATGATGCACGCCTGTTTAATCGATTAATGCGCCAATCGACTCCCGAAGCTCTCCGCAACACACCAATGGAAAGAGATGCAGCCACAGTTTTGAAAAACTGGAGACCATGGGCACTTAGCATAAAACCGCGTACGTCAATAATTAATACGCATGCATAATTCAAGGGAGACAATTACTGCAAGATCACCGAGACGCGACCGGGCCCCTTGGTATTTCATGAAATGCAAATGCAATACCCAGAGAATCCCAAGATAACGACGAGAGTTGACAGTGTGGAAAATGCCATCAACATTCAAGGCCATGCGTTTAATTTACATGAATCTTTTAACACTCAAAGCCAATCTCGAGGGAATGCATACCCGATAACGGCTAATTCCACTCCGAGGTGTCTTAAAAGACGAACTTGTCAAAATCACAAAGGATGCATGCCCTTGGAAACCTTTCGCTTCGTATTATCGGCTACAATACCCTAAAGATAATATCCATTGAGCCTTCAAAATGGAAATCTCAGGGGGACCTTTTTAACCTTAGCGTTTTCGCCGGCAATACTGGAGTAGTGACGGAATCAGCGGAAGGCAAGTCTCTCTCTCTCTCTCTCTACAAAGGCGCTGTCAAAAGGCGTGGTTCACTTTCATCCCCTTGCCTCTAGCGGATTAATGCCGAGTTGGACTGCAAGGAAACTGAATGCTTCCACCCAAACCAGATCTTCACCACCTCCCTCTCACTGACGGGGGAACGACGGACGACAAGGGTCGAGCAATATCATGCATGGAAAGCATCTCAGCTTAGAATAATCGAGAATGGGCATAAATAACGTACAGCAGCTACGTTTGTTAGAGGTGTCACGAAAGGATTAGCAGGGTATCAGAGTTAATAGAAGAAATAGGTAGGGAATCATTCTCAAATCGTAGTTAAAAGGAACAGATGTAATCTCCTTCATAAATTTAAAACTAATAGCTTTACTGAAGATGTTAGCTATATATTAAGAACCCCTGCGTGTTATGCTATATTTCAACAGACAAATAAGATTGGAGAGATGGACTGTCACACCAGTAGATTAAAATGCTATTTTTCCCACGCACCGTTAGAGAACATAATAGGCAGCAAAGCAAAGGGATAGGTAGGTGAAATATTGTCAGTCTGTAGTGCATGATGCATGTATTGACACTACTAACCAATGCATGATAGGGGAATACAGATATATTAGATAAATGCCATTATCCCTTTATTACTACTGTATGTGACCCTAATATCTAACATGTTTCCAAGTAGTACCCTATAGTTGCATGTCAATAGTGCATGTTTGGTGATATTCACCCCCTACCACACACCCTCGCGGAGGCTTTCAAGGTATTCGGTAGATGTAGATAACAGTTATTTCAAAATTAATTCCTGATTCAAGAAAAGAAAAACAACAAATCTTTTATATATAAGGAAAAACTATTTAGTTTCGCCGATTTAAGTATTTCGGGTCGTCATTAAAATAATTTAAAATTCTGTGACTTCCAGATTAGACTACAACATACAAAACCTGTTTCGGATATCAAACCATCATCAGGAATATAAAACTCAGAATTTGCACAGCATTTTTATACAGAGCTCAGGTTATCACGTGAAATTATTTACGGAGGGGGAAGGAAAGCAACCGAAACCGGTTGTGAATGTTTTAATAAACTGTGGAAGTCACAAACTTTAAAGTTATTTTAATTATGACTTCCTTGCCTCGAGTGAAAGTTTCGCTTTTCGATTTCATTCCGGGACATTCATACGCTTATACAAGGAAACCAAAATTGGTGAAGAATCTTTTGTATTTCTTTATCCTCCAAGGAAAGTTACTTTTTTTTATGCATTAAAATTGTACCGACTCTTTCTCCCCAGTCTGAAAGTGGTATCAGAATATAATTTGATAGATAAATATTTGGCCATCGATTCCATTGCGTATACTACGTACAAGACGGTGCTTTACATGAGTGGTTACTTATGCGCAGTACGAAAGCCTGTGAGGGACTCTACCAACTTCATGAACAAATTCCTGGAACGAAAATTACTTTAGTTCGCCAATTACGAAAACATCGGTGCCTATCTCCGCATTGTTTCCATTAGTTCTGGGAAGATCATGTTTTTCTACCCACCGACTAAACCATAAAATTCATTACTCCTCTGCAAGAGTTATGTATTTATGTACTTACGTTGAGAAAAAATACCTTATAAAGTACGGTATGAGTGAATTATAGCAGCTATAATCAAGACTATTCACATAAAATACTTACATAACTTTAACTTTACAGAATGGTTGCTTCAATAAACCATCAGAAACCTTAACTACCACGGAAAAACACTTCTGTATACTTAATACAATCTACCTACCAGGAAAGGAAGTGGATCATTAATGATCAATCTGATTTGTTTACAGATGACGCTAGATATATATTAAGAACTCCTGCGTATTATTCTAGGCTTGATCAGATTAACAAGAATAGAGAGATAGATTGTCGTACCGATAGATTAAAAATGTAATTTTTCCCGCGTACCGTAAGAGTACTATAGGTTTCATAGCAAGGGGATAAGTAGATGAAATTACAGTAGTCTGTAGTTCATGATGCATGTATTAACGACCAATTCCTTTATTACTGTGTAGATACTACCCATCTAGCTGCATGTGTCCCTGATATCTAACATGTTTCCAAGATGTAGCCTAGTTGCATGTCAATAGTGCATGTTTTATGATATTCACCCCCTGCCACACGCCCTCGTGCGGCTCGCAGGGTATTGTGTATGTAGATGAAGATACAATGAGGGAACGAGCCAATTCTTAGGCTTCCAACAGCGTCGGAGGAAATTTGACAATAATACTCGACGGTTTCATGATTCCAGGCGACTATGAACAACAAGAACGGAAGGCTAGGTACCTTTGGAGGAAATTCGTTTGTTGCTATGTAGGAGGCCGTGGGGCTACATTTGTTAAGGAGGCCCCACCGAATTATGAAGTAGATGTCATTTTTGTGAAAATTTCAGGACACATCATTTTATGGTCCTTCTATCGATTGGCCAAAAAATATATTTGAAGACGAATGACGTTGAAAAGCAGGTATTTTATATGTGGTTATACGGTAGAGCATGGCTCTTGCAGTAAAATTTGCAGATTAATAATGTAAACAGAAATATAGTTTAGACGAAAAACTAATATAAGAAGCGCAATTTTCTGCAGAATTTAGCATTGTAAAAATGTGCTCGCCTTACCATACTTGTTTATTGATAAAAATCAATGTTTGCTCGAAAAAAAGCAGAAAACCCTTAGTTACATGAAAGTGGCGCTACAGTATGCTGTTATCATTGGCAACGGTACTTGTGACGGAACGTTTTTACAAGCCTATTTACTAACTTAATTTAGGATTTAAATTTAAAGGTCCTTTTCATATTTTTATGCAATTTATATATTTCATCGGTTATTGACATGGTGTAATTAATACCTATGCGTCCAAATGGTAGCAGCGTCATTTTTGCCAAAAAATATTATTCAATAATTAAAAAATAATAAAATCAATAAATTCAAAACAATGAGCTGTATTTGCAAGGGAAGGGTTGAAAACGAAATAAGAAAACATTTAACCTATTTTAGAATACGTATTAGCGGGATTGAGCATGTATTCTCATTTGTAAATTAAACGTGGTAACAACACGTCAGTCATGTTCCGAAGTCAAGAGGAGTTAAAAGAGCTGGTAAAAAATAGAATGCAACTACCATGCGCTATATTATAGGATACTCATACAATTATTGTGTATGCGTTATCACCCTATAGATGATTTTCCATATAGGTGTTTTTCTAGGCCTGTATCTATTCATTAAATAACATAGCTCTTTTACAGGATTTTGAATCGTGGCGTCACAGTGGAACCTCCTTAAGTCGCTCAATTTGGAGGAACGCCTAAGGAGCATTCCGCTTGGAGTTGACGATCCCGCAAGGCGCAGAGACGAGTGGAGTGGAATGCCGAAAAAAACACCGTCCGCCTGAGGTGGTGATAAGAGCGACGAGGAGGAGGGATTTCCCTGAACTGAAGCTCTTTGGATTTTTCCATCGCACGCAAGACGGCGACGAAGACTACAAAAATAGAATCAACGCACTGAGAAGATCGTGAGGGAGTGCGAACAACATTACGCCAAACGGAAAGAAGTCACTCAACGCTAAGCACCTCAATTTGAGTCGGTGATTTCCCCCCGATTGGTAGCACCACTCACCTGTTATTTTCCCGTGGAAATTTTTCTACGGACGATTCGTGCGTGTGACGTTCCAAACGTAAAGCCTTCTATAGAACAGGAATGGGCTAATCTGGGCAAGGATAAACTCGCCAACTTATTCTGATTTGCAGATATATAAGTATTCAGGAATTGAAGAGAAAAACGAATTCAAAACTCCGTCCGCCGGCTTAAAACTCCGAAAAAATTTAATTCATTGGCTTTTGCTGACAGAGCACGATGGAAGCAGCAATCGTCAATGCATAATTATTATCAAAAATAGGAAAAACGATTTGTATTTGTAAGATGATAAAATAAAAGTGTAAGTCATATAGTACGTCATTTATAACAATGTCTAAATTTAAAAAAAATTATAAACCTATTAAATCATCAAACGTATAAGAAGAATCCATATACTGATTCTATTATGTTTCATACTATTTGGATACGAATTCAACATAAACGCAAGGCAAGACATCTTGAGATGTCAGACGGCAATCTGTTTTCGAATATGCAAAGTTTTAGAAATATACACTCATTGTCAGAGTTAAAGTAATACACCAAGCTAATGTTTTTTCGCCGTTGTTTAACTATTGATACAGAAAAATGATGCACACAAGAGGGATCGGTTTGGTGTGGTGGGTAGAGTACTTGCCTCCCACCCCGAGGGTCCAGGGTCGAACCCTGACCAAGGCTGATTTTTCGTTGCTATACCAGTTCCTACTTGAGTGCCTTGCGGAGGAGAATACTCGAGTCCAGTGCTCCGTCCGTCGGATGGGACGTAGAGCCGTGGTCCCCTTGGCGACCTTTGTCAAGACTAGGCTAATGCCGAAGCCGGGATTCTCTCCACCCTTCCTCCGTTCCCTGAAAACTCCCAAGTGATAACCACCTATCTTCTGTGGCGCAATTTCCCTCAGTTGGTTGTGGTCTTTCCCAAATAACTACAACAATAAGGCCCACACAACAACATCGATGAACGCCCATTGGAACACCATCAATTTGTGCAGATTCCAGTACTCCAAAGTAATATATGTTTGATGTGAATTCACCCCCTGAAATACGCCTTTATGGTGGCTTGGTGTAGACGTATTCCAGCACATCCTCCCCGCTGTCCCATAAGGTCAGCACACAGCCGAGGCTTACACCTATGCCTGCTATTACCAAGGCAGAAAGTAAAAATTTCAGCAAAATAACAGGAGTCCGCAGATCGTTTCAATCTGACTGTTATTAAAATTGTGGAACTGATACTTATTTGCGACAGAGGTTTTTTGTGCTGATGATAGATAACTTCTCGATTTGAAGCTGTTAGATAAAAGACTCGCGAGCAGCGATTAGGAGCACGCTACGTCAAGTACCAAGTCGACTCAGGCCTTCACGCCCAAAATTAAAATGTGCCGTCCATATTATTACGTAACAGTAAGAATGGGCGAGAGGGGTCGAGCCAACCTTAGGGAGGAAGGGTATATCCTTACGCTAGGTTTTGAAAATAAGCATTAAAAATCCATTTCTTGCGCAAATAATAATAGCGATACAAATCATAATTAGTGAAAAATAACACTATGAGGATTAAATACCGTATTCATAAAGAACGTCTTATCTATCATCCACAAAAAAGGGAGCATTATAATATTTAGGTGTGCGACTTGGAGAATGTTACAGAGCGTTACAAGTGGAAAATTAGCGAAATGTAATACCTGGATGTCAATAAAGGCAAAAATAAAACTCATAGCTTGGACGGAATAGCGTCTTCCTGGGTTTGGAAGAAACCTTTCTTCTTCTTCATCACCTGGCTACGAGGGCTATGAGGGTAAACACATAAGTGAATTACCGGGATACTCTAATCGTAAACTGGGATTCATCAAAAGAGTACTAGCCGAATGTGACGTTAATCATATATTGCTGGCTCCAAATTATTACGGTAGGCTTGATAATTCTAATAAAATTAAGGAGATAGATTGCAGGACGGACAGGTTTAAAATGTCATTTTTTCCACGTATGATTCGAGATCAGAACGTTAGACATCGCGTAAATCTGTAATAATTATAGAGGTAATATTTAGAGTAGGTCGATAGTATTTTTTTATTTCCTGCGTGTTCAAAACAAAGTGTGACTCGCATGCATTGCTTTTTTTTGCATGCATGAGTATCTATGAAATTGGTGTCTGGTTTCAAGTCATGCATGGTATTCGTGGATATGTCCTGCATGATTGGAATTTGGTAGTTTTTTCTTCTTTTTTCCCCTAATTACTTTTAAAGGTGTGCTGTTTGTTTTGTGCAGTTCATTTTTGTTTTTTGTGTCATTTTTCCTGGCGTGGATGCACCCCATGCCACACACCCTCGAGGTGGCTTGCAGGGTATGTCGTAGATATAGATATTATCCTGTCCAGGGGGCTAAAATTCCCCACCACAACTCTCCCTGGCACTGGCGATATTTATGGCTGGGAAGACTATTCGGGAAAATCCGAACCTTTAGGAACGCGTTCAATAATTGAATCCACGGTCACCGCGAG
Organism: Platycnemis pennipes; assembly: GCA_933228895.1. Taxonomy (NCBI): domain Eukaryota; kingdom Metazoa; phylum Arthropoda; class Insecta; order Odonata; family Platycnemididae; genus Platycnemis; species Platycnemis pennipes. Next base: position 133,076,303 of record OW121851.1, on the reverse strand, counting down.
GCGGAGGTGATTCCAAAAGTAGATTAGTTAAGAAGCTGCGAAGGAAAACAAATGCCGGCGGTCATCCGGGCTCGATTATCTTCCAAGATCGGAGATGTCTTGCTGCGCGCCCTTCCCCTCGGAACGCCCACTCACTTCGTCCTTCGAATGCGGCCACACGACGAAGGGGAAGAGCAAGCGAAACGGAAACAAAGGCCGCTGCGATTGAGAGCCTAATGCTCTCCTTGACCGCAGACGGGAATTTCGAGCGCTGATGCTCACATTCACAAAATAGTTCTAGGAAAGAGACCTTGGATACATGTTGCACGAATCCATTCACGATTTCCATCTCACGGTGATTTCCCGGAAATAAACAATGATACCCTGCTTCTGTCGTCAGTGGAGCGGCCGAAATCAATGAGAAATCCAAATCATTCCAAGCACAACCGACCTCAATCCTATGGTGAAAAGGAGGATTATTGATATTCAAACCACATCCCTGCAAATAGGTATAAGGAGGTACATCACCCCTCGATGAACATTTTCGTAATGAACAACACTCGGCAGTAATCCACGAACAGAGAAAGAATGAGGGATGCTGGTGATATGGACACGAAATCCCGGTTTTATCTTGGATGAGAGATACTACGTTTAGAGCATTTGAAGAAAGCGGAGGTCGTTAATTGACAAGAACAAACACATCTTCCGTAGTTTTGACGAGGACAATATGAGCGGGGAACACAAACAAACATATCACTCACTCAGTGATTCTACCAGAAGGTTGGTTTTTGATAGATGAGGGTAGAGCTCACCCCGAACTAAGCCACAGGCGTGTGAATTTCACACATTCAGGGTAGGGGGGCCAGTTCCTTTCCCTCGACCACCTCTCGCACTCCGAGGATTTCTTCGTTCGGGGGAGTCCAAAGGCTTCACCTGGATTTGAACCCGGTACCCTTCGAACATACGCTAAGCGCCAATACTTAGTTAGCGCAATAGTTAGAAGTACCAATATTCTACTAAACTTTGTAATTCAAAAAAGGTAAAAAAATAAAGCAGGCATGCAAAAACATGCTGTTAGTCGGGTTAGAGTAAAGTCCTTATACCTACACACAGCTACACCTGTGCTATCTATTGATACACTCGCATTTATACAATTGGATTGGACTATAATACCTATATTTACAGTTATTCATATTCCTAATTGCATGAGGAAAGTCGGACATGTTGAATCTGTCAGTTCGACAATCAATTCATCTAATTTTATGATCATGATTCAGTCTACCATAGTAATTTGGAGGTCGTAAAGTATTTTTAACGTCATCAGTGAAAATATTGTCTTGGAATTTATTTAAGAGATTAATTAGAATAGTCTAAATTTCAACCTACGATATAGCAATGATTCCTATTTTAATTCATGCTTTAGACAGATTACGCTAATATAGTTATCATACCGTCAACAACCTATGTAATTGCTAGAATTCCCCAGGAGGTTCGTTGCCGCTACATCTGCACCATGTAGTGAGAGAAATAAACTTCAAACTTGCGCTAACGCATGTATCAAATTAGAACATGTTCTAATTTGCTCGCACAGGCGGCCTGTCCTCGCAAGTCGTCGCTTTACACGGCGCCATATTTCTTGCGCAAGTGTTCTCGCAACAGCATGCGCAGTATCAGTGACCGTGTAAAACGGCCTTTAGAATATCTCACCACAGTGCAGCAACATTTCGAAGTATACAGAGAGACAACGTCAAGGTCAAGGGCTGGAATATGGCTGACAGCGCTCTATTGAATTGAACATAAGATAATGCTTCGCACTCATTTCTCCTTCAAAGGTCAGTACGCTGCAATACGACATTTAATAGGACAACAACATGATTACTACGGCGCTCGATTTCGATACAAATTAGACAACACGGGACCAAGTACGGCCATTTTTATAGTACACATATTCTAAACCAAGAGACATATATAGGTATAGGACATAATTCAGGAAGTAAAGTAAGTTTTCCATGCATTCCCACAATAAAATTGGTGTAAGTACCCCTATTATGATAAATATAATTACATTAGTGGTATTAAACAACAGCTGTTCCACGAAATTCAAAAACATCTTAGCAGTGGCAGAGAGTTCGCGATCCGTGTAATTGCACGGGAAATTTCTGGCGTCCCCAAAGAATTAAATGAATCTTTTGCAAAAAAGAAATGAAAGGCAAAATGACACATCAGCACTTTCGGATTTCAAATGCCTGTCTAGACCACAGACGCAGCAGAAGAATACACTCGGAACAAAAACATAAAAAATACATGCAAAGTCAACAACGAAAAAGTCTATTGAAGTTTTTCTTCCATTCCGAGTTCAGGGATTTTTTACACGCCGGACTGCACATGGAAATGTAATTACGAGCACCTCCTCTCGGGAATTGCATGCAAATGTCCTTCACATAACGCCGACCACCTGTAGGATTGCGCTGAGAGTCTGCTAATATGTATAGCGAAAGCGCTAGGGGGGCGGGAGCGTACTTCCACGGCCAGCTCACTTCAGCCAGCAAAACAAACGAAGTAGACGAAGCGAAAGCACGGATTGGAAAGGATCCGAGATTCCCCCGCACGAGATAAAACAGTGGACGTTAACCAAATGACCTCACTGGATAACCAACGCATAGTCGTTGGCTCGTACTTATTGCTAGTTACTCTCCAATACGAGCACGTTTCAGGAGGCTCCACCGAATTATGAAGTAGCAGTCATTTTTGTGAAAATTTGAGGGCGCTCAATTTTTTGGCCCTTCTATCGATTGGTAATAAAATAATGAGGCCTTTCCATCATATATTTGGAGAAAAAAGACGATGAAAATCACCTATTCTATACGCGGTTATACGGCAGGGCATGGCTCTTGTAGTAAAATTTGCAAATTAATAATAAAAAGAGAAATGTTGTTTTGATGAAAAACTAATATAAAATGCGCAATTTTATATATAATTTAGCACAGTAAAAAAGTGCTCGCCTTACCACACTTTTTTAATTGACATTAATAAATGTTTGCAGAAAAAAAGCAGAAAAGCCTTAGTTAAGTACATGAAAATGGCGCTACAGTATGTTGTTATCATTGGCAACGGTACTTATGAAGGAACGTACTTACAAAACTATTTACTAACTTAATTAAGGAATATATACCAAAGTCCTTCTTATATTTTTTAATTTTCTTAATTAATATTTTTTTTTTTAATTTGAAATTTAAAATTTTCATTGGATATTGGATTGGATCGGATATTGGATATGGTGTAATTAATACCAATGCTTCCAAATGGTAGCAGCGTCATTGTTGCCAAACAGTTTTCAAAAATATCATCATTAATAAAATTCAAAACAAAGAGTTGAATTTGCAAGGGAATGGTTTAAAACTAAGAAGAAAATATTTAACCTATTTTAGAACACGTATTAGCGGGATTGAACATGTATTCTCATTTTATAAATTAAACGTGACAACAACACGTCAGTCATGTTTCGAAGCCAAAATGAGTTAAAATCGCTTGTAAAAAATAGAATGCAACTACAAAGAACTATATAATAGCATTCTTGTACAATTATATTGCAAGCGTTATAGCCCTATAGATGATTTTCCATATAGGTGTTTTTCTGGATCGGTATTTATTCATTAAATAACATTGCTCTTTTACGGTATTTTGAATCGCGGAGTCACGGTGGAACCTCCTTAACGTTAATCGAGTTCTCACTAGCGAAGGTTATGATGACTCAATACTAGAAGCTTTGAAAACCACGGCTGCGTTTCCAAGATTGATCATAAGAATATACGGTGAAGCTATGGAGGGAACATATTCTCCATTCAGTTATTCTCTAAAGGCCGTTGTACACGATACAATTTCTTGTACAAGATCTTGTACCATAAATTGAACGGCGAGATTGGACCAAGATATTGTACAAGAAGTTGGTTCACGGTCGTACACGATCAAAGATTTTCATGCAATTTGTGCGCCAATAACATGCGCAGATATCGTTTTCCGTCCAACAGCTGAATCGCGATATCCGATGACGATAGTATTTCGAAAATACTGCCATAGTTACTGGGTTACAATGATTTGCTACCATTAATCCTAGCATAAATAAAATGAAATTTTACGATTGCTTACTTGCACTCTTTCATCAGCTCATGAAACCCATCATTTATCGTCCAAACATCATGTTTCGCTTGTTGCATATATTTATTTTTTTGTTCAATAACGTCATCTTTAATTTCATTGAGGTTTAATGTTTGCCAGTGTGTCCAACTCATCTTTTGAGAAATAGAACACTTCCGACGCGACAGACGAATATCACAATTTGGAAGCTACGAAGAATATCATAATATGGAAGCAACAAAGAATATCACGATATGTACAACAAAAATGGAAGTTTTTCCACGTTTACAGGAATAAAAGTGATCGCAAACAGAACACCAACCTTACGAATACTAAACGAACGCATCACTACCGTCACATGTCATGCGCAGAAGCTACTGAGTGGATCTTGGACGGTTTCATCCAATAATATAGAGCATGATCTAATTTCTTGTACAAGAAATTGTACGAACCCCTCGTACACGATACAATTTGCGCATTGTACAAGTTCTTGTACAAGAAATTGTACCGTGTACAACGGCCTTAACAATTTAGAGCGAGTATTGTTATTATTAGACCAAGTAACAACGACAAACAACATTTCTACATCTACATAATACCCTGCAAGTCGTGGTGCAAAATGACCTCAGCCGTCGACGCACCCAATAAACATTAATACTACTACTACTACCCTGCAAGTCATAATAAAGGTGTGTGGCAGGGTGAGAATACACACCAAACATCATTAAATATCATGCATAAAAAGGATTAGTAATAATATTCTATTACAAACTTCACAAATTAAACAAGATAAAAATAGTAAATCAACCCTGCTAAAACATGCTATTAGTAGGATTAGCTTAAAGTCCTTGTACCAACATGAGTAAATGTGCTATCCATAGATACACTCGTATTTTTGCTATTGGATATATTTACAGTTATACTTCATTGTATGAGGAAGCAAGGACATTTTGAATCTCTCAGTTCGGCAATCAATTTCTCTAATTTTATGATTATGGTACAGTCTACCATCGTAAGTTGGAGTTCGCGAAATATTTTTAACGTCATCAGTGAAAATATTATCTCGAAATTTATTTAAGAGATTCGAACTAAATTTAAACCTACTGTCTGACAACGATTCCCTATAGAATAGACTGGTTACGCTAATATCGTTATCATACCGTCCTTTACAAATCTTGCCGAATTTCGCTGCACACGTTCTAATTAATTATTTAAGCGTATTTCGTAAGGATCCCATGTACTGGCAGCGTATTCTAAATGAGGATATAAATGATCAAATATTCTAACAAGAAAAAAAATCCACTCAACCGGGATAAGAACCCGGACCCCATAATTTCAGGCCAGGTACTCTACCAGTTAACCAACCGAGGGCTGTTCTACCAGAATAAGAATGCAACAAATGAATGCAACTGGAAATACAATCAGAGAAGAGAAGAAACTGCATTAGAACCTAAATCTGAAGAGCACTTATTTTCTGCAGTAAGGCAGGGCGGTACAGACAAGGCAACACTGGAAGCTAATGAAACGTGGTGTCACAAAAATATAATGAATACAAATGGACAGACCAAGAAACCAACGAATATACGCATAAAAGAGAGAGTGGGAGAAAAGAGAAACCCGAAAAAAGCATGAAAACAAGCAGAAAACATCTAACGACACACATGGAGATGAGCAAGACATATCGTGAGAACCGATGCAACACGAGTAGCTAATGAACCTCTTAGCCAATCAGCAAATTTTTGCAGTATTGAGAAGCATGACGTGTACGTAACGGTTATCTTCGTATTGTAACTAAAGGAAACGAAAAATAATTCATTTGTCAACAATATGAGTTAAGAATCAATATAGCTGATCGTGAATCAGATGCTATTAAAAAATTAAAGTGATCACACCGGTAGCCCCAAAACAAATATGTAACCTCAGGCAAAAATGCTTCGACATACTCATACTTTCTGCCCAATTCAAATGGAAATTGAATAGAATCAAATCAGAACCATGCCAAAAAATATCAACGTGCTGATATTATTAATTTACGACCAATTTCATAATGGCTTTGCTGAGCAATCAAAATTTAGAATTTATAAAATCCCTGATTTCCCAGCTATTTGCTACCCTGTTTCCATGTTTCAAGTGTCCATTCAAAAAGCACGTCGACAAATAAAGGGAAGGCTTTATAACAATTAACATAAGTATTCCATAAATTTTAGTGCAGCTGAAACATCAAGTAAGGAAACACAGATTTCTTCTTCTTGTCAAATGTTTTTACATACACGGCATCCGAAGCAAAACGATAATTAGAGAACATTTAAGAACTTTTAGAAAGAAATGTAGAGAAACTTAAAAAAAATAGCTATCTATCAATCATCATTAAGTGACTCACCATTTCCACGCAGATACAGGGTAAACAGTCCGCAAGTTTCAAAATCCAATGCTACGCAGTTTGCTTATAAACATAGAGCGAAACTTTACCTTCATCTTTGCATCACAGCACCAATAGCCGAGAAAGAAATGTCACTCACCTGAAAGAGAAAAGATCAGGATTAGAATTTATTTTTAATGAGAGAATATTATTAATGGAAGCTCAGTGAAATGACACGGCACGAAAGAGGTGGGCAAAGAAATTTACGCAGAAAACAAGTATCCTGGACTGATTTATTATGTAATACATAAAGAGTTCGCAGACATAACTGGTACAAAGAGGTACGAAATATTCCATTCAATAATCGACTTTGAAAGAAACACTTAAGTGAAAAGAAGGTAAATAAGGGATAGAATTATTTGTATAATATGTCCCGTACTTCATATCTTACCCACGTTTAATGAATATTATTAGTACTTCAAACTATAAAAAACTTTTTTGCAATAACCTCCTAAACATCGATAAATCGGCATGAACGATAGTTAAAGATCGATTCTCATAGGCATGGAAAATGAAAATATGTAATAATGAAATTGGACATTTAGTGAATTCATGAAGAGACCCTTTGGAATAAGGCAACAGTACACAAAACGAAGTGATCTATAATTGGACAACGAAGTTGTCTATTTCATCAAAACATTTTTCACTAGAAAAAAATTAGCATACAGTATATTCTGGAAAAAATTGCAACCCACAGCAAATAATTTTGTGCCATGTGACTGTTGATGTTAAGTAAAGGCACATCGCACCATTATAAAAAATAATAAACTACAACAATTGAATATGTTAAGTTCCACTTCAGTCGATTAGAAAAACAAAAGCAATGGAAGAGACAAGTATCGTTTGTAATGTAAAGCGAAAAATTCTTGTCTCGCCATCTATGGAAACCTTCCAGTACTACATCCAAAACGTATATTTTTGCCCTATGCGGTGAGCCCTCTACATTACACTTACTCTTTGGTGATACTGCGAGCATTTGTCAATTTGGGCCTCCAAGTGGATACATCGCAGCTTTTGCGATACAAAATGAATATCGTAGGGCGATATTCAAATCCGTATATCGCGCGGTCCTACCCTTTCCACCCCTAACATTGATCCCCAGAACAAAAGACGCGCGACGTGCCCGCAAAATTCACAGCTGGGAGGGTTAAAAAAGAGACGAGAAAAACCGTGAATTAAATGCAAAGCCACGCGCGTCATTTGCTATTCGCGTCTACGTACCCCGGGAATGCATGGGCTGTACCGTTGCGGAAACCCAAACGGATACGTGCATACGCATAAACAGTTGTCACAATATACGTATCGTTTGTTCACCCCAAGCTCGCATTTATCGTCACACTTTAAGCGAGGCACATTGACTCCAAATAGAGGTATCAGTCAAACCAACGATTAGGTATTGCCTCCCTGAGAACATGGCCTCCGAAGTCGATATTCCCTTGATAACGATGAGCCATTTAATTCTTCAACAGCACGGAAACGTCAGCAAGGGAGACGTTTCTTTCGTGCCTCGATTCGGTGTTGACACACGCCCCTTGTCTCCCATGAGACCTCTCAGGCTTGTTGAGTACGGGAGCGGATACACGAAAAATGGAGGAGAGAATCGAAAACTTCCCCTTATGATTTTTTTCGGCACCATCTAACTGATCCCTTCGGTATACTTGGACTTCCAAAGCTTCTTGCGATATGCCAATCTATTCGGACATTCCAAGCGGTTACTATACGGAAATTCCTTTAACTTGAAGAAGTAAAAAGAATCTCAGTGTATGCAGCCAACTTGAATCCTCATTAACAAAACGCTGCCATAATGCATACGTTGCCCATAAACTTCCAAGGATTAGATATTACATAAAGGAGTATAACTTTTAGTGACGCTAATTCCTTGCAGAAAGAAAAAAAAGATGCGAACACCACGGTAATTTAATTGAATCCAACAGCGGTGGTGCGAAAGACCATTGCCGTCGACGCACCAAAAACCCAACTCTACTACTACTCAGACAACGGATTATATAATTGCACAGCAAAACGGACAGATTTCTAAAATTAGATTACAATGGGGAACATACACTATATTTTATAACTCTTTACTTCTAACTGTGACATTTATTAGCTAAACTTGGCGAAAATTTTTCTGACGCATTAAGTTACGTTGCAAAGATATTTTTCTAGAAAAATAGTACTTTTTCGACAGCTTGAAAACATGACGTCATCTCATGATGTCATGGCACAGTATCACTATGGGCGTTGTTTACATGTTGTACGTGGAGGTAACTTATTTAATGAATACTTGGCGAAAATGTAGGCATGTATTTATCTCATTTGTTTAATGAAAGAAACGAATGTATTTCAAATTTTTATTTAAGTAGCATTGACGGTAACGAAAAAATCGTCCATAAATCATATAATGCCTGTATATTGCCCAAGAATCTCTGCTACGCAAAGCAATCGCTGTTTTTTTAAAGAAGGATGCCACCGTAAGGGAGTCATCCAAAGGAAAATAGTCAGATTGTAATTTTTAAATATTTTTTCAGCCAATCATTCGATCAATAAACGGCCAAACTCCTCAAAACAATATACTCGCTTCGTTTCCTACTAAAATAAATGTCTGTTTACGTAACAACATGAAATATACGCCGTGCAGTGACGTCCGAAGGCGTTTCAGGTCACGTGACTTTCGCCAATTTTATGGGAATATTTTAATAGCATTTAATGATATTAGTGGTTGGCACAGAAACTTTTGGCTTATGCATCTAAAGTGTTGAGAAAATTTAGCATCAACTACATCATGAATCATCTACGAGAAACAAATTTATGGATATTCCTCATTATCCGTAATGCGAAGAAAAAACTTGGAAAACAAATGGCGAGTCGTGAATACGTTTAGGCCCTACTTTTTTTAGATACTCGAATTCAAGAGAACGCGGATTCGACGGATTCAGGTGTATAGCGGATGAAATGAGGCTTTCGACACGCATGAATGCAGTTTTTGCCAGGTTGGATCAGAACTGCGGTTTCAAAGCCGCCAAGGTCCAGACATTGCTATTGTCACGCAGTCTTTCCACTTAAAGGTTCGCAGTTTTTATTTAAATTCGCCATGGCCAATTCAACCTATCTTCGACAGTAAAAACTGCGGCAGCGTTGCCTGATATTGAACGCTATTAGACCTTGGTTTCTGGAGGAGTCTGGGAAGAAACTTTTTCCTGAGCATGGAACAAGGAAGTCATATAGATCAGGCGGTTTCTCAAGACCCTGCCGCGCTTTGAACCTTGTACTTGAAATTCATCGACTACGTCAGGATAATGTTGAAGACATAAGAACCGCCGTTATTGCAAATCAACTAAGAGAATATATGATGTATGTATGTACCTACTTCATTCAATCCGTAATCTTGACATGAATTTAACGATCACGCAAACTATTGGTAAACATTATCGGGAATCTTACACCAGGACTAAAAGCTGTTATGACCCGCATGTTCCTTAAATATTGAACTATCGCAAAACATTTACCAGTGAGAGCTAAAAGAAGCATTAAAGGGATAAATAACCTCTCAGATCTTCAAAAGATGACGAAAATTGAATTGAAAATGAAGGAGAATGAAACAGCGAATCAAGTTGAGACTGAAGACAAGCGCCAGCAGATATCAAAAGCGATTAAGAATCCATTATTTCATACACCACTTCCAGTAAAATACTTCAAGAATATAATAAGAAAGAGCATCAACAAGAAGAAAACTAAAATCCTAGTGTGCGGAAGAGAGAAGCTTAGGGCAAACATCACAATTGGAGGAGTGAAATTGGAACAAGTGGAGAACTTCACCTACTTCGGCAGCACTATAACTAGGGATGGAAGAAGCTCGACGGACATCAAGTAAAGAATAGCACAAGCTAAGGAAGCGTTTATGAAGAAGAGACAACTACTGTGCTCAAAGAACCTACGGCTGCAAACAAGGAAGCACTTCATCAAAACATTCGTATGAAGTGTGGCACTCTATGGATCAGAGACACGGAACATCGGGAAAGCAGACCAACGAAGAATTGAAGCCTTCGAAACATGGTGCTGGAGGAGAATGTTGAATATTAAATGGACAGATAAAGTGAGGAACGAAGAGGTGTACAGAAGAGCAGATGAAGAAAGGACAATATGGAAAACCCTACGGCAAAGAAGAACCAGATGGATTGGACATACCTTGAGGCACAATAAATTAGTTAGAAATTTAATAGAAGGAAAATTGAAGGGAAGGTCTCGCGAGGAAGACTTAGGGACAAGTATATAGGGCAAATAAAGAAGGACGTGAAAGAGAAAACATTCCAGGACGAGAGGGAATTAACACTGAAGAGGGCAGGATGGAGGGCTGCAGTAAGCTAATCCTAGGATTGAAATACTGATGATGATGATGATTAAAGTAAGAACTCAAAGATACCGAGGATATGCTCCAATTATTGACACTTTACAATCAATCAAAAGCAACTCCTTCATGCATACCATATTCCATTAAATTATCATACAATGGAATACTGAAGAAAAAATTAAAATTAAAGGTACAAAACGATAATATACTCAATATAGAGGCGTCGATATATGTGCTTACGCGCAGAATATTGACTCACTATACACAGGGCCGGATTAAGAACCTTATAGCGGCCTTAAGCACTTTTTAAGATTTTGATGCCCACTTATGTATGTAATTCAAAGTATATAAGTCATAGATTGCGCTTTCTTTAGCGGACTATCATGTGAGAAAAGAGCGAAATCTCTATTCAACCAAAGTAAGCTGAACAGAAGTAAAAATAAGTTAATCCATTCAACTTTCCGTGAGTGCCTCCTTCCCTTGATGCCTAAGACAGGCTTATTTTGCTTCAGGGTAAATCTAGCCCTGACTGTTTATAATGTAGGACTATAGCCTCTGATTACAAATTCTTAAATTGTCGACTAGTCTCATTTCGGGAGTTTGACACATTCAACTTCCATACATCATAAAAACTAATCAAACATTTCAATTTCTAATGGCGACTGAGATGAAAGAAAAAATAACACAAAATAAATTGATGAAGAATAGTAGCCAATTCTTCAATTGTATTTAAGTATATGCAAATGATTGATGACGAACTATGTTATTGTGCTGTTAACGGCATTACCTGTGGACACACTCCTATCGAAAACAATTAACAAATCCCATCGACCTTAAGGAAATTGACAGTTCCATTAACATCATAGATCGAAAAAAAAAATGACGTCACCATAAAGTTTATAAGCCTAATTCAGAGCTTGGTTAATTTGAACAACAAGAAAAACAAGCGCTTAACACTTGGGATGGGGGACTGCAGGATTTTCTCTACCGCGAGCGTGGTGCCTTCAAGATTACCGAAGGAAAAGTTTTCCTTGATCGACGACCAAACCACGTTCGCCATCTAGAGCGCTAACGAGAAAATCCTACTGCGTGTTGCGTATCGCACAGAAGCATCGAATATGGGATCCATCCTGGGGGACAGTTGCTTTTTCGAAGACCATTTCCGTCTTACGAGTGCCACCTTTAATGGACCCTATAGATCCTCATAAACATTCTGGGAATCGTTGTAGTGGGAATCAGACTGTATGTTGAAATTTAGACTTAATCTCTTAAATAAATTACAGGACAATATTTTCACCGATCACGCTAAAAATATTTTGCGAACTCCAACTTACTATGGTTAGACTGGACCATAATCACAAAATTAAGGAAATTGATTTCCGAACAGACTGATTCAAAACGTCCTTCTTTCATCGTAGAATTAGGAATATGAATAGCTTGTAAATATATCCAATAGTAGGTATAAATACGAGGGTATCAATGGATAGCACAGGCAGTTGCATTCTGATACAAGGACTTTAAGCTAACCCAACTAACAGCATGTTTGTGCATGCTTGCTCTATTTTTATCTTTTTCAAATTGTGAAGTTTAGACTAGAATATTATTTCTAATCCTTTTAATGCGGGATATGTAATGGATGTTAGGTGTGAATTCAACCTCTGCCACAAACCTTTCTGGTGGCTTGCAGGGTATTATGTAGATTTAAATGTAGAAACATTGCTTCGAGGATCAGGAATCTAGGTTAGCTTGGTGGCCTGCCAACTGGCCAGTTAGCCGAAGGTCCGTGGTTCGATTCCAGATCATGGAAACCCTTTTCCTCCGATGATTCTCACGACGGAGGTGGGAAATCTTTTGCGACCCTACTGCGGCCTTCTGCAGATCCGTAGAGTATCAGCAGTTCCTCTCGTACACAGGGTTTTTTTACGTTCGAAAAGCACAGCACAATTTTTTCACCCTGTTGCATCATTAGTTTCGAATTAATGCGCATGGACACGTTTACTGCTTCCGGATGACGCCATGTGAGGTTCCTGCAATCCATTCTCCCAAGTATGCGTCTCCAAGCGACGCCGCCAGATGCGAGTAACAACCACCTCCCCCCTCCACGACTCCAGCATCACACTCAAGACACACGAAAGATCCCCGGCAACCGCCCGAAAAAAAAACACATCGGACAAATCTCAACACTATCACTGTAATGAAGTAATGAAGAATCCTCGAACTTCTATTCACCGACGCTGACGAATTCACTGACGCATAGTAATACCTGACGCATGAATCGATAAGCGTGGATTGCTCGAGACCTATCAATAGAATCATTTTATTACCCCATCCAAATCAGGGAGTCATCGTCTTCAGACTGTAATCACTCAAATTACAAGCACACAGCGGTATTACAGTCACATCTCCCTTAAAGGACATCTCCAAATAACGGACAGTTTTTCAATTCCCGGAAGCGGAACAAATAGACGTATGGAACTACACTTTAAGAGCTATCCTGCAAAACAATTCCCACCCCTTAACAAAACACTCCATATATGCAATTTGGTTGTATGTATAACTAGAAAAAAAACTATTTTCTTAGAAATAAAGGAGCAATCAGGTTGTCTGTCTACGAGTTCGTCCTCCTTCCTCTATCCTATCCACTCACTGCTTACTACAATGCTACTTATCTCTTCTCTAGCGGTCAAGTGTTCGATTCTTGTTTTGGTCATGATGATGCCAATAGTTGTCTAATGGGTAAAATATGAAAAATGGTTTCATTCCATATTTTGAGTTACACGGATCCATTTTTCCAATATTAAAAAAATAAAAATTTAATTCCACGTATTAAATGTCATTCTAGTTTAATTCACAACAATTACTGCATAAAAAACTATGTCGTAATTACAGTCCCCTCTAAACAGCGGACACCTCTCAATTGCGGACAATTTTTCCGGTGCCAAACGTGTCCACAATAGGGAACAGGCACTATTTTTATAACTCTTTGCATGAGAAGTTTATTAGTTTAAATGAACTTGGCGAAAATTTTGCCGATGAATTAAGTTGTTTTGCATTGATATTGCCCTTTAAAAATTGTACGTTTTCGCCAGCTTAAAAACACGACATCATCGCATGACGTCACGGCACGGTATCACTATTGCTACGTTTTCATGTGGCCGCTTTTGCTTTGACGCACACTGCGCCACCAATCAGAACGCAGACTGCGTTGTCGTCCGAGTTGGTTACCTTTCATCTTTCTGCGTTGACGCAGCTGCGTCAGAGCGAGGAACAACGCATTCTACCTGTCATTTGTTCGTCACGTGATTCTTTCGCTGGATTATCACCTATTACCACGGTTTACCACCGTCATATGTTTCGGTGCGTTGCTGCTGGCGCTGCCGGTGACATGAAAACAGGGTATTTTCCTGCCGCACAACGCAACGCAAAAACGGCCACATGAAAACGTAGCTTATGGCCGATGTTTTTCTCTTTTACGAGGAGGAAAGTTGTTAAATGAATACTTGGCGAAAATGTTTTTTATTTACCTCATTTGTTTAATGCAATAAACGAATGTATTTCGATTTTTTATTTAAGTAGTATGGATCGTAACGAGCAAATCGTCCATGATACCTGTACAGTCCCCTGTTTGTTTCAACTCCGTGAATCTCTGCATTGACAAAGAAATCGCTGTTTTTTAAAGAATTATGCCGCCATGAGGGAGTCATCTAAAGGAAAATTGTCGGATTGTGCTTTTTTAAATCACTTTGCAGTCATGGTTTCGATCAAGAAATTGGTTAAAAACCTCAAAAATATATATTCGCTTCGTTTTCTTCTAAAATAAACATCTGTTTCCGTAGCAATATGGAACTTATAACGTGCAGTCATGTCAGAAGGCGTTTCAGATCACATGACTTTCGTCCGTTTTCGGGAAAATTTACAAAGCGTTTAATAATCTTTGTGGTCGACAGAAAATGTTGAGTCATATATTTAAATTTGTGAGAAAATTTCGCATCAAATACATCATTGATACACGAGAAACAAATTCATGCGTATTCTCAACTGGGAGGTTTGACTGTTTATATTTGACACACTTCTCGACTACGATACAGCAAGCATAATTAAGAATAATATTTCAATCAAATAATTCAATGTTGGAGAAAGAGAGAAGAATCTACTTACAGCTGGAAATACAAGCTTAGAATTAAGGAAACTATTTATCAGAGCATACATTTGGAGTATGTTTCTTTACGGCAGTGAGGCATAGACGATGAGAGCAGCGGAGAAGAAAAGGGTGGAAGCATTCGAAATGTGGTGCTACAGAAGAATGCTGACGATTAAATGGATCGACCAAGTAAATAACGAGGAAGTCCTAAGAAGAGTAGGAGAAAAGAGAAGTCTGTTGAAAACTCTAAAAAGAAGAAGGACTACTTAATCGGCCATATCTTGAGACATGATGGCCTGATGAAGACTATCGTCGAAGGAAACGTGAACGGGAAGATTGGAAAAGGTAGGCCACGTATGAGATACATGGAACAGGTGGTGAAGGATGTAAAAGAGAAGAATTACGTCACAATGAAAAGGTTGGACGATAGAAGAGTCGAGTGGAAAGCTGCGTCAAACCAATCCTAGGATTGTTAACCAATGACGATGATGATGATGATAGAGAAAGAAATGAAGGTGAGAGCCGGAGTTAAAGTAGTACACTTTAACTTTAAGTATAAGACGTCATCCCGAAACAAAATTCGTGCAATCCTTTTGGGTGACTGAAATTTAAGCATTTTTTCCAAGTTGCGATGAAAACCGGAACATTTTATTCCTGACGTTTGGAACTACGTATTTACTCATTGATTAGCTCCCCACACCTGCAAGCACGATGACCAAAAACGGGTCCGACCACTTCCACGACTTGAAAACCACGAAGTTGACTTTCAAGCCGTTGACAATCGTAAAGGAGACGGATTTTCAAGAGTTTAATCTTTAGGGTACGCAGAACTGCACGAAGCAACTTCACACGATGAGATATTTTTTCAGTGTTACACATTATATTACGCATGAGAAAGTGGGTTGTCATTGCCCAAAACACGATGTTAACAAAAAAGTAGAACCAATTCTTGCACGAATCACTTCATGCCGTCGTTCCACAAATCAAGCGAACCTATTAATTTGCCAGTTTTATGGAGAGTCACGCCTTTCGTTCGCATTAAAGGGACGTTGACAGATCACTACCGAAACAGGTAACGAACCCAGCGGATCTGGATTGAATTCTCACTTGGAGAGCTCCCGAACTGGCACCTAAGTGAAACAAAATAACTAAAGCAGTAGAAAATTCCCAATATATTCAAGTTCTGCGCACAGCCATTCTCTACGCAGAAAGTAATCACACATACTCAAAGAGCGGCGTCAAAAGATAATCTCAAACCAAGTAGCTGCGTTATTTCGGAGAAATACCATAGTCACGACGGAGGAGCGCTCAAGAGAACAAACTTTCATGAAAGCAAGAAACTATCATTGACTCCGTTATTTATCGTACGCATACCTTGTTGAAAATAATTTTCGTAACAGACATTACGCTCCCGATGCTTTGATTTCTGCACTATGTAAATACACCAAGACAAAAGAGAAATATAAAGGATAACGCGAGCATGACAATGGTAGGTCTCTTCTATCCAAAACAATCCATACGCAAAATTCGATTTGGAAGCCATTAAGTTCATTAAGCCTGCTTCGTAAGGATATTAGGATACTAGTGAACGACGAAGATTTAGAGAGCGAGTTCAGCAGTTCCCGAATTTTTTGAAGCTTAGCCAAAGAGAGTGAATGAACGGGCTGAAGAGAATTCAAAATGAAATCGAAAGCAAACCTTAACAGCTCGAATATCGCAACAGGCGTGGTTTCGGCATCAAAACGGCCATGAAAAGGGTTATGCTGCTAATCAACTACCAGATACTGAACTAATTAGTACCATTCACTTTAATAATTATCCAGGCCAATACCGCGATGGAAAATCACTCACATAAACAAAAAGTCAAGAGTAATTCAGCAAAAAAACGAACATTACCCAAAGACAATTCTTGCAATCCCAAACCATAAAGGAATAAATCTTCAATTGTGGGAATGAAGTTTCCCGCGTTACGTATCGGGCCGCAATTCAATCCACAGGCAGGCTCAACATGCGTCGATCTTCAGCACTAGTGAGTACTAACTACAGTGTTCATTATAATTATCCATTTTACGTGCGACCCTTAAATATTGAATTTACAAATATAAAATTTCTAATTTTATTTAAAAAAGAATTCTTCTTAACATTCCGACAACGAAACAAAAAATACTATGCCGTGGGATGGAAACAAATTATCAAGGTCTGAATAATATTTAAGTAATTGATAACTCTTTCAGCGCCGATTACTTGAGGTTAAATTCTTCGTTTTAAATGAAGGGAAGCTTCACACTAAAACGCCATACGATAAGCGGCCTATGGAAATTTGAATCCAACTTTCGTCAGGCAAGCTAATCTTAAACATTGTGTCGCTATTTATTCCGTTTCTTGGGGACCTCCGATGAGAGGGCGAATTTCGCACGCCACAAGATTTCTAATCAGGACAGGCCACGAAACGGCTGCTTCGAAAAACTACGAGGGGCCAAATTTCAAGGGAAGATATCAGAAAATGTGAGATTTATCGAGAGAACTTTTATCTAATCTCCCGAGAGCATCAGCAAAATAAGAGAAATGGACATTTAAAAAAACGGGCACAACGTGAAAAAACAGGACAAAACGTCAAGCGTTAGGAATTAATGAAGCAAACGATACATTACGATTCGCAGATGAATATCATAAAAGATCTGTCGACAGTAAGCACACAAGTGGGCTTCTGGATGCAGAGCCGGCTTTAGACAAAATATATACCCGGGTGAGAGAGTATTTCGCCCACTCCCACTGGTCAAACTCTGTTGTGACAAATACTCACAATTTACACGTAGGTAATATTAAAAATAAGGTAGTAAAAAAACTAGTAAATTAGCTTGTTGGACATGAAGTATGCTGTCAGTCCCCGAATAAAAAAAAGCTTTTGCCATTCCCACGGCGCCCCTTGCTTCATGGTGTCCCGGGCAGCCGCCTGGGCCGGGCCTGTCTGGAGACTGAGCACATTTCTTCATTGGGCTTGGGATTTGCGCTATCAAAACTAAATCACTACCGGACCCGTCGATCAGTCCTATTAGTTCACAACCGCGCAAATCTGATACTACGACGCGGTTCTGTATCGCTCGTTAAGTTATTGCGCGCGACCTGGTGACATCAGTTAACTTCCCCACGAGAGGAATCGTAAATTACGCACAACGTTAACATTTATACCCGTAAAAATGTATAAATGCAAGACGAGGGAAACAGAGGGAGGGAGGTACGCAGTGGCAACATCAACGTCGGTACTATTCCTCAAGGGAGAGAGGGGGAAAAAATCTCTCCTGCGTGACACCGCGATTTGGAATTTAAAAATATCGCCAAGGGCGGCGGTGCTTTTCATGGCCGCACGTGGAGGCGGGCGGGTTGCCGACCTTTCGCCTGGGGAGAGTCCCCAGTAGCCCTCGCGAAACCACGCCACGAGCTGTCCCCGTCTAGAAAAAGAATTCGATTATTTTTAAGTCCCGTGGGACTCCTGATATAGTCCCTCCGCCCACCCCCGAATTCAACCCCCTCCCCGCGCGCCGCCAAACCCTCGCAGGCAAATGGTCGTCCCCTCAACGCGAGCGTAGGACGTTTTTTTTGGCGCTAAATGCGAGCGGCGATCTGCGGAGCCCTTCTTCCACTTGGCCGGCAAATGTTATGAGCAGCGGAGGAGGGTGAAGAGAGATGTCGCGGTTTTTCCTGCTCAGGGATCACGCGAGTTATTAATGCCATCGATGACATTTTCATCAAGGTGGCAGCATTGTAACTTCAAGGGTTAAGGTCCGTCTATACCAGGTCGTGACAAACATTTGCCTTATGTAATCAGCCATATTGACTCAGATTCGCGGCGGGAATTCGAACTTACCACGGACGATACGTAGGGTATTGATGCAAAGTAACACAATTTGCCGTTTAACTATGAGAGATGGGGCTATGAGTTTTTTATGACATGTAAACGACAAATGGGCGATTTGGAAGGATCTTCTAAAGGGTGTGTTTGAACCGTCGGGATTTTCTTGAGCACGTAACCAAGGAGTCACGTGGTACAACAGTGAACGATTCGCACGTTTGGTACGTTTTAATAGCTCATTACAATCTTTTTAATTGTTTTCACTCGAGTTTTTCTCACCCATCTCGAGTTAGGAGCCCCCGGATGAGAAAAACGCAAGTGAAAATATAATATAATTTGTCATGAGTGATTTAAACAGACTAAATTTGCGAACCATTCGTGTTTGTACCACGTGACTCCTTGCCTGTTCGAAAAAATCCCGACGGTTTCAAGCGCACCGCCCTTGGTTTCACATAAGTTGTTTAAACGAGGTGTTTTTTAATCATGTATACATGGTAATAGGTACCTGATAATCCATGCATGGTGATGTTTCACCCCCTGCCACACACCCTTGCGGTGGCTTTCAGAGTATTTCGTTCCATATTAACAATTCATTGGCATGAACCAGATGAACTGAATCATGGTCTCCGATCACATGGTTCATAAAGAACCAAATGAGAGATTTGAGTGGAAAAATGTTTTGATTCGTCAAGAACGAGAACGGTGGAGAATAATTTGAATTCGTTGAGGTAAGACTTAGAAGGTGCAAAATGACCTAAGTAGTCGAAGCACCTTAATAATCAATTACTACCACAACTTGAATCCGTTGATTCATGTTCGTATCGGGTTAGAATCACGATATTTAATAGTGACACAGCGCAAATTTGTAATAAACCGCTTATACCAAATATCTAAGGAAATCGTGCAATGGTACTAATTCGTATCACCAAATGTATTCCTAGAGAAATTACTCCAAAATAGTGGCAATGGAGCATGGAAGTTAAGAGAACCGTGGAAAACATAATCTATTATCTTTTAAATTCATATTATTATCATGCATTTAGTTCATAGGTGCGAACAGTAAATGCTCCACGCTTTATCGGCGTTAATTCCATATTATTTCAGCGTTAATACATAACTAAGCCATATTCGTGCAACAAAGTGGACTAAATTCAAGGAATCCTTTATAAGCACTTAACCAAGCAAAAATTTGGACGTAAATGGTTTTCTCGAACAACTTATAGAGACTAATGAAGACATTTCCGCAGTTAACAACTTTCACTGTTGGATGGAACACTATTCCGTAAAAGAATCATTACAATTCATAATTAAGGGTAGTTAAATGAGTTTTATTTATCCACAGCAGTCAGCATGCAATTGAGAAATTGCGTACAAAATAATTCCTTGCTTTAAAAGTCCCGATTTCAAGCGCAGAACTAGAAAAATCCAGACACGCTCTCTATTTTCTTCATAACGTCCGTTAGCGGTAACCATTAGCGGTATCATCCAGGTATTAATCGTGGATTTGCAGATTTGCGTGGTTCCTGCGGTTCATCGTTCTTGGTGGTTCATTTTGAACCATGTAAAAGAACGAGTCGTAGGAACGAACGAGTCGTTGGAACGAACCAAGCCGCATGAATCGAGTCATCGAAATTCCCATCTCTAATGGGAAGCCACCTCGATTCTCTGGGGGTGCCGCGGACACGGGCTCGTGGGGTTTCGAGTAGTTTGAAAATGTTATATCAAACATCTACATAATACCCTGCAAGCCACCATATTTCGTGTGGCTGGGAGTGAATTCTCACCAAAACCTGCACAACATATCATGCATAACTAAGGATTAGTAATAATATACTAGTCTAAACTTAAATTATTTTAAAAAGATAAAAAGGGCAAAGCACGAATGCAATATAATGATATTAGTTTGGTTAGCTTATAGGCCTTATATGTACCTACACGCCACTACCTATGCTATCCATTGATACACTCGTATTGGATATATTTACCGCTATTCATGTCCTCAACTGTACGAGGAAAAAAAAGATATTTTGAATATGTCAATTCGCAAATCCATTTCGGTCTAGTCCGGTTAAGTCTAGCTTCGGTCAATCCATGTCTAAATTTCAACCTGCGATCTGACAATGATTTCCATTTTAATTCAATTAATAGACTGGTTACGCTAATATAGTTATCATACGGTCCCTTTACAAATCTACATCTACACGATACTCTGCAAGCCACCAAGGGTGTGTGACAGGGGGTGAAAATCACCAAGCATGCACTATAGGGTCTCATGCAACCAGATTCTTAGTATCTATAGTATTTAAGGGATTAATATTAATATTAGGGGATTAATGCATTATGCACAACAGACTACTGTAAAATATTTTCCCTACCTATCCCTTTACTATTCTGCCTATTCTGATCTCTTATAGTACGGGGGAAAAAGCCATTTTGAATCTATCAGTACAACAATCTATCTCTCTAATATAAATTATACCGATCTTCGTTGCACACGTTCAAGTTCATTATTTAGGGCTATTTCGTGTGGATCCCATATACTGGCAGCATATTCCAAATGAGGTTTAACAAGGGAAAAGTAGCTAATTTCTCGTTCATGACAGTCACATTTACCCAGTACCCTTTCGATAAATCCCAGTTTACGATTAGCTAGACCCATTATTTCACATATGTGTTTTCCTGAAGAAAGATCATGAGTCAGTCTTATTCCAAGATAATTAATGGATTCATCGTTTGTTAATTTATTATTACTTACTTTGTAAGTGCTAGGAGGAGAACTATTGTTTTTGCTAGGAGGAGAACTGTGTTGGTGATGGATCACCAGCAATTTATTAATTAGCCAGGGCTATGATGGAAGTTAGTTTTGAATAAATTAATTGCCTTTTCAAAAATGGGACATAAATATCTTCAACCAGAAATATTGAACGGAAAATTTTATACAACGGTTTCTAGCCAAGTAGAAACACACACCTGGGAATAATCCGTTTCGTATTTCAAATTTCTCCCTTAAAGAAGGTAAACTGAGTTTCTACTTTGAAAGGTTGCATAAAAACGCTACTAAATAATGTCAACGTGTGCATAGGTACATGATGTCGTACAAGTATGATCTCATACGTACATAACATACGATGGTGTATGTGAGCATATATGCTAACATATATATTTATATATTGAAATTTGTGTAGACATATCCACGTTACTTTTTAATACGTTACGTGAGATTAATTTCTCTGCATGTGGGACACTGAGGAATATGAACGCACAAAATTATTTTTTTAAGTCAATCACTATATCACTCATATTACTATATATATTGTAACTGATAAGCAGAATTAGCACCTGCTCTGATTTGGTAACCCCAAAAGGTATAGGTCCTCTGGGGTACCTATATTTATCAAATTGTTAAAATGGTCTAAGTCAATACAATAAATATTGTTTAAATGGAATAAAATATATTATTATCATTGCATTAGAAGCACTATCATGACACATTTTCTCATTTTGATGTATGTCTCTGTGGTGTCTTATATTTCTCTTTGTAAGAGAGCGAAAGGGAATAGATCTCGTTCAAGGAAATTTAATCGTGATCAAAGTTTAAGGTACCGCAATACAAGATGCAATGCCTAATAAATTGTGACTGTCTTTTGCTTTTAAATTAAATCGTCATTCATATTATTATTGGGGGAGGGGGTTGTGGGTCGTAGCCCCGTTCCCTTTATCCTTTCCCATTGCACCCCGACCGGCAACGCTTAGTGTGTCCGCCAACCCTATTTCCATGATAAAATATATTCTCATCCCCCGCCATCCAGACATTTTCTCTACAGCCACGTATTTCGAATTATGCGCCATTTCCACTCACACACACACTCACATCCTCCCGCGACTCACAACTCTCTCGTCGTTTCATTACTCTCTTCCCTCTGCTGATTTCTTTCCCACCAAAATAATTACGGCGGTGACACCCGAGGAGATGGAATTTCGCGACGAACGGACCGGAGTTCATGGGACACGGCAACCAAAATCCAGAGGCAAATGACAGGATTTTGCTCCTTCCCGTCGTCATAGAAACAACCCATAAGGATAATAAGGGTATTCCAACATCGTGGCTGAAGGTTCATTCGGAAACTTTTGAGTAAAATTCGCGAGTTACCAGATGCAAATTTCAGAATGAATACTCCAGCTTGAAGGATCTCAGTGAAGCACAAAGAAATCTACATCTATGTACCTGCGAGCCACAGCGAGGGTGAATGGCAGGGGGTGAAGATCATCATACATGCACTACTTACATGCAAATAAGAGCAATAATACGATGATACGGCTCGTATGATACTGCTTCATGGAGAGGTGATAGTTATAAGAGTCACGCGCGACTAGGTGGTTAGTAACTAAACGTTAATGAATTGATTACTGGTTAGAAAAACACTATCCTAGATATATTTATCGGCATTTCCCTAGCATGCTTGCGCAAGAAATGCTCAAACATGCATCGATCACTTCAGACTACTCGAGCAATTTTTTATCTACACAACCCTTTTCTATTCTGCCGATTGTGCTCTCTTATGGTACGCGGGAAAAATAACATTCAGTATGACAATCTCTCTCTAATCTTGTTTATCTGATCATATCTAGCATAATACGCAGGGGTTTAAAAAATGTACCTAACATCTTCAGTAAAGCTATCAAATTCAAATTTCTGCAGGAGATTCAATCTGTACTTTAACCTACGATCTGACAATGTTTCACAACCTGATTTTTCTATTAATTCTAATACACTACTAAACCTAGCGCAACACCTTCTAACAAACCTAGCTGCCCTGCTTCACACCGTCTATCTCTCAGATCAAACCTAATTCATTCGGATTCCAAACACTGGCTGCATATTCAGGGAGCTTCACACATTTGCGATCACCTAGCAGCGTGGAATTTTCCATTGAAATATTTACCTAGGTTCATCTACATCTACATAATAGCCTGCAAGCCACCACAAGGGTGCGTGGCAGGGGGTGATTGTTCACCAAACGTGCACTACATATCATGCATAAAAAAGGAATAGTATTAATACAGTAGTCAGAACTACACTATTTAAAAAAGATAGAAATTGCAAAGCAAACATGCAAAAACATTCTGTTAGTAGGGTTAGCTTTAAGTACTCATACCAACATGCAGCTACCAATGCTATTCATTGCTACTCTCCGATAGGACATATTTACCGTTATTCGTATCTCTAATTGTGCGAGGGGAAAAGGACATTTTGAATCTGTCAGTTCGGCAATCAATTTCTCTAATTTTATGATTATGGTCCAGTCTGCCATAGTAAGTTGGGGTTCGTAAAATATTTTTAACATCATCACGGAAAATATTGCTTTGGAATTTGTTTAAGAGATTAAGTCTAAATTTCAACCTGCGATCTGACAATGATTCCCAATTTAATTCTTTTAATAGACTGGTTACGCTAATAAGGTTATCATACCGACCCTTTACAAATCTGGTTCTTGGGTGCTGGACAATGCGACTTTTAATACGAAAATGAAATTGCACACTTTATATTAATGCTGATTGATAAAACATACAGATGGAATTAAGATATTGATTTTTTATCTTTCATTTTAGGCTGTTAGGCATGTCCGCATGATTTATTAATATGTGTATTGCACGTTTGTAGTAGTACTTCTGACAATGTTTCTTTGCATGCTGGATAAAAAGTAGAACTGGTAATGTGTGCCCCGCATGATAATAATAAAAATTTCTCCTTCGGTACGCAGTGTAAGTAAACTTCAGTGCATGTTTGGTGATAATTCACCCCCTGCCACACACCCTCGAGGTGGCTCGCAAGTCAGTCAGGAGATATACACAGTTATAACGCTGGAATATGGCAGACGACGCACCACAGCGTCGTTTAGATAGGCGGACGCTCGGACTGCAGCAACGACATCTCGGCTTCCTTCGACGATAATGGGAGAGGAAAACAGAGACGGGGAGATTACTAGCGAGGTTGGGGGGGATTGTAATTTTTCGGGCCGACCTAGGTTACGCAGGCAGACCATGCGCAGACGGAATGCACACCGCCTCGCTGCCTCCGACGGGGGCCGGGTTACAGACGCTGAGTGGCCAAGGGAAGGAGGAGGAGGAAGATAAGATGGCGAGCGACTCAAGACACAAGACTGATACCCGCCTTATCTCCCTCACGGACAACTCTCCGTTCCCTCTCCCTTCCCACTCCAACCAGTTCACCTCTCCAACGGCCACGCACTCAAAAACGACAAGTCCCACTACCTCGACGGGTCTGCTACATCAGCGTCGCGGGAGACAGATATGAAGCACAACGTCCGCGACTCACGCGTCGGGGGGGAACGGAGGGACAGACAGAGAGGAGGGGGGTGGCGCTTATCCGGCGAATATTAGTCTTACTCCCATTTCCTTGCCTCCCTAGTAGGGTTGTGCGATTCGCTGCTTTGAATATCGCACGACGATATCCTTCTGATATCGCGGATTCGCCGATATATCGGTTTCGCGATATAAATAGGAAATATCGTGATATGGACATATCGGGATATCGACATATCGGGATATCGACAATCGGGATATCGACATATCGGGATATCGACATATCAGGATATCGGATATCGACTTATAATGTAATAACTTAAGGCGAAAGAGCATATGATTTTAGATAATAGAGGCGCTTTTCAATTTTTTGATTCGGCCGATATGAGCGGAAATATAACCATTTTTCCTTGGTCGAAGTACGGTTAAAATTTTTTAAATTCCGAATTATGATTTAAAGACAATAATTTCATAAACAAATTTGAAATGTTCTTGTTGAATTCGAGTTTTCAGTGATGAAATCACACCATGGCCATTCCATTCCTTACATCTAAATTTTTTGATAAAAAGTTATAGTTAATAACAATAACAAATTAGACAATTTAAAATATATAATAAACGATTGAGGAAGTGTAATATTTTATAAGGAAGAGACCGTTTATATCACTTCAATCCGATCAACCATTACCGATTTGGTTGGTTGGTTGGTTATTTAGGGGAGGCGACCGACAGCTGAGGTCATTTGCGCCATATAGGACAGGTGGGTAATTGGGTAATGGTAGGAGTTTTCGGGGAACGGAGGAAGGGTGGAGAGAAAACCGGCGTCGGCATTAGCCTACTCTTTACGAAAGGCGCCAAGGGGACCACGGCTTAACGTCCCATCCGACGGACGGAGTACTGTACTTGAAAATGCCCTCCACTAGGCACTCAAGCGGGGACCGGTTTTCCACTGAAAAATCCGCCACTGCCGGGAATCGAACCCGGGCCCTCGGGATGGGAGGCCACCACACCAACCCGATCCCCACCATTACCGATAAATTGCGCTAAATAGAGACATTATTAAGGGTGACAGAAAAAAATACCGGGATCAGGATATCGCCATATCGGGATATCGGATATCGACATACCGGGATATCGCGTTCCGAAATATCGACTCCCGATATCAAGTGCATATCGAGTATCGTCGACGATATATCGTGGTATCGCACAGCCCTATTCCCTAGCTAGTCTAGTTCGACGTGAAAAACCTTTTTACGTCAATTCCTGCCAAGGAGGCTCACACCTTGTCCGTCTAGTGTTTAAAGAAAGCTGTCTGCGTGGATCCCATTGTACAAGAATTCAGCTTACTATTAAATCTATGTTTAAACCAAAATTTTTTTACTTTTAACAATATTTTCTATCAAGAAGACCATGGTTTAGCGATGGGATCACCACTTTCTCCGATCTTAACAGAGGTTTTCATGAGTCATTTGGAAGAAAAAATGTTTAATTTGAAACATCCCCTTCTTCAGAATATTGTGTATTATTACCGATACGTGGATGACATCATCTCTATATGGACGGGTAGTCAACGACAGTTCAACCTGTTTTTGTCACTACTCAATTCTTTACATCCCTCTATTTCATTCACAATGGAAGTAGGTTTCGATAAGATTAATTTCTTAGATCTATCCATTACTTTAAAGGACTCTAGCCATAAGTTCTCCATTTATCATAAGGACTGCTTTACTGAAACCATAATGGGGAATATATGCATGAAATTTGTTTATCGAAGATTAATGATGTACTTGATGCGAAATTTTCTCACCAATTTAAATATATAAGTCACATTTTTCTACACCCACCACAAAGATTATTAAATGACATTAAAATGCTGTCGGAAATTGACGAAAGTCACGTGACCTGAAACGCCTTCTGCCGTCACTGCACGGTATAAGTTCCATATTGCTACGGAGATAGACATTTATTTTTAAAAGAAAACGAAGTAAATATTGTTTTGAGGTTTTTAGCCGTTTCTCGAAAGAAACGATGACTGAAAAAAATACTTAAAAAAGCACATTCCGACAATTTCCTTTGGTGGACTCCCTTATGGCGGCGTTCTTCTAAAAAAAAACCTGCGATTGCATAGACGTAGTAGAAATTCTCGGGCACTACACAGGCAATATATAATTAATGGACGATTTGCTAGTTACAATCCATACAGCGTAAATAAAAAATCGAAATACAATCGTTTATTGCATTAAACAAATGAGATAAATACATACGTTATCACCAAGTATTCATTTAATAACTTACCTCCACGCATAAACTGATAAACAACGCGCTTAGTGAAACCGTGCCGTGACGTCATGCGATGACGTTGTGTTTTTGAGCTGTCGAAAAGGTGCAATTTTCAAAGAGTAATATCTTTGTAACGCAACTAAATTATTCAGAAAAATTTTCGCCAAGCACATTTTAGCTAATAAACTCCACATTCAAAGAGTTATAAAAAATAGTGCACGTTCCCCATTCCTAATGATTCTATCCATTACCATTCCCATAAAATGGCAGCCTTCCATTCTATGTTACACCGCCTATTGTCAATTCCCCTCTCTCCCGATGATTTTTATATTGAATTAAAAACTATTAAATGTATTGCCCAGATACGAGACTGCCTCGCAGGCAGCCAGTTCAAAGTGGGAAGGCAGTGAATGAAGTCCGTACGAGCTATCGGCGACGCGCGAATCGGATGCACACTCGATTATCGCCGCGACATAACCTCACTCGCGGATAGCAATCCTGGCTCCCTACTAAACAAGACACACCCCAACCCAAATACAGCTTCTCTGTACCCCCACACTTCGGAATCTCCGCGAAATGAGAAAATCTTTGCCCTTATTCTGAAACTTGAGTAAAAATATCGACCTCTTCCGAAAGTTAGGTTGACTGCAATGTTCAAGGTAGTCATCGCATGATGTCAAACATTCTACTTTCTCTCCAACAGGGATTTTCAGATTCTTAGGTATCGGATAGTTTCTGAGAAAGGAATAACTCCACTGTTTTATGGTATCGTAGGAAGGCATAAATATTTTTAAAAATCGGGGCAGAGTTGAATACTATATAGTTGGAAGTTCCATTTAATAAAGGGAAAATAACAGATAAGATCGGAGAAACCGAGGAAGGCAATTAATTAGGAGACATAACGTGTTTCTGGGTCTCGGTTTTGCCTGCGTGGGATTCAATTACCTTGAAAGGTTTTCGATGTTTCACAGCATGTTTGGTAGGTAAATTTAAACATGTTTATGTGATTAGAGTCAGACCCACATGATAATATGTACTGCGAACATAGAAGCTGTATAGAACTTGAAACTGCTTTGGCTCCAGTACGCCCAAATAAAAAAGTATAACCAACCCGATGATTTTTTTCTGCTGGCTCGATGGATATCAGATAGGTGCCTTTACCACGAGTGCAAAAATAAATTAAAACTAAGCCTAAGTCCTAGCCAACGCGATTTTTCACCATTTTTGCACCCCAATATCAATGTTTTTAGGAAAAGGAGTCCGTCCTAAATTATCTAGAAAGAAATTTAAAAAAAAATCGAGAAAATTCCAAGTACTGCATACAACGTTTCGACTTCCATGGATTCCCTTCCGGATTTGCGTATGCTCTCCCTTTTCAATGGCACGCGCGAATGTCGATCACAAAGTTATGCTGAATGGATCCCCGCCAATGCCATCCCTGGTGAGGACACTACCCTGGGTATAGTTACCCTTCGCCCTACAATCAACTCTCCCTGAGAAAGTTTATCGTGAGAAAATAATTTGTAAAGTCAAACCGTAACATTTACATAATACCCTGCAAGCCACCATAAAGGCGTTCGGCAGGGTGTCAATGCACACCTAACATGCATTACATATCATGCATAAAAAGGATTAGAAATAATATTCTAGTCTAAACTTCACAATTTAAAAAAGAATAAATGGTAGAACAAGCATGCTAAAACATGCTATGAGTTGGGTTGACTTAACGTCCTTATATCAACACGCTACTACCCACGCTATCTATGGTATTTATGCTATTGGATATATTAACAGCTATCCATGTCCCTAAATGTACGAGGAAAGAAGAATATTTTGAATCTGTAAGTTCGGCAATAAATTTCACTAATTTTGTGATTATGGCCCAGTCTACCATAGTAAGTTGGAGTTCGCAAAATATTTTTAACGTCATCAGTGAAAATATTATCTTGGAATTTATGTAAGACATTACGTTTAAATTTCAACCTACGGTCTGACAATGAGTCACATTTTTGTTTATATAATACACTGGTTACGCTAGCGAAGCAAAATACATAAAAAAACAATAAAAATAAAATTGTTTTAAAAATATCATGAGTAAAAAAAAAACAATAAAGGCAACACGAAAGAATTTCATAAAAAATAAATCATTAGATAGAATATCGTTATCCATAATTTCTTTTCGAAAGCACACCATACTCAGCATCCATCTTACCTTAGTAAAATAACCCTCCTCTTCCCAAGGTAATAACCCGTTTGACCTCGCTCTGTCTCCGATCCTATTGCCCACCACATTCTACCAAACAGGACCCTAGTCGGGGTACGCTAGATAGCCGGGAAGGGCGTAACTAAGCCTTAAACTAGCCCGGAAAGGGGGATAACAGGCTCACTAATCCAGTTCCGGGGTGAAAGTAACCGTATTTCACTGCTCCGGGTCCAGGTCCTCGACAGCCACGGTTGGTTTGGGAAAGGTGTTTGGAATATGGGTTATATCTGATTAGGGAAACGAGCGGAAGACTTTGAGGACGTGTCGTGAATCAAGAGAGGAAGGAGGGGGGTGAAGGCAGTGAGTGTTCTAGTTGGGAGAATTTTTAGGAACAGTTGTAAGTAGACTTACTCACATGTACTACAATATAATGGTATCAAGTCAGTTTCCGTCAAAACTAACTATGACTTAAGAATCCAGCATCAAAGAAAATCAAGAATATTAGGCTCAAGAAATGAACCATGACATCCTTCCAACAAGTTAAACTATTCACCTGCATAATAAGGCACCTCACCCCGCCTAAGGTAGAAGCGCAGCACTACTCCAACATCTGCCTTCACCTCACCCAGATTAAATCCTACAGCTTAAAATACAGAGGGGAATCCTCATGTCAGCAGCCACTCCTAAACTCCCACAACTCAAAAGATCGACAGCTCAGCGTTCCCAGCACAGAATATAAACCTAAGGGTTCGGTCCACTCTAAGACATGTCCAACTTAGAAACGGGACTCTGGTGAAGAGCTCTCGCAGATCACTACTTTTCTATCCCTACTCCCATTGCTTTTTATGAAATAAACAAGAGCTATAAGCTCTTGTTTATATATATACAGCTTGTAGCACTTGTTTATTTCATAAAAATTAAATTTTACAAAGTAGACCCGCGTTCAGGGTTTTACTAAAGCCCGTGCTCTAGATAATCGTTCTTCCTTCGAAAGGCAGGAAGTGAATTCACACCAAACGTGCATTACACATCAAGCATAAAAAGGATTATTAACCATATTCTAGTCTAAACGTCACAAATTAAAAAAGATAAAAATTGCAAGACAAGCACGCAAAAACATGCTGTTAGTTTGGTTAGCTTAAGGTACTTATACCAACATGCAAATACCTATGCTATCCATTGAAATCCTCGTATTTATGCTTTTGGATATATTTACAGTTAAGTTTTTATGCAGTACATTTTAATATCTCAGTTTGGAAATCAATTTCTCTGTAGTTTGTGCTTATGGTCCTGTCTACTATAGTAAGTTGGAGGTCGACAAATATTTTTAACGCCATTAGTGAAAATACTGTCTTGGAATTTACTTAAGAGATTAAGTATAAATTTCAACCTACGATGTGAAAATGATTCCCATTTTAATTCATTTAATAGAATGGTTACGCTAATATATTTAAATAATAAATAGTACACTATTCCACAATGTTGTAAACGTGACCTAGTCCTGAAGTCGGGCGGTTTTATAGTGATTTGATTTAATTTATGATGGGTTGTATCAAGCAGGGGAATGACGTCGGCTAAAAATGTATGTCTTTGTCTATGTTTTAGGAAAAAGAAAGTATCTTTCAACGATGTAAATATGTTCCACCAAACTGGCCCAATGTTACTGTGGAACGCGTCTATGTCCAGGTCTATATTATTCTGACGGCGACAACATGTAAAGGTGTCAAGGAGAGGGACTTGAAACGGGTGGAGGGCTCGGAAAAGCCTACGAATACGGTTTTCCACCATTTCCACCGATATCCAAGCAGAAGACTACCGAGACTGCAAGCTCACACCTTCCAAATGAACTGGACAAAAACGCTTCGGACTGTAACAAGAAAACCTTTATCGTCGTACCAGGCTCAATGCCTTCTTTGGTCGTGGTAGAATCCATATTTAGAGAAACATAACAGTGGAAAAGATAGCTGTTTCTATCAAGGCAGAGGGATATTTTATTGGGTTGGGAAAATATTTGCGTGGTTGTTTTTGATGATATTGAGAGGATTTAATTAGGTCATTGAAAGGTTGTTTTGTTGTGGCT
This sequence comes from Platycnemis pennipes, assembly GCA_933228895.1. Classification (NCBI taxonomy): domain Eukaryota; kingdom Metazoa; phylum Arthropoda; class Insecta; order Odonata; family Platycnemididae; genus Platycnemis; species Platycnemis pennipes. The sequence goes on along the minus strand of OW121851.1, from coordinate 133,044,545 downwards.
GTGCAATGATTTGGAGTAGAAGGGGTATTTTGTTACAAGGACGATAACTGGACAAGATTTAGGTTCTGGAGAAAGAAAGTGAATAGAATCTGGTAGGAGTTGATTTGAAAGTGGTTTGATCAGGGTAAGGAGGGAGAGAAGGTTAGGGAGAAGCGAGACTCCCAAGGCCAACGGGGGAAGTACTGGGGGAATCTGAGATACGCTGCTGATTTAGGCTGGAGTTGGAGTTGGTTTCGTTGCATTTGTTCGCTGTCTTCTGCTGCTACTGGGGTTTTGGAAGGAAAGGGTTTGAAGGGTAAGTTTATTGAAGTTTATTGTATCTACTTCCGCCCCCCTCATGATGATTGCGCCACTAATTCCCGTTGGTTCTTTCATGAGTACTACGAATTGCGTATGTAGTAACTTCCTGGTCTTCCTGCATAGGTCCATTTGATTTTGTCCCCGGAGAGAAAATTGGGTTGTTGAGGTTAAGAGCACGGGCCTCGATCCCTGCGGGCTTGGGTTCGATTTTAGGCTGTGGAGGATATTTTCCATTGCTTATCTCCCCCTACTTGTGTGCTATGTACAGAGACTTAGAAATCAGTACTCCGCCCCCCGACCCGCCCGCTTCCTTCTTGCCTTCTATTCCCGTCCATGTGCCCTTTCCTCCGGGCTGAGCCGGGGAGAGACTTAAGATGGATTTCATCGGAGGGGTTTGAAGAAGTACATACGCGGTACTTGGAGAGGTACTATCCTCCCTCGGTCAATGACAATTATGCGAAGCACGCTAAAACATGGCAGACCATTTCCCGATAGATATGCTTACCATTTTTCGAATGTCACACATCACAATTAACCCGTGGTCGGTCTGGTCGAGGACGACTGACTTCATCAAGTACATACTAAGCACAATGGCGAACAAACATTAGAATAGAGGGGCCAAATCCTTTTCCTATACCACTGCCGTGAAAGATCTGGTACATAGGAAATCACACTGATAGGGTTCAACCGGACCTGTTCAAAGAGCACACCAATGATGTACCCATTGGGCTACTACGCTGCAACTTTAAGGCAAAAAACAACAAAAAGGCCTACTGAAGAAAATCTTCTCGGGTTTCCCACCGGGTCAAGTTGTCCATGGCCGACAACTTGACCCGGTGTTCTTTTAATTGGACTTAAAAAGGCCAATTAATTAAAAGCAGCAGATTTTTTTCTTAAGCGTTAAAACCTTAAAGAACGAATAAGAGCCACGGAACCGGCTTCGCCTTCAAATGCACTCGATCCAGCTTCCATGGAAAGTTTCTACGTCACCCTCAGACAATATCTCGACATTATTTATGAATATTACTTAATGGCACCTCGTTTCTTCAGACCATCGCGAGGCAATCGTCAATCACGGAACGAACAAAGTGGGACACCAACTGATATACTGCCAGGGTATTCAGAAGAATACCACACAAAGAGTTCTCTCCGCTAACAGGTTTTTGTGTAGTGACCATTGCAAATTATCCTCTGTCGTGCATTACTCGCGGATTTGACCTCGACAACTCGAGAATTATAAATCATGAGTATTGTGAGGGCACAATCTTCCTTCACCTGAGCTGCTATAACTGACCGGGGAGCGATTTTTTGAGTGAATTGAAGATGACCACTAGGTCCGCTCAGATAGCCAAAGCATAAAGGCCAAAAAACGGGCAGTTTCGTTTCGATTATGAGAGGAAGGTATAGAGGCAATATTCTAGTGCCCAGCCTTGGAAAGAAACGGCACCAACGAGAGATAATGATTAAACCCATAAATCCTCTCGGGCTTGATGCGGTCATTTTTTATACATGATTAGGAAAAATATTTGCAAATAAAGACGCTCTCGACGAATTTCGATGTTATTGCAACTATATCAAGTTTTGCATCTCTTGACATTGATGTGATAACATAAAAACGCATCGTTAGATTAAATTTTGTTTGTGGAAAATTTGAAAATACGTTTCTTAATCGTGAGAGATAATGAATTTAGGTTAAGTGAAGGGCATAATTAGGTTATCTGGAGAGATAAGAAATGGAGATGATAGGTTAGTAAAAAAAACTAAATTGCTAATGTGGTCCGAACTGTGCAGCATCACTGGAGATACTCAATAGTTGCTGATGCCACGAGATAATGGTGGATGGGAAAAGTGCGAGGAAGACATGAAGCTTGGACGGTAATGCGAGAGAACGGCACTTCTTCGTGCATACAGATGTATACCAAGACAATGGCACATATCCATAAAAAAATACGACGCATGGCACAGCAAATGGGATATTGCATTCGAAGCGTTAGAGATAGAGGGTGAGTCTCATGTCAGAGACGACAATTGAAAACATCTAGAAAATGGAAAATTTTCCCCTGCCGAAGATGTAAGAACAAAGCAATACAAGACTAATATCTGGAAATATGATTATTACGTTTACCTACAGATTACGAAATAAAATGTTTTCTACAATTTAAATATAATTTATACAGTTATATTATAGTTTTATGCATGTGATAGTGAAGAAATATTAAATATGAAGAGAAGATGGGAGAATGGAGTGAATTGCTGCATCAAACCAATCTAACGATTGTTGACTGATGATGATCATATATTTTTATCCCTGATCCTCTAGCATATCAAATTCCATATTATTCCTCCATCCATACTTCAGAGCCTGAGTTTACCGTAGCATAACAGATAAGATGTTTGAAAGAAGCATGCAAAAAAAGAAGGGGATGAATGGGGTCGTTTACCATATTTTTTATCGCCAAATCTGATAGTTTGTAGAATAAAAAACCCGTATTTTTCCGTTCTTCGATCCGTCAATTAGTTTTTTAGTTATAAGCGGCGAAAAACTGATGTTTTTAACCCTTTCGGAAAACTGGGCGTGCAAAGGACTTGTACGTCATCCACTTCGTCCAATCACAACTGAGACTGCGAAGCTCCTACACCCGATCACGATGGGGGACATACAGCTGACTCTACCAATGAAAGTAGTTGCGACAGGATCTCTTCAGACAGAACTCCCATCCCCACCTCCGATACCCTCCCGTTCTTCCTCAAAACAGTCAAGAACTGGAGGTGATTGACGTAGATATCCTTAACGCAGATCGTTCGGTGGGAGTCACCTTTTGCTTATTTTATTTTTGATTTATTAGTGAATCTACATCTACATAATACCCTGCAAGCCACCACAAGGGTGTGTGGCAGGGCGTGATTGCTCACCAAACATGCTCTACATATCATGCATAAAAAAGGAATAGTATTAATATAGTAGTCAGAACTACACTATTTAAAAAAGATAGAAATTGCAAAGCAAACATGCAAAAACATTCTGTTAGTAGGGTTAGCTTTAAGTACTCATACCAACATGCAGCTACCAATGCTATTCATTGCTACTCTCCGATAGGACATATTTACCGTTATTCGTATCTCTAATTGTGCGAGGGGAAAAGGACATTTTGAATCGGTCAGTTCGGCAATCAATTTCTCTAACTTTATGATTATGGTCCAGTCTGCCATAGTAAGTTGGGGTTCGTAAAATATTTTTAACATCATCACTGAAAATATTGCCTTGGAATTTGTTTAAGAGATTAAGTCTAAATTTCAACCTGCGATCTGACAATGATTCCCATTTCAATTCATTTAATAGACTGGTTACGCTAATATAGTTATCGTACCATCCCTTTACAAATCTTGCAGATCTTCACTGCACACGTTCAAGCTCATTATTTAGACCGATTTCGTAGGGATCCCATACACTAGCAGCATATTCCAAATGAGGTCTAACAAGGGAAAAGTAGCTGATTTCTCGTACATGATCGTCACATTTACCCAATACTCTTTTAATGAAACCCAGTTTACGATTAGCTTGACCAATTATTTCACGTATATGTTTACCCCAGGAAAGATCATGTGTCAGTCTTATTCCAAGATATTTAATGGATTCCACATTTGTTACTTCATTATTACTTATTTTGTATGTGCTAGGAGGAGAACTATTCTTTTTCCAAAAATTCATTACTACACATTTTTTAAAGTTCATTTCTAACTGCAATGGCGCTGGTTATAAATTAATTTTTTCACAAAAATTAATTTTTCGTTTCAAAACAACGATTTCGTATACACCCGTTTCTCACGATACAGGTAACGTAATTGTTTGACGGTTAAAAGCTACTAGGAGCTAGTTGCAATCTAGTAACGCTGAGAAATCAAATGCTGAGCAAGTATATTGCAGGTTAGCCTGCATAATGGTTCTATATCACACGATACTGATAACTTATCATAAAGGCGAGTATGCATCCTCGGCCTCGTGCCGGATCAAGTATCGTTTGAAACGGGCTTTACTTGTAGACGACTCTTAGGTAAACAAAGAGTGTCATCGAACCCGGCTCTTCGGCATCGCGCGACCAGCCCCGCAAATGGAGCGACGGTGGGGGACACTCTTAAAGCCTCTCCGCGACCCTCGAATCGATACCTGCGGCTTCAAACACCTTCCATTTTTCCGTCCGCATCTACCCGCAGCCAGCGACGCGAAGGAGTGAACTCCACGAACCCGAGCAAACACCGCCTGGCGAATCATCCCTCCGACAAAAAGGGGCCACGATCAACGGCTGACATCCAACGGAATGAAGGACAGCTTCATAAACTGTCCTCCGGATCCACATTCTGCGCCGCGCGACAGAACAAGAAGATGGTATGATAAAGGTATTAAGCCGAGTTTACACGATGCATTTACACGCGCGGGTAGATGCGTGAACACATTCACCATCAAAATTGCACCGTGTAAACACTCAAAATTGCGCAAATGCGTGAATGCGTGCACAGAAAATAGCCCCTGTTCTATTTTGGTGAATGTGTGCGAGCAATTTGTCGTCGTCAACAACAAAGTCAACAACAATAACTGAAGTTCAGGCATGATGTTGTCTGTTTCGTAGAAGTGGCGCTTGATGCTAGTAAAACAAAAGAAATCGCGTAATGCGTATCTAGAAAATGGTCGAACAATTGCGCGAACACAAGCATCGTGTAAACACTCCTCAAGTGCGAGGACGCGCATCTGTCCAGACATCTATTCACGCATCTGTCCAGCCATGTACTTGCGCGGGTAAATGCATCGTGTAAACTCGGCTTTAGAGCGTGTGCAAAGGAGATCAGATAGATTTGTTAAAAGCCTTTGCGATAATTGTATTAGTGTTACGAGTTTAATAGAAGAACTAGGATGGGAATTATTACCAGAACGCAGGTTAAAATTTAGGCTAAACCTTTCAAGTAAATTTGAAGCTGATTTGCTTACACATGACGCTAGATATATATTAAGAACCCCTGCGTATTATGCTAGATTATATCACATTAACAAGAATAGAGGGATAGATCGTCGTACCGATAGATTTTAAATGTCATTTTTCCACCGTACTATAATAGATGCCAATAGGCAGCATAGTAAAGGTAAAATATTGTTAGGAGTAGTCTGTAGCGCATGATGCATGTATTAACAACCGATCCCTTTATTACTATGCAGATGCTAACCATCTGGCTGCATGTCACCCTATTATCTAGCAAGTTCCCATGTAGTTGCTTATTTACACGCCAATAGTGCATGTTTGGTGATCTTCATACCCTACCACACACCTTCGTGGTGGCTCGCAGGGTATTACGTAGATGTACATATAGATCCTTGACGAAGAAACATTACATTGGATAAGAAAGGATCCTCAGAAACTCCAAATCAAGTTGAAGGACCGCGAACTAGCAGTGAGAGTCTTATTGGAGTTAACCGCTGAAATTGCACAATAATATCTTGGACGGTGGCGCACGACATCGACTACTCTGTAACATGATCTATAAGCAGTTCGAGTGCATCTTGCTCCTTCAAGGCTTCTAAAATTCCACAGGGAAAGATGTGGCCTCGGTAGCTTAATTGGTTACAGCAACTCTGTCGAACTTCTGCTATTCTTCAAATCAAGCTTCTGTAGTGGCTTTCGCTTGTGAAAAACCAGTGCTCCAACCCCTAAAGGATTGCTTAGAAAGTAAGCCCCACGCCTTCCCCAACAGATATCCATTCCATTTCTTTAACTTTTCCCTTCACTTTCTTTACTGCCGTGGAATTCATTTTCGAAAACTTGAAATCCACCATTTCAGTTCCCTTACCCTAGTAAAATAACCAAATCAAACCCCTCTGTTTTTCCTACCCTATAGCTAATCCTACCTCGATCATAGGGGCTCACAGTCCGGAGTGATGCTACTTCGACCTCGACCGTGAAATTCACGCATCAACTGGGGCATTTTGAATCGGAGACTCCAGGTGAGAAATGTTATTCGGGGCACAGGGTTTCACATCAATTTCTCCAATCTGACATCAGCTGCGGAACAATAAACTGTAAATTTCGATGATAATCCATTGGCAATAGGGATTTCTCTCCGCAAGTGTTGATTAAAATTTATGAACAAATTTTAACGCTATTTTCCATAGAACAAAAAAATATTAAAAAATATAGCTAATACTTCGTAACAACGGTAAAAGGGTACCAATTTAGATTCTTCGGGTTGCAGATCGAAATCTCCTAGTCCCGACCCGAGTATTCAAGTTGTACACGCCCTAGAAGTGCTCTCTATTCCCTGGGTATGTAAAAAAAACAGGTCTGAATATAGGAAAGTATGAAGGTATTATAAAGAACAGGTCGTGAAGGATGTGAAAGAGAGGAACTACGTTAATATGAAGAGGTTAGCCAATGAAAGAATCGAGTGGAGGGCTGCGTCAAACCGATCCTAGGATTGTAGACCCATGATGATGATGATGATGGAGGTATTAAGTATTGTTACTTCATTTTTTTAAATTTCGTTTTTTATTTTCTATTTTTTGATAAATAAATATTTTTGAAATTATAAATATATTAATTCCTATTTTTAAGGAAAGAAAGGAAGAAAGACTTAGAATAAGAAAACCTATTAAGGAGGGCCAGTGCAAGATCTGATACTCAGAAAATCACTCGGCGTTTATCGGAGCATGCCCAAAACCCACTCCAAGGGTCTAACCCGGGTGTCATTAGCTCAACGCTACCACGCAGGCCATCACTTAAGGAGGTTGATCCGAAAAGTGAAAGTCATGTCATTTTTTTTATATTTTCAGCACTTATAGAACTAAAGTTCCTCTACCTAATAAATCAAATAAAATTACACCAACCCACACTCCTTTTTGCACAAATTGCATTTGAAATTACATACGATCAACGGCCAGAATGGCCATCACATGGGAATATAACATTTAAAAAATACCATAGTGACATGTCATTTTTGCAAAAACTGATATTTTATGCGTAATTTCACAAGGAATAAAATGACACGAAAAAAAAGTCATCAACCCACCGTATTTTTCGCTAAATCCACCAATTTATGCGCCTATAGCAGACGAAATGCGTTAGTTGACTTGCGAAGTGACGCTGCGGTCGCTCTAGCCAAAATGTATGGCGTATGAATAATATCATTACTAATGAGATATTAAAGAAATTTCAGAAAAATATTATAACACAACGTTTGATAGTAATATTCTGGTGTTATACCTTAGTAAATTCATTGAGTACATGAATTTATTTCACTAACGTAAATGCTGAATTGACTCCATCGTCGAGTTGATTAAACTCGTCATAAAAAATAAATCCTTCGACTTTCCATTGTATTTCTTGTGATACTTATGACTTTCAATACCTTAGGTAATTTTCTTTGTGAAGTTAGGATCACTTAGCAGGCATATACTCGTACTTAAATTCATGAGATTCCTTAGACAACTTGACTCAAGCAGTCGCGAGCCAACCTCCTTAACAAGTCAACCAAAAACGGAAATAACGTAGATTCTGCGATAAATTCAACCTGAACACCCACGTACCTCGCGAGATGAATTGGATCTAGGGCCAACGCGCTATTCACGCTACGAATCTGGAGAGAAAAGAGACGAGAAACATGCGTGCGATGGGCATGGGTATCACTCGGCTGCACGAGACTCGAAAAACCACTGCCGTGGCAAAGGGAAGGATGAGGCCCCACCGGCTTGGGAGAAAGAATAGGCGACAGGGGGAGGAGAAGGAGGATTCGTACAAAAGGGATGGGAGGAAAGGGAGGAATAGAAGCCGGGGATGGGATGGTGGAGCACGGGGGAAAGTTTGGGGGCGGGGACGCGACGTTGTTGGGAGGGGGGGGGGAAAGAGAGAGGAAAAGTAGCAGACTGGCGATCGATGAAGAGAGCGGGAATGGGGGGGGGGGGGGAGCGGGGGAGGGGAGGAGAGAAAGAGGAGTGGGGAGTCCCCTCCCCTCCACCATTACACGACCATACTCACGGAAAAGGAGATTAAGTGCGAATAGAACGCAATGCCGGGTGCATTCCCTGGAGGGGGGGGGGGAAGGGCGGGACCACGGTCGCCCCAGACAGAGGGCGTCGCGAGGGGGAACGGGCAGCCCTGAGGGGCGAGTGACGAAATGCGAGAGCATTCCAAACAATACCTACGCAACCGGAGAAAGAAGGCGGTGAGATGCTGCGTGTCTGGTGATAAGGGATCGCTGAACCGTTGTTAGCGGTTGGCATAGCATTTAGTCACGAGTTAGCAAGAGTCACAATAGTGTACTCCGGTTCTACATCAGCACGATACCCTGCAAGACACCGCGAGGGTGTGTGGCAGGGGGTGAAGATCACCAAGCATGTACTGTTGACATGCAAACAAGCAACTATAGGGTCTCATGCAACTAGATTGGTTTTAGGACGCAAGGTAAGAGTAAGCATTGACGTCAAGGAGTTAGAGTGCGAACGAAAGAAACCAAACGGAATGGAGTACCTTGTACAAGAAAAAGGAAAGAAGAAAAATTAATAACGCTAGGGAAAGGGGGAAAACTTAGGGATCGTCTCTATGTAGCAATTCCTAATTAACATTAAAAATAACTTGTGTGCATATTCTAAGTTATGGCGGTATCCGACAATTCTAATAGTAGATTAGACAGTTGGTTGGGAGACATGAACGTAAAACTATCAAAGAATGTACCGTGCCAAGTATGCACATTCCGGGTGTACCGCACCGTCACTCTAAAATGTTTAATCAGGCATCGAGAAACCGGGCCTGAGGGTTAGTGTGTGTGTGTGTCGAGATATGAGGGCAGAGGGACGCACGAATCGATAGTAACGGTTGGCAGTCTTCTTCCGAGAGAGAGGGACTTCTTGGCGGGCCCCCCGACCGCTGCAGATAAGTCACGGGGGACCGTGGATGGCCCTCAACTAGCTTGAAACGCTAACGGCCGGCCGGGCGTACCTTGGACCTGAAGCACTCGTTCCCTAGCCACCGCTATCTTTGCCTTCGACGAATCATTAGGCTGCAGTTCGTCAAATACACACTTTCAGGAAGGGTTTCTGATGTATGCGCTTCAAATTGCTGATTTCATCCGGACGGGATACGAAGTTTGCTCGTCAAGAAAGTGCGTGAGGGAAGGAAAAAAGAAAACTAAGTTGGAACCAAAAGCATCAATCTACGTTTTCTACTAACCTTTGTGGGACTATGGGTAATCCCTACTCTCGAATTAACACAGATGTCATCTCTACAATTAACCAGTTCATGATCCCTACGTGACACCCTTCTTCAAATGGAAATAACGAGTCAGGCGTTATTTTTAGTCCCATCATAATACTGGATAAAATGCCTACATTATCATCATCATGATGTAGTACATCGAAGTCTAGGTCGCAATCAATAATTGCTTATGTTATCCTGTATTATTCTTTATTGTACCTGAACATCTCATTGACAGCCCACACGCCACACCCGGGTGAATCCACTGACACCAGCAAAATTACGCTTTCAATATTTTACCATCAGAGTACAGCAAACGAATCAGGAATGACAGACATTTGCGAATAATGTGTCCAGGAAACTCAATAATGAGGGGCGCTTACTTTAGAGATTCAAGGAATTGGGGAGGATGCTTGACTAATGTCACACCTTTTAAAATTATTAGTGCCTGATTTTCTCAGGATACTGACAAAAACGACTGAAATTATAAAATTTTCGTCAACCTCATAATACCATAAATATATTGTAAGCATGTGTTTGTTGCATAGTAATATATCAACTACAGATTAAAATAGAAAATTCATTTACGAATTAAGAATTTGAACCGAAGAAAGAGACAGCCTGAAAGTAGGGCAAGAAAATCTCAAGAATTGAAGGCAATCATCCAAAATAATCGCTGGTAGTAAACAAAGTTTAATTTCCAAGGTAGAATCAAACTCAAAATGTTTATTATCAAACGAGTTTAGGCATAAAGTCATGATGGCAAGCAAAAACGCAATGAGTTCCTCAGTCTCTCCTATGCCAAATGTCTTTTTTTCGAGAGAGCATCAATTAAGGCTGTTCAATCAAATCAGTTGTATGCTAGATAAAATGATGTGGGCGAGAGCAGAGGGTTGTTATAGATGGTATCATGACGGACACAATCACAGTCACATCGTGAGTTCCACAGGGTAGCGTAATAGGACCGCTTTTATTTCTTTTATACATAAACGATTTGAGTACCGTAGTTAATAGTAAGTTTAGACTTTTTGCAGACGATGCCGTAGAGTACAGGGGTAAATCAAAAAAAGACAGAGATTCGCTTAGTGAGGATTTAGATGCAATTCAAGAGTATTAAAAAATGGCAGTTAGAACTTAACCTTAAAAAGTGTGTAGCTATTAATTTATGGAGGAGAAATAATTCGATAGAGCGATCCGATAAAATTAATAACACGAAGATCGAAAGCGTTGAAACCATAAGGTATTTACGTGAAACAATCACTGAAGATAAATCGTGGGGAAAACTCATCCGGGAAATATACGGCCGAGCGAAAAGAAAGTTAGGATTTATAAAAAGAGTACCTACTTGGAAAATGCGATGAGGAGACAAAAGAGAGATGTTACACCTTTCAATAGTTAGGCCCCACCTTGAATATGTAGCCAGTGTCTGGGATCCGAATGAATTAGGTTTGATCAGAGAACTAGACAGTGTGCAGCGTAGAGCAGCTAGTTTCGTTACAAGGTGTTACGATAGGTTGAGCAGTGTATAATATTTAATACAAGAATTAGGGAGGAAATCATTGTCAGAGCGTAGGTTAAAGTACAGATTAAATCTATTACAGAAATTTCAATCCGATAACTTTACTGAAGATGTTAGGCATATATTAAAAACACCAGCGTATATGCTTAGATTCGACTAGATAAATAGGATTAGAGAGATAGATTATCGTACCGATAGATTCGAAATGTCATATTTTCCCTGTACTATAAGAGAACACACTAGGCAGCATAGCATTGGGATAGGTAGGGGAAATATTTTAGAGCAGCCTGCAGGGCATGATGTATGTATTAATCCCTTAAATACTATAGATACTAACAATCTAGTTGCATGAGACCCTAAAGTTGCTTGTTTGCATATCAATAGTGAATGCTTGGTGATCTTCAGCCCCTGCCACACAACCTCGCGGTGGCTTGCAGAGTTTTGCGTAGATGTAGATCTAAAGTCGCAAACGCGAATATCTACATCTACATCTACATAATACCTTGCAAGCCATCATAAAGGTGTGTGGCAGGGGGTGAACTCTCACCAAACATACACTACATATCATGCATAAAAAAAGGATCAGTACTTTTATAGGTACTGTTCAAAACTACGCTATTTAAAAAAAGATAAAAATAGCAAAACATACATGCAAAAACATGCCGTTAGTTGGGTTAGCTATAAGTCCTTATACCAACAGGCAGCTACCAATGTTATCCATTGCTACACTCGTACTGGATATATTTACCGTTATTTATATCCCTAATAGTACGAGGAAAAAAGGACATTTTGAATCTGTCAGTTCGGCAATCTATTTCTCTAATTTTATGATTATGGTCCAGTCTACCACAGTAAGTTGGGGTCCGTAAAATATTTTTAACATCATCACTGAAAATATGGTCTTGCAATTTGTTTAAGAGATTAAGTCTAAATTGCAACCTGCGATCTGACAATGATTCCCAATTGAATTCATTTAATAGACTGGTTACGCTAGTAAGGTTATCATACCGTCCCTTTACAATATTTATTGCTTCCGATTCTTAAAGCCATGGCGTGCCACTTTTCCCGCCAATTTTCACGCGAAATATTCCAGTGACCCAGAATAATATTGCTCCACAACCGGTCGCGCTGAGGGTCGATTCCGAATCAATTGACAGACAAATGTGGGGGCAACAGAGCACTCAGTTCAAGTGGGATAGGGTTTATAATCGGCCCCGAATAACACGCGCGCACGCCTACGGAATTCAAATGGGGCTAGAGATGAGGAGAGCATTTCGTGGAAATACTGTGTCTCGCGAACCCACCGCGAAGGTTCCATTAACCGCGCGTCGCGAGTTCAACGCACCAAACACATGCTGGAAACGAAGTGTCCAGAAGGGGTTTGAGTCGACAGGGGTACTATGAACCAAGGATAAGTGAAGGATTCAGGGGTGATTTCACGGCCTAATCATTAAAGTAACGAAATGAAACTACTTGTTAACTACTAAGCCAGTGTATGGGATCCTAATGAATTAGGCTTTATCAGAGAACTAGACAGTGTGCAGCGTAGAGCAGCTAGGTTCGTTAAAAGGTGTCACGATAGGTTGAGTAGCGTTTCAGAATTAATAAAAGAATTAGGTTGGGAATCATTATCAGAGCGTAGGTTAAAGTACAGATGAAATCTATTAGAGACATTTCAAACGGATAGCTTTACTGAAAATGTTAGGCACATTAAAAAAAACCAGCGTATTATGCTAGATTCGATCAGGTAATTACGATTAGAGAGATAGATTGTCGTACCGATAGATTAAAAATGGCATTTTTCCCCCGAACTATAAGAGAACAGAATAGGCAGCATAGGAAAGGGATAGGTAGGGGAAATATTTTAGAGTATTCTGTAGTGCATGATGCATGTATTAACCCCTCAAATACTATAGATACTAACAATCATGTTGCATGAGACGCTATAGTTGCTTGTTTGCATGTTAGTAGTGCATGCTTGGTGATCTTCACCCCCTGCCACACACCCTCGCGGTGGTTTGCAGGGTATCGTGTAGATGTAGATATTATCAAGGATTGCGCCTGCCTGCGAATACCTTGGCGGAGCTGAAATGCTCTACAGCGGAACGGCGCAGTTTCCTTCATCAAGGAAAACAGAATTCATCAATTACGATTCGTGCCCCACCATAGATGTATTTTTTGCCATAAACGTTTAAATTGAGGAATCCCAGTTTACTAGAGAATTAAATGTTAATTTTAAGGCCATTTGAAAATTATCTGAAATCGCGAGTTGCGCTACCTTGTTGCTGACGTAACAGGTATAAAGTTTACGTTGCGAGTCATACATCTACATCTACACAATACCCTGCAAGCCAGCGCGAGGGTGTGTGGCAGGGGGGGAAGATGACCAAGCATGCACTATCGACACTGTTGATCAAGCATTGCGCTATTGCACTAACTAACAGCTTCTATTATTTTACGGATTTTGTGAACAAAATATGTATTCCTTCCCATATTGCCATGTGTTTTAGGGTTGCTAGTCTCGAATGACTCCACATTCGTTACAACTTAAAGTTTTTTTCTAATTGTAAGGCCATGCCATCTTTCCGCCAATGCCTGAAAATTATTTTTGATTCAGTTGCTATCACTATTAGTAGGTTCAGTAGTACAGTTGTTATTTGTTGCTACTGCTTCAGTTGCTCATCAATTAAAAAGTGAAAAAAACCAACGGCGCGAAAATTCGACGGCAAACTATTGCATGCCGGTAAATTATTCATGTGGCGTGACCTTCTTTCCTCTACCTGACATTAGATGGTGCTGCGGACGCTTCCAAGCAGACGGTGCACTCCGTGAATGCTTATCTAAAGTACATTTACTCGATTAAGTCATTATAATTTACTTTTATTTATTTAATTGAAAACCATTTCGCTTTATTCCTTTAAAAACTGAATTTATTCTATTTATTAAGCGTGCTATGAAGTTGGCACATAGTCGCGCGAACTTACGCTATACTTCGCAGTAGTAGACGACTCCACGAGTTGGATGCCCTGGAACTTTATAAAGCTAAAGAGCCAAAGGTGGAAGAGGCGACGAAGTGTTCCTCCCTCGACTCTAAATCCTGCCACAACTCAGACTACTCCGGTTTTCCTACTCCAATCGCTTAAGGCTCAAATCAAATCAGCCGTCTGTCGCTGTAAACTGACTGTACCCATCGGATTCAAGATACGTATGAATGGTAAATAACACATCAGTCGTGATGTTGAATACGATAACTAGAGTTACGAGATCTTCGTGGAAAAAAATGTAAATTGGTGGGGTGGGCGGAGGCCTTCTGGAGCCCCCCTGGCACTTAGACCTCTTTAGATCCATTGTGCCAACCCACATGTAACCTGCCCGCCTCTTGCATACAGGGGACAAGAGCACCACGGTAGAGGTATGGGGGGGGGGGGAGGGGGGCTACCCATCCAATCTCCGTCCGGGCCCAACGTTGCTAACTTCGGTGATCGGACGAGAACCGGTGTATCAACGTGGCTAGGCCCTTGCCCGAGATACGAGATCTTCGTGGAAAATGGAGGAGAAGCTGAAAATAAAAGGCAGAAGAGAATTCGCCCATGGGGATCGGGTTGGTGTTGTGGCTGGAGTACTGGCCTCCCACCTCGAGGGCCCGGGTTCGATTCCCGGCAGTGGCAGATTTCTCAGTGGAAAACCGGTCTCCACTTGAGTGCCTAATGGAGGGCATTTCAAGTTCAGTACTCCGTCCGTCGGATGGGAGGTTTAGCCGTGGTCCCCTTGGCGCCTTTCGTTAAGAATAGGCTAATGCCGACGCCGGGTTTCTCTCCAACCTTCCTCCGTTTCTTGAAAACTCCTACCATTACCTACCTATCCTAAATGGCGCAAATGACCTCAGGTGTCGGCCGCCTCCCCTGAATAACCAACCAACAGAATTCGCCCGTACAAGAGGAACCGTATTGTTACCCGAGTAACATTAGGAACGGAGCTGAGCGTAGTGATACTGACATTATGGGAAGGATTACTTCAGTTAAGAAGTGGACAGTCACCAAAAGAAGGGAACTTCTGACGAGAATCTTGAGCAAATATTTAAACAGAGGGTTAAGAAAAGAGCGTAAAGTATCGGCCCAAGACCTGGGCTCTGGGGAAGGATTGAAGACTCATAATAGTGCAAAATTATTATGGAAGAATGGACAACGCCCGGCATTTTTCTGCATCACGCACTACTTGCACGAGAGTATGGAACTGGATTAATCCCACATGTAACAATATTCAACGAGGATTAAATTCTCGGATGAGTTTCAAAGATCAAGCCATAGACAGCATCCTCCATAAATACCCAACGGATTGAGACGTGATGAATCTGTCAATACTTGCGGGATGGTCAAATATATTCAAGGCGCCAAACGTGCAAATTCAACGACATACCCGAAAAACACAGAGTGCTATGATTTGATAATGGACGTAAGCCACGTATCGTACCATGAAAGATGCATACGCCAATCACACGAAAACTTAAATTCACACGCTTAAAGAATAAATCCCAATAAAATTTTTACTGAAATTCCGAACGACTTGGCATTTTTTTTCTTTGCTTTCCACAAGGGAAAAAAAAGTCCTTCAACGAGAACGAGGTTGAGAACCTTCACGCCAACCGCTGACGTCAATAAACATCTCAGGGAAGAATGATCCGAATCACGTATTCCGCGCGACTACCCGCCGGATCTTCCCAGCGAGCATAATTACAGCACCGCAAGCGCCCATTTTCGGCTCCGCGGACAACTCGGAATCTTTTCCCATGGACCAAATTTACGACAATCGGCAGGCCCCCTCCCCACTCATCATCATCACCACCACCCGGCCACGCCCCTTCCTGACGTCGTCACGGGCGAGGCTGGTCAAACGACACGGCGGCAAACACGGACGGACGGACACCCCCCCCCCCCCTATATGGAGGAGAAGCGAGTTCTGCGGAGGGAGCGGATCCGGTCGACCGTGGCCCTTCGCGGCGCCGGAATCCGAGAGTGTTCCTCAACGCGGGCCCAACTGGTCGGGACGGCCTCCTCGCCAGCATCCAACGGCGTCCATCTCCGAGCGCCCCCGAAAACACGCGAAAGACACACCACCACGCCTGAAAGTTGCGCTCCCCGCCACCATCACACAACGCACCATGTCTATTTTCATTTAATAATCTATTATAACCTGATAATCCCACTATTTCGCTGCCTATACATTCTCCCCCATATTTAATTTCACCTATTTATTGTCCATCCGGCTCACATTAACAGACTTTTAAAATTAAGATTTTTAACGCGTGATTTTACTTTTTACCTGGTTTTCATTCACTCTCATTTTTGTTTTATTTTTTTTACTGGTGTCTTATAAGATCTTAACTTTTTAATCAATTTTTGAAACTTTTAATTCTTGATTTTCAGTAATTTAAAACCAATATTCATTGATCTTCTTTTTATTAATTGCTTTTATTGCGTTAATTTTATTGTTTCATTACGGAATTCAAAATCAATCCGATAGGAAGGGGGAGAGGGAACAAGACACGCCCACGCATGAAATATAAAGATTCGATCCGGAAATCTGCGTTTTCCGTAGACAGTGAACGGATCATAACTCCATAGCCTTCAGACAAAACCAAACATACTGAGACAAGCGGACGAAATGGCATACTCTAACGCTATTTCAAAGAAACCGAATTTCACTGTCGTAGGACTGACGTCTGATATAAAAAAAAAATATCTTGCCCATGGCCAGTTCTTGGACATGTTAGAGCCCAGCGATATTTGTTCTTCAAGCCGATATTCTTTGGTTGAAATCATTAGGAAAAGGAAAAAGGGATCTGCACTTCCCTTATTCTTGAATGAACACATAAAACAGTATAGGTAATGAGAAATGCTTATTTGGGGAAATAAAAGTCTGGCTTGACGTAGAATTCAGAACTGTT
Organism: Platycnemis pennipes; assembly: GCA_933228895.1. Taxonomy (NCBI): domain Eukaryota; kingdom Metazoa; phylum Arthropoda; class Insecta; order Odonata; family Platycnemididae; genus Platycnemis; species Platycnemis pennipes. The sequence continues at coordinate 133,027,552 of OW121851.1, read as the reverse complement.
CAGGATTCGAGCAAAAAAAGTACACGCCACAACAAGTACTCAGATGACAAGATCAGTGACCTCCACAAGATCGTTTTGCTATTAATGGAAACTAATAATGGAAACTAAAAATATAAATGGCTCTACCGTCACCGGAACATTAATTTTCTGAGACTTGGGGTTGTTGATGAACGAATGGATAGACTTATAGCATTGGCTACGCCAAGTTTGTAGTAAAAGGCAATTTTAGCGCTGTTGTGAAGAAGCGCCGAAAGTGAAAGGAATAGCATTCACTATATCTTAATAAGAACCGAGGGAATACGTAGTAATAATTAAGTGGCAAAATAAATGTTACAGGGTTATTGGAAAAACGAGAACGGAATCCCTTCCAGTTCCAAAGAGAACAAGGCCGCATGACACTTTCCCTATATTACAGGAAATTCGAGTAATTCTCTGTTGTGGACTTAAATCAGGACTTCAGCACTCGAGCCTTTACCACGGCGAGTGACAGGGGAGGTTAGCAGATCAGCATATTATCACGTATGTACATCTACATAATACCCTGCACGCCACCATAAAGGTGTGTGGCAGGGGGTGAATTCTCACCAAACATGCACTACATATCATGCATAAAAAAGGATTAGTATTTCTATACTGTTCTAAACTACACTATTAAAAAAACGATAAAAAAGCAAAGCAAACATGCAAAAACATGCTGTTAGTTGGGTTAGCTTCAAGTCCTTATACCCACATGCAGCTACCAATGTTATCCATTGCTACACTCGTATTGGATATATTTACCGTTATTCATATCCCTAATTGTACGAGGAAAAAAGGACATTTTGAATCTGTCAGTTCGGCAATCAATTTCTCTAATTTTGTGATTATGGTCCAGTCTACCATAGTAAGTTGGGGTTCGCAAAATATTTTTAACATCAACACTGAAAATATGGTCTTGGAATTTGTTTAAGAGATTAAGTCTAAATTTTAACCTGCGATCTGACAATGATTCCCATTTTAATTCATTTAATAGACTAGTTACGCTAATATAGTTATCGTACCATCCCTTTGCAAATCTTGCCGATCTTCACTGCACACGTTCAAGTTCATTATTTAGACCGATTTCGTAGGGATCCCATACACTAACTGCATATTCGAAATGATATGATTCCAAATGTACGTTGGTATAATGACTATGAATACGGAGGGGGGAATCGCGAGGAACGTTTTTTGGAACGAACGTAGTTTGGATTGAAAGTAGTGCTCTTGCCTGGGAAAAACTCTCGGACATAAGCGTTGAAATCTGGTCTTTAAAATTCTTAGCGAGTGTTGAAACACGTCATAATTTGGAGCCCTAAAACAAGTCTTCGGGGGTGATTATCTACAATGAGAAAATCAGCATGCTGCGATTCGCCGACGTTATAGCAGTTATGGCAGAAACAGAAGGAGATTTAAAGAAGACAATAGGAAATATGGAAAGGACAATGGCCAGATATCGCCTGAAGAGCAATAAAAAGAAAACCAAGGTATTGGTACACAGTAGGAGATGTGTCACCACGACCAATCTTAAACTAGAAAAACAAACATTTAGGAGGTGAAAGAGTACTGTTACTTGGGAAGCCAGGTGACCAGCATGGACGAAGCAAAAAATAAATAGTCAGTAGAATAGCTCCTCAGGCGAAAAAGACATTTTACCAAAAGAAGATTGTGCTAACAGCTTAAATACAAGCGTGGAAGTGAGGAAACATTTCATTAGAACATACATCTGGAGCATTTTACAATTTGGCAGCGAAGCATGGACGATACTTCTACACAATACCCTGCAAGCCACCGCGAGGGTGACAGCAGCAGAGAACTCAAGGCTGGAAGCATCGAAAGTGTGGTACGATGATGAAGATAAAATGGATCGACCGAGTTAAAAACGACGTAGTCTTAAGAAGAGTGGGAGGAGTGACAAGTCTGCTGAAAACTAAAAAGAAGACGGGACAACTTAATCGGCCACATCTTAAGACACGATGGCCTAAAGAAGACAATCGTCGAGGAAAACGTGAACGGGAAGAATGAAAAAGGCAGGCCTCGTATGAGATATATGGAACAAATAGTGAAGGATGTAAAAGAGAGGAATTAAGTCAATGTGAAGAGGTTGGCCGATAAAAGAATCGAGTGGAGGGCTGCGTCAAACCAATCTTACACTGTAAAAAGTAGATCTGATTTTAAGGTACAAAAGTGATCTGAATTTCAGATGCAACAATTTTAAGACAGGGTATGCTGAATTTCAGCAGTAATATCTTGTCTAAAAATAAGGCAGTTGAACAACTGAAAATCAGACCAAGTGGACTTATTTTCAGATAGGCCTATGCTGAATTTAAGACAGCCCTGGTCTGGTAATAATGCGGGTTGCTATTGAAATTCAAGCCTACTCTGAGGGGATGTCTTATTTTAAGGCAGGTGCAGGACTGAAAATCACACCAGGTGGGACTTATTTTAAGATAGTCCCATGCTGAATTTAAGACCAGGGCTGTCTTAAATTCAGCATGGGCCTATCTGAAAATAAGTACCACGTAACAACACGGGTTGCTATTGAAATCAAAGCCTACTTTTATGCGATGTCTAATTATAAATACTAGATATTTAAACACTTCACACGAACACAAACCAAAACCCTAACGTTTCATATTTTTATTCGATGATACTGTTTCACTGACTAAATTCTTCAATAGAGCAAACGTAAGTCATAGAATTTCCATTGAAAAAGATTCCAGGACTGAAATGGGAACACATGGACAATAACTTCAAAGATAATATGAAAATGTGTACTTTTATTGGAAACAAAGTAATCCATACAAAGTCTTCGATACCACAGATGTGTGCCAGTATCTTCAAACCGAAGCAGGAACTGTCACTTGATGAGGGTGACTATTTTTTAGTTCTTACAAAGCTGCCGCGTAGACAAAATAAGGAAGTTTACTCTCAGGATACGTCACTCAGACACAACTGGCTCCCTTCTGCAAATAAACTAAGTATCATTGCCACATTATCACACCATTAATTCATCGCACGAAACTTATTTCACCTACTTACAATGAAATTTGACTAGACTTCGAATTTTACTTCCATACGCTTCGTAATTCTTGTTGACATCCTGCTCCCTGAGGTTGAATGAAAAACACTGCGTTTTGTTTATCCTGCTCCCTGGTTACGCTCCGCCCATCAGTCTCTGCTATTGGCTGGTTAGCTACAATTGCGGAGCCTACCAAGGCGTGCTTATTTTCAGCCCGGGTGATTAGAATTTCAGATCACAACCATCTTATTTTCAACATGCAGTGGTTATGGTCTTAAAATAAGACGGAGGTGTGTCTGATTTTCACGCATCATGAGTTTTAAATTCAGACCACTACCTTAAAATCAGACAGCGCTTAAATTTAGATCGCACTGAAAATCAGATCAACTTTTTACAGTGTAGGATTGTTGACCGATGATGATGAAACATACACACTGAATCAGATCCCAGTTAATAACGTAAAAATGGAAATTTCATTTCGAACGAGGGCTCTCTACAAAAATGTCACAATATTTTAAGTAGTCGCCGAGTCCATTTTATAATAACGAATATTAACATTGGTGGGATACTTCATCCACTCACAAACTTTCATTGATCAAACATGGTACGTATTTCGGAAGTCGATGACTGACATGCCTGGAACTGAAAGCATAGGAAACAAATTGAGGTATTCGGGAGATCTTCATGACAAGAACGGCGCAACGCCACCGAGAAACCTGAAGTCAGTTCGAATTTAAGGGTTCGGAACGAGCCTGGCAATTCCAGTATTTATGGCACGCTCGAGGGTATTCGAGCCTAAGTAAAATTAAATTGGGCGATGCAAACTATTAAGTACCGTTACATTCCTTGGCCGACGGCCAGCGAAAAAAATACTTTTCCCCAGTTCGAGGCAATAAGAAATCTCCAGGCCGCACATTATAAAGTTGTTTTGCACTGGCGGCGGCCGGAGGAGAAGCGACCCCGATTGGGACGGTGGCCGAGAGGGCATCGCCCGAAATAAATGCTTAATCCGCGCGCGCTAGAAGGGCACGTCTACATAGACCATGTTTGCGGGTTTTCTGTCGCTGTATATACGATAGGAATTAATATATATCTCCAGATTTCATTGCTCCTGACATTATACTAGTAGTTAAAAAATATTAGCTCTTTCCGGCTATTTTGAAATTTGGAGTTTTGGCCAGCAAAAACGGATTTTGCCCCACTGTGCGGCGGTGCAGCTCGGCGATTAAGTGGCGCGCTCTGGCGGGTTCTAATCAGACGCCTATGGCAAACTATGAGAACCTCCATCACAGGGATGCGAATTTCTTCCGAAATCGCAGGAACTCACAGGTCTGGAGCACTCACTAGGGCATGGAAATAATAAACGATTTCTCTGAAGATTTTATAAACACTAGAGAGGGAAGATACATTCAAAGATTACAAATATTTATTGACGGGTGCTTCATCACGGGGACAAGGTAATACATCTTCATCTACATCATACCCTACAAGCCACCCTAAAGGTGTGTGGCAGGGGGTGAATTCTCACCAAACAAGCACTACATATCATGCATAAAAAAGGATTATATTTATATACTGTTCTAAACTTCACTATTTAAAAAAAGATGAAAATAGCAAAACAAACATGCGAAAACATGCTGTTAGTTGGGTTAGCTTCAATTCCTTATACCAACATGCAGCTACCAATGTTATCCATTGCTACACTCGTATTGGATATATTTACCATTATTCATAACCATAATTGTACGAGGAAAAAAGGACATTTTGAACCTGTTAGTTCGGCAATCAATTTCTCTAATTTTGTGATTATGGTCCACTCTACCATAGTAAGTTGGGGTTCGCAAAATATTTTTTACATCATAACTGAAAATATGGTCTTGGAATTTGTTTAAGAGATTAAGTCTAAATTTCAACCTGCGATCTGACGATTCCTATTTTAATTCATTTAATAGACTGGTTACGCTAATAAGGTTACCGTACTGTCCCTTTACAAATCTTGCCGATCTTCGCTGCACACGTTCAAGTTCATTATTTAGACCGATTTCGTAGGGATCCCATACGCTGGCAGCATATTCCAAATGAGGTCTCACAAGGGAAAAGCAGCTGATTTCTCGTACATGATCGTCACATATACCCAGTACTCTTTTGATGAATCCCATTTTACGATTCGCTTGACCCTTTATTCCACGTATGTGTTTACCCCAGGAAAGATCATGTGTCACTCTTATTTCAAGATATTTAATGGATGACACGTTTGTTAATTCATTATTACTTATTTTGTGAGTGCTAGGAGGAGAGCTATTCTTTTTCCCAAAATTCATTACGAGACATTTAAAAAAATTTAATTATGACTGCCATGTATCACACCAATTTTCAATATCACAGGATATCTCTAAGGGACTGATTTTCAATTTGGTTGCCCAGCCTATTTGACACCCACTTTATTCTTCGACAGACCATGGGCCATATTCAGAATCTGAACTGCAGTCTCGCTTCTACTGACTACGCCTTAAAACCCCTACGACGGGTTAGAATGATGCACAGACTGTACCTGCAGAGGTGATATGACTTCTCGGCGTAACACTGATAACTAAGTTGAGATTCTCTGAACATGGCCCAGAATCTCAACTACATTCTCATTTATACTGCTTACATCCTTAAATCTATTTTACGAGTTCAAAAGGGCATACAGATTCCCTCGATGTGGTCCGAAGCTGTATACAGCGTGGTAATAACAAATTTTGCAGGGTGAGTCCACAAAACAATTTGGTTCGTTATAGGGATTTTAGGACGCAAGAAGTGGAAGCGAGACTGTAGTTTAGATTCTGAATGTGGCTCCATACCTCCAAATACTCCAACCATGTGTCACTATCACCGACTTCTCTGAGATCCTTCTTAGAAGTTCCTCCCATTCTTAGGTATTCCGACTGTCCCTTTTAGTATAGTAATATCCGTTGGGAAGAACATTATTGACTTCCCAGGTATTCTGAAATAATTAAAATTCACCTACTTGGGAACCTTACAATCAAAACTTCGTCCAAGTGTTTAACTTTATAGGTTCTTCTACGGAACCAATGTTCCATCCACTAAAATCTTTATTCTCCGCTAATGATACTGTCCACATATCAATGACTTGGCACAGTTAAATCCTTAAATTCACGAACAGTTTCCTGCATTCCATTTTCAACTTTTCGATTTTCTCTTGTAAAATTAAATTTTGGAACCACTTCCATTAAGATTAACAATAATTCTATTTGCAAATAAGATTCTACGATGGATAGCTTGGACGAAAACCAATTAAATCTGGCTAAACCTCTTCCATCACATCTGAACACATTTGTCGCATCCCAGAGCACAACAGATGCCATCACATGTTAGCAACTTTATTCCAGCTTCATTCTAGTAGTTGCAGTTGTTTTGGGGAAGCCCGCCGAACATTGATGTCATTTGCGCCAGGGAGGTGGGGAATTGTGAAAGGTAGGAGTTTTCAGGGCGTGCAAGTAAGGTAGAGGAAAACTCGGCGACGGCATTAGCCTGCTCTCAAGGAAAGGCGCCAAGAGGATCACGGCTTAACGTCCCATCCGACGGACTGAATACTGGACTCGAAGTGCACTCCACAAAGCAGGGACCGGCGTACCGATGAAACATTCAACTTGTCCAGAAATCGAACCCAGGCCCTTGCGATGGGAGGCCAGTACTCTAGCCACTACAGAAACCGTAACCCATCTCCGAATAATATTACTTGTTGCGAATAGGTGATCCCAATGAACATTACAGACCCCATCCAAGAACATTTTCTATCTTGAGATGATGTTCAAAAAATCCACTCTGCACATGAAAATCAGTTTATGATGCGTTCCTAAACATTAAAAGCCACGATAAAAAGCTTCCACATAATTACAGATCAATATCCACAGCGTCAACATGCGTATGATTCTTAACCACACATAAGTTACTTCGATGGTAGAAAGCCTTTACAAAATTTGCAGAGGAAAAACCACAGTAAAACATCTGAGTTAGAGAAGGTGTGTTTTTAACACTAACTGTACCTTTAAATAATGTTTTGGTTTCCGATGAAGACGACGTTCAAGTTGATACAGATGCAGCATTCCTTTATTTTGAAAAAAAAATCATTTCAATTAAGTGACAGTGCCACGGTTAAATGATCGTGTCCCAAAGGTCATGTTGGATGGTCTACGCTTCGTTGAGCTTGCATCAGATGTCTCGCAAAAAAGCATGATGTACATACGTACTCACACTTGTCTCTCCTTGGCATTCATAAAAAAAATTAACTGTTAGCTCCGACCATTTTCCGAAAACGCAAGGTCGTGTAAATAGATCGAAGGGAAGATTACAATCAAACCTTTAAATAAGATCGTGATGTGCTCCACGACCAGTATAACTGGTGGCAAGAATTAAATTTGCATACGTGAGTGGTAATTCATTTTTAGAAAGAGTAGATCACCATATGAAATAAATGAACGGAACACAATAGAATTCTGAACGTGAAATCTACTTAGTTTACCAATGTAACCTTAGTTAAGCCACGTAGAGGGCACTTTAAGCAGAAATCACATCGAGGAAAGAAAAACTGTAATAAACTTTCGATTATGAAATAGAGTGTATTGGGTAAATGCGGCAATGTTGCAGGAGTATAAATACTCTAAAAGAGTATAAATAAATCAGGGATTCGCCAGGGAAAGTTGGGGAGTATGGTGTCGGAACGTGATCACAAGTCGCCGTGATTTGTTAATGGTCGCAACTCTACCTACGCACATAAGTATGCCACTACAATTCTACAACTAAAGAATTCTGGCAATTGCCACAATCGGAGGATGAGCAAAGGGTTATTTTTTTAATCACTCTCAGATCGACCGCGATATAAAAGATTTCATCTTTCAAGAAAGTTCTTAGCCAATCTGTTGGCTCACTAAGTGTAAGTTAAAAATACTTTGAAGACCTTCACATTGCGGTCGATGTGACTGTGAACTTCAGACGGATAGAAATATATTGTCTGCCATATTCAAAACAATAAGAGACCATATAATTAGCGTAAGGAAAGGGTAAGTACGTACCTTAGTTTTTGGTATATCTAAGTGACTCAAAAAACTATTCCCACTAGAATAGTCAGAATTACATTCCGCAGAAATATAAACCGTAGTGAATGCAATTTGAGATGTAACCCCAGAATTATATCCTATCGTTATTTAATAATAGTAGTTGAGTAGTTGCTTGTTTGCGGTTTGTGCATGCTTGGTGATTCCCTGCCACACACCCTCGCGGCGGTTTGCAGGGTATCGTGTAGATGTAGATGTAATAACTTTGAAACAATTCTATGTGCATGCTCAGTAAAGATTCACCTCCTAACATATCCTTGAGGTCTGGATGATAATTTGCAATTAGTATAACTATTAGAAAGGATCGTGGTGGCCTAATGGGTAGAGTAATGGGCTACAGACCGGAGGGTCCAGGGTTCAAATCCCGGGCAGAAGCATTCTGGACAGCCCATCGCGATTCTATTTTCTGTGCGTCACAACTTCGTAGGAAATCGCAAGTGGCCAAGAGAAAGGGATTGGTCCTCGTACCGTGAAGGTGTGGATTTCACACGCCAATGGCTAAGCGCGGGGTGAGCTCGACCCTATCAAAATACAACCATCGGTTTGAACACTGATTTGCCACCGATTGGAGTAATGAAGTAGCCATGATTTGTTTACCGTGACGAGAGGATGCCTTTACCAGCATCAACGGGGAACTGAACAAATTGAAAAACGAGGGACAAATGAGAGCGAGAAAGGGGTTTTGTTAGCATGCATGCCAAGGAGCAAACAAAGATGACGGAGTGGGGTGAATATGATGGCAATCATCGGCTGAAAAAAATGTCGCCGATGAGACACGACCTTCCCTGCAAACACGCTCTCTGGTGTTTCCTTTTTTTTCCCCGAATCGCTCGTCATTTCGAAAGGTTTACTGGAGTGCGTATGCAAATCACGGAGAGTCCGCAGTCCTTCACGAGCGCGAAGCACCTCACGCAACTTCCTAACCTCCCTCGCGGCGCGCAATGGACCGATCCGGCTGAAAGGGGGGAGGGGAAGTGGATGACGGAGAGGGGGCGGAGGGGCGGGGGAGGGGGAATGGTGGAGCGGGAAGTGGAAAGACGGAGGCGGGGAGAGAGAGACAGAGAGAGAGAATGAGGGAGAGAAAGAGAGGAGATAGCCCTAACCTAGCCAATGGGAAACGAGCGAACCCCTTTGGCTTCGACTCCACAGCTGCCGCTGCTTCGACGGAGGCAGGAGGAGAGGGGAAGAGAGGGGAGGGGGGTGGAGAGGGGGAGACAGTGAAAATGGGAGAAGACGGCGGTGGGGATTGAAACGGAGGAAGAAGATAAGGAGTAGAGAGCATGGTGGGTGGGAACGAATATCTGAGCACGGGCGAGGACGCGGTGGCGAGGACAGGCGAGTGAGTGTTGGAATTGGTTGCCTAGACAACGGGTTATTACATCGGCCCGGGAAGAGGGGTGGGGCGGGGTTCAAATACGCACGAAAATGAAAGATGAGGGAAATCCAGATTGAGCGCCAAGTCTACGGGGATGTAGCGGGCGGCACAGCAAGCCTCCTCCGCGATTTATCGACAAAACGTTTCACATCGATTTAAAAGTTTCATGTTCAACATCGCTATGTTTCACAAACTCCGTTTCATTTGCACAGATATTTCAACAAACAGATTCATCGGGGTTGATTCTATCGACGCCAAGGGATACAAAATGCGAGGTAACGTCTGAGCTGATTGTCATTCTCGTCACCGAAAATGATTCGATACAATCGATGGTGACTCAAGGACCATGTAAATACCTGTCGAGGTACAAAACTTGTTCCTCGGTAACCTTGCGGTACCCCATTTGATGAGATTTAATGCTAACGCAACTTTTAAGGAATCACGATAAAAGAGAATTACACGACCCGGGTTTCGATGCATGAACTTCTTTGTCAGGTAAAAGATAGATCGCAGCTGGCCCGCTCAGAGTCAAGTAGTGGAGTGAGATGATTGTGGGAATGAATTACGGGTGGGGAAACGGGAAGAGGGAGGCTGGAGAGGTGCTTGGCGAAATTACTCTAGAAAATTTGACCGCAGCAGTGATTTTCATTTTAATATTTCACATTTGTCGAACAAAAGAAGTGTGACTGATTATTTGGAACTGCTGGAAATTTGGAAAAGAGCGTGTAAACCTGAAGTCACTGTTATCAATGAAAATTGTACCCTGCCAGCAACCGATGGTCACCATAATCCTCTTCCCAAGAGAAAAAAGTTTGACTGAGCCGGGACTTGAACCACGGACCTCCAGATCTCTGATTCGGCGCGCCAACCATTACACTACCAAGCCAAATGTCAATAATCTGTGGCTCCGCAGTTAATATCACCGTTTGTCAAAGTGTGACATCCAACAGATGGAGCACAGGCGCTTTTTCACCCACCTCAAGCAGCAGTGTCCATCACAAGGATATATGAAAGAGAAAGGGGAAAAACAGGCATTTAAGGGAAAAAATTACAGGTCGTTTATATGGCACGCATAGCCAAAGTATGAAAATAACCAATGCTGCCAAACACATACATTCAAACATGAAAACACGCTCAGAAGCGAAATCAGACATATTGAGGACATCATCATCATCAAGGGTCAAAAATCCTAGGATTGGTTTGACGCAGCCCACCATTCGATTCTTCTATCGGCCAACCTCTTCATATTAACGTACTTCCTCTCTTTGTAACTCCTTCCTCTATGTAACTCATACGAGGCCTGCCTTTTCCATTCTTCCCGTTCACTTTTCCTTCGACGATTGTCTTCATCAGGCCATCGTGTCTTAAGATGTGGCCGATTAAGTTATCCCGTCTTCTTTTTATAGTTATCAGCAGACTTCTCTTTTCTCCCACTCTTCTTAGGATTTCTTCATGTGTCACTAAGTCGATCCATTTTATCTTCATCATTCTTCGATAGCACCATATTTCGAATGCTTCCACCCTTTTCTTCTCCGCTGCAATCATCGTCCATGCCTCACTGCCGTAAAGAAACATTCTCCAGATATACGCTTTGATGAATTGCTTCCTTATTTCCAAGCTTGTATTTCCAGCTGTAAGTACATTCTTCTTTTGATATAATGCCCTCTTTGCCTGGGCTATTCTACTCACCATTTCTTTCTTGCTTCGTCCATCGTTCGTTACTCTGCTTCCCAGGTAACAGAACTCTTTCACCTCTTCCAGTTTCTGTTTTCCTAGTATAACGTTGGTTTTGGCCGCCTCTCTCTTGCTGCACACCAATATCCTTGTTTTCTTCTTATTGATCTTCAGATGATAACTGGCCATTGTCCTTTCCATGGTTGTTAGCATCTTATTCAGCTCCTTCTCTGTCTCTGCTATGAGAGCTATGTAATCAGCGAATCTTAGCATACCTACTGATTGTTTCACCGTGGATGTTCACTCCATAAAGCCATAGCCAAAGTATGAAAATAGCAAAGGCTGCCAAACACATACATTCAAACATGAAAACACGCTCAGAAACGAATACAAATACTTTGAGGACAGAATAAGGAAAATGGACAGATAACTCATAAATGAACCTTCAGGACACATCTCCCTTCCATTCCCATCCTTATACCTTTCCTCCCGGTCTGAAGCGACAATTACTGCGGAAACAGACTTGAAAACACCCATGGAAAAAACTTATAAATAGATGAATACCTAGTACGTGGTGAAGATGGAATCAAGCCACATCACAGCAGAAAAGTCTGACACAACCGAGACTTGGACCACGAACCTCCTACCTCTATTTTACTGTAGTTTGTAAACCTTTTTTTTTCCAAGAAATTCCATGTACCTTATGAACAACTGGAAGTGTTGCGAATTAAAACTGGGCCCTGCATGGGATCGAAGAAGAAGGCGTAATTGGCGGAAAAGGAGCGGAGAGATAAAGAGAGGGCCCACGTGAATGCATGGCGCGTAATAAAGAAGGCCAATGGGGGCAACGCTGGCTCGACCCAAGGTCGAGGGTCGCCAGATATCACAGCCACTCATCGCATACAATGATAACGTGTGTTACAGTTTAGCCGATATCTTTTAAATAATATACATACGATATATATATATAAACTTGAAAGTTTCATTTGTGGCGACCTTACTTATCTTTTATGTGCATCATGCATCTCCTTCCTATGGTCACACTCTTCACTCACTTAAGTGATCATCCAAAGGTTACTTCGATCGAATAGGGGAAAGTTCACCTCTAGAGAAACGCGACTGAGGGAAGCGTTCAGGTCCTTTCCCTGAACTCCAAGCGATAGGATTATCCCTCCTTCAGCTGTTCTCAGGTGCGAGCGTCCTCAGGGATTACATCCAGATTTAAAGAGGGAATCTTGGTCCCACGCTCAGCTAGAGCCGTTTACACGCAGTAGCGTAAGTAGATAAAACGTTGGGCTACTGATGTATGACCCGGGTTCAAATCCTGGAGAGGCCATAAAGGACACGTCCAGATAAACCCAGGCAGACTAACTTTCTGGGTACCAACTCCTTCTGGAAGGTCCCACGAGGCTCAGTAACAGGAACCTTGTCTCGGTGCTTCAAATGACTCCAAGTTAATTAATTATGAGAGCCCATACTACATCGGTAGACAGGACCACAAGATTAAGATACAAGGAATGAACTGCACCACGGACAGATTCAAATATTCATTATTTCCCCCAAACATTTGGTGACCATAACAAAGACTATAAGTCAAGTCACGCCATGATGCCTTCATAAAATAAATTTACCTTAAAATGAAAATGAAATTGCACTCGTTACATTAACACGGATTAATGAAACAAACGGTGATGAAATTAAGATGTTGGATTCTTTTCATTTCAGGATTTAAGGATGCCTGCATGAAAAACTAATATGTGTAATGCATGTCTGTAACACTTCTTAAATGTTTCTTTGAATGTTGAATGAAACGTGGAACAGGTTATGCGTGTCCCGCATGGCATTCTTAAAAATCTCTCCTTAAGTACGTAGTATAAGTAGTAAAACTTTAGTGCATGTTCTGCGACAACTGCCCCGTCACACACCATCGAGGTGGCTTGAAGGGCAGTCGGTGGATATAGATCAATTCAACTGTGATTAATGGCGCGGAGGGACAGCTGGAGAAACGCCTTGCTGAGTGGTAGCGCTATTTGTTATCAAGTCTGAATTAAATTTTCTTTACAATTCTTACCATTCAGTCGGAGGAGAAGAAATTCTTCACAACACAAGTACGGGCTCTTTCAGCATATCCTAATTTAATCCACGACAGTCAAACTCTCCCCAAACAAAAATTGAACAAATCCTTAAGAACGTCGAACTAAATAAAATCCATAACTTTCATTTAAACACAAACACATTTCCAAGTAATGCAACCAAAAAATGAATATTAAGTATAATAAAACGAACACAACAACAATAAAAAGTATCTAAATAACCAGGAGCAGGAGCGCGGCGTTACGCTGCCAACGATCAGCCCTACGCTCCTTCGAGAGAGTTGGGGAAGTCCTTACTTCACAAAGGGTTCGGTGGATGAGATTTCACCAATCTCCCGAGTTCTTGAATCTCCCGAGTTCTTGAATCTCCCGACACCCCTCCGAAAACAATAAAATAGAAACACTGCGCATCAGCCATCGCAGGGCCCTCCTTCCGCGTTGGGCAGGTTAGAACCGCGACGAACCTACGTCTGGGAACGAGGCGATGACGACTCCGGTGACGCTAATGAGGTCACTCTCTTGCGACGCAAGCACCGGAGTTGAGTCAAGGAGAGACGGACGCGACCTCTCGTTTTGTGCGAAAGTGGGAATGACCTCGCCGGCAGACAGCAGGCGAGCACACCTCTACGCGAGTGACCATACTAGATGAAACGGTCTGGACCACAGGCTGCTTGCTAGCTCAGCTTATCGCGCCAAAGCGATTAAAATGGACTTCCTTATACCCCTTTGCACTGTTTATTTTTCAGCATTCAATATATAAATCAATAGTTCAATTCAATTCTCACACATCAACCTTCTAGCGAGATGTCTGCTATTCTAACAATCTCTTATTCGTTTTTTTTCATATCACTATGACAATCTATCCAAAACGATGAAAACATGTGAAAACAAACAATAAAAAACAAATTAAATTCCCTATTTGACAAATTAATAAATGAGAAAATGCATAATAGCGATGATTGGTTATCACTGAATTATCCAGTCACAGACATGAGTCAAGCTCTATCAACGAGAGGCTCGTGGAAATTGCCTTCTCTAATCCTTGCGAAGGTTACAATGGGAGTGTGATATTATTATTCACGATTACTGCAAGGGCTTAGTTTTATTCTCTCATCTTCTTCTATACTATTTAGGAAAGGTCGTCATCATCACTGTTAGATTTCTTGAGTCAGAGTTGTAGCAATTCATTTATTTGCAATTTTTTTTCTTCGTTTTGACATATCGGCAGATTCCTATGGCGCGAGGAGTCTTCATGAGGTCATCTCCGAGCAGTTACCGAAACCAGTTGAACCTTGACCCCACCCCATTATTCGCTACCGCAACCATGGTGGTGCTTTCGTGTCTAAACAAGGTCATAATTTATAATATATCAGCGGTAATATGCATAATCTAAATACGATATCACCCAGGAGATATGAAGAGGAAACCCGACATTATATGCCGTGGCACGATAGTAAGCGATGCTACCCAATGCTCCGATATCTTGTGGTATAGAGCGATAGGAAATTAATTACATGTTATGATGACACATTCAAAATTAACATCACGCACGTGATACAATGCCTATATGAAGTCTAAATCACAATCCCAATAATATTTAAACGCTTTTTATATAATTCTGTTTTCAGAGATATAGTTGGTAAATTATTTATTCATTCTATCTCACGCAGCATAGCAAAGGGATATTGTTATTGTATTATTGTAAATATTGTTAGAGTATTCTGTGTGCATGTAAATACAGAAAATAATATGAAGATAAATGCCATCGTAGCCAATCCCTTTATTACTGTGTTGTTACTGTCCATATGGCTGCATGTGACCCTATTATGTTACATGTTTCTATGTAGCAGCCTATTGGAAGTTAAAATTGCATGTGTGGTGATCTTCACCCCCTGCCACACACCCTCAAAGATGTTTGCAGGGTATTGCGTAATTGTAGATGCTTGCAGGGTGTTGCGTAATTCTAGATTCTTTGCTTTAAAACCTTTGTAATTATTATTGGCGAGGGGATATATATATATATGCATATATTCAAGAAGGGCTTAGGAAAGAAACTTAGGGGTCATTAAAATTAGTGTTCAACCCGAAGGTTGGTTTTTGATAGGTGAGGGTAGAGTTCACCCCGTACCCCCCGTACTAAACCACTGGCGCGTGAAATTCACATATTCAAGGTAGGGGGCAAGGGGGGGGGCAGTGAACCGCAGGTGGCCAGACCAGGACCACCTGCGGTTTCATACAAAGTTCTTACATCCAGTAAAAGGAATCGCGAGGATTTTAGGTGTGGTCTCCAGAAAGGCTTCTGCCCGGGATATATGTCATAAAATCTCTATTAAGGAGTTCAAAATGGAATAAATTTTTACCTTGATAAGATTCTAAGCTGTATACAGATACTTCTCCGTATCACATTCCCATATCTCACGCCCTGGGACGAACGCCGTCAATGTTCGGTTTCGGAGAATTTACCGTCGAGGTGACAATTGGGGATGGGGGAGTGTGTGGAGGCGGCAGGACCCTCCCCTCTCCCTGCTTCGACCCTCCCTTCACCCCCCTCCACCTCCTCCTCCCCCACCCCCCCGGCGAGAGAGAGAGGGCCATACCACGGGCGGCAGAAAGAAGGTTGAGGTAGGCAGGGCGTGCGAATGCTATGGCCGGAGGAAGGCGGCGCGCGGTGGCCGAACCGGGAGAAATCGGTGCCGCAGCCTTTTATATTCCGAGGCACAGGCGCTTTCACGAGACGCACGCCCACCGCGATTTCGTCACCGACACACGACACGCCTTACCATTTGCCGGACACCTCTCTCTCTGCCTTGCTTTCTTCTCGGGCGACCCTTTATTTGCAACCCACTTTAAAGGACAACCGCATGGAGACAACGTCCTCTCATTCCCCACAGTCATTCCTTATTTCGTCATTTGGAAAGTGAATTTCCGAGCTTCGCCACAGCATCTCTTTAAAGAACCCGATCTAAACGGCGTTGCGTTAATAACCTACGATAATAACCTCACATATCACGGCAATGTGAAAGGCCGCAGCGAATAGTTTGTGGGGTAGTCCAAAGAAGACGGCGATGACGGCGAGAGCAAGCCTGACTGCTACTAATGAGAAGGAAGGGCGGAGACGATGCCCGCTCCGACCTACGGATTTTACGTTCTGATTATTGTTACATTGTAAATTTAGCCATTGAATATTGTAAATATGGTTATTATGTATGTACTAGCACGTCCTCTGGGCACGAAATGAATACCATCGAAATAAACAAATATTGAACGGTTGGTGTAGTGGTTAGAGCACTGGCTTCTCACCGGGTGTGCCCGTGTTCGAATCTCATCAGTGAAAGATATTTTTCAATGGTCATCCGACCCCTACTTGAGTATTTTGAGGAGAATAGTCGATTACATTACTCCGTCCGTAGAGCAGGCTAATTCAGACGCCGGGTTTCTCTCCACCCTTCCTCCTACCCTTTCCATTGCCATCCATTTACCTTCCCTCCCAGTCTGAACCGTCTATTGGTTCCGAGACAGACTTAAAAACACAGATGATGAATTCTGGGTCGAAGGCACCTTTTTACGAGATGCGGAGGCTATGGAGGAGAGAGAGGGAGGAGTGCAGCGGAAAAAGATATCGCGAAGCACTGACTTCTTCACGTCACACAAATTTAATTTTACAAATCGATAAATGCCTATCGGGAAAGATTCAGAATAACGTTGATTAATTTTGTTTGATGAACTTTCCATACATCATCATCGGTCAGCAATCCTAAGATTGGTTTGACGCAGCCCTCCACTCAATTCTTCATATCAACGTAATTCTTCTCTTTTACATCCTTCACAACGTGTTACATACATCTCATACGAGACATTCCTTTTCTATTCTTCCCGTTCACTTTTTCCTGGACGATTGTCTTCATCAGGCCATCGTGTCGATATGGCCGATTAAGTTGTCCTGTCTTCTTTAGAGAGTGTTCAGCAAACTTCTCTTTTCTCCCTTTCTTCCATGGACTTCCTCGTTACTTACTCGGTCGATCCATTTAATCTTCATTATTCTTCGGTAGCACGACATTTCAAATGCTTCCACCCTATTCTTCTCCGCTGCTGTCATCGTCCATGCCTCACTGCCGTAAAGAAACTTGCTCCAGATGTACATTCCGATGAATCGGTTCCTTACTTCTCCGCTTGTATTTCCAGCTGTAAGTAGATTCTTTTGATGGAATACTCTCTTTACCTGGGCTATTATACAGGCTACTTCTTTCTCCCTTTGTCCATGTTGAGTAGCAATGCAGAATAAACAAATTGCAATTGTATTGTTAAAGGATTGAGAATAAATAATTGAAGCTAGTGGAAGTAAGTTCTATGTGGAAGTTATAAAAGATATGAAGAATAAGAAAAATCACCAACAGTCCATCGTTGGTTATTCGGCTTACCAGGTAACAGAACTCTTTCACCTCTTCCAGTTTTTTTGTTTTTCAAGTTTAATATTGGTCCTGGCTTCTTTTCCCTTTGCTAAATACCAAAATTCAAATAATAAGCATTATGCATACATACTTCGTGGATTTGACATTTTTTTACGAAATAAAAAAATATGCAGTGGGAAAATGACAATTCAACTTCAAAGTAGACCTCCTAATTGCGGGTTTTACTGTCTGACACAAGTGAGCTGCGCCTTTCAACACTGATTAACGCGCGCAGCTTCTTACCTGTAAATTGCACTCATTGGATACAGAATTGCAGACAAAAGAGTATACAAAAAATCTGGATTTGAAAGTTAAGAGAGACAAGGGCAACCAGCCAATCGTGGGCACAGCGGGGCGTAGAAAGTCGTGGTCACATACGCGCGGTCACGTTGAAGTTCAATGCGAGAAAAAACTTCGCGCTTCAACAAATTTGCGACACATGACAAACAGCTTAAGTGAATACTAAGAGGACGGGTCAGCGCGGCAGAAACCAAGTCATTTGCTTGACGAATCAAACATTTCTCACGCTAAAATATTTACGCCAATGGACGAAGAGGGTGAAGATGGAGGTGGGATGGAGATTGGACTGGTAAAAACCAAAGCTACAGAGACTCGTTGTTTCCTCGATGTACACATTAAAATTATACAGGAGACAGTGCACACTAGGGTGTTGCTTAATTTTTATTTTTTTCTCGTATTTTCGATTTTTACCTCTTAAAATACGCTAAGGGGTGCAGAATGGATATACTAAAAATTCCAGAGCCATTGTTTAACATTTGGAGGTCGCTCAAAGGGCATAAAAGCAATAACATTCAATTTTCCCGATTTGAAAAAATAACATCATTTTCAGGGGTAACGCTTAGGCGTAACAATTTTACAGTCCTTTACTTACGAAATTCGCTCAAATTTTACGTCCGACTAACGGTTTTCCCTGAATAAAATATTTTTGCGAAAGCTACAGCCGCGCGCCACTCCCCTAACGCCGAGCCGGTTGCTCGCGGGTCGCATTCGCGGTCAGCTGTTAGGGCGAGTGTCAATTATTAAGGTAACGATTATTCTAGATATGCACATGCACACGCGCAATAGTTTCTTCTCTTGATAATCTTGAGGAAAGCTTGATACAAGAGGAACAGCGGAGGTGTTAATGACAAGCATTTGTAACTTCCATTTTCTTAGTTTCCTGCACCTGGGGTCATCATCATTAGTCATCAATCCTCAGATTGGTTTGACGCAGCTCTCCACTGAATTCTCCTATCGGCTAATCTCTTCAAATTTTCGTATTTCCTCCCTTTCACATCCTCCGGGCCGCATTCAGATGTCTCCACTACATCGCCTAGTCGCAGCTTCACTCCATGAAGATTAGTGCTCCTTCTCCTGCAAATTGGCATTCAGCACCACTACTTCCACTCCTTCTTCCGGAGTGTTGATGGTCGCTATGTTGCCAACTCGACTCAAGTGTAAGCAGCGACATTTACGTAATCCTGGTTACGGTTATATACGGAACAAGGTGTAAAATAGAGGGAGTTTTGAACATCAATCCCATAGTCTCCATGGGATTGTATAAATATTATTATATTATTCTGATATACATGATCAATAATTTAAATATTATTAGAATATCAGTCTCTTATTCGTAAAATAGCTATTCTCAGTACAAAATATATGCAATAAAAATAAGGATGGCACATTTTTCACACAGTTATAATATTGAATAACATTGGTTTTTATTAACAATCCATACTCTTACGTACATACACTCCACATTACTATGATATTTAATCATATGCATTCTAACATGCTCCTGAAAATGTGCAAAACATTAATTCTTCAAAATTATTTGTTACCGCTGGTATTTTATCAGTTTCCAAGCGACGTCCCTGGTTCGAAACTCTCTCCCACCAGAACATTTCGCCCGATCACCCGATCATTTCGGTAGATACGTACAATTATATGATTGCAGAGCTTAAGTTCTTTTTTCTCTTGCGATTAGTTTTTCCAAAAAAGCACAGCGCTGGAAAATCACGGCACCAGGCAAATTAGAACAAATGTTGTACGTGCGTCGGGACTGCGTGGCCAGAGATACGGAAATTAAAAATCACGATCACACTTCATGCTCTTCCGTTAATTTCGTACACAAAAAAACGACAGGGCGTGCGGACGTATTTCCGCCACTTGCTAATTACTTACGTGATTTAGGTAAATAACGTAATTAACTATTTTACGTAATAATTACGCAATTTTAGCAAATTACGTAATTAGTACGTGAAATAGTTAAAATGCATCCCGGGTAAACAGATTAAAAATATGTAAAACCAGGGACAGTCGTACAACGAAACTGCGACGAAAAAAAATTGGAGGAGGAGAGCTACGATCCAGGGGCGTCGACATTGTGAAGCAAGCACCTAACCCCTAACCCAAACTGCCTTTCATGTATGTCACCTACAAATTTTGGTTCATTACCCAGAATCCGTAATCAAGATATTCCTGCCAAACAGTTTCATTGATCGCACACAAGTTGATATCAGTGTACTCTTGCTATGTTGCTTGATATTACAAAACGTAACAATGACGCTTAATAACCTTATATCGCATGAAAACAGCGTTTATATTTGCGAAGCGTCGACCATTATACGCCGTCGGCCATGTTGATATTCGATGTAGTGGTGATTTTAGGGTGGGTATGGGTACCCTACCACTTTAGGCCGGCTGTTACTACAACCGCAGTGAGACCGCCACTCCATAGAGCTTCTGAATACCATGTAGTGTTGATTTACGTCATAAGGAGTGGAAGCTTCACTCCATTGGAGGTTGTGAATACGGCCCTCCATCACTTGTTCTATATATCTCACACGAGGCCTACCTTTGCCATTCTTCCCGTCCACCACATTTTATTTGAGGTAAATCTTGCCCAGCTTACATATAAAGAAGTACTTGCAAATTGAAGGGATCAGTTTTTAAAAGTATGTGTTAAAGCTGAGAAGCTTGAATATCTTATTAGAAGAAAGTTGGGAAGAACTGGTTAACAATTCTTTTGAATATGCGAGTGCAACTTGTACTAAAGTGGACATGGGGAGGGCTAGGGGGTGCCGGAAATACTGAACCGGTTCTCGGTTCTGGAAAAAATTGTTTGCGACGGCGGTGTACCGGTTCAATAGATCGAACCGGTGTTTTCTCATGAACCGGTGTTTTCTCATCAACCGGTGTTTTCTACAAAAACACCAACGGTTTTTTTTGTCATCCAAAAGGTTTTTTGCCAAAATGTTTGTTTTTCCCTTTTTTATATGACGTGTTTTGTCCTAAAAGAAGATACTTCTTAGTAACGCGGGTACGCTTTCCTAAACTGAACAGTAAAAAGTGAGAATGCTTGCGTCAGCCAATGGTTTTTATTTGAGGCCTGGGCGTACATATAAATTGCATTTTGTAACTGTAACGGCGATGGGATTCGCATTAATGTTGAAGGAAAATATAGCAAAATTTCCACAGATATTATTTAGCACGACGCGTTTCGTTGCTAAAATAACATTATCAAGTGCCTTGATCAGCCTTGATGATTATGCTGCCTTGACAACTAAATGCGTCATACTAAGTTACTAACTCATGCCTGGTGAATGAGAAGCTGTCTAGAGCAGAGTGACTGCCTACGGACGAAATCTCTCCAATCTGATTTAAGTGCTTCCAGGGAGTTGATATGTGTGGAGAGGCTGATTGCTTTCGTCTTCGCTCATAATAAACTGCCTTTCTTATCAAATTTCCTTTATCTTTCATCTTGGCTACGATTACTAGGCGAGGGTCTGACTATGATGCCTTTTCTTTTAAATTGTTAAAAATAGGCAAACCACCCGAAAATTTCTGGCGACATAGGGTGTCACATCAGTTTTTGACTTAGGTAACCGTATCTTCCTTAAATTTATAATTATTTAAAATATTATTCATTTAAAACTATCTCAACCATCCTTTGGCATAAGATAAGTCTTGGTAAGAACTTACAATACTGAGCATTAATAAGCAACGTGAAAATGTTCAAATTTCGTTTGCATCAGGCGCATCTTATGTACAATAATTCTCATCCATGCATGCATTACGAACATTAATTTTGAGGCTGCCGTAATCATTTGCATATCCTCTCTTCTCTTGCGAGTGGCGGGGGTAGATAGGAACTTGAAACAATGCTCCTTCCTACACGAAGTCTCCCAAAAACCAACAGCATTGGTTTAATACAAATAGCTACTGCACTAACCTGAAGGATTATTAACATTTTCTTATTCGTTGAAATCGTCGAAAAAACAAAATAACATGTACAAACGCAGCATCCTGCTGACTTACGTACGTGACAAAGCTTTATATAGGTGAGTGCTCGCTCTGCACTCTAGCAGCCGATTTTTGCGTGACGAGAGTCAGGCGGACAACATATAGCACTGGAAAGTTCACAGGTGTGGTCGCCAACCATCCTGGCTGCGAGCATAGACGGCGGCGTGAAAGCCGAGCAGTGAATGATCATCGGTGTTTCAGAACCGCTTCCCCGGTCTGCCTGCCGGCGCAAACCTGCCTGCCGGTTCTTTAAAAAACCGAACCGCTAAAATGGTGCGCCGGAAAACCGCCCAGCCCTAGACATAGGTATTGAAAGCAGGAGACGCAAGCGTGTTAAAAAAAATGATGCAGGAGAAAAGGCCAAAGACGCAGGCTTGACTCCATAGCAGGAAGTGAAGAGTTCTATGTTGTAGTGCCCTGATAAGTTTCTTGTATAGCTAAAAACTACATCAATCTCAATGGAAAATGTTTACAAACAGTTTTCTGCTGTTCATCCGATGAATCTTGTAAAAGCAAGTGATGGCAAACTCCCCCTTCTAGTACAGAAACTAACAAAAACATTTGATGATTTTGAGAAGGAAGAAATGGTGCCAGAAATCATGAGGTTTCGAAGGCAGCTAGAGGCTTCAAGGATTTTCAAAGATGATGCAGTGTCGTGGTTCGCTTTGAATATGCTGCAATTCATTATCGAAACGGCCTTTCAAGAGTCGTTACTTGAGTTATTTGAGAAGCCCTAAAACTATTTTTGACTGCATGTTTGTCTGTCTCTTCATGTGAAAGAAGTTTTTTTCTAAACTTAATTAAAAGCTATCTTCGCTCAACAATGATCCAATCCCACCAGACAGGCCTAGCCTTAATATCGATAGAGTACGCTGATGCCGTAAATTTTGATGATGTAATAAATCAGTTTGCAGAGATAAAAGCTCGCAAGAAAAAAACTTAATTCTTACTACTGTAATCATTAAATCTTTAACTTTTGGGGTTGATTTCTATTGTAAATAAAATAATGCTGTGAAATAACTCTTCATGTCATACCTATTAAATACCATTGCCGATTTAATAGCAAGCTTACGCAAAGTTCCTCCGGCCATAAGCCGGAACTGGTAATTCAAAGTTGTTAAAAAACTGCTAGGATGCATTTAACCTACCATTCAGTGAATGCTGAGATACAACACGTAATCCATAGATAAATAGTTGATTCTGGGTCTGCAGGAATACAAGAAAAAGGTATATTCCTATTATACTTGCGTAGACTATGTCAATGTTATAAATTCCAAATAGGCCCCATATCGAATACGGCCCCAGGCCCCCAACCATGTTGATACACCCCTGGTTACCCCCAATTATGATGTTATTTCCTCATATCCGGAAAATTGAATGTTATTGAATTTATGCCCTTTGAGCGACCTCTAAATGTTAAACTATAGGGCTGGAATTTTTAGTATATCCATTCTGTACCCAATAGCATATTTTAAGAGGTAGAAATCGAAAATCCGAGGAAAAATTAAAAATAAGCAACACCCTAGTGCACACCCTTTTCTCATTCCTTTCTTTATTCTTGCAAATTATTGTTCAACGTAAGGTTTCATAATTTCATTTTAAACATTGAGAACTAACGTGGGTATGCTATTCCACAGTTGCTGTTCACATCAACAAACTGATGAGCTTCACAAAACCGGAACGACCTTTGGCAGACATAAAAAAATAAGCCTGGAAGCTGCACCGGCAATCCTAATTAATGAAGGATCGAGAGTGTCCCCTCCTCTCTCCCTTACCCCGAAGGAAACCGTGATGTGAATCCATGATGTAACTCTCGGTGCCCGGGACGGAGGAGGGGAAGGTGGAAGGGAGGGGGTGGGGAAGACGATCTCCGCGCCGCCGGATGAAGCCATTCTCGCGTCCACAAAGCAGGGAAGAGCAACGTCAGAGAGTGTGGGGCGCGATTTCAGGCTTTCATTTCGAACCCCTCAACCCTTCACAATCCTAGGCAGAAATTCACCAACTCCTTCACTGAGACTCCGTTGAACTGCGTCGAAGGCGTATCAGCAAATGCGTACTGATTACCCTTAATTCACCTCAACCAGAATTACATGGAGCTGCAAACCAAAATTACCTCTAGTTTGCGCGGGTGGTTATGTGTTTAGGGTTAGTGTGAAACTTAAACTTAAGAGCTAAGAACAATTTAACATCTCTCGCATGAAACAGTACTCCCAGGGGACTAATCTAAATTAACTTAAAATACAATCCCATGATTATCTTTGGGATTTCCCCATCTATAATTTTATGTACATATATTATATTCAGTAATTTTTCATACTGTAGGGTAATTAATTTGGTCTTTATTCACAACATGTTTTGTATTTTTTTCAGTACACGGTGGTATACTTTAAGCCATCACCACAAATCCTGAAAAACTTCGAAAAATTTAAAAAGAAAAATTAGCAGGTATGATTTAATCCTGTCTGCATCTCCATATTTAGCAATGCGGGTATTTCCAGACTGTCCAATGGGCTTCACCACCTTATCCTTACAACACTCTTCTTTAATATATTCGCCAATCAATACGTTAAACTTCAATACCTTGGAAGAGATAGATAAGCCGTTATTCAAGGGGACGATGCTGATCATGTGAACGAATAGATTGACCGAAACCTCTGCGATTAGAGGAAGAGGAGAAAGACAAGAGGACAGGGTCTAACCACATTCATGTCCCCACACAGACGGAAGACAGTCAGCAAAGGTATTAATTATAAAGCGGAATTCATCACGGCGGTAGGTGCGCCTTTCAACCGTACCGCTGAGCGTTGCCCACCCTTGCCGGTAGCTTAGACATGTAAAGAGCGCGTAAATTGTGAATGTTGGCGTTACAGTGCGCACGTGAAGGTTCGTGTTAATAAGAAACTCAAATTTAAAGCTATACAATGGTCAGTAAAGTGAGTACAAGGGCATAGAAGTACACATGTCACAAGCGGGACTTAAGGCAACACTGCAAAATGCCAAAAATAAAACATAAATTTGGTGGGAGTTGCCTGTGAGAAGAGTGGAAGTGAGAATACATTTCATTTGGACATACATCTGAAGTCAAGGCCGAAAGCATTGGAAATGTGGTGCTTCCGAAGGATGATGAAGAAAAATGGATCGACCGAGTGACAAACGAAGAAGTCTTAAGGAGAGTGGGAGAAAAGAGGAGTCTGCTGAAAACTTTTTAAAGAGTACGGGACAACTTAATCAGCCAAGACACGATAGCCTGAGGAAGAGGAATCGTCGAGGTAAAAGTGAACGGGAAGAATGGAAAAGGCAGGCCTCACATGAGATATATGGAGCAAGTTGTGAAGGATATAAAAGAGAAGAATTGCGTTAATATGAAGAGGTACGCCGATTGAAGAATCGAGTGGAGGGCTGCATGAAATATATCTTAGGATTGTTGACCGATGATAATTAGCTAAGAGATTTTTCCAATATTTTTTTATGTTTAGCATTTAGAAAATAATGTTATGTCACAAGGCAGAAGAAAGTCGAAACACCAAGAAGGCGCAGCCTGTGAGACGGGAGGCCCAAACGTTAGCAGAACGGGACACACTATACATGTGGCGAAATAGAGCCCTGTGATCACACACGATGAAGTTTCCATTCCACCTAACTTCATCGGTCCCGAATCAGCCATCGGTTTGCACAATAGTTCTTGGCGTACCAAAGGTCAGAAGGGAGCTAAAGAGGCCCGTTCCACGGCTTCGCCAAGAGTAAAAAGAAAAGTCTCGGGAAACCTCGATGACTCCTGGGAAGTAAAAGAGGTTTGTGGTGTGGATGCGAGGAGTCGAGGTGGAGTGAGAGGGCCGAGCATCGCAAGGGGTTCAGGTGGAACTGGGCGATAATGTGACGTCAAAATTTAGTGACCAAAATCCAGAGTTATCAAGTTGTAATGGCAACATACTGACATTGAAAATGGGCGGTCAGTATATATTTAGGGTCGAAAACTCAAAATTTGTTCCTGAAACCAATATTTCTGTGGAGACCATCTTTTTGTAGTTCTGTAATTTTATGATTAATTATCTATGTATTTTGAATATTCATTGTTTGGGTACATCATTCTGTCTTTGCACATTGCTGACTGTTTTGTAAATTGATTCAAATCGTGTAAGGGTGAAAAGCGAGGAGAATAAGTAACAAGAAGCCTCGTGACAACCAACGTAGATAAATTGGTTTTTTTATGGGGGTGTAAATCGACCGTAATGTTCAAAGCTACATGCGTTTTCTTTCGTGTGTGCAATTCTCGACCCCACATTTCAATAATTCAGTGTTAAAACTTCGAGTACCCATGTTCTGTTTAGTAATGTTTTATGGTGGTATAGCCCCCAACAGCAAGATGATACAAAACACATATTGCTGCTGCAAATATTTTCTTTGATATCAAGTGCCTACAAAGGTGGAGAAGAAAACAAATTACACAAGACGGTACGCAAATATTGACACATGGACAGAAAGCGCATTAGCGACTCTGCTGGTTCTCCGGGAGAAAGAAAGTGAGATGCGAATGCCAGTATGCAAATGTTTCCCCTTGCTAAAGAGAGATGGAACACTGATTACCGTGATCAAAGTGATAGATTTATTGTTGAGCTCTGATCGAATTCATTTTATGTAACGGACGATTTTCAACATTTATATCTGGAAATATTACTTGTCAAACATTCTGTATTTATGCATTGATATATATTGACTAAATAATATAATATCCGGTACTGATTAGTGATTCAGTGCGCTGATATTGGAATTTCGGTAAGTTAAGAAATTAAAAGAAAACCAATGCGTTGAAATATCGTGAAAACTATTTCGAGAATAGGGGAAATGGGGAACTAATCAAGAGGTTCCAACACGGGGAGTTGAAAACGGGTCACTTCCGTCACGTATGCCCCCTTGTCAAGTTCCCCGAGTAAATTATGGATGCAATACAGAAAAATGTAGTTAACCACAACATAACAGCAAATAATCGCAGGGATTTTTAATGAAATGCGGCACGTTTGGTATGAGATCTGCGAACGAACAGGAAGAGCCGCACGTCTATTTGATGGCCTTGGCTTAGTTCAGTGTTTCCTAAAAGCGATTCTCAGGGTCTCCGAACGCGGTAGTTTATGAAGAAGAAAAAAATTAAATCGCTGCTCCCATGCAAAGGAGTAAACGAAACTACTTCCATTAAGCGAAAGGTATTTTCTCCGATAGATCAAATCGCTAATGGAACCATCTCGATCTTCCTTACTTACCAAGTACAAGTCAGTCGATTCTCCAAATTACACCTTGCACATTACCCCTCGACATGTCGAGTGGTTGTATGCAAGAGCAATTTATATATTATAATTGAACTAAATTTCGCACCCATAGAGACGGCATATAATTACTAATCATTGTGGAATACCACAAAGTATTCACCTCCACTAATGCTCACACTAAAGAGAAACTTAATCATATTCGAATTAGATCTTGTACTTACTCTAAGAGGTCACAAACACGAAAGAGAGTGAAGAGGGCACACCGAAAACTCACCTGAAAAGACAAATAGTTTAAGATTAATCAAACACGCATACAAAATGCTTGATAAGAAGAAAACATGATTCGCACTCCAAAAAGAATCTTACGGAGATGGAGGCTGCATACAAATGACATTAACTGACTCAATTATTTTTACACTCAACGATGCCGGTTTGCAACATTGCTGGGACGTGAATCTGTATTTACAAAGTTGCTCGTAATAATGAAGCAATGCGAAAGGAGGTGTCACTGCTTCGGGAGATTGATGAGATCACACATTCTTAATTCTAATGCCTTGGCTTCCTGCATATAAACCTGTTTTCTCACACTAGAAAAGTATCTGTCTCGGTCTGCAGCACATTTGAGTATGGGGAATGAAATGAAAACCATCAGAAAAAAGGAGTCTGATTGTTGTGGTGATTTAAGTGCTGCTCTCCTATACCAAGGGCCCGGGTTCAAATCCCAGTAGTGGCAGATTTTGTTCACAGGGAAGCTGACCCCTACATGGGTATTTTGTGGAAAGCATTCGAGTTCAGAACACCGTCCGTCGGATGGGACGTTAGGCCGTGGTCCCCTTGGAACCCTTCGGCGCCTTTCGTTAGGATAAGGCTAATGCCGACGCCGGGTTTCTTTCCACCATTTCTCCTTATCCTTCCATTCCCATCCTTTAACTTTCGATCGTGTATGAATTGCCTACAAGTTCCAGTGCAGACTTGAAAACACAGGTGCTGATAGTGAGCCGTACGCCTCGCCCGTTAGTGAGCCCCCCCCCCCCTTCGTTCCTCCGGGGTGTGGTTCCCGCGGTGCTGCGCGAGGATGAGCCGTCCAGCTCGTCCGTTGGCGAGGCCACCCCCCCCTTCCCTTTCCTCCTTCCTGGGGGAGTCGGGAGCGGTGCTCCTGGGCCGAGGGCTTTCGGTCTTCTGATGGAATATGGCACCCGAGTCCGATGGGACGTCCGGTATTTAAGTGGAAGCGGAGTCCGAGCTCGGGGGAGTCTTGCCGTCGAGTTTATGTTGCCGAGACGCCTGAAGGAGCTCCCCCTCGTCAACGGCACGACGCCTCTGGTCACCGTCATCGGCTGCCCGGTCCTCGGCAGGTATCGCCGCCTCACCTTCCCCCTTCATTCCCCTATTTCCTCTGGTTCTCGCCATCTTTACCATCACCCTCCTCTGCTCCGGCCTTAGCGTGCTCCTGTGCTATTTAATGTGATTAAATTTGTTTAGCCTACGCGAGTCTTTTTGTTGGTCCCCTCCCACGGACCCTTGGGCGGTCCAAATTGGTAGCAGAGCGTGGTTAGGACCTATTTCCGTAGGCACGTACAGTCATGGCGGATAGATTCCCACCCGGAACCGCTTGGGTAAATCGGCTGCCTAAGGTAGAACTCGCGGATTTGTGCTCCAGGTTCGCTCTCGACTCCGAAGGAACGCTGGACGAATTACGAAAGAGGGTCCGGGAATATATTCGTTCCTTCAACGACGAGGAGGAGGCGACGGAACGAGCTACGGAACCCGATCACCATCAGCAGGGAACCAGTGTAGATAATAACGTTTCGAACGTCAGCTGTGATCTCAAGAGCCTTGAGTCCGTCGTAGTAGCCGCGCGACGTTGGGAGCTGGGATTCGGCGGTGAATCGGGGGAAAGCGTAATGCGATTTCTGGAAAATCTTACGAGGTTCGTCAATCATTTCCAACTAAACCATGAGGTTCAACTCAAACTGCTGCCCGAAATCGTGAGAGGAAAGGCGAGGGATTGGTTTTGGGCCAACCGTTTCCGGGATTTAAAACAATTCCAAACGGAATGTAAGGCAAACTTTGGCGCCGCCAATTATCAATTGCGTCTTAAAAGGGACCTCTATAACAGGACCCAAGGGGGCCGTGAAACATTGGTCGAATATGTTATCGTGATGAAAAACATGAACGGTAGGCTGGATAAACCTCTCGAGGAAAACGAATTATTAGAAGTCGTCTGTGGCAATTTGAATCCAAAGTATTTGTGGCACCTTGCTCACACACCCCCTAATTTCGAACAACTCGTCCAATGGGGGCGCAATCTAGACGAGAAAAGAGCGATGGCGGAGTGTTATAGGGAACCTCCGTCGAGCGAAGACATGGTCGACCCAGAGTTTGGCGACAGAAATCGACGCTGGCCGGGCCCAAGTCAAACTCAACGCTCGGGTTCTCAACGCGGGTGGCGGCCCCAGGGGCAAAGGTCTAGAGGTCAAAATTCGGCCCAAACTTGGAGGAATAGGGACGATCGTCCTACCGGTGTCCCGAGAGATAATAGTACTCGACCGGGAAACGAGTACCCCGCGGAGCTGTAAAGCCACGAAGGCATCGCGGGTACTTAGTGGCGTTCTCCACCCGCCCCTCCCTCCGTTCTCATATAAATTTCTCGCCCATGGTACCCATTCGCGTAAACAAGGTAACCGTTTGGGCCCTGTTAGATACGGGAGCCTTCCACTCCTGCGTGTCGGAGCCCTTCTTACGCAACATAAAACTTTCCCCCAGCGAAAGAATTAAGGTAGACACCACATGCCAAGCGATTGATTCCACGCAGTTTACAGTTTCGGAAAAGGTTAAACTCGACATCAAAATCGAAGGGCTGGCGTGGAAACACGAGTTTTTGGTATTACCGAGAAGTCCAGCGGATGTCGTCCTGGGCGCCGATTTTATGTCGCGGTCGGGCATGGGTATTAATTTCTTGGAAAGAACCTTTTCCTTCGCGTTCCGACCGGAGCCGATTGCCGGCATGTTCGGCCAACCCCCTTGTGAAGTTCCAGAGGGTAGAGACGAGGCATATTTTCAGCTAAGTAACGCCCAACGACGCCGACTAGATGACCTATTGGCGAGCTACGGGGACGTCGTTACAGAGGAACTGGGTTGTACCGATATCATGGAATACAATATACTTTTGAGTGATAGCGTACCTGTTCGTTCCCCTCCTTATCAAGTCAACCCCGTTAAAATGATAGAAATGAAAGAGCATGTTAAAAAACTCCTGCAAGACAAGGTCATTACTGAATCCGATTCACCGTACGCCAGCCCGGCCTTTTTGGTCCCCAAAAAGAATTCGAACTCTCGTCTAGTGGTAGATTACAGAGCACTCAACCGAAAGGTGGTCTTTGACGCATTCCCTTTGCCCACCGTAGAAAATGCTCTAATGCACTTCGGAAAGGCAAAATTTTTTAGTGTCCTCGATTTGAACCAGGCCTACCACCAGATTCCTCTTACGCCGGAGAGTAAGCGGTTAACGTCCTTCATCACACCCTTCGGATTATTTGAATATAAGAGATTACCCTTCGGGATATGCACTGGAGGGCAGATTTTGTCGAGATTGATCGATAAAATATTTGGAGACATTAAATATAAGTATGTATTCAATTACCTAGACGACGTCGTTGTATATAGCGAGAATTTTAGCGATCACCTCAAGCACTTAGAGGAGGTCTTAAATAGATTGAGGAAGGCTAAGCTGACGGTAAATCCGAACAAAATATTAGTGGCGGAGAGACAAATTAAGTATTTAGGACATGTCATCACTAACCAAGGCATTAGAATCGATCCGGAAAGGGCGCAAGTGATTCGTGAGTTCCCCACCCCCCGGAACCTGAAGTCGGTAAAGCGCTTTTTGGGAATGTGTAGCTTTTACGCACGTTTCATACCGTCCTTCTCTGAAGTCTCCGCGCCACTTAACCAGTTGAAAAAGAGAAACTGCCCCTTCGTGTGGGGGCGCGCGCAACAAAACGCGTTCGAAAAGCTCAAATCTAAAATGGCCAGACCACCCGTATTGCGGGTCCCGGATTTCAGTAAGGATTTCGTAGTGCATACCGACGCTTCGTCGAATGGTGTAGCCGGGGTATTATCGCAATGGGAGGGTGACAGCCTCGCCCCTGTGGCCTTCGCCAGCCGCACTTTGACCGAGGCCGAAAGGAAATATACCACCTATGAAGCGGAATGCTTAGCGGTGATTTTCGCTGTTGAGAAATTCGACCAGTATTTACGGGGGAGAGAATTTGAACTTCATACTGATAACGAGGCGTTATCGTGGATGCGCAGCCATCCCAAGCAATTGGGGAAAGTCGGACGGTGGATACTTCGTTTATCTCCTTACAAATTTCGAACCAAACACGTCAGGGGAAGCGACAATGTTGTGGCCGATTGCTTGTCAAGGATATTCGAAGACGAACCCCGAGGAGAAGAATCTGTTTGTCCCCAAATTGGCGTATTATTAAACACGCCGATAGCCTTTACCACTATTATTGATCATCAGCGTAGGGACCCTGAATGCCGCGAATTAATAGAAAGAATTACTCATGGAGAGAATATGAAGAACTTCAAAATGAATCGAGACGTATTGGTTTTTCGCGGTCTAAGAGGGAAGCGTAATCGTATATATGTTCCTAAAGAAATAAGGCGTATGGTTATATCGTATTTTCACGATACGGAACTGGGCGGCCACCTGGGTTACAAAAAATCCAGAGAAAAGGTCTCGCGAGAGTTCTACTGGCCCAAAATGCACCAAGATATATTAAGTTATGTTAAATCCTGTCCTGGTTGCCAAAGAGCAAAGCCCGCCAGGAACACTCAAGTAGGGTACCATTCTGCCGACGTAGCAACCAAGCCGTGGGATAAAATATATATTGATTTCATGGGTGTTATGACGCGAACGCGCTCAGGTAATACGGCAATTCTCGCCGTTCTTGATGCTTTTAGCAAATTCGTGATGCTTATTCCCATGCGGAACATGACGGCCGCGGCGACAGTAAAGTGTCTAAATGATAGAGTATTCGCAATAGCCGGGTTCCCGAAGATTTTGGTCTCGGACAACGCTACGGTATTCACCTCGAAAGAATTTAAAGACAACTGTTTTAAGTGGGGAATTAAGCATGTCACCACTTCGCCATACTACCCTAACCCTTCGCACGTAGAACGTTTTAATAGGAACTTAAAGGCCGCCTTAACGGTGTATCACCACGATAGCCAAGTTAAGTGGGATGAAGATTTGGGGACGCTGATGATTGCATTTAACTCGGCTCAGCATGAGAGCACCGGATCGACACCCGCCAGCCTATTCTTCGGACGCGAACTCAACCATCCCCTGGCCATTCAATGGGGAATTGACGAAAACCTCACTCAACCTACAGGTGATGAAAATCTAGAGAAAAAATGGGCCGACGCCCTCAGATGTTTAAAACGCGCCAACAAACGTGTGGCGTCGCGCTACAATGCGAATAGGCTGAGCCAGCCCTTTTATGTTGGGCAGACAGTCGCTTACAAAACGCACCCGATAAGTTCAGCGGCCAATAAAATTTCCGCTAAATTACTGCCCAAGTGGTCTGGCCCACGGAAAATAATTAGGTTTACCGGACCGGTAACGGTAGAATTAGGAGACCTGGAAAATGGCATGCTTAAGCGACGGTGTCATGTGTCGCAAATCAAACCTTTCTATGAAAGGTAAATTCCTGTCCCATTCCTCCAAACCTCAGACTTCCTAATCCCCTACCTGGCGGGGCACCAGCCTCGGAGCGGGCGGCCGTTGTCAGCGACCAGCAGGGACTGGTTGTTCTTCGCGTTAATTAATTTAGGGAGGTTTTTTGGCCTCCATTTTTTTTCTTCTCTTTTTTTTCTCCTCCCTTCCCTTAGGTTCTGCTGACTGCTTCGCCTCAACGAGTGATAGTTTTTGCCTTACCGCCCCCTCCTAGTTTTGGGCTAGTTGTGGGAGCCCGGCGGGATTTTCTTTTTCTAGCTTGATGTCTTAATTGCCATAGTCGGCTGGGGTATTGTTCTTCGTCTCCGATTTTTGGTATATTTTCTTGTTTATTGTTACCATGTTATAAGTTGCTATTTTGTTCTTTTCTCTGGAGGCAACTTAAGAATGTCGTACGATTGTTAGGACTGTTTGTTAAAAAATCTGTGTATGGCTTGTTACCAAATGTTGATGCTTTTCGCCCACGGGGCCAGTTCATTTTTTTTGTTGCAAAAAAAGAGTGTTTATAAACGTGATGTTATCCTGGTCATTACCATTGGTACCAATCAAGGATGTATGATTGTAAAAGAGAAAAATAATTGCATATACTTGTATTGAGCAGGCTAAGGCAAACGTAACCTTCCCTCCCCCCCCCCCCCAGCTCCTACCCCGTCCCATATGAAGAAGAGTGCTGGCGCGTCGCGAGGAGAGTAGCAAAGGTTAATCGACCGGATCACCGTACCAAACCACCCAGTGCTTTGGTTCACCGGCAGGGAGGGAGGATGAGCCGTACGCCTCGCCCGTTAGTGAGCCCCCCCCCCCCTTCGTTCCTCCGGGGTGTGGTTCCCGCGGTGCTGCGCGAGGATGAGCCGTCCAGCTCGTCCGTTGGCGAGGCCACCCCCCCCTTCCCTTTCCTCCTTCCTGGGGGAGTCGGGAGCGGTGCTCCTGGGCCGAGGGCTTTCGGTCTTCTGATGGAATATGGCACCCGAGTCCGATGGGACGTCCGGTATTTAAGTGGAAGCGGAGTCCGAGCTCGGGGGAGTCTTGCCGTCGAGTTTATGTTGCCGAGACGCCTGAAGGAGCTCCCCCTCGTCAACGGCACGACGCCTCTGGTCACCGTCATCGGCTGCCCGGTCCTCGGCAGGTATCGCCGCCTCACCTTCCCCCTTCATTCCCCTATTTCCTCTGGTTCTCGCCATCTTTACCATCACCCTCCTCTGCTCCGGCCTTAGCGTGCTCCTGTGCTATTTAATGTGATTAAATTTGTTTAGCCTACGCGAGTCTTTTTGTTGGTCCCCTCCCACGGACCCTTGGGCGGTCCAATAGCAATAAACATTTAGGACCAAAGATGGAATTTTTATAGCAATATTAACCCTACGACTGTTCACTCCAGCAATGATACTATACACTAAACATCTTGTTTGGCTGTTGGGCTGCACGAGAAACCTTTGCTTCGAAAAGGGCTCCGATGACGAAAAAGTTTAGCAACCACTGGCTTAGAGGCACAAGAGACTCGAAGGAAACTTAGAATCAGGAATTAGGAGGACTTGGTCAATTCAAATCATGCGAGTAGTTGAATTTCCGCAAGGAAAAAAATCCACCTCGACGGAATTCGAAACCGGACCCCCTGATTTCCCCCTGATTTAAAGGGCTCAAAGGACAATATCATATCTTGTCCTTAAAGCCTTCTAGAGTTCAACAGGGGAGAAGGGGGAAGGGGCATCCCGAGGGGCCGGGTT
The DNA here is from genome assembly GCA_933228895.1 of Platycnemis pennipes. Lineage (NCBI taxonomy): Eukaryota > Metazoa > Arthropoda > Insecta > Odonata > Platycnemididae > Platycnemis > Platycnemis pennipes. The sequence goes on along the minus strand of OW121851.1, from coordinate 132,992,772 downwards.
CGATTCCCGGCAGTGGCGGATTTTTCAGTGGCAAACCGGTCCCCACTTGAGTGCCTAGTGGAGGGCATTCAAGTTCAGTCCACTCCGTCCGTCGGGTGGTACGTTAACCCGTGGTCTCCTTGGCACCTTTCGTAAAGAGTAGGCTAATGCCGACGCCGGGTTTCTCTCCACCCTTCCTCCGTTCCGTAAGAACTCCTACCATATCCCAATTACCACCTGTCCTAAATGACGCAAATGACCTTCGCTGTCGGTCGCCTCCCCTGAATAACCAACTAACCAGGAAGCCTCGGCAGTTTAACTGGTCGAGTACACAGCCGGAAATCAGGGGTCCAGGTTCGAATTCCGGTCGAGGAGGATTTTTTCCCTGTGGAAATTCAACTACTGTGCATTTTCAGCGGGTGACTCCGCTAAGATATTCGCGGCAAGGTCGCAATTCTTGAATCAAATCACGCGAGTTAGAGACAGTCGGCATCCGTGTCTGCCAGCGGGTACATGGCGTCCACATGTCGGCTAAATAAGAAAGAGGGTGTGCCGCAGTGGGTGACGAAAAAATCTCTCATTCCCTCAAACGACCACCACACAGGCGGAGGTTTGCACTACGCCAGAGGGAATTAACGTGACCGGGATGGAGTAGTGGTTAGAATATTGGCCTCTCACCGGGAGGGCCCGGGTTCAAGACCCGGCCGTGGAAGATATTAGTCAACCGGTCCCTACTTGAGTGTTTTATTGTAGAACATTCGAGTACAGTATTCTGTCCGTCGGATGGGACATGTAAACCGTGGTCCCCTTGGCGCCTTTTCGTTAAGAGCAGGATAATGCCGACGCACGCCGGGTTTCTCTCCACCCTTCCCGCTTTCCCTTCCATTCCCATCCTTGTATCTTACCTCCCGGTCTGAAGAGCCTATTAGTACGGAAACAAACTTGAAAACACAGATGAAAGAATGAATGATTCACTCAATACTTTGCGGTTTAACCACGCGGAAATTCATGTTCTAATAAAGAATCCAACACCTATTTATGTATGTTTCCACTGAATGTATTTGGCGCAACTAGTTTCAACGCATAGGCGTCTGGTACTGTCTGGTCTGGTTGGTACATGAAGATGACGCCTATGTGTTGAAACTAGTTGTGCCAGTGGAAACATACATAGGTGTTGGATTCTTTATTTGAATGAATGATTCATTCACATCATCAGTCAACAATTCTAGGATTGGTTTGACGCAGCCCTCGACTCGACTCTTCCATCAGCCAACCTCTTCATATTAATGTAATTCCTGTCTTTCACATCTTTCACTAAATGTTCCATACATCTCATACGAAGCCTTCCTTTGCCGTTCTTCCACGATCATGAACCCAAATATGGAGCAAGTCGCGAAGTGTGTAAAAGAGAAGAATTATGCCGGGATGAAGAGGTTGGCCGATAGGATAAGCGAGCCAAGAACTAATTCAGACAAAGCTGTTCACAATGATCAGAGGAAAAAGGTTCCCTGGTCCGGGAATCAAACCACGGACCTTTGGCTTGCCGGACCAATGGAAAATTGCCTTTGGGGCTGAAATCATGGGCGTGCCTATGCATTGGCCCGGCAAGCCAAAGGTACGGGGTTTGATTCCAGAACCAGGAAACCTTTTTCTTCTATCAACTGTCAACACGCTTGCTGTTCACAACGGCAACATAAAATATCAAAGCTGAGGATGGTGCCTTCCTCATCATTCTTCATCTCCCTATCTTTCTCGTCTCCCTCTTTGTCGTGGCCGTCGACTTAACACACCCTCCGCTAGGCTGCTGTAGTGAACGTAGATGAGCCAAGCAAATAGCGATTCCAGGAGGGGCAGACGGCGGCGGTGAGAAAGTGTCGACGGCGGCGGCAGCAGCTGGTCCGAGGGGAGGGGAGGCCGGGTAGCCGGGCGGCCTCGTCCTCGCGGTAGCTTAGTGCCAGGAAGTTCGGGTGGGGGAGCGGGCGACGAAAGGCGGAGGGGAGGGGAGAGGGGAGGGAGAGTGGCAGGCAACCCTTGCCTCCTAACCTCGTCCCGCCCGCCCCCTCCCCAAAGCGACGGCTCCCAGCATCCCCCGCGGAGGCAACGGACCCTAGAGTGGGAGTGGTCGGGGTTCCGCGAGAAATGGAAGCGAGAGCTGTTCCCCCTCCGCCCCCTTCGCAGCCGTGCGGAGAGAGTGGAGGCGGGGGCGGATGGGAATATAGGGGATGGTCAGTTGGCCGGCGGGAGGACGCCGTCGAGAGGTATGCGCGCGTAAAAAACGATACGCATCACCCACGGAGTAAGAAGTTGATGCAAATCATAGATCTCCGAGTACTTGTCCCCGAGCAGCGGGCGAAATTAATCAATAAGGCCCCGAGGATATGGCGTGCATGCATGCGAAATGGGCATTTGTCTTTCTTTACGCGTAAGACGAGAGGACATGTAAAGCGGTCATCATACTTCATCTACTTCCACATAGTACCCTGCAATCTAAAATGAAGGTGTGTGGCAGGGGGTGAATTCACACCAAAAACGCATTACTTATCATGCATAAAAAAGGATTAGTAGCTATATTCTAGTCTGGTCTAGTAAACTGCACAATTTAAAAAAAGATAAAAATAGCAAAGCAAGCTTCCAATATGATGTCGTTAGTTGGGTTAGATTAAAGTCCTTATACCAACATGCCAACTACCTATGCTATCCATATCCACTCGTATTTATGCTATTGGATACATTTACTAGTTATTCATATCCCTAATTGCACGAGGAAAGAAGGACATTTTGAATCTGTCAGTTCGGCAATGAACTGCTCTAATTTTGTGATTGTGGTCCAGTCTACCGTAGTCCAGTCTAACAAACTTCGTTTGATATGTACCATTGTATCAGTAGGATGGGGTTCATATTATACTCGTCCCTAATAGCAGCACACCTCTCAAACACAAACATCAATATAGACCCAATAAATAATACATAACGAGAGACGCGTGATTCCTCTGTGGACTTGCAGCAGATTTACTTCGCGGGTATCCTTCGGCAAGTAAAGAATAAAACGCGTTTGCCGCGGGGACGTTTCGGATTCCTCTTTCGTGTCCGCGATAGCACGCATCTCGCCTCCACTGTTAATTGATCATCCTCCGGACACGCCCCGGACTGCTTCGTACCATTCCGCTGCGCGCAGCATAGCAAACGAGGAAGAACGGCGACGAGCCCGCCACCGGCTGCGACTGGGGAAACGCTCAAACGAAACACCGCGCAAACCCTTGGCTGGCGGCAGTGGTGCATGCTCGAAGCGAGTGAGTGGTATCGATTCCCACCGCCCTTCGGCCCGGCGACACACAGCATCACGAAAACGCTTTAGACTTCACGGCAAACATTAATTACGCACCACGTGCGGGATCCCCAAGGAGCTTCAGAAAGTGAAACTTAAGATATTACGCCAGTACTTTGAACCCCTTTCACAACAGTCGGGAGACGTACCCTCAAAAGCAAACGTATCCACAGAAACACGAGCTATTCACTGAGGAAATCATTTTCCAGTTGTACCGAAAAACACTTAAACATATATATACTATCTTGCTCGCGTTTACTATCAGAACACAGGTTAAATTTTAGGCTAAACATTTTAAGTAAATTCCAAGCTGATCTGTTTACAGATGACGTGATATATGTATTAAGAACTACTGTGTATTATGCTAGGTTTGATCAGATTATCAAGATTAGAGAGATAGAATGTCGTACCGATAGATTTTAAATGCCATGCCAGATAAATATATTTATTGAAATCTTTCTAATCAGCAACCACTTCGTTACTATGTGGTCACTAACCATATAGTTGCACATGACTTCTATACCTAACTTGTTTCCATGTATATCCTTGTAGCTCTTATTGTTAGTTGCATGTCAGTAGTGCATGTATGATTTTCACACCCTCGCGGAGGTTCGCAGGGTATTACGTAGATGTAGATATTAAAAGTGGAAGCGGAACCAACTCGCTTTCGATAACTCGGCTTTAGTACCACATTACTGTTCCAGGAAGAACGTAATCCGGTTCATCGTGCTATGCAATTTTTCGTCACAACACTAGGCACTTGCAGCGCAAGTGAAACCGGAAGGGAGTGGAGTGGTCGTGAATTGAATACTGACCAAACACTAATAAAGGGAGACACTTATGAGGTATTACCGACGGGTGGTGTACGTACGAACTGACAAAAAAGGTAACCGCACACAAAACTTGAACAGTGACGAAAAAATAACCAAGAGTTCCTTTCCTAGCTCATAATGCCAAATTCCTCTAGCCAATAATAATGAGAAATGCACCCTAAAAATTAGAATAGCGTTGGAATACTGACTAAGGATCGCGGATTCAAACCCTGAAGATGACATGCCCAAAAAAACCCAAACTGACTAATTCCAGATCAATTATCAGATTATCCTGGAAAATCCACAGGCGGCACAAGGAAGAACCGCCTCCTAGGAGGAGGATTCTACCCTGACGCCAGAATCTTGCTCGCCGTTAGCCTGACTATGTATTGGGCTCTCACTAATAAGACATACTTAACTTTGGGTTAAGAGAGTAATAATGGCTTCGCAAACTGACTCATGGCTTTCAGAAATCAAACGCAGGGGGCTTGAATGACGAGCCATGATAATTCAAACAAACCATGTCGATAATCTTCAAAATTATTACCCTAAGTCATTAAAGTAATTTTTTCCCATTACCACCGAAAACAGCACCTATACATCACCTATACCTTTACATCGGGGTATTAACAACAATTAACGACATACGACCACACACAATCATGTCCTGAGCGGTGAAAAAACACACTCAGGCGGGACTCGAACCCTCGAAACCTCCGTTATAAAGGACATCTCCAAATAGCGTAGGGCTCCTAAAAACGGACAGTTTTTCAATCTCCGGGAGCAAAACAAAAAACCTCTGAATTGCAGACACTCTCAATAACGGTCGCGGACAAGAGAGAGAACCATTTATTTCTTCAAATACCTGGATTGTCGGACACACACTATTAACTATCCTCCAAAAATTTCTCTTCCCTTTGATATAAAACCCTATTTCATGAAGTAAATATGTGTACCAAAGGAACTTTTCCAGAAAAAGCCTTTTCTTAGCATTTAGGGAGAAATCTGAGTCTGTCTACGAGTAAATGCTCCTGCCTCTTTCTTTTCCACTCTCTGCTTATTACACTGCTACTTATCTCTTTTAGATTTTTGTTTTGATCATGGTGGTGCCTATAGTTGCTCTATGGATTAAAAAGTGTGTAATTGTAAGTGCAATTTCCATTATTGTTTATTACAAGGATTTATTTATCAAAGTTTTATAACATAAACATTTAATGCGACATATTAAATACCTTTATATTTTAACGCATCGTAGTTCCTGCATAGAAAAATCTGTCCTAATTTTGGTCCGCTCTAAATAGCGGACACCTTTCAATAGCGGACAATTTTTCCGGTCCAAAATGTTTCCACAGTTGGGAGGTTTGATTGTACAAGGATTATGCAGGCGCCCACACACACGGACTGATTCGTCCCCGAATATATGAATCAGGATGAATTTACATGCGCACAGACACCCATTCCAAGAAAACGAGGATAAAAACACCGACGAAGGCAAGTGCGAGAGAGAGAGACGTTGGAATGGAGCGGAAACCATAAAAAACAAGCAAGTCAAGGCCGAGAGCAAAATTCAACATGGCGGTGCTCATGATGACGACGGAAGTGCACTCTTGGAGTCGGAACCAATCATCAATCCTCACACCTCGTCTCACCAAGCCAACCAGAATGTGCCAGAAATGGAGGCCAGATGCATGAATGTGCGCCCCTAAGGGGCAGCTATCGTATGAAACGGTTGCGGTCATTTATGGAAATGAGAAATACCTATTACTGGCAACACTACTCGGCAGCATGCTTAGATATTTGCAGGGAGGTTCCTTACAAGCGTGGAGCTTACGTAAAAACAGCTCTTCGCACGTCCACAGACGCACAAGATAACGTCCACGTGACAGGCTGGCCCCTGCATCTCTGAGGGAAGAGGCACGCATCTCGGAGCAAACACGCTTCCACCAACGCAACACGGACACGAACTTCGCGTTAGCGATGTTACTTTTCACTGCTTAGGCACCACGTTAAATATGTAGCCAGTGTATGGGATCCAAATGAATTGCGTTTGATTAGAGAGCTAGACTACGCAGCACAGAGCAGGTTAGTTTGTTAAAAGGTGTACAATAGGTTTAGTAGCGTATCAGAATTAATGGAAGAATTAAGTTGTAAATCATTATCATATCATAGGTTTAAGTACAGCTTAAATCTATTGCAGAAATCTAAAACTGATAGCTTTACTGAACATGTTAGATATATAGTAAAAACACCAGCGTATTAATCAAGATTAGACCAGATAAGTAATATTAGAGTGACATATTGTCGTTCCGATAGATTCATAATGTAATTTGTCCCTGTAGTGATGATGCATGTATTAAGAACTTATCCCTATATTTCCATGTAGATACTGACCATCTAACTGTATGTGACCCTATTATCAAGCATGTTTCCATGCAGTAGCCTAGTTGAATATCAATAGTGCATGTTTAGTGATCTTCACCGCCTGCCCCACATTCTCGCGGTGGCTTGCAGTGTATCGCGTAGATATAGATGCTTGCCGGAAGATGAGGAGGAGAAAGCAGTTGTCAGGACGAACGGCAGTGTTCCAGCGATTTGAAGTAATACAGTTCAACAAGAAAAGCTACCAAATCGAGCTATCAGAATTCACCGACATTATTACCGTTTGAAAGTCCCATCCTTTCAAGAGATACAGATACCCATAACAACCCCAAAAAATGGAAGCTAAGAAGAGCAAAGGTGCTCAAATCCTGAAGTCCCCGGTAGGAATCATGGAATGGAGCAAACGATGGTTTTCTACGAAATTTCCCCGAGGAACTATTATAAAACGTATTTCCAATGACTACATCCTGTATTTGGCTCTGAATAATAATTAAATGTCAGAAAGAAGACAAAAATTTGCAATTTACCACACAAAAAAACTTTATTCCGACCTGGGTTCGTTGGCACCTGACGATGTTGCAGTGCCAACGAAACCCGGGTCGGAATAAAGTATTTTTACGCGGTAAATTGCAAATTTTCGTCCTCTTTCGAATACCACGCAATATCGCCGGAATCTACGGAATAATTGAATGCATTATCCGCTATAACCGCTGCCGATAAAATCTGATTTAATGCATCAGATTTCACAAATCATGTAAAATTTAACGCTCATCATCAAGTGGGACAATGCTGAAATTCGGTCGAACAAAATTAAAGGGGGCAGCAACTAAAATACGTACGAATTCAAATTCTTTAACTAATATCATTTAGTCAGGTTGGACGCGAGGATATTAAGTCGATTCTTTATTCGTCAATGCCGACTTCTGAACTGAGCCACATTGCACGGCTCAAAAGAGCGAACGGCAATAGTAATACCGGCAACAGTAGCACGGCAGAGCCTTTCATGCACAAGTATACCTACTTCTTATTAATATGAATTAAAATGGAGTTTTCGAAGCATTTTTTTTCACTACCTTTGAGTAACCGCATTTCTAAAATCCGAACACTTAGAGGAGGTATTTGCTTTGGCGCAGGTCTCTTGCGTTGGTTCCAATGAGACTTTCACTTCCTTCCCACTTATCATCTCGTCCGACCGGTCAGTATCTTGGATTGAAGGGCGACTTTCAATCCAAGCGTCTGATCTTTCACGCCGGCACGTAGAGATTATTTCCACTCGGTCTGCGGCAAGAAAAAGCCACAGACCGAGGTTAGCGAATCATTTTTTCCTTCACGCTTGCGCATAAATATTTGCATTCATATTCGAGAATTGTGAATGATGATTGCCACACGCACATCGCAATACTCACTCACAAACGGGGATGAATTGAACATCCGAGTGGCCAACTCCATGCCCACAGCATGCAAGCCACAACAAGGACGGGGGTAACGCGACACCTGGTATTCTTAAATTAACACAGAGAAGCCAAAATTAATGTCTCTCATGGCGGAAAAGAAGCACCTTACACTTCCATCTTAGTCATAAGGTCGACGATTCCTTGAATTTCTACCTCTCTCCAAACACTAGCATATCCTTATTTGTGTAATGGCCTTATCCTTAGATCGCCAACATCGACGAGAAACTATCCATTGCTACTTAGAAATGTGTTTAAAGAATAATAAAAACGGATATAATTTTAAAAATATCTACACCGCATGCAATGAGAAAGAAAAGGCAAATATGTAAATGAAAGGGAGAACAAATACAAATTTAAAATGAAAGCGAGATTTTCGCCTATTGTTCCATCGGCAATCAATAGGATGGCCAAAAATAACATGTATCATCAAATGTTCACAAAATTGCATTTATTCAAAAACACCGGTGGAACCTCGTTATTTGCTCACGAGTGCTGACCGAGCACAGGGCACTACTGCCCGGTCGAGCATAAATGGTGATTAGACACCACCGATAAACCCATTCCCACGCTATCCTACCTTCAGCATTACCCTAACAAAACAACCCTTCTCTCTCCTTCTCTATACAAACATATAACGCAACCAGACATCCCTAAATTATTTCCTCAGTCACAAAAAGTTACTCCCAAACAAAACAACCCTTCACACCCCCGGGATCACCCCAAACAATTCTACCCTAATGAAATAATCCGTCTCACCTTGGATTGTCCCCAAAAATAACTCCCTCAACAAAGAAACCCATTGAGCTTCCTACCCTAACTATATAACCTTTCTCCCCCACCGAAATTTTTTCCTTCCGATATTCCCAACCACGACCATAGAGGGCAAACGCCCGGGATGGCGATATAGGTATCCTGAAAAAGCGTCAGCGACAGATCGTCGTGAACGAAGCATGCATGACCTGGACGCAGCCACAAGCGCGAGTCAGCAATGATCGTTCCGTCGCGCGGAGGGAAGGGCCTGATTCCGCAGCCGGGAATTCAACCGGCGACCCGCGAGGTCGCACACCGCAAGACCGCTCCGTACGACACACTTTCGGCTCCGCGGGCCCAGTTTGAAGCGCCTCCCGTTGCATTCGGCCGCAATTACAACGTGAATTGCACCAACGACGGATGCTGGTGACCTCTTTCCCGGCCAACCGCAATCGACAACGCTTCCCAGCCAGGCATTTACAACGTATTAATCCTTACTCCGTGTACGTCCAACCTGTTGCTCGGATAGTACTCTACAAGGTGAATTCTACACACAGGCGGTGAAATGTCTACGCGAGGTCCCATGGAAGAGGATCACGCCTGCGCTGCAGCGTAGAGAGCGATCATCCTATAGTCCACCATTGTTTACGTCTACTTAATACCTTGCAAACCACCATAAAGGTGCGTGGCAAGGGGTGAATTCACTACAAAGGTATGTGGCAAGGAGTGAATTCACTACAAAGATGCATTACATATCATGCACAACTAAGGATTGGTATTGATACACTAGTCTAAACTTCACAATTAAAAAAAGATAAAAATAGCAAGGCAAAATATTTTTAACGTCATCACTGAAAATATTATCTTGGAATTTATTTAGGAGATTTCTATATTCTAATTTTCAAAATGCGATCTGACAATGATTCCCATTTTAATTCATTTAACAGATTGGTTACGCTATTATAGCTGTAGTGATGATGCATGTATTAAAAACCAATCCCTATAATTCTATGTAGACTAACCATCTAGATCTACATAATACCCTGCAAGCCACCACAAAGGTGTGTGGCAGGGGGTGATTTCTCACCAAACATGCACTACATATCATACATGAAAAAGGAATAGTATTAATACACTAGTCAGAACTTCACTATTTAAAAAAGATAGAAATTGCAAAGCAAACATGCAAAAACATGCTGTTGGTTGGGTTAGTTATAAGTCCTTAAATAAACATATATCTACTAATGATATCCATTGATACACTTGTATTTATACAATTGGATATATTTACAGTTATTCATATCCCTTTATTGTACGAGGAAAGAAGGGCATTTTGAATCTGTCAGTTCGGACTCGGACTAATTTCAGGAAACCTATATCACCATCCCGGGCGCTTTGCCCTTTATGGTCGAGGTAGAGGAGGATTATAATATGAAATGGACGGTGGTGAAGTAAGGTTCTTTTTTTAGGGTGGGAAGCTCGAAAGGTTATTTTATTGAGGAAATTAATTCATTAGGGTTAATCCAGTGAGAGAGAAAGGTGGTTTTGTTTACGTAGAGAATATTTTTGGAGGGATCCGGACGTTAAGAAGGGTTATTTAGTTAAGGGAGTTATTTTTGGATGAGGACATTTTTTTGAGATGACTGGTTGCTTCATATGAAGGTTTGATTCGGAATTTGACGGGCTATTTTATTCAGGTATTGCAATTAGGGTTGGGATAACAGGAATAATGACTTAATCGGGTTCAGGTGGTTGAAGGTTGGGGAGCTGTGGTGCTCCATGCCCCATGCCGTTGTGAGAATAGGTGATTGTAAGGTTTGATGTTGGGTTGTTAGGGATTGGGGGTGCTTCGTCTTCTTCCTGGCTTGATGATTCTTCAGGGATGATAACATCTGTGACCACTGAGGCGGGAACTGGGAAGAGTTTAAATAGTACATGTAGGGATTCAAGGTGGGTAACGTTTGCAGGGAGTTTAGGGATATGGATTTTCTTTAACGGTTTGGAAGGAAGGAGCTTATTGCGAGGATAGCTGAATTTGCCAACAGGTAGGGAAGGGGACCAAAGTTCGGAGATTAACTCATTGGCGAAGCATTTTATGGATAAGGAGCAGTTGTAAAGGCATTTCCGGATAAGGTCAGGGAAAAGGGGGGATGTTAAGTTCGGTTAGGATAGACAGGTTTGATATGAACCATGGAGCCCCGGCCAGTTGCCTGACCGTTTTGTTGAACCACACTTGAATACGTTTGAGATGAGCTGGTTTGGCAGTACACCAGATCGGTGAGGCATACAGAATTTTAAGGAGAAGGATGCTGTACAGGATTAACAGTTTATTTCGAAGGGACGTTAGACTATTATAATGGATGAGTGGATGAGTAGATGAAGGGCCATTTTGGAGTTGTAGACAGAGGAAAGGATGTATTGAATGTGGCTGTTGAAGGACAGTCTTTCGTCGAGAGTCACCCCCATAAAGGTAGTCTCAGTCAATTGAGGAATAAATTTGTTATAAAGCGTTTGGGGGAAGTTGTCACGTCTGTGCGTCTTGAAGGTGAAGCAGACTTTGACGCATCTGGCCGGATTCATCTCCAGCTTCCATGCGCCCAACCAGTCTTCAATCAAGTCCAGATGGTCTTGGAGTACGTCAGCGTTTTTGTCTGGCCACCAATTGCGAGCAGCAATGGTGACATCGTCAGCGTACAGGTAGAGTTCTGAGTAAGGGGTCGTCGGAAAGTCATCGATATAGATGTTAAACAGGGTCGGGGTAAGGACAGCTCCTTGCGGAACTCCCGTATATGCCCTGTTTGTCGGGGGAAAGATAGCCTTGGCGTTTAACTTGAAAAGTTCTGTTCTGTCAGTTCGGCTATCAATTTCTCTAGTTTTATTATCATGGTCCAGTCTACCATAGTAAGTTGAGGTTCGCAAAACATTTTTAACGTCATCAGTGAATATATTATCTTGAGATTTAGTGAAGAGATGAAGTCTATGATCTTGGAATTTATTTAAGAGTTTAGGTATAAATTCCAACCCACGGTCTGACAATGATCCCTATTTTAGTTCGTCTAATAGACTGGTTATGCTAATATAGTTATCATACCGTCGCTTTATAAATCTTGCTAATCTTCGCTGCACACGCTCCAGTTCATCATTTAAGCCTATTTCGTAAGGATCCCATATACTGGCCGCGTAGGTCCAAATTCCAAATAGGGTCGAACAAGGGATAAGTTTCTCGTTCATGTTCGTCACATTTACCCTGAACTCTTTCTATGAATCCCAGTTTACGATTAGCTCGTCCCATTATTTCGCGTATGTGTTCACCACACGAAAGATTAAAGTTAACAGTGCAAGACTAAAAGGGATAGTTTTGAGGGATAAGTGTTTTGCATAGGTGAGAGAGTTATTTGGTACATTCGATGCGGTACTCATCTCTCCTCCTTGTAGCAAATGTTCCACAGAGAAAAAATGATTCGCCTTGACCGGGACTCGAACCCGGACCCCCTGATTTCCGGCCAGGTACTCTACCAGTTGAGCTACCAAGGCGTCCTCTTTCTTTGTGGAAATTATAAAGCACTAAAGAGAAGAAAAACACAAAGAAAGAGGACGCCTTGGTAGCTCAACTGGTAGAGTACCTGGCCGGAAATCAGGGGGTCCGGGTTCGAGCATTTGCTATAGTGCAATTTCAGCGGGTAACGCCGCTAAAGTTTTCACGGCTAGTTCGTGCGCTTTGAATTCTCCTCCTTGTGTTCGTAATTTTTGTTGTGCCCCACTGAACTTGCGTTCATCAGCTAATCCCGACTATCTTGAATATAGGAGACGGTATGGCCCACTATCACGTTTACCTCTTGCTTCAGATTTTTACCTAGCTCGTTTATTTTCAGTTGACTAGGTGGAAGAATGGACCATTCTATCACGCCACAACGACAAATAGCATCCTGTTTTAATTGATGATTTTGAGCGTAACGTTTTGGAACCGATTTAAGGTACGATTCAGGAAGGCACTCCTGAAGATGACGTTTGAACGTCGAAACCTGGGTCGTTTGTGCAAATAAAGCAGTGAAATATCAAGTGCTTTTTGTTATTATTAATGTCATCTTTAATGAGTTTTATCGTTTTTAAATCGAACAGTGTATGTTTAATGTATTCCTTTCAGAAATCTGCAGGTGGGAATAACTTTAAATTTATTTCCCTAATTAAGTGGTGCAATGATTGCTCGAAGTTTTCTTCAAAAGTTTAGATAAAAAGCGTACCGTATGGGTGCACTGAAAATCTCTCCGTTAGTATGTAGCACAATGCAATATAATGCCGACATTGAAATTTTCCACTCTTGTGCACTCATAACTTACTCCTTGGATCTCCACTTAGGCGGCTTCAAAATCTACTTCGCGGCAAAGGGTATCCTGCAACCGTTCATCCCCGCATGAAATTTATCTCCACAAAGTTTCAAACATTCGTTGCCTTCGGATGGGGATGTATGTGCTGCCTTAGATATTGCTTCCCGTATGTTTTCCCCGAGTTTCCTCCCATCAGTGGCCTACTCCAGTTCACGACGCCTGGAGAACCGGGGATCCGCGAGGACCCTTGAGAAGTGGGCGTGATATTTTTAGCCGGGGCACTTAGCACGAGTCGCCAAGGAAAAGGCCAGCCTTTATGGTGGCTGAGAGGGCAGTTACATTTTTGAGACTTCCTTAGCATTCTCGGTTTATACTCGCTCCCACCCCCTCCCCCAATACCCCTCTCTCCACACTCCCCTCCCCCCCCTCTCCCTCCAAGTGCTCACCGTGAAGGGAGAGAAACACCCCGCCCCTAGCTGCCAGGGTGGGCGGGGAACAGGAAGGAGGGAGGCTCGGAGGCTGATTCACGCCAGCATGCGTTTCCACGATCCGAGGTTGGGGGATGCCATTATGAAAGTTTTGAATCCGAGTGCCACGGAGAACTTTTTCACGAAACGGAAATTTATCATGGCAGTTTCTTGGATGAAAATGCCTCTGCGTCATACGAGGTGGAAAATTCTGGGATTTGTTGCTGATTATCCTCACACATTGATATTGCTGGAGAAATTGATTGGGATGTTCTCACGATGTAAGTTTGTTGTAGTTGTCAAGATGAAGAACCAACAACCCGAGAACTCTCCAAGCACTAGCCTTTTTTTCTCGTTCCATGTGAACGAAAAGATGAATATCTTAAGACTTATTGATAGCTAATGAAATGGATGAAAGGTCTCAATTGTGATTTAGGCACAGAAAAACTGTCCTTTCTCTAATGTTCTCGACTTTGATTGAGCGATTGCAGTTAGGTGTCCTCGAGTGCTCAGTCAAATGATTAGCACAATGCAGATGCTGAGTCATTTAAAAATTATGTATCAGAATCAATACAAGAATTAGGGTGGGAATCATTTTCAGAGCGTAGGTTAAAGTACAGATTAAATCTATTAGAGACATTTCAATACGATAACTTTACTGAAGATGTTAGGCATATATGAAAAACACCAGCGTATTATGCTAGATTCGACCAGATAAATAAGATTAGAGAGATAGGTTTTCGTACTGATAGATTCAAAACGTTATTTTTCCCCCGTACTATAAGAGAACACAATAGGCAGCATAGCAAAGGGATAGGCAGGGGAAATATTTGAGTAGTCTGTAGTGCACGATGCATGTATTAATCCCTTAAATACTATAGTTACTACATATCCAGTTGCATGAGACCCTACAGTTGCTTATGTGCATGTCAATAGTGCATGCTTGGTGACATTCACCCCCTGCCACACACCCTCGCGGTGGCTGGCAGGGTATCGCGTAGATGTACATGTGTTTCTGAGTTCGTGTTTGAAGTGAAGCCTGCAAGCCACCTCAAGGGGGTGTGGCAGGGGGTAAACCATCATCGGACATGATTGTGTATCAGAGTACCTATACATGTACTAATATAAAGCCAAGAACCACAATACTACCACCCCGAGGAAAATATGGGGAACATTTTTTTACGGGGTTCTCTAATTGATACATGTCGATAAAATATTGGAAGGTGCATATGCTGTTTGTTTCTTAGGAATTCCATGAAATATTCACGAATACACTACAAGTTTTGGTCGGACTTCTCTCGTGTTAAAGTCCCTGTGACAAACTTTCGAGTGACCACGGATATTCCGGTACAGTTCTCCCGAGATAGTACTCGCTACCCCACGACTGCGGTTGACGGACACTCTGCCGCACACCGTCTTAGAATACTTCCGGGAGAGTGCTAAGACCGTGCCAAGTGCGGTGTGCTCGAGGCGTCCGCGGCAGACTAGAGAGGGGAGGCTGGCGACTCGGGGATTTCTGCATCGACAAACGTAAACATCGCGCCGGTGAATGGCGGTCGTCTTCCCGCTGCGCTCTTTTCGCGTGGTGGCCGGTGCAAGGCCTCCATCGGATGCCGCTCCATCGCCTTCACGCGCGAGTGGTGCGGCACTTGCCGCGCCCGCTCCGCGAGGAGCCGGGGGGGAGGAGGAGCGGGGAGTGCCGGCGGCAGGGCGTGTCGCGCCCAGGAAGCAGCGAGGCCGAAAGACGTGTGCAAAAGCGGCGCGTTTTACGACGGTCGCACTTGGCAATTAGCACCGGCTGTCGCGTGTGACGCGCGAAATTTCATCGCAAGAGCAGCTAGGCTTGTTAAAAGATGTTACGAGCAGTGTATCGGAATTAATACAAGAATTAGGTCGGGAATCATTATCAGATCGTGGGTTAAAGTACAGATTAAATCTATTGCGGAAATTCAAAACGGATAGCTTTACTGAAGATGTTCAATAATTATTTAAAAAAACAACGTATTATGCTCGATTCAACCAGATAAATAAGATTAGAAAGATAGATTGTCGTACTGATAGATTTCGAATGTCACTTATTCTCCGTACTTAAAGAGAATACAGTAGGCAGCATAGTAAATAGACAGGCTGGTAAAATATTGTTCGAGTAGTCTGTAGTGCATGATGGATGTATTAACAACCAATAATTCACTACTATGTACATATGTACTCAACATGTAGCAGCATCTTACCCTTTTATGTTCGATGTTTCAATTCAGTAGCCTAGTAGCATGTCAATACATATGCCAATCCATGCAGTTTTTGTTCATCTTCACCCCCTGCCACACACCCTCGCGGTGGCTTGTAGGGTATCGCGTAGATGTAGATGAAATTGGATTCCAGAGTCGAAAAAACTAATCTAAAATCGGTTTCACCCAGCTGGCTGTATCGGTTTGACGAGGCCACTGATAACACTCGAGTGAAGAGGGCAATAAAATATACGGGAGGCCGGGACAAAAAAATCGTAAGGAAAAATTTCGCCATTTCATGAAAGACGGAGTGCAGGTGGAGTGGGGACGGGCGCATCACGGCCGTGGATCCGGCATCCGAGTGAGAGGCACCCCTTCGCCCCCGGAGGCGGCGACGGCAGAGTGAGGGGGAAACAAGAGGGAGGGAGGGGGCGAGAAGACGGGGTGGAAACGCAACCGAGAAAATGGGTTAAGGTGATCGCGAAAAGTCTCATTCCGCATTCGCCCCGCGTCCCGCACTCGAACGGAGAGAAGCAATCGAAGTCGCGCGATTGCTGATCCATGTCATCTCGATATATCGACGGCGAGATGAAGGGGGAGAGATTTGTACGAAGCTGGGAGAAAAGCCCCCGAGGAGCACATCCGAAGGGAAAGGAAGTCCGGGCGGCAATCAGAGTCTGGGAGGGTCGATTGGAACGTGGGTGACCGCTAGCTTCTATCCCTTACACATAGCAGTGGACGGCTACGATAGCCGCGAGTTGCGTGAAATTTCGCTATCGCCACTGCGATGAATCTGCACCCACTGCCATGCGGCGTAAATGAGATTAAGAGAGATTATAGCATGGAAAATGCGCATTTGTTTCCTAAATGTGATGCAAATACTGCTGAAATCGGAGTTCCGCCGACTTGAATCGCAAACGGATCCAATAAGGTCCAACAATTTGCAATTGCTACGCCATGTAGCACTGGAGTTATGGCATCAACATTGGGCAAACGTCTCGAACAATAAACTCCGCGAAATAAAATCGATAAAACCTGCATGGCCTTCGTCCGTCAGTGGATGTTGGAGGGAGGAGATAATCGCCACACGTGTAAGAATTGGGCATTGTGGTCTAACCTATTCATTCCTGTTCACCGAAGATAAAATTTCACCTCGATGTCACTACTTCGGCTCACCTCTCTCCATTAACATATTCTGATAGAATGTGACAGCTACCGGGAAGTACGCTAGGACTCAATAGAATGTTACGAGCATGTTGTAGGGGAACGAATGTTGTAGGGGATATACTTTAGAGTATTCTGTAGTGCATGATGCATGTATTAACCCCTCAAATAATATAGATACTAACAATCTAGATGCATGACACACTTTAGTTGCTTGTTTGCATGTTAGTAGTGCATGCTTGGTGATCTTCACCCCCTGCCACACACCCTCGCGGTGGCTTGCAGGGTATCGTGTAGATATAGATGTAGAATGGGCGACCTAGAATTCGTTGTAGGCAACGACCCTGCGAATAGGTCTCATAAAATTGATATAGCAGGAATGTTAAAGTTCCTCACGTACTGCATTTTGACAACATCGTACTATCATACATTTTATTAAAGATACCTAATTTATCTTTTTAAGAAGTACACTGTGTGCGGCAGCCGCCGACGAATCCTTAAACCCCAATTCCACTACTACTACAAATTGCAATGGTGGATATTCAAAGCGGCATGAAAAGAGGATAGATAGTGGATTAAAAAGACTGTGAATGGTGTATAAATATAATTTTCACATTTTTCACATGACTACCACACAGTCCACCAATCGCCGAATCTGAAAGAGAAGAATGAAGGTTGATTTCCGGACGGATTTCACACGAATGCACAGAGGTATACCGCGAGTCGTATCCTAGCGGTAAGTTGAGCTCACAAAACTGACACGAAAGACGAACAACTTTCCAATCGATGAGGTCCTGAATTGCATAAATGAACACTTTCACGCGCACACTTGTCAAGGCATATCAATATAAAATATTGTCGTCCGCAACTGCAGAGCAGGATTGCAAATTTCCATGGACAACTTTCAAATATCTCGGCAAATAAGCGACGCTGCTGCAGAATTATGGACCTATTAAAAAGGAAACGCGCCAAGAGCCAAGTGAACAGGTCACGAAGCAGGGAAAATAAATGAGTGCAGCAGCACAGCTTCTATGCATTAGGATCATACCGACCAAGCTAGGGAAAACAACTGAAGTGCACTGAAAGACAAAGGCATCAGATACAAAGCATAACTACTCTATGCCCTAGAGAATATTTCACTGCAAAGGAGCCGGTACCATTTCGATTGAAAATTATTCCAAAGAATAATGAAGGCCGGCACGGAGACAGCGGACTCCTCCAAGGATTCTTCATTTGTGTCACATTTCGTAAAACCCAAAGCAAACTTCTTTCCCATCAACCCACTAGCCGTCTATCCTTGACCCAAAGATCCCTGATCTATTGCTTACCACACATCTGCCATGCCCTCCTTACTATCTCTCCTGATTAGAAATAATATCCATTACATACACACTTCACCTCTGTAACCCATATGCCTCTTTCATGAAAACTGCTGCTTAGATCCGTCTATGTTAATCCATTACGTACTCCCTTGCTGCATCAAGAGTTGCTACCAATACAATTTTCTTAGAAATCAAATGAATTCTGGCTGTTTTTGGATAGCTGTCAAATGATGAATCAAATACGGAATAATAATAGGATACCTATACATTCTTTTGGATAACTTTTAATTAATTCTCATATCTCAAATGAATACTTTCAATGGATTTTAAGAAATACAATAAAACGTGACATATAGGGTATGAGAAGCCCCCAAAGTAGTTAATCTGCGTTTAAGAAACCGAAAATCTTACCTGCTTCGTTAAATGTCCTACTTCCTCAATTCCTGCATGAAGCTCACCTCTCTCGCTATTTCATCTGTATCATATTTCCTCCGTACTAAAAAAGAACACGATAGCCATAATAGCTTTGGGATAGGTAGAATAAACATCATTAGAGTAGCCTGTAGTGCATGATGCAAGTATTAACAGCCAATTCCTCTATTACTACGTAGAATCCAACCACCTAGCAGCATGTTACCCTTTTATCTAACATTTTAACAAGTAGTAGCCTAGTTGCATGTCAATAGTGCGTGTTTGGTGATCTTCACCCCCTGCCACACACCCTAGCGGTGGCTTGCAAGATGTTGCGTAGATGTAGATTTGATATCTACGTTAAGAAGCTCAGGCAATGATGGTCCTGTCTAACTTCTCGCCCTATTAGCAACCACTCAAAAGTCTCCATGCACTACCATCACTTGCGCTTCTATAACATGTACAAAATCTGGATCACCCTTCTCTCCCCCAGTTTACTCATATCTTCTGCGACACTTCCACTAATTACCCCGTTTATCTACTCTGCCGAACTGCTGCCTACTCGAAACCGAGAAGAAGCACTTATGATACCGTATGATTTAGATGCAATTCAAGAGTGGTGCGACAAATGGCAGTTAGAACTCAACCTTAAAAAGTGTGTAGCTATCAACTTTTGGAGGAGGAATAATTCGATAGAGCGATCCTATAGAATTAATAACACGAAGATCGAAAACTTTGAAACCGTAAGATATTTAGGTGTAACAATCACTAAAGATTTATCGTGGGGAAGACACATAAGGGAAATATGCGGCCGAGCGAAGAGAAAGCTAGGATTTATAAAAAGAGTACTTGGGAAATGTGATGAGAAGACAAAAGAGCGATGCTACTTTTCACTAGTTAGGCCCCACCTTGAGTATGCAGCCAGTGTATGGGATCCTAATGAATTAGGTTTGATCAGAGAACTAGACAGTGTGCAGCGTAGAGCAGCTAGGTTCGTCAAAAGGTGTTACGATAGGTTGAGTAGTGTATCAGAATTAATACAAGAATTAGGGTGGGAATCATTATCAGAGCGTAGATTAAAGTTCAGATTAAATCTATTGCAGAAATTTCAATCGGATAGCTTTACTGAAGATGTTAGGCACATATTGAAAACACCAGCGTATTATGCTAGATTCGACCAGATAAATAAGATTAGAGAGATAGATTGTCGTACCGATAGATTCAAAATGGCATTTTCCCCCCGTACTATAAGAGAACAGAATAGGCAGCATAGGAAAGGGATAGGTAGGGGAAATATTTTAGAGTATTCTGTAGTGCATGATGCATGTATTAACCCCTCAAATACTATAGATACTAACAATCTAGTTGCATGAGACCCTTTAGTTGCTTGCTTGCATGCTAGTAGTGAATGCTTGGTGACCTTCACCCCCTGCCACACACCCTCGCGGTGGCTTGCAGGGTATCGTGTAGATGTAGATGTACCGTCCATTTATACTTCAATCGCAATTAGGGTTGTGAAACGTTTTGTTGAAATTACTTCGTAGTCACAAATTGGATCAGAAATTTACACAAGGACCTATCGAATTTTTGTGGTGGCCCTTTGAAGTAGAGTTCATGCTTGTGCACTTGTCCCAAAGAGCAGTGGACAATCATCAAGTGGGCGAAGAATACGTGCTCTTCAACATCGTCGTTAGCAGAGAACACACTCTTAAGGGCTGTTAAATGAAGATATTTTTCATTGGTAAACCGATCTCAACTTGAGTGCTCTGTGAAGAATATTTGAGTGCAGTACTCCGTCCGTCGGATGGGACGTTAAACCGTGGTTCCCTTGGTGCCTTTTCGTAAAGAGCAGGCTATTGCCGACGCCCAGTTTCTTTCCAGCCCGGGTTTCTCTCCTATCCCTACATTCCCATCTTTGTCCTTTTTCTCCCAAACTGAAGCTCCTATTTATGCGGAAACAGATTCGAAAACACAGATGATGAGATGAATGACATCCTCTACCGGCCAGAGACCAGAGACGCAATTCGCCGCGACACGGAAGGGCAAGAGCAAGAACTTCTCACTAGGACGACACCAAAACAACAAAACAACCCTTCACGCCATCACCAAGGGTAATAGTCCTAGGAATAGCCCGCATAGCAGTCCTTTCGGCTATCCGGCTCACTGCCAGGCACTACGTTCCTTCGCAGCTCCCTGCTATGGAATCTTTCGTCACTTGCCCCTCGCAACCAGCCCTCGGTCTCACCCTACGAGCTCTTCCCTGCTCAAAGAGGTTATTCCAACAGACGAACTATATTCTCAGCAAAAATTATAATTATAGGCATGGAAACTACATCGACATTGGGCCGTTTTTCTGTAAATTGTGAGTGAGAAATAGGTAAGAGACGCATACGATTTCTTCAGAATTTCTAGCAACGAACCGGGATGGTACAAACGCCGATACTTGGGGCCATATTCAGAATCTCAACTACAGTCTCACTACTACTTCTTACGTCCTCAAATCTCTATTAAGAGTTACATTACCGTACAGATTCTCCTCCGATATGATTCGAAGCAATTCATCAAAACGTATATCTGGAGCATGTTCCTTTACGGCAGTGAAGCATGGGCGATGACAGCAGCGGAGAAGAAAAGGGTAGAAGCATTCGAAATATGGTGCTATCGAAGAATGATGAAGATAAAATGGATCGATCGAGTGACAATGAAGAAGAAGAGTGGGAGAAAAGAGAAGCCTGCTGAAAACTATAAAAAGAAGACGGGACAACTTAATCGGTCATATCTTAAGACACGATGGCCTGATGAACACAATCGTCGAAGGAAAAGTGAACGGGAAAAATGGAAAAGTCAGGCCTCGTATGAGTTACATAGAACAGGTCGTAAAGGTCGTGAATGAGAGGAACTACGTTAATATGGAGTGGTTGGCCGATAGAAGAATCGAGTGGAGGGCTGCGTCAAACCAATCCTAGGATTGTTGACCCTTGATGATGATGATTCGAAGCGGTATACAGCGTGGAAATACCAACTGTTCAGTGTGAATCTGCTCTCCAATTTGACTGGCAGTAGATATTTCAGGACGTAACCAGCGGGAGCGAGACTTAAGTTGAGATTTGGAATATTGCCCTCAACCCTGAAGTACATGGCGCCTTCAGGTTAAGCGGGATCAGTTCCCTCTCTCCACAGAGATACACATGTGCCTCCTCACCTTCTATTCGAGGGATTTCAGTCCCAAGCCACGGCCACTCCATAAGCACCATCACTCTTCGGATGCGTCATGCTTATAACGCCCGTCATCTCATCTCCATCGCCGGTCTAAATTTATCACGGAAGCACTAGTAAAAATCTATTATTATGAAATGGTGATACATCGGTTAAATCTCCGTGATCGCGGAAAAGGTACTAATTACTTTAATAAAATAAAGAGAAAAGCCACCAAGTTTGAGAAAAACTGTCAAGAAGGAACTCAAAACGTAAAATTCGTACTTAAAAACAGCTTTTGAGATAAAATGATTCAGTGCCTCGTTGAACTTGTAGCAGAGATTTTAATCGTGCGACTTCAATCCACTCATGGTAGAGTAACCCCGCACGTCAGCGATAAATTAAGAAGAAGAAGAATTCAATCGGATAGGTTTACTGAAGATGTTAGGCACATATTAAAAACACCAGAGTATTATGCTAGATTCTACCAGATAAATAAGATTAGAGAGATAGATTGTCGTCCTGATATATTCAAAATGGCATTTTTCCCCCGTACTACAAGAGAACAGAATAGGCAGCATAGGAAAGAGATAGGTAGGGGAAATATTTTAGAGTATTCTGTAGTGCATGATGCATGTCTTACCCCTTAAATACTATAGATACTAAAAATCTAGTTGCATGAGACCCTATAGTTGCTTGTGTGCATGTCAATAGTGCCTGCTTGGAGATCTTCACCCCCTGCCACACACCCTCGCGGTGGCTTGTAGGGTATCGTGTAGATGTAGATAAATGTAGATGAAGCTACATATGAAAACGAGCACCACCGCGGTAATCAACAACGACGGGTCGAAGAATAGGGCAGCTTCCCACTTTCACTATACGTATTGAACTCCAACTCTGTACAGCATTTTAACACCTATTCTTTTCCCTCCCCATCACAGATGGCAATCGGTGTAAATCCATTATGATCATCAGTCAATAATCCTGATATTGGTTTGACGCAGTTCTCCACTCGATTCTACTATCGACAAACCTCTTCATGTTAACGTATTTCTTCTCTTTCACACCCTACATCACTAGCACTATATATTCCATTTCAGGCCTTCCTTAGCCATTCTTTCCGTTTCCTAGTCTTCCAAGGATTGTCTTCATCATGTATCATGCTATGTCTCAATAAGTTATTCCGTCTTCTTTCCAGGGTTTTCAGTAGACTTCTCTGTTCTCTCACCCTTCTTAGGACTTCTTCGTTTGTCACTCGGTGGTTCCATTTAATCTTCATCATTCTTCTGTAGCACCACATTTCGAATGCTTCCACCCTTTTCTTCTCCGCTGCTGTAATCGTCCATGCCTCACCGCCATAAAGAAACACGCTCCAGATGCACGTTCTGATGAACTGTTTCCGTACTTCTAGGCTTGTATTTACAGCTGTAAGTACATTCTTCCTTTGGTAGAATGCCCTCTTTGCCTGGGCTATTCTGCTGACTACTTCCTTCTTGCTTCTTTCATCGCCGTAAATCCAACCAAGTTCATTTTCACCTGCTGGCATATATTATTACAGACGGAATAGTGGCGATTTCAGCGTGATTCCCACCTGCTCAGTGCATGCGGTGGAGAGGCAACACACATTTTAAGGCCCTTAAGTAGAGACGGAGGCTGCTTGCAGTTTTTCTCGAGCTAATTCGAGGTCCTGCCTGGCAGTGGAGAACCGCTGGCGGCGCTTTAAGGCTCTATTTAAACTCTTGGGCGGCTTAAGCCAACATCATGCACATTAAACGTTGCCGAGCCGCTATTTTCGCTCGCCGCACTCTTTCAGCTCGTTGAGTTCGACCACGGCGCTTTGACGAGGGAAGCTCACGCACCCGCTTATCTCTCGTGCACGGACGCACGAAGGAAAAAAACATCGGGTGGGTTCAATCAACAAACACGGTTCAGGAGGCTTCGGTTTGCAATTATGAGGCACTCAGCGCCCCCTATAGCGCGGCAACTGATGTACAGAAGGCGACCTACAGGTGGTCGTAGGATTCTGGCGAGAGCAGAGTATCGCAATGTGATAGAATCTGTGTCCATCCCAGTTCGCATAAAACACAAACATTCGCAGAGCAAAACTGAAGAAAAAAGTTCGTGGCTCGGTTTGGCTCTAGCTGTTGACCCGTTAACGATTTAAGGGATACTTTTCCCTACGAGCTTAGAAATTTGGGAAACTTTAGAGATCATCATCAACGGTTAACAATCCTAAGATTTATTAAAACTCTGTCTATGTTCACTCGGTGGTATTCCGTCGTCAACTTTTTGATTTTATATAATGAACAAATCCTAAGATTGGTTTGACCTAGCCAACCTCTTCATATTCATCTACATAATACCCTGCAAGCCACCATAAAGGTGTGTGGCAGGGGGGAAAGTTAACGTCAATAAGAAATATTAACGTCATCCATCTCTTTTTACACCTTTCACAACTTGCTCCATGTATCTAATGCGAGGCCTGCATTTTCCTTTCTTCCCGTCCACTTCTCCCTCGACGATTGTCTTCGTCAGGCCATCGTGTCTTAAGATATGGCCGACGAAAATGTCCCGTCTTCTTTTTAGAGTTTCCAGCAGACTTCTCTTTTCTCCCACTCTTCTTAAAACGCCTTTGTTTGTCACTCGGTCGATCCATTTTATCTTGACCATTCTTCGGTAGCACCACATTTCAAATGCTTCCATCCTTGGCTTCTCTGCTGCTGTTATCATTCATGCTTCGCTGCCATATAGTAGGTTAGCCATCGTTAGGTCGGTCTCAGCCAAGAAAACCCTCTTTTCTTTAGTTAATAAAAGAGAAATAATATGGTGTGAAATAAATATCAGTTTTCGTTTCTTCTCACGAACAAGTTTTTCAGTACTTCAGGTTTGGGTCCAACTCAACTAAGACCAATAATATCTTTTCCGGTTTACTTTCATTTGTCGTTGAAAATATTCACTCGGCTCTGATTTTCGGCCCTGTTCCAGTTCCATGTCTAGGAAATGAAAAAAGCGAGTAGCAGACTTTAAAGAACCAAAATGTAAGACGCGGAACACTGAAGATGAATGCACATCGCGTGAAAGAACTGACGCTTGCAATCCCTCCATCACTGATTCACTCCATGGCTTTTCTTAAGTGGTCGAGAAAGCGAACTTCATATTCTATACGCTGGCGGTACAAGAGGATCAGTAATTCCATACTCAGATGCCGATAATCATAAAATAGGATTTACCTAATAACGAAGCATACCTACAGACAAGAGCCTCGTGAAAGTGTATCATTCATTTTTATTAATCCTTACATAACGCTAACTTAATAACGCCAACAAATTAATGTTCTCGGTGTTCATCATTGAGATAAATGGAATAGGTATTACTACCTTTAGATAACCAATCTGTTGGGAAAAACCCATCGATAGGACGCGTTATAGGGCACAATTAAGCCTTGTACGTCCTTTTTTCTTAAATTATTCTTCAAGTACATAAGCGTCCAAACACAATTCCGATTTTATTCGATACTTAATGCCACTGAAATCTGACAACTCTGCGCTGGACCCAAAATTCTTCACCATCACCCGAGACCTGAATGGAAGACCACCAATTATGGAACTGCGAAATGGAGACTATTTTATGAGATAAATTTCCGTCAATTAGCCGGATAAGGAAACGATCTGAGATAAGGGAAGGTCGACCAAAGCATTTAAATTCGAGTCATAAAATTTCGGGCGCCCTAGAAGATCAAAATGACTCCCGAGAACACGGAGTTGCTGCTTGGCCCTTATATCTAATACGCCTCCTTGAAGTAGGTAGCAGCATCGCAGCTCTTGGTCGCAAGAAAGTGGTGCACGTTTGGTGATATTCACCCCCTGTCACACACAACCTCGCGATGGCTCGCAGAGTATTACGCATAAAATTAATCGTTTACGAGTTAATTTTTCGGAATTAATCCAATTAGAGGTTCACTTCTCTCATGATAATGACGTGTAAACATTGAAACCGGTAGAGGTAAAATAAAGAGTGTGGAAAATTACAAAACATTCACTTCATGTTGACATGGATATTACCTTAAGAGTCTATGGTACTACGCAAATGTAGAGAAAAACAACTCAACAACAGAACGCGCATCCGCTGGTCGACTCGGCCGTCGACGTCATGGGCGCGAAAAGGCAGCGCCATCGTGAACTGACATTGCATTCTCGAGATAGGAGGCAAATGTTGGTGAGTCCATCGCTGGCCATTCACAAAGGTCACGCACGGAAGGGCATAGGTCGCGCAAATACGGAAGTTCCCCGCCCGACGCAACCCTTGGTGAAGGAAGTCGCCTTCGGTATGGGCACCTCTAAAAACATAAGTGCCCGTCATACGACGCGAATGCAGAGCTCCTCTCAGCAAATTAACTTTCCGTTCGTCTCGGGACACTCAGCTCCTCTCTCCGCTTGCACTTGGGCGCGCACGGAACCTAGGGCCATATTTATAATCTCAACTTCAGTCTCGCCTCCACTGCTTACGTCCGAAAGCCTCCACATCCACCCAAATTGGTGTGCAGTTGATGTTACCAGCTGTATATCTATATCTACGACATACCCTTCAAGTCACCTCGAGGGTGTGTGGCAGGGGGTGCATCCACACCATGAACAAGGACACAACAAACAAAAATGAACAACACAAAACAAACACCACACCTTTAAAAGTAATTAGGTAAAAAAGAAAAAAACTACCAAATCCCAATCATGCAGGACACACCCACGAATACCATGTATGACTAGAAATCCGACACCAATTTAATAGATACTCATGCATGCAAAAAAAGCAATGCATGCGAGTAACACATTGATTTGAACATGCAGGAAATAAAAAATACTATCGACCTACACTGAATATTACCTCTATAATTATTACCGATTTACGCGATGTCTAACGTTCTGATCTCGAATCGTGCGTGGAAAAAATGACATTTTAAACCTGTCCGTCCTGCAGTCTATCTCCTTAATTTTATTAGAATTATCAAGCCTACCATAGTAAGTCGGAGCCAGCAATATATGATTAACGTCATTAATGAAATGTCCCTCCTAAAAATTTCCCAGAAGATTAAGTCTATAATTCAGCCCACGTTGTGACAGCGATTCCCATCCCAATTCGGCTAACATACCAGACACAAATAGAGCTTCGTACCGCACCGGGGGGATTCTGTACACCCTTATGAACTCGTAATAGAGATTCTGTGGCTTAAGCAGTAGAAGCGAGAAGGCAGTTGACCTTCTGACTATGGCCCTTTGAATTACTCTGCGGAAGAGTGTGCGCGAACGCTCGCTTTCTGATAAAGACCTTCATTCAATCGTACGTTGACAAATTTAGTCTGTGACTATTGACTGTGATACTCGCGTTGTATCAATTGAAAAATATTGGCACCGATATTCACTTGATACACGGATGGTAAAACGTTCCTTCGATCACTCAAGATGCTTCGCCAAAGTTTTGCTATCGATAGAAAGACTTGGAAATTCATTGCATACTGATCACCAATGTAGCAGTACTGAGCACCAATCTTCAGATCACAAGTTGAAATTTAGACTTAATCTCCCAAATAAATTCCAAGATAATATTTTCGGTGATGACGTTAAAAATATTTTGCGAACCCCAACTTACTATGGTGTACTGGACCATAATTACAGAATTAGAGAGATTGATAGCCGAACTGACAGATTCAGGGTGTCCTTTTTTCCTCGTGCAATTGGGGATGTGAATGGCGGTAATGTTGTCCAATACGAGTGCATATCAGGGAATCAATCCATCGCATAGGTAGTTGCATGTTGGTATAAGGACTTGAAGCTAACCCAACTAACAGCACGTTTTTGCTTAGTTGCTATTTTTATCTTTTTAAACAGTGAAGTTTAGACTAATATATTAATACTAATCCTTTTAAATGCATGATATGTAGTGCATGTTCGGTGAGAATTCACCCCCTGCCACACATGCCACACACACTTTTACGGAGGCTTGCAGGGTATTATGTAGATGTAGCTCTTATTTACTTTCCTTCCCACTTGACTAGTTATCTCAAAGTAACAGCAAATAATCCTAAGAATTATTTTATTCCATCATGCAAAAGTCAAACTCGTGTTAAAGCAAGTACACAGGGTGTCACAAGGTATTATCAAACCTCATAAGGAACATTGTACAAAAAGCATTAGTACAGTGTTTGTCCCCTTCAGGGAAGTCTGAAACCGGTTTCTCAAAATCAATCCAAACTGTTAAAAATACACTTCACATAAGATTACTCATGCCTTTTATAAGGAGCCTCTTCTTGGCCTCAGGGCCAAGGGTAAAAGTGTCGCAAACTATAAATAGACAAGTCTTTTATACGACTGGAATAATCAATAACAAGAACAATCAATAATATCAGCTGAAGGAAAGGACGGTAGTCTCGTCGAAAACCTTCGGCAAGTTTAAATTTGAATGAGTACCGACATAAAAAGAAAGGCTCGTAATTCACAGCTGAAATGTCTGTGATTTTACTTTTAAAAAAGCAATAACATATCAATTTGGCAAAGCTATAACACAGGGCACCAAATAGCCACGGCAACGAATGACAGTTTAAAAAAAAAACACCAATCCCTTGAAAGCTTAAATTTTAATCTTCCCATAGATCTAGATTGAAAACTAACTGCTTATAACATAAGTTTAATAATATTATAAAATAAGAATGGAAAAGACAGGCCTCGTACAAGATATGATGATATACGATATAAAAAGTTATGAAGGATGTAAGAGAGAGAATTGCGTCGACATGAAGATGCTGGCCGATATAATAATCAAGTGGAGGGCTACGTCAAACCAATCTTAGGTTTGTTGACCGATGATGAGGATGACGAAATAATTACAAGAACGGCAAAAATATTCTGCAATGTCAAAAAAATTCATTTTAGTCTTCCCGTGGAAAAATCCACACGCGATAACAGGGCAACAAAACCGGAAAAACCGAACCGGAACCGGTTTACTAGGAACCGAAATCGCAATTTTGTACACAAAATTGTTAGATAGAAACGAAAAAAGAATTTTAGCGAAAAAATTAATCTTTTAACCACAACCATTCACTCACAAATCAAAAATTTAAATAAGCAAAAGGTGACGCCCACCGAAAAAGCTGCTTTGATATCTTTGACGTCATTTTCCTCCCGTCCTTGACTGCTCTTATGGGAAGGGAAGGGAGTGGAGGGGGATTCTCGGAAGGTCTGCTCTCACAGATGCTGTCGTAACTGCTCATATTGGCAGAGTCAGCTGTGTCTCCCCATTGCGATAAGGCAAAGTAGCTTCGCGGGCACATTTGTGATTGGACGAAGTCGATATACGTCAGAGGTTGCACCACGCCCACTTTTCCGAAAGGGTTAAAAACATCAGTTTTTCGCCGCTTATAACTCGGGAAATAATTGACGGATCAAAAAACGGAGAAATATGGGTCTTTTATTTTACAAACTCTATCAGATTCTGCAATAAAAAATATGGTAAACGACCCCATTGTGAGAAAAAATGCTAAAGATTAGAATGGGCGCTATTTCCAAAATGCCCGTGCACCGCACTACGGTCCGCCATTCATACCGCATGTTGAGAACGGTCACTCGGGCGCACAGCCAGCGGCAAAGCTCTCCCGCCCACCCCGCAGCCATTTCAAGTCGCCCCTCGCTCGGTTGATTCGAATTACTTCCATGGCGATCTCGACCGTGCACTCAAGTGAGCACACTTCGGGGACCGCACGCGATCACTACCACGCGCAGATAACCTGCCTTCGTGAGTGATTCCTCGACGTGACATTAGAAAGATTGACTGTCGTCCGCGCAGAATTATAAAGGTCTCTCTGCCCGAGAACAATAAGACAAGATGATTGGAGACATAGTATCCGAATAGGGAGGCGTGTAGCAGCTACCCCATCCTTTCATTAGGTACCTGAAAAAATCTTAACGCCCTTAAAACTTAACTACTATGTTGGCGTGGTGAAAATAGCCAGAGGACTGCCTTGGTTGAATGC
This sequence comes from Platycnemis pennipes, assembly GCA_933228895.1. Classification (NCBI taxonomy): domain Eukaryota; kingdom Metazoa; phylum Arthropoda; class Insecta; order Odonata; family Platycnemididae; genus Platycnemis; species Platycnemis pennipes. Next base: position 132,962,941 of record OW121851.1, on the reverse strand, counting down.
TTCATCTACATCTACACGATGCCCTGCAAGCCACCGCGAGGGTGTGTGGCAGAGGGTGAAGATCGTCAAGCATGCACTATTGACATGCAAACAAGCAACTATAGGGTCTCATGCAACTAGATTGTTAGTACCTATAGTATTTAAGGGATTTATACATGCATCATGCACTACAGACTACTCTAAAATATTTCACCAAAAATATTTCAGCCTTTGCTATGTTGCCTATTCTGTTCTCTTATAGTACGGGGGAAAATGCCATTTTGAATCTATCAGTACGACAGTCTCTCTCTCTCTCTAATCTTATTTATCTGGTCGAATCTAGCATAATACGCTGGTGGGCTTACACGTGGTGCTTGCTTATACGTATGATCTCTTCCTTTAAAAAAATGCTTCTGAGGCTGGAATCCTAGGAATCTGTGGTGGTCTGCTCATTGCCCAAACCAAAGGTTTGTGGTTCGATTCCCGATCCAGGAAACCTTTCTACTCAGGAGATATTTAATTCTCTTAATACTTGCTAAATCTCTTCGGTTCTGGAAAAATACCTGTCCTATGAAAAAAGGTTCTCGATAATTTTCGCAGGGGAATATATAAATAGATTTTTCATTTTTATATTTCAAATGAAATACTTTTCTCATCATCTCTAAGGGTTAGTAAAATAGGGGAAAATGACAAAAAATTACTTTTTGAATGCTGATCATAAAGTAACGTAATAGAAAACTATTGTTAGAAGTAGTGCACGGAGGGAAAAAAATGTTATCGGACGGAATCGATCCCATGCCTGACCGCATATCTATCAACCCACTATCTTGAACGACCTGCCGTAACCATCAAGGCCAAGGTTCGACAAATGATTCCATAGTATTATATCTTTACATTTTTCATATCCCTCATTTGCATCAGTAGGTACTTCGATTTGTGGATTTATGTCTCCCTGAAAAGCGGTTGAGAGGAGTTTCCACAGCAATTAGAACAAGGTTAATGCAAATTCACTATTATAGCAATCGAAGACCGGAAAGGCAAAAGACAGCCGTGATCGTTCCGAAATACGTGAATACAACTCGGGTAATATTTCCTGTGGAAAAGTTGTTCCACAAACATGCGTGAAGAAATATTCTTTCCAATTCATCGATAAATTGTATTTAAAATGTTGTCATTCTTCCGGGGATACACATTTCCTGTGCATTTTCATCATTAATATGTGAATGGGAAAACTGTCATGAGAACTGTATAACGGGTAGACACTCAGTTCCGAAAAGCGGCTAAAGTGCAGCCGCTCGATTTGTTGCATTACTTTTGAATCCGACTGTACCTACACCAATGTGACCTGTTGCAGGGATTTTAGGAGGTGAGCAGTGGGAGTGAGACTGAAGTTGAGATTCCGAAGGCTCTGTGGAGAGTGGGGAGGCGGGAAGAGGAGACGGAAAGAAGTGACTCACAAGGAGCACGAAGAGAAGATGGTCATCGGGAAAGGAGGTGGGGGTTGGTGAGTTGCGAAGAATATTAATGAGGGCTCACTTTCTCTCTCTCTCCCCCTCAAAAGGAGAAATATACACGGATAGGAGAGGCGGGCGGACACGGTGGAAGCAATCGGAACGAAATATTGGAAAATTCTGCCAAAGGATATTGGAATGGAGGGGAGTGGGAACGGTGGGAGTGGGGGGACGAGGAGAAGCACGAGCGCTTCAAACACTGAGCCGCGAGAAGGCACCACCGAGGAAGTTCGAACCGTTTGCCTCAATCGGCCAGGGCTCAGAATTGAACAGCGTTTTCATAAGAAACGGAAACGGCCCATAGCAAAACGAAGACCCCCGAAAATACGTCTCGATCACAGCAACAAATATTAACTCTAGTGCCACCTGATAGAGCTACAGGATCTGGAACACGATGATAATCAATCGATATTCAATCCAATCGATCAATCGAAATCAATACACAAGTTTTTTCCAATCATAAATTCCGGAGCACGTTTCTTTACGGCAGTGAGGCATGGACGATGACAGTGGAGGAGAAGAAAAGGGTAGAAGCATTCGAAATGTGGTGCTACAGAAGAATGATGAAGATTAAAGGGTCGACCGAGTAAGTAACGAGAAAGTCCCAAGAAGAGTGGGAGAGAAGGGAAGTCTGCTGGCAACTCTAAACAGAAGAAGGGACAACTTAACTGGCCATATTTTAAGACGCGATGGAGACAATCGTCGAAAGAAAATTGAACGGGAAGAATAGAAAAGGCAGGCCGTGTATGCGATATATTATGAATAAGTTGTGAAGGATGTAAAAGAGAAGAATTACGTCAATGTGAAGAGGTTGGCCGATAGAAGAATTGAGTGGAGGGCTCTGTCAATCCAATCCCAGGATTGTTGACCGAAGATGAAGATTAATTATTGAAAGCTAATATTTTCAATTAACAAATGCATGAGTGAAAGGATGTTTCGATATCGATTTTTTGGGAATGAATTGAGAGAAAAGCTGCGTGAAGTATTAGAAGTGAATTCGTTCCACACTTCATTGAAAGGAAATACTGTAACCATGACTACGAGAATCTTATATAAGATATCTCCTCTAATGTGACTCATTGTCAGTATGTCGATGGGCAAATCATCACGAAATCACATTTCACGACTTTAGGAGACAATTCATGCATAACACATCAATGTACACATTCAAATGAATTGAAACAACTGATCTAATCTCGCTTACACAAATCTCTCTCTCCTTTCTCAGATGGCAACCTGCAAGAAATTGATGCTAACCATGTCATTAAAAATAGACTCTTTATCCGATTGCTACAGATAGTGGATATCGGAATTTGATAAAATGGAAACAGTTCCATTATGCCACAAGCCAGAAATAGACTAAAACATTTGGCAACGCTTCGGTTAAAATAAGGCCATCACCTTAGAAAAAATAATCACACAAAAATCTTATCCTTTCAAGGAAAGTAAATTATCGAAATGCAAGAGATGATAATCACACACCACATAGTGGCAGAAGGCTATTCTAGGCCAGTAAGTACATATTATTATTTAGAAACTTCACCAAGGAAACGGAACACAAACAGGATCCCACTCTAATCATTCTCGAAGCAAAATGTTCAAAGGTAAATACATGAAAATATCTACAATAACACGGAAACGACTGCATGGTTTCTAGTAAATATATCAGTAAGTAAATATTTACATAAAACTTCAAAAAGAAAGTAAATTTGAAGTACTCATAGGAAAAGAGTAAAAGTTTCGTAAGTTTCCCCCTTACAGCTTCAAGAATTGAGGAGAAATCATAATTACCTATTTAAATTAAGAAAACACATGTTAATTGAATAATGGATTGACTGATTAATTCGCAAAACTGATTGTCAACATTATTGAACCTTAAATAATAGAAATATCTGCGATGTTAAAATTGTATTTTTGATTCTTCGAAGCATGCATCGTAAAAACAAATGAACGCGGAACGCGTGGCTAACAGAGAACTGAATTCCCGCTCCGATGCCCCGGGCAAGAACCAGGCAGAGGTATTGGTTTGGTTGGTTTCCACCCCAAGTAAATACTGTCCCAAGTGCGGAGAATTGTTCCAAAATATTAAAGATTGACTTTTCAAAAACAATCCCGGGTATTTGATCGGGGCAAATAATAAGGGGACGATGCACAAAAACAAGTCTACTTTCCCCAGAATGATGTCCGTATGCAGGGTTATGCTAAACTTGTGACGTTCGATTTGTTTGTGGAGAGTAAATGTTTTCGCCCTCCAGAGAACCCCAGCTGCGTTTCGCAACCGAACAAAGAAATGCCCCCGCCAGTTCTAATGAACCAGGGAAGCCAACGCCCTCTCGCCAACAGCTTTGAACACTCGATCGGACGGCCGGCTTCACGGGTGATACCGAATCCGACTGACTCTACCGCTTAGCCCATTCACTTTCCCATGGACAGCGACCGCGCAGGAAAGGGATCTCTCGGGAGGCAACGGATCGTTTCACTGTCTCTCCCCCTCACCACACTTCGAGGAAGCAAAAAAAACTGCCAGAGCTTGATACGCTTAAAAGCCATCACCTGAAGAATGGGGAATATGCTACAAATTTGTTTCTCGTAAATTAATAATGTGCTTGATACGAAATGTTATCACCAATTTAAATATATAAGCCGGGATTTTCTTTGCCAACCACATATATTATTAAATGGTAAATAAAATGTTCACGAAAAATGACGAAGGTAACGTGACCTGAAACGCTTTCCGACGTTACCACACGGTATAGATTCCATACTGCTACGGGATCAGGCGTCCACTTCAGAGGAAGACGAAACGAATATATTTTTTTAAAGGATTTTAACCGTTCCTCGATAAAAAATAAGGACTGAAAAGGGATTTAAAAACTCACAATCCGAAAGCGTGCTTCTTCTCGACTCCTTTATCGTGGCATCCTTACAAAATCAGCGATTTTTCGTTTGGCCAAGATTCTTGTGCACCTCACGGACATAACATACTTTAATACTACGGTAATGGTGACGATCAATACTACTTAAATAAAAATCGAAATACATTTTTAATTGCTTTAAACAAATGAAATAATTACATTCGATTTCGCCAAGTATTCATTGAACAGCTTACCTCCACGTACAACAGATAAACAACGCCCTAAGTGATACCGTGCCATGACGTCACGCGATGACAGTGTTTTTAAGCAGCCGAAAACGTGCAATTTTAGAGAGTAATATCTTTGTAACACACGTTAATTCTTCAGAAAAATGTTCGCCAAGTAGGTACATTTCAGCTAGTAAACTTCACATTATAAGAGTTTAAAAAAATAATGCATGTTCTCCATTTGGGGCTTTATTCGCCAACAACGACGCAAAAACGAGTATATAACAAAACGCACGACATCTGGCCCTCAAAAAACAAAGTGATCGCTCCAGCACACTAATGCAATATTCCCACAAAACAATATGAAAATTCTTATTTCGGCAAACATTTGAAAGTCGAATCAGAAGGGCTTCATCGGCAAGTTTGTTCCTACCATTACAGTACTCAATACGCGGACTGAACTAGCGCCTACTGACTTCACTTAGAATTTCGAAAAAATGACTGTTCAATTGGACAAATTCTTGAGTCTCATCCACGAAGGCCGCTTCGGCTGCTTCCGCATCTTCTTGAACAGGCTTCGTAAATGTGAATAAAAGAAAAAAATTTCCTGTGCAGAGCAATTTCATGAATTAATTGTTTATGGCTGTAGACTAAGAGCAAAGAAATCCCAGAACACTTCGAATCGTTTGACGAAGTGGATTATGGAAGGAATTTTCACAGTTTAAAGCGCACATTACAGAGGGAAAATAATACTTTCGACGGTCGGGGAAATAACCATATCGGGAGACCCTCAATTTGCAACCTTGGGAAGGCAAGTTATCATTCTATAAAATCAGAATTAAAGAACGTTACGCAGAGCAATCCATATTCTATAAAACCACCCACGTGAGAGGCAATATATTATAAACAAAAACATCAGAAGAAACGAAATCTAAAATTACACAAAAAACTGTTTCACACCCGACTACAATTCAAGTATGTCTAGTATCTCAGTCCCACGGGCAAATCATCATTTCCATGATGTAGATGTAACAACTATTACTATTGTAAATTTACATTTTGAAACCGAGAGAAACGCTTGACGCAAGAAAATATAGTATTTAAGAAGGCCATTTGATACCCTGGTCATGACTCTCCCCTACAGACTAAGTTGGCCACGAATATTGAGGTTGGTAGCTGCTGCCCACAGCATAGGGCAGGAATGGAGATGAGCTCACACTTCTAAAGGAAAACGGTCCGATAAACAGTACGTAAAACAGCACACATAGTAACAACTTCTATAGGAAAACTGTCCGATAAAGAGTTTGTAAAATAAAACATATAGACACATCATCTATAGGAAAAAGGTCCGATAAAAAGTATGTAAAACACATATAGACACATCTATAGGATAACGGTCCGATAAAGAGTATTAGAAACAACACATATAGACAATGGTAATGCAACGTATCTCACTCGGCCAATCAAACGAATTCGCAAGGTGGAACGCTTTGAAAATTTAGTCTGTACTACGCTAACGAAGAAACACTGACACTAGACCACTACAAAAGATGGGAATGATGAAAGACGACCGAATGTTTGACATAACGTCATTTTAAATATTTACATTTTAATAATTTACGAAAAACGGTTGTCTCAAGGACAAAAAAATAATTTTTTCGCAAAAATATTTTTTTTTCTAGCGAACCTGCCCAAAAATAGGGGTGAGAGCTGTGCACACGAGAGCCCGGCTTCCACGAGTTAATGCGGTACTTATTATTCGCACGATGGATCCATCGCCAGAGTGTGCCTGGGATACCCAAAAGATCCACCCATCTCCCGAGTTAGGAACGGGACACTGGTGCGTATGTGGGTCATTCTTTCCGAGGCCTGCTCGACACCGCAGAAACCTAAATTTCGGGCCCGCGACACGAACATGTGACGCCGGGCGACATTCCGCCCCCACTTACGCTCCTTACGAAGAGACGAAGGCGTTTCACTCTCGTCCGAAGGCTGCTCGAGCACCTTGTGTTACGAACCGGGGTTTCAGGAGTTTTGCTACAGGAAAAGAGAACTCTCCCGCTTGCCAAATTCATACTCCACTCCAGCCTCTCTTGCTAGCGACGTGCTGCCTAAGATTTGACGCTACTTATTTTTCAGCAATATTTTTTACCAACAACGACAGAAGTAACTGTAGTTCCCGTTGACTACGTTAAAGAATCGGAGTGGGAAGTATCGGGTGATAATTAGTCTAAAGAGAAAAAAATGGATGAGATAGAGATAGGAAGGCTTCGCTAAACATATTAAAAGTTGCCGAAAACAAATCATTGCAGGTGGAAAACTTGGATAGCTGGAGAGCATTTTTTTACGATCAGGTCATAAGAACACCATTTATAATAGCAGTGATATGCATGAATACAGACGTAAATGATTTCAATGACACGACGGGTATGACTGAGTGTGACAAGCAGGACGAGGAAAAAGATTAACGAGCATCGAGAAAAACCTGCACGACAAGAACTCATAAAAAGTTTCCAAAACAAATTCCGTATTCTTCGTCCGAAGACGTTATTCACCCCACAGTCAAAATCGTACCTACTAAAACTGCTATGCTCCTACTAGGTAGGAGCATAGCAGTTTTAGTAGTTGCTCCTACCTAGTAGGAGCATACGAAGGCGACTGCGAACGCAAAAGTTGGGGAAACTAGTCCGGCTTTCCACCAACTAGTGCTTCGGTCCGTGATCAGATTAAAACGCCCACGAAATATTGGGAAACATTAAAGTATGAAAGGTGTTCACTATGTAATTGGGCCAAACCGAGAGAGAGAGACGCACAATTATTTCATACATGACCAGCGGCCATTCCGGTGTAGGCAAGAGCGAGTGGAGTTGTGGCTTCGTCGGTCAGTCCAGGTTGGCGGTTTGAACCAGGGCCGAGTCGGAGCGAGAAAGACAGAGAAGGGAGGGGCGGTGCGAACCAAGAAAGTCTCGCGTGAATGCGAGGGAGTGAATATAAATGGGTAAAAAGAGAGCGTTTCTTAGGGTAGGATAGTAAGAGACAGATTTATTCGCAAAGCTTTGGAGCGGGGAAACAGGTGGGACGAAATGTCGGAACAACTAGATTGCACCACTTTGCTTTTTTATGTCTATAACATTAATTGTGAGCATCAATTGGAAGGCGTCGCAGTTATTTGGGGAAGGCCGCCGACACCTGAGGTCACTTGCGCCAGAGAGGATAGAGGGTATTAGCCTGTTCTTTGCGAAAGTTGCCAAGGGGACCACGGCTTAATGTCTCATGCGACGGACGGAGTACTGAACCTGAAATTCCCTCCACTAGGCACTCAATTATGGACCGGTTTACCAACGAAAAATTCACCAGTGCCGGGAACCGAACCCGGCTGTAGGGATGGGAGGCCAGTACTCTATCCTCCTCACCAACCTTAGAAGGTGTCTTAAGAGGTTTGAAGATTCCAGAGAGATTTCTTGGGAAGAAAAAACGCGAATAGTCACGAAGGACTGGACTATGGGACGGAAATATGACAGTGGAATAGTAATGGATCGTACAATCTAGATAATACACTTTTTAAAATCTGCAGAGGACAAGTTATAAATATTGTTGCTATGATTGGGTTACGCAGTAATTACCGACATGGCTAAGATAAGATAGCGCCAAAGAGTAAATGACCTGATTTTTTGTTCATGCTCTGTACTCTCTACACTGTTCTATATTCTTATACTCAGAGAAAATTATGGCTTAATTCATGCTACTACGAGAAAGCAACTAAAATATCCGTGGGAACAAGTCGAGTATTCAGGCATAATTCACCAAAAATAGGATAAGAAAGGTTCTCACGATAAAGGGGACCTCACCACCATGGTCTGCGCCGTCAAGATTTTTTAATCCAGGTTCGAAAAAGGCAATAAATTGAATTGGAATTAAAAATATTAAAATAATTGAATTCCCCGGGGAAATCGCAAAGAGATAAATATCAATACTGGCTTCCATGGTGACGTTGCCGGCGACAGCCTCCAGATGAGACTACGTAATGTGAAGATTGGAAAGCAGTCCCAGAGAGACTCATTTTTTTGCGAAAAAAAAGATTTTGTTGATATGAATACACGGACAGCAAGAGAGAAGCGTATGAGAAATCTTGAATGATAAACAGTTCGCGCAAACCACACGAGAGAGCTAAGAGGCAAAAAAAACAGAGACAGTGCGATCTGTCAGCCAGACACGTCTGCGGTACAAGCAGACGGTATCTCGGCGACAGACAAACTTCAGGCTCAATACCAAAATATATGTATACAGAGGAGACGTAGGTAAATTAAATTCAAGTTGGCATCGAGTATTTAACACCGTTATGTCGAAATCCACATCCGACGACACTTGACAGTACATCAAGACGGTATATACTGCCTGTAATGAAGAAAATTCATTCAATTCAAATTGGCATCGAGTATTCAATAACCAAATTCCAAGAATGGAGAGAATGCTATCCTCCTCCTTGACAGCTATGAAACATCTAGGCCAAACATTGCAAGCTGTAAAGCTGTACAATGCACTAAAAGCTGTAAATTCAAGCTTGTAAATAAGTAAGCACTTAATAGCAACGTATTTCAAGAGCATCTTCCCCGAGTTTGAAGGAACGACACAGTGCTTCCACCACGCTCATGTGTGTCATTTTGAAGGGGCGAAAATCAGAATAGGTGCTTTAGATTTAGGCATAGAAGTACGAATGATGAAATCAATTTCTTTTTTTTAATAACGTGTACAAGTTTTAATACTACTAACTCATGAATAATATAGGAAATATGAGATCATAATTTACTTTATTTCTAGAAATTACTACCTTATTTAAAACTATTAGAATATTAATTTGGGTTAACTAACAATTTAATATCATCTATAGCTAATATTTCACACGTCACGTGACTGCGTGCTTAATATTTTCCTCAGGGTGGTAGTGTTGTGACTCTTGGTTGCATACCAGTACCCTTTCAAAGGGTTTGTTTTTTTCCAATGTGTGCAAGGCAGTAAGCGTTCCCTCTGATCGATAATAGGGCAGTTTACTATTACTTTTTATTGTCTTGATCAAAAATTTATAACCTATAGAGTGCATACTTTAAGCCGCTCGATTTTAAAAAGACCATAAGTAATTTTCCTTATTAACTAAAAAGGGACAAAATTCAGCGGCAAACGATTGCATGCCGGTTAATTATACGTGTGACGTGAATCTCTTTCCTCTACCTGCCACCAGGTGGTGCTGCGGACGCTTCCAAGCAGACGGTGCACTCCGTTAAAGCTTATTAGCTAGAATCAGAGGGTTATTTGTTCAGTTAATTAATTACGATTAGCTTTTATTTATTTATTCCGTTGATTCACTTAAAAACAGTCAGTTTTCATTTTACTAAGAGCACCATGAAGTTGGCCCATAGTCGCGCGAACTTCAAGCCATGCTCTGTAGTAGCAGAGACCTCCACGAGCAGGATGCCCTGTGGAACCTACAAAACGACTATCATTATCATGTTTAACGAAGAACACTTTTAGAACTTTAATATTTTTCAGAGGCTATTATTAATGCACCTAAACTACCTTCTACGTAAACTACCTGCTACGTAAGCAACAATTAAGCGAATCCAGCCATTTCTAGCCTTTTTTAAATGAGTATAAAATTAACATTTAATTCTCCAGTAAACTGGGATTTCTCAATCCAAATTTTTCGCGTAAAATGAATGCATTTAGGGTGTGGCACGTATCGCAATTAATGAATTCTGTTTTTCACCGAAGAAGGAAACTAACCTATTGTCAATGCCTTGGTGATGATTCACCCCCTGCCACACACCCTTGCGGAGGCATGCAGGGTGTGTGAGTCACGGTGAGGCGCTATCCACGGAAAAGCATTCGAGGTGAGGGGGGCTATGCAGCGCCCTCGTCGGTATAAATGCAGCTCACAAATGGCGGAGGAATTTTAATCAGCGTAACGAGAGGACGGACGGAGGATGCCATGAGGAAGGGGAGAGGCGGGCAAAAAGCCACACTGTAGGGGAGGGGCGAAGGTGTCCCTGCCCAAGTGCGCTGCTCCGAGGAAAGAGACGAACCTAAATAACATCGCGTTTAAGTAATAGCTTTCCATCTATTCCAAGGGTCAGGTTTCGCAATTCGTCTAGGACAGAAACTGCCCTTACCTTAAGTTTCCATTTGAGAGTCGTGAGAGGAGGACTTCCTTCCGTCCGATGGGACGTTCCTATAGCATTAGCAACACGAAAATCGAAAGCGTTTAACCATAAGGTAGTATCTAGGTGTAACAATCACTGAAGATTTATTATCTTGGGGTAGAAATAACCGAGAAATATGCGGCCGAGACAAGAGAAACTTAGGATTATTCGATAGTCGGGCCCCGCCCTTAATATGCAACCAGTATATGGGATCAGAATGAATTAGGTTTGATCGGAGAACTTGACGGTGTGCAGCGTAGAGCACCTAGGTTTCTAATAAGGTGCTACGATAGGTTTAGCAGTGTATTGGAATTAATAAAAGTTAGGAATCATAAACAAACCTTTGGTAGAAGTACAGATAATATCTCCTGCAGGCACTTAAAACGGATATGTTTACTGAAGATGTTAGATGTATATTTAAACACCAGCGTATTATGCTAGATTCGACCAGATAAAAAATATTAGATTGTCGTACCGATAGATTCAAAATCTCATTTCCCCCCGTACTAAAAGAGAATAAAATAACTTTAAGCTAACCCAACAAACAGTACGTTTTTGCATACTTGCTTTGATATTTTTATCTTTTTTTAGATATTAAAGTTTAGACTATAATATAATTACTAATCCTCTTTATGCATGTTTGGTTTGAATTCACCCCCTGCCGCCCACCGTTATGGAGGCTTGCAGGGTATTGCGTAAACGTAGATGCACAGTGTGACAACATGGCAGCATATATAATGCGAAGGTAATGAGTAAAAAAAACAGCATTTAACTGCTGACGAATCGACCTCAATTTTGAGAATATTAAAACATTTTACACCGGCGTTTTCCTGCGGCTCCACTTTCGTTCCTCAGTAAATGGTCTTAGGCAACACAAACCAAAGTGAGAAAATTATTATTGCATCCGTTACGTCTCATTTTGACATTCTGTTATTTAGAAAGCAACTTTAACTTAAAAAAATCTGTGGTAATGAATTTTTGGAAAAGAATTGTTCTACTAGCATGTACAAAATAAGTAATGATAATATAAAAACGTGGAATCCGGGAAAACGTGCAAGAGTATTGGGTAAATGTGACGATCATGTACGAGAAATCATCTACTTATCCCTTGTTAGACCTCATTTGGAATATTCTGCCAGTATATGGGATCCCTACGAAATCGGTCTAAATAATGAACTTGAACGTGTGCAGCGAAGATCGGCAAGATTTGTAAAGGGATGGTACGATAACCTTATTAGCGTAAACAGTCTACTAAATGAATTAAATTGGGAATCATTGTCAGATCGCAGGTTGAAATTAAGACTTAATCTCTTAAACAAATTCCAAGGCCATATTTTCAGCGATGATGTTCAAAATATTTTGCAAATCCCAACTTACAATGGTAAACTGGACCGTAATCACAAAATTAGAGAAATTGATTGCCGAACTCACAGATTCAAAATGTCCTTTTTTCCTCGTACAATTAGGGATTTGAATAGCGGTAAATATGTCCAATACGAGTGATTCAATCCATAGCATTCACCCCCTGCCACACACATTTATGGTGGCTTGCAGGGTATTATGTAGATGTAGATGTTAAATTTCACCCACCACGGTTTCCTTCGACGAGGGAAATAAATGATGCATGGGAAGCCTGTATCTTTAGGGTAAGCGTTTGGTCCACGTTTGGCTCCATTTTGCAACCCTTGTCGATCTGCGAGGGGAGGAGAAACGAGCAGCCCCCAGGAATATGCTTCGGAGGCAGAAAAAATTAAAGCAAAACGATGAGGGGAGGTTTGTGGGTGGGGGGGGAGGTGCAGAGGCACTGATGACTCGGGCCATCAGGCGTCGATTCTCCGTGCCCCGGAGAATCACGCCCCAGCACGCGCCCCCTTGCGATTAGAGCAGCGACACGAATCGAAAGTCGAAAGCGGACTCGGAGTTAGCGGGGAGGAAGTCGAACGGGAACGCTGCAGTCACTGATCGATCACGTATCCATCTGAAAAAGCAAACCAGATGACGATTTTGCCCCCGAGAAAATTTTAGAAATGAATCAAAGTAGAATTATTTCGTTTGACCTGGAGTCGAAGACCAAATCTCAGAAGTATTTGATGATGATACTTTTATGATAATTTTTACGAACATCAAAAAAACACACGAGATTCGAACTACGTTCATTTTAATGACATCATCAGATATGATAATATAGTACTGGAAGCCTTTTACCTTCAGAGACCTGGACAATGACAATGGCGGATGAGGGAAGACTCAGACCCTTGGAAACACATATCCTCCGTAGAATATATGGCCCGATACATAACCAGGGGGACTGGAGGATAAGATATAATGAGGAAATAGAACAGCTGATCGAAGGAAAGAACATAGTAAAGTTCATCAAGTCACAGACGATACGATGGCTGGGACAGGTTGAGAGAATGTCAGGAGAGGAGATACCAAAACGGATGGTTAAAGGGAAGCTATTCAACAAAAGAAGGCAGGGAAGACCTAAGAGCAGATGGATGGACCAAGTGCTGTGTGACCTGGGCAAGATGGGAGAGAGAGGCTGGCGGGAGAAAACTGCCAATAGGACAACATGGAGAGCAATAGTGCAGCACGCCAAGGCCCACACCGGGCTGTAGTGCCACTAGGAAGAAGAAGAAAAGGAAGCCTTTTACATCCAACTCATCTATTTTCTTGCGTTCGTTAAAGATAAAGAAAGTAGAAACCTAAATCCATAAATTCAGGGCATTTTCTGTGATAACTACAGTTTGATAAACAACAGAAGTTTTCCGTTCGCCATTCTGATTCGCGATTTTCGCATTACGGGAGGCTCAACGTCATTTACTTTTCGAAAGTTCTATCAAATTAAGCACGCATAAACTGAGCACAAGTATCCATTGCACACGCAGAACCACCAGTCTAATACAGCACAACCTGGATGAAAGGGAGAGTTGTAGATGAGACGCCACAGGGAAGACGAAGATAACAGTGGGCCGATAAAGTCGCTCATCCCCGTCACGAAATCTATTTTCATTCACGAATTTGGCGTGCAAGTGCCAGAAACCTGGTGAATAAAATTTTCTTTCCACATGGGAACGTCACCAATCAAGACACTAAAATACACAACACAAGACTCCCGAACACACAGGAACAACTACGGTCGAATCAAATTTTGTTCTTCTTTGGTAATCGTTCCCTTAATAAAGAATCACAGATTCATAGTCACGATTAAATATTTTTTAAATTTGGACTCGTTCAAGGAATTAAAAGCTGCGAGGTAACTATGTGGAACGCCAAAATAAATAAACAAGCAAATTATGCACTTCATAACTGACTTCACATCAAGGCAGGAAGCCTATTTATCTAACATAACTTTACGTTAGCTTCTCTTCTTTTTTTCTAGAAATCTACAAAGCGCCATTTACAGGTAGCCCATGGAATGAACACAGCGATAATTTACTCGCTCTCCTTGCTTCCATGAATTTTAAAGAAAATTCCTATTAAAAATAGCATATAATTGCGCAAATCAATAAATTTCCGAATATTTAAAACATACAGTTCAGAGAATTAAAACCTCACGGCGAAATGTGAGGACAACAAAGTACGCAGCCTCCAAGGCAGGTAAATACCGCACACACTTCCGAGCACTCAACACGTAGTCAAACTGCAACCAATAAGAAAAGGATTGACCCCAAGATTCCAAAATTATATCGGAAATTCTAGAAAACTTTTCAGAAATAACCACGGACACTCTGTTGGTATGATATGAAATCTGCATTCACGGTCAGAAGTCATAGTATTCATCGCGTTCGTGATAGTCACTCCTTACCCTGTTCAGCGTCCGTTGCGATGATTCGGCGGCGGGGGCAATTTTAACTTAACGTAAGGAAACGGCAACGCTAATGAGTCAGAGAAACGTGTGTGTAGTGCTTAACAACAGCGACAATCCAAGATGAGAGCTGACGAAATCACTAATTCTATTCAACAATTTCGGTGGAGTGATGGATAAATTGGAAATAATATAAGGATAAAACATAAAGGACACACTAGAAGGCGATTACATGATAGCTAGTCAAACCTCCCTTATAACGGATACCTCTAAATAGCGTGCGCCTCCTAAAAACGGACAGTTTTTCAATCTCCGGCAGCAAAACATGGGGGCTTATGGAATTAACACCTCTGAATTGTAGACACACTCAATAACGGTCGCGGACAAGAGAGAGAATAATTTTATCTTCATTACCTCCAATAAGATAAACAGCTATCCCGTCAACTTTTCTCTCCCCCTCAGCAAAAACTATATCTTTTGAAGCAAACATGTATGCATAAGGAACTTTCCCAGAAAAAAACAATTTTCTTAGAAATTAAGGAGCAATGTCGTTGTCTGTCTACGAGTTCGTGTTCATGCCTGATTCCTTTCCACTAACTCCTTACTATACTTTATTTTTTTGCACTGTATTAAATATTTCTATTCGCCCTAACTACGGCATAGAAAAACCTAATTCCAGCCCACTCCAAATAGAGGACAACTCTCAATAGCGGACAATTTTTCGGTCCCAAACATGTCCGTTGAAGGGGGGTTTGACTGTAGTATGAAATCACATAATGGAGAGGATGGAAAGAAAGGGCGAATAAGATTTAAATGTGGGAGGATATCCACGTGGCAATCGCCAAAATGAGGTGAAAATCGGCAATAAACACAACCCTAATGGTATTCTAAAAGACTTCTGCCTTAAACACTGCCCCACAATGCACAACCTTACCTCCAGTTCGGAGCGAAAGCCTTCTCGTTGATCCGAGAAAATATGAGAGCTTCCGCCAAAGACTCCATGATGGACACACTAGATCTTTCCTCAGCTCCAACTAGAAACTTAGTGAGCTGCCTGACGACCGAAACCTCTACGGTGTTGTTGTGGGGCCGACGCTGATTAGGACCATGGAAAAATGCGGGAAGGAATTTAAACTAGCTGTTTGCAATCACCACGATCAACTGTCAACTCTCGTTCGAGTTGTTTGATGAAGCTTCCAGCGCGGTTGTTCTTCTTGATAGTTGCCCTCATCGTTGTTTGCACGTCCATTTCCGTTTCCACAGGGATATTTGGAAAATACAACGGAATTCTTCCCTAAACAGAGAAGTCTAAAAGAAGCGACAAAGCAAATTCATAACGACGAACGAAATAGATACAATAACATCTTTAACTTCCCTGATGGAAGTGTCGATGTGAGTTTCCACGAATGAAATGTGGAGAATATTTGTATTTTCGGCTGTATTTATTTCAACATCCGCAGTATAATGCATACTTTCAACTCCCAGGTATCGCCAACAATTGAAGAGCCTCGGGTGAGGCAGTGCTGACCTCGGTCACCATTTCTTGGGTTAGTTGGTTTCCGAACAACAGCTGCGGGAAGTGAAAAACATGGCAAAAAATGAAGCTAAAATATTTTGAATAGCGAAATACGACACTTATTTCAAAATCATAAAGGCTGGCACAAGATCAACGCGAACGGGTGACGTGAGTCGTCCACAGGAAACGTGAGACGGAAATTTTTTCTCTATCGGACACGATCGACGTAACGCGACCCTCGGTAAAG
This sequence comes from Platycnemis pennipes, assembly GCA_933228895.1. NCBI lineage: Eukaryota > Metazoa > Arthropoda > Insecta > Odonata > Platycnemididae > Platycnemis > Platycnemis pennipes. Next base: position 132,946,604 of record OW121851.1, on the reverse strand, counting down.
AAATGACAGATGAAGGTGTACAAGGGAATCCTTAGCGAATATACACAGGAGCTAACAATTGATTTTCAGGACTCTAGAGATACTTAAGTATTCCATGTCGTAAACGAAGTAAGCAGATCGCTTATGTTTATTATAATTCACAAGAATCAATTCGTGAAAACTGTTTCATCCTTCCAGACTAAATGTTCACGATATAACCATTGGCAACATTCGCAAACAAGCTTTTTCATGTCATAAGTTACTTTGTAAAATCTCACTGAAACGCAATAACTTCAATTAACTATTCATTCATTGATTCCTTCTCCACAAAAAAGTCAGGAAATACTGCTAAAACCAAAGATTTAAATACGTTTTATAGTATCTGAGACTAAAATTTTAGTTCAGAATAGGCATCGAATACTCGAATTTTCAAATGCATTAAAACTCTACATTTTCAATTTCTCACAATAAATGAACGGAGGAAAATAATTACACATATTTAGCAATTCTGTGGCTATAATGATAATGAAAAAATCTTTTACCACTGGAGTATCGTAATGAATTAAAGCACGTCGTTAAAAAAAATTAAATTATTGAACACACATCTCTCACTCTCATAAATTTCCTCCCCACTTCGAACATCAAAACTCGACACGACATGACACCAGAGAAATTTTATGTGGCCGAAACTTTTCAATTTGTCTTCAAATAACTGGTACACCTACTGCTACGGCAAAAACCATGATCAGAATTACGTGCATCTAATTTAGTTTGCTACACAAAAGAACATCCGGAAAAAACAACGATTTCATCACAAACAACTATTAGTTTCAAAACTCGTAGCTGGAACATGGCATTAAATTCTTAGATTGCTCTAACAAAGAATCAAAATAATCAATAGATAGATCAAAACAATAGTCAGTAGTCACAAATTTCTACATCCCAAATTTAACATGTTTTTTTGTTATTCTAGGAAAATTGAAGATTATATAATTTCCAGAGACCATCTCAGGCAGGGACAGTCATTGTTTCTGTTAGGTCATTGTTTATATTTAAGTCAACGATACAAATACACACAGAAGGTGACATTAGAAAAAGAATCTCCCTCAAATACCGGGAGTGTTTACCGGAAAAATCTTATAACTGGAAATATCAAGGACAAGGGCAGCGTAAACAACAGCCATCAACAACAGCTCGCAGCGCCATCGGGCAGCTACGAGGAACGGCCGGGGATCGTTCACGTGACCAATGGGTCCGCAAAGTTTCCCAGAACAGCGGAAGTATATGATCATTCCAGTTTTCCTCGATTGTTGACAGCAACCCAGAAATTAGATTCGACTTATTATTAAAATTTAAAACCGCATAGGAGACGCAGCGCAGATGTTTAAGCCAGCCTCATGTTTTCGCACCCAAACGGCCAACCCTTTCTTTTGACTGCCCAACATTCTTCACGCCCATCTTGACACCCTCGCCCCTCTTCCCAGTCTCCTTAGCGGCACAATCATTTCACTATCCTCCCACACCACTTCGCACGGATTCCTTTCCTTCCTCACCTCAGCTCCTCGACCCTTTTAAACCCACATGCCATAAGACCCAAAATCTTCCGGTCTATTTCCATGCTCTTTCCACAAAGTCCACGTTTCGGCAATATTAGAATCCCACGCTATTCATTTTCGACTCTTCATAAACTTCCTGTGGGGTCGTGGTAGCCTAGTGGTTAGCTAGCTGGGATACGATCGGAAAGTCCCGGGTCCAAATCCGGGAGAAGTCTATCTGGATGCTATTATTTACTTTCACAACTTAGAATCAGATCAGATAAAATCAGATCTTAGAGTAAAATACAGATTGAATGCATGGCAGAAATTCAAAACGGATAGCTTTACCGAAGATGTTAGATATATTTCAAAACACCTGCGTATTACACTAGATGCAACCACACATATAAGATAAGAGAGATAGATTGTCGCATCGATAGATTGAAAATGTCAGTTTTCCCCTCGTACCATTAGAGAACACAATAGGCAGAAGAGCAAAGGGATAGAAGAGCAAAGGGATAGAAGAGCAAAGGGATATTAAACGACTTCAGTAATTCCTGTTCATGTCCTCGTATTTAAATCTACAAATGCTTCTCTCAATGCCAACCTTGCTAGGCATGTGCTTGAGCTTGGACGCCAAATCCGAATAGAACGAGTGACGAGCTGAAGGGACTCCAGGACACAGCAGGAGACCGTTGGGGGAGGATTGGGGGGAAAGTGAAAGTTCGTCGCGGGGCGACCACGCTATTGAACGCGTATGCCGAAAAGAAGTGCATGGTTTCTTCGTACCTTTGTTCTCATCTCCAGGCCACGAGGGTCGCGTCCGGTGCTATTAACTCCCATTCTAAAAACTCCCAATATATGTTTTGCTTGGTTTTAAACGGAAGCGGAAAGGGATAGGTAGGGGAAATATTTTAGAGTATTCTGTAGTGCATGATGCATGTATTACCCCTTAAATACTGTAGATACTAACAATCAAGTTGCATGAGACAATATAGTTGCTAGTTTGCATGTTAGTAGTGCATGCTTGGTGATCTTCACCCCCTGCCACACACCCTCGCGGTGGCTTGCAGGGTATCGTGTAGATGTAGATGTAGATGTAGATGATAGGTAGGTGAAATATTTTCAGAGTAGCCTGTAATGCAAGATGCATGTATTAACAACTCATCCCTTTATTCATACGTAGATACTAACAACCTAACTACGAGTGACCCTATTACGTAGCATGTTTCCATGCAGTAGCCTAGTGGCAAGTCAAAAGTTCATGTTTGGTCATCTTCATCTACATCCACACGATACCCTGCAAGCAACCGCGAGGGTGTGTGGCAGGGGGTGAAGATCACCAAGCATGCACTACTAACATGCAAACTAGCAACGATATTGTCTGATGCAACTTGATTGTTAGTATCTATAGTATTTAAGGGGTTAATACATGCATCATGCACCACAGAATACTCTAAAATATTTCCCCTACCTATCCCTTTGCTATGCTGCCTATTTTGTTCTCTTATTGTACGGGGGAAAAATGCCATTTTGAATCTATCAGTACGACAATCTATCTCTCTAATCTTATTTATCTGGTCGAATCTAGCATAATACGCTGGTTTTTTTAACATGTGCCTAACATCTTCACCCCTTGCGACACACCCTCGCGGTGGCTTCCACGGTATTGCGTATATGTAGATGAACTAAGAGTGAAATCGCAAGTGAATTTGACCCCTATACCCTGAATGTGTGAATTTCACACGGCAAAATCTTAGTAAGGGGCCCATCAAATCAACTTTCGAGTTGAACACTGAGTGAGCGATCAATTTCTCTTCAAATCTGTACCCGACCCCATGGATTCTCTACCACGCAGCGGCGTCGGAAGTGGGAGGCAGGGGGTGCATTCGCCCCCCACCCCAGAATTTGCCCCGGGCCCTTGAGAACTGAGGCTTCATTAGTAAAAATTAAATTTCACTTGTTTCCAGCTTGCCTTTTCCCTTCTGACGCATATTCTACCACTTTAATATGCACTTTTAGCGGAATTCTAGTCTCCGTCCCCTCCTATACGCAAAAAAATGCGGGCCCTTTTCATAGGAGCCGGGCCCTTTTCTTAAGAGCCGGGCCCTTTTCAAGGTTGGCCCCTCCCAGCGAAAATAGTTCCGACGCCCCTGCTACCTCGCCTCTCTAGCCAAAGAGAATCTCCTTCGAACATCGCAGGCACTAAAGGCATTTTCCTCCGTAATATTATGATATCATCATTATGCCTAGCATCAAAATATCCGCGAAGGTGGACCGCGACAGAAAAAGACGGTGACGACAGGGTGGGGAGTCGGATGGAAGGGGAGGGTGGGGGTGGTTGCAGGGGTGAAAGGGGGGGGAGGGATGGGGGTAAGGAAAGCGCGGGCGCTGTCTCGCCCCGCAGACAAAAGTGACGCGAGGTGCAATCGATGGGGCGAAGGTCGCGACCCGGGGAGGGGGACGGAGGGGATGGGGGGGGGGCAACGCCTCCTCCCACAAACCCCACTGCAAAAGACTGCAACAACAACAGCGAAGCGGAGGAATCCGGCCCCCAACGAGCACTCGCCCATATCCTCCTCCATGCTAAGTAAATAGCACTGCTCACAAAAATGTAATGAGATGGTCGCGACGCGTTTCTGAACACATGGGCCATTTAAAAAGTATATTGCATCTACATCTATAAGCTGCCAATAAGGAGTGTGGCAGGGGGTCTATTTAAACCAAAAATGCCTTTCATATCATGAATTAAAAAATTGGTAATTGTATTCTAGTCTTAAATTCACAATTTCAAAAAAAAGTAAAAATAACAAAGCAAGCATCCAAAAAGATACTGTCAGCTCGGTAGCTTAAGGTCCCAATACCAACATGCAACTAACTATGCTATCCATTGATACACTTGTAATATATAATAATGGCTATATTTACAGGTACACATATCCTTATATTTATGACAAGGAAAGAAGGACATTTTGAATCTGTCAGTTCAGCAATCAATTTCCCTAATTTTGTGATTATGGTCCAGTCTACCATAGTAAGTTGGGGTTCGTAAAATATTTTTAACATCATATCTGAAAATATGGTCTTGGAATTTGTTTAAGAGATTAAGTCTAAATTTCAAACTGCGATTTGACAGTGACTCCCAATTTAATTTATTTAATAGACTGGTTACGCTAATAAGGTTATCGTACCGTCCCTTTACAAATCTTGCCGATCTTCGCTGCACACGTTCAAGTTCATTATTTAGACCGATTTCGTAGGGATCCCATACACTAGCAGCATATTCCAAATGAGGTCTAACAAGGGAAAAGTAGCTGATTTCTCGAACTTGATCATCACATTTGCCCAGTACTCTTTACGATTTGCCTCCACCCACTATTTCACGTATGTGTTTACCACAAGAAAAATCATGTGTCAGTCTTATTCCAAGATATTTGATGGATTCCACGTTTGTCATTTATTATTTCATATGCAGTAAGTGCTAGGATTACGTACGTCGTAATTTCTAAATAAATATGTGCGGACAGTGCTAAACTTTGCATTTTCGAGAGAGTATTTTTTTTAATTATCCTTCTTCCTGCATGAGCGTCACGTTGAAATAATTACTTTCCCACAGGGCAAAGTCATAAAATATTAATTACGTAATGCAAGACTTCCAAGGAATGCACATAAAAAGTGCATAAATTTGGTGATCAACCAGCAAGGACGCCCGCCGTAAAAAAAAAGGTTGGCGAAATACATGAGGGCCCAACCTGAACTACACGTGTACGCGTCCTCGCTACCCTCCGAGACGCCGAAAAAGTGTGTGGAAAGGAATTCGCGATTAGCAGTGAGCACAGGGGTGAAAGAAGACGTCTACACCGGGAAATAAAATAACACACGACATAATCAGGGAAACGACTGAATAATCTATATCAGAAAGATTAACTACCGGAGAAAATAACTTCCCCAAATAAAACGTCATGCAGCACAAGAATATCTACATCTACATAATACCCTGCAAGCCACCATAAAGGTGTGTGGCAGGGGGTGAATACATATCATGCATAGATGCATGATATGTAGAGCAATGTAATGCAATATAGATGCAGACTGACTATAGAACGAGAGGGAAAAGGAACACTCGTTTGATTGCGGCAGGACTCGTCACCCCATGTGTATATCAAGTGCTTCATGGGCAGGGACAATATTTTGTACGTGGCGGAACGACAAGGACTGCCGCAGCCATCCCACTGCACAGGTACGAGATTCCCTCGAGAAAACGAAACAACAGATCCGGTGGCAGCCACCACGCGGAATCTTCGCCAGCACGCCAGTGTTCAATTTCTTCGATGTTGGGATCGTGCAGCGAAGCAAAAGGTCTCATTTCACAGTATCATCCACAAGCATCTACATCTACATAATACCCTGCAAGCCACCATAAAGGTGTGTGGCGGGAGGTGAACTTTCACCAAACATACACTACATATCATGCATAAAAAGGATTAGTACTTGTATAGGTACTGTTCAAACCTACGCTATTTAAAAAAAAAAGATAAAAATAGCAAAGCAAACATGCTGTTAGTTGGGTTAGCTTCAAGTCCTTATACCAACATGCAGTTATCAATGTTATCCATTTCTAAATTCGTACTGGATATATTTACTGTTATTCATATCCCTAATAGTACGAGGAAAAAAGGACATTTTGAATATCAGTTCGGCAATCAATTTCTCTAATTTTGTGATTACGGTCCAGTCTACCATAGTAAGTTGGGATTCGCAAAATATTTTTATCATTATCACTGAAAATATGGCCTTGGAATTTGTTTAAGAGATTAAGTCTAAATTTCAACCTGCGATCTGACAATGATTCCCAATTTAATTCATTTAATAGACTGGTTACGCTAATAAGGTTATCGTACCGTCCCTTTACAAATTTTGCCGATATTCGCTGCACACGTTCAAGTTCATTATTTAGACCGATTTCGTAGGGATCCCATAGACTGGCAGCATATTCCAAATGAGGTCTAACAAGGGAAAAGTAGCTGATTTCTCGTACATGATCGTCACATTTACCCAGTACTCTTTTGACGAATCCCAGTTTACGATTCGCTTGACCCCATATTTCACGCATGTGTTTTCCCCAGGAAACAAACCCAGGAAGCAGGAGGCTGCTGGGACGCAGACCTCTGTGAGGAAGGGTGACGAACCGTTTTTGAGGGCCAGGGTCACGAACATCTTCCCCGCTACTTTCGCCGCCTGCCAATCGCCAACACATCTGCTTCGCGGGCGACATTCGGGGTGATGTATATACATCGCTTATACAACTCCATAAGAATTTATGGTCGAGGGGCCGTTAGAGGATGCGTCAAAGACGAGGGTGTAATTCCTTGTAATCATAACCACATCCGATTGGAAAAATTTCATCAAGTATTTTTTACTATTCACACAATCATATAAGGATATTTCAGACTCTTTTTTGTGTACATTGAAAACAATACAATCACTTTAAGATGTTTGCATGAGATAATAAGAGGTTAGCATGTTTTCAGGGGCTCTATTTAAAACCTCGCAGGGATGCGAACACTACCTAATATAATAGTTGTGTAATCATCATCATCGTGTTGGTTTGACGTAGACGTCCACTCGATTATTCTATCGGCCAACCTCTTCATATTAACGCAGTTCTTCGCTTTTACAACTTTCACAACTTTTTCTATACAACTCATACGAGGCCTGCCTTTTCCATTCTTCCCGTTCACTTTTACCTCGGTGATTGTCTTCATCAGGCCATAGTGTCTTAAATACGGCCGATTAAGAAGTCCCGTCTTCTTCTTACGAGTTTTCACCATACTTCTCTTTTCTCCCACAATTCTTAAGACTTGCTCCATACCTACTCGGTCAGTTGTGTAATGTAATATTTATTTATTCAGCTCAAGGTACCACACACTGAGCAAACGCAAAATATAGAAGTAGTTTTGACTCAACAATATAGTTACTTACAACAAGACCATAAAGTATATCTTCTAGGAGGGTGAGCCAGTGTGAGAAGGGAGTTAAGCTGCGGAGATGCGAGGGTTAATTTCCCCTTCGCTGGGGAATATCATTGGGATGGAATAGGCGAGACGCTGTCTAGAAAAGATGAACAGAAACGGATCGGCCTGATGCGTAGAAAGGCGATCTCGTGGAACTACACTCACGGCCGCGCATCGTGCGGTCTGGCGGCTCGGGATCCCTGCCCTATCCTATTCCTGGAGAGGGGGCTGAGAGAGGGGCGGGAGGAAATTTCGGCCCCTGACACATCACGGCGCGGAGCGTGTTTACTACGGACGGCATTGAGTAACCACCGCAGGCGGCAGGAACTCATACACCTCCAGTCGGCTTCGAGAGGGAATGTTGGCCGGAGGAGGATAATAAACGCACTCACGCGACCTTTTTCCACCGCCAACAAGAGCCCCTCGACAATAGCAAGAATTTCCGGCGGGGGAGGATGAAAATGAACCCCTAGGGAAAGGTAAACGAAATGTAATGGTTGAATGGTGTGGTGAAGATGGAAAAAGGGGCTTCGTGCAATATGATATCACGATTCTCGGACGTGTAAACGCGAGTGTACGAGCTCAGGTTTTGTGATGCCCGAGCGTCGAGTTAAATTTTGATATTCCTGGAGGCTTCTTGACCGCCTTCCGTCAAGGTGAGTATCGATTTTCGATCACGTCGGGAATTCACAAAACGGTAAGAGGAAACGCCAGCGGTAGGAGTCATGTGATGCGTCGGAAAGCAATGGAGTTAAAGGTATGCATTTAAAATAGGATACATGGTAAATATTTAGCATAAAAAAACATTTATTCTCAATAGTTATTAACTGAGAGTGACAGGATTTTGAATGTGGATTCCTCCAGTTTTCAGCCAATTTCCACATTGTATTCCTTCAGTGATGCCTGAACAAAAATGTCAGCGATCACACAGAACTACTTATGCAAGATGACTTTCACAAATTACCCACAATATCCTATGCGCCTCGTGTTCACTTGACTTCAAATGTATATTCCTCAATTGCATATTTGTTACACACTTTGACCACGCGAAACTCCAAAGTCTCAGCGCTCCATTAAATTGGGTTTGAAACAGTTCTTGCAACAAACATATTATCTTTTTAAACATGGTTCAGGAGTCAAGACAGTGAAAATCCTATCTCAGACAAAGAAAATCGGTTCTCGCATCCTTTTCCTTGGATATGTTTTTCCCATTCCCCAAATAAAAATATTATCAAACCTTACGTGATCTCTCTTCAAATGATCTCCAACGTAAAACCTTTCTCCTTCCCATCCCTTTCGTTATGCCCACTTCATCTGTGTGCTTTATTCCATAATAATTGCAAAGCCAGCTCGACCATCTCACTCACTGAGATCGTCATCAACTCACCAAAATAACCCGCCCTGCCTTAACAAAGCAAACTCCTCCCTGCTGGTGATAATGCAAAGAGGCTTATCCTTAGCCACAACTCTTAAAGGGCTCGCGTCCGGAAGAATAAAACTGGTTCACTCGACCACAATCCGAAACGCCAGATAACACCTGCTCACATTCGCGAGTCGCTCGCCAGACCACTGCGATACGAAGAATTCCTGCCCTCGGAATTTATTTAGAGAGCCATTGTTGCCACTATCATCATAAGGAACTTAAACGACTACGGAATAGTCTCAAGAGTGCTAATTAATATGCCACAAGCATCACGTCAACCACCACAAGGGAGTTTGAAAGGGACTAGGTGTGACACCAGAATTCACTCAAGTAGATGAATGTGGAATTGGCTAAGTTAGAAGATCTCCACGTTTCTAAAATTAATTGAAAACAGTCTCGGATGCAATGCACGTTACAATCTTAGTCCCTCCACTCCTCAATAACATCAACATACTATTTATCTTGACATCAACAGGCCTCCTTGGCAACAACATAAAATGAAGTCACCATACCTGGTCGCCACATGCACGTGAATATGAGGTTCTCTAACAAGAAATGTCGTTTCCCAGCCAAGGATTTTCGACAATATTTTCGGCTTGGCTTCGCCAATCGCAAAAGTGAGAGAGGACAGAGGAATGTCTCTGAATTCGCCACGGCAGGGGTTCCCTTGATCATCAAGCCTCCTTGGTCCGATCTCACGATCAATGAGAGTGACCTCGTGGCGATCACTCCCACTCCAGTGGGGAATTCGGAGGTCATCTTTCTTTTTTCAAACCACAAAAAAATCACCACCTCTCCTCGGAGGAGAAATACAAATAAATAATTGTAACAAGGTAGCCAAGTACCCACCCCGTTCGAAAGAGAAATTGCAATTCAGAGTGACACGGGAAGCATTCGTGTGGCGCCCGCTTGCCCCTCGTTGGACGGATTTCAAGTGCACGTGTCGCAGGGTGCCGACCCCTCGATTAGGAGGATGGGGTCGCCCTTGAGGCGAGAGTGTGTTTCCGCACGGCCGGAATGCTGAAGAGCGGCGGCAGGCCGATTTCTCGAGGCCTTCCGCTCCTGCGCGAGGCAAACGGCATGGTGACGGACGGCCACCGGCAATCCGCTGCTTTTGAGGCCGTTTCTCCGCCTAACTTCTGAACCTTCCGGTGGCACTTTGATAACGAGGAACGACTCCCACTTCGATAATAAGCATCGAAGTTTTAAGTTGTTAGGAGGGAGGCGACCGACAGCTGATAACGGCAGGGAGGATAAGTGGGTAACTGGGTAAAGGTAGGAGTTTTCAGAAGGAAGGGTCGGTATTAGCCTGCTCTTGACGAAAAGCGCCAAAGGCTCAAGTCTTGAATCTTTCGTTACGCTACAAGGAATGAAATTTGTCGCTATGATAACGTCGTTCGTTTCAAGTTCGCAGGCTGAAATTTAGACTTAATCCCTTAAATAAATTCCAAGACCATATTTTCAGTGATGATGTTAAAAATATTTTGCGGACCCCAACTTACTATGGTAGACTGGACCATAATCACAAAATTAGAGAAATTGATTGCCGAACTGACAGATTCAAAATGTCCTTATTGCCTCGTACTATTAGGGATATGAATAACGGTAAATATATCCAGTACGAGTTAGCAATGGATAACATTGGTAGCTGCATGTTGGTATAAGGAGTTATAGCTAACCCAACTAACGGCATGTTTTTGCATGTACCTATGTTTTGCTATTTTTATCTTTTTTAAATAGCGTAGTTTTGAACAGTACCTATACAAGTACTAATCCTTTTTTTATGCATGATATGTAGTGCACGTTTGGTGAGAGTTCACCCCCTGCCACACACCTTTATGGTGGCCTGCAGGGTATTATGTAGATGTAGATGAAGTTATTCGTTTATCCACGTTGATAACAAAATATGACGTTTTCGTTGGTAACGAAAACGTCAATATTTATTCGGTGAGTAACGAAAGATTCAAGTCTCCCATCCGACGGACGGAGTACTGGACTCAAAGTGCTCTTCATAAGGCACTCAAGCAGGGGTCGGTATAACATTGAAAAATCCTCCAGTTCCGGGATTCGAACCCGGGCCCTTCTGGTGAGAGGCCGGTGCTCTACCACCACCAAACCAACCCGACCCCCTAAAATAAGGATCATTATTTGTTCTCTGGACCGAGTAAGCCAAAGTGACACGAATTTTTTCAGTCCGTCTAAATCGTCAACCGAGTTCCAATGAGTCACCACATTCTACGAAATCGGTATTGACTTCGCAGAAAGGGTCTTCCCACTTCAGACTGCCAACTTGCACACTAGATAATAACTAACCTCAGCTCTGCAGGGCCTCGCACGAAGAGCGGAAATGGGCGTTCCTGCAAATTTCCCAACTAGCGCTTTGGCACATCAGAAATTAATCATTCGACCGCCAGAAACAACTTTTCCAGCACCGACCATTGAATTAATGATTTTGTTCTTTCTCGGCGAATGGTATTTATAAAACATTCTCGGGTTTCTAGCCGAGTAAGATTTTTTGTTGCTGAAGTTTCGATGGAATACTCCTCCATCGTCTTCAGAGCATCGTCTTCGTCTTCTTTGTTGCTCTGAAGACGATGGAGGAGTATTCCATCGAAACGTCAGCAACAAAAAATCTTACTCGGCTAGAAACCCGAGAATGTTTTATAAAAACCGACCATGTACTTTTATAAGGTATTTAAAAAAAGACTTTTGAATAAACTTTACTCAGCGGGAAGAAATCAATCACCAACATGCAGATCAATTAAACGGAAATGTGAACTGCACGCCAACGTGACATGACATCGCGAGATTGCAAGCAGTGTATTCTCGATCAGGTGCAAGAAACTTGGCAGAAATGACACCACTGCTTCCAACTCCAGCTATGCGCCTTGAAAACGCAAGACGTTTTGTGGAATAAAAGGCAGAGCGTACCTCAAAAACGAAAGGCCAGGGGAGGTATGTTTTAAACCGTCACCAACCGTGAACTGTCACCGTGAACAAGGAGTCACGTGGTACAAACACGAATGATTTGCTAATTTTGGTGTGTTAAAGCCGCAGATTACCTGCTCATTGATTGTTTTCACCTGAGTTTTTCTCATCTGCCACGCCTATAGAGCCCCCAGATGAGGTAAAATACAAGTGTAAACAATGACTGAGGTGGTTATCAGCGGTTTTAACGCACCAAATTTGCGAACCATACGTGTTTATACCACGTGACTCCTTGGTTACCTATTCGAGATAATCCCTACGATTTCAAACACAAGCCCCTTTGGGGCTTGTGTTTGAAATCGTCGGGACTCCTGTTTCCATCGACCAAACGGCCTCAAAACGAAAGTGACATGACTTCAGAGACAACCAGGAATCTCGGACAAGAAATCTAGCATCTTCAAGGTTCCGGTCCGAGTCCTTCGATCCTCAACTTGAATCAAGCTTCCCGCTTTTTAAAGAGTGATAATGGATATTTCTTGTTTCATGCAGTGACAGTCTTGTGACTGTCAGCAGATCATGTGCATGAGTTTTAATGTCCCTATACATTTTCTCCCACGAATACCCTCGACAACTGACATCACAACTGAAAATCATCGAGAGCATGCTTTTGTTTGCTTTCAATTCCTACGCACATAGAACATTAATCAAATAGTTCCAGAGTACTTTTCTTAAACTTCGACACCTCTCATTTTCCTTATCTCTACCGCGGGAAGAATATATTCATTTCATCTGCTGTGACTTCCAAAATTCCCGAAGGCCTCAATATATATTATCAATGCTTAGCATCCACGTCCCCTTTATTTTACTTTTCAGCATCGAGCCACTAAGCGCGATCAAACAACTGGAAAAATGGACACATGGTGTCTGCCCGAAAATTATTCTGGCTACGCAAAATTACATATGCAAACTTGATTCGCTGCCTCTTCCTCAAGAACCTATCCTTACAAATCGGAAGTGGAATGAGCTTGTGATCTTTCGAGACTCGTTTTACAGGCTTGTTTTATTTTAAGAAAATTAAAAAGCTAATTTTTAAAATAATGATCATAAAAATAGCAGAAAAATGTTTGAAGACGGCGTGAACTGTAATCATTCCGTTTGGTAGTAGACCCTAAACAGAGTCATCAGAACAAGAGACAAAATCACTTATTTTTCACCACACAACGAACCGCGGCCTAATTTCTCCAGTGCAAAGATGAGGCTGATCTGGGTCGAAATTCAGCCCTCTCTCCGAATCATGCGGGTGCCTTTTATTATACGGAATGCAGAAGCCTCACCGGTGGAAAAGTGACCCCTCCCCACTAACTCTCAAGTCTCAATTATCCCACATCCTTAAGTCTGCTTCTTCGCCTGGACCATGAATTTGGTCCAGTGTGCGCGACGGAAGACAGGCCGCGGCGGGTTGAGCGGGCGGAACGAGGAGTTGATGGGCGGCGAAAGGTGGGGGGAAGCCGGAGGAGGATGTGTAGGAGAGTGGGGTGGGGAGGAGTAGATGGGGAGGAGGGGCCGGGGAAGGGCGGGGGGGGAGTAAAAACAAAACTGGTAGGCATGCGAATGGTTTGGGAACGCCTTTCAATAGCGCTCGAAGTACCGTAATCTCGGGCGATTCCGCACGCACGCACATTCCTGCGTCTAATCGAGCGAAATTTCCTGCGCGCCCGCATCTGCTTCGCTCCGCGCCCCGGAATCTGCTTCGAGCGCATCAGCTACACATTATGCGGTGGCCAATCTCACCAGTGGCGTCCACAGTTGGTTACGGATTCGGGCGAAGCGACCGACAGCTGAGGTCATTTGAGCCATTTAGGATAGGTGGACAATTGAGTAAAGGTAGGATAATATTTCAGGGAATTGAGGAAGGGTGGATGGAAACCCGGCGTCGGCATTTGCCTGCTCTTAACGAAAGTGAACTAGGATTAGTTAACGAAAGTGAACTAGGACTATTTAACGAAAGTGAACTAGGATGGCAATTGCTATCAGAGCGTAGGTTATAATTCAGGTTAAACCTTCAAATAAAATTCGAAGAATTCATCCCACGGACGGAGCACTGAACTGGAGATGCTCTCAGCATGGCATCCAATACAGTGATTCCAATTTAATATCATCCGGATTCGAAACCGGGCTCCCTGGGCGGTGTGTTTGAAACCGTCGAGATTATCTAGAATAGGTAACAAATGAGTTACGTGGTATTATCACGAATGGGGTGCAAATTAAGTGTGTATGAATCGCTCGTTGCAATATTATTAATTGTTTTCACTCGATTTTTTCTAATCTGTCTCGACTAAAGGGCCCCCGGATGAGATAAAACAAAAGAAAGAACGACGAATGAGGTTGTAATCGGTAGTTTTAACACGCCAAATTTGCGAATAATTCGCGTTTATACCACGTGAATCCTTGGTTACCCATTCGAGAAAATCCCGACGGTTTCAAACACAACCCCCCAAGGGTGGGAAGCCTGTAATCTTGCCATCCAAGTGTTCAAGATTCACCGTGAATCGACACTCTCGAATCGAATGCGACGGGTTTTAATTCCCGGTGAAATCGCAAACGAAAAGCGAACGAGTGCTAAAAAATTAGACTCATATGGGTCGAAAACCAGTTCCAACGTAAAATTATTGCCCCAACCGAAGAAGGAGGGAGAAAGGCTAGGTTATGGTGGAGGGTAAGAGAAAGGTGGCTTCGGCGATGGCTGCTACCGATTGACTTTTTAGGCAAACTACCAGTGGGTCGCATTCTGTATCCGAGCATTGGACCAAATTTACCTGCTACGATTCACAGACCAATACATCTAAGCATTCGCGGAAAACCTTCCGCCGACGGATGCCGGAGAAGAAAGAAGCGGTCGGCGAGAATCGATTGAAATCGACGCTCCCCATCTTCGAGTGCATCACGAAAACCCATACTTATTCTGCAAGAATGCGCGAGAAAATTCGAACATACCCTCTTCGGTTCTGAAAAATACCTGGCCTATGAAAAAAAATGTTTCTCGCCTCTTTTGAACACACATGGGACAGCTGAAATTATATGTTGAAAAAGATTTTTATTATGTTGAAATATTTATATTCCACACATGTGTACAGTTATTATTTGAGATACAGAAAAAAAACTGATGAACGCAAGAATAATAATGAAGTACCATCGTTGTGTATTTATATTCTGTAAAAGAACAGAGAAAATGACAAAATGCAACATGGGCAAGAGATAAATAGATGAAATAAACTCCACTTTATTTGTGGCCCCCATATTGATTTCTAAAAAGAACGAAAGCTAATAGAGATGGATTCTATGGCATGAAATTGGCGCTGTCAAGGCGGAAAATTCAAAATCAGGTGCGTTCACAGACGGATATATCAGTTCAATATTCTACTGGGAAAAGATACACTCGGAGGGACGCAAAACCGGTCGTCCACATACGTGGACAAGGGGACCGAACAGAAATTGGGAATAACATTTTCTGCTTTTTGAACATTTCCGCACGTAAACATGTTATTGAGAACGACACAGGCCGAATAAAATATTGAAAACACCACTCTATTCATGATAATTTTTCTATCGGTAAGAGTAGGCTTACATGTATGGAGTATCCTCATATAGGAGAATACGTCTTTGCGTTGACTTTACCAAACGGCTACTTGCCTGAACTATTTCACTCTTCAGATCAGCATACTTCTCTTCTCATACTATCCAACACGCTATTTATTTTCCCCCACTTCAACGCTTCGCCAACTTTCCATCTTCATTAGCCTTTTGTTTACGTCTCGACTTTAAGTTCATATTACAAGTCCTATTCTGCTCGAAATTCCTGCATAACTGCTACAACCAATACCCTGTGATACAATTCGTGATACATTCACGATACCACGATCACATTCTTCCAAACACCAGCTATGAAGCAACATTGTCCCACTGCTAGGGGGCTGAGTTTAAAACCGTCGTCGTTATCTCGAATAGGCAACCAAGGAGTCACGAGGTATAAACACGAATGGTTCGCAAATTTGGTGCGTTAAAACTGCTGATTACAACCTCATTCATTGTTTGCACTTGTGTTATATCTCGACTGGGGGCTATTAAGTTGGAATAGATGAGAAAAACTCAAGTGAAAATTATGATGTAGTAACGAGCGATTCAGACACACTTAAGGAGATTCCACCGTGACTCCGCCATTCAAAATCCCGTAAAAGAGCTATGTTATTTAATGAATAAATACCGATTCAGAAAAACACCTATATGGAAAATCATCTATAGGGTGATAACGCATGCACAATAATTGTATGAGTATGCTATTATATAGTTCTTTGTAGTTTCATTCTATTTTTTACAAGCTCTTTTAACTCATTTTGGCTTCGAAACATGACTGACGTGTTGTTGCCACGTTTAATTTATAAAATGAGAATACACACTCAACCCCGCTAATAAGTATTCTAAAATAGGTTAAATATTTCCTTGCTTAGTTTTAAACTATTCCCTTGCAAATACAACTCATTGTTTTCAATTTTATTAATGATGATATTTTGAAAACTGTTTGGCAACAATGACGCTGCTACGATTTGGTAGTATTGGTATTAATTACACCATGTCATAAACCAATGAAATATTTAAATTACATAAAAAACAACATACTGTAGCGCCACTTTCATGCAACTAAGGCTTTTCTGCTTTTTTTTGAGCAAACATTTATTAATATCAACTAAACAAGTGTGGTAAGGCCAGCACTTTTTTTACAATTCTAAATTCTACATTAAATTGTGCATCTTATGTTAGTTTTTTGTCAAAATGACATTTCTCTTTACATTATTAATCTGCAAATTTTGCTGCAAGAGCCATGCTCTGCCGTATAACCACGCATGAAATAGCTGATTTTCATCGTCTTTTTTCTTCAAATATATGATGGAAAGGCCTCATTATTTTATTGCCAATCGATAGAAGGGCCAAAAAATGGTGTGTTCGGACATTTTCACAAAAATGACATACACCTCATAATATCGGTGGAGCCTCCTTAATTTGCACGCAATTCGCGTTTGCACTACGTAACTCCCTGGTCACCTATTAGGAGCAATCCCGACGGTTGAAAACACAACCCCATAGCATCCTAATTGTTAGGTAATCGTCCTTGGGCACGCCACATTTCTGAATTCGGAACACCTGTAAGAGGATCGCAGGAACTCCCGAAGAACCAATCAAGGAAGGAACAGATCCCCACATCATTAGTTGTTTTCCGCCTTACGCAACCATCGCTTGGATATTTTTTCCTACGGTGGGAACCTTGAGCGGAATACTTCGAGGTCCCGCCATTTTATGGTTCGGACCGGAAGAGAAGTGGACACATAGCGGGAGTAAACGGAGGTGTGAATTTTGAACAGGTGGAGAGGATGGGAGTCCCAGGAGGGCTTTACCCAGCTAGACGCCACATCAAACACCCACACGTGCCCACCTCCGAAGGTCGACACAAGGAAAAAAAAAACATTCGTTCACGCGCATGCCTGAATATACTTAATTTCGCATCGCTCCGTGCAAACCACGCCACCACACGACGATTTTTCTCTCCCCACGAAGTTATCATCGAATCGACGTTGGAAATAAATTCGATCGACCGGAGAGATAATTAGTCAAGAAAGCCGAAATAACATTTTTAAGCTATTTTTCGCACCCCTCTGATTTCGACCAGAATAAAAGTACAAAGCAACAGTGTAATTTTTACATTTCGTAGCATGCAGTGTAATTATTTCATTTACATCTGTATAATACCCTGCTAGATACCATCAAGGTGTGCGGTAGGGGGAGAATTCACACTAACATGCATTACATAAAATGCATAAAAAAAAGGATCAGTAATAATACACACGTCTAAACTTCACAATTTAAAGAGATAAAAATAGCAAAGCAAGCATACAAAAACATGCTGTTAGTTGGGTTAGCATAAAGTCCTTATACCTATGCTATCCATTGATATACTCGTATTTATACCATTGGACATATTTACAACTGTTCATGTCCCTAATTGTACGAGGAAAGAAGGACATCTTGACTCAGTCGGTTCGGCTATCAATTTCTCTAATTTTGTGATTATGGACCAGTCTACCATAGTAAGTTGGTATTTGAAAAATATTTCGAAAGTCATCAGTGAAAATATTATCTTTGAATTTATTTACGAGATCGTCTACATTTGAACCTACGGTCTGACAATGATTCCTATTTTAGTTCACACACTGATTACGCTAATATAGTTATCATACATTCCCTTTGCAAATCTTGCCGTGTGAGATGGGCGCAGGATTTGTCCCGTGTCGTTGATAGTACGAAATTGAACGCTGAATTACACGTGGAGCTGCGGCGTTCCCGTGACGAATGACTTCGCTCAGAAAGATCTCTTTCTTGATTACTAACAATAGGAGTGTTCACACTCGTGTATGCCAGGCGTGGTGTGGTGTCCGGCCTTCCATACATACACATACCTCTGCGGTGGTGAGCCGAGTACTGTGTGAATGATGATATTCCCTCCGGCACTCTTTTAAGAAAAAGTCCGTCTCCTCATCGCCGAAACAGAGATGTCTTGGAGATCGGATGGCATCGATAGACGGGCATAGAAAGACCTTCTTCGCCAGTGGTGCTGGAGCCGACATCCCACGACACGGCTCGCATGAAGAATGGGCTGGTGCCGTGGAATTTGATGGCGGAGGATGGCTCCCAAACAAGAATCGCGGAGCAAAGAGACACCGGATATGCCGACGCGGTAGTAAGGGAGCGATTCAATTCTAGATGCGATCGCGACGGCCGACTCCAAGAAGGCAAATTAAAACATCCGAAAGACAACACAAAACCTCCATAAAAAACCCAAAAAATTCAAATTTTCCGAATTCCCTAAACGTACCCTTCTAGCAATTCCCTAATAAAGACCCCAGTAACCAACAGCAGCACAGCAAATGGAGAGGACCTGGCACCGCAACGATTATCAACCACCGTCGCTCCCGTCTCCCCATTCGCACCAAAACCCTCATCAAACAAAATATACCATAACGAATTCAAAGATCGCGAACTAACCGCGAAAACTTTAACGGGGTTACACACTGAAATTACACCATAGCAAAATATTCCACAGAGGAAAAATTATTCGCCTTGACCAGGACTCGAGGGAACCCCGGTTCTAGTCCTGGTCAAGGTGAATAATTTTTTCCTCTGTGGAAAATCTTGCTAAACCCTTCCATTGTTTGGAAATAATTTCACTAAGTAATATTCCACAGAATGTTTTATTTTTTCCTACCCAGGGTTTCGACTATTAAACAGTCATTATCAGTGGCGGAAGAAATAAAACTTTCTGTGGAATAATAATAAGCGAAATTATTTCGAAACTATCGCAACGTGGTTCCACCGAGTTAAGCTTAAAAATTTTATGCATAAACCCTTCCATCCCGGCTCAGCGATAAAATATATTACCACTTTACCCTTATTAAAAACCAGCTACATTCTCCTACCTTAAAATAAAACTACTATTAAAAAACCCTAAACAAAATAACCTATATACCGACCCTCATTCCATAAAATAATCCCTTTCCCTAAAACAAAATCACCTATCACCAACTTCACAGAATATTCCTTCCAATTTGCTGAAATTATCCATCCAGTCACTATTCACCTACCCTAATAAAATAACCCTTCTTATACCTTACCCCTCGCTTGCGCTCAATTAAATAATCATAACCACGACCAGAAAGGAAAAAAAAACGGTATGGAGTTATAGGCTTCCTGAGCAAAGTCCGACGTCCGGTTCGAAGCCGACGAGAAATAACTGATGCGTGATATCACAACCTTCCGACTCGAAATGCTTCCCTCACGTCAATCAGCCACTTAGAGAGTAAGAGTCTCTGACCTAAAATAATAAAAACTCCAGCAAAACAATTGCCTCAAGTTCCTTACAGAGAAGACTTTGCCTGAGCGACAACTCAGCAGCAGTTTAAATTGCTCCACCTTCTATGGTTACGTCTTTTAGATGAACTAAAATGGGAATGATTATCAGACCATAGGTTTCAATATAAAGTTAAATCCTTCAGTCAATTCCAAAACAATATTTTTTCTTTTGAAATTTAAAACATTTTGTGGGCCTTTGACTTACTACGGTAGATTGGACTATGATCATTACATTAGGAATATGAATATTTGTGATTAATTTCGATGGTATATATACAAGCGTATCAATGGATAGCATTGGTAGTTACATGTTGGAATAAGGATTTCACAGTTACCCAACTAACAGCATGTTTGTGCAGGTTTGCTTTGCTCTTAAAATCTTTTTAAAATTATGTTTCGACTGAATTCTGGCCACTACTTCTTTTTAAGCATGGTTTGCTTTGCTCTTAAAATCTTTTTAAAATTATGTTTCGACTGAATTCTGGCCACTAATTCTTTTTAAGCACGATATGTAGTGCATGTTTTGTGTGATTCCCACCCCCCCAACTGCCAACCACCTTTATGGTAGCTTACAGGGTATTATACAGATGACGATGATGGTGGGAGCATTAATTTATTCCCGAGCGCGATCCTAAGACAAGTACGATATCCATTCCCATGGCGGGATTCGAGCCCTCGACCTTTGGGTGACCATGCCGGCGCGTTACCGCCTACTCAAAAAAGGCTCTCGCCTGGAGGAGATAGAAACATGTAACCAGAGCACTAATCGGAAATCCATCCTCAAGAATACGAGCGTGCAAAATTCTCAAACACTTGCTGGTCCACAGTATATTTATTCAACTTTTTCTCAGGACTCCAAGTCAACTCATTTGTTGAAAATTATTCATTTTCGTCACTTTCTTTCCAAGCATTATGACATGATCTATGATTATAGGTGTCCGTAATCATCTTTGCTCTATCCATGAGCTTCCAGCGGCGAAAAAGGAATGGAACATCACAATATTATTAGATCAGTGATCCGCAAAGCGTTCGCGGAGGCCTGAGTGCTTCGGTGGGTTCTCCTCCAATTTTGGAGGAACTACCCCGAGGGATTTCCTCTTTTCCCTTCGGAATCCACAAATCACCCTTTTCCATCCTGTCATGTCGCATTTCCGACTGGGACCGCAACCGGAACTACTCAGCGTCCCGGACGGACCTCACAACACCCAGGTGTTTAGTGGTCAGGGAAGCGACTCCCTACCCACTAGACCCGAGTTTGGAAGTTGCTTCATTGGAACCCATACTTGGATACTGCTAAGATTTCATCACTTTTCACACAAGTTCATCACTTCTTCCGCAAGAGATGACATAAAATTATGAACCCCTTGATGCCTCTAGATGAGGATTAGTCAATTCTCTCCACCCTTCCGGCCTTGGGGTGAATTCCGTGCCTGCCAAGCCTAAGGTAACGGTTCGAATCCCGTCCGGGTAGGACTTTTCCACTCCCGGTATCAATGTGGAGGAGTCGTTATTTGTACAACACATCATCATCGGTCAACAATACTACGGTTGGTTTGACGCAGACATCCACTCGATTCTCCTATCGGCCAACCTTCTCATATTAACTTAATTCTTCTCTTTCATATCCTTTTCAACTTTCTCCATTCATTTCATACGAGGCCTGCCTTTTCCATTCTTCCGTTCAGTTTCCCCTCGACGAATGCCTTCGTCAGGACATCGTGTCTTAAGATATGGCCGAGTAAGTATTCCTTTTAGAGTTTTCAGCAAACTTCTCTTTTCTCCCACTTTTCTTAGGACTTCCTCGTTATTTACCCGGTCGATCCATTTAATCTATATCATTCTTCGGTAGCACCACAATTCAAATCTACTTCTACGTACATCTACGTAATACCCTGCGAGCCACCACGAGGGTGTGTGGCAGAAATGCTTCCAGCCTTGACTTATCTGCTGTTGTCATCGTCCATGCTTCGCTGCTATATATTAGCATGCTCCAGATGTATGTTTGCGACACCATGTACATATAATAAAATCCATCCCTTCCTATTTTCCTTCCAATCCTATCCTACCGGTCCCAGGCCCCTTTAAAGCGTGCGGTGGATTGACGGAATGCATTCCTCCTCGGGACAACAATCCGCGCCGGCACCTCTTCCGAGATGAGAGAGGCCTTCTTCGGGCCGAGGCCTCACTCTCAAGGGGGAGGGAGGGAGTAGTGGGGGGGTGAGGGGGTTAAAGGTGGGGGGGAGGCTCTTCCACCCACCCCCCCTCCCCGCTCACGTGGCAGGTCGGACGCGGCGAAAGAATTCCTCGCGATTCCGTCCACGGCGTGCATCTCCATAGAATTCGCTCACGCCGCCTCGCCGTCGACCACGCCAATCACAATCATCCCATCGAACGCCCACACGAAAACCCTACGTAAAAATTGGTCAGGTTAACCAAGTTCGTTGGCAGCGCGTGGAGATACACTGGAGAACCAAATTGGTGCAGAAATTTTTTATGGTAGGAACTTCTTTCGATAGACGCAGGAGAAATCCTTGTCGCACCATCGCCATTCTTTAAAAACCGGCTTCATCGTTGTTACACTTTGATCTTAGCCGAGTGATAAGCACGTAGAGACTGGGCTCCGGAACGAGACTGACGGAAAACCGAATCGAGCAAACGTAAATTGAAGAGCAGGGATCAAAAAAGACAGAGTGGATACAAATGTCATCGACAACAGATTAGACGGGCGCCGCACACCGACTCCCGAATCATCCTCACCTTCGGACAGGCGGAAGAAAGAATCGCTCCGGACACGCAAGCGGCGAATAAAATGAAACCGTCCTTCCACCGGCACCAAGGTCCTCCACCTCAAATCTCGAAGAAATAAAAAGAAAACAGCACCTATCTCCCTCCCCCACCCCTCCCCTCTCTTTTCCTTCATTCTTCCTCGCCATCCACTCGCGCCTGCGATTCTCTTTCTGCGTGGCGAGCGAAAACGCAACTGGACGGAAATCAAAATGGAAATCGAAGGAGTTGAACGGACACGGATGAATACATTGAGGGGTCCAGAGACAGGTGAAGAACGCACACGTGACGTAGGGGGGGGGGGGGGGGGGAGGAAGAGTCACTTTTCGCACGCAAAAACAACAACAACAGAGATACCATGTTTGTGTGCCCCCTCTCGAATTCCATCATCCCTATTCCTCTCCCTCTCCACACATCAGTTTACTCTTTTATTTTCCCTCTCTCTTTTCCCCATCCTTACTATCCTCTCCTTCCCCGTGTCCTCCGCGAAGAAACGTCGTCCCGGCCGGCTCCACTATGCAGTGGGAGCTCGGCGAAGACAAAATTGAGAATACGTCGATCACACATGGCACGAGAATCTGCCGGCACACCCACCTCGCCATGGTCTCCATGACGCCGCTGGAGCCCATAAATGCCTCGCACGGGAGTCGAAGGGGGCGGGAAGGAGGCGGCAGCAGCGGTGGACACCCCTCTGCCCCTTCCGCCCCTGCGGACTTTCGCCGGCGGCCCCCCACCTCTCCGACACTTGTCCCCCGCCCCAACAAACACACTTATCGTGGAACACACCGAGGACGGCGGGGGAAGTATATCCCACAGATACACTCACTCACTCGGAAGAAAATCCACAATACTGTTTACACTGGTCAGGGATCCTGACACCGACTGACTTCAATATTGTAGAGCGGAGGGCGATGTTTTGGCTGGGGAAGTACTTCCTCCGGCCGCTAGAGGCGTATCGAGGACACTCGACGGCAGCGCCGCGGCTTGGCGCTGCGAACAAATAGTTTCGGCGCCAATGAGCAACGTACACTTGCGGAAATGTTATGGTTGCGGAGAGGTGCTCTTCGAAAGGATTTAGGGGAATCAACAACGAGATTGTTGCCGTGAACATTCCTGGAGTTGCAAGAAATATACATGACACAGTTATTCATTTTAATAAATTATCGCACGACGGGAATATGGGGATGGCCGGAAAGGCTCACGAAGAAGAGTTAATTAGGAGGTTCTCCAGGGTTCCTGAGCCCTAGAAATAAAGTCTTACTTGAATCAATACAACTAGAATAATACAAGCAAGCTCCTTTCCTGGCACCATTCATGAAAAGGCTTAACAAAACGAGATTCCGCACACAGGATTTCGTATCATGATTTTTATAAATGCCAACATAAGTTGCGCACAATTCTACAGAGACCAACACTCAATAAGGTGCGTCGTGATTATTTCGGCTGCCAACAAGACAAAAATTTACGCACTGCGGGATGAAGTAGAAGATAAGAAGAAGAATAAGTAAATTTCAATTTCGATATAAGAGGTCGAGAGATCGGGAAGAGTAAATGACCTGATACGGTGGAGTACCCCAACTGAAATTAGAGCAAGCAATATTGATATAGAAATATTCAGTCCTCTGTGCGCGTGATTCTGCATTCGTAAGCCGATGCTAAGTAAATGTGTCCTTTATGTGCGCGAGTTTTCACTTGATAGTTTGCTACAAGAAATCACTTAACAGAGTTGCAGAGAAAAATCATCTTATTTCCATTTGCCACGCCTTTTCTCGGGAGGAACTCATTATTTCCACAACAACAGCAACAGAAATTTATGTATTCTCACTTAAAAACATGTCAGCTCTGAATGAGTAAGCGCGTCCAAATCTATGGGAATTTCTATCGAATATCCTCCATGGTACAAGGTTACATTTATGTCAGAAATTGGGGTATAAGAATATTTGTTCCATGCTTCACCTTAAGGGAGCTACAAAAAGAAATTTAAGAGAAAAATGTACCTGGGGAATAAGCCTGGGATATCAGGGCTACGAGCCCATACAAATGCTGAGAAGTCCTTTCGGTCTATCGATCGCCGGAATGGAAAAACGTGGGTTATATTTCAACCTGTAATCATTACAATAACGATGAAAAGATATCACAAAAAATTTGAATATGAACTAATATGATCAGAAAAACATACTACATTTACAAAACTTACTGAAGAACACTGTCAGCTTTAAGAACAAAATGGAAAGATTCATTTTCAACACCCTTAAGGTTTTAAATTTCCTCGCAAAAACCGTAAAACTACTTCTATCTCGGCCGAGAATTATCAATGAACACTGGAAAAAATCAGATAGAAGCGTTCCCCGATACGCAGTCGAAAAATGTTGGCGAAATGACAAATTGCTGTCAGACAGTGCGACACACTTCCTCACCACGAGGTGCACAATAGCTGCTATCATAAACCATCAAGGAACCTATTTCGAACAATTGTACCTTTTTATGAACAAGTGGCTCGCCTCGAAGCGAGAACACAAACCAAGGCACGTATCCCCAATCTTAGCACATTCCTGAGCTAGTTTCGCCCACTGAAGAATAGGAGAGTTATACGAGATGGAAGTGATTCCAAGGCTAGGTTGCAACCGGCATGTTCAATAATCTCTTCCTAGCCAATGCAGCGTCAAGAGACTTTCAAGGATAAACGTAACTTTCTTACCGCGCGCAGGCAATAGGCGTTCAAGTTCTAGAATCCCCAATAGCCTCCTTTGTACCTTTGAAATTACGAACAGAGCAGCGAACAGAACAAAATGAAATATTATAAGGACGGATAATCATACTGTAAAAAGTAGATCTGATTTTAAGGTACAAAAGCGATCTGAATTTCAGATGCAACAATTTTAAGACAGGGTATGTTGAATTTCAGCAGTAATATCTTGTCTAAAAATAAGGCAGGTGAACGGCTGAAAATCAGACCATCCAGAATCCTGCTTCCTCTGCTTCCTGCTCAACTGCTCCTGTACCAACCATCCATGTTCCTGCCTCTTCCGCACCTTAAATCCGTGTTCCTGCCTTACAACCAGACAGCGCTTAAATTCAGATCGCACTGAAAATCAGATCAACTTTTTACAGTGCAATACATGACGAATTTAAAATCTCATAAATGCTTTAGTTTAAATATATCCATGTAATCTGTCTTGTAGCAAGAGATTTCGATATAGAAAGGAGACTGACGAGCTAACTGCAAAAAAACGTTAACGGCCTGGAAAAAGGCGAGGCACGCAAAGTATGTGAGGGGAAAAATGCCTATTTAAATTGCAACCGACAAGCTCGCCGTACTCACTCCAACAAAACCCATTTTCTCCAACATTCAAGTGGATCACGTATTTTCAAAATGATTTCTAAGTTCGACTAACTCGATTGGCGGGCAGCCATCGTCAAGGGAAAGTTCTCTGTTTACGCTGTCGTCAGGAAGACGGCCATTGATAGTCGCATCAACAGAAAGTAATCAATTGAAATCAAACAATAGAGAAAATGTATAGCAATGAATTTTTGGTAAAAGAATAGTTCTCCTCCTAGTACTTACTGCATACGAAATAATAAATTGAAAAACGTGGAATCCATCAAATATCTTACAATAAGACTGACAGATGATCTTTCCTGGGGTAAACACATTCGTGAAATAATGAGTCAAGATAATCATAAACTGGGATTCATCAAAAGAGTACCGGTCAAATGTGACGATCGTGTTCGAGAAATTAGCTATGGTTCCCTTGTTAGATCTCATTTGGAATACGCTGCCAGTATATGGTGTCCATACAAAATAGGCCTAAATAATGAACTTGAACGTGTGCAGCGAAGATCGGCAAGATTTATAATGGGACTGTACGATAACTATATTATAATATAATATATAATATATTTATTAAACGGGTTGATATAAAACCCTTTATAGAGTTATACATTGAGTACAAGTACTAAGGCAACAAAGAATAGCAGCTTTAAAGTAAATAAAGGTACATAAAGGATATAAAGGAAAACTTCAAAATAAAGGTAAGAGAGTAAGAGAGAAAAAAAAATAGATGTAACTTAATCTAACAGGAACATCAGACATTCACAACTGAAATAGGGAATTTCAAATATGACTATAGACATGACATAATAAAAGAAGGCAAACAGTCAAGAAACATTGCTTCTCACATATCTTTTGAAAGTGCTTGAAGAGGAGGTAAAAAAGTCAATGTTCCTCGATATTTCATTAGCATCTCTCATTGCACGGTACAGTGGCATGTAGAAAGAATAATTGTTTGGCAGATAGGGAACATTAAAAAAATTGCTCAGTCTTGTGTTTACCGAAGGTACCCTTAGTGAGAGAAATGACAATAGAGTTGAGCATTTTATGTAATTGTTCAAAACATAATATAAGAATATAACACCAAATTGTTTTCTTCTACATCGAAGACTGGTCAGGTTTAAGTAATTCATTACACTGTCATAATCTCCTTTCTTTCTGGGAATAGAAAATTTGATTGAAGCAAACCTTAAGAATTTCTGTTGGACCCTCTCCACGGATGATTCATATTTCCCATAAAATGGATTCCACACAATTGAACAGTACTCTAAGATTGATCTGACAAGAGACATATATAATATCCTTAGACAGTGGATGTTTTTAAAATCCTTACACGCACGACAAATAAAACCCAACATTCTATATGCCTTGGATGTTATGTTTGAAACATGTAAGTCATAACACAATCTTGAATCAAAAATTACCCCAAGATCTTTAAAGGAATTGACTCTAGGCAACAGGTTCCCAGAACATGCGTATTCATATGAGAATGATGGATTACCTCTACAGTAGGTCATTACAAAACATTTACTATAATTAAGGGACATAAAATTTTCCAGACACCACTGGGAGACATTAGTGAGGTATGCTTGTAGTTCTATGGCATCATTTTCAGTCCTCACTTGGTGAAACAATTTGAGATCATCTGCATATAACAAGTATTTAATGGGAGTCAGCACTTGACCAATGTCATTTATAAAAAGTGAAAAGAGCAAAGGACCGAGATGGGAGCCCTGTGGAACACCACTGGGTACACCAAAAGATAGTGATGTAGTTCCCAGTACTTTAACACTAAGCCTCCTATTGGAAAGATAACTTTCAAGCCAGTTAAACATGTTGCCTATAATGCCATATGCTTGAATTTTTGCAAGGAGAAGGGGATGGACAACTGCATCAAAAGCTTTGCTGAGATCACAGTAAATTACATCAACTTGGTTATTGTGTACAAGCATTTGAGAAACTTCATGCTGAAATACCAATAGGTTGGTGGCAGTTGATCGACCAGTACGAAAACCATGTTGTTCATCAACCAGAATTTGATCAATCAGTGGACTAATTTTGTCTGTAACTAGGCTCTCCAGCACTTTTGCGAATACAGATTGAATTACAATTGGACGATAATTACTGACATCTTTTTTGTCACCATTCTTGTGAATGGGGACAACATAACCATTTTTGAATGCATCAGGATATATTCCACTGCTTAAAGACTTGTTAAAGATAATGAAAAGTGGATAGGCTAATGAGCCACTGCAATGTTTTACAAGCAGAGGATGGATGTTATCAGGTCCTGGACTTGTGGATGTGTCAAGTGATTTAAGTTTAGATACTAGCTCGTTTACTGATATCACAAGAGAGCTGATGTGAATAGATTGGGGAAAATCAGGCAATGATGGTCTAATGCAATTAGTGTGATTATACACTTTGGAAAAATGACTAGCAAAAAGATTGCTTACCGTATCGTAACCAGTCTATTAAATTAATTAAAATGGGAATGATTGTCAGGTGGTAGGTTGAAATTTAGGCTTAATGTCTCAACCAAATTCCAGACAGTATTTTCCATGATGACGTTAAAAATATTTTGCGGACTCCAAAATACTATGGTAGACAGGACCAATATCATAAAAATAGAGAAATAAGTTGCCGGACCGACAGATTCAAAATGTCCTTCTTCCCTCGTACAATTAGGGATATGAATAGCTGTAAATACATCCAATGGTATAAATACGAGTATATCAATGGATAGCATAGGCAGTTGCATGCTGGTGTAAGGACTTTAAGATAACCCAACTAACAACATGTTTCTGCATGCTTGATTTGCATTTTTTATTTTTTTTAAATTGTGAAGTTTAGACTAGAATATAATTACTAATCCTATTCATGTATGGTATGTCATGCATGTTTGGTGTGAATTCACCTCCTGCCATACACCTTTGTGTTAGCTTGCAGGGTATTGTGTAGATGTAAAAGCAATCATACACAAGAACCAAACCCTAGAAATTCTTCCTATTTCGCACTTGTTGCGTCCACGTCATTTTGAAGCGAGAGAGATGCAATCCATGAAAAGAGAAAATTTCTCCGCGATGAGATGACTGAAATTCGACTCCAGGTGGGAAACACTTACACAGATATCCTTCGGGGTACTTGTCCACCAAAGGAGCAGGGGTGAAGGCAAGGGAGGAAAAACCCTTGCCTGCCGCTCGTGAGTGAAATGAGAGCTTGGCGAATGGGATACCTAGTGTATGGGAAGCTGCCCCGCTTAAAAGGTGGATTTCACTCAATTCTAAAACCGGTCATTACACACTTTTAGTAACAGACAATATTGACTACAGTAGAGAGATGCTTGGTGTGGAGCCACATCCCACCACTACTGTCTCCCATGCGGTAGCTTATATGCGTGTTATATAAACGTATCCAGATGGGAAACATTTAAATGTGTTCAATGGGGAATATGCATGACATTAGTTCCTCGTATATTGATGATGCACTCGATACGAAAATTTCTCACATTTTCAAATACATAAGCCAACATTTTCTATGCCAACCACAAAAATTATTAAAAAAGCTATTGAAATTAACCCGAAAATTGCCGAAAGTCACGTGACCTGATTGCCTTCTGACGTCACTGCACGGTATAAGTTGCACGTTGCTAGGGAAACACATTTATTATAGATTACAACGAAGCGAATATATTGTTTTGAGGTATTTAGCATTTCTTTGATCGAAATAATGAGTGAAAAGGGTTTTTAAAAAAACACAACCCGACAATTTTCGTTGACCATTTTACAGTGGCATTCTTCTTAAAAAAAACTGTGCTTGCTTTGTCGTAGCAGAGATTCGCGGGATGAAGACAAACAGGGCACTATGGAGATATTAAGTATGGACGATTTTTCGTTACGATACATACTACTTAGATAAAGAATTGAAATACATTAGCTTATCCCATTTAAAAAAAGGAGATAAATGCATACGTTTTTCCCAATAAACTTACCTCCAAGTACAAGAGATAAACAACAGCCTTAGTGATACCGTGCCGTGACGTAATGGGATGACGTCGTGTTTTTAAGCTGCCGAAAACGCATAATTTTTAAAGGGTAATATCTTTGTTACACAACTTAATTCTTTATCAAAATTTTCGCCAAGCACAAGTCAGCTAATAAATTTCTCATTCACAGAGTTATAAAAAAATGCATGTTCCCCATTGTGTCGGACATCGAAAATGAAAAAACCTTATCCTTGAACGGAAAATGGATCTACTTGACGCGTAAACACTCCGTTACTTCAAAAAGCGGAGAGCGCTCGGGTGAAGTGAACAACATAACGGGGGGTTTACTGAGGGATTGCTCGCAGGATGACTGTTGACTTTGATTTCCTCGCTTAGAGAGTGCGCAGATTGCTGCTGAGAAACCCGTTTCGTAACGACTGAATCACGAACGTTCAGCACAATGTAAGAGGCGATAATCTATAGAGATGACGCCTTCCACTTGGCTACCATGTAACGATCAATAACGTTCATGTCCTCATCGCCCAGTATCTTTTCGAGGCTGCTATTGAAATGCGCGCATCGACTCTTAACCAGAGGGGTGACTCCGTTATCACGAGTTCTGCCATTTTGCTATCACTGATAATTTCCGCCTTAGAAGAAGACCATCACCATGGGAACGTCTCTTACTTCCCCCACAGACAATCTGTTTCCACGCCACCCTCATATGACACCATCTGCCTGACACCCCAAAGGTTCACCCTGTAAAGGCCGCTTTACACGATACAAGTTTTTGCACAAACTCTTGTATGAGGAAATTGTACCGTGTAAAGCGGCAAATTGTGAGAACGCTTGTGCGATTGTCTGAATGACTCAACGGGAAATAGAACCTGTGCTAATTCCGTTCAGACAAACAAACAATTTCCTCCAGTTTATACAAGCGTTTGTACAAAAAATTGTATAATGTAAGCGGCCTTAACCCTTGACCTCACCTCGTTTTTTCGACCAGTTGTGAACAGAATGTGTCACATACACAAACGAACCACATAAATATATATCTATATTAGGTCAGACAAGTAACTTTTTTAGGGAACGGAGGAAGGGTGGTGGAGAGAAACCCGGCGTCGGCATTAGCCTACTCTTAACTAAAGGCGCCAAGGGGACCGCGGCTTAACGTCCCATCCGACGGACGGAGTACTGTACTTTAAATGCCCTCCACTAGGCACTCAAGTGGGGACCGGGAATCGAACCCGGGTCCTCGGGATGAGAGGCCAGTACTCTAGCCACAACACCAACCCGATCCCCACGGGCTTATCTATTGAAAAGTAGCCCAAAGAAAACAAATTAATTTAAGTTCGCCAAATGCTCTTGATTTGACAAAATATCGTGGCATGCACTTTCGTTTACGGGTCTCTGGCCTTCCTTGGTCCTTTCCCGTGAAGATTTTGAACCTCAGGGAGCTCACACGTAAGATTCCGTGAGGAAAATACCCGCATGCAGCGTTGGAATCGTGGGTTTTTATACACTTCCCAAGGAAAAACCCATTGCCAGAATGTAGAGATATTGCGGCCGTAATAACACACTCAAAGCATTATTGGAGTGAAGCGGCGTGACGACATCGGGCCATTGTTACAAATTTTGTCTCTTGCTACCCTACGCTCGGTATGGCTTATTGTTTCAGTACAACCCTTTTCCAACCTCATCCGCACTTTCCCATTATCCTCCCCTCAAGTGACAACCCTCTCAACACGTCCTCGATAT
This sequence comes from Platycnemis pennipes, assembly GCA_933228895.1. Taxonomy (NCBI): domain Eukaryota; kingdom Metazoa; phylum Arthropoda; class Insecta; order Odonata; family Platycnemididae; genus Platycnemis; species Platycnemis pennipes. The sequence continues at coordinate 132,914,911 of OW121851.1, read as the reverse complement.
CCAATCTTATGACCACCTGCAAATTCATCCATCCCTCCCGCGTATTCCGTCAAATTCACCCCGACACGGAGTCTATTTCTCTGTGGTTTTCAAGCAGGTACGCGCACTTAAAGGACCGGGAGGACAGGTAGAAAGATGGGAAGGGAGGAGAGAAGCCCCTGTTACGGCATTTAAAGAAAGGCTCCAAGGGAGCCACGGCTTAACGTACCATCCGACGGACGGAGTACTGAACTCGAATGCTCTTCACAAAGCAGTAATTTAAAGACCGGTTTACCAGAAAACCTGCCGGTTTACCTTCCACTGTCGTAATTCGAACCTAGACTCTAAGGGTGGATTGCAAGAACGAGGCTCAAACCGTGGTTTAGACGGCGTCTTCATGAGCCGCGGCCTGGACGCGATCTTCCTTCCGCTTGCATAAACAAGGTTTCGTCGCTGTCTATGAAAACCGCGGCCTGTCGTTGTTGATTATGTGGCAACGCTGACTACTGTCATTTGTTTCCCGAAAAGCAATTGTAAGCTCCTTAGCAACGTAAATAAACACCGTGAACTTCAGTTTGGATGCGTGTGAGTATCTAGTGAAAATGTGCAGTGGACGAAACGAAAACTTTTCGCTGGAAGAGAAGCTGCTCCTGATTTCTATTATATCAGAGTATGTAATACTAGAGAGTAAGGCGTATTACGCGACCGCGTTGGATAGGGAAAAGGAGGAATTGAAAGATATTTGTGGAAAGTATAATGCCAACAACCCAAAAGTGTAATGCATTTCAATGAACTGGACTTTTATGCAAGGAAAGAAAACTTTTTAAAAGAAGCGAAGAATTTGTTTGTGAAGTGACTTAATTATCAAGGCAGTTAAGTTATTATTTTTGTGGCTGTAACCAGTTTATTCCTTATTTTTGTAGTTATATTTTTTGATTGTACGTCTTGTGATTATGTATGTGTCGAGTGAACATTAAACGCCAAAAAAATGAATAAATAACCCTATTTTCAACCTATTATTTGTACGCAGATTGAATAATATCCCTTTATATTGACGTATGTCTGGGCAGGAAATTTTAATATGCGTGTAGTCTAGAGAATCAATGTCAGGGAAGTTGTTCCTAATAAAATTATGTATCTAATAAATCGATTAGTTCTGTGTTAACTCCATGCATTTTCCGAAAAGCAAGTATTTAGAGGTTTTCCCCATAGGTTAACAGCTAAGAATGGGTAATTTCACTAAATTTGGAGCACGATTTTTAATCATCAATCAACTGTACAAACGCAACCTATTTATCGTTATTTTTTCTTAACGTTACTTCACATTTAAAATGTAATTCATGACCACCCTGATAAGAGAGAAAATCCAGCTTTCACATCATGTAATTCTGCGGCAATTAAGGGGAATTTGGTAATATTTAGGTCCAATGAGCACAATGAGCTTCGCGTACATTCATTAAGCACCTAAAATCCGTTGATTCATGAACACCAATCTGATCCCCTAAAGCCTTAAAACAAAACTTGCAGTGACGAAAGACCTTAATTACATAAGCAATTGAATAATTGGTGGCACTTGGAATCCCCAGCGGTCCGTCGAAAGTCTGATATGATAGTTCGTTTCTCCCAATAGCTGATGAGTTACTTCTTTATTAAATCTTTACCTCTGTTCAAACTCTGAATCGATGTATGATAAAAATAGATCACTTTGGTCCCTAATTAATCTGTTTATCCTTATTGGTGGAACGTCAGCATCCTCAATATCTGTAATTTCTTCTATTTCCTCCGCCTCGCGAACGTCAAAAAGTGCCGGCCGGCCATGTTTGGTGTCTCTCGCGAACGCAGACCGCGGCTTAAACCTACCCAGCAGGAGGTTCGGGAATTGGCGGCTTTTGAACCGCGGTTTAGACGGCGTCTGACGTAAAACTCGTTCATGCAAGCAAAAAACCGCGGTTTCGGCCATTTTCCCTAACCACCGTCTAAACCGCGGTTTAAACCTCGTTCTTGCAATCCACCCTAAGGGTAAGAAACTAGTACTCTAATCACTACACCAACCCGACCCCCGAAATATGCAGTGTCTAATATTTGCACGTGTGCAAGGTTTATCCTGCAAGCACTTTAGCGTTATTTGCATAGGACTATTCTGACGCGAGAAGCTAGAGCAAAAACATAGCTCGCTTCCTTCATCAAGAGATCGAGAGTGCAGAGAATTACGAGGGAATTAATGAGCACCGAGAAAACATAACAGTGTTCGCTAGCCAAGGACAGGTGTATATGCGCAACTCCACAAAGTATTAAGACGTAATGCCGGTGCCCTCGAAGGAGAGTAGAATGAACGACGCAAGACGTCACCAGGTTGGGAAGGAGTGGACATAGCGCTCAAGGACTAGAAGTGGAATATTTTACTATCGCCGTCCCAAGGAGAAAAAACGCACGTTGAACGTAGTCGCTCGCGTAAGAACCTGCTAGGCAAGAAGTGAGAAGAACCTCTAGAGGTGTAAAAGCAATAAGAGGCTCACCCGTGTATTGCATCATGATATGTTTGGTGCTAACACATGGGTGCATCACAAAAAATTTTAATTTTTGCTCCCAAAAATCTCTGAGAAATACTGCAATACAACTTTAGAGGTACCAAAAATGAAAAATAGCTGGCCCGGTGCAGTTATCCAGTCACGATCTACCGGTCTCGATGGAGGCAACTATAAAAGTCAACTAATTTATTTAAATATTGCATCAATTGCCAGGTCATATTTATAATATGCCGTTATATATTGGACCCGTAAGAGGAATAAAGGAATTAGAGTGTTTGCAAAGGAGATAAGCTAGATTTGTTAAAGGCCGTAATGATAATTGCATTACTGTTACGAGTTTAATAGAAGAACTAGGAGGGGAATTACTATCAGAACGCAGGTCATCCTTTTCTATCCAGCTCATAGTAATCCCTTTATTACATGTAGATACTAACCATCTAGCTGCATGTGACCCCATTAAGTAGCATTTTCCACGTAGTAGTCTATTTGCATGTCAATAGTGCATGTTTGGTGATCTTCACCCCCTGCCACACACCCTCGTGGTGGCTCGAAGGGTATGATGTAGATGTTGATCGATTCCCTCGATAGTGAGCATTAGTACCGGAAAGAAATGTTGTATCACATGAGCACCAGACTTTTTAAACGACAACGAAACCGAGAGGAATTCTGAGTTTATGATGTCAGGTAGGAAACCTTTTTAGAAGTAGAGGGAGTAGGAGGAGCAAAATTAAGTTTGAGACTCGTCGAGATTATTGCCGTCATTTTCGCAAACTAACCAAAGCTTCGCCTACACCGAGTGCCAAGCGTTGCTCATTCAGTGATCCATGTTAATACCCGTCATCAACTACGGCCACTCCTCCTAGCAACGGGGAAAATAAAGATGATAATCAACTTTGGCAAGGGAACGATTACGTGAGGGTGAAAAAAAGTTGAGAGGTTGCAGAAGTGGCTTTTCGAGTCGACAAAATGAAAAAAATCGACTTGTGACTGGTTTGTTAAACCTGTATTATTATGCAACAATAGTGGGAGGATTCAAATCGAACATTATCCTACGTCGAAATCCGTATCCGTTTGAATTATTGAAAACGATACCTAACAATGTACAGGGAACATCATTATAAATGGTGCATTCAAGAGGAGTCCTGCCTTTCATTCACCCTGCTTTTCCCCCCTGCCACAAGCCCCTGCGACGGTTCTGTGCAGATGTAGATCCTAATACTATAGATATAAATTACTGAGGAGGATCCCGTTAAGTAGTCCGGGCACATAAATCTCCTTAAACCTGAAGGGCTCTTCAAAGGAATAAAAATATTTCCTGATTAGAGCACATTCAATTGAATGAGGCGATGTTAAAAAAAACATTTCGTTCACAATGAGCCACATATATATATATATAATAATTCCCAAAATACTACTTCCCAAGCCTACGGATCGCGGTTTGATTCCAGGTCCAGCAGACCTCTGAAATTTTCAATGTAATAGCCGTCTGAAAGGAACATATTTTTATCATTCTCCACAAGTAAATGACATTTTTTATAAATATATTCGTTAACATCGACGGTTCAGTTTCGCTTAAAATCGTAAACGCTCAGCAAAATACAATCTCAATTCAGATTTTATATTTTTTCGAAAAAGGAACAAATTTTTACTTAGCAATTCACTGGATAAACAATCAATCACATGACCGCGGACCCTTGCCGCGACGAGAGGGTGCTAAATGAGACGAAGGGTCGAAGTAACCCCGATTCCGAGGGAAAGGCCTGACCCCCGCTGCGTTGCTGCGGCCTCAAAACTTAGAAGCTGTGTACCTGCGATCGCCAGAAAGTGGGGAAAGTATATTATATAATATTCGCTGTTCGTTCGCTTGCCTAGGAAAATCTCCGTCGGAATCAACCGACGTTCGTCTTCGTGGCCACGGGGGTTGTGTTTGAAACAATCGAGATTATTTCGAGTAGGTAACCAAGGAGTCACGTGGTACAAACAAGAATGGCTCGCAAATTTGATGTTTTAAAACCTCTGATTACAACCTCTTTCATTGTTTACAATTGTGTTTTATCACATTTGTGGGATCTATAGCCGAGAGAGATGAGAAAAACTCAAGTGAAAACAATTTTTGATAATATAACGAGCGATTCAGGGAAATAAAATTTGCAAACCATTCGTGTTTGTACCACGTGACTCCTTGGTTACCTATTCGAGAAAATTCCTAAGGTTTCAAACACAACCCCCAGGAAAGCTTCTCTCGAATATCTCTGGGGTTCGTAGCGCAATGGTTAATACTAGAGGTGGGTCGAACGGCAGATTTCTAGAATTTGAATATTAAATCATGACTCGAATCTCTCGAATTTCGAACGCCCCGAATACTACAATTGAAACTGATATGCTAGGTATTGTTCTTCAACTTAATTTGTTGCCTGCTGGAGTAAAGAGCCAGAAATCGATTAAATTTTCAAAAATTGGTACTGATTTTAAAATTCCAAATACCTATACAATAAAATGTTTTTCTACCATTTATGGTCTGTTGAATACATTAACTTTTATAAGCCTTAATATGGGAGCAAAAATGTTAATACATCACTTTATGTCCAGTTTTTAATTAATATGATGTAGTTTATCAACACGCCAAATATAACGTAATTAGCATAATTATTCGAGATCTCGAATAGTGAATTCTAAAGGCATAATAATTCACCGAAGATATTGACAAGGATAATCTACAGAAGAATAGAACGAAAAGCAGAGGAGTTCCTGGATGAAGATCAATTTAGATTCAGAAAAAGTAAGGGTAAAAGAGAAGCATTATTCGGCAGCTTATATAGAAGAGAATGGTGAAGAACAAACCGACCTTCATTCATTTACGGTTTTAGAGAAGGCTTCTGACAACGTGGATTGGGATTCAATGCTTGGAATTCTGAAGGGAATTGGAGTGTCCTACAATGACCGAAGAATTATACATAGTGTGTAGAAAAACCAAGCAGCTGTGATTAAATCTGGACCCAGCTGTGAAGAGGCAAGAATAAGGAAAGGAGTGAGACAAGGCTGTGCACTGTCTCCCGTAATTTTTATGTTTACATCGAGAGAGCCATCAATGAAATCACGGAGAAGTGTTCTGGAGTGAACATCCACGGAGAAACAATCAGTATGCTAAGATTCACTGATGACATAGATCTCATAGCAGAGACAGATAAGGATCTGAATAAGACGCTAACAACCATAGAAAGGACAATGGCCATACATCAGCTGAAGATCAATAAGAAGAAAACTAAGATATTGGTGTGCAGCAAGAGAGAAGAGGCCAAAACCAACGTTATACTAGGAAAACAGAAACTGGAAGAGGTGAAAGAGTTCTGTTACCTGGGAAGCACAGTAACCAACGTTGGACGAAGCAAGGAAGAAATAGTGAGTAGAATAGCACAGGCAAAGAGGGCATTCTATCAAAAGAAGAATCTACTTACAGCTGGAAATACAAGCTTGGAAATAAGGAAGCAATTCATCAAAACGTATATCTGGAGCATGTTTCTTTACGGCAGTGAGGCATGGACGATGACAGCAGCGGAGAAGAAAAGGGTGGAAGCATTCGAAATATGGAGTTATTGAAGAATGATGAAGATAAAATGGATCGACCGAGTGACAAATGATGAAGTCTTAAGAAGAGTGGGAGAAAAGAGAAGTCTGCTGAAAACGCGTAGAAGCAAAAGAAGACGGGACAACTTAATGGGCCACATCTTAAGACACGATGGCCTGATGAAGACAATCGTCGAGGGTAAAGTGAACGGGAAGAATGGAAAAGGCAGGCCTCGGATGAGTTACATAGAACAGGCCGTAAAGGATGTGAAAGAGAGGAACTACGTTAATATGAAGAGGTTGGCCGATAGAAGAATCGAGTGGAGGGCTGCGTCAAACCAATCCTAGGATTGTTGACCCATGAAGATGATGAAGCATAATTATCCGAATCTCAACTATTAGTCCTACAACTTTCTAGTATTCGAGGTATTGGGGTATTCGCGGGCAGTATGTGCATATCTCTAGTTAATACCTTCAACAACCGCAGAATAACATAAAACACCCAGACATGAGAGGGTATTTATCTCTTTGAGAATACATTCATGGCTCAAGGAGCTAAGGGAAGAATACGGTGCTGGACGAGGGCACTAATTAAATGTGCATTGACTCATAATGAACACACACCAGCGTCCAGTTCCGAGAGCGCCTCTTGGCAAAGAACACGAAAAGGAAAGCGATGGCCCTGGACGCAAATGTCAAAGACGAACCCCTTAACATTCCTTTTTTTCGACGACCACTTCCCAACAGATGCCTCAACCATGTGGCGGTAGTTTCATTCAAGGTGGCTTAAGGCCTTCCGCAACAAAAACATCCCAAGGCGAAAAAAACGCTGAAGAATATGGGAACGAGGAATGAGACTCAAACCACCGCCTGTTGAGAATCACAAGCGAGCCTGGAATCCTACGTATATGATTCTTCACAATAGTCCTTTACAATGCGGCCCTGAGCAGCTGGAAGTTATTTCGTAGATGGGCTGAAAAATATATATGTGCCGTATTCGACGAAATGTAAGACGAACTGGCATTTAATACGCGCCTCCATTTCCGTAGGGAAAATTTATGAAGCTAAGGGCCGTATTCAGGACCTCAACTACTTACTAGTCTCGCTTCCACTGCTCACGTCCGTAAAACTCTACTTTGAGTAAACTGGTGTGCATATTCACTCAACAAAGTTAAGTTTACTTCTTAGCGCCACTCTTATTACAGCTTCAAACCATATCCCGATGGCCTGGTGAAGACAAGCGTTGAAAGAAAAGTGAACGGGAAGAATGGAAAAGGCAGGCCTCGTATGAGGTATACGGAGCAAGTTGTGAAGGATATAAAGGAGAGGAACTACGTCAATATGAAGAGGTTAGCCGATATAAGAATCGAGTGGAGAGCTGCGTCAAACCAATCCTAGATTGTTGAAACATGATGATGATGATGAAACCTTATCGAGGGAAATCTGTAAACCCTTTTGAACTCGTGATAGAGATTTTATGACATAAGCAGTAGAAGTGAGAAGATTCTGAGTACGGGCCAGACATATTCAGAATTTAAACTTAGTTCTCAACGTCACTGAGAAGTAAAACCACCTATTGGAGATTGGATCTGAGGTTTCCGCGGCGTTTCTCAACACTGGTAACGGCTTTCGGGCGTTCCTCCGCGTAGTGTTGTGTCAAGGCAACGACAGTTTCTCCAGCCATCCTGCTGGCGTCTTCAGGTCAGAAGTGTCGATTTTATTCATGGGTGTTTTCAAGTCTGTTTCCGCACTAATAGGCGCTTCGCGTCGAAATTGGCCGTCTTATATAGGGGCTTGGGTGTCGTAGGTCGTCTCTGATTGGTCCTGTTAATCTTTTTGTCGCAAGTGGGCTCTGATTGGTCTTCGATTTTGAAAACTCTTTTCCAAGAGTTTGCCAGAGTGTCGCCGTCTTCCCTGTTGTTATTTTCTGGCTGTTTCGTAATTTCTATTGCTTCTCGGATTAGCCTGGTGTAATAGTGGCTTTCATTGCAGTCAGAAAATTACAACAGGGAAGACGGCTATACGCTGGCAAACTCTTGGAAAAGAGTTTTCACCACCTATGGAGGTAGAATCAGCTCACAAATTTGACTCGAAGTAGAGATTTCATGGCGTAAGTAGTAGAAATTATACAGTAGTTGAGTTTCTGCATATGGCCCTTGTGACCATATTCAAAATCACCCTTTCATTGCTAAACCTATAATTTCAGTAACGAGTCAAAATGTCATCGAGTCGATTCTACCCGATTCAGATTGAACTGTCCCACCACAACTGGAATGCCTATTTAATTTATCAAGCTTATATAGGAATTGCAGGATAGTTAACGCAGTTTCAGGTGCAAAAAAATATACAAAGGGCATCTGGGGTAGAAGGAGAAAATTTGTAAAGGCTGAAGGGAGAAATAAATAATTTAGAACTGCACAATTCAGAATGTGAGTTAACAGGATAACGAGAGAAGAGAACGTTTCAATGGACCTACTGTTGTTTTAAATGTCCATAGCTACTTTCAGTAGAAAACTCCTGTACTCACAACGTAAACCCAAATCAGCAGCATAATTTTCTGGCTGCAGAAGGCAAGTCGGCATGGGTCGCGTCGGCCCGACAACCCCAAGATCACAAGTTAGAAGGTCATGGAAGTTTTCTTCGTCTTGGGATTAGGCAGAGGATTAAGATTAGGTTAGATTTTACTGTGCGAAATGACCATAGCTGCTGACGCACCTTAAAACGTTGTAGTCTATTTTGTATTAATCACTTCATTAACTTCAATCATTAATCACTCATCATTAACTTCAATACAACTACACAAACAACACCATACGCTCGAAGAAGGGGGACCAAAAATTACGTCAAGCGGTCCATTAACTACTGCCGACCAAAATATTATGTGCACTCGAGATTAAGTTTGTTTATGAAGTGTCCACAATAACTACTGGAATTTAATCATATCATGTTTTTTGACGTTCAATTCTACGTTAATTACTGTGCACTTTAATATTCTTTGTTATATGTATGCATTTTTTATTAAAACTTGAATGGAAAAAGTGACGATTTTTAACGTGTTTAACGCTGAGTATAAAAACTTATTTCTCAAAAAACCCTTCAGATTATTTAATCCAGATTTTAACACAATATACCCAAGACTGTTTCATGCGTTTCCTATGAAATTCTGAAATTCACAGAAAACGCATCAAATGTTCTTGTGCATATTGTGTCATAATCCTTAATGGATCGGCTGACGGAGCATCGAGAAATAAAAATTTTAAAGTCGACGTAATTGTTGAACACGTTAAAAAAACCGTCACTTTTTCAATTCAATCTTTAATAAAAATAAAACAGTATAATTCAAGACTTTTATGTGTACAAAAATCAACGTAGAATTAATCGAGAACAAATATGATATAATTAAATTTTCCCTAGGTCGTTTGGTGACTTCATAAATGCTCTTCCAACTGGAGTGTACATAGCCATCCGACCTACCCATCTTTGGGAATCATGGGTAACTCTCAAAGCTAGTAAGGGGATAAAACTATAAACGAACAAACCGATGTAAATGACGAAGCAATGCATTGGAGAAAGAAGACACCCGGAGGAAGTTATAGTAAGAAGGTACTTTCAAACTAAGCAATTTCAATGAATTGTAGTCCCGAGCGAACGAAAATAACAACGTAAGTAGCTTCGTAACTAACAAGAAGGCGCTCATAAATACCTCAACAGTCATATCCATTTTCATAAATTTGAAATTGTATTGCATTTGCAATCGCAGATATAGGCAGGCAATATTGCCACATTGATTCAAGAAGACAATGTCACCTATGCATAAAAGTGAATCGCCTCTGATGTCAATTAAGGTAAAGAGCCATTTGAATACTTAATCGGATCGACTAATGCATTTAGAAATGATCATAAAAATGATTAATACAAAATAGACTACAACGACGGGACAACACAATTTTATTGGTGGATATTACTCCATGCATTTCGAAGGGAAACATTGAGGAGATTATTGGCAAATCAAACAGTCGACTGGGATTCGTAAAAAAAAAAAGATTCTGAATGAATTTCATCGCAAAGAAAATAAGGTTATTAATTCTCTAAAGTCACGCCTGCTTAGAACATTTAGAATACGCTGCCAGTGTTTTGGATCCGTGCGAGGCAGATTTGAAATTGGATTTAGATCTTGTGCTAAGGATATCTCCGAGATCAACTCCAGGTCGATAATAAAATTTTGTTACTTCCACAGGTATATAAAAAAAAACTCTGATAGGATTCTGCTTGAGGAACCTCAGCTACAATTATAAATGAACATACAAAAAGACATTTTTGGGAAGACACTTCTTTTAAAGAACAATCTTATGCATTAACGAACCTTATCGCGATATTACACTTTCACCCAAAAACCAAAGCACATTCGAGTCTGTGCTACATTTTAACTGTAGTAAATGCTTTGCAGTTGTAGGCCAGTCAGTCGAAACCAAAACCATCAGTAAAATAAAAGGGTACCCATCGATCTCAGGCCTTTGATGGGTAAAGACTCAAAATACTTATCTAGCATGTTTCCACGTAGTAGCCTAGTTGCATGTCAATAAAGCATGTTTGGTGATCTTCATCTCCTGCCACTCACCCTCATGGTAGCTCGGAATGTATTACGCAGATGTGATGAACAGCATCGAAGCCCAGTGTTTTCAGTTGAAGGCCGCGCTGCCCTTTCTCAGACACAATGCGACTAAGAAGTAAATCCCTACCGAATCATTCCCAAGTTGCCGTTACCAATATGGAAACCTAATCGTCAACAAACGCCGAGAAATATGTTTCGCGGAAATTCGTCTCATGACCAACTAAGGCGCTCCTTCCGAGGCAAGGAGTTTCCGGCACACTGGTCTATTTTGGCTGAAAGGGACACTTGAAACGACTGGTTTTTCACCCTCAAAAGCTTAAAAAACGACCACAAGTGCACTCAATGAAAACTTAAAACGTAAAACGACAACTCTTAAGGCCGTTTTACACAGTGAATGATCATGCGAATGAAAGCATGCGCATGAAGTTCAAGTGCCGTGTAATACGGAAATCTCCTCGCATGATCCCTTGAATGATCACGTGATACGAGCGCACGACGTCCGTCTTTGTTTTATGAGCGGATACAAGTGCAGGACGAAATGAAAATATAATTGGTTTTCGTTCTCATACAATTAATTGGCGTGCCCATGGAGTATATATAATCTTATGTAATTCTTATAGGAAATTTATATAGGCATTCACCAGGTGAAGTTCTTCAATTAATTACGTTTTGGGAGAAGGGTGAGTTAAAAATAATATATTATGCAGGTATTCTAAGATTTTAATAATTATTGTGACAAGCAGGTATAGAGCAATAAAGTATTAGGACAGGGCATGAAAATTATACCGGAAAACAATGCATTGAAATATCTCCATCGGCACTTTCCGTTGTCTCTCATGCCATTCATGAGGATGTCACCGGTTGTTTGTTATCACAGCTACCACGAACTGGGATAAATTAGAACAAATAGAACTATCTAACCTTTAAATAGTACACTATCTATTCCGATGGATGCTCTTACACACTTCATGCATAGTTAAACTTATTTTACCCTCATGGATTCTTGCTGAGTTATCAGGGAACGTTATAACCGTATACGGTCATGAATACGATTCCGAACTACAAAATCTTAGCGTGACTGAAACGAATTGCAAAATGTCAATACAATTATAAACATGTAGGTAAATCAAAGGTTGAATAAGAATCTCTTGGGACAGTAATTGCTTCTCTCGTCGTCATGTACGATCTTTCATAACCATGTCTGGGGAGATTTAATATGGTATGAAATTGCTCCAGAGCCTTTCTTAATAAATTACGATAGGCCTCACAGTCCTATAATAAAACTTGAATCAGGCCTAGCATACCTTAACCTCTATTTCCCTTCTCTCCTTCTAACTTTCTCCGGCAAAATTGTGGCCGCCACCATTGTATTGGGCACTTGTAGCAGTAGAAGCGAAAATGAAACCATACCGACCCATCATTTACACCTCTACTTTACTTCAGATCAACTTAAAACTCAGTATCTAGAAAGTTCGTTTAATGCATATTATAATTGCTAAATGTACACCATACTTTATTTAATCTATCACGCATATCCGACGACGCAAACGACGTAAACAAGCCATTCCGACCAATTTCGAACATCGTTGCAGCTGCGTTGGCCGGAAATCTCCCGTGAATCGATATGTACTATCGATAGGCCTACCACTGCGCATCCTTTCTGCACATAACATTCAAGGAATTAATTCGAATGATCATTCACCGTGTAAGACACCCTAAGCGGAAGCAATTTCAGGTCATCACTTTAATTCATTCGCGAATGAATTCATTCGCATGATCATTCACCGTGTAAAACGGCCCTTACACCGTCTGCTCTGGAAAGCGTTTTAAGAATGGAGCGATGCGAGGTTACAGACTGCGCAGTTAAGAGGAGAAATGCTTCGCTCACCAGAAAAATGACACCTTCCATGGTCATCATAAAGTCTTTTATTTTCCATAGTTTCTGTAAAACAGAACACTGGTGCAAAAGTTCATCGCTCATGAACACGTAGGTAAACAAGTGAGTCGTAGAACCATGAAATATATCTTTACGGTACAACAGCAGCCATTACAATACTGAACGAGTAGTTTATTTAGCACAGTTTCCAGGGGCAGGGACGCAGCCAGGAATATCTTTTGGGGGAGGGGGTTCACCTGGATTGGACGGTAGGAGCAAGCGGTCTACCTCTAACTACGGTTAATACGCGCCTTGCACATATATTTTGCATGTAACGGACATTCCTTCACACTAATATTATTAATCTTCTCATATCTTAACTATTGATTTTTTGACATTTTAAAATAAAATATTATTTTTAAGAGGCATTTTGTATTAAAATTTTAGAAACCTCAAAATTATAGTACTTTAAACAAGAAGTTTTTTATTTTAAATTAAATGACGATTACAAAACAAGAGGATTCATAATAATCGTGACAACGAGCTTCAAACATACCTTGAAGGAATACAATTCTATCACACTGAACAACTTACACGGTGCATGTATAATTTATCATGCACCAAGACTAGGTGTTATGTAAATACTCAGGTTCAGGTAGGCACATAAAGATAAGTTATTCAAACGGAAAGAAAGCCTGTTTATCTACATTTACAAACAAATGTTATGTCTACGTAATTTTTAGCAATTTCGTCAAGTTTTTAGTTCCTCTAACCCCCACCCCTCCTCCCCTCGCTGCGCTACAGCCCAATAGAAGTAGGATTTATAAGTATTAACTCCAAAAGAGGAATTATAATTATAAGCGAGCTAAATAGTTAAATGACCAACCGCGACAGGTTCTGTTCTTCCCTACACGTGGGATGATCAAAATAAAAACCGGTGATAAACCTTGGCATGATTTTCACGGCGTAAGACTATCAAGGCAATACGACTGCGAGTCCACCAGCAACAGTAACACCGTCTAAGGAGAACCCTACTTTGAGGAAGTGTGGGTCTCACAATGTATAATTTCTATTTAAAAGAAAACAGACGCCTTCTGGAGGATGCGAAGGGAAGCCTCGGTAAAATCACAACCCACCAATAACAAAACGTAGAAAACAAAATAAAAGAATAATGTAATTCAGGTACATACACATATTTCAAATAACTAAGGCGATCATAACTAATACCAGTTTCTCCTTATTCATGCAAAAACACGTCTTTCACATGAATGTACCGAGAATGTACCGAGAATGTCCGGTAAATATTCACCCCCTGCCCCACACCCTCGGGGCCTGAGGGTGCTCTGCTGATAAATACATATGTAAGGTAATGAACATCACACGTAGTTAATTACATACATGTGACCATGTTACTCTAATATCAAAAAGCTGTTACGATTCTCAATTCAAGCACTGCAGTAACCAGGATAAGTTTGAATAAATAACTGCTTCTCGGAACGTAATATTTCAAGACATTCCCAGATTCAAGATTGACCGTCCAAGAGGTAGGTAAAAAAGAGAGCGGCCGAGCCAAGAGAATTCTAAGATTGATTAAAAGAGTAATCGGGAATTGCGACGAGAAGACAACAGAGCGATGTTACTTTCATTTGGTTAGGCCCCATCTAGGATATGCAGGCAGTGCATGGGATCCGAATGAATTAGGTTTGATCAGAGAGCTAGACAGTGTGCAGCGTAGGACAACTAGGTTTGTAAAAAAGTGTTACGATAGGTTTAGTAGTGTATCAGAATTAATACAACAATTAGGTTAGGAATTATTATCACATCGTAGGTACAGGTTAAATCTATTGCAGACATTTGAAGCGGATAGCTTAACTGAAGATGTTAGATACATACTAAAACACGTATTATGCTATATTCGACCAGATAAAAAAGATCAGAGAGATAAATTGTGGTACTGATAGATTCAAAATGTCATTTCCCCCGTACTGTAAGAGAACAAAATAGGCAGCATAGGAAAGGGATAGGTAGGGGAAATATTTTAGAGTAGTCTGTAGTGAATGATCCCTGTACTAACAACCAATCCCTTTATTACCATGTAGTCACTACCTATCTAGCTGCATGTGACCCTTTACATGCATGGTTCTATGTGGTAGCCTAGGTGCATGTCAATATTGCATGTTTCGCGATCTTCACCCCCTGCCACACACCCTCGCGGTGACTTGCAGGGTATCGCATAGGTGTAGATGAGTCCAAAATAGAAAATACCATCACTGACATTCAGACCCGGAGAATGAAAAAAATCGCGAACTGAAATTCTAATAAAATACCTCGATTATGAATTAAGAACAAATAAGATTATGAGCCAAGTGTCTTGTGAAAAATGTGACAGTAAAGAATACGTGTGCTAATCGTTTTCGTTAATTTGAACCTCGTTGGAAATTTTCAATGTACCTCAGGCCTTTGACATACTTTGAATCATCATCATCGGTCAACAATCTTAAGATTGGTTTGACGCAGATCTCCACTCGATTCTTCTATCGGCCAACCTCTTCACATTGACTTAACTCCTCTCTTTTACACCCTTCACAACTTGTTCCATACATCTCATACGAGGCCTGCCTTTTCCATTCTTCCCGTTCACTTTTACCTCGACGATTGCCTTTATCAGGCTATATGGCCGGTTAAGTTACTTAAATACTTTAGCACGGTTTATAAAGCACATTTTCGTCATGCATTGGAGTTACAAAAAGGATGAATGAAGTTTCACCTGTTCGTAATGTCATCAAATCGGACGGCTTCGTTGCGTTGATCATTATTTTTAATTTTCCCGGAAAGCGTAAATTGTACTGGGTAAATTAGCGATTGAGGCTCGCGTAAAAGGAGTACTTCCCTTAAATATGACTCTTCGTCTCTATTATGGCAGGAGAAAGTCCTTTTCCAAGGACGCCAATCCAATAATTTGCAGCAACATGTGTTATAACGCAGTTAAAATTAGCTTTTTTCCGCGAATCGCAACACTTCTGTAAGCGAATCCGACCAATGCAAGACTGATATAGGCGTGTAAGAGGATAAGCGCAGAAGGACGGTGGCATCCCTGCCCCAAGCCCATGCACCCATAAGTTGGTCGTAAATAACGCAGGGATCAAATTAGTAAATTATCGCATAAAGAGTGGGAGATGCCCTCATGACCTCATAAATCATGGCTTAACGACGGAAAACACTGAGTGACCCACAGACGGATTCCAAAGATGCTGCTTCCTAGCTACAACAGGATCGTACGACAAAAGTGAAGAATTCAACCACCACGAACTGTTCAATTTGTTGAAGACACGAAAAATGGCCTGAAAACGTTTGAAATCATTCCTGAAAACAATAATAGGAGACCATGCGTGCTGTTCTAAGGACTTAAGAATCCTCTCATGTCCTGATGGCGTGTCCGTACCATTGCTTCCATCCCGCCGAGTAATCCTGGAATTCCATTTTCCCTAAGTCGAGGGGGCTTCGCTGCGAAGTCCGCGTTGTTTGGTATTCCGCCTCGCGCGCAACTATGGGATGGGATTTTTCGCTGCTGACATCACGCATAGCAACGAATTATCAACTTTTGTGATAACCGGGGAGACCGTCGGGTTACTGGAGCGTCCTCTGCGAATGAGACGCAAAAGTCTTACATTATCCCTGCTCCGCGACGAAAAGCTTCCGTCAAACCTGTCTCCAAAGCATTGAGCAGAATAAGATGGCCAAATGACTGCATGGGCACTTCGCCAACCTTAAGAAGCCGACTGAAACGCCGGCGAAACTGTTGCCCGAGGAAACATGAACACGGAAGACCCGAATATTCAATCAATTCGCGGAAGCCTACACAAGGACTTCCGTCAATGTGGAGAATTCCAGCCATAATGGCTATTAGTGGTCCACAAAATACCCTGGGACCTATTCACCGCCAACGCAGGAGACATGGATAAACGTTAAAAATCACGCTAAAAAATAACCGAGTGTATAAAACATTGGACGTACCGTCATAGTTACAACAGCGATACAACGAGCAGAAGTTTTTCGGCTAGGCCAATTAAAAAGGTTTCGTCCTGCATAGAAGAAAGCAGTTTCCCGATGAAAGTTTACGCACCATATTTTGCAATGATTTTCACACCATCCAAGGACTTTTATTAATATGTAAAGATCGGATATGGTTAAACAAGAAAGACAACGTGGGGGACAGAATATGGAAGATCACAACTTACGTAGCGACTAGAGACAATCAACGACAAAAATAAAAGCCCTGAAGATGGATACATCGGATCGATGGATAACCGAAGCGTTGGCAAAGGTTTTGTCATTTTTATTCTAATTGACCTCTGACTATAAACTCCTGACTATAAAAAAATATATACATATACACAATCATACACGAAAACACGCTCTGATGCGAATACAAATATACCAAGGATAGAATAAGGAAAAGGGATAGGTAACACATAAAAAGACGAACACAAGGAAGGCGATGAAGATGGATGGAATCAAGCCAGATCACAACAGAAAAAAGTTTGACTTAGCCGGGAATTGAACCACAGACCTCCAAATTTCCGGTTCGGAATGCTGGAAGGCGGAAGGCCATTACACCACCGAGCCAAAGTCAAATTTCCGTGAAATCGGCGGGGGTTTAATATTCACCACCTTCCTTGTGTTCGTCCTTTTATCTCCTCTACCTATCCCTTTTCCTTATTCTATCCTTGGTATATATAACCTTCACGCAACAATACATATATTAATTCGTCAAGTAACCCAAGCAACTGAGACCATCAGCACGGCTCCGTACTAAAATTTTCAAGTGTGGTTGGGTACCTTCTGCGGATTTTACGGCTTTCGGGAATAATTTGAACGATTCTCTTTAAGGGATTCGTTAAAAAAAACCCTTGACTATTAAATCTCCGACTTCCGGTTCACGTCGTCACCTTGGCTACGTCGTCGGGAAGGGGACCTAACGTCTCGGTCCAAAAACCCCTCCCCTCTCTCCTTTGCTTAGGGTCCGTTTCGCGAATCCGGTTTACGCTCCCCTGCAGTCTGTCATGTTTATGTTGAGGTGGCCGACGGTTCTGATTTAATTAAAGAGCATCCTGAATCGAGCAATAGCTGAAGAATAGTCACTACGCTTCTCAAGTCATAAAAAAAGAATTAACATGACAGCATAACATCGGACTTAGTTGTTGAAAGACGTTTTTTTCATATTTTATCTCAAGCTGTTTAGTTCGTAAAATTCGGTGACTGTAATGCACGTACACAGGCCATTGAATTACACGTCGATGTGACTGGATCATTTTACACGACAATATTACGGCTTAATCCTTTACAATAATCTCACTGTCATTTGGAAAATTATTCAGAGATATCTAATATTAGTCGAAGGCTAGCTAAAAGCATATCATTGAAAAGGTCGTTTTCTCTTAACCCTTCTTGTTCCTAGGACTCCAGATGGAATCAAGTCATTTTACTGCTTTAAAGTCAATTCGTTGCACCCGAAAACGTCATACGGTCTCATAAGCTTTGACTGCTTAAGTTCGATGATTCCACGACAAGGTTTCACAAATCGCCGAGGAATACAATTTATAATATTCAACTGTTGGCCGTACTAAGGGCCATATTCAGAATCTCAACTACAGTCTCGCTTCCACTTCTTACGTCCTAAAACATCTACTTCCAGTCAAATTGGTGAGAGGATGGACCCTGCACAATTGGTATTACCACGCTGTACACCGATTCGAACAATATCGAGGAGATTCTCCATATCCTTTTCAACTCGTGATAGAAGTTTCATGGTTAGGCAATTAGCAACGGCAGCGTCATATTTAGGAATGCCATATTTGAGGTGGTTTGTGACCTGACTAAATTGCTTCGAGAGGGAGCTAAGGGGGCCATTCAATAATTACGTCGAGCGTGAAAGGTGGGGAGGGGAGGAGAACTCTTCTTATGGTTTCCGAAGGGGGAATTTGAATCAAAGATGATCTCACGTAAGATTTCGTTTACACGTGTGATCGTATCTGTATTACCGTTTTAATAATCATCGTCTCATATTTATAGAACTGAAAGCACGTATTTACTACGAGCTAGTGTGCTACAACTACCTCTCGACCTGAATCTCGGAAGTTGAAAATAGAAACACGAGGTAAAATCTTCCGAAAAACATAGCCTCGGATTCCTTGTGATGAGCAGAATACACGCTGATCATTAATTTTAACACTACTAGGCCAATATCGCATTAAGGATATACAAAAGGGATACATTGTAAACTCATTCACAACTAAATAACTAAGATTCACAACTGAATGTTCAACGAATTGACGGGGCTTATTCTATACACTTCTATACGGCGACGGACAGTATTAGTTGGAGAAATGTTTTGGTGAAATAAAGGGCGGGAAAGACTTCCCGGTAAACGTAATGGTAGAAAAATAACGAGAACTTCTATCCCAATTTCTCCCTGACTGTTACGAGAATTCCCCGACTATTCCCTGACTTTTCCAGATTTCCAAAATTCCCTTACAATTCCAGGTTTTCCCGGTTTTCCCTGACGATCGCCACCCTGAATAGGTTCAATAACGCGGCTGACAGCATTAGGGCCGTCGTTTTGAAAGTAAATGTTTCTATAAATCTAAAATGTTGTTTCTTTCCACCATTATGACGAACTGAAAATTTTAGCCCCTGGATATATGTAACCCGCAAATCTATTTTGACATTTTCGCCTCTTAATGCCTTAGTTTTTGACATTAGGCTCCAAATCTACCTAAATACGTTTCATGACGTCTTAAACATAAATAATCCATAAAATATGGCCAACATTTGCAAATGGATAAGGTTGCAGAGGGTTTTGGCGAACAATTTTCGATTTCAGCCCACTGTGCGTTGCCTATTCAAGGCCACCCCGATTTTCCAGCCGCGGGGGTCACACAAATCGGCAAGCGTAGGGAATGCTCTGGCACTCACCTGGGCATCTGCTTGGCGACCAGGGTCGCTGTCGTAGTAGCCGCCGCCGCGGCGGTGGTGGTGGACGAGGGCGTGGCGGCGCTGCCGGCGGAAGACGCGGGCGAGGAGGAGTCGTCGGCGGTGGGGGGCGTGGCTCCCTCCTCCTCGCCCTCCTCCTCCTCCTCCGACACCATGGCCGCCTCCTCCTCCTCCCCCCGGCTGGGGCCGGCGCCCCCGCCCTCAGCCCTCGCCCCCTCGCTCTCCCCGCCCTCCGCCTCCTTCTCCTCCGCTTCCTTCTTCACGACACCTTCGACGACGGCCATCGCTCCTTTTGCACCTGTGCATTGCAAAGAAATTCTGGTGTCATACATGGCAGTTAGAATTAAATTTTAAAAAAGTGTGCAGCAATGAGTTGTTGGAAAAAGAAATGTTCTCCTCCTATGATCACTTTCAAAATAAGTAATAATGAATTAACAAACGTGGAATCCATTAAATATCTTGGAATAAGACTGACACATGATCTTTCCTGGGGTAAACACATACGTGAAATAATGGGTCAAGCTAATCTTAGTTTGGGATTCGTCAAAAGAGTTCTGGGTAAATGTGACGATCATGTACGAGAAATCAGCTACTTTTCCCTTGTAAGACCTCATTTGGAATACGCTGCCAGTATATGGGATCCTTACGAAATAGGCCTAAATAATGAACTTGAACGTGTGCAGCGAAGATCGGCAAGATTTGTAGAGGGACGGTACGATAACTATATGAGCGTATAACCAGTCTATTAAATGAATTAAATTTGGAATCATTATCAGATCGCAGGTTGAAATTTAGACTTAATATCTTAAATAAATTCCAAGATAATATTTTCAGTGATGACGTTAACAATATTTTGCGAACCCCAACTTACTATGGTAGACTGGACTATAATCACAAAATTAGGGAAATTGATTGCCGAACTGATATTCAAAATGTCCTTTTTTCCTCGTACAATCAGGTGTATGAATAGCGGCAAATATGTCCAATACGACTGTATAAATGGATAGCATAGGTAGCTGCATGTTGGTAGAAGGACTTGAAGCTAACCCAAATAATAGCATGTTTTTGCATGTTGCTTTGCTGTTTTTATATTTTTGAAATAGTGAAGTTTAGACTAGTATATAATTACGAATCCTTTTTTATGTATGATATGTAGTGCATGTTTTGTGAGAATTCACCCCCTGCCACACACCTCTATGGTGGCTTGCAGGATATTAAGTAGATGTAGATGTAGCGAGTGGAGAGAACATCGTCGTGAGAATCTGTTTAATTCATCCCCTACACAAAACAACCGATTGCCAGCCGGCCCTTGCGGCGGCGGCAGGGTAAATCGCTATCCCAGGGGTTCTGCCCGGAGAGGATTATCACTGCCCGGGGCATGGCTATTTGTGTACTCCAATCTGTTAATGGGAATAAAAGATGTGTTCAACCGAAGGTTGGTTTTTTATAGGTGATGGTAGGGCTACCGTACTAAGCCATCGGCGTATGGAATTCACACATTCAGGGTAGGGGGGCCAGTTCCTTTCCCTGGGCCACCTGAAATTTTATACTACCTAAGTCCTGATACGCAGAAAATCGAATCGTGAGGATTTTTGGTGGGCGTGTCCAAAAAGGCTCTTCCTCAGGATTTGGTACCGGGACCCTCCGGTCAGTAGCTCACCGCTCTAACCACTAGGCCACCCACTACGCCCCATAACAGGGAATATGCATGAAATTTGTTTCTCGTACATTGATGATGCACTGGATGCGAAATATTCTCAAAAATTTAAATATATAAGCCAACTTTTCTTATGCCAACCACGAAGATTATTAAATGCTATTAAAATGTTCCCAAAAACAGACGAAAGACACGTGACCTGAAACGCTTTCTGACGTCACTGCACGGTATAGGTTCCATATTGCTACGGAAACAGATGTTCATTTTGGAAGAAAACGAAGCGAATATATTATTGTTTCGAGGTTTTTAGCCGTTTATTCATCGAATTTATGACTGAAAAGGGATTTAAAAAAGCACAATCCGACAATTTGCCTTTGATTGACTCCGTTATAGTCTCTCCTATCCTTCTCAAAAAACAAGTGATTGCTTTTTCGTAGCAGGGAGGCAATACACAGGCATTATACAATTTATGGACGATTTGCTCGTTACAATCCGTACTACTTAAGTAAAAAATCGAAATACATTCGTTTATTGCGTCAAACAAATGTTATCACTGAACAGCTTACCTCCACGTACAACAGATAAACAACGCCCATAGTGACACCGTGTCGTGATGTCTTGCAATGGCGTCGTGTTTTTGAGCAGCCGAAAACGCACAATTTTTAAAGACTAATATATTTGTAACACAACTTAATTCTCCAGCAAAATTCTGCGTACCTACCGAAAGACTCTTTACTGAAGTCGCCCTCTTCTCTTCACTACTACGGGGATTTGAACGCGGGCCCTTGGGATGGGAAGCCAATGCTCTATTCCTCCACTCCATCTATATCCCTACGCAATAAATAAAAATATTTCTGAATAAATAACGGCTACAGTTTACCAACTGCCGATTATAGCCCTTTGGTTGCCCGAGATATTTGAAAAAAAAAGAGTGAAGAATCACAATAGCCAAAATCATAATAATAACAAGGAAAAAATGATAAGATGACGATAGTGCTTTAAAATAGCTATATGACCAGGAAAGAGAAACAACGTTCACCATAGTGGGGGCAAATCCAAGCTTCACCCGACGCAGTAAATTTTGCTGAAACTTATCAGAATGGCAAGTTATCGTTGTGCCTATGGTAAACGAAGGCAAATGATACGTATGACAATGTGAATAAAATGCAACAGGCTTTGCATCGCAGAATAAGTACTCCAACTAGAAGAACAAAGGAAATTTAAAGGTTCATTTTTTTCCAGTTCTGAAACACTATCCCCTTCCTAATTGAGCCAGCCGGAGTAGTGACTGAACGGGAGGGGAGGCTGGTGCGACTGCAGCGCCTCCCCGCGCTGCCCTCGAAGAGAGAACGAAGCGAAATCATATCGCGATCGGCAAAATGCCCGAGAGACGGAAGTAGCTCCACTCATTGAAGGAGAATACATTTTGAAACGAGACTTTTCCCAAATATTCGCCTTCTAATTTCTTCGGCGCCTCTGCCATAACGTGTACTTCCCTTGCTCGCATCCTTCCACGCCATATCCTATCGGGCTCAGCCTTTCCAAAGGAGGTCGCAATCAACGAAACCAAATTGCAGATTGGAGATGTTGTTGCTCTATCCGACTTGGTTCCCCACGCCGCCAACACTCACAGACCTATATAGATCCAGATACAAACTTGCATTGATTTATGCTGCACTCCCACTGCTCCTGAGGTCTGTAGTACGCCAGAAAAGTAGAAATGACGTAACTGCGGGCATTGATCCAAATACAATAAGCTCACACACGCAGCTGTCAAGAGCATCAGCGCCCATGGGGCCAAATATCCAAAGCACTTTCTCGTAAAAAAATAACCACATATTCATAATCCACGCACATTGAATGAACAAAGAAACATTAACAGAACGACAAATATCATTCCAGGAGGGCAATAAATTAGTACATGAAATACTGAGAGAATGATGAGGTTTATTAATATGTAAATGAATGAATAATAGCAAACTGGAGGAGATCCAAGGCTTTAAAGATATCAACGACTCCTCATTTCACTTCTTAAAAATTAAGACGATATGATGTAAACAGAATAGATGTCCAGGCTAAGGCATAAGTTAGTGAGCACAAGTTGGCTTCCATCTCGAAGTACGGAGTACCCACTACATGTCCATAAACCCTACAAAATAGTGAAAAAAATTATGAATTTTGCAACGTGAATCACTAAAAGTAGCACAGAATTGGATGTAATATTTTTTAATTCTCAAACTTCATCTGAACAACTCTAGATGCTAGAAATTTTGAGGATATACCTACCTACTTGAAAATTAAAATCGGTGGTTACATGTCTTTACGACGGTGATAATATCGCGTTTCAATGTGAGCAATTAAAATCGGTCTTAATGTAAATAAAAAGCCGATAAAATCTCTTGAACGGCATGAGTTTAAAATGTAAGTGAATTCGAATAAAATAATTTGATCTGATAATTACTTCGTCTTCATTTTAGTGATACGCGGAGTCAGCTGGGTTTGTTGATATATAAAACAGTGCACAAGGATTCGGTTTAGTACCAAACAATTTCTCAATCACTGGGCTGATACGAGCATGTGTCCACCTCACGTGAAGGCTACCATTTGTATTGGGCGTCCGTCACAAATATTCAATGCCCAAACTGGTTTTTCGGAGTCCATACTTGACCGTTCATATCAAGCACGGAAACTTAAACACAAGGAAATCCACTTCCTATTTCTGGGATATTATCAGAACAAGGTTCAAAGCGGGAGCGATAACTGCCGCCCGGGCTCCCCGTCCACACGACCATCGCCCACTTAGCGAACTCCCCCGTTACTGCGGTGACGGAACTCGTCAGCAGCTGTGGGGGTGGAAATTGCATTTCCTGGGAAAAGTCTGCCAATATAGCGACAATGAGACCCCTGTCCAGTGGTCCCCGGCCTTTTGGTTTCGACATCCCACTTCTCATCGGCGGGAAAACCTAGTCCCACCAAGAGATGTTGAGAAAATAAACTTTCACGGCTTTTCGCGAGTAGTCTTACAAAATATATAGCAGACAACATTCACGCGAAAAATAGAAAAAAATAATAATTTCTCTTCGTGCCTTACGGGACTTGGTTTCGCTGAGGGTGGAAAGCACGACTTAAAATGTTGGCAAACAACTGCTCCAGACAAGAGGGCTCATCTCGAAAACACGCTTACGTGTTTGGGGTGCCTCGTATGAGATATATAGAACAGGTTGTGAAGGATGTGAAAGAGAGGGATTACGTTAATATGAGGAGGTTGGCCGATGGAAAAAATCAGTTTCAGTTGGCAGATGGAAGAATTCGTCAGACATATAAGACACTGTCTCCGGCGTTACTCGGTGGAACTGCTTCATATTTAATACGAAAAAACACTTGGTTATAATTCCACACTTTATTTCATGAAGACGACCCGGGTTTCAGCATGTCATGCCATCTTCAGGTACAAATGGGTGTATTTGTATAACACCCATTTGTACCTGAAGATGGCATGACATGCTGAAACCCGGGTCGTCTTCATGAAATAAAGTGTGGAATTATAACCAAGTGTTTTTTCGTATTAAATTCGTCAGACCATTCTTAGGATTGTTGACCCATGATGATGATACAGAAATCATTCAATAATCCATAACTACTGTATTTCTTCGAATATAGTGACGATGTGTTGCCATTTATAATCACCATTTCACGTGCCTCGTGACTACATGCATGCTACCTTCCTCGGGATGGAGGCGTTGTGACTATCATCTGCATGTATGCCGAGGGAAAAGTGAACGGGAAGAATGGAAAAGGCAGGCCTCGTAATAGAGATGTATGAAACAAGGATGCGAAGGATGTAAAAGAAAAGAATTACGTTCATATGAAGAGGTTCCTGATAGAAGAATCGAGTGGAGGGCGGCGTCAAACCAATCCTGGTGACGATGATGTTTGGGATGCACAGTGCTCCTGGACTACTGCAAGACGCCGAAACTCCCCGAGGCCACTAATTATCACAGCACGCAATAGGCCACAATGACCAATTGTATCTTTATTCTAGGGGACATCCCAAAATAAAAGTCACGCGACGAGTGCTTGGTCCAGGTTCTTGTACTTGATGCGTAATACTTCCAGGATTCTATTATTCTGCGATGAGCTTTCAACGATCGATTCAGATGAAAGCCAACTTAATCATCGCCCTTGCATACAGTACTCTCCTTGAAATGTCACGTAAACCAAGTAAAGCGGATTGACATCCTCCAATGCTCTGAAATGCACCAGCTATCCGCGAGTATTAAGCGAACAGTGATGCAGGTCTTAAAAGAATATGTCCGTGGGAAGAAGCAGCAAGAGAAGGTGCATGCCTTGTCCTCAATGTGGGGAATGCTGATATTGGGCAATGAGTGACTTCTGCGTTTTTTTCTTGGAGCAGACTGAATCCCGGATCGGGTCGCCACCGAAAGGAACAAGCCAATTAAATATGTCTCCAAACCAATTTCTTTTATGTGGACGCAAACATTTTTTTGTTTCCACCACGCTCCATTGCAGTCGGCTTCATACAAGCTCTCTTGGTTATATTGGTGAAATGACAACATACGACTCTATATGTGGGTGTAGTAATCCATTTTCATTAAAAGTCAATTCCCAAACCAGCATCTACATAATACCCTGCAAGTCACCATAAGGTGTGTTGAATGCGGCAAATTCACAACAGACACGCAGTACATATCACGAATAAAAAGGATTAGTAATTATGTCCAGGACTAATCTTCACAATTAAAAAAAAGCTGAAAATAGGAAGGATAACCAATTAATAGCGTGCAAAAACATACTGTTAGTTGGGTTAGCTCAAAGTCATCAAACCAACTTGCAGCTACTTACGCTATCCAGTATTACACTTGTATTGATACTATTGGATATATATACAGCTATTCATATCCTTATTCGTACGAGGAAAGAAGGACATCTTGAATCCGTCGGTTCGGCAATCAATTTCTCCAATTTTTGTGGTTATGGTCCAGTCTACTATAGTAAGTTGGATTACTTAAATATTTTTAACGTCACCAGTGAAAATATCATTTTGGAATTTACTAAGTCTAACTTTCAAGCTACGATCTGACAATAACTCCCTTTTAGTTCAATTGATATACTGGTTACGTTGATATAGTTATCATACCGTCCCTTAACACATCTTGCTGATCCAGCACGAATCGAAACACCGCTTTACTTTCCTATCATGTATATAAATAATCCAATGTAATCGTAATGATCACCAGTGGTCATAAATTCTAAAGATTAGTTTCACGCAACTTTCAATTTGACTCAGTAATCAGGTAGAATCTTCATGCTAACATAATTCTTCTCCTTTACGCCCTTCATTATTAGCTCCATTGATCTCACCCGAAGTCTTCCCTTAAGAGTTCTTCCCATTTATCTATCCCATCTATCTATCTACATTTGGTGAAGACAGTCTATAACAGACTGTCTTCACCAAAGTATCGTGAGCAAGATTGTACAGTCAGGTTTTCTCGTCTTCATTATAGTATTTTGGAAACGCTACTTATCATTCTCCGTTGCTTGGAAATGATTTGACGTTGCATTGAAGGCCGGATACTGTGAATCCGAATTAGTAGAGGTAGCACTTCATTAGATCATGCATCTGCAGCATTTTATTTTATGACAGAGATGCATGGACGATAACAGCAGCAGAGAAGTCAAGGCTGGACGGATTCGAAATGTGGTGCTACCGAAGAATGATGAGAATAAAATGGATGGACTGAATGACAAACGAAGACGACTTAAGAACAGTGGAAAAAAAAGAGATGTCTGCTGAAACTCTAAAAAGAAGACGGGACAACTTAATCGGCCATATCTTAAGACACGATGCCCTGATGAATAAAATCGTCGAGGGAAAAGTGAACGGGAAGAATGGAAAACGCAGGCCTCGTATGAATTATATGGAGCAGAGCAAGTAGTGAAAGACGCAAAAGAGAAAAAGTACGTTGATATGAAGAGGTTGGCCGATAGAAGAATCGAGTGGAGCGCTGCGTCGAGCCAATCCTCGGATTGTTGACCGATGATGACGATGATGATGAAGAACAATTTACGGACGTACCACAAACTGCGATCCATACCTACATTAAATCTCCCTATAAGTTATTGTGATCTCTCTTTGTTGGCGATAAGGACATATCAGGATACACTGGACGAAATGAATGACGGTGAATCAGCCAAAACAAACGAGCGCTTCGTGAAAGCGCTGCGGACAGAACATTCAAAGCTACTCATGATACCATCACCACTTAGACATCCGAACCTGGCCGAACTCGAAAACAAATTCGGGACGCACACGACGGTAAAAATATATAGGCGTGGGAATTGTTGGTCGCTATTCTCCGAGAACCGGAAAGTCCAGAAACTGAGGGAGGACAGTTCTACGACGAGAGAAGAAGAAAGAAATATAATATGGGATTCATAAATGACAGCAGCACGACATGCACACAATGATATTCGAGTGGTTAATGGATGATGCATCAGGATGTTTCCCATATGGGCCACGACAAGCGGCTGCAGAGCAAGAAAAAAATACGTCAACCTCACTTAAACGGCCACGCTGACGCTCGTCGCATACGAAACTTCCTCGCCATCCATGACCTACACAATGGCTCCTCGGAAACCTTTGGTCCCACACATGTTTGCATCCTTTTTTCCCAGAGCCTACGAATTCGGAGTAATCCGAAGCAGCTGCTACTGATGGGCTTATTATCTTTTAATATTCCACTACAACCACACCAAAAACTTTACTATCAGAAATTATAGGTGGGACTATCAGAACGCAGGTTGAAATTTAGGCTAAACCTCTTACCCCTGCGTATATGCAATTGTCGTAATTAACACATCAAGTTATTTTCCCTTACATTTAAAACTCATCTACATCTACACAATACCCTGCAAGCCACCACAAGGGTGAGTGGCAGGGGGTGATTTCTCACCAAACATGCACTACATATCATGCATAAAAAAGGAATAGTATTAATATAGTAGTCAGAACTAAACTATTTAAAAAAGATAGAAATTGCAAAGCAAACATGCAAAAACATTCTGTTAGTAGGGTTAGCTTTAAGTACTCATACCAACATGCAGCTACCAATGCTATTCATTGCTACTCTCCGATAGGACATATTTACCGTTATTCGTATCTCTAATTGTGCGAGGGAAAAAGGACATTTTGAATCGGTCAGTTCGGCAATCAATTTCTCTAACTTAATGATTATGGTCCAGTCTGCCATAGTAAGTTGGGGTTCGTAAAATATTTTTAACATCATCACTGAAAATATTGCCTTGGAATTTGTGGAAGAGATTAAGTCTACATTTCAACCTGCGATCTGACAATGATTCCCATTTCAATTCATTTAATAGACTGGTTACGCTAATATAATTATCGTATCGTCCCTTTACAAATCTTGCCGATCTTCGCTGCACACGTTCAAGTTCATTACTTAGACCGATTTCGTAGGGATCCCATACACTGGCAGCATATTCCAAATGAGGTCTTACAAGGGAAAAGTAGCTGATTTCTCGTACATGATCGTCACATTTACCCAATACTCTTTTAATGAAACCCAGTTTGCGATTCGGTTGACCCATTATTTCACGAATGTGTTTACCCCAGGAAAGATCATTTGTCAGTCTTATTCCAAGATATTTAATGGATTCCACGTTTGTTAATTCATTATTACTAATTTTGTAAGTGGTAGGAGGAGAGTTATTCTTTTTCCAAAAATTCATTACAAGACATTTCTTAAAGTTTAATTCTAACTGCCATGTATCACACCAAGTTTCAATTGCTTGTAGGTCAATATTTAAATATTCTTTATCGTTCGGGCATAGAATTTCCCTGTACACTGCTGCGTCATCGGCAAATAGACGAAGCTTACTTTTTACCACCTTTTGGATATCATTAATATACAAAAGGAATAGGAGTGGACCTATCACAATACCTTGTGGGACACCCGAAGTGACTTTAGTTGCCGGTGAGGAAACACCGTCCAAAACAACCCTTTGAACCCGATCATGCAGAAAATCATTAATCCATGATATAATGTTACTGACTAACCCATAAGATTTTAACTTCAAAATTAGTTAACTCATGCCGTTTAATAGACTTAATCGGCTGTTTACTCATGCATGATGTTGCAGGCAAGTAGTGAATGTTTGGTGATCTTCATTCCTTGCCACACACACTGGCGGTGGCCCGCAGGGTATTACGTAGACGTAAAAAGCAGTGTAGAAGAAAAGAGAACAAATTTTTGAAAGTTGTATACCGCTGGAAGTAACTAGGAGAACATCGCAGAGTGAAATTCGCGTAGCGTACGTGCAATGATTGAGGTACTCGGGTCATTCTCGGGAAAGAGAATGATCAGAGAAATGAAATGGTACAGCGTTGCTTCGGTTTTGCGTCGCCTCATTACGTCCTATCGCGGGACGAGAGTCGTCGAGAAATCACCTCCAGAAAGCGGATCAATGGGTGATCGTTCAGGAACCAACCAGATGTGTTAAGGCAATTACGATAACAACAACTACCAACACCAACATGGCCATGTGGCTACAGAAATTTGAATCGGATAGCTTTACTGAAGATGGCAGGCAAATATTAAAAACACCAGCGTATTATGCTAGATTCGATCAGATAAATAAGGTTAGAGAGATAGATTGCCGTACTGATAAATTCAAAATGTCATTTTTCCCACGTACTATAAGAGAGCACAATAGGCAGCACAGCAAACTGATAGTTAGGGGAAATATTTTAGAGTAAGCTGCAGTGCATGATGCATGTATTTACAACCAATCCCTTGATTACTATGTACATACTAGCCATCTAGTTGCATGAGACCCTATTATGTAGCATGTTTCCATTTAGTAGCTTGTTAGCATGTCAATATTGCATTCTTGGTGATCTTCATCCCCTGCCACACACCCTCGCGGTGGCTTGCAAGGTATCGCGTTGCTGTAAATGTAGTAAGCTGGAATTCGCAAAATATTTTTAACGTATTCCGTGAAAATATTATTCTGGAATTTATTTAAGACATTAAGTTTAAAATTTAACCAACGATCTGACAATGATTCCCATTTTAGTTCATTTAATAGACTAGTTAGGCTAGCTTACGCTAGATTACTTAGCTATGTATATCCTGGATGGGGTCGATTTCATCGCACGTAACTATTTGCTTACCAAGGTATTATGGAAATATTAGGGAATACTTCAAACTTACATTCATCCCTGCAAGCCACCATAAAGGTGTGACAAGGGGTGGATCTTTACCATGCATGCACTACCTACCATGTGTATTGAGGATTAGTAACCACATAGCAGTCGAGATATATTTTTTTTAAATATTTAAAGCGCAGAGCGTACATGCGTAAAAGAGCTATCAGTCGCGGTAGCTGTAAATATTTATACATACATGCAACTATCAAAGTAACTTCAATGGGAATTTATTATAGCAGGTTCAACTGGGCAAAAGGGATAAATACATTTTTTGCAACAAATATTGGAAGACTTGTAACTGATCGAACGCTAGAGAACGTCTTAAAACCTAGATTTCCCTGGCTACACACCTTTATCTATATCTATGCGAATCCCTGCAAGCCACCGTGAGGGTGTGTGGTAGGGTGTGAAGATCACCAAGAATGCACTACAGTCTTTATGGTGGCTTGCAGGCCATTATGTAGATTTAGATTTCGTTCGTGGCCACAGGCTTACTGCCAAACACCAACGTCATTGGACGGTAATTATGTGAATAGACAGAGGCCAGCTAACCTCAAATATATATACAAGCGTAGGTCTGCCGCCTCAGTTCATGAAATAAACTGGTTCCGCAGACACGAATGACTCAGGCCACAACATCAAACGGACAACCACATTTCTGGCCAAGTGCCTGCTGCGCTGGAACAACTAAAAAGCTTGGAAATAAATTTGTTCGAGCGAGGCAAGAAAAATGCCAGAGGTGAAGGCATTCAACTTGATGACTTTATAGCGGAGCGATCCTTCTTATGAAGTCCAAACACCTTTCAAAAAGTAAGACAGCCTTGAATAATTATAATCAAAATATACTTCACTGAATTACCTACATCGAGTGTCAGGTTCGAAGGGCAACTCCATGTCTCGTTACGCTGACTCCGTTGAAGTAATCAAAATTCATTACCTTTCAAAATGCGGCCACCACAACGTGCGGGACAAAAAATAGCGCAAAGACTAGGGGGAGAAAAATATTCTTCAAGGATTTTAGTCCTGGATTCATAATATCTTGAGGGAGTGAAAGGAAGCTTGGGAAAGAGAAAGGCAATCGGAATATCGCCTACCCAGAAAAATGAGCAAACTAAACTATGGAATGGAGGAGAGTTTTCAGGGAAAGGGTGAGGATAAAGCCAATAGCATTGCACGGAGGAAGATGATGACAAAATAAATTAGAAGTTGGATGAACGACACCTGCCAGGGCCCATTCAGAATATGCCATTAGTACATGGATCCGTACGAGGAAAGTATGATTAAGGAATTCGAGCGTGAGCAATGGAGATCAGCTAGATTTCGCTATTCGAAATGTCATTTTTTCCCGCGTAATTGAGCACAATAGCAAAGTGATAGTTAGGTAAAAAATTGCTAGAGTAGTCTGAAGTGCACGATTCATGTTTAAGGATTACTAACACATGCATGATAAGGTAACTCCGATAATGCATTTCGGAAAATGTTTTCCAAACAGTAATGAATTCAATAATGTGTAGTTACTAGCCACCTCGTTGCACGTGACCCTTATATCTACACCTACGCGATAACCTGCAAGCCACCGCGAGGATGTGCAGCAGGGGGTAATGATCACCAAACATACACTATTGACATGTAACTAGGCTAATACATGAAAACAAGCTAGATAACAGGGTCACATGCAGCAGCACGGTTAGTATCTACATAGTAATAAAGGGATTATTGGTTGTTAATACATGCATCATACACTACAGAACATTCTAAAATATTTCCCCTACTTATCCCTTTGCTTTGCTGCCTATTGTGTTCTATTACAGTACGGCGGAAAAATGACATTTTGAATTTATCAGTACGACAATCTATCTCTCTAATCTTATTTATCTGGTCGAATCTAGCATCTAACCTACTGAAGATGCCTAACATCTTCAGTAAAGCTATTCGATTTAAACTTCCGTAATAGATTTAATCTATACTTTAAGCTACGCTCAGATACTGATTCTCTACGCTGCGCACTATCTAGTTCTTTGATCAAACCTAATTCATTCGGATCCCATGCACTGCCTACGTACTCAAGGTGGGGCCTTACTAATGAAAAGTAACATCGCTCTTTTGTCTTCTCATAACATTTCCCAAGTACTCTTACCCCAAAATATCTAATATATGCCCATGAAGTTGTAGCAATGCATCTCTTAAGATTCATGCAAGTAGTGCGTGTTTGGTGATCTTCACCCCCAGCTACACACCCTCGCGGTGGCTTGCGTAGTGTATTGCGTAGATATGCATAGATGAGATGAGAAATGGTCCAAATTCAACTGTTAAGCAGGAGATTATTATTTGCGGGAAGCGCACTGCAATCTTCTCACTTGAGGTGTATTTACTTAAGGTTGCCAAAGCGTTACTTAAATTATTACCCCAAAAATTAAGACTTCACCCCATTCATTAATCATCTGGGCAAAGTAGAGTAATTGCTAACCTTATCCCCTACAGTCTCCTTAGAATGACGCTCCACTTCCCATGCAAATTTAACCTGGGTTGTTCTTACACTGCCACTGTGTGAAACGGAAAAATTTCAGTTCAGATAAAAGGACGGTTGCCTTAAGAGCGGAATTCAAAATTCATCGCGGAATTCTTTACGCCCTCGGATATCGCCGTCCGCGGGGGCGAAAGAGAAAACAATGGGTGCTGCCGCTCTTAATCAAGCGATGGACACGAGAACAATGGCATACCGAGATTTAGAAATTCTTGAAAGAACACTCGGGAGGTTTCTTAGAAATGCAAGTTTATGACAACAAGGCGAACATTACTTCGAAAAAACGAGCTCGAAAGATTAGACTCCTCGCAGCGGTAGTTTTACTTGCTCGAAAGCAATATCCTTGGAGGATGGAATACGAAATTCCATTCGACTGTATTTAAGTCAGAATGACAACGAGACGGAGAAAAGAGACTAAAAGGTATCCTCCCTCGTACATGTCCATCGATTGGTTTAACTTCAGGAAATTTAGGATCCATCAGTATGTTAGATTTGTACCTTATTATGTGTGTGATTATAGAAAAAGTGAAAAAAAAATTAAACGAGTACGATAGATATGCACCACAATAAACACCACTGTGCTATCAGTGATGATGGCCAACAACCGTTATTCTATCTGAAAAATGCCTTGTCAACTGCTTGTTTTCTACTTGCATATTGCTGGATTCTTTCGAATTTTTACTCAGTATGTCACCAAGGCATTGTTTCCAAAAATAAGACAAAACGAAAAAAGCTAACTAAAGGAAAAAGGGAAAAAACTCACTTTATATCATCCAAGTATCTGATTGTTGTTTCTTGTTATTTGTGATGGGCGACAGACAACCAAGACAATTTACGCCAGAAAGGATACGAGGAGTGACAGGGTAAAGGTAGGAGCTTTCGGGGAACGGAGGTAGGATGGAGAGAAACCCAGCGTCGGCTTTAGCCCACTCTTGACGAAAGGCGCTAAGGGGACCACGGCTTAACGTCCAATCCGACGGACGGAGCATTGGACTCGATGTAATCTCCACAAGCCACTCAAGTAGGGACCAGTATACAAATAAAAAGTCCGCATAGGCCAGGATTTGAACCCGGGAGGCCAGAATGCCAGAGGATGGGAGGCCAGAACTCTGGCCATCGCGCCAACTTGATTTGAAACCCAATATTAGTCTCACTTAAGAAGACCTCATACACATAGTAAGCATATTTGCTTCGTTTGACCATGCCTCCACAATCAAAGATGTAGGCGGATGGGTGTTATGGAACTATTTTCAACATATGTTCTCTGCATCTCGGGTTCTGCGTCCGCGTTTGTTGACTGGGGTGACAACAGTTTCGCTAGCCGTCCTGCTAGCGTCTTCAGGTCGAAGGTGAGGAAAACACGTCTTCGGATAACTCTTGTGGCAAGTGCCAGGCAGGGCGCTGGCAATCTT
Source organism: Platycnemis pennipes (assembly GCA_933228895.1). Classification (NCBI taxonomy): domain Eukaryota; kingdom Metazoa; phylum Arthropoda; class Insecta; order Odonata; family Platycnemididae; genus Platycnemis; species Platycnemis pennipes. Next base: position 132,880,516 of record OW121851.1, on the reverse strand, counting down.
TTTCACACAATTGAACCTAGTCACCACGTCATGCTTCTTTAGGATTCTGGCGATCTTTTCTGAGGTTCCCGCGATGAACGGGATCGTGCAACGGGCTTTAGGTTTGGTGGTTTCCTCTGCAATTGTGTTTTCTGTGGGTGGCTGGCTTAGTCTCTTCTCCACATTCGCGGTCCTTTTTAGGACCATATCATCAGTATAGCCATTCATGCGTAGTGCTGAAGTCAGGTGTTTCTTCTCAGTCTCTAAGGAGTCGGCATGGGATAGGCTGTATGCTCTGTGGATAAGAGTAGTCACTACTGAAGCTCTTTGACAGGGATGGTGATGTGAAGTGGCACTGAGATACCGGTCGGTGTGAGTTGGCTTCCTGTATACAGCATGCCCAAGACTCCCATTGCTTTTTCTGCTCACCATTACATCCAGGAAGGGCAGTTTGCCTTCCGTTTCACTCTCCATTGTGAATTGGATGGCTCGGTGCTGGGTGTTAAGGTGTTGGAGGAACTTCTTTAATTCCTTTTCGCCATGTGGCCAGATGACAAATGTGTCATCTACATATCTCAGCCATAATGTCGGTCTCTTAGCGTAGGAGTTTAAGACAGTCTGCTCGAATTTCTCCATGAAGAGATTCGCCATCACCGGAGAGAGGGGGGATCCCATTGCTGCTCCCTCCGTTTGCTCGTAGTAGCTACCATTCCAGAGGAAGAAAGAATATCGAACGCAATGCTCCACAAGCTCAGGGAAGTCCTCTGGGATACCCGAGGCGGTGAGTGTCCTGACGATCTCCACCGAATCCTGGATAGGAACATTCGTGAAAAGGGACACCACGTCGAAGCTGACCATGATGTCTTCTTTCTTAAGTGACATGTTCTTTAGGAGTTCGACGAAATGGGCCGAGTTCTTGACGTAAGATGCCGTTTTTCCAACGTAGGCTTGCAGCGACTGAGCAAGGTACTTAGCGAGGTGATATGTCGGGGCATCAATCTGACTCACTATCGGCCTTAACGGTACACCCTCCTTGTGTACTTTTGGTAGGCCGTATAGTCTCGGAGGTTTGGGCGCCGATGGTAGCAGTCGTCTTTGTTCCTCCTGCGGGATGGACGATCTCTTGACGATTGACCTGGTGTCCCGATCTGCTTTGGCTGTAGGATTTGCTGCCAGTTTTTTGTACGTCGGTTCATCGAGGATATCTGACATTTTCTTATTGTATTCCTCTCTTGTGATCAGGACCGTAGAGTTTCCTTTATCTGCAGGTAGAATGAGGATGTTTTCATTATCCCGGAGATTCTGCAGGGCTTTCCTTTCCTTCGTGGTGATGTTGGGCTTAGGTGGTATAGCCCTCCGGAGAACACGTGACACGTCTTCTCGCTGGAGCAAGGTATGGGGAACAATGGGAAAGCCGTGATTGAAGGTGGCTTGGTCGGCGAGGAAGAAGCTAAGTTATTTGGGACAATACGACGAGACGTAGGAAAACGCTGATGTGATAAAAATGGAAAAATAGTGATGGGAAGGAGGCGTACGGAAAGTAAGAACCAAAGTAGGGGTACTTCACCAAAACGCACCCTGACCTGTGGAAAAGCAATTCGCTCGCTCGCTCACATAACGAAGCAATTCGAGCTGTCGCGCTGCCCTGGCAGTAGTCTCAAAGGTCTGGTTGGCAGGTGATAGGGCACGGCTGGTCGAACTCCCCTCACGCCAGGAGCATCGGCGCGTGAAATCACACGCTGCGCTGGGTGGGTGACCGCGGGCCGACCCTCCCCCTTCATCGCAACCTCCCCACGCGAACGTGGTAGCCAATGAATCTTAGATGCACAAATTCACGAAAAATAAAAACTGAGCGTTAAACACAGATACTGTGGCGGCGAAACACACAAAGACACGGATCTGAAACTGGATACTGAGGCGGTGGTCGCACCTGCGGGAAGCAAATGGTGATATGCGCGGACAAAGGTGATTTAAGAGTAGGTATGCAAGTAATTAAAATGGGTTAGAAGAAGATGAAAGAGAAAGTAAGATCTGAAGACACCCGAGTACCATACGAACGGCGGGCGTTACGCCTACACTAAAAAATGTTTTTCTTTATTAAATGAAACATTTACCTATACAAAGCTATTTATAATTTGCATAGCAGGGTTATACCTACAATATACAAAAAAACGAGCAGAATTGAAGATATCGGTACATCGTCCAAAAAATTTGAAATTTTAAAATTGTTATAAAATTAAGGACAGGAATATGTTATAAAGGACAGTCGTGCAAACTGGCTCGGCTTGAGTACCGGAATCCCTCTCCCTCCCAACTGATGTGATGCGACACGAGCTGAAATAAAAAAAATTGAACATATTCTTCGTTTTCTCCATTATGCTCTAGCGTAATCGATTATAACGCTAAAGAAGACATCTTGTTAAAACATTTTTGCAAAAAAACTAAGTTAGAAAACCTAACACCTAACAACGGCAATGACGCAATGCAGCGGCAGCATCAGTGACAGAACACATTTTTAACAGGCAATAGGTGGCGCCAGGATAATCCCAGGAGACAAATCGCACTTTATCAGATAACAAGACACACATAAATCTTTCAAAAGCGACGGCAATGTTCAGCCATCAGTGGAATGGAAATGCCTAGATGAAAGCTAGGATAAGTGATTGAGACTGGGGACTGACAGGTGCTGAGGGAATGTTAAAATGGGTTGAACGCATGGGAATTCGTTTTACCAATCAGAAGAAGAGCCGCCACACCATTTGGATGTCCTTGAATTATCCCTTTGGGAAGAGGCAGGGAGAAGGAAGGTTAACTGATCCGTATCAATTTGCGCTAATGAAGCCCAAGGAGAGAGCACATTAACCCTACAGAATTGCTACATTTCTACAGTTTGAAGTGATTAGGCACTACTGGCCAGATAATCATTTGATGACGTTTTCTTCCCTCTAGATGCGTATAAAATGTATCATGGAGTAAGTACAATATAAAGGGCTCACCACGTAGGGCAAAACTGTTATCCGGTTCGGATGTAGTACTGGAAGGTTTCCATAGATGGCGAAGGAAGAATTTACTGCGTTACGTCACAAACGATATATATTGCTCACATCAGTTCATTTTTCTAATCCACTTAAGAGGCACAATCGAGAAGTGTCTTGTAGTCTGCTCCTTGAAGCGGTTCATTATGTGTTTTCTGTGAAACAACAAGGGATATCTCCTGTAACAAGATATGTTTGCTTTAATAGTGAGAGAAATGTTAATTTATCCATGTGACTGCTGACGTTAGGTAAAGGCGTATCCCACCATTGTAATAAAATAACAATGAAGGAAACTATCCAATTTTTCTTCAAGGAAGTCTGTCCATGAGGATAGTTCCTAAGAATTATCGAAAAAGAGCAACAAGTACTCTAAGCTCAACCCACCAATATAAAGGCCGTTTTACACGGTGAATGATCATGCGAATGAATTCTTTCGCAAATGAATTTAAGTGATGACCTGAAATTGCTTCCGCTTAGGGTGTCTTACACGGTGAATGATCATTCTAATTAATTCCTTGAATGTTATGTGCAGAAAGGATGCGCAGTGGTAGGCCTATCGATAGTGCTTATCGATTCACGGGATATTTCCGACCAACGCAGCTGTATCGATGTTCGAAATCGGTCGGATTTGTTTGTTTACGTCGTTTGCGTCGTCGGATATGCGTGATAGATTAAACAAAGTATGGTGTACATTTAGTAATTATAATATGCATTAAACGAACTTTCTAGATACTGAGTTTTAAGTTGATCTGAAGTAAAGTAGAGGTGTAAATGATGGGTCGGTATGGTTTCATTTTCGCTTCTACTGCTACAAGTTCCCAATACAATGGTGGCGGCCACAATTTTGCCGGAGAAAGCTAGAAGGAGAGAAGGGAAATAGAGGTTAAGGTATGCTAGGCCTGATTCAAGTTTTATTATAGGACTGTGAGGCCTATCGTAATTCATTAAGAAAGACGCTGGAGCAATTTCATACTATATTAAATCTAACCAGGCATGATTATGAAAGATCGGACACGACGACGAGAGAAGCAATTACTGTGATAAGAGATCCTTATTCAACCTTTGAGATACAAGTTTACAATTATATTGACATTTTGCAATTTGTTTCCGTCAAGCTAAGATTTTGTAGTTCGGAATCGTATCCATGACCGTATACGGTTATAACGTTCCCTGATAACTCAGCAAGATTTCATGAGGGTAAAATAAGTTTAATTATGCATGAAGTGTGCAGGAGTACCTATCGGAATAGATAGTGTACTATTTAAAGGTTAGATACGCGCTATTTGTTCTAATTTATCCCAGTTCGTGGTAGCTGCGATAACAAACAACAGGTGACATCCTCATGAATACTTTATTGCTCTATACCTGCTTGTCACAAGAATTATCAAAATCTTAGAATACCTGCGTAATATATTATTTTAAACTCAACCTTCCCCCAAAACGTGATTAATTGAAGAACTTCACCAGGTGAATGCCTATATACCCTTAAGCATTACATAAGATTATACATACTCTCTGGACACGCCAATTAATTGTATAAGAACAAAAATCTCCGAAAACCAATTATAATTGCATTTCGTCCTGCACTTGTTTAATTTGAATCCTCTTCTCCCTCTTCTACCCGCTCATAAAACAAAGACAGACGTAGTGCGCTCGAATCACGTGATCATTCAAGGAATCATGCGATCAAAATTAGAACATGTACTAATTTTAATCGCATGATCATGCGAATGAATTTCAAGCGAGGAGATTTCCGTCTCACATGACGCATGAACTTCATGCACATGATTTCATTCTTATGATCATTCACCATGTAAAACTGCCTTAAGATTTTGTCGCCGTCGTGCACAGTAAGCAGGTGTGTTGAAGTAAAAATATTGCTTTGGGGCATGGAATCCCGGGTAGCGTGATAGAGCTTTTTAAAGTGGGCGTCGAGGGTCCCGCCTCCTTTTCACTGCACTCACAGTCATCTTGAGGAGGTACATCTTGGGAGTTTTCCGTGATACCATCATTTCTGCTGGATGCAAGCTGAACTCGCAGGAAGCGAGATTCGATCTTATTTTTTTGTTATCCTCCAGGATAGGGCTCCCGCGTATGTAGTTATACTCCTCCACAAAGCATTCTTGTCAGTTCTTTGAACACTTCATGTTTGAAGAAATGCAATGCATTTGGTAGGAACTCAAGAGAAGAACTCCGCTCAATTCCGCGAGTTTACATGGCGCTCGGGTTCGTTAGTTACGGAATCTTTTGTTGGCGTTGCTAGGTCGGTATCGGCGAGATTCTTTTCGTTCGTACATAGATGTATATAAAAGAGATATATTCATTCGTCTGTCAAAGGAAAATACGGAAAATTTCTCCACTCCACGAAATCTGTTGGTGGAGCGGTGAAATTGATATCATAATTATTTCACGAAGCTAACAGCAGGCATTAGCCATATATCATTTCGTCGTTACACGAAAAATATATCGTTCACACAAACAAAAGTTCCTTCTAACAACTATTTCAGATTATAGATGAAAAATTTCATAGGAATGTAGTTATTTAAATCTTAGAACTAAAAATTTGAAGACTAACAAAAGGCTCATTTGAGTGCTCGAGCAAGCGTTCAATACCTAAGGTAACCAATCGTTAATTTCTTTACATTAATTTAACAAAACGAACGGTTTCAGGAGTAATTTTGTGAAAATTTCCCATGATGGGAAAAAACAAACTGCGAAATCCACTGAAATAATTGAGGATGGCATAAATTGTCGAAACCCGGGTCGTGTTTAAATTATTTCAGTGAAATTCGCAGTTTTTTTCCATACCTTTAATTTAATAAAATTATGAAAATATTCATTAACAGAATCAAGATTTCTTCTAGAACTTCTATATTACAAGCTAATTGTAATTATATTTTAACGCAAAAAATTCCTAGATAAATGTACTGTAGTGAAAAAGGCAACGCTAACTTCGACCGTAAAATTAAATTACGACCATACTGAGATCACTAAGGTTCATGACTCAATTGTTGCCAGAATTTGTTACAGATGGTAAAGTCTGGTGTGGATAAGGGCCCTTCAAAGGGTGCATTCTGCCCCTGAGCACTTATTCCATCCGATAAGGACGTAGCATCTGTCCACAGACGCGCTAAGGCTACAGGGACGCGCCCCGGACAAAAACAGGGAGATATTTTTTCATATTTAGTACTTTCGAGAAGTTTTTCACCATATTGGTACGGAAATACCTGTCGTCGTATTTCATTGAACGCCTCCTCTACTCAAATTCTCAAATAAATATAATATCTGTGCGAGAAGACAATCTGTCCCCTCCCCGACTCCACTCCCTTTCCCTAAAAACAGTCAAGGAGGGGAGGTGGATGACGTAGTAATCCTTAACGCAGCTTATTTCGGAAGGCGTCATCTTTTGCTTATTTAAATTTTTGATTTATGAGTGATTGGCTCTGGTAATAGGATTGATTTTTTAACTAAAATTCATTTCTCGTTTCCATTTCACGATTTCGTGTACAAAATAGATATTTCAGTTCAGATTAAACGCCCCAATTATTTCGTTCCCTTCCCCCATCAACCCTTCCTGGCTGGCTGGGATATCTTTCCTCCCGGTTCGCGGCGTGGATCCTCGCAAGAGAAACATAAATAAGGAGGCAGTGGGTGGACAACTAGATATGGTGGCAGGGGACGTGAGTCGTGGAGCTGCGCAGTCTGCTTAGCATTCTTGGCCATGACGCAGCCTCCCATATTACTTCCTTGGTGCGCAGCAAGTCCCTCTCTCTTTCTCTCTCCCGCGACCAGACGGCTAGGCCGGTTCGAAAAAGCACGCCACGAACGCTGACATCTATATTATCCCCGCGAGCCACCGCACGCGTGTGACTCAGACCACTTATTCGCTATCGTCGCGCGGGCACGACTGCTAACTTCACTTCACTTAGCGATTCAACCCGAAGGTTTGTTTTGATAGGTGAGGGTAAGGCTCACCCCGTACTAAGCCAATGGCGTGTGAAATTCACACATTAAGGGTAGGGGGGCCAGTACCTTTCCCTGGGCCACCTGCGATTTCCTACGAAGTTCAGACACTCAGAATATCGAATCATCTACATCTACATATGCACGATACCCTGCAAGCCACCGCGAGGGTGTGTGGCAGGGGGTGAAGATCTCCAAGCATGCACTACAGACATACTAACAAGCAACTATAGGGTCTCATGCAACTAGATTGTAAGTACCTATAGTATTTAAGAAATTAATACATGCATCATTCATTACAGACCACTCTAAAATATTTCCCCTACCTATCCCTTTGCTATGCTGCCTATTCTGTTCTCTATAGTACGGGGGAAGAATGCCATTTTGAATCTATCTATACGACAATCTATCTCTCTAATCTTATTTATCTGGTCGAATCTAGCATAATACGCTTGTGTTTTTAATATGTGCCTAACATCTTCAGTAAAGCTATCCGATTTAAATTTCTTTAATAGATGTAATCTGTACTTTAACCTACGCTCTGATAATGATTCCTACCCTAATTCTTGTATTAATTCTGAAACGCTACTCAACCTATCGTAACACCTTTTAATGAACCTAGCTGCTCTACGCTGCACACTGTCTAGTTCTCTAATCAAACCTAATTCATTCGGATCCCATACACTGGCTGCATACTCAAGGTGGGGCCTAACTAGTGAAAAGTAATATGAATCGCGCTTGCTTGAAACGCGAAAGCTTGAGATGGGGGTGTCCAGAAAGTCTCTTGCCCGGGATTTGAACCCGGGACCCTCCGGTCAGTAGCTCAATGCTCTACCCACTAGGCCACCCCGACTGCTAACTACGTTACGGGATAGTCTTTTAACGTAAATAAAGTCACCGACGGAACAAAGCAGCTCCACAAGGAATGCGGCTTCTCACACCAGTGAACCCATGCGGGACAGGCACTGCTCACAATATTTCTACGTAAGAGGGTGTGACAACCACTGACTTATAATTTCGGAATACTTACTTTTTCTTCTCCCTCACAAATTAGTTATTACGTGTTATATTTTTACCATAATAGGATATATATTTTTATCATTACAGGCGTACTATTATTATTATACCTTAATTCAGGAGATGGATGAAATTTATGGATGTAATGATAAATATTATATATAACAGGTCGTAAAGGACGCGGTAGAAAGGAATTACGTTAATATGAAGAGGTTGTCCGATAGAAGAATCAAGTGGAGGGCTGCGTCAAACCAATCCTTGGATTGTCGACCCTTGATGATGATGATGAATGATATATACCAATAACTGCATTTTGAAAATTCGTAAAAACCTACACCTGGTCTGTATTTTGAAAATATAAACTGTACTTTGAAAATTCGTAAAAAGCTAAATCTGGTCGAAGTAAATCCTATCACAGAGGAAGTATCTCATTTTTCAAGTGCAGTTATGTTCCGTTTTCCCTCAATCACGCCCGAAATCTCAAATTTTGACAAACAACAATATTTTGGATCCCTGTAACATACGTAGTCCACAAACATCTGATTCTAGCCATGTCATTAAAGCTAATGTGCGAAATCGGTCATGCACTCGAGGCAAGCAACTCAACTATTCGCCCCATTACATATACATGCGAGGGAATCAATCCATAGAGAATCTAGTTCCGAAGACAATGGTTACGGTTGCTCATGAAGAGCTTGGCAGAGGAGAAGGAAAGACTCCCACAATCAACCCATCAAGAAATCCTGACGAGACGACAGAGGTGAAAACAGGAAGAGAACAAAACAAGATATATTTCGCAGCAGTCAGAAAAGGGAACATGGAATGTTAGGTAAATACTGCGGTACGCAGGAAGTAAGCACTAAAGAAGTAAAGAAATGAATACATGAATTTAAGAAGTGGCACGTTTATTAACACTTCGGCGCTAGGACGTCGATGACTATTGGTGTATAAAGAGTATTTTTACCATAGTACACTGGAGACATTTAAAGAGTAATTTAGCATGGAGGACGATATTTATTCAGTAGTATCCATAGTAATAAAAAGTAGATAAGAACGTACGGTAGCAAAAATGAAGTCAGCTTGCGATAGAATAATCGCGCTCGCCAGAAGAATTATTCATGATTAGGATGTGTATCTACTTCAACAAAGTTACCATGAAAGCCATCACGAGGGAGATTGGCAGAGGGTGAGGATGCCAACATGAAGACCATAGAGATGAAGAAGCAGAGAGTGTAAACAGTCAGCCGGAGGAAGTGACATAAATAACATTCCTGGGAGTAAGCGATTGATCATCTTGTGCGATTGGAACATGGTGTGGGTGAAGGGAGATCTGGGAACAAGGTAGGAGCGGATGCGTTAGGGACGATAAAATACCATAGCAGGACCGCTGTCATGCTCTGCGCAAGAAATTCTTCAGCATTCACAGACACTTGGTTAGAGCCCCATATGAAGTGTAGGCACGCAATAGTAATTCTGGGAATGATCAATTAGATTACATCATGGTTAACCAAAAATATAGGACGTATTTAAAAAATTATCATTTCTTCACGGTAGAAGGCAACAACAGGCGGAAGTGGAAACAAGATGCCTCGGCAAAATAAAATAAAATTCTGCGGGGAAAAGGAATTAAGGAACTCTAGCAGGAGCAGCGGAGAAGGAATCAGCAGAAGAAGCAATTTGAAGAAAATATCATAGATGTACGCTGTAATTGGAACCAAATGAATATGAGTTGAAGAATCTCAAAAGATTGATTTGAAAAATGCCGAGGAAAATTTGGAATGCAAATGCAAATAGAATCGATTGACCATGGATCACTATAGAGATGACTGGACAATTGCAAGAGAAATTGAAGTTAGAGAAGCGATAAGCTGGACATAATTGCCGAAAACACATTTTAAAATATCCGAAATAGTCAAGTAAACCCCATGGTGTCACCATCGCTGGCGACATGCGATGGGGATAACGCAATGTGCGGGAAATAACTGCCTCAACGGGGATCGGGTTGGTGTGGTGGCTAGAGTACTGGGCCCGTATTCTCGTTTGAAACGCAACCTCGGTTATCTCCCCAGCAACGAAACCGAGGTTGCGTTTCATTGATTTCCTCATTAGAATGTTTACAAAAAGTTAACGCAAGTCCCGAAAAACCTATGTTATCCCTTGGATACCACGAGAGTTTCAGAAAGAGAATAAGGACCCTGGGTTAAGAGTAGGCTAATGCCGACGCCGGGTTTCTCTCCACCCTTCCTCCGTTCCCTAAAAACTCCTACCATTACCCAATTACCCACCTATCCTATATGGCGCAAATGACCTCAGCTGTCGGTCCCTTCCCCTGAATAACCAACCAACCAACTGCCTCAACAAACTGTTTACAGCGATTCTTAAAGAAACGTCTCAGCAAAAGCGGAGATAAAGTGAAGTAATAATAATAATAATTTTTATTCCACCTCTGAGAAAAAATAAAACATACAAATACAATGAATACAAAACACATCATTTAGAGGGGAATATAGGTACCCCAGAGGATAACCTGTGTAGGGGGTACCATCATCAACTATTCAAAGCAGCAGCTGGTGCTAATCTATACAAGTATCAAACCTAGTGGCTAATAAACACTTTATATATTCAAACATTGTGTTCAAAACAATGAAATAGAAAAAAATGACAAATGAAAGAAATGAATGAAGCATGAACATAATACCAGTACTGACAGTATAAAAATTAAAAAAAGTAAGGATGCTATTTACCTTCCGTCAGGCCTCAATTAAAGACACAGCTAATGTAAGGGATAGCTATGAAGAACGGTCGAATAAGAACTCAGAATGTGAACAGAGAACATCGTCGACTTTAGTTAAAGGGTGACATGGTAATTGTGTAATTGACAAAAGCATACTGTAATAACTCGGATGGAAATCGCTCATCAAACAAAAGGTTATAATTATGAGTTTAATAAAAATGAATTAATACAGTTATTATACCACACATAATAATATTCTTTAAGGACATTCAAATCCGATTGGATCCCCGATGACGCTAGGAATGCTTTGAGAATTCCCGCGTGTTACGGTCTTTAAAAATTAACATCCTCACAACACATACAAGACGAATTAACCTTCGGGTCCATGAGATAGAATATTAGTTAGGTATTGGTTCAAAAAATATGAAACAATTTCGTCTAGGCTTCCAAGCATAATTTGTACGAATTTCGTGTGCCGTGCAATAATGAACATCTCCTCAAGGTAATAGCGTAACAATCTCCCACCTCAATCATTCGATTCCACTTGAAATCCTGCAGTTCAGCTACATATGCAAAAATATATTCGAACAACAAAGAATTTGAATTATGGTATAATCTTAAGAGTATTTCGGCAAAGAAATATTTCTGCTCTTAATTCCTTTATCATGTGCGCCTATCGGAAATAAAGCACCTAATCACCATCTAACCGCTCTAGCAACAATATCTAGCTGCATGTGGTCCTATTATGTAGCATGTTTCCACGTTGTAGCCTAGTTGAATGTCAATAGTTCATGTTTGGTGATCTTCACCCCCTGCCACACACCCTCGCGGTGGCTTGCAGGGTATAGCGTACATGTAGATTGATCATAATGACCTGACTCTCACGACGCAATCTATTACCTTTTTGAACAATCAGACATACTCTTCCTAATAATCCCTCAACACATCTATTCCGTGATTACAGAAGGGTACGCTTACTTTTTGAACAGCCAAGTGGACGTTTTACCCATTATGTGACTATCGACAGGCTATTTTCAATGGGTTTTTTTTATTATGAGATTAATGCAAAATCTTCTAATGAAACGGTTTGAGAAAGCATTAAATTATATTTCATTATTCGCACTCACCGTCAGTAAAAAGTTCACAAAATGATTACGGCAAACATTTGATATGCTGAACCCTTACGCGAAATTAATTCAGGATGCTATTATTCGAAAAGTGTACTTTTTTACCCTAGCAACGGTAAAAAATATATTCAAATTTTAAACCTGCTTAAATCAGAATACCTTCCTCCCAAGAAATACGAATGGGCACTTAAAAAGTAAAAGATTTTTCGATTAAAGCGGAACTAAGCGGGTAAATACCTATTAGAGAATAAGAAATTTCAATTCAAAGAGGCAAAAGATAATATTGGAAAAAGTAAAAATGAAAGGTATGCTTATCTAGCGTTTACGAAGGCAGGAATTGATGGAGCATACCCGTTCCATCATATGCCGCAAGTGAAGAAGCATTGGCATAGGAAAGGTCGAAGCCTAATAGTTTGAAAAGGCATTCGCAGGGAACACGTAATAATACAAAGGATAAGCCTCTTGAACACTTTCAACGGCTTCATTCAGCGATGAACGCGAGCAGCTTAATTTCAAAAGCCATACACCACTGGTTTTGTATCGAAGGCAAGATGGAACTTCGAAGGCAGGAAGCTGATTATATCAGAAATAGAATGTACTTGCAGAGAAGTACAAGGAGAAAGACCGAAACAAATCAACCGACAAACCCCAGCAAACAGTACCGTTAAGGGCCGAATCGAAAAAATGCGTTCTGATATCTAAACTCGAAATTTGTCCTTCTTACAAAAAAGCCAGGATTTTTCCTATCCATTCAGATGCGTCTGCACCAACTTCTATGCAGCTTAAACCCGCTATTTAGGCGTTGTCATAATAAATAAAAAGCGTTTGATTTCAATAGTAAATTATGCTTAAATTTTCATGGAATTCTTCAAGCAATAAATACCATTTTCATTAATTTTTTTGTTCCCATTCCTTAAAGAGTAGAATCTTCCCTTTGGGGAGGGATATCCTTGTTGTTTAATCCAAATTCTCCATATCAGACGTCGTGTATTGCTTTCCGTTGGCGATTGTGTTGGATATATTTCCGCTGGAAAGTAGACGGGCTGCAACTTTGCTAATAGCTCGAACGTGGATCGATAGTGTTCGACATGTGCCCAGTATCGACCTGAACTCGCATCTCAGTTGCTATTTACACATGCGAGTGGAGCTTAATAGTTGTTAGCAGTTGACTGTCATAGCAGTCAACTGCTACGTGTAAACGAACCTTAACGATATGTTTTGGGCGAGAATCGGAACGCAGGCAACGATATCTCGAAGCCGCGCATCCCGCGCTAGGGATCGCGGAGCACGAATCGGAGGGGTGCGAAATGCATTTAGACTTGGCAACCAGAGAAGAGCATGCTCCTTGGAGGAGAGTGAGGCAATCCCGCCCCTCCTCGTATCACTCACCCCCCACTCCACCCCCCTCACTTTATGGCCTGATTATCACCAGCGGCGTAGATTGTGCACACATAGTCGGACTTTGTGATACAATTACAAAGTACCCGTATCGAAAGGAGATCACGAAGTCAAGTGCTCCTCTTCAAGTCTTTCCTACTTGAGCAACTCGATAAAAGGCGACGCTAATAGCGACATTGACGCTCCAAATCGGAATGGAAAAAAAATACCACGACCACAAAGTTGCATCAGGGAATAAATATCGACTCAGGGCAAGGCTAAGGACTTCATAAAAATCACTATTCAATCCAGGAGGAGATTACGCCAGGTTGCGACACCCTCGGTCGTGATAAGGGTGTCCGATGATTATCGCAGCCATTGACTCAACGACGACGCACAAGAGCCATCTCTTGAAGGAAATCCTAACTTCAAAGTGTCGCGGGAGAATCCGAGGCGCTGAAATAGGTACAAAATCTTTTGCAAATCTCCCAGGGAACGCAACCTGACGGGAAAAATCAATCAGCAGGTTTCTGGGTGAGAGTATTCAAGATATCGAAACAAATCTGAGAATCCAAATGGAGAGATGGTGAAGCAGACTTGCGAAATAGCATTTGGACATGAGATCGAGAAAAGATGACCATGCAATCACCGTGGCCCGCATTCTATAACTCGTATCACCGATGGGAGCCTCCATCGGTGGTGATACATCACCGCTCTTCCGATTCTGTAACGTGACGAAGGGATGTTTCTCACCCCAAACAAGGTGGTATTAAATCAAGGTCCTTAAAGTATACTTTAAGGACCTTGATATAAAATCACCGCCTCTTAGCCAACCGCATCTCGTCATCCCCTAAATGTATACCTAGAGGTTCCGACATTATGTTTACGAGAAAAAAACATGGTGCGTTAAGTAATTATATTACTGTAGTGACTCTTGTGATGTGGTGACCTTCTCTTTTCAATAATCTATTAATTTTCTAAGGGTTCAGACCAGTGGCGTGCGGTGTCAATTATTCTCGGGTAAGCGCTCGCACATCAGGTAAGGTATGCATCCCGCACATCACTTGCGTAACCCCAATTAAAATCTGGATAACTATTACCGAGAATGGCATTTATTTAAATTACTGAATTGTAAATTAAATCTGGATAATTTATTTGGTTAATCACCTACGATGCACATTAAAATCACTTTTCAGCACGTTCATCAAGTACTATCTAAAAGATGCACACCCAAAATATTTTCTCATCGAAAATTTTCTCGCGGAGAAACTATTGGCTATCTAACTTGAACCGTTTCAAAAGGAAAACATGTCTGCGTAAAAGATCTAGTGATAGCTATTCCATGTGTAGGAAATGTGCGAATTCGCTGATTTTTAAGATACGGCTCACCTACCAGCACGATCTCGGAATACGATAGATAAAGAACACCGCTCTGGGTTTGAGGCCTTATGAGTAATTTTATGTGTCATGTCCATGGCTTGCCTTTAGAAATATATAAAATACTATGAAATAAATGAATCGGTCACATCCATCGTAATCAATATCTTGAAACATGATAGTAAGTTTAGAGAACGTTGAATGTTCACAAATTTATATAGGAAAGGTATGTCGAGAATAAATACTTATTCACTTAAGGTTAAATACAGGAAACGTAGAAAAGCATATAAATTTAATCTGTAAGATAAATAATAAGCGGTGTTATAAAATCGAATACATTGCGGGAAATGTCGTTATACATTTCCCGCAATGTATTCGATTGTTACTTCAGAGGGGTCACCCACTGATTTGCAAACAAATATGAGAATATAAATAGGTAAAAAAGCATTCACTAGTCTTGTCCTTCTTACAATGAAATCTCCAATGAAAAAACCTATCGATATGCATTATTGAAAAATCTATCGATATATATTATTGAAATTATCTTTTGGGGTTGGGACCGACCACAGCGCTCCCTTCCCCCTGGATCCGCCCCTGTTCAGGCCGTTCAATTCCCCAGGCATGACTGCTGCCCCTTCGTATGTCGGAGCAACGAGTTCTTCTTTCAGCCTATAAGAATTAATTATATGCTTTGCATGAACAAATAACGCATTGGCAGACCCAGCGGAACTAACATCAGAGAACGAAATTAATCCATGCTGCACTTCCGAGGCATTATCGTGGAAGTATCTTAGTGTTGTGGATGGCTGGGATTTATTACTGATATCTGAGGTCTCGTCTAAAAATAGCGCCACAAAAATTGCGCTGCCTATTTCGTCTCTTATTTTATTTTCCAAAATTGTGCTAATAGGTATTATCAAGTCGTTTTTAGTGCGTTTTGTTCTTCCTCTGAAAGGAGAATTGACGAGATGATGTGGTAAAGTTGGGTCATATTTACTGATACTATTTAAAATTGCAGTGTAAATACCCTGATACGGGGAAGCTTCAACCTTAAGTCCTCGAAATGAAAGCTCTTGATTGGCAAAAAGGCGCATTGTGTCGATTAATCTCCACATGATCACTCTGTTCTAGGCCACTGTTTCATTATGCCGCTCTACACTTGCCAGGAAATGGTAATGAAGACGTGCTTCAACGCGGGCACTGCCGAAGTTGAGAAAACAAGCGAATGTGTCCCTGCGACCTTTTTGGTCATTATGGCATTTGATATAATATTGAGTTCGTCATAAATAGGAAACATAGCCAACAGAATAATTTCGTGAGATTAGAACTACCGGTCAGCCAACGGGTTTTTATATGCAGGGAAACGCAAAAATGTAGAAAGTACTCACGATTACACTTTAAGTGTCTGCACTTTAAACTTGATTACCAAAATATTTCCTAAAGAAATTTATAATATCTCTAAAGGACCCCGGTTTCACTAAAAACTTTATTTGTGAAGTGCAAAGACCCAGTGGACTCCAAAGAGAGAAGTGGCGTGTATGCTTTACAGTGTGGTGATTGTGATGGAGTATATGTGGGTCAAACGGCAAGGAAGTTTAACATTAGAAGTAAAGGACATATGAATGCTTTTAAACATAGCAATGACGATAAGAGCAACTTTTCGAAGCATCTTTTAGACTATGACCATCGTGGTGATTTTAATGTCGACATTTTACACATTTCTAACAAAAGGAGTTGAATTCACTTGAGCAACTTGAGATTTTAAAAGCATTGAATGACCCGAAGTTCTAAACGAATATTTGTACCCGGCCTCCTCGCCTATCCTCGACACATTCGCTGCCTACGCTCCCCCCATTCTACCCAAGGTCTACCACCAGCCCTGCAAAGCATCGCCTATCTCTCCACCCTCCACCACTTCCCACAATACACTCCGCGTCCACCTCCTAATTACCTCCCACCTTCCCCTTCCACCCAACTACCCCCCCCCCCTCCATTCTCGTTTGTGGTATATATACAGGGACTTCGCCTTGTGACTTTTTTAAAGGCCGTCGTACACGGTACAATTTCTTGTACAAGATCTTGTACAATAAATTGAGCGAGATTGGACCAATAAATTGTACAAGAAGTTGGTTGACTGTCGTACACGATCAAAGATTTTCATGTAATTTGTGCGCCAATTACATGCGCAGATATCGTTTTCTGTCGAACAGCTGAATTGCGATATCCTATGACGATATTATTTTGAAAATACTGCCATGGTTACTGGGTTACAATGATTTGCTGCCATTGGGTGCTTTCCAATCATCGACGCAAGTCGACACAAGTCAACTTGTGTCGCGTGTAGTGCTTTCCAATCAGTGTGTGTCGCTGTTGTGTCAAACGCGAGTCGACACACGGTGACACACCGGTAATGGTGAGTTACTGAAAAAAGAAAGAAGGACGGCGCAAGCTCTAAATCGCAATACGTCTGCAAGAGGCATATTGAAAATAACCGATAAATCAGAACAAATGTTTAAGTTAAGTATTTTCTTAATTAATCATCCTACAACTCATTTTTTTGTTTATTGGTAACGATCTTGCTATAACAAGAAGGAAACATCTGTGGATTCAATTTCCTTCCCACAAAAACGCACCAATCACGAGTCCCCGTGAAAGTCCTTAGCGCATCAGCTTCTGCGCACTGAAACTTGCTTTCCATTCGCGAAGACACAAGTCGACTTGAGTTTCCGCGAGTTAACTCAAGACGACGCATGAGTCGCTTGAATGGAAAGCACCCAATAATGAATAAAATAAAATGAAATTATACGATATGTTACTTGCACTCTTTCATCGGCTCCTGAAACCCATTTTTTATGCTCCAAATAACATGTTTATGCTTGTTGCTAATATTTTCTTATTGGTTTAATAACGTCATCTTCATTTCATTGTGGTTCAATGTTTGTCAGTGCGTCCAACTCATCTTTTGAGAAATAGATCACTTCCAATGCAACCGACGAATATCACAATATGGAAGCAACAAAGAATATCATAATATGGAAGCAACAAAGAATATCACGATATGCACCACAAAAATGGTAGTTTTTCTAGCCAATAGGGATAAAAGTGACCACAAACACAGAACACCAACCTTACGAATACAAAACGAACGCATCACTACCGTCACATGTCATGTGCAGAAGCTACGGAGTGGAACTTGGACGGTTTCATCCAATAATATAGAGCATGATCTAATATCTTGTACAAGAAATTGTACGAAAACCTCGTACAGGATACAATTTGCGCATTGTACAAGTTCTTGTACAAGAAATTGTACCGTGTACAACGGCCTTAATATATTAATATTGTAGCGTGTCAGTCAGTCATTCTGTATCCGTTTTTTTTTGTTCTCCCCCAAGTTTTGAGCTAAAAGAGTGAGGTTTTTGTGCGTTGAGTGTGGATTCTCTGTCTGTATGATTTGATAGTAGTTTTGGATTTTTAGCAGTTTTTGGTGCAGAGAAAAATGCAAAAACGTGGTTCGTGGAAGGCAGTTGTCTGTACGTATTTGTGTTTGCAGCAGCTCGAGGTTGGTTTATTAATTTGAGGTAATCTCCGGATGTACCGGTAGGATTGAGGTGGGAGTGGTGTCATTTGAAAGACGAAAGCTGGGCACATTGCTTAGGCGTATTATTATTTTCGTTGTTTGACCGAAAAGTGTGAAAATTAAAGCATGAAAAAATGGTGTTTTCCCTATCTTTTAACATGGGAAACCAGTTGCTATGCAATTTTGTTTACGTTGACAAATAAATGTGTATAGGTACGTTTTTGGTAAAGGGACAAAAATGGGATTGAATAAAGTGGAATTTGTTTCACTAATCAATTTTGTAAGCACGAAAATATTATAGTGAAATAAAACAATTTTTGCCTACCGGCCTTGTGCCTGAAATGTGAATTTCAAAGGGAGGCGTTTTGAAGTACTTTTCTAATAATTGAACGAAGGTTATAAATGTTTAATATGTATTAATGTTTGTTGCTAAGTCAGCGGGTTAATTCGAAAATACACCCACCATTTTAAAATTATCAGTGGCTGTATTACACCCAAAAACATTCACATATATCTCCACCTACAAGATGTATATAATTATTATAAGGTCCTGTGATTACTAAGGTCATTTCGAACCTTTAATAAACCAGATTAAAACAAGTGTTAGAAAAACAATACTTGGTAAGTATGTAGATTACTTAGACATAGTGTAAACTATGAGAGGACACGATAGGCTCAAATCTGTGTTGGTCATATGGCAAAAGAGTTACATTTAGAGCTGTTGGGCAGATTACAATGCATCTTAAATTTTGGGTAGTAAATTCACTTCATGATGAAATTTTAGAAATTTTTATTTTATTTCAATCGATACGTTTGAAATCGCCAACCAATACCTTGCTCAGATCCCCAAATATTTTGTGCTGTTTGCCTTCAATCCTATATTTTGCACAGCAGACAAGCAGGTGTTTCACCTGAAATATTTCCAAAAGCTCAAAAAACCAATTCAAAAAACTAAATCACATAAATCTACCGAGACGATCCCTGAACATCGCTTTGGGTATAATATTTACCAAATATTACGTCAAAATCATTCGATCGACTCTATTAAAACCTAGAACATTCCATTTTTCATCATTAAAAAACATCATTCACTTACCTAAAATGTTTGAAAACGCTTAATGGACCAATTCTATTTTCAATCTACCCAGACGTTTCCAGAAAAATGTCACAGCCACCGCAGTTTGTGGTGCAGGGAAAGATGCAAAAAACGTGGTTTTTGAGAGTGGGAGACAACATATAATGAAATTATGGCGTAGACTGTACTTTTTTAAGTACAACAACATATAGGATAATTAGAGCGGGACACATTTCTCTATTTATTTATAAAATAGCCATTTCCATCTCTCTGCATACGAAATGCTTATGAAAAGTTGGTGCACAAGTGATAAAAAATGCAAAGACTACTTTGAGTAGTGAAGCAGTAACTGCCTGCCTGAAGCACAAGCACTACTGCCACATATTGGTGTCATCAGTAGTTTCCAAACACTTTGTAAAACCTCATTTGACACTAGAATCATGGGATTAAATGCATTATATGCAGAATCATTGCCTCAATGAAATGGTTAGCATTTAAGTTTGGTACTCTCCTCAGTCTACTACAGTGAGCATTGCACAGAGGAATGAAAAATATGAATTGTTTTACTCCAAAATGTTTTCTTAAGTTTGACAAACTAATCCAAAATTGTTTTCATTTTTGGGAAGCATATACACAACCACATTTCCCACTGCTCCCACTTGAGTAGTACAAAAATACAAGTAAAAACACAAAGTTCACCTCAAGAGCACACCAGACAGATACTGCTTGCAAAGCAGGCCGCAGGTCTGCTGGTCACCTGATGATGGTCTCTTGGGTGTTTTCAAGCCTGTTTCCGCACTAATAGGCGCTTCAGACCGGGAGGAAAGGTATAAGGATAGGGATGGAAGGGATGGGGCGGGAAAAATCAATTGAAATCTGATGATGGTGCTTAGCGCCGAAACCTGAATCGTGAGTTTTCAATTTTATTGTGGTTTGTAAAAGTTCGGAATAAATCAACTGTCAAAATGAATACTAGCATTTTTAAATTAATAATCTTAATAAATAATTTCAAATAAATGATTAAAAGTGAATCATAAAAAAATTAACTGAATACATATACCTCCGATACTAGTTAATAAGCTTATACGGAACGCACAGTCTGCTTGAAAGCGTCCGCAACCCCACCTGGTGGCAGGTAGAGCAAAGATTGCGATGCCACACGTATGACTTACCCGGTATGCAATAGTTTGCCGTCGCGTTTTCGCGCCGTTGAATTTTTCACTTATTAATTACAGAGGAAAAAAATACTTTACGTCATTTTAAAATAGAACGGCTTAAAATATGCACTCCAGGAGTTATAAACCTTTGATGAAGACAATAAAAATAATATGCAATAGGAAAGTAGGTACCCTATTGGATAAAGTGACCCGGATAGGGCGGCGATAGAAGTATAAAATAAAACAATCTCTAAAGCGGAATGGGGGGAGACCGTGTGGTGAAGGTAAAAGTGACAAAAAAACAAGCAAATCAAATGCAGATAAAAATAAAAAATTAAAAAAACATAATGATGGTGACAATTACAATAAATGATAAAAAATAGAAACCACAGAAAAGGGCAAAGAGGAAATAAGGGGCGTATGAATTACTCATGCTGAGCCTCTTAGAGGAACGGACATCGAAGGAGTATTGCAAATCGTACGTGGTCATTCAACAAACCTTTTCGGTGGAAATAACAATTTGAAACATTTTCATTCAAGTTTTCCTATATTCCCCTCTAAATTGATGTTTTTTGTATTCTTTGTATTCGTAAGCTTTATTTTTTCTCAGAGTGGAAATAAAAATTATTACTATTATAATTATTTAACTTTTCTCCCTTCCTAACAAAGTGTCTAATATAAGGTTAGTGCATATTGTGTCCATTTCCTAAAAGGTGTTAAGCGACGTTGGACGAAAGGTCAGATTTTTTCTAACACTTGTAATATTCTCTAATTTACCATATCCTATTAACATACTACTTCAAGTTTTTCTCGCTTTTTCAGCGTGATAGGGTTCGATAAGTTGAAACTATATGTTTAATAAAATAAACCCATTGTGTAGTCACGTTTGACAAGATAGAAAAGTGTGAATGTTTTTGTTGATAGTCAGTGAAATAATGGTCATCTATGGTTAACCACAGAATATTAGTGCTGCGCTTAATGATCACCTAGCGGGATTATTCGAATTTCATATTAAATATTATCAAAACAAATAATCACAAGTGAAAACATTTCATTCTTCAAGCCATTAATTTGCTTATTACTTACCAACCCTAATATCATGTGACTCAACTTAATTGGTGCTATCAGCAAATCACGTACTGCGTTTACTCTAGCGCGCACATATTCATAGCACTCATCATCACTGGGTGAAGAAACTTCACCCAGGGTGATGACCATTACCCAAGTTACAGAATACAGCCCCTGATTCCTCTGAGCAAGGAAGATTGGATGCCGAAGTAGAACGCTTGCTTTGCTATTTTTATCTTTTTTAAATTGTGAAGTATACACTAGGATATTATTACTAATCCTCTTTATGCATGCTATGTAAATCATGTTTGGTGTGAAATCACCCCCTGCCACACACCTTTATGGAGGTTTACAGTATATTTTGTAGATGTAGTTGAAGACATCGTAAACGCCAAATGTGAAAAACTAATAAAATAATCCTATAAACATGTATTAACTTACAGATTAATGAACTCGTTGTGATAATAAGCAACCGTTAAAAATTATACGGGTAAACCATACCGTGTGGAATCACGGATCTATCTTCCGCGTTATCGCAATCTTTATCGTTAACGCTTATCCCTAGAGTAGCGCAGGGTTAACAATAATCGTCTATAAAATTCGCTCCGCTGATTGTAATAAGCGATTTGAAGTGCTGTACGAAAAATGAAGAATGGATATCACGTTCTGTCTCGGATAAGTTTAATCGATAAATAACGATAACGCTAGCGCACGCGTTATGAAGATCCATGATCGAGGCAATGGGACGTTGCTAGACAAATTAATGTTGAATAAAAGCATGGTAATGAATTAGCTTCTGGAAAAAGAGTACATTCTTTCTCCAGAAACAACAACTGTATCAAGCAAAATAAATTACTGAACGAATACATGACGCGGTAGAATCATAGAAGTGGAAATAACTGCCCTAACAGACCGCTGATTGCGAACCTTCGCAAGGAGGATTCTGGGTAAATGCAGCGATGACGTAAGGGAGCGATGCTACTTCTCCCTCGCCATACATCATTTCCAGCACGCCGCTAGCATACACTGGGTGCTCAATACGAGACCGGTTTGAATATGAAGTTAGAACGTTTACCGAGAGGCTCGGCGAGATTTACGACTGGTTGCGCTAGCGCTTCAAACCTTGGAGAGGAAATACATAAGGATCACGGTTACGAATCCTTAAAAGGCAATAAAAAGCAGATCTGTTTCCCAATAACACTATAAATATTTCAAGAACCCCCGCATTTTACGCTATCACGTATGTATTTACCCCAGATTCCTGGGGTAAACATACGTGAAATAATCTAATCGTAAACGGATTCATCACAAGATTATGGGGTAAATGTGACGATCATGTACGAGAAATCAGCTACTTTTCCCTTGTTAGAACTCATTTTGAATATGCTGCCAGTATATAGGATCCCTAAGAAATCGGTCTAAATATGGAACTTGAACGTGTGCAGCGAAGATCGGCAAGATTTGTAAAGGGACGATACGATAACCATACTAGCGTAACCAGTCTATTAAATGAATTAAAATGGGAATCATTGTCAGATGGCAGGTTGAAATTTAGTCTTGATCTCTTAAATAAATTCCAAGACCATATTTTCAGTGATGACGTTAAAAATATTTTGCGAACCCCAACTTACTATGGTAGACTGGACCATAATCACAAAATTAGAGAAATTGACAGATGCCGAACTGACAGATTCAAAATGTCCTTCTTTCCTCGTACAATTAGGGATATGAACTGCGGTAAATACGCCCAATACGAGTGAATCAATCCATAGCATGTTGGTATAAGGAATTGAAGGTAAGCCAACAAACAGCATGTTTTTGCATGCTTACTTTGCTATTTTTTCTTTTTTAAATGGTAAAGTTTAGACTAATGTATTAATACTAATCCTTTTAAATGCATGATATATAGTGCACGTTTTGTGAGCATTCACCCCTTGCCACACCTTTATGGTGGCTTGCAGGGTATTACGTAGATGTAAATGAGAAAGAAAGCTTCACGAATACATTGCTTCCTCGCATTTTCAGCTGAATTCTTACACATTATCATAAACCCCTGTAGATATTTGACTACAGTCATAACTCAGAAGAAAATGCGTACATACATGATCCGATTTTGGAGACAACAAATTTGAATGAGAAGTGCACTTAACGCCGAAATTTATTCTTTAAGCATTTTTGTTCAAATGCTTTTGCTGTGGTCCTCCAAGAAATCACGACTGAATCCACTAATGTTATGATCGGTTACTGCTTAATTCAGATCATAAGCGTTGTCATAGCAAACAAACCAGAATGCATGGGGGATCAGGTTGGTGTGGTTGCTAGAGTACTGGCCTCCTACCCCGAGGGCCCGGGTTCGATTCCCGGCAGTGGAAAACTGGACCCTACTAGAGTGCGTAGTGGAAGGCGTTTCAGGTTCAGTACTCCGTCCGTCGGATGGGACGTTAAACCGTGGTCCCCTTGGCGCCAGTCGTTAAGAGAAGGCCATTAATGCCGGCGCCGGGTTTCTCTCCACCCTTCCTCCGTTCCCTGAAAACTCCTACCATTACCCAATTACACACCGTACCTATCCTAAATGGCGCAAATGACCTCAGGCTTCGGTCGCCTCTCCCTGAATAACTAACCAACCGCCATCCAACATTTTTCGATAATAACTTTGGATGACAATACATGTCTGCGTAATTTCTAAATGGAGAAGATGGCTGATGAACAGATTATTATGTCACTTAAAATTCGCCCGTGAACATGGGTGGAATATGACATTCCGTGAAAGAGACCGAAATGCATGGAGAGGGAATTTCACCTGCAAACTAACCAAGTGATGACATCGACTTTGAATTGAAGGAGAGGGTGTTTTACATTTTACAAGCACGCAGAAATTTGGTCTTTAAAATGTGTGTAAGCAGATGGAAATGGAATCGAACACTTTCCAACAGCTGTTACGTTGCATCAACGGTGGCAAAGCCGTCCCGTATATAAATGCTCATCACACCGAGAGGAGAGGTGTCATTTTGGAATTGGCAGGGAATGGTGGGGAGAAACCCGGCGTCGGCATTGTTCTGCTCAAAACTGAATTCAACAGGGGTCCACGGCTCTGCGGCCAGTCCGTCGGACGGTGTACTGAACTTGCTATGCTCTCTACACGGCATCCAAGCAAATGTTCCACTCAAATCTCCTCCGGGATTCAAACCCAATCCCGGAGGATGGCCAGCCAGTGATTTGCTATTCCCTTCCTCCTCTGTCCTTCTTCAACACTTTGTTACTTCCCAGATCTCCGAAACGGAACACACTTCACAGCAGTCCGAACTAGTTACAAGGTTCACTTGACAGGCAACTAAAAATCGTAATAACATTAAAGGGAAAGTTGGTCGAATGGGCGAGGATATCTAACAAGTTGGGGAGGCCGCCCTTCTCTGTGCGATCCGGGTACTTCGAACTCAGCGCCTTGAGAGAAACCGGAATGGCAACCAGCGGGGATCAACACTTCGAAAACGAGCCGTTGAAGAAAAAGGAGTTCCATTTTGAAAGAGGATTAAAAGTAGTTCAAAAATTTAAAGACTTTTATGAATACGATTTATCAACGCGTTCGCCACATCGGCGTTCCCCCAACAGTATCTCTCTCCCTCACTCTAAGCAGTTCTCTCAGACAGGGGCCCAGCCCCAACTTTCTACACTAGAGGAGGAAGGGACCCGATCCCGTTCTACTGCCTTGTACTACTCCTCGAGGGCTGTATGGAAGGACTTCCCTTTCACTGACGCCTCTCAGAATGAGCTTATAATCGCCACATTAATTTTTTCCCGGAAATAGTCTAAAATTTCTACTAGCATGATTTTGTTGGTTAGAAACGTAGGTACGGTAAATTCGTTAAGAGCGAAACTAAAGGATACAAATATGTGGAGGAACATGGATTTTTATAAAATAACTATTACACACGAAATACACATACGAACGAAAATGTCCATTTTGTTTGAAATCATGAACGATTCGAAGTACAAAAAAAGCTAAAATTTCCACTAAATGTGTATATAATAATACAACAAAAAATATTATTTCACTATTAATAATGGCTTTAGAGCGTTCCTCCTCGTAAACGGAGAAGAAACGGTACACCCTTACCGCCATCTCGGAGTACGTGTGTTCTGAATCGGGCTACACGGTTGACTCCGACAAAGCTAAAGTTATATGAGAGCAGCTACTATCCAAGGCTAATCCGGGAAGCAACAGAACCCTTAAAACAAACCCGAAAAGTACATCCGGGAAGACGTTTACACTCTGGCCAATAGCTGGAAGAGAGTATTCAAACTTAACGGTCTTGATTGTTGAATGCATTGACCAGGCAACCATCTTCACCAATCAGGGCCAACCTAGGACTCTCATTTATATAATACATAAGACAACCAAGAATCAACGCATTGCCACTATAGACCTGAAGACACCAGCAGTGGGGCTCGAGAAACTGTTGTGCTAAAAGACATCTTAACGCGGAGGAACGTCCGAAAGCCATTATTAATTATAATCGCTGCGGAGACCTCAGATTTAATTACTTCACTACATTAGAAATATATAGAACTATGTATATACAGAATAACATTTTGAAAGTGGATAAAAAATAGAAAAACAATTGAAGCCTTACACATAAAGCTGGAATAGTGATATTCCATCTACGCAACACCTACTTGAGCTTCCTCAATCGTCCCGCAGAGATATACAAAAGGGTGAGAAGCAGAGTTTACCGCGGCTTTTTCACTGTCTGCGCAGATTTCCGTGGGGAATATTTGCGAGAAACTACCACTTCAAACCCTCAGAATATGTACATTGATAATTCTGGATAAGTTAAAGCTAATTAGCCCGGTTAAGAAGTTTAAACATTTCTATATTTGTCTTCTATTTTTTTGTGTATCGACAACGTCTTAAATATGAAATATATTCTGTCATTCACTCACTGTTTCAGGCATCACGTAGTGGAAGTGAGACATATTATGTGAGTAAATAAACTTTAGCACTTTTCCACAATATATTTAAAATTATAAAATTGCAGAACATGTGTTTCTGCTTACGAAGCCATCATCAGTTGTAAACTCACAAAGGCTTAGTAGGCCGAAACACGTATTGTGCAATTTTATAATTTTAAATATATTGTGGAAAAGTGCTCAAGTTTTTTTACTCCCCTAATACTGTCATTAATTCTTAATTGTTTTTTCACAAATTATTTTTTCAGAGCCTTCAAGGCATTTAGTGACAAAATAGGTATTCCAGGATTAACAACTAGTCGCGTTTAATATCAAGGATACGGTGGAAGGACGCTCTGGGGGGTTGCATTTGAAACCGTCGGAATTATCTCGAATAGGTAACCAAGGGGTCACGTGGTAGGAACACGAATGGTTCACAAATTTAGTGTTTTAAAACTGCTGATTACAAACACAACCCCCCTGGGTAGCATAACTGGCTAAAGCACCTTGCTCGGATTCGTGGGATCCGGGTTCAAATCCAGGTCAAGGTAAATGATTTTTCCCCAGTGCAATTTCCAATTAAAAACAGCTGTGTCCAGTTTGCGTATCACTCGATACGGACTCAACAGTACACTTAAATCGAAGTCCGGAGAAAGTCACCGACTTGTTGCAACAGTCGAATATCAGGCAACTCGATGGAGCATAATTAAGATTACTGATGAAAGCGTATGTGCATAATACATGCGACAGCGGATTAGCAGAATGCAAAATGCCAAATAGATTACACAAGCCAGCAGGAAAACTAAGATATACTAATTAGATGTCAATATTTAAAACTTTCAAACTAACATAAATTATCGGTTTAAAATGTTCGACCCCTCTATTAATGAGTTTACACGTAAAAAATTATCAATAATTTTATTGTTATGAGAGTTCATAGTGATGGAATACCCCATATATCTATATATGTATATTCGTCACAAAAAGGCACAGTGAATGAAAACGGGCTCTGCATCTGCCCATTTTCAATGCCAAGATCATTCGATTGCGACAGAAAGGCAACAATAAATACCGAATCTTGAAGTCAGGGGGATGGCTACGGGCCAATGACCGAAGAATCCGAATACAGAATTCAGTTAAAGTAAAATTATGCGGACGACAATGCCTTCTGAAAAATGTTTCAATAAGTAGAGCGGCCCGAATGAAACAATAAATGGAGAATGGGGTCAAAAAACCCACTCCCGTCCTTCTTCGAAATGACTAATGCCAATGAAACCGAAATCAGAATTTTATTCGTTTTCATCGATTTCTGGCAAAAGGTGAATAACCATCCATGGCCTTCACATCGCCGAAAAAATGCAAGAGCTTCAAAATAAAAAAAAATCTCGGAGGGGAAAAGCCCCCGGCTCACGGTGCGCCGTATCACTTACAAGAGCACGAGAGTTCAACAAGGCATGATGCGTCAACGGACGCTTTGTCTTCGAGAGCTGTAACCATATCTGCACTTCAAGATCAATAGAAAATCCCAACTTTTAATCATTCCCTCACCATAGTAGATTCATCTCAATTTCCTCCCTTAGAAACGAACCGTTAGCACCCCTATCTATTCCCTTTTCATAGTTCCAGCACGCCACCAAAAATCGCCATTCTTCTATCCCGCCTTCTCCCACAGTTTACCAGCATCTATTCACCTACATCTACGCGATACCCTGAAAGCCACCGCGAGGGTGTGTGGCAGTTGGTGAAGATCACCAAACATGCACAATTGATGGACACGTATTGCAACGTGGAAAAATGCTACATACTAGGGTCACATGCAGCTAGATAGTACCTACATAGTAATAAAGTTAATACATACATCATACACTACAGAGTACTCTACAATATTTCACCTACCTATCCCTTTGCTATGCTGCCTATTGTGTTCTCTAATGGCACGGGAAAAATTACATTTCAAATCTATCGATACGACAATCTATCTCTCTAATCTTATTTATCTGGTCAAATATAGCATAATACGCTGGTGCTTTTAATATATATCTAACATCTTCGGTACAGCTGTCCGTTTTCAATTTCTGCAATAGATTTAATCTGCACTTTAACCTACGATCAGATTCCCAACCTAATTCTTCCATTAATTCTGATACACTACTAAACCTATCGTAACACTTTTTAACAAACCTACTTGCTCTGCGCTACATAGTGTAGCTCTGATCAAACCTATTTCATTCCGATCCCATACTCTGGCTACTATTCACTCCCTATCACCCGTCATCATCTTCAGGATCCTGTTACGTCGCAAAACGTCTTCCGTCAGCTTTGACTACCTCCACGGAATTTCTCCGATATTTCCCTATTCCCTCCTTGGATTTCTATCTTCAACTGTCATCCCCTCCACCCTAATGTCCTTGCGGCGATTATCGGGGCAGCATGTGTCCTCTGTTCTTATCCACATCGCACTTATCAAAAGCCCACCACACTGCAAAGAGCAAGTCTCTGACCGCAAAGCAACTCATCGCGCAACACGAAGCCAACACTGGAATTTGGACTTTTTCTTTGCGTGTGCACTCAAAATCCACGCAAATAGTCCCATCAGCTTCGTCAATGTTTCACAAGATAAAGAAATCCTCCTCCTCAAGTGAATACTGTTAAACTCTCTTCCATTAACCTCCTGCAGGCTAAAATGTGACACCTAATATCTACTCTGTTTAGTT
Organism: Platycnemis pennipes; assembly: GCA_933228895.1. Taxonomy (NCBI): domain Eukaryota; kingdom Metazoa; phylum Arthropoda; class Insecta; order Odonata; family Platycnemididae; genus Platycnemis; species Platycnemis pennipes. Next base: position 132,851,366 of record OW121851.1, on the reverse strand, counting down.
TCGCAAATCTCATTAAATTCGTCTTGCCACAAAAAACCAAATCCACTTTGCATAGCTTAACCATCGCCTCAGAGTGTTATGACTGACATACTGCATGACGACTAGTCGCTCGCAACTCTTAAAATTGACTATTCATCTCTTACCGTACCTCTCCCGTAACGTCTTCGGAGCAAACGCTAAAAAGTATTGAGATAGTGGCCGTTCCCGTTATTCACTGTGGCCTATCACATCATCAAGTTTCGTCATACGCTACCTCATCTCTGCCATCTGATTATACCTACGGCTCCTAATAATCCTCCTTAATCGCCTGAGTAAAACCAATGTCTGCAGTAAGTTCACTAACACGGTCAAGTTAACTGACTCAGATTTTTTATCTACACCAGCTCAGGGTATGATCATAACAATCCCCTCATAATAACAGAATTGCACCCACTAATTCATCACTATTTTCGAACATGCCGACAGAATATATCAAATAGTTTCAAGATATTGCTCCACTACCCACACAAAAGTAACAATAAGGTTTGTGCCCTTGTTTTAACACAAAGTTACCGTCATTTCATTATCTGAGGGTTGCACATAAGTACATCAATTTTCCCGTCACGAAGTCCATGTTAATTCAACAACACCATACTACATAAATCTCCAAAGACAACGATATAATTGGTTTAAAAAGTGTAAAATCAAAGCCGGACTTTAGGCTTCATTAACGAAGGCTGGTTCTACACGCATGACCTACTCATTATCCGAACAGATATAGGGAACAAATTTGCAGGTGAGAACTACCAAATTCCTCTTGCAGCATACCTACAACATCATTGCTCCTTTTACATTTAACCTTGCAACGAGCCTAAGGTTGCGTACAAATGTAGGCCATCATTAAAAGTATTTACATTTTACTCTAAGCTCACCACATCCCACATATTTGCATTAAATTCAGAGTTAACTTATAATACATAAAAACTGAAGCAATTAATATAGGCTTGTCGATTAATGGTCAGCTGTACACAGGGTCAGAAATTCAGACAAAACTTCGATTGTTGCTAACATTACACGACACTTTTGGGAGTTAGTGAACCATATATAGTATTGTTATATTACCTGAATTTTAATGTCAGTCTTCTTCTCTCTCCAAGATTTCTTGCGATGGACATTGAAGGTGAGTGCGGTAAGGCACGGGAGGGTCAGTCAGTTTGTGTTTACCACTCGCTTAATTCTCTCCCACCTCAGCTCACACCAAACGAAAAATATAGGGTCATAGTTCTTCTATTTTAAAAATGTCTTGCTAGTTGTCACAGGGAAACACAGGGCAGTCACAAGTCGAGATATCCGAAAACATATTACTGCAGCCAAAAAAATCACTTCTCACGAAGTTTATACACGACACAATTATGAACGAAATAGCAACCAAAGGCATAATTACATTAGACTGTTGCGATGGTATTCAGAAAACAGTCTCTTTCTTGTCCGCTCACACACAATTAAGCACTGCCTAACCTTAATTTCGAACTACCATCGAAAATACAACATTCCGCCATGTTACAGGATGTTTTCCATATTTCCTACTCCAGCGCCAAAGAGCTTGCCGCGGTGAAGAAACGAACTTCATCGGTGTGTCTACGCAGTTTCCCGTTGGTGACGCTACTGTACGACCATAAGTAAAAGCGCTTCTTTTAACAGCCAAGGAGTTTCGAGCATGCGCCCGAGTTTCAAGGTGTATTTGAACTCTGATAAAAAACTCATTTAGTGGGTAACCATATATTTTCCTTGAAAGGAGAAAGGCTATTTCATACCTCACAATATTTTGAGCTAACATCGAAACTTATAATCTCCAGGCGAGGCCTTACCTGAGTGATATTACAACTCTCTTTTACCTATTCACTTCAAACGTTCTCATAATTGATTGAATAAAACCGAATACATTGTGACCCAATCACTACATATCAAACTACTCTAATACTTACCTATAATTTAATTAATAAATACCAGTATATTATCACCTAATGACTAAATATTACCTGATAAAATCTTGAAGAAATAGTCCTGGCTGAGTTGCATAGAATCTTCCTTTGAGAAAGCCGTGTTGATTTTTACTGAAGGAATTTTGACTATACAGATGTTGCATTACATTACTTACTATTGAATGGTCAAGAATTTCACAAGAAGGGGAGTTCACTGGTATTGGCCAATATATTTCTGGATCCCCGTTGTTCCCGCATTTAAATATAGCAGTGGCATGCGCAATTTTCCGATCCTTTGGTACTTTTCCTTCTAGCTTTGGTGGCTAAACTATCCGGCTGGAATTTAGGGGGGGGCAGAGTTGAAATTTCATCCCAGGCCGATATTTTCTTTTCGTTGAAATAAGCTGCAAAACAAGTCTTGTGTGGATCTGTTCATAGCCTGGGGGGATATGTTTGAAATCGTCGGGATTATCTCGAATTGGTTACCAAGGAGTCACGTGGTACAAACACGAATGGTTTGAAAATTTAGTGCTTCTGAATCGCTCGTCTTGGTATTTTTATTATTTGATGGAGAAGATAAAAACTAACAATTCAATTCCACAAAACTTTCCACTAGTTTTGTGGAATTGCTTTGTTAGTTTTTCTCTTTTTCATTATGGAAAAATTCCACCAAGTTACCCCGGAAACAGTTTATTTTATAATTTTATATGGTATTTTCGGTTGAAATTTTCCCTTGATCTCTTAAATAAATTCCAAGATAATATTTTCACGGATGACGTTCAAAGTATTATGCGAATTCCAACTTACTATGGTAGACTGGACAATATTCACAAAATTAGAGAAATTGCCGAGGCTATAATATCATTAATTGTTTTCACTTTAGTTTTTCTCATCTGTCTCGACTATAGAGACCTAGATGAGAGAAAATCGTGTGTAAACAATGAATGAGGTTGTAATCAGAGGTTTTAACACCGATTTACGAACCATTCGTGTTTATACCATTGGACTCCTTGGTTACCTATTCTAGATAATCCCGACGTATTCCAACACAACCCCCCTGGGGATTCATGGTTTTTTAATGCAGTGAGTAGTTTTAATATTCCTCTGCATTTCATTAAAATATCTCTCATAGGTCTAAAAATTTAAGTACTCTTAGTAGATTCAGTGTACAAACCACTGCCGTGATCAGCGTTCGAACCCTGAGTTGTAACGGCAACCATGAAATAATATCCCGAACCTGCTGAGGTCTTCATTTTGGCTTGAGAGTGCCATATGGATTTTCATTCACAAAATGATAAGTATATTTATCATTTCGTGCGTTCTCGTCAATCGAGCTTTGATCATTATTTACTATAGAAATCGTATTATTGAAAAAGAGCTGCCCCTTAAAAATCTTACAATTAAAACGGCCGCTTGCAATTAATATAAAGGAAATTCAGCTCATTATCACGACAATATTTTGACCACACCTGCTACGAAAGAGTTTCCCTTGAGTAAAACTGCTGGCATTCATTCCTAATTTACGTTCGTCCACGATTAGTTGGAAGGAAATGATTTTAATGGTTTCCCATTACTTTTTTCAATTGGTTTTCTAAGTAACACAGTTTGTGCGTGCGTTCACATTGCTTTGAGTTACGACACATCCGCCTTACACCGTTGTAAATTTCAGGTTCGGTACCGGAAATGACTCTAGGAAGTTCACACTTTTTTTCGGCGAGATTCATAGGATAATAGTCCACGCTAGAGTCTATCAGAGGAACACGGAGGGGAATCTCTAATGACCACAGGCTACAAGGAACACCTTATGTGGTTTCAAGGGCGATCTCTTCCCGATGACGTTAGAATTAGTCAAGAAAACCATCATAAATATTTCACTAATGACTTAATGTTATATACAGTAGACCTGGCAATGAAAACAAGTTACAGAAACAGACTGCTTCACGAATAAATTAAAAAGGTCTTCGCTCCACTATTTCAGGCTTTACTTCGCGGAGGTACTTAGTATCTATGTTGAAGAAGAGTGCAGTGGTAAAGTACAAGAGAAAGTATAATTTCTTCAGTATAGTTAAAAAAGGTCTTCATCTCGCGAGTAATAAGTGACTCAAAAATCGAAGATATGACGTTAAGTCGTTTCTAATTTTTCATGTGCATGAATATATATGGAGAGAGAGAGAGAGAAATGCCTTTCTAACCATTAATCACTTCATTACTATATTGATACTAACCATCTGATCTCACATGTCTCCTAAATATAACGTGTCTCCACGAAGTAGTAGCATTGTAACTATTACAATCAGTTGCATATAGTAGTGCATGTTGAGTAATGCGTCACCCCTGTCACACACCCTAGCGGTGGCTTTCAGGGTATTACTTAGATGAGGATGAATGCTACGACTGGCTTGATGCAGCTGTAAACTTGCTTCTCCTATCAACAAACCTCCTCTTGTTCATGTAATTTCGATAAATCATATGAAATTACAGTTAAAATTTATATAACATTAAATTTAATAACAATTTATAACATTAGTTGCGCATTGTTTTTATTTATATGGATGATTTTTCGGGAGTTTAGGTCCTTTTTTTTGGAAATGAAAAAAATTTTTAATTTTGCCCGACGTTTCGGAAAATATATTTTTTCCTTCTTCAGGGCTTAAGTTCTATAAGGTGAATTTGTTTTTAAAAAACCACGCTTAAGTTTTATAAGGTGAATTTGTTTTTAAAAAACCACGCCTAAGTTCTATAAGGTGAATTTGTTTTTTTTAATCACCTTATAGAACTTAAGCCCTGAAGAAGGAAAAAATATATTTTCCGAAACGTCGGCCAACTGCTAAAAATTTTTTGGTTTAAAAAAAAAGGACCTAAACTCCCGAAAAATCATCCATATATTAAAAAAAAGAGGTCTGGAATTCAACTTACCAACTATTTTTATTGTTCTTAGCAAATGAAAAGGAATTTAGCATGCTGTCAGCCTCTTTTTTCAAAATGTCCCGCATTTGAAAATTTTGATCTGATCGCCCAAGTCGGAAGAGTTTTCTCATCTTTTTTTTTTAATTTTAAGAAGATTACCATTTTATTTGGACTTCTTAGTTTGTTACCCGAGGGAATGCAAAAAAAGTACTTAATTTAAGTAGCAAATATTATATATTCATATTATCGTATTCATTTATATCGGGTCGTTTCTACTAGTGACTCGTAGATCCTAATTGGCTGTATGTGCCTGGTGCGTGTGTTACGACAGTTTTTTTCTACCACTTATTTAGTGATTCATCTTCTTGTTCAATAAAATAGGCGTTCAAGGGATTAGAGAAATGCATTTGTTTTATGTATCCTGGAGCACAATATCCTCAGATAACGAAGTACCGTTTATCACGGCTCTGCTACTGATATAGTAAATAGACTACGCTAGTGGCAATCATTCCCAAGGCATAGAATGTAATAATATCATCATCATCGTTAGTCACCAATCTTAACATTGGTTTGATTCTTAAGCCCTGAAGAAGGAAAAAATATACATATATATTCCGAAACGTTGGCCTAAAGTTAACATTTTTTTCTAATTTTCTTAAAAAGAACCTACACTCCCGAAAAATCATCCATATATTTAAAAATAAGACATGGTATAAATACCAAGTTGTGAAATATCTGGAAGCCTCCTATGAAGCTTTGGAGATATTATGGCATTGGGGAGATGGAACTACTCGCGCGGCTAAAATTAAACATGTAAAAAATTCTTTTTTCACCATTTTTCACTTCAGTCCAAACCGTATGAATAAAATTTACGAGCACATTAAATATTTCTCAATTCATTAACACGTTCTCGCAACGCTTACTATTACCCTTTCACATAAAGTGGAGCGGAGAAATATTGAAAACATGATGGCTAACGTAGAGAGCCTAATCTCTTCACTTTAAGTTCCGGATTTGGGGCTGAAAAAGCATCAGATGCAATTATTTTATCAGCAAATAATCGGGGAAAACGGTTCACCGGCCTTAAATAAACATTTAGTGAGATGAAACATTTTTTTATACTTACCGGTGTACCTTTAATCTGCTCTAGCCCCACGTCGTCGTGGCTGAGAAAATACTAAGAATATTCTCGTTTCGTAGTGAAGCATTCCAAATAATTTGTCACTACAGCTTGTTCAATGTCTTACAAGAACTTTGCTAATTTCAAATAAAAACTGCGATATTACAATGATTTCCTACTACCGTCCTATGATATTAATAATTCCTGATTCAGTAATGAAAAATTCCATTAAATTTAATCAAAAATTAAAGTAATTTAATTCCTGACTTGTTCCTTCTCGTGTTGTTTTTGAGAAACATTATCTTATTAGGTATAACATTACAACAGTGTCCTTCATTAGTATAAAGTATAATGCTGACATTATCATCATTCTTGTGGCATTAATATCATCAAGTGTAAATTCGATCGTGAAAATGACAATGCTTACCTTGCTGGCAGGAACCGCATCCGCAGAAACGAATCAATGTTGAGAATGCCTCATACAGGAATAGTAAATGTTCGCGCACAAAAAAAATAAGGGACGTATTTATTCTCTCGCTCGGAAAGTGACTGGTGACACATTTTCTCAAGAAGCATACACGTTGAGAGATCTGACCCCGAAAGAGGTTTCCATCGCAACCATTCATTTCAATAAATTCCAACGAATTAATTTGGAGTCAGGTTATCCAGGCATTTTGCTCTCGGTAAATAACTCAAGTGACCGAATATCTCCGGACATACCTTTGACCTCCCCCAATATTGATTACACACCAAGGGTGAATCGGGGGCAGAACCTCCCGGGATGACTGGATGCCTTCGACTTAGTCTTGTCGGTTAACGATGACGAATGTTGAGATTATGGACCGTTCCTCCTTTCTTGCGCTGCTGCAAAAATAATGATCAAACCTGGAGTAGGACTCAGTGATTGCTATTATGGAAGCTTTGTTTGCCTCCATTTGGAGAGAGAGAGAGAGAGAGAGAGAGAGAGAGAGAGAGAGAGAGAGAGACATGATTCTGGATGCAATGCAAAAAATTAATTCATATTACCCATATTACCAGTAAGGAATTAGTATGCATGGAGGCTCGGATTGGTGTAGTGGTTAGAGTACTGACCCAGAGGGTCCGGGTTCGAATACCGGCAGTGAAGATATTTACCACTGAGACTACCCCTATTTGAGCGTCTTTTAGGAGAGCATTAGAGTACAGTACTCCGCTCGTCGGATAGAATGTTAAGCCGTGGTCCCCTTGGCGCCTTCGTAAAGAACAAACTAATGCCGACGCCAGGTTTCTCTCCATCCACACTCCTTTCCCTTCCATTCCCATCCTAATACCTTTATTCCAGTCTGTAGCACCTATTACTGTGGAAACAGACTTGAAAACTTACATAAGGATATGCATAGACGATTGATGCTTAAATAATATCTTTAATAATTCTAAATAAGATTATTTCCTAATCAGATGCGCACACTCTCTCAATGATCTGTTCCGTACAAGGAACAATCTATCTCATTTAACTTTCATGTTAGTTCAGGATAAAGATCCGTTTACAAATTATGACAGTAAGAATGCAAAGGATAACTGGCGGTAAGAAGTAATTGGCACCGCAATGTGCAGGAAGCAATTAAGGTTAGTATGGAAGAAGTGGAAGTGAGGTGAATATTGTTGACATTTCTTCCCACCCCTCTCCTTATAACGATAGAAATACTCCACCATGAAATGCTAATAGAAACTTCGCGTTCTTATTTTCAAAAATGCCGAAGTGAATTTTATTACCCTGAAGTAAGAAATATTTTGAGAACATAGTCCATTCCATCACCGAAAGAAGATCAGAGAGTCGTATACCCGCTCAGATAAATTGAAACTGCCTTTCTTACCGTAAACTTGACGCATGTCTTTGGATGCATAATTCAGTGATAATCAATAATCAATTTTATGTAGTTGTTATATATTCATTAGTCAAATAGTGAATTTAATATTTTTGTGTATTGTTTGTTTGCTAGCATGTTTTTAATATTTTGGATGGATTGTCACAGTAAAAGGATAACAAACAAGGGGGATTGTTGGAAGAGAGGACATCTTGCTAGAAGGTCCATGCGTATGAATTGAACTATTGAATTAGATATTGAGTGCTGAAAAAAATAAAAAGTGCAGACGGATGTAAGGAATTCCATATCAATCGCTTTGGCACTATAAACTACACGCATAATATATCGCAATAGGTGTCATAAAAACCAAATATATAAACATAAAAATAAACATTTTACACGTCTCGTTTTCATTTGTATGAAAAAAGTCCTCATCAACGAATTTTAAACGCTCCCACGCCCAATGTAAAATGATTCCTATGCTGGTGGGTGTGATTTACCAATCATTGGCATTCAAAGAGAATTGCATTAAAATATCTGCCAACTCAGTTCTATGGTAGGTTATATGGGTTCAAGCAGAATTTTTTGAACTGTCCAGAAAACAAATCGTGACTAGGGATTACCCCTGAACAACCTAAAAATAGATAGAGCAGAGAAAAGGGGTGATTGCCGAGAACTATTATCGTCCAATAAATTCTAGTGTAAAAAGTATAGCGTCCTCGGTCGTCATCTTTTGAAAAGTATTAGAGGAGCTTCTTCGAAGCACAACGGAAGGGATTCCACTAGGATGAAAATATATGCAGGAAGGTTATTTAAATGTACCTGTTGAGTCGCCACTAAGATGTGTGGTCGGACGAAAGCCGTGAAAATATGGTTTACACGAAAAGGAGTCGGGATAAGAGCGAATAAGACAGGAGATTATATGATGCAATGAACATTGCATCGCGGTCGTGAATACGTGAGAAATAATAAGGTTAAAGAAGCGTATTCGTGGAGAGAAATGAGAGCAAGACACAAGACAAAGAAGCCGAAAAGGACAACCTAAAAAAGGTCCAAAATAGGTTGTATCAGTGTCAGGTGAACAAGGTCCTTGCTCTCAATTGCTCCAAAAACCAGGTCATCAAAATTTTCCTCGTTATGCAAAGTAACGTTGGAATGGCATCTTTAACTAGAGGCCTGGAACAAACTTGTTTGCACTCTAGACTCAGCGGAGAGCACTGAATTGAGATATGGCAGCTCTCCTGAAAACGTCACAGAAGACGTAGAACTCCTTACGGCATCGATGTTTTCTGGTCGTTATTTGAACCAGCCAATTTAACTTGGAGCTACAGCCATGAACTTTTCGTGCGGAAGCAAAAAATATAATCCCTTCAACTAGACGTTCAGGAACTAAACAATTGAGTCAGGCTAACGCGCCAGCAAAACAGCACAAGGGTCGCAGGTTCGAATCCAGTCTCGGCATAGATATCGTGCTTATTTTATTACTGAGGTTATGGTTAGATACTGTAACATAAAACTGGCCATAGTAGCAACGAAAACTTAAATCTACCATGATTAATCGAATTAAAACTTTGAACCCCTGAAAATAAAGAGCGGGATGTTAACGGAATACGTAGAAAAAATCAGGGAAGGTTTTCATTGGACTATTGCTATCGACTATTGCTTCTGATGCGCAAAGCGCGACCTATGCCGGGAAGCGCTCAGCGACGGTCCATTTGGATCTGCAGGCAGACTCTTTGACGGGCTTCTCAGTGACATCGCCTCCGCAGAGCAAAGTTAGCGCTATCAAATCGATCGTTAGGTTGATAAATCAAAATTGTGGGGTAAAATTGTCGCTGGAGTCATACTACGCCAAATTGGTCGTAAAACTCGATAACGTCCGACCTAATTGTGAATTCGCTGAAGGAGCCATAATGCATAAATGAGTGACCGTGATTGAAGAATGGTGCTCTTAAATCACGAGCAACTAAGCTGATAAATCATTCTATTAAACCATGTTTAGGGGGAAGTGCTACAGTGATTTTAGGCAACAGAAAACACGTGACGCGATTACATTAATAAACGAGATGCAATGGACGGATTGGGGCGAGATACGACATTACAAAAGCTGCAGGTGAATAGCATCTATGCAGGCAACGTCTTTAAACGTCGTAACTCAATGTATGCCTAAACATTCAAAAAGAAAAATTACAAATGCCCATCCTTGAAGGCAAATTTACCTTTCGATTTTTCCATTCGAGGGCAAACCCTCAAGGTCGGAGCTTGTTGTAAAGAACCTTGTCAAGTTATTTCGTGAAATTAAAAAATATCGCATATATTTGTTTTTTTTATTTAACTTGATTTGTATGCCTGGAAGAAATAGTCCTAGCTGAGTTTTACAGGATCTACCTTTACGGAAGTGATGTTGATTTTTATTGAAGAAATTTTAACTATCCAGGTACTGCATTCCATTACTTACCTACTATTGCATGCTCAAGAATTTAACAAGAAGGGGAGATCAGTGATATTGAGCAATGATTTCCTGTATCCTGTTTGTGACCGTTTTCAAACATAGGATGAGTTACATGCGCAAATTTCCAGTTCTTCGGGACTTTACCTTCTTTCAATGACTTATTAAATTCTAAGTACGGCTCAATTTCTAATCCCATCTCTTTAAGCAATTTAATTGGTATATATTCTGAGCCTACGGATTTATTCCTTTTAATTAAATTCAGTTGTTTTAATGGCCCTTTGCGGTTGATTACGTCACGCATAGGTTCATTAACCACAGCGTGATGTCTCTGGCTTGTTGGTTGGTTGGTTATTTAGGGGTGGCGACCGACAGCTGAGGTCATTTGCACCATATAGGATAGGGGAATGGGACACTTCGGCGCGGCCACTTCGGCGCGGCCACCTCGGCGCGGCCATCTCGGCGCAAGCCACATCGGCGCAAGCCAATCTCGGCGCGGGCCACCTCGGCGCGGGCCATTTCGGCGCAGGCCCACCTCGGCGCGGAGAACAGAGATGTTAAGCACCGGGACAGATGCTCATGTAAAAATACTAATGGCACCGAATATCTGCTTCTTCAACAGAACTTTTCAAAAGCTATTGTTGAAAATGAGCATGCCTTGCCAGGCAACATGCCTTAATGCTAAAAATTATAAATTATATTGACGACTATTTTTATGGGACATATAGAAGAGTGAGTTTAATTATATGAAACTATTCATAAGGACGTGCCGATACCAATGTATCATTTCATTACTAATATTCAGTTACTGTTTCCCGTAATTTACTACATTTTTTATATTTTACATTAGCGTTTAGAATATTGCTTATTGGACTGAAAAATATAGTTGTATTGTCTTCACAGAAAGATAATGTTCATGTAATTATTACACTGTTTATCAATGTATCTAAAGTATTACAAATATTAAAAGTAATAGAAGCTGTGAATCATTATAAAATCGTAAGTTGAAATACAAAATAAATCACATGCAAAAATATAAGGTTAACGGGCTATCAGAAGAAGCTGCAGTAATTTTATCAACACCAGCGTAACATAGCAGGTTACGCCATGAAGATAAAATTAGAGGGATACGTCTAGATAAAGAACCCCGTATTATGGCAGCGTATTCTAAATAAGGTCTAACAAGGGAGAAGTCGCTAATTTCTCGTACATTATCGTCATGTTTGTCCAGTACTCTTTTGCGGAATCCCAGTCTATATTTACATCTCCCAGATATAATTTATATTACCCAGATGAATCCCAGTTTAACGATTAGCTTGACCCATAATTTCTCTTATTTATTTCATTTTGAATGTGGTCCATATATATGTCCACACTTAGAAGCATCCAGTATTAAATACATTGGCCTCGCCGTGATGGCCCGCGCCGAGGTGGCCCGCGCCGAGATGGGCCTGCGCCGAGTTGGGCCTGCGCCGAGGTGGCTTGCGCCGAGGTGGCCTGCGCCGAGGTGGCCCGCGCCGAGATGGGCCTGCGCCGAGTTGGGCCTGCGCCGAGGTGGCTTGCGCCGAGGCGGCCGCGCCGAAGTGGCCGCGCCGAGGTGGCCGCGCCGAGTTGTACTAGACCCATAGGATAGGTGGGTAATTGGGTTATGGTAGGAGTTTTTAGGGAACGGAGGAAGGGTGGAGAGAAACCTGGCGTCGGCATTAGCCTACTCTTAACGAAAGGCGCCAAGGGGACCACGGCTTAACGTCCCATCCGACGGACGGAGTACTGTACTTGAAATGCCCTCCACCAGGCACTCAAGTGGGGACCGGTTTTCCACTGAAAAATCCGCCACTCGATCCGAAGGAATCGAACCCGGGCCCTCGGGATGGGAAGCCAGTACTCTAGCCACCACACCAACCCGATCCCCCTCTGGCTTGTCTACGTTGTCGTTAGAAAGCACATCGATGGATGCAAATTGCCGTTCATGGAGGAAGTATTACACGTGCAGCAACTTGGTTACTTAAATCAGCGCCATATCATGGTATTTTCCGGTGAACATCGACATTTGGGAATATTTATTCCGCGACTTCATCAAACCAACATTCTCACACATTATTCTCAGGTGGCGTTTATTGACATGACATTACTCTCTGGCTCCGTGACGGTGTTGAAATTTGTTTTAAAATCTTGTTTACTCATAAGTTTTCACTTGAAACCTCGGGACGAGACTGAAATTCATCACGTGCTTTGGATAGGGCGAATAAAATCCAGACGTAATTTGCAAGGGATTTATCGATTTAGTGACATGAAGGTTTAATTTGTATTTGCAACGATATTTTTATCATTTTAAAACCATAATCTCGAAAATATAAGCAATTTTTTTAAATATTAAAATATTACAGCAGACGGGCCACATTAATAAAAGGAAATAAACGAAATCATTTCAAGCAACGAATGCAACATAATCTCACTCGCAGCGTATTAGACTTGGAACATTGGAAAGGTGATTTCATCTGTCCTTGGAGGAAAATCATCACCGGCCGCAGTAATGGCCTGCCTTTCTCCAGCGAAACAGGTTGGGAAATGAAACTACCCGCGGCGAATAAGATGCTTTTAATTATACTTTACGACTAAACGCTTTATAAGAACCCTTCGCATTGCGAGAGATACTCGCTGGCGAAGCGGTCTTTCTCCCCATCTTGCACGGCAAACATGGCGTAGCATATGGACAGTTATTTCATAGTATGCAGCTGAAACACGATTTTTTTCCTGACAAACAAATCAAAATGAATTCAAAACTGCCCATACCCAACACTGCCCATAACATTGGGTGGACGTATCTGACATAATTCGCTTCCACCCAATACAATAGCGTCCATAATTAAAATGCAAAGCTTGATAATCAATTAGTGAACATTCCAGAAGGTAACGGAATTCAAACGCATTGGCCGGATATCAAGTGAAGATCAATAAGAAGAAGACTAAGGCAATGGTGTGCAGCAAGAGAGAAGAAGCCGAAACCAACGTTAAACTAGGAAAACAAAAACTTGAAGAGGTGAAAGAGAACTGTTACCTGGGAAGCCGAGTAATCAAAGATGGACGAAGCAAGAAAGAATTAATCAGTAGAATAGCCCAGGCAAAGAGGGCATTCTATCAAAAGAAGAATCTACTTACACCTGGAAATACAGCCTAGAAGTAAGGAAGTAGAACTAAGGAAACAGTTCATCGAAACATGCTCCTGGAGCAATTTTCTTTACGGCACTCAGGCATGGACGATGACAGCAGCGGAGAAGAAAAGGGTGGAAGCATTTGAAATGTGGTGCTACACAAGAATGATGAGGATTTAAAGGATCGACAGTCGATCGATACAAAGTGGATGGATGACATGTAAAAAAGCCAATGAAACTACAGCAGACTGAGGTGACAAAGATTGGGAAGAGGGGGAGAAAGAATAAGGCTTCCCAACATTACGATGGAAATGCGGAGACACGAGTTTCAGAGTTCATGGGAGGAATAAAATTGGACCGTTGTTGTGTTAACTGAAAGGAACAGCTATGAGGTGGTAACGTTAAAGGGTGGGCCGGAATTCTCCAAGAACCTGTCATTAGGAAGAACAGCTATAATTACCTTAGTATATGCATTAAGAAAAGATGATTCAAAACCCTGATTTGGAACAAGAATGATCCAGAAACCTGATCAATGGGGAGAGAGAATGCGTGAAAATTGGAGGCCTTTGAGATGTAGGTGAGAAATGGAAAGAAGAATCCTACACAGATGGAGGAACACATAAATGAGGAAGCATTATATTTGGTTGGAGAAGAAAGTAAGTACGTCGGAGAAGCTTAAATACGGCAACAAAAATGCTTGGTGGACGTTTAGAGGAATATTTATGAAGGGGATAAAGGGAGGATTGTAGGGACGAAAGGAATAAGGGGTAAGGAATGGGCGTTTTTCTACACATAAAAGCAGGTAGCAAGAAGATGTGGAGATTCAAAGAGAAATTTAATTTTTAGGAAGGAAAGAAGATAATAGATACATGTGTAAACAGGGAATCGCCAGTAGCAGCAGGCTATCAGAAACCGACAGATGTCAATAGAATTATTTACTACTACTATACTAAGATGATGAATACAAAATCAAATTTTTTAAATCTTTCCTCTCTTAGTAAATTACGTGTAAGGTCCTCAAGTCTTAAATGCCCCATACCAAAGTCACATACTGATTTAAAATGGTGCCATATGGAACAGATATTGCGGTGAATATACGAGAGTAAAGTAGGTACAGTATTTAATTCTTAGACGAATGAATTAAGCCAACTGCACACTGTGACAACTTACAAAGGATGTAAGTTGTCACAGTGAGGTGTCTCCATGACATATGCCATACGAATATGCCATATACTACACACTAAATGTAAGATCAACACCTTAAGAAAACACCTATTGGATCCATTTCTCCCACATTGGCTGTGCAATGCATTGGTAGTCTATTATTTGTCCCCACCAATATTTGGACATTCATTTTCAAATTCTCACTTACATGTTATAAGTTGAGATGAGCAAATACTATTCTCGAATACTAGAAAGTATTCGATATTCGAGAACTCGAACAATGATGCTAAAAGAAGAATTTCGAATACCTCAAATATAGCATACATCATTGGGCGCCCATAAATACGTACACATACCTATCCTTTTATTATTATTATACATATAGCGCTATTTTTGGCGTGTTGACGAACTGCATCATATGAGCAGTTAGGAGACCCCATTCTGTTTTGTTAATGCTTGTTATTTTAAGTTGCCCCCTTTCAACACGAGAGATACGTTCCAAAAAGTGACGTGTTCAGCTAATTCGTGATAAGCGAGCATTGAAAAGTCATAACAAATCGTGTTGGTGATATATGCTAGGAATCAAAAATTAGGACCTAGATAACACCGCTGACAAGTTTAATTACATTTAATTGAGCGGAATTCCGAAAAAATGCTATCACTACACATTTTTATGACACTAATACTATGAAAAAATCAATTTTCGGGACAATCGCTTGAATAACAAAAGCAAATAGCATGTATAAAATCTGCAATTGTCCTTGCTACTCATTAAAGTGAAAAACTTGAATCATTTTGATTCTTAGCAAAGTAAGGATTTCACTATTTCGGAATCCGTTCGAAAAAAGATTAATCTGAAGAATAAAACATATTTGATACCTTGGTTTATGACTGATTCCAAACGACTAGGCGGGCTGCGTCGCGCCATTGACACTTCAAACGTCACGACGATCTCTCCCGCACTCCGCGTAATTTCATTCAGTTTACTTCGCTGTTTGACCAAAGCGCGAGGTTTTTAGAGCAATCAATACGTTCTCATTCTTTTAGACACAGATAATTGGGCAGAGTCATCTTCCGCTCTGGAATGAAACGTTTTAATATTCTTCGCGGTCTCATTATCCCGATCATCCGGATACAGTAGAGGCGGAAACTTTATCCGAGACGATGCTTAGGGGTTGATTGCGTATTCTGTGCGCAAAAAATGTGAATGAAACAACGCAAAGTTGGTTTTAATATCACTATGCATTCGTTTCTCGGAATAGGAAAGCTAGGGTTTGAATTCTTCGACCGCGCGTTAAATATGGCGCGACTGCGCCCACCAAAACATATTTTACAGTCATTCTCTCTCACTCAGAGATAAACGTGAAGTTTAATTTGATTCTTAAGGACGAATGTACTTGGCGATATTCTTAAGGTACATGACGTCGAACATGCTTGTCATTATAACTCAAGCGAAAGGTAGTTTGAGAGTATTAAGAACATACACAGTCGTGTTAAAGCGGGAAATTTCGTCGTGGTAAATAAAAGAAAATCTTAAGAGAACAAATCCCGTTATAGCTAATATCGCGTAAATCGGGGAGATTCCTGTCTTTTTTATTCTGTGCGTCAATGAATCATGGTTAACTTAACTCTGTGGTACAACTATTACAAGACAAGCGTATCACTGGGCAATAATAGTTCAGTCTGAGCTCAGAAAGGGAAGTTGAAGAAAGTTTGTACAAACGATAGTTTCCGCGGTGTTGTCTCACTAATTTTAGCATCATGACCAGTTTTTCTCAGTAATTTATAGTTAAAACACAACAGATTCAACTAAAGTAATAAATTCAAATGAAATTCCAGAGAAACTGTTATCTTTTCACCATTTCACCAACAACTCGGATAAACTATTAAAGATGGAAAACTACAGAAAGTATGCTAGCATATTCGACGGTTGCCGCTCGATACGAGATTCAATAAGAAGAAAAGCTTTTACTCTGTTAAATATTTTTATTATTACCTATAAGGATGCATCTATTTTTCCAAATCTGGAATAATTTCGTTAATTGTAACACCGAAAGTATTTTACGCAAGAGTTTCTGAAAGCTCAAGCCGGGCAATTGACGCTGCTATCTTACAATCAGCTAGATCCTTACCGAAGTATGCGTCAATTACACGTAAAATGTACCTTTTAATTAATGTAACCGTGCTTTACTCATTCGAGTCTGAGGTCTGAGTTTCATTTTTTCCTTATATTGTTATTTCCTAATAACAATTAGGAAAAAAACACCCTTCCAAAAATAAACAGAGAACTTGAAGGTGTATCAACACTTTCTGCTATCATTTTTAAAAACTAAAATGTTTACGTATTTAATAGACCATAATTGGCAGTTGAATCATTTGATTGTAAATTTAAAATTTAAAGAAAGTTAAAACTTTTAATTTAATGAGATTGTAGCTTTTTACTTAAACAGGCAAAACAAAATTAGCGGAATAAAATTTAATGCATCAATAGTAATTCTAGTATTCGAGGTATAAGAATATTCGTAATATGATTTATATTAGAATCCCTCACATCTGCCATTCGTGCCATCTCTAATTATTAGTCTTAAAACCCGGGGGTGTCTGCAAAAACACCTGGGAGGAGGTGTTTGAAACCGTCGGAATAATCTCGAATAGGTAACCAAGGAGTCACATGGTCAAACACGAATGGTTTGAACATTTAGTGTGTCTGAATCATTCGTTACAATATCATTCATTGTTTTCACTTGAGTATTTTCTCATCTGTCTCGACTTTAGAGCCCCCAGATTAAATTAAACACAAGCGTAAACAGTGAATGAAGTTGTAATGAACGGTTTTAACGCACCGAATTTATAAACCATTCGTATTTATACTCCTTGGTTACCTATTCGAGATAATCCAGACGGTTTCAAACCCAACCCCCCTCTACAATGACAACATTATGAAAGCGCATGTTAGTCGACGCCTGGTGTCTCATTCAAACGAGGACTCCAAATTCTCTATCTTCAACAACGCCGACACTGTGATGCAAAGGATTCAACAAGTGCGATTGGTTGCGCGCAATAATGCTGGATTTATCGAGGTGACGACATGACTGTCGAGGCTTGACCATATCGTGTCCCTCTCGAATAAAACACCTTGAAGGGATTTGCATTCGAAATGCTAAAGGGGTCGGGGTTGTGAACCCATTGTCAAGGCACGAAGACATGAGAGTCATTTCTGGAAAAACACCCAGGGCACAATGGGTGCCAACACACATTAGGTTGTCCTGCTCTGGGAGAACACGTCCAAGGTGGAGTCTGGGCCGTCCTCGTTTTCATCTGAGTGCGACCCGGCCGCGGAAGGGCAGCGGCGAGAGGGTGATCCCATCGCGGCCCTCGAGGCAGGAGGGCAAGGGGTCCTCGGACAGGCTCAGGTCGAAGTTGAGCAGCAGCGAGGACAGGAGCATGAACAGTGTGGCCCTGGCGAGCGACTCCGCCATGCACCGCCGCCTGCCTGCGAAAGAGAGAACCAAACTGGGCATGGCCGATCCAACGTCGATGCTTGCGTCATCAAACATTTTCAAAGCACAAATGGCACTAACATTAAAAGGCACTTTTTTCAGAATTCAAAGCTATTTGCACCATTTCCTTATCAAATCGAATTTTTATCTTAAGTTAACCAAGGAAACTATTTATTTCAGTAATTTTTTTACCCTAAGGGCCTTATGCAAAATCTCACCTTATCGTGTCAAAGCAATTAAAATGGAATTTATTACGTCCCTTTGCACTTTTTATTTTTTAATCTCCAATATCATTTTAACTAGTTCAATTCATACACATCTACCTTCTGAAAAGATGTTCTCTCCTCTGACAATCCCCCTTATCTGTTATTCTATCAATAAGACAATCCATCAAAAATCTTGAAGACATGCTAACAAACAAACAAGAGAAAAACAAAATGAAATTCACTATTTGACAAATGAATACATAAAAAATACATAAAGTGATTGTTGGTTATCACTGAATTATCCAGTCATAGACACGCGTCAACTAACAGTCACGCTTTTACTGCCTACGTCCGAAAATCCCTACAAGGAGTCAAACTGGTTTACAGATGCTACCATTAGAGGTGGTATTACTTCTCAGCCAAACGCTGATAACAGAGTTGAGAGATTCTGAACGTGGCCCAGAATCTCAGCTACAGTCTCACTTCTTCTGATTACGTCATAAAATCTCTAATGCGAGTTCGAAAATGTATACAGATTCTCCTCGATATAATTGGAAACGGTATACAGCGTGGTAATACCAACTTTTCCAAGTGAATATGCGCTCCACTTTGACTGGAAGTAGATATATTTGGAGGTAAGTAGTGAAAACAAGATTGTAGTTGAGCGTGGCCCTAAATCATGCAAGGTGCGGATTGCCTTTACTTCCGAGGTAACTATCAATCGCTGCCTAATGCGACTGCCCAGAAAGATGGTGGAGCGGCCAGTGTAGCTTCTGCTGACTTCTTCCGACTTGGGCAGAATTTTCAGAGAAAATTACCACAAAATTTCCAGCGGAAAAAAATCCACCTTGACCGGGTTAATGACCCGGTCAATCATCATCATCATCAGTGGCCAACAATCCTAGGATTGGTTTGACGCAGCTTTCCACTCGATTCTTCTATCGGCCAACCTCTTCATTGTGACGTAATTCTTCTCTTTTACATTCTTCACAACCTTTTACATGTATCTCATACGAGGCCTGCCTTTTCCAATCTTCCCGTTCACTTTTCCCACGACGATAGTCTTTATCAGGCTATTATGTCTCAAGATATGGCCAATTAAGTTGTCCCTTCTTCTTTCTAGAGTTTTCAGCAGACTTCTCTTTTCTCCTACTCTTCTCAGGACTTCCTCGTTACTTACTCGGTCGATCCATTTAATCTTCAGCATTCTTCTGTAGCACCACATTTCGAATGCTTCCACCCCTTTCTTCTCCGCTGCTGTCATTGTCCATGCCTCACTGCCGTAAAGAAACATGCTCCAGATGTATCTTCTGATAAACTGTTTCCTTACATGCCCTCTTTGCCTGGGCTATTCTAATAACTATTTCTTCCTTGCTTCGTTCATCGTTGGTTATTCGGCTTCCAAGGTAATAGAACTCCTTCACCTCTTCAGGTTTTTGTTTTCCTAGTTTGACATTGGTTTTGGCCTCTTCTTTCTTGCTGCAGACCTGGTCAAGGTATATTTTTTTCCTCTGCGGAAATTCTGCTAGAGTGCATTTCAGCGGGTCACTCCGTTGAGGTTCGTAATCATTGAACTCGGTGGGCTCATTTCGGAGCAATCTTTTGTCGTCATTTCAGTTTTGCCCTAAAGAGGGGGCGGATTTCTTGGGGTGGACGTTCATTTATACGTACGTTTCTTATAGCTAATTCAGCCACTGCGAATCAACTTTTATTTTTTTCGATCGCCACGTCTGAAATTGGAATATTTGAAAATCAAAGTTAATAGTCATCTACATCTACAGCAATACCTTGCAAGCCACCACGAGGGTTGTAGTAAAGGGTGCAGATCACCAAACATGCACCATTGACAAAAAACGTATCCACCTGTCGTGCACGGGTTAGAAATACTACCTCATGCATCATACACAACAGACTGCTCGAACAATATTCTGGCTACCTATCCCTTTGCTATGCCGCCTATTGTGCTCTCTAATGGTACGCGGGAAAATTTAACATCTTAAACGAATCTGCGTGATAATCTTTTCTTAATCACTTTGTCTGGTCAAATATTGCATAAACCACACATAATCTTAATGTACATAACTTTCATGGCGTCGGTGGTGTAATGGTCAGCATAGTTGCCTTCCAAGCAGTTGATCCGGGTTCGATTCCCGGCCGACGCATTATTTTTACTTGGGATTATATGACTTGATGATATCTTGCCGAAAACCTTGCTGAAAATTCTTTAAATTGTATTAACATCCTATGTGTTATTTCTGATGTCAGAATTTATTTTTCTTAGCTTGTACCTTGTACCACGGATTAATATAATATTAATATCAACGGCTTGTACTAGGCCAATAATAATAAGACCTTATTCATTGCTGCAGGGTAAGGTGATAGGATCTTATAACAAACTTTTCACATCGCATAAAATACTTGCGTTAAAATAGATTGTTTGTTTGGATTTAAGTTAGGAAAAAATCTTTCAGCGTAATGAAACAAGAACTAACCATCAGTGGCGTACCAAGTCTACTTGGCGCCCCGGGCTAACTAGATGGTAGCGGTCCCCGGTAGAAAAAAATATTTTTTCTTAAACTAAAAAAGATGTTTTTCAATTTTGGCGCCTCCCCCTTTACGGCACCCGGGGCGGCCACCCCGTTCGCACCCCCCTTGGTACGCTACTTCCCCCCATGGAGACGTCCTGAATAAACAAGGAAACAAAAATGATTATTGTCGGCAGGAGACATATATTGTGCTTTTAATCGTGCAAGCAAATAATTGGAAATATAAATTGTAAACACGTTTTCATTCATGAACTGTCCTTGCTATTTTGCATGTACACCTCCCTGGCTATTGCCTTTAAACAACCAATAATAAGACTAAATAATTTGGGAAGGGAAGGGGAGAGGGAGGGGAGACGGTTGAAATTGCAAAAGTTTTGTACAGGGTAAACAGTCTTTTATTGATGAAGCTCACAAGTGTACCTAAATATATTTTGTCGAGGGGTTTTTTCATGGGTGTTTTCAAGTCTGTTTCCGCTCTATTAGGTGCTTCAGACCGGGAGGAAAGTTTTAAGGATAGGAATGGACGGGGTGGGGCCTCATCTTGGTGAGATTAATGCCATTCTGCCATCAAACATGGTCCCAATAGAGACTTAGAGCAGTGATTCCCAACCTTCTGGGTTGGCGGCGCTCTTAAGACTGAGGTTAAAATATTCGGGATGTTTATGTTTTTTTTGTATCTATCCAATTGGGACTCCCTCTCCATTACCAAAAATATTCGGCGCTTTACAGTAATTAGTCAATAGTGTGAAGTAAACTACAAATTTGTACTGCTATTTGTGTTGGATACGGTTGTTAGGACGTCTGTCAATAACTACTATCGGCGTCAAAATGTTGTGCCGCTGCACTTTGATTCTGCACTGCAATTTATATCTGGATATGTGTTAATGCTAATGCAATGTAATACACATCATTTTTACGGGATTTTTATTGAACTTTGAGTTATTATTTTAAATCAATAACAAATTTAAAAAATGACACGACAATGAAATAATTGACTCCGCGCACCAGGAAATTAGCAGTTTTCTCAACTTGATGAACCTTGCCACTCGTTCTAGGGGAAACTATTATATCTACAGCATTCAGCTTCCATGAAAAGTTGCAAGAATGAATAAAGATACATATAAGTGCAAGCGCATATTTATAAAACACATTTTGCAGTTAATTAACGAAATAGTGTAAACATTATCTAGTCCTACAATTTGTCCCGAATCGAAAAATTAAAGACACATGAAGATGTTTCAGTTTATTTTTGATTTTTCTATGATCCGAAATCCGTATAAATATAATTATTTGAGCACATTAATAATTTCGACCAATGCTGTGTTGCCAAACTGCGGGGCATCGGACGCTTGACAGTCCATTGAAACCAAGGCCGTCGAGCGGGGGGAAGTCGAGCATTTTCAGACTGCGGCACATGTAAATATAATAACGCATTCCATGTAAGTTTATGATATACATGCTTATTCATTATCAGGACAGTAAAAAGTCAGTAAAAATGTCTTTCTCATGTTGGTATTTATGCATGAAATGTTTTACCATTTCATAGCTTGCTATGATAACTCATAAAACGTACAGACAGTAGTATTGTTGGTTGTTATTATAAGATGGATAGAGGTAAAAGTTAAAACAAGGATTTCATAAAAGAAAATGTTATTAAATGTTTGTTCAGCATCAGAAGAAGTATTATTTCCCTCCACAATATAAAGGAATTGACCCGGTTAAATCAACAATTAGGTTGGAAGAAGTGCTTTAGAGGTACTGTATGCCCAATACAGTGCCTATAAAGTGCTTCTACTACTTTCACCATCTGTCGGGCGTGAGAGTAACCAATTCGGAAGTTGGTTCTGCTAAACATTTTTCGTTTTCCCAAAGTATAATCTCGTGGCACCCCTAACCGTTTGGCAACCCTGGAGTACCGCAGCACACCGATTGGGGACCACTACTCTATTGTTGTTATCATTGCAATGAAAATTTGGATGAATCGACCGAGTGACAAACGAAGAAGTCTTAAGAAGAGTGGGAGAAAAGAGATGTCTACTGGAAACCCTAAAAAAGAATACGGGACAATTTAATCGTCGATATCTTAAGACAAGATGGCCTAATGAAGACCATCGTAGAGAGAAAAATTGAACGGGAAGAATGGAAAAGGCAGGCCTCAAATGAGATGTATGGAAAAGTTGCGAAGGATGTAAAAGAGAGGAGCTACGTCAATATGAAGAGGTTGGCCGATAGAAGAATCGAGTGGAGGGCTGCGTCAAACCAATCCTAGGATTGTTGACCGATGATGATGATGAAAATTCGCGTCTGCCCACACATTCTCAGCAGCGCAACCGACCACTGCTGAAGTTGCCCTCCACTAAAAACGCGTTTTGTCTCGTCTGCGCGTCAAAACTGAAATTCAGAGGGGAGAACAGGGTGGTTCATCCACTCTACACCCCTACTGGCGGCACAAGCTTAAGTTAATTTAGAGGCACTGCATTGGGATACAGTGCCTCTAAAGTTAATTCTCCTTGGCTTCACAAAAGTTAGCTCTTCCTCGGATAGTGGACAGCTCAAACAGCCGCGCTGCTCCCGAAGACCTTGAAACCTCGGGCGTGTGGGTCAAAGCCACCTACATACCCTCACTTGATCTATGCAGTCCATATACACTAGTGGAGGCCGTACGTAGTTGACTCTTGTGTGGGTTCAAGTCGATACGCACTCATTTCCAAAACGTATGATTTACGGACAATTTCACAACGCCAAAAGCATTGCTCTAGGCTAAATAACACGGCGACTTGATCAACAAAACCCAAAAGCTCTTTTGCGTAAAAACATTTTACCTCCCCTCGCAAAAATTTTCCATGAGGCAACGCTAAAAATAGTTGTATGAGCAGCTACCCATGCAAGATCTGAAGATTAATTCGGAGGAAGTCTTCCACACTCATAAAAATACGGCGAAAATGAAACGCCATGATTTTTCACACTTATATTCCCTGTCGCGACGAGGAGTTAGCACGAGAGCAAGCAAGTGAAGACGCTTAGAAAAGACTGGAAGAGCTAAAAGTTAAAGCAAGAAGCGCAACGTTCCACGGCTCGGAAATCTGGTGATTGAGAAGAAAGGAAAAAAAGAGACTCCAGACGTTAAATAAATGCTGAAGGCTGAAAGAATGACGGAGGAAACTAAAAAGATGGAATGGAAGACAAACGAAGGAACGCTCTTCATGGTACATCTACATGTACTAAATACCCTGCAAGCCACCTAAAAGGTGTGTGGCAGGGGGTGAATTCTCTGTGCTGTGGCAGGGGGGGAATTTAATTATAGTAGAATACGGTAGGAATTTCACGAGACGGTAGTTGGAAATCCAGAGGCAGGAGTGAGTGGATGAAGGAAGATGCGATGGAATTAAAGACACGAAGTCTGCGGAGTGAAAGAGGAGATATCGCGTGAGGGAGTTCCTCGCCATCTACCTTAATGGGCAAAATTATAATGCGAATCACTCATCTTCCCCAGCCATGCCACTTAAGGGGTAACATCCGGCTAATTAAGTTCCTGCGAAATTAAACCAAGGTGAGTGGTGAATGTAATTTCAAATAATGCAGCATTTCCCTGTCACCATAAGTCGGAGATTTCGTCGTTTTCAGGCAGAATATTCCTTCCGGGATTGGGATGATATTTGCGGATTGAGTTTCTGAACTCACCGCCGTACTTTTTCATTGTCTTCTACTAATCTACGATTAGAATCTCATGCAGCTTTTCGTGAAAGCTATAGGACACATATCCAATTACTATATGAATATGATAGTTTCCCATTATTTTTTATTGCCTTGATCGAAAGTTTATTATCTCTGAGTGCGTATTTTAAGTCAAATTCGATTTTAAAAGGACGTTAAGTATTCCTCCTCATGTAATTAAAAGTGAAACATTCAACGGCGCGAAAACGCGACGGCAAACTATTGCATGCCGGTAAATTATTCGTGTGGCGTGACCCTCTTTCCACTACCTGCTACTAGATGGTGGTGCGGACGCTTCCAAGCAGACGGTGCAGTACGTTAAAGGTTATTAACTAGTACCTATCTGAGGTATATTCATTCAGATAATTTATTAATATTAACTTTTAGTTATTTATTAAAAATTATGCATTCAGTTTATTCGTTTAAAAACAGTTAGTAATCATTTTACTAATCATACCGTGAAGTTGGCCCATAGTCGCGCGACCTTCACGCCATGATTTGCAGTCCTGGAGCCTATAAAACGACTATTAATACCAAGTTTAACGGAGAAGACTTCGAGCTTTGATTATTTTCGCAGGTGATTATTAATACATGTTTACAAGAGCTGAGGGGCTCTGAAATGCAATGTTTAGTTCAGGAGACGAATATTTCCTATGGCTCGCAACGTAAACTCTGTTACGTCATCAACAAAGCTGCATATCCCGACATTTCTGAGGTTTGAACTTATAATTAACATTTAATTCTCTAGTAAACTGGGATTTATCAATCCCTTTTTTAAATATTTAACCCGGTGGAAATCCAGAGAAGACTTCACCAAAATAATTCGCCTGGAAAGAATTAAATCATAATGAATTTCTAATTTCTTTGATGAAGGAAATTACCCTATTCTAACACGAGCTCCTTTTGAAAGCCTCGTGCTTAATGGGGTAATTTGGATAATCCCCACTTTGAATAATTCTGCTGCAACAAAAGGGATTAACACTAACAAGTGTTCGCATCATTCTAAAGGCCATTTTATACACGATCAGTGCAATTGCGTTGGCTTTTGCGATAACACTTGCGCTAGAAAAATCGCGCCACGTAAAGCGACGACTTGCGAGGAAAAATTGCGCAAATGCGCGTGAATGCTTACGTCCAAAATAGAGCCTATTCTAATCTCTTACACATGTTTTCGCAAATTTCAAGTTTCCCCTCCCCCCCCCCCCCACCCGCTAGATGGCGCAGATGGGAGTTTTTATGTGCACTTAATTCTTTCGGTGGTGCACGAAGTATGACCATGGGGCAGCTTTAATTTAGCTCGAAAGTGAGAGGACCCAGTCTCGTTATCATCCTTGCGGTCGCTGTGCAAGACGTGGGCTACGTTAACAGGATGAGAAACTCCACTAATTAGTTCATTTCTTTATTTATGTATTCTTCACCACAATGTCTTTAAAATAAAAAAATAAAAATTACATACATTATGATTAAAATTATTTAAAAAAAATACAATTTAGTTTTGAAAAATGGGCGAAGAAAAGGCACCATCACTAACAAAAATTTGCTAAACTCACAATTCTTAGATTGGGGCCGCAGTGAGACAGTCGCCCTAAATATTAAATCAGTCGTTTGTTAAAACTTTGCCACGTACCTATAATTTATGTTCAGAAACATTTTATAGCGGAGATAATAGTTACTTTCATTGCTATAATGGTTAGAGTATTGACCTCTAACCGGGTTCGAATCCCGGCTGAGGAAGATATTATTCATTGGAAAAACAGCCCCTACTTGCGGAGAACATTCGTGTACAGTAGGTAGTTTGCAGGGAAAACTATAAACCTAGGTTATTTTCCAAATAAATATTTTTATCGTTCTCCGTTGGAGTTCAAAGTTGTCCACAGCCATTGATAATGAAGTTACTTCACGAAGTGCACCTCAAAGCGATAGACGTCAAATACTCCCAACAGCACATATTCCACAGAGAAAAAAATCATTCACTTTGACCGGGATTAGAATCCGGACCCCCTGATTTCCGCCTTGTGCTCTACCACTTGAGAGATCAAGACGCCGCCGACGTCTTTAACTGTGGAAATAAAAGGCGAATAGTTTTTTTCCTCTGTGGAATATCCGCTACTGAGCAATTTCAGCGGGTAACGCCTACTAAGTTTTTTCGTGACTAGTTCGCGAACATTGAATTTGTCAATACTCCTGTTTACCGATATTGGAACGAAAATAGAAAGATTATTAGAACGCCTTAGATAACGAAGAATGGGGTCGTTTACCATATTTTTTTACTGCCGAATATGATAGAGTTTGTAAAATAAAAAGACGCGTATTTTTCCGTCAATTATTTCTCGAGTTATAAGCGGCGAAAAACGTGTTTTTAAACCTTTCGGAAAAGTGGGTGTGGTGCAACCTCTGACGTGTATCGACTTCGTCCAACCACAACTGAGCCCGCGAAGCTACTTCGCCTTATCGCAAAAGGGGGGACACAGCTGGCTCTCCCAATGGGAGCGATTGCGACAGGATCTGTGCGAGCAGACCTTCCGAGAACCCCCCTCCACTCCCTTCCCTTCCATGAAAAGCAGTCAGGGACGGGAGGAAAGTGACGTCAATGTTATCAAAGCAGTTTTTTCGGTGGGCGTCACCTTTTGCTTATTTTAATTTTTGATTCACGAGTGAATGGTTGTGGTTAGAAGATTAATTTTTTCACTTAAATTCTTTTCTCGTTTCCATTTAACAGTTCGTGCACAAAATTGCGATTTCGGTTCCGAGTAAACCCCCATTTGAAAGCCGACCCATTACAAATGGTTGCGATTTGTAGCGAAAAGCTACCGTCCGAGAAATTCTGCTCTCCTCTAGCCTTGACCTTGGCGTAATGTAACGCAGACGTAAGGCTTTCTAGGGTTAGGTCGGCTTTCAAATGGCGAGTCGACCGATGAAAATTCGGCCATGGAAGATTGAAGATTCAGACCCGAAAAACCTTCACCCCGATCCTCGCCCAGGTAAACGAACCGAATCCGCGGTGACGCAGGTCTCAGGACCGCCGCGGTGCGAAAAAGCGACGAATTCGCCGAGCGGAGGAAAACTCAACACCGGTCGGGTGAAGAAACGGGAAGATGGATTTCTCAAGGTTCCGTCACGAAACCTTGCCTGCCATAGGAAAACGAGTCTGAAACCGCAAAGACTAAGGAGGACATCTCGGTCGCGTTGGATGACTTGGATGCCATATTAGATATAGCTGCTCTCTAGCTCATTCAATGGGCATTCGATGGCATTAAGTAGGTACTCTTCTCGGTATCAGTAAAAAGAGTAACCGAACCAGGAAAAAATGATACAGCAGTTACACTAAGCCAGTCCAATAGGACAGTTTCCTTCATCAAAGAAATTAGAAATTCATTAACTGCGTATCGTGCCCTGCCATAAATGCATTTAATTTACGCAAAAAATTTGGATTGAGAAATCCCAGTTTACTGGAGAATTAAACGTTAATTTTAAGACCACTTGAAAAAGCCGAGAAATGTCGCTGTGCTGTTGCTGACTTAACAGGCAGGTCTTTGATGCACGGGACCGTTTTCCCTTTGTTGATGCCCGATAACATTACTCGCAGCTTCTGTTCCTCAGTGAGGCGGGCGTCTGTGAGAGGGCGTGTGACACCAGTGGGGCGGCCTATTAAGTGATGGTGTCACGTTCAATACACTATTGTGGCAGGAAACGGGAAACTTCCTTAATTAAACTCGCCCAAGAACACAATAATTCCTTTTTTCTTGTTTCTGGCCTAACCGGTTTCAATATCATTGTAAGAGGTCGTGAAGATTCCAAAACATTAGACTTAAGAAAGCGATATCGAAGAGAATTAGAAAATTACTACGCAAATTTTATCATCGCAATTAGTGAGCATCACAAACTTACGTTGCCGATAGTTGATTATACGTATCATGGAGTTGGTAATTCCCTTTCGGTCTCATCATGGAAAAAATATTTGAGAATGTCACACGCGTCACGGTGTGGAATACCATAGCTTTATGCATTTTGAATGAGGATCTTTATTATACTCCACACTTTTACAATTGTGGAATAGAACCAGGTCGCATTTAACATGCTTGATGGAAAGAAATTGTAACTGATTTGTGTAAAGCTATATTGGTAAGTAGCACTGACAGGACAAAAGATTCCTAAATTCGGTAAATATTCAGGTGCTTGCTTCAGCAATTATGGTTTTTCTTCGATGCGAGCAGGAATTAAACCATAAATCACACTTAATACGTTTCTCGGCAGGTATATCGTAGACGACATTTCCTTGGTCGATATTTTGCTCGTACGCAGTCGGCCGATTGATGGTACACACTGACGAAATGACTCAAGGTATACGCGATTCTTTTTTAGTCAATGGATACTGTCCAAATATGAAAAGGATACGATTGCATCTATGCTATCTGGGAGGTAGCAGTAAAATTGTCACGTCACACGTATAATTAACAGGCATGCAATAGTTTGCCGTTGCGTTTCCACGCCTTTTACTTTTTTCTCTTTTTAATTAACGAGGAAAAATATCTAACGTCATTTTAAAATCCAACGTCTTAAAATGTGCACTCCAGATGTTATCAACTTTTGATCAGGACAATAAAAAAATAAGGAACTGTCCTAACATAACTGTCCTAAGGCCCGTCAACTTTATCCTGCCCTTTTAATTTAAATTTTAACGTTTATTACAGTTTAATTTTCCTTGGAGCATGTCGCCACTTCGCTTTCTTTTGATTTATCTTCACCATTAAAACTCTGAGCATTGAATTTACGATCCGTTGCGCATACTATTTGCAAGCGCCAATGATATGGATGTGTCGACATCTAGGTCATTTAGCACCTCGTGATCCGTCCGGCGATAATTGCATTCCACCGGCAACTAGCCAAATAGCCGTCGGCCGTCCGCAAATCCGTCTGGCGGATTCAATTGCATTCCGTTGCTGCCGACACACATTCTGTATTAACCTACCTCAATGACGCTCTCTGGGCCAAATGCAAGTTCGATTATCGTCCATCCGTCACACACAATCCTCCTTTCCTCAGTACATTCATAATATGGACGCCCGTGGATCAATTCCCGGCTGAGTCAAACTGTTTTCTGTTCTGATCTGGCTCTATTCCATCTTCTCCACCTTCTTTGTGTTTGTCCTTTTATGTGTCACCTATCCATTTCCCTTATACTATCCTTGGCATATTTGTATTCACCTCAGAGCGTGTATTCATGATTGATTGTATGCATGAATATTTATCAGTAGACAAATTCATACGCCTTTATCTACGTATACATGGTACCCAGGAAGCAATCACGAGGACGAGTGATAGAAATGCAACATGCAACTGCAACGATGCGCTACGCTGTTAGGATAAACAACGTTCTCTAGATGCGCACCTAGCACATGCAACGAAATGATGATTATCTAGCAAGGTATTTAATTTTTACCTATGGGATCGTCATCATCATCATGAGTCAACAATCCTAAGATTGGTTTAACGCAGCCCTCCACTCGATTCTTCTATCGGCCAACCTCATCATATTCACGTGATTCTACTCTTTTACATCCTTCAACATTTGTTCAATCTATCTAATACGAGGCCGTAATTTGCCGCTCACTTTTCCCTTGACGATAGTCTCCATCAGGCCATCGTGTCTTGAGGAATGGCCGATTAAGTTGTCCCGTCTTCTTTTTAGAGCAGACGGCAGACTTCTCCCACTCTTCTTAGGACTTCTTCGTTTGTCACTCGGTCGATCCATTTTATCTCCATCATTCTCCTATTTTCTTTTGTTTATTTATTTGTCATTAACCCGATATCAACACAGATGGTTTTTTTTAGATCGGGTTCTTCTAACATTGACAATTTCACACCGCATAAGTTCAAGAAATGAAAATCCTCCACGGGTTGGATTCGAACCCGCGAACCTAGGATCGACAAGCGAGGGATTCACCTCGCCGTCACCGGGGCCTAGTTTATTTTCACTTTGACATTTATGGAGTAAGCTGGGCAGTTAGAAGGGGGCAGTTGGAAAGATTTACTGGAGTTAAGACATTTCTCAGCTGTAATATACAATACACTACAATTCTACAAAACAAAAAGCTATATTCTACATTCCTTTTCACAATTTTTTAACGCGATGGTATAGACAGTTGTCCTGGCCTTTATGAAATAAACCGGTCATCACCATGGAACCCGGTTGCTCTTCCCTGAAACTATCTGTTTATTTTACTTCAAGCGAAATAAATGGTCTTATGTTTCCAATTTGGAACAATGCTCAGACAAATTATTACGGCCAAAATACCTCTTCATAAAATCCCTTAGGTGAGCATAAAATTTGTTATTTTTTTCTTATATTCCTCAGAAATTCTGACGGCATTTGCCATGTTCTCCTTGCGTGCATCGCTTTCTTTTTCATTAAAAGCTTTCTCAACCTCGGAAAAATCATCTTGGATCCAAGCAATTATTATAAAATTATAATTCCTTCTCTCAACATCTTAGCGCACTCTCCTGTTATCTTAATAAAATACATATTTGAGCAGTTTGCCACCATAAATCTTCCTCAGTCTCTTTGGTTCCAAGTAAATATTTTCTTCACATAGCCTGATCATACGATATCGTTACCCCTCTTTGCTAACAATTAATATTTTCACTTTGACCTCTCATAACTGCATCTATTACAAACTTTCTAATTTTCGCAATGTACTCTGTCACGCATCCTTCGGCGAATTACTTTGTCGCCTCGCCTAAGATAATAGTCGTTCTTTGCACGTTCTTCTTCCTGAATCATTACTTACAATCATCCAATTTACCGGCTCTCCCAATTTTAGAACATGTCTTTAGCCGCTAGAGGTTCTTAATATTTCTTGTACCACCCATCCTACCGTTTTTTAGTGCCATTGACCCAATTTTAAGATTGAACCACCTTTCCTTTATACCATTCTATTCCCTACGCTAAATTATAATGATATGAACTAACTATACATATGTATAAACAACTAATCATAAGTTTTTTCGTCCTATAGCTCCAATCTTGGCTTCTACGAGTTATAATTCGTTGCCCATTTTCTGCCCATTTTCTTTAACAACGCTTTATTGCTCGAAAAATACAATAAACTTGGTTATATTCCACGAAAATTTTATTAACCGACCGGTTTCAACCTTCTCAGGTCACCATCAGGGTTTTAACAAGTAAAAGACGGGCTAGGTGGCATATTTATACACACAGTCTCACACCAGTGAAAAGAGGAGGGGGAGGGAGAATGAGGCGGTCATGAAAGGAAGGTGAGCAAACGAGTGGTGGCGAGGGGTCAAGAACAGCTCATTTGACTATGGGGGTGGGGGAACAGAATGGGGAGAGGTTGGAAGGGAATAGGTCATTTAAAACATCATTCTTATATGCATTAAAATATAAAACAATTTCAAAATTCTGCATAAAATAAAGTTTCCTCCCCTTCTCGCAAACATGTAAAATCTTAGGTGTAAAATCTGAGGAGTGATCATTTTCAATGAAATGTGTAGCAAACACAGACTTGTTATCACCATTTACGAAAGAATTAAAATGTTCGGAATTACGTATGCTTAATTTTCGACCAGTTTGTCCTACATAAAAACAATTGCAGCCAGGGGTATTATAATTTAACATGTACACTCCACTTCTATAACAGTTAGGATATCTGTCTTTCGAGTTGAACAATAATTTGTCGAGAGTCATAGGGTTATAAAAACACACTTGGAAATTATTACTAGGGATGGATTTGTTAATTTTATATGAAAATTGTTTTTGCAACAATTATTTATAGGGATGGATTTGTTAATTTTATACGGCAAAGGCTTTTTTGCTATTCGTCACTATTCAATTGCTGCCCGGGTCAGCAACGGCAATTGGGAAGTTTCTTTCCTATCTCTTCATCTAACCATAATATTCTCTAATACTCACTCTCACTGACTACATCAACAGACGTCTGAACTCGGCGACCGATAAATAATGCAAGACGTGTTTGAAAACTCCACAGAATATCTTCCTTTCTTCGATGAAAGCATATATTTATCTAATTCAGGAGATTCGGACGCGTGTAGAACGAGCTAGCTGCATTAAACTACATGTCGAGAAAGTATGCAGTACATGCCTACGTAAGGAAATAATACTTTGCGACAGGAGAACGTGGTGTCTTGAAATCGACTCATTTTATTGAATGCGTGAGGAAGTCAATGTGGTTGGACTACGCGCCTCTTTTTCACTCGAATTTCGAGCCCGATGAGGCGTAATCGCGACTCAGAGATTCAGTGATTCAATACAGCGGGGGGTCCCGGCCGGCCAGTGAATAACTTAAAAGTCCAATCCCCCTCACCTCCTCTCTCGAACCACCTTCCTGCGGGTCAATAATCTTGCCAACGCCTATAAATTTCGCTCGCCATAGCAAGAGATCCCTCCCGAACGGGATCCATTCCTTTTCCGCTATTTTCACAAAATGATCGGCGTTCTCGCAGATTCTCTACAGACAGCGCATAGGAAACGAAGCATATGTGCCAACTTTTAAGATACACTATATTGTTGCTGAAGGTATTCAAAGATTTTGCTACAAAATATCATCAAATAACATCGGGCTATTAAAATCACCAGAACCAAGAGAACCACCAAGATTTGTAAAGTTAAGCAGGGAATAATGTTCATTCCGCGAAGGAAAACGAACCAATATCGGAACAATAACGCAGTACTCACGTTCACTATATCCTAAAATAAACTGCCACTCTTTCTCTTCGTAACACTCATTGACAGCTCTTCAGAAATCCCAATGGTACGTAAATTGGCAGGATGACGCAACTTAAAGGTGAAAATATTCACATATTTCGAATCAGCTGATAAATAATATGCTATTAGAATTATTTTCCAGAACCCTAGAATTTTCTTGAAAAGGATATATTGAATACGTGCGATGACATCGGAGAATATTTCTAATCACACGACCCAAAGTATTACTAGCATGTGAATGCGTGGATAAATACGAATCTGACACTGAAACAAACTCTTCTCATAAAATATTTCAATGCCCTTTCAATCTTTTAAAATTATTCATTAATGCCAGGTAGATTCTTGAACACTGCCTCAATGGCTCATAATCGTGCTCATAATGTATGATTGCAACAAGATTTAGATAAAGAAATGTTACAAAATAAGTAAATCCGGCAAATGCTTGAAGCTCCAAGCTCGAAATCCATCAGAGAGACATTGTGTTCTTCCGGAGACTTCAGCGAGGCACCAAAGACGACTAAGATTTCGCTGAACGTATTCTTAGTTAGCAGTTTAGAAATGAGCTTAACCTCCAGGAAGTTCTACATTGCGTCGATGTGAATGAATCAGGTTCGGGGCCGCTATCTCGACGAGCCAACACGAGGAATCACTCCCGGTCGACAAAATTACGCCAGGTAGGAACATCAGAGATCGGTGACCTGCCTCGCAATCTCCGCATCCCAGAGGCGGCCATATTTCGGATTTATGACTCATAATTAAACCTAACCTCCGTGAGACGAGAGATTTAAAACGGTCGATCTATTTGTATGCAGATGGAGAGCAGACCCAAGCTAATTCGTCCGGGCATTCGATGGACCGCGACCAGAAATTTCGGTCCCTTTTAAGAGATTCATCGCCTCGAGGAAGGCTCCTCGACACGCTCCCAAACTAACATCACCCTGTGAGCAAAAAATGCTTGGACCCCGCATAGAAGACGATTCGGTTGTAGGTTCTGACATTACGACTTATTGCGAACAAGGCGTGGGAGACATAGTTCACCAATAAAGCGGTAAGTTTAAAATATACCAATTTCCCGATGCATATATTTTAAATATGTATGTGCCGATGTATGGTGCTACCGGAGAATGATGAAGATAAAATGGGTCGATCGAGTGACAAACGAAGAAGTGTTAACAAGAGTGGGAGAGAAGAGATGTCTACTGAAAACATTAAAAAGAAGACGGGACAACTTATTGGGCCATATCTTGAGACACGATGGCCTGATGAAGACAATCGTCGAGGGAAAAGTGAACGGGAAGAATGGAAAAGGCAGGCCTCGTATGAGGTATATGGAGCAAGTTGTGAAGGATATAAAAGAGAGGAGCGACGTCAATATGAAGAGGTTGGCCGATAGAAGATTCGAGTGGAGGGCTGCGTTAAACCAATCCTAGGATTGTTGACCTATGTTGATGATGATGTGCCAATGATACATAGTTCAATTTTCACTTCTCTGTGAACTGCGCAACTATAGTAGTTGATATTCCATAGCTATTTTTTAGTTCACGTGCATTGAATGCCCAAGGGGCAGTTTTAACTTCCGACAGCACTTATTCTTGACGTGACTATCGAATAGCTATTTATCAACATTTGGATAGTATTATACTTTTCAAACATTCTGTTGTAACTTACTTTGTATTGCGTGTTTTGATGTAATCGCCCCTCCCATTTTCGTACCCTAATATGTTTACCACACTTCATTGATGTACTCTCTCGAGTAGTTCCCGCCGGAAGATCCATTAGAAGGACTATTTTACCTCTGGAATATTTCACTCGAAAAGGTTCCATCGCCTCTTGCTGAAGGAAAAGAGTGGAGTAGCTGTGACTCCTCTGGATAAAAATGTGGTGGTTTCCCCTTTTCTTCTCTCGCCTTCGGGTGATGGGATGCATGATTGTTGGTGGCCTCCCTTCGACAAGTCGCAGGTGCCCGAATCATTTGAGCGTCCTACCTTACCCATGGATAGGATATACCAGGAGCGCAGCGAAGGGAGGTTATGTGAGTTGAAACTCCCCCAGAGGAACTAAAAAAAATTTGATGGACTTGCTAAAAAATCACGTAGACTTAACATTTCTTTTTAACTGTAAATAAACAGACTTTATTTCCGTTTCAGTAACTTATCTTTTTTTGCTTATATACAACCTGAATATTCAAATACCACCTGGTCTTTGGGCATGATGTACAGGCATTATATAAGTTTTCTCAGTGTGATAAAATTGTATTCTCCCGAGGTATGTTTGGAGCAAGTTTGTAACGATTATTATAAATATTCATGCACTATAAAACTCTCTTTTTTAAAGAAATATACTTTGAATTCTCTTAAATTTTAAAGTTAAATACCACTTAAAAATAATATTTAATTTTGAAACGTCAAAAGATCAATATTTAAGATACCAGTAGATTAATAACATTTATGCGATAAAATGTCCGCTGAAACCAAAATATATGTGCAAGGCACATATTAACTCTAGATAGAGGTAGACCGCTTTTGCCTACCATCCAATCCAGGTGAATCCCCTCGCAAAAGATATTCCTGGCTGCCCACATGGGATAGACCAATACCATCTCGTAGGACCGTCGCATTTTGTTCACGACTGCCAATTCGACGAGTAAACTCGATAATATCGCAGCTAACCTCTAAATATGGAGGTCGACCAGCATCCGCAACCCGGTGAACGCACGTGGTGGCTTAAGCTTTCGAGAATTTAGACAGGATGAAGGAAAATCGTCCTGCATAAATTCTCGAGGAAAAAGGAAAAATAAAATATTTTAATACGGCTTATCTTCTGACGCTTCTGACTAACGTTGAACATAAGTCAACGTGGAAGTTAAATCAATGTGGCCGACGCTCATGGCTACAAGAGGTAGATTGTACATACGGTTGTATGTTCATTCGGGTTTTCCTCTGGGTCAGGTGGAAAACCCGAATAGACTTCATAGCAATCGATTTATTTACAGCAAATTATTACTCACTTGGCTCATCACTTTGACAAATGAGAATCGTCGACCAATGGGATCATAATACTGAAATTATTACCAGCCAACGGAGACAGTAGTTACACTCTCATCATAATATCATCATCATCGGTCAACAATCCTAGGATTGGTTTGACGTAGATTTCCAGTCGATTCTTCGATCGGCCAACCTTTTCATTGTGACGTAATTCTTCTCTTTTACATCCTTCACAATCTGTTCCGTGTATCTCATACGAGACCTGCATTTTCCAATCTTTCCGTTCACTTTTCCCTCGACGATAGTCTTCATCAGGCCATCGTGTCTCAAGATATAGCCGATTAAGTTGTCCCTTCTTCTTTTTAAGAGTTGTCAGCAGACTTTTTTTTTAGTACTTTCCAGCCGAACTGGAAGAATTTTCGGCCCTTCTAACATCTGGATCTCTAAGAACAATAACTACATGTTTCATTGTTCGTTCAATATTTGAATAATTTCAATTCATAATAAGTGCAAGCCATTCGATTTCAATTACTACTTGAGATAGGTTTTCCGTAATCACCCTATATTTTTAAAATACACTTAGTGGAAATGGTGAGAGCGGCGTAGGAAGAACTTCAGTCTGGAGAAAATATTGGGAGAAATTCATAAACTCGACGGCTCTTGGATGACCAAGCGCTAATAAGCCAGTCCGCCAAGGGCTCACTAGGATATTAAAGAATGTTAGATGAGCTACAAAGGCAGTGCAAAAGATATGAAATGAAGATAAGCCACAAGAAAACGAAAGCAATGATGATATCGAGAAAAAAAGGGCCTGGTTAAATTTAAAAGTAGGTCAGAAGTTTGATAAGGTGGAGCAATTCAGCTCTCTAGGTAGTATGTAGGGAAGTAGGGGCTGAGATTAATGCCACCAAGTGCGTCCACCAGGTTGCGGATGGTGGGTCGACCTCTAGATATAGAGGTTAGCTGCCAGATGAGCGAGTTAACTCGTCGAATAAGCAGTCGTGGAAGAAAAGCGACGGCATTCCGAGGTGGTATTGGTCTATTCCGGATAAAGTAGGCCTTGAAATGATATAGAAACCTGCGAAGATGCCGCGATTTGGCGATGAGAGTCCGCCAACAATTATGCTTCCTATCACCCGGAGGAGAGGGCAGCAGCTCTTCTTCATGTGAGTGAAGGCGGAGACCACAGTGGTCGGTACAGCGACACTCATTTCACTAAAGGCGTGGCGTAACTTTTATTTTAACGGCTGTAGTACTGCGATGTGGATGGCAAGGGGAAACCACCACATTAGTATCTCGAGGAGTCGTAGCTACTCTTTTCTTTTCATCAAGACGTGATGGAACCCTCTCGAGTAAAATATTTCGAAGGTGAAATAGTCCCCCATTCGGATCTCCGGGTGGGGGCTACCCGAGAAAGTACAATAGTCAAGTAAAAAAAAGAAATACTTCGTCTTTTCCCCTCCCTTCCTACTTATCCGAGAGTTTCCTTTCTTTCGCTTCCCCTTTTTCTCGCCACATGTCCCGCTTACGCGACTATAATTTCCCGTCCATTTTCCTATCATTTCCATTCCGCCCATCAAGGAACCACCACTGTCGAGCTCCAAGAGTCTCTATAACTTGGACATGTCCCTGATAGCGCATTGAGACATTATACTTAGTTGGCGTTTGAGCTCCATTTGCGGAATAAGCTGGATGGCATTAGGAAGAGGATAATGTGCACGAACTTCGACGTCGGCAGCTAAACTGAAGTAGACTGGTATATTTTGCAAATTACGCGAGACTTTGTTTATTGAGAAAAAAGAAGTGTAACTAGCTCAAAACGTACATAGGGTTAGGACGATAATGAAGAAGAGTAGCTGTGCCGTAAAGAGAAGAATTACATCAATATGAAGAGGTTGACCGATAGAAGAATCGAGTGGAGGGCTGCGTCAAACCAATCTTAGGATTGTTGACCGATGATGAGGAAGTATACTGGGGTAAGATGGGTATAGTTGCATTAAAGTAAGGAGAATTGCGTCGGTAAAATAGACTTTTACTCGTGCAAGAGAACTAGTGGCAGGGTCGTTGAGTAGGGGCGTAAAGAAAAGACTGGTGAAAAGTCTAATGGGGCTTGGCATGGAAACATTTATTGAGAATTGGGTATGGAGAAGGGTGGACGAATTAAGGTTGATCGAAAGGAGGACGAATGACGAAGTCCTAAAAATCCTTGTTTGAAAATGCTGGTCTTCCGGGATTTCCCCCGCGTTGGTCCATCATTTGATGAAGTCCTAGAGCCATATTCAGAACCTCGACTACAGTCTCATTTCTACTGCTTACACCCTAAAATCTCCACTTCAAGTCAAATTCGTGTGCAGATTCACCCTGATGAGTTGGTATTACCACACCGTATAGCGCTAGATCCATATCGAGGAGAATCTGAATACCCTTTCGTACTCGCAATAAATATTTTAAGACATGGGGGTAGAAGTAAGACCGTAGTTGAGATTCTGGGCCATATTCAGAAACTTAACTCACTTCTCAGCGTACGCAGAGAAGTAATACTACCTTGGCAGATAGAACCTGTACTCCACTCGTTGCAGGAATTTTAGGAAGTGAGCAGTGGAAGCGTGACTTTAGTTGAGGTTCTGAATGCGGCCCTTAGAGTTGACATAAAAGGAAGAATGTTGGGTAGGCGTGGTAGAGGGAAGAGAACGGGTCGTGTTGCTAGAATGATGGAAGCCTGAGGGGCGGGAGAGGGACATCGTGTGAAATCGATGACTGAGGAATGTGTCATTCTCCTTACCACTTCCGAACGGGAGGAGGTTCGCCGCATCTTTCTTCAAGCGACCGCCTTCGTCGATGAATCTCTCCGGGCGGAAAGTCTCAGGATCCCCCCAGTGCTCCCTGTCCATGTGCACTGATCTCAGGTCAACCAAAATCGTCGTGTTCTGGAAAAAGGTAAACGGCGATTGCGTCTCAAAATCAAACAGGTCTGCATTACAGTGAATTCATTGGCAGTAAATGGAGAGGGATGAGAGCTTAGTGTCACTCCCGTGGTTTGATCGTCTTTTCGCCCACTGCACGATATAAATGAATGTTTGGGTTAAAGTTACAAACTTTCAAATTGCATATTTAACTGCAAATGGTCAACTTCCGCGGTTGGTTCTCCCGTAAGGTTGGTCGGATCATTTACGAGCTTCTAACTCGAGGGAAGGCCTTCAGATTAGCAACCTCGAGAGATGGGAGCCTACTAATGACGGTTGACAGTCAGTTCTCCTCACGGGAGCGACACATACCTACCGGATGAAATCGTAAATTCGCCGAAAACTTAAAATTGAAAACAGTCACTCTCAAGCAAACTAAAGACGATGGGATTTGAATTTAGCATTGCCTTAGCTTTGCTCAGTAGAAATAAACGCAACTAAGTACCAATGTAATACGAATAAAGTGAACAGTTATTTATTGTCAAAAGAAATTATTGGTCACTACGAGGTAACTATGCATTAACCGTACTTACGTACCTTAGGTATAATGTACCCGTTGATGAAGACATCACAGACAGCTCTACGAGGGATGGCCACAGGAGCAACATTAATTCTACGTAGGACCTCCATTAACACTGCTTCCACATACGGGCAGCTGAAAGAGAAAGAGCTCAGCTGGTACAAGTATAATAGGCCATACTCCATTTACGAGTGCAAGATCGTTTTAGCATCCATCATGTCAAGAGAACATTTTAACTAAAAATGGCTAATATAATGAGTAATTAGGACCTACATTTCCTTCCTCGATTAAAGAGAAAGTAGAGAGATTAGTAAAGGAAATTTTCAACCGGGAAAACCGAAAAGGAAATTAAAAGAGCATGCAGACAGATATGCCAGAAAGAAAACATAGAAATATGATTTATGTTATTAGGCGTCGCTTAGTGAAAAGAGAAAAGAGGTCAAAACCAACGTTTAACTAGGAAAACAAAAGCTGGAAGAGGTGAAAGAGTTCTATTACCTGGGAAGTCGAGTAACCAAACATGGACGAAGCAAAAAAAGAAGTAGTCAGTAGAATAGCTCATGCAAAGAGGGCATTCTATCAAAAGAAGAATCTACTTACAGCTGGAAATACAAGCTTGTAAGTAAGGAAGCAATTCATCAAAACGTAATCTGGAGCATGTTTCTTTACGGCAGTGAGGCATGGACGATGACAGCAGCGGAGAAGAAAAGGGTGGAAGCATTCGAAATATGGTGCTATCGAAGAATGATGAAGATAAAATGGATAGACCGAGTGACAAATGAAGAAGTCCTAAGAAGAGTGAGAGAAAAGAGAAGTCTGCTGAAAACTCTAAAAAGAATACGGGGCAACTAAATCGGCATGTTAAGACACGATGGTCTGATGAAGACAATCATCGCGGGAAAAGTGAACGGGAAGAATGGAAAAGGCAGGCTTCGTATGAGATATATGTAACAGGTCGTGAAGAATATGAAAGAGAAAAACCACGTGAATATGAAGAGGTTGGCCAATAGAAGAATCGAGCGTAGGGCTGCGTCAAACCAATCTTAGGATTGATGACCGAGTGAGTTAGTGAAAATGTACGATATTCGATACTAAGGAAATCAAACCACGTAATATTTAGTCACTGTATCAAAAAACCTTGATACCTTGATAATGGCACTTAGGCGTTGAAATCATGGGAGATGTGTTTATTTTAATGCAATGTGAAAATTGTGGAAAGCAATATCAAGACGTAGCCAGAATCACGATGTATATGGGACACCTGAAGGCAGAAAAAAACAACAGCTAATCTTTACACACGTTAGCCAAATCCAAATGCACTCATGAAGGAATTGATCTAAGAAAGTTAGTCTCCTGGGTATGCAGCGGTCCGCACGACTTACGGCCATGGATATTAAAATATAGTCTTTTCAATAACTGATTCGTGCATGACGAACAAAACACATTCTGTTCTCATTCGCAGGTGCGATGGTGAAATAAAATTTAGAGGGGTACTACTGCGGAGATCAAGTCAAGGTGCCTTTTCTTTTGGCAGATTGTCAAGCTGGCAATAGGGTATTTTCCTATTAGTCTTTATTGCCTTGATCAAAAGTTTATAATCTCTGGTTATTATTTCCTATGCCCTGCCGCGTAAACTTAATACATGTTACCTCATCAACATGCAGCGCGTCCCACCATTTCTGAGCTTTTTCAAATGAACTTCAAATTAATATTTAATTCTCTAGTAAACTGGGATTTCTCAATCCAAATTTTTTTGCGTAAAATGAATAAATATATGATGGGGCACGAATCGCAATTAATGAATTCTGTTTTCTTTGATGAAGGAAACTACCCTATTAATAAATGTAAAAACCTGCAAATTAGCAGGTTCTAACGATACCGTTGGCACCCCAAACTAACGTAACGGACGAGGAACCATAGAATGCAGAGAATATCGACAGTTTGTACATAAACCAAGTAGCAGTTATTAAACCAGGACCTTGAAGTCGAGGATCAAGAAAGGAATGAGACCAGATTGAGTATTCGATTCCGTAATTTTTAATATGAAAAAAAAGAGAAATTCATCAATGGAACCATAAAGAAGGCCCGAGGAATAAATATTCACTGGGAAAAATAGGATGCTTCCATTCACCAATGACATAGCGATCATGATAGAGAGAGAAAAAGATCTACGGAAGTCTATAGCTCCCTTAGATAATATATTGCCCACTGATTCATTACAAGGTCAATAAAAAGAAAATAAAGGTTATGGTATGAAAGTAGAAGAGAAGAGGTAAGGACTAGTGCGAATCTCGGAAATTATGTAATAGAAGAGGTGAGCGAGTATTGCTCTGGGAAGCCGAATAATTAGCGATGGAAAGAATAGTACAGTCAAAAGAATATCCCTGGTGAAAATAACATTCTACCAAAAGAAGAATCTACTAGCACTAGAAATACCAGCGCGGAAATAAGGAAACATTTCAAAACATCACACATGTGTAGCATACTTCTTTAAGCTATTGAGACGTGGCTGACAACACGAGAAGAGAAATCAAGGTTGGTTGCATTTCAAATGAGGCGCGACAGAATACTCATGAAAATCGCATGAATCGACCTGTTATAAACGAAAACGCCCTACTCTACGTTTCGCGAAACGAAACGTAGAGTAGAGGAAATGAAAAATCTTGTGATAACCTTAAAAATAATCGGTACATCTTAATCGGCCAAATCTTGAGACATACTGGCCTGATAAGGACAGCCATCGAGAGGAAAGTGAATGGAAAAAGAAGACCTCACAGAAATTGGGCAGCGCAAATAGTGAAGGATGGAAAAGAGGAGAATTATGTAAATATGAAGAGAGTCGGGTGATCTACGTGAAGCAATCTTAAGAGTGTTGACCCATGATGATGACGAACGAAAAAAAGAAGGGGCCAATTCATTTTACCTTGAAATCAATAACAATATAAAGTATAATAGCGATTAATTCAACTAACTGAAGACGATAACTCATAAAGAACCTGGAATTTCAATTGGAGTTTAAAAAATTAATTGAAATAGCTATTAGAAG
Source organism: Platycnemis pennipes (assembly GCA_933228895.1). Classification (NCBI taxonomy): domain Eukaryota; kingdom Metazoa; phylum Arthropoda; class Insecta; order Odonata; family Platycnemididae; genus Platycnemis; species Platycnemis pennipes. The sequence goes on along the minus strand of OW121851.1, from coordinate 132,808,544 downwards.
ATAATTTATTCATCTTCGTCCCGGATATGTTTGATTACACAAATTTCACGTCGATGAAAATCACCAAATACAAATAGAAAATAGAAGAAGAAGATACTTGGGCTACCATTTGAATTCCCATAAAGTGCTCAAAAAAATTATCCTCATTTTATGAGAGAAAAATGTTATCTTCTAACTCGCCTCGAAATCAAAGAGATCCGTCAGTGAAGATGTACTGGAAACCCTTATGTTTTGCCCTAATTGCTTTGTATATAACACGTTGTGCGTGAATAGTCTCATGTAAAATAACCGTAGCAAGATTGACTGTCCTAATTAATTATTCCAATGAGCAAATTTATAAAGCTCCAGAATTATGGGCAGAAAAACGATATGTTGAATCTCTTCTTACTATATGCATCTAATTTTATCTTTATGACCCAACCTTTCATAGTATGATGGGGTTTTAGCTACTTTTAGCGACGTAGTAAAATCAATCCGCGGTCAATTCCTGAAACGGATTTACACCGCACATCCACCCACGATGTGATAATGTTTTCTAACCCAATCCGTCTTACAATTCATATAATCAGGGCGCAATAATTAATTTATCACTACCTTTTTAAAACTCTCTGCTGTGCGCTAGAAAATTTCAAGATCAACTTTGCTTCAACAGTAGCAGAATTATATTTTACGGTAAACCAACTGCTAAATTTGTGCATTATGCTAATAAACCTGAGACGAGCACACCATTGCGCATATGAGCATCCATGGCGGGATTCGAACCCACGACCTTAAGAGCTGCCAGGTTGGAATTTCCTGACTAATGGGGTTACAAACAGATTTAGTTTCATCCTCATCTACGTAATACCCTGCGAGCCACCGCGAGGGTGAAGATCACCAAACATGCACGGCGTACATACATACGCTGAAGTGTACTTCTACTATCTACCAAAGAATAGATTACCAAAAATATACTTCGCACACACTGAAAATTATACTTTTAATTCAACATGCAAAGGAATATTTGAGAAGTACAACGAACAAACATTTCACAATAGCAGAATTTGCACAGAGAAAAAAATCATTCGCCTTGACCGGGACTCGAACACGGATCCCTTGATTTCCTAAATTCCATAGAGAAAAATGATACCGCGGTAGCTTAATTGGTTAACCCTGACCTTGCCCAGTAATCAGGAGATCCGGGTTCGAGTCCCGGTCAAAGCGAATGATTTTTTTTCTTCTGCTAATGTGCAATTTCAGCGGGAAACTCCAATATGGTTCTCGGGTTCAGTTCGCGATTCTTCAGTCATATTAGAAGTTCATTCTTCAGTCATATTAGAAGTTCATTCTTCGGACATATTAGAAGTTCATATAGGCATGCATAAATAATAATAATTTTAAAAAAGTGAAAAAATTAAATGAAATTCCAACATCTTAATGACATCCCTACTTGAGATGTGGATGTACATTTAATATAATTTATTAGAATTATATAAGCATAAGGAGGGTAGTTGATAGTAGAAGCAAGTGTTGAGCTGCGTCAAACAGATCATTGTATTCATGCATCTACATCTACATAATACCTTGCCAGCCCCCACGATGGTGTGAGGGACCATCAATTATGCACTACTTACATGCAACTAAGAGCTACAATTCTATTACCTCATGGAGACAGGCCAGACATATACATCTACACGATACCCTGCAAGCCACCGCGAGGGTGTGTGGCAGGGGGTGAAGATCACCAAGCATGCACTACTATCATGCAAACAAGCAGCTAGATGGTTAGTATCAATATAGTAACGAAGTGATTAATGGTTACTAACCAATAGTTAGAAATACTTTCTCTAAATAGGTATATTTATCTGCTTCATGTTGCTACATATTATTCTAAGCTGGCGCTATCAGTGAGTTCTAGTCCACGCTTACTCGGCTCTGTCGGCTAGAGAAGGGATCCTGCCGCGACCCACCACCCTGTCCAGCTCCTCTACAGCCTTCCGGCGACACCTCGGGTGCTTGAGGAGCAGCAGAACGGCGAAGGCCAGCGTGTTGGCCGTCGTCTCCGAGCCGGCCATGAACAGGTCCATGCACACCGACAACAGCTGCTCATCTGGGGGAAAGATTGGAAATGAGCTAACCTGCATATGAAGGTCGGCCACGACTCCCTCATCACCCGATTTCATCTGAGGGAACGATTATGCTTCCCACTCGTTAGGTAGCTTCCTTGTTGGACCACGTTTGGAATACGCTGCTGATACATGGGATCCATACGAAATAGGCCTAAATAATGAAATGGACCGTGTGCAGCGGCAAGATTAGTAAAGGGACGGTATGAAACTATATTAGTGAAATAAGTCTATTAAATGAACTAAAATGGGAATCATTATGAGAACGTTTATTAATATTTAGACTTAATCTCTTCAATAAATTCCAAAATAATATTATAACTGATAACTTTAAAAATATTTTGCAAATTCCACCTACTATGGTAGACTAATATATAATTAAATATATCCAATAGTATAAATACAAGTGTATCAATGGATAGCATAGGTAGTTGCATGTTGGTATGAGGACTTTAACCTAACCCAAATAACAGCATGTTTTTGCATGCTTGCCTTGCTATTTTTATCTTTTTTTTAATTGCTAAGTGTATACTAGAATATAATTACTAATATTTTCTATGCATGATTTATAATGCATGTTTGGTGTGAATTCACCCTCTGCCACACACTTTTATGGTGGCTAGCAGGGAATTATGTATCTACATGGTAGGTACACGGATAAATTATGGAACTTATTTGAGGAATATTTTGCGTATGGAGGAAGATTTACGAGTGAATGGTCTTGTTAGAAGATTAATTTTTTCGCTAAAATTCATTTTTCGTTTGCATCTAACGATTTCGTGTACAAAATAGCGATTTCGGTTCCGAATAAACGCGCCCATTGTGGTTGATATGCGGATTTATAGAGAGTATCATGGGAAAGATAGGTGTATCCTTCACGAGGAGTATCATTTTGGAAAAAAAGAACAAACCTGTGAAAGAAGAATCCGCGTTTGCGGAGTTCATCTCCATAAGATAAGCCTCGATCAGGTCCTCGGGGCAGTCGTCGACATGGAGATTATCCCGGTGTTCAGCTACTGTGTCCTGTAAGTGTAAAGAGATCTAGCCATTGATTGATCACGGAGACAAAGCCATACTTTCATCAGAACGGACCTCTGTACACTTTTCTTAGAACAACGTCGATTGTTCGTGAGGTGTCTATAAGACAATAGGCAATTTCTCCCGCTCATCAGATGACCTTGAATACAATTATGAACCATCTTAGAAAAGAGGACCGGCGTAGTTTGATCGAAAATATTTAAATGAGTGGGGCTAAATTCCACGAATATAGTCAAAATATGCTACTAAATTCAATTTAAAAGTCTGGTTTTATATTTTGGGAATTTCCGTCGCGTTCGGAGGGTTTTGACGATAGCTTCATCCCCCATCCTGGGAACGTCTTCAGGTTGAAAAGGAAATTCGAATTTATTTAATTTCGTTCCTGTTCATTTGACTGTTGTCTTGCTCTTGATCGCTGGACTTTCATTACTTATTCGTCCCGATTGGTCAGTCCTCGCTGTGGTCCCACTAATCTGCCGCAGGTCTAGGCGAGTGTGTATCAACCCTCCCGATTGAAGTTAAATCATTCCCAATCAATTAAACAAAGGAAAATATCATTTCAGCGTGAAGACGCCCTCAGGATGGAAAGTGTCGTCAAAATCACTGCGAACGTGACGAAAATTCTTGGAAATAATATTCGTCATCATTAGCCATCAATTCTCAGATTGGTTTTACGCAGTTCTCCACTGGGTTATTCTATCGGCTAATCTCTTCATATTTACTTATTTCTTCTCTTGAAATAATATGAAGCCATTGATTATAAGTCGCGGAAACCGTAAAAGTAATTTTAAAGAGTTTCCGCATCCTAAGGATAATGGGTTCGCTATTGAGGGCAGAAGTCTGTGTAATGTAACAACTATAAGAGATGTCAAGCCATGGGCATAGCCTCTGAACCCAAAGGAGTAATCCAATATACGAAGATGGTAGAGGGAATAAGAGGGGTAAGAGTCACACGACCTTTGAAGGAGTGATCTACCACGTAGGACCTAGTAGTAATAGGCCTCGCTTGGGCCTAGTCTTTGGAACATTCAAATGTCACGTGGTAAACTGCCATACTTATGCGGAATCAGAGGCGAATGAAAAAATACCAAAACATTGAAAAAACTAAAGAAAAATAATGCACTAAAAATACTGAACTACTACATCAACGATTTGGAAAACGTAGTGAGTAGTAAGCTTAGACTTTTTGCAGACGACGCAGTTGTTTACAGGGGTATATCAAATTAAGAAGATAGGAAATCACTGAGGAAGGATTTAGATGCAATTCAAGAGTGATGCAACTAATGGCTGTTAGAACTAAGCCTAAAAATGTATATAGCTATTAATGCTTGGAAGAGGAATAGAGAAATTCATTAGAGTGCTCGTATGCTATAAGTAAAACGGCAGCTGAAAGCGTAGAATCCATAAAGTACGTTGGTTGTTATAATCACAAAAGATTTATCGCGGGGAAGAAAAATCTAGGAAATATGTGGCTAAGCCAAAATAAAACTAGGATTTATCAAAAGGATACTAGGGAAATGTGACGGGAAGACAAAGGAGTGATGTTACTTTTCATTAATTATCCCCCACCTAGAATATGCAGTAAGAAAATGGGATCCGAATGAATTAGGGTTTCATGAATGAATCCGAATTAATTAGGTAGCAACTTGGCAATATGCGTAAAGCACCTGGGTTCCTAAAAAGGATTTATGATAGGCTTAGCAGTGGTTCAAAATTAATAGAAGAATTAGGTTGGGAATCATCACCAGATCGTAGGTTTAAGTACAGATTAAATCTCCTACAGAAATTTCAAACGGATATCTTTACTGAAGATGTTAGATACATATTAAGAACACCTGCATATTATGCTAGATTTGACTAGATAAATAAGATTAGAGAGATAGATTGTCGCATCGATAGATTTGAAATGCCATTTTTCCCGCGTATCATAAGAGAGCACTATAGGCAGCAAAGTAAAGGGATAGGTAAGTGAAATATTGTTAGAGCAGTCTGTTGTGGTAGCTTTTAGGTGCATAGTGAAGCATTTCATGGCAGCTCTTAGTGGTACGGTTAGCATTGCATGGTGCCTCTCAGTTGCATGGCCATATGCCTTGGTAGCTCTTATAACTACATGTAAATAGTGCAAGTATGATGATTTTCACCCCCTGCCACACCAACGAGGTGGCTCGAAGGGTATTACGCAGATATAGATGAAATACATAAAACTGATCATCCGTCTGAGAAAATTACTCCAATTCGGCGTCCACACCCTTGTTGGAAGCCAGGTTATTGGGATTAGGTGATGCCATTGTACTCACCCGCAGGAAGTTATGTATCTCCTCCACGGTCGAGCGCAGCTGTCGGTATCCGGTGAGCGAGGGAGCCAAGTGTCTCAGCCAGGGCATGTGCCCCAGGATGCCCCCGGACACGTCCTGCAGACTGAACGACTCCCTCACGAGGCTCAGGAGGTGCAGCGGGTCGTGCGCCTTCCTCTCGCCGGCGCCCTCTTCCGGGGATATCGTGCCGCCGGCCACCATGGACCACACCACGTTCAGGGCCGGCAGGTCGAAGAGTCCGTTGAAGCTCACCACGGTGGCGCCCGACGTGGGGCAGTCCGCTTCGACCTTCTCCCGGAGCGAGGCGATCAGCGCGGCGGCTTCTCGATGCAGCATGTCCTCCACCCGACGGCTGCCGAGGCCGTTCACGTCCCGGAGGTGACGCAGGCAGAAGCGGCGGTGGATCTGCCAGAGCTCCCCGTCGGAGAACACGAGCCCTGAGTGGGGCAGGACGGACTGAGCTCACCAACGCTGACTTTCTCAGGTTGGTTTTGATAATTCTTTATTTTATGTAGAAACTAACAGGGCATAGCTATAACTGGAAAGATGAAGATATTGCTCTTCTTTCGGTAGCAGTGCTATAAATGTAATTAAAAGCGAACTTTCGCCGACCCTTCTCTTGACTTCGTCAGCTAAAAATAAATGTTTTTTGACTGACATTTTTTCCCACCGTCATATTTGCATGACGAAGCTGACAGAAGGGTCGGCGGAAGATCGTGATCAATTAAATTTATGTCATTCTTAGCGAAAGCAGAACAAGCCTGAAATGGAAAAACCCACTGAATAGCATAAACAGAAAAATGGAAGGTTAACTTTAACGAATCAATTTATCAATTAATCTTTAAAATCTCCTTCACTTCTTAAGTCTTAGCGACATCTTTCGTTTGTCTCTAGCTAATTAATGTCATCATACCACTCCATGTACCGACCGTGGACTACTTAACTTGATCTTCCATTACTACATTCACTTACACTTCTTTTGCTACTTCTCTATTACTGGGCTGTAGCGAGAGCTTAGGAGACGAACAATAGGAGGGAGTTTTGGGTAGATGTAGGTTCTAGCAGGGATTACTCAATATCGGGTTCAATTCTTAGACTCTATCCAAGACATACAACGTATGGCATATGGGTAAACTCGGAAATAAAAACCATGTTTTAGTCACATCGACTAGTACATTAATTGCACCAATATTCATGACTGCAACGTGATATTTTCACCACGTATATGCGCTAATTGTCATTGGCATACAAACAAAATTGACACTATGTATATTAGCTCTCCTCCCTGGGTAAAACCGCAGACCAAACCAGTGTTACACTAAAACCCGAAGCTCTAAACACGGACGAAAGGGACAAGGAATTGAAGGGCAGTATCTACAAGAAACTGCTCCAAATCCCTGGGGTGGATGTCTGGCCCTTCAGAAGTGTAGGCAAAACCTCTAGTCGTATTCATATGAATCCCTAGCTCAGCATAAGAGATTGAAGTATGAAAAATGGGAAAGATTAAGAAGAGGACAGAACCAGTGCTAGAAACGTGGAATGTAAGGGTCATGACGAGGGTGATGAATTTAAAAACACAAAATGAGATGTGCTTAAAGGAGGTTAGGTGGTGGGGTTGCGAGGACTACTGAAGCGATGGTGACACATTAGTTTATAAGAGGGGGGCGAAAGTTAGGTATCTTCGGTAATGAACACTAATTTCTGCTAAAGGGCGGCGGATAGGGAGCAGGTAAATGAAAGGATTGTACGAGTGGAGACTAAGTAAGTTCCACCAAATTTATCATCATAAACGCCGTGGTCGGCGAAGCATTAATAGAAACGTGGTAGGAGGGTGGAGTCAGAGGTATATCCATGGCTTGAACACTCCCAAGTTTTGCAGGAAGAACAGGCCAGTTATTACAAACTTTTAAAATCCACTGGAGACATAAGTAAGCATCATAGTTATAAAAAATAGTTAAGGTTTGACATTTAGGTAGTTTACTATGATGTGAGGAGGAGGAAGAGGATAGGCTACATGGATTCTATGAAGAGAACTCGGAGATGGACGGAATAAGCGAAGAATATAGCGCCGGAAGTGTCAAAAGAATGGTTCTCAGAAACGAACCGGGACCGGTAGAACTCAACTTATCTTGTGGGTTATAGGAAGAAAATTCAATTATGAAACTCACTACATCTTCACTCTATTATTCATCATTATGACTGGATTACACACATTGTTTCCGTTTGGTACAGCTCGTGCAGTGAGTGTTCTGACTTCAGAAGCTACGATAGTTCAACTAAACCAGTTACTCGAAGGTTAAATGGGTCAATGAGAGCTAAACCAGATCATCGGTCCTGTCAAGTGGAATCTATGCATAAGGGCGTGAGGGGCAGTTCTCTTCCTTGTGCGACATGTGGTTTTCAGAAAGACCTGATATCCAGAAAAGCATTTAACTTGGGTTTCTTTCGATGTGCCTCTCACAGATTTAAACCCGGGACCTACCCTAGGTAGCCCACTCGGCTTAGGTTTTAGTGAACATTGTATTACTTATAGAGTGGGTAAATATATTAGAAAACCACAGGAGCGTGTACCAGACCCCGCGAGACATATTTCTCCACGAGGGACACGACATGTACTACCTTCTTAAGGAGATTATTCTATGAATATCAAGAAGGACACACATTACAAGTCCTACTTTTCATCCAACATGCGAAGTAAAATTGGAGAATTACTACAAACGTGCATTATACACATTAGAAGTTCATACAGGCATGCTTAATAAATAATAATTTTTAAAAATTTAAACAAGTAAATAAGAATTCAACAATTTAATTACATCTATGTTTGTATCATTAATCCGTATTAAAATGTGTGCAATATCATTTTCACGTTAGGATAAATTTGTTTTATTGAAGACATCATGGTGTGAGAAGTATTGTAGTTTTTATGGTCATAAATTGTTTGTGGAAAGAACGAATATTTGAATCTATCTGTGGTGCAGTGTATTCCTCTTACCTTGTCCTTGTGGTCCTGTGTACCAATGTAGTGTGGGGCTCTTATAATTAACTTGGGGTCGGAGGTCAACTCGTCTTCTCCGTAGAGATAGGTTTGACCCTCTTACCCAGTCTCTTCCCGAAAGTTCTCAAGCGGCAGAAGAAGTTGTCGGGTCTGGCGTCGAAGCGGCGATCCGACAGCACGGAAGCGACCGCCTGGGCCCCAGAAACCAACACCATGTGACAGCGACCCATCTTGAGGCCCACGAGGGGCCCGAACTCGCGGGCCAGGTGCTCCCATGCGTAGTGGACGAAGCCCAAGTGGCGCACGAGGAAGAACACATGGGGCCAGCAGCCGACTAGCGGGAACCACGCAGGGCCTGCAATCACGAGAAACACCGAGTGAACGCCCTGCATCGCCTAGCAAACAAATGGCGGTCAGAAGCATTATTTCATAAGGCAGAATTAAAAAGGTAATAAAAATTTTTAGAATTTTTATTTACTGTCAGACATTCTACAAGGCCTCGGCATTGTCGAGCATTGGCGGGGACGATATCTTGACGTCAGAGCCTCGACGAATCCTGACTGCTGTACTGAATAATTTAGCTTTCTTGTGGCTTTGACGCCAAATCATCGATATTATCAAGACATAGCAATATCGAGTCCTAACAGAATAAGAACCCTGGTCAATACACGTGCGTCTGTATGCATTGGCGCACGTTGTCGTTATTTTCGCTATAATGGGATTTGCCAAGAAGTAAACTATCAACGCACACGTTACGTTTCCGTGTTGCTATTGTTGCAATGGTTTTCATACCGGATAATAATAGTAATACAACGTCTTTTTTGTGGCCAAATGGAGACAAAACTATCCCTTCTGTCATCTATCTCCTAGGAAACTAAAGTTACCTAGCTGATGGGAGTCAGAAGGGGTGTCGAGTTATACTAAATGATGGGGGTCATAACGAGAGAGCAATTGAAACCATGAAAGAGGGTCACTCGCTTTGAAATTAGCTCATGAGGTGCGCGAAATACACTGAACGTCATAAAGATTTTTCCCGCACATAAAGGTAATAATGCCATTCATTTTAATTTGAAACCATCCCAACGTTGGTTCGATGCCAGAAGAAAACCAGGGAGTACTCAAATACAACGCAGGGGCGAATATAATTAACCTATTTAACTCATGATGGATCGGCGGCCAGTTCCTTTCCTTCCTACGACGACACCAGCCCGAAACATAACATAGCGACGGCTTCCAACCGCGAGTGACTGAAAAGGCCTCACCTAGATTAGAACCCAGAATCCTCAGATACTGAGCCGAATGCCCTACTCACTCGCCAGCCACGCCACGGGGGCTGTGTTTGAATTATTCAGGATTATCTCGAATAGGTAACCAAGGAGCCACGTGGTATAAACACGATTTTTTTTGGCAAATTTAGTTTCTGAATCGCTTGTTACATATGATTAATTGTTTTCACTTGAGCTTTTCTCATTTGTCTCGACTATAGAGCTCATAGGTGAGATAAAACACAAGTGTAAGCAATCAATGAGGTGGTAATCAGCGGTTTTGACACACCAAATTTGCGAACCATTCGTGTTTATAACACGTGACTCCTTGGTTACTTATTCGAGATAATCCTGACTGTTTTCACTTCACCTTCTAGTGAACAAACATTTCCGACATTGTAGCTGATATATAGAAAGGCAATATAACAGTACCTGAGTACTAGCAGATACATTCGATTTTTAATAGCTCATACTGTTCAGTTTAGTAGCACCGTCTATCCTGAACTCTAAATACCTTATCCATGCCCTAAGCAGAGTTCGAACCCACAGTATTTGGCTCGCTAGGCCGTCACGTTACCAATGATCACCTCAGCCGGCGTTACGGCAGCTGAATTTTTTAATGCTCCATTTCCACAGCTATTTCCATTCAAGTCCAATGGACTACCAACAGACTATTAACTGCGAGAATATAACAAGCGTTTTACACGCAAAGCGATCTTTTTTATAATTTTACTTTACAAATCTACGTGTATTGCAACGCCAATATTTATTTGAATCAGCATTGTTAATCCTACACATGATACTTTTCAACATCACTCGCAGCGGTTGAAAATTACAACAAACTATACACTGCCACATAAGAAAAGAATACTTCAGTAGTGAGCGTCGACTTGCATTATTGATTTCCTTCTGTTCCCAGATAATCCAATGCGTACTTCAACAGCAGCTAATGGGGAATATACATGAAAATAGTTTCTTTTGTATTGATGATGTACCTACTTGATACGAAATTTTCTCACAGATTAAATATATAAGCCAAATTTTTTTCCTGAACATCGTTATTTTTTTCTCGTAAAACCCTGTTTCTAGGAATGATAACATGAATAATTTAGTTTTAATGACAAGATTAAGGAAGGGCTTGGTTTTTGAAGTTTTTTTTCCACTGACATGTAGCCATAATGTTACTATCCGTGAATATTTCAACGTTATCTCCTGTCTTTGCTCGACGGCCCGAAAATATTTTAGGCTCTTAAGTATGAGAGTTGAAGAAAATTACCTAGCAAATACTGTACAAAGTACAATGTTGCTCGAATTTGACTTTCATATCTTTTAAATACCATATTCCCCTCCTGGCACTACACGCGATGTTCCAACACTCTCGTAGTTCGGTTTAAAGATTGCTGCAGTAAAGAAAAAAATAGTAAATTCCACAGTTAAAAACACCAAATAGCAATGAAGATGCTAACTCAATCGATATGGCAATACGTCCTGTAGAGTCTCACCTTATGATTTAGACTATTCGATGAAACCTGATCGCATAATAAATATTTTAATTGTGGAAGTTACAAATGTTTTTCCTGGCTGCATAATGAAATACTAATTTCCTGAAACTGCTTTATTTGTTCATGATAGCTGTCACTGGTTGGAGAATTCTGTATCCATATCCAGGTAATAGCAATTAAAAGGACACTTTCCTTTTAGTTTCCACATTGGAGGGGAGAAGGGGGGGGGGGCGCAATGCCCTCCTGCCTACCCCGTTGTTGCACCTCTGGATCCAGCTATGAACCATGGATACTATATTATTATTATTATACACACTCCCTGCAAATCACTCAAAAAAGCGGAGTACAATTCTAACCTTTTTTTGGAAGTCTGTGATTAGTTGGTTTCATACATTTGGATGGAAACTTTGAGCAAGTTCTGTTAAGTCCAAAAGTTTGTATACATAAGTTAGGACCAAAATGTATTTGGATACAATGGGGTCGTTTACCATATTCTTTATTGCCAAATCTGATAGAGTTTGTAAAATAAAAAGACCCATATTTTTCCGTTTTTTGATCCGCCGTTCATTTCTCGAGTTATAAGCGGCGAAAAACTGATGTTTTTAACCCTTTCGGAAAAGTGGGCGTGGTGCAACCTCTGACGTATATCGACTTCGTCCAATCACAACTGAGCCCGCGAAGCTACCCTGCCTTATCGCAATGGGGGGACACAGCTAACTCTGCCAATAGGAGCAGTTGCGACAGGATCTGTGTGAGCAGACCTTCCGAGAACCCCCTCCACTCCCTTCCCTTCCCCTAAAAGCAGTCAAGGATGGGAGGAAAATGACGTCAATGATATCAAAGCATCTTTTTCGGTGGGCATCACCTTTTGCTTATTTTAATTTTTGATTTACGAGTGAATGGTTGTGATTAGAAGATTAATTTTTTCACTAAAATTCGTTTTTCGTTCCAATCTAATCGATTTCGTGTACAAAATTGCTATTTCGGTTCCGAGCGAACGCCCCCATTCCACCCTGTTACATGGTCAAACTCAGTTGTATCCTATTTTTATAAAAAAAAAATTGACGAAAATTTGACCAAAGGACACCGGCTTTAGGAGAGAGGTGCCGGTTGGGAAGGAGCGTTGTCCTCCCTTCCAAGGTGGTGGAGGAACCTCACCTGGAGGGAACTGCGGAGGTCTCCTTCCGCCAACGGCCAACGCCAGCAGAGCGGCGATGAGGACCAGTAGGGCGCCGACGAGCAGCCACATGCCGGGGGACTCCTTGGTCTCTCGAGAGCCCGCAGCTGAAAGTGGGAAACTGACGCGGGGGTGCCGGGTATTTGGGGAAACGGGGGGAGGATGGGGCGGGGAAGGAAGGTGGGAAACGGTATAGAAGGGTGGATGGTGGGGAAGGTAAGGGAGGGGGAAGAGGGATCCGTAGCTCGGGTACAAACCACCCCGTCCCTTGGGCCTCGAATTGAACACCGGAAGAAGCGAGATTTTTTTAAGCTGCCTGTAGCAGATTCGAAGTTAGAAGGAGGTGTTGGCAGAAGAGGCGTTTTAGAGGTGGACGGAGCAAGTGCTACATCTACACGATACCCTGCAAGCCACCGCGAGGGTGTGTGGCAGGGTGTGAAGAACACCAAGCATGCTCTACCGACATGCAAACAAGCAACTATAGGGTCTCACGCAACTAGATTGTTAGTATATATAGTATTTGAGGGGTTAATACATGCATCACAGACTACTCTAAAATATTTCCCCTACTGCTTGCTATGCTGCCTATTCTGTTCTCTTATAGTACGGGGGGAAAATACCATTTTGAATCTATCAGTACGACAATCTATCTCTCTAATCTTATTTATCTGGTCGAATCTAGCATAATACGCTGGTGTTTTTAATATGTGCCTAACATCTTCAGTAAAGCTATCCGATTTAAATTTCTCTAATAGATTTAATCTGTACTTCAACCTACGCTCTGATAATGATTCCCACCCAAATTCTTGTATCAATTCTGAAACACTACTCAACCTATCGTAACACCTTTTAACGAACCTAGCTGCTCTACGCTGCTCTCTGTCTAGTTCTCTGATCAAACCTAATTCATTCGGATCCAATATACTGGCTGCATACTCAAGGTGGGGGCTAATTAGTGAAAAGTAACATCGCTCTTTTGTCTTCTCATCACATTTCCCAAGTACTCAAATCCTAGCTTTCTCTTCGCTCGGCCGCATATTTCTCGGATGTGCTCTGGAGTTATAGGATGTTAAAGGGGTGACAGAGGAACGAAAGCATGGTGGGAGTATGTCACTGTGTGTATCGTAGCTATATGTGTACCCGGTTAAAAAAGTAGGCCTGATGAATGCATGAATATCTTGGTGAGTACAGGTGATTTCGATGAGTGCATGACTGCCGAAAAGAATGCAAAGGCAACTACTTGAGCGACTCGGCGAATCCTCGGATACCTGTTTGAATACACCTGAATACGAGAACCAGATTCGCTTAACGAGTACCTCCACATAACCATAGCATTTAACTGGTTCGACTTATGGGTCTGATTAATCACGGAACTAAAGGTAATGACGACCATATGAGAGTTTTGCATTCCCTAGCGATCGAATGGAAATAGCGTCATTCATCCAGACGCTCCGGTATTTACCAAGCCTAAAAACCCCTGCCACACACCCTCGCCTTGACTTGAAGGGTATCGCGTAGATGTAAATTTGGGTTAAAAAGGATTTCAACGGAGAAAACAGGAAAATATTGATCCAACGATTGTATTTAGACATGTACGCTTTGTGCCGCGACTTGAAGCTTTGATTGCATCTTCGTGACTCCCCAATTTAATTGATTCCATATCAAAACTGGAACAAAATCGTTCGCGGGGAGAACGTGATACTACGATGTATCGTAGTTCGTGGCAGTGTGCTTATAACATCCGCTGCACACACTTTTCCTTGTGCATCGCTTTTTTAAACTCTCAAGATGCGGTTCCACGCAGTAGTCGTATTTGATCAGCAAGGTGGTGCGGGACTCGGGTTGGTGCATTGGTTAGAATACTGACCTGTCACCGGGAAGGCCCGTGTTCGAACTCCGGCAGTGGAAGATAATTTTCATTGGTAAACCGGCCCCTGCTTGAGTGTTTTGTGGAGAGAATTTCAAGTGCAGCACATCGTCCGTCGAATGGGACGTTAAGTCGTAGACCCCTTTGTGCCTTTGGTTAAGATGAGGCTAATACCGAAGCCGGGGGTCCCTCCACCCTCCTCTTCACCCTTCCATTCCCATCCTTTGTATGCACCTTTCTTCTCGGTATGAAGCGCCTATAAGTTCGGGTGCGGACTTGAAACCCACGGATAGGATACTCGGGGGTCGAAGGAACCTTCAGGGGCCCCGACTGCAGCCGTGACGCCCCTCCCCACGCGAGGGAGGCGCCGCGAAGGAGGTCACAGATGCGTGCCCCCGTGGCAACAGACGCACAAAGGAAGTATGACGTCCCAGGACTATTTCCGTCGGAGAGTCCCTGAGCGAGGAAAAGGGTCAGAGAGGAGCCATACTCTCCCGGTCGAGACAAGATCACAAAATTAGATAGTATAGGAGAACATTTTCCGTCGAGAGAGCATTTACATGACGGTTTACCATTTTAGTTCAAACGCGCCCGGGGTGACATGACCCTTGGAAAGATCATAGATCACCAGTGCTCAATATGGAGCTAAAATTAAAGCCGAAAATTAGGGGCCATCACAGGCGGATGGACTGCTTCCTTGTGAACAAGCGTTGTTCGATCCTCGAGCCCCAGTGCATCGTTCATTTATTCCTTTGCCCGCGCCACTTTGTCCGTTTTTACCCCACCCCGATCAATTTCCGTCGAGCTAGGGCGACGGCGTGCTAAAATACGAAATTATTTTAAATAAAAATTCATTGAAAAGTACAGCACGAAATGGATATAGCATATCTAACTCCTCTACTTCCTCCATCCAATTGTAGTAATATCATATACAGTCAAACCTTAACTGACACCTTCAAATAGCGACTTCTAAAAACGGAGTTTATCAATCCCCGGCAGCAGAACATTGAGGCTTACGGAACTAACACCTCCAAATAGCGGACACACTCAATAAAGGACGCGGACAACAGAAATGAACATTTTTTTCTTCAATTACCTCAATTAACGGACACACACTATGAACTATCCTCTAAACATTTCTCATCTCCGTAACAGAAAAAAAACATATAATGAATCAAATATATACACCTAAGAAACTTTTCCAGAAAATACTTTTTCTAAGAAATTAGGGATCAATCAGGTTGTCTTTCTACAAATTAGTTCTCCTGCCTCTTTCCTTAATCCACTCACTGCGTATTACACTGGTGCTTATCTCTTTATTAGGGTCCAAGTTTTCGTTTCTCGTTTTGATCACGATTATTCCAATAGTTTTTCTATGGATAAAAAGTACATAATTGTTTCATTCCGTATTTTTTGTTGCGTGGATTTATTTTTCAAAGATTTAAAAAATAAAAATTGAACGCAACGTATTAAATGCCTTTCTATTTTCATACGCCGCAGTTACTGCATAGAAAAACCTGTCCTAATTCCGGCCCAACCTAAATAACGAACACCTCTCAATATCGGACAGTTTTTCAGGTCCCAAACATGTCCACAGTTGGGAGGTTTGACTGTATTCCAGAATTTGGCGTTTTCGTTTTTTCACTCGCCTTCACTTTATAGGTTCTGTCTCTCGTCAGGACTTCATGCATTTCATCGCAAAGAGATATTCCAAACGATGCTTCTAAAAATGAGATTATTTACGTGTCCATCAATGTCCATGCCATTTAGTTACTGTATCTCTATTTTAATTTGTTTCTGAACGTCTTATGCCTCGTTATAATCTAATACAATGAAAGTTCCTACTCAAATTCCGGTAACGAGAAATCACTTTAAGAATCCTTTCGAACGTAACTTGATGAATTAGTAAACGCCTCGTTTGAGAAGTATTCCCCCTCAAAGTGGTGAGTAAATTTCATCTCCACCTGCGAAAATCGAATAGGTACGCATTTGAAGAGAGTTGTTCATAATCATTAAATCCTCTCAGCAAAATTTTTTAATAGGATGCTAATTTTCGGAAACGGGGTCCGCTTTTCCCAAGGCAGTCACTTATTTCTACAAATATCCTGAGTTAATTTCAGAAGTCCCGCTTTTTCTATGTATCCCGCTGAAAACTTTTATGAATGGATTTTATCCCGTTTTTAGTTACAAATTCTATTTCAATATTGATAGTATAATAATCACCGATTCAATGTTGAGTGCTATGATAAAATATGAAATGAAAAAGAAATCCTTGAACATGTCAATATATCTGATAAATATTTTTTTAAATGTTTGAAACCAGGCCTAGCCATGGGCTCCCCGCTCTCTCCACTACTGGCCGAGATTTTCCTGGAATAAACTGAATTTTTCTTTAAGTATAGAGCTGTCCTGATTTATTTTTGTACGATATATTTGTACCAATGTTTCAACCAACCCAACCAACCATTGGAGGGTGTCAAATCCACCATTCCCAAACTTATACATTATGCAATCCCTTTTCTCTTACGACGAAGCCATTCACGGCGATATTAGACGATCTAGAACTTAGAAACTGCTATTTAAGTTGGTATTCATGATTTCTTGACATTTTCTATTTTTCTACAGGTGTCTGCACTAGCTAGCATGTTTCTGAATCACATCGCGATTTTCCATAATTGCATCCATTGTAGAGACCGGTAATCTTAAATGTTTCGCTATATCAGTGCGAGTTGCATGATGAGGATCCGCAATTTTTATTTACGCCTAAATTGAAAATATTCGAGTTGCTGCGAAGGCTTCCGCTGGGAGTAGAAGATTACTCGAGGGTTTCCGTTTCTTTCCGCGTTGGTTCATCTTACTGCACGACAGTTTCGCCGGCATTCCAGACGGCATCTTCAGGTCCGAAGTATAGGAAATATATGTATATTACGAAAATATGGGAAATATATAAAACTAAAATATTGGAAATTTGATGGGACGCGATCTCCGGACCTGAAGATGGCGTCTAGAATGCCGGCGAAACTGTATTCCAAAGGGATATCCCTATGGTTCATACGGGTTCCTGGATATCCCTGGAAGGATTTCTCTATGGTTCATGAGGGTTTATATGAACCAACGCGGAAGAAACCCGAAAACCCTCGAGTCATCTGAATATTGTAATTCGCATCCATTTCCAAGTAAAATAAAATTTACGTTCCGGAGTAATTAAGGATAACACAAAAAACACATGAGAATATTGAGCTACATCTACATCATACCCTGCAACCCACCGCGAGGGTGTGTGGCAGGGGGTGCAGATCATCAAGCATGCACTACTAACATGCAAACTAGCAACTATATTGTCGCCTTCATTTCATAGTAGGAATCTTTTCCCTGCAAAAGGATAGCGAGTGTATGCGATAGAAACTCGCGATCGCTGAAACGATCGCGAGTGATATTTCGTCTTTCCGTCGCTAGTGGCACTGTGTAGGTACTGCCCCTAAAGCTCTGTATTTCTAAATACAGAGCTTTAACTCGCTGGTCGGCCAGCGCAAGCAATTATCCAACGGCAAAAAATTTCTCTACAAAATAATTTTATCTATTTATTGCTGTTTCCACGCGATAAAATTAGTTTCGATAAGTTTTGTTTTGTAGTAAAACTGTTGAATTAATGCATCGCGATGGTCGGACGAATGATCCCATGTTATCGTCCACCAGTTCAGTTCATTTAACATTTCATAATGTCTGGGTAAAAAATCATTTTCATTCTTCACAATATGACTTCGGTAGAGCTTAAATATACTCCTGCAGGAGTTCGTGAATTATTAATTGCGTCCTATACGCATTCATTTCATAGTAAGAATCTTTTCCCTGCAAAAGGATAGCGAGTGTATGCGATAGTAACTCGCGATCGCTGAAACGATTAAAGTTAAAATTATTCCGTAAAACACAGCACATTACTGCTTTCTCTTGTTTATGAACGAAACGAGAAACAGTGTTTTATGAAGACTGGTATGTATGGCTAAATGTCATAGAAGGGAATTTTGTTTTTTTAATCTATCGCAAACTGCGGGAAAATGGAAAATTCGTGGTGTACCTAAATACAGGGTTCTACATAGGTTGGAGATATAGGAATCGCGATGGGACCCGATAATAACGTAGTAAATTGCGGGAAAACGTAAATTCCGATAACGTAAATATGAGGTTTTACTGTAGTTATGCATTTGAAAAGTATTACTCATAAACATTAAATCTCCCCAGCATTTTTTTTTTAATATTCCTGATTTACAGAAATTAAGTATGTGAATACAGTGCGAACTCCTTCCATGCAATGATGGTCCTCACGGCAAAATATTGGTTATAGTGTCCTTATGGAAAGTATAAAATAATTTTCAGATGGGAGAAATACGAAATAAATATGACTATACCAAACCACCACCCAGGAAGATGCATAAATCAGGCAAATGTATTTCTCCAAAAGATGATGAAATGCTTCGAAATTACAGATGGTCAAAGCCAATAAACATTTATACCTTTCTTTCATTTCATCAAAGAATAATCAAAATACATTAATCACTCCTGTTCTTAAACTCACATATGTGAATTTCATTTTTTGAATCTGAAAAATAGTCTTTGTCTTTCATTAGCAGCCAAATCACTTAAACACACAACTAGATTTACCTTACTGTTCATGCTGATGATTAAAAGTCAAGGGAAAGAGAGATAACCGGTCAGAGTTTTTTTGTGTCACGCTTATCCACACCCCCCTCCAAATGACACCGACATGTAAAGTGGGGTGGGGAATCAACTCTGAGTACTTGAAACTTGCTCGTGGACTTCTGACACCCTGGCCCACTCACTGCAGGGACAGCTATCTAACGCCAGCCATGGGATGACAGACCAGACAAATAAGATTAGAGAGATAGATTGTCGTACCGATAGATTCAAAATGGCATTTTTCCCCCGTACTATAAGAAAACACAATAGGCAGCATAGGAAAGGTATAGGTAGGGTAAATATTTTAGAGTTTTCTGTAGTGCATGATGCATGTATTACCCCTTAAATAATATAGATACTAACAATCAAGTTGCATGAGCCAATATAGTTGCTAATTTGCATGTTAGTAGTGCATGCTTGGTGATCTTCACCCCCTGCCACACACCCTCGCGGTGGCTTGCAGGGTATCGTGTAGATGTATCCAGGTCGTTCTTGCATCAGATTACAAACGCAAAGGTTTCCCTGATGCAAGCTAACCTTTATGCCATTATTCAGTGTCCTACAGACTATATAACTTATATTTGGACAAGAAGTACTTCTAAATTTTCCCTTGAGGTAGGATATATCAAAATTTCATAGAATATTTTTCATATGCTGTGCATACTTTTATCTCTCAACATTCCCTTTCAAATGCGTTTTCTTCTTCCTTTTCCACATCCGCACAAAATTTTACTTTGAAAATTCCAATAAAATTACAAAAAATACAAAATGGAGATATAGTCCAATGCATTACATCACTGTGTTTCCCTGTTTTTGGACATTAAAATACTTTTGACAACATCTTTGGGTTGAACTCTTTTTCATTGCCAACAAACAAGTCTATACAATGCATCTTCTATATTCCTCCAGGTGATTCGGTTACTGATTGGACTCACTGATTGGTTTGGCTCAAAATAAGATTTGTCTCAAAAGTAGAAGTTTCTATAAACTATTACCTATGTTCATCTACATCGATTGATGTATTGATTTGTGAAAGAGAAATTCTTTTTGATTGGTTAAAATTCTAACACTGAATTGAATGCACTCAATGGAAAAAATCCACACTTCCCTCAAATCAAAATCTTGTGTAATGTTGACTACTCTACATCATGCAGGTATTAGTTAAGAAATGTTATAATATTTCCCAGGAAATCAGGGCATGAATTGGCCTCAGTTTACTTCATAAGTTAATAGCTTTAATAGAAATAGACTTCAAAGAGCAGATGCAAAATTTTAGACACTTCAATAAAAAGCACTATAAATTACCTAGGTGATTTTTAATGCTTACCTCCGTACAAGACATCTAAAATACATTTCCACCCACTTTGTGCCTCCCTTGCAGTATAGAATCTATCGACTCTCCTGCCATCTCCATTCACCAACTCTCCAGTCAGCCAAACTGCAATCAACAGCTTCCTTGCTCTACCATGCCCGTTCTCATTCATTTTCTCTTCAATCTACCATCCCTCCTCCTCCAACACCTTTCCAACTCATGTCAGAGAGTCATCCATCTGATTCACCTTTTTCTTGCTCTCAGTCAAGCTTTTGCTACTACATAAAAATTTATTTCCAGTCACATTAGTTATTTTGATTGGTGGTAATGGTATATATTTCCTATACAATATATATATGCCTTATACAATATATTACGTAGTTCATTTAAAAATAAATAAGAATATTGAATAATCATTTATGAAAGAAAATTTAAATGCATTTAATTTTTTTCTAAATAGGACCCTTAGACCTCACATCAGAGTATCCAGCATTTTTCCCCCTGTACTTCACAAACTTATCATCCAAGATGCTCTGAAGACTCTTTTTCTTGACTGCCTGAGTTTTTCTTTGGTACTCAAACAATATTCTTTAATGACGTTTTCAACTTTGAGGAACAGGAAGAATTCATTAAGGACCAAATCAAGATAGAATGGAGATTGGAGACACGAATCATTTTCCTTACCAAGATACTTCATCGCTAGCAATGCCCAGTGGACCCTCACAAATTTTCATGGTGAAGGATACAGCTGCAGGTGATTTACTGTTCGACTCTGATCACCTTTTTCCATCAATGTTAAAAACATTGCATTTTCCCCCAGTCCTGCCCATATAAACTGCAAATGAATCACTCCTTTTATTTAGAGAAAACCAATGCTTATGCTCCACCCTTCCTCCTCTATAAGCTTCCATCGCCATCTTTGTATCTTTCCTCCTGGTCTGAAGCACCTACAAATGTGGGTAGCGACTTGAAACCACAGATAAGATGAAATATTCTCATTACTTTCGGAATGAATCTTGTACATATATCATGCCTTAGCATGACCATGTTTCATATGAAAGTTTCTATCATTAATACCATTACAATTAGACCTATGGAAAATACATGGCAGAGCCAATTTATTATTGTTGTTAGTCTTCAGTCAGTTATGTCAGGTTTTGATGGACAATAAATTATTCCAACTACTCCTATCAATCAAATGACACCCTTCCTTAATTCTGCAAACATAATACTATCCAAACTAAACCTTGTTTTACCAAGAGTTACAGCTGAACCAATTTAAAAGCTACAGCACCATTACTGTCACTTTACACCTGCTTCTTCATTCACTTCAAAGTAAGCCTCCCGACTTAGAAATTGAGCAAAACTGTGCTATTAACACAATTACCATTTTATATATAATTTTTCCTTCACTAACTTGATAGCCATGCCTCACACATCCTGACTTACATGAATACTACATTTCTCTTCTTGTCCAATATGTTATGTAAACTTTTTCATGTACAACAAGAATATTTATAACACTCGCTACTTACTCTTACTTGACAGAGTTGTACATATTCATGCTGTTGTAATCAATAATGGTAAACATTTGTGCTAATCAAGGCACCATTTTAAAATTAAATCTTCTCACAAGTCACTATTGTGACTTGTGTGATTCTCTTCTTTTCTTCATCACCATTTCATTATTTTTTCTGGCAAACTTTCCACAAGCTGGATTTGAACATATTAATTAAAGCCATTAGTTTCTTTCAAGATATACTTTCCATAAAACAAAAATACACATTCATCCAACATAAACAGAATATTCGACTAACTTTAAGGACAAGAGTCCAGTGATAAAACAATGTAATCATCAAGAAACAAGATTTATGTCTACTACCTAAGATACTTAAGAACATATAAGTACTATTTCACAATTAAAAGACTGCATTTTGCACTCCATCCAGAATTTTACTGAAGAAAGTAAAAATGTGACTAAGACAACCAAAACAATTTGGTGACAATGACTCACTCTTTGGAACATAGCTAATGACAACGTGGCGTGAGCAAAAACTTGGCTGGGTGAGGAGCTAGAGTAAGTCCAGGCATTGTGCCCTGGGGAAGAGCTGGATGGGTGGGAGGAGGCACCCTGGGGTCGGTAGCTATTCGGAAATCCAGCAAAATGCCAGCGAAGAACATGAAGAGGAAGGACCTTGCCAACACTTCCCCGGGGCATCTTCTGCGTCCTGAAGCAAGAGTTAGAGAGAGAACTGTCAGAAATTCATAGATATCAACTTAATTATGCAAATAACAAGGCATTGTGGTTGAGGAGGGAAAGTTGGTAGGTTTCTGTTGTTCTGTGGTTGAGGAGGGAAAGTTGGATAAGGATTGGCTACCTACCACAAAACTTCAAATGTGGTGTTATCAAAAATGGCAAACAAAGTTTGCAAATCATTGCACCATTTTAATATTAAACCTTCTCACTAGCCACTACGTAATGTGTGTTGTGTTAATAGCTGTACTTAATACCTAAATGTGCTTACTTGGTACGATGTATTGTATTGTTATGCATGAAATTTGATAAAATTTTAGTTAATCTTATTTTGTTTTATCAGCTCACCACACTTGTATATTTCGCGCTCTTACGGGTATTGCACCCAGAGCTAATAAAGTTATTTATTTATAAGGGACTTTCATCAACTGATGTTGATGAAAGTCCCTTATTGATCTTAAAGATCCCTGTTATGCCATATTGAATGGGGTCATTTACCATATTTTTTATTGCTGAATCTGATAGTTTGCAAAATGAAAAGACTAGTATTTTTCCAATTTTTGATCCATCAATAATTTCTCGAGTTATAAGCGGCGAAAAACTGATATTTTTAACCCTTTTGGAAAAGTGGGCATGGTGCAACCTCTGACGTATATCAACTTCATCCAATCACACCTGAGCCCGCGAAGCTACTCCACCTTATCGCAATGGGAGGGACACAGCTGACTCTGTCAATAGGAGCAATTGCGACAGCATCTGTGTGAGCAGACCTTCCGAGAACCCCCCTCGACTTCCTTCCCTTCCCCTAAAAGCAGTCAAGGATGGGAGGAAAATGACGTCAATGATATCAAAGCATCTTTTTCGGTGGGCATCATCTTTTGCTTATTTTAATTTTTGAGTGAATAGTTGTGGTTAGAGGATTAATTTTTTCATCTAACGATTTTGTGTACAAAATTGCGATTTCAGTTCCGATCCTATGGCATATCTCAGAATTCCCCCAAATGGCATATCGGTACTTATCCCTTCATTCGGCTGAAGGCCTAGAGCTAATTGATTGCTTTCCATACTCCAAATTTCTTATCAATACATTCCCAATACTCCTAACACATTCCTGCAACAAAGTTCTGGAAGTTTCAGCCTGCCCATAATTCTACATCAAAATCCAAATGCCCCGAGATTCAATCTCCACTGGCTCCTTCCCTAACCCTCTTCTCTCACTCTGTGAGAGACCTGTGAAGCCTTCAATGTTATCTTTTGCGACTAAAAAGTCTTTGAACATTCAATAGTTGAAATAGGTTTGCCAGGTAAAAACATCATTGTTGCGGTATTGTATCGGTCACCAGATTCCTGCATAAATAATTTTATAGAAAAATTTGTAACTCTTGTTGGAATCCTGAAAAATGAAAATAAGCCCCTAGTGATCTGTGGGGATTTTAATATTGATTTCCTAAAGCATTCAACAGCAAACTGCAACTTACCACTGTCACAAATTCATCTAACGTGGTTGCAGTAATCAAAAGTGCTACTCGAAATAATGCTTTTCTTGACCAAATATTTCTAGATGGTACTCTTGACTATTACAGTTCAAATATTAACTCTGGAAATGCCGACCATAACACCATTCTTGGGAATCAATGACCTAAACAGTTCTTGCAATGATGGTAAGTCTGTCTTCATAGCCTTTGGAGACGAATACCTTCAAAATAACGTTAACATTTCATATTAATGTGTGTACCCCCTATCACTTACCAAAACCAAATGGCAAGAGCCATTCATCATGATTGTTGAGTTCTAGTTCTCCATTGTCTTTTACTTTAAGGAAACGCTCTGGGCAGAATACATCTGGTTCTTTCCAATGTTCCTGGTCCATATGAACAGACCTGAAGTTCAGCAATAAAATAGTATCCTGGAAAGGAATAGTAATGTAAAATACAGTTCCTACAATGTACCAAAAGTTTTAACTTACTCTGAGGTAATCACAAGCACTGGTAAAGACATACCTTAGGGATATCATAACCAGCTAATTTGGTATCAGACATAGCTCGCCGAGGCCCAGCCACTGGAGTAACATGACAAATTCTTTGAGTCTCAGTCAAAAATGCCTCACAGTACGGTAGCCTTAAATGAAAATACGATGGCATCAAAACAACACCAGCAACGTAAGAGAGAAAGAAACACAAATGAGAGACAAATCACTTTCTGAAATTTTTAGCGGCCCAACCATCCTTCTTGGAAGATAGAAGATACAGAAACTGACTGGAGGTTCCTACCTTGCATTAGATGTCTCTATACACCACTACAGTCCCGTGTGCCATTAAGTGTTTTCTTATTAGACTGTACCTCTGATAAAAATTCCCTCTCCAACAACTATGGTAGCCTATCCTTCTATACCACCCTTTCCCCTTCAAGACAGTCCCAAGAATATACTCATAGAGCTTTTCCACATCGTTTTCAATAGAAAGAAAAATACAACGCCATCCCAAATTCCCATTTTGTCACTGATTAACAACCTATCAAGCCCTCTCTAATCTGAATTTTTGTCTCCGATTAGAGAGGGCTTCTTATTTTTAGTTTATTTTACGTATTCTTATTTTTCATCAACAACAAAACAGCCAACAGTTTTAGCATTGGTAAAAGCGGCATACCAAGATAGCTGATGTAGTGAGGAGCAAGGATAGAATAAAAAGGATAAGAAAATATACCAGAATTTCACTGATGATATTCCGAGGGCAGAAACAGAGATTCAGACTGTAGAGGTAAGCTGGAAAGAGGCAAGAATATGAATCATGGACGGTGGTGGTACAGTCAGACCTAACAGCAAATGTGCAACACTTCACCAAGCCACCATCCCCACTCCATTCGATAGACTAAGGAAAATATTTCAAATTCTGGCAATAACCAAGAGAAGATGGATGTGGTGGCTGATGAAACATGATAAAGAAGAGAATGGAGGTGAAAGATGAGCATTGATGTAACTCATGGGGAAATATTTTCTCTCCCGTAAGGACAAAAAGAGGCAATATAAAGTTGTTTCCTAGAATGAATATGGAAGAGTAAAGTGTCAAAGCTGCCAAAAATATTTTATCCATAATCTATTGAATTTCAGCCACTGGAGTAACATGGCAAATGTAACAAACTGGAGTAACATGCTACTAGTCATTTGTTGATCCCCATGCTCCATGAATGAGGAATCAATGACATGTGCTGGTACATATAAAACTATTCAGTTGAAAATCACTCAAAACTATTTGGGTAATAAATAACTTCAGTAGGTCTACTTGCTTAACACTTTATTTGAGTTTCATTTCACTCAAATCATATTCACCACATTACCTTTTGAGGAGATAAATTAGGAATCAAAGACATTTGCAGGTACATATAAAACTATTCAGCAGAAAATCACTCAAAACTATTTGCGATATACACATGCTCATCCCCTCATTAGAAAGAGGTTTTAACTTAAGTAGGAGTGGTGAAGTACTTACCTTGCCCTATCCGAAAGTGCAAGTTCTCTCGTGAAGCCATTCCTCATCTTTCCATTTTCTAAAGGGCCAAACAAAGAATCTAATTCTTGTTGAACCTTATCTTGTATTTCTGGATGGAGGGCAGCAAGGAGAAATGCAAACTGAAGTGTGTTGGATGTTGTCTCAGATCCAGCAATAAACATATCCAGGCATACCATTATTAGCTGATCATCTGTGAATAATAAACGTTTGAATGCTCAACTTAAACATTTAAACTAACGACTCTCAACTGCAATGGTAAATTGTACAGCTAGTATAACTCATTCAGGCTTACTTCTACCAAAACTATTACTCTCACTGCTTCTAAGAAAGATACATTACTTCACTTTTATGGGTCACAACGATAGCTACCTGAACTTTTTAGCATAGTGCAGTTAAAGAGTGCCACAATTGAGAAAAAAGCAGCAGCATGGCGTCCATCAACAGCATGATGTGGAAGCAAACAAAATCTACTTGTCATTTGATGATCCCCATGCTCCATGAGAATGCTCGCAGCAGAATAAATGAAGACAACCCTGAATACTATGCCGTGAATTAGAGAAGCAACATGCAAAGCACTTTCAGTAGTCTCCTATTCAGATTTCCACCCGATTCCACTGCATAGCTTAACTGAGCACGAAATATGCTATCTATGGTCGATTCCTAATTCACTCTTGAAATAAAAAAGCTGCAAATATTCCAAACATAAACCTCTTCCCCAAGTTACCAGACATGTCTATTACAACGGTTTCAACAGAACCTTCTGCAGTTACACTGAACTCTACTCTGAAATACTAAAATTAAGAAAGAATCCACACAAAAATGTTGAAGTTCTCATCTCATACTTGCACCAGTCACAGATTGGTATAAAGTTTAATTCCATTCAATCAGTGATGTCGAGGTATCATAATCAACATCATCAGTCAACAATCCTAAGATTGGTTTGACACAACTCTCCACTCAATTCTCCCATTAGCTAACCCCTTCATATTCACATAATACTTCTCTTTCACGTCCTTTACTACATGATTTGCATATCTCATGCAAGGCCTGCCTTTTCCATTATTCCTGTTTACTTGTTTCTCAAAAATTATCTTCATCAGACCATCATGTCTTAAGATATGGCTGATTAAGTTGTCCCATTTTTTTCAGCAGACTTATCTTTTCTCCCACTCTTCTTAAGACTTCTTTGTTGCTTACTAGGTCAATCCATTTAATCTTCATCATTCTTCTGTAGCATTCTTCTGTAGTATATCAGAGAGGCAAATTTGATAATTGGCAGCGTTCACTACATGAATTTAGACATCCATCCACAAAGTCAGCAGGTTGTCCTTTGATATTCGTTCACCAAACAATGAGCTGGATATTAGTTAACACGTTCCCTGCTGCTTTGGTTGCCATGGCCAAAGAATGAATCACTATTTACACTCAATGTATGCTGCTGGTCATGCCTACTGCAATATCATGCATAAAGTATGACTAATGAAGCCAGTGTATGTAGCCCAGCACATGTAAAACTTTTGGCATTTAAGCTACGATAACTTCTTAAAAAAGATAAGGAATGAAGGATACAGTGATGTAGTTTTTTCGGTTGCTCCGTGTTGTAATCGTTATTGTCCACCTATGTTTCCCCTCCGCTGCTGAAGGCCTCTTTAGGGTAGAATGAATTCTTCATTCTACCCTGAGGGGAAACGTAGGTGGACAACTATGACCACGCAGAGCAACCCAAAAAACCACATCACTATAGACATGGGCCGCGAAAGTTTTGATCAATTGAAGGAATAAAGGAATCAACTCAGAACAACAGAGGGTAGAATTTGGGAGAGAACAGTAACATAAATCATGTTAATCCTCTATGTAGGAATAACCAATCACAAGAAATAGAATGGCAACCTTCAATTTCACCACGTGTGAATACTTAAAATGCCTACCTGTGAATGTGGAAGAAGGATCTGTTGCCCTACTTTTCATCTCACAGATATAAGCATCAATCAGGTCTCTAATACTGCCTTCAACATAACCTTCTTTATGTTTTTCAATGGTTTCCTTTAGAGAAAATAAAATATTTTAGAGAACTTTTTAATCACAAAAAATAAAAGCATATCTTGCACAAGTTCAGCAATATCAAACCATGAAAAATTCTTTCATCCGTGCATTGACATCCAGTAGTAAACTATACCCAGATGCACCTGGAGCAATATGGCGCAGCCAGGGAAACTGGGATAGCATTCCACCAGCCATATCAAATGCTCTAGAACGAGCACGAAGAAGTTTTAGCAGGCTATCCAGTTTTGGATCGTTACTTGAAAACCGGGTTCCAGCAACAATAGCCCATAATACATTTAAAACATTTGGGGCTAAATTTAGGTCAACTAAAATCCCTTTTGCTCCCATACTTCCTGTTTGGACAAAAAGTAATAATTTCTACATTATATACACAATGCACACAACAAATAGCATAATTGCCCTATATTTGTACGTGTACAGCAAATCTTTGGGTGTATAATTACACTGTAAATAATTTACACATAAAAAGAACATAATAATAATTCTCGTACTATTCACATATACTTCTTCATTTTTAAAGGCTTTAATGAGATGAGATAGTTCCTCCTCAATTAGTATAGTCATGGTCTGTCTTCCAAAACCCAAATTTCGAAGGTGTCTCACGGTAAAAGATCTCTGCTCACTCCAATTTGGTCCATCAGTACTTGTAATTCCTGAAAAAGTAAAGAAGTTATAGAATAAACTGCTATACGTTGTTGTGACATGCTATGAAAGCATGTTACAACAACATACGTTCACAAATGAATGTTAATACATTTCGAGACTGAGTTTTACTACACTGGTTTGAACTGCAAACACACCATGGCATTGTACTACAACCATGCAATAAGGCTACACCCGAAACCTTGCGGCAAGGTTGGAAAACATACATTAGCAACCTTGTGGCAAAGTTAACACAAGGATACACGTTGCAAATTTAACATTGCTACAATGTTGCCATGTTACAAAACAAGGTTGTCACAATATTACAGCAAGGTTAATGTGCCATCCGGTTAAGTGCATATGACTCAGGCCAATCATATGAAGAGCCTTTGACACCGTAGCTTTTAAGTTTTGATATGTGAATTTGGTGGTTTACAAAATAAAGCCTCAGAAAAGTCATAAAAGACCCCCAAAGATTCTTCTTCCTGATCCAGAGTAGTGTAAAAAGGGTTCAACAGGGGGATTCAATATGCTCATTAGCAATCAAACACAAAAGTAACCCTTTTTTGAATTTTAAAAATGCTCTTATAGCCCTCCTACTTTTATCTTTAATTTCTGTTTTTCTTCCCAGTGAATATCATAATTTTAGTTTCCATATCATTTACATTCTTAACCCTCTTAGTCCAAGTGGGTAGAGCACTGAGCTACTGACTGGAGGGTCCCAGGTTCAAATCCCGGGCAAGAGCCTTTCTGGACACCCCCACCTAAAATCCTCGCGATTCGATTTTCTGCATGTTTCTGTCAAGTTTCATGCACAGTATTCGTGGGTGTGTCCTGCATGATTGGGATTTGGTAGTTTTTCTCCTTTTTTTCCCCTAGTTACTTTTAAAGGTGTAGTGTTTGTTTTGCGTTGTTCATTTTTGTTTGTTGCGTCACTGTTCCTGGTGTGGATGCACCCCCTGCCACACACCCTAGAGGTGGCTTGCAGGGTATGTCGTAGATATAGATTTCAGAACTTCGTAGGAAATCACAGGTGGCCCAGGGAAAGGAACTGGCCTCACTACCCTGAATGTGTGAATTTCACATGCCATTGGCTTAGTATGGGGTGAGCTCTACTCTCACCTATCAAAACCAACCTTCGGGTTGAATCACTGAGTGAGTGAACCCTCTTGGTGCTAACCTTTCTCCTGGGGTACTAGCAAGAAATGCAGAGGGTAATTTAATAAAATGTAACACCTTGGGAAAAAAACATTATGAAGCTACTGTTACAAATATCCAAATGTGTTTTTTTTGCATTACTTAAGTTGAACTAACTAATAATGACACAATTTTTTTACATTGACTGAAAAAGGAAATGTTATTATTTTAGTGTCATAAAGTTAAAAAATATATTGATATTGGGCTGATATATCGGCCCATGGCACTTTTCACCCGATATGCAAAAGCCGATATATCAGCCTGCCGCACTAAGAGGGTTAACAATGCTTTTTAAAGCATTTTACATCATTGGTAACCTTATTGCAAACTGATTTACAAATGCTTGCTAGTTAGAGAATCAAACTAATCAAATATAGCTCACACACTCTACCATCTCAGGCTTCACATCACGGGAGACCATATTATTAGTATGTAGGTACTCCACAAGAAAATAAATCTTTTTTCCTCCATATTTTTTAACTTCATACACTTCACCCATTTGCGACTTCATCAGGCACCATGTCATAGATGCAGGTCATACCTGATGGTAATGCAAAATAGTACCCGAACACACAGCACCAAAAAAAAATTACTGCTCGGAGAAAACAACTATTTTCATCCATAGCACTCTTCACCAATTTTGTCCTAACATCAAGCACCTTCCATGCCTTCCTCTCAATTCATTCCACATTTAACATAAAGGGCACTGATAATGATGGACAACCTGAACGTGCACTCTGCCGTATCATGACCCTCCCTGATTTTAAATGCATCAGCCTTGCTGGCTTCACATGGATCATATGTAAGTCAAATAAGTAATTCAGTCTTCTTGTTCCCTTTCCCTGTTCCAAGTTCCCTGGTCCTATCATAAGCTTTTCAAAGTTTCCCTATGAAATTGCTTCCCCCCTCACCCCACAACCACTGTAGCTAGGCTATCCATCAGTAAACAACTACAGACTCGTCAGAAGCTTTTGGCTGGTTTACCAATATTGGAACAAACAATTATTGCTAATGTCTTTGGTCCTTCAACGATAGTAGAAACATTGAAACTAAGAACTTTGTCATATGCACATATAAAAAAAGCATATGTGCTGGAGCAAATCTGATTGACTTAGGTTTCCAACATGAAAATATTTAAGAATCAGAAAAAAATATTAGCTGGGAAAAAACATGAGCTGACCAGTATCAATCAGAAACCAGATCAAAATCAATGAGACTTATCGAGTAGCAGTTAATAAGGCAACATTACAAGGCTTCCATTAAACACATTGTTAGTTAAACATCTCCATGATGCTTATTATCTATTATTTGAGAGGCTGCGGAAGAGTTGTCTGTGTGAGTCCAGCTATGGTGAGCATCTGGATGCCACCATGGTAATGCACCCTGTCTCACAGCATTACTTGAGTTGTTGGCAAAGGAAAACATTCCTGTAGTTTTTCACTCCCCTTATTCACCTAATTTGATCCCTCGGACTACTTTCTCTTCCCGAGATTGAAAAAAAATTTCAAGGCCCTGAAAGACTTGATTCGGTGGAGAATCCAAGAGATCTTCACTCATATGAAGTGCTGGGTCATTTCCCAAGGGAAACATTTTGAAGGCATCAAAGATATAATTTGGCTGCAGATAAAATATTTTACTTAAGCAGTCTCATTAGTAACTGTATTTCACAGAACATAACAAACCTTTTTCCCAAAAGGATGATTAAAATAATGACCCCCAGGTCCTTACATGTGAAAAGTTTGGCAACATGAAGAATTTTGCAGTTGTAATTGCTACCTTGTCTCAACCCTATGAACAGTACAAGGGTATGGCTATTGACTTGCTTTCACCATATCTAAGGCGATGCAATTGAGATATCAAATGACATTGCTGGAGCAAATCTGATTGACTCATTATCATAAAAAACCACAAATGCTTTATCCACCTTTTCTAGAAAAATATTCTCTACTTAAATAAGGATTCATCTCATATGCAGTAAAATATGTTTATATTCAGTCCTTGTTATATCTCTAAAGTAATTTTCCAGTATTTTCTCTGATCAATGGTATTCTTTTTACTATTATCCCACATAATAGCATTTAGACCTTCACAAATCTCAACCCATTGAGGAGACATTTCTCCTCTTTTATTGACACGTGCATTTCTCACCATATTTAAACATTGCAACCACAGGGTTGATACACATTGCCAGTTTTGATTTTCCCTGACTTTCCAGACCAAAACACAGATTTTTCCCTAACTTTTAAAAATCACCTTATTTGAAAACTAAGAAAATAATGAGAAATATTTTAAAAGAGGGCTTCTCTTACTACCTTCTTTTAAAGGACTAATGTGAAGTACAGCTACATTAGTTCTTGTGCATAAAATAGAGCATAAATAAAGCGTCACTTACAGATTTATCTTGGTAGTACATGTACATCAACTCTTGTACACAAAATAAATCACAAAAATAAAACACAAAAAACATAACAGTACACAGTGGGCTTGTGATCCACGCTTCAAAGAAAACAGCTCATTGAATCATGCTCTGCAAGGGGGAAAGTTCTTCGTCAATGACCTGTGATTCAGTTTTTGTGCTAAAACCTTCACCTTTTTTGTCTCTCGATTGTTTCATTTCATCTAAAGTATAATGTTTTTGGAACTCGAACATGGCATTTTCTTCCTTTTCCTTTCACTCTACCTTCAACTCTTCATGGTACCTCTCTCTTGCACTTTTAGCTTTGGTTACTATTGACTTGGTGATCTTCAGATTTAGTATATCACCAGTGGCCTTAATTCCATTATACACTAACCTTTGGGCGATTAGAGAAGGGCCCAACAGATTTTCAATGATTATTCCCTTTTTGATAGAGAAAACTCTATAAGCACATTGATGACTTAAAATTAGCAATTTTTGGAGGAACTTATACAGGTTTGCAAACTTATATTCCCTAGATAAAAAAATTTGCCATAAATGGTCAATTCAGGTTTCCCACCTCTTGAACTATTGTAAGATATTTATCATCTCCTGTGAATCACACATCTGCTTAAATTTCCTTTCAATAACATTGCATGGAAGGGAGAAATCCATTTACCTTCAGAAAATACCTGAAGAGTAATGGTCAACATTCGTTCAGCTGTTTTTGGATAAGCTACGATAATAGCTCAGTCACAGTAAGTTATTTCTTGACAATGACGATATTTTATAGATTTTTATAAAATCTTTATTATGACACATTTTAGAATACCAACACAATCCTCTCTAAATTCCTAAATTTGGTCTGGTGACACTTTCACCATCCTGAGTTCACTTTGACAGCTTGTCCTAAGCTCACATGTTTTGACAAAATTAAGTCACTGTTATTATTTAGGTCAATTTTGTCAATAGTGCATTTTTCAAATAATTCTGGTATCACAATATGGTGCATTAAACCAGATAAAAGGGCAGAAAGGTCCGTGTGTAGGAATGGTGCCAATAGATTATTAGTTTGATAGGTACCTAGCTAGAAATGATTCCAAAAAAACTCCTTTCCATCACCCAGATAGTCCTGACTTCGCACACTTTTACATTTTCTCTTAAGACAACACAGTAAAATCATTACTATCAGTA
The DNA here is from genome assembly GCA_933228895.1 of Platycnemis pennipes. Classification (NCBI taxonomy): domain Eukaryota; kingdom Metazoa; phylum Arthropoda; class Insecta; order Odonata; family Platycnemididae; genus Platycnemis; species Platycnemis pennipes. The sequence continues at coordinate 132,775,018 of OW121851.1, read as the reverse complement.
ATATGCAGAATTGTTTTCTCAGCAAAAATTTAATTAAAATTTATTAATTTACAAGCACTAGACAAACTAAAAGAAAGGGAACATCATAATGAATCTATTTCTTATAATGAAATGAAGAATTCTGTTCCACATTGCAAAAGGGTTAACAAAATACAGCAATATTTTGTAAAAGTTTAAGGCTTTTAACAACCCTCACCTTGATGACCAAAGGCATTGTTAAAGATGACTCTTAAGAATGCATTGGGAAAGTAGGCCTATTATAAATTAAAGGGAAAAAAGTGCAGTCATGCCAGCAGAAGAAAACCATTGGTAAAGCACAAGGCACAGAGGGGATTAGGGTGGAAAATGATGCCTGGCCTCACTAGTAGGACTTTAATAATCAAGGAAGTATTACACATGTTATTCATCCATTATTTCATCAGTGTCCATTGTTTTCAGCACAAAATAAATTGCCAAATTTAAGGCATATAAGATCCCAGTTGAGTAGAGTATTTAAGTTACTTCCTGGAGAGTAGTACGTTATTATAAATAATAGCTGTATCTCACATGGATGTTTTATTTTATTCCAGCCTGTCTTCTGTCGTAAAAGCAAGTAATAACACCCCTTTTCCAAATTTATTTTGAACTAGTGTCAAGTGAAATAAGTATATTTCATTAACCCAATGATTTACGATTACATTGGTGGATAACTACTAAGAAAAATAGTTAATTAGAACTCGGAGAAATAAGGATAAATATATTTAAAACTTGTCACTATAAATGGCAGCATACATGAGTTGGAAAAATGAATTGCGCAATTAACCAGCTCACCGCAAAGTTTCAACTAAAAATAAAGACGTTTGGATTAGGGATGACAATGGTCCAATGACAATGAATTATTCGGGTAATTTTTTCCCAACTTAACTTAACTTGGGAATTGAAATACATGAAACATTCCGCAAGACGTATATACACTTCAAAGAATATCAGTTTGAGCCTTGAGATATGATCGAAAATTACCTCTTCTTGTTCCCATAGATCGTAGGCGCATGAAGAAAGTATCCGGCCTGCCTTCAAATTCTTCACGTCCCAATACATGCCTCAGAGCCTCAACACCGCTAACAACTACTACATTATGTCTTCCCAAACGTAGGCCAACTACAGGTCCATATTTATTCGCCAGATGTGCGAGGGCTCGGTACTGATGCCCAAAACGCTTGCATAATCTTCGGAAAAGTGGGGAATTTCCTAAAAGTGGGAGCTGCCATGGACCTAAAAACAGATATTAATTGCGGCGGGCATTCATCTTAGAAAAACTTCTAAATTCACTCTCACACATTCACGACCACAAACTATTTCATTACCTGGTGGAAAATTATTTGTTTGGTACTGATGTACATATAAAAGAACAAGAATAACCACAACCAAAAAACATAATATGTAGGTTATAAAAGCCATTTTCCAATTCGAACACAAGATTCCACACGCAAGTAAGGAATATTTTCGACGAGAATTCTTCCTTCTTCCCACCAACGACAAGTTAATTGAACGGCGTAGCAATTATTCCTCCATTGTATAGAAGGTCATGAATAGGTCACGGATGCATCTAGGGCTATGACTAGAATTTCCTTTAAATTTATCACATACCCGTGAAATGGCCTAAGGTATTGGGAGGCTACTCTCATTAAATCTTATATTAATGTAACAGGTAATTACTAGGATAAATATTAAATAATATGCAACGTTGGTTCAAGCACCGACTACATGCTCTTCTATCTTCAAATTTACGCAAAATTGAGAGAATATAACAGTTGACGCACGGTGTCCGAATGAACAGTCGCGATAGGAACTGCACCGGTCCATGGTAGGTATCACGAATATTAATGTAGCCTCCTTGGTAGGCATCGATGGTATTAGTACCATGACGCGGTCCATTATTACCAGCGGAAGGGCACGGAGTATTAAATTTCTCAGCACAGCATTCAGGTTTGTTTTTCTGTTGCAATTATTTCCCATCAACAAAGATCACGTTGGATGGAACACCACTTAAGAATTACCAAAGAACTCGTGTACGTGAGGAATGTGAACAGCTAACTTTTTTAAAGTGCAACTTCTCACCATCTTCGGCACTGACGCGCATGCGCAAAAGAGAGTTGCAGAAACAACCTTGCCATAACCTTAATTTAACATTTCCATTGGAACCTTATTCTTTCAAAGTTCCCGCGACATAATGGCAGCATTGCCAAGGTTCCCGAATCCAACGCAACATTACAACAAGCTTATGTGCTGTCTGAGCAGTTTTCAGCCGGACTCTTTTCCACCAAACTATAGAGCAGTACAAGAAACTAGGTTTAATGACTGCCGTATAAATCCATCTAATGGCTTTTGACTGAAGTCCCCATGTTTTACCAAGGGTCCTCCTACACATCCATAAGGAGGCACAGGCTTTCTTTGCCTTGGTCTCCAAATGCTCTCCCCAGTTAAGCTTGGAGTCCAAAATAACCCCAAGACTTAACCGATGGTGAGGGGCATAGAACCTTAACCTGCAAAGAGGGAGGTCTATAGCCCTCCATTTTCCTTCTATTGGTAAACAATACAAGCTTAGCTTTCTCAGCTTTTACAGTCGGCCCTGTTTCTGCACACCAACCCATTGCCTTATCCAGGGCTTTCTACATGAGTCCAGAGACAGTATCAAGGTACTTTCCAGTGATGAGTATAGCCACATCATCTGCGTACCCTTGAGTGTATGCGCAAGTCCTATTATTTTAATTGAAGACTCGACTGCCATATTCCAGAGGAGAGGAGACAACACTCTTCCCTGAGGGTAGCCTCGAGTCACAGCTACCTTCATTGAACTGTCTCTCAAGACTACCTTGACAGTTCTCTGTTCCAACATGTATCTAATCCAGCTCACAATGTGAGCATGGATGCCATGTCTTCCTGCTGCAATGCAGATTCGATCGAAGGACGTGTTATTGGTAGCATGCTCCCACGACATCAAGAAATGCCCCCAGTCCGTACATTCCGTGTTCCAGCACTCCCTCAATCCTGCCAACAAGATTGTGGAGCGCTGTCTCCACGGTTTTTCCCTTCTAGTAGGCGTGTTGATACAGGTGCAGGGGGTGGTCCTATCTTTCGCAGTGCCTTCAATAGAAAAGACATAAGATTGATTCCTCGAAAGGAGTCTGCTCTTGTGTAGTCCGTCTTACCCGGTTTAGGTATGAAAACCACTTTGGTGACCCTCCAGGCTTTTGGAAAATATCCATAAGCCAGACAGGAGCGAAATATTCTTACCATTGGAAGGAGGAGCAGATCCTGTCCTTCCCGAAGGAATGCAGGAAATACTCTATCCCCAGCAGCCTTAAAGGGGCTAAACTCAGTATTGTCCATTTTGTAACTGTGTACGTCACGGTGCTGGAGGAAAGCCTCCCTTCCGACCGAGCCGGACGGAATGGGGACTTTCCTCCCATGATGCATCTCCCTGGAAAGTGGGTCTCCAGCATCAGCTTTCGCGCTTCCTTGTCGGAAGACGTGAAGTCTCCCGAGGGAAGCAGCAGAGAACCCACCCCGCTTCCGAGTCTTTCGATAGGATCTTATGAAGTCTTGCCATTTGTGGAACAGTCTCTACGCTCGCACAGAAGCCCCTCCATGAATCCCTCTTGCAGCACTTGATACCTCCGTTGAGTTATCCCAAGAGGAAAGAGTGGGAGGAAATATGGCTCGGCTACACTCAGAGAGGGCTACTACTGGGAATGTTACGTATGTATTTATTTAGAGTACACTCTGACAAAAATTACTTTAAATCCAATAAAAGTTTTGCTTTTCATTACCACTTCAATGATACATACGTATTTTATATTCCAAGGGCCCAACACCCTACTCAGCGAGTTGAACTAACTGTGTAAAATACTACAAATACAGAAGGCGCTATGAAAGACCGACTCCACCCGCAGTGATGTGTAGCGTCTCGTTTTTGGCGTTCTGTTACGTCCCCTAGCAGTTACGTGGTCGCTCCGAGCGTCTCACTTCACGGCGGGTGTTGTGCAGCGCCGGCGAAGTGATAACATCCCATCCGTAATCAAAACGGGCGATATGCCTCTCGTCGGGCGCTCTGTGACGTCTAAATATGGGCGTTAAGAGTTAGGTAATCACCCTACAGGGCCCTCAACGCCAGAAAAATGGGAGCATTTACTCTGAACCGAAATCGCTATTTTGTACACGAAATTGTTAGCTGGAAACGATAAATGAATTTTAGAGAAAAAAATAATCTTCTAACCAGAGCTATTGACTCATAATTCAAAAATTAAAATAAGCAAAAGGTGACGCCCACTGAACGACCTACGTTAAGTATATCTACGTCATCCACCTCCCGTCCCCCTGGTGAAAATAAACCGTGACAGACAGTGTGACAACAACGTGTATCACACCGTGCAAGTGTACTAGTCACAGTGTACGCACACTGTGTGCACCGTGTGCTCCCTTCAAAGCGTGATGGACAGTGTGACCACAATGTGATGCACACTGTACAAGGCTATTAGTCACAGTGTGCTCCCTTCAAAGCGTGATGAACAGTTTGACCACAATGTTCAGCACACTGTACATGGGTATTAGTCACAGTGTCCTCACAATGTGTGCACGGTGTCCTCACACTGTACCGTCACAGTGTCTATCACGCTTTCGAGTCCCAATTTACGCTTTTGTCATGGTGTATGCACACTGTAATCACACTCTTGTCACATTATAAGCACACTGTGTTCACGCTTCTGTCACATTGTCTATCACACTGTCTGTCACGGTTTATTTTCCCCAGGGCCTTGACTGTTTTGAGGGAAAGGGAGGGGAGGGGGGGGGGGTCTGCCTGAAGAGATCCAGTCGATTTAACTCACCGAGCCCAGCTGCCCCATTGGACTCACCACTATATAGCACCACGCTAAAGGTGGCTCATTAGCAGTGGGGTCCAGGTTGGAACAGAGAGCTGGCCTCTAATTCGGAGGGCCGGGCTCGAATCCCGACAGTGGAAGATGTTTTTATTGATAAACTGGTCCCTCCCTCAGTACTTTGTGGAGAGCATTCTGGTACAGCACTCCGTTGGATGAGATGTTGAGCCACGGCCACCTTGGCCCCTTTCGTTTTGAGCAGGCTAAGGCCGACATCGAGTTTTTCTCCACCATTCCTTTCCATCCTTTTATCTTTCCTCCATGACTGAAATATCTATGTCAGGTAATAATAAGTGCAGTACAAAACGCAGATGATGATTCATGAGCTGCCAATGACTTCTTCGCGCCCAAACTGTTTCCTCACTATCTTTATTTTGTCAGTTTCTCCAGAATAAATTTCTATTTATAGCTGGAATTTCCAAATTCTTCTAAATGGTAATCTAAGAGACCCATGACCACATAGGACAAAACTCAGCTTTTATTTGAATGCAGAGAATCGACTACCTACACAAGAACAGTTTTTGTTCTTGCTTTTTCCTCTCTACCTCATGAAACACATGCATGCTGACATCACATTTTCATGCATTCTAACAATTATTTTTATTCTTGTGTGTAGAATAATTGGACGATTGTAGGGACAGGGATATCAAAAGGTGGATGAGACAAGATTGGTTGAACAATTTGTGAGTGGTATTTATTTTGGCATTTGAGAGTGGCTCTCTAATTGGCAGATATATTTGAAACAAGGAAATAAATTCTCCCCTTCTTGGCACAATAATTGACTGTAATAGTCACATTAGAGCTTTCAAGATTATTAAAAAAAATCCCATTTGAAATCATTCTAAGTTCATATATATTCCACATGGATACACAAAATGTGATTCTGAGCTGTTTTCAGCAGATGTTGCATCCTAAGTGTTCTGCAACGAGAAATCATCAGGACAATGCCTACGACTCAGAAGCAGCAGTTGGAAACCACACTGAATGCAGATCCACCACAGTTCAATTGAAATATTGGTGATGGTATAACTCACCAAACATTAAGGCCCTCATTAGTGAAATTCACACATCAGGTCGAGGGGGGTGGGCAGTTTCTCCTAGGGACACCACTGGCTTCTCTGGAGGTATTCAGTAAATCACTTTGCTTGAATCAATCTCACTAGGATCCAAGCAAAGCACCTCTGGTAAGCAGTCCAATGTTATACCTCCAAACTGTCACCAAATAATGATAAATAATGCAAAAAAACTCATTCTTTAGGCTCAGGGCTTGGTCATTTACACATGTCTATGCCCTAGGCAATAGCATAAAATTCTACTCCCTATTCACTCACAAAAAGTTGGTCAATATATTCGATTTAATATGTAATAGTTTATTTTTGATACATAAATGCAAGTAATACCATCTCATTAAATATTCATATAATATGCATACATTTTTAAGTATCTGGTAGTTATTTCTCCTTTATATACACTCCTCTAATTGCTGCACCTTAGGCAGTTGGATAGGTTGGCCCTTGCCAAAATCTGACTGGCACTTCAAGCTCAAAAGAATGCAGTGGGGAATAATTCGATGGAAGCCACTTTAATTATCTTGACCTCTATAGAACCTTTAAATTTCATGGGAGCATGACTAGGGATATAACCAAATTTTTTCCTAACCAAATGTTAATAATAATAATATTAAGTCATCTTTCTTTGTGGAAAGACTAAAGAATAGGCTATGTAGACTCTTCTTAAAATCTAATCCCTTAGTTTACTTGCTTGCATGCTGATTCAAGGGTTCGGAGCAAGCATGCAATGAAATTGTTTCAATGAAATCTTACATCCTCTCTCTTTGTGTCTCCTCCTCCAAGGTTTTGCCACATGAATTACCCTCCCCATTTTTAACCCATTCGCATCCTCTCTCTGAGATTTAAAGTGACCCCAAACACAACCGACCTTTAAGGTACTATTTACTCACAAATGTAGTTTCCAAATTGATCAATAGAAAACTTGCCAATGAAGCCGTCAGATAGCAGCTGCAAACAGGTACAGGTGACTGACCAAAAAGTTTTTAAAAAATGTAAAATGGCAGCAGTATCAACCTACAAGTAACACAATGCGTTACGCGTACCAGTACACTTGCAGTGATTGAGGCCAGATCCAGCTCGTGTACCAGTACACTTATGGATGAGAATGGGTTAATAACCTGCATTACATATTTCTAGGATAATAACAAAGTAAACTATAGGTTTGCCAATCGTTTTTCATCACTTTCTTTCACATTCTTAAGTGTATCCCAGGAAATTGAGAATAAATGTTTCTGGTACTTAAGTCACAAATACATACTATTTTCTCGCTCAGTTGTGGTGCAATTAACCCAATTGAACCCTACCCTAATCCATCAGCAAAATATAATTTAATTCCAATTTACTTTACAGATGATGAAAAGGTTTGGTAAAAACATGATTTCATAAAGGGAGTCAAAAGAGGTGAAGCATGAAAATGATTCGCAGAAAACTATCAGAAACAAGCATTTAGAGACTGTCAGAAATCCTCAATTGTAATATTGCTTGACTGCTTCATAAAAAAACTGACCGCATTAGAGATTGGTCAGTATTTTAGCATGATAAAGTATTATTGTTCATGCTATTGTAATTTCCCGGATGGGCGCATGAATCCTGATAGAATTTTATTATTCTAAATTTCACTTTCCTAAAAGATATTTGTGTACTGTTAATGGGCGTCACTCATAATAGCCAACAGGCAATGCCTCGAGAGTAAGATTTCACTTTCGACTTAGCACTTCCCTTTCTCTCCTTCCCCTTGACCGAAAAACATCCTCTTTTTGCCTTCTATATAATGGCGTGCACAGTGGCAGTGGAGAATATTGGTGAATCGGTTACCGTCAGAATGTAGTCTGTCATTGGAGACCAATGCACGGACCATTGGGTCCGTGCTCTAAGCCGGGCTATCCACCCGTACTGAACGCACATTCTCTTCTATCCTCCCGAGCTTGAGGTAACGTGAGGTAACTCTCTTTTGGCTATTCGAGACGCAATTGGTTTTATTTTTGATTCCGAATAAATTCTGTCTTTAGCATGAACCTTTTGCTTTATTACTTGGGAACCTTTTGCTTTATTACTTTAATTGACACCAAGGGCAAGAACCCACAATTATTATGTAGGAAGAATCGAGCCCCTGCGGGGCCGATACTCACACTATTGCCTATTCCATCTATACCAGAAATAGGGAAGAATCATCACAAGAATGTTAGTAAAAAATATATATAACAAACAATTGGCAGTCCATAATATTATATTCTGTAGGAAAAGGTTTATTTTTGAAGACAAGAAATATTTTGAAATCACTTTCATTCATGATTAGTGTAGCTCTATCTAGCATTTATGGTGAAATTTCATTGAAATAGGTGATTCATCTTAAAAGGAATATAAGTATTTTAAATTTTAATATTTATTAATTTAAATATTTAAAACAGGATCCTCAAACTAGTGGAATTAGAGTTCCAATCTTTTAGTTGTTTTGTTTATGTTTATGAAGGAACATTTGATGACTTTACAGTAAAATTTTGAGTGAAAAAGGAACATTGTAGGAAAAAAAATTGGTAGAAAACCAATTTATAAAACAACAAGCTATACCCGGCTACACATTGCTGTGGCTCAGTCTGGTAAAATGGAAAGCGCACAATTCTTATGGGTATACAATATTTTTTGTTGGTCCATTGTCTGTGCATGTATAGAGATTGTCTGGTTTGCCGACTCTAGATCATGCAACATACACATAGAACATGCAACATACACACAACAAAATACAGGTACATGTGAGAATTAATCCGTGTCTAGATCTAAACCGCATAGTTCTAAAGATTGGCCCTGAGCTTTGTTGATGGTGAATGCAAATACCAATCGAATTGGCAATACAATCACTAAAATTGAAATGGCATATCTGTTGGAATCATAGGAATGCGAGGAATCAGGACATCTTCACCTTTGAAAGTTCCTGTCCGGATTGTGGATTCTACGACGTTGCTCATTAACTTATTTACTGAAAGTTGCATGCCATTGCAAAGTTTTGGCTGGTTGATATTTAGCAACATGATAATTGGCACGCCGATTTTCAATTGCAGTGCGTGCGGTGGCATCCCTGGCAGATGGAGTAAATTCAAAAATTCCATTCCATAACCAATTGCCTCATCTGCTTCCACAACGGTATCGACGGTCTTGTACATATGTGCCGGCGTCACTATGTGTGTTAGACTGAATAATATTAAGTTTGTAGAAGTCTTTGTTCTTGGCCACAAGACTAGCTCGTTCACTTAGCCAATCGTGATCCTTATAATTGATTTGAATATTGGGAAATACCTTTTCAACCATTTCTTCTTTTGATGTTACTAAATTGCAAAAGTTATGAGGCAATGAAATTTTTCCTGAGGTCAGATCAACCGGCACCTTTCCGTTCCCAATTCGTAATTTATGTGAGTATATCTCAGCTGATCAATTGTTTTGCAGCTGGACACGCATATTTTAATTTAATTTTAACGTCTTTACATGTCGCCACAAAGTAGAATATTTCAGGCAAGCATTCATTTCATCCGCTAGTGTCGATCGAGGAATTACAGGTAATGTATTTTAGGTTAAAATAGGTTTCCCTCCGACTCCCAGCAAATTTTTGGGTTTTTCACTAATACATTAATTAAGGCAGCAACAAAAATGGCTTTCCCCAAATGATGGGGGGAGTCTCACTGACAACTGAGAGCCTACTCAGGCTCTTCGGAACAGCTGCGATGCAGCGGTGCCATTATCTAAGGAGCTGAGCGCTGGAAGTGAATTCACATCATGCCGTGCGAAAAGGGTTGAGCACTTGCCATGCCTAGGTTGTTCGTGTTCCATACCAATAATAGATTTAATTTTTTAAAACACCATACTACTGTATTAAAAATAATGCCTTTTTGATATTTGCTGCATCAAAAAATAGAGCAAAAACAATGTTTTCTCCTCAGTGTTGCAGGGTTCTTTGAGCACAGTGTAAGTGATCCACATCACGTCCTACCCAATACCTAATCCTTCCCAACCACCCCCTTCCGACTGCATTACCTCCAAAAGGCTAGCATGTGTATGACCTCTCCTGTACCTTCTAACGTCCTTGGTTTCTCGCTGTCTGGCAGGCACAGAAAACCATTCCCACTTTTGTAAAGACTCGGGTCGACTCCTGGCAGTTGGTACTAATTTCATCAATTTAAATTAGATTTAGAATTCTAAGACAGAATGCAGCCCATTTGTAGCTGATAACACACAAGTTCAGGTCTTATTGGGAAATGTCCTAATTACTTATTACAATATATGTATTTAAGATTAATCTCCCTCCCATAAAGTTTCAATGGGCCCCAATTCAAGTCTAACCCAATTCTTCCACTTTGGACAAAAACAACGTCCAAGTCCAAGGTGTAAAGCCGAGTTTACATGATGCATTTACATGCGCGGGTAGATGCGTGAACACATTCACCATCAAAATTGCACTGTGTAAACACTCAAAATTGCACAAATGCGTGCACCGAAAATAGCCCCTGTTCTATTTTGGTGAATGTGTGCGAGCAATTTGTAGTCGTCAACAACAAAGTCAATAACAATAACTGAAGTTCAGGTATGATGTTGTCTGTTTCGTAGAAGTGGCGCTTGATACTAGTAAAACAAAAGAAATCGCGTAATGCGTATCTAGAAAATGGTCGAACAATTGCGCGAACACAAGCATCGTGTAAACACTCCTCAAGTGCGAGAACGCGCATCTGTCCAGACATCTATTCACGCATCTGTCCAGACATCTATTCACGCATCTGTCCAGCAACGTACTTGCACGGGTAAATGCATCGTGTAAACTCGGCTTAAGACAAACTTATGACCTTTTGTTGTTATGCTAGCACATCCTGAGGGCTGGAATTTTATATTTTTAAGTCACGTAGTACCTCAGTTGCCCCTCTGACACACCAAGTTTTTAAAGGCATTTTTGACATTAATGTTGCATTGGTGAAACTGAAAGGACAATCAAAACCAGGATAAGAGAATATATGAAAGTAATTGGATATGCACACCTAAAAGACTCTGCCATTGCAAAGCCCCAAGATGAAAATAAAAACTTACTGATTTGATTGAAAAAAAACATTTTCAAACTTGGCTACAGGGAAAGGTCATTGAAATACGTACGCACCAACATATTTTCACACTGAGCTTAAGAAAAAGACTTAGTGAGGACTGGAAATCAATAATATACAGAAAGAGTGAGAGACACCTCCTCTTACCCTGTATTAGAAATGTAAATAGCCATAGTCATTGTTGCATTCTAGGTATGCATGTGTAAGTTTGCAAATGAAAAAGGATGATGCATGCTTCAGCAATGTATAATTTTTAATCAGGAACTAATTAAAGACAGCGAACAGTATATCGTCCTAACTGTAAGCAAAAATGTTATTTTCAATGAATTTCCAAGTATTAAAATGCGTTTAGCATGTTATTTCTTCGTAGATTCTCATAAGAAATTTATTCTTGTTTTTTTAAACATTAAATGTGTAACCTTTGTTAAATTCTTTGCTAATAAAATAATAATGTAGACATTTTTGTGCCTTTTGTACACGGTGTACTAGTCGTCTTTTGGAAGTACCAGAACAGAAATGTTTGCATATGGTTTGTCCAAGTACAAGGTTAATACCAGGGATACTATATTAATAGGATTCTTGAGTCTTACATGCCATTGATAACAGCCCAGTCACGTAAAATAGGATCCACCAAAGTGGTGCTGGCAACAGGAGGTGTATGGCAGATATGAGTATAAGCCCATCGCAAATGCATTGCGAAAGGAGCATATTCGTTCGAAAACAAGAAATGAGAGACTGCAGAATAGAATTAAGAATATTGACAACTCCCTGGTGCTATGCTCTTGTAAAATACAGGTGAAACGTGCTAAATGAGATGTAAAAAAAGACTGCTTGAAAGCCTAACATTCCGGCATCACACTCTTACAAGAAACCTCTATGTCATAACTGTAATAAAATGGCAACGAGAACATCCTTCATGGGTTACTTTATATAGTAAGTCAAAGAAGTGTTAACCAAGACACTGTCACAGAGACATGCACTCTCACAACTGTAGCACAGCAGCTATCGAAAATGACAAATGGTAGTGACAATATCGGAAGATAGAGTAACTTAAACCTTAGTAAAACCTCCAACCCGCTAATATAAACTGGGAAACGCCAAAGACTTAAACAATTAACCATGAATAAGAATGCATTTTGCAAACAGAATATTACTCCAAAAAACCACAAAGAACAGTACAACATGACCAAGTTAACAGTTGGATACATTTATTGATAGGAGCACATGGTTAGAATGAAGAAATATTTGCGAATATATATGAACAATCAATTCCAAAGATTAAAGCAACATAAACACAGCCTTAAAATAACTAGCATGTGTCACAAGGTGCCAACATTTGGATGTCAAAAAAAAACCTGCAGGGACATATGCTTTGAAAGAAAATTAGACCAAATTAAAAACAATGCTTACAATAGTGGAAATATAATTTAACAGGGAAAAAATCAGAACATTAATTAAAAACTATCATAACAATTTTATATCAGTTGGTAGTAATTTATAACTTTAACATGAAATGTAAGAGTAAAAGAAGAAAATCTTCTCATTTTCAATATAATTAAATGCATTCTACAATTGAACTATTACTGCCTAGTAAAACTGGACATGCTGAGCTCTGGCAGAGCCAAAACTCACCACTCCTCATGGTTTCACTGATGCTATATGGATTGCTCTAGTGATCATTATAGTTATTCCTCTTCCAAACATTTATAGCCACACGCTATTAGGTTTAGTTCAAACTGGCATTCATCGCATCAAACTAGAATTCCTACATTGTTGAGTGATTCACATCTTTTTCATTTGCTATTTCCCTGTAAATTACCGCATCGTCTACAATAAGTCTAAGCTTACTACTACTACGGCACCTATATCATTAATGTATAAACGAAATAGAAGGGGGTCTATTACCATTCCCTGGGGAACTCTCGATATGACTGTGTTAATGCATCGGACAAGATGCCACCTATAACAATCCTTTGTTGGCACCCACTAAACAATTCCTTTATCTAACATCTGTTTAAATAACATTTAAACATTCCAACTTCAGGATTTCCCCCGTGAATCTGCCATAGTAGCTTGTGCTTTTCATATATTTTTAACCCTTCAGAGAAGCGGTCCGCCTCAAATTACTACAAGAGAATTATTCTGTGTATTACTCTATTATTGATATGATTGAATTATTAGATTAAATACGTCTTTCCACTCAAGCCTTAGTGAAGTTGATGAGTTATACCTCAACCATGGACACCTTCGACTAGGTGCAATGTAACGTAATGAAAATACTTCAATATGATATAGTTTATATTGGTTGGCTATCTGAGATAAAAAAAAACAAAGGCAAAAATGCATGCACGTTAGCTAGGTACTGGATTTATTCTAAGACTTAATTTCCAAAATGGCGTCTCATGACGCAGCCGAGCCGTGCAGTACACAATGTGTTCAGCCATGTTAGTTTTGAGCCCAATATCAACCGATCTTGAATTAAAGCACTAAAATAATCTATACTGACTTAATAATGAGACATTAGCAATGTATTACATGATATATCCCATGCTTATAGATATCACAAATGCAGCCCAGGTATGCGGTACACCATGCATTCAACCACATTAATTTGGAGTCCAATCTCAACAGATCTACAACTAAAGCACTAAAATAATCGATACTGACTTAACACTACGACGCTTGCAATGCATTACTGGATATATCTCATTCTTAAAGATATCACACTAACCTTTGCCTTGAACAAACTTTTGCTCCTTATCCCCAAGTTCTTATTTTCCTTTATGGTGGATTCATATCCTGAGGTGCAGCCAGGCACAAAACAATGCCGTGATTTACTCATCGTTTCTTCAGGAATTCTGCTGGACAGAATCACTGAAAAATCTCGAAGAACAGCAGTATTCAGTCCTCCAAAACTGCAGCTACCACAGACACTTTCACATGCACTTGTGAAAAAGCCGGACATCTGGGGTAGGCAGCACTACGATTGGTGAAATCTAACAACTGGATTAAATGCATGGGAATTTTCCTCAAAAACCATTCGGCCTGCCACCTACTGGGGCCTCCTATTTACACACTCCCTGGTTAATACGATTTTGTAGTGTAGACGCTTTGCGTCAGTCATTTGTTGGGCTAATAAAGGGGATGATGCCACGTTGGCGTCAGTCTTGTGAAAACTGCGAAGGTAGTAATGTTGTTCCTACTCTATCCTGCCCCGGACATTACAAATTTGCATAAATGTAGTAATACAATGGTATTCCCAGACTTTTGGCATCCTTTTACAACTGAAATTCCATTGTATTACAAAGGTAATGCAATGGTATTGCAATGTTGTACAAAATGTAATACCAAGGTTTTATAATTGTAAACTGATGGTATGTATTACCAAAACTGTGCTGTCTGGGATAAGTCCCTGACATACCATCATTAGGCAGCTAGGTTGATAAAAAGAGTAATATACACTCAAAATAGATTTTTACGATTTTACCATTGAAGGAAAAATCTAAAAAAAAACAAATCAAAGAGCATTCTTTAAAACATCTTGCTAAGCAAGGAAATATCCCCAGTCACAAGAAAATCTACATGTACAATCACCTAAACTTAGCTCAATATCCAGAGCTCAGTCCATCAATATTTTATCCATTTCTGGCCCTAAATATCAACTCATTGATGAAAATACTTCATAGAGCTCTTGGCAAGAAAGTTCACACCATCTTCAAATCACAACGTCTAGTCAAATTAGACCAACTAGAAAAGCCCTTGTTTCAGTTGAACAAGACATGTAATAATACAGAATCCAACACCTACATGTGTGTATTTCCACTTAATTTTATTTGGCACAACTAGTTTCAAGTGTGGGTCGTGGTGGGCTAGTGGGTAGAGCGGAGTACTGTACTTGTAGTAGCCTTGTACTGACCAGAGGTCCTGGGTTCAAATCCTGGGCAAGAGCCTTCTGGACACCCCCACCTCAAAAATCCTTGCGATTTGATTTTCTGAATGTCAGAACCAGTGGCGAAGCTAAGGTATTCGAACTGGGTATTCTAGCTCAGGTATTCTATTCGGTCCCTTAATTTGCTACTTCAGAGACTCAAATATTCCTGTTGACAAAAATCAGTCGACTTAACACGTTGTGTACCAGGCTATTTAAATGGTTCTCTAAATAACCCTCTGTTCCGGTGGGTTTTTAAAATCTAGTTTTTTTCTTTTAACATGCATTACATACGAAGAGAACGCTAGATGCTTGTTCACTTCTTTACCTCTCGCCCCACTGTTAATTTGAAATAAATTTTCCGGCACGCAACTATGTACAGAGGTCAGCACTTGAGGGGCTAAGTAATTTGCCTTAATGTTTTCCGTTGAGCATATAGAGTCGGCGGGTTTTCCTTTTGGCAAAGGTGTCGATGACGCGTTCCTTGAAACTTTCGTCGCTCGAGTGGTTGTTCAGTAAAGCCTTTTCAAGCACCAGGGTGCTTAAATTGCTTAGACTGGAGTCCGGTATGGAGTTTCTTAAAAATGTGTTCTCTGTCTTCAACGTACTCATACTTCTTTCGGACAATACAGATGATACAGGAAATGTCTGAATCAGTCTTATGATTCCCACAGTTTCTTGATATACCTACTTTATCCAGGCCCTTGTCCAAAAAATATTTAAGTAACAAATGTGCCGGAAAGTGTTTACTCTCGTTGGAATAGACATTAATGAGTTCATTTTTTAGCTCTTCACTGTTAAATAATGAGTGCATTTTATTAGGCTACCCAATATCGCTGAGGGAAATGATGTATTTTATGCAGAATCTTCATCTAGTAATTCTGCAAAATAGAAGATATTTAAGTCTTCAAAATGAGATTCCATGTGGACAATGGTGTCAATTATTTCAAAAGCGAGCCTTCTGAATTAGTGAAACGTGTCTAGTCCATCCTGGTTGTTGTTGTTGTTCAGTCCTTTAGCCGTATTTTGACTTTTTATTTTCCAACCACTAAACGAAGAAAAAATTCAGATGCAGCGAAACTGTTTCATACAGAATCAGTCTCTCTTAATTTCCCTCCGTCTCGCCATCTCTTGATCATTCGCTGAGACTCGGAAGGGCGCAAGAACTAGGCTCGAGTGTCTAGGCTCTCAGCGCGCAAGAATCACGCAGTTTCAGGTGCAAGTGTCCGGTGGCGAATAAGCGTATGCGCATGCGCCATCCGGCCATTTGGAGTCTACCAGCAGCCAGACTCCAGAGCCTCCAAAACATCCTAACCACTTCAACGCAACGCAATGTGCAGACATATAGGGTATATTTATTTTTCCTATGCTTTCTCGGCAACATAAAATGCATGACAGAGCTGAAAAAATAGTATATGTTTTACTGTAATCATTTTGGGTATTCTCAGGCTCCCAGACTACCCTTCAGCTTCGCCACTGGTCAGAACTTCGTAGGAAATCGCAGGTGGCCCAGGGAAAGGAACTGGCCTGTGAATTTCACATGCCTGTGGCTTAGTGAGTGAGCTCTAGTGGTGGTAGTAGAGTGAGTGGCCTAGTGGTGAGCTCTACCCTCACCTATCCAAACCAACCTTCGGGTTGAATCACAGAATGAGTGAGTTTCGATGCATTGAAACTAGTTGAGCCAAATAAAATTAAGTGGAAATATACATAGGTGTTGGATTCTTTATTTGACCATAAATATCCACATAGTTACACCAACATGTATACATATGTACTAGTTATAGGCACCAATGACCACAAAAAAAGCTTAAGATTCATTTAAATCAGTTAAAATGTTAAATCTTATCAGTCTTATATGAAATATCTTAAGGGCTCTGAAAAAAACAAGTACCAATTTAGAGTTATTCCTCGAGTTTATTGCCAAATAACATAAAAGTCTAAGTAAATGTTTCCCTTAAAGAGAAATTTTGTATTGTTAACTAAATAAGAAATGTATGGATTTGCCAGATGCATTTACATTACAATCAAGGCATTTCCAAATATATTCTTGGATAATTACAAGAAAATATTTACTTCAGACCATCACTTTTACATTTCCCACTTACATTAAACTGGATTTTGGCACAAGAGAAATCACAGAAGCACATGATCACAGACAAACTTTACACAGTAGCAACAATATCTGAGTAGTAGACTCTCAATAATAGAGAGATGACAAGATTTGCTTTTATTCAGACGAACACACATAAAACACATATGCACTATAAAAATACGCTCTTTCATATATGTAGTGGCTTATGACCAAATATTCATCTATTTTAATTACTTCATGTTGTCTGGAATACCATTTCAAACGGAAAATATAATATTACAAAAAATTCCAGAAAAATTTTGCATCCCATTCCTACATTAGAACTACATAAGTATGAATCCTTACAGATAAAAACAGATACAGCAACATTAAATTGAGCTACGCATAGCCTTCTTTGGTGAAAAAGAATGGTCATATTTTGCTATGCCTTCATGAATCAATAATAGAGGGAAATAAAAAAAACTACTCATTCAAATACCTTATTACAGTTAGTGTAATAAAAGGTAACATTGGAGTTTGTATCCTCTTCATTGGATCTATTGATATGTTGTCACAAAATCCTCGGTGGCATCTCTTTTGAACTCCATTTTTCACACTTTGCGGCATTTGATTTTGGAAAAATAACAAAGAGTGAAAGCTGAGTAGCTGATAAAATGCAGCCAATGGCATTTGGAATCTATAACAGAACCACAAATAAATCTGGTTACATGAATTGAGGCAAGAGAATTCCTATGAACCATATCCTAAAAAAATATTCACATTACCTGTACAAATTGGTCATCAAGAAGAACACCATAGGTAAACCACTGGCAAGATACTACAAATGTAGTTACAATCAATGGGAATGGAAGAATTTCAGCACTTTTGGTTCTGATCACATGAGCCTACAACAATCAAAACCAGAAATATATTTCCTTATAAATAATCATAGAAAAAAATTAGAAATCAATGAATATTAATAATAACAAATATTCATAGACTCACTAAGAATTGGTAAAAAATGCACATTCAATCATACTTAGAGCTAATTGCATTTCTGCAGAATATTAGAAATTAATTCCTTAGGGTTGAGGCTCAGTTTTTCTATTGCCAGTTTAACATTATTACAAAAGGAGAGCCATAGTGTACACTAGGGAGACCCTTAGTTCAAAATAGGCTGACGGGGCAAGGCATGAAATTAAGAGTAAATTTAGGCATTGAACTAGTGGGAAATGAAAGTGAAGAAATACTTGGCTCGACAGCTACCAACATGTTAGGAGTAGACCTATGTGTTATTTTCCATTACTTAAGGAGATCGAAGGATGTTAGGTTTGGTGCAAGGAAACCATTAGAAATGTGTATCAGTTTTGGAACAAAACTAGAATTCCAAACACTACATAAATAAAGACGATTGAAGAACTGGAGACCGTATACAAGGAATGGAGGAATGTAAGATGGCATAAAGATAGAGAAGGAAATGCCGTGGAGATCAAGAAAAAGAAGCCATTATGTCAAAAATCGATGATTTTTTCAACATTGCAAAGAGTGGTGACATATATTTTTTAATGCATGAGGAGGAGAGTGTGGTAAATTTCCCAGATAAATTTGGTTGGGCTGATGAAGTCAAATTCTTACTTGATCTGATTTTAGCATTATCAGAAAAGAAAAAAGAATTGCTCAGAGACCATCAAACAAGCTGCAGCAAGAAGAAAAACTGCATGAAAGAAGAATGAAGGACTTGGAATCTCGTCAAAGCTCAGGCGACTTATTCCATTATTATTTAGTTTCAAAATGCAACTCCTTCAAAGTCAGAGGTATTGCACTTGAATGTGTAAAGGAGAATCTTGCAGCCCCCTTAAAGTAGGAGTCTAATTGTTTGACAAATCCCTTTCTGGGCATGAAAAAGAAAACTTTATACACCGTATAAGGACATGTGAGGGAAGACCTGATCCACCTATGAAAGTAACTCCCAAACTGCAAGACCTTCCTCAGTAATTTTTGTCAGATTTTGCCACAACTAATTCGAGAAAGCTGTTTGCAATACGAACGGGATTCTTTGCTGTACCCATGCAAGAATGAGATGAACATTCGGACTAACAGAACGGCTTGCGAATTAAAAAGTCTTCAGGCAGTGAATGACTGAGCAGAGAGAGAAGTGAAACTGCTTCCAGATTTTAATTCAGTTACGGAGAAGGAAGAAAATTTATTACTAAGAGTTAATTTTAAATCGGAGGACAACCCCTAACGTGTGCAAACACACTTTAAAATGAAAGTGCCAATTACGGATTGTCAGTGAGAGTTAAAAAATAGGCTGTGAATGTTATTTTATAGTGGTCACTACTTAAGTTCATGGACAGGTAAGGAAATAAATTGACCAGTTTTCATTGGAAAATTGGTCATGCCTATTTACACCTTTTGAAAGTAAGCTCTACGCTATAGAAGCTCAGCATAATGTTTGACATGCAGAATGGTGACATTTTCGAATACATTGTAGAATTTAACACTGTTAATCATGATATCAAAGAAAAACACATGGTAAAAGTCTGCAGTTTAAATACAGATCTTTCCACCAAGACCACTGACTTAGAGTTGGGGGCGGGGAGGGGATGGAAAGGAAGTCTCTAGCTGCGGAAGGGGATGGTGCTGACCTTACCACAGTGGCACCACGGTGCGGGGTTGTGCCCTGTGCAGTGGACTGCAATGCGAGGGACCATATCTCAGAAACGCTTAGTGATAGGTGAAAACAAATGAAAATTTGGTCCTGTAGGACTTTACTTTTGCGTTTTTCATTAAAATAGTGCTTTTACAGCCCAAAAAATGCATAGGTAGGCCCAAAGTACTTAAGGCACTTGGGGCACAGGTTCCCGTTACTTAAAAGTGACCAAATTTTAGCATGTGAATATAACCTTCATTTGGATCATTTTGAGATTGGGAAAACTGAATTTTTCCAAATTCGGAAAAATAAGGGTCACCCTAGTGTACACCCTTTATCATGAAAGCTCATTAAAACTAAATATTTGATAAACTTTAACCAATTCAAATAGATTGACACTACCACAATGGCACAAAACTACTATTATGGTCCCAGAGTTCTATTTCAGTTGAAGTGGAAACCTTTCCCAAAAAGATACTGGTCATTAGATATGTTTGAATGTAGCATGGAAAAGTTACATCTTAGGTCGTATGCCTGAGCATGGAGAAAGGGAAACATGGATTGAGTTTTTAGTGCATCATAAAAGAGAATTTGTAAAATTATTATTCCATTGAGTTTTTATGAATATAGATTATGTCAGATACAATAAAAGGATGTCAAGGAGAGGAAGTTTGGAAGGCAGAGGAAGAGAAGAAATTTGGAGAGAGTAGATGGAAGCAGTGTTGTGCCATGAGGATGCAATACTGGGGAGAATGGTAAGCAAGTAGGGATGAACCAAGTGCTTCCAACACATTTGAAGTGCCAAGATTTTTTCAATATTAAAACAGGAAAATGAGATGGCATTATGAATTATCATCTTGAGAGTATTTTGTCACTTGTTGCCGACATAATTGAGTGTATTATATATATAAATACATTCATTATCAGATCAAAACTCGAATGGATTTCAATTTGGGTTAGTGGCAAATATGAAGAATGTTTAATTTAACATCTCAGGGGTCACTTTGCGAAAAACTGATTAATGTTCTTCGCACTGTGAAATGAAATTTCCATGTTATTTTCTGACTTAATCTTTTATAGGCTGACCACTGTTTTGGAACCTAGTGCTATATTCAGGATGGTACAGCTTCAGCTAAAAGGCAAGGAGTGTGTGTTACTTTCCAAGGAGGAGAGAGGATAAATGGAAGTAGATAAGAGGGTGGAGATATGAAACATGGTTTTAGAAAACAATAGGGAAGGGGGGGGAGATGGAAAAGGTAGTGGGAACAGAGATGAATCAAGGATAAGTGCATTACAAGTAGAGGAGAGTGGATATGGAACATTCAGTCAATGCATTAAGGAGAAAGCATAGGATTTCACTCATTATTGCTGATGAAAAATACTTCTTAAAACACAATGTCACAGAAAAAACTTCACTCACCAGCACTGAAAAAGGAGCAATAAAAAACAACAATGTCATGGAACAACAAATGAGGCCCATCCGAAATTTTGCGACAACAGGATCAGACTCATACTGGACATATCCAAGGGTTGAAAACAGCACAAAGCTCACAGCACTCAATTGTCTGATGATGGTTGCCTGGAAATTAATTAATCCTGTAGTTTTAGCAAATAAAAGCATCAAAAGATCTTTAACATTAATTTAAGTAGAAATCTCACCTTTTTTGGACTATACACCAAATAAATAAATACATAGGTCAACTGGAGGAATGCCCCAACAGAATTCACAACAATGAGAGAAACATCTTCAATTAGACATCCATAGCGAAGCCATAGGCTGCACCTGGATAAAAGACCATAGGAAAAATAATATCAATTATCAAAAACTTAATAATTAAAGCAATATAAATACTTATTACCCATTTCACCACATGCATAGTAACATTTACTTTAACGGCTGTAGAACTGCAATGTGGAAGGCAAGGGAAAACCACCACATTATTATCCAGAGGAGTCGCAGCTACTCCACTATTTCTTTCAATCAAGACGTGATGGAACCCTCTCAAGTAAAATATTCCGGAAGTAAAATAGTCCCCCATTCACATCTTCGGGTGGGGACTACCCGAGAGAGTACATCAGTTAAGAGTGATAAACATTTAAGGGTAGGAACATGGAACGTGAGATCACTACATGCCTGAAGAAAACTGGAAAACCTAAAGGTGGAAATGAGAAGAATGGACCTTGATGTATTAGGAATCAGCAAAATGAAGTAGCCCGTAGAAAGAAACTTCTGGAGCGGAAGCTACAGGATTATACATACAGGATCATTAAATGGCAATGCTGAGGTAGGCATAATTCTCAGAAAGAATGCTGGAATGCATGTGAAGAGCTTCCTGCAGTACAATGAAAGGATATCTAATGGTGAAGATCAAGACCAAACCTGTAGATACCGTAGTGGTGCAGGTTTACATGCCGTCGGACTACAAAGATATCACGGGAGTCATACAACATGTAAGAGGAGAAGAAAACCTAATTATTTTGGAGATTGGAACGCAATCATCGGCAAAGGTCCAGATGAAAGGATAACTGGGAATATGGATGAAAGAGGAGAAATACTTCTGGAGTTCTGCACACAAAATAAGTAGGTGGTTGCCAACACATTGGCACACACCTTAAAAACCACAACCGAAGAAGATACACATGGAAAATGCCAGGAGACAGAATAAGATTACAGAAAGACTACATTTTAGTGAAGCAGAGATTTAGGAAGCAGGTGAAGGACTGCAAAAGCTACCCTGGGGTAGACATTGACAGTGATCATATTTAGTAGGGATGGGTCGGTTCCACTTTTTTTCGGTTCCGGTTCGGTTCTTAACTTCGGTTCTCGGTTCCGGTTCTTAATTTACCACTTACTTTGCATTGCTCAATGGTAAGATAAGGTAATCAATAATCATTTTCAGAGACTGAATTAGAATAATTCGCGACTTTGGAGCATCTAAGTACACTATTTCACCAGGTTTTAATGTGAAGCCTCCACTTTCGGAGTGTGAGTAGGTTTCAAACTGGTTTTCGCGCCAATTTTTTCGGTACCGATTATTTTTGGCCTCGGTTCCGGTTCTAAGCTCAAGAACCGGTGGAACCGAGAACCGAACCGACCCATCCCTAATATTTAGTGATGATGAAATGCCATCTAAAATTCAAGAAATTGAAGAAAGCAGTGAAGAACACATGGCAAGAAGAAAAACTGAAGGAGGCTCAACATCAGCATGCATTTCAAAAAGTGGTGGGAAACATCATAGGAGAGGATTTGACAGAGAAATCAGTGGAAGAGCGTTGGCAAACATTAAATGTGGACTACAGGAAGTCACAAGGGAAGCTCTTGGAAGAAGAAAAGTTGCCAAGAAGAAGCCATGGATCATGAAGAAGTCTTAGACCTGATTGAAGAAAGTACAAGAATGCAAAAATGGAAGAAGAGCAAATTTGCTACAAAAGAATAAGGAACGAAATAAGTTGCAAAGCTGGGAAAGCTAGAGAAATGTGGATGAAGAACCTATGCGAACATGTACAAAACAACCTTGCGCTTGGAAAGGTGGAAGCTGGCTATAGGATAGTGAGGAACCACTTCAAAGAACCGAGCGCAAGATTCAATTACATAAGTGACAAGAATGGAGAAAAAATTTATTTGAAAATGAAGAAAAAGTGAAGAGATGGAAAGAATATCTGGAAGAGTTATACAACGGAAACCATCTCAGCACAAAAGTGATCGGAGAGGAAAGCAAAGTAGAAGAGGATGATAAGGGAGCATCAATATTAAGATCGGAATTCGACCTTGCAGTAAGGGATCTTCAGACGAATAAGGCTTCTGGTATTGATGATGTTCCTGCAGAACTAATTTAAAATGCAGGAGAGAAGAAATTAACCCATCTTTACAAAACCATCTGCAATACGTACTCAACAGGAAAAATACCCAGGGACTTCGAGAAAAACATCATCATTCCTAATCCCAAAAAGAAGAGTGGAGAAATGCGAAAATTTTAGGACTATAAGCCTTACAGCACATGCATCGAATATATTGACAAGGATCATTTACAGAAGAATAAAACGTAAAGTCAAGGAGTTCCTGGATGAAGGTCAATTCGGATTCAGGAAAAGTAAGGGTACAAGGGAAGCAATACTGGCCCTTAGGCTGCTAATAGAGAAGAGAATGAAAGAACAAACCAGCGTTCATTGCATTTGTGGATTTTGAGAAGGCTTTTGACAACATGGATTGGAATTCAATGCTTGATATTCTGAAAGGAATTGGAGTGTCCCACAATGATCGAAGAACTATACACAGATTGTATAAAAACCAAGTAGCTGTGATTAAATCTGGACCCAGCTGTGAAGAGGCAAGAATAAGGAAAGGAGAGAGACAAGGCTGTGCTCTGTCTCCCATAATTTTCAATGTTTACATCCAGAGAGCCATCAATTAAATCAAAGAGAAGTCTTCTGGAGTGAACATCCACGGAGAAAAAATTAGCATGCTGCGATTTGCTGATGACATAGCACTCGTAGCATAGTCAGAGAAGGATCTGAATAAGACTCTAATAACCATGGAAAGGGCAATGGCCAGATATCATCTGAAGATCAATAAGAATAAAACAAAAATATTGGTGTGCAGAAAAAGAGAAGAGGCCAACACCAACGTTAAACTAGGGAAGCAAAAACTGGAAGAGGTGAAACAGTTCTGCTATCTAGGAAGCCGAGTGACCAACAATGGATGAAGCAAGAAAAAAACAGTCAGTAGAATAGCTCAGGCAAAGAGGGTATTCTACCAAGTGAAGAACCTACTTACATCTGGAAATACAAGCGTAGGAGTAAGGAAACAATTCATCAGGACGTACATCTGGAGCAAGTTTCTTTACAGCAGTGAGGCATGGACGATGACAGCAGCAGAGAAGAAAAAGGTGGAAGCATTCGAAATGTGGTGCTACAGAAGAATGATGAAGATGAAATGGAACGACTGAGTGACAAACAACGAAGTCTTAAGAAGAGTGGGAGAAAAGAGAAGCCTGCTGAAAATTCTAAGAAGGAGACGGGATAACTTAATTGGCCATATCTTAAAGACACGATGGCCTGATGAAGACAATTGTTGAAGGACAAATGGATGGTTGGTTGGTTATTTAGGGGAGGCGACCGACAGCTAAGGTCATTTGCGCCATTTTAGGATAGGTGGTAATTGGGTAATGGTAGGAGTTTTCAGGGAATGGAGGAAGGGTGGAGAGAAACCCGGCATCGGCATTAGCCTACTCTTAACGAAAGGCGCCAAGGGGACCACAGCTTAACGTCCCATCCGACGCACGACTGAACTTGAAATGCCCTCCACTAGGCACTCAAGTGGGGACCGGTTTTCCACTGAAAAATCCACCACTGCCGGGAATCGAACCTGGGCCCTTGGGATGGGAGGCCAGTACTCTAGCCACCACACCAACCCGATTCCCCGACAAATGGATGGGAAGAATGGAAAAGAAAGGCCTCAAGTGAGATACATGGAACAAGTGATGAAGGATGTGAAAGAAGAAATACGTAAATATGAAGAGATTAGCCGATAGAAGAACTCAGTGGAGAGCTGTGTTAAACCAATCTGAGGATTGATGACTAATGATGATGATGCTTACAAAATTTATCAGGAAATGTGTCCATGATACATCCTTTATCAAGGCAGCATTTTTGAAAGTCATATTTATCCAGGATCAAACCTCTTGAGCTCTGCTTTCAGCAAATTAGTTTTGTAGGTGTGATGCCAGTCAGGGTAGATTTGCACAGACCACTGCTTTCTTCTTCTGCAACCTTATAAGACCTTTTCCCATACAATATTTTTCCAGCTCACTATATCTTTCACACCCTTCATTTAATCCAAAATGCCCATAGGTCTCCCCTTGCCTCTTCTTTTACCCTGAGCTCCGCCCTCTAAATCTGCACATAGTATTACATTACCTCCAACTGCTTGTGCCTCCTACTGGCTCAGCCTCTGCCTGATTAGCTCTAACAACTTTCCTTTCACACACACCATAACAAACACTCTCACTTAGTAGAGATTATATTAATTATGTTTTCCAATAACTTATGATGGATTGACATAGTAGAGTATGAATCCTGGTAGGCTCTACACACAATTAAATATTTTCCTAAGCATAAACAGTTCCTTTTGTTGGGACTCTGGGATCCTTTCAACTTAGGATCTCTAAAAAAATAGATTTATTTAGTATTTAGCTATAGTTAATCTGTTTCTACTAAGCCAATGATTGCAATTATGTCTGTTTTCCATTAATTTGCTGTCTATTATCTCTCATATTGGCACTATCTCCATTATAATCATCATGCATAGAATAAAGGAAACAATGCACTGAAAGGGTCGTATGCAGGAATAAAAAATACTACAAAGTAAGAGGAAAATTATATTTTCATAATTTAAAAATTTTTATCAATCAATATAAATGACAATACAGATTTTGAACTACCATGAAAAATAAAAAATACATTTCAATAAGAAACTTCGCAGAGGCTTCAAGGTAAAGTCCTCACCAACCAACCATAGTATCGTGGCTTTGGATCCCATCTGAGAGGGTACTTCACCACCCATGGCAAGGCAGTGTATGTTTGTCTGAATTTCAAATGTTATATACCCCAAGGTAAAAGGCTAATAGTGCTGTTCATGGGGATGTATTAAATAAAAATAGACACAAAGAGAACTGATTGGTGATAAAATGAAATTAAACTTTTACACCAGGCAGCACTACTTCCAGTAGAAGAATAGAACTTGACACAACTTGCAGATTGAATTCAGAGATATTACACTTGATAGCATATGTATCCATGGACTATTTATACTCGCTGTTGACACTCGCGAATGCTTATCAACGTGTGTCACTTCCCTCATCCGTACACTATTCCTCCAACCTCTCTTCATGCCTTCCACAAAGGAGTCCTCTCATTTCCTCCAGCTATCCTTCTCCACTCCAACCATGCTCAGCACATACTCTTTTGCCCTCCTCTTCATCCTTTGAAGTTCCCACATTATTCTCCGCACCCAAATCACAAACGCCTCAAATATAACCTTGTCCTCTTTACTTTGTGGTTAGATGGCAGAAGGGACAGTTTTGTCACAATCTCGCCCCTTCTATTATTATTTCACTGCCATCCAATGCTCCACAGTTAACTTCTCGCATTCCTTTACTTACAATCCTTATCCAGGGTTCACATCATAAATCATCTCTCATCCACCAAAACCTCTTTCACTGAAATGATTCTCCAATTATTTGGTACTACATCTACCTTCTTCTGAAATACTACACTACAGTGAGTAAATTGCTAACCCTGCTCCAGTTTCTGCCTCGGTACTTTTATGTTTAACTCTGTATTATGCTTCCCAAAGAATCTCATCACTTGTTTTCTTATAGTTAATCTTCACTCCATACCTCCTTCACTAAATCTGTGAACATCTGGCAGCTATTACAAACCTTTCGCTGACTGGATGCATATCTGAATGATGGATAACAGTAATGACATTGTTCACATATTGAGGGAATAAAATTTGTTATTGAGATATCCTTCACTGGTAACTCCAGGGAGGATTTTATTAGTATGCATTTCCCAAGACTTTTTTGTCATGGTATGAAGAATGTTGATCGGTAATAAAATAATGTCAAAGATGACTTTTTGCAGAACAAATCAGAGACTACTGTTCAAATGGCAGATTACCAGAGAACTATAAAACGAACCAGGGATATTAATGAAACCTCTCGTTAAAGAATTAAAACTAGTTCCCCTTTCCACGAATCTATAAAGTGAATTCATATTTAACAAAATATATAAATTTTATTCTCTCAAATTATTATATGTAGTAGGCTTGGGCAGTTTTACATGGAAATTACTATCTATTTAGATGGAACATGTTTACAAATCTACGCATTACACGGAGTAACGCTCTGATGCAAAAGTTCGTTAATATATTTCAAAGAAAGAATAAAATAATGCTTTAAGAGTCTTTATCATTATTGCAAGAAAAAGTACTCAACAATAAAAAAGAAAAAAACCCATAGACTTTCAATCTTTCACCAAGGACAGGGCTTTTTCTGCTGTCAGTAATGGTGTGTTTTCTTTCATGGAGCTCAACATCTAGTATAAGAAGGCTATTACAGATGCTGACCATATTTCTCTCGTTGCCGAGCTTAAAGCCACCGAGTGCATCCACTGGGTTGCAGATGGTGGGTCAACATATAAGGTTAACTGGGAGTAAGCGAATTTATAAGCAGTCGAACTACTCGTTGAATAAGCAATCCTGGACAAAAAGCGACAGCATTCTGACGGAGCATTGGTCTATCCCTGGGTAAGGTAGGCCTCTATATAATACAGAATCTGTGAAGAAGCCGTGACTATCGACGGGAGGCAGCCAACAATTGCACTTGTCATCACCTGGAGGAGAGGGCAGCAGCTCTTCTTCATATGAGTGAAGGTGGAGGCCACAGTGGTCGGTCCAGCGACACTCATTTCACTACAGGCATAGTAACATTTACCTTAACGGCTGTAGCACTGCAATGTGGAAGGCAAGGGGAAACCTCCATGTTATTATCCCGAGAGTCGCAGCTACTACACACTTTTCTTTCTTATAAAGACATGATGGGACCCTCTCAAGTAAAATATTCCAGAGGTAAACCTGTTCCCCATTCAGATCTCTGGGCCGGGACTACCCAAGAGAGTACATCAGTCAAATGTGATAAACATTTTAGGGTAGGAACATGACATTGCTTCGGACCTGTGGAAGACTGGGGAACCTGAAAGTGGAAATGCGAAGAATAGACCTCAACGTATTAGGAATCAGCAAAATGAAGTGGCCTGAAGATGGAGACTTTTGGAGAGGAAGCTACATGATTATACATACGGGATCATTAAATAGTAATGCTGGAGTAGGGATCATACTCAGAAAAAGTGCCAGGATACATGTGAAGAGCTTTCAGCAGTACAATGAAAGGATAATAATGGTGAAGATCGAGACCAAACCTGTAGATACCGTAGTGATGCATGCCTACAACGGACTACGAAGATGAAGACGTCCACGAAGATATCACGGAAGTTATAAAACAGGTAAGAGGAGAAGAAAACCTATAGTTTTAGGAGACTGGAATGCTATTGTCGGCGAAGGTCAAGATGGAAGAATAACTGAAATTTATGGATTAGGAAACCGAAATGAAAGAGAAAGACTGTTGGAGTTCTGCACACAATATAAGTTGGTGGTTTCCAACACATTGCTCAAAAAACCACAACGAAAGAAGATACACAAATGCCAGGAGACAGAAGAAGATTCCAGATAGACTACATTTTAGTGAAGCAGAGATTTAGAAACCAAGTGAAGGACTGCAAAAGCTACCTTGGGGCAGACATTGACAGTGACCATAATTTAGTGATGATGAAATGCCGTCTAAGATTCAAGAAATTGAAGAAAACAAAGAAGAATGTATGGCAAGTAAAAAAACTGAAGGAGGCTCAACATCAGCTAGAATTTCAGAAAGCAGAGGGAAAAGACATAGGAGAGGATCTCAATGAGAAACCAGGGGAAAAGCGTTGGGAAAACATTAAATGTGGACTAAAGGACGTCGCAAGGGAAGCTCTTGGAAGAAGAAAAGTTGACAAGAAGAAGCCATGGATGATGGAGGAAGTCATAGACTTGATTAAAGAAAGAAGAAAGTACAAGAATGCAAAAACAGAAAAAGAGCAGCTTTGCTACAAAAGAATAAGGAACGAAATAAGTCGCAAAACCAGGAAAGCTAGGTGTGGATGAATCTATGCGAAGATGTACAAACCAACCTTGCTCTTGGAAAGGTGAAAACTGCCTTGATTGAAATTCCTTCATTCTAATCAGATTTTAATAGCCTCCTTAATAATGCAGGAATAAAACGAAGGAATTTCAATCAAGACCTTGGCTTTTCCAGTGTCTCTTCGAAACAGTTATTAAAATGGCTGGCCGATTCAAAATCTAATGGCCGGCTTGTTGACCCTTCAATTGCCTTGACCATGCACAACAATGGTGAAGGCTTACTTTAAAATAAATTTCCATCATTTGCCTTGAGGATGGAGTCCGAGACAGACTTTGAAACGTCGGCTTCAACTGAGTGCTTATTCTGGTGGAAGACCCATGAAGACTTCTTAAATATTATTCGCGAGGAAAAAACAAAATCATAATAGGATTGTTCACTCAGTGATAACACAGGCCTGATGTGGAGTCATGCCCTGACTAAACCCAGTGAGGGCTTGAAGGTATTATGTAGCAGTGGACATTAACATGATGCGGTTGGCCAAATCCATCAATGAAAAATTTATGACACAACCAGTACTGAACCTGAGCCTTCAGTATGGGAAGCCAGTGCTCTATCTACCAAATGAATCTGGTCCCCCTACCCAAACAGGCACTTACTAAACCTCTTTGATGAGTTAAAATGAATGTTAATGGCAGTTAAATTAGTGGTGCATAAATGTGATTAGTACATGAAATGGAACAGCCCTGGTGTTGCATGACCCTAACACTGGGACACTGATTTAAGATTAACCAAAGACTGGAGGCTTCTGAAATGCGGATTCGGAGAGGGGTAGGGATGAATATAAGGTATGCCAGGGGAATAAAGGGAGTTGGAGGAAATTACCTAGGAGACAGATAGTGGATGGAGCATTTTATTAGGTGCAGTGGGATTTTTAAAGTCACCATAGAAGGAAGAAAGCTGTGAAATCGAGGAATCCAGTAAATGTGGGTTTCTCCAGATCCCATGACATGGTATAGAAAGTTTGATGATATTATAAGAATAATAGTGTAGGGAAGGAGTACCCGACACATGAGGGAAACAAAAATTAAGGAGGCACGTTACCACTTCTATCGACAGAACAAATAATATTAATAATGATCAACCGGTTCATCAGCAGAGAACGTCAACGGATTACCAATAGATAACACACAAACTTAGACACATTTAAACCTGACCATAATGTTGAAGATCATCAGCTGGTCTCATGTATGCTATTCTCAATAGGTAAACTCATAAAAACTTTGGAAAACCTAAACAGCTATGATTTGGAATAACCTCTACATGAAAACTCTGTTAGTGTATCTTTAAGAACGACCGAAGACTAATCTAATAACAATTTACTGGAACTACGTTTGCTTTCCAAATACGTATCGAATGAACCGGTAATAAGCTATTTACGAAGTGCGCTGAGCTTGGCAACCTTCCTGTTTTATTTCAACATCAGCATTCCTTATACCAAAACATGATTTTGTGATGATAGCAATACCTGGGTAAATCTCTAAGCGGTTCGTAGACATCACACGACAATGCTCAGTCGAAATAGAGCAGTACATAATATACATCAATATAAAATATGAATTTCAGCTTCGAAACTTACGAAACAAACCCGACGACAAACGGAAAACATGATGTATCACCACAGGTTCCCTTCCTAATGATCTTCCGGCAAACCAATCTGGACACGTTCATAAAGGCAGTCATTTGGATGAAAATAACACAAACGATATATTAGTGACGGAAATTGTTCTAATTTTTGGAACCGAAATAAAATAATAACACTTACACTCCTGAGAGAAATTGTAAAATAGTACTTATAGACGCGGTTGCAGCAAGAACACTTTTAAAGTCTCCCATTTTCAGATTACCGAAAATCTGAGTTACTAAACTCCATTAACCACACGAGCCCGTCAGGGTTTATACAATGCGAAAAATTTCCCGACGACAGAAATGCAAATCTGTTTCCACATATCGTGCCTCCCAATGTTTTTGTTGCAACGACTTCGTCGTGTCAACTGCCCACAAGCGGTCGGTGTTAGCATAAATGACCAGTGAAATGGAACTTTAATAGTTACATTCCAAAATCATTTCCTGACCGAAATATAAGGTTTTACTTTCATTCCCAAGGAATTAGGGTAGCCGGTGAATTTAGGCGATTTAGACAGCTTTCTCACCAGCATCGACGTCGACAACCACACGACAGCATTTGTTATGAAATGGCATCTAGCGCATCTAGTTTCGTTGTGCTTTTGTTCTTGTAACAATTTATAGTCCAAAGATTTTTTAAAAGAGAGATGATTACTATTTGAAACTATATTATTAATTAACATTAATTTTTTTATAGCATGAAATATATCAACGAATATCTTTATGACTTAAAGTTGCATCCATAAACATTGCATTGGATCTCTCTGTGAGCAGTAGGCAAGATGTTCAGTCGACAGGCAATTCGTCCCGGTAATTTTCGTTAAATTATACCTATTTTTATGCTTTCAGGATTTTATTTGGGTGAATAACTGAACATTCGTTAAGTTGCAATTCGAGGTTGTATTTTAATTTGAATTTCAGCTCTACAGTGCCGAGCACTGCAACCCATCACCGTTCGTAGTTCTACGACTGCATCGGCAGTTAAGGAGAGCGATGAACGAGATCTAGTTAATTTTCCTCGTCCTGTTAGGCTCGAACATCCTGGAAAGGTTCGTCTTGGCTTCATACCAGATGAATGGTTCCAGTTCTTTTACAAAAAAACTGGAGTAACGGGTACGCTATTTCCTATAAACTTTTCACGCAAAGTAGTATATTTGTGATTGGTGCCGTAATCATTGTCTTTTGCTATTTTAGGACCGTATGTGTTCGGCACTGGGCTTATAACGTTCTTATGCAGCAAAGAGATCTATGTGTTGGAGCATGAGTTTTACTCTGGCCTCTCTTTGTTCATAATGGCAGCATACGCTGTCAAAAAATTTGGACCATCAGTCGCCGCTTTTGCTGACAAGGAAGTCGCTGTAAGGCTTGTTCAACGAATTTTTGTGTAATACTTTCGTTTATGTGTAACTTACACTCGTAATTATGTTGTAGGCTATTGAAGCAGACTACAACTCTTCTCGGGATACTGCGAAGAAGGCGTTAATGGACGCAATTGAAGAAGAAAAAAAGGAGCAGTGGCGTGCTGAAGGGCAGTCAATGTTGTTTGAAGCGAAGAAGGAAAATGTTGGACTACAACTTGAAGCTGCGTACAGGGAGAGGATAATGAATGTGTACACTCAGGTACTTGTACTTCATGGATCGAGTAATTTCCTATGGAAGAGGATGGGGCTATAATATCTTATCTTTCTTCTCTTGCAGGTCAAGAGGCGGTTGGATTATCAAGTAGAGCGTGAAAACATTTTGCGTCGTCTTTCCCAGAAAAATATGGTGTCTTGGGTGGTGTCTGGAGTTATGAAATCAATTACACCCCAACAGGAAAAGGAAAGTTTGCAGAAGTGTATTGTGGATCTTAAAGCACTCGCTGTAAAGGCGTAATTGCTATCGCATGGTGTTTAGAAAAGAACGATGTAAATGATAAGAGGAATTGCATGCATTTCATTGTATGTAGCCATGTACATTACTAATGGTAAATAAAAATATTCTTAGCTTTCATGGTGTATGTTAGTGTAAATTGAGTCCTAACAGTCATCGCTTACTGGAGAGTTATATAGCAAGTAATTGTAATAGAGGATCCTCAGCCTCATTTTTCTTAAAACCATCTTCCATATATTTATTTTATTGGATCTACCACTTTCATAAAACTTGTTTTTGCTTCCTATTCAATTACAGCATCCCAACGGCCCAGACTACTTATTCCATCAACATTTGATGCTTCATAATTTCTTCCTTGACTTGCTTTATACTGTACCCTGAATTTATTTATATATAAACCAATTACTCACTATCCCAAAATCCGTACATCATCTCTCCTCAGGCTTCTTATTTCCGCACAGAAGAACTTTAATGTATTGGGAACACTTTTAAATATATGCCTTACAATTGTGTGATTTTCCTAATAACACCAGCCATTTCCTTATTTAGTTGCTCAAACAGTGCTTGTTACGCCTAAATTTTGCCTCAGGTAAACTCAATATTTTCGGGCGGCATTCATTATTTACTCTTATGTAGTTCGTGTATTCCCATCTCTATGCCCTCCAGTTTCCCTCTAGCCCGTTACTATAAGTATTTTGTTTTCGGAATGCTGCTCATAATTCATTCAGTAATTCACACAATGTATGCTCAGTACTCCAAGGCACTCATCAGCATGTTCACCTGTGTCATAACTGGTTGGTTGAATTCACCTTCATGTCCCTAAGCAGTATCATATCAGTCACCTGGCTCAATGATTAATACCCATCAGATCAATTTCCTTTTCATAACAAGAGCTATCTCCCTCTGACGCCCATCTTTCTTTATACTCATCAATAATCATAGTTACCTTTGTCTCATGTTTCAATGCAGGCCTGTTGTGTCTATATCTCCCCTATTCACCATCTGGTTTTTCAACCTCCATGCCTGCTGTGAAATTAATACTCGACACAATACTATTATATATCTGGCTTAGTCCTTTTTTCTGCGATTTTCATTACCATACTGCACAAGAATTTCACATAATGACAATGAAGGCCTTAACTTCCTTAGGAGTCAGGATGTCACTTGGGTACATGTCAGGTCATACAAGGAAACTTCAATTTACACCTCTGTGTAATTAAGGAATGGGATTCAATGGTCTTTCACAAATTTTTACTTGTTTGGAGATGAATTCTTTCATTGCTTAAGAATGTTTTTCCCCAGATTAATCTCTCTAACTCAAATACATAAATCCAATGCTAAAAAAATGTTGCATAAATGTACACTATTATTTAACCCTTTTGCTGTGGCTCACGCTCTGGAAACCTACTCATCACATGCAGTGGAAAAGTGAAAGCGCTACAGTGAGAATGAAAAGGTACGTTCACAGCAGCCTACCGCGAGATCGTACTAGGTACATTCACAGCAGCGAAAGGGTTAATCACTCTTCACCCATATATTTTTTATGTAATTCAAAGAGGAAAGTAGTGAGACAAGGCTGTGCACTGTCTCCTGTAATTTTCAATGTTTATATTGAGAGATCCCACAGTGAAATCAAAGAGAAGTGTTCTGAAGTGAATATCTACAGAGAGACAGCATGCTGCGATTCCCTTATGACATTTCTCTCATGGCAGAGATGAGTGATTTGAATAAGATTCTAATAACCATGGAAATGACAACGGCAAGATATCAGATCAATATAAGATGAAGACTAATATAATGGTTTGCAGCAAGAGAGTAGAGGCCAAAAACAACAAACTACAAAAATAAAAACAAACCAAAGATGGACGAAGCAAGAAAGAGTCAGTAGAATAGCTCAGGCAAAGAGAGCATTCTGTCTAAAGA
Source organism: Platycnemis pennipes (assembly GCA_933228895.1). NCBI lineage: Eukaryota > Metazoa > Arthropoda > Insecta > Odonata > Platycnemididae > Platycnemis > Platycnemis pennipes. Next base: position 132,740,093 of record OW121851.1, on the reverse strand, counting down.
AAAATCTACTCTCAGCTGGAAATACAAGCATAAAAGTAAGGAAACAATTCATTAGAACGTGCACCTGGAGCGAGTTTCTTTACGCCCTGAGGCATAAATGATGACAGCAGCAGAGAAGAGAAGGGTGGAAGATTTCAAAATGTGGTGCTACAGAAGAATAAATGGATCAACTGAGTAAGTCCTAAGATGGGTGGGAGAATAGAGAAGTCTTCTAAAAACTCTAAAAAGAAGACGGGACAACTTAATCGGCCACATCTTAAGACACGATGACCTGATGAAGACAACCATCGAGAGGAAAGTGAATATGAAGAATGGAAAAGGCAGGCCTCGCATAAAATGTATGGAACGGTTGTGAAGGATGTAAAAGAGAGGAATTTCGTTTATATGAAGAGGTTGGCCAATAGAAGAAACAAGTGGTGGGCTGTATCGCACAAATCCTAGGATTGCTGACTGATGATGATGTAATTCAAAGATTGTTAATTGGTTTTCCTGAATAAGTACAACTGGGAATTGAAAGCATTTCTTTCACATAGCATTAAGAACCCCAATGGACAGGTCTTTAACAGTAATGATACCTACCTTAACAGTGACATGGTAGTGATGAAAACTATGAAGGATCCTAAAGTTTTCCTTGTGTTTTTTTTCTATTTTCAATCTCTGTATGTGCCTTTTAACCATCATGCACCACCACATTATTTCCCATCTCTGTATCATGCAACCAGTAAATGCCATGGATATATTTTGTTCTTGAAATACTAAATTGAGAAGAGAATTCCAGTGGAGAGAACTGCCAACTAGAGGCCTGCAAACGGGCACAAAATCCAGGCGACCCTCACCCGCCCGTGCCGGGCACCACCACCTGTGTGACGTAGATGCCCGACGGTGCCCGTTCGACCCGGGTGCTTGCCCAAACGGAGGGGAGGGGTGGTAAAAGAGTTAGTGTGAAATATTGTGGATGGCAAAGACCCTTGAGAAAGATACAAGAGGTGGTGATGATCTTAGGGCAGTCACCCGCTCAGCCGACGGGTGACCACCTCTTCTAGGCAAGTTCTCTGTTAGGCCACATTCGTGACACTTCGGAAAAGTCCATCAAATGTCTTTGGGTTGTGCCTCTCCTCTCTTTATCTCTTCCACACAGGTAGGCGACCCACCCCGTATTTTGCAACTGTGTGCAGGCCTCTACTGCCAACTACTGAAATACTATGTATGTAGTGTTTTCACTTTCTGTTTTCCCAGGAGAAAAAGATGCACTGTCATTTATTATAAGATAGTAATACACAAGGTTACTTGATGATAATTATTTGCAAAACCAGTGATATTTATTTAGGATCCAAGGGCTATTATATTCTAGGGGTTTCATTCGACATTTTTTTCTATCATCATCATCCCCATATCTCTGAACTCATGCTAATTATTGAAATAAAATTGTTCATTTAAGTAAAACAGTAAAAATATAACAAGACCTAGTATATATACTATATATTCATGGCACTATGGATGAATAGTGGTAATATACCTAGTGAATAGCATATAGTGGCAACATTTTTGATTTAAAATAGATTTTTCAAATTCCCTTCATCACCAGCTATAGTGGACATAGTTGAAGCAAAGATATTAGAAACAGGAGGGAAACTTTTTTTTTTTCACATGATTGCAATGTCATCTTCATAACTACAATGGCTGAATTCATGTTTATGCTCCATAGGACTTAATTTTTTAAATTTCTCAGAGAGCATTAATTTATTCCTAAAAAAAATAATGCAGCATCCTAAAAATGAAAACACTTCCCTGCCCTTATCTCATGAATCTAACATGTGGTAGTCCATAAATTCTAATTTCATCAAATAACGCAAACTTCATGCCATGAAAAGGGGTTGCAAATTTCACTAATATTATTGAAATTGTACAAAAATGATCACTAACCATTAATTAAAACTGAACTAGTTCAGGGGTGGTTGCCCCCCCCCCCCCTCAAAAAATGATTTCAATAATACATATCAATAGACATGCAATATTTTCATTGGAGGAGGTAGGGGTATAAGGAGGACAAGATGCAGACCGTGATGCCCCGCTCCCCCCCCAAACATGAAATATGGGTCCTCATTCATAACTATTTCATAAATTTACATTGTCAAACCAAAGTCTTGTCAATGCCAACACAGCTAAACCTGAATCAAAGATTGTTCAACCAATAAGGATAACCTTATTTTAGGCCTGAAAAGTAAGAAATGGCAGCACCAAATTTCGGAGGCAAACCAAGGCACATGCCAATTAAAAGGCTGCCACTTGATTACAGCTTTCAAAGATGGCAATTTATTTTCCATTACTTTAGAGAACTAAATAGATGTAAATGATTCAGACCTGGAAGATCATGCATTAATGCTTAAAAGAATCTAGAAGAAGAAAAAAGAGAAGCAAGGGTATTAACAACCTACTTAAGTATTAGTAATACTAATTAGTATTTTTGCTGACCTCCACAAGGCATGTGACACAGTTCCACGAAATAAGTTGTAGACACGCTTGCAGAAACATGGTGTGCCAAGAATTTGTATTTGGGCAATGAGAAAAATTACATAGATGTAGCATTATTAAGGGGAGTAGTGAAGCTTCTTCAGAGTTAGCAGAGACCAAGGGATATACCATACCTTATCACCATTGGTGCTCAAAATATGGATAATGGAAGCTCTTAAAAACTGGATAAGAAAATGGAGTGACAATGGGTGTGGATCGTTTATACAAGTTCAACTGTTTGCAGACAATCAGGTCATCAGAACTGCAGACAAAGATGATTCAGCCTACATGGACTGAAAGTTAAAAAAAGAGGGCCTTGGCGAGTAAAAATTACTATATAGAAAATAAAATATGTGGAAGTGATAGATAAGAGAGAGGAGAATTTAGATATCAAGTCAGGAATCAAAGGATGTAAAGTTTTTACACGTCTGGGAGTCACCTTATCAACATATAGTAAAAGAATGTTAAAACAACTTGGTGACTTCCACAGTTTCATGAACGTGCACAACTGGTTCTGGCTGTTGTGCCATCATCAGGTATAATGTTACCGGAATATCTTTCACTGCCAGTACATATGTACATAGAGGTGCATTGGCAAGTATAGAGGGGGAAGAAACAATCACTCAAACAAGATAGGCCAGGGTAAAAGAGTGAAATGATGGTTAATTTTACTATAAATAGAAAAATGACAGGTACAACTAAGAAAATAATTTATTGGCCAAGGAAAGCATCACTAAATAGGGTGTGGAAATGTGGGAAGTAAATAAATGATTATTAGCTCTAGAAATAGACTTCTGAAAAGGAAGCAATGGCATATCCAGGTTGGACTCTGTTTGCAACAAAAGAACATGTGAACTAATGGGAGTAGACAGGGCAATAATTGATTCCATAGAGAGAAATCATCTAATGTGGTAGAAGAAAAAAAGGAAGATAACACATGGTCTTGAAAGTGAAGTCCCCAGGATAGAAGAAAACGAGGAATGCCAGTGAAAACTTGGAGAGGAGTGACTGATGCAATGATAGTTTGAGGGCTACAAATTGGGATGGGCTTGACAAACAAAAATGGAAGCCTGGAAGCAAAATGTGAGGGCAGTCTTAAAAAAAATGCAATACATGTATTACATGATTTTAGAATTTCCAAATTTCCCTAAGATACCCAAATTCCATAGCAAATTATACGTGTTTTCTAAAATCACAGCTACAAGTTTATAAGTAACAGCATGAGGACACAATCATTCATACATTTCGGTAATTTGGCAATTATAAACGTCTAATGAACTTTATTCATCCATATCCCAAAATAAAGTCAACCACTGAAAATACAAGGCACCAATTGTGAGAAAGAAAAAAACAAATAAATTTCAAACAAGCCACCACCAAGAATCTGGCAAAGCTTTATTAATTACATAAACTACACAGCTATATTCCAGCTAGTGTCTATAAAAATCTCCAACCTTAAATATAAAATAACTGTAACACTTAGCAGCATCAAGGCAATATATTAAAATACAAGTTCATTTAAAACTGATTCTATTGCTCTGGAAGGTATACGAGCATGATGATTTAAGTAAATCATTATTGTCATTTTTTAGTAATTGAGCATTAAATCACTAGCAAAATTCACCATGATCTTTCAACAATGTAACAAGATTATATACTTTCAACAACAAATTTCAAATGTAATAATAATATCCCCTAACAATAACTGATTGGTCAACTGATCAGATAGTAGGAAACAATGCATAAATATTGTATTTGCCAGCACTGAGGATGCACCCCAGTTTTTGGAAGACAAATTTTACAATGGAAGATTTGTTTGGATTAAGAATCAAGGTAAGCCATTCACATCAGTGACACCAGTATTACCAGAAATTAAATAATGTTTTTCTATACATTCCACTTCATTGAAGTGACAATTTCAGCTGCTACAGCATTTTCATTTTAGTGACTTTTCACATTGTTAATTCTAAGTGACACCTTTACAAGTTCACAAATTTAAACGTATAAAAACTTGGCTTATATGAGCTTAATAATAATTTGGGAGGAAGTTAACTGGAAGCAACACTAGGCTCATTGATAATATACAGTGCAGATGCCCTTCCTCTTGAATTAGCATAGAGCTTTGAAAAACATTACTCTGGCAAAAATAAGTTCCTTTGTGGTGGGTTGGTAGGGTGTATAGGGATGCTAGTGCCTGTCATGAAGTGTAGTTAGCTGCCCTTTACCCACTCTTTATATTAGAGGAGTAGTAACATAGTGCCTGCCCTACATTCACTGGCTTTCTATTGGGTATGCCCACTTACCTCTGCCCTACCCATCCTAGAGTGAAAGGAAGGTGTAGCGTTACACCCCGATTACCTTCCAGTTACACACCTTGAAGGGTAAAGAAAGTATAGGTATCTCCTCCTATCTCTAATTTCCACCACCTACGTTCCAGGTGCTCTTAACCTACCCTCACTCAAATCTGAAGGAAAGGAATGGGAGTGTTATGATTCAATCACTCAATGATGAGTTGTATGAGAGACATTGGGCTACCCATTGCCTACCATTCCTTGGGCGCAATGAAGAGGAAGTGCATGACTTAAATTGTAGAGGATGCGGGTAGGAGGGAGGGATCCATGCAACCTCCCCATAGAGAATCAACAGTGCTTCATGCGACCATGTGCGGTCTTAGTTTGTATAGTGTCAGCTTTTCCTAAAGTGATCAACAGATTGTTGTGGGAAGAAAGAATATAAAATGAAGAGTTGGTGGTAGCGAATATAAAAATTGTTTTGGAAAGGTTACGTTTTGCAGAGAGAAGATATTAAAGATGTCTTTGTCGAAAAAAATGAAAATTAGCCAGAACAAATATTTCAATCCAGCATTGCTACAAGATTTCAACACTCAAGAGGAAGATGCTAGAGCTTCTTCTTATGAACTTTAGAAAATAAATTTCAGTACATACATTCAGTTTTTAAAAGAGTTATCGTGTTTTATTAAAAATTATTATCACCTTATATATGAAAATTTTAGATCTCTATGCAGAATACCATGCAAGAATCATCCCATGGCATACTGCCATTCCCCTAAGCTACATAAGCACAAATGCGTCACTCCTATACCCTTGCCTTACACCCCAGGGAAATGTGTATGGGCCATAACAGGGGTTTCCCTACTGCTGCTCTACCGGTCCCCTACCCTCAATTCTAAATTACCATCCTACTACCACTGCTTTGCTGTAAGCAAAGGGTACCACTACCATCCACCGACAGACTGTCGTGTCATTTTCTTACCCACAACCTGCACTTAATTTTTGCCAGGGTACCTTTGACCTCGAAGACATACTACTGATTTGAGAACTTATTTCATGTAAAAAACTGCATCCTCAGTGCCGGAAAATACAGTAATGTCATGAGTTTCAGGCTAAATGAAATGGGTATTATGAGGCAAACCTGAGAGGTACGTCACTCACAGGCTATTATAAAACATGAAGTTGGCCTACCAACATCAAATAGCTAATAAAATCTATTATATTCAATAAGAGCATAATATTGTAAGCAAGCCAATTTCCTAAAATCAAAAATATGAGCTTTCACATGGTAGGTAGCTTCTTCTTAACAATCTATATATTAGATGATCCAAAGGATCAACCTATTAAGGCATCCTTAAGCTTTAACTCCCAGGTTGAAAAATATGTTCTAAATTTTAAAATGGAAGACTTGAAAGGAGTTATTCATTGAGCATGCTTAATCCTTCTTGACAGCAGTAGGCTCTCGGGGATATATGGCAAAGAGAGAAAGCTGAGCCAAGAGTAGGGTTAGGCCCATTGCATTTTGAAACTGAAATTAAAGAGAGAAATGAAAATGCAGAAAAATAATCAAATATCCACTAATATAAAAACCTCCCCTAAAAATATCATTAATCTCACCTTCAAAAAGATATTATCAATGATGATTCCATAGAGAAGCCATAAAAGAGTTACCAGTGATCCTGATACTATAAGGGGAAACGGTAAGGTGGCTGTACTTTTAGTCTTTATCACTGTGCCCTAAAAAAGAAAAGAAGCTCATCATGCAGCACTTGTAATGACAGCTCTTCATACTAAATATATTCAAGAGGTATCTACTCACCAGTGAGAATAATGGTGATGCTAACAGGAGCATCTGTAATACTGTGAGGATAACACCAAACCTAAATTCAATTAAGTCTGGGGATTCTATTTGAGCATAACCCAAAAGGAATCCAGCAAATCCAATTGATTTAATTCCTGTCATTCTTACTTCTCCCTGAACAATTATTTTGATAGGAAAAAAATGCCAATTACTGGAAAGTTCTTACCTGGCTGCAACACTGCTGAATTAATACTACTTGATGAAGTAATACACACTGACAACTTCCAATATGAGACAGGTATGAAAACCAAAATAGGTAAACATTTTCTTTACACAAGTTAACATCACTAGCCTTAAAATTCCCACAAAAATGATATGAATTAAACGAGCCAGCACTTGCCAAAGCTACACAGTAACAGAATGGTTTAAGGTACCTATCACCTGCGCTTACCTTGGATTCTGTGTACAAGTAGTAGAAAACAACATATGCCATGTTAAGAAGAACAGCAACTATGCTCACTTGAATCATTGGACGATCTTGCAGGAGATATCCATATTTTAAATTCAACGAACCCCTATAGGAAAATTCGGCAAAGATGTCAGGAATAATTCTACAGGCCACGATGAATAATGGTCCATCAAAAATAAAATCTTGCACTTACAAAACGACACCGCCAATAAATGGTACGATTGAAACGTTGACTGTATTTCCATTCCTAGCGATGTCACGGCATATGAATCTAGAATAAAATTTATGTAATTCACCAGTCTCGACATATTTCTCAAATGAACACGGATACTTACATTCCAGAAAAAAATTGGGCTATAGTAGTGATAGAGGCTAGAGTCCCCACAATGTCTTTATACTCCTCGAAAGGCATTTCAGAAGGCTCATCTGCAATGTATTTTCAATTCTTCAGCACAAGATAACAGAATTGCCACATCTACCTAGTCTATACGAACCATGCATCACTTATAATATGTTCTGTAATATTTCCTTGCGTCATAAATTACGAGAAATATACTATGGAAACTACAATACTATAACGTTCAAGTTATTAACAATTATTACCTGTTGCCTTCCCGTAAGTAGTCTAATACTGCCGCAGCAAGGGCTGACGATGTTTACCACATTCTCATTTTCTTCGAATGCCCTTGAAATCATTTGCTCCACTTTCCTCCTAACCTTTGACGCATGAACGATACCATCCTATTTCTTAGAGTTATATTTTAAAGACATTGATTAAGTCAGGATTCTGACGTTTAGAATAAACCAATAGTTAACTCTTTGCAACTTAAATAACTCCATTTAGCTACGTAGATTTCCATTAATTTTTCCATATTACATTTAATTGGCCAGTTGAAGAGCCCACTGTGTAGACAGTTCAAATCAATTTCCCTCAATAAAGCCAATTTCTCGCCTTTCCGCTTCATTTTAGGCCAGATGTTGCGGCGAGACACTTATTAAATATTGACTGCGCTCGAAGACTCGAACGACTGCGGTAGTTGGTCGTCATTCTTTGAAATCAAGAAGGAAGCACGATGTTCATAGTTGTAGTCCGACAATGTCTTTAATTTCGTGAAAGAATTAAATTGCAAAGCCTTCCAGAACCAAGGCAAAAATTGATACATAACTGCGTAACATTAATTTAACTGTAAATACGGAAGTTTACAACCATTAAAAATTGAAATTGGTCGGTGCCAAGTACTACTTTCGAAAGCGAATGTTCTACGCGTGAGTACACATCGTGCACGTAAGGACTTACCAGTATAGTAATCATGGCTCACTTACTACCCGGAAAGTCCGGTCAAAGAACCGGGCATTTTTAAATCGATCCCAGCGCACCAGTGCTCTGCAACCGTACTGGTCGACTTTTGAGGGACACGAGTGTAACCTGCTATTTTGGATAATAGCACAGCTTTAAGTATGTTGAACTGCAGTTCACAATAAGCATAGGTATTAACCAAATATGAGTGTAACCTCCTATGTTGGATAATAGCACAGCTTAAAGTATGTTGAACTGCTGTTCACGATAAGCAAAGGTATTAACCAAATAATTCTCAGTGATATAGATACACTACTAAGTATGCAATGAAGTAATTCATTAATTTACACCACCAGCTTAAGTCCATTTATTTAAGTTTCATACAATTTCCTCGCCTTTTGTGAATCAAATCCATCTTTGAAAATTCATCTCTTCATTGGTTTCTTAATTTTATTAATTCTTTTGCCCAGGTTAGACATTTTATTGAATCTCATGGGAGTTCTCACTAATTTCTTGCTTTTAACCGCAGCCACCACCTTCAAGCCTTTCACTTTTGAAGCAATTTCATCTCCATCTGAAACTTCATTCACCATTTGGCTTTTCACTTCTTTAACTTTTGGCATATCTTTACCTACATCGGAACTTTCTTCCACTTTTTGGCTCTTCACACCATCGCCCATCTTCGACACTTTCACTTTTTTTACTTTTGGCACAACTCCATCTCCACTTGAACCTTTTTTATCACTACCACTAGGCTTCAATCGTTTCACTGATGGTCCATTTTCTGGCTCAGCACCACAAGCAGTTTTTTCAATTGCTTTGGACTTCATTGCACCATTAGTTTTCACCACTTTATCCGACTTCACACTGGCTTTGTTTTCCTCACTTTTCATCTTCTTTTCCACAAATATTTTTTCAGGCTTCTTCCCTTTCCTGACAGATGTTGGCTCTCCCACTGAATCTGTCAAAGTGTCCAACGAGTGCACCTTCGCTGTCTTGTTCTTCCCTTCTTTGATAACATGGGTTGGCATTCTCTTTTCTTTCTCAAATGGAACATTTCCGTCAGCACCTATATCTTCCATTTCTTCATCCACATCATTTTGATTGGATTGTTTGGGAATCAAATTTGAAAACTTTTTCAACTTTGCCACAAAAAATCCATCCAAGTTGTGGGTATGAGGGTAAAATCTACGAGTGAGTTCCATTGAAGGATGAAACCTACAGGAGAAGAAATTTCATTCAATAGACAGGTAAGAATACATAATTTCACAGTGTCCACACAGCCAATCCAAAATTCACATACCTATGCTGCCGGAAATTTTTAAAACCTGATGTGCCAAAGTCAAGTCCAGTTGGAACGAGTTTAACATCTCTCTTTTTAAGAGCATAGTTTATCACCAACTCATTTTCTTCAGGCTATAAATTTGAAAGATGATTAAGAAACTAAAAGAGATGAGGAACAGTTAAAGGTTAGTTTTTTCAAAAGCATAATCCAACATATACATACCAATATTGAACATGTAGAATACACAAGATATCCCCCAGAAGATGAACAGGAATTCAAACAATCTATTGCAGCCAATATTAGTTCCTTCTGTAAAGTGACACATCTCATGATGCTTGGGTCATCCTTGCTCATTTTCACACTGGGATCTTTGGCTACAATTCCGGTGCCTGAACATGGGGCATCAAGGAGAACCCTATCAAAGCCTTTCATCACCTATGAAAAAACAAGAACACCTTTAGAGCTTAGGCATATAACAACCAAATAATGACTATATAATTTAAAATCTGGAAAAATTACAGTCGGAAGCTTCCTTCCATCCATACAGGTGATGACTGAGTTTACAACACCAAGCCGATGGAAATTGCCAACAATAGCTTTAGTTCGGTCGGAGTTAGCATCATTTGCCATCAGGACTCCAGTATTCTTCATTACTGCAGCTGAAATGATGAAAAATTAATGTAATTAACATAGCAATACTACTTACAATACACACCAGATAACAGAGTTAAGGAGTAAAAATAAAATAAAAATTTCACTAATTCACCTTAGGTGCATCGGAATACTAACACCCATGCCAGTGACACTTCTCATATCCGCCGTTTACTTTGGGTGGCGCGTTTTTGAGGCTACGGAATTCTTACGAACTACGAGCGCCACTTGTAGTCAACCCATGCCTTGCGTGTGATACGGTTTATTTACGTTAGTAAATCGGAAGATTGTTTACGTTAGCAAAAGCATTTAACTGAGATCTCTAGTGCTCTTATTATTTCGGAACGAGAGTCTAATTATTAGAGTGGATAGTGCGAGCAAAAGAGGAGCTCATACGCTTTATTTTCGCCGTAATTCGAAATGCCAAGAAGTTGTGTTGCACCAGGGTGTAGTGAGGGGTATGGCTCCAAAAAGTCTACTCTTTCATTTTTCTCTGCGCCCAAAGATCCACTGAAGAGAGGTAAATGGCAAGCTGCTATTCCAAGGCGCAACTTTGAATTGAAGCCGGGGCAGGTGCTCTGTGAAAGGCATTTCATGCCCCATGACATCGTGAGGAAGAAGGTGATGAAAGATGGCGATGGTAAAATCGTCCAGGAAGTAAGTAAAGACTCAGGTTATTTTTGCAGATTTGATTATTATCAAAAAACCATGTAATACTTATTGTAATTTTCTATGTTTTAGGTGCAATTTCGAATTCCCAAACTGGCTGATGACGCTGTTCCAGTGCTATTTCCGGGTTGTCCGGCTTACATAAGTAAGCCAAAACTAAAGCCCAGGAAGGAAAGCATCAGCAAAGATTTGAGAATCGTGAAACGGCCTGAATTATTTGAGGGCCAGACTGTCTCGGTTATCACCGATGCAGAGCCTGCCACCCCTTTGGACGTAGAAAACATGCAGGAATATTCTCATCAATTTCCTTTCGAAGATCTTGTAAATGAAGTTCACCTGGATCTTCCTAGTACATGGGCTCGTATAATTCCAATCTCTGGCCCTGAAGTCATAGTTTATGTGCAGTGCATTTCAAATGTGGTAGAAGGTGGCAGGGTAAATACCGTAATTTTTAAAGATGTTTGTGTTCATAAAAATGGGTATGTCACGTGCTCTGTTCTCCAAAACACTGTGCCTAATGAAAATTTAGGAATTTCTAATCAGCCCCTCACCTATGCCTCTCAAGTGATGGATGCGATACAAAAGTTAAATGCAGTGAAAGTGTGCAAGGGCAACGTAATGAGAGAATGTTTCTCCCATGTGAGCAGTAAGGTGTGCTCAATCTATTTATTAGGTCAATGGAGGTACAAAAAATGTATCTTAATAGTTGGGGATGGTGATCTATGCAAACCATGCACCCAAGTACGGAGGACCCTGCTTCAAAAATACTTGAGGGTGAAAAGGAAGGCCAGTATATCGAAGTTGGATGTCAGCCCATTAAGTGATCCAATGCTCACAATTTTCAAGCGAAGGTGCACAAACAATCGGCGCTCATTATCAAGGGCCAAAGAAACAGTCAAAAAGCTTCGCACCGAGGCCATTGAAGCAATGAGAAGGATGGAAGATGAGTCTCTGTTGGATAGGCTGAAAGCCTACCCAAACATTTCAGCGAATCAGCTGACCGCTTTGAATGAGCTGATAAAGGCCTGTAAGATGAGAAAGACAAATGGACGGAGATATTCAGAGGAGTGGATGATGCTCTGCATGCTAATGCATATCAGGTCTCCTGCAGGATACAGATTCATCCGTGAAAATGAAATCCTGCCGCTGCCCAATGTAAGGACTATTAGGAGATATTTGCAGTTGATTGATACCAGTTGTGGCTTTGATGCCAAATTTTTTGAGTTGATAAAATTAAAACTATCTCACATGGTAGAGGCTCAAAGACATGGCATTCTCCTCTGGGATGAAATGACTGTAAGGGAGAGTCTTTCGATATGCTCCAGGGAACTCACTTATGTCGGTCTCATGGACTTTGGTAAGGAGGAACTGAGTGCAAATAAAGCATCAGAGAAGGCAAATTACGCTCTGGTGTTTATGTTCCAGCCCCTTAAAATTCAGGAATTGAAGGAGAGGCTAAATGGCCTAATAGAGCAAGAGGAGTGGGACATTTTCGAGGATGACGAGCATGATTATCACCTTGCCCCTGTAGTGGACTGTATCATATATTTTGTCACAGGGTATTTGTGTAAAAATATTTTTAAACATGGAAACTGTTTGGTGTGTAAGTCTGCTATTGGGACTGATAGCAAGGGTGGGATGTTAACCCACTTGCATAAATTAAAAACTAGTGGTAAACTTATCCACCCCAATTTAAAACTATTTAACTTCATCTGCTTTGTGGAGGAATGCTTCCTTAAGCATGCTGAGGAAGCAAATGTGTATTGAGCTACAGTGGATGATGTTTTGGATTCTGGTAATCTGTTCTTCCCATGCCCTGACCATAAAGAAGAAGTAATGGCTTGGGCAATACATTCTTATGTCTGCATGAGGATGACGCTGTGGGTTTCTCAGAGAAACAGAGAAGCGGCAGGGGAAAACTGTAACTCCAAAAAAAAGGCAAAATTTTGTAGAACGTAGAGTTACAATTAAATATTGCCCTTCTATTTCAAGCTCTTTATATTTTGTTTTAAGCCATGTGTCAATCTTGTCTTTATAATATTCATATACCTCTTTTTGATGAAGCTTATCATACGTATATAGGTTAATCCTGTGTATGTGTCGTTGTCGGAGATGCTCTTTAAATGGCGACAAAAGGAACCTACTCTCAGTTGAGGTAGTGTGGGAATCATAGTTCACGTCTTACCTGAAAAATGGAGTACTGAATGAAGAATAAACTCCATACGTTATCCGTGAGGGGATTTCAATTAAATAACCATCAGGATTCAAATGCGGTCCCGAGAGGTGGAGCATTAGTACTGTTTCTACCCCAGATGTGTTTCAGAGAACAGGTAAAAACTATTCGCAAAATTAATATCAAGAAGTCAAAGAATTCCCGCGTAAGCTTTTGGAGCTTACGTGCATAGCTGGCTTTTAAATTACAATTAATCAGATTTGGCAGAATTTCTCTGTTATCCTACTTATTGTCCGAAAACCTACCCTTGTTTTACGAGGAATTTCATGCAATAACGTCGTCTGCATGGGTGGAGTACAAGTGCTGCCACTTAGTTCCAATTTTCGCCGCGGCCTCAAAAAAATGCCACCATTCATCGCGAGTGTCACTGGCATGCTAACACCATATGAAACAATTGAAAGCTAAATTAGTTGCAGGTAATTTTGATGACTGATTCAAATTATGGCTATTTTTATAGAATTAAAACTGAAGAGAGACTCGATTTAAAATCATACATTTAATGATAGTCACTAGGCCAGCATAAATATTCTTTCACCTTCGATGGCAAAGAGGTAATTTATTTGCCAACTATACCAAGAAAGGCCCAACCATTATTCCACACAAAACAAATAAATATTGAATGCATGCATATCCAAAAGTAAAAAAATCAAATAAACAATTCTTGCCAAAAGGCAGCATTAGTTCTGGTATCTCATTAGGTTTACTTACTTGCTCAGCTGTACAATTAATATCCACATTCTTATCACATGTTTATTAAAATCAATACAGTTTCATTAAAGTACAGTTAAACCTGTTAAGCTAATTTACAGCACCCAGATAATCATAATACTTCTGATTCCACGTATCTCTACATCGCCAGCAAGTGGAATGAAAATCAATGGTACGGGGAGTGAAATCATATAAATACTGTGTTTCCTATAAATAGTATAATATCCACACAGTATACTTTTTTTACCAAGTATTTATTTCATTTCATGATGCTATTCCACCAAGTCAAATCTGAAACATTTGATTGCTACAGGGAGTCTGCTTTTTCATTGTATTAGGTTCTACAAAACCATGATGTAAAGTGGGATGACGAAAGCAAATCACCATTTCCCAGAGTCTGAACAGAGTGCATAAATATGCTCAAATACTCACATACTTTTCATTAGTCATAACCAATCAGGCAATAAGAAACTTTACTATAAAAGCATTAATGCCAGATGCCATTTTGAAGAATTAAAATAAGAATACATTGATACCATTTTATATTAATACATACATGTTTTTTCACTGAAATCTCATAGCTCTAAAGACAAAATATGGGCTGAAAAAGCAGATCAAGATGACCGAGAAGTGGATCACTGGTGTTATATTTCACATTATGTACCCATGAAACAAGGGAAAATTAAGCAAAAAAAAGCAGGGAACTCCCTCGTCTAGCATTCTCCTTGGGGATAAGTGGAAGAAGAGACCTGTTTCACCTACATTGTAGACATTAGAAGGAGTGAACTTTGGCCCAAACTTTTCTTATGATTTAGCCATATCCACCAGGTAGCAACATCTACCAATTACATTGCTAACAAATGGAATGGTAGTCAATTAGCTATTGTTTTTGGAAAGCATCCAATACATTTTTTGTCAAGACAGCTTGGCCATTATGTTCAAAGGCTGGCCCCCCCCATCGTCTGCAGCTTGACCACTCTTGAAGCAGTCAAGACACAGACACTGTTTCAGGCATTTGTGGGCGGTTCTAGTTTTAGCGACATCTAGCAGATTTTCTGCCGAAGAGGACAAATGTAGATAAATTTTGATTAAAGAGTGAGTTTGCATTCCATCCACATCGTGTATACAATGCTGTTGGTCATCCACTGACAACAAGTCAGTCAGATGTGGTCACAAAACCTTACTTGATGTGACAGTAGATGATGGGAGAAAGAATACAGTTCCACGGGGATTGCTGAAGGTGAATTTTTGACACGCAGATGATGATGAAAATTATACTCATAACAACTGAGAAGTGTAATAAAGGAAATTGTATTCCATATACTGTGCAAAAATTTTGTTAAAAATGGACCACCGAAAAATAAGTATTCTTTTTAGAAGGGATTTTTAACATGGTAAAATGACATTTTTGATGGAAATAATAAGAAGTTATTGGGGTGGGAAAATAATCACTTTATAATTTCAAACATTTTAAATAAATTATGAAATATTTTTTCTTTTGTTCCTCTAACTTTTGTAGTATTTAGCAACATTGTATAACTATTTTGGTTGTTATTTGAGAAAGTATTCTTAAAAGATGCCTTTGTAAGATAAAATATCGTAAAATAAATACCTACTTGTATTTTCTATGTACAGTGGAACCGCGGTAGTATGAGTATGGCCTATTGCGAGACCTCCGCCATTACGTGAGATTGCACGGGCACCGTCAATTGTCCCTATGATTGCCATATAAAAAATACTGTTTTTACGAGACCCTTTAGGTGTTGGCCCCCTCGATTGCGAGAGTTTCTGTCACCGATAAACAAACACCAAAAGTGGTCAACATCTGCCATAGCTTGCGATCTGTTAGCAATGCAATTAATATGAAGTGTTACGTATCAACTACACGTCATAAATCACCATCCGATTAATTTATTGTTAATATTGGTGGAAATACTGCAACATTAGCAGCTACGAATACGTATTTGATCTTCTTTTTGTTTCCCCGGGTGGTCGAGAGCACACTTGCATGCCTGTGAATTGAGAATGGTTGAGAGCATTTCCAAGATAGAAACCATGGCCCAAAACCATAAAACTCTTAAGTGTCGGAAGGGAAAAATGGCAAGCTACTCAATTGTCTCTCCTAAATTTTTCATATTTTATTTCACTCTATATTTTATTCATGTTGAACATTTTCGTTAGTCACTTTTATAACGAGATTATAGAAGTTAGCAAATTATTGTTACCTATCCTTGTAACTGCTTGATGTAATGTGATGAACGCGGTGCCAAAGGAGTAGAGCTCTTAATTTATTGACTTTCAATACGTCTATATTCATTTCTATGTTTTGCTGCCATTACTGAGCAATTATATGAATGAATACGTAACACATTTGTTGGTATAGGAGGGCTCTTCATTAGACCCATTTTTTCAGCCCTTTGTATCTTACTACCGTTGCGCATAACACCCGACAAAATTACTATAAGTACGTCAAGGGCCAAACGAAATCTTTAAAAAGAACTTATACAACCGCTATTTCAATAAAATTTTTATACATGGTAAAGCAGATTGTTTTTTGATTTGGACATTACATCAGATGAAATAAAATGCCCTCCAAGGCAGGACCCCTTCCACCACTTCTACGGTCTCTTTTCATCTGCGGAAACAAATGCGATACGTTATTCCAAATGTCTTCTGTGAAATGTCACAAAGAACGTGAATATACTGATCATAAAAATTAAGACCAACCAAGGGAAAGCATAAAGGCTAGTAATAAAGGCGATACAATTTTGATTTATCAGTTATGGTTTAAATTTTTGGTGAAACTAATCAACATTATGGAATGAGCATTAAAAAATGGAACGAGCATTAGAATAGAGTAAATTGGTCAGTTGTGCATTTGGGAAAATGGTCAGCAATTCGAGGCTTTTCGCATTTTTTGGAGCAGGTACGGTGCTTTTTGATCTAATGGTTAGGTGCTAAATTAATTAGGGATATGAAATACTGTAAAAACTTTCTTCTTCTTCAGGATTTGTGCTCAGACTCTCCGGATGGAATTACTTCCGTCACCACACCAACCTGATTCCTAGAAAATTGTTGATAATAGGTTTCATGGCGATTATTTACACCAACCTCGGTAAGACGATACTTCACTATAGCGAGGGTTTTCTTGGGCACCGTGAGGTCTCGTTTTAAAGAGCTGTACCCACCTATGTGAGAGGCCTTTCCTCCAGGAGCAGCACACAAGTCCAATATTCTTTCATTTTCCTGTGGTGCAAGTGCCATAACAGGAAGAAAACTTGAAGCACCCTACAAGCAACAATAATAAACTTTTATTACACAAAAAGAGGAAAAATCTCAACATAGAGGTATCTTTTGCTACAGGCACCCGTGGTCACCGAGCTTTATGAAATGGTTTTAATGAGAGATGTGTGAATTTAAAAAAATAGTGTTCAACCCCTAGTTTACTTTTTGATAGGCGAGGGTGGAGCTACCCCATACTATGTCATTGGTGTGTGAATTTGATATGCGAATACTACCCAAAAAATACTCAACAATAGAAAGTATTCGATACTCGAGATCTCGAATAATTATGCTAAAGTTTGAATACCTTGAATATCATGCCATACACTATTGGGTACTCAAAGAATGCTATATTTTAATTGGTGATGAACTACATACATCATATACACCATGAGAGGACGGATGGAATACAAATCTGTTGAAGGGTTTCACTGTGTATTATATGGTAGAAAGAGTAGTTTCAAGGAATAGAATTCCTGTAAAACTGCTGTCTTTTCACCAAAAATTACACACTGGAACTAGTCACCACTAGTGACAATTAAAAATCAAAAAAAGTTCATAAACATTGTCGATGGTTGCCACTCGATACAAGCTTTGATTTTATTGTTACATATTCATCATTAATTTCTAAGAGGTCACTCAATGTGTCTTTTCTTCCAAATCGTACTTTAGCAAATAGCTACTGGATTTTACGTAAGAGTTACTGAGAACTCATGCCTCTACTCTGCTATCTTAGAATGACATTTTTCTGTCAAGATATTGGCGAGAATATGTCAAGACCCCTTAGTTTGATAAGCTATAGGTATCTTCCAAAGGAGGAAACCAATTTTAATGCAGAAAAATTTATGTTGGAATGTTCATTTCAACAATTATTTTCGTTAATGAAAATTTTGTAACCTTAATTTACTAATATTTATTTGAATTACAACAGTTTTCAGGTCTTCAAATCCAATGACCATGAATTGCATGCACGTTATTCTGTTAGCCATCATCATATCAAAATTTAAATTTCAACAAATTAAAGTCATTGATGAAATCTTATTTCAAAATATAAAATAGTTGCAAAACAAAATGAATGAAGAAAAGCCTGTTCTGAAGGGGCGGAGTGAAAATGGGGGGGAATGGAATAGAAAGAGTATATACAAAGTATGGGGTCTCAATCACTCACACAAAGTCAAGCATTCGAAAAAAAACAAATGAACAAAAAGGACACACACACTCACTCAATAGGGTCACTATAACAACTGTCAACCAATGTGCACACAAAATTAAAGGAAAGAAAAAATGAAAATGATTGGTGACTCATATATAGCACAGCTATGTATTCAAACATAAGGAACACATGAACTAACACAAGAAATACAATTGTTCACATTAAATTACCTGAATGAGATAATGACCAGCTAAATACTCCGGTGTAGCACCAATGGGAACTTGGGAAGAATAAACGACCAGCCCAACTTTAGACCATGTTATTACATCAACATTTGCTCCACGATTTATTAAAGCCTGAAATACATAACATATATTTCATTAACAAAGCTTAAATTTGTACTCATTGACCAAAGAGGAAAACAGGAAACTAAGGAAATTTATTTTTTTTTGGAAAATAAGATATACATGATGTCAAAACATATTGATTGCATGATTAGGGTCTTTTACTTATGATAAGTAAAGGAAAATTAAGTAAAGACTTTAATTTAAAATTTTTCAGAATCAAGCAACAATGTTACATGAATAGAAGTAAGAAAAATTAAGTTAATATCATAAGTTTACCATAATTAACAAATGACTTTGGTCTGCATGCCTATACTGTTATCATCAGAAAGCAATGCAGGAATAAAAATTGAGAAAATTTATACAAATTTAAAAAAATTCAAACACTCTTAATGTGTAATGTATTAATCAATAAATATAGTTCAACACATGGCCAACAGTAAAGAAGTGTGAAATTAACTACATATATATTAAACATATTGAGCTCTCATTCACCAACAAAACAGAATCAGTGGTCATCATTTCCAGGAGATGATCAGATGACAGGTTAGTAACTTAACCCACTTAGTGAGGAGGGCCAATATACAGTCAAGCCCATTTATAACAAAGTTGAAGGGGCCAAATATTTTCTTCGTATTACCGAACTTCGTTATACGTGGACCAGTTTTTCTTAGCCTCTCTTTCACGGGAAATAGCCTTCACTTCATTATAACCAGAACTTATTTATAAACGGGTTTGATATAAGTGGGCTTGATTGTATCAGCTTTTGCATCTCGGGTGAAAAGTGTGGCGGGCCGATATATCGGCCCAATATCAATATACTGTTCAACTTTATGACACTAAAATAATAACATTTATTGCATTCAGTCACTGTAAAAAGATTTGTCATTATTAGTTAGGTCAACTTAAGTAATGTAAAAAAAACCTGCACATAGATATTTATAACAATTTGTAGCTTCATAATGTTTTTTTTTACCTAAGGTGCTACAATTTATTAAATTAACCTCGGTATTTCTTGCTATTACCCCAGGAGAAAGGTTATTTATTTATTTAACACCAAAAACAGCACCAAGGCCTTTCCATTGGGTTATGTAAAAATATAAATAATAATAAATTATAACAATAACAAATTACAAAAATAATAAAACAGAATTTAAAATGGAAGGGGTTGAAAGGAAAATGAGGTAGAAAGGCATTGTATATGGTTGTTGAAAGTGCACTGAAAATGGCAGGTAAACGGTAGAATACGGAACGCTGGGAAATTGAAAGTCGGAATAAAGACGGTTTGCACTAAGGGGGTTAAATTACAATTGATAGAGAAATTTTTGACAGTTTTTAACTTCTTAGAGACGTGAGAGATATCTACATGTTATTTTCTAACTTAGAAATCAAGCAAAGGTAGCTTGAGAGTGTTAAGGGTATAGGCAGTGTGAAATTTCATTGTGATAGTGAAAGAAATGTTAACGACCAATAATGTTAGCGTGAATATCATGTTAAGCAAGGACTCCTTTATATGCTTTATAAACATTTATATAAAGTACCATAATTTCATAGAAAACGTCTAAGTACCTATGTGTTCCACAAATTTAACACTAAAAATAGACAAAAGTCAAATTATTGTAGTATGAATAACAACTGACAGAAAGCTAGCATTATAGTACAAGTAGTAAAAATACATCAGACCTAGGTTCCTAGACAGTGAAAGAAAAACAAATTCGTTAAAATATAAGAAAAATGAAAATGAGTTAATAACTGCGATACAAATGATGACAGTAAAGAATTATCAAATCAGGATTTTTTTATTTTGAAGGCAATCATAGTTTTGATTAAAATGATGTACTTTGAAGGGGTTTTCAGAATCAATGAGACACTACTCCAGAAATTAGTTGACCGAACGAGATGAGAGTTTTGACATTTTATGGTTCTATGGGCTAAGCAGAGAAGGTGGAATACCTACATTACATTTGGTGCTCTTAGTTAAATAAGGGGCTTTTTACTATAGAAGTTACCTAAGGATTAGAAATAACTTCAAGCAAGGAATAGTGCCATTAGGGACAAGAATTGGAGATCTTTCAATTGAAAATGAAGACAAGGTGAGGATGAAGAAATATTTGGAGCAATTACAATTTGACTTACAGTAAAACATCATCATCATCCCTATTCCCGAAAAGAAAAAGATGAGGTAGAGGAAGAGAAGGTATTGACAAGGATAATCTCCAGAAGAATAGAACAAAAAACAGGAGTTCCTGAATGAAGATCAATTTGGATTTAAAAAAAAAAGCAAGGGTAAAAGAGAAGATATATTGGCTCTGGGGTTACTTTAAGAGAAGACAATGGAGAAGAACCTACTGACCTTCATTGGATTTGTATATTTGGAGAAGGCTTTTGACAATGTGGCTTGTAATTCAATGTTCAGGATTCTATAGGAAATTATAGTGTAATACAGAGACCACAGAATTATTTACAGTTTGTATAAAAACCAGGAGGCTGTTATCAAACTTGCACCTAGCAGTATAGAGAAGCTATAATAGAAAATGAGTGAGTGAGGAAAAAAGTTGTGTACTGTCTCCTATACTCTTCAATGTCTACATCCAGAAAGCCACCATGATGAAATCAATGAGAAGGCTCCAGGATTGAATATCTACAGGAAGAAAGTAAGCAAGTGTAAGGGAAACTTAACTTCTTATTTTTTCACACTTTTATTTGAGACACCTTACCGGTTTTGACACTCCCGTGCCATTGTCAAGGGTTCTGATACTTGAAACCAGAATTTGAACTGGATCATAATTGTTACAAACAAAGGCCATACACAGTTGTATGTTTGAAATTGAATTTCATCAGGTTGTGTGAAATATCTTCGGCTGTAATGACTTCTAGCACCAACTGCGCAATTTCCATAATAATGCCATCCCACCTCACCACTTTTGTATTAATTAATTAAACAAAATTTTGCTTTCAGATATAATGATTTACATTTCCCAGCCATGAAGTAGACTCTGTGGAAGTCTGTGGAGTGAACTGGTAACAGCAGTAGGAGATTAACACAAAGGCAATGAAAAACACACGGACTACTGAGAAATCCACTCGCTTACATATGGATATGCCCGGAATGTTGTAAATGCACATTTGACCATAAGGAGAAAAAATTTTCATTTTCATGACAAGAATAAATGTCATGAGCACAAGCTGGTACACAGCAATGTGTTATTTATTACTTGCAATATTGAATGACCCGAAATCAAATGTGAAAGCAACTTGTCTCTCTCATTATGGCCGATTTATTTTCATACAAATCATAGGGAAATGAATTGTCCCTGGGCTATCCCTGGCTATTACAAGCTGGGGATTCCACTGTATTAGAAAAGAAGTATAGATGGGTGACGTTTGGAAACAAGTACAGGTAAACTGTTGATTTTCCAGCATGCTTGGTTTCTTGTTTTCTGGACCAGCAATGATTAGGGTTGCCACTTTTTCATAGTGTCATTATCACAGACTGTTGACTATACCTCCCTCTTTACAACAAACATGTTTTAAGCAGTGAACATAAAACATTAGTAATTTTAAAGTATATCACATCACTAGCTCTAATTTAAATGGTGACAAATGGTGGTATGTACCTAATTTGGCACGCAGTTATCAGTGAAAATTACGTCCAAAATATATAATATTAGAACTTAATAAACATTTCCATTTGAAGAACAAATAAATAATTTGCAAACAATCAGCCAAAAGTGAAAGGTTAGCAACCTCAGTAAAGGTCCCCCTTTTCTCAGCACACACTAAAAATAAAGTAAAATTAGCAAAAAATTTAACAAAATACAGGTATGAACCATATAAGCTGGCAAAAATGTATCAAAATACAGTAGAAGCCCGGTATAGTGAGTACGGCTTATTGCGAGAATCGCGTTATAGCGAGTGATTGTCTTTGTACCGCCAAAAGGCCTATGTTTTACATGTAAAATAAAGCGGATATAGCGAGGCCAAAAAGTTCCTTCCACGGTATACGCTCGGTTTTACGACAGATATCTCTCGAGGGCGATACACCGCCTAGCAGAAATAAACTATTGTATTTTGTATTATCTGCGAATTAAACTAAAAATACAATATGTGTGCCATATCTACAACACCTAAAGCCAGTTATGTCCAAACATTAGCGATTTACGGCCTTCAGTACGCTCTGCGCGCTCCCATTTTACGATCTTCTTTTGTTGGGCCCAGTCATCAGTGGGAGGGGAGTAGGCGGACGACGAGCAAGATGGGAGTAGGAGAGGGAGTTAGGTCTAGGCATGGGCGATATTGATAATCGGGGCACGATAAGATATCGGGGCACGATAAGATATCGGGGCGCGATAAGATATCGGGACGCGATAAGATATCGGGACGCGATAAGATATCGGGGCGCGATAAGATATCGGGGCGCGATAAGATATCGGGGCACGATAAGATATCGGGGTAAGATTAATATCGCTATAAATATCACAATAAACATCACGATAAAATAACATGATATCGCGTCCCGATAAAATATCACGATATCGCGCCCCGAAAAAATATCACGATATATTATCACGATAAATATCGCGATAAAAGATGCTCGTTCAAATGTAGCGTACTCGCGCCCGATTAATTATCGTGATATTGCGCCGGTTAATCGTGTCGGAAAAAGACAGCCGTTGAGTTGGCCTTCGCTTAAACTGGAGCAAGTACGTTTGAAAACTTACTATTCTGCTATCTGCTAATTCAAATTCTCAGCAGTTCTCTCACACTCTCTCTTTCAATTTCAGTGGTCTGATAGTTGACGTACTTGCGTGGACAGATAGGTGACGTACTTGCTCCAGCTTAAGCGAAGGCCAACACAACGGCTGTCTTTTTCCAACACGATTATCCGGCGCAATATCACGATAATTCATCGGGTGCGATGACGCGATATTTGAAGGAGCGCAATATCAAGTTCTTTTATCGTGATATTTTATCGGGGCGCGATATCGTGATATTTTATCGGGACGCGATATCATGGTATTTTATCGCGATATTTATCGTGATCGGAGATATTTATCGTTTCCCGATATCTTATCGTGCCCCGATATTTTAGCGGGGCACGATAACCACAGTATACCTAATATTTTAATTCAGACTAGTTACGCTCTCTTTACAGCTTTCTTCGGCGACGGTAAAATAGAAGAACTGGAAGAAAAACACCGAAACTAGGGGAATTAATGTTTTATATAATGGAACATGTCCTGTTTCTTTCATGAAATATGTTGATATTCTACCAGATTGTGCCTGAAATGACGTTTTTGCTGTTTACCTTCGTCAAATACCACGGAAACAAAAGAAAAACTGTAAATACGAACGACTATGAGAATTAGGTGGGTTTTTTCAACACCTTCGGATATAACGAGCGCTCGATTTAACGAGTGATTTCCGAGGGATTAAGAGCACTCGTTATACCGGGATTCCACTGTATACCAAAATTATCAAATAATATTCAACAATTAACACCTGCACTAACAACAAGTGGGATTGAAAAAGTAAACAAATGGAAAGAACACCAGAACCATCTATTGACCACCACTGACTCTATAGTCTAGTAGCAGCATAATTTTGTCTGGATTACAAGGGGTTCCAGACCAGTGAATGCCAGGAAACACCAGAAACAGTCAACTTGTACAAAGAAAAATCTTTGGACCAACATGAGAGGGAGGACACATGGGGTACCAACCATAACCATGAAATTATAAACTTATTCAGAGCAACAAAGTCGCAGAAGCAAAAAGTAAGAGATTTTGGTGGGCAGGCCATGTCCTCAAAACAAATGAAGATGCCAAGATAAAAGAAGTCAGGGAACCTAACCCAGAAGGAAGAAGACTCCCAGGAGGACCGAAAAACGATGGAGAGACCACGAGAAGCACGATTTAAGAATGATGAGGAGCACAGAGGAAGGTGCTGAAAGAAAGGGAGGCTGCTCAACATCAAGGCCAAATACTACCTTGGGGAGTAAATGGCCATGCAAGTGAGTGTTTGCAAAATGCACTCACCTGTGCAAGGTCCCTTCTTCTAGATTTGAGACTATTGGTTCTAATAGTCATTGGCCTGTTCACTTCACTTGCTTCAAGAAATTCAATAAGCTCTGACAGAGGGAAGAGATGCATGAGCTTCTCCATCAAAAACTCATTGTAGCTGTAGTAGAGGCACAGATCCTTTAAAAGCAAATCTGTATACTCACTTCGGCTCCTGTAATTGGAATTAAATGGTAAAAAAAAGTGATGATACCATTAATCAAACATACAACACTATACTACACCATATCACATTACAACCATATATTAAAATAAAAATTAATTTCAAAACTAACCTAATCTACATAAATAGCAAAATGAAAAGAACCACATATAACCTAAAAATATGCCCATAAATCAATTAGTTACTAGATATTGCTTAATGAGGGAAATAATATTTTTTATGTAACTACATCAGGTAAACTTGCCCTTCCGCATGCTTTCTAATAAATAAATTATAAGATCTAACTCTGCATTCAGAGTAACATTTTATATAATCCCAAGAATTGTGAAATGCAGAATTGTAAAACATACCTCCCTTCTTCTCTAAGTCTTTTGAAATCAGATAACACAATCACTACATCTTTTATCCGCTGATGAACATCTGCGAGACTGAATGCTTTTGTGTCCTCTTCCTCAGTTGGAAAAACAAACACTTCTTGATTTCCAACATTTAACTGAAGTTCTTTTTCGGCCAATGCACTGAAAAAGAAAGAAAATAACAATCATACCCACCCTAATCTCTAACCAGGGCAGTCAGGAGTAGAAATGGATTTGATACTGGACAAAATGTCTCTGAGCACCAATGAAACAGCCATTTAAAAGTGATAGTGTCACATTAAAAATAACTGAGACCAGTAACAGTAAGCCACTTAGAATGATTAATAGAATCAGAGGAGATCAGGAGGGGACATCTGTTTTCTCTGCATTTCTCACCCATATTTTATTCATCCAGTTTATGTTTCGTAGGTGAGGTTAACCCTTTCGCTGCTTCTCACTCTATGGAAACCTACTCATCACATGCAGTGGAAAAGTGACAGCGCTACAGGGAGAACGGAAAAGTAACGACACAACAGGGAGAAAGGAAAAATGATGACGCTACAGGGAGAATGAAAAAGTATGTTCACAGCAGCCTACCGTGCGATCGTACTAGGTACATTCACAGCAGCGAAAGGGTTAAGAAGAGGAAGAAGAATAACGAAGTTGGATAGAGTAGATCTGATAGGTGCAAAGTGAAGGGAATAAAAGGAGTGGAGGAAGGAATGGAGAGGCTGCAGTGAGAAGGAGAAATGATCGCCCCGTACTCAAAGGTTAGAATGTTTTCAGGCATTAAAAATGGCAAAATGGTAATGTGTATCAAGAACAGGATGGATGGTAAATTTAGCGGTAGAGCTAGAAGATATTCAACATAGTTGGACAGAATACCTGGAATAACTGAACGGTAGTGCAAAGAGGCAAAGGAGACTTGTATGAGGCATATGAGGAGGATTTTTCATTGGAAGATTTTGGAGAAACTGTATTGAGACACCTGCAATTCAATTCAGCAGTGCCTAAAGGAAAAAAAGGTGGTGGTGTAAGAAAGCCATGGGACCGCCAAGGTGAGGGGAAGTAAGCATCATACATGAGATGAACAGAACTTTATAGGTAGGGGTAGCAGCAGTTTAAATGGGTAAAGCTCAAGGAATCATTCTTAGTCAGAATAGCTAATGCTGAACTAGGGCCGGAAGTTGCCCCAGTCCTCACCTTGACATTGAAAACACTGGCAGTAGATGGTGAAGTTACACCAGGGTCAGAACAATAACGTAAAAAACAACTTTGTGCAAATTTAATATGTTCACGCTTGCTCAACGGTGTAACATTAGTGTACATTTACACACCTCAGCACATTTGCTGCTTGCATACTAGGTCAGGTGCATGCAAAAGAATGAATACATAGGCAGGGGAATTTTCATTTATAACCTAATAAACTAAGAGATTCACCATAGCAAGTTGCGTGCATTTTTCATGAACTGTTGCATTGAATGAAGTAGTACGAGTTTGCTTTTTTGCATTTGTTAAAACTCCTGCTCAAAACTTGTGCAAAACAATGTAAATCTTGATTGTGATTGACTGTGACAAGAAGTTAACAAAGTTAAACTTTCACATTTAAATTCATATGACAGAATTCTCTCTAATAGACAAATAAAAATTTCCGGTCCACCCACCCACTCACCCCGCCTTATTTAGACCATTTTTCCACTGGTAATCCCTTCACCAACCCCTGCTGATTATCCTTACTCCTTTCCCAGTTTCCCTTTTGGGGACTTCCCACACCTCCTCCTTGCCTCACTAACTGCCTCCTCGTATCCCTTTCTTTTGACACGTGTCCCTTCATTCACCCCCCCTTCCCGTTTTTCCAGGTTTTTCCTCATGTCCTCCTCCTACCCCCAGTTTTTCCACAACTCCTTAGTTTTTCCGTCTCTCACCATTTCCCCCAACCGTACCTTTGCTCCCCTCCCTCTGCCTCTTACTCCCCCCCCTCCCCCACCTCTTCCTCCTGTGTATAAATATGATGTTAACATGTACGTTGGTGTCTTGTACCAAATGATGGCTCTGTGAGCCGAAACGCATCGTACGCATCAATAAATTAGTTGTGGAAATGTATAAAATGTGGAAATGTAACCTATATTTTATTCTATTATGTCAAACTTCCACTACATCTCGCCTGAATCGGTTGATTTTATTTTAAATAAAAATGTCAAAATTTAAACACAAAATTATAATTACCCCCACGAAAACAACAAAAGCTTCCAAAAAAGTTCAATATTACAAGCGTATAATTGAGATGTAATTAGCAGAATGTCCACAGAGAAAAGATCCACCTTGACCAGGACTTGAACCCAGAACCCACTCACTCATTTCTCTGTGGGAATTTTGCTGAAGTGAATTTCAGTGGGGGACTCCATTGTGGTATTCATGGCTAATTTGCAATTATTTATGTAATTAGGTGTACATATTTAGCTTAAATTTTTTTCATACCTGTCCTTTTTCTGCTTCTTTTTTAGCTTTATGGCAGCTTTCTCAATAGGGAGTAAATCATCCTCATTGTCATCTTGTTCTTCCTCACCACTGTCCAAGCTTGAAGAATCAGAATTGGCACCAAAATCATCTTCTTGATCACTGCCACTGTCAGATTCATTCACTATATCATCTAATTTGCCAACTTTACACTCTTCTTCTTCAGATGCAGAACGTTCACCTTCCTCAGATGCATGCTTAGATTTGGAAATAATATTTTTTTTCTTCTTTGCCGGGATCAACCATGACTTATTATCATCATTGAAGTTTGAAACTGGCGGACTCTCACCTTCTGAGCCAGTCACATCACTTTCTTCACCTTTATCTGGGGATATAAAGCAATTATCATGATCTAATTTTGAAGATTCTGGTGATATGGCGTGAAAGCGAAACATGATAACATAGAAAGAAAAAATGAGCCAAATCCACAAATTTTTTTTGAGGATTTGGCTCTGTGGCTTTATTTTTGTGGATTTCTGTGGCTTTGTGGATTTTGTATTTTCTTTCTATGCCATCAATTATCATGATATAAGCAATGTAACAGATTCAAACAACCGTTTTAAACCCTAAAACTTACACATTATTAACATACATATACAACCGATGCACTCAAAGTTTCAAATTCATTAAGGTTCTCTACGATGAGTAAGGCTTTCTAAAGTTATAAATATGGTACTTAGGACTCTCAGTGTAAGTTGAGAGCACAAAAGAAAGAGCATGACATGGACTACA
Organism: Platycnemis pennipes; assembly: GCA_933228895.1. NCBI lineage: Eukaryota > Metazoa > Arthropoda > Insecta > Odonata > Platycnemididae > Platycnemis > Platycnemis pennipes. The sequence goes on along the minus strand of OW121851.1, from coordinate 132,711,551 downwards.
GGTTTCCGATAGTAAATAATAACGCGGCGATTCACAGACAAATGTTTGAAGAACAGTACAACTGTTACTTGCCACGAGAGGTCTCCTCCACTTTGTTCTCCCGGGCTTGCAGTCTAATTTTCTTGGACTCAGCTGCTTCCGCACGTTTTTTGGCTCTCTTCGCGGCCCGCTGTTTCTGCTTGTGACTTAATTTCTTAGTGATTCCTGATTCTGAAATAAAAAATATTATATGAAGCCAATTCTTCAACTCGCCAATTAAAGACATATTTCAACGAGTACTACTAACGTAGATGTTTCGGAAACACTGGGTCCTTCTGTTTCTTAGATTTCCTCCCAGGGCCTTTCTTCACTTTCTCTGAGAATTCGGCCTTGCGTCCCATGGTTCACAAAAATTGTTACACAGAGCAATATAGACACTAGTTTCGATATAACTATAGTAAAATGATTACTTTTTCCAAAGAGTTGGCACCGTCAGCAAGTTTAAACACAAAACCCACATGGTACTTCTTCTAAACAAAGGAAAAACAGTATTAATATTTCGGTCAATTTTTATATAGAGGACTCTGTAAAAACAAAAAAAGTCGAAAATGATAACTGAATATCCTGAATATATAGGTGAGATGAGAACACATATGAAATTATTGTCCGTTACTTAATTCAGATCAGAGAATAAAAAGAGACTTTCAAAACTAAACATTAAAATAATGAACCAAGTAAAATGATAATTACCACTTTTTACCCATAAAATAGTGATTAATTCGAAAGTATTTCATCCGGAAAAAACTATATTAATTTCCAGTCTTGAATATAATACAATGAAAATCGTGATGCGCATTAGTTTTGTTTGCGGTGGTTCAAAGTGTTTTGGTTATTACTTGTGCTTTAGCAGTTTAATCATTTAATGTTAAAAACATGCCCACTTGGAACCAGATTCAGTCTCAACTGCGTAATGCCAATAACCCAGTCGTTTTCTTCGACATAACAGTTGGAACGACAGTACGAAGAATATATTTTTAAACACCTGTGACATACAAGTCTTGTCAGTATCGCTTGAGAAAGACTGTGATCTATTCCACAATAATGCTACTTTTTTCTCTTCAAAGGAAATTGGACGCATGATTCTAGAACTTTTCGCTGATGTAGTGCCTAAAACATGCGAAAATTTTCGGCAGTTTTGTACCGGAGAATACAGGAAAGATGGAGTCCCTTTGGGCTACAAAGGAGCCATATTTCACAGAGTCATAAAAGATTTTATGATTCAGGGAGGAGACTTCGTCAATGTAAGTGAAAAGAGTGGCTGTTGCTGGCTTGTTCCACTGGAGAAAATCTGTATGAAGTAATTAATTTATCTTAGGGTTTCGAAATAATTTTGGCGTTAAGGTTTGATGCGTCATTTTACATCAATATTAAATGTTTTATGGCGTTGGTCATGGATTCTTCGTGATTCGTGAACTCTTGGTGGCTGGCACATTAGTATAGTGGTCTGACGGCCCCGCATTTTAGCAAAATCAGCAGTCAGGAAAGGAGAAGTTGGAATGCTGCAGCAATCTCTGGCGGTGGGCGATTAACCGTTTTCGATAATTCATCTGCTTTCATCTTTTGTCGCTTAACATAGTTCTTAAGAATATAATGCAGAATAATTTTTTAACTCGTGTAGTCTCAATGGTATAGGCGTATTTTTAGAGTTCAATCGTGTTGAAATGTAAGAAAGATTATCACCCTACCTGGGTAACCTAGTGGGACTTGAGATGACCTAGTGGGTGGGACCTTGTGGGACGCTCGAGGTGTGCCATTATCTCTGTCATTGAAAATGCATTACCGATCTGCCGCGATCTCGACGCCCGAATCCAATGTCCAATGTTTTTATTTCTAAAGTGAGCACTATGACAAATTGAACATTCTTAGGCATCACGTGCTGGAACCACTGCACATTTGATAAATTGTGGAACTTTACAAAACAACTTTATTTTATCTAATAGTTAGCACTGTTCTGCAGGAATTGAGTGCTCTACTAGTTTGATAAAAAAATGAATGGAAAGCAGCTGAAGAAGGAATTGAATGCTCTACTATTTTGATAGAAAATAAACAGAAGGCATGCAGACACCTGTCAATACACTCAAGATTTATTTACGGCTGACAGTTGACTATTAAGCCAATGATGTAAGTTGCTTACTTTCCTTAGGCTAACAGATTGTTCTGCTTTGACTGATCTGCTCGCTGTAGTCATTAGTCATTTATAGACTCCTAAAATCTAGCCTGGACTTGCAAGTAGGTAACGTGTTGGTTAGGGTTTTTTTTCTAAGTATGCTGATGGTCATGTGCTGTTAAAAATTTTATTTAGTGCATTTTAATTACATGTATATGATGAGTGAATGACAGGGCTTCCACTGACTCACTTTTCTCACTTTTACTCACTTATTCGAAAACCGGGTGACTTTTCTCACTATTTTGAAATAATGCTCACTATTTTGTAAAATGCTCACTTTTCTGGCAAATGCAAACCTATTCCACAAGAAAATCCATCCTTTCCATGGAAATCACTTGCCTTTGTGCTTGCGCCACGAGTGGTGGACATAGTTCACTGCAATTGCGTTAGTGTTGTGGCCACTCCGTGGCCGCTGCTATGGAAGGGTGCTGGTGTCACGGGCTAGCGGCGGTCAGGCAGGCAAGCAAGGAGATGCTACGGACCACTGGTAGGCGTGTCAGAGCATGTTTGTGTTGTTGCGTGTTGGCTGGCCACTGCGGGCATTTGTTTACCTTTGCTTTTTTCCTTTGCAACCCCTGCGTAAAGGCAACCCATGCCACAGTATGAACCAAGGGGATGGGGAATGTAGGGAAGGGGAACTGGGATCGGGAAAGTAGGGGAGGTTACTACCATATTTGGAACGGAGTTTCTGCCCACGACCACCGCCACCACTCTGGTGCTGAACAACTAGATCGTCTGCTATTAGACTGTCTCAATTTTTTAACATTACCTCCTCGCTACTTGTCTACACAAAAAAGCGAGACTCGGTAATTGCATTTGGCATCGTTGGCTAATGTGCTGATGCCGGCACAGGCCTCGTGCCTCGACTGATGCAGCATGTGGCTTGCTGACAGCCTCTGCAGTTTCTGTGCCGGTGCTCCGGCACGTGAGTTAGACCTGTTGCAGCGTTGTGGTAGAGTAGCAACTGCTCAAGCTCGCAGCAGCAGTACGCGGAAAGTATGAAGAGTACCTGGAGGTTCAACAGAAACTAAAGGAAGACGAGCTGAAGAGATTACAAGAAGAGGAGAACGCTCGCCTGGTAGGGAGAGGCAAGAGGCTGCCCAGTTAAAGGAACAGCAGGTGTTGGGCAAACTACAGGATGACCTGCATGCGACAAGTAAGAAGGAGATTGAGGAGCGCCAGGCCTCTGATCAACTAGTCAACAAGGCAAAAGAGAAACTGGAGGCAGGCTATTGCCAACAAAGATATGACAAAAGTCAAGATTGCCCAAGGTATGTTGGAGGGTGCCCAAACACTGCGGTCACGGGCAGATGACTTGCTTCAGAAAAAGGATCCTTTACAAAAGAAAGTAGAGAAGAGGACATCGTCTCTACTAGAGCAGCTTTTTAAGAATCATAAAAAGTGGCGGTATGAAGATCTTGATGATCTCAAGGAGCAGGTGGACCCTGCCTAGACTAGAAGTATTATTCTTTATTTAAATTATTATTGTTTATTTGATCTCCTAATGTATGGTACAATATGTGCCTCATTCTCATCTATTTTGTAGTGTTCATCTCTAGCCGAGATTTATTTTTTTTTTCATTCTTCAATCTTTCTTGAGTCTGAAATACAGGTTTTCACTGTCCAATTCTTTGTTTTGTAATTTTTATCCCTGCTGCTACTGCTTTAAATAAGAGTTCCTGTTTAAAATATTGAATAATGTAGGGGTATAGTAATTGCCAGAAGTGTAACATGGGTTAAAAATCACCAATTTTCTCATTATTTTCTCACTTTTTATTCACTTTTTCCAAATTTTCCACTCACTTTTTTGGCAAAAATCGCTCACTTTCTCACTTTTCTGTATCAAAAAGTGAGTGGAAGCCCTGGTGAATGAATTTAAATGCAGAAAACCACCTCTGGTATGCATACCTGCTTGGCACCATAATGCAAACTTTGACCATGCTAATTAATCAATCAGTAGGGTAAATACCCTACTGTTGGAATTTGATTAAAATCGTCTGATTCCAACGTTTGGTATGAATGTCTTCCGGGTTCTCACATCACGGGTTGGCTTTAACAGACAACTGTTTTGCTGATATTAGAGTCAGCATCCTCAGGTTGAAGGTATGGGACATGGATTTTGGCTGACTTTAGATAGGCCATCACATCTGGGTACTGCTCTCTGATTGGTTGGTTGTCGGAGAACTCTCTTCCACACATTCTGGAGGTGGTAGCTGTCATCTCTATTGAGATTCGCCAATGTTTTCACTCTCTCAATGGCATCCTTAATTAACCGAGTAGGTATAGTATCGATTCTCCTTCACAATTATTTGAGCTTCATCAAAAAATATGTCCTGTACAAGTTCACTCCATGCATGCTCAGCCATAGCTGACAGATGATGCTGCTTTTTCTTTGTTTCGTTCCTGCATTTGGACTCTCAGACATCTACAAGTCACACTGATGTAAGCTTTTCCACATGAGCTTGGCACTTGATGTACTCCTTCGTACAAGTTCTTAGGAATATTGCCCTTTGATCATGCCAGTACATTTGCTGTCTTAGTCACTCAGTTGAATCTTGTTACTACATTGTATTTTCTTAGTACCCTCAGAAGGGCAGCTAATGATTTTTATGATTTGCATCTGGTTTTGTTCTTATTGAAAACTAGATGCTTTATCTTTTAACCGAGTAACATTAATTTTCATTAGATTTTTGGCATAAAAATTCCTTTGCTCAAAACCTTGTTTTTAGTAGTTGGAACTCATTTTCAAGCTGCATTTATGACTTTTATCATATTGAATGTGATTGACAAAATTGATCAGTTTCAGACATAATTCTGTCACTTAGTTTACAAATGGCATTTTCCCAAGTGGCCTATGCAAGAATTGAAAACCTCCAGTCAGCAGCATTGTGTACTTTCTGCTTAAAATGGTGAGTTCATGGACAGTTCCTGGTCTACCATCACCACTTCAAGGCATTAATAGCCATTCCTACTCCTAGCTACACACTTTCTGCTGCTATTTGACCTTGTGGTAGCTTTCAGGGCAACATGTACATGTGTTCTTTGATATGCCCTTAAAGCCCTCATATGCTACTGCTCTCATGCCATACATAATCCATGGACAGATTTTGTGCAGCATTTTCCACATCTGGTTGGAGCTAACACATGAGTACTTGATGGATGATAAACAGATATAAATTATAGGCATTAGCCACATTCCTGTCCATTGTGGGAATGGGGGCATTTACTCAGATCCAAAATCGCAATTCTGTACACAAAATCGTTAGATGGAAACGAAAAAAGAATTTTAGTGAAAAAATTAATCTTCTAACCACAACCATTCACTCATAAATCAAAAATTAAAATAAGCAGAAGGTGATGTCCACCAAAAAAGCTGCTTTGATAACATTGACATCATTTTCCTCCCGTCCTTGGCTGCTTTTTGAGGAAGGGAAGGGAGCAGAGTGTGAAAGCAAGAAAGTGTGTTCTTGGAAGGTCCGCTCGCACAGATGCTATCGCAACTGCTCCTATTGGCAGAGTCAGCTGTGTCCCCCACCATTGCGATGAGACAAAGTAGCTTCCTGGGCTCAGTTGTGATTGGACAAAGTCGATATACGTCAGAGGTTGCACCATGCCCACTTTTCCGAAAGGGTTAAATACATCGGTTTTTCGCTGCTTATAACTTGAGAAATAATTGACGGATCAAAAAACTGAAAAATACGGGTCTTTTTATTTTACAAACTCTATCAGACTTGGCAATAAAAAAAATATGGTAAATGACCCCATTCTGCTATTGTGCCTTTCAGCGGGTGACTCCGCTAAGGTATCACAGCTTTTGCACAGTCTTTAACTAAAAAGAATTTTAATAACAGTAAGGTTTTCGATTCAGTATTTTTATCCATAGTACAAAGAGTAGAGATTAACATAGATTCTTATTCAAGTTTTCACTGTTATCCTCTTTTTGATCAAATGACTTTTCTATCTACAGGGGGATGGCACTGGTGTCATGAGTGTATATGGTGGGGGGACATATGCTGATGAGAACTTCAATTTGAAGCACGATGCTCCTGGATTGTTATCAATGGTAATTTTGAATCTCAGTTTTTAGCTTTAATTTGACAAATTTAATTGCAATTACTTTAATTTTGAATAATACTTTTTTGCAGGCCAACAGTGGGAAAGACACCAATGGGTGCCAATTTTTTGTGACTTGCGCCAAGTGCAACTTCTTGGATGGAAAACATGTAGTTTTTGGAAGAGTTGTTGATGGACTCCTTGTGATGAGGAAAATAGAGAATGTGCCAACTGGTCCCAACAATAAACCAAAAATACCAGTTATTATATCTCAGTGTGGGCAAATGTAAATGTGTAAAATAAAGTTATTTTAATTATCTGTTTGAACTCAAAATGAGAACATCACATTAACAAGGAAAATAATAACCCCGTCGCACAAAATGGTACGTTAGGACTAAAGTAACTCTGGATACATGCACTGGACACAGGGTGTGATAAAATGGGTAGTGGTACAGGCAGAATTCTGGATGATAGGCTGTATGGAACTTTCTATGTATTTACAAACACCATGCAGGAAATGTTTCTTGCAACTCCAATGAATTTGAGAGCCGTCTAAGTTTGTGTGAATCACGTGCCATTTTCTTTAAAATCTTGCCAAAATTACTCCTGTACATAATTATAACCAAGCCCATAAATAGTGATAAGCTTAATTTCCAAATCTTTACAGCTAAAACTTGATGAGGAAACTCTTTGCATCTTAAATGAAAATATGGTGTGGCTTGGTGCTCATCAAAAAATGCATGTGACAATCGTGTGTGGAAGAATGAAGGAAACTTAAGAGAGTCATATATTATGTGTGAGAATTTGCTTTCAGTCTCACAGAAAAATTCCTGTTTGTAGCTAACTTGTTATGGAGTGTACCTTCGGAAAAGAGCTTTCACAATGATACATTAGGACTAAGGTAACTCTGGATACATGCACTGGACATCACTGGGTGCCATAAAATGGGTAGTGGTACAGGCAGAATTCTGGACGACAGGCTGTATGGTACATACCTTCTATTTACAAACACCATGCAGAAAATGTTTCTTCCACCTTTCCGTCATTTCTACTGTTGAAAACATCTTCTAAATAAAAATTTTATTAATCAGTTTGAATATTGGAGATGCATTGTGAATGAGGAATTCGCATTAATAACTTAAGTTCACGTAAATTCAAGTGTATAATATAAAATTCAACCGGGAGAGGGATTTGCAACAAGTAGACACTTCACTCTTCCTGCTTGTTGATGAAAAAGTAAACCTGTAGATCCATCTCTTGAGACCTCAAGAATTTAGGTATTAAATTCAAAATCACACCACCAAATATTTGAGAGGTAATTAGTAGTTTCTTTGATGGACTACCATTTCACCGATTACAAATTTTCAAAATTTATTAAAATAAAAGTGAACATGGTGCACACCACTCCCATAAAGATCTGCAAGTCATTCTTATTTCATTATTTTCCGTTAAAAACTACTGCTAAACATCCAGCTTAAATTTTGGTCCAATGTGGATTAATAAAACTGCTGTCCTCGATAGTTGAAAAGAAGAAAGTGATTCTGACATCAGATGAGAATGGGGAGTAAAAGAGAACCCAAAATCTTGAAAAGCTTACAAGATTTATTGTTATGGCTTTCTGGCATTTATAGGTTTTTAAACTTGGGAAACAAGGTGATGCCAGCAACTGAATTGGTGCAATGGGCAAATGGGGTCGTTTACCATATTTTTTTCACAAAAAATTCCTAAGAATATTCAGGCAAGCATTTCTCTTGGACTTCACCTAATGGTGGTGGGATGGGATATAGGTCCCCATGACCCAGCATGAATGAAAGGACGTTTGGACAATTTTACGTTAGAAATACTGAATTTTTAAGCCTCCTTCCTCATAGACTATCTCTGGTTGAGATAGGTTTGACTTTCATGCTCTTGTGGCCCGTAGAGCTGAACTATTGAGAGCAATGAAAATTGCCCTTGGTAGTGCCATGTAGGACAAAGAGTAGGAGCCAGATGGGAAAAAGTTCCATATGCTCTGCTCACAGTGTCTGTTCCTCGGGAAAACAGCTATGAGAAGGCATCTGATCCCACTGGGACAGCCCTTCAATTGGCGGTTTCGCGCTTAACACACTGTTTAGGCAATGGAAAACCACCACAATCAAAAATTGTCATAATAATTAGGATGGACTTGTACCATAGAAATATGAATCCCAGCAACAATATGCTTGATCCTAGATGAATGGGGTGGGCAAGGTACCCAGCTGCAGGGCATGGTACAATAATAATTATTATAGTACCATGCTCTATGAATTAATTTATTAGTAGGACCTCTAGAGTGCTGTATGGTAGTACCATGCCGCCGGATTACGAAATCTGTGGTTGTAATCTCATGAAATCCTTCCTCAGAAATAAAAACAATGACATTTTAATGGTATGTTCTCTGTGGTGTTAAAAATGTGTATCAATATAAATGTATAAAAAAGTGTTTAAAAGTTCTGGTGGCAAAACCACCATTTTTCCAGAACTGAAGGGTAACAATAGGACAAATAACACTAAGTGTAACATTTTTCTTTCTGAAATATGTATCCTTCTAATAATATTCCATGCATTCCATTATATGAGTTCGTGGTTTTCACCATATACATATATTAAATGCAGTGGCCCTGGAAAATAAAGATTTAATCTTTCATCATTTTTTTCCGATTTGGATAACAAATGTTTTTATTCTGTAGATATTTTCTGCGAGGTCAAATCAAAAACTCCTGAGTAATGTTTTAATGGATGTGTATGCTAATATTAAGATTTATTTAACAGGGAGAGGAATAGTTTAAACCACATGTAGTTTAAAGTGTTTAATATATTTTCAGTATAATTGTGTAAATCTCCTCAGTTGAATTCACTCTCCTAATTCAATTTGGTAGCTGTTCAGTTCAGCCTTTGGTTAGTTAATTACTTATGCCCACTATGTTTTATTTGCTATTTTATAAAAGTAATCAATTAATGTTAAGCAGAGTCAATAATATCATTATTGGTGGCAGTATCCTAAAAGAATCAAACTATTTTTGTAAGAAACCAGAGGAAATCGTGTTTGGGCTTATGAATGTGATTCAGAAGAATTAAATTCGTTAAACAAAGTAAGTATCACTCTTCATTGATTAAAAAATAATTTCTTCGTTCTGAATCGACAGTATTTATTGTATTTTATTCAGTGACATAAATTTCAGTTCATATATACAAACACAAGTTAATTTACCTTCTTTACCGATACCACACAAATACACAAATTCAAATCGGTTCAAATTTACCGCTCTTTCCAATATATGATCGTACATGTATTTTCTTGACAGTTCTTGAAATGCTGGGTGTACATCGCACCGTTAACAGCGTTTTGATCAGTAAAACATTTTAATGGACCAATACAATGCGAAAGAGACACGAGATAACTAAATTTAATAAATTCATCATCAACAGCACAAATTTCAGTTGTTTCAGTCGAAGAGGAAATAAAATTCATCAATCGACCTATCGAATTCATTTGCAATTCTTGGAGGGAACGGAACGGGGTGGAATTGTGAAATTCGCAATGGGCTCTTAAAATTTTCTGTTTACATTTTGGAGATATTTATGTTATACATAGTAGTAAGGCTGTTATTGTAATGAACATTATAATGGGCCTGAATTCGTTAGAACGTATAGCGATGCATTTCGTAAGGCCGCGATGGTATGTATAATGTTAATATGTATTAATATACTGAGCGTGAGCGTATGTTATCTTTGCTACGGAGACCGTTCTGTTTCTAAGGCCAAGTGGTTTACTTGGCCTTCTGCACGAATCTGTACAAATCTGGCATCTTTATTGATCTCCACACCAATTGTTTTTAATGGTTCATCTGCTACATATTTCTATTTTTAAATGTATCACATTTCTCCGCCTGTATAATTTTCAGGAAGAACAAAATCGGGAGGAGCTTAGGATGCACGCGTCATATGATTTTAACGAATGGATCGGTATTACTGATAGATGATGGATCAACGTTACCTCATCGTCAACTTTTTCAATTATCCGGAATGAGCGATCGGAAGAAAGAATATTCGGAAAGGAAATTGGTTGGGTGAGTGTTCTATTTCACGTTTCTCGGAAGGTATACGTCCATCCATCAAATGGGATGTTGATCTGTGGGTCCTTGGTGCCTTTCAATGTGAATAGGTTAATGTAGGTGTCAGGTTTCTCTCCATTTTTCCTCCAAGTTTAATAAATCCTGCCTATTCCAAAACTTTCCCTCTTAATGGTGTTAATCACCTTATTTTGCTGTTGCTTCCCCCGATACTTGTCAACTAACCTGTTAGGTCATGTAAGCCAGGAAAGCGATCAATTTTGGTAGGAGTACAATCCCAGAACTGATGTGGTGGTTGAAATGTACCAGTTTTGTTCAGTAGATGAATTAGTGAGATGACTGCACACATCCATTTTTAGGTAGTCAAATTATGCTCAGAGACAAGAGATTGAGGCTACAGTAGGGTTTTATCGAATCGCCAGTTTTCCTCCTGAGTAACACTGGTTGGTGTTACTCTAGTTTATAGTCTACTATTGTTACTGCAGTTTTAGCTGAAGAATAATAATTCATTGTCTACCGATTAAGATAGGTCTTAATGGACATTCATTTCTTCCCTCTACCTCTACAGTTCACCCTATGTCCCTCCTCAGACCCCAAGTATACTTTCTATCTCTCATTCTATCAAAACCATCCCAACTAACCAATATTCTTCCCTTGATCATGTCTTTTATAACACACTCACCCTTTATTATGTTCTCCATCCACACCTTCTGCCATCTCCTAATTTCCTCAACCGATTTCCTGTCTTCTCCTACCCTCTCTAGTACTTCATTTTTTGCCCCCTTTAGACCCACCTTATTTTATTATCTTACTCCACACCTCTCAAAAGCCCTAATTCTATTTTCATCTTCTTTCCTTAAAGTACCTGTTACCACCTAATACTGTACCACAATCCATATTAGTCTTTTCTTTACTTCCCTAATCAACAACCCTGTCCTTAGTTTGTGCCTATGAGTGAAAGCCTCTTTTGCGTTTATGATTTTCCTTCTGACTTCAATGGTGCATTACCCCCTTTCCTTCAGTGTAATACGTAGAGCGCTAAATTGCTACACCTGATCCAACATATGGCCTACTTTTAAATTTGACCTGACCCTTTTTTGTTCTTTAAAATCTAATTGCTTTTAATTTTCTTGTGATTTATCTCCATTCTGTATCTTTTGCACTGTCTTTGTAACCCATATATGTAGTATTTTTTTAATAACTTTTTGGCTGACTGGCTGACAAGCACTTGGTTCTTTTTGAACCTCATCGACTTTATCAATTTTCTTCCAACCCCTTGCCCGAAGCTCACCCCACCCCACCATCTCCTTCAAGTATGTGCTAAAATGTGCTAGTGATAACACCTGTTTAACACCCTTTCTTATTACCACCCAATCTGATTCTCCATCAGCTACTCTCACTTGTGTCTTCTGTGCCATGTATGTATAGGTTCCTGTTAAGTCTCTTGTCCCTCCAGTCTACTCCTTTCTTCTGCAATATTTCCATTAACATTTCCACCTCACTCTGTTGAATGCCTTTTCAAAATCAACAAAGCATGTGGATACATCCTGATAATATTATAAATTCCTATCGACTAGTATTCTCATCACTGCAGTCGTATTGTGAGTGGCCCTCCCCTTGTGAAAAAAAACTTATTCTCACATAGAACTTTGTTTGCTCTCTTTTCCATGTTCTTTTGATGATTAAAAGTACCACCTTTACTACATGAGAAATTAAACTGATCGTTCTTAAGTCTCTGCATTCCTGTGTCTCCCTCTTTCTCAGTATAACTACAGTATTTTAAAAATCCTCCAGCCTGACACCCTCCTCCTACATCCTACAAACAGTTCATGAAATCTCTCCATTTCAACTCCTAGGATTAGAGATGGGTAAATTACCGTAATTTTCAATTGAGGTATATTACTGTGGTAAATTTCGAAAATTACCGCAATTTTCCGGTAATTTTAAGTTTTGAGCTGCAAATCCTTATCAGAGGACTCAAAACGAAATCAAATAGCATTGAGTAATAAATACCGACGCTTATGTCAAACATATCACGACGTTTATCTATTATAACTCATTACAAAAATTAAAACGAAGTTGGCAGCAACACGCAATTTGCTTCTCTCTTGTCACACTATGAGAAATTTTCATTCCAAAGACATACCTCTGCGCAATGTGCATTTTTAATTTTACTCTGAATTAATTGGAAATAATTATGGACACAATGTAAACAAAATCGTTTTAGCTTCTTAATTTATAATATCACCCATTCCTATGGTTTCTTCGTGAGGAAGAAATTTTCTGAAAAAGAACTTTTCTGAAAATTACCGTTTATTACGGTAATTTTCAGGGGTGTTGGTAATTTACGAAAAATACCACGGTAATTTACCGAGTAGCCCATCTCTACCTAGGATTGTCAGAAGTTCAACGGGGATGTTATCTATCCCCTTCACTCTACCCACTTTCATTTCTCACCGTGGCTTCTCTAACTCACTTGTCAGTACTCCTGTCCCCAGCTCATCCATAGCTATGTCCTTTTCCTCTTCCATGTCCAAGTTCCTTGGCCTATTTTTACTATCATATAGTTCTTCCACATATTCCTTTCACCGATGTTAAATCTCTTCTGGTTCCATTGTTAAATTTCTCATTCTGTGTTTGGTGCATCGTGGCATTTGTCATTTCTTGATGCCCCATAACATTCTAACCTTTGAGTGCAGGGCACCTTTTTTTTCTGGGTGCCTGGGTCACTAACATGATTGGAAAATACCTGACTTAGCAGATCATGTTTCTAGGAAAAAAGAAAGAAGTGAAAGCATTGTCATCGGTATGACGATCAAATGCATATTGTCAACACACTTTATTTCAATATCAGTGAACACAAATGTAACTATGAATATGCACAATGGAAGCAGAATGAGAAAGTCCTGTTCATACACTTTTGAAAATGCCTCATGTTTGCTTGAAAACTGAATGGGCTCAACAATCCACACCTAAGGAAGAAGAGAAGTGGCACCTCAACTAATTAGATATTTTACTTGTTTATATTTTTAATAACATTTGGTTCCTGTATCGTAAATGTAAACACACGTCATTTGATAAAGTAATCCTTTGAAATTTAGTCTTTATTTTGTACGCATCTGAAGTAGTATACTTTTAAAATGGGTTGTCTACAGGGAAAAGCCATCTGTTTTCAATGCTAGGAGCATTTTTTTTACCACTGATTTTAATTAAATATACCTTCAATAAGCTACATAATATTGATCTATCAATTATTCAAAGTAGATATACCTAAATTTTTATCATTCATTCATGACAAGTATACATTTTCCCCAGGAAAATGTTCTTTTTTTAAATTCATAACCCTTGAATTTTTCTAAAAAATTGTCAAGTTGCTTAATTTATTCAGAAAAACTAAAATAGCTCTTTAGGAAAGCTAATTTTGAATCTTTAAAATCTATTTAAATATTTTTATATTTTACTCGAAACTCTTAAAACTTGGTAGGCAAGTTCAGTTCACTGGTGCTTTATGGTCTTATGATGTTTCTTTTTTCAATTACTGAGTTATGATTAACCCTCTTAGTGCCACTGAATTTTGGTAGTACTAGTGAAAAGTGCCAGCATGATTATGAGAGTTTTGTAACTCCTTTTGAAAATTATAAACAATATGAAGTTACTTTTTATATATGAATGTAATATTATTTTTATTTAACAAAAAATGGATTAATTGTTTTTATGGTATTCTGATACATTGCATAAAGGATTAAAGTAATTATTACAACAAAAATAGTTTAAACATCAATTCGCTCCTCGAGCCGATATATCGGCTCGTGGCACTTTTCGGCCGTGGAGCAAAAGCCGATATATCGGCCCGTGGCACTAAGAGGGTTAAATGCCACATGATACAATTCGTAAGATTGGATACAATATAAAATTTCTAGAAAATGTTATTCTGTATAGCTCATATAAAAATAATTTGTTGTATGTATATATTTCTGTAATGCATATCTACGTAATGGTAATATATTTCTCTTTGAGAATTGACTTTGCTTTTTTTCTCTTTCAGATACTCCATGGAACAGATGTTTGATGTTGTTGCAGATGTGGGCAATTACAAACAATTCGTTCCCTTCTGTAAAAGCTCTATTGTCACTCTCAGCCGACCTGGGCTCATTAAAGCAGACCTAGTCATTGGTTTTTCTGTAGTTACTGAAAGTTATACATCCAGTGTCACGTTAGTGAGGCCTAATCTTGTAAAAGCTGTTTGCACGGAAGGAACCCTCTTTAATCATTTACTTACTAATTGGAAGTTTTCTCCTGGACTGAAAACCGTCCCACAATCATGTGTAATAGACTTTTCTGTTTCCTTTGAGTTTCGTTCATCCTTACACTCACGATTATCGCACATGTTTTTTAATGAAATAGTTCGGCAGATGGAAAATGCTTTCATTACTGAGGCTAGGAGGAGGCATGGAACACCATCAGTAAAGAGTAGAAAATTAGGATTTTTATCCTCAAGATCTTGATATTGATTTGAACTTAGTTGAAAAGATTTTGTATATAATGTTGACATTATTTATGTTCTTAGATATCTTTGACTCACTCCTGGTTACATTGCTCATAATAGGGCATTGTTAAATTTTCTGAAATGTTTTTAAGTTATTAGAAATTGTTTGATAACAATTGTTATTTTTCTGTGCCAAAGTGTTAAATCATGACTGTGATAAAAGTAAAAACTTTTCATGGAAATCTTGATAATTGACTGCATTTAAATATTTCACTGGTAATTTTGGTTAGTCGTTACACCTAATAGGCTTACCTACTTTGTTTGATTTACGCAACTGAGAATTGTAGAACCATAGAAAATGATGCAGCCATTTAAAAAAATTATGTCTAAAACTGTCTCTCAAGTACTATCTAATACACCTCCATTGGAATAAGGAATCAGTGTAGCAAGCCGACGGTGGTATACAAGTTGGTAAAGCTTTGGCCTGGCAACACAATGGTCTAGAGTTCCAATTCCCCCAAGGACTTCATTACTGTTCATCTTAAATTGGGTTCAGTACATGATATAACTTGAGAAGTTACAACATCTATCTTAATTCTACTAAGAAATCAGCAAGCACTGATTCCAAAGTCAAATTTGCAGTTTGACCACTTGAGTTTGAACCACCTCCGTGTGAGATGAAAGAAACAAGAACGTTGACCTGTTTATTTATGCCGTTTAAAAAGTTGATACTTTCACTGAAGCATCAGAACAGGAACATTCCTGAGCATCAGAAAAGTGAGGCACTTATGACAGGGATTGGTCAACAAAAGTATTTTTCTACCTGTTGCAGCCAAAGCCCTGATTCCTTTGTAAAGCCCGGTTCACATGATACTTCATCCAGCAGAAGACATAGTGTGCTAGCCGCTTCTTGATATTGAGGATGAAAACTTGCATGATTGGAACCGTCCTAGCAGGTTTCACATGATCATTGACCTTGTGCTTGTTATGAAGCAGTTATTCCATATGACTCCATACTAACTAAAAAAAGAGAAATTCGCACAGCGTCTGTAACGCGACTTGATCGGTTGATGGCTACTGGGTCCTACCAGAAATCTAGTACTGAATCAAGTATGAAATCCAGTAGCTCAGCGAGTATGCTAGCTAGCTTGCTTGCTAGCCAGCATACTGGTTCTATTCACTTGATACTGGAAAGCTAGTATACTTTTTAGTATACTGGACCTTGTGCTGGTGCTTGTACTTGTGAAACTGGCTTTAGTGTAAGGTCCTGAAAAAGGGAAGGTTGGGATATTGGTATTAAACTAACATTTACTGCCAGAAACATAGAAGCTAAGACTGGTGGGTGCCTCTAATATTCTTTCATCCTTTTTTTCTTGAAATATTTGCTGCTAAGGTAAGTTTTCTTTACTTCAAATGCCACATTTCAAGCATGAGCAACCTATTTTCATTTGTGTCCACCTTCTATTCTTCGTCCATCAGAGCAATGTATTTTCAGAAATAACTTATGACCGATGGGTATGGGGAAAGTGATTTTCGCCCTCAAGGCGCACGGATGTACACCCTGGATACAAATAGCATGTCGCAAATTTTCCCACAATTTCTCTTGTGGCATTCTGATTCATAACTGTAGTACAAGAATTGGGAAAAGGTGTGATGAATGGGATCTTTTACCATATTTTTTTATTGCCGGAGTTTGTAAAGTAAAAAGACCCGTATTTTTCCGATCTTCGATCTGTCAATTAGTTCTCGAGTAATAAGCGGCGAACAACTGATGTTTTGTAACCCTTTCGGAAAAGTCGGCGTGCAAATGACTCGTATGTCATCCACTTCGTCCAATCACAACTGACAAGCTCTTTCGAGTTATCACAATGGGGGACACAGCTGACTCTGCCAATGGAAGTGGTTGCGACAGGATCTCTTCAGCCAGACCTCCGCTACCTTCCCGTTCTTCCTCAACACAGTCAAGGACGGGAGGTGGGTGACGTAGTAATCCTTAACGCATCGCGTACGTGAGGGCGCAATAATGTCCAGGTAAATGGATTGGCATGGAAGAAGAGCTAAACGCTTGAGGCTTAACTTTGTGATGTTCCCGGTTCAAGTCCTGGTGTAGGAGGAATATACGTTTCTGGGGATTCTCGCTCGGTCACGGAGATTTTAAGCATTCGGAAGTTCATATTGGTAACCTAAAATTTACGGGCAGATTATTTGTCACTCCAGTTTTCTTCTTGGCGATCATTTTTCTGTAACTTTGCGCAGGTAACCAGGAAGTTGATAATATTTGATAAGTTGATAATTTTCGGCAAGTTTATTCCTAGAGATTTTCACTAGTAGCAGTTTTCCACATCTAACCCCAGAAGTCCAAACACTTGAAACCCTTAATTCCTTCATTCAGACACCGCATGTCATTCAGTTACAGTCATGTCGTTCATGCCACTCCCATCCATGTCATTCGTCACATTACTCTGGTCTTCTTCTTCTAGGTACTATCTGGCTCCCATTTTAGAGCAGCCTTTGGGATTCTTTAATAGCTCATCCATTGAACACGCACAAGCAATCGTCATCTTCTTTCTTTTAAGGTCTCTTTTATTTCCTTCATTACGTCCATAATGCCACTAATCGCCGTATTAAAAACTATGTTCTTCATTTCCGTGCAGATCTCCGCCAAGAGTTTTATTCTACGGCTCGTAGTTAATGAGGAACTTGCCGATAAAAAGTTGAGGTAATAGAAGATACTATTTCACTTACAACGCTGAAAACTAGGCTTTAAAGTGTGCCTAGTTTCGGAGATAAACATTTGCAAAGTTGGTGAAATTCCTCCGCGAAAAAACTGCACAGAAGGGGGCGTGTCCCTGCGTGACGTCACTTCTTCCGTCGAAAGGCAGCCAGCCGTACCAGCGATTCCACGGCGCGTTCCGTAAATCCTCAGAGGCGTGCTTATGGAGGCCAATGAAACCACTGGTTAGCACTTCTCAGTGGATGGACGTAATACCGTCATTATTCTCCTATAGGAAAGGTAAATTTGTAGATAACTACTCGTACACCAAAGTATATTTTCCGTGGCGTCTCGGATGGGCGAATACGTACTATTCTTTGTCTCATGAATTCTGTTTTCGTAAATATTAAAAAGGACAGTACATAAAGGTGTGAGAGCATAAACGTGGATATAAGGCGTAATAGTGGTAATTTTTTAAAGTATTACTTTTGAACAATCGTCCATCCCACAATTGATAGGAAAGTTTAAGGGTTTTCCTTTAAATCTTGTATTGTGAAATATAAACAATTTTATAAAGTTCATCAAGTTGTCTCCGTTTAATCTGATACCGTGCTGTCAGATTGATTTCTGAGGTTGGTTTCCTCCTTGCCGCAGAATTAAAAGGTGAAAGTAAAATAAAATCGGGTAAATTAATGTTTCCATATACTATTTCACATCGGAAATACGCTAACCTTCTTATACTTTACCTTCTAAAACCCATGTTCTCCTCAAAACTCTCATTCTATTTGTACCACAAAATTGAAAATTTTGTTTTCGGATTACTGAGAAAGGTACTTCAACAGCAAGTCTTCCTTCGATTGTGGATAGCCGTACGGTAGGTATGAATACACTACACGGCAGGTTATCTCGGAATCTTCTCGTCAGGCTCTTCTTTTCTCCTTCACTTGCTCGTTAGTTACAGACTCGAAGTTTTCCCAAGTGTTAAACTCCATTCACGTTCGATGGGGCCCATTTGTAAAGTTCCTCAAGAGTCTGAATTGGTTTCTTATAATTGAGCTTCAGACTGGGACGTGTGGCTTTTCTTCAGTGTCCCTTAAATCCATCACTTGTATCCTTTACCTGAGATGTGGTAAAGAAATGGCATCAACTCCAAAATCTTGGCGATGCAACAATTTCAACATTTTGTCGCTGTTCTTATATTGTGTCCCCGCAACGTTGAAAAAGTAAAATTTTTGAGTAGGTTTAGCACAATTTACTGAAACCCATAGCCCCAAAACTGATTTAGTCTTTTGTTACACTTACGAAATGAGTATATACATAATGGCCAGGACATTTTCATTAATACGAACGCATTCACGATATATAACTCCTTTTGTTAGTTATTAATTTGCACGATAGAAAGCAACATGTATGCCTCCTGTCGACAATAATATTTTATTATTCATATTTTATTTTTACTGATGTATTTTACTAGTAGCTGGCAAATGTTTTATCTACATCTACGTAATACCCATAGAGTTAATAATACCTCTATGGTAATACCATGAGAGACACCGCAAGAGTGTGTGGCAGAGGGTGAATATCACCAAACATGCACTACTTACATCTACATAATACCATGCAAGCCACCATAAAGGTGTGTGGCAGGGGGTAAACTCTCACCAAACATGCACTACATATCATGCATAAAAAAAGGACTTACATGCAACTTAGTGCTGCAGTGTTACTACCTCATGGAGGAATGCCAGATATGAGTCAGCTGCGGCTAGATAGTATCTACGTGGTAATGAAGTGATTACTGGTTACATATGCAATTCTCTGCATATATTTATCTATTCCCAAGTTGAAGTAGTTTGTTTTGTTTTGTGATCCGAGTTTCAGAAATAATTTTTTCGCTCAGTATTTGATCAGTTGTTCGTGTATTCTCGTCTGGTTGACAGCTATTTTTCAGATTGCTTTTGATTTTAAGTGATGGTTCACACCACTTTTTACACTTCCTAGCGGTGGTTTGTGGGGTATTTTGTATATTAAGTAGATTAATGCTGGAGCGATTGCACTAATGACTGATCGAGGTGTTGAAGACCGGATTGAATATTACTGGGAAAACACATTACTTAATTAGAGCATTGTCAAATCTGCATGAAGTTATAGCAGCGGACTCTAAAAATCCAATTCCTCGCGCATCAAAATCTGTTTCGTTCCACCTCGAGGCTCAATCGTACCGTTTGCTAATGGCTAAGAACTCGGTCAACTATACCACCCATTCGAAACTTCTCCTTGCCATCAAACCCCGTCAGCGGAATATTCAACTTGACCTTGCGTTTATGCTTTACCGCTGCTTAGGTTGTAGAAGTGTATGGGATCGGACACATCTCGTAAGAGTCACGATTTGTGCAGCAGTGTTGTCCAAGGGCAATGCCTCGTGTTAAGTCCCAGTGCGCTCTTTTGTAAATCTCTTGTGCTTCGAGAGAATATGATAGTCTCTCGTTTCTGCATCACTCACTTGAAAGTGAATTCATGCTGTTGATGAATCGTGACGGTTATTATTTTTTAAATTGAATTTTAAACCATTTTGGAATTGGGAATGTGCGTTGTAAACAGTATTATTCACGAAAACTCCTGTCAAGCCCGTCTGAGGGTAACGGAAAATCCTACACTTTGGTTATGGTACATACAATGATATGCGACATGCGGTATGTATGTACAATGATGTGCGACTCGTATAGCTGAGTATAGTACAAATGTTAGTTGGTCCATGCCTACCAATTAGGTCTCTTCCGTCAATGGATGTCATTGACAAATCATCGACAATTTCTGAACAAACTTTTTTTCCTGCATTGAGTGTTTTCTCCTCTCCTTAAGCTTAACCCTACTTTTAGCATTTTCCTCCTCCCTCCTCCTCCTTGTTCATCAGGCATTCTCTCCTCTCACACTTCGTTTAATCTCTCAATTAAGCCTATTCACTTCGTCCGCTTCCTTTGGTTTTCTTCCTCTAGTGTAAACCTTTTCGCCAACACTCCGTCACCCACCATATTTTCCCCCCAGCCAACCAACTCCGTTCCTCACGAAATTCACATCTAGTAAGCCACCAATGTTTCCAAGGTTTCGGGGACCAAGCAACGCTAACTACGTATTACAACTGAACATCTGCCATATTCCTCCGGGTGGTAACATTGTGCCTCTAAATTGCATGTGAGTAGTGTATGCACGGAGTAGTATTTTTTGCACGCCTGCATGGTAATAAGCGTAATAAGTATTACGTAGATGTAGATGAAATCAATCCAATTGATAATTCATGCGAGGTTCATCCCCTGCCACTCACCTATTCAGCGTCTTGTATGGTATTACGTTGTTGTAACTGAAATGTAAAACTTGACTTCCTTACAGCCCATTCTTTCCCATGTCATTCAGGGTTTTATGAACGCAAAGAGCGCGACGCACGTTTGCTAGATAAATAGTGAATGGAGATCGAAGCACACGCTGGAATATTCTATCAATTGGCTCTTAATAATGTCGTCGTTTATCACGGGCTGCAAGACTGCGCGTTCACGGAACGTTTTCTGATTTGCTTCCACCTAGGCAAGAGTCTTGAGTCGGTCAAATCCACGACCGCGAGATTGACTGCATGGAGAGCATAAGTGCTCACGACAAACGTTACTGTTCTTATTTTTCATTCATGCTGCACGATAAAAAATAGAATTAACTTGGGGGTCTTATCGTGAGAGAACCGGGTTCATATCCCAGACATGCAGGTAATTTTTCGGGTGAGAGATGTGGAGAAATCACTCCAATTTAAGTTCAACTGTGAAAATTCCTTATGGCCCCTTCCGGCGTCTTTCATCAAGAGAATTCTGAACCATGGGGTTTCTCTATTATCCTTCCTCCACTTCCTTAAGATCCTAACCTCTTTCCCTGACCTACACTTAGTGGCGTAAATGGTCTTAGTTTTCGGCCGCATCATGAAATTACAGCAACAGCCTTACTGAAATGCTCATGGTTGAATTTGTGGGGAATGCATTGTAGTTGTAACCTTGTGTTTATCTCAACACAGCAGTATTTTATTGCTGAAATCAGGATGAAGGCAACCTTAGAGAATTATTCTAAATAACTAAAAATGGTGATTGATAATAATCCTGAGGCTTGCGTGAATATAGCGTAATGTAGAGCCATACATACATCGGGGGTCAAGGGAAATATTTTTATTCGAATAATCTTTCCTTTTTAATGTCTTCTAACGCTAGTTCACTCAATACAAACTCATAAAAAAATCACTCAGTATACCAATCTCATTCAGTCATTACATTTCAATCAATACATTAAGTACGTTTCACTCAATAGGCTGATTTATTTTCACTCAATACATTGGTTATGTTCTCATTATATTTCACTCGATTCATCGGTTTTATTGACGGAGCCCGAAATATTTCCGACGAGGTCCGCCTTTCCGGCATTCAATTACCTACGTTATTTTTCTGAAGTGCTTCGCTCTTGACCCTGAGAGGGAAAGCGAGAAGGAATTATTTCAGCACTTGTGAAACCCATGGATCTCCTAGTTCAAGAACGAAGGAATTCCTTTTTTAGTCCCTTGTTTTCTCCGTACGAGTAAAGAACAGTCCCATACAGCTGATCAGCCGTGTGAAATCCGTGCGAGAATGCTTGGAGGCGCTTTCGTCTTGTAATAAGCTGCTTTTCGTTTAAAGTGTTTACAAGTAATTACCGCTTGTGTTTCAGTGAGTGACAAAGTCTAAGACATGCGATGTTTCATGATAACAATTGTCCAAAAGGTTAGCTATTCCGGTGAAGATTTTGTTGCTCAGCAAATCCTGCTAAAAAAATCCTGTTTGAAATTCGAAACTACTCAAGGTGTTAATACAACTCAATACGTTATCCAAGGCAAATTGTAAGAGTGTTAATCAAGAACCAAGCAGTGTTTCATCCAGCAAACATGACATCGCAAGTGAGATACGAATACCAGTGGTTTAGATTGAGAATCACGTGAAGAGACCAGGTTATATTTTGACGTGCTCGCATGTTTCGTGGCTATTAGTGTCTTTCCAAGAAGAATTAACCGTAAACTGTTGCTGTGAAGCTACCCTCGCTGTAATGACGGCATACAATCTTTCTCAAGAGTTCCCGTAAAGGTAAGTAATCGCATGGTGTGCTTCCATTTCCCATATTTGTTTAGCTACCCACGTCCAAAGGCGATTAGCGTTGCTGAAGTATCCCAGAGAACGATGAAGACGAATTTCTCTGTTGTTGCAGTAGGAAGGTTTCAATTAGCAAGCACAAACCTTTGTTTGGATGTCAATGTAGATATGATAAACTCGATACTTCCAATATTATCCAAAAAGTAACCACAAGGGTGTTTGGCAGAGGTTTCCATCGAAGGATTTCATTCATATGATTGCTAAGCATAGAAGATAACGGAATTCCTGTTCGAAAATCGATGGGCATGTTAATCTGAAAATATTTCTTATTCAATTTTTCGAAAATCGCAATAGATACGGAAATCAGGAATCAGATTTTATTCAAATTTAAGAGTTGGTAGACCAGAAATAAAATTTTTGTACGTTGCATAATGGAATCGTAGGTAGTTGTAAGAAAACAATTTATTTTTTTATAATTCATTGTAGAATATAGTTCAGGGAGTACAGAATTATATTCATCAATTGCGTATATTGTTACTTTCTCCCGCCAAAGTGAGGTTTTCGGTAGTAATGGTAGATGGAGCTCTTAATTTTGTAGTAAAATATTTTCGAAAACGAACCATCTTGCAATTATATATGGAAATATTAATACCAAATATGAATATCCAGCAGTAGAATTAGCAAGAGAAGATTTAAATCCGCAATATTTATTGAACGTGTTAGAATTTATTAATCATGACGAATTCTCATTGCTCTTTGGTGATTGGTCTGATCTCGTAGACGTCACACCTGACCGTGACCTTTATACCCGTGATCAGAAATCTGGTCCTCAGTGTTCGTCGGGACGTGGTGAGGATAAGAGGCCAGAGGTGAGTTTTCAGCCCTAATTTAAGAAAGTTGTACTTTAAGTCAATGTGTATTGTTAACGTCCCTTGATTTTGCAGTGACTTTGATGTAAAACTCGAAACTTATATTTCTGGATGTACGAATAATAGAGATATATTCCGAGATATACTACCATATACTTTACAGTATTTAAACTTCATGCCTTGCCAAGTAATTCTACCTTGCGAGTATTAAATGTTATTAGGTGCTATTAATTGGCGAATGTATTCTGTAAAAGTGCAGTGAAATTCGTGGGAAAATATTGTTCCATTTGTTAATGGTTTGAATTTGTTAATACAGGGAGAAGTTATTGGAATTAAGTGCTGGATCTTCATCATCAACGGTCACGTTGAACATAGTGAGGGAAAACTGGGAAATCCAGGAACTGGCTCTGAGGAACGCTCTTCAGTGGGTTATTGGTAAGTCCGCTGCATTACTAATGTTTTTCATTTACGAGGGTTTTCATTTTCAGGTAAAGTCATTTACGTCGTTTTTTCGTATTTCTGTTACTTCTGGTCTAAGGCAGGTTGTTCTTTGATCTTTCCCGCCCAAAATCTCAAAAGATAGTTTCGAGTGTAAAGAGTTTTTTTGACTTTACTAGAGTTCTCCTCGTCGCATTCCCGTTTATTCTTCGTTAGAAATCGAAGGCTTTTTCTCTTTTGTTCTGCTAGAAGTAATATGAATCCGATATTAAAGGATTGCTGTTAATGAAACTGAACTTAAAAATTATGTCGCGCTTCTTCACGTTCTACCTTCTTGAAATGGATTTGTTTTTGTGGATGACTATTTCGCGATCCGATCTCTTCGCCGCAGACATTCGCCAATTTGGAATGTATTATCCTCTTAGTCCCTCGTCTGTTCCAAGCTCATTTTCATTTTCCAATCAATTATCATTTTTATGTGAAGGGGTTTGCGTAATGTTCCCAACATTGACGACGACCCCAACGAGTTAAAATATTTCAGTTACTTTTACCACTTTTACAGCGTAACAGCGTTAATTTATGGAATTCGGTGGTAAGGATGACAAATAAGTCACAATTTCTATGATATTTTTGAGCAATGCAAACTGATTGTTAATACAGAAGTTCACCGCTGACGGTGACGGAGAGCTCTAGAAGATAGGAAGAGATTTACTGATTTCCGTCAATCTTTATCGCTCGGGAGAAGCAGATACGATGATTGATATTCACTGTTCGCAAGAAAATGAAAAGTAGGGAGAGTCCGCTATTTACAAGACAGGCTTTCTTGAGATTTGATGTGAGTTTTGTGATTTCTATCCACATTCTCGTGCTCGTAATGTCTTACAATGGAATTACTGTGTTTTCAGGGTACAATTGATGGTATGTAGTACATTTGAATCGTTGTTTTTCAGAGTATTTTTCCTTTTTTATTAATACTGATAATTTACTTGTGATCTACGCCTTCGCACGTAAATGAACTCGGAAAGCAGAATCCTTTTGCGTGGAGTTGCTCGTTGAGAACAGGGCCACTTTGACTTCCTACCTTCTGAGTTCGTGATCACTTTGCTCGAAAGATGATGTGGAGGACCGTAGATTGAAGGTTATCTATCTCGTTCGTATTTCAATACTTTTCATTCGTTGTTCAATTACCGGTGAACATTTTAGTGTCCTGAAATTCGACGACAGATATTGGTAACGCGCGCGCTGGTGCTATCGTTTTTTCTAATTGTCGTTCAGAGAACTCAACTTTTGTTTTTAATTTTGTCACCCTAGTCTAATCAATAGATACGAAGAAATACCTCCAGGCGTAACTTTGTGGAATTGAATCATCATAAAAAATAAGAATAAAAATGACTTTGTATATTCCACACTTTTATTAACAAGACCGACCGCGGTTTCGACGGCTATAGCGTCATTATCAAGGCAACCAACATATAGTGTGCAACAAGTGCCGAAGGAATGGCCTTAAATACAAAACAGCAGGGGGGGTGGGGTAACAAATTGAGGCTCGGAGTGGGAGGGGGGGGGGGGGGGGTTGGATCGCTTGCGGTTGACTTGGGCAAGGAATTCATTTGGTAGGAAAATGGAGGGGTGGCCTGTAGGTGTAAACGTTTTCTCTTGGTTGAAGGCTAGTGGAGGAGGGGGGGGGGGGGGGGGGGGAAGGTGCGGAGGGGTTGGGGGACTGGTGTGGTTTGGGAAATGTTATAAAGGGTGATGCTTTAAACTCTGCCATGTCATTTAAAATAGTAACATTATGAGATTTAGAGTGTTTTACAATTTCATATCGTTCTAAAAAATCCAGTTTAAAACTTTTGTCACACACATGTAAAACATTAAAATTAAAATCTGCACTATGTCCAGTGTCTGTCAAATGTTTGGTAAAGGTGGATTTTTCATCTCTGTTCTTTGCACTCCTCTTGTGTTCATTCACACGAGTGGAAAACTTCCGTCCAGTCTGTCCTATATATACACCATTACAGTCCGAACACTTTAACATATAGACACCACTCTTTATCGAAGGTTCAAGTATATCTTTAGAATTGAACAATAACTTGTCTAACGTGGAGGGGTTATAATAGCAGACTCGGTAGTTATTCCGAGGCAGTCATTTAACGATATTGTTCGTCATGTTCCCTAGGAATGGAAGTTTGCACCACTGTTTGGGTTTCTCAGGCGGTATCTTAGTTAGGTTTGTTATGGTATTAATGGCCTTGTGATATAATTTTTGGTTGAGTAGCTTATGTACTACGTTGATGTTATATCCATTTCTTATTGCAATGCATTGGATGGTTTTTAATTCCTTATTGAAACAATCGTCACTCAAGGGGATAGAAACAAGTCTATGCAGCATGGCATGGAGGGCCGACAGTTTGTGGGAATGGTGGTGGTGAGAATCGTTGCAAATGATTACGTCGGAGAAAGTGTCTTTGCGGTAAATAGAGAATTGGTGCCTTTTTCTGAGCTATGGAGATGGTTAGATCCGGGTAGTTCAAGTGGTCTGTACCAATCTCCATCGTGAAAATAATTGAGCCATGGAGAGAATTTAAAAATGTCAGAAAAGTGTTGAACTGTCTCAGACTACCAGTCCAAAGGCAGATGATGTCGTCCACGTATCTGTAATAGTAAAATACGTTTTTTAAAAGGATATTATTTGATTTAAAGAGTTTTTCTTCTAACTTGTCCATGAAAAATTCCGCCAGTAACGGTGAGAGGGGGGAACCCATAGATAGACCGTGCCGTTGTCTGTAAAAATTACCATTAAATAAGAAGTAGTTTTGTTCGATGCACATGGTTAAAAGTTCCTTAAAGTCATTAAAAACACCACCGCTACAATCTGCTCTTCTTAACCAGTCTATGGCTATGTCAATCGCCTCCTGCCCCGGAACTGATGTGAAGAGATTTTTGACGTCGAAAGACACCAACTTTCCATTCGATGGGGGAGTAACACTGGAAAGAATGGACGCAAGTTCCGTTGTGTTCTTGATACTGTATTTGGGCTTAAAAGACGTGAACTGTCCAAGGAGGGTATTTAACTTGGAGGAAATCTGGTGAGAGGGAGCGGTAACATGTGATACCACAGGCCGTATAGGGACATCCGGTTTGTGCGTTTTGGGAAGGCATTACATCCTGGGGGGTAAGGGATTCATCTTTATCAACTGCCATTTTTCCTTCGGGGAGAATAATGAGTTGCATTTGTCAATGGTCGACTTTAGGGTCGTTTGGAAAATATTTGTTGGGTCTTTGTTTAAAATTTCAAAATTGTTGTCGGAAATGAAATCCACGCACTTTTCACATAGTCTGCTTTGTCTAATACAACTATACTATTGCCTTTATCTGCCTTAGTAATAATCAACTCTTGTTGAGTGGCAATATTCCTAATCTCTTGGATTTGGCGTTGGAACAGGTTACCTATTGGATCCCAATTTCTTAAAGAATAATTGGTAATACATTCTGCTATCAATTGCTTTTTTCCCAGTGACTCCCTATATAACGCAACTTCACAGTCCGCCAAAAGATTAAGGACAACGTTTTTATTTAAGGGTAACTTTGGAGCGAATTTGTATCCTTTGTTTAAAAGAGCACAGTCAATCTTGGAGAATTTATATGATGACAAATTAACCAGACGTGGAGAAAACATAGGGTCATTCAAGTCAGTAGGCAGTTGAGCGGGTGGGGGAAGTTGTCGTGCACATAGGTTGCGTAGTTTCTTCCGGAGCACTGTAAGTTTCTTGAAGGCAACACAACTCACCAAATGTTTGACACTGTCTTGGTATGCAATCCACTCACACCAGCTCAAGTTGTTGGCTAGATACAGATGAAGGAAGTAGAGATGAAGTAGGAAGATACAGATGAAGTTCCTTGCCCAAGTCAACCGCAAGCGATCCAACCCCCTCCCACTCCGAGCCTCAATTTGTTACCCCACCCCCCCTGCTGTTTTGTATTTAAGGCCATTCCTTCGGCACTTGTTGCACACTATATGTTGGTTGCCTTGATAATGACGCTATAGCCGTCGAAACCGCGGTCGGTCTTGTTAATAAAAGTGTGGAATATACAAAGTCATTTTTATTCTTATTTTTTATAATCAATAGATACCCGATTTTTTTATCAACATTCGTTGATTTGATCCTTTTTCTATAATGTATTATGCAACTGAGGAATAATAAATATTTCCAACATAACAGCAAGGATAACTAATAAATATCAGCGTGTGTGTTATCCATGAGGTATGTTAAAATTCTGATTTTATACAATAATTGGTATCGATTTGACGGTTGGCTACAGCAAGATACCAAGATACCTGAGACTAGTTGCCCAAAACAACATTCGTTCAATCTCGTTCGGAAACTACTAAATAAGTAAACAAGATGTAAAACCATTTCACTCGTTTCATCTCTAAACAGGTTAACCCCATGCAAGCTTAACAAATGACGTAAACTCTCATTTTTAGGAATGGGTTATACACAAAATAGCCACACACATTCCCGATGACCGACTCAGAGTTAGCTACTACGATCCAGTAACCATAGAAAAACTTCTTTTTAACTCTAAGGACAACATTGATAGTTCCACTAAATGTGGTGTGTATCTACTAGAGTGTGATGATTGTAACGGTGCTTATGTTCATGTACATCTCTATGTACATAGTTCCCTGCGAGCCACAATTAAGGTGTGTGGTAGGGGGTGAATTCTAACCAAACATGCACTACAAATCAGCATAAAAATTAGCAATAATATACTAGTCTAAACTTTAACGTTTTTTAAAAAGACTATAATGCTGTTAATTGGCACTGTAAAAAGTAGATCTGATTTTAAGGTACAAAAGCGATCTGAATTTCAGATGCAACAATTTTAAGACAGGGTATGTTGAATTTCAGCAGTAATATCTTGTCTAAAAATAAGGCAGGTGAACGACTGAAAATCAGACCATCCAGAATCCTGCTTCCTCTCCTTCCTGCTTAACTGCTCCTGTACCTACCATCCATGTTCCTGCCTCTTCCGCACCTTGCATCCGTGTTCCTGCCTTAAACCAGACAGCGCTTAAATTCAGATCGCACTGAAAATCAGATCAACTTTTTACAGTGGGGTTAGCTTTTTATCCTTATATCAACATACAACTACCTATGCTATACATTGATACACTTGTATTGAATATATTTACCGCTGTTCATATCCCAAATTGTATGAGGAAAGAAGGACATTTTGATCTGTCAGTTCGGCAATAATTCTCACTAATTTTCTGATTATGGTCAAGTCTATTATGATGTTCAGTTGGAGTTCGCAAAATATTTTTAACGTCATAAGTGAAAATATTTTTTGGAATTTACTTTAGCGATTAAATCTAAATTTTAACCTATGGTCTGATAATGATTCCTATATTAGTTCATCTACTAGACTGGTTATACTAATATAGTTATCGTTCTGTTTCTTTACATATCTTGCCGATCTTCGCTGCACACGTTCAAGTTCATTATTTAGACCTAATTCTTAAGGATCCCAAGTACTGGCAGCGTTTTCCAAATGAGGTCTAACAAGGGAAAAATTGCTAATTTCTTATACATGATCGTCACATTTTCCCTGCACTGTCGTGATGAATCCCATTTTGCGAGTAGCTTGACCCATTATTTCACGTACATGATTACCACAAGAAAGCATTTGTCAGTTATTGCAAAATATTTAATGGATTCCACGTTTGTTAATTCATTATCCGTTATGTAGTAGGTGTTAGGAGAAATATTCTTTTTCCAAAACTTCATTGCTATATTTTTTTCAAATTTAATTTCAACTGCCATGCCATTTGATGAATATGAGCCATCTGAATAGAGTTGTTAATGTTAGCACTGATTTGTGCCAACTTTTCTCGGTATAAGGAGCGACTTGAACCAAGATACCCTCGGTTATTTCCCTCTGATTGAGGATATTGAGAGTTGCAATTTCTGTTACTGCCCTTTTCGTCCTACACGACTTAGTCCACTTGCTGGATGTGAGATGCTATAAATCATTTTAGTTCAATGCTTGAGGTTATTATCTGCATTCTTTGTCCCTCCAATACCTTTCTGGTACATTTGTGCTTGTTTATCTGCTCTTTGAAATTGTAAGCGAGGGTGGCCGCTGTTTTATTGAGTGCTATTTTATTGGGAGTTTACTGTTAACAGATTTTTTAAAAGGTAATTAGGGCAAGAATAATGTTAGCCAGTGTAATAAAGAAATTCAATGTCTTGGGCATGTTACAGAATGAAATTTGTTTGTATGTTTTAAATATTGCTTTTATTGTGCCAAATTTAATTGAATTCATTCCATACTAGATGTTAAAATGCCATTACTAACTTTTTCAGTGTTCACATCCTCGTAGATGCTGTACGTTTTTGAGCAGTAGACTTGAAGTGCTTTCGCTTTTACGTAAAATAATCGGGTCATGCTTGGTTATATTAACGAGTTGATATGGCATTTAATGAGAGAAAGACTGCATCGAGATATCTAATACTGCCAAGAGTGGAATTTATCGTGCATTAGAATTTATCCTTGGACGATTTTGTTAGACGCGCACGGACCCTGCACGTTCCGTTTTCGGAAGAACATCTATTGCTTTTATTTAAATGTTTACCCTTATTTTCTCTCTAAAGCATAAGTGTGTGGATCAACTGATTGGGTTGTAGAGCTTTTCGCTGTCTTAAGAAAAAAATATTCCTAGTAAATTAGGATTTTGGAAACATTGTACGCGACTTTGGCAAGGGCTATCATTTTTTTGTGGGTGATTTTGTTGCATAAATTATTATCAAATATAGATCATTCTACCCCTCTTGTAATATATTGGATATTATCGTGTCGTCTACTTAAGAGTATACGTGATATTATCAAATGAAGTCGAATCGTGAACTCGGTTGTATTTTATGGTGAAAATAAATTTTTTTTCATGGTGTTAATACTTTACCGCAATTATTCAATGCGATAGCTTCATCATCATCATCATTATTGGTCAACAATCCTAGGATTGGTTTGACGCAGCTTTCCACTCGATTCTTATATCGTCCAACGTTTTCATTGTGACGTAATTCTTCTCTTTTACATCCTTCACAACCTGTTCCATGTATCTCATACGAGGCCTGCCTTTTCCAATCTTCCCGTTCACTTTTCCCCGACGATAGTCTTCATCAGGCCATCATGTCTCAAGATATGGCCGATTAAGTTGTCCCTTCTTCTTTTTAGAGTTGTCAGCAGACTTCTCTTTTCACCTACTCTTCTTAGCACTTACTCGGTCGATCCATTTAATCTTCAGCATTCTTCTGTAGCACCACATTTCGAATGCTTCCACCCTTTTCTTCTCCGCTGCTCTCATCGTCCATGATTCACTGCCGTAAAGAAACATGCTCCAGATGTATGTCCTGATGAACTGTTTCCTTAATTCTATGCTTGTATTTCCTGCTGTAATTAGATTCTTCTTTTGATAGAATGCCCTCTTTGCCTGGGGTATGCTACTGACTATTTCTTTCTTGCTTCGTCCATCGTTGGCTACTCGGCTTCCTAGGTAACAGAACTCACCTCTTCAAGTTTTTGTTTTCCTAGTTTGACATTGGTTTTGGCCTCTTCTCTCTTGGGTCTATTCTATGGTGTAGCTTACCATATTTTTTATTGCCGTATCTGATAGAGTTTATAAAATAACAAGAGACGTTCTCCCCCGAGGACAATACCCTCTCTCTTTCATGTGCGTCTCCCACTCCGTAATATAACGATTATATATTGAAAGGGCATATTCTTCGATAAAAACATTTGCTATCTTAAATTTTTTCATAGACCTTTTAAATGTTGAACATTAACCTATATTTGACATCAATTTATAATTTTTTAAAAACATTTTAATAAGAGTTGATACACTGGATAAAGTTTGGGAAAAGCACAAAAATCCGATATATCGTATTCCTGACCGTTAAGATTAAATGTAAATGAACGCCCAGTCCCAGTGATGAAAACAAAAGAAGATGTTAGGAGATAGATTGTCGGGGATGACGGCACTTGAATGAAACAAGGTGTCTCCTCAAACTCTTTGAGATTACTACCAAGCGGTGCCGGAAGCAAACCCCGTCAGGGTGAATCCCACCCCCTCTTCAAAGGCAACAAACAATGTGATGACCTGTGCAGTGCTTCCTCACTTTCAACCTTCTTCCTTTTTCTCTGATTCTCCATACGTCTCCATTAAAGGTTGTCTCTCTTTTGGTTGTTGAACTGAAATAATAGCTAAGACCTTCATTTCCTTTGTCTTTATTTTATTTGTTTCATTATAGTGAATACTTGTTGTTTCAGGCAGAAAACAGAGACTACGGGTTCAGTGAACGTTCTTTTATCAGCAATTTATTTCAATATTCAACTAAATAACAATTTATGAGAAGCAGTCGGATAATCTCCTACTGACAATTGATCAATATATTTCATTGTTTACTTACCTTAAATTTGTATCAGAAAGATTTTTATTTTAGCTTTATTTGCAAACAGACAATATTTAAAAATGACAACACTACGACATTAGTAGGTAAAATAATCCGGTCCGCTCCCTAATTTTCCAAAATGGGCTTCTTTGTATTTGTTAAAGAATGGGGTTGTTGACAACAGCTATAGCAACAAAAATAGTCTTCGCAATATTTTTGTTGTTTGTTACGCTCAAAATACTAGGTAGATATTATTGCGACTGTGATGCCTGAGAAATTTGCACTTTGCAACCAGGTGATAATTTATATTGCAGCCTATAATGCAGTTAACAATGTGATTGGATTTTAAAATAATTGCAGTGTTTCGCCGATATGAACTTTTTGTGCCAGTCTGTTCTCCTTATTTCCTATTTATCCATTTTCTACGATTAATGAACAATAGAAGTGTTTTCTTTGAACATTTGCAGATTGCTTTTGACGGCGCGCTAATTTGAGTTCCGTTTTTTTCTGTCTTTTCAGGACGATAGGAAAGTCGTTTCCCAGTTGGTAACGGAGTTGCGGTGAGGAATCTTCATGGGCGGCCTTAACAGATAAACAGGAAGAAGTCTCAACAGGAGGACAAAAATTGGTTTGCACACGGCCTTGCAGTACTATGGTAAAACTAAATTTTTTTACAGGATCTACCGTCTAAAAGGTAAAGAAAAATTGTGTAAATTTGGCTAAGACGTGTGTTCATGAACATTTGGTGTTTGTTTGTGTCTCAGGAGCGCATCGCTCCATTTCCAGACGTGATCAGTGTCTGGACGAATGTGATTGTAATTTGGTATATCAAGGAGATTGGTGGTATATAGTCCCTGGTAAATATCGTCGGGGCCCCGACTTAATCTGGCACTATGCACTAACACTCCACCCTCCCCTCCCACATTAACACAAGTGGCCACTTGTCTAGCGAGTCATGACTCTAGGCAGGAAAATTTTGCATATTATGTGCTGTATATGATGTGTTGCCCTGAATGTTTTGTTTATTGCTTATTCGTGAATATTTTGGTTTTTCCTATTATTGGTGCATTTTATTGTTTTGTGATGCATATATTTTATTTTATATATTCATATATTTTATGATATTTTATTTTTCTTTCACAGATAAGCCTTTCGAGAACAGTCCATGGGCATCGCACAGAGAGTAGCGTTTTTTAGGTAGTTCTGTATGGACCATCGTGTCAGTCCGTTTGTATTGAGTGAGTCAACGCGATAATTTGAGTTTATGTAGATGCAAAGACTGCTCTAGAGTTAAATCTCAAAATTCAAGGAACTGGTCGTCAGTTACGAAGTGCATCACGTGTACTTAGTTTCTGTTTGACCACTCCTCGCATTTCTATGATATGCATTTTCGGCAATCTGTATTAAATGTGAGCAACTTTGCATTCAATGTATTGCTTGCATGTTTATTATGTTCACTAACCCCCTCTCTTCAGGTAACTACTCAACGCCCCGGCCTGTTAGAGGGTAGGGTATGTAGTCAGTTTCCAATATTTTAAATCCTAGGCCCTTCTGGCCCGTCGTAACGACAGGGTAGTTAGGTTTTACTTTTAGATTTTAACGTTATTTTGTGGATGCTGAGAGTGCTCTAGAGTTTAATCTCAAAATTTAAGGAATTGGTCGTCAGTACGAAGTGCATCAATGTGTACTTAGTTTCTGCTTGACCATTCCTCGCTTTTCTATAAAATGCACTTTCGGCTTTTTGCATTAAATGTGAGCAACTTGGCATTCAATCTATTGCTACCATGTTTATTATGTTCACTAATCCGCTCTCTCCTTAGGTAACTCCACAACGCCCCGGCCTGGTAGAGTGTAGGATATGTAGTCAGTTTCCAATATTTTGAATCAAAGGCCCTTCTGGCCCGTCGTAACGGTAGGGTAGATAGGAATTTACGTTTAGCTGATATCTTTATTTTGTGGATGCGAAGAATGCTCTAGTATTAAAACTCAAAATTAACGGATATGGATCGCAAGGTACCAAAGTGCATTCCGGTGCACTTAGTTCCTGAGCGTCCATTCCTCGCATTTTAAAAAATGCACTTTCGGCTTTTTGCATTAAATGTGAGCAACTTGGCATTCAATCTATTGCTACCATGTTTATTATGTTCACTAATCCGCTCTCTCCTTAGGTAACTCCACAACGCCCCGGCCTGGTAGAGTGTAGGATATGTAGTCAGTTTCCAATATTTTGAATCAAAGGCCCTTCTGGCCCGTCGTAACGGTAGGGTAGATAGGAATTTACGTTTAGCTGATATCTTTATTTTGTGGATGCGAAGAATGCTCTAGTATTAAAACTCAAAATTAACGGATATGGATCGCAAGGTACCAAAGTGCATTCCGGTGCACTTAGTTCCTGAGCGTCCATTCCTCGCATTTTAAAAAATGCACTTTCGGCTTTTTGCATTAAATGTGAGCAACTTGGCATTCAATCTATTGCTACCATGTTTATTATGTTCATTAACCCGCTCTCTCCTTAGGTAACTCCACAACGCCCCGGCCTGGTAGAGTGTAGGATATGTAGTCAGTTTCCAATATTTTGAATCAAAGGCCCTTCTGGCCCGTCGTAACGGTAGGGTAGATAGGAATTTACGTTTAGCTGATATCTTTATTTTGTGGATGCGAAGAATGCTCTAGCAATAAAACTCAAAATTAAGGGATATGGATCGCAAGGTACCAAAGTGCATTCCGGTGCACTTAGTTCCTGAGCGTCCATTCCTCGCATTTAAAAAAATGCACTTTCGGCTTTTTGCATTAAATGTGAGCAACTTGGCATTCAATCTATTGCTACCATGTTTATTATGTTCATTAACCCGCTCTCTCCTTAGGTAACTCCACAACGCCCCGGCCTGGTAGAGTGTAGGATATGTAGTCAGTTTCCAATATTTTGAATCAAAGGCCCTTCTGGCCCGTCGTAACGGTAGGGTAGATAGGAATTTACGTTTAGCTGATATCTTTATTTTGTGGATGCGAAGAATGCTCTAGCATTAAAACTCAAAATTAAGGGATATGGATCGCAAGGTACCAAAGTGCATTCCGGTGCACTTAGTTCCTGAGCGTCCATTCCTCGCATTTAAAAAAATGCACTTTCGGCTTTTTGCATTAAATGTGAGCAACTTGGCATTCAATCTATTGCTACCATGTTTATTATGTTCATTAACCCGCTCTCTCCTTAGGTAACTCCACAACGCCCCGGCCTGGTAGAGTGTAGGATATGTAGTCAGTTTCCAGTATTTTGAATCAAAGGCCCTTCTGGCCCGTCGTAACGGTAGGGTAGATAGGATTTTGCGTTTAGCTTTTAGCTTTATTTTGTGAATGCGAAGAATGCTCTAGTATTAAAACTCAAAATAACGGATTTGGATCGCCAGGTACCAAGTGCATTCAGGTGCACTTAGTTTCTGAGCGTCCATTCCTCGCATTTTTATAAAATGCACTTTCGGCTTTTTGCATTAAATGTGAGCAACTTGGCATTCAATCTATTGGTTTCATGTTTATGATGTTCAATAACCCGCTCTCTCCTTAGGTAACACCGCAACGCCCCGGACAGTAGTGCAGTGATAGTGACGAGTGTTTTGTGTGAACGTGGAACAAGATGAGAGTGTGTGTGGTATCGGTGTTGTGTCAGTGTTGTCAGTGTTTTGTAAGTGAGTGCTGATTTTAACAGTTGGTGTACATCCAGAGGACTAGATGGACTCTATAGTGTATTGTAATTTATATAAATGAATGCTTGTGTATTTTATGCTCTTCTCTGAACCTGTCCTTCCCATCGCTTCGCGTTGACAGCGGAAAATAAAGAAAGGAGAGTAGTCACGACTACCAATGACTACGGAGGCTTTATGTGAGTTTACGTGTATACATTTTTTTAATTTATTTATTTGAATACTTATATTCTGTGTATGTTTTAACTATTACCTTAGCATTTATAGTGTGTAGGGTTTCCATATCGGTCGTTTGACCCGGGTCAATCCAGTTGTGGTCGTTGTAGTCCGGTTTTGCCTTGTGCACAGGCTCTTAGTTTTTGACATAGGCAGGAAATGCTCTCATAGCGCCATTATGCGCTACGATATCAATTATGGTTTCATACCATTCCCCGTTTTATACGATTTGTTGACATTGCTTGCTTTATTTTTGATGGTTTAATTCACTTTCTTTTACTGGTTTTTCGATTAATTTGTTTTCTCTAACAGGGGTTTCCCCAAATTATTTAATTTTCTTTTGCAGGTAAATGTGTGAATGATACCTTTGTGTTTTGTTGACTGGTGTATGCGTGATGATGAACAGGGTCAGCGCCGATAGGTATGCGAATGAAGTAGGTAGGCGTAATATATTTAAGCAGTAGATTAAGTTTACAGGGTTGGTGGATTTTAGATGGGGAATATAGGGCTTAATGACGTAGGTGCGTAGTTTACACTTCTTAGTCCGCTTGATCTCGTCGCGTCTTGCCCTGGCCCTGGGAGTGAATGCGTGGAATAGGCCTCTGCGCAGCCCGGAGGGGAACGCAGGGGGAAACGCCACGTTAAATAAAGGTTAACGAGCCGATGGCGTTGGCCTCCTGGGTCCGGCATGGAATAACGCCAGTGTGTGTGCGTGTGCTGTGTGAATGCCCAGTGTGATTGGTCCAGTAGATTTAAGAAGCCGTGAACATTTCACTACAACCCAAATTATTATTTTTTATATTTTTTACAACCCTAGTTTTACGATCGCACAAGATGGTGACTGATGCGCATATATAGATTTTGTGCCAGAAATACTATCTTGTATAAACTGGCCTCTGCGACCCCTTCACTATTTCTACATGCGGCTGCATTGTTACAGTGGGTGGAAAAAATCGGACACTGGTGCTCGAGTAGAAATTTTCAGAACATTACTTTTCTGCATATGACTACCCTCCCTAGGATGAAAAAGATTGCCCGCTATGCTTTTGCAAAAAAAATTTTTTTTTTGCAAAAAGTTTCCTTTCTCCATTTTCATGCTTCGAAGTTCCTTTATACCCAACGAGCCCTCAGTGACTTTATTTTCTGCGAATCTGTCGGCTACAACCTTTCGTGTTGAATTGTACGGCTGTATTTCGCTACCAATACTTATCTCCCGTTTAAAAATTCATAAATACAGTTGTTTAAAACCTTGTTTTTCTGAAGACAATTTAATAATTCTCATTGTGTGAAAAGTATAAAGTTCATGTGTTTGAGTGTTAAAAAAGTCAATAACATTTAACTCAAGTATGTTATTGCTATTGGTAGTTCTTAACTTTGTTATCATTCAGCTTATATTTAGGAATTTTAAATACGCTTAATAGCGGCTTATGCATGTACATATTCATAATACGCTGCTATCCACTATAAAGGTGTGTGGCAGGGGGTGAATTAACTCCAAAAATGCATTATATATCATGATTAGAAGGGATTAGTTACTATATTCTAGTCTTACTGACCCGTACTTCATGTGACTTTATTTTATTCTTTGAGATATATTCTTAGCCCTTAAACGACTTCATTGCATTGAAACCATATTTTTATACTTGGAACAAAGTTTTGACTAAAGTAGTAGAACGACATTCCTATTATACCTATTTACGATGCAATAAATACAAATAGTTATCTTTGCAGAGGATCGAATCTTTAGAACTTTGTTCTACTATCTACTTTCTTAATTACATTGAGTTTGTATTTAATTGTTGGCTTTTCCAATAACAGGGTGACCCTTATCACTGGCTAATATTTGCTGTTGTCGTTTTCTGTTCGCCTTTTTACTTGTATCATGTACTCCGTTTTGTTTTAATGCGTAAACTTCTTCGCTTACTTCACGGCTTTTTTATACTACCTTTCCCAAGCGTTTTTTGACGTAATTGGCTCTACCTCTATACTTAGGGTCATAAATCGAGGTTAATATTTTTACCAAACTATATTAGACTATGTAATTTGAAGGTTGGAGTGATTTACATAATTGACATGTGAAGTAATGATCATGCAGTATTGTAATTATCATCACCAACACCAAACGAAATCATAAATTATCAATACATTGTTTTCTATAATTTTTGTCGCCATGATGACGTAAATAACGATACAACCTTATTTTTATTTCAACCCCTTATGTTATCTAATCTACTGCAGAGTAAGCTAACTCTGTATGCTTTTTTTTAATCGCATGTAAGTCGTGTAGATGCAGTGATCGTTTACCCTCGGAGTGCTTGCTTAGGTTAATATGTAAAGTAGATGAATTGTCTTTTTTTTAATTACTTCGGTCTTCGAAGCAGACTTGATATAATCACGAGGCATACGGTAAAAAAATAATGTGTTAAAATGTCAAACTGAGTCAACGTTTAATGCCATGTTTAATGCGCGTGAGGCTCTAGTTTTTCATACTGGATCTTTAAGTAAACCCTATCTGATCTGTTGATAACCGTTCTGTTTACAAAGAATTTCATGGGATCGTGTTAATTTACAGGTCATCTTTGAAAATTATTCTTTTTCAACTTTTTACAATTTTGTATCAATTTTCGCGTTTGTACCCATTTGCATTTGTACCCAAATGCCATTTGCAATAAAGTGCGTTTTCGATCTTCTCCAATGCTCGTGTATTATCTGAATATATTTCATATGTGATTCCCCACGTAATATCTTTATTACTATATAATTTTGATACCACACATGCAAATATTTCAATAGGTTCGTGTCAAGTTGTGAAAATTATTCTTTTTAAATTTGTTTTGTTCATTCATCTATGCTCACATTTCTGTCACAAACATTTAACGTTAATCGTAATAAAGAGCGCTCTCGCTCATTTCTTTTTATCATGTATTGACTGAAAATGTTTATGATGTGATTTCACATATTTTATGTTTCTTATTATTGTACTGACTTTATGAAACATTTTGTAAGGTATCATCATAAGTTGGTTATTTGTGTTTTTAAATTATGACTGTGATCACATTCAAGAAATGGATTTTTATATCTTGAGCTATTCTTTGGATACAGAAAATAAAATTGCAGTGGAAATTCCATGCACTGGCAATGCAAAACGTCCGATTGCTCTAGGGAATTTTCTTCCTTATTTTTGTATTTTTTGCTGTGTTTACATTGTGTGGGGAACCTCTAAAATTGAGACGCCTAAGCGTACCCTTTCCTCGAGTATTTAATAGTTGGAAGTAGATTAATTAATATTTAAACATTAGTTTTAATATTCAAGTTTGAATGTAATGTTTCAAAATGCATAAATTATTAAGGGTTACTTGTTGACGTGGATGTATTGTAGTTGTTTTGTACATTAATTCATAAAAGTGATGAATTTTAAAAGAACATTTCTGTAAAGCTATGTCGTGCCCCTGGCCGTGTTATCCGTGTATTTGTGATGTAACAATGGTGTTGTAACGAGTCAATGCGGCATACGTATTATTATGCATTTTCTGTATGATACCGGACTTACTCTTGAACGATTCAAGCACACTCCAGGGCGAGCGTGCTCAAATCGTTCGAGATTGATTCCCGTACGGAATAAATCCAAACGCAATGTAAAAACATACGAGTGAGTCCTTAGTTACGTACTGGTATCAAAATCGAATGATTCAAGCACACCCGCTCAGGCAGAAAATTGTATATAATGCGTTTTTTGTATGGTTATTTCTACTTGCTAGGTTTGCATTTGTTAACTTGTAGTTTTAGACACATTTAAGTTTAGTGATTGTATGTAATCACTTGATTGAAGGACTCTTCAAAGTGTTTTTTGTTTTGGATATGAAATCCTTGGAATATGTATGAAAGTCTACATTTGTAACATGTGTGCCATGTTTGCTTCCTGAAGTTATTTACTCAATTGTTGCCCGCTCCTTCCGTTATGTGAAACAAATGCACGATCCTGCGGTTCCTCAGTTACTGACAAGGAAAACGTTCAAGATATTGTCTGTTGAAAGAAAAAGTGAAATATTTATTTTTTAAGCATCGTATAATACTCCATTTACATTTTTTTCTCCGCCCTATATTTCTATCTATCATTTTCTTTATTGGCTTTGCATTTCTTGTTCTCTTCCTAATCATTATGTCTACATATGTATTTTTGAGGTAGCAATTTCTTGAAATACGTGCACCGACAGCTGATTGTATATTGTTACTGTACACTATATGGCCGTGTTCTACCACTCTAGTATATACCATTATATTGTCGAGTATTCGAATACAAATCCTGTAACCCGAACTCAGGAAACGCATAGTCCAATGGTTCTCATACATGGACTTTGTATTAAATTAATATTAGGTGTACAGAATAATGTATAATGAGGTATGAAATATACTTATATTTATTTAATTTTCATTTTTTAAAATGAAATGTCCAGGAAGGCCATATTGATTTGTTACTGGTTATCAATATCTCATTTAGCTTGAATTATAGATTTTACATGAATTATGCAATCATGTACATAGTTTCCTTCAAAACTCCTCTCATTGGGTTTTCTAATCACGTTATGAATGACAAAATGTGTTCCGGTATTATTTCGTGGTATTGGTAAATAATGCAAAGGTCTAAATTTAGTAGCTAACAGCTTTCTCATATAATTGCATGGAGAATCATATTTGAGCTACGGCATTGATACTTCATTTTGATACAGCATTGGTTTAAATTAGTGATGTTTTTATGAATCACCAAAAAAAAGATTCGACTTTTTTGCTTCTTTATTTTTGTACAATGCTGCCTATGGCCACAATATTTGACAAACTGTATTTCGTTTTAATTTTTACTACTTTTTGAAAGTCCTTGTGTTCTGTTTATGATAGGATAACATGAGCTATTTTCCCTTAATTTATATTCAGAATTATTTTACTTATGATTTTTCGGCAAGTATCTGGCACATTGAGTTTTCCCTGAAATAATTTTTAATGGTGTGGGCATTATGTAGCTGCTTCTTAATGTATACTTGATTACATGTTAACATTAAATATTGGTTACTTATGCAGAAAATTACTTCTCACCAGAATTGCGAAATTTAATCACCATTAGACTATGACATAGGAATTTTTAAATCGAGATTTAATCCTGAGTCCTTGAAATTTGTACTTAATCTCAACCAGTGTGGATTCTAATACTTCATTAATTTACTCTATAGTTTGCTGTGATCCAGTGTATTGGGGCTTAATATTGTGTACGCTTCAAAGTTATTATTAATGGTTAGGACGTGAATTATTTACTGTACTTGTTTCAATCACTTTTTGATTTGACACTTTCCCTTACCTCATTAAACTTCATTTTGTTCGTAAATGGCTCCATTATGTGAATGTTGAAACTTAAATCTGTCGACCGTAACTATAATTTGATGGCAATGATGTTATGATGACAATTAATAAAAAACGATAGCATGGCGCCGCAACGGGCAGTTACTGCGCTGAAATTGCACATAGGTAATAATATTTAGTATTGGGTTATTTTAGAATTTTTATATATGCTACTCCAGAACTGAACTTTGGTACTTAGTCTTGCTTTTTTTTTCAATTTTTACTCTGACCATTTTTTTGCTTTATCGATTGTTTATTTCTTTTTTCCTACTTGAATCGTATACCAATGTTTGTGCGCAACGTGTTTTTGTGCGTATAAACGATTGAAGATCCTCGCCGAGCGTTGATCTACGTTAATTGCGCTTCATTGAATGTGACGTATATTGAGGTTCCAATTTCATTTAATGATTAAAGTACGTGCTAT
This sequence comes from Platycnemis pennipes, assembly GCA_933228895.1. Taxonomy (NCBI): domain Eukaryota; kingdom Metazoa; phylum Arthropoda; class Insecta; order Odonata; family Platycnemididae; genus Platycnemis; species Platycnemis pennipes. The sequence continues at coordinate 132,669,369 of OW121851.1, read as the reverse complement.
GATAAGATTTCACTATTTCACTGTTTACCAACACTGATGAATTTTTATCCAGTTTTTGGAATTTTAGTCGCCATGATGACGTAAATAATAATAAAATTTTATTATTTTAGCCTCTACATTGGTTTTATGGTCACATGCAAAATTAGCGAACAAATTTGCTATTTAATATACTTATTTTGTAACCCAAATATACCCTTATAATATATCTTTCACCCTCTGTTTTAAATCCTCGTGGTTACTTGCAGGGTTAATTGTAAAAGTGACGTATTTGGAGTTTTTAATTTTTTTCACTTCGTTGCGGACTTGATGTGTCCATGCGAGTTTCGATGGCATCTCGATAAGGCAGTATTAAATGTGTTGAAGAAATGCATCCTTCATCACAACACCTTAGCAATACCATTCACAATGGAAAACTAAATTTTAGGTCAACGATATTTGATTTTTTTATAGTGTCCATTTTAAAAATTGCTCAGCTTTTTTCTTCGGATAAAGATTGCTGTGTGTTTTCTTTGTATTTACCAAAGTTATTATTATTAAATACCGTTTGCTGTATTTGAAAAAAGTTTGGAAAGCAGCTTCTTGCTTACTACAGTTGTAATCTTAGAGTGTTGGTTCTGGAAACATATTCGTCGAGTAACATTAATTACCATATGAATAAATGCCTTTATGTTGTTACGTAATGTATGCATGTGCAGCAGTGTCTACATGCAATTACCATTATTTGACGATTTAATCGTCTCCAATGGGACAAGCGTTTTTTGGGAATTGTTAACTTATTAGTACTACTTCGGAAATCAGTTTTTTGAAAGATTGTGTTGGGTTACTATTTTTTCCTTTGGTTTTACATTTAATTTTATGCATGTAATTTTTTATTTATAGGAAAGTTAAATTTTTTTACGTGTAACTACAAATTGCATTTTTATTGCTTTATGCATTTTATCGTAATAATCCAGTGGGATACTTATATTTTTCTGTGTCAAGTTGACACTCCCATTTTGATAATACATTAATTAGTGGCATGTTTTAATTTTTTCTAATCGACGTTGTCACATCATCGTTCGCCATCCTACTTGGCTTAGGATATCTGAATATAATATATACATGCATTCATGTAATCAGCATGTATTCTCTGAAGTACTAGTAATTCTTTGTTAGATTCAATGTCATATTCTGCTGTTATAATATTAATATCGTATGGTGATAGTGGAGTTTAAAGTCAAGACGAAGAAGAAATCCTATCAGTGCTTGCATGGTATCCTGCCTTGTATATATTCTGCAGTTACTCTAAGCAAAAGTGTGTGTCATTATTTTGGTGTCATCGAAATCCCTTGATTGCAACTGATTGTGAGACAGACAGACGGTTGATTAAACGTCAAAAATATTCGATTGTTACGCTGTTGACAGCAGTTTGCAAACTGATTATGTTCTTAAATAATTAAATTGATTGCTGACCTTAATTTTTATGTAAATGTATGATAGAGCCATAAAAATAAATGGAGTATTTTGGATGGATAGATGGATATATCTTTCTGCAATTATACACTGCAATATATTACTATTTTATAAAACTACACCCTGTGCAGCAAGGAAACCATTAGTTGATTTTGGAAAATTAAATTTAGGCAATTTAATTATGTAGTTGTATAAAATTTTTGTGCTAAAGTAGGATATTTATATATCCTTTACTATGATTTTTTATTTGATTTTTTGTAAATTGTGTAAGAATCGATGCCTTTTTTCAATTTAATTTGGTGAAAATATACTCGGATACACAAACTTAAAAATCACACAATGTACATTCAATTTATGTCATATATCAGTTGTAGGATTTAATGTATTCATTGTCTTTTGAGGTATTCAGCTGAAATAAAAATGTCCTATTCGGTCAGCGGGAAAATGTTTTCTATTACGAGTAAGTATTTTGTTTTTACGCGGCATATACAATGCAGTATTTAGGTGGATTTTGGAAAATTTTCTATTATCAGCATTATTGCTATTGCCACATCGCTATTATCAGCAATCAAGCTCTGCCTGGTTGCAGGGTAATTCTACGAAATTATTTCGGCTGAAGTAAAGATTCGAGCTCATTCAGAATGTCACCACGTTCTTCAAATCACCTATGGAATCCTTTCCGACGTGGAATTTTGGGTTACCTCTTATGAATTTACGACCTTATTTTCAGTACTCTGTTTACTCTGAAGTAATTTGCTGTGACTGATGATGTACATTGTTTATGGCGTGGTTTTGAAACTAGCTCTTTTATTAACTTAATTCGATTCTGTTTGTAATGAAGTAAGTTCCGTTGGATTGGTTATGGATCTGGTTAAACGAAAAAGAAAAAGGGATGCTTAATACCAAGTGAACTTGAACTTACTTCTTTCATGATCCCCTATAAATTTTATAGTTCCGGATTTCTTTCTGGAACTCTTTAAAATACTTTGGAATACTTTAAACTCTTATCATAAAGATGAGACGCCATGTCCATTTCGTTCAACATTTGCTGTGATTTTTGCTGATATGTTTTCAGTGATTATAATTTTGGAATCCAGTAACGTATATTTGTTACAGGTATGATTTGCATTGTGATATTGTTCGCTTAGTTTCTCTTCGGAGTGGAATAAAAACTTGTGGGAGGTCAATTTAGTTTAACATTTTTAACATTGAACCTTGCACCTGTCCACCATTTTTCTAATTTTTTTCTTCATATGCGGTATAATTATTATTTTAAGGCTTTTTAAATTGTAATTTTCGTTTGTAATTGTTTATTTTGTGTTCAAGGCTAAAGGGACCGCTATATATTTTTATATTTGACGTTATTAAAAATTAATGGACGATGTTTCGATTTTTATGATTGTTTTAATTTAAAATACTGCGACGCATCCTCCAAGGTGTCATCATTATTCTGTGATTGGTGATGTTAATTGCCTTGTACGAAAATTTTTCCTTTCAAGTACGGCACTTAAGTTTATCTTGGTTAAATTTATTTACCTTTAAAATTTCAACAAATAAAAGTACTAATTATACTTTTCTATGCTATAACTAATTTTTCTTCACATGTAAAGCAACTGTTAATGTAAAACATTTTCACAACAGCTGAACAAGAGAAGAATTTTTAACCTTTGCGCGATTTTTAAAGGAGTTCTTATACTTGCGCATTCAGTTGCTGCAAGTTTTTGCAAGTAGAGATACGGCACAAGTCACAGAATAATTTAGCGGGAAAAACCGATTTCCCGGCTGAGGTGTGTCCAGAGGTAATGTCCAGAAATTACGCTCTCGGTGTGTGTATACTTTTTGTGGAAATGTAGATAGGTACATACTTCAGTTTTGTCCATTTTTGACTTAAAATAGCAATGTTGCTTATGGTTGGTACCATTTAAACGCCGTACATCTTAATTTTCTTTGATTTTCGCACATATCCATTTGGCTGGCGAAGAGCCGATTAACGAATAACGTTGGCTGTTCATTTCGGCTTCACCTGCGCGTAGATAACATTTCTAAATACTCTTCAACAATTTTCGTAACTCTGTGCATTTTTCCTCAAAGGAATTTTTTTCATGTATATAGGTAACATATCATAGGTATCTAGTTATATTAGTGACATGCCTATACATATAGGCACAGGCACTGCTGACAGGAAACTATGAGATAGAGTGCTACTATTTCATGCACCCATGTTAGTTATTCAGGGGTGGCGACCGACAGCTGATGCCATGCGACGCTTAAAAAGGCATATTTCTAATGTCAAACGGCACAAACCATTTTCACTGACTTTCTAAAATAAAATCATCTCATAATCATGACATCTAAAAATATCATAAGATCTGTCTGACACAGATCTCCGCTCTACTGTAGGCTCTTCATATTCACGTGATTCTTCTCTTTCACATCATTTACTACTTGTAAAGAGGAAATCCTCAGGCTTCACTTGGTGGAACCGCAATATAGTAAATAAAATGATTACTTGGTAAGATTCCACAAATTTATTTTTCACCGACCTTGAATGTGATACCTAGAAACCTAGGTCGGTGAAAAATAAATTTGTGGAATCTTACCAAGTATTCATTTTATTTACTATTTAATACTTGCTCTAAAATATATTTCTAACAACATCTTGCGTTACCAGTCTTCCTAATCTTCATTGAAGAAGTAACCATGGCCTGGAAGGAAACATTAGGAAGAATATCTAGGGAGAACGTAATAAATACTTGGGCAATAAAATAATCCTTATCGACGAATCGTGGGGGAAACACTTCCGGGAAATAGCTAGTGCGATGCGATGAGAGAATAGGAGAAAGATTTTTTTTTACACTTGACAGGCCTCATTTTGAATATGCCGCTAGTAAGTATATGGTATCCGTTCGAGGAAGGTATGATAAAGTAGTGAGAGCGTGTGCAAAGGAAATCAGCTAAATTTGTCAAAGGCCATTATGATAATTGTATTACTGTCAATTTAATTTTGTCAATAATGAGTTTAATAGAAGAACTAGGATGGCAATTACTATCGGAACGCAGGTTAAATTTTAGTTTAAACCTTTTAAGTAAATTCGAAGCCGATTGGTTAAAGATGACGTAAATAACAATTAAGAAACCCTGCGTATTATGCTAGGTTTGATCAGATAAACAAGATTAGAAAGATAGTCGTACCAATAAAATTAAAATGTCATTTTTCCCGCGCATCAATAGAGAGCACATTAGGCAGAAAAGTAGCAGGGGGTTTGGTAGGTGAACTATTGTTAGAATAGTCTGTAGTGCATGAAGCATTTATTAACGACCAATCCCTTTATTACTATGTAGAAACCAACTAACTGCATGTGACCCTATTATCTAGCATGTTTCCATGCAGTAGCCTAGTTGAATGACAGTATTGCCATTTTGGTGATCTTCACCCCCTACCACACACCCTCGTGGTGGCTCGCAGGGGTATTACGTAGATGTAGATGCACATTAGGGAAAAGGGGAAATACTAATGTGCACTCTACAAGCACTTTTTTTTATCAAATATACAGGTATAATTTGTTTCAAAATGGATTATCTTTTTGCTAGTGCACTCAGGGAAACTATCCCGACGATTGATTTCACAGGGACATAATGTCTTAGGATATTGTCAAATGAGTTCTCCTGCAGTCTTTAAAAAGTTTCCGCCAGACTTTTCCTTCTCCCACTCTTCTAAGAACTTCCTCATTTGTCATTCGGTCGATACAATTTATCTTCATCATTCTCGCAAAACACCAAAGGGCATGGTTTTTCTGCTTCTGTTATTATCCACGTTTCACTGCCTTCTTTTGACAACACTCGAGTGTTACTAGTTCCAGTATTTTCCATGTTGAATAATATTTTTATACACTCCTGAATTATCATTAATTAAAATTTTTTTAATACTACGCGTGATGTAAATTCTTGATTGTATTCACACATGGTGTTTTGGAGTGCTCTGAATTTAAAATATTATAGCATATAAGGATGAGGTTTATCGAATGCTAACTATTACGAAAACAAAACTATATTTTATGAGTATCGTACTGCACTACCGGCAACTCTACCTGTCAGCTGTCTCATTTATGGAAATACACGACACGGAGTGAGGTGATGGGTGGCTGAGTTAGCTTGAGTGCCTCGGAGTTTGACGACCTCAAAGGCGTACAAATATAATCTTGTCTTCGGTTCAAATTTTCCTTCCTCTCCTCTTAACAAAAACCACGCAAAATCAAGACTGCGTGCGTGGGCCTTGAACTTATTTAAGTGAAACAAGGAAACAAATTTAGAAATAATTAAAAGGATAAATTATACATCATGTGTAAGAATAACTTTCTAAAAATACGTATGTATTCACAACATTTATAATATAAGATATTTTTTCGTTTCCCTTATTTATTTTACCCGGCAGGCTATGTGGGGGGCCCGCGGTCCCTCCCTTCCCCCGTGTATGGGTGCCCATATGTATAAAACCAATGGCATAACACTTATAGAGATTGTAGCTTGCTACTGCTAATCTATAATTTAGAATGTAGAATAAACGATTAATTTACGGTCTACCTACAAGTAAACAATAGACTTTGGGCGGGATATGGGGTTTCTTGTCGTTCAGGTTACAACATGTCGCTGAGTGGCGAATGTTCGCGGCAATGGGATTGGAGGTGAGTGTCACAGCGCCCGCGCTTCTCTCTCTATCGTCCCCATCACCCCACAACGCTCGATGACCACAAAAACAACACTAATGTCATACTTCTCTATCGCACACTGACACACCCTCTACCCTGATTTGTTTTTTCACTTTTTAAAAAACAAAATTTTGTTATCTTTTTGGCATTTAAATTTATTTATAATATAAATTTTTATTTTCGATAATTTATTTTGGTCCGGGCCCCTAGGCATTTGCCCCCTTTGTCCCCCCATGACGCCGGCCCTGGTGGTCCCACCCAAGTTTCAGTCAAGTTACCAGTTCATAGCAAGGTTTTACAAATTTCATAGCCATTTTTGAATATTTGAAATAAATAAAAATGTTCTTTATTTAGCTGAAATTTCAATTTAACACGAGGACAGCGAACAGAATAAAAGGAACGCAATTCTCGGTCATCGAATTTGAAGTCACGAAAAGAGTTAGGTAAAATAAAAAAAAATTTGGAAAAGTTTAACAGTGACGAAAATTTATTTGCATAAGTTAATGTAAAAATTAACGTTCTTTAATACACATTTCACTGCATTAAAGTCCGATTTATCTTTCGGAAGGTGTACATCTCACAATCAAGTTCATTATTTAAAGTTAAAATACCTGCCGACCCACCCTTTAAAACGTTAAATAATCGAGTAATTTACTGATGCGAAATCAATCCTTCGTAGCTGAAATTTAGTGTTGTAGTCAAGGAATTTCGATGATACCAAAATAATAACACACACGTTTGCTATCATGTGATAACTACTTTCTCTATTATTCCTTAGCAGAGCATACGAAGAAAAGATATATATGAGAGTTTTATGTGAGTAATATAGCAACATTTTATTCGACGGATATATTTTTACAAATTGCGGAGGATATTGCCCCAGTCGGTTAATCTTCTTCGTCTTGAATCCTAGCTGCAACATATAATGTTAACATCATACCATTAGATATCTCAATGATTGTGAATTAGAATTATAATTTCTTCAGTTCTGTTATGGCCAAGTTTCTGGCCATAACAGCTGGAATCTCTTTTAATATATCCTAAACCTTGGAGGATGGCAAATGGCGATTATTAGTGTAGACTAGAAAAAATTAAAACCTTCTTTCTACAATGTAATATCAGATTAGCAGTGCCTTCTTGAGACAGGTAAAGCAATATTAGAAAAAAATATTGATTAATCAAAAAAATATTTATAAGTACTAAGTAATATGTTTAACGATAAAATGTATAAAGCAGCAATGAACATAGCATTTGCATTATTATTACAGAAAGAAATATATTCAGATAATGATAATCTTTCAGATAATACTTTTGGGGAAAAATGCGAAAGCTAGCTTTCAAATGAAATACAGGAAGGGACCATTTGGTAGACTAATGAGGTAATCAGCATAGAAAGTTGACGTTATGGTAAATGAATCCTTACATTGGGAGCAGTAAATGTGCATTTTCTCCCTTTTTTATCCATATTAATGCATCCAGCAGACCCCCAACTAATTTATTGTGGTCGGGAAAGAGGACGGACGCTATCATACTACCAACAAATCACGTAATTATCCAAGAAGAAATGTAACTACCATTAGTACAAGTCGGATGTCAAATATTTTCGAATGTCAAATTCCCAATATGACAAAATAAGTATACCAATTATAACGAAAAAAACGTCAAATCACCATATTCTTATAAAATATTTTTAGTAATTAACTTACTTAACTTAAAACTAACTTAAAATTAGTAAATGATTCCAAAAATTCCCTATGGTAAAAGACGATGGAATATTTACATAAACGTAATTGTATGTACATGAAAATATAAACCGCATAACATTCTATTGGAAATTTATGTTATAAGTCATTAGACGAATATTTTATCACAAATAATAGGTATTCGAAAAAATATTTCGTTAGTAAGCAGAAGTGTCTTTTTCAACTTTCGAGGATTTGCTTCAAATGCAGCAATCCAGAATTGGTTTCATAATAAGCGATGTAACAGCGAATAAATATTTATCAGAGAAATGCTGAACACTTTTAAGACATGACACACTGAAAATGGCCAGTATGCCAACATCAAACAAATATCACTCACTTAAAATTCCACATTAAATTGTGAACATACTGATAAGCTATATCTTACATATATGTATGAACTACTTCTTCAAAGTGTATCAGTACTGCGTTATCGAGCTGTTGTAGGAACTCTTTAACACATCAAGTCCGCAACGAAGAGCAAAAAAATTTAAAATAACTTATACCAATCGATTTTCAAGCAACCGCCTGGATGTACAACAAAAGGTGAAAGATCATAATATCCTTAATTCACATCAAGCCACGTAGCGCAAATTTTTGCCTTTATTGCATGTGACTAGAATACCCATAGTAAAGGCTAAAGGAACAAAATTGTATTGAGCCCTAAATTATTGAAACTGAAGAAATATTATTACCTAATTATATAAATATATAAAAAAGAATACGTGAATTCACGCATTTTAAAAATTTTTGTGTATTATTTTTTAATAAAAATTTCATCACTTCACTACTTCATGCTTCACATGGACGGTGACAATCATATAACACGTACCTACTTGACTCATAAATATTTGCACGTTAATACCTTTGTAGGACTAGATTGGTCGTTCTGTTCGGCATCAGGAAATGTTGTTAAATATAGAGTAAATACTTCACAATATTTACACAATTTAAACAAAATATTTCACGATGAACGTGGGAATCAAGGCGATATTTCTCGACTGGTTGGGTTACGCTTTTCTATGACAACTATTTCATGTTTATATTTGAAAGGGAAGAAAAGGCTGCAGTTGATAAAATTGAATCGAACACATACGGACCAAACCAGGGTAAAGCTACGTAGTATTTATAACCATTTAAGTGTTTTAACGATTCCCATAGTTTCACGACATCTTAACGAAAGGGCGTTAAGACAATTTTCCAAATTTTCCTCAATGCATTCTTTATGGTGAGTTAGTGACATCCGATACATCATGACTATTATCATAGAATATTATTCACCTCAAAACAGCCGATGATATCTCATTTTATTAACATAATCACAAGTCTTTACTTTTAGAAACCGTCGGAAAAAAGGATTGGAATGCCGAAATGAGCGTGGTTCTTTCATGTTCAATTCCATAGAATAATTCCTGTCGCGTCACGGGGCTGTTTTGTCCCGCCCGAAAGGCTGGTGATGCAGGGCCGGTGATAGCCTCACGTTTACAGACGAAAAGAAATAAAAATAACGAGGCTCAGGAAACCAAATGGGAAATGAAAAGAAATAAAAAAGGGGGAGAGGAAGAAATGAAGAAGAGAAATCCCGCCATAACTTTTGCTCCGCTGACCTCAGCACCCACTCAGTTAGGTGTCCTTCGCGTCTGAACTTCGACAAGATACAAAAGCATTGATGTCAGTACCTTCTCGCCTGAACTTTTGCCAGGGAATGCCCTTCTTCCTAGGACTCTGTCTCTGAAACTTATAAAGTGCCCTCTGCACGCACAAAATAAAAGATATACTAAAACCAAGGCAAGCGGGAAAAAAGGGGAGAAAAAGAGGGAAATTTAAAAACTGAAAAGAATGGAAAAATAAAAGGAGAATAGGTCTGTTCCGGCACGAACAATTTCTATTGCAGTAATATCTTGTATTTGCTAACATTCAATCAAGTATACAAAAAGCATGCAGCTTCCAACACAGTCAAAAGTTTTTTCAGGAAAAATTCAAATTGCAGGAAAACAAACGAAATAGCAAAAATAAATAAAATCAGTCTGATCAAACTCTAAGAGGAATTGGCGCAGCATGTCATAGATGAAAAACCAGAGTACTTAAAAATTATTTAAAAAATTGAAAACAAACAAAAACTTACTCATTGTTAACTTTGCCATCATTTCCCATAAGAAATGAGTAAAATTAAAAAATATAATAGACGAATTAGTAATTAAAACTAATTTTAAACGAATCCGATCTTGCAATGATGTCATTCCATCATCCAAATATATAAGAAGGCTGCTAAATTTAGCAGGCTTAACGCAAATTGGCAATGAAATGAAATAATGCCGTAACAAGTTTCGTCATTTTAGCCATTCATAATGCGATTAGAAAGCGCAAAAAGAGGAAGTTTAAAGGGAAGTGTGTGTATGCGGTTACAACTCATGTAAGGTATATAAATGACGTAAAATGAGATGTACCAAAATATGGAACAAATTAATATGTTTGGTCTTCATAGGGTCCTCCAAACAAGGACGTATCTTTTCAGGAAAAAAAGAAAATGAATCAATTATTTATTTTATATACCAATCTTCTGAGGAAGGAGGTCCATGTCTCCGAAAATGTAACAAGTATGTTTACTTTTGTGTTTTTTCTTTTTGTGTCGCCTCATCTGTCTGCTCTGTGAATTTTTTATTAATTATTATTCTATACATATATTAATAATGGATTTTACGCAATTCTATCTATGAGGACCATAAGGGAAACGAAGTTTCATGAGTTGGGTTTTCATTGATCACTCGAGCAATAAAGCGCATCTCCGCTAACCTAGGAATAACCATACAGAAGAAATATACAATACTAGCTGAAGATAGATGCACGAAATCGGTCTAAATAACGAACTCGAACGTGTGCAGCGAAGATAGGCAAGATTTGGCAAGGGCCGGTATGATAACCTTATTAGCGTAACCAGTCTATTAAATGAATTAAATTGGGAATCATTGTCAGATCGCAGGTTGTAATTTAGACTTAATCTCTTAAATAAATTCCAAGACCATATTTTCAGTGATGATGTTAAAAATATTTTGCGGACCCCAACTTACTATGGTAGACTGGACCATAATCACAAAATTAGAGAAATAGATTGCCGAACTGACAGATTCAAAATGTCCTTTTTTCCTCGTACTATTAGGGATATGAATAACGGTAAATATATCCAGTACGAGTGTAGTAATAGATAACATTGGTAGCTGCATGTTTGTATAAGGACTTAAAGCTAACCCTCACAACAGCATGTTTTTACATGTATGCTTTGCTATTTTAATTTTTAATTACAAATTTTATGCATGATATGTAGTGCATGTTTGGTGAGAGTTCACCCCCTGCCACACACCTTTATGGTGGCTTGCAGGGTATTATGTAGATGTAGATGCCCGTTGAAAGTCAACGGGAGGGAGAAATATAATAATAACTAATTGTTTCAAGAAAATTTAACATTTTTCATAAAGGGGCGAAAATAGAGTAGCGTTATGGAGATAGCTATGCCTCCAAGTCACTATCGGAACCATAAATATAATTTAAACCAATGTACACATATAATTACTGCCTGGTCTTATACCTGGGCCTTTACACAAATACGAATTTTATTTTGAAATTTAGAGGCCAGAGGAAACAAAAGAGGATAGGGGGGTGCAAACGAATGTCTGTCTATTGTTGACAATGAGGCCAGATTCGATTTCTTTATTATTATATTACCCCCACCTCTTCGCCAAAAAATTTTCTCCTGCCTTTCATGTATGTTATGTTTGTCTCCATTCTCCAACTTCATGACAGCGGCGTCAATGCACTTCCTACGGATACGCATTAATGCATTTTATCCCAATTAGAAGAAATTCTATTCTTATTACCTAGTACAGATTTAACCTACTCAAGCCAGGTACTCGTCGCTCGGTTGCGCATATTCACACTTCTACTGTATATTTTACGTATAATTATATCACAATTTTTTAATCCTGTACTCTTATTTTTGATTAGACTTCCTTTACGTTTCTGATCACGTTCTCGTGTCTCATAAATCCATAAAATATTCACCTTTTGAACCCCGCAGAAACTTTCATTTAAATACTTCTAGTTTTAGTGAATGCAAACCTGTTTGATCTGGGAGTAGTGCAAAAGTAAGCCCGTATGACTTTTCCAAATGAAATGGCCGATCTAGATTCATGTATTAGCTGCGATACCTCATTTAGTACCTACCTTTCAATATCTCCACGAAATAACAATGCTGTATGCGGCGTCGGTTTCGAACAAACATTTTAGCACCATTGCGATGCATCAATGAAGATACCACGGATACGTTATGAGACATTATGCTCCGTTGGGATTTGAATTTTTTTCCCTGAATTTAGTTAAACCGTCTCGAATCTCAAACTCTCCATCTCCATCGACGACGATTCCGAAAGCGTTCCATCTCTTCTCTTCATATCCCAGGTCTGCTCAAATGCAAAAACCCGTAAAGAAATAAAAAAACATTCACAATTTGAAAACCGCATAAGAATTCATTTGAATACTCCTAATTTTAACCGAATGGAAACCTTCTAAATCCGTGAGTAGCGCTAGAAGTCATCACGTATCTTTTTGCGGAAAAATATGGCTGACCTTTGTCACTAATAGCCTACAATGCCTTCAGTACCTTCCTATACCCCCGCGAAAAGCACGATTACGGCATCTCTCTATGACAAACTACGATGTTTTCATTTCGGGGACGACAATGGCAAAGGCCTTTAGCAACGCTCGGAAAAGAACCGAAAAAAACAGTAAATTTCAACGTAAATAACACATTGCCCAGAAACCTCGAGGACAAACAGTCAATCGGTTAAGAGAATAAGAATGTTTAAACATTTTTCCATTAAATACGGAAAGAATGAAAGAAATTATTAAATGTTTAGTTATTTTACTCAGCGAAAGAAAAAACTCTTGCGCTACCATAAATTGAAAAAGTCAATTTCAACCAATGTAAATACATAATTGGTGCCGGTAGTAGAACCCGGGCCCTGAGCCTTTTTTATTTAGTCTATAGCGCCTTCTTGTGTATACGCTAGAATCAGACAAAAATTCAGCTAAATCGGTATTAGTTTTTGAGGAGATGCGTAACACAGAACTGGCATACAGAAAGATACACAACTTCAGTTTCATATATTACTATGATTAGTATACCTTACCATTAGCTAAACGTACCCTTATTTCAAGAAGTTGTATCCTCACAAATACAACATAATACAATTAGGAAGTGAACGCACATATAACTCTATTACAACTGTAAGGGAGAGACACGAATTGCAAACACAATAAATAACATGCGACATAATGCAGAGAATAGTAAAACATTTCGCAATTTTAAACTAAACAATGATAAAAAAATATTAATTCCAATAAAGCTAAAAAACTCAATATATAATAATCTCAGATTACGTAATAGAGGGGAGAAATAATATTTAATTTATAAACTTTTAATACAATTTAAATGCTAAATATACTGGGAAAAATAATTCTATAAATGGAATATTATCAAAGTTTTAAAGGAAAAAAATTTACATAATTTCCTTTGAACAACCAAGATGTTTCCTTTTTGATTTTGACATATATTTCGATAAATTAAGTTGCTAACGTCTACAACAGAGAATTTTTAAAAATTGTGTTACGAGAGATACGAGATAAAATACGAGAAAATAAAAACCTCATATACATATACTTAACTACTCCATGCTTCTCCAATCCATCCAAATCTACGACCAACCAACTTATTCCTTGCATTTTTAAACATTGTTTTAAAATAAATGCATATTTTTTACACGAGAAACTCATAACACATACAAAACGAAATTAGATGAAATATCGATAATAAAATTGGATTCCCAGGTACAATTGCGTATTTTATACAATTCATATTCCCCTAATAACCGATATAAATCCTAAATTTTAATTTTTCTTTCGTGTGGAGAGAGCGATGACCAACATTCCAATACCAACGCAACAAGAGAACATTGAAAAATATAGCCAATAGATGGAATTTCCACTGCCATTCTATTTTCTGTGTCCAAAGAATAACTCAAGGTATAAAAATAGTAGCCATAATTTAATAACAAAAATGACCAGCTAATGACACTATGCAGAGAATAGGTTCACCACAATAACATATATCAAAAATATTGATGTTGAATTACATCAAAATATATTTGGATAACATACGTATGATGTGCGATGAATAGTAAAAGAGCAACATACTCCAATACAATTGATATTTACAAATAGGTATTGTTTGCCATACAAATGTGAATGTCGATAAATGAACAAAATATGTTATTAAGAATTATTTTCAATACAAAAGTTGGAACCTATTCAGATTCCATGAAAACATTGTAGATGGTACCTTAAATACCTCGAGAAAAAAAAGGTGAACATTGCCTGATATAACCAGGATGAAATATATTAACAGGGATTAAAATTTTCATATAATTCATATGGCATATTATTTTCTTATTAGCTCTCAATTAGGTCTGATACAAAGAGCCAAAATATTGAAAAAACGACACATTATCTACTTATATAATAACCAAAGGAATCACGACGAGGTAAATCATAATCGCATAGATTTATCTCTCATTTAGCGAAAACATCAGGATTTACTCAAGCTTCAATGAAATAGAATGTAAAACGCTTGTTCTGTATGTGGTTAGATAAACCATAAACAGGTTAAAATGATAGGAACTTTGTATTCTTTATTTACGTCGTTATGGCGACGAAAACCGAAGAAACCATAAAACAATGTAATGAAAATGTAGGTGTTAGTCCATTTTGGTGTCAACCAGGAGACTATGATAATCACTATAACATGATCATTACTTCACATGTCAATTGCGGAAATCACTCTACTTTTCACGAAAAGGCCATGACTCATGAGATTACAATATGTTTGCAAGAATAGATGAACTCAATTCACGTCACTAGATTAAATTGGAAGTAGAGCTGCATACGTCAAAAAACGCTCCGCACGGACAGTAAAAAAACGACAAACCATTGTATAAATGAAGAAATAAACAAATTAGAACATAAGAAAAGGAGAATATGATACGAGTAAAAAAAAACAATAAACGACAATAGCAAATATAAGGCAGTAAAATGGGGTCATGGTTATAACAAAAAACGATGAATTAAATTCCAACTATAATGTAATGAAGTTATGGATAGTATATGAAAGTTATAAAGATATAAATATGATCCACTGCAAAGATGGAAGCCGTTTGAAATTATCCCACCTATTTCGAGCCTCTTTTTTTTCAAATCATTGTTCCAATATTACAAAGTAGGTTCAATGTAATGGAGTCATTTGTATTACCTTATTGACCTTAATGATGAAAAAAGTGTTCATCTCAAAGAATAAAAGAATGTCACACATAGAGTAAGGGTCAGAGAGAAAACAATATAAAAATGCTGGAATAAAATGACCATTAAAACCACCAACAGCCGCTTTTAGGCACTCATTCCCGTATCTAAAATTCCAGTTCATAAGCTGGAGAGTGGCTAAAAACAACAATACACTTGATTAAAATACTTTTGACTTGCTAATCACTTAAACACGTTTAAAAAATGGCAACATTTAAACTGATCACACATTTAGTATATATATATGATCATTTTATCTAAGTAAAGGTTTTCATTTACATAATTAAGTCCATACGAATTCATTGCAACTAACGTCTGAGTGACAACTGAAATATAAAAAATTACTATGGTAAAAAGTCCTGACCTGATAGCGTACACATGGAGAAAATCGAAGTCCTTTGGTGTTAATACCCAAAATGACAAAAAGGACAGTGCGACGAACAGTTACGAAATAAAAAAGTAACTAAATTTAAACTAGAAATTCGAGGAGGTAAATCATCAACCAGCTGGAAAATCGTAATCAGAATTGTTAATGATGAGGCAGAATAAATGTGTCTATTAATATTAATAATATTCAAATAATATATTGAAAAACAGGGTCAGAAAACCATGGTAAATATCGAGTTTAAAACAGACGACAGGTTTTAGTGCCAAAATACAGCCGCTCAAATCTCGCATAGGCATGGAGCAAATATATTCGCAGAACGCAAGGTCACGGAGAGATAGATGAATGCAAGGGGACTTCGGATGACACAAGAAGGGCAACATTTTTGTAAGAGAAAACATTTTTGTACGCTTAGCGGGTATTCGTTTTAAGTCTAAAGAGGTTGGTCGATATTAGTTCAATATATCAAAAAATATAAAAACTTTTAAATTTTTGTGGCAGCCATATAATGGGGGCGTTTACTTGGAACCGAAATCGCAATTTTGTACACGAAATCGTTAGATGGAAACAAAAAACGAATTTTAGTGAAAAAATTAATCTTCTAACCACAACCATTCACTCATAAATCAAAAATGAAAATAAGCAAAAGGTGACGCCCACCGAAAATGCTGCTATGATAACATTGACGTCATTTTCCTCCCGTCCTTGACTGCTTTCAGGGGAGGGGGAAGGGAGTGGAGGGGGGTTCTCGGAAGGTCTGCTCGCACAGATGATGTCGAAATCGCTCCCATTGGCCGAGTCAGCTGTGTCCCCCCCTTTGCGATAAGGCGTAGCAGCTTCGCGGGCTCAGTTGTGATTGGACGAAGTCGATATACGTCAGAGGTTGCACCACACCCACTTTTCCGAAAGGGTTAAAAACATGTTTTTCGCCACTTATAACTCGGGAAATATTTGTCGGATCAGAAAACGGAAAAATACGGGTCCTTTTATTTTACAAACTCTATCAGATTCGGCAGTAAAAAAAATATGGTAAACGACCAGATTATGATTACCTTGAAAAGGGTTATTATTATATCCAATTATATCATTCACACAACACACACACACGGGCGTTATTCCATGCCGGACCCAGGAGGCCAACGCCATCGGCTCGTTAACCTTTATTTAACGTGGCGTTTCCCCCTGCGTTCCCCTCCGGGCTGCGCAGAGGCCTATTCCACGCATTCACTCCCAGGGCCAGGGCAAGACGCGACGAGATTAAACGGTCTAAGAACTTAAACTAGGCATCTTTGACATTAAGCCCTATCATCCCCATCTGAAATCCACCCACCCTCTACTAAATCTACTGCTTAAATATATTACGCCTACCTACTTCATTCGCATACCTATCGGCGCTGACCCTGTTCATCATCACGCATACACCAGTCAACAAAACACAAAAGTATCATTCACACATTTACCTGCAAAAGAAAATTAAATAATTTGGGGAAACCCCTGTTAAAGAAAACAAATTAATCGAAAAACCAGTAAAAGAAAGTGAATTAAACCATCAAAAATAAAGCAAGCAATATCAACAAATCGTATAAAACGGGGAATGGTATAAAACCATAAATGATATCGTAGCGCATAATGGCGCTATGAGAGCATTTCCTGCCTATGTCAAAAACTAAGAGCCTGTGCACAAGGCAAAACCGGACTACAACGACCACAACTGGATTGACCCGGATCAAACGACCGATATGGAAACCCTACACACTATAAATGCTAAGGTAATAGTTAAAACATACACAGAATATAAGTATTCAAATAAATAAATAAAAATGTATACACGTAAACTCACATAAAGCCTCCGTAGTAGTTGGTAGTCGTGGATATTCTCCTTTCTTTATTTTCCGCTGTCAACGCGAAGCAATGGGAAGGACAGGTTCAGAGAGGAACATAAAATACATAACTATTCATTTACATAAAATTCAATACACTAGTCCATCTAGTCCTCTTGTTGCCCACCAACTGTTAAAATCGGCACTCACTTACAAAACACTGACAACACACTGACATTACACCGACACCACACTCACTCTCATCTTGTTCCTCGTTCACACAAAACACTCGTCACTTTCACTGCACTCACTCGTCACTTTCACTGCACTACTGTCCGGGGCGTTGGGGAGTTACCTAAGGAGAGAGCGGGTTAGTGAACATAATAAACATGCTAGCAAAAGATTGAATGCCAAGTTGCTCACATTTAATGCAAAAGCCGAAAGTGCATTTTAGAAAAATGCGAGGAATGGTCGCTCAGAAACTAAGTACACTTAGGTGCACTCGGTAACTGGGGATCCATATCCGTTAATTTCGAATTTTAATGCTAGAGCATTCTTCGCATCCACAAAATAAAGCTATAAGCTAAACGTGAATTCCTATCTACCCTACAGTTACGACGGGCCAGAAGGGCCTTTGAGTCAAAATATTGGAAACTGACTACATATCCTACACTCTATCAGGCCGGGGCGTTGTGGAGTTACCTAAGGAGAGAGCGGGTTAGTGAACATAATAAACATGCAAGCAATAGATTGAATGCCAAGTTGCTCACATTTAATGCAAAAGCCGAAAGTGCATTTTAGAAAAATGCGAGGAATGGTCGCTCAGAAACTAAGTACACTTAGGTGCACTCGGTAACTGGGGATCCATATCCGTTAATTTTGAATTTTAATGCTAGAGCATTCTTCGCATCCACAAAATAAAGCTATCAGCTAAACGTGAATTCCTATCTACCCTACAGTTACGACGGGCCAGAAGGGCCTTTGAGTCAAAATATTGGAAACTGACTACATATCCTACACTCTATCAGGCCGGGGCGTTGTGGAGTTACCTAAGGAGAGAGCGGGTTAGTGAACATAATAAACATGCAAGCAATAGATTGAATGCCAAGTTGCTCACATTTAATGCAAAAGCCGAAAGTGCATTTTAGAAAAATGCGAGGAATGGTCGCTCAGAAACTAAGTACACTTAGGTGCACTCGGTAACTGGGGATCCATATCCGTTAACTTCGAATTTTAATGCTAGAGCATTCTTCGCATCCACAAAATAAAGCTATCAGCTAAACGTAAATTCCTATCTACCCTACAGTTACGACGGGCCAGAAGGGCCTTTGAGTCAAAATATTGGAAACTGACTACATATCCTACACTCTATCAGGCCGGGGCGTTGTGGAGTTACCTAAGGAGAGAGCGGGTTAATGAACATAATAAACATACAAGCAATAGATTGAATGCCAAGTTGCTCACATTTATTGGAAAAAGCCGAAAGTGCATTTTAGAAAAATGCGAGGAATGGTCGCTCAGAAACTAAGTACACTTAGGTGCACTCGGTAACTGGGGATCCATATCCGTTAATTTCGAATTTTAATGCTAGAGCATTCTTCGCATCCACAAAATAAAGCTATCAGCTAAACGTGAATTCCTATCTACCCTACAGTTACGACGGGCCAGAAGGGCCTTTGAGTCAAAATATTGGAAACTGACTACATATCCTACACTCTATCAGGCCGGGGCGTTGTGGAGTTACCTAAGGAGAGAGCGGGTTAATGAACATAATAAACATACAAGCAATAGATTGAATGCCAAGTTGCTCACATTTATTGGAAAAAGCCGAAAGTGCATTTTAGAAAAATGCGAGGAATGGTCGCTCAGAAACTAAGTACACTTAGGTGCACTCGGTAACTGGGGATCCATATCCGTTAATTTCGAATTTTAATGCTAGAGCATTCTTCGCATCCACAAAATAAAGCTATCAGCTAAACGTAAATTCCTATCTACCCTACAGTTACGACGGGCCAGAAGGGCCTTTGAGTCAAAATATTGGAAACTGACTACATATCCTACACTCTATCAGGCCGGGGCGTTGGCAAGGCGCCTTATTATCTGTGGAAGAATCTGAATAAAACAGCATTAAAAAGAAAGCATTTCTCACAAAAAACAGAAATCACACCAATATAAATAGGCACAAACGAAAATGCAATATACATAAAATCAGACATCACAAAGTATACACCGCACAGTATGTAAACTTATTCCTACCTAGAGTCGACTCGCTAACCTAGGCAAGTGGCCACTTGCCTAATATTTGGAGGACTAGTCCTCCATGGTACCAGATAGATTCGGTGCAATGAAATCATTTACCGAGGGTTTTAACACCATTAATCAAGCTTGATTTAACAAATTACCTTCACATTTTACCAGATATTTACCATATTTGTTCTAGTGTAGAAGTGGAGCAATTGGCTCCTATGACAAACACAAAAAATAAGACATGATTTCTACCCACGTTTACTCATGCTTACTTTGCCTTTTACATCGTAGAACATGAAAATAAGTTAGTTTTACCATAGCATAGCAAAGCCATGTGCAAACCAAAGTTATTCCTCCTGTGGAGGCTGCTTGTTGTACATCCGTTTCGGGCACCCATGAAGATTCTTCCCTCTAACCCCGTCTCTTTCCGAGAAGTTCGGCATCGTCCTGCAAAAAGACAGGAAAATGGTTTTGATTAAAATTAACGTGCCGTCAAAACAAGTTAGTAATGTGAAAATGAAATACTAAAATTGGTTATATATTATATCAGTTGTCAAAATACTTATTCTTTAAGTTATAAAAAGGCCATTGTGAAGAATAACATATGGGATAGATTTTTTTACCATCTACTGTCATAGTATACCCATTCTACATTAAAATGTTTTTTGTTCATATTTATTCCAAAATAAAAACCTTATATACACTACTGCAACGAAAGAAGAACGCCCCCGTGGAGAAGTGGCAAGTTAACAATTCAATGAATAGGTAAATAAGATAGGATTCTTGTTGTAAACTTTTCATATAATGCTATGTACAATTTGCAAATAAATGTAACTAATCTACATCTACACGATTCCCTGCAAGCCACCGCGAGGTTGTGTGGCAGGGGGTGAAGATCACCGAGCATGCACTATTGACATGCACACAAGCTACTATTTGGTCTCATGCAACTGGATTGTTAGTATCTATTGTATTTAAGGGATACATGCATCATGCACTACAGACTACTCTAAAATATTTCACCTACCTATCCCTTTGCTACGCTGCCTATTCTGTTCTCTTACAGTACGGGGGAAAAAAGCCATTTTGAACCTATCAGCATTTCGGAAGTATAGTAGTATAAAGGATACTAATCAACTACGTTCACATGTATACTTAGACTCTGTTTTCTACCTGAGATACCAGTCCGTGTCCGACTACATAAACCAATCATGAGACGGAGGGGGACGTTCACCCTCGAAGGGTGTAAGGGGGCGAAGAAGGCGGGCTGATATAATCTGTCATCTTAAGACATGTTGGATTGATGAAGAGAATTGTGGAGGTAGAGATTTATGGAGAAGAATCATGTGAATATGAATAGGTCAGCCGACAATAGAACCAATTGCGCTGAGTCTCAAACATCTTAGGACCTGTGATGACGACATAAATGCAATTATCTAAGAAAAATGTATAAATTACTTAAATTCGTCGATAAGTTGGTTTATGGTTCAGATATTGTGCTCAAATATCGATAGGTGTTTGAGATTGTGTACTGAGATTATCGAGGAAAAACTAGCTCAACTTTCGATCTAAAACTAAACCAAACACAGGAGCGGTCCGCTGAGCCCCAACATGATTCTGTTATCTCCACGACCCTCTCCCTTATCACAACACATCTGCAGAAAAAATGAACTCAACACCATGTTAAGGCTAACAAAACTCACAAATTAAATGAGAATAACTAAAAATGCTACGAAGAGTTCTTTTTACAACAACATGCTTGAGGAGCGAGAGAAATCGATAAATATTCATAGTAAATTCGGTGAGGTAATAGAGTGACATTCCCTAACTTCCAGTTGCTTTCAGCTCAAAATTTTAGCAATGAAATTCAAACCTCAGAGAAATAAAAACTGCGGAGTTAACTGTCATTACTCAACCAACTGTATCTCTACATCAACTATTAAGCGGGAACCATAGTAAAAATCCTACGAAAACACATGTTACCTGCGAGGATGAGAATTCTCAACGCGAGTAAATAACAATCTAGAACCAGAAAAAGCCATACAATTCCACGTATGTAGAAGGCATGGTTTCCAAAAATACAGATATTGGAGATGCTTGCCAAACCCACATGTACGTGACGAGTACCACAAAAGAGTGGGTCCAATTCCTATGATAATGACGCGACTTACATTGGTCAAACCTGAAGGTCTGTTAACATGAAGGTCAAAGAGCACAGAAGGTCTTATGTGAAGGTGTGTAGCGAAGATTTGTAAAGGGACGATACGATAATTATATCAGCGTAACCAGTCTATTAAATTAATTAAAATGGGAATTATTATCAGATCGCAGGTTGAAATTTAGACTTAATCTCTTAAAGAAATTCCAGGAAAATATTTTCAGTTTTAACGTTAAAAATATTTTGCGAACCCCAACTTACTATGGCAGAGTGGACCATAATCATAAAATAAAAGAAATTGATTGCCGAACTGATAGATTCAAAATGTCCTTTTTCCCTCGTACAATTAGAGATACGAATAACGTTAAATCTGTCCGATCGGAGTGTAGCAATGGATAGCATTGGTAGCTACATGTTGGTATGAGTACTTAATGCTAACCCTACTAATAGAATGTTTTTGCATGTTTGCTTTGCAATTTATATCTTTTTTAATGAGTGAAGTTCCTGCTAGTATATTAATACTATTCCTTTTTTAGGCCTGATATGTAGTGCATATTTGGTGAGAAATCACCCCCTGCAACACACGTTTGTGGTGGCTTGGAGAGTATTATGTAGATGTGAAGGAAAACATCGCTCAGTCCTTTATTACGCGAAACACTTTTGTCTGAGAAGGTCAATACGAATGATTTCACTCCAAGCATCCTCCTTTACGAGAAAAAAATCCAGAAGCACGACTTTGTGAAGGAGCTGTAAATAATGAGAAATGCATTCTATCTTCAAATCGTGACAGAAGGCATGTTTTCTGCCTCTTCTTGATGGTTTAAACCCCATACCACCTAAGGATTGAAGCTATTTCCCTCACCCCTCCCCAACCTTCCCCAGAAAATCTCTTTAACAACTCTGTTTCCTTCCATTTGACATTGAAGTATGTTCCCCTCCCACAACCCTCGCTTCCGCCCTCCCTCCACCAAACTCAGTGGGTATAACTCACTCCACCTGACTAATGTGTTTCTCTCATTCACCTGATGATACCTTCTTGTGGATGCCACAAGTCGTGTATTTTTTCAAGGAATGAATATAACATTTTTTATATAATCATTGACCACGAACACCACATGGTAGAGATACATTGTGGATTGTCAAGTGTCAAGTGCATTGTCCTTACACTCAAGTAGCAACTTAAAACATAGGTATAACTGGAATTGAATTACATAACAGTGTGAGGTATTGATTCCGAGTATTTTAGCGGAATAAATAACAATGAAAAAATAATTTTAAATACAATGTGCATGAAAGACGGGAAACTCGGTTAATAAATCCGCAGTCTAGTTACGTACACTCCCTAATTACGGAATAAGTGCTTTTGATCATCTCGCGTTATGAAGAAAGGGAGTATTATAATATGTCCCCACGGAGCTTAAAATATTGATGAAATGACGGAGTAACCCTGTATCCTGTTCTATTAGGAAGTTATGGGAATAGCTAATATGGTAACATCATAACTGTAAAAAATACTAACAAGACATGAGGAATAACAAAGCTTGATCCTTAACGCGCACACTATCAAGATACATCACCGGGATTCAAGAATTTGAAATTCAAACGAGCAAGCTATATATCCTTTACCCCACGTTCCTCGACATTACCTAGTGATCAAAGAGATCTTTTCAATTCAATAATCAGCACAAAAATTTTAAAATAAGGGAGTACCTACAGCAAATAGGAAGCGTGAAGAGACCTTGATGGCTTAAAAATGCCATGTTAATTTACTACTACGTGATTAATCCTGAAACTTAATTTTACGAACTGAACGCAAGGTGAAAACTCTTTTCACCTATCTTTAATTATATGGTTTGGATTGTGTGCAATGTGATAAACCTCGTGGTAAACATTCATAAAATACCTTTAATAAAAAGCCTATGGTTTTCTGCCATAAACAATTAAAATTAATGCGTTTTAAATATAATCGAAGAAAAGTTTATTCACATAGTAAAGCCCACAACGTATCACATTTTAGAACGCCGAAAGAGCTGCTTCGGATTGAACTGCATTGCACAGACATAATAATGCAAATTATGGGCACAGATACCAAAAGATTTATATCAATTACTTTACATAAACGCTCATTAGTTCCACAATCTCACAAACAAATAATACTTAGTTTAAAAACATTGACATATCAAGTTACTCTTGTGAATTTGTTTCACGTCGGAATAACTCAAAATGTTAAGCATTAAAATATTATTCAGCTAGAAATTTACCAAAAAAGAATTCAATAATGATCACCAAAGACTTAAGTAATTTTTTAAACAATCCCTCTTAACTAGGGATCTAATTTTAATCCAAAGAATCTACCCTAATTCTAAATTTCAGTCAATCAGATACCAAAATAACTAACGTTCATGAGTGTAATATGTAGTATTCTTACCAAGTTGGAAATCCGTTCGCGGAAAAGCTATAAATCTCATGATATATGACGTGGGAATACAAACTCGCATTTAAACTCGTTACATTTACCAAGAAAGACAGTTATATGCAGTTAGATACAGGCTTAAATTTCTGTTTCCATTCACACAGCTACATTAAATATTTAGAACGCAATGAGCACTAAAAATTGTTATATAAATAAGATGCATACATGATCAGTTATCTTAAGATATAACTACGCTATGAAACCCGGGCCGTGACTATTTAAATATAAAGTGAACCTAACAAAGTTTCATCATTTTATTTTCCATTAAAAATTGTGAATTGAGAAAGAATACTGTACAAGAGATTTTACTACTCCTTCAAATAACCGATGGATAACATTCAATCAAAAAATTCTGAGCACGAAAGCAGAAGGTAGGGACTCAAGTAAAGTATACTTGTCCTTGATCATCAACTCAAAACATCAACTTGGCTGCTTTCCGAGTACATTAACGGGCAAATGCGTGGATAAGTAATTCATCAATATGGATAAATGAGGAAACATTCTCTGAGAAGCAATTATTCAAACGTACCCTCAAATGAAAAATACTATGAAACACAAGAATGCTAATGAACCCTACCGTACGAACCCGAGAACGACGATGGAAAACACAAAACTCACAGCGATTCTCACGAGAGACTATCCAGTAAATTGGGACTCTCATTACTAAAACTTTTTCGTACTATGTGCGAACAAGGCACGTCATGCATCGTATCAGCTGCTCTATAACGAAAAGGATTGATGCAAATCAATAATGCTGTATCGCTTTCTATCTTCTAGTGCTCTCCGTCTCTTATCTGTAGTAGCAATCAGGTGGTTACGCTACTTCAAATTATCATACAATTGTAGCTCAAAAGTAGACTTTTGATTCAAAATTCGAAAACTAATGGCGTTAAGCCTGGGGTCATTTCAAATTAAGAATGAGTAAAATTAATTAAAATACATATTTTTAACTTTTTGATTTCTTGGTCAGTGTGCAGCATATTAATTAAAACCTGCCACAGAAGTTTCATTGGAAAATGAAAATGAGCTCAGAACAGGTAAATTTTACATTTTGCATTGCTGAATGCATAAAATAATACAAGGATAATGAAATAGATATCGCTCGTTAAGAAATTGGATCGAGAAACTAAATTTATCCACAAAAATAAATTAATATAAGAAGGTGCAAGTGCAAGTGAACATACTAGACTACGTTCAACTTCAGTTTCGCAACGGAAATTCTTTTATCTCGGAATTACTTTAATTTCAATCAGAACGAAAGAGAAACAGACTTCAATAACTAACAGCGTTAATGGGCTAGCGTCGAGACGTAGGATAGTCGAGAAAATTCCAGGGACCCGAAAAAACACGAGATTTGTGGCGGGAAAATATAGAATATCAGATACCGATCCGAAGTAACAGAATCACAAAAAAAGACGCGGACAACTTTATGTGAAAATAAAAACACACTTGACTGAAAAATAGCAATAATGAAGCGGACTTACCATCCTGAAGAGCGTTCCTCGCAGCCAGTCTCTCGAATTCCCATTTTGCCCTCACTAGGACCCAAGTGATCGATGACGAAGTTCCAGCTTTATCGTCGAACGTAACTCGAATGACATCTTCCTGTAACGAATTCAAACCATTAACGGATGCAACCACCACATTTGCTGCACTTCTGCTATAAATATACATCAATCAATGGAAAGAGTATTACTTGAAATATTTACAGGGTGGAAGTACTAAGTAAACAAGAATCTTATATGTCGTGAAATAAAATGGTATATCTCTCGAAATATATCTCTTTTCTTCATACATACAGAAAGATAAGCTACGAAGTGCTTTCAATTTCCCTTCAAAGTCACCGCAAACTCAATGTACGATGATAAAGCAAACTGAATAAAACTAAAACTGGGGCTGAAAACTAACCTGTCCTTCCGTCACCGCGTAACGACGAATACTGACGACCGATGTCTGATAACGGTTGTAAATGCTACGTTCTGGCATGACGTCAACCCAACTGGACCAATCACCAAAGTGCAACGAGAATTCGTCGTGAATAATAATTTCGAAACATAAAAGGAATATCTCTGATTTGAATACTCTCTTGCTAATTCTATTGCTGGATATAGATTTTGGATATCAATATCTCACTATAATTGCAGCATGGTTTGTTTTCGAAAATAGTTCGTCAAATAATTAAGAGCGCCATCGGCTATTACTTCCGTTAACTACTCGTTTTCGCGGGAAAAAGTGACTGAACACGCAGTAGACTGTTGTATTTCTCAACTACCTGAAATATGTGCTAAAATGAAATATTTAGAAAAGAAATTGTTTTCAAACAACTGCATATCATATATTTTGCACTGAGCTGAGATTTTATTTCTGGTCTACCAACTCTTAAATTTGGACGACCTGATTTCAGTTAAAGGTGCAAACAATTATTGCAGTTTTTGAAATAGTTACATGACAAATATTTTCAGATTTACATTTCCCAACGTTCAAATGGGAAGTCCATTATACTCTACCATGGTTAGTAAATTAGATTAAATAAATTATTCAATAAAGCCACTGTAAGCCCCAGCCAACCACCCTTCTGGTTGCTTTCTGGATATAATGGGAAGTATCGAGTGTATTGTATCTACGTTGAATTCCAAACAAAGATTAGTACTTGCTAATAGAAACCTTCCTACCGCAACAACAACGAAATTCATCGGAATCACGCAGAACTACTCAGCAACGCAAATCACATTTGAACGTGGAGAGCTACATACACATTGGGACTAGAAGTAAACCAAGTGATTGCTTACCTTAACGGAGAGTTTTTAAAAAGTGTGCTCTCATTTCAGCAAGGGTAGTTTCACTGCAACAATTCACGGTGAATTCTTCTTGGCAAGGCACTTATAACCGCGAAGCACACGAACACATAACACTATAACTTGCTCAGTCATAATTCATAAAACTATACCACTACTATCCATATATCACTTGCGAGGTTATGTTGGCGGATGAAACACTGTACCGGTCTCAATAAACCATCTCATAAATTCCGCTGGATAACATATTGGGATGCATTAACATCTTGAGGACTTTCAGTTTGCAAACAGGCTTCTTCGGGGGCAGGATTTGTTGACCAACACAATATTCACGGGGACAGCTAACCTTTACGATCTCAACATGATGCATTACCAAAAGAAATACGAAAAGCAACTTCTTATTACAAGACGGAAACGCCTCCAGGCATTCTCGCACGGATTTCACGTCGCTGATCAGCTGGTCGGGATTGTGTTCATGTCTCGTACGGAGAAAACAAGAAACTAAATCGAAGGATTGATTCGCTCTTAAACTAGGAAGGTCGTGGGTTTCACAAACACTGAAATGATTCATTTTCACTTCCGTTCTCAGTGTCGAGAAATAGAACTTCGGAAAAAGACTGGTGGTTGAATGCCAGAAAGCGGACCTCGTCGAAAATATTTCAGGCTCCGTCAATGAAACTGATGAATTGAATGAAATATAATGAGTACGTAATGAATATATTGACTAAAAAGTAATGAGTGTACTGGATGAAACGTAATAACTGTATTGAATTAATTGCAATTACTGATATGTATAAAGTGAATGGAGTGACATTTAATGAGTACCTATGTAATGAGTGCATTGAAGGAACTAGCATTAGACGAAATAAAAAAAAAGAAAGGTCATTCGAATAAAATTACGTCCCCTAACCCAGATGTATTTGCGACTCTATAGTAGGCGATATTCACGTATGCCGGAAGATTATTATCAACCAGCGTTGAGAGTCATTTAGATTAATTCTCCAATGTTATCTGTATCCTGATTTCAACACTGAAATATACTGTAAATAACTAGACAATACGTCACAACTACAATGAATTCCCCTCTAATTTTAGCTAAGAATATGTAAGTTTAGTAAGAATATTTAAGTTTAATTAGATTAAGGTTGTAGTTGTAGTTCGTGGAGGCGGCCCAAAACTAAGGCCATTTTCGCCGCTTATTGTAAGTTAAGGAAAGGAGTTGGATTCGGGGAAAGGGTTTGAATAGTGGAGATAAGATTAAGAGATGGAGGAAGACTAAATATAGGAAAACATTAGTTGTGTTCCGTTAATGCTTCGTCAATAGAACCCATTGATGGAAGTGACCTAGTTGGTGGGCGTGGACCTACCAACATTGGTATAATACTTAACATCTACATCATTATAAACACAGCAAACGACCTCGATGGTACCAATTATTTTGCCAATTGCCAATTATTTACTACAAAGAAACCAATAATGTGAGTTAAACATGTTCTACGTTATTTACAATTTCATATTATTAACAAAGGTGTATGATTTCCAGAGACTCGAAGACGGGCTTGACAGGAATATTACGCGAATGACACTGTGTCTAAGGTACTTTTTACACACATATCACACATGTTGAGGTGGTTTTAATTGGAATTTAAAAAAATAACGACCATCACGATTCAACAAAAGCATGAACACAGTTTTTAGCGAGTGACGTGCAAACGGAAGACAATGCATCATCTCCCATTTCAGTAAGGATTCACAAAAGAGCTCACTGAGACTTATCACGAGGCAGCGTCCAAGGAGAGCATTGCCGAACAAATCGTGACTCTTTGAGCAGTCGCATGAGATCTGCTACAACCATAAGAGCAGTCAAGCATAAAGGCGGATTCAAATTGAAGATTTCGGTGACGGGGAGTGATGGGAAGGAGAAAGATTGAATGGAGAGCATAGTTGACCGCGGTCTCAGTCATCGAGAAACGGCATTGTCGACGGTGGAGTATTTGGAGGTCAAAACAGGCCCCCGTTCTCGCAAGGAGGCCGCTGCGATAACTTCGAAGTGTGAATTCGCCACTAGTCTCAGCGGTCTCAGCTAGTAATGAGTTTTTCCAGTCATTATAATATCCTGTCTCCAACCCCTCGATCGGTCATAAGTGCGATTGCCCCAGCATTCCTACTTAATAGACGTAATACCCCGCAAGCCATCGCAAGGATGTGAAGCAGGGAGGCAACCATCATAAAATACCAAATAGATTGAAATTTACACTTACTTGTCAGGCAGGTACGTGATTGCACTACATAAATGCAACTGATGCTACTAGTTCGCTATGCTATGATGTATAATAATTTTGTGAAAAATGTAAGATATTCATTCTCGATACCCGTATAAATTAATTCCTATCAACCATTGATGATTCAGGTCTTTGTATAACTTCAGTAATTAATTCAATATTAGGTTCAGGAACATGTATGAGAAAGTAGTGTTCAAACATTAATATGTTAAAATAATTTATGCACTCTATGCTTCTACATCAAAATCGCAGCACGCGTTCAAACCTCCACATGCACCTTTGCTGTCTATTACTGATTATCTAATGTATTACTGTCCCAAATATTATTTGGCTGATCCCAGTTGCAATTGTACATTTGCTTGTAGTAGCTGGTTTAATTTAATATTTCACCTGGGGCTATTTTGGTGACGTTCAGGATGACTCAGGAGCTATA
This sequence comes from Platycnemis pennipes, assembly GCA_933228895.1. Taxonomy (NCBI): domain Eukaryota; kingdom Metazoa; phylum Arthropoda; class Insecta; order Odonata; family Platycnemididae; genus Platycnemis; species Platycnemis pennipes. Next base: position 132,639,472 of record OW121851.1, on the reverse strand, counting down.
CTATTCCACTTACCTTATTGGTACCTTATAGCCTCGGTGGGGTTGAGATTCAAGCATTATCAATCCATTCTAAGTAATGCACCTCGTTTCGGTAGTTGACCACGGTCACCAGCCCCCAAGGGAAGGAAAGGTTCTGAGTCAAGACCCAAGGTCCGAATTCAAAAAGTTAGACAACCGAGACGCTAACGTCTTTTGACCACTGTTTCCGTGAAGAAATACCTTACCTATGGCTGGCGTTGAATGGACTCAAATTATCACTCGTCAGAGTGAAGTGGACCGAACGGCATTTAAGTGGTTGGCCTAGTTTTACTACTCTTGTACAAATATGGGTCGGAAATTGAAGTAGCGGCCGGGAGTGAGTAAGCGCGGCGTTGTGAGTCGACCCTTGAAATCTCCCGCCCAGCTAAGCAACGGTGTGATACACACTTTGATCTAATGGATTCCTCAGCTCATTGATGTCACAATCTGCACGTTACTCAGCGGCCGATGAGCCAACTAATCCTACCGGTAATGGGAAATCATTCATCCAGAACGGAATGGATATTTAAAAGATGATTTAATTTCATACATAAAAGTAAAATACTCAGTATGAGTGGTCGTACAGATGCTAGAGTTAGGTTTTTAGGTCCTACAACTTGTAAGGTACAACCTTACCATTACTAAGCTTACTGCAGAGACCATACTCGACGCGAGATTAAAATTAGCCAGTTAGACAGCCAATCTGTGGGCGAAAGAAGGATTCGTATTGAAATTCAATCACAATCAAGCACAATGTGGATACATTTTAATATACGACTTTTCTCCCATCTTATTTCCTGCACGGAGTTAACATAGAGTGTAAAACAGTCTGAAAAGTAACTGATATGAAAAATAATAAGCATAAATAGTTAAGTTGGTAATGATTTTACCTACGATTCCATTGTACTTTATTCTACTCATTTATTACCGATCATGGTAACGACAAATTCCTCGAGGACAAATCTCATTCACATCCATTAATATCAAAATCTTTTTATCGTATACAACATAAATCTACATCACAGTATTTATTTCCTGCCTTTCCTTCCTTTAAACGGCTCTCCGTTACTAAATTAAGTCAGTTATACCCATATCCCCGCCGATAACAAAAATCATTTGCAGTATAAACCCTACTGTCGTGGAAAAAAGTCATGACACTCGAGTTTACAAGTCAATGACAGTTGTACCCGTAGTCCCACATGAAAACAAGTTACATCAAAAATTAGCAAATTTAATTCTGCGTTTAACTGTGGAAATTGAAAATTTTTATTTTAACTTGTTAAAATTTTATTGTCTGTGAAACAAAAAAAGTGCCGGTTTTTTCGCCGTTTTAAACGGAATGCTCACTTTAAAAATTCATAACTTTTAAAGTATTCATTGGATTGTAACCAAACTTTAAAACAACATAAAGACACTTGTTGTTAAGGTATGTACAAAGTATTAAGATAATCAAAGTGTAAATAAAATTGTTCTTGTAAATTTTGTGAAACAACTTTTTCTCAGTACTGCGTGGTCATATCGATACGAATCTTGTCCTGTCATGGAGCTTATGGTAATACAAGGCTAATCGGTTCTCGATATTTAGAATTTATTTAGTTGTTTATTTTATGTGCGCTTACATTTAATTCGGTTTTTCCATATCAACAAGGGGAGTGAGGCGAGCGGAGGAATTGGACGCATGGCTTTGGGATTCCGGGCGACGTTGCCACGTTCGACACCATCCCCGCGCTCCATGTGTAGAATCCATACAGTTTTGTTGCATTGTAACTTAAACGATTTTCTTTCATTGCAGTGGCACATCTCTTCACCGTCGATAACGATCTTCCAACACACTCGGACACTTTATGATAGACCGGATACCACTTATCATTTATCTTTTCACTCTCGTTTCTAAAAAAAAACAAATCGCACTAGCAACCATGGCAAACTCGCCCTCCGTCAATGGTTTAGCAGGCATACTGTCAGATGTTAATCCAAAGAAAATCGGCGACAGAATGAGTGTAGGGTCAGACGGGTCAGACATACAAATACAAATGATTCATCGCTGAGACAAAGCGGGTCATTCGGCCTCGCCATCAGCAGAATGTAAGCATCACAATGTAATGTAATGACAACAGCTTATTAGCGGTGAAGCAGCAGACGGTGAAGAGATGTGCCACTGCAATGAAAGAAAATCGTTTAAGTTACAATGCAACAAAACTGTATGGATTCTACACATGGAGCGCGGGGATGGTGTCGAACGTGGCAACGTCGCCCGGAATCCCAAAGCCATGCGTCCAATTCCTCCGCTCGCCTCACTCCCCTTGTTGATATGGAAAAACCGAATTAAATGTAAGCGCACATAAAATAAACAACTAAATAAATTCTAAATATCGAGAACCGATTAGCCTTGTATTACCATAAGCTCCATGACAGGACAAGATTCGTATCGATATGACCACGCAGTACTGAGAAAAAGTTGTTTCACAAAATTTACAAGAACAATTTTATTTACACTTTGATTATCTTAATACTTTGTACATACCTTAACAACAAGTGTCTTTATGTTGTTTTAAAGTTTGGTTACAATCCAATGAATACTTTAAAAGTTATGAATTTTTAAAGTGAGCATTCCGTTTAAAACGGCGAAAAAACCGGCACTTTTTTTGTTTCACAGACAATAAAATTTTAACAAATTAAAATAAAAATTTTCACTTTCCACAGTTAAACGCAGAATTAAATTTGCTAATTTTTGATGTAACTTGTTTTCATGTGGGACTACGGGTACAACTGTCATTGACTTGTAAACTCGAGTGTCATGACTTTTTTCCACGACAGTAGTCTCTTTGATTACGCTGTCAATGGCATAGTAAAAATTTACATGAAACACCAAGACGACAGCATCAATGGGAAAGCATCTTTCCTCGTACTATCAGTAGTGTTGCTCATAACCAAAAAAAATATCGAATAATGAATATATCGATATTTTTAAAAGTATTTATATTCACACTCAATATATCGGAGTAAAAATATCGAATATTAGATATATCGAATATAACTTGTAGTAGGAATGGCCGAGTCGGTAAAAAATTAAGAATTAATAAAATTTACTCTTAACACAGCATAAAAATTTTCAATCATGAATTCTGCAAACCAATTCACAACAACAAACATGTAAATACAACTAATTGCACATTATAATTTCATATTTAGGAAAAACATTTATTTTACGAGATGAAATACAAAGCTGTGATGCTACCCTTTCTTTTATATGCTTGGATGTTGTACGGCTTCTATTCTCTGGAACTGCATTATTGATGGCAGATACAACTCTTTCCGATGGAACTGATGTCCCAACTATTGTTAAATATTTTTTCGCAATACTGGGAAGTACTGGTGTCATGGTGCATGTATTGGTCCAGTATTTGATTGGATCATGTGCCCGGGGAATGCATGGGGTATCCAAGTAGAGTTTTAAATCTGAAGGAAGATTACCTTGAGGCTCCTCATTCCCTACCTGGTTGACTCTGACCTCATGCTGCTGCCATAACGAATGCTGCCATATTTGGAATATCATTACCCGTACTCAGAGGTGGGATTGGAGGAGAGAGAGAGAACCCAAATTACGTCGCTCTTGATTGATCAGAGAGCATAAGGTTGTCATTGCTGACGCTTGACATGCGGGAACAAAGCCATAAACCCTCTTAAACCGTGGATCAAGCAATGTCGCTATACATAGTAACTTATTTTGTTCAAGGAGCATCAGCCTCTTTTCAATTTGTTCCTCAAGTTTTGACTTCAAGTCCAGGGCAATACGAGTTGTCAGCTTAATGTCCCGAAGAGCTCCAAAAAGGCAATGCACAATGGGCAATATGATACTGCCTGTGACATAGTTATCGCCTGAAGTTTCTACAGTTGCTTCCTTAAAAAGGGTTAGTAAGGCAACAATTTCAGATACCACTTCTTGGTGGGAACCTGTAAGCATCTGCGGTCCATCCCTATGATCCGGATTGGCTAATATTGCTGCCACAACACTTGATAACTTTTCAAAATTTCCCAGCATAGCATGAGTTGAGTTCCATCTAGTATTGATATCCTGAGTGAGTTAAAGAACAGAGCATTATTTTTTCCCTCTTTCAGCTGTTGCTCTTCTCTCAGTTTGTCTGCTGCTATGGTACTTTGCTTAAAATAGGTTACAATACTTTTTACTCCTCTAACAATATTTTCAAGTACCTGAGTTGCATTCAAACTGTCTTGGACAACCAAATTTAATTTATGCGCAAAGCATGGGATGTGTTTATCCTTACTAGCATAGGTTGTTACTCCTTTGACCATGTTTGCAGCAGAGTCGGTGGTAACAGCAACAACCTGTAGATCCCTAATTCCGAAAGACTCCAATTCTTCCCTAAAAACTGCAGCAATTTTATCACCTGTATGGCGTTCTGTAAGATGGACTGCCGATAAGGTGGTGAGCACAAGTTTGTCTTGATCAATGTAATGTGCTGTGATGACGAGGAAGCTCCTTGTTGTACTTTGGATAGTGCAAATATCACATGTCAAGGATTCTGCTTCAGTTAACCTTTTCTTTCCACCACTTACTTCATCAAAGAGTAACGCTGATAACTCAACCAAGTATACGAGCAGCATTCACATTTCTCTCCAAAATATAACAGCTAAATATGTAGCCACAAAGATATTCATTTGCTTTTTCCCGAAAGTATTCGATATGAATATTTTTTCAATATTCATTACGATATATTAGCCAAAAAATATTATTCGATAATTTCAAAGTATTGCCGAAAAAATATCGAATATTCGATACATCGATATTTTTTTAACATCCCTAACTATCAGGGATCTGAATTGCCGTAATTATATTCAATGATATGGACACAAGTGTATAAATAGGTATCCTAGGATATTGCATGTCGGTATAAAGAATTGTGGCTAACTCGACTAAAAGCACGTTAATGCATGCTTCCTCTGCTTTTTAAATCTTATTTTCTTAAGTTTTATGTTTCCCCTAAAATGTGAATACTAAACTTCTTTAATCATGAATGGTAGCGCATGAATGTTGTAGATTCACCCTCTGCCACGCCCCTTAATGACGGCTTTCAGGGTACTATATAGATGCAGACATATCAAGGCTAAAGAGATTACTGAAATTCAAGAACGATAGTAGTTTACTGAGAAACAATGAGGAACAAAAGCACACTACAAGAAAATGATTGGACATGGATCAGGAAAAAAATCATGAATTATGCCTTATTGAACAACTCTAAAAGTAAAGAACCATGAGAAATTTTAAGAGGAGGATTGAAAATAATTTCGCCCTCGTGTTAGAAAAGCCTATTCTTTAAAAAAATGTGTCAGTGAAATCGTAAAAAAACAGCGTACTTAAGACAAAATTACTACAATAAATTTTCCTATGTGTATTACAAAAATATATCTATGCCTTTATCTACTGACTATCCTGTAAGCCAATTCGAGGATGTCTAACAGGGTGTGAGTTGCCAACAAACTTATACAACGTAACTGCACTATTAGATAAATATATTAAGGGACAAACTTTTCTAACCAGTAATTACTTCATTACTATGTAGATACTAATACCTAGTTACGCATCAGTCTTTTATTTTACTTTTCTTTATGAAGTGGAAGCATTGTGGCACTTAGTTGAATGTTAGTAGTGCACATTTGGTGATTTTCTCCCCCTGCCACTCACCCTCACGGTGACTCGCAGGCTGTTACGTATATCTAGATGTAGGTGAAAAATTTGCCATATGCTATTAAAATGCATTAAATACGTCAAAAGTTCATATGAACAAAATCTAATCTTCAGAGCTTTACCAACTTATCTGTATCTTTCCTCAATCTATTTTAGTATAATGTGTATGACTGCATGCTCACGTTAAGGTGAATTCATTTTATGAAGGTATCATGCTATGGGAAGTTTTAATGTCGTTATAAACGCGGATTATTGGATGAAAGAAGTGTGTGATGCAGACTATCTCTCTAATCTTATGCTAGTCTTGTTTCTCAGTAGTCTTAACAGTCTTGTTTTCCAATGCAGCGTAGGGTCTTCATAATTCTCTCGGTATTTCTCGGCATTCGTTTGCCCTGTACCCATGCAAAAGCCTTACTCTGGCGTGCATTCTTCACGTTTCAAGGCTATCCTTTCCGGAAAATACTACATTTGCCAAACGGGAAGAAAGTTTTCTATCAGATGTAGTGAACATGCAAAATGCTTCGAAACTGGTAATAGATCTTCCATGTTCGCAAAACATCTACTCGAATGTAACCACTCCAGTAATTTCGATCCTGAAAGTCTACATTCTGAGAACAAAGGTGAAAAATTAGATTTTCTGGAACAATATGAGTTAAAAGCAAAGCCAGGAAGAATTCTAATGTTAACCAAGTAAATTATGTACTACCTATTTGATTGTCGTTCACCACTTTTGAATTTTTAACGGCTTGTACCATGTATTTGACTCCTGTTTTCTTGCATTGACGTCATTGCTGTCCTTGTGTGTGAGCTCGCTTCCTTTCCCGCCCCCTGCCACTAGTCCCCACTCCCCAACTGTCAAAACAGGGATTATTCACCTATCGTGGTCTCCTCACCTCCCCCCCTTCCTTAATATCCCCCGCCCCTAATTTGAGAGCATTTGAGGAACGGAGATGTATTTTTTTTTACACATTTATATGATGACATAAGAGTGTCGAAACCACGGTCGAAGTAAATAAAACTAGTGTGTGATGTACAAAGTGAATTTTATTTTCCATTCTCGTGGTTCCACAAAGTGAAGCCTCAAATGCTGAGAAGAGCTATCCTATACCATTGTCTCTAGCAGCAAAGTTACAGTTACACCCCTTTTCGCAGCAATTATTTTAAAATCTGGCTGATCTCCTCATAATCGTGAAAAAGGCATTTTAATCATTAGATGTGAAATAGCTTCGCACAGCTTGATTGGTGTTAAATAATGGCGAGTAAGGATACGAAATAGAAAGATAGATTGATAGATGAGGAGCAGGAAAGTTTTTTTACCTGATGATAAAAACAAATGGGCATCGAATAGGTGGGCAAAAAAATTGTTCTTGAGATGCTGGGCGAGAATTCCTCATGCAGGAGAATCAAGGCCTCAGAATGTGGCTTCCTTGTTTTCCTTTCTGAAATGTCCTTCCCGCATTTCAATCGACTCTAAGTTTCAAGACTTCCTTTATAATTACCTTTCTAGCCAAAACTAATCCCTCATTTCTCATTCAATTCATTAAACTTGCCTAGTTTCCCATTTATTCATTAACTTAGGTTACTTTCTTGAGAGGAAAGGAATAAAAAATTTGCGCGTATTCCCGGCACTCCAGCATGCCAAAGAGTGAATGATCCGGTACGACATCAGAATTACGTCATTCCTCGTATCGTAATAAATACTTTTACTTAATAAATACACAGTGGACTTTGTTAGGCACGGGATTTAAAATCAACCACCAAGGAAAATTAACAGAGGTTTCCAGTGTCATTTTCGGAATTCTGTGCTACCATATTGGTTCCCAAGTTTCCGCAGCGTTACTTGGATGATTTCTGCATTCCGGGTTATCATCCGAGTTTTTTACGCAGTGGACAACAGTTTAGCCAGCATTCCTTCAGGCGTTCTGAGACAGAGCATGGCGGAACCCTCTTATTAGATAATCTCTTCACATTTTCGTATTTCTTCTCTTTCACACTCAACATCGGTGGTTCTCTATATCTTACGAGAGGCCATTCTCACCGTTGAATTGTCCTTCGACAATTTTCTTCATCAAGCCATGTTATGCATAGGAAATCATGTCATGCATAGTGTTTCACGTAGTTCCGCAAATTATACATAGAAGTCTCTCCTTAGGTAGGTAGGGCAGATAAATTTTAGTGCATGTACGAGGTTCATGCTTGGTGAGATCTCACCCCCTGCCACACACCCTAGATGTGACTTGAAATTTGTTAGTTAGTAGATATATATGTAGAAGTAGAAGAATATTAAGTGTCGTCTCAACGCTTACGGTGTTGCATAGCTGTGAGGGTTTGACCACATTAGAGGGATTAAGGACTCAAGAGGGCATCACCTTTTCTCATGAGACAACGGCCAACGGGAACGGCCGTTTCGAATGAGACAAAGGTCGAAAAAACATTCAGCTCTTCCCTTTTCCACCACGTGCAGGGGCTTTAATTTCCTTTTAAAAGTTATTATTATTTAGAAGGCATTCAAAAATTACTAGTTTAGCAGTTCGAATTCTATAGTAGTTTTTTCGTCGTAAAATTGGAATCGGCAGGTAGAAGAAAAAATGAATTGTTTGATGAGTATGTGATAAGGAAAGTGAACTTTATATAATAAGTAATAACATATATTGCATCTGCATATCTTGTTCCATGGCCATAAATGGAATCTCCTGTCCGCGTTAAAACTTATAAGTCATCTTGTTTCCCAAAAAGGATTTGAAAGCATTCAAGGGTTTGATTCACAACAGCAACCCCCAATGGAATAAGTTAATATTAACCCATTGTGCACCGAATTAATTTTAGGTTTTATTATATTGTTTATTTTTTAATATTATATATTTTATTATTCTTGGCATGTGATGCACTGGGAAGTCTTTTTTCTACATTTTCATTTAAACATTTGTGGATGATACAATATGGCATCAATAGGATCTTATATTTTGGAAAATAATTCAAATATTAATGAAAATGAACCTATAATGTTTCTTTTAGCTGCAATCTAAAGAATAGTTTTACAGGTTTAAAATATGCATTGTTTGATGAATATGTGATAAGGAAAGCGAACTTTATAATATAAGTTATAACATATATTGCATCTTCAAATCTTGATCCAGGGAAATATTATACACAGAGAGGGAGAGAATTGTTTTCTACAGAAAAGATTTTGGTTGGGGAAATAGTATTGTTGCTCTATATCTGTATATATTTAAAATCTAAGATTAGAAAAGAAATTCAATCCAAAATCCAGTAGGTGAAACTAACAAAGGATCGGAACCCGAGACAAAGATCCGAAACCAAGGCATTGATCCAGATACGAGAAAAAAACTTGGATCCGTCTATCACTACTGAAAGAGATCCATGTTACTTGTGGCAAGAAATTTGGAAATTCTCTGGAGTAGTCGTAATATATGTTACATTATGGCACGTAAATACCAAATTTTAAGTGAATAATGCTCATTTATTTTTTGACACTGGTCGTTTTCGTTGTGTTGGCGGTGTTCAGCATTTTCCTTAGAAATTTTTTGTGCGTTTTCTTCCCAAGGCAGGACCATTTTAAAAATTGAGACTCTTTAAGAAAAGAAATATACAGGAGGAAATTCATAAGGGGAACACCACGGATACTGTGGAAGAGCCATGGCATTAGAAACTTAGGTTCACATTTTCACATCAAAGGTACGGCTATTTTCAAAATTAAGGTGATTGAAAAAATTAAGTATAAATTAGGAAATATATGGGTAAGACTGCGGGTGAGATAGCCTTCTGTATCAGCATCTTGAAATGGAATTGAAGTTCACAGGCTCAAGTCCAAGACACGGCAATTTTCAAATGTAATACTCTTGACAAAATATAAATTAGAAAATACATAAGGGGAAGTCCGCGGGGCAAACATTACTTTGGGTTGACAGCGGCTATTAAGAAGGTGAGAGTACACAACAGACAGTTAACAACAGAGTGCGAATGAGAGTGGAAAATGACATTATTTAAAAAAATGTTTATTCAACATATAATAATAATTATATGGGAAAACAATGTGCATACGATTTAACAAGAAAACAGAAATCTTATTAGTCTTGGTCATACTCATTTTTATGTATTATGAAATTCTATTACGAAAACAAACTATATTTTATGAGTATCGTACTGCACTGCCGGCACACACGACCTGTCAGCTGTCTCATTCGTGGAAATACATGACACGCAGTGAGGTGATGGGTGGCTGAGTTAGCTTGAGTGCATCGGAGTTTGACGACCTCTTCGAAGATGTACAAATATAATCTGGTTATCGGTGCAAATTTTCCTTCCTGCCCTTTCTATTAACAAAAACCACGCAAAATCATGACAGTGCGTGCGTGGGCATTGAACTTATTTAAGTAAATCAAGGAAACAAAAAAAAATTAAAAGGCTAAATTATACATCATGGGTAAGAATAACTTTCTAAAAATATGTATTTTCACAACATTTATGATATAAGATATTTTTTCGTTTCCCTTATTTATTTTACCCGAGAGGCTAGGTGGGGGGGGGGGGGGGCCGCGGTCCCTCCCTTCCCCCGTGTATGGGTGCCCATGTGTACAAAACCAATGGCATAACACTATAATGTGTAGCTTGCTACTGCTAATCTGTGACTTAGACTGTAGAATAAACGATTAATTTACGGTCTACTAGCAAGTAAGCAATAGACTTTAGGCGGGGGATGGAGTTTCTTGTCGTTCAGGTTACAACATGTCACTGAGTGGCGAATGTTCGCGGCAATGGGAGGGGAGGTGAGAGTCACAGCGCCCGCGCTTCTCGCTCTATCGTCCCCATCACCCCATATCCCTCGATGACCACAACAACAACGCTAACGTCATAATTCTCTATCGCACACTGAAACTTCCTCTACCCTAATTTGTTATTTCACTTTTGCTAAACAAAATTTTGTATTCTTTTTGGCATTTAAATTCATTTATAATTAAACTCTTTATTTTCGATTATTTTTTTTTGGTCCGGGCCCCCTGATGGCCCGAGCCCCTGGGCATTTGCCCCCTTTCCCCCCCTTGTCTCCAGCCCTGAATCTATATACATTAATTTTGTAGCGGGTCAGTCAGACTGTCCGTCATTCTGTATCCGTTTTGTTTTGTTCTCTCCCAATTTTTGAGCTAAAAGAGTCAGGATTGGTGCGTTGAGTCTCTGTTTGCATGATCTGGTAGTAGTTTTGGATTTTTAGCAGTTTGTGGTGCAGAGAAAAATGCAAAAGAAAAATTGATGTTTACCCTATCTTTTAACATGGTAATCCAGTATCTATGCATATTTGTTTACGTTGCTAAGTAAATGTGTTTACTTTGTTGGTAAAGGGACAAAAATTGGATTGAAGAATTTGAAGAAAGTGGAAACAGTTTCATCAATAATTTTGTAAGTATGAAAATATTAATTTACATTTTCGATGTGCAGATAGTGAAACAAAACAATTTTTGCCTAACGGCCCCGATCTTGTGTATGAAGTGTGAATTTCAAAGCTAGGCGATGAATGATCTAATGTTTTACCGGCGTATAATTCCGGTGAAGTCTTCACGGGTTCTTTACTGGGTCAGGGGGGTTTCCCTGCCGTTTCTATGACCCGGTGGACAACCCGTGAAGATTTTAAAGCTAGGCGATTTGAAGTACTTTTGTAATAGTTGAAAGAAGATAAAATCTTTACTATGTTCTTTGCTAAAGTTCAAAATAAACCCACCATTTTAAAATTATCAATGGCTGTCCTACACCCAAACCATTCCGTTTTTTATAAATTTAACATAAAACATTCACTTATATCTCCACCTAAAAGATAGTAATTTCGAACTGTTAATAAACCAGATTAAAAACAAATGTTAGAAAAGCAATAATTGGTAAGCATGTAGATTACTTAGCAATAGTGTAAACTTTAAATGAGTGGACACAATACGCTCAACTCTGTATTGGTCATTTAGAGCTGTTGGGCAGATTACAATGCGTCTTAAATTTTGGGCATTACATTCACTTAATGAAGAAATTTTAGAACGCAATCGACACACGTTGAAATTGCCACCCAATACCTTGCTCAGATCCCCATATATTTTGTGGTGTTTGCGTTCCATCCTATATTTTACACAGTTGACAAGCAGGTGTTTTACCTAAATTATTTCCAAAAGCTCAAAAAACCAATTCTAAAATAAATCTACCGAGACGATTCCAGAAATATATTACACCAACCTTTACATCGTTTTGGGTATAGTATTTACCAAATATTCGTCAAAACCATTCGATCGACTATATTAAAACCTAGAACATTTCATGTCTCATCAATATTAAAAAGGATATTCACTTACATACCCACCTAAAATATTTAAAAAGGCTAAAAGGAACAATTCTATTTTTAAACCACCCATACAGTCCCAGCAAAATATCATAGCCACCTTTGCATCGGTTTGGGTGTAATTTGGGTGCCATTTTGTAGCGTGTCAGTCAGTCAGTCATTCTGTATCCGTTTTTTTTTCTCTCCCAACTTCTGAGTTACAAGAGTGAGGTTTGGTGCGTTGAGTGTGGATTCTCTGTCTGTATGATTTGGTAGTACAGGGTGCGGCTACAATACTTCCATGCAATACTTCCTTTTTTATATGGCTATATCCATATAAAAAAGGAAGTTATGTTGCCGCGCCCTAGTTTTTGATTTTTAGCAGTTTGTGGTGCTGAGAAAAATGCATAAAACGTGGTTTTTGAGAGTGGGAGACAACATATAATGAAAATGCGGTGTAGAAAAGAGTACAATAACATATAGAATAATTAGTGGGACTCATTTCTCCATTTCTTTCTCACTGCATACGAAAGGCTTATGAAATGTTGGTGCACTATAGTGTAAAAAAATGCAAAAAGTAATTTGAGTAGTGAAGCAGTAACTGCCTGCCTGAAGGTCAAGCACTACTGCCACCTATTGGTAGTGTGTCATCAGTAGTTTCCAAACACTTAGTAAAAGCTCATTTGACACTAGAACACAAAGTCCACAAGAGCATACCAGCCAGACAGCCTGGAAAGCAGGCCGCAGGTCTGCTATACAGATAATAGTATAATTAAGTTTGTAGCGGTGTCCGTCAGTCCGTCATTCCAGTCGGTTTTATTGTGTTTTTTCGCGGTGGATGAGAGCTCTGGAGGTGGAGAAAAGTGCGTTCAGTGCAGAACGTGTCCGCGCACAACATATCAGTAGTTTTAGATTTCCTTTGTACATCCTTCCCCTAAAAATTAAAGTATATTTTTATGCGGGTTGCAAACCTCCCAGGATGTTTTAACGCTCGACCTCGGTGCATCAATTTGAGGTAAACTCCGAAGATACTTATCTGATCGATGCGGGAGTGATGTCGTTTTAAAGAAGAAATATGGGTACATGGAACAGACGTATTTAAACATTTGTCAACGAATAGGAAAATGTGAAAAGTTAAGTGTTAAAAAGAGTGTTTTTACTATCTTTTAACATGGGAAAAGAGTTGCTATGCAAATTCGTACACGTTGCTATGAATGTTTGTTTACGTGTTTTGCTAAATGTGCATTAACTAATTGACTACGTGAGAGAAGTTACAGAAAGCGGAATTAATTTTATCTAACAAGGCATTAAGGCATTATCTATTGATTCGTAAGTATGTTGAATACTTATTTTGTTTATTTGATTATTTGCTATTATATTGTACTGAATGGTTTGAACAATTACTCCTTTCGAAGTAAGGAGAAGGTTGCATGCATGAAATTCACAAAATTTATGGTCTTAAGCGTGGAACGGTGGATATTTTCATTCATCGCAAGTTATTAAAGTGAAGTATGAATTAAAAACTTGAAGATACTTTATTCTCAATTGGCAAAAAAGGCTTTCTACCCATTCATGCACTATATATTTCATAAGCCTTCTTTTAATAGTGTTATTTCTCTATCAATCTAATTGGTGTTTCAGAATATAGTGCAAGGTCATCACGCATTTGCAAATTTTAATAATGTTTTTAATAATCGGCCTTATATCGATCTCTTGAGGTAGGTTAACCAATAGACTGCCTGCAAAGCAGGCCGTAGGTCTGCTAGTATATATATTAATTTTGTAGCGTGTCAGTCCGTCATTCTGTATCCGTTTTGTTTCGACCTCTCCCAATTTTTGAGCTAAAAGAGTCAGGATTGGTGCGTTGAGTGTGGATTCTCTGTCTGTATGATTTGGTTGTAGTTTTGGATTTTTAGCAGTTAGTGGTGCAGAGAAAAATGCAAAAGAAAAATTGGTGTTTTCCCTATCATTTAGTTCATCTCAAGACCACACCAGACACAGACTGCCTGCAGAGTAGGCCGCAGATCTGCTAGTATTACTATGAATTCCATGACGACAATGGATTTTCTAAATCTATCCGTAAATTTGCATAAATCTTCGTTACCAAAGAAAGCATTAATGATGCCTAATCGCCGGTACAACTAAAAGAACTGTATTGGTAGTAAAACGCTTTGAATTTACCACTTTCCTTAAGTTATGCGTATTTATAAGTAAACATTAGGTGGATACCAAATATTGTTGGTGTAATTTTGATTGCAATACTGCTTATGGAATTTAGGCTCTTTACATAATCAATTAAGGCAAATATCATTGCATTGGAAGTATATCAAAATAAAGAAATACTTTTCTACGAGTCAGACGTTAATTTGTCCTTGCTATTGTATATTTCATATCGACATTTTTATTGGTGCAGTTAGTAGGAACGCAGATATTTCTCAAACCCCCGCCGGGAAAAAAAGGAAAACGCATCAGAGAATCATCCCGACTTACTCTGGGATTTCAAATCATTCGTAGTGAATAGGTTTTCTATAAAAGTTAATTTTTTGCAGTTTTCACGTCAAAGACATTCGTGAACAATATGGATTTTAAAGAAAGATTTAATTTCTTATCAGGATCAAACACATACGATCAGGGTTTATCCATCTCCAAGAGGTGGAATGGATTTTGTTGACTCTATAGTATACTTCTAGATCGTTTATTTAAAGGTGATTTAGTCGTCCTTCAATTTGTAATACACTCTTCATCTAGTCAAGAAAATGATGCTTAACCTCGAGGTTTTAATACACGCGACGTGTACAATGCTGCGCTTTTCATGTTAAATTCCACATATGCATCATCTAATATTTTACAAAAAATGTGTACCTTGCACTATTCAATACGGTGATAACTACGGCAATACTATAATAGCTACGGTAATTCATATATCATTTCAGGTTTCTTGTAGATAGCCAAGGAAATCCCACTTTAGAGTGACTTTCACTAGGTAGAAAAATTGACCAAAGCGATAACCTTGTTTTTTGATCGATTGTTTAAAAATAATAAACTAAGCTATTCGAAGTGTTTACATTATAACTGAAAAAGCAAATTGATATTGTAGTTCAATATCACCCACCACTTTATAAATTTATCTAAAAAATTATATTGTGTAGAGGACATAATTTTTATCCAGTATCGTGAAATGATATTCAACTCTTTGCATAGATGTGATCGAGAAGACAATTTGAGTGTTGTTGAGGTGTCAGAATCATCAAAATTTTAGCCTGCCTACATTAGGATATATATGTGATGACTTTCGTCTCTCTTCCTCAGGTTGCTGCTTTCGACGTCAGGAGAAGATGGAGGAGGAGGAGATGATTGGGGTGGGAGTGGGTCGGGTTGGGTTGGGTGGGGTTGGGATGGGTGAGGGCGGAGGGGAGGCTGATGATAAAAATAATTTGTATCCCATGGGTACATTTTGGGTGGTGATGATGACGCGGAAGGTGACGATGAAGCAGAACAAAATTCTCTGTTGGGTTTTCTCGGTGAAATATTGGGGGAAGAGGAAAATATCCAAGTAGGTGAAAATGAGGGCGGCAAATTTCCAGGCTAGGCATTGGTTCACAATGGTGGATGGGGCTGGATGACCAGGAACAGACGAAAGCTTCCTAGATGGATTGGAAGAAGAAGTGGAGGGAGGGATAAATTTTGTGGGGTGACGATGACGCGGAAGGTGACGGTGAAGCAGATCAAAATTCTCTGTTGGGTTTTCTCGGTGAAATGTTGGGGGAAGAGGAAAATTTCCAACTAAGATAAGATAAGTTAACTACTTACTCTGAGACTATATAATCCCATTGAGTACAAGTATATGCCTTTTACATTTATTTATATTTTAAGCTGCTGTTTAAATCTACAAAAACAACGTATGGTAAATAGCTACAACATGACAAACACATGACACAGGAGACATAATATTACAGATTCGTATTATCTCTGGAAAAATTACATAAAAAGATTAAAGGCATAACACTTACAATGCTTTATCTAAACAGCCACTAATATTACGTAATTTACAAAAACATTTCACAGAACTAATGAAATATTACATTTTATATACTAATATTTAGAACATAAATACTGTCTCAGAGCTCTCTTGAATGCATACACAGATGTCAGTAGGTTAAAATGAGGGGGGCAAATTTCCAGGGTAGGCATTGGTTCACAATGGTGGATGGGCTGAATGACCAGGAACAGACGAAATTTTTCTAGATGGATTGGAAGAAGAAGTGGAGGGAGGGATACATTTCGGGGGGTGACGATGACGCGGAAGGTGACGGTGAAGCAGAACAAAATTCTCTGTTGGGTTTTCTCGGTGAAATTTTGGGGAAAGAGGAAAATTTCCAAGTAGGTGAAAATGAGGAGGGCAAATTTCCAGGCTAGGCATTGGCTCGAAATGGGGAATGGGGCTTTTGATCAGGAAAATTTCGAAAGTTTTCTAGACGGAGTGGAAGAAGAAGTGGAGGGAGGGATAAATTTTGATGGGGGTCGGGGGTGGGGCAGGAGGAGAGAGTGAGGTTGGAGGGGAGGGTTGGTGGGAGTGCGTGATTGGGAGGCTGGGGGGGGGGGACGGGAAGGGAGGGGGCGGGGGCGAAGGGGGTTGGGGGATGGGAGGGCAGGTTGGGAGAACGGGATTGGAATGGAGACCTCTGGGTTGTTCTCCTCTGATGCAAGGACAGACCAACCGTCCTCAGGGGTGGCTAAGGGGACTTGTGGCCCTGGGAGCCCCTTCCCGTGTACAACGTTTCTTAACTTTGGTGATCAGTCGAGAAGAACTCACAAGAGGGGGCCAACCCAATCAATTAGTTGGTTGGGTTGGTGTGGAGGTTTCAGTACTGATCTCCGATTCCGAAGAATATCGGCAGTTGCAGAAAACATGCATCGGGAAATAGACCTCTACTTAAATACTTTCGGAAGACAACAGGGAGTGAAGTACTTTCTTCAACGTATTGGACGTAAAAATGCTGTCCCCTTGGCGCAACCTTTGTTCAGAAATGAAACTGCTGCCTACTGTTGTCGGAAGCAGACTTTGACATTCCTGATTCCAGCTGGACTTCAGTTGCTTGAAGATTACCAAGGTTTATGTACCCACATGAGCAGAACATTAGTTTTGTGGAAGAAGCAACGAAAAACTTGCATTTTCATCTAATAAATGGAAATTTTGGAGAATTGAGCGCTTCAGATACAGCGTGAAAGCTTCACATCATAAGCAGGTGACTATAATGATCAAATTACACAATTTCCTTCTTTATGAACACAAAAAACCGTGTTACAATGAAGTGGACAGCCACATCATTTATTCATGTTTTGTCTCCAGTGTGACCACCGGTTGGAACCCTTTTTAGTGAAATATTACTTTACGGGCATAGCACAAACACTGAGCCTGCACTTGGTAAGGCTTCAATAAATATTTGATCTACCTCTTCACACTTTGCTCTGGAATACAACCAGTGAAATAAATCTTTTTAATATGTATAAGTTTAGATTTTGTATCTATCGACTGATATGCTAGTTGTAAATACTAGTTAGGTGTGTCTGGAATAGCGAATGGCGTTGGGGAACTTCTTTGATCGCAGGCGTAAAGGTCACACCTTTAAGTATCACATCTCAATGTACCATTTAGGAAGTTATTGACCTACTGCAAATTTTTTACTACGCTCAAAGGTATAAGTAATTTTAAGATCACAAAAGAAACGAAAAACAATTTTGATAAATTGACATTACAAATATATAAAATTAAAAATATTCGAATACTATTGCATGGAATTTCGTACTGACGCTTCACACCTTTTCTATTTTTAGTACACTAAGGACCACATATCGTCAACAACAGTAAAAAAATGTTTTGAAAGCAGCAAACAGCTAAATTGGTAGCAAAACCCCTCCTCCTGTATATGGAATGTCTGTTGGTATACCTTAATGCGGGAATCATCTTCAAAAACCTCGGGATTCCAATCCTTATTTCTTCTCGAGTCACTCAAGAAGGGACTTGGTTTTCATGGATGTCAACATACCTAAATTATTTCCTTCAAGCTTACTTTGAGAATGGTGAATTCTTTGTACCTTGAAGTTACGTTATATTCCGTGATACCATCAGTCCCTTCCACATAAATGAAACTGGAATGAAAGGTATTTGTGCGCCTTGGCGACAGTAAGTTTATTCAATCGATGAAAATAGTACCCTGAATGCTCGTAAAGGACCGTTCAGGAACACTCCTCATCTTCATTATTATTGATCTTACAGAACACCAGTCGAAAAGAACACTATTAATAATTGTTTTCAATGGCAAAATAGGATCAAAAGAAGTTATTCCCATCTGCTCCTCTCTCCTCGCTCTTTGGTCTCCTTCAATGACTCCTTCGTTTCACTAGACTACAATCACATACAAGGGATGCCTCCTGCCTCAAGCATTCTCCTTCTCTCCAACCGGTATCATCTCCGAATCAGAGTGAACCAAATGTCTTGTGGCCTTGCAGCCTTCGGCCAACAATAAAGAAAAATTCGATGGTGAACGTTAGAGATTTCTGTCGGGTTCAACCCAAACGAAAGTGAACGCCCTGCGCATGATTATCCTCAGAATGAAAGGTACCTCAGTGCCTTTCCTTCATATTTCCATATAATTATTGCTTATTAACTTTTCACTGTCTTAAAACTTTTTACGATTGCTCTACTTCAGGGTCTCCGCCGGGATCTTACAATACGCAGTATTTGCAAAAAAATAAAATTTTCTAAATAGCATAACGCATACGACACTCATCGCCAACAAGAGTAACAAAATGTGTTGAAAGCAGCAAACAGCAAAACTGGTCGCAAAACCCTTCCTCCTCCTCTCAGTGGAGTATCCGACGGTATATACCTTAATGCGGCAATCAGCTCCAGGAACGTTGGGACTTCTGATGAATTCTAATGATGACTTCTAAGAAACGAGTTTTCTTTGAATCCACCATAGGCACCGTTAGTAAAAATATTTAAACCATTCTTAAATATCGTTCACTAGACTTATATGGAAATACTGAACCTAATCAACATATGCTCTTTCATAGGTGAACGCTGGCCATTAAATTAGGAATAACGATTCTAAGGAGTAAAAACTACCGTAGAAGAAAAATTAATATAACTCGTATGCTCAACGCAATTCGTCAATGGCTATGGACTCTGGTATCTTTAATAAAGAGAATCTCTGTTCCTCGATGATATCTGTCAAGGTTATCAACTGAGAAGAAGGACACAAAGGAATGATTTGGCTACATTATTAACCGTCGATAAAGAAGATTGGTTGTATTTATTGTAATAAAGCGACGAAAACCAATTTGTAGATTGATTATCTTATTTTTCTTTGTGAACCTTTGATTAAGTGTCACTTTCTTTCACATAACTGAAACGGTTTACCGCGATTGCGGCCAGGAAGAAAATTATCACTGGCTATCGAGGCATAAAAACTCCACCGTATGCTATATTTCAATCATGGTTCAATATTCTTTTGATATAATTTTTTTGAGTCCTATCCTCAGAATGTATAGTTAGAGCAACACCAGACGATCTAAAAGCCCACAAAGATTACCTATCTTTAACGTAAGATGGGAATGGATTCAAGTGAAATACCTACTAATTTTTGTGGAGCTATGTATAAGTGGGTTCTGAGTTGTATTTCGTTCCTGATATTACGACACTCTTGCCTGCAGTCGAGTGCGTCCTGTCAAAGGCTTTCGTGATGTTTTCATGGCCCTGCTCTACTAACCACTGCCCTCACCGACTGGACTCCGTCTTCGCCCTGTCCGGGGCAGTCAGTCACGCTCGCGAGTCGCATCATGTAAATTTTCGTGCTTGCGGGGTATGTTATCATCATGAACACACCCTATGGTGTGTGTGTGTCCCATTCTGTAGGACTCTATTCCTGCTTCTAGGGGTCACATAACCTATAGAATGAGTGTCCCCCAAGATGCAGGAGCGCTTTCATTCTGTCTGCTTATGTAAATATTCTGCAGAAAGTCCAAACCACGCACTACACGAAAGAGCGTTCTGGCCAACAAGCTGAGGGTCGACCCTTTCACCTAGCAAACGATCGTAAAGAATGAAGCCTAAGTCAAGTTGTTTTAGGGCAGCCATAAGAGGCGGCGTATGAAAGAAACAAAATATCCAGCACTAGAAAATGCTTTTGACTACTGTGCAGCACAAGTAAGATCCACACAGGTTGTAAGACCCTAAAGGAATGGAAGTGGAGATGTCACAGTATAATTCCACTCCGCCTTTGGGGAATGAAATTTTTTTCAACTCGAGGGAGGAGTCGTTCGCACTTACGAGCTTGTTTAACTCGACACCCTCCTCTTGCACTGAAGCAAGAGCCTCGTGTGATACCGCGGCAGTAATTTCTTCCACCCGCGACAAGGTGTCTGCAACGACATTTTCATCCCCAGCCATATGACGTATGTCCGTCGTGAACTGGGAGATGAAGTCCAAATAACGAAATTGCCTGGGCGTGCACTTGTCTATTTTCTGCCGAGAAGCGTAGATAATGGGCTTATGGTCAGTCATGATCGTGAAGCGTCTGCCTTCGCCCATATGCCTGAAGTGGCCGGTACACAGCCATCAGTTCTCAGTCATAGGCACTGTAATTCCTCTCAGAGGCCGACAGTTTGCAGGTGAAGAAGCCTAACGGCTGCCACCCACTGCTGGAACGCTGCTGAAGCACGGCGCCGATGGAAACTTCGGAGGCGGCCGAGACGATGGCGAGGGTGCGGAAAGATCCGGGAAAGCCAAAATGGCCGCCTGCGAAAGGCCTGCCTTACAGTGGGCAAAAGACTTCCGCCTCTCCTGGGACCGCTCAACACGGCCTCCCCATTTCAAATTTCCTCTCACCTATATTGGCGGAAATCTTTATGAACTCCATGGAATCAAATCTTTTTAACTCCGGACACCCGTTACTAAAGAACATCTTTTATTATTTTAGTTTGTTGATGTCATCCTATGCCTGTGAACGGGGAGCAAAAGACAGCTAGACTCATTCTTAGATATTTTAAACTCACTCCATCCCTCCCTCAAATTCACTATGGAATTCAGAGGGAGCTGCATTAATGTCCTTGACCTAACAATCTCCCTGCAAGATAGAAAGCATCTATTCTCGATTTTGAGGAAAGATGGTCTCAGATATAATTATCCCCGCGGACTCCTAACACCATTTTACTCATAAACTAGCATCGTTTATGAGTAAAATGGTATTGGGAGTCAGCTTAACTGATAAAAATCACAGACTTAGTATCTATTCCTCTCAATACCTCCAGGTTCAAAAAAGAGTTAAATAACATTACAACTATAGGGAATAATAACGGTTACAGCTCTCACCTGATCCACAAATTGCTAGATAAAAAAGTTTACCAAAATACACTGAAATCTTCAACTTCTCTTCAAGATCTGCACTGTGATAAAATCATAAGGTGGTGTAAATTACCCTTTCTTGGCCATATTTCCCACAGATATTGCTCTCATATTCTGAAGGACAAGTATCAAGTGTTTTTTACTCTCCTAAATCCGCAGGGAAAGTGTATTTTAATTCAAAAGGCCCAGTGGATGTGTTAGACAAAAGTGGAGTGTATGCTATTCATTGTGGTGAGTGCAATGGAGTGTATGTGGGGCAAACAGGTAGGAAATTTAAGACTCGAATCAAGGAGCATAAACTAAGTATGAACCACAGTAATTGTAAATCATATTTTGCCAAACATCTTCTCGAGACTGTTCATAAGAGTGGCAAAATTTTTCTGTTAAATTAATTTAACGTGAAAATTTTGCATGCATATGATAAATGTTTTAAGTTCAATTATTTAGAAATTTTAAGACACTCTATTTCACCAAATGTATGCATTTTAAATGATTTGACAAATTTCAAATCCTCTCAGATGTTTTTAACGGTTTTAAAATCTGACTTGTGCACATACCCTAATGCCCGCAATACCCTCACTGCTAATTGTACCCCCACTGCTGACCTTGATGGAAAGCAACTCCCTCCCTCCTTCACCCCTTCTCCCCACACCACCACCCCCCTCCCATCCTAAACTCTCCCGCCCCCTTGGTTTGAGTCCTTCCCCCACTCCTCATAGACACATATATAAAGCCTTGTGGTGAATTGTTTGGTCAGTTAGCCCCCCTTAAAAAAGATGCTTGGTCATTGAAATCGATCAGGGAATATATAAAGCTGAGTGGAAAGTACAAAGTTTGTTTCATTTACCATGTTTATAATTGTGCATAATTTGTATACAGGCTGATCCTATACAGTGTGCACAATTTGTGTACAATTTTTTCACTGGGGTAGCAAGTTTTCCTCCTTACCATGCTCAGGAATCCCTACAAAAATGTGCTAACGACAGTCCACTCTATTTGGGTGTACCTGCAGGTTTAGTTTTCTGAGCAAATTTTTTCAGAGACTGGTACCTACTATTGGGTTTCTTATAGAGGGGTCCTCTTAACTGCTGAGCATGTTCCTCAGCTCATATTAAAAAAAATAATTTTCAGTACTTAATGAATCTGAAATATAACTCCAGTGATTAATTGTAAGAGTAGCAAAATAAAAGCTGTCACAATGTTATTTCTCTCATTAATTACTGTTTTATAACTCTTTAGATTACTGAGTGCAATTCACAAGATGGAAAGTGCTTTCAAATGTTTCGGCGAATAAGTAAGGTATACCTTACTTATTCGCCGATATATCGGCAAATGATACAATTAGTATCAGCCCCTGGTATCCGAAAAAGTTGTATCCCACCAAGTCTACTTTTAAGGTTAAGAATTAGGAGGTGGGAATTATATGTAGATATAGTTAAGAAGCAAGAACAAGGAAAAGTCTAAGGCAAGAATGTGCCATGATCTCATGATTTAATGTCTGTCTAGATTGAGAAAGCATCTGAAGGTGACAAACGTAAATCTTCAAGGGAAGTAACCAATAAAGAGGCCGTAAAAGACCATATTTCCTAGACCACCACCTAAATCACCCTGTTCAGACATTAGGTTATATACTGCCACTCAACCACCCATATTTTGCATATAATTCTGCCTGAGTGTGGTGAAACGCATCATATTGCCGATAAATCTGTAGAGGATTACCAAATATCAAATAGTAGAGGGTACTAAATCAATGTCAATATAGCATCAGCGAATCTGTTTATGATAAATCCAAACTTAAGAGATGGTGTATCAAGGATTAAAAGTTGCAACTTATCATGATGTAGATAGAGATTCATGTTCGTGTTATAGCCATAAAAATATTGTGATAATTACACAAATATCATTGATTAAAATGATGATTTCTTTATCTTATACTTCACTAGTCGTAGATGCTTGACAAGATACACATATTCCACATATTTACAGTCTGTGTATCAGAACCTTGCATATCAATTAACTGTTGATGTTATTTACTGTTGTGGTGATTCATAGTTTTCTGCAGTTATTAGAACATAACCAGAGGCATTCATGACCTTTAAATGCCCAAATAATTCATGCCAGTATTCAGGGCATGAGATTAATAGAAATAATAAAACTTGTTCATTTTACAACATTTCTTTAGTGCATGAAGTGGTTTAAGGTCTCCAGAGCACATATTTACAATGGTAGACCATAACTTTAAATATACAAAATCTTTATAATCAACCATTTAAAAACTCAACAAAAGATCAAATGTTAGATTCATAAGATAAACCCACCTATTTGAAGAAGAAATCTATGCCAATATCTTTTCTCTCAATGTCACAAATTTTATAAATTTTTTAAACTTTTGATTTCACTTGAAAAATACCCAATTGGAACAATGCTGAATAAAACATTTTACACCCAAACATTTCTTACATAATCCAACAACAATAAATTATCTTAGTTGTCAGCTTTCAATTAGTAGATTTTTCCAGTAGAATTTCAATACATGGAATTGAACTTGATAAACTCTATTCTATTATAAATCAGATAAATGGCTTAGCATTATGAGAAGAATATATGAAAATTGACCATTAAAAATTCATGCAAGCATTCAGCAACTTACAAACACATGTGTTAAGGTGCACATGTGCCATCATCACACAACTGTATTTACACATTCACACAATTACAAATTTAAGGGGAAATATAAAAATTAATATCTCGACACAAATAATTTAACATTTAATTTTATGACTGCATGAATGACATTTCACAGTCCTTAAAGATGTCCACATTGACTGAACAAATTTCACACATCGATTCCAAAAGATTTTCCAAGTAAATATGAGAAACATGCATGATTACAAGAGTATTGCCATGTAATAATTGTACTTGAAAATTTACCCCTGCTTCCTCAATTGCTAGACCAAACCTTTTCCCCAAAAAAATAACATTAGTTGACAAACATGTGATGCCAATTACAAAGATCAATTTTTAAGTTGTAATACTTTTCATACCATGATTAATTTATACATAACAAAATATACCAGGCACCAAGTGCTAGAAAATCACCTCTATCAGGAGAATAAATGAGAAAAACTGTCTTCATGAAATAAAGAATTTTATGTAACTACACACCACTCTTCTGCAGACACTCCACAAGTACGCCCATTTTTTTTTAATAAATTAGAATTCTGAAGCATTTGACAGAGAATTCTTTCAAGGCTGATGGTACTTCCTTAAACATCAGCACCAGCTATACACCATTCATCAATCAACACATTGAATTTAGTAAAATTAATCAATTACAGAATAAAATTTTAAATACTCAACAGCTATATACATTAAGATATAGATGAAAATATACATATATTTACAGGAATGAGAAAAAACTATGATTGAGCACCAAGTATTACAATCATCCCATGATGGAAATCCTTCAGCATAACTTTCTTAGGAGAAATGGCTATTACCACGGACATGTCAATTTTAGTTCCTTTATTCCTAAAACTGCACCACAATATGAATGGAGAGGAGTCAAAGATTGGCATAGACTGTAGTTTAAAATGTGTGCAGTAATTATTCACCACAGATACTAGCACATCCATTCAAAAGCGAATAAGTTTGGGTGTTGAACCATACACTACATTCAGCCATTTTTTGGTATTTTCATTCTAAAAAAATGAAATAAAACTTATGACAGCCAAATATTCATCAATTGTAATTTACATTTCTTGGAAAAGTTTTGTATGTCTCAATCTTGATTTTGCTCCTGTATTTTGTAATTTATCACCAAGTATTTTTCAATGTTTAATATTTTACTCATCAGGGGCCAGATAAGACGTAAGATTCTCCAAACACTGATTCACAACAATCAGATGACACCTATGAATAATAGTATACCAAAATAACCCTCTTCATCAAATCTCTGGGAAATGGGATTTTTTTTTCTGTTCTTAAAAGGCATCTCAAAAACTTTCCCACGCTGCATTTTAAAAGCTATTTCATATTTACAATTTTGGCCAAGTTTAAAAATTAACAAAATACCGAGAAAACTCTTGCAAAACAGTCTGTCATGTGAAGAGTCAAAACATTTTAGTTTGCAAATGTAGCAGGATAAATATTAGGATATTGATATTGAAAATCTACTCAAGTTATTTTGAAATAATT
This sequence comes from Platycnemis pennipes, assembly GCA_933228895.1. NCBI lineage: Eukaryota > Metazoa > Arthropoda > Insecta > Odonata > Platycnemididae > Platycnemis > Platycnemis pennipes. The sequence continues at coordinate 132,613,831 of OW121851.1, read as the reverse complement.
ATAATGCTTGTAAATATCTATTTGAGCCATGAGGTTTAAATCAAATATATCATATTATTTCTAAGTTAAGTACAAACTTTTAATTTAATATCATGGTAATAATAAAAAAGCTACATAATTTATCAGAACAAAATATTTTTACATTATGAAGAGTGCTGCTGAAGAAGAGTAAAGATACAAGTTGTCAGACCACATATAAAGTTCTTGAAGTTAACTGGATCTACCTCTTTAGTACATGAGTATAAAAGAATAAAACCACATGCAAAATATAAATTATAATTACATGAGGATAAAATGTTATATATTACTTAACACTTCCCTTAAAAATTTATAGGTAATTTCAATCAAAATTGAATGCAACTTTTGATATGTAAAATAATAGTAGTATGCAATGTTTTACTCAATTGTATACTACATCTCTACACTACAAGAGATAGTTAATAAGATGGAAATGCTTTACAAACTATTCAGATTTAACCTAATTAGTGTCAGCATAATGTAAGTTTATTGAATGAAATACAGTTGTCATAGCCGGACCAAACTGGCTGGTACATAAGGTACATGTTCATATATAGTGTGGTATTGCTTTTGTTTATGAAAAAAATTTGCAAATGGATGTGCTACATTTAGACTCCAAAGAAGGGCTGTTGTACATTAGTTAATTTCATTACCTAGAGACTGAGTGATTTAACAAAGCTGAAGAGTCAAAATTTTATATTTCACCTTATATAATTCTTAGTTGAATTGTACATGCTTTAATAACTTATTTAATACAATATGTCTATGAAGAATGAGCTCATGGACATTAGATAACCATCTGATAAAGCAACAGTACATGTCAGCCTTTAATATAGAAAATGCCACTGTAAGTGTCAAAAATAATGTATAATTAATAGTTTGCAGATCAATGTGGATAATTCAGTGTTTTTTCAATCACTCTTGATAACGTGGAAGTTGGGGGAAAAAGAGAAACCAATAATGAAGTTTTATGCATAAAGTTTGACAAACAGAGATTGTCACTTACTTGAAGCACTCCTTTGAATCGAAGATTAAAGCTCTTCATTGGGCATAGCAGTAATATGTGATACATGAATATTATGAAGGTTAATATGTATCCTGCTAAACCTAATATTGATTTGAATGCCACTAGTGTTTCTTGAAACTCTAGTAAAAATCATTAAAGATACAATGCATTATTTGTCTCTGATAAATTTATGATAAAACTTTTTTTTACAGTATAGATTACAGACTATCTGTGCACCTCACCTTTGGCAACATTCCTGCTAAGTGGAACAATATGCCACCTGGAAATGGCAGTGTTTTTGCATTTCTAATTAAATTCTATGCATTGTTTTTTTCACTTGAACTGTTTTGACTATACATTATACTCAAATAAATATTAAAATGAAACTACCATATTTTTAACCCCTTTGATTAAAACAAAGTACAAATGACAGTAATTATTTCAATATCTTCTCTCCTCTCGGAGCAAAAATATATGTTTATATGTATGGTAATTGAAATATATTTCAAATGTAGCTACTAATATTCTGAAATTACTCTCCTAAGGCATTATGCCAGAATGCAGAAAGGCTAAATATGTGCTGACAACTGATAGTGAAGCTCTTAAAAGGTGGAACCAATCCTGACTTCTTAATTATAAGGAATATTTTTCATTCAGTCTAATGAAACCTACCAAAAAATAAAGTACCAGGATGTTACCATGTACCAGATCTATCACATTCTTCCCATCAAAATTTTCATCATCTTTCCCTAACATCATCTTCGTTTCCTGAATGAAATATTTTGCAAGTACATGAAAGAGTGAATTATATGTTTACAATGAAGGACAAAGAGGAGTTATGTGAAAAGAGTTCTATATATATCACTCTGCAGCCCATCATCATCAACCTGTATGCCACCATGATGAAATGGCTGCCTACTTCCCAGCACTTCGCCCATTTTCTAAAACTCACTACCTGCACCCATTTCATCTTCATCACAGTCCACATTGACCTATAAATACTCAACTGCCTATATATCCCTAACTTATAAATTATTCTGGCAATACCAATTCAACAATCTCATTAAAAATAGGAAACTGTCTTTCAAAAATAATAGTTATCCTTACACAATGTACAAACACAACACAACCGACTTTCAATTTTTATGTACTAATATTATCATAAAAAAGTGGTTGGCATGTATTTCAAATTAAGCCACTATTATGGAGTCATCTTCTTCAGTGAACATAAATTATCTAACTGCTTTGGCATAGCATAAATTACACTCAAAAGAAAATCATTATCACGTCCACATGATTTCATCTTGAGATAAACTTAAAAAATTGGTGACACACCTGTTCTTAAAATTCACTAATTAACTGCTAAAGAAACTGGAGGACTAATATTATTGATCACACTGTTTTTCAAGCATTCAGCACAAAAGCAGACTATTTCTTAAAGCTGTTGGAGTCTTTTGAAATACTCAAGCTGCTGCCACTGTCAACTAGCCCTCCAGAATGGACTTCAAAAAGACTGAACTCTCATTTTTCACAGATCCTTCCTAAAACAATGTAGACCCCCAAAAACTCTCCCATTTCTGATTTTATCAGCTTACAGTATGCTAAGATGAGGCTTATAAGTGGGACAAGCTGCCAAAGACAAGGCTACATTTTCTGAGGCAAAATTTTCTGGCTGTAATTGCCACAGGTACATCTCACAAGTGCTTTTGCTTTTTGCTGTCCATATTCAGATGATTTCCACCCATATCATCTGATAATCCCATAGCATGGCTTGCATCCATTCTGAAACCAAGAACAAATAGAATTACTCCAAAATAGTATAATAAACAAAGTATTAACCATTCCAAATAACATAAAACTGTGACAGCACAGAAATACACAGTAATGTATATGAAATGTAAGTACATATAATCCCTGAAACTGCAATCATATGGACCTTGGAGAAATAACTATATAAGTTTTTATTCATTTGAATAGCAGAACAGAAGAGCATGTACATTCTTGAAGTAGTTGAGAGGCATCTGCCTGTGAACTTCATATTTGACATCATTGGCATGGAGGCTAATTATCCTTCATATACTTCACACTGTAAATTATTTATTGCTCACCACTGATTTAGTAACCAAGACCATGTCTGTCCCTAATAAAGTAACAACAGTGAAATAAGTTGAGAATGAATGAAAATACTTTGCAATGGCTGTAGTAGTAGACAATAAGTCAAGCATTCACATGAAAGTTATTGTGAAAACTTTAGGAACTGGAATAAAAAACAAAATACCATGGACAACAATTTTGGTCATGAATTTGATTAACTTGATTAAATTGATTGAAAACTGTTTATAATAGAACCTGAAGATATTACATAATAAATTCAGCTAGGTGCAATGCTTTCATTCAATATAATGATCAATTTAACTGACATAATGATTTATTATTTTTACTACAGGTATGGGGTTTTCCGGCTACTATCATAGAGTAACTATAATATGGAAGGCTCACTGCATAAAGCAACATTTTTATATGTTTTGGACGTAGTACTGGAATGTTTCCGTAGATGGCAATGGAAGAATTTTCCATGTTACGTCACAAATGATATATATCGCTTCCCTTGCTTTCATTTTTCATATCGACTTAAGCAGTGCATAACATATCCTGTCATTGTAGTTTTTTTATTTATTACAATGGTGTGATTAGCCTTTACCTAACGTCAACAGTCACATGGGTAAGTTAACATCCCTGCAGGCACGCTCATATTCGTTTATATAAACCTTGTATCAACAGCAGGGAAAAGGTTGATGCGCTGGCGTTGATTATGAGTTGAGCTCAATGTTATGTATGCCGTTGAGTCTGGGTTGACTGTCATGAAAATCCTTTTCATATCGCCCTATTTGTGTGGTTTTGAGCACTCAGTCTTTTGCTAAAAGTTGGTGTTAAGTTATTCTCATAGTGAAGATGTAATAAATGTATGTGTGTCAGCGTTATTACCAACAGTTTTTTCTGAAATTGATTAAATTTCTCAGAATTAATGGATACATCAAATTGAATGGCATATACCAATGCTTGCCTCTATAAAATATGAATATTCTCTACGCAATTTGTCATGTTGATAGCATGTTTCTTAAGTATGCGGAATTCAGGGCTAAAAGAACGATTAATTGTGTTCGGCCAATCATTCCCGAGGGATATTTATAATTCCGAGATTGGATCCAATTGGATACTCATATCGCGATATAGTATACGCGTATGCTATAGTAAATTCGTATACGATAAATAGCAATGTGAATAATGAACGTATTTACTCATTAATTTACTAATTTATTTAAGCATCTCTTTGAGAAATTCGTATGCTTTTATAGTATTTATTATCGAGGATACGGAGGACAGAAGTGAAACAAATTTTTATTAGATAGTCGATCGTCTGCATATTCATAAAACCGCGCATTACACGAGCTGAATGCGTGTTGGAATATTATAAAATGCAAACGTCAGCATAGGAAAATGAATCCTATAATATTATATACATTAATGCATTCGTTAAAGTGCGTTATTTATAAACTGCAATATAAATATTTACTTTTGGGTCCTTCGTTTCCATGGATGTCCAAGGTTTGCAGCAAGATTGTTGAGTCTATCAATAGGTCCATATTTTGGTCATTGATCTTTATCTTAATTAAAAGATAACAACTAATAATTTTAAAATAGCTGAGAACATTTGTGGAAAAACGTGTGTCATTTGGAGTGGACATTGAAGACGCATTCATGAAGTACTTGGATATTGAAGACCATTTAAAGAGTCTTTAACCCTTTAAATTTATTGCTTTCTTGTTTCCGGCATTGACGGAAGAGAATTTGTGTATACCTCTTCATGCCGAATTCAAATTTCTTCGGGAAGATTGAAGGTAAGTTCATGCATTTCCTCAGCTTCCCGATCTATTTCTAGCAGAATAAGTAGCATGCATTGGAGAAAAATTTGGCATATAATAGGAGTTGTAATAAAAACGACTAATGTACTAGTGCATGAGGGTTACGGGTGTTACTTAATTAGTTTCTTGGCGTATATTACAGCTTCGTAAGAATCCCGAAAGGTGTGCTGTGTATAAGCTGTGACAAGGACCCAACGGTGGAGGCTTCTACAAAGGGAGGCGCGGGAACATGTAATCGGCCGTAATAACGTCGGAGAGGAGGATAGGAAGTATAATGAGCCAATACTGCCAGTCAAAAGAAGCTTGGGGGAATGGTTCCGTGTCTCAAAATCAAGGACTGCTGAAAGGAAAAGACGGAAAAGTGGCAACATGAACCAATTGAGGAAGATAACATAGAATACATAATTGATTTGTGATACTCCTTATTGCATAAATAAATGTATTACATTGAATAAGTGATTTATTTCATGGAGTTCCCTCTGAAATTCCCTTAGTCTGTATGCAATAGCGAAAATTGCAATGAAAAAAGATTCTTCCTTCAAAAATAAAATAAAAAATTTTGAAATACGGGTATTAAATTACGTATTAGTACGAAGTTCTGCCACTAGATGGAGTCACAGTCTGCATTAGGTGGATCTTACTGCCTGGATTTGCCGATAGATGACTCTGTTGCTTGTTTAGATCAATGGTTTACATGAAATTGGTTAAATTTGATGCCATGATTTATATAGAGTTTATATGGAGTTTATATAAAGTTGATATCGACGGTTGTGCACGTTTCCCTGCTGTTGATGTGATTTTTACATGAACGATGTATCAACGGAGGATTATGTGCTTGCTGGGATTTCTCTCCCTATTAAAGCAAACATATCTTGTCACAGGAGGGATTCCGTGTTGTTTCACAAAAAAACATATGATCCACCGCTGCAAGGAGCAGACTACAAGAGCAGGTCGATGATACCTTAAAACACTCCCTATGAACCCATACCTCATTCTATTTAGATCGATGGAGGCCAAATTGTCTCGAGAGTGCAACCTTGGCTGGGCATCCACCGTGGATGATGACGGGCCCTCCAGCCTCTCTCTTTCGGCTGCCAAGGCACGTTCTCTCTGCAATCTTAACGAAGACAAAAAATAGATGAGTCAACAGACTAGAATGACCATGTTCTGTAAATTATTTACATAATAAATAAGCTTTAATCCATGCTTTAAGATATTCCCAGCTGAGATAATCATGTTTATAAGTGCAAGCAACCAATAAATAACAGATCCATTTCACAGATTATGCATTCAGTTTCTCAAAGAATCCTCCTAAAAGACTACACTCTCCCAGCTAAAATGTGAAGATAGTTGGTGGATGATTACATTAATAAATCCTCATAATTAGCCATCATACTTGCTATTCTTAATACAAAAGCAATCTAATAGAAATTCTTAAAGGGATTAATCAACGAATAACAAAAACAATTAAGCAACATTCCTCTTGGCACCCTTAGTACCATCTTAACCCTTTCGCAATGGAGCCACATGTCAGAAAATGCTACTTCCCTCACGAATGCCATAAAATATTCTTTGAGTTGCCAGTACGGAGCTTTCACTATGCTAGGATCCTCTCAAGTACCTGTTTCCCTAACTTAGGTTGAAGCTCAGAGGGGTTCGAAAATTTTCTCGGCAACTGGGCCAAGATAATCTTCACCCTTTTCCGCTTGTGGTGCCCATTACGGCATGCCACCATGGTCAACTATTTGTTTATGCAATGGTTTTGCTAAAAGCATTGTTGATGCAGCCTTGATATTAATTTTATCGGAAACAAATTATTTTAGTTATACAGTGCCTTTACAGCTTTTAAATGAAATTCTACCATTAATATTAAGCTCTCTAGCAAAAAACTCATATCAATGTTTAAACAAATCATTTTGTCGTTTTATTTTGCACTCAAAAATGATTTAGAACATTTTTCAACTATAAAAATTATTATAAATTTAAAATGTTTTTATTCAGGCTATTGCCATCATCAGACCCTGAATCAAAGAAACAGTACTTAGAAATTTTCACCATGTTAATTCATGAGACATATGGTCTATGGAACTCTTATTATTGGAAATTATTGCACATATCACATTCATATTGTACGAATATGTTGATTATGTAAAAATTTCCCATCCTTCTTGAAACTCACAAAAATATGGCCTACAACTCATAGAAAAATAACATTCAGTTGTTGAATCTTAAAACATAATAACTCCCTAACTAAATAAAACCATGAAAAATCACTCACTGACCAACTAAATAGCTAACAAATATTAGTTTGGAGATTCCATTGCACAAGAACTACGATAAAAATAATGGTTGAGCTCCGTTTAAAATTTGCAGTTGTAGAGCTAAACATAAGGAATGTACTTATAATGCTCAATTCGCCAATTACACAAAAACTTCTAAGTTTGTTATTCCACTGCACCAATAAGCAAATGACCATGGACCCCTGCTGTGGTGCTCACTGCAATGAAGGGTTGAGGTAATACTCTCCCGCGGACTGAGAAAGGGTACCTACGGCGTCCCAAGAAGAAGGCCTTTATAAAACACACACATTTTAGGCCTGCTAATTGTAGCTTAGCGGCAATGCCATTTTAAAACGTCATTCATAGAAAATTCGTAGTTTGCGTAGAAAAATTTATGCCGTGCTAAAACGTCATTCGTAGCGAAAGGGTTAAATATTCCTTCAAAAATTGTATAACTATTCAGCATAAATCTATGTAGAAAATTTATTCCCCATTTTTACCTAGTAATAGGTAACACAATAAAGGCAAAGGAATTTTAGAAAAAAATTCTGCTTCTCAACTCTTACATGATGAATTAAATTAGACTCCATTACTGTCACTTATTATGTAAACATGCGACTGCCAGGAGTTACTGTATTTATCAGCCCATAAGACATCTTTTTTATTAAAAATTTATTCAAAAATCAGCCCTTGTCTTAAAAAGCATAGGGCACCTAATGCTACATTCTCTCATACATCCAATTCTGCATTGTTATTCTAGTTGCCCATCTATTGACTTCATTTTGACAGCAAGCTAAAGATAGACTCTTCAGCATATGTGATGTTTCTGGGATTCTATGATCGATAACTTAAATATAGTCAGTAAACCTATAGAACATTAACGATCCCATTTCCTTCAAATGAATTGATAAAATTAACATAAAATTAATTAAATTTATTATTTTTTCATCTAAAGTGAAACCCTCAAAATTGAAGTGTGTTTCATGGGCTCATAACCTCTATGGACTGGAAAATTTATTGGGAATGCAGCAAAACTATTCCATGCATGGGTTAACTTGGGGAGTAATTGTCATAGATGAACATCTTCACTTTCAGGAGTGGTATAAACTTGATATTTAAGTAACTATTGCACCATATGTAAATATTACAATGAATTCATGAAATTTTTAATTGTTTACATAATACTGCAATGACTAAAAATATTCATTAACTGTGCAGAAATAAATAAATATAAACTACCTTTTATGATACTCACTGGATTTCCTGGACTAACATCCCATAAACTTTGATAGCATTGAAAAGGAATTTAATTTAAATCAATATGAATATTGCATGTCATTACAATTTATCTAAAATACTATGAACATGAATAGGAATTTTTTTCAATCTTTGCTGTGGAAATCACAGATTAACCGGCTTACACCTACTTAAGAATTATTATTGTTCAGGTGTCAGCAATTCTACCAAGTTCCACATTGAAGACAACTTTTTCATCTCTAAATTCAAATGTACATGCATTTATGATTTAAGTTACTGAGGAGCACTGCATTTATGTTCACAAAACTACGAGTTAGTGATATATTGTATAGTTACTGTGTTGAAGACTATCAATAATCATGCCACGTTGAACAGTTGTACATTTTTGTCATGTACATACTCTAACTAATATGCTTTAATTATTGTATGCTTTTGAGGTTTTTATTAAAAATTATTTAGTATAAAAAATGTATTATGATTATTTTTCCATGAAAACTATGGTAAAAGACATGCATACCACAATGTATCTTTGATAATCAACAACTTATTTACCCGATTTTTGATAATCAGAGGTGGGATCATGGTTCCCTCATTCCCACAAACTCAATCATTATTACTAAATTTCTAAAGCAACTCATATTAATCAACATAAAGCCTTCTCTACCAGCTGAAATAGGTAATTTTTTGTGGCAGATAAAGTGTGAAAGACTATCATAACATTTTCTCTTTTCAAGGTGTAATTATAAATAATGCGATCCTGTGCATTATAGAGGTCCGTGAAAGGGCAGCAGTCCTGATTGGCTGCTAGTAGATCAGGCCTGAGCAGCAGCCAATAGGTAATTTGTTGACGGGAATGGCTGTCACTGCTGAACTCTGTAGTCCAGTCTGTGAGGAGCCACCTGGCAACTCGGACCAGGGCACGTTGTACGGCAGGGCACATTATACGTTACGGGCAGGGCATATTGTGCACGTTTTAGGATCAAGCTTAAGATTAGGTTAGGCTTGAAGGAGCATTAAATAAAATCTTCAAGAGCAGGATTTGAGGATGCTCTTGCAACTGGGGTCTGCAGACCCTAGTCACATCTCAATTTTGGGTCAACATGGCTTTCACATGAGAAAATCAGCTGACCTAGGCTAACTTTGAACCAGAATCATGCTGAAAATGGCAATGCACAACACTGTGTCTGTTACATTGGAACTGGTTGGCCAATTTAGCAGAAAATTTAATTTGAAAAGGAAGGCCTCAAATGAGACATATGGAATGATTCATAAGTAATGTGAAAGAGAAGAATTTAATCAAAATGAAGAGAATTGAGTGTAGACCTGCATCAGACCAATCTTAGGATTGTTGACTGATGATGATATCTGAAAATCTACACATGTACACCATAATTCTCTCACTGAGAATTTGACTTCCTTTACCTAACACAACATATAAACTAGCATTCAATATACGAGGTTATTATGAATGAGGGGTGAGCAAAACTGCTATTTTCCGGCAGCAGTTGCTAACAGTTTATATGCTAATCCAAATTAGCCATTGGAAATACCAGTTGATTTTAGCAGCTCTTAATCTCAGCTCTTAAGCTCAGCAGAGTCAGGGAAAAACTATTTTTTTAAGTGCAGATGGACTAGACCTAATTAGCAGATGACAATAACCCTGCTACAATGCTACTCTGGCAGGAATTTAAATCCATAAGGTTTTTTCGTTCAGTCAGTTTTACACACTTAAGAAATCAAATATCAAGATATCTGTTGTGGATTGAGTTGAAGAAATAAGTAGGTAAGCATTTGTCTTTAACTTGGCTGTATTAACTAGAAATGATGATACACTCGCTCATGTGCCAGGGATGCGTCCGACATCCCGGAAGGTTTAATGCCAACTGGCTCCCAGAATTGGGGTGCCCAAAGATGACATCAAAACAAGAGAGCAATGAAACTTGCAGCAGCAGACAATGCGATAAGGGAACATGATAACAAATAACAACTAGTACACGACAATATCAAAAGTTGAAAACTAATTGGAACAAGGAAACACTTTGAATTAGAGATTAGGTTAATTTGGGCACAGATCCAAAAAGGTTGCCCACCTCTGTAATAGACTATTACCCTGAGCAGAATGGAGCCAGGCCTTTTTGAAAGTAAGTTGACATTGACACACAGTTGCCACCCTCAGGCCGAAGCAATCCTTGTGACTCTTGAGTTAGCAGTGAAAATGTACCGGTGCTGCCATTTAAATTAACTGATACACTGTCCTTGAACTCGTCTTCTGCTAAAATTAACTGCTTCTTAACGCAAGTGCTCTATCTCTTGCTGACCATTAGCAGAAGTATACCGAGTAGCAGGGCCTCGTGGAATAACAATTCCATCCTCTGCAGGGGGACAAGGAGGGGAGGCAAGCAGAGTGTAGCAGGCAGTATAGAAGGCCTAGCAGTTATTTCTGCCTGACATTAGCAGTTGCTATATGCTACAAAATAGCAGGTGGTAAATTAAAAATCCATCCTCACTAAGAACATTTTAAAAATCCAAAAGAGAGCGATGCTTCAAATGGCTAAAGAGCCATAAAATGCCCCATTTAACCAATTTTTGGTAAGTTTAAACTTCTCCCTACTCCTTGCATCTGCATCCTAACATCTATGATGTACACCCACAAAAATCTATTGGCCTTTTCTAAAAACCATAATGTTCAAAATCACTTCACTAGAAGCCATAATGACCTTGTAACTTTGGCAGGACTACAAAAGGTTTACATGGATCTAGGAGGATGGGACTTAAATTTATATAATCATCTGCCCATCCACCTAAAATCTATGAGAAGTGATGTTCTTAAAAGTTGAATGAAAGATCTTTTAAGAAAAAATAGTGCTACGATGTAAATTAGTAAATGATCCCTTGTAAGTTCACTTTTTTGCATTGCTCACTTTCTTCTCCGATTTAATGAATACATATTTACTTATTCTAGACATAACATTATTTAATTTTGTGTTGTGGTAACTGTTTTTGCCATGTTATAAATTATTTATTCAAATTTACACTTTGCATTTCCTCCACAGGATGTGCCTTGTCTCCTGTTGTGTGCATATTCTGGCCGACATTAGGAACATATACTACCTATTTATTATGTGTTATTTTGTATCCTTTCATTGAGAAAAGTAGAAAAAATTCACCTTTGATAAAAGGCAGCTTTCAGACTCTCTACAATGCACATGGAAAGGCCACACTCCAGCAGGATACTTGGTTATTCACTGTATTTAAGTACTTTCTTATATACTTTGAAAGATTAATAGCAACTGTTGACATAAGTACTTATCAATTATATGTCCTACAGAGACAAACCATCAGAACCGAGAGTGGTCATTTGATAAATGCTACAGGTGTAAGGTTCATAGTATGACCAAGAGTCAAAAGACAACACTAAGACCATTAGAGACATCAGTTTGGCTCAATTCACCAAAAAATCAAAGAACGATTTGACCAATTCATCTAACTTAGCATTAATACTGCTTCATGAAAATACTTACTTGTTCTTAGATTGGCGCATGAATTGCTGTATTTTCCTTGCTGCTTGATGTTGTCTCCGTTGAGAGTATGTCCTTCTGTCAATTAGTAAAGTGCAGGATGAATATTCGAATCAAATGAACTTTAAAGTATCACAAGCCAATGAATATATTGTCTAATAAAAAATCATTGTTCATAAAACTACAGCATCATTGTGAAGCAATAATAAAATGTATGGTGCTCAAGGTAAACAGTATGCAATTCATATACATATTAAAGAAAAAGATCGGTATGTTTTGATTATGGGTATTAATGAGAGGAAAGAAGAGAAAGTTTTCATGGTGCCAAACAAAGCTCATTCTAGCATGCTGATTTAAAAATCATGCCACCAAATTTTTAGGCTAGCAACAATCCTAAGGTACATGACTTACGGGTGTAACAGACTGGATGCCCGGCCAGTAGAGGGTACAAAAAGAGACGGGTAATGGGAAATCATGGGCCAGCCAGCATCAGAAACACCGTTGGACATCACTTGATTCTCCGGAGCTGCCCAGCTGGGCCTGCACCCGGGTGACATGCCAGGACTACCTACCGAGGCCCCCCACATCTCCATTCTGGGCACCCTGTCCACAGCAGCCAGACAACTGCTGCCCCACAACCATGCAGCCATTTATTTATACAGGTCACATATACAAACAGATGCATGTACAAACACAAAAACAGCACATACTAAGAGTAGGAAGAGAGAAGACACACCAACAGGACAGATAGTTTTGGGAGTATAGGTGCGAGTGACATAGCCATACCCAACAGGTTACACTGACCAAATTTTGCTTGGCACCTCAGACAAACCAGAAAACACCACCACAACTACACCAGAGCAGGAAGGGAGAGAAGGATGATTGGTATGAGGTTTTAGCGGCAACTGTTAGGGGCTTGCTTTTGGGTTTGAGAGATACAAATTCTTGAAAATAAAGTTTTGGCACATTCATTTGAGCACAGCTGGGATTATTATCAACAATACTCTAGAACTTCTTGTAGCCTACAAATGAATTAAAATATGGTGCATGGGGGAAGGAAAGCAATTGTTACATTTCATTTAATTGAATTCTTGCCAGCGCAAGGACTCACATTGCTTTGGATGCCAAAGCTAACTCATATTTTCGGACAACAAAAGCTCCTAATACACCTAACCTCAGAAGGCCAGCGTAAGATTTTCAAATTGAATATATCCAAACAGTTTAACCTGAAGTAAAAATAGCAGCATATTCACTTATACTTTAAATAATAAAACTTCAAAAACACAAGCAATAGATTAGCCTGAAAAACTTGAGTCAGAATACAGGACATAATTATCAATTTTAAAATACTATGCTCCAATGCACCCAAAATTATATTTAGGTATAAAATACGAATAATATTACATTTTGCAATTAATTTGGCATAATAGTTTTTTCTATTTTTTTAAGTAATTTAGAAATGAATCAATTTCGATTGGTAAGTAATTGAAATTGTACTCATTACGTTCCTCACTTATACAGGTATACTCATCTCAAATGAGTGAAGGGAGTAATTTGAATAAAAGTGCACAGCTATGAAATTCAACGTAGAAATTCAAGGAAATTCACTTGAACTGTGGGATTTGATTCCTAATTGACAAGAAAATATCTTTCCATAGGCATCAACATTTAAGAAGATTAAAAGGAGAAAATAAGTAGATGGAATATGGAATGTTAGGACCATGATCAGGGTTGAAAAGTAATTATGTTTTAAACAATAATTGGGTTTTTTGAAATTTAGATATGACAGAACTATGAAAGCTGAATGAAAGAAAATTGATGACTTCTGGAGGAACAATCATGGAATAATTAGTAGTGAAATGGACAAAGTGTTATAGGGAGAAGGGTTAGTAAAAAACAGGAAATTGGAGTGGACGGAAGTAATCATACAACATGTGTGTAATATGATACTACTTGAAAAGGTCATGGCAAACCCAACACATCTAAACATGATGCATGCCGATATATGGCCATAAAAAGGGAGAAACTGATATATGCAAGCAGCTGGCAGAACTAATGGGGAATATTCTAAACAGTAATGGTTAAATAATAATGGGGTATTAGAAAGCATGATGGTAGGGATGGATAAAAGGTTAGGGAGAGCAGGCTAAGACAGGGAACAGATAACTGCGAAATGATGAAGGAATCTAGAATGAAATGTCAAAAAGAGAGATTTTTAGGCATAATTTTATGAAGGAGTTTGGCCCGACAAATCAGTCAAGACAGTATTGATGCCACAATAACAGTCAATGATCAGTTCAGGTTGAGGGAGTCGAAAACTACTCATGATGACACTGAAATCAATCTGAATAATGGTAGAAAGAAATATGGAGCATAATCTGGATGTTTTTGTATGTTTGGTGGACTTTTGAGAAAGTATCTGACAATGTGAAATATGACCCAGAGATTGCATGCACGGGATGGCTGAGATTGTCTCTTTGTGAGCAGTAGTAGGACACAGAGGAATGAAGTTTCTCAGGCTTGGCAAAATAGTGAAAAGTTGAATTCAAGGATTGCAAAATAGCTGCAAATACCTTAGTGGAGTCAGCTGCTTATATGCACAATTGCAGAATTTTCACAAGGAAAAAATTCACCTCGACCGGAATTCAAACCCTGATTCTGGCCAGGTGCTCTATCAGTTACGTTACTGAGGCCTCCTCCTCCCCTGTGGAACTCTAGAGGTCTTAATGGCCAAGATGCTATCAGCCTACCATACATATACACTGTAACAAACAGTTCGAGTAATGCACACAGCACCACCATCCATGGGGTTAAGGCCGACTTGAAACACTTAAGGTGATTACTTAAACCAATTCAAGGATTGCGAACTGGCTGTGAATTTTTTACTTGTAGAAATACTGCTAGTAGAAAGAAGCATAATAGGAATAGAAGAAGATTTTGGTACTGGGGTTACATTTGGATGATGGGGAGCACAGTAATAAAAACAGACCAGCCAGAGAATTGCACAAGCAAAAGAGACATTCACCAATGGGAGAGAATTTATGAAGAGAATCTTGAGTATAGGTATCAAGAAAAGGTTAGTAAAGAATTTTACATGGAGCATGACATTGTATATATGTTTCCAAGACCCTTGGAGAAGTGGGTGGAATGGCATTTGAGACATTGGTGATGTAAGCCTAAGAAGGATTGGGGAGTATGGTGGAAGGAACAAAGGATGGAAAAGAAATTACTTGGAAGGAAAGGCTGATGAAGACATTAAGGGACAGAGTATGCAGATACAGCAAGAAATTGTGGGCAATGGGATTCTGAATGTCAAAATGAAATTTAAATTGCTACAAAAGAGATTGGGAATTTCAGATGAGATGAAGAGCTAGAACGTATGGTTGAGATAAAGTAGAGCAGAGGAGTATTCCATCAAACCCTACCCTAGCTAGTAGAATATTACCTATATTGTGGTGGTAAAATATTGTTTTTAAGTTGAATTTTTCATTTAAAAGTGCAGAATTAAAGACATTTAAATTTTGGCTCATAGTTTGAATGTGCCTATTTGGATGTTAAGCTAATGATTATCTACTCAATGTTTCAGAAGTTAATGTATGCATATAATCATCGCTACTTTTAAGTGGGTGTACTAAAATGAAAATGAAAAAAAAATCCATATGTATAAGTCATGGATTGAGCCTGTACACACAAGTCTGCAGTTATTTATTAAAGCATAAAGAGTACATATATGAACTAAAAGTAAATGAATACACAACATAAGTAAAACTATGAGCATTATTGAGCTTACACTTAGTTGATGGATGCTTTTAACTCAGTATTTAAAGTTTTAAGAATCTTAAACTATGTATCTCCAACTATAATACTGCATTGATGCTCATCTGAAGTGAAATTATACCGAATACATATTGGGGCAATGGTTTACAGCATTATACATTTAAAATTATTTATGCCTTAATTGATGGCTATGGACTGAGTGATTAAGAAAATCCTTGAAATCTTTCAAGTAGGACTGAAATAGCTTCATTTAATGTTTAAAGGAAGATTGTCAAAATTTTAAAGATTAGAATTAGCTCCTTCCCGCATAAAAGGACACAACACTCAAACAAATTATTATTTAAATGCAAGATATAATACATGTAGGTTATGGCCTTGGTTTTTCCAACTGTAAAAAATTAAAATTTTACATGTAAAATTAAGGGATTAGCAGTTATAGCAGGGAGCAGCAATTATGAATTTGAAATCGTCTTCCAAAAGTAGGAATTTCATTTGCTCTTTATTTTCAACTCCTCTAGGTATTGAAACAGGCATATCTAATGAAGTATAAACTAACTGAGTTCAGATGAGATAAATTAACTAATGGAGTTCATATGGCATACAAGCAAATGGTGCAAGTATGAGGTAAATCTTGTTTCAATTAAGCGTAAGTTTCAAAATAGAATCACAAGAGCTATTGATGCTTCTAATAAGACTGCAAGGAATTCCAAATCAATTGCAAACTAATCTTAATAGGCTTTCAGTGGGTAGGTATACTTTACCCTTTTGATTACCCTTTGGCATGATATTACATATTGATATTAAGTGAGAGATTAAAAAAAAATTGCTCAATCCTTAACAACACTCACCTAAAAAAAAATTAAGGGAGCACTGTGGTAACTTGCATAGAGACATTTTTTCCATGATATTGCAATTAAAGATCATTAGGAAACAATACTATTATGAACAAATTATCAGGCTGAATGCATGAAAAAAGCCTATGCAATTATGAAAATGAATGAGCTTTCAATATGTTTGCTTTTGACTTCTATGATGGCTATTTTCAGTGTTCTTGCAGTGCTCAGAACTTTTCGATTGGATTATGACTGGTTCTCATAATTTTTATGTATACTGAATGTATGTAATTTCCATTTCCATGGCCTTCTGGACAATTGACAATGCTACACATGCATTGGCTGCTATTGGATGAAGCCAAACACAGATTCAGGCAAATTAAAGACACAATCTGTAAAGCACCAATGTCATCTATGCATGTTAAGTTGATAAATTAGTACATATGCTCTTGCAACACTGATGGCACAAAACATCACCTGCCAACTACCATTCTGTCTTAAGTTAGCTGTGCACATAACATGAAGATTAGTTACTCTCTTTCAAAGAACTTATTATGCTCCAAAATACAATCAAAAAAGGACAACAACAAATTGAACTGCACACCCACTTAAAAAATGATGCAAGCAAAAGCCCCTGACCGCCATCCAAGGTTACAGGTATTTATTTTTCAATGATATAGGTGTTGGTGAGAAAGGAAAAGGATGTGAGGGTAAACTTGCATGGGTAAACCTCCGCTGGGCAATGGACTTACTTGAGCCCAGCACCCGTGGGAGTACCCTCACGACTCTGTCTGCCCCTCTCCTGCTCCCTGTAATTGCGATAGTAGTTCTGGATGCAAACAGCTGCCTCCTGACTCTTCTTGAAACGCTTATGCTCACAGTAACTGCGGAACTGATTCTGTATTACCATAGCTGCTTTGGTCATCTGCTTGAAGTATGCATACTGCATGGAAATGGAGAAGGAAACAAAATTAATGAACAGAATAAAGGCACATTCCCAGAATTTGATGATGACTTCAGATCCACTGCATCTATGACAGGGCAGCTATATAGAGAAAAGTTGTTGAGTTGAGAATAGTATTCTTATCTCAACAGACAAACAATTTCAGAGAAAGATAACAATAAGAGTACTTCAGCTTTTTATCTTGTTTTGAGCAGTGAGCACTGCTACCCATTTAACAAATTTCATTTATATTTTTACCATTTTATTTCATGGCTTCAAGCATGACATCTAAATGCCTTTTACAATTTCATATAAAAGCTAAATTATCTCATGATAAATAATCATATTTTGAATTAACAATTCCATTATCTACAATGAAATTGGTTAAGAAGTCAAGCTGTACGGAGTTCAAAACAGTAAACCCCTCTATGTTACAAGTATTGAATCAACGTACATAGACATTTATGAGTAAAATAATTATATAACAGAGGTTCTCATAAATTACATTATGTATGATATTTCCTAGACTGTAAATACTTAAAGTGTATTGTGGGAGACTAATTGTACCCATTAATTCAATCTAATATCAACAAACTTTCTGTGGGCAAGACTGTGAGCAAAGGACAAATATTGATAAGCCAACATGAAAAACATGGATAGATCAAATTTATATTTTCTTACTACTTAATGCATTAATATTTTATGCACAGTATAAATTGTATAAATGAACATTAAACGTTTATTTTGAAATTGGTGTAATGTTTGGATAATTTGAGTTGAACCTGTTCAACTCAATTTACCCCGAACAACCATGAGTATTGTTTAGGGAAATATGGGGATACACCTTAGCCTCGATTTCGACCCAGCCTACAACAATAATTACATAACATGCGCTGCATGGGTATATGCCTCACCAACCACTCTACCTTCTCCCCCTTTCCATTCCTCGCCTTCTCCACCCTCTAACCCACCCTCTAACCCTACTGCCTCTTAACCTTCACTTTACCCTCCCTCCCAGTAGCTGTTTCCTTTACGGAGGAAGAAGGTGGCTATGGTAACTAAAATATCCAAATCAGCTTCCATAAGTGTTTCTCCTTTGAGTCCTTTTGAGCCAACCAACAATTATTCCCACCATTACTAAACTCTGTCCCGCATTCATCCAAGAACCTCCCTGCAGAAATCACTGGTGCCAAAGCTGCAGCCTAAAAAAATAGAGATCTTACCAAAATGTTCAACGAAGCAGACAAGGGCTCTTCAGTAGTTATTTTAAATGCCAAGGATTTCATAACCTTTGACAAAAACAACCTCTACTTACCTACCCATCACCTATGACCCCAATCCCCAATATTAGAAGGGAATATACTCATTCCTCTGCCAATTTGGACCAGATGAAGGCCTCTCCTCAACTGACATTTCCACATTCTCCTCCCCTAACCAAAAACCTTAGTTTTACCACCTCCCCAAAATCCATGAGTAAAAAACCCTGGCCGTCCCATTGTATCCTCCACCATTGAGAGAATCTCTGAAATCATTGACCACCACCTACCACTAGTCCTATCTATACCATCCTTCATCCAAGATAACCATGACTTCCTTCACCATCTTCTTTCCATTAGTATTCCCCCAAATGTGGCTGTCCTAATGACAACCATTGACGTACCTTCCCTTTACACCTCGATCCCCCACTCTGAAGGACTGTCTTCCCTTCGCCACTTTCTCTCTACTCTCCTTCCTCCTCAACTTCCATCCACTGAATTCCTTCTTGGCGTATCCTAATTCATCCTCACCAAACTGGCTTTCTTTTATGGCAATAAGCTTTACTTCCAAATAAAAGGCACTGCAATAAGAGCTAGAACAGGGTGGCTACTGATAACCAACTTTCAAATTCCCTGACTTTTCCATGATGGCTTTACCAATTTCCCTGACCGATCGCCGAAAGGTCTCCTATTATTGGAATATTTAATTTCAGCTGAATAAATTTTTGTCAAAACTCATAAAATGTTAAAAGCTGAAATCAATACATTAAAAGCTATAAGAATGAAAAAATATATTGAACCTCCGCCCTAATGAAAAAATTTATTAAACCTCCACTAGTTAAGCCCTCACACAAATTGTACACACTTTTAATACATTTTTCATGGCCACGTATCCGTATTTCCGTGGCTGTGTATGTTTCCTTCAGTAAAATTACAAATTGACAATGTCTAATTTTCAAGGAAGAGCTGGCGTGTCCTGGTAGTTCTGGAAAATTGATGATTACTGAAAAGGCACTGAAGGGAAAGTTAATGGCCAATTTACTGGTGGACTCCAGCACAGGTATCACTAAGCTGCGCGAAAAATACAAACCAAAGCCAAGTTGTTGGAATGGATCAAAATCGGATGGCACGAGTGACCTTTAGAATAACATTTTGATGAACGTGGTCATAACCCCTTGATTGTAAGAGGGAACCAAAAATGTAAAAATATTTGTATAAACAAACAAAACGGTATTGCACCACTGCGAGCAAAAACAGGAGGAAAATATGATATTTAGGAATATCATATTTGAGGTGGTTTGTGACCTGACTAAATTGTTTCGAGAGGGAGCTAAGGGGGCCATTCAATAATTACGTCCAGCATGAAAGGTGGGGAGGGGAGGAGGACTCTTCTTATGGTCTCGCGAAGGGGGTATGAAAATCGAAGATTATCTTACATAAGATTTTGTTTACACGTGAGATCGTACTTGTATTACTGCTTTAATAATCATCGTCTCGTATTTTTAGAACTGCAAGCACATATTTACTACGAGCTAGTGTGCTCCAACTACTTCTCGATCTGAGTCTTGGAAGTTAAAAAAAAAACGCGAGGTAAAATCTTCCGAACAACATAGCCTCGGATTCCTTGTGATGAGCAAAATACATGGTGATCATTAGTTTTAACACTACTAGGCAAATATTGCATTAAGGATATATACAAAAAGGATACATTGTATGACTGATTCACAACTAAATAACTAAGATTCATGACTGAATGTTCAACAATTTGATGGGGCTTATTCTATGCACTTCGGCGACGGACATTAGTTTTAGTTGGTGAAATAATTCGGTGAAGTAAAGGGCGGGAAAGACTGCCCGGTAAACAAAATGGTAGAAAAATAATGAGAATTTTCTATCCCAGTTTCTCCCTGACTGTTACGAGAATTCCCTGACTATTCCTTGACTTTTTCAGATTTCCAAAATTCCTTGCCAATTCCAGGTTTTCCCTGACGATCGCCACCCTGTAGAATGGCTTCATCATATGCCAACCTTTTCATGGACCATCTAAAAGACACTTTTCATTCCCGTGAAACCTGCAAACCTCTTTTTATGGTTTTGCTATTTTGACAGCATCTTCCTTCAGTGGACACACAACCAAGAACCTCTTGATGGATTTCTGACCAATCCCAACCCTTCCTTCTCTCTTAAATTCACTTCTTGTTATTCTATCACCTTTCTTGATGACACCATTTGTCTCCAGGTATGTCACTTCCTTCCATAACAAACCCTCTGACCACCGGAAATATCCACATTTAAATAGTTGCCACTGTACTCTCATCAAATGTTCAATCCCTGATTCCATCTCCATCAGAAGGCACTGCATTTGTAACAGCATTCCCACTCAGAGGGTTGCATTGGTAATTGGCCTTATGCGAATAACTTGAAAGCATGAATTCTTCCAATCATAAACAAATGCATAGAACAATTAACTCCTGAAAAAGAAAACTCTTCTGCTATGAGAGATACTTTTGAGGATTGCCTTTTGTTCACAGGCATTTGGGATGATAGGTATAGCCATACAAAAGTTAAGTGTATCTGGTGTTGAGATTATGGAGGTAGGTATAGTGGGAGGAAGGCAGAAGAATTTTCTTTAAGCTATAACGTGATATGATAGAAATGAATAGGTAATTTTAAACTACCTGCTTATAACGACGATAGTAATTCTGGATTAAAATGGCAGCAGCTCTCTCTTTGTCTTGCTCTTCAAGCTTCTTGCGACCCTTGTAGGAACGATATGCTTTCTGAATTATTTTTGCTGCTTCATACAGCTCCCTCTGCTCTCGATCTAAAATGACAGAAATTAGAATTATAGTTCAGGGGAGATGTACTTCTATATAAACAGTTAATCAAATACATAATACCTTAAAGTATTCAATCGTTACATTTCCTCAAAAATATGAAGGGCAATTGCCACTGAGAGCACAAAGTTTGCAGTACATATACCTAATGTAAACCCTATTTTAACGTCTACATCTGGTCTACTTCTGTTATAAACCAGATGTAGTAGTCAAAGTCGGGTTTACATTAGGTACACTGCAAACCTTGTGCTCTCAGGGGCTTTAATGATTTGTTATTTGGATAATTTTTGGCTGAGTTTTAGTCAAGCAGATTGCATTTAATTCGCACACACCTTGGTGCCCTGGTGTGAAGCAGCCTGTAAAGTGTTTGGTTGCTGCGGCCTACAGCCAACTCAATAGGTTGAGTTGGCTACAGGCGATGGTAGCCAATACCTATGCTATTCGCCCTTTTGTGTGGTTTTTAGGGGGTAAATCGGCTCTGTCTTGACAAAAACTGTTGGCTTTCTAATAATTGGATTTGTAATTATTATAAATACACCTCATCTATCGTAAAACGTAATTATTTCGTAAAAAGACGGTGGAATGTTGTGAGTGTAACCTATGCAGTTGTGAGTGTAACCTATGCAGTTGTGAGTTCAACCTATATCTGAAAAGTATCCTGAAAGCTGTCTCCAGGTTGTATGCCATGGAGAAAAGTCTGGGTAATGCATTTTTATGGTCAAATTTGTTTAATGTGGCAACATTTTTAGATTTTGGAGTCCCAAATTATGCTTCCATTAAGAATACTGATGACATATTTTCTCATAAAATGGATTATTTGGCATATTCTTCAGCAATTGGAAGTTAAAGTAAGTTATGTTAAATAAACAGTTTAAATAAACAGTTATAAAAAATAAACAGTTTAAAATCATCTAAAAAGTTTTGATCTACACTGAACGAACAAAGCATACTGATCACCTCTATAGTAATACTAATGGTATTAATGTGGAAGTAATTCCAAACTTCAGACAATACGCAATAAATTCCATCGGCTAGCTAGTTATTAGGTACATAGGTACAATTACCAATTAATCACCATTATGTCAGTTGCTCATGGCTTTGAAATGCATTGGATCACTAATTCTACCACCAATTGAATATCAGTAGAAATAGGTACTTCATTTCATATCACCTAGATTTTTTAAAGCTAAGCTAACAATATATACAATTATCACTAGAAAGCTAGTGTAAAAGTATTGTTAAAAAGTAAAAAAGGTGAAAGTATTGTGTAAAAGTAAGTGTATTAGATATTAGATTAGACTTCCTTATACAGATTAAACTCTGACGAATCTTCTCTTCCATATTTTGCATCGCATCAATACATGCATGTTCTAATGATATTTTAATCACTTGCATTATGAAAGATCAGGGAGCCAAGATATAATTACTAAACAGAAGATACGTCACCAGGAAACAAGTACATAAAACATTGCTATCATATTTCTCATACCCAGGAATTCCAAATTTCTTGAATTGGGTGGAGAGGCAAGAGGAATTTTGAAGTACCTCATCAAAACAATACAATCTTCCTCATTTAAGTGATTTATATTTCACTAACTTAGAAGTAATATACCGATGATACTTACCTGATAGGGTGAGATTTGAAAAATCTTTTTCAAACATGGAACCAGAAGCTTGGAAGAATTCACAGAAGTCAGCTGTGGTGGGTGGAGGTGTTGGAGAATCAAGAGTGAATGAGCATGGGCTTTGCAAGCAGCTGGACGAGGCTGGAGACAGACTAGAGCTGGGCGTTCCCACATCATAATACCTGTTAAGAGATTTGAATGGAACATTCAAATGCTTAAAAAAATTAATGGTTGGCACTAATGAAACAGCCTTCATATCTGAAACTGGGAAATTTCAGAAAACAACCTCCAACATAACAAATGTTTAACAATTGTTTCAAACAATATGACAAGAACTTAGATAATCTCATATTTAACTAGAGTTGAAATTAAGGTACCTAATCCATAATTTCAAAACTAAAATATGTGACTGAAGTGAAAGAGCAGACGGTAAACTGAACTTTGCAAGCCTGAACACAAGAGTGGTAAAATTAGCAAATGACCTAAACTACTGGCTGCCTCACATGAATAACTATTGCATAGAAGTATAGATTAAATTCATATCAGTATTGGTGGAGGAAACCCAAAAAAACTAGTATAATAATAATATTATATTATATTTGTCCAATAGAATGGGATGCAATTAATTTTTGTATTGAATATAGATAGATAGATAATTAAACTTTGAATCTCATGGGTAAAAATCCACTATTAGTGGATCCACGATAAGTGGCAATTTCGGCATCCACTAAACTTTTAGTGGATCGAGAACTAGTGGATCCACAATTAGTGGATCCACAAATAGTAGTGATATCAGTGTCCACTAAAATTTTTGAAGATCGACATGTTTAAGCACAAAAAAGCAACATCCACAGTAGCGTTTGCATTGGTTAAGGCGCAAAATCTGTCGTACTCTGGGGTTTTCACTTCTCACTGTAGCTTTTCCCTCGGGAATTGTCCTCCATGCTACTTCTGAAAACTTGGTAGAGTGTTTTTGGACTCCATTCTTTTTTATTGAAGTCTTTTATGAAAGATTTCGGCTTTATCGCCTTTCCACTATCTCTGCGAAACATTATACATACGCAAAGCTCACCATGGCATTATGTGAAATTCCTCTGATGCAACAAAGATTACTAGAAACAAATATCCATTATCAATATCACTGGTTAAAAAGTTTTTGTGTGCCGTGTCTTTTATTGGGTGCCTTCACTGGTTGTTGTTGTTACTATGGTTACGATTGAATGTCACGTGACTGCTAGATTTTCGCTGGTCAACATGAATTTGATTAACTACGACCATATAACACACAAATTGTATTACCAACAATTTCATCGTCTACGTATAATATCGGTGGTTATTATGCATAGACACAGAAGAAGACGTGTCATAATTGTTGCAAAGTGTCGAAGCAATACTGATGGAGTACAATAATCAAATTGCTCCAAAAGATGAGGGGAAAAGGGGCTCGATTTAGTATTTCCATGGCCTACTTCCATGGTCTACGATGCTGTCAGGATTGAAGCAAATTCAATGTTCTACTTATGGAAAAAGTTAAAGCTATTATAGTCATGAAAAATAGATGATTTTATAATGGTATTATTTGTGGGACTAAAATCCATAATTTGGTTGCAAAAGTTATCCCTAGTCCATTGGATGGGGAAATAAAAGATGGGAGGAAAAGAAGAGATACAAGGGTTATAACAGTTATTTTAACAGGATCCTATCGATAAAAATGGAATTAGTCAATAATGCCATTCATCATACCCAATAAAATGTGCGTATCCTCTGAAATGAGGATATCCACAACTTAGGTTAGTGGATATATCTAAGGATTCACTAAAATTTGTGGACATCCACAATCTATGTAAGTGGATCCACTAATGCCTAGTAGATATCCACTACATGTTAAATGAATATCCACAAATTTTAGTGGACATCCACAAACTTTTGAGGACATCCACTGCATTTTATGTGAATATCCGCAATAATTAGTGGATATCCACAATATTTAGTGGATATCCACAAACTCCAGTGGACATCCACTATATTTTATGTGAATATCCACAAAAATTAGTGGATATCCACAATATTTAGTGGATATCCACGATATTTAGTTGATATCCACTAAAATTATAGTGTATTTTTACCCATGGGATCACATCACCCCCTCTGTCAAAAAAATCAATTCTGCTTTGACTCTAAAACATTGGGCAATATGGCTCAGTGATTTACAATTTCATGAGAAAAATGTATCAATGGTTGAAAAAATTCCCTTAAGCATGATGGATTCCCTTGTGCCTCATTTAAATCATAATACACAATGGTTTCCTTAAATTAGCACACACTGAAAAAATATCTGTAACTCCAAGCCAATCGCTAGACAAGACAATGGTATTACTGATGATAGCAATAATAAGTACAGAAGTATGATCTATATTGATAAGGTGTCTGAAAAAATGAAAACATATTTCACCAAACTAAATATAGATTTGGTTACATTTGCAAAAAAACTCTTCAATTTGTCATCTTCTCCCAAGCTAAAAGTAGAATTGATAGGTACAACAATGAGGAGTGATGTTGAGTCAATTATAGCTTCCACCTTTGCATAAATATTCTATTCCATTCTCTCTCAAAATGAATGAAACTTTGAGACTGGTAATGCAAAAAACAATTAATTATAAAAATTAGTTCTCTTACCTGTAGTTTTGATCACTAAATTCAAAGTTGAATTCCACGGGCTCAAAGGAAGATGATGGAGGTTCATCCATCATTGGTTCTAAGAAAGGCTCAGAAAGTGAATGGTTTGAATGACTGCTACTTGCAGATTCAGGTTGGGGACTTGATTCATGGCTCATCATTTCTTCACTTTCATTCTGAAAATGAAATCAAATGCAATAATCCATTTAGAAATTCCTCAAATCCCAAAATATGCCTCTAAGGAGTCACGTAGATCCAATTTTAATCAACTACAAGAAATAGACACCTGTAAATGACCACTTATCACCACAAAAACAAAGAGAATAGGAGATTTATAATTTGCATGAGTTTTCTGAAAAGAAGCATAGGAAAAGAGGTAATAAAAAGGAATGCAAATAGCTTACACAATGCTTAATATAACCCTCATATAATAATAAAATCTAACTGGGGAAAAAGTTATCATGTTCATGCATTACTGTGTGTATACTTAGAGCACATCATCCATGAATAATAGATTATAACTATAACAAGTTATTATAAACCAAACTTAACTCTTTAATTACAGTGTTCAAATGGTAGGTTGGACTGGTTGATGAGGGTAGAGCATGCCAAGTGCTAAATGGATGCAAAATTCGCACATCAAGGTACAATCTATTATGATGTGTGAGATCTAGTTTTCCAGTTCAGAGAGATTAGGTATCTTAATATTGATAAAAGTGATCTAAACATCATCTTTCAAAAGGAGACCCGAAAAATATTTTTTGAGACTGGTGAATATAATGTCAATTATTGGTGCTGTGTAACAAATGATGTTCTGCGCGTCCTGCACCCAAATTTGTATTAACTCTACTGCTATTTTATCACACTTTACTTTCTTACAGGTCTTATATATGCACCAACATATCTCCTAGACCAATAAATCTATTCTTATTATTATTGCTGGTGGTAGCCATTACATCGTGAAAGTTCATTACATATAAAATTAAGAACTTTGTAAATCCACTGACAAAAATGAGTGGATGAATAATGGACCCAATGATCCTAGTTTTTACAAAAAGTGGGTGACTATTAGGTGCCCACAATGTGCCATCTGAATGTCTCTCTTTTAGGCACCTTCAAAGCGGATACAAGGCAGGACAAAAAAGCACCTTTTAGGGGACTTTGTAGCTTATTTGGGTGTCTTAGACACCTTTCATGGGTTCCTTTTTTGGCGAGTGTGCAATGTGGGTTAGCTGCATAAGGTCACCTCCTCAAATTAGAGCAAAATGATATTTTAAAATGGCTCACCCATGTTAGTAAATGTAGAAGTTGAAAAAAAAGTCTAAACAGACTAATTAGAGGAAAAAATGTGAAGATAGGTACTCATCAACCCACATAGATTCTACTATATTAGTACCTTAATTCTTTCAGGAATAGCTGCAATAATTTGTTCTGCCAATGCCAAAACTCTTACATCTTGCTCCCCTGAGAAGAAAAGGGAAATATCTTTATGAGTATACAGAGAATCATGGAAAAATGATGAACAAAACATCCTTAAACATATGTGTACCGTTTTGAAACACGTTAGGAAATTAAAATAAAAACATATCATGGCCAAATAAAGGGGAAGATATTGGGAGGATAGGGAGCTAAAAGGCTTGAAGATGTCCAAAGAAACTGATGCTACAGACTGAGATCTTGAGGCCTGGTAATGCATTACAATGCTATAATACACTGATAGAGAGTGGATTACAAATATTACAGAAGATATTATTTCATAAATCCATAAATTTCTACATTTCATTGAGTTTATTAAGATGCCAAAGAACAGATGAATTGGAAAATCAATACAAACTGTGAAATCTGCAATTCATAGGTTAAAATGATGGTGCAAAAAAATATATTGTATAGTGTTCATATGGGATAAAATAATTCCATTACATGGCTAATAGGGCAAAATATTCCATTAAACTCTGAATTGTCCATGCCACTATAAATATTCCTTTGCAGCATTTAATGATTCGTATTTAGTCATCATGCAAATATAATTTTGATCAAAAATTTAGGACGTATTGGTGCATTTAGCACCATGGTGCGTATCACACCAAGTAGCAACTTCTACTATTTTACATGCTAAAACATTTAACAACTCATCTAATACAAATCTAGCCTGTTTCACAAAACATACATAATTGTAATTCATTGATAATATTTTATGAAGAATATAAAATTGAACTTTCCCATGCTGTTGACATTCATTTTGAGTGAATGGCAGACTGCAGTGTCTTAGAATCCACTAATAAAATGGTTTGCTTTCCATAGTTTGACTTAAATCAATATAGATCATCAGGGGCTCCAGTTAAATAATTCAAATTTTTAAAGTAAGTTTTGCACATATGTATTTGACTGAAAGCTATAAACATGAACACCATTGGCAACAGAAATTAGTTGTCTATACTATAAAATTTATAGAAAACAGCTATAATGTTGAATCGGTTATGCTTACATAGATGTTGAGTAGATGATCAGCTTGTCTGGCTAGGACATCACATCAAAATTTAAGGGGAAATTTCGATCAACATTTTGATTAACACAAATTCTGAGTGTCAGCAAGGATGTCAGAAAGCAAAAATTTCCTAATTAAAACTACTTTTTGATATTTCTACACTGACTGGGAACACATATGATGAGACACTACTTAACACTTGAAATTTAATATCAGACACTACTTAACATTGACATTTGAAAAAAATCAAAATACAAACCTCAATATTGTAGTCCATACTGATTATGTTCCAAAATTACTATAAAAAGTCTGTAAAAATAGAAATGCAGAATATGCTCAACATCTAGTGACTGGAAATTTTACTACTGTGGGAATTCTCTAAGAATTAATTGACAAATCATACTGCATACTGACACAAACATTTCAAGTGACCACCTTCAAGTACTTGTAGTTTAATGAAAAAATAGATTAAATATCTTGATTATAATTATTGATTCATTAAGGAAAAAAACATGAAGGCACACTACATGGTCAATCAGCACAAAAATTGTGCTATTATAAATAGGGTTTTGTTCGTGCATTTAGAAGCCTGATATTTTACTTAGGGTTGAAGCATTGCTATTTTTCAGGAATACCTGAGATAACTATCATGAAGATCAATTGATGCTGTATCTATAGCTATGTATTAATTAGATCAAGGTTTAATTTCATTTGAAATACATATTCAAATTACCAATAATAGGTATTAATCCCTGGTCAGGAATAAATGACTTCAAATAATGGTGAAGACAACTAATAATGCAACCCACTATTCAATGTGGCAAAGTAAATAGAATTAAATATTTCTGCTCACATCACCAAACCTATGAAATGCCTTGAAAACTACCTATTGAGTGTTTACAGGGATTTTGGACACCAAATATCAAATATTTAGTTTCTTGTTGCATGCAATATGAAAATCAGATCAACAAGAATAAAATAACCTTCAGTGCCCGAATGAAATATATTCTGAAGGTGAGTGAGAGTATTTTTTAGGAGTTTTGTTCAGTGGGCAAGTTAAATCATTGTGCCTGATTCCAAGAGCTTGTGGAACACTCAATATAATGTCTACTTCAAGTGAAAGTACATTTATTTGAAGTACGATTTGATGCTCTATTCTGGGAGAGGCTAACAAGAGAATCGATGGAGATCCGACTTGCAGAGAAGACATTCAACAGAGACACAGGCTACTCTCTTAGCATCAACTGGAAACCTGCATTGAACAAACTTCTGGTGGCCAGAAAAAGGCGGGAAGACCACAGACAATCAGAGGACACTTGACCTCTTGAAAAAAGGTGACAGCTGGAGAAAAACTAGGACAAGTATCGTCCTTTACCTTGGAAGTCCGATCACATGGAGTGGAAGTTGTACAGAAGAGATAAGAAGTAGATTTGTCCTAAGGAAAATAGCCTTTAGTAAAGTAAAACTGCTAATAATTGGTCAAGAATATAAAAAAATTGCAAAATGTTTTATGTAAAAGTATGCATTTTCATTTTTTTTTATTTGGGCAATAAAATTACAAAAGTATAGAAAATCTATTTAGTAATAAAATACATCAATTGTCATCTTTTGATTCAGATCTTTTGAATAATAGGTATGTTGAATATCAAACTTAACTATTTCTCCAGAAAGATGGAAATATTTCCACTATCTTAATCAACATTTTACCACACTAGTTAAGGTAGGTTTCGATGGAAATAAAATATTTCCGTAACCAGCTAGCACACTCAAATCGGTTTACGTAAATGCACAAGTCAGTCGTGGAGCAACAGTTCGTGCTCAGCCGTTGTGCCGAGTTTGACGGCAAGATGACGTCTACCATTGTCTTCCACTTGCTCCACACCGATTACTGCTTCCTGTATCGTGTATTTTGTGAGCACATTGGCTATAATTAAGCGGTATCTGCGAACGGTGAGCACTATGACTCATTCAGATAATTTTGTGGAACGATAATTTGGAGAAATTTTGGCATATTATTAAGTATATATGGATTGATTCATGAAAATATCTCCATCCAACACCGTAGCAATGGGTCACAGGTTTAGGAATATAAAAACGTTACGTACTCGAGGGAGATGAGTAACCTGAGTTACGCAGTCCACAGCACACAATGAGTTTCACCACAACTGCTATAATTCTGCATCTTGATTTGTGGGTGCAAACATACGCTCTTATTATTACATCGTCTGCTATCACTATTCCCTTCTTCACATAGCAGCAGTGCTCGGTACGCCTTACTCGAGTGGGATGCTGGGAATATCGGATGCCATCATCGTGTCACTTAAGTGATAACAAAAAAGTGGTAAAAAATTTGTTGTCCTCTGCCAGTGCTCAGTCAATATTGTGGTGTTTTGCTGTTTTCGAGTGGTCGAGGAGTGTTAATCATTCACCAAACCTATCAATCATTCTTTTAAATATGTGAAATTTCATTTGAGAAGAGAGTGTTAACGTTTTTCCACCTCCCACAAAGAAAAATATCTACCTGTTGGAGGCCCCTTCGCAACTGGT
Organism: Platycnemis pennipes; assembly: GCA_933228895.1. Classification (NCBI taxonomy): domain Eukaryota; kingdom Metazoa; phylum Arthropoda; class Insecta; order Odonata; family Platycnemididae; genus Platycnemis; species Platycnemis pennipes. The sequence continues at coordinate 132,582,851 of OW121851.1, read as the reverse complement.
TTCCATCAGGAAACGTGAAAGGTACCTAAATGTAGAAGACCAGAGTAGAGTCTACTCTGGTTGTAGAAGTGGTATTCTAATTAATGTCTACGTACATTGTATATATTCAACTATTAACAGTATCTAAATAGCCCTTCATGTCGGTTTCAGGTCTTGGGGAATTATGAGGAAGCAAGAATTTAGTTTAGAGCGTTGTATTTACCTGTAAGATCACCAGCTCAGCTCAAAAGCTCAGAGAAAATTGTTCTGAGAAGTGGCCAAGAGAATATAATGTGGATGAATGAGTAAGTGGAATGTATGGATATGTTTTATTTGCATCAATATAGAGTTGGCATTTCATAATAAATGTTCTTAAAAAATCTTTTGTTTAAATCATTTTAATTACATCGAACGAGTAAGTCCTCACCTACTTCATCATTCGATTTACATAAAATGTTTAGATGATTCTTCTTCATGACCTCTTTTTTATTGTTTTTTTTTCTTCTTTCAGGAGATATAGGTCTATTAATTTGAAAAGTACTTATCCTCTTTGCTGACATTTCGCATTTCTATGCATCTTCAGGGCTACAATCAAAATTATTGGGCATATTGTACATAGAATATGGTTTACAATGTTTTGTACTTAGTTATATTTGCCTGAGTTGGTTGGTTATTTAGGGGAGGCGACCGACAGCTGAGGTCATTTGCGCCATATAGGATAGGTGGGTAATTGGGTAATGGTAGGAGTTTTCAGGGAACGGAGGAAGGGTGGAGAGAAACCCGGCATCGGCATTAGCCTGCTCTTAACGAAAGGCGCCAAGGGGACCACGGCTTAACGTCCCATCCGACGGACGGAGTACTATACTTGAAATGCCCTCCACTAGGCACTCAAGCGGGGACCGGTTTTCCACTGAAAAATCCGCCACTGCCGAGAATCGAACCCGGGCCCTCGGGATGGGAGGCCAGTACTCTAGCCACCACACCAACCCGATCCCCATTTGCCTGAGGTAATTTGAAAAATTATAAGTACCTACCTATACAAACTTTTTAATGTCAAAAAATTGTAAATCATATTCCATTGATGCACAATATGCCCAATAATTTTCATTGTAGCCCAGTATACAAATGCGAAATGTCTCCGGAAAGAAGAAAAAAAAAAATCAATTTTTGTTATGAAGAAGGGGTCCTAGCTTATTGCATCCACGAGTCAATTACAACAAATTCCGGGAGATGGCACCACTAGTGTGTTGAAGAACGGTTAGTTCTCCTAAGTTCATGTAGATTACTCTAGTCAGTTAGAGCAATGGTTGACCTTAATTTGGTGCCTTTATATGATGATATTGAACTGTTGTTGCACCAGTGGTGCTGTAATGTTGACGTCAATGTCTGAGGCCGTTGCCTTCCCGTTGCTGGCATATTAACGTCAATTTCAAGTCAACGATAGATTTTGTGCTAGCTGGGTAGTTACATATCTTTCACATGAGATCCTCCTGTAGTTCTACATATATCCTTGCCCATTATTGTCCATTCATTTATCTTCCCCTTATTTCTTCAATCAACTTCCTCTCCTCCTTAACCATTGCCTACTAATCTGTCTTCCTTTCACATTCGCCACCTTCTCTGCATGCAAATTTCAAAAGTCAACAGTTTCTTTTTATCCTCTTTCCTTTAAGTCTATATTTTGGCAGAAAGCAATGCCATATCAGACTTCTCACCAAGCTGGTCTACAAGATGTTATTAATTTAATTAATTATCACTTATAGGTAAACACAAAGAGATGTGGGAACCCTCTCCCAGCATTGCCCAAATTTAGGCATCACTCCCGATGGGAGAGTGAAATCTTCTAGAAATTGGAATCAACTGATCAATAAATTCAGGTACCTCTTTCCCTTGTCTATGTTAATGGGAATGCTAGATTACCTTTTTTAATTCTTTTAATGCATGGTAAATGTCCCATAATAAAGTGATTTTAGGTGACTTTACAACCAAATGTTCATTTGTTTTCCAGAGCAATCACCATATCATAGGTTTAACTTGAACATTTTTCTCCTGGAATTTTCACTAGTTAAATTATAAATCTAATGGAATAATAATAACAATAATTTCTTTATTGCTTACAGGTTTCCCCAATTAAAGCAATTTAATACATGGACGTAACACATTTAAATGAATGAATTTATAACAAGGTGGTCAAGTACTATATGCCTCTTTCAAGGAGGAGCTGTATGATTTTTCCTCCAACATACTACCCATGTAGCTTAATTACATACCCTCCTCCTGCTTGAGATTTTCTACTTTTAAATAAATTCTGATCCTTGTTTTTTTAAAGAATATTTCATTACTTTCATAATTTAACTCATAATGCATCTCTCTTATCAAACATTTTCTTATTTAGTATGGAATGAATTCTTATGAATGCTAGAGGCAAATTATACCAATGACCACATTAAAGCAGGATGCTAAAATTTCCCATTATAAACAGCAGCTTCAGTCATAGAATTCTACTCGTAGAAAAGTAGAAAAAAATGCAATCATGGGTATAAAATCTTTAAGACCTGTAAGATGTGAAAAATATGTCATAATACACGAAGTCAAAATGATCATGACTACTTTAACCTCTTCTAGTATTTTCTCATAATATATATCACGTTCAAAAATATTTACCCAAAAAAAACATTGGCCTGTTTATCGACCTACACCCTGAAAACAAGAGAAAATAGAAACTACATATTCTTACCCTAAATAAAAACAAAATGTGACACTTATGAGGTTAACATAATTGAAAGATAATTCTTTGGATGTATAATTAAACTGAGCAATATTTACTCTTGATACAAAACATCCAGGTGTTCTCATACCATTTCCTTAAAACAGGAAAAAATCCTAATATGTGCTTAGCACAAATATGGCTCAAAACTGTGCACACCTATATTATAATCATCATTAGTAATTGCTGCTAAAGTAGGTAGATGTTAAAGTAATATTATTATATTACATAAGAAAAGTAAAATTATACATTACTGTACTGTACTGGAATATGGTCACTTAAATGTCTCTGTACATAACAAATTGCTGTGGAGGAAAATTTTGAACTGTACTGTCCTTTAAATTAATAGAGTTGAAACATAGTTAAATAAAAATAACAGTGGCTAGAAAGGAGGAAAAAAATATGCCTTAAATTCATACAAGCAAGCATAGTAGAGTGGATAAATAGAATGAGATGATTTTTACTGACCTACTAAACTCTGTTTAGCCTCCGATGACTCCTCATCGGATACTGCCTCAACATCAATGACTGGACTCTCACTCCTCGGACCTGTCACCACTTCGCCTGAGTCATTCAGTTGTTGTTGAGAGGCATCGGATGTGGGATGGATTGGGATTATTGTGGAATTAGGAGGTAGAGTGGGAGAGAACGGATTTAGGGATAAAGTATCTGCTGACCACAGAATATTACGCACTTCTTACACAAGGCTATTTCAGAGTTATATCCTGGTGTAGGCACATTTTATAGGTATTTCTTGTAGGCTCCATGGTCACAGTGGTATAATTCAATTTGCAATGATTGCAGGTTGAAGAAAATGTTTTGGTCTCATTTGAGAGAACTAGTGAAAACTGATAAACATGCAAGCTAATGATAATTGCCTGCTTTCTGCAAATATCTAATCTTAGTTTCCCAAAATTGTACTTGCAATGCATGGATGCTATAAGTAAATAAAAGTCTATAACTACATTTATGGTCAATAATTCCACAAAAATATAATGGCATCACCAGTGAAATCTTTGCCTTATATGCCAAATCAATTTCTGAATTAAAACATCAGCCACTTTCAACAAGAAATTAATATTTTTAACAGTAATTTCTTTTTTCTGAAATACAGAATTGTTGTAAATTGCAGACAGATTAATCAGATTTAGTGAAAGCAAGCCTTAATAGGTGCAATGGTGAAAGTTGAAAACTACTAGTTGTATTTGAAAATGCAAAATGTAAGCACACAATCAATGGTCAAAATTTGCCAAAAATAAATAATATCATCAGTTAATTATTTCTGAGTGGGAACTCAAAATTCAAAATGTTCACGAAGCATGATGCATAGAAATAGCTTTGTATTCAGTCATCTATTTCTATTAGTTTTGTTCCTCATTTGATTATGCCAAGGTGTAATTCACAAGCATAGCAATGCAAAGTAGCAGCCAGAAGTAATTTATGGAGCCAAATCATGTGGATACAAGCTAGTTACCATTAAAATTTTACCACGCTGTTGTTGTCATGAGCCAAAAATTAAGGCAATTTTCTCTCCAACAAGCTTCACAAGAAGTAGTGAAGCATATTCAATTTTCACATGCTTTTTTGATAACCAGAGAGAAGAGTGTCATAATGCTAACTGTTAGTGAGACTTACCTGTTTTCAACTTTCACCACATTCAAAATCAACAACTGATTGCTTTCCACTATTGAAAAATGCAGAGGAAAATGAAATGATGAGAAGAATAATATGGAGAAGAGCCAGGCAGATGAATATGAATTGATTGAAAGGGAAAACTCAAGGAAAAAAGTTGGAAGAAATTAATAAGATTATCATTTAAGTAATGACTTACAAAGAGCAAAATCCATTCTGCGCACAGGGGACATCCTTGAGAGATCTTGACCTTCAGAACTTACACTGTCATTGGTACTACTATCAACAATATTGACTGGGGAGTTTAGCGGAAGAGACATACTTCGATCAAACCTGTTTGGTGGGAAAAAAATATTCGAAAATGAGTATGAAATAGAGTTCTTAGTAGCTCATTTTTTATTATTTCAGGAATGAAAGTATAGACTATAGCCACATAATGATGAGCTTGAAACTTGATATGTGAAAAAAATTTTAATCACCATAGGCACTTGGAAATATGTACAAATGTAGTGACTACTGGCAATATGGGCTCCTTTTCTATGTTTTGGATAAATGAAAGCAAACTTGTATCCTTGCTTTCATAAAATCCACTGACATCTATCAGTGTATATTTTTTTAACAAGAAAGAATGTATAAGCAAAATCATGTGGCACATATCTGAATAAAATAGATTAAATATATTCAGTAGATACACAGTGTTAATAACATAAGAGAATCATACATTTGGAACTTAAGCATAATTAAGTTCTCATACTCAGTTCTCATTAGATTGTTGACAAAAATTTAAGATACATTTAGTTTGCTCTCAATTATTTGTGTTATGTTTTTTATATAGATATATAGCTTTAACCCTATATAGCTGAATATATAACTATGAGGGCATGGATGACTGCTAGAGAAACATTATGGTGTATGTTACCTCCTATTGCTTAGTGGACTTAAAGCCCATTCTTATAATATGTGACAGCCCAGAGTGAGAAGAAGGTATTAAAATATCCTTGCTATTCCCTCACTCCAGTCCCTTCCATTCCCTCACTTTCCTTTAAGGTATAATGTTGCACTTGTTCCACTGTAGAGCTATCACCATTAGAGGATGGCCCCTAAGTTGTGAGAGTAAAAAGGCCACCATTATATGGGCCTTATACCATCTTGACTTGGAGGAGAGGTATGTACCTATTCTGACTCATGAATATTCTTTTCTCCTTGCATACAGTTGGAAGTGAATATTAGGCTGCTGCGGTGAAAGGAGTAATCATTTGCATACCTGACTACTGAGGGTATTTAGAAAGATTATAATAAAAGGGATTCATCTTCAAGTCAGAAGATTGACTAAGTGTACCACTGTATTCTCCCCATTTATTTTCTTGGGGAAAGGGTTAGTGCAGTGCTCAATAGAGTACTGGTCTCCCATCCCAAGAGACCAGGAATGAATCCTTGCAGTTGAAACCCTAAGATTTTCAGGGGTGTACTAGTCCCCACATGAGTTCTGAGGGGAGACCACTTCAAGTTCAGTAATTCATCCATTAAATGGGATGTTAAACTATGCAACTCTCGGCATCTTTTGTTGAGAGTAGGCTAATGCTGATGCCAAGTTTCTCTCCTACCATTCCCTATTCCCTGGAAAATTCTTAGTTAAATCCATTCACCCACATATCCAATATGGTGAGAATGATCTCTGCCATAAGTCACCTCCCCAGAATAACTAACCATTTGTTTTCATACTTCTTAAATTAAAATGCTTGTCTTTCTTCATCATAAGTATTTTTTACATTCTTTTTATACAATGAATGGGAATATTGCTTTTACGCCAAACATATGAATTACATATTTCACTTGTACAACTTGTTTTGAGGACCTTGGGACAAAACTGCACCAGGATGAAACCAGTCTACCCCAGTGCCAATGCACCTTTATGTAATTATATGTGTACCTCTCTGTGTACATGAAAAGCCTTATAAAATAGAGGCACAAAGCCAATGAGTGGTGTTTAATTTGAATAATTTGAGTGACACTTTAAAGCTTATTATGCAAAACTTAAGTTTTTAATCTGCTTTCAATATCTAGTAAAATATTAAAGGAACATGAACAAGCCATGAAAAGTGAATGATTTTTTTTACAGAAATTCTGCTACTCAGTCCAGTCCAGTTCATTTTATCCATTTTATGGCAGACATGGATGTAAAGATAAATTATCTTTGAATTAAAATATGCAAGTTACAGAAATATATGACACAAAGATACACCATTGCAAAAATTTAAGATAATTTAGCTGATTTGGTTTAGGTGTTTTTTGAACTTGAATTGTAAATGTCAGACAATTGTTTCATAAATCAGCCATTTCTTCCTAGCCTTTTTTTGCTCTATTTAAGGAACCTTAACTTACATTGTCACTCCATCACTATTAATTAGTATTCCTCAATGCTTTGTGGTTATCCCAAAGCCTCGTGCTATTTATGAAGAGCATAGCAGTAAATAGGCCCATAGTTCATTTTGCTGTTTATATTTCCCCTTTCTTGTTTCATTGGTCAATTTGTGCTTCAGAACCTTGTTTTACTACCTACTTATTTCAAAGGATTTTATTCACTATTTTAGTAGTCTATTTCTGTTCTTTTGTACCTTTCATTGACAATTAAAATGCTTTTCTTTCTTGTAAACATATGCTGAACAATGCAGGTAGAATCACCAGTGCCATATTTTTGCTTTCATTAGTCTTTTGGGTGATGAGTTGCAAACTTCCAAAGAGTTGTTGACTCTAATAGGTATGGTTCATATAAAGTTTTATTGCAAAATTGTGATGAAAGAACCTCTAACACTGTCAAAAGTATCCTCTTTTGAAAATAGAAGCGTGTTTCAAGCATCTACTCAACAACATCCAATGATTGAGCTGAATAATTCTATTTCAAAAACATTTTTCTCAGCTCCTGTATCTCATTATGCCTTCTTTTGGCTTAGTATACATACATATTAAAATTTTTGCTTCTGAAGTATAAAAACTGATATCTTTAACACAAAAAGGAATATAGATTTCTTCTGTCAAAAAAACCACACTGTGCAGAATAATGTTAACAAAAGTATATTATTTTAAAATTAAAATTCCATTGTTGCAGGAAACATTAGCAATTGAGCAAAATCAAACTTAAAAAACTTAAAAAAATAAAATGTTCTAATAGTCAAGCAATATTTTGAGCTGACCATGAGAAAAAATATAATTCTCTACCTATGAGAAAAAAATATAATTCTCAAGTTAGAAAAATTAGTAATATCAAAGAAGTTGAAAGGAAAATAATCATCAAACCATGATGGAATGTGAAATGAAGGACTTCTATTTAGGAAAAGAATCACTAGATATAAGACTTAAAATAGGTAGATGAAACAATCACAATCTTCATTTGTAAAATAAATTTGTCTGTAGAACAATACCTGATGACTTAAATAATTTTGAACTATTAAAATGAATTATGCTCTGAGAAAACAATTACTTCAATGATTGGGAATTTCTCATAATAGCTGGAGATATATATGAGTTTATATGCTAGATATTGAATAATTTATAGACATAATACATATATAATTGCCATTATTACATATTATTTCTGCTTTTTTGGTAAATAATATATATTTCTTCGCCATAAAAAGCAGAATATTATATTTGAATTCATTTAAAGTGAATGTAAAGCATTTTATGCTCCTATATACTATCATTTTATGTCAAGAGTTAATTTGAGAGAGTTGGGATATTTTAAACTGTGGAACACACCTGGAAAGTTTTGGTGTTTCACGGCCACTGCGAGCTCTAAACTTCAAGCCTCCGAAGCTGTTCCCACCGTTCTCTCCCATGTTCATGTGACCAGATGTTGAGGAGGAGAGCGATGATGTCCCTAGATGGATCCCACTGTCCACTGAAGGTCTCTTTGCTAGTCTGTGGGGTCGTAAACTGCTAATTCCTGTTCCAGTGCTTCCTTCTCCTGCTGAACTTGTGGAGCCAGTGGGACTGGGTAGAGAACTGCATGGTGCTCCGATACCACCACCATCAGGAGGAATGTTGACATGAAGCTCCATGCTTAGCATCTTGTACTTCTGTGATTCACTTCTGTGGGATGGAGTGATTTTTTAAATACTCAATGGAATTACAAATTGAGGGAAAGCCATCATTTTCAAAGCCATTTAAGTTTTCTTGGGAGAGACTTTTTTCCATTGGTCAAGGACTGCCTCCATCCATGCATGGTGGGCATCAATAAAATCCATTTCATACCACTGATTGTATTTACTTTGATTTCTATAATCGTACATGGAGTTATGGCAGCCATTGTAACTGCTGGAATCCAGTAACGCTAGAAGTATGGCTTGTATAAGAGCCCCCACATTGATACTCTTGACATCAAAGAGGAGAAGCAGTATTCTCTATACTTTCTATTATAAAAATAGGCAACTTCCACTGTGATATGGTTTATTATGACTGGGTTTCGCTTTTTACTTCATCTTCAGGTAACAAATATCAGTGTGCTCAAGCAGGGGCATCGGAACTATTTTCGCTGGGAGGGGCCAACCTTGAAAAGGGCCTGGTTCTTAAGAAAAGTTTCCGGCTTCTATGTAAAGGTCCTGCATTTTTTTGCAGATAGGAGGGGGTAGAGACTAGAATTCCGCTAAAAGTGCATATGAAGGTGGTAGAATATGTGTCAGAAGGGAAAAGCCAAGCTGAAACCAAGTGAAATTTAATTTTTATTAATGAAGACTCATTTCTCAAGGGCCCAGGGCAAATTCTGGGGGGGCCAAATTCCCCCCACTATCCCCCACTTCCGACGCCGCTGTGCTCAAGTCACCTGAAGATGCTGTAAAAAGTGAAGCCTGAGCACAATAAACCCTAACACAGTGGAAGTTGCTCATTTTTCAAGTGAAGTTCAATGTTCCGTTTCCACTCAATCACCTGAAATCTCAGATTTTGATCAAAGAGGAAATACTCAAAAGAAATTAAACTGAACTCATAACATAAATTTCAGCTTAACCCTTCTACTGCCAGTGGCCCAATATCTCTATGGTTGTGCAAAAACTGCTGAGGGCTGATAAATTGGCTGACTTAAATTGCATCATTACATATTTGTCATATTAATTTTCCTTCAAATCAGAGACAGCAAGAATGATTTTTTCATCCTCATAAAAAATAAAATATATCATCAACATTGAGAAAAACACCTAATTCATGTATTAAAATTAAGTGCTTCAAATATGTCTGGAATCTGTAAATAAATATGTAATCTAAATATATCAGAAATCTTTAAATAATCAGTAAATTTTATGATTTTCACGGAAATGGGCTTGTAAATTTCACACAGTCCACCTTAAAGGGGCTGGCAGGAAAAGGGTTAAATTGGTTTCATGATGCTCAAAAGCATGATTTTCATACAAATTTCATCACCCTGTGTAACATACCTGGTGACTGCACCAGGGCGGAGGAACACTCCATCGGAGGCAGGTTGTTGAGGCTGGTCCTCGGACATGAGGGTTGGTGTGTACGATGGACTAGGTAGTGGGCTGGGGGTTGGAGTGGGTGTTGGAGGAGGCATTTGCTGCTGGTGCTCCATCTCTAGCCTATTCATTTCATTGGCGAGGCTGAAGTGGTTGTTGGAACGTGCACACTCTGCTGCAGTCTGTGAAACGTGGTTCCTCAAATTTAGTGCTGTGTGGTTCCACTGATAAAGAACTAATGCTGTTTCTCGATGACCTCGTGCACATGCCCACATCTGGTGATGGGAAAAGAAGCAGCTAGCATTAGTTGAGAAATGAACTTGGTCACAATAAGAACTGAATTTGGGTTGGACACTGTTATGCATTTGGTTTGTTTATTAATTGTTGATTAACTTGTTCTATACTATCACCAATTCAACACTATAGGTTTATTCAGGTTGAAGTAACTTAAAAATTTTGAGCTTGTTATAGCTGACTATAGTTTACATACCATTTTTTCACATTTGGAATTCCAACTGAACACTACCTTTTTTCAACATCTCTCTTGATGGTCTCGATATATCAGCATCATTAGCTATAAACATTGATAAGTAATTAAATAAGCCTAGGATTCACTCGAGGGAGTTTCTATTTGTTGTGGAGAAGGATGAGATCATTTATTAAAGAAGTCAGCTGAGTCGAGGTGAGTCACTCAAGACTAAGCATTAAAACTAAACAGATGCCATTTCACAAAAATGGAAGAATTGATGATTGTTTCCAAATCATGATGTTTTTCCAACTCACGAAACAATTAAACACTATTTAAGTCATGTATTTCAATAAATCTTATCACAACAGACTTGTGATTATTAATATAAACCTTGATCATGACAATTATTTGTTGAATGTTGATACATGGCATAACACCTTGATAAAAATAGAGGTAATACATTGATGATAACTAAAGATGGCTCAAATACAGTTTTTCTTGATTCCAAATCTCATATCTGAATCTCAAATTTGTCCTCAAATCTCAAATCTTAACTTTACCCAGAGTTCCAATTTTTAATTAAATGGAAATGTTACTCTTCCTTAAATCTTAAATAGAATTTCAAAAGAAAAATCTTCATTAATGCTAAAATATGAAAGTTTAATTTCCTTAGTATCTGAAATTTAATTTTTAATCCAAATCTTAATTTTGCAAACAGAATGATAATAAATGTACTTTCTGCAAGTACATAAAGAAAAAAATTACTATATTGTACATATATAATTAGTCTGGTCTAAGAACACCATTATTTGTTCACTAGTTTGAAGCATCTTTTAAATTTAACACATAAAGAGAAAAAATAAATATGTAGTCACATCACTTTGGGAAAGCATTGAAGAATAATGAAACATCAACTAGTTCTTAAAATCAATCATTGATGTTTAACTTATACACTCCTTTTCCCAGGGAATTTCTCCATACTCTAATGGTAGAAAGTGAGCCGGCCAAAGTAAGCAGAGAGATAGTTGACTCATTCGTTGGCTGAGCATGGAAGTAACATTGGGTGAGGAGTTGTATTCAGAACTTTGGGGCAGATCAGACTTTTCATGGGAGAGAATAAGTATTTCCGCTGATGTCTGCCTTCTGTTAATTTTGGACTTGACAATTGTCCACTTGTAATGTATTAGTCTGAATGTAAATACATGCATATATTGGGTGAATTTGGAATAAGAACTTTTGATTAAGACTTTTAATTTTGATTACACCAATATTTCTTTGAACTTAAGCTGCAATCTCAGCATTCACTTGTATAGTTTTGAGCTTGACTTGAAAAGGATGTCAATGGCAAAAGTATTGGCACTAGTTCCTCTCTATTTACTTCAAATGTAAATGAACTTTACTTTAAAGAAGAAATACTTTAAATGCAAATGAAGTTAAATATGCAAGGCTATGGCAGGCCTATTTAACTTCCTAGCTTGTATAACAATGCAAAATGTAAGATCATTTCTGGTTAGATGTCAGTACGTGCATCGGAGTAGTAAGGTAACCATAATAATTTCTGATTGACCGACAAAATACATTCATCAGTTACTTTTATAGAAAAGGAACACAAGTAAAAGTAATTTACTTAGAAGACATGATTCATGCATAAAAAAAAATCTTCATTCTTTTTTACATATAAAATGATTTTCTGTTATTAACAACTATAAGCTGTTTGCTAACAAAGATTATTAAATTATGATTATGATTCTTATTATCAATTACTACAGTTTTCTTCACGAAGAAGGAATAGTTTTACCTTTTAATATCAGAGAAGTGGCATTATTGGGTTTTTAGATGCTCTGACTGATGAAGTCATATCAAACTATCTAACTTCATTTTGAGCATAACATGTTCTCTATGTCCATGCCTAAGGTTGGATTTAAATCCCCAATCTGTGAGTGGCCTCACTAATATCTTACTGACCTAGCTAACCTGGCCAGCACCTTATGATATACAAATCATGAGAACACAAAATTATCATCATCTACATAAAATAACTAGCAATTCAAAGTGACATTAAATAAGTAGGATGTAAAACGAGCAAGAAGCAAAAGTGACTTGCTTACCAGAGGAGTGAACCCATCATCATCTTGACTAAGGGCGTCCACCTCAGTTTCCAACAGCAGAGAAGAGTTTTCAGCCCTCCACTGAAGCATTGCACATACTAGCCTGTTTGAATGATATGCATTGACAACTTTAATGTATCACTCATGATAGTTAAGCTGATGATGTTGTCACTGTTTAGAGATGGCTATTTGGCATGCATGACTAGCCTATATTTATCTTCAATAGACTTTATTTTAAAGTACTTGAATGACTTGATGCCACTTTTGACAAGCAGAATGTTAATTATAGCTAAAATCCTGGTACAATGAGCAAACAATCCTTCTTTGTTAAGTAAAAAAGTGTGATCTAATGACTTTTTGGGTGAGCTATGTTGAAAGCAGAAAATAACAAAAGCAAAAAAGTAAATTTTTCAGGCTCTTATTTCCTTTTCTCCACAAAACTAAGGAGCTGGCATATGGCCATTCAAGTCATCCATTTCAACAAAATTATCATATTATTCAAATAAAAATTCTGATGAAGAAACTTCAAGTTTATTAATAAGTATTTTTAACTTTTATTTATTACTATTGTTTCTTAATTAATGCAAGGATAACTGTCATTACTTACTAGTAAATAATGACCAACAGGTGGTCATTACTTTGAATGGATAAATGAATCTCATAGTTGCTCCTACCTAGAATAACCTAATGAAGCAGCTAAATGAAGGAGTGTCATCCCTCGATGGCTCTCAAACCAGGTTGGGTTCATTTCTTCACTGGACAACCACATCTTGGAGGTCATTTCTTGGCAGTATGTCACCATTCTATCTTCAAAATTACCCTGATTAAACAGGCTTGAACCTTCCACCTAAAGCAAATGAATGGGCTCCCATTAAACCCTCATTATATCACTAGTTATATAAAATTAATGAACAATGATTACATAATTTCTGTTTGTGGTCTGAAGATATTAATTTAATCTACAAGTCAAAACTGTAAATTGAATATCTGGGCATCACCCTAATTTTGAATCTATCTTGGGTAAGGATTACAAATGTGGGATAACAGGATTATGGTTTCTTCATCCCAGAATCCTAGGATTCTAGGATTGAAATGTGATTTTTTACGGGGATTTAAGAAGAGTAAAATGGAGAGGTAAAACGGAAAAGAGATGTTATTTCACCCTGGTGAGATAGAGTATGCATCAAGCATCTGGGATACAAAGGGTCCTTTTGAAAACATTAAAAGCCTTTCTTCATCATTGATTCCATTAATTCTGAATCAAAAAAGGAAATAACTTGTACTGCCTATGATATATTTTAATGCACTACACATTTCGATGCAATGCTTACATCTATTTCAAATGCTATTTTTGAGAGTCAATTGTGGAGAAGGAATTGGTGGAGGATGAATGTAGTAATGAAAGGGGAATTGTAATAGGATGGGATGAGTAAGGACAATTTTGAGAAGCTCATGTGAGCTCACAATTAATAGCAAGGGAAACCATTGGAATAGGGAGAGTCTGTGGAATATGTTGACATAAAACAAATAGGCTTCTGTATTATTATGATGGGGAATGCTCTATTGCTCCAAAGCATCCAAACAATGCCCATTTCAATCCAGGTGGAGCATTTAGTCATTCAAATCTGAGTTGTGGAGACTCATATGTCTAGCCAATAGCAATGAATATTGTTGTAAATCCAGCATTTTTGAGTTAAAATGTTTGCCATTCCTCACTAACAGCATGGCCATTTTCAACTCTTCAATCTTTTTCTACTTCTATCCAATATATATTACCACTCAGTAATTAATGGTCCATTGAGATAATCAGTGCCAACCTACGCTCAGTTACAAGCCTACTTCAAAGACAGGAATATGTCAAGTGTTTTCAACCATGTCTAATCGGGTCTATTCTCATGGTAAAATGCTGCAAGTGTCTCCGTATTCTGTGAGACTTGGATTACTGCCATTTTGATTGTGGCCTCAAACCTCAAAGGTTAATGATGCAGAAAAAAATGGATTTACTTATCTTACATAACTTATCTTGTGTGTAGGATATGATAGCATTGTATAAATTAATTGAGATCGTATTAAATGTACTTATTATCTCTATATATTATAAATATTCTGAGTTTGGAGACATCAGATTTCTCATCACTCTTCCTCAAACCCTTATGATTTTGACCTAAACCATGGTTACGTTAACATTTGAACACAAAAGATGCTGGATTTATAACAGTATTCATTGATATTGGCTGGACATATAAGTTTCCACAGCTCAGATTTCAATGGCTAAATACTCCACCTGGAAGGAAATGGACATTGTTTGGATTCCTTGGAGCAGTAGAGCATTACCCATCGTAAGAACACAGATGTCTATCTGCTTTATTACACCCACCTATCTTCCACGACATAAATAACAACTCATGTAGCTCATTCTCATAGCCAGGAATACAACGAAAATACTTTTATGTAATTAGAGGAGTAAAATTAGGAAAAATACCTATAAAACTTTGCTGTGCTAATCATCATTTGACACCCTCATCATATTACTTATCCAAGTAAGTTCCTAACGAAACATATCATGTAAAATTTTACTGGAATAAATAAAATTTTAAACCCTTAAAGAGTTGAAAAATTACGAAATAGAATGCTGAGATTGCAAGCAGAAGTGGCAACAGAAATGCCTTGAATATATGCAACACCCAAGGTAGTCCTGAACGCAAGTTGCATACGCTTCAGGATGAAAGATACTTCAGCGATATTTTTGTTGGTGATAGTTTATGTACTGATTCAAGAAAATAACCTGCCATAATACCACACAATTCATTGGCCATTTATGATCTTCAAATACAGGCAGAATAAATGCTAGTAGTGTATTTTGGTAACTAATTCAAAGTTTGCAACCTCAAGTCAAACAACATTTTTGTTTGACTGGAGTTCATATACTTCTTTTTAAACCCATTGGATTAAAATTCAGTACTTGTGTTTATGAAATTGATTAGGATGCCCTACAATGAAGAAACAGGAATAAAGTGGTGAAGAAGCCAGAATTAAGAAAGGAGTAAGATAAGGTTGTGCACTGTCTTCCGTAATTTTTAATGTGTACTACGAGAAAATGTAAAAGAGAGGAGTTACGTCAATATGAAGAGGCTTACCGATAGAAGAATCGAGTGGAGGGCTGCGTAAAAGCAATCCTAGGATTGTTGACCGATGATGATGACTACGAGAAAGCATTAATGATACCAAGGGAAAAGATTTCAATGCTAAATATCCGTGGGGGAAAATTAGTGTAGTTCAATTCGACGAGACATAGCAGTCATAGCAGAAAGAAAAATATGGAGACTGTGGTTAACATGGAAACGACTATGTCCAGATAGTATATGAAGGTACGGTATGCAGAAGGATAGTAGAAGATCCAAGGCCGATGTTAAACTAGGGAAACAAAAACTTTGGGAGGTAAGCGAGTATTACTCTGTGGGAAGATGAAAGACTAACAATTGACGGAGTAAGAAAAAAAAAATTCAAAAGAATAGCCAAGACGATGAGGGCATGCTACTACAAGAAGTATCTATCTATAGCTGGAAAATTAAGCGTGGAAGTAAGAGAGTACTTCCATAGAACATACACATGGAGGAGCATGCTTCTTTATGGCTGTGAGGCAAGGATGATAACAGCAGCAGTATCAAGGCTAGAATTTAAAATGTGGTGCTACAGAAGAATGATGAAGATACATGGATCGAATGAATGACAAATGAAGAGGTTCTAAGAAGAGTTGGAGAAAAGAGAAGTCTGCTGAAATCTTTTAAAAGAAGACCGGACAACTTTAATAGCCATTTTTGGAGACAAAATGAGCTGATGAAGATAATCGTCGAGGGAAAAGTGGATTGGAAGAATGGAAAAGAGACAACTCATATTTGATGTATGGAACAAGTGGTAAAAATGTAAAGAGAAGGATTATATGGATATGAAGACGTATAGCTGATAGAAGAAACGAGTTAAAAGCTGCAACCAATATTATGATTGTAAATTGACCATAATGATGTTAAAATCAGCTTGATAATTCGTTGAACGCATGTCCTGGTTGTAAACATATTTTGCTATAAACAATTCTTCATTTACCTATTGTACTTTCAACTTCAAGAACAAAGGCATAGAAGTGAGGAAACTTAATGAAGCCGCAATCAATATGGGATACATAAGGTTATTTTACACAAACAGCGGTGTATGAACTGTAAGTTAACCTCAATTTAAAATACCAAAAAGAAACTTACAGGCTCAGCACCGTCGGGTTCTTGCTTGATAAGCAGCCTGTTGTCCATAGCTTCCAATCGTTGGAGCAAAGTAAATCGAAGAAGGTTGTCGTTACTGTGCTCTGCTGTCTTAGGCTCTTGCACTCGGCCCCTTTCCTCCTTGGGAGGCTTTTTGTACTCAAATATCACAGAATTGGAGATCACAAACCCTTCACAGGCTACCTGCAATGTTGCCAGCCCAACTTCATGAGCTAAAAATGAAAAAGAAAAGTTCCAAGAGATGATGACATGAAAGTATTTCAGTTTCTCACAGATATTAACACTTTAATTGATGACTCTAGTTTATTTTACATTTTCTCTGAAGCAGCAAAAACTATATCTTTCAGGAAAGCTAACTTCCAACCCCACTCAACGCAAGGGATTGTGTAACATTCAGAGCTCAGATTTTATAGTAATTCGTTATTTTAAACTTGCAAAGGAAATTTGGGTATGTTTTTATTAAATCATAGAGAAAAGAAAATATGAGGTTGAACTATGGATTTTATGAAATTTCAGCAATTTTTCAAGTACTCTGTAAAAATAACCCTTAAAATAAAATGGCTCATAAAGTTTGTGACTCTTGTTAGAGACCTTGGAAATTTTAGTGAAATTAGTCACTAACCAGGGCAGAAACATCGTAGGACTCCACTTTGTACTAATGTCGTTGGCACAGGAACAGCATCAAACAGCACAGTGTATGGGGAAGTAGTGGAATACCAGGGCCCCGTAACCAATACCTTAACTCCTCCCTGCAAGAAATAAGCGTAAATGGTATTTATCTGAATAGATTTATTTCATTGTCATCATTAAAAATTAGCCTGAAAGTGTAAAAAAGTTGTATGCACATAAGGTATGTTCATGTGACATTTGAAAGAAGATTAAAATGTTCATTATTAAGCGATTATGTTTTTAAGAATTGTCCTCTCTGCATGGAATCACTGAAAAACTTCTGTATGAAGACATCTTAAATAAAAAACTGAAGAACATTCTAATAAGATTCATGAAACTCAGCAACCATTATGGCTGAACTAGCTTGATTGATGGGCGATACTCCAATCACTTTTATAAAACTAAATATTTTACCCATGTTCCAAATTGTGCATTTACTGCTTATGTAATATAGTTTTATTATACTTTTCAGAGCCAATAATTTGGGACTCTAAATTACTGAAATACTACAAATTTCAAGTTTTGAGGGCAAAACGAAAATATACAATGTTGGTAGAAAAGCAAAGGAAAACAATACAACTTCAGGATAACATTTTTGTCACGGTGATTCAAGTGAAGTTGTTGATTTCCTAGGAAATTATTATTATCGTAGAAGAATGAAAACTAGAAAAAATGTTGGAACAGAAATATTTATGTGTTTTTTGGACACTTTTTAAGTGTTTACAAATTTGGAAAGTAACGAAGAAGCCGAATACGCGAGAATAACTCACTTCGGGGTAAGCCCACTCAGGAGAGTAGTCGGTGATGTTCGCAGTTCCCTCTCGATAGTCCATCCTGGAGGACGATTGACTGCTGGTTTTATCCGAAGTTGGGGTCACTGGTAGCCCGACGCCCAGGCCTGGGTCTCCCCCTCCCACTGTCACTACCCCACCGCCCATTTGACCAGCGCTCTGCTCCAGCACCTAGATGCAAGCAAGAATGTTTTTTAAAAGTGGAGTGATGCTTTACATGCATCATCAAATATGATATACGATTTTTTTTAACGATATATCTCTATGAAAAAAATATTCAATTGACTGAAAACTATTGGATCATTATTATCTGTTTAGCAAATTATTGTTGAAAAGTAGAGTGGCTTTTGAAGAATAATTATTGCAAGGATTTTCTTTATCTGAAAAAGGACAATTTTAAAACGGAAATTTCAATACATCTGTGTTAAAATGAAGCAAGGAGAGTACCATTATTTCATTTAAAACAGCACTTTTTGCACTTATCAAAACATTCGAGCACCAGAAGACGTCTTCTTCACCTCATTCATCTCCTTTCAAGCGCCACATCTAATTATTCAGAAACAAAAATCTTGTGCGCGTTCAATTTTTTTTGACAGCGTATCACATTGGAAGGAGCACGAACCTCCAGTTCAGGAAAATCACCCAACATGTCGAAGGCGTCCAAATTAACAAACACATCATCGTCGGGAGGAGACACGTCATTGTCTATGAAGTCCATGGGGTTGAGGTCGGCCGCGTCGCTCACTAGGTGGTGCTGGTGATGCCCGTGGAACTGGTGGTGGTGGTGGTGCTGGTGCGAGGGCACGTGACCCCTCGACCCGCCGTGACCTCCCGTCGCCGCGTCCGACGACGCCATCTGCGACGCCTGCGCCGCAGCCGCCGCCGCGGCCGCCGCCGCCGCCGCCGCCTGCTGCTGCTGTTGCTGCTGCTGTTGTTGCTGCTGCTGCTCGGTGTGGAGGCGGAGGGAGAGGGTGTCCGAGGCCACGTCCACCTTCCGCACGCCCCCTGACCCCAACCGGCGCTCCACGGCGCACGACGACGGCATGTTGGCCGACAGAGTCTTCTGGATGTCCTCCTGCGACAGGTCGAGCGTCTCGTTGAAGAAGGCCACGTCCCCGCCGCCGGCCGTCTCGCCCTCCCCGCCGCTCGTGTCCATCGCCTTGGGCGTGGGCGGCGGCTTGCTGCCCTCGGACAGCTCGGCGGACGCGGAGAAGGGCGAGCCGGAGTCGAACGAAACGTTGCCGTTGGTGACGTCCATCTTGATCGCCTCGTTGGACGAGGAGCCGTTGGGGAGGCAGCAAGACGTCTCCATCGCCTCCTGCTTGAGCACCACGGCCTTCTCGGCCTTGGCCGCGCCCCTGCCGCCCCTGCCCGACGACGAGGCGGCCGCGGCGGCGGCAGCGGCGGCCGCAGCCGCCGCGGCCGCCGCCGCCGGTGAGCCCTGCTGTCCTTGCGGAGGAGCGCTGCACACGAACGAGGTGACGGCGACGGAGCCGGGGGCGGAGCCGGAGTTTCCGGCCCCGGGCGGCCCGCCGCCGTGGCTGTTGAGGATGAGCAAGCCGCCGCCGCCCTGGATCTGCGAGAGGCTGAGCACGAGAGGGGCGGAGGAGGGCGGGGGGGCGGAGGTTGGGGGCGTGGACGAGGCGCGGGAGACCACGCTCTCCGCCCCCTGCTGCTGCGAGAGGCACTGCGTGGAGGTGGCCAGGATCATGCCGCCCCCGCTGGATCCCGTGGTGGACGAGACCTGCGGAGATAGATAGATAGATAAGCGTCTTTACTGGGGCGAGATTGAGACTAAAAAGTCCCCTATTCCATCTAACCCCTCGTCAAAACACGAAATATAGCATATAAACGTTGTTCTAAATACTCAAAAAATATATAAAATTACAATAGATAAATAATGAAAATTACAATGAGGAAAAAATAAGTAATATAATATGACAATGAAAAAAAAATTAATACAGTTATACAATATGAAAAATACGAATATAAGGTTTCGATTAGGAAAACCATATAAAATCAACAAGATGCAAATGATAACATTAAAGGTATGTGTAAAAGATATGTACAGATGTGGGAAAAAACGTGAGGATATTATATGATGTCCATCACGGAAAAAAACCCACTGCAGGAAAACACCCAAACATGAAAGGGGGTGTGAAAAACCTGCGAAAACCGTACTGAGAGAAGGCTAATGTGATTAAAATTAAGAACAAAAATAGTAAATAAATGACAGTTGAAAATGTGGTGAAATAATCTTGCGTGTATTTGGCATGGTGCATTTGTATTTGGCCAGTATGATACGTGTCACTCTGCTGGGATTACACAGTGTATGTTAATTGTCTCCCTGTTGAGCATGGAGGAGAATTTTATGTAGTGTATTCTTGACCTTAGTGAGCGATGGTGACTGTCACATGGTATTGTCAAGGTTATTCCATTCACGGAAAGCAGTTACTTTATATGATTTATTGAATATGACGGTTAAAAGGTGAGGTATCACAAGTTTTTGATTCCCACGTAGGGGAAGAACACGCGAGTCACGCCCTTCAGTGTCTGTCTGCTTACATCTTGACTCAAATAGAGAACTATGGTAGGTCGGGTAGAACAGAGGGCGTCAACCTTTTGGTGAGTAAGGGCCAAACAACTATGCAGTGTCTCAGAGGAGGGCCACGATATTACATATAATGCTCTCACCTTGGTTGTTAACAACAGATAGCATAGGTAGTTGTATGTTGGTAAAAGAACATTAAGCTAGTCCAACTAACACCACGTTTTTGCATGCTTGCATCGTTATTTCAATGTTTTCTTTTTAAAAAGCCTAAGTTTAGACTAGAATGTAGTTGCTAATCTTTTATAAGCATGATCTATAATGCATGTTTGGCAAGATTTCACTCTCTGCCACACACCTTTATGGTAGCTATACATAAATATAATACTCTCACCTTGGTTGTTATCAACGGATAGAATAGGCAGTTGTATGCTGGTACAAGAACTTTAAGCTAGTCCAAATAACAGCACGTTTTTGCATGCTTGCTTCGCTATTGCAAACTTTTCTTTTTAAACAGCTAAGTTTAGACTAGAATGTAGTTGATAATCTTTTATAAGCATGATCTTTAATGCATTTTTGGTGAGAATTCACTCCCTGCCACACACCTTTACGAGAATTCACTCCCTGCCACACACCTTTATGGTAGCCTGCAGGGTATTATGTAGATGTACCTATATATATTTCTGGAGGTTTAAAGAAAAATAAGTAACAGACCTTGAGATGACTGCAGGGCTGTCTAAATCTGGGTCAGATTAAATTATTCATGTGGAATTCACGAATTTATTCTTTTGTAATGCATTCTCAGCTTCCACATTTTACGCCTGAAATCGTCAAGTTTTAAAACAAGGAAATTGATAACTCTTAGAAGAGCCAATACGAAGTAATTTTTCCGATGTCAAAAACTCGCATTCGATGGCAATTAGAATTTAATTAGTGGCTGATAACGTAGCTATTAGATGATTACAGTCCGTGTGCTGGCGGGCTGGGGGGAAGTTACTCAAGACCCTTTGAAGGATATACACTACATAACTGTTTCCGGCGTAACTTTGTGGAAGTCCAACATATTAACAAAGAAAGTAAAACTTTGTATTTCCATACAAACGGTTACACACATGTACGACGGGTTTTACCCACGACATGTACTCTGATGATGCCCTAGAGGGTGAAACCGGTCGTGCGAATGTGTAACCGTTTGTGTGGAAATACAAAGTTTTACTTTATTTGTTCACACCCACTACATGCTATCCAATAGAAATTTATCTTCGCCTGAACAAAAAAAAAACAGTATCCTAGAGTAAATGTAGTACATACGTAAGGAATTTTTCAAGAAAAAGCTTTTTCTTAGGAACTAGGGAGCAATCTGTTGTTTGCCAACGAATTCGTGCTCCTGACTGTTTCATCTCCACTCGCTGCTTACTACACTGCTACTTATCTATTTTCTAGGGGCAACTTTTTAGATTCTTGTTTTGATCATGATGATGCCGATAATCACCCTATGGACAAAAAATGAATAATTTTTTCATTCCATAAATTTGTTGCTTTAGAGATATATTTTTCAAAGTTTAAAAAAATAACAATTAAATGCAACGAATTAAATGAATTTTCATTTTTATTCGTCATAATTACTGCGTAGACAAACCTGTCCTAATTGATAACGTAAATAAGTTTCCTTTGTAAAATTTTACAAAGTGAACTCATTTACTTATCAATACAGTCAAACTCGGATAAAACGAGATCCAAGGGACCAAATGCTTTTGCTCGTAATATCCGTTACTCGTTATATCCGATACGAGTAACAACATGTACTGTCACTCACTGTCTTTACTCTCTTACGCAAACACACGCGCTCACACACATACTATTCTTATGCAGAGGTGATAAAATAACAAAGATTAATATAAGATGATTGAAATTACAAAATGAACAATTTATTCAGTAAACTATCCACATACATGCTAAATTTACAAGAAAAAGTCCTTGATACGACAGTACAGCCACTGCTCGTTCATTTAGACTAAAGATTTGTTCGTTATAACCGTAAGGCTCTCTAATACAATCTCGTTTTAACCGTTATATATTGCTCATAAAATGCATTATTTCCAAACAAACCTTCTCTGTTTCCTCGCAATAGCCGAGATCTCGTTTTAACCGCGCTTGTTATAAGGAAGTTTGACTGTATGTGGTTCCAAGAAGCCAAGCCTAGCAATTTGTTACATAAACCTGTCCTAATTTCGGTCCAATCCAAATAGCGAACACCTCTCAATAGCGGAAATTGTTCCGGTCCCAAACATGTCCCTTGTGGGGAGGTTTGTACCCGTCTTTTTTTGCCCCCGTAATTTCGGAAGCTACCCAAAGTTAAGGACAGGGAGACACAGGTGCCGGGCCTACGCACCTGGTTGTTGTTGTCGTTGAGGGCAGCCATGGCGAGGAGGTGGTGCCTGGACGGGGTGCCGGCGGCGTGGGCGGTGTTGTTGTTGACGGCGTTAGCGGCCGCGCTGGCCGCCGCCGCCGCGAGGGCGGTGGACGAGGAGGCCGCCGTGGTGGAGGAGGCGTCGGGGCCGGCCGAGTTGGAGTTGGACGAGGAGGAGGGCATCGCGGAGGAGGAGGAGGAGGACGAGGAGGACGGCGACGCCTTGGCCGCCGAGATGCGGCGCATGGGGTGCGCGCAAGCCTTGCCGTCGGCGCACGTCGAGTCGGGGCACCCGCACTCGAGCTGCTTGCTCATGGCCGCCTGCCGCGCCTGCCGCTGCTTCTCCATCAGCTGGGACACGATCGCCTCCACCGTCTCCGCCGTCTGCGAGAGAGCGCGGAGACAAATGAAAGTTCCCCTGCGTGCCATCGTGCCTGCCCCATCATCGAATCCCCAGTGATGAAGATTTGACGAGGGGGTCCATCGGACACACAAAGCAGTTGAATAACAGGAACTCCTGTAAGATAACTGCTGTGGCGACTAATTGAAAAAATATTCAGCACTTAGGATTTGATAAGGTGAGTCATCGGATGGAAAATCGAACGGCACAGCAGTTAGGTAACAGGAGTTTCTGTACGAGACTGCATCTGATAAAATGAGCAGCACTGAGGATTTGATGAGGGGATTCATCGGACAGAAAGACAGACAGACACTTAGCTAACCGGAATTTCTATAAGGGAATACATTAAAAAAAATGACAGCACTGAGGTTAGGATGAGGGATCCATCGGACAGGAAATCGAACGGACGCAGCAGTTAGTAAACAGGAATTCCTATAAGCTAACTGCTTTGGAGACTAATGGAAAAAAATATTCAGCACTGAGGATTTGATGAGGAGATTCATCGACACTCCTGTAGGCAAACTGCAGTGATTCCTGACTGAATTCTCCCCTTCTCTCTTTGATCGTTGAGTACCGGTAACCTTTCATCACCCACATACCACTAAATGCATACGAAAAATTCCTTCTCAAGAATTTCAATACTTAAAGTGTTCGTACAAAGGGCTCATGGTAAATGTGATGAGAAAAGTAAGAATGCGATGGCACTTTTTCCTATCATGCCCCATTTAGAGAACGACTCTCGCGTATGAAACTTTTGAAAGGTATGCTTAAGTGTGAAATTTCAGCGTTTGCAGACGAGATCAGCGGGATTTGAAAAAGCCGCTGTAGACATTGTGCTAGTCGGTACTATGACCTTACAAGAAAGACATAAGTAGGAAACGCTATCATATCATAAGTTACAATTAAGACTGAATATTTTGTATAAATTTAAAGCCAACTTATTTTTTTATCGTGATCGTGTACCTAAATTGAATAGCTATATTGCTTTTCGTGAGAGCCCAACTACATGTATTTTTCGGGGATGTAAAAGTGTAATGAAAATATCTTTCGCAGTAAGTAAAAGCGTGGAAGTAAGGAAACAATTCATTAGAACATAACTCTGGAGCACACTTTTTATGACAGAGAGATATGAATGATTGCAGCAGTGGAGAAATATAGGTTGGAAATATTCGAAATGTGGTGCTGCAGAAGAGTGATGAAGATCAAATGGATCGATGAACTGCTTTCCTTAGAAGAGAAGTAGTAAAGAAAAGTCTTCCGAAAACCTGAAGAAGAAGACAGGACAACTTAATTGGCTACGTATTGAGAACTGATGAAGATAATCGTCGAAGGACGAGTGAACGAGGAGAACAAGAAAGGCAGGCCTTGCATGAGTTATAGGTGCAGATATTTAGCAAGTTGTTGAGAGAAGGTTATGCAACTATGTGGAGGCTAGCCGATAGGATAATCGAGTGAACTCTGACGAACCAATCTTAGGGTTGTTGAACCCATGATAATGAATAAATGAATGAAATAAAGGGATTTATCCTTGAGGTAATAATTCAATTCCATTCACCATTTCAGAGAATGGGTCCAAACACGATCAGGGAAATCGCTCTCATGGTCTATCTACCAGCGTAAATAGAAGCAAACTCTGAATGGACCGCACCGCCAGCCAAGGTTTGGCTTAGGCGAATCCCAGCAACCCTCCCACACTGATTGAATCTCACCTTTTGTGACGCAGAAACTATCGTTATAGCCCTTCTAGTTGAAAGTCTTGGATGTCTATCCACGAGCTCGGAAACTAGGAAAAAGTCAAACTGAAGGGGCAAAGGTAAAATACAGTATTATTATTTTTCTGGCTTAGGCATAGTGCGACATTGAGAAAAGTGGCCAACGAACCGAAAAAAAGTGCTAATAATCCTCCGATGGCACCAGAATCATTGGCTCATTTATAACCTTGGCCAATTAATGGACCAGAGACACGGAGAGAAACTGGCACAGCTCATGAGCGACAACAGATAATTCAGATCCTACCTTAAAAACATCAGGGTCAGAAGCACAGAATTGCTACAGGACAATGCGGAACACACTTTCTTTGCGTGTCCTATAAGTGGGCGACGACCAGGAGAATAGTGGAGGACAATGTCGAACCACTGAGCCCAGATTTGGTTATCAAAATGGGGGCGTTTACTCGGAACCGAAATCGCAATTTTGAACATCGCACAGCAGTTTTGACATGCACAGCAGTTTTGACATGCACAGCAGTTTTGACATGCACAGCAGTTTTGACATGCACAGCAGTCTGCTCGCACAGATGCTGTGCGCGCAGACTGCTCAACAACAACTGCTCCGATTGGCAGAGTCAGCTGTGTCCCCCCCATTGCGATGAGGCGAAGTAGCTTCGCGGGCTCAGTTGTGATTGGACATAGTCGATGACGTCAGAGGTTGCACCACGCCCACTTTTTCGAAAGGGTTAAATACATCAGTTTTTCGCCGCTTATAACTCGGGAAATAATTGACGGATCAAAAAACGGAAAAATACGGGTCTTTTTATTTTACAAACTCTATCAGATTCGGCAAAAAATATGGTAAACGACCCCAATATGTTAAGGGACGAATAGGCCTGGCGGATGTATTTGGAGTTTGCAACGACGATCCTAATAAAGGAGAAGATTCATCTCGATACCATAGAGGTCTCCTAACGGCATTTAAAAGGACAAATAGAAATAGGGATCAGTCCAGCCGGCGGCGCAAGAAGCAGACCCGGGCGTAAGCGACATGATAAACGGTTCCTGATCGGTGCTCTGGAAGATACAGGGATGTATGCAGTCGGCGGTCCACACGCAAGATATTGGCTTGTCCGACACTAGCTGCGTTGATTCATTTTTACCAAAAAATTTAACTTCTGAAACCTTAAGCAGAAGAGACAGAGGCTTCCTAAGACCTTATAAATGTACTCCGTACAGATTATTTGTCAACATTATTCATTTTCGACGAGAAGTAAAGCTCTTATAGCTACAATGAAGAGTCAGTTTTCACGAGTTGCTCTAAATTAAAATTCGCTTGGCCACCAATCATACCAACACTAACAACAGGAACTTTGTATTATCCGAGTCAAATGGATGGAATTTTCCAAAGTCAAATGACAAAAATTAGACTTGTCACAGAAAATCAAAAAATTGGTTTAAGGAGATAATTTCAAATATGAAATGAATCAAAGAGAATTAGTTGATAGTTAACTTATTTTTACTTTATAATAATCCTGAGATATATAACAAAGGGGGAATCTAAATGGTAAGCAAATATTGAGGCATTCATTCTTGATGATAATAATTAATTTTAGAAAGAAAAAAATAGTAGCTTACCGATATTTCCAGCTCATTGTTGAGATCCGGCTCATCCTCGCTGAAAACTGGATCGAAAGAAAGAAGAAGTTATTTAGAAAAGATGAATAAGATTAACTTTAGTTTTGTATCTCATTTAATCTTCAATATGGGAATGATTCGCGGGTGTTTCATCAAAACGCTCTCATCAAAATTGACATCGAGGCCTAGATATTAATTTCCCATCACAATTTCATAACTAGCGCCCTTTTGGTTACACCTAAATGAAAAGAGCCGAGGGAGCTTATTATTCTTCCTTCCAAACAAAGGCTGCGAGAGCTATTTACCCGGTTTGAGTTAAAAACTTAAAAATTTGACCTCAGAAAAGAGAGCAAAGAACCCACTTTGAAGAAAAAATAAATACGAACGCTGAATCACTGACAAATTGTGGATTTAAGCGTGGTAATGAAGCATTAAATCAAAATGCCTACAATAAATTACAAGCAGAAGCTTTTTTAGATACACTACATGATTCTGACGATTGAAATGTACTCGTTTCAAATGTTTTCTAGCCAAAATATGAAATTTAAGTATTGCTTTCCCTCATTAAAATGGGGTTGGAAATTATAGCAGATTCCTCCGAGTTTATATCTGTTAACATCAGCTTTCGATAAGTTTATTTAAAAAGATAGACATCTATCAGTGAGCAACTTATTTCTCGAAATCACAAAAGCTTAAGACTGTTACCTAGCAATTTATCGTATTCAAACATAGGAACCGGACTTTTATCCAAAGAATTCACAATTATTTTTCCACCACGAAATGAATATGATTACATAGGAAGATATTGTTAAATATCTGATATCTCAAGTACATGATATTGTACCTATTATAAACGTGTACATAACTTATGCCAAAACAACCTCCGGCCCTCGCATTCATCAAAAAATATCATGCCACCTGAAAAATCCATCACTGCACTTGAATAAAATTAGCAATAAATTTGGAGAAGAGGGGTGAGGAATATAAATATGTTGTTCACTAAAAACTACTTAAAAAGTGAGAAGTCAGTACATACTGAATTTTATAAAAATATAAATTTGAAAGCCTTATGCTCGCTAATGAATTGCGCATTAAAACTTGCATGCCAACGATTCTATCTCCACCCGTATGCATTTCAAGAGAGAGAACTTATGAGGTCGAACGGTCAAGCAATGTGCGAAGCAGCAGCAAATTCCGCAATTATGGGCTCATTATCTTCTATTTAAGCTAAACGGTGTATTGACACATGCATTTCAATGCACCAATGCTTTTTCAGCTCATCAGCCAGTATTCAACCAATGCTAAAATATGATTACTTTTCAATGAGGCACAAATTACTTTACCTCGATGAAAGTGCAGTAAAAAAGCACTTACAGAGTTTATGACTAAGAATAAAAATTATAATTTTTATTAGAAAAACGTACAGAATTCTTTAACTTCACTGAAAAAATCCAAACCACATTGACATGAAAACATGACATTTTAAATTTATAGAGAGTACTTTGTCTAAATGATTTTATGATAGCCAACTAAAATATTTAACACAAGATTTAAAAAAAATCGCGATTTGTAACACACACATCGGAAAAACACTCGAATCCTTAAGTAATACACTAACGGCAGCGAATGAAGGAAAATTAAGGATTGGCCACCTGCATGGGAATGAAAACAGTTTACAAGAAGGCCTATAAAGCGAGCGGTAAGAGAATTGGTAATTGGTAGGAAATTAGCAAGAAATCGACAGAAAATAGAGCATGTCAGAAAGATTTGAGTGCGAGAAATACGAGTCGTAAATAAGGAAAGATTTTAATGGTACACTACTGAGAAGAAATAGAATATGTGTAACTCTGTTTCTACTGGGAAGTTGAAAAAAAATAAATTATCCTAGCGATTGAATATTGCATTTTTCCGGCTTTTTTCACCGTGGCCTGATAAATTGACAGCTGTTACGTCGGAATTTGATGTATTGCGGCGAAACTGTGGTAAATGCATCATAACCAGCGTGGCAAAACCCGACAGAATGCGATATTAAACGCATAATCACCGCGGAAATCTACGACTGAATATTATCCTGGCGATGACTACTGTCAAAATGTCTAGGTCTTACATTTAAAAAGTTATCCATACCACCTACTCATAATCAAAGTTAAGTGTTGCCAATTTGCGAGAATATGGACGGTGATTGTTAAGTAGAATATAAATGACAGAAGTTTTGTAAACAACTGACAAGCCTGCAGAGAAAATTCAATGACTAAAATTAAATCCTACTGTATCTTTCTCTGATCAGTCTTTTAGAGAATAACCCTAATGACTTTTGGCTTGCCTTTCATGGCAATATTGCGAGTTAAAAAAAGTGCGTCATCAGTATTAAACTTATTGGTGAAATATAGCTAGGATCACAGTTCGTGAAAACGTGTAATTTATGCATCCGAAGAAAATAATCTCCTACGAATATACCTCTTAAGAGATAGACTCCTGATATGAAATGAAGATTTTTAATCCTAAGATGGCTATTTCTTTTTCATCGTATTAATTATGAAGCAATGTTTCACTCCGGGTTTGTACGTTATGAAATGATATTTAAGCGCAGAACTACACTAAATGAACGGGTAGGAGATACCGCCGATAAGTTAAATGAAGAATAACTGGAAGCAAACTGTACAGAAATATTTAGGAAAGCTTTCCATTTTCAAACAGAAGTGTTTAAGAATGGAGAAAAAGTTTAGAAACTCAATTTTTTTTACAAAAAAATGAACGAGAGTAAGAAGAGTAATAGAGATTGATATAAATTTAGGTGGCCATGCATATTCACACGATAGGCTTCCTTCACCCTTGACAACGCTGCCGGCCAGACGGTACGGAACATGGCGCGTGGCGCACTCACACATCGGCTTGAGCTGCGACACTAGTTCCTCCTTCGTCCATTCCTTTTTGTCTCCCCACAGGGCCAGGCTCGGAGTGATGACCAGTTTGTTGTCGTCCGGGTAAGGAACATTCAGATAGTGCACCAGTACTATGTCAGGATTCTATAGAGGAATACAAGAAACAAATATAGATGCCCGTAAATATAAGTCCAATATATAT
Organism: Platycnemis pennipes; assembly: GCA_933228895.1. Lineage (NCBI taxonomy): Eukaryota > Metazoa > Arthropoda > Insecta > Odonata > Platycnemididae > Platycnemis > Platycnemis pennipes. The sequence goes on along the minus strand of OW121851.1, from coordinate 132,552,914 downwards.
ATACGCTCAATATTATAAAGTAGAAGCTGAAAATAACGAGTAAAATTCTCATTTACTTTAAAAATCTTTTGGTTACATTTCTTCCCAATTCAAAATTTCAGATACTCAAGATAGTCATACTCAAAAACTTTGTTCAAATCAAATATTTGGGTACAACTTAGCTTTATAGCTCAATGTCGAGAGCAAAGGGTAATAGTGGTGGTTGATATTACGCAATAAAGGACCAGAATTAGGCCGTCAGAAATAGTCCAGTTGTCTTTTTAACTAGAAAATTGTACTTGAAAGGGCTTTATGCTTACTTCACTTGATGGCGCTTCTGGATTTTACGTGTCGGCTTGGTTACGTCATTTCCTTTTAACTTATGCTATCACTCGAACGCTATCACCATGCTGATAATAAGCCTAGTCGGTGCAAAGACTTTATTTACCTGTTATGATCACCGATCTGCTCTAAATGTATGAGCAGCAGTTCCCCGAAATCTAGCCACAAGGTGCAATATGTCTCCTTCACTATCTTTATTTTCACCTCAACGCCTTATTGACGGAAGACAGGATATCTTTACTTCCTTTGTAACAGATATTTATAATACTCGGTATTGTTTGTTCACCATTTGAAACTTTCATCAGATATTTAGGCAGAGAAACCAAAATGAGAAAAGAATTTTTCGAAATCTTAAGGATAAAGTTAATGAGACAGGAGGGCCTGAATAAAACAACGAGAGAAACCTATACAACAAGGAACATGTTCACCTTCAAGTTGAGATTAACGCCAAAGTACACAGGCGGCAGTTTGTATCTCACACCAGGTATTGACTATATCGTCGTCGAAGGCTTTCACGTCACCGGAGTGACAACAGGGAGGAGCTAGATGAAGCCTCGCGGGGCAGAAGTTAAAAGCCAGCCAGCCATATAATTAGAAAGCCGAGACACGAACAAGAGCCTCACCAGAGAGCTCCACTGGGGTTCAAGGGAGCAGGATCGTGGGTTTGTCGCCGAGGGAAAATTTCGGGAGGAAACGAAGCAGTGGGAGGGTGCACGGCAGAATATTTGCGACTTACTTTCGGGGCCATCGGAGGGGATGGAGAAAGGAGGTCAGGAATGAAGAACTGTTACGTCACGGATTACCCTCCCCGAGAAGGACCGGCCTAAGGCTGGGAGAATAACGACCGTTGGGAGTGGGGCTACAGTGTGCCGAGCGAGACGCTGAGAGAGGTGTCTTGTCGGACACGAGGGGTTATTGCAGCGTGGGGCGAAGACGGCGGGCGGCTAAAAAGGAGACGCCGGCGAAGGAACACACCTGCAGTCACGTGCATATGAGCATGCATTTGAATATTCATGGGCCTTTTGTGCGCTCGCGGGGTGTGAGAAGGGCCACCGAAGGTCGCGGCGAAAGGCAAAAAGATGCCTCGGCGGAAAGGGGGCGAAACGTCTGCACGTAATATGAAGAGGGGTGGAGATGGGGAGGGGGGGGGGGCAGTTTGAGTTCTCCTTGGAAGGCGCCCTCGACACTTGAAGACGCAGTTTTCTTGGGATGAGATTCTCTTGGTGTCAAAATGGGAGAGGAGATGAAAGGGAGGGGGTGGAGGGAGGAAGACGGAAAAAGGTGAGCGAGAGAGGTGGGAAGGCGTGCGATTGCTTCTGATCCGAGGAAAGGAAGTCGGCAACCAAACGACTTCGCGGAGCTCACAAAGGAGCAGGCCCAGGCAAACAGGGATAGTTCGAGGACTTCCACCCGGATCCCTGACCCGAAATGGAGAAAGCGAATTAGAGGGTATTTAAAGGGGTTCTTCACCCCCTGTGACTTCTAACAGACGTAATAAACATCATCTAACTCCTTGGAAGTTCCACCGCTAAGTGAAAGTTTGTAGAGCAAAATATGCTCCATCAATTGACATACAAACTTTTGGAATTAGGGTAGGATTAAGTGGGAGATTGTAATGTACAAATTACATCTCAGTGTAATCAGGACAAGTAGTAATATTTAAGATGAAGTTAAATAAGCTGCTATTTTTTCGGAGAAATGAATTGATTTTAAATAAAGACACAAATTTGTCTAAGAAATTTAGTTACTGACAGAAAATAGTAATTCATTCCAGTAAAAGGCATTAGTCCAATAAAAAAAGCATGGATTCGGCTCTCTGAGCTTTCAAAAGAATTTAGAATGTATATGCCGACTCATAAATGAAATGAGATTCCATTTAACTTTTTGAAAATCCATTCATAAAGATTAAAAATAGCTTAAAATCCACAGAGTGTAAAAGGTGCGAACACAATCCGGATTTTAATGCATTTGCACCATCATTGGGTGCTTAAAGACAAAGACGTATTGAAAGCACGAAATACCTTCTTCCCTTTGTCTCTAAGCACCTGATGATGATGCAAAGGCATTGAAATCCAGAGTGTGCTCGTATCTTTCGGCCTTTGTGGACGGGAAATGTTATTTTTACTCATTTCTGCGTGTAAAGTGCCTTAATTTTAATTCTATTAGGACTACACATGCTACAGAATAAAGCAATATTTTTTTACACGGCATAGATAAAATGGCGAAATTTCTAATTTGTCCTGACGCACTCAGCTACTCAAAACATATGCAGAAGAGATAATGTTTATATCTTATAGATGAAAGGAAGTTGATTCTCTTCGCTATTATTGCCAAACCAACGCCGCGCAATTCCCGTGGCTACGATTCCAAAAATCACTCAGTCGTTTCCCCGTGGAGGCCAAAAAGCGACGGAGGCGGTGGACGTGGCAGAGGTGAAGTGTGCGGGGATTTCCGTGAGCTACTTTCCGGTTCCATTGCATTCCTTTTTTGCCTCCTCGGCCCTCAAAGTGTCGGGAAAATAAAGGAGCGGGCCCTGAAAGGAGGCGAGGCCGACCGACAAGGGAAACCGCCGACAGCCCCTTCAGAGACAACACGAGACGAGGAGGGTTTTCCTTGAGATCTTAAGACCCGGCGATCTGAAGACGCTCTTGCTTTCCGCCCCGCCCCCGAGGGCTGGCTGCATATCCAAGCACTGATATTCGCCCCATTCGCCTTTTCCCATCTGAGATGACGCCCCCCCCGGAGGCAAAAGGATGACCTGAGGAAGGCTCTCCCCCGCGCCTTCTGAGGACGCGGATGAGGGCACAAGGATCGAGATCTCGCGTGTTTGTTTTTGAGCCGGTGTCAAAGGTCACGTATAAGCATCCTTCCCGGGACTTGTAAGAAATGTGGCTTCCGCGAGCCGAAGTGGGCGGTTCTTGTCTTCCGTGGGTCGTGAATACAGAGCTTTGATTTGGAACCGCGGCTCCATTAAAAATACCCCCCGTGAGAAAGCTTTTCCGTTGCATAACAAGAATGGATAAAAAGATTCCGAGTAGGGCGCATGAATTAAGCCCCTCTCTCCTTTTCCATTATTCACGGAGAAAGCCTTTCAACGGAGCCAACGGAGAAAACCTGAACTTTCCCACCGATATTTCAAGTTAATCTGACGTCAAATGCTTGAAACTGACATCCAGTTTATTTCTCGACTAATATATGACTTTATAGACGAGACTATTTTGAAGCAAACTTCGTACAACTTTACACTTAGCGACTCTGTTACCTGTTATCAGCTAATAAATATGTGTAAATCACTATCAAAAGCGATAAAATTGGATGCGCAATGCAGTAAATTATTTCAGTAGAATGATAAATTTCACAGATTAATATTCCGAATCGGCAAATAAACCTGAGATACAATTTGGTGATAAAAATGATGATATTTGCGTTTTATGAATAGGACACGTTTACGAGTATCGTATGAATGATAAAATAAGGTGATACGCTCGATTTGTTTTTAGCTAACCTGAGGCTGAAAAATATCCAGTTCGTTAAAATAAATATTTATTGTGAAGAAAATAACCAGTTTGTTTTAACCCCACCTAAAAAAAAATAATTTTTACCCCCCGCATTGGAATTATGCTCGCCAATCTGTGTGCCAAAGATAATGAGGATATATATTATTTGCAGGTCTATTATCACACAAATTTACACGTAATTCACAAGGCTATTATTTTAGGAATGAATATCAAAAATATTCACCAAGAGACGCTGAAACAATGTATTTGATAACTTTCAGTTTTACAGATGATTTTTTAGGTGGGTAAAGTATTAACAACAGAAAGGAAATCAATCTATAATTTCGCAGTAAATATTATTATATATAAAAGGTGATTCTATAGCATTAAAAAAGAAGTAAAGAGATACAAGAGTTTCCCCTTGAAACCTACAGGATAAAGTAGGTGAAGAATTCTACTGGACGACTTTTAGCACATTATGCTTTTCGGTTGTATTTTAAGCGTGTCTTTTGTTGCACGTGGTAAATGCAGTCAGATTGAGATAATCCCAGCGTAAAATCGAATGGCTCTAATTTTTTGATATCTTCGACACAAATATGCAAACAATTTATTTATTTAAAGCCTTTTAAATGCTATAATACTAATAGCACCAGCCATAATAGCCATTTAAATCGAGAGAAGTACACTTTTCCCAACACTTTCAGAAAATGCAGTTGAAGCGGCAAAGACAGTGGTGAGGCCTGAGACTTAAGTGTGACCAAAGAAACTTTAGGATGCCTGAATGAAAATGCTGACTCTGCGAAAACATAACAATTCCGATACCGGGTTTCTCTCCACTCTTCCTCCTTTCCCTGAAAATCCCTACCTTTACCCAGTTACCCACTATCCTGTCCGGCGCAAAGGGCCTCAGATGTCGGTCGCACCCCCCAAATTACAACAACAGACAGGGTCGGTATCCTTTGAAGGTGGGCGTTTAGCGTGAGCACCGACGGCAATGGCGAGATTAGAACTCGTTCCTCACATGGCCATGCGTTTGGAACTTAAATACTTGCTCTTGGAACCCCAAACAGTCGCGATTCTAGAGGAAGTTCCACCCGAGTTCCAGCCAGTTTGACTCTCGACTCTACTGTTTCCCGGATTCCCACGATTCGAAGTGTATTTTCATTTCAAAGCACCGTAGAAGATAATTCAAAGTCGAAGTCGTAGAATTAGGCTTTAAAGTGTTCCAAATTCTAAGATTTTATCGCAACGTCTTACCTACTTTCATCCTAATCATAATCTACAGTAGATGAAATAATGATTGGCCTTCTAATTTTTAATTTGGCTTGATTGAAAATCAAGCTCATTATTTCATCTAATCATGGCCATCCATCCTAAAGAGCTTAATAAAAAACAGACACTCAAATTTAAGACAAAACCTTCTGGCAGACATTCGCTTCTTGCAACGTTGCAAACAACATAACACCTTCCCCAAGTTCATTCACATAAAAGCCCCAAAAAAACAATCCTAACGCCGTTAAAGGTATAAAATGCGCGAAAATGTTTTGCCTCAACTTAGAAATCAGACAAAAATATGCTAAATTAAACCACACCGAAAAACTCACTTACGACCTGCACCTAAAAATCATCAAAAACCTCGACTCTTTTAGTACCAACAACTTCATTGAAAGATTACGCAACATGGAATCCACGAATCAATATAGATTGAACAAAAAATAGAAAGTTCAGGACCGTAAATTAAAATCCCTTTGCAACATCACTAGATTGCCTTCCAATGAGTGCAAAAACATCTTAAATATCTCATCCCAGCATTTTTCTAAAAAAAAATTTCAATCACAGCCTACGATAGACGCAAGAACAGTGACAGAGGAGGGAGTGGAACCCGCAACCTTTGGGTTGTCAAGCCCGAGCAAGACCATCCTTGCCACCACGACTGGCTACAGGTCACCATTGCTGTATGGAGGCGCTCGACAGCTTATACGATTCCAATCGTTAAGTCTAAGTGGATGATGGGATTTAGGAAGAAATTTAACGAGGGAAGCAAAGAAGGATGAAGAATCGATGGAGTAGCTTACTGTTGATGAAAGGCGCCTTGAAGCCTACACTAACAACATCACCTCCGACGCACGTTTGGAGAGAGTACTTGCAGTGCTTCCCACGTAATGTCCAAAGAGAGATGCCTATAAATGGCCCATCATTGACAGTATTCGAACCCGGGTCCTCGGGATAGGAGCCTAGCCCTCTGTATATCACTACATCTCGAAGCCTCACTAGAATCACTTATTGAACTGATCTTAGTGAGGATCGGGTTCAAATGGTGGCCCAAGAACTGGCCTCCCATCCCGAGGGCCCGGGCTCGGATCCTGGAAAAGGCGCAAATCTTTCAATGCTATAACCATCCCTGCTTGAGTGCTGAGTGGAGAGTATTTAATATATAGCCCTCCTTTCTCTCAGATGGAACGTCAACGGTTGGCGCCTTTAATTGAGAATAGGCCAGTGCCGACGCTGAACTCTCCTTCACCTCACGAATCAATGATTACCTTGACCATTTATCTACGGTGTTTATCTGATATTATTGTAACTTGAATCGTAATACTTAAAGTTTATACCCATAGTATGATAAATAATAATAATTCATATATTCATGAACAACAAAAACTGCGGTGAAGGGAAGACTGGAAGCAGCAGAAATACAGAGGAATGGTGAAGCGAAACATATGGAATGGAGTAATAGATATAGATTATAAAAAGTCAATGTCTGAAACATGTTCAAAGCATTTATTTTTAGAAGAAAAAGACAAGTTTCGAAAATTCGTGAGAAAAGAGGGAATAACCTCCAGTAACACCTCAAGAGTCACTATTATGTGAAGAAGAGTGGTAAAAGTGAGCCCGAAGAAATGCACTCGAAGTGTACAGGAATGAAGGCGGAGGAAGCAATAAATAGTGTTACGGAGAAGAAAAACATAAATTTGAAGGAGTTAACCAATAGTTATTTTAAGTATGTATAGATTGGCGATGAAAACTTTTAAGACTTAAAAATGTATTGCCCTTGGAGTTTATGTAGCTATTAATCTCTCGCGAGTGCGAAGAGAGAGGTACACTAGATGTGAAGGTACTATAAAATACGCTAACACGAGTTTCATTCCAGTTTAAGCCGTTAAGTATTAATTACGACAAATATATAGGACTTCTCTAATGAAGAATACAAGACTAGCACTTGTTATTTAACATTATTATATGTACAAAACCCCCATTTCTGTCCCTAAACTAAAGGTCTATGCTCGACAAGGAAGCGACAGCCAAAAAGAAAAGATTGAGGGCCCTCAGATCAGCTGCTTTTTATGGTCGATGTCCGAGAGTGGTGCTTCAGAGTTTAGTTGTCAAAACTGTGATGACTCGTCTTCTCGCCCATAAAGTTATACTGATGGGATTTAATGCTTACCCTCATAGAACTTCAGAAAGGAATCAGCTATCTTCGACCCTTCGGTGATGTGAGAATTGCTGAGATCTATCCAGCCCTGTGTTATAATTGAGACGTAAATATTTTTAATCAACAAAAAATTACGGAAAAACGTTTTGTTTGCCGTATTTTAATCTCGCAGATTCAGGAGAATTAACAAAGAAAATCCTGTATTAGAAAGGTGGTGATTAGTAGGGTACTCTTAGCTTCCAGCTATATTTTTGAGGACCAGTGTCTGACTAATATTAGGGCAGGTCAAGCAGAAGAGTGAAACCACAAACCCTGAATGAAGACAGGTTGGGAAAAAAGAAAATGTATAAAATACAAAAACCTCTGACTTCAATGAGGCCAGTCTCTGGAAGGGAAGTTTCAGCAGAGAGCTAACGAAAAAAAAAGATGAATTAATCCACAGACTTAACCCAGCCGGTTGCCATTCCTCCCCTACCTCCATGCTCCACCACATGAAGTCACACGCACACCCACACGGAGGTCCCATCAATATTTCACCGTTGCGGTATTTGACTTGCCACGCAAACAACAAAGGACATAATTAAGGGAGCGCACCGCTCACACAGGGACACATTCCAACCGATCTCATAACGTCGGGGCCACCTCCACACGACCCCCCGATGCACGTCCACCCTCGGAGAGACCTCTCATCCCCCCCTAACCCCCCCCCCCCCCCCCCCCCCCCCCCCCCCCCCCCCCCGCGCCCAGAGGGGCGAACCGTTTTCGCCCCTCTGGGATTATAACGGTCGGAGAGCAAAACGTTTTGGCGGCGTCGGCGGGGAAGTTGTGGAGGGTTTGTACGAAGGTCCGAGCGACTGGGCATACAAAAGGAGGGGGCTTCCGGAGTGGAGAGACAGACTCGGGGTATGAATATGTAGAGGACATTTTTGGGACGAGATCGAGACTTCAGTTCCGGACGCAACTTCTGGTTAGACGACAAGAGTGTCACCATGGAATTAAATGGACCATCCAACCTAAATTCAGAAGTTTTTAAGCCACTTCTCAATACTGGCGATGTTCCACTTTCAAAAAGAGAAATCAATCATTTCAACAGTCGTAACACAAGATACATAAGAGAGGCAAATTTTTACACAATAAATATATACTAATGTAGGAGTTGAGTGAAAGAAAGGATTGTTAAGCACAATTTTGAACACTTTCTGCAGAATTCAACGAAGGTCATTTCGCACAGTAGATAATTTAACTGATAATAAAGCGTAAAGCCAAAATAGGCAGTGCCTGATCACCTGACAGTCGTGGCCGAGATTGCATTCATTCATCAAACTCCTTCAAAATAAAGAAAAAAAAGAAAATGCACAGTTTTCTGTCCTCTCTCATTATAACTGGACGCAGTATTACAGGAATCAAATGAAAATGAAAATATATCCCAAAGCGAATTAATGAATTTTATACATTCCACCCGTCCCCATACGACAGCAATCCACGATTGGACGACTGATAATAGTTAGGCACTATGTGGAGAAATCAAATGCCACAGCCAGGGCGATCAAGCTAAAGACCCGACTAAAGGGTCGGGTACAAACGAGACATGGCGGACGTCTCATCTCAATTAATGCATGATTAGAGTAAAGAGAATATTTTTTCTGCAAGTTGGCTTTTATGAATTCCGAAGCCAAATGAGGCATTGTCAATAAGAGATAATCATGTAGTAGCGTCTCCTAGCGTTAAGAGGAAAGACAAATATGTAATAACGACATCGCAATTCAACCATCGTCAACATACGTCAACCATCGATCAGATGGTATTAAGTAATTGGAGTAGATGGGTAAAAATATTCGGTCTATATCGAAGAATTGAACTGTGTATTTGGGAGCTTAAAAGAGTCTGAGTACCCATTAAAACAGGAAATAAAGGAATGAAAAATATGAGTATGGTGATGGTATAAAATTAGAATTCACAATAGCGTACAATGAAAAGTAACTATTAGTTGCATTAAGCGTACATTAATCAACATATTTTAGTTTATAAAGAAAGATGATTCTACATAACTGCTTGAAACGATGGCTTATAAGCAATGGAACGCGCAGATTGGGAAAAAGAATAGGGCAGAGTCAACAATTTAAATATTAGATCAACAACTCCTGCACGTTGTCTGGATGGCCACTGTCTGAAAACACGAGAGAATAACTGGAACTCTGTAAGCATTCTGGTTATGGTCACCAAGTTGGTAAAAATATGCCACAAAATGAAGCTACAAAAACAAGTCCAGTCTTAGCCTTTGTAATATATTTCCTCGGAGGATTGGATGCAACACTTGATTCAGGATCATCGAGGTGAAATTCGATCCCTGGAGTGGTGGGCGGAACGAGAACCGCTCTCATTCCACTCCCCGCCCAACGCCTTCCCCCCTCCAACCGGGATCAATGCGCTAAGCGGACTAAATCAAACGATACGCGGATTAGATTTGCAGTCTTTTTTTCCGCCCTCGAACACGGGTAATCCCGATAGCATGTCCTTCCGGGCGACTAAACGAGCGGAAAAACAGCATCAATCGCACACTCTCCCTTCTCGCCGGAATTCCGAGCCCGCAATCGAATGAGGCAAACGGGGGTTGGAGGTCTCTGAACCGGGGCACGATAAAGATTCCACGGCCGAATAGTACAAGCGGTGGCGAGAAAAAAAAGAGGGCCGGTGGAGGGGCGGACGCTAAACCAGGAATTTATCCGGCTTTTACGCCGTCGGCAGCAGCGTTCACGGCGCCCGCTTGCTTTCTTTCTCCTTTTCCTCCCTCTCTCTCTCCCTGGCGAGGCTACAGTGAGGGTTTTTTCCCTCGGAGGGAAGAGAGTGGGACCGCGTGGAGTCGGTTTGTGTCGTGGGAAGGAGGAGGCGGAATGCCGAGCGGCGAGGAGAGGGGGCTCTCGGGGGAGAGCCAGTGAATTAAGGGGCGGGGGAGATCTTCTTCTTCTTCTCCTGCCCCTCCTTTCTAGAGGGAAGGAGACTCGCGAGCGAGCAGGGACAAGGGAAAAAGCGCCCCCGTACATATTTTCCGAACGAGGTTGTACCACGCGCGCGGTTTCGGAGAGGTGGAGTTGTGTGATGTCGTCGGAGAAACGAGGGGGGAGGCGGAGAAGTGGGAGGATGTGTGACATCCACCCCGTGGGGAATTGGGTGTTGGGGGGAGGGAGGTTCCATTTCAGCCATGCTCGGAGAAGGAACGGGTGGGGGGGGCATGAACTTAGGGAGTGTGATTTTCCAATGGCACATTGAATGCCAACAAATTTCGCCTTTGCTCCTCAAGTCCGCGAAAACATGGGGTGTTGTCATATCAACTTAACTTCTCACATTTCTTATTCAATGTTACTTCCTTACTAGAGTTTAAAAAAAAAGTAAATAAAGAATAGATTATTACCATATTCTCAACGTCACCAGTTTTTCACCGGTAGGAAATTAATAATAATAATAATAATCTTTAAGATGCCATTCGCAGAATTTTTTGTTATTATTCTACAATAGCTTCAGATTCTTAGTGGGTAAATCCATTTTATTAGAGCTTGATTAGTCCAGATCGTTAATATTAAATGTAGGTAGCAGTTATAACGCTAGCCGCCAGTATAGCAAATACGTAGAGGTTTAAAAATCATTGTCGTCAACGAAGTCAATGAGAATGATAATACCACGTACATTTAAAATTTATAGTCCTTTTGATGCTAAAAACGGATGGATTAATCTTCATTTGGTTGTATCATTTGATAATTAATTCTTGAGATAATTACATCGGATGGGTGTATAACTGAACACCACTACGTTCAAGGTATAATCTTCCCAGTGACACAACGGCGACAATCAGATAAATATGGTAATTTACATCAATAATGGATCGGTACGATCGATTGGTACATTAGACTGGTAGAGTGGTTTTTTAGGTAATGCCAAGAGCGGAATAAACAGTTTATCCTTTTTCATCCGAAGAATTTCCATGACAGAGGCGCAGCAAATTACGTAGTACTTATAGGAAAAAACAGTTGAAGGATTATCGTGGAAGTAGCAATAAAAATATAACAGCTGTAATATTCAACCAATGTTTTGAAGATTTGAGACGGAGATTTGGTCCATCTAAGACCCTTCAAATTCAGCAGTATCAGAACAATACCCAGGCTGATAACTTCAAATAATACCTGTTTGAGTCATTCTGGATGTTAATTGGCGAGCAATAGCAGGGCGGTAAATATGCAAAACCGGGCATCTCATTTACCTGGCGGTTTTTGAGTCGTCCGTTTATTCAAAAGTCGTGGTTTTCAATTCAACCCGGGAGACGGGAGATGTGCAATCAAGTACGACGAGTGTTTTGCCAGTAGAAAGAGACGAGGCATTATTTTAACCGTAGATTATAATTGTTTAAAATGATGTTCGTGTATTCCATAGCATAATTATATATACGCCGCTGCACACGAGAAGCTTAACGACATACATGGGTATATGTGTCTTAATTTCTGATCAAAGTATTTTGAATTCCATGAGGCAATAATTCTTCTACCCGATTTTCCATTTTTATAATACTTAACATTGACCCTTATTAGTGTCAACACCCGAGGTTATATGAGGAGATGGATGTCAAATATAACAACAAGATCCATTTGTACTTATACGAAAGGGTTCCCATATTCTCAACGTTATTATCTTATTAATAATCAGGGGTACTCCTGTCATCATCGGTCGGTATCATAATAATCAGGAGTACCTCAGGTACTCTCGAGTCTCCAGCCATTAGGACGGCTATGAAACCCGATGTTGGACAGAGACTCGGAGATGGAAGTTACTGGATAGTAACTAAAGATAAAAATATCATAACAATAATAATTAAAAAATATCAAGTCGATTAAAGCATTTGCATCTCTCAGAGCGTTGATAGTAGTAGAATTCGGTTCATAGGTTCCCCTTACCGGAAATGGTTATATCGAATCATCTAATCCTCACACAATCACAACGTCTGAGAATACGTAGACAGCTGAAGTGCTTATTACGACTATCAGGTGCCGGAAAAAAAAGTGGAAAAAAGACTTCTCCATTTAATATATAGTTGGACAACAGCTGATGGGGAGATCAAGGTTCATCGGTGAGGGAAAAGTATCGTTACAGGTGATTTTCGTAATTCATAACGTTTGATCAGGAATTTATTTGTACCAGTTTTTCAGACAAGTTAATATGTGTCTGCACGTATGGTCCCTTAGCATTTCTCTCTTATTTTGAACATTTACGTTTAAATTTATTTTTTATAATTTTTCCTCACTACAGAAATTCCCAAGTATGGATCAAGTTACTGTCCTATCATATGCATGAGAATGCTCAATTGCGAAGTCTATGATACTCCCCGAGCAGTGAGTCACGTATTCTATAGCATTTTTTCAGTAACTCCCCAACAATATTCTTTAATGTAATCGTCAAGCCTAAGAATGAATGCCTAAGATTGAACTTCTTTTACAGCACTGACCTATCATGCAGGACATGGCGTGAAATTGCAAGATGGCTAGAGGGGTGCGAAGGATCAACCTCCCAGCGAAGGAGGAATAATCGGAAGCCCAAACTGTGGACTCGTACACGCACTCGATGGGTCCATGGGGTTTGTGTTTGGAACCGTCGGGATTATCTCGAATTAGTAACCAAGGAGTCACGTGGTATAAACACGATTGGTTTGCAAATTTGTGGTGCCTGAATCGCTCGTTACAATATCATTTATTGTTTTCACTTGATTTTTTCTCATCTGTCTCGACTATAAATCCCCAATATGAAATAAAACACAGGTTTACACAATACATAGGGTTGTAATAGGTGATTTTAATCCACGAAATTTTGGAGCCAATTGTGTTTATACCACGTGACTCCTTGGTTACCTATTAGAGATAATCCTGATGGTTTCAAAAACAACCCCCGAGGGCCCAGAGAGTATGTGTTTGAAACTATCGGGATTTTCTCGTATAGGTCACCAAGGAGTCACGTGATAAAAATACGAATGGCTAGCAAATTTAGTGCGTCTGAATCGCTCGTTACAATATATAATTAATTGTTTTCACTTGGCTTTTTCTCATCTGTCTTGAATATTCGAGAATCCAGACAAGCGAGACGCTATCTGGCGGTCGAATTCGGAAGTAGAGGTTGAGGGATAGGTAGTACCTATTCATGGATTTCGTGGAAAGTGGCGCCACTCGATTTGTTGCATTACTTTTGAATCCGACTGTAGCAATAATAGCAGTCAGCAGAAGCACGTTGATATTCAGTGGCGTTGAGCAGTTTCTTTTGAGATTTAATTTCTTTTTATTCACTTTTCTCTGTATTTTAATACTCAATCATATTAAATATAATTCTTTTCATAGTTAAATAGTTGTAGCTATATTAGTATTCCATTTTATTTCAGTTTTTAGGTTTTTAGTTTTAGGCTCGCGTGGTGTTCTATTTTTTAAGTATTTCATTTCTCTTTTTTAATAATTTTCAGTAGTCTCAGGCATTACTTTTTGTCATTTTAAGTAATCCGAGTCTCCAGATACGATGAAACACAAGTGCAAACAAAGAATGAGGTTGTAATTAGTGGTTTTATCACACCAAATTTTGGAACCATCCGTGTTTATACCGCGTGACCCCTTGATTACCTTTTCGAGATAATCACGACGGTTTCAGACACAACCCCCCTGAAACACCATAGAGCAATTTCGATCGGGAAGAGTTAGCGAGCCCAACGAGCGACGTAGATAGAAAGACGGACTGATTGATTGAACGGTGGGGTCTCTCAAGTCGCCGCAGGGAACCGCGGAAGAACCCAGAGATTTCGCGAAAACAGCGCCGGACGGAAGTGGATGTGGCGAGGGAGAGAAGACTTGGGCGCAAGGGAACGATGGGCAAGACATTCGCCGTTTCCTTTGGCGGGAGGAAGGCGGAAACAACAGAAAAAGAGAATTTTTAGCGGCTCGACGGCGACTGTCCGGCGTCCTGTCGCCACCGTCCCTTCGCTTGGTCGCACACTCGTCCCGGCACATTCTCGCCCGCTGGTCGATACTAGCGCCGAAAACTACCGGTTGAATGCCAACTCGGCTGAGAGAATAAGCGTGAAATATTCACACGGCTTTCTCGGGGAGAGCACCTCATTCCCTACCTCCCATTGTCGGTCCACACACACACCCTCTCTCTCTCTCTCCCCCTCCAATTTCCCCGGCGGAGGGTCCCACTCCCCAAGCGGAGGATATTGGGCTGCCCGGGATGCATTGTGGGGACGGAAATGAGGCATAGGCCGCGAGGGATAGCGGGCGGGACAGACCGTCGATTCGGGTGGACGAAAGGCTGAAAGACGGAGCCGGGCAAATACGACTAGAGCCTTGTTTCAAATTCGAGCATCGACGGTGTTCTCCAAATTATTTTCGGTCCATAGCTATTGAATGGATCTGGGGAGCAGTTCTAGGAATTGAGGAGAGGACAGACTTGATGCAGAATTCATGCAGAAAGTACGTTATATATTTGAATTGAATTCATGCAGAAAATACGTTACTGTTCTTTACTTTGTAACTTTTTCATGATCCAAATCATAAACTGCATATATACACTCATCTTTATTAGTTTTGCTTACTGCATACTGAGCCTAAAGATTCAATGCATGCTACCATTATGGAAAGGCCCATTTGTGACGACTATTGCCTTTGATTTTGGGCGGCAGGAAATATTCGTGGCTGCCTGCTGTTTATGCATGCTGATTTAAAAGGATTTAAGTTCTCCTTTTTCATTCTCATAAATATTAGCTCTCCAATTACGATTTAAGCCAATATGAGAGGGGCATCCATAATAATACGAATTCATATTTGGTAAAATAGGGTAATTATTTGGATATTTTGTTTGCTTAATTGCTAGGAGTATAGCATTGTTCATTATTCGGTCTCATAATGCAACCAATCCGAGAATTTCGAGGAAATTTTGGCCACAAAACTAATGACAATCGAAACAACTCATTATTATATTTATAAGAGATACATTATGCGTCCAGGACACGGATTTCGTTATTTCTACGGGTAAGGGACCTTCCGGGATCGAAGTTTGGTCCACCTAAGTAGCTTTTCTGTTTCGTCCTGATGGCGCAGCGATACCTCAGACGTCGCTGATTAAAAGATTGGGCGAATGAGGAATGAGTGACGAACAGAGAGAAAGGCCTGCGATGGAATTAACCAAGGTCGCACGTCGCGAGCCCAAAATGCCTCGCCTTATTCGTCCGAAACGTTCAATCATCTTGAATTAGTGATGGAGACAGATGCACCCCTTGTTGGTAGCACGAATATTCCTCGTGCTAAAACTGGCACAGTCAAATAAAATGGAGAGTAGACGATCCAGACACTGTCGATACCAGCTCTTTTAAGCTGTGCAAATCTTCAGAGTGCAGTAGGCCCACAAGAGTGGATTCACGAGGACACTCTTTGACTATTTTATTAAACCCTTGAACTCAAAACACCTGATTGGTTAAAACTTGAATCCACTTGTTCAAATTATCTCTAAGCTTGTACTGCCATTGGACGAGAACTCCATCACATATTTTCATGCCTGTTTCCAAATTTTGCCCCAATATTTCACTTCACTTTAAGTTAGGTCTCAATTCAGTTCGCAATTTTTTGAGTTTGTATTTGATTTCCATCAGATTTTAGTTAATATTTAAAACATTTCTAACATTAAAGACAGCTTAGAGTAAAATTCGTTTGCAGATTTAAATGCTATATTTTACCTACAAAAGAAAATGATCATTTGGTATAAACTTTTGCATAAGTTTATTTTGGGATTTTCCAACAAATCAAATTTTTTTCGAAGGAATTCAGTAGCAGATTAGGAAAATCTTGTCCAAAATTGACAGCAAAATTACGCAACCCTTCTCTCACAGGTAGCAGACACATTAATCACGCACATTAAGAGTTCGAACACCATGAACGAGTTGATCTGTCTAATTTCAGAACGCTCCTTGCATTGAATCTGAAGATTTAAAGTGCGAATTTCCCACACCTTTTATCCTTTTGAGTAACGGGCAACTCAAAATGCGTATTGTTACAAACATATTAAGTTCAATTTTGGTTTTACCCAGGTGGTCTACATTTTTCTGGGCATTGTAAAATGAAAATGAAATACCATTCCTCAAATATTAGTCGAGTGGTAAGATAGGTAGTACCCATTATATATATCGGAGATAATAGGATATCGTTAAGTACCTATACATAGATAGACTTAATAGCCTCGGACATTCCTAGTGGAACTCAACTTCATCCTAAAAATAAAGTGAATTAGTGTGATGTATGCTTACTGAAGTGCAACTCTCATAATCGTAAGACTCAGCACATACGACAAAGTGGTCGTGCTATCATTATTTTTGTTCTTGGACACAAGTAGTGATGGATGAAGGTTGACATATCGTCTAGTTTTTCCAAAAATGCATTTTAACATTATCATTCTTTCGTTTTTATCCCCCCATACTGAAAATCCCTCCATACTGAAATTAAGGAAGCGAAGCTGGAAGACCTTGAGAAATTGGAGATAATGAAATAAACAACATACAAAAATGTGAACCTTTTAAATGACACACGTTCCCATCCACTCCCCATTATTATTGTAACGTCTGATATTTGTTTTGTGTGTTTGGGAGATGTTGGTGGGTTGCTGGGGGAGTGAAGCGGGGGGATTGTTGGGGTGGTTGATGTTTTGGAGAGAGTAAGAATAAAGGACAGTCTGATAAGCAGCGTTTTTTTATTGAAATTAGTGTTCTCCCGTAATATTTTCCCGACGTTACATTATCAAAAGCTTTCCCCCCTCATCAACAGCAAACCCTTAATCCGAACTCACGCCACTGTTCCCCCCTTCCCTTACAGCCCCATGCCTTAAAAATTTTAGAAATTTCAGGATATAACCCTAACCTAATATCTGCATGTCTTCCGGATTCTCACCGCATGAGTTGGCTTTAACAGGCAACAGTTTCGCTGTTATCATAGTCAGCGTCTTCAGGTCAAAGATATGGGACATGGGACCCTTTCCTCCCATAAACTCTAACACTCAATTTCTTAAGGAACTACCTTCGGAGTTACATTACCTAAATCTCACATAGCCCCATCTCCTCCCCTTACTTTGGCATGTATTTAACCATTGTGATCCCCCTTCTGGACTTCACCGCGTATGTTAATTACGATAATATTGCTTTACCTATAAAATGACTGCAGAGCAGTCGAAACCTGAGTCAGAAACAAAGTTTTATTGTTTGTGTGGACATAAACCTTTTAAACAACGCATAAACATTTGACCTAGTGAAAGTAGTTGTGTCAATGAACAGAGGGAGGATAGAGAAAACCTGGTGTCAGCATAAATCCATTTCAAGTAAAGGTGGATCCAAGGAATCTTAGAATCAATGTCTCATTGTCCTAGGGCTAGGAGACCCTCCGGTTACTTCCGGACACATCCTCTTTTTAAGGATGCCTAGTAGGGATTTTGACTTGTACCCAGAATTACATATTTGGATATTGGAAAACAGAGCCCGAAATTTATTCTCATTAACTGGATTTCCTACATTGTACCTACACTCTCATCAAATTATAACCAGCGCTATTCTGTATTGGTACCATCCAGAGGTATAATAAGGAAAAATGCTTTGGAAACAATCTGTTGAAAAGCAGTATCCATACCTACTTTTTACACCTGCACCCAGAGTTGAATGAGTAATAATTGAGAATTAATAATTAATTTTCTCTTGGCGCTAGGAACATAATACATGTTGTGACTGTTCATTAACAGAATGTAACTGAATGGTTTTTAAAACTTTTGATGTTACGCGAAAAAATAGTGTCACCAACATTAAAGATTTTTTTTAGAGGGAAAAGCTACAATAATTCAAGAGATGAATAAAGGGGTAATACGTTTTAAGGCCCACATTGCTCGGATTCTTAAAATGACTATGAATTCTTCAAAACTACTCCATTTTTCGATAGTGTGCCTAAAAAGTACGGTGAAACTATTAAGAGTTGATTGATAAAACGGGGAGTCAATAATTTTCTTAAGCTGAGTTAATTCAATAATTGAATAAATGTTGAATGGCTTAGAGAACCAATCAAGCCACTCAAGAAATTTCGCCATTATCAACACGACTGATCTTGTCTCCTATTAAATTCAACAGCCAACGGAAATGTATCCTTGGAAGTGGGAGAGAAGAGTTCCGAGTCGTCTGCTCACTCTTGCGGCTGGAACTTTTTAAATGGAAGGGTTAATACAATAAACGCTAAAACAGTTTACGCTTAGAGGTAGTTAGGATTTGAATCAAGTCTTTTCCTTTCTTCTCGTGGTGGCACCATCGGAATGGTTTGGCTGGCATTTTCGACCGCCCTTCGCGAGGCATTTCGCACGACCGTGATTTGTTTTTATCCGCTTCAAGCAGATAAAAATCTGGCGAGCGAGTGGTGTTTTGTCCCATTCTCCCCGGGTTCCCACTCTGAATTTCCGAAAGCGGGATAACACGGGGATGGGATGGGGCGAGACCAGAGGAAATATGAAGCTTTTTATTTCCAGTAATTATTCCGGAATTTTAAAGAGAGGACGGGGGATGCTGGACCGCTAAAAAATCCCGCGTAAATATATTACTTTCATTGTTCTCGCGCCATCCTCCTAAACACGTGCAGTACAGTTTTGTCACAAGATAAAGCACGCGAACACACTTTTTAGATACAAGCTGTTGCCATTGGCAATTGCTCCTTTTTATTTGCGTACGTTATTCCCATAATTATGGGACAATAGCGTTTTAAATGGCACCGTAGAAAAATTTGCGACCGCGGAAATATCGCGCCGAAATTGCCGTGGTGTGTTTAATGTGGTGCTAAATGTATTTTTACAGGTTAAATAAAAAGGCAATCACATTTTTAAACGAGGATAACCCAACGGCCAGTTCATATTTTTAGATTCATTAACATGCCCCTCAGATTCATAATCATGCCATCATTTCCGTGGTTATTTCTAAGCAATAACTCGAATGAGGAATATTGCACGAAGGTCTGCGCGCACCGATGTGGCTGTTCTAAAATGATTTCACAGGGTTTCAGAATGAAGAAAAATAACACGAGCTGTGTTTTACTAAAATGATGGCGGGAGCTCGCTCAAAATTATATTTTCATCAGGAAAACTGAAATTTTAACTATTTTAAAATAATTTAAGATACCTGAATAAAACCATCTCTTTACTCATTTGACCCCATAGGGAAAAACTTTTATGCGTTTTGGACGTAGTGCAGGAAGGTTTCCATAGATGGCGTGGTAATAAATTTGTCGCGTTGCATATCACGATATACATCACTTCCATTACTTTAGTTTTTCCAACCGACTTAAGCGGCACATAACATATGTCATAGTTGCAGTTTTGTTATTTTATTAAAATAGTGTGATATGGCTTTACCTAACGCCAACAGTCAAACGGATAAGTTAGCATTTCTCTCACTATTATGGCAAACATATCTTGTCACAGGAAAGATTCCTTGTTGCTTAATTGAAAACACATAATCCACCTCTGCAAGGAGCAAACGGAGACTACACTCTAACTACAAGATACTTATCGATTGTGCCACTTAAGTCCATTAAAAGAATGAAAGCGATGGAAGCGATATATAAATATATATCGTTTGTGACGTAACGCAAACATTCTTCCCTCGCCATACCTTCCAGTGCCACATCCAAAATGTATGATCGTTTTGTCATGCGGAGAGATCTCAATATTATTATTACTCCATACTCTGGTAACTTTGATAACAATCACAATTATAAAAGAACGGTGTAGATAAAATTTCATAAGGCAGTGACTTAAATTTATTCTCTAATTTTGTATTCAGGCAATTTGTTTCCTGTGCCATGAATGAGAAGGATGCCGTTTTCGATTCCTTGTTTTATTAATTTATAATGAAGAAGCAAGCAATTACTCGTAAGACAGTGGAGCGTACCAATTTTAATAACGCCCCAAATGACATCAAAAGAATTCAACCCATACTTTGTGAGTACGTCCATCAACTAACGCGTATCTACCGTCAATAAATTCCGATTTAACCCACAAAATTTCACTATCGCCATCAAAAAAGGATTGTTGACGTGATTAGTAAATATGACCGACATTTGCATGATTCCCTATCACTAGTGTAGGTCGGAGTGGTGAGAGTCAACGTCATTTGTGTACTAGCACGTCGATAACGCCACTTCTTCCGCGGGAGCACCTATTCCGAGTCATGCTGCGACTGCAAGTTCAAAAAGTACATCTTCAAGACGGGACCAAGTTCTCCTGTGTTCGGTCGTAAAAATACCGCCGGAACGATAGTTTCGCCTTTTTAAGCTCGAAGAAAAAGATCTCCTCCTCCCAGAGTTAATGAACCCTCCCTCTCGCCGCGACAAGAAGAGTAACAATGGCCTGAAGAAATGACTCTCGCAGACGTTCAGTGGAGTGGGTAGGGGTGTGTGGGGTGGGTGAAAGGGGGAGAATAAGCGCCCCCTCACGAACTCCCTCGTCTCATATCGTGGCATTCTCTGGGGTTGAGGGGGCGTGATGGGGTGAGTGTGTGTGTGTAGGATCGTGAACCTAGGTTCGGGGGCTGGAGGAGGAAAGAAATGGGCGCTTTCCGTCTTCAACTTTTTTTCGCGGGTGTTCCACCACACGGTAAGCACGCACACTAACATCCAGGTACCGACACACAGACACACATACTCTCTCTCTCTCTCGCAAGTATGCGATTTTAAATATCCCTTTCCCCAAGACCGCTTTCTCGAAAGCTCTCAGATCCGAGACATCACTTGGACCCTCGTCGCGAGAATGCCTCGGCGTGTATTGGGGAAACCAAGTGTTCGTGTATGTGTGTGTGTTCCCAAGTGTTTTTTCAACCAGACGTCTGCGCGCGTGTGAGTGTGTTTTGTGTGTTATGGCTCTCGCGTGCACGTGACATAACGACGACAGGGCCGCAAAAAATGGAACGAGTTCATAATTCCATTCCCGCGACATCCAGTCAGATGCGTTCCCTCGCCATGCTGGATTTATGTGACTGGGATAGAAAGCTGCGGACGGTTGAAAGGGAGGAGAAGGAAGAGGAACGGGGTTCGGTCGGTGGCAAGATATATTCGTACATAAACGCTCCCGCGTACATAAGAAAACCTGCACACGAGGGACGGAGAGATGCGCGCGCACATACCAGCATATATATATATACACATAAGTACATGACTAGTTGACGAGAGTTCGGGTAAAGGAGGAGCACAAGGGAGGAGCAGGATTCTCCGGGGTTGACAGTAGCTCGTGAAGAATGGGATAAGTTCAAGGGGAAAAAGGAATAAGGTCATGGTTTTATGAGAGGCCTGACAGCTTGGGGTTTAAAAAGGCAAGTTCGAGGAGAGGAACAAGCAGAGGACGGAAATAACACGGACCTCAGCCAGGCATTGGACTTGGGAACGCACTTTCTTCGAGTCACTGAAATATATTTTGGACTGCGGTTGAGAGAACATTATTACTTGCCCAGAGAGGCAGATCATTGTGATCCCTGAACTCAACCTCGCATTCTCAGCACTATTGAAGAGTAATGTTAAAAAATACCATCCATGACCGCATTTACCTCTAACTGCAAGAGGAGTTGGCCACAATTCCACACAACTCTCTCGCTAACCCCTACTCACGAGCCATCCAGAAACATCGATGCCGTATAATATTTTTAGGAAAGCAAGTTTTCGATAACTTCCAAATCCTTAACAAATAAATACAAAATGGGGAACACGCACCGTTTTTTAAAACTCTTTGAATGTGAAGTTTATTTGCTAAATATGTGCTTGGAGAAAAAAATTTGCTGAAGAATGAAGTTGTGTCACAAAGATATTGCTCGTAAAAAATAGTCACTTTTTCGGCAGCTTCAAAACACGGCGTCATCGCATTACGTCACGGCGCGGTATCACTATGGGCGTTGTTTATCTGTTCATGCATGGAGGTAAGTGTTTTAAGAAGATTCCGCTGTGACTCCGCAATTCAAAATCGCGTAAAAGAGCTATGTTATTTAATGAATACATACAGATCCAGAAAAACACCTATGTGCATGGAAAATCATCTATAGGGTGATCACGCATACACAATAATTCTATGAGTATGCTATTATATAGCGTGCTGTAGTTGCATTCTTTTTTTTACAAACTCTTTTAACTCATTTTGATATCAGAGCATGGCTGACGTGTTGTTGCCAGGTTTAATGTACAAAGGGAGAATACATTCTCATTCCCGCTAATACGTATTCTAAAATAGGTTAAATATTTTCGCTGCTACCATTTGGAAGCATTGGTATTAATTACACCATGTCAATAACCAATGAGAAAATTTAAATTACATAAAAAATATAAGAACGCCCTTGGTAAGGTATATTCCTAATTTAAGTGAGTGAGTAGGCTTGTAAGCAAATTCCGTCACAAGTACCGTTGCCAATGTCATCAACAAACTCGGGCGGAACTTTCATGTAACTAAGTCTTTTCTGCTTTTTTTCGAGCAAACATTTATTAATATAGGTAAATTAAACAAGTGCGGTAAGGCCAGCACTTTTTTACAATACTAAATTCTGCATAAAATTGCGCATCTTATATTAGTTTTTCGTCAAAACGACATTTATCTTTACATTATTAATCTGCAAATTTTACTGCCATGCTCTGCCGTATAACCACGCATAAAATTGCTCATTTTCAGCGTCTTTGTTCCTCAAATAAATGTTGGAAAGGCCTCATTATTTTATTGCCAATCGATAGAAGGGCGAAAAAATGATGTGTTCTGAAATGTTCACAAAAATGACTTCTACTTCATAATTCGGTGGAGCCTCCTTAATCTATACTTAGCAAAAACGTATGTATTTATCTCACTTGTTTAATGCAATAAACTAACGTACCTATTTCGATTTTTTGTTTAAGTAGCATGTATCGTATTGAGCGAACCGCCGATAAAATATATAATACCGGTATAATACCCTATTTGTTTTCACTCCAGGAATCTCCGCTATGACACAGATGATACGCTGTTTTTTTTAGAAGGATGCCACCACGAGGGAGTTGAACAAAGACAAAATTCTTTTTGTCTTTGTTCAACTCCAACAAAACATTATTCTTTTTTAAATCCCTTTTCAGTCATGGTTTTGATCAAGAAATGGATAAAAACCTCAAAACAATATACAATAATTTTAGGGGTTAGCATAGAAAATGTTGCCTTATGCATTAAAATTTATGAGAAAATTTAGCATTAAGTATATCATTAATACACGAAAATTAATGTTCATGCATATTCCCCATTCTGATTCTAATTTTTGACAAGGACGATAAAATCTCACCATAAAAGCCAGCATAGTTAATTGAGAGACGAATTATTTCAAAATTACTAATTTAGATTGCTTGAAAATGGATAAAAAGAGAGAGATGCTAAGGCATGTATAAAATAATTAATATGCGATTTGTATCAGGCACAAGTTATAGATCCGGACTCCTAGTAAAAAATCGAGCAATTTTTTAAAACCAATTCCAGTGAAATTGGTACGAACGACTAAAAAAATGTAAAAGCCATAAAAACCATCTAAGCATCGAAAAAAAAGCAAGCAATCGAAGCGTCCGGGAAATGCATGCACGTAATAGTTACCGTTGCTGAATAAATTATTCAGCAGGTGATGTATGTTCCCATGAATGATGGAATGCTTTGAAATATTTAAAAATATTTGCATAGCAAAAAGGAATGATGGCCATGGATGAGTCACGCTCGGATCCGGAGAAACGCATGCTGTTGTGTCGGGCAGGGTATTTTTAGAGGAAAGATCAAATATGCGAATATGGGTCAGAAGAGAACGGTGACACATTTGTGGGTGAGGGTGTACCATTTTTAGGACTGAAATGAAAACGGAATTGAGGAAATCAGTAAACTTAGCTAAATAAAAAGGGAATGCCACAGTATCCTCAGAAGAGTGGATTGCGTTTCGTAGTGGAGCCAGCTCACTCGAAATGTTTGTTAGCACAGAAAATAGCGAAGAATGGAAAAATAGTGAACAAAACATCCGCGGTTAGGGCTCCCAAAAGCAAAGGCTGAGAAGTTTGAATGCGAATATCTAGCAATGAACAATGAGATGAACGTCTCTACGGCTGTAAGCCGTAAGTCTGTAAGGCGTATATCTAAATCCTTGAGATGCACTGAGTGGTTATCATATCATCATCAGTATTTCAATCCTAGAATTGGTTCATTGTAGCCCTCCATTCTTCCCTATTCAGTGTTAATTCCCTCACACCGTGATATGCTTTCTCTTTCACGTCCTTCTTTATTTGCCCTATTTACTTGTCCCTTGGTCTTCCTCGCGGGACCTTCCTTCAATTTTCCATTCTATTATATTTATAACTAATTCATTGCGTCTCAAGTTATGTCCAATCCATCTAGTTCTTCTTTACCTTAGGTTTTTCCACACTTCCCTTTCTTTATCTGCTCTCCTGCACACCTCTTCGTACCTCACCCTATATGCCCATTTAATCAACAACATTCTCCTCCAGAACCATATTTCGAAGGCTTCTTTTCTTCGCTGATCTGCTTTCCCGATGCTCCATGTCTCAGATCCATAGGATGCCACGCTCCATATGAATCTTTTGATGAAGTGTTTTCTTCTTTGTAGCCGTAGGTTCTTTGAGCATAGTAGGTGTCTCTTCTTCATGAACGCCTCGTTAGCTTGTGCTATTCTTACCTTGATATCCATAAAGCTGGTTGGTTATTTAGGGGAGGCGACCGACAGCTGAGGTCATTTGCGCCATCCATAAAGCTTCTTCCATCTCAAGTTATAGGGCTGCCGATGTAGGTGAAGTTCTCCACTTGTCCTAATTTAACTCCTCGAATTGTGATATCTGGCCATCATATGTTTTCGGTAATTCACGTGAGATCATCTTAACAACTAACAAAATTTCCTGCATATTCTGAACATTTCGTCCTGAGATTACTACATATAATAGAAAGAATAAGCATACTATAATTGAGTATTAAAAAATTAATAAGTTGGATGAAATCATGCATACCGAAAGAGCTGCTATCTCACTGAATTGTCTGAAGTCAAGGGTCAAGCGGAAATAATAAATGAGTTAAGTTATAATCACTAGAACTGTAGGCACTACTTGTTATCTAAACCTAAATATACTGAGCTCTATCTGATGGAAATCCTCGCTCAATCACTTAATTACTCAACATAGCAAGTCAAAGGACGGAGAAGAAATGTATGAAACTTCGCAGTGGAAAATTAACTTATTTTTGGCAAGTACCGTTACGCAAATACATTTACAAGTGCCTTCAGCACAAAAAGGCTAACGAATATTTCAGCGAAACAAAAGGAGATCGTGAATGAATTTATTAACTAGTTACATGTAACATTGCATGCATTTCTTCATAGCGAATCAATTCCACCAATCCGGTCATATGTTCAAATTAGAAGTCAAAGCATGTTCGTGACATGAAGCACGCTCAAGCCAAAGTTTTCCTTTCGACTTTATGGAATGCTTTTTGGATAGTACGGTATCCAACTTCAAGGACACGGGAAGTATTTCACAAGTTCTTGGACGTTAATTGATACATCACGAGTATTTGTCACCATACTTTTCGAAGTATGAAGTCGGTTCCACATCTTGCGTAAATTATGGAAGAAACTTTCCCCGGAGACGTTTTTGTGGCTCATTACGTAGACGCAAGCTCGGTATATATGACCGGCGCCCGCTTTAAGACGAACAATTTATTTTTAGTCATGGGAACTCCAGGAATCCCAGTGAAAAGGGTTTTGAGTGCCCAGGAGCAACTTTGTCTTTGATATTACAGCATGTTTTCGAATATGGCATCAAATGGCATTGGTGAATTTGAAAAACGTGTTATCTTCTTCACAAAAAAAAGGCAAAGGCCAAAGAAGCTATCACCTATTCAACGACAAGACCTCATATGAAAATTAATCTCCAAATTATCGATTATAAAACAATTGTTCCACTGTTAAGAAGCAAACCGTAAGTCCCAACTTCATTTTCAAATTAATACCATTTCACGTGAATCTTGAACAGCATCAAGGAAGCATTCTACCCGCTGCTGAATATTCAAAATGCCAGTAAATGCAAAAAGGTCCCAAAATAAGTTTCCTTCTTTCCATAAATGAAAGCTACAACTTGATTAAGGTTGGTATACTCATCGATCTTCCCCAGAGAGTGCTTGTAGTTGCAACTGAACTCTTATGACAACGCCGACATGTTTACGAGAAATAAGTTGAGGGGGTTGAGGGTATATCAGGAGTTTGAGTATCCCGATACAATTGAATTTTGATTTCAATAATCAAGTAGTTGCTGGCACACTTCTTTTCTGGCTATCAGGCATGCCGCTACAATTAGTATTTTACGATCCTATCGTTATCACCATCATATTCGTAAGTTAACAACCCTACGAATGATTTGACACCGCCCTCAATTCTCTTATCGGATAACCTTTTTACATTAACATAATTATTCTCTTTCACATTCTTTAAAACATGCTCCATGTATCTAATCCATTTAGTTTCACTTTCCCCTCAATTGTCTTTATCAGACCGTCATACCCTAAGGTACGACCGCTTAAGTTGTCCCGGATCTTCTCAAAGTTTTATGCAGACTTTTTTCTCCCACTCCTCTTAGGACCTACTGTGTGAGTACTATGTCGATCCATTCCATCTTAATAATTCTTGCGTAGCACACCACATTTCGATAACTTCCAGCCTTAGCTTCTCTGCCTCAGTTATCGTCTATTCATCACTGCCAAACAGAAACGTGCTCCAGATTTATGCTGTGATGAATTGTTTCCTTACTTACACCCTTTTATTTTCAACTCTAAGAAGATTCATCTTTCGTTAGAAAGCCTTCTTCACCTGGACTATTCTACTGACTAGTGTTTTCTTGCTTCGTCCATGCTGGTCACTCGGATCACCAGATAAATATAATAAATCGTCTCTTCAAGTGTTCGTTTTTCTAGGTTAACGTCGGCCAAGGAACCTTCTTTCCCACTACATACCATTACCTTAATTTTCGCTTTATTCATTCAGGTGATATCTGGACAATGCCCTTTTCATGTTTACTAAAGTCTTCTTTAAGCCTCTTACTGTCTCTACCATGATTTCTATGTCATCGGTAAATCGCCGCATGCTGATCTTCTGATCTTTTGTTCTGTATTTTTAATTAGCTCCAGAGAAATTATGTTAATTCTTACCATTGTCGTCGCCTTATTTATCCGCAGGTCCCGTATTACTACGTCACATTTGAGCTTAAGAATGTGTCTTCCATATCATCATTTTTGACTTCATTTTCCACTTCGAGTAACAAGATTGCTTCCGCTGTATATTGGTTCCAAATATTCCTCTTGCCATTTTAATTTTTCTTCATTTTCTACTCAAAGTTCTCCATAAGAGAATTTGAATGGAATTAAATATCGCTCCCCGTTCCTTGAAGTGATTTCTCTCTATCATGTTGGCAACTTCCTTATTTCCAATTTCTGGCACATATTCGCGTAAGTCCATAATGAACTTAAGTTCTTCTTCAAAGACGCATTGGTCACCATTATTTTGTGATGTGCGCGGACTTCTAGAAGTTTTTCTTTCCTCTCATTCCAATTTCTCAATCCATATTTTCGTATGAAATTCTTCCATCTCGACCTTCGCAGGTGACAACGTCCCAATCTCCTACAACAATGTAGCTTTCTTCTCCTAGTCTGCTTTAACACTACCGTGATGCCATCATATGCGTCTTCCGCCACTCCATCTTCGTAGTCGGATGCAAGCATGCAACAGCAACGAAAGTTCTGGCTTGGTCACGATCTCAAAATTACTATCCTATCGCTACACTAAACTATACTGAGGACAGACATGGCAGGGGGATGGCTGCATATTAGGCGTTTCACGGCGTCGTTGTCATCTTAGGGACAACACTTTCGCCTGTATTTCAATCCTCAACCGACAAATTAGAGTGGAGAAACATTACCGGATCGCTTGTACATATATCATCATTAGTTAGCGATCCTGGAATTGGTTTGATGCAGCTCTCCACTGAATTCTTCTATCAGATTCATATAATCGTATTTATTCTCTTTCACGTCCTTCATCACTAGTTCTATGTTCTCATACGAGGCCTTTCCTTGCAGTTCTTCTCGTCCACTTCTCATTCAACGATTGTCTTCATCAGGCCACCGCTCATTTAGTGACAGTCAAAACGCTAGGTATTGAGTATCCAGTACGTGGACCTGAAGGCACCTGCTGCTGTCCCTAAAGCATAAACGACGCGGTGAAAACCGAAAGATATAGCCATCACTGTCTTCACATCACGGTAGCCTTAGCACTGGGAATGGAACAGATTGGCATCGAAGAGGACCGTTCGGATGATAAGGAAATGTGGAACGAAATAAGGAAATGGAATAAGGAATGAGACATCGGGAGATTCCCAATGGAGGGTGGGGGGAGAGGGGGGGGGGGGGGGGGGGGGGGGGGGCTAGTGATCTCTTTTGCGACGCACGACTCGGCACAGATGCCCGCGGTGGATGGATACAGTGAGGCGAAACACATAGCCCACCGCCGTCTAATAACTTATTTGCAGCTAGAGGCGCTTTGCTGAAAGGACCTTAATGCTCTTGTGCCTCCTTAATTCATTTTAGCCTAGGGATATGAAACCTTTGCCCCGATTTAAATCACGTTGAATGAATTCGTGATTTCATTACTTATCGCCCATTTTTATTGTCATAAAAGTGAAATATAATGAACGAGGACGGAATGAAACTCAACAATTTCACTATTT
Organism: Platycnemis pennipes; assembly: GCA_933228895.1. Classification (NCBI taxonomy): domain Eukaryota; kingdom Metazoa; phylum Arthropoda; class Insecta; order Odonata; family Platycnemididae; genus Platycnemis; species Platycnemis pennipes. The sequence continues at coordinate 132,523,842 of OW121851.1, read as the reverse complement.
ATAGAGATTCAGTATATCAGCTCTTGCAAGTTCCTTTTCACGATCGTGAGTCGAATCGATGATCAATTGCGATTTAAGTAGAGCTTTGCGGAATGGCTTCTTGATAGGCAAGCGATTGATGTTGCGGAGAGCGGAAGAGAGAATAGTTTCAGATAAGATCCGAAGTGAGAGGCAAAGAAGAGGTTTTCTTAAAGGAATGCATTGAGGCAGGATGCATGAAGATTTCAAAGAGGGACCTAATATAGGAAACGTGAAATGGTTACGAAGGGTTATGAGAAGACCTGCATCTGTGTGGAATAGTAGTCTAGGTCTAACCTGACACCTACCGGTGTTGGTAGAATACTTAATGTGGTTTCAATTACATATATTATTATATCATTAGTACACTGAAGATAGTATATTATTTCGCATTGATTTAATTTGCCATTTTATTTGTCCGTTTGTTTACGATACAAAAAATTGAGGAATTTTAGTTCCAGGGCAATAGCCTCAAAGCTAAAATTAAAGTTTTACCATCACCGAAGTCTTTCATTTCCAACGAACTGTATAATTTAATCTCTCTATCACAATATGTTTTCCCTAAAAATCCTATATCAGTCCTAATTTATGTCAGTACGATACGATGGTTTTCGGGGGAGGCGGTGGCGTGGGGCGATGAAGAGGAAGAACCACCCCCGATTAACCACCCTCGCGACCCCACTCTGGCGATCGACTGTCGAGGGAGAGAGAGAGAGAGAGGGGTCCCTTTTATCCGGGCGTCGAACGCATTTGTCACAGTACGGGGGGCGGAGGTGTGTACGACGTGAGGGGCTTTCCCCCGTTCACCTTTCTCCCGGCAGCAGCGGGAGAAAAAAGCAGTGCTGGAAGGAATAATAGAGAGGGAAGCAAGAGGGAAGTGTACAATGGCACGTGGGCGAGCATTGCTGAGGACTTTCCTGGACGAGTTGCCGCTGCTTACCCCTTTTCTCTCTTGAAGCTAGCAACGTTATCCCGCTCGCTCAAAACACGAGAAGTTTTAATTCAGACGGAAGAAATAAACGTTTAAGCCCCGCACGCGTTTCATGCATTGTTCGGGGAGGAAAAAATATATCCTTGGCGGAATAAAACACATCTCGAGAGCTGTGTGCACGTATTCCTTTAAATGGCAAACAAAAGGGGGCGATAAAATAGCTGCACCAATCGAGAGGCCGGCAGGTGGGACATTGGCTTGCTGAATCTTTGTCGAAGCACTTTTTACCTATCTAGTCAGCAGTTCACCAAATATTTAACGGCGCACGAAGCTCCACCTTGCAATAACGTTCGCTACTAGGGTGTATAAAGACTTAAAAAGTAAAAATTTGAATTTTTTTTCGTTTCAAAAGTAAACCGTCAAAATGGTTGCGAAATGGCTGGTTGCCAAATAGGATTTTGAGAAAAAAGATTTTTTCATAGGAAGAATTAATTATACAGCTCTTTATAAACGAAAGACTTTGGTTGCTGTCTGGTTGTAAAACTTTCATTTTAGTTTTGATGATATTTTCCTGGAACTGAAATTCCTCAATTTTTTGTGTCGTAAACAAGCGGGCATATAAAACAGCAATATAAAACAATAATGATATTCTATCCACAAAAAGATAATAATTTAATAATCTAATTGAAACTACATTAAGTATTCTACCAACACCGGTAGGTGTCAGGTTAGACCCAGGCTACAATTCCAGACAGATGCAGGTCTTCTCATAACCCTTCGTAACCATTTCACGTTTCCTAAATTAGGTCCCTGTTTGAAATCTTCATACATCCTGCCTTTGAGAAAACCTCTTCTTTGCGTCTCACTTCGGATCTTACCTGAAACTATTCTGTCTTCTATTCTCCGCAACATCATTCGCTTGCCTATCAAGAAGCCATTCCTCAAATTTGCACTGAAATTGCACTAGTTCATCGATTTTACTGACCATGAAAAGGAAGGATAACAGGCTTGTTGAAGCTTATATACTCAGTCACTATAAATGGCTAAATAATTGAGTTTCATTTCACCTCTCGATCAGTATATCTCACTTGTATGACAATAAAAATGGGCGATAAGTGATGGAATCACGTATTCATTCAAAGTGATTTAAAATCAGGATAAAGGTATCATGTCCCTGGACTACAATAAATTAAAGAGGTACACAGATTTAAGGTCCTTCCTCTAAATCTTCTTTTACATAAAATACGTTATCGGACGCCGGTAGTAGATGTGCTTCACTAAATTTGGACGGCAAAGTTTACCGCATTAAAACGTGTGCTCACTTGATACAGACGTCAAAGCTGGTCGATGAAAGTCCTGTCTCCCAAACTTAGGGGAAGACTACTGAGAATATAGGCGATATCAAAGTACTTCTTATTTGAAAACATACTTTTGGCGAAAGGCGATTAGAATCGCGTATAAAAGGCGTTCGTACCGCCAAAAGGCCTTCTTTCCGGCGCTGGAAGGACGCCTGCATCGCAAACCGACGCTTCGCGCTTCTCAAGCGCCTCGACCTACTTATTCTTGAACCGGTTTAAAGCAACGGTTTCCCTTTGAATAAAATGCCCCGCCCTAATACACCGACTTCCTTTTCCCCCACACACAAAGACAAACTACACAACGGGCGAGCCTTTGATTAAGCTCCACCCACGCCCTCTTGCCTTCTCCTTCTAACAGGAGGAGAGGGACTCCTTCTGGGCTTTTGAGTCGAGGGCGGGAGCGTGGGCCTTTCTGTCATTTGCAAGCTTCCTACCACTATACTAGACCACATCTCCCCAGTGAAAGAAATATGGACGAGTTCGTACTCGGCGAAAAACGAGCATGATCCACATTAAAAGCGGCAATGGTACTTAGGTACCTACACTTCTAATTCGCCTGATGATGAAGAAGAGAACAATTATTGAAAAAAAGGATTAAACGCTTGCATGTTTGCTTTGCTATTTTTATCTTTTTTTAAATGGTGTAGTTTAGAACAGTATATAAATACTAATCCTTTAAATGCATGATATGTAGTACATGCTTGGTGAGAATTCAGCCCCTGCCATACACCTTTATGGTGGCTTGCAGGGTATTATGTAGATGTAGATGTAGTATTTTGAAGATTTGCCCGATTACTTATTGCCCGATAGTCTTCACTTTTGCTATTCTTTTATTGAGGATTATTATTATTAGTTATTATAATAACTACTAGTTATATCCTTAATAAAAAAAATAACGACCATGGAAATGCCTCAAAAAGGTAGCGTGATAATATTAATTAAAGAATAGACAATGTCCTAAATTCAATAAGGGAAAATGATTTTTAGGTACGTTCAGAAAAAGTTTCGTTCTCACATATACAAAGTCTTCTTGCCATGACTTTTTTCTAATTATAAAATCTTCTCCGAAAGTTGTCTCCTAGTTCATATACCTTGAAGATGCTTCCTGTCCATTTTATAAATCTGGCAATTTAACCCTGAACTGTACGGGAGGGCCTGGGCGGTATCGTTGTTCCGGGCCTCTGCAGGAAGCAGGGCCCTCAGGGGCGGATGTACGAGTTGGGAATGAACGGGAAAGGGTCGATTGTGGTCCTCTGCGTGTGCTCCTTCAAAGGGACGTGGCGGGTGTGATCCTCGATGAACGGGGGTGCCTCATTCATTCTCCCCTGCCCCCCGCCGCCGCCGGGGGCGTCGCTAGAGATGTCGAACGAACTGTTGCCGTGATCGGCGAGCAGATAGTTTCGTAGCCCCGCTCTCAAAAGGGACGAAAGATTGGAAACTTGGCCGAGGCGAATCGAATCAGGAGTAGATTGAATGCGTAGGTTGCCGTCATGAGCACACAGCTAACGAGGTAGGTAACGAGTTTTTGTTTCCAAAGCCGATTTAATAACGGCTGATCAAAGATATTGCCTTAGGGTCTGTAGCAACTGCTTCTGATATCCCCCAAGAAGATTCAAGGCTACTTATTATTTGGAGAGTATCAAATAGAATGCGTAGCTATTGATTTCAAAAGTTCGGGATTTGCGGAAGCTGTCCACATGAAGTGTGGAAACATGTAAATTGTAATTTGATAATGTAAATTTAAAATTATTTGAAAATTAGCATTAAATGTCTAGCATTTTTCCTCTGTGGTAACCTACCCGTCTAATATTACCCTTGATGGACTGAATTCCTAAGATTTACTTAACTAACACAACACAATCACATTAAACAAAATTGGTTGGTTGGTTATTCAGGGGAGGTGACCGACAGCTGAGGCCAATTGCGCCATTTAGGATAGGTGGGTAATTGGGGGTAATAGGGTAATGGTAGGAGTTTTCAGGGAACGGAGGAAGGGTGGAGAGAAACCCGGCGTCGGCATTAGCCTACTCTTAACGAAAGACGCCAAGGGGACCACGGCTTAACGTCCCATCCGACGAACTGAAATTGAAATGCCCTCCGCTAGGCTCTGAACTGGGGACCGGTTTTCCACTAAAAAACATCCGCCACTTCCGGGAATCGAACCCGTGCCCACGGGATGGGAGGCCAGTACTCTAGCCACCACACCAACCCGAGCCAGAGGATAAAGGTTTCCTGGCTCGAGAATCGAACAACGGACCTTTGGTTTGCCGGTCTAAAGAGCAGACCACCGCGACATCCCATAGGCATTTGTTTTAGGAAGATCTATAAGAGGCAGGCCTCGTCAACAGCAGAGAAGTCAAGGCTGGAAGCATTTGAAATGTGGTGCTGCTGAACAATGAAGAAGATAAAATTGATCGACCAAGTGACAAACGAAGAAGTCTTAAGAAGAATGGGAGAAAAGAGAAGTCCGCTGAAAACTCTAAAAATAAAACGGGACAACTTAATCGGCCATATCTTGAGACACGATGGCCTGATGACGACAATCGTCGAGAGAAAAGTGAACGGAAAGAATGGAAAAGGCAGGCCTCGTATGAGATACATGAAACAAGTGGTGAAGGGTGTAAAAGAGAAGAATTACGTTAATATGATGATGTTGGCCGATTGAAGAATTGAGTGGAGGGCTGTGTCAATCCAATCCTAGGATTTTTGACCGATGATGATATACGAGTATATAACAATGATTTACACCCGAATAGCGGGGAAAGTTATTTCGGACTATACGACAGAAATAGATTAAGAATTTTATTGAAACCTCATCTTATATTTGTGAAAAATTCCATTCCAATTACTAATAGAGAAATATAGTTCATTCAATCTATGAATTCTTGCGATGAGTAGGAGTAATAATACTGAGATCCCAATGCTACCCGGAACAGGGAAAGACCAATGCGGAAAGTTCTTTAAGGATAGAGCATTAGAACCATGCACAATACATGACCATAAACCAAATGTTTTAGTCATTATTTTAATTTTGAGATTTCCATATTAATAATATTGAATTTATTTTTGAACTCATCTTCCAGCTCACTTTGAAGCCTTATTTGGTGATTATATCTACTAAAAAACTTCTTTCTTGAAGCCTTATTTGGGGATGATATCAACAAGAAACAATTACTTCCTACATAAATATACCTAATTGAATATATGCGTATTAGTTTCACTATTTGCAAATGGAATAGTTAACGATAGCCTCATTGGAAAAAATGAGCACTAAGCAACACTAGAAAAATTGTATTTGTCAAATATAATGGTGTAAAACATTGAGTATGGAAAGACCAAATGTACTTGGATTTGTGAAGGGACGGTTTGATAATTATATTAGCTTAACCAGTCTATTGGATGGACTTAAATAGGAATCACTGTCAGGTCATATGTTACAATTTAGACGTAACCCCTTAAATAAATATATAATATATTAACTGATGACGTTAAAAATATTTTACGAACTCTAACTTACTATGGTAGAATTGACCATAGTCATAACATTAGAGAAATTGATTGCCGAACTGACAGGTTCAAAATGTCCTTATTTCCTCGTACATTTCCTTTAAATATATCCAATAGTATAAATACAACTATATCAATGCGTAGGTAGTTACATGCTGGTGTAAGGAATTTAAGCTAACTCAACTAACACCATATTTTTGCATGCTTGCTTTGCTATTTTTATTTTTTTTTAATTGTGAAGATTAGACTAGAATGTAATTAATAATCCTTTTATGCATGATATGTTATGCATGTTTGGTGTGAATTCACCCCCTGCTAAACACCTTTAGGGTTGCTGGCAGGGTATTATTTAGATACACTGTGTTGGAGGAAATGACTTCAAAAAGGACGACCATTTACACATATTATACATTTAGTATATCAATATTCAAATGTCGGAAGGTCTAGTTACTAGACTATTAACTAGAAGACTCTAGTTACTTAAAATCAATATATTCTGGAAGTATCAATGGGGGCAGTATATTTATATTCCCACAGTAATAATTTTTAAAATGACACTTTGGCAGCGATTAATGAGCCGTAATTTCCCTTTCATCCCTTCTCTCGCCCGCTTCTCTCCCTCTCTCCTGCCTCATCTCACGCCCCGGATCCGCTCTCAATATCCCCAAAAACAAGCACCGCCGACCCTCGCAAACACTGCACCCCATCAGCGGACGAACACAAGCGCGGGCGTCACCCGGAGGAAAGGAGGGAGGCGGGGGTGGACGCGGCAATACGGGGTCGACTCCGGGCCCGGATATCATCGCCTGACCGGAACGCACGCCTGAATGGGACCCGGCCCTCTCGGTCCGGGCGACGAGGCAGGCTCCCGTATCTGTCGGACCCATCGTTCCCACTTGCGCTCCCTCGTTCCCACTCTTTCCCGCTAAGAATCGCCTTCCTCGCGGGAAATCCACGTCTGGCATTGCTTTCTCTCTCCACTCTCCCTCGGCGCCCTTACACAAATGCCAGACAGCAACGTACGTTGGGATGCGAGAGCAAACTTTGGAAGCGAGAAGAATTGGATAGTTTCCTATTGTTTTTTTACTGTCTTGATCGAATGTTAATAAGCTCTGAAGCCTATATTCTAAGCCGTTCGATTTTAAAATGGCGTTAAGTATTTTTACTCATTAGTTAAAAAGTGAAAAATAACCTTCGTCGAGAAAAAGCGACCGCAAATTTCTCTGCGTAATATTCATTTTACTTTCTTAGAATGGAGATGACGGATTTCCAAAAAAAGTGTCGAAGTGACATGACTGAATGTTTAGACAGTTGCAGGAGTGTCCCTAGGATGGACAGGGGTTGGGTTAGGGGTGGGTTGATAAGGGCGCTATTAGAGTAGTTTCCCATTGTTTATTTATCATCTTAATCAAAGGTTTATAACCTCTGGAGTGCATATTTTAAGTCGTTTGATTTTAAAATGACGTTAAGTATTTTTCCTCATTAATTAAGAAGTGAAAACATTCAACGAGGCGAAAACGAGACGGCAAACTATTGCATGCCGGTAAATCATACGTGTGACGTCACACTGTTTCCTTAACCTGCCACTAGGTGGTGCTACGGACGCTTCCAAGTAGACGGTGCACTCCGTTAAAGCTTATCGACAAGTATCGGAGTTATATTTATTCAGCTAATTTATTAGGATCAACGTTCATTTATTTATTAAAAATTGTAAAATTGTGTATTATCTTGATTCACTTAAAAACAGTTTGTGCGCATTTTTACTAAGCGTACTGTCAAATTGGCACACAGTCGCACGGACTTCACGCCATGCTTCACAGTAGCAGAGGAGGATGCCCTGGAGCCTATAATGCGACAGTTATTACCAAGTTTAACGGAGGAGGCTTTTGAAATTTCATAGTTTTCATAGGCTATTATTAATACACAATCACTAGAGGTGAGGGGCACTGAAATACACTGGTTCACTACAGGTGACGTATATTACCTATGCTTCGTAACGTAAACTATATGTAAATGTTACGTCAGCAACAAGGCGCCATTTCTGAGCTTTTTCGAATGAACTTAAAATTAATATTTAATTCTCTAGTAAACTGGGATTTCTCAATCCAAATTTTTTGCGTGAATACATTTATGGTAGGGCACGAATCGTAATTAATGACTTCTGGGCCTCGATCATGGATCTTCATAAGGCGTGCGCTAGTGTTATCATTTTTTTTATTTAACTTACGCCGGAGAGAACGTGATCTCCGTTCTTCATCTTTCGCACAGCACTTTAAATCGCTTATCACAGTCAGTGGAGCAAATTTTATAGATGGTTACTGTCAAGCTTGCGCGACTCTAGGGGGTACGCGTTAACGATAAAGATTGCGATAACGCGAAAGATGCATCCGTGATTCCACTCCTGTTTTCTTTGATGAAGGAAACTACCCTATTTTTGCATGCATTTATGGTACAGGACGGCATAAAATCTCACAAGAACCAGTCAAATCCATAATCACACTAACAATGAAATTCACACCAGAAACTTGGCATAATATCTACAGGACCATACATTTATTTCAACCAAGTTTATCTTAGACAAGGTCTTAGGAAAACGGTAGGAATAATAATGCGACATAAAAGAAAAAGGTCAAAGAAACTGATGGTATTTAAAAACAGAATTATCAGGTGATGTGCATGGAAGGGTAAGGGCATGCGAAGTACATTGGACTGTTTATCAACAATAATAATAGGGTAATAATAGAACAATTAGCTCCATGAACAAATAAACAAAAATACATTAAAAAACTTGAAGGAAGATGAATGAAGAATGAATATCAGTTATCACCTAACATAAAAATGGTAGCGATGCGACATAGGCGGACCGATTCCTTATGTGACGCTTAAGCCAGCGGCCTAGTGGCGCAGGGCTTATGGCTTCCAGAACACTCGCATGTTTCCTGAGATTTCTTGCATCTAGATCAATATAATTTCCTTTTTTTGGAATTTATATTCCTAGATGGCTATCATAATTCCAAGATCTGACAACCAGCACAATGAATAAGTAAGAATGAGCATAGAATGAATGTTAGTGTAATTGCTCACAACAGAGATTCCAATAAATCTGTTGCCACTAGTTTGAAAAAAATACATAAGATGTATGTTTCTTTGAAGATTAGCTATTTGCTTATACAAAGTCACGGTTGCCCAAGGAAAATGAAATAGTGGTGTCGGAAACCCGAAATAACCTGGAGCTAGGTAATTTCGGGGTTTACTTAATAGAGTTTGGCGATTGCAGCGTAGTGTATGTGGGTAAAACTGGGAGAAGATTTGCGAACAGAGTAAACGAACATAATAGCTTTGTTAAATATTCTGATGAGACTTCAATGCTTTCGAAACATCTTTTGGAGACTGGCCACCGGGGAAACTTCATCCCATAAGTTTTACATGTCCATGATTAAGGTTTTAAACTTAACTCTTCGGAGAAATTTGAAATTGTTAAACGACGGTGTTCACTCGATATAGCCTTTTTAAATAATTTGACAGATTTTCAGCCATCTTCAGTGGAATGCACTTCCACCACACAGCATTTGATGTTTCCAGTAATTTATAGTGTTGCGTCAGTTCCTCTTCAACGTCCAAACCTTTGATTGGCTAACTGGAAAGGCATCACCTTTCCAGTTTCAACCTCTGATATTTCTAGCCCACCAAATAACCAATATGAAATATTTTTTCAAGAAAAAAATCCATTTTCTATTCTTGACACTTGTAATTGTGATAAGAAGGTCATTTTTATGTTCAGGGATATTCATTATAGGGTCCTCTTGTCAACGAGAAATTAATTTTTCAAATAACAATCATCATCATCGGTCAACAATCCTAGGATTGGTTTGACGCAGCCCTCCACTTTGGGGTATCAATGCCTCAGTTTTACATTTATGTAGCACCATCATCATCGGTCGACAATCCTAAGAGGGGATTCACGCAGCTCAACTTGATTCTTCCATAGGACATCCTCTTCATACTGACGTAATTCTTCTCTTTTACATCCTTCACAACCTGTTCCATGTATCTCCTACGAGGTCTGCCTTTTAAAATCTTCAAATAACAATAAGTAATACTATAAAATTGAGTAGCGGAACCAATGCTGTGTAAAATATCACCGTACTGAAGAGAACCGGTCCATTAAACAAAAGTCGCTATACTATTTAAAGAGTAGAGAGAGTAGTTCTCAGGGAACAATTTAAATAGCATATTAAAATGGGTAGACTATTCAGTGCCTACTGCCATCGGGTTGTTCTCACGGGGGAAAAGATATCTCAAAAGATCTCTCCCAAATAATCACTCTTCACTACGCCCAACTCCTCCGTTTAACCCCTGTGGCCCGTCCAACCCTTTATCTCCACCCCCTTCCACCCTGCACCCCCTCCCTTCATCCTGGAAATCCTCTTCGCTCTCGCACCATTGGCACGGGTCCAGTGAGAGCGGGGGAGGAACTTCGGATAGCGATTGACGCTTGGATGGCCAGTGACGGGCCTTGCCTCTCCCGAGGAAGAGGGGTAAGGGGTCGGGGAAGGGAGAGTGGGGTGCCCAAGAAGACGGGAGAGAGGTGGGGGGAGGAATGGATTGGGGGAATAAAACATTTCTCCAAGGAGAGATTTTTTCATGGCCTCAGGGAGAGGCTCATTGATTGATTGGAGTCCTGATCACGTTAAGGATTCGGTGAAAGATAAAGGCGCCATCCTTTCGATACGAGGGTGGGGAGCAGATAGGAAAGAAGGGAGCTCGGGGGGTTGGAGGATTCCCTTGGCATTGCTTCTCCCTTCCCAGAAATAGTCACCCTCACTGAATGTATCGTCGTGTTCAATCGAATGAGAGAGCTTAGAAGAAACGCCGTACATGGGAGGAGAGTTATGAAATGAGGAAATAGGAAGCGATTGACGGAGAGTGATAATCCGGAGCGATGTAATTACCACCCTTCGCTGGCAAAGTTTGGAACTTAAGACCGTAACTTCAGGTCGTAATTTCTTCTTGTGCCATTTCTCGAGTATTGCAGTCTAAATCTTAGCAGGGATCCAACGAGGTGCAGAGCGCTGGGTTCCCTCCATCCACTAATCCCATAACTCTCGCAATGAATAGGAAACGCAGGGTCTAATTTGCATTTAAATTGAGATCCGCCTACGCTATGCGACCTACGTGAAAGAAAGCGTCGATTCGTATGTTGCCAGTAACTCAACTCCGCTCTTGTAAGCTCGCCTGACTAAACCGTTCCGAAAAACACTTCTTTTGCATTGAAATTTTCACGACTCGGGATGAGATCAGATAATATCCGTTTCCCGTAATAAAACACGTCAACCCAGAGAAAGGGGGATTACAAAATGATCAAGAAGAGCGAACTGACTTCAGCTTACTTACATCGTTCCCCAGCACGAGTCGTTCGCAAAAACGGAATTTGAAAATCAAAGCAATGCATTTGGCAGGAGCTACCATTATTTTCATTACCAAGAGCGCAGTTCCATGGAAATATGGAAGGAAAAGAAGATGGACAATATCTACGCATTTCATTCGCAAAGAAAATTAACTATTACGTATTTAAGTAGAAAATGCATTATAAAGTCTTCTGGGTGGAATAAATAGTGATGAACATGCCAATTTGAAAAATGATTAAGGCCAATTTTGATAATATAAATAGCGTGTGTTGTCTTTACTCACACATTTTATATTTCTTTTGACATGCGTTATAGACTAATATAGGGATACACTTTTTAAATTGCGGTAAGAACAGAGGATAAATTTCTATTAATCATCCCTTAATATTAATTACTTGGTGACCTACATTGGCTCAATAAAATGTTCCCAGTTTCAGAGAACTCGAAGCAATTCTATAATTCACTCAAGTTCATTTCAAATATATGAAGATATATTTAAACTCCTTAAAGAAAAATATCATTTCTGAGCATTTACACTCACGCATTTGAGGAGGAAATAGCAGTATAAAATGAGTGGTGGGTGGAATTCGGACTTGGGAAACTATACCTTAAGTCCAGATCCATGAGTCGCCACCCTCAGTAACAATGTGATGACTGGAATTACATGTGGTGAAAATGTCAACTTATTGATGCATTTACACATCAGGGAAACTGGTGGAATATGATATATAATTCGGTTTGATAGGTAGAGACCGAAAGGTAGGTATATTCACACTAATATGCGTATGGATATGCGTTTGATGATTCTAACGATATAATGCCAGTGAAAGAAAAGATATTTGCGACGACGGCTACTCCGTCGAAATGAAATTTCCCACTATCTGTATTGGGCTCTAGTACCCAGATATTAGTCTTGTTGTGAAACGAGACTCCTCCTAGGCTTGATGCACTTAGACAACGAAGTGCCTCTTACGAAATAATCACGGGTCGACCTATATCGCAACATAAGCTTAACCTAAGAGCAGATACCTAGAAACGGTGTTTGTGCTCGCATAGGGATAGTCAAGAGGTTTGGCCGGGGAGGGTGGTAGGGGGGAGGAGAGGGGTAGTAGTGAAGGCACAGGGAGTGAACTCTCCCTCCCCTCTCGCTCGTAGGTTGTGCTAATATCGAATCGGCAGCGACATACTATTCCTTCGGCAACTACCAGAAAACACACTGCCCATACCCCAGTTTTTGCTCACACGAGGAAAGAAAAACATTTTACAGCGTTATAAAATGCGCAACAAATTTGATGAAGCGTAGCTGAAAACAGTTAATTAATACGAATAGATTAATGCTATGAGGCGTCACTTTGTGAAAATGAGACACATGTAATATGATGGATTTGAAAGGACCAATTACTATTTTCGTACTGTATTTTAAAATAACCGATCAATATTTCTACAGTCGATGCAGTTTGATGCTGGGTTAGCATACAGTTTGATGACAAATCTGTTAAAAATATCCGTCATTTGAAATATTAATATTGAATATTTGGTCAATAACAGTTCTAGATGCTTTCGGAAGGTAACATTGAGAGGTATCCAACTAAGGTAAGGTATTATGTAAAAGTTATATCCAATGCTAATAGCATTACTTTATATTTTTATTATTGTATAACATGTAACCATTAATAAAATTAGAAAAATATAATATTTAATAAACACGGAAAGGAATTTTTTCTTACAATGCTTGAAACGATCACAAAATAAAAAAACCTTCAAGAACCATCCATATGTATCAAGTGAAATCTCACTTCGATGAAAGCTTGACATCAAACGAGTCATTCTTTGATTAGAATTTATTTATTACAAGGCTACTGGAACCCGAGTGGGATATTTTTATAAAAAAAACTATTCGGTTAATCATAGATGTGCCGCAGTTATTAGAGGTCATAGTGATAGATGTTATAAAAGCTATTCAGGTGTTCCGAGAGGTGAGGCATCTAGAAATTGGAGAGAAACTCCTTAAACTTCAAGAGTTTCAGAGGGTGGAGAGGGAGGGGGATGCGACGAGTGTTACTAGATACTTGAGGGGGGAAGGAGTTTCAGATTTGGGGATGGAGTCTTCTTGGGAGGCGATGAGGAGTGGGTTGTGACAGAGATATGGCGTAGACAGTTGAAGATGTCAATGTCAAGAATGTCAAGCAAGAGGGTTTAGGAGGAGGAGAGGCTAGGGAAGTTCGCACGGGGGCGGTGGAGGGCGTGGACTGGCACCAAGGCCTTTTTCTTTCCAGGCCCAGGAAGAGAGTCCACGGGCACCGCCTCCACGGCCAGAGTGGTGTGAGGTAGGAGTTGTAAAGAGGGTGGGGCAGAGTGGAAAGTGGAATCAATGAGGTTACTAAGGAAGCATTTACATCCAAGCCTGAAAGCCAGATAAGATTAAAGAACATCAGCCTTCCAGAAGAGCGATAATTGATACGTCGAGAGCTCATATATGCATTAGTTCTAAAATAATGTTGGCATTGCCTGAGAATAGTTACAATAAAACTCTCTCGGATTCCACACCGGGTGATTTCGTTGACGGACACTAAAGTTTCGATGACTGAGTCCACCATCTTCATTAGAGTGAATCATTCGGAGACCGGAAAATTCGATATGAAGATAAGGAAGTTAACAGAGACAGCGGTTTCAATTTAAGCAGTGCGTGTAAACCAGTGTTAAAACAAAATAAGAATGTGACGGCGAAGCTATTGAGCTTACTGAGATACTCGAACAATCTGATTGTGAGTCGTTGAGAAATTTAAAAGGAGGTTCCGACCAATTGGAGCCGAACTAGCGTAACAATCTAAAGAAATGTATTCACCTAATAGTCTTAACCTTCTCCGTGTCATTACTATGGTGATGGTGTACTCAGTTATCGAAAAACGTTAATGCCCTTCTTACCGGGTCATATGAAAAATCCATATGACCCGGTAAGAAACCCGAGAAAAATTATTACTTCATTTATGTCCGTTATTGTTTGTAAAGGAGTCAGACGACATATGAAGTAATTTACACCATTTAGGAAGGATACGACGATCCAGGCAAGTAGACACCTAAATACATGTTCCAACAGATAATAGTACTCTCCAATTGTCTACCGAACCCCGGCATTGATTTCGACTCCTTAAGATATTCATATCCTTCTCAGCATACGCACAGGTTATAAGGAGGCCTTAGTGGTGAAGAACAGTTATCACACTACGTGAGCCGGATGCATTTAGCTCTTTGTGGCGGTTAGACGGAACGCAAACACAGATTGAACTTCCTGCCACAGTCTCCTCACCCTCAATCTATCTGGTAGCATCGGTGAAGAGAATCATTCAAATGAAATTGTTCAAATGATTAAAAGGAGGTTACACATACACGAATGTGTAATAAAACACAAAAACAAACAGGTGAAAAATTATAAGATACTTGAATATAATTCTTTCTTTAAAATCCATCTGGAAAGGTAATGAGTGAAGAAGTAAGCATTATTAGGATAAGTTACCAAATACAAATACGAGGTGAAAAAAATACTGATCGTAGCGCTACGCATACTGCTTGTGATAGTGCCCATAGCGTGAATACAAAAACAACGATTTATGCACCAAATTGGTTGTTGCCGAAATATTAGGGTATGGCGATAAAACATTGAGGAATAAAATTGGCTTCAGCAAAGTATCGTCGTAAATATGATCCAATGCATGTGGGAGCGAATAGCTTTTGACATCAAGCAAAGAGCGACCGTTCAGACTAGCCGGTCTTGCATACAACCGATTCTGAAAGTAACTAATCCCTCAACCAAGAATTCAATGAATGTGAATTGATTAATGAGAGGCAAGTACGTCGAGCCGTCGAATCATTTCAAGATTATTCGCCTACATTCTGTGAGCCGGTGATTGCCTTTATGTCTTCATTCCCGCTCACACCAAAAAGCGCTCTCAGCCATGAACAGTTACTTTCCGACCGGGCGTACTCGCCACTAATCGCCGTCACTTCTGACATTAAGCAACGCCCGTCGTAGTGATATCCTCTCCCAATTCCGATTTTCTTGCCTCGCAATCATCATCCAAACGGTTTTTTAAATCCAATTTTTCGACCGCGTGTTTCGCAAGTTTTGATGAATTTGCTTTCTTTTTTTCTGACCAGGAAACGTCTTTTTTTTGACACCTGGAAGCCTCTGAAAACTCAAAAGTTTTCAAATTAAGAGCCGGTGAGCGGATGAAAAGTTTTATTTTGGGCGGGGAGGGAGGGGATTAATAAAAAAAAACACTGGGGAAGGGTGAGAGAGGGAGGAGGGGCAGATTTATTAACCCCCTCCTACTCCTCCGTCCCTTTCTATACCGCTCAATTCCTTATATCTGCCCCTCCTCTAAGTTAGAGTCTCTCTCCCGCTACCCTAATTTATTTATTATATAGCCATTAAGGGTTACGTCGAATTCGACGCAAAGGTGATACCGCTGAGGCAGAGGCGCGCCTTTATAAGACTGATCACGCACTCGTGCAATGTCAATCCCGGATGGAGAAATGGAAATTGAACCACGCTCCCTCACCGACTCGGGCAGAAACACACGAAGAGTGTTCGGCATGCCTCGCGCGTTGAGAGACGAGAGGAGAGGAACGATTTTAATGGAAAAGAGCCGCCGCCCTCCTCCTCTCTCTCTCAAGACCTTTCCTTTATCGCTTATAATTAGGAAATAATCCCACGCCCCTATCCCACCGCGTTTGGTAAGACGAACGGAGAGAAAAATGTAACTAAAACTATTTCGGACTTTGGGAAAAATCCACCCTCACGCATGAGGAGCGAGTCGGAAGCTGGCTAAAAATATTCCACAGTCCCAGAATAGGCCGATACATCTATGCCGAGAACTGATTGCCAATAAATTTCCTGCAAAAATACCGGGAATTATGTCGTGTATCAGTATCTAGGCTGTGGTAAGTGATTAATGCAGGAAAATTAGTGAGAGGAATAAATGTAAAAGGTCATCATTCTCAGCCTAATGCAAAAAAGTTGGATCTTCTGGAGAACATTTACAATTTAATGCACGTCTTTGCAGCATAAACATTTACGAAAAAGAAAAATATCACCGTTCATCAATGAATTGCAGCTTCTTGACATTAAATAATCACGTTTCGTCAAATAACGGAAAACGGAGAAGAAAGGGGTGAGCTAAAATTAAAAAAAACATTGATTTAGCAGCAAAACTTTGAAATTATTTTGAAAGGTCGTAGGAGTTGGTTTCCACATACTGAGCAGGGTGACAGTATTTCAGCGCTACAGGGATTTTATGCACTTTTCATGGTAAACGGAGATCATGGAGAGAAATAAGTAAAGTACAATGCGTGAATGGGTTACGCAATTATTCAATTGCGAGAAAGAGGACACATTTCGATCATCATCATCATCCTCAAGTTATTCAGGAAATCATCATCATCATCATCAAGGGTCAACAATCCTATGATTGGTTTGGCGCAGCCCTCCACCCGATTCTTCTATCGGCCAACTTCTTCTTATTGACGTAGCTCCTCTCTTTCACATCCTTCACAACTTGCTCCATACGCCTCATACGAGGCCTGCCTTTTCCATTCTTCCCATCCACTTTCCTTCGACGATTGTCTTCATCAGGCCATCGAGTCCTAAGATATGGCCGATTAAGTTGTCCTGTCTTCTTTTTATAGTTTTCAACAGACTTCTCTTTTCTCCCACTCTTCTTACGACTTCTTCATTTGTCACCCCGTCGATCCATTTTATCTTCATCATTCTCACATTACGATATAGTCGATTATAATAAGGGCTAAGGACATAAATCACCAGTGGAGATCAAGGAAAATGATTTTTATAATACTTCACGACAATTTACATTCGCCAATTTTTTCATCACCACTATGCCTTACAGCACTCCTATAGCCTTTGTTTTTGAAGATATTGACTCTGGAACAAGTTAAAAAGCTGATATTGAGAGAAAAAAACTAAATTTTTATTTGAATTGGCAAATTTTCCAGATGATGATTGCATAACTGGAAATGGCAAAACTTCCCCAGTTTAAAAGTAACCTAGGGATGAATGTTTCTAATATTGTATTTCTTGAGGTTAAAGGAGATCCTTGATGTGAAAGTAGCTTCATGAAAATAGCATTGGCATAGTATATAGCATCTATGAAAACAGCATATATTGGCAACTTATTAGATCGGAGGATGCAGTTCCTAATCACGAGGCGTTCTTTAGAACCTTCATTTTCATGTTAATGAAGTCCTCGGATGGAATATCACCTTTTTTAATGAGTGACATACCTACAAAATTACGCCTTGCAGTAAGAAAAGGAAACGGAAGAAATATTTTAGAACAAAAACATTATACGGATTCCATTTTTTTCCATGATCGGGAAAATGAAATATTTCGCCATTATTTAGCCATATGTTGCATCACTTTTAGTGGAAATATTATAGTATATAATGCTTAGGTCTATAAAGGAAACACAGCTTTTTTAAACCTAAAAAAAATAAAGCTAGCCGAGTAAGTGAGCGAGCCTGATTAAGTATGCTAATGAATGAAAACAAATGTGTCACAAGTCACAGTATTAAGTTTCATCTGTGGAAGAATACTACCTACAATTGTCCTTGTTGACGCACTTTGAGAGACAGTAATATAACTCGTGGTCCATATGAGACGAGTTTAGCAGGAAATCAGATTACATAGAATTAGTAGGTATTATATGAGTAAGACACTGGCATGTTTATGCACAGTCAATAAATGGCGAGGAAATGACGCTCTCGTCGCGACGAAATAACTCTGTCTTATTAAAAAGACTATAAAAGACATTTTACTAGAACATATTTTTTGACATTAGTAGGTCATAAGAATATCAACATAAAAATTTGCCAGGTCAGTTTGGTTGTACTTTACTGATACCTGTCAGTATTTTCAGGAAGAAACAGGAATCATATTTTGAGCGGGCGAGGGGATTTTTTTGTAGAAAAGGAAATCTAAGACTGAGAAAGAGATCAAACAACGCCACTGATTATAATAATTAATAATATAATAATAATTATTATAGAGCATGCAGATATCTAAACTGGAGATAAATTGTGAATGCATCCTCAACAAAATAATTGAACTCGTAAAATTGGGATCAAATTAATGCCGAAACAGGTTTTGGAAATAAGTGACGATAAAATTTCATTTACAAAACGAACTTTAAAACCAAGCATTTACGTCGGAACCGCATATTCCTCAAACAAAGGAAATATCTGATAACGCTGAAGGTCAACGCATGAGCTAGGATGATTTATTTAAAAGCCTTCTAGCTTAGCTTTCACATTTTTATTTCCCTGTCAAACTGGCGTGATTTACGATCGAGACCGCAGCGTGCTCTCGTGATAGCGAATAGCGGTAATTTATTCAAAAACTTCTCGTCAAGGCCGGGGAAATTAATCAACATAAGCTGAAAACATGTGCTAATTCTTATTAGTGATGACTGCGAGGTAACCCCAAAAATTTATCCCCTGATTACATCTGGCGATCATTAAGGCCCAGCATAGTTTCTGCGCAGGTCACCCCACCGAATAAAGATCAACCAAGTAAATATGCCGATACTTAATTCGAATTCATTACAGGATCAGTTAGGAGCATAGGTACCTCTCAAAACGATACTGGTACATACTTCCATTACTACCAATTTATATAGCTATGGCCATTGCGACACACCTCAACTGAATAGTAGCATTATTTTGAGTAGTGACATTTAATTTACCACTTTATGCCAC
The DNA here is from genome assembly GCA_933228895.1 of Platycnemis pennipes. Lineage (NCBI taxonomy): Eukaryota > Metazoa > Arthropoda > Insecta > Odonata > Platycnemididae > Platycnemis > Platycnemis pennipes. The sequence goes on along the minus strand of OW121851.1, from coordinate 132,504,850 downwards.
TAATAATTTCCTATGTAATTTAAAACTAATTACAATTATGTATCACTATTATTTTTTAAATTTTGATTAGCCATTTTTAGGAATAACACGGTATAATCATAAATAAAGGTATAATCTATAAATGGATTTTTGGCAATCCATTTACAGATTTTCCAATCGGCGAATGAAAAAAAATTGAGAAAATACTGTAAAATTGTAATGGTCCAAAACAAAATATGATGCATAAATATCTTTCCATACCTGCAATAGCCAGTAGCACCTCCTATGAAATGTAGGCAATATGGCCGAATGTACATAGCAGCCATATATACACTGAAAAGAGAAAGAAAAAACTAAAGTTAGTCATCGGAAAAGAGAATATGGCGATTTGATAATAATTTCAACACTCTCTCGACAATATTATCTCTCAGTGTTGCATTTCTTTAGAAGAACCCATTAATGCAAAGTAAATTTTTAAATTTGTTTTTTTTTCGGAGCAAAAAAGATCAAAGAAAAGAATTAAAGTTTCATAGAATTTGATCAAATTGATTGACAAATATAAAGAATTATGGAACAGCATATTTATGTAACAAGGGACTTGTGGAGATAAAAGACAGCTTATAATATTTCTTAGGGAAGATGGCTTTAATCTCATGAAAAATATCAAGTAATCGAGCTATTTTATAGACGCTCTTGAAGAAAAGATGGCCATAAAAATTATAGCTGACCGCTGCAGAAATAATGGCAATATCTCATCGAATTGGCAACACAAAGCTTGCTAGTTGTAAACTTACTTCGGGAATGTAAGCCATATTTGTCTTAATATTTGGTTGTTTTTGACAAGATGATATACTTCTCAGCAGCCGTATCACTTCAAGCTCAATTATAATGCTATAACAAGTATAATTTTCAGAATTTTGTTTCTTTACTGAAAATATTTTAAATGGCAATACGTGTCCACCTTAGCGTTGCGCGGGAATTCTAGATTGTGTTGTTGGTGAAGAACGTAGACAGAAAACTTTAGTACTCTCATTCAGGCAAGATTTAAAATCACGAAATTGTAATGAACAAATGTAAAGTAGTGATATCAGATTTGCCTTATTTATTTATATTGGAAAAAGAAGATGTAAGAAGTAGGCAAATTAATATAAAAATATTTATAACTTGAATTTTTATGACTTCGTTGACATCGTAAATGTGCAATGCATGAATTACTTTACATAAGACCAAGGTTAGGTTAGTAAAAATTACATAGTAGTAAGAGGAAGAAATTTTACGGAGAAGCAACTGACGCTATAAAACACGTAACCAATTAAACACTCACGCAAACAAAGAGTATTCAAACTACTAAGTGCAATCTAATTTTGTCCAAATGCTCAGTGAACTTTCTCCTCCTTTCTCCACGGGTTTAATAGACCTATAAAGGTTTACGACCTCGAGGACGCGTGTACCTTACAATCAACCCCTATGAACTTACAGGTTTCTCTTTGGACTCATTGCCTCAAGTGCCATTTAGGATAAGCCCTTAAATGAACCTAAAGGTCACTTATGAAGGCTATTAGCACACCTTCCCTTCAAACAAGGTCTAAGTTTTTAATTTTCACTGCCAGTAACTTTCATTGAGCCAAACTGCATGCTTTCAAAATTCCTTAAAAATAGCGCACTAATTGATCCATAAATTAGGCAGTGGAAAGAAAAAGAGCAAGGGGAAGGAAATCAATGAAAAATGAAAAAAAAAATATTAACAAATGTATCTTTGCGAAAAAAGCGTTAAAATGTACTAAACTACATACATTTTCAAGTTATGCATTTTGATTCTTTTAGATTACCAAATATTAGTTCTCACATGAATTATCTTACTTTTACTAGTAAAATTGGGAGTGCATATATCAGTAGCGGAAATAATCAACGCAACATTTTTTGAAGTCTGAATGCGGCGTACTCTGTAACTAATTGAAAAATATCAACTTGACACAACTAAGAAAGCCAGTTAACAACGGGTAATTTTAAATTCCATAAGATCGGCAATTTATTTTATGCGTAGAAGAAATGGGCATACATTTAAGTCTAGTTACATTCTCAAGAGCTCCCTGGAGTTAATGTGATGAATGCTTCCACCGCACAGAAGCCAGTCAAAGTTCCGAGTTCGTAGTAAATTATGTAATGATACTTGCTATCTTTTCGAGTTCTATGACCCCTTTCACACATTTGTATCGATTGAAACTTAAGAAATTATGAAATAAATTAATTTTTTTATTGTGACACAATTTGCTTGTCTGCTCGAGATTTTATCTTCCCAAAAGAAAATATTAGTTCATAATCCAAATTTTTGTGGAAGGTTGTCGTTTTTATTACACTCCCAACTACTGCCATGTGATGTAGTGACAAAAGATCGTAAAGTGGAAGAATATCAAATATTAAATATCATCGTTTTGGCATATTAACTTTTACTTTTACTTTATACCAAACTTTTATGACTACCAACTGAAAGAGAATTATTGCCAAAATTTGTCTTTCCAAATACCTGCGATGAATACACATGCAACTTAAGTTTCGGCGCTTGCGCAGTCAAGAGAGGACATTTCAATTATTTAATTTATAAGTCCGTGCTTGCGTGTTAGTCCATTTCTGAATACTTTTTCAAAAAGTCACTTCTGATTTACTTCAAGAAATCAGGAGATCGCATACATTTAAGGTTACAAAGGATTCATTTAAATTTCCCTTTTTCCGTGAATAGGAAGGACTTGATGTGAGACTTTCCTTAGTCGACTAAGCAACTCGGTGGGGAGAGCGTTCGTCTACGGGCCCAAGAGTCCTAGGCTCGAATCTAGGCGAGGCTTCTTTAATACTTAATATTTGCGATGCGACTTAATGTTATTAAAAATTCGCAGATAATGACAGGAAGGCCAAGGAAAGGATATGGATCACCACCCTGAATGCTACACACATTTGGGATTAGAAAATCCACAGCGCTGACATCTAACCTCCAGGACCAGCCATGGATTTGATCACCGATTGAGATATTATAATTGAGTACCCTACCCTACTTGACTCCCACTTCCTGCTAGTCACCTGATGTTCATATCGGTTAACTCTCTCATGTAGTGAACAGCTACCTTTGAAAATAGATAATAGACCGGTGGCATAAAGTTAGTACACTAACATTGGGATATTACACATATATATGTGTGAATGACTACGTGTAGAAGAGAACTATTTTTCAAGAAATAAGTTTTCGGGTCCATCCGCTATATTTGTGAATTTAATAGTGATTACGGGTCTGACTGAAGGATCCAAAGAAGGGCGAAAGACTCATGAAAATGTATTTATATCGGTTTCGATACTGTTTCCCAACGTCATTTTTTAATGTTTAATAGGTTGTCAGTATGCCTATCCCATGCGATGCATTAAGGTTCAACCGTTCAAGCTCACTACTTATTTCGGCAACGGAAGGTAAAATTTGCTCCTAAAACACAATATATGTGTATTCAAAACAATTTATTGCTCATAGATGCCGGGCAATGCTATTTTTAACCATACATATTTTCTCCCGAGATTTAGAATTTTACACATCATAAGGCACTACAGTTGTCTTTTCCATAAAATGAATTTAGCTTGTGTTCAGTAATTTTAGTTTTTCTGAGCGTATTTCTGCTGGTAAAGTTTTCATAACAATTAACACCACTATCGGCATCTTTTACACAATGGTACCGGTTAAAATCAGACAACAATAAGCTATAGATCTCTCAATTTTATTTTCAAAGTGATAATTGATGGGCTATTAATATGTTTTCTCACATATTCATTCATATGGTCATATTTCGACAATTGATGACTATGATTCATGATTCTAACCATAGACTTATTGAGGTGAGGAATCATTGTCAGATTTAGCTTTGTAGAGCATGTCTTTGATGAAAAAAATGAGAGATCACATGGTTAATCAAATTAATCATCTGTGGAATTTATCAAGTGACATCCCATTTTGTTAATGATAATTGTTATGGTTTCTTCCGTATTCTATAGATTAGCTTTCCTATGCAAGATTCAGAAAATATTCTCAACAAAACTTTGGTATTTGATCATATATTTAACATTTCCTTCTGATATTCCCACAGAGAAAATATCAGAGAAAAATTATGGAACCCATTTTTTTGAGAAGGAATATTCTGTTGATACTTGTCTGTAATACTTCAATAGCAATTCATTGCGTATCTCCCAAAGTAAAAATAATTAAATATTGCTAAGCATCTGCGTTAATTCCTTCCTTTACAGTACATTAGGACAATATATCAGGAAAACATCCAGTCTACTAGTTACTTGTGTGAAGGTGAATCTGAGGCAAACTTTAAAAATAAACTAAAAATCTCTTGGCTAATAAAATATTAATATTTAAAACCGTCGATTAATATCCATTTACTGCAAAACACTTTTAACAAAGGTGAAACATCAAAATGCGCTCATAAAATTAATATTTTCTCACTGATCACACAAATTATTTTAGTTCCACTCAGGACTGCCCACGTTTGCGTCGCACATTCAACCCATCAGTAGAAGACATCAAAAGACGGAGACCACCAAGAATATATGATGATCTGAATTTTCATTGAAGAGCACTTATCCTTGGCTGAAATTGCAAAGGATAATTCAAGCGATAGTTCATCGAATTGCAGGCTGTACCCAATTTCATATCTTTAGCCGCACCAGTTTGTTTGCTGAGATTAGCATTAACCCATGCTCAGCCCTTTAACCGTCTGACTTCCGCACTCAATAAATCGAAATCCACCAACCCCTTTGATTTCCTCGAGAAAAATATAAGCACGCAAAACGAGCACTTAGCGAGCCCGCCTACGCTACAGTCCACTCCAAGGGAAACCGGAGTCCAAATTGCGCTTTATTATTCCGCTGGCCTGCATGGAAACGGTCCCTTTCACGAAAGAACGGACCCCGTATCCCTCTCGCGCCCTCCTGAGCGCGTAGCCAGCGCTTCGGTTTGATGGCAATCGCTCGCAAAACTCTATGGGATCACTCCGACTATGAATCCACCCACCCTCAGGATTCGCCCTCCCACCCTGAACCCCTCGCCCACATTCAATCCCACCGCCCTTCTGGACCACTTTCCGGAGCCGGTGCGGGTGGCACTCAATTTTGACGGTGAACCCGTCGGGGGGGACCGGAGCCATTTGGAGGGAACTGCGAGTGGTGACTTGGACCCCCGGAAAATAATAAAGTATGCAAAAATGTACACATCAGGGTGGGAGTAGAAAGCCGGGCAGTCGGGAAGGACGTGAGCGATAAGGTATTCTTTTCCCTATGTCACATCGATTTGATAGAGTTGTTTCTAGTTGGTTGAATGATATGACGAGGGTGGGAGAGAATGGTTTCGCTTCAATTGTGAAATTGGATTTGAAAATTCAAACTAGTGTATCGCACTAACATTTCAGTATTATTTTGTAACAATATTGGGATATAGAAAATTGGACCTAACCAAAGAGTCGAGAAACTTATACTATCATCATATGTATTACAATAAAAATAAATTTCAAACCCCGTAACCAATTCATTAAATTAAAATCAAATCATCACAAAATTTTCCTGAGGAAAATAAGAAAAAAATGAGGTGCCAAGTGAATGATATTGTTATTTTTAGTTTCCTACTGCTGAAGGTAGGTCTAAATGGACATTTAATTCCTCCCACACACCTAAATTTCACACGATGTCCCTCTTGCCTCTCATTAATCTACGCAAACCACCCGTTCTTCTCCTCCCTCTTCCCCGCCTAACCAAAATTCTTCCCTCAATCACGTCTTTCAAAATACCATCGCCACCTCCATCAACACCTTCTGTCTTCTCCTAATTTACTCAATCAAATTTAATGATAAAATATTTAGTTACTTATATATTTTATCATTAGATAAGAACTGCAATGACCATGCCATAAACAATAACTGCGAAATTCCACCATTTAAAAGAAAAATTATATAAAATAGGCATAAACTAACCTCAGAAATTTTGGTAGAACGCTAATAAAAGAGTGAAATATAAGGAATTAAATAATAGATAATATCATTGAATGGTTTTAAAACATATTTTTTCAAAAGAACTACAAACGTATACCCGGAAAATGAACTTTCAACAGTAAAAAGATATGCATATAAAAATTATTAAGCAAAGATAAAGTGTGTAAATACAATTAAAAATGATTCTTGAGAGATTCATTACCATACGTCCCGAGCAATGAATAACAGATTAGCTTCAAATGCTTTGGACCCTGGGAAGAGCGCAATTATCAATCGTCCTTTTCCGCATTATATCTAATCGTTAGTGGCAGCGTGCAATATCGACAGGAATGTTTTCGAAATTGATCTTCCAGTCGAGGGAGCGAACGCCGTGTTTCTGCCAAAAACGAATGGAGCGCCTATCCACATGCGCCAGCGAGATGCTCTAAATTCCGCCAAATCCGATAAAGATAGGAGCCCCTAACCAATGCCACGTGTGGGCGTTTTGGGACTACGGAATAGCGGAACACTGGGCACTGAGCTAGATTAGAACTGGGCGATTCATAGGCCAGGGGCGGGAAAATAACAGGAGTTTTAAAAGACGAGCGAACGGAATACGGCAGATTTATGTGGAACGTATTGCTATCCCATTTGGAGAGGGTCCGGCGAGAGGCGACTCACCAAACATGCAGCGTGAATCCGGAACAAAAGTTGCTCAAATTGATGGCCGTCCCAAGGCTTGGTAATTTCCGTTACACTTAGCGTAAACACTTCCTGTTTCCAGTCTTTTTACTCATTCTGTGCAGCATGAGAGTCAAGACGTTCTTATTTTGAATTACAATCATAGGAAAAGCGTGTTTCGAAAATAATTGTTCATTGACTCTCAATAATAAAAAACATCTGCGGGAATGCAAGTTTTTACTGCAGTTAAAATTCTGTAATTTGAAGTTGTAAACATATGACAACTCTGACTTCTTATTAACTTAAGATATTCCATCCATAGGCAGCATAGCAAAGGGAAAAACAAACGGATAGGTAGGTGAAATATTTTAGAGTATTCTGTAGTGCATGCATGTATTAACCCCTTAAATACTGTAGATACTAACAATCTAGTTGCATGAAAAACTATAGTTGCTTGTTTGCATGTTAGTAGTGCATGCTTAGTGATCTTAACCCCCTGCCACACACCCTCGCGGTGGCTTGCAGGGTATAGTGTAGATGTAGATGTAAAACAAGTGCAGTGAACGAGGGTGGCGAGGGGTTTTCCGAGCATCTTGAGTAAATACAGATTACTAAAAGATGTATATTGAATTTACCAATACAATTTACCGTATGCTATGAACACGTAACCTGGGCACTAAAGTCAAAAAAAAGAATACGATGCGCTATATTTTGCAATGGCATTTTTTGTGTGCACAAATTTTCATGAAAAATAAAATACTACGCGAAGTGCAAAGCGCTAAGAGTGAACTGGCAGCTATTTGACGTCAATATTTCCACAGTAATAGGAAAGATACTAGACAATAAACAAGAATATTTTAATGGTGTCATAAATGTGCACCAAGAAATGGATTATGATAATTGCTTTCGAATCAATCTCAAATTCAAGAAATTCCAAAAACTTGAAATTTTAAATGTAAAAAATTATATTTTTCTTAATCTAATAATCGATATCTAATTTTCCCTGAACATGGAACTAGTTTTCTTTTAATCTGTAGCTATTTATAGTACCTGGGCGTTAAATCTACTTTATACTTGATTAAGGGTTGCATTTAAATGAAGATTATACTTCACGATTGATATTATCGTTGTGAAGTGCAATCCCCATATCCCTGTTACTGTTATTAAATAATCTATATATATAAAAATGAATGTATGTGTGTGTGTGTGTGTGTCCTTTATGCATTACTACACCATTCAACGGATCGCCATGAAACTTTGGGAAGTTGTTGAGCACATTCCCGAAAACAGGACTACGGAATCGATATTTCAATATCGATACTTTATCGATATAATATCGCTAAAGTATCGATAAATCGATACATTATTGATACAAAATTGAGGTGAAATTATTTAGTTTTTTTAAAGGAATGTATCGTTACAATATCGATACTGTATCGAATGTACGTAATGTGTTTATCCTTTACGCATTACTACACCATTCATCGGATCGCTATGAAACTTTGGAAAGTTGTTGAGTACGCTCCGCGAAGGTTTCTATAAAATCGATAATTCAATATCGATACTGTATCGATATAATATCGATAACATATGGATACATCGATACATTATTGATACAAAATTGAGGTGAAATTATTTAGGTGTTTTTTTCAAAGTTTTATAAAGTATCATTACAATATCGATACTGTATCGATACAATATTGATAACTTCATGCATTACCACAACATTAATCCAATTTCCATGAAGCTTTGGTTAGTTGTTTTGTTCACTCCATGAACGTTTGTACAATATCGAGAATACAATATCGACACTGGAGACGGGATGTGCATCCCATTGAACTTGCAATTCATTGAAACACTCACGTGCAACATATTCAAATCATCCGGCATGGGACAAATATTTCAGAAATGCCAACTTATTGCTTGGGATGAATGCACAATGGTGCACAAAGCATCGCTCGAGGCTCTGGATCGATCATTGCAAGATTTCCGTTGAATCCTGAGACCATTTGAGAATGCATTAATATTGCTTGCACGACATTTCAGGCAAACATTACCTGTAATTCCTCGATTGACACTAGCGGATGAAATGAATGCTTGCCTGAAATATTATACTTTGTGACGACATGAAAAGACGTTAAAATTATATACAAATATGCGTGTCCAGCTGCAAAACAATCGATCAGCTGAGATGTATTGTATACCCATAAGAATTGTGAAATTAAACATACTATAAACGTGCGCTTTCCATTTAACCAGATTGAGCCACAGCAACGCGTGGCCGGGTCAGCTTGTAATCTAATAAAATACAATTAAACCGATCCTTAATAATATTGCTGATGTTAGTACCAAAAGGTGCAATGCAGTTGGGGAACTTCGAGTTACTGATAGATTTACTCCGATAAGAATATTAACGAATGACCTTCCCTTGATCATTTGAAGGCATTTGTCGGCGAACCTAGGAAATAGTGTGGGGAAATGTAGCCACTGGTTATTGAGCATACGTGATAGGGAAATAGTTGACAGGGACTAGAAACAGACCAACAAAAATTGGAAGAGTACTTTGCTTTGCGCTGTATTTCTTAACGGTGCTTTCCTACACATTGTCTTCCTTGAGATAAGTGTAATTTTACCCCTCTTGATACTATTTAATTTCCTCCCTTTTCCCTCTTTCTTCATCATCTAACCAACATTCTACCTTCAACTACGATCCTTAGAACCCAATTGTCCATTATTCGTTCTATCTATCCATTCAATCCCTTTTCATCTATTCTTAGAATCCAACTCCCTGATTCATGCAACCCCACGTTCAACTGCCATCTTTTCACTAATTGTTTCTGGATATAATTACACACGTTTCTAAACTAAATGTTTAATTTGATGGTCAAAATTTGCTTATCTAAAGTCTTTCTCTCCCAAAACGTTTACCATTAAACCCACTTTCGTGCAAAATTCTGAGTAAAAATACTGTTGCACCAGTCCTAGCCAGTGCCCTCTCATCTTCAATTTTGCCTACTTTTCCTCCTTTTTCTTCGAGAAAAAGTTCGTTTTCAATTACTCGATTACATTCCTTTACAATTCCATTCTCGCACTATAAATATGTTAAGAATTTAACAACGATGGGAATTATTTGGATGACCAACTTACAAAATATTAGTAATTGTCAAAAAATACTAAAGTCCATCGGCAAAATCTATAAAAACACCTCTCTAATTTTGATTACACTATTGAAGCTCTTAGAAACCATTTTATTGGTATCCAGATCTATATTGACGTGAAAATAAAATTTAATGCAAGCTTCAAGACTTTCAATACTTCAAGCTTTCAATGAAGCAATTTACGATTGCCTTCATTCTATTTAAGCGGGCAACCATATCCTGCGGGCATACTTTAACGAGCATATTAAATGCAAAGTGAACTCCTTATTTAAAGTAATTGTTAAATATTTAAAAATTGCTTGAAATTATTGAATATTTAAATTACTAAAGATGGCATTAAATGGCACAGAAGTCACAATTAGTAATTTTAAAGAAGATAAGCATAGAGTTAAAAGAGTTCAGCGTACCTTCTTTCACTTCTAAAGATTTGCAGCTTCAAATTTGCGAGTTTTCAGCTATTGAACGCTTCGAAACGAACTTTGACTCCAGAATCTGTTTTTGGGGGTACGATTAAAGCCTCTCTTTGTGAATCTTTAAAAACGTCACAAGACAACACGCAAAATCTAATTTAAATAGAAATTGATTGGGAATATTTTTTTCAGATGACCAACAGCTACTCTAGCAGAGCTATTGTCCATTATCATGTTTTAAGAGATGTTCGTCAAATATACTCTAAAATAAGTTTACGAGGAAGATATCCGATCTGAAAATAAATAAAACCTAATAATTATTAGGAAATGCTCGATATTTACGTTTGCACTTTAGGGAGATAATTTTCGATTTATCATTTTGAATACAGAAAAAGAAATGCGGAAATTTATTTTATACTAGTGCTATTTATTAGAATAAATAATTGCTTAACATTACCATTAAGATCGATTTTATTTTCTCAAGTATGCTTTCACCTAAAAGGAAGTTATTTCGCCATTAAAGAGGGTTTAAGAAGTCTAACCGTTGTTTGGGATGGCAAATCATGAAATATTTTAATCGATTTCGGTCTGATATTGGGTGATGTGCTTTTGTAAAAAAATTATTAAGGAAAAACATTGGGGTTAATCAGAATACATTACATAAGATACATTAGAAATGCAATACGCATAGATTAAATGTCCAGTTTTCACTTTTTAATGTATATAACAGTTAAAAATATAACATAAAAGCTGACGGTATAGTAAAAATTTAGATTATTAGAGAAGATAGAGTCGGATTTGTATTGAGAGTCAATTAACGGAGCTCAACTGGAAATCTAGCTTTGCGAACATTTGGCCTAAGTCCACTTAAATTAAGATGCTGATAAGTGCAACTAGTGTCTGTTAAGCTCGAATGTTACTAGTATTAGTTCAGCTGTAAAAATGTCACAGGATATCCAGAAATTCATAGCACCCGATAACGATAATACCGCTATATCCACAAGTAGATGAAATAAAATGTAAGATGTTATTTTCCATTGAGAATCAAGAATCTAAATTTGCATTGCTCACGCATTTGAGCAGCATAAATTATATAGATAAATATCACGAACGCCAATCTGGACCCGTTATGGAACACCTTCAATTAATGAAATGGAGTTGTTCGGAAATTAAATTGGTAACAGATATGGCCGCGGCACTTATGGACAGGGATAAACACAGGTTATCCGATGCTGCAATGAGGATTCGAATGAGTCGATCCACCTCACCATGGGACGTGGCTGTAAGAGCTTGTTTTAAACATATCGTCCACAATTATTTGTACCATAGCGTGGAAATATTCGAGTGCTTCATAGAAAAAATATTCACAGCAGTTGACTAAAAACGAAATTCGACCCGATACACCGTTGCTGCTGTCCACTAAGTTTTAAATTTCACACGAAACAATGTTTGACTGGAACATGGGAAAAAATACATCAATTTGACTATATGTGTTTCCTATGAAGCTACTCCTTAAGATTAAAATGCTATTTTCGTGCCAGCACAAAAAAATAGCATTTGAATTTAGCAAGCGGATGAAATATACTCTTTGTCCAACACAATTTGCATGCTTACTGCTTCAATTGATTAAATGACAGATCAAAGAGCACGGGTCAATCGGTGGAGACTGTAGCGTTTAAGCTTTCTGGAAGAGGGGGAAACTTTAGGAAATCATTCAGTTCTATCATAGTGGTAGCCCAGCAGAAAGAGAGACGAGTCACTTGCCACAGTTCACTCAAGAAAGAAACACCTTCTGACGTATCCCACCAACATCTAGCACCAAGACGAATTACATCTCGGGTACAATATCTTTTTGAGAATCTACAGGTATAAAAGAAAGAAATGATGAATTTTGAATACTACGTCTCCATTGAGCATCCTACTTCATGAGCTCTTTCCTCACCAAATGGAGGATGATGATTGGTGAATGATATCAGATGCGAGAAACAGTTATAAACTAATGTCCAATGGGTAAGTAAAAATCTCTTCTCTTTTACATCATTCACAAAGGAAAGCACAAAGGAGAAAAGAAGGTAAGAGAAGAATTACGTCTATACGAAGAGGTTGGCTGATAGAAAAATAAAGTGGAGTGCTGCGTAAAACCAATCATAGGATTGTTGACCGATGATGAGGAATGATAAAGAAGTAAGAAATAGAAAGTAAGGCAAGATATATTTTTCCTATATAAACAACTTTCATAATCAAGCTACATCCGTCATATTTCTTCCGCTGTATTAGACACATTACCCAATGACAGAACCAATCGAGAGCCTGGAATTATGTTTCCTTTTTTGGAAGAAATCACTTCGTGGTGAGATGGTATTTTGATGGCAATCTAAGGTATGCAAATAACTTTTTTGTCTCGAGAGGAATGTAACGTGGACATCTTTGTCAAACGCAGTCCCATATTTGTTGAAGCGTGGCCACATTTTCTCCTATTTTTCTCTTCGTGTCCGACATAGGTTTTCACCCAATAAAACACTCCCCTTAATCAAGTATTTTAGCACTCTTTCAAGAATTTTACAACTGGTCTAAGCTCATTACCCGGAATTATACCTCGTCACGTGCCCTTCTGTGACCCAATTAGTGGCTGGAAGTCGAAAACTCGAGGTGTAAGAGACTAAAAATATTCTTTAAAGTTATTTCACCTAAATTTTTTTCGGATCAAACTTCCGAACTCTCTATTTCTCTTGAATAAAAGATATATAGAGAAAAGGGAGGGAATATGTGAGAGATAGAGAGGGAAGGAGTGTAGAGGGGACTGGCTAAAGAAAACGAACGAGGGACACAACAGCACGTGATTATTTCGGAGGCTCGTAAAAGTTTCACGGGAGATCGCTCGCCCAGGGACAAAGTTTGCGGGGAGCGCGGAATTGGACGCCATAACTTAATTGGCAGCCGATCCCGCACACGATAGTCACTTTTTTTTTGCTTTCCCGACCCAACTCCTGGGCGCGCGTCACTCGGCGCGGGCGATACGTCCGCGGTTTCCGGCCGATGTCCATAAAGATCGTCGACGTGGCGTGGGTGCGCGGGACGGGCTACAGGAAGGGGGGGGGGGGCAATGGACGCGCGAGCCTGGAGACCTCAAATTGGTCACGTGACCAATTTGGGCCATCCAGGGATAATGCCGTTCGTTCCCGACCGGCCGAAACCGAGCGACCCAAACTCTCCCCCCCCCCCCCCGCCCCCCCTCCTCCTGTCCCTCCCCAACCCCATCCACCTCACTACCCGGCAGCGCCGTCGCCGATGTACACACTTCATCGCCCTGCCGCGCACACAATTGCACATCGAGGTTTTCGGATGGCGCTGTTAACTACCTTTTCCTGCAATTCCGCGCAAACCCTATTCCCGGTCACCGCTCGACTCAACCTCTTTTTGCACCGCGATTTTCCCTCAAAGTGGAAGTTGGGGGAGGAGGAGAGAAGTCTCGACTTAAATGCAGCAGCCCTTTCTCCGGATCCGACCTGCTCTCTTAAAAAGGATTCCCTCAAACTGTACTCACTCTCTCTCTCACACACAAACACACAGACACGTCCGCGCACGCTCTGCGGTAACACCGTCCCACCACATAAGCCTCTTGAGCACATTTCGGTCGGCGCGTCCAAACGAGAGCTTTTGGAGGATCCGAGGGCCACTCCAATTATTTGCTCGATTGAATTGGGAAACGGGTGATTTAGTGTCCCGAAATCCTGGTCCACCCCTCCGGCTATTCACACACCGGTGGGTCCGGTTGAAATCCTTGAGAATCGCCCGATGAATTTTTGTACGTCTATGCCACATATATGCATCCATTTAGACGGAGAAGAAATTGCGAATTGAATTCGAACGACAAACTCTCTTAACCTCTCCCAAACTCTTTTCTCTTATAACTACTTTCACCCTGTTAGCTTGACTTAACTACCTTGTATCAGTAATTTATGACGAATAAGTATTGCGGAAAACGTAGAAGAGAGCCGTAGCAAAGAAAAGGTATTTTAAAAATTCATCCAAAGTTATGTCTACCCTCGAGTATAAAGCCACTCGAAGATAATAGGAGAAGCAAGTTAATAAGGTAAATAATTTAGGGATGAAATACAAAGTCTTCATAAATTTGTTCTGTTGTCTAATTCTCTTTATTTCCCCTATCCATCAGAAGAAGCAAAAACAGCTAATATACTTCAAGCACTAGGGAGTCTGAAAAAATCTATTACAAAGCGAATGACTACTACTACATCGCTCAAAAATTTACCTATATAATAAACAATGGAGAAGTATAATTAGCATTTTTCAAAGAAATAGAGCTCCTAACCATAGACATTTATAGCTCAGACAGTTGGCAAAGAATGTCTTTTTACTGAGAAATAATTCAAAAATAAAACCAAAAGATCCCATCTCTACTTCCGGTATCGTCTATCTGAATTATTTAACTCACATAAATACCTCAATCCAATAAATTAAGCCAACAAAGCAGACTACTTTCGAAATTTATTCAAATTTTAGTTTTATAGTATTTTGAAAGATTACCTTCTTTTTCAGATGGAGTATCCAAAGTTGTTTCTTAACGGCAGTGAAAAATTACCTCCTATTCTCATGCCATATTTAAACGAATGGCATGGAGGACGATAATCAGCAGAAGACTAGCAACGAAAAGCAACCGAATCACTGGGGAAAAATCGACGCAATGCAATTATCCACCTGCTATCCATATGCCCAAATTTCCTCCAACAGGCAGAGACGACTGCGAAATGCCCAGAGTTTGCACCGCTTTGGAGAGGACATTGTTAACGTGACGAGGACGTGCTGCTGAGTGTGAATTGCGAGTGGAGAAAAATAGAGAGAAACGGGGAAAGAGATGCGGGAGTTTTGAGGGTACAAAAGCGGCATGAACTAGCTCAGCGGTCCGGCAGAACGGAAAGTCATGCTGAACTCGCCGTCGTTCCGACGCCCGCGAGTGTTATCGCGCCCGTGATTGCAAGCGAGCAGGGGGTGGGCGGGCAAGGGGGAGGTGGGCCATTTGGGTACCCGAGGGAGGGGGAGGAGGGAAACGCCACCGCACTCCACACACTCGAGAGAGGGTAGAACAACAAACTCTCTTCCAAAAACCGTTGCCTTTCGGACTCATCTATCCATAAATCTAGGGCCGTGGAGGACGTCGTACCCACCGCGCAGCCGCGCTGCGAAACTCTCGAAAACGTTTATTCGCGCACGTTGGCCCAACCGTCGACGATGTATTGTTTTCGTTGCACGCCCGATATTTCGCAGGTTAGGGTAGTGTGGCACGGCGGTGGGTGTGTACGGAAATGGATCCCTTTATTATTTCGGGTTTGCTGTTCCGATTTCGCGAATCCTCTCCCAACACGATAGTCACGCTCACAGGCTTCAAGCTGAGGTCCCCGCCCACAACAGACTCACTCTTTTTCCCTCTCCTCTCCTTTCTTCCCCTCCACCTTGATAATGGGTGATGATGCATTGAATCGCACTAGGCAAAATGCTAACTTGGGCCGTGCAAAACACGCCTTCTGCGCGATTTGAGCCGGTTAAAAGCGTGGCGGTGGTTATGCGAACGGATGAGACCAACGGATTACACGGAAACAACACTTCGTCCTCCCCTGGCCATCCATTTGGGACAAACTCGGACTCGGCTCTCTTTTCCGTCGCTCCGGTCCGCCCTGCGCGCAAACGTCCTTCTTTTTTTTCACTTCCCATTTTCACCGCCGCGCGTCCCGCCGGCAGGCATGACCGCTCAATCGAAGGATTCCCCTTGAGAGCGTGGTGGGCTCTCCGCTTCATTCCACGCGTCTAATTACCCATGAATACCTCCCTGAAACCTTAAAAGTGCTCGGCGCGCCGACGCCGGGTTTCGCCAAGGTTTGAGCGACACCCTTTGAACTAACAGAGTCGTTACGGGAGGCGGCGTGAATCACGGTTGTTTTCCCAAACACTTATGTGCACGACGTGGACAGTTACGAATGCTGTTTAGCGTTGTAACAAGCCCTCTAAATCATTTTCACAACAGGACGAGTAAACTAGACGTTTGGCTCTGATTTATCCTCACATTTCCAAGGCATTCGTTTCACCAAGGGATTAAAGGAATTAAGGTTTAAAAGGCTGAGATTAAATCAGTATAATCGCTTACATAAAAATGGTGTTCGCAAAATCCCTGGATTATGCTCAAATGCTTCGCAGCAACATTATCATATAAATAGTTATCACGGCTCTGGAAGGATTTAAGCAGGGAATTACTGAGCAAACATCCTAGATGATAGGCAACAAAAGTGCACACTCAATTTGAAGGTAGCATATACGCCAGGATAACGAATTACAGTGTCAAGTACCCACCCACCGTAAGGGCTGAAATTCTGTTTTAGAAACTATCAATTAATATGCATATTGGTACTGTAACCATTAAATTGAAATAAAGAAGTTCAAATAATTTCGATGAAGTACGTGATACTAACAAGCCTATCGCAGGAAAATATGTTGGATCAATTTTTCCAGCAGAAATAGTTTCTAACTATCGAGTAAACCCCGAAAAGAGAAAAATTAATATGCATAGGGAAAGAGAAAAATTAATATGCATAGGGAATAAGCCCAAAGATAATGGAGGTAAACAGATTAGGTGGAGGGCCCTTATGCATTTCAAATGTTCTCTATCTCACGTTTACTGGCAGGGTAAAATATAATGCTGCTATGGACAAGGGAAATGAGTTTACCGGAGAATCATATGATCGCAAGAATCTGGAGGTTTTGCCTTTCTATCGTGGTCCTTTTCATAATTAATAGAGACGGGAATAAAGGATAATAGTGATCTTGTTACATAGAGCTGAAACCCACTAGCTGATAAGCGTCATTGATAATCTGAATTTAGATGAACCCAATAAATATTGGATGATTATTTTACAGAAATAATATTTTTTCCCTTTAGAACATAATAACTCATTCCAAATAATAAATAAATCGTATTGTGTGCAATTTAATTGAAGAATGAGAGTTTCCATGCATCCAATGAAGGTGGAGTTTTTTCTAGTTTTCTGCATCTGTGGCTGAAGTATTTACCTTCGAAAGGTATTCATCATTTAAGTACGTTTTAGAAGTTCTTCAATTTTACCATATATGTAATTTATCAATAGAAAAACGATTTTTACCGAAGATCAAAATAAACGTGTGATGATGAATATTTGAAACAATACATGCTTCAAGTGACATAAAAAATAGATGATTGACTTCCGATGTCGCTGGATTAATTGTGCAGAAGACAATCATTCCATCAGAACTGTAATTTCAAAGTACATATAAATAGGGGATCAGATTGGTGTGGTGGCTAGAGTACTGATTCCCGGCAGTGGTGGATTTTTCAGTGGCAAACTGGTTCCTGCTTGAGTCCCTAGTTTAGGCCATATCAGGTTCAGTACTTCGTCCGTCGAATGGGACGTTAAGCCGTGGTCCCCTTGACTCCTGTTGTTAAGAGTAGTCTAATTTCAACGCCGGGTTTTTTTCCACCCTTCCGCCGTTCCTCAAAAAGGTTCCTACCACCTAACCTAAAAATGGTGCAGATGACCTCGGCTGCCATTCGCTTCACCTGAATAACTATCTCATCAATATGTATACATTTTTCATATGTTATCAAGCAGAGCATCGGAAGGAATAAAAAATGTCCTCTAGTTATCTCTCAGGTTATATAGTTATATACGTAACATTTCTGTTAAAAAGGAGGCAAACACTCCAATCCTTCAAAAAGAACAAAAAATAATCGAAAGAGAAACATTTGAATTAATAATTCAAAATTATCACAGCCTAGAAAATTTTAATTGCATTTCACGATAAAAACCCTCACTTCATATTTCAAAGTATAAATTATCATTTGGAAATGAGAGGTATGGCAAGAGTATGTTCGAGCAAGATATTTTTTATATTATTTTCAGACGCATAATTGAGGGAGTGATTGCAGATTGCAGTAGTATTATCAATTAACATTAAATGACAGTAGAAATGACAGAATATAATAATATCTGTTATCACATGTTTCTTCGACATGAAATTAGTAATAAAGACAACGCTAGCCTCCAAGAATCCATATTTAGAGCCAATTTTATTTTTTTTTCTAATAAACGAGCTCACTTTTAGCTTAGCATACGGAATAAATAATGCATCATTACGGAAGGATGATTTGCTAAATTTTTATGATTTTTTTAATAACCGAAATATTCTAACATACATTTCGATGGTACAAGAGAGAGCAGGAGGGAAAAAGATAACCAAGAAGATTATATGAGTGAGCAGGCTAAAGAATTAAACACTCCCTCTCCTCAGCCTTACGAATAGCCTTTCAGAAAGCCACAGGCGCAAAATATTAAAAAAAACCATCGAAAATTGAGCGGTAAAATGGGATCAAAATTTAATTCATTATCCTCTATAGTGAAAGAGCCTTAGCCACCATGAGGCTCCTCCATCCGTGGCCTGCTATCGTGGCCTTCGAGGTTTGCCTTGCTACAGCTGAATACCCTCGCTGAATAATTATGCCAAGTCGGCCGGTTGCACACAGCAACGGGGTATCACACTCGTGGGGAAGAGTGGGGGGTCGGAGCTTATCCGTCACGTACCTACTAGGAACCCAAGAGGACGCATCGGGACGTAACAAGGAAGGACACCCCTATAGTAAAGGGATCAAACGTCTTATTTTAGCCTGGTAGCCTGATCTTTAACCCCCTACAACCATTCCTCGCAGTGAATCGCAGGTAATTACGTAAATATAGACGCATAAAAATTTTCACTCAAGGTTAAAGTCGCTGACTATAATCAGTTATGTCAAATCTGTGTCCAGTCTTCACTCTCACCTTAAGTTGAATCCAACATACGATTATATGATATTCACGATTGTTAACTGGAACATTATCGTAAAGCTGAGCTAGGAATCCTTGATTCGATTCTCGGCTAAGCCAATTTTTTTCCGTTTTTATCCTGGACTCCTTCCACCTTTCCCAAAAACGTTTGGTAGCTCTTATACGCATTCCTTTATTTTCTTATTCTTTTTTATTCTTATTCCTTCTAATTTTCATGCTACTTATGTGCCTAATAAGTGAGAGGTTTTTAAGTTTGTGCACTACTCATATAAATTATCACGACGCAGAACTAATTTTACGAAACAGACTATTTAACAGTAACTACTACCTCAAGCTACCGGGCCTTAATCGTTAGTCGTGGAAAACATAACTATTGAAATAGTCACGTAAAAATATTCTACACTCAATTCAGTTTACGTGCCTAGAATTACGCAATATTTCGTATATCTTAGAAATGTATATAATTTTTTTCTTCTTTAAATGATGATTATATTTGCGTAAACTATCGCCCATACAACCCGTCGGTAAGCATGGCCTCATGATGCGTCGCAGTTTAAAGAAAATGCAAAGCCTGTAAAAGGATGGAGATGGGAGAGAAGAGCTTACGTTGATACACTGTTTATGATGGCGTCATCCAATAGAGCTGCAAAAGGTGGAATCGAATTGACTCAGAATCGATTTTCAATCCGCTGCGGCACACGCGATTTCCGTGATCAGCCGAAGCAAGGATGGGGATTGCCTGGGCCGTGTGACAGCAGAGGTCTTGTCGGCGAGAGGGGTTCTTGCCGACGACAGCAGGAAAAGGTCGGAAGCGTGTGCGAAGACGATACGTGGCTCCCCCGATAAGTGTGCCGGGGATGAGGAGAGGAGGAGGAAGTGGAAACTACGGAGGTTGTGCAAGGAGGCGACGAGCGGAGGGTTTCCGATCGGGAAGGCGCGGTGCGCAGGACAAAAACCCTTTCGGGAGAGTGAGGGGTTCTCCGCGACTCGAGAAGGGGGAAGATGAGGGAAGTGAGGTAGGCTCCAGGGAGACACTCCAAGTATCCAGCCGGGGGCCTCATGCCGTGCCAAAAGGGACGCAAGGTGAACACTCCAGCCGCCCCGATAGGCTGGCGGGAGAGGGTTGCGGTTTAACCGCGGAAGAAAAAGATTTGAAGAGGGAGGGAAGGGAGAGATGAAAGGTCTTGGCGAGGATTTGACGGCGGATGGGCTCTGAAAAGGTCGGCGGCGGTCGGTGGGCAAGATGGGGGTTGCGAGTTGAAGAGGGACGGAATGTGGTTGCGGCGGAGGATATGCCAATAAAGAGGGCGGCGTGCATAGCTGCCAGTAGGGCAGAAGGTTACCGGTGGCGATGTGGTGAGAGAGCGGGGGGTGTGTCGGTTGATGCCGGGACGCCTGGTCATCGGCGAGTGGTTGGCTCGGGTGACGGCGGTTGGGGAGAGTCTTTGGCGGGTTAGGATGTTGCAATAAGGGGTTGGCTCTCCCCACCCCCTGCGCTACGCCAAACGAGGCGGCGGTGGGGTGGGAGAAGGCCAGGAGACCCTGGCTCTCCCTTCCTCCCCACGCCATAGACGTGGGCAAGTTGAGCCCGAGCACGTACGGGCGTGAGGAGAATAAAAGGATTTCTCACGCCCGACATGAACCCTGGCGCTCCCCCATACCCTTGCCTTGCCCTAACCCATACACCAGCCCAACTTCCTTCCACCCTAGCCCTCGCTTATACATTCTCCTTCCTCCCTTCTCTCTCTCCCAACCCTTGTTCCCTTACAAGAGCTTTCCTATACAGGACTCGTCTCCCCCTCTTAACCTTCGTCTATTCCCGAGATACGTCCTTTCCTTTCCTACTCCCTCTCTCACTGGCCACCAGTACCAGCTTGCAGAGGCTCTATTAATACTTTTCCACCAAGTTCTATCGGACAGCACTCCGTGATGCGGTACAACTTTCCGCTGTTGGAAAGAAAGAAAATAAAATATCTAGGGGAAAGGAAACGAAGCGTTTTCCTCTAAATTTCTTGTCCGTCTATTTTATTTCGTGCTCCTCTCGTAACCAGGTAAACCGAGTACTTCCACCGTCTGTTCCGCAAATTGTTTTTGAGTTTACGAGCACCTTATAAAAGGGGTACAATGGTACGGATAGGGAATAATGATGGCCACAAACAACATTTTTGAAAAGCAAATAGTGTAACCGAAGAGACTCGTGCAGCAGCATGTTTGTGGAATGTAATCTTTTTAGATCAAATCCATTTCAATGGGCACATTTGGAACGACGACAACACTGACTTTCTTAAAAATAATCCTATATCAATATAGCTGAGGGAAAGGAAAATTCGTCGTGGACCATATGATATAGTTCATATTTTGCAATGCATAAGAAAGATTGCCAAATAATGATAATGCTTTTATATAGCGGAATTAAATTTAACGGATTCCACAATGCTGAGCTCTGATAAATTAGTTTTTAAAATCACAAAAGGTCTCCATTTAAGAGATCTCCCCAAAGTCAGGAACTTATCTAGATGGCATGCATATCAATGTTAAATAAAAATAATTGCATAATTTTTGCAGTGAAACTTTTCAACGTACATTCTTTTTTAGCTATTCTTTTGTGAGACACTTACGAGGGACTTTTGTTGTGTTGGCATTTTCGTCATTTGAGTTGATAGGAAAACTATTTTAATTAGAACAAAAGGAACAGTAGAGTTACAGCACAAAATCCACTTTTTGCACAATCGTGTTGCTAAATGAGCTAGTATTTACTCCGCTTGATGCATTGTAGTAGCTTCGTGCCTTGCGGTTTAATCGCGAAAAATAAGATTTGAACAGGGAAGGAAGAGAGAGATGAAACCATATCTTTCCACTTCATCCTGTCAGTTTAACAACGAATGTACCTGAATAACTGGCTCACAAAAAATACGTAAAAAAGTGTGATTTAATGCATAAAAAACGAAATTCAATCACTTGCCTGCATCGCTAGACTTGCATGCGACTTAATGAGGACTTCAATGGCTAGGAGGAGAGACTAGTCACCCTGATACGTCGTTGAACCAATCAGTATTTGATCGGAAATGGTCAGAAAGGAGCAATAGCCTGCGAAAAGCGATGGAAAAGGGTGCACCGTGGAGCACGTACATGTTCTGACTCTCTCACGACGGTTCTTTTCGCCACATCTTCTCCTCATCTTAGCAAAGGTACTCACACCTTCATTTGGTCGATTTGATGGCATCTGCGATGATATTTCTCCGTAATTAAACTCCCATCCCGGAATCACGCTGGTACTTTTTAATCTTGAGACAACTCCTGCAGCAACTTCACTGCTACCCTTATAGCGCCCACTTCCCCGACTGCCCGAGCGTTATGTTACCCTTGAGCCATCCTTCCTTTATTGCTCTCTCTTTATGGCTCATCTACGCCCTCGAGCCAAAGCGCAAACTAGACGCGGTATACGGTGGACACTCGTGCTTTGTGAGACCATCAAATGGCTTTACTTGCATCAAATTCCATCCCGATTCTCAACCCTACGAGAATTTAATCCCATCGGACGTGGTGGAAACCACCTTATCAAGGATCCGTCATTAACACGGCGAAAACGAGCAGGCCTGGCTGTAGATCGTGGAATGCATATAGATTAACGGCGATGGCCAAAAACTCTTTAAAATGCTGCTGGTGGAGGCCAATACAGCATTGCTTAGGTTAAGTACCATTTCTCGCATTTACCCCATGCTTTCTCATAATTCGATTTCAAGCCATATTATAAAAATACCTACATAAAACAAAACATTGAATATAAAATTCTTTAGTGCTTCTAGTAAAATAAATATCTTTAGATGCACATTCTTATAAATACATGCATATAAAATTCAGCAGGTCTCTTAATTTTTTGGATTAGATTGCAAAATGTTTAAATTTTACATGTAAAAATTTATTATATTTAAAAAAAACGCTATTTTGAGCCTCACAGGCAGATTACTATATGGCTAGCATAATATTCACGTTTTTTTTTTTTACAAAATAATCACTTTTCACAAGGCATCAAAGTATTTCGAACGCACGGTATAGAAAATACGCTACAGTCCAAAAAAGATATTAAAAAAGTGTATTGTATACTTTGGCATAAAAACTATTTATAACTCGTCCTTACACTCCTATTTTCAATGATTTCTATGCATAATATTAGGCATTTGACATTACCAACTCCTCAGGCCTACCGCAAATCCATTTTCAATATATTTTATATAGTAATAAAATAAATCGTTTTCTCTCATCAATGAGATAATAATTATAAGTTCAAATATCACGAGAGTATTCTAGTTTTATACAAGCGTGAATATTTTTGCAGTGATTAAACCTAAACTCATTTATCATAAATTGTTTTTAGTTTTGTGATTTATTGTACATGAAACGCATTACAATCCAGGCACATTATGTGACCTTAATTCTACAAATTAACTGAACTAGAAAAACCATTTAATGAATATTTACAAGATCTATCCATCAGTGGAATATTTTCAAAAAATAACTGTGAATATTATTATGAATATATTAAACAATTAGGAATAGAATGAGCTCAAATGAAGTCACCTTTAAGAAAAATGCTAGCGTAGGAGGAATGAGTTAAAAAAAGTAATTATAAATGGCGATTTACACGAAAACGTAAAGAGATTTTACAGTTTGAAATTGGGGTAGGAGGAAATTTTGGCGTTTCCTCTATCCGAAACCTTCCCTACTAGGTCGCCTTCAATCTCCCGCGCACCCACTCCCGCAGCTAAAGGGTTCTCGTGGAAGCCGGAATGTAGAGGGGAGAGCGCAGGGAAAGGGTCAAGGGGGCAGGGGTAAGTGAGAGGAAGAGGAGATGGGTTGTAGATTGCAGGGAGAGCGAGAGGGAGGAGACGGCTATTAGTGGAGTGTCGCGCACCGACTGATAGGGAGATTGAGGCCTTGTATGTGAATGATGAAGTGGGGGCTCGTCCCCGAGGCAGGGAGAGAGGTCAGCCGGGGAGACCCAAGGCGGAGGATTAAATGTGAGAGGGTGGCGGCTTTAAATAAAATGCGTGGCCGATGGAGATGGCTCACCGCGACTCGTCCTCAAGACAGGATATCGCAAAGGAAACACACACGCCTACCTCTAGCGCCCTTGTATCCTAAGAGATTCACAATCGTCCCTCGAACGTTAAATGTTAGTAGGGAGATGCTAGCGATGATAGTCATGACGACGTTAAGGAGATAATAGCGATAGAGAGAATCACTACTGATTGACTGAACTCCTGGTAATTTGATAATTTTCTGAGAATCACTACTTGAGCACTAAGAAAGAAATATCTCAGCGGCATTACCCCTCCCGCCATATCGTGCGTAAAACAGTGAATCCACTAGTACCGTTCATTAAAATGTTAATGATAACGCCTCGTTACTCTCGACCCTCAAATCTGCATCTAAGATAGAAATCCTACATTTGCCTATATTACCCCACTTTCAACATTGGCGTAAATTAGTTGGTCTCTACAAATTGATTGATTTACCACAATTATGGACATTATTGCTATTTTAGGACTTTCATGTTTGTGATTTAGTTCCCACAATGAGCTCAATTGTGTATTTATTTGCTATTCGTAATGTATTTGATATGTACTACGTACCTAACGTATGTCTCATGTGCAAGTTACCTGTTCTCACAACGAACGTAACGTTATTTTGTTTTATTTTTTTGCTCGTTATTTGCAATTTAATTCATATTGTTATATAGTGCTTTTGATCTTAGAGGATATTTGCCCTATAACAAATTCAATTACAATCACTCAGACGAAAATTGGATTATAGACATACGTATGTGATTATACAGATAAACAAGGATTAATTTGAGGACAAACTTGTGTTAATCCAATGTCTCTGCGATTTTAAAGTTAGAATATCATACAAAACACTATAGGTGTTTCTATATATGCAATCTACAAAGAAAGGGGAGGCGACAACGAAGTTCAGCTATGCAACCACGGTACCGATGAAAGAAACCTTATTGGCAATCTAGTGAACATTGGCACCATCAAACAAAAATTAATACATTAGTTAACATTGTCTGAGCTATAGAGCGTATATGTCATCTTTTTCAAAAGTCACATCATATACTCGTTGGCCCAGATACATTTATGATCAAATTCCCGACATTGATTCAAGAACTCATTACATTCAGTAAGTTATTCAGCATAAGGCTATACTTAACGTATCTATAATTTGGTAGATGATAGCGAAATTTAGTCATTTCTGCACCCTAACTGGAAGCCAAATATTACCACAGCTGTCGGCATCTCTGGTCATTTTTGCATTAAGGATGAGTGCGTAATTATTCAGTGATAGGGATATTTCTTGAAAAAGAGGAAGGATGGAAAAAATTCAGGCGTTGGCATCATCGTACTCTAAACGGGTGATGGCAAGGAGTCCTCGGTTTTGCGTCTCAACTGACGGACGGAGTACTAAACATGAAATGCCCATCTCAATATCTCCAGACATAATCGAAAGTACTGTGTTGTTACTTTTATGAGATAAGAAAAACATCTTGACGCAGGATGAATCGTCAAAAATTCTTTTCCCTCGATGGTATAGGAAAAATCTTCATCCCGATATTGAAATTGATTCAGCTTTTTACACACGCAGAATGGCAAAATGTGTTATTTCTCGGACAATTCAAAGAATTTAAATGATTTTTAGGTTATTAGAAAGAAAAAATCATTTAGTTTATTTAGTTAGATACTCTTAGAGGTCGGGATAAATATACGAGTTTCAATTTTTCCGTAAAAGGGAGAGAGCGTAACTACTTTCTCCCCAATGTTTCAACAAACGCTTTGATAGGGTTGTCAGTTTGGTAAAAAATTATCGTGGAGAAAATTTAATCTAGCCGTAAAACAACGAGGAAACCAAGAGGAGTGAAAGAATTCTAATGCTTGATTACCACTCGTGCTGCTGTAAAACACTCAAATGTCACCGTCTTGATAAGCTCGAGCGAACGGAAATATCCCAAGAGGCTACACCTGGGCAATAAAATGTGTTTCGAAAGTGAAAGGCCATCTCTAGTAACGAACTGTACAGAAAGGGAAATAACGTTCAACATTCCTCCCGCGAACGATGGAAAAATGGAGAGCAGATTATAAATGCACCGAAATACTTTCACTCTTACCGGGCGCTGATTTACGCGAAAGCTTTTCATGGGGATATTCTGCCCGCGCCTGCATCTCTTGCCCTTTGAAAAATGCCACGAAGAGCGGAGACCCACGAGGAAAGGGATGTTAAACTTGACTAGTAATAAAGCGCGACACATTTTTCGGCGGAGAAAAAAATCCATTAGGGGCGGAGTGAAATTAGTTTAACGCCCGAAATATCCATCCATACATTAAAATAGCTGTCGCGTCCCTCTCCCTCTTCCCCGAGGAAAGAAGGGGGAGGGGGGATGGGGGTACGTGGGCACAAAAAAGCGCGGGGGCGCAGCGACAACAAAATGAATCAAACCGAACACCTCGGCCGGAGGGGGATGGGGGGGAAGGGGGAAGGGGTGGGGGAAAGGGTAAGGAGACCTTAATTTCACACTAGGGTGGAGAGGGCGGGGACCGGGGCCCGTCACCATTGGTGACCGCCCTCAACCCTAATGGGCAGCTCCACCCCCCTTACCCTTTCGCATTCACCCCTGAAAAAAACCCTTTTCCGAAGAATTTACATATGTACTCGCACATATGTGGATGCCAGTATGTGGCAAAAAGAAGAAGTTGAGTCGCCCTTCTTCCTCTCTCTCGTTTCACGGTCACCTTTCTCTCCAAAATCCGACGCGACGGTGGCGCGTAAATATGTGAGTGGCAGTTGTGCGCATCGCAAGCTCCGTGTCCCAGGGTGGGCAGTGGAGTGAACGGCGGTGAGGTGCGGGTCGGCTCCGTTTGGTGCACGGCTTCCATGGTGTCCGGCAGGCACATCACGTGCCGAGTGTTAGAGGCGTAAGTGATTTCAAGAAAGATATTCTGTGCCGGTAATAATAAAAGAAGCGAGTCTATTGCCTTTTAGTATTCCGTCTATTGCTGCCTCCTTTGAACAATCCCATCACCTTCCTCTACTTGCCTACTATAAATTACTATTCTTTATTCTTAATCCTATCTATAAGAGGCTCATCTTCTTCATTTTTCACCAAGCACACATCTGGGAAGTCTACAATCATGGTTCGTCCTCCAATCTCAAGTTTTGTAGCCATGCATCAGGTAACCTATATTGTTCCTATAAATTAAGTTTTTAAGCTTTAAAAAAATAGTGAATCCCTCTATGCCGATGTCAAAGTGATCCATAGTCTATTTTCGTTAGTCTACCACTGTGGTTTCCCTACTGTTACATTTCTGGATCAGGATCACTACGTTTCCAATTGCCAGCTCCCGGACTTCCAGGCATCTTATTCTAGGATTTAATTCCTATTACTATCGGCAAATAATCCCTGCAAACCTTATATTCAAACTAGACGAAAAAATGAAAGATTTAACATTTAGCAAAAACGGGTGCATCAGCCACAATAATGTCAAAAGGCAAAATTGGACGTT
Organism: Platycnemis pennipes; assembly: GCA_933228895.1. Taxonomy (NCBI): domain Eukaryota; kingdom Metazoa; phylum Arthropoda; class Insecta; order Odonata; family Platycnemididae; genus Platycnemis; species Platycnemis pennipes. The sequence continues at coordinate 132,477,204 of OW121851.1, read as the reverse complement.
CAGAAAACTTATTCTGCACTTTGGAATAGACTTGAAACGTTAAAATAAATCTGAGGATTGAACATATAGCACTCAAGTTATCAAAAAAATTGTATTTGATTTCGTTGTGACGCCTAATTTATAAGCTCATGTAAAATAATTGTTGGTGACCGAAGAGCTATGGTACAAGAAAAATAAAAGTAACTTCATTTTATTACTTCAAAGATCTAGAACAACTCCTTATTCAATCACTTTATAGATGGCAAGGAGATTTATTATGATGCTAACGCAATATCGGAAGATTAACTAATGCCGCAAGAGACTTGCGGAATTGTGGAAAAATACTAACAGTGGAGACAAAAAAATAGTTCATCAAATGAACCTGAGCCTGAGAAACGGATTCACTGACGCGGGCGACATTTTCCCTCAGGGAAAGCACAAAAAGCTTACTAAATATCCGTATGGTGAGGTTTTCCTCGGGGAGGTTATTCTGTATCAGCACACAAACCCAGGCGCAAAGTCACGTTGGGACGCATTTTCCTTTTGAGAAAGGAAGTAAAATAGTAAAGAATTAGGGGAGAGGAGGCGTTCATTTCGTCGGCGGAGATGGGAAATGAGAAAGAATGGCTCTTTCAGTGCGTTCAACACCCCGGTCGCCGCATTAATAACAACGATTACTCACAACAAAACAAGATCGGGGAAAGAAAAGCTCGGTAGGAGCGCAGAAAAGAGAGAGGAGAAAGAAATAAGCGTGGGAAGTGGAAGACTGAGAGTGATTAGCCACGCTGGTAAAACCACCGGAGGGGAGTACCCGAGGGAGAGAGACGCAGGCTGCGAGGGGCGAAATAAGGAAAAAGGGAGGATTTGTGGCGGAAGAAAGAGAGTAATTGAGGGGGGGAGGAGAGTTAAAAAGGGGCGGGGGGAGATAAATAGGGGGCAAGAGGAAAATGTTAGATAAACTAAGTTTGAGGAAGAACTTGACGGATTTGAACGAATAAATGGCAGAAAAATAACGAGTGGCTCGGGAGGCATTGCTTTAAATATATAGCGTTGTGCATTACATACCTTAAACGAGAATCTAAATGACCTGGAAACACAACAAATATATCCAGGTAGAAGAGGTAATTGCTATTAATGCATACTTATTCGTTTTTTAATGCAACAGTCAGCGGTTGTTTGAGGTCATTCAGTGTTTGCATTTGATGTCCATAGAAATCGATCAAAACCTGCTTGTATTCCACTTGGCAACATTTTATATAATTTCCCCAAAGACCTTAAATGCGAAAAAAAAAGATCACGGGATAGAATTAATGAATAATACAAAAATAGCATAAAGCTCTATTACTACTGTAATGTGTACTAAAAATACTGTATTATTCAGTAAAAATAATGCAGTAATAAGTAATCGAGTCGCCTCATAAAAATGCTCATTCGGTGATTTACTACAGGGGACACAAGCGTTTAGTATTCTGTTAAAATGATGAATAGCAGAGGAAAACATAAGCAAGTACTTGAACCGACTAAACTAATTACATCGGATATTCTTTATAAGAAAACAGGAAGGGAGCAACAAACAAAAAAGCCAAATGTAAAATTAGCTGCTTATATATTAATGGGGCACATGTGCTGTACCACCTAACTTTTGCACGAAATATTTACAAAAAAATGGCCTCGCTGGGCACATCAATTGGAGAAGTAATAAATTACATTATTCAACATGGCATGGAAAATAAAATTCCATTCACTACCCCTTTATCATCAAATCTAAGAATATACTTTAACATTTTTAACTTACAGAAGGAAACATAACATTAATTAATAAAGCAATTTTCTGAGAAAATTTCTTTTCAGAAGTGAATACACCTAACAAAAAATCCAATAGAACCTGTTAGAAACATAACCTGTTTTCAGAGAAATCGTACGAGAATAGTTTCAAAACACTATTTTCTTTCCAAAATATGACTTCGAAGACGCTATTAATAATTTAAAGGTCGACGGTAGGTACCACTTGAAGGCGACCTGAATAGCCGTGATGAATGGTAAGACTGATGTGAGTTAAATAGCATCAAGCATCACCACTTTCTCGGCATGAATAAAAACTTAAATAATACACTTCCATCAGAAATATGAAAAGGGAAACTTGAATTCATAATTATGATTGAAAATTCCAGGAATAAAATAGCCCTTCCTATTTCCAAATGCCTTCTTTGGAGCGTTTGCTGAGCGCATTTCCATTATTTAATATGACGGATCCATGCAATTCCAAGGGGGGGTACAACTAGCAGAGATTCTATTCACCACTGAAAATGATAAGTAAAACGAATTCTTTCAAACGTAAGGTAGGGACACCGTGAGACTAAAACACTCGCGCTCCTAGTTTACGGTGGGATCACAGCATAAGAGGGAAACAAGCCAACGACTCGATTTTGCCACAAGAGCGCGGAACGGTGGGAAAAGAGGGGTGGAACGAGTCACGAAGGGAAAGCATGGGTCGCGGGAACAACAGAAAATGCTGCTACCTGTGAGATTAAAATAAACGGTCACTAGCGGGACATGCGGCGACGCGTGAAAGAGTTACCGCGGAGGGCGGAGGCCGGGAGAAATTGGGGAGGACAGCGGGAGAAGAGAGGAGAAAGCGAGAGAGAGAGAGAGACAAAGGGAGGGAGAGAGAGAATGAGAGCGAATCGGGTTGGGGGCGGCCGAGAAAGGTGGTGGGGGTGTAGGGGGGCAATTTGCCCTGATGAGTTAGAGAAGGCCCGTTGGGGCCATTACAGCGACCGCTAAGCTTTACTTTTCATTGAGATGGGTGTGTGGGAGTGACGGGGGAGTGTGGGATGGGTGGGCGGGAGGAGATATGGAAAGAGAAGGCAAGAGTGAGGAGGCGAAAGGGGACGAGGAGGAAGGAAGGGAGGAGGAAAGACAGGGAGAGAGGAAGAAAAAGAGAAATGAATTGCGTAGTGGACGCAACGATGGCCGGCGGCAGTAATTCAGCGCCTCCTGGGAGAGCAGGCGGGGGAGACGAGGTGGGGAGGAGGGGGGGGGGGGGGTAAGGGTCAGAAAGTTAAAGCGGGCAGAAGGGAAAAGGATGGGAGGAGAATGGCCTGGGCAGGACGGTGGAAACAGGGGGAGTCGGAGGGCTGGGACGGGAACTAGGAACTGGGGGGAGGTGATACTAGTCGAGGAGGGGTGGAAGGTGCAAAGAGGCGGGCCGAGGAGACAATAGCGGGGCAAAGGTACAATTGGAGAGGGGTGAAGGACGTTGGGGGAGGGTGAGAGAGAGAGGTAAAATGGGTTGGCAAGAGATTTTTAAATTCCCCGGGAAAAGTCTCGGGCGAAATTAAGATTGTGTGCGCGCACACAAGAGTTAACAGCCAGCGATGAAAAGGATCTTTTGCAAGAGGAGAGCGCCCTCGGAGAAATAAATTGGTACTACTGATGCGATGCCATTTCGTACAAATTTTTGAAGCGAAAAATTGCGAAGTAGACTGAAATTTAAAAATGAAAATTATTTTTGCAGTTTTGATCCGGCATTTTCAGTGCATCAGGTTTTTACACGGTCAACTTTAATACAAGACAATGACCAAGAATAATGGGTCAATATTCTGCCTGAAGGGAGATACACTCCATAATTTGGACTGTATGGTGGGGAGGAATACGTTGCTTAAAATTAAATCTAAATATTAAATTAAATAAAAATGTTTTCTTTGTAATACTAGTGCAGACTGACAGTCGAGAACACTTCAAAGAGCCATTAAATTTGCTTCCCTGAGCTGGTATTATTATGATCCTGAAAGCTTACTGACATCTATTAAATAGTAAGGCGTTAATAACAACATTAACTTAAACAGCTAGAAATCTACAAAAGTACATATAACACAAAAAACTACACTATGCAAAAGCCATTCCCTTGCATTAGAGAGGTAGTTAAATGGATGCTCACGAAACTCACTTGAGTCCGAGTTGAATGAAAAGCGGGTTCGACCTTGGGTTAACTTTCAGGAGCATTGAAATACGAAAGTTAGCAGAAGGGCATTCCTTATCATTAACAGAAAAGCAATGCAAAAGCCTTTCAACTTTTCACAGCTAAATCTAATTATGTTATCATGATCAGAGCGAATGAGGATGAACAACTTCTGCGGGAATATGGATGGGAAGAGTGAGAGGAATGAATAATTTTAGAAGCATGAATGAATGAGTATATATCATACTATAGCCCTTTAATGCACAAACTTTCTTATTATCATAAATATGAGTTATAATTTCAAGACAATATCCAAGTAACCAATCAAATTATTTGAAAAAGACGATTTTATTTCAAAGGGCAGTTCAGATAAACGGCTTTTCAAAATATTAAAACACCCTGCACAATTATCCGCTTTTACAGTTTTCCCACAGCTTTGTGCAACCATTTCTCATGAAATATGGTAATAATCTGTCACAAAAATTACATTTGGATTCAATAGCGTTTGTCGCAGCCATCATTAAAATTATGCTGTCTTTACTTACAATATAAGTTGAACATTTAGCGCAAGGATGTTTTTAATTATGCTAAAATTCAGTAAAGAAGTAAAACTCCTGCATATATATAATAACATATTCCTATACTTTAAGCAAGGACTAAAGACGCTCCAGTATTAGAGGAAAATTGTACTGAAAATAATACTTGACTGAATTCTTCCGGCGCTTGATATTAAATATTAAAGGCAATGATGTTAGAATACGAATTTCGTTGGGGCTCATGCAACAGAAAAGACTGGTTAACCTAGACACACCAAATAAACAATTCACATTGTATACTTGAATAACTTCTCTTTGACATCTTTCGTTACCTGCTCCACATAACTATTGAAGGACTACCCCTTCTGGTTTTCGTACAAAAACTGCAATTAAGAGACCTTCTCACCTCTAAATGTGTTGGAAATCAAGAGTTTTAATGAAACGCAATGTATCTCCTATCTTCTTAAAACCTATAGAAAATTGCTTGAGGAAAAAGGTTTTCTGAACCAAACATCAAACCACGAATTCAAACCAATCTAATGAAACACCATGAACGAAGAATCAAACCGCAATACCCAGGATTTCAGATCTCAAAAGCAATTTTTCTTTTCTTAAATTTCTTAAAAATCTGTTCGTCACTTACAATACGAATTTGATTTCCTTTCACTCATCAGTAACGACAAATTTCAAACGACACAGGAGCGAACAGAGTGTAAAGCAGTCGTGCTAAGCGTGCGCGTACAAAATGCAGATCTTCACCCATGGTAGCATCAGATGATAATAATTCGTAGCGTATGACTAGCATGCTGATGTAGATGATCATCGATAACTTTGGAGATTCATTTTAGTGCAAGGCAATTCCAGTCATGACATTGTATTCATTAGAGATGAATAGCGGAGACGACAAATAGTATCAGGAAAAATACAATTCTGCCTCCGTCGTCACATGACTCGAACACAAGCTAATCCTGGTTAAGAAGAGTTATATCCCTGAGGAAAGTGTAATGACATCACAGCAGTAATGAAAAGCGATTGCATGAGCTACCCTTATCGACGTCTGCTCGCTGACAGGTGACTGACTGGCGGTAGGTACAGCGACAAAAGAGGAGAGAGGAAAACACATCGCTAAAATTAGGAGTACCCGAAGAGCCGTGGAGTAGAAAGCTCAACCGGGCGTAGCATGAGAGACGAACGGCGGGAGAACTCGCGAAAACCTGGAAAAACGGGTGATGGAGACGAGGAATTGAAGAAAAAAAGGTGGAAGAGAGGAAAATGCGGGAATGGACACGGGCGAGGGAGGATGGGGCGAGGAGCATTCGCTGGAGGGCGGTTAGTACGAGAGGGTTGGGATGAATGTATTCGGGCGGAATTTCAGGCGGGGCGGAATGGGGGATCGCGGGAGTGAAATTCGAGGAATGAGGGCGAGGAGGGAGGCTGGCTTTCGCAGGTACAGAGCAGGGGAGGAAAGGAAATGGAACGGGAGTGGATAAAATGATAATAATAATAAAGAGAGGCAGTCGTTGGAGGGCGGGGGCGAAACACACGGGGATGAAACACAGAGTAAGGCAGCGTCGGGAGTGGCGAGTGGGGGTTGGAAAAGAAATGAGATGGCAAGTGGGGGAGGATAGATAAAGAGGAAGATGATGAAAGGGGACAATAAAGTGACGGAAGAGGAGGAAGATGCGACATGGACGGAGAGACGCGAGGGTAAATATAAGAAGGGTGGCTTATTTATAATAAACGCGCATCTGAGAAGCAGTGAAAAAGAGGGCTGGGATGTGGTGTTAGAGAAGAATGATGAAGATTAAATGGATCGGCCGAGTGAAAAACGAAGAAACCTCAAGAAGAGTGGGAGAAAAATAAATCTCCTGAAAACTCTAAAAGAAGACGGGAATACTTAATCGGCCATATCTTAATACACGATGGCCTGATGAAGACAAACGTCGAGGGAAATGTGAACGGGAAGATTGGAAAAGGCAGGCCTCGTGTGAGATACATGGGACAGGTCGTGAAGGATGTAAAAGAGAGGAATCTCGTGAATATGGAGAGGTTGGTCGATAGGAGAATCGAGTGGAGGGATTCAACAAACCAATCCTAGAATTGTCGACCGATGATGAAGGAGGGAGGGGGAGCGGAGATAATAGACGAGGTACTAATGAAGATGGCCTCATCCAGGGTCTCGGTGCGAAGAGAGAAGTAAAAGCAGATATTGAGATGGATTCCCCATGCCGAAGTAACAAGCGAGCAACCCCCCGATAACGGGCGTCGAATAACAGCGTTTATGTGAACAGAGGCCCCCTTTAGCGCCATTTGCGACACAATGAAAGCGCGGCAGACGCGAATGACAGTGTCTCCCGTGGAACGACTGATGCTGAGGGAGACTGGCCACTCCGAATACTGATCCACATGGAAGGGTTTTCATTTCTTACAAGGGGAGGAGGGGAATTTAGCTTGATGTCGGGTGAACCTAAAGGTCTGACAAATGAAAATACGCGTAGGTATATACATATCTATGCACTATATGGAAACCCACATATATACATATATATTCTTATCCAAACATACACAGGTGAGGAGCATGTGGAAGACTCAACGTGGGCCGAAATTTTGACGGTCGAACGAACTTTCCGGGCCGATCTTCCGGGGAATGTGGAAGCGCGAAGGTTCACTATCATCAATACGTCACAAAAATAAAAAATACGCTCGAGAGCGGAAGTGGGCCCAAAATTGGCACAAAAATGAACGCAACGACACAAAACGACGGTAAAAATACTTGTTTTTATCAGTTCTGTTATTTTTACGCTCGAAGTATTTGAAGAATACGAATAATACCGTTCCATTTTCCGTAAATTTAAAAATAACTCAATGCACTCCCAAATATGTCTACATTTTTTCTCAGAGCTATCCCAAAAAACCTCCTAAGTTTGTGTACGAGGGGAGTTGAAAAGCGAAATGAAAGGACAGAGAGTAACGTCAATTTTATTTGCAAATAAAATTGACGTTACTCTCTGTCATGAAAACAGACTATGGTAAGATAATGGCCACAGTCTCACCAATTCAATTTATAACAGGTTAGTCAGATGTGTAGAAGGGAAGGTAAAATTTAGTCCACTTCGTTTTTCGATTAATTTTTACCATCATGTCCCACGTGGAACATATTTTTACACTCAATATATTTAATGCAAATAAGAATATCATTAAAAATGAAGCTACTATCACGCGCAAAAATATTTTCGGTCATTGAGTACGTAGTAATGCCAATACAACCACTAAATTATTAGTATCCAAATTTTCATTCCATATGCAAGGCCAGATCGCGTAGCAAAAATCATCAAACGGCGTAAAATTAAGACAGCTGCTATTATATGCGCATATATCTCCCCTGGACAGCCATATATCGTTTCGTAAGTAGCTCTCGTACTGGAGATTATCGGAAAGAAGGATTCTCATCGGCATTGGACCAGGTTCCCACGGTCTGCTGCCAAACGCATCAATAAGAATAATACCAACAAAAATAAGGAAAACATGAATACAAAAAGTGCATATCGACTTAATGGTTAATGCAAACAAACAACAAGCAACAAAACACTGGGAATAAGCGGCCCGCATTCATAGCCTGATTTCATTTCAAGATCGTTGCCTAAATGAGATCCTACATTGATCTCTACTTCGAAGTTCTTGTCCATGAACGCATTTATGATCGAACGATGGATATGAGCGTTTTTAATTGTTATTTTTCCTCTTCATATTAGCAATTTTACATTGAAATTAAGCTCATCTAAACTTTACCTTATCTATAAGGAAAAATGATTGAAATCATACCTCGTATAGTTTTATATACTCGGGGATGAAGGGAATAGTTTTGTTTTGCAGTCAGGAGAGAGATTAGCTAAAATATTGGAGTATATACCGTATATAAAAGCCACCTACAAATAAGATCGAGCATGAACTCCCTAGTAAGTATAGCGTTAAAGTATGGCTGAAATCCTAAAAATTGTTATTTTTATTTTAATGAATCCTATTGCTCAAATTAAAAATGTGACACTGAATTTGTTTAATCTTCAAGAAACTTTCTTATTAATAGGAAAAGCCTGGTCTGTGCACAAAAAGAAATTGGATGAACCGTACCAGCTGACTAATCAAGCTCGTAGACCACGGCAATTTCGAGGTATCATTGGGTGAGAAATCGTTTTGGGTGGGCAAACTGTTCGGGATAAATATAGAGAGAGATGATATAAAGGTAGGTGGGTGGCGTGGGAGGGACGAGGTCAGCGGCGGCGACGGAGCGTGGGGGGAATCCAGATGTGAGGGATCGACTGCGATATTCGATCGGAAAGGTCAAGAGGGTGGGGGGAACAGCCCCACGCGACGTCATCCCTCTGAGATTCAGACGTCCGAGATTAAGGAGGAAACTTTTCGCCTCCTCGCGCAAAACGAACTGCCGCTGCTCCACAGGTTCGATCGAAAGCCATACGAAACTTAACTTACATTTTGACCCCGTCGACTCCTCCCCTAAAGCCCTTCGCCACCTCCAGATACCTGGACCGTTTGCGGGGGGAGGGGAGAGGTCTTCAATACTGATACTACGTGGCGACATCCAGTGCAGGATTCACGAGATTGGACAACTTTGTCTCTTTGCCGTGCGGAACGAATTGAGTACGGACCTGTCAGAAATCGGGGGGAAGTAAAAAATAAGGGGAGTGTGGCTGGTTAGTTGGGCGTGAAACATCGGGAGAGAATCATCGGATGGGCGGGGATTGAAAATTGTGCGACGGACCATTATACCCGATCGAAGAGATGGATTGCTTTTCACCGAGTGATCTCTCTGCGCGGACAATCTCTCGGCCCGTGAGTACATGACCAGGACGTCGAAACCGATGCTCGGAAAATTTTACCAGCCGATAAAATTGCCGGTAGAGAACGTGACACCACCATAAAACCCAGAAAAAATGAATTCAAAACGTCTACAAGAACATATTGGTTAAGACAAGAAAAAGAAATGACTGGGAATAAGCGGCCCGCATTCATGGCCTGATTTCATTTCAAGATTGCTACCTCAATGAGATCCTGCAATGACCTCCAATTCGACGTTCTTATCGATGAGCACAATTATGACCAAACGATGGACATGAGAGTCAATTGTTATTTTTCCTCTTCATATTAGCCATTTTGCTTTGAAAGAAAGCTAATCTAACCGTCAGCTTGTATAGAAGGGTAACACTTGTTGAAAAATCTATCGGAACTATTTATAATTATAAAGTGAAATTATTAAGGTAGGCATCATTGGAATCATTGAGTATGCCGTAGTCCCCATAGTTAACACCTTAAGTTAAAAGAGAAGATAATTTTGGAATAGAATCACTGGGTTCTGAAATATTGATGCACTATCATCTAAGTTAGAGGGAAGTTGACCGACATCTACGCTCATTTGAACGATATAAATAGGAGGGGCATTGAATTTGGGTAAGAATATATTCAAGAAACGGAGTGCGAAAGTAGCGAAAAAAAGTGAAAAGGACTGGAAGGGTAGTGCGAAACCTGGCTTTGGAATTAGCATCCTCTCAGCGAAAGGCGCCAAGTGGACTATCCGACGGACAGAGGACTGAACTTGAAGTGTTCTCCGCACAGCAGAGGCATACGAATGAAAATCTGTGTCGGCCAGGATGCATATCCGTTCCCTAGAGTTGGGGTATCATCCAATCATAAGCAAGCAAACGTAAGCTAGGTAGGTATATACAAATGAGAAGAAACGTCGCAAAATCAGGGAAGATGCTATGCATTGGAAGAAAAATTTCAGTTATATTTTAATTAACTGAGTAAAACGTTATAATTACTTATTTATACTATAAACTATTCTACCAAGGATTGCGTAGCTCGAAGTAAATGTGCGAATTGACTATTTTTTAAAGAAATCAATTAAAACGTAGTACAATATTTATTCAAGAGGACACGATTCATTGAAGAGATAAAAATGATGAAATCACCCTGAACGAGGGTGTTCAGAGCCTTATAAGTGTTGTGCTACGACTCACATAAAGGTACTCCTCGATCATATTGGAGTTCAGTGAATATATCCGTTGGCGCCAAGTCGAATAGCGCTCACCGAATCAATCACCAAAATCGGGGCAATGCTGAAGCATGTTTACTACTCGCGGTGAGGATGAAATTTGCCAGGCATCAGTCATTTGACGTAAACGCTTTGAAGGGCTATTTAGTCAATCGGCTAATACTGTGAAATTGTTTATCTTACGGCGATGCACATTGGAGGACCAATGGGAGAAAAGTTGAATCGATTAATGGATGACCGTTTTTACTAGATCAACGGATATTTCGAATTTAACCCTGTAGATTGTTTACCCCCGCTTAAACGGTTATTTTGGCGGTTTCAACGAGTCCTGATTCCTACGCTGACGGTGTCGTACGACAGATTCGCAAGGGAGAAGGGGGTGAGGGAAAGGGGGAAGGGGGTGAGAGGGGGGTGATGGAGAGAGGGAGGAAGGAAAGATGTGGCGAGGGTTCAGGACGCACTCTCACACTGTACGGCAGCGGGGGCTGAGGGTATTGGGAGGGACATAAAAATGCCGAGGAGAGGACGAGAGAGAAAGTTTTTGGAGTGAGCATATGACGCGAGTGTGAGAAAGGGTCTTTCTGGAGTGAAACAGCGTTGAAGGAGGTCGGGTTCGGTGAAAGGGGTGTATGATGTAAAATTACGACTTGTGCTCGCATAGAATAAAACCCTTCCTTAGGGTGAATTTATGACGCAGGGTGCACTAAACCAAGCCGACCCCTCGCTCGCCAGGGAAAACACGAGGTGACGTTGCATGAAGTTGAATGCTGAGCACAGGGGAGGTTTTTCCCCTTCTTCTTTTTTCAGAAAGGGAACGAGGGTTGAGTTCGGTCGTTTTTAATGAGGAGCGAGCAAGAGAGAGGGAGCGCTATTCCTCCCCTTTCCACATCACGCGGAAGAGGAGTGTTTCGGCGACGCGGCGAAATCTTCGCATTTGTTCAATGCAGGGCGGAAGGACGGCTTGAAGGTTAATGGCATGGATAAATTAATTATTAGGCAATGATTAGGATGGAGGGTTACAACTTTTAGGACCATAGGAACAAAATTTATATTTACCCTTTTCCGTAAAAGCAACCAGTTTGGAATTTTTTATATTAGAAAAACAAATTCAAGATGAATGCAAAAGAGGAAATATGTTTTGCAGGAAGTATTTTAGGATATAGGAATACATACGAATTCAATCTCGTTTTAAGAATTCATCTTCTGGATAAAATGTATTTATTTTTTTGACAGTTATCATTGTCATATTATTCCCGTCCTGTCCATTACGTGGCCTCCATGTATCAAAAGAATTTACCCGATGGGAAAAAGAATTTATAGTAAAAATTATTACAACTCATAAAAAAAGTTCAATATATTTTGAATATTAAGATAGTATATTGTGTCATAAATTAATTCTTTCCAACTTCAAAGATTATTTGACGAAAATAACGCTTTAAGTGGATTAAAATACCATCTTCCAACTAAACGATAACTACCTTTAGTAGGGTGAGGTAACAGTGGTGTGCAGAAAAGTTTTTTTTTATAGGTTTGGCTTATATGTTTGGGCTTTTTCTTCATAATTTAGCCAAAAATGCCCGTGAAAAGGGCTGGAAAAATATCACCCTCTATCATAGTGGGTATTCCTGTAAGGAACTCAGAATTTGAAGGTAAACAACGTCTGAGCCATAAATAAGCTTCGGTGAATTTATTAAAGAAAAAGATTTATATTCAAGATGAGACCAAAGGTAAAAAAATAATCAGATTCCATCATGCACCAGAGATGACGCAGTAAATAAATATCCTTGATGTATGGTACAAAATAGGAGGGAATTCCAAACATTTAGGTGACATAAACAAACACTCACATAGTAAATGCGCCGTTCATACCAGATACGATGTAAAATGAGAAGATATGTAGGCAAGAGACATCATGGGGAAGACGAATGGGTCTCAATACAAGAGACCTGAGGTCAAGGAAGGGGAAGAAATGAATAGGCGTTAGGTGAATGCGTATATACGAGGAAGAGATCTGAGGCGGACTGAGGATGGCAGAGGTGGATGCGTAGATACGTGCGTACGTGCGCAGAAGGAGATAAGAATTAGGTAGAGGAAGAAAGAGAATAACGGAAAGGTAAGAATATTTTTCCTTGACATATCGCTCTTCTCACCACATTCAATCCATGATGCTGTTGAAAGATCGATGCTTTGGCATCTAATGTATCGTCCTTGTCCTGGAGAAGGCAAGCTTTCTGAGGGAAAGGAGAATATTGTTTTAGGCCTGAGTCGGCCGATCATCTGAAGCAAAAGGGGCAACGAGGGAAACTGGAAGGAAATAAGGTGGAAGGAGGAGAGGGGGAGGGGAAAGGGGAAGTCGCAAGGGCCACTGCCGATCGGGGGTGGAAGTGGATTCAACTACGTTCCGGTAATGTGCTGACTCGCATCAGGACCGAAGGGAAGGAAGAGGAGAAGGCAACAAGGGAAGCAGAATGACCAGTGGGAAGATCACCGCGGGACGAGACGGTAACGACAACATCCACCTTCAGCAAGATCTTTGTGCAACTACTCGAGAGAACCTTGTTGCTGGTAATTGTACCCAATGCTGGTAAATAGAGGCGAAATAATAGCGTGAAGTGAAAGAGCACTCCACATTGACTGGATGAAGTAAAACTTAAAGGAAATGAAGTGAACGTATCATATCTTAACGACAGTGAATTGAAATTTCACATCATCAACTGCAAAGAAAAATGTAAGGAGCTGTAGGGATTATTTAAGAAACAATGAGAAGACTCGAGAATAGGATGGTTACCATTACATTCAAGTCCCAAATTACGAGATCAACTTCGGACTGATTTTGCAGACGTTTGATTTTAAAGATTTACCACCTAGATCCTTCAGCTATTTAAGAGATTGGGAGACAGCATCTATTGCAACAACTACAATTATAAGCCTGATACAAAGGAAACGTCATTGGAAGTTATGGCAAATACGTTTTTAGGACATTACCGTTTTGAAATATTTCTAATACGTGAATTCAGTAGGAAATTTTTGTCATGATAAATAAATCTAACATATGTAATGTACCAGTAATTATGTTCTTTTCTGTGACTATGATCTATTTATATATCTATATTGCATAACCTTTTGAAGAGCACAATTACGTTTTGCAGCCACGAATTTAAATTCGAAACGTGATCAAGTGGACAAAGGCATATGGAAGCAAGTATAGGGACTACTGATTACATCGAACTTATTATAGTATTTAGAAGAGAAAGAGATATTGACACTTAGGCAAAGGATGTTGGCAAATAAAGCTCCATAATATTTAAGTTTGGTATATAGACACATTTTGCATTAAACAACATGATTCGGGTTAATACGAAAATGTGTATACCTTGACTCTTAAGAAAGTAAAAAATCATGACAGAATTTATATATGAAGTTAACTTGTAAAGAAATCGTTTACGACGACTTAATGTGAAGGACAATTGCATAGCTTGGCAAAAACTAAGTCATTCATTTAGAATTTAAATTATTTTTTTGCTTCGCTAATCTCTAGAATCGATACAACTTGGTACTGAATTTTCCTTTATATCCATGACTACCGATTACAAGGGGAAAAAAGACCACTTTATATAAGGTGACTTGAAATAAAATCGTGGCGAAGGATGATACACGGATTGAAATCAGTTTCATGAGCAACGACTACGATCGATGAATGTGGTTCAACACAGGCTATAATGAAGAAAGAGAGAAAGATATTTTCCCATGCATTTATTTTTGGAGACATTTATTTCAATATTCCAGTTGCAAGTAAAAAGGCTTAAAAATGACACTGGTGTTTAACTTTCGCACATGCCTGAAAAATATTTCAGTTGGATTGGTCTTCCAGAAAGGGAGGATAAGGAAGAATTTAGATCCTATTGGCGAATAAATTCAGCCCGGACCTTCTGAAAGCGATCTGCTTGCTCACCTTGTCGTCTCGTGTTTTTCCAGGAGAAAAGTCATGTGTTTTATTTTCGTAAGTGCGCTTCTCAAACCTGCTACGGAGTACGCAGACTTAGGAGAGGGATTCCAGGAGACAATATTCATTCCTTTCTTGAGAGTTCACTCCATTTGAGCATCATTTATTATGAGAGGTCAGTGTGTCAGTAGGAAAAGTCACCATGTACGTTCCAGATGGCACGTAAATTAGGATTTGGTAAAAATAAGACGCATGAAAACAGAAAATAACATCACGGCGGAGTAGTACATGATGCATTATGAGATTAATTCGAAAGATACTGCATTTAAAATATTGCAGTCTTTTAAACAGTGAAATTATAATAGATTGCACTGGTAAATAATAAAATGAGGTTTCTAATGTTAAGCAATTATTAAAGCATAAGAGTATTTCAGGATGAAAAACTGGACATGAGTGGTTACTCAACACTGTGATAATTGCTTAGGTGAATACAAGTTACAGTATCAGGCATGAACTAACAAAGCAACATTCATCATCATCACCAGCATCGGTCAACAATCCCAGGATTGGTTTGACGCAGCCCTCCACTCGATTCTTCAATAGGCCAACCTCTTCATAATGACGTAATTCTACTCTTTTACATCTTTCGCAACTTGTTCCATGTATCTCATACGAGGCCTGCCTTTTCCAATATTCTTGTTCACTTTTCCTTCGAAAATTGTTTTCATCAAGCCATCTTGTCTTAAGATGTGGCCAATTAAGTTGTCCCGTCTTCTTTTTAGAGTTTTAAAGCAGCATTATAAGAATAATATACTGAGATTTGTTCAATCCATTGACTTATTATAAAATACTATGAGTTTTTCTTCCCTAGGGTCCCATCAAGTATACTCACAGTGTACCATGTCATGATAGTCATTTGTAGCATTTTATATTAAGGCAAATGACAGTAAGGGCAGTTCTCTGGGTATTATTCTTATTCTGTACGCAGCATTATACGAAAAATTAAACTGAAAAGAAAGACGAGTTATAAGATCTTATGAGACATAGTCCGTGCTTAACCTCATCCCCGTACACTGGTCTAGATAATTTCGTACGTTTAAGGGATTATTCTGTTGTAGTTGGAATGTGCGTCAACATTGGCCGAGACTTGTTCAGGAGGAGTACAGACAAAAAGGCCTCCCCTCACAGCCAGGCTTTTTCGATGGCAGTCGGCGAGCGGCTGAGGGTGTGATACGGGAAGGACGCTTTCCATTACGTCCTCTATTCCTTTTTCTACATCGGTATCACTCCCGTGATACAACACATGCAATGGAAGGGAATAGTTCGGAGAAGTTTGGAAAGAGAGTGAAACGGACGCGAGAGATGAAAAGAAAGTCAAGCGAAGGAGAGCTAGAGGAGGAGAGCGTCAGTAAAGGTAGGCCGGTGGCGGGTAGGGATCTCTGAGAAGACTGCGAGCCTGTTCTTGGGATCGGGGAAAAGTTTTTGGGAAACGAAACATAGATGTGTTTCAAGTGAGCCGAGATTTAAAGGAAAGAAGTCTTCAGATTGGGCCTAGCTGCACAGTAAACCGGGGAGAGAAGAGCGAGGAGGGGAGGGATGCCCACTGTCCCTTTTTATCCTCACCGGGGGGAGACCCTTGGAAAGGGTTCAAACCCGGATGAAGGAAGAGATAAGGGGGAGGGGGTGATTCTTTACAGACTCACCCCCTCTTTTCGAGATTTTAACGTCACAATTGTACACATATGTCACCAAAAAACGTTATAGTTCGTAGTACAGTCAATGCTAATGCTAATTCTCGCTATTCGAATTAATCCTTTTATGTCTCCGGCGGTAAACGATGGATCCCGAATCGTTCTCCCGAGCGAGCCACATCTCTCAATGTGAGCCGAATTTCTTTGGACTTTACAGAATATCCCCCAAGGAGGACGAATGGAGGCGAGGAGAGGGAGACGATGGGGGAGCAACACAGAAGAGGTAGACCCGAAAAAAACGGTGGAAGAAGCTCACGCGAAAGTCACAGGGAACATAAATCATTTTCCCAAATGCTCACTCGATCAAAGCAAGTTTTGAACGCGCATGAAATTATTCCAATGCAGTACCATACAGGCATCTTTCGCATGATGGACTTTTTTATCTTAGCAAACACTTTTCAATTACATGCATGTAGGAAGAGGAACGCGTCTCATTTCTTTCTCAACATTGAATAAATACCATGCAACAACGATAGGCGTCAAGAACTACGCTGGAATAAAACACAGAAACCTTATTATATGAAACAAAAGGGAGCATAAAATTAAGCTCACCCACTGCATGTATTGAAAGTTATCTGTTAACTGATGTTGAAAGTGGAATCTTTTAGATTCCACTTTCAGCATAGTGAAAATAGTCATCGTCCCCGTAGTAAATCTCCAAGTCAGGCTTGACAATTCTCCACGAAGTTAGTAGTATTATAGCTCGTATTTGAAAATTTATAGTGCATGTTTGGTGATCTTCACTCCCTGCCACACACCCTCGTGGAGGTTCGCAGGGTATTACGCAGGTTTAGATGGGTACAAATATCTCCCAAGAATCGGTTTCCCCTTACATGACTCCACACCTCTAAAGAAAGAAAAATCTGGAATTTACGCGCCAACCGTGAGCCTTCAAAAGACCAATATTTGTCACCAATTATTATTTTAGTTATTCATTAGGCAGCGTACCATTTTAGGTACAGCATTGTACTCTGCATAGCTGCTTATTTATTGTTAATTAACCGCTATGAAAGTTTTCATAACCATAATGAGTGTAATTTGTACGAATATGGACAGCACTCTTCGTTACAAGAAGTTAACGAAAAATGCCCATCCATTGCTGAAGGGATCCAAGGAATTTTAAGGATTTGACTTGAAAAGTGCATACATATTACACAATACCATCGAGGGGGAGAGCCTTGGCCGAAACTGATCTCCAGATAGAACTGCCACTCGAATGCTTTGGGAGTGTGGTGCCTAGGTTGGCTTGGCTTAGAAGCATGAAATCGATGTAGGACCGGGAGTCATTGATGCCGATTACCGAGGAAATGCCGGTGTTGTCATCTTCAACAATACTGATGGATATTTTGAAATAAAGGCATCGTGTGGCAAAATTAATCTGTTAAGTGATCATGTATCCAGATGTAGAGGAGCTTAACCAACTATATGACACCGAGACAGGTTCAAATTGATTTGGGTCATCTGGAAAGAAGTAATGGGCTCGTTCACTATATTTTTTATCGCCGAATCTGATTGAGTTTATAAAATAAAAATACCCGTATTTTTCCGTTTTTTGATCCGTCATTTATTTCTCGAGTTATATGCGGCGAAAAAATAATGTTACAACCCTTTCAGAAAAGTGGGCGTGGTGCCGCCTATGACGTCATCGACTTCGTCCAATCACAACTGAGCCCGCGAAGCTACTTCGCCTCATCGTAATGGGGGGGACACGGCTGACTCTGCCAATCGGAGCAGTTGCGACAGCATATGTGCGAGCAGACCTTCCGGGAAACCCCCTCCACTCCCTTCCCTTCCTCGAAAAGCAGTCAAGGACGGGAGGAAAATGACACCAATGTTATCAAAGCAGATGTTTCGGTGGGCGTCACCTTTTGATAATTTTAATTTTTGATTTACGAGTGAATTTCTGTGGTTAGATGATTAATTTTTTCACTAAAATTCTTTTTTCGTTTCCATCTAACGATTTCGTGTACAAAATTGAGATTTCGGTTCCGAGTAAATGCTCCCATTTAGTTCTACGAAGTTTTTTAAAAATAATTTAAAGTCCAGTATTACTTTCCAACATGTATTTATATTCACAGCCATAAAAATAAAGTAAAACAAGAAGTTGAAGGCCACAGGGTCTGAGAAAGTTCACTAGGAGCTAACCTGACCTTCAGTGGTGTGGGAAATGCGCACGTCCATGGAGGGATGTGTATTTTTCAACAAACGCCTAATATCTCCCTGAAAGATCAACTGCCCGGACATCTAAACCTACAGAGTATCCGACAAGTCACCTCGAGGGTGTGTTGCAGGGGGCGAATCATCATCAAACATGCGATACGTACAAGCAATCTTGCTAATCTGCATATTCATGCAGATTAGGCTTTCCTGGACGTGTCCCATGAGGCATCGTCCGGATTCGAACCCGGACGATAACGAAACGCTTCATTCCATACCTTCATTACACTTAACCTTCACGAAAAACTAGCTGTGTATAAAAAGTAGTCCTTTCCATCCTTCTTCTCTCTTCATACCTTCTCCCTCCTCTCTCCAATTTTTCGAATCTCGGGTGGTTCTATGGATCGGAGGTGGAAGTGTAATGAACTATGTATATTTGGGTAATGTGCTGACTCGCTTCAGGACCGAAGGGATGGAAGAGGAAAATACTACATGGGAAGTAGAATGTTTCATGCTAGAATAAGGACTTTAAGCTAACCCAACTAACAGCATGTGTATTGCTTTGATATTTTTATCTTTTTTTAATTTTGTGAAGCTTATATTTGAATATTATCACTATTCCTTTAGAAATTAATTAAATTAATCCTGTAGAAGAATGATAAATGGGAGACCAGCGTGGGACGAGAGGGTAACGAAACATCCAACTTCAGCAAGATCTTTGTTAAATCATTCGAAATAACTTACAGCTGCTGACATTTGAATATTCGGATGCACGTGTAGGGTCAGATATAAACAAGACTACATAAAATACAAGAATGTCTTCATCACAAAAATGCAGAATATAGTTTTAGAACTACAATAAGCCTTATTTTTGATAGCCTCAGTATGTCTGCAGCAAAGTATTTGGATCTCGCAGTAATGAAAGCACTTAAAAATCAGTGCTTAGGGTCACAAAGAAAACATTTAAGGGTAAGTTATAACTTCAGAAAAACAAATATGAGGCGACGCTATTTGGTGCATTTCAGATTTTGTGTGTCTGTTGGCATATTATAAAAACTCACAGGATGATTATAAGTAGGGTGAACTCTCAGTATTTATAATTGTCTTACAATTAGAGGCTTGAGAATGTAAATGAAGAGTCAATGTATTCGCGTGGATATGCAATTAGATATAAAAATTCACTCATCGCCATTTCCCAGAAATATTCAATATTTATAGAATGTTTCCCTGTTAAACCTTTTAAAAATTCAAATGATGGAATATTGATTTACGTACAGTTGGTTACGTAGACGCCGAAGTTTATACATCATCATCCGAAGAGAAAGATATTAGAAAATACAAATTTTCGTTGTTTTCCACACATAAGCAACCAAACCATGATTATTATGGTGCCTTTTTATAGAATGATCGTCAACCACTGATCTTTTAGAGAATGATAATATTTCTTTGAAAGTAGGTCGAAATAATAATAAGTGTAAACAGAAATTAGAAGAGATTTGATAAATAGATTTTTGAAATTTATTCCTTGAGGGTCTTTGATATGTTTCTAGATGAATGCACCTAATCAAGAAATCTAGTCTAGGTGAAATACAAACGTCGGAATAGACACAAAAACGTACACTAATACGTGAGGTCACCGAGATCATATGTTTAAATCAAATGGATTCGCAAGCAGAAATCAATATGGAAGTCCTCCCTTCTCCGTGTATGTGCACATATAAACAGGCACAACCATACCCCATACTTGCTGTACGAATTTGTATACGAACGCAAACATACAAACTCTCCCACAAACACCAGAGATTTTTTTTTCTTGGCGGGAGAGTGACCGACTACACTCTCTAACCCACCCCATACTTGCCCTCCCTCCAACCCCTCCTCTCCTTAACACTTCCCTCTCTCACGTCCAGCAGATTTTGATCGCCGCACAAACAACAGAAGCATCCAGTCATGTGCGCAGCAGACCCAGAGATACGGGCCCTCAAAGCGAAAAATACGAATCTCTTCCCTTCGGGAAGCAACATCACCCTCTGCTCGACTGACCATCCCCCCACCTCCGACATGTATTACTTTCTCCCTTTCCTCGCCAATCCTCATCTCTCCTCCCTCTCCGAATTCCCTCCCGCCATTGCACTGTCTATTCAGCACCATCCGATGCATAAAAACATGCATGCTTACACGAGAGACAGTAGCATAGGGCAAAACTGTTATACGTTTTGGAAGTAGTACAGGAAGGTTTCCATAGATGACGTGGTGAGAATTTTTCGCGTTGCGTCACAAGCGATATAAATCGCTTCCAACGATTTCAATGTTACAAGTTTTAATCAGTTTCCAATTCATTCAAATTAAGCGGCACATAACATATGCCTTGGTACCAGTTTTTTTGTTTTATTATAATGGTGCTTTATAGCTTTACCTACCGTGGGCAATTAAACATTTCTCTCGCTATTTAAGCAAACATATCTTAACAATCCTTACCTCACCTCGCGGGCTGAAGCGCCTATTAGTGCGGAAACAGATTTGACAACACCCATGATGTTTTTTCTTATTCCTTTTTATTTCTTAAAAAAACATGTAATCCACCGCTTCAAGGAGCAGACTATAAGGCACTTCTCGACTGTGCCGCTTAAGTCGATTAGAAAAACGAAAGCGATATACGCATATCGTTTGTGTCGTAACGCAAAAAATTCTTTCCTCGCCATCTATGGAAACCTTCCTATACTACATCCAAATCGCATAACAGCGGCTATGCGGCGGTAGCTGGGAATTGAGAATTAAATATTTTCTGAGAGAAGGAAGGAGCGAGTTTAGCTCTGAAAGCTGAATTCTGTTAAGCTCTCGAACAAGATTTTGGCATATATTGAGAAACTATACTTCACTGAGGTACAAGAGTACATAGTTGGGAGAGGATAATGGTTTTGATGGTCTTATGACACTAAGAAAACAACAAGAACGAAGGAATATACTGAGATTACTGCCCATGAAATCTATGCGGCAAAATTTGAAAACATTTCTAAAATATTAATTCCTTAAACGGCACTAAAAGATCATAAATTATTACGGTAAAATATCTGTTGATGGCGTTACCAAGAAATGAAATTAATCGGAAAATTATTCATTACGATTTCATTGATTGTGCCCATAAAAAGAAACAGAGAGGTAATATTTTTTATTAGGCCTAATGCTAATGTCTGACAGAAAACATGAAAACAGACAATAATAACAATATTGGTTACCACGCAATAGAAATCAAGCAAGGATCACGAATTTGTAATGGAAAATTAAGAAGATATTATTGATATAATGTAATGTAAGATTTTGTAGCCTCAACGTGTTTGAAATACATGATAATAATTTGAAAAATACGTTTGCGATTTCCACTTTTTACTCACTAAGCACAAGAAGTTTTTGCCGTTATGTCACCGTCGAATACAGTAGTCTATAGAGTAGGTGCCTATCTGAGAATATTGCACCTGAAGATGGCATTACAGCCAAAACTAAAAGTGTTTAGTTAAAAGGTGGAAGTCGCGTGCGGGTAGGGGCATTTGTATTTATGGTATTCGGCTCTATCAATTCAGCTATAGTTCACTGAGGTTGATAAATTATCCAATTGAAAAGAAAGTTAATTAGAAAGGAAAAATTAGTCACATGACAACCATTTAGGATACATATATGTACTATTGCGCTGAATTTTGTGCTGTCTGACACGAAATTATATTTCATATTATAGCTTAGAATTTAGGCGTCAATGATAAATAAATAAATATATACATATATATTACATAGTTAATATATATATCCTAGTAGTCTTCGAAGTCTTCATAAGAAGAAAAAGATAAACAACGCAGGGAAGAAAAGGGGAGGAATGGGGTTAGGAGCCACGGAGGAAAGGAGCCATTTTTCGTGGTATGAGAATTGGTTGACAAATATGAGAAGGCTCAGAGGAGCGTATAGAGAGAGAAAGGGACGGGGATAGGAATGGCGGTAAGAGAATAATGGATAGGTGGCACAGAGGAAAAGGAAGGGGAGGGAGGAATCCAAATATGGGGCGAGATGAAGCGGAAGAAATGTGAGAGGAGAGGCGATGTAAGATGGGTGGTCGGAGAAGTTAAGGGGTTCCTAAGACGGGGCAAGGGGCGGAGAGTGTTGAGGGGATAGGCGGAGGACATGGCGCCATCGAACGGGGAGGGCAAAAAGGAAACGAATTTGTGGTGGTCCGTAGGAGAAGGAGTTTTCTGCCACTGTCTCAATCCCACTAGAGCACTTCTCCATCTGTCACGAACGACGGAGTGGAGACACATGGGAATAGAATCACATAGGGAGGAGTAAAAAGGCAAAGGAAAAGGTCGATAAATATGTAAGGGAGTGGGATAAGATAGACAAGAAAGATTTTGGAACTGAGTCCGAAGGGACAGACGCATTAGCCAACCAAACATAAAATGATACAAAAAAGATTGAAGAGGTGAAAGCGAACACGAACGGAAATAAACTCACAACAGCAACTCAGTAACATTGAGACTTGTAACAAAATTCGGCCTGGGAAATTACCGTAGTACAAATACCCTTCTGTAAATCTTACTCATTGAAATTAAATGAAAAATAAATGCCTTTAGACATATTGGAACATTTTATCAAAACTCATTCTAAAATTATTTAAATTTCCCACGAATCATATCGCAAGTAAATAAATTATGGAAACATTATTCTGATGCACTTAAAACATTCATATTTATTTCATTTATGCTCAATTATTCTAGAAAAGCAGGTGATACAAGCAAAGTAAAACGTACTGATAGATAATAATTTGAGTTAATTTAAGTTTTATTTGAACCTACTTAGGCTTAAGTATTAATATTGGAGGGAGGGTTTCTACGTGAGAATCGTAGGTTAACGAATTATTAAAAAATATACTCATATGGAATAAAAAATATGTTTTAACGAAGACTGCCGCTAGGTGGCTTTAATTTATAGAGGGACAGTTTGTGATAACCTCTTCGCGGGAATTTTTTTGTATTGTTGAAAATCCTAGCGTAAGAACGAGCGTGACCAGCTTCAAACGCAGGAGGGCTTGAAGAAAGATAAAGAGGGAAAAGCGGTGCTAGGTGGAGTTCAAGTATATTCAACTCTCTTCAGAGCTGAATATACTTCAATGGGAACCGGTAGGATGAATGGATGAGAAATGGATTTAAGGAAATAGAAGGAAATTCTTAAATAAACTTAGAGGATGCCATGAACACTAATTCAATGTTCCTCGGCTATTCTTAAACTGAATCCAAGCGTTTGCTCAAAGCTACATCTTTACATTTACTGAGACTTCTGAAATGCACCTCGACAAAGTGGAAACTGCTGAGTTGAGCTGAACGTGGCAAGAGGATAATAACTACTGTTTTAACTAAACAGTGTTGACTACTAAGTTAACACTGCTTTTAGTGGTTCAACACTGGTTCAAATTCATTTGGATATCATATTTTTTGATTTATTGTTAGTTAAAGCAAGGATGCAGCTACCATTAATCAGTAAAACTAAGTTTGCGTTTTACCAGATGCATACCATTCCAAGATCGCAACGCGACTCTTTTTGCCACGTAAACAGCGTTCAATTTTACAGAATATAATTTTTAATATTCATCCCATTTTACTCATTATATTACTCATTTCATAACTTTATTTTCATAGAACCACATATTAAGACTCGTAATTTTAGTCCCACTCTTTATTTTCTCCTCAAAACCAAATATTAATTGCAGAAGAATTGGGCTTAAAGTATTATGGTGTATTAGCATGCCCAGACCTATTCGCACCGTCTAATCTAACTTAATCCTATGCTTACTCTTTAAGTACACACAATACCAAACATCTTCAGTAAAGCTATCCATTTTCAACTTCCGCAATAGATGGGGTTAAGGAAACAATGCACTTCCACAAAATATATTTATTTACTCACGACCACGGTTTCTGAAGATGATGCTATGCATCGAAACCATGGTCGTGAGTAAATAAATATATTTTGTGGAAGTGCATTGTTTCCTTAACCTCATCATGAAGGAATTCCACGTAGTCAAGCCTGACACCGTCAACTTCCGCAATAGATTTAATCCGTATTTAAACCAACAATCCGATAATGATTCCCAACCTGGGACCTTATCCTATCCCATTCCCTTCCATTCCTATCCTTATACCTTTCCTCCCGGTCTGAAGCGCCTATTAGTGCGGAAACAGACTTGAAAACACCCATGACCTAATCCTTGGCTTCGGACCTTATCCTATCCCCATCCCTTCCATACCTATCCATATGCCTTTCCTCCCGGTCTGAAGCGCCTATTAGTGCGGAAACAGACTTGAAAACACCCATGATGAACCTAATCCTTCTGGCAATCACTTTCTTAAGGTTCACTTGGTGGTTTCCATCATGAGAGGAAGAAAAGGCATCTTTTACTGATACCACTCAGAATTCAATCAAAACTTGACCCGGGTTTCGATGTGGTTTCACCTCATCATCAGTTGATGTGAAACCACATCGAAACCCAGGTCGAGTTTTAAAATAAATTTTAGTGGTATGAGTAAAAGTTGCCTTTGCTTCCCCCCTAATCCTTCTATTAATTCTGATACACTACTAAACCTATCGTAAAACCTTTTAACAAACCTAAAGGCCGTGAAGGTTTCTCAAAGAGGAAATAAGATTGAAAAGGAAAATCACACATGATGTGGGCGCCGAGGAGAAAAAGTAAAAGCTCTTTGGAAGTGCGTTGGACGGGAGGAGGCGGGAGAGGGATCTGTGTGCATCCGAATGACGCCACCGAAGCCTGAAGTGAATCGCCTTCCATTCCGCAGACGCGCGTGGCGTAGTCGACCCCGCCCCCCATCCCTCCCCCACTCTCCCCTCCGAAACGGGGGTGAGAGCGCCGTGCAAATGCGGAGAAGGAACACGGGAGCGAGAATTTGGCGGGGAGCTAGGGCGGGGGCGGGACGAAGAAACACGAACTGCAACCGGGAGCAGGCTGCGAAACGCCTCGCTCGATTAGTTGCGAGGAGATTACCGATTCATACGGCAAAACCAAGGGCACCTGCTGGAAATTGTTCGAAAGTTTGTACCAGTTGCAAAAACGTGAAATCTGGTTCGAGTAGCAGAGGTAGGACTAGGCTTTAAGGTGAACAAACTGCTAAAGTTGCATAACACCGTTCCAGATTTTGATGCTCAATCAGCGAGCGGCATTATGAAATGATGATATTCATGCTCGGAACAGGAATCTCAGAGTTTAAGAATAAGAATATTTAGCACAACGGGTCATTGCGTTCTACGGCGCTTTAGAGATGTTGTTGAAAGTTTTCACCTTACACCTTAACTTTTATCCACTCAGTTCCCAGAACAATAAAGCTTTAGAGGCATTTAGAATTGTATCCTTTTCGTAATAGATAAATTTTTAAAAAAATCTGCCTTTAAGAGCGGTAATCTTTAAACTGATTACCGAGAAAAAAAATCCTAATTTGCGTCACTGCATCAACACATGGGAGAGGAAAGTTGGAGGATGAGAAATATATCGATATACAGTGATTGGAGGTGGTAAAGAAAGCTAATGGAGAATGAACAAAGGAGAAGAGTTTCAATACGAAATGTAAAAATGTAATTTGAGTTTCGCTGCACATTGCGACTTACTGGCACAAAACACTGAATCGCGTATTAAAAGCACTTGGAGGAAAGGAAGCCAACGCTACCAAACACAATAATTCTACCGGGGCAACTCTGGTGAAGCAAAGGACCATCCGATACGCATCCCAGGGTGGAAAAGGAAAGGAGAGAATGAGAAAGGGTGACCGGAGAGGTTGACAGGGGGAGGGATAGAAGTAAATAAAATGGAGGGCGCCTTGGTAACTGGGCGCGATGGTATGGGGAGGATAGCCTTCCGAAGAAAGGGTCGGGGGAAAGAAGTTTGTCAAGGGAACTACAAAAAGAGATGTATTGAGGAGGAGTAGGTCGACCGATTTTATTGGCAGTCGGAACATCTTCTCAATGTATCACACACAAGAAACAAGAAACAACGGATATATGCAGCAAATATTACCCAAACTGCTAGGCAAAAGTAGACTAAAAACGAAAACCAATTTACAACGCGCATAATCCAAGGAAGCCCGACAATAATACAGAAAAGTCAAAGTAAAGATTGCATATTGATCAAAAGAGGAAAATTTCAAAATAATGATTGAATATTGATGTAATTACTTGATATATGGTAAGACGGTCATCATCTTAACTAAATCCGAACAGAACCACTTCAGGGATGGGATTTCAGATCCTGCCTGTCGTTCCCCGAGCTCCGACAGACAGCCACTGACACCTTGTGTGGAGAGCGTGTCGTAAAAGGAAGCCCGAAAGGCGAAGGAGTTTAGCGATGGAAGATTGAGCGCGGAAGGAGAGGAAGGCACAAAGTTCCTTCGGCGAAACGACTCCGACGATTTCGCGAGGACATCGATTCCTCCGGCTGGGGGAGGTCGGAAGAATCGAAGAAAGGTGCGGGGAGGGAGCGGAAGTGTGCAGTTTACACTTGGCGGAGGAGGGAAGGGCTATCTCCTCCCTTCTTTGCCATTCAAGTCAAGGGTCGTGTGCGCTGGAAATTCCCTGGCGAAAGGTGAGAATGGAAAGAAGTCGATTGCGGGATCCGCGAGTTCAGCGCTTGGTCTCCAGATGGGGAAGAGTGAGGGCAACGGCGCCTGGAAAGAAACGACACTTCGGGTCGCGGGGAAGCAGGCAGGGAATCGGGAGAAGAACCCAAACGCATTTGACGCTTGATGCGTGCATGTACAAGAAGGTATATATGTGTATAGTATGTTAGTATCCTTTTCCAATTACTATATACACACATACTAAGGATTGTAATTGGAAAAGGATAGGAACACATCAATGAACAGACATACATAATGGTGAGGACGATTGAAAGAAGCCAGATTTCATCTGAAAAAAAATCGCCTTCGCCGAGGATTGAACCACGGACCTTCCGATTTCCGGGCAACTGTGCAGATCTACTACACCACCAAGATATTAGATTTATATGTCTAATCTATCTATCTATAAAAGCCATAGTCTTGGCCAATAAATACTGTTCATAGGTGTGAAAAATATAAATGCAAAACACAAATACCCATTTTCATAGTATTCCTCTCTTGCTGAGAAAGGTGACTGTGGCCACCGAAAGATCCAATACGTGTGTTTTCATATTTTTTTTGCCTTATGTATATATATTATTCACACCTGTGAAGAGTGTTTATTTAACATATTTGCATGTAAATATATGTGTGTGTGTGTATATCTAACAGATATGCACATCTGTTATGTAACAGAAATGTAATGTAACAGATATATACATCTGTTATGTAACAGTAATGTAATGTAACAGATATATACCAATGTTATGTAACAGTAATGTAACAGATATATATATATATATATATATATATATATATATATATATATATATATATATATATATATATATATATATATATATATAATTATATATATATATATATATATCTATTTTCAGGTTGGATAGACAGGCTAAATTCTCAGGCCAAAGCAAGCGACATTTCTACCCTTCTTCCGGGGTTCTGAAAAAGATGGAAAGGGTATGAGTGAGGTTTGGCGAATAGAAGAGAAATATTGAAGCGAAGTGGATATATTGAAAGAGTTTGTGACGGAGATCAAGGGGGGAAACAAGGAGAAGGAATTCTTTTTAAGGCTCGCAATACCGCGCTCAATGAGCGAGGCTCGAGGAAGCTGGGGCATCCTTGAAACGGCCCTATATCAAGAGGCATTCGCCTGCGAAAAGAACGATGCGCTGCGTAAATTTTTAAGGCCCATGTAAAGAAAAATAAGGATTTACTTCGGTTATAGCCCTTGCCTCAAAAATAAGCACAATAATAGATTTTCAACGCACAACACCCCGTTTTTTACGATAGCAATTCGAGCGCAACGCCAGTGATTTGGTTCCAATAGAGTTCATAATGCCTTGGTGAAATATCCTCGCAAAAAAAGAAATTCTTTTTTAATACAGTGTGATAAAAATTCCAAAAGCTATGGCTCAGACATTACAATGGACTCATTCGTTCCTCTTTAGGAACATTACCTGCAAACGTGTAGTAAGAGAAGGATAGAAATAGTGGTTTTATTATACGAAAAGCGTATAGAAGAGTAAGTATGATCAAATGATTTCGGCGACTCTTGACGACGATATGATTTCTCTTTTATTCACAGCATTTCTCATCACAACGAGTATTTGCAAGAACTATCCCTTTCCAATAGACAATGAGGTTAAAAGTGTAATGAATGCAATGGGGATATCACATAACATGGATTTTTAGTTTCTGAGATGTTACCACAATAATTTTAAGTTGATAATCGCGTTCTATCTAATTTCAAATTCAGTCCATTAAAGAGCCATTACACGACGAGGGATAGCAAACCACTACATCAAGAGTTTACAAAACATTTCCAAAGATTTTCAACCCTACTAACTCATGCATGCCCTAGGTAATGTATGTTGTTCATGTAGTTTATTAATAGACAATGAAAAATCCATAACTATTTTAACGGAGTCACGATCCATTGCCATTTGTAACCACTATTTCACGTGTATAGTAATTGCATGCATGCTACTTTCCTCGAGATGATAGCGTTGTCCCAGTTTCATGTAACTAACGCATGCACGTAGTTTTACTTTTGCATGCCCACACAGTAGTAAGTGTGATCATATTCTCTCCGATTTATAATTATTGCCGGTTGATGGTTCACCCCCTGCCACACACCATTGTTGTGGCCTGTAGAGTATTATATAAATGTAGATGTGGAAATAATGTTGTGTCGAGTTGTCGCTCGAGGCCTTTTTTAATTAAATTGGCATTGGTATTGTTTATTTATAAGCTACACTCGCTTTCCCAATACTGACCTGCTTTTCCGCCGTGATTTGTCTTTGTGAGTGCAAAACGCTGAAAGGAATACCTGGAGAGCTCGGATTCGAATCCCGGTAGTGGAAGATAGTTTACCTTGATAGACCGACCCCTCGCTTGAGTGCATTGAGGAGAGCATTCGAGTTCCGTATTGTGTTAATCGGACCGAACGTGGAGCCATTGACGCCTTTGGTTAAGAGCAGGCTGATGCTGACGCCAGGTTTCTCTCCACCCTTCCTCCTTACCCTTCCATTCCCTTCCCTTCCGGTCTGAAGCGCCTATAATAAGCTTGGGCAGAGACTTGAAAACATAAATGAGAATTGGCATGAACGCTACCAGAGAGTCTAAAAGATAATAGAGGTGAAAAACTACTTTGGATCGATGCAGACCTCCGGAGATTTTTGGAAAGTAATCGTGCCAGGGAATCTCGTCCCGATGAATATTTTCCGCGTCTCTGGACCGAAAAATCACCGCGGTTAAATTGAGTCTCGTCCCAAATAAAGGGCCGTAATCCAAAATGTCCACAAACTGGCATGGGGAGAGGGGGGGAAGTGACCATGACGACGCATTTACCTTGCATATTAACCAGGAGGGTCTCCTAATCGTAACTTCGAGGCCTTGGCAGTGTGAATCCGAGGACTGCCCGAGAAAATTCGAGATATCAAGGGAACACGAGAGCAACTATCCCTTCACCCACTGCCGTCCCACAACGCGACCCCCTCTCGCCTTCCACCCACCTCACGTAGCGAGCGGAGGCCTCCGAGTAGCAGTGTCTCCTGCCGCACCCCATCCCACACACACCCGCATCACTATCCCCTTCGGCTCATTCCGCCCGCCCCCACCCCACCAGGGGCCCTGGTGCGTTCCTCAATTACCCGCGCCCTCCCAGCCTGGACCCCTCGTCTCCCAGGAACCCCCGAAATCCGGCCACACAACCTCCACCCCAAAACGAGAGTCTCCGACTCTCCCAGATCCACTTTCCCTCCCCCACACCCACCTTCTCTCTCTCTCTCTCCTTTCCACCTTCGCAAGGGTTTCACCCGATTCGCATGAATATTCACGAAAGCATTCGACGTTTCCAGTCTTTCCCCGCCCTCCCGCAGGCATTCGGAGAGATTTTCCTTTGCGGCAGAGAAGACAGGCATCGAAACCAAAACTGAATCTGTTAGGAGAATGAGAGAGAGAGAGAGAGAGAGAGAGAGAGAGAGAGGCGCAGGGGGGCGGGAGGGTGGGTGGGGCGGGGAGTGGGAGATTGGGAAAGATGGGGAGAGATAAAGGAGCCGTGGGATGGAGAGCGGGCGAGGAAGACGTGCAAATTACCTCGAGGTAAACTAAACTGCCGCCTTTCCCGCCATCCGTATTCCCCGCGGCGGGTTCAATCGTGGGGAAATATGAAGACCGCCAAGTTCCTTTTCTAAATTAATGAAGAGGAAAACATTGGGGATATTTCTCGGGGCGACAATTCCGGGGACGTCATCGGGACCGCCTCTTTTAAGGGAAAGCCGTGCACTTCACCTACCGGTGGCGGTGGCAGGCCTGCACGTCAAGTGCTGCTAACATACAAATCATACTAGGACCATCCCTTCATGCACCTAAAGTTCCTTCGCAAAATCCATGCGTAAGTGAGCGCAACGTACCAAGCAGCCGGAAAAAAAAACAATTAAGAACGTATTTTTAGCGAGGAAACATTATCAGGGATGAGTCCGCTCTACAATACATTTTTGTTACATTTCTGTGGGGTGATTATACGCCTGGTGAAACTACGAATGGTTTTCCTAGTCATTAGAAAGAGTCAGTGTACTCCTGCTTGTATGAATCCCAGAAAAATCTGTATTCACCATCGCAAAAGATAAATTCTTCTCTGAACCAGTGTATTTTTATTCCATAAAAGGGACCTATTGTTAATTAAAGAGATGAACAGCGAAATAATATGAAATGGGGGAATTTACTCGGAACAGAAATCGCTATTTTGTACACGAAATCGTTACATGGAAACGAAACATGAATTTTAGTGGAAAAAGTAATTTTATAACCAGAGCCATTCACTCATAAATCAAAAATTAAAATAAGCAAAAGATGATGCACCCCGAACGAACTGCGTTAAGGATATCTACGTCATCCACCTCCCCTCCTTGACTGTTTTGAGGGAACGGGAGTGGAGTGGAGATGGGGGCGAAAGGTCTGCTCGCACAGATCCAGTCGCAACCACTTTCATTGGCAAAGTCAGCTGTGTGTCTCTCATTGTGATTGGGTGAAGGAGCTTCGTAGTCTCAGTTGTGATTGGACGAAGTTGATTACGTAGAAGTCCTTTGCACGCCCACTTTTCCGAAAGGGTTAAAGACAGCAGTTTTTCTTCGCTTATAATTCGAGAACTAATTGACGGATCGAAGAATGGAAAAATAGGGGTCCTTTAATCTTACAAACTCTATCAGATTTGGCAATAAAAATATGGTAAACAACGCCAGAAGGTGTATACTAAGTTCGTGTGTATGTTACGAATAAGTGACGACAGTCAAACCAAGAATAGCTACTTCTTTCTAGGAGTCATGAAGCGCTGTACCAGAATATTTAATTATTTATTTATTGAGTTTAACGTTCTCCCAACATATACACAATTAGACATAATTATAGGGTGAAAAATCAAAAGATATAAATACAAATATAAAGATTAATCTGGTCGTAGGCACAAAAATAATAATCAAATAATAATTACTAAAAATTCCAAATAAACAGGTCACAGCCAAAATTAAAATAACTTAACTTCCTCAGTCACTCCACAAACAAATTTTTTACTTCTTTCAAAAAGTTGTCTTTCCTGACATATAGGTCTAATTCATTACAATACTTGTTATTAGTAACACATATACTTTGCATTGGTGAATTTGCACCATAATTAGTGTTCACCTTTGATATGTAAAAGGTCCTTTTTGACCTGCTATTAACATTAGGAAATATATTCATTATTTCTTTCAATCACGCATTAGATAGTCCCTTATTGATGACATCATGAAGAAAGAGTAGATCTTTTTACCCTATGGTCATTACCCTAAAATTCCCCTTCAGAGTGGTAGGGCTGTGATTAGTAGATAGTAGTAGGGGGTACATCGTGACCAATCCTGTGATGCGTGCAAGTAAAGAGCAAACAAGTAAATAAAAATGAAAAAGTTAAAGGTAATAAAAAGGCGTATTACTGATTGATATGAAAACTAACAGCGGTCGAATAAATAAAGATAACACTGCAAGTAGCATTAATAAATTTTCATTAAATGTGAGTAGCATGATAACAGTTGATGATGATAATTTTGGGAGCGACTGAACTGCAAGGATAAATAATGAAAAATTGACTCTTTTGAGTGAATAATGAGCAGGTACTCCAGAGAACAGTTAAGGAAATGGTTCTCTGGAGTTTTTGGATGGTATCAAGAGCAAAATCGAGGTATAAGACGAAATGCAAACGTTTAAGTGAGTTTTCATTACTTGTACGGACTACATGTGAATAACGAGATTGGGAACAAAGAAGTGAGACGGTTATAATATCTGCCGCTTACTCAATGGAATCTTCTTCAGCTCTTACATTGAAGAAATGTTCACCCGAAGGAACACTTAGGGATTTTAGCTTTCTCTCCGTTAAGACGATGATTACTCTGACTTCCCACTTTCAGTCTGCTCATATTAATTTTATGCCAAAATCAATGCAATGAATTACAGTTGACCATACACGTTTCACCATATCAGACTGGAGAAAGATGAAGGGGTACTAATCAATACCTTCAATTAGCTCGCTTACTCACAATATTTAAAAATAGTGTTTGAGAAGTAGCCCGAGGGATATGGGAACTGCCCCAGATAAATGATAGTCCGTGTAAAAGAATCCATGGCAAACAGCATCGTTGAACACTCACATTTGAAATTGGAACCCATTACCTTAGTTTAAGGATGCTAAAGAGATTAATGCAGACCAACGCGAAAAAAACTCTGGCAGAAAATATCATGGCCCCTGGAGACCACGTGACCCCTGGGCAAAGCAAAGGGATCGGGTCATCCCTACGTTCACCCCCTCTGACGTGAAAAAAGCTGACATTTCACAAGATGGGCATTATTTGTCATCGCCTCTTTCATTGTGAGGTCCGACTTGGGAATGAAAGTTAGGTAGGGACCTTTTTTTTTACACACTTTTATAGAAATATGTAATGCACATCGCCTACATATCGACTTGTTCACGTGCACATATGTGCATGCTAAGGCCCAAGCTGATCGGACGATAATAGATGTAGAGTGGCGGGTGACGTAACTCTTGGACGTGAGGTGGGGAGGGGCGAGTAGGGGGGGGAGGAAGCGGGCGATAAGGGAGGATGAGATGTAGGGCATAGGAGAGAGGGAGGGAAAAGGGGTGAGAGTTCAGAAGTGGACTTCAGAGCCGAGAGGAAAGGGACGGGGGAGAAAAAATATATATAGGAGGACGTCGGGGGGCAAAAGATAAAAAAAACTGGGAGAATTGAGAGAGATTGAAAGCACTACGGGTTTGGAGAGACGGGAAGAGGAGTTCGGGGGAAGATGGTCGGGAGGAGGAGGCGGGGGGCGGGGAGGGGGATATCCTTCCCGCGGGAGGCGTTGAGAAGGCACTTGAGGAGGAAGGGCAGACGTCGGGCCGGAAGGCGGGGCCCTCGGGGGCGGGCCCCTGGAAGTGATGGGGCGTGGAGAGAGATGGATGGACGGATGGTGGTAACCGGTGAGCCGGCGATGCGAGGTGTGAGAGATTGGAATCGTCCAGCTGCGTCCGTCGGCCGTGCGAGGTGGGCCGGCTCGGAAGGCGGCATCCCAATGGGCGCGATTGAAACGGCACACTCTGCCTAAAGATAAGCAATTCGGGGAGACGAACTAGCTTTCGTCTGGATTCCTTTCGGTTATTAGGTTTATCGGTGTTTCGGTGTGGCAAGGGTGGAGAAAATGCGAGGGAGAGAAACGATATTCATGACGAGGAATGACAAAAGACCAGTTAATATTTTAACGCAACCTATATTTAAAAACCGACCGTGGTTTCGGCAGCCAAATATCGTAGTCAAGGATAATTAGGGTGCTTTTCATTTAGGTGCGGCGACAGCCGATTATCGAACGCAGGAGCTGTCGATCGCCAGTATGCAAATGAAATGAAACATAGCTGGCACCGGCTTTTCGCGCTTGCGCAGTTAGTTTAGTGAATTGGAGGGTAAACAAGAAAATAGCAACGAAGGGAATCGTCCTAATAAATCTTCATTTAATAGATTGTTTGACGTGACGTCATATTACGCCAACAGCGGCTCTCCTCAGAGCAGAGTCACCGGCAGCCGGCGATAGACGGCGATTCAGATAAATCGAAAGCACCGCGGCGTGGCGATCACCGTCCAACGCCGGCTGTAGCCGCAAATCGAAAGCATCCATAGTTGTCGAAACCATGGCCAATTTTTAAATATAGTTTGAAAATAGTAACTTGTCTTCGTTAATTGTTCATCATGAATTTAAAAAATATTAGCAAGGTGACGCCTGTTGCCATCGGACAGAAACAATACAGGCACGATATGAGAGTAGGAGAAGTATTCAAGGACATTAAAAGATGACAGAGGAGGTGGTTATCTTTGGTATTAAGGAAAACATGATACTGAAAGTTGTGATAGATTTACTTCGAGATTCTATGGGCCGTATACTACAGAAATGAATCAGTATACGTCACTTTTTACTCGAAATATAAAGGAGTCCGAGCTTCTGATGCGATAAGCCTGAAACACAATTCGTCAACCTCAGCCTTGATTGATTTATTAGTTATTGACAAGCGTGAGAGGAAGACTTCTTCAAAGAACTTGTGCAGTTAAATATACCATATGGAGCGATAAGAAAAATCAAAAGCTTTTTTGATTAAAATAGGGGTGGAGTTGTATTTATTGGATGCTTTTTCGTCAAGGCCGCATTTTACTCCAAAACGTTAATTTGCTTTTTGAAGTGAAAGACGGACCGCATAATTTCATGGCCCAGACTTAGAAAATCAACACTAACGAATAAAAAAATAAAAATAAACGCTTTAAAGAATATTTGATGCTCATTCGTTTGGTTTAGAACAACCACAAATTTT
Organism: Platycnemis pennipes; assembly: GCA_933228895.1. Classification (NCBI taxonomy): domain Eukaryota; kingdom Metazoa; phylum Arthropoda; class Insecta; order Odonata; family Platycnemididae; genus Platycnemis; species Platycnemis pennipes. The sequence goes on along the minus strand of OW121851.1, from coordinate 132,441,770 downwards.
GTTTAAAACATCCTACGTCTCTAAAGTTGTGATACTCGGTTGGTTTTATTTTTCTATTGCTCACTCAAGTTCTTATCATGAGAGGGACTGACTGATGAGAGAGCAGCTCTTGCTGCAGCGTACTCAGCTGTGAGCATGGAATTCAAATATTTTTTGTTAATTCTTCTTTATCAGTTATAACTCTATTCAGAAGCATAAAACAATTTCTTGTTCTCTTTTAACAAAACCCCAAGAGGTTCGTTTCATTCCACGCTTAATTTCCAGCGATGCAATAATCTTTAAGTTTCTAGGTGTATGTATGAATATGTATGTATGCCCACTTATCGAATTTCCGCTAAATCCAAAGACTGAGAGTTCAATGCAAGAGTCCGTTTCGTAACAGGTGTTACCGCGCCCTATATACCCTGCTAAATACAGTCTACTTATCGGTCTGCCATGTAAAGGAGCTGATTCAGCCACAATAGAAGCTTGACCAGCTTTTTCCCCTTTGCTCTGGCACAATCGGACGGGCTCTGCAGGCTCCTCATCAGCACACACGGGAGGAATCCTTGCGCTCCGCTGCACGCCATCCTATTCCATCCATTCGCATCGCAGCTGCCTTCGCATCTAAGACATCAAAATTTGACAGCAATAAAGTTCACGCAATGATCATGACACCCTGGGTTCACTGACACTACTGTGGGTTGCTCTCTATCTAAAAGAAATATAGGTATATGTCGAAGATCATTTTCACGCCATAACCGATCGTTTCAGTTTCATTTCAAACTACGACATTTCTGAACAATACGATGCATCCACTTGCAGTTCCCACGACTCTTTACGTACATTTCAAAGCTTACATATAGGGAATTTTAGAAATACTGCCCTTTTTCCTAATAATGATATTAAATATCCATATTTAATGACGAAAATGAAAACATTACCATGTAAAAGTCCACAACAGTAAACAGTAATAAAATAAAAAATCTTATTGCACATTATTGTCAGTTTCTAGAAAAATAAATAAACAATAAGATAATAAAAATTGGATTACCCAGGGAGTGTACGCGTCGGTAATCCGATGACAGTGGGAGGCTTTATTGAGAGCGCGCAGGTCGTAATTATTGGGCGAAAGTGAAAGCATGAAAGTTAAAGAAGGGAAACACACGAACTTATTTTCCCGGAATTCCTCAGGAATGAGAAAGAAAAGAGCGAGGAATGAAAATTCGTGGAAAATATGCCTGAGTGAAAAATGAGAACTTCAGGTCAATTGGAGTGAAAAAAATAGTCTCGTATGATTTTTCATACAAAACGTTCGCGTACCAAATAATTCTCTGTGAAGAGAACTGGTACATTGCTAATATCTACTAGGTTTAGGAACAATTTGACGCTTTTCCGGCATATTATTCGAGTGAACCCATGGGTCTTTTACCTGGCTAACGTATTAGCTGACGACTTTTAGATGATTTTTATTTTAGGTGATGAAATTAAAGTGGCAAAACACATAATCTGAATGAAGAACCTTAAAGAGCTCCAGAGAATGTTTAAGGATGGGAACGATCAATTACACTTCACCTTAGGATTGAATAAATCTAATTGTAAGCCAATTTAGAATGTATTAACTAATAGCAGGATAGTATTGCTCACCTATATTTTTTCTAAGTGATATTTTGACCCAATATTAAAACATAATAACGCATTGGTGGAAGCTGAATACTGCTGTGCTCCCTAAGCTATTCAATGTCTATCCTAAAACCTAAACTAAATAAAAACTTAACTTACAGTGACCTATTAAATAATACTTTCGAAATATATTCCAATGCCGGAGGCTTCCTCAGGCACCGCTTAACTCTCCGGTATTAGAGGGAAAACGTCTGTATTCTAAAACTTTTTGACACGGAACATGGCTCGAAAGTATAATGTTATGCATGACATGGTCAGCGAAAGTTTTTTACTATTATTTAAACATACTCGTTTAACCTATTATTTTCATTTTAAGAAGTCAAAAATGATTAAGGGGACATTTTTTATGAATGAATAATAATAATAAACATTAATTTCACTCAAAATAGATACAAAAATAATTAAGTAAACATAAAAAGGGAGTGAAATTATGCACCCCTGTAGGAATCTTCCTTTGTTGGGGTTGCCATTCCTTGATTAAGGCGTTTTGCGGCAGTGACAAGAGAATTTAAGAAAATTAAATACTAAGGTATACAACTAAACAGAAATTGTGTCCTTGAATATTTAAATTGTCCTTAAATGTAAAAAATCTTCTTATCCCTTGTGTTACATTTAATTCAGTACATTTTTCACTGCACATTCCAAATGCAATAAATAATAGAACATAAAGAGCAAATTTACTAAACTACATTTTCATAACTATATCGAATATACATAAACACAAACATGTTAAATTGAGGAGGCTTAAGCTAGACAACAGCTTGAAAGACAACAACTTCCGATATTTATTCACTGCTTTGCCGTATGTGGGTGGGTACCTCAATCTCTCCTGCCCACGAACACCGCAATCGAAGGTTCGAGGCATTGGGGCCCCACCGAACGATTTCCCACGGATCACGATCGGTGGGTAGCATTAGGCGGACTATCTCCCGAGGGGGTTGGCGCCATAGAGAGAAAAAGGAGAGCGAGCCAAAGGAGGGAGGCTCGGGCGGGGGAGGAAGGCGGCGATTGGTTGAACGATGGTCGCGTCGGGATGGTGGGAGTCTGCATCCGCCATCGGCGACTCCCGCTCAACATGTCGTTCGAAAGATGACGTGGCCAGTGGGGAGGGGGGAGTCAATAGAGAGGCTGAGATGACGGCATACATCGAACATGTGGTGTTCAATAATATCGGTCGTTACGTGGTGTAAACGATTCATTATGAATCAGAAAATACTTGATTTTTCCAATTTTAATTATTTGACGCAACCGGTTTCGTTCCATCAGGTCATCATCAGGTAGTGGTCATCCAACTAAATAATTGAGAGACACCTGAGAGGTCCCCATCCCTTATATTCCTATCCTTTCCTAACCTTTCCTCCCGGTTTTAAGCGCCTATTAGTTGGGAAACAGACTTGAAAACACCCATGAAAAAATTGGGTTAATCGAAAAAGAGGAAGGCCGAGGAGGGGTGAAAGGGAGCCGCCAAATAAATAGCCATTTGCAATGCTGTGCTATACATGGACCCTCTTAATAATTTTTATTTGAAAGTAATGGTAGCGGGCGTAACTTGGAAACAGCCAAGTTGACATTTCTTTAAACGCTGAAATCTTTAGTTTTTCAAGAACGTCCAGGTGGCTACTTTTCCTTTCCACATGAAGGAATAAAATCGCTAGGATGTCCACTTTCAATTAAGTGGTTGGTAAATGTATCTTTATCTTCTTTATATTCTATATGTTCATATTTTCTAAACAGTATTTTCTCTTTTCCAATCAACCAAACTTTTCTGTTCCAGTCAACCCAATCATCCACTCAGACTTCTCTCCCCCCCCATTTCTCCCCACATTATATGTACCGGTGCCTTTATACTTAATAGTTACACCGGATGATGACCTGCTAGAAAGAAACCAGTTGTGTCCAGCAATAAAAAAATTGTGGAAAAATCAAGTATTTGCTGCTATATTGTTAGAGTATATAGTGTTATGTTATTCATGGGAGGCGACCGGAAGCAATTTGGATGGGTGGGTAATTGGGTAATGGGTGGAGTTTTCAGGGAACGGAGGAAGGGTGAAGAGAAATCCGGCGTCGGCATTAGCCTACTCTTTATGACAGGCGCCAAGGGGACCACGGTTTAACGTTCCATCCGACGGACGGAGTACTGAACCTGAAATGCACTAGGCACTCAAGTAGGGACCGGTTTGCCACTGACAAATCCGCCGCTGCCGGGAATCGAACCCGGACCCTCAGGATAGGAGGCCAGTATTTAGCCACCACACCGACCCGATCCCCTATATATTATACCCCGGAATACAGTGTGGAGAAGGCCCATGGTCACTACGAAGCCCAGATAAGAACATGAGAAAAGGAAATATTGGGACCCCCAAAAATTATTTCAACATCTATGGCACTCATCAAAAAAAGCAAATGGATAGATCAAGTATATATAATAGTGATTTTAAGAGGGATTGGTGATATCTGTAACGTTTGCAGCGTAGTGATCACACAAAGAGCACTGAAACTTCCACAAATCATCAGTAACGCAATGCATTATGGCAGCCTCTCACGCTTAAACAACGCATGCTTCATGGAGCCAAAGAGGTAAGATTCCCGTGACTGCACGCAAGGGTTTTGTTTGGCAGTCTCTCAGCAAACCAGCCATTATTCCCCAGTGGTATTCATGTGAACAGCAATTAATTTGTGAGTAAATTGGATTCCACTTTTACTTCCTTTATATGAGTAGTAGCTGTACATATCGGTCTTATTCCAATCGATAAGGGTTTTTCGATAATCATTTGATATTCATCATCATCTGTGTTCCCAAGTCTATACCCGCACTTATAAGCACTTCAGAACTGGAGGAAAGGCACAAGAATGGGTATGGAAGGGTAAGGGGGAAGCATGGGAGAGAAACATTGAAACGTTGACATTAGCCTGCTCTTTAACGTAAGGAATCGTACGGCAAATACAACAGCAATGCGCTGTACGGAAACCTATTGATGAGTTATATTTATACATCTCCTCCTTGCTGGAACAAGAATAATTTAATTCGCAGATTCATGTATTCAAATAAGTTGATCGATGGGCGTGATCATATTAATCTAGCGTTTTTATCGTACGGCCCACATTGGTAGTGCCACGCCGTGATAATTTTGGCCTACGAAAGACTATATGGCCTTGATCTAATGAAAAGTCCTCTACATAGCAGCTACTCATCCTCATAGTTAGATAGTCACTATGCAGAGGATCTAGTACCTAGTTGGTAAGTGGATTGTAATTATACCTAATTGGTATAATTACGCCATCTGAGGACCAGAAAGTAAAACAGCCATAATACACGAGGCATCTGTATTGAAATACTCATTTTTCCTGGGATAATGTCCGTTTTGTCAAGAAAGTGATGAAATTTTTGGGAATAAGCCTTATTTGAAATTTGGGTGCTGACTTTTTCTGGCTCCCACGTGCTCATGGTCACATTGACTCTTGAGGGAAACCAGGCTTTCCATACCATGGGAGGTGGCGAAGTCGGAAAATTAAAGGAATTTCAGAGACTTAAGATATCCACACAATCATAAAACCACCATCACTCAGTGAAGGGTGTTCTCGTGATAGCAGATAACGCAATTAAACACTGTACCAAAACAAGATGGTTTATAACGACTAAGAAGCGCAACTGAGTAGAAGTAAGGTTTTACGATATGATTCCAACTATCTTTTTGAGTGCACAAGAGATGAAAGAAAGGCGATTGTTTTTGGAGCTGAAACCACCGTATGATAAAAGTGCCCCCCTGAAGAAGGCCTTGCCCCCAAACAAGAAAATCTCGCCCTCCTACGGAAGGACGGCGGTGACACAGCCGCCTGTGATCTTTAAAGCTCCGTCGGGGTCGGTGGGAAGGGGCAGGAACACAAGAAGCAGAGCCGGTGCATCGGAACGGGAGGGGGCATGTCAGCGGACCTGCAAGAAGAAGAGGGCTTATCGATGTAGCCAAGGCAGCGGTGGCGAGAGGGAGGGAATCTGGGATGATATAATGCCTTCTGGAAGGGGTTGGCGAAGGGGGGAAAGATGTCGGCAGGGATTAGGGAGGCTTACCCTGTATCCCCACCCCTTCCGCGCCCTCTTTTCACGCCCCCACCTACCCTCTCCAGCGCGCATTATTGAAAGGGAGGAAGGTCGTTCTCCTGAGGGGTGGTCCGGCCCTCTCCGTCGCCTCCCCGTTCATACCAAGGCACGTGTGGGCCGCATATGAGTCTCCTTTTCCCGCGATACGAAGCAGGGGGAGAGGGGGTGCGGCGAGGGTCCATGGGTGTGGGGAGCGGTGGGAAGGAGGTGGTCGAATGAGGCATTCCTTTGTTTGTCAGCCCTTCTCATGTAGACACGTTCAGCGCAGGGAGGGGGGAGGCAGGGGGAGGAGTCAGGGAGAACCAAGTCATCACGTGAGTAGTCTATCCATACAATCCCACCTCCTGAACGTCCCACTGGAATGACTCGCAAATTCATCCCAGTCATTTTCGCCTTTGATTTCCGTATTATCTCAAAAACAAACCCTTCCTTTTGTCGTTATCCCGTCCGGTATTCGGAAAGGTATTTTTAATAAGGCGGAAAGCATTATAATGGGGTAGGATCTGCGATGAGGTTCATATTTTTTTTCACTGAAGTAGTAGTCTGAGAGAGTTCGTTACACCACTCCTGCTCTCACCGTTGTATGCACTCATATTACTCGAAAAAGGAGAATGATATTAAATAACGGCATATGAATCACAACAGCCCCAACATTTTATTAAGGTAAAAGGAGCTATGGGCCACTATTATTATATTTTAATTGCTATCTAAATATTAAAACCCAACGATATTTTTCTAATAATGATAGCAAAGTGAAAAACAATGAATGATCATATTATAAAAACCCACATTTATTTTAGTGAAATAGAATATAGTAAAAAAAGAAACGAATACATTTGATGAAATAAGGTTTCATAGCAAAATCAATAAACAAAGCCAAATAAAATCAAATTTTAACCCTTTCCGCGCGGCATGACGTGAATTCACGTTCCGACTACCCCACCCGCTGGCGCCATGACGTGAATTCACGCCCAGCGCACTGCTTCGTAGATAACGGTACTACAGCGCCTCAGCCGTCCCGAAGCGCTCGAGCGGGCTCTCAGTCATCAGTGAGACTCTACTCTTCGCTTGGGGCAGGTCAGTTTTTCTTGCTCCGGTGTATCTTGCGAGTGTCTTCGTTTACTCTTGGAGGTGCGTAAGTGCTACTTTTTTCTAGTGGTATTTTATTTACTTTTGTAATTTTACGTAATCTGCAATTTATTTTCTAGCCTTAATGCGTTTATGTATTTTATGTACAGGTCACCTACAGAATATTCTCAGTATTCGGATTCATATGAAGTTTTTTTATATATTTATCGAGGTAAATTTAAGTTTTTTTCTGAACTTTTTCCTTATATTTTCGTTGCTTCTTGAATATTTGTGTTTATGACTTATGGAATTAGGTTTTATTTCTCTTAAATGGAACGTGCATATTATGTGCCGCTAAAATAATCCAGGTTATGATTTTTTTCAGAAATTACATACTACACGTGAACCCAAATCAGCCGAAAATTCTGCATTTTCGCTGTTGTAGCGAACTCTGACACAGGAATTTTTCTATTTTGTCAGATTCCTTGTTTTGTTGTCACTTTTGGTGAGTAAACCAGTAGTTCATGAAGTTCTTTTTATTTCATTTTGTTTCAAGAATGTGTTTACGAAAAAAATCAACAATTTTATTTTTCAGTCTTTATCAATCATTGCAACATTGTTTATTTACTGTTTACAACGGTCTATTTCCTGTTTTGGTGAGTATTCGCATTGGTATTTCGTTGTATATCTAGTTTTGAACGCCCGACTTTTTGTGGATTTATATCCGTATGTCAGTGAACCATAAAAAATCCACGTATCATTGTTCAGTATACCTTTTAAATTCGTTGCTATTACCAATATTAGTGAATAATGCCAAGGGTGGTGAATAGTACTTACTAGTTATGCCATTGTTTCTTATCAATATGAAGCCGGAAAGCATGCGTAATAATAAAAAAAACTGCTGCACGATCTCACTGAACATTTTGATATTTTTAACCAAGCCTCTCAAAGATTCTAACTCGCGTAGTGTTAGGCCATGTAAACATTTATCCAATTAATTGTATACTTTGTTTCTGCGACTCGCATAGTTGGAAAATTTGAGAAAAACTATCTACCTGAAGTGTAAGTTCCCGTCAAACATGCAGCCTCTGAGAGAGGGTATTTTTTGAAGTTGGGAAATGGTTAGGTCCTTGCCATTCCCCTTATTTCAGAGAAAATATTCCGTTATTGCCTTTGTCTGGTTTCTTGCCGGGGTGCCGTGACGCACGACCGAGTCGGACTCTGCTGGTGAAAGCTTCGCAGATGCGGCGAGGGTTTATTGCATGCAGCCCGGAAAGGATTAGGGATGAGTGGGTAGAGCAAAAGTAAAAAGAGAGAACAGGACGGTGTGAGAGAGGGGATTTTCCTAGAGGGGTGCTTTGTTTGAAGGAGAGTTCGATGTTGTGCCGGTCAGCTTTGGAATTCCCTCGGTGAACAATTTGAGATATATGTTAGTGCATGGTGATGAATCGCTATTTTTTCCTAATTCGTAACGTTTGCAATATAATAATCAGGGTCAAATTTGAATATTTCAATCCAAAGAATTTTCAAAATCTTTTTCTTGGTTATGATTTAGAATAAAAAGTTCTCGAGTTGTGTAGTTTTTTGTTTTATACCACCTAGGCCGGAAGTTTCAGCTAATGTGAAAAAAAAGAAACATTTTCTTGTGCCCCAAACCATAGATAAATGTCAGATTACGCATTCATTAACCCATATTTCTGCCTATCAAATGAAGATATTTTCCTGAATTATGTGATATTGGATTACTTTACCTTAAATTTTTTATTGTAACTGATGAGCACAACGCGCTTGTCACCTTCGATGAACTTTTAAAAACGTGGCGAATGAAAGATTGCAAAGCGTAATTCATGTCAGTACCTAACTAGGTATATGCACTAATATTCTAATATTACTGAATAAATAACTTCAATAATACGTACTAAAATATTTACCCTTTATTCTATTTAGTTTCTTTCTTACGCATTATTTTATATTCATAGCTTTATAAATGAAATTAAATTATGCAGAAATGATGTAAATGTAGAAGTACATTATAATATATTGAAATAAATTAACAATAATACTAATGGCTGATTTTCTTTTTTAAAAATTACCAAAGAACAACAGACTCATAAATATTAGCCGCGGAAGTGGGGTAGAGTTGGAGACGAGTTGGAGACAAGTTGGAAACCTTGCAGGTAAGATAACCTCATGGTTGTGTTGTTGAATGATAATATACCTGATGTTTTCAGGTTTTAATTTTTTTTCTAATCGTATTTAATACTATAGAATGGTAAAAACACGAGGAGGAAGGAAAAGGGGAGCAGCAGCGGAGGAAACACCTTCGAGGGAGAGCCCTCAACCCTCAACATCCCGAGACAGTCCCCAGCCGTTGTCTGCTTCAGAGCCTCTGGATGATTAGATAAATCCACCCCCACCGAAGTCTCGAAGGCCAGAGGTATCAAAAGTTATTACGGATGTGGTGGAACTCCAGAGGCTTCTTGAGGAGGAAGAGGACAGCAGCGGGAGTGATGACGACGAAGGGAGTCATTTCTCGGGGGAGACTGAGTGGGGAGAGAGCGGCGAGGATGAATCAGAGGAGGAAGGGGATCCCTCGCAGGGTAATGTACAGTTATCCCCAGAGTCTGGCCTACCCGGCCCTTCTTTGCGTGCCACCACTTCCAGGCTGAGAGAGACCTCGCACTCTTGGACTTCTGACAGACCGACAAAAGACCCAATCCCATTTACAAAGACCCCTGGCATGACTGCCCCACCCCAAGGAGATGAACCCCGAGACTATTTTAACCTCTTACTGACTGACAATATTCTTGACCTTACTGTGACAGAAACGAATAGATTTGCCGACGAGCTAAAGGCGCAGAATGTAGCCCCTAAAGCGAGGATTGTTAAATGGAAGCCGTTGACCAAGGAGGAATTCCTTGTTTTCCTTGGCATCCTGTTTCATATGGGAACCGTTCCTTTGAGCAGGGTAGCCGATTTTTGGAGCACGGACTCTCTTTTTAACTTTCCTTGTTTTCGGGGCTGCATGAGCCGTGACAGGTTCTCGGGTATTTTGCAATGTTTACACTTTGCAAAAAACCCGGAACCCGGTCAGCCTCAGCCAACTGATCGACTCTATAAAATACGCCCCCTAATTGACCTCTTCCATGACACCATGACCAATGCTGTGATCCCAACGCAAAAACTCTGCATTGATGAGTCTATGCTCCTCTGGAGGGGACGACTAGTTTTCCGAATGTTTTTGAAGGGGAAAAAACATAAATATGGTATCAAAATATATATGCTTACAGAATCCTCTGGTTTAGTTCTCAGATTTATCGTGTACACTGGCTCTAGTGACGCTGACGTAGGAGGCCGAGGCCACGTTGACACTGTTGTAAATAAACTAATGGAGGGTCAGCTTGATGCCGGCCATTCATTGTTTATGGACAATTATTACAACAGCGTCAATTTGGCCCACCAACTACTAGAGCGGAAGACCTATTGTACCGGAACTCTGAGAATTAACCGGAAGGGTAATCCTGTGCAAATTCTTTCCAAAAAATTAAAGAAGGGGGAAATTGTGAGTGCCTTCACTGAAGACGGTGTTTGTGTCTTGAAGTGGAAAGACAGGAGGGAGGTACTGATGATCAGTTCGCAGTATGGTGGTGAAATGGTTGATGTCCACCGTCGAAGGGGAGGGGAGCCTATACCCAAACCTGAGGCAATTGCCAGATACAATGAGGCAATGGGTGGCATCGATCATACTGATCAGATGATGTCATATTATCCAATTGAGCGAAAAACGCTCAAATGGTATAAGAAGTTGGGCATTCACATTTTCCACCTTCTTCTCCTGAACAGCTATTACCTCTACAAAAAATCCCACCCCAGATCCTCTCTATATGATTTTCGGCTTTCGGTCATAAAATCTCTTCTTTTTCCAGCTGTTTCTCGCCCTTCCCCTTCAGTCCCTTCCAGAGGCATAGGCCTGTCTAAGCATTTCCCTCAATCCCTCCCAACAGATGACAAAGCCAAAAGAAAGAGAACAATGCAAAGAAGGTGCCGAGAATGCCAGAAGATGGGGATACGTAAAGACACCATATATTTTTGCCCTGCATGCGAGGAACACCCTCCCCTCTGCATTCATCCATGCTTTGTCAACTTCCATGCAAACATCAGAGTCTAAATGCGAATAAAAACGTATGCATGGAAAGAAGGCAGTAAATTAATTTTGTTTGAAGTTTATAGTAAAAATATATAAAATGTTTGAATATTTTGGCAATTTTGAATAAATAGTTTTGTATTTTTATGTATGCATACGTGTGTCATGACTGTAAATATTATATTTTGCTATGTAAATAATGATTTATATTTTATGCAATTGTACTCTAATTCGATGCAATGTAAATAATGATTTATATTTTATGCAATAAATACTCGAAATTCAAATTAGTAAATTAATAATTTTTTCAAAAAAATTCATAATTATATATCGTTAACTTCTCGAAAACATTGAAAAATGTAGTCAAAGGTTGTGTTCTATGGGATTTTCATAACTATTTCCCATTACGAATCATCTCGTTGAAAGCATACAAAACCTTTATTTAGAACATGCGCCTCCCGGTCCACCTGGCCGGCAGAAATATTTGCTCAAAACATTGAAACCAAAAGTAGTACGGAAATATTATTAGATCGATACATAATGAGCTGAAAGGGTAGAAAATAATAAGCTCGCGCTGTGTTATGAATATGAAAAGGTTTGAAGTATTTTCTTGTACTTAACGTGGGGAGGAATAAATAAAAAAAATTAGAAGAGTGAAAACTATTTCAGGGGCAGCGATACTACCGAGCATAACACACAACGGGCTCTAATGAACGGCTGACGACGTGAATTCACGTCAATTTAAAAAAACATTTTTAAACTACTTTTTTTTACAGAGTTTTCAAAATAAATAAAGGATATATGTTTTTCAATTGACAAAGTAGCAAGAAATCCAAAAAACTGCATTCAGTCAGAAGGAAGAGTTAACAAATAATGGCTCAGCGTTGAAAGGGTTAATAAAATATCAAATTTAAACAAACAATATTAAATATTAGCAAGTAGTTAATTAATAAAATAAAACTTCAATACTTAGATTTTTATAAAGATACATGATAATCACCTCATCAAATAACTACGTTGTTCATAGAAGAAAATTTTCGCCGTGCCATTTTCAAGACAAAATTTACACTTTTATTCACTAATTTTCATCGAATATAATATCTCCGGGAACTGAATTTGCCTTTTATAAGGAAGAATAACAATAAAAATGAATCCGTTTTGAAAATCACGAACACTATTAGACCAAGTAATGTGATATAATTCATCAAACATTCTCAAAATGAACGATTCCATAATAACGTCAATGATAAATTTTCCACTCACCTTATATACGAGGAAAATATCCTAAGGGTTATAAATGTATAATGATAATTAATAAATTTTTTCCAAATTTTTGGCTATTTCCAGTCGGAGTGACTAGCAGGTATTTCCAATGTCACTGTAATTTATGACAAAAATAAGTATTGCGGAAACTTTTTGTCGCATTCATTCAAAAGATCATGTACCTTGGATAAAGGTAGTAAAACCATTTGATAATTCATCAAAAATTGTCCCTTTGCCTCAAGTGTATTTCAGAAAGCTATTTTGGATATTTTAATCATAATTCACCAAAGTGGAAAATAATATTATTCATTTCTTTCATGAAGTGCCAGAGGCAAGGAATTTTCCAGAAAACTGCATTCAACATCAATCCTACTGTATTTTTATACTCGTTTCCATGGCTACTTAAAGAAAAAACCATGAATTCATATCAATACTGTAGTTCACTCAAAGTATAGCCGCTTGAATCATTGAAATTATGGTCAATTCAACATCAATGACCAGCTACCGACATTGAAATTTTAAACACTCCATGAGCGGCACCGAGAATACCTTTAAAATTTTCGTTTACTTTTGAACATCAACCAAAATTCCTCCTTGCGATAATGCTTGTAATTATTACCACGATAAAAACATGGAGAAAAAGGTAATTTAGTGCTACTTTCCAGGTGTAGGCTTTAGCCCTAGCCGTTATTTCCTGAGCCTCTTATAAATTCTGGCTTTCCCGTCTCTCCAGCGTTCCCCTTACGGAACGCACCCCATAAAACCCTCGCTCCTCGCCCGCCACCCTTTCGTTCCCTCCGCCGCCACCCCCCTCTCTCTCGCTAATTCCCTGGCCAGACAGATGCCCAAAACAGCGGCCGTATAATGAGACGCGCTGGAGCAATGCCTCCGACCGCCCCTTTCCGCTCCTCCCTTCGAAAAGCACGCCCCCCCCCTCCCCACCTTGCACACGGACGCAGAGACCCGCAAAATCCTCCCAGCCAACTCGCCAATAATCCCATCCCCACCACCCCGTTTGGTTACCTACTCGAAAAACGTCATTCCCCTCGCAATCAGAATCTTGTAGAATACGGTTATGAAATTATGGATTGAAACTAATATGCTTCGGTATTCTTCATTTGCCCACTCCCGCCCTGGAACCAAAGAGCCGGAGATGAAAGACGGAGATGAAAGCGGATAGTTCATCTCAGACAACGCACAGCCAACTCGCTGAACACTCGGATGGAATAAAATCAATATACAGATCTTGGCGTTCAGACCAAGGTTTAAGTTATGAACTGTAGCTGATGCAGATAAATATATTGGAGTGCCAGGAATGCTATGGCTATTTGACGTACAACCGCGAGAAACACATGTTAACAGCTTTAAGAAACAGATATTAGAGAATGAGGCGCATTGCTTAGGTCACACGCATAATTTATAATGAAAGAGGAGGTAGGATTTCACGGATAGTGGGTGGAATGCATGGGTACAACTGAGTATGGCTTAGTAAGCCGAAAAACGTGTAGTGTAATTTCCAAATTAAAAAAAATTGTGGAAAAGTGCTACAGATTTTTACTCACCGAGTTTTCCTCACTTCCACTATGTAATGCCTGAACCAGTGAACAGTATGGATTTATAATTCTAAGACTCCTAGCAAAAGATCTAACTAGATCTGACTAATTCCTACACATGGCGGTTATTAGTTGATTAACAGTCTCCAAATCAATATAAATGCACAGGTCTAATCATAGGATACCACTTTAAATGACCTATGAGTAATTTTTGCATGGGCCAGTTTAACTCAATTAACTTCATAGATTCTCTTGGGCACTCAAAAGTTGATTCAGTTCTGACCTTCTCAGATTTGACCGTTAGAAAGAGCTTACTGAAAATTTCAACGATGCTCTGACTTCACTGACTCTGATTGCTCCTTACTTCAGCAGAAGGCAAACAAATTTCAAAGACAATTTGATGAAGACAGTGAAAATAGGATTATTCGGCTAAATTTTTTTAAATAAAGCAATAGTAATTCTTCGTTAAAGACTACTAACAATAAGAGCCTTTAGAAAATAACGGGAATTATGAATTTTAATTCTTCATAGTAATTTGGAATTTTCGATAATAATATTTTATGTTGGGATTCAACCTAAACCCTGAGAAAATGAAGAAAGGGCAATTGACGAAAGCTTATGCTTTACTTTGAGCTCCAAGTGCAATGAGGGGAGGTGGTGGGTTTAAGGCGACAGATGAAATGTCTTCCCTCCTCTATGTTTAACTGTCTATAATTAACCCTCTACTACATGGAATATTTGTAGCTTGGTAGTCCATTTCAATCTTAAGATCCCTGGGCTAAAAGTATTGAACGACTTTCTCTCGAAATGTGAATGGAACGATCATTTCTCACAGGATGAAAAGGTTTAAAAAGGGGCTTGTATAAACTGCGTATATAATGGTTGTTGATGTTTTAAAAAATTTTGGTGCGGATTTTTTCTTCGAGGCATTCATTCCTTCAACTTAATAAAAAAAATGAAATTCGAAGTCGAAACCCCATCGTATTCTCTCTAGATTAGATTTTAAGTATGATTTTTCACGTAGAAAAGTAAATTTTAGTTTATTTATTATTTATGTTTCAGGACATTAAATCCTACCTAACACGTTAAATCCTTTAAACACGTGTTTAATGGTTAATGAATACCATTTTAGGTTTTAAAGTCCACTAAGATGGTTCAACTGGTAAACCAACCAAAATGGCATACCTTACTATCAACGTATTAGGTATGTACATATAAAACACATTTAGCTTCCAATTAACATATTTCTAACCTCAACCTCAACCTTCTTTCGAATGTATCTATTTTTAAGCATTGACCAACGAAGGAATGATTAAGTCATTAACATATTTTCGCATTGTGCCTGTCACAAACTTTTATAATTCTTACTTCATTTTCAACACGAATCCCTCTCCAGGTTACCATAGAAGAGTTTCACATTTCCACTCCTTCGCCTCAAAAGAAACCATATTACAAAGCTCCATTATCCTTAGCCACTGGTTTTGGAGGGAGAGAGTCATTATGGGAAGAATATCGACTTTTTCACCATCGACTGTCCACAGCAAAGGCGTTTCCGAAGCTCTCTTTTGCCGCTACATCATTACTGTGAGGGGAGACTCCCCCCAAAGAGAGCCCCCGTACCCCACATATCTAAGGACCAGAGACAACACCACTCAGGGGTGGGGGAGGACGAGGGCAGAGGTGGGGAGAGGAAGGGGGTGGGGCGAGAGAGATAGTCCGAAAAAAGGCAGGTGGGGACCGAAATTCTCCCGTATCTTTTCCGTATATTTTTGCAACCCAAATGAACGCTTAGCCACGGCAGTGCTCTGCGGAAACGCCATCAAAAAACAGGCCCAAATCCCTTCTCACCTTGCTACGCATATTTTCCGCTCTTTCTGGGGGAAAAACTCACATTTCTCCCTTCTCCTCCTGGACCAAAAAAACTCTCCTCCCTCTCGCATCTCCATTTAAAAAATTCTTCCCCCCTACCGGAGCATCTCCCTTCACGGCTTCCTTATCGGACACTCCCTTTTATTCACGTCCTTCCCCAACCTTCAGGCCGCGTTCCTAAGCCCTGAAATGCGTTCTACCGCTTCTCCTTGACCACTGGTTGAACGCCATGTCAATCCACCTCGCCGGCTACCTCAAAACATATTCTGTTTTCGTGCAAAACTGCGTGCCAAAAACTTGGTACATCATCTTCATGACCGACTGGGAAATACTAGATTACAAAAGTTGAACAGAAGTGCTAACATACCATGTTAACAATTTTAGACTGTTATCAAAATATCAGTCTAAGAACATTTTGATGCAGATTGAAAATTGAATATTCTTATAGCTAACATATTCATATTGAAACTCACGTATATTATATCATTTAAGACATTGCCTCACATAAATATGATTTCGCCTTACTTTACCTTTCTTCACAACCCCACCCCGTTTCCTTAACGTCTGTAATCGAGTCTTAAGATTTGCCAGATAAGGATGTCCCGTTTTCTTTTGAATATAATTATCAAACGTAACTATTACCACTGCTCTCACCAGATCATTATTAGTTGCTCCCTCTATTTTATTTTCACCAAACTTTATTTAGCCTTTTCGGTGGCTATTATTTCCCATTCCTAACTACCATGTAGGGAAAAGCTTAAGGCTTAAGTAGGAGTGACTTTAAAGAGGTGTTTCGTTACTTTAAAGTTTGTAACTCTAGCTGTTTGATGCTTTACCTTCTTGTAGATCATTATTTTTGTCCGGCTATTCTACTCATTATTTCCTTCTTGCTCTATCTATCGCTATTTGATTCCCAAATGGCGACATGTATCAACACTTAAGGCTTCATTTGTTATTTCTGAGACCTAAAGCAAAACAAAACAGGAGCTACACAAAATATTAATGATACTCGCCTGATTACTTTAAAACTATAACACAAAAAAAGAGAACGTGTATCCTGAGAAAGACAATGATACAAACGAAGGATGAACTTCTACTGGAGATGATTGCGCACAAGGCTAAAGCCATTGTGCAAACAAGAATGAGAAATTTAACGCTACAGCCAGGGAATCAACACTGCTCCCACGGTAAATATGCAGGTAAAGCCAACGTGTGAGTTCCACCAATATGATCAGCTATGAAAATCAAACTTAAAGGCACCCTTGCATAAACCACAACCACAGTGAAGGGGAAACATTACTCAAACAACTCATAAATGAACTCCTCCTCGCTCACACTCATTTACTTCATCAAATTATTAATTTCCTTGAATTTCCAGCGACGTGATCCCTCCATCGCGGGCCGTTCTCCTCTCCTAAGGAACAATAAAACATTATGTAGATGTAAGCTGCCTTCCCTGCCTCCGATCAGCATAATTTGAACGGGCGGACGGGCAATTCTTATGCGAGATTGGAGAGCTTCCACGGCGAGAGGGAATAACGAGCCTCAGCCCCTAAACATCGCCTTCCTCTCCCGCGATCCTCTAGTCGTCGTTCCTCAGGTGATCGTCAGGGCGGGATGCATTGGGGGAGGATATTTTCCAGCGTCGAGAGAATTTGCGAGGGAGGAGTGATTCTTGTGAGCAGCAGAGGGACGTTCCTTTACCAGCGCTCCCATTTTCTACTCTCCCTGCGCCGTCATTATTTCTAAACCTGGATGGAAAACAAACATGTCGGCGCAAACGGGAATAGCGATGGGAGAGGGTTTGGCGAAGCGGAGGAGGAGGAGGGCTGAAGGTAAATAAGGGCGAGAATGGGTGCGTTTTGCATGAAAGAGAGAGAGACCACTCTGCTGGGTTAATGGATGAGGCGAGGTGGGTTGACTCCTCGGTTAAAGGACGGACTAGGGGAGCGACAGAAATGGAGAGATTGGGTGTAGAATAGAGAGGGGGTGAGGAGGAGAGGGATGAAGTTGAGGGGGTGGGGCTAGGAGGGTTGATGGCCTAATTAGGCGAGAAAGTTATTTCACGGCCTACAGTCTTTATGCAGGGGCTGTCCCCGAACTCTGCGACCACTACAAGCCCCTCCCCCCCTGTGTGGAATGGTCGCGTCCATGCCAGGTGCGGCAGCCTCACGCTTCTACCTTGCCGCTCCCATTTCTGCACGCATTTTACTCCACTCTTTCAGCGCAAACGCCGAATTCCTCTCTCTCACACGCACACTGCCGCTCTCTGCTATCACACTTCACCCCCTCCACTTATACATTCACCACCCTCCCCTCTAGACTACGGCTTATTTTTTTCGAGATATCCGATGTAATATGTTTCGTAGCTTCGAAAAAACGTTCAAGCATAAATGGCTGACTTTCGCAGAGTTTGGCGCTAAAATGGACACTACTATTTCTCACCATCTAACTGCTTTTATTATTCGAAGACAAACGACATCCATCCCAGAGGTTGGAACTTATCCACATGATCTTGTTAGCGTCTTTCGGTTTGGCTAGAAGCCTGGTGGTTTCATGGTTAACGTATCCTAAATTATGAAAAACCTCACAAATTAATTTTCATGTGACCAAACTTCATTTAAAATATTTCCACCGATTTCGCAATGCACTTATTTTAAAACAACGAAGCTAATTGTCAAATTAGCGCTTATTAGTCCACTCTTTCTGCTCTCCCGTCTTTATCTATTCAAGAATAGAAAATTTCTGCATTTATCTTAAAGGGGTGATAAAAAATCAAAATCTCTCTGCTTGGAGACTCAAAAATCAACATTTAAAGGATTTAAAAAAATACGTGTTCGTCATTTCCTAACGACTCAAGATTTGGCCAAAACACATGCTCAGGAATTCCTTATCCTTATATTCAAGAATGAGCTTCTTTTGCCCTGATCTTAATCCCCAAAACTTCCTGGAAACTAATCAAATAAACCTCTCGGAACCACCCATCTGGAGAGTTTCCGATCAGTGACATCTGTAATAATGAGCGAAGATTTGCGGGAATTAAGTGCTACATTCTGCGGTGGCAGGAGATATAGCAGCGGCCTTTCCGAAAAATTACTTCGCCACAATCTTTACGCCATTTCGAAAGTTTCGGAACTTAAACTTGCAAAATATCAACTTTTACAACTTGTGGATTTATTAAACGGGCCAGGGGAGTCCTTACTTCGGCAATTTCGCTTTGTCATTTGCACTAATTTCACGGAATGCCACCCCGGATGTGAGTCGCTCGCCGCACGTCTTTTTCTTCCTTCCTCTCGATCCACCTCCACGCTTCTACCTTCTTTACCCGAAAGCCTCCTCTCTCCTTCTCCTTTATTCCAGCCCAGTTTTATTACCTTCTCCTACTAATATATTTTAGAACGTTTCATAATGACACGATAGAAAATATCTCCATGCTTCTAATAATGTACAAAAGTTTAAAGAATCGTAAAATACTTAAAAATACTATAATGGGTTCCAGAGAAGGGCGATTTCACGTTTTACATTTTATAACTATTGATGGCTCTAAGAAAACAACATATTTGTGCAACACCCAGAACTGAGTCTAATAAATTAAATTAAATTATAACCTAATTAACCTCCACTACACCGATTTTGTATTCTTTTTAAACATACCATTCTGAGCATGGAAAAATTGAAAGAAGAGGATTAATACAAATTTAAGTCTGCATAATTACTTCGAAAGTTGAACATTGTATATCTTTTTACAACCTTAGCGCAGTTTCTAAATATATTCGATCATCAACTTTTTCAGTAGGTTTTTCTGAATTAAATAGATGATTTTATCTTTACAACTATTTCAGTAGGTTTTGCTGAATTAAATAGAGGGTGTTATCTTTACAACATACGATTCTATCCCTAGAAATGACGATCGCTTATTATACCTCGAAACGAACAGGTGTAGCAGCAAAATAAACTCATTACTAAAGTCGAGTTCTGCTCTATGCAACTCGTCTCTAAAACTCATGCTTCAAAACAAGTTGCTATCGTTCAAACACAATAAACATACTGCTCACCCTTCATTACCATATAAGACCTCAACTTATCTAAGATTTGACCTGGGACTGGCCTTTAAGCAGACGCAATGAGCAAAGAAAATGAGAGCCACATCGTTGGAGCTCCCTGCAGAATTTTTCCATTTCCCTCCCGCCCAAACTATTTCCCTCCCAGTGACGCAGCAAATATGAGATACTGGCTCACCTGGTTCACGGAGGGACGTGCAGGAAAAGCAGGCAGCCACCACTTCTCGCACACCACGCAGCACATGGTGCGTTCCACCTGCTGCTGTACTCTCTACGTGCATCCGCAACATACGCTTACATTCTGGTAGCGTTGCCATACATTCAAATTCTTACACGCCCTAAAATGTGTCTGGAAACACCCACATTATTCCAATTCAATGCATTTATTAATATTTTAGATAAATCAGTCTACTTATCAGCAGACTTATGCGCTCCCCTAAAAGTTGGTTCTCTATGATGTTGAACTTAGGGGCAGATCTTAAATATAGTATAAGAGAATAAGTATTTCTGTAACTGGCTACCAGGTGCTGCTTTGGGGGATTTTCAATTGTTCAGTTGTAATTTGTTGGTCTCATCTTAATTCAATAGAAGCTTTTATCTTTACAACTATTTCAGTAGATTTTGCTGAATTAAATAGAAGGGTTTATCTTTACAACAAACGATTCTATCCCTAGAAATGACGATCACTTATTATTCCTCGAAATGAAGAAGTGTAGCAGCAAAATAAACTCATTACTAAATTCGAGTTCTGCCTTACTTATCAGTATTCTTATACCAACAACTAATATATTTTAGAACGTTTCATAATGACAGGATAGAAAATATCTCCATGCTTCTAATAATGTACAAAAGTTTTAAAGAATCATAAAATACTTAAAAATACTACAATGGGTTCTAGAGAAGGGTGATTTCACGTTTTACATTGTTATAACTATTGATGGCTTTAAGAAAAAAACATATTTGTGCAACACCCAGAACTGAGTCTAATAAATTAAATAAAATTATAACCTAATTAATCACTACACCGATTTTGTATTTTTTTAAAGCATACAATTCTGAGCATTGAAAATTTGAAAAAATAAGACTAATAAAAATTTAGGTCTGCATAATTACTTCGAAAGTTATAAATTGTATAATTTTTTAAAATAATAATTATACGGAATAATTTTACAAATAATAATAATTCGGAATAATTTCCGGAAATAAATACAAAGGAAAAAGTGAAGGAAAACGGGTGATGACTGAATGTGGTCTCGCGATGATGTTACGGAGGAAGGTATTATTATGGATAGGCTAGGTTCCTAGACGCATAACGCTATCTTACGAACGAAATTAAATTGGTGTGTAATTTGGTAATAGTTCCCGATAAATCCCATATTAACCACCTCATATCTTGTACGATTGTAATTAATGTTTCTGCCACGACACAATATGGACGCATTAATATAAAATATTTGACAAGACATCAAACTTTTGACGCAACAAATTAGTTATTAACGTTCACTAGCCTTTTCCGACATTGCGCATAGCCTGCCCTAGCTTAACTCTATACTAGCTCCTAAGATAATTACAACATCTATTCCCAGGGTAGGATTCAAACACATGACCTTTGGGTCACCTTTGGGCTTTTAACCCTTCCGAATACCAAATAAAAATTGTGATTTTTAAACAATGTGTTGGCAATCACTAACTTATGTTGTAAGCAGAACTCCAACAGACTTTCTCCTCTATCGTTTCGGTTTCCCAATCCGTATTTTCCAGTTATTCTTCCATCTTGACCTTCTCCTACGATAGTCTCCTAAAATAATTAGGTTTTCTTCTCCTCTTACCTGTTTTATAACTTCCGTGATATCTTCGTAGGCGTTTTCCAGTTCTTCATCTTCATAGTCCGTCGTAGGCATGTAAACCTGCACCACCACGGTATCTACAGGTTTGGTCTCGATCTTCACCATTATTATCCTTTCATCGTACTGCAGGATGCTCTTCACACGCATTCCGGCGCTCTTTCTGAGTATGATCCCTACTCCAGCATTACCATTTAATGATCCTGTATGCATAATCCTGCAGCTTCCACTCCAAAAGTCTCCTTCTTCGGGCCACTTCATTTCGCTGTTTCCTAATACGTCGAGGTCCATTCCTCGCATTCCTACCTTCAGGTTCTCAGGTTCTTCAGGTTCTCAGGTTCTTCAGGTTTAAGGTACTCTACGTATTTGATCTCTGTTCCCGGCCGAAGGCTGTTGCCGGAGGGATTCGGATTTATTAGGGATGCAGAATGGGATTTTTGCAGAATAAAAAGAGTATGAGCATAAGATTGACCTGGGGGATTGTTAACGAAGGAAAAAGGGAAGGAAAACCGGTGGAGACTACAGAGGGAGCTATTATTATGGATTGGCTAGGTTCCTAGATGCATAACGCTATCTTAACCCGATTGAATCACACATAAGACTATTCTCATTTTTGTACGATGCGATTTGTGACCACTAGGCGGTTACTCATCCGAGAGTGTTTGAACATCCGGCCCGCCCTCATTCACACCTCTATCCCGAAGCGCCCACTGAAATTTCCATATCGTCCCACACACACACACTCTCTCTCCCTCCGTGAGGCTTCCGATACAACGCCCACTATCTGCAATGGTTTTAACTTCCGCGTTTTATGTGATTTCCGTCATTTTTGCGGCCTTTTCGCCGACGAACGACTTGGGAAGAGAGCGAAGGTAGGAACGGGATCTTATCTCTCTTCCCCCCTCCCGCCCTTCTATCTTTCCCTACCGCAAGCTTCCGGCCTCTCCGAAAATAAATTTTGCGAACAATAACGACCCTTGGCTGATTGTAAAGAAATTGAGTCTTTCTTTCCATACCTTATACATCCGTGCCTCTAAAGCTTAAAAAAAAGCACTTGCACTGAGACAAAAAGGGCTCATCCTATATCATGACTACTAACTTGTAAGTGTTCAGAGAAATAGGTCTTTGCTACATAACTCACATGATAAAGAGGTGAACAAACTTGGCGCGCACGAGCCCATTACCGCAGAATTACTATGAAAATTGTATATTGTGCTTAAAGGTATTTTGCTCTACTGAATCGTTCTTTATTTCACAATCCAACGTGAAATGATCCACACACCACGTACTATTCTATATACTTTTCTTGGAAATGAAAGTGTGCAGTTGTCTATAGCCAAAAGATTATTCGGGACGCCACAATATGGCCTGATTTTCTACGGTGAATTATATTCTGCCTTTAAAGTCTTGCTTTGTGCAATAAATATTTTTCACACCTTTTACGTCAAATAAAGTTGTACCTAGCTATGAAATTTTAAGCAGCTTATCACAGCAAATTACGTGCTCCACAAAACTCTATTACTTTCAAATATTTAAAAACAAACAATAAAAGAGTAGAGTACGTACATACTCCCTAAGAATGCGCGGGTTTTTCAACAAAATGGCATGAGGAGGGCAAAAAAGCAGTTTTCTACGATTCAACGGATGTTTACTCTTTTTTTTTTTTGGAGAAGACGAGGCAGCCCGTTTTCCCGTACCGCACTAGGCAGTCTCGCCGCTGGAGCAAGATCAGTGGAAGAAATGGTAAGGTTTGCTGCGGTGGTTTCCTTTCGCAACGACAAGTTTGCGGTAAGCATTGAATTGGGAGAGCCGTGTGCAGCTACTCGAGGATTTTACGCTAAATCTTCAGCATTAAGGAAACAAGTAGTGCCCATCGGCGAAGAGAGCAGCGGGAGAGAGAATTGGTGGTGCCGCCATGTTGATTCAATATAAGTTCGATACAGTTTTAGTACGGATTCCACTGGGGGGTCTTCGTCAAAGCTTGAACATCAGTGGTAAGCAACTAAACATGCGCATACGATGCCCACTGTTAGTAGTGCATTTGAAGATCTTGGTCATTTGAATCAGAATATTACATTTGATTGTAAAATTAGTCTCGGGAGAGCGTATACTCTTCTCATCAATGAGGCCAATGAGAGTGGAGAGCTGAGAAATAACTTGAATCAACATCCAATACCAGTGAGAGAGAATTCAATCCCTATGGAACGAGAAAGGTACGTATGCAAAGAAAGTTTAACTACTCATCAATAAATTTTTAGTAAAGTCTAATATAAATGAATTCAAACAAATTACCTTGATGAAGACAATTGTCATGGGAGAAATGAACGGGAAGAATGGGAAATGTAGGCCTAGGATGATATACATGGAAGAAGTCTTAAATGATATGAAAGAGAAGAACAATATCAATATAAAGAGGTTGGCCGATACGAGTACCAAGTGGAGAGCTGCGTAAAACCAATCTTAGATTACTGACCGATGATGAGTCTATAAATGTATAAATTATCTGAATATAAATTATCTTAGATTACTGACCGATGATGAGTCTATAAATGTATAAATTATCTGAATATAAATTATATTGTGTTGAGAAACAGAGCAGTAAATGAAATGCGCTCTAGGTAAACTTTTAAAGTAAAAGTTCACTCCTTTGTCAAACATTTGAAAATTATGTGCATGCATGAATAAATGTGGTTTATTAGACTATGATTAAAAAAGGTTTATATACAATGAGAAGTTTTTTCAATGTCTTTTGCTCAGTGAGGAAGAGAAGTATAATGAAATATTGGTCACATTTAAATTATTGAAGAAATTGTAATATTTCATTACCAAACCAAAATATTGGCGTTCATGATAGAGTTGTCGACGCTGTGAGGTATTGCTGGGAGTGGAAGATCGTTGAGGCAAGCCCTCAAACACCTGAGAGATATCGCCACCAGTCTAACCTGAAAATGGCATATCGGGGGATTGATTCTAATGCTCTCAAATTTCTTCTTCCCACTCCGAAATCATCTGGACCTAAAAGGAGATTGTGGTTAAATTCCACCGTATGCCGGGGGCGAGAAAGTTGGAGCGTATATACAAGCGAGGAAAGAGAAGAGGATCTCAGACAACACCTAGGGCGACTCTGCTTGCCGAAGGAAATACCGCGAGGGAGTGGAAACCAGGTATCTTCGTAGCAGGGAGACACGCAGCCACCCGCACGGCAGGCCCAAGAAGTCATGTCTCCGTCCTTGAACTAATTAAACTCCCTTTTCAGAGATGAACCGCAAACACGAAATGGGAGAAGTTGTAATTCACTCGCGGGGCGGGAGTGTGAAATCAGATTATCATGTGTCGACATCCACTTCCCCCACTTCACTTAAATTATGACCCACTCAAGTGTTATCAACGCTCTGGTTCAGGAGTTCGGGAAAAATTATACGGCAGTGCAAGGTGACTTTCATTCAAGTCAAGTGACTTGTACACGCGTAAATGTTCATGGAATTACCATTCACAATTTATGGCTCGCGCACCGGGGAGGAAATTATCTAAAGCTATCCCAACCCACTTGGATCGTGAGATTGGACGGCACACTTAATTTTAGAGTCAAAATACTATCAAGATGCGGCAAAGAAGGAAAGAACAAGTTAAAAGTTAAATATCACTACTTAGATATGACTGACACTATGCAATATTTGTGAAAAAGACGAAGAAGGCAGGCTGATTGCCTGGCGAAACTAAGGAATGTGCAAATAAATATATCCAAAAATATATGAAAATGCACTATTTTCTACTGCAAAACTCATTATGAACAATAGGCAACCCTTAAGGCCGATTTACATGATACATTTTTTTGTACAATTTCTTGTACAAACGCTTGTATGAGGAAATCGTACCGCGTAAAGCGGCAAATTGTGTGAACGCTTGTGCGAATGTCTGAATGACTGTACGGAAAATAGAACCTGTTTTAATTCCATTCAGACAAACATACAATTTCGTTCAGTTCATATAATCGTTTGTGCAAGAAATTGTACAGAAAATAGCATCGTTTAAAGCGGCCTTTGAAGTAAGCAGAATATATATTTAAACTCCCAAAATAGCAGTAAGTGAGATAAACCTGAGTATCTCAAACCTCGTTTGGAAAAATGAAAAGAGTGGACTATTAGTTTCAAGAAGCTGCCAAACAAAAAATATAAGGCAAGAAAGATACGTGAAAATATAAATTCTTCGTTCCAATGTCAATGATTCAGATTTTTACTAACTGCGATTACTTTATGCTTCATAATGAACTACTCTTGAAACTGAATACGACTCCGAAGGTATTTCCATGTTGGGACGCCGCTATTTGAACTCCACGATGGCAGTAAACCAAACTGGAAATGGAAGGCACAAAGCAATCACGTCACTGGATGGAACTATGCACACCACACACATGAGTCGCGTCATTTCTGTTATCTTCTGTTATTGGATCTGGACGTGAGCCGAGCACTAGGTAATTGAGCGGTCAACACTCGTTCTTCATAAGGTGCGTAAGGAGCGCGTCGCCAGGGCCTCCGTCGGAGTCTCTGAGGTGCATTAAGCTCCAGCATCCTTTTCTTTAATATACTTTTGGTGAATATTCGAGTTCTATTTGTCTCTGTCAAGCCCGTCTTCCCCTTGTAGCCCTCATCCTTGCACTGCTTCAATTACTCCTTATCTACATCCACGCGATACCTAGCAAGCCACCGAATGGTTGTGTGGTAGAGGGTGAAGATCACCAAACATGCATTATTGATATGCAACCTATCCCCGAGTTCTCCCTGGGCGCGCCCTCATTTTATTCTTTTTTGGGGAAGTCCAACTCCATGTACGTTTGAGTACATTTTGGTACCTACCATTCTTTCCAACTGTCCATGCCACAGGTGACGATTCCTGTCTATTGTATCAATAATCGATCTGTTTACTCTCATTTGTTCACGTATTCTTTCGCTGCGGACATAGTCCAACCTGGATATAGCACAGCTTCTCCTCCAAATGTCTATTTCTAACGCTAGTAGCCATTCATTTGATCGTTACTTTACACATTTCTGCCCCACATGTTGCTAAGCTTTATAACATTGACCGTTAAATAACTTTCTTAGTTTTCTTCGTATTATTTCATTTCCTTATAACACAGGTAAGCTGTCTTATCACTTTTTCCCCTGACATATCTTGTCATTCACCTCATCGTTACCTTTTCCCATTTGTCGATAAGGATTTTATATCTAATATTGTGAATTCGTGGAATTAGAAACATAGTTATTAAATGTTTACGTTCAAACGGTTGCTCCCTTGCATTTCCTAACAAAGATGACGACATAGCCTCACATTAATCATTCGTGATCTTTATCTCATCGCGAAAGCCCCCTTTTCCCACTTCGACCGCAATGGTCGTCGTTTGCAGCCCCGACTAATTGGCCGGCACCGGAGGGAGAGATCGGATTGGCCGTGGGGGGGGGGGGGGGGCGGAGGAGGAGGAGACGCGATGAAGAGGGGCGGAAGCGAAGGAGGAACTACTCTCAGGAAGAGAAGCAAGAGGGGGAGAGAATGCGAGATGGAGAAAGGAGGGTTGGAAATACGAAAAGGAATGAGATACGAAATGAGGTATGAAATATATAGAGAGATGGAGGCTATACGGTGGGTGGGAGGGGCGAGAGGAACCCTTGGAGGGGAGTGGCGTCTCACGGAGAGGTTCCTCAGTAAGCAGGACGCATCGCCAACACGCGGCAATGTGCCGAATTCCGAATTTCGTTTCACGGCACGCAACTTCTCCTCCCCCGCCCCCTTCCGCCGGGGGCGGGAAGGCCAACGCCTCTCCCCAGGACTCCATCCCCCCGCCCCCCGGAACACCTTCCGAAATCCCTCTCCTCCTCAAAACTCCTCCTTGGGACGAGGAGAGCAGACCCGACTCCGCTCTCGGCAGGAGGGTGGCGCGCGCACAACTTCCGAATTTCCAAATTCACGGCGGGCTGATTATCATTGCGGCAGCGATACAACTTCCACCTCAGCCGACACACGCCCGAGAGAGCTGTAGGTGGGCGGAGGAGGAGACACGTCCTGCCAGACGCCAAACTTCCCCCACCTTTTCTCTATCTCTCCCCCGAGCGGGAGCTTCCGCGGAGTACCTGATCGTAAATAAAACACGAAGGTGGCCGCGAGTGGGGCGTTACGTGTGTGTGTGCTATTGCGTGCCCCCGTGCTCGCTTACGACTCCGCACGAGTGAGGAGAGGGGGCGGGTGGTTTTCCTCAGTGCTGTGCGAGGCCAGAACTCATCCTTAAGGAGCAAGGGTCTCCTCGCCGGGGGCGGGAAATTGTTACGAATGCAAATTCGCATATCGCGCGGAGTGTGCTTGCAATTACAATTTTTCCTCCGGATGTGACACACACGGTGCCAGAACGTTGTGGGCCCGAGAATTCCCACCTCGCGCTCCCTCGCGTTCATTTTTTTTGGCAGACTCTCTGCTCACCCGTTGGTGGCGTCATAGAGTGCCTATCTTGCGGAATAAATGATCCGAGGCAAGGTATTTGCGGCAACGACTGGGGTCTCGCTTTGTTTGATTCGTCTGGGGATTCCCATTTTTAATAATTGATCGGCGAGAGCTCTTTGACTTCCGGGGATTGCGAAGGGCGATCTCTCCTATCGCCCGCAAGGCGATGCACGCCGGAAAATCCAAATCAAACTTGGCAACCGCGAACACACAAGATTTTCCATAAATCTCTGCGAGGGGTCTTCACATAGGGTAAGTTTTTTACTCTTCAAATCTCATTCCCGACTTACGTGAAATTCAGAAGGTACCTTAGCCAAACCTGTAGTTGCGGGTAACAGGAACAGATTCATACATTGGGTCACGCACGCATAATACAAGAAGTATAGTTTTTCTGCGATAAGTTAAGCCTTCCTTTAGCCATAGAGTTGAAATTGTAATGTTAAATCAAAATATTTTGAACCTTATCCCCATAAAAATGCTGGCTAAGAAAAATATGCATGAAGGGGAAAGGTATTTGAAATCCAAGTATGAGGGGCAAGAAATATGTTGGTCTGAAGGAAGAAGTAGCGCATGGAGCTGTTCAGAGAATGCATTAGAAAGAATGCAGAGGAACTCCATCGCAATCCGCCCGAGTTACAAGAAAAGTAATTACAAGCATGATAAAATTAACACGAGACAAGATTTTCATAGAGTATATTATGTGAATGGAAAGTGATAAGTTTACTGCTTCCATAATGAAATAGTAAAACAAAACGTCAACAGATTAGACATTTCGTTTAACATCGATAGAGTAATGTAATATATTGTTCGAAAACATTTTTAAAGCTTTCGTTTAAGCCTCTCTAAAGAATAGCTGCCAATTTATAGTCGATGCTAAATTTATAGTAACGAAATTCGTTATGGCATTCAAGTACGATATCTATCGATAATATATATTTCTTTTTGCTATCAAAGAGTGATGATAATTGAAATATTTTGAATTGTTTTTTGTTATATTGAATTTTCTTGTTTTTTACATATATTTCATTACTATTACATTAACTGTAAATTCTTATAGTAATATGAATAGCGTCTGCTTGTTGTTGCTACCTTTTTGATATTTTGATGTTAATAAGAAGAGTAGGCTCCCCAAACAGGATGTTATTTTAGGGGAACTTATAGTGCTCGTATTCCTCGATTTTCTTAAATGAATTTATTTAAAGATATTTTTCTCTCTATACACGACCATACAATATACAAATAAAAATAAAATATTGAAGTACGAGCTGAAAAAGTGGTCAAATTGGGCACAAATTGTTGATATACCTAGGCCTCCATACTTAGGAGTTACCATGACAAAACGGTGATACTTAGTAAGGCTTATTTCCCGATTGTAGCATCCTCAGTAGAACAGGAAATAAATGTTTCCTAACTTAGGCTATAGGTAAAGAGATAGGTCTGTGACCTTACATATGGCGATATTGAAGGTATTTTTTCTAGCCTGTGTTCATAAACTACTTATAGCTAATCTTCAATCACAAAATATACAAATAAGTCTCAATGTTTAATGTATTCTTATTTCCCATTTTTCTCACCCATCGGACGTATATTTTCGAATCGTTGGGCGTTGACATCTCTCAGAGATTCCTTTCATAAATATTATTTGGAAACATTGAAAATCAATGATAAAATGCGGTAATGATGTAGTAAAATGTATCAAAGGCTAAGTCTAAATGCATACATCAAGTTCACAAGGAACCGTTTCAATAACCTACAAATGAAGGTACTACATTAAGATCTAGGGCAATTTCCGCGAAGTATTGTCGCTCTTATTACGCAGTAAGTATCAACAAGGGCCTTAGAATCCGTGCTTTTAATTGCCAACGCTGTCTCAAGTAATACTCAAAATCTTAAAAGGCCCCATGAGACCTCTATGGCTCAGAACCAGAACTGTGAATTGTGCTGCGAGGAGGCGTGCATTAGGTGGCAATGATCTCAGCGGGTCCCGGAATCCCTGCTTTGAATGGCCAACTTGACGACCATTCCGCTCAATTATCTCAAGCGGTGCTAATGCTTAATATTTACGACAGCTCACCTCACACTTGCTCCCTCAGCATTAGCCTGTAAGTAGGCTTTAATTACTCTACGTATCTTGATGCCACTCTAAAACCCAGATGCTGCTCTAAACAACGTTCCATGGGTTGAGATATTGCATGATAATTAAGTGAAAAGTTGTGAGCTCTTACGGTTAGAAAGCATGAATGAATGAAGCTCCTCTATATGCAGCGAAAATACTCGTAAATAAGTTGTTGCGCTAGTTTTTCGAACATTGTTATTTACAAAAGGTATAATAGTTGGTGAGTTATGGAGACTATTCATTCATTTATGTATGTACGTGGAAAATTTCACGCTTGGAATATAATCCTGGAAATTTACTTTCCGTCTGTTCATTCATGTATTCTTTTCCTGTTGGGGAAACGGGTGTGCTTGAAAGAATACACAAAAGTGCTTCTCTTGCTGAAGAATATGCAAGCGATTGTAGCACGGTGCGTTAACATATCAAGGAATTGATAATACCCATTAAATCTATTTCGGAAATAATTATACCACCAGTAGGTAGTTGATCGATGAAGATGCACTAAGAGGAAGCTTATATAGTTGCTTCCCCATAAGCCGAGGTTTACCAACTACAGAGTAAAAAATGCCTCGATGCGACAGTGATAATTTAGCATCTCATCTGATCTTAATATTATTGCACATTCATTGAGAGGCCAAAAAAGCTGTGAAATAAATTTCCACAAATTAGAGAACAAAAATAGCCATGTAAAATTAACCCAATTAAAACTTCCCACTATTTACCCAGAATTACCCTCAATATAGTGCACTCATGATATTAAAACATTAAATATAGAAAAAAAATCACCAATGAAATCATAAATTCATTCATTCAACAATCTCATTCATTAGATGAAAGTTGTACAAAATGATTTAGCCATTCATGTTTCAGGAAGCACTAGTGGCAACGGAGAATCAACACAAGAAAAAGAAACGTCCTTAATATTTGGTTTACAAAAACGTATCATTAGTTGGTATTGAAGGAAACAGACAGGTGGCAGTCAATTGTACTCATTCCGTGATGGCAACATGGTTGATGCTTTCAATGTTTGAGGATAGTCAAGTGATACTAGATACACTCGTCCCATGGATCTTTCTCTTAAAATATCAATCAATATCCCAGTCTTTATACCCACGAAGGTCTCTCAAGGCAGTGCTCCTTGGCCAAGGATAAGCAATAAGCATGCTATCGCAGGTAAAACAGATTATTATGAGTAAGGTAAGGGGTATATAAAATAAGTGACAAAAGGTAAGGCTGAAGAAATGGATTTTGCTGCTAATGTACCTGAAGGAATAGAGAACATGGTCACGACTTTTTCCCAAAGTTCTTTTTTCGTCATCACACTTCCTATCACTGCCATTTAATTTTCGCTCGAAGATATACTCCTTTTCACTTTATTTGCGTGTAAATCCTATTTTCTCTGTGGTTACAACAATTATTCATGATGAGGAGTGCTATACAGTATAATTAATGAGAGACATTTTGTAGCTCTTACAAAATAAGTGGATAATGTGACACAGAAACTTGATTCTCTCAACAGTTTAGTATACTAATTCAAACAGCTGCAGACCACTGTTATAAATATTCACTCATTATCCGCACTTATAAGTCCAATACCAGAGATTATCCCGCAAAGAGTGGCCACTTTTCTCCATCAAAAGGAAGAAATATCCCCACTTAACAACGTTTCTCAGTAATTATGGAAAATATTATTACCATAAATGCGGACTATATCGAAATTAATGCATCCAGATAAAAGCATGGGATCAAATGGCTTAAGGATTTGGAATGTTTCGATTGCAAAAGCATTTGGCGTGCAAAAGCCTTTCTCCACCCACACTTCCTCGAAGATAATTTCATTTATTGCAAAAGGCTAAATAAGTCTCCCCCTTCCCCCCGAATAACCCAAGGCTGGAAACTTTCCGACTGCGAAAAGATAACTCCCCCATTAGCTTCCTCCCCCTTTCCTACCTTAAAAATTCCCAACTGTGCAGAAGGAGTACACGAGATAGGATTCGGCAAATATACTGGCACGTGCACAGGGATTAGGGACTGGGGGTCAGTAAGGGCGTGGGAGGAAGAAAAGAATAAACTGTCCGTACGCACGCAATAATTAACAGCAAACGGGGATATTAACGAATCTCATACGCTCTCGTTATTTCCAGTATCATCCAAGAAAAAAAAACCCGCACCCAGACCTTTCTCTCGATTTGCAATTTAAATCTACTCCTTAAAGCCTTCTTTAGCTATGAAAGAAGTACTTTTTGAGCAATATCTTACTTTTCATTCTTATTTTCGACGCTCCTTAATTCCATTTCCGCTTCCCCCTCCAAGTCCTCCTTTATTTTTAATCTAATTTCCCTCTCCTTCAACAGATTCGGATTCTATCCCTTCTTTCTCCTCCTGTTCATCTCCATTTCTTTACGTCTACCTCCTTGCCCCAAAAACGTGGACGCTGATAAAACGCCCACTATCGTTCATTTTTCACGTATCTCATTACGTAGCTTTACATTTCTCCAATTAGCATAATTATATCTCTTCAGACTGTTTCTCTAAAAAAACAGCTCATCCGTATTAAATGAAATTTCATAATTACTTATTTAAAGCTCAAAATTAGGGCAAAGATAATTTTAATTAATGAGCGAGATGAACAAAAATTTCTATTCCGAAGTTGAAAATAGAATAAACCACCCTAGGCTCAAAATTAGTCTTATCTGAGAACCTATTTCGCAAGCATTAAATGTAAATTTAAAAATTAATATACTAATCAAAGTTCACCATTAATTAACGTCTTATAAGGACTTGCCGGAAAACATTCATTTATTTGGCTGAAGAGTACATTTTAATGCACAGTTCACAGAATATAGTAACGTGGAAATAAAATCAGATTGCTAAATACTTCTTTACCTTAAAATTGGAAGGCCATTTAAACGGAAAATCTTCTTCTGAAACACTTTAAAAACTGACCATCCAGGAGTAAAAAAATGCACACTTATTTGACATATAATGCGTTTGCTGATAAGTCAGTCACTTGGTAATTTTTGCGCGCCAAAATAACTTAAAAATACCGATTTAGTTCTTGATCTCCTATTTTTATTAATTTATTCGAAAACTTATAAAAGTGATTCGGAAGAGTTTCTAAGGTAAAGTATATTTCAGCTCAAGTTTTGCGAATTACAATTTAGTAAGTTTTGTTTTACAAATCGTCTACGGGAAAATAAAATACACGAAATTTGTGCAAATGTCCAAACATTCATGTGGCAAGCTGTAGGAATCTTATAGACACTGAAAGAAAATCAGGGAAGCTATCGTCCGGAAAATTACGACGTGATCTGAACCAATCAACTATTGAGCATTCTTTCAACATATGAAAAGATATAATTTCAAATTAATATTTATGGGCTCTCACAATCTTTTTCTGTGTAAAAAAACATCGCTCTCGAAATAACAAACTGTCTATTAGCTTGTTACACACCATTGCACAGACGCAGGCATAGAAATCCCTCATTATATTAGGTTTATAATAAACTAAGCTCTGAAAGAATTTCACACACGGCAAATTGAGGGAGAAATCTACCCTGCAAGCCGTCACGAGCGTAAGTGACAGAAGATGTTGTGCCACCAGCCGTAAAAACGGAGTGGCGAAGCGCAATAAACTAAGGGAAAATCCATATGAAAGTTATTATGAAAGCTATTCCGTGCATAGTATACTTTGTTGGGGCAGCGGTCTGGGAAGCTGGGTGGGAAACATCTTTGTTCGCCGGTAAATGTGTCTTAGTTTTCCGAGTTGTCTACCACACTAATCTGGCGCATTTAGAATCTCCGGAGGGCCAAACTTGTAAGTTTTGAATAACTCAACTGGTCTCCACTCTGTCATATTCATTGCAGGTAAATCATCATGAGCAACTTGTGGCAAAAAATTTCATTCGCCACATAAACAAATCGACACTAGGAGAGAATGAGTGGGGGAAGAATGTCAGTGGAGATGAGAGGGGAACAAGAATGGGATAAGTAGAGGAGGAGTAAGAAATGGATGGACGTGTGCGAGAATTGTAGCAGATAGTCGACAAGCTTGGGACTGTGTGGTGCACGAAGCAAGGTGTAAGAAAAGAAACGAAGAGTATTGGACGCAGAGTGAACAAAAATTCGTGAAAAAGGGGAAACTGCCCAGGGGCGGATGCCGGCAGTTTCGGTGGGACGGGATCATACATTTCGATCTCTTTTTGTGGTTTGTTGAATTGGGTTGGAAATGTATGCTGAAAATATATTAAGCACAAATTAATATGAGTGTTGATTTAATACACGAGTGAAAATGTGTGTATACCAGTATTGTACGTAAATGCATCCTAATCCCGCACTTCTACCCAAGATTAATCTCACCTGAGCAGCCGGCACAACTATAGCTAAGGGTTAAAGAGACTCTGAAGAGTGAATGTGGAAGTTAGGTTACAAACTCATCACAAGAGGCCTGCTTCTACTACCTTCTTTTGGCATTACTGGGCACAGAGTTATGCAAAAAACTCAACTTCCTCCGCGGAGGAGCGCTCATCTTCTCCAGCCCATCCTCGCTCCAGTCTCTTCTCCTCTTCTGCCTCCACAACCCTCTCCGCTATTCCTAATCCTGCCCTCCCTCAACCCCTCCACGAATCTTTCCGCGAACTTTTCCGCACATTTTCCCCCATCTTTCACGCACAGCCTTTTTCCACGTCTCAGCGCGAGACACTCCTTCCCGTCCTCCGCGGTATCTGGCGGAGAATGAAGGTAGCTTTGGGTGTCCCCTCCCCCGCCAGGGGAAGATGACGTAGGAATTTTGGGAAGGCGGTCGCGCTCTCTTCTCTCAACCGTGGAAATCACATCCGGGCTAGACTTAAAGGAGGGGGAGGAGAGGGGGGAGGGAGGAAAGATTGGTTCCGGATAACACATTTAATACCCGTGTTTCCAG
The DNA here is from genome assembly GCA_933228895.1 of Platycnemis pennipes. Taxonomy (NCBI): domain Eukaryota; kingdom Metazoa; phylum Arthropoda; class Insecta; order Odonata; family Platycnemididae; genus Platycnemis; species Platycnemis pennipes. The sequence goes on along the minus strand of OW121851.1, from coordinate 132,406,687 downwards.
GACGCTTTCCGGAATCCCCATGGGAAATCGGGTTTGGGCGGAACGGGAGTGGGGTCTGGGGGCGATTTCTGCGCGCAGAGATGGGAGTGAATAGATGGACGGAGAAGGAGTGAAGGAGGTATAGGAAGTGACCTCAAGTGTGCATGGGTACGACGACTGCGAGCCGGGGATGGTTGCCAGGGCTAAGGAGCGTTGCTGTGGGTGCTGGCGCTAAGAGCGTATTTCATTCAGTTTTCGCAATCTGCAACCGCCATGAGCGGAAGGGAATCAAAATGAGAAGGAAAATCAGCAAAGACCCTTTATATATCTGTAGGATTTATAGAAATGCTTGTACTAACGAAAGTTTAGCAGGAAGTAGAGGAAGATACATTAGAGAGGCTATTTTCCCTATGCTTAAATTTGAAAAAAAAAAAAACGAATCCAAAGTTTGAGAAACTAAATAGTTCACGTTGGGTGCATTTTAACAAAGTCCAAAAAAAAAATAAATGTACACAGATAAAATTTTAAGAAGTAATTTTCAACGATTTTTATGCTTTAATCTCTATATTTAAAATCTTATCAAACTGTAATTAATTTTATTATACTAAATCAAGGTTAAATCATAAAAGTTTGGTCAATTGCATGCCATTTTTTTTAACTTTCCGTGAAGCCATAAAATGATTCTTGCCTTCCTCACCATACCGTGCACTTTAGCATTTGTTGTTTTTTCACCGTTAAGGGAGAGATGAAATCTCACATTTTCTTGGAAGTCAAATTGTCCAGGCTCTTCCTGGAAGAGTCCTTCACGGCGTCGAGGAATTAACAAGACTTCATACATCCTTGCCCAAATTTAAGCCCCATTGGATAAAATTACAAAAATGAGAACGACATCGAAAACAATGTTGCTTCCCCTACAAAAAACGCCAACTTCTTCCTCATGTGAAAACACAGCTAACCAATATGCTGCTCTTTACCCTCGTTTTTTATAATTTGACTTATTTCCAGACTTGTTAGGAGTTACGTACTCGAAAATCCTTAAAATAAGTATGATGTAAAATACACACACCATTGTAGATTACTATCAATTGTGCAAATTTCATTGATAAATGAAATTGAGATCATTTCACTCGGCATTCAAGTCAATGAGATTTAGGACATTATATATCAAATGAGAGGAGACAAAACCATAGCGGAGAATTAAGCTAAAAGGAAATTTTATCAGTAAGACCGCTCTAGAATCAAGGAAAATGGCCCTTGAAGCATGCACTAGGGAAAGTGCTAGATGAGAGGGAGCCAGCTTAACCGTGAGATATGCAGGGTGAATTTTGGTGGGATTGGTATTACCACTTAGAGGGAAACATTCAAACTGATGAATCCTTAATAAGCATTACACAGAACAGGAGTAGCGTGGGGAGAACTGGAGATGAACATGGTTCACGGGAATAGCAACGCAAAAACCTCATCAAAAACTACGTCTATGAGGAGAGCAGGGTAACCGTGAAGAGTGTAATGTCTTGCAGGAGAGTTTTGCTTGGGTGACTGAGGCATGCAGATACGCTGAGCATTATGGGAAGGGGAGGGTAAGTGGGCGAGGTACAGAAACCCGGAAGTGAGCGCGGGAGAGAGAAACGAGCCAATGGTAAGATCGGATGTGGAGGGGAAAGGGAATGAGAGCTCTCAACAAGGATAAGGTCGGAGATGGTTGTCTCAACGGATATTCGAAAGAGGGTAAGACTCTCCACGGTATTGAGAATGGCGCAAAGCGGAATCCGAAAAGAATGAAAAGGAAGACGACAGCAGAAAAAACCAAAGGGAGTTCAACAAAGGCTCAAGGAAGTGAAAAAAATAAAAGGGGGCTTGCCCCTCAGCATAGGCTAAGAAAACATTCCAAGCTCCTTCATTTTACGATAGGCAGATCAAAATGGATAAAAGTAAAGGGAGAAAGATTACCTCCACAGTAAGAAGGGTGTAATTAATGTGAGAAAAAACTATAGAAAATAGAAAACCTGCGACAATTTTCACCCCAAGAAAACAATGATAAAGGTTTTTGAAACAGGGCCAGCATAACAACGCAGTACGTCATTTCCATAGACATTTTCTCTCATATTTAGAATGCCACAGATTGTATATTAATTGCAAATAGATTGTCACACACCCTCGTGATGGCTCGCAGGGTATTACGTACATGTAGATGAATAGGCAGCATAGTAAAGTGACAGGTAGGTAGATGAAATATTGTAGAGTAGTCCGTAGTGCATGATGCATGTATTAACAACCAGTAATCCCTTTTGTTACTATGTAGTTACTAACCAACTTACTCAAACTCCTATAATCTAACATGTCTCCGTATAGTAGCCTAATTGCATATCAATAGTGCATGTTTGGTGATCTTCACCTCAGCCACACACCCTCGCGGTGGCTTGCAGGGTATTGAGTATATGTGGATGTATATAGATAAAGATGTAACGCTTCAATGATCAGTTGAATGTCGGACATTCAGTAGATAGAATATGAAAAATAAGGGAGTCATCTCAAATAGCGCAGTCATGATAGCTTAAAAAGTACCATTTAAGGATCAAATCTGGAGCTGAGAAATGGCTATGAGCGAATCTGTTTGATGCTGAAATTACATCATCGGAAAATATATTGCGACCTACCTCGTATTTGGGGGAAGAACCAACACTCACCAATGCTTTCACTCAAAGCCGACAAACGATGACAGCTGGATTCAGCATGCCGAACTTTTAATGCATACGATCATTTCTCCGCGTACCAAGATTGAACTTTTGGTGAAGTGATTGATTTTGAAGAAAAGCTATTCGTAAAAAAGGGAAAGAAGTCAGGAACACCATCCCCCTAAAATTGGGCAAAACGTGTATTTGGAAGCGATTACACGGTGAAAACTCCTCTTTACGCAGCGTACGAAAACAATTATTTATTTATAGACTAATTTCTCAGTATTACTGACCATTTTGAGATCGGTATTCACAGAGGCCAAATCCGGGCGAGCGGACAGAAAGGATTGTAAGCTGGTTTTTTGAGCCTCTGAGCATCGTCCTCGTGTCATGTCCATTTAAATTTCCTGAATGCTCTAACGCCATAGTACTACATCATTTAAGTACGGCGTCTTTTGTAAATGCCATTGACGCAAATTAGACATCTGTAGTTAAGAGTAAAATCAAGTAAACCTTGTTTTTCACACCGTTTATTGGGTACAGACCGGCCAGTTTCAACACTTCCCTATCATTATCAAGGGAAAATACAAACTTCCTGTGGCGGATTCTTATTAGTATTGTATCCAGGAGGAAGGGGAGAGATTCATATGGGACATATGCCAAGCATTACGGCAAGAGCTTACTTAACGAGGTTTTTCCATTGCTCAATTCTCCTCTTTACCTAGTTCCTGTCCCTCCTCCAAGAGAATATTACGCCGTCCCTCAGCCAAATGCTTCAGCCTTACCTCGGTCATACACACCCCCTCCCCATATACCCACCCAAATTCTCCCCCTACCCCTGAAAAAAATATAAATAAGAACCCGCTACAGGAAAGCTTTGTATTGTCCCTTGACAATGACACGGAAGTGTTGAAACCTGTCGTGCTGTACACAATAAATAGTGTGGAATGACTAGGTTTACTTGGTTTTTACTCTTGTTTCGATCATGAACTTTCACGAAGTTGGCTCGCGAACCATTGATGATACCTCTAGTTAACTATTAAGTCTAAGCGGAAGGAACTCCTCCGTATGTAGAAAAGAAATTCAAGGTAGAGTGAAGAAAACTGATTGGTATGCTGGCTCACAGAGGGCAAGGATGGAGGAGGTGGAGGCATCTTCCTCCCTCTGGCTGAGCTGTGTTAACTACCTCCACGAATGAGATGTACATATTGCACGGATAATTTTTCCCGACAAGTCATTTCATCAGGTGAAAATTACTGTGGGAACATTTCACCCTCGAAAGCTGAGAGCCGTTCAGAAATAGAACCGTATTTCATCGAGATATCCAGTTTTTAATTTTTCTTTACGTTTCAACACCGAAATTACCAGTGTTGATGATGGATGATTTCCAATTTTCCCGTGGAACAGTTACATTTGTATCTGGATATAAATCACTCGAATTTCTTTCAGCGTGGAAAAAAAACAGTAAAGGATTTGGATCTGATTCCACATAAGGCGGGGGAAATATATTGCCTACTCTCACGTGCTTAAAAATTCAGTGAAAATGATTTAGTTAAACCAGCTAAAAATGCAAAACAAACTCTAATGAAGAACTCAATAGATAGTTATCTTTGGGCTTAAATTAACTCAGCTTGAGAATATCGCTTACGGAATCTCGCTTACGCAATAGAACGCTCATTCATTGCAATTTGGGGAAATCAAATGAAGATGAGTATCAAGCAGACAGATACATTTTCATTTAATATATTCATTGCAGACAAAGGGAATATACAAAACACATGAAGGTTCGCTGAAATATTATTGGTTGCAAACAGTATATGCATTAGTCTAAAATAGCAATTAAAAAAATGCTGTTTTTGAGAAAAAGGCAATTTCATTTTGCATTTTGTCCAAAATGGAGGATTCCAATTCCATTTCAAAAATTGGTTAGCTGACAGCGATGGACAACGCGATCTCATGAAGTAATAAGCGAGGGGATAGAAGTTTTGAGGGTTTCAAGAGCTAAACGTGTCATTACATGCCCTCGTAAATTCCAATTGGACGCACACTGTTTGAAGGTAATAGTGTAATTCATATCGAAGAATTAAAGAGTGTTTTTGGCCATGGGTACAACTCCAAGTGACGTTTAATGTCAGAGCGATTTATCCTAGTTATTCATTTAATGAAGAGGAACGCAAATGGAATTGATCGAATTAAGAGAATGAGAATTTAATCGCAAACTAGAAGCAAGACGACAAAATGAAAGTAATAGATGAATGCTTGATGAGAAATATTCATTGCCTGGAATAAATCAAACAAATTTTTAGTGCATGCAATTTAGATTACATTTCATCGATTTTTATTCTAGGTTAAATAACAGCCAAGAACCTAAGTTCTCCTCCATTTAATGTTGAAAAATTATTAAAACATTTAGCAAATTTTTATTGTGACAGAATTTTTAACCCACGCAGAAGGAAATTTCTCCGAGTATGAAGGTGGAATTGGAGTTATGATCGCAGCGGGGTAGAGCGAGAGGTTATCGCCCCCTAGCTGCTTGATAGTGCAACACAATGGATTATTACGTGGCATTAGATTTCACATCACAATGTTGACACGCAACTTTGTTGGAGTGGAAACCACAAACTTGTAACACTCGGTCCGAACATGAGCAAGAAAAGCGGGTGGGCCGGGAGAATGGGTGGGGGAGGCTCCCGAGGGCAGGTGTACGGTGCAGGTGGAACGGGTCGGCGTCCCGGGAAAAATTCAGGGTGTCGGGAGAGAGGGAAAGAGAAGGCAGAGGAGAGAGGGACGAAGGAGGGATGAAGGTTAATGAGAGAGAAGGGGGCGGGAGGGGTGAAACAGAGAGAGTTGACGTAAAGATAACGTTTTCCGTTACTTAGCAATTCCACCTCTCCCTTTCAGGCATCTTAAGAAAAAGAAAACCTCCCCGCTTCCTCTCCTCACCTTTCGCCCTCCCCCCCCCCCTCCCCTGGCCCATTTGCCCCCGACCACTCGGCCCATCATTCCGCTCAAAAGACGCGGGCTGCCCCCACAACCACCTCCACCCCTTCTCTCTCATTTCCCTCTACTTATTCCGCAAACTTTCCTACCGAGCGAAAAAAGTAGAAAATACGGGAGACAAGGCCAAACCTTAATTTCAACGCCTACTTTCCCTTTCAAATTGCACATCCGTTGTCCGCCACTACCTCCTTCATCTAATTTAAACTCATTCTTATTCAGGCAAAACCCATCTGCTCCCTCCACTTGCTTTCCTTCCATCTACGGTGACTCCTTACCATCGCTTCACCTTTCGTCTTCCTCCCTTCGCCAAAACTCAGCCCTCTCTTTTATATTTCCCCTTCCACTTTCCCTTATATTTGCACACCACCCCCACCCCCCGTTCCAGCCCTCCGTAATCTTCAAGCTTTAACGGCGATCCCACCCTCCCTTTCTTCGCTTCTGATGAAACTTAATTCCTCTTATTTCTTAATTTAGAAATTTCTCCGACCATCTAGCTCCAAATTCCTTGCACCCCTTCTTTATTTTCCCCTCTGTCCTGCGTGGCAGCGGATCTCGTGGGATGGCGGCACTTTCTAATTAATGTGGATATTACGGTTAACGGTTACGGGCACGCTTGTTTAATCGGGTGAAACGACGGGATCATGAACACTACGAAAAGATGCTCCATTCCCGTCTGAAAGAAACGCCTCATATCTGAACAAGCTTTCACGTTGGGAGAGTGAAGGGAAAATTAAAGTACCCTCGCTGAAGATTGAAGGGTGGAATGAAAATTTGGAAGCGTAAAAATATGCTGAAGAGCGTGACAGGCAGCGAACACTTACCACATCGGGGACGCCAATGAATTAATTATTAAACCAGTCAATTTATCGACTAAAAAGGGTTATGGTTTTTACAATGCCTCTTGACGGGAAAAATTAAAGTCTACCTTGGGTTTTTCGCGGAGAAAAATCCTCTAAAGACGAAATTTAAACTTATAAAACGTCTTTTTTTTCGCAAAGTGATAATTCTAAATTAATAGAAAATTGCTATGATATCATTACCGGTCATGAATATAATGCGAAGATAAGTTGTGAAGATGAATAAACATCCACAGATGGAATTGTACATGGAATTGCAAAATGAAGTCTCTAACAAAGTTAAAGCGGGAAAGTCTCCTCAAAACATAGCTGCATGAAAACTGCACACTAAACTCATCGATAAATGCTAAACATAGTGAAAAAGCATGGCCAAAATATGGAAAAAGAAGAGTATTATATCTCATTAAGGCGTATAGTTTTCGTAGCTCTGGACTTCTGGATCTGGAGCGGGTGCTAGGAGATGGCAATGGCAATTTATGAGGCACAATTTAACGGCGTGAATTTTTGAGTTCCATTCCTGCATCCTTCCAACTACTGTGCAACCTACCTCCATATCCGATCACCTACCCGCTATTTCCCCGAGCAATAATCCCAATTGTCCCTCAGGCCATACACAACTCTCCGGAGAGTCCAGTGATTGATGCATACCCAAAATAAAATCAGCATGCACGTGAAAGTGGCAGTTACGGAATGAACATCACCATCCCCCGGTAATTCCAGGGCAGTGAGAGAGAGAGAGCCCGTAGCAGTTAATCTGTAACACGGTTTTTGCAGTTGGGCGATAAATATATTGCCAGAGAAAGGCGGACAGTTTATAAGCCAAATTCGATCAATGTAAAGTGATTAGTTTTCGAAGATATCCAAGTTTCATCGGTGATCATGTTGAAGAAAATTATCTGTTGTGAAGTGGTACATTTCGTTAGAAGAATGCCATAAGGCACCAGCGCTCAGGCAAATAAAAAACTGATATGGCCAAAATAACTATCAGGTGTGCTAGTAGAATGTGATACATTCTTATCACATTCAGAACTTCGGATTTAATAAGTTGTTTCGTTACTTTCGGGAAAAAAATGTCGGAGAGGATAAAGTTTTGAGTGGAGCACTTTATTTCGCGCTTTTCAGCCGCGTAATTACTGCAACTTTCTCACCGAAGTGGCATTGGTGGCTCAATGAAGACCACATGAAAGCAAATTCAAAGAAGAAATTCGGGAACTACCTTGAATTTCCGCTATAAAACAAAAAGTAAACGTACAAATACTATGGAAAATATCTTTATGCATCAAAATTAGACGAACTGCGGTGTCAATATAGTGATTCATACAATAGATAACGGGCGTATTTTTCTCACGAGTCACTCAATTAATTTTTTCCTTAGGTCGCAAAAGGGATCATATATAGGGAAAATGATAAAATTGGCATGAGGATTTAATTATTGTCTTATTTAAAATGGCGATTTATTTACCCAAAGGCATTGAAAATAAAGATTTATATTCCGTCATACATGGCAATTGTGTACTTCTATCTTAAAAATAATTCTTATATATAAACAGAGGCTACTAATTAATAAATATTTATCAATCATTAAGAATTTCCTTTTCAGAAGTATCTTCCTTTAGTTTGCACAAACGTTTGGAGTCGTTAAAAAGTTTGGAGCTTTGTTTCTCATTGAAATAAAACTTTCTTATGTCCTACGAATAATAATGATATCAAAAAAAGAATTGAATGCATTTGCCTAATAAAAGACATCAATGGAACTTCTGCAATCCCAGAGAAATGGAGAAGTGACGTCTTTAAAAGATTTTCTCTGTTTCATTAAAGTGTAACATCACCTCTCTTACTGAATGATATTACGTCCATAATCAGTGGTATATCAATACATTTTCTTCATTGAGAATCAGTAATCAGACTTCAGATTGTTTTTTTTATTATTTTACATTACCACTGACAACAGCACCTATGGCCTTTACATTGGGGTATTTAACAACAGACAAACACACAACCATGTCCTGAGTGGCGAAAAATCTACTCAGGTGGGACTCGAACCCGGAACTCGAACAGCGAAAGGTTAGCATGCGAGGACGTTAACCACGCCGGGGCCGACGGCTTTAACGCAGTTCTACACTGAGTTTTTCTTCAGGATAATCTGAGAATCATTATCAATCTGTAGGTATTTCAAGGAAATATTTTGTGACGATCAAAATAAATGTAGGTTGTGGATTCAATTCTATAATACTTAAATACTATTCAGCGAGCTGGGATTGTACCCGGAGGTCTAATAGATTTTTCAATGGAACACCAACACTCGAGTATTTTTGGAGAGAATCTTTGGCCATGTCCAGGCCTCCATTCCTCGGATGAGAAATTAAAATGTAGATCACCCGATATTTCCTTGCCTTCTCTCCGTAATTTCGGCTATCTGTAAACCCTTCGTACAAGTCACATCTATAACGGCACCAATGACTGTCGGTTGCAATAGGAAAACTAAGGAAATAAAAGGAAGCTTTTCTCATCCGCAAAAAACGTTTCAAACCGGCTACGATATTAAAATGACTCATAAAACCTACACAAAAATAAGCGTGGGCTAGCAACTCAGTTACTTTCAATAACGAAAGCGATTATTTCGAACTTCGATGAATTCAGCAAATAGTAATAGAAACATACTATTCAAATTTATCCGATCAAATAACTCGAGCAAAGTCTGGGAAAATCCGGGAGAACGAACGTTTAGACATTTCCGATAGGTAAGAGAGAAAAAAATTACATCTGGTACGTAACTCCCCGAAGCAACTCACTGGCTCGATCTTACAGCACAACTTCCTGTTTACCAACTCAACCGAGGAAAATACATGGGCATGAGTTTACCGAGCGAGAAAAAAAATGTCGGCATGGCTTTTTTAAATAACAGTTTTTGCCAGACCTTTTACCTCAAATGGCCCCGATTCCAAGACGGAAAAATCTATACTGGTGTTCCAGCAAAGGACTAGGATTAAGACCTGCCTCACATTTCTCACTGCCTTCCCTAGCCGACGATAAACCGAGTAGTCCGGCCAGCGAAACCCAGGTCTCGATGGGTGAGCGTATTTCCCCTCTGTCGGACGGAACGAAGCACTAAGGGGCTGGGCTAAAGCCTTTTCACTTGCCAGTTGTTCGAAGGTTATTTTCCGTTGTTCGAGACGCTAGTCCCTGGAAAAGGGTCGAAGAAAGTGGTGAAGAATCGGAAACGGATGGGAAATGGAACATCGGGAAAAGAGAGGAGGGTGGCCGCCAAACTGAACGTTCGAGTGGGAAACATTCTTCGTCCACGAGCGAAAGGAACTTGAACGGCTCCCCGTATTCGGCGTACTTTCAAATGAAGGTGAGTAAAATAAAAGCTGCGAAAAGTATATCAATTACCAGATAAAGATATTTCAATTGTTTCTTTATTCTATGAACGGTAAATAATGATGAGTCATCTCCTACGGTAACCGCGCCTCAATTTCTTCTTGAGTATCGAGTCAAAGTATATGTGCCTTTCTCGTATTTAAGTGAATACCTATATGACAAAAACTAGTTTCATTGCAGCTATAATGGGTCTATTTATTTTTATGCAATAGAATGTTTCTCAGAAGTTCCATAAGACGAAGATATTTCACAAAAATAACTTACTACTATATATCGTTGAGCACATTTAGAAATTTATAAAGCATATAATAAAATTGGCCTTATGTATGTACCTTCTGCGATCAAAGAAATTTAAAGCATTACTATTGTTGAGAATGGCCTAGTTGAATGCTCTTGAATTGGTGGTTTGTTGCATAAGCGTATAGCATTAAGGAACGATTAAAAATAGTGTGTTCTCTTTTTGTTTTCCTAATTCCTTAGGTATATTTACATTTGTTCAAGAAAACACATTTAATCGACACACTGTGCTTTCATCAAGCGGGTGACCTACACCTATACGCCTACTTCCATATTATTGCAAGAAAATCAAGTCTTTAATGTATAAAGTGTGTGTTTAATCCAGATTTTTAGACCATTCCGTTTATTTACCGTTTAAGAAAAATAAGGTATTTGGTAACTTTTTTGATAAAAACCTTCAGCACCAAACAAACTACGAACGTATTACTTACTTTTCTCTGGAGATGACAAAGGAAGCTTTTAGAAAGATGTTTCATTTTCCGCTCCGGAATAAAAAAAAGCGCTCCTTAATCTTCCACGTCACGATCACGAATCCGCCGTGTCTCTCGCTCGCGGCCCCGCCATGTTCTCACGCGATCGCGATGCGGGGGAGAAAGACACGGAAACAAGAGATGTCTATTCCCTAGCGTGTAATTCTCTCTCCTCAAAAGTATTTGCTTTAATACGTTTATTTACATGTTCTTCGAAAATGTGAACGTCCTGCTGACACGAGGAGGGAAAGGCAGGAGACGAGAGAGGGGGGAAACCACGAGGAAGATAATTAGTCAACGTATTTCTACCGAGAGAACATAAAAAGTGACGTCGTCCGCGCTTCCTCCATGACCTTCCACTTTCACAGGACTAGGAACGGAGGACTTTGTCGCAGTTTTAAATGGCTTGTTTTTCATGCGCCGCTTTAAGCCTGCCAGAAAGATGAGTAACGAGGGCAAATTACTTTTCCTGTAAGACTTTTGATTCGACGATGTTTAAAAATAAATGAACCATCTTTAGTACTAGGGCTGATTGAGTATGATTGAAAGGAAACGAGCGTTTTCATGGCTTATCGACTGCCGTTGCAGCATAGTGTCATTTCGCACTGCAATCACGCTTTGCTCAACCAAGATCACTCTCAACTTCCTCAGCTAGGAGTCAGCCGCAAGTTTTCCCGACAGTGGAGTGTACTTCGGATGTAATGTGAACAGGGAAGCTACAAGAATAGATATATTTTTTGCTTTCGAACATATAACGATACAAGGCCTTTATTTGGGCGACATTGAGGCGAAACTGTTCATTCTGACATCTAACACCTCGTCAAAATATATACATAAAACATATATTCGATTGCTTTGAATTTAACAACTATTATCTGAGGTTAAAAAATAATTAAATATTAATTAAGGACATAATTCAATGAGTTAAAGTTGATGCATGAACAAAAAGAAATATACATTCAATATTTAAACATTAAACAACAAATACATTGTGAGTTGTAAAAGTACTAACAACTGTGGGAACACGTGAGAATTATTACACATACTTTCATCCTTTACAAAGAAAACACTCAAGCAAGAAGGGATGTGAAAACGCTGTGAAATCCTATTGGGCATGTTTATGAACAAGTTCATTCCTAGAATATCGCTTAATTAATTTGCTAGTACAAACAAATTATATTAATAAAATTTTGGAATGCTTGAGGAAAATAAAAAGTAATTAGCAGAACATATTTGTCTCCATCAATAACTGGAATGAATTCCTTAAAGGAAATTATTCATATTCAAAATGTCGGAAAAACATAGTAGTAGTACTTAAACTGTTGCAGGCTCTACTTTGTGGAATGACGGCATGATGGGAGAAATGATTCACTTTGTACTTATTCCACGAATTTATTTTAACCCAACCGGTTTCGACGTTAGCACGTCATCATCAGGGGTACAATCTCCGAGATTCCGAGATCTCTCTCTGAGATTGTACCCCTGATGATGACGTGCTAACGTAGAATCCGGTTGGGTTAAAATAAATTCGTGGAATAAGTACAAAGTGAATCATTTCTCCCATCATAGTAGTAGTAGTAGGTTTGAGCTTATTGCACCACACAGCACGCATCGTCAACTCGCCGAAAAAAGATTCACTTTATCGTAGAAACTGAAAGCATGCTACGAATTAATTACTTCGGATAATATATAATTACAACCCACTAGACTAGCCAGTACGTTTTAATAAGCTAATCACTAAGCTAACGCCATCAGGGTCTTTGCTTAGATGAACTTTAGATATTTCCCCACGCTATATTGACTTCTTATATGTTGGTTTGTGCTCGATTAGAAAGGGGTCATGAGATAACTCCTCCAACCACTCAAAAGAATCTTTCCTCCGACGCTAAATTTTCCACACGCCACTTGTCCTGAGAGACGAATTTGGGGAACGCTCGGGCGCGACTTTAACACAGAGCAAGTGCCACAATGAGGGGAATTGAAAGTATTGTAAGGAGAAGGAGAAGCACAAGATGCCCTCCCCGCGCGTTTTTACTTTCACGGCACCTTCGACACTTCCCTACAACGCGGCGGTGTGAGCTGAAAGCGATTCGGCTGGCCTAGGATATGGGACTTGCTTCCCAGCTGCACTTTCTTTATTTACGAGCTGGGAAGCATTCTCGAAGAGGGTGGTGAAATGAGACGGAGAACCGCTTGGTTGTTTCTTTGCTCCTAACCTCCTCTGGGCTAAGTCTCCCAAGGTAAACATGCTGCCACCTACCGCTCTTAATCCTCGGCTTCTTCACATCCGACTTACCACCTAAATTGCTTCACACATGCCTTGCTTCAGCTCTTTACTCTTCCAGTGTCTAAGTTTTTTCAGCGAATTACAAATTTAACTGTATCGTGAGCCATAGAAATAGCAGGCAAGTTAACTTGGTGAAATTTCGACATTATATGAATAAATTAAAGGTATGTTCTATTCCACATAAATAGAAATAATTAAATACTATTCGACTAGTTTCGAACTTTTCAGGTTATTTACAAGAGCTGACTTATTTTTATATTTATATAATTTTAACGTAAAATTCTTCTTTTCCTGCTCTTTATCTTGCATTCCAGGAGCGATTGATTAATATTTATGAATATACATTCTTACTGAAGAAAGTAGCTTGGGTAACTATTTTATTGAATCTCGGAGTAGCGCAAATAAATTGAAAAATAATTTTCATGGTCGTTTGCACCTATAGCTAAGGCGTTTATTTCTGCATTTGCAGTGCGTCAAAAGATGTAGTGCATCAGCGTGACTTACAATGCTAAACCAGTTTCTTTGAGCCCTTGCAGTTGAAGCCATAGACGGTTCCAGTCTATGAGTATTGATTTCATATAATTGGCTAAAAGTGCTGCTCATGCTTGTCGTATAATTTTGATGCCATGGTGTTAAGACGTCTCTTGGCAGAATACCTTCATGAAGTAAAGATACAGGACAAACTCAGCCATTACACGTGAACAGGATTATTTAGCTCCTATGCTGATACTCAGTATAATTTTCTTGCGATAACCTCCTCGCTGAAGAGCAGAATTAATTTCTCACTCTCTCAGCAAAGATCACATTTTTTGGAAACATAAAAATTATTATGAATTAATTTCCTAAAAATGTCGTAAAGAGGAATTTGGTAGCTCGTAAAAGGTATATAAGGCTTGAAAGGACAGACTTCATTCTCGCAAATCAATTATAAACTGGCAATGGCTTAGTCATCATGGTTGCAGAATAGCAGGAGTGAGATGATTACCTGAATTTTATACTGTGAGTCGTATCCAAAAGAACATTGAACTGAGGAAACTACAGGTGGATAGGAAAATAATCAGTGGAGAATAAGGAAAGTCAGATTATAATTGCATTTTAAAGGTGACGAAGTAGTTACGCTGCCAGAGTTTTATATTATTCTCGCCGCTCATGAGATTTAACGGTTTAGGTATACAACATCCATTGCTGTGTTCAACTCCTTTAAGTCCTGAACGGATAATATCACGATTTCAATTAAAATTTGAAACTAAGTTACACTCGAAACATTTGCACAAGAAAAAAGGCCACGGTGCATGAGAGTTGAAGTAAAAGCGTTCCTCATTTTCATATCCAGAATCCTTGATCTATTGAACCTCCTATTCCATACATGATTTAGTCCTTCACACATCTCAGGCTATTAATTTACTGCGAGATAAACATGAACTCCCACACTTGCGGAAATAATGACCCACAGCAGCCCAATAAAACTTCTTCTTCTACCGTGCCCATGCTATTAACATTTAATTTATTGAGAGCTGTTGATAAGCGTGTGACTTGTGGACGAATATCTTAACTCGATCTGCTTCCACTAAAGTGAATAATGCTCATTTTTGTAATCGCAGTAATCTTATTTACTTACTGAGAATCTAAAAATATTCAAATATTCACGTAATCAGAAATATGCTCTAACGGATTTAATACTAAATCGGTACTGAACTCCTAACAACTTTTTATACGAAAGGCAATCCATATTGATATAGATTGGTCCAACTATTTGCAATATTATTGACTAATATCTAGTGAAAATATTTCAATGGAATTATTTCGTGACGTTCTAGACACATTCCAATTGATGCTAGTTTGACTTACATCAGAATTTTAGGTACATTGGAAAAGAGGAGAATTTTATTATGAGGATCAAGAGTGCGATTTTACCCCTGCGATTAATTCAATGCTATTTACAAAAGTAATCAATTGAAAAGTAATTGCTAATGAAGAGTGCTTAGCTTTCAAAACATTTCATTCAACCATGTGCTCCCGTGATTACGTAAATAGTTTTTTAGTTTCAAATGTTACCTACTTTTCCAGCGGCGGTATCAATATGAGGTGCCTCAGGGTAATAAGTTTCCTTCGTAAGGCGAAGGAAAAAAATGACAGGCACATCTTTCAGTAGGCGTTTCCTCGTGATCTATTCTTGGACCCCAATCACTTTAATCCGAGGGTTAACACGCGGAAACTATACCTCAACGTCGAGATCCTTTCGGTGAGGCGTGACCTCACGTCATGTTTCAAAGAGGAGAGCCCGATTCTTTCGCCCTCTCTCTTTAGTCCCAATCGCCATCCAAATTTCGGCTGAAATGGCCTGCCCCTCTTTGCATCGATGATGGGTGTTCCAACCACCCCATACTCTCGGCGGACACTTCACTTACCTCCGTTCCTTGGACCTTGAGTTTCATATGGTCCTCCCTCGTCGTCTTCCCGTCCTTTCTTTTCTTCCAGCAGTAGCCGTCGCGGCGATAGCGCACCTTCTTCCGGCTGTAGAGCAGCATCGAGCCGCTTTTAGGCCTGAAAATAAAGTAAGGGAATTGAGCATCAACTGATATTGCTAAGCTGATAAAACACCCAGTTTAGAATCTGATACCAGAGTTAATCAGGAGCATTTAGTACCATTTAGGATATGTGGGTAATTGGATAATAATAGGAGTTTTTAGGGAATGGAGGAAGGGTGGAGAGAAACCCTTAGCCTCCCCAGCTTAGAAGCTAGCCTACTTTTAACGACAGGCGCCAAGTGGACCACAGCTTAACGTCCCATCCAACGGACGGAGTACTGAACCTGGTGTG
Source organism: Platycnemis pennipes (assembly GCA_933228895.1). NCBI lineage: Eukaryota > Metazoa > Arthropoda > Insecta > Odonata > Platycnemididae > Platycnemis > Platycnemis pennipes. The sequence continues at coordinate 132,390,921 of OW121851.1, read as the reverse complement.
GAATCATGGTTCTGTCTTTCGCGTTATCGCAATATTTATCGTTAACGCTTACCCCTAGAGTAGCGCAGAGTTAACAATAATTTTCTATAAAATTTGCTCCACTGATTGTAATAAGCGATTTGAAGTGCTGTACAAAAAATGAAGAATGGATATCACGTTCTCTCTGAGAAAAATTTGATCAATAAATAACGATAACGCTAGCGCACGTGTTATGAAGATCCATGATCGAGGCCCTGAAGTGTCCTCCACTAGGCACTCAAGTAGGGACTGATTTGCCATGGAAAAAAAATCCGCCACTTCCGGGATTCAAACCCGGGCCCTCGGTGTTGTAGGCCAGTAATTTAGCCCCCACATCAATCCGATCCTCCTGACACCCGAAATTATGATGCAATCGTCAACACTTCAATATATTGCTTATAGATCTTAAAATACGCCAGAAAATTATGTTATTCACTCACCATACCCCTATTGCTGTAGAATAATTTTCACAAAATACTATACATAATTTAATGGCTCTTTATAGAACTATGAAAACATGATTTTTATAATGAGCATGTGATGGTACAAGACATTTTTTGAAATAGTCCTCTCACTATGCCTATATCCGAAACGAAAATGATCGTTATCCTTATATGATATTAGAACGATAAGATAGTATCTTTATCTAGGTTACCAGCTGATATCCCCCCGTTCTTCTTTATGATGCCAACACATTCCAGGATACCACTGGGCCGCGATGGCAAAAATGGGTGAATCGGAGGAATTTCAAGTCGCGCGATTACCACGGACGTGTGTTGCCCATTGGTCAGTGCTTATTTCTATTTGACTATTAAATTACAACGGTAAGGCTTCATGTCTCAATACACACTTTACTCGGCAGAGTTTACTCTCGGCTGAGAAGGATCAAATTTAAAACCTAATAAAATTCATTCAAAAACACTACCATTGGGTCCCTCACAAGCCCATGGGGAATCAAGCTAAAAGAAACTGCTACAAGTAGCTAGGTCATGCGTACTGCAGAACATTAAATATTTTACTCGGGATTATTCAAGTCACTCTCTTGTTTAATATTAAAGACAGCGAGGTGAACTAAAAAATTTTTCTCAGTCCTAACTTAAAATATTTTATGACTATCGTGCCTGGCAAAGAATATTTGTTTTTCTTCAAGTTCTACTAGGTAGTACTGAATACCGAATGGGATACCGAAATATCAATCTTTTAAAATAATTTCAATTTGGGAACCGAAGAATAAAGGCAACCTTCGTTTTTATAAGGATGAATAGTTACCAAGATCCATGAACGACACAATAAACGACGGCAATCAATGAAATTTATAGAAAATGAAAAATATTGCATTGCTATCGAATTTCGCAGAAGAAAAACTCTCTAAACGGAAAAAAATCATCAAAAAATGGACGCCACATAAGTATTTTCCATTTATCACTTACTTTTACTGATTCATTAGTTCCCAAGAAATAATAAATCAATAAATAAATACTCCGAAATAAACTAGAGCTGAGCGAACGCAAAAGACCCACCGCTGATGCATCATCGCGAATCGGTATTTGAACGCCCAAATACCTCCAAGTACTCTCAGTACCCGAACATTCTCACGTCATCTTTTGCACACTTTTGCATATTTAAAACGCACACTATGGTAATATTTCACCGAAGCAACATAGATCCAAGGACAAAAGAAAATAGACCCTACCTCTGAGGAAGATGAAAGAATTAAAGCGACACGCCAAAGTGGAACACCGTGCTGAGGTCGTGAACTGGGGCGAATATCTGAGTTTCCGGTGAACTTACCGATTAGATTTTTATCCGCAAAAATAAAATAAACATTTCAACGAAAAACATATCCTTAAAAAAAACGGTTCACAACGGTTGACGGCGTAATGCTCAGCGTCTGAAAATAAAGTAAAATGGTGACCACCATTTCACGCGTCGATGGAATTAAAATTTTAGGGCACCATTCTATTTGATTATTCGGCGTGTGTCAGAGGCGCCAGCATTCGCCATAGATACGAAGGGAGGCGCCAAATGGCGGAGTGTTTGGATGAGTAGCAGGAGATGAGTGAAATTTACTGCCGGGCACCTTTTTTTTTGTTCCCGCAGCAGTCGTCAGTTTCCCGAGCGACGGAGGTGAGAGGAGGGAGGCCAGGGCGAGTGAGCGGTAAATAGCAGAGGGTGGGAGGGTCTGTGTACGTTACGCGAGACCAAATACTACTCGAGGGGTGATGTCGTAAACTCTTCCCCTAATTTAGAGCAAAAGGGCACCAGAATGAACCCCTACGGTCGACCTGCGTGCCCTTCGCCGTCATGACACCCTCCTCTCCTCCGCCCACCCACATTTGCAACATTTTCGACCTCCGTCTCCGCTCCTATCCCTGGCCATCTTTTTCCGGCGCCCCTCGACCCAAGCCTTTTTATTCCACTAGCTTGGAAAAAACCTTTTTTCTCCCCTTTGAGAAACCCTTCCTTTTCCCTTTACTCCCTCCTCAGATCAGCCGTCTTTTTCCATTCCTCAAATATAAGGAAAGAACCCTTCCTCTCCCCACAGCCCCCCATTTATCCCTCAGTTCCCGTTCTCCTATATCCTCTCTGTCTCTCCCTATCCCTCCCCGCACCCTCATCCCCACTGGAATACTTTACGGCGCATAAAAGGGATCGCGCGCCTGAATCCCCGGTATCCCCTAACCGCCCATCTCGGCTCCACCTCCACCGAAAAGGCGCTCACCGAAACCGTCTAGGCCTGGGGTTGTCTAAGGAGGCGCTGTCGCGACGAATGGTTGGCAACTCCTGCACCACTTTAATTACAGGGTTGTGGGTCGTACTGTACTCCAACAAAAGAAAACAGACTCGCCAAACGAAGGGATTGAGACACGGATTAGCATTGTTGGCGTGCGACACAAATCGTAAGCTAGAAATTATTTTAGAATCATTGGGATAGATTTTTCACTGATAAAGCCTTTCACTTAATTTAAAATTACTCATTGGCATAGAGAAGAAAATTATGAGAATCAGGTGCAATTCTGAAGTATCTATAATAAACGCTCCAAAATATATCGCTCTATAGCGTCTCCACATGAAATCTTAGCGTCTAAATAAGACATTAAGACTGCATAGTTGCATAGCATGGCAAGATATATTGCATAGTTATTTGAATAAAATGCACATAGAATAATTCCTAAAAAATTACTGCGAAGAGCCTGCACAAGGTTGCCAAGAGTGAAATTTTATTTGAAGGCAATTTAATTTTAATTCAATTTGTTTAATTAATGGGTGAGAAATTTTGGAACAGTAAAAGAGAGCTTTGGTAATGAATGATTAATTAAAGTTTAAAAGTTAGGAATAAATGATCTCCATACCCTTAACTTCTATCTTTTACCCATCCATGAGAAGACTAGGATTACACCCCTGCAGCCACGTGACACCGCAGCTGAATTAGAAGCAAACACAATGAGCAGGGCCCTATGAGAATTTTTCCAGCACAAAAATGAAGTTTGAAGACACAAGTTGATGAAAAGACATGCAAAACGGAACACCTCTGGGTGAGTAAAATTGATTCAGCCCATCACTATGGACCAACTGCTCTCCCGCACGGCTGGGCTCTCTTATGCCCAGCTTCCTTCCTTCCCTCCAGATGGCATTTTTATCACAAAGCAGTAGAAGGAAGCCGTTGGGGAATTCCAACACCACCCCGCCTCCTATTGAGTGGTTCGCTTAGCCATCTCGCCAGAGGGACGATTTACGACATTCCCGCGGCTGTAGATTCTAAGTCCTTTTAAGATAATGGATAGGGACGCTCTACTCTCCACAGGGTGGTATCGGGGAAAAGCAGAGGGAATGGAGATACTAAATCTCAAGAGAAGAACGGAGCACGTAAAATTTGGTATAATTCATAAATACACATAAAAGATAGGTGCCAAATGCACGTGTCATCCGTGGATATTGAAGTGTTTTATTGAGAAGAGAGCGACAAACAATACGAGATACTCGGATAATGCGGGTTTTGGCTCAAAGAATACCATAATTTGGCTCTTTAAAGATAAAAAATACGTTCGCATGGGAATGTGTTTGCATGCGTATATAACGCTAAGAAAACTCGAGGAACTAAGGAAGACCAGACATAAGAAAATAGAATGTGGGACTATGAAAAGTTGGTATCTAATTTAAGATCCACTCCCGGAGGGGGTGGATTAAGAGACTCTTGGCATCTTTCGAACGATTTTAACCATTGTAATGTGCTTGTTTTCAGAGAACAACGGTGGAATTTCAAAAAGCGGGATAATTAGCCAAACAGATTATAACCACCGAGAACGACATCAGAAAGATTCAAAATGATCAGATATTCATAATGGCTCGAGGGATTTGGAACTAAAAATGTAACTAGCATAAATGAGCGGTAGGGTAAATAAACAATATCGCTTTCTAGAAAGTTTTCATCATCATAACCAATCCTTTCAATACTGTGCCGAAGGTGAGCAAAATTCACCACTGCAAAACGCATATAACGGGAGAAATGCAATGTCATGTGAGTGTTGTTGGCGTGAAAGTTGAAAATTACAGACTAAGACAATTTAACAAGTCAGTAGGTTGGATAACATTGAATATTTACAAGAAAACAAATCTCTTCACTTCATTCTTTTTCCGGAAAATATACATATAATTTATCTATTTTAAATCCTTCACCATTTGCTCTACATATCTCATGCAAGGCCTTTCTGGGCCAATCTACACATTCACTTCTCCTCCGACCCAATAATTTTTCCTTGGTCCTTATCAGACTATTATGCCTCAAGATATGGCCGATTTGGTTATTCCGTCTTCATGTTGAAGTTTCCCTCCGTTTTTATATCTTATGACACTTATTCAAAACTTTTATTCACTTGTATCCATTCTATCCTCATCATTATTCTGCAGAACCATATTCTGCCAGCCTTGAATCCTTTGCTGCTACCACTGCCCATGCCTCGTTGTCATTAAGAGGAATGTTCCAAAAGCAAGTCTTAATGAAGGATTGCCTTACTTCCAATCTCGTATTTCCAGCTGTAAGTACATAGTTTCTTCATCTGGTACAGTCTTATGGCGCCCTCTTCGCTCTGTACGCTATTGTAGGGTCTCAAGCATATAAACAAATACGTATCACTCTGGGAAAAAGTGGCCAATAATAACGGACGGCAGGGACTTACAAGAGTTTGGAGAAACGGAAAAGTTATTGAAACAATGAAGTAAAATTTTAAAAAGTAAAAACATTGGAAATCCTAGGAGAAGAGAGGAGAAGAAAAATATAAGACGGCTCTGTATATCATCATCAGATGGTAAACAATCCTAGAATTGGTTTGAAGCAGTCCTCCACTCGATTCTTCTATCGGCCAACCTCTTCATATTGACGTAGGTCCTCTCTTTTATATCCTTCACAACTTGCTCCATGTACCTCATACGAGGCCTGCCTTTTCCATTCTTCCCGTTCACTTTTCCCTCGGCGATTGCCTTCATCAGGCCATCGTGTCTTAAGATGTGGCTGATTAAGATGTCCCATCTTCTTTTTAAGGTTTTCAGTAGGCATTCTCTCCCACTCTTCTTAAGACTGTTTTTCACTCGATCGATCCATTTTATCATCATAATTCTTCGGTAGCGCCACATTTCAAATGATTCCAGCCTGGACTTCTCTGCTGCTGTTATCGTCCATGCTTCGCTGCCATATAGTAGAATGCTCCAGATGTATTTCCTAATGAAATGTTTCCTCACTTCCACGCCTATATTTGCAGCCGTAAGCAGAATATTCTTTTAATAAAATGCCCTTTTCGCCTATGCAATTCCATAAGCATTTTCTCTTTGACTTCGTCCACCGCTGGTTACTCGTCATCCCAGGTAACTGAACTCTTCAACCTCCTCGATTTTTTGTTTTCCTAGAGTAACATTTGTCGAGGCTCCTTATCTCTTTCTGCATACCTTAGATCTTCAGGTGATATCTCGCAAATATACTCTGTGATCTGTATTCACTGGTTTAATTTAACTTAATTTCTCATATAATGGTGGTTTGTGGTCTGGGTCATTCGTGGTCTAATTTAATTTGATTACCCATAATTCCTTCCCAAGTATCCTCACCCTGTAGGGAGTCATACTCATTAGAGTTCAGACGCTATTTTAAATAGCGAATAAAATCAAACGCAAGGAAGCAGAGAAAAAGTCACAAACTTGTATAAATTGAATCTATGAAACAAGAAACTTGACAGAACAGCGCTAGTCTAAGGTCAAATGCTCTCATGAGTCGGCCACTAAATCTCCCCTTTGGGTGGTTTCAGGGCGGGATCTTAATCTTCAAACGAAGAAAAAAGCCTCAATTTTCCAAATGAATAAACCACCTGTTTAGCGGACTTTGTTTGTGCAAGCAGACACAAATTTCATAACCGGCTCTCATTAATACGAGAGTCGTCTGAAACCTCCTTTGACGAGGATTGTTTCCATCAAAATCGTGAGAATTCCTCCTCGAGTCACAGCTGCGCGATGTCTAATCCAGATAAGTTTTCACCGGATAAAGCGGTGCTATAAGATACGCTATTCAACCGAAGTTTGTCGCAGGGAGACGGGCTCACCGCCCTAAAGCCATGATGCGCCGGAGGTAGAACTTTAACAAATTATCTTCTGAAATGAAGCTCATAATTGCGGCGTATGCTTCCCACCATTCTGAATCTGGATCACAAAACGACGTACCTATCATGTAAACCAGTTTGTATAACACGCCGTTGGTTTGACCACCCAGGCACAAATATAAGAAAAGAACTAAGTTAAATAATGTCCCTTTTTTATAAGACTCGAGCCAAACGTAGAGAGAACCATCATAAAACGCCACCCATATAAAGAAGTCACAAAAAATGTTAATATTTGGCTACTGCCACTATTTTTTGACTTTTTTAAAATCTTTCCATATGTTTTTGACAAATAATCAGCTTGTTCGCTCAATTTTGACGCTGAGATCTGAAGCATCTGATAATCAAACTCTTTGCTTTCTAAATAACTCTTCTATATTAGTCACGTTATTCATGACGATATTCGGTAAATGCTATTATCTTTAAAAAACATCAATATAGATAAATTAGACATGTATTAACATAAATAAACATCAAATATGAATAAATCACTAAAAAAATAAAGATAAAAAAATAAAAGTTAACGTCAAGACAATACCAGGAAGACAACATTTTCCGATGCAGAAAACGTTAACTCTCTAGTAGACACGCTTATTGCCAGCATCATTTTTCACTAGTCATTCAACACATGAGAAATTATATAAATTTGATGTGTTCTTAATTCGGTGCTAAAGACCTCTGAATAAGACGCTAAGATTGCATAGTTCCATTGCTTTGCAAGGTCCATCGTTTGATTATTGGAATAGAAAACACATAGGATAATTGCTCAAGTTCCACTACTAAGCAAGTAAGTATGTACTGTTAAGTAAGGTTGTTAAGAATAAAACTGTTATTTAAGTGAATTTCATTTCTAAAAATTAATTTAGTTGATGGGTGGGAAACGTCGGAGGAGCGTAGAGAGTTTAGAATTGAGTGAAACAGTTGGGGGAAGATAAAATCGCATTTGCATGGAGAATATAAATTCAATCACTTAAAATCACTTAATCAATTGAACAGGACGACATAATAACCAGTGCCATCCCTTAAGATGAGGGAAAAAATAATTGAAGATGATTATTTAACGTTAACACTTGCTTATTGCGGCTATCTCCTGGAAAGGCATTTATTGGTGTAAAATAATTGCTCGAAATAATGCTGAGAGCCCCTTCTAATCTAGATCTAAATCATCCTAAATACAAGCATAGTAACTAGATTCCTCTTTCATCATCCAATACGAATGCCAATGATATTGCCAAAGAAGGGTCAAAGATATAAGCTTAAGGATTCACCTGGACCGGGAATCGATCCACGGACCTTTGGCTTTCCGGGCCACTGCGCGGACCACTACGCTACCCAGGATCCCTAATGCACATGGCAATTTCACCGAAGTTTAAGGTACCAGATTTTCACCACCGTTCACGCGACAGGTTTGAACTATACTACATTTAAGGATTTTTGTTGATTATTTTCCATCATGATAAGGTCATTTTTTTGTCTGCTGCGGAATTATAGTAAAATCGCCGCTGGGGATTCCTGATTGAGGAATCTGGTCCATGGCTCCCTCTGGAAACCTGGGCCAGATTCCTCACCCAGTGTGAATGTCAGTACCGGATCGTTCAATTTCCAGCGATAAGTATTCTCAAACGTTCGTCAGTGAAGGCAAAAGGGAGAAAATTGCCTCATAACTTGCGTAATTGTGTTTTCCACAAAAAGTCACCATTTACGAAATATATCTGAAATTTCAAACGCAAGAAGAATAATTCCACTATCCATATTTTCATATATCATGCATATATACACAAATTCATGAAAAATTGGGAAGGATTTGACAGCTGCCCAATATCGGCTCATAAGATACCAAGAGTTTGCTTTGCTTTTTTCAATCACATATGCGTAATGTTTGTCTTATCCGTTCGTAATTTTGATGCATTGCCTAGAACTTGGTCCAATATTTGCTGATTGGTATCCACGAAAAACGAATATTCACAGTAAACATAAAAATCCAGTGGCGAGATATGGCGAGATTCTTGCATGCGGTTGATCGCGAAACCGATCATCGACAAATAACCTATTTTTGCTTTGTCGCCAGATAAAAAATTAACTATTAGCGATCGCAATTGGCCTGACCCTCGCATCCGATGGATAAATTAGCAGATTGCTGGAGAGAGAAAAATATGTCTCTCCTACCCATGATTCCCCACGCAGCATAAACAAGGCCCCTTCCCCCGATACGGCAGTAGGGTCAATTTGTTCATTCTGGGACAAGGTCGCCCTTGAAATTACATTTGCCTTACACTTCCCGATACGTCCAACCCACTTTCACTTCCGGATACGTCCAACCCACTTTCCCTTCCGGATACGTCCAACCCACTTTCCCTTTTCGCGCACGGAGACGTCTGCCCCCACGTTCACATTTCGTGCCCGCGACTCGGAGACACCCGACCCACTTTCACTTTTCGCACACGTGTTGAGGAGACGTGTACCACCCTTGCTTGCAACATTGCCATCGTTTCTTTACCTCCCATCTTCTCAGACAGTATAAAAGCGCGTTAAATCGAAGCGATATATAATCGCTGACAGATATTCGACACGTAAGGATGTCTCCCTTACTCTCCGTGAAAGCTGAGCTTGGTGGGAAGCATCAACTCCTCGTTCGCAAATTCAAGGATAATGTGAACAACATATATGAAGTGCTCCTCCCATTACCACTACTGGGCAACAACGAAGAGAACGATCTTAATCTCAGTATAGAATTTGAGGACAGATGCTTCACAGTGTTCAAACATATGAACAAATCCATAAATATCGTGGGAAAAAATGTAATATTTTCGGGGTTTGAGAATCCTGAAACAGATGAAGTGGAACGTTTCAACGTTTCCACGATCAAGCAGCTGAAACTCGAGGGGGATAAGCTGGAGAAGGCCAAGAGACAAGATCCATCCATCACGTGCCATGTCTACGATATAAAGAAGATGAAGAAGATTGCTTATTCAATGGGAGGATCCGAGTTCATTTCAAAAGGCGGGAGAACGTCAACGGATGGTGTCCAATTTGATTTCGCCCCACCTGTGACATTCACAACTGGAGAAAAGTCACGAATCAACTATTGTAATGTTTACGATCAACGAGGGAAGCATTTGGAAACGTATACTTTTATACTGAATGTTGTACCAACTGAATATACTTTGTTCTAAATAAAAATAAAATCAAATCTTCTCGCCTAGTTATCATTTCTCAATACCTTTTCTTAATATTAAGAGGAAGGGTTGTTCAGTAAATAAAACACATAGCATATAGGTTTCACTGATTTATTTCATTTTTTAACATATTTTATTTTGTGTACACCAATCTGCTAGCTTATAACAATTTTTTCTTGCACATTGCAGATTATTTTGAGAATGTGACTTAATTAAACAGTCCTCATTTGTGGCTAATTTCTTAAGTGAAGGACAGCCGTACATTTCCAAGTTACCCACACATATTCCTTTGGGAAGGAGACTGGTCAAGAAGGATGCCTTTTGAGCACCTTTTGTGAATAAAAACTGATATCCCTTTGTATATTCAAATAATATACTCTCCAGTTCCGAATAATCTACATCCCCAGAGTATTCATTCAATCCATGATAGTTGTTTCTCAACCAAGACGAGTCTCTCGCGTACAGTAATCTTGCAGGCGATTTGAAAAGCCACGTATTGCAACATCTCGTATGCATATTAATGATGGCCAATTCCTTAACTATATATTCACCATAAGTTGCGGTGAATCCTTGAAATTCGATAATGACACTCATGGTGTAATCTCTCAAACTTACAAGGTTTTTACACCCAATGCCAGAGGTTCAAGAGATTACAAGAGCTTCTGACTTGCAGAATTTTACCTCGTGCCAGAGGTCAGAAACCCTTTGCAAACACACGTAATCAAAGTACAACCGAGTTATACCTTTTGATTACAAGACACATCATTCAACATGAGTATAAAATCAAATTCCAACCTTTCCAGATCATTTTCAGTGATATCGTTAGATATCCTGCTAGCGAGAAATTGTCTAACCTTATCGTGATTGTCCGAAAGTCTCCGGAGGAATAGATTTATCAGATTGGAGATTTTTAATAGAGCTTCCCATTCACCGGCATTAAGGTTAAATGAGCTCTTTGGTAAAATATTTTTAATAGACAAATGTCGCTTCCCAAAGTAATTTGCATAGGATAAGCAATTTGAGGAGAGCTGATCTTTTAAACCAGCATATAAATAATTACTCACTGATTTTTCCAAATTTATGACATTAGTCCATTCACTATGTGAAACAATAACACTTTTCTTAGTTGTATGATTAAATTGCACTACTGGTTCAAAGTCTCTGCTGGGGTCGTAACCCACACAAACACTTTTTGATTTTACACCATTGAGATAATACACAGTCTGAAGCAGTAAGTTATTACTGTTAGAAAATGACGAGGGGGCGGGAGGATGTTCAACAGGTCTCTTCCTTTTCACTGGCGGAGACGCCTTCATCGATGATGACTGCATAACAACTGATGATCGACAGGATATTATCTTGCTTAAGAGGGATTAGGTGGGGGAGGGGTGGGGGAACAGTCGCTGGAGCAAGGCTCAACTTCTGCTTTGAGGCGGTTGTATTGCATCCATTGAGCGAGGGAATGCGCATCACGGAGTGCGCACGTACTGCTACGTAACTTATGACATGGGTTCAGACAGGAAAAGGTGGGGAAGGAGCATTTTTCAGGTGCCGGACAATGGAGTTCTTTCTTCAGGGAAATGAAGGTACGGTCTGTGAGGTCGGAGAGGAACTCACACTCGGCTTCACTATATGCATACAAAGAGGTTGCTCCTTCAATGATGGCTTCCAGCGCGGGTAGGAGCTCCACATGTGAGATGAATCCATGATCGAAGGTGGTCTCCTCGCAGTTTAGCGGATCATGTAACCGCAGTTTCTTCCCACCAGCGATAAGCTTTCCATGCTTCTGAAAACTCCCCCAGAACAAACGATTTGAGTCGACATCCACAGCTGCCAGCTCAATGACGCCACCCTTGGCGAAGCACACTGACGCAACGATCTGCATTTCGGAAAGTCTCTCTCGTCAATGACGTTTCTTCACCCGAAGCATCATATTTATTCTCGAGCAGCACCGTTGTGCTTTGGGATGACACTTGCTTTCACTCCTCAACTCGTTGAAGGTCAGGTGGAACCGCTCCAAAGCGCGACAGTCGTTGAGATGAGGGATGGTGTGATGGAATTGTGTGAGGAATTTGTGTAATGTGTACCCTAACGACTTACTAGCTGCGTAAAGACAGCAGTATTCTCCGCAAATATCAGAATGGAAACTTTGAATCTGAACGCTATTGTGAGTGTAAGCGAAAGGTTTCAAAAAATTTATTATACCCGGAACGAAAGGGGCCAATCCGTAAGAGTCAAAATACTCTCCTATTCCATTGAAAATATATACCGCGACCCAATGAGACCCGGGTAAGTATGAAGGATCTAAATTCACTACGTATACACCATTTCTAGGAGATTGAGGTAATTTATCAGAAGCGAAGACTCCGCGGAATATTTTAAACGGATTCAATAACCTATCAATCCGTACACTATCCATTGCAAGACTAATAATTTGTGATGATGTTCCTGTTTTTATCGATTTCTAGAGAGGCATCGTATTCTGCAAATACCAAGCACGTCACGGTGTTTGTCAATTCTTTCTCGAATTTCGCCTCTATTCGCACCACACCTCGATCTCCGAGACTTACATAATCTTCGTTTCCTGAATCGTCCGGGGTGAGATCGAACACCAGCATGAAATATCCATGTCCAAACATGTCATACGTAATTTGATTTCCTCTATCATAATGCTTTATTCCACTGCCTGAGAATATGGTATCATACGCTCGTGCCCAATACTTTTTACTGTAGAAATTACACTCCAACCCCTCGGAAGGAAACTGAACACCGTTTACAAAGAGTGAAAAATTTTCCAGGGAATAGTGAGAGAGAGCAAATGGATTCTTGTCAACCTTACCAGCGTACGAGTCATTATCAACCATAGCAAATATTATGGTGTTGGGTATTCGACCAACGATCGCATTATCAATGCTGAGAGTTCGTCCTCCGGCAGGAACCGTGAAAGATTTCATTTCGGTACGTTTGTAGTGATATCTAGCATTATTTTTTTCCAGCATCTTATTGTGTGCCAATAATATGGAAGGGTTGATGTCGAAATGTTGAACGTAAAGAGTCGCATCTAGTATTTTTATTATTCCCCCATCCACTCCCATCAGATTAAACGCAGGGTTTGAAAGCATCAACCTGATTCCTATATCGACCCGATCTAACAGCAATTGTGCCTGATTAAACACATCCACATGTAATTTACCATATAGCTCAACCTCAGCACTATTCTCGAACCAAGTCTTTCGCTTCACGTAACCTGCATTACTCACGTCAGTTTTATTAATATCCTCCCCCGTATCCACTTCCCACCCGACATTCCTCAAATGCGTTCTACTCGCATCCCCACCATAATTCAACACATTTTCAATATAGCTCCTATAATGATAATTATCTTCTGATGGGGTCACTAATGTCCCATTGAAATAAACGTTGCATTGTTCGAAGAGGGAGTGGAGAATATTGTTCACAACACCTGGTTGATTTCCATCGCTAGACGTATAATCTACCATGCTCGTCTTACAAACCTTCACTCTCAGCTTGAGAAATATGCTATTCAAATCCTTGTAAGCATCCCCAGAATCTTTGATCAGGAATTCAATCACCGATCTATTATCCAGCGATGATATAGGTTTGTAGGAGACTAGCCGCTTTGATAAAATGTTAGTCTGAATGGGTGGATTGGGTTGGAATAAGTCCAGCGAGCTCAGCATATGCTCACCCATGACTTAGTTGGAAAAAATATCTCTGTGCACGACCTTCTTCCCTCTTCGCCTTCTCTGCGAATGCCCTTTCTTTTTCCCAACACTAGTTTTTATTTTATTCAATCGTGGGCGTTTAACCAGTCTCATCCCACCCCCACTCATATTTTTTATCTTCTCCTCCGCTTTCCGTTTCAAGTTCTGCCCCGCCTCGTTTAATCTACTACGCAATATATCCTTAACCGGTTTAGTCCCCAGATCGCTCAAGGCTGCTGCCCCAGCACTAACTGCCTCCTTACCAACCGTCTTCAACCCGCTGTAAAAAAGAGGTCTGGCAAAACGCCACAAACCAGCAAGAAAACTTCCTATACCCCGACCCTTTTGCACACGATACGATGCTCGATATATTGGTCCAATCTCCCCACCCGACTGCTTTAGGTAGTAAGATAAATAACGATCCGTCACCGGAGCCATCTCGACGCTCAATGATCAACCAACTCATATCACATCTTTTTTATAAAATGCAATACGATGATGGAAGATTGCCCCCCACTGCGAAATGGTATTGACTCGCCGAGTTTGTCTGTCAACAAAATTTCTATGCTCTCGATGTTGTTTTTTTCGACGTGGTAATAAAAGATGGGATTGAATGTCCAGTGTAAGACTTGAGTGTTTAATATACGCAAGCATCGACTGAGCGAATCACCTACCAGTTGGGGTTTAATTATATCCGTGTAAACGTAAACGTTTTTGGGAGGAGACAAGATTTCTCTTTTCGTTCTACCACTTCGCAAGTTGCGGTATTCAGCTTTAATTCTCTTGAAATTCTTTACGAAATCCTCCGCAAGTGTTGACGAAGATGAATCCCACTGATAGAAACGGAGAAGAATGCTTGATAATATCAGAATATCTTGTTTTATTTCAGCCTGCTGTTCGCCGTTGAAATCTTTAATCGATTTATCGAATAATTCCTTGAACGAATTATATGTTCCTGGCTTTAACGTATACTTAACATCATCGGTAATAATCTGCACTGAGTTTGGTGATAATCTCTCATTTATACCACTCTTTTTATCATTCACTCTCATTCCGTCTGCGTAAATCATTACATCATTCGCTATGTCAAACCTTTTCTCCCCGCTAATCTCAAAAAATGATGGTTCGAAGGCAAAAGCTATACTTTCGTACCTACCATTTGGAACGACGAAGAACGAACCATCCTTCAACTTTACTCTAACAATATCTTTATCCTGAGGCCCACCAATTTCACCCCGGACCACTCCCTCCTCATTTCGAGTCCTATTATCTTTTGCTGGTGAGCCGGAAGATAACGCTTCTTCTTCCGCCAGAGTTCCCGGAGTCGCGGTTTCTTCTCTAACATCCCGCGAGAGAATACTCCCATCTATGGGAGGAATAGAAATCTCAGCTAAACCTACCATCCATTCATCATTTTCCAAATCGACACGATGTGATAATCTCGTACGGAAATGTGATATTGTGTTGTGAGGAAAATATGTTTTGGAACTATCACTAGGTAACGTAATGTAAAACTCGTTCATATTTCACGCACCGAAGAAGCGAGGATCCAAGAATTAAATGATTTTGGGTATCCTTCCCACTTTACAAAATATTCTAAATCGCCCGCCTGCCCCCTGCGCTTCAAAATTTTCTCAATCTTATATTCCGCCTCGGGGGAAAGGTTAACCCTCACTAACTCCTGCTCATAGAAACTACCCTTTATATCCTCACCGTTTAGATCTTTCAACTCGTACGTGGGTATTTCCCTTGATTGATTCACACCCTCGACTTGAAATATTTCGCTGGTGTAATTAGGTGTATATCCTTTTGCAAATGGACGTCGTTCTTTACTGATTCTGACGTAATCACCTACTTTAAATTTAACCTTTTTGATAACAAGAGGTTTCCTTGAGCGACTAGCGATGGAGAATACATTTTTCTCATTCACCGCGACAGGTTTAACACCTAAGCTGGAATGCACGCTATTATTATAACTATTCACCAATTTGGGTAATATATCCACGTAATTGTACGTTGAATATCTCGTGAAATACTTATACATTTTAGATTTTAGAGTACGATTAAAACGTTCAACGAGACTAGCCTTTATGTCCGGATTGTTTGTTGTGTAAAACCTTACACCGCGATTCGAGAGAAAAGTTTTAAATTTACTATTTACAAATTCGCTACCCTTATCAGTTTGAATTTTCAACGGTTTTCTTTCACGAAATATATCATTAAACGCCTCGACTACCTCCACTGGACTTTTTTTCCGCAAAGCTCTCGCCCACGCATACCTCGAAAATAAATCGATCACCGTCAAAATATAACAATATCCTCTGTTGAATTTTTTCAAACTCCGCATATCGTTCAGATCACATTGCCAGCATTCATCAATGTATGATACGCTGTAACGATTTCGAGGGAATTTTCTCCTCATCGGTCTGTGACGTGTGTATGCATCTTGAGAATTTAACCACTCGCGTATTGTATTTCTCGAAATCCCAGTCGCTCGGTGTAATTTGTCAACGGACGAAAAACCTGCAGAATTTTCAGGATCATTGTACACACTCTCGATTACATCGTAATCCACTCGTCCCCGAATTTTTTCGGTTTCCTTGGTCGACTGCTTCGCCTTGGTAATGCCCTTGACGGCTTTTCTTTTTCGCTTTGTTCTGACCTCTTTCTTTTTCTTCTCTTTAGCTGTTTCGATAGATTCCCCACCGCGTCTAGTCTTCCCTCTATACGTTCCCATGTCTTATCCAAATCAGCATTCGCTCGTTTCACATCGGCAAGTGATTTCCTCAGTGCATGAGTCTCCTCCTCACTGTCCTGCGACCTTCTATATGACTGGTTCTGACCCGAGGATTTCACTATCGGAATATGAATGGGTGATTTAATGTCGGAAACAGTGTTCAGATATTTATCCAGCACGCGCTTGTACATGTGCCATTTATGTACGTCTTTGACACCTCTTTTGATCAATACAGCTTTCATTTCAACATCTAATGCATTCAATCTCCTCTTCATTTGACCTCGCTCAAAAGCCTCAGGGTCGACTACGAGCATTTTTCGCAAACTCATTTTCCACCAATGAGACTACCAATGACACCGCTCAATATGGATCCGAGTAGCATTGGTAGAAATCCTCCTTTTTGTACGAGAAGCGTGCGCTTTTTTTTAATGCTTGTACCACGCGAAGCCAAGTCTCTCAAGGTATATCGATGCTTGAATAGTTTTCGCTTTAAGGAGTTATTTATCTTATGTCTTCGTTTAAGCGTATTCAGACAACATTCAGAGATGGCTTTAATCAACTCCGCATCCGATTCTTTTACTATAGCCGAACGTAACTTAGGTTTGGCAGATTTCAACACATGGAGCAAATGATTATTGCTCTTCAATCTTTTCATCATTCACAGGCATGTAGATTACAGTGGTCTCGTTTTCAGGAAAGATTTTAGTTCGGAATCTCAACCTTTCGTCCGTGTCCTGCCCGAGGTCTAGGACTAAATAACCGAACGGTTCTTGCGTCACCTCTTTATATACCCTTTCCAATTCCTGCGATTTTTCAGGATAGACCTGCCGAGCTAAGTGTCCAAATTGTAACCGATCTCTAGGATTTTTAAATGTTACTATATACTTGGAATTTAGGGATATATTTCTCGCTTGCGGGTTTTGATAGAATATGTTTTGTGTGATTAAGAAAACGGAAATGTTAAAATGATGACTTCCTCTTGTGAACAATTTGCATACGTCTTTACTGTACGCACCCTCACTCATTAGATCATCTAGCACATACAACGTTGGCGCGCCTTCGAATTCTTCGAAAGGGGGTATTTCGGTTCGAAATTGAATTGGTGTACTCGAACGTATTCTCGGCTCACTCCCTCGACTGCAACACCATACAATCTCATGTATTGGACTATCGATCATGTGTGGTAAATTTTCCAAGAATTTAGTCACGAACGTAGTTTTTCCACACCCTGACGGACCGGCGCAGATGCAAGTGAAAGGGTGTTTCCAGACCAAAGTCATGATTGGTACTGCTCTCATTAAAACATCTAATGGGTATTAATAATTATCAAGTATCTTCATTACCAAACGCATCATGATGCGTTCTTTTCCGCGGAATCTTGTAATGACCCCATGCCAAGGTGTTGATGCCACCCTCACAAATATACCGTTTGTCATCGCTCGCGTTTAGCGTGACTTTGTTTATTTGTACAGTGTATAATTCATGTTTTTTACTACGAATGATCGTCATCTTTCTAAATTCAGTGGAATTTTCGTGCAGGCAACGGATATAGTCATCAAATTTCAGACATTTCTCTTTCACCGGTTTTGTTATACCCTTGGCTTTCTTTTTTTCTTTTCCCCCCTCGACTTTGAATGAATATAGTTTGCTTCTTAGACCTACGAAATGAGTCATAATTTGAGCATCACATTCGTCTTTAAATTTTCCTATCACCTTCTTGTTTTTCTCAGAGTAGCAAGGGTGATCTTTTGGATAATTGGAGGTATCGAATGCTTCAATGTTTTTTAACATATCTTGGTATACATCATTTGTTCCTATGTCGTACAATAGACTATCTGTGTCAGTGTACGCAAGGGAGATGTTCTTACCATATTTTGGTAACATTGTATGATAGTGAAAGTCATACATTAGAGTCTTACTGAGGTCTAACACACTGAAACCTATGTATATCGGTTTGTTCATTTTGATAGTCGCCTTACGCATGTGAACGGCCACTAGAGACTCGTTGAAAATCGTTCTGTCCAAAAATGTCGATTTATTGATTAATTTTTGCAATTTTTTTTCGTCAGTCACTAATTGCATGTTAATTCTTTTGCGTACATTCTCCATTGTCTTTCCAAACACGGAATTATTCATGAGCTTGAAGAAGTCTTTTTGGAAATCATTAGTGGCTAATTGTCTTCGATTAGTGTTCAAGTCAATATATGTCTTTAACCAAGGTGATTGACTAAATTCGATAATTCTGTGTACTTTTTTGAGATACATGCCTAATGAAAAAGCCTGCTTCAGGTTGACATAATGAATAACATATTTAGTTCGACCCTCGAGCGTTGTAATTAACTTTTTATGTTTTCCACCGGGTGGAATACGGTTTTCGGGACATAGGGGTAAATCAGAATGACTATCGTGGAGAGACTGCGGATACTCAAGATCAACTTCCAAAATATATCCCTTTTCGTTTTCATTTGATATTTTATTGACATCCAAATTTGAAATTTCATCACCAGAGAGCCATCGAAAATTAGCATATGGAAGTGGTTGGGAGAGCGCCCAACCATAGAGGTTATTTGCGTCAAAATAGGTTATGAATTTAGACTCAGACTCGGGCTCATAATTTTCCATATATTTGTTGTTTGCCTGACAATATCTTTTACAGCATTGTGAAATACCACCGCGAATACCAGCCTCAAACATTAGGAGCATGTCATAGTCTGTTAAAAGTTCCAACTCAATTTCTGTATGCTTCAGCATAGCATCAAAAGCTAACCCTGGAGCAGTATAATACCACGCGGGATCTAGCTTGTATGCGTCAAAACAAACGTCTCGAAAGTTTTCAAAAACGTCAGCTAGAAGTGTGACATCACTTTTAAGATAGATATCACTATATTCTCCTAATGTCTTACATTGGAAAGAGTCCCAAACGTTTTTGGCATGTGAAAAATCTGAGTCTGAAATGTGTCCATCGGTTAGGTGGTTGTAAAACATTTCTTTCTCTGGAAGATAAGTTTCTTCTAGCGTTTCAAGGTTTTTTGTGTAATCGTATGGATAGACGCCCTTGCGTGTGACTAGATTTGTCTGTTGACCGAAAACACCACTAGTATATCGAAACGTGTCCAAATTTGAAACCAAAGAGGCCAGAGAAGCTGGCATGAAGCGGCAAGTGTCAATAAACCGAATACTGAAGTTGTCATCGACAGACTTTGCAAAAGTAATATACTTTTCCTCGGAATTTGGTATGACAAATATTCTCCTATCGTCGTAATCTAGCTCACGAACAATAAAATGACCATCGTATGAAGAAAGGTTGTGAATGAAAACCGGAAGAAAATTCGGCATTTTGTATTGTATGTTACAAATAGAGTGCGCAGGTCCTCTATACTTGCCAGTTAGGCGGTCATGATCCCTCACTTGGTCCTCGTAAAGTGGTTTCCCGCAAATGTGACAATCAGCGCTCTCCTGAAACAAGTTCTCCTCTTTCAGAGTGAGGGGAGTCATAGGAACGGTATTTCTATACAAAGCGCGTATTTTATCCGCCTCGGCTTTGACGCGTTCAATAAATACACGGACCGCGTTCGGTCCCCGATATAACTGAGGGCATTGACAGCCATCAGGTGTGATTACCATATAGCAGAAGCTAAAAGGTGTGTGTTTTTGTATCACGTTCGTGTAGGACGTATGTGAAGAGGGTTCACAAGTGCTAATATTTTCAAGGAGACACTCAAAGTCAGCGTATAAGACAAAAGGTACTCGGTTGGAATGATTAAGGTGTGTAAATTTTAAAATATTATCACTCTCGTCAGGCATTATAATTTTAGTTGGTGCTCCCACCCCTCTGCATAATTCCTTATGTTCTTTTAGTTTTGTCTCATCGTGATAGTGTGTGAGGCAGCGTTTGCAGATGAATACCTTATTATGGTGGTTAGTAATTTGCAAGTGAGTTAATCTATTGAAGTTTTTAACCCAGCAAAAGTGTGCAGTTTCGTTATTTGTAATGTACAGAAGATCTCGATGATCATCTAGCTCGTGATCAACAATTTTAATCGGATAAACCTCATTCTTATCTGTTAGACCAAAAACATTAATCGAAATATTGTTAATACGTTCAAATTTTGAAATATCTTTTAAATCTGCTGGGTATTTGATGCATGACCAATTATACCCCGAGACGAATTGTTCTGTTTTGTACTTGGAAACTCGCTCGGGGTGAATATCAATATTCTTTGCCCACACAGCGTACTTGAAGCAGTATAAATCGTTATTTTTTACGTTAATAACAGCTTTGGTAACTTTTATTTTACCTGGAAGCTCTATATACGACGATCCCTGAAAAGGTACGTATTTGTTTATGCGCAATTCTAAACCTACAACTTCGGATAAGGTCCAATTAGATCCCTTGGCTTGAAACTCTGACTTTTCCTTGAGCAATTTTGAAAAAGCCTCGTTTATTACTTCCCCCATTTCATCCGCAAATAATAGGCGTCTATTGTTCGTCTTGAAAGATGCATTCAATTCCTCTTCCTCGCTTTTGCGGAATTTACAAATTAGAACAAGATTAAATTTAATGCAATTGTTATCAATTACCAGTTCCCGTAATTTTTCAGTTACCTGTTCTTTAAAGTCGTTGAGGAAAGAAATTACGTCCCCACCTTTATCCTCCTCTGGAGTGATCCAGTACGTTTGAAGTCTAGATCGGATTGCCGATTCTATTTCATTAAAACCCTGACCTAGTTGGAGAGTTACGTTCTGCCGGTGTAAATTCGTATTCTCGTGAGCCAATGTATTGTGAACGTTGTAATATTCTTCACAATACATGCAAAATCGCCTACCTTTGGCATCGTCTAACGCGTCTTTCATTCGTGTGTAGGTTTCCATATCATTTATCACTTCATCATTAAAGACAACACGTTCATGGATGTCTGTTAGTGCCCGTTCTAGTTCCTGTGATGTGTGGTAACGATCTGCATTAAAGTTGTCGAGGATGGTTGATATGGGTGAAGACATGTTTGGAGTTTGAAATTCCTGTGTAGAGAAGAAAGAACAAATAAAATACAATATTTGAATGTGTTATTTCAGTTGAAACACTATGGATAGGAAAAAGAAAATTTTCATACTAATACGTTATCACGGTGCTTTATGTATTTATCCTTTATATTCTCCCAAAATGATACGGTGTATTGCAAAAACTTTCCCTTTTCCTTTATATGCCTATATTTAATATTCGTGGAATGGCGCGGTTGAAATGAATGTTTACTGTTTGGAAGTTCCGTTGGAAATGACGTTTTGGTAAAGTATTTGCGTGTTTAAATATGGTACTTGGTAATAAAGGGTTCAAATAAATTTAATGAAAATATTAAAGAGATGATCTAGTTATGTAAAAAATAATTCTATTTGTCAATGCATTCAGCTAACATTCGGCACGAAGGTGTAAGAGTTCCTAAGAGATATTTTTGTAAAATGAGAATCAAGTATAGGTAATAGTTTCAAAGTTATTAACGAATAAAATTTCTGGTGTTACTTTTTTGTTTATCAATTATTTCAAATGAAATTCGGTACGAAGGTGTGGGAGAACTTAAAAGGTTTTTTTGTAAAATGAGAATCAAGTATAGGTAATAGTTTCAAAGTTATTAACGAATAAAATTTCTGGTGTTACTTTTTTGTTTACCAATGAATTTAAATTAAATTCGGTACGAAGGTGTGGGAGAACCTAAAAGGTTTTTTTGTATAATATGGTCCGGGTAGAGTTAATAGTTTCAAAGTTATTAAGGAATAAAATTTCTGATTGTACTTTTTTGTTTATCAATGAATTTTGCTGAAATTCGATGTGAATGTGTAGAAGGCCCTAAAAGTTCTTTCTGTGAAATGTAAACGAGGTGCGAGTGGTAGTTTCAAAGTTATTAAGGAATAAAGTTTCTGATAGTACTTTTTTGTTTATCAATGCATTTGGCTGAAATTCGGTATTTAGGTGTAGGAGGCACTAAACGTTCTTTCCGTGAAATGTAAAAGAGGTACGGGTAGTAGTTTCAAAGTTATTAAGGAATAAAATTTCTGATAGTACTTTTTTGTTTATCAATGAATTTTTCTGAAATTCGGTGTGAATGTGTAGAAGACCCTAAACGTTCTTTCTGTGAAATGTAAACGAGGTACGGATAGTAGTTTCAAAGTTATTAAGGAATAAAATTTCTGATAGTACTTTTTTGTTTATCAATGCATTTTGCTGAAATTTGGTGTGAAGGTTTAGGAGGCACTAAAAGTTCTTTCCGTGAAATGTAAACGAGGTACGGGTAGTAGTTTCAAAGTTATTAAGGAATAAAATTTCTGATAGTACTTTTTTGTTTATGAATGCATTTTGCTGAAATTTGGTGTGAAGGTTTAGGAGGCACTAAACGTTCTTTCCGTGAAATGTAAACGAGGTACGGATAGTAGTTTCAAAGTTATTAAGGTTTAAAATTTCTGATAGTACTTTTTTGTTTATCAATGCATTTTGCTGAAATTTGGTGTGAAGGTTTAGGAGGCACTAAAAGTTCTTTCCGTGAAATGTAAACGAGGTACGGGTAGTAGTTTCAAAGTTATTAAGGAATAAAATTTCTGATAGTACTTTTTTGTTTATCAATGCATTTTGCTGAAATTTGGTGTGAAGGTTTAGGAGGCACTAAACGTTCTTTCCGTGAAATGTAAACGAGGTACGGATAGTAGTTTCAAAGTTATTAAGGTTTAAAAGTTCTGATGGTACTTTTTTGTTTATCAATGAATTTTGCTGAAATTCGGTATTTAGGTGTAGGATGTGCTAAGAATCTGTTTTGTATAATATGGGTTAGAAACATTTTGTAGTTTATGATTTAATGAGATTCGCGATGTTTTTAACAGAAAAAAATGACTTTTTTGTTTACTAAAGGATTTTTTTTAAATTTGGTACAAAGGTAGAACAGTATGTGAAACGGAAAAATCAGAAAAGTTTGACCTGTTCCTGTTGATAGTTTCCGAGTTATGCTTATGTTTGTTAGTCTAGAAATGAAATAGCCGAATGTCCCTTGTGGGTTAGTGGTTCCTATTTACCCCTAAAGCCACCGTCCAGTAGGGAGCAGGATCTGGGAGCAGTCCAGAACATCGAGATCTGACAGTAGTCCAACCAGCGGTATCTGAGAAGAGTTCATCAGCTGCGGGATCCGTTCGGTAGGTCTGAAGTGTATGCTGTGCTCTGATAGGCAAATAGCCGAAGTTCTCGCTTCGATTTAACTTGCTTTTATACTGTCTGAGAAGATGGGACGTAAAGAAACGATGGCAATGTTGCAAGCAAGGGTGGTACACGTCTCCTCAACACGTGTGCGAAAAGTGAAAGTGGGTCGGGTGTCTCCGAGTCGCGGGCACGAAATGTGAACGTGGGGGCAGACGTCTCCGTGCGCGAAAAGGGAAAGTGGGTTGGACGTATCCGGAAGTGAAAGTGGGTTGGACGTATCGGGAAGTGTAAGGCAAATGTAATTTCAAGGGCGACCTTGTCCCAGAATGAACAAATTGACCCTACTTACGGCAATATTCGGACGATAAATTTGGGAAATAAAATTTTCGGAGGGGGGTGTGTGTAAAAAAAAGAACAAATCTCTCGAAAAATTCCATAAATCACTCAACTGCCGTCCCCTTTCAAAAATTGCAGCCATCACTCTCTCGCGAAAACTTTCCTGAACCATATTTTGTTTGCGTTCACTTTCCCCCCTCCTCACCTCCTCCCATTACCCAGCATTCCGTCCTCTCACTCCACCACATCCTAGCCAGCCACCCTCCCATTTACCCCCACGCCACCTCCGACACAAAAAGGTTAAAAAAAAAATGCCTTCACCCTCCGCCTCATTTTCGAATCCATTTTTCATGCAGCGTTCGCGAATAACTCTCCACCATCACTTCCTTCTCTCAAACCCATCTCCTTCCTTCGATGCGTCTCCTAACCGACACCCTCTCCAACCCCAACTCCTTTCCCTCTAGCTCTCTCTGTCCTCGCCCCCTTAAAAATACACCCTTCTCTCCCTGCCGTGTCCCAAGGCTTCCCACCGCCTTCCTCCCCCTCCTCAGCTTAATAGTTTACTTTCCTTCGGAAATAAAATTTGGCCCAAACCTCTCTCTCTCTCTCTTCTCCGGCGCGGATGCCAAGAACCGACCCGACTCTCTCCCCGACCCCAGCGACCCCGACCCTCTTTCGCCAGACCCGCACCAACACTTCGGAAACGTTCAATTTTGCTTACCCCTTGGAAATAACTAATCCATCTCTCATTTCGCGCTCTTCGAATATAAAATCAGACCCAAGCAGAGTGTCTCACTCGTCTTGCCCTCAAAGCAGACGATTAATCAATGGTGAGAGAGGGGGTACCCTGATGTTTTTCATTGCGGAAACGAAGCGATTTTGACTTGAAGCACTTTAACACACGAAATACTTCTTGCACACATATCATCATAAATTTCAGTACATTCCAAAGTAATTCATTCTGCGTTTACCGAGCACCAAAGAACGTGTCCGCTTACAAAGAATGGACAAATTTCAATGGCTTGCATTACATAATGAATCATTAATTGCGGTATAATTTTTCTTCATAAAAAATAACTCTCTAGTGCCCACTTACTTTTAGTTAAGTTTGTAGTGCAGCGTTGATTTTCTGCATTAAATATTTCGCGCCAGTAATTTGTTCATTTTCAGGGAATATTTGAATTATTCCTGTAAATTCAGCTTGAATTCGGATCTATACTATCTAATGATGGGTTGTTATGGACTATATGCAGCTTATTACTCCAGGATAGGAAATTCCAGTCCAAATTACGTGAAAGAAGTCCAGGTGAAAAACATCTTAAGAGGTATATGGAAAAGTTAGAAAAAAATTCGGAAATGTAAGTAAACACACTCGTTTGTCTGAGATTCTGAATTCAGCTTTGGGTGAACAGAAGAAATTACATTAACGAGAAAACAATCATACTGTGAGTGAATACACTTCGTATTCAAAGGTGTGTGAACAACCTTCATTAAAGGTAAGATCATTTTAGGAATCAATAATGAGGAATGTGTATAGCTTAAGGGACAACTGAGGGGCCTGCAATAAAGATAAGATTGGGAACCGCTTCACAAGGAGAACAACCAATGTAAATACCTGGTGCTATAAAATTGGTAACAATCCACGTTCCCTGAGAGTAAGAGAAAAACTGAGTGAAAAGGAGAGGCTAGAATACGAGCACACACATTCTTTGTGGAGGTAGAGTGACTTCTGAGCTTTGATCCTTAGGTTTTTTCTGACGAATCCACGTTGAAAGCGTGAAGGGCAAACGAAGGCATTGCTATGGAAGGTTTCCGTGTAAAAAAATGAAATCCGTTCTTTGAGTTTCCGTCCTCCGACAAGAAACAATGATTCATCGCTGTTCCAGACTAAGACGTCTAAATCGAGTCCCCTTTTCTATCCCCGACTGCAATCTCCAACCAGTCCGCTCGACAACGGGCCTCTTTACACCCACGCGTCCAACCGGAACTTCCTCGGATCGCGGCCGCTGCCGTTCGGAGTAGTCTTACGGGGAGGAAAGAGATTGATGGCTTCTGGGACAGGTCGCAGATTGAAAAAACAAAAGAAATGCTGGAGGCTTGAAATCGGACAGTAGAGGAGAGAAGTCTCGGAGCAGAGCTCTCGACCCCTCCCTTCTCCAACGAACTTGTCTACCGCAGAGGGTAAGGACAAGTCCGGAGTAAAATGTCAGGTTTTACCTTGTCTTTACATTTGCTTGACAGCTACCCGGAAGCGGAGGATGGCAGGTACCGAAGAGAGGTCACGATCTAAAGTGAGTGATTTTTGGACTAATATTTTCCTACCGCAGTCCTGACAGGGTAGACGGAATGTGTGTATTTTTCATCGTATTCCACATGTCTCCAGTCAAAATGGCAATATTTCTTATGTGATCCCATGCAGAATATTCGCTTAAAAGCACGTAATGAGCATTTCGATAAGAGAGAAGAACTTTTCAAGGAAGGTATTTCGTATCTACGGTTAAAAATAATAATGAAGATTTGTAACAAAAATAAAGTTTGCACTTGGTAGGACGCACTGCAAAAGATACACTGGCACTCCATGGCAAGGAAAAAATAGTAGTCTTTGATATTAAATTTCTACTGCCATTTATCTACTACTACTCTTATTCATTTTCAATTTAAAAAGGCACAATTCCTAAGATATATTTACATCCAAATTAAAATTCCACAAAATGTGTACTTTTTAAGCCACAGAATGTCCCAATATAAGAATGAAATGAATTTAGAGATGTCTTTAAAGGTGCTAGCAATACCATAATTTTACCCTAAAAACGGTGGTAAGCGTGACTTATAATTTGTCCTCTGTAAACCCACACTAATTTAATTGAATTCATCAACTAAATTCAAGGTTACTCAAGTGGACGGTGAAGGCATTGAATGAATGAAGGCTGTCAAAATTATTTGAAATACCATTATTCACCGTTCTTCATTTAGGTGTTATCTTTCAATGCAAATATTAAAATCAATCTAGATAACGCTTGGAGAATTGCCGCGATTACCACAAGATATTTACTCTGAAACAATACGTATCCAGCTCGGAATTCATGATTACCTTATGAGGAGAGAATTTCGAATAAAATGGCAGAAACAGAGGGGCAGTGATGAACTAAAAAACTATTTAAGCCATATACTATTTATATCAGTGCCAAACCCATCTCAAAATCAATGGGAACATAATAAAAGAATGATTAATGAAAACATGTACACGACAGAGAAGTATATTAGTTCATCCGAGTCCATGCTATCGAGAGGCGGAACACACTAACAAGGATTTCACTCTACGAGCACGAGATGTGCTCATTAATCACCGGAATTTTATCGAATGCAGAGCCTGATTACAACTTTATTCTCGTGCCTCCATTATAAATAACTGTCGAACATTAAATATTGATTCAAGCAGATTCCATGGAAAGATTACCAAGTAGATACTTATTTTTTGCACTTTAATATTCATCTGGGAGCTTGGGGCGAATATTTCCCCGGGAGTATAATGAGTCAGCCACGCAGCTTAATACCACTATATGCATCATAAAAAGAGTCTAAAAGTGCCACAAAGTGACCAAGAAGAGTTTTTATAATAAGACATGCTAAATGAGTTAGCCTGTTAAGGTAGATATTTGACAGATTTACTTGGGATTCAAAATGTCCGTCTTTTCTCGTACAATTAGGATATGAATAGCTGTAAATATACCCAATAGCATGAATACGAGTGTATCAATGGATAGTATAGGAAGTTGCATGTTGGCATGAGGACTTTGAGATAACACAGCCAACAGCATAATTTTACATGCCTACTTTGCTATTTTTATCTCTTTTAAATTAATCTCTTTTATGCATGATATGTAATGCTTATTTGGTGTGATTTCACCCCATGCCACACACCTTTATGGCGGCTTTCGGGGTATTACGTAAATGTAGCAGTAATGAAGTCTTGGAGTTAAGAAAAAGATGAATTAATTTGTGCATGGGAATAAAAATGTTTCGAATCGGAAAGCAAAAAGTAGAAAAAGGCATGGGTTAATGTACTCAGCGACGCTTTAGAAGCTTCGTGTTAATATTACTTGCTAATATAATTGCGTTATTTAACTTTCTAAATTTTACAATCTTTAGTTTACCGATTACCTCACTATGGTATGAGAGTTAAGTTAACACATTATACGATGGAGTAGCGTTATTCGGCGATTAGAATGATTACTCACGAAATATGCGTTAATATTTAAAAAAATAAAAGAAGCTTAAAATACAATTAACAGATGAGTTTAAATTAAACATAATTGCACGTGAGTACATGGGGGGACCGTCCCATTTAACAAGACTCATTTAATTAGCAATAAACGAGTAAGTGCACATTTAATAAATCTTAAAATCTCACAATCAGTATAGATTGCATAAGAATAATGAATGATTCAATTTGATTCGATTTCACATTTGGACCTAAACACTACAGCAAAATAAATCCTTAAATTATAATTTTTCCTAGACAAGTGAGCTTAGATGGTAATTTCTGCGACAACCGGGTTTTTGCACACACCGGAAAGATGAATTCTAACAAAAATAACGCCATAATAACCATATAATAGCGACTAACATGATTTTACCTAGTAAATTATCTAATTTATATTACAGCTCTTACAGAATTTTAGAGTTCACACAGTATAACACGTATCATTTTGTGTGCGATATCTAAATGTGAATGGATTTTATAAAGCTCATGAAGCGCACTATTGACGGCTGAAAAAAAATTGGCAAGGACCGTTGCGTGGAGGATAGATAAGCACGTAAAAAGGAACAACAGTGTAGCGCAGCGTCAAATATGAATGTCAGCGCCGTAGTACGCGTAGGAGAAGAACTACCGCAGCAATAGCCGCGATACTCCTTATGCAGTCATTCAGGCCGCTTTTCCTCGACAGTGTGTAACCCCTCCTGCCGCCTTCTCGATCCAATATATTCGTGACATTGCGTGACACACCACCGCTGCCAGGGTCACGCGCCGAGGATCACGACAGGAGGGTTGAACGCCCTTCCAGATACGCGAAAGTGGGTCCGCGTGGGTGAACTGGTCGCAGCTGGGGAACTGAGACAGCGGGGAGGGGGGGGGGGGGAAGGGGCAGGGATACGAGGAGAAATAGTTAGGGAGGAAGAGAGAACTTCCTCACTCAAGACTCAGGAGTAGAAGGCATACATTTCCTAGTCTTCATCACGTCCTACTTTGTCCTTATATTGGGAAGAAGCAACGACCACAAACTGAACGCCGAATAGTGCGATGACTTTGAGTTCATATAGTGAGTGCCATATACCTTTGTGCATGTTTTCTCTGTTGCTAGTTATGTTTTCTTTGTTATATGTCCTTTGTAATTGGAATTGTTATTTGTAATTTGAAAAAAGCATTTTTATATTTATTGATAATAAACGTTTTATAACCATATCTCAAGTGTTAGCAATGTATTTCCAAACATTTAGCTTCGACATTCATACCTCATATACAAGATCGGAGCCGCCGTAAGGCAAATAAGTAAGTTGAATGCAACTCTGCTTCATTCAACTGGACTTTGATCGTATAAACCGTGGACAAAACAGAATCAATTTGCTTTCAATTTGTGCATTTTTGAGCATTTCAGTGTAGACAACGTTCTTGGTGAAGCGAGTGATGTTCCTCTTCACAATTTTTCCTTGATCCGATGTTTCCTACACATGTTTCAACAATAGTAATCGCAGCAATAAATTTCATTTATCTCACTTGATTTCAAACTCGAAGGATATCGTCGTACAATTCCAGCTAATTTTCTATCATGTAAATCACCTCAATGTGTCTGAAAACACAAAATCTGATTCCCGATGATTGATACAATGATTCCTGATGATTGATACAAATAGATTGATGACTCATAGGGTCGTATTCAGAATATCAACTTCAGTCACGCTGCTACCGATTATGTCCTAAAATCCCTAGAGCCATTAAAATTTGTGTAAAGATGCCACCTGTAATGGTGGTATTGCGTCTCAGCGTAACGCTGAGAAGTCCCCTTATTTGAGGCGTAATGATCTTGTAAGTAACACAAAGCACAAGGCAAAGAGAGGACGGAATGGAGAACTGAAGTCAACCTATCATAGGATTGCAAGACTAATGATGATGATCGCCGCGATGTCGTATGTCATCATTGCAATAACGAAAAGTCAAGAAAATCACTTAGGTAAAAGTAAACAGGTACGGCTGAACAAATGAAGCTTACCAACTCTTGTTTACAAACTTCAAGTACTAGAAATAAAAATGATTTATTTAATCTTATAACCAGAAAAAAATTAATGCTGGCGATAAAATGGTAGAAAATGTTACAAATAACCGGTGACATTGTGTTGAAAATAAACGAATGCTCCAAAATGGGCTGAAAAAATAAAAAAAAGGCAGATAAACCTACTCACAGATTAGGATGGAGCATCAGATTATTTCTCTGATGTCTTTTTAGCCTAATTATAAGGATAAGGTTAATGATGGTAAAAAAAGTAATAAAATATATGGTGGCACGTGAAGCGATGGTTTTGGATTGAGTACCATCAAACGGAGACACAGAACTGGGTGATCCACGCACTTATTGATGAAAACCCGAGAGTGTGGATTTTATTTCAACAGAGAGGTATCGACTGAGGGGCGAAAAATAATGATTTTTATGAACAAAAGTCATATTGATAGACGTTTTTATGTCATACATAAAAAAGGAGGGGTAGTAACCGCTGATCCGAATTCCAACGGCAAAGATTTCGTGAACGTCGGGGCAACTGAGGATTTCCCTTTACGCATTCAACGGGATGTCAGAGCCAATTGCTCCTAGATTCCCCACCCATTGAAACGGCCTATTATCGCCTCGTCCTCGGGGTGATTATGCTTTTAATCCCCAATAAAGCGAATGAGTAAATCACATCGTGAAAACAACACTACAGGAGACAGAGTCGTAATCTCCCGTTTACTGCTAACTTTTCTCGCACGGAATTGTGGGATGCCCGTATGACACATAACGACCGGTTGAAATTCATTACGCGCATCCGCGACTGGCAGTAAAGTGAAGCACTAATCCACGACCCACCCCTCTCTAACCACCCCTAACGACTGAGCTGTCAAATAAAACCGCCGATGCGGGAACGCGAAAAATAAAATTCCACAGGCAGAACAACACAGTGTGTGCAGCTAGAGACATATCTCAGAAATGGGTCTTGTTGCGATACTGTACGGGGAGTTTTCTTTTTCCCTATGAAATAAATTAAAGAGCAATCCTTCCTTGCCTACAGATCATGCAGAGGTCAATGAGTTGAAGGAAATCAAGACTTGATCACAAATAAAATGAAATCTGAGAATCTAAGTCTGAGCTGGTGAAGAAGCTAGGGAGGACAAACTTCGAAGTCGTAGAAGTAGTAAGGAGATGGAGGAAATTAAGTTTCCTCTCCTGCAACAACAGAGAGAGAGAGAGGCGCAAATGGAGTTTCTAGGGAACGAATACCTCGCATAGGAAATGTAATTTTCCAACTTCATGGAATTATCCGCGTTAACGTTCACCAGGTGTGACTAATGGACCCGAAAGATAGCATACAGCGTGGGAATAGTTAGCATGTTTAATAAAGAAAAAAGAATCACAAACTATGACTCCGTAATAGCATTTGTAATTGAACTGGAACCACGAAATCGAGGAAGAAACAGATACCGGCTATCCATCCTGGTCCTCCATTATTAAAAGATGAGAGGGGAAATAATTAGCAGAGGTGACTAACAAAAATTATATGCGCAGATAGCGGCAGATTGGAAAAGGTAGGATGGATTCGGATGATGCGTGGAAGGTAGGGAGACATAGTGTTTTCAGTACTATTTTACTCTTTCACTGAAATAGTTCACAGCGTGTCGTAACTCGGTGCCCCATCCGCCGTGTAAAACACCTTACACATGCACCAAAGGAGGGATAAAACTTTCATAAATAATTTCTCCCTGACTTTTCATACTATCCTATCATTCGCTCAGCGATCAACGTATCAGAAATGGAAAGCTATGTACCATAGTACGTTATCAAAAAAAAAACACAGTCCCAGATTATGAATTTTGGTGAGCTCTAAGCACGTTTAAATAGCGAGACACGCTTTAATTTTATATGACAGCCTACTTTGCTGAATTTGCAGCAAGCCTCCTTGAGTTTTAATGCAGATAAAAGATTATCAATTTGACTGGGAATCGGCAATATATACACATCAACACTAGAATATAACTCTTTTCAAGGAGATGGTGTTACCGGCCGTGACTCAAGGAAAAAATTACGGAATACGCCACAGAATTTCAACTATAGATGTCGGGATCAAACACCCATATAAATCACCTAATTGGAGTCCAGTGAGCCATTACAAGGACTTGTGGCAGGATTTGACTTCACGCACTACCGTCACCAAAACAATCCTATTGATAGCAGCCGCATTACTGGCGTTAAAGTAAAGATGAGTTACTTCAGCTAAGAGGAAAAGGAGCATCATGTGCTATGAAATTTCTTTTCCCAAGAGGTCATTTGGCTTATGCGCGAGAATCACTGCTCAAGTGGAACCTAAATATTCGGTGTTAACACGCTATACATTCCACGAGGTTATTACTAATCAATACTGTACGCAAAAGACAATTACACGATAACATCATAAATTAAACCACCATCCCCGATTCTCCCCATGGAAGCAGTTTTTATATAGTATTCTACACAGAAAAAAATATATTTTAAAACTAAGAGCCTCACCTCTATACCATTTTTTCCCTCCCTACCACTCTCCTGATGCCTTAGCCAGCATATTACAACGGAATTGCTGATCTTTTTTTAATACCTTAAGAAATGTGATGAACCTTAAATTATCAAAAGAGTGTAGCCGTTCTCACATTTTCTTAGACTGTATGGTCTAAGCCTATGACCTATGTGGCCTATGGTCTAATTCTGATTCCCAACTGAATTTTTCAAACAATTTGTGCTCAGTCTTAAACCTATAGAGACGCCATTTTACAAAAAGGCTTCTCTTTTCTACTACCAAGCGAAAACTCTCAAAAAAGTCATTGTCGGCCGCGGTGGTGGGAGGGTAAGTATGTATTTTTTTCTGCCAAAATAAAGGTGGTGGGTCCGAATTCCTCCTGGGGAGAATTATCACTTTCCGGGGCAAGGATGTTTGTGTAGTTTATTAGGGTTAATTTTAGAAGAAGGCTTCATTCCCTTAATTTGTTGCATACATAAAGACATGCTTAATTTTAATTTAATTTAAGATCAGCGGGAGAGCAAAAGAGTGTCCATTTCCTTGGAAGGAGGGGATTGGGTGGGGAGCGAGAAAATTAGGAGGAGGGAGGGGGTTCTTCGTAAGAAAAGCTGGACGCGGGTGGGGGAAGGCTAGTCCGGGAAGACACAAGTGCGTTCGGGAGACGCTTCCTGCGCAAAAGATCTTGAAGATTGGATGGGAGGAGGAGGGGAGAGGACATCGGTGGGAGAGGCGAAGATAAATGGAGCGGTGAAGATGGCGCTGGAAATGGGGATTTTGCGGTTGGCTATACTTCTGAGACGCCCGGCGCGAGAAAACACGGCCGCACTTTCTTAGGTCGGCCCTCGCCGAGGAATTGGCAAAAAAAGGCGATCAGAGGGGGGAAGGGGGGGGGGGGGGCGCAAAAAGTGGGAAATCTTTTTCGAGTGGCGCGTTGGTTATTCTGCCACGTGGGCAGTCTTGGCGTGACAAAGATGGGAAGAGAATAAAATGCGCATCTACATATAAGACAGGAGAGCTTTTTCTTCAAATTCGGTGTAAATCAAGCGTTTTTCGCCAGTTGAAACACAGAAACCCATCCTTCCTCTCTTTCTCCGCGAACATGCCCAATTTGAAAGAGACAAAAGTTCGAGCAAGGACAACGGAAAAGAATTAAGGGAAGTGATTTTCATGTCTTGCATTTAATGGGGGAAATATATCATTTGGTTGATTA
Source organism: Platycnemis pennipes (assembly GCA_933228895.1). Lineage (NCBI taxonomy): Eukaryota > Metazoa > Arthropoda > Insecta > Odonata > Platycnemididae > Platycnemis > Platycnemis pennipes. The sequence goes on along the minus strand of OW121851.1, from coordinate 132,357,111 downwards.
TCCAAGCAAAAATCTTTGCTTATCTCACTATATTAATGACTAATTTTTGCATAAGAACGTTTTATGCTAAGCTGTGGTAATACACATTTACGAATGGTGCTTGCCAAAGTGACATTGAATACATCTGCGCTAAAGTGTTCTCCCTAGAAACCTCACGATCATATTCCTTCAGTATTTGAGAATAGTTTTTCATCAGCGAGAAAGTAAGCGTAATTTTAAATTTATAAAAATAGCCAGATAGATTAGAAAAATGTCCATGTGGTCTGATAAGAATGTGTAAAAGGAAACGAGGAATGAATGTTCTATAAAATGGGGGTCTAATTGTTGGGATGGCTAGAGTTTTGGCCTCTCATCCAGATGGTCAGGTTTTGAATATCTGCGATGGCATAGATTTTTCACTTTTGATTGCCATGCGGAGAGCATTTTGAGTTCAGTACTCACAATCAGTCCATCGGAGGAGACATTAAAGCGTGGACTCCTTGGTATCCTTTAATAAAAATAGGCAAGTGACGACACCGGGTTTCTCTCCACCTTTGCTCTGTTCCCTAAAATTTCTTTCCTCTATCAAATTTTAAATCTCACCAAAATTTTTAATGAAGCAAATGATGTAAGCTGTCGGTCACCCCACGCTAATAACAATTTTTACTTCTAGAACAAAGGTAACATTTTTCGTGGCTATTCCACAGGATAGGAATTTAGAACATAATACTGAACGCTTTAAAGTTCTATGAACATCTATTTACTCAATCAATATTTTTACAGCCAATTATAGGTCGAGGGCGAGCACTCAAGTGAAACACCACTAGCGCTGAATCAAAAAGGGTTTTCAATCGGCGAAAACGAGCACTGCTACAAAAAATAACACACAATAAGGTAAACTTAATTTAGATGTCATTTGAGGCACGAAATATATCTGTGCACAGAGGAATACGCCTGAACACCTTCCATGGGAGAGTTCGTCGGCGAGAAAATCCTCGACAATCTCCTTAGGTTGTTCAACCTCATCGACGAGACGAACGAGGGCTTCCACCACGGTGGTAAAAAAACTTCAGAAAAAGAATTCCTCATTTAGTTCGTCAACCGTAGTGCATTTACAAAGGGAAGGATCCATCTTGCTCTTCACCTGACTAGTACTTACATCTCTTTGTTACCTCGGATAACACCTCTTTAATAAGAACGGATTTTTTTCACCTTGGTGTGACAAAAAAGACAATCCATTCTTTCAGAGCTGCTGACGTGAACGATAATGGTTTTGAAAGGATAACGCAGCAGTTGGCGAGGGAAAGACTCATCCAGCGGACAAGTTTGAGACAGATACGAATGATGATCATGATTGGACAATTGTAAAAATAGTGAAAAAAGAAAAAAAACCTCGTCCACGGTGTTTAATCGAACGTAAACTGAAAGTTTTGTTTCAAAATACAGGCTATTCATTGAGCATATTGATCAACGTCCATCTTCTATGGATGGGCGAAATGCTAGATCAAAGTTTTAATGAGTCTCCCGGACATCCAGATAATGGCATTCCTCGCATGAAACCATTATCCTATAAGAAAACTGGACGCGCAGGCTAATATCTCTGCCGCAGTTTCGCAGAAGTGAAAGCACAGATGACGGGAAGAAAGGAGCACATTTATGGAGACGTAAATCCCTGAGGTACGCACTGGTTATGCCTCCGAGAAAGGAGACCCAGGTTTACAATTACCGAAACGGCTGGTTAAGGCGGAGTAAAGAAAAAGGGGAGGGCACAGAAAAAATATGACCGGTGAAGGCAGCGCCAAATGACGACAGCGGAGAGCGGATGGAAGTTTGAGAACGGGGACCACGGAGATAAATGTTCCGCGGAGTTATGGGCATTATAATGAAATGACAAAGGGAGAGGCACGTGGATGAGACGACTAAGGGGAGACGAAGTAAAAAAGAATACACAGACATTTTTCGTAGTCCACATCCTCTCGACTTTCTCCAAGGGTCCTCTTACAAAATTATTCGATGTTTTACGACTGATCAAGGAAACCTATCGAAGAGTTTCAACTTTTTTGCTAACCCCAACTCTCTCTCTCTACCCGCCGACCGAAGGGCTTTAATGCCATGATCCCCTCAGATGAATCCTTACACGCTACTTTAGGAGTCAGTGAGATGCCCAAAATTTATGGCCCTTTCACTTTTACTCCCACGCAAAAGAAAGAGCTGGTTAAAAGACGGAATAGCGTCGAGTCTGCTCGAGACTGATTCTATGGTGGAAGGGTTTTTTTCTTCACCCGAAGATATCGAAGGGAGAAAGAAGGGGGGGGGATAGGGAGCTGCGTCTCTACTTCCTGGTGCAAAAAACATTTTGGGATATGGGAGGGGAATGCATTTTAAAATCTCAGCCGAAGATGAGCAACCATTAGTCACCTTGACTCCGAATCAACGGCCAATTGACGGGAGATTTTATAAAAGACGCATGGACACTTTAATAGACAATTTGAAAAACATCTTAATTAAAGAAAGGTGCACGATGTGTTTATTCTACATTATAATAAAGGAAAGCTTGAATATCTAGCATTATCCATTGGCATTATTTAAAACTATTCACTTCTATATGTAGCACTGGTTCATTTGGAAATCTATGTGAATGTCATAGATTCCCAAATATTACCTAAATGAAGCTTAAATATGACCTAAGAAAAAAAATGTTCATATCGGATGTAAATCCTAGAACAATAAAATTACATTATTATTATTATTCCCTATAACGCGAAGTGCATAAGGTATTATAACCATAGCAGTAAATATGATGAAAATATTCCACAAAGTCACGCCTGAAGGTATTTCTTCAGTAGCAGTAAATATACTGACCTGGTGTTGGGGTGACTTAAAAATTAGTATAATAAATACATTGAGATTTAAAAAAGAGTTGTAGCGAGATCCACAGAGAAGTGGAATGGGATGATAATGTTTCCGAGGGATGGAGTTTAGTTAATTAAAGTTTAGTTAATTCCATAATAGTTTAATTAATTCAGTAGGGTAGTAACACATACGCTCTTTTAGCAAATGACCAATTGTTGCAAAAAATATTCATGGACGAGGCACTGGAGATGTAAATTCAGTAAAAAATCGATGCAATATTCACCAATAGCCCACCACTTATATTTTCGTTCATTAATCAAGTCTCAGTTTCAGTTTGATTTGTGGAAATAATGGCTGAATTTGAGTTCTTTTATTAAATAAAGGGGGGGTTGAAGGATCCTCCTCTTACATAATTGCTATTGCTTTGAACAACGCAAACTCACAGAGGAGGGCTCTGCTACGAGTTAGGCGTTCAAAGATTCGCACCAGCAATTAATTCTGAACACTACATCTACATCTACATAATACCCTGCAAGCCACCATAAAGGTGTGTGGCAGGGGGTGAACTCTCACAAAATATGCACTAAATATAATGCATAAAAAAGGATTAGTACTTGTATAGGTACTATTCAAAACTACGCTATTCAAAAATGGATAAAAATGGCAAAGCATACATGCAAAAACATGCTGTTAGTTGGGTTAGCCCTAAGTCCTTATACCAACATGCAGCTACCAATGTTATCCATTGCTATACTCGTACTGGATATATTTACCGTTATTCATATCCCTAATTGTACATACGATGAAAAAAGGAAATTTTGAATCTTTCAGTTCGGCAATCAATTTCTCTAACTTTGTGATTATGGTCCAGTGTACCATAGTAAGTTGGGGTCCGAAAAATATTTTTAACATCATCACTGAAAATATGGTCTTGGAATTTGTTAAAGTCTAAATTTCAACCTGCGATCTGACAATGATTCCCAATTTAATTCATTTAATAGACTGGTTTCGCTAATAAGGTTATCATACCGTCCCTTTACAAATCTTGCCGATCTTCGCTGCACACGTTCAAGTTCGTTATTTAGACCGATTTCGTAGGGATCCCACTTTCGTAGGGATACTAGGAGGACGGTACGAAATTTAAGTTATAGTGATCATGTTCTCTCTCCCGCATGCTCAGTGAGAAAACAACAACGCGAGCGTGCTCATTGTGAACACCCGTGATCGGACACCATAATACCTCCATTCAAATGCACGAAACGGCGGGGCGTAAATAGCGTGTAAAGCGACTCGAATCCCTCCGAAGAATGCACTCTGGGTGTGTTACTCGGGAGAACGCACCACGGAACCCGTACAGTCATAGGATTTACGACAGACGACGCGGCAATTTAACTCCCTGTACGGCGCAAATCGCAGGGGACTGGAATTGGGTCCATTCTTGGCCTCCTTGAGACGAGTCTCGTGGAGAACGGAAGCGACACCGGCCGACCAGGCGAGGCTGACCTCGTGGGACACCTTGCGTTCGCGACGGCCGCTGCTGGACAACCACAGCGCCCGACACCCACAATGCGCTGCACACGAGACGAGGAAGTGAGGTGGAAGGAGTTGTCGGAAACGTTTGAGGGCGAAACGAGAGGAAGGTGTCACACGGTCGAATGATTCCCGCGCTCGATTTTACACGCTTTTGCTTTTTATTTTGCCTTCAATATTAGCCGTTAAGAGATATCCGTAGCTTTACTAGCGGGAATATCACTTTTTCAGGACCTTTTTTTTAAACTTTATAAGAATAATTTTCAAGCATTGAAAAAATTTAAAAATTAATTCTAGACTAGGGCAAGCCACACAGAAAAGAACACCCTTCTTGAACGGGATTCGAAACTGGCCGTATCTTGCTATTGTGAATATCAGTGGCAAGCTCTTTGAGGAGTTTTCATGGATAGCTCACACTCTTTGAATAGTTCTACATTTATAAGCACGCAATAACGTGCAAGCCTCCGCGAGAGTGTGTGGTAAGTGAGGAAAGATTAGGCTACTAAACACGCAATATTGAAGTGCAACTAACCAACTAAATGGAAGCATGCTAGATAATATAGTCAAAAGCAGCTATGAGATACGTATTTATGCAGTAATAAAGGATTATTAGTTATAATGGCATTTAGCTAAATATTTTTACGTGCATTTACCCAACATGGGTTAGTAATATTAATCCATGCATCATGCACGACACACTACAATATTTCACGCACGTATCCCTTTACTATGCACATTATTGTGTTCTCTAATAGTACGGGGGAAAAGTGGCATTTTGAATCTATCAGTACGACAATCTATCCCTCTAATATTATTTATCTGGTCAAATATAGCATAATGCGCAGGGGAGGGGTTTTTAGTATGCATCTAATATCTTCAGCAAAGCTATCCGTTTTAAATTTCTGTACGAGATTTAATCTGCACTTCAATCTACGATCTGATAATGATTCCCAACTTAAGTCATCTATTAATTCTGATACACTACTACACTAGTTTAAATACTAGATTAAATTATTGACTCTGCAGACATTTAACCAGCCTCTAAATGGATAACATATCCTATCATACATTATAAATCAACGGAGAAAAGTTAATGTACTGACATTACAACGATAAATCATCACGAATATTTGATAATTCCAGTTTAAAGAGAATAAATCTTCCTCAGTGGAATGGCATGTAGAAGTATCTACTTCAGGGGTGTTTCAAAGTCATTTTTCGTGGAGGTTGATAATATCAGCAGATAAGTTCAATTTCAAGTTTTAAAATGAGTGGATATCTGGGTAGAGATAGGATTTGTGAGATGGAATGAGATTCTTTGCGTCTAGACACTGTGTACTCACTTCAAGAGTAAATTCCTCCTAAAGGGTTATTAGAATAATTAAGAATTAATCTGGTTTCTGCTTGAATGTCCAGGAAGAGTGGATTTGAAATTAGAGAAATACCTTAATAAATGAACGATCTATAAAAGGTAGAGAGAGTGATTTAAGTATTGAAAAACCTATCATTTCATTTAAGATAATTATGCCGTGTAATTATCTGTTTCAATTATGGTCAACTCTGCAGCTGCACACAACATGAATTGTTTACTGTTCTATAGAATGACGGGGAGATAAAAATAGTTATTTCCGTGTTTGACTCTTCCTTCATTCACATTTTCGAGATTTAATGACACGCACTTTGTACTGTTTGTAAAAAGTCGTTCCATATCTTCAATACGGCGGCCATGATATTAGTGTTGCAACATTTTTCAGGCTGCGGGCCATTAGCAGGGACATCATTCATTGACCGTGGGTTTATTAATGCCACAAGCAAGAGTTCAGAAATATAAGAGGAGAAATAACCGAAGCGCTAGTTAGTTGACGGTAAAACTACACTTATACTATGACTGTAAAAAACCGGAGCGGTGTAGACGGATTATATACGAAATTAGGGTTGACTGACGAACGAGGAGATAGTGTGTTTGCATAGGATATCGAAGGGAGGACGAGGAGAAATGGAGACAAAAGAGCGATGAAAGGCACACAAGCGCACGACGCGCGATGAGGGAAGGACGCCCATTGGCTAATGGGACGAAAGTGAGAGTGAGGAGGGAGGGAGTGTGGCAAGGGTTGGGAAACGAGATGAAGTCGATTGTGGTCCGTGGGGTGGGGGAGTGGTGGAGAGGGGGAGGAGAGGGATAACTCGTTGCTGAAGTTGCGAGAGTGCGAGTTAATCACCTGTCATGTCAATCAAAGTCTTTCAAAGAAAAAAAAAAGACGGGGAAGTAAATGCGGGCAGGGAGAGTTGGCCACCGCCGCAACCCCCTCGCATAACCCGTCCCCCTCTTTTGTTTGCCCCGACCTCTGACCCCTCCACGTCACAGAGGGAGATGAGAGAGCCAGCTCTGAAAAAGTAAACGACAAGTTAATTTCGCAATTTTCCTGAGATTTGTTTAGCCGATGATGAGCCATTTCCTGCACTCGGTAAGCTGATTGAAATTAGTGGAAAATATTCTTCCACGCATGGAGGGGCGCCAGGTTAAAGTGAGAAAAGAAACATCCTATTACACTCCTTTAATTAATAAGTGAATAGACTGGGAAAGGTGATTTCATCGAGTTATAAGTCTTGCACGGTGTCAGCAATGCTGCTGGGAAGTAACTCGCTTTGGAAAGCAGTAATGGGGTCGTGGAGGAAAATAGTTTTCGAAATACTTAGACTGGCAAGTTAATATATGTTGCCAATATCCCAGGGTTTCCGAAGCATTCTTGTTTTGGGTGAAAGATGCCATGGGAAAATTATGCCGAGAGAAACAATGAAATCCCTGAAATTTCTGGCACTCAGAGAAATCCAATATTTCAGTTGAAAGATGAATCATTTCTCTTCGCTTATATTGTATAATATTTCCACTGAAGCGACTAGTTTAATCTAAAATTTAATTTTGGAACCTGAGTAAAATCAGCATGTATCCCAATCAGAGACCAATTCGTCCGGAAAAAACGGTAAACATGTTATTGTTGAAGCATTCAAAACAATGTCACCGATGTTTTAATGCATCGCAAAACGTGCTAAATATCTACATGCATAATAATGGTAACTAATGGGCAGAAACACCAAAGTACTACGATAAAATAAACAATTTAAAATGTTAACAATGATATGTTAGGGGCACACTTATGCTAACGCAGAGAAAATTTGCAGTAATTGTTGGCAGAAACTGTCAGATAGCTATTTTTTCATCTTAAAAAAGGGTGGAAGCATTCGAAATATGCTGCTACAGAAGAATGATGAAGATTAAATGGATCGACTGAGTAAGTAACGAGGAAGTTCTAAGAAGAGTGGAAAAAAAGAGAATTCTTCTGAATATCTGAAAGAAGAAGACGGGACAACTTAATCGGCCACATCATGAGACGTGATGAAGAAGACAATCGTCGAGGGACAAGTGGACGGGAAGAGTGGCAAAGTAAGTCCTCGTTCGAGATATATGGAACAAGTGATGGAGGATGTGAAAGAGAAGAAATACGTAAATATGAATGGCCTAAAGAAGAACTTAGTGGAGAGCTGCGTCAAAGTAATCTGAGGATTGATGCCTAATGATGATGAAACGAAAAAAATTAATTCGAATATGAAACAAAGTCATCATAATACGTACTGGGGCAAGTAAAACGATCATTAAGAGAAGGAGAGGGTGGGTTTCATTCAGGGGGAGAGAGGGTGGGTGAGGCCTCGTGTGGTCTATAGTTCTATTAGCTTTTTATAGCTTAATAAGGGTGTGAAGAGGATCATAGGTGGGCCATAATTGGCTTACATTACAAAAGGCAATATCAAGAGTTGGCCGAGAGTGCGAAATCTGCATCTGAAGTTTAATAAAAATTAATGTTGTAGGATATGCTCGTTTATTGGCTATTAATTTCAAAATCTAAGGATATATAGATCTAATCTTTATAAATATGTACTGATATACTAGAACTAATTATAAGTAATTCATTAATATCGGTATGATATACGGTTTATCGAGTCTCCCGAGCAGGCTACTGTCAAGCAAATAAATTTCCATGTAATAAGGATTAAGTGATTTGCCAAAGAAATAGTCATCAGTTTACGAAAGCAAATTTACAGGAAAAATGAAAGCCACACCTCAAAACAGGTGAATCCAGAAACAGGGCTACATAGGTGTCACTGCAGTTTTTGCATCATGTTTTTATTTCGCAAAATAGTTAGATTCGTAAGCCGTAACAAAATGTTCCCATTCCACCATCCCATTTGCTGACGAAGTGATTAATATGCTGCGACGGAAACAAAAAGTTTTTTTTTAAGTATACAACTATGAAATCAAAGTTTTAGCCAACCAGTGCCATTGTGAACATTATTTGACTGGCATACTTTATGAACCGGGCACTGGGAGTAAAAATAGCCCCATATTTTTCACGTTCAAATTTACTTTTCCCTCTTTTTTTTCGCTTGATTGCCCTGAAAACGCGAGTGGCTTTGAACCGCAGGCGCTAACGAATCGGAAAGGGCAAAAACAAGTCACGCTCTCTAAAACAGAGCGCCAGAAGGAAAAAAAGAAGGCGGGAAGCGCAATGAGGTGCGCCCCGTTTCATTCGCTGCGCTGATTCCCTCCGCGGAGCCCTCGCCCCGTAAATATTTCCCGCTGTGCCATCGGCAACATTTCATTAAAGAAGGCGCTCCCGGGAGGATCGCGGGAGAACGGCGAAACGCCCCGATGAATCACGGAGATCTTAATATATCCCCTTCTGGCCTGGGGTTTCTTATCGCCGGATCTCGACCCCCTCTTCGAAGCGGGAATCGGGGAAGCGGGCGGGGGAGACAGATGGAATATGCTGCCCTCTACCGATCCTCCAGCGCCGATTCCGTTCGGATTAACGGACTGCAAACGTGAGACAAAAACCCTGGCACCCGTGTTACGTCCGTCTCCTGTGACATAGGGGTCGGTGCGGACAACGGGTGCGAAGCACGACACGGGTATCTCTGCAAACGAACACGGCCAGGGGTGGCTGTTGGGGAGAGGGAGGGAGGGAGCCAGGGGGAGAAAGGGTGGGTGAGACCTCGTGTGGTCTACGACGACGACTACATTATCTGCAAGACATATTGGCCAAAGACGGCAATTGCAATGCATGAGTAAGCGCGGACGAGATGGGGACGAATCTGTTACTTTTGCGCGGCGAACAGGTGAACCTCCATCGGTTGGCGTCGGTGGGGTTGCTTTTTCATCCGAGATACACTCCCGCACCCATGCCATTTATCGTGGGGGACGGGCGCGGCAAAATTAGCCGATCGGCCGCGATTGTGTGTGCCAGGATAGAACGGCGGTGTTGCGGCTGACGGTGCAACGAGGGTGCAGTTCTCGGCCGCACCCGATCCAAAGACGAATGAGAGACGGAGGGCAAGGAGGAAATTTCCGACTGTACAGGGTTTCAAAATCGGAGATGGTTTTAATGGAACCCCTCCCAGCTATGAATAAAATTACCTCTTTACATAAATAGCCGTATAGAGTCACAGAAGATAAATTATAGGTAAATAAAATTTCCCAATTTATAAACGCGATATAAACGCGATAACATTCAAAAAACGATAAAACCGGTATTCGGGCTCAAACTATATCTGCTTTGTTTGATTACTTTGATATTTTTATTCTTACATTTTCTCCTCTAACACTGCTACAGTATTCAGATTAAATACATTATACTTTGTTAAAAAAATTAACATCGTGTTTCCAGTTATCACCGCTTTGAAAGGATTGTCTATTTCACGGATGATTGATGGCAGAATGGAAAAAATGAAAATCTTAGGTGAAAAAATGAACAAAATAAATTCGTATAATAATATTTTTGCAAAAATCGTACGTGGTATAAGAGATGAACTTCCTCACAAATCAATATTAGTTCCATTGGCATTGATGAGCTCGAGAGTTATTTAATTCATTGAGAACACTTTTTTAATGCAGCCCATTAACCACGCATAAATAAACTTGCACCTTGAGAGTTAATTTTTGCTTATGTAATGGGAAAGAGTCATCTCTGTTTAACGTTAAATATGGACAACGTTAAATTGTCAAACATATTGGCCACGCAATCAGATAAGTAGTACATTAACTACACATAATGAGGCTTTATTACGTTGGGAGGATTGCGCGAAAATTAATGACATTTCCTAATTTATCTTTTCTTGATAAATGTAATTTGTTTAAGTAGAATGTAAATTCACTTTAGATTTAACCGTGAGCAGTCTGCACTGAATTATATATATCACGGAGTAATACATATCCCAGACAAGAAACCGATGGCGTGGGGAAAAATAGGATAGAGTGATGAAGCCAGCAAGAAGATTAAAACGGTAGAGTCAGTAATTAACGACGACAGATATAGATCTAGCGACCACGGTATTAAGTGGCCTCTAGCGGAGAAACGACCTAAACAACGGCTCGAGCATAGTCCTGGCGTCCATAGAAAGGAGGTTAAAGTGCAACTCAAATGCAAAAGTGAACGAGAGAAGTGGCCCTTCCAGCTCATCATTGCTGACTGGGAGGGAAAAAGGCACGCCATGCTTTTCCCACCGCTCCCAAATGAACAGCCCCCGATTTCCTCATCCGCCAATTTCCCCATTCGCCGAGAGAGGTGAAGGAGAGCGACTTCACCGCCTTGAGGGTCTCGGGAGAAGAGAAGGCGGAAAGGGAAACGGAACGAAACGGATTGCGGAAAATGTTTAAGGGAGACTTTATGCCGAGGCGCCATTGGGAGTCGAACCGGGGAATCCGTGAGGGAAGGAGGAGGAGTCGGAAGTGAGTGAGTCGGAACTTTTGCCTTCGGAGAGGCGGAGATTATCAATTGCCTCTTCCGCCTCTGGCGCTCGGGAACCTTCTGTGGAAACTTCCTCCTTATATATAAAGGTTTCTGTAATCGCACAAGAAGGGCGAGTTTGTGTGGGAAGGCGGGTTTATGCTATCTATATCCCCATCTACATCACCTCCTCGGGAAGTGAGGATCCAGCCGCTGCTCTTCCACGGGTTATGCCTCCGGGCGTAGGGTTGGAGTTTGGCGAAAAGGGTGGTGGTATGGGGAGGGGGCGGGGAACAAAGGACTCGAGTTGGTGGCGAAGTAAGGGGTCAGGACGATGTTCCCCACGCCAATACGAGTTCCTCCTCCCCACCAAACAACCTAACACCCCGGCTCGAACCTCCCTTCGGGCGACTCCCCACCCACAGAACCCCTTTTCCACTCCCTGTCGTACAACCCCATATTTATATCCGTGTCTACTCGTGTCCCGAACACAAAAGTCCGTGGACAAAGCTTTCTCCCTTTACACCCCCTCCACCTGGATCGCCGCTATCTTCCGCCCTGGTTGCCGGGGCGATGGTGCAGACTGCATGGGAAAGGAAGTGGAGGGGGGAGAAGTAAAACTCTTTGGAGAAGGATCGGGAAAAATCAATGTATTGAAATATCGGAGATTTGTTTTGGTTCACGGCTGGTCAGTGGACGGCGCGGTCTAAATGTGTAACCGGGACCTCGGCTGGTGTTTTTCTCTTTCCTTTTTTTTTGCCCCGGGTGGCAAATCCGCCTGGGCAGCGGATCGTCGGCCGCCGCTGCTCTTTTTTTTCCCCACGTCCCACGTTGGGCGCCGCGAACGTGTCACCCGGGAGCGTTCCGGATTCAGGGGTCGAGGCAGCTTTAATTCAATGTGGGAAAGGGCGGTAATGATATAATTGGGAGCGGGACTACTACATAGCATCAAATGTCGCCTGACTGTCCGAGTGAATGAGCAAGCGCTTCCACAAACACCGGATTACTGGGCACCATAATCTGTAATAGTTTTGTGGGAAAATAAAATAAAAGCAAGTTGACAAAAGAGGGAAAGTACACGCAACGAGTTAATGCGTTACACAAAATGGGGGCAATACGTGATGCGACGGGATTTTCTTTTGGATGACACGCACTCATCAAGATGGGCTATGGCAGAAGAAAGTGGGACGCAAGACGGCAGTCTGTATAGGATAACAGCTTGGAAATCATACCCATAGCACCTCGTAAAATAATCAGCAATGAAATAGTAATTCTTTATTCATAATTACAAACGGTTTATCATGATTCATAAACTTTTATGTCGGGCTGAATAACTTTCTTAATTTTTATACCTTGTCGGATGCAATTTATAAAGTATTCATGGGTTAACTACCATTTTAAGTAATTTGCATCTAAATATTGATAAATATTGACCCTGTAGATTGGACAGGCCCAGAGGGCAATGGCAGGGTCAGCCTTGGAAACTGGCTGCAAATAAATAGCAAACTTGGTGATTAGCCCGTGGAAACATATTGAATTTTAAACGATCGAAAAATGCCAAATCTTATATTAACATTGATTACGATGAATGAAATACAGCTTTATTTCGTGTCTGACCCTCTGGGACACGTGGCTGACAGCTGGAGCCTATTGTGTCCTTAAGCACTTAATTATAGCCATTTATTCGTGCCTACTGGCAATACATGGTGGACTGGGTTGGTTTGTTGGCTATTATCAGGTAGTTAGGAGCAGACGGTAGGAAGTCGGATGAAAGTGGAATGAGTGAGAGCAGAGAAATCGGGTGTACTTAGAAGCTTATATCCGACGAAAGACGAGGAAGCTCTCACAGTCTACCGTCCCATCCGAAATGCGGGCAAATGAACTTTATTGAAATGAAAATTCATTTGAAAGAAAATTTACAGCTCTGTTCTAGGTTCTCTGTTCTAGTTCTATTCCAAACTAGGCCCTCAGGATACTAGACTAAACTAATAGCTACAAAACTAAACACGTATTACCAGTACACACGAATAAATGACAATAATTAAAGAAAGCGATTTTATAAAGGTCGAAAGAAAAAAATCACCTGAGACAAATCAATGGCCGAAAAAGACTAAACAAGCAGAAAAAGAGCTGGGCAACAAGAACTCCGAAACTTGCAAAGCACTGATAAGTTACTCAGGCAGTTATTTAGCAAAGCAACGACGTTATTAGTCATGTAACAGGAAATTAAATTTTTAAAGCAGGATAATGAGAAGGGGACGCCGAATAAGGTTACACAACTTGTATACCTAAATGAATATTATTTATTTATTTTAAGAAGGGCAAAAGGGGCAGGATGGAAACACCATGGAAGTGAAATAGCATCCTTTCATCTACGTATATTACCTTATTAGCCGAGTTATATTTTACATCAAGGGATAAATCCAGAAAAGAGCGCTCTAAAAGCTGATTCACGAGTAGTCGAGAGTCAGGCTGTTTACCGGCATGCGCGGGTTATATTAGCAAAAACCGAGATGGGTTAAATTTCACGATGAATTCCCCGAGGACGCTCCATCCCCCTGCCCCATCCCCCTGCCCCATCCCCCTGCCCCATCCCCCGCCCTTCACCCCCCTCCCCCCCGCCACACTTCAGCCGCTCATCCCCCGGGAGTTCGTGGGCCAACGTTTTTTATTTGCCTCCCGAAGTGGTCTGAGAGAAACAGCAAGGGAGGAGGGGTGTAGAGAGCCGTTAAAATATTTAACGACTCCACCGCACAAACGGAATTACAAGAGAGAGGAAGGAGAGATAGGAAGCGAAAAAAGACTATCAGGGCACCCTAAAACACTCCGGAGATATTGAAACGCGCCCTATGAAGAAATCCCGGAATTGAAGTGACTTCAAAGGGGAAATTCTTCTCTCGCTCGCTCATCACTTCAGAAACCCTCTCAGGGTCTCCTCCATTCGCACTCCCCCTCTCCTCCCCTCCTCACCCACTCCTATGCTCTTCCAGATCACTACCCCGCGCACACAGTCTCCGTTTTCCTCGTTCGAAAATCTTTCCATCGCCGCCTCCACTGTTAAGGCAATCGACGCCGCCGGCGGCGGTGCCCGATACCTTTCCCCTAAGAACTCCACCTTCCAAGGAATCGAAACCTCCCTTTTTGTGCGTGGAAAGAGAGGGGGGATTTTGAGTCGCGCGGGGAGGGGGTGGGCCTAGATACGGAGGTTTTGAGACGAAAGGAGTGGGTTTTTGGGAACGGGGGAGGGGCGTTGAAATGAAGAGGGGTGCGAGGGAGAGCTCGATGGGGAGAAGTGCTTGGAGATGGCTGCTTTCGGGACAGCGACGTTGCGAGTGCTGGGAGAACAAACGGGGGGAATTTATTGGACGCCGGGAGGGAAGAAAACCGAGAGTTCCCCCGCATTTCCATATTGTTTTTCGCCAACCGAGGATTATATAGAAGAATCGAAACAACAAACAGGGCACTTAAGACGTATTGCGGGCGCCCACATACTATGGAGTCCGTAATGCATACTAGGAGGAGAAAATACTCAAGATTTTCCATTATTCCGAGGAAGTGAAGTAGAAATGCCCTTTCAAGCACATCTTACCCGCTAAAGACGACAGCCGAAGTAATTTTCCCCTTCTTTTGCGGCACTTCTACACAGGGGTGAATATAACCACACAAACTAAGAGTTAAAAAGAATGGAATCTGATTATATTACCAATTAGAGTCCTCAGTTTCTCACAAACAAGAATTGAAGGCCGATGTCATTGGCAATGAAAGAATTTCTTGCAGTTTTCACCTCACGTCAGACAAGATGTTTGTGTCATTTTTTATTCTTTATAACATCCTGTTTCCAGTGTTTTTCTATTCCACTCGATGCAAACATAAGTACCTCAACAATATAATTCATGCAGTACGGAGACACCAGAAATCTTTGTGTGAAAATCTATTTTCAACCGATGTTTCATTGTGAAATCGTTTAATAGACTGAAGAATAAATACAAAAGGGGCTGAGTGCGTTTCACGTGAACTGTGACGGCGGAAATTAAGCGCAAACTTCTCCCATTTTCAACAAATGAGTCCACATGAGAGTGTCAATTAATTCACTCACACTGTTTTTACTTAGTACTCCGTAACTTTCAAACCACCTCGGACAATGCCATTTCAGTTCAGGGATTATAAATTTGAGTCAAACTCGAACGTCGGAGAGTTGACATTTCATATGCAAGAGACGACAAGGATTTCATTCGGGGTGGAACTAGGAAACCTTGGGTGAAATCATCACACATTTGGAGGAGCAAGAACTATTGTACATTAACTCCTTATCTGCGAAGGTGAGGACCGACCATACGAGCTGAGGAAAGGATCGAGAAATTTATTTGCCTACGTCTTTCAAGGTTAAAAGATGCAAAAGGGATTCAAGGATGATATTCTCTCCGGGAAAATCTTACTGATGAGCAAGTTGAAGGGAGAAAACACAAGTACCTACATGATGGTAGTCAATGTACGCCTCTTATTCAAGGATCTTAAGTCATATAAGCTACTTAGTACACATTTCTTAGGTTTAGGTTCCCCTTTTTGAGTGTATACATTTTTTTTCAGACACGCACAATTGCATAAGAGTTTATATAATTTTCCCAGCTTAGTTTACGCTGCAGAAGACAGAGTAAAAAGTACTTGATTTTCGGCATTGTACTCTGCCATCTTTACTTAAAAGTTGCCATTTCAGGATACAACTTTCACCATGGTAGCCACAGTTTAAATAATTCTTATAAAATATCTATTTCATTCCCTGAACTCATAGGCCCATGAAGGCGCAACTCCTTTTACTTTCCTGATATCTAAGCTCATACTTTAATAAACTATGGTGAATAATATATGACATAGGAAAATTCGCCGACCAAAATTTTTAAATATAAAAACAATATTCACTTGTTTAAACATCTTTCCTGTAATACTGTGGTGCAATACTAGCCGAGCACGGATTCATCAGTCAAAATTATTACTTGACAAAGAGAATGTATCGTAAAACAAGGCAAGTTTTAGCAAGGTACCGATAGAAAACTAAAAAAATTTCCGAGGAATGAATTCAGGTAATGAAATATTAAACGAGGTAGGATACATGTAGGAATATGAGGCAAAGACTGAGACTGGGTGTAATAATTTAATGTAGGAAAGGAAGATACCATGACAAAGGACTCACTGGTTTATTTGCGAAGAATGGAGGCTAATGCGGCTTCGTTAGCATTCCAAGCCTTTCATTAGAATACTCTCATGGGAGCAACGAGGTTAGCACTGTATGCATGGAAAAAAGGACCGAATAAGGCTCAGTGCGTAGCAGATTGCGGTACATGCAAAAACAACATATATTCATACTTCACCGCAAGATACCACTTTTAATGTGGAGCCCCGCTCTACTTTAAAGTGCATCAAAGATGAAAGGGAGGGATTGGCAGGACTACGGACAGGGAGGGCGAGCAACAGTTTTATTTATTCTTATGTAAATTCCCTTATTATTTCCCAGGAAAACCCTACCGAAGCGCCTGCGCTCGCGGAGGAAGTTCACCAAAGGCACGTATCGAGGTAACGGAGGCCGGGAGAATTGAACAATTGCTGGAGGGCTTTTACCAACGGCCGAGTGGTGCATTTTCTGATGGTGGAAATGCTACATCAAATTTTTTCAAAGTGCAACTCTATGCAATATTCAGCGCAGGTATTTAAGTTGAGCTACTAGATTACAACAACACATTTCTTGGCCCTATTCTGTTGCAAATATGGCATAAATCAAACTTAATGTGTCAATAGCTGACTTATTTGATATTAATTGCAAAAGGCAAAAAATATTCCCCGATTGTTCATCTGCGATAATATTTGTGCTCTTTTATGTGGTTATGCCCAGACGCCACCGCCAAAATCACCAAACGGACCCGCAAATACGGACTAAAAAAGGCCCTTTTACAAAAGGTCTATTTTTACAATTCTAACGGGGTTAAAATACTGTCTATTTCTTAGGTAAGAGTGAATGGGCCACACATATCACTTCATCACAGCGATGAATAGAATGCAGGACTGAAAAAATACTGTGCGTTTTAAAAATTTAGTTACGTTACATATTAAGAAATCTGTGATAGAGAAAAAAAAGTCGAAATAGTGTATCATAAACTTCCTACAGAAACCCTAATAGGAGTTTCTATCAGAGCAATTTAGTCTTATAAGGAACATTTGAAGCCAATACTGCCTGGTGACATAAAATATTTGAAGACAATACCGCAGAAATTACTGTCCATTTATTACGGAATATAAGATTGATGAAAAGGATAGCCACACTTGTATTCGGTAGGCTTCTAAATGTAAATAGGAGACCTAGATTACAGCATACGAGAAGCCCTTGCTTACCGGTACTGAATTCATTCTTTTACCTTTACTGTAGTGAACTTCTGTGAGAATGCAAACAGATATATAACGAATTATTAAAAATACAAACCTTATCAATTTTATAATGATGTTATATCATGTGTAAGTTTTCACGAAGTGACACGTTCTCTGGCAAGATCTACATCTACATAATGCCCTGCAAGGCACCTCAAAGGTGTGTGACAGGGACACCAATTCTCACCAAACATGCACTACATATCATGCATACAAAGGATTAGTATTTATATACTGTTCTAAACTTCACTAATTAAAAAAAGATAAAAATAGCAAAGCAAACATGCAAAAACATGCTGTTAGTTGGGTTAGTTTTAAGTGCTCATACCAACACGCAGCTACCAATGTTATCCATTGCTACACTCGTATTGAATATATTTACCGTTATTAATATCCCTAATAGTACGAGGAAAAAAGGACATTTTGAATCAGTCAGTTCGGCAATCAATTTCTCTAATTTTGTGATTATGGTCTACCATATTAAGTTGGGGTTCGGAAAATATTTTTAGCATCATCACTGAAAATATGGTCTTGGAATTTGTTTAAGAGATTAATTCTAAATTTCAACCCACGATCAGATAATTATTCCCAATTTAATTCATTTAATAGACTGGTTACGCTAATAAAGTTATCGTACCGTCCCTTTACAAATCTTTCCGATCTTCACTGCACACGTTCAAGTTCGTTATTAAGACCGATTTCGTAGGAATCCCATACACTGGCAGCATATTCCAAATGAGGTCTAACAAGGGAAAAGTAGCTGATTCCTCGTACATGATCGTCACATTTACCCAGTTCTCTTTTGATGAATAAATGAAGATGCGCATTTCGCAATCTTAGTGTAGAGTCACTCCATGCCATGCACCCTCAATTTGGCCTACAGCGCACTCTAAGAATGCAGGTGCTTCCGGTGGATCTGCTGCCCAGCTATCCGACTATTATTAAGTCCTGACAGAGGTGCCTCCGCCTTATGACGCCAGTGCTGCTGACGGAAGCATGAGAGCGGGTCAAAGCTACCACGGGAGAGAAGCGAATAGACAGGATATTCACGCGGACGGCCTCGTATGCGTCGACACTTGCCCTCCGCTCGGGCAAATTTGAGAACATGCGGCACCCACTCAGCTCGAGTCGGCGACGGCGAAGAATAAGAGGGAGGTGGTGTGGGGGCCGAGCGAGTTGGATTTCGGGCGACCGACGTGTGAGCTCGTGTGGGAGTATGTGACCGCTGAAAGGCCGGGGATTCGCCCTGGGAACGGTGCGGGCGGGAGGCTGAAGAAGAAGGAAGGATATTCCTCTTCTCCCCGACCGAATTTGCATGAAGTTATTCGCGAATGAAGAACAAGGCCCGGGGCTTCCAGGGTCCCTGTTCCCCGGGCCCCACGACGACCCGCAGAGAGCCTCCCCCTGGCAACCGATCTCGCCTCCCATCCACTCACTCCACTCCCACCTCGGAGATTTAGGCGCCACCCCCCTCTCCCCCCGGGCGCCACCCCTGCTAGGCGCCACTCCAACATCTCTCTCCCTCGCCCATATTCGTACGTGGAAGTTCTCTCGCATTTGGGTGTGGGACGCCATGCGCCCGTAATGGTCGACGCTGACGGCATGTCGAAAATATACTGAGAGGCTGCCGAGTCGCTTTCCGGCGCGAAATTCTAGACTCCAGCGGGGGGTCCTCAGTGTTCGCAGCGGCGTCAATGTTTTTCGCGGGCGAGAATGCGGTGGATAGGGTGAGATCTGTTTGGGAAGGCGTGTGGGTCCAAATATACGAGGAAAAAGAGAAAATAACACATTTAGAACGAGTGGTAACGATGTCCTACGTTTCAAATAGGTGGTGAGCAGGGAACGGAAATATTTTCCACCCATGTAACTGGCAGAATTTCTTATCCCCTTCAGTCTTCTCTTCCTCGTTATTAAAATTTTACTTCAAGTTGAAATGCATGGAGTCATGGACTTGCCGTTGGAGTTAGTATACACCATTCATATGTTCTATAATTCAGACATCCAATACATGCTGTGCTCTCCTATTAGGTGGCCTTTTCTCCTGGATAGAGAACAACGATTGAGAAGTGAGGGTTGCACATTTTGTTTTCTTCCCATTTCAATCCTCCAACCTGATTTAAATGGCATAGCAGGTTACGGCTTTAGTACATATATTATTTATTTGTATTTGTAAGCTGCAAGAGCTCGCCATTTGTATTTATCATCCGTTTAATTTATTTATTAATACCAACTTCCAATCACATATCATCACGATACTTGGATGTGAATGTATTTACGACAGTCAACTTTATTTTCATTATGACCAAATAAGCTGCGCCACACATTTTTCATGGAAGTTGAGGCCTAATTTCTTTGGAAAAGGGAATAAAATTCCAAAATACTGCAATCAAAAAGATAACCGATGGGAAAAATTTGGACACTTATACGCATTTATTTCCATTCTAATTGATAATATAACAATGATGTTTACGACACGCTTACATATCTTATGCGCACCGGAAAAATTCCGGCATATTTTGATGCCTATTTTATATCTTAGAGCAGTATTGGTATTTGTGTAAGTTAAATATCAGGATGCATTTTTTAGATGGTCTCTAACATTCGCTCACAGTGATTCCAACACAGTTGAACTCAAATTCAGCAGAGATATTCCTGAGCTAGGAATTCTCTCTATAACGCATACGTTTCATTAAAATAAACTTCCTCTGTTCTCTTTATGTGGAACTATGCCCTTTTTTGCCTGAGGTTTTTGTGAGACCTATTGGGAGCTCCCACCGTTGATTGAAAAAATTGAAGTCGAAAAATAGAGCTTAATGATTTAGCTCCAGCCTCTCATTTTGTTTCACTGCTGCATTTAAAATTAGAAATGACAGTTATTCTTGGTATTTAATTGGTTTTCTAGCCTAATCATATCCATACCTATCTAATTACGTATCCTACTACGCATTTTATGTTCCGGTGGTGAATATTTCCATCAAAAATTATATTTATGATCCGAGTAAAAAGAAAATACCTGAATTGAATTTGTGACAAAAATAATTTGTTTACGTCTTGTAAGGGGCATTTTTGAAACACAATTTCAGAATTTACAAACTCATGCATAACACGTTTGCACGTGCATTAGACTTTGGTGCCACAAAACCTCTACTTCTTGGAATTAGAGGCATTATCAAACCTCAAGAACTGGCTAAAAGGCCGTCGGTTTTTTTATGCACACAGGGTCGTCGTAGGCTACAAATGAACCTTCATGTCAACTTTCTACAAGGAAGCATTGGATCACAAAACCACTTTAGCGGCTAAAGGACTAATTTGAAAATACTGTAACTACGTTCGATTGGATCTTAAATAATATAAGCGACAGGCTGGCGTGGATAAAAATTATACCATATTTCGTCCTGAAGGTGTAGTTTTAAAATGTCTTTCCTCCCGCAGGAAAGACGAGATACTTAAATGAATTGTAGTAGACAGATACGTAACTTATTCAGACATGCTTGAAGCACATCTTAAATGCTCTCTCAAATATTGGATTCACTATCCACTTGGGACTATAAGATTCTCCGTCATCTCCTCCAGGGCCGAAACTCGTGTTTTAGTCGTTGACAAGGATGAGCAAAAACAAGATCCCTTGAACGTGATGTTCACCCTGTTCTCTGGTGCGATCTTGGAGGCATTTTTATGCCCGCCTCTTGTACGTGGACATTCACGCCTATTCAAGAGAGGCGGTCCAGAAGCCAGAGAAAGGACTAGGATGAGGAAATGAAAAAACACCAGGGCGCAATACCCAGGAATGCGGGGAAGGGAGAGAGAGAGAGAAAGGGAGAGAATGAATGAGGGAGAGAGAGAGAGGGAGGGGGGGAAGTACGAAATAAATAAAAGGCACGGCGGCGGGTCAGCGGGGACGTGACGGTATGAGAACAATGCGGCGAAGGGGAATGGAATGGGCGCATGGATGAGAAATAAACAGGTCGGGGGAATGCAAGTGAGCGGACCCAATGGTTTTGTGCGTGGGTGCGCGCTCCGACAGGCGCCGGGGTGGGTCCCTGCCGGCATAAGGTTGGGCATGCAGTGGGCGAAACGTTTACTCTCATTAATGGAGTGAATATGGGGAGGGGGCGCCGCCGGTGGCGTCAGGAGTGCGAAGCGCCTGGTTAAAAAAAAGAGTCTGGCTGGGAAGAAGCATGGCGGCTCGCTGGAATTCGGCACGGTGTGGAAATTCTTGATAATAAGCGTCGCGATTATGTGGAGAGATCGAACCGGAGTATCGAATTTCTCGACGTAATCGATCTCAGACCTCTACGCACCAGTGGTCTGACTACACTACGGACGCAATGCATGGCATTAAAGTCAACTCGACTTCATGTTGTATCACATTATATTCAATTCTAGATTTCCAGAAACTAACATAAGTTTTGTAACATAATTATTCACAAATAAACGCAATCAATAGTTTAAAATAGCTTAACAATATTCCCTTAGCATAATATTAATAGCCAGTCCTTTCATTTAACGACCTTTGACCAAAGCAGCGGCATACGAGAGAATTCAGCGGCAGATCTACTGCACGACAAGGGAAATGGCTTCAAAGAAGCGAAGTTCTTAGAATATCAGGACGTCAAATTGCAGAATCCACGTCACGCTGAAAAAGATTCTTAGCGCAGATTTAAAGTCGCTTTGAAAATATTTTCTCACCTCATCTTAAGTTTTAACAGATTAAACGTCCGTTCAGTTTCAAGAATGTTCACCTCAAATGCACACATGGTCTGAATTGCCGTGAGAACGTGAAGTCCACGCAGGGATACGTGAACGTCGAGTAGTTCACTGAGGAGCCGATGTCGTCCACGGGGTCACAGGTTTATCATTTGAGATGCATTCACGGAACTCAATCAAGATCGAGAAACATGTCGCCTTCTGCTTAGGAAGCTTCACCTTGGGAGTGCATGAGCATGAGCCTCCGTAAATATTGTTGTTTATGACTGTTTTGTGTTGTGTGTTCTATTAGGATTATTTATTTTATCTAATGCAAACTTTGATTTATCAAATAAGTTACGTGAAAACATCAGAATGATATTTTGAGGATGGCGATTAATATTTCTCTGTGGGTGATATATTTTGAGCACTGCTTTTGCAAAATACTCGCATACATCTACATCTACATAATACCCTGCAAGCCACCATAAAGGTGTGTGGCAGATTAATATTGATTTACCGTTCTAAAGTTCACTATTTAAAAAAAGATAAAAATAGCAAAGCAAGCATGCAAAAACATGCTGTTAGTTGGATTAGCTTCAAGTCCTTATACCAACATGCAGCTACCAATGTTATCCATTGCTACACTCGTATTGGATACATACAATGGACCGACTCAAGTACCCTCTGGATTACTCCCTCATCTGGCCGCCAATATATTAAGCAAGAAGAAGAAAAGATTACCTCCCTCCCGCGCCAAGGGAATTTGCATTCACATTGCGAAGTGTGGACCGCTGCCATGAAAAGCCGAGCGCGCTGACCATGTGTGGGGCGGAAAAACTGCGTTGAAATGTGAATCATGGCGGTCTCGCGATGAGAAGAACTCCGAACGAACGATGATGGGGAACGAAAAACAGAATGCCCGCGAGGCCGTGATTTCATTTTCCGAGTTATCCGGGATGCACATACTCTCCCGGTCACGTGGTGACCGTAAAACGATTTCGCACCGAAGCCCAAGAGAAGGTCTCCCTGCTGAAGGGTGTGTGCGGAGTGGGGTGGAAGTGGAGGGGGAAGAAGGGAGGGAGGGGAATGGGAAGGACCAATTGGAAAGGGCGGATGCGTCGGGGATGACGGGAGAAAGGGGCGCGGCAGGAAATGAGGGAGGGTTGACGGCTGAAGAAGAGAAGGAACTTGCAGGGGTTGCACCCATAAGGTCATCCTTCCTGAGACTATTTTTTCTTACCCCTAGCGTCGTCATCAATAGTATTAAGGAGGTTGGATCGCGATTGCCTGAGTCAAGTTGTCTAAGGAACCTTATTAATTTAAGTAAGAGTATATGCCTGCTAAGTGATCCTTACTTCACAAAGAAAATTACCTAAGCTATTGAAAGTAATAACTATCACAAGAAATACGATGGAAAGTCGAAGGATTTATTTTTTATGATAATTTTAATCAGTTCGACGATGGAGTCAGTTCAGCATTTACGTTACAGAAATAAATTCACGTACTCAATGATTTTACTAATGTATAACACCAGAATATTCCTATCAAACGTTATGTTATAATAATTTTCTGAAATATTCTTTAATACCTCATCGGTAATGATATTATTCATACGCCATACATTCTGGCTAGAGCGACCGCAGCGCCGCTTGAAGTCTACTTTCAGACATTTCGTCTGCTATAAGCGCAGAAATTGGCGGATTTAGCGAAAAATACGGTAGGTTGATACCTTTTTTTCGTATCATTTTATTCCTTGTGAAATTACGCATAAAATATCAGTTTTTTGCAAAAATGACATGTCATTATGGTATTTTTAAACGTTATATTCCCATGTGATGGCCATTCTCGCCGTTAATCGTATGTAATTTCAAATGCAATTTGTGCAAAAAGGAGTGCGGGTTGGTATAATTATCTTTACTTTATTAGATAGAGGAACTTTAGTTCTATAAGTGCTTAAAATATAAAAAAAAATGACAAGACTTTCTTTTTTCGGATCAACCTCCTTAAACAATTCCTAGAGATGGTATTTACGCTTGCATCAAATCCAGCACAGCACGCGGCAAGCCAATTCCAGAAAGGTGTTACAACAGTAGTTATTTGAGGAAGAAACCGACAGTGTAATCCTTTTGCGAAACCATGACTCCGCCGTGTTAGCACTATTTTGGGACAGAGGAGGAAGAGCGGAGAAGCAACTCGACGTCGACATTAGTCCAAACTTAAAAAAAATGCCCCAAGACGTCCGTGGTATAACGTCTATTCGGAAGGACAAAGCACCGAAATTAATCTTAATACAATAGGTACCCAAGTATTAACTTGCACACCGCTGTAAAAGTACTGTCAGTTACTGGCCAGGATTCATACATAGGCGTGGGAAGCTGGTTATTACACTCACCCAATTCCCGATGGGTGCAGGTCAAGGAGATTCCAGCCGACAAAAAACACACAAAAATCATAAATTAAATTTACCATTAAATGTAAAAATCAAATTTTAGAAACGCTCTCAACACGTCCGACGCTCATTAGTCTTTGGTGACAACAAAGAATTAGACTTTATATCTTCTAAATACAACTTATTTTTGACTTTTGAATTTCACAAAATATCTAGTACTATATCGCAATACAAATAATAGTATTTATCCGAGAATACAAACATCTTCCTATTTCAATTACATCTCTTTTGCAATACTATCATTTTATAATTTTCATCGGTCCTTTTATTCTGAGTCTCTACAGTATTTTCATGAGTGATTACTATTTTCTTCTTCTCTCTTAGCTATACAAATCAAATTTGTGGTGACTTAAGAGAGTCCATTTGCTGTCTATAGTCTATAGCAAGTTATAGGCGTGTGAAAATTATTGATTTTGAGTATGCTTAGGGGTCTGAATGAAAAACATGTGAAAAGGCAGTTACTATATTTCTGAGAGAAAGCCATTTGAAATCTAAGAACACATCTATTAATTAAATATGTTGATTACTAATACTACTAGATCTATTTTGATACAACCATCAAAGAACAAACGTCTACTAAAAAAACGAATAAGGAAGAAAATAATTGTGAATGCAGGCAGTAAAACCTTTTTTTTCGTTTTCAATGTAGGTACACCCCGTATACACTAGATATAACACTTTGAAGTGTTTATGTAGGCTTAATATATTGCATTAGCTATAACCGCTCTTTTTGTTTCACGTTTATAAATACTGAAAAAATATCTAATCTGTCAGGATAGAAATGGAAAGCGTTAGCAAAGATCTGACAATGAGCTCAAATTGGCAAACATCTCAGGTCAGTTCTTTAGGGTATGAGAGGCCCAATTTCGTCGGACAAATTATCGTCCTCACCATGGAACCGATTTAGAAGAATAGAAAACCGGGGCGGGGGGGGAGAGGGAGGTGGAGGAATTCAGGAGAAAAAGAGACGGAATCAATGAGAGGGAAAAAAGAGGGCGAATGATTGTCGCGAAAGAGGAAAGAGGGAAAGAGGAAGACGGAAGGGAAAGATGCCCAAGATGGGGCTGGGAGTTAGGGAGAAATAGAGCAGGCGGATTACAGTGTCCCGTCGGTGGAAGAACCGAAGAGAACCGCGGAGCCATGCATGGAGGATCAGGGCGTCGAAAGCAGCGTCCACACACAATGGGTCCATGATCGACATCGAATTGTGAGGCGGAGTTCCTTCACATAGTCGGGAGACTTCTGCAAACAAGTGCGGTGAGCCATGCATAGCAGGCCGTATTTGGGGCTGCGACCCATGCTATTCTAAAAGTTGTTCAATCACTCACGCTAAACGCAAAAGTGAATAGCTCTCCCAGCAATGACAGGGATGGATGCCTACCTTAAATGATGAAAATCAGCCTTTGGAAAAACCTCTCGTGACCTTCAAAGCTTCTTCTATGAATTTGTATTTTAGCAACGTAACTCGTTTTTCATACACCTACAGAATAATTGTACTCTTTTGTCAGGTGGCCTGGTTGATTTTTTTAGCAAGCATGTATTACCTGATTTTCCGAGGGAGTTATGACAGAGGAAAAGAAAGTCCTCGTATAAGATATAAAGTACGAGTGATGAAGGAGGTGAAAGTGAATAAATACGTAAATATGAAGAGGTTAGTCGAAAGAAGAATTCAGCGGAGAGCTGTGTCAAACCAATCTCAGGATTGTTGCCTTATGATGATGATCACTATACAGTTACGATTAAGCTTTAATTAATTTATTTTACTTTTCCTTATTTATTTTACTTGCCCCTCAAGATAAATATTAAATCTTTAATATTTATCTCGAGGGGCACGACGCATACACCTACAATTTTAATGTTTTATAATACAATGCTCTCCAAAAAGATCAGAATGGATTATTCATCGATATTCAAAACATACTTACTTGATGGGTAATATAGCTAGTCGCTAGTATACGGGATCCGTACGAGGAAGGTATAATAGAGGAATTAGAGCGTGTGCAAAGGAGATCCGCTAGAGATTTTTTAAAGGGCGTTATGATAATTGTATAAGTTTAACAAGTTTAATAGAAGAAATAGGATAGGAATTACTATCAGAACGGAAGTTAAAATTTAGGTTAAACCTTTTAAGAAAATCTGAAACATTTGTTCACAAATGACGTTAGATACGTATTAAGAACCCGTGCGTATCATGCTAGGTATAATCAGATTAACAAGATTAGAGAGATGGATTGTCGTGCCGATTTAAAATGTTTTTCATTCATTTTCATTCATTTTTATTTCAAATTCATTTTTCCCGCGTACCATAAGAGAGGACAATAGGCAACGTAGCAAAAGGATAGGCAGGTGAAATATTGTCAGAGTAGTCTGTAGTGGATGATGCATGTAATAACAACCAATAATCCCTTTCTTATTTCGCAGTTGTTAACCATCTAGCCGCATGTGACCCTATTATCTAGCATGTCTCCATTAAATGTCTTAGTTGCATGCCATAAGTGCATGTTTGGTGATCTTCACCCCCTGCCACACACCCTAGTTGTGGCTCGCAGGGTATTACGTAGATGTAGATTAAAATTGCATTTAAGATGCGGTTCAACCCATGAGTCCGAGTGAGTTGCGGGAAAAGTGCCTCTGTGACCCGTGGTTTCATTCCGTGGGAGGCGGAAATGGCATCGTCAGACAGACCGGAAGGCGGGGGCGTTGGCAAGGGGGCCCGTCGACCCCAATGCCCCACCATTTCGAGAGAGAGAGAGAAAGCGAAGGAGGACGGGGGGGGCGGGGGGGGCCGGGGGGGGGGGGGTGGAGGGGGTGGCGCTGACAAATTTCCTGGGCACATGCACGCCGAACTCTTTGCGACCTTGTTTTGTTTGGAAATACTTGACGAAAATCATGCCGCCCGACTCCAAAAAAGCCGTATCGTTCCGAAAGTTCTGGAACGGTGGGAACGGGCAAGAAATAGGGAGCGGCCGACCCCTTTCAAAAGCGAAGCAAAGGGCGAAACAACAAGGGGGGACAGTCTTTCATTGGGACGATTTTTCCTGAGGTATCCAGAGGGGAGGGGAAGGGCGTGGGCGCATCAAGGGGATGGACGGGATTGGTGGAGAACAAAAAATATTGGGAGGAATGGGAGGGGTAAGGGGAGGGCAGTGGGCGGGTGTGAGGGGGTGAGATGGACGCTAAACAGAGGGAGAGGGGGCGGGGCAATGGAAAAGAATGGTATCGTGGAAGTGAAAAGTGGCCCGGGCCAGGATGAGAGGGAGGGGAGAGAGGGGGCAGGAAGGGAAGGGCGGGGAGGGGGAGGGCGAGGCAAGGATTCAAAAGGAACAGCATTTGGCTCCGAAACGAGAGATGGTATGAATAAAGGAAAGCGTTCGTGTGGGGTTTCTGAAAAGAAGTGCGGCCGGAAGGGTGGGTAGGGAGCAGTAAAGGAGGAGAAAGGGAGTTTGGATGAGGAAGAGAGGCGAAATGCATGCTTTGCTTGGGAAAGGAAAGATTCACCACTGTTCAGAGACAGCTCAAAGAATTATCAAAGATTGTTCACGACTATGGGATTTAAATATTAGTGATATCGAGAGAGGGAAAGGAAACGACACTTAAGAGTCTCTCCCTTTGGGAAGGGTATCACGGAAAGCGTGACGATGGACTTTAAGGCCAACCGTGCAACTACTAATGCACACTTCGCATGATGACGATCGGAGTATTTTGTCGGATTTGAGCTTTCAGGAATATAACAGGGAAAAAGCAAGACTGCTGGTGAATGAACAGCTCACTCACAGATTTTTTGGGGACATTTCCTCAGCGTAAAGATCCTCAAAAAAACCCTGATTCCCTCCTTCCGTCCTCTCATGTCCATCATAAGTTGAATGTACTCTTGAACTTCAAACCATGTTTATGAAGCCGTTGTCGTAATTTTCATCTTAATAATTTTCATTTTCATTCTCCCCCGACTCAACACCGGAATAATTTATTGCTGTACACCTTTACATACCATCAAGGTTTCCCACTAGAGAAACAAAGGAATAGACTTGGTTGGTTCCCCTCAATTTTTTTATTGCATACAGTGGAAAATCAATCATTAATATAATTAAGTAATTTTCATCTTAATAAATTTCATTTTCATTCTCCCCCGACTCAACACCGGAATAATTTATTGCTGGACACCTTTACATACCATCAAGGTTTCCCACTAGAGAAACAAAGGAATAGACTTGGTTGGTTCCCCTCAATTTTTTATTGCATACAGAGGAAAATCAATCATTAATATAAGCACTATATCATCGGAAAATGGCACTTACGGGGAAATGAGCTCACTGGAATTCTTAAATGATTAACAAGAGTGATTAATTTAATTGGAAATCGTAATATCTTCGTTCCCTGTAAGACCTTTCTTCTGAGCCATAGCACTACTACCTTACTCCTTTACTGCAATTGGGCGGCACAAGAAAGTAGGTACACATTCATGGAGATTGAGTAAAAGAAAATAAATATTGCACGTTTTATTTTATTGCCCATAACTCATACAAAGAGATAAAACGAGTATTATACTATGTGCTCAGGCTGTGTTAACTTAAGTTCAACTGAGGGCCAACAAAAAGAAAGACACATGGGAAAGCTATTCTTGTGAGCGATCCGATAAAACACATGATATATAAACCCTGGGTCGTAATATTGCAATGCAATGTACGGTATTGATATTTGAAAATTTTGAAGTAAAGTCAAAGAAATTATTTAATTGAAAGCTCGCAAGCTAGCCGCGTAAAGGATATAATGTTTAGAAAATAATGAGCAATAATTCTGACGTCTGCGAATCGCCTTTTTTTCTCGGTCGGCAAAATTTTTCCTAGGACAGGTTTCAGACAAATTTACCCGCGTACATTAACAGATACATGTTTCAAAGGCAATTCTTTCCAGTTTTAATACAGTTGAGATTAAAAACAATGATAAAATTTCGGTGTCACCATAACTTTACAGTATGTTCCGACTTGAAATTGCCGGAGTAAAGAAATGGGCAATAATTAACAATTTTACAACTTTATTACAACTTTCCGGAGTTCAGGAAGTAATGCTATCTGATTTTCCATGAATATTCACCAAAATATGGATGAAACGACAGTTCTCACCCGCACTGTTTTCCTTGCACGCATAGCCTAATCTGCGAGGGGTGACGAATAGTCATAATTGAAACCATAAACGTTAAAAGTTCCTTTCACTTAATAAAATTGGCGTCAGAGTACCTGCAGATATTTGTCACGTCAACCCAATGTTCGCGGCGAAGACCGCTGAAATAATGAGCCAGCCGCAAAACAGAGTTGTCAGTAGAATATATAGAGTTCTAATTTATGACGATGAATGGATAAGCTATTATATGAGTGACAATTGAATTGTGAATGAAACAGTTTTCTTCGGTAATATTCATGGTAATTTAGGACTTCCGAAGAGATTTAAAAAAACCAGGAGCATTGAAAGTATTGATTTTCCAGTTTAAGAAGCGGATGGTTGAAAATTCTAGACAGAAATATCCAAATCATTTTTGTAATTCAATGAATTGAAACAGGGATAAGTAAAGTAATTTGATAGAGGTGCAAAACTGACAATTTTCAACAATCAAACCCAATATTGGAATAAAAAGTACGAAATAGTAAGCGGATCGCCTTAAATAACACACGTTAGCTACACTAAGCATTGGAGAAGAAGTCTTGGACGTATTGGAGCTACATAGTCAAAAGCATTTGTCACACCACCTTTCAGTAAGATGCACATGGTATAACCCTAGCTTTATTAGGCCCTGAAAGGTTTTCAATATGGCTTCTCTAAGCACCTATAAGCATGTTTATGAACTTATGATTTCAATTTCGACACCTAAAACAATACCAGTAACAATAAATACATTTCATCAATCCTCAACTACCATAACCTTTCTGCAGTTTACCTTTCAACCTGCCATTCTATTTTATCAACTCATATAGTTGACGCGCAGAGAAAAATTGGATCGGATTATTTAAAATCACATTGGGTCAGGAAAGAATATTCGAATGGTGCTTTAAATACTAGATTATTTTCATGGCAAGAGAAAACTTTAATATCGGTTACGCCTTAATCTGGCCACAATTAGGGCAGAACGAGGGGATATAACAATACCAAAGAACTCAAAATGCAAAACAACATCTCAAATTCGATCTCGAGTCATCAAAGCTGGACAGTGTGGCAGTTTACAGTTAAAATTTAATGAACAACATTTATAGTAGTCCCAAGAGACGTAAAGCAAAATGACATGCAAAACATAGTTTTAAATCTATAACTAGAAGACATTAATCTTCCATGTTTAACTTAAAACTGCACATACGGTAAATATCGACGAAACTGTTACGATTCATCAATATTTCCCGAAATTTGGGACTTGGCAACATGTTTAAAAGAGCACAAAAGAGCACAATACATTCAACCAGGCCTTTGATGCCAAACATTAATAAAATGAATTCACAACTTGCTTACGCCAATCCTCTCTACGGGACAAGAAGACAAAAACAACTTTTTTAGGGTCGGTCATCGCAATACGCTTGGCGTGTTCCAAAATCATTTCTCTCAATATAATGATTATACTTTTGCACCTCTTGCCCCGTTGAAAGTCAATATCGGTTGTGAGCGGGGCAGATTTATTGTCTCCTGCGAAAATTCAAGCCCTATCAGCCTTCTACCAAATTACAACCTTGAGAAACGTAGTTATGGCAATCGCGAGCAGAAAATTTCCATTCGCCACCCACCACCGCCCAAGATACGAAAATAAATGAAAGGCAACGAGACCCTACACCTTTTTTTATTCTCTTCACTTCGGGTTAATAAACTTGGCAAAGCAAAAAAAAAACATAATAACTACCCCGCACCATCGGCTAAGAAACCACCCGACCATTAGCGCAATAAAATTAGGGACGACGGACATTAAATGGTAAGGAAACACATCCAGGCTCCGTTTCCACCTAATGCCGCTCGCGTTTCCTGCCCCTTCGTTTCTTTTTCTTGGCGACAGAGCGCGCTGCTAATGCTCCGCTCGCCGCGGAGATCCTTGGTGTGCGTGCGTGTGTCAATGTGGGCGCGTGCGTGCATACGGGGAAGGATATCGCGTTAGATCGAAAGCACGGCGAGGAGCGGGAGAAAGAGAGCCGCACTACGTGAGGGATAAAGGAGAGGTTCCGCTCGCCCGCCGCCGCCGCCTCTGGTTCGAGACCGAGCCGACCGTCCGTTTCGCCGCACTCAACCACACCCCACCGCCTTTCTGCTCCCCCCCACACCCCACCTTTATCTTTTCACCTTGCCTTCGTCCCGCTTTAAAAAAAAACCTCCCTCGCCCTCCTCCGGGCTTATTTCGCCTCTAATTAGGAACTTGAATTGTTCCGACGCTGAAAACGCCTCCATTACTCCCCCGCGATCCGCCTCGTTCCCACACAAACCGACCCGACGCCGCCGGAGACGACGACGACGTGCTCGCAAAAATACAAGCGTCGCGACGGAGGCTCGCGGCGCCCCTCTCTCCCTGCTCCCCCACCTTTCCTTCCACGCACTTCCTCGTCCTTCCTCATGCCCTGTCTATGCGTTCTTTCCTCATCGCTCTCCATATAGCAAACTATCGGTTATTTTAGCCTTCCCGAGTGTGGACATATTTTACCTTGCACGTGAATTAATCACTGTTTTGAAGTGTAAAGATGTGAGCCGCACTTCAACATTACTCCAATGTAAAAAAAATTTGAATCTGCAATTTCACTGAGCAATAAAAGGGCTAATTTAATCAGTTACTAGCACGAGTAAGGCGTGGATGCAGGATAAAAATTTCATTCCACCTACAAACATTTCAACTGAGCACATCAAAGAAAATTCAGTTTCTACGGATGAACCATTAGTTTGGTCCACGATTGGGTCCAGAGCAGCCGTTCCAATCCAAACAACTCTGTAACGTAGAGTATGCTCGGTCATAGGCTTAAATATTTTTGGGCATAGTACCAACTAAATGATTTGCATACCTCTAGGAATTCAGCGTTTGTTTGACTAGCCTAAATGAAGCAAACTTAGTGTAGCGTCAAAAATTATTACATTCACAAATTGGCATTCTACATGACGTAAACCACATTCATACAGGCGGAGAAGCAATTTCTTGCCCAGTACTACCAGAGGTTTCTCAGAAAGACCTCATATCCAGGACATCCTATTAATCGGGGTGTGTCCTTAGGCCTCTCCCGGATTTGAGCTCAGTATCTGCGGGCATTAAGCTAATGCTCTATGTACCGAGCTACTAAGAAGTTACATTACATGTTGTTGAAATCATATTGACGTGCAATTCTAACCACAAGCGTCGTGATCTTACAGCTTCCTGGAGACGCGACCACACTCCTAAAGCTGATATGGAACGGCTGGCGGAAAAAAGCTTCTATCCACCATGAAACACGTCAGCTATTCATAGCTTATCCCCATAAACCAACTTTCCGTACCCAGCATAACCCTGCACACTCAAGCCACATTCCCGTGGGTGTATATCCCGATCCTAGTCTTATCCTGGAGACCACCCATCTACTCACTCCTAACCCCCATCGCGTACCCATAACACCGCGGAAAGAAATAAAAAAGAAGCTCCCACGATATCCATCCAATAAACCGAACACCCGCCACGCCGCGTGGTCCCGTCTTCCATCCTGGCTCACCCACACCCCACACACGATCCGGGAGCCGCACCACCCACACCTCCAGCACCTCCAAAAACACACATCCCCGATATCAGCTCCCCACACCCCGCCCAACCGAAGAGCGCTTCCTCATCCGCCAGTTTCAACACGCAACTATACCCGGGTGGAATTTTTAATTCTTTCCGCCGCGCGCGGGGTGCAGACCGGGAGGGTGGGTGGGGGAAAGCGCGCCGAAAAAAGGTTGGAGGTGACGCTTGAGCTTCGAGGAATTAAAGGAGGGGGATGGTCGGGGGTGGGTGGTGTGTGCAGAGGGAGAGGGGGTTGTAACAGCTTTCCCACGGTCGCGGGGGGGCGGAGAGGTTACGCGGCGGATCCTGAGGGAGAGGCCCCCTTGTGCAAACAAGGGAAGACCACGTCCATGGGGGGAGGGTGGGGTTGGGTTTAGGGTGGAATTGAGAGACGGGGGTGGTTGGGGGGTGGGGCGGATCCGAGTCGGGTGTAAGAGACACGAGCGGAATGAGAACTCTCCTCCAGGTGTGTCCACGGGAAAAGATGCAAGGGGAGGGTGGGCGAGGAGCATGGTCACATTCATCCCCTGCTCGCACTTATTACGTTCAAGCGTACTTAGGGGGTGGAGTTGCCGAGGAACAATTAGCAGGGACACGGGGAAATGAATTCAAGCGGCGCTCTTTACTGCTCTGAGGAGGCCTCGAGAAGAACGCCAAGAATGGAGCCTCCGTCACACCACCGCTGCAAATTGAGATATGGAGCCAGTGCCTCTCGCGTGGCCTTTCACGAGACTTAGAATGGTTTCGGATTACTACCTAACGATTGCGTCGAAGAAAGAAATAATTAAATTAACAGAGAAAATTTATAAGGCTATACTGAAGACTTTTAGCGATGGGAAACAGTGATTAAAACTCTTAAGTATCCTCAATTACTATGGAAATTACCACTATTCTCCTTATTACTATGGAAAAATTCCACAAATTAAGTACGCGGTCACTAAGTTTTAAGTATCCTCCATTTTTTCAAGCTATACTTTATGCTTGAGACACATAATAAGTGTACTTGGGAATGTATAACTTTTGAGTGTAAAAGGTTATTCTTGTGACAGGTAAAAACACAATGCTGGACATACTGGGTGAATACGCATTTTTTGTTTTGAAGAGAGAAGGTTTCGACTGGAGACCAGGAACAAATTTGGACCAAACATTATTTCAATCACAAGAATGCAATAGATTATTCTCATTTGATATAATTTAATTACATTTAGGTTATTTCTTTCAGCGCAATTGAACTTAAGAGTTCCTAATAATTGAGCATGGCAATATATGACAACGATAATATATAGCATGGATTAAAGAAAAATGATTTAAAAGGCAGTATGTTCCAATGGATTCGAATTATTAAATTATTTTCACCGGTAAAATCAGAAATTGACTTTACATATATTACACCAAAGCATTCATTAAAAAGTTGATTAAAGCGATCTGATGAAAAACCATGCCGGCATTAAAGGAACATTATCCACGTATGCACCATTAGTAATGGGGGTACCAATATTGAATACTTAATATGAGAAGTAAATAAAAATAAAAATTTAATTTAAAAGTCAAATCTCAAGGGGGAAGCCAATGAAAAAAATCTAAAGACGTTTTAATTGTAGATCATCAATCTATGTCTACTCCGTTGTCAACCTGCACTCCATCTCGAGTTACGCTGACGGTCCAGCACCTTTTTAATGCCGCCGATGTCAGAGTTGAGCTGGTGATCAAATTTTCATTTTCGGCTAGGATTTTAATGAATTGCCTACGGTTCACATCACACAATGAAAACTCCCTTATCCAACAGTCCAACCTTTCTTTTGATAGACTGGCAAATTTTTCAAGCCAAGCTGAAATTAATTGGATAATCCGAATTCAACCGGCAATGATAAAAAAGCGTACTCCCCCCAAGCTTTATGGAATAAATTATTCAGCATAAATAATGGGATATTTTTGAAGCTTTTAAGTAATGAGGTCATTAGTCTTCATCAATCATTGCCTTGGAAATTAAGTGGAGTTAATTATAAAGCCCAGCAAGGAACATAATGATTTTGGGGAGATTTAACCTATTAAAGCGCCAAATACCAAACGGAGCATATTTAAACTGTGTTACAGCAACCGTGGAAGATAGAGGGGATGATAGCTTGAGTGATAGTGACCCCAGCACATCAAAGATGAAGTTGGGGCTAGTATTCGAGTGAAAAAATATCTAAGAATGTATGAAATGAATAGATCTCGGCTTGCAGTTAACCCTCGGATGTCTAAGAAGATTATTATCCAAATAGAATAAGGGAAAACGACGGTAAGTGCGAGAGGGAAAACTTCCGAAACTGGATTGTTTAATCCCAGCAGAATGAGATTTAGGCTAATTTAGTTCTTTCATCTAATGAGGAGTGTCGTGTGTATTGGGAATGAAATTCGGTGCGACTCCTCAGCTTGACAGTAGGGTCACGTGATCTCGCCCGAATAATGATAAAACAAAAGACGGCTTCTGGCAACCACGGGCGACAAGTGGGGAGAGAGTGGAAGGCGAAACCGCGTTTGCAATCTGAATTCCTCGACGGCAAGGGGGCGAAACCGCACAATCCGTAGTGGATAAGGGATCCCCCTGGCGTTATTAGGTGAAGATATTAATTCGATAGGAGCGTGCGTGGTTGTGTGTGACGAGAAGGGATTTCTTGATTGGCGAAAGGTGAGAGGCGGACAGAGACGTGCCTTCGAGAGAGGAGAGAGGCAGGGTGGGGGGAGGGGAGAAGGAGGGGGGGAGGGGCGGGAAGGTAAGGAGCGGAAATCGCCGTGAAGGGTTAGGAGAGACGGTGAAGCAGATCACGTGACACAATGTAAGTTTATTCCAGGTGCGTAAACAGGAACTTTAAAGAAAATTAACCCCTGCCTCTATTCTCGGAATTTACTACAAAACACCAGCAAGGGATAGGATTAAGATCAGACGAATGAGGCGCAAAAAAAATATATATATATATCACAAGCATACTTGCCGACAGTATTGAAGTACCCAGATGGATATTCTTTATTAAAGGTATTATCACTGCCCATGCCGCTTATTTCTGCAAAACAAAGACCAACAAAAGAGTACCATCCCATTAACCCATTAAATGAGTCAAATGTACTGCAGCCAAGTAATCATTAATTACGATATTGGACTTCATGCTCTGAGTAATCTTTTCCATTCCTCGTAGACAATAAAATGGAAATTCAAATAATTCTAGAGATTTCGCATCCCAGTACTTTCCTTCGAATAAAAAGAGCACAATCAACCTGCTTAGCTTAAAGGGCGTACAATGAGCAATGCGACATACTTGGTTAGTTTTGACCTAGTATTTTTTTTTCCTAAATACTCTTTTTGAACACCATTTCGAATTTGGGAAAGGAGTACTAAGGTAATACCAAGGCACATGTCTTCGCATTTTTTTTTAAGTAATGGAGTTGGAGACTATTATGAAGGTAGATGGCATTATCCATGAGGCTAAAATAAGTCCTCAGTCCAGAAAGGCCACCCATTAATCATTTCTTACGAGAGAGAGAGAGAGAAAAGAAATACTTTATTACTCCTTTGGAAGAGTCTTGGAGGTGTTGGTGTAGGGAACTTTCTGTTTCTTTGGCGCTCACGCTATCGATAAAATTAAGGCATGGACGTAAAGTGTGAAGAAAGCGGCGTGAAATCTTTTCTTATCTAAAATCTAATCGCTCACAGCTTTCACGCCGACGGTCTTAAGTAAATTGCTGTCACCGTGATCTCACACTTTGCTTGCAAACGAATGAGGTCCCCTCGTGCGTTAGCAAATGTGCCAGCAACGAAATTGTGCTTTAATGGCCACTGAGATAACCTCATTTTATGGCTATTTATCGATGACCTCCGACTATCCTGCTCGTGCTCACGAGAGCCGCCAAAATGACCAGAATGGCCAATAAGTCCCAAATTTTGCCAAATGATTGGACGCCAAATAAGGTCGGACTCACCTTGAATCTTTACGATGCAACTGAATTGGCACAAATTACTAGTATTTTTTCCATACGTGATGGAAACACGAGCCTGAACTGAAAGACATAAAAGTCACACGAAGAAGTGGGTAGATATCGTTCTGAGAGCTACGATACATAAATTTAATGGTGTTTAGTGGCGTGAGACTGAATTACACTAAAAAGTAATGGGGACAATGTAAGTTAGATAGTTTGAGAGATTGAGGATAAATTATATTAATTTGATATCATACAGCGAAGAGATACTGAAATTTAATATGAAAGTAATGAGAACAATCCAGTTAGGAAATTTGAGAGATTGAGAGTAAATAACTCAAGGCAAATATAAGAAAACATTAAAACTCGAAAATATCCGTCACAGGATATTGTTTTTCATATATGAATATAGAATAGCAAAAAGCTCGGTTTATGTAATTCAGTCATTCTCTAAAAATGTCGGGAATATTACAGCAATACAGAATAAAAATAAAGTAGAATTGATAGAAGCAATGTTTCATTTTAAGAACTTCGGGTGACAAGAGATGAATTAATAATGGCTATTTATAAGGGAATACTCAACGCCAAAAACAGTTGCTATGAATTTAAAAATATTTAGGGTCAGAACTCAAAGGAAATAATATTATAAATTGAACAGTAACAGATAATAATAATGTTAAAAATTTGAATGTAATTTCTGTTGAAGTAAAGACAGTCACTACAAATATGACGTAATTAATTTAAACAGAATTGATTGAACGCATTGGGTATTGACACCATCATTTCTATTAGGTCGACGTAAAGCAAAAATGAAGCACAGTTCAATGAAGAATCCAATTGGCTCACATAAAAAGCCATTATATGCATGAAAAACGTTCCATTTAAAATTAGTCATTGGAGTTTTTAATATTTATAGTCTCATTAAGCTTTGGAAAGGATTGTAGTACGAATCATTAAAAGCTACCGAGAAAACACGTGGAAATAGATAATGATGCTACCCACCGTGGACCGATGTATTTGAGCGAATGTATAAAATAAACAGATAGAAATCATAGTGCTCATTGGAAATTGATTTCATATCTGGAATAATGTTAAACGAACTTGCTCAAAACTATGAGTTCTAGAAACTAGGATAAAAGAGCATAGGGATCAATAAAAAATCGGTCATAAATGACTCATGAGAACCAGCAATAAGAAATAGGACAAATAAAATTGACATTAATAAAGAACACAATCATGTTCTCGCAATATTTACTTTTTTTGAAAGAAATTGGGTCTTGTGTATCCTTTTTATCCGTATTTAACGGAAGGAAAGAGGTGGCCTAAGCGACAATTACATAGCTAAAATTACAAGAACCACGTGATCGAGGGTATAGCATATGAGAAACGGATCACATATTTCAGCACCCGACAAAACGAGAAACAATGGTCAATTATCAGAAATAGGAGACAACAGTTACTATAAAAAACATAGAAGTATTAGGAACACGCCAATGAAGCCATAATAAAAATAAAGCGTTCGATCCGAATGTTGATTTTTGATAGGCGAGAGTACTAAACCCCTCATTATCAAACCCCTAAACAGCTCAACCCGTACTAAACCATTGGCGTGTGAAATTCACACATTCAGGGTACGGGGGCCAGATTATTTCCCAGTGCCACTTGCGACTTTCTACGAAGTTGTGACACGCAGAAAACAGAATCGAGAGGATTTTATATGGGGCGTCCAGAAAGACTCTTGGCCGGGTTTGGAACCCGGGACCCTTCGGTCGCTAGCTCAGCGCTCTACCCACTAGGCCTACCACCACGACCCCACCCTCCCAGTCATAGTTATGGCTCAAAGAAGCCATAACGTTTCCAAAGAAAAGGAAATCATCTGAACCTGATATAATTTATAACGAAGGACAAAACATATATTGCGGTAACCGATTACTTAAGAAAATTCGTATTACGTGATGAATAAAAACAAGCTTATCTGGAGATAACACAGGAATAATTACAATTCTTATCCAACTGCCCAAAAAAGGCGAAAGAAAAATCTCTGAAAACTATAGAGGCATCAGTCTCCAAAATAATTCCTTCTTTGTTGAGCATATGTCCTACCGTCACTGACAATATCCCTTCTTCTTCCCATCAATCTCCTATTCATAATGGGCTTACATTAACCATCGCCTTTAATTTCTTGGCCCAATCCCCTCTCTCTTCTTTAGCAACTATCTCTCCTTCCAATATATCCAGTACCTACTTCATTACGCCTTTGTTCCTGTCAATTGTTCATTCTCAACTTTTCTCCTAACCGTCCTAACTATTCTTCCGACTCTCGTCTCAATCGTAACCAAACACGTATCGTCCTCCTTCCCCAAGGTTCATGTTTCTCAGCCATAAAATGAACTCCTTAGTAATTTTTCTTTAACCTGCCATTAGCTCCTTATGCCAGTAAAATATATTTCGCCATTTTTATTATTCTTATTCAAAAATGCTCAAATACTCGGGCGTGACTACTTTGCTCAGCCCGCTTCAGTTAGTGTATGAAGTTTAATTCTGACTTTTCCTTATAAAACGATCGCATACTTCAATATCCTAACGATTAATCATCATCCCATACCTTAGAATAGGAATCTTCAAATCGTCTAGCAGCAAATTCGTCACCTCATCTTACAGGATAACTTAAGCATGATCATTCTAAAAAATTACTGACTTTATCCGCCCTTCTGCTGATCTAGATTTAAAAATTGTAAGGTGCTGGATATAAATTATTTTATTCACCAGCAATGAGAAGAAGCGCATGTTCCTTCCTCGTGGGACATCCATCAAAATTCATTCCGTTCGAGGATAACGCCCGACGCTATAAATCACATCGGAACGCGAGGTGCCGACCAAACCCCCGAAAAAGTGAACATTCCCTTCTCTGATACCCTGCGCGGAGCCCGAATAAAATGGGGGATAAAGTCTTGGGGGCGAGAGAGGGCCCACGGGGAATGGGAAGGAGAGGGAAGGTGGGAGGGATTGGAGGTGAAGGGGGGACCCTCACAAAAGGGGTTCTAAAAGTCATGGGAAGCGGAGGAGACGGGCGTGGTAACCAGGTCATGCACCAGCCACGCGACCGGAGAGGCAAGGGCGAAGAATTAACGGATCCCATCCGCAGATGAGCCGTTTGGGATGAGACTCCGGAGGGTGGAGGGGTAGGAGAAGGATTATAGGGGGGGGGGCGAGGCGTGGACTGATAACGAATGAGCAAGAGGGAGAAGAGGAGGGGGGGCGCGCGCAGATTGGACGGATCGCGTCGAAGGACGATCTCCGGGGAGAATTACGTGCATCGACGATATATTTCAATCCCCGACGTCTGGCGAGAGGCTCCCCGTGGATGGCAGAGAAAAAGAAGCTCTTGTTCGTGTGTATATAAATGTATATAGCTATGTGGAAGGCGTGCCGAAGGGAAATGAGGGCGGGGGACAAGGAGGAATCACGCTCTGATCTCGTTCCTGCACTGTTTTCTCCTTTATCTTCCGTCCATCTTCCCGCCAAATACTCTTCTTTATGGCGAAGAAGAGGAGTCTTCGTTGTACCAACGAGTAAAAGAGATGAGCTTCTTTTCCAATATCTCTCAAAGAAACTGATAACGTAAAAAATCACCGAGATTGGTAATGTGTATTGCTATGTCACTGTGAGAAGACTTGAATATTTTTTAGACTTCACTGCACCAATAACGAGATAATTCATAGCAATTTTTTAAAAATTGCCTTCTGAAACTCATAAAGAGCGTGCCAACATGGTATCGCAAGACGAACTTAATAAGCATAAGTGATTGAATTCTTAGCGTTACATCGCATTGGATTCGTCTGCGAAATTTAGAATTTCCTTATTTATATCCTCCTGCACAAACATTGGAGCAATTCCTTTTGGCAAAAACAGTAGTAAGATTTTATTTGTAACAGTTTTACTTACTGTAAAGATGTTTTTTACAACAGTTTAAAAAAATACATTTCCATCATATAGAAATGTTTTATGTACATTGACAATTTCAGAGCTTTGGACCCACCAATTTTTACTGAAGTATATATTTTGCTGTTTGGGATCCGGCGATTGACGATGACAATGGGCAAGTACGAATACATTCTTGGTTTAAATCTTTTCAAGAAAACAGGAACATAAATTACAGTCACTCATTGATGGACTTCCCTATATTAAAACTCATACGTGCCAAAGATGAGTAATATAAAGGATTGAATGTCAATTAAAATTATTTCTAAGGTTACGAAGAACTTATAGAGATATATTTCCTTGCATTGCTTTATTCTTCGGCTCAGTATGCCGATTTCCCCACTGGATACATCCTCTTTTTCTCTCAAGCAACCCCTTTTTTTCTCCAACCGCCCACAGTACTTTTTTTGTCCAAAAACCACCTAAAACATCCTCCATTCCTCCATAAGGTGTGCTTTTTATGTCCATTGGCATTTTTATACATTGTAGAACCCCGTTCTTCAATTTATTCGCCCCATGATTAATAACTCTTTCAGGTTTGCATTCCAATCGCCGAGATAATGTATGCCAATCTATGTTTAGGCTTGAACTTCAAGACCGAGGTAACTAAAACATGTGATATCACTCTCCAAATCAATACATTCAACTATATATATTATCAAATTTATGAAGACTCCAAATCACGCACACTTCGATACTTGAAGTCTTATACTTATCTCAGTACTTAGCTGTCTCGGTATCTTAACTCTATTCAATTCAGTATCACTTCTGTTCTCTACTGGTTCTTCTTAGAGGAAGGTGATGAGGGATGAAACCCCTGTGGCAAAGCTCTTACG
The DNA here is from genome assembly GCA_933228895.1 of Platycnemis pennipes. Classification (NCBI taxonomy): domain Eukaryota; kingdom Metazoa; phylum Arthropoda; class Insecta; order Odonata; family Platycnemididae; genus Platycnemis; species Platycnemis pennipes. The sequence goes on along the minus strand of OW121851.1, from coordinate 132,314,910 downwards.
CTTGAAATAAAAAAAGAACCAAAGAACGCGCGCGCCCATTAGCGGGCATCCATTCTGTGGCGAGGCCCTCAACACTGGTCCCTTATCCTCATCCATGGGTGAGGTTGGATTTGCACTGTCGGGACACACAAAAGGGATTACCAGCTCCAACGCATACCCGTGTAACGTTGACGAAGGGCACAAGTTTGGCGTAAAAACTTTGAGCGTAATGCGCTTCCGCCCATGCTTCAACTCGTAATCAGCCGCACCTGTGCGCGAATTTTTCAGAAATTGTTAAGTACGAGGTGAAACTTTTGGCTTAAATTACAACCGTCACATGTAAAATTTACAATGGTTTGTAGGAAATAAAAATTATTTTCAGTAAAGTAGAGATCACAGCAAGAAAATGTTTTTCTAAGTTTCGTTTATCCTTTTGCGCGAATCAAAAAATTAATACCAAAATGAGTTTGCACTCTAAATTGATCGTACTTCTATTATTTAGCTAGTGTTAAAAAGCCAATTAGTTTGTTTCCCTTGGGTAATTTTTTTCTTCTGGTGGTAAATTGTCCCGTAATGAACATGTTGCTATAGATCTAAGAATAAACATTTCATTTTGTGGTAAATTATTCCTAGGTATTTATATATTAAAATCCTGAGGTTACTCCGCACCATTCAAAAATCGGGAAAAATGGAACTGACCTCAACTCCACCCTTTATTGAAATGGAAAACAACGATTGAGTCTTAACACTGACATACATTTATCTCACTATTCACCTAAAGGCCACGTTTTGGTATTTTACCCAGCAAAATATATTAATATAAATCTGAAGGAAATCATGGAGAAGCAGCATTTTACAAGAATTCCTTTGACGCAACAAATATCAGCGGCAAGAAAAAACTTTTAGTGAGATAGATTACGTTATTTAGACTTCGTGTGATATTTTTAAATGATGAGAGGAAAATACTCTGAGCTTTAATTATTTCCCAGGTTTTCAAAAAATAATATATCCGCACTTCATTCCGCAATTTATGCGATGCGGTGTGATAAAATTTAATGGGAATATTCGTTTTTCTTAAAGAATATTTATTTATTAATCAGAATCAATTTTGCCCCTTCAAAATAATCCTTCATAGGTATAACGCACTTGTTCCAGCGTGTCTTTCAATCTCGAAAGCACTTCCAGAACTCACTTTTCGGTATAGGGTTCAGTCTATTCAGCGATTCTGTTTTTATCTCATCAATGGTGGCAAAACGTCGTCCCTTCATGGTTCTCCTCAGCCTCGGGAATAGGAAGAAGTCATACAAAGACTTCATACAAACGGCGAAGAACTTCCAGGTAGTGTTCCGTATTGACCGTACGACTATATGGCAGGAACGACAGGAAGGACAGTGAGAAGTTATTTCCTATATTTTTTTATCGCACCACGCATTGTGTAACCAGATCTAGGAGTGAGCAGGGAAATTGATGCTTTAAAATAGGTCAATTGACATCAATAGTATATGAAATACGCGACTTACAAATATATGTAGTTGATACACGACAAACAAATATATGTAGTTGATACCAATATAATATGCTAAGTGCGATTTCATCGGGATAAAAAAAACTAGTCGTTTTTTTTAAACTGTAAAATGCGACCCTATAGTGCAAGGAGTGGAAAAAGAATGAAACACTAGCAGAACAAAGTCTCAGAGAATTGTGCTCAAGAGTGGGAATGACCTTGTGGGGAAGAAAAGAGAAGAAAGCGCTCGTCCTGTGTGTATACACGCCTGGTGGTGTCTTCCGCTGCGGGAGGTTAAAAACAAGGGTGTGCTCCCTCATCCCTTCATCTTAGTTAGCCCGGTTTAATGGCTAAAGGCTCTCTCCACTCACCACGATGGATTAAGATAATGAGATTAATTGGAGTAAGGCGAAACAGAGGGCTGAGCGAAGTGAGGAGAGGCGAGGGGCCGAGGGGAAGGAATGGCGGGAAGACGAAGGAATCCTCGGCGGTGTGGCCCTTAATGTTCGCTCCTCCGTGTGCATGGGAAGGAATTCTCCTTCCCCGGGCGTAGGGCATGCATCTCTGAGAGCAAGTGAACGCTTCGCATCTTTAGATCCCCGTCGCCAGAAATTCTCACGGAAGCCCTTAGAATGGAATAGAATGGAGGGGCAACCTGGAACGGGTAGATACTTAGGCGATGCAAAACTGAAAGCAAGGCAAGAATTAGAGGAGATCAAAGAAAAATGTTTGAAGCAGGAAAAAAAACTCGCCACTATCGCTTCTTGTTTCTTCATATTCAGATCCATTGCAAACCTTATATAATTTAAGTTGCTAATAATTTTGAAGTCCTATATCTTTATTTCCATATTTCATTAATAATAACATACACAAGTTGACCGAGCTAAAAGATTAACTTCACAAGAGTAGAAAACCAACAATATGCATATGCATGCATATTGTTGCAACACAACATATGCATGACATTTGTTTCTCGCGTATTAATGATGTACTTGATGCGAAATGTTCCCAGAAATTTTAAATAAATAAGCCAAAATTCATTAATTCCAACCACAAATATTGTTAAATGCTATTAAAACGCTCCCATAAATTGACGAAATTCACGTGATCTGAAACGCCTTCTGACGTCACTGCGCGGTATAGGTTGCATATTGCTACGGAAGAAGACATTTATTTTAGAAGAAAACGAAGCTAATATATTGTTTTGCGGTTACTAGCCGTTTCTTATTCGAAAAGATGAGTGAAAAGGGATTTAAAATATGTAAAATCCGACAATTTGCTTTTGGTTGACTCCCTAGTGGTGGCATCCCTCTAAAAAAAAAACAGCGATTACTTCGCCATAGCAGAGATTGTTGGGGTGAAAACTGACAGGGCAATACACAGCTATTACACTCTCTATGAATGATTTGCTCATTAAGATACTTACTTTTTAAATAAAAAATTGAAATACATTCGTTTATTACATTGAACAAATGATATGAATACAAACATTTTCGCTAAGTATTCATTAAACAACTTACCTCCACACATAAATAGATAAACAACGCCCATAGTGATACCGTGCCCTGACGTCATGCTATGTCGTTGTGCTTTTAAAGCCGCCGAAAATTTACAATATTTAAAGAGTAATACACGTATATTTGTGACACAACTAAATTCTTCAGCAAAATTTTCACCGAGCCCATTTTAGGGAATAAGCTTCTCACTTAAAGAGTTATAAAAAAAATTGAATGTCCCCATTGATAAATTATAAAAGCTAAGAGCGAGGAAAGGAAGAAGTACTGTTACTGAATTGTAAAAAACATCATTACTTCAAAAAGCATAAGAGTGAATGGAATTCTTATTGAGTCCGAATCTATTTCATCATATTACGACGGGTATAATATTAAGGATACCATGTAAAGAAACTAAATAATCAGCATCGAATAATTAATCAGAGGATATTTTTAATACGGAAGAAGCGCGGATAAAGGGATCGTTACAAGTATGCTTCTGCTGGAAAAGTTTAATAAAAAGCAAAAATTTTCTCTTCCGCAAGTAGTAGATACCTACTCTTTATTCTACAGATTTTGAGTAACTTATCATAGGATTAGTTTATTAAGAACATGTAATAATAACGCGTTATTCATAATACTTGCTTTTGAAGGATTCACCATCAATGTTACTTGAGAAACCTAACGGAGCCTGTTTTCTATGACAAGAGCGTACTTCATAACTTGATTTCAGGAAGATTCCCGCACGTCAAGATTATGCATCACATCTTGCTCGGTGTATTACGGCCAAACGCTAAACTACACGAGTAGAATTTATGCGCCGGATAAATTATAAGCTGGGTGAAAATGGCGGACTTGATTGTAGTGAGTCATTGCAGCATTGCTCAGCTTCGTTAATTAAGGGAAACTGGAACGTAGAGTGAGTAACACTCCCATGGTTTTGAAATGAATAAATAAATCAGTCACTTGGAACTCCATTATGTCATATTCATTACACTCAATAAATATGTACAGACGAATTAAATATCTAAGTCAAGTGTAGAGCACGTAAAGATAGAAATTTGCTCAGTTCATTAAACTAGGAATACCATGTCTCTAAACCATCCTCAGAGCATCTCATCAACAAGATGTAGGGCCACTAATAGATAGAAATTCTCTGAGGAAGTCATTGCTCTAGCATAAGAAACGAATAATTTTCCACTTGACATATTCAGTAAAATGCTAATGCGAAAGAGAAATCTTTTATTCCGCACGGCAATGAGCTGAATACAATTTTATGCTGAAACACATTCTTTTCGGCAGGTTGAATATGGCATGTGGATACCATGAAACGAATTCACGAACAATATAGAAAAATAACTACACAGTAATTAAGGGTGTCGCTACTAAAGAACTCACCGGATTTATGGTAGCTAAGCTCTCATGCATCCACTGGAAATATTGTAAGAAAGCTAGGAGAGAAGCCTTTAAAATATAACTATTACGGAATAAAATTACGAAAAATACGGAAAATATTTTCGCAAATAATATGGGATAAAGTTTCCGAAACAGGAAATGATAATGTACCTCATAATTTGTTTCCATCACAATGGTATTTTATTTCGAAATTATCTTTCAAGTACTAATTAAACCTCAGTTTTGAAGTTAAACACGAGAATAAAGTGGTTGCATGAAACTTGTATGTAGTGCAGAAGAAACTGCAATTATTTCGAGCATTATTATGCTCCAATAGAACCATATTATTTCCAATGACATGCAACATGTTTAGAGCACAAATCGTTCCTCAAAGAGGGACAGCTGTGATTATTTTTGGTGCTTTTTGATCAAGTCAGTTCATATGCGCTACTACATTGTTTAAGAATTCAACAAATAGACAGTATCAGATACTACTCGCCCAAAGTAATTATCCACAATCGTTATCTGCATATTATCTAATTTTATGACGAGACGGTAACACCTCTAGCTGCTGAAAATTAAAACGATATCAAAAGAGCGCAGCAGCACCTAATCGGCAATGCCGAAAACGACCAAAATAGACATGTTTCCGGCTGATTACGCGGCCCGTTCATCATCCAAGACGGTCTTGATCACTCGATAACCTTGCTGAGATTGAGCAGTCCAGTATTAATGCTCGAGCTTCCGTCGGACGAGAAGAATAATCGGGATTCCATTCTGTCACGAGTAGACTCGGCGACCCTATTTCAGATGCATTCTCTAGGTCCCAATCCACCTCGATTGCAATGAGAATCCGCCGGCTTAACACGCTAGCGTTACGGGGAGAATAGGCGGCTTATAATTCACCCTCATGAGGTCGCGGCGTTAAATTCGCCTTAGCCTCCCTCAATGGGCGGGGCATCTTGATGACGCAATATCATGCATGAAACTAACTAGGTGAGAAAGCAGTTCAACTGCAACTCCATGAACGGAGGGTATATACAGCGCTGACATTTAGTGGTGCTTCGGAGGCCAATTCATGGACAGATAAGAGATTACAGCGGACCAATAATTCAAAACGTTATGCGTGTAAGGATAATGAACTGCTTATGAACGGCTGGTCCAGGAAGCCGGGTTCGATGGGGTTACAGTTAAGCAGACTGCAGGACTCGAGCAATGCGATACTGTTTCTGTCTAATTGAACTATCCGCTATAATTCCCCACTTCGGTAAAATTCCATTAGCAGACAGCACACTGACGAAGCAAGCTTTATTTTTGAACCTTAGAATACTTACTTAATACCTGGTTGAAACTTCCTTGAGATTCCCTTTGATAAAGTGACTAGCAACGGCCACGAAAAGTCAGGTATCACACCTGGTAAAGTACACGGGTACACCCGAGCAACGAATATATATATTTATACTAAATAGTTGGCCATTATACACACAAAGTAAATCAAGCCCTTTCTACAGAATACAACAATTTCTATTGCAATATTTATTCATAAAAATTTTTATTTTTAATCAACATATTTTCATCAAATTGAGGGTCGCTTTGTTGGACAAATTATGATTTGAAACATACTGATAACTGCTTAGGACATAAATAAGAAATCTATACTCGCAAAAAAGGCGGAAGCAAGACAACAACTAATGATAGTAGAATTAAATAATAAAGGCTTTCAGACAAATCACTGCAGTATCTTTCAGCTGTGATTCTTGGGCCCTATTGCATACATTTTATTCACGAGCTATGAGCGATGAGAGTGGATGATAGGTTATAGGATGATAGATTTTACAAATTTATCGGGAAGGATTAGATACAAAAATATATTAGAACTTTCATTTTCTTATTCTAGTATGTAATTATATAAAACTAAGCGGATCACCGCAATTATCCGATGTTGTTATTATTTACTGAAACACAGGTTGTGAAGTAAAAGGATACATATTAAATATCAGCAATGGATTTTACTGACATCCAAAACGCGCAGAGGATATATTTAAGCTACCATATGTGCCGTCGCTTACGAAAACATCAGAACAGAGGTGCATATCTACTCACGATACGAAGAAACGGTAAAAGCACTTTACTAGAATTGAAAATATGTCCCCAAAGTATCGAGGAAATGTATATTCGAGTTCGGAGAGAAGGCTGAGTAGCAGGCTCTACCGGTTCTATTTCCATGAGGACTGTGCATGCCAAGTGAGGGTGGGGGGTGCTTCTCGCACCACTCCCACGATGGCGCCGGGTGGGCGCCGGCGAGAATGACGAGATCGTCTCAGAAAAGTCTTCCAGTTTGATCTCCGCGACAGAGTTGGTCCTTCGCTGGGAAGGAGGCCGACGACCAAGGGATGCTCCAGAGTGGGTTGGGCCTCAGCTGCGAACGCAACCGGAGATTTTAAGTGTTTCCTCGCTGCCCACCACTCCCATTGTTTCATATTCCCTTTCTCTTCACCCCCCATCCCTCATATTTCATGAATAAAGATGCCGCGGGAGGTGTGTGTATACCTCTCGATCAATTCTAAAAAGGAAACACTCGGCACGTACATGGTGCACTATTTGCATCCCTTTCCGCCGCGACCTGGAGATGCAGTTGTACGGAGGCTGGGCGTGAAGAAGTGGGGGGGGGGGGAGAAAAGTGCAACTTCCTCGGCACGGCGAGCCCTCGATGTTTTCTTTCCGAGTGGCAAGGCGGTGGGAATGCTCGCAAATGCAGCCGAGGGGAATTGTCGCGTAAACTGCATCGGATGCTTCCACGACGAACAAGAACGAGCACTACTCCCTATTTTTTTCGTACAGCGCCCCCCCCCCCCCCCCTATCTTCCCACGCGAGCGTCTTCCGAACCCACCCCAATGGAAGGAGGTCAATTTTAGTCGCGAGGAACGATTGAACCGTACTGGATCCCCCATCTTTTCTCCTCGTCTTCGGAGGATGTCCTCTTCTGCTCGGAAGAGGAAAGGAACGCTTCTTGCTGACCAGCAGACGAGTAGCAGCGAGAGAGACGGAGGTGAAAGAGTGTTTCAATGCGGTGGATACTCTCTTACAGTAAATACTCAAAGGTGCGAGCCCAAAGATTTAAGGGCATATTTGATTGTTCTGAAAGGTACACGATGAAACAATTCCAGTTTCCAGTTTCATTTATTTACCATGAGAAATGTACATATATTTCCAAGAATAATCATAAAAGGCGCAAGGAATTATTCTGTTACAAGAAAAACGAGCGTTACACACGGATGAATTCGTGGATAAACGTGTTTCTACGAGCCATGTGAAACTGAATAAATGGTGAATGCTATTACTTATGCTATATATCTCTGATAATTTCGAGCCTAAATAGAAAAATAACTCTGTCATGTGATATTCCGCAGACGAAATGTTTCACACTGTCTTTGGTTTTGAAAGGTGATATAGAGATTCATCACTTTATAGTCGATAAAAATCCAACAATACATCTCGATTGCAAAGAAAACTTGGCCGAGCGTCGATTTCAACAAAATTCTCTCTCTGATTCACTGAGAGCTAATATTACGATATATATCTCTCCTTACAGAGTGAAATAAAATCAAAGTATGACGGCGTCATGGCTTCACAGCTAAGAAGCGGAGCCATGACAGCACCCTCACGATACACGATATGTGCATGTGGCAACTATATTTCCTATTATGAAACAATTTAAAACTGAACATTAGCCTGCCTTTAGCTTCAAGTTGAAACTGCAAAATTTATGCTTGAAGCTTCTTAAACCACTGAGTTTATCAAGAACCTTACGAATCATGCTAACGTAATATTAACGATAGCGTAAAGAAAGGTAAAAGAGTGGATACGAATTAAATTTAAGGACAAAACAGTAACACGAAACTATCCCAAAAGTTCCCTTTCCGAGCATCAAAACGTGCAATAGTTGTAAAATAACTTATTTCATCTTGCAATTTTTAAAGTTATAGCTGTTTATAATAATTCAACGATCATGAATTTGGAAAACTGGGAGTTTGACAGATTTTGGGAATATCACTCAAAAAAATTGGCGAGTGGCTGAAAAACCCAATAAATCACAAGTAAATGACAATGAAGCCAGATATAAATTTTGGGAAATAAATGTATTCCGTTTAAATGCTTAAAAGTGATTTATATCCTATGTATTTTGATTCTAACGATAAATGGAATGACTGTCGGAAAGTTCAGTAATATTTCAATAATGAAATAAACGGGTGGAGACTGTGCACTAGAAAAAGACCATTCAAAATATTTACGTAATGGTTATTGACTGTGACAACGCAAAATTAGGTACACGATAGCCTTCCTCCGAATTTAAAGCTAAAAAAAATGAAAATTTCATCTATTCTAATCAGTATAGCAACCTGATGTTGAGGTAAACTTGATTTCTATTAATCCAAAAAACCTGCTCTTCCTCTACCTCAGAATTTTATTAAATTCTTGACATTGTCTTTGCTGAAATGTTGCTGATTTTTAGAGCTTCACTTTTCTCTTCCGTTAACTTCTCCTCCCACTTTTATTCCTTCACATCCTTGGTAACATGAAAGTGAGACTCTTGATACTAAAAATTACCTTAATTGCTCTAAACAGGTCAAAATGGTTTTAGGTTTTATGTAAAAAGAGTGGAATATTAACCGGTGGCCTTATTTTTGGCAGGAATATGACATGGAGTGTACTTCTGAACGCTTGGATTCTCTGATATTTATGAAGTGAGATATCGGCAATCTCCTTCCGAGAAGGGAAGATTGCAATGCCTTATTATCTGTGGCGCTGCAACAAGAGGAGTGCTTCTGAGTGGACTTAAAAATATCGAGAGATACAAGCAACGAGATACGGAAATTATCCGAATGGGAAAATATCCTCAGAACTCATCTGTTGAGCAATGTAAATTTTCTGAAATCAGAGACTTCAATAGGTGGCCATCTATTTTCCGCGGAATATTATTTTAAGTCTCAAAGAGAGACAAAGTTGCGTGTTTTTAAGATTCGTGCGAGCGGTGGGATTGTATGAGATATCACCGATAAGGGGGCAGGCGGGCCATAAATCTCAGAGCCCGCGAACTTTATTGCTTCGGGACAGCGAAAGAAAAGGAGCACACACTAATGTCCTCCAATATATACCCCAGGTTTACATCGCGTGTTTTATAAAACGGTCGCTTTTGGAAAATGCTTTTCTGCCGCCAGTGCTCCTGGCCGTCTATTAACCGCCGCTGCCTACTTCTACGTAAAATATTCAATACGCAAGCCCCTGAACAAATTCCCTGAAAGTATGTCCGGTTAAAATGGTGGGCCCAAAGGGGGATAAAAGTTATCCCAGCCAAGGCCATCCCTGAAAAAAATTGAACTGAGGTCGTTTCATAAATAAAACGAGAGGTTTTATAAAAAGAAAATTTTCACTCATGGTATAGGATTGATTATTTGAACTTCCGGGATTAGAATAATAACATCTGTTGCAAGCCCTCTGGAATAAACCATGAGCTATATTTTTCGGAAAATATGAAAGAAGGAATATCTGCAAAAGGGAGAAAACGAGGAGGTAGACGAATGGATTGGGTAATATTGCAACAAAAAGTTCGTTCAAGAAGAAGAGGCAATGGACGGCATATTAAATGTTTATTTAATAAGAAAAGTATATAAAATAATCCAGCCCTAAGTACCTAAATGCATCACCCTTAGCCAGTGTCTACCAAAATAACGATGACGGAAGGACAGAGCGAACAGACGAGATCTAAAATGTGACGAAAAGAACATCTTGCTACAGAAAAAACACAGTGCTGTATATGGCAATGAGTAACCTGCAATAAAGTCTCGTCCTAATATGCTAATTTTTGAAAACAATACTTTCTTCGACTTAGCCCTTCAAACAATGGAAGGAACGTGAGAAAACATAAAAGAGCTCTGTTGTTTCCCCGTCCAGATTTTGTGTTCCTTTTCCTCTTTCCACCAAACGCGGCCAAGCAATGTTGGTGAAGAGGAATCGTGGAGGTGGAAAGTCTAATGACAGCGATCCGGAGAATGACAGGAATCCGGGACATCAAGTTTGAAGCCGACCGGGCGCTGCAGGGGAAAGGGGATAGAAGGGATTGAAACGCATGGGGTAACTTTAACACAGCACAACTATGGATGAATAAAATATCACTGTGCTATAGGATAGATGAATGGACGAGAAAGAGAGAGCAATGGAATAAGATTGATGTAAGAAAAACTTAACTTTGTATTTTTCACACTTTTACTGAGAAACCCTACCGGTTTCGACACTCCCGTGTCATTTTCAAGGGTGTTCTGATATTTACACGGTGGCAAGCCTTTATATATACCACTCCAAATGAGGGATAAAATGCAGGAGTGGTTGGGGAAATTTAGATGGTATGTGTTGAAGGTTAGGATGACGGGGAAATGCTTTTTAAAGGGGGGACGGGAACATGATACAATGGGGATAGATTGAAGGGTACAATTACATTTATCAATTTTGGTCCCAAAGCATTGGAAGCAGGTACAATCTCAAATTTTTCTATGAAATCCAGCTTTGCACCTTTGTCATGGACATTTAAAATCTCTACTCTAAAATCAGACGTGATTAAAATCAGATAAATGAGAAGCAAAGACTGACTTGTTCTCACCATGAATAAAATAATTAAAATGTTCCTTTGTCCTAATGTTAAAACTTCTACCCGTCTGACCTATATAAAAACAATAATAGTCCTGCGTATCACATCTTAACACATAAACTCCACTCTTGTCTACAGGATTAAAAATATCTTTAAAATTAAAAAGTAAATTTCCAATGGTCATTCTAGAATAAAAAAAAGGCTTCAAATTTACATTGCGAAATATTCTATTAATACTGTTGGGCATGGAGTTGCTTATAAACAAAAGTTAAGTTTTTCTTACACTGTCAATTTTTCATAAAGAATAAGGATGAAATGAAAACCATATATTGCCTAAAATATCGCAAATATAGCCTTATTCTAAGTGCTATGTAATGCCTAAGACACAATTAAGATATATAAACTTAAATTATATCTTCTTTGATATGAGAGTAATCCTTCCTGAACTTCTTCATCAATAAAATATATATTTATTTGCAGTTTCTCATCATTTTGTTGCAAGTACCTAGTGGATGCTTGGTGATGAATTCACCCGTTTTCAACTATTGAAGCTCGGCAATGCCTTTCAGCATAATACTTCGTTCAAAATCCTTTGGTTACACACCCAACGATAACCGTGGTGTCTTTGCCATCGCCGAACATATTTCCCTTCATGGCTTCATATTCATCGTAAAGACCCTGGCCATCCAACGTAACTTTTTCTCGTCCTAACGCCTCTTTAAACTGCAGCCAGTTTTAGATACCCTTTTCATAACATACGGACTCCGGTTAGAGAGTAGTAAGTCCTCGTTTTGAGGTCATTAGAGAGATTAGGTAGACCCTACGACTTTTTCCAGTGGGCATGCTATGCCCACTATGCTGGGCATACGACTTCTTTCGTTTGAATATCTTCTAATGCTAGACTTTCTAAACTACGCAAAAATACGAGCCATTCATGCTACAGACACACATGGCGCAAAATGATAATAATATTTTGTAATTTGTTCCAAAGTAAAAATATGATGACATTTATTAGAAAATACTTCACTAATACACAAATTCAACAGAAAAATATAGTATCATAAAGGTCGCTAGAGCAAAGACATGTACCTACTTGGTTTACACACATTATTAAAATTCCAAATTCATTAACTAAATGAATATAATCTGTATATATATAATATATAATTCTTTTGTATACTTTAAATATATATAATATATACTTATTTTGAATACGATTCCAATAACTGTAACGATGCGCAATATTTTTTAGGGCATCGAATAAAAACAATTCTTCAAAATGCACATTTCGGGGGATTATTCACCGTCGAAAGATGATGATTGATCACTTCCGAAGGTGAACTTCTATCTCGAAGTGGACTGTATAATTTGCATTTACGAAATTATTAGCAACAAAAGGTTGAGCCACGACAATCTGCCACTCACCGATCGCGTGCCCTCCCGACCGATGGCGATGCGGCAAGCAGCTGGACTCCACAGGGTTGCTTCTTTCACTTGATCCTCACTGCTCAGCGTTCACAGGTAGACTCACTTACACACTCATTCAACATCCACTCACTAGGCACACAAACAAATGATAAACGAAAACCGAAGTCCAGTGGCACCGCCGAGTGGTGGCGCGGCTCAACCTTGACATACCATTTGAAAACACAACTGAACATTCCCCCGCCCTTGGAACAACGTTCCAAAAACAACAAACCAACTAGACAATAATTATATTAATTGAGAAATAGAAAATCAAACAATTAGGGTACTTCCCCCTTCGATGTGATCATATGATCCAAACTAACTAAATCACACAATGGGAAAGGGAAAAACATGGAAAACAAAAACCAAAAAACAAAAAGGGGAAAGGATTTATCTTCACTCCAAGGGGGCTATCAAGGAGATTTATAAGGAAGGGGAAGCCCACGGAAAGGTTCACAAATACTAATAACCAACAGTCAACTAAATAAACAAACCTAACTTTACTACACTACCGAATCCTACTCACTAACATTAATTATCTTTTATTGGTAATGGACATAAGTCCTTCACTGACCGTCTATACACCCCCTGCTTGGTTTTAACCTCAGCGACTCTAACTAGGCCATCCGTTCCTGGGAAACAATTGCTAATTCGACCAAGTCGCCACCTACAAGGGCTACATTTCGGGTCCTTCAATATTACTAGGTCGCCCTCCTTAATATTACTACTTTTGGTAGTCCATTTCTCTCGCCTCTGGAGAGTAATTAGATAATCGTCCTGCCATCGCCTCCAGAATGTCGCCACTACTTGTTGCAGTAAACTCCATCGCCTTCTATATCCCCCTGGACCATGCTCCGGTTCTTCAGGAAGTGTGTAAATTGGCTCTTGCAGGAGAAAGTGGCCGGGAGTAAGAGCCTCGACATCGGTAGGATCCGTACTAACTGGAGTAATAGGTCTCGAGTTCAATACAGCTTCTATCTGAACGAGTACTGTGTAGAATTCTTCGTAAGTTAGTACTTGATCGCCGAGTGATGCTGCCAAATGTCTTTTCACCGACTTTACACCGGCTTCCCATAGTCCTCCCATATGGGGGCTGCCAGGAGGTATGAATCTCCATGCGATTCCTCTATCACCCAGATACCGTTCGGCTCTACTATTGAAGTCAGCTGATGACGTTACTTTCCTCCAAGTCGCCATCTTTCTCTGCGCCCCTACAAAATTCGTTCCATTGTCGCTATGAATTTCGGTCACGGCGCCTCTTCGCGAAATAAACCGCCTTAATGCGGCTAAGAAACAATCGGAACTCAAATCCGAGACAAGTTCCAAATGTATTGCCCTTGTTGCGAAACAAACAAACAAGCAAATATATCCATTTAATATCTTTGCTTTGCGTATTTTTCCCATTTTTAGGGCATACGGCCCACCAATGTCCACGCCTGTTATGCCAAATGCATTAATTTTCTCCAATCGAGAGGGAGGTAGATTACCCATAAACTGCTCTTTCGGTTTGGGGTTTGCATGAAAGCATTTCATGCAGTGCAATATTCTCCGACGAATAACCTCTCTAGCATTTATGATCCAAAATTTCGCCTGGATAAGGCAGTGCAAATGAAGTGAGCCAGGGTGTAGGTGAACCTCATGATAATAATCAATAATCAAAGTCGTTAAATGATGAGACTTCGGAAGCAGCATTGGGTGTTTCTGGTTGAATGCAATCTTGGCATGCTTCAATCGGCCTCCAACCCTTAGGACTCCTTCCTTATCTAAGAATGGGTTCAAATTTCTCAACCGACTGGGCACTACTTCTTTTCTTAATAAATCTAATTCCTTTTGAAATTCAATTCGTTGCACTAAAATTACCAAACGCACCTCTGCCTGTGCTAATTCTTCCGTAGTGAGATAACCACTATGTTTCTCCTTGGGCTGCTTACAATTATGAATGAACCGCAGGCAATATGCAGTAATTCTCTTCAAGCGTGAAAACGAGGAAAACTTCAACAACCAAGCTAGTGTATCCTGTTCTAGTACCGTATGGAGATTAATTGTTCGAGCTTCCACTTCAAGGGCATCACACTCCGTGTGGTTAGCTAGTTTTGGAGCCCTCGGCCACCCCTCCAATGGTTGACTCAGCCATAACGGGCCCGTCACCCAACTCGCGTCCTCGATAAATTGACGAGGAAGGGCTCCTCTCGATGCTATGTCACTAGGGTTAGAGTCTGATGGCACATACCGAAATTTGTTTGGAGATAATTTCTCTTGAATCAGCGTCACTCTATTTGCAATAAAGGATTTCCAGCGGTGAGGTGACGACTTTACCCACTGAAGAGCAACCATAGAATCACTCCATACGACAACATCTGAAATTATGCAGTGATGGCGCAATATATCTCTGGCATACTCAATAAGGTTAGTAGCTAAAACAAGGCCTAACAATTCTAATCGAGGCAGTGATATCCGCTTGATCGGTGCTACCTTTGACTTAGCTATCAGTAATGAGGTAGCAACAGTCTGATCGGCCTTCACACCTCGTAAATAAACCACCGCAGCATAGCCCCTCTCAGAACTATCCGCAAAAGCATGTAACTGCAGGTCGATTTCCGAGTCTAAATTCAAGCAACGGCGTAATTCAAATTTCGAAATGAGTGGTAACTCACTGCGGAATTGCCTCCATTTGGCAACTACTTCCTCTGGAAGAGGGTCATCCCAATCAAGTCCGCTATGCCAAAGATACTGAATAAGCCATTTTCCATAAAATGTGACGGGACTAATAAAACCAAGCGGATCGAACAAGCGGGCAACCTCCGACAATATGGTTCTTTTCGTAATATCACCAAACCCAGCAACAAACTTATACGAAAAATTATCCTTTCTAGGATTCCAAGTCAAACCCAAAATTTCCGCGGCAGGTTGGTTTTCATATTGAAAAGTAAATACCTCCGGTTTCAGAATACAAAACTCTGAGGGTACATTTTTTAGCAGTTCGACCTTATTGCTCAACCATTTGCGCAACTCAAAGCCTCCACGATCCAAAAGCTTCTTTAATTGACACTGCAATTTTAACCCTTCGTCGATGGTTCGAAATGAGGAAACTATGTCGTCCATATACGTATTTTCTCTAATAATTCGAGATGCAACTGGATATTCTACACCTTCATCGCATACCAACTGATGAAGTGTACGAATTGCCAAAAACGGGGCCGATTTCAGTCCATAAGTTACGGTGGTCAAGCAGTACTCTCGCAAATCCTCCTCGGGACTAAATCTCCAAAATATCCGTTGCATGTCGTAATTGTCCGGATGCAGTTTAATGTTTCTATACATTTGGCGGATATCTGCGATCACCACAACCTCATGCAATCTAAATCGTGTTAATATATCGATTAGATCCACTTGCAATTTGGGTCCCTTATATAACACATCGTTCAATGATATGCCATTAGTGGTTTTCATTGAACAATCGAAAACCACCCTAAATCGAGCGAATTCCTCCGTCGAGCGATAAATACAATGGTGCGGAATGTAGTAAGACAGTACCGATGGGGGACCAGATGCCTCAATCATATGGCCTTGCGTAATGTAATCCTTCATAAATTCATTATACTTGGCTCGTAAAGCGGCGTTTTTCTTCAATCTATTTTCTAGCATATAAAATCTTTGCAGAGCTAAACCATAACTTTGTCCCAATTCTGGTATATCTGTAATAAAAGGTAGCCGAACAACATATTGTTTACATTCACGAGCTACATTTTTCTGATAGTGTTGTTCACAAGCATCATCTTCCGGACTGCACTGGTATCTCCTCGGAGGTTCCTCATATTCCCAGAACTTTCGCACTAAACTTTCAATGCTCTCACCTAGCGTTGAGCAAAACACCTGGATTTTATTATCGATATTTTCGATTTTCCCTATCAGGCAATGACCAAAAACTGTAGGTAAAATGTCAGGTGTCCCTGCCGGCCCAATTATTGGCGCGTCAACTACCACGCGCGCAAACCATTCGGCGCCTAATAGTACATCTATCGTTTCCTCATCGTAATACCTCGGGTCCGCAAGTTTCAATCCCACAATATGCGGCCATGTTCTATTAACGACCGATATTTTTGGACACTGAGCAATATGAGGGACCACCATAGCGTTGATATCATATTTCAACGTGCTTTGGGAGGAAGGCTTTATTTTCAAACTGACCATTCCAGAGGATACTACGGCGTTATTATTTCCAAACCCGAAGATGGGCGTTCTAATTTTATTGGAATTTAGCCCTAACCGCCGAACGCAGGATTCAGTGATAAATGTTCCCTGACTTGCGGTGTCAAGCAAGAGTTTAATGGCACGACCTTTGCCATTAGTATCCAATACGATTGCCCTAGCAGTTGCAAGCATCACTACGGACCCCGACCGATGAGTGCAAGTTTGAAGTGTGGAAACCTCGTTAACCGGATTTTTTTTCGTCTCGCCTGAGTCCGCGCTCGCTAATGGAGGGTTATGCTGTCGATACTCTGCCGTAGCATTACCTTTAGCCTCAAATTTCGAACTTGAGTTCCCACGATTGGCAAAGCAAAGCAATTCATTATGTCGCATTTTACAGTTGGGGCATGGCTGTTGGACTTCACAATCTTTTAAAAAGTGTTCTTGGCTAAAACAAACTAGACAACAACCTTTTGCTTTTACTACCCTCAGCCGAGAACCCACAGGTAATTTCAAAAACTTCCTGCATTTCTCCAATGAGTGCGACAATGAACAATTTGGGCACGATTTCTGGCTGTCCGTGTTAACAACCATACTCGTAGATTTTCTAAACGATTGTGCTGGCTTATGGGTCCTTTTATGCAATCCAGTTTCCACCGGTAACGATGAAGATGCCTCCAAAACTTTGGCTTCCTCATTCAAAAAATCAAAAAAGGTTTGTAAAGACGGCTCTACAACGTTCAATGCTATCTTTTCCCATCGCTCTCGCAACACGGAATTGAGTTTTCGACGCAACAGAAAAATCATTAATACAGACCAACTTTCGACATTGTGCCCCACAGCGCTTAACGCACCAACATACTCAGTGATTAACGTGCAAAATTTACGAATAGCTTGAGCTTCCCTGCTGATTGGGGTCATATCAAACAGAGCCTCCAGATAGGCATTTGTCAGCCTATTAGGATCCATATAGCGTGATTTCAAACTCTCCCACGCGACCGAATAATTTCCCGAGGACACAGGTAGGGATGAGACACACGACAATGCTTCCCCTTTAAGAACAGATTTGAGGTACAAAAATTTCTGCACGTCACTCAATGAAGGATTATCATGCACCGCGGATAGGTATAAATCATAAAATGCCTGCCATTGCATTAAATTACCATTAAACTCTATCAAATCGAGTTTAGGGAGCGCTACTGCATGACTAACATTACTCTCCACGGCAGCATGATTCCCCGTTGACCTTAAGCGAGGCTCCACATCGGGGAAGTGAGTGAGGAGGATTGCCTTCGTATTGTAGAACATCGCCTCGAACTCCTCAGTCCTCTTACGCAATTCTTTGTCCCTTTCAATCGGAGGGGACTGTTTCGCGTACAACGCAGCTAATTTTGGAATGCCCTCATTAAAATCGTCTGCAATTTTATCAACCTGGTCTGTCATAGCTCGTAATAAATTCCTCTGTTTTACATCACTCGCATTCTTTTCGAACTCTTTGGCGACATTATCGATACGAACCATCTTCGCAAGGAGAGATGCAATACGAAACTCTAAGTCGTCGATCGCCGGCATTTTCAGCTACCTGTTAAACCAAGCAAGGGTGAACAACCGACCAAATCCTATCGATATCTACACTGATATTTAACGATATCCGGCCCGAAGGACCATATGATCACTTCCGAAGGTGAACTTCTATCTCGAAGTGGACTGTATAATTTGCATTTACGAAATTATTAGCAACAAAAGGTTGAGCCACGACAATCTGCCACTCACCGATCGCGTGCCCTCCCGACCGATGGCGATGCGGCAAGCAGCTGGACTCCACAGGGTTGCTTCTTTCACTTGATCCTCACTGCTCAGCGTTCACAGGTAGACTCACTTACACACTCATTCAACATCCACTCACTAGGCACACAAACAAATGATAAACGAAAACCGAAGTCCAGTGGCACCGCCGAGTGGTGGCGCGGCTCAACCTTGACATACCATTTGAAAACACAAATTGAACCATTTGAAAACAAACAAAAACACAAAACACAAAACAATTTTTCCAGTGGGCATGCTATGCCCACTATGCTGGGCATACGACTTCTTTCGTTTGAATATCTTCTAATGCTAGACTTTCTAAACTACGCAAAAATACGAGCCATTCATGCTACAGACACACATGGCGCAAAATGATAATAATATTTTGTAATTTGTTCCAAAGTAAAAATATGATGACATTTATTAGAAAATACTTCACTAATACACAAATTCAACAGAAAAATATAGTATCATAAAGGTCGCTAGAGCAAAGACATGTACCTACTTGGTTTACACACATTATTAAAATTCCAAATTCATTAACTAAATGAATATAATCTGTATATATATAATATATAATTCTTTTGTATACTTTAAATATATATAATATATACTTATTTTGAATACGATTCCAATAACTGTAACGATGCGCAATATTTTTTAGGGCATCGAATAAAAACAATTCTTCAAAATGCACATTTCGGGGGATTATTCACCGTCGAAAGATGATGATGGAACCAGGTTTTAACGGAGTGGTTGTATCTACATGCATTAAAAAGAGCGAAAAAATCTCGCCAAAGGACATGAAACGTTTCGTTAATTTTACTTGATTGATGATTTTGCGCTGTCATTCTCAATTAACTCACCTCCCTCCAAAAAAGCCCAAGTAGGAAAAAATGCATTGTCACGAAAAATGAAAGCAGAAGCAAGCCATGAAAGCACCGAGTGTGTACATTTCGAACACCTCTTGGGAAACAATATATGCTGGAAATATGTAACAAGTCCCCTCACTCCCCCGCCGGCTACTAACTGCACACAACAAAAGCTTTTCACGGAGCCATAGCCCTAACAAAAGGGTACAAAAAACTTGAAGTTCTGGCGATCGCAAAAAATATATTACACTGACTATCGCTGACGCTTCTTTTCAGGACTTAACCCAAAATTCTTGAAAAGGCTGTAAAGTGTATTGGGCTTCATAAAGGGAGAAAACAAGGCAAGAGACGCGTCATGATTAACGATGATGATAATGGTTAAAAAAATATTTTCTTTAGGGAAGGGAAAGTGTTGAAATGAAGGGTGAGTGAAACAGGGAGAGAGAGAAAAATGATGAACCTCAGAAACGTAAATTCAGAACTGTATCCAATCAACATTTTTTTAGCTTTATCGCCTCCATCAGCTTCCACTAATGCCGTCATATTCTTGGCGTTAGTACTATTTCTAGAATAGATACAAACAATATTTTTAATAATTTCCAGCTACCTATGCAAATTGATTGTATGGACATCTATCCCGAGTAAAATTACTGTGATTTGATGTCATAATTATACAGTACGATAAGTTATGATGATGATTTTAACTTATAAACCAACAAAAGGAAACATTATACTTAATGAAGCCTAATTTAATCTAATGCATACACTTGAGATGCTGAAAAACATGATTCGTAATGGTCTTGATATATTAAGTGATTTCAATAATCAGTCCGTTACTTTCAGATCTAAGCTTATGAAATACTGAAAAGGTTCAAATAAATTGAAAATAACATTGAAGAGAGACATTGAGCTAAATATCGCCTTGAATGATAATTTAGCAAGCAACAATCTGAGGTATCTTTAAAGGACGAACTGTTTAAACATCGTCAATGATTTAATTTGGAGGAAAAAATAGCAATGGCCTTAGCGACGCTCGAAAAAAAAACAGAAAAAAATCGACGTAAATTACACATTAAATAAAAATCTGGATTACATAGTGCAAGGGTAAGAATGCATGAAGCTTTGTTCGTAAAAATATATGAATGAGATCAATTCATCTTTAACTGCTGTAATGAGTGAAATAAGAAATAACACTCTCGATAGAAATAGAAAACATAATTTGTGAATATAAAAGTTATGAATATGATTTCCAATTAATAAGATATGTTGGATTATTATTTGAGAATGCGAAACCCCTCACAGCCAACAACGAAAACGTTTTGCTGAAATATTTCCACCAATTTTCCCCTTGAAAGGCGCACAACTATTGCAACAGGTATAAAAAGTACTATTATTTTATTTATTTAGATACGCGATGGCTTAAGCCACCAATAAAAATAAAATAACACACTATTCGGAGAAGAACAGTTTAACAGCAAAAAATGAACCAACTCCAGATTAATTCCCATGCTCAAAAAATGTGCATAATAGAATTGATATAAGCAGAATAGGAGGAAAATACTAGGAAACTTAGGAGGATGAGTTAATAAGACAGAAATGATATTCAGTGAAAATAAGGTAGAAGAATGATTTTGTTTTTTTACGGCCAATAATATATTGGTCAGGCACAAGATCGAGACGATCCACATACCACCCCAAAAAATCAAGGATTGCATTGTCCGAATTAAAGACCCAATCGTTTGGGACGTTAGCGGATAGAAGCATATTATGTATTTAAATCGAAGGGGTTGTTTCGATACTTCTAAGGTTCATCGATATTTTCGTTCGGAGTTCATCCTCATTGTGAATACGCATATCGTTTGGGAGGTTAGCGGGTTTCCAGAACCTTCAGCGCCTCCAGAGCCGTCAGCGCCCCAGCCATCACTCAAGCCTGACTCCTTTGGACCTCACACCTTATTTTCGCTCCCGGCTCTCCAAATCAGCTCCCCTTAACCCCCGAAATTTCGGTGTGTTTGGGCAACATCTGTACAAAGGGTACAATAGGAGGAAGGCAGAGAGGCATTTGCTCACCTCATAAAAAAATGGAACGTGCCGGTAGTATTTAGACTGGATAAAATACAAATTAATCAATAGCAATCCATGTTGGTCGATACATTTTCATGGGCAGGGCAGTAAAAAATCTTACAATAATGGAAGTCAAGCACGTAACACCCTCTCAGGAGCCAATTAGCAATGTTCTTTTCACCCTGTTCGGGGCAACTTTCTTGACACGCCTCCTCACGCAATTTTTCCACCTCAAGGCAGTCAGCCAGTTCCAAGACTTCAAGCCCTCCTCCCGCGTAAGAACTCACGTCCGGGTGCAATGTCGACCCATTACCGACCACCCCTTCGACCACCCCTATCACACCCTTTCCCTTACACCCCTTCCCCTCCCCCAATCACGCCGTCTCTCCACCACAACCCATACTTTCTCCCCCGTGGCTGCGAACATATTTCCGCCCCTCCGAATTATAAATTGTCACACGCGATTCGCTAAGCCCAGGTCCGTGTCGCACCCGCGGGAGGAGCAGAGGAGGGATGGGACACTCAAGAGTGTGCGGCGGACAGGTCGGGTGCGGGGAAGAGGATCCATCTTTCGCCGCGCGTCAAAAGGTGGTGACGAGCGGAGCCGGATGCTGGTGATTGCCAGGGTTCCAACGGGCTTCCCCGGGCGAAGAATTTCAAAATTAGCATGTGCTTCGGGATAAATGACACATCCCCATTGACTGAGGCGAGAGGGACAGGGAATAGGCCGTGGAATTTTTATTAGGCAACGCCAATATTCAGAAGGGACATGGAATCTACCAGGAAATGACTCCGCAGGAAGATGAAGACAAGTAAAAAAATTTCCGGGATAAGTTTGTGATCGCTCTTCACGAGCCTTCACTACAAGAAGGCTTTTTGTTACACCGTGGATATCAACAGGATTTCGAAAAGTAATTCGAATAACGACAGAAAAATTTTTTTTTCTATGCCAGGGGTCGACAAAGGTATTCCTAACAGCAATCATTCGAGAGCCAGCAATATATGTACATTTAAAGATGAGATAAAATTTAAGAAATATTATAACAAGCAATAATGCTAGTTGTACTTCATAGTTTCTCCTTCATCATGGGGGAGACCATGCTGGAAAAAATGTTGTCGCCTGACACAGATCTACGCAGTTACGCCGAAAGGAATGAAAAATGAAATTCATTCGATTTATTACTACTCACCATATAATAATATTATTAGACGATGCATATCTCAGTGGTTAACTTTTGTAATAGCATGGAATGTTACTATTTACGTCACCATCGATTCCATTTTACTTCATCTACGACCGAAGTAAAATGGTAAGCAACCCTTTGTTTCTACAATTTTTACGAAAAAAAATTATTTCACGCTAAATATTTCGAGTAAAGTATTCCGTAGACCTCAAGATGTTTGCTTTACAGCTTTAACCCCTTTCTTGTCCTTATTATAACAATAGCCTGGTAAGTTTTTGTAATTCCAAGGGGTAACGCGTCGGCTAAAATATGAGAATATGTAATTTATCACGGGCAACATTATTGATAACGATACTCCTCCTGTTAAGTGACATAGAGCAGGAGTATTCTTCTCCAAGGTGCTTTTTTTGCCAACATGATCCTAATTCCCAAAGGAGACTCCATCCAATATTCAAAAACCCTTCAGCGCCATCGACGTTCATCCGTAGAAGCTGGTGAGTGATGCATACTGAGATGTCTAAGCTTACGTCTTACTGCACTATATTCCACGTCATCGACTTTAACGTGTGGCAGCAAACTTGTTGAGCGCCAAATCTTGCTCTAGGGTCATGCTTTTCCCGAAGTACTGGAAAAGTTTGATGTGCCTACGGCGCCTTTTACGGCTTTGTTTTTGGGGCAGCAGCGTAAATCTATTGTACGGGAATCACCTACTTGACACTGGGATTTTGAGCACCCGAAATTTAGGGCATGCTAAATTTTGGTTATAAAAAATGTTTCATTCCACCTGTTTCGTCATTATCGTCAATGTAAGATCACGTTTGGATAACTATTAGGAATTCATAAAACTACCTACTCTAAAAATATATTTAAATTGTTTAAGCAATCGCATAGGAATAAATGCGAATGTTTTCCTATTGTGTAGAAGTCAGTAACATTTAATTATAAACACTATCAAAATCGCTAAACATATATATGGCTGCCAACAATTTACAAATCTAGTTTTCGTATTTTGTGGAATTATATCCACGCGAAACACTGCATTCAGAAAAATACAGTAATACGTTAAAAACATTTAAAACAATCGACGAGTATTAAATACTTAAAATTCATTCAGAAAAAGATTAAGAGCACTAAGAAATAATATAACGTTCATCCGTTCAATTTACGGATATTAAAATCAATTTATGAAATAATTCGGTTAATATTTGCAACAATATCTGCAATCATATAGCTCTCTTCTTTAAACTTACAAAAAAGTTAAAAAAAACATGTCTTTATTGATCTGCGAATTAAGGAGTGTCTAGTCCTCTCTTACAATTAACAGATTATACAATCACTAACATCCATGCCCCGGGTAGTGAAAAATCCTCCCAGGGCGGGAATCGCGACCCTCCGATCGACAGGCGAGGGATTTACCCCGCCGCCACCGGGGCCTGCAAAAGTTCGATCAATCGTCAATCAATTTGATCTTTCATATTCTCGGGTCAACGGTTTTCCGCCATGCCTCTCCCCTGAGATAGAGTAAGTTATGAAAAAATGGCACGTCACAAGCACGAAACCAATTATTTCCTCCGAATAATATCCCGCGATCATTTTCCAGGAAGTTCGTGTTGTCCGTATTAATGCCACATTCACTTTGGCCACATCCACCGAGGCCGAACCAAAGAAATGAGATGAGACATTTGCGAAGATACCCCCAGCCGATCGCCCCTCATTTGAATACAAACTGTTGGAAATGAAAACGGAATGAATATCCAGATCCCGTGAAGAAAAGGAAGTTATGAGAAATCAATCCTCTCTTTCTCCGAAGGCTCCTTCACTCCCTCCCTGAGCCCCTCTTGAACTCCGCGCCCTTGCTCCAAAAAAGAAACGAGGGTCACCTTGGGCTATTTTCTCCCAAACGTCGCCGAGACGTCTCACTCTTTTGTTTGAACCCCACGTAAGGCGAGACGGACTAAACCGTTTTCGCACGGGGGAGTTTTCCGCGGCTTGGGGGAAGGTAGATATCCTTCCGCCCGAAGTTGTCTGAGTTCTAATGCAAGGAGCGGCGCTCCGGGCATGTGGTCAGGTCGAGTTTGACGGCGGCTTGGGAAGCAGTGGAGGGAGGAGTTTGGGTTTTGAATGGAACGAAGAAAAAAGACTGAGGGCGGGAAGCGAGAGGGTCGGAGGTGAGCGTGGGAGGGATTCTTAGGATCATGGAGCAGGGTGGATGAGGAGGATGGCGCTGACCGAGTCTGTAAAGCGAGACTAATTGGACCGAATTTAGAGCAAAATGGCAAAGTTACCGAAACTTTGGGGTATAAATATCTGCTCCGAAATCTGAGATGGAATTAACTTCAGCGAAACTTTTTGATGAAGATAAGATGTGGCTCTTGTTGCTCGCACATTAAGTATAATATTCCAGGATAACTAGAGGGGTAATGACGGACCTCTACAAATTTAAGGGCATCTGACTAGATTTACAGGCGACAGGCGTTAAGTAAATGCTCGGTGAGCGTAAGTAAATGCTTCGTGAGCGATAGACAACATATGCCCTCAAAACCACAGCAGCAGCAAAAGATATTAACACTAGTTTTCCATTACATGATTATGGTTCAACAATAAATTTTTGAGGTAACACTCAATACCAAAATTTAGCTCTTAACTGTTGTGGTGTCTGACATTTAATTCAATATTACCCTCCGTTTACCGAGTCTTTCGACTATTTTTTTTTAGTTTTTGGGTGATTTTATCATCACATGATAACCCAACAAGAAATCAACTTCCCATCAAAAGGAATTTAATTATTTTGGTTGAAAAGGAGTTGTGATTTGGAGGTATAATTGCAGAAGATGTGAGGTAAGGTTGTAATCTGACAAAGAATGGTTCATTAAGATACCAGTCAATTTATATGACAATTTAATTAGATAACACACCAACCGTTATATTTATTCAAGAATATAATATAATTAATGGGCGGAATTAAGCAGTACACACCAAGTTATATGAACATTCCTGAAGGTTAAATGATGAGCAGAGTTGCTATTGCCAAATATTTGACGGAACAGCTACTGAACTAGTGCATAATCCCATTTCACTTAGGTTGAGGTAAAATGTGTCATAAATGGAATTCCCAATACTGCGGCATATAACTAACTGCAAGGCATAGAAATCTGCTGCGCCTCTACAACTTTAGCTTTGGCACGAAAATACTAGTTGCAGCGGAAGGAATTTGATTACTATGCAAGGCATATTCATGCATCTGACGAGGGAACTACTAAGAGAGACTCAGGCATTTCGAACATTTATTGCTGTGGTAAGACATGCGATGAGGGAAATTTTTATACGCGTTATGGGTATTTTCCGGTTTTCCCTCTCGGATGGCAAGGCAGAAGTCTCAATTATATCCCGGCTGAAGTTACAGTTATTCAGTTTTCTTCTTCATCCCATTCTGTCACTATTTTTTTACCCTATTTCTAACTGTTACGTTGTCTTTATACTATCTACGGATCTTATCCATGCTGCTTTCTTGTATACGCAAATATATAATCACTTTAATTTCCTTACACTATTTCACATCCTTATCTTTCCTCTACCTATAAACAATAAAAAAGTCTTATCTACCAAAATTTCTGATGTCTCCGTTTTGCATTCTAATTTAATTTCAAATGCTCAGTTCTTTACACATGGAAAATTTATTTCGACATATTCATTGAAAAATTCTTCTACAATACTTTTCGCTGAGCGACTGAGAAAAGACTGCTTGAGTCAAGTTGTCTGAGAAATCTTATTAATTTAATTACGAGTATATGCCTGCTAAGTGATCCTTACTTCATAAAGAAAATTACCTAAGCTATTGAAAGTCGTAAGTATCACAAGAAATACGATGTAAAGTCGAAGGATTTCTTTTTTACGATAATTTTAATCAGCTCGACTATGGAGTCAATTCAGCATTTACTTTAAAGAAATACATTCATGTACTCAATGAATTTACTAATTTATAACACCAGAATATTACTATCAAACATTATGTTATAATATTTTTTCTTAAATATGCTTTAATATCTCATTAGTAATGATATTATTCATACGCCATACATTTTGGCTAGAGCGACCGCAGCGCCGCTTGAAGTCGACTTTCAGACATTTCGTCTGCTATAAGCGCAGAAATTGGTGGATTTAGGGAAAAACACGGTGGGTTGATGCCTATTTTTCGTGTCATTTTATTCCTTCTGAAATTACGCATAAAATATCCGTTTTTTGCAAAAATGACATGCCACTATGGTATTTTTAAACGTTATATTCCCATGCGATGGCCATTCTCGCCGTTAATCGTATGTAATTTCAAATGCAATTTGTGGAACAAGGAGTATGGGTTGGTATAATTATCTTTACTTTATTAGACAGAGGAACTTTAGTTCTATAAGTGCTGAAAATTTAAAAAAATGACATGACTTTCACTTATCGGATCAACCTCCTTAAAGGGCGCGGGTTCGGACCCCATGCAGAGCATATGACCTAGAATTCAGTTCTTAGATTAAACAGGGCAATATAACCTAAGGTGCTGTAGCACCTAAAACCCAAATCTATCACTACACACAGCGCCTGTAATTAGCTCTTTAAAATGGCAGTAATAATGATACTGGCAGACATTCAAATATAAAGAATTCAGACAACGAATGGTTCTTTTTTAGAGATCACTACCGGCAGGACGGCTAAAACTGAGATAAAAATTAATTTCCCAGGTAGTATCCGCGATACAATAATATATTTTCTACCGGCCACGGAGCACCATTTCAATGATAATAGAATAGAATAT
Source organism: Platycnemis pennipes (assembly GCA_933228895.1). NCBI lineage: Eukaryota > Metazoa > Arthropoda > Insecta > Odonata > Platycnemididae > Platycnemis > Platycnemis pennipes. The sequence goes on along the minus strand of OW121851.1, from coordinate 132,287,516 downwards.
TTATTTATTCGGCTCCGAGTATCACCCATAGAGCATATACAAAATTTTACAAAGTGAACGGACATACGTAACATTGATAAATTTCATACATGCCTAACAGATTACAAAAGTAAAGACAAGAATAACAAAAAATAACAATAGGTCATTGGTTTATGAAGGTAAAACACAGCCGGAATGTTACATAGAGTTATACTAGGCATTGAGATATTACCAGAATCATTTGTTATTCAGGGTCTGATACAGTTTATATTTGAATGTGTGTGGGGACGTCAATCTTTTAAGATGTAGGGGCAGGGAATTCCAGTATTTAGACGCAGTAATTAGGAAAGAATTAAAATACACATTAGTTCGGGGTGTGGGATAGTATAAAGAATTGTAGTCCGAGCGGGATTTCTTGCACGTGATATCTGACCTAACCTTAAACATTTCCAGAAGGTATTCCGACGTTTTTTCTTGGAAAAGAGAAAAGAAAAGCCCACAAAAAGTATTTCCTTCTGACACTAGGTTTTAACTATCCTAGGTTAAATAAATGCCCCAACACATGGGCATCTTTCCTAAGGTTCAGGACAAATCTGACACAAGTATTAAGTAATCTTTGTAATTTTTGGTCCAATTCTTGAGGGATGATAATAGACCAGTGGCAGACGTATTGATTCCTAAAACGGCTCGCAACTCGTGCGGCCGTTTAGAAGGAAGCATAACCGCTGGAACTTCCCCATTCCCGCACCGCCGATAGGCCGGCCGACAAGCACCACGCCCTGCATCACCGCCACCAAAAGGATTAGGCTCGAAAATGCATCACACCTCACGCCCATGGAACTCTCCCTCCCGCACCTGTGTTTCCCGTGAAGCACGCCCCACGCGTGACGACAGTCGATTGTTCCCACCGACGGGAGTGAAGAACGCGAGCCAAATCTTCCGCGGAAAGGGGTTGGTTGAGGCCGAAGGCATTAACTGGAGATCAGATGTCGATCCCGTTTACGGGGTGGGGCGGAGGCCGTGTGGAGAAAATGTATGGAGGCCTGACGAAGGGTTGGTGGTACTAGGGAGCTTGCTGGGAGCGGGGCAGAGGGGGTACGGATTGATTGGGGGTGAGAGCGAGTGAAAGGGAGGGGATGGAATAATTCCGCGTCCGGGTAATCCCACGGCAACCCCGCCGCAACCGCGAACGTAGCGAATGCGAGGATAGCAGCGGATTGGACAAAGATGGAGAGGAGGAAGGGAGTAGTTGGGGGCGAAGAGCCGGATTGGAGGGGAATGGAGATGAGAGAGAGAGAGAGTTTGCGTGGCTACGCGCGATGTGTTCCCACCTCGAAAACATTCGCATCTGACGAGTCAGCACCAGGCAAGTTACACGAATTTAGGTGGAGCACTGAAGAGGATCTTTACGCTGAACCAACCCGTAAGGAGGCGAACTTTTAATGGAAGTCATAAAATGCCTTTTGAATCGTCAGAGAGGTCATCATAAATATTTGGTTCGGCTACTGGAGAATGTAGCTAGCGGATGTATAATTTTAGTAGATCAAAGTTCACGAGAAGAGATAATAGTATCGGAGTGTTACGAATAAAAGTGCAAAGTGAACTTTAACACAAAATGCGAGCAAGTAGAAAAGAGAATATAATACACTTCTCAATAATTTAATGAGAAAGAATGCGGTCACAAATATCCGATACTGGACAATGCACATGTTCGAATTTGCATCAATTATTGCAGCAATTCAATTCTTAGGTTCGAAAATTAATTTGGATAAAAATTGATTCCTTATTGAGAAAATAAGAAATGTATGTAATAAGATTTACTTCAACAAAATCATATACCGTATCATTTTTTTGCAGAGCACAATCAGTGTTCCGTGTATGTACATACATATAAGGAAGAAGACTAATTTAATGACATTTGTGGCACTGCATGTTAATAGTGGTTGGATGTGAAATTTAGCTAGAGAGATGGATGGAAACCTATGAGCTAGATAATGCAAAATAAAAGAAAAATCTCTTGAATACAGAATGAAAAGAGGGAAAAGTGAAATTAATTTAAATTAATACGAAAGCAGCCATTTATAGGTCACAGATGGAGTACAACTCGCAACAAATCTCGTAATTCGGAATATATAATTACGGAGAAATACTCATTCAATTTCACTGAAATGTTCGTTCACCACAAAGAAAACTGTACCATTATTATGCATCTTCTATTTCTGGAAACGCGATCGAAAGACATCAAGACGGAAAACGGATGCGTGACCCATTCCGAAAATATCGTGAGACCCAAATCACGGGGGGGACTTAGGGAATAGAGGCGAAAGGGCGGCTGACCGGTGGATCCTCACGCTGAGAAACGAATTAAATCAGGGCAGCGGCAACCGCCATGAGAAACATGACAAGGGGGTGAGTTTGGAGAGGCCGACAGCTAACAGGTACGGTTACAAGCCGTTGAAATGACATGATTGCTTTATTTTATAATCATAAGGAAATTGCTCTACCACTATGGAAGAAGACTTGTTTCTTGTAGAGAAGTTATGCATTAGGAGCAGAAAAGTGGCGCAAAATCAAATATACGATCTGACGTACATCATGTGAGATAAACACAAGCAGAAAAGACAATTTTTAAATAACATATATTTTTCTGAGATTTCGCAAGTAATAAGCGGGCTAATAACGATGTATATTTTAAATTTTTTTCACTGGTGTGCAAAAAATGCTTTCAAAAAATCTTGGTTTTTAACAATAAATTACATTTATTTCGGATACCAGTTAACTAAATGAATTCAAAATTTATCTCGTGTTGTATTAATGGTATGTGCCATTTCTAAATTAAGGCAAGTGTAATGTAAAATACTAAAATACTTGATAAAGCTACTAATGTTCATACATATTACGTTCCATTCACTATAAATTAGAACAAATAAATAGAAGAATAACCCCTAACAGCTGAATTGAGCACATAATTTCCCATGAAAAGGAAATAAATATAAACTTTCCTAAAAGATGGATACATTTAAAAATATCTATTTTTATAAAACAAATTTTGGGCAAAATGATTTGACGGGACACGGCAACGCCTGGATATTTTTTGCAAATGTAAATAATTCGACCAATTTGATAATTTTGCAAGGGTCAATCTAATTCAGGTAAAAAATAACATATAGAAGAAGTAATTTTTACATTAATAAGGTAACTATTGGGTAAAAAAACATGATTTATATTTTATATACTTATATTGATGTGATACAATTCTACATCAAAATATTTTACTATATAAATATAATGCGTACTGTGAATCAGATAAACGCAACCGATTCAAATGCCTGATTTTGATATTAAGCTTCTAATAGAAACATACATGACCTATTGTGTGTCAAAATCCCTTGATCCACCACTGCCGAGCTTTCAGTTATCGCTGTTATTATCGTTTCAATATAAAATACGGTTAATATCCATAACGGATTTCAATCAGTATTGCATAAAATAATATTCCCGGTTGAATACCATTAGAGGGGTATATACAAAATTTAGAATTACTCGAATTTTCTCTTTGCGCATCTTTTAGTTTCGATTTCAAGTAAAATAGTCCTGTCCATAGCCATAATAAATATTGGTCCCGTCTTTTTCTTTGAGGGAATTTGAGAACTGATATATGGTATTATTAAGACTAAAAAAAAGACCATATACATTGAAAAAGGTTATATAATGTATGAAAAATATATACTATTTTTTAGGTATGTAATTATGTTATAAAATTTATGCAATTAGACGAAAAGACTGCATATGTCGATTTGTAGTCCATATTCTTCTTTGCTAGAAACACAAACTATCGCATGCTTTCAAATATTTAAAGACTCATTCATTTTATTGTGAGCCAGTGTTTTTCCCTTCAGTAATTTTTTTCGGCGTTTCGGTTTTCAATTTCAAAACAATTCCACCGTCGGTCTCCTTCCAAAACAGCGCAGCAAACAACAACTGCATCCGAATTGGAAGAGCCTGATGCGAGTTTTCAAATTGAGGTTCACGAGTTAAGTGCCCGCATTCTGCTCGCATTGAAAAACTTTGACAAAGTATGACATTCGTTTTCCTAGCAAACAAAATTTGTGAGGCGACGGCGAACGGAGCGAATTCTCTTCATGCTGCAGATTTTTTATTCAAAAAGTTTCCGAGGAAAATGCTCCGATATTTTACTGCTTAAGGTGGAATTTGAACGGTATCATAGGTTTCATTTTTGCTCATAAGGGCGTTGTAAGACAGATTTAATAAATAAAGACATTAGGATCATTTTTGTAGCACGAAGATAATTACAGAAATCACCACTATGCATCCGCTTGGTTAGTGATCTCACACAATCATCTATTATTTACACCTGTGACTCTTTGATAGAAAAGAAATTCTCAATTGAGTGACCTCAATCACTACAGAGACTTATCAATAATTTCTGGTGTTTACTCACCGAATTTTAACCTCTTTCGATAACCACTCGTTGTGTTTGTCGAAGCTGATGAGAATCGCAGCAATTTCCTGGAAAAGAAAGGATCTGGTTTAACATTCGAACAAATATTGAGTCAAGGAATAATAGTGGAACATGCACGGGAACAATTCCATGCTACTGACAGGTCTCTGACACAGTCTCATTTCAGGCTGAATATAAAATATACGATAAATTTTTGATTGAAAATTTAATGCATAAAAATAGCGTCCCAGGTAAAAATGCAACGCAAAAGTGAAAACACCGGGCAAATAACAGAACATATTGCATGTTTTGTTATTCCTGACTTATCTCAGAAGAGTGGCATAGAAAGTGAGATATCCATGAATGGCAATCCGCATTGCACGACCCTACGGTCGTTAATAATAATAAAAGGTCTTTATTGGGGCGAGATCGAGACAAAACTGTCCCTTCTGCTATCTAACCCCTCGTCAAAGTAAATACATAAAACATATGATTGTCATGACTTATACACCTATAATATGAGGTTAAAAAAGTAAATAATTTAAACATTATAGGAAATGAATCAAGGGATTCAAGAATGATAAATGAACAAAAAGAAATATATACAAATGATGTCAATATTAAACGACAAATTATAACGTTTGAAAGAATTTACAACTGTGGGAAAAATATATTAATCAAAAATGCATTAATGCATTAATGTATTCATCAAAAATACACCTTCACTTGCACACACACACTCTCTCTCGACATATTTAAAATGAATGTTGGAGGAGAAATACTATGTGAAGAATGATTCATAAACTACTTCTACGCCATTGAGGAGCCAACATAGATACATATAGGGGCGGGATACTCATACCATTCATGAAACAGCAAAATCCAAGACTAAAACCAGGAATTCTATTTGAATATCTCCATAACTCTTTCCTTCAAACGTCCTTCCCCACATCTTGGATGAAGGCATTCGCAATGGGAAGATACAGAGTACGGTTTCTCTTTCTTCGAAGAGACAATCGCCGTTGGCGTTGAGGGGAAAAAATTCATGCATAAAAACCCAGCAAAACAAAACTCCACTTGTGAAACAAAATCCAAAGCCAAAACAAGCGCAAAATAAATCTCTGCTTGTTATTTTTTGGATACAATGCTTGGAGACCTTCTGATGACCAGCAAATGGAAGAACTAGCTTACGACAGTGTCTTATACCACCGAACTACCCTGATACGAAACCTTGAAAAAATATTGAAGTGAGAGGCAAAATAATCAGAGGGATGGAGCCTACGAGAGGGAAAAGGAGGCTCATAAGTTGACTCACAGACGAACTCCTTTTCAGTTTTAGGACGGCCTTGAGGCACGCGATAGTCGGGAGGAGACGGACAGGGAAAGATATAAACTGCGGCGGGGGAGACGAGAGAGGAAAAATTGAATGGCGCGAGGCGAATACTTTTCCCAGCACCAATAAAAGTCACGAGTCAATGAGGAGCCCGAGGACGCAAAGTACACCACCCGCCCTACGCTCCCCTGGGGGTTGCGTTTGAAACCGTCGGTATTATCTCGAATAGGTAACCAAGGAGTTACGTGGTACGAACACGAATGTGTTGCAAATTTAGTGTGTCTAAATCCCTCTTTACAAAGTCATTAATCGTTTTCCCTTCAGTTTTTCAATCTCTCTCGGCTATAGAGCCCATCAGATGGGATAAGACAAGCTTTAATATGAATGAGGTTGCAATCAGCGGTTTTCACACACGGAATTTGTGAACCATTCGTGTTTATACCACGTGACTCCTTGGCTACCTACTCGAGATAATCCCAACGGTTTCAAATACAGTCCCCCTGCTCCTATGCTCCTCCAACCTATAGTCTATTGAATGAATTAAAATGTGAATCATTATCAGATCGGTTGGTTGAAATTTAGACTTAATCTCTTAAATAAATTTCAAGACAATGTTTTCAGTGATGATGTTAAAAATATTTTGCAAACCCCATCTTACTATGGCAGACTGGACCATAATCATAAAATTAGAGAAATTGATTGCCGAACTGATAGATTCAAAATGTCCTTTTTCCCACGTACAATTAGCGATACGAAAAACGGTATATATATACAATCGGAGAGTAGCAATGGATAGCATTGGTAGTTGCATGTTGGTATGAGTTCTTAAAGCTAACTCTACTAACAGGATGTATTTGCATGTTTGCTCTGCAATTTCTATATTTTTTTAAATAGTGAAGTTCTGACTAGATTACTAATACTACTATTCCTTTTTTACGCATGATATGTAGTGCATGTTCGGTGAGAAATCCCCCCCTGCCACACACCTTTGTGGTGGCTTGCAGGGTATTATGTAGATGTAGATGTAGATGTATAGAGTTCCCTAGGCGGCTGATATCACATTGATTCCAGGATCGAGAAAGAATCGCAGTCACGCTCCAGACGCAAACAAGAGGGCTTAAAATGCCAGAACCCTGGAGCTTGGGAGGACAGCCTGGATGACTGCCCGCTTCCCTCACTCCTGTCGCCCCTTGGTCCCGTCTTCCTCTCTGATCCTTCTTTGAGTAAACTTTCCTCCCACCCCCAGGAGGACTTCTCCTTCTTGCAACCCCCCCCCCCTCCTCTGTCTTCTTTATCCATCTATTTGCGCTAAAAGACAAGAATGAAAAGATCCACATCCCGGACTCACCACTCCTCTTATTCACCATTCCTTCCACCCGCCCAATTCTAGGATCTGGCGAGGACTCACTGTCACACAGCTCGCCACCTCAAACAGCCTCCACCCTCGATGAAGGACCAACTCACGGAATCCCACACCCTGCCTTCCCACCCCACCACCTACCCTTCCCCTTGGCCCACGGCCACCTCCCAATGGTACGCTCATCTTTAAAACATCTCACTCGGAGAGAAAAACTTGCATGGTGTTGGAAGTGTGAGTGGGCGTGAGGAGGGGTGGGGATGCGAGGAAGGGTGGGGATGCGAGGAGGGGGGGGGGGTCGCACGCGAGAAAATGCCTTTGTTTGGACCTCCTAAAAATGCTGGCGAAGTTTACGGGAAATTCAGGGGCGTGGGCGGAAGAAGAAGGGACAGGCACGTTCGCCTCTCTCTCTGTCGGCGGGCACACCTTTGGCGTCCACTGAACAGGAGGAGGGTGGACACAGCCGCAGCTGGAGAGGGGAAAGGGAGGGAAGGCGCGGATGAGAGAGAAAGAGGAGCGAGAATAGGCCGTTCGAACTGAATTTCTCTCTGTCCTCCAGCTTTAGATAAATACGAACACTCGTAAAAACTTCCCATATTCCCATAAAAGAACAGGATCTATTTTTAGCTCACAGGGTACAATTCTTTAGTTCCGTCAATTTCCTACTACTTACTATTGCATCCAAACTGCTAATTCGTCCCATCTGTCCCTCCATCACACAATTTTACCTTTTCTCTGAAACAACATTCGCTAATAAAATCTCTTGGATCTACTCGATGCCTCACGCTAATTTTTGTATCAACCCCTACAATTCCAAATACTTAATCGTTCATTTTTTTCCTTCCTCTTTATCTTCTCCATCTTTCTACTCACTAAAACCGAGGCTGTAAGCTTATTTTCAACTTTTTTCCTTAAAATCCACCTTTAGATACAATTCAATGCCACGTTTTACTTGAGAATTTCCACTTGTATTCTCTTAACGCTCCCACTAAACGGTTATCATCGTATATTATATGAGAATAGGTTTTGAACTTAATTTGATGATATAATTCCACGAACCATTTCTATAGATTTGTATTCTAGGTATCTAAATGAATACACTCACGTAGCACCGCTTCTCACATTTTACGTAACAATAGGTAACAGGTATACAATTAGGTAATGACGTCAACGGGCAAGTAGAGTAACATGCATTGATCTTCCAGTAGCTGTAGTATAGTAACTATGATAGCATTTTTGAATTTTTAAGATGCAGAAATAACTATAGAGGAATAGCTAATACTACGTTAGCATTTGAAGACAAAAAGTAATACAATAACAGAAATCATGAATTTAAACTTTGAAAAGCTTCGTAATGATGATGGTTAATCCGCTGAACATTAATTCTTATCCCTTTCAGCATATTTCAAAATGAGTAACCCAGTTACTTTCCAAAATTATATTAAAATTTTACAAAACTGTGAATGAACGTATGATATTACCTAAAGTTAAAGAATAGTTATTAGCGATGCTAAATAAAAAGACTCAAAATAACAAATTTCCTTGGTCTTTCAAATAAAAATGATAATTTTTCTGATCCCAGGAGACACCTAAGACGTAAAAAACCAAAAGACGTGAAGAAAACAAAGCCGGAAGAGAGTGAAGAAATACGAAGTGCTCATGGCGGTGAGGAGCTGACGTTGACGAAGGTCCTTCAAAAACGATTCGAACGAGGACCATACTTCCTCTCCCAATTCCCTCGGACTCATCCTCCTCTGGCGGATGGGATGGGGGGGCTGCTCTATGGACCACTTTCGAGAGAGTGAGGGAGTTGGAATGACCCCGGGAAACACATTGGGGGAAGGAAAATGAGAGTTGGGAGGAGTGAAGAGGGGGCCGTTCTCGTCTGAAGTCCCTTTTTACCCGTCAACCACCCCCTTCGCTCCGTCCCACGGGGGTCGGAGGGAGCGGTCTGTTTGAACAACGACCCGAGTCGAGGAGGACGGGACGGCAAGGATAAGTGTGCGCGGAGAAAGGAAAAACGGGAGATGAAGACAAGGAGAGGCGAGGAAGGAGAGGAAATAGTGGCGAGTATTCGGGATGACGTAAATGCCAGAGAATTGAATTTATTTCGGGTGAAAAGTGAAGAGAATCGGAGCCCACTTCAGGGCCGCGCAATTAAATAAGGTACACATCCAGCCTCCGCCTCCTCCACTGGAAACTTTCCGGGAAGCTATGTTTTCCGCGGTTGGTCTGCCGTCGGCAACACGGCTGAGGCTGCAGACCAAAGGCCAAAGAGACCCCGGATGAAGGAAACATGCCTATTTCAAGCTCTAATATTTAGTATCTTCCGACAAGGGATTGCCTAAATTCATAGACAGTCTCACTGATAGAAATAGAGAGAAATGCATGAAATAATAGTTTCAAAATAAATCAAGCTTTTTTTCGTATAGGCAAAGTATGATTTTACCCAGCAGGCCAAGATGAGACGTGATTATACCTCTACGATATTTTAGCAAAAGAAAAATTGATAATTTGAACTGTATAATTTAAGAATAGGTTATTAAAATGTTACTACCCCTCATTGTAATTACAATTAACATATGATAATTATTAGAGAAATGAAAATATTTTTCCAATTACTTTTTTGAATGTAATTCGTACACGAAATTTAGCAATGATATACGCGCTTCACAATAGTAGGTATTGATATTTTGACTCGTAATAAGAATATGGTTAAGTTTGCCTGTAAATGAGCATGATTAAAATAAAACAATTATTGAGATACGCAAATTTTAAATGTTCTACTTCAACATTGGTACGTATCGATTGCTTTCTATCGATGTTATCAATTCTAATAGAGAACAACAATAGAAAAAGTTGTTGTTCGGTCATGTCATGTCCAAGAATGGACGTAAACGTTAGTCACTGCCTTTTCTTTAATTCTTCTGAGACAGAAAGTAACCCTAAAAGGTTTAATTGCGCAATATAAATAATAATAATTTACGGTATTGACAATTCGAGGAGAACCAAGGTTAATTATCTCTTAGCAATAATTTTGGCATTTGCAAATGCAAAACATTCAAGGCTCTAACTAAAAAATCATGAAATCTATTGATCTATTGGAGCTATTGGAAATGAAAAAAATTAGTCCAAGTTTATTTTTTATCATAAATGCGGTGCGTGTTTGGCAAAAATGAATTAATGGTTGCATCAAAAAAACACTTAAGGTGACATGGAGTTTTAGCAAGATTTTACATAGTGATTAGAGGATGAATTTTTGATAAAAATTTAGCAGAATAGTCAAAATTCACGAAAACATGCTAAGAGCGTAAAAGAATAAGGATGGTTTCCGAAAATACTAAGTTCAAGCCAGTTGAAGGGAGTATTCGGAAAAGGGAAAGCATTGATCACTGTTTTGCCCAGCGCAACACAGTTTCAATTTATTTTAGGTTACAATGGTATTAACACTTAATTGGGATAGTCGACTGACAGCTGAGGACATTTTCTTCAGAGAATACGAGTGGGTAACGGGTTAAAGGAAGGAGTTTTGAGGGAACGGAAGACAGGGTGAAGAGACACTCGGCGTCGGCATTACAATTCTGTTAAGACGCCAAGGGGACCACAGCTTAACGTCCCATCCCAAGGACGGATCACTGTACTCAAACTACTCCCCACAAAGTACTCTACGTGCATCAGTAAAACTCGTATACCAATGAAAAATCTGCCAGAACCGGGATAAGAACCCGGGTCTTCGTGCTTGGAAGACAAGCATTCTAACCACCACACTACCTCGATTCCGTGTTTCATTTTAACACACTGATAGGATCCATAATAACGTGGTTTCTTCGCATCTAATGAAAAGAAACTTCAAAAAGGGGAAACTTCAAACTTCAAGTCTTACAGGATATAGGTTTTAAACTTGACTTTTTGGAGAAATTCGAAATCGTATAACGACGGTGCTCACCCGATATTTTGCTTTTAAATGATTTGACGGATTTTAAATGTTCCCCGTTGACCACTTGCTCTGGTATACCCCATTATTCGCCACAATGTTAAAATTTGACCTAACCTCCAATATATATTCCTTTCCTATGATGTAGCCCCATGCCTCACTTCCCTTCCATCTTAACCTCCAACCGGTTTATACCTAAGCGCTCCCTCAAATTCCTTCCCCTTCGTAAAGAGACATACCCCCCCACCACAGTGAACTATTTAAGGCCTTCCCAATGCTCAAAAATTTTAGTCCCTGATGATGACACGTGAGTGTTGAAACTAGTTGGTTATTAAAAACGTAGAAAACTAAGATATTGCTGTGCAGCAAGAGAGAGGATGCCAAAACCAACGTTATACTATGAAAACTGGAAGAGGTGAAAGAGTTTTGTTACCTGGGAAGCAGAGTAACCAACGATGAACGAAGTAAGAAAGAAATAGTGAGTTGAATAGCCCAGGCAAAGAGGGCATTCTATCAAAAGAAGAATTTACTTAAAGCTGGAAATACAAGCTTAGAAGTAAGGAAGCAATTCATCAAAATGTATATCTGGAGCATGTTTCTTTACGGAAGTGAGGCATGGACGATGACAGCAGCGGAGAAGAAAAGGGTGGAAGCATTCAAAATATGGTGCTATCGAAGAATGATGAAGATTAAATGGATCGACCGAGTGGCAAATGAAGAAATCCTAAGAAAAGTGGAAGAAAAGAGAAGTCTGCTGAAAACTATAAAAAGAAGACCGGGACAGCTTAATCGGCCACATCTTAAGACAAGATGAAGACAATCGTCGAAGGATGAGTGAACGGGAAGAATGGAAAAGGCAGGCCTCGTATGAGTTACATAGACCAGGTCGTAAAGGACGTGAAAGAGAGGAACTACGTTAATTTGAAGAGGTTGGCCAATAGAAGAATCGAGTGGAGGGCTGCGTCAAACCAATCCTAGGATTGTTGTTCTTTGATGATGATGATTAAAAACGTGTGGAAAATTACAAAGTTTATTCTAATTTTCAATCATGGAAAAATTCCACCATGTGACGGCCGAAGTTGTTTCATTGATCTATAATGAAAAGAAATTCGCACAAACGCACGTTTGAGAGCAGAAGGAGTCAACGCTCGAAAGGAGGCACAGGCGGACGTCTCGAGAGGAAAGATAAGCTGCTCGTTCATTTATCCCGTGGAAAGGAAGGAGGGATGCGAGAGGGGGATCGAGGGAGAGTGCCCGGAAGGGGACAGCGATGAATAGAGGGACGGAGGAACGCGGTCGGGGGACGCGAGAGAATGGAACGGGGGATGGGACACACTGTGGAGACGGGGGGAGCATTGAGGGATGGAGGCTATATTTCCCGGGGATGATGGCAAAGGTGGAGGGCAGAGAATAAAGGAAGCCCCGTCCCCACTCGCCCCGTTCCCATTGACCCACATAATTTCAAAAGGGATGGATGGGGTCAGGGGGAGGGGCCGTGGAAGAGTACACAAGGAGGGGGAGTGCTGGAAGGGTGGAGCCGATGGGGTGACCAAGGGGGAGAGAGAGGAGATATAATTTTTCGGGAGTTGGTAGGGGTGGGGGAGAACGTTATATGCATTGAGGTGGAAGGTGGAGCTCTGAGTGGGTTGGGGTGGGGGAGAAGGATTTCAGGAAGTAACACGTGACACCTGCGAGCCCCATTCGTCATCGCTCTACCCTCGCACCTGCGTGGAAAACAACGACCCGAGCAAGGAGAGGAAGGGAGAGAGAATACCTCTCCCCGCAGCGTTCCGAATCGTTCTCCAGGTATCTAGTCTTGCCCTAACACTGCCCCCCATCCCGCAGCCCCCTAAAATTCTCCCTGCCCACTCCAAATCACCTCCGACACCCCCCCTCTTTCCCGCGACGATTCCGACCATCCCCCGGTGAGTGTCCGAGGGTGTCCCCGACGATCCGCGCCCTCTTGCGGGCGAGATGAGCGCCACGGTGCCCCCTGTCAACGCCGACAATCACTCCGTTCCCTCTTCCACTCCGGAGAGAGCCTGCTCATTTACGAACCCTCCTCGCGCCCAAGTTCCCCACATTCATCCTTGTTTCTCACGGGTGACGATGATTGTTGGGGAGGAGTCGTAGGGAGTCCTTGCGCGACTGAGAATCGGGTACTGCGCGCTGACCCACTCATACCTCTTCATTGAAGAGAAGACGCCACCTCGATGCGGTGATTGTGACTGCCTTCTTAATGTGCGACACCTCATGACTACTACATTATATGACACCTCATGCTACTTCTCCCTTGTTAGACCTCATTTGGAATATGCTGCCAGTGTAGGGATCCTTAAGAAATCGGTCTAAATAACGAACTTGAACGTGTGCAGCAAAGATCGGCAGGATTTGTAAAAGGACGATACGATAACTATATTAGCGTAACCAGTATATTAAATGAATTAAAATGGGAATCATTGCCAGATCGCAGGTTGAAATTTAGACTTAATCTCCTAAATAAATTCCAAGATAATATTTTCAGTGATGACGTTAAAAATATTTTGCGAACCCCAACTTAGTATTGTAGACTGGACGATAATTACAAAATCAGAGAAATTGATTGCCAAACTGACAGATTCAAAATGTCCTTTTTTCATCGTACAATTAGGGATATGAATAACGGTAAATATATCCAATACGAGCGTAGCAATAGATAGCATAGGTAGTTGCATGTTGGAGCAAGGACTTGAAGGTAACCCAACTAACAGCACGTTTTTGCATGCCTAGTTTGCTATTTTTATCTTTTTAAATATTGCAGTGTAGACTAACATATTAATACTAATCCTTTTAAATGCATGATATGTAGTGCATGTTTGGTGAGAATTCACCCCCTGCCACACACCTTTGAGGTGGCTTGGAGGGTACTATGTGGATGTAGATGTAGATGACAAGTACCGGCTACGCATCAGGGAAGGCCTAGAATACGTTCTAGGCGATGACCATGATACCTAAGCTGTGTCACAGTTTTTATCAGGAAAACTGGCCTTTTAAACTCAATGTAATGCATAACATTTGTTTTTACTTATTCATAATATTCAACTTAAACTGAGACAAAAATTAAATGAGACAATATTTTTTTTAATTGAGACAAAAAATATTTTTATGACGCAATTGGATTGCGCGTGGTACTAGTGAACTTAGTCGTCGACGCACAAGTAAACCCAAACATACTTTACGAAAGTGATTAGGCATCTCATTCTCTCTGCCACGACCCGCCTTCCCCAGCATTCCCATTCTGACAGCTCTTAGGCTAAGTTCCTACCAATTCCAGCCGCTTTTTTTTTCTGAGAGGAATTTATGACCATGACGATCTCGAATCAATCGTATATTTCACGAGGCAAAGAATACGAGTACACCCGATGAGGGGAACGAGGGAAAAGGCCCATGATGGCCCACAAAAAATGCAGTTATCTACTACGATCGAGAAAAAACTTCAATGGATATTAATAATCTGAATGCTTCTTTATTCGCATGAATGAAATGCTGGATGACAATTTCCCTCTTTACGAGTGTAAATAGCAATCATGCCAGCGTAGCTTGTATGACTAGGAGAATGGATTGAAATTGTAGTGCATGCTTAAGATCAATTGCTAAGCATAATTAAATCACATACGAAACCCCATTTTAAGTGACAGGAATGTCTGTTCAAAGAACAAAAAAAATGTTACAACAGGATATTAACTCATACTTAAATATCAGAGCAGCAATAAAATTAGGAGAATAGTTGAGATATTACACCGAAAATACGTAAGCGATAAAGAGGTTTTTACAATCATTATGAACAGAGATGTATCATATTGTCTTGTAATTCAAAAAAACCCAAAACTTCAGCCGGGTTATAATATACTCTCTTGCAAAATTCATCGGATTTATTCTATCGTGGCGTTGAAAATTTCATACAGCTGATATGCCACTTTCACATACCACGTTTGAAATCTTATCAAAGAAGAAGGACCTAAGATGTGTTTGAGCCTGTCATTGAGGGCTGTGACGGCATTTAAGGCCTCCGATAACAATAGAGGTGCTGGGAAGATATTCGCAGCAAAGTAAAGTAATGAAATACTTCATAGTAGACTACAGATATTTTATTATTCTCATTAATCAAAGGTAAAGAAAGGACAGTAGGGACAGACGGTTAACGATCTTCCATTGCATTGTAGTGTGTAGCAAAACAGTGAATATATTAGTCAATACATCCAATCAATTTAACTACGCAAATGCAATAGACTATAGTGAAAGTACAAGATTTCTCAGTATGCACTGACCGTGAACCAAGCCAAAATATAAAGGCATGGAAACCCTAAGAATGAAAGCTTTTCAAGACTATTAAGGGGATCGGGTTGGTGTGGTGGCTAGAGTACTGGCCTCCCATCCCGAGGGCCCGGGTTCGATTCCCGGCATTGGCGGATTTTTCAGTGGAAAACCAGTCCCCACTTGAGTGCCTAGTGGAGGGCATTTCAAGTACAGTTCTCCGTCCGTCGGATGGGACGTTAAGTCGCGGTCCCCTTGGCGCCTTTCGTTAAGCTGAGGTGTAATGCCGACGCCGGGTTTCTCTCCACCCTTCCTCCGTTCCCTAAAAAACTCCTACCATTACCCGATTATCTACCTATCCTATATGGCGCAAATGACCTCAGCTGTCGGTCGCCTCCCCTAAATAACCAACCAACCAACCAAGACTATTAAGTTTCAATTTAAAACGTGAGTGGAATAGATAAAACTCTCGCAGAAAGAGTAAGAATCTGAAAATTCTCAGTGTGGATGTTTCGACCAGTCTACTGTTCCGCGAGAGCATTGCATCTTCAGGGAAGGATGTCAATTGCACCTCTGACCACCTGCCCTCTTCCCTACCAACTCTTTGTGCCCCTCACTCGCCAATAATACTCACACCGGACCATCCTCTGTTTTCTCTTCCATCATCTCATTCTGCTCCCCACATTCTGGTCTCTCATTAAGAAATTCCAAGCGGATATCCGGAGTCACAGTTGCCCCCGCCCGTGACCCACCCATCTCTTCTCCTTCTGCTTGCCTTCATCGTTAGGGTGCACTGTATTCACCGGCAACCGCCGTACTCCCCCTGGGATGGTGTCCCCGTGATTGCCATTCCAAGGGTGTGCACCCCCTTCGACTCGCCTGCTTCCCCCCCTCCAGTCCGCATTCCTCCAATCTCAGCGCACCAAGGGCATATAAACGACAAACCCAAATTCTCCCCCTCTCCCCAATACCCTACGGTAGGTTTTATGTTTTTTACTCCACCGCTGGGGCATGTTTTTGGATCAACTTGTTTGTGTCTATTCCCACAAGCCAGCTCCATAGAGATCCATTCTTTGAAAATGGAAGCGAAAATGCCAATTTCATTTTTGTTTCCTCTTGTGTCAAGAGAATACCTTAAGACAGGATGTTGATTAGTCGTGGGCGATCAGCTGTAAACGACTGTATATGGGAAAGGACATTATGATCACAGTTTATATGGGAAAAAGGTATTTCGCGAGGACTATAGTGCGTGTCCGTCTACATAAATAGCATCTAATATATAGTCCACATATATATTAATAGCATTCCCAGAGGTGATAAACTTATAATTGGGGTATCACTCTTTCCTATCTCCATCCAGTAATCCTTACAGTAGAACTTACGATTTTCAGTAAAATGCTCAATTTACTCAAACTCAAAAGACTATAACTTAGGTGGAGGTTTCACCACCGACATTTTATCCATTTAGTCATGATACCGAATTTTGCGATTTGAAATAACTTGAAAGTTAGTGCATGGGCACGAAGAAGATGTCTAAGATAGAATAAATATTACTTTCACGACAGAAATATCTCTACATTCGACTCGACAAGCGTAAGCCGTTTCATCATCGGTTTAAAGTGTCTCGATTAATTGCAATGCGATTCTATTTTATAATATGTAAATAACTATTCCAGTCATTAGACCTACCATATCTTTCCGACAGACAGACTCAACACTGAGGTAGAAGAAAGAATTATTTTAAGACTATTAATAAAAAAAACAATTTTCTAGGATGTGATGAAATAGTAAAGGAAAAGTTGCTCCTATGAAACTGAAATATCTACTCAATAAAATAGTTCAATCTTGCGCTACCTTCATTACATTCACTATTTATTAAAAGGATATTTCTTTCTCCAATTTTTCAACTGTACTACTGAAACCAATAGGCGTCAGAGCTCAGAGGAAATTTTAAGGAATAACTATTACAGAACGCGATTGTTTTTGATCCATGGAGTGAAAAGCATGATTCACACAATTGGATGGTTCGAGCGCAGAGCATGTATGAAGCCTGCACTACCAGAAATAACCTCGAAGGTCCTCTTCACCTAGCGAGGAACCTCCTGCACCAATGTGATCAAATGAAACTATGCTGAGTGGGTCTGATGAGAAAGAAGAGGCTTTCTCTCCTCTCGTTGAAGACGTGTTGAAGCTGCCCTTGAACTCACGAGTGCCTCCCCACTCTGCACCACACAATGGGCCCATCCATTTTGGTGACTCCATAGCAACTGTGTCAAGGTATCTCAGTCTGACCTCAATAAGTTCTCTCGTCTCCATCTATCAGTAACCAACAAATATCTCAAAAAAAGAAGTAGCCATCATACGTGTAATTACGAGTGCAGCGAAGACTGGCATTATTTGTAAAGGGACGTTACGATAACTATGTTAGCGTAACCAGTCTATTAGGTGAACTAAAATGGAAATCATTGCCAGTCCGTAGTTGAAATTTAGGCTTAATCGCTTATCTAAATTCCAAGATAATACTTTCACTAATGTTGTTAAATATATTTTGTAAACTCTGAAATACTATGGTAGACTGGACCACAATCATAAGTTATAGAAATTGATAGCCGAACTCACAGATTTAATATGTTCTTCTTTCCCCGTACAATTAAAGAAATGAATAGCTGTTAATATATCCAAGAGTATTGATAAAATCAATGAATAGAAGAGTTACATGTTGGTATAAGGACTTGTTCCATTTTCTAAAATCATACACCACCATACTTTTCTACCCCTTCTAACACCATAGGAAGTTGCATGTTTCTATAATGACTTTAAGCTAACTCAACTAACAGCATGTTTAAGCATAATTGCTTTACTATTTATATGTTTTTTTTAAACCGTGAAGTGTAGACAAGAATATAATTACTCATCTTTTTTATGCATGATATATACTGCTTGTTTGGTGTGAATTCACCCACTACCACACACATTTATGGTGAATTTCAGGGTATTGTGTAGATATAGATCATCAAATCACTACAAATGCAAAGGACAGAAGTGATAAAATGAATTGAGTTGGAAGTTGTTAAACATTTCTAGTAATAATCACTACTTTTAGTCATAATCATCATTTCTAGTCATAATTATTATCATCTCATCGTAAACACGCAATAAGAGGCCAGTTAGATGCTTTCAGCTTGGTGTTCACACTCTCAGTTTCGCTTCATAAGAGCACAGTGTTTCCCCTGCCAATTTAATGATTTGTTGGCTCAATTCAGGGATTCAGATGCACTTTAAATCGGATGAGAAAGGGGTTGCATTAATCTGATGGCAAAATACAAGGCTTGATCATTCACCTCCGGCCCATAGAGCACTCATGAATCTCCAATTTTGTACCCGAGAAATAGTAACTTCCAGCTTTTAGCATAGAGCAAATATTTCAGCGTTTGCTAAGATTATCTCCATTCCCTATGCTGGAACCCTTCCACTTTAGATGAAAACTCTCCATCTGGATGTTCGAGAAAAGTTTACGACTGCTTTTTCGCCTCCATCGTGAGCCGCAATATCTTCCACTATCCGCGTCCGTGGATCGTGTAAATCAAGCGGACGCTCTCCTCCTCACTGGCCGCACGCGTGTAGGTGCCAAATCGATGTTGTAGCATTTTTTTTAGTTCGCGCACGCCACTGATCTTGGCAGCAGTACTACTTGGACAACCTAATATTTTCCATCATAAACATCACACGATGTATGTGAGTCGTTTCCTCGAATCGAGTGACAAAATAATGGAATGAGGACGGAGTAAATTTAAGCGCCTTTGGAGACGTAAAATTGCAAATATATCAGGATATTGTTTCGTCCTATATTTTAGTTTCTTATCGAGTGATCTTTGAGCTCTAAACAAAATATGAAATAAATTCAGCTCAATATCTCTAGGCATATGATTCGGAAGAAAGAAGCCGTTGACATTGCGTAAATTCTGCTCAAGATTTTCGCAGGGGGAAAGAAAACATCTTGATCTCCGAAAACCTCACTCTCGTAAAATTGAATACATAATACGGTCGTGCACGAGCTCTTTTTGATATCACAGTGAATGGAAGCATAAAATGGCGGATTCCTTTCCAATACTTTGAGAGGACTGTCATGAATCACAACTCGTACTGAGTAAAGTTCATCGCTGACAGTGCCAATTCTCTGGCGACAGGGGAATACCATATGTGCTGCGGAATAGGGTCATCACGTAACAGTAGATTTCATCTGTATCCTTCCCATCTAATATATAAATATAACTCAATATCGTGATCCAAATTTTAAGTAAAACAGCTATAATAAGCAAACAATTACACGAGAGGTAAAATGTGATTGAAAACAGCTTTTGTCTGCATAAAATATTGACTTTACAGCACATTAAAAGCGAGGCTCAATAAATAATAGTGATCCACTAAATCCATGTTATTTGCAGTTAAAATGACAGTAAAATGTCTCATTCATTAACTATTCAATCAATCCTAGCACCAAGTGTTCAGATTTAGTTCGAGTAGAAATGGGTTGGTTCAATAACGATAAATAAGTAAGCCGTTCATGTGAGACAATCCTATGAAACTGCTCATGTAAATCATCTCAACCGAATGAAAGTGTGTAACCAGCGAGGCGTTAATGGAAACCAGAGTAAGGAAAAATACTCAAACCGGCATATTATGGAGCAAATGACGAGGCCATCTGAAAAAATCCTTACCGAGGCACATTTGATGGGTATACGTTAGTGGTCGGCGACAGAGACTTGAAATAGTATGTAGGTGACGTAGCAGCACGCAGTTCTACCACCGTGACAACGAAATTGAAACCGAGGGCACAGAAAAGGTTTTAACGTCCCAACAAACACCTCCCTAAAGAGGCTTTTAGCACTCCCCACGAAGGCACTACCCTCGCATTCCGCTTAACCCTTATCCTTACCCAATAGTCATCTTTTCAGGCGCAGATTTTCTCTTTCTGATCGCAATCCTTGGTTTCTGCGAGGCGCACGGAATTAAAGCGCATCTGGAGGGAAGCCAATTCGGAGAGGACCCGTGAGGGATCGATAGGGGAGGAGGAAGGAATTGGGAGGGGGGGCGTTAAGGAGGAGAGTGGGGGAAGGGTGGGGGAGAGAAGGGGGAGGGGCACCCTCGAGCATAAGCAGGGAAATGAAAGAGGGTAAGCGAAGATCTTCGAAGACGGGCAAGCACGTAATTTGCGCACAGGGCAAGGATGCGCGAGCGATGTGGGAAGCATTTCCACACAGGAGCATGAAATGCCGTCAATAGTTTAAGGTACCTACTCTATCAATAAATTAAATTTAAAAGATTTTAAAAAATATTTGATAAAAAAATATTTAAAAAAACTAGCCACATGGAACGTTAGAAAAACAAGATTTTGCGCTATTTGATTTCGTTCTCCGTTCGGCAATCATCAAACATAAGCATTAAAATGTATAGATGTTTTACATTGATGCATTCCAAGGTCATCACCATATTTCCAAGGTCAATATTATTAGCTAACCATTTAAGGCTTCCTTAGGTAGAAAATTGGCCGCCGAAACAATCTCATATTGAAATTTATTAAGACCTTAGTGGAGGGACAGTATCAAGTAAGGCCGATATATTCAATAAACACTTCCTACACAAGAAAATATGCATTCAAAATTTCACATTTAAAAAGATATAATCATAAACAAATGTTTCCAATGCATCGGACGGCCAAGAGCATTATTGGAGCAAAATCCGTAAGAATGATTCGGCAAAAGCGAAGCGGGCTGCTAGAGGGAGGTGGTAAATCAGACGCGGTTCAGAGCAGACGTATGCTGATGACTCTATGATTAAAGGCCATCCTGTGAAGGACATAATGGAATGATAGAGCCTGCGGAATGAAGACAGAGCATTTAGGGGATTACTACAGTGCTCGTGAGGAAAGAAGACTTTCAGGATCGGACGTATTCCAGGCAAATAGGAAGCTCGCAGATGATCCACTAACGCGAGGAAGAAACGCGGTGGAGCGATGGAAGGGAAGCGTGGATTACTGACTCTTTCATTTTTACGCTGAAGTTTGACTGGGGATTTCTATGGACTTCATAAAAGAGTTCTTTTTAAAAAGGAAAGAGAAAATTTGAAAGAAAGAGAAAAGCTGAGGAAAAAACTTGCTGCCAGGTTGGATTCACAGAATTGTTCAATGCATAATATTTAAGGCTGAAATATAAAAACATTCGGCCGTATAGATCGGTAATCTGGAAATTTAACAGTAAAAAGTCAATGATGAATTTTGATGTCCCAAAGAGTGACTTTTCTAAAGTTATTGATCAAGAAAATAAATGATAAATGTAGTGTATGTATAATAATCTAGCCCTTTTTTTTCTCTATAACCGAGATCCCAAATTGAAAAACTGAGCAAACCGGGAGACAAAGGAGGCAAGAGTGATATTGGAGGAAGTAGTACGTTAAACGGCATATTAAAAAGAAGTGTTACCATTCAGTATTAACACCAACGTGGAGCGGCTACGTAATGTTGATATATAATCGTTACATTATTGGCGCATAAAGGGGAGTCAAAATTAGCATAGAATTTATTGCGAGAGTCCCTTTAATAAATTGGCCAAAATAGTAATGTTAACAATATATAGCTTACATTATCTGATATTCAAAAGTAAAAATAAAAGTACCTCAATTACCAACAAGCACCTCATTCGCATCAATCAAGAAATGACATGTCTAGAAGGAATTTTTCATGGCGAGAAATATCTCTGTTTAATCTTCACAAAACTATACGAATTAAAAAAAAATTCAGACATGATATTGAAATTCACTTGTAAATTCTAAAGGTTTTATGTAAGCTGATGAGGCCTTAGGCAAAGACCAGCTCCAACTTATAGCATTGTAGGAATACTGGTTAGATACTTTAATAAAAAATGCCTCTTGATAAATGGAAATGAACTCAATGATGTAAACGATAAATATTTTTTAAGAAAAAATCTTGTTTCGAGGGGTCAAGGTCGGGAATGACAAGTGACGCAAAAACTCTTGCTCACCTTTCTTATATTCGTTCGATATCCAGTTTCTCCAAATACAGATGCTTTTATTTATAAAATATAACTGATGATGGGATAACTTTCCGCAACAGATCACGCAGATGGATGAAGATTTTTATTGACATTCACCACCTATGACAGACAACCTCAAACTCCTTGGCAAATGGACGCCATTTCCTCAGAGCCGGAAACTGCGATCCACGAGGCGTTCATCTCGGTCCCTATGGCTCATGTCTTTCGATCAATATCCATATACACATTCATATCCTACGTGCGGGACTCATCACTCCTCTAATTCTCCCTCGTCTAATCCGCGCGACAGATCTCCTCGGAGAAACGATTTGTTTCCTTTCGCGCTGACTCCAAAGACGATCTATTTGTCTTTGTTAGACAATGCCACAGCTTGCTCCACGGAAATGAGTTTCTCACAACTCACACACACACGCTCGCGCACGTACCCGTACAGACACACAATTCCATTTGACAAATGACTGATGACGGTAAGAGGAGGTTGTAAAAGAGAACGGCGAATATCGGAGGGAATTCAATTGTATTCGGTGGGTATTTGGGCAAATGGTAGACGAGTAGCCGAAAGGAGGGCAAGGGAGATGGATTATCTGCTGTTCAATACAGTTAAGACGTAGCTAGAAGATTCCGATATTTATTTTTACGCCAAATCAACCACCGTTGTACGGTGTAGCAAATGGGTGACTTTTCCCATGAAAATGATTCACATTTTTTTAAACTCTGTTTCAGATAATGCGGCGCAATCTCCGGTGAGTCGTGCAATGCATTTAGGAGAGAACCACGGAAAGCAGTACTTTTGAAATATGAGAGCATGGGCAACGCTACCGCCATGCGATCACGAAGACTGTAAATATCAGAACTTTGCTTCTTGTTGTTGGTGTTATGCAATAGTATTCAGTGATTAACTTGACGAAAAGCTCGATTGGTGAGTAGAAGCCTTCTTCCTACTAAGTGAAAAGGTGTTTGGAATATGTACTAATTTAGGTGTTGAAGCTCCACCAAGATTGCCAGCGAATTTTAATGACATCTTGAACTCAGGGTAGCCGGGATGCGTGAATTTAAGATGGGAGGCACTTTCGACTTTACCCAAATTATCGTATTGCCCATGTCCAGAATCCTCGGAGCTCAGGCACAACGCCAACTGCGCAACCACGCCCTAATTTGGAATAAGACGTTAATCGCAATCGTGTACCCTACAAGAGTGGCGATGTTTGCATGGGTTTTCCTCATGAGGAAAGAAAAACTGGGGCACCAATCTTTAATAAAAGAGAGAGCTCAAGAGAGCGCGATTTTCATTCCTTTCTGGCAACCGGAGTTCCCACCACCTCCCTCCAGCTCTCGACTGATGGACGCACTGAAATCGTTAATTTATATTTTTGAAAGCGAAATAACACCCTTTTCCCATGGACGAGAATCTCTTTCGTCGGCCAGTCAAACCCACATACATCCAACTTGTCACTTTTGAATGCCTTAACGGTAGCAGCAGCGCCGAGAAAACCGAGCGTCACCTCGCTGTGGGGTGGGGAGGCACTGTAGGGGTGTGGGAGACACTGTACGGATGTGGGAGGCACTGTAGAGGTGTGGAAGGCACTGCAGGGGAGTGGGAGGTACTGTAGAGGTGTGGAAGGTACTGAAGGGGTGTAGGAGGCACTGTAGGGGTGTGGGAGACACTGTAGGAGTGTGGGAGGCACTGTAGAGGTGTGGGAGGCCCTGTAGGGGTGTGGGAGGCACTGTAGAGGTGTGGGAGGCACTGTAGGGGTGTGGGAGGTACTGTAGGGGTGTGGGAGGCACTGTAGGGGTGTAGGAGGCACTGTAGGGGTGTAGGAAGCACTGTAGATGTGTGAGAGGGCAGGAAGGTGGCTGCAAAGCGTAGGTTTGTGTTTAGATAGAGTAGGGTAAAGGGCTCGAGACGGAGCAGACAGGGTAGGAGTGAGTGTCCTTTTCCTTCGGAACGAGCGAGAGATCGGTGAAGGAGCTCCTTGTAGAGCGAGCCATGCAAAGGGATGGACATAGGAGGCTCCAAACACCCTCGGCCCACCGAATATCTATTGATGTGAAACTCTTAATCTTAAAGTCTTGAACGACCCTTCAAGATTAGGACCAACGTCGTCAGCATTAAGAACGCACAAGCATTAAGGAGGCACTGATTTATTCGGATATATTTGCGGATGAAACGATATTTTGTTGGTGAACTTCGCTAAGCCCACCAGGAGAAATGAAATAAATGATAAATAAGTAACGATGATCACCAACAGAACTACAAAAGTAATCGGTCTCTCGAGTTAAAAAAAACTAGAACAAATTAAACTCTGGAGGCCATAAACTGGAGCAGATGAAACAGCCGGAAGAGTCTTATGTGGAAGCTAGCCGAGGAATTAATCGCGAAGAGGAAGGAATGCGGGGTTCAATACGAAAAGGCACAAAAAGGCACAAAAAACAGCAATTTGAAGCTTTAAATTGTGTAACTCGGAGGCTTGGCATATGAGGGAAGAGAGTAATTAAATGTTGGAGGGCATTGAGTTGTGGGTGTGGAAGAAAATTGACACAATTAGAAGAAAGAAGAGAAATAGGAATATGATAATATAATAATAATATGGTATGCGAGATAATTGAGCGAAGCAATTAGGAGTGAAAATGAATGGACGACGTCTGGAGAATTAACGAATTGCTAGTGAGCTTGTTGAAGAAGATACTGGGTAATGAAGGAGGACGAAGAAACATACGCAGGGAATGGCAGGCAGATACTATCGAAAAAATCTACCAATGTTTTACTGGTATGCTGACGACGGCAGTGAAAATTTTAAAAGCTGCGAAGGCATTTTTGTTCTTCATCCAGTTAAGTTGTGATTGAGCAGCGTTAGAGAGATGAACGTTCAGGAACTCTTATCTTAGTTCTATGACGTTAGATACATATTAAGAACCCCTGCGAATTACGCTAGGTATGATCAGATTAACAAGATTAGAGAGATGTCGGACCGATAGATCCGGCATAAGAGAGCACAATAGGCAGCGTAGCAAAGGGGTAAGTAGATGAAATATTGTTAGATTAGTCTGTAGTCCATGATGCATGCAATAACAACCAATAATCCCTTTCGTATTATGTAGATACTAACCATCTAGCTGCCTATTATCTAGCATGCCTCCATTAAATATCCTTTCTGCAGGTCAATAGTGCATGTTTGGTGATATTCACCCCCTGCCACACACCCTCGTTTTGGCTCGCAGGGTATTACGTATATGTAGATGTATGATAAATGCCTAACATATATATCGTTCAAACAAAATTATAATATAAAAGCATTTTTTCGTAGTGGATGCATGTCAAAAATCAATAAAAATTATTTACTTCTCTACAATTAAAAACATTATATACTTGAAAAAATTCTAAATTTCAAAGAACCATTTGGCACTGTAAGTAGTCTCAGAACCACGCCACAACCAGTACGGCGCCCTGAAATTTCCGCTTATATCTCTCTGGTCTCACTTAAGACGCCGTTTTCGTAGCGCAAAAACTTCTAGAATCAAACAATCACACTTTTTATCATTCTAGGCGTCGCGGACGTCCTCCTGCAGCCGGGGAGGGGGACACTGAATGGTCGGACGACGTGAGAGGCTCTCCACAGCGAGACACGAGAGTGACCCAATTCACACGCGAGATATCTCGAGGACAGATGGGGAAGGGGTGACGGCCAAAAGGCATCTAGACGCCGAGGGGAGCTGACGGACGCACCGTACACAAACGTCGGGAAGAGACGCCAGCACGATGGAGTCTCCCGTCAACGGCGGTCATGAGTCGGGGAGGCCCCTTCGAAGGGCGACAAGCCGTGGCTTCAAGATACGACGACACTCGGCTGGCAGAATAAAGCCACGCTCAATATGTTATTCTGGCCACGAAACATTCAGCCAGGTGCAGTCGCTGAATTAAAGTCATAGAAAACATAGAGTCACACTGTCACTATTCCATTACCGAGTTCACTACACCGCTGCACCCTAGGCTGTAAATTCTATACGCTTCTTGAGCAATTCATTCTTTTCATAGAGTTTCGTTCAGCGTTTACTGACCATTCACTGAAATACCAAAACAAAAGTGGCATTGTACCTTGACCCACTCTTTTTACCGAAGAGAATATTACACCACGTTGTGACGACTGGGACTCTTTCTTGACTGTGCGGCATGTCCTGACAGAGTGCGAGTCTATCTAGCGTACTATCGTGTAGCACGGGAGACGATAGACATCTGGGGAGAAAATAGACAAGTCCTAGGAGATGACGCAGAGAACATAGCCAAGATTTTAATTTTTTAATAAAGTATGGTGTTTAGAATAAAGTATGAAGCTATTTTACCTATGATGATTACCTTAGCTCATATTCTTTTATAATATTAAAATATCGGCATGAATAAGGTGTTAGGTTGTGCAAAATGACCATAGCAGTTGACGCATCCCAATGAAAACTACTACAACCAAAACAAAATCCTGGCCTCCCATCCCGAGGACTCGTGTTCGCTCCCCGGCAGTGATAGAATTTTCAGTGGAAAACCGGTCCCTACTTGAGTGCCTAGTAGAAAGCATTTCAAGTGCAGTACTCCGTCCGTCGGATGGGACGTTAAGCCGTTGTCCCCTTGACGCCTGTCGTTAAGATTAGGCTAATGCCGACGCCGGGTTTCTCTCCACCCTTCCTCCGTTCCTCAATAATGTTCCTACCAACAACCACCTAACCTAAAATGGCGCAAATTACTTCAGCTGTCGGTCGCCTCCCCTGAATAACTAACTAATAAAAACTTAACACGATAATAAACGTTTCCTCCGTCCTTATTGCCCTTTTTAAACATCTATCTAGCGTAAGTGATTCGCGGCCCGCATGTTGACTTCTTCCTGCTTTTTATTGTTATGCATTATATTTTATCGGTTTAAAACCACTGCGTAGCATTCCATCGGGTGCACCATTGGATTTCTGACAAAAGGTCCTGATTTCCAATCCAGTAGAGGTCTATTTCGCTCAGCCAAACCCACGTTATGTCACTTTATGGGCACCAGACCTGGGAAACCGTAGACGACACAGTCAAAGCCAACTGCCCTCTCCCCCACCCCAAGTGTTAATTTCGCAAGCCTCTTCAATCCATGAGGCGTGACCATGGTTGAGGCGTCTTCAGCTCACTTCGGACCTGAAGAAGCTAGCTGGAACGCCAGCGAAATTGTAGTCCTCAAAATAAATCAACGCGGCAAAATCGGTGCAAACGAAAGCCATCGAATCACTGTAAAACCTTCCCGAACAAATATTTCAAAGAATTGATTACGGGGTATGGAAATATAGACATGCATAGTAAAGCCCAAAAAATGTCACAAATAGCATAAGGGAGAAGTATCCACTTAAGGAGACAACAGATTACAATGTCACAAGATAAAGGGAAGAAAAATATAAGTAAATAGGTAACTGTAAAAAATAATAACAATATAAGCTATAAATTATAACAGAGAAATATCTAAATTATGGTTACAAGATAAAAGAAGAACAGCTTATTTCTCAGTGTTCTAAAAATCGCAGTCACTGCGCATGTTATTTTAATTGATATTTCTGAATTTTCATAAATACTCAACTTTCAAGTGAAATGTTTCTGTTCAAAAGCGATTGGAATGAAAAGTAGTTTGTACCATGAGTTTTATTACCTCTGACATCTCTCTAAAAGAATTTAACAGAGGCCTGCATTCGGGATTTTGTAACATTAGGTTTATCTTTTTTGCTGTCATTCGATCTAATCTGCTATTTTATGATTTATTATTCTGTAAGTAAGCAAAACGACTGGTAATTTGACCATTTCCTTTGAGATAAACATGGAACGCGTATGGATCGCTTGAAATATTCAAAATGAAGAGGCGATGGAAGTATTGAAAAGTACGATTAAAGCATCGTGTTCAGAAAGCTGACGGGAGATTAGTCTGCGAGGAATAATTCATGGAGTCCCTTATGTTTTCGCCGCGACTTATAACTCATGGCCACCGCTATTTTTTTGGCGTTGAGCATCCGCTCACATGAAATATTAAACGGCATCAATATGACCGCGCGGCGAAACCGATGAAATCATAATGCCGCACCAAAGACGAGAAGTTGCAAAAAAAGAAAGGACGGTGATGGACGGGAGGAGAGAGATCTTTTTGGGCGGGAAAAAAATAAAACGAGACGCAACAATGATACAAAACAGCGGCACCATCAACAAACTTCGCGGCTGGGGTGGATGGGGGGAAGGCGATCAACAACACAGCCGGAGCGATATCTAGTCCGGGCGACCGGAAAGATATCCATACGCCACCCAACGCCCACCCATCCCGTAACCGACGGATGCAACTTTAAACAAGGGGGCGCTGTCATTCAAAACGGGGGGAGGAGGCCGAGGCTAGCGGGCATCAAAAATTCAACGCCGACAAACCGACACACACACACGAACCCCGCTGATGTGGAGGGTCAGGTGGTTACGAGAGGGAGGGAAGGAAACAATTAGCGTTTACGGGATAATTGGCCCCGTTCCATCAGGCCGAAAACCAACCCACCGCTTTCGCGCGCCACATGTGAACACACACCCTCAACCCACACGGTCATCAAAATTGCATTCATAAACTGCGCTCAATAGGCGAGTCTAGTGGAGGCAGGGCGGGTTAAAAGAGAAAAGTGAAGCTCATCCCGCTGTGTGTCCCACCCCGCGACGGTGACCGCGCTTTACGTGGCAGTCGCAAGTGGAACGGGCTCTATTCGGTGCGGCATAGACAGGAATATCCCCCCCTTGCCCTCCCCCCCCCCCCAACGCGAGCGAATGTGGGCGGGCCCAGGCCGTGACGGAGGGTTGGAAAGATGGAGCATAGCACGGAGGCTATAATGGTTACGGCATGCTACCTAGAAGACCGGGTTCGATTCCCCTCAATATAACTTCATATAATTTTAAAAGTACAAAAATATTAAAGTTTTCTGAAATTCAATTCATCACACACTTGCACAATCATCCTCTTAGTATTGCTCAATAATTGTTTTGGAGATCAACCTTAAATGCAAATAAATGTAAATTCGAGGGGTGGGCAGGGGCCTTCTGGAGCCCCCCTGGCACTTAGACCTCTTTAGATCCTTTGTGCCAACCCACATTTAACCTGCCCGCCACTTGCAGACAGGGGACAAGAGTACCACGGTACAGATATGGAGGGGGGCTACCCATCCACCCTCCGTCCGGGTCCAACGTTGCTTAACTTCGGTGATCTTACGGGAACCGGTGTGTCAACTTTGCTAGGCCCTTGCCCTATGGAGAACCAACTTACCATAGGCTTAAATTATTACAACGCCATGGTTGATATATTTCCCAGAAAAAAATAAATAGGGAGAAACATCCATGTTGATTTTAACACACGTTAACCTTAAGCACTATTAATGTTTACAAAAAAAACCATGCTGAGGGAAATGAGTGTTTATAATCATTTTGTTTGATGGGGTTATATAAATAGAGATACCCAAAATGCCATGGGGATCTTTCCATAGTTTCGCTTAGGTGCCTATCCATAATTGTCGAAGTTACCTGAGAATTATAGCTTCGTGACGGAGAAATCTGGCTAATTCAGGTACCCTTCTCGGGATACATTTTTTTCTGGGCGGTTGTTCACGCTAGTATAATTAGCTACTTTTAACTAGTAACAAACTATTTATTGGATGGAATCCACCTTTTTTTGCATCAATCTCTACTGTAGCGTGCCAGCATTATGTTCGCCTTTGCCGCTCGTCGGAATATGCCCTTTCCATTTCAGGTCGTAATTTGGGATAAACGTCCCTCCCCATTCCAGCGTTTATCGTACCGTTTTACGCTTTTCCCTCCTTTAAAAGATGAGCCCTGACGGGAGTTATCGGTGCGAGACGCAAAGCCCACGTTTCGTTTTGGAATTGATTCCCACCCCATCCCTTCCTCCCCTCGCGATTCCTTACCTCCCTTCGCAGCTTCGCGCCGTCAGGGGACTCGACGAGAGATGAGAGGGATAACCACCGCGGGTAATTCCCCTCCCGTTTGCGTTCCGGGGCGCCCGGTACATTTCGACTCCCCCGTGAATCCCAAGTTTGCCAATCAGTCAAAGTCCCCCAGGGTCGTTTCCTGCTACTCAGCGCCCTTCCCAATCCCCCCATGATTCTCACTTTCTCGACTCATTTCTCTTCCCCCGGCTCCCTTTCCTGCCCCTTTAAGCTGTGCTTCCTCCTCAAAGTCCCGCTCCTCGTGCTTTCCGGGTGCGGCGGCTGGAGGTGCCGTGGGAGCGGCAGGGGTGGGTGCGGCGCTCGGTCCCCGCAGACGGATGGATTGGCATCAGCCCCTTCCCTAGTGCCCGCCCCTTGCGAATGGATCTGGCACGCGACAGGGGCTCACCCCCTCCTAATAGGAAACCGGTGTTTGTGTGAGAGCCGCCTCTGCAAAGGCCTCTCGTAAGCCATAAGGCCGCCCGTTAGGAGAGGAAATTTCACGGTCGACAAAGAGATGTTCAAATCACTGGAGGAGACACGGGAGGCGGTTTTTAATAGGACTCACCAAACGAGTGATAACTACCTTTTAAACCAAGCAGAGCCAGGAACTGATTCTCTTTGAATAGTTCCGTTGCTTTCAATTGAAATTATTATTGCTTTTCATTTCTGAGATCTCATCTTTTTCTTCTATTAATCATGAGTGCTTTGCATTAGCTGACCCCGAAAATATTCTGGGTGATAAAACCCATTAGTAAGGTCCATAACATGTAGTAGTTTGGTGTATTTACGATTGAATAGAAGCTGTTTACACATCGACTTTAATAGTAGTTTCTATTACAATTTGCGTAATTGTATTTGGAGCATCATTGAAGTACCTTCAATTTTGCTCTACTAGTGTATTTTAATATTATGATTCGGCAGAACGAATTATGAAATCAAACCTCTTGCGAGCTTTATGCATTTATTTTGGGAAATTAATCTTTAATTGCCATTTACCTTTATCTTTGAAATCCTTCACATTCCCTGCCCTTTCCGCATGAAAATTAATCCTTGAAATCTGAGGCTAAATTTGATCCAATTCTACGCTTATGGAGCATAATTTATGGCTCTAAATAGGGTGTAGCAGGGTTTAAAATAGTACCAGAAACGCACGATATTAAAATCTACTAAAATATTGTAAACCACAAAATGATACAATTATATGAATGGATTATACATGGATTTGCACTCCCTGAAAATATTACAATTACTGCTATTACTATTGATACATTTTGAAAGAATTGAAAAATAAGATGCGGAAAAAAAGGCATTCAAATTGATGGATAATATGTGGGAGGAGAGTCAGGCGGAGAGCTGCGGCAAACCAATCATTGGATTGGATACTAGTGATTCTGAGAAACTGAACGGGAAAAAGGATTGGAAGAAAAGAGAGAAAAACAAACCAGCAATCATCAACGCCCTGTAGCAAATAAGTAATTCCATGCTCAGTTTCATCGCAACCACCTCTGAGCCCAATTAAAACGGAGTCATTCCCACCGCGGGTATCCAAAGAGCATTTTCAGAAATACTTTTAACTATAAGCGCAAAATGGTTTGCGGCCATGGTAAGGAAATGGAAAAGCAAGGACGAAATGAAATGGATGGAGAGAGAGAAGGAAGAGGAGTGCGGGTGGGGAGAGGAAGGAAGGGCGTCTGGGGAGGGAGTTAAGGGAGGAGCATGGGATGGGGGGGAAAGGGAGGGGTGAGGTGGCAGATCCAGCTGACGTCATGGAGAAATGGAACACCCTCGGAGAGCGTCACGTGTGAGACCCCGGGGCTGTTTCACATCTCCGCCGCAAACACCCCCCCCCCCACCCTTCCCCCATCACGTCACCCCCCTCCACCCCCTCCACCACGCTCATTTTTCTTCTTCCCAGTCCACCTCCCCTCACTCACATCCTTCGCTGTCTCACCTGGCGGGTTGCGTTCTTTTTTCACCCTTCGTTTCTTTTTAAAATCTCTCTGATTAGTTTTTTGGGCAAAAATTCATAAGCTTTGTCCCGTTTTGTCACGTTCGTTTGTCATGTGAAGTTTCTTTTGTGTTAATTTCCGGGCGATTCGCGCCCTCCGCCCTTGGCGCCCAAAACGCCGGGGCGACGGCGGAAACATTTTTGTCGTCCGCAGCCATGAAAAACCGCCCTCCTTCGACTCGCGAGGGAAAGAAAAATTTAGCCAGCCACAGGTCTTCACAGAAAACCATGGGCGGTGCAGCAAATATTTTTCGGAGCCGGCACTTCACCTATGTTGCGAGGAAGGACCAAATAGCGAAAGAAATGGGTGATGGAGGCACAGAAGCTGCTAAAATTGATTCAAATAAATGAACTCGCATATGATTCATTACAATCTCAAGCATTAGCAAAAGAAAGGGAATAACCGGTACATACAAGAGTTTCGTTTAAGATTGGTTGGTTGGTTATTCAGGGGAGGCGACTGACAGCTGAAGTCGTTTGCGCCATTTTAGGATAGGTGGGTAATTGGGTAATGGTAGGAGTTTTCAGGGTGGAGAGAAACCCGGCATCGGAATTAGCCTACTCTTAACAGAAGGCACCAAGGGGACCACGGTTTAACGTCCCATACGACGGACAGAGTACTGAACTTGAAATGCCCTCCACTAGGCACTCCCGCCACTGCCGGGAATCGAACCCGGGCCCTCGGAATGGGAGGTCAGAACTCTAGCGGCAGATACGCCAGCGGCAGGACAGATCCGGACTGCACTCTGGATTTATTTAAATATAAAGTGAACCTAACTCTAGCCACCACACCAACCCGATCCCCAGTTTCGTTTAAAGATGAATCTGAGTAATATGGCATGGCATAGAAACAAAGGAATATTCGCAGGAAGTTTCACTCACACATTGAAAACGATCTAAGCGATTGTGGAAAATTTTGATGTTCAGGAAAGCTCCAAACAGATCTGAGACTTTATGAGAAGTACCTAATATCCACGTTTGATAACAAAAATTAAACACTGTAGGCTGTTTCTCGACCAAATGCCGCAAATGCATAAACATTGTGAGCTTGAAAAGGGGTTAGATAATTTTCGTATTCCGACGTTTGTGCTTAGGGCCGTGCATTTTGGTTTACTAGGATTCCATGAGTTCTTGAATAATATTGCAAGAAGTTCAATTCATGCCTTTAATCTCAAATACTATGATCAAGAGAAGGTATGAAAGAAAGCTAGGAAATAAATCATTACGTTATTGGGAGGCTACTAAGAGCTAAGGCCATTTTGACGTTGTAGGAATGATGTGATATAAGTAGAGGCAGTAATATTGCAAAGAAAATAAAATAATGAAACTTTGTTAGGTTCACTTTATATTCACTTTACGTGTGACTTGCATGCAATGATTTTTTTTGCATGCAAGAGTATCTATGAAATTGGTGTCGGGTTTCAAGGCATGCATGGTATTCATGGGTGTGTCCTGCATGATTGGGATTTGGTAGTTTTTCTTCTTTTTTTCCCCAATTACTTTTTAAGGTGTAGTGTTTGTTTTGTAGTGTTCATTTTTGTTTGTTGTGTCATTGTTCCCGGTGTGGATGCACCCCCTGCCACACACCCTCGAGGTGGCTTGCAGGGTATGTCGTAGATATAGATATATATTTAAATAGGCACGACCCGGGTTTCATAATGTAGTTTCATCTTTAGGTCACTAGGTACAGACTTCAGGTGACAGTTACCTGAAGATGTAACTACGTTATGAAACCCGGATCGTGCCTATTTAAATATAAAGTGAACCTAACAGAGTTCCATTCTTTTATTTTTCATTATGGAAAGGTATCACATATTTAAGCCTGAAGTTATCAGCAGTATTGTAAGGAATAGAGGGAAAACCGTCATTGACAGTAGCTTGTCCTTAAGAAAAGGCTAGAAGAGGTTCACGGCTCATCATCCCATCCGTCGGATAGCGTACTGAGCGTGAGATGCTCTTCTTAATACACGAGAGTGGAGGCCGTTTCAAAATTTGAAAATATCTACCGCAAACGGAATCCAAACTGGAAATCTCAGGTTGCGAAGCCAGCACTCTAACCATTATAACAACTTGATCCCCACGCGATGTTATATTCTTTTAATAAGAAGCAGTAGGGAAAACGAGAAGAGAGATTTATAAAATCTATGTGAGCAATCTTCTGCACCGTATGTGGATTGTGTGATCTCAACTTTAAGCTACGCCAATTAATGGTGGTAAATATTAAAGGGCTGAGCATGCATGAGCGATATAAGCCTAGGATAAGTGAAAAACTCAACTTTTTGTGCACTCAACAGAAAGTACAAAGACGCGATCAAAATAAAATAAATGACCCCAATTAACGAAAAGCAAAGATTTACGTGCACGATGCGGAATTAGGTGTTTTAATCCGTGTTCGCGCTCGGATCTACGCCGCTGCAGCCCGTTGTAGATTCGAGTCGAAGTACAATAAGAGCCGCGCCATGACCGAACAAGGATTACGCCAGCGGCAGGACAGATCCGGACTGCACTCCTCGCCTTACCCTCAGCCCTTCCCTCCCAGGGTCTCCAGGGGCCTTTCTTTCTCCCGTCCCTCTCCGCGTCCGCGCGAACATGCGATGCTTCTCTCAACGGGACAATGCGCGTCGAGCACCTGGGCAAGAAAATACGGCGCGCCTCCTGGGGTGTGGGGAATGCTAGGGGAGCGGAACAGAGTCGGAATGAAAAGCTAAAAGGGAATCGATGAAGGACGTGGGCACCAATCCCGGCGCCCGCAGACGTCTGAGTCGCCGCGTCCCGAGAAACCGAGAGGGGGCATGAGGTGTGGCAAAAAGAATCTCACACCGAAGAATTTTAGACGCAGAAAAGGACAAGTACACGACAAATCCAGGATTTATCAATAATCTGTACATGGCGTTCTCGTCAACGACATAGGAAAATCCGTACTTTCTCCTTCCTTTGCCATCGTAATCTCATACTTTTTAAGAAGATTATCGGATTATGTACAGTGCCGATATATTCGACAGCGTCCGCTCATCATCATCATCATTGGTCAACAATCCTAGGATTGGTTTGACGCAGTTTTCCACTCGATTATTCTATTGGCCAACCTTTTCATTGTGACGTAATTCTTCTCTTTTACATCCTTCACAGCATGTTCCATGTATCTCATACGACGCCTACCTTTTCCAATCTTCCCGTTCACTTTTCCCTAGGCGATAGTGTTCATCAGGCCATCGTGTCTCAAGATATGGCCGATTAAGTTCGCTATCCTCTGAAATAACCATTAGGTGCCAATTCCAAGTCCTCAAAACGAGACAAATACAATTCAAGTCTGAGTTACGATGGCAAGTTTTGTTTTCTTTGTGCAACGCGCGATTAGCTGGCTGTGAAAGTCAAGGAACTCATCGACGGTAAACGTAAAATGAATCGAACTACAGCATGACTCTTGACACTTGAGTGGTAACACGTAACATAAAATGATGCTTGGCGTATCATTAATGATATACTGTAAATGCAGTGTAGTAGTATACTATACCTACCCCAAAACACCCTATCATTTCAAGTAATTCACAATTTAACGTACTGTTTATAAACAATAATAATGACATTGAGTTGGAAGGTATCTATAACCAAAAAAAATATCGTGTGATAAAAGAGGACTGACTACCACAGGCTCTAAACTGGTTGGATTTGTTATTTCCCCCATGAATGAATCATGTTGGATGAATTAATTCACGAATTCATCCAAATTCGTAGGATAAATTCGTGCCGGTGCCGAAATCATTTTTCGGAAGCAAAAAAATCAAAATGGCGGAGTTAGCCTCAGAAATGTCGACCGAATAAAAGTTTACCCGATGGTGTTTACTAAACTGGTGGAGATTAATTACTGAAATGAAAAAAACAATCAAAGGTGAACATTATTCTCACTTCCTCTCATAAATTCCTTTTTTCCATCATTTCCGTCACAAATATCAATGAGAGTGATGTATACATACACACAAATTAAATCTTAGGCTTCCGCGGCGATTATCATTAGCAATGGCTTTCGGGCGTTCCTCCGCGTTATCATGTCTTTTAGCGACAATAGTTTCTCCAGCCATACTGCTCGCGTCTTCGGAACTGAAGTGGCGATGCGCTGATTCTCGGCCGTCTTATGTATATAAATGAGAACCCTAGGTTGACCTTGATTGGTCAATTAATTGAACAATCAACAATTGTGATTATTTAACTTGAATACTCTCTTCCAGCTATTAGGCAGAGCATAAACGTCCCGGTTGTAATTTTCGGTTTTTTTAATGAGTTATATTGATTCCCGGATTAGCCTTGGACAGTAGCGGCTCTCGTTGCAAATAACTTTAGCTTAGTCAAAGTTCACCGTGTGGCCCGATACGGACCACACATGCTCCGAGACGGCGGAAAGGCTGAACCGTTTCCTCTCCGCTGAGCGAGCATGCTTTCGCATTCTGACCTTGAAGTATCATCCCGTATACCCTATGTTACTAAAAACATAAATACATTTTTTTATTGATACAATGATTTATTTATTCATAACCTCATATATATGAGCGATTAGCTGTGCAATTATCCCTCCATAATGAACACAGAAATTATCGCGTATTTTGAAATCAAATACTTCAAAATTAAATGATTAAGGGTTTTTTTATGCCCAGGGTAAAGGGTAGATTAGAAAAGTGGCCAATTTCATGCAACGAACGATTTCCTTATGTAATATAACTTCCGTGCGCGATCGGGCGGCTAATATTCGCCTCATGCTCAACAGTGAACATATCAATTGGCTTATCCACAAATGATTAATTAACCATTCATTCACTAATCACTTTCAGTAACCGGTCTAAATGTAAGGATAATTTCCAAATTAACAGAAATTTGAGGAGTAAATTTGATGAAGCTTGGGTGTTGAATAAATTTAATCTCGATGAACGCCTCATGCGTGTATGAATCAATTGCAAATCTAAAAGAGAGTCAGCTTTGTACAGGTGATCCCAGTGGCAAAAATAATTCAGTATGTAAGAAATATGCAGCCAAAATAGTTCTTTCTCAAGACCAAAGTTACGTTAAAATGAATAACTTTACAGACACTCAAACCTCTCATTTTATCGCAGGATATAAGTTTACAGCTGTACTGTGAACACTGACATTATAAGATAACGTTACCCTTTCCTTGGGTAAAACAGACAATATAATTGGTAATTATCATCAATTGCTAGCGTAAATAATAAGTATCTTCCAAATAAACTTCATCATCAGTGATTATACCCGAAGGTTGGTCTTTGATAGGTAAGAGTAGAGCTCACCCCGTACTAAGCCCATGGCGTGTGACATTCACACATTCAGGGTAGGGGGGCCAGTTCCTTTCCCAGGGCCACCGGCGATTTACTACGAAGGTCTGACACTCAGAAAATTGAATTGCGAGGGATGGGGGTGTCCAGAAAGGCTCTTTCCCGGGATTTGAACCCGGGACCCTCCGGTCAGTAGCTCAGTGCTCTACCCACTAGGCCACCACGACCCCCAAATAAACTTACTAAGGACTTAAAAAAACCAAAAGATACTGCGGTAGAAGTCGCCATAGAACTGAAGCTTTTTAAATTCGCATCTATATGTGGATTTACTAGATAGAATTATGGGAATTCTGAGATAACTTCCAAGCAAAGAATAAAAAGCATGCTTCTCTGCCGCCCATAGAAGCGCGGGGCTGGATCGCGGATCTTCATTAAGAGCTCGCTGGCATTATCGTTTTTTTAATTGTGCTCCAGGTAGCGTAATATGATTTTCATTCTTCAAATTATGTCTTTATTCTTTAATCTCTATCAGAAAACGAGTCATTGGGACATTTATTGCAAGTGGTACGCATCTAGAAGAGTTAGTGTCTCAAATAATTGCAGCGAAATATGGATAATGGGACCATTATCCTACCCCATAATAGGTAAGTGACTTGTTGGGCTGAAACTTAATGTGGCAGGTTCGACTCCTCCTCGGGTAATGATGCCACATTTGTCTTAGGATAGAGAGTTTGTTATCTGGAGTACTCTAACCTAAGACTCAGGATAAAGTGATAAATTTAAAGTTCTACTTCTGCATTCCCCAAGCTATCATGTGATTAACGTCACAATACATCTACATCTACACAATACCCTGCAAGCCACCATAAAGGTGTGTTACAGGGGCTGATTTCACACCAAACAAGCATAATAAGGATTAGCAATTATATTCCAGTCCAAAATCCACAATTTAAAAAAGGTAAAAATAGATAAACTTCCAGTTTAGAACAATAGTTAAGGAGATTAAATAATCCGGAACTGGTTTTTGGCAGGGTTTCGGAGCTGATCGATCAGCGGAAAGATACCCAATTTTACTTATTTCTACTTCTTTCCAAGAGTGACTCAAGGATTATCTTCCGAGCAATATTAAAATGTGTGTGATGGATTGAGCGAGATAAGTTGCTGCGCAGTAATATGACGAAGGTGAAGCACGATCCCACATCCAGGGTAAAAACCGGTCGTTTTCACCGACCGGACCTGGCGGCCGCTGAGGAAGCGGCTAAACAGCGGAATTGCAATGTAAATGAGCAGCCTTCCACTCACTTTTCAACCGGGACCACGTTCAGTGAAAACAAATTCGAGAATGAAAGCGAGAGAGAGGGGTGATAGGCGGGGAATGAGTAAAAAGAACAGCGCTCTCGGAATTGGCTCAAGGTTTTCGCCCACTGTGAGGCGGAGGGAAAAAGTCGTAGAACATGTGCGCCATTTCAAATCTTAATTGCCTTCCGTAAAAATAGCTAGGTATCTCGCCGCCTTTACGTCGTGGTGCAGGGGGTTAATTGCAAGAGAGGGCCCCCAGGATGGGTAGGGGGGAGTTAATTGGGATTATATGGGCTTGTGTGTGAGGGTGCATGTGCTCTCATGTGTTTGGGAATCACATCAATTTGCAGTCTCAGCCGGGGGAGTGGAAGAGGGTTCGGGGGGGGGGGGGATTTTAGGGCGGGGAAACTCTGTGGAGGGGCAATTCAAGGGATGGACTCGAGGGGCGGAAGTGGATAATGCACGCCTGGATGCACGTGCCGTGACTGGCTCAGGGGATAAGTGCAGCGACAATAAATGCCACGCTGTCCTCGCTCTAATTTCTGTAATCTTATCCGAGCCACAGAACCGTTAAAACCGAGTGGGAGAGGGATGGGGGAAGAAAAGGGAGAGAAAGGAAGAGGAGGGAAAAGAATGGCGGAGATTATGGGACAGCAATGGAAACGGCCGTTTAATTTGAGAAAAAAGAAAGGCGAAGCACAGCGGGTGGAGGGGAAGTTCTAGTAGAAGGGGAGCGCGTTAAATTGCATCGGCCGACCGACCGCCCGTGGTGTCGGGAATAGGTGTGTACACAAGCGCTCGGAAGGAATGGACTGCCGCAACAACGACCCCGCCAGCCAAGGCCCCCTATCACTCCTTTGCTTTCACTGGAGCAAGCCTTCTCAAGGACTAGTTTCCTCTTTTTATCCTTCTCAGAGCAACCAAACGAACGCCCGACTCAATTGAGCATTGGACGCAATCGAGGAAGGAGAGCGTTCTTTAGTGCTCACGCCGGGAAAATGTGAAAACAAATCCGCTCTCGCCGGTATGTTTTGATGCACACCACTGTGGCGGGAAACATGTTTTGGGGTGGAGAAAATGCGGCGGCCTCTCATTCCAATTAATCTGGAGGGGATAAATGGCCGGGGAGAAAATAATATAACTTAATTGCTGGGACCCAATTTGAAGGAGATGGAGTAATATTTTAGGCATACTTTTGCGCCTTTGAAACAAAGAGCTAACCTACTTCGAAAAAATTGACAGATTTGGAAATGAAATCTTCAATCGAAATCAATGCGTACGATTGCTATATGCTATTAAAATATTTAATTACTATAAATACCATTCTCCTCCTAAAAGGGAAGTAAATAAAATGTGCTCTAATGTGCTTGAAAACATCAAGTCATTCCCTTCCTAGATAAGGATGATTAAATCAGCTCTAGTCATCTCAGCTTTATGCCAAAGAGTCACTATGATGTGAAGGCTTAATTGAAGGTAAATTATAGATATAAAAGATCCGAAATTACCATGGACATAATTATTATCATTAACAGGGATATAATTTTCTAGGGTAGGTGATATATTTCAATTTTCAGGTTTGCAAGAGAACTCATATGTATGCACATCATTTAAGGACAATTATTTTCAACATGCCCTCTCATGATCAGCGTATAATCACAAATGCTTCTTAGTTTGAAATTAGAAGCTCAATTGAATGTGATTCTCCTCCGATGTCAAGCGAATTTATTTAACAAAATTTTAAAACTAGAATGATGGTCTTTTGATATAGATTGTGGAAAAAAAGTAGTGCATATCTGCCATGGAGTCACTCACTTGACGCAAACCCTTCTTGGCGATTAACAGGGTGCGACATGGACGTAGATGACATGCTTTCTTGGCAGAACCAAAACCCCCCAAAAGGGACATTTGGGACGAATAACTGTACATATGGGAATAGAGACCCCTGAAAGTAATAAACGTTAGGAGTGAATGGAAATAACGTGAACGTCAATTTTATTTTCCAAATAATCAAAACTTCAACAAGTTAAGCCTTGTACTGCACGACACTTGCCGTACCAATAGATTAAAATGTCATTTTCCCCTGTACTATAAGACAACACAATAGGTAGCATAGCTAAGGGATAGGTAAGTGAAATATTGCTGAAGTAGTCTGTAGTGCACGATGCGTGTATTAACAACCAATAATGCCTTATTTACCACGTAGATATTAACCATCCAGCTACATCTTACTCCATTATCTAACATGTTTCCATGTAGTAAATTAGTTGCACGTCAATACTGCATATTTGTTGATCTCGACCCCCTGCCACATACTGTCACTGTGGCTTGCAGGGTATTCCGTAGATGTAGATACTGGATCACACGTCAACGAGACATACTTCGTCGGCTTTGAACAGGCTCTACTCGATTTAGTTCAACCGCAACCCCTTGGAGGCAACACAGAGGTTTTTTTGTTTCTGTCATTATCTGCCTGCACCTCAGATAGCTCCTTCCCTCCAAGTTTCTCCAAATCCTATTGAAAAGAGAGTTTAGAGAGCCAAGGGGTGGTGACAACGTGATTCAGGAGTAGTTTCCGTATCAGTTCTCAATGACGGTCACGAAAATTAGTGCTCCCACACCAAAAGTGAAGTTATTTGTGCTGTATCGAGGGTGTGTACTAGAAAGCTCTCACGATTTATGTAATATCAATTAAAAAAGGGTTCGAGAATCGTTAAAAGCGGGAGAGAACTCAATGATTACACGCTGCTGTTCAGGAAACTCACACGATTCGATCGTGCACGCACTTGGGGAAGTGATAAACTTTTAATGAATGTCTAAGGACAAGAGGGAATGACGTAGGTCTCAGAGATACATTTTCCTTGATGGTTCGCGCGATGAAGTAAGGACCCGTGATTCATATTTCATTTCGCGGTGTCTGACGTGTTGTGGTTTGGAATGCGCTGAATGCCGATTACTGTCGGGTATTGCCACCTTGGGATATTGAGAGGTGTGGTGGGGGGAGTGGCAAACTCACAACCGCGGTTTTCATAGGGTTTAGCGTTCATTTGTATGAAGGCGTGAATGAAAACGTACGGGATGAAAAAGAGAATGAAAGGCATATGAGAACGAATTGACGGGGCGTGCTTGCAATATTGCCGGGAGGAGGGTGGACCCCAAGGGAGGCTGCCATCCGAGGAGCTGCATTCCAATTCAGATCGCCCCGAAACATTTTACGGAGAAGCTTAAATGGTGAGGGTGGTTGGGGGTGAGAGGGCAAACCAACGCTTGGGGGTGGCATCGTGAATTCTCCAGGAGGGGCATGTATCGATGTCGAATGACTTGGACGCGGACCGGAACAGAGAACAGCGGGGCGCGCCGGTGGAAGAAAACGGCGAGTGCGGGGTGAAACAAGGAAAGCGATTGATCATCACTGAAAGGAAAAACGTACGACTCTGTCCTTCAGAATATTAATCTCTACCCAGCCATGCTGAGTCGTAAAATAAACAGAGGTCCATACGTATGCTGCTAGTCATTCATAATCGTTTGGCTAGAAAGTTTTATTAAATGGTAATTTTGGAAAAAGGATACTTCAATGCATCATATTGATAAAAAAGAATCAGAGATGGGCAGGGAGAACAAGATTTAAATCGTGATTTTTTCGCACACAATATGGAACAGTAACTGATGGCTGGCAGGATTCACAGAATAGATTAAGAATTTTTAGGATAATTATAATGCTATCGTTTTCATCATTTTCATACATATTTGGCATGCAAACAAAGTATTTGATCGAGATTTTTACAGTATTTCTTTCTCATTATGGTCACTTGAAACAGGAAGTAGTAGTATCTGGTGTATTCACCCTTATATACACCCTCGGGGGATGTAGTGCAGTGTGCAAATGCAGACATAGTGAATTGCAATAAGCAGCCCTCTGCTTAAGTTAAAGTAGGTCTAAATTCTAATCGATTCGCAATAAATTAAATAAAGGTTCGATTTGGTCCTATTTAAATGGTGCATGTAAATTTCTCAACAAGAAATACCAAAATATTTAGGCCTTTTATAACCTTCCACTTAAAAAAGCTAGCATACCCCAGAATGCTGGTCCCCGGCTATCCTCGTGCAGCTATCTAACTTAATCCTAAAATGTGTAAAAATAGCTAAAAATCTTATTTGGTGAATAATATCTTACCTAAAAATATCAACGTCTGTCACATATCTCACCGTCCCCTGAAAGTGCCCCAAAGTTTTGTTCTCCCTCAATTATGAGGCCTCATTTTGTTGCATTTTGCATCGCACTGTGCAACTTGGTACAAATTCTTTATTAGGAACTTTCCCTCAAGGTTTCAGACAATCTTTGAGACTTGAGTTTTACAGCTAGCCTCATCGGCAGCTAGTGGGGGATTTGGCAGGTAAAGACTGGTAGTCGATGTGATAGTTTCCTATGGGTGCAGCTAAAATCTACCAATATACCTTTGTGTTTCACTCTCAGGCCATGGCTATACTCTACTTACTAACGCTTATGCTCTTCAAAAGATTGAAATATAGGCGTGGATACGAAGGCTACTCCAGCATGGCATTTAGGGCCCGGCATATCTCGGGAACGATCGTAACACATGAAGCATTGAACAAAGTGGATCTAATCTCCCATTTTGTGATTTTATCATTCACTCTGTTTCTTCGCGTAATTTACACTACTATACCCAAACACATCCTTACAGTTGGCCAAATAAAGTACAATGTAAATATATTTTGGCATTTGATTTCTATACTTTCATACGAAAATCCTAAAATCTTGTGCGAAATTTCAGAACCTTGCAGTGACATTCAAGCTGCGTTTTTTCTTTTCTTAATCTTCTGAGTACGTATACTCGCAGTGTAAGTTCTTTTCCCGACGCCCAGAATACTTAGGCCTATTTTTGTCCAAATATACTTAAGCGCCTAATTATTTTCCTATGCCAAGTTTTGGGCTTCAAATATGAGGTGTAATTTTTCTTCATAACACTGAGAATGTAGATAACAGGTTTTCTAAAGCCTTATTTAAATAGAGATACACGATGGCATAATGGATTTTTGACAAGAGAGAAAGGAGTAGGATAACATGCAGATAATTAGATAGCCAAAAACGTTTACTGACAATCTCAGGTGTAGGGAGAGTATTTCAAAAAATCACAGCAGCGTAAAATTTAAAATAGATTCCTCTATTCTATAATTTCGTTATGCGTTTTGTCACGACGTTTGCAATATTACCTCACTGGTAAAATAACCTACACATTTGTCAATATTCCCAAGGTAGCAATGGATCAAACTTTTACTTTTGGTACAATAAATATAGCTTGGAGATTTTTATCAAAAAAACCCTTCGGTTACCATGGTTTGTTTGATAACATTAATTAAAAATACCCTTTCAAATGTTCATAAATATCCGAACTGAAAGGCAAAGGCAAAACGTGACCTTAAGGAATACAGGAACGCAAATCAGCTACGTCATCCCACCGA
Organism: Platycnemis pennipes; assembly: GCA_933228895.1. Taxonomy (NCBI): domain Eukaryota; kingdom Metazoa; phylum Arthropoda; class Insecta; order Odonata; family Platycnemididae; genus Platycnemis; species Platycnemis pennipes. Next base: position 132,243,053 of record OW121851.1, on the reverse strand, counting down.
GATAGAGCATCAATTTCCTTCTAAACCGAAAACCCATCTTGGTGCAGAATAAATCAGAAACCCGTTCCGAAAAGTTAACACGAGAGCTGAGAGAGAGAGAGGGAAAATTTAATGGCTCAGCAGTTTTTGGGCACAGAAACAGCGCTCGAACGGTTTGGAGGGAGCTAAAATACGTGTGATTGATGGAGATAGGGAGCATTTAGAAAGAAACGGGAATGATTAAATGCTCAAATAGCAACGGAATCGTATTTAACTTAAAGGTATTGATTTTTCGATCGCAGAATATAAGGAGACTAAAAAAAGACCTCCAGAGACCTCAAAGCGGCAAGAGCCATTTACGAACGAGCCACGGCGAAGTTTCTCCAAACCACCAAAGGCTCATTGCAGGCCGCATTCTCGGCTGCTGTTTGATATATTGTAGGCCAGCGATGATGATGAGAAAATGAGATAGTAAATTATTTATGGAATTAGGACGGGTTAAGGTTAAGATCGACCGGACTCTTAGAGGCAACGGACCGCCTTTGTGTAATAGTGCTACGGATCACGAAACCTAGGGAGGTTTGTGGGGGAGCGGAATGATGCATTTCGATGAGGTTGAAGGGAGTGGGGAGTCCCCATGTGTGTGTTTGCAGGCCTCAGGGGGTTGGGGAGGGGGGAGGGAGAGGGAAGGGGTCTAGGGGTACGTTGGCGGCCCGTATGCGTACGTCGCGGACGTGATTGCCCGCCGAGCTGGCAGCTTGTAAGCGGCCGATGGAACATGCAGTTGCGATGCGAGATCCCTTCGGAGAAGAGCGACGCACTTGAGGAGATTACATTCTGGAACGTGAGAACGAAATATCGATCGTGCCACTTTGTCACGTCCACACGAATCAAAATTTAAGTTCCATATACCGCGGAACATACATATTCCCATTAAATTTACTTAGCCAGCTGAAAACATATGCCGCAATTTAGGAATGTAAACAAATATTCTCGAGGGTGACGATAAAAGAGTGGATTATGCGTCCCAATATATCCCTTTAAGACCTAAACTTTTTTTTTCTAAAAATTTAATTTTTTTATGTTTTATTGTATTCCTGTGTTGCTACTGGACATGGGAAAAATAATTTTTTAAATCACCTCCCACCCCTTAATCCGTGACCCCACCATCACAATCGTGATGGTCAGGCTCAATTTAGGTACTCTATGGTCACCATCACGATTGTGAGGCTTACTTTTTTTAAATTTTCTTGTATGAATATGAACATTACCAGTGCTTTCCTGCCTTAAATACATCTTTATTTACTTGAAGTAAGAAGTCAGATTACAAGAGAAAATAAATTACATAGAATTGAATCATCATCATCGGTCAAAAATCCTAGGATTGGTTTGACGCAGCCCTCCACTCGATTCTTCTATCGGCGAACCTCTACATATTGACGTAGCTCCTCTCTTTTACATCATTTACAACTTGCTCCATATACCTCATACGAGGCCTGCTTTTTCCACTCTTCCCGTTCACTTTTCCCTCGACGATTGTCTTCATCGTGTCTTAAGATGTGGTTTATGAAGTTGTCCCGTCTTCTTTCTAAGGTTTTCAGTAGACATCTCTTCCCTCCCACTCTTCTTAAGACTTCTTCGTTTGTCACTCGATCGATCCATTTTATCTTCTTATAGTATTAAATATGACTTAAAAACAAGTTACACATTTCCTCACTGAGAGTGATATTTTATAAAGCAGTTTTGTTTATTTTTGGTGAAACAAAGATACACGTCACATTTTTGGCACTTAATTTTACTTCTGCTCGGGAATTTCTCCATCCTACACCTTCTCGGAGCTATAATATCATCTACCACTGGTGAATGGCTATATCCGTTATACCTCTTATCCTTACATGGCATTTTTGCTAGTGGGTTGTAAAATCGGGAGCGCTTTATTGGATGAGGTTCTTCATTTTCACTGTCCTCACTTTCGCTTAAAACTCTGCGTTGCTATTCTGCAGTTGACACCAACCATTCGGCTAGTACGAGGCAAAAAGCAAGTAGGTCATGCCAATCCTTCTACCGGACATTGTTTGTTTTAACATCACGAGTGTAGAGAATCCATGAATTCCAAGTCGCCAAGAATCCAAGAATTTCCAAGTCGTCAAGACTGCGAAATCAATAAAATGCACAATGTCTTTCCATGTCAATTCACGAGTTTTTAACCAAGTACGATAGTATTCCATCAGTTTGTCAAAAATATCATCTCCCCCCATGCATCTATTGTAGGCGCGAAGTGTGTTCAAGTTCAGTTGTCTCACCTTGATATATTTGAAAATCTAAAACCATCCCACTTGATGCTGTTAAAATAAAGTTTTTAAGTCCCACTGGCCGAGGTTGTTCTTTACATGTTGCTTCAATGAGCACCATCCCGTGAATGGCATCATCTGTTCATCTATGCATTATGTAACATCGTCACGTGGTACTTTTAAATACTTCCTCCTTACTGTACTGATTATCGGTTGTACAGGGTCCGGCACAAAGGACGGACGGTTTTTAAAAAATCACAAAATCGGTAATTTTTACTCAAAAACAAATTTATTGACGGATTCGGGTTCAAAATGAAATAGCATTTGTCACAATTAAGTGTGAAAAATCACATCAGTCATGTGGTGACCGTTTTTGACGATGCCTTGCTGGAGGCGTTCTTGAAAGTTCGCGTAGACTCCCTCCAAATTCGTTCTCTGAACGTTATTCGCCCTCTCTTCCGTGGTCGCCTTATTTCCAGGTTTAGTGATGTTCATTGGCCTCCTCGGTCCCCAGTTTTATCCATCTGCGATTTTTTCCCATGGGGACACCTCAAGGCTCGTGTATACGAGCACAAGCCCTGAACTCTGGATGATTTGAAGGAGGCAATTTACGTGGAAGTCGCCCAAGTTCAGAGAACGATGTAGGAGAGAGTCTACGCGAACTTTCAAGAACGCCTCCAGCAATGCATCGTCAAAAACGGTCACCAAATGACTGATGGAATTTTCCACACTTAATTGTGACAAATTCTATTTCATTGTGAACCCGAATCCGTCAATAAATTTGTTTTTTAATAAAAATTACCTATTTTGTGATTTTTTAAAAACCGTCCGTCCTTTGTGCCGGACCTGTACTTTCCACAGCAGACTTTTTTCATGTCCCTCTGGTTTGTTTGTGGTGTCAACTAGATGGAAAAGATTTTTGAGGGCAAGAAATCTGTCTCTCCCCATGTATTCGATTATAGATGGTAGATTATAACTTCTTTCCCAATACCTACATCCTCAATAACGTGAATCCTCATTCTCATCTTTATCAGATAGGTCGCTAACTTCTGAATTCTCATTTTCAAGAATATCCAATATCTGCATATTATCTCGGATTCTGCGTTCCATTTTTTTTATCAAAATATCCACCTACAGAATAAACAAGAATGGTAGCTTTACACTCATAGATGAAGAATAGATTCATCGCAATACAGAATTATGATATTTATATTAAATAATCAGCTTAAAATACTATCAGTGACACCATGTTGGAGATAACTTCATTAGAAGTGGTACTTGCATATAATTCCAGGACTTCCATTCAGCCTGATGAACACGATCGTGATGGTGGTATGGATTTGAACTGTAAAATTTTATGTATCGTGTTTACCATTTATGTTTAGGTTTCTATGACTAAATTAACATTTTCTTCAATCATTTGAATCTAAGCAGTCATCAAATTCTTTCACTTATAAATTTTTTGACAATACTCACTTTTTGAAGATTTGTTTCTGAAGCTGAATTTCAGCAAAAGCCTACCCAAGTGAATCAGGTTGACGAGTAGTGGCATCTTTTGACGAGAACACGTAACAGTGACACTATTTAACCCTCACGATCATATCGCTCCGGCTTTACATAGGTTTTGGCTTCTTAGCAGGAAGGAATATTCGAAGATGCAGAACCATCACGATCGTGAGTCATAGGGCTTAAAGGGATATAGGCACACAAGCCGTGCAAATATTCCCTCAAACAATGGCCACAGAGCACATAAAGGGATGATTTTTATCCATTCGATACCTAAAAATAATAATAAGATATAGAACCAAACTTCTATTAGTGAACGTAATAATTTAAACTAAAAAAGCATGCATCATCAAAACAGAAAAACATCAGATAATGATGGGAAGAAAAATCTTGGAGATAACAAATACCTTCTTGTTCATTAACTCGATCAGCAATTACAGAAGCATAAACCTTAGATTTGTCCAATTTAGTGGTAAAAACATTAACAAATAACTGAAAAACATAATAATAATATGCTGTGTTAAAAAACTGATTACTAGATAGCATAAATGATGAAAAACAGCAGTAAAACAAAAAACGTGCGAAAAATACAATATTGGAAGTTGCCTCAGTGATCGTTTGCAGCAAAATTTTTTTAAAATTCGCGCATTTAGACAAACAACCAATTCTAAAAATTCCAAAGATAAAAGATCAAGGCTTGAAGCGAATTTAATTAGCGTTCCCAAAAGCCTGTGAATCCAACGCACGAGGCGAAAATGGAACAATGGCCGCGGGAAGGGAGTAATCCCTTGTACCTAACCAGTAATGAGAAGAAAAACAAAAGAATCTCTTTGGAGATAGAAAAAAGCATGAAAACTGAAAAGATGAGTTATACTCCATATTATGAGTCATTAAATCCATTATTTCGCAAAAAAATGGAGAATTGCTTTCGGGGATGGGATTGAATGAAATTAAAATCGCGAGAGGATTAATAAAAAAGAAAAACTTGCAATACAAGATATTTTTCGCCTCCTCGCATCGATATGGGGTCGACGCGGAGTCGGAGCGCTTAGGGAGCTTGGTTCCATGGGGTGGGGGAACGGGAGGCCGACCGAGAAACAAAGAAAAATCGGAATCCGCGTAAAAGAGAGAGGGAGGTGGAGCCATTAACTCCGTCCCCGCGATCGCTTAAAACTGATACGGCATGGCCACTTGCATGAAGGGGCGGGGGTGAAGGCCCCGGAGTAGAGAGGGGTCCGGCGGATTTGGAACGGATTGCACAGCGAGCCCTGGAAACAAAAAGAAAGCAATCGCTCTGGGGAACAATAGGGTAAGTGTACTATTATATTTTATAACTGTCTTGATTGAAAGTTTATAACCTCTGGAGAGCACTTTTTAAGCCCTTCGATTTTGAAATGATTTTAAGTATTTTTCCTCATTAATTAAAACGTGAAACAATTCAACGGCGCGAAAACGCGACGGAAAACTATTGCATACGTGTGACGTCACACTGTTTCCTCCACCTGCCACTAGGTGGTGCTGCGGACTCTTCCAAGCAGACGGTACACTCCGTTAAAGCTTATTAACTACTATCTGAGGCATATTTCTTCAGTTAAATTATTATGATTAACTTTATTTTACTTATTTTAAATTATTTATTTAGATGATTCATTGAAAGACAGCTGGTATTCATTTTACTAAGCGCACAATGAACTTGGCCCATAGTCGCGTGAAGTTCACGTCATGCTTCGCGGTAGCAGAGAATTCCACAAACAGAATGTCCAGGAGCCTACAAAACTACTATTAATACCATATTTGACGGAGGAGGCTTTTCGAGCTTTGATAGTTTTCATATGCTTTTATTAATGCATATTTACTGGATCTGGGCCTCTGAAATCAATGGTAGGTTCGGGAGAGGAATATTTCCTTTGCAACGAGGCGTAAACTATATACCTGTAACGTCAGCAACAAGGCAACACATCCCGGCATTCCTGAGATTTTTTAAATGAACTTACTATTAACATTATATTCTCCAGTAAACTGGAATTTCTAAATCCAATTTTTTTGCGTAAAATAAAAACATTTATGGCTGGGCGCGAATCGCAATTAATGAATTCTATTTTCTTTGATGAAGGAAACTACGCTACTGCTTGCATTAAAAGCGGGCACCCCTTCTCTGAAAAGGTGTAGTACTCAAAGAATCGGGCAAAATCCAACATCCAGACAAATAAATATTATTCCGCTCTCCTCATCAACAATCCTACTTTGAGGAGCCAGCAATCCACTTTCATATCCAGACACTTCACGAGACCACATTGTCGAGACCTCAGGGAGGAAATTTTTCATCTTAGAAAGTTATGGAAAGCCGTGAAAACATGGACCAGAAGGAAAGGGAAAATCGATTGAGCTCCCGCAATCATGATACAGAAAAACAACTTGGTCATTTCTGTCCGCCAATAAATATACGTGATATTAGAAAATCCACAAATTATCAGACGAAGGATTCCAGCATATTGCGATTTACTGGTATATTATTGGCTACTTGTTGCCATGCGGGATTTACTTGTTGGCAAAAGACATAAATTTCACCACGAATGAATATTTCAGATGAAGTTTGATTTCTCCAACATTAAATCTATATGCAGATGCAAAATTTTGGACAAAACGCGTTGTGGCCAAATCGCTTCGCTCAGACGTAGTCACGTGTCTGAAAATTTCGCCGAGGCCGAGATTTCGTACTTTGGGATAAATGAATGATATGAACTTTAAATCAGTATTAATAAATTATATTTTGCCTGATAACTTGCATAAGGGAATTTTTTTCCCAGTAACAGTAAAACCTACTTTAGGCACATTGGATGTTGGTTTTTGAGCCTGAGGTCAAGGTTATTTCCGATATTTTAGGGAAAATTTCTCAATAGCTAACATAAATATCTGAATGAAAAACTAACTGTCCATTATACATGTGTAATTGTTATTGATCAATGATATATTTAATTAAATTCCAAAACCAAGACTAAAGTTAGGCTTCACATTTTAAAAAAATACAACAGAAAGCTACTATTAGTTTACCGTTGAATTGTTATAAGCATTAGAAGAGAAAGCTAGTAATTGAATGTTGAAACAGATTTATCCCAAAAAACCATCGAGTAATTGTGAGGAGGGCATATAATTAAGATATACATTAAATTTTCATAAGATTTACAAAATAAAACTGCTATCAATTTACTATTGAATTGTTATAAGCACTAGAACAGAAAGCTATTAATTGAACCTTGGAACAGATTCACCCCACAAAACCATCGTGTGATTGTAAAGAGTGGGCATATATCCCGCCACATGGTGCTTGCTCAAAAGGCGGTGGGTCAACACGAAATGTTTTTATGGAATTTGAAGATCTTGCAAACTGATGGAATATCTTGGGAAGAAGCGTTGAAGTGCCGACTACAAAAAGAGAGGGGATGAAAATTTAATTTTCCCTTTCGCCTCGAACGTCAGCTTGAAAGGAATCCGAGCAGCAGCAAGAAGAAGAAATTACGAGGGAACGGAGGGTGGATCGGGTCGTTTCTTTTTCCACTTAGATAAGGGAGGGGGGAGAGATGGGAAGAATTTGAGCAGACGGAGGAAATTCCTTTTTTTCTCCGAATTTTCCGCTCCAATAAATCCAGTATCGGATCACAAGTAAGCATTTTGCCTTCATCCCCTATCTCTTTCAATTTTGTGGGGCACGACGAGCGAAAAGGGTGCTTTAGTGTTTTTCGAAACGGATTTCAAGAAACCATTCGTATCATACCAATTCTTAGTCTCTCTCCAGAACCCAACCTCTCCTCTCCCGGGTCCAAGTGCACACATGTATTTCCTTTAATTTTTTTATATATGGGCCATGCTGATCACAATTACGAATTCATCGAAACTTATTCAGACCTATAGAGAAGTGAAATGGTTCATTTTTACTTCATTCAAACCTCCTCTCATCTTCGTTTCCTTCCCAAATCACCCTATGAAGCACGTTTCGTATTGTCACAGAAACAACAAAAAAATTAACTGAACAGCCGTGAATTCATGCATATATGTGCAGAAATCAATTTAATCTGAATAGTTATATTTGGTTCCGTTCACAATACGAGAATTGTCTTTAATTATTGCATGCCTACAAAATTAAGACATTTTAAGTTTTGAGTTAGAGTATCGGATAATATCCGTATTGTAAGGCAATACATTTCAATAGCCTTTTTTACAAAATGAAAACTCTTATTGTCCCATAACATTTAGCCGTACATTAATATATTATGTAATATATTATTATTATATATTATTATATAAACTGTACATTAATAGTACTGAGCAAAACAGTTCTAATAAATATAATGAATGATCACGAATAAAGGGATATTTAATCATTGCTGGGAAAATAATAGGGGAGTTGGAAATTATAAAGGCTAAATCCCGCAGTAATGTTTTATTATGTTGAAAAATACATAAGTATAACACGTTATTGGAATAAAATTTCAAACAGTGAACAGAGGCCGCGTTTTGAATACATATTTCTGGAACAGATAGCAGATATTTTAGTGTTTAACCACTCTTACTGAGTGCGCCTCATTGAGTACTGTATACCATTTGACTAACTTTGAGTTTATAGCACTTCAATAGTCATAAGACTCGATTCATTTTAGCGGAATAGTTTCAAGGCCTTTGACCGAGGAAAGTGTTGGCAGGGGCAAAATAATCGAAGGGAAAAAGAGGTGATCAGGTAGCCGAGGTGGTCAGATTACGTCCATCTCATCCGAGTACTAGCCACCGAGTTCCAGCAGGGGCGGAGATTTTCCAGCAAAATATTGGTCCACATGTGAGTGCTACATGACTAGAACCTCAATTCCGGCATTTCTCTGGTCGATTTAGACGTTCAACCGTGGATCACCCGAATCCTTCCGTTTCCCGCAGGCTAACACCGTCATCTGATTTCCCAGCTCCCATTCTCCGGTCCCAACAATCCTATTCACGTTGAAAATACCCACAAATAAATGTAGGGAGGAAACAATCTGAGCTATAAATCACGTCCCTCAATAACTTCAACAAATAAAGAGACCAAGAGGTTCAATCTTGAAAAATAATGCTTATTTTTTTTACTGCTATCTGTGAAAGGCGACCGAAAACAGAGGCCATTTACGCCGGAGAGGTGGTTAATCCAGTAATTGTAGGAGTTTTCAGGGACTGCAGGAAGAGTGGAGAGAAACCCGGCGTTGGCATCTTAACGAAAAGCATCTAGGAGACCACGTCTTAACGTCCCATCGGACGGACGGTGTACTGGACCGGACTCGAAGTGATCTCCACAAGGCACTCAAATACGGAACGGTATATAAATGAAAAATCGGGGGAAAAATCCTCCAATGCCGGGATTCAAACCCTAGGAATGGGAGGCTCTATCTACCACATCAAATCGATCTCCCAAAAAAAATTATGCCATCGATGTGTAAGGTGCAGCGAAATTTTTCATTTTATTTTTGGAATCCCTCATCCCGATTTTAAAACACGCAAAAGAGTAACTTAACACACTCGGTGGACTACGTTCATTCCAAGGAAAAATGAGAGGGAGGACTGAACCTGGGGATGCCTAGCCCTCGAGCGCTCCCAAAGAGCGGTCGCTCAGAGCGGTGCTCAGAGCGGAGTCCGCTGTCGCTTCCACCGTGACAACGTTCATTATCGACAGAGTAATGGCTTGTCCACTCTCGCCTTTTTTTCCATCCGGCCGCATGAAGGTGCGTGGGCGGGCGGGCGGGAGATTTGCTCATCCAATTGCGCCGAAATCTCCACGGCCGCGGGGGGATCAATCAATTCGCGCGGAACCCACCGCAGCCTCCCTCTTCCTGATCGCATTTTACGAGATGTGACTCACAGCTTTTTCTTCGATTTAATCTTTTATCGCAGAGTTGAATTTTTTTCCGGGAGCGCGAAACGATGGCATTGGCAGGTCCCTGACAAAGGAGGGGGGGGGGGGAGGCGGGGGATGAGACAACGAAAAGAGGAAAGGGGATGAGGCCAACAACCTCCCTCCCAATCTCCTCCCATTTGCGTTTCGATTCCTCCTCACCCATGCCACTGATCGTGCACAACGTCACCCATCGCACCTTTTTCTGCTTCCTTATTTAGCCAAGGTTGCACAAATAATTATCATTGACTGATCGTTTAACGCCATGTAATCTCCCGCACGATCCACTAACTTTGCAAATTCGTAATACTGACGTTAACGACGCACATCGACCAGCATGTTATATTTATGGCAGCTGAGAAAATAGGCACTTCTGTTATCAGGCATGGATCATACCAGTCCCATCTGTATTGAAGGCTGAGTAAAACGGAAGAGAGGGATTTAAAGGAAAGAGGGGTTTCAAGAAGAGCGGTGATTGTAGTAGTCACCAGTTTACCATATGATAATTACAATACCATAAGCTCGTGTATGAGGTTAAAATGAGGTCATATTGCCATTAATGCAAATCTATTCATTAAATCAATTTAAATGTAAGCCACCAGGCTTTTTACCCCATTCTTTTTTCCTCTTATTCACATTCCTAAAAAAAATTATTTTTAAGTGATGGTTTCTAAGAATCCCCAACATCATTGGCCCAAAAAATACTTCGCAGAAATACTCCACGCCGCACTGTGGGCTGAAATCGATTATTTTCAAATGGAAGGTGAAGTTTAGATAAGTGAATCGCCTTTTATTGATGCTGGTGATGTGTGATTCCATTTTTCATAATTACTGTGCATTAAAAATATGAAAGGGACTAAATCTGAGAAAAATATGCAAAACACGCTGGAATTCAGTGTTCACTAAAAATATCCGAAATGAAGAGGCTGCAGAACCTTTTGCATTAGCTTTACAGGATTAAGGTGATAATGTTTTACGGAACAGATCTTCGTCTTGGACATGTTGTAACTATACTTAATTTACAGGGATATATCCTCCGTTAATAGGAAAAATGACGGACCCTATTTTCCACCTTATTTTGGCTTTTGGGTAAAGAATTATTTAAAATGAACACCGAAGAACCATTATTAACTCATGCCTATCACAAGTTAAACTGAAAATTCAGTCGTACGAATCCGTTGTCAAATCCAACGACCATCTGCGACGCCCCGGAACTACACCGTCTTGGCGGAATCCATCCTTGCGCGTCAGCCAATGGGAATAGTGTACGTCACATGTAACTACAAGTCTTGTAAAGGACCGCCAAAGGGGCTACGACAGTGGTTTGAAAAATTATTCACCCACTTTTTCGCTGTCAGAAAGTCCAAGTACAATAGCAAATTTTCCACAGAGAAAAAATCATTTGCCTTGACCGGACCCTTGATCAAGGCAAATGATTTTTTCTCTGTGGAAAATTTGCTATTGTGCAATATCAGCGGGTAACGCCGTTAAAGTTTTCACGGCTAGTTCGTGGACCTTTGAAGTCCAAGTAGCCTGCCCCCGGATACATTCAAGGAGCCAACCCTAGGATTTCGCGTAAGCATTTAAGTCTGTGGAAGGGATACGTCCAGCTTCTGAGGGCAACATGTAGAGCCCTTTGAGGGTTTCCACATTCTCTAAGGCACCCGCCATATGATATGTCGTACGGACATACAACCATTACTTCACCCCCACTCCCCCACCATTTCTCAGCCTAGTGACAGTGTTCGCAAAACGGAGGTTTTGACACCGCAAGACCCTCTGTGTGGCCTGGTTGAGCCCGTTACTTTCGTCTTTTGCTTCGTATTTAAAAAATTTACATTTAAAATACACATTATTAAAAAAATCACTCATTACGTTCTTAGAACGGTTTCCACAAAAAAATAGCCTCATTGACGGGGATTGGGACCCCGGTCCCCGATTTTGCAGACTGAAAATTTTTCTATTGTCCACAACAGCAGGTAATCCCATACGCTGATACTTTGCTTTTCTTGTGTCTTAAAGTTGAAATTGTCTTCTGAATTTTTTTACAATATGCATTCAAGTAGAAAACTTTGCTTCTAACTGGGGAGGTTGGTGTAATAGGTTTTGAATACACATTCGGAAGGATTTCTTAAACTTGTACAAATTAACCAATGCGTTTGATTTTTTGTGAACCTCATTCTTCTGAGAATCCATGGCCCCGCTTTTTTCCACGCCTTAATACTTCGAGAACTTATTTATTGATTTATTGAGTTTAACGCTAACCCAACATACCTATCAGTCTCCTCATCCAGACCCGCCGTCGGGTTGAACACTACGGATGTAATTACAAACATTATTATAGGGTTACTGTAACGTTACAGTAAATTATAGGCTTATATAACAGCAGTGTATATTGATTGAGGACGTCAGACGAAAATTTTGGAAATCATTGAGCCTAACAGTGCCAGTAAAAATATTTATGCTAAATTTACAGGTGGAAAAGTGCATATGAAAACGGAAAAGTAAAAAATTTAGTGATGAAATTTAGGTTCACTAAACTAGAAAATGAGACCTCGCCACATATTCTATTTTGTGCTTCACCTATTTACTCTGCGCGTACACCTGACTCCAGAAACTTGCTTGGTCAATTCTTGGCCGGTAGGTCACCAAGTCTGCTTGTATTCCTTCATGCTTAACAACACCACCCGAGAGAAAATCGCCTGCTCTGTCCTCATCTTCCAAAGTCCCTCGGTCTTTTGAAGTCTCTCCTTTCCTCCAATTTCCTCCTCCAATTCCTTCCATCCCCCTTCATCCTTTCGCAAATCTCCAATCTTCATCGACGGCAAATTCTTTTCCTATCTCTTTCAACGCCCCCACATAACACCTCCGCCCCCGGACAAAACCGGTGAATGAACGAGAGGAATTGATTTCGTCGCTCGAGGCCTTGGTAAACACAGCGTTGCCGCTGGAGATCCCGGCTTCGGTCCTAATTGGAATCCCATGGACCGAACGTTCCCAGCCGCGAAGTATCCCGCTCTGATGGAATGAAGGGCGGCAGTTTGGGGGCGGAAATGGTGCGTCCCGGGGGTGGGAGGGAGACTGCGAGGGGTGGGACTTCCACCCGGCAACTGGTCGCCATTGAGCACCCATCGGCCTCGAATGGAACAGGCGAGAAAAAGCGTTTACCAGGGTTTATGCATAGTTGATATGCTTAAACTTTCCATAATACATTGGCCGTTGTAAGATAAAGAACAATACTGCATGATAAACAACAATAAACAACATAAAAAGCGAAACATCTGCGGTGAAAGTACAAGAAACGGTTTTTTTGGATAGGAATGATTAGATACCTTAAATGAATTATTGGAAATATAACTCTCCCGCATTATAATGAATTTGACAATACTCACAGTAAAAGTTTGAAAAAAGCTCTAAGGTATGTTTCTAAGAAATGTTCTAGGTCATGGTACGGCAAACTACGGCACGTACTTGGGTGTGTATATGTCGCTCTGGAGTAAAATTCAAAATGGTCATAATAATATCATGGTTTCATTGCTTGGAGTATAAAACGCCATCTTTAAATTCTACCCAAATTTGCTAATACCAACTTCATATATTAGTGCTTTAAATCAAAAACAACTTTTTAATAAAAGCATGATATATGTTGATATTTACCGCAGGTATAAAAACACATTTATGGCTCTTGAATAACTTTTCAATATTTTATGAGGGATAGGATTTGGTTCTTCTGCCTCAAAAGTCTGCCGACCCTTGTAGCAGGCTATGTCAATAAAACGAGGAATTACGGATAATTCGTCAAAAGACTGCACTTTCCTGTTTAAAGAAACACTTTATGCCCATCATAGTCGTTTATGAGGCAACAGAGAATAAGTATGATCATTATACTGAAATCGTGAAACCACATGCACACATTTCAGTTATCGTCATTTGTTAATGGCAAATGAAGTACAGCTACGTAAATATTCAAATCAAATCCAATCACTCCAAATTATTACCCCCTAACATAATATAAAAGCAATTTCTTCCACTGCACAGTAAATACTAATCTGCAAGTGATAAAAGTATGGCTTGTAATAATTCCATATATTACTAATCTATATTTGTATAATAAAGCTTCAATTTCGAGTTTGATGGAAAGAAAAAACTAAATTTTCAGCTAAAAAGACCGATTAATTTTGGAGGGAAAGAGCGAAATCCATAATCTGATAGAAGAGAAAATAATTTATTGCAAAAATGTATAAAAAAATCAGATGAAATATGCGTATCAAATACCCGAAAGCAATTGGATACCATCTACTTAACCCGCTCGACAACGGGGAAAAAAATCAATCCTTTTCTTTTGGATTTCCCCAATAAATCACGTATACGAACTCACAAAAATTTAATAATGCGAATAAGAGGGGTAAGTGCAATCGCGGTGCTACAATTTAAACCTTCTCAAATCCAAAAAAAAAACAGAAATCATAAATTTTTCTCATTAATCCCACGGCTTTGCGCCTTCCCCCTCATCCGAAACGAATCTTTTTTTTCTCGCCCTGCCAGGATTCATGTGCGAGGGACAGGGTTGTAGAAAGCCCTCGGAAAGGATTTATGAAAGTTTTCTTCCGCCGTCGGGTCAATCACAACGACTATTCGACAGCGAATAACGTCTCTTCAGTTCCGCTGGCTTTCCTACACCGCTCACACCCGCTTATAGTCTCCCTCGCTGTCACCCGAGGGTTGGAATTTTCTTTTATAGGCCGTCGCTGCTGCCGGGAGAGCGCGGACGGACGCGAGAATTAAAGCTCGCCGAATTTGATGGGCGCATATTTCATTCTGACAATCCCTTCCACCGGGCATGATTCCGTCGAGCTTCAGGCCGGATTAATCCGCTGGGCTTGTTCCCCCGTATACTCCCTCGAGTGCCAACCAATTGAAGGGCAGTTCTTTTTTTCCCAAAATGGGAAACACATAAGCCACACAGAGTTTTCACGTAGATTGCAAATAGCGAATGATGATTGCCTGAAAACTGTACTGCGTAAGCATAACTATGACAAGTCTCTCTGTTGAGTATGGACTGTACCCAGGATGGGGAAGTATTGCAAACGCTTGCATTATATCGCAAAATATAGCAAACGCTTCTACCTTGGGAGCCCAAGATATTTTCCATGATACTGCGCCGTCTGCGTCGAAAGATAGCCACAGCCAAATAAAATGCTAGAAGTTAGGAAGCGATTATAACGAAAAAGGTTTTCTTTCATATTCTAAGCTTCGCTACTCTTAAGAATAAATTGGTTAAATCTACATATAAATTTAAAATAATATATCCATCGAAACGTCGGCAGCAACCGAATACTTGACCTGGTGGAAGACCCGTGAAAACTTCATCCACTAAGTCAGAGTAATATATATTAGCCATTTCAAAAGAACTAATTCCAAAAAAATAAATACAATCAGCGTAAGAATATTACAGATAGCCCAACGGAGTACGGGGATAAAGTATTTACTAAAAATAATTACAGTGCTTGAAATTGGATTAGCTTGCATTATTTTAAGTTGGTTATCTTACTTAATACACTTAATTCCTTACGCGTGGCCTAGTTTCACCTTTGAGAAGCAAAAATAACTGCACACTGAAATTGTGAACTGTAAGAGCAGATTAGAGTCCAAAATGATCAAAATATGGTTACGTGAATAACCATGATGATATGGAGCAATTTGAAGCAATTAATAGTCGTAACTAGCCTCATCTGTGATTAATTAAAGGTTTATAAATTATATAAGCCGTGAAATTTATTAATTTATACGCATGCCAAAAAGGTATTTGTATAAAACAATGGAAATGATTCTACTTTAGATGTTGCATAAAAAGAAGTAATTAACATAGCACCTTATCTCTGTCAATAAAATGCAAATAAATAATTTTTCCTTCGACACGAATGATAATTTATAATGCGTCGGTTCATTTCAGAACCTTTCAAAGAGATAAGGCTACAACTTTTAATTTTAATCATAAATACTCCGGGTTCAAAAAAATATTTCGGTGAAAACTAATTTATTGCATTATGTGGCCAAAAGCGCCCAGACAGGGACGTCCTGAAGAAAGAAATGTAACATTCACTTCAGTATCCTTGAGAGGCCTGGGGATCGGGAGGGAGAAATTCCTATGAAGTCCCTCGCATACTGGAAAAAAACAAGATCCTCGATGGCTATGGAAAAGAGCCCAGTGGCCCTGTCTCGTTATGACTCTTGAAGTCAAACAGATAAAAGACATTTGAGGGCCCTCTTTAAAAATATACTCTCCGGAACTGCAAAAACGAGGTCAAACAGCTCCTTAAAACTCCCAAAACCCCACGGGATGAAAGAGAAAGAGAGGAATAGGGTTCGTGAGGAAAAAGGAGTAGCGGGGGGTTGGAAAAGGGGCGGGTGGAGGAGGGAGGCGGTCGGGGGGTAGTGCAGCAGCCCTTTCCCGCGAGGGATGCTTTCTTTTTACTGTCCTCCGAGTGCGAGTGACTCAGGCTCTTGCTCTGACTATGCATAATAAAAATATGGGCACATACGCAGGGAGGGCAAGCTACCACTCATTTCGGTGGTCTTTAAAGGGGCAGATGGGAGATAGTAGTCGCCTGCGGCTGGTGTCAAGGGTTCGAGGTAAAAGTTTAGGGCAACGATGGCTTTGAAACACCTAGTTACGGAAAACATGCCGAGAGAGTGAAATAAAACACTTCGAGTTCCGCAAGAAAGGATATTCTGCCTCCTCCTTGCCATCTTATAGTCCAATACAGATACAAGGAATTGGATAATGATTTTAATTTTTCTATAAAACGTTATTGTAAATACGGGTTAAAGTAACTGAGAATTTGGGATCCATATTTAATGGGAAATATGACAGCTTTATCTTATATTTATTGAACAAGATTCTCAATATACTCCTTTATAGAAAATTATTCCGGATACTTCTCAAATAAATTAGCTAAGAACGTATTAAATTTGTAGTTAGTAGTAGACCAACAGCTGAGGCCATTTTCGCCACTTTGGACGGGGTTAATTGAATGGATTTAGGGTTTTTGAGGGAACGAAGGAAGAGTGGAGAGAAACAAGGCGTCATCAATAGCCTGCTATTAACGAAAGGCGCCAAGGGGTTCATGACTGAAGAGTACCGCATTCAGAGTAGGGACGGGCAGAACACTGAGAAATCTCCTTCCCTTCCAAAATCGAAGCCAGGTCCTCGCGATGGGGCGCCAGCATTATAAGAGTCATTACTAGACTACTACTACAAGCCAGCGGCAACCATCACGACTCCATAGAGTGCAGTAAAATATGTAACTTGCAAGAAATGCAACTGCATTACAAAATATACTTAATAATTATTTCCTCACAACTAACTATTAGTTTGCCTAATACTCCAAGCCACAAGCACTCCTCAGCTCATCTTCGCGTTGGAAGATACTCCATCATCTTTACCGGTGAAATAGAAATACATGGATTTGCACATAAATTTCCGTACTCTAATGACAGCAGATGTAAAAACGCCCAAAATAATAATTCCATTATTATTTGAGTTCGTAAAAATCAAGCAATCATTGCAAATGTCATTTTTATCGGAATGTTTCATTAAGAGTTCCAAATAAAACTTATTTATAAGGGCTGTTTCACGAATAAATCTGAGTCTTTTGTCTCCTTAGCCTTGGCTTATACCTAAGGAATTGGTTCAGTCTCCATGGATATTAAATCTCAACAAGTACAACACTATATACCCTACACTCCATAGTGGAGACCAAACTGGGATGGTAGAGTCGTAAATGTTACAACGGCGTTGGATATTAACTTGCTCCTAGGAATAAGGAAAACGATGCATGCACTTCATTTCGCCTTTTGAGTTTTCGGCACTACACTTCTCTATGATTAATCAAGTAATATGCTATTCGAGCATGTGCAGGTGATACTGAGCGGGAAATTTACATAAACTGAAACTCAGTATCTGCGGAAGTTTTATTGCATTAAGTGAACGGCTTCGTGGTAAGCTGATTCACAGATTTTTCCACACGCTAATAAATAATTTCATTATATTTAGTAAACAAAATTATGCTTCTAAATAACATTAAATTTCATTCCTTAGGATATAATTATATGTTGCATGTTAATTGATGCATTGCGCTCATAAATCTCCGCAATGACTATGATGACAAAAAAAGGGTTCAAAATGACAGATCACGATTGATTGGATTAGCAAGTTGTTCACTTTAACTAGAATAGAAAGACAACATATTCAAAACAGGAAACTTTCAAAACCATAGGAGAGCAGAAAGTTACTTCTCAAAGTGCATCTTTCTTCTTCCAAGTATTATGCACTCATTTTTTTTTGGTCCTTGGCATTTTATTTTAGTGGAGCGCCAAGATTCAACGGTTTAATGAACTGACAGTGATAATGTCCCTCGGATGGTACTTGAAATACTTTTGAAAAACAGCATATTTAACATTTGATGACGCCGTCGTGGCTAGCTGAAAAGGCAGTTGCTTGAGACAACGTCTCCGAATAATCTCTACGTAAGAGCAAAAAGAATACGCTAATCCTCCCTTCCCCTACTTAAGCGCAGCATAATCGCGATAACCAATAAGACATGAGGGCCAAAATCACGGAGTTCTTCTTCCTGATGTGCGTTTGCAGTCGTGCATTTACTGCGGAAGCCGCCAGACTTGCGAGCCCTAGAAGAAGCGGCCAAATATTTTTAGCGAGCCGAAATGCGGCGGCATAATAGGCATAGCAAATGTTTATACGACTAGCATCGGCTTCCTTCCAAAATTCCGGTTTGACTGGGCAATAACGCCGCATGGCTAGTGTGCAATCACCACCCGCCCAGCAATCTCTAAAATGATTTCGTGTCGGGTCACATACTTGCTGTAAATCCTCTCCATTCGGGATAACGACGCCATTTACTTCTCCAGCCCTCGTTTTGGGAACCAATTGAACATGCTTTCTTTTGCTACAAATCGAAACCACCAAAACAACGAACGTCTTAGCTGTTGGTATAGCTGAAGTTAGCTTGTGGAAGCAAAACACGATGCCGTAAGACTGACAAATATGAAAATGTTTTCATGGTGACCAAAGGAATATGGAAAATGTAAGGAGAAAAAAATTTACCTAAAAAAATAAACGGGTGCTGAACTTCAAATATATTCTTCGAATGGCAAATAATTACCTCTGAGACTAAGAACAAGTTAGGCATTACTATCATTAATGCCTTGTGGGGAAATATACAACATCTTCACTGTATGTTGCAAAGGAATCACGAGGATGAGTGGAATGGGGTTTGATATCACTTACTCGTGTTATAACTGGTTCATAACAGTTGAAAAAGTTATCCATCCATAGTTATTTGATATAGAGTTTTCTCTCTGCCAAAACGTCAATGAAACAGTGTAAACATATTCAAGATCCTTGGATGACAATTCCCCTGGAATTGCCGATTAGGTTGTTTCGTCTCCATTTTTAAGCTTTCAGTAAACGTCCTTCTCCCAATCATCTCAGAGCTTCTTCGATGATCACTAGCTTAATCTATTTGATCTTAATTACCCTTCTGCAGCACCTTATTTGATTGCTTCCACCCTTTTCTTCTCCGTTGCTGTCATCATCCATCCTTCACTGCCATTACTTGTTAAGAGGGCTTCAGATGTATGTTTTGGTAATCTGTTTCCTTACTTACACGCTTGTACGAATTTCCAGTGACAATGTGATACTTCTTTTGGTAGAATAATCCCCTTCGCCCGAACTATTCTGCTGACTATTTCCTTCTAATTTCGTCCATTACTCTGCTTCTCAGAGCTCAATATCCGCTCACCCCTTCTAGCTTTTACTTCAAGAGTATAGCATTTATCTTGATTTCCCCTCCTCTATTGTATATCTTTGTTTTCTTCCTGTTTTGCACGAATGTTATAGGAACTGAAAATATAAATCGAAATTAAAAATCGGTTAAAAGGCGTAATTACAATGCGAATTCACCACGGTTAAATTAGAAACATTGATCAAAGCCTAATCTTTATGTTTATTTGAAAACGTTTTTAATCCCTGAGGATTTGACTCGCTAATCCTCAACTTAGCCCATGCGAACTAAATGCTGGCTTAGGATGGCCCCAGCGAAATTTCCTGAGAAATGGTTACGATCCAAAGCACAGCTATATTCATCGTTGCAAAGAACATTAGTGTAGTATAAACACCAATTTTAAAAAGTAAATTCTGTGCACTAGTTTAAAAATTTAACTAACTAAAAATTCCCCCGGTACTACCCTAACTTAGTAGAAGTCTGAATGCTCACTCACTAGCATTGCCATCCATTGAAGCAGTTTGAAGTCAAGTGATAGTTTGGATATATTTGAAGGACTACGTACATATAACGGCATATTCGGTGAAAGGATTCAATGAACTTTTCGAAAACATTGCGGATGCGACCAATTTATTGGACAGCTTTACTTTGAATAAAATTACATTAAAATTGCGCAAATAACTCCATCTTTAAACCCTAAAAAAAGGTTTTCTCCCATCCTACTACCATTAGCAGATCGATCACAATATTCAGGAAAACTTAATAAATAATATCGTCACTATACATAATGAAATCGATTCACATGAAAGGCACATTATGGACTGGAAATCGTAGTTTGATAGCCCATTTCATCCGAGTTATCTATAGCATCTGGCCAAAATATCTCTATTTTAACTACCCTAAAATATTTATATACTTTTAAAAACTTTTTAATTATTTATTTTGCATCTCCTCTTATAATGCTGGCCCGATCAATATTTATTGCAAATTATGAACGTAAAGAGCATATGGATAGCAATACCACTCACATTGCTTGAACAAAATTTAACAAGGATAAATAAAGAATGTCATGGACATCATAACACCATGCCATAAAGCCCATGTCATAAAGTCCATGACATAAAGAATGTCATGGACATCATGGATACCATTAGCAATTACGATTTGGGAATAAAAGCATCACGCCTTGAGTCAACAAAAAAATTAATTCAACGTTGTTTAAAAAACAAAAAAGTAGAAGACATGAAGTCGTGAGAATATATGACTGGGGCAGCAGAGATGCCACCGTGTTTCACATCCGGGCTTGGAAAATACGAGGGTTAAGGATTTTTGAACAGTTCCTGGATCCCTCTCTTTCTTACGCAAAGGGACATGCGCTGGACCAAGAGGGGACTTCTCCACATGCTGTTTGGTTGGCGAGAAAACTCTTTAAGCGGCCTCTTGCCATAGAGGGAGCGACGCGGGTGAGTCAGTGGCTAGCAAGTAGATTTCGGCGGGTGTGAGTCGAGGAGCGAATTCGAGCCGGGCGCCACTGGAGAGGCGGTTTGGCCCGCGGGGAGGACACCTCACCCCTCGCCCGAACCACCACCCCCACCTTCTCTCACACCCCCGGCGCTCAAGTCTATAAATTACACACGAATTATACTCTCCTCTGGTATGGGGGAGTGGAGTATGCAAGGGGAGGGGAGATCCGGCGGTGGGAGTATGCAGGCCGCCGCCGCCTGTTTGTGAGACTGCATTATGCATGAACCGCGTGTCACACACGGAGGGGGTCGTTTTTCCCCTCCCACACACTCCTCTCCCTCCCTCACCCCCGAGGAGAGAACCCCATCGGTCCCGAAACCCGAAACTCGGCAAAATTCCGTTTCCATCTCCGACCAACGCATGGCCTGGCAAAACAACACGTCTACCAACCTCTCTACCTCAAGGTGAAACGATCCCTTCGGTGTTTTCACATTTTCCTTTCATTAGGAGTCATGGACGGGACGAGGAAGTATGAACGACAATCATACGAGCTATTAAAGACTTTAAACAATTTAAGCCACTGAATTCATGTGTGACCCTTGCAATCGATCAAATAGTTGACATAAGTTGCAACGGAGGTGTTTTCTTCCTTTAAAGGCACACCAACATCTGTAGCTGATCCTAAGGTGAGTCAATATCAATGCAACTTCAACCAAGAAAAACAGCGTGCAATAGGGGTGAACCAAAATAAAACATAGAGCCATTTTTTAGTCTTGAGAATACCATACGCAAAGCATCAAATGTTCTTTTCTGTTGATATTTAGGTGACAAGATTGACCATGCTAAGTCAATACGTAGGGTGTTTATTTCGAAATATTTTTTCATCAATTTATACAATATAAATGATAAGGAGTTGGACTGAGTTTCAATAAGTCACACGATTTGATGACATATTTTATTACGAAACATGACTTAGTTCCAAAATATTACTTGGAACTTCATACATAATCTATATCAATACTCGTATGGGGCCCTTTACGTAACCATAACAGCAAATGTAACTACGCAGAGTAAGGATTTGGCTATGGACACATGTGATTTCCTAGAATGTGCACTGCCAATAGAAGACATCATATTAAGACTTAGACTGAAGACTAAGTATCAGATAAAGCTCAAGATAAAACAAAGGTAAATCGTTTTTGCTTCTTTTTTGGAGTGCGAAGATACATAAGGTCATTCTGCGAACAGTGTGGCTTAATACTGACACAAGAACACTATATTCCTACTCAAGCATTGGGAATAGCCAATGAATAAAACCCTGTCGCTGATAACAGACCAATATCATCAGAAGTGAAGAAGATACTTTATATTAGTCCTGATAAATTATGAAATTTTGATGCCTCAGGGAAAGCATTATTAAACTCTTCTCTACCAATTAACATGCATAAATAATGCTCATTCAATACTTGCAAAACAAAATAAAATTAATTTTTCTGAATGTAAATTGGTATAATTTGAATGCGCACTAGCGTTACGAAATTCAGTTTTCCTGATTAACATTCAGCGAGACCAATTTCGCAATCACACAGAATAAATTAACCCGGAGAATTCGGTCACCTTTTCGCCGAAATATGAATTTGCAGCTTGAATTTGGTGGGAGCCGCGTGAATACGATCAAAATTACGAAGTTAAGGTGACCGTATAAACTAGCGGTGGAGGTTGTTGGGACCAATCTCCCAAGTTTCCAAATTGAAAGGGTGGAGATTTGACCATTGTTTGAGGGTGGCTAACGTGCGAAAAAAATTACGTCACAGCATATACCCTGAGTTCGGAGAACTGCTTGTTCCAAGTTTATGACGACATTTTGGGAAATATGGTCTGATAATAGAAAAGTTTCTAATGCATGATAAAGGAAAAAAATATGCAATACCTGGCAATAATTCTCTTCTGAGGTAGTTCACGAGAAAAATGCAATGAGATATGGACACCATTAGTGTCCGAAACCTAGTACCGAAACGAAATTACTTTTTGAAATGTATTACACCAGCCAAAGGGACGGAACACATCCTACCCATTCTGTTGGCTGCCTTTAGTATGAAAAATTCATAATGATTTGAGTATGGGGCAAGTTGACAAGTTCTTTGATTTTGATAGCCGAACATTGAACATAAACATGAAAATGCAAAGGTATATGATTCAAAGGAGTAACTGTAATGAGAAATAAATTGTCTAATTGGGCATAATAGATACCTGTAAACGAGAATGAGTGAGAAGTTGACCTTTGTAGGGGTGGAAATATAATGGTAGTAGGATTCGATACCGGCAGATGCCCCATTGCTAGGGCTAAACAGTTCATTACAACCAAATCTTAAACCAAAGGCAAGGACAATAACCGTGTCCGAGGTGCAAATCAAATCCGCGACCTCTTGATTTTCTGGGCTGGCAAGCTAAAACACCTGATCCATGGATCTTCATTTAGCGTACGCTAGTGTTATCGTTATTTATTGATTTAAATTATGTCAGATAGAACGTAATCTCCGTTCTTTATTTTTCGCACAGCACTTCAAATCGCTTATCACAATCAGTGGAGCGAATTTTATAGACGGTTATTGTTAACCCTGCGCTACTCTATGGGGTAAGCGTTAACGATAAAGATTTGCGATAACGCCAAAGATGCATCCGTGATTCCACACCTGACTACAGCGGTCTATTAAAAGCCTGACGGATTTTCGTCTCCATGTGGATGCATACTACTCCTGTTTATTCAGCGAACAACGAATAAATAGATTGATTGATCTAGTGCGTGTTATCTAGCTCCAACTGTGGTGTAACAACTTAGGGATGGCATGAAGGTAATCAACTACATGTGTATGCTTCCCATGAAGTTGATTCTTCAGGGACTATCCTTCTTCCCAGGCATAGAAAAAACCGCGTTCGTGGCACATAAGACCACCCAAACAGAACTCGCTCCGAACTCCTGGAGTCCTCACCCCACATTAATCGCCCCTAAAGCAAACATTTTCACTCGAGGAAACGAGGGAAATTCAGTATTTCTCTTTCCAGGCGGAGAGTCAATGAGATATTCAGGAAGCGCAAAGCATGAGAAAGAAAACCTCAGGAAAGGGGGGAAAAGTGTAGGTAAATGGTTTGAGGGTAAGATGGAAAATGTGGTTTTACGGGAAAGATGGCCAATAAGTAAATATTTTCAAAGTAAACTTCAGAAAATCTTTGATGGAAAATGGAAATATACAATGGCGAGAAAATATGCTACACTAAATGTTTAATAGTGAGTTTTGCAGCTGACAAAATTATTATTTGAGCAAGATACCAAGCGATTCCATCCTTTCCAAAAATGATCGGAATCTTCAGTAGTAGGTGCACCTTAGGATAGAGAGACACTTCCCATATTGCCTAAAACCATTTAAAACATCGTTAATTGAAATGACTGCAAATATTGACATCAGATATATGGACTTTAATAGTCCAGCAGGTCATTAAGAGTTCAAGAAATGAATTACTGAATCAGCTATGACAAAATATTGGCTGAGGCGAATAAGATATAAAAAATATAGCGTGGAACTCATGTGAGCAAACTTTTAACACTGCGTCAAATGATATTTCTTAACCATCATTTTTCAGGGAGTCAATAATTTAATGAAGTTCCACATGATGCATAAACCCGAGAAATTAAAATAGAACGGTGGGCTGTATAAAAATAAAAGGCATGATTTTGAGACTTTAAGAGCTAAAATATAAACACTAAGTATATAAGGTATTCTGCAAATATTATGCTAACGATGATTTTTCCTCAAGGCTTTTTCAGTGTTTACCTCCACCTATACCAGTGGAAATAAGCCAATGCGCGTAGGGATCTCTTATGGATACCTCTCCCAAACATTTCCCTTTACAATGCTGGGTATCTCATTCGCAAACTATGTCCATTCCTGTCCCGGACACTTCTCCTACGTGCAGGATATTATGAGGAAATTGTGCCGCGAATGCTTTGCAAGCCCTCGGAGGAAATGGAAAGGGTGGGGGGAGGAAACCGTTTAGAACACGAATCGAATGAAGGTGGGGATAAGCTTAAGCAATCTGAATGGAGGGTTTTTTCGAAACACCCTCTTCTTTAGGCGAGCTCTTAAAAGAGGATATGGGAGAAAATATTACAATGAAAGAGAATAATTCCGTACTGGATTATAATTTGGAACGCGAAGACGAATAACGCGCTGCGCAATATAAAATGGCTTCTCGTTACTGAGATGTAAAATAAAAACCGTTAAATACGGGCTTCAATTTCTATACATGATTGAGCTTTATTATCATCATCATCAGTAAACAATTCTTAGAATAGTTTGACGCAGCTCTCCACTCCGTTCTCCTTTTAACTAATTTCTGTGTACCTACACTACTCTTTTCTTTTAAATCTTTCACTACTTGGTCTATATATTTCATGTGAGGCCTACCTATGCCAGATTTCTCATTTACTTTTTCCGCGACGATTATTATCATCAGAACATCATATCTCAAGATATGGTTAATTTTGTTTTCCGCTCTTCTTCTTAAATCTTTAGAATACTTCGCTCTCCTTCCAAACTTTAAAGATTTTTTTCTATTCACTTGGTTGCTCCATTTAATTATCATCATTGCAAGTATCCCATTTCAAATGCTTCAAGCCTTTACTTCTCTTCCAATGTTATTGTCTATTTTTCACTGCCATAAGGAAGTGTACCCCAGAAGACCCCAGTTCGTATGAATTGTTTCCTTAATCAAGCGCTTAAATATCCCCTTCAACTGGGCTAT
Source organism: Platycnemis pennipes (assembly GCA_933228895.1). NCBI lineage: Eukaryota > Metazoa > Arthropoda > Insecta > Odonata > Platycnemididae > Platycnemis > Platycnemis pennipes. The sequence goes on along the minus strand of OW121851.1, from coordinate 132,217,302 downwards.
TTTACTGACTAATTCGTTTTTGCTTCGTTCACTGCTGGTTACTTGCTTTCCCTGGGAGTAATACTCTTTCACTTCTAGTTTTTTTTTTCCGAGTTAAAAATTGGTCTTGGCCTCTTCTCTTCCACTGCATACCAATACTATTGCTTTCTCCACATTTATAATCAGAAGATATATGGCCAATGTATATATAATATAATTATATATACATACAAATAATAACATATAATGGTCTTCATCCGGTCCTGCCACACAAGGAGAATTTTAGGAAGTTAAAAAGTAACGCCTTATTTTTATTGCTTGACTGTCTGATGTACAAACTCCTGGCTCACAGCACCACGTAATCTCGCAGGGTATTACGTATATGTAGATGTAGGGAAATTACTGAAGCGCCTCAAAGAGATTAGATGCTTAATGACTCATTTTTGATTGAATGTCCAACATATGATGACCATTCCATCGTTTGCTTAGAAGATAATTTTTGTAAGGAGCGCAGAAAAAATCTTCATTTTCAATTCAATTCGCAGTCTTGTGACCTAAGGGCAAAAGCAACACCAGGTCACCCATAAACGCAAAATAAAAGTTTGAAATTGAAATCTAACTACAAGGTTGGAGATACAGCAATTGACTCTTCTCAGTTTCCAGAGATTTTTACAGCACTTCTGGTAAATGAAATATATGTCATGAAGTGGTGATATATCACCACTAATAATAGCTTGAACTACTATATACTCAACGTGCTTTATTTTAAGTCGTAATGTTTCTGGAGATTGATGGTAAAAGAATCAATTTTACTAATTCTCAGTGTCATAAGTTGAATGCTCCCATAGTACCATTAACGTGCTACATGGTTTATGTTTCCATTCCATGAAGCCATATCACCACAAGATAGGAAGCAGCATTCGCAGCAATTAGTTGTACCTTTTAAAAAGTAAATATATTTTTCTATAACCAAATGTCAGAATTCAATGACCTTAAGCTAAAATAATTACCTAACTCATCACTTAGCTACAATTGTTCTAAAATTTGTCATGCTAATTTAGTAAACAATTACAAGTAGGAGATTATAAGAAATAATTTAATTGCCACCAATTATTTTTCAAATAAATAAACATTTAAACATTTGCAATACAGTTGCCATGCCAAAAAATTTCAATTTAAAGCATGTATTAGGAAATAGCAATTTACAGAATTCGCGACACATTATTGCCAGCGAAAAATGGCAGACTCGAAGATCAGGAACAACCGCTCTACAAAAGAGAAAATGGAACGAGCAGACCGATGAGAAATAGTAACTTTTTCGGTTTGCTTCAGCAATCATCATCATTGTATAAAAGGAAAACTGGCGGTTTTCAATCTGTTGAACCCTAATCAAATATGTGCCTAAATTGCAAGAGCGAGCGGGTCGTACGAAGTGAATCCCTCCATGCTCTCTAATTCATCGAGGTCTCGCATTTCACCGGGGAGGCCAGAGACAACACACCACCGTCCTTTCCACATTTGACCCCCTTCACTACTTCGCTTGGTCGCATTAGTTCCCGCTCGGAATGGAAAATCTTTGTCCCTTATCCATTGCCATACAATTTTGGAAGGGGCCGTGCCGGAGAGGGGGCAAGGGGGTTAAAGGCTTCAGTTCCCCTTGTAACTCCGCGCTCCCACCCTCGCTCACACGCCTACCGGACTCATCCCATTGCAATGAAGGAAACATCCCCCCCCCCCCTCACCTTTGGACTCCTTTTCCCCTGACCCACTCACCCTTCTGCACGCTCGGACACACCTTACCCACCCTGCCCCTCACTCTCCGAGACAGTTCCTTCTAAACCTTCCCATTGTTATTTCAGCCAGCAAGGGCAGAGCGGAGTAGGAGGAGGGGGATTAACCGGGGAGTCATTTAAGCGAAGACAATAATCCAACTGGCGGCCGCCTCCACTCCCAAATACCCTCGCCGCTGGTCGTGATATCACGCGCCCCCGTTCTCAACGGGGCCGGGGGGGGGTCGTGCTTCGAGCCCTCTACCCCCCCAGCAGGCCTCACCGCACGCAGCCTCCCCTTCTCCACCCGACGCTCTCACATCCAGGATGTCGGAAAGCATCCTCGGACTCTCTCCCCTCTCCAAGGCAGGAGAACTCTTCGGCTCCCCTCTTTGCACGCTCATCCGACCCTCTCCAACTCGTCCACAATACGGCCACCAGACCATAACCCCTCCCTCTCTTTGCTCACCTGTTCAAATGTACGAAAAATGGCGAGCCAATAATTTGCTACTCCACGCAGTTACACGAATGGACCTTAGTTCACTAAGTAACTGCTAATAATTTAGTGATCTAATTTGACTGGGAACGCCAAATGCACCGTGGGGCAAAGGAATGTGGAAACTCCTTCGCGCAGAAAGGGGCACGAAGAGTTTTCCCCAATTCCCCTTACGATAGCACTTAATCATTACACTATAGAGCTGAAAACATCTCCATCCATGTACAATATTTTTTTGAAATAATCTGGAGGCATTATGGATTCCTAAATCCACGAACGAAATGCGCACATCCATATATTATACCGTTTTTATCAGTGACCCTAACTTATATTCCCATAAACCACTGGCAACCTAAGGTTAACCTCTAAGAAAATATCCTTCAACTTCGGGGAAATATTAGTTCAAGAAAGCAAAATATAAGCTTTTTGAGATGCTATCGTAACCTTGAAGCTATATCCGCCCAAAAGAGTCGAGGCGTACTTTTGAAATAAGAATCTCTATAAAAAACAAATAAAATGTCAATAGAATCTTCTAAGAAATTATGAAAATTGTGTAGTATACAGAATATCATTCAAAATAAACCACTGGAATCTCTCATATCAACAGTATATACATTTAAGATTATTTCATTGGAGGGAGAAAGTGATTAGGTAGCGTTTTTTCAATACGTAAAATTAACATTGAATAATGCCGAAGGATTCAGAGCCCCATTAAAAGTAATGTGCACGAAAAAAATCAATTTCATGAAACCTTGGATCAACAAACGGGAAATTGCCGATGTGAATTGGCTTAGAACTGAAAAAAACAACGTTTTGCCTGCCCCAAGTAAACAGCGAGAAATGGTCTGGAAAGAACCGCTCTTTGAGCATCTTCGAGGGCAAGCTAACGTCCAGCAACACGGAAACATTAAATAAAGGAATAAGATTCCAACTCATACGTGTCACTTCACCTCCGAATGATATCTGGGGCGGGGGGCAAAAGGGATTTTCGTGGGGGCAAAGGAGGACCGCTGAGGGGCCGTTGGGATCAAAAAGAGGACCGAACCAAAGGCCGGGAATTCGGGCACGGCCCAAGCTTCCGTTCACAAAGGCCACCTTCCCCTTTGCGAGACTATCAACCCTTGTCATCCGCTCACCCCCTTTCCCTTCCAATTTCTCCTTTCTCCCCTCTCGCACATCCGAACCCTGGATCCTGCCCCATTACCCCCTTTTCCAGTTCCGGAATTAAAAGTCGACCCTGGCAAGAGAGGGGCGGGAGTTGAGGGGATGGATGAACGGCTGAGGTCTCTGGGCAGGGGGGGGGGAATAGGATGTGCAGCGGCGGACTGGCTGGGGAGGTCAGAAGGGGCCTTAAGAGGGTTTTGCGGCCCAGAGAAAAAAAAAGAAGATTAGGGCAGGGTTTGGAGGGGGTTGGGAGGAATTTTATTTCCGCCTCCTCCTTAGTTTCACAAGTTCCACCGTCGTAATTGCGTGGAAATTGTGGCCAAGCATTCCTACCACTTGAACTAAAAAAATTAAAACTATATAGCAAATAAAAGAAATTCATCCCATCTCATCTCTTTCTCGTAGACTTCCTCCGATAGCCTCAGTAAAGAATTAAACCAAGTAATCCCATTCTCCATTTCCCGCTCCGGCACAGCCATCAGGTAGGTGGGAACGCTTTTACGAGAAACCGTCCGAGCAGCTGGAACAAATCCCAGGGAATAAAATACGCGACACTACTAACGGCAAGTATATAAGGATAACGCTTATTGAGTTCTTGAAATATGCTCTTAGATAATCACGTATGGAGAATGAGCTTAAAAAGGGCATGAAAGAAGCCTGAGGTTGCTCACTCATTCTTCCAAAGTCGCTTAAAAAAAGCCATAACTGATGAAAAAGGAGAAAAAAATTAAAGGAAAATTAATATACTGAGGCGTTTTTTTAAACCTCACGATGGCTCCTTCGATTTTATTATCTGGGTATCCACCTCATTATTAGCTACAATTAAATTGCACTTTTATATTAGAAGATCGAACGCTAAAGTGGTTCATGTATCCAATATTTCTCATTCCCTCGAACCAATTAACTATCGGGTTATTAAACATCCCAGATCGGCAAGATTTGTAAAGGAACGGTATGAAAACTATATTAGCGTAATCAATCTATTACACTGAAATGGGAACCATTTGACCACAGACCGTAGGTTGAAATTTAGGCGTAATCTCATAACTAAATTTAAAGGCAATATTTTCACTCATGGCGTTAAAAGTATTTTGCGAACTCCAACTTACTATGGTAGGCGGGACCATGACCATAAAACTAGAGAAATTGATTGCCAAACTGACAGATTCAAAATGTCCTTCTTTCCTTGCACAATTAGGGATATGAATAGCTGTAAATAAATACATCCAGTAGTATCAATACGAGTGTATCAATGGAAAGCATAGGGAGTTGTATGGTGGTATAAAAACTATAAGCTAACCCGACTAACAGCATGTCTTTGCATGCTTGTTTTGTTATTCATATCTTTTTTTTAAATCGCTATATTTAGACTAGTATATTATTTCTAATCCTTTTCATGCATGATATGCAATGCATTTTTGGTGTAAATTCGCCCTCTGCCGCACACCTTTATGGTAGCTAGCAGGGTATAGTGTAGATGTAGATGAAGTATTTCGAGAACTATTTTTCACGCTACAACTACTCATTATAGAGCCTGATAGTGATATGGCTTCCGTCCGTGATTCACTCAGGCCAAATGATACCTTAAAATACTATCGCATACATTTCCAGTTTAAACGTCAAATGGCGGCATTAATGTGAATGAATACATGCCAGAAAGAATAATTAACCTATTTTAAGAAAAATGCATTAGAAAGAATAATTAGCCTATTTTAAGATATCGTCTAAATGCCATGAACTCATCAAAGATGATAAAAAAATTAACTGAATATATTTCATCTTCTATTGTTGAAACAGCACAGTTCAGTAATCTATATTGTATGACATAAATATATAAGGAAAAAAAGGAGCGAATGATTACAGGAAAATCGAAGATATTGTTACAATATGTAGAGCACATCAGCAACTAACAATTTTAATGAATTTACGAAAGTGTACAACTTGGTAACGTAATAACGATTTCGAGTGCTTCACTATACGGCGATAGGGCTGCCCAATAAACCTAACATATTTGGATTTTTCGTTATAAAAATATAAACCATCTAAATTTCCAATATAGTGAGAAGCATACGGATCATCTCCCCACTATCATTTGAACCATAAATGCCCTGCTCTCCCTAGGGGTGTTTCAAAGAATAATACAATTACGGTATAAAATATAAAAATTATATATTTTGATCGGAAAAAGAATTGAGTACAAAATGTAAAGGGTGACCTAAAATTAATTTGGAGAGGATATCAGTTTGATTAATTTCCAGGATTCGATCACGCGCAAGAAATTATTGGGAAGGGATACAAAGTCCCCATTTCCAAAAACACTGATTTACTCTCGTTCCTGATTCAATTAGGAAGAGATTGTTAGCCGTAAATTACCATATCTGCTTACGCAGATATTAAATCAACATTAAATTCATTACTCAGTACGACATTCCTCAGCGCTTGCAGCGTATGCCACTGGATGTTCATTCACTAATTAAGAAATATCCTCTGCAAAACACTTTTTTGCACTCCTCAACTTGGACTATATCATAGGCATAGTGGAATGATTGTCATGAATCTAAGGCACACATAGAGCTGTGTTGTTTTTTTCCCGACAGAGTCAGGATGCAACATAGGTTGAAGAATAAGAGCTAGGCTGAAAGTGATTCACTCAGCGTCTCATAGATGGCAGAACAAATGGTTGTTAACGTAGTAGGGCGGCCATACCATACTCGCGTGGTAGTGCTATGATAAGCCCATTCTTGGGGATGGCGACAAGAAACCAACTCACGTCTTTCTCTGATGAAATATAGCTAAATTTAGCAATGGAGAGATCAATCATAGCAAGCACGGCACTCAGTCTGGAAGGACGTATCGGGACTTAAATGATAATAAATGAAAATGTGGGAACGCATATGTTAAACGTACTCATAGGTTAGATCCCCCATCCCTTCCATTCCTATCCTTATACCTTTCCTCCCGGTCTGAAGCGCCTATTAGTGCGGAAACAGACTTGAAAACACCCATGAGAGAAAAAAAAACCTGCTCATATATGGTGCATCGTATTTGACAATTTTTATTGCAATTAAGACAAAAGCAGAAGGCCTGCATTGTACAGATTCGTGTTAAAAAGAGGGAGGCATAGGCGTGGAATTTGTTGAGTATCAGCGGATAGAAAGAACGGCTTAAAATTCTAAAATGGAAAGTATCATAGCATATTTCGGAAATCTGGTCATCTAGAAAAGAAGACTAACGTTTTTGGCGGCTCTTTGGAGTTGGGGCACGGAGAGCATAAGAGAAGAAAAGTGGAGTTTAGAAGAAGGATTAGGAAACGCCAAATATGGCATATGAAAAAAGAAATCTATTTATCTGAGAAATCAAGAGGAAGTGGCTGGATTTGACGGAGGATTTATGGTGACGCAACGACAAAGGCTGAAGGGGGTATTGGAGGGAAGACTGAGTAGGCATAGATGAGGAAGAATATGAAAAGGGGATTTAGTCGGTGTGGAGTAAGCCAATAAATACAAAGCGTTAAATCGAGATGTAATTTAGAGAGACGGGGAAAGAAAGACAAAAAATGCGCAACACAATGTGGATAAATATTTTATAAGTAATATGAAGAAAAATTTCAAATATACAATGTAGCTACAATAAAAACTTAATTCAAAATGAGGAATCGGATTTCATCAATAAATGGAGAAAATATTTTGCGATGGAAGAGCAACTTGAAGTTACGGTACTTAGCAACTCAATGGAAATTATTCTTCCTAGAACCATCATCAAATCAAGTCCGAAACCCTAATATTAGCTTGAAGATTCCACTATCAGCTAACCTCTTCATGCAAACAACATTTTTCTCTTTCGTACCCTTCACAACTTTTTACACACATGTAGGTATCTTGGGCGGGGCCTTCTTTTTATATATTTTATATTAATTTTTTTTTCAACTAATCAGGTTTTCACGTCTCAAGATATAACCGATTGAGTTGTCCCTCCTTTAAAAGTTTTCAGTAGGCTTCTCTTTTATATCACTCATCTCAGGAGTTCTTTACCTGTCACTCAGTTTACCCATTTTTTCTTCATTGCACCTCATTTAAAATGCTTCCAGCCTTACCTTCTCTGCTATTGGTATCATACATGCTCCAAATATCACGTCATAGAGAAACATGCTCCAAATGTCAGTTCCAATGAAATGCAAAAAGACTTTATATTGTTTTTATGACCTCTAATGTTTCCACCTGATTTTCATTGAGACTACATCTACATCTACATAATACCCTGCAAGCCACCATAAGGGTGTGTGGCAGGGGGTTAATTATCACCAAACATGCACTAAATATCATAAATAAAAAAGGATTCGAAATTATATACTGTTCTAAACTTCACTATTTAAAAAAAGATAAAAATGCAAAAACATGCTGTTAGTTGGGGAAGCTTGAAGTCCTTATACCAACATGCAGCTACCAATGTTATCCATTGCTACACTCGTATTGGATATAATTACCGTTATTCATATCCCTAATAGAACGAGAAAAAAAGGACATTTTGAATCTGTCAGTTCGGCAATCAATTTCTCTAATTTTGTGATCACGGTCCAGTCTACCATAGTAAGTTGGTTTCGCAAAAGATTTTTAACATCGTCACTGAAAATATGGTCTTGGAATTTGTTTAAGAGATTAAGTCTAAATTTCTACCTGCGATCTGATAATGATTCCAATTTAATTCATTTAATAAACTGGTTACGCTAATAAGGTTATCGTACCGTCCCTTTACAATCCTGCCGATCCTCGCTGCACACGTTCAAATTTAGACCGATTTCGTAGGGATCCAATACACTGGCAGCATATTCCAAATAAGGTCTAACAATGTAGCTGATTTCTCGTACATCATCGTCACATTTACCCAGTACTCTTTTGACGAATCCCAGTTTACGATTAGCTTGACCCATTATTTCACGAATGTGTTTACCCTAAAAAAGATCATGTGTTTGTCTTATTCCAAGATATTTAATGGATGACACGTTTGTTAATTCATTATTATTTATTATGTAAGTGCTAGGAGGAGAGCTATTCTTTTTCCAAAAATTCATTACTAGGCATTTTTTAAAATTTAATCCTAACTGCCATGTAACACACCAATTTTCAATTGCTTGTCGGTCATCATTTAAGTATTCTTTATCGTTTGGGCGTAGAATTTCCCTGTACACTATTGCGTCATCGGCAAAGACGGCGACTATTCGGGATTAAACGTGAAAATGGAGTAGTTTCCTACTCCGCCACTTCCTACACTTATTCTCTATCACAATAAACAACCTCAAATCTAAAACGCGGTCGACCAATCATAGAGGGTGGATTGGTCGAGGGAATCTGAGGGACGGGATCATCTAGCGACACGCAGCCGGGCTGAGGAGCAATAAGGCGTCGGGTATCCTTCAATGCGACGGTGTCATAAAGGCATTTCTACTTGGAAAACCCGCCTTCATGGGCTTATTGCCATACAAGGTGGCATGGTAACGACCCGAAAGGGCAGGGTTTTTTCCTCCGAGGCGGAAAGCAGTTTCAAAGTCCCCTCTCACGAAAAATTGGGAGAGAGAGAGAGAGACTCGGCAGCATTACCCCTCTTAAAAATTAAAAAAAAGCGTCTCTCACAGGGGTCTTGGAGAACACATGGGTCAGAGGTGGAGGGGGCGAGGCACGTCCATCTTAACGGTCAACCTGTTTTTATTTTTCCCATCGGCCCCCGAGAGGCGAGCAGGAATTGCAGGAATGCTACGCGCGCGTGCGCTGGGGAGGTGGGAAAAGGGAGAGCCAAGACTGCTGGCCATAAAAGGAAAGACTGCTCCCTCAACATCCGCTGGGCAGGCCAACAAACCGTCCGAAATTCCCCCTTCCCGCCCATCCCCTCGGTCGCTCCTAAGCCTCCTAAACCCTTCCCTGCGGGGGGAAGTCGCGGGGAGCATTACCTCGGGCTGCCCTTTGAACAATGAACACAGGGATCGGCTACAGCAGTGGTGGAAAAACTTTAGACTGAGCGTGCCGATTAAAAAATATCGAATTAATGGTATCAGGTGTTACCTTGTGAAAATTACGGTGACAAATATTCTCCATGAGAAATGGACAAAGACCTGTTACTATTTTCACACTATATTTACAAATCGATCGTGGCTTCGACAACTGGTAGTCACATCGTAATATGAAGATGTGATACCTATAAAATGACACTCAGTAGTCGCAACCATCGTCGATTTTCAAATATAGTGTGAAAATAGTAACAGATCTTTGCTCATTTCTCATCATTAAAATAATTTGATGTTTACATAAAAGTTTGTAAAATGAGGCACATATATTGAATTGCTTGCGTTAAATTAAAAGGTGCTTTATATATTCTTAGTGAATGTAACACCTTTCGCCGAGCCATAGTTTGCCACGATTTAGTAGCTTATGAGATATAATGCACATACAACGGTGATTTCAACTCGGACATAGAAATAAGAGAGGTGATAAGTGATAACACTATGATTCAATATATATGAAACTTGGCTATTCTGCTTTAATGTTACTTGTTATACTCTCTTCCTATCCGAAGGAAAGGAGACATTTGACAACTATCCGTACCATATGTATCCAGTCTTGCCTTCGTAATCCAATCATCTTAACAAAGGGATGACCCAAATTATTTCTAACGCAGTAGCAAAGAAGGACTCACCGCATAGGGCAAAACTGTTATACGTTTTGGATGTAATACTGGAAGGTTTTCATAGATGGCGAGGGAAGAATTTTTCGCATTATGTCACAAACGATACATATCGCTTCCATCGCTTTCGATTTTCCAATTGGCTTAAGCGGCACAATCGAGAATTGTCATGTAGTCTTGTCCGTCTATTCCTTGCGGTGGTGGATGGTGTGTTTTTCATGATACAACAAGGAATTTATCCTGTGACAAGATATTTTGCTTTAATAGTGAGAAAAATGTTAACTTATCCATGTGACTGTTGACGTTAGGTAAAGGCATATCGCACCATTATAATAAAGAAACAAAACTACAACTACAGCATATGATACGTGTACGTGTAAGCGATGGGAGCGATTTATATCGTTTGGAACGTAATGTAAAAAAGTCTTACCACGCCATCTATAGAGTCAATCCAGTACTACGTCCAAAACGTATATCAGTTTTGGTCTAAACGGCGAGCCCTCTTAATCAATGGCAGTAGTAAAACACCGTGACCGAACGGCAGAAAAAGCCGTGGCCGGCCGGAGAAGGACAAGATCTGCACGTTTGCGGGACGGACGAGTTGGTCGGGGAAGATGTCTGCCAGAGACGGGGTTCGAGAACTGAAGATCCCCTTCCCCTTGTGAGGGCGAAGAGGGTGCAGGAGCTGGCAGGGAGAGACAAGAGGTGGAGTCCTCGGACGGCGGTGGGGCAGAAGAGACTCGAATCCTCTCCTGGAAGAAGGAAGGGTTAATGATATCCATTACTTCTCATTTATCGTGACAGGAGCGAGAGATCCGTGCTCGCCGACTGTATCCCACTTCCCACCCCTTCCCCCTTCTCCCCGCCCATCCCACTTTAAAAAGCCCGAACCAACTGCATTAGCTCAGCCTTAACTAACTCTCTCGTTCCCCCACGCCGGGTTGGTTGGGTGGCTCGCGTAGGAGGCGCAGCGGGACGCTCACGCTCCGGCCGGCCCGGGAGATGAGGAGAGAGAGTCTTTTTTTATTAGATGTAGCAGACGACCAATGGGGAGCCTCTCTTCCGCCTCCCGAAAAATTTCCTTCTGGAGCGCGAGGAAATTTCGTTAGTGGAGCCTAAGACTAATTCCAACAGTCAACCTACCTGAATGCCGAGTTTAAATTACTAATACTTTTAATTCCAACCGAGCGTCAGCGGGAATTCAATTAATGCACGTTTCATAGTTACTAACATTGTACAAACGTTAAGCGCTGAGGAAACAGCTGATATGAAAGTTATACTCATGGCCCCTAGGGATAAAACACAAGAGTAAATCTTACACTACTTAGCTTTAAGTATGCGTCGAAAGCACTAACCTAAAATGTAGGGAAGCAAAGCACACAAAAAAATTTGATATAAAAATATGACAACAAAATAAAATACCTACAAAGCTTTCATTATGGATATATCAGAATATACAGTCAAAGGAATAACTGGGAATACCAATGAAGTACATGAAAAAATGTTATTAATTAAAATTCGTCAGTTATTCCAGCTGAAACTTTGCATAATAAATTCCAAATTGAAGCTAAGGTGTTGCAACTAATCATGAAAATAATGGAAAAATGCTTGTAGGAATAATCACAACAAACGACCATTATTGAAGTGAAGGCTCCTTTAAAAACCACCCCAATAATCTTCCGCCTGCCAAATCAATATTTATTTACACTGTGTAAAAATTATTTATACCTTCTTCTTCAATAAAATATATTGTATTCCTTTTCAGATAACTATCATGATTTGGAGAGATGCTTTCTAAGTTCGAGTAACGGGAGGGGAGCTAAGGAGTTTAAGCGTTACCTCGGACTTCGGTTTAAAAAATAATGCCATCGCCTTTTGAATTAAAAACAGCGCCAATGTCTTCTCCCTTTCGCCGAGACAAAATTATTATCCAAAATAGCTCCGGATATAAGCCTTGAACGCATTGGATACTCAGAATCAGGCAAATTTATCCACAAGACTTATTCCCAAAGCTCGACGAAAACGGACACTAAAAATCATCAACGGGATGAGGGAATTAGCTGCGCTGAAAGGTTTTTCTTTGGCAATACAAGCACACGCAGGCATATAAAAGGGATTGGGAGAAGGAAGTGGAGCAGGAAACCCATTGCGCATGTACCCATGAGAAAGTCCGACCAGCCAGAGGACAATAAAAGGCAAGGGACGAGAGGCCTCCTTCGGTGGGAGATGCCGAAGAGACATTAAAAAGGGGCCGTTTCCAAGGAGGAGGCTGAGGGGGTTGGAGGGGAGGGACTCCTCGCTTGCACCACGGAGACACATGCTGGGGAGGGATGGCGCCACCGGCGTCGCCGCCACGGCCAGGAGGGTGGATGAAGGGTAGGGCTCCCGGGCGTGCGATTACCGCGCCATCAAAGTTTCATAACGGCGGAGGAGGGAATGAGGGGGGCGAGGAGGCCTAGGGGGAGGCAGAGGGGTCAGTGGAGAGGGTGGGATGGGTGATGAAGATGTGTGCTATTTTTTTCGCGGGGCCTAGGAGAACGGAGGGAGAAAGAGGGGTTGAAGGTCAGGGTTTCGGGGGTGGGATGTGGGGATCCCAGTACCAAAAGCAAAAATGATCACGAATTGTAGAGTGGGTCACTTTCTTAGCGGGCGCAACTCTCCCACGGACCATAGTCCTTCTTTAATTCCTACCTGCATTTTGTATGACTTAGAACCACGTGGAGGCAATAAAACTCTCATGCACGGATCAAATCATTTATGCTACCAACGAACAGCGGATTACGAGTATCAATTCTGCATTAGACCACCCTGTCATCAGCGATAGTTATTTTTATTCAATAAAATCTACTGAAAATTGATAACATGCGTTTAATAATATTAGGTGGTAATTAGCAGATACATTTTTAAAAACTGATTAGGGTATGATAGCATAAATCATTTCCCAGATATCATTGATGTAAAATAGCTCAAATTTTATTGCAACAGAAATTCAAATACATGATTGGAGCACTGGATATTTCATCCCCGAAACGCAAAAATGCACCCCTACGAAACATAAAAAGTATTCGGAGAGAGACAACACGTGCATAGCCAATAAGTAGCACGACAGAATGGAGGAGAGAATCAGACAGAGTTACCCATGGTAGATAAAAGTAGATAAGCTACGCGCTCCAGAATTCGGAAGTCTAATAAGCCATAAGAATGGGTACATCCCCACAGTGGCTCCATAAACATTTGCTGTAAATGAAACATCAGATAGGTATCCAAAACCATGGGACAGAGCCTACGATTCCGTAAGATAGGGAGGGATCAAACAATCAGCACGCAACTTATCTCTGATCAAAATAACATTTACAGGGTTTCTGCGATGAAAACAAATATTTTCCTTGCGTTGGAATCGGAAAATGTGCAAATTAATGCCCACATACAAGCTTATTTATATATTTATTCCCAGTTCCAAGAATATGACCAGCATAAACATCTTCTGAGAAGTTGTTGGATGAAATGTGTGCAGTGTCTTTACTTGAGAACGGTTAATCCATCCGCACTCTGCGCTTCTTACTTCGGCCGACACTCACTTAGTGCGCAGGAAAACACATTTCTGGACCAATAAGGACGAGAGGATGGTTGGTGGGCAATCTGTAACCTCTCTTCGCCGACGTTGGAGAAAGTGACAAAGAGGGGAGCGACAAGGGATGCAGAGAGAGAGAGTGGGAAATATATATTACGTAAACAGCAAGCGGGGGGAAGGGGAGAAGTTGGCGGATGTGCGAGGAATGACGACGTGAGGAGGGAGGGAGGAAGGGGGGTAAAGGAATTCTGGGAAAGAGAGAGGGGTCGGGCATTGTTGAGAAAATGGGGGGAGGGACGCTTGGGGAAAACTCGAGAAATACGACGACCATTCTACTTGGCGGTGGACAGGAATTTTCGGAGCGAAGGCAAGAGGCCAGGGGTTGACTCTGAAGCGAAGAAACTGTTGGTGGGCTGAAGGAGCGAATGAGTAGAGCAGTAATGGAGTGGGAAAAAGGGGTGGTTTTCGTGGGGCTGACCCTGAGTGATGCTGGATGCCAGCTTCTCTTGGAGGTGGGGTGGGGGAGACAAACGACTGGAGCGGAAGGGAGCGAGAGGGTGGGAGGAACAAAAACAAAGAAGGAAAAGGGAGCGAATGAAAATAATGGCTTAAAAAGTTTGTTTCTCCACTGGGGAGGAAGACGGACCTGAGCAGATTTTGGTCATCGCTGACCGCTTGTACAAATAAGTAAGGAACATATTGGCTGGGAACAATTTACTGTTCAAATCATATAAAGTGTTTGCACATAAAAAGTGTAGGTATTAGAGCTATAGTTCGATGTTTTCTCTCCATAAAAAGGCAAATAAACTACTTTCAGAAACCACAATTTTTTATTAAAAAATTTGAAAAAAATCGAAGAACCTCTACTTATTATTAAATTTCACAGCAATAAATGGGACAAATTCAAGAGTTATGAAGTAGCCGAAAAAAACCTATAAGAGGTATCCCCTGATATGCACAAAAATTTCCACGGAAAAAAGTGTCTTGCCCGAAATTACCTGAAATCCGGGTTCAAAGCAAGTATATAATGCAGAGATACGAGGTGATATAAATGAAATACTTGCAAGAAAAGGCTTGCAAGAATGCCTTTCCACTAGAAAAAAATAGTTTAAAGAGTACTGATAGAATCGAGTTGGTTATATAATAAAATGAAAGTACTTTTCCATGTCTTTACTTTTGCAGCAAATTCATCAGCCCAAAAGTATTTCAGTGTTCTTACTTCCTGACCATTAGCACTTGCAGCAAATACTAGGAATGAGTAACACGCTTACGTGACATAAGTTACAGAAAAGAATTTAAAAAGATGTTCATTATTGTAATTTTCAATCTATTTAAAAATGAAAGAACATTTCTCAGCTTGTGACAAGTGGACGCTCAGTTTAAATGGATGGCTTATTCCAATTAGAAGTCCGAGCTGATGCCTTCAAGTGATTAAATAGTTTTATCGCAGGATGATCACGCACAGATGATGGTTACAGATGATTACGTACGTAACAGGAAGAGGACGCTCCACTTAGGGCAACAGAAGTACTTTTGGAGCTTTTTCTACATCTACATCTACACGATACCCTGCAAGCCACCACGAGGGTGTGTGGCAGGGGGTAAAGATCACCATACATGCACTATTGACATGCAAACAAGCAACTATAGGGTCTCATGCAACTAGATTGTTAGTATCTATAGTATTTAAGGGATTAATACATGCATCATGCACTACATACTACTCTAAAATATTTCCCCAACCTATCCCTTTGCTATGCTGCCTATTCTGTTTTCTTATAGTACGGGGGTAAAATGCCATTTTGAATCTATCAGTACGACAATGTATCTCTCTAATCTTATTTATCTGGTCGAATCTAGCATAATACGCTGGGGTTTTTAATATGTGCCTAACATCTTCAGTACAGCTATCCGATTGAAAGTGCATTCGGATTTTTCGGAAATTGCATTCAAGAAATGCTATAATAGTCAGTATCGGACGACGGTACAGGAAAAAAAATAAGGAAGAATAGATAAATGCCCACTCCAGGTATATTACCATTCTTCCTTTATCCTTCCCTCTGCCCATCTCACTATTCTCCCTTCGATTGTGTTTTTCATATGATGGACATACCAGTATTTACTTCAAAGGTAGTCAATTGAATTCAAAGGGAATCATTACTCATAGCACTAAGCTAGTGAGACAAAATCAAATGCCAGCGGGAGGAAAAGGTTATATTTACACTGCGAAAACAGTGCCCTATTTACTACAAAAAATATATAATATACCAAAAGCGGATATGAGTATCTTTCTTTTCGATATTGTATAAAACTTCCGAAAACAGAGAATATGTAGGAAATGGCGGTCATTATTGCAACCTTGCAGACATAATAATAACGTAATGACATACATCAATGTATCAGTAACAGATGCGTCTTAGATTTCAGTGTTTTTACGTAAAGCAAAGTTTAAAAATAATGATAAAGAGAGAAAATCGTACAGTATTGTCCAAGAAATTAAATCGTTCCTAACTTATAATTAAAAGCGTTAATGTTATTTTAGATTCCATTTTTGGGCCATATTGGCAAGACGTTCTTCTCTTCTTGGCTTCGGGGTAGCAGGCCGAGATTTTCAATATTTCTTTCTTTTCCGGGAATCGCATTCTAATGTTGTTGTTCTGATTCCATGCGTCGGGGAGATTTCATTTGCATTTGCTTACAACAAAGTTAGTTGGTTTACAGGAATTTCCGTTTAGATCAATATTGTGAAAACGGCATAACTGTTCCCATCGACAGCAATCCAAGCTGAAAGAAACACAATCTTGGCGCTAAGTTTGACACACAGAGATTTTGAAATGGTCTGGTGCTCACTTAAGCAGAAATGAACTGTTTATAGGAGTCGCATTGTTTGATTTAGCCAATTAGAAGACCAACTCACGAGAATTATTTGTACTCAACTACAAATTGCTACCGAAACGATGAATGGGTGATTTCGAGAAATGACTGCCAAAAGGAATATCTATATCTATATCTACGACATACCCTGCAAGCCACTTCGTGGGTGTGTGGCAGGGGGTGCATCCACACCAGGAACAATGAAATGACAATGTAAAGCGTTGATCCCATTAGTTTGAGTATTTGTTGGGTTATTTACTGCAATCGTTCCATGCCTTTCTGTTTATAAGACGTTAAATTACTTGCGGCAATTAATACAGGAAAAAAGTATATAGTAAAATTATTTATTTAAACACACACTGTGCAAAACAAACACAGCATCACCTCTGACCTGAAATTGATATAAACCACTTACCTTCGGTTCACTGTGTGATTGTAGTAATTTACGACCTTCCTCTGGCATGGGATAACGCTATGCTCACCAGAACTTAGCTAAAGATGACGCTCCACAAAATACGATGGAATATGTTACGAATGTTAACAAACTAGGTTGAGCTGCAGTAATTAAAGTGAGTTGCTTCTCCAAAGAAATGAAAATTATGTAAAAACTGACGATACACTCTCAAATGACAAAACATAAATATAAAATTACGAGCATGGACTGGAGATGGTTGAAAAATAATTTTTAGCATTAAAGTAGAGCAAATTATAGTAGGTTGAAAAAAGAAGTTACGAGGGAGATAATAGTTGGGGCAGGAAATGTAGGCTTACGCGTCATTTACCTTCGTAAATATAAGTGTAAAATATGTTTGTGTTAATGATTTCATTATTGTCGTTCAATTATTCTGCATAAAACAATCAATATTTGTATGGTATTGATGAAGTTTCTGCCCAAATATGGTATTTTGAAATTAGCAACGGTGTGCATAGGGAAGTAGATTTATCTTCCTATGAAGAGATTGGCCGATAGGAGAACCGAGAGGAGAGCTGTGTGAAACCAATCTGAGGATTGTTGACTTGTTATGAAAATGATGATTGCATGTGAAGCTGATGCACTGATATAATATGTAACAATAGGAATATATATGCAACGTTTGCCCAAAATAGTGATGATTCAACTTCTGCCTCCCCTCCTAACGAGGCCTGGGAGTACTACAAATAGGTAGATGAAGATTTATGAAGAGAGACAAGGATTGAAATAAAATCAAATTCCTCTCTATGAGAACCACCAAAGAGGATTTAAATGAACGAGTCCTCAGGCAAGCCCGATTGAATCATTTCCACCCACCTTTCCCGCCAACCCAGGGTAAGGAGAATGAAAGTGAACTGGAGGATATAGAGAGGGGAGATGATGCGGAGTGGAAGGGGTTAAGATGAGATGAGTGCAAGAGTATAGTGGGCTCACCGCATAGAACAAAACTGCTGTACGTTTTCGATGTAGTGCCGGAAGGTTTCCATAGATGGCGTGTTAAGAATTTTTAGCGTCACGTCGCAACCGATATATATATATATCGTTTCCATTGCTTTCGTTTTGCTAATCGACTTAAGCGGCACAATCGAGTGTCTTGTAGTCTACTCAGTCTGCAACTTACAGCGGTGGATATTGTGTTTACATATCTATATATGGGTCATTCTGAAATTAAGTGGAAATTTGGGAACGAAAAAATTTATTTTTTCAATTATCAAATCTTATGTATTTTTATATGTAATGGTGTTGTACTTAATGTATTTAAGTGATCTAACATTTAAACAGAGGTCAAGAACACGTTAATAGCTAAATAAACTGAAATTTACACTATCATAAAACACGGAGGTGACACAAATCCACGGAGGTGACAATCACATTTTAAATAAGCTTCTAGTTGAAATTAATAGGGGGGCATAGTGATAAAATTTACTAAAATATGTAAGACGAACAAATAATTAAACGACAACTTTTTAAAATTTTAATGGCATGATGTCCATAAAACATAAAGCCGTAAGATAAGAATGTGGGTAAATTATACCATTAAGAATAACAGGAAACACTTAATAGAATCTATGATTATAAGATTGTCGGTCTATAGTTACAAATGTGGTAATATGAGCAATTATCATTCCTGCTGCATTAAAAACAGCTTAAGCTTCGCATTTGGAGGTGTATGTTATTTGCATTCCATACAACCTGATGAACTTTCATTGTGCAACACAAGGTGGATTTTTTTCGACACTAACAAACTATTCCAATGTCTTCATTTGTGGCTGTAAAAAGTTAAATACCTCTAAACTTTTCTTTGAGAGTTTTAAAAAACACCTGGGATGATGGTATGTCTTTCCCTTCAGCCACAAGCTGATTGGCTGTAGTTTTAAGAGAACCCCCAAGACCATCGGGGGCCCCTTTTCCATGCCCACATTCAGAATAGTCCCAAGTTATTTTTTCCAAGATGAACCAAGAAATGTATTTAATTACAAAAAATAAAAATTGTTCCTTGATTATTGAGGCTATCACTCAAGAAATGCACTGTATTATACCCCTTCTCCAATGTCTGAGCATGGTAGAAAATCTTTTTCTAGCGGGCAAAAATTACACTTGCATCATGACGCAAGCACTCCGAAAGCGAACAGAATGATTGCACCGTAAGCTTGTTGCTATCAAATTCTCTGTAATACATGAAACGAGTATGTAAAGTTATTTGTTCACATGATCCTCCGAAATGCACATTTTATATTTCTTTGGTATACTTGCATTCGTAATTTTCGCTAAAGTTAACATGAATTGAGATCTAATGTGATCCGAGGTTGTTTTTAAGATTGAAAATTGATTTGTATTGGTGAATGATGTTGCAGACATGCATCATGAAAGCAGCTGGCATGCCTTGTAATTTATTTACAAGGTCTTTGATAGGTGCTTTATCCTTAACTACTTTCTTGGTAGTTTTTTCCTCTCTTTTAATGTGAACGTCACATATTTTCTCATCCATGTTTTACTTGAATAATTCTATTTTCGAAGTCTTTAACTTTTTGACTTATGTCTTTGCATGTCATATATCTTCTTTCCAAACATTGCTCTGGAGTTTTCACCATGTCTTGACAGCAAACTGATTTTACCAATTGATCTAAATCACTATAGTGAATCACTTAAATTATTTTAGCTTGTCGAAGATTAAATTCATGTTTTCATGTTTCTCACATGCGCATGTGTCTCTCTTCCTAACATTCGGTTTAGCACTCAAAATGGCTGATGGTACATCTCTCTTTCTTTCCTTTTGTATTCTTCATAAAGCTGCGGATCATTTTTTATTATCTCTCTTCTCTTTTGTCCCGCTTATTTTTTCTTTTTATTAAGTTCATCCGATTTTTTTTCTAGGCCTTCTTTTCTGGTGGTTGATTTATTGGTGGCATATTTTTGCAAAAAACAAGCAATTGCATAACACCAGTGCCACTCTTTGCTAATATTGCATTAGTTAAGTTAGACTTAGCAGTCTACTAATGCAATTTTAAGAGGACATTTTTTGACATAAGGTTATCATCGAAGACTTAATGAAAGGAAAGTATCTAAGGGAAGCCTGCAATTGAGGCATTGAAAACAAGCCTGAAATAAGCTCAATTCGTATATTTCAGATTAAAATGAGAAAAAGTTCTTATTATATAGTATAAAATCAACCTTAACTTGATAAATGACCAACTTTATATCACAATTATTTAATGAAATAATTATGAATTACATTTGGTCAACTCCATTGTTACCTGATCACCTCAATGTCCAATGGGTCCCACGGAGGTGACATCCATGGAGGTGACAAAATCAAGAGTTAACCGCAATTAAAAGTCACATAAAACTCGTGTAGCAGTGTGCTTTGATTCTAAGACATTTCTTTGTGACAACAAGCCATACAACTAAACAAATTTCTAAATCGGTAATCATTCTTAAAATTATGGACGACATGGAGGTGACAGGCAATAAAAGAACTCGATGTTTTTACACCTAAAAGCAGAAATAAATAGGCCAAATGGACTTACTGTTCAGAAAAATCCATCCTTCAAGCTAAGTGATTGCAAAGGCTTTCTTACAGGTAAACATTCAAACTTGTGCTGCTTCCTGGTGGAGTTTTATATGAGTTTTTCTGTTTTCCCATGGAGGTGATGTAAACGTTAGGGACATAACTTTCAATCTTTATATTTATCTCAAATAGAACTGAAAAATTCTAATTTTACCCCAAGGTGTATGGCAATGGTACTGGTTAATTATGCAATGGTTGAATAAAGTAATTTACTCAGCACAAAAAGTTTTGCTCACAGTTCTTTAGGTAAAAACACGGCGAGGGACACCCATGGAGGTGACATTTAGACGCTTAAAAGAATTTTTTTTGCTATAAATATGTAAAATTTGGTTTATTAGGACACTTTGTTATTTA
This sequence comes from Platycnemis pennipes, assembly GCA_933228895.1. Taxonomy (NCBI): domain Eukaryota; kingdom Metazoa; phylum Arthropoda; class Insecta; order Odonata; family Platycnemididae; genus Platycnemis; species Platycnemis pennipes. The sequence continues at coordinate 132,196,383 of OW121851.1, read as the reverse complement.
ATATTCCTATTTTACTATTACTTCAAATTGTATGAAATAAAACATGAATTAAATAAAGTAAAAAAAAGTTTAAGGACTCATATTTCCACTTAATTTCAGAATGACCCATATATAAAAATGAATGTATGTGTGTGTGTGTGTGTGTCCTTTATGCATTACTACACCATTCATCGGATCGCCATGAAACATTGGGAAGTTGTTGAGTACATTCCCGAAAAGAGGACTAGGAAATCGATATTTCAATATCGATACTTTATCGATTTAATATCGCTAAAGTATCGATAAATCGATACATTATTGATACAAAATTGAGGTGAAATTATTTAGTTTTTTAAAAGGAATGTATCGTTGCAATATCGATACTGTATCGAATGTATATAATGTGTTTGTCCTTTATGCATTACTACACCATTCATCGGATCGCCATGAAACTTTGGAAAGTTATTGAGTACGCTCCGCGAAGGTTTCTACAAAATCGATAATGCAATGTCGATACTGTATCGATACAATATCGATAAAATATGGATACATCGATACATTGTTGATACAAAATTGAGGTGAAATTATTTAGGTGTTTTTTTTATCAAAGTTTTATAAAGTATCATTACAATATCGATACTGTATCGATACAATATTGATAACTTCATGCATAACCACAACATTCATCCAATTTCCATGAAGCTTTGGTTAGTTGTTTTGTTCACTCCATGAAAGTTTGTACAATATCGAGAATACAATATCGACACTGGAGACGGGATGTGCATCCCATTGAACTTGCAATTCATTGAAACACTCACGTGCAACATAATCAAATCATCCGGCATGGGAGAAATATTTCAGAAATGCCAACTTATTGCTTGGGATGAATGCACAATGGTGCACAAAGCATCGCTCGAGGCTCTGGATCGATCATTGCAAGATTTCCGTTGAATCCTGAGACCATTTGAGAACGCATTAATATTGCTTGCACGACATTTCAGGCAAACATTACCTGTAATTCCTCGATTGACACTAGCGGATGAAATAAATGCTTGCCTGAAATATTCTACTTTGTGACGACATGTAAAGACGTTAAAATTATATACAAATATGCGTGTCCAGCTGCAAAACACCGATCAGCTGAGATATATTGTATACCCATAAGAATTGTGAAATTAAACATACTATAAACGTGCGCTTTCCATTTGACCAGATTGCGCCACAGCAACGCGTGGCCGGGTCAGCTTGTCTATATATATAAAAATGAATGTATGTGTGTGTGTGTGTGTGTATGTCCTTTATGCATTACTACACCATTCATCGGATCGCCATGAAACTTTGGGAAGTTGTTGAGTACATTCCCAAAAAGAGGACTACGAAATCGATATTTCAATATCGATACTTTATCGATATAATATCGCTAAAGTATCGATAAATGGATACATTATTGATACAAAATTGAGGTGAAATGATTTAGTTTTTTAAAAGAAATGTATCGTTGCAGAATCGATACTGTATCGAATGTATATAATGTGTTTGTCCTTTATGCATTACTACACCATTCATCGGATCGCCATGAAACTTTGGAAAGTTGTTGAGTACGCTCCAAGAAGGTTTCTATAAAATCGATAATTCAATATCGATACTGTATCGATATAATGTCGATAAAATATGGATACATCGATACATTATTGATACAAAATTGAGGTGAAATTATTTAGGTGTTTTTTTTCAGTTTTATAAAGTATCATTACAATATCGATACTGTATCGATACAATATTGATAACTTCATGCATTACCACAACATTCATCCAATTTCCATGAAGCTTTGGTTAGTTGTTTTGTTCACTCCATGAAGGTTTGTACAATATCGAGAATACAATATCGACACTGGAGACGGGATGTGCATCCCATTGAACTTGCAATTCATTGAAACACTCACGTGCAACACATTCAAATCATCCGGCATGGGACAAATATTTCATAAATGCCAACTTATTGCTTGGGATGAATGCACAATGGTGCACAAAGCATCGCTCGAGGCTCTGGATCGATCATTGCAAGATTTTCGTGGAATCCTGAGACCATTTGAGAACGCATTAATATTGCTTGCACGACATTTCAGGCAAACATTACCTGTAATTCCTCGATTGACACTAGCGGATGAAATAAATGCTTGCCTGAAATATTCTACTTTGTGACGACATGTAAAGACGTTAAAAATATATACAAATATGCGTGTCCAGCTGCAAAACAATCGATCAGCTGAGATATATTGTATACTCATAAGAATTGTAAAATTAAACATACTATAAACGTGCGCTTTCCATTTAACCGGATTGAGCCACAGCAACGCGTGGCCGGGTCAGCTTGTATTATAATAAAATACTTCCCTCGCTATCTGTAGAAAAATTCCAGTACTACGACCAGAAAGTATAATAGCTTTGCCCTATGCGATGAGTCCTAACAACCCCCTTCTTACCCCCATCCCTTCCATTCCTATCCTAATACCTTTCCTCCCGGTCTGAAGCGCCTATTAGTGCGAAAACAGACTTGAAAACACCCATGAAAAGTCCTCTATATTATACAAGTGAAGTGAGCTCGAATTTTTAAACCGGTGAAGATGTAAAGAACAAAGGAGAGAGAGAGCGAGAGTTATGGTTATGCGTCAGTACCTGAGCAGGGCAAATGTATAACGAACAGCAGAAAGAACTTGGTCTCTCTCTAATTTGTGTGGAAATTGGTTGACAAGTGACAGTAAAAGAAATAAAGGGATTAGGGATAACTACTGAGAGAGAACATGGGAAACATTGGGAAATGGAAACGGGGAAATGTAAATGTTGACTATATCGGTTTTGATAGGGACGTTTTATAAGAGGAGGGGTTGAGAATGGGGGAATGGTTGGTGGAGAAATGAAAATGGCGAATACATCTGCGAAAGCGGGACTTCGATGAATTGAATTAGCAAGGTCAACCTTTAGAAGGGGAGGGCCAGAACGGTGTCGAGGGATGGAGCGGCGGTAACGAACACTATTCTCTTAGAGACGCCTGTCCGGCCAGTGGGGACAAAAGAGGCTGGAGGGGTGCGGGGGCCGGTGAAGAATTTATGTGACAGGGGTTTGGAACCGATTTCGCAGAATTGGAAAGAGGCAGCGGGGTTAAAGTTAGAGGAGATAGTTGAACGGAGGAGAAGGGCTGGAAGCGTCACAGTCTTAATTCTATAATAGGTAAAGCGTTGGCATGGGGACTTTAAAGAGCTCATCTCTTTCCATTTCCTTCTTTTTCTTCCTTTTTCCGTGCCTATCTAGTTGGATGAACGATTAAAAATTAAAACATAAGGAAGTCCAAGACACTAGGAAATATGGAAAGAACAATGGACAGATATCATCTGAACATCAATAAAAAGAAAACTAAGGTATGCAGTAGAAGAAAAGAAGCCAGGACCAATGTTAAACAAGGAAAACAAAAAATCGAGGAGGTAGAAGCGTTCTGTTACCTGGGAAGCCGAGTAACCAGCGATGGATGAAGTAAAAGAGAAATTGCCATTAGAATTGCCCAAGCAAAAAAAGGCATTTTACCAGAAGAAGATTCTGCTTACAGCTGCAAATAAAAGCGTTGAAGTGAGGAAACATTTCATTGGAACATACATCTGAAGTATTCTACTAAATGGCATCGAAGCTTGGACAATAAAAGCAGCAGAGAAGTCCAGGCTGGAAGCATTTGAAATGTGGTGCTACCGAAGAATGATGAAGATAAAATGGATCGATCGAGTGACAAACGAAGAAGTCTTAAGAAGAGTGGGAGAGAAGAGATGTCTACTGAAAACCTTAAAAAGAAGACGGGACAACTTAATACGCCACATATTAAGACACAATAGCCTGATTAAGAAAATCGTCGAGGGAAAAGTGAACGGGAAGAAAGGAAAAGGCAGGCTTCGTATGAGGTGAATGGAGCAAGTTGTCAAGGATGTGAAAGAGCGGAGCTACGTTAAATTGAAGAGAGTGGCCGATAGAAGAATCGTGTGGAGGGCTGCGTCAAACCAATCCTAGGATTGTTGACCGATGATGGTGATGATGGAAGTCAATTAAAAACTAGAGATAAATTTCAGCAAGAGAACTTCTGAGTTAGAGAATGAATCGTTATTGCGATGCGATCACCGGCCAAAAAAACCGAGTGTATAGATCTCATTATTTTTTGCGGTGCCTCCTTGCGTACCTAACAGAGCATGGAATATATGAAATTGAGGTATAACGTTGCGCGAAACACCTTCGGGGAACACAACGAAAGAAAAATGAGAGAGAAATATTCTCTTTAATGAGTAAGTAACAAAATAGGTTCAATTTAAATACAAATATATTTTAGTGAATCATTTTGCTTCGGGAGATTTTTTAAATAATGTTTCTGTCAGTCTGGTGTGTTTACATTTGACAGCTTTCCTCAAGTGGACGGATAAATCCCTTACGAAAGCTTAAATGGGCTACTTAGTTCTGGGGATGAAGATTTCATAACGTGATTATTTTTTCTCAATAATGTGAAATATTTCCTCCTTTTTCCAGCTTATTCAGTTGATTATTTGTAGCAATTAAATCGATATTTGAATGGATAGAGAAAGAAATAAAAAATAAGTTAAGAAAATAAATTTTAATTTCATAAAAGCTACAACGAAATTTTAAAATGAGAATATGGACACTGGAAGGTAAACTACCTTAAAGTCTGGAAAAAAGACTAAGATCCACGTAATAAGTAAAAAATTGATCGCTCGACCTTGAGTAATCTTGAACTTGAAAGTCAGAAAATACAATTTCCCATCTTGATAGGGTTTTGGGTAGAACTTTGGATTGCTAAACGGAGATCCTGGGTTCGAATTCTATGGGGAGGATTTGGGCGTGTTCCAGAAAAATTCAAGTAAAGTTATTTTCCGGAAACCATATCTTGCTGGAAAATTGCATGAGGCACAAGAAAGGGAAGTGGCCCCTATTTTACTCGGAAGTGCGAACACTACTCGCCGTTTTGCTTGGTAAGAAGTTGGTGAGCTCAACACTCATCAATCAGACGGTTGAACACAGCTTCACTTTACACAAATACCCCCAGGGTCGTCCTCCGTGAAACAGGAAGAACCGAAGAATCACTGGCATAGTGTGACTGAAGCAATGGAAGCTCATTTCATCAAAAATGATGGGAAAAACGACAAGGTTAATTAAGGTGAGTCTCTAATTTGGCTTAATTGACAATGTCCGAAGACCAGAATATCAAAATGGTAAATTAATTAGGAGATATCGTTTTTCATAATTTAATTTGGCATTTGGAAAACGACAAGGATGCAAAGACATTACGAGTTGCAATCAAAGAAAAAAACTGCGCTTAGACCGGAGCAACGACCCGAGGGAGGCAAGGAGGTAGAACAGAGGGCGAAGTGGAACAGAAGTGCGTGGATGGTACAACATTGTGCACCGTGGTGCGAACCGGGTGACAAAGGAACCGTTCTCCGGGAAGAAAACGGCAAGAAGAGGATTGGGAGTTGAAAATGCAAGTTTGGGAAAGGTCCACCGCGGAAAAGAAACAAGGGAGAAGTGTCTTCCAGGCTTTTCAGAATGGGGGAGACGATTCATAGCAAGGTCTTGCCTTGGGAGGGGGCGAGGAGCAATGACAGCCAGGGTTGGGGAGTTGGGAGTGGCTGAGGGAAGTTCCGTATTTCCCTTTAAGTGGTTGCTGAGTGGGAAGACGGGGGGAGTGAGGTTAGTAGGGGAAGAACGCAGGGGTTGAGAAGATGGAGGTGAAGTAAAGGAATCTCTAATGGAGAGCCTGAAATGTATTGTGGCTGGTTAAGATACATTACATGAGGGAAGGCATTAAGGAGACTTTGTGGGGAAGGAGACTTAGGAGAAAGCAACTCTTGTGTCGCGGGACAGGGATTGGTGGGGCAGAGGGGGTGGGGGAGGTGCGCGGGGATTAGTGGGGATCGGAAGGGGGAGGAGGAAGAGGGGAGGGTTCCCGAGACGGCAATGGCGGGGAAAGTTTGTAAGGCCTCCACGCAGCTTCCTCTTCCATTCGGGTGGGGGGGGGGGGGGGGGGAAGGGGATGGGGATCGGGCGGAGATTAAGATGGGGGAGAGTGAGAGTTGTAATTCGCTGGTAAGAGTGAAGTGCTTGCCAAAGATGAGTAAGAGGCTGGGACGCGGAGTGGAGAACACAAATAAGGCGGAGGGAATTAATGGGGAATAAGCGAGGGGGTATGAGGATGGGGAAAGGAGCGACTGGGAGCAGAAAGACGGGAAGAGGACGGAGTGAATGAATTAAGAATGAGGAGGGGAGCCGAGAGCGGGGAGTGGAAGCTGGATTTCGGAGAAAGTGGAGCTGGGAGAAAGATCTGTGCTATGGGAAACGGGGGGTCGGACGCGGAGATAAAGAAGACATTATGAGAAAATTGGAACCAACAGACCGCTCTTGTATTTAACCCGTCGTCAGGGCCATAAAAAAGGAAATGTGAGGGATTTCGAAGACGATGATGGAAGACCAAATTAGAAATTGATGGAAGCTACTTTATATCTGGTGATGAGGCAAATAAATCAAGTTTGCGGCCGATGGTTCACAAACCCTAGCACCCGCCATCACCTTATAAAAATAAGTGTATTAAAAATAAAGCAAAACTTTTCCTGTATCATGTAATGGACCGATGAATGAATATCGAATTGCACTCCGTGAAAAAAATCATGACATGCGGTGTCAATATAAAATTTACTCCAGTAAATATTTCCTCGTCAAGAAGGAAAATGTACTGACAGCAAAAAACGGCTATATAATAGCTAAGTAGGGAGACGATACTAACTAAAAATCGTGTTGCTCTTCGTGGGAATGGGAAGGGATATCATCAGAGTTGATACTAAATAGAGGCCATCTGAGAAGAGGTATTAAAACGTGTATGGTACTAAAGGAAAATTAATAAGGTAGATATAAAATTGGTTTACTAAATTAGATACAAGGCAGCTAAAAATATTACAAGGGAGCTAGTAAAAATCCATCCATATGAACGCTGACATTGAATTAGTAATATTTAAGAACTGGTGCCTCTATTTTAGGAGAAGAGGAATTAATTGCAAAGCAAAATAGTGAGCAGTATGATAAAAGACAAATTAGGCTGACAGTGACAGTAAAACGAGAAAAATCACAACAAAAAACTACACCCGAAAACAAAAGAAATGGAGAGCTTGACAACAACTCAGATAATACATTTATTGGTGGAAGAATTCTTCCCTTAATGTATCGGTATGATGAGTATTTAGGCCACACGAAAACCTGTGGCTATTGAGCCATTCTCGAACTTTCTCCCTTAAATTGGAATGAAAATAAATTCGGAATGAATGAAATACTTGTAACTAGCTTAAGGTTCTTCATTAATATAAAATAAAAGAAGTATCTAAGGAAGACAGTCCAAAAAATTAGCAAGACGCAAAGACGAACTGGATAAAAGAGAAAATGAAATGAGAGGTTCATTTAAAGATGAATGCATTCTAACGGATAAAGGTAAAAATTACGACGTGAAATACTAATTAACCATGAAATAACAAAAAAACAGCCGAAACGAGTATTTAAACGGTACCTTATCTAAATTACGAATGATTTACCAAACAAAAATTAATCCATCTTATAGAACCAATTATTATAGCTTTTATAATAATAATTGTCATTAAATCTCGAAAATAATAAATATGAAACAATAAAAACCAGACAGCTATTTTTGCAAACTAAAAGCAAGGCCGAGGCTACCAAAAAGGTAGTCGTAAATACCTTAGGTGGACGGGTCCATGGAAGAGGGGCTACGCCTATTAAATCAAGGGCGATGGACCAGTTGAGGGGGGGGGGCCCTTTCAGGGACAAGACACTATGAGACTTTCTTATCACTCCCACGAGTATCAGCATAAACCCTGACCGTAATTGGATTCATTCTCAATATTAGCCAGCGGTTAGAGACACAGAATCATGAAAATGAATCAGGTACCCTGGGATCTGATTTCGATGCGGCGATTGAGATTGGAAGCGATTCACTCCGGACGCAGATACGGGGACTCACTACGCTCTTATGCAGTAGATGAACAAGAGAACTGGCTCGATGACACCTATTTCTTCTCTGTGGTAGATGTGCTAATTATGAAGAAAAAAGGAGTCCAAAAAATGTGGACGAACAGGCCCAAGAGAAATTAATAGGTGGGTGGAAATTCCGGATACGCGGCAAACATTTCGAGAAATGGGAGGGAATAGAAGAAAAGAGTAAGTAAGAGAGAGCGGAAGGAGAAGCTACGATGATTCGTGCTTTCCTTCGGGGTGAAGTCACGAGGAAAGAGGGCTGAGAAGGAGATGAAACCGGGTCGGAGAGGGAGAGGTATTTTATTGGGGTGAGATTGAGACTAAAAGTCCCCTCTTCCATCTAACCCCTAAAGAGGGCAGGGCAAAGCAGAGGAGAACAGGCGGGGATAGTGGATTAGTAGTAAGAAGAGCAAGGTAGGCCGAAGAAACAAACTCTCGGGTAAAAAAGCAAAGAATCCTCCTTTCTTTCGGCAAAAGATTGTGACACCTCATGCCACACACCGTATTTTGAAAATCATTACAACACCATGAATGAACGGACTAAGAAATGTTACTTTAAGGACAATGCAACACCACACAAAGCTGAAAATCCTAAGAACCTTTGGAAAATAGGGAAGGAGCTGGAATGGCGGTGAGAATGGGAAGAGGGTGAGAAGGGGAAGGAATCGACGGAGGCCTCGGGATTCCCTTTCTCAAATGTCGGGCTGTGGGTGGGAAAAGCGATAAGCAAGACTTTTTCCTTAGGGAGGAAATGAAAAAGGGCGTTATATATTGCCCGGGGAAAGAAAGCCAGAGCGGTTGACGATAAAAGAATGAGGTGCTCTTAAGGCTTTTTCCGTTTGTTTTATGAATTAAAAAGGGTAGTGAATCATTTCCCGGAATTTCATCGGTGTCTGTGAGAGTCCCCGAGTCCACGGTCGAGCGGTGATATATTCTTCTGGAAAATACTGAGGAATTTATCGAGAGATTATAGGTTAAATGGGTTTTATATTAGGAAAAATCATGTGATCCGAGTAGCTATAAATCTTAAAACGAAGCTAAACCCCTCTCAGTTAAAGTAATTTTTATTAAGGATTTACCAACCTTCTTTTAAAGAGTAGAGAACCTTAATTTAAGTGGGTCAATATTACCCTGAGAACTCGATTTATACATATTAGTCATTCGGTAACAACAATTAAGTCGCGTGTACAAAATTTTCATTAAGATTTATGGAATATTGAATGAATAAATGAACGCAAATATATCAAAGCCTATATAAAAACATTTAGATACGAGAACGATTGGCGTTAGCTGTAATTTTTGAAGTTGGTGCATGGTGATCAGAAAATGGAGACTCGTGGCTTAGATTATATTTTAAGTACAAAAACGACAAGCAGTGCCTTGATGTTGTAGTTTCGGAGTCATTTAACCTGTAGGTGGATAGTGTAACGTTGTCAAGTTCTCGGAAAGCCGAATATTGAAGTTTCACTTTTCAAGAAAATTTAGTTCAATGAAAATAGACAGAAGCATAACAAATTAATGATCGAAATATGAAAACAACCGCTTGCACTAATCCTGTGGGCAAACGCCGAAGGCCAGGGCTCAGCAAAGCTGCAAAATGATTTTTAACTACGTTTTGCATTTCCCAAAAAAGACCAAAAAATTGTTCTCGCCTGAGTGAGAGTGAGTGTTTTTCTCGGAACTCTTTCGTTAGACAATTATGAAAAAAGACCTAAAAAAATGTAACAAAACGAAAATGAAAGTGTATGGGTATGTAATGTTAAGTTTATTCAACGTTTTAGAATCATAAATTCTTCATAGCGGATTTAGAGTGCCACTTTGAACGTAATTTCCTGGAAATGCGAGTCGAAATCAAATAGGAAAAGACTATGGAAAAGTAGATCATTAAGAGAGAAGGAGCAAGAGGTTAAATTATAAAGAAAAAGTTTAGTGAATGGATTAATATGTAAATATCTATGGTTTAGCCGAAGGTTAATTTAAACCGTAAATGTATTTTTGATAACTCTACATCTCCGAAGTACTGTGAAAACCTACTCAAGGATGTATAGCGGGAAGTAATTATTATCGAACATGCATTGCGTACTAACAATTTATGGGAAAATTAAATTTTGCTAACATTTTTTAAAGAGACAGCGTGACTGAGTATACCCTGCAATTAAGCAAAACGTAGTCACAGAATTGGCAGCGGAAGAGACAAAGTATGCGGTGACATCCTTCGTTATCCCTTGGAACTTTCGTTATTGCTTGTATATATCTTGCTCAACTTTTGACCAGCATTTGAGATGTCATGTTATTTGCTTCATTTTAGAAATATTTAGATGGCTGAATTCAAATAGCATGCTGAATTAAAATCAAATACATATGCACAAAGTAAAAGATGAAGTGTAGCCCCACAAAATGTATGACATTCTTGTGATGGCGATACGTACATCGAGTATGTAGCCAGTGTATGGGATCCGAATGAATTAGGTATGATCAGAGAACTAGACAGTGTGCAGCGTAGAGCAGCTAGGTTCGTTAAAAGGTGTTACCATAGGTTAAGTAGTGTATCAGAATTAAAACAAGAATTAGGGTGGGAATCATTATCAGAGCGTAGGTTAAAGTACAGATTAAATCTATTACAGAAATTTAAATCGGATAGCTTTGCAGACGATGTTAGGCATATATTAAAATACCAGCGTATTATGCTAGATTCTGCCAGATAAATAAAATTAGAGAGATACATTGTCGTACTGATAGATGCAAAATGTTATTTTTCCCCCGCACTACAAGAGAACACAATAGGCAGCATAGCAAAGGGAAAGGTAAAGGAAATATTTCATAGTAGTCTGTAGTGCATGATGCATGTATTAACAACCAATCCCTTAATTACCATGTAGATACTAACAATCTACTTGCATGAGACCCTATAGTAGCTTGTTTGCATGTCAATAGTGCATGCTTGGTGATGTGCACGCCCTGCAACACACCCTCGCGGTGGCTTGCAGGGTATTGCGTACGTGTAGATGTAGATGCGTGCTAAATGACTCATTCCCTCAAACAATTCTGCCATTTGGTAAACCATTCTGACATTCGGCATATCCATCCATCAATCAGATGATTAAATGATTAACCCTCAAACCGTGACGCTGGTCAGACCGCTACCCCTCAAATACCATTATTTTTTCCCCTTGTCCTTTATCCTGCGGCCTTGTACATTTCAGTAGCTTCCTAACTTTTGCCAGTGAACATTTGTCCAAAGCAAAGAGAATCTGCGATGCGAAGAAATATTTTATTTTTAACTTTTCTAGAAATCCGGGTATGACAGACCGACGTCACCGTTAACGTAATTTTTTTGAAAGCTCCTACCTCTTCCAAGGTAAGGTGAAATGTTATTTTCTTGTAGTTATGATTCAGTTTTAAAATATTTAAATATTTATTTTTATTGATTATACTACTGTTTCGATGACAGTACTTCCTCATTTAGTCCAAGGAATCGAAAGAAACCATGGACCTTCAAGAATGACATTAAAAACTCTCAGAACCAGGCATTGCTGAAAAAACCAGGAAATATCTTCAGAAGCTCACAATGAATCAGATGCAGTAAGTAAATTAGCGGATTCGGACAGCAGCAAAGATGATGATGGAATTCTTAGCGAATACAGCAGGGACTCTTCAATTGAATTTGATTATGAGGACACAGTTAGAGATATTAGTATTAGCTTTCGCGATAGGAGTGACAATGTTTTTACGAGAAAAAAGGTTATACCTGGAGTAAAAAAGAGGTGAAGAGAGCCATCAGAGTAGCTCAGCGAAATATTATTGCGCAAAATCTAGGACTGAAAAAGTTGACATTATCAATTGGTGGCAATCCTTCAGTGCTTGAATTTTCAATTTGTTTTTTGACAACGAAATGCTTCGTAAAGTTTACGAACTACAGAATTGAAAGTGCAAGAAATCTTACCAGCCAAAGGGCTCGTCCGGTGTATTCCAATGTTGATGTTTTGATTTGAAGGCTTTTTCATCGGCATTCTTTTGCTTTCCTCAGTTTTGAAATTTAATAGAGAGGATACCCACAGACTTTTTTCCTCATGTCGTACCTGACGACCGTTTTTTCGGACAGTAATAATGAGCAAAAGATTTGAAGTTTTAGTGCAATGCATTCGTTTTCAGAATGCATTGCACTGAATCCAGAAAGAAAACAGACCTTACTGCAACCATAAGCTTGATATTTGATCGTTCATTGAAAATTCTAAAAAACATTATTATCTTTGGGTTCCTAAGTTCGTGTTGATAAAATTTTCGTTCAATTTCGAGGCAGATGCTCTTTAAAAATGTACATGTCAAAAAAAACTGCGAAATATGGTTTGTTTAGTAGATGTCCAAGCAATTACTTTTACGACGCGTACATTCACTCTGGTAAGGATTCTGATGGCACTGGAGTATTTTCAAACGGAGACAAAACTCCAAAAACCTTCCCAGGATATTCTCAGAGTTTGTAAAACCATTTATATAACAAATACATATGTAACAGCAGATAATTTGCTTTCACCTTTATGGTTGCGTGAGGAGCTGCGAAAAAGACTACTGGCCTACGTGGGTACCTTGAAGAAAAAGTGAGAAAAATTCCACCTCAATTTTTCCCTAACAAAAAGAAAGTGGCTAGATCCAGTATGTTTGGATTTACTAAGGATAAAACTCTTGTCACATGTGCTAAAAAGAAGAACAGAGTTGTGTTGTTAGTCTCCTCCATGTACTCAACAATTGACCAGGGTGAAAAAGGATTACCGGAGATAAGTTCATTCTATAATCGCACAAAAGGAGGTGTGGACATATCGGACCAAAAGTGTTCTATTTATATTGGCAATGAGATAGGTTGTGAAGTGATACAAGGAGCCAAAGTAACTAAGCAGCGTCACATTCAAGGCTGGTAAGTCAAATGTTCACTGGATGGGATACTTGTATTTTACAGCTCTTCAAGAAATAATACCATTTGAAAAATGTTTTGCTCATTACTGGTCAAAAATAAAGTAATTGTAGTGTTTTGTACGTACGGCCTATAGCTCCCATTAGTATACATGTAAGTAAACCTTAAATGGAAAATATGTGAAGCAGAAATTAGCCGATGTCAAAACTACAAAATTAGTAATATATATTCAAGTGCGGGGTGAAGTGCACATCAGAAAAACCTTTAGGGAAAATCACAACTAAAGAATTTAGAAGGGTAATGGAAATTTTTACAGTTGAGATAGAAAGACTACGGCACATATCCCCCAAATAAACGTGGATAATAATTCAAAAACAGAAAAAAGAGAAAGATAATTACTAAGTGCCGGTCTGAGAGACCGACGTCACGGTCTACGTAACTTTCTTCTCGTCAACGTTTGAGGTTTGGAGAGAAAATTTGAGAAACGTTGTGGAAAAAGCCCAATTGAAGCAATTAGACAATAGCAGTTTATTAATTTTAGGGAGAAAGGATTACGGCACACATTCCCCAAAGAAACAAGGTTAATAATTCAAAAAACAAAATAAGGAGAAGAATAATTCTGAGATGCCGGTCTGAGAGACCGACGTCACGGTTTACGTAACTTTTTCCACGTCACGGTTTGAGGGTTAATTCGATCAGCGCCTTCACTGTAGCCTAGGAAACCATTCAGGTAGGTAGCAAACCACAGTTAGGTGTCAATCTAAGGCTCTAATGACAATAAATTCAAGATAAATATAGTTGTGGGTTCCGGAATCAGACATGTTTCTTACGGATGAATCTTAGATAAATAATCCCTGATATCAGCCCAAAAAAGAGAATACAGATTTGCTGCTTGATACTACGAACGCAGGATACCAGAATGATATTTAAAACCGGGAGAAATCCGCAGAAACCGAGGCGGAGCGAGACGTTAATATCAGGAGGTAAAGTGGAGCGAACACCTAGGAGCAAATAGGAGAGATGGAAGCGGAAGGAAACGAGGGGACTCACGAGACGATGGGATGGGTAGTGCCTCCTGCTATGGACAGAGGGGACAGTGAATATGTGCGGACAGTGGTGCGGGAGGGGGGGGTGAAGAGGAAATCGAAATGAAGAGAGAAAGTCGCATTAAGAAGATACTGGAAGGAGAGAGCTCGGCGCAGGACAAGCGAGCCCAGAAAACTCAGCCATGAGGCCCCATGGAAGGCAGAAATTACACGTTTCCCTTTCGGGCACTGGCGAGGTCCATCGAGGAGGGGGAGGGAGGGGATGGGAATTGGAGAAGGGGTGTTCGAGGAGGAGTATTTGTGCGAGAGGGAGCTCTAGGAGAGGCGTGTCAGACCCGAAGGAATGGAAGAGGCAACACCGAACCGAAGTAGGGTGAACAGAACAGAACAGGCAGCATAGCAAACGGATAGGTAAGTGAAATATTTTAGAGTAGTCTGTAGTGCATGCATGTATTAACCCCTTAAATACTATAGATGCTAAAAATCTAGTTTCATAAGACCCTATAGTTGCTTGTTTGCATGTTAGTAGTGCATGCTTGGTGATCTTCACCCCCTGCCACACACCCTCGCGGTGGCTTGCAGGGTATCGTGTAGATGTAGATGTAGGGGGAATTCCAGAGAGTAGCGGCGCTTCCGGCAGTCCCGTTACGCTTATGTCCCCTCAAATTTTTCTGCACGAGTGATAGATGACAGCCAGGAAGATACAGGAATGCATCTACTAGTCCCTCCCATGCATATACAATATTTAATTAACACAACGTGTTTTAGACCAGAAGAAATCGTCGGTGGAAAAAATTAAATCTGCTCAAAATAGGCTTTCTTGTAGAAGTAGTAGAATTGGAGCTTAAGGATGCATTGACTGCCGAAGACATTTTATCCTTTCTTAATAGATCTATTAACATAGATATCACAGATGAACCTGATAAAAATTCTGCATCACGTCCATCACACAAGAATTGTTTTAGACCCCGAAAACTGGACTATTTAATCACTTTGCAATAAGCCAACTTAAAAGAAGCACATGCCGATTCAATATTAGGAGTTCAACATTATATTTCAGGTGGACTCATATACGAATTATATTATTAAGGTCTTTTCGTTTCATGGAATTCATATGCGAAAAATATTCATTGGCTATGAGTCAAAGCTACTCAGAGTCTTCTACTATATCCTGAAGAATTGTTGCGAAACATCAGGAATCGGTGTCGCTGCAATGTATAATGCAAATGAGTAATCGTTTCTCCGGGAAAATATGTGTAAACTTATGAAATTGTATTGGAAAAATCCTCATAACTATGGGCAAAAAAAGACACTGGATACTATTTGTGTTTTCTTCGTTATTGTACCCTTTCTACGTAACATCTTTTTAATAGATACTTTGAGTACCATGGCCTTTGGTCATGTCAGATATAATATTTTTATCATTTTTATGGATATAGTGTACGAACCTGAGCATAGACCACGTCGCGAATAACATAACCATATAAAAATTCATACTTTCCTTTGGGCACCAATTTCATGAATCACACGAGCACATACTCATTCTATCATCAAAAACAGCACTTTGCTGCGACATGGAACTGCACCTACTACTCCTACTAAGTTGACCTGTTCCTACTCGGAGCCGTCAAATGCCAGTAAGAATATCTGAAAAACATCATTTAAATGAGGATTAAAACTGTTGGTCGAAAAGGCGCCACCCTTAAGAATATTTTCCACTTTAAACGCCGAGCTGACTAGTATTCCGCCGTATCTTTCAAATCAAATTATTACAGCCTAGATGATCACAGCGCATCGCCGTGGTAAGGCCCTTTCCTACTCCGGGCACACCGGCGGAGCTAAAATGATGACATCTATTTGGACTTATAATTTCCTGGCCCTGGGCATTTGGCTGTATTTGGGTCATTCCATGCAAGGGATGCCTGGAAAGAGGAAGGAAAACGCCTACGTCTGGCCTGGAATGGAAATTCCGACTCAGAAATGATTTCGCCGCTACGCAGCTGGGTGGGGGGACTCCAAGTGACTTTAAATCTAAATTTCTCATGAAAACTACTCAGTAACGCCTTGGAAACCTAAGAAAAATTTCCAATGTATAAATGTTGTATGACTTATTCATAAATATGTTTTAAAACAATATTTCCATATGCATCAAAAGAATTCTGACCAGAACTATGCCCTTTCTAACATTACTCCCAAGTGAACAACACAATAAGTAATATGCACCAGCGTCTTCATTGTCCAATACTTTGGTATGAATAAAAATTGCAAATATAAAAGAAAGTTACAAAATAGTATCCAGTAATAATATCCAGCCTTACAATAATATTTAACGACTATATGTAACAGTTACGTTAAAAACTAAATTCATCAGTACTAAAATCGTTGAAAAGACCCAAACACGCATTATAGCAGGCCTATGCAGAGCAAAAGTAGGGCATACATTTGAATATATTATCCAGTTCACTGCCAAGTTGGCTAAAAATATTAATTTTGCTCACCTCATCTTGCACTGACATCATACATTGGCCCAACCTGAACTATTTATCAAGGTTACTACACCTTTATCGCGAGTCAACAATCCTGAAATTAGTTTCACTCAGCTCTTCACTTGATTCTCCTATCACCCAACCTCTTCATTCTGCTGCATTTCCTCTCTTTTACACCATTCACAACTTGCTACATATTCCTTTACATGAAGTATTCCTTTGTTATTATCTCAATTCAGTTCTTCCTCGACGATTGGCTTCATCATGACTCGAGATATGACATTCAGTTGCCTCATTTCTTTCCGTTTTCGGCAGAATCCTCTTTTCTCGCAGCTTAGGAACCAGTCAAGACTTGCTAGATTTAAAAAGGAGTGAAAACTGTTAGCATCCACCAAAAGTAAGTCTCAAATTAACTAGATGCGCCATCCATTCATTCGCGGATGTAATCCTATCCTTCAAGAAAACATCCTCCGCAATCATCTCACTCATTGGACTCGCTTCAGATCTCATGAGTTCCTTTCCCTCGCACAAAACGTGTCCGGTGTTTACAAAATCCCATGGAGGAGCAGTTTGGCTGCAATCTCTTCGCATGGGAAGCGTTAGGGCGTGTTTTCTGTGCTGAAGGGATCACCGTGGCGGACGGTGGCGGGGGATATTTTGGTGGGGTTCTACTGAGAGAGGAGGCGACGGACTTGGGCGCAAGCCACCGCTCCCACTAAGTGAGGGACGCTAAGGGAGTGGCAGTCGAGGTTGGGGTTATTCAACGATGAGCAAGAGTGGAAGCGGGATGGGCGGATTTAAATAGAGGAGTAAACAATTCCTAATTACTACATCAAATGCTCTTTTCCTTCTTCCTAAATGAATAGGTGCTGTTTTCATCGCATGTATGCTGCTCATTTTGCTATTTCACAATAAAAATAAGAACAGCGGAATCTATTTTACCTCCTACTGAAATGATAGGCCTCAAAGGTTATTACGAAACTACTGGAAAGTTTTCTAAAATATTATCGTCTAACATACATTATCTACGGTAGAAGCGGGTAAGTGGCCAATACCAATGTTAAACTAGGGAAAAAAAATAAATGGAGGTGGTGAAAGATTATTGTTACCTAGGAAACCGAGCAACCAGCGATGGACGAAGCAAGAAAGAAATAGTCAGTAAAATAGCCCAGGCGCGGAAGGCATTCTATCAAAAGAAGAATATACTTACAACTGGGAACACTAGCAAACCACAACGAAACAATTCATCTGAACTTACATCTGGAGCATGTTTCATTACGGCAGTGAATCATGGAAGATGCTGACTGCTGCTTGGATGGAAGATGAAGACTGCTCTGATTG
Source organism: Platycnemis pennipes (assembly GCA_933228895.1). NCBI lineage: Eukaryota > Metazoa > Arthropoda > Insecta > Odonata > Platycnemididae > Platycnemis > Platycnemis pennipes. Next base: position 132,178,543 of record OW121851.1, on the reverse strand, counting down.
AAGGCTGCTCTGATGGAAGATGAAGACTGCTGCATATAAGACAAAGGTGGAAGCATTCATAGTGTGGTGCTACAGAAGAATGATGAGGACTAAATAACTCGACCGAGTAAGTAACGACAAAGTCCAAAGAAGACTGGGAGAATAGAGAAGCCTTCTGAAAACCCTAAGAAGAAAACGGGACAAATTAATCGGCCACATCATGAGACATAATGGCCTGACGAAGACAATCGTTGAAGGACAAGTGAACGGTAAGAACGGCAAAGGAAGGTCTCGTACGAGATATATAGAACAAGTGATGAAGGATGAGAACGAGAAGAAAGACGTAAATATGAAGAGATTAGCTAATAGGATATTTGAGTGGAGAGCTGCATCAAACCTAATGTCTTAAGATCGGCAAGATTTGTAAAGGGACGGTACGGTAGTTATATTATATTAACCAGTATATTAAATGAATGAAATTGGGAATTAGAGTCAGATCGCTGGTTGAAACTTAGACTTAATCTCTTAAACAAATTCCAAGACCATATTTTCAATGATGATGTTAAAAATATTTTGCGAACTTGCGAAGGACTTGAAGCTAATCCAACTCACAGCATGTTTTTGCATGTTTGCCTTGCTATTTTATTTTTTTTAATAGTGAAGCTTAGAACAGTGTATAAATACTAATCCTTTTTTATGTATGATATGTAGTGCATGTTTGGTGATAATTCACCCCCTGCCACACACCTTTATGGTCGCTTGCAGGGTATTATGTAGATGTAATGCAGGATTGTTGACTGTTGATGATGATACATTTCCTCATGTTTCTACGCGTTTGACACCATTTGGAAGTCCACCATATCCATCCTTTACGTCTAAGATCCTGTTCACCACACAATCCTGTACAATGCGCCAACAAATTCCTATACTACCCCCCTCTGGCGAAACCTGAATCCGTCCGACGGGCGGTCGAACTTGGAGCGCGGGTTCCTGGAGAGAGCCGGCGCCCGAATACAAATCAAAGCCAACGACATCCCCCAAGACACGCACTCATCGGGTACTTCCACCCCCCCGTTCCCCCTTGTCCCCCGGATGTAAAAACCACCCTTCTCGCCCTCCCTCCCTCCCCCGTTCTTCGCCCGCTCCCTTCTCTGCCGCACCCCGCTTTTGTCACTTCCCTTTCCTCGGCTCGCCTCCTTCCCGCTGCGCCCACCCACCCAGTGCTTCACCGCACTCTCCCCCCAACCGACCCTCCCACTCCTCCTCCCCCATTTTCACTCTTCCTGCCTCGCCGCTGGAGAGTCTTCGCGGAAGGAGAGAGGACGGAATCCGAGCAGTTAAATTTGAAGAAACGAGAACTCGTAAAACTTCAAAACTGGCTCCTTTTGTACTCAAAATTTCGCTCCTTTTTAGCATCGCAATAGGCGTAACAATTTCATCCCTACTTTGCCCTACATATACTTTTAGGAAAATTTTAAAGTTATCTTGAGGAATTGCTTCTCCAGATGCAGCCTCGCTAAGGGAAATGTTACAAAAAGGAGGGTGAAAAATTCAAAGGAGGTCACGAACAAGATTATTAGCGATAACCTCGAGAGAATAGCGCAAAAGAGAATGGCTGCAACCAAATTGCGACAAGTTTTAGAACAAAACTGTTTAAGAGTTTTGAGATGCAATTCAAAATATTTCATGTCACATTAAAATATAACGGCTGGATATCATTTGGGATTATTATAGTCTAAATCTTTCGATCAAAAAATCAATTGGATATATCTTTCATTTATTTAATTAGAAAACCGAGTATCAAACGCTCCATTTAACGTTTCATCGCGTACTATACGTATTTTTCATCCATTTTTTAATTTTAGCCTTGTTCTACACTGTAAAATATGGAAAATACGAAAAATGCACGCTGCTCATTTGCTGAAGGCCTTTAAAGTTGATTGCTAACTCTTGACATCAACTATCACATACCTGTTCTTTCTGTATTTGAACAGTGCTTTAATAGTTCGAAGCAGTTGAATAACGGCATGTTATGAGAATAAGTAATAACTTATTTTTCAAACTCGGCGACGAAAAGTCGTTGGAAGTCGTTATTCTATACATCGACACACAGCTCGCCACTACAAAACACTCAAGGAATTACTAGGCATATCACTATCTTTTGCCTCACTCAGGACAACCACGAAAAAGCATATGAATGTTTTATTCACTCATTCGCTTCCCTCACGGGCATAAAGGGTGCCACTGTATCAGGGCCATACAGCGTCAAACGGTGGCAGTGAAACCGCAGTCGGGACGGCTCCTCGGGATTCATGGTCCCCATTTCCCAGGGGCGCCCCCTTCTTCTCTTCTCAAACGTCTCGTCCGCCGCTTCCAACTCCGTCCGACGCCACCCGACAGAAGAAAGAAGGACTCTGCACTACAAACGCTCCAATCTCCTTTACTTCCTCCGAAATTCCCCGCCTCCTTCTTCTCCTGCTTACCCAATTGTCCTACGTCCCTTCCTCTATCGGCCAAAATACCTTCCCGCTCCCAATCCCCCAGTCCACGAGTGGCATGAATATTTCTTCCGTTCCTTGAAGCATTGTGGCACGGTGCCACTCAGAGTAACCAAATCATCCCCCTTCCGTTCATATATCTGGATGGTCTAAGTCTGGATGGAACCCAGTACGCCACCGTAAGGGTGCGCGGCCAGAGGTAAATTATCGCCAAGCACACTATAACGACGCACACAGCATCCTGTTGTAAGTAACTATTTACCAATTTTACTGTTTTTTTTCATTATATGCGCTAAGAAAACAATGAAGCTTCACACACGAATTTAATAAAATATATTTGCGGGACACACTGCATTACACTCCTTTTCCCATTGGCGATCTTATGCCAAGCATGTAATTCTTGCTTACTACAATTAAATTTAAATTTTGTACAATTATTCTCACTCAAAGCCAAATAAAAATCAAAAAACTAATTTATCAATTCAAATTCATATTATATCCGGGTAACTTCGAATATATTTACTAATATCCGTTATTGCAGGCGGGAGAATAACGATAAATTAAAACTCTGTGTTAAAATCACTCCGATATTTTTGAAATCATTCAGGTAAATCTTCATCTAACCAAGTCTAAGGGTATTGACATGATAGAGGGTTTTTTTTCACCCTAATTATCTGCGTATGTAATCAAGTTATTCATAGTCCAAAATCCCTTAGAAATCAGCAAGGTATAAGCTTTGCTATTTTTTGAATGACTCTCCCACGCCAAGATCGAATGTAACACCAAAAAACACAATGTATTCTCATGTGTACCATGCCGTGAATTACAATTTATATGGTCAAAAGAAAAGTCGAGCATTTGGTTGTGCCTGCTTTTATTTAAATTTTATTTTACAAGTGATTTTGATGCTAGGTATAACGATTGCATTGAAGTTATAGGTGCACGATAAAGCCATTTTCAATAAGTTGAAAGGACGCGTTATTTAGAAAATAGTAAAGATTATATTTGAAAGCGGAATAAAACATCATAAAATAAGAATGAAGTGATATCACGCCAGAGTACGACGGTCAATGTAACTATTCGAAACTTTTAGAAACTGCCACTTGAGATAGGAACACGCCTATGATAGATAAAAGGAAAGAAATTATTTTCTATAAAATAATCAGTAAATTTGTCGATGAATTTGATGCGGGCTCATTTCAGTAGTTCAAAGAAGAAATTCATTTTCTTTTACCTCGCAACACTGACTTCCACGGCTTGAATCAGCCAGTTTCTTCAGAGCGTCTCAAGAATAAATCGAGTCGAATCGCAGGTATCGAGTTTCAGAATCTCACAATTTTCCGCTCACAAAAGGGGGTCTGGGGCGAGGCACGCCACACGTAAGCTCCCGTGCCATTTATGTACTGTATAGTCCGTTCGCTCAAAACTAAAATCAAAATTCTCCGCTTTGCCGTCCGCAGTGAGTCACTACCCCTCAAATATGTCCGTTTTTCCAATCTTTCCCGAGATATCCGTGCGCTTTTCTGCTGCTCCGCTTCTTGAGCCCTCTCCATTGAGATGCGGAAGCATTGGGCCTATTCATGAGAGCGGTGGCGGGAGGGGACTGGAGGGGGCGGGTGGGGGAGGGAGTGAGACTCTCCCCCCCTTACTCCCCCACTCCCCGTTCCCTTGCAACCGCCCCCGCAGCTACTCATGTAAATCCTTTGGGCTCATTGGATACAGATATTGGGGAATTGAGTATCGTGCCTCGCTCCTTTCCCTCACTTGGGAATTCTTTCATCTCCAGAGGAAATAGAAGTTCGGGTTCGGTAAGCGGGAAGAGGAAATGTTGCCTGCCGTTTACCATCCACGCATGATTTCTTGATTCCCTGCGCTACAGATGTGAAAGAAAACTGAGCGTTGTTGCTCACGGACAATGCACTCTTATCGATTAAAACCTAGAGCTAATGGCAAACAACACTATATCAGTTGTATGATGTAAGTAATCAGTAAAAAATTTTACCGACGCCTTACCATTACATACATTTTACAAACAGAATTAATAAAACTAATTTGTGAACTCTAGCTTATTGCTTGATGCTGCTTCAATTAAATGCTTGCTGCAATTTATTCTATTCTAAATTGTGAAGTTCAGACTACAATATAATTACTAAACATTTTAAAGCATACTAGGTAATGCATGTTTGTTGTGAAGCCACCCCCTGCTACACGCCTTTATAGTGGCTTGCAGGGTATTATGTAGATGCAGATTAATAAAAATATAGTAGTTTTAGAGCCAGTATTCACTAGGCAGTTATTTGTGACCTCACTATGCAATATATATTTTTTAATTAGAGAAAATTCCAAATTCTTAAAATGATCATCGAATAATATAATTTACCTATCTTCTAGATAAGATAAGCTTCATCATCATCATCCCCGTTTTAGGTAAAATTAAACATTCTAACATTGATGAAATGATTTTATGAGTGGTTTGATGCAGCACTTCACTCCATTCTCCTATCGGCTAACATCATTATTACATGGTTCTTCTCCATCGCATCCTTCACTGCTTGTTCTATACAGCTCTCAAGAAACCTTTCTTTCCAATTCTTCCCGCTCACTTTTTCTCGACGATTAGCTTCATTAGGCCATCAAGTCTGGGAAGAGATGGGGCCGATTGGATTGCTCCATCTATTTTTTTTATTTCAACAGACTCCTCTTTTCTTCCACTCTTCTTACGATGTCTTCGCTAGTCACTTGGTCGATCAAATTGATCTTACTGCTTCTGCTGTTGCTGAACTTAGCTGAGCAAAAGATTGAAATTGTTTCCTATGCGGATTCCCAAGTGCATTCACGCATGGACATGCAAATGTAACTTTCGAGGGTAGACAAGAAATAAACAGAGGGATTTAAAGACGCTCATGACTAGTTTGGTGTGAAAAGCCACCAACACAAATTTGAAATTAATAACGCCCTGTTTACTTAGTCGATCTGCTGCCTCCTTCGTTTCACCAATTTGGATCGTTTATTAGTATGGATCATTTATTAGTAGCTTAAAGTTCCATTCATAACCGAGTGAGTAAATAGAATACCTCAAAAATTAGCATAGCTAATGAATCTTTACTAGGTATAGATGGAGAAAATTCCACTTAAATGCATATAAACAATCTAAGAGTATTGACTAGCACCCGACCGGATTGAATAAAAAAATAATTCCTTCCTTTAGTCTTGAGCGACGGATAATATTTGGCTGGAATTTGCTTGATTCATTTCAGAGAAAGTATAAGTAGAATTGTCGAAAGAAACATGACTATATATATTACAGGAGTAAAAATAATTTGGATGAAGATTATTCGTTACAAGACCGAAATAATCCCAAAAACATAGAGTCAAATAACAATGGTTATCATATCGACCTGAATATCAAGCAACTGGAACAATAAATGAAAGAACCAATGATATTTGCGGGGATGGAAAGAACTTCAGCGCGCACCGCTGGCAAAATTTCACATGAATTCCAGTCAAGAATGCCCCGGACAACGGCATTAAAATGATTGTCATCCAGGCAACCTCAGTTTCATTTTACTCCCAGAGGCCTGTCGCTCAGTCCGCCACAAAATGCGGGGAAAGAGAGCGGGAAGTGGCGCGAAAATTTCATTTTCACGAAGCAGAGGAACGTGCGTACAGCCGGGACATTCCGCAAATCAAATCATCAGAGCGGATTAGATGGGGAGTGGGGGTGGATGGAAAGGCCTCGCTACACACCCCTGCCATTCACCTGACCTCCTCACACCCGGCACCACTCAGAGGAGAGAGAGAGAAATTTCAGCAACGCCCGAGAGCAAAATGAAACTCCCAAAAAGATCAGCTTACACCGTTCGGTCCTTTTACACCCGCCCCCGCGGTACACGCAACGCTGCCTGCGTCCGTTTTCGTCCTCTCTCGGGAGGAAAACTATTCGCGGAAAGCTTGAAATGTCCATCCGGTTCTACTCTTTCACGCAAAACCAGCGCCACCTCCACGTCTCGACTCACCCATGCGTGTGAAATGCGGATAAGTTGAGAGGCAAGGTTGAACCTCTTGTGCCCAAGCCAAAACCACCTTGGAATTCCAATTTCAGGCATAGTTTTACTTTCACCTATGTTCTCAATTAGTAACAACTACTCCGCAACCAATAAAGCTCCTATACTAACTATTCCACCATATTCTATTGAATCCATAGCTAGTAAATCAAATACTTTCACATATTACCAGAGTGCACTTAGATTTTCATATTATCTCAATATCATGGTTGTGTTGCACAAACAGGAACCATGTTGTCCACTCTAACTATATTTATAAGATGCCTATCAAGTGAACAGAATGAACTCGCTCTATCATGCTTCACATGTATTTCTGTTCATTAATAGGTATTTACTCATAAATAGTAACTTTTTATGACAATAAATTGTTGAATTAGGTCAGTTTTCAACATTGATACCATTCGGGTACGACCAATGATCATTGATCATACTGTCACTACTGAGAATTCATAAATTGAACAAGATCTTCATAGACGGCTCTTTATAAAAGATATCATAACACATTCTTCCGCAATTTATTGGAAAAAAGATGCTTTGAACTAGATACACGCGCCATGAAATATCTTTGGCACTGATGGCGAGTAAACATTGTGCTTTCAATCCACGTGGGGTTTATTTTGAATTCCAACTCTTGCTTACATCGTTTCACATCTGCAATGAGCTCTTCCTTAGTCTATCACTAGAACAAAACCAAAAGAAAAATTTTGAATTCTGAAGTTCCTCATAGATGCTTACCTCCTTAACATTAATGTTTTCCAGGGCTCACCGCAGGCTTCTGATGACACTAAAAGAAATGTCGACGAAATATTGAAACTGACTGCGGGAAGGAAATGGCAGCAGGACTTTCGGGTATCTTACGTCATCCATGACCTTGCATGAGATGGATGAGAATGATGTAGGTCGGTAGTTTGATTGCTGCTCCTTATCACCACTTTTAAGTATGGGTGTTACAATGGCAGATTTTCCATCCTTCGATACGAGTTCGGTCGTGAATTTATCAAATATTATCTGCAGGTAGGGGGATATGTCGGAAGCTGTCTCTATATACACGGGAGGTGATTTGTTGGAGCTTATTTCTTTGAATAACATTTCTTTACTATTACAAGGACTATCAATTGGTGGAATTTTCCGCTAGGAGTAGGACGACAGCTGAATCCTCTGAAGGTGAGTTAAAAAGGGTTTGGAAGTGGTCAACTTTGTCAAGAGTGTTCATTACCATTTCTCCCTTATTATTTGTCAGTGAAGTGACGGCAGACTTATTGTTGTGCTTCCCTCATGTACGTACCAAAAACTTTTGGATTTTTCCTCAAATATACGCCGTCTTTTTCTTTTGAATTCTGTAAATGAATTTATAAGGGCGGCCTATGCAGTGGATTTTGATATGTTATAATTTTCAATGATCGCGTTGAATTCCTAACAATATCGCCCTTCCCCCACTTCAGCGTTGCAAATCACTCGCCTGTCACCATCCCCTAACTTAACATCCCCCTTTACTCAATAGAGAGGGTGAGTAGCCAGGTGAGTCCCATCCCTCCCCCATGTGCAGCAATTTCTTTCACTGCTCCTCGGCCGTTACTACCTCGACGATCATCATCCTCTCCGCGTCTCCCACGGGGAGTCGTCTGTCCTTCAACCCCCGACCGCCCTCCTCGTCGATTGCGTGGCATTTTTCACCCCCGGTCCACCGTGACTCGCTGCGAAGCCGACACGCCCCCGGGAGAAATAAAACTGTCACCTCCCCCCACGAGACCGACCGACCACTGCGGCCGGCGAAACACTTTTTAACAAGGCGTATATGACCTGGATGCAGCGTAAATGCCCATTTTCCAGAGTCGGTGGTGCTCGGAGCACACCAGTTCTTCAGACAGCACAAAAATATTAACGAATTTAACTTAAAACATTGAAATATTATGTCTGTCATTTCGAGAATTTAATAATCGGAAATATTAGAATAAAACTTTCTTTAAATACTTTTTCTTGCTCATTTACTCTCAAGATCCATTTACCTGAAATGGTTACTGTTCGAATAATAATGTAAGGAGTGATTGGGTTGGACCAAATACAGATTGGTGTTTGGTAGACATATACCTCACGGAACGATATTTTAAGTTAAAAAGCTATTTCCTTGAAAATACCACAATAGGAATGACATACAGACTGCAGCACGAAATGCTCTCGTTTGCTGTGAGGAGACAACTGTACATGCATGATTATGATAGTAAAAGAAAGGAATATTCTTAGGAATATTCTTAAGATCTTGGATTAATGTAATTTAAATATACATTTCATTGGCAAATGGTGAAAAATTAAGTATCGAGCATGAACAGAAAGTCTTAAGAAATTAAAAAAATCCAAAAGTATTTGGTTCGTACGTGAAGGAGGCACAAGGCAATAATTCTGCCGTCACTTTACTGCAAAATGATAAGGGGGAAATATCAATGAACACTCTTGACAAAGTTGACTTCTTCCAAGCTTTTAGGAGCATAAGAAAATCTACGTTTGCAGTGAACTAGCATAATGAGGATAATTTTTACTCCCGCTATAAAAAAACACGTAATAAAAAGAACTTTGTTGATAAAACCAAGTCATTGCGCAGAATCAACTTTCCGCATAAATTCCTGAATGATACATTTATCATAGGTACATTCAGACGCTTCGGATTTCCATGTTACTCTTCTCTCAGCTATTACGACTGCATTGCCTTCCATTCCTTTCCATTTCCCTGTCCCCTATATCTTGTCCCAACGATAATTCCGCTTCCATCATTTCTGTGTTCTCCTCATCCTTTTATTTCCTTTCACCCTTTGCCTCTATTTCATTCCATGGCGAGAGAGTCATTCCCCCAATCCGTTTTTTTTCATTTTAATTGCGACGACGCTGAGAGTGCACGGGCGGGATCGAAACGCGTCCCGGGTCCTAATTGTGAAACCACAGCTAGGCACTCTCTTCCCCCTACTCCCCCCCCCCCCCCTCATCCCTCTCCCGCTCGCCCTAAATGCTCTTAATTAGTGCAAGGGGAACGAACCGCCGTCTAGATTTCACCCGTGTTTTCGGCAAGTAGCATCTCGCGTGGCTCTACCCTGCCGAGGATTTCACCGGCGTGATAAACTGAAACCGAGGGAAATTTAGTTTTTTACCTGATACACAGTATTTCACAAGAGCTGCACTCCCACCGTTTTTTTATTGATCGCAGTTCTTCTTAGAATCGCAATTTTTGATAAAAATAAATCGCAAAAACATGACTGAAAATGGCGATTGGCTTATGAATAATAATTTGCGGCCATATTCGTACGGAAGTATCGCATGATTCCTTTGTTACACCCTAATCATTATAAAATAGCGCAATTTTCCCAACTTTATCTTCAATATAATCTCTTTGGTCGGTTTAGTTCAGCGCTTTTACGAAATGAAAGCACGAGGGTTGGCAATACATTGGGATAACATCAGTAATATGAGCCTTTAACATATAATAATCATTGAAATAGTTAAAATCTCACTATTAAGCTTTAGAGGTGAAGGTAATATAGAATATTACGAAGCTTTTCAATGAAATAAGCACCAAATGAAGTGAACAAATGAACCACCCACCCTGTTCACTTCCCAGTTCATCACGAGTTGTTCAAACAGCTTCTCCATAGCAAAAATGAGAAGCAAAATCATGTATTACCATAAATAATAATAAAGAATCGAATTTAAGCACTGATAAATATTGAGTAAAATATGTATTGTGATGATGTTTTTTACAGCCATAATAAATATCAATCTTTTTTTACTGCTGCATAATTTTACATGCAAATATGGCATTTAAAAAAAGCTCATTCACGTGTATTTAATTTGCATTTATACTTGAATTTGTTAGTTTAAAATTACTTCATTAAAATATTTATATTTGTCCAAGTCATTGAAATAATTTATATTATGAGTAGAAATATGCGTATATTTGTAAGTATGTATTTTAAGTCTCATTTGAGAAGGGGAAATGTTTATTTGACTAAACCAAATTTTACTTATTAAGAGGTACTTTGTTTCCAAGATCCCTAACGTTTCACTTGATTGCCTGAGAAAATAACATCTGAAATCTAGTGAGCAATATTCAGTTGACCATGGCATAGATACAGGCTGAGAAAGATGCCTGATTTTTTAAAAATATTAAAATAATTCTTCATTTAGTGATACATTTACGATGTAATGTCATTATTACTTATAAAAACACTAATTCCTTCACTTCACTATCCTTATGACTGATGATCATGTAAATCACTATGCACCTTATTATGTAGTTGTTAGCAATGTTAAGTTTTTAATGAGGGTTACTTCTTCGAGACAGTCGAGGCAACCTAGCTCTCATGAACTTTGAAGCAAGAAAAAATATCTCGGCACGAACATATGGAAATACGGCGGGTAATGTACATTTTGAGTCATACTGATAAACCAAATCAAGCTTATGCGTTATAAATAATCTTAGAAGATCCTTCTGCCGTCTTTTATGCTTTGAATATGCGCCCATCAACCCATAAAATGACGGATTTAATAATAAATTTCCAAAAAAGCTCTGAAATTCAGGTACTTCGTAGATGATCTAAAAAGCGCTTTAGTCACTGTAGCTTGAAGGGGATTGAGTTGGTGTGGTGTCCAGACTATTGGATTTCCACCCAACGACCCGCATTTGCATCCTGGCTGTGGCAGTTATTTTTCAGTGGCTCGTCAATCATTAATTTTATAATGTGGAGGACACTTTAAGATGAGAACTAAATCAAAAGAATCATATTATTAATGTTTAAGGTCGTGGATATTCTTAAAAACTAATCACTTCCATTGGCAAACCACAATCAAATTATCAAATCTGAAGGTACCATTATGCATAGTTAAGCAAAAATCTCCAAAGAAGTTCGAACTCAAGATACAGTACTTTGCTTACATGGGATATAATCATGAGATAAGAATGTATGCACACATGAAAGAAGGAATACTGACTCATGCAAGATGCTTGTGCATATAAAGTTCCACTTTACTCATAACAGTGATTAATCTTTAGTTTGGGTCAAGAGATGGAACCCAGGGCTTTTTCTAGACAACCTGCGATTTCTAGCCCCTCTCTCATGATATCCCCTTCCATCCTCTATTGCAAAGCCTAACCAACTGGCGTACCACGTCAGTCGTCAGTACCACGTCATAATTACCATGAGCCTTTGCAGAGGCTGTATCTTGAAACGCAGATGTATCAGTTAAATACAAACCTTTATACTAGAAATCTACAGTAAAATTGCTAACACGATGTATACTACGATAGGGGTGTAGTATACATCGTGCTAACAATTTTACTGTGCTGTACACTTAAACTTATTATGCCTCACATTACGATATCTCATAGCTCATAGGGAGAAATATATTTTAAATTCATCCATTTAGCTAACCTATATCTGTTTTCAATCATGTGGTCCTGATCAAATTTCACACTAACATCGACAATATTACACACAAAATATGCTATAGCGTAAGATAATTTTCTTATGATAACGTAAGATTATTTCTTATTTTATGGTCGCCCATTAAGATATTAATAAAAAAACACTATGAGAGACTGTCTATAATAACGAATCTAAATTCTATCAAGTCTTGGCGTGAACTGTGGGCTAGAACTTATTCTAAAAAATGGGCTTTACTTTTACCTCAGTATATCTGTCTTGGGGGAATCATAAAAAATGCTGGCGGACTAGCACTGACGCGAATAGGATCGTATCTGATGCTTAAGGCCATACTCCTCGGTCATTATGTTGAAATCACACAATTCGATTTTATATTTGCAAATATATCTAAATAATCTATCAATTATACGTTCTAATCCGATGACCCAAAGGAGATTCAATGCGGGTGCATTTGCATATGTTCCAGAGCGCAATGTATAAATAACGAGTGTGACCTTTTAGGAAAAACACCCGCGCTAGTGCCATTTCCATTGAGTACGGAATTTCCAAACCAAGAGAATTTTCTCGTTTCCTTGACCTTTCTTCGATCCGACAGCAAATTCATTTCTGATAATGATGCGAGGAATCATGGAATCGGGGTTATAATCTGAGGCCGCCTCTACATCCAGGTAAGCACGACTAAATGCACAGGACTTCCGACAGTACCAGTATAATTAATGTTTGATTGGAATTAATGGTGGAGAATGTAATTAGAGTTGATCCGCAATTTCATGGCGTAAGCACTTCCGCTCAAGAGCGGCTCACACAAGTGAATAGACAATCAGTCAGGAAATTTGCATTCTCGATCATGAGCAAAAACCACCAGAAAAGAAAACACATCTACTCACAAATTCCATAGCGAGCGTAATATAACGTCCATTAAATGACTGACTATCGACATTAGTACACCTCCTGGTTGTCTTTATCGAAGATTTTGAGAAGAATATTTACGCTTTGGCATCAACGCCAATAACATTGACGAAATATCCATATTTATACATTACAAAAGAAGCTTTTCTATTAGTCCGGCTACTAAACCAATTTATTTCTACTAATTTCGATGAGAACCTTATATTTATATATTTATATTTATTTTCTCAAAGTGCATAGTTAGCCATGAAGTATTAATTTTTGTTACTATGAAATTCAAAATTAACTAATAAAATTAATGTAAATATTATCAAAATTTTTATACTAAACTAATTCTTCAACTATCCATACATGAAAAATATCGTTTCCAGATGCATTAGATCCATGTGATAAGGGCGCTTTAGTTTGTCGATCATCGAAAATGAGAGGATACAAGCCAGCGGAAATGATTGACTCTATTGGAACTTAATCACTTCCGAAATCATAAATGTATTGACTATTACTTTTATGTAAAATAAAGCCTTTTGTGAATGAAATTCGCAGAATGATACTGTTTCAACAATCAATACATTAAGTTCAAGAGCGAGTGAATAAATGGATTTTTGAATAATTTCTTCTAAGGGAAAATTGCCTCTTGTATGCCTGTGTTCCAGTTCATATGTACCTACTGCTATTTACTAACGTATTTTCTTGTGCTAAGTTCATTGTCTAGTGTCTTCTTGTAGAGCTATTGTAATATCATGTATTAATCCACATGCCAATCCTTTGCTACCGGATTTTAGCCAATTGGCAAATATATTTATTTAATGTTATTAACGGAAATGGTTCGATAAAAATATATTTTTCACTTCCATTCCACATGGAATGGAAAGCCATTAAATTACGAAAAAGTAATATCATGACGAAATCCTAAGGATTGTATGAATTATAATATTTTGGCACGAAAGAGTTTAGAAATGAGGGAAATAAATGATTGCAGAGAGCTCTTTTCTTTTATATATCGTGGTTTTCATAGTTTCCCCAACACGCCTCTCAGATCAATTACAATACTTACGCGAATAAAACCAGACCTACGAATGTACCTACGCAATGTAGACAAATCTCTTAGTCTCTCTCATATCCTTAGAGAGGTTTCTCCTCTTTCACTGCAAAAACAGCGGGAAATATGTTCGGAGAAAGAGCCATGGAATGTCTCCAAAGTCACACATAAGAAAAAAGTACACGGGTCATGGCACAAAATGACCTACCCTCTCCCGCGTTCATGCCCCTTCAGGTAGAGGCCACACCTACCTCATTCGTCCTTTCATACACTTTCTCTGGTTATTTTCCTAGAGCAGAGTTATATTCCTTGTCGTCGGGAAGGGAAAACTCCTTATACCTTCCAACGGAACACGCCCGGTAATGGAGTTGAAGAGTTTCTCTCTAAATCCATTAAAAGGGGACTTGACATGGGACCCGACCGCATATTAATGCACGGCCAGTGCCAAATGGTAGTAAGCAACGGGGAGGGGCTTTCTTGGTATTCATTATATTCTGCTTCTGACCTGGTATTCTATATGGAGGATAAAGGTGGTTGAAAAGATTTATGGAAACCGCACTGAGTGATTTGATTAAATAGACTCCTCTTCCCTAGAATGTGATGAAATTAACGTTCTGGATGGGGAGCAGCAACTACTTTTGTAAAAGCACTCCAAACTATGAATAAAAAACGAATTATAAGCTTTCAGTTAGTGAACAGAATGTTGTCTAAACTACATCATTTTCAGTTTGAGCGAAAAATGTAACCCGTTACAACGTTATATTACCGTACATTTATTCTCTCTGTCGCCAGGTATCACACGCATCAGTCAAATTATGTACAAAATAGGAACCATAATAATCATTGAAAACATCTCTTTTTCCATAAAAATATACTGCCCGCATTATTGAAGCATCAAGTTCAAAAGGGGCTTCTTTTCCATTGAAAGACAATATTATCTAAGTTCAGTCAAAATACTCAGGGTGCAAAAGTTTGGTTTGAACTTCCATGTACCCGACCCAATTACCAACTGCGCTTCAACACGCGTACTCTCTCAACGCAAAAAATACTAAGTTCCTCTCTCTCTCTGATCCTTCCGCCAACCCACATTCACTCATTCGTGTTTTCAAGTCCCTACCCACACTAAGACTGGAAGAAAGGTACAAGGATGGGAATGGCAGGGAATGGGAATGAGGAGAGACGTCAATATTAGCCTGCTATTAACGGAAGGCGCCAAGTGGACAACAATTTGACGTCCTATCTGACGGACGGAAGAGTGTTCTCGAATGCTCTATACAAGTATGGACCGGTATGAAAAATATCTTCCACTACCGGGATTTGAAACCGGGGTCTCGGGGTGAAAGGCTACTACTCTAACCACTAGAGCAACCTATTTCTGCACAGTTCTAACTTATTTGATTGCAAAGCCTTACGGTGATCAAATGTTTCCTCACTTCGCTCATGCCACCCTTCATTATTCTTTTGAAGTTGACCTTCATCTCCTCGCGAATAAAATTGCTAAAAATAATCACGCCCTCACATGTCTAGTAACCAAGGGTCAGAGTAACCAGATCGACAACTTTCAATCGAGTGGAGAGCACTACATTGACGCTCACAGGAATGTAAACATCTGTCTGATACGGAGAACGTTCAAAATGCCAAAGAGGAAATTGATCGGGAGAATCTTGCTCGTTGAATCGGAATACAGATATGAGTCTAAACTTTTTCTATATGAGGAACGTAAGATTTCATGGTAATTTAATTCTCAGGACATAGAAAGCAAAATATTAGTTTCGCCTCGCAAAACATTGCTCGTGGGGTATCTTGCGCACCGGGTAAAATACCTCGGTTTGGGCAAAGGGTGGCCACCGAAATGGGGCTGGAAATGCCCCACTCAGGGGCGAAATGGCGACCGGAGAAGCGCCGCACGACTCTGCCGCACCCTGCGACGGCGCGGCCGTTCCCGCACCCGAGTGGAGAGCGGCGCGTGGAGCGACGAACGTCAGGCGCGACTCTGGGAGTCTCCAGCTCTCCTTTTCTCCATCAGAAAATCCCTCCTCACGGGGAAAAGCGAATTCACTATCAAAATTGGATGGTTACCGCAGATGTTTGTGGAAGCGAGTTAACTGAGGGAGGCCCACATCCCTACGACAATTTCCAAGAGGCATGGAAAGTCACTAGGCCCTTTGATGCCAGGCGAATACCATGGACACCTATCGATAAAACCTCGAATCATTTAACAATGAAGGGTAAAACGTCAGTAGATTACAATCCAAAAATAGAGGAGTTATTGAAAATCAACTTAGAAAACGAGCACTGATGAACAATAAGTACCCCTCAATACCATATGAATGCTCAAGACTAATCTCCACCGAGAAAAAATAAGGTGAAATTAATATTTCGCTTTCAACGTCCTGAGAATTAAATTACTTTGAAATCTTACGTTACTTATGTTGAACAAGTTTAGACTCATATCTGTACTCCTATTAATTAAGCCATTAACTAAAATGTTAATGCAAAATTTAATACAATCTTAATTTGCAACCTTAACTTTATGATACTCAATCAAAGGAAAGAATAAAAACTTGGACTTTACAAGGACGCATCCTAAGATATTGGTATAGGATAATATATCCCTTTTGGTAATTGTAGAATGTACCATGTTGTAATTCTTTTCCTATGAATGCGAAAGTCCACGAAATAGCCAAAATACAGAATTTGTCCAACCAATGGTTATAAAAGTTTAAAAAAATATTTATGAGCGATTGGACATTTTGTTTCCCTAAGTAACAGGTCCAGAGTAGAAAAAATAACAGATTACTCACGAGGCAGGGAACTTGTGCTACTACCCATGCATCCTTTAGGCTGGTAGTATTTCTCTTACCTAAAAAGAGGAAAAGAAACAATTATAAACTGCAATAACATAGGCATCAAAATGAATGACAGTATACCATACTATTTGAAAATGTTAAATATCCGGTTCGCCGATTTTTCAAGAGCGGAATAGAGAGAAGTTGATTGTTTCCGTATTAAGCATAAGAACTGGGAGGAAAATTACATTCAACTGCCGATCTATCGAATAAAATGAAAAAAGGAATACCATCAGTCACTCTCGAGCTCTAGAATAAAAAACGAGCTTCACCTCAGAAACATTCAATACAGCTCCAATTGCATAAAAAAACACGTTTCATGCGAAATAAGGCTCCTCTGAGAGCACAAAGTTACTGCTCACAGCACAAGAGAATACCCCAAGGAATCTAAAATCATTGGAAATGAAGAAGAGTATTCCGATAAGGTTAACGCAGGAATTGTGAGCCATCCTGCCAGTCCGTTTAACTCCCCATTGCTCGCGGGAGGAGCTGAAAGGGATTAAACCAGTGAAGGGGATGAATGCACACGGGAGAAGAAATAGCGGGGAAAGGGGGGAGGAGTAAAAACCTGGCGAGGAGGGAGGGTACGCCTGAATAAAGGAAAAGAGAGGATGAGACGCAGATGCAGATGTTCCGTAAGGAATGGAGATTGGCGAAAAATAAAAGGAGCGATCGGGAAAGAAACGGTTGGGTCGCTGAAGAGGAGGGGGATAATGGAGGGGGAGGGGCACCCCGAGGGGAGGGAAGGGAGATGGAGGGAGGTGGGGGTGGTAAGAGACGTGCACCGTGTTTAGGTGAGGGCGCGCGAGTCAAATAAGGGAAGGCCACGGACGTGATCTGCTTTGCAAATACGGGGCGAGGGAACGCAATTCGAAAGATCCCTTCTAGCCGGGGTGGGAGGGAGGGAAAGGGTTAGCCACCCTACTCCTCAGGGCGTGCATCAGTGAACTCCTTCCCCCAAGCTCATCCCCTTCATCCGCTGAAAAGGGATGCGTTCATTCTATTCCTCCGTCCCTCCTAACAACCCTCTTCTCCACCAGTTCCCCAACCAACACGTCCCTCCGTCAACATTTCTTGAAAACACTCGAGGGATAGCAATATAATGGTGAATAATCGACGAGCAATGATACTTAACGGAGAAACTAATTAACTTCTGGCCTTTACCTCAGCTGATGTCATAAAGTAATATGTCATAAAGTCAAACTAGCGTATGATTGATGTTTTTTTGCTTGTCGATAGGTCCGAAATCATAGGAGACGGTTATTTTTGAGCAAATGAGGAAGTACTGAACCAAGGAGGTTGGTTCATGACATTCTCATTGGCACAAGACACTTAGAGTAAAATTTATACAATCAAACACATAAAAGTCATTCAAATAATTTTAAATACACAAAAGATAAAAGAGATAGGACGTTTATGTATGGAGAGATTTTGCCACTCAGATGTGCTTATTGACGTTATTATCACATGAAACAGACCAATAGTTTTTTAGGAGATAGATGCAGACACTTTCCTCATTTAACACTAGTGCTTTTTGAAGTTAGATAATACAAGTTTAAGTTCAATTAAGTTGGAAAAAATGGTTGTTCCATCAAATACATGGATTTTTATTCAATGAGTAATTCTTGCTTTTGGCGCAATCGACTTCAGATAACAGATTTAGAGCGAAACGGCACTCGAATTCAGGGTTTAATTAAGTTACTTAAAATCATTCGTAGTATATAATATTTTCTCAAATGCTCCTATATACTAAATAAAAATGAACAGTGGACTTCGGAATTTTCTTCCACTTGAACCCTAAACAATTTTAACATCAAGCGGGACTAGGGTACTCTATCTCACCTCGATAAGGTATAGCTCAATCGGTATACAGGAAGTATCGGCGACTGGGATGGAAGACACGACTGCTACACGCATACACCAACAAATCCGTTCAATCATTAATGAAAAGCAAAACTGGCGAGAAAGACTGAGGCTGCAACATCCTCTGCTGAGTTACGAAATAATTCTGCGCGACCGCGCTTGGAGAAGCGACCACAACCCAACGGAATTGAACGCCTTTATTTACGATATCTCCGAGCTCAGCCTCCATCCCAGTCTCCGTATATCGAAAATATACCAGTTTATTTTCTCATCGGATTCCCGCTCTCTCTCCCTGGCTACTTCCCATTGGACCGGCGTGCCGTGCGTGCGTGCTTCACGGGAACATGTGTGCGTGTGCGTTTCTGAGGACGCGTCGGAGCAATCACTTCCCGCGGCAATGTGGCTTTCTGGATTTCCCGGATGAACATTTTTCTTTCTTTTTGCAAAGAAGATTTCCCCCCTCACTTTTCTTCCTTGGCTTGCATACCCTCACCCAAGCCTCCCTCTCTCTTGATGGGGCTTCTCCCGAAATTCCCCGTTTCTTTCCACTTACCCTCTCCTCCAACTCCCCTCCTCATTCTCGACACCCTCTCGCCACCCGACAAACGCCGAGCCCGCTCGAATGCCGCTGAATATCGATATTCATGGAGGGACTTTGAATAGATAAGAGGCGCTGGTCCGCTGAATGCCTCGTGATTTGACTCCGATGAGCTTTTTTTCCTTACTCTCGTATTTCCTTCCTTTTGGTGAAACCTTCCCCGTCCGTTCCCCTCTCTCTTCTTCCCTCATCCCACAGGAAAAATGAATAAAAGATACTGTCCCAGTTCTTTTCCGGATCGAGGAATTCGTCCCTTATTCAACACGACAACGCGGATTAATAGCCGCTAATGGTAGGCAAGTCATATATCACCTCGTGCATGCTGACTTATATTTAAATACATGCAATTCAAAAATATACAGCAACTACATTTGTAACCTTGTGAGAATAATTCTTCAAATTTTTTCTCAGCGGGATTATGGCGGGAAATCTCGCCGCCATCTCTCCGCTACCAGATCATTATCGTGGGGAGCTTGTTGTGATAGGGTAGTTTACAAGCCAGAACACATTAACAGTAAAGATGAAGTCGAAAGTGCCTTGTTAGGGACAAAATTTATTTTCTCATCTCATCATCGTGGGTCAGCAATCCTAGGATTTGTTTGACGCAGCCCTCCACTCGATTCTTCTATCGGCCAACCTCTTCATATTAACGTAGTTTCTCTCTTTCACGTCCTTTACGACCTGCTCTATGTAACTCATACGAGGCCTGCCTTTTCCATTCTCCCCGTTCACTCTTCCTTCGACGATTATCTTCATCAGGCCATCGTGTCTTAAAATTTGGCCTATAAAGTTGCTCCGTATTCTTTTTATAGGTTTCAGCAGACTTTTCTTTTCACCCACTCTTCCTGGGCTTGTTTATTTGTCACTCGGTCGATCCATTTTATCTTCATTATTCTTCGATAGCACCATATTTCGAATGCTTTCACCCTTTTCTTCTCCGCTGCTGTCATCGTTCATGCCTCACTGCCGTCAAGGAACATGTCTCAGATATACGTTTTGATGAATTGATTCCTTATTTCCAAGCTTGTATTTCCAACTGTAACTAGATTCTTCTTTTGATATGATGCCCTCTTTGCCTGGGCTATTCTACTCACTATTTATTTCTTGCTTCGTCCATCGTTGGTGCTTCCCTGCTTCCCAGGTAACAGAACTCTTTCACCTCTTCTAGTTTCTGTTTACCTAGTATAGCGTTGGTTTTGGCCTCCTCTCTCTTGCTGCCCACCAATATTTTAGTTTTCTTCTTATTGATCTTCAGCTGATGTTTGGTCATTGTCCTTTCCATGGTTGTTAGGATCTTATTAAGCTCCTTCTCTGTCTCTGCTATGAGAGCTATGTCATCAGCGAATCGTAGCATACTGATTGTTTCTCCGTAGTTGTTCACTCCAGAACACTTCTACTTGATTTGATTGATGGCTCTCTCGATGTAAACGTTAAAAATTACGGGAGACAGTGCACAGCCTTGTTTCACTCCTTTACTTATTCTTGCTTCTTCACAGCTGGGTCCAGATTTTATCACCGCTACTTGGTTTTTATACAAAATGTGGATAATTCTTTGATCATTGCACGACACTCCAATTCCTTTCAGAATTCTAAGCATTAAATTCCAATCCACGTTGTCAAAAGCCTTCTCTAAATCCACAAATGCAATGAAGGTCGGTTTGTTCTTCTCCATTCTCTTATCTATAAGCAGCCTAACGGCCGATATTGCTTCTCTTGTACCCTTACTTTTCCTGAATCCGAAATGATCTTCATCCAGGAACCCCTCTGCTTTTCGTTCTATTCTTCTGTAGATGATCCTTGTCAACATCTTCAATGCATGTGTCGTCAGGCTTGTAGTCCTAAAATTTTCGCATTTCTCCGCTCTCTTCTTTTTGGGTATAGGAATGATGATGTTTTCCTCAAAGTCCCTGGGTATTTCTCCTGTTGTGTACATGTCGCAGATGACCTTGTAAAGATGGGCCAGTGTCCTCTCTTCCACATTTCTTATCAGTTCTGCGGGTATATCGTCAATTCCAGAAGCCTTATTCGTCCGAAGGTCCCTTACTGCAGCGTCGAATTCCGATCTCAATACTGATGCTCCCATATCATCCTTCTCGATTTCGCTTTCCTCTTCAACAACTTTCGTGCTGAGATTTTCCCGTTGTATACGTCTTCCAGATA
The DNA here is from genome assembly GCA_933228895.1 of Platycnemis pennipes. NCBI lineage: Eukaryota > Metazoa > Arthropoda > Insecta > Odonata > Platycnemididae > Platycnemis > Platycnemis pennipes. The sequence goes on along the minus strand of OW121851.1, from coordinate 132,157,158 downwards.
TTCTTTCCATCTCTTCACTATGTCTTCATTGTCCATCAAAAATCTCCATTCTTGTCTCTTATAGTATTGCATCTTGCGCTCCGTTCCTTGAAGTGGTTTCTCACTATCCTGTAGGCAGCTTCCACCTTTCCAAGGGAAAGGTTGTTTTGAACATCTTCGGATGGATTGTTCATCCACATTCCTCTAGCTTTCCTGGTTTTGCGACTTACTTCGTTCCTTATTCTTTTGTAGCAAAGCTGCCCTTTTTCAGTTTCCGCATTCTTGTACTTTCTTCTTTCTTCAATCAAGTCTAAGACTTCTTCCGTGATCAATGACTTCTTCTAAGCAACTTTTCTTCTTCCAAGAACTTCTTTTGCGGCTTCCTGTAGTCCACATTTAATGTTTTCCCAACGCCACTCTACTGGTTTCTGTCAGGTCCTCTCACATGTAGTTTCCTACTGCTTACTGAAATGCCAGCTGATGTTGAGTCTCCGTCAGTTTTTCTACTTGCCAAATGTTCTTTACTGTTTTCTTCAATCTCTTGAATTTTATATGGCATTTCATCATCACTAAATAATGGTCGCTGTCGATGTATGCACCCGGGTAGCTTTTGCAGTCCTTCACCTCATTCCTGAATCCCTGCTTCACAAATGTAGTCTATTTGAAATTTTCCTCTGTCTCCTGGCATATTCCTTGTGTATCCTCTTCGGTCGTGATTTTAAAACAATGTGTTAGTAACCACTAGTTTATGTTGTGTGCAGAACTCCAGCAGTCTGCTCATCTATGCATCGTATTTAAAGTGTTTCTAGGAATTGATATTTTTCAATGAAGTTATGCAATGACACGTGCAGCGTTTCAATATTATTCCCCATAATCTATATTTTAAACTGGCAAAGTTACTCTTTACAAATATTAAACCATGAAGATAAATATGTTTCCTATCAGTGATTGTGAAGCAAAGGAATCACTAAACAGTACTTATGAGCGTATTTGAAAATAAGTCTCTCGATACTTACTTAACAGTACTTATGAGCGTATTTGAAAATAAGTCTCTCGATACATGCAGTTTACGTATATTTTTAGTAAAGACTCACCATAATAATATGGTAAAAAATGGTAAATAATATTGGAAATGGAGTACAAATGGAGCAGGTGATTCACGGAAAAATAAATAAATATGAAAATTACGCTAATAGGCAAAAATTTATAATTTTTGAATCTATTGTTCAATGATAGTTCACCATTTTATTATAGTTGAAAATAAACGAGAAAATCATATTATAAGAATGCGAAGAATCTCTGATAAACGATTAATATCCTTCTTACTGAGGTTGTGATTATAATAATAACGCAGTATATAAAGCATCTGTATCGACGCCATTCCTAGTGTTTTTAAAGTCTCGTGATGTATTGGTTTTCATTATAGTCAGCATTCTAAGGATTACCATAATTTTTAGAGAATCTTGTTAGATCTTTTTCTCTTAATTAGTACAAAATTAGTCTAGATAAATTAAAACACGTAGAAAGTCTCATTTCGTTTATACTAGCTCTTTCAGATAAAAACTTCACTCAGCAGATACGCCGGGAAGGCACCAAATATTTATTTACCTACTAGCACTAAGGGTGAGATGTTTCAATTTTGTATTACTTCTATTTAAAACCAAGATAAGCTAATTCATAACTGCCACTCGATGTAACGATATATGGCTACAATAGCCTTTGTTCATGGGTTATGAAATGGTAGTAATTTCATTCGCTCTAATTTGGACTCGTTACGGAGCTTTTCTGACTAAAAATTGCATATCGCGTCCCGTTTTATTACTCGTCTTTGAGATTAAAAAAAACTACTTTGGACGCATATGTCATTGATAAATCCGAAAAAGTTCTTTACCTTTTTCACAAAAGACTTACGGCGTGAAAACAAACTCGACTGTACCGCGCCAAAAAAATCAGCAAGTCGGAAATGTGATTATCGGCAGAAGGGCCGTTCTCTCGAGGCACGGGAACGTACGAATGGAAGAAAAGAGAGAGAGCAGACAGCTTCAATGACTGAGCGTCCGTAATGACTGCGAAATAAAGAATCCAGTTGGTAAAATAACCCTAAGAATTCTCCAAAAGGCTCATTTAATGGTCAATGGCACATAAAGAGACGAATCTCGTTATACTTGCCGCCAAGATATAGTATGCAGAGTGTTACGAAGTGGAAAAAATAAATATCATTCATGAAAGACTTTTTATACATTGCTCTAAATACATAAATGGGTGGCAAAAAATATTTCCAACTGTAACTCACGCTCTTTCTTAGAAGTGAAACATAATAAAAAGATGGATTTTATCCTCTTGGAGGTCGGACGGATGAAATTGAGAACGTGAAGGGGGGGAAAAAATTGGGACCCCGTTCCCCAAAGCGCGAAGATATGTGAAAAAAGCTGGCAATTCTTGTCGTGTCTGCCAAATTGATCCTTGTAGAAACACGGTAATGAGGCTCTCTTTCATGGGAGTCCACACAAGCTCCGGAAGACGGCTTGGTCTCTTTTTTTTTGAAGAGGGAAGGGTGAGGGGAAGGGAGTCGAGTTGGAGAAGGAGTATCAGGGCCGTGAGGAGGGAAATAAAGGAGCCGTGGAAACAACTTCCATTTGTCCCGTCAGGAGAGAGGGAGGGCGGAGAGTGGCAGAGAGGCTGGGAGGAGTGCATAAACCACCCTTGTGTTTAATATTCTTTCCCTTAAATTTGCAGGGATAATTTAGAGCTTGATTCCTTATGCTTCTTTATACGAGCTATTGAGGGAGACCCGTTTAGTAATGACTACAACATGGCTTCCTCTTCACTAACGGCGCAGGTTTTTTTTTTTAATCTGAGAAGATGAATAGCGGGAGAACAGTTACTGAAACCTTTTAACCTTCGTCATGTTCTGGTTCATCATAAAGAATTTCTCCAGTTGAAATCACAGAAGAAGAGCATGAATGATACAATCAGCAATGAAATAAGCAATTTAATTTTTTACTAATGGCAACTTTTGATACCAATTATTCACTGTAGTATTCAAATAGTGATGCCTTTATATACGCTTTGGTAATAAGAAACTCCTGTATTCAAATCTCACGGGCAAGTATTAAGGGTTCGTTAAATGCTTTTCCATTGTGCATTAAAACGGCCGAGAATAGCGTTAATTTTGTCCCTATTTAGTACCTACACTATTTTTTCTTTAATTTACAGATTGCTCGATAGCAGCTGAATCGCATAAATACAAATCGCCAAAGTTAAAAAAAAAACAATAATGAAATGAGGCATTTACGGTAAAGTATCCTACGTGAAATGGTACGCCCAAATTAAAATTGTTACAAAGCAAATTAACAATTATGGTAGGGAACTAAATTTCCGCTCGTAATGCCCCTTTACTGAATAATACTTCTTTTCAGTGCGGATACTCTCCATCTTAATATCCAGTTTATTATTTGAAAAGTACTTAATAAGAAGGATAAGCAATGGAATAAATTAACCAAATGAAAGAGTAGCATTCTATGAATAACAAAGCCACAATGATAGAGGAGTAATTATTGGAATTAACCTCTCATTATATATAAAATATGGTGTTGAATGAAAACCAATAATTAGAACATATAATTAGTAATTGAGTACTTTAAAGAAAACGCGTCATAATTAAACCTTAAAATACTTCATGGTCCCCTCCTATTTTCAGGAACATAATAGACAACCAGTTGCGCGATGTACCTATTCGATGCAACCAATCCTCACCCGCCATATCGAATTCACTTTATTTTAAGACAATAAAAAAGTAAAAGTCAGTAAAAAGACATAAAAAGTAATTGCCAGGCGTTATGAGATATTCCCGATAAAAAGTTCTAAAGGGCATATGCTGTACCAAACATCTACATCGTGTGTTCCTTGATCCTAAGACTAGATAGTCTCATGTAGTATAATTCAAGCCTACCGCGTGAACAGCGTTGAAGTTCACATTAATTGCCGTGCAAAAAACTTCACCTGCATTGGAAATTGAACTACGGGCCACTGCACAGACCACTACGCTACCCAGGATCCCTAATTCGCATGGAAATTTTACTGAGATTCAAGGTGATGATGAGATTGACTCAGTTTTCCTGTAAATATTTCTAACGAATATTATTCAAATTCAAATGAAAATTACTCCAAATATATTAAAATCATATTATTCCAGGAATATAAAACTTGCGGCTACCTTAAAAAATAAATTTTATCAAACACATTTAATATGAATTAAAAGCAAGGTTATCCTTGGACCAAATTTATACACGACATCTACCATGTGGTTTTCGGCACGCACAAGTTGTTTACGCCAAATGCAAACCGTTGTGAAAAACATCAAAATAGCTAAGAAATCAGTTTTTGTAATTATTTCATTTTCCAGTATGGAAAGCATTATGAGCTCAGAATTGGCATTCATCATCATCATCATCGCCCTCCACTCGATTCCTCTACTGGCCAACCTCTTCATGTTAACGTAATTCCTCTCTTTTACATCCTTCACGACCTGTTCATTAAATTCACATTACATATGGGAAATAGGATCCTTGATCTAAGGAACACCTGAGGAGCGTTACTCCATTTGTACTTATCAATTTGCAAAGAAGAGGTAGCCATTTCGATTCATACTGGAGCATATTATCATCATGCTTATGCAACTGAGATCGGCTAATTAATCTGAGGATATTATGGACATTTTCCTTCGAGATGAACGAGCAGACAAAGTAAAAACTATTACCGCACGTACAAAAGAAATTCTTGCGTGGTAGAGCAGACCGCAATCAGACCGATCATCGTGAATGATCGCTGAAAGGATAGTCATGTGCTTGCTTCTGTTGCTGAGAGTTGGAGAGAAGGACGAGGAGGACGAGTGTTAGAGGGTGGCAGAACGAAATGGCTCCCATTCCCCAGTTACCGGGGCTCAACACACACTTGCTACGAACTCGCCGCACCAGAGATTAGAGGCCAGCATTGAGCAAATGGGGAAGGTGGGAGGGAGTTTTAAGAAGAAAGGGGTGGGCTGACGGGTGAGGGCTGGGGGGCTCGGAGCAAAGGGATCATCCCGCTCACTTAAGGGGATTGACACACAATTTACCCCCTTTGATGCACACGGCGGGGTCGTGCCCAGGGGCGAACGGACTGTGGGAGAGGGGAGGGACATGGCCTCCGAGAGATCCCAGCGGTTGTTACACACCTATTCTCCCCATCCATTGTACGCTGCGCCAAGTTTGGACAGGCGATGAGACGTCAAAAGGTGGTGGGGAGCCGGAGGTGTACAAAGGGTGAAGGGTGGGCGGGAGGCTGGACTGACGCGGATGAGGAGGGTTGAAGGCCGGGAAATGGGTTTCCGAGGCTATCCCCGTGGAGCGACACATGCGTTCTGAGCGAAGCCTTTCCGCAGAGTAAGATTTCCCGAATTGTTTCCTCTCTTTCGCCCCCAATCTCACTACTCGCCCTTCCTTGCTAACATTTTAACGCGCGCTGCCGCTAAACTTTGCGAGCTTCCGCGAGAAGTTCCTCCGCGGGAAAAGCAGCCGAGTTGTTGAAAATCCGATGATTCGTTTTGGACGCTAAAAGCTTCCTGGTGCGTGAATGAACACTTTAATAAGAGCCTCTTATTTCGGAGGCGATAGGATTTTTATTCTGGTCTCCTGCGCAGTCGCGTGAACTTCATGGGTTTTGCAAAGAATGCAGGAAAATTTGTTCCTGACATTGATGGCCGTCTTAGCGTTTTCATTACAGAGCCAGCATGAGGGCACGTAGCATACCCAGGAATGATTTTCTCAACAAGTGAACAAGCAATGATTTTCTCAACAAGTAAACATGAACGGCTTTCCATACAACCGATATGTTAAAATTACCGGTTAATTAAAAGGGGATAAAATACCAGTTGAAAAAGTTAATTTTCAACTCAGAAGACTATTCATATTAAACCTTGCGTGTTAACTGCAAATCATGCTTTAAAATGCGGATCCATTAATGAACTGACATTTACAGACATTTAATTGCATGAGCAGATTACTCGTTTCCACAACGACTCACCTGATTCCGAGCACTCATTTTTTGTTTTTAACATTTAAAAAATAGAACATACGAATGGGTAAGGAGGCATTGTATTACCAGTGAAAACAAGTCATCTAAATCTACATCTACATATACACGATACCCTGCAAGCCACCACGAGGGTGTGTGGCAGGGGGTGAAGATCAACAAGCATGCACATCAGTTGAGTGCGAGTCTCTCTGCACTGATGAAATTTTCCACCAATTCCTAAACATAAATGTTAAACGTACCACCTACTTTCACCTACAGAGGCCAAATGAAGAGTCTTTACTGCGAAAAGGAGCACACGTAGCAGCCTGCTTCATTTTATGCATTCTTTCAGAAAGCCATGCGAAATATTTCTTAGGTACACTTACAACATCCCTCTTGCATGACTCCCTTAGTAAATTATTCTTCTCAATGAATATTGAGACGACTGGTATCCTTTAAAATATTTCTAAGCGGTGGTAATCGAAGCACAATATTGAAATTCATTAAAATAAATCACCTTTCACAAAATGTGCATTCGAATCTCTATCCCAGCCCCAGAAGAGAAAACGAAGAAATGAAATGTGAGAGGAGAGTAGGTGCAATTTTTTAAGCTTGAAGAGAACACGCTCTTCAAGGTCGCAGGTTAATATTTTTCCATCACAGTAAAACACCTAAGGAGGGTATGGTGAGAATATTGGTGGATTACCATTAAGTTTATTTCCGCGCACAGCGAGACACTTGGGGGATTAACCCCATGGAATAATCTCCCAACCGACTGAAGTAGCAAGTGCATATCCCTCCCCGGGGGTAGAATCTTCCTCAACAAAAGACTCCTGACTTTCCCTTATCCATTTTCCATACATTTCACTCCCATACCCCAACTTCAGCTCCCTGAAACTCCTCCCACGAACAAAAACACACGAACAACACACACGGGGCTCGAAAACGCGTATAAGCCCACATCCCCTCACAAGGGAACCAATATCTTCCACTCCGTCTCGCAAAACTCCATTTCGTCCAATCCTCCCCCCCCCCCCTCTCCCCTTCCCTCCACAGTTACTTTCACCCGAACTCTGCGACATTTTCTCCACCCGCACACTCCTTAGCCACGGCCCCCCCCCCCCACACTCCAATGCCACCCCATCTCTACTCTGGATACACTTCCTCAACCTGCATCCTTTTTCGAGTTTAAGGGCTTCATCAAGGGATTTCACGGAACAACCTCGGCAACCAATCTCCCACCCCAGATATCGCCCCTTCCGAGGGGCGGAAACCACTCCAGGGTGCCCACAGGCACAGGGTTTTAAGGACTGTTGAGGCTTCTCCATGTATTGCCACGGAACCCCCTACTGGGAAAGGTCCCTCAGACACTTAAGTTTTCCATTGTTACGAACGTTTCATTTATGATTGACGGAATATCAATACCTTTGCGAGCAAAATTCGCGCAAAAATGGATGACTGGCAAGGAAATAAAAGGAGTCCAAAGCAGGCTCTCATTGTGCGTCTTAGAACACCTATGACACAGATGATGTACAAGAAAAATGATGACAAAGATTCCCAGTAGGAACCATGACGTAGAAGCCGGGTGCTCGTAGTGGTTAGAGCACTTGCCTCTTACCGTGAGAGCCCATGTTCTAATCCCAGCAGTGGAAGATTTTTTTATTTGGTATAAGGGCTCCTACTTGAGTGCTTTACTGGGAACATTTGAGTATAATACTCCGTCCCACGGATTGGACGTTAAGCCGTGGTCCTCTTGGCGTCTTTCGTAAAGAGTACGCCAATTCCGAAGCCGGGTGTCTCTCTCCTTTCCTCCTTACCCTTCTATTTACATCCATACTTCTTTCCTCCAGGTCTGAAGCGACTATTAGTGCGGATACAGACTTGAAAAGACAGATGAACCAGTGACATACTATGCTTAACAGGTACTCGGCCCTCTGTAGGAAGGGTATGGATAGTAAAAAGGCTCCGATAGTGTGAAAAACTTCCCATCCGCTCGATAGTGGTCTAAAGACAGAGGAAAATCATTCATCTTCGACTCGTACCCTCCCCACCTGGTTCGACCTCCGAGGCAAGTGTTCCTTGGTTTCTCAGTCTGCGGTTTCCTCGGGGGAAAGCAAGGGGGATGATAAGAGGGGGAAGGAGTCATTTCCACGTGAGGACCCCTGGATGGGCTATGCTCAGGGGCGGCATGAGAGGGAGGCACCCTGGGAAAGTTCTTCCGCGGAGAGCGTCGAGAGGGGGAGGGACGAAGGGAGGAACAGGGGCAGGGGCGGGGCCGCGCGATGCGCGGGTAAGTCTCCCAAATTGCGACGGTAATTCACGGAGAATGGGGGGCGCAGATGCGGCTGACGAGTTTGGCCGAGGAGGTTTTCTCAAGGGGGAGCGGTCCTTCCACTCACAGAGCGGGGGGGAGGCGAGAACGCGGCTGAGAAGGGGGAAGACGCGGGTGAGGGTCCTGGGGGGGGGAGGGAATGGATATGGAGTTAGGAGTCGTCAGGAGGCCCCTGGAAAGCACCCGAGCCGAGGAAATTAAAACAGGTGAGGCCTCTTGGAGAATAAGTCGAGGAAGTTGGATGAGGTAGGTGAGGGAGTGAGAAAAATTGCGAAAAGGCGAGTAAGAGAATCCCGCCTCGCGTTTGAGGAAGAATGAGCGATGAACTTGAAAAAGGAAGGGATTCCGCCACCTAATTAAGGGGCCGTAGTCGTTTAAGCGGCTCCTGAGAATGAAGGCAACTGCAAAAAGGTAGTCGGAGAATTGTTTCTAACCCTCTAGATCATTATGAAGAAGGTGGTTCCAATTTCCCTTAAGATCTTAACTTACAACTCATTTGGCGTTTCAATTCGAAAACGCTCTGAGCGGTTTAGCTCTCTTGCTCTGGAATGAAACCGGGATGTCAATAATTGGGTAAAACATTTATCCAATTATCCGAGGGAAGTCTTGAGAATGATTTGTGGATTTGACAACCTGCTTCTCCCAGCAAATTTCCTTTCCTTACTGTCAGACTTAGTAATTATTCCGTCAAAATCAAAATAAAAAATGACAAAAGGGACCAGTATCCAATAATATTCAATTTGCAACCATAAACCAGGGAATTTCAGGGGTTGCGTTATCATCAATTTGTAAAGTTCATCTCCGCCATGAAAACGTAGAGACAGTAAGGGACGACATGTAATGTACACTTTTCTGCCCTCAAAGTATAGTGTACTGTGATATACTAGTATTGGTGAATGAAAGAATTTCGTAATTTGCACTTCATTCTTACATATCGGTGATTGCGTATAAGAATACGATTAGTTTTGCTGTCTAAATGCAATACTTATGTGATTTAACATGCTCTGGCAGCTTTCTTGCAAATATAGTTTACCGTCTATAAAAGAAATTTGAATAAATAGTACAGCGTTATCCGAAAAGTCCATGCTTGGCCTTTAATCTGAAATAACTGGGGTCTTAAAAGTAATCACCTATTTTTTATGGTGGTAATTATTTTAAAGTAATTTTAGCATTTTTCATTCAAAAATCAAATCATTTTATTCTAATGGAATTTCTTTTGTAAATGCGGCTGCTTTTCAGAGCAGATGATGAATATAATTAATCCTGTAGCTAAGCTGACGTCACTAGCTACGGATTAAAGTACACGGAAATATATTCAGGTAATATAATTTTAATGTTTAAGTACCGATTTCTCCGGCGCATTAACAATACAAGCACTCCATCAGTACTTGGTGGCTTGGGCATAAACATTACCATTGCAAAGCACCTTCCATCGCATTACCTATTGACTGCAAAACAATCAGATGCAATTGGCTTTTGAAAAAGTATATAGAAGGTTTGTCATCATGAGTCGAAAGATTAGTTTTAAATAAAAAATGTCGCTAACAGCCCTGGAATATTCTGGAAATGTGAAGGCATCGGTTGACATGTAGGTCACCCATCTTCACACAAGCACAATGAATAATAGATGAAAGGCATCTTACTAAGATTTTTCATCCACGGCTCTCACCGTCAAGTCTTAAAGACAAAAAAGAGTTAGGTTTCTAAAAACGTGCAGCTATGCATTCATTAGGGTGCTTATTATCCCAATAAGGTAATTGTTCCTAGAGTAAGGTTTCATTTAAAAAATACGCTTAAGTAGAAGATAAATATCCTGCAGAAATGTATTACTTTAACAAATAATTTAAAAAAATTAAAAACTTCAACATGGAGGGATGGGTTAGAGCATAAGAAAAAAAGCAAAGATTTTTAAACGAAACGTGTAAAATGTAATATTTCCCGTAGAATAAGGGAAACTGGTAAAGGTAAAAATAATTTTCTGGTGGAATATCAATTAGCTGTAAAATTTAGGCATATTTTGCCCATTACGGCATATCTGCATGTGACTACATTAGTTTAAAAAATCAAGAGGAATTGTTTTATGTACCACCCCGGATTTTTGGGATAAGGTTCGGAATATATTGACATATTTGCACTCCATCATGGGATATTGTAGTTCACGTGTCGCATCAAAGGAATTAGTGCTGAAAATTAGAACATGCTACCTGTGAAGCTATTTTGTTTCCATGTTAAACTTATCATACCATTCAGTACAACTGTTAATATTGTTACTAGCAGCATGATAGCATTTGTGCTCGGGACGGTGGAATATGCCAGCTCTGGAATCTCACCTTGGCACACACCCTTATGGCGGCTAGCAGGATGCCATGAGAATTTAAGTTTACAGGCTGAATGCGATGCGCCTCTTCCCCTCGACCGGGATTTCATTGCATTCCCGGAAACCGTGCATTTCACGCTCACGATTTTCCCTTCCCCTCTCTGGCACAGAGCTCTTCCACAAGGATCTTTCTGACCCCATTATATCCCAAGACTCTTTTAAATGGATTGTCGAGAGGAATCCGCGTGCTATGTAGTGCAGTCTGAAATACTTAGCGCGAACAGTACAGATATTTCTCATAGCAGTGGCATAGATTTTTTAGAGTATTAGATAACTACGGGGTATTCCTCATGAATTCGTATATAGTTTATTGTAATAAATACGTAAGTAAGTCAGATTGGAAGATTTACTATTTTTTTCTGTGTGTGTCAAACTTTAATGGACAATTTGCTGTAAACAAGGATGGTAAAGAGGAAGTTTTGTAACAACGTGCAAAGTAAAGACCATGATTATGACGTTAGATAGCCGTTTTGTATTCTTGTTATTCATCACCTCTGCCTTCATCTACAAAGTCATTGGTTGTGCTTTATTTCTTATAAATAAAAGAATATATATTATAAAAACCTGATCTCTTTTAACAACTGCATTTATAAATAAAAAGAAGTGGCAGGGTTAAATTTTAGGGCCGTCTACTGCTAAGGTTATATCACCCCATCTAAACTAAATTCTTTAACCTAATATTAATTACAACATCCATGCCAAATAAAAGATTCAATCCCGCGACCCTATGGTTTCCAGGCCGGCACGATGCAGAAATTGCTACCTCGGCTGGTAATTCTATTTTCAGAAACCGTTCCACGAGCGTAAACATTAGGGTGCAATAAATTCCAAATACTGAATGATCAATATAGGTACCTACATTCACATTAATTGCCATGCGAAAAAATTCACCTGGACCGGGAATCGAACCACGGACATATAATACCTTAAACCTCGGTAAAATCGCCGTGCGAATTAGGGATCCTGGGTAACGTAGTGGTCTGCGCAGTGGCCCGGAAAGCCAAAGTCCGTGGATCGATTCCCGGTCCAGGTGAATTTTTTCTCATGGAAATTAATGTGGATTTCACCGCCGTTCACGCGGCAGGATTGAAATATCCTACATCTACATCTACATCTACATAACACCCTGCAAGCCACCACAAGGGCGTGTGGCAGGGGGTGATTTCTCACCAAACATGCACTACATATCATGCATAAAAAAGGAATAGTATTAATATAGTAGTCAGAACTACACTATTTAAAAATGATAGAAATTGCAAAGCAAACATGCAAAAACATTCTGTTAGTAGGGTTAGCTTTAAGTACTCATACCAACATGCAGCTACCAATGCTATTCATTGCTACTCTCCGATAGGACATATTTACCGTTATTCGTATCTCTTATTGTGCGAGGGAAAAAGGACATTTTGAATCGGTCAGTTCGGCAATCAATTTCTCTAACTTTATGATTATGGTCCAGTCTGCCATAGTAAGTTGGGGTTCGTAAAATATTTTTAACATCATCACTGAAAATATTGCCTTGGAATTTGTGGAAGAGATTAAGTCTAAATTTCAACCTGCGATCTGACAATGATTCCCATTTCAATTCATTTAATAGACTGGTTACGCTAATATAATTATCGTATCGTCCCTTTACAAATCTTGCCGATCTTCGCTGCACACGTTCAAGTTCATTACTTAGACCGATTTCGTAGGGATCCCATACACTGGCAGCATATTCCAAATGAGGTCTAACAAGGGAAAAGTAGCTGATTTCTCGTACATGATCGTCACATTTACCCAATACTCTTTTAATGAAACCCAGTTTGCGATTCGCTTGACCAATTATTTCACGAATGTGTTTACCCCAGGAAAGATCATTTGTCAGTCTTATTCCAAGATATTTAATGGATTCCACGTTAGTTAATTCATTATTACTTATTTTGTAAGTGGTAGGAGGAGAGCTATTCTTTTTCCAAAAATTCATTACAAGACATTTCTTAAAGTTTAATTCTAACTGCCATGTATCACACCAAGTTTCAATTGCTTGTAGGTCAATATTTAAATATTCTTTATCGTTCGGGCATAGAATTTCCCTGTACACTACTGCGTCATCGGCAAATAGACGAAGCTTACTTTTTACCACCTTTTGGATATCATTAATATACAAAAGGAATAGGAGTGGACCTATCACACTACCTTGTGGGACACCCGAAGTGACTTTAATTGCCGGTGAGGAAACACCGTCCAAAACAACCCTTTGAACCCGATCATGCAGAAAATCATTAATCCATGATATAATGTTACTGTCTAACCCATAAGATTTTAACTTCAAAATTAGTTTGCTGTGAGAAACCTTGTCAAAAGCCTTCTTGAAGTAAACATAGGTACTTACAAGTTATTAGTCGAATAGATCCACAAGTTATGTCTGTCATCGTTCGATTATTTTTCAGGGTGGCCACTGTCGGCAACTGGTTTAAAAGCAGGAGTAGTAAAAATGTTCACATAAAACGTATACAATGGATGAAATATCGTGGATGGGAAGAGTATTAGGGATCAATGGAAGGGACCTCATCTTGCAGGCAGAACTCATGTCGAGCCCTTACTCTCCATTTTTCCCTCGATTCTTCTTGCAGCTCGGCAACTGAAGGGACACACTCACCCTCGCTGGACAACACGCGTGTACAGTCGGAACATGTTTGCCCCATCCGGCGACAAGCATAATCCCAGGGATTAGAGACCCATTCCTGTAACGAGACACCGGCAACCTTGTTCCCCACCACTCCTCCGTAATCACCAAAATGCGAAAATGCTCCCATTCTCTTTTACAACTCCAAAACTCGGAACGCCCATCTCCAAATAGCACTTTCTGCAACACTCTCGGGCCACCCCTTCCCCCTCCCCATCGTCCATCTCCATTCGCCCAACCATCCCGTGCGATTTTTCAACCCCCGTCCGTGACTGGCGGGGAGGAAAAGCGAGAGCGCGGAACCCGATTCACCTTTCCGGTAAGGGAGACCCCTTTCATCCCCCCGGACTCGATGCAACCGCTTCAACCAAGGAAAAAGCAATCGAAGGTGAACGATCGACACGACTGAATCATTACACAGGGAATATAAAAAAAATCATAATTAAATAAATACTTTGTTTGAAAATTTGAAGATGTGAGAACATAAATTTTCAGCGTCAACCAGCTCGAAGACAATTATGTGGAATTAAAGAAATTTGTGGCACTTGAAGAAGTAAACATGAAAAAATGAACCACCATGAAGTATTCAGGGCTCCATGAGATTCTGAGCACGAAGAGCTAACTTCGATTGTAGCTTCCTGATTTGATATAATATTTAGGAAACAACAGAAGGAAGGACTAAGTAGTACCAAAATAATAAAAAATAGAAATGAAACTCTCAATTTTAAAGAGGACGAAAAATAAACTGATACAGATCATTATTAGAGTATATAATTACAAACCCATGTCGCTCACGCCGACATCGAGTAAGATACTGAACATATTTAAGCCATTTCGATTACGGAACACCCCATCCTTTAGATTAGTAGCCTATAAAAGACAAGGGGGTTCCTAACGAGAAGGCCTGGCAAAATTAACTCGCGATTCCTGTCCATATTATGTTGGCTTTTAGTGATATTACAAGTAAAAGAATTGGCTAAGGTGCTTAATCACAGATCACTCATAGAATATGGTTCCTAAGAGGTATAACGATAATAATATAAGCTTAGTGAAGTTAATTTAATGATCTCGTTAGGAGGGTGATATTAGTTGGTGCGTCTCATAAAGATAAGGTCGTATTGAGTGTACCTCAATGAAGCGTGATAGACCCACTTTATCCCTGCCCTATATTATCAGCAAAAATAATGTAGTTATAACCATGTGCTCTTAATAACTGATACAGCATACTTTTTGTAGAAAAATTATTTGCACATAAGAAGCGATAAGGGCTTAAACATAATATCCAAAACGGTTCGCAACGTAAAACCATGTGTTAAAATGTGACAAATACTTAGCAATAAACATTGGTAAGGTCAGTAAAAGTAAGCACTAAGACATAATCTATCAGGAAAATAAACTTAGAGAAGAATACCTGCGAATTCTTACCTCCTACAATATTCCCGTTCGTAAATTGGGTGACAAAGCATATGAATAATGGTGTTGCTAATTAATCAGGACTTTTTAAATTAACGTCGTTAGCGTGTATGACCCGTGAAATGCAAGTTCGATAGTAGGTTAACAACGGGTGCAGAGATGATTGGCGAGGCCTGCTAAATAACACTAATACATCAGAGCTAACACTGGCTTGATTTTTGAAACCATATCAATTCCGTTGCCACAATGGCGAAAACGGGTTTATTCCGCGGTAATTGGTGGCGGATGACACGGGCGGGAGGAAGAAGGAATTCCTTCGACGAAATATTTCTCCATACTGCTGGC
The DNA here is from genome assembly GCA_933228895.1 of Platycnemis pennipes. NCBI lineage: Eukaryota > Metazoa > Arthropoda > Insecta > Odonata > Platycnemididae > Platycnemis > Platycnemis pennipes. The sequence continues at coordinate 132,141,990 of OW121851.1, read as the reverse complement.
GCTGGGTTCGACAGGAAGCCAACTTCTCACCTCACATTCGCACGTTAATTTTCAATCGTGTCTTGATTTATGAATTAGATCGGACAGACATCTGCATCTACATAATACCCTGCAATCCACCATAAGGGTGTGTGGCAGGGGGTGAATTACCACCAAATATGCACTACATATCATACATAAAAAAGGATTAGTATTTATACACTGTTCTAAACTTCACTATTTAAAAAAAGATAAAAATGAAAAAAACATGCTGTTGGTTCGGGAAGCTTCAAGTCCTTATAACAACATGCAGCTACCGATGTTATCCATTGCTACACTCGTACTGGATATATTTACTCCCTAATTGTACGATGAAAAAAGGACATTTTGAATCTGTCAGTTCGGCAATCAATTTCTCTAATTTTGTGATCACGGTCCAGTCTACCACAGTAAGCTAGGGTTCGCAAAATATTTTTAACATCGTCACTGAAAATATGGTCTTGGAATTTGCTTAACAGATAAGGTCTGAACGGCAACCTGCGATCTGACAATGATTCCCAATTTAATTCATTTAATAGACTGGTTACGCTAATATAGTTATCGTACCATAGTTACCTTCACAAATCTTGCCGATATTCGCACCACACGTTAAAGTTCATTATTTAGACCGATTTCGTAGGGATCCAATACACTGGCAGCATATTCCAAATGTGGTCTAACATGGGAAAAGCAGCTGATTTCTCGTACATGATCGTCACATTTACCCAGTACTCTTTTGATGAATCCCAGTTTACGATTAGCTTGACCCATTATTCCACGTATATGTTTACCCCAGGAAAGATCATGTGTCAGTCTTATTCCAAGATGTTTAATGGATTCCACGTTTGTTAATTCATTATTACTTATTTTGTAAGTGCTAGGAGGAGAGCTATTCCTTTTTCAAAAATTCATTACAAGACACTTTTTCAAGTTTAATTCTAACTGCCATGTATCACACTAATTTTCAATGGCTGAAAGAATCATAGAACAGAAAATTTTGAATCACATTTATACTTGCTGGGTGCTAGCTAAAAGGAGATGCAATCGTTGAGGTGAAAGCATATGTATAAGCCCTTACTTTCTCATTTCCGTTTCGTGATTGCCACTTCTTTGATGCGACTGAGGGAGGACGGCGGCGGTGGTTGGAGACTGAAGAGAGAGCAGTGGTCGGGTGTGCGGGGGCGTAGGAGACAATGAGAGAGATCGAATCCATCCAACACCACCCCCTTCCCCTTCAGCCATTCGTCCCGGCCTCCCTCTCTCCCCAAAAGCACTGTTAACCTTTAACCTTTGTTCCCAGGATCACTTCACATTCCTTTCCCGATGTGGGGCGCCCTGGGTCGTCCCAGGTTTTTCTCCCGCCTCCACTTGGCCTTCCGTCACGACTCCTGAGCGAGAGTGAGAGAGATGGAGGCGCGGGGTAACTTAAACAATTTCGTTCCCTTCACTCGAGTCAGTTAGTTATCCAGGGGAGTGGGCCGACAGCCAGGGTCATTTGCACCATTTAGGGTAGGTGGATAACCGGGTAATGGTAGGAGTTTTCACGGAACGGAAAATGGGTAGAGAGGAAGCCGGCGTCAGCATTAGCCTACTCTTAATGACAGTCACTACTCCTAATGACATAGCTTAACATCCCATCCGACGGAATGAGTACTGAACCTGAAATGCCCTCCACTAGGCACTCAAATAGAGACCGGTTTGCCACTGCCAGGAATCGAACCCGGGCCCACGGGTTGGATGGCCAGTTCTCTAGGCAACACTCCACGAACCCGATCCCTCCCATCACTCGATCTCACCTCCCCAGTTTCCCTATCTCTCCTACTCGAGAAGAAACCTACAACTTGCCTTGCGTTTCCCTTCCTTATTTGAACTTCCTATCCCTTCTTTACGTCCCACGTTCCTTCCGCTGGTCCTCCCCTGCCATCTGTACAAAGTTACAGTGACACGTCGTAAAAGGAACGAATGTGAGAGAGAAAATATATGTACTTGCCATTTCACTTAATAACCGTACACATACTGATGGAACAACTCTTAAAGACAAATGCACGTAATTTATTTTAAACATTTGCTTATGCTTGTAGCAAAAAAGCGCTACACGTATTATATCAAAAGATCCAAAATTACTTTAAAAATTCTTAACTTCTTTCTTATTCCATATTTTCCGAACAGATTATAGTAATCAGCCGGTTTTGAAGAGGGAATTAGCATGGTACAACTCTGTAAAAATATCTTTTACACAGAAAATGGTCATTGCTTTTAAAATGATTAATACCAGACCAATGTTTCTATATATATTAATTCTGTAGCATGTCAATCAGTCCGTCCGTCATTCTGTAACTGTTTTGTTTCCTTCTCTCCCAAATTTAGAGCTAAAAGAGTGAGGTTTGGTGCGTTGAGTGTGAATTCTCTGTCTGTATGATTTGGTAGCAGTTTTGGATTTTTAGCAGTTAGTGGTGCAGAGTAAAATGCAAAAGAAAAATTGGTGTTTTCCCTATCTGACACATGGAAATCCAGTTGCTGTGCAAAATTGTTTACGTTGCTAAGTAAATGTGTTTACGTTTTTGCTAAAGGGACAAAAATTGGATTGAAGAATTTGAAGAAAGTGTAATTAGTTTCATCAATCAATTTTGTAAGCATGAAAATATTAATTGATGTATTCGACGTGAAGATAGTGAAATAAAACAATTTTTGCCTACCGGCCCCGATCTTGTATATGAAATGTGAATATCAAAGCTAGGCGTTTTGAAGTAAGTAGGTACTTTTCTCAGAGTTGAAAAAATGTTATAAAACGTTTATTATGTATTAATACTCGTCGCTAAATTTCGAAAATACACCCACCATTTTAAAATTATCAATGGCTGTCCTACAGCCAAACCAATTCGTTTTATATCAATTTAAAATACAACATTCACTTATATCTACACCTAAAAGATAGATATAATTATCTTAAGGGCCTGGGACTACTAAGGCTATTTCGTATATTTAATAAACCAGATTAAAAACATGTGTTAGAAAAATAACACTTGGTAAGTATGTGGAATAGTATATAAGTATTACTTAGAAATAGTGTAAACTATGAGTGGACACATTAGGCTCAACTCTATATGGATCATATAGAAAAAGAGTTGCATTTAGATCTGTTGGGCAGTTTACAATGCATCTTCAATTGTGGGTAGTAAATTCACTTAATGAAGAAATTTTAGGATTCAATCGAAAAGTTGGTGCGCAAAAGTGTAAAAAAAGCAAAGACTACTTTAAGTAGTGAATCAGTAACTGCGTGCCTGATGCACGAGCACTACCGCCACCTATTGGTAATGTGTAATCAGTAGTCTCCAAATACTTTGTAAAATCTCATTTGACACTAGAACACAAAGTTTACCTCAAGAGCACATCAGACAGACTGCCTGCAAAGCAGGACGCAGGTCTGCTCGTCTTAGTATAAAGGGCAGAGTGAACAGCTTTCAAATATTTTAAACCCAAATTTAAGCCTTTCCAGCTTTCAAAGAAAGCTGCATCTTTAACTTCTTCTAGTTTTCGCATTTCACTTACGGAAAATAAATACTATCGTCTTAGACATTTTCATTATACTACTCACATTCAAGCTGATAAAAGTAAGAAATAAATTGTATTCCTCAACGGGATTTATAAAGAATATAAGTGAATTTCGATCGAACAGGGTCTGCTTAAGAATATTTTGGGAAAAATTACGCCCAAAGTACTTTATTGTGGCCTTCCAAGTTCTTAATCAGTCTCCACTCATCAATACTTCGGGCCAGGATTACAGGCGAGACAGAAGTTTCATTTCTATTGCCTCTGGCGCCACATTATCTGGAAGCTAATCTCCATTAAATTCTTATCATCTAAACACGAATGCGGGGAAGCACTCTTCGAATTCAAGTGAATCGATTTTCTTATCTTTTTAATTTATCTTCATAAAGACATTTTAAGGCAACACTTGCGCCAAGAAATTCCACGCCAAAAATTATTGAATGCGCCCATCAGATAAGCATGTATACTTGAAGGCAGCGTTAAAATGTTTCGAGCAGAAACTAAGATTAATGTTTCATGTAAAAAATATTCGCTCTACCGCTCATCGATTGGAGTCAATTTCTTCTGCATTACCACGCTAGCGCGTTTTCCAAGCGGTGATACACTTCACCCCTCATTTTAACTCATTCGACACAAGAAATAAAATACTAGAAAACACTTACTGGAATATATTTTTTAATTCTAAATTTCAAAATAAACAAGAAAATATCGTCAATTATGAATGAATCAGGGTGCGGTGCATTAAGATTTGAAACCAAAGAGAAACATTCAGCTAAGAGTAAAGACTATTAAATGGCACATGACACTATTCTTTTAGGACGAATCACGACCAGTACAACATGAAAAATTACGACCAGAATGTAATACAAACGAAATATACCTTCATTCCAACGTAGTTCAATTATAAATATTTATCTACATATATACTTGAAGTATTATTTCACAGGAAGTATTTATTTGTTTTGTATTACTTCGTTCATTGCCATGAGATGAATGCAGATATCATGAATTGATTTACTCGTCGAATCAATCTGCTCAATATTGGCGATTATTTGTAATCAGGAGAAATTGAATTCATTGCACCATAATGCTTTCAACTTTTCTTGAATTTGAATTACATTTGCATAATTTGACACTATCTCCAATACTTTCAGAAACTCGTTAAAATTCTTGATTGCCCTTTTAGTAACTCGCAAATGTATTTAAATGACGGAATGAGTAAAACGTTTTCATCGCCTTCCTTGCAAAAGTAGAACCAAGATGGCTGAAATAGATTGAAACAACCCGTTATTTATCCATCTGCGGCTTGTTCAGATAGTAATTAGCGATAAAAGTTAAAGGTAGCTGATATAATTGAATGCTTAGTAAAACCGAAATTCTAGTTTGTATGGGGTGGTAGATGGTATAAAATTTTGACTGACGATAAAACGCAATTTAATAAACCATTCATTGCATTTGGCCCAGTTTATACTATGTTTTGATCCAATACCTTGTTAACATTCACTGCAAAGGCACTGATTTACAAAAGCAAGGTGCTGGGCAAAAGTGTATTACCCTTGAAGTGGAAAACAGGGCTAAACGCAAACACAAGCAGCATTCTTGCAAAATAAGTATCTCATTTTCTTCCGAATCCGAACAATACGATGCTTAGCTACGCTACCTTGAAACGGACATGAAGCCATACCATTTTTCTCGCCATCACAATTGGACTCTATTTACTGGGTCGCTCATTGCTAAAAGTCTGCTTAATTACCCGTGTAATCTCTACGGCGAGCTGAAAAGGAAGTGACACTGGCGTGCAAGGAAATAAAAAAGGAGAGGGAGGCATTTCTCTGCCACGATTGTTATGGCCAGGGAGCATGGAAGGGAAATGGTGGAGGGAAGGATTTAGCGCCGCGTCGTTGACGCGAATGTGAGGCAGGGGGTGGCAGGAAGTGTCTTTAAGGAGGATTCTCTAGCGCAGGAGGACAAAAGGGGGATTACGGGACGAAAGGAATCAAAAGGCGAGAAGGGAATCCCGGTTGGGAACCGTTCACGCGCGCGTGGTTTCGAAGAGAGATTCACCCGCCGCCCACGATGCACTAACGTGTCTCCTCCAGGAGCAAAAACGTCGGGAAAAACAAATGACAAGATCAAAAGATAATAAAAGAAAGACAAAATTGAAAATAATTTCATTCCATATCCTCGAAATCAACGTAAGAGGAGCTATATTTATCCCGAGTCGAAAAAATGATAGTTTTATTTCGCCTCTCAGGTTGATAGTCAAGATAAAAGTCTCCCATCCAAAAAAATACCAGGTGATCCCCTAAAAAATACGCAGAGGAATTTCGAACTCCTGTGCCGCAAAGAAAAATCTATTTTTACGGCTAAACGAACATCTGAAAGACGACCAACGGAGGCGGCTATTGAAGCCATTAAGAAAGGGCGCGTACTTGTGTACACGGAAAATTTCATATGAGAAGGGAAGGTGAAAAATAAACCGGCTTCCGCGATAGCCTTATGTAAACATAATGTGATAAGGATTACAGATTACACAATGTAACGTACTATTCGACGGACGGAGAGATCTCTTCATATTAACGTAGTTCCTCTCTTTCACGTCCTTTACGACCTGTTATATGTAACTCATAAGAGGCCTGCCTTTTTCATTCTTCCCGTTCACTTTTCCTTCGACGATTGTCTTCATCAGGCCATCGTGTCTTAAGATGTGGCCGATTAAGTCGTCCCATCTTCTTTTTATAGTTTTCAGCAGACTTTTCTTTTCTCCCACTCTTCTTTGGACTTCTTCATTTGCCACTCGGTCGATCCATTTCATCTTCATCATTCTTCGATAGCACCATATTTCGAATGCTTCCACCCTTTTCTTCTCCGCTGTTGCCATCGGATTTACAATAGCGTTACAAATATTGGATAAGTATTAATTGATAAATCACTTCCTGGCATAAAATACACATAATTCAGAACAAAAAATAAATGAAGAAATGCGGAAACCTCAGATTACAATAAATCATATGAAGGAAAGTCCCGAGATTTCTTCTTCCCTTAGTGTAAATTATAGTATCGTAACCGGATTAAATTAAATAAAAGGTGGAAACAGTGACGTAAAAAGCGGGATCAGGGGCGGACGATCGAATGAGAAATACACGAATGACTGTATCCCGGTGCTGGAAAAATATTCGCCACGAAAATTCGAATAAGGACATAATTTTACCCTGAAAAGTTGAATGGAGGTGGACCTCGCGTGGGGCACAATGGGCGCTGGGGGTGAAATGCAGGGTCGGGAACGGAGCTAAGGGAAACGGGAGGCTGGATAAAAAGGGAGAGTGAAATAGTAGAGGCGAGAGGAAATTGGATGGGAGCGAAGAGAGGGAGAGAGATAGGGCAGGGGTTGGGGGAAATACGGAGAGATTTAGAGGAGAAGGAAAATCCGGGTCAAGTGACAATTGAAGTTGGCTTTTGTGACTTGGCGAATAGGGCTTCACAGCAAAAGGCCGGGCGGGGCAGGTGGGTGAGAATAGTCCGTGCTTTCTGCTTCTATAGCACGTGTGGAAGCAGAAGGGAGGAAAGGAGAGGATGCAAAAGGCTCTCCTCCCTCCCGTCCCTCTGCGGCTCCCCAGACCGTCCTCGGTTTATGGACGGGAGAGACTCTTCAACGGGCGCCTCTGAGCGGCATTGTGAAATTTCACTGGGGAATGGGGAGAGGGGAGGAGCGTTTGAATAGAACCTAGGGCTCACGTATATGTGGAGCCATAGAGAAGGACGGAAGGGCTTAGAATCGGCCGGCTATATTTTTACCTCCACGTCACCCCTTTATGCTTAAAAAATGATATCAATTGATCGTTTGGATCAGAGGATGAGGACACTGCAGGTCACGAGAATATTAATATAAATACATACAACTATGTATATTTATTTATTTATATATATTTTTACATACATATATTAATCCTTTTAAGGGCAGGGGAGAGGCGCTGCTGAGCGAAGTTTAGCAGGGCCAGCTAGTAAGGAGACAGAAGAGGCGCGATAAACAGCCCTTGTGGAACGCTGACCCGCGCACACTCGGGAGTGCGTTAACAACAATGGCTCCCACTTCCTCCTAGACTGGAATCCCGGCCACGCCCCCAATTTTTCGACGGCGAAGATTTTTGCCAATTTTTCCGACCTGAACGTATTTCACGCAAAGTGTTTTCGTCCCTCGAGGAGGGCGGGGGGCATACATGGGAAAGGGAACGGTAGGGTGGAAGTGTGGATGGGGAAACGAGGGAATCCCGAGCCGGATAACACTCCAAAAATCATAATAAGGCCGTTGGAATGTGGGCGGGGGGATGGGAGGGGGGTGAGTTCGCGTTGGCACAAGAGGGCGGGGGGGGGGGGGGGGGGGGGGGCGATTCTGCGAACCGGGACTTGGCCACACTCTCCCTTCCCGAAGCCCACTCCTCACGTGACCAATGCACGGAGAGAGAGAGAGAGATAGCTGTGAAGTCCAGACCACTGTCGCCAGAGAGCTCGTTGGACACGGGCTATAACCCTACGCCACCACATTACGCCAATCCATTTCTCTCCCCCCCTCCCCCTCGGCCCCTCAACTACCCCACCCACCCCCTCCGCCTCTCACCCTTATTCCTCAACCCCCTTGGTGTGTAGTACACCCCTCTCACAGTGGAGCCACACGCCTAGAAACAAGACCGCCACCAAATACACCCCACTCAATGATGTTCATCGCCCTCCACTTGCAGTCACCCCTAATCACCCCCTTTATGCTCCAACTATCAATATGAGCCTGATTCTCTCGATGCTAATATGTAATTATGTTTGAGCCAGCTCGGAGGATAATTACTGTCTTCATACATTGAATTGTTACCATTTAGAGATTGAATAACTTTATTTCCACGATTTCCGCGAGCCAAAGCACCTGAATATTAGATATTATCCTAGGGGTTAGATGGCAGAAGGGACAGTTTTGTCTCAATCTCGCCCCAATAAAGACCTTTTATTATTATTATTATTATTATCCTAAAACTATCAGTCTATAATAGCTTAAAATGCCAGTTACCGTCACGGATGTGCACCTTAACGATTTAGTACTGTTTTACTTGATAAAAATTCAATTTAACTGCACGATTAATTGCACCATAAGTTTAACTGTTACCAATCACATCTACGTTTCAACTGAGTCATTCAAAAAACTCATAAAAATATTTAACCTAGCTTAAAGGAAAAATGTAGGTTAGAAACCTGTTCCATTCATACAAATTCATTCAGAGCCAATTCGTCCATATTTTTCGGGGCACATGAATCAATACCCAATTCAAACGCCTTAACTCCTTGACGCCTATTCTGTAGAAAACCTTCTAATACTCTTTGCGTTCCATTGCAAAATCACGCAATAATTCAGGTCGGAAAAGATTACTAAACCGAAGGTGGAACATAAAAAAGTCAGGATTTACAACACATATTTACCATCAGCATTAACATTACCGAAACTCTCATTGAAGTAACCGCAGTTAGTTGAAAATAGACTTCCAATTCCACTCAATTCTCTACAGCTATGGCATGAATTCAACCAGAAAAGGGTAGATATAATTTACGCAGAGTAGTCGGGAGTGAATTTGAGAAAAGAACTCCCATTCTACCGAGTGAGAATTAAAAGCTAATGAAAAAAGGCAATGAACAAATCACTAATGTATAATTATATTCTTTCACAGATACTAAATGTTTAGTTGTGCGTGTCTTCTGCATGCATAACTAACTTCGTCCACTTTTCAATTGGTATTTCAGAAATTAGTGCACGGTGTACACAATGATAGCTGATGATGGTTGACTTGATAGCGACACCCTCGAAGTGGCTCTTAGGGTACATCTACATCCGCATAATACCCTGCAAGCCACCATAAAGGTGTGTGGCAGAGGGTGAATTCTCACCAAACATGCACTAAATATCATGCATAAAAGAGGATTAGCATTTATATAGGTACTGTTCAAAACTACACTATTTAAAGAAAGATGAAAATAGCAGAGCAAACATGCAAAAACATGCTGTTAGTTGCGTTAGTTTGAAGTCCTGGATATATTGGATATATTTACCGTTTACTCATATCCCATCATATTGTGCGAGGAAAAAAGGACATTTTGAATCTGTCAGTTCGGCAATCAATTTCTCTAATTTTGTGGTCATGGTCCAGTCTACCATAGTAAGTTGGGGTTCGCAAAATATTTTTAACATCACCTCTGAAAATATGGTCTTGGAATTTGTTTAAGAGATTAAGTCTAAATTTATTCGTATCTCTAATTGTGCGAGGGAAAAAGGACATTTTGAATCGGTCAGTTCGGAAATCAATTTCTCTAATTTTATGATTATGGTCCAGTCTGCCATAGTAAGTTGGGGTTCGTAAAATATTTTTAACATCATCACTGAAAATATTGCCTTGGAATTTGTTTAAGGGATTAAGTCTAAATTTCAACCTGCGATCTGACAATGATTCCCATTTTAATTCATTTATATATCCCTATACAAATCTTGCCGATCTTCGCTGCACATGTTCAAGTTCATTATTTAGACCGATTTCGTAGGGACCCCATACACTGGCAGCATATTCCAAATAAGGTCTAACAAGGGAAAAGTAGCTGATTTCTCGTACATGATCGTCTCATTTACCCAGTCCTCTTTTGACGAATCCCAGTTTACGATTCGCTCAATGGTGCTCAGTAGCTGCAGATTCGGATTTAAACAAATTTTTTAATGATGTTATTAATGACGTGAAATTTCTCAACTTCACGACTGGTGACCTTTTACCCCCGGCCTACTGCCGTTGTGGCAGCTCGCGGTGATAAATACTGATGTGGCCCTGAATTTTGACGACCATATTTTTTGGAAGGAAATGGAGTTAAAGAAAAGTCAGATCTTCAAGAATGCCCAAATATAGAGTGTAAAGGACTACACCTAGTATTTGAACACACCAATCCTGGTATTTAATGATAGGAAGTTTTTTATGTCAAGATAATAACGCTAAAAGCGCGGTTAGTAATTTTAATCGAAGTTCACCTAATGCTATAGTATATAGGTAAAATATAGCAATGCAATGAATGAATATTGCTAATCGCTCATGTGAAGCGTTGCTCTTTAAATTACGGAAACCCTACTTCATGCTAAGCGTTTTACTTGCTTATTGACTACTGAAAGTCACCAAGTAGCCGAAGCAGAAAATCTAGCAAAGAAATAGCTACGCAAATATTTCGATGCCCTTCTCACAGACTCTTCGCTCCCACTTCTCTCCACATCTCCCACTCCCTGCTTCCCAACGCAAAACCACCCTCCTACAACCCTTTCCCTTTTCGTTTCCATGGCGACCATCACACCATAATGTTTTACAATTCTCCACCTCGGGCGTTGCCAAATGCGTAGCCATTTTAAAACTATGTTCAAACCAAGGGGGGATAGTTTTTCGTCACATTCATGCAAAAAAATTATTTTTCGCCGCCTCTCCTCCCAATATGGCCAAACCTTCCCTGCTAACTGCCCATCCCTCTCCTTCTCTCCCCCCTACCTCCGTTCCCTCCCTCTCCGTTTCCCGTGCACGTCGCCATTCGCGCGACCGACTCGACTCCGTCGTTTATTTTCAGGCGCCGTCGCTACGAGATACGCGTGAGTGTGTATCACATAGAACACTCCAGATGCAGAAAAAAATGAATAAATGAGGCGTCGCGCCCGGAGACGCCTTCCTCTGCTCGCTGAACGAAATGAAGGGCCCCAACCGCGGCGGCCCACGTGAGCATAACGGGGTCAACGGAAAAATTGAGAACGGAGCGATGAAGGCTTGTTTGCGCAACGAGTTCATTCGAGAGGCAGAATGTCGACGAAGAAGTTTTATGTCAAAAAGAGTCTCAAGTGACGACACAAAGTTATGTAAGATGTGATCAGTTTCTATTCCGCGGGACAATAATTTAAAGGCAAAGCTGCGTTGCATTTTGAAAATAAAATATTTACCCTAAGTGAAGATGCTTTGTTTCCGGAAAGAATTTATCAAGCATGACAATTATTTTGCAACACAATAATTAAAGATTGGATTTCATACTTGATCCACAGAGACACCCATATTTAAAGTGATGGCTTCAAGAGTAAAATATATGTGAGTGTATGAAGTGCCCTCCACAGTAGAACTCCTTTCGTAGAAGGATATTATGTCGTATTCCTTGAACTAGTTTATTTATTCCTGCTTATTCGCTCTCCAAATCAAGCGGTTCTCCTTACAACTAACCCGACCCATTTCCGAAACATTTTTAATAGAATGTAATTGATAACATTCAATGAAGGGTAATCGATCCAAAATTGATAACAAACACTAATTCGCGTAGCATCGGAAGTAAATCATCCGGTAGAGACTTTAACATCAAGGGAAGAATCTCAAACTTGGATGAAGGCAAGTTTTTTAAGAAAATAGGATGGTGCTTAGGTAGCTTGTAGTTGTAAAGAGGCCTGACATGTTAATAGCATGAAAGCAATCAGTTAATGCTTAAGGTCGGATCAAGAGAAACCCTTGATGATTATTGTGACACCATACATTTCTATATTACAACAGAGGGGTACATGACACATTTGCCTTCCTCACCTAGAGAAAAAATCCTCAATAGGCGAAGAAGGCGAATGGTTACCGCCGAAACAGATCTACCAATCCATGTGAGCGTCCTTTTTTCAGTGACTACGTCTTTATTTGTTCCAAGCATTAGTGACTAGTTCCCCGTCCGTCGAGTACATAAATATGTTACACCCCATTCCTTTTTGCAAGCAAATCATGAGGGATGGTCCAGTACCAACGGAACTCAACGGAACTAACAACCTGAGGAGTTATTTAATTAAAAGTGCGCTCCCTCGGAAGTCCAGGGAGGAGGATGATGAAGGCGAGTCTTGAAACCAGCGCCCGGGGAGCAACAGGAGAGGGGGGAGGTGGGGGATTGTGGGTGGAGGGGTGGTGGACACGGAGAATGGAAAGTTATATAATTACGCACCAGGTGGGTTTGGCGCCAAGCGAGAAAGAAACAAAAGGACAATGGATATGGAAATTTCTCCTCGCGAGAGACGACGGGGGCGGTCCTTGCACGTGGAGGAGGGTGTACCTGACGAAGCCAAGGGCTTACGCGCTCCCACAGTTTGGCCAAGGGAGCAATAAAAGGAACAAGAGGTGTGGAGCGATAATGCCTTGCTCTTTTATAATGAGGAGTGGGGAGGAGAAGAATGGGCAAGGGGCGAGCGGGAAGAGCGGACGGAGTCAAAAGGGGGGATGAACCGCTCTGCTCTCAGGGCAGAACGCGTCAACATTAGAAGACAACAAAGCGAGAGTGGCCTGGCGGAAGGATATGTGCTTGCGAGGAACCTCTATTTGACGGAAGTAATTCAATGTAGGGTAGTAGTACCGTCCACCTCTTCCACCACAAATAGAAGAATCGTTAAAAGGGAATATCGATGTTATTTCACACCAAAGGGAAGCAACATTTGAGACGATGAATCTAAACTTGGGCCCCTTATGATACTAATTAAAAAAATACCAGAGAACCAAAAATGTACATTTTGACTTCCAAGAAAAACATAACATAAAATATTAACGGGTAATATAATTAATTTACCACAATGTTGCGGTTCTCTTGGTTTTAATAATTGTGAGCGTATGAATTGCAAGAGCGATTTCTTAAAAACGTTTCTTCACGACCGGTTCATAACCAGTTTTTATGTTGGGACACGATTTCAGCAAAGGAATCTTTTATAGGATTACAGATAAAAGTATATATTGGCATTTACTGATGCCAATATATAATTTAATAAATGATTCTCCAATTGTATAATTTTTGCTTTCAAATACCCTTCTGAGTCACACGTAGGCACTGAAACAGCCGCAGTGTGTCCTTCCCCTGCACCAAACCATTACTTATTCCATTATCTCCCTCTGACTAAAAAAAATACTATGATACCCAGGAATAACTGGGCTAATGAATTTCCACCTACAGCGTTCCCCACTTGGATTTAAGAGAAGAGAAGATGATAGCGGTATTCACCTCCCAGGCATTTACACCTCATTCAAGTAAATTTTTTCATTGATTTCTTTCAGATAAGGGAGTGTATCAGAAATTTCATCAGACGCGTACGCATACCTACATCAGGTTCTAGCGATCGGCGTACCTTCCCATGGAAACATTTACGCAGCAGACACTGGTTGATAACCTTCTACCAGTTAGGTTGGACTTTGATGGCTATTCCTTCCTTTTGTTTGCATTTCATTTGTCTAATTGTACCATTCCAATGCTATTACTCTCTTCAGGTAGGAAAATTACCCATCTCTCTCCGTACTGCCACGATAGCTATTATTTTTCTTCCTAACCCTTTTAACGAACACAATGCAAGCAATTTCTTTTATTACACACACATGAATGAACACTGACGCGTTGGGTTTTAACACCGGTTAATGCTGCTTGTCCCATTTATATATAATATATTGTTTTTCGTTCATTCAAAATATCATTTTCAGGCATAACCCTATTATGCAAGATCAAATTAAAAAAACACCACAAATAAGGAAATTAAATACAAACGAGAAATATGCGAATTATAGCACGATAAGAAAATGTAAAGCGTTAGAATTACTTTTAGGTATAACAATTATATTTCAAGGCATAGCGTTTTATTTCAACGAATGATAATATGAAAACTAGAATCATTAACTCCCAGAAATCGACATAATAATTAAATAAATTATCTTAGTATTTTTAAAATCATTTAAACGCAACTCATATGGCTAGAAAAATAAAAATATGATGCACCCAAAATGATTATAAAACTTTGTGGATTTTGTACAGACACTATATAAGATAAAAAAAAGCAAAAGTCAAAGGAATCAATACCACCTTTCCAGCATGCCACTTAATTCATCATTCAATTCGCCTGCATGAAGCATATAGAGTTGGAAAAGATTGATACCTTAGTAACTGTTATTATAACATATCAACGCCATAATGCGATGAGTTTTCTTCAAGCACGCGCTAGTACCTCCAAGGTTTTCGGGACAGTGGCAAACACAGACAGTCCAATATTTGGACAGTTGAGCGACTAAGCTCACTCACGGGGGATGTCAATTTGCCGTTTCAAGTTATATACACTGTAAATATCGTATAGCGTGCAGCTTGATGATGTTTGCACACATGTCAACGCAAACCACGGTATTAGCACTGAAGCGCACGACAGATTCTTGAAATCACTTGCCATGACGCCAACTGCATACCCGCGATGCATCAAACAAGAAATGAAAATAAAATAGGAATAGACGGTTTTCTAACTTTCTCATAACATGAACAACTACAAATCAATCGACTATCAAAAATTTATGACGGAAAATATTAAAAAACAATGGAATATGGACTTAAGCGAAATTATCAATCAATTTATTCAGTAATGACAGGAAAGCAGAGTCATTTTATCATACTACTAGTGATTAACTATTGAAAAAATTATAAATAAATATTCAGATCAAATCGTAAAGGTATATAATTGACGGCATTCTTGATTTAAAAGTAACTGGAATCTGAATTCCGTAAAAAAGAGAATTTAAGGGGATTTAATAACTGAAAATGTTCAGATCATAACACCTTTGGTGTCAGATTTTCACAATACCTCAACTATTTTCGCTTCCTAGAGCATGCAACATGCATTTTGTTCAATAGTTCAGGTGCAATCAATATTTGTGGTATTAGTGAAATATTTGCGGGCTCATGACACATCTTGAGTTGTCGAATACTTAAAACGGAAACTCAGAGCGTGACTATTTTCCAGATGATATTACGAAGCGGCACAACCTCCAGGGACAGCGATTTTTTACACTAAGGAACCCAAAACATAAAGATGAGTAATGCAGGTATAAATTAAATAGGCAAGATAGGAGGGTTGGTAGGTTGTATCATCATAAAAAGTTAAATATGCGAATGAGGCTTCAGAATTATACAAAGAAAATGGATGTTCCAAAATTCCTCTACGGCTTAATATCTAATATGCATATTAGATATATAATAATTAAATGCAGATATATAATAATTTTACATAATATACTAAACCATAGAGGCCTTAAGTGTCGTTTTAGCGAGACAATGGAAAAAAAAGATTGTTACCAGGGGGATAATTCATTAGCAGAGGCTACTTGCGTAGTTATTAAGATATTTTTGTATTTCTGCCAATCCTATGTAATAGCGTCTACACGTATATATCATATGTACACATACTTTGAAATTAATCATAAATATGCAAGCATGATACTTGCACGATCTGGAATGTAGAGTTGTTTTGGTTTCCAAGCAAATAATTTGGCTTAACAACAAACCAGTTTATATGATTAGGATTTTGCACATCAGGATACGGTACGCAGGGTATGGAGTCACCCCCTGCCCCAAACCCTTGCGGCGGCTTGCAGGGTACTGCAAGAATTTAGACGCACATGAAATGATATGCACGAAAACAAAATACCT
The DNA here is from genome assembly GCA_933228895.1 of Platycnemis pennipes. NCBI lineage: Eukaryota > Metazoa > Arthropoda > Insecta > Odonata > Platycnemididae > Platycnemis > Platycnemis pennipes. The sequence continues at coordinate 132,125,925 of OW121851.1, read as the reverse complement.
AAAAACCAAAGGGGTTCGATGGAAATAATAACTGAATAGCTAAAATGATATCGACATGAAAAAAACTTTAAATGTGCTGCTTACTCCTAGTCACGCCATTTCCCAAATCACAAACACAGAGGCAAAGCAATGGCGAAGATTGCTATTCACACCTCGGAGAAGTGGCGGGACATCTGCTCTCATGATTTCAATTATGGCGTTCAAACCGTCGTCAAAGGGAGTGGCGAAAGTCGGTTCCTAGGTGAGGTCGAATTGGGACGGCTCGCATCAATTTGGGAAATGGGAGGGGGAGGAGTGGGGGGCGGAAAGGGGGGGAGAGGGTGGGGGAGGGAGGGGGGACCCCGGAGGGAGTGCCGGCCGAGAAGACGTAACAGGATATCGCTTAAGTGCGCGACTGCGATTAGATGGCGAGGCGTCAGCTGCGCCGGATGATTTGGCAACACCGGATATGAGTGGTCCGGGGAGGGAGGATTTCGGAAGGAAGGGCCGCCGAAGGGAGTGGAATGACTCGGGAAAGGGAGGCGACCCCCCCGCGCCCAGATGGGAGGGTTGGAAATGACGGCCTAATAGATACCGATGTTCCGCAGAGGACGCTCTCCTACGCCATCTCGCAAAGCACTCCCGCCTTGAAACAAATGCTCTCGTCTCCATCCCCCTCTAACTCCGCCTACGAGTAGGGGTCAATGTTTCGGCGAGGTTGATCGCGGGGTTGGAAACACAGACGCCGAGAAAGGCATGTAGGAGGAGGCGGAGGCGGTAAAAAGCGATAAAAGGCATGGTGTAGGATAGGTATTGCTATAATTGATGCAAAATCATCGGTTGGCATGCGCGGGGAAAAAAGGCTTATTCTATTGCGTACATTTAAAACGGGCGTTTTTCGTAATTTATTGAGTCATCATGTCGATATATCGGTGGATCAGTGAGAGACAGGGCGGTGAATCCATTTCTTCTGGATAGGCCGTCTTGCTGTCCACTAAACAACATCTCAATGGTAGATATCGGTGCAATAAGATAAAGAGTGGGAGCATTACGGGACAAAGTAGGACCTTAGGATCGTCACCACGTGATTGAGAAAATGAACCACACACCATTCTCACACCAAACAGCAAAGACTAACGTGGTAATTATGAACATTGAACATTCTCACGAAGCAACCTAATTTCATTTATTTATCATTCTTGTTGCAGTCACGAAAAATGAATCCCACTTCAACGGATTTACTGGCAGAAAGTTTGCTCAAAAGCTTACAGGAAAATTAATACAGCAATACCGTTTAATAGAGACTCTGGAAACAATCACAAAATTGGTTTAGCAATTGAAATGACTCTAAACCACTTTCACTGTCTTCATATACCACTCTATTAGGGTAGAGATATTGAGTATTAAAAAATTCGTAACTTCCAATGGATATTTCATTCGATAAATTGGAAAAAACCAAGGCCAATGAAATAAAACTGAACGAAAAAGTTAAGATCTCCTACAAAAATCTCTATTCTGGCCAAAGTGCGTGTAAGCCATTTTGACCACAATTTCCTTCATTTAATCCAATTTTAATCCCTTTTAGAACACGTTTTCTTTCTTTATTTTCCTGAAATTCAACTCGGTGGACACCTTTACATAATTGAAAGCGTTAATTGAATACCAATGTCGTATAATCTCTTCATGTACCTTGAATTAGGTATAATTATTGTAAAATTGTATGATTTTATCAAAAAAGTGTACATCTTGTAAAGTGTGTATATAAACAGGAATAAATACCATATTTTATAATATTTAAAAAAAATTTTTTCTAAGGAGAAATTAAAACATTGTGCAGTAGGAATGGAACATTGGTCTTGATCCTTTCCACGCAATGTTACAAGAAAATGGCGTTCATTACGTCAGGCGTAAAACGAAAGTTTTCGATGAAAAAGACAAGCCAATTTTTTCAGGAATATTATCAAAATGTTTCCTCATATTCTAAATTATTTTCTTATAACGCACATCCAAGGAAGGATCTACTGCGGGCATTCAATGCAGATCAAAGAAATCATACTCAATACATGAATTGGAAACACATTGCCTTCACACTGAAGTTTCTCGATATGCGAGTCTAAGATTTAGGAAAGAAAATGTCGGAATTCTCCGTATCTCTCCGTATTCCTTTATTAAAAGGGGATTGATTTACCACAATCGCCTACGCATCTCAATAATCAGAGACGAGAATCTCAAAGGGTTACTTTTTATGCCAACGTACCGCCACCCAGATTTATGAAACTGAGAATCCCTGCAACTCGTAGATAACTAAGGAAAATGCAATCGAGGGAAAAATATTAAATGAGGAAATAATTTAGCATTTCTTTTCATGTAGATTTTGATTCCTGGTGTCAAAATTATGAACCCTCACTGGATCTACGAGTATTACTGTAATCCATTTTTTGCAATGGTTTTAAAAGCTTGCTTCATTCTTTGCGAAGGGTGTGTAGATCAATCGAAAACCTGAAAAGATGACTTGAATTTTCAGAATGTAACCAATAAGAGTAAGTATTTTCTTGAGATGAAGAAGGGTACAAAATAATAACCTTAATTTCATTCTGTTCAGGCCGGGACGGACCTGTTTTATTTTATTCTTTGGTTGCCCCAAGTTTCTCTTCTTTTAACCTCTCTCCCTTTCCTGCTCCCGTCTTGCATTTCGCATCGTTTTTGTTTTGTGTGCGCGTGCGGCGAGAGAGCGCCAGTTCAGTTTTTCGGTGGTATGTACTTTGGTCGAAGGAGTCGAGGCAGTCTCCTGAAAGTATTCGTCGGGGAGGGATCGCCTGCAGGGGTGCAAATTTCACGTCAGCGAGGCTCAGCTGGCGAATGACAAGTGGACGGGAGTAAGTTTTTTCTTACCTTCCTCTCTCCCTTTCTTTACCCGTTATTCACCATTATCTGCATTTTTTCCCTTGTGGCTTTCTTCCTCCTTTCCTTATTTTATTTTATTTAACTACATGTGCGTAAGGCCTGTCCCGGCTCTTTAGAACAGAAAGGTTCCGATCCGTGACATCAGCCCCGTATGCCTACACATTCCAATAATATCTCAAATAAAAATGCTGCATTGAAATATCCAAAGCATGCATATGAATTTATAATGCGAATATGGTAAAATTAATGCATTTTAAGACAATTCTCATAGTCTAATTAAATAAGTGAATTCAAAAATAGCTTGAAAAATAAAGTAACTTTCTTCAATCAGCCAAATTTCAGAGGCGATGCTAGTAAATACTTCTGTTAACAATGCCATTCTAGGACAGAATAAACCTGTTTGTTCTGATTGGGAATACGATTGAAGTTCGAAAATGTTTACCTGGATCTTTAATATTTTCATGGCGAAATTTGAATTTTATATAGGTATTTGAATCATTGTTGGTGGAGAACCCGAATAGCCTCCACCAACAGTGTAGGCCGGGAAAGCATCAGCTCTTTCTATTTGAATTATGATTAAAAGTACGTTTGAAAAAAACCTGAAAGTTGTTTCTTATTACCTTTTGTTACAGCAACAGTGAATTCTAACCTTGATTAGTCGGTGTTTTTTTGTGTTACTACGAAAAGTCAACTGCGCTCCATCTAAAAACCTCTCCAATTGAATGAATAACATTCCACATTAAGAAATTAGGATTCTTAGTATTAGAACATTAAGGAAATAAATAACACGTGAGGAAAGGGATTGGAATTTGAGCCTGAATGCATTAACACTGCCGTGGTATCATTGTCTCTGAATCTGATTCTTCGTCTCCAATCCATTATAATTCTGAAATAAATATCACATTAATTACTGTTGCAATGATGGCTATTACTATCGCCGGAAAACTCAAAATCTTATATTTTGAACCGAGAACGCTACATCTCTCCTATCACGGTGAATAGAATTTCTGAGCAGTACACTAAAAATAATTACCTCACCGTCGTTGAGCGCTAGGCGAGACGCGTGGGGTTCCGAGCGCTTGGGAAACGGATGGAGTGAGGGGAAGAGACTCGATTCTACGACAACTTCCTCGCAGGCGATTGGACGAGTTTACAAAAAGAGGAAAAGAAATTTTGAAAGCGGATTTGGATGTGTGAGGGGATCCGAGAGGGGGGGAGGGAGGAGTGCGGCCGAAAAAAAGGGTTTTGGTGGGGCGGGAGGGGGAGGTTTAGAGTGCACATGCTCGCGGGCGGAAGGGGGGAGGGAAGAGCATAGTGGGGAGGGGGAGGGTCAAAGAGATATAAGGTCATAGTGACTTCGCGCGGGGCATTAAGGCGGCCGGGTGAACTGAAATCGCGCGCTGATTGGAAGCCCCAGGGGTGGCACCGAGCCAAGAGATGCATTGTGGGCCATGAATCACTCCACTCTCCCCCACCGTCCCCATTCTCCCTCCTCTCGCCTCCCCATTGTTTCGCGGGCAGGGTATCTCGCCGCCGGCCGGAGAGGAAATGGCAAGGGAAAGAGAGGAGAGGAGGAAATGAGGATGGGGTGTTATCTAGCCGCCTCTCTCTCTCTCTCTCTCTCGTGTTTTTCACGGGAGAGCTTCAACCCAGACTCTCGCCAGCAAATGCCTCCAACGGTAGTGGGGCCGCGTGAATTCGTAAGGCCACCATCTACAGGCGCAGGACCCTTGCTTGGGAAGAACCGAAAGTCATCTCGGCGTAATTAATCAATCAGCAGATAAATGATCAGTCATCACCGAAGTTGCATACGATGATCACAGATTCTAATGCATTTGTCAAGTAGATAGACGCTGCTATACTATGTCATACATTTTATCCAATGTTCAAATTTTGATATGCTCTATGCCTTAACTACTGGTTCATTGAATCGAGAATACAATCATGCGTATGATGAAAAATGATTTGAAATCATCAAGCCTAAAGTTGCATTTAAAAAGAGCAATTTAAAAATGTAAAGCTAAATCATGTAAGTCCAAGAAATACTTACAAATCATATTTGAGAGATGGTTTAGGGTTAAAGATCATTATGATCTGAATGAATCGAACTCATACCCTTAAAAATTACTCCTCGACGTAAATGAGATAAGTGATAAACCAGATCGAATATTTTTCACTAAAAGGTTTGGAGTGAACGGATATCGTGCGACTGAAACAAAAATACGAAGGTTGCATCCCCCACGATATACAACACCTCCTAAAAATTTATTTATTTGATAACAAGTTGCTAAAATTGCGTAGTAAATACAGCAAGAGAATAATAAAATAAAACAATTCCTTTGACGTGCCTCACACTAATGGATAAATAAATAATGGAAACATTATGTAGAAATTTAAAGCAAAAGTGTGTAAAATTTGTCAAAGTAAGGTATGATGATGCAGTTGGTGTTAGAGGCTCGCTTCCCAACCGAGGAAATTGTGAAGGAGCCGGGGAAAAGCCGGTCTAACATGAGGAGATGTGGAGAACATGGGGCAATGAAGGCAACACGTAATGAGAACAAGGCGAAGAAAAGAAGAGGGAACATTTGGACACATGGGATCACGGGCTCAACTAGGCGAGGGCGGCTCTTGGTGCAAACAATGGGTCAGGGTGCGAAGACGAGGATGCGGGGGAGGAGGCAAGAGTCGGGGGAGGGGAGTGAGAGGGACCCTGGAAAGGGGGGAGGGGGTGGAATGGAAGCAAGGTGTTTTCGAGGTGGGATAAAGGTCGACCGACGCTGTAAGGTTAATGCCCGCGCCCTTTTGGGTTGGATAGGTCGTGTTACTCAAACACTACCCTCGGCTTGCCTCTGGAAGAATGCCCTGTCCTACGGTTGCAGAAAAAACATGTTCTCCCTATATGTACTCGGTTCTCCCTATATATACGCTCCCCGATCTCGAACCCAAGCTTGAGATGAATACTCACCGCCAAAATCGTCACTTGTATCGATGTTTAATACTCTCTCCTAATTTGCTATGCTGCAGATGATCCACAAGCTGCAAGCTGCCTCTTGTGTTTCTCAGAGTGAAGTCTACGCTATTGAAAGTCTGGACAACAATGGCCAACCGAGTTCCTGGTTTAGTAGATTACGATGCTCACTTCTCGATGATATCTTCTCCGAGTACAAGAGTACTACATGAAGAACGCTGTTACCCAATTAGATTTGAGTGATACATATGATTAACTAAGGAACGTTGCCTGACTTAAGCATAAAAATTATACTCGTTAATGCATAAAATTAAAAAATCCAGTAGCTAATGTGTCTGAAAAAGTCGATGGGCCATATTTTTCATCAATTCTATTTTAATTACAAGGAATAAAACAGCCACGGCCATTCCACTCCCTGAACGCTCGCGTGGTGGAGGTAAAACTGAAGAGGGTAAATGAATTAACTCTTTCTACGGATACAGCTCACTAGCAGCACTCTTCCACTCATTTCACCTGACCCAAAGCTCCCTCCCATTACATGGAACTTCCTCTCTCATCCAGCCCACTGTTTTTCGCAGACTTGAAAACGCTTGGCTTTCATTAGCCACTGTATTGCTTGGTCCTTGTCCGGACCCATTAATTCCAAGCACCCTTCCGAGTGGCATCACTTCACCTTCTTCTTCCATCAGCCCCACCATTCCAAATATCCTTCCCCCCTCATCCCCCAAAGTTCTCCCGCACCCACCAAAACACTATTTACTTCAACGCCATTTAACCCAATTCAGCTCTCTGACAGCGGTCATTTCATCTCATCGTTGAGAGGTTCAACGAAAGATGCGTGTAGTGCCATTAATTAGCCTAGAACAAGATTGATCATGGTTTTCGAAATAGCTTCGGTGATTTCTTTATTTTTAACGGAAAGGGCTTCATTGAAAACACCATTCATATATTTTCAATAGAAAAATTACGAATGTAAAATTTGATATTGAAAACATAAGTTGCATATAGAGATGTGTCATTCCGGATAAGATAAACATCTCACGAGCACTAGGACATCTTATTTCAAAACATTGAAATTATTTGACACTGGTAGAGTGACGAAATCAAATATTGCAATTATGGAATATGCTTGCCTTGACCTACACTTTTAAACTATCCAAAACAACTTAAGTCACATAGTAAAATTACAATTACGTCACAGTAAAAAGGTTGGCCGATAGAAGAATCGAGTGGAAAGCTGCGTCAAACCAATCCTAGAATTGTTAACCAATGATGATAATAATGAGTAAAATTACATCGTCAGTATAATTCGATCTCTACAAATTACCGCCATAAGAGTAGGGTCCCAATGGAATCATAGTATTCAATCTAAGGTCAGTCTCATTTGGCGAGGGTGGCACTCCGAATATGATGCCCAACGAAGCGTAAACTTCACAACTCAAGAATAAAAAGGACAGTTCCTTTCCTGTGACACCTGCGGCTTCCCTGAAACTTCTGGCTCCAAGGAAATCACAGAACGTAAAATTCATTTTAATTATGCTTGTATCTGTATCATAAATAACAGAAAAAATAGGTTAAGAGTCATTATCAGATAGTAGGTTAAAGAACAGATTGAATCTATTGCAGAAATTTAAAGCAGATAGCTTTACTGAGGACGTTAGATATACATATATATTAAAAACCCCTGCATTTTACGCTAGATTCAACGAGGTAAAAAAGATTAGATTGTCGTACCGATATATTCAAATAGTCATTTTTCCTCCGTAGGTACTATAAGAGAACACAATAACTAGCATACAAGGGATATATAGATGAAATATTGTTAGAGTAGTCTGTAGTGCACGGTGCATGTATTAACAACCAAACCCTATATTATGTAACCATGTAGATACTAACAGTATGTGACCCTATTATGTAACATGTTTTCATGTAGTAGCCTAGTTGTCTTTCAATAGTAATATGTTTGGTGATCATCACCCCCTGCCACACACTCTCGCGGTGGATCTCAGAGTATTACTTAGATGAAGATATTTACAGTGAATAGAACATGAATTTATGGAAATGTGTGGCCAAATCTTTCCTAAAATGTATCAAAATGTCTGCAGGTACTGCAAAAAGATGTTTCAACACAAACCGGAAGATTATTGTTAGGTATTCATTCACATAAACTCCACGATAATGCTCAAATGACGTTAATACTGTGCTTTAAACGGCGCTTATATAATGCGTATAAACTTTCTTCCATGAATCACTATATGGTATTTCCTTAATCAAAGAAAGCAGAATTAATTATTTTCGATTCGTAGGAAAACCATAAACGTATTAATTTTACATTAATGATGAGGATTATGAAATTACAGCTCACCATAGATGATATTTAAATGCTAATTGACATTTGACTTCGCCAGTCATGGCAATGACTCGCAGTCACAGAGTTTGAACGGCTATCAATGGGAATTTTCATCAGTTGAACTTACAATTGTATTACAGAGTTCGTAGGCTCTGGTAAGCATGTGTTAATGATCGAATACAACAATTCCAAAAGCTCGGACAGTCTCTTCCTCATCTGTGATTTCAGGTTTGGGTCCTCACTCTTAGGCGCTTCATACCTCCAGGAAGTGTGCAAGGGTAAGTGCGGAAGGCAAGGTAGGAATATGAAGAGAAATCCTGATATTCACGAGAGACGCCAAGAAGACCACGACGTTCCATCCAACGGACTGAGTAATGAATTTAAATGCTCTCCACAAATCACTCAAGTAGGGGCCAGTTTGGCAATGAAAAATATCTGCCACTGCTGCTTCTATCCCGGGTCCTCGGAGTGAGAAGCGATAACCAGACTAATTCTAACTGATAAATATTTGAATTTGCTTTTTTTTTAAATTGAAATAAGTAAAAAGAGAAGGCAATACGTGCGAAAATTTCGATTTTTTCCAGAAATATTACACTTGATAATTAATTAGGAAAAACAATAAACGATCTTTCAAAATCAAACGGGTTCAAATACTTTCTACAGGGTATAAATCTTTTGATCAAGACAAAAGTATAGGAAGTTACTCTTTTGCCGATTTGGTAAAAATTTATAAGTAATTACAATACTAATAATTGCGACCCACTTACCCACCGACCGAATTACCCACTTGTATATTTTGTTACTTCCTCATAGCTTTTTTATTTTCTGTTGCTAGGCATTGTATATTTTGTTACACTTGAATTTATATAATGCTCTTAAGACCTAATGATGAACAAAATGTAAATTGTCATGACGAATAGTAGACTATACTTTTCTTTGAATAAAAATGACAATATTTACACAATAAACTGAAAGTTAAGTGGGCCAAATATCTCAAAAGCGGAGTGTCCACATTTTTCTTAATTACAAGAAATAACTGAATTGTACCTTCAAATAATCTTCACTGCTAGAGTAAGAAATCGAGTAAGCAACATCACCAGTAATTAGAATTCCCGCGGAGGGTTTTTGAAGGGTATAAGGATCGTGCAGTTCTGCTTGAGTGGAAGATTGTTTTTTGCTCGAGTGTGTGCACTTGTAAGAAATAGCGCGTACCATTATACCCCTAGCCAAGCTATTCATCACTGCAAAAGAAAAGCTGAAATAAGAAGTGAATAGAGAATACTCTTATTCAGAGGGACTCCTAAGGGAGAAGACTGATTGAATGCTCGTAACGTAAGTTTACTATTTTCTGCGGGAATGAGGAATGTTGGATTTACCATACATTGCCTTAATAGGACATTGAAACAGCAACGTATCATGGAAGATATTTTTGTATCATTTGCATGTGTATTAAAATAATCGACACACAATTAGCTTCGTGACACGAGGAGGAGAGTAAAATCATGTACACTTGACATTGAGCACCGTTCATTGGGTACAACCCGTCCCGGTTTCAACACTTCCGTGTCATTATCAAGGGACAATATTGTCCCCTGTTCCTATTTGGTACCCTATTGGGTATTGTCCCTTGGTAATGACACAGAAGTGTTGAAACCGGTCGAGATGTACCCAATAAACAGTGTGGAATAACAAAGTTTACGTGATTTTACCCTCAAACATGAACTTACACAAAGTAAGCTTGTAAGCCATTGATGATACACAAGGAGGACTTGATATATAACTGAATTATAGCGCTCAATATCAATGACAAGAGATACTGTCAATGGAAATGAGTATAGCTTTACACGTAACGTAGATAACCACCCAGCGAATGGACTGTGCATTAATGAAGCACCTTATTAATGTACCTATTCTGATGTTCCACATGGAATCTCTTTGCCTGATATCACTGAGAATACCACCCCAATCCTTGGTCTACTCTCTTAGTAATTAATCAAATTGAAAAACACGGACATAAACTTATTTTACGGGATAAAAACGCTTATATCTACCTGAGTTTAGAGTGGGAAAAGCGGAATCTCACCGGAGTTTCGAGGAATCAGACCATGGAAACTAACATCAATTTACTTCACGTCCAAAATTAGTGCTGAAAACGAAAGGATTAGGAGTCGAATTTTCCTTCTCGTTCATTAGTTCCCGGGAGAGAGGGGAGATTCGCGGCTATCACGCACACGAGTACGGCGTACATCTTTTCTGCTTTTCGGGGTAAAGAAAAAACAGGGAGGAAGTGGAGTAAAACGAGAGAGAGAGAGATATGGAGATGAAGAGGAAGGAGTCTGGTGCACGGGAGCCGTCTGCTGAGGGAAATGGCTAAAGGGCATGTGTGCACAGGCGGGGGATGAGATCGCTCTAGGACAAGTGGAGGATTGAGGAGTGCGGTTGAGGAGGAGGGAGGGCCATGAGTGGAGGTCGCTCGGGAGAAGGGAAGGAGGGAAAGAGCACGATAGCGCAGGTTGACCTGGGTATGTCGCCGCGAGAGGAGGACTCTCCAAAGCTACGTCTCGCTGCTACTCCCCGCCGCCGGAGCGCCCGGAGCTTTTCCAAACGCCTCCGGCCCCTGGTGTTCCTCCTCCCACGCTCCCCTTCCGACCCTACCCCCTTCCCCTTCTGCTGCCGACCTAACTCCTTCACGAAGGGGGAGAGATATACCGCCTCGATATATACGGCGATAACGCAAAGAAAAAGGAGGTTTTAGTGTGGAACTCCTCGAGTAACAGCTATAGATTAAGGGTAGCGGATGCAAGAAGTTGGAATAGAAAGAAGATTAATTGCGTGGGTGTTTAAGCCACGGGGAGGGCGATGGAAGGGGGGAGTGGGTTGGGGTAGGGGGCGTCGCCCTTATCCGCGGCTGAGACTCGCGACGCTGTGGACGCGGGGGGGGGGGGGCAGAGGGGGGGGGGGGGCGGAGAGGGGAGGAGGCGGATGCCGGACGGCCGACCGAATTTAAATGCCCTCAGCCGCCGCGCGAATTAACGGAATATTTACCCTTGCATAGGGAACAGCATGAGGTTGGCTCCAGAAAAAAGAGACAGCAGAAACTACTATCCATTGTTCCACTCTCCTTCATTGGTAAATTGTTCATTCATGGACGAGAGATGTAGGATTAAAATCCGTTGTACAATCTAAAAGACGAAAATGATATAAATATTGATACTCAATAAACTTTATAGTAGCATACTACGGTCCAAATATCGAGAATTGAACTTGCTTATAATATCGAAAAAAAACTGTCGTTCATTAGAATTAGTCATTGAAAAAGCTACTTTTGCAACTGTCTTGAGGAAAACCAGCATGCTGCGATTCGTCGACGTCTTAGGGGTCATGTCACAATCAGCAATAAATTTAAAGATGAATTGTAATGACGGGAACAATATATCATCTGAGAGTATGTACTAGTATGCAGTGGGAGAAGAGGCCAAGATCAAGGTTAAACTAGGATTACAAAACTTCAGAAGATGAAGAGTAGAGTTGGCTTGGCAGTCGAGTAACCAGTAATGGGCGAAGCAAGAAGAAAATAGTTAGAAGAACAGCTCAAGCAAAGAGGGCATTCTATCAGGAGAAGAATATTAAGAAGTCAGGAAACACTTCATTAGAACTTACAACTGGAACATACTTCCTTATGGCAGTGATGCATGGGCAATAGTATCAGCAGAGAAGTCAAGGATAGAAGCATTTAAAATATGGTGCTACAGAAGTATGGAGAATATGAAATGGATAACTGAGTGGCAAACGACCAAGTATTAGGAAGAGTGGTAATAAAAGAGCGGTCTGCTGTATACTTTGAAAAGAAGGCTGGACAACTTAAAGAGCCATATCTTGAGTCATGATGACCTGATGAAGACAATCACCGAAGAATAGGTGAATGGGGATAATGGAAATGAAGGTCTGCTATCAGATATATATACAGCAAGCAGAGAAAGAAGTTAAAGAAAAGAATTCTACGAATATGAAAATAGTAGATAGGAGAAGTGGAGAGCTGCGTCAAACCAATCTTAGGATTGCTGATCCATGATGAGGACTTCAAATCATCTCGGGAGTTTACTAATCAATAAAGGACTGTCGATAAATTACAAGTATCGATAAAGGAGGGCCAAATATACGAAAGACCTTAAACGGAGAGGAAGCGTCCGGCCTTCTATCAAGGTAAGAGAAAGACCTATCATAAATGTATTACTTATTCAGGTTATAACGATGATAAACATATAATTAGACAATGAATAATTATATATAGAAAACAATAAGGTGTTTATGAAGAATGTTTGCTTTATCACAAAAAAATTAGTTTATTGACAGATTCACGTAATTTAAGGGAGTATTAAAAAATGTTATGGATCCTTATCCGTAGGCCGGGTGGAGGGGGAGCGGGTGTCAAAATTGGTGGAGAATCTACGTTAAGTTACTTGTGCAGTTAGACTAGACTATATTTACTAATCCTTTTTTATGCATGATATGTAATACATGTTTGGTGTGAATCCACCCCCTTAGACACACCTTTATGGTGGTTTCAAGAGTATTATGAAGTTGTAGATATATGACTGGCCCCTCAACAAGAAATCAAAACAAAGGAACAATGTACGTAGTATTCCGGGGAACTTCAAAATCTCCACAGCCTTATTCGAGATTCAGTAGGATTCAACCGTTTCGGGAGGCTTATTCATCCACCCGAGAGTACCTTTCAAGCTAATTCAAGGGTACATGCCTGGATGTGACTCAACATCAGGTATTCCTACAGTCATGCAAACGTTGTTGTAACTATTGTTAATTCCTATTTGCCAGCCTTTTTGATCACTGAAGGTGAATGGGTGGATCGGTGCCTACTCATAATAAGGATTTTCAAAATAAAGATAAAGACTTCCAATAAAGATTTTCACGAATTAAATTAGAAGGTCATGGCGGAAGGGCTAAATATAATGTGCAGAAAATAGTATGAGCAGAGAGTAATGAATGTTGTAAAGGAAATTCATTCAACGGGAAACCATCAAATCTTAGATATTACGATTTAAAGTTGCTACGATGAAATGAGAACCTATAATAATTAGAAGATTTAAAATAAAACACACCAATGAGGAAAGTATCGCAGAAAAAAAAACGCGAATGAGCAGTTTCAGCAGAGGTGTGGGTAAATTTTTTTTTCTCGAGGAAACAGCAAAACTTCGAAGACTTTCAACGGGCAGGGAAAAAAATGACCTCGCGAAAACCTCCGCAGGCACAAGAACTCCGATAAACTGAAATCATCAGTGTACTAACAACAAGTTTCGGTTGGGAGAGGAAAGGATGGGAGGAAAAAAAGTGCAAAAAGAACGGGAAAGAAAAAATTCCGACTTATCGCAATAATAAATCCCCGTGCGACGTCCCACACAAACAATGGTCCAACCAAATAAGACGTCAAAACCAAGTAAAAATCAAAGGAAGGGGGAGCTAAACTAATGGGTTAAGTTTTCAACGGATGTGAGGATGATGGGAGGGGGATATCTGGACGGTTGGATTGGGAAGGGTTGGAAAAACAGTTGGAGAGGGGTACAAACAATGGAGGGAGGGAATTTGGAATGAGATAAAGCGTGGTTGGGGGTGATAGAGGAGAAGGGGGAGTGAGGAATGGAGAGTATAGACTGAAAAGCGCGGCTAGATGGACGGCTTCTTACGAGTGAACGGTCGTGTGGACGGGGATGAACGGAGGGAGGGGGTGGGTAAATGAGGCAGGGGAGGGGTGAGTGGAAAAAGGACCGCTGGCCGAGGAAACGCTGAAGACGGATGTGAGTTCCACAGGGTCATTGCCTGCTGTCCAAGAGTACGTGATGGTGACTAAGAGTTTGACAGGAAGATTATTTCAGGTATTACAGTGAAATATACCTAGATGAAAGCTATATTTTAAGATGTATATATACATATATATAAAACAGTAATGCCTAATTCAATACACGGCTGTTAATTGCCACTTATAGAGTACCTTCTAAACTAAATCAAGGAAATAAGGGTAAGCGGCTGGATGTGATTCAATGCCAGGCATCACTACGGTCACGCAAATAATAGCTAGGTACTAACGATAGTGAATTTATAACCGGTTTTGCAGTTAACTCAAGCGAAACTTCAATTCCACAAATGAAGGAAGCGGTCGCTTGGTGGAACTCATCTAAGATAGAAGAGCAATACGAATCCACTTACGATGTGATTATATGTAGAATTGCGTTGCTCTATTTTTTTCCACCTCCCAATAATGTCAAATGCAATGAATTCAATGAGATGTTAAGTGATTAGTGTTTGAATTCTAATGAAGAAATACAGTTATGAAATGAACTTAAATTTTAAGTTTTAAAATATTATTTATCTCATGCAATAAGAAATGCCCCTTTCGCAGAGCACAACAAAAGCTCACAAAAGGGTTGAAAGAGGCATAGAAATATTATATTCTGTAATTGACGTGTAATATCAATCTTCTCCTTTTCCTACCAATCTGTATAATTTGATGGTACGGTAAATTGAGGCCCGAAAAGATTCAAACTACAAATTCAATAGAAGACCAAACGTCGCTGGACCACCTATAAAACATATTTATAAATCATTAAACAGGAAATTCGTTCATAAAAAATCTCTCATTTGAATAAATTGTGCCATAACTACGATATTTTAAATACAAGAATAAAAATCTTGAAAATTGAAATGTATTGACTCTGGTTGTGATCGAGGAGAGCTATGATGTACAAGGCATGCGTAAAAATGCGTATCGTTAAATCACCTACAATAACATAGCCAATATTAAATAAATGGTCTTAATACCAATCTTAGAACTAAGAAGAATGAAGTTCTCGTATTACGATGAGTGAGGAAGTAAAGTAGACTAAAAAGAGAAGCCGGAAACGAACGAACGAAGAGATGATTAATTCTCTTTACCATTCATACAGGAAGAAAGATAAAAAACTTTGGAATTACAGAAATATATACTCTCAAGCATTCTCCGAGTAGTTTAATATCAAGTAGCCAAAGAAATGCTACTGATGTGTTTCAATGCACAACTGGAAAAAAAACTAAAATGGAAATAGAGTAGTCTTCCAAACAAGAAGAAAAACAGAGAAACCTTAGTATTCAGAGTTAAAAGAACTAGGAAGGATATGAATAAGGAAACATAGTCAAGATACTAATGAATCGATAGGATAACCTTTATGATAAATGTCCGTATGAAATGATGCTTTCTATGAAACTCAACTTGTCTCCCATATAGTGAGGAAATTGAGATGAAAATAGGAAATTAAACAACGTTGTAATGTGCGACAGGGAAATACGGGTAATACTGTCCAAAGATAATTCATATTTTGCCTATTGTAAAGGAAGGCACAGACGTTGTTGTTATCAACCGGGATTATGGACTTGAAATATAGGCTAATAATCAAAACATACAAAAGTTATGAGTTTATGATAGTGAAGTAAAAAAAAGACGAGAGGACGCTCAATCCATTCAAACACACGCACTCCAAAGCGCCACAACTTAAACTCATAAACTTGACAAAAGAAATGCGAAGGCTTAAAATGGCCCTTAAATGTATGACAGAGGACGCGAGCGGCGAAGAAATAGGAAAGGACCTTGCGAGGACCGTACTAATGCAAATGAGACCTGGAAAAAAATAAACGGGTGTGTGGGGGGGGGGGGGGGTGAGAGAAAACTTAGTTGAGTGCAAGAGAAGGGAGGAGGGGGGACTATAAAGAAACGGGAACCCGTAGGAACGGGCGACCAGCAGATAAGGAAAGGATAATGCTGAGGGAAAGGAGAGAAGGGAGACGTCTTAAGCGACACATGGGTGGGTGGGCGGGGGTGGGTGGGGGGGGGAGAGAATGGCCTGGAAGGAAACAGGGAAGTAGGCGGGAGGGGAGGCCGACAGAAAACCACACAATTCGAGGGAGTTTCCGGTGGCCCGGACTGGAAAAGGGGTGCCTGAGGAGAAATGGTCCCGGAAAACATGGGGGTTCTGGAAGACAGGAGGAATGGAGTGTATCTGGTGGGTGGGGTGATGGAGAGTTGAGAGGGGTTTGAAAGAGTCGCCGGGCGGGGGGAGACGTGGATTGGGAGGTGGGGAAGGGGGTGAGGTCAAGACCGTCCCGGTGATACGGTCAATTGGATATACGTGCACCCGGAGAGAAGTACGTCTGAGGCAGGCCGGGCGAAGTTGCTTCTACTTCTGCGGGCATTTTCAGAATGAATTATTTGCCCGAGTGACCAACGGATGGGCTGAATGTTTAGTGTCCCCGGTTTTTATCCGGAAAAACATACTACTTCTCCCCAGAGAGCAATATTTCTCAGCTGGATCGATATTTATGCGATGAAGCCACGCGAATGTTTTCGGATAGAATGATGCCTTTGCTCACTTTCACCGAAGTCGCCTGCAAACTTATATATGCCAAACCATTTTTAATCATTTGATTTGTGTGAGTGATGTACCGCTTCTTTTCGGATATACCCTGTTTATAGGAAACTGCGTTGCTGCTCACAATGAATAAAATTGTGATATAATACGGTCTCTGAAAACGAAAGATACAGGCATCGGATTTGAATTGATGTATGTACCTATGAATCTTATGACTTCACGTCCCTTGGGGGAAATAAGCAATGCTTCATCAAGTTTAGGAAAAGAGAAAATAAACCTCGGATAACAGCCAATACTTTTCATAATTTCTTTCAGATTCCCGAATTTAACAACTTACTTCTTTTCGCATACCCCATAAACATGCCTAGAAGAATATAATAATTACTGTGCCATGGTTTGGAATAAAATTATCTGGTCTTGTATCACAATCTAATATAGAGATTGAATACTCCGCCCTTATGTATAAAAATGTGAAGAAAAAAAATTCATTTCCTATTCTAGTGCTCATTTATGAAACGAATTATTAATTTAAAATTTCACCACAAGCCAGCCAGCTATTTTTTTTAATAAAGCAATTTCATTTTTAATGCCTTAAGACATTTTAATCAATTCTTTTCCATAAAAATATCAGGTAAATCTCTTCTATACTAGTTGTAAATGTACTCTTAATCATAAAAATTTCAATTTCAAGTGACAATAGCTTCGTCAAAACATTTACGCAATAAACTTTTTCATAAATTTAATCATCAAAAGCCGCGGCCATACAATCAGAGACTTGACTTAAACCTCAGGAGTGCCACGTTTGGAGGAACGGGGCGAAGGAAAACACGGAAAACACGCTTGATCATTTACACACTGGAAATTATTTCATTTTGTTTAGCATTTCACTTCCCCGATACTGACTTGGTGGCACTGAGAAATCGATTGGCCCGCCCTATCTCCCACGCAACGTCAAGGAAGCAAGAAGCGAGGTCGGGCATGAGTGAAACTTTTGAAAGCGGGAAACAAGGGGAGCTTAGCATGTCATTGGAGGGAGACGGAAGCGTGGAGGAAATTGCAGGGAAAAGGAATCATCATCGGGACACGTGATAGAATGATAGCAAAGAAGTTGACGAGAGGCGTGTAAGCGAGGACGAAGTGGAACAATCTTCTATCGGCGATCACGAAAAGAACTTTGAACATTACACGGTAACTATCACATGATCTGGGCATGTGAAAAAATTCGTGAGAGCAGAGAGAATGAACATTTCAAAGTAGTTTTATGGTGAAGGAAACGCAGAAAGTACGTATTTTAACCAACTAATATTTTGGGAAACTTAAAAATAAAACTTCTCTTTACATGTCAAGGGCAAATAAAAACGCTCAGTTTGTCATGTTTTTGCATATTTCGTTACCGTATCAGGAAATGGACTCCGAAACTTTTTCAAATCGAAGAAGAATAGGCGATACAACTGAAGTATTTCAGAATGAAAATATCCCACGCAAGAGATCCCACGCACCGTTATAGAATGGTGTTCAGATCAGTGAGACCAGTAGTTACATAATACAAATGGCAGGTGAGCTATGAATCTCCAAGATGTCATCCAACACTGGAGTTTAATGTGAAAAAGTTTTAGCCGACCACAAAACGCCACTGAGAGGAGAACTATGAGTGTAAGGAGAATGTATCACCTTGCATCAAAGTAGCGGTTGGATATAGAGTTATGCTGGAAATAACCAATGAGATTGGTGCAATATAAATTTGTTATTTTCAGTGATCACATGGAATAATTATTTGCTGAATTATCTGATCATCTTGTAAATTTAAATTACTCATCAAAAATAAGTGCATGAAGGAAAAACTTATCTTCTTTACTATCAATTAGTAAAAGGACAATTATTAAAAGGGGAGGCAATTGAACACCGCTGTACAGACTGCTGCTGAGAGATTAAAGTCTGTAATCATAACTAAAATAATGCACTTACATCATAGAAACCTAACACTAAGAAGGGAATAACCTTGGGGATTGCATCCTTAGCAAAAACCTAATTATGCGGAAAAATCTTTGCTACGGAAAATATAGAAAAATATCAATTGCTTCTTTAGGCTTAGGAAAGAATCCCTAAAAATTGTAAAAATGACTAGTTTACATTGAGGATAAAGCATCAATACAGATTTTGTAAACCATAGGAAGGAATTTTAAAAAAAACATGAAGGAATGGAAATACTTTCAACCGGGTACTGCGCACAAAAATTAGACCATACATTCACTAAATCTCAAACTAGAACTAATTTCAAATTTTGTTGTAAGCTAAGCAGGTAGCTTTTATTTGTGCGGGCCACGAAATTTACTTCAGAATATTAATTGGAAAACATGCAGAAAGAAGCTGGTTATCATACAACAGCAGTAGACAGTGGAAAATGACGCATGAATATTAAAACTGACCAAGCATCTAGAATATTGCCGTTTTGTGCTGAAAATTAACAATACACGGTATTGCTTTTATTAAAGAAAATGGGATTAACTTCCGGGAAAATCACATCATCCGAAGCAAATGATGCAACATTATCTTGAACAGATTTAATTAAGTACTTGGAGAAAATCAAGGATTTCATGGATGAAGATACTGATAAGCCTTTTCCGTAGGGTTTTTATATTGAAATTCTTCTTCTGGTTTTCCAGGTTTACGCATATTTAGTTTTAATTTTCCAGGTTTAGGCAACCTGTTCCGGCTTCACAATCGTAATCTCGGTCTCACTTATACTCCTAGATCTTTCTAGGAATCTATTCTAGAGGCATGCACTCAAAATGTTTCATCTTTATTTGTAATTTATTGCTACTTCTGTAACTGGTTGTACTTATATTTCTCGCCTTGTGTCTTCATTGTTTTGAGTGGTCCAGACGTGTACAGCTTTTTACAGATCCAAGGAATTTCAATCCGTTAGAGGTCTGTTGTAGAGGTGTCCAGGCTTCTGATACGAATAATGTGGGGGCAGCCATTGTTTTGCAAATTTTTCTTTAAGTTTCTCTTGCAGTATTTCCTTTCAGTACTCTTCTCATAATCCTCTTCTTATTGGAATTCTCTTCGGCAACTATAACAACACTAATAATACACTAACCAGTGGTGATTTTTAAGATTCGTGCTGCTATTGAAATAAAGATTTTAGAATGCATTTCAAGTTTTTATTTTCATTTAAAACGTGTGAATTCTATTGCTAGATCGAAATACGTGAAGTTTATCAATCTTTCGTCCACGTCATTTAGTAGAAATTCCTTTAGCGTTACCTCTAAATGCTATAACCCCAGAATCGTAACGAAACGATGCTGAATATGGAACTCCAAGCACTTGGACGTGCAATTCTTTTGCATTCGTGCATATAGTCGAAAATGGCATGTGAATAATGGCAGGTTAAGTACAAAAAGGAAAAATCCGGTAAGAGAGGTGTACATGGCGAATGAAACATTATGGTGAGTAAAGAGACTCCACTGGACACGATACTTGAGCAGCCACGAAATATCTTTCATCAAAAACAATACGGCGTAGTTTGACCCGTAATGGCACACTCAAGGATCGGAGTACATACAACACCCCACCTGACTAACTCCTTGTAACAACATAAGTTCTTGGAGCCAGTTTTGGGGAAGTCCGCGGTCTCGAGAGAAAAGAGGGGAGAGAATCCATAGGGCGAGGAGACTCAGGGAAAGAGGGAGCGGAAATATAAGAGTTAAAAAAAGAGCGGGACCACACGAAATTCGAGAGACGTTTGAGAGGGTGCAGGAGGGGGGACTGACATTACACGACGGCATTAAGAATGAATGCAAAACTCGCATGACGGCAGTCCATTCCCGTGGGGTGTGCCAGGGAGCCATTAAGAGGGCGGGGGTAAGGGAAGGGAAGGAGAAGGAGGCCTTGGAGGGAGAGGGCGGTTCGCCTTTGGCCGAGGAGGACGCGTAGTGGTGTGGGCAAAAAGGGGGAGGAGGGAGGGGGATGAAGAGAAAGGGTCAAGGAATTGGGGCGGGGTTTATGAGGCGATATGAGAAGGGGATTTGGAAACCAGTGGGGAGGAGTAATGGAGAGGGTTGGGGGGGTGGATTGAAAACGGAGTCGGGGGTGGGGAAGGAGATTTCGGGAAAGTGCAGGCGCGTTGAATATGTGGGGCGTCGGTTTCCGTGATTATGAGAGCGAGGGAAGCGGCCGATTGTTAATCACCGCTGGAATCATCGGACTGCGAGGTCTCTCGGTCGGTGTGGATGTGGGGGAGGGGGGAGAAGATGATGAAGATGCCGCGGCGCGAGGGACTCCTTGAAGGAGGAGGGAAGAGGGTGGAAGCCCGTGGGGTGGGAAAAGTTTGCTCAGCCTGGCAACTCCGGACAAAAGTTAAACAGAGAAAAAAACAAGAGACGGAAGGAATTTATAAATTTTTTCCCGGGGAAAACTTTGTATTCCTTCGTCGACTACACATTTGTGCACTTTAAGCTTTAAAGTAAGATGGGTTTGTAGCAATTTTATAAGTTTCCCAGGGGACATTTTTCAAGGAGCTTGGCGACGTTTCTCGGAGAAGGGAATCTCGGACATTTTCATCTGTCTCGACAATTTTATTCCGAGAAGAAATTAAGCGCGGAGTTTCCTCAATTCACAGCTTTTTATGGGGAGTGAAGTGGTTACAGTGCGTCAAAGAGGCGAGGATTTAAGGATGACCTCCATTTAAAACTAACACTTTAATAGCAGAAATTCCATAGAGAAAAAAATCATTCGCCTTGACCGGGACCTTCTGCTATTGTGCATTTCAGCGGGTAACGCCGTTAAGGTTCTCGCGGCCAGTTCGCGGTCCTTCAATTTGTTAACACTTTAATTTCGACCCAGCACTATTAATAATGCACGGGTATCTCTTAAAATTACTATGCCATTGGTAAAACATTTTATTCCTGTACGCAAGATTCTTATACGTTTTTAATATAAATAAGGGCAAAATATAATTCAAACGAAAATTATACTTGATACATGGGATAATTTACCAACATATTTATACGTTAGCCAGAAAAAATCAAGCAGGTTAACAGCCAACCAATCTCTCAAAAAAATAATTATGCACTTAAAAATCACTTTCTTTCTCCATCATCCATCGTCTGGTCGAAGGTAATGCATAAGCTATTGTAGCCATATGCTAGCTAATACTCAGTTGAAAGAACAAAAGAACCCCTTATGGAGTAACATTTAAAGTATCGTAACGATACTTTAAATGATTTTTTTTAAGATTTAACTGTCACACAATGATACGAGAAATTGAACCTCGGGATGTAAGTAAATTCTTACTGAGAATTAGAACTTTCTAGCCTTGATCTAATTGGATTGGGCGAAACATCTCGGAAGTGTCTCGTGCTCTAGGTAGTAGTCAGCTTGACATAACATACAATATTCTGACGAAACCCTACCCTATTACCACTATTATTACTCAATCTTCAAATTGTAAAGAAAATGAATGAAACAAAAAAGATGATGGAAAAACGTAAAATGTATTACTTATCCAAATCAACTTCCAGATGACACTTTACGAGACAATAAGGTCAGTCCCACATCACTCCTTCGAATACGAATACTTAATTGTTTCTTCACGGCCACGGGGCTCGAAAATACTTAGTGGTCAAGCGGTTGCCCGCTAAGCAGAGAGTGGATGAACGGAAGGCAACACACGAACACATTCTGTGTACAGGCAGTCGGCGAAATTGCACGCAAAACGATTTCTCTTGCAAAATGTCAAGGGGAGAGTTTTTACACCCTGATTGCGTCTCTCCACGCGACTGGATAAAAAAGCGAACCAGGAGAGACTGCTGATTTATTTGCCAGGGTATCCTTGATGGGGCGATATGTCATTTCCCTTGGCGGGACCACGTGTTGTGTGAGCTTCCGCAAAAAAATTCAGATATCGAGGTGGGTGATTTTTTTTCCTCTTGAAATTTTTATCCCGGCGACTCCCCTGTTCCCGACCCATTGCGTTATCTTTACCTTTGCGACCACAATAGAGGGTGGTGGGCAACGCCGTTTCAAAGTTGACAGCACACGTCAAAAGAGCCTCCCTTGCGAGATACATGTTTTGTGCTCGGCTGCGTGAATTGGGAAGCAGACGCGAGAGCGACCAATAATATATTCCCTATCCCTATCGACGGTGGAAAAAAGTCCCTTCACTTGTCGATTCGCGAGAATGGGTCTCTCTTTACCCACAGAGTCCCTGAAATCTGAACACCAGAGATTGCATAAAACTATAAGCGGCATAATAAATGAGTATGCTAAGTAGGAGAGGCGCAACTCAGGATGGTTATCGGGGCGCTGTATGAGCATTGCTTTCACACTCTTATCTACTGGAGGAAGTTCTCACCGTAACCAAGGTCGTAACCAGTTTGAAATTCGTCACGAAGCTTTGAATTTTCAAGAAAAATTCAACACGTTAAGTGCCCTACTTTGCTGCAATAAGGTGCATACACCTTTATGCATTGATTACGATTATTTTTCATTACGCGATTTTAATGATCAAAAAAATTGAGCTGAAACACTACTATAAACTACGCCTTAAACCTTCGGTAGATTAATTCGTTAAAGTAAAGTTACACGGATCTGGGTGTAATGGTGAGTAAAGTGGCGCATATTAGCACAGAAATTCCTCCTCCTCCTGGGATATCCTGGTAGATATGATTCTCAGATAATCTGGAGCAGAAATCGCGCATCTTTGGTTGATCAAAGTATATCCACAATGTCCTGCCTCGCCTGACGTAATCCTCGTAGCCCTGAACCTCAGCCAACCAGATTAAATCCGTGTGTTACTCATGCACAGGTCTATCACTCCGACAAATGCTAAATCTATTGTATAATACAAAAGATGCACCCAAAACCATTTTGGGCAAAGCTTTTATGCAAAGCTTTTGTGCAACACTTGATCTCTTAGAAAACCATTAGTGGTACCGACAAGAATCTAAATAAATCATTAAATGCCTTCAAATGAGATCTCTATTTTATGCACATGATAGTCGCGGGTTTGACTGTACGCACTTTTACATTTTACCATTAAAAGTACACGTTAAAATCTGTTTTTGTAGCATGTAGATATAATTTACTTTAAAAAATTATATAATTATTTATTAATCATATAACACCAGATTTAAAGCACATGTAAGATATTATCATAAAAATGTATCCATATCATTAATATTGCTTTTGCTCTAAATCATGTAAACCTATATCATTAATATATCGATATTTATTAAAAATTCGTTTTTTACAAATAACCACCTTAACGCCTTAACGGCCAAAGGCTCTCAGTGATTTTTCAGATGGATACCCGGGAAAAATTGGCCTACAATCAATGACTGGGGAAAAAGATTCGGCATAATACCAAAAACTTCTAAACATTGGTGTGTAATGGAAGTACTAAGGGACAATTTCCCCTTCAGTGCCTAGGTATATAAAAAGATTAGTGGAAAGCATAGAGCTAAACACCGAGCGATGTTACCCGTGATGAATAAAATATTAATAAACAGCACAGCCCAAAATACTTCTAAACATTGGCGGTACAGGTGTATCATTATAATCCAAATCACTGGCAAATTAGAAATATATTCCAGATGGTACAACGCAAAAATAGAAAGGATAGAAGAATAAAATATTTTACAGCAACACAAATGCGAGCCATTGCCTGGTCGAAATTTCAAACCTTAAAATTCCCCACCAACAGAGGTCACACCATCCAATATTACGTAGTTTTGGGACACATACAACCCAAATGCCCGAGTTTTTTTTCATTTATTTATTCACTTCCAAGAAAAAAACTTTCTAATGTGTGATATTCTTTAACCCCTGCGTCCAAATTACCAGCGTTTTGAGATCGATCTCATATGGATACTATAAATCAACGCTTATCTCATTGGCTTTCATTACCCTGCAATTAAATCAGGTACTGCGATTATGCACTCAGCAGTCCGTGCTGGGGTATAGCTTCATCAATAGATGGAAACTGAGGTAGCTTCACCTTCTTTTGGAAGGCATTTAGCAACGGAAAACAAGGAAGTAACATAAAAATAGTGTTAGAAAAACACTGTCGGGACACTGAACAGTGTTCCGGCAACTTCTCTGCGAGCAGCAGGGATTTAGGATACTGTAAAGTCTTTCGGGGGAGAAGCCAGCTCAACTGCTCAAGGCCTTCCTCTGGTAACCGTTGTCCTTTTCGTTAATTTTCGTGTTAGCGCTCCGCACGTCCCGTGGCCCTCCTCACCTCACGAGAAAATCCCGTTCGCCTGCTTTCCCTCGACGCTTCATTTTCACTTCCTTGCCCCTCACAATTTCTTTCTTTACCCCAAACCCTGGACTCATTAGCGAGATGAAAAAACTTTTCCAGGACTCACCGCCGCCCCCCATTCTCTTCCCCCTTGTCTGGCCCTCGTACAAATTCTTCTCCCTCGCAAAGAGACCAACTTTCGTTATTTTCACCGAGAGACCCGTCCCGTGGGCGGCGCCCTTTTTCGCCTTCGCGGCGCACCTCGCTTCCCGCCGCCGCCCCGCCAAACGTGATGAGGGGCGGAGCAGGGGCAAGGGCTAAGGGAAACGGTGAGCCCTTTGTCGCGAGGTGTCGACGAAACTGAAAAATAAAAGCCGACGCCCTAGAGTCATCATTCCTTTGGAGGAGTGGCGGGGACGGGGAGGGGCGGGGGGCGGGGCAGTAAGGATCCCGAGTGGCGTCGGCGTGATGAAAAAGCTTACGTGCCTCCGTGGTGTTCGGAGGCGGCATTTGCGCGTGTGGCCGAGGGGCAGGCCGGGATTGGGACCCGGGGGGGAGGGTAGCGGAGGAGAGTGGATTGATGTGTAGGGAGCATTACGGGACCTTAAAATAAAATGAAGGCCCCCTTCGTGCCCTCTCGTCTCAGCCCACTTTCCCCAATCCCGTCCACACCCCAGACAAACTCCCTCTCACGCCCCTCCCTCCCACGCAATCTCTTTCCACTTTTCCTCACCCCCTTTCATCCCGTCTCTCTCGAACACAAGAAAAAATTGGCCGCAGAGGGACGATTGGGGCGAGGCGTGTGTTAGAGAAGATTCAACGGCCCCAAGGAGATGGTGAGGGGGAAATGTCTCCGATTCATAAACTTTCTTGTCCTCTGCGAAAGAGCGATGCTAACATTATCGTCTTCTAAAACACCCTGCCCAAATATTTTTCTTCAGGAGTTACAACGGTTCAAAATATTTAGAATCATAGCAAATCTACTAAAAATTTTGTCAATTATTAAATGAAAAAGATATTTGTTCATGCTTGTTAATATATACATGGATAAAATCGATATATGGATAAAAATGCTTCACATTCAATTTTTAAAATATTTTGGCCCTATAAACCGCATCATGTTGATATCTTGTAGAATGTAACGCATGCGAACGACCATGTATGTAACTCTTGTATTTTACACTTTGAACCAAGTGCCTTCAAATTTTTATCTCATTAATTAAGGTGTAAATTATACGATAATTTACACCGCATAGATAAATTCATTCAGTTAAGCATATTTTGATTCCATTTTCACCTTCTCCTTATGGAAAATATACTTGCTTATATTTAAGGATTCACTATCATAAGTCTTGGAAGCATGTAGACAAAGAGAAGAATACAGAATACAGGTGTAGAAAGTTAGTGTCCAAGGACAGTTATGTTTAAGAATATGCGGTGATAATTTTTAGTGATAAACCAAATATTTATAATATTATGGGTAGCAGCCACAAACCGGATCAAAGTGGAAACATTGCAAGAATAACGGGCAGAAAATTAATTCATGATAAGTGTGTACACAGTGCATAAGTGCACTTTTATTAGACATTTGCTTGCATGTTTAGCATTCATCACAAGTAACTGTGCTTGATTTATCCAATGTCTCTTCTCATAATGGCAAAAGAAAATTAGAATCTGCTTTGGTATTAAATTGTAGCTTCGGCAATTTCAATTGACTCGACAATAAATCAAACAAAATAATTGTTGCTAGCCATGGTATTCTTCACTTAACAATTATGAGTGCTTAGTTTGTAGTCGCCACCTGCCAAAAACTCATGTTGTGTCTTGATCTGTTCTACACCGATGTAAATAATTAAAAATTATAGTTAACATGCCTTCATATATTCAGCGAATGTAGAAAAATGAAGTCCTCTCTTACAACTAACCGAATGAACTTCTAAACCATCCACGTCTCGATGAGTTGAAATCCTCCCAGGACGTGACTCGAACACCGGTCCTCGAGTTTCACAGTCAAGAGTTTTACGTCACCGACGCCGGCAAGTAACGATAAAGGATGAGCCCCAGTGCTTCTTAGTAGCCGAGCATAAGAGTACGATTCTCCTCACCATGAAGGGGGAAAACGACAACACATCTCACGAAGCAAGCTTCATTCCAGGTGTCCCAAGAGGGCACAATCGGATTTGAGGACAGGAACTAAGGCCGTAACGATTGACTAAATCCCACTATATTAGCCGGTTAATTTACAGTGATTGCATAAACAATGTAATCAACTGCGTGTCACCATAGTTGAGACTAAAAACTGTGAGACGTTGATTTAGCCTTTTGAGGAGAAGGAGAAAATGATAAAACACATTATCATAATGTGAATACGAAATCTACTGACCAGTAGACTAATAGAGAGATCTAGTGAGAAGAAGACAGAAAAAACTGAATTGTCTCCAAAACACAAAGATTGACTTTTACTGTTTGAATGCTTAGATACGAAGGTCGGGGAAAGTGAAGATAACGGTAAGATGTAAAAATAATAATTATTTGCCTGCTATTGAAGTTGTGGTAGCATCATTTACCACCTTCATAATAAGATCACGTTGCATCGCGGTTGCCGTGCATGCTTTACAGATAATGGCTTCTAATAGCAGGGTAATATTGCTACAAATTATAACGAGAAATATTTCACAGGCAGAATGTTATCTATCCGTAGTAAATTGTGTTACTCTGTTTTGTGCAAGAAAATGGCACAGTGTCATTCCATACGCATTCGCGGAAGGTGGATTTCATACCGAGATACGTTTACCCTTATTTACTTAGTGTAACTAATATTTGCAATGACGCTAAATTAACTATGAAAAGCCTCAAAAGAGGGTAAATGAAAACTAATCTTTTTCCCGTTATAATTTGTGATTTCACTTAGAATAAACCTTTAGACTGCTCATATGATTAAACAGATGGTAACAAAGCAATTATAGTCAGAACAAAACAAAGATGGAAACTTATGGCATCCCTGATACTCTAAAATTCGATCTAGACTGAAAGTAGGGAAAATATTGAATAAGGATTTTAGAGCAAGATTTTCATTTTTTGGCTCCAATTAGGGCCAAAATATTTAAAAGTAGTCTTACAATCTAGGTGAATGATCAGGGCATTCAAAAACGTAAATCAAAGCTATAATTAGGTCACTACCACAATAAATCATACGTTACATTCTCAGAATATTTATAACCCATTTGGAAGTGATTCGTTATGAAATTAATTTGATAAATTCAGTATAAATCTACTTATGGCCCGAAAGAGATTTCCATCCGAGTTATTCCAGTATGAGCCTCAGATATTGACACAATAATTATAACAACTGTCAACAAATCACGCAGATTAAGTGATATGAATAACGAAAGGGTCAAAAATTAGAGTAGCACAGATATGATGAGTAAAATGGTGATTGGGCTGATGACAGTGTACGCCAGAAGACAAATTTGAAATTCAGAGTTCAGCGTTTCTTTATGGTACTGGAGCAAAGAAGATAAGAGAGGTAGAAGCGGAATCAGCTCCCGAGAGAGCCTACGGTAGACGCCTTTTTTTGCAGCCCCGCTGAGGTGTTGAAGAGATGGGGCCAAATTTCGCCACTCCGCTGCACTTGAGGCGATAACTTTGGACTGAATGAATGAATGAATGCCTTTTTTCGCCCATAACCGACTCCCGGCAGAAATTCAAGCTAACGAGGCGTGCCATTATGAGAGGCCTAATTCGATATCGCTCCGGTGGGCAAGGCGTGCAAAAGGAGAAAAAAGGAACGCCCGCGCGCGCATTGAGGGTCGAGAGGTTAAAGGTGGAGAGAGGGGAACGTGGTGCAGGGGTCGGTCGCGTTTCCGACAGGCGTGACCTCGCTGTCTCGCTGCTGGGACACAAAGTGGAAAAGGGACTTTCTCACCAGCAAAGATCCCCTAATGGAAGGGTAATTTATAATAAGTATTTATGTCTATAAAGTAAGGTACTTCGCGCTGGCAGTTCTTTCGACTGTCACCACATGGAGGAAAAAAAATCAACTTTCCATGCAGCTTCTTCAAAACACTTCTTTTATAGTAAATATTCCCTACCATGAATGCCTAACTGCTATTACTCATAACCATTCTAAATCACTCCATTACCAACTTTAATCCTTCAAATTAGCATCAAAATTTATTTTCTTTTTCAGCAGAAAATAAATATGCATGTACATACGCGCGCTCCCGAGACAGCTTTAGTAAGATCTCATACCAAGGCGCGAGTTAAGCACTGAGCTGCCTCGCCGTAAAACAGGAATAGCAGTGTATAAATCAATGTTAAATCGTCACAAGTCAATATAAATTAACACGACTTCAATGAGTTTTATAATATAATTTTAGGTTAACTTATATTATTCAATAACGTCGTATGCATGAATGGTGGACATGAGTTCAATCCCCAAACCACAACAGAATAATAGACCGATAGGGACACCGAATGAAATGCATGCAGTATTCATAAAGAAAGATTGTGTAAATAATTTTGATATCATGAACCCTCCAAGAAAAACTTGGCAAGGGAACCCTAATAAGCAGTTGGTAAATGTGAGAGAATGTGTTCTTTGAGAGCTTGATTCTAGTTGCACTCAAAACTATTTTGAGAAATCCATTTAACGGTGGGTAATTTGAGTTTATGCACACCACAGTGACGTTAAAGAGAAGTCTAAAAAAATGGAGAAGTTTAATTGTATCTCCACGAGCAATAAGGGATCAGAGTGGAAGTTGCATTCCCGCATAGATATGTCCTCAGGAATGCTACCTTCCTCGCTGTACCTCTGAAGGACACCCTGATGACCCTACATTATTTGTTGATCCCCCCTAGCAGTGGTCCTAGCATAGGCTCGCAATTTACAATACTAATTATAGCAATAACTGAGCTTGGTAACTAATGTATAAAAAATGAGTATTTTATAGTCTTAAACATTCAAGCTTGTATGGGGAGCGCTTTGTAGAAACATATAGATGTAGAGAATATATTTTCAAAGTTATTTATTCAACATACGGTGATGTCACGCAAGGATTTAAATGTTATGAAAGAAATATAACATGTCTAGGACATTACTTTATTGAGATCAAAATTAAATCAAGGCAAAAGAAAAGAAAAATCATAGTGTTAAGCGGTTCCTTCATCCCAGAGGCAAAAGGAACTCGTTTAAAATTCTGTTTCGCGCTCATGACCTCATCCATTATAAGGATCCGCCTTCTTTTCTGATCAAGATAATTATCATGAACTGATAGTTCATCGTTCATTGATGGTCTGTATTTCTTTTACCCAATTTTTTAATCAGTGAAGAGTCTCCTTACGTGAGCTAAACAGTGCGTGGTCATCATTTAATACCCTGTTGCAATAATTTTCATAAAAATCCAGTTTCAGTCCGTTATCAAAGAAGGTGATATTAACGGCAGAGAAAAAGAAGTATCGGAAATAAATACAGATAATTTTATTTTGCCACGCTATATACTCATCATTATTGTATTGCAGCAGCCAAATATATCCAGTACAATTCATTCAACTAATAGAGACAAATTATATACGTACTTGAAAGTACAGATCATGACGCCAATGGGTCCAAAACGATTACTAGAAGGCATCTGCATGCATTAAAATAGGAAAGATCATCAGTAAAAATCATCATTACAATTAAGCTGGCAATAGAAATAATTGAAGTAAATAGATACGATAGTCAAAGCTAAAGAGGTAATAAGCATAGATTTACGCGCCTGCTGATATTCCATAGTATAATCATTTTCTATTTACCTATGTTTCTTTGCCAGCTGAGTGAAGGTTTCTTCCACCAGGGAAACGGAAGCTACATTTCTGTCATTGCTGATACTTCATTAATACCTCATTTATAGCCTTGGTAGGTAGATTTAAGTTTTTATGGGTGCGTCGACGACTAAGGTCATTTGCACCCCATTTATAGTCTTTCTAAATACTATTCATCACAATGGAAATAGATTTCCTCCAGATAATAACGCATCAGTCATTTATTGTATTGCTAAGAAAAGAAAATCAAGTTCAAAAATAAAAAAAACTAAAACAAAAAACAAAGATTTTCACTTTCTAAAAGCTATTTCTATTCATGCCAACGTGATCAAAAACCATTCACAAAAAATCTAGAAAACATTATAAATGATATAAATGAATAAAAATTATAAATGAACAGATATGAATTTGATTCACAATTTTATCACGAGCCTAGCTTATGAGAAACCGTAGGCAAAAAAAGCGCCACTGGTGTCTCATTTCTCAAATGTTTATATTTTGCGACCTGAGTTTTCTTAGTAAACCGACAAATAGGGCTAAATAGCTGGAAGGAGAAATGCTTCAGGTGTCCTAATTCTTTAAAACCCTTTACCTTTAAAAAAAAATAACCCTTTTATGAGAGGACGCGATCCCGCAGGGTATTTTCAAAAATGAGATAGCGGAAAAGTCTGGGGAAAACACGGCTGCAGCACGCATAAATATTTTGTCGAAAGAGGAAGTCATAGGGAATAAAAGGTCTAATACGACCTCCAAGGAGAAAGCTCCTCAAACGGAGTTTCCCTCCACAAGAGGGTACGCTTTCCTACCATCGCGCCCCTAGAGAAACTCCTGCAACAGAGTAGACCCTTATTCCGGCTCCATATCTTGCCAATTCACCTCGTTTCTACCGAGAACTTCGAAGGTAACTGTCAACCCCTCAGAAGGACTTGAGGTTGGAAAAAATAGGAACTTGGTAAAGGCCAGAGGGGTAAACAGGGAGAGAATGGTGCTTAGAATATGAAAAAAATAAGGCTTATGTGTCTGCGTGAATGTGTTTTTAACTCGGCATAGAATTGGGAAGGAAAACACGCACAAAATGTGTAAAAGATCGAAATTAAAATATCGTGTTATTTCGTATTCAAAAGAGAGCGGATGGCAATATAAAATGGAAGAACTAAAAAGAGTAAAGTTTATTTACTTTGAAATTCAACCATACTACATTTCATTCTTTCGGAAATTTGTTGAATTTCAACAATTGTTAATTGAATACGAGTATTTTTATTTCTTATAAATTCTATAAAAAGGTGTGCATGGAAAGACTTCAGGCAGTTTTTTTCTATAATTTGAACGAGAGATCCACATGGTAAGATTATTGAATCGGGAGCTTTTTCACACTCTCAAACAACATTTGATGATATTATATTTCAAAAGCATGGTTATTTTAAAAATAGCTGTTTGCAAAGCGAAAACAAACTACTTGAATGCTGGGTGAAGAGAGCGTGTGAAAAAATGATGGGCACGTGGAAATGGGAGTGGTATTCCGAGAATACTATTTCCTACGCCCGTGAGGACTTGGAAGAGAAGTTGCCTCGAAGAAACAAGGGAGGGTGTGTGGTACCCTTGAAGGGTTAGGTCGCGAGAGACGTGCTCATCGCGCGGGTTGAGCAGTTGCTGGGAGGCAGGAGGGCATCAATCGAGGGTTTGGCGTGGTTTAAGGAGGGCAAGGAAGAAGGAGACGAAGAAGGCGAAGATTATGAGCAAGAAGAGTGGGGTGGGCTCTCTACAAAAGATCCAAACGGCACGGAGTGATGATGCTGTGAAGCGTGGAATATTAACTTCAAATAAAGGGGAGGCGAGGGAAGCAGAGGGTGCGACACCAACAGATGGTGTACGGTTGCGACGGAAAACACACACGCTGACCATGGAGAGATATAAGGGGAAGATAAGTTCATTCTTATCATTCCCCTGCGATGCACTGCAGTAACATCCCTGATATTATATTCACAGGAGTAAAGAAGAGCGAGCGCGACGAAATAAAATAAACTTTTACATCCCTACAACGAAAATTGATAAATAACTACGCTTTCCTTGAGGGTATAAAAGGATTTAACTCTTGCATAATCATTTTCAAGCAAAAATTGAGTTTAGATTTAGCTTATCGACCCATAGCAATGAATGGCTAACGGTTTTTCAGGGAGTAATTTATTATCTTTTTCTGTTCAAACTATAGAAATACGTCAAAGATCTTTACATATATACACACTTTTAACACACTTCTTTACATATTTATAAATGTGATTTCACAACCATAAGGCATATACATATTATGAGCAGAAAAAGCTTAGAAACCTTAATGGATGGACGAATAAGATTTCCAAACACCAAACGAAATCATATATGTATATTGAAATTAAGACTCCGTAGGAATGAAGTCAGCATTAAACCAAACATTAGGAATTAAGGATGGCCATGATCTTAAACTGCCTTTGAACATACACTTGAATAAATTAGTCTGGAGTGCATCGGCTAATATTTTATAATTTTTATAGAAAATCTGTATTTTATACTTCAACTGTATCACACAATATTTGCCTTCCGGAGATGGAAAACTAATAATGTAGAAAGATTTCACGCTTTCCCGGCGAATTGCAGCGATGAACTCTTCTCGGGCTCTACAAAGGGTAGAGCCTGAGAAGAGTACATCACTAATAATGTAGTATTTTCTTCCTTAACAATGAATATGTGCGTACAAATAAAGACATTTTCATGTGGGACATTAAAAATATCAGTGGAATGGTAGAATTCAGATACTTCAGAAGTTAGAAATCAGCGTCTTAATTTAATTTTAAATATTTCGTCAGGATCATCAAAGATATCAAAAAAGAGTAGGTTTTTACTACTAAATGATAAAAATAATAGTTTACAGGGCTATGGCCAAAGATATAGGCTGAAAATTGTTTTCTTCACTAACATAACTTCTTGAATATGCTCACGCCTGAAGAAAAACATCAGATAATTAATGGTGTGCCTCAGATGGTTTGAGAGAAACCAGACATTTCGAGATATTACAGAAAAAACATACAAAACTAAATACAAGAGAGCCAATGAGAGAGCGTAATACTTTCAAAAATAGACGGAATGGTGCGAATGTGTATAGAATACATTCCTTTTCATTTCAAGCAAGGTTCCATTAAGTTCCACTGTAATTTAAAATATACTAATCTAAAGTTCTATCTTCATGATGAGGCCAAGGAAACAATGCACTTCCACAAAATGCATTTATTTACTCACCTAAACCGTAGTTCCTTCACTCCATACTCCTCCCCCCTCCCTTTCCCTCCCCCACTGTTAAATTGTATATAAGGGCCTTACAATTCTGTATTTGACACCTGAAGATGATGCTATGCATCGAAACCATGGTTGTGAGTAAATAAATATATTTTGTGGAAGTGCATTGTTTCCTTAACCTCACCATGAAGGAATTCCACGTAGTCAAGCCAGACTCCGTCAACTTCGATCTATCTTCAGTCCCAGTATGTATATGAGATAACAATACGAGAATTATTGTCAACATTATGGAATTAAAGTAAACTCTACCTCGAAGCAAAGACTACGCAATTTTATCATCTAGTAATTGATTTACATCAGCTGGAGCATAATCTTTGGTCTGAAAGCTGGAGATACAGTTTGAATGATGAAAACGCCATTGTTTATAAAAATTAACGCTTTGTGGTGGGCTTTAAATCGACGAGGACTATCATAATTTCAAAATTCCCAAATCTAAAGTAGTAAAAAATGGTACTCACATATAAAATGAAATTTCAAATAACGTTAGCAGCCTATCAGCACTTCTGACAATAATGTTCTTCTAAAACAATTTTTCCATGCCCTTATATTTAAAATATGACCAAACAAAAGCAATAAAAGGCTTTGAATCTCAACCACTTGACTGATTTTCACAGAAATCGTAAAGGGACTTTACATAAAGACGCACATATTTTAAATTACTCCACAAAAAAGCATAATTTCTGTTAAAAACAGAAAGAAAGGGCCTCCCATTCTACAAAAAAGAATTGTAAAGAAATAATATATGATGAGGAGAGACATAGTTTGGCTTCGTAGAAAAAAAAACAGCTCAGGAATGCTTCGAGGAGTAAGATACTTAGAGGGAAGCGACAAAAGGAGGGAATGACAAATAAAGCGAGCATTGAAGAGAAGGGGATGAGTGGGACTGTGTATGACGCGGTAAGGAGGAGAGATAAAAGGAAGCGGGACCCAAAGCTTCTCTGTCCGCACTCAACAACTCACTCCTGCAGCGCATTTGGCGAATTACAACATTATGCCGAGAGAGAACGAGCGGCTGGGGGAAAGAGGGGAACGAGATAAGGGGGCTGGAATGAGGAAAATAAAAAAAGGGCAGAGGTGGGGGAAAAAGAGAAAAAACAACAAAGCAACGCCGTGGCGAGACTCTGACAACAAGGCTAACTAAAGCCTCCTTCCAATGTCCCAGCTGAGCGCGTCCGCCAGCCCCCCTCACTAACTCTCCGACAAAGCACAGACAACCAGGTGGAGGAGTCGGGGAGGGGGGAGTGATTTTTCCCGTCATGCCCCTCGTCGCTCCTTTCCTTCGGAGTGGCCACGAGGTGCGCGAGCCAGGGTCCCAGGGTCGCGTGGGCGCGATCCTGGTGCGATTCGTGTACGCTCGAGGCACGGGAGTCTCGGTAAAAGATATACAAGGGAAAAAATGCACAGCTCGCAGGAAGGAATGCGCGCATGATTTCTTGATAAACAGCACGACGACGGCCAGGTACGTGTAACGTAGGTTGGCCGTGTGGGAGGAGAAGAGTTTTAGGTGGAGAGAAATCTAGAGAGAAAATACAGTGGTGAACGCCGGAACCGAAGGAAAAAGGCACGGAAATATTTCGAAGACGTGACAGGCTCTCGTGAACTCTGAGTGAAGAAATCCTCTTCTCTCGGTAGAGGAGATAATCGTGTCAACTCCAGTCAAATAGAACTGCTGCACATACTTCGGATATGGAAGAGGTAATTCACGATTTGGTTAATGGAGTAAAATATGTGGAGAGAGGGTTTGTGCAACATTTAATGATTTTTTAGCCGTTGTTTTGGAATTGCGAATCGAGTTGCGAGAAGTACACCAGGTTTTTTTCTAACACGAAGAACTAGAAAAGATTATATTGCTTGGGGAATGCAGTTTTATACGTTGTATGACTTCAGAGAGATGAGTACATACCATACTCGGCCAGAATTAATGATGAACACAAACTTATTACAGGGTGCAGGAGATGAGAAAGCCTTTCTAAGAAAGAAGGTAAGGTACGAACGAGGCCGGATCTCTGATGTGCCAGAGCTAAGAAAACTGGAGTAGAGAAGAGCTGGCTGAGCACGCATGGGCGTGCCGGAGATTGATTCAGAGGGGCGAGGACGTAGGAGGCAGAACCTGCCGGGGGCAGAAAGGAAGAGGAGTAACATCATCCACTCCACCTTCATCCCTATCTCCTTGAAAAGAACGCTTCTCCACGTCTCAGACGCTGGCTTTGCTAGCAAGGAGAGCCTTTAAGAGAGCAAAGAGGTAACGTGGGGGGTCGGGGAATATAAGAGAAGGGAAGAGAGGAAGAAAAAAGGCAACTGGAAGAGGGGAGTCTTTATCTTGGAGAGGTATAGAGGATGGAGAGGAACGGGTGAGAGGGAGTCGGAATGGGGGTCCGGAAATAAACAAACGCAAACCGGAGGCCCAAGGCATCATATATACGCTAAAATAATCACGGTAAGAAAGGAATTACGTAAATTAAGGCACGAATATCCACTAGAGGCCATAGGAACGCATTTAAAGTGGAAAGATTACTCCGAGACGGGGGTGGATTAGCGTACCTGATACATAATAGCTCATTAACTCAAGAGCCATGAGTGCGAAAATGGTGAACTGTTGACGGTGCACTAAAATCTTTCATTCTATGGAAATAACAGGTCAAATGTACCTGAGGATAAATAAAAACCGTGGACATTATTTACAAAAACATATCTTTCAAAAGAAAATAATACCCGAATAACAAAGAAAATAACCCCGAATTACCTAAATCATTGTGATATCCAAATAGTCAGTTTTTTAGTATAATGTAAGTCTATTATAATAGATGCAATACAAAATGTGGATTAATAATAAAATAATATTATGCGAAATATACTGTAATGGCATTAGCATGAGTTCAAGATGAATTAAAATGTCAATAACCACCCAAACACGTATAGCTGATAAAATTATGTACAGATAATTTGCACTGAATAATATAGGATGTGGATGAAATAAGTGATGGAAGTACAAGAAAAACTAAAAAAGTCGATAAATATATATGAATGAAGTTTTTATGAGATTTAAGTCTTTAGTTTCGTGCTCAAGTCTCTATGTGGTGGAAGGAAAACCCTTCAAAGAAACATGAGGCAGAGGAACATGAGGCAGAGGAACTTTGTTTGACGTGAGAACTGGACCTAATTAAAACCATATGGGACGGAGGGCTTTTCATGAAGCGACAGACGTAGCCCCTTGCTAAGTTAAAGAAGCTGCAAGTTTTCTTACCACTGTCAAACGGGGAAGGCTTCAAAATGAGTAAAAATAAAATGAAATCATAAGTTTCCACTAACATTCCCCTAACACGTAAACAAATATAAGCGTTTCGACCTTCCAGATAAATCTGGACATTGAAAACTAAGTCAGGAAAGAAGCAAGTATATTGCATTGCGTCAAAACTTCTAAGATGAACAAATCTCGTTGGATGGAAAGTTACCGTCAGCAATGAATGAAGCAACAAAGCTACACATAATTATATCCAATTTATTTAAAAATCATTGCTTTTCTTTCATTTACATTTCATTTCATGTCAAATAATCCAGAAAAAGATTTTTTTTCAAAACTAAATTATGAATAGAGTAATGGTGGATGAGAAGAATCAATCTATGTACATTTTCACAGACTTTACAGACAACACACCCCAAACCCCTCTCCCCCCACCCGCCCTTTCCCTTTATCCTCAACCCAAGTATATAACATATCCGAGCGTCCTGCAGTAAACGTTTGTACTTGAGAATGACGCCTTAGCATCGAAACGCGTAGTGCCAGCAAAATAAATTCTGTGAAAATTTATATAGGTTGTTTTTTCTCATTCAGCATGGTTTTTCCCCAAGTTAAAGCCAAATATATCGATTTCAAAGTAATGGTGATCCAAGACACTTCTTCTAAGTCTAAAACTGACACACACCAGTTACCAGTAACATGCAACGACAGAAAGATAAAATGAATTGCTGGGGAATATCATGACAACTGTAGCTTAATGGGAAAAAATAAATATTACAGCGTAACATCAAGTCATTGAGAAAGACTATGTACTAGTATTGTTTGAATTTTATGAAATGGTGACACTTAAAAACTTTTCATCTAAATATCACATTACTGATTCTACAAAAATGTCCTCAAGCTATGTATGCAGTAATAAAAACAGATTATCTCTCTTTAAAATGTATGTAAATATGTGGATCATAACTGCGTTTAAATTTACACTGCCCATCTGTTACTCGAATGGAGTTCCAAAAGAAAGCGTGAAAGGTTAACCATCTTTCAAAATATAAGTCTTTGAAAGAAGGCTGAAGAAAGAATAAGCAGAATACAAACTAGAATATACAAATACGTATTTACTCATTGTAAAAAATGCCAATTTCATGAAATACTATCAATACACTTCTTCCACCTCCTTGACTAATTTCTTATTCCTTATGATAATTCAAATACCTGATTCCTTATGATTCGCTAATTTCTAATTTAAATTCAGGTTTTGTACGTTGCAGTGTAATTAAAAACAAGAATTCTACCATAGCAGAAAACCAAATAATATGTCCACCGATAGACGTGATTCCAATCCAAAAGAATTTGGATATAAGATCCCCTTTTAAAAAAGAAAACACCACCCGTATAACAATTATGTAATAGAGGTTGCCTAAAACTACGGCGTTCTCAGGCTGCTATTGAATGTTCTGATTATTTTGCTCTCGTAAAATCAAAATCTTATCATCTGCTAACCTACTGCTGATAATGTGCTCAGAGGGAAAATGCGGAGAAAATGAGAATTATAAAATTTATTCCTTATAATGAAAAAAGGCTAGAAAATCCTGACGAGTTACCCGAAATTCAAGGAAGTCTTTCATGTTACAATTACTTTGTGAACAATCACATTTTGAGAATATTCTGGATGCACTAAAACCTTTCACAAACGGTCATTTACTTTCCCAGCCATCCACATACACGATAACTACTCCCAATCAATGCCTTTGATTTTTACCGATGAACTTGCATTTGTCAGAGACACGTACAAAAAACTTATAAAGCTCTACTTAAATATAAATAAATCTGATATCGTAAAGTGAGAGCACATGATACATTAACTTACAGTTTTTCAACGCATGCATTATTATACTCCTTGATTTTATCTCTTATATTCCTATATTTTTGCTGTGTTCCCCTTTCCCCCAAAAACTATACTCTGTATAATTCCAAGTAATTACGAAAAAATCGCTATCAATGGTGATACTGCTAATATTATTGCAGATAATAATAAAAAGTTTGTCACCGTATGATCTTCTTGCATAGGATGCAGCTAATTACCGCAAAGTAAGTGCATCATTAGAGATCCGAAAGTTTGTGGAATACGATTGTAAACCTTCGTTATCTTAAACTGATCAGTGTTGAGTGAAACACAGCATACCAACCATATTCATAATAGACACATATGCAAGAAAGAAGTGTAGGCTCAATGGTAATAGAAGCAAAAATTAGGGTAAGAGCCGGAAAAATGTCGGTTCCCAAGGGTCATGTGCTCAACCATTTAGTCTTCAAGAATGATTTCAGAGGGTACTTTGGAAGAAGCTTTTGAAGGAAAGAGGGAGAAGGAAACATATGGGGGGAGTTCAACGCGAGCCATAAGAGCTGGCGGTAGAATAGCGTGAGGGAACAAAAATGAGGAATAGGGATGTGAGAGGAGAGGATTAGTAGAAATGTTTTGATTCAGTCAGGGGAGGAGGCGAGGACAGAACTGCCCAATGTCATCAATTTTTTCTTTTAAAAGGCATCTTCTCAGTATTTCAGCGCCAGCTTTGAATGATGGTATTCGGAATCTATTTCGACGGCAAAGATCTCCATGTCTTTTCTTTCTGACCTCGCTCAGATCAAAAGAGGTACCTTCTTTCATCGCCTTTCTGATTTTATGCACTCGAACGCACACAAAACAACATAAACGCTAGCTACCTTATGCCACCCATGCTCCCTTTTACAGCCCACCCCCTACTCCCCCAACGAATCCTCAATATCACTCTGCTCTGCACTTCGATGCTCTCTTATCGCATTTTTCCTTGATGCCCTCGAAAAGCGACGAGAAATTTTTACGGCAGTATGACACAAACGTCTTTAGCTTAAGCGCTCATTGTGCGGTTCACCACGGAAGTCCACGAAAAACTCAGTTGAGAGTCACATTGGGGCAGGCCCTTTACAGATGCTGATAGGTAGTTGGACTGATTTTATCATAAATAACGAATTTCAAATGCCAATGCTGTAACGTCGATGACAACAATAGTGAGAAACAGGCCATAATATGCAAGTATACCTAGGAAAAGCCCATAGGTAAATGCATTGGTGAAGTCTTTTAGGACTCAGCAGCGGAAATGTTCCACATAGAAATATTATCTCATTCATAATGAAAGGCATCGTTCATGGTGCTTAACTACCCAGAAGTTTAAAATAACGTCAATGCTTCGATATTTTCATTTTTTTATCTAATAGGGACTTCCTAAATACCTCGAAATTCACCGTCAAGCCTATTTCAACATGAATGG
The DNA here is from genome assembly GCA_933228895.1 of Platycnemis pennipes. NCBI lineage: Eukaryota > Metazoa > Arthropoda > Insecta > Odonata > Platycnemididae > Platycnemis > Platycnemis pennipes. The sequence goes on along the minus strand of OW121851.1, from coordinate 132,085,390 downwards.
ACACTCTTTCCAAGGTTATTTTAGATTTTAAGGTGAAATAGGTCTAATTAGGTAGTTCAAATTTGAAAAAATATTCACTAACTTGTTAAAACTATCCGAAGTGTCTGTCCTTGCAATGAAAGGCCTTTTGGTCATCTACGTTAACGGTTAATATTTAGAGAAATATGCGACTCAAAAAATGAAAGAAAGTAGTTATTCGCAGAGATACATCAGAGATTAGGTCATTTGCGTCATTTAGAGTTAGTGGTTAAATGATATATATTTTAGATCGATATTTTATAGGATTCTTCAGAGTACAAGGAAAGGGTGGTGTGAGACACAAAGTCGGAATTAGCCTACCAGTAAAGAAAGACGCCAAGGGACCTATTAACTGGTGCAATACGACCTGAAGCATGCACAGAGTCGAATAAATAGGGATCTTCAAATATCACCCAAGGAGTCTGTTTAGAATGAAAAATATATTTCACTGCCTAGATTCGAACCCAGGTCTTGAAGGTAAGTACCCATTACCTTAGCAATCCGATCCCCACGAATGAAATATTTGATTTATTAAATAAAATATGAAGCAGTTTCCGATTTGCCAGGTTTGTTTTGTTAAATTGTATGCTTATAAAAAAGTCTGCATATACACATATACGTACGTATATAAATTAAAATAAATGCTGGCAACTTGGGAGGATATTCTTGTTTAGTCATAAAAAGATTAAATGAAAACATTTATAGCCTTGAACTGTAGGAGGTCAAAAAACAAGACTATGTATAGTTCAATAGCGGGTATGCGGCCATTAGTTGCACGACAAAGTTTCATGAATATCGATATAAAAAACCTTAGTTTCATCAAAGAGCAAGAAAAATACGTTATTACTTAAAAGTAATATGAACTAATAATTTAAACAAAACATGTCTTTTAATTCAAGAAACTGGGAACGGAAAATTCGTCATTCTTCAACGGATTTTAATATTTCATAGGAATATGATGCACGTATATGGCTAAATGGATTCACATAGTCACTTGTTATTTTAATGCCATAAAATATCTTTTGCCACTACTTTCTGCCCAATATCATAATTTATTCATCCCGGATTTATATTGTTTTTTTATTAAATGGGCGTTTTATAAACTCATCTTTTTTTAAATAATCAAATTAATATATTTTCCCCCCAAAAGGAAGGATGCAGCTTCGTGGAGTGTGATATACCTAGTCTTTTGGCTAAATGTGTCTAATGCTGTAATTTAAAGCTTCGTGATATAGAAACGGAAATTACGATTAAATGAAAGATTCTTCAAAATTATTTCTGAAAATAAATAATATTTGGTGTCAGGCGAGGCATGCATTCACCATTCGAGCTGTAAGAAAAGGAATTTTTGAAGAAAGGAAACTAAGAGGAAGGAAGAGTCCTTTCCTTTTTCGCTTTCCGGAAAAGGGAATAATAAGAATTATTCATGAATAAGGATCGACCGAGAGCGAAACGCAAACGGTCAAGAAGAAACTTACCAAATAAAACAAAACAAAAAGCATACGTAACTACGGAGCGGTAATCAACAATCGAAATAAGCTGAAGGGAATCGTCCAACAGATATGGGTTCAAATGGAATGAGGAAAGAAAAAAAATCGACGGAAGTTCCTCAACTACCCGCCCTTGATGCCGACATTTTCCGCCCCCTCTCCCAAGCAACGCCGACGAATTTCCACCCTTCGAGGCAGAGTGAGGGAGAAACGGAAAGAGGAGAGAGGAAATAGATGAAAAAAATTGCATGGCTCTCGCAGCGGGCAAAACCCCTCCTCTCCCCCCTATACTCCTTGCATTTATTTTCGATCAACACTGTCCAAAAGATGGCGAGGTATTCGAAAGCGTGCGGAGGCTATGAGGAAACGGAGTCGAATGGGAGAGGGTGGAGAGAGGGGGAAGTGGATGTGAAGGGGTGAGCGATTCCTGGCCGATTCTGGAATGGAATGGGGGAGGGAGGAGGGAAAGGGGGAGGCAGGGGGAGGTGAGGGCGAGGGGATGGAAAATACGGCGAGAATTCCTTGCTTTATTACCCTCATCCGAAAAAATACCTTGGCCTCCTTTACTCATTTTTTCTCTCCCTTTCTCAAACTTACTCAGACGCCCAGCACTAAGCTCGCCCACTCCACCTTATCCCCATCTCCTGTCCCTTACGCGAGGACCGACCAACTGCCTCGCCGAGAGTGGAACTCCGCGAGGGAACACCTAGGGGTGGGAGGGGGTTGAGGAATGGATAGATATCGTGAGGAATGCAGAGCGATCGCTGAGGCCCAGGGGAAAGAAAAGACTTCGCCAGCGCGCTTATGAAACAACTTTCACACACGAGATATTACCATTCCTCAATAATACTTTGGACGTCTCAATCTTTTTAAATGCTACCTGGAAGACGAAGCCCGGTGAATTCAAAGGATAAAATGATAATTCCTCTTACGCTATAGAAGAAAAGAAAAAGACGATTTAGTGATTAAAGGACCAGGCATTTCACGAGTAGAATTGATCTCAGGGTTTCGAAGGGACTGGGTGGTGCAAAGGATTGCCGGAGGAAAAGAAAGTAATTTCAAATTTGTCTAAGGATGGTTCGGATATTTATTCTGGTAAGTTTTATCCTGGAAATAGTGATAAAATGAAGAGAGGGGAGGAGAATCAATGCAAAGTTCTTTCAAAAAGTATAGTAGATAGATATAGGAGTATCAAAGTGGCAAACCAATGAAGCAATAAAAGTAGCCTAACGAGAAATACAATTTGCTCAGCGCATAGTAAAATAAATCTATTTGAGCAAATTACAATTTTGTAGGTAAGTTTGCTCCAAAACATTAGCTCCATAATCGTCGCTTCAATTTCATCTTAAAGCTGTGGCATGGAACAAGTTGAATAGAGCTGATTTAAAGGCAGTAATATTTAAATAGACGACAATACTAAACATTTAAGACATATCTTTCAATGAGCGAAATCCATTTTGAATACTATATAAAGTACTCTTCATTTACACAGTACTTTATTTACACATTTGCAAACTACCCAATTTAGGGGTATTGTGAGCAACTTTCTGAGTGCAACAAATTTCATAATTTACTACAGATTGTCAAGATAAATTACCAACCCCATCAAATAAAACTTTTGTTTAGGCGTAAAAGGCATCAATTATGATAGCAGCTCACTTAATTACAAATACATATTACTGTTCCCCAACTTGTATCAATGGTTAACTCTCACTTTAGTCCCAGTGTGTATTTGTTTTTTCTTAACTAAGCCGGGACATGTAAATCAGTCGTTGGAGACTAACGACGATTCACTTTGCGAAGTTGTGACGCAGTGTAAGAATAACGAATATTATTGTTATTTCATCATTTAATTTATCCCTAAATATGACCATTTTTACTGACATTATTCTCAGCATATCCGTCGAGTAATGTAACTTTTTGTCATTGGTATTCTTATTATAATGTAAGTAATGAGAGAAAAAGAATAAATTGACGTTTGAACGGAATTTTTATAGGGATAAACGCCGAGAATGTAAGGTACAAGAGATAAAATGGTAATATTGTAAAATAAATGGAAAAGAAACGGGGCATTGAATAAATCGCCTGATCAGAGGAAAACTGCTCCAAGAAAACTCACAAGGCCATACAGTTCCTTAAACATCTGAAAGGAGTAAACCCTTTGAGAAGCACGGATCCAGACTCTAGATAAAGGTAATATTTTTTGTGTCTTCACTTACAACAAAGAGTTTGTCAAAATTCCAAATTCAAATCAAATTTCCACATCTGTAGACCTGAGGATAAGGATATAGAGGAGATTTTTTACTGCTAAAATGCCGACTTATGTTAGCGTTTCTTATCTCATCTTTCAGCACCAAAGTACAAACAGATTTCAGCATAAACGACATGCCATGACGTAACTCTCTTTTAAACATATAGAATTCAGATTTTTTTCTTTCTCCTCCCTTTTCTTTATCCCTTACCACAGCTCTACAAACTGTAGCAGGGGTGGAATGAGTATATATGCATATGTAGATATTTCGTACCGAAGATATACTGTCATCATCATCGGTCAACAATCCTAGGATTGGATTTACGCAGCCCTCCACCCGATTCTTCTTTTGATGTTATTCTTCAGTTTTACATCCATCAAAACCTGTTCCTTATATCTCGTATACTGTAACTTGAAAAAATAAACAAATGAGCTAAAATATAGCTTATAAGCACCAGAAATTCAGTATCTCATCAATTTGTTCCTTTAATAAAGTAAATAAAATCATATTCATGCATAAAATTCTCTTTATGGCATAACATTATGAGTCTAACTCTAATTCAAAGAAAATGATATTCCGGTTTCTTATTCCAAATTATTTGTCACAAGGGACAGGCTGTGCACACGCCATTACAAATACGTATGACACACACATCAGGAACTGTTGGTAACAATCAAACTTAAATGTTGCAGTACAAATGCTCATACCAACATATAATAAACCTTCTTCCTATTTTTATCATCTCCAAATAAATTTATTTAACATCAATTGCCGATCCAGTCCAGAGCAAATATATCACTTTGAAACCCTTTACTTCTTTGAATCCCCTCAGGTTTTCGTTATGATTTTATTTACCATAGTAATGTGTGGTTTTTAATACGTGTTGAAAGTTTGCACAAAAGTAGTCTATGTATATTGTATATGTAGGTATATATGTATATGTAGGAGCTATGTATATATGTATATGTAGGAGCACGATTATGGAACAGTGTTCCAAAGAATGTGAAGGATTCTATCTCTTTGTCTGTTTTCAAGCAAAGATTTTTTCGCCTCATACAAACCCTCGAAAGTGTATAACTTCTGTTGTTATTTCTTCTCTCTTATATTCTCATGTTATTTTCACCATAATGTATCCGCCCATCCCCATATTTTCCCCATATCAATTTTGTTATTTGTCTGTTATGAGCTCTATTGTATTGTATAACTCAACTATGTTCTTAATGGACCAGTCCAAGAACAGTAAATAAATATTATTATTATTATTATATTTCTGTAATCCTGAACCAAAACACACTTAGCTCGGGAATCCCAACGTTATTCTTCCATAATTAACCCTAAAAAAAACATCATTCTTGGTAGCCTATACGAGTGACATAATCCTATAGCAAAAGTGAACGAAATCGGGGACCACCCAGCATGCCCCATTGCCAACCATAAATCTAAGCATTGAGGCCCTGCATTCGCATTCCTTACGCGTAGAGGGTGAGCCCGCTAGAATGGCCGATGTTTTTATAGAGAATGAAAGACCCTGGCGCCGCTGAAAAAGGCAACCAAAAGAAAGTCTCGATTAGGAGTGAAGAGCGCATACATACAGCCTGCTTGCGGGGTGACTCCTCAGCATACAGCCATTTTAGAGATTTCCCTGATCCTAACTTAAAAATGGAATTGAATCAAAGCATGCCCTCTGCTTATATTTTCAATAATAACCGTTGACTCTACGTATCTCTTTCTACGCCTAATAATCTATAATACCTCGTTAGGTGCAGCCCGGAAAACACCTTATATGACTACAATATTCAAATCAACAAAAGCTGCAAAAGGTGGTGCAAATGTTTTGTTGTTCAATTCATATATTACGTAAGGGAGTCTGTCAATTGCTAAGGTATACCATCGACGGGGAAATGGGGGTTGAAAACTTCCACTGCGTTAAGATATAGACATATAGACATTCTCATATTAGAAATTCCTTTGCTCAAATGATAATAAGAACAGAAATAATAATTACTGAATAAATCTACATATACTGGCTACCCTGCACGCCACTTCCAGGATGCGTGTCAGGAGGTGAATTATCACCAAATATACACTGCCTTCATTCACTGCGTACAAGCACCAGAGTTTGCATACGTAATAAGTGACTACAATGAATACCTTGCGAGATATACACTACAAATTACACCTTTTAGCCTACATGTATGGAAGTTTTCTGCAAAAACACTGCAAGTAATTATTAATGATATTAATGATTCATTCTGACACGCATAATTCACCAATAAGTTATACTGGTAAGTGTGGTTCATCTATACTGATATTTTGCGTGTAATTTATAAGTAAAAGTATTGATAATAAAGGAACGTATTTACAAAGAGTGCCTTATTTTAATTAACAACAGTGATTACTCACTGACAAGGTTACGTATTTACGGAGGAGAGTTCGGAGAATTTAAGGTACGTCATAGGAAGGGGTAACATTAACGAAAAATCAGCTTTAGCTAATATATGGCACTTTAAGAAATTTCCATCGTTAAAAACACGGAGAACACTTTAAAGTATCGGAATGCCAAGGAAAATGACTGATCGTAAAAATTTATCTCATGGGAGGAGCATGAAAATCTCTCCACATACCTCCTTCAATATATTCAAAATAATACTAATTTTCCAACATATTTTGCAGCTACAATTCGTTTCCAACAAAAAAATGTTTCCCTTGCCAAGTGCGAATTATTTATCAGAGCATTAAAAGATAGTATTCTCGAATTAATTTTTGGCAGAGAAAAGCTAGACTGTGTTCTAATCTATTGTATCAAGTACTGTATAGTAGAGAGCCGTTATTTAAAAGCAATCGACCAGCGGTAAGGTACTTCGCACAAGTTTAAATCACGGAATTTCACAGGTATTTCAAATTACGCTTGACTTGTCGGGTTTTCCGATTTGGTTAAACGTAATTCCACTTCTCAATCATTTTCAGGTTCCCGGCAGCCGCGATGGAGGACAGGAGATGAGAGGGGGGCATAGAGGGTTTTAAGTAAAATGGATGAAGTGGGTGAGGAAGAGCGTAGCATCATAACTATCGCACGTTGAAATGGCGGCGGGCAAGAGGATTGGTGGAGAGAGAGCCGGCGAAAAAGGGGATAGCGATGGGGAGAGGTATGGGAGAATTCTCTGAATAGGTAGACCGGAAGGCCATTAGTCTGGGGCTAGCAACTTTCATGACGTGATATTTGAGCCTGTGCGTGATTATCCTCGCTCGAGCGGAGGCATGGAATGAGGGCGATAAAAATTCTCAGAGGTCACGAGCAGTAACTCTTTTTTGAACCGCGGGATGATATAAAGCAACGAATTTCCAGATGGATCGCATGAATGAAGACTAGTGTTCAACCTACTCGGTGCATTTAAATCGCAGGCTTTTTTCAAAGCATGGAACGAAAAACGTGTTTACCATACGGTCACAGATCCTATCTCGGACTTGACCACTCCAAGAGGAATAGGCTGAGAGGGGCATATTTTCCCAAAGTCTTGTGATCGTGATGATAAGACGTGGTATTCCGAACACCTTGAGGAAATTAAAAAGGACAAATTAAACCGGCCAAAATACTATCGAGTTAAACGATTAAGTGGCTACATTACATTGGAGTATTAAGGCCTACAAGAAAATAATACCCAATACACCTGTCACTTCATAAAATAATTGAGATACGAAGAATGAGAACAAATCGTTTGTAACAATCTATTACTGAATGGAATGACAAATCAGTCTAGAAATCGTGATATACTACGTAATAAAGTGAAATGAGAACAAAAAGGTAGGTATATAAGTTAAAAACGAATTAGAAGGAATTCTCACTGTTGATAAAAAAATTCCATTGCAAATATAATGAACTTTTTAAAAATATCATGTTCCTTGTATTGAACTAATAGCGTGTACAGCGAATAGATGATAGTGTATAAGCAATGTGATTGAAACATAAACCACAATATTTTCCCATTTAATGCTTTGATTCGTTGTGAAAAGGTGAGAATCATTGCCTCAATAGATGGCCTCATTGGTACGGCATTCGTTACACAGTCTATTAGGCTGAACTCGCCTAGAATAGGTTTTTGTGATAACAGAAAAAATGTTTCTGGATGATTCTATCAGTGAAACAAATTGTACGGGGGTAAAAATGATTGCATGGTGGATATTGACACCAGTAAAGGATTTTACAGGAGTTAAGGGAAATAATTTTAGTAAAATAGTGCGCGTCCACGCAAGTTAACGCTTCTGAAAGACAGAGAGACTGGTTATCGTCGCTGGGGAATAACAACAAACAGGACGTAGAATTCACTTTTCAAAGGAAATAAAGCTAGCTTTGTTACACATAAGAGTAATGGTAAACTATGAATGGCAATGTACTAGATTAACATAGCACTTTCAATTAAATAAAAAATATTCGTAAAAAGTAGTAAATTTCTTTCAGAACATTATATGAAAGGACTCAACAAATATGAAATAGGTTTAGAACTAACCTATCACTATAGGTAATAGTAGAGCTAAAAAATCATTTTTTCTACGGATGTCTCAGCAGTTACTACCCGATGCATCATGGATATTAAATTAACTAGTCAATAAAAGCAATACACGAGAAACATATGCAATTATTTTCAATTTTTCGATTTGATTTACTTCACCGGTTCACGCTGAATTTGAAAATCAACCTAATAGATAGAACATACGCCATCCTATGATGGATTACATATGCATTTATCACTTAGCAGATGAGTCATAATGCCTTCCAACGCCACACGCCACGCAATGTGCGAATTAGCTAACTATTCATACTGATAAAATACGTAACATTGGTCTTAATTACCTTTGGCTGATTTCCTCAACGATAATCGGCATAACTATAGTAGAGTCGAGCGATCTTTAATGATAGACGATGCACTTTTGTTGAAACAAAAATTCGAACGCTCAACGTATTAATATGTGTGAGTGAAAAGACCACTGCAGCATTTAGAGATAGCATTTACAAAATGCGTGTTTTAACTTTGCTTCAGATAAAGATGACATAATAAAATATTAACAATTTCATGCAATATTATCTACACTAACATGCAAATATATCCCAACATTGAATGGATGCTTGCAGTATATGCCTGGGTTCTTTTTTCCCTTCGATGCAAAATCCAAATTATATTTCCATTGGTCCGGTAGGAGAAAAACTAATTAATACAGTTTAACGTCTTATTGATGTATTATTTTGTTCATCAAAAGAAACAATTCTTCTGGTTTAGGGAACGTTGGTTCTGAAATCTAATCGGACTCCACTCACGGGAGTTCCAATTACTGAAGAATTATATTAAATCTAAACCCCCATACTATTAAATGAATAATGAGGTGATAGTTTTCATGAATTTGGATATTTAATCAAGTAAGATTATTGAATTAGGCTTTTAATTACATTCAAAAGAAAAAAGGGGAAAGAGGACGTAGTCTTTGTGGAGCGGAGTCCCAAAGTCAATCTGTGGAATCTATAAAAACATACGCGATTTCCCGAAGTGATAAAAGGATTAAAGAGCCAATGCAGCTTTCAGACAAAGGAGGTAAAAATATTATTATTTATATCTCTTGAGAGGGGATTTGTTCCACTCGAACTTTTTACTCAGTCCATACTTCCATTCTTCCCAACCCGGACGATTTATTACCCCACGACTCACTCCGCCACCACCATAATATTGTTCTCGGAAACATCCCTCTGGCCCAATACATTCAATAATAAAGAAACTTCCGCGTCAAAAAATAAATAAAAATAAAAAGCGATACCAAGGGAAAATTCAAGACACTTCATCTCTCATCGTCATAGGATGAGAGGTTGTTTGAAGAAGTGATATGGATGAAGATGAGGGAAATATGTGGGTACATAAAACCAAAGAGAGAGAGAGAGGATTTAGAAATATAGGAATAAAAAATATATCCATCAAAAGAGGATGAAACTTTTCACCCCCAGAGGGCTCGTCTCTTGAAATATCTCATTCCGTAATGGAAATACTCTTGAAATGCATCCCGCCAGCGCATTAATTTGCTTAAATGTTTTTTTTTAATCTGCCCCAACATTTCGGAAATAATACTCAAGAGTCAAAGCACCCTTCCACTCTTTAAGCTGTGAAATAGATGGCAGAGTGAACAAAACATTAATTTTTTTATAAGGCTTTAGAAAGAACTGCAACTGCACAATGTTTTAAATAATACACTATATCTCACTAGAAATATACAAAAAGCTACTCTAAATTCTAGAAATGGATGTTCAAGATATATCATCACGAGACGGCGATTGGAAAATTAAGAGAATATTTCCTAGTATCGTAAATAAACGGCCAAAATTTTATTTGTAAATAATTAAAGTTGGTAGTTGAAGTATAGAAAAACTTATTGAGCTAAATACGTCATTGAGTTGAACCACGTTATAAACAAGATGAGGTCTTAACATAAAATTAAGCACAAAATAAAAATCATTATCAAGTGCTTAATAAAATTATAATGAATCGTGAAATGGCTTCCTAAACTACTTAATAGTAGGCCGTAAGAATGGGTTCTAGGAGCCAGGTCCATGCAAATGTTTTCAGCCAAATAGCCGACAGTTTTAGCAGAATAAGTTTCAGTATGAGAAATGAAAATATATGAGAGTGAAATTACTCATTCCTAGGAAGCATTTTCCCGACGCCTATTGAAATGAAACCAAGGAATTGAATCTCTCTATGTATCAAAGCTATTGATAGTAACATATAACTGAGCCACAGTGTTCCATGTATGCCAAACCAAAGTATCCTAAATAACGCCTTGAATGGGATAGACTATACATTAGCAACCACGAATTTGTTTCATCTTCAAATGCGTGTAGCATTGTCCCAGTAAACAACTTTACAGAGGAAATCAATGATCACCGTTATATTCTTTCAATACATCCATTTTTCGAGTGAATAACTTATTGATCAGATATATACGTACGAGAGGCTTGCAATAGAAAATGCCAGAAACCAAGAAAGTTTATTATTTAATTCTCTGTATTTTTAAACCTCCAATCATTATCCTCGGCATCCAATTTCCTCTCATTTTTGTTAGTTATACCTCGTATTTCATCACTTTTTTTTGAAGGGCTGCCGTTTAAATTGAAACCACATTTCATTTCCTTTTTTCCGAATCTTTGTTTGCTCTCGAGTGAGGTTTACGGGAGAGCTAAGAAGTATTTAAGGAACTAAAATATCTTCACTGTTGAGGTAGACAGTCAATGAGTTACCATTATGATCAATAAAGATATTTTTCACTATTAAGACCAAAAACGCAATACTCATGAATAATCCTAAGAATCTTGATTGGCACTGTATTTATTTGAAATTGCCAGCGGCATTGCTAAAAGAAAATTCATTGCAAACGGAAATGTGAGGATCATGCAGATAACCACCGAACCCCTCAAGGTCCCCTAAGAACGCTTACATTTCCATGAACTCCTCTCCACCACCTTGCATACTTCCCTCGACTGGTTGGCATAGAAACAAGGAATCTTGGCGGGAGAATCTTTTGATGAAGCCATTCTATCTCCTTCTGCCTCATTTCCCCTTCCTCCGCCTCTATTTCCAACAGAGCCACAACAAATCCTCCCCCATCACGCACCCACACAGAAAATTCTAACTCCATTTCAATATTCTTTCCCTTGCTGGCATGATGGGTAAGGGAGGTAAAAGGCTGCTGTGAGTGGGAGGAATCGGGGGAAAGAAGGTTAGGGCGGGAGGGACGTGGATGGAGATGCGAAAGGGAGTTGAGCTTTCAAGGGATAAAGGTAGGAAGGGAATAAATTTGGGTAATGTGAGGAGCGCTTGGGTGACGAGAGAGTAGGATAGAGTGGAAGCCAGGGACGAGCAAAGAGAGATGGGATAGGGTAGCAAATGGTTTTAGAGCAGGAGGCAGATATTCGATTGAAGGAGATAAAAGAGAGTCCCAAACACAAACTGAAGAGAGGATGAAGTGAGGAAGACAGTTTCAGCGTACTCTTTTACTGCGGACGCAAATACATACAGCCACGTGAGCTTCGCAGAAAAAAATATGTTCTGGAATGTGTTGCGATTAGTGTACAAAGCTATCTCCATTTCCATTTACATGAGTATCCTTTCTCTTCACAATTTACAGATCAGAAGCTTTTTTTTTATCCATATTTCTCTCCTCTCAACCAGGCGGCAACACCCAGCGACTACATCAAGGTCACACCTCTATTCTTCCCCACCTCAGGCCTCACTTTCTAAAGACTTCCACTAGTAAAGCCTAATTAAATAGATGGGAGATTACGTGAAGATTTGGCTACAGATATTCACCAAAAATGGCAGCCAGTGAGTTTGGATGTCATAAAAAACAATACCGGCGTATTATAGAGTAATATTTTCAACAATAATCTCTCACTGACGATGGTTAGCAGTTGCATTATAAAAAAGTGATCAGTAATTTCCACTTGGCGTATAATCAGTACACATAGAAAAATATTTTGATAGTAAATTAATTAAAAGTTAATCTATTCTTATTTCATTTCCATATTTCCTAACAAACATCGGTGAAACCGGCTAAACAAGTATTAAAAGGTAACACATTTTTCAGGATCGACCTGGCCGAACATAAGCATAACAAAAGGAGAATTATTTGCATATTTTTCATTGGTATATGAAGTGAAACATACGAATAATTCTTTTTACATCATTAAAAGCAGATAAAAATACCGGGGGTAAATAGAATACCACAATCTTGATTATTTACAGAAGCAACTATTTAGAAGAAAGACAACAACGAGGTGAAATCTTCCTCGAGTAATCTAACAGATAATTCCCCAATTCAGGAGGTTGTAAAGATGTTAATCGTGTACGGATGGATTGAAGGCTTATGAAGCAAATAATGAATTCTTTCCAATCCGCAACAATATCTAGTCTTTTGTAAAGTACTTTACAAAAACGCAAACACCATTGCATCCGGAAAGTTATAGTAAATAATATTAATTTATAACTCTAATGACTACCTACTACACAACAAAATTACTAAAAACTCGTAGCACTACTAGATATCAAATTACGGTAGCGGGCAGGCGGACGAAAAAAGGAAAGGCTACAGGCGTATTATTACGTATTGAACAAGATATGTCGATGGATCAAGAACCGATGGAAACAAAGTCCTCTGTATTTTAAATGCAGAAAAAAGATTAAGATGGCAAACATACGCTAAATACCCTCCTCTTCATCTGACCAAAATGAAGCTTCATTGCAAACTCTGTAGAAAAGGGAGGATGATTTTAAAACACTACCGTAAATGAGCATATGCATTACATCAACCAATATAATCGTAATAAATTTTACCCTGCGATATTTTTTGTATCCCTAAGGAAGTTTATTTAACGAACTACTAGCACAAATCACAATGCGATAAATACCATAACGTTTCGCAAAGTAAACGCCCTGCACCAGCTATCTCTACTTTATAATACGCTTCCAATTTTTTTATGACTCGGCCAGCAGAATAGTACGATTTTCGCCGATTCCGGAAGCGAATAAATCCATCTCCTTATCTCTTCCTGTCTTCACTCAACCCCATTCAGCCTCCAAAAGTCCCCGAAACTCTAGGATCGTTTCCATATTTGAAGATTCACGGGTGAGGAGACCTCGGCACGTCCAGAAAAGAAAATGAAAAAGCGGGCATCGGAATGTGTTTTAATGTGCGATCTCTTCGGCTCCCCCCACCCCGAGCGAATACACCCCCTTTCGTGCGGATTTGCAAACATCAATGGAATTCCATTAGCTGGGCGGAGATGGGCATGGCAATAATATCAAAACCATTGACCATGAAGCCAAGAACTCCGCCGCCGCTGCCGACGTCGATGCCCGAGGCGGCTCCCGTATGGTCTCCGGGGGGGAGTGGATCCACCCACTTCTTCCGAATGTGTTACTGCCGCCCCCCAGGGGGCGGGAGAGGGGGTGGGATCAGAGGGGGCGAGGGTGGGGAGGGATCCGGTTGGAACGTACGAACACGCGAAGGGAAGGGGGGTTTGCCTCTGGGTCGAGCCGAGGTCCACACAGCGTACGAACTCAGCTATATCTCACACAACGGCCCATTTAACCAGCCTCCTATTACACGTACAGGAAACGATTTGTGGACCTACATCTCACGCCAAACGTCTGCGACAGACTGCTAGTGAGGAGAGGGAAGAGAGAGAGAGAAATGAAAAAAATGTAGGGTGTGAGAAAGAGAAGGGTAGGAGTGGGGGAGCGAGGATTTGGAGAGGGTGGCGGAGGGAGGGTGATTCACCCCACCCGCCCACCCCCGCACTCACACACAGACCACTCCAGAGGACTCCGCGAAGACGAAATAATTGGATTCCAAAGTCCTGGTTCAGAGGATTTTCAGCGGATACACATGGCGCTTGCCCCATCCCCGTCCCGTTATTCTCCCCTCGCAATCCTCGGCCGCTCTCCTTATTTCCCCGTACGTCATCAGTTTCGGGATGGGAAGAATGGAGGGACGATGGTGCTATGGAGCCAATTTGATCTTCTTTTTCTCTCTCTCTCTTTCTCTCTCCCCTCGCCGCCGCGTGAATACGACTCTCTCTCCGCGCGCGCTAGTAGGTTTTCGCCGAGGCATGCCTTCCTTGGCTGACGAGCACCATTATCCGCCCCTTGCCGTTGGGTGCGATTCAGGGGGCGGGGGGGGAAAGAGTGAACGCCCCACCCCCAACTCCCAGTCGACGCGCGAGAGCAAAAGGGTGTTTGATTACGCCGCCGCGGTTCCTGCAATTTGACAGCGCATGCAACGTCACTTAGGGATATGCCATCCCGAGCCCAAAATCGCACCGCATTGATTTCACAATGGTGGTTGATCGACAAAAAGGCTCATTTTCTCCATAAGGTTAATGAAGACAGTTGGGTGGAACATGTTGAGGAAATAATTTGCTCATATAAAGGGTGTTTGTCATGGAGTCCGTTCGATGAGAAGGTATTCCATGTGATACCTCCCTGCCACGCTGTGCATGGAACTGCTAGGAAGCTGTAAACGCGAATAGAGGAGAACACACCATACAATCATATTGAGCGTGAAGAGAAGTTAAGTTTCGGATGTTTCATGGAAATCAACGATATTCCACCAAGGGGGTTGTGTTTGAAACCGTCAGGATTATGTCGAATAGGTAACCAAGGATTCACGTGGTGTAAACACGAATGGTTCGCAAATTTAGTTCATTTGAATCGCTCGTTACAAGGTCATTAATTGTTTTTACTTTTATTTTCGTCTATCTCGAATATAGATCCTCCAGACGAGACGAAACACAAGTGTAAAGAATGGATGAAGTTATAATAAGCGATTTTAGCACACCAAATTTTCGAACCATTCGTGTTAATACCACGTGACTCCTTGGTTACCTATTCGAGATAATCGCGATGGTTTCAAACACAGCCCCCCAAGAGATAAATTATGTAAAGTAGGATTATACAACTGCCGCGTCATCATCAAGAAAACGAGAAAAGTACAAATATTTTACGGATAATGTCCACATGCACCGCAGTGTTCAATAACCCTGAGTAAAAATAAGTTGGGGCACAAATTTTCCATTTAAGTTTTCCTCCTTCATAAAGCTATGCAATATCTGAAGATATGAATATGGAATATTGAATGACTCACCTATATAAAAAAACGAAGAGTTTAAAGGAGGTTAACTCAACCCATAATGTAATGTCTACTGCTTTGCTTTAAGATAACTGGGCTACGATAAAAATTCCGTCCACACAATATGCATGTTCCTTATGAAAAATTAGAATATTTCAAAGTAATAGGAAACAAAAAATTATTGGTAGGCGTTTTTTCTGGAAATTGAATGGATTAGAACGATATGAAATCACAATACATATTATAAAATTACACAAGCAACTGTAAATAAGAAATACAAGCGGTTCCTTTGTCTGGCTCAAGAAATAAATGGATAATGGCAAAGAGTACTGGAAGATCACATTACAAACACTCAAGGGTGTTCAGAATGGCTTTAGAGTGAGATGGAAAAAGTATAGAAATAGAGTCAAATGATGATGTACAAATCCCAGCTGTTGTAGTCTACCTATCTTGATTTTCAGGCCACCCTAAAAAAAGGTTTGTTAATGCGATAATGACTTTTAGCTTGATTGAATTGGAATTTTCTTCTTGTAAAAACTAAATGATTTACCGCATGAGGTGTAACCCTACCAGCAGAGTTTCGGAATAAAAGACTGCGATTAAAAGCTACAACACGACTTTCGGCAATTAAGTCTAAATGTGTCTAATAAATTGCATAGCATGATATACTTGCTTATATGAAAAGGGATGAAAAATAAATCCGACGCCCGCATTGCGATCGACAAACCTAACAGATTCACTTAAGTTGTTACTATTCGAATAGAGAATGAACGGCATCACGAATTAAACTATGTTTTTATTTGATTCCAGATGGATTTATAGTCAAAATCAATGCGTGACGCCTATACAGAGTATTGATTGGATTAAAAATTTTATTCGACTTCTCAACAGGCGCTTGCGATGATTTTCGATCAAATTAATTCCTCCATGAAATTAGACCTTTGCAGAGGACGGCAAATTGAACTCAACCAAATCAAAGTCGCAAAATATGGGAAATGGGAATTACATAATTCAGTACAGAATTCCTACATCTCTCGTCGATTTTCGCTCGCGAACCACTTTCGACATTTGGGGCCTCGAGAGCCTTCCCTTGGAAAGTGAAATGAGGCAGGACGACGCATGGATCGTGCCAACCGGGCCAACCTCCGTCCCGCGGGTGAAACGGACCGAAACCGGATGGTGATCGAAGAGAAATCACCCTCCCGCTCTTCTCTTTCTATTACGCGACCCCTGCGGCCCTGAATGCCATGACGACGGCGCTGCATTGCCTGGGAAATAGCCTACCCCTGGCTCGCGAGCGGGCGATGCTTCCGAACAGGATATCGGTGAAAAAGGAGCAGTAATAATTTATCGCTCCAGCGAGGAATACCCCCAAAATCATAGAACAGGATTACTGGATTTGTTTCCACCCCCGCCTGCCGAAGTTATCGGCAATGTTAAATGGGCAAACCGAAGTAATGCCGATGAAGCGTCTTTCTCCGAAATAAGCATCATCTATGTGCCACATACAAGGAGACTAAAAAATCCCGGCAGTAATATTTGGAAAGCTCTTTAAAAAAAATTCCTGTGAGAACTGATATATGCACAGCAAAAATCAGGATGAAAATCCATAGGGGAAAAGATTGAGCATCATTTATTAAAGTTATGGAATCCGCCAATCATTCATTTCGGACCGAATTTTTTCAGTACCTATCATAAGTCTAGTAATTAATCCATTAGAAGAAGCAATTGTCTTGATTAATGAGCATAATTACTCTGAGTGGCAGTGAAGTTCTTCCTGATGTAAAGTTTGCTCTTAAGCCGTGCACTGTTTCATTTTCATCTATGAAAAAAATAAAGAGCGAATCTGATTAATGGCATTTCAAAGGAGATTTAAATCATGATCATTAACTGGAACATACTCGATGGGCGTCCTCGCACGTTGAAAGACCCGGAAGGGACGAAATGGACCCATTAGCGTGAGACGAGCTGGGGAAGCACCTTTTGGCAGCTCCACTGATACTCTTGCTCTACATCTTTGTCCAACCTCGTGCTTTGTCCCCTGAAAGGCCTAGGGTTTTGACACTAATTCAAGCAAGAAAAAGGTCGGATCTGCCCATAACGGAATCTGGGGAAGGCGGAGGTAACGTGTGCTTCAATTGAGACCTGCCTCAATCAACTTTGATTAAATCTGCTCGCCCATCCTCCTACCCACATCCCTGCCTCCCTGGGTGAGTCCCTTTGACGAAACGAAGATGAAGGAAAAAAAGGAAGATTCGTGAGCCATCGTTCGAGGTAACGAAGTACGCTTTAGCCTTGAAAAATGCTGAATTCGCACTTCCCCCGGGATGCGGGTAAGTTAGATTGCAACGGTTCAATTTTCGGATGATTGTGATACTGCCGGTGGAAGCAGGTTAGTTTGCTAACGACGCAGATCCGAATGCTGAAACGGAAAACGGTCATCCGCTTACCAACTCCGATTTCAAGAGAATTTTGTTTCCATTTCGTAGTGACGTGGTGGGAATCGACGAGGCGAGGAAGTTGGTAATCAAGTTGGCATGAATTTTAAACCACCTGGTTCTCTTTGAAGCCACTTGAGAATCCAAACTGATTCCAGAACACTATTTGATGTCTTAGAAACCAATCCTAATTAAACTAAATTAAAATGACTTCATACGTCAATTAAAATAGCAACGTACCTTTTGGTCTTTAAATAAAATATCAACAGGGAACAAAATTTAAAGCAGTAAATATCAGTGATTACAACAGCAACTTGTAATTAAAAGAAGCATATGTTACCTTATATATATTGAAATGGAGGTATTTGCATAAATTTTAAAGTCACCATATATTTAATATACCGTCGGCCTTGAAAAAAACTCTTACTTAAAAAAACTACTGAAAATGCTAATTATTAAGCCCGCTAATTTTTCAACCACAGCCATCCCTTGAAATTTCGGTATTTTGGCCGCGCAATATTGGTTTTAAGTTCTTCTTCCTATGACAATTATCAAACAATAACTAAAACTAGATGTGGTCATATATAAATAATATACATTTCAGCATCAAAAATATGTATAATTTGTCATCAACTAAATATAAATGTAAAGATCGTTCTGATTCAGAAATTCTATTCCCTGACGCATTTTTTACGATGCTTCCGTTCTTTCTCACCCAAAATTTCCCCGGGGAAGAAAAACAACTCGCATGTTAGTTAGCTATTTGGGCGAGGCGACCAACATCTGAGTTCATTTGAGCCAAAAAGTATAGGTGGGCACTTGGGCAAAGGTCTTTCAGGGTACGGAGGAAGGGGGAGAGAAACCCGGCGTCGGAATTATTCTGTTCTTAGCGAAAGCCACCGCCGCCCCACCCGACAGACGCAGCACTGAGCTCGAATGCTCTCCACCCAGCTCTGAACTCGAATGCACTCAAGTAGGGATCCGGATAGCAATGAAAAAGTGCCGGGATTCTAACCCGGGCCATTTTGATGGAAGACCAGTTCTTTACCCCCACACCAACCCGATCTTTCCACCCTTAGCATAAACGCAATCGACACAGTAGTATTTACCTCACCTCATCAGGCAAAGTTTACAGGAAGGAAATATTTTACCACGCCAGGGTGACGCGCTGGAAATACCTCGAGCGACGCTATACCGAAGGGCAATCAATTAGCCTTCTTGTCCATCGGGGGCCCGGGTAAAGGCGGGGTCGGTGCGTAGACCGCATCCGACGCTCGGACTCTGTCCTCGTTAATGAAAACGGATAGCCGAAGCCCGCCCGCTGGATGCGACCTCGCGAAACTCATGCCTGCCACTACTCCTCTCCCTTTAGCCGCCCAGGGGAGGGAGGCCTCGCCCCGTGTTCTCAACACACGCCCCCGCTCGGAGGCGACGCGTCGTGACGCCTTCGCCGAGAGCTATCCCACAGCGAGAGAGGAGGGCGGGGAAGGGCGAGGAGCAGTAGGCCTTGCGGAGATATGCCCGGCAAAGAAGTGTGTCCACACCTTCGGAGCGCTTTGTGAGTCACATAGTGTGGCAGAGTGTGAGTAAATGAGAAGTGTACCCCAAGTAAGTTCAAAAGCAAAATGCGTCTCAAAAAATCGGAAAATAGCGTAAATTAGTCATGCTACACAATGAATAGACTTTGCGAACAAGAATAATGTTTATTTATCATCAGTCAAAATTCTTAGATTCATTAGACAAAAATCTCGACTCCATTCTCCCATCAGCTAATCTAAAGTGATCTTCATATTTACATATTTCTTCTCTTTCACATCCTTTATCGATTGTTCTATACATCTCATTCTAGGCCCTCATGTAACATTCTTACTATTCACTTGTCTTACGAGGATCGTCTTCATCAGACCATCATGTCTCACGATATGACTTTTAAGTTGTCCTGTCCTCTTATTAGGGTTTTAAGCTTAAGATTAAAAGTTTGCAGCAGACTTCTCTTTTCTTCCACTCTTCTTAAGACTTCTTCGTTAGTCATTTGGTTGATCCATTTTATTTAATACTTGAATTGTTGGTATTATCATTATAGACATAGGACAATTAGAAATCTCCATTAGAGCAGAGAATATTTTTAGCACCTAATACAGGATGGGCTTTTGAAGTTATCCCTGCCTAACTGGTTACTATGGCACATTATCATGATTATTTGACGTTTTTGGAACTACGCCTGAAATCTATTTCTAGGGAAGTCGGGAATAAGAGGGAGGCAACTGAGAGTATACAAAGTTAGAGGGAGGAAAAGGGTAGAAAAAATGTAAATGTAGAAAGGTTGGAGCAAGTAATGTGAAAGGGTGTTCGTGTATGGGTAAATAAGAGTTTCGGGCGCTCAACCTCTGGAGGCTTTTACTGAGATAACGATGTGGGTGGAGGTAGCAACGGGAATAAGAAGGAAAATCGCGAAGTGGCAGGAGGCGGAGGGGATGAGGATGGGAAAGAATACATATATATGCACACACATACACATCCCATTTACGTATGAATGCTTTCCACCAGCTCCGCTTCTATATAAGAAATCACGTGCAGCAAATCAAGCCTGATTCCCACCTCAAAATGCCAACTGGGTCGACGAAATCACGCCGATCGAAGACGATATATATGAGCATGATCGCCGTACTGCAAGCGACTAAAGGGACTT
This sequence comes from Platycnemis pennipes, assembly GCA_933228895.1. Lineage (NCBI taxonomy): Eukaryota > Metazoa > Arthropoda > Insecta > Odonata > Platycnemididae > Platycnemis > Platycnemis pennipes. The sequence continues at coordinate 132,064,842 of OW121851.1, read as the reverse complement.
CGAGGTGAGAAAAGGTGCGGGTCCTGAAGGAGGATGGTGGGGAACGAGGGCGGGAGTCGGATGAAGAGGATGGGGAGATGGGAAAATGAACTGCCTTGGCGACGGGAAGTGAGGGAAACGCGATTGGGAAAAGGCGCAGGAAAGGACTGCGCCGGCATGTTAAATGTTCCCTATATAGAGCTGTGGTTGAATTAAGATGTCAATATTTTTACTAGAATGTAAACACTGCTAAAAACGACGAAAGCGTCGATTATGGAAACATGCAGAAAAATGTCCCCGCGAAATAGAATTGAATTACGAAAGTCAATGCGATGAGACAATACCTTATTAAAAGTTCCTTTCAGTGACCGGGACTGGATCACTCACTTTACTGGATCACTCACGTAGCCAAGCATTTGTCGACGAGGATCAAATTATGTGGCACTAATGTTTTGACGGTTCATATGTATAGCTACCACATAATGTCTCACTATCTTGTTCGTCTCCATCGTAAACAATGCATAAGAATAATAGTAGTGTTATTTAATCTTGAGAATGCTAAGTTAAACTCAACGTCCTATTGCCTTGCATAAGGAAATTATTTCAAAATCACACGGCTGTCTATTTTAAACAACAACGCCTCCTATTCCATAGAAGTTATTTTGAACTCATCTTTACCAACTACTTATTAATATGACCAAACTTCGTATTGCGAAGGAAATGCGATTTAATTTTTTCTCTCAAAGTAACCTCAAAAAAGTTTAATTTCTGTGATAAATGGACTGATAAATCCCTCGGTAACACGCTCTCAATTAATATTTTAAGCAATCTCTAATACCCTAGGATCTGATGATAAGCTTTCCATACCAAAAAAATTAATGGAGTCATTCAATATTAGATTTCACTAGTTATTATGAGATATTAAAATCTGTTTAGATGCCATCTCATATGTAAACGTATTATGCAATTTCTTTCCGTTAGCATGTCCTTCTAAATCATTGCAAGATGGCCTTTTTGCCGCTTTTGACCTGTAAGTTCAAATACTCATGCGTGCAAAATAACACAGCAACGAAAACAGGAAAACGTGTGAGAAACATGAAAATGGGTTTATATCTTTATATCGGTATTAAATAATTATGAAAAATCTTGTACAGACATTCCAGTTAATGTCAACGAATATAATCATGAGTATATTTCATGTACTTCGCAGTCTTTTCTACCTTCACATATTGTTTACCAAAAACATCGCATCCTCACCTTTATTTCAACCACTTTATCCTGGTTTCGCACCCTAAAGGATATCGCATTGCATACCAAGGACCCGAGACTCCCCAACCTTGGCTGCCTTCATTAATTCCCGAAGGAAAACTATTGTATTTTAAGGACCTCAGCGAAGAGGGCGACAGTAGAATCGAGCCTTAAAAATAAGATTAGATTTAGCAAGGGGAGGAGGCGGATTTTGCTCGCGCGCGACTTGGGGTGAATCGGGGAACGGCGCTGAATCCGCCTCCCTGGGGAAGCCGATCCTCGCGGATCTTCTCCCCCACCTCAGCCGAAGCTTCTCCTTCGAACTACCCCAATAGCTTACCTCCCTCCCTCCCTCAGCGCCGTGCTACGAAGGGAAATGAAGCCTGGGATATCCCGTTGCCATCTCGTGGGAAAACCCCGCACTAACATCCTGGGATTAGAAACGGCTTGTGTACCGGGAAGGATGTCTCACTGGGAACGTCCTCAAAATGGCGGGAGGAGGAGGGGGGGTGGAAAGGGGTTCGTTTATATGTTATGTGTGTGTTGTGTGCGGCGCAAGGAAGAGGGCGGAATTGTGGGGGAGGAGTGGCGAGGTCTCCCCCCGAAGGGAAGGATGCGAAATTAGCTCCGTTTTGTGACCGATGGAGTGAGCGCGATACGGCAGCGGTGGAGGAGAGGGTGGCCCGAATTTTACGGCGCGGGAGCGGCTTCTTGAGGGTTCGCTTTAACGGCCTCCTGCTCGCGGGTCCTCACCGAGGGGAGGAGGGGAGTAAAGTGATAAATGAGCCTTTGTGACGTGCAAAAGGATAAGAACCTATTCAGTGACAAAGTATTAAGGGGCGCTTGAAACGGGGGATTTTGATACGCGACTCTTGTCACAAGCATTTGCAAGGTGTATTCACAGCGCGAGAGCATGGAACGACACAGCCAGCTAGTAGTGTCAGCAGCTTATAAACCTTAAATGGCATTCATTGTGTGACTTGGGAGTCCTGATCCTAGGGGCATTTTTAGGTCGTTCTCCTTAACTGCTAATGGAAACATGTGAAGCAGGCGAAGTCATATTTATGGCTTAAGCTGATGATTGATGACTCCACCGCAGAATGAAGTAGATTTTTGATGACCAGACAGATATTAGCGTTGAATTAAATAGCCACTTACAACTCGCGAAGCTTCCCCAAAGATATGGCTTTGATTGTGACAAAAAGTAAAAATTTCACTGAAGACTAATTCACCCTCACTCAAAGCTGTTTCCTTCAAAAATGTATCGTTACAATCTAAAAATTTACAATCACTTGAGAGAAAGGTTTAGCCTTGACTCCGATAAAAATTCAAGGAAATTCAAAAATTCAATTCGAAAATATCTTGGATATAATAAATTTAACTAAATTTTTTTTTCTACTCTAAAATTTTACAATCGCTTGAGAGAAAGGTTTAGCCCTGACTCCGAGAAAATTCAAGGAAATTCAAAAATTCAATTCATCCATATCGTGGATTTAATAAGCATACCAAAAAATATTACACATACAGACCTCAAAAACCGGGAATTTTACCAGGCCCTAAAGTTCGAAGAAATATAAGCCTAATTATACAGTATTTTTCCTCACAGTTATCCATTTTCAAGTTTAAGATGGAATTAATGGCCGGATTAATGCCCTCCCAATTCGAAAAAAAGGTTGCCAGGAAAATAAATTTCCTTGTGCATAAGGAAACATGCGTTTTGTTTTCAACAATCTGTCATCATATAATTCAAAATATTGAATTTAAATCCGTGAGAGAGATGGAATTTTTAGTTTGCACATACACGAGCTTTATTGAAAGCACCTAGTACATTTCATATTAATACAGGCATCCATAAGTTGGGTCTAATGATGGAAAAATGGTATAGCATTAAGCTCAGAATGGAACTATTCACAGAGTACTAAAAACATTATAATGATAACATGATTTTGTTTTCCCCGTCATTTGAAATAATTATTCACTTTCACATTAAAGTATCGTCAGAGTTTGTATTGACTTGATTGTTCTAGATTTTTTTACATTAGCCTGAAAAGAAGGCACTTGAGAGGAAAAGAATCACTGTGTCCTTACCTCATTGGTGTTCCATCGATGTCTTTGCGTTGGAAAATGATCCGCCTTCGGTAGGCTCTCCAGGTTTTCTGGAAGCTTGATTGGCTCGCCGTCTGGAAAGAAGAAGAGACGAACACCTTTAAGTCCAAAACGTCATAAATACTCAGAAAGCACACGTGGATATATATATATTTCTCAACATTCATTCATTGGCATAACTCCATGTCAATGTGGTAAGTTTAATCCCTATCCACGTTATCAAAACAGACCATTTTACGTTCTCTCCATAAAATTGTACGGCAGCAGAGCCGCCGAGAAGTTAAACAAGGCAATTATTAAGTGTTTAGGTTAACAGTGCTTGAAAACCATTATTTTCTATGCAAACAGAAATACAGATAGATGTTCATTTGATAATAAGGTTCCTGTTAGATGGCAAGGGTGGGTTTACTGCACGGCACAGCTCAACCCTCTGGTGCTCAAATACAGCAAAGGCTAGCAACCCATGACATGGTGGAATCCCAAGCACGTTTTATGGGCTTCAAAAGTCCTTCAATGGAACACGAAACACTATTCCCCGGAGGAGCACCCGAAATGGAGACTGGATAGTGGAGACCAGATGAAGTGAAATCAACGCAGTCTGCTTTCATCAATACAAAGGAAAAAGGCCAAAAGTGGGGTTTGTTTGATACACCAAGTGGATAAAGTACTACTAGCGGCCAAAAGAAAAACCACCACAATACGAAGTACGCTTCTACGAAGTAGAAGCAAAGAACTGCAACGTTTGTAAAAAAAGAATGAACGAAAGGCACTGCACTATGGAAAAACTGCCGAAATAAATTATTGGATACCCAATTGTTATCAGGTGGTACGTTGAAAAGCCTTGAAGAAATTATAGGAAGTTTAATTTTCTTTTGCTATATTAAAAATTATATCGTTAATTGATCAGTTAAACTATAAATATATGGAAAAAGTCTTGTCCGCGTACAGTAAGAAGTAAGGAAATTCTTAACGCGAGATCAGCATGAGTTTTGTTATCCTACCCTCATTCTCCACCTAGCCTACTCTTACCCAGGCTTCTCCTGCATACCCCCGCTGTTTCGAGAAAAGGATGAGGGCTCCAGAGCACGAATGCTGTGCTCATCTTGGGATTAAGCTAGATTAGATGGCGCGATATTGGCCAACGTACTGTGAGCCACTTACATCTTGAGAGCTGAGCGGGAGATTTAATAATTCGTTTCTACAGCGCACCATCGTCGCCCAAAATAAAGTAAAAGCTTATTGTAAAAAAAAAGTGCAACTTTATTTTCATCCATTTTTTCCTTGAATCTCCCTCATCTCCACCTTATACCTACTGTTGGTGACCACTACCTATGCATTTAGATCTGGAAACCTTAATTTTACCAGACCTTGAAATCTCATGCATACGAGGGTCGTTCAATAACTCCTTAGAAAATCCAATCGGTGGCGATGATATAATCGCAAAAGGTTTGCTTTTTGTAAGGGTCATCTCTCATTAGACCGCTGTAAAATTTTCAGCTATATCCATCACGTAGTTTCTCTAGCTACCAATATTTTTGCTAGAGGGTTTCGTGCGGTGAGGAAACACTTCTATTTAAAAGGTTTAATACCAAAAGATAACGACGCCGAATTGGATGAAGTTCGTGGTACATCTGCTACTGTGTTTGCGACTGTTTATTATTGGGGAAATGAGTTTATATGTGGCTGCACATCCACAAATGATAACCATCGTTCGGGACGTCCGGTGGAAGTGACTTCCTCCGAAACAATTGAAAAAATCCACAATATTATTTAAAGTGATCGACGAATCAATGTGCGCCAAATAGTTGAGGCCACAGGCATATCACAAGGCACAGTGTTTTCAATTTTGCACGAAAACTGGGGTACGAAAAAAATCTCGGCAAGAAGGGTGCCGGGTTTTCTCTCAATGGAGAATAACGCAATCGTGTGTATCCACTCGGAGGCTGGTTCGGCGATTATCCATCGCAACCCTGACAAGTTTCTGTATCGATACATAACTGTGGACGAAACATGGATACACTACTACCCACAAGAGACAAAGGAACAATTGAAACAGTTGGTTTGTAAAGGCGATTCGGCTCTCAAGACGGCGAAGACGGAGAAATCGGCCGGTAAGGTAATAGCAATGTCTTAATGGGATGCACGTTGAATCATCTCGTTGAATCCCTCGTACATTTGATATTGGCAGACATAGAGATCCTAAACACAAAATAATGCGCATTAAATTGCGAGTCGAAACCAACATGTCCTAAATCTAATGTATTTAGAACAGATCTAACTCATACGAACCACGTGCTATTAATTTTAGAATTGCATTAACTAAAAACATACTTGTGTGATGTAGCATAAAACACAAGTAGATGGAATGATGATATCATTTGAACTATGATGAGTGTCTGTGTATTGCCATACAAAATCCCTCAATGAGTTCTCGCAGAAACTGCCTCTTCCGAAGCTATATGAAATGAAAAATCAATATGCTGTGCGCAAATAATTTTTAACGCGTTCACAGAGCTAATAAAAGTATCCCACGAATCATTATTTGTTTACTGAATAATATTAAACGCGTCTTTTAAGTGCTTCTTACTCTTTCAAAAATAAATATTATTCCCAGACCAAGATTTAAAAAAGACTATTGCTTACTAATTTGGCCATACTCTCAGCATGTCTTAACACCAAAGGATGCGACGGGCGAGGGTAGAGGTTTCGTAAGGCTCTCGGTTACTGTAAGAGTCCTCGCTGGGTCATCAATGTGGATTCGTCAAAGGGTGTGAACCGAGAAAGTTGTCTGACTTGGGAAAACGCCTGTCTAAACTCAGTCCGTGGCCGATAAATTATGCATCTTGCGAAGGAAAATACGCGACGCTTTCGCAAACGGTCTCTCAATTTGTCATCAAAAATTCATTCGTTCGGCCATTGAAGGGGAAGCGACTTAAGAGCAAGTCGACCACGAGTTGCCGCCGACTGTTGCTGAAGCGTGCCACACGAGGAAAGTCAAAAGGGGGATGAAGAGCGGGTCGGAAGAAGAGCGGGGTCGGAGGAGGACCGAATCATTCAGCCGAACGAGTCGCTAAACTGATGAATGAATTCGATTCAATCTTCGGGGCGAGCAGTGTTTTTGAAGTACCTGAGTTATCCATCATTTCCGATGAAAATTGATGCAAGCGAAAAGCGGCGGAACACAACGGAGTGGTTTTGATGAGTTATTCATGGGGCGAATGCCTTTTGATTCTGTGTCATTTGTAACGTTTTGCTTTGATATGGCCGGGCAGAGCCCTCTCTCCCAGCCGCTCTAGTGAATCCACTCCGCTATTTGAATTAGCGGCCTCAATTACGGCCAGAGCTGGCCTAATATTTTGCGAGAGGGTTGCCTGTTAAGAGGAAAAGGCAGCACGCGGAGGGGACTCTCACCATCGTCTCCCAACAAGCGAGCTTTAATGTCCGAGAGTGAATTACCGCGGTTACTACAGATGGGAATCACCACGGGAACTAATGCACATCTCCTCGATGCACTGGATAGACCAGAACAAAATTCGACAGCTAGGTCCAACTGAATGAGCACAATGACCCTGCAAATTGGAGATGAGAATATCATTGATAAAACGAAATAAAATGTCGTCTGAAGATAGCATCGTGAGAGGGGATCTATTTTAAAGGCGACTATGTAAGGGATATAAGCATGCAGAGAGTGACAGAGGATGCGAAATATTTTAAGTTAATGAAATGACTGAGGGAGATACTGGAACCAAATTATTCATGCACATTTTAAATAGTTTACCGATTGCATAAAGAACAAATGCTAGCGTTTCAAGGAGGACAACAAAGGAATTAAAAACGATTTTCATGGGTCGGTTTGAATACCGTAAGACGATCATTATCTAAATATATTCTTTGAATGCTTGGAACCGTAAATATATAATTATGAACCGTTGAGAGTCACTTAGACATAGCTAAGAATCTCAATATTCCACTTCAAACAGTTTGACATTCCCTTTTGTGTAAAATAGGTACTTATCCGTGCACAGGATTTTACATCCATTTTTGTATTTGCTAATTTTTTATTTCTCAATCAAAAGGCAATATCAGCTGATTGATCCTCACTTTTAGGTGGATAATTAGAAGGAATACTACCTAAACAAATATATTTTCAATTATTAGTATTTTAATTAAAAATTTGAAACAAGGGCAGTTTTAAAACCGCGGAATATTGAATTAACAGTCAATTTTATGGAAGGAAATTATAATCAATTATAATATTGCCCTATACAGAAAAAACCTAGTTGTTCGATTGAAACTATCTTCTGTTGGGTTAGGATATATGGACATGCACTTTAAAATTTAAATTACTACGGATAATTACGAAAATGATTCCAATATATCTATGACAAAAGAGTAATATAACTGGGCCAGAAAGAATAGGTTTCACATGCACAGCATGTACAGAACCCATAGGTTTCCAACGATAGCTGTTGGCCTTTTTAACCATATTTCACTAGGTTACTAATTTACATCGCAGTGATACTAGGAAAAATAAACAAGGTTTGCTTTTTTAACATTGTAATCAATCGAACTAATTTTTGTATCACACTGTTCAACACAAACGAGTAACATGTTTGATGATCGCACTAAAACTAACTAAATAAAATGGTATATAATTATAATAATAGGCATTTAAGTAACGTATTGTGAATGAAATCAACTTTTAAAGTAAGCTACTACGACCGAGGTCTGAGTCACGGTCGGCGAGGGTGTGAGGAATAAAGAGACGTGAAGCGTTCGATAATAGAGAATAGTGATGCTCAAGTGGACGGGCGGCATGAATAATCAATGAGTGACATAGAGACGGCGTGTAGAGAAGTCTTATCGAAGTCGAGCGATGAAAGCAATATAGGGTTAAATTCCCCGGATGCACGTTGAAGCGTGTCAGCTTGCATAGGACAATTGCGAAACGAAAAGCGGACGGGAAGACCCATATGGATAGAGACAGAATGAGATCCAAGAATCAAATAATTTAAAACAGTGCGATGGCGTAAAACACCGATGGCATAGGAAAATATCAACTATAGAGTGAGATATGCAAAGAGCTTTGAGCAGGCTATCACAGGATTGGGTGCGATTGAGTATGAATGAGCATCTGTTGTAATCCAGAACGGATAGGCGGAGCTGAGAATAACGAGAAATTTCACTAACAAACGCTCCTAATAGCACGAATGTGGCAAAGAAACTTACTTGAAATCTTATTTTTTCCCTGTTTGAAAAAATGGGCCGGCGGAATAACAATATTCCAAATTAATTTCAACAAATTTAGAGACAATGCTGTAAGTAGATTTAGGAATCATTAAAAATCAAGCAAATTGAAATGATGGAAACTATCTAATAGCCACTAAAATATAGGATACCAATACTACTCATAAATGAAATATATTGCGGGAAAAAGTGATTTAAAATATTAATACAACCCAAAATTACAGGCAATTACTGTACAATGGCGAAAGCGTTTGAGCAAAGATAACACGAGTAACAGAGAACACGTTAAAGAGAACGTTGAAATAACTAATGAAGAGGTAGGTACATACACTAGCAGTATTGGAATATTTGCACATTAATCTTCAACAATCCATGTGTATCTTTGAGAAAATAAAAAATGAATTCTTTGAAGAAATGTGAGTCGCACTCAAGGTATTTAATCTCACCTTTCACATCTAACAAGCGTAAGTGAATTTTTGTCCAATGATGGCATGAAATAGAGGGATGGAACCGGGTGATATATTACGCCTGAATTTACTTAGAGACTATAAAATCTTGGTTCTTCAAATCGGGGTAAAGCCGCGGGACATCACGTTTTAAATTTACAGGCCGGGATTTCCGACACGAAGGGCTTCGAGAGAAACCAGAATGGCTGCAGAGGGAAAGAAATAGCTGCAACTTTGCCCTGCATGCAGGAATGTCACACTCTTTCGACCTCATTGCCTCGAGTGCTACGCCAATGTCGATCATAATCATTAACTCAGATTTGCGCTGGATTGCGTCTTTTTCTGCGGATTCCAGTTTTACACCGATCTACCTTTTTTAAATGTTTCAAATTTTACTCCTTCTGGTAAATGCGTTATTTAGTGGAAACATGAAACACAGAGTGATAAAGCCTGATAAATAGAATCAGCACTGAATACATCAATTTTTACCTGAATTTGAACAGTTAATCACTGAGAAATTCTTAAACTTGGATCTAAATTACATGTTATCCAAGTATTCCAGTGGAAATACGGCAGTAAAGGCAGAAGGAGAGTATCCTCAAATAACTAATTTAAATTCCTATACATCAGTAAATACGATCATTTTAAGTTTTAAACTATCGCAGGCGTTAGGCGCTAAATGTTTAGGAAAAGATTGAAAGACGACCAAAACGGAGCGGAAAAAACTGAAACGGGAAAATAACTAAAACAGCTTGACGATAATATCTGTATAAAATTCGAGAAGAGGATGGAGTCGAAAATTCACAAGAGCCTTTATCACGGCCTGAAGTTTTCGACCATTTTTCCAGGATATGTTTTTGCAAAAACTTAAGAAAAATCATGAAGTGACTCATTGCAATACAGCCCAGAAATCTCATTTCATTTACATTTTAACGCCTCTGGGGAAAACTCGGAACTGGCAATTGGCGAGGGAAGGGGAGGGATGCTTCAAGTTGGGACAATTATCCACACGTGGGGAGGTCGAAACTCAGTCTTAGCAGATGGAAAAAAGGTGGAAAAGAGAGGGAGACGAGGCGGGAGGTGGAGAAGACGAACTGGCTGGAGTAGTTAAGGAATTCCTACCCGAATTCCCTCTAATATCGAGGCGGGGGAGGTGGCAGGAACGCGTAAAACGTTCGAGGCGCTATTGAAAGGGCAATTCCGGGGACGGTCCCTTTCTCCCGACCGTCGACGCCATTGCTATCTACTTTCCCGGATCCCGCGTGTCTTTCCTCCTGCTTTTCTAGCCTTCCACCAATGCTTCCGTATTATTTTTATCCTTCAAGATATCCATCATTTTCACCCTTCTCTTCTTTCCCATGACCGCTTCACCGTATCCTTATGGGAGTGGTTCCGTCCAGCGCGGGCAATTCACTTCATTTTTCCACTCTTTATGCAATGCCGATCTGTGTCCTCTATCACTAACCGTAATTTCTAATTTATCAGGCTCTCTATTTTCAGCCAAAAGACCTTTCCTTGAGTTTTTCTCTCTCGGAGCGCCACCCAGCCGCCCCAACTGCGTGCAGTGGATGTGGTTGGGGGGCAGAGGAGGCCGTTGTGACCCGCTGGGAGAGCGGACACGTTAGGTGGGAAAACGAGGGCCCGGAAGAGGGAAACGAGGCGAGGGTGGCGGGGACACCGAACCCATTTTTGCCGAGCGGGGAAAGTGGGCGGGGAATCTATTATGGTCTCGGCGGGCGTTTTTGAAGCGGGGAGGAACGGCGAGGGGGAGGAAAAGGGGCGGGGGAGGGGGGCTATATGGCTTTCTGAGTGGGAATGGGCACTGCAATGGCTTGAGGTTCCTCGTAATGGTCAGAGGAACACAGCGGTGGCCCTCCTTGAATGCAAATGGCGCTGCGGTCGCCCGAGAGAGAAAAAGGACCGTAAGGAGTTTTGAAGGGGACTCCGGTGGGAGGGAAAAAGGCCTTCAACCGCACATCCGAAAGGGAGTAGGATCGGATGGCAAAACCGTCATCCTCCCTCTCCCCGCTCTCCTCCCTCTTCCATTGTTCTTACTCCTTTCGTTTTCCCAGCTCCTCTCTCGGCTTCAACAGCCCTTCGAGTATTCTTCCCTTCAAGAACTTCGTTACCTCTTCCTTACGCTCTTCCCACGCAAACGTTAAGGACGATCCGGAAAAAATATTTGAGGAGCGCCGTTCCGTAAACTCCCAATCTATCAATTCCGTCCTCACTTTCCCGTCTCGGCGCTCGTAGAGAAGGGGGAAGGGGGGAATGACGGGAAGCGGAGGGGGGAGGGGAAGGCATAAAGGCGAGCTGTGCGGGCGGCCACATATTTAGACAATGGCCCCTTTTCCAATCCATGGCATTTTTTCAGGCGTCGTTTTTTCTCCCTAATAGTCGCCATAGAGTGTGTGACTGAAATGTGAAATTTCTTCATGCCGCCGAAAGCGGCCGTTCCCTTTGATATACACCGACGAGCCTTTGCCGCTCTCTTTGCGTTCCGGCTAACGAGAAAAAAGATGACTTTTTCCAAATTAGCTGGGAAAATAAACACTTTAAGGATACGCGAAGAAATAAACATAAGAACGGCCTGGAGGGTAGGAATAAAAGTATCTGGAATTGGTCCTCAAATTCACACTTGGCGAAAATGGGATAAAAGTAAGATGCTGCTGACACATTTAACGGAAATGATTTAATAAAGGAATTTGCTAAAAAGTCTCCCTAAGTTTGATGACACATTTAAAATGTTCAGCTCCATGAAGAGGCTTGCTATACATGTATACAAATGTAACACCAAGTATAAATGAAAAAACATATAAAATTCGATTTGAATTGCAGAAGCCAAGAAATCTTTGGATTGAGTCATCGGAAAGCTCATGCCGAGAATAATATTCATACATCTAGACTGGTGAAAGTCAAAGTTTCAGAAATGATTAAATTATAATTAATTTAAATTATTTAAGGAAGATAAGAAGTTGGAGCTCATTCAAAAATAACAGAGAAGGAGAGTAAAAGAGATGCCAAGGTTGTATAATTCCATAGGCTAGTTAAGAAAGGGGAAATTAGAAAAGGGAGTCAGAGAATTACAACGCATTAGCCAATTAAGAAAAAAAAATATAATGAAAGGTAAGGGAAACTGAAGGAACGGAGTTTTTTTCAAGAAGGCGGTGCCAAAGAAGTCTTGTTCCATGCTAAATGATATGCAGGGACGCTCTATCGGTTGAAGCTCGTTTGGTTAAATTGCAGGGAGCCAACACTGAGAAAGTTTATCTTCTTTATCTGTTCATGCTTTTTATCACCCTGTCTGAAATATCATTGCTATGTTTATCGTCCTATAATTCTCACGGTAAAGAAAAGTTTCAGCAGGGAAACAGAGCTATCCGGGAATGAATATGTTTTAATTGAAAGCTTGGGTTCTTTGGATTATTACTGTAATCACCTCAGAAATGTACAAAACATAATGAAATAGGGGAGAACCATTTTTTTCACCGAATAGACGATTTGTTTGAGCGATGCACTTTGCAGTATAGCAGTGCAATACATACATCTGAATACTCATACATGTTTCAGATCTAATCATGATGTAATACCAGGCAACGTTATTTTTCCGCAAATCGATCTGGAAAGTCACCCTCGCCTCGAAGGTATCGTCCATATCGACTTGACGGGATCGCTCGACCGTCCCCAAGCAAGCAAGGCTACTGGGGCGGCAAGGAGCTGCTGGGCACAGACTCACGGGAATGAAAACCTGGGGCGATCGCCATCCGAGCGAAATCAATTTTTCACCGCTTGCGAGATGAATGGGAATGAATGCAATAACGCGAGGTTGCCGGAGGATGAGTCGGGAAGAGGAAGAAACGCAATGGGGAAAAGGGGAGGGGAGGGATAATTCATCGCCCAGGCGGTTGTTAAAACAAAAAAAAACAATGGTAGCTTAAATGGATCAACCAATCAAACAAGCTGTGCCATTCAACGAGGACGCAGCCGCGAATCAGTACAGGCGGCCCAATGAATTAATCAACCGGCCAATTAATCAACCCTCGATTGATATTTCCTCAAGCAAGGGCCAGGCCCGCCTCCACCTCAGGGCCCTGGACTCCCCGCCATGCCATGATCGATGTGGTGTATTGTTTTGTCGTTGCCAGATGTCACCGATTGGAGCGCCCCGGAGCGGAATAAAAAGCAAAACGCCAGCGGCCACTCGACGGCAAAAGAAACGCATGTGTCGGGCGACCGATGGGAGACGACCAAGGACCAATGCAAATCCTCGAGCTCATGAAAATTTATTCATCAGTTTCAACAACCAGTCCATCATGTTTTTGGTCACATTAGTCATTTGGCAGATCCGGCACCCACCACGTTCGTGGATCCTTTGTAATGTTTGCGAAGTCTTGATTGGTGAGGACTGGTTCGATCAACAAACATGACTCCGGCTCTGACCCGTTTGACCTGGAGGGCAACGCATAAGGCTAACACCCGAAGGAAATCCGCTGCTTCATGCTCCTCACCTTGCAATGACATTGTCATCTGATATTATTTTCCTAAATTTGTGTGTAGGGTAAAATGTTTCCAACCCTATTCCGAAGGCGCAATTTAAAGTTAATTGTATGAAATGTATTTCACGATTTTATCCAGGAGTTCAAGATTTGTAGCTAGATAGAAGTAAAAATCTGATTTAATTCGCAATTACTTTTCGTATAACATAAAAAGAGTCACGCTTCAGTGTGAAAACATCTCACCCAAATCAAAAAGCAAACAATACCTATTTAACTTTAAGGCCAAATCCATCTCTGGCAGATCGAAAATTATACATGTTTGTCCGCTGTATACCATGCATTTACTCTTAGGTACCATGCAGGAAACAATAGGCGCTTGATACAAGGTTGAGTGTTCTCTCAGACAAGAATTTCGACTTAAAATGTTGTTGATGGCAATTTGAGTAGAAGAGTCAACGTCGTCCACCACTACGATGAATGAATGTAAGAAGAATTTTAGCGAGGGAATTCTGATTTCCGCGGAAAATAAAACAACTCAGATATAGGAAAAAGGATTCATGGCGGAAGTGAAAGATTAATTTCACTACTAATAATTTATACAAATATACAAAATAGACTGTCCTTTTTATGCCATAGTTTTCTCCAATTATTTAAGTAAAATGAAGAGTACAGACAGTGACAAGTGAAACACATTTTAATTCGGTAATACCCAAGAGAATATCAGAGGGAAAAAAACAGCGCGATTACACAGCGCCATGTGAAATAAATGACAATATTTTGGTATCTAAAAAAAGGCGAGAGGAACAAGCAGCGAAGTTCATTTAATTGAGAAAATCGCCGCTTATCTTCAGCCAAGTTCACGAGGGACGGAGGGTTAAGACTCATTATGATCCTAAACAATGGTCGCAAAGGTGCTTCGAAAATTCGCCCGCGAAAATAATTACTCAGCCTTATTTTTTCTTCCTTTTTTTGCTCAGCGGGCTCCATGTGGTTATTAAGGGACAGACCCAGCGAGCTGGGAAAGGAAAAAGAGAGGGGAGGAGGAGAGAGAGAGAAAAAATAACCCCCTTCCACCGCAGCGAGAGAAAATAAAAGAGGGGGTATGAAACACACGAATAAAAATAATGGCTTGAAAGAATTCGAGGAGGAGGGAAGACGGAGTTGGTCGAGAATAAAAGGAAAAATAATCGAGGAACCCGGCGGTGCTTCCACCTAGCGAGCAGAAAATCCATTAGTGCCGAGCAAGAGGAGTCGTTATCACCTAACCATATATATATACACCCACACATATATGCGTTCCTCACCTCCTCGCAAAACCCACCGAATCCCACCGCATCTTACAGCTCCATCTTCACTCCGACCACTCCCCCAACGCTCCCCGCACCCGAACGGCACGCCCGCGCCTCTGCACCCCCGCTGACTCACAGCTGCTGCCCGCTTCCGACCCTCAAACTTGGAGCGAAGTACTTCGGGCGCGGCTGTACCTCGACTGACCCTCTTTCTTGAGCGCCGTGATAAACCACTGAACTCATCCGCCGTGTCTTTTCCGTTCAGCTCGTGGGATTTCTCGAGAGGGTGAAAGTGTGGCCGGGAATCGGGCGAAATTGAGGGAGCGCCATCATCGCATTAAATATCTCGCAGAATTTCATCCCCTAGTGGGCACATGAAAATCTTTCCGGTGACAGATAAAATATTTTCAGCTAAGGCAGTAATATTGTGAAATACTAAAAACACATAATTACATTGGAAATTATTTACTTCAAAATGCAACAAAACACACGAAGTAAACATGAAAAGTAGTTTCTCTTCTCAAATATAGATTCTCAAATTTACTCTAATATACTCCTCCATCGATATTATTTTTTTTTGTTCTCTTCCACCACTTTTCTTTTACTTTTTTATGCTCCTTAATTACACACAAACTTGATTTTCTTACTTGTTTATTTATTTTGTGCCCTTCACTGCGCCCATGCATCTCACCTTTGCGATGATCGTATCGTTACACTATTTTTGTTAGTTTTCTACCGGAGAGTGTAGGTATAAATAGACCTTTAATTCTTCCCACTCCCTATATTTCACACGATGTCCCTCTTCAGCCCTCATCTCTCATTCTACCTCCCATCATTCTGTCCAAGCTACCCGTTCTTCTCTTCCTCCTTTCCCACTCACCCAACTTTCTTCCCCCAATCACGTCTTTCAAAACACCATCCACTTTTATTACCTTTTCAATCCGCACTTTCTGCCTTCTCGTAATTTCATCTATATTTTTTTCCTTTCCTACGAATTATAGCACTTCGTCGTTCATCAATCGTTCATCGTTTAGTTAAATTCAAATAATACATCATTATTCTGCGTAATATGCCAGTAATTGTTCCACAAAACACTTGCTTGTAATGCACCAAAACATCAATAAAAGAGTGTGAGACCTGTAATTATTCAACGGAGGTAGGTAACTGAAAATTTTGAATAATCAATTATTGCATTAGATAGTATTGTAATAATCATGCTCTCTTTCTATTACATATACCTAAATATCTTCATTTTATGAAAAGAGTTGAACGTAAAGAAACATAGGTCCACCCTCATAGGATTTTAACTCGCACAAGGAAAAGAAATCGGCCCTTGCATAACTAACATCGCAGATCGTGATATATGTTAAAATGGATCTCAGTTTTAATATTTCGAATAAAGTTAGATTCCAATATGCTATCACGTAGAGTAATGTTCATGTAATATTGAAAATTACGTACTTGTACTTTTACAAATGGCTGCACAAGGAGAAAGGTATCTTGTTTTATGATTTATCTATAATATGAATCTCAGCCATAGCAATAATTGTAACTAGAAAAATACTCTCGATGATACCACCTAATAGTCACTAGCATATAATTTTAAAAATATTAAACATGAATTTGCATTACATGGAAAAATGATTAAGTCTTGTATCGACTCGAGTAACGGTGGAGCGATTGTCATACCCGTGTTTTTCCCAGGGTTACGTCCATTTTCAAAATTTTCGTGGCTATAATCAAAACGCGAGTTTAACTATCATAGCTACGGGCAAAGCTTCAAAATTAAACGGCCATGTGCGGAAGCTGGATCACGAGAAACCATGATGGCCCATGATGATCTCCGTCGGATCCCACGAAAATTCATCCATCGACTCAATAATTTCCTCAAGCCTCCTCGAAGCCACTGATTCACTCCCCGCTACATCTGTGCACCAAAAAAACCCTCTAGAATGCTGCACCCTCGCTCGTATCCCCTCCGCCGTGTCACCCTGACATTACCAGGCTACTCCTAGCTCCGAGAGAATAATGAAAGCAATTTCTTAACCACTTTTCCCAGTCAGTACCTTTCGTATACGACGCGATGTGCCATTTGGTCTTTGGAGTCGCTAAATATCACAATTTTAACAATAAGCCCATATGCTGCAGTTTGTCAGCGGAGGAAACTGACAGCTAAGATTATATGTGCTATTAAAGGTAGATGGGGATTTAGGTTGTAGTAGGAATCAAGAGGGGTTAAAAAGGCGTTGGAAAAAGCCTATTCGTAACAAAAGCAGGTTCAACCGGCTGAGTACTGGGCATGAACTAACTTGAACTGAATTCCCGTTGGGAAGGTATGACAATTAGAAATCTCTGTCTCAGTCGGGATTCAAAGCCAATTCTATTGCTTAGGACAAAAGAGAGACGTCACATGCAAAAATCGCATGCATCTCTTTTTCAAAATTCCGTCTTGTACCATTTCATCGCATTGATACCTTTGTTTTATCTTTATTTCACCATTATGTTGTCTACTTTGACCATTATCACCCAGTAAGAGTGTCAAGTTTAAAATCCACGTTTTAAAACATTTAAAGGTAAGGCTAGCATTTTCGGAACAAAGTAAAAAAGGGTTTCTCGTCAAGCAAAAGCCAAGTAAGTTACATTTTAAGTGATGGATTTCCATAAACGTTGATGTTTGAGATTAGTATGCAAATGACGGATATGACTAAGGAAGCGAGCAACAAGAACAATTGTGCAGTGAGCAGCGTGTTTTTGAAAGAGTTTGAAAGAGAAAGAAAATTTTTGCTGACGTTAAGTAAGGAAACGAAGGAAGGATCTTTGATCTCACTCAAGATTTCCCCGTTGTGATTGAAATAAAAGCGGATGTTGAAGAAGGAGTTGGTACATTCGAGTGCTCGATGAGGCGCGAAGTGTTCGGAAGCTGCGAGGAGCGCTGTGCGTTCGCGAGATCGCGGTGCGGCGTAAAACTCGCGGCAGATCGTAAAGTCGGGTCTCTTTCATCTCGTCCCCTGGACCCACTCACCCGATTATTCTTCCCGGCAGATAGCGCCTCCTGTCGTTTCGCAACGCACATGGCGCCCGCCGCTCTCCTTCGCCAGTTATCCCAGCGAGTTAAGCATTTCACACACGTCGAGCGGCTGCGGCACTCGTCGAACGATTTTCGATAGCGAGGTTCGAAATTCTATGAGGGCGGCGGAAGGTGCAGGCAGGGGCGTCGGTGTTGTCACAAGGCCGAAGGAATTCTATCGCGAAGCGGGTCTCGTTCGCCACACTTCGTCTTATTGATCCAATTATTCACACGCTATCCTTCGCCACTCGCGTCATGTGACATAGATACGGCAAACAAGCCTCAACACGTGCTCGGACATAGAGGGAATCTCTCTCTCTCTCTGTGAATTACTGCTATGGCTTTCGTACACATTATCGCCCGAATTGTTGAGGACGTAGGGAAACAATATGTCACGGCGCTAACATTACGTAAACAATGCTCTTGATTGTCTGTACAGGCGATGGATTTCAAAATTTGCCAGAAAGTCATAGGTAGTTCTACTTGATTATTGCTGCAGCGACAGTAAAGAAGTTGTGGTCGGGGCCGAACGAAATCTTTTAGCAGTTCAGAATTTCTTATTTTCAGTGCTATTCATTTAGTACAAAATCTGACTATGAATGTAACGTTTAAACTACCTTGGAATGAATCGATTTCCGGTATATTAAAGTATCAGGATATACCAATAGGCATTCTAGCAGAAAATAATGACAAAATTGACTTAGAACGCAATAATATGAACGCAAATGAACCGAAAAAAGGATTTTGGAGCTATGGGGTGATAAAAAGAGTTCGATGTCACAAAAAGAATTGACTCTCAGTATTTGACTCAATTATTAGTATTCATTTAGAGTACGCTGTCCGGACACTTAGTCCATAAGTTTGTAAATTCAGTCAGTGCGTGTACATAGAATGCCAGCAAGATTGCAAACAGAAGTTAGAAACTAATAAAAAATTGAGACAATCATTTCGCTAGGGCAAAATACATGATAATAATAAGTATGTTATGTCATGCACTTGCCTAGATATACTATGACCCAAAAGAAACCGGAATTGTTTTGCAGAGCGCGGTCCGTTTGTAACACAGGCTTCGGCCACTAGATATATGCAGCTCAAACCCATCTGGAGTTATTACGACATACAGCAACGTTGGAAGTGGTGCTGCGTGGTGCCTGTGAATTGTGTATTGAGAGATGTTTTGTGAACGTGTCGTTTTTTGGCATGGTGGATTCTCTTGAACAATGCTCGGTCGTGAAACTTAGCTTCCTGCTCGGGAAAAACGCTGGGGAAACTGTTATTATGCTGAAAGCAGCTTACAAAGAGATGTTTTTAGGAAAAAATCAAGTATGCGAGTGGTTTTTGGGTTTCAAAAGAGGAGAAATAACAATTGATGATCTCCCTAGCACCGGGCGTCTATCAACCTAACGGACCAAAGAAATGTCGGAAAAATTGACAACCTTGTGCAAGAAGACTGACGGCGGACCATTGATGAACTAGCAGAGTTCTCGGGAATGTTGTAGAGCAGGATTAAGTGAGTTTCGACGGTAGATTTGAAAATGAGAAGAGTACAGGTCAAATTTATGCCACACTTGCTGGCGTCGGAGCGAAAGAGATTCGTTTGGGAACCTGCCGGGAACTGAAACATCATGACTTCATTCTCATAACTGCATTCATTCCACTCTCCTTTCTCGCCTGATTTGGCCCTTATTTTCTGTTCCCCCGAACGAAACGGGACTTGGAAGGAAAATATTTTCCTGATATTGGCATGATGTAACGAGACCTCGCCGGTCTCGGTGGCGGGTTTGCGGGTGCCTTCCCTTCCTACCATTCCTGGGGTTGCGGGTTCGAGTCCCGCCTGGGTCGGATTTTCTCCACCCAGGGCATGGCTGTGTGTGTTGCGTAGTTTTTATTTGTAATTAATTATCGAGCTCGATGTAAAATGACCAGATGATCTGTATTCGAATCAATGTAGCTAAAAAAACACACTGGAGGCCTTGAAAGGCATCAGAGAAGATGAGTTTAAAAAATGTTTTGAAAACTGGAATAAAAATTTGTTCCAGGATATTCACTTAACTAGGGAGTACTTTAAA
The DNA here is from genome assembly GCA_933228895.1 of Platycnemis pennipes. Lineage (NCBI taxonomy): Eukaryota > Metazoa > Arthropoda > Insecta > Odonata > Platycnemididae > Platycnemis > Platycnemis pennipes. The sequence goes on along the minus strand of OW121851.1, from coordinate 132,044,895 downwards.
CGTGACTAATGTCGGTGTCATGAAAAAATAAATACAGCTGTTTCAAATAAGGAACTCCATTTTCTTTTTTGTACCCCCATGTATGTTATTTATTACATTAGACAGGTAAGGATGACGCTAGAATTCGTTAGTAAATTTAGGCACATTTTGATGAAGTATTTGATATTACGTGTTCTACATAATATCGAAATATACTATATGGTGGCGCCTTAGAAAATAATTTTCTTTGCGCCGACAGAAACAAGGCTCAAATCTGTGCAACACTGACAACTATCTACCACTGATCGAAAGTTTGAAGCCATCATCATCAAGGGTCAACAATCCTAGGATTGGTTTGACGCAGCCCTCCACTCGATTCTTCTATCGGCCAACCTCTTCATACCAACGTAGTTCCTCTCTTTCACGTCCTTTACGACCTGCTCCATGTAACTCATACGAGGCCTGCCTCTTCCATTTTTCCCGTTCACTTTTCCCTCGACGATTGTCTTCATCAGGCCATCGTGTCTTAAGATATGGCCGATTAGGTTGTCCCGTCTTCGTTTTATAGTTTTCAGTAGACTTCTCTTTTCTCCCACTCTTCTTAGGACTTCTTCATTTGTCACTCGGTCGATCCATTTTATCTTCATCATTCGTCGATAGCACCATATTTCGAATGCTTCCACCCTTTTCTTCTCCGCTGCTGTCATCGTCCATGATTCACTGCCATAAAGGAACATGCTCCAGATATACGTTTTAATGAATTGCTTCCTTACTTCCAAGCTTGTATTTCCAGCTGTTAGTAGATTCTTTTTTTGATAGAATGCCCTCTTTGCCTGGGCTATTCTACTCACTATTTCTTTCTTGCTTCGTCCATCGTTGGTTACTCTGCTTCCCAGGTAACAGAACTCTTTCACCTCTTCCAGTTTCTGTTTTCCTAGTTTAACGTTGGTTTTGGCCTCTTCTCTTTTGCTGCACACCAATATCTTAGTTTTCTTCTTATTGATCTTCAGCTGATGTCTGGTCATTGTCCTTTCCATGGTTGTTAGCATCGTATTCAGCTCCTTCTCTGTCTCTGCTATGAGAGCTATGTCATCAGCGAATCGTAGCATGCTGATTGTTTCTCCGTGGATGTTCACTCCAGAACACTTCTCCTTGACTTCATTGATGGCTCTCTCAATGTAAACATTAAAAATTACGGGAGACAGTGCACAGCCTTGTCTCACTCCTTTCCTTATTCTTGCTTCTTCACAGCTGGGTCCAGATTTAATCACAGCTACTTGGTTTTTATACAAACTGTGGATAATTCTTCGATCATTGTAGGAAACTCCAATTCCTTTCAGAATATCAAGCATTGAATTCCAGTCCACGTTGTCGAAAGCCTTCTCTAAATCCACAAATGCAATGAAGGTCGGTTTGTTCTTCTCCACTCTCTTCTCTATAAGCAGCCTAAGGGCCAATATTGCTTCTCTTGTACCCTTACTTTTCCTGAATCCGAATTGATCTTCATCCAGGAACTCCTCGGCTTTTCGTTCTATTCTTCTGTAGATGATCCTTGTCAATATCTTCGATGCATGTGTCGTCAGGCTTATAGTCCTAAAATTTTCGCATTTCTCTGCTCTCTTCTTTTTGGGAATAGGAATGATGATGTTTTTCTCGAAGTCCCTGGGTATTTCTCCTGTTGAGTACATGTCGCAGATGACATTATAAAGTTGGGCCAATGTCCTCTCTCCCGAATTCCTTATCAGTTCTGCGGGTATATCATCAATTCCAGAAGCCTTATTCATCCGAAGGTCCCTTACTGCTGCGTCAAATTCCGATCTCAGTATTGATGCTCCCATATCATCCTTCTCGACTTCGCTTTCCTCTTCAATCACTTTCGTGCTGAGTTCGTTCCAGTTGAATAACTCTTCGAGATATTCTTTCCATCTCTTCACTTTGTCTTCATTTTCAATCAAAAGTTCTCCATTTTTGTCCCTTATAGCATTGCATCTTGCGCTCCGTTCCTTGAAGTGGTTCCTCACTATCCTATAGGCAGCTTCCACCTTTCCAATGGTAAGGTTGTTTTGTACATCTTCGCACAGATTGTTCATCCACATTTCTCTAGCTTTCCTGGCTTTGCGACTTACTTCGTTCCTTATTCTTTTGTAGCAAAGCTGCCCTTCTTCGCATTCTTGTACTTTCTTCTTTCTTCAATCAGCACTAAGACTTCTTCCGTGATCCATGGTTTCTTCTTAACAACTTTTCTTCTTCCAAGAACTTCTTTAGCGGCTTTTTGTAGTCCACATTTAATGTTTTCCCAACGCTCTTCTACTGGTTTCTCAGTCAGGTCCTCTCCTATGTTGTTTTCTACTGCTTTTTGAAATTCCAGCTGATTTTGAGTCTCCTTTAGTTTTTCTACTTGCCAAATGTTCTTTACTGTTTTCTTCAATCTCTTGAATTTTAGATGGCATTACATCATCACTAAATTATGGTCGCTGTCGATGTCAGCACCCGGGTAGCTTTTGCAGTCCTTCACCTGATTCCTGAACCTCTGCTTCACTAAAATGTAGTCTATTTGAAATCTTCCTCTGTCTCCTGGCATCTTCCATGTGTATTTTCTTCGGTTGTGATTTTTAAACAATGTGTTAGTAACCACTAACTTATGTTGTGTGCAGAATTCCAGCAGTCTTTCTCCTCTTTCGTTTCGGTTTCCCAATCCATATTTTCCAGTTATTCTTCCATCTTGTCCTTCGCCGACGACAGCGTTCCAGTCTCCTAAAATAATTAGGTTTTCTTCTCCTCTTACCTGTTTTATTACTTCAGTGATATCTTCGTAGACGTCTTCCACTTCTTCATCTTCGTAGTCCGACGTAGGCATGTAAACTTGCACAACAATGGTATCTGTAGGCTTAGTTTCAATTTTAACCATTACAATCCTTTCACTGTATTGCAGGAAGCTCTTCACACGCAGTCCCGCACTCTTCCTGAGTATTATGCCTACTCCAGCGTTACCATTCAGTGATCCGGTGTGAATAATTCTATAACTTCCACTCCAAAAGTCTCCTTCTTCGGGCCATCTCATTTCACTGATTCCCAATACATCGAGGTCCATTCTCCGCATTTCCACCTTCAGGTTCTCTAGTCTTCCGCAGGTCCGAAGTGATCTCACGTTCCACGTTCCTACCCTAAAATGAGTATCACACTTGACTGATGTACTCTCTCGGGTAGTCCCCGCCCGGAGATCCGAATGGGGAACTATTTTACCTCCGGAATATTTTACTCGAGAGGGTGCCATCACGTCTTGATAATAAAGGAAAGAGTGGAGTAGCTGCGAAACCTCGGGATAATAATGTGGTGGTTTCCCCTTGCCTTCCACATCGCAGTACTACAGCCGTTAAAGTAAATGTTACCACGCCTGTAGTGAAATGAGTGTCGCTGTACCGACCACTGTGGTCTCCACCTTCACTCATGTGAAGAAGAGCTGCTGCCCTCTCCTCCGGGTGATGGGAAGCGTAATTGTTGGCGGCCTCCATCGCCAAGTCACGGCATCTTCACAGGTTCTGTATTATTTAAGGCCTACCTTACCCAAGGATAGACCAATACGCCCTCGGAATGCCGTCGGTTTTTGTCCACGACTGCTTATTCGACGAGTAAACTCGCTTATCTCGCAGCTAACCTCTATATCTAGAGGTCGACCCACCATCCGCAACCCAGTGGACGCACTCGGTGGCTTTAAGCTCAGCCGCGAGTTTGAAGCCATATCGACAGAAATGTCCGAGAGTTCGACGAATATTTCAAACGACATTGGAAAGACAAATCGGTTCATAAAGATTTCAACAAAAAAAAATCACCCGTAATTGTAACATACGGACTAACTGAGATTCCCATCCGACATTCGTGCAAGCTTGAGACACTAATACAATTACCGTAACGACCTTTCACAGATATCGGCTATTTCTCCCGTCACCTCACTAACTCTTCTCAAGTAATTTTCTCCAAAATCCACCAAATAAAAAAATTCCCATGCTGGTGAGGGCGAGCCCTCTCGAAGGCCGCTCAACGGGGAAAGGTGACGTTCTATTGGCCGAGGCTGTCCAAGGGGCCACGGGTGTCCAAGGGTGGAGGGAGGGAGCACTAAGGGGCCCGACAGAGCCCTTCCTCCGCCACGGCCCCCTCCGCCCCTTGGACTCGCTCGGGCCCAGCGACCGTTGGCCTGTGACCCGCCTATCACGGCTCCCTATCGCCCCCTACCGCTCACGCACGTCGCCCTCCCTCCCCCCTCACGATTCGGCCGCGCAATCAAAGTAATTGCCTCGTAGAATAAGGGGACGAAAATGGGAAGCGGGAGGGGAATAAATCGCTTCCGGACGGATTTTTCCTACCTAGGAATAGACCCACGGTTTAAGGAAGGGGTATGATGTAGAGGGAGTCATTTCGTGAGTCGAAACTCTGAAAGGGTTGAAGGGTGTTTTAGCACCGGGAGAGATTGCATACTGAAATTTACGTTCCCAAAATGTTCCTTTAGGACGTGGAAAAGAAAATTTTAGCCCACAAATTTTTGGTGTCATGAGGAAAGTAATACATTTTAACTTAATAGGGGTTAATGTGTACGAAGATAAAAAAAAGGCAGAAAGCGGCGTTGCTGACCTTTAGTCTCCGAGCATTCTCCACATGCTCGATCAATTTCTTCGACTTTTTTGTCACTTCATGGTATTTATTAGAATACTATTATTATTTAAAGTGTAAGAGGCACATAAAAACTTGAACTACGGCCAATTTTTTCAATCTAAAAATACGTATTCAAATTCATTACTATTTCATTGCAAAAAGTAAAAAAAATGTACTCCTATATAAATTGAAAAAGAAAATTGAATTCAGCGTTGGTGATAGAAATCATGCAAGTTTCATGAAAAGGACCCTCCAGCCAAAAAATAAAATTAAAGCAAAATATCTAAAACGCAAATTCAACTAAAAATAAATGGGGTGAATAATCAAATCAGACAACGTTTAGTGAAAAACGCTAATTATATAAGTTAGCGTACATTTTTCACCACACAAAATATCTGCCGTTCAACAAGGACACATTCATATTTTTAGAATGATATTTCCTTGAAAAGGTTGTAACCTCATAGGAGTGAGGGAATAATTCCCCTCCTGCATGTTATAATTTTTGTGTGTTTATTTTATGCTCACGTATAATGAAGCAGCCATCAAACCTTTCTCATCGATGATCTAAGTTAAAACATACAAAGGCTTTGCATAAACCATTTTTAATGACCTGTTCAACCTAACGATACTCCTATAAGTATGTCGCACTAGATGGGTGCAGTTCATTTCAGAAAAATTCAAATTTTAAATAAGATAAAATTAAAACTAAACAATGAGTTTTCGCACCTCAATTGTGACAAACATGTGCCAATATTTTTGACGTTTTAGAATCATAAAATGTGTGAAAGTTTATGCATAAGGATTTTTTCATCCATTTACATTTCATATGGATTATTTTTCACAAAAATTGAAAAATAAAAATAAGACTACGCGAAGATTAGAGCATAGCAGTCGATTCAGGAAAAACAAACCCTTTCAAGGAATAATAATTATATCAAAATTACTCCACCTTCTGCCAGCAGGAAATACTATGTTTAATGAAAATATTAGTGTTTGCTCCACTGCAGATGACTGTACTGAAGTGGAAAGGATGGATAAGGAAAAACGCTGGGAACGACGAGAAGTCATTCACAAGCATGGTATAGGTGACTCCAAAAGGAGACTGATTCCAAATTCACTCATAAATAATAGTGAATTCATACTTTTCGCAACTACTTAAATGGAATTGTACATAGAATGAAGAACATTACTTTTTATGGCTCCATTTTTTCGAGGTTGTCGGAGTTAATATTGGTACGCAACATGAAAATTTGCGCTCTGCTTTTGTTTATTTCTCATAAATATTATTATTCTTTTCGCAGTAAGGATCTAGATTCAATATTAATCTTCGGTATTCAATTACACAAAGGTCCATTACGTATGTATATATTATAGCCATACGAATCTTCAAAATTTAACGTGTATGTTCCTTTTCAACAATCTAACCAACATTTGGTTGTTTCGTCTCTAAAATACATCTAAGGCCTTCAGCAATTTCCTCATTCCCACGCTTTATTCGTAAACCCCGTGGCCGATTTGGGACTAAAAATGAGATGAGGGGTGCAGGTACGCACGTGTGCCCTTGAAGGCCTCCAAGGGTTGATCGAGTGCTCACCGTAAGCAAATGGGTGCTCAAAAAAAAGCAATGAGCCATGCGATTCAAGAAAATGACAAAAATTTATTAATAAACCAACATCAAATCATCACAAACATCTCGCGCAATCAATTGACTCTCGCATAAAAAATGAATGATTCCAGACTTTTCTTCATTCACATGAAAAAAATCCATACCTTTTTCCATTCTCTGGGTCCTCTTAGTTCCTAAACCACAGTTATAAACTAATAGAAACATTTATTTAATTTTTAATTTCATTCCTTGAAGTTTTCCACTGAGGTTGAGGGCAGAATATATTATTTGATAGAAATGTCGAAGGATAAAGTTGACTAAAATCTCTCGCAGCGAAAACCTAATATTTTGATTAGCAACATGGAAAGAATTAACTGCCTGAGCGATATATACGGCTTCTGGTCATTCATTCCCATCACGGCGAAGCGCGGAGCCCAGAGGGCCATTCCATTCCACTCGAAGTCCCAGAACCTTAGATCCCGGTGCTGTTGGCGGATGCACTAAGTGCAGAACTCTGTCCATTTCCTCGTGGAAGCGCGAGCTACGCTGCGTAGCAATTATGCCCACCGACAGATTAGTTTAATGCACGGAGCTCCCATATTCACCAAGTATTCCTTTGACCTGACCCATGAGACAAATTCCTCATTTAACCGTTTTACTATCTTCTCCGAAAGCTGGCAGGAACATTTATATATAAATAATAACTGCGATGAAACCGGTAAAAAGTGATTCGAAATAAAGAATAATAACAGAGAGAATAATTCAGATTTTTAAAAAGAAATATTTTGAACGATAATGATAAAAATTTCTTCAAAATCAATCCACTCTAACGATTATAACAAAATTAACACCATTTTCAGAGGAGAATAAAGGAGACACATCAATATATAAGGCCACACGGCATATTATATATTTTTTTAGTTGTCCTTCAGCTACGATACAGTACATGAGAATCTAAAATCATCATCATCGGCCAACAAACCTAGGGTTGGTATGACGCAGCCCTCTATTCAATTCTTCTATCGGCCAACCTCTTCATTTTGATATCATTATTCCCTTTCCCGTCCTACATAGCCTTTTCAATATATCTCATTCCAGGCCTGCCTTTTACCTTACGAATATTTAAATATTAACAGACTTTATAGACAACTCTAATAAAATTCAGATAATAATGCACCAATCAAAACCAAGTATGAGAGCTTTAAATTACAAACTAGATGCATATTTCCGAAAATACGAGAAAATTCCAGAAGTGAGTAAAATTAACAGGCTGGAAAATGCTCCGGACCCGAAGCAAAGCAAAGTTTAAGGAACAACTGCAGCTGAACATTTCGCTCAAGATAATTACCATTATGTCGCAAATACGACATCAACAGGTTCTAGTGCTAAGAAGGCGAGAGGAGAAATAATAGCTAGTTCCAAAGTTTGTGGCAAAGGAGCAAATGACATTGAAGAATTGTGTAGCATGGATCTATCTAGGACAATTCTGGCTTAAATAAAGCATTCTTCAATCTTCTAATTGCTATAGAGTTAAAGTTCACCTATATGACAACATACACTTCTTACCACTTTGATTTGAAATTATCAAACTAATACCAAAATTTAAAATATCAATAGCAATCAAAAGCAGTCTTCTGATTGCTATTGATATTATAAATTTTGGTATTGTTTGATATGCGATACAATGTTCTTCTAATGGTGCATGAAGTTAACATGCTCAAAATATGGGAACTAACTTCTTACCATGGACCACCTGAGGTTTTCTACTAACTTTGACATTCCAAAAAACACAAAACTAGTTATTAGACAAGTCCCTAAAGGATGCACCCGTTATTCTCCACGAGTAGTGAAAAACAAAATTTAAACAACAAGAGGGCAGATGTCTCAATTGTCATGGTGGTTCAAGATATCAGGTTAAGTCATCAAATAATACTGCCTAATTCAGATGACGCTGATCCACGATTTAGTATCAGTTGGTGAAAAATGGAGCGGAAAACTCTGGTTTAAAAACACCTACGGTTTTAGTAGGCATCAACTTCCAAACACATTCTTAATTTGATTGATGATGTACAAATTTCCCAGAACTAGCATACATTAACCATAGAGCAGAGGTTATTCAAATTTTCGGCCTGTATGAAGTAAAATTCCTTCCATGCTTGGAGGAACAGTCGAAACAATATTCTTACGGGGATTTCATGAAAATATCGCACCAAGAAATACGGTGCACTAACTAAAAATCCGCACTACAGAAGCCAGCGCTTAGGGATTATCTTACGTACAATAGGCTTAAACGTCGGAAACACGTGGTTCCCTAATTGGCTACGGTCTAAAGTCGATTATAATGTAGATAAGTTGGCTTTAGAGGAGACGTGCCTGAAAGCAAGAGGAACGCTGCGAAGCTAGCCGAGGGAGGAAAACCAGAAAGCTGCGTGAGATCATATTCTTCGGTGCAGGAAAATCTTTGGATTAAACTCCAAAAGTATTACTTAGGCGACAGAATAATTTCAAGCGCATAAAATTCATAAGCTAGAAGCGGTGCTTCGAAGTAAAAACTCAGATTTTTATTACTCTTACGCCATATTCCGACTGACCTTTTAGCGTTCAAAAATCCTAGCTCAAGTGGCGTCATTTGAAATGAGATCTTCCTTGCCAGGGCCAAATTATTGGATTAAGTCAGCTTATAAGGTAATCTGAAAATTGGGCCAACCTATGAATCTGCGTGCCATGAAATCAGGTCAGCATGACCTCAGGATTTAAAGCCACTCAAGCGCTGAGAAATAACCGTTATCTTCCTGGTTTCAGATAGAATTCTTGAGTTGTAAAATATTGTAAATAGCATAAGGATTACTAATAACCACATAAACGCATTTAAATGTCATATATATATTGAAACATATACTCATTTAAGTAAGAAAGAAATCTTCAAAATTGAACTCAAAATACTACGGGTTTATAATCACGTATTTAATACACCAGTAACTAACCCCTCACCCCCAAACAAAATAGAAAAGAGGGCTCCTGTTATTACTTATTTATTTCCAATATTGAAAGCAAAATACTTTTCTCCTGCCCCCAATAATATTTGATTTTTTGTATTTTATTTATATCTCCTTGGGAGCATTCGCTATGCTTAAAAAAAATTCTTTTCGCATCATTTATAATAAAAAATACATTTTAACGTAAACTAAGTACTATGCGATGCCAGAAGTCGGTAAAACATTCCACTCACTGATATCTCATCCATCACTAAAGACTCTGCATTAGCTATGAAAAGGGGATGTTGGCAACGGAAATGATATATATGATTGCTGCGCAACAAAACCATTCAGAGCAAGATGCATGTAGCTTAATGGAATATGCATAGGGATCGGAAAAAATAGCATCTATATTTTGCAAAACTACCATCTATTTTTTAGGAAATTGGCATTTATATTCCTGAAATTAGCATCTATTTTTTATCATCGAACAACCCAGAATTAAGTATCAAGTGTTAAGCTTGTTTGTACAATATGCAAATATATCATGCAATCCCTTTATGACCAATTAATCTGACATTAACAATTTTTTTGTAATATGAGAAAATTAGTTAAAAAACAAATTCACGAAGTTTTTAGCTAATTTACTTTTTTAAAAATGATTATTTAAAAAATTATCACCTATTTTACGGCTTATTTATTTTAGAATTCAATACGACTTCATGCTAATACCTACTGATCATGTCAAAGATTGTTTTCAGGTTCAAGTACCTACATAAAAATCAAGCCAGTCAGGGGGAAGGGGAACTTTGCAATTAAAAAGAAGGTTAACTTCTTAATGCCTATTTTTGCAGTTTATGTGGGCTTGGAATCTAATCAAATAACATGCTACAAAAAAATCATTATCATCTTTTAAATTAGCTCTTCTGTCATTCAAAACTGCCTTATAGGGCGAGAAGAGCTCTTACTGTCCACAGTATTAGTAGGTGTATACACTGATTGGATGACTTCTGTAGAGAACTTCGGACGTTCATCCTTCATTGAAAGAAGAATTGAAGTTAAATTGACTTCTATTTTGGTAGGTTTCTCTATCCCCTCACGTAACGTGCTCTTCAGTACCCTTTAGCCACGGCAAATTTCTTCTGGTGTAAGGTCTTTACACCTGATTAAGTACAAAGCCTTCTCCTCAACATCAGAAGGGTTGTTTAATATTATACTTTTGACTGAAAATACTCCCCAATATCCGTGAAAACTTTTCATTTGGATAACTTTTCATTAATGCAGCAAGTTTATCTTCATATTTAAAAGCTACATAAAACCTGAATTTGTCTTTCATCGGTACACTCTCAACCTCATAAAAATCTTTCAAAGCACCTGAAGTCTTCTTTCCAAAATGAGATTCAAGAATGGCCTGAAGCTCAATTTCAATTGATTTTAGCTTTGGGTACAGGACATGTTCCGTGGGGTAGGATGAACCCTCCAGCAACTTCGACATCAACAGTTGATTTGGCATTTTCTATGACAAACTGAATTTGTGCCTTGTGAGTCATTATGTGCTCTTCACTGACTATATGCTTCACAATGTTTTTTTCCTCCCACGCAACTCGTGCATTGCGATGTTTACAAATAAGGATTTTACTATCGAAAGTATGAAGTCCATTACCACTGTATGTTTCAGCCTGTTCAAACACAGTAACAGTATTACGTCCCATCTTCCCCTAGCGAAACTCCTAAATAAGTATGCAGTAAAACTGATTTACACCTTTCTAGGGACCACTAGAAAAAAGTTTAAATTGCTGGAAAATGCAAATGGTGGGAGGACGATTTTCATTTTTACATGCATGCTTTCACAATATAGAGAGAATATGTAAATAAGAAACACTGATAAACTAAATAGAGGCAATATAATTAATTATTTCTGCAAGTATAGAGATGTCCTGATTTATTTTTTCAATATATTTCAGCAAATGTTTCAACCAACCCAACCAACCAACCATATGGTAACCATCTTCAGGTTCGAAGCATAGGAAATTAGATATAGGAAATAATTGAGCAAAGATATAGGAAATATATAGAAAGAAGACGAAGGAAAATTGATGGGACGCGATCTTCGGACCTGAAGACGGCGCCTGGAGTGCCGATGAAACTTTCGATCTGAGGGATAAATCAACGCGGAAAAAACCCGCAAACCTTGGAGTCATCTGAAAATTTTGTAATTCGCACCCATTTCCCAGTAAAATAAAATGTATGTTCCGGAGTAATGAAGGATAACATAAACCACATGTTAATATTGAGCTGCGTCGCTGGCCGACCAGCGCAAGCAGTTATCCAACTACAAGCATTTTTCAACAAAATTGATTTTATTTATTAAATGCTGTTTTCACGCGAAAAAACAAATTTCAATAAGTTTTGTTTTGTAGTAAACTGTAATAAAACTGTAGAACCAATTCAGCGTGATGGTCTGACGAATGATTCCCTGATATCGTCCACCAGTTCAGTTCAATTCTTAATATTTCGTAATGTCTGGTTAAAAATTCATTTTCATTATTCACAATATGAACTTCAGTGCAGTTTAAATATACTAACACAGGTGTTCCTAAACTATAAATTGCGTCCTACACTCATTTCAACGTGCGAAGCTTTTCCTGGCTAAAGGATCGCGGGCATAAAAATTTCATCTTTCCGTTACTAGTGGCGCTGTGTACTGCCACGCTATGCCGCCAAGTACAAATTATTCCGTAAAACGGAGCACATTACTGCTCTATCTCGTGTTTTTGAAGTGTATATGCACGTTTTTTATATACACTAGTATGCATGGCTACCTGTCATAGAAGGGATTCTTTTTTAATCTATGGCATTCTAATCCGCATTTAACGCAAACACCGGGAAAACGGAAAATGTCATGGTGTAAATACGGATTTTTACACACGCTGGAGTATAGGAAATGGGATGGGACCCAATGAAACGTTGTAGATCGCGGGAAAACGTAAATTCCCATTACGCAAGTACGAAGTTTAACTGTGTATCGTATTTGTCGATAATTGGGATAACCCACCAGCACCTAAGTTTTAAAGTCTGAATCCTCGTACTGTCTCACTTTTACACTGCTTCACAAGACTGATGCACCATGTGAATGCAAGCGCGCACCCAAACACTTTTGTTTACTGACAAAGGTAAAAGAAAATGCGCAACAACGCTCCTCTGCTCATTGCGCGGTATAGTCATTTCACATATGTGTGTTTTATTACGTTAAAGTTAAAAATATGCTAAACTGATATGTTCATATGATAATAATCATAGTTTTACTGGATATAAAAGGGATTTATCATTTTTTTAAAACGTGTAAATATATTTTTATTGCAGTTTCCTACTAGTTTTTTGCATTCATAACCTCATTTCGCATATTTCGCTTTATACCGACTTTTCGGCGAAAATTCGCGTTTATCGCAACATGCGACTCTTTACGGTCCTTAAATATGCATAAAAAATGAGAAAAAAATATTCATTGTCACTAAAAAACGGCCTAAAACTAGCCTTTAAAATTTTATTATTATAGAATTTAAGAGAAGAAAAAGGAAAATAATATTTTCCAAATGGTGTAACAACTACAATATAGCCTGTAGTTAGCATCATCTTATATCATAAACCACGTAATGTATGTTTCAGTATTTTCCAACATACCTTATTTAAAAAGTTGCGTATGATTTGGCAACATTTACGTATTCCAGCGTAAATTTTGCATGAGAAATGAAGTAAACCACCCTAAATATTTGTAAATTTCAACAAAAGGCTATAAAATAAGAACAGAACTTGACTTGAGATGATTGTCATATAGTTAAATTGGAAATAATGGTGGCATCAGATCGTAAAAAAATCTATAAAAATGGAAAAAAAAAGAATTTTATATTTGTCTAGGTTTATTGTTCACAATTCAATAGTGCGAGATCATTTGTTAAATATACGAACATTTCGTATATATTTCGTTTCCGGCATAAGCTTCGACCATAAGCTGACGTGGACATTATTTGCGATATTCGTAAAGACAAAAGATTTCAGCATTTATTTATAAACTCTAAAATGCTTTCAATTTTTGAAAGATATTTTAACTTGCTGTTTTTTTAATGTTGTTTAGCATTTGTTTTAACTGTATTTTCCCTTCATTATTGAAATTATTTGAATTAATCTTAGAAATAAGCTAAAATTATAAAAAATACTATATAAATTTGTCACTGAGCAAAGTTTCGTACCCCGGTACTTAAAAATAACGAGCGCATGGTGCGAAGAAATATAGGATGCGAGCACCATAAAGGACAACACACAGAGACACGCTAGTAAGCTTGGGAGTGTGAGAACGGCTTTAAGGAATCCGTGACGACCTATCCGGGTACGAAATGACCAATGCCAACTTCCTGACTTACATTAAATCTGTTTCATACAATTCTCACAGGATAAATCATATTGGTGGAGAAATTTTACGCTAAAACTTCTTAATATTTTGGCTCGAAAAGTTTAGTCGTGTTTCTTCTCCGGAAATCGCAATTTTTCGTACCTTTCCACGACACCACTCCGCCCCGAAAACTTGAAACGCAAAGCAGCACTCAGCTCTGGATTGGACTTTCACTCCATTAATTGCTACGGCGGATGTTAGAGGGTGGAAGAGAAAAGGTATCAGGTGTGAGGCCCTAACAGATGGCCCTAAACTGAGAATACCTCTCTCGTCACCACGAGCGGTCGTTTCCATGACTCCTAATTCATGCATTTATTTATATATACATGTGTATTTATTTATAAGTATCTCGCCGTCCAAACCTCCCCGTAAACTCCTCCGAAAAAGCACCCGGGCACGCTCCACGTCCCTCACTCATCGAATCGAACCCTGAGAAAAATCCCCACCCACCGCCCTCCTTAGGCCTGGTTTTTAAGGGCCCTTACGACTTCGCGTGAGATGCACGTCGGAGATATTAAGGTAGCAGAGCCGAAGCGGGAATGAAGGGTTTCGGGGTAAGAGAGAGAGGCCTACTTTATTCGCCATACCGTGAGCGGAGCTAAGTGAGACGGAGGCGGGGGGAAGGGGGTAGGTTGGGGGGAGGATTTTGGAAGGGGGTAGGGGGGGGGGCGTTTTGTTGGGTTTGAGCACGCGTGCGTGAGCCAAGGTCGGCCCCCTCGGAGCGTGCGTCCGTGCGTGTTATGGCGGCCTGTAGCGTGCTAACGACGTGTCTCCGCGCGAATCGATACGGCAGGGCTGCCAACCGCGGGGATTTTGAAGGATGCTTCCTCCGCGGGTGGCGACGTCGTTCGTTGCCCGCGCGCCTGAAGGATCTGCATCCGCTGCCAACCACCGCAAGAGTGTCTTGGGTCCATGGGATGACTCCACGCATTGCCGCCACACAAATCAGTCAACAGTCCACATGAGAAAGTTTTATTTTTTCTACAAATTTGATACGACTCCTAATACCGATTTATCATCAAGCGAAACCAACCACGGATACTTTGCGCATATGAAAATATTTTTCCAATTTAATTCCAATTCCATTCCAATCAAATGAGAAGATAATAAGAGCAGCTACATTCATATACTACACATTATGTCTCATGCATGAACACAGAAGTAACCAAAAACTATCGTAATATTTTACCAATCACCTCCTCAATTCTTCCAATGGAATTTATTATTTCCCTTTTAGCCAACGGAAAAAGACATTTTAACATATTATTCACTTAACATCTGTCTACTTTTGAATTAATGGTATTACAGTAGAACTATGTGGTTGGACATAGTTTCAAATAACGTACTCTCCGAAAATTCCTTCCG
Source organism: Platycnemis pennipes (assembly GCA_933228895.1). Lineage (NCBI taxonomy): Eukaryota > Metazoa > Arthropoda > Insecta > Odonata > Platycnemididae > Platycnemis > Platycnemis pennipes. The sequence goes on along the minus strand of OW121851.1, from coordinate 132,029,876 downwards.
GAAAAGGTCTTCGAATCATTCCCGGTCGGCATGGGGCGACATATGCCGCGGATGGCGATCGGACTGATTTTGGAGCCGTCGAGCTTGCCCGGTGGAGTCTCGCTCAAAATCAGCTCCCCATATCCTGTGGACCGCAATCATAAGGGGTGGAAAAGAGCCGTCCTGAAAATTCGTCACGGAAGACTAGGCGAGGGAGCAGGGACTAATATAAGAATGGCGCTTTGACGGTGAGCCAAGATCACTCTCAGCGACTATACTCAAATCCCTAGAAGACCCACTGAGTCTGGTGAAACACTTTTATCAGAAAAAGAAAATGTAAATAAGGTAACGTCAGCTAGAGAGCTGACTGAACGTCCCGAGCTACATTTTCGGGAGAGTACTGCTTTGACTCGTGATTTGAGAGTACCGAGAATATTTCAGAGATGAATCAGGCGATAGGGATAAGTAATCGCCCTTATGGGTGAAACCATGAGTGAAATTTGCACCCCATTCATCAGAGTATCTAACCCCAAGTTCAAATAATGTTATGAAACGTGATTACCTAGGAAAAACCTTCGGGATGAGTGGTATGGCACAACCCGAAATGGATGTAAATTTTCTCGAAATCATCCTTTAACAAGTAAAGTCAAAATGCTATTGGAACACGACTACTACAACTGGAAAATTAATAATGAACTTTGGTGTATACAACAAAATTTATTTCTGCATTGAAATGAAGATTTAACGCTTTTTACACGGTGAACCAAATGATGTAATTCCTCCAAGTTTGTTGTCTTTCTCCAAGCTTATTTTATCGACTGCACGCCCAGCATTTGGTTGATAAATTTAACCAGCCACCTGAAGACTCTAAACATTGTGTTTTATGCTTGCAAAGACCTCAATCGCAAAAACACTCATGGAGGTACGTTAAACGATCCTCGATAAGCAGGGAGGGGGGCGTAATGATGGGAGATTTCCACTGCCCTTCGCATTTGGAGCTCTACACCGATTGAGGTAGCTCCGTATATTTTTAGAGCTGTACCAAATGAAACGGCAACATGATTGGGACGCTGGGGGAACAGGAAAAAATGTTGTTGACGAGGAGAGGAGGAAGGGAAGGGAGAGCAGACGGACTAAGAGGGGAAAAAACTGAAGTGAGGTTGCGATCGCCCCACGGGGTTCATTCGGCCAATTACAGCGCCGTCTATCGCTAACGTCCGAGCCCAGTTCACGTTTTCTTTTTTTTTTCAACCGACTCTCCATGAGTCTACTGGAATATTTCCCGAACGCTTTCCGAGGGCGTGTTTTTTTCATCAGTAAGACCGGATTAGGAAAGAGTAAATGATATCTTAAGATGCCGAACTGAATGGCAATCAAAGGAAGGATGTTAATATGAACGGGTTAAACTTAAGGAGAATAGAATGAAAAACCCCTAAGAATTTGATAGAAATTGAGATCTCGTTTAGCATGAAATGGAAAATCTTGGGAATATGCTTCGGGAAAATTCTCTCGTATTAACTAAGATTGCAGCCATTCGTCAATTCAGTAAGACAAAGACTACTAAGAAAACAAGCTTGAGCAAGGCTAGCATTAAGTGAGGGAGATCTCCCGTTTCATCTTCCTTAGTTGTCAACTTATGTGCCATTCACAGCAGCTACACTTCAGCTTAAATCTATTCACTCCTAAACTTTTTCCTTTGCGTTGAGGTACTGAAGTCGGAGCTATGCGTTGTAAATCTCCCTTGTCAGGGCCGCTGTTTTATATTAGCTGTTCACGAATTATCATCTTGCTACCCATTGATAGGAAAATAAAATAGAAACGTAGCTTCTTCAATCTGGAGAAAACAAAAATCTTGCTGAAAGACAAAATAATTACTCGTTATTTAATTCACTTGACCTTCGGTCGAATCAGTTAATTTTATTTCACCATACTTTATAATTATGCCATTCTGTTAAATATTAGTAAAGAGGATTTTTTTAACCGCACGAAAAGAGAAGAAACGCCCAAAATCTAATTACTGTAAAAAGCATCTATGAATCATATGCCTTAATATTTAAATAAATTAATGCAGTTTTTCCTGATTTATTTGGCTTGGAAAAAATGGTAACCATCATATATTCGCGGTGCCCTTTTGCGATGGCGATATTAAAACCATAACTCCATTACGCCAAGCTGGCGATAGCAATTTCATGAAAAAGTGCTACAGATGCAAAGTGAATGCATGTTATCAGACAGACAATAGAGACAGATTACTTTCATGGAATAATACTATCAGAATTCGCAGCAAAAGATTAAGAAATGAACTGCCTCCTCCAACTTCTTAAGGAAATTAACCTGAGGCCAAAGCAACAATTTTGTTATTCCTGATGAGTTAAATCCAACAGCTTTTTACAAAAACATTGTATTTAATCGCATACTCAAAAAATGAGATATTTAATACTGAAATATGACAAAAGGACACTTATGGATACTTTACTTTCCAATGAGTATACAAGTGTTTTGCATGGAACGCATGATAATTGAAGTCGGCACGAATTTGCCCACTACACGAAGAGGAGAAAAAGACGTAGTTCACGTTTAGAAGGGCCTTTATTTAAATTAAAAAATCAACTTTAGCAGAGCGAAATGGCAACGCACTTTACTACTTTTAAAGCATTCAATTACGTTCAACGACAACGATATATCCGAAGCATTAGTTCAAATTGGATAAAGGTTCAGTGATTCTCTAATTTGATAACTTACGATCCAAAAGAAATTATTACCTTTATAACAGTGGTATCCATTTTTAATTTCACTGATTCACTGGAAATTTGTCTAATTGATATGCCAAAAAATGCCCCTCATATTACTGTTTTTATCCAGAGACACAACTCATAGCATCTTCTTTCGTCCAACATCTTTGTTGAAGACACATTGAGGGCCCATATTATCAATTTGAACGATTATGGTTAAGTGAGAGAAAGGGTGCTAAGGTGTGAAATGTTCATTTCTCACAAACCCATACACATATATACCTACACGCTTTTTCGACTCTATTTTTTTTCAATTTATCGCAGGCACTGCATCAGCGAACCAGCACAGACTGCAATTCAGTGAAATTCATTCGGCAATTTCATTGAATTCGGTACATTTTCACCATTTTTTGTTAACCGTATTTGTTTGACTTAAGCCGTTTTTGCACTAGATGACAATGCTAAAACAAGTAGAATCACTCTGATTGATTGTAATGAAACACTATAAAAGTATGATAATGGTCGGTGGTATAATTTTCCATTCGATGGCAGCTCGCCTCCATGCTCACACCCTTTAAACATATATGCAAAAACATCCTTGCTTTAAAAGCGTATTTAGCATAAGAGAGAGAATTGAAAGCAACTGAATTTTTGAGTTAAAACACCGAGAGCAGGGCACCTGACGTGGATAATTATTCGTGGATCGTGGAACTTAAAGAGCGCAGGAGAGCGGTTGTTACTCTCAAGGGAAATGCGATTCGAATCTCGTGCAAGCAACGAGGTGCACGCATGTTAAGCCTTCGCCATTTCCGAGGGGCTGATTTCTTTCATGCACTGATTTCATTCGCCCACGCCCCTTCACCATCCTGCTCCTAAAATTTCTCACTGGAGAACACGGAATAATCTCCGAAGCGAGTTCTGAGAAAATTCATAGTATTTAAGGAGCCCCGGAGGATTCTGGGTAAAACATATACTGGAATTTTATTCCTAAATAAAGAAGGGCGTGAATGTGATCCAGATTAATTGCGTAGCCATAGTGAAGAAGGTAGGGAGAACAGCCGCGAAACAGAATGTCACCTCGATTGATCGACTTCATGCACTTAGGAAAGTGAGCAATTTTCTGAACAAACTTTTGCAACAAGTTCCTATCGAAGTTAGCAAATATTTGTGAACCGCTAATGATAACTATCAATTTCATTCCAGGTTGAAAAATTTCAGCACCAGCAATCGTAAAAATGACCGTTTAAACGCATTTATAAGCAATAATATGGTTGAGGCTAAGCTAATACTTTAAGAATCGGATGAATTTGAACAAGTTATGCATAGCCTGTTATCTTTTACCGATAACAAGTTATCAGTGATAGTGTCATATTCCACAAGAGAGAACCAAGTTCGTACATCTCCCTATCACGGCTTCCTTAGACCCAGCCCTCTCGTCTTTCCGTTTGGTGGCTCCACGACACCCTTCACGGACACGATTGTGGTTTCAGGGGCGAGGGTCACACGCTATTAGCAGGGCCACTGTTTGCTTTACCTCCCATCATCGAGCTCGACAAGTGGAGGGGTACCTTCTATGCTAGACAGAAGCAGAGCAATAGAAACGATGACACCCTTCATGCACTGCAGTGATTTACCATCTCTACGATGTCAACGCATTCAGGACACTGACCAGACTCATTGAGATTAATATACTTTATTTCTCTTTACTATTCTTACGAAATACGAATTCCCACAGTTAGTTCTCAAAACGTGGGGTGAAACCGAAAGGTCTCACCAATCCTTAGGCCTAATCCTCGCCGAATCTTATGTTCAGTACTAGACAAAATTCCATTTCCATTCCAGTTTATGTGGTGTTCCGACATTCAATTTCTTTTCTTTCAATCACTACCAAAGCTTCTGCTACAACTTTACACTCTAACTTTGATAAACATGCTTTTTAAAATATAAAAATTCATGGAATGCCGAAAAATAGCCGCAACAAACCTAGACAGGGTTACCCGCTGATCTTGCTAATAAAATTTGACATCAATGATATTTATCCAATATATAATTCTTCAATGGGAGGTCGACCACACAGGAGTAAATACGGAATTGCTATGAATAACAGGGAACGCTAAAGTAGCATTGAATAAAAACACCGGCAAAGGCATGCCAAAGAATGCACAGAGTCATGAACTGGTTAGAAGCCCGAAAGCCTTTCCTAAATTTTTTGTGCCTAGAAAGTGCCAACTATTTCTTCAAAACAACAGTCCTTTACATATTACAATAATATTAAATATCATAAGGCCATCCAAAGAATCGTGACAAATATTATCATTGAATCTTTTTTACGTAAAAATAGATCAAATTTATCAATCAATAGATCCTACATGCCTACCACGTTTTGATGATAGCAGCATTATGTTTCATGCAGTTATATTCGAGGGAAAATTATTCCACATTTTACGATATTTTTCTCATAGAATAATAATAATAAATTTTATTGTTCTAGGATCTTGTCCTATGGAACATAAATCATTTTATACAATTAGACTCTGCAGTGAAAACAGAAATAGGTACTTGCCTAACTAAATGCATACAATCAAAAGAGAATGATACAGAAAAAGAAATAGACTCATATATGCAATACAATAGAATATAAACAATGAATCAAAAAGCAAAAATCCATAGCTCTAAATATTCTTCTCAATAATATTAATCATCAGTATAATTATTACCATATTTGGACATGCAATTACCTACGCCTACCCAAAGAAATCCGGATAAATACCGTAATATATCTCCAATAATGAATATTGTGGACGAGGAATGGCGGGGGAGGCACGAGGGGAGAGTGGGGTGGAGGGGACACCCTCATCCCCCTCAATAAAATTCATAGTTATTGCTTGATTTGTGTCGTATCATTGGTAGACACCACTCATAGGTAGAAAGAACGGGTGGGGGAAACTCCAACCAAGAAAAAAATCCGGCAAAGAAAATAAGGCCAATCAAAAAATTATTGATCTGATTTTTGCGATGTATCTTATCGGTGGAACAGGCCTTTCGACGGAAATCAGGTTTGCGCGATCGACGATAGCATCACACCTTCCATAATTCGTAATCTGGCGAAGGCGGAGATGGAAGCGCACGGAAATTCGGGGTCAGAGAACGCCTCGAACACGAACGTTAGCCCCCTCCCCAAAGGGGCGAAATAAGCATTTTGCCGACGGAAGGAGACTCGTAGGAAGAGATGGGATAGGCACGTGGGTAGCAGTGGGGGAGGATGAGGAGGGGTCCAGGGAGGTCAGCACTACAATGGGGAGGATGGAGGTTGATTCACGGAGGGGCGAGGGGGAAGTAGCGAAGGGAAAAAAAGAGAAGGAAAAGGAGGGTAAGAGATCGCTTGGGGGGGAGGGGAGAGGGGGAGGAGGGTTAAATGAGAAAGGACGGGGTCGTCAATGGAAGGGATGGAGAAAGGGAGGTGGGTGGGGAGGAGATGTAAGGAGGAGAAGCACGGGTTAGCCTACTTGGGGCTCCCTCACGAACAATCCTACCAACAATGGTCTAGCTTCCCGTTTCACTCCTAACGGCCCCATTGGGAGCCAACAATGGGGTGATTGTTAGAGGCGGGCGGGAGGCATGTTTAAGGAGCTGGGCGGTGAAGGAAGCCGAAATGCCACAGGAATAATAATGAATATTGTGGACGAGGAATGGCGGGGGAGGCACGAGGGGAGAGTGGGGTGGAGGGGACACTGTTTGGAGAGGGGAGCTTAAAGATGTAGTCAATGCAGACGGTGGAGATCGAAAAACACTGCACGGCTGATACCCACGGACGGAATTATTCCGAGATCGATTTCCCTCTGGATTACACAAAGGGAATGAGATAGAGGGTACAGTTCGATCCCTTGAAAATCAGAACGGCTCTCTACATTGGAACGGGTTAGAAGAAAGTTTTATTAAACCTATCAATCAACCGATCATTCCACACATTCTAAATATGAATTTTTATGGCGAAAAGTAGAGGGAAAGCGTTTAATATAACCTATAGATAATCTTGACAAATCAATACCTCCATTTTATTCGTAAACTTGACAATTTTCACAATTGAATTAAAGACTTGGACTGGAAAAAATTGGAAAAAAAGAATCGTTGATGAACGCAATATTCGTTTTGACGTTCCCAAGTAAATCAGCATGATGTGTATTCTAAAAACAAAGTTAAGTAGAGAACACAAAAACAGAAAATTAAAGCACATATATTTTAAAATTTAATTATTCCGTTTCCATTTGAAACACACGATTCTAACTTAGGTTTCAATGTAATAAAATATTTAATTCTTGAATGACATAATTTACGGAATACCATGTTATAGCAACGGTTAATATTTCATCTTTCTAGAATGATTGTTACTATCTAAAAAGAATCGAAGACGATGCTGAGTTACATAATTTACAAGCATTCCTCATGTTACCATCCCAGTACCATCTACTTTTCCCCTCTCCCATCAATCAATACGGAAAAGAAGATCCTACATTTTCATCAGATAAATTCTTTGAGAAAGCAATTACGCCAAGAACTGTTCTGCCGAAAATATGAGCGTATATCAATTTCCCTTCAATAGTTTTCTATTATAAAGCATATAATGATGAAAAAAGAGAGAATTTAAAGCATGTTTTTCCGTTTCGCTTCCCCCTATTACGGATAAATGAAAGCGATCGTGGGGCTTTCCAGTCGGCCGCACTTTGTTAACGGCCATACGAGGCCAATTTCGCCTCAGTCGTGTAGCAAATAGGGTGAATACTTAGCTAAAGGATGACTGGATAGGGTGTCACACTAACACGACTGTTATTTCCAGGGCCATGCATGAATACCTTTTTCGCCCAGTGAGAATACCAGCACAGATACCTTATCTTTAAAATAAAGAAAGACTCCGAAATGAAGGGGGGCGGATTGAAGAGGAAGGGATCTAAAGGGGTTAAAGAGGAAAGACAGAGGCAATGGCTCAGACGAGGTGCAAGTTTGAGGAGAGAAAGGGAAAAGTGGAGACGAATTGAATCCAGACCATTTCATTTAGGTAAAGTTATAACTCAGAATAATACATCTATATTGTTTACGACAAAAATTTATTAAACTTCAGGTAAAATAAGTAGTAATTAGCTAATACATTACGCACTAATAATGCATGAATCTTAAGACAAATATTTTTATAGCTTATTTATTTGGCTAATACACTTGAGATTGAAATGTCACTGCCTTGCCCGAACATTGATTATAACAAACAAATCTATTATTAGCGGTTTTAAGTGGCAGATACCCATAAAATGTTATTCATTAAAAAAAAAAATATAATTAAAAGACACTGCTGAAGAGTAAATTTAGGATGATTTCAATTATTTATGACAGATGCAATCGGGACCGAGAAAACAGGTAATATAATAAAAATAATCACATAATTGCATGGGTGATTATTAAATTATTTCTTTTTTTAATTTTCAAGTAAATGCAACGATTCTCCAAACCCGTAATGTCTACAGCAATTAGTTTCGAAAGAGTAAATACAAAGCTTGAGATTATATTTAAGTGCAACACAGAAAGACATGTTTGAACCAAGGGAAAATGGCGAAAGCACCCGAGTGGAATTGTAAAGAACCGGATCCGGCGAGGCAACTAATTCTCTGCACACTGCCTCCGTTCCACCCTCGGATGAACGGGAAGGAATGGTTTTCTCCATTGAGGAAAAAATACCCGACGGCGGAGCCTAAGACAATGGAGATGAGGCGGCCCAAAACAGGCTAATAAGAGGGCTGGGGAAGATGATGAAGGGGGTGGGAGGAAGTGAGAAGGCGGGCCTTGAGGAGATGAGACGGCTGACTCACTCGCAGGGGGGGGGGGGGATGGAGAATGAACCTCCCCCACGGGGAACAACTGGGGCCTTTGTTATGAGAGAGAGAACATGGAGGAAGCGCGGGCTTAGAATTGTATTTTCAAGTGAAACAGGTCCATGCAAGTATGAGAATGCGATAAAAACATCGACAAATATCGCAATGACATCGAAAAATAGCGATAAAAATTCGTTAGATTAAACAGGCAGAGGAATAAACGCCGATAAAATTGATACTGGAGTTAACCTCTAAATAAGCTGAAAGATAAGGAAGCATCCAATAGGGCTTTTGGCATGGGAAGGACAACAACCGGACATTCATTAAGCACATACAGACAAGCGTAATGCTACTCAGGGGCAAGGAAAAGAGCCGTGCTCAATACACATGGGCCGTATTCAGCTAAATGTTTTAAAATTACGAAGGAATAAAGTTTGATATAAAAATGCACATTTATTCAGATTCAATTCGTTGTTTATCACCATTAACATGCAAGGGTGCAGTTAATTCACTTAGATTGAATGACTACTTACAAATATACTACAAACTGGGCTACAGGCAGCTGTGAAACCGTGAGATACATAATAATATATTTTTCCAGCTTAAAAATATGATAAAACCCATAGCTTCAGGTTCCTGCATACATCTTTAAAAATTATTTCCAAAAGTTCAAGACTAATTAACAATATCAATTATAATTGTAATGAAATAGAGTTCTCTCGTTTAATTTTATTGGGTTTTTAGGTGATTCAACGGCTAATATTATACCGTAACGTAGAACATAGGATACTAATCCTAGAACGTACATAATAAACATGTCCTGGGGGGATGAGTTTGAAACCGTCGGGATTATCTCAAATAGGTAACCAAGGAGCCACGTAGTATAAACACAAGTGGCTCGCAAATTTGGTGTGTATAACCGCTGATTACAGGCTAATTACTTGTTTTTAATTGTGATTTATCTCATCTGGGGGCTCTGTAGTCGAGACAGATGAGAAAAGCTCAATTGAAAACAATTAATCATATTGTAGCGAGCGATTCAGACACACGAAATGATCAAACCATTCGTGTTCATACCATGTGACTCCTTGGTTACCTATTCGAGATAACCCCGACGGTTTCAAACGCAACCCTCCGCCCGTGATTCGAACCTGTGGCTCTTGGGTTGCCAGGAAGGTAAGTGACCAACTCGGATACCGCGGCCGGTTACGGGATAAATCAGAAGTGCGTGTAAAAATAAAGACCGAGTTACTACGGAAGTGCAAAAGTTAGTGAGCTTAGTTATACATACCGTGCTCGTACAAGGACACACAGGCTCATAGTGAAATAGAGCGGAAAAAATTAGCAGTCAAGGAGAAAGTAATGGAAGTGGAATATATGAGAACTACGAAGCGCATTCCGTATGCCAAAAATTATCAGTTAACTGCTATTTTTCTTCACACGTGTTTAATGCCATCTTAATGCCACACAGAGGCATCCGTTAGGATGGCGGGAATTGGATTCCAATCACATCGCGACCACAAATGCATATTTCCACACTCAACAGCGTCTACTCGCGCATTTCCGCGCGGACACATACGGAGGAAGGAAGCGATGGCGGAAGGAGAGAGATTTTGTGAAGGGAAACCCGATGGGGGACGTGGCGAAAGGGATATTTCCGGGGAGAGAAGACGCCCGGAGGGGATGGGGGAGGAATTGAAAGGGGAGGAAGATAATGCTGCTTCCAGTGTGGCCGCGAGGGAGTGGATTGTTGGGCGAGGGATGGAAAATGGAAGGAACAATGGTTTCCCCCACCCTCTGCCCACTTTCTGCCGCCTTCTCTTGGTTCGCGGGATCGTTGCTCATAAAGTGACGAAGACGACGAGATGATGAAATGTTCAAGGATGTCGAACTGGTTATCGGCGAGAGAGCGGGGGAAGGGAGGGGAGGGGAGGGAGGGGAGGGGGTGGAATGTCACTGGCTTCAAATGATCCGAAGTTCCACGAGGACCGGAGAGACCTAAAAGACGGGATCGACAATGTACCTGCGTCCGTGAAATTACTGTATTAACCCATAGCCAGTCTATTAAATGAATTAAAATGGGAATCATTGTCAGATCGCAGGTTGAAATTTAGACTTGATCTCTTAAATAAATTCCAAGACAATATTTTCAGTGATGATGTTAAAAATATTTTGCAAACCCCAACTTACTAGGGCAGACTGGACCATAATCATAAAATTAGAGAAATTGATAGCCGGACTGATAGATTCAAAATGTCCTTTTTCCCTTGCACAATTAAAGATACGAAAAACGGTAAATATGTCCAATCGGAGAGTAGCAATTAATAGCATTGGTAGCTGCATGTTGGCATGAGTACTTAAAGCTAACCCTACTAACAGAATGTTTATGCATATTTGCTTTGCAATTTCTATCTTTTTTAAATAGTGAAGTTATGACTAATATATTAATATTAATCATATTTTATGCATAATATGTAGTGCATGTTTGGTGAGAAATCACCCCCTGCCACACCCCTTTGTGGTGGCTTGCAGGGTATTATGTAGATGTAGATAGAAAAATCTCGAGCGCAATGAGGTCCTTCTTTATAGAGAACATTTTTGTCTCCTCTCTCCACCACAAGGGCAGATTCATAGCGAGTCACACATAATATTATGCTAGGCCACACTATGCGGCCACCTCAAATCTAAAGATACAAAATCTTCCTTTTCACTTTAAATGTATGGATGACAAATGAGGCATCCATTAAATTTAAAGCCAAAAGAGACAATATCAAATGTAATTTGATAGAGTGCTAATATAGTTATTTAAATGGATATGAAGCCTATTTGAAAAGTATTTATGACATACGTTTCATACAAAGAGAAAATTACATCTCCTTCACTTAATCTTTTAAATGAACCCCATTATTTTTACTATTTGATTTTCCAATGCAAAACGTGCAAAGGTAAATTTATTTCATCTAAAACTTGTATGCAAGCTGAAGTTTTGTATAAGAACTGCACACGAAATCAATTTTGGATCATAAAAGAAAGATTGTTGCCAAGCATTTTTGCTGTTACTAAATGGCATTAAGTAGGGGAGATCGCTAGAACTGGACATTTAGATTAAATGTCAAAACAGCTTAGAGTGAAAACAAACTCAGATAGAATTTTAAAATAGATGCTTCCTGGCATTACACATGCAGCCTCAGTTTTACGGCAGTGGAAAATTCAGAGAAAGATAAATCATGCCACCCAACCCCTAACGGTACTCAAAGAGTCATGATGTAATTTTGAGTAAAGTAATTAATCACTGACGTAAATCCCGGGGAAGCCATCAATTTTGAACTATCACAGAATTGGTATATAATGGCCAACTAATGCTTGAAGCGCCCCGCAATCACAAAAGAAATACTTGCTAGTAAGGAGATCGGGGAGTGAAGGTAAAGATAAGAAAAAAATAGAGGCTTTTTGGAAGAGAGATGGCTGCATCTTTAGACATTAGGTCGTAACTAGATTTTGGCCATGAGCCTCTCAATTTCTTTAGTATCTCATATACAAACACATCGACAATTATGAGGTAAGATATACAAGTTCGCTGATAGAGTTCAGAAAAGAACGCAGATGGTATTCTTGGGACGAGAAGGATATTATTTCAGGAATATTTTTCAGCGCAGGAATAAGTACTTGTGGCAGCTTAAAAGAGTACGAAAGAATAGGCATTTAATAATTGAACGTGCGAATTTACACATTTTATACACACGGTAATAAAGTACTATATGCTGGCAAGTTAAAAAAGGGATTTTCTGCTAGTTCCATGAAAAAAGTTGACTTCAATACTTCAGCACGTTTAAAAATCAATACGATACGTTTTCTTGGCCTAACAGATGTAAAATTAGTATTGACTTACCATGAAAACATTCCATATAGCTTAGTGTAGCAGGGTAGATTATTCAAGCCACATATGATTACCAAATGCTGAAATTGCAAGGAAGTAAACTCTGTGTATCTTGATGTACCTCACCTAAACCCTTGAACCTTACGCCAAAATACTTTACCACGAAGAAGATTTCTCTAGAAAAGCAGTGAAATACCAAAAAAGATGAACCATCTAACACATACAATTATAGGAGTAAAGGTACTTGTAATAGATAGCACAATTTAGCAAGCCAAAATTGAGTCATTGGTTTGTGATATCCTCCAACTGAACGCGCAATGGCGTAGCACGTTCAATCAATTATACAACAAAGCAATACAATCTTAAAGAACATTAGGATAGAAAATGTTGTCTAATTTTTTATCAGACTTGCAGATTGTTTCCAAATCCTGTCAGCAATTTCTAATAGTTTACATAATAGAAAAGCTTCTAGAGTTCCAATTCAACTGCATTTTTAGTCATCCCAATCAGTTTCTGCAATGACGATATGCTCGCACAATTATTACTAAAAAGATTTTAAAATGTATATTATGCTTGAATCTTATGCGCAGCGTAAACCTTTTGTAACGAGAGCAATCGTCACTCTCACAGCAGATCTGATGGAGTACACATGTAAAACCTGAAAAATGCCTAAAGGAACGTGTTACATTATGAAAAATATACACTCAAAGGATAGTCAACGTTTGCAATGCAGATAATGAGAAACGCGCCGTGAATGTGAGAAAAGTTCATTACTGACGGCTGTCGCGCCCAGAAGTGGGGCGATGATATTTAAAGCGATGGCTTTAAAGGGAACATGACGACAATGACAGAAAGCGTGAGTGGAACCTGGGAGTCCGCTCCTCTTCGCATATGGTGCGTCATTTGTTAATGGAGTTTGGATGTGCGAGATGTCGCGTTCTGACGAGTGCCTTGAGTGGATGAGACACCGGAGCGAAGGCAGCCGAGTGAGAGGGGGGGAAGGAGTCGTGGGGGATTGTGGGATACTGGAGGGAAAATGTGGGACTGAGAGACATTACCAAAGTACTTACGCTGCAAAAATAGACGAGCGACCGGAAGTAGTGAAAGTCAATATCAAAACATATACGACACGCGAAGAAATGTGGAACAACGGATCATTTATGGGCATCTCGAGGCTCGACGGTCTGCCGCCTCGCTATTTTAAAAATATTTCACTCATGGCCAGAAGCAAAACTCACGATAGTTGTTATCTTCTGTTCCTAAAGCATTTATCGCATTTCCTTAAACAAATAACAAGGGATTCACCTGAAGAGCATGGCAGGAAAGCATAAAAAAATTTTCACGTCGGCAGCTGATAAATATAAACACTTGTTCGTTGTCTTAACCACGTAAAATAAAAATTAGCGAGCGGATGAAAAAGGGTTACTGGCAGTGCGGGGGGACGGATAGTAATACGTCTTAAGAAAATATGTTAACTGCATTAACTTAAGGATTTGGGGCGCACGGTTACTACCCTTGAATACTCGAAATTAATGCCTAGGATATAAAGAAGGGAGCGAGGAGAAGTATTTTAAGGAGGTACAACTAAGGGCGAACCCGTATAAAGGCAAAGAAGTCGGAGATCTAAGCAAAATAATTTAATGCACTATAAAGCGCACATATATATAATGCATAAACTTCACTTTACCTCATTTAATCGGAAAACTGCAGTTGTTATGCCGAGAATCTTGGTCTATTTCGCAATTTCGGTTCCAAATTCTGCTCTTTGGAAAACGCTATGGACGTACTCTGAAATTGTGGCTTTTTAAAGCAGTATCAAATGAATTTATTGAAGAAATATGGTATAGGAATTGCAATGAACAAGTACTATTTACAATCAGAAATCGACTTATTATGTACAAATAATTATTAGTAAATTTATAAGACACACTGAGGTCTATGTCACGTCCGGACCAGAAAACAGCATTATGCTTCATATGAGAAAGATAAAAATCAAATTTTTTTAACGACGTGTCCTTGGCAGCATGATGTTGGTATCCTTTTTCGAATACTCTTCCAAATACGAGCGCTAATCCTATTGGCTACAATGACCGAGATAGTGTATTGTCAACCAATTCGGGAATCCACTGATAAACCCAAAGAAACTTAGTAACTTAGGGAAAACAATTGGTGATGCAGGAAATGGATCTTATGTAGTCAATAGTTTTAGGCATAATTTGGTGAACTTTTATCATGATGAATAACTACAAAACAGAACTTTTTAATCCCAATGATAAATAGAGGTTTTAATGCGATCTAGGTCCACTGCGGTGCGGCGTCATCATTACTATGCATGGAATTTTAAAAGTTTTGCTTTGTTTTCGGGTGTTCACGTGGATCTTAATGTGGATCAATGTCAGAAGAACCCCTTTCGAAAATAAGGAAGTTCAACCACATTTATACCATAGTATTGCATAAGAAGAAAGGGTAATCTTCTCGATGATGGTGGTGGTAGGGAATGTGAGACACGATGGCCAGGTAAGGAAGTAAAGAGAATACTGAGGAAAACTACACTTGCTATGGTAACTCCAAGGTAGACTTAACCCCAAGTTAAGGAAGCACGGAACAGGTAATAACAAAGCTGTAAAACTACTCATTTAACAGCTTGATGTTACGGGGGAAAAGATGCTAAGAATTGTAAAAAAAAGAGCGAGATTGATAACAATTTGTTCGAAATAAATCATTTGACTAGGTGATACATTTTTGAATTCAATAATTCGCTTCCGTTTCAGTAGAAACTTATTCATTGATCCACACGATCGATAGAGCTAAATCCTATTTTTGTATGCGATACAAATGCTAAGATGATGAATAGCAGAAATATACCCGGTGAGAAGAAACTACAGAATGACTCACCGAAATATCAATATTAATCGAATATCAATAAAGTGGCCCAAAATAAAAATGCAAACCCTCTTGACACAAAAATGACAAATTGCTACTCCTCCATGGAAGACAGAAGATTTTTATATTTGAAAGTAATTCGTAGCCAAAAACTCCTGAAACACTTATAATATTTATTCTATATAGCCATACTCATAACTAATAAAAGACCGTTTACTCCCAAATATATCCATGGACAAAGTGAAGTAGACAAAAAAGTGATAAATCATTGATTATACGTTACACTATACCTGATAACGTATCTCTTGCAAACACACGTTAATCGATGAAATAGATAATGAAATAAATTTTTATAGAAAAGGAATATTGATGCAACATTTCCTGCGGGAGACGCTTAAGATTTGCTTTCGATTTTCATTGGAAGTTCACTCTGGAACTTATCAGTGGAACTCAGGATTTGTTTAAGGGAATATTTCGCAAACCACCTCTGATCTCTAGGCACTAGATGAACGATATATTTTCGCACAAAAAGGTTTCTTTAATAATTTTTGTGATATAAATATTAATTAGTAGCACTTGAAACTATATAACAACTTGGGTGCTGTTCTGAAATCGAATGTTTAATTGTACGTTAAACGCAATTCATCGAGTTTCCATCTGATATACACTCACATAAAGTCATACATATTTTCAGATAGACGTTTAAAATCAAAGGCGCTCCTCAGCAACCGGAAGAATGTTATTGTAGCGAGATATTTCATGTGCATATATGACAATACTGTTTTGATTCGCTTTTAAAACGATATGCTAGGAAAATAAACATAATTCTCTACCTTTTACGCGGTTGACTGTAGTACAAAACACGGCACAACATTTTGTGTACATAAGGAATCTTCAAGGAATCAAAGCAAGACTTTTTATACTAGTGATATGTAAAGCTTAGGAAACTAGAAAAAAGCGACGCAAGTTTCCCTTAACTACTCAGCTAGGAATGCAATGGCTCTCGCAGCTGCAACTCGAATTTTTACACCGGCCCATATGAGGGTATATCCATCGGTACAATTACGGATAATACGAGAGGCGTTCCAGGATAAACTCCTAATGGAGCACAAAAGAACCATCATGGAAACACAACTGAAGACTAGGAGGAGTGTAGGAACGTTTGTTTTAGGGGCTCAAAGTAATTGGCAGGGGAAGACCGTGGTTATAAAATAAAAAGGGCAAACTGCCGAAACGTAAAGAGAGAGAGAGAGACAGAAACGAGCCGACTGGGATACATAATAGGGTCCGTGAGCTAGCAACATATACTTCCAAGGAGAGGGGGCGGAGTGGAGAGGGGGGTTGAGGGGAGAGGGAGGAGGGGAGGGATGAGGGCGGGGTGGGGTGGGGCGTTTGAGTTAAAAGCGGAGATGGCCCTTTCATGTAGGAATGAAAGAATTACAAACTTTTTGAGCTCCTATTTCCCTCCCCACCTCCCGACCCTTTCATTTCGTTCCCTCAACCCTCGCCCAACCCCTCCAAAGGCCCCCCTCCGACCCAGTCCGTCCTGTCCCTCCACAAGGCCGAGAATAATGCATGGAAGGAAATGATAATGAAACGAAAACGGGGATCAGTGGCGGGGGAGGAGAACGTGTGAGGGCTGCGTGTGCTTGGGGAGATATCTGAAGGGGTGGGAGAGGGTGGGAACTGATCAGGAACAAGGTCAGAAAGTGGGAGCGAGAGAATGGGAGCAAGGGAGGGGGCGGGTGTCTCGGGGGATGAGATTGGGCGGAGGGGTGAGATTGGAGGGAGAGAGAATGGATTAAGAGGGGAGGGAAGGGTTGGGGGGTGAGGGGGCAATGCATGGCCAAGGGAGAGGAGTTGGGGAGGAGGTCAGGGAGAGGTAATCCTGGTTTACGATGAGGTTGCTCCTATTATTTTGCTTACATTTCATAGCCCGAAAAAAATACATACTTACTATTCAATGAGCGCAAATGAGAAAAAAAAGGTCAGCGTGCGCATTACCCCAAATTTACCTTTCAGTTTAATTCTCATTCTTCAATTTTTGCACAAAGCCTAAGTGTATTTAATTGCTTTTCCAAGATAATTGGCATCATTAAATGATGATGAAAAAAAATTGTGGTAAATAGTAGCATAATACACAGAGTTTCATGGCACCTGAAATTTCTTACAATGAATAAATACTGATAACAAAACTTAGCGTAATTTGGATAAATGATAGCGATAAAACTTTACTTAAAATGGTCAAATATTGATTTTAAACCTTATTTTGAAATGGATAAATACTGATAGTAAAACTTAACTTAAAATGGATAAATACTGATTTTTAAAACTTAACTTCAGTAAGTTGCACTTTGACGGGATATAGTTGTAAATAGAATCTAAATACAGTAAATTAAAACTACGGTAAACGTACATTTTATCGATGCTATAAGAAAAAATGCAAAAATAAGATAAAAATCCAAAATATAACTTATGAAACAGGATTGAGCGCAAAAGATAACAGTCGCTGATTTACTCGTTTTAAACGTTCGTATTATGAGTTTGAAAATGTCTGCCGACTGCTTTTCTGAAAAAATATTCCAACAGTATATTATCAACCTTCAATTGAGATAGATAATATAAAATATGGTAGATGATGAACGGGCGAATGAAGCCCACTACAGAAGTTAAAGTGGCTACGAGCCAATATTTTGATCGTTGCTGACCTTTAGCTACTTCAAATCAGATTTTTTCCTCAGTTGTCTGACAATTTTACTTTTGAAGCGTAAGAAAATCTGACAAATTGGGTGAAACAGTAATTACAGAGGCATACGCGGACCGTAGAAAAAAGGCTCAGCGCATCAAAACACATTTTTCACGAATAAACCCAAACAGCTCCGTCATATACTCGTCGGTTCCAGTCTCTAATATACAACCACACGATAATCCGTTTTACTAGAAGTGAATATCGCAAGCTCATCATGCGCAGTCTGAATACGTAACCTCCAAATAAAAAAAGCTTGTTTATGCCATAAATTTAAAAGGTGCGCTCCTTTAGCAAGTCGGTTGGTTCTTTTGTCCCAAACTGAGCTGAGAAAGCGGGGTCATCTAACCTTGTCGCGACCCCATGGGATGATGCCAATACTCGAAGTTTCGAAATTTGATGAAATTTATAAAAGTGAATAAATCCACTCCCAAGGAAGATGGTGGGGGAAGAAATTAAAGCGGCAGTGAGAATCACTAGGTCGCGAGGGAGCGAAAAATTCCGAACGAAATGACCAGAAAATGCGAGAGGGGATTTCGGAGGGGGGATTAGCAAGAGTGCAGCCAGGGGAGGGAGGGGAAGAGAGCAAGGGGTGGGGGTAGCTGAGAGGGAGAGTTCATATGAGAAATTCCAATAAGCTTAGAAAAGGAACCGGCGAGGGGAACGGAAGCCGTGGCGAGGGCAGCTCAGGCTCAAATACGGATTAAAACGAAAGCAGCATCCCTCTCACATTTTCAACCGAGTCGAGACCCTGGGAAAACACATCCGAGTCACACCCCAGAGCAGAAACCCTCGCTTTGTCCTAACGTGTTACAAAACCGGATCACGAATTGGAAATTCTAAGTGGAAAAGGCAAACTATCTCGCTCATATTCCAACGACCTTTTCGTTGTAAATCTCCAAAATCAAAATGAAGATTGGGATTGCCATATATTCATGATTCACTTGTAAATATTTGCGGAATGTAGTATGGTTAAAGTGAAGCCTAGAATATTTCGTGGTTGATGTTTCTCAGTTTACCATATAAACAAATATATGATGCACCAGCAGAAAAACGAAAGGACGAGTAAGACATTCAAGAATGATTAGAGTTATTGCATCCACACGCAGTATATGCGCCTAACGGAAAATTCAAAGAACAATTGTACTTATATTTGTTAAGTGAGGAGAAATGGTGTAAGTAATGTTTTACATCTGGCAAATTACCAAGTGTTAGATAAAATATCTCCAAAATGTTCAATTTCTTGTATTTGTACTAGTATTTGTTAAGTGATGAGAAATGGAGTAAGTAATTTTTCACCTCTGGCACATTACCAAGTGTACGATTAAGTATCTCTAAAATGTGTAAACTTAATAGTGGCACCCAGGAAGTAATACCTACTGATTAGGGTGGAGGTTGGTGCGATGGAGGTAGGTGACGAGGATTGTTATTTTTTGGTACCCCGGCCAACCATTCACTCATTATTTCATATATGTCATTCTTTAATTCTGTAATGGTCTTCTGTACTATTTGGAAATGTAACTGTGTAATTTTTAACTGGGAGAGTGCATTTATTTCTTAATTGTAATATATGTTGAACCTAGAGTCCGAAGGACTAGGTTCTTGAAATAAATATTATTATTATTATTATATGACCTCATCGGTAGTGACAGTAATTTCAAATATAATGGCATAATATAAATAAATTTTGTAATAAAAAAATATCCATCACAACTGTTAGTATAGTGCAATTTTTAATTGTGTTCTGTTCAGTTAAGAACCCTAAAAGGTCTATAAAATTACAAAACATGTCACCTGAGTATTGATGGACGAAAGAAAAGGCTATAGCGAAAAATATTCATTAAAATAGGCACTCGAAAGAAAATGAGTTTAAAATTAAAAGTGTCTTACATTCACATACATATGTCCATGCTCATAATACGCACCAAAACAAATCTAATTTCACGGAAATAAAATATAAATTGGTACGAAAAGAAAAATGTATTCATATTGTCAAAAAAATGAGAGCGAAGAGTATAAAACCTAACTGCACAATGAGATTGAAGCTCAAAAAGTAGTATTATACAGTACTTAGGCAATTATGTTGATTTATAATAGCTGCAAAAACTAAGTTTTAAAATTAATTTTCATATTAACCTAAAATAAAAAATGGCCGGTACGCAATTGTAAAAGACTACATTAAAAATAAATAAACTTGGGAACAATAATAATGATCCCGCCTCTTTGTACTTAATTACCACGTGAAAATTCCATCCCCTTTTTTAGGCGCCGAAAAGACTTTATTTTTGGATTAGCCCCTAGCACATTATGGAGCCTTGAGCTTTGGCCCTTTTAAAATTTCATTCCCGATGAAAAAAAGATGAAATACACAAATAATTCAGCCGCACAAAAAGTGCAAGTTAATAAGCATAAAATATCGGATTGAAGCATAAATACAAAGGGAGATGCTTTTGATGTTATTCTGCGCAATTGTGAGCATTGCTGTGGCAAAGCAGCGACACTTATTAGCAAACATTTATACATGACCTAGAAACATTCAAAACTGTTGCATCACTTAGGGAATGAAATAAAAGTTGGATAAATGCGTAATTATGCATCAATGAATAAAATCACTTTAACCCAAATAACTCAGACAACATAGTATAACCTAAATAAATCCAATTAAATATCTAGCTGTTACTGCCATTTATTTGGAAAATGATCGGCTGTTTAAAACTCGACAAGGGTGAGTAAAGACCATTTTCGAAACATCCAGAGATAAAATAAGCACACGATTTTACATTTTCCCTCGTCATTCCTTTTTAGAATCCTTATCCTCTTCCTAGCCCGGGAACTCCCAATCTTAGCTCTAGACGCCACCAATCAAGCCATGTGTACAAGATGGGTTGCATATGGTGTTAGAACGTGTGCAGCAAAGATTAAAGTTTATTGCAGAAGGTCGATATTGCAGCTACAAAAGTCTTCCAAGTCTATTAAAGGATCTATGACGTAAATTTCAGTAACACATAAAAAACAAGAAAAAAATTGGTGGTTTGACAATGACCAATGGTAATGAATGACTCTAATTACCTATTTTCTTGTTAATTGTATTCCTGTTCATCATCAATCATCGGCAATCACTGACAGAGGCAGAGCAAATAGCACAATTAAATGTTAGCATAATGTTCATCCAAAGACACTCGGTAGAAATTAACGGCTTTAACCCAAAATGGGCATTTCTTTATTTTAAGAAAAATGTTCCAGCTTTAACCATGCCACCGAGGAAACCAGAAACAAGCCATGTAGCGTCCAATGACATGCAGTTCCAATTTAAAATCAGCAATGAAGCCTACCCAAGGCTTTCCTATTCTCCCTACGTTTTTGTGAAGGCATGGAAGCACTACACATTAATCATAAAAAGCAGATCCCGGAAAATGGAGAGATTTTCCAAGAATCTCAGGACACTCGGAGGAGCAAATACCGTAATAAAACCGACAACATTCTTCCTATGAAACCAATCCTCACCACCCTGAGTTTTACAACAGGCATAATCGGATCACGTTAATGGAATGGAGAATATAAGCAAGCGGCAATTGCTTAACTCAATGAAACTCATTAAAAAAAGGACACGAGGGTAGAATGTAGGTTTACGTGGCTGAAAATCCGATACGAGCAGGGGGAATGACGATGTGGGGGTAGAAGAGAGGAGAGAGAGGTACATGTAACCTTGATGCGATGGGGAGAAGACGGGGATGGGGGTGGCTAGCGAAAGTGGAACACACGGAGAGGGAAGCGTGGATGGGAAGAAGAGGAGGACATCCTCGGGTGTAAAAAAAAGGAGCGAGGATGGCGGAAACAAAGGAGAGGGGCGAAGGGGAGGGGGGGGGATGTTTTCAGATGGAGGGCAAGGACGAGAATGGCGTGGGTTTCAGAGGGGACTGGGGGTGGGGGGGGGGCGTGGGGTGGCAAAGGGGAGGAATGTGGCGAGAATGGCACACTGGGGTGGTGGGCGGGGGAGGGAGGGAGGGGCGTCTCTTAGCCGCGAGGTTGAGTCAGGCCAGCAACGTCTGCCGACGTTGGTTTCACTGCCTCTATTGATCTCACCAGTCCCCAGAGTGGAGTCGAGGAGGAGGAAGGAAGAGGGAGAGGTGGAGGGAGAGAGAAGAAAAGATGAAAGGAGGAGGGCAGCATTCCTGGAGGATGAAGAGACGGAGATTGTGGAGGAAATGGAATAGAAGGAGAGCAATGGAGTGGGGGAAGGGGGGGGGGGAGCTCGGAAGGAAGCTTGGATGAAAAGGAGGAGGGGAGAGTCCCGTACCCCTTTTTTCTTTCCACTGCCACCCTCCCCCTCCCACCGCTCCGCTGCCATCTTCCTCCCGGTCCGCGATGGGCGGCCCATGCTGGGGCCGATGGGTGCTCGTTCCATAAATTTTAACGGGGTGGAGGGGGCCTGGGGAACGGGAAGGCCCTGAGAACCGTTGGGGGGATCGCAGGGGCGGGATGGGGCTCTAGCAAAAACATACATGGACTTCCTCCGTCGTCCCTTTCGTACCCTAGCAAACCCCTGCCCTTCCCGACACAACCGCTCCCTCTCGCCCACCCCGAACTCTCTCAGGACTCCATAGAATCCTATCTGCGCCGCCACGCATCTCACTCGGTGCGGCTGCTGGGAGAGGCGCGGGGGTGCGGGGTGGAGCGTGATGGAGATAGGGGAGCGGCATCGGTGCCAATGGGGAGAGCAAGGGCGGAGATATGGCGACCGAAATCCCACTCGGAAAACTGTTTCGTCCTCCCGCAGAGTCGCATCCGACTTCGACGCCCTCCTCAAGCTGGATCCATCCCTCGTCCCTTTCATCCCTCTGGAAAATGGAAAAAAATAAACAACCCTCCTTCGAATCGAATCCAAGGGGATCAGGGGGATGGGGAGGAGGACAAGCGCCCCGGCGATGAAGACGAGGGAAAGTTTGGGGAGGAGGGCGGGGAGCGTCCTCGAAGGAGGGAGGATACGTCGGGCAGCGGAATCATTTGCGGCCTCCGAAGCGTCCCTCTGTCCGCAAAGATGTGCGCTTTCTTTCCCCCTTCACTCCGATCCGTCCATTTCCCTCGCCGGGGAGGACGCGCTCATTTTTCTCGGAAGAAATCGTTCTTGGGGGGCGGAGAGGGTAGGAGCCGTAGGGTTGGGGTGTCGGCGGAGCCTAGGGGACGAACAGGGGTGGGAAATTGGTGAGGAGGGGAATAAGAAAGGCCCTAGCTGGAAAGGAGCGGAGAAGAAAAGAAAGCGGTGGAGCACCGTAAACGCGAGGAAGGCGGGAGGATGCCCGAGTTCTTAGATTTGGGCAGGGTCGTCGATTCCTTGGGGTCCACAGATTAAGCGATGTGACAGCGGGACAGGGAAGGCGATTATGGACATGCAAAGGAAAAGCATGAAATAGCACTTTCCATTATCATTGGCACACACGCACACTGATCTGCATCGGTGTTTTTCGCCAATCTATCATCTTCACTAGCTGCCACGAAGAGGCCTACAAGTAGCGTTTCGTCCTCCCGGAACAGCCCGCATTCACAAGCTCTTGTAATACCCAATGCCTCAAAATGTTTTCATGCAAGATGCCAAATGGTGAATTAACCCACAAATACGCCCGGGGTTTGCATTTATGAGGAAGGACGCGGCATATTCAATCGTATTCAATGGTGGCAAGTATTATCGACTATTTACCGCATGCTAAACGTCATCTTTGCTCAAACCTCTTCTCCACCTTAAAGGTGCTTCAATTGTCGGGACGCAGTTGAGAAAAAGGAAACAAGGAAGCTTTGGCATATTGAAGCAGTAACGAAATTTGAATAAACTCGATCATTTATCTCAAATATGTGAGCCAAAGAAAAATATTTACCACTCTTGCCTGCAGCATAACATATACTTAATTTTCACTCCATTTTAATGCTATGAAAATTTAGACACAGCTGAAATCTTATCACGTTAAATACAAGCGTCAAAAATCTGATAGCTCGACGATATTTAAAAAAATAAAGGCTTCGCGTAGCTTGATTAAATATCGCTCGGCGAAAACTTTGTCCTGAGAAATAAGTCAAAGGCAAACACGAAGAGTATGTCAAGGAAAGGTGCTGAAGTAAAAAGTTTTCAGCTACCGGTGGATCTGAATCTGGCATTAAAATAGATTTCTCCGTATTCACTGCTGCACGAAACATGACGACTCCAAAACACACTTCTGCAAAAGACAGGGAAACGAGGATCCCGAGGCGCGATCTCACTTCCGGGTTGAAGTTTCGTAAAGTTCACTTCTAACGGACGAGAGTGAGGCTTAGAGAAGGTGGGCAGAAGAATGAAAATCATTCGCGCAGCTATTCGAGGGCACAGCGCCCTGAAGGCCGAAATGGCAGTTTCCACTGATGCCAACTTCTACACTCAGATGTTTGCTCAGAGATAGAGAGTCACAATAATTTTGTTTTGTTAATTTTTTTACTTTCATTTTCCACAAATTTTAAGCTATAAAAATTAATTTTAACACATATGAAGCTGAAGCCTTTAAAGCAGTAGCTGAGAATTTAGCTATAATAATAACAACTAGATTAATCTCCATTTACTCATCCATTAATCATGAGTATTTCGAGTTCTACTGTATTATGCTTTAGTTGAAAATGAATTATAAGAGCTCAACGAAATTCAGCTTTAATATGAAATCTTGCGTAAATGCATTGAAAATAAGTTTTACCACAACCACAAATACGTAAACGACGCAAATTCAAGCAACTTTCAACTCATGTTTGCTCACCTATTCCCTAGCATACCAGAGTACCGGTCTTCCCCCTTACTGTCCCCTCTCATCCTCCTCCCTTTATTACGGCATCTTTAACTCATATTGTTTCTGTTTTTATTTCCTCACTTATCTTACTATCTTTGTATTAATCATCTCATACATCATCGGGTTATAATTATATTGTCTTGCTCGCATTATTTCATTCGAATATAAACCTCCTATATTCGGTCTACAGCAATATTTTTAACAGTGTTGCATCGTTCCTGTACTTTTCTATTTGCTACACGGAGAAGAGGCTTTAAGAGTACATTTCGCCTCAATAAAGACGTTCATCTATCTATAATATTCACGGACTCAATTCGTCACAATACTCATAGCAATATAATCCAATCCGCCCTACTTCTATGTCTACAAAGGCATACGATTTTAAACGGGAAGAGCCCGGAGGCTTGTTATCGAGCGGTCCAAAAAACTACGAGATATTTAAAGAGATATTGCTAACGCCCTCCTTATTGTTAATACCATATTTGAAAGGAATCCCTTAGACAAAACATTTCTCATTTTCTCTATACGTCCAAACTCATTTAGACCAAAATTCTGTATTTTTAACTGTTTCAATTTACGTATTCATGGAAACTAAACCCTTCTTTCTCACCTAAAACTTATTAGCACAGTAATCCTTCGATTAAATCAAAAATAATTTTTCGGTAACTTTCAAGATGGAGTTGAATACCTAGACAGTCTGCCTAAATTCTTAGTCATCATTATAGAACATAACCATATATTGGAGCATAAATAGACTTAAATAAATTAAACCCCTTATGAAATGGCATTAAGAAGCTTTGATTGCATTTTCCTTCTGTGGAGGGAGAGAGATTAGAAGGTCCAGGTGATTTATTCGTATTCAAAAAACATATAACTGGTATTCGGCCATGAATAGATAGGAGCATAGTGCCATTCTAATAACAGCACAATATTGGATGTGCCTATGAAAATGATCATGGTAGTGCAATCGTTACTCAGTCCAGTTGGTCGCAGGAAAACTAAGATCTATGCTCTCCAATTGCGAGAACAAATGGCATGCGTCAAAGTTATGCTGAATTTATTTTAAAGAATAATGTATGATATATTGCTTAAAATGCATCTGAACACGGGTAAAAGTAGGAAGGCACGAGTAAAAGAGATGTCACAGCATGTTGGACAATTAATTTGGAGGGCTTCCTCCTCTCAGTCCAGACCCACGCTAACAAGAAGTTCCCCGCACTTTTTTCTCTCGCTGCCTCTCCCTACTTATTGGATTTGAAATATCCCCAGAGCAGAATAGTTGTTATTGTCTGTAGCCCCAAAGGCTGTGCTACTACACTCATAACTACGCAGCGGTGCAAATAAGTGCATAATAGCCAGTGAGCGAGGCCTGTGTCGAATGTCGGGCTAGAATCTTTCTTTATTTATTTAATTCATAAATTAGTATTTTTATTCAAAATCAGGCAATACTGGAAATGATAACAATCCATTTTATGGCAGCATTAAAAATAGCTTGCTATCATCATTGAATGATCATTAATAGTAAAGGATCAAATGGAGGTTATTAATAGTAATAACGTAAATTAATTCACTTAGTAAAATTCCACAGACTTTTATTAAAACCAGGTTTGAATTATTATATAATATTAGGTTTTAATAAAAGTCTGTGGAATTTTACTAAGTGAATTCATTCACGTTATCAATATGTGGTTCCATGAAGTCAAGCCTAGTAATTTGTTATATATTCGTGGAGGTTATTATTTTATCCTTAATATCATTTGAGATGCTACTACGGAAACCGCTAACAAAGATAGGTACTTAAAAGTGGAATATTTCAGAAGAAAGAGAACATTTTGTATACTATACACGTAATTGGAATTCTATATCCAAATTCTACGAATGATGGAATTCAAAACACAAATAAGCAAGAGAAAAATTAGGATCAAGGAAAAATTGAATTAATTTGACCTTATAGTACGGTTTCAGAATGTGAATGTATTCGCAGAAGCAGTTCTGTTTTCATTTCTATCTCTGAGGGTGAGCTTCAACGAAAGAAAAACAAATTATAAAAGATGTAAGGAAAAAATTCAGACCCAAACAGATTTAAAATACAGAGTTTTCTTATGCGATGAGGTACAGAATCAAACAAAGCAAGAAATGTGATGTGGTCAAAATAATACAAGGAAAACCTGTAAACATGTGGAATTATGGCTCTCAAGAAAACCAAAGGTTGTCGTGAGGAACTCTTCAAGGGCTTGGAGGTGGGAAAAGAATGCTTTTGGGACGAGAGTGAATTCGCAAACATAGCGGGTGGAATTTTAGGGCGGTTCTAAGCAACCTTTAAAATGCAAGAAAGAAGAAATATATAAATTAACACCTATGTATGGCTAAAATTGCAAATAACTGAATGCTATAATGATGGCTACTACGTCCTGAAATATAATTCAGACTGATCAGAATAGAAATGGTCTGGCGTCAGCTGCTGAGTTGCAGGATAACTGTGGGCAAATGTGACATGGAGAACACTAAGTTGAAATACTATCACGACTTTTTTTTGTTAAATGTGCAAACGGGTGAAAAATGTTCTATAAGCATATTAAAACTTGACTGTGACTGTGTACTAATTTTGTGGAATTTTTCCATAGCAATAAAGAGATAGGAAATTGTGAATTCCACTGGTTTATTGTCATTACTGCCGGTTTCAGCCGTTAGGCCATTTAGTACCTACCTGATGATGGCCTAACGGCTGAAACTGGTAGTACCGACAATAAACCAGTGGAATTCACAATTTTATATCTCTTTATTACTACAAACATATTGCTTAAGAAATCAAGGTAGTAAGATCTACAAAGATAACGTACGAAAATGGAAAAAAGAGGCATGGACTTGGACATTCTCGCGGATATATTGGTCAGTGAGTTCAGCCTGCATCTCCCACTCTTTAGGGCTCGGGAAGAAGCCAAATGCAATGAGACTTAAAATAGACGTAAATAATTAAAAAGAGCGTTCATAACTCTCCTTAATAGTGAATTCCTCAGCAAGAAGTTGCGCTTTTTTCACTTTTGACCTTAGCAAAAAAACTAGTAAAAAACAGTTCTTCCATTATTTGTACCAGGTTAAACGTTCATTATTGCTAGCAATGGAGACATTGTAACTGAAAAAAATACGTACGTACAGTATTCCTTGGATTTTTGGATACAGTTCCGCTATGAAAACTGGACTTACCTGGGAAAAAAAGAAAAAAAAATTAAGTAATTAATCATTTGTTCACTGCCTAGCTAATTATCTTGAAATTATTTTTTTGGGCTTCTCTACAAGGAAAAATTTGGAAAAAAAAGTTTGATCAAACACTTTAACGAACTCTTTTGTTAACACACTTAATCGTTAATGCCTTCATGCAGAATTGTATGATTAATGACGTCCTAACTGATAAGTTGCTTCCAGCAAGTTATCATGAATACTATTCCTTTTTACTTTCTAACCAGATTACCTCGCGATATTGCTAATCGATAAAAAGCTAGTCCCTGAAAAACTATCAAGAATGAGTGCTTTCTTACGCTCAAGCTTACCCTCCTAATTAATACCATTCAGATCGCAGGATGCATTCACAGTATGGGACCGTCTCTGCCTTCATTCGAGTATCCTGTGGAGTCCTAGTAATCACCCTAGAACAATTTTTGGCATCGGTAATGAATGACATAGGAATGGAAAAAGTCATGATGTGAAAGAATACCTAAGAAGTAGTAATGGTTAAAAACAATTAGGAAATGCCTTTGATCATAAACGTGACGTTGGAAGAAGCTTTTATAGAACCCAGAGTGAATATTAAATGCTCGTACATGTTTGATACACTTATATTAAACACAAAAACATACAGTGATGAAAGAGTGTTCAGCTCATATTGCTTCGCCATATCTCAAGTATCATGTGCCAACGGTACCCTCAAATGTACCACGGTACAACGCAGAAGATCATGAAGATAGTAGAGTTTTACATTCATACATTACCTTTTTAATTCACAAAAATTGGTAGTGTGCTGAGCACAAAGTAGGAAACTACTACGAAAGAGAACCACTAAGATATAAATGCTCTTAGTGGAATAGAACACATTCAACGGCCAAAAAAAATATAACAGATTGCGACCCAAATGATCAAAGGGAAGTGAGCAAAATGCTACGAACGGTCTCGGTTGAACCGATCCTGCTCGGACTGGGAGACTCCCCCTTCCCGTCCCTCCTTCCCCGGCCAATCTACCCCTCATCCGCGCCACACCAAAAGACCTAACCTCAGCTAAGCGGCTCTGCCGATTGCAGACATCGAAATGATGCCAAATTCAATTTGGGGATGGGGTCTCTGTGGAACCGAAGGAGAGTTTTGCTAGGAGAGGGAACCAAAAGGGAAAAGTTTTCCTTCCCGCCGCACGAACTACAGCTGCCGGTCTCAAAGAAGGAGGCTAGGTTACCGACAAACCGTTCTCCGTAATTAAGGCGACCGGCTGGATTTGACGGGACCAAGTGTTTATTTTTTCGCGGCCGAAAAACTGCTCCCTCTCAGGGTCCAGCTGGTCCTATCAAGGGATTGTCGACTTGGCGAGGGTGTGTGTCCCCTATGGACACCTCCAAAAGGGTTCGGGGGACGCCAATTC
This sequence comes from Platycnemis pennipes, assembly GCA_933228895.1. NCBI lineage: Eukaryota > Metazoa > Arthropoda > Insecta > Odonata > Platycnemididae > Platycnemis > Platycnemis pennipes. The sequence goes on along the minus strand of OW121851.1, from coordinate 132,000,377 downwards.
CAGAGATTACGTAAATTCCTGTGACGCTCTTGCACCTCTACCGAAATCTGCTTGCTCAGGTACACCAGTATCGCCACATTTCAAGCTGAACATCCACAAAAGTATTTCTGTAGGAGTGAAAGCTAATGAGGAACAAATAGCGGGGGATTATTCAAAAAGATATTTTTTTAAATATCCGTCCGCAATAAAGTCCGCAATATTTGTCAAATGCATTTTTAAATAAAGATCAATGTGTCGGGTGAAAAATTATTTTTAATCTAAAGTATTTAAAATGCTAAAAGGAATACTTTTTTCTGGACGCTCACGGGCATATACGCATTTTACCTATGACAAAACACTCGCCTAACTACGGTCATTTTTGCTTGCTGAGGATAAAGACTGTATATACAGAATCACACGAAACTAATAGGAAACAAGGTACTTTCAACAGCCAGGAAATTCTCAGTTCATGTAAATTTAGCTTCTGAAAAATGCACAATGAATTTAAATTTGCATTTGAGAGTGCTGTTTTACCTTCACCATTTAGTGTGCAAGTTCATAGATCAATTAACAACTCAGTATGAACAACATTAAGCGCATCAACAAGAAAAGGGGAAGATAGCGGGAGTGAACCCGCAGTATTCTCATGAAAGAAACGGAATGACTGCAATATGCATATAAAGTACTGCAGGTCCAGAAATGCACTGATGTTAGTACATAACTCCCAGGAATTACACAGCTACTAGCTGATCTGCTACCGAAATCATTTCACGGACTTAGTTTCTTGTTTTCTTTCCAGTGACGACCATACAGAGAACTACGGAGTCTATTACCATTAGAATCCCTCACACCAGCGCATAGACACAATTCTTCTAGACGAGTAATCGCGGAGAATTTAGTTTCATTTATGAGCGTCAACACTTTTCCGCCCGCCCCCAACCGCAATTCAACCTGCCCCCACGGACGAAACCCCCAGTTACCCACCTGCCCATCCCCCCTTGCACCATCCAGCCCGCCCCATCGCTCCATTTTTTCCAGTCCCCCGGCCCACAAGAGGAAATTCACATCACGGGACGTCTCGACAAACAAACCAACCCGCTGCTCTTTTCCTCTCCCTCTCTCTCTTCCTCTCTTTCCCCCACCAGCCGAGCCGCGGCGGCAAATAGGAAGACCGCGATGGAAATGGAGGAGGGATGGAAGGGGGCTAGATTCAACGCCCAACTCTGGCTGTTTACTTTGGGGGATGGCAAGGGCAAAGGAGAGGGGGGGAGGGGAGGCGTTTCGTCCTTTCCTTTCGTCGCTTCGGCAGGAGAGAGATTTTGCGGGAGCGGAATGCCAATCAGAGTTGGAGGCCCTTTTTATCCCCTAATGATTCCCAATCAGCGCCTTATTACGCGCCCACTCGGACGGAGTCGGGAATATTAAGTGAGAGCGAGGGAGGGAGAGTTTTTGCCCGAAGAGAGGCGACTTCAAAATGCTCGCGGTGACGCACTCGTAGCGGGCGTTCGGCGAGAAGTAAATAATTGATGGAAATAATGGATGAGGACCGAACGGTCTTTCGGGGGAAAAAACCTCTTGCCGCGATCCTGAATGAGAACTCTTTAAGCTTCACAGAATGAGATTCACGCCCGCAACAGTCAATCCAACAGCCAGTTCCCCGATGGGTCCGCAAATAACCCTAGGACCCGCTGTTATCCCTCATGCCAAGCATTTCGATGAGATAGGAAAGGGATGTTTTTTTTCAATTTTCGTCAATTAAAGGGCAAATCGATGGTCTTTAGAAAAAGGATTATTGAAGGAGAGTACATAATATATTACGTGTCACTCAATTCATTATAAATTATCATTTGAAGGGAAAATTACGGAGATTTGAAAATGGCATAAACCATGAGGTATAGTACAACATGCAATCTTAAGCTTATTAGATACATATGAACAAGCATGCAAGAGGAACTCAGCCAATGAAATATATCAATACGGCTGAACTATAGTTATTGTTTTCCACATAATTTGGCCCATTTCAGAAGAGAAAAGGCTATTTAATTACCAAAGGCTGTTCTGTCAACTGCAAATTCGAAACATGGAGAGATAAATTTCGCAGGCAATATTATTTCCGAGAAGGATTATCTAATCAAAGTACACTTATCATGCACCATGCCAATCTTTTAACTTTTCAACTCTTTATCAGTGTCTAAAGTGAATGAAACGAGTCGGAGACTATAGATAGAATGTGCCAAAACTGAGGTTTACTGTACACAGGATAGAATATACAACAGCAAAACCTTTTTATTTCCCACAACTAATAACCAAAGGTCAGGGCCGAGACTTAAATATACGATTGTACATAGGAATCAGTTAATGTGGAATTTAGGAGAAAACAAGTTCCAATCCCACTCTTAGAAAACAACCTCGGCGGAGGTGGACAGAACACGTGCTTGAGGTGCAAGCGAGTGAGTTGAAGGCGGGCGCGCGGAAATGGCAGGCGAGGTTCGGAGGCATGTTATTGCCTTCCAATCCCCGCTGTAACGGTGTTATTTCGGAGCCAGCCCTCTGCCCGGGACGTGATTTAAACTTTTCGACGACCCTCGGATCTCTTCCGAAGGGTTGTGGGTTGTGAGGGGAGGGAGGAGGGGACGGTGAGGCGAGAAGAGAGGAAGGTTAAAGGGTTAAGGGGCGGACGAATGAATAAGGGATAGCGAGAGGGCAAAAACGGTGGGATGGAGGGAACGGATTAAGAGGGAAAGTGAGGCGGACCTGTTTTGAAGAGGGGAGGGAGTGGGGGGCGGGCATGGCGACAGGGTGTTCGGCTAAGGGGTGGAGTGGGATGACGGAGATGTCCTCTGGAAGGCAGAGGGAGGGAATGGCATTCTACTCGGGAGACACTTCTCGAAAAAAGTCACGAGTAGCCAAAGACACTTCTCCCTTCGCTGAAGGAAAAAGTGATCTAAACTCCTCCATTTAATTTACGAGGGGATTTTAACTTTGCTATCTTAATTATCTGCTTATAAATATGGTAATGCCTGTATTGCTTTACCAATAACTCGACTAACGGAGTAGTTGGCCCAAGGGCGTGGTTGAAACAGTATCCATAGGAATCCAAGATAAATAGCGAGTAGCACGAAATTATACACGTAAGATTTAGTAAAACAGGGGCAGATTTCAAAATAATGTCATCAGAAGAGTTTTCAATGAGCCGTTACAAACACCTATCAATAGGATAATTTTAACGAGACATCAAAAAAGTGAAAGAGCAAAGGGATTCTCAATTCGTCAGCAGACGCAAAACAGAAGTACGATAAAAAATATTTTTTTGCAAACACTTGATAGAATAAATGTGTAAAAGAATGGAACAAAGAAACAACAGAGCAATGAAGAATATAATCTGTAATTCTGATATTAAGTTACGAGTGATCAAGGGCTTCACGTTTATTTGGAAACAGATGTTGGGACTTGGTTGACCCGACTTGTTAGTTTAAGGTTAAAAGGTACGATGCTGTGGTGAACATTTTACTTGATTTATTGCATTGCATTGCATTAACAATATAAAGCAATTACTAGAAACTAGATGTTAAAGAATAATAATAGATGACTGTTCACCTTCAAACGTCGGAAAACAAACCGAACACATGCACAAAAACTACGCCGATAGCCATTTAAGTTTCAAATCACTAGAAACGTAGGAATAGATTTAAGCGAGACTGAGCGCAAGTTGTGTGACCTCGTAAAAGTTGCTTCTTTGATGCAGCTAAATATTCGTCTACGTGGGATCCCGAACCACTTTCATCAAGGACCAAAAAGGATTAAACGAAAACTCCAGCTAAAGTGATTAAGATGAGTTTGCAGAATGGAGGGAAGAAGTTTATGAAAGCGAAAAAGCTGAAGGGAAAGATGAAGCGATACCACGAATCCGACCAAAGAGCAAGTCGGTGGAGAGGGAAAACAGGCGAGGTATAAAGGGGAGGCAGCGGGCGGCGAATGGAGGAGGGCACGGAGTTTAGAAACGGAACGTGTGCGGTCGGAGGATTTCAGGATAAACACGGGTGAAGTGTGATGGGGGTTAGGTGAGAGGGAGAGAGGGGGGGAAGGTGGGCTGGAGGGGGATGGGCCCAGAGGAGGCGGGAGGGGGTGGGGTTTCGAGTAGATTGAGACCCTGGAGAGGGAGGACTCGGAAATAACATTAGCGGCCTCAAGTGTTTACCACAGGGGTAAAGATTTGATGGGTTCGTCCATTATGGGAGGCAGAATTAGAGGGGTGGCAGTTGAAGAACACGTTTGAACGCCGCCGCAAGGGTGCAGTTGCGTGAAGGAGAGAGAGAGAGGACCTATTTTTGGATCAAGCAATTGAGTACAAGTGAATACAACTATTTTGAAGAGAATGTTCTTTGGTACACGAACTAAACGATTCGCGGGCAATGATAAAGAAACAAGAAAAGCGAGGTTTATCACGAAGTAAACATTATCCATAATCAGTTACTCCCTATAATAAAATTTCCTTGTTGATACCCTTGCGATGAAAACATTTCCCATTGTGACATTCCCTTCGCGAATAATATTGCCTGCAAACACGTGTAAAATTTGCACTTTCCGAATGAATAACGCAAAATTGAGTCATAGTGGTCAATTTTAGAAGGTAGGAACCAAAATTCCAAATTAAAGATTTCAAAAGGATAAAGTATTTTTTTTCCAGATATACCATTTGAAAATGCATTTAATGTAGTTCAAATGGTTTCTTGTAAAGAATATGTTCATGCAATTTCAAAAAGAAATGTAAAAACTCATGCTCATGTGTTAAACTGCCAGATTAGGTTTCAATGGCATAAGTGATTTTGCCTTGGCTGCTAAGAATGAACCAAAGCATAATACCTTCCACATCTTAGGCATGTGTCTGTCCTATCACATGCAGCAAGAGAACGGTATCAGATACAATATTGCTCAAAAGAAGGAATTTATTATTCGCACTTATTAATAGGAAATTACATTTGAATAACGTTAACAAAGGAACAAGGAAATGTACGTATTTTAAGATTATATGAAGGCGCTTTGGTGCGTCCACATTTATCATTAAGAAAATAAACCTTGAACTATTTTCACAGTTTATTAAGCAAAACTGTCCACATTATCAGCACTTTTCTTAAATAGGGATGGAATAGGATAAAATTAAGCATATACTGTCTTTACCATCACTTCTTCTTTTGGTACCTAAATACCTAGATTATGACACACATTTGTTAAAGCAATGGACGCACTCTGCTAAATGTAATGTGAAAATAGCAGTTATTTTCTTTATTTTTATCAATCATTTATACACTATAACAATAATACGTCTAAAATTATTTGCTGTTATCAACATTTTCATTTACTAGAGTCAAATACGTACGTATACACTTCTAGCCGTTTTAATTGGTCAATATATGCACATGGGTATTTTTAGCCACCTGGGCGCATTACACGGGTTAAGAGGGACATGTGGCACACCACTGAATTCAAGTCGGCTATCAACAACTCCGAGGACGCAATTATTTGATTAAATTTTTTTCCCATATTAATCGAAACAATTAGGTTATAAAACTTCGTTGAATGCTCGCTAAAAGTTTTAAAAAAAATCATTTATAACACGATAAAATTTTTAATCACATGAAAATATTTGTCACCCCCCACGGCTGAAAACTTCTAATGCTCCCTACTCGACAAGCGGACTGCATTATTGAAACGACTAACTATTCTGTATCCAAATTAAACGACATTTTGATGCTCGAGCACTCAGTTCTGTCAGGCGTGGACGAATATCCGTGGGCCGAGGCCAATTTGATAACCACTCAAATCAACTTAAAATCGTCGTCTCGCTATTTGGACACAAGTCACCCGACCGAGCGAGATCTCTGGAAAAAAATAGAGGAGAGGAAAAGCAAGAGGTCTGCAAAGGCACCGAGGTAACCGACAGGGTGGAGAGATATGAGATTACATTGTCCCTCTGGAGATCTCCATGAACACGGCGACTATACCGTACCCAAAGCCCTTCAATATTTGCAATCCAGAAGATGACACTTTCGTCACACCTTAAAAAATTCTTAGGAAAAAAGACAGCGCCGTCAGAATACCTACTCAAATCTCCATGAATCACTCTTGGGAGGAAGATTGATGATGGAACAACAGAAGGACCTCTCCCCCACGGCTACACGTGGCACCTCTTGTGGGGGAAGAACTTCAGGGAGGCACGGAGGAGGGGGTAAAAGAATTATTGCCGGTGGGGGAGGTCCCGGGGGAGGAGAGGGGGTGGGGAGGGCGGAGGTTGTATCATTGGGCGCGAAATGTGAGGTCACCTCCCGCTCTCCGCGGCAGCCGTCGAGGTCGTCTGCCTTACCATCCCGAGGGAGGGATGGGGCGAGCGAATATCGCGTCTGACGATGGGCACTTTCCACGGAATATGTAATATGTAGCCCCTCCTCCCTCCCTTCCCTATAAATAGATACTCACACATATATACACACATGTACTCACATACATATATATACACAAACATACACACACTCGCTCGAGGAGAATATATACGTAGGATTGGAAAAAGAAAAATAAATATATATGATGCATATGTGTGTTATTTATTTAATTATATACATACACATATACATATGAAGGATAGAGAAAAGGTTAAATCGGGAACACATAAAAGGACGGACACATAATTGGCAGAGAAGATAGAGTGCAGCGGGAGCACAATGTAAAAAAGCTGGACTCAACCGGGATTCAAACCACGGGCCTTCAGCTAGGCAAGTTGAAAGTCCGAGGTTCGAATTACGGTTTAGTCCTACTTTTTTCCATTTAGGTACCGCTTCATTCCATCTTCTCCACCAATTTTGTCTTCGTCCTTTTATCTGCTCCCTATTTATTCCTTTCACCTATACTTCGTACATATGTAATACACATGTATGTAAAAAAAACGCCTGAGACTACACTCATTCAGGGACATTCTTTCCGACCCCGATGAAAAATACCCCGCTGGAAGAATAGCTGGGCGAGAATAAAGTGTGGATAATTCCGACGATTTTGATGGCGTAATTACGGTCTCGGGGTTATGATAAAGTTTTGATTGGCCATTCTGGCGGTTGATGACCCTTACGCTATTGCCATTAATAGACTTCCGCCCGCTCTCGGGACGAAAAAGAAGAGGAGGGAGTACGTGGATATCGCCACGATGCACGTCAGAAGGGACATAAAGCTGAGTCGACGGTAGAGTCAGGGACTTGGAAGTTATAAAATTCAAAGAAGGACGTTAAGTCAACTTTACTTAATGATGAATCTCAAGGGCTAGACAAAAGTGGTGGTTGAGGAATACCAATAACATCACTAAATAAAAGTCTATCTTTTTGTCGACGTCATCAATTAATTTTCCGTGATCCGAAAAGTTAGTAAGCTAAAGAAATATAACTAGTTCTCCATTATCCCGAGTCATAGTAATACCAGAGTATCAGACGGTTTATCTGTCATAAAAAATACAAATTATCAACAACGTTGCGACCTCTTTATTAAGGCAAAAACAAAGGAAAAAAGCTACAATGAAGACTGTAAGTCTCGATAAGTAAATTTCCTACGCAGTTATACGTTATTTTATTATTATACAAAAAAAGCAATGAAAGTAATAAAACAAACTGCATGAAAATATATTTCAACGTTAAAATAAGTTCAAAATAAGTCAATTATCTTTGCAATATTTTATAGGTGGAAACTAGCTTACAAAGTTATAATAAGGCCACATGGAATAAATACTATTCATTACCTAGTTTCGTATTACCACCTACAATCTTATCTAAAAACAGCGCGAGTGAATAAAATCTCAATGAACAAGGATACTTATTATATTTAAAATCGAGGAATAAATATTGCAGCTAGGGCAAAATCGACGGCGAAAAACTGATTATACTTGATTACAAACAAGTTCAGAAAGAGGGCTGGAGAAAGAAGCAAAAATATATTTAGTTAATTATAAAATAATTACCTACTCATTTGTACAGGTTAGATACTATGAATTAAGCCAAAAATACTTATTATTCTTTTCACGTTCCTTAGCTGACCTTTATCTCACTAAATCCAATCGTCAGAACACTGAGAGGACACAAAAGAGACTGCAGCCGCAATTCCACACAAATCTGTACCCTGAATAGCTGATACCGAGAATACCCGAAGACCGCGACAGAACGGCATCAAACGGTGGGAATCTCGTACAGAGCGAGTAATTCCTTCAATGCATATCAAGCGAAATTGCTGGGAATAATGTTGTGGCTGATATCACCGATGTACTGCAGCTTTGGAGCGGGGATGGAGTCTGGCGGTGGGAGATGGAAGAGAGACAAGGCGCCTCAGTCCGAGCAAGGCGAAAGGGTAGGAAGTCCAAGGGAGGGAGGGCGTGGGTGCGGTGCACTTTCGAGTACCGCTCCCCAATTCGTGAGGGGTGCAGGCTAGCCGGGTGAGGTAGTCGGAGTGGGCAGAAGAGGCCAAGGGGTATGAATGGGATAATCCGTTTACTGACGTGGCCGATATGAAGGGAGGGCGTCGGCAATGAGAGGAGGCTTCGGGGGTGATCGTCCGGCGGGGCGGGCGGAAGTAAGGGCGGAGGAATTTTTTCCCTCCTATGAGTGGAATTTTAAGGACCAAGGGATCTTCCTGGGATCTTTGGAGGACTTTGTACAAAATTTCACATTAAGGCTTATACGTGAATTCTAGTCCCCATCATCTTTCCACTTTGGATTTTTATTTTTTATTTCTCAATGAATGAAGGAAATATTTCGGAGGCCGGAGAATCAAAATTCTAATGTGCTATTTGTGTGGGAAAGAGGATCTTTGCTCTCATTAAATAAAATGTAACACTCTGGCCAAATTAAAAATTAATTAAAATACAAATTAAGCCAAAGATAATGAAGATTCCTTTACCCCTCAGATCAAGTTATAACACTCTCTAGAATTGCCAAGCTTATTACTATGTAATTCACAACTTCGTGAATGACGTATAGAAAAAGTCAACAACAATCTGAAGGTATTCTCCCTATTAATGAATTAGCTAGCAGGAAAAAATAATGGTTTTAGTAAAATCATACTAAAATTAAATCTTTCAGGTAATCAGCGTCGGGATGGTGTAAAAGTTTTAACTAATATAAAATATTAGGTAAAGACACCACAATACGACCCAAAATGGAAATGCAGTCGCATATTTATATTAATCCAAAATTATTATTGCAAAATTTTACGAAAAATGCTTTTAATTACTTTCAGATGTTAACCATTTTTTTCTCACATGCCTACGAACCAGTATCTAAGCGCCCACAGTCCATAGCTTGCAGACGTACTTTCTTTATAATCGAGTTTATTAGCATTCATAACTTTCAGATACAGGTGCATAAAAAACCTTCAACCGTTACCAAGTTGACTAACTTCACCCTGCTATTCAGTGTCCCATAGGACAGGCGTGTTTTCCTAGTGTTTATTATGCCTATTTTTATACAGTGCTCTATGTCTCTCAGATCCAAGGTTCAGTATTAAGGGATTAAGGGACTTATTAGTGCACATATAAGTTTTCATCATGGCAATCAATTCGCGAAGCAAAATTATAGTTCATAATTTGCAGTCAGAGAAAAATCCTTAGGTCACCACGCTATTGATAATCAATTGCGTCAATCAGCAGAAATTCTGTTGAAGTATCAACAGACGAGTAGTCAGTAGGCGTGGCTTGGTAATTAACCAATTATACGCAAGGTGTCTCTAGCGTTCATGTGGGATAAACAATGTTTGTCTATAGTCAACACTGTCAACAAATTTAGTAGATTCAGTTAACAACTTGCAAAGTAATGAAATAATTAGCGAACCATGAGGGATAAAACTGAAGGAAAAATAGAGAGATCATTATTAGAGGCGAAATAATTTCATTCATATGGGTATGCTATTTCATCAGCTGTTATTTTTAAGTATTTTTAACCTAATTTTATTTAATGGAGCCTTGTTCGGGATAGAGGAAGTTAGATTAAAAAGGGTTGTAGTGGCCAGAGAATCAGCAAAGCTTAATAAACTTTGACATCAAATTCACTGTAAGTTCGCCAGAGATTTCGGAGGCAGCCGACTACATAGGCAAGGATAAAGTCTCTTATTTGTGTCGTAGTATACTGCCTTATGAACGCTGAAACAGATGGAGGAATTAATATGAAAGTGTGCTCTAATCCTTGCCAAAAGAAGAGGAAAGGTTGAAGTATATGTGTTTCATTAGCTATTTGCTAATGGCAATCAAAACCTGTGCAGATAATTTTATTCATCTTTTCTGGTATGCATTCTTTGACGTATCTGTTAAAATTGTTATTGAGCGTGGACCGTGTGAAAGGTAGAAGTTATATATTTAGAAAAGTGAATTATATACAGAAGTTAAGAGTACCTTCGGAGTTATGGAAAACCGAAACCTTGCAAGGACGCTTATATTTTATCCCTTGAGTAAAATGGCGATCGTGCTCTTCGACAAAGATCTTTGAATTATAAGAGATGAAAATGCCAATTAAAACCACTAACTTTCTATTAAACTAGTTTTTAGAAAAACTAGTTTTACTTCACTGTAGCATCCTGAAGTATAAATATTTAGCATAGTATTTATGCCATAGGATGCTACAGTGTAGCGAAACTCGTCGTTAATAAATTTTTTAACAGTGGAATTGCAGCCTTTTTCACCTACCAGCAATGGAGTTCCACAAAGTATTGGCCGCTTCCATCAACTACATTTAACACACAACCCGCGTTGTTTGTTTACATCGCGTGGTCCCGTGACGATTTAGGATCGTCCATATTTTTGTTGCTAAAACTGCAAAAGAGCAGCTAGCAAGTCCAATTGTTGAATATCGGAAGAGATTATACATAACCCAGGTTAAAATTTAGGCTACACCTTTTAAGTAAATTCGAAGCTAATTTGTTTAAAGATGATTTTAAACACACATGTATGCATAATTTATATGTATTTAGAACCATTGCGCATTACAACTACTAGGTCTGATCATATAAACAAAATTAGAGAGATAGACTGTCGTACCGATAGATTTAAAATGTAGTTTTTCCTGCGCACCATAAAAGAGCACAATAGGCAGAATAGCCAATGGTTAGGTAGCTTAAAAATTGCTAAAGTAGCCTGTTGTGCAGCATGCATGTTCAAAGATTACTAAATCATGCATGATATTCCGATAAATTTATTCAGAAAAAGTTTTTCTAACCAGCAATCAATTCATTACTGTGTAGTTACTAGCCGTCGAGTTGCCCGTGACCGTTAAATCTAACATGTCTCCATACATGTAGCATTGTAACTCTAAGTTTCGCGTAATTAGTGCATGTTTGGTGATCTTCACCCCCTGCCATACACCCCAGCGGGGACTTATAGGGTATTGCATAGATGTAGACATAATTGATACTGAAAATAGAATGCGATGAAAATAACTGATACGGCATTCACGACGAATAAATTAAGGAATGTAATAAAAGAAATAAAAATAGGCCAAGCACTAGTTTTTAGGCCATGGATTGAAGACGAAAATACTATGAGCAAGATATAAGGCATGAGACGAAGATATTAGGATTAGCGAGTGTGAATAAGGCAAGGTTCGGCCTAGAGAGGAAAGAAGAAGGCCGGTGGGGTGGGGTGGGGCGTTGGAAGGGAGAGAGGGGCGGAAAGGTGAGGAAGGGGGGGTGGGTGGCGAAGGGATGAGAGGAGGAAAATGAGGAGGGGAGGGTCTCTAGCAGGTAATAAGAGGAGGCAGTTATGTGTGCGGAGAGAATTAAGGAGGAAGCGAGCGGTAACCTAAGACGGTAGGAAGGGGGAGGAATTGTAGAACCTCTTTGAAATTCTGCTGAAGTCGTTCACGGAGGAATTTCAATCAAGGAGAGGGATTGAGACGGGGAGAACGAGGGAGAGTGTGGCGGAAGAAGGGGAAGAAAGGTAAAAACTAAGAGAAGGGAGAACACTCTCTAGAAGAGAGGAAGTGAAGTGGGTCGAGTTCATGCCGGTGCAAATGGGTAAACCGACTTACCGTTATCCTTCGGTTCGCTTTTCTTCATTCCCAACGATCCAGGGTTCATGAGGCAAGGTTAAACACAGTGTATTTCTCATATATAAGAGAGATAATGTGATCACGATATAAAAATCCAGGTTGATGATATTAAGAATAAATATAGCATTGAAATACTATCGCTCAGATGACTCCAGAACAGTCACCGTCCACCACTGACATTTAAGTGCTTTTACAGAAATAGGTCTGCTCGACATAATGATCATTGGCCACGACCGGCATCAACTAGTTTAGTTTCCAAACAGAAATAATGCTGAATCGACAAGGTTTGAATCATTATATATCCCCAACTAACGGAAAACACCGTATGTTAAGTCTTCAGAAAATATATACATTACATATGTACCCCATCATTTTTGAGAAGCCAATGAGCAAGCCTAGGTGCTGAGTATGCATACGAATCCAATTTTAGATTATTTACATAACGTTTAAAAGACTCTCTCATTCAAAAACTTTGTTGAAAAAATGTATACCTTCACGACGCTTCTGTCATTGCTGCTGACAAGGTGGCGCAGCGAGGGGGGGTGGGTTTGGCGGGTTAACCTCCCCTCCCAGAGAAACATTAAAAACTGTGACTAACTTGCTGAAATCGCCTAGGCTTAACATTTCTTTTTAATTGCAAATAAACAAATTTCTTTCCGTTTCAATAAATTATCTTTATGTGTCTACCTACAACCAGAGTATACATATAAATAACAACTAGTCTCTGGGCATGATGCATAATAAACTTGTATGTATGCATAAATCATATCATATGCAATCCTTTCAATATGAAAGGATTGCATCCCTTCAAGGTATGTTTGAAGCTCGTTTGTCACGTTGATCATTATGAAACTTCTTGCACTATGGTCTTCTTCAAATTTAAAATAAAACACTTTTTTTTAAAATAACCATAATTGAGTTTTCTTCAATTTTAAAATAAAATACCAATCCGAAAATAATTTTTTTGAAATGCCAAAAAAAAACAATATTTAAGAAATAGGAAGACTAATGATGTTTATGTGATAAAATGTTTTCTTAGCAAAACATAATTATGCAAGGCACTTATCAACCCTAGGTAGAGGCAGACCAATTTGTTCTGCCTTCCAATCCAGGTGAGCCTCCTCCCCCAAAAGATATGGTTGGCTACGACCCTGCTGCTGACGAGCACTTTTGCTTAGTTGCAGCGATTCGAACAGCACGAAAAAGAAAAAAAGGAAGCAAGAGCCATAATTGCCTCCAGCAAGAAGTGAAGTAAGGGTGGGTTAAGGGCGGAAACGGACAAGGGCGGATGAATAAGGTAGAGACAGTCTCGAGACAAGCAGAAGAAAAAGAATGAGCCTGGGTGCAGTGGGTGGGAGGTGAGGAAGTGGGGGGAGGAAGGCTTTGAAGGAAGGGATACCGAATTAAGAAAGGGGCGTGTCCCCTCTCTAAAGAAGATCGGACATGGGGGGGGATCAAGAGGGAACTCAAGGGGACCGACCGGCTGGGGTTTTAATAAAAAATAAATACCTCGAGGAAATGCTAATGAAAAGTCAATATTGGAACGCGTAACTCAAGGAAAACATGACGTTGATTTTTCGAACCACCTCCTCCTCCTCTGTCGAACAGAAACTTCGCCTTTCCGATTTTACTCGGAAAGTTCTCCGGAAGAGATTTGGCTGTCGCGATTGGATAGTGAAGGAGTACTGATGGTACGCTTCTTAGGGAGCAGAAGAATACTCTCCTCCTTTCTGTTTCAGCGAAGTAATCACCTTTCGCCCTCACTTAATCGTTCATCCCCATTGAGATAGAGCTCCGAAAAAAAACCATATTTGGCTGGTTCATCCTCGTTCGGTGAATGAATTCAGCTAGTATCATTCGTACCATCGGAAAGCGATTGCATACATTGCCACTTATAAAAAAGTGTTTTGGGGATGCACTACACTCGTTCTGGATGTGAATTCTGCTAGTAGTTTTGGTACCAGCGGAAAAAAAAGCTATCTATATTAAAAAGAAAAAGATTTGGGAATGCACTATATCTTCCACGATTTTAAATTTATAGCAGCATTAGGTCTCACCAAAAATGTTTTCATAATACCGACATGTGTAGGCTTACTCACACAAAAATGGCGAATTAAGGTCCTCACGAATCCTATGCAACATCACACTTTTCTACTCCGTCAAAGAAATAAACAACTTATTGAATTATTCTGATTTGATTTGGAACTTAAGGAAATAATACGCTTTTTTAAATAAAGAGAGGCCCACGTTGGTGCAGGCGAAATTCATTTTCGTCGTTAGGTACCTCGACTATTATATTGAGTTATGATACTCTACTCTGATGTTCCAATTGCATTAAATGTATTTAACCTTATTATACTACACAAAACATGGCAAACATAAATGACATACTCTACCATTCAATATGATAGTGGAACTAAATGCGAATTGCAGTAAATTATTTAACGATAGAAAGAGTTCTATCCTCTAGCTCACTGAAAAAACCTGGCTGGGGTGCACATATATCTTCTGTGACTGGATCGGACTAATAAAAAAAACAAATATTCATTTTTTGGCCAATAACTACACTTGAGCCGTCCAAATTCAACAAGTAGGCTTCTATGGCATAGAATCTCTGATGCACAAAAATTTAGTCAATTTGAAAATCTTCTGACTCCTGTAATTTTCTATGTGTAACTTCTTCGGTGGCGGTTTCTAATAGTGTGTTAGCCACTATTACGTTGCTGCATTCATATTTTCAGGAGTCTTTATTCCCTTTCGCCGACGATAGCGTTCCAATCCCCTTAATTTATCAAGTACTCATCTCTTATTAACTCATTTATTACTTTGGTGATATTATCTCGATTAAATCAAGAAATCCACTACTATACAAAAAATAATACAAGCGAAAGAATTAACGAATTTTTCTCTAATACACCCATTGTTCAGTTCCTGTACGGCAAATTTTTGAGGCAGCGCTCGGGCATTAATTTTAACCAAAATGAAATAGTAAATAATAATTTTGACCAAGTAAGTTTTTCTTCATGGGATGTAGAAAATTGCAAATATTAAAAATGTATTTTTATTTATTTTTTAGTTTCGTCTCCTGGTGGAAATAAGTCGTATAATATCATTTCAAGAGGATTTAGGAACATTAGACATTTAAAACAAAGAGTCACAGATTTAAATCTAGTTGCATTTAGACATTCTTCAAGTGGTCATTGTCTTCTTACTGTGCTCATGGCTTCTTTCGAGTTTGTCCAATGCTTTCCATTAGCACTCCGAAATCTCTTCGTTTCGCACATTTTTTTCTCTTCAGCCTGGTCTCTCGTTATGCCCTACAAGGAGAGCCATAAAATAATTAAGGAGAACCCTCGTAAGACCCTCTTCAAGAGATCTTAACTCCTCCATCTCTCCAGGTTACTTCAACAGTTAACTTCAACGGAGCAACCTTTACTTTTTTCCATCTATTCAAACCTCTAACTCCAATCGATTGCATTATTCATTTATTCATTCCACCACGCCCTCGTTAGACCCAATGTTTTTTTTTCTTCCTGAAACGGGTTCCGTGCTCGGCATTGGAAGAGAAAAATTGGCATCCCTGATAGCCATGAAGCTTAACGTCAAACGAATGAACACCATTAGAAGTAATGACAAACATATTCACTGTTCCCTCATTCAAGAGTGCCTTGCTTTCGGGAATAAAGCAAAAATTATTATCGAATTATTAATTCCTAAAAATTGTCGTAAAGGCAGTCTGAAATTGTTAACTTCTGACTTTATATCCCAACTAACTTGGTCTGGTAACGACCCAATTGTGTGAAAATACATTAATGAATAATTTATCCATCGGGACCTAATTTTATGCGTTAGGTCGTTGACAATGACTTTTTTACTCAAAACTGGTGCTAATTTTACTTCAATTTGAGCATTGGTGAAACTGTAATGTAATTCAAGGCAGACTGATCTTCGTCGCATGGAAAAACACACCTGTGCCATTGTTTGGGCTATTCTTATTAGCACAATATATGGTAGGGAGTGCTTCAAGGCATTTACATTTTTAATTGAGCCAAATTTACTATTTTGTATTCTAATGCTTTGATGGATAATGACATGAAAACTTTCCGCCAAGAGAAATACATTGTCTTATTTGTTCATCATTATGTCTCTTGTTCGTCTAACGGTCGGTTGTAGAATCAAGCTTGCCATGGACAACTACATACCCTGAGAACAATAATATTAAATATTCAAAGAAGATATGTTATTGTGTATGGCACTTCGAGGACGTTTATTGTAGTTGTATTAGGTTATTACTGGTCACAAGAATGTATTTTTTCTCTTCCTAGGATATAAGTCTTTCTTAACAAGCAAACGACCAATTTCACGGCATATTTTCACCAATTCTGCCCTCTGACATGATTAAAACACTTCTTTGAAAAAACAATATAGTTATTTTCACTATTGAATCTCGTTATCGTTACATCAGAAATATATTATTTAATACACCGCAAAGAATAGCATTAAAGTCTTTTTTTTCAATTTTGAAACTAAAGGTTTAGTTACGATGCAAGGATTAAACATTCTCTGCTCAAAAGTTTTATAAATGAAGGCGTTTTTTTGTCTTTCATTCAAAATAGACGAGCTTAGCCATATACAATTATGTGTCTTATTTCAATTATAAATGGTAAACTGATTTTGAAAGACACACAATTGCAAAAAAAACCCATAATATTCACAGAGAAGGAATTTTAATGCAATTTAACGAAATTGATACGGAATGAATTTGGATGATTCTATGGATATTTGGCCACTTGAAAGAGAAAATTAATCAAGAATATATTTTATTTTCTCAAAAAATATTTTTAATATTTTACCTTAACATTTTAAGTGAACACGCAAATTAAGTGTTGTAAAATACTTGTTAGGGAAAGACGAGATGTTAATACAAAGCCTTTACAACTAAAACATATATTACTTCATTTTTGGCACGTAAATTATATCCACTTATATCTATTCTCTGACTTGGTTTCATGGACAACTTCGTTATCTCTATTAAGCATTCCTTTTAAGAGTAATAACCATGCATAAAGGCAAAGGGGGGACAAAAGTTTATTTGTATGAAAAGACAAGGTCAAAATAAGCCTTCGTGGTTTTTTTAGAGGTTGAGCAAAGCTGTAAACCTCTGGAAAATGGCCGAGAAAAAATGATAAAGGGAAGAGAGGTAGGGTACCAGATTGCATAAGAAAGTGTGGGGTCGGATAGAAAACGGTGGGTAACATTTGGATGAAGTAAGAGGCCGAAACGTACGAATAAGACAGACAGCAACGGAGGAAGAAAAGGCGACATGACATTCGTGATGGCGGAAGAAAAATGACAGAACGGGAGCCAAAGAGGGTGAGGAAGCTCTCGCTAGTCTTTCTTTGAAGCGACGGCCGCTATCAAGACCGTAGGAAGAAGAACAACAGCGTTCAATTGGTATGAACAAGGTTATATACTTTAAATGATCACGATCTGATCAGTCAGAATTTCCCTTCCCATTTGGTGAAGTCCTTGCAATAAAACATAGTCTCTAAAGGCCTAGCAGGGTATAAAATTGGCTTTGAAACTGGTTTGAATGCGCCAAGAATCCAAAATATTTTCGGAGGCAGTTGGACGGTGAAGATGGTGTTTATCATGGAAGCGGAAAATGCTCAGAGAGTTGATGTCTCATTTGGTATTACATACACAAATTCAACACCGGAGTTCACCATTTTTGCTACAAAAAATGTGATGTTTGAACATATATAGGGCTTTTATCAATAAAAAATAGCCGTTGATAATCGCGGTACAGCTCTAACATGCATAGACTTACTAAAAGACAATCAGTAACTTAACTAGTTAATATTTCTTACTCGGAGGGTTCAAGTAGCATTAGATCAATATGAACTGACAAATAAATGAAAGCATACTTAAAGATGGCTCCTTCTGTCAATAAATCACCAAGATGTACAGCACCAAAATTTCAGATTTTTTTCCTCAAGAGTGGGAATACAGTAACAATATCATTTTCTCTTTTTCATTGTTTATCTCATCATTAACAAATTTGTATCACCACAAAAAATAGGTCGCAGAAATTATTTCAATCAAAAGTAATCATATGGCAGTGATTGACTAAAAATGAATTATAACAACACAGTCGAAAAAATAAAAAAGGAAATGAAATAAACTTATTAGGTTATCAAGAATATATTGAGCTTTTAGCTACAGAATACAATCAATTACTTAGAACGTAAAACTATTTAGTCGGATAACAAAGACAATGGATTTGCTCTATAGTAACATAAGTGTTAATATTGAAGTTTCTTGGGCTAACAGGTAAAATTTCTAGGCATCAATAATTCACGCTATGCATATAACCTAGCATTTTTAACACAAAAATTACAATTTAATCGTATAAAAGATAAAAAATCTTGGTTAAAATGCTTAAAAATTACTATAATAGCCTAATCCTAGTAGTAGCTGTAACTGTTTCAAACGAAATAGATTCTTCAAAGAGCCTGTACCGTGATGGGCTGATTAAATATTATTCAAATGCCATACGTAGAGCTTTACTGTATGCTACATAAATTTATTAAATGCAGACGCAAGTGAAAGCAAAACGCCAAGGCAACGAGAGAGGTGCCAGGAGTGGCTTTTCTTGCGGTGAAGTGTAAGGTTTGCGTGGAGATGGATGACAAAGAGAAGCAAGGAAGGGAACGACATGTGGGGCAAGTGATGGCTGGGAATAAAACTGGTACGAGAGAGAGACTGAGGAAGATTTTGAGATGTCTGCTAGGGAGGACGTAAAACAGAGCACACAGGGACTGCAGTTGAGTTTTCCATCGCCATGCGACTGCGGCCACAGATATCCTCCGGTCGAACCCAGTTTCTCTTTTAGAGGTCGTCCGTTTTGGAAATAAATTTCTCCCATGACCCGTGAGTACCCACAGATCCACGTGGACGAACATTTTAAGAGCCGCATAAAAAAAAGAAGTTACTCCTTCCACTGAAGTGCGAACTACGCCTGACTATTGGTAAGGTGAAATAAAATCGGAACGCAAGGGCCCAGAGCATTCATTAGTTTTTCTTGTTTTGTTTCCAAGGAATATCACTGGATTAAAGGCCGGATTTTAGAGAAAATGAGGGATAATAGGATATTATTTAAGGACCAATACGATTTGCACGCAACGGAAGAATCAATCACTACTAATACGGAATCAAACACTACAGAAGCGATATCTTGATGATTAATGCCGCAAAGCTCCGCCAATTTGTTACTCAAGCAATGATAGCAGAGCTTTATCGATAATTGCCTTTTTCTTAAAAAAAACTGCCGGCTCCATGTTAATTAGAAGTTACTTTGACGTAGGCTACAACATCATGCAGTTATTATTTTTCTTACAAACGCTTACACGTGCACGCTATAAATTACCGATATAATCAGGTCAAAACTAACATAGATTCTTTTTTCCATTATAAGCCAAGATATATTTAGCAATGAATTTAATACCTATCCGAAATCCATTAAAAAAATTCGGCAATGGTGTATCGAATCGAAGAAACACTTATGTAACGTGCTCCAATGGTAAGCTTGCGCGCCCAGGGTATGAACTATAACTATTCTATAAGACTTCAGAGGAGACAAGAGTAAGTGTTACTTGCTTTGATCTCATTAATTCTAAATGACAAGATAATAAGAGTTTCAAAAGGGTATCTTATTAGTTATCTTGGAAGAATAGAGGCACACGACAGCAAAAAGATTACTTTTTACTTTTATTTACGACTTACTGTTGAAATATCTTATTGATAAATTTATAAATTAGTATACAACAAGGTACCTTAGAAATCTTTTTTTTTCAACCGTTCAGTGCCTTTTATAAAAATACAACCGTGAAGTGAAAGGCAAATAAAAAAAGCCAACGAAGCAGAGAATGAGGATGGCAAGGTATATTTGCGACAACGCGTGAACGGTTAAATTGAGATTTTTATTCATGCGCAACATTAGGAAATGGCAATCTACCGAAGCACGTTATACTCTTCACGCTATATGATGCATGGATGATCAACAAATTTCAAATGGGAATTATGAAAAAAGAAAGAGAATTTTCAGGTGGACAACTGAATAGAGATGCGATGTTAAAGAAGAATAAAAAAAAATTCCCCCGTGGATCTGAGTCTTCAAAGTAAAAGGAACCAGGAGGAAAATATATCCAGTAAATTGTAGCTAAAGTGTTCTAGGTTTTACAAGAGAAAATGAGGTAGGACATTGTGGATTGCCACAATAGCCTTAGGATGCTTGGTAAATGCCTATTTAATTACTGGGGAGCTTTATATCCGACACTGCCTCAGGCAAAACCGTGTGGAAGTCAATCATAATAGAAGCAAATATGATGATGTAGCCCTGCTATGAAACCATAGCCGTACCTAATAAAAAGTCTATGCGGAAACTTCGGCGCCTTGCCTATTTAATTCCTTATGTGGCATTTTAATTTTTTAAATAAAATTATGATGAATCGTCACGGATTCTGTAGATTCATGTTTGAGTAAATTTTATCGCATATAATTCTATCAAATCTTTCAAAAATAGAATTTAGAGTCTTCCGAATAAAAATGACACATTAGCCCTCGCTCTAAGCGACCAACTACGAGAGAAGAATTTTTTCGTGATAAAATGGTTGCCCATATTGGCCTTTAGACTGTCGTGCACTCAACTCCAGTTGTCAAATGGATTAAATAAGTCCAGATTCTCGAGTCAAAGCTTCAAGAGGGACATTAAACCACGGAATCTGCTACATCTATTATGCTCAGAAGCTCCTCTATCTCGATAACACACTGATAGCTTCATTTAACCGCAATACTGTCATAATTCTAAATATTTCTGCCTTTTGAGATAAGTGGGAATTATAGATATAAGAAATATGATAATCTTTCTTATGTAGAGATTCTAAATTATCGGTTAATTTAAAGTAAAATTTTGTAATCAACGTTAACAATAGAGTAATCTGATACAATAAATACATAACGCGTCTAGACTTGGAGAATAAAAATCGAATGCTAAGAGATTTCAAGAGATAAGAGAAAAAAATACCAGAACAGGGGCGTAAAACCACACAGAGTTGAAGTCTTCGCCTTTCAAGCCCCAACTGGATTTTAAGAGGGATAAAGTGGTGACCTCACAGCTCCGTTGCACTGACGACGCCAATATCACCCTCGGCTACATCCCCAACTAGCCCGCTCCCTTTACCCCGCACCTCCTCTGGCATATGTCGCTAGGGGGACGTATACAAAAATAACCTTACCCCCGTTTTTCTCGCAGGCCGATACGCCGTAACTGGGAGCAACAGCACGCCTTGAAAGGGAGCCGGAGTGCTTTTCCGAGTCCACCGTCACTGCAGAACGGTCTGAAGTCACCGGAGAGGATGGACACTGGCCCTTCCGGTGTTTACATGGGTCACAGTTTATTCACTCGTAATTTTGCCAAGGAGCGAGACACTGGCAAACGAATAGAGGTGGATGCTAACTGAGGGGGAGCTCGAATAGCGGACAACCTCCGGAGAGGGGAAGTTAAGAGGCGACCCGGCAAAAACTAGAAGATGAGAGCAAGAAAGAGGAAAAAAAGCCAAACGAGAGTATAAATTCTAAGTTCTCAGCCGTTTTACCTCAAAAGATATGGAACATTTTCGGTTTCATTTTATTCATGGGTCACTTTGATACTGTTGCCCATAAAAAACTACCGACGTGACCTTAAATGCACTGCGACCTAGAAAGCCCTAATTTCATTTGCGAGAAAAAAGGTTGGAAACTTCAAAGGATAAGATTCATTTATTATCATGCAACACATACTTCATGCGAGTTTGTACTTTCATTTATTTAACTATATCAGTTTAACTATTACTCCAGAATTTTTATTTTACGTAAATGCGAACTTTACATAAATATATATTAATGTGTTTATTAGTTCAACCCTGATTTGAAAACTGCTTCTTCATTAGAGTGAGGCATTGACCGTAACAGTTTAAAAAAATCAAGACTGGGAGCATATAAACTGCAGAGTTTATGAACAAGTCTAATGAGAACTTCAAAAAGAAATTGCAACAGTCTAACAGGCCGTAATATATTGATACATGACAAAAGACAGAGAGGAAAAGTATATAGATAGAAATGCAAAGAAAAACGTCGGATAAGATAAGTGGAGTAAGTGAAAAGGTCGAAAGTAAGAAGACTTTTATTTATTTGGATTAGGTAAAAGACTAATGGCGTGGAAGACTGCGTCGAACTATTAATTTTGCCACGAAAAAGGATTCCTAGATGGGGAATTTCACGAACCTTTTGCTTGCCGGACAAAATCTCAGACTACCACACTACCCACGATTCCTGATCCCAAAGATAATTTTCGATAGGATCTGAAGTAGCGAACTTTTGCTCTCTAGCAATGCTCAACTCTTTGTTCATAGCGGCTAAGTAAAATTTAAGTCTTTAAATTGGTGACTTGTGGTTGTGACGATGCTATGAGCAAATAAATTAAAATTAATGGACAACTGGGTTTAATAGAAACGTCTCCTATTAAAGGTAATACATTGAAAACTAACAATATTGAAGAGTAAGTAAAAAGATGCTGTCAATAGGTTTCTTTTCCTGATATCGCAACCTAATTGATAATAATGCCAAAAATACGCAAATAGGACCTTTAAAATTCCTGTTAAATATTAATTCCTACAAAAATCCATTCAATTAAAAAGATATTTATTTTTCAAATGAATTACCAGACAATGAGGATATATTAGTACTCCTATTTTCTTCAGATACATTTCATTTTCATGAACATTACAAATGATTACTTATGTAAGAAATCACATACTTTTTAGTAAGCAACAGCTAGTTCAATCCAATAAATGAAATAATAGCCGAATTCGTGTATTGGAAGGTTCTTATGCCCAATTGGTACTGTCCAACAATTTTACTACCAACCAGACCAGCTTCGATGAGCTTATAACATCATCAACAGAGTTACTTGTGATAACATTGAAACCTGCCTATCCCTGTCCCGGAAACCCGCTTTTTATTCCTGACTCTGAAAAGTAATGCAAGCAGTTATAATTTCGTATTTTAAGGGAAATGTTAGGGGCGAGGGAACCGACGGAGGGGAAAACAAGGCAAATGGAGAGGAGAGACAAAGGTCACGAGGGAGGACACAATATGAGTGGTGTTTCGGGAGAAGGAGGGAGAGAGAGAGAGAGAGACTGTCTGACTGACGGACAAAGCACGAGCCCTGAGGGGCGGAGAGTATTTCCGGGCGGGCTGGGACCGAGGGGGCGCCCGGAATGCGAGCCTCCCGCAATACTTGCAAGTCGAGCGGAAGATTAGTACACAGGGGCTAAGAGCCAGAAGGGACGCCCCGCGGGAATGGATGCGATTGATTGCCCAAGATAGCAGCAGAAGCGGCTCCGTCCGACCAGCAGCAACCATTCGACCATTCTATGGAGCGGGTGGTAGACGCCGTGGCATTTATTGTACCGCATCGCACGGGAATGTGCAATGGATGAAGATCAAATTTATTCTGAGACTCGAGAGTATCCTAGGGAAGATGGCGAACAAGGCTAATTATCAAATCCATGGATCAATCACCGGCTTCATCAAAGCAACCATAATAAGACATAGGTGTTTCAAATATGGAGGATTAATTACAGAGATATAACTACACTCAAAACATATCCGAAGGTATTACATAGATGCTGGAACAACCGTCCTATCGTGGATGGGGTTGACACAACTCTCCACTCCTGTACTGCTTACCTCTTCATATTATCACATTTCTTCTCTTTCCCTTCCCTAACTTCTTGCACTATTCATATCAGACTAGCCCTTCCTTCATTATTTTCATTCGATTGTCACTTGAAAATTGTTTTCATCATGCCACCATATCTCAAGATATGACCATTTAAGTTGTCTCGTCTTCATTTCGGGGTTTTCATAAGACTTAACATCCACTCCTCTCAGAAATTCTTAGTTTGTCTGTCGAACGATCCATTTTATATTCATCATTCTTCTGAATCGAAACATTACGAATGCTTCAACCGTGACTACTCTGCTGTTGATAATCGTACATGCCTTACTGCCGTAAAGAAGCGTGCTTAAAATGTATATTTAAACGATTTTTTCTCCATTTCCACGCTACTGTTGTGATGTAATTGTAAGATGTAATTCCTTGAAACAACCGTAAGATCACCGTTTACAGTCCAATGTTCCCTTTTGGAAACAGATTTTTACAATTTCCAAAAATGTATTTCACATCTGTGATAGCTTTTACGCCTTTCCTTGAGTAGAATATGTTCAGGTAATTTTCAAATGAAACGCATGACTTCTGTATGCATAGGTCATTAATTGACATTTTCAAAATTGGCCAATTTCAAACCTCTATAGTGAGCACGCGATGAGTTCAATATTTTTTCTACAACTATTATGGAATAAATGCTCATTTGTATAATATTATAACCTCTCCTCCATGTTATATTGCTTCTTTTTGTTGATTTGATTGTATTATTTTTTAGTTATAACCAAATGTATTTATGTGTTCCTATTTCGGAACATAGAACTATAGGCACATCTTAGCCTGCGATTCTTGATGGACTCAGATTGTGCTTCTCCAACCTCTGGCGATTTCATGTTGTACGTTTTCACTTAATTCGAGGTCATTGTAAAACTAATTATTATTGTTTCCTATTCATATCTACACTCTCAACTTGTGACTGTTTGAAACTCTCTACTCTATTGTAGTATGTGTTACTAAGCATTCGATAGGTGTGACTTATCGCAGGTTTTCTTACACTGAACGATTGGCTGAGGTTAGTCTTACAACGCACATTGTTCTTTAAGGTTTTTACGTCTCATGTGTTCTCCTCAGCTTACTCATTAAGCAAGTCCGGAATGTGTTCGCATTCTTTGAGTTTCAAATGTCATTTTTTAGGAGTTCCACAAAATGTGCTCAAAGTAGTTTCTTGCGATGGATCTTGCCGAGTATTTGGGCGTGATAAGTGATGATGAACTGTCAGAATACAAATTAAACCAACTTCCTCTTGACGAAGATCACCTTTTGACAGAAGAATAAGACTTTGATGAAAACGATCTTGGAGAAATAACCCCTGCTCATACGTGTGGAATAAATCAGCCTTACTTTGCCGCATAGGGATGACAATTGGATTAGAGAGAAAGACCGTCTGCCTTGAGAAAAAGAGGTTTCAAGGCCAAACAATTTCTAAGGGAAAAAGTAAGTAAAATATATATTAAGCATCATTGCATGGGTCTGCACTTCATAAAATTATAATGAATTGTCTCTTAAGAGCTCAAAAAAAATTTCGCCTTTTCAATTCATTCATTCATAATTCTGGAAATTAATTGAAACATGTATGCAGCCATAATTTGGAAAAAGATGCAGCAGTTTCGGAAAGAGTTCTTCTGCGCCAATGTCAGATTTATCTAGTCATCTGGAGGAGCTGATTGTCTTGGAACCGATTGAACTGCTCATAAAGTAAGTTCATAAGTAACGCTCAACAAAAAGGTGATGTGACAAGGGAAGAGATTGGTCAACTTTTTTTTATTCCTTTTTTTTAGTGCATATCACATAGCTCCCCACGAAAATCTGTACTGGTGTTCTGCAGAAGAAATATCGTTTCTTCAGTGACACCGAGGAATCATTTCAAAGAGATAAAACGATAGTTTCACTTTTTAGACAACAATAAGTTGCAGAAGGGTAGCAAATTAGGAAAATGTCACCTTGTGCAGAGAGGTAAGAAAAAATAGGCAATTTGGAATCATTCAAAAACCCTAAGCCATGACGAGTCCATGATTCCATAATACGGTCATCAAAAAAGTAAAATGTTTATTTTAGAATTCTCAATACTATATTATATTATCAAAGGGAAACACATTTGTTTTGGATATAAAATCCGGATGCTAAGCTCATCTTCAGGATAGCCATATGCAATGCAGATTTATAAGGGGAAGGAAGTTCATCCCACTGGTCCACTAGGAAGTATGATAATATCTGGTCTTTTGGCAGTCATAGAGTATCCTGAGCAAGTTGAGGTATATTTTGCAATTTCTTTTCTTCGTACTCATTTCTGTCCGAACTGGTAGAGAAGAACATAAAACCAACAGGAAATATTCGGAAAGGAAAGAAAACTTTCAAAGGAGATGGCAAAATTATACTGTGATATTTGGACATTCGATGTGACGGAGTGGTATTTATGTGTCGATGGAATAATAATTCAGTAGGGACATTAGCATCCAACTACTACACTCATGAAACACTGTGTACTGTAAAGATATTTACAAGTAAGGATGAGAAGATGACTGAAATTAGGAACCGCATTTTGTAAAAAATATAATATGGGGATGTGGGGAGTTGATGTATTGAACAGACTTCATTGTAGCAACTGGACAAAACTTTGAAAGAAGAAATGGTGGTGGAATTTATTTTATAATTCCCTAAATGTGAGTGTTGTATGCGCATGGAATGCACAATAGGAAAATCCACGGGAAGGTGCAAAAACTGAGAATTCGTACGTGATGTAGTGACGAGTGTCATGGGTCTACACCCCAAAATATTGACTCGTTCAAGGCCTTAGACACGTGTTTCAGAATACAGGGGGGCACACTTTAGATAAAGCTTCCAAAGGTAGATGTGTAGCCTGCAGAATAAATACAAAACTCCAGTGCTCTGAGAGTGAGAAAAAAATGCATGTTCATTGTTTTCCAATGTATCATCAGTAATTATTTACCCAAATTAGGCAATATTATTCTTTGAAATCAATGAATTAATCCTCTATAATCATGAAATCATGCATTATTTACCGCGTTGAGGCTATTTTTGAAAAATGTGAAAAAATTTTCAAAAGTAAAATTTTCAGCATTTTAATCACTTCAATGTCGAATGTTCCCTTTTGGGAACATGTTCCAAAACACGTTTAAAATGTTTTCTTTGTGTTTTACTTCAGAATATATCTTAATTAGACATTGAACTATAAAGAAAAGCAAAAGAAATCATCAAAATCGGTTCAGAAATGTATTCAGTCTGTAAAGGGTTGAACATCTCAGTGATGTTAAGACCCTAAAATAATTCTTTATTTTTTCTTTTCCTCTTTTATCGGCTGGTGAGCTAAAATCTCAAATCAAATTTAATGATGGCAGCTTACAGAGAAATTTTCAGATACAAACATACGGATTATCAATTTTCTTGAATACGAGGAATATATAATTTTGGCCAAACATTAACAGTAATATTCCACAAACAATGAAAAAACGTCATTGAGGAAAGATTCAAGTAGGTATAAAAATTTAACATTACGTAATAATATATCGAGGAAAGCAATGGTAATGGGATTTTTTATGCAAAGCAATTAACCGATTGTCCAAAATTTACTGATTTCCTTGGTTGCTTAGCGTACTCTTTAATAAAACCACTATGGGCTCTTAATAATGGGCTGTCGGCCCCGGTGGCGGCGTGGTTAAGTCCTCGCCTGCTAACCTTAGGGTCTCGGGTTCGAGTCCCGCCTGAGTGGATCTTTCACCACTCAGGACATGGCTGTGTGTGCTCGCCTATTGTTGCATTGTTAAATGCCCCGATGTAAAGGCCACATGTGCTGTTTTCGGCGGTAGTGGAAAATAAAATAAATAAAAATAAAATAAAAATTTAACTCATAAGAATTGTTACATCACTTAGAAGATGAAACCAATTTTAAAAAGATGACAAAAACTATTTTAAAATGATTATATGCTTCAGGATCAATTGTTAATGATAGTTTAAAAAAGAGTCAATAAAAATATTATTCGTAAAAAGCAAACGTTTATATTTCTGTAGAATCACAAAGAATAAAAGACCATGAGTATCCTCATAACCTCAAAAAAATTAGATACGAATGACCCACAGTCACAGTGAGCAATCAGTGTCACTCCTTGCCCAATGCTAAAATTGGGGACATGAGTGCCCCTAGCTAAGAATCTGTTATGTTGAAGGATCCTTCTGTTGAGCGAGGAGGAATAAAAAAAATGAGGCAACATAAGCAATTGTCCGCAGGAATCTCCTATCACGTGGCCCACCTTCTGAGGAAGTGGTTCGATATTAGGTGGGGTGACATGCGATGAATTGGGGAATGGAGAGGATCCAGGAATTATTTGTCATGGGATACTTTCACAAAAGTCTTTCACTAGAAGTGTAATCCAAGGTCCTCAGTCTACGCTTATACCTTATTTCTGCTTTGACGATTCATAGTTAAAGCAATAAAATTTTAGGATGGAGGTAGTATTTTAATTACTTAAGCATCTATTTTGCATTCCCTGGCTAAAGTCATAACTTACAGCATTAATTGGTATTAAATAAAATTAGTAATCCAGCTCACAGTTGCGAAACAACAATCAATTAAATACTTTTTGATGCTTACAAGAAGCTAAGGATTATATTATATTATAATTACAAGAGTCTAAGAGAAATGCCATTTTAAGCTAGCAGTGGTGACAGGATTAGGAGTAATAGACCACTAGATATTACACATTTAACCTCACAATTAATTGCGATATGTTCAAGAATTATAATTTTTTAAATTGGCTATATTATGATTCACAACGCAAAAAACATTTATTTACAAGTTAAACACAGTAATCCTACAGGAATTTTATCGCTAATAGAGCCATATTTGTATCAAATTGATTAAAAATGTTCAGGAACATTCAAATTATGGAATTTTTTAACAATAAGCCTTAATCCGTTAACTACTCTCAGACCGAAGGTTTTAACGTACGGCAAAAGAAAGAGAGAGGGAGCGAAAAAGAAGGAGAAGACGAAGTTATGTGAGGTCACTTCGATTGGATTGGGACCCAGAGGGCGAGAGAAAAGGCGATGGGTGTGAAATATGGGAAGTCATTTATTTTTTCGAGAAAAATTACATAGTATATAAGGTAAAGAGATAAGAGACATATAACAAGAGAGAACAAAAGAAATATTTGTGAATGAAGAATGAGGTAATTTTGGGGTGTTTTAATCCAAGAATTTCATACAGAATCTAAAGACTTACTCCTTGCTTAATAATTTATGAAATGAAAAAGTAAAGAAATACTTCAATAATATTTGAAAGCAAATTTAGAAACTTTAAATATGGTTCCGTACTTGAGTAGTATCTATCTGATCTCTCGCGAGCAAGGTAACTAAGAGTGCACAATAATATATATGCACAAATATAAATAAAAAAAATTTCTAATATTTCAATTAACCGTAAAAACTACCACCATCACTTTGAAGGTTGTGTACACAATATATGGACAAAGAAAAATTATCGACGATACGCATATGCCAAATAATTTTAAAAAAACAAGAAATGAAAAACAGCAAAAGCAAAACTTGAACGGGAAATATTGAATCATTAAGCATAAAATTATGTTTGCAGAAACGCCTTGTGAAGGTAATATTCATATTTGTAAAAGTTTTACCGTGATAACTATTCATCGTGGGCTCGTGAAAGGCAAGCGTCACTTCAAAAATGTTATTATATTGGTAGTGATTAATATGTGCTTTCATCGTATATTAAGAGTAAAATAAGAAATTATGGAAAGGAGGATCCACTCAATTATTCACATTTTTGATCTAAAAATTAGGTCATGAACGAAATCTAAAAACTAGGAACAAAAGAAAGATAAATATCAACCATAATTATGCACAACGTAAAATATAACAAATATGGATATTGTATTTTATGTTTCACATAAAATCCTTAAATATAAAATGAACTACAACGCGTTTCTGTTGAACCATAATGCACCATGCAGCAAAAACCCCGCTCATTAGAAGTTGCTAGCTGAAGCCAGACATGCCAACATTAGCTACATGTTATCTACAAATAGGTCTTTTATAGATTTCCATTGTACTCCACCCTCAACATTGTCATTAAAGAAACGCTGTTACAACATAACGTGCTCTAAGTACCAGAAACTTGACGTGTTCATCAAATAGCGCACTAAAACAAATTTTTACTATTTCCTTCAGTCTATTTTTGGAAGTCTCTTGCGGTCATGAGGGGAATTATACATTGTTAAGAAACATTTAATCGGGTACCGTATGGAAAAAATATGTTTTCTGCCCGAAAAATAAGAGAAAAATATGCATCTAAAACATAAATCTTACAATGCAAGTGCATTTATCCCATCATAAGGTGTATTTCTGTAATTCGAATGAGAAAGCGGTCTCTCTTCAAGAAAGACTAAATGAAACCTTAATGACGGACAAATCGCTACATAATTTAGGCTGATATTTAAGCAACTATTTAAACAGAAGCACAAATTTGAACCAGACAAAATGGTTAAAAGTCGATAATGTGAATCAAGGATACAAATAATTGGAGAAATGTTAAACAAATAGTTGAGTACAAATTATTGAAAACTTTAAACGCTGAACCATTCATCAGAAAGGAGGGCATTGGCTACAAATCGGAGCGCTACTTTGGATGAATTCAAATCTTGAAATTCCCAATATGAGAATAAATTATGATTTTGAGAAGAAGGCACGGAAACGGATGGAGAAAATAAGGTCCACGTCGTACAGTAAACGAAGATGGGATAGTAAATAAAAGTTTTGAAAGGTTAAAAGAGGTCAAA
Source organism: Platycnemis pennipes (assembly GCA_933228895.1). Classification (NCBI taxonomy): domain Eukaryota; kingdom Metazoa; phylum Arthropoda; class Insecta; order Odonata; family Platycnemididae; genus Platycnemis; species Platycnemis pennipes. The sequence goes on along the minus strand of OW121851.1, from coordinate 131,969,700 downwards.
GTTCACAAGAAAGTGGTGAATGCTCAAGGTCAAGGACATGAGATGAAATTGGTGTTTTTGAATACAGGAAAGCGGTGGAATAAATAAATCGTTGTAGGCTAAATGAGGCAAGGCAACTATGTTATTGCCTTTATTCTTAGGAATTCAAATTCTGAAACGAAGGTTACCTCAGCATCTTGTCGCATCTGATTCCATATTTTTCAGTGCTGCTGTGTAGGTCAATGATAGGCGACAACAATTTCTCTTTGGAATGTAATGCATTTCGTCCTGAAAATGTCTCCTGCCACATTTTTGTCGACATAGTATAAAATATTTCAATTTGAAAAATAAAAACTACACCTGATCGAAGTAAAAAATACTAATATAAAATTTTTAAATTTCACATTAGACTTCGATTCTTATTCCTATTCCTTACTGCCATTTTAGCCACTTTTAGTATTCTGTGGAAGTTTGTTAACTACATGCTCATATAATATCACTAACGCTTTGAATAAGTGATATCTTAATCGAGGTATTTTTTGGTTTTCCATATTCGTTGAACTATTTGATTTCAACATTTATTGATTGAACCACGATCCGGGCTTCGAAGAAAATTTTTCATTACCTGAATTACGTTTTATGTCGAATTGACTCACTGTTTTTTATAGTACGAATTAACAGTATGAAATCATACCAGAAAAAATCATTATTTTAAAACAAAGGTTCACTTTAAAGGAAAATAAAAAGGCAATAACTAAATATGAGAGGAAATTTTTGGCCATAGTGTGGGCGACGAATTTTATTCTAGCTGGCATGTTAGTAGTGATGCACAAATGATGATATTTGCAATTGAATTTCTGCTTGAGGCTTTTGCAGCGCTGTTTTGCCGGCATCTCCATGTTTTTTGGGCAATGCTGCGTCGGTGTATCTTGACGATGATGCTTTGTGGTCAATGCAGGCTACATTTTCAGATCAAGTCCGAAACATCATCGTCAAGATATACCGACGCAACATTACCCGAAAAAAATGGATATTCTTGCCATTGGCTTCTTTAAAACAAGTTACGAATTACGTTGAAGGGTACTTCATATGCGAAATAATAATCTAATAATGTAATCTATAATAGTAATATACGAAAGATAAAATATTTCCGTAGACCGCATGAACAAAAATAGAACGTTAAAACTGATATACAGGAAGAGGGAGACATTTGGGGTATTTCAGGAGCAATGTAAGGGGGCGTGAAATGTGTCTTCCTCGAAACACTCTCCTTCCCCGAGTTCCGAAGAAAAAATCTCGTCTTTCACCTGCAGTGAGAAAGAGAGCCTTCGGAGAGCGGACGCCGCCCTGTCCGGAAGCGAAGTCTCAATTCCCACGAGGACCTGGCCCACTGCCCTCTCATGGGGTCACGGGGCGGCGGCGGATGATGAAGGAAGAGGGTAAGCTCTCGAGGAGGAAAACTTGAGGGAGGAGCCGAAGAAGAGCCAAAGAGAGCGTGGAAGTAAACGTCGTAGGTGGCGAAGGCCAGGAGGAGATCATAAGGTGAGGAACAATCAATGAAAGAACAAGGGTAAACTAGGTAACCCGTGCGAAAATTTCGCACTTTCACGCTATGGCTTGCCTCGACGCCTGCCTCGTGAAGTTGTGCCTCTTCCCATTGTATAGTTCTATAACATTGAACGGGATGTATGCATGAGCAAGTTATGTTCATAAATGTTTACAAACTATTTTTGCAAGCGAATATCATATAAATATGAAATCAAAAAGTTTTAATTGCATTGAGTTACCAGATGACCATTCACCCATGTACAATCACTATGTGCGTTTCGTACTATTTTCATTTTAAACCTTTTTTTGAAGTTTAGAATTAAAAAAATGTGTGGAGTCGATATACCTCGAGCGAGTAATCGACATGGAAAAATCGAAACTTTTAAGTCAAAGTAATGGGTAAATAGTGAAATTTGAGATTGAGATTGTATTTTTCGTCAAAAGCCGGTGATTCAACGCTTAAAATGATACCTCATTTATCACTGTAGGTGCAGTATTAACGGAGCATATGCGGAATGACAGAACAAGACCTTTCTGTTATAATATATATAATCCTCAAAGGAGGCAACAGGACTAATTGAGGGGAGAGATATTCCGCAAAGAAATAGCACAGTAGAGCTATTCCATCTTCTCTATTTTTAAATCTATTTATCCAGGGGCAGCTTAGTTGTCTACAAATCTATAATATCTGTCAAATTTTAATGTCTATTGAGGGTTTTTGCCCGCCAAAGAGAGTAACTCAAGACTAAATGTACTCACTAATTCTAATAATCATCCAAAAATAACTTTTTTTCCTCCCTTTCAGTACCCAAATTGGGTCTGCATCTTACTATGCTCAATGGAGTCGTGGAACTATTAAATAAGTAGCATCTATGCTAAAAACTTAACAGAGTGTTTCATCTAGAGAACATAGCGTATAAAATTTCCCGATAGAAGATCATGACCGGGTTTTTGACCAGTCACAAGAGATAATGTTTAAATGTATAAAGAAGATTGAATTACGCTACATAACGCAGAAGAGAAATAAGGAGATGCCAATGATATCACTAGCCTAACCCTTAGGGAAATGATGTCTTAAAACGGGTGAATTAAACTAAGTTGTGACGAAGATTCCTGATTTTTCCTGAAACTGTTCCTTGAAATAATAAATCTTATCTGCAAGTTAAAACATTATGATGAAAATTCACACGTATTTTCCTTGGTACACTTAGCATCCCTCTGCATATCTTCTTCAACTGGAAAAAATCATGGATTTGAGTCAAGGTGATACCATACAAAGTATACTATCAATAAAAGAGCTATAGCATATGAAACAAATTGCTAGGCTTGAGTTCGTGGGACCACATATTGATGACGTAAATGAATTCACTTAGTAAAATTCCACAGACTTTTATTAAACCCGACCTAGGTTTCGACTTATACAGTCATTATCATGATTTTGATAATGAATGTATTAGTCAAAACCTAAGTCGATTTTAATAAAATTCTGTGGAATTTTACTAAGTGAATTCATTTACGTTATTATAGCTATAGCATATGCTGCAATGATAGCAAACACTTTCTGTCTATTAAACAATTGGACTAATTTTTTGTACTCCTAATGTAATAAGCTAGTACATATGGGAGAAAATCATAGAAAAAAACCCTAGTTAAAATCTAAGAGTACGAGGTGAGACAAAAAGGAGGAGAATCAAACAAAAGTAGAATATAAAATAAAAGAAACGTCTGATGTTTAAAGCATGCTAGGAAAAGGGAAATAAGCGTTAAAGAGGTAACGTGATAAACGCATTGAACGCGAGAAAAAAAGGACGATATGGAGCACATTATCATGAACAAAAGAAAATATAAAGGTAAAGTTGGGACAGACGTGAAAGCATTACTAAGTTTTTTCGCAAATCTATGCATGAATCTTGAGAATAAACTCAATTTAAACTACGCCAAGCTACAGCCTAAGCCAGAGAATCGTTTTCACTAACGAAATTAGTGGGAAAGTAAAGAGACCTGTCATGAAAAAAATATAGCGATTCCAACAAAGGCATCTTTTTATGAAAAGATTGAGAGAACTCAATGGGCACAAACTACTCGTGGCCAAAGTCAGATTCAAAGAACACAGCTCCCGATGCCCGCTGCATAAAATCCATCATATGGATCCAGTGAATGGGAGTGGATGTAATGGGGGGTTGAACCGTGAACTCAACCCTTTGCTCCGTTCCCGAACGCTTTTAGTGAAATTACTTTCGCGTCTTAATGCAGATTCTTCATTATAATTAGCCGCAGCCCAGGGTTTGTGCAGGGCAGGGAGAACTAGGAAGGGATTTCGCTTTTAGGCGAGAGAAAGAGGTAGTTGGGGAAAGAGAAAGGCAAGAAGCAGGAGAAAGAGCTCTATTCTCTTTGGAAGAAAGTCTGGATCGCATCCGAAGGCCAGCGAGGATGAATCGTTCCACGTCGGAGGCCTCCAAAATGCCTCCGAGGGAGAGAGGAAAAGAGCGCCGTGTTCAGCAGGGAGGGGAAACCAAGGCTAGTTTGCCAACATTTTCAGCAAGGAAAAAACAAAAGCGATAAAAAAAATGCTCCTGCTGTTGCCTTCCACGCGTTCAGCCAGATTCAATCCGTTTAAAAGTCCAGCATAAAAGTTTAATCGGGTATGAAAGATGCATTGCTAGTTGAAAGGGGTAAATGGGGGATGGTGGGGGCTGGGGAGGTGTGTGGACGCCCGGGCTGCCGGAGAGGACCTTCCGCGGCACAGGGCGAGGGAGAGGGCTCGGGACGGAGGCGGCACGGGTTGATGAGCATTCCCGTCCGTAAACCAAGCTCGCTGCTAGTCCCTACCTTCTCCGGCGAAAGAGTTACGACCATCGAGGCCTCCGGGCTGAACGCTTCTCGAAAGAATGGCCTCTTGTATTATCAAACGCACCTACCTCCCTTCATCTCAGCCCCCAGCTATCCCACCATGCTTTATATTTCCGTCCCTACCGTAATTTGAGATGTAGATATCTGTAATCCCCAAAATATCACCAAAACAAGATTATCCTTTAATTTGTAGGTTGACCGTGCCCATTTTTGCGACCATTCTCTGCCTAAATGTTTAAGCATCATTGAAAAGCCATTAATGACAATGTATGGTATAATGGTACCTAAAAATAAATGATAATTGAAGATAAAAGCTGGCAGCCCCGAAAATAATTCTTATATTTTTCTTATCTCAGAAAAAAAGAACTAATCATTAACAAGTGGTTTTAAAATGTATTCTGGTACACCTGCGGTGGACAAAATACTTTTTATAAAATTTTGGTGGAGTTACTTCAGGAGTCCCTTAGGCCACCATCCGTTACACTGATGTTCACTTTCAGTTGCGAAAAAGGATGGAAAAAATATTGAAGATATTAATGATAAAAATTTTAACACATGCTGGCGGCCTTGATCAATATGATAGGGTAGCGTGAGGTTCCAATAAAATAAAGCAAATATTTTATTCATGTATATGTCCGCTTTACAAACTTAGCTCTATGTTTTACTCTTAGTGATTGAATGTGCAGTGAGGCCTCAATCCTTAGTATTATAATTGAACAATAGTTGAACCGACATCACTAGCACAACAGAGGCTAAACTTATAGTTAAAATTAAAAATGAATATTAATTCATCACGTTTACAGCATCGTTTAACTCCAAGAAATTATTCAGCTTCTCTGTCTTTTACATTTGAATAATGGATGCTTTCTTGTGACGGAAGAGATTGATAAGAAAGACACCTTTGAGAGGGATTTTAACTTGAGTAACTTTGAAGAAGGAGAGTGGGTAAAATAGTCTCTATTACCATAAATTACGTATAACTCTTATAATGTCATCTTAGTAGGTTTGAATTCTTTACTCGTATAGTGTGATTAATGACACATTATAATTTTTTTTAAACACAGACACACTTCTGCACGTCCAAATGAAGGCACACATATCCTGAAGATATTGAGAAGGAGAACGGTCCAAAAGGGAAAACAAGAAGTTTCCGCGAGTAGTGACACATTTCGTCGGTAAGTAAGAATTCAAGCAACAGGCAAGGCGATCACAGTCCTTACCACATGAAAAATATATTATAACCGAAGAAAGAGGGATCAATATGATCCTCACACTTGTGAAATTTAGGTGTTGGGACGAAAATAATGAGATACAGGGCGAATTTTAAACAATGAAGTTACCCCTCCTACTTCGGACAGATGTTTTCCTCTGAAAGTATGCTCCCCGGAAAGTAGCAGCTGCAAAATGAAACCGATCAGATTCATACGGAACCTAAATCATCTCCGTAATCCCAAGCGTCAATTATAAATGTCTTTAATCACCTTCACGTGACTCTTGAGTTGCGAACGCCTCAATCTCTTACACTTAGAGCGTCTTCACAAAATGCTTTACTAAAAACATCAATGGTTACACAGCCTAAAATGTTATTATTCCCTCATTCTAAGCAAAGGCTCTTTGCAACCATGCCTTAATATAGTACACCCATATTTCTGTGCACAAATGACCTCGCATTTAATGAGAAATAGATTTTGATTAGGCTGGTGTTCTCCACACTGGAAGAACAACTGAGAATCAGCTTTTTAAAGGTCTCGGATAATTAATTCGGCATTAGTTGCATTGACGGTCACCGAGTGAATACCACCTCTCATTAAGCTATTGGCTGATTAAGCTCATTAAGCCACGGGTGAATTTGGCGGGAAGTAGAATGAATTCCTTTCTCAGGCCAGCTGAAGATTCCAATTTTTAAGATAGAAAAATCATCGGACAGAAGTAATTCATTTCTTATTTTCACATAGTTTCAATCCATTGTTATCAGGCGCCACTCGTAAATAATTGTGCTATTGAAATTTTAGTAGGCCTATTTTCACCCGAAATGCTGAAAGTCAAATTGCGGAGAAATCCCAAAGAAAAGCAACGCAAAAGTGGTGAAATATAATCACAACCTACCCTGAACTGCAGAAAACTACTGCTTAAATAAACTGTATAATATCCACTTATTTACAGATAATTTATAAGCATTTTTCATCAACTGAGACTTCTTCGTGTAATGTATTTTAGTCAAATTCACTCATACGTTACCCAAGAGCTGCACATGTTTTTTCCAACACTTAGTCGTCATCACTGAAAACCTGACTGACTCAAGAAAAACTCCCGGGTTTGATTCCAACTATACGATTGCCATGCCAGCACCACCATTTACAACTTATGTATTCGAATAAAAAATGCGATAGCACACGGCTAATACTTAAATTGCAAACCTATCACCAGCAGAGGGCATTTATAGGTTTACAACTTAATATTACTCTCTGGTAATGATGCAAGATACCCAGTATATTCTCGTCTACACGTGTTATGCGCACAATATCCACAGGGCATTATCCCATCATTTATCTTATCTATCTGCACTATCGTAATGACAGCTACTATCTATTCCAGATTTTAAATGACCCACCAGCTTGAGTCCTGGTTAGACGATACAATTTCTTGTACAATCACTTTATAGGCCGTTTTACACGGTGCGATTTTTTGTAGAAACCAATGTATGAAATTGAACGAAATTTTATGTTTGTTTCAATGGAATTGGAACAGTTTCTATTTTTCGTTAGTCATCTAGACATTCGGACAAGCGTCCACACAATTTGCCGCTTTACAAGGGATAATTTTCCTCATACAAGCGTTTGTACAAGAAGTTTTACAAAAAATATACCGTGTAAAACGGCCTTTAGAAACATCTATTAAATGTATCTAAGAAATACATAACAAATATATATTTCGCTAAATATTCTCTTTAAATTGGCAATAAAAGTGGAAGCAAATATAACCTTAACCTTGAAACTAAGTCATTCTTAATTGCCACTATTTAATAATTGGATATATTTATCGCTATCATATTCTAGTAAACTCAAAACTGACAACTAACGTATTTTTTAATGCCATTCTGTACATTCTCATACATTTCTAGCACTTTGGTTTAAATACAGTTGTATCAGTGTTCATATTATAAAGGAGAGTACTAAGAGTCCATCAACTTACATGCTCAACAATACTTGCAGATGTTTTCGTCCTCTTCATTGAGTCATCACTGCAACTTGAGGAAAACCTGTCTGTTGAATTGAATAAGTCGATACTTTGTGAAAAATTGACATAGCATAAGAGAAACTTAACTTTGTAATATTTCACACTTTTATTTGAAACACTGGGTGTCTTAAATAAAAGTGTGAAAACATACTAAGTTAAGTTTCTCTTACACCTGTCTGTTTCGCGTATCATGTTCAAATATAAGAGTAGTAAAATGTGGCAATAGCAAGGGGATTATAAAGAACGATTCAAAACTGGAAGTTTAAATCTGCCATGTTTGCGGTGATAACGACTCGGCAAGAAAGTCATAACCATCTGTAACTATTGTAGAACATGTTAGTGAATGCACTCTTCGTACTCAAATTTATAATAACTTCATCAATCCTTATCCAAATCGGAATGCAGAAAATATAGGGACTACTAATATTTTTATAAGTTAACCATTCTCACGGAAGTGTTTACGCCCTATTAAAAAAACATTCTACGGTGAGGCTAGACTCTATCACACAAGGCCAAATCCGAAGAAATTAGATGGTGCAAAAGAAAAAAACAAGACGCCTTATGTACAATTAACGAGATCTCATGCTACATATTTACCTTTGAGGGAAACGCGAAGAACTGGGGTAAAACTGGGAAGCTGAGGGACGGAGAGAGGGAGGGCGCCACGGTGAGCGTTGAAGACGGGAAGAGGGATAAAGCACACGGATGGGCGTAACTAATGCGCTTCGCCAGCTCCATCTGCGGCCACAAACCCCCTCCGCCTCCTGCTAATCTCCCATAGGCCCTCCAAGGGTTATTTCCCCCCCTTCCACTCATCCAGAGCAGTGCCACTGCATTCCTACTAACGATATTTAAACTGGCACAGGGCAGCACACAGATCTTTCTCAAATTGTTACCACCCATTTCGCTGAAGGGTACAGGGAGAATCATTGAAGCAGTATTCGCGGACTCACATTAGCCAAAAGTTTGCATATTCACCTAACTGATAGATCACGCTAATAGCAGATTCCAATATAACATTAGTTTTTCGTGAGTACAATGAAAAAGGCTTTAAAATTAAGGTAATTATCAATTCATCACCTTTCCTCCTTGTCTGAGTCGTTGATTGGGTACAGACTTGAAGTCACAGATGAAGATATGAGCAATATATAATATATTTTCAATCGGGATGGTGTGGTGCTAGAGTACTGGCCTTCCACCTAGAGGACCCTGGTTCATAACTTGGAAGTTTCAGATGCTTATTATTGGTAAACTGGCCTCTACTTGATTGCTGTGTGGAGACAATTCTAGTTCAGTACTCTGTCCATCGGATGGGACGTTAAGCAGTGGTTCCTGGCCAAATTATGTTAAGAGCAAACTAAAGCGGACGCCGAGTTTCCCTCCAGCCTTCGCTCTCACCATTTAAATGCCATCTTCCGGTCTGAATTACCTATAAGCACAAAGACAGATTTGACACCACATAAGAGATTCTGTTACGAGCTGTATCTCTATGATACACAGCATCAATAATTATGGATACCCTTACGTTAAAAGTAATTACTCTCGAATATGTTACTTAGATATGTTTAAAACTCTTATAATAAAATGAATACGATTAAAGTACTGCACAATTATTTATAAATATTGAGTACAATTGCAATTATAGCAAAACTATTGGCAAGGAGACCAATAGATTCGAGATAGTGTAGAGTATATTGCTGGGCTACCTAAACGCAAGCATGCATAAGAGGTTGCTACTCCAAAAACTTTTAATCTAGTGCAACACACCTCTTCTGTAAATAATAAAACTGTATTCAATTATTGCTTTCATGTTTGGGCACAAAATTGTAAGCAAATAAATATTTTCAAGCTGATGCTGCACTTACAGTTCAACACCTTCTCACTTTATCAACCACAAAGTAATATTTCGATATATATAAATTGAAAAAATAAATAAATTATGCATTTTTCCTCAAAACGTTTGGAGAAAACATTTAGGTGCATATATACTACCCGCATAAAAAAATTGAAACCCTTTCTTAAAATCTTTAACCATGTGGCTAAGGTAGTCGGAATACTTTACGGGTACTTTAACCATGGCTAAGGTAACTATAAAGGTAGTTTTACCTCAGGCGTAACTCTGTGAAAGAGCATCATACTGAGAGTAAAAGAACTTACTCTGAAGTTTTCAGATACTTATTTTATTAAACATGACAACAATTTCGTAGCAGAGATCAGGAGACATGTTTGGAAAAATAAAAAATCATGTAAAACTGAAGAGTTAGTTCTTCAACTCCCGAAATAACGTAAATAATAAACGATAGCATGTCATGCCTGGCGATTACTTTTTTTTTAAATCGAGTTCATATCGTGGCATGTCTTCCCATCCCAAATTCCCGATTTCTAGTCATGACGAAAACGAATATTTTCAGGAAAAATATAACGAATGAAAACACCGGAAAGGCTCAATAAGCAACGAAATGCATTTGAATATTTTTGTTTCAAAACGCCAGCAAGATTTAAATCAGAGATACATATAAAGATAAGGAATAATATACGGATTACCCAGTGGTATTTCCAAGGTATCTAGCTTGAGCTTTCTTCTATTATAATTTCCTTAGCCTAGGAATTAACGGTTTAGAAGCGAACACGTAGAATATATCTCCAAGCTATATGCCATAGACGTGCCCGCGCGGGCATGCGAGATCGGGCGAAATGAGAGCACAGTCACCATGCGGCCGCTCCAATCGCCGAGTACAAAAGGCACCGGGAGCATTAATCCTCGCCGAGATGCCAAGTGGTTGGAGGAGAACAATTCACTTTACATGCGTGAAATAACACCGCTTAACAACCGCCCAATACCGTATTTCAAAAGCGGGAGATTTCTCCGATAAAATCACGACCGAAATCTCCGAGAGTACTTTATGCCGGAGAACGACGCTCATATTTTAAATTAATGACGCGTCCCGCGCTTACCAAGACTCCGCGGAAAAACGTCCACCCGACGCTGAGTCTTTGAATGGATGAGATGGAAATACTTTCCGCACTTGTGCGCTCGGAGGAGAGTCACCCCTCCTCCCCCCTCCCCCCCGCCCCCCTAGAGGTGCGGAATGGTTGGGGGTGAGTGTGTGCGGTGGGGTCCACACGCACGCACACACGGGGGTTGTGTGGTGTGAGGGAAGGGCGGAGGAGGAGAGGGGAGGGGGAAATGAAGGGTAGGGCTTACAATCTGGACAGCTTTGGGCGTGACGTAAGGATCTACGACCGTGGCGCCCTCCAGGAGTAAAAATCCGATTCAGAGAGGATTTAGAGCGGGGATGGTTGTGGGTGGGTGAGAAGTGGGAGGGGGGGGAGGGGGGATATGGAGAGAGAGGGAGGGAGGGGGTAGGCGAGAGAGAATGGATGGCGAGGTAAGCCTCGTCGGTCCCTCTTTAGGGATGGCCCGGAGGCGGCGTCGGCGGTCCGGAGCCCCCGCGAATGGGTTTAGGGACAAGTCGCCGGGATGGGCGAGGAGATAAGGGGGGAGGGGAGGGATGGAGAGAGGGGGAAAGGGGAGAGCCTGAAACGATGGAGGGCGGGGGGTGGAGGAAGACAAAAATGAGCAAACGGATGGATGAGAGGGAATAAAGCGCCAATTTCCCCCGAAATCAATCAAATGACGAAAAAATGAGCGGGAAGTCGGAGGAAGGAGGAGTAGTAGAAGGGAGAAATGGGGCTGAACAGGGTGTGGAAGAGGAGAAGATCTCACCGGAGGGTCTTATTTGGGATCAAGGAGGAGAAGAAGTGTAAGAAGAAAAATAAGGGAGGCAAGGGTTCGTGTGTTCCCGTGATGAATTAGCCTCCTAATGCGAATCTTTATGTTTTTTTTTATTCCCTCGTGAGTCCGGGGAGGAGGGACTTGGAGACAAAAAAGAAATTCAGAGCTTTGAATTTCATATGGTCGCCCGGGACCAGACTTTTCCCGAAGAATGAGGAGTCATGAGCTACCGCGAGCTGCTTGCAAATGACTAATGCGTTGAGAATAACTGTCAGAATGAGAAAACTGTAGCGCTCCAGACGTATTACATGGAGAGGTCTTCAAGGAAGTAATGATCTAGCGGGAGAAAAATGACGCTTTAATTTGAAGAGTAGACACATTCCCGTCGGCTAAGTCATGGGAGCAGATAATCGCGTTCATTACCATATTGAAATCCAGCCCAATTCATCATTCATGTCCCAGGAGCTTAACCAATGCTTTGAGAAAGAAAGATGGCTGTATACCAGTGACGAATTGCACATTATAGGAAACGAGAGAAATAGGCAAACATTGAGATAAAAGGGAAAACGAAGGCGATGATGAAGAGAGCGACAGGGAGAAACAAGGAAATACTAAGATTACACATAAAAGTAATCAACTGAGTCTGAAAGTGGGATTTTACCCGGGGCCGTGGCCGAAATCCCCGTTTTTTGGCACAAGGATATCATTTTCTATTTTCTACATCCCCAAGGTCCACTGGGCCCAATCAAATTAGTCCCATTAGCTGGATGAGAACGGATGAAAAACCATTATTGTATTGTATCGTCGCTTGCTGCGAATGCCCGGATTGGCTGGCGCTCGCATTCTACGACTGCACGCACATCCACACGCAGGCTCGCACGAACGTACGCAATCACGCAGCGCCATTCATTTGTCCACATTTTACTAATTAAAAAAATCCCGTCGCACGACGAGAAGTGATACAAATACGACCCTGATTATTTGTGGATTTTTCAACCCCTCCCCCCATAACGCCGGGAGGGCGGTCGGGGAAGAGGGGGGAAGAGGGGAAAAACAGAATAAGGGGTGGTTTGTTAGAAGAGAAAGGGTGAACATGTCCACGCGCACTGAATGTGCTCGCTGATTTGAGCACGACCTGCGGAGCTATAAATCCGGGAGGAACAAATGAATAAAAAAAATTAACATCAAAGTGGTTAAACAGATTTTTGGAGGTGAAGGGAAAGGCGGCGGTGGAGTGTGCTCGCGACGGACTCAATATTTTAAACCCCATTCTGCATTATTCGATTGTCATTTATTCGACCCATTCCTCATAAATCAGCCGACGTAACCTCATCCCCCCAACTCCAACCCTTGGCTATCCTATTCTCCCCTCCCTCTTCATCATCCTCCGGGTAATAATATCAGATAGAGAGAGGTTATTTAATACTCACTTCACAGCATTCCAAGAGTGCCTTATTTCATAACAAACAAGTATGAGGTAACTAGTTGAAAACTAAAAGTGAATGAATGTTCTTTTTCCATCCGGATATCAATTTCAGCCGGCATTTATGTGCACCCTAAACAATACATTCCACACTAAGCGAGATCCAGCGATGGCGTATGCAACGTAAAATTAAAAAAAAAAACACCTTAGAAAACTAAAGAGAGAATAAGTGGGCATTAAAAACCTGAATGTAGTCAAGAAGAGGTAGGACTTCAATTGTAGACTAGGAGATGATTTGGAAGGGTGTGCTTGTAAGGACACAGGAAGGAAAAGATTAACAATATTAAAAATGGGCGTATGAGCTGAAATAATAGCTCTTTAACACATCAAAAATAAAGAAGAACCAAGGGACCTTGAAATGTGGCGTGCATATATTCTCTGACGTTGGCAGAGAATATATTCGCGCTAAACGGTAGAAAGACGACAGTGCGATAGAGGGTTTATTGCAGGGTGAGAAATTTGTCAGCAATAACTAAAAATTCTGGAGGGAAATGAAATTATTGCATTTCTAAAGAATACCCGTGACATGCACTCAACTAGAAAATGAATATACATAAGGTTATATTTACACAAATGCCAAATACGATTGGTTTAGATAAATAAAAATATTTTTCACCAAAAGCCTTGCCTAACTTTCTTCATAGTTATAGACACGATACATATCAATAAGAGTGTAGTAATTACAGAATATTTCCAGGGTAAAACCCTGTTGGTTTTGGGAGAATTTGGGCACATTATATGTAAATGTGGTTTCTAGACTATCCACTGCAAAAAATATGGAAATACGTCCATGTTCATGAACTTCGTTAATGAAATGAAGGTTTTTCATCGTATACTGCAATACACTCCTTTATATAGCGAAGTAAATAATTGTGACATGACTTAGTAAAGACCAGGTTGATGAGATCAAATCGGAATTATTATCATAGTGTAATAAGATCCATAATCAGGAAAATAATAACGCCAGAATGTCTATAGAAATAAGGAGCTAGGCTCACAGGTGAAAAAGAAAATGTACCACCTAAGCATAAATAAGGAGGAAATAATGATTATTGAGGAAGTGCTGGAAAAGGTAAGTATTTATACCCAGGGAAAATATTTAACATAATCGATTAGATTTATTGTTAGAAAGGAGAATGGCAGCGTTGGTAAAAGCAAAAGGAATGAATCAGTAGGAGAGCCTAGGTGGAGAAGCATCTACTAGTAGAAACAAGCAGGTTAAAAACCTAATAACAACAGAAAAAAATCCTGAAACTGAGGACACAATTGAAATGAAACACTGGAGAAGGCAGTTTTACTAAACACAAATCAACTTCATCAGAAAATGACAAGGCTGGATACATTTAAAAGGCTGAATCCATGGCCAAAGGTTAAAAATAAAGGGTTTACGAAGTCAAATACGATAATAGAAAAGAAAAGGGAATAGAAAGAGCTAATAAATATTCTTTAGGCGGAGTACACTGACGAAATTTAAGCATATAGAGGATTAAAGGACAATGTAGTCCCTTGTGAACTTCTCTTCGCGATATTTTAGGAAATTGAGAAGGATTAGTATATGCTAAATAACCTAAGTGACCTCCACAGTTTTCGTAACACGTATAGTTTTCACACAGCTTCTTTTGGCTATAATTCCATTATCATGTATCTGATAAATGCATAACAACTGAAGCCGGTTTAATATGGAATAAACTGTTAGTCATAAAGAGAGTTTTTACAATCATAACGTCCCTCTAACAAGTTAAAGTTTTAACCTTTGGTTCATGAGTATTATTGTTATTCAGTTGAAAATATATTACACTACATTCAGACGCGGAATTATCTAGATAAATATAATGGTTCTCCTAATAAAGGTAGGAGCAATTCTTATGCTGTTTTCAAGAGAATGGTTTAGCATGAATTGTATAAATATGCCCAGGTGGAGTTTATCACGAATAAATGTCAATTTAAACGTTACTCACACATTATTAATGGATAAATTAATCTCGCTAATTTTCGAAAGTTAATTATGCATGTAATAAGGATTAGGGAGTTATTTTCTGAAACCTCTAATATGTAATTACGATACCATAAATCACAATTATTTTGACAATGCCTACTAAGCATTATCTTTTAAAATTAAAGTATAATTAAATTTCTAATTTAATTATAAATTGAAATTTATAATAATTAAATATTTTTCCCCCGGCAAATCTAATCTTGTAACTATTTTTTTAACGATTTAGTTAGTGATGGCTTGCATACCTCTATGTTTTAAGCACACATTTCCAAATGGTTCCCGTTAAAAATTTTTCCAGTGAGTTTTTATCACGGCATTTCAAAGAAAAACACGCCAGGAAAGTGAAAAAGAGTATATCAAACTTTCAAAATTGTTAAAATTAGATTAGTAACTGAGTTGAGCGCAGAGTACAAACTCTACGCTCAACTCAGTTACATGTAGATACTCTATGATTTTAGGCACTGTATCAGCAGCCATACAAAAACACCCCTATGGAGTCTCCACACACAAATGTGAAGAAAAATGTATGCATAAAAGCATGAAGCGTTACTGATGAATAATGGTGGTCGTATCACATTTATTCTAATGAGAATATACTTAAAAGAGTTAGATAACTTAGTAATTATCAAACAATTTATCCTTCAATGACCAGTTTCGTCGCTAAGGTGACATGATCAGGTGATATCTAAAACATGAGATACATACCGAGCATGGTTAGGGGTGACAGTGGTAGAAGAGAGGAGAAAAGGGGTGTTCGGAGAAGGTCCAAGGGTTTTATTCATTGGTTCAGGGGGTGATGAAAGGGTGCATGAGTGGGAGAAGGAAGAATTTAGGCGGGTGGAGGAGGTATACATTCTCCCCTAAACCACTATAACCCCTCACTGCACAGGTTTATATACGATTCTTAAGAAATCCAAAAGTGCCAGATGATGCTACTTTCGAAACGAAACCGGTCGTGAAAGAATAAATTAGATATGAAAAGTACATTTTTCTGCTCCTTTGATCCTAGGCTTTAACTGATATTGGATCCATTGAGGTAGGTAGTTGGTTGATTAATCAGGAGAGGCGGCCTACAGCTGAGGTCATTTGCGCCATTTAGGATAGGTAGGTAATTGGGTAATGGTAGAAGTTTTCAGGAATCGGAGGAAGGGTGGAGAGAAACCCGGCGTCGGCATTAGCCTACTCTTAACGAAAGGCGCCAGGGGGACCACGGCTTACGTCCCATTCGACGGACGGAGTACTGAACATGAAATGCCCTCCACTGGGCACTCAAGTGGGGACCGGGAATCGAACCTGGGCCCTCGAGATGGGAGGCCAGTACTCTAGCCACAACTCCAACCCGATCCCCTGGATCCATTGAGTTTATCAAGAATATGTATATGGTAGTATTTGTTCACGTCGTCTATATTTACTGAACCAGGCAGTAACTGCATAGTAAAACTATAATATTAGCACTTGGTAGCCCAGTGAAACGGTGATGAAGAGGAGTCCACCACTAACAAAGAGATACGGATCTGGATGAGGTGCGAAAAAGTGGATTCTTCCAACGAGGAAATCAACCAAGACCGAGAAGTGCGGACTGGCGTCAGCGGAAGTAATTCCTCTCCTCCACCCAACTCACCCGTGACCCGCGAAACGATCGAGAGGTTTGACACAGACAGAAAGCGCTCGTGTTACATCGTCGGCGCGATAGCTTCAACCACTCGATTCCATCTGCTGGGTGACGCTGCCGCGATTAATGCTTTTATCGGAGAGACGAGAGAGCAATTTTTGTATTCATTAGAATCCACTACACTCTCATATGGAGTTCCCCCTAGTCATTTCTTCCATTTATTTTCTATCACACACTATCACCATGAGACCATCACGTAGCAAGATAATCCAGACCACGGTTTCTCCAGCAAATGAAAGAGACACGGAAATAGAAGACAAGAGCAATTTTTACATTCATCAGAATCCAATTCAACCAATAGCCTATCGGGCACAACACGTCTCCCCTCGTCTTGGAGAATGAGTGCTAGAAAATATACAATGTGAAGAGAAAGTCGAGATGTAGTATTCACGTACCTCCTCACTGGTCATCAGGGCTCATATAAGCGCTCTACTCAATTCAGATCAGTATCTACTAGTACTCCTCTTCATGGCGACTTAATTCTTATCCTTTTCCATTCTTCAGCACTTACAGCATATATCTCACATGGAGTTCCCATAGTCATTTTTTCCATTTATTTTCTATCAACCACTATCACCATGAGACTATAACGAAGCAAGATAATTCAGACCACGTTTATCCAGGCTTATATACAGAATCTTCTCAAGAATTATTTTTTCTACCCTCCTTCAACCCTCCGCCAACCATTCGTTTGATACTCCACATGTCGTATCTAAACAAAAAAAAACGAGTGAGAGTGTCTTTCCATCCTCAATTCATGTGCACGTATGTAAATGGTATAAGTGCATTGCGTTCTTCTTCCTCCCTATTCCCTCGACTCTGGTTATCATCTCTGAATATACGAGTAAATATCTTCTGCCTATTGCAATTTATATAATGTTTAAGGCTTATATCGGGTTCACCAAGAAGAAATGTTTCAAGGGATCGCCTTATCTTTTAACGTAGAGTAAAAGTTTTAAAGAGAAATCTAATGAATTAATTAATCGAAGAGGTGGGTTCTGGAGCACTTAGACATCTTCAGATCCATTGTGCCAACCTGCCTACCACTTGCAGAGAGGGGCAAGAGCACCGCGGTAGAAATATGGAGGAGGGTTATCTATCCAACCTCTGTCACGGCCCAACGTTGCTTAATCTCACGGTAATCTCACGGGAAAGAGGAATCACGCGAATTTGAGTCACTATACACAACAACCTTCCAATATTTCTCCCGATGAGGCCTAATTAACACTGGCTATTGTTTAAGAATAACTATCGGAAGGTACCTCTGTCCCGCAAAATACTACAGGTCATTAATTGTGTCTCAGAAATAAGAAATTACTATAAAAATGTGTAAAATTTGTATTATTTAGTTTATATCTATTTTATACGAATTTAAAACTAATAAGTACTATCACTCCAGTACAAACCCAAAATAGATGAGCAATGATCTAAATAGCATTTTCTCACTAATGTAATGGAGAAAGCATGTACTCACAGAATAAATGCCTCACAGTAAAGGGTCGACCAAGGAGGTTAAATGTCACTTACCTGAAAAAAGAGAAAAAATATATTTAGTGGGAATATGGCAAATATAATGACAGAAACAATGAATTTAGATTAAACAGCATAGTTTTCTTTAGCTTACTAATAGATCTTTCTAGCAGTGTCGGGAGAATAATATGTTTCAATCCGTACATCGCTAAAGAGATAATTGACATGAAATCCTCGCTACAACATAAAGGGTACATAAGTCACTAAATATGTGAGCAAAACGTCACCAATTTTTCACCTTAGCCATTAAATCGCAAGACACTAAACGTATTTCAATACCACGATTTGACGGTCAAAGAACGCTTAAAATGTTTCCAATCGGGTGATCACTTCCTCATATGCGCAGCTGCCTCGGTCGACACGGAAATAGAAGACGAGAGAAATTTCTGCATTCATTAGAATCCAATCCAACCAATAGCCTATCGGGCACAATACATGTCTCCCCTCGTCTTGGAGAATCAGCGACCTCTGCTGGCACGTAGATTTCAGGGGGAGTGGAGGGAGTGGGACGGACTTACAGGAATGAGAGGCTGGGTGAAGCGAGGATTCTTGAGAATGGAGAGGAGGGTGCTGAGAAAACACAGAGCGAGGGGAGACACAAAGTAGGGACGGAAAGACTAGTTCGGGTGGACTGTCGACGAGGGGAGGGTGGGATGGAGAAATCGTGGGTGGGTAAAAGGAGAGTGGGAGGCAATGGGGACGTCCTCTGGGGGAGGGGGTGTAAGAGAGTGGCAAATGGGGAACAAGGAGAGGAAGGGTTGGACGAGCAGGGTCCCATCGCGCATTCAGACAGGGGAGGATACCGAGGAGAGGTGAGCGCGGAGGGAGGGAGACCTCTTTTACGGTCGCCGGGGGCGAAATCGAATCGGCCGCCAGGGTGACGAGGTGGTACGGGTGTCAAGAGTTCCGAACGTGGATGCTGGAGAGGGGGTCGCGAGGGGGGGGGCAGAGTGGGGGCACAATGGAGGGAGAGGTGGAGAGGGGGGGTGACACAACGAGCGCGGATTTTGTTTGCCCACGATCCAGAGAGAGCGACATCTCTTGACTCGCGAGGGCGCACCAATCACGGGTGAGAGGGCCCGGGGCATCAATAGAGTCCGGGCAGGAACGGCTGGGAATCGACGCGAGTTTAAGGATGAGCGGCAAGAAATGAGCTAATGCGGCACTCTGGGATTCCGGAGCAAAGGGGTGGAGAGGGGCAATGCGAGGAAGAAGACTAAAAAGGCGCAAGAAAAGTCCAAGCCGTCGTATCTTCAAGTCTCTCCTTCTTCGTGAGAATGACTTTACGGGAGAGCTACTGCTATCTCAAAAACTAGCAGGCTTAGGATCAAAATTATTTTTTATCGTATTTAACAAGGTAACGACACCCATAATATGAATATCGTGGTTAAAAGTAACGATGCAAATTATATACTTCGTCCTGGCATAACCCACTTGATTTGGAAGAGTTGTGGTCTTTATTTTATCAATAAAATTTTGAGTGCGTTACAGAAGAAAATATTAAAAATTGATAGAAATTCTAATTCCTCTTAGTGAATGTAAAAAAATCTTTATTACCTTTTACACACTAAATGAGTGATACTTACAGGATCACTCACTTACTCAGTGATTCAACCCAAAGGTTGGTTTGGATAGGTGAGGGCAAAGCTCACCCCGGACTAAGCCACAGGCGTGTGAATATCACACATTCAGGGTAGGGGGGCCAGTTCCTTTCCTTGGGCCACGTCACACTCCGAGGATTTTTCGTTCGGGGGCGCCCAAAGGCTTCACCCAGATTTGAACCCGGGACCCTTCGATCAGTAGCCAAGAGGCTACGGATCGAAGGACGAGGTCCCCTAGTCTAACCCACTAGGCCACCACGCACCACAACAGGATAAATTTTATTATTTGGTCACCATGGCATGGGTGTACAAAAAAGCATCTCACATAAAATAATAGATGAGGAGACTAAAAATAGTCCCTTTTCCTGGAAACCCTTAAATATAAGAACCATAGAGTTAAGTAACTACAATATGCGTAATGCTATATAATAATATATCCTTCGGTTAAGACGGACTAGCAAGTAAGAAGTACTAGGTCACATATTTCATGAGTATGATATGGAAGCTATGCATCGCGAAACGGACGAATCTTTGATCAAGAGCGAACGTAATGCTGCCAAAGACTCGACGGCTCACATGGAGTCGGAATCGGCTCAAAGAAAAACAACGAAAGAGAATTCTTTCTCGGGAAAATAAAACTGGAGTTCACTCTGACGTGCATAACTGATTTCCGTAGTGTAAGGGCAGACAGAAAAAAGGGTCTTGGTTTTAACGAACTTATTAGTGCTCAGGGATGAAATGAGACGACGGAGATTAATGGCTTGAAAGGAGAAAATATGACCTTGCCGGCATAAGAGATTAAAGAACTACCAGCAGTAGAGGATTAAGAGGGGTAACTCTATCCACTCGACTAACGAGGTTGGTCAAGCCGAAGGAAATTTGATTCGATTTGGGACGCAATTACGAAAGCGATGACGCACAAGAAGATTTCGCTCGAAAGGGCACAGCGGCTGAAGACAGGAAATTCGTTAGCTTGGAGGGCGCATTCCATAACCAGGATGATAAACAACGGCAACGCGAACTGAATTATCAAGTAATGTGTAGCACTTGCAGTACTTTGCGAATAAAAAATGACTCTACCGTCCTCTACGTATAGCCTTATTTATTATACTTAAAACTACAGATAATAAATATTAAAGTCATAAATTACATTTCGTAATGCAAAGGACTTCAAACCATAGAAATGAGCAATTCGATACCTCACTGAATCACATCACATCACTCAATCACACACATGTGTGAATACTTAGAATAATGATGGAAAAAATCATATTAAAGCGAAATATAGAGCAGTACCTCCGAGCAGCATTTGCCGGAGCCACTCGCGACTGAAATCAACGCGACAATAATAGGGATAAGGAAAGAAATACTGCGGCCGTGCGAATGGCAAACAATGGGATATGAAAGCGAACAAATCCTTCTCTTTACGGTGCAGGAGAAATGATTATACTCCCGGCACTTCAATTCCGTCACTCGTGCTGCACCCTTCCTCCCTCGATCCCGTCACAATCATCGTTCCGCGGCACTAAGAGGGAGGAAAAAGGAATTCAAGGGGGGCACGAGGAGGAGGGGATGACGGAGGGGTGGAGGGGTAGAGGGGGAGGGGGTGGAAGCGAGTCAGAAGAGCATTCCTTCCTCGAGGAGGAAATGCACACACGGCGGCTGGAGAAGCTTAGGAGAGACTGATTCCCCGTCTCGGCTCCGTAGCCTCGCGATTCCGGAGAAAATCCTCGAGGCGTCGGGACGCCTGGAGAGAAACGGGAGAATAAGACTCCGGGGGGCGCCGTAATAAGGGAGTGAGAGGGAGAAAGCTGGGGGCTGAGGGGGCGGAGCTTTCGGATGCGGGGGCGAGATTATGAGACGGGAAATAAAGCATCGGAAATAAAAAGTAGTAGCGTTCGTTCCTGGATCATTCCACCGACTTTAACAGCTAAATTAAAGAGAAAAGCTGGTTATTTTCACTCTGAACAGTTTAAGCATTAGTGTAAACAAACTCAAGGTTTTAATTGCACTGGGTAATCAAAACGCTGAACATATTACGCTCCGCTGTAATAATTTTGTTATCCTTTTGGAGTGGCAGGTTTATGAAAGCTCTCTGCGGTATTTTAGAGCAAAGTATCACATATATTTCCACCTTAATTTTTTTGTAGCAGATATTTTAAACCACATGAAAATTTAGTAATTAGTAAAGAATTTAGTAAAAATGGCATTAATTTGGTTCCTCTGCAACACAAACAGGTCAAATATTAAATATGAAGTAATAGGATAAGACTAGACCTATATATCTTTAACTGCGATGATTAAAAATACCTATATAAAAAAGACATCTAAATTTATTTATGTAAATTTACCAATTTACATGCACATTTGGTGCATTTACAAATGTAGCAAGGTAAAGAGATTGAGAATGGTAGATATATAAAGTAAGTTCCAATAAAAATAAAAGCTCATACGCGACGTTACTGCTCATATTTTAGGATCCCTGATCTTTTTCATTTTCTTATTTTTGAAAAGGAGTGATATGGGTTTTAAACTTGAGTCGGCTGGTGTTTATTCACATGTATATGATCAGTAATGTTGGATTCGTACAGCTATATTTGCGTTAATATAGCTAGTTGTATATGAATTGTTCTTTTTTTCTAAATTCAGCTGAAAGCGGGCAACATGGGGACCACGAGGACACAGAGGTCAATTTGTGAGGGCAGCGAAACACAAGAAATGCACGCTATTGAGGGAAAATTCTGGAAATAACTATGGCATGGAATTGGCAAAACACCCGTACGTGTTCTACCAATACCAATTTTGACCGTGTAAAATTTAACAAGGCTTGGCACCAGACGACTCGATCTTCATCAGATTATCCAAACAAAGCTTGGAGGTCAGTCTGGCGTGAGATTTTATTTACCTGGAGATCAATGAAAAGAGAACTTAGGTAGTATTGGTATGCAGTAGGAGAAAAAAAGCTATATTTAAACGTTAAACTAAGAAAACAAATGCTTGAGGAGGTGAAAGAGAATTGCTATCTTGGGAACCGAAAACCCAGCGATGAATGAATCAAGAAAAAAATTATCAGTATAGTAAATTAAACTCTGTCTATCCTCACTTGGTGGCAATCCATCGTCAACTTGCCAAACCATCGTGAACTCACTTGATAATGACGATCAATCGTCGAAACCCAGGGTCGCGTAGTGGCTTTCTTACTTTTGTGGCATTTCTAACAGTTTCTGTAATAAACAAGTTGTCACTAGAATATAGCCTAACCGAGGAGGGCATTTTACCAAAACAAGGATTTACTTGCAGCTAAAAATACAACCGCGGAAGTAAGGAAATATTTCATAACAATATTTATCTGGAGCATGCTCCTTTATGGCAGTGAGGCAAGGACTGTAACAACAGCACGTAAATCGACGCTCTAAGAATATTAAGTGTGGTGCTACCGAAAAATGATGAAGCTAAAATGGATCAACTGAGTTACTAACGAAGTCTTAAGAAGGCTGGAGTAAAAAGGAAGTCTTTTGAAAACCCTAAAGAGAAGATGTGGCAGCTTAATCATCCTCATTAAGAGACATTATAGCCTTGTTAAGACAATTCTTGAAGGAAAAGTGAATGGGAAGAAAGGAAAAGAAAATTCTCGCATGAAATCTATATCACGAGTAGTGAAGGGAGAGAAGAGAAGATATGGGCGGGTATAAAAAAGATAAGGCAATAAGTGATACAGTGGAAAGCTACGTCAAAACCAGTCTTAGGATCATTTACCGACGAGCTTAATGATTTTCTTTTAAAAGCCAGGAATCCAATATACATTGACAATATCCACGATGAAGTGCATCGTGGATACCGTTTTTAAGGGTCGTTGGTTCCTTTTGGTTCAGTTAGATTTAAATCAAAGAATCTCATCCCAAAAAGAATATCTAAGCGTGATCGGGTTAAGTACTCCGCTCATAAAATTAGAGACCTTGATTATTTCACAGTGAAATTAAAAGAATATTGACTAAATCGATTTTGAAAAAAACACCTTCTAACGCTTAAAGATTTCTGGACAATAGATAAAATAGCGATAAAATGCTCTGCACTTGATATGTTTTATTGCTAATTAGGTTTTATTCCTTTAGTGACATACGTAAATGTGCATTTAGAGCAGCAAAAAATGCTGCTTCAAAAGGAAACTGTTTTTCTTTTATTCGAAAAATAGAAGAGAAAAAATCAATTTTTCTATGGTCCTTAACCCTTACACTCCCAAGCGGCCGATATATCGGCCGCGGCCTTAGTAGCCAAAACTCCCAAGCGGCCGATATATCGGCCGCTTGTATCGGAGACTATTGTTCAGTAACAAATATGTTTATGCACATTAAGTTTCTTTTATATGAAAGCAAACGTCTTTCTTCGTCATTTGGTGGCAATTGTAAAATATTTACGGCATTATGAGTATTTTTTAAAGACTTTTTTTTCAGCACCTTGCGTGAATATTTTACGTGCTGAAGTGAACCGTAGATTGTTCGATTAACGCTTATAAATCTGAACCCTATTTAGTCTCCGTTGAAATCTTTTGGAAAAAAGAACTGGAAATGATATATTATCGAAAGATATTTCTTTTCTTCATTACTACTAACATTATGTCGTTATTTCTGATCTATTGCATTTTCATTGCATCGCGGAAAATGCCACCGCGGGTGACTAATTTGCCCTTGATGTTCGCAGTGAAACATATTTTTCCATACGAGATTCTATGCTACCAACTACTCCTTACAGTTTATATCTTTCTTTTCTAATGCGTTCATGAATCTACGTAATTTTCTAGTCCTGAAATATATAGCGAATAATCCTCCTTGCGCGTCTGGTACGTGATAAGTTCAGGATATCTTCATTTCAAATATAATCAAAAGGTATTCGTAAAAATAAACTGCATATGAAATGTAATACAGGAGACTAGTATTAAAACTATCGGTAAAATACAATGTAGCTTTTCATTTACATTGAAGATAACCATGTAATATCATATCGCGTAACGAACGATTTTTTTCTCATCACACTGGTGACTAATGCTACGAGGAATCGCCGAAGAAGCTTTGCGTCCGCAGTTTTCTATCGTGAAATGATACTTTGTTATCTTCGTAATTGAATCATTTTATCCTTGCTGACTTTGCTTTCTTTGAGTGAACGCCTTTCCAAATGGTCTTCAGTCTCTGACTGCGTGCTTCCCTGTGGAGTTCTTAGTTCGCAACCACACGCGCGTGTTCGCAATCGCTGAAGGTATTCATTTGGTAGTGCATCAATACAAGAATTTTTGTAAAACTTTAGCATTCTTTTACAGTGGTGAATATTTTTTGTAAAAATATAACCACAAAATGGCTGGACCATCACATATAGGAGAAAAAGATATTTTGAATATATTAGACGATTCATCCGATGAAAGTGTGACTGATTTCTTTGAAAGTGACAGTGAGACGGGGAATGACAGTGATGAAGATCAACATTCATTGCAGCCTTTTGATGAGCAGTGCAGTAATGAAGACAATTGTAATGCAGAAAATGGGGAATGGAGGGAAGTAGTGCCACCAGAAGAATCAACTCCCACACATTACCATTTCCAGGAAATGACCGGCCCCAAGCGTGTGCCTCCCCGTAACTCTCCTCCGATTCAATATTTTCAACTTTTTTTCACAGATTTTCTCATTACTCTCTTTGTTACTGAAACTAATCGCTACGCCCAACAGTACATCTCCTCTCAGTCTGGAAGATCATCACCATCAGTGAAGTGGGAAAACATTTCATCTGCAGAAATGAAAGGATTCTTGGCATGTATTTTGAACATGGGAATAATCCGGAAACCTACCATTGCTTCGTACTGGTCACAATCAACATCCCAAAGTACCCCTTGGTTCGGAAAAATGTTTCCGAGGAATCGTTTTCAGCAAATTCTGAGATTTTTTCATTTGGTAGACTCTGAGAAGTGTAAAACACGCAATGATCCCGGTTATGATCCATGTATCCGGTACCAACCCCTTTTAGATCATGCCAATAGAGTATTTAGATACCATTATACCCCTCACGAGGAACTAAGCGTGGATGAAAGTCTAGTAGGGACTAAAAATCGTTCAAGTTTGTTGCAGTACCTTCCAAATAAGCACCATCACCGCTGGGGAATCAAATTTTGGATGCTTTGCGATGCGGTGTCCAATTATTGCCTGGGATTCTTTACGTATAAAGGTAGGGCAAGTGAGGAAGAAAGATTGGAGATAAAGGAACATGGACTGGGATATACGGTGGTGATGAAACTTCTTGGAGTGAATAATTATTTGCACAAGGGCTACCATGTTTTTGTGGACAATTTTTTCATGTCAATTCCACTGGTGAATACTCTTTATGAAATGGGCACATATATTACTGGCACTGTCAGGAAAAATCGGAAATATCTACCAGAACTTTTCAAGAAGAAGTTTTCCGTCGGTGAGAAGGTTTATTGCCGTGCTGGATGTGCCTTAGGATGTGCATTCAGGGAAAAAAGTTCCCAAAAAGGACCGGTGATGCTCCTTTCGAGCAAGTCAATAGCAGAGGATAGAGAAGTTACGAGAGTAAGGCAAGGCCGGGAGAAAAAATATGTAAAGCCAGGAATAATATTAGAATATAACAAGTTCATGGGAGGAGTGGACACATCAGACATGATGCTGTACACATATTTAGATGAAAGGAAAACATTAAAATATTGGAAAAAGGTAGCATTCCATATTATTGGAAGGATGGTGTTGAATAGCTACATATTATACAAAGAAAATTTTAGTGAACCCGGAAAACCTCTTTCGAGACTTTTATACACAACAAATGTGATAGAAGTGTTAGGGACAGAATGGTTGAGGAATAGGGATGAGTCCAGAGGGAGTGGACGTGGTTCACCAGGAATTAGGAAATTGGGTGGCCGTAAAGAGTCCAGATGCTGTGTATGCAGCACAAAGGAACGGAGGAGAAGATCCAGGACAGTGTGCGTCCGATGCAACCGGGGATTGCACGGCGAGTGCTTAGCTAAACATAAGTGCTAGCCCCAAAGACCGTGAGTAGCTCACAAATTGACATTTATATTTCATATGTGACGATCAGAAAGAAGTGCAACTAACCTCCTAATTGACATGGAAAGTACTTCCGAGAATAATGCTGTAAAAGCAGTTGTTTTCATGCTGCATGTTATCCGTCAACATTTTACAAATTTCAATATTTATGCTCTGGCAATCCAATTATTTATGGTTATAATACTAATATGTTAACTAAAAAGATGTATTTTGTTATATTTACTGCGTATCATGTTGTTTATCATATTCATTTTGTCATTCACAAAATTAAACAGTTGGACAATTTCATAAGTTACACAGCGAGAGTAGGCCTCAATAGCGCTAGTGTAGAGGTATACTATATATATTTTTTATACCATAACCTATGGAATAATATGAACAAAATTAAGCCAACTTATTAATAATAAAGTGCACTATATAAATACATACTTTAAAGTTGCATCTAATAACCAAGGTTTACTGAGTGAGCTTTTAAAAAAAATTATTTATAAACAAATTTAAAAAATAATTTAATTTTTATTTTTTCATAACAAAACTAAAGAAGCATGAGGAAAAATAAAAATGGACATGTAAACAGCCAATATTTATTCATGAGTGTATTTTTTTTCATATTAATATGTGGTAAAATAAAGACAATAGAATTTTTTAAAAGAAGAGAGAAAATTTCGTTAAAAAAGGGCTGGTATTTTTGGACATGTACACAGGAAAAGTGCTTGGGAGCGAAAGGGTTAAAATAATTTCATGAGCAGTGGATGACCTTAAAAAAATACTTCCTTGAAATCTAATAATGTAATTCGATTTTTGAAATCTCCAAACTCTTGGGTAGTGGTGAGAAATATTCTCAAACCCTTTCGAGCGAAACAATGAATTATGCATTTTTCTAAAAATTCTCAATTTTGGTGGAATTCAACCGTCAAACATGAATTTTTCCGGTATCTGTGAATTTCATGTATATTTTCATCGACAAATTTTTTAAAGGTTATTTTTTTTCATTCTTTAAGAACTAAGCCTGTTACGACCTTCTTCAACATTCGTCTGTCCGTCTCTTGCACAGATGTCCCAAAGGACACTGAATGAAAGATTTTTTTCAGTCGTTGGTTTACGAAAATTTACTGAAATACGTCAGAGAACGGCAACTAGGATACTGAACATTTGCTCTATTGAACATATTCGTAGACTAATTCCTTTAAGAAGTAACTAACGGTCCCCTAACATAGGAGTTTAAGCGAGGATATACTTCAGAGTAGGAAGTTTTTTTTAAACGTGGCGAAAATTAAATGATCTCCCACATGCAAATGAAACACATGTATAGTAATATTACACGAGTTATGAATTCGACCACGCTTTAAGAGTTGCAACAAGACGATTGGCCGCTAGATCTTCGAGTACCACAATTACGGAGTCATACAATACCACCGACTGATATCACCGACTTATTGAGTACTTTGTTCATAAAAAGAGCTCATCATTCAATGGCGGAATGGAAAACTATAAAGCATTCGAGCGGCGAATGGTACACTTCGGTAGCAAAGAACTTCCCTGCGAGCACGAGCTCACTGAATCACCCCGATGAATCGGGACGTTCGTTTGCTGCACTTATCCTATCCGTGCTGGGCTGACAGCTCGCGGGAAGTCGAGCTGAAGTGGTAGCGAGGAGAAGGGAATCCCGAGGGGGGGATGCATAAACTGGCTTTGCAAGGGGATGGGGGAGGAGAGGGGAAGGGTTCGGAGTGAGGAGGGGCGGCGCAGGAGGGAGGGCGAAGCTTCGCAAACGGTACAATGTTTAATTCAGGGCAAGGCCGGGATTAAGGTCATTAATCCGACAGGCGGGGACGTCTTAATAGGACCAGCTGTTTATTCGCGACTTGACAGGGAGGCAGGGAGAGCTCGCCTCTGTCTGCGGGAGTGTGTATCTCGGTGTGAAGATGGGAGTGCCAGTAGTAGTGTGTACCGGGCTTTGGGACTTGAACGTATTTGCGCGCGCTCTGTGAGCAACTGTGTGAGTCTGTGTGTGTTTTTGTGCGCCTGCGCGCTCTTGTGTGCCCTGGTCGGCGAGGGAGGCGTGCGCGCGGACGAAGCGAGATAAAACAGGATCAGGGGCGCCGAAAGCGGGAGCAGATGGGAACCCCTGCCAGCACACAGGCGCCGTGATTCAGGGGACACAATATTGTTTGCCTATGCGCGTTCGTGAGCAGAAAAATTATGGACAACTTTGCCGGGAGAAAACAAATCTGGAATAATTGAGGCACTTTCCTATGATCCAAACAGTAAACACCACTCTCAAAGTGTCCACACCCACAGCATTGCAAGCAAGTCATATTGTACAGGTATTGGAATGTTCTACAAACTGCTCGTCTCTCCTAGAGATTATTAAAACCACCATTGATTCCTCTCTGATTCATTACTCTAAAAAATTTAAAAGTACGTTTTAAGGTAATTATTTAGCTGTAAGTAAAGGTTTGAAACTTCAGAGCTCATGATGAATGAAAAAAGTACATAGGGCAAACAACCAACGGAGTCTTTGCAATGCTATTCATACTCAAGAAGAATTCAATTGAAACTCGACTTCTTCATCAGGTTGTACTCCTTTAATAAATCAGGCCGTATTTGAAATTAAAAGAACGTAATAACAATGTTAATCGTATTCAAAGATTACGTAGCAGCCGTGAAAACTTTAGCGGCGTTACCAGCAGAAATTGCACTATAGCAAATATTCCACAGAGAAAAAATCATTCGCCTTGACCGGGACTCGAACCCGGACGGATAGTGTTTCAATGACTGCTTTAACCTCGTGGACGTTGGCTCCATACGCGAGACATGGCTGCCTTGTGACATTGATATGTCTAGCAGTCTGTGAACATTATTAGAGCCTTAGAGTTTCTTTAGAGCCTTATAATTTCCACAGGTAAATAGGACGCCTTGGTGACTCATCTGGTAAAGCACCTGGCCGGAAATCAGGAGGTCCGGGTTCGAGTCCCGGTCAAGGCGAATTATTTTTTCTCTGTGGAATATTTACTATAGACATGTTAATCGTGTTGTAAAGCTTATTGAAAACGTGTGTCAGTAAGCCGTGTACACTAATCATTTACCTGACAAAAACGTATAAAAGCTGGCTGATTTTGGTAGATTCTAACATCTTTGTAAACTTCGCCCTCTGCGCTTGCCTCGAAGCGGATCGATAAATTTGCTGGGAAACTGCACGGCCACGATTTGCAGATCATGATGAAGGTGGAAAACTGGGATATTAGGAAAATACGGATTCGAGGGATTTCGTTTCCATTAACTGCGCTCAGAGTTGTCAGTCATAAAACGCCAACCGCCCCGGATACCGCGATGCGATAAAAAATCCAATGACGTCAATGAAAAAGGCTTCGTCGAGGAGAAACAAGCCCAAGGCTGGAAATCATCACTACGGCAAGACTAAGGGGCGATTCCGAGGCGCACGAGAAGAAACTCGGCCCGCCATGTATCATTTGTTTATTCTCCTCTGCGGAGCGTCCAACTCCAGCAAATGACGTTTTTTGCCTGCTCCATGCCATTTCAGACCCAGCATTTTATTTTCCATCTTCCAACCGTCTACCCCGTGGTGCTCCTTCCCCAAAGTCTTGCCGAGACGCATACCCGGGCATAAAAGTAATCCCATGATTCCCATCGCTAACCAACCTTATTCCTTCCCTCAAAACTCATTTGCTTATAAATCCACGCCGTATTTTTGCGACCGCGCGGTCGTGCGTCCCCCTTTTCTCTCTCTCCGGGCAATGAGAAGGCATTAAATCCTTTTATTACAATTTTTCTCAGAACGGCGCAGATGCGAGGAGTGTGGGGGCGCGGTTAGCAGACGGATAGGAGGAGAATGGGGCGGGCGAGTAGGGGGAGGATCAGGGAGGGAGAAGCAGGGAGAGTAAACGAAAGAAGGATACGGGTTGGTACGGTTGGTGAGAGTACTGGCCTTCCATGATGAGGGCCGTGGTTCGAATTCCGCCCAAGGCGGATGATTAATTAGAATACCGGTCCCTTCTTGGGTGCCTTGTGGAGAGCACTTCGAGTCGAGCGCACTGCCCGTCGGATGGGACGTTGAGCCGTTGTCCCTTTGGCGCCTGTCGTTAAGTCGGCATCGGCGTCGCCTTATGCCGACGCCCACCTTCTGAACGCAATGTATTTAACGCCCATACAAACAGAAAATAGTAGGCGAAACAATATGGTATGGAGAAAAAAATGATACTGATTGGTGAATCTGCCCATCTTCTTATATATGGGGATAGTTAGACGTCATTCTTATCACCACCTCCGCTTTGCCCCTTTTATCCTTTCTTCCCTCTCACCACCCTCCGTGGCATATAAATGTCCTCATTACGTCCCTCACTCCCTCCCAAAATCCTCACGATCTCAGTCCCTCCCGGCCAGCCACGAATCACACCCGCGTAAGTGCCAGGCAGCGAGGATTCACTGCACTGACTCTCCGCATCATTTCCATCTGCGGTTCTTTATACGAGGCCCGGGAAGACTCTTACCCAGTCCGAGGCGGCTGAATTCACGCCAAGGAATCCACGGCACACTGCGAAACTCTTAAGAACTGTTAAGGAAAATCGTTCCCACCTTGAGAGCGTTAGCTTATCACTCATAACAAACTACGGGAGATTGAGGATCACGACTTTTGGCCTAATCATCTGTATCAAAAATTCATTTGCACACAAAAAAAGATGCCTAGTTTACTTTAGAGTATCCACCCTCCAAATTAGCCAGTGCTCTAAGTTTTCGTGTAAGAGGAGATAAAAACAAGAAATACACACTGAAAAGATGGCATTTTTTCCGTCAGTTTAGTATATGTATGTACTGGATCATGTTCGAGTGCTTCTGGGTACTGTATTCGGAATAATTCGACCAACATCCATCTTTTGTATGCATTGCATGTAATACATAGTTTCCTAAAATATAATTTTTCATTATATTAGGTAAAATCAATGGAAAGGTATTCATTCCAAATCATTGAGAATTATATTCAATTTACTGAGACTTTTTAAACTATTTATTGCTTACTCTGCGTTACTCAAGGAAATTACTGTCCTTCACTCATAAAAAGAATTTTAATTATAGGATAAAGTACTAGGGTTATGTAGAACGCAAAAATATGCACTAAAAATGAAATGGCTTAAAATACGCTGGGTAAATTGAATTTTAAAATTCCATGCCCCATTTGTTCAAACTTACTCGTGATTCATACTTACAGGAGGGGAAGTGAATTTAGTGCTACGACTAAGGGTGTAAGGGAAGACATCCTCTCCACCTTTCATTAAAGTGACAAGGCAGTTCAATTCCACGCATTTGAGACTCAATTTTTCCTGCGAACCACCCGCTTCTCCTAACTCACGGCACTTCTAAACTGGCGGACGAAGAGTCCCCAAAGCCCACACAAAGAGTCATGTTATTAGATCCCACCCTCAGAGACCTCCAACGCTCAGCACACAGCCAACCCCCTCCCCGACCATCCTCCCCCGTTGTTCCCCTTCCGTCTGCCTCCCCCACTCACCCCCTAGAAAGCCAACCAACCCTTCTCCTCCCCAACTAGTCCATCAAGGGAGTAACTTATCCACCTCATCTCCCTTGAAACGGAAATCCCCTCTTCAAAAGCAAAAGTTTCACACCATGAAGCCAGCCGTAAACTTCCTTCCCTCTAAGAGAAGGCACACCAAGGAGGTGAGTGTGTGTGTGTTCGCGGGATGGGGAAATGAGAGGGAAGGGGGGGAAGAGGGATGGCAAGAAGTTCAGCCGGAGTGGGGAGAGGAGGCAGGAGTGATGTAAAGGCACGGCGACGAAACAGGGGGGGCGGGTGGAAAAAGGACGAGGGATATAGCAGGGCCGGCGGTGAGCGATGCGTGAGGCGGTGGAGCGGGAAAGGAGGACAACGCGGAATCCGAAATCAGGGGTAGTTCATTGCCATGACAAAAAGATCCCGGAGAATATGGAAACCTCGAGGGACGTGTTCTGAGGAATGTTTTAAACCTTACACTAGTTGGGAATGAGCACAATGAAAATCGAGTTATGAGCCAACACACTGATACCCCAAATTTCCGTCAAAGTTTTAAGTAAACTATTGAAATCATCTTCAATATAGGTATTCAGTTTCGATTTAGAACCTGACCCACGTTTCCGTAACATTTGTCTCCGATAACATTGAATATTTTCTACGTCTATTATACGATGGTTGAGTAATAACAAGGTAGTTGTGCCGCACTAACGGTAGGCATGAGTTTGAATCGAATGAGACGGCAGTAGACCCCTCTAGTCACACAAAGGTAATCTGGATTTCTGGGTAGCAGTCTAACCAGACTCTAACCAGAGGCAGAGCAGGGAAGTGGACAAGGTCCTTGAGTTCACACACCTTCGGGCTTAGTTCTCTCATAGTTCTGCCCCTAGCGTTCAGACCTTAGGTGGGTCGGCATATTTTCTATTTTTTACCATCGTATTTTGCAGTATTGATTAGTAACTAAAATAGGAAGAACCTAGGGAAAGAACGAAAGGCACGAGCAGAGCGCTTACCACCAAATTTTGACTATCGCTGCGACCTTAGCAAGCGTATGGTTAAGACTTTATCCAGGGAAACCTACAACCCTCCCATGGAAATGGAGGAAAAGAGAGATAGATGACCTATAGAAAACTCATCATCATCATCGGTCAATAATCCTAAGATTGGTTTAATTTCCTATCAGCCAACCTTTTCATATTAACGTAATTATTTTCTTTTACATCCTTCACAACTTGTTCCATATAACTCATACGAGGCCTTCCTTTTCCAATCTTCCCGTTCACTTCTCCCTCGACGATTGTCTTCATCGGGCCGTCATGTCTCAAAATATGACCGATTAAGTTGTCCCGTTTTCTTCTTAGAGTTTTCAGCATACCTCTCTTTTCTCCCACTCCTCTTAAGACTTCTTCGTTCGTCACTGTGTTGATCCATTTTATCTTGAACATTCTTCGGTAGCAGCTCATTTCAAATGCTTCCACCCTTTATTCTCCGCTGCTTACATCGTCCATGCTTCGTTGTCATATTGTAGTATGCTCCAGATGTATGTTCTAATGAAATGTTTCCTCACTTTCACGCTTGTATTCGGAGCTGTAAGCAGAATCTTATTTTGGTGAAATGCCCTTGCTGCAAGCATGCTAAACTACCAAGGGGATGATGTAAAAAATTCTATTCTCACATTCACCATTCGCAGCTAACCGCATATTCAAAGAACAAGAAGTATTCTATGACCGGAGGTATTATTCATTTGAACAATAATGAAGCACTTTTAACAGGACTTGAGTCATTTGAATGACGATTGGCTTGTTTTTGTTACACGGCTGAAGTACCTGAGCTGCATCAAAAATAAGAAAGCATGGAACGAATTCCGCCGTTAATATCAACTTAGACTGCAATACCCGCAAGGAGCAATTCCAACAAAAATATAGCAGTTTCGAAGGAGATAGAAAGTGGGAAAGAAATGGGAAAAATGTCGAAAAGAAGCAACGATCCCTCGCTCAGAAAGGATGCATCGCGGAGCCCGTAAGCACGACTTTCAATCTCCGTGGGGAGGGAGGGAGGGTAAGTACGGGCAAGCACGTCGATTTGGGGAAACAATCAAGGAATAGCGCATCTCTTCAAGCAGACAGATTGGCGGGGAGGAGGGTTGGGGCGGGGAGACGTACGCGAAATTGCCCCCGCCCCCGGGGGCAGGTGGGGCGACGGACGAGGGGTGAGCGCGGAAAATCTCGAGACGGCGACATAAGAAACGAATTTGCCACGGCCACATGAAGGAGAATAAAAGTGGAAGATTGAGGCGGGGAATTAGACGGATGGAAGCAGACAGACGCGGTCTGAGTGTGGAAGGAGTGCGAGGGGGTGGGGGAGGAGTTTGCGGGAGGTGGGCGCTTTGAAGGCAGGCTCCGAGGGGCTGGGGGGTGAAAGTGCGGGGAGCGGAGGAGGGGAGGTAATGGGAGCGGACGTGTTCCGGGCGGCGCCTGGGTGAGACTTTAAACGCAAAGAGTCAAGAGACGCGGCAAAGGGGCTAAAGAGGTAAGGTGGCGGGAGGGCGAAGCGACGGGGAGCATAATGAAGTTTGCTCACTCTCCATTAAAATCCGCCACTCGTAGAGACCAAGGTTGTACTTAGAATCAGAGTGAGAGGGAGGAAAGAGTGAGGAGGGAAGCCGGTAGGAGTTTGCGGGGGTTGGCTGCTTGACAATGAGGGAGGAAAAAAAGAATACATTCTCATGCCAAAGGTTGATTTGACCTGCGGTGGTGCCACTTACCGACTCCTGAGGCTAACAAATTCGGACAAAGGGCAGGAGGGAGTCGCTTCATCCCCTTGAGCCGAATTAGGCGTCCTGGAGTTCTGACATCGATAACATCACGTATCTCAGGTGAACATAGATATATCAAAAGAAGCGGCATGATGATTATAACCCAGACCATTCCGATAAGGGTGGTGGCCTAGTGGGTAGAGCACTGAGCTACTGACCGGAGGGTCCTGGGTTCAAATCCCGGGCAAGAGCGAATGATTCACATCCCCATTTAAAATCCTTGAGATTCAATTTTCTGCGTGTCAGTACTTCGTAGGAAATCGCAGGTGGCTCAGGGAAAGGAGCTGGCCCCCTACCCTGAATGTATGAATTTCACGGCTTAGTATGGGGTGAGCTCTACTCTCACCTATCAAAACCAACCTTCGGATTAAATCACTGAGTGAGAGAATTATCATGTCAATTCGGATAAGAGGTCAAATTTTTTTTCCGTTAAACAGCCGCCCCATTCTACGAGAGAGATAAGAGGCAAAAACAGACAAAATGTCCGCTTAAAAGCAGAATGTACCCGCGTCAATTCTACCTCCAACACCTAAAATACCCACCGAGGCGTAGAGATTCTTAAATCCTCCAGGGGAAAATGCGACTGGAGGCTTTCTCGGCTCGTGACAGGAGAGCGAACGTAACCATAGGTGGGTGTGGGAGAGGAAGACAGGATGACCCTTTGGGGTAAGTTAAAGGAGCGAAAGAGAAAATCAGGGATATAATAAACTCCACCGCGCTATTAGGCTGGGTAGTTCAAGATGAAACAAGAGATTGAAACATATTTAAAATCAATCTTCACTCGATCCTTGCATCGGCTACCCTCTTCATATCAATATAATACTTCTTATTCACATCCTTCATCTCTTGTTCTCTATATCTCATTCGAGGCCTTACTTTACCATTATTCCCGTTCACTTATCCTTCGACGATTGTCTTCATCAGACCATCAATTCTCATGATGAGGCCGATTGAGTTGTCCCGTCTTCCCCTTAGGGTTTTCAGAAGACTTCCTCTTTTATCCCACTTTTCCTACAAGTTCCTCGTTACTAACTCGCACAATTAAAATCAGAAGTAAAAAACACATAAGAAGAGTTGATTGAAGGAATTGAATGGGACGGGTTGCCAAAAGATATCTCTTCCCCTGGTTGGAAGATGGGGAGGTTTGCGAGATATCTGCTAGGATTTGAAGGAGAGAGAGAGAGAGAGAGAGAGAGAGAGAGAGAGAGAGAGAGAGAGAGAGAGAGAGAAAGGAGGGCTTGAGAGGGGAAGATTCTTGCGTGTGAGGTGGGCGTGGGGAGGAGAACGGAGGGAAGGGAGGGGTGGGGGGATACAAAAAAAGTGAACCGCGGACAAAAGGCTGGAAGAGAGGATTAATGTCGGCTTGAAACGTTTTGGGCGAGGGGGCAGGAAAAGGCCTCTGATTCCCCTGATGGAGACAAAACTGTTGACGGAGTTTAGAGAAATTTATGTTCCGGTTAAATTTTAAGTCAGTATTCCATTAGCGGTTATCTTGCGTCATCAACCAGTTTTCCATAGCAGTTAAGTACTCTTATACTTTTCAGAGTACTCCTTACAAAGTACTCCCACCTTTACCAACATCTGCGCTCAAGTATCAAATGCTTCACGAATAAAAATGCAGTACAATTGAATTTGTGTGAATGTGATCCGATTTGTGAGAATGTAGCGAAATCCAGCATATCGCACATCATATATTAGAAGGGTACGCCGTGACACATGTTGATTTACTTTTGGAGTTTCTGGCAATTACAACGCAAGGAAAGGCAACACCGCATATCCCATTAAAAACTGAAGCTCGAAGTTAAGGTAATTTTGTTCCTAAATTTTCATAAAAAATTGACAAAACTTCACTAAAATAGATGAAGGTAAAATACAGGAAATAATTTACGAGAGAAAACTAGAAAATCTCAGAAAGAAAAGAAGGTGAATGTGATTCCTATTTAAATAATGGGATTATTGATCTCAATTAGTTTCATCACAACTAAGGAAATAATGCAAATAAGAGGATTAAGAGTGGGTTATGGCTGATCCGTGACAATGTACGAGCGGCAGTTCGAGTTACATCGACCTCTTCTAAAGCCACTGAAAGTTCCCAAGGAGGAAGGTTACCTTTCTAGCTCCACGGCTAAAACTCATGGCTGGGATTCTGCGGATCAAAGTTCGTATCCTGGTCAAGGTGAATGATATTTTTTCTCTGTTAAATTCACGTATTCCCACTAAATGTATTTCGTAAAGTATTTGAGCTACTATCACTCCATCCATGAAGGATGAACGCCAATTCCATAGTTTCCGTACGTAATTTCAAATTATTTTAGCTGACGGGCATATTTGGTTGAGTTATAATTACAATTCATCATCATTTACAATCAATGTGCGGGGAATACGTTCAAAAACCAAAGAGTAACGGTTAATGGGGATCTTAAAAAAATTACTTTCTTTATTTTAAGTCGTGCTGGGATGTATTACAATAAACACCACTTCGGACTCAATCGCGAGTATCAAAAAAACGCGATATCGCGCGATAGGATTCGAAGAATTGACAACAAAAGCGACGTCAACTCTCAAAACCAACGGGAGGTTGTTTCTCGCAGCCTTTTCGGAGAGGTGAGGGACTGGACAAGGGGAAGTGTCACGCTCACCTCTCAAAATCGCAGCCGGTCCTAAATCTCGGGGAATTAAAACTCCCTAATCTTCCGGGGAAGTCAAGGGCCGGGTAGAGCTGAACCGGACCGGACTCCCTGGGAACTCCGCTTGAAGGCCACTGAAGTGGACGAAGGGTGCAAAAAGGATTGAGGAGAAGCCGGAGAGAGAGAGAGAGAGAGAAGGTGGGGGCGGAGGAGGAGAGAGAGGGAGTGAAGTAGAGGAGATGGTAAACGCATAAAATGGTCCCGGCTGGGAATGTCGGAGAAGAATCTCTATCTCATAAAGTTAAGGCAATCCCAGCCTTCTTCGCGTTTAAAGTTGAAATATTTTCCTCAGCAAATCAACTAACACTTTGCAACCTTCAACGGATGTTAAATGCCCCATCATGCGTATGCTGAAACATTTCAGTAACGCAGCAGATCCTTTCCTAAATCATTCAGCTAAGGTGAAACTTTCCAACAACCGAAGTAGTAGAATTAAGTTTAAGGTGCGTCAAGGTCAGTCGCACCTCACGCAACCTCTGAAAAAAATCTCTTCTTAGCCTTTGAATATTATGAATTAATGCATGTATATGTATGTATGCGCGCGTAGTAATTCATTTTTAATGCTCCAATAGGTTATTTTTCTGTCATTTTTGTAATTGTCTTGCTCAAAAGTTTATAACCTCTGCTGTGCATATTTTAAGCCGTTGGACTTTAAAATGACGTTTAGTTTATTTTCCTCATTAATTAAAAAGTGAAATATTCAACGGCACGAAAACGCGACGGCGAACTATCGCATGTCGGTAAATTATACGTGTGACGTAAAATTATTTCCCTTACCCACCACTAGGCGGTGCTGCGGACGCTTCAAAGCAGACGGTGCACCTATTTAAAGCTCATTAAGTAGTATCTGGCAAAAAGATTAATTTATTAAGTAGTGAATAAATAGTTAGTTAATAAATAGTAGTTATAAATTAAGTAGTTAATTTATTATGATTAACTTTATTTATTTAAAGTATTTATTCAGTTGATTTATTAAGGTTGAATCATTAAGTTGATTTGGTATTCATTAAAATAAACGCATAGTTAGGTTGGCCCATAGTTTAGCCCAACCTCACGCCATGCCTCGCAGTAGCAGAGGACATCACGAGCATGAGACCCTGGAGAATATAAAACGACTATTAATACCAAGTTTTTACGGAGAAGACTTTCCGAACTGTGATAGTTATCACAGGCTATTGTTAATACATATTCAATAGAGCTTAGGGTTTCTGAAATACAAGTTCAGAAGACGAATATTTCCTATGTCTCGCAACGTAAACTATATAGATTTATCCCAGCAGCCCGCCATTTCTGACCTTGTTTTCAAATGATCTTAAAATTAACATTTAATTCTCTAGTAAACTGAGAATTCTCCATCAAAATTTTTTGCGTGAAATGAACATATTTATGGTGAGACACGAATCGGAATTAATAAATTCTGATTTATTTGATGAAGGAAACTACCCTATTACATATGCCACATTCAAAATAAATTATTGCACATTCTAAGCCAGTGGTGCTGTCAAATATCGCTTAAAAGTCCTTTTTCTTTTGAGCATAAAATAGTGAGGCTTAGACGATCAGTGCCGTCACCTAGAACGTATTCTAGGCCTCCCCTCCCCTGATGCTTAACTTATTGCGCACTTCCCGGTTCTTGTCGCACTCCGTCAGGACGTGTCGTACGGTTAGAGAAAAGTCACAATCGTCGCAGCGCGGGGGAATTCTATCTTCTGTAAAGGGAAAGGAGTGGTCTCCAACAATCGGACCAGTTCGGAGAAGTGCTTACTTGCCTCCTACGTTGAGGGACCGAGATCAAACTCTGGAAAGAGCAGAAATTTTTTCAGTGAATGCCGGTCCCTAGGATCCCAGGGTGTTAGGACCTTTAAGTTCGGCACACCACACGCCGCATGAGATGTTTACCAGACCACCCACTCAGCAAGGCATCCCTTGCAAACGCAAAAAAGTAAACTTTCTTTTGTAGTAAAACCGACTATATACGCTAATGCTGACGACGAGCTTCTCTCCACTTTTTCATCGTTTCCTAAAGTATTCTTCAAAAACCATGTTTTATCCACTATTAACAAGAAAGTAATCAAGGCAAGAGTAAAACCAGGAAAAACACACAATATCTGTTTTAAACTACATCATGCACATAGATTTCCATAATTTATTTAATAATCTCAATTAGCTCGTTATTTTGTTCAGTTTCGGCTTTTCTTCCACCACTTGAAGGTAAAGTACGGTTAAAAATCAAATTGTTATAGAGGTAGATAAGGATAGAAAGAGGAGTATATAAGTGTAGTCTCCATATTACCTTAAGTAAAAATGACTTTTCAAAAATGTACGTTTGAGTTTTGGAATGAGTACGTAATGTCAACTAGCGGAAATATCTGGGGGATAAAATTCGGGCTGTAGCGCCAGATGCATGGCTGACTGAAAAACTTCGCGAACTTAGCATATTGAGTTCAATTCTATTAGGATATTGCCACTTGCATGATATTCTTAGGCCAAATTTTATACTAAAAAAATCACAATTCATCAACGACAGGGGAGCACTATTTGGTCATGTCAATTCACCCAATGTGAAAACCTAGTCTGTGAAAAAAGACGTATCCTTTTAGGATGCAGAGTAAACGCTTTGGATCTGGATGACTTGCCGCACATTTGAAGACGGAGGATAGCAACTTACGGAAAGGGGGAGGGAGTGAAATGGAAGAGATGCGGAAAGGGCGGGGGAATGAGGATAACAGGGAGAATGGTTTTGAGGGTGGGTGGCATTGAAGAGGGTGGTTGGCAGGAGAGCGAGGTCGTGGGAGGATCCAAGAGATGAGGAAACTCAGGAAGGAAAAAAGAAGGGAGGCGGAGGATGAATGTTGACGTCACCGCCACTCGCCGACCAGGCACCTTAATCCGACCCTGGGTCCTCTCCGGCCCCTCCCTTCTCCGATGTTTCTTAATTCCATTCCTTCCATTTCCCCAATTTACTGCAAGAGAGCACTTTCGTCCCACGACATTTGTCTGGAACGTTGTGATAAACTACGGTTCAATGGTATTTGAAGGGAGAGGCCAGTGGTACTATAGTTATAATAACGACAAAACTACTACAAATATTGAGAAAATAATTTTTTCCAGCACGCATGTGAACTTTCATCTTCATTTATGAAGAACAGATGACAAGGAATTGGCGAGGGAAAGCCACAAAGGAAGAAAAAGCTGAGCGAAACAGCAAAAAAATTACCTTAAAATTGCATAAGGAGATTTATACAGGTAATAAGCGTAATAAACACTACATAAGTTGATGATGGATCCAAGAAAGTATCGATCAAATGTTTATAAATCTGGAGTTAAGTTGTTAACCCAACAGAAAAAATACAGCCACAACTTGGTGATGCTAATGTTACTAAGCTATGTGTCACCATCGATTTATATCGATTTATATTTATATCGATTCCTGAATAGGCCATAAAGTTGGTTTTTATCACCAAGAATCACTCATAAATCAAAATACTTGAAAAATAAGGCGACGAAAATATTTTCACAGGTGTTTTATTAGAAACTGATCGTTAATATCCATCTAAAACTCAACTGAATAACAGTCTAAATTTTACGGATTCTAAATGAAATATTCCAATATTTTTAAATTAAAATGATGCACTAGGGGAGTCGTCAGAAAGCTACATGACATTTGAATTAAACATAATTTAAAGTAGATAGGTCTCACAGTGCCGCTGATATTCAACATCGTAAGCGATAAGGAAAGAACATCAAGTAACGGGGTTAACCAACGGGTGACAATAATTAATAATCTGAATTCTTTGAAAATTCATGAGGTAGCATTTTCCATATTGCATAAATCATCATAAAACGCAATGGCCACGGTCGATGCTGACCAGTTTAGATTAACTATTCATGGATGCTAAACTTTGAATGAAACTCAGGTATTTACAGGCAGTCATACAAAATATCAAACTAAACGAAATATAAAAGATGTAGCAGCACCTTAATTTCAGTCCAAGAGAAGGAAGACGAGTGACGAGAGCTCTGAGATGGAGAGCATGAGATAAGAGTTTGGAACTACGCCAAGTCGAGGGGCATGATATGTGCTGCGGGGACGACATTGCATAAACACCAGTTGGAGATGTAAGAGATGCGTGCCTAACCACCAGAGTGGAATTTCCGATTTGGTAATCATTATAGAAAATAGTATTAAACTAGGCACCGTATAATTAAAACCTAGAGAGTAACCCAAATAAACCAAATACTTGATAACGATACATTCTACGCTGAGTTCAACTGAGTTACCAAGGATTCCTTCTTACCTATAAATTTCTTTCTTACTTGATTCAATCATTACGGCATTTTCAGAGAACGATAATTGAATTGAAATTCACTACTGCACTGCATGCACTTTAAAAAAGGTCTACCTCCACAATAAAATGCTAAGCAAATTTAAAAAGAACAAGGTACACTGCAGTAGGAATCTATGTATTGAAACAAAGCTTTTCTGTTTGGAAATCAAGTAATACTACGAATCCAACAAGATTTTCCACTTCTATGATGCCCAGTTTTGAGGCGATGAATTAAACTGAGAGATAAAACTCAAAATAATACAACCAATTTTTGCTCTATTTTTTCTTCCCTGCCAAATATACTTTTGTCAAAAAACGTTTTATCTCTCACTAAAGGCTTAACTGATGTTCAACATATTACAACGAGGCAAACGAAAGAAGGAAGCCACGTTTATCCACCGCTTCTTTCATTTTCTTGCTTTCAATGCCCAGATCTCTGACAAAGGAATATGGAAATGCTGGCTGCGTTATATATTCTCCCTTCTTCAATTCTTTCCGAAAAGGAATCGTGCCATAAGGGTTAAGAAACTTGCGAAAACAAGCATCCAAAGAGGCATTAAATAAAGAGATAAAATTAAACCTGCACATGGTGTAAGAAAACTTGACGATGCATTTTTTTTATTACGACACTCTTTATTGAGAAAAACCCTATCGATTTTGACACTGTCGTGTCATTGTCAAGGGTGTTTTCACCCTTGACAAAGACACGAATCACCTTATTCTATTCATTTCATAAATCTGCACAGTTCATAGAAATTGTTTTTTATATAAATATTATTTTTCACAATTATGGGATAGTTACAAGCGAGTAACCTCTAAAAACTATGCCCAACATGTTCGCTCAAATACCCTCGCACACGCTTTGGGTGCTTTAAACATTCTGAAGGATCTGCTGCTAAAAATATTCCACATCCAGTCCTTCACTACAGGGCACTCGGCTCCAAAAAATCACGATCACGCCCAATTCACCCATCCCTGGAATATAGTCACTGCCTCCCTATGTTCCTCCACGATCCCAGCCCGCTGATTTCCGCGACGTGAATATTACAGCCCCTACACAGGAGGAAGATCTCTCCCCCCCTCATCCCCACAAGCCCTGAGCGGACCCCGTCGTCGTGATGTTTACCGAAAGTGCTCCTCCTTCTCCCGGATAGCATCGCAACGCCCGTCACACTCGCTAACTCTTACTTCTACCAAACCCCTTTGCGGCAATGAGAGCGGAGATATTAACGGCCCTCCGAAGCAAGGCTTATTTGCACCCCGTTTTGAGTGAATTTTACGTCTCGATGCGCGCGCAAAAAGAGGGGTTTACAGCACGGAGCGTGAAACTTCATCTGCCCTCCTCTCGGAGACTCCCCAATGGATTGGAAGACGGAAAGCCGACGATGTGAACAAGGCGATGAAGTTAAATTCGACATTCTGCTTGGTATGCATAAAAACTTGAGGATACCTGAGCAGGCAAGCAGCACTGGAAGCGACATATTTTGCTAAGCACTGAATTAAACACGAATAGCCAAATTTCTTTAAAAAAAACCTTACCTTTTGGTGCTCTTATCACGATTAGGTAGCTTACTCAAGAGAAATTCAAGGAATGAAAACTTAACTTAGCGGATTTAGATATAATACCATAACGGATACCTTCGCTGAATCAGCCGCTGAAACTGCACAGCATCCGAATTTCATATGAGAAAAATCCGGGATCACATTCCGGTCGAGGCGGATTTTTTACTTGTGAAAATTCAGCTCCTCAAGAGGTTTAGATAAAACACTTGAAATTTACTCCAAATATATTCTGATTATAAGACATTAAAAGCACTGCAGCTCGCTCTAATACGAGTGATACTGAAAAGAATACGTGCATTTAATATTGAAAATAATTTTTGGAGATCATACTTCTAAGAGGGTCGATACCTGCTTTACGTCTTCATTCCGGACAGATATTTATTGTTACAAGGCAAGGTTCAAGGATAATCTTGATAACCCACAGAAATTATAATTATTAAGTCATGGAGTAACTGCTTGATAGCTATATGCACACCAAAAAATACTAGAAATCTTCGGTAACAAATATAATGCGGAAATTAGAAGCTGACTCGGAGAGTGTCACTATTTGAAGTGGGAACGGTGATGCAGAATTGTAAAAATTTAAAGCACTGCATTTTTTACGCCCGGTTGCAGAATTGAAAAAAAATACTTTGACCCATTAGACCGAGATTCAAAACTTGCAGTTCTATTTTTCCATTTAGAGCCCGTTATATCCTTGGATGATCACAAAAAGATCAAAAGCAGAATACAACCCGTTCAACCTCACGGTCCCCGCGGCCAATTTGTCCTACTTATCCTCCGACCGTGCACATAAACCCGCGACCCTTTTTACCCCCACGCCGCTGAACAACACAGCCGCGCCGTTAACAATACATAACCACTCCCATGACCAATTTCACTGTGGGACGAAAACCTCGAAAACCATACTGGAGCACCTTTTTGCTCGGCAGGCAGCCTCCAATCATCAACCTCTGGCACCTTCCTCTCTCCCCTCTCCTTCCCAACGGTCTGAAACTTTTGATGCGCCAAGTTTACGGTTAGCACTTTTCACCGCAGGCAATGAATTTCATACACGCGGAAACGCACGGAAACACACACGCGCGCAGCCTAGCAGCCATTAAACATTCTGGCGGTTTTAGCCGGCCCCTGCTCCCTCTGATTTACTGCCTCATGCTCCTAACTGGCGCGCAGGAACACCTAGACCAGAGGCGCGCTGAAAGGTAAGTAAGGTAGTTTGGGATATGGTTGGGAGCGAAAAAAGTGATGGATGGTAATTGAGGGGTC
The DNA here is from genome assembly GCA_933228895.1 of Platycnemis pennipes. Lineage (NCBI taxonomy): Eukaryota > Metazoa > Arthropoda > Insecta > Odonata > Platycnemididae > Platycnemis > Platycnemis pennipes. Next base: position 131,924,824 of record OW121851.1, on the reverse strand, counting down.
TGGCTGATAATGGGAACAGAGGGAATACTTTGAGACGGGGGTAACTTAGGATATTACTCATTTTATAAACCTCTAAGAGGCTGGAGAAGGGGAAACCTAAGTGTAGTTAAAATTCTTGGTTCTAGGGAAAAGTTTAACTGCCTCAAAAAAACGTATCAACCGTCACATAATACGAAAATAAATTGCTCATAATTACAATACATTTCGAAACCTAAATTTCCTTTTGGTTTATTGCTTGAAGAGGAGCGCTAAAATAATTATGGCAAAGAGTAAAAAAAATTGATTATATAATGACTTCATTTCCACAAGAGTAATAGACACAGCAAGAAAAAATGCGTCCCTGGGTGCTTGAGTATCTCTAACGGCAAATCCCTCGGCGGCGCAAATAGCACTTTTCCCAAGACTGGGAGATAGCTGCACATCAATAATTTCACTGTAAGGCTTAAGGAGGACGAAGAGCCTGCAGGAAGAGGCTACTGAAATTTTTTCTCGCAAAGACAGAAGGAGGTAACGTGATTCCTAAACCTTGAGGAGTCTTATTAAACTTCATATTAACTCTTTTGCATCCAAAAATAAAAAAAATGAGTTCATCCCTTCAGCATTAGAAGTTACTCTAGAGCACAACATCTGGCCCCGTTTTAAAAAAGGGCATAACAAAATCCATATATTTTCTAGCATTTACGAAAAGATCAAATTACAAAATTAAAGGTCTAACCCAACCCCTATTAAATAAAGGGAGCCACTTATTTACTATATTTAGTATAGAGCAAGTTTTCCTCACGAAGTTTGACATAAACTACCAAACAACTACGTATTAAAAACATTGCCTCTTAAGTAGCAAACGAACAGGAACGGCATCCAAATGAGGATTAGATAGGGGTACATGTAGGAAATAATTTAAGTGGTCTATCCAGAAAAAAAATTGATACGTGCCAGTGGAGGCATAAATAAAATATAAGTTCACAGAGGAGCATGGAAGTCTCAGAGCCATCAGAAGACGAAACATTCCAGAGATCTACAAAATATTTTGCGTAACAAAGGAAGATTGAATGCACGATGGCAGATAACCGATCGCAATACATTTTCTTATTCGAGAAAGACCGTTGTTCGTTGTTCCCATTAGAATGCGAATCAGATAAGGTCGATTTTCACGGAGATGCCATTAGTCATTTCTCAAGGAAGCGGGTAATGCATCACAGTGGGGTGTGAGGAGAAGGGGACGGTGGTTGGTGGAAGATGTTTCTCTGGGAAGAGAAAGAGCCCGAGGAAAAGGAAACGAAGACAGCTGTTTCCCACTAAAGGAGACGGGAAGACGAAGAGCAATCGTCTCCATTCCTGAGAAGGATACGTACGATTCTCCGACAAACTATTATGACCGGCCATCAGATCAGGCAACCTACTCATCGACAACTACAGTGCACGGCGATCACTTAAAAACGAAGGAGCCCCAACAGGCGAATCAAATGCACGTGAGGGACCAGCCAAAAACATCGTACATTTTGCAACAGCCCTCAAAACATGGCTGACACTCTAAATGCGCAACGAAATAGGAGAGCCAGTTTATTTTGCGTGAGGGTGAGTGGTTTCAATGCGGGCAGTGAGAGGATATCAACTGATTGATGCGTTTCATTAATGGTTTTATCGCTCACTCTCCCGAGAACGACCCCATATTCCCTTTTCCTCCACTGATGTCAGCGGTGATTGCTCTTTTCCCAAAAGATCAGAAAACGTTTCGCAAAAGATGATGAGGATTAATTTCCCAAGGGATAGCTAAATTACTGCTCCAGTTCACCAAATCCCTCGCCTCTGTGTATTTAAAGGATTTATCACGGCCAAGTGATAGAATCACTTTAACTGCTCACGGGATTCTCTTAAATTATTAGGAAGGCTTTAATAAAAAATAAGTATAAAGATTTACTCAGCCATTTACTCAGTACACATAACAGATTAAAGCAATTTAACCCAATGTGCTAGTAATGAGATAGTATGATAATGGAATTTTCGGCATCTTCGCAGATATGCAAAGATCCCGGGCGAAATGGTTCAAAGGTGAAAAACGTAGTGTGCATCCCGTATGATTTTCATATTAATCTCTCCACCGTAATGTTTAAATGTTAATTCTCGTCCGTTTGGCATATCTCGTGATAATTCACCATTCGCACACACCATTGAGGTTGCTTGTAGGGTAGTCAGTAGATCTCAATTTTGATACGGTGAAGAACATGAGCGAATAATCTAACTCTAAGCACATTACGATGCAAAATGAAAGTGTTTAGAGCTAAATGAGTGGAATGTGGCAATATTTTTGGAATTAAGTTTTATTACTTTTCCAGCATGACTCTGTACTTACTGAGCGATAATGGATTTTTGCTTATTGCTCTAAACAAACATCAACAATGTCCTCGGGGTATTTTTACAGAAATTATGGTAAAGACTGTTATTTAATATACAATACTATTTAAAAATTAAACCTATTTCGGGAAAATTAGAGCATTGGTACATAGGTAAAATGAATATGACGTGTACAGAACGAATGTCTTCTTTCGTACTCCTCCACATGAAAGGCACAGACTATTCAAAGCTTCTCACACACTCAGAGATCTTAGCGGGGAGACACAGGGCGTTTATAAAGCAAGTATAATGCAATCCCCAACAGAACCTACTCCTATGGAATCTTGTACGCCGTTGAAAGCGATCCTTCGAATTCGGACAGGGACGAAGGCGGCAAGAAATGCGGGGAGCATATCTGGAGAAAATGAAAACGGTAAAATGTCCCGCGGGAGAGCGGACGAGGGGAGAATGCGAGAGAGAAGAAAAAAGGGTGAGCAGGTGGTGGGGGGAGAGGAGAAGTTGATTGACAGGTGGAGAGAGGAAGGGAGAGGATACGTGTGGATGAAAGGGAAAGAGAAGGGGACGGAGGAAAGGAAGTGAGAGAGAGAAGGGCGTAAGGGGCAAAAAGTGGCAGCAGGGATGGAAGGACTCGGGGGAGGAGGAGGGGGGCGGCTGGGGAGAAAGATGGAAGGTGGGACGAGAATATGTTGGTATTGCCTGGGCCGGGGGTGTATCCTGGGACCCGAGAATTCTGGGCACGCTACGAGCGTCGGAAGTAGCCCTGCGAGGACGCCGGGGGGGGGGGGGGGAGGGGAGGGAAGAGGGGTGGGGGGAGGAGAAAGTAAGGGGACGGAATTCCTGGAGACCAGAAAGGGAAGGAGTGCGGGGGGGAGGAAGGAGCAGAAGTCGCCGTTAAAGCGAGTCTGGGGAATGAGCGGAGAAGAAGATAAAAGGGCAGTCGAGGCCCGAGAAAGAAAATGATTTGGAGGAGGCGCCATGGAAACGAAAAACAGACAAGGCGCTCGAAACACCAGAGGATATGGAGGATCACGCGTGTCTGAGAAATGAAAGAAGAAGAATTATTTAAAGGGAAATGCCGTTCGGATTCTGTTTTGAAATCCGGGCAATGTGGTAGAATAGAAGCAATTAATTTCCGCAATTCTCAGCGAAAAGGAGATAAAATCATTGCCTTCTAAGCCATAAGTGGATGTTTGAGAGAAAAAACGTTTTGGTTCCTGCATAAAATTAATCGGATACGAATTAGCCCTGGAGCCTAATTAAAAAAGTACATCAAAGACAAGCTTGGTGCGCCAATATCCAAGTAGAAAACTTCTTCTAAACTGATATATTTTAAGACAAAAATGATTAAGAATATTTAACTTGACCTCGTTCTGTTAAAGTGAATATGGACCTAAAATCCTACGTTTAAATTAATAACTATATTGTAGAAAGGTGGGGAAATTATTTTTCGAGAAATAAATCCGTTGGAGAGATTTGGAAAAGTATTTCAACTTAATATCTGGATTCTTCGTAGTATCTCTCGAAACGAAGGTTATTGATGTATCTTGCTTTTGGTTACCCGGGTTTTAAGACGACATTACGTTATTTGACGCAGTCACCGAAATACCGAAATGAATTATTAGGCTGTCTGACAAATGCCTTGCAACCTAGTATTCTATTGATTTTCATGACACTCTGATAATCAAAAATGTAAAATAATTATAATGATGAATGTCATTCTATGAGAAGAGAAAGTTATTATAAAACGTCATGTGATACTAGCTCAAGATTTTTTTTAATTTGGAAACGGAAGAAGAGAACGATTAAAGCTTTTAAATGATAAAAATTAATGGCTCCGAATAAAAGAAAGCACGAGCTCACAGACTCAAGGAAAGGGGACGAGGAAGAGAGAATGGAGGAGTATGCAGCATGGAAGAGATGGAGGAAAAGGGCATGGAAATGTCGGGAGGGAAGGGAAAAGGGTGAAAGTCATGCACGGTGAGCGTGAAGGGAGAGAGGGTTGTAGGAGGATAAGAGGGGAATGATGTACGTGTATGGGATGTGAGGGTCAGGAGGGGAGGAGAGAAGGAGGGGTGGGTTAAAGGAATAGGATTTAGGTGAAAGGGAGGAAGGGACGTGATGGCGGCGGCGAAGGTGGCCGGGCAGAATAGACGGCCAGATAAATGACTTTATTCGAGGAGAGGTTAGGGGCCCGAAATCCCTTCTTCCGATCCGCCCAGCCCACAATCATAAATAAAGGCGTAATGGTACATAGTTATGCACTGAATAATGCCCTGAAATGATTGCGGTTGTGAAAGGAAAAACAGTAGTGTCTGTACAGAAGATTGGAGTGGAGTAGTGAAAGATAGAACACTAACACACGAGTATGTTAATGCAGGAAGCTAGAGCATATCTCATAATAAAATGAGATAGCAAATCATGCTCCTTCACCTAAACCACAAAATTCGTTGTACTTCATGAGATTTTATGGCATTGAAAACCATTACTAAAGTACTAAAAATATACGGGAGCGATAGAGAAGCTGAGGAGATGAGTATTATTTTCTATTGGAGATAAATCACTGATAGGTTAATATTACGTTTCGTATTAATTTTTTATAGTTGAAAATATGCATTTTAAGTAGATGCTTGATTCAACCTAGTCATAACATGAAAGATGATAATTGTTACTATACCAAGAAGTTGATGCGATTTAATAATGTAAAGTTACAAGAGAGAGGTATTATGCCACTGAAGGCTAGAGAAGAATCATTGGGCAAGAGAATACGTATGCACATTGAACGTTCGGGGTAACTGACAACTCAATAATTTTCGAATGCATATTACTAAATGTCCGCGGCACGGTGCTCTTCCCTAAAAAGTTGGGAAAAGACGAGCAGTGAAGTTGAACCCCGTGTTAGCTGAGGCAAGAGTTGTTGGCGTAAGGTGGGCACAGAGAGAGAGAGAGGAGAGGATTTCGGGAGCAGGGAGGGCGTGGAGGGTTGCAGGTGCGGAGGGACTGGGGGAGCGGTCGAGGGGAAGGGTCCTTCCGAGACTCGAATTCCCTCGGCTTCTGGGCCCACTTAGCCAAGAGTCACGTGAAACTCCTTTGATCCTGGATGGTAGACCCAGGAGTGAGGAGCAAGGTTTTGATCCCAAAACTCTTCCTTGACTTTCACCAACAAGAAAGGACAGGCTTACTCGCTTCACGCATATGTGAGTATACTCGTTTCTACAGAATCGATCAGAATACAAAAAGGAGACCATATACAGAGTATATACGCTCTAACAACGCTCCAAAACTGAAAATAAGGCAGGAAAAATCTTTGAAATTTAATGAACTAAGGTGATTGAATGGTAAAAGGAAAACTAAACAGAATTTACGGTGCAAGATGAATCCAATATGTATGAAAGTCCAAATAATCCCCAAAAACTAAAATATTCGCTGCATGTGGCATAAATTTGAGGTCTTTCACCGTCAGAAGAGTCGCTAGCTAGATGCAATGGACCTCTCTTGGTCGCATGCATAATGTCAGGAATACTAACCTATGTGGTAAAGGGCGCTAATTGATGTATGGTTTATAATATAAGATATTTATTTAACTGTATTAAAACTGACAATGTTGATGCAGGAAACGCGATAGTTAAAATAGCAGTTAAATGTGATTATTTTGACCAAAATTGAAAGTCAAGGCGTGTGGAAAGACACAATAACGTAACTATGACACCTAACAGCGGAAAGACGACAGGAAAAATAAAACATCTCGTCCCGGAACGAGAAGAGCAGGCAGGGTACACTCGAAGTGGCACAGCGAGAAAGAGAGAGGGACTAGGAGATGAGCGAAACCACAAACGATCAATCAAAGCAGCCGCGCCCACCTCAACCACTCCCCCTGCTCCTCGCTCCCTCCGCACACGGTGGCCGCACACACACGGACGGCGAAAGGAGCGGCCTCTTTCGAGGAAAAAAAATATGGTGACGGGCGTCCAGGAAAGAAACGCACGCACAAACATGAGGTTGAATAAGGGGGGCAGCGATGGAAAGTGAAGAGGGACTCTTGAAAGACAGATAGGTCGTGTGTGTATGGGTGCATCTGGACGCGTTCGGAGGCACAACGATGGGACACGAAGGCAGATGGGATAGCAGAGGGGAACTCGTTGAGATATCATCACCCAGGGCGAAGGGCGGATGCCGCAGGGGACGAAGAGTCTGAAACCGACACGGCCGTCGGTCGCCGCGGGGGGAGTAATCACGCAGGAGGAGGAACCATTGCCCGAGGGAGAAATTCGTCGTCAAATAAAGGAAAATAGTTTTCGGATCAATTCTTTCTTTCCGGGTCATACAAAAACTAGGTACGAAAGTTTTACTTGCAACTGCAGGGATGAAAGACGCTTAAAATAACATTTCACGACAATGTGCCAAGGAGTCCATTTTCCCTTCCATTGTTATTCCTTACGACGAAGAAAGAGTAAATAGATGATCAATGAGAAAAATATGAAATGCATTGTCTTAAATCCATCCAGAGCGCTTTATTGAGATCATTCTATCTAATTGGAAATCTTTAAGGACAATTAATGGCTTTTTCAATTGTTTAGCTTAATCTGAACTGAATCGCGTAAAATTAAGAGTACATTATGACTGTTGAATCATTGACAAGTAAGAAGTCATCAAATTAATTCTAATCTCCGTTTTGCAGGACAGTAAATCCACTATATGGCAAAAGAAATGCATTATAAATATGGATAAGAATGCAAGATAATTCTAAATTTCCTTATCCAAAAGAGAATGCAGTTATGTTGAGCTTCTCGCACGATTAATAGTACAAAAGGCACATACTTCTAATATAATGGTAGGTTGTTTGCTTTACGGCTATATTTTTGACTTTTTTAAAATATTGGTGAATTTATTAACACATTTTTTGGCGAAAAACTAGAATCTCGAATGAAATCAGCCTCAGAAACAAATAAACAACATTCTATCTAGTGATACTTTCCTGGTGTGGATGCACCCTCTGCCGCACACCCTTGAGGTGGCTTGCAGGGTACGTCGTAGATATAGATATAGATACTGGAACAATAAATGATGGGCTAAAGATCAATACTGGTACTGAAGAAGTCTCCACCTATGCTCACTAGGCTTGCTAAGATCCACCGTATCGCTGTAATACATCTTAAGTGCTTACTCCGTCACAAAGCTAATTTCTCCCTACCAAGGCGCTTCAAACTTTGGTGTATGCACCTGAAACCAAGTACAAGGGATCCATAATAAGGCTTTGAGGGTACAATGTTTGAACATTCACTTTTCTAGCATCAAGTTCGTAAACAGGAGGTAAATAGGACGCCAATAAGCTTTGTGCAACAGTCAGCCTCCCGTTATGAGACCTCAAAGGCTAAATTGATTTTGTACCACAGCGGAACACGAAACTTTAGATAATCATGGATGGTAAACTGATTCCTGCGAAAGTAAAAACTATGATTCGGATTTACGACGGGCTTTCGTAGAGTGGCTACGCTTAAACTGCTTTAAGGAAAAAAAGGATAATTATTTCTCCAATAAATAAGCATTCGGACGTATGCTAACTCCATCCTACATATTACGTAAGATTCCCTCAATTTTTTTCACTGAATGACTACAACACGCTGGGGACTATGCGTGTGCGGATGAAGAGGATTAAAAAATATGCAGAAGGATAAAAAAGTATAAAATAGATAAGTCTGAACATGATTCAGAAATTAGAAGTCACTAAGAGAAAAGTTAAATACCATAATGGCTCATTCCTTGCATATATCAAGCCTAGCATGATAAGTTTGGTCATATAGGTAAAACTGAAATAAGGTAAGATCAAAGACATGATAACGACATGTGAATTGTCGAAACCATGGTCGAAGTCAATGAAGTGTTTGTGTGGAATGTACATAGCGACGGTTCTTTTCCAACCTCTCTGTTCCACTAAGTTAAGCCTCAAAAGTTAATCTAGGTGGTGCGGGTTTTCATCAATTTGAAATTCTGCATGATACTCCAATGTCTGGTTGTATACAAGTATTTTCAAGTTATTAAAACTATTGTTCTTACGCTTGCTAGTGATAATGCCCACCTTAGGCAGCCATTACACTCATTTTTTTATTACCAGAAGTGTCGGTAACTGCCGCACCAGCATAATGACAACAACAGTTGATGGTCGAAATTAACCTGACTTAATGTAACTGGGCGTAAGTCAATGCTAAGCATACTATGGCAATAATTTGCAGCATCCGTCATATGCTCAGTTTTTAGCCACTAATAATTGCCTGAGACTAATGCGGCTCGGCATACATGTCGCATGGTGGTGGCTTGAAATTACAATACTGTAGAAAGTTGATCTGATTTTCAGTGCGATCTGAATTTAAGCGCTGTCTGGTTGTAAGGCAGGAACACGGATTTAAGGTACGGAAGAGGCAGGAACATGGATGGTTGGTACAGGAGCAGTTGAGCAGGAATCAGAGGAAGCAGGATTCTGGATGGTCTGATTTTTAGCCGTTCACCTGCCTTATTTTTAGACAAGATATTACTGCTGAAATTCAACATACCCTGTCTTAAAATTGTTGCATCTGAAATTCAGATCGCTTTTGTACCTTAAAATCAGATCTACTTTTTACAGTGAAACTACGCGCAACTGTGACTGTTTTAACGCTTTACTTATGGAGATGAATTTTAATTAGCAGCGAAACCTGTAACATGGATACAAATTATATGATTGTCACTGATATTGATACCTGCAATGTTATTGTACCTAGTGCATGCCGAAAGTGGAGGAACCCTATATAGCCTGTTGTAACATGGTACCATGCCTGCCACCCTTTCGGCGGCTACATGAGTACTAAGTAGATTTACATGAACACGTAATGTCACCTAGGATGCTTAGGTGAAAATGTGGAAAAAAGTTGGTACACCTAGAGAAATGAAGTCACCCTTCCGTGAGCTGAGGAGTCGGAGAGCGAGGATACGGCAAACATTTCTTAATCTGGAAAGGGCAATGACGGCGAAAAGGAAGATATATCACTCGGGGAAAACATCTAGTTGAGACGGGCAAAGTGGACTGACAACCGCGGTGGCGGGCAGGGGATGAAACAAGGGATGGGGAGGGTAGTAGAGGGAGGGGAGGCATAGAGGAGATGAGGAAAGGGGGGATGAGGAGAGAGGTGGATGAGGATGAGAAGAGGAGAGCTGGGAAGTTTTCAATCCTTGTGAAAGGGGGGGAGGGAGGCCTGAAAGGAGATGGGAGGGGGAGATGAGACGGCGATCGAGGAATAGGGGTCAGAGGAAGGCAAGTCGAGGCCTCTCCTTGCATCAAATATTAAGAAGCCAGTCGGCACTCCACACGGCTGACTTCATTGCATTGACCCATTTTTTTCCGGAAAGTTGTCGATTTGACGTAGTCCTGGCATTGAGTAGGAAATACGGGTATGGCAAAGGAATGAGACATGGGTTGGGTTAAAGGTAGAGGCATGGCGGTGGAGAGTGGAAAAGGGGAAAGGAAAGAACTTGGGAAAGGAATTAAGGTGAGAAGAGAGGAGAAGAATGCCATGCAGTTGGAGAAAAATAGTTATATTTGCGGTTGGTGATACATTGAATAAGGTATAAGTACGCTGAAGCTCCAATATTTAACTCCTACCCTCAATTGGAAGTAAATTATCACAAATCTTTGTCTAACTACTTGCCATTTCCCTGTATCCTCCAGCATTTTCTAAGTTTTCCTACACTAGGGATTGCGCTCAAACCATTAATTTGCGATAACTTAATTATTTCTGCAACAGAACTCGCTTGCCGCGGTTGTTTCTTACACCCAGTCTCCCCAATAGGTACTCCCCAACTTCACTTTCGACCCTACTTTCCCTGACTGAAGCGTTCCGACCTCCCATTACCATTGGATTCTTTCTATCCTTCAATTTTCCAATTACTTTCGCCAGCTGATTATATAATCTATAATCACTCACCCAATTTATACTTTCTATTCCTCTAAAAAAATTTAACTTGGACGACGCACAGTGGGCTGAATCGAAAAAAGTAGGCCAAAATTCAAAAAGTGATTTTTTCAATCCAGGAAGCTGAAACTTTACATAAATATTTTCAAAAGACCAGTGAGTGCGATAATGTAAGGTATTTTCCTTGGTACTCAACCATTAACAATTTGCATGAGGTCAAAGTTGCACAAATTTCGTAAAAATGGTCTACACTCAATGTTCTCACGAAATCTTCAAATACAGACCTTTGCTGAAGCTTAGTGGAAAAGAATTGGAATTCTAAGTGATGTAATTAGATGAAAGTTTTTCATTCTATGCTTTAATGTAGTCTACTTGAATTTATGTAATTATTTACCAAAGATATTAAACAAAATTGCGGACCATCATTTTTGGTGATTTTTTAATATATGCAGAGAAAAGTTAATTGCATCGCCGAGCGTCACGAATTAATTTAGATGGGGAAACTCTACAAATCCTCCATAGTGCGTATCCGATGCGTTTTGCTGCGACCGTTTGCGACGCCGGATTTCACATCAGTTTTTCGATCGCGCAGTCGTTGGGACAGATCTCCACAGCTGACAGGATTCAAATATCTAATGCCCAAGTCCATTGCGCTCTTGAGAGACTGAGGTAGTTTCCCGTTGCCTACGATAATTGTGTTTTAACATGTCAATATCACTTAAAACGCCCAAGGATTGGGATCAGTCACCGTCTAACAACCGTCTCAGTAGGAAACAGACGCTGCGAGTACGGTACATAGACTACTTTTTGAAAGGCTCCTACCCTTGGAATTATCTGGCATGGGTAATCCTACCAGGAGTGACACTCATTACCCTCGCCAGTGTAGGTCTAGAGGTCACAGAAATATGCGTCTCAATACCACCATGACATGGCGTAGTCCAGAAAAAGGAGATAGGAAAAAAATTCTACGTGAAGGGAAGAATTACCATATGAAATCGCACAAAAATTGTGCAATTAATAGTAGTGATAATATGTGAATGCAGACTAAGGCAAGAGGATAAGGCTCGGCAATGAGAAAATGACGAGTGTAAGAAATGTATGAGAATAAATGACATAAGTAAAAAAATTAGCCATTGAGGAACTGGCCCATTGGAGAATAAAATTCAATTGAGTAGAAAAGAAATGTGAACGCTTATTTCAAGTATTGAAGAGATACTTATTCATTACCACCCTAGGAGGATCATTTTGGAATGATATTCTCATCTCTTCATTTTTCCTAAATTCGTATTTCCCATTCCTCAGTAGGTTAGAGAAGGTTAGAGATTTAATCACGTATTGATAATACGTGATTAAATTGTCGGACATGAAATTCATGGAGTTGAGTGAATTCTACTGTATTTTTCTGGAAACTGTAACATTAAGTGCATAAGGTCCAATAAACTTTCAGCAATTAAGACAAAGAGAATATTTTGAAAGAACTGGAAGATTGAAGCTCGAAGTGCCTTAAATGTTTTACATTGATATGAAGCATAATGAAGCATAGAGATGTTAAAAATAAAAGCACGTTTTTCGGTGGAAAGGCAAATGATTGGGCGTAGAATAAAAGCCTAACCTAATCGAAGTTAATCAAGGTAAACCAATTAGTTCGCTATTAGTTTCGCTGAATTAGTACCCTCTGAGACATGGAGCTGATCAAATGAGAGTAAATGAAGTGGGGGAAGTGAATTGGAATGGGACGTCGAAAACAAAACAACTAAACCAAGGGATGTTAATCTTACATCAAAAAGATTGAAATACCAAAGAAAGAAGAACGGGGTAAAAGAACAGGAATTATAAAAGCTGAACTAAGATGTTGAGTGGGAGGAAGAAGTTCCGAGATAAGACAGACCCAAAGAAGGTAACAAGTCAGTCGAAAGCGGAGAAATTGAATAATTTTCCCAGAAAAGGTGGAGAAGACAGGGAGAGGGGGGAGGGAAATGGGTGATGGGGGAAGGAAGGAAGGAGAGATAAACCCCAGGGTTGAAGGCAGGGGGTGGGGGATTAGTGAGAATAATAAATCGCCACATTCCGTGAGGCACGGGAACGCCGCGGGCTCAGAGGAGGAAGGGGGGGAGGAAAGCGAAGGGGGGTAGATGCGGGAAGGACTTTAAATGAGGGGGTGGCGGGGAAAGGCAGAAGACCACCGAGAGAGAGAGAGATGAGCGGGTGACGAAATGAAGGCGGCTCACGAGTGTGGGGTGTGGACGGGTGAGCAGAGAATGAGGCGGTTGACTTTGGGCGCCGAGAGGAAATGGGGCTGGCTCCCAACCTCACCGCCTCCGAAACCACCGAATTCCCACCCCCTCCATCCAACCCAGAAAAATCAACCCCCCGCCCCCACCACCCGTCCCTTCCGACCAAACACCTCCACGTCCTCACTCCCAAACTCACCCCCCACAAACCCCCATTCTCGCTCCCAAACTTCCCACCACCGCCACACCGCTTCCCGACACACCGCTCGCCCCCAACTCCTCCTCCACTCCACTACACCCTTTTCCCCCATTTCAACCCCCCGCCGCCACTGCCAGCCAACCCCGCCCTCTCCAAACCTCTCCCGCTGCCTCAGAATTCGCAACCCAGACACGCAGGACGGGAAACCGTGACGAGAAGCCTCCAGACCCTCCACCAGTACTTCCCACAGGGCCGCCGCCTCTCTTTAACACGCCCCCACACCGCTCTCCACGGAGAAGAGGAACCTCCCCTCACTCCCCTCCACTCACTCCACCACCGCTTCCGGCCGGAATCCAGATAAAAATGGAGCGATAAGCGAGGGGGAGATGGGGAGGCGGTCATGGTGGCGGGGCACTGCGACTGAGAGTGAAATATAATAAAAGTCGGCGAAGGAGGGAGAGGGAAGCATTGGAAAGGAATCGTCGCTGGCGACGATAGGGAGAAGGGGGAGAGGGTTGAAGGCGGCGGAGGCAAAGCAGCCCTTAATGAGAGACGTGGTTTCAGTTGCCGAGAGCAGCAAAAAAATTTGAATGCGAGAATACGGTTGAAGGGGAATACCAAACTTCTGATTGAGTTTCTTGAGCATAAGCACGCTTTAAGCACCGCAGAGCGTCTAGTAACTCGTAGACACTAACTATACTTGTACATGCATATTTCTTGAAGGCGTCTTTCACTGTGATTAAATGAGAAGTCAATTGTAGAATGATGCCGCCTTCTTAGGAACGGCAGTGTCTCAGCTACGTCGGTAATAAGCCCAGATGATAGCCCATAAGATCAGCAAATCACAATCCACCGACGAGAACAGTTGCTGCAATTGTGGTGAAAGTGGTAAGTACGATGTAATTCACAGTTATCTAGCATATGCCGTTTGATTAAGATGAAATAAACAATTATTGCAAAAGGTGACGCAGAGATATGCTTTGATTTGAAGAAGAACATTTATGTCAGAGAGTACTTAAAAAAATATGAAAGGGTGGGAAAACCAACAGCAGTAGTTATAACATATTATGTTTTAAATGAGCTGTTATCTACTTCTTAATTAATTTAATTGTCACTAAAAAGAATTTGATGTATCACCATCAACATATATACAAGCCCAGATACACTTATCAATCACTCATTCAGTGATTCAACCCGAAGCTTGGTTTTGATTTTGATAGGTTAGAGTAGAGCCCACACATACGCAACTAATTTGAAAGGATTAAAGGTTTGACCCATCCAGATTATGTAAAGAAATGGACTGTTGAGACCCATACCTTCACTGTTTTGGGAGATAACCCGTAGAGGTAAATAAAAGCTCAATTTTTCATTTCTCGAGGGAGATGAACGAACACTATCCTTTACCTCACGTCCTAAACGTTCCTGCATCACAGGCGCGTGACTTTGCGTGAGAGCATACTGACGCACATATTCACCTCTGATTCGTACTTCGGTGCCGAAAAATAGGATAAAATAAGGCTTCATGTTTCCAAAATTAAGTGAATAATAATAGAATTCAGATTGTATTTCAATTCTCACCTTAGTTCTATCGACAAATTGAGCAATGACTGCTCGGGAGAATTAACATTAGCTTTATAAAAGATTCGTCAATTCTATCCTATCTCACAACAAATGATTACATTATCCATAAGGAGGAGCTCCTTATTATGATGTAATATTGGTGTAACAATGTGAGAGACTCGAGGAATATAAAACAGGCATAAAACTTGCAGTTGCAAGCAAAGTAATTAAGTATCTTTTGCAGGAAACCAAAACATATCCCGACTCTTCGTTTTTCCTTGGGTCAGTTCTTGACCGACTTGGACGCCCTAGTGAGAGATATACGGCGCTGAAAAAGAAATTAACACTTCTTACTAGAGTTTCACTCACCACAGTCCTAGTAACTTCCGACTCCCTCACCTCCATTTAGGTTAACTCCAAATAAGCACATAAATTGTATCTTTGGGAAAACACTTTCTGACACTGGCATAGGATTTCATTGAATATGTCAAGAAGTTGCGGGCCCAAAGAAGCGAGTGATTGACGGATGTGGCGTGACGATAAGCTGACTTTAGCACTTCCCCCAGAGTTCAGGAAGAAGTTCTGCGGAAAACTCGAAAGACGCGGAAAGAGGAGGAAACCGCACGAAGAGAAACGGGATTTGGTCGATAGCAACATGACAGAAGTAGAAGGAAGCAATAAATATTCCAAGAAAAGACCATCGAAGAGACCGAGGTAGCTAGGAAACGAAAATCAGCAAAATGTAAGAAAATACCGATTACTAGAGGAAGACTCATTCGGTATGATCTCTTGATTTAACGCCAACAATATTACCCAACGGTTGCAATAAATGAAAATGTAATATCAATCCAACATCAATTTCAAAAAGAGATATTAATTGTGCAAGTTATCATCCGTTCATTTACATCACCTCTGAACAAAAGGTCGAAAGTATTTGGACATAAAACATAATCACGTGTAGGAGTTACTCAGATAAGGATTTTCATTAATTGTTTGTCGTATTTTACTGCTCTGCAATTATATTTCGTTCGTGGAACTCACGAGTTAAAACCATGCCATTGAAAAAATATTAGCTTAGCTAAAAGATAAAATAAATTTAAAATCATTAGAGAACTGAGGGCAATAGTATGTTGGATATAGTGATGTATCAAGATTAAAACTATGATTTTCATCATTAAGTATTGAGACGCAAAAACTAATTGAAAGAAAGAATTAGCTTTACGGACGAGAGCTCGAGTGTGGAAGATGGAAACGAGAAGGGATGGAGTTGTGGTGGGGTGCGCTAGGCGGTGAAAGTGAACGGGGAATATTTGGGCAGACGGAGGGCCTGAGAATATTGGGCGATCGGGGACGAGTGCGGGGGCGTAGGGAGATGGGGGGTGGCAGCAATTCGGGGATGGAGCGGACGGAAATGGAAACCTAAACTAAAACGAATGGCAAACGGAAACCATGTAGACGTGACGGACGAGTATAGAGAGGAAGCAAAGAAGCTGTGTCGCAATGGAATTAACTAATAGTAGGAAATCAAGCATTCAACATTTACACGGAAGAGCAGTAGCCATATTTCCACCCAATGACCTCGGTATCTCAAAGTTTTCCTGTTCGGATTCCGCCACGAGAATATATACACCGTATTAAATTGTATTAGGACTGAGTTAAGGCTAGACGCGGTGATGTATCCTTAGCTGTTGAAACTCCTAAAAAACCCAAGTTCATTGCACAGTGTAAATCCAAATAAAAAAGCAACGGAGGGCAAAAAAATATGACTATAATTGGTAGTAAATTTGATTACGCGTTGAGATTGCGGAAGCAATCTCCCAAGCTGATAAACAGTCGCAATGTCAATGAACAGGAGTGGAACGCAGGATCGTACCGTTTCCTCCAGCTTCCGGAGGTGGGACTGGACAGTTAGCTCATCGTAATCTCGTCCCAAAGGTGTGTGTAAGTACAGGAGCGGCAGTCCCTTTCCCTATGCCGCCTTTGGGATCCTAGAAAGATCTTGTGCTAAGGCAATTGCACAGGTGGAGTTCATCTGGATATATCCAGATACCTCACTTGAAATCCAGCCCTGTATCACCCGTTTGTTCCTCAATAATATATCCACTTGACATCTACAGGGCGTAAGGCTGAATATTATGGCTACAAGATAATTAGACATAAAAAGGTGGACACGCAGGATAGGATTAACCTCACAAAGCAGATCACTAGTAAACCAATTAATTAATATAAATCTAAAGTGAATCAGGTGAGTTACCATCACTGAAATACGGAGTTCAAGAATAGATAACGTGCAATGGGAACTTAATCAAATGTATTTTGCAAAAAAAACAAAAACACGCAGGAGGAAATTGAAGATTTACGCTAAAAAATGTGAAACAAAAGACGTGATGATTCAGGGATTGCAGGGATGAAAAGAAAACGCTAGATTAAAAATGAGGAAAAAATATCTGAAGGCCTATTGGTGGCTTACTACAGAACCATGATTAATAATAAATGGTCGGGTGCGTGCTTCGGAATGATAGTCGAGCCGCATCTCATCGTAATCTCACCCCAAAGGTGTGTGTAAGTACAGGAGCGGCAGTCCCTTTCTGTAGGATGTAGGATTCGCTCGACACTTAACGTTCACCATTGCTTATAGTAAATAGGGGTCATTATGTACTACTGAATGAAATGCAGTGCAAAATATACATTAAAATGGTAAGTCCTCTAATGGTCGACAAGTATACTGATAAAATGGTCAACCCACTCAACCAGTAGGTTTTTCGAGAATATTAAATCATATAAGTATTTCGGAAATCATATCTTACCGAAAAATCAATACAAGTGCTCTTCGAGAATTACCTTATTCGAGAGTTACTCCATCTACTGCAATTTTAGCTTGAGTACATGCCGGTGAGTTTAAATGAAATAAATTAAAAACTTTTTCAATGAGCTGAGTAACACATTCCTGATTATGGAGACGGAAAGAAGTACCTACCCGACGCAGTGGTGCGGCACGCTCTCCAACACGGCCGTAAAAGTTGAGAGGAATTTTTAGCATCTCTAGAGCTTAAGTTCCACCGTGTTCGACACGGGAGGAAAGGGCTAGTGACTCTGGAAAGAAGGCACATAACCAGAATGCGAAACTGGAGCGGACGGGGAGTGGGCGATGAAAAAAGTTCGATTCCGAGAGGATCAGGAGTGGGGTGAGAGACAGAGAGAGGGATCGGTTGGATATCCGCCGGGAGGGGTGTGCTGCCCAACTCCCTTCCGAAATGCGGACGGCGGAGCGACCGTATCCTTGAACACACATGCATATCCGAAAAGCAGCCCACGCAGGGGCGGTGCGCCCTGAGAGAAAGTTTCTGGGATGCCAGGGGCGGAAGGCGGACGGTATAGGCCGAGTCCGACCGATACTCCTGTCCTGCTCCTACGGCGAAGGGATCGTCGACTTTGGGCGCACAAATATTTCCGAGGAAAGTCTTACTCTTCAGCCCGGACCTCCACGCATGCCCCCAAAGTCCTACCCCCTCGGTGGGACTAGTCGCTTTCCAGTTTTAGTCAGGAGCGGGGATAGACAAACTGTAAATGCATCCATGCATTCAAATGAGCTTCTTCATGTTAAAAATTCACCACTCACATTTACTTGTGAATACGATTAGTGATATCATAGTTCAATTAATTTTTGCATATTTTTACGACCACCTTCACTAAGATACCATTTTGCAGAATAATAACCTATAAATGTGATATTTCCTGCCAGAAAACATTCAAGCAATGCAAAATCTAAAACTAATTAAGCACCTCACGTTCTTGGCCCCATTAGTTATGATGCGATAATTATTGTAACTAATGGTACAAGGCTTAACTGAAAGAATTATATATTTATCATTCAAAAATATATAAAATATAAACTTAAATCCCCGCCTGATATTTAAGGAAATGTTACTTCATTTTATATTAATTACAATTCTCCAGGAAAACAATTCTCTGACAGGCTATGCATAAGCAATGTTTTAATTACACTGTAACTCATACAGAACTAATAACTCGATAATTAGTTGCATCACAAGTGAGAAACGAGTTGTTAGACTTCGATATTGTGACCTGTATTCCCGATAATTACTGAAATCTCCCACATTATGCGGAGTCTTCAGGAAATACCAACTGCGTTAAACTCGAGACCCAAGCTCCTAGGTGACCATTTTTCTTCCTCAACGGGATACCTATTCCCTTTCCTCTTTAACGGCACCCTTCGAACCTGCCTGACACTCCCATCCTTTGATTTGCCAAATTGCCCTCCTCCGCCTTTCCCGGGGCTAAGATAACCCACTCCTCACCCACTCACTTTCTCATCTCCAGATTTTTTTACACTCTTTTCGAGGAAGACTCTTCTAGCCTTGAGCAAAGCTACTCCTCATTACAGTCGAGGAGGAAGAATGGGTGAGGGGAAATGGACCGCCGTATTGAGATCAAAAAGAGTGCGAGAAGGCAGACGAGAAACGACAAAGGGGATGAGAAAAGTGCAAGGCAGAAGATGGATAAAACGTCCGAAATTCACTTCTCAGGAGCGAGAAACGAGAAAAAGCTACAAGTTACACCATTTTCCCAATGTGCTTAAATACTCCAAGACCACAACAATGGAAAATTCTTATAAGACATATAGTGTAAGCTATTTTTAACTAAGAGTCGACACTTAAATTGATATAAATAACGACGGATATCATGGAAGTGGGAACATACTCAGCCTCATAGCTTGAAAAATCCGAGTAAAAAAAATTCAAAAGCATGTATGTTTTTCGTTTACAAATGTAAATTAACGAGTTTCCAGATGTTGATCGCCCATTTCAAAAGGTGTGTTCTTCGTGTTCTTAGTTTATACGATGAAATACTTAAACAGCATTTAAACGAATGCCCTAAAAGCGAAACGGAAACTGACATTGAAGTGAACCAATCGCATTCGCTGACAATCTTTACTTCAATTCGTATATCAAATATCCCTTTGAGTGATAAAAAATAACTTTACATGGCTTAACAATCATTCTTAAACATCAAACAGAATTTCAGTCCAACATGCCTGTAAGTTTCTTAATAAGGACGAACTTATGAACAATTATGAAGGTATGCAACTATTATTCGAAGATTTCTGTTAATTTAAATAGTCACTTGACTGAAACAGAAGTATATACTAATAAAATCACTAGAGAGAAGAGCAAAAAGCATTGTCAATGTTATTTACAAAAGGAAACACATCTTAAGCAGAGCCCGAGCTGACTATATTCCCAGCGCTATGCTCTCCATCGGTAAAAGGTCCAGCCCACAGAAATGAAGACGAAAGGAACTCTTCTCCCAAGGTATTCTGAATCTTCGGGGGAAATGAAGAAGGAAGGAGGGGAAGAAATTGATATGGTGGGCAGACAGCATGAGGGAAGGGTAGGCGTGGATTTTCGCGAGGGAGCAGGAGATGCGAAGAGCAAAGGGGGAATAATATCGCCAGCTCATCCACGCACGGGAGATGAAAGAAGACGAGGAAGCATATCTGTCTGCAGCGATGGGAGGCATGTTGAGGTAGGGTGGGCAAAAAAAGAAAGACGCCGGCGAGGAAAAGAGAATTTGGCAGCGCAGGACGGAAGTTGAGCGGGCGGAGAGGCTCGGGGGGGTTCGCTTGGGTTGGGGCAGGGGAGGGGGATGGTAGTGGGGGTGGGGGGGGGGGGGGGGGAGAAACCGAGGAGACATCCATTATGCAAGGAAAAGGGGTTGGCAATCTCGCCTTGGGCACAGACACGGGCGAGAGCGAGGCACACACCTCCCTTCGCCTGCCCCGCCCCCTCAGGGCGGAACCACCCCCGCCGCCAAAGGACCACCCACCCCACACTTGCCCGGCGCCAAACTCGTGTACAGAGCGCCACCCCGCCCCTCACTTGCCTAAGCCTCCTAACTTGCCCAAATCTCCACTCACCCTCCAATTACGCCCCGCCCTCCGCGCATTTAATGAGAAGCACTCTTTCACGTGCTGGGTCAGTATCATGCCACGGTTAAGAAACATGGACCTGATTGGCATTCACACGTGCGCACACGCTGTAACGCACGGGGAAGTCATTGAGAAGTATTTCGAGGGCCGAGGTCTGCGATTGGTACACCACGACCTAAACTCCACCACAATTCCACATAAGGTGGCCCAAGCACTAGCCTGTCAGGAATAGCTCACAGACTAGTCTTCCAGCCATCGTACCATTGATGAGACTATGTAGCAGGTAACCCTTCTATATGAAAGGAATTTATGTACTGTTGAAGTATAGTGTTATTTTAAATATTTTTGCAAAATGAACTTTTGAGTCCCCATCATGCTAGTTTTAATACAACATTGAGTCAGAAGCTCAGAGAAAAAGGGGCGGGCATTAATCATTGTATAGCACAAGGATTAATCATGTGTCGACATTTTAAGGATTCTTTGGCTCTTTTAAAAGATGTTAGCCTTGCCTTCGGCTCAGCTCGGTTTCTCTCGTACCGTATAATTAATCAAATATAGGCATCAATTTTACGACAAAAACTCATTAACGACCAGTTATGAATCTAAAGTCATAAGTTTGCATAACATTGAAACGGTAATTTAATTACTTTATTTTGTATAAAGTCACATGGAACATGTAGTGAGGGATGTAAAGAAGAAGAATTACGTCACAATGAAAAGGTTGGCTGACAGAAGAAATGAGTGGAAAGCTGCGGCAAACCTAACCTAGGGTTGTTGAACAATGATGATGATGATGATGATGATGATGCATAAAGTCGTCAGTCTGCTCCGAAATTCTTCAATTAACTTCAATAAACGAGTAAAATATGATTCTCCAAGGGAAAGGAATTATATGAAGCCTAATTAAGGTAATAAAAATTGGTCCATTTGCATATCCTTGATTTCATTTCTTTACAAGGATATTCAAATGGACCAAACATTCTATATAGCCGGTCCCGTTGGCGGCGGGGTAAATCTCTCGTCTATCAACCCCAGGGTCGTGGGTTTGAATCCCACCCGGCGAGGATTTTCACTTCCTGGGGCTTGGATGTCTGTGCTTGTATAGTTTTTAATAGCTGAAATGGCAGATGCAAAGACCTTCTGTGTTGTTTTCGGGTCAATGGAAAAAAGAAGTATATGATTCAACTGTATTTATGCATTAAAAGGATTTTTGTGACACAAAAGTCAATGATAATGAAGCGTTTACTAAATTCAAATAGTTCATTTAAAATAAATTAATGGAGCAAACGCAGTACCTTTTTTTCACCTGGGACTGATAGGTGCTCATGGTGTCACGACTCACAACATAATGATTACAATTCAGTAAACGAACCACTATATTTGAACCCGGACGTCGCGACGCGTCGGTTTGATGGAGCAGATGGATTAGAAGGGGAGCTGCCTACGGTTTGCGTAATTACATTTGGAAGGTCCGTGAGGCTCAGTCCCTCTACCTGTCTCACTTACGGTCTCCCAGAAAGTTTTGAAGCCTACAAAAACCTTCCTAAGGATCAGGTTGGATAGAGTAGCCAAAGGGAAACACTGAAATTGGAGCCCAAAATCCTCTAATCATGAAAACTAACACTATCACGCAGCACACATTCAAATATTTACATCGATACACATATATTTTAAGTAGTTTCGACAAAATAAGTAATATTTTTATATAATAGGAAGCAATTACACTCCGTACTATGAGCAGAAAAACCTAGGGAGTAAAACTACTCCAAACTGAAACACCAAACCTAATCAAATAAAAGAAAGACTGCTTCTTGTGAATTTCACGTGCTGATTTATACGCAAAACCAGTTTCGGCCGCCAGACCATCATTAGGTACAAATACTCATTATCCGTACCTCATGTATCATAGTATTTGTAAATGATGATGGTCTGACGGCCGAAATCAGTTGAACGCATGAATTCACACGTCGAATTAACAAGCAGCAGTCTCTATTTTATTTGTTATGGAAAGATTTCACAAATTACGTACCAAGTCACTAAGCCATACCTTATATTATAAATATTTATAACCAATAGGAAATATAATAATTTATTTCATTATTAGGATTGACGTATTCTCTATCTCAATCCACAGTGTTCAACTCAAAGGTAACTACGATTAGTGAAGAAGGACTTGCCATATTAATAAGCATAAAGCCGTGAGAAATTCAAAACTATGATTAGGGAAGAATTTTGTCTCGAGGGTTTTCGGGTTCCTCCCGCGTTGATTCATCCTGCTGGACAGCAGAATGAGGGCAGCTGACAGCAGGAATGTTTAGGGGAAATTTAGAGCACGAGTGGAGCACCTAAATTTACAGCAACTGTAGATTAGAGTTTTAGGTGCTTTAATGACTGAGGTTAATTAACATCATCTAACCTAAGCCTTTAATCATAAAACAACGACATGCACAATCTCGGTGATAGGATTCGAACCCACGACCATGGCGTTGCCACGCTTATCAACCTGAATGCCGCGAGCGACTCGAACTCTATTTCGTTTGTCTCATTACCCTGAAAGCTTTCGATTATACCTTTACTCCCGCCCTCCCAGGCCTCCTGGAACTCCTCTCAGCCTGAGCGTCTTCATCTCAGAGGGTCCAGTTCACACCCAGCCCACTCCGGCCGCCGAGTGATGTCACTTGGATCACCCCGAGTCTCCTCCACCCAAAGAATCTCATCCCCCGAACGACTACTCTCACGGGTACGCTCTCTCGGTCGTTGGAACCGCTTTCCCCGTCCCACCTTCCGCTCCTCTCGTTCTGGAGGGATCCTGTTCTCTTTACGTCTCTTTTCCGCGAAACAGAAACCCTAGGCCTTCCCTCTCTTCCACTCCCGTCTCCCACACCCACCGCAGTTTCCATGGCAACGGACTCCTCGCATTGCTATGCACGACTCGTCCTTCGAGTTCATCTTTCATCCATCACAAAAGGATTTATACTGAAAAGCTCATCTAGTCCTCTCCCTCTCCCCCCCCCCCCCCCCCCGCACCCTCCGTTTCCGGCTTCCACCCCCGCGGACGATACAAAGAGGGAGGGGTGCGTGAAGGTCAGAGCTGGTCGGAGAGGGAGGAAGGATTATTTTAAAGAGTTTTGTCTGGGGGCTGGGGGAGGGAGACAGGGGATTAGATCTTCCACCGTCCCACCCCCTCCCGCGAAAAGGCGCGCTTGGCAATGCGAGGGACCTGAGTCGAAGAAGAAAGAGAGAGTTGTGTTTCTGCTCCGACCAAGTTTGACGCTGGGAGAACACAACCGCAGAGCATTTGTAATCAAATTTCAGGCTTGCCGCGCTCCGAGACACACGAATCCTCCAAATCCTCGCGCCGATGAAGCCTCGTTCCTTCCACACAGAACCTCGCTGTTTCTTCCCTCCTCCGCTTTCGACGAATTTCCGCGTCCTAGGACGTGATTCCGCTCGAAATGAGTTATTTAAGGATGAAAGGACTCCATAGCATCCAAAAACACAAACAGTGTGAGCTTGATGATGGCATGGGTGGAATAAATGTGGCTCACAATTGAATACTTAAGAGAAACTACCAAAGGTGATTCAGAGAAAGGAACTAACGAATACCCAGGTGTGAAGAAAACTATGTTTACCTAGCGTCTAACTTATTTGAATGCATCCAAAAATGTGAGTAAAAATACAATAATCTTCTTATTTTAAGCTATACTTATTTTATTTAACTTTTTCTCTGCATAAATAATACCTCTCGAAGGCTGCTGTCTCAAAATTCTTCACCCCACGTTCTTGAAGTTATCAAGATAAGGTATTCTAATTCTGGTAAACGGACATAATGATGTTTTGACTTTACTAGAGAAGATGTTAGCAGAGAATCATACTTAAAACCAGAGAAAACCTGTAAAGGGGAAGTAACAGTAGTCACGGCATCAGTTGGGAAATAATTACAAACTTCCTAGGTAGTGATATTAATACGACTTTTAACGCTCCAGGTTTCAGTCCAAACATTTTTTACAATACCTCAGGGCAGAAAAATGGTTCCAAGATTGCACTTCATTTCCTATGATTACGGTATGTGCAAATGTTACGTAAAAGGGGATTTATTATCCCGAGGGCCCGGTTTCGATTCCGGTAGTGTCGGATTTTTCAGTGGAAAACCGGTTCCCATTTGAGTGCCTAATTGAGGGCATTTCAGGTTCAGTACTCCGTCCGTCGGATGGGATGTAAAGCCGTGGTCCTCTTGGCGCCTGTTGTTATGAGTAGGCTAACACCGACGCCGGGTTTCTCTCCACCCTTCCTCCCTTACCAGAAAACTTCTACCATTACCCAATTATCCACCTATCCTATAAATGGCGCAAATGACCTCAGCTGTCGGTCGCCCCCCCTGAACAACTAACTAGGGGATTTATTCCAATGCTGACACTTCTCGTGTGATTTGCGGATAATGGATATTATCATGCCGAAACTCAATTTTTTAAGAGTTTACTAAGAGTCCCTACATGCCCCGGAAACATCCTTAAAATTAGCCATAGTTCAAACAATTGTTTTGATGAAAATTTTCCCTACATTTCTGTGGTGAGGTAAAATAAAATTAAGTTTAAGGTATGGTGCAACATAGAAAATATAAGCGGTGTAGGTAGCCTGCATGGAAATACCGCTTCGAGTTCTTGATTAAGTGAGGAGTTAGAGAGGTGAGAGGGAATAACGGAATTTTGCGGCTTGAGATTCCGAGGAAAGAGAAGTGAGAAGAGTGTTTATTCCTCTGGCGGTTGTAGGCCGGCAACTGTTTCGACTTCGCCCCCGCTTGATTTTCCACAGAGACTATTCTAAGTGTCTGACTAGAGTAATTGGATCGATTAGGTTTTTGTAATGCCCGCTGAGCCCATGAGAAGCCGCTTTCGTCATTTACTTCCTTTTCCCCTTCGCGAGACGGACCGCCACATCAGCCGATGGGAAATGATCAAGGTTTCGATCTTCACTATGAACGCGCTCCCATTACTCACCGTTTTTCGTTTAGTTGCGCTTTGAAAACGCATGCGTAACTGCCATTTTTACAAATACGTTTGGTGCTTCAAGTGACTAATTACAAATACGTAGTAGAGTAAGTGGCAAGAAAGACTATTGAAAGCAATGCGCTTTGCGAATTGTTGCGACACTGAACACTACTGCAACAACATAAGAAAAATATTCATGAATCCCCCTGAAGAGTGCTAGAAAGTACCAAAATTGCTTTACTGGTTAGTAGTATTCTGTGTCAAATACTAACTCCCTGGTGGACCATATTGCGATATGTACAAGTAACGAGAAAGTAAATAGACTAAAAACTCAATGCTGGCTGTGTCAGTGTCTCAACTTTTCATCAGCTCCCTCCCAAGAGTTTTTTCAAAAGTAAAATGTAGTTCACGGTAACTATCGGCTCCTAAAAATAGGACTGTTTTCAGTCTGTGTTTCGTAAAAGTTTCACGCCAAAATTACATGACTTGAAGAAAAACTTTGAGTAAGAGAGCACTTTTCTCAATATCAATATTACAACAAACAGAAATGTCACACTTTAATCTAACCGAGACCTAACTACGACGAGCACCCATAAAAACAAAATAATATTTCCAACAAATCTCACGTCCGCGCTGATTCACGACATTCAAGTCTCAAACTGTCAAGTCAGGCACCAACCCAGTGGCCGCACATCTTTCAGTATTTATAGAAATTTTGCATATTAGTTTGAGCATGTTCACAGAATTCAGTGCTATAGAAGAGCCGATTCCCAGTCTCTCACGTAAACAAAAGAATACTAGATCGAAGAGTGCAGGCATTACACGTAAGAGACATTGGGTTCCCACTCACGAAAGATTACCCACCAGCGCACCAATCTCCATATTGCCCATTTTATTGCATCTTGGAATCAAGTCGAAGCATTATTCTTCGCCTTCGTTCCTTCCGTCTGTCCTCAGAAGACCTCTCCGCAGCGGAGACGGGAACAACAGCCCATCGTCGAGCGAAGGGAAAGAGGATAGCAGAGCCAACGCCGCTGAAGAGCCGAGGAAGATTCCTCGCATATAAGGGTACATACGCCAAAGAAGCAATTCACTTACGTCAGCCAGCGCTATCCTTTCGGGGGTCATTGGCGTCGACAGATCTCTGGTAAGCGTTGGGGGACAAGGTAAGGAGGGGAGGAGGGAAGGTGGGGTGTAGGTGTGGGGGATGAGAATGAGGAGGACTGACGGAGGGGAGTAGGAGAGAGCACGGGGCATATTTCATTCGTGAAGAGGTCTAGAAGCGTTTATGGCTGATGGCGCGAACGATATTGAGGAGTGGAGGAGGAGGTTGGATTGGGGTTGGCGGGAAGGGTTGGGTGCCACCTCGGCGAGAAAAAAAGATCCACTGCGAGAGGGTTGCGGGGGTGTAACGGGCAAAAGGGGAGGAGTGAAAGCAGGAAGCCGATCACGTGACTCGGGCAGGAAAAGCAAGGATAAGAGCATCGGTGGGGGGGGGGGGGGGGGAAGAAAGGGGGGGTGGAGGTCATGAGGCGGGGAAAACAAGGGGGAGGCGGGCGGACGCGGGTTGAAATCGGAATAATGCATCGATAAATGGTACCGAACAGCTACTTTCTTCGCGAATAAACCATTTTGGACGTCATAAACGTCCCCAAAAGAGAAATATTTCCCGGGAGAAAGGGAAATGAAATATATCTGCACATGAGATTGTTCGGAACGGCGCTTTTAATCACATTACGGACTATATTCCCCCGATCGGCCCTGGTGTTTTTTCGGCTGACGGCGGCGTCCATTTCTCACTGCAATTACGTCTGAATTGGAATCATCAAGTCATAATCACAATGTTCGGGCCCCGAGTGGGATCCGAGCACGCAACCTTTGGCTGATGGCCGCTGATGGCGCTGTTTCTGCATCATAAAATCCAGAGGAAAAGTGGGCAGGGGGAAAGGGAGAAGAAGATATGAGCCAAGTATCATTTGCCTCCCAGGAATTACAACAACCCCTTCCCTCGTGGCGCTACATCCCTCGCATCCAGTGAGATGTTCTTACGAGTTTGCGCAGCTAAACCACTAAGCTTTTATCAATGGCTTGTAGCTAATAATTTATTTTTTTACTAATGTCTTATAAGCACATTCTATTCAAAACGCATACAATAACTACATCGGATGAATTTCTCTATAGCTAATCAAGATTTCAAGGATGATAAGGATTCACAAGAGTGTGTGAGAGTAACTGTGAAGAAATTAATAAATGGCAAATTTTCAACATTATTGATTCATCAATACAATGCATAAGATTAAGTTTCCAACTGAATCTGAGGTTATTACTAGAAAAAAGTCAAACTAGCAGAAGAATTCCCACTTTTTTAACAAAAAAAGTGGGAAGGGTATTCGAACGTGAGCAGATAAAGAGAGACGGGAAAGTACAATAAATGACTGAGACTCAAACAAGGCTCTCGTTAGAACAAAAAAATGACTGTAGAAAATCCCGTATAAGGATATACGCCAAGTAACTGAAGAGAAAAGAAAGAAAAAAAAGCCCGACAGCTGAATAAAAAGGATGGAAAGGGATAAGAAAACAATTTGCTGTAAAAAAATATGAAAGTAAGTGAAACATACATTCAATATGAAAAAACCCTGCAGTTGGAAAAGGCGCGTTTAAAAGAAACCATTAATAGGAACGTAAGGGAAATTAGTGTAGTAATCAAGGGAAATAGAGGGAATTTCGAACAGAAGACGAAGAAAAATGAGGTCTCTAAAGATTCAGATGCAACGATGGAAGACGCTTAAAAAATCGATATCTCGGGCGTGACTTGATGAAATTTGCTACACAAATTGAAATAGAGGAAATATTATTGTCCTTCAAAACAAGCTTTTATTAAAACACACGGCCAAGGATACGTAAAGAACATCGCCAGATTCTGATCGAAGACTTACAAAACAAATTTGCGCACAATAACTTCAATAAATATTTGTTTGTAAATATAACTGTCATTTGAATGTGGGAAAAACAGATGGAGATCATAAACTAAATCGGCAGTTTTGGATCTATGCACAAATAAATTTCCCGGGCTAACTGTCCCCTCCAGAGTTCTATATCCGGGAGGATAAAAATTAAGAAACTTTATGAAAGAATCTGTGTTTATGAACTAGTTGAAAGAAAATTTCGACCATACCAAACTTCACTGGAATTTAAATGAAAGTTGTCCATCAGGAATGCCATTGTCCTCTATTCAAACCACCCGTTCCTTCTTTAAAATTATATAGCCCAATATTTTCCAGCCGATGATACAAGAGCTATGAGGAATTTCAGGTAGTCTTCTGGGTTTTTCTGCGAATCATTGTGCGAATTAATTATGCTTGACAACAATTTAAAATGCCTTTTTCGGAGTCTCCAACAATAATTCGAGTGTTTTTTTCACCACAAATGACGATAAATTGTGCTCAGGGCTGATTTGGATAATTTTAAATGTGTCTGAAATTGTTTACCTCCATTAAGGTCCTAATGATTCTCAACTTCTATGACTGCCAATCTATATCTTGACTCTCCACAAACCAAGCCATATCCCTGTAGAATTTTCACTGGTTCAACGTTTCACGAGAGCACTTACTGCCCGAAGCTATTCCAGCAACCGATTGACGCCACAAGCGCGAGCGTGTTCGTCTCTCACCTCCAAAAGATCAGACCGACGCTAAGCTGGAGCGGTTAGGCTTAAGAGGAGTGTCCCTTTTGTTACACGTTTATCCCAATGGTGGATTTTGCGTCAATAAGAAGGGTCTGAGTTCAGAACTGAGGAATGGGTACATTGTTCTGCATAATCTATGGAAAAAAATGTTGCGATTCAATCACAGAACAGGCGGAAGTATGAAATTCTGTAACAACTTACGAAAAATGTGACAAAAAATAAGTATACGACGGTAACATGTTTATTAATAGGCTATCGGTAACGTTGAAAAGGAATGCAACTGAGTATTTTCATGTTTTAGAGTAAATATCATAAAAAGTTTGAAGCATAGCAAGGCTCTAGACAAGCAAATGGCTAACAAATATTTAAATTTAATGCAGTAAGTTTTTTTATATTTGCGTGCTTCGTGTATCTATGAAGCCTTTCGATGAGGAATTATAATATTCTCCCCTAATTAAAATTTTCACTTTCTGTGGTTTATATGGGAGTGCTATAAATATGTATTCGGTTTCATAAATTTACTGAAATTAAAGAAATTGAGCATGGTTGATTATATTTTCCGCTCGATAATTTTTTCTCAAGCAGTTAATCATCAACTCCTTTCCATTAATAATTGTGTGAGTAGATATCATCAACTCTTGTATTTTCGGAGACCTTATATATTGATTGTTTTCGTCGGGAAAAATGTATTCGGCAGGATTCTAAAATGGATTAAAATAACGAGAACAAAAGTGTGCCTTAGAAGTATTTTCCCGCGTACCATCAGAGAGCACAACAGGCAGAATAGAAAAAGGTTGGGTAGGTAAAAAATTGCTAGAGCAGTCTGCAGTGAATGATGCATGTTTAAACGTTACTAACACAAGCTTGTAGAGAATTACCGATACATTTATTCATGAAAATATTTTTCCAACAAGTAATCATTTCATAAATGTGTAGTTACTAACCACCTAGATGCATTGGACTCCTATACCTAGCATGAAGTAGTAGCACTGCATCTCATAGTTGCACGATGTAGTAGTGCATGTTTGGTGATCTTCACCCCCTGCCACACACCCTCGCGATGACTCGCAGGGGATTGCGCAGGCATAGACGTATTGTGCCGCCAGCAAAAAAACACAGATTTTTAACCGCTTCATTCATTGCAGAAGAGAAAATAAGGTGTATGACGGAGGGTTGTTGTTTGCCTTTCTCCTCTAGGAAAAGGGGAGTCTATCAATAGTCGTGGAGGGCGGAGTGGAACAAAGTGGTGAAGTCATCCCGAAGCCATCCGGCTCAATACAGGGGAGCCATTTACGAAGTTGGGAAGAGGTTAATTGCCGTGCGGCCCAAGTAGACCGGCTTGGGGTGCACCCAGAGAAGAGAACCGAGTGGTCGGGACTGAAGGACGAGCATCGGGCAATTCTCATCGGAACAAAGACGCGAGGGGAAAGATAGCAGGCGGAGACACCACTCAATTTACTGCGCAAGATCGTCGGTCCCCGCAATAATGGAGCGTACATGAGGGGGTCACTTCCGGCACTTGACGGCGAGGTCTGCATTCGACTGTCGGATTACGACCGGGGCAGATGGGAAGTGTGTAGGGGAAGAGGAGGCGGATTTGGTGAAGCCAGCCAGGCTGTGAACCCGCGCGCGCGCCAGGGCTATAAATATTTGGCATTTCCTTGAAAGAATGGGAGATGGAATGGAGGCGATAGGAAAACGAAACGCCGAGTGGGGAAGGGCGTAGCGGGTGTGTGGCCGGGGGAGACATGGAGAGATTGATTGAATTGATTTCGGTCTCAAAAATATTGTTATTTTTTCGATATTTTTTTCGCTATGATGAAAAAAGGATTTTATCGCTTTTCGATTCTAACTTTATGGGTCAGCCATAAAACCATCGAGGTTTATTTGCAGCAAGCCTCCGGAAGACGAGAAAACACCACATTAAAAGCTCATGTTTTACGTTGGGAAGGAAAATAATTGCGTATGCTCCAAAAGACATTTGAGGAGGGACAGGTTTTTCATCCTACTCTGCCGTCAGCGCCATGCATCAGCACTATAGAAAGTTAACATAGCACATTACATTGGGGTGCATCTTATTTTTTTATTTGTTAGATTTTTAGTTTAGTGCATTATTGCTCGGAATTTCTTTAATCTTTATTTGTTCGGAACCAAAAGTGACTTCTTCGAGAGTTAAACTCACTAATAATCCTACTTTTATTTGTTCTTTCCAAAACACTATACCCGCTACCTATACAAGTTGCAGACAGCATTTTCCCCAAAATTTTATTCAGCTCTAAAGGAAATTATCATCAATATTGTGAAAGATAAGAAAGTAATTTACAATCAACAGAATCAATCAAAATTAGACGAAATAAGTTAGGTCATTTTCATACAAGTAGTTGAAAAATTATAATATAAATTAAAAAATGAAAAGAGCATGGAGAGAATAAAACGTACTCAGTATAACGTGGGAATCAGAGTATGCCTCAATACTTGGGAATACAACAAGTCTTTGAGAGATTTTTAAGCATGAGTAATAATTAAATAGTAGAAGTAATAATTAAATCCCTTCTTTTTTTCATTTCTCTGGCTCAACGTTTTGCGTGTCCTGTTAATATTATGAAAAAACCTCGTATTTCACGTCCTTTACCCTGCACTCAGCATTGTTCTTTCCATCAAAAATATCATGTAACCCTCGACATCTCCATCCATTTTCTGTCTTCGTCAACTTATCGCAAAAGACTTTCACTCTTCCTCAGCATTATCAGCGTTTTGATACACGCGCCACACGAGACAGAAAATGCGCGGGGAGAAATATGCGCTCAAATACGCCCTTTCCATGTTTCTGCTCCATCAACTCGACCGATGATAGTTCTTGTCTCCATAGGGTCACCAGTTCCCCCCAAAACCATATGCTTGCCATACTTGGGGTCTCCCAGCTTTAATGGTCATGAAGAATTCGTTTCCTTCAGCTACCAGCTCCATTAATGTACCCATCCCCTAAAATACCGAACATTGGAACATGCATCGGCAAATGTTTCGAACAGAAATCCAATTAACTTGAAATGCAGTTCAAATAATTAGTAGTTATCCGGGGAGTCGGCCGTCAGCTAAGGCCATTAATGTCATAAATGGACTGTTGGATATAGGGAAAGGTTGAATTTTGTTGGGGATGAATGGGAGGAAGAATCGAGGGAACGTGGCGTCGGCATCGGACTTGAAGGAAGTTGCCAAGAATTTACGGCTTAACTTCTCCATCAACAGGCAAGATGTCACGTGCTATTTGAAAAGTACTAAATAGAACTAGTGAGATAACTAAAACTATCTCAAATATAAAGAAACAGTTAGATAAAAAACATAAATCCTTGCTAAAAAACAGAAAATAACGCTCTCATTCTCTTGGATCACCCACCCCCTGGAAATGTCCTCCACCAATTGCCCAGGCTTCTCTCACCTCTTAAAGCTCCGGTTACGCCTCCGTGAAGAGCATGTGGAACGAATAACGCCCCACGCCTCCTTGACATTCCACGCGGCTGCGATTCGTGGTTGCGAGGGGAAGGGAGATGGAGGCTTATCAACACCACACCGGTTCCACTAATTAGGTCCGTGTCGGAGGGAGAAAGCGAAAGAGAGGCGGCGACGAAAAGCGAAACAGAGACGAGAGAACGAAGGCGAGTCGGCCAGAAGGAGAGTGCGATTTCAGGTGAAGACGGGGAACAGGAAGAGGCCCTCCGGTCTGTTGAGCGAAGAGAGGCTTGAATGGCAACGAGCCGGCCAACAAGCGGTTCCCCAATGAGAATCACACACAACAATGGATTAAAGCGTTGATTGGGGCGGCCGTGATGCCTCCTCAATGTGTACCTGCTCTTGCTTAAAGTCTTCTTAAAAAAGAAGACTTTAAGCAAGAGCAAGTTACGGTGCAGCAAAAATACGGAGCGTGTCATTAGAATAGTCATGCCGAAGAGGGCATACTTCCATTACAAGGCTCTCCTAACAGATTGAAAATAAACTTGAAAGTAGGCCAATGATTTCATAGAATGTACGTCTGGAACAAGCTTCGTTGTTATTGCTATTTAGGGGAGGCAACCGACAACTGAAGCCATTTGTGTCCGAGAGGTTACGTGGGTAACTGGGTAAAGGTGAGAGTTTTCAGGGAACGGAGGAAGGGTGGAGAGAAATCCGGCGTCGGCATTAGCCTTCTCTTAAGGCAAGGTGCCAAGGGGACCACGGCTGACGTCCCGGCCGACGGACGGAGTACTGGACTCGAAGTGCTGTCCACAAGGCACTCAGGTGGTGACCAGTATTCTAATGAAACATCCCTCTTGTCCGAATTCGAACCCGTGCCCTCGGAATGGGAGTACGGGTGGCCAGTGCTCTAGCCTCCAAACCAATCCGATCCCATGGGACAAGTTTCTTTACAGCAACGAGGTGTAGACTATACCATCCTTTGAAAAGAAGAACCTGGAAGCGTTTGTAATGCGATGCTATACATGTATGATCTATCATTAAGATCGAGTAATTAAATAAGGGACATGACAGTGGTAGGAAGAAAATGTGATGCATGGCAGACGTCAGGGAAAATGTTGGCGAAAATGGCAAAGGAAGATATTGGATTAGACATATGGAGCAATAAGAATAAAATAGAAAATTAATCATGTTATTGAGAAACGAAGGCGATAGAATTTTCTAGGCTCGCAGCATAGCCCTAATGTCAGGCCTTATGGCTATTGAGTGAACATATTAGCAAATCCTTAACGCATATATGACTTTGTCGGAGGATTAATTCGTGTAAAAAGTCCCTTATACGACGAAGTTAAGTTTTTTTCTTTTTAAAACGCGCAACAATGAAAGCCACTTACCAGAGGATGATAGACACACTCATATCATTCAGTAACACGTGAGCTTAATTCCACTAAAGCGGAGAATTTAGGATTTTGGCGAAATTCAAAGAAGTCATATCCTGATTTCAACACCAGCAGCCAATTTGATTCGCATTGGTGTCAACCGTCACCCAAGAATTATTTTCCGCACATGCCAACCAAAATCCAAATTGCCATTAATGTTGAGAATGCCCAATGATCCACCAAAAGCAGTAGTAGCACTATGGGACAACAATTCAAAGCCATGACGCGAAATGAGAGCTAGCATAGCTATATACATTTCTTTGGGCCTATGGACATTTTAAAAGCAGTACAATAGTTCCATAACCAATCTCATTATCTCTGAAATAAAAGGAACCCTACAGAGGTGTACGAGCAAAGGAGACTGAGGGAGTAGAATATTCCAAATCTACGTCCAGTCCTTTGTGACTCAGGGAAGGGACGTAGGAAATACCATTTAATCCCCGTATTCCCACCTGCTGTTTTCTTTTCCACCCGAAAAGAAAGCACAAAATATGCAGCGATACCTTAAGCATATTTCCATTACAGAGATGGACAAACTTAGAGAAAGAATACCGATATATTTCGATACATGCACTGCGACATAGAATCTTCGTTTTCTCCGTCGCTACGATGGCTCATTCACTAATCTTCGGTGGAATTGATGAACCTGGCCGGAAGGGAAACTCGAGAAATATCCATCCGGAATCTTATAAGGGGTAACACAATGCCTCATGAATATGTATGTTCTTTTCTTACTTTAATTTTTACACTAATTATGGTGTCCTACCCTTTGAAACTCAAGATGAAACGCTCGAGAGAAACTAAATACATGGCATTTCCGAAACATTGTATCTACTAAGCGGTGGGAATTGCAAAGAAAAGGCTAGAGAAAAAGGTGAATAACTCGGAAGGAATAGCTGGCAGAGCATTACCAGAGGCAATGTAGAGTGGTCAATAGGTTGAGAGAGGTTCGAGGTTTGTCACTCTCACTCTACTTCCTCGTTTATGTTTTAATTTCCCCTCCGCCGAGTCGATGAAACGAGTTAAATATGAGATCCTGAAGGAAGGAGCCCAGCGTCTTGAGATTCTTGGAGGAGACGGAAGCAGGATACGTCTTTGGAAAGGCGTGGAGGGTGGGAGGCGGACAGTACGTCAGGTGGACGGATGCCTAGCGGGCGGGGAAATTAAAATAATGAAATCCCAAGGCACGAGATGAATGGCCGAAAACGCTCCTCTCGAGAGCCCGTGCACTTCTCCGGGGAAGGAGTCGTCGCAGGCGCCTCTCATCCTTCATTTTTTTCCCAGCATACTCTCCGGAGCTCTTTCAGGGTGGCCTCTTGGGGATGATTTTCTGTTTCAAGTTTCCCAGGGCCTCTCGAGTGCGTAGCCCGAAGTTGTGAAGGATCCTCCAGGATGTTGATAGATCTGTGACGGACACTGAGAAACTTATGGGAAAAACCGTGCTAGCGGCACCTAAAATATGACCCATTCTCCAGATGATAAAATGCAAGCATCCATTCGGAAGACTCTCAAGACTGGACGATAAATTATTAATGCCAGGACTACTTGTCAGAGGAATGGAATTGCAAAAAAAATGCGATTTAACTTGAGCGGCAATTGCTATCTATGCCAAAGTTAAAAGTGTATTCTGACTGACTTACAATTGACCCACCTTAACTTTTAATCGTCTCCTATACTTGTAATGCTCTTGAAAGCGAGGGAAATCTGGCCTCAATACAAGCTTTGAAGTTTCAAAGGAAATAAGAGTATTTGTAGTATTTTACCAGCATCAAAATCTTTTTACAGTTTAAAATCCTTAACAATGGTGGCATGACATACATGTAATTGATTGCCGTCAAAAAAGAATAAAAGTTTTTTTCAACGCATGAAGAGAAAACTGGTCTTTTTACGACGTTACAGGGTAAATATAAATAAATAATGAATGTAAAAAGCTCCTAGAAGATTTTACGTTATTGTAAGACCAGATTGCTATACTTAGTTTAACCTTACTGTGAAGTGGACACGGGGTATGTGGACGCAAATGACCTTTGACGACCAGCATCGCAGGTCACTTTCGCTATCACGGAGAAGGTGAGGTACCGATTATGGAGGAGTGTTTGGCAGAAACCCGGCGTTGACATTCGCCTGCTCGTCGTAAAACTTCGATGGAGTGAACCCTTCACGACCTATCCGGTCCACAAAGACCTGCACTTTAAACACTCCCCACAGAACTCTCCAATTGGAGACCGGTATTCCACTTAAAAAAAACTAAGGGTTTCAACCCGGGAATCGCGGGGGAGCCAGCAATTTAGTACTCAACACCAAACCGATATCCGAATGAGAGGTTTTGATGGAAAAATGCAATGAGGGATTTACTGCAGCTACCAGTTTATAATGGGAACGGTGATGCAACGTATTTATGGAGACATTCGATACCTCAGGTAAAATTTACATTGTAGTTACTGCACTCGAAAGATAATATCCCCCGTAATGTATAATCATTGATTTTTTTGCCACCCCCGAAGTTTGTTTTCACATGTTTTTCGAAAAACATCCATGATTAAAAACTCAACATTTTATACAAAATAGAAGGAGAAAAGGGCAAATTATTTCAATGGAATAATTTAAAACCTTAGTCAACTCAAATACATTGCTCGGGTGCAAAAATCAGAGGAGACAGATTCTAAAATGCGAAATCGACATCGTCATGAAGGCAACAAAGAGGAGTGAATCACGCCCAGCAGGCGAATAAAATACGGGATAAATAAAGTAACGAAGTAGCATCGCCTGAGGCGTAATGATTTGGCAGAAGGAAAGTGGGGAGTTGACAATGAAGAGTTCAGGGAATGTGAAGATGCAAAAATCGCAAACTATTACGATGGCGGAGGATTGTGAAAATAAGAAATGGAGACAAGTGAGAAAGGACGAAGAGAGAGAGATCAAGAGATAAGTTCCACCATCCCTTCCCCTCCAGCCCACGAAACGCCCGCGTATCTGTCGCCCGAGGCGCTGGGTTTCCATCAACAGAACCGCCCACTCAAGAGAGGAAGGAGGGGAAGGACTAACTCGAGGCGCTGAGATGAGGAACACACGGACAAGGGGCGGTTGTGTTGGGAGAGGGAGATGAAGGGGTTGGAGGAGGGAACGCGCCCAAGGAGCGACGGGGTTGAAATGAAAGGGAAGGACGAAGACAAGGAGGTTTGGTCGAGGGAGGAGGGGGGAGAAAAAATAAAAGAATGGAATAAGGATGGAAAATGAGGCTAGAATCGATCTATCGATCCCGTCTCAACCCGTCGTTCCCCTCCTCGACCCTGGAAGGAGTTTGAGAAAGAGACGAAATGGTTCCATCGGCACTTCCCCCACTTCCTCGGCAGGAGCCTACTTCAACTTCGACTAATATTGACCCTATTGCTCTCTTCCACTGGCTCTCACCGTACCATACGAGGTAGTGTTATCCTAAAGTCCTCGAATTGAATGTACTTTCACTGTACAACACCAATGTACCACTTTAACACAATCCTTCACGACACAAATATAAATAGCGATTCATTTCCATACGATTTAGCGATTTCTTTTATTTATCGCTGTTACCAAAGATCCAGTGTAAATATATTCTCTAGCGCGATAAATTCTGCATATTCTACATCCTGTACTTGCTTGTTCCTGCATCCTTGCTTGCTGCATGTCGGTAGTGCATGCTTGGTGATCTTCACCCCCTGCCACACACCCTCGCGGTGGCTCGCAGGATATCGTGTAGATTTAGATCCTGCAAGGGCCTAGCAAGGTTGAAAAAACGGTTCCGGTTTTATCATCGAAGTTAAGCAACGTTGCATGGGTGATCCTCCTCTATACCTTCCCCTGCCTGCAAGTAGCCGGCAGGTTAAATGTGTGTTAGCGAAATGGATCTAAAAAGGTCCAAGGGAAGCTTTAGAAGGCCACCGCCCACCCCTATAATATACGTTCCAATTTTTTACGATAAATTCCTGTCGAGGTTTTCCAATTGAATTTCGCATACGGATCCAAATATAATAATGATTCAGTGAAATTTTAGGCCAGCGCATATTATTGGGAATGTCGTGAGCTTGGATTTGAACACTGATATTACAATCATTCAGGAAAGTCATGCAAGACTGGCATGGCTGAGCGAATAATTTAACACTTCATCTCGTTTCTCTCTTCCGGGTACAAAAAATACATTTCGAGCTTTATAAACGTACCTGCAAGGAGCTGTAAGGGACAAAAAAATGTAAGCCTGTAATTAGATTTTCATTGGCAACAATAGCCACTGCAAAAGTATGCAGAAACAAGGTTAAAATTTTAGGTACCCTAAATGTTTCAAAATGGCCTAATTATACAGAAAAGTAAGAAGTAAATGCATTATATTACATTAAAGGGTGAACATGTTACCCGATATTGGTAGGTGCTTAACATTCAAATGTAGTGAATGCAGCATAATTAATCATATTTAGCAGTTCAGACGTGAGTTGGAGAAGATTCAACTCGTGATCGGATATGTAGGCCAGTGAACGAGAGGTGGACTCTGCACTGTCTCAAAGAATCTAAGTAAGCATGACTCAGTTATTTAGTTAAGGCAATTCTGCCGCACTAGCTAAGTTAGCACAAAAGTATTAAAATATAAAATTGCGAATAAGGTGGATTAAATAAAAAGCAGTCTCCTTCATCATTAGAAAATCCAAAATTGATATATTTGCCAAACAAATTAAGGGTTGCCTACTATCAGCAAAAAACCTTAACGAAGTCCCCGCTGACATATTCAACAACAAGATTTTCCCAGTAGGAACAGCACCAAATTATCCTTTGATTGTAAGCCCTCAACAATACCTCATTACCCATATCATACCCAATGCTAATCAAAAGTTTTTTCTACAGACCTTTGGGATAAAGTAAATAACTAGATTGTGTTGTATTGGCCATTTATGCCTTTTTAAGTTTCTTGCAAAAAAAATATATATATATCATTCTTGGTATTGGTGTATAGAAAATGTGTACCATGAAAGCGACATCAAGAATTTAACTCTTGGCAAAATCCATATTCAAACTTTTCCATGATGTAGAATATTTAACACTTTAGACTTTATTGAAATCCTTCACCGCGCTGGCAAAAAGCAAATGAAGTCTTCCACAACAAGCGTAATGATAATCCGTATATTATAATCCACCAAACCAAGGCACAAAAAATGTTCACAATGGCAATCGTCAGCTGTGGAATGTTTCTTTATCGAATTCTCCACCGTAGAAAAAATGGTTAACCACAGTTCTTAATCATTACCTACTGCCTACAAGCAATAGCTACCACAATTTCCCACTCTTTTTCTTACCTATTTGTCATGAACAATTCCATTAAAATTCTACTCCTTTTGCGCTTAAAGGAGATTTTCCTCTTTATCACCTTCATATAGGCTTTGCACTCATAATACCTCACCCCTCCTCTTTTGTTGTCTCGTTTCGCTTCCTCCAACGGATTCCTTACATCTCCTCCCAACCATGTTTCAAATAACTTTCTCTTCATACATATAACATAACTTTTCCTACATATCCATAAAGAAAAGCCCTTGATTTCTGTTCTACCTTTTCGTGAAAGAAAGCTTCCAAGCCATGTAACACCAAGGTCCATCTTAAAAATTAGATTAATCTCTTTCTCTCCAGTAGATGTCTTCACCAACAGATTCCCTTATCAATGAATTCTCAAATACCTCAGCCACATCGACACTTCGTGTCACAAACACCTATCCCATAAAAAAATTTAAATGCGTCGAAGATAAATAAATTGCTCCTCTTCGAACAAAAACTTCTCAGGAAAATTCCGAATACTTTTGGATTGGCACACTAATACGTTGATAATTCGATAGTAATTAAATGTTTCATCAAATTGAAAAATATGTAAAGAGAAAGGAGGGCAGGGAGATGGAACGTAATGAGTAGCTGGAACTCAGGCAAAATAATTCCAGGAGCTAGGTAATGGCAACCTAAGTACCGAAGAAGAACGGTGCATAATGGCTGGGAAAACACAATAATTGAATGCATTGAGCGTTGAAGGTACATCTGGAATAATTGGCTCCGAGAAAATCAGGGCATAGCTCTCATAGCAGAGACAGAGAAGGAGCTAAATAAGATGCTATAAACCATGGAAAGGACAATGGTCATAATTCAGCTGAAGATCAATAAGAAGAAAACTAAGATATTGGTGCGCAGCAAGAAAAAAGAGGCCAAAACCAACGTTATACTAGGAAAACAGAAACTGGAAGAGGTGAAAGAGTTCTGTTACCTGGGAAGCAGAGTAACCAACGATGGACGAAGCAAGAAATAAATACTGAGTAGAATAACCCAGGCAAAGAGGGCATTCTATCAAAAGAAGAATCTACTTACAGCTGGAAATACAAGCTTAGAAGTAAGGAAGCAATTCATCAAAACGTATATCAGGAGCATGTTTCTTTACGGCAGTAAGGCGTGGACGATGAAAGCAGGGGAGAAGAAAAGGGTGGAAGCATTCGAAATACGGTGCTATCGAAGCGTGATGAAGATAAAATGGATACTCTGAGTGACAAATGAAGAAGTCCTAAGAAGAGTGGGAGAAAAGAGAAGTCTGCTGAAAACCATAAAAAGAAGACGGGACAACTTAATCGGCCACATCTTATGACACGATGGCCTGATGAAGACAATCGTCGAAGGAAAAGTGAACGGGAAGAATGGAAAAGGCAGGACTCGTATGAGTTACATAGAATAGGTCGCAGAGGACGTGAAAGAGAGGAACTACGTTAATATGAAGAGGTTGGCCGATAAAAGAATCGAGTGGAGGACTGCGTCAAACCAATCCTAGGATTCTTGACCCTTGATGATGATGATGTGAAAATCAGGAAACCATGAACGAATAGACGCAAATAAATGAGATGCTTAAGGAGGACAAGAAGAATGGAGGTCCTTCCATAGACAAGGAATTACTACAATGGATCACACAATGAGATACTCCATGCGTTTTAGACGGCATCGAAGGAGTGAAGACATAGTTTTTCGTAGTGAGATGGCGCACGCACCAAACCTCGGCGTCAAGAAGAGCGAATGGCTTCACGGGCGAAGATCCCCGAAAGTGGGCTTAGTTAAGTGTGGCGTGAGGACTAGAGGGGGGGTGACGGCGATCAGGAGAGGGGAATGGAATTTAGGGGGAGGGGGCTCATGGGAAAGGAATGAGGCGGGATGGGAGGGGGGGGGAGAATTATCGCGGATCCATTAAGCTTATTTGATGTGGACAGAAGGCGAGGAGAGAGGGAGGGGGGGGGGGGGGGGCTGAGGTGTGGGCCGGGCAGGGGGAGGGAGAGAAAAGGATGAGCTCCGATGAAAGTGGGCGGGGGTGGTGTGCGAGGGAGGGTGGGGGGAGGGGGGAGGAGGAGGTGAGAGGTCAGAGATGAGGTGACGGAGGAAGGGGGACCGGAAGGGGCACACTCAAGGGATTCCGGACGGGAAGCCTAGGAACGTGTCATTTTTAGGAAAATTTTCGCCGTCATTAAATCAGAAATGCATTACGTTGATCATTGACGTCAATTGTGGTAATGACTTTTCGGAATGTGAGGGGGGGAAGGAGCAGGGGCGAGAAAGGGGAGAGAGAGAGAGAGAGCGCTGGGGCTTGCAACGGGGCGGAACCCTGGAAATCTCATTCCGGGATCGAAAGAGGTGAGGGGCGGGAGGAGAATAATATTCCTCGTTCCACTTCCTTTGATTCATTTTTTCGGATGGATCGGGCGCGATGTGTGCACTGCTGCTGGATAGGAGGGAGTATAAAAGAGTGGCTGGGATTTGTGGGTGTTAGCATTAACGCAAAAGGAAGAGACCGCGGCGCTCCTCGGGTTTATTTCTCTCTTCCCCCATTCCCCAGCCTCCGTTCGTCGCATTCGTCTCACATCATAAACCGCATCCATTAAATCAGCGTTTCATTAGAGGCAATTTTACTTCAAATCTAAATCTTACGAGTCGCTTGAATTAAATTAGCAGGAAAAAAAAGATATATGACGTCCATTCCATTATTTGCAAATGAGGAAATAACCCCAGGGCGAAAATGCAACACCACAAAAAAAGTGAGCCTGCCCCCATGCATGAATATTACCACTAGCGGCCAAGCGAGTGCAACATATGTTAAATAGAATAACATAAACATTTAATTTTTATCCGTGAAAGTGAAATGCATAAGGAAATTGAATTGTAATATTCCTACAAGGTTTATAATTAAATGTCTATTTAACATTCAAATTAAGATTTGCTTTATTTTTATAATGCAACCGATGGCCGGCAATGTCACTTATTTCATTCCACGTTTAGAATGTGGAAATAGACGGCGTTTTCAAGAAAAAACATAATCAAAGAATAGTTAATTCGCCCTAGATAATAATATCCATTCAGAAGAATAAACTGCCCAATATCATTTACACGCCCATTCCCCATTCAATACGGATTACCATCACTAAAAAAAAACGATCAATTAAAAATCACTTGGGTACACTGATGCCACCGAATCATTAATTAAATTCGTCCTGAATTTTCAGAAATAAGATTCGGGAAGCATTAATATTTCCTGAATAGTGGAAGCGAAGCATATTTTGATTAAGATGGATTAATAGCGAGCAGCGCGGACGTCTGTTGATTTTCCCCTCTCCCTCCTAATGGGAGATGTTCCGATCTTCTGGAGATATGGACGGTAGGAGGAGATAACTTGGAAAGTTGTGTCGAGAGAAAAGTTACGCAAGAAAGGAATAACGGCAGTGGTGGAGGAAGAACATGGGGGGCAAGGGTGGAGGGATAGACAAGAGCAAGGGTGGAGGGATAGACAAGAGCAAGATAAAAGGGACAAGGGAATAAGGGGGAATAGGAAAAGGGTGCAGGGGGTTGGAGGGGAGAGGAGAAGGTGTGGGGGAGGCTTGATGAGAGGTGGGGGGGGGTACGGAAAAGAAGGGTGGCTGAGGGGTGGGGTAGACCCCGGAGCACCATCTGCCTTAGGCACCAGATGCATGTCTTCTTATGGGATTGAGTTACGAAAAGAAAATGTAAGGGAGAGGGCAGAGGGGGTGGGGGAAAGGGAGCGGAGCCAGGGGGGTGAGGAGGAGAAAGGGGGAATATCGAACTTGACGTGTACCGATGAAGGAAGACGGTGAAGCCTCAATAAAAGTGTTTTCTTCATTGTTTCCCCTTCATATTTTTTCCAGAAGAGGGCCATTGACTGATGGATGGGAGGACGACTTTGAGTAATCAGAACAAACAATTGAGCGAAGAAAAGTTACCGATGGTTGGTAACGATGATTATTTTTGATTGATTAGAAGAAGATCGCTCCGGAGAGGAAGCAAATAGAAAATGCTTAGCTTCCATCCAAATGCAGCAGGACGAAGGCACTACGAAGATGAAAGACGCAAGTATTGTGCTCCATGTACGTAAGCCATCAACGAATTATTCCCCAAAGTAAATTCCATTACTAGATTAGATACGTTAATTCGAGTTAATTCCCTCCCCAAGTTTATTCACAATCATGCTTCGGTGACGATACGAGTCCATAAGTTTTGGCCCCAACCATTCGGTATGTTCATCACATGAAGTTTGTTAAAATACTTTTTTCTCATAATAATTCACATAGTATGACTGCAAAGGGTCATGTGGACTAATATCTATATACTAAAATATAGATTACGCCGGTAAAAGCACGAAAACTGAAGAATTATACGCATCAAAGTCTCACGTCTAAAGCAGCGTTTTGCGAGTTTTTGGTGACGACTTTCGCCACCATGATGTAACAGAGGTTCCGTGGCTGATACGAAAAACATGCTTCCAAATAGAGAATCAATGACAGAGTGACGGAGATGAAAACAGAAATTGCAGTTATATGCGCATCACAAATTGCTTATATTGGCTAAGATTGTAACCTTCATGCCATGACATGTTGAGTCGTTTCTCGGATGGAGAATAAATGGGTAAAAACCAATATGAAACTTTTAACGTTAATCAATTAAGAACCCTAAAAACAAATAAATACTTCACGCAATCGTTATATTCATGGAGATATTTAAGAATGTACAAATATTAATGCTGTTAAAAATTTCACTCACTTGAAATAAATTTAATACTGGCCTGCATTATTAATTACTCATTCAAGTAATTTATGGGTCGATAGCCAGCAGTCAAATATTAAAGAAACTATTATAAATATATTGCACATTTTTAGACTAAATTTATTTTAAACAAAACAATGAATCAAGGCTGAGTACAGCGCTGGAAAGTTTTCGAATATTAATGAAATTAATTAATGATAACTGAATGTGTAAAAAATGTCGCTGCTTAAAAAAACAGCGGGAATATTTAAAATCGCTCAGGTTCTATAACATGACATATAAATTGTGCATAATTAGTCAGAAAACCTTTTACATATAGCCACATTTCATTAAGCGTGAGAGTTGGGGCAAAAATAACAGATATTTCAACCCAATTATACCGCATATAGGCATGCATTATTTCGAAGAACACACACATGCTCTAGTCTAAATTCCTTAGAAAAAGAAAGTAAAAAGGAGCAGATTTTTATCACCACGGGAAAGTTTTATCTAACGAGATGATGAAAATCCACGAGTGATACGTTTCCATAAGTATAAGTTCCAGAGGACTTTTTATCCTTATAATCGGACTCGGACAAAATGTTTCCAGTCCACACTAA
Source organism: Platycnemis pennipes (assembly GCA_933228895.1). Taxonomy (NCBI): domain Eukaryota; kingdom Metazoa; phylum Arthropoda; class Insecta; order Odonata; family Platycnemididae; genus Platycnemis; species Platycnemis pennipes. The sequence goes on along the minus strand of OW121851.1, from coordinate 131,880,351 downwards.
TGAATGAAAGGGGAGAATGGGAAGAGGAAGTGCAACGAAAAGGGAAAGCTCGGCACACCCTAGTTTCCTGCCTTCTCAAAACCACCGACAGCGCAACTCGGCCCCAATGAACTCATCGCCTTCAGCCATTGTCACCCGCCACCGGGTTTTCTCCTTTCCTCCCACCGACATTTCCTCTCGACCGGACGAGACCTTTCAAGGGATTGGACGAGGGCGCAGGGTATCGGGAGTGTACAGGGTACTAGCGGTCTCGGAATGATGGGCGGTTGAGGGGAAGCGATGTCTGACGGGAGGAAGAAGATGGAGCGATGAAAAATTCCACGAAGATTGACAATGCTCTGTCACAGAGCTAACGGAAGAGCTGAAGGCATTAAAAAATAACAACTTTTATATAGTACCTGGGATCTCATGTACTAAAGGCTCAAATGAACAAAATATTTGAAAAGTATAAACATAGCTAATGAAATTTACATTGAATATCTAAAAACATACGACCTTGAGGGGAACATTCAGAAGTGTCTTGTTGATGAAGACAACAAAAAATACAGAGCATTGCACAAATGGAAAAATAAATTAAACATATCACACGTATTAACTTTTATAGCTTAAATATGATCTACCCTGGGTTTCCATACTCATGTAATATAAGTAAACTGCGCAAACTAAATAACACATTTCAAAATCAAGCCGTATTACTCAGACAGTTCACCTATCGGGCACGGGATTGCCATTAATATTTGTAGAAACTCAAATTGGCACCAAGCCACGTTAATTTGTTTCCATCTGACAAGGTCGCTATATTTTCTGCAAGGTCCAAAGTCCATTACTTTGGAGCTAACAGTTTTTTGAAGACTGGGGATCATTGGCAGCAAACAGAAGTCTGTAAAGGGAAGGATGTACAGAAACAACCAGTTTTTGTTAAAAAACTGAATACAAGTACAGTTATGATGTACTGAACCATTAAAGAACGATTTTTAATTATTTTAGTAGTTCGGAAGAATCATTGACATAGATAAAACATCCGATCAAAACTGAACTTGCTTCTCTGATTTGAGTTCATGCCGTTGTACTATAAACGTCTTCAAAATGTCCTTTTGATGGCAATATGGAAACTCAGGAAAGAAAAAGAGAGCAACTTGGTCCGTAGGGCTGCTGAGAGAGCTTGCTATGCCTAGTACAGATTAGCTACTCCATCGGCAGTTCGTATTGATTATAATACCGACCTGGCCCATGGCATGGCTCAGATGGCACTTGACCTACAGCATCCCCTCCCTTCACCCTCCTCAGCACAAATAGAGAGTGAGGCAACAGCAGCAGCGCGACAAGGGAGTTTTTTCGGCGAATCGGGCGAGAGGGAGTGTCCGAGAAGTCCGTCCAACAAGTGCGGAGCGCATCCATCATTCGAGTGACTCTGACCGCTGTCGGAAGCAGGTAACCGTCCCTTAGCGACGAAGACGAACGGTTCATCTTTCAAGGGGAGTGTGGACGTATTTGACCGTCATCGTCTCAGAGGGAAACGGTAAATTTTTACGGTCGGCACTAGAAGAACCTTAATTGCGCTCTAATTTACAGTTTCCAAGTATATAACGATAGAACAAAACTTGATTGCCAAATATTCGGAACCATTAAGGGAAAAGAGATTTAAACCAATATGTGAATTTTTTCCAGCAAAGCTGGGATACGAAACTGACCCAAATCCCAGTCGTTTTGGATATTTTACTCATTGGAAATCTGTTCAACTACCTATCCCATATTTTTAGAAATGTTTTAAATGTCTTCACTCAGTAACAGGTTATCTATTCAACGGCCTCCTCTAAATTGGATACAACCAAGTGCACACGCATAGTATACAAGATGAGGAATTGAAGACAGAAACAAATATGGAAGTTACAGGACAAAATTGAAATCTATCGATTCAATAAACACACTCAAAGACTTCTGAATCTATTTTGTTTTATTGTTGCACAGCACTGATAGGTTTTACAGATGATGAATTACGGCTACGATTTTCCTTAATAGAGAAGATTATAAGATAAAGAAGTAAACTATACTATGCAGCAAAAAGAGATAACATTTGTCAACAGATTAAAATTGGCAATGACTTATGGGTTGTGAGCTACAAACAGCAGATTTTAAAGCCTAGGCTACACACCTTTATACCTTAAGCCTCCAAATAAAGCCAATAATGAAGGCGCAATGTGAATTTTAACGAGGGCAGAGTGCGAAAGTGGAGAACACGGAATACGGGCTGATATTCATCATGGTAAATGATGTTAGCGAGTACTGAAGTCATCTTTGGCAGCAACTTGAGAGGAAACACGAGCACAAACACACTCTCAAACAAAAGTACAAAAATTACCAATTTCTAGTACATATATATAAATGTCTTAACAACTTCTCCTGATAGCAATGTAGGAATAGCTTACATCAACGGGGAATCTTCCCTTTTTAAAATTCGGTAGAATGAAGACAAAAATTTATCTGAATCCATGAACATTATTATGGGTCCCCAGGCAATACTAAGATGTCGAACCTTTCTTTGATAATCTACCGCGAGGACCGAAATAGCCTAAAGATATGAGCCGAATGTCGTAAAGGGTGAGTTTCTAAGACAGAAACGGCGAGAATATATTCCCAGTCTAAAGAATCGATTAGCTATAAAAAGGCTTTCGAAAAGATGTTTGCGGGGCGATTTATAGGCAATAAGATGCAAATTCCCTTTCGGTCAATTCAGCTTGTGCTTGGTGAGAGAATGACGGGCTGTTATTGAGGAAAAAAGGCATTGTAGTCAGCACAGAATGAAGACTTGGCCAAAGTTCTCCGATCGTTACGCATTTCATTAATCAAAGTACTTACGTTGTTTACTTCTACCTTAAAAGTTATACACACATTATTAGAGGCAGATAATATGACTCACATAATGTAAAATCATGGAAATGACGCGTGGCACATGTGCTACATGTTATGACGCAAAAATGTTTCCAAAACCATCACCCTTTCCTTTCATAATGAGGCAGCTAAAACGAGTTTTTACATAACTACTGGTTATTACTCATCCAACTAATTATTATGAAATAATGTGAATAATGAGATTCTTAGAAAAAAGAAAAAGAATCCGATCATTGGTTATTTTTACAAAAAGATATAGAAATATATATCAGAACTTTAGCTTAAGCCTCCTCAATTTAATATGTTCATTGGTCAAAGGTTCCATATATTCGATATAGCTATGTAAATGTAGTTTAGTAAATTTGCTCTTTATATGTCGTATTATATATATTGAATTTGGAATTTGCTGTGAAATATGTACCTGAATTAAATGTAACACATAAGGGATAAGAATATTTTTTACATTTAAGGTCAATTTAAATATTCAAGGATACAATTTCTGTTTAGTTGTATATCCCTTAGTATTTCATTTTCTTTCTTTCTTTTGTCACTGCCGCAAAACGTCTTAATCAAGGAATGTCAACCCCAACAAAGGAAGTTTCGTACAGGGGTGCCTCATTTCACTCTCTTTTTATGTTTATTTACTTTTTTTGTATCTATTTTGAGTGAAATAAATGTTTGTTATTATTCTTTGGCACCAACATGTCTATGTTTTCAATGATTACGATAGATGATAATTATTGTAAGAGACCGGAATTTTTAAATTGGATCTAGTTCAAGAGACTTTTTTCCATAGCAATTGACATATAATCGCTAAATTTCAGGTCTTTACAAACAAGGGAAAATACAATATCGGATCAGGTGTGAATAATTTTTCAGTCTTCGAAATGCAAACTTAAGTCGGTATCAAGACTGTTGGGAGTAAATAAGACGAAAGTTTACTACGAACAATCCAACACATAGCACGACCCCATTTCGCCACACCTTTACTATGAAAATCAATCCTCTTCTAAACAGCAGCATCCGACGGCCATCAGCGATATATATTCATTTCGAGATTACTTAAATTTTCAGTAATGGCGCAATTTGAAACCGCCACGTTTAGAAAATAAATTGTTTTCACCGGAAGGAAAAATAAAAATTGTATGACGCAATACGAGTCAACGCGGAAATATTCGTAACGAGAAGCCTGGGACATGTTTCGTGGCAATATTAGTGTAGCTAATGGACAGCCAGCCTCCCAAGCTAAATTCGAGGAGCTCAAAGCAACATTTTCTGAGCAGGAAAAAACACTTTAATTGAAGCACAGTCCGTAAGCGATAAAGTTTAGTTTCAGATGGGATACCCACGAGTAACTTCTTTGTTCCGGACGAAGGAGGAAGGATTGAGGAGCGAGATAGATATAAAGAGGAGAGAAGAGTATTTTAAAAGTGTACTTCCTAAACAACTTCAGCCGGCCCAATCCAGGCGAATCTCAGCCGTTTAAGCGGGGAAGGGAAGAATTTCTTCTGCCACAAAGTCGGGACTCAGCTCTCTGGATCCATCCTCCCTTTCTTCACCACGAAACAGTTATAATTCCTCTTTTCTCAACATAAAAGTGCAAAAAGTACCTCGGTACAGTATTGATACGTTTAATAGAAGGCATTTTAAGTGACGGAAATTTCAATAATCCGAAATATGTCTTCATCGAGGGAAAGGTTTAGAAAATTAGCAAGTCAACAGAAGAAATTGAAAGGACACGATTGGTTAAATTAATGGAAGACTTCACTATAATATTACCTCACAAACAAATAGTGCAACTAGGCAAAAAAATACAATGTACTCAGGCATCAGTAGAAAATGCGCGATATTACTGTGTACCAAGAGTACTAGGGTAAAAATCCAAAATATGAGAGCTGAGCAACAAAAGCGTTATGTACGCGCCAAACGATGACTTAAGATCTCTCTGTTTAAACATCCGAGGCATTAAGAATTTCTCATTAGTCAAATTTCCAGGGATAACGTTATTTAACGGTAAAATTACAGATTTTTCTACGGGTTTCATTCGTCTTTCTTACCACAATCTCACTTGATTTGTTAAGAAAAGTAATCTTAGTTGATAGGTTAATGAAAGCGTAAGTTACGCGAGGAGATGTAAAGAGAGAGGACATGAGTCAGACATTAAAAATCAACCCTAATTCTGCTAATTCATTCAAGCCATCGGCATTAAGGTCTAAATTACATAAAGGTCTGACAGAGTCTAAATCTGCAGGTTTTGAGCCAAAACTAACGTGAAATAACTATTAAAACATACATAATAGCTCAGGAATGAACGATATGAATGATTCAAAACCTGCAGCAAACGCTTCGCGGATCTGATGTATGTCTGCCAATCAGGATTGAAAGAAAGTTAATGCAATTTAATTTTCTCTGAAAAACCTTACGCTTCGAGATTATGAAAGATATTCCAAGCATTTCACTATCAACAAAAATAACGATAAAAATTACATACTTATACACGGAGTGATAAAAAAATAACGGGAATAACTTCTCGCTGCATTCTTCGATTTTAATGGTGTAGTGCATAACGAGTTCCTGCCATATGGCCGTACGGTCAATAAGGAATACTACTTTGAAGTTATGCGCCGTTATCGTGAAGCAATCCGACGAAAACGCCCAGAATTGCGGCAAAACAACCCGTGAAAGTTGCACCAAGATAATGCTTCAGCTCACACCCCACTGCTTGTTCGTGATTTTTAATAAAAATAAATAAACCGTTATTTTGCCTCGGCCACCGTATTCGCCGGACAAGGCCCCCTATGACTTCTTTCTATTCCCAAGGGTGAAGAAAACCATGAAAGGACCACCTTGCCACCACTGATGAGATAAAAACAGAATCGCTGAATAGACAACTCTATGCCGAAAAAAAGTTCCAGAAGTGTTTCCAATATTGGAAAAAACACTGGTGCAAGTGTGTTATATCTAATAGGGATTACTTTGAAGGGACAAAATTGATACTGATTATTAATAAATAAATATTACTAAAAAAACGATAATTCCCATCATTTATTTAGCACACCACGTGGTAATCAAAGTTATAAATAATAGAAAGACAATAAAGTCAACGCATATAAATATCCACCGATGATGAGTAGGTAAAACAAAGCTTCACTTGTGCGCGTGAAACTGCAGGTGGAAAGCGGACAGAGTCAACCACCAAAGGCCACACGCTAGTCACCGAGTTCCTCGGGGACCTAAACACCAGGAATTTGCTTCCACGGCGTTGTTATCTTCGATAAGTTTCCTTAAGCGTCACAGCTCATTGCACCCTTGCGCATGAACCCAGAGTGTCTTTTCAAACGTGAGACCTAGCGCACCTCCAAGCACCTGAGGGGTGGCAAAAACACGCCTCGAAGGAGCATAAACTCAGCGAGCTTAATAGCAGGGGGTATACATCCTCCTTTAAGAGCAAGTTTTTCGGTAGCTTGCAAGAGGTGACTATCAGTAAAGTTTATTTGCAGCACTTAGGATAGATGGGTGGTCAAATAGAGGTAGGAATTTTAGGAAAAAACGGAATGTGGAGAGAAATCCGGCAATTTCTATGAATTGAATGAAAGCTGCCATTGGATTCATGGTTCATGCGACTGATGGAGATACGCACCTAGAGTGCTCTCCACACAGCACTAAAGGAGGAACAGGAGTAGTTCTAAAAAAATATCTTTCCCAACGGGATTCGACTGCGAAATTATTTTATCCTCGGGAAGGGAAGGAAAAGATAAGACGCCTCAGTTGTGAAATAACAGGACGTCTTGACACATCGAGACAGTCTAACTAGAGAAATACTTCGTCGAGTACTTACTTAAAGACAAAAAAAATCGCAGTAGCGTGATATTCGCTTGAGAGGAACCATAGGCTATAGGTCGAATGTCCCGTGTTTGAATACTAGGAGGGAACTTTGAACATATAAGTGAAACGTATACTGGGTTATTTCTTAGGTATTAAATATTTCCCAGGAACTGTAGGTGTCAAAGGGAAAGGAAATGCCCCCCTGCTCTTAAACTTTTAAACACGGCAATGGGCCCAAGCCCACAGTTTCACCAACCAGTCCAACCAACAAGTTTAGCGTAACTGGTGGAACAAGAACCACCGACAAGAGAGCTTTTCAATTCTCTCCGTTCACATCGCCCGACCAGGTGATGTTCAAGCCAACAGCGGCGGCAGGACGGTATCAAAGCCTTTCACTCACATGCGTGTGCCACAGAGTTTTAACCTCATCCGTTTCCTATCACCCACGTCAGGGCCCTCATTTATTGGAGCATCTTGCGCGGCGGAAATATGGGCCTTCCCTTTCCAACAGGGGGGGGGGGGGATCCAGCGAGAGGGGCCGACCCATGATAGCGAGCGAGAAGACGTGAAGTGGAAGGGGCGGGCAGGGTGAGTGTGTAATCGCCGCTTCCTACGCCTGCCCAACAAATCCTCTGGCCTTGACCTACTCCACGGCAAAGAGAGAGGGGGGTACCATCCCCGTCCCACCCACGTCAACAGCAAGCGAGAACAAGCACCGTTCTGCATTTATGCCTGCGCGCGGGCCCTGCCGTGGTCGTGGGAAGCAATCGACATCGAGGCCCCCTCATGGATGAGAGCAAGGGCGACTGGCTGAGGAAATAAAAAAAACACGCGAAACAGGGTCACCCAAGGTGAGAAAACGTCGAATTTTAGATGGAGAGCCGAAGAATTTTGCGAATCAACATCTTGTTTAATGTGAGAAGCCGCAGCTAGAAATCGCTCGATTTACTTCCGAAGCAAAGTTCTCTCGCTATAGGAGTACCGGGTATATTAAGAATATTTTCCTTAACGTTTGCGTTAGCATCATTGCACAAAAAGCTCCCAAGTGCTATAAGAAAGATGTTTGGGAGAAAAATGAGGACAAAGATAAATTATAGAGAACCTGTGGAGACTCCATATTGACAAATAACGGAATAAAATACCAGAACAAAAATAGCGACATTACTTTTTAATACGTACCATTAAGTCTGTAAAATACATTGTATTTAAGTCAGTGATGCTTTGAGGAAGATCGTAACAAATAACGTTCCGTATTTATTTCATTTATTCAAGTGACAAAATTAAAACACTCAAAGTTAGCAACATAAATTGCTTGGTAAACTAGTTTCATTAGAAAATTCGTGGAGCCATGAGAAGTTCGGTAAATCAGAAGTGGCAATTTAAAAAAAAAATAGCATATACCTCTCTTGAGTACACCTTGATAATTTTAACAAAACGACAAAGTGTAAAGGATCTAAAAATTAAATAATAAGACAAGGAATACATTGGAGATTCGACATTTTATGAACGAGGCGGCCAATTAGAAAGAAAGCTAAATCATGCACGGGCACGAAAACACGCTCATAAATATGGCATGAGTATTTGAGTGATTTCACAAAACTATCATAGTATAGCTATTATATATCACTTCCAGATACATATCACTTCCATATAATATATTAGATCCCCTGGTTGCCCATAAATAATTCAGAACAAAAGGAAGACTGTCTGCAATACAGGCGAAAAATTAATTTTCTTGATGATTATTCTGCTTGAGAGGAGAACTCTCACATCCATTACCATCCATTACCACGAATATTTAGGATCTAGTAAGTACTACTTGTCTAAAAGGTTTCCCAATGACATTTTTCAAATAAGTTATCTATAACTGAGTACATTTAAGTGTGTTTACGTGTTTAGCATGTGACTGTTAGCTCAAATGGCCATTTAACAAATCACGCGTAGAAAGAAGAAGCAAAATTACAGCAATAAATAGAGTCATGTAAACGAAGTCAAGAACGGACGACCGAGTCTAATAATTCTTATGCCACATTCAATGTACTTGAATTTCTCCAAATTAAATTATCCCCCATTCAGTCATTGAAACAAGGAAGAATCTGTCGTCTTTATGTTGCGGGTCAGCCTATCTCACAATAATTTCCTCAAATGGAATAAAGTCCTTCTTTAATCTGTAAGCGGGATTACTCATTTAGCAATAAACATGTTTAAACAGCGGAAGATCCTGTTCTCGGATTCTCTCTCGGTGGGCGACGCATCGGTGCCCGACGCGGCCAGCAAAGAAATCCCTCCCGGAGTAGAATCCGAGGTGAGTTTCTTCAGTTAAGGGTTCAGGTGAAGTTCTCCCCCGCGAACTTCGTGTACCTATTGTCTCGCCAGTGCTTACGAAGACAATGTTCTCCTTCGTAAACACGCTCTTGCCGAATAATAGTTTGCGGTGAAAAGGATTTGCGAAGTAATTTTCTTGGAAAAAAAATAGCTTCACGGAAGTACTGTAAAAGATAGATTGAAGCAAAAATAAAGATCTTTAGCACTGAAGAAGAAATTAAATCTTCACAATCGACAAGCATGCCTTATATGTCCTGCTGATGGAGATAAAGGGAACTTATATTAGTCACAACAACCCAGGATCGCGATATCCAAATAGGTTGAGCGTTTAAATCTGATCGGAGTTTAAAATTCAAATCCCGGAAATGACTTGCAGGTGCCACCCATCTGTAAGCAAGTTTTTTCAGGCTACCATTTATCAGTTTAGCAAATCATGTGCGGTAAAGGTGAAGGAACAAGCATCATACCCTGACGTGAGTCTTTTGGTTTTTGCTCGGGAAATTTTCCCCGACCTTTAAACCTTTAATTTGAAAATTGAGACCTATGTGGTAATAATCCTGGTAATTGAGGACTAAACCAGAAATAAGCTATAAAGTACTACAAAGCATAACAAATTATTGCTTTGAATGAACTTTCTCAAATTGGAATTCTCTTATACACCTGAGGCACAACATTGTATCTCATGAATGATGCTATAGGAATCAGAGAGACTGCCACAACAGAATTCAGATGGATACCCAGCAAGTGAAGAAAAAAACTATACGAGAATAAATGCAGGTTAATCAGAGCGGTACAGCAGATTTATGAGTGTGAATAACATTTAACAAGCGAAGATGAGAGAAGCTTCATCAGTCATTACCCTTATCAGAGCGATATACCAAACTGTTTGTACACCTACTGATTAACTTTAAACTGCAGTCAAAAATTTAACGTATAAGGTTGGTAAGCTTGCCGCAAATTTCAAGCAAACCTTCACAAATCCTCACGAAGCAACAAATCTGCCCAACGGGCCTCAGCGAGGAATAAGCCCTGCGACACGTATTGTGGTGGGACTAACAGCGTTCATTTCATTACCGTTTAAGGTCCGTCATGTTCAGAATACCATGGAAGATGGATTAAAACTTAGAGAGCAAGGAGAGCCTTCGAAAAAATATACAGATTTCCTGCTCGACTAAGGCCTTGGAAGACGAGAAAACAAGAGTACTGCTAAAAGAACCTGCATTTACAAACGACGACAAAGAATAATTAATGGTTTCCGGCGTAACTTGGTGGAATTGATGCATGATGAAAAACAATGAACAAAACCTTGTAATTCCACATAAAATTAGGCTGTAATGTGACCTAGGTTTCATTAACGCGTATTTATATGTGGAATCACAAAGTTTTGTTCATTGTTATTCAACGAAGACAAAGAAGCTAAGTGATGGTTAATTTTGGTAAAACATTCGGTTACTCCCTTAAAATATTCTAGTCGTAACCAAGCATATATTATGACCCTGTAGAAAACTGCGTCAGCGTAACTAATGAAACGTGATTCTTCCACTTACGGTAGGTTTTGGTGTAGAAATATTCTATAAATATTTGCGTTGGACTTTTGCAAAAGACTCCTGCCCTATCCTACTTCTGTTATTAGATCAGCAAAAGAGTAATTAGTAACCCTTCAGGCACCCCACTCCGGTGGTAGCCATCCCTCCGAACTTCCCATAATTCACAATCAGCACTTTCCCCTGGCCACCTTCCCCCTTATACCCGCCCCCCAACGCGAGGAAGGGGGCTGAAAAACTAGGAAGACTGAAAGAGAGCGAGCAATCGGCATAAAATTATTTATGAAATGAATAGATTAATAAAATTTTCATTTTTAGACCATATGATAAAGATTAAACTTTAAGCCAAAAATATGTTAATTCGTTCAGCTCAGAGAAGCATGCATTAAAATACACGGGATAATCAATTTCTGGGAACAGAAATGCTCCCATAAGCTGCGAAGGAATTTGATCTATTGAAAGCGCTTATATATTCATGCACAGCCCTCATATCGATGACCGACAATAAAAGCTATTAAAGTTTTCATCTTCTGCATTCCTGGCGCTTTGAGTTTTGCTATACTTAGGTATTTCAGCATCTTGAGACAAAAACCTTTGAGCTTTACCTCACATAAGGAGATTAAAATTCTGAAACGTTCTGTCTTCTCCATTCTTGATGCTTTGGTACTTGCTATACTCAAGTTTTTCAGAATTTTAAGGTAAAAACCATATAGCTGTGTCACGCTTAAGGATGTGTATATTATTGCACGGTCCTACACAGTATTATGGTAATAAGGAGTATGAGTAGAGAAATCCTCATCGTTCCAGAAGAAGTGAACTCCCAATGTAACGAAGGGCCTTCGTCGATGTCCGTAACTGCCGTTTTTCGCCCCGACCGTGGAGCAGATGGAAGAGGTCAAAGGGGAAGGAGAGGAGGAGGATGAGGTGTGGGATGTAAGGTAGATCCATCTCATTCGTGGCCTATAAATAAACTGCCGATTCCACGAGGGAGTGGAATTACTACCTTCGGAACCTTACGTCGTAACTCAGCATAAGAGAAGGGGGAGGGTGGGTGGGGGTGAGGGAAGCTGAGTTAGGGGGAGTTTAGAGGGGTGGCTGCGGATGGGGTGGGGGACCGAGTTGCGGAGAGGGTGCCGGAGGGGTGAGTGGGGGAAGCCAGCCGCCTGCTACGTTAAATTATGAAAACTAACGATGCAAGGGGAACACTTGACCTCTCTTACCGCCGGGCCAGTGGGTGGGCAAAACTGGTGGAGGGTGAAGGGGGGGTGAAGGGGAGGGTGAATGGGGGTAGGAGGGGTGTTTGAAGGGGGACGGAGGCAGCTGACTGGACCCTTCGGCCATGTGGGCAGTCTCCTAGCTTTTAGTTGGTTCTTGGGCCCCAGTTCCGTGGGAGAATTGCCCACCGCCTCATGAAACCGTCCTCTCCGTGCGTGAATTAGTCACCCACTGCCTAGACTTCCGCCCGATGGACCGTCGTTAAATTGAGTTGGACGATCAAGCTGCCTTGGACGGTAGGGGCCCTACATTCCGCTCACCGAAAAATTACGCTTCCTACAGATTTTTTTAATGCTTTCCCAATTTTCAGCCGACGGCAAGCCCTCATCCATCCACTTTTAGTGACTAAATACTCCTCTTTCGATCGGGGGCACAAAATTGCGAATTTACCGCTTAGAGCGTCGCCCAAAAGCTTCAACCACTCATTAGTAAGTGATGAAACTGATGAAATCCGTCCATGAAGTAATGATGAACATTTTGACGCAAAAACGTACTCACCACAGTTAAGGCAATTCCAGCGCGGGAACACTAATCAACTTTTACCGATTGATTTCCTCAGAGTATGCACCAATAAAATAGCAACGAATCGTTTTTTCCATGCCAAAATATTAAAGAGAACTAACTCAGCAAATAACTTTCACGCCAGAATATATATTTTATTGTTGATATAACATAAATATGCAGTTTATTGTGAAATCAAAATATCACTTCCACAAAGCTCAAGAGCTTCAGCATGAAACGGGACTACGTTATGTAAACCAAATAATTGCTTATATTTTTCATGCAAAATTATATCCAGCAAATGGTCATTTTCAGGAAGTATGCTGCTGAATTTATCGTCCTATCCGTCGAGAAGTACGCAATTTGCAATTGTGTTAATATTCTATTTTCAGGGGCTAAAACTGAAAGATTACCATTGCACCGCCTAGAATGATATAAAACCTAACATAAGCACAACGACCACAGCCGCGGTAGGATTTGACCCACGACCTAAGGGTAGTCGGGCCGCTGCGTTTCCGAACTGGCTTTCATGGTCGGTACGTAACTCGCGAATGTTTACAAATAATGATCAACATTATGAAATTATTATTGTATCTTGCACCTAATGGTAAACACGACCTCAAGGGTGAGCTTGAAATCTGAAAAGAAATCCGGCATTCACTGCTTATGTCTCCGGCAGGAGGTTTTAAGGGCCTGAACGCAGTCAGCTTCCTACTCCCCCATTTCTACTTTGCTCCGTGGGCACACCTTCAATGCATAATGCGGCGTGATGGATTGGGAATAACGTGACGACGGCCAGGCGAGACAAAAGTAGGCGCTTCGGGGCACAAAGAAGGAGTGGAATGAAGGGAGAAGCGCTGGAAGGGAGCGAGAAGGGGAGAAGGAGCGAGCAGGCAGTGGGTTGGGGTAGGCCAGGGATGGGTATGGCCAGGAGGGTGAGGAGAAAAGGGGTTCGCAATAGCGGTCGAGAGGGAGTGGGCAAGGAGAGATCAATTTATCACCCGACGGCGGCCCGACCCTTCCTCCGGAATTCATTCGGTGTTCCACGGCCCCTATCAGAGGTGAAACCCTAGCGATACTCCCCGCGTCCCAGAAAGCTGGCTCCCTCTTGTGCGTCTCGCGTTTTATTCCCATTCCCGCCCTCCCTCCTACACGACATGAAGAAGAGAGCGTTTGCTCCTACGCGCTTGCGAAATTGGCGATGAGTTTTGCCCCACGGGATCCCGGATGGCCGTCTGGGGATGCGTTTCAGGAGCGCACCTCCCCCTTCACCCTGACAGCCTCTCCTCCTTCCGTCTGTTTTACTTCCGAGGGAGTCAAGGGGCACCGCCGCCACAGGAAGAGGAAGGATACAATCCGCGTTCCGTGGTACGGATGACCAAGCGAAAATATGCCACAGGCGCGAGAGGAAATCATAAAACTGTTGCGCTAAAAAAAAAGGATTTCGTACCCTGAACGGAAAGTAAATATCAGTAAGACCTGTGAGTGAACCACGCCATAAGAGAGGAAAAACAACTCACTCAGAAGCAGGTCTGCAAGGAATTTTTCTTCTTCTATCGCATTATAACACTAGCTTAGTACTTGCCGCAAGTATTAATATGGGCTACCAAAAAGAAAGGCAAATCAGCTACTTTCCTTTTTCAAGTTACCATAAGTTTAGAAAATACCACGTGTGAAAAGCTGAAATAAACTCCAAAAAAATAGAAAACGTCGATTAGAACAGACGCTGAGGCTAGAGGGTAGTCAAATTTTGCAAACTCATCCTTGAAACTCACCATAAGGAACATATAAAGGAAAATATTTAAATTAGCGATTCTAAAAAAGAGGTACTACTTACATTATTCATGACTACACCAAGTGAGTGATATCTTTGACAGACTATATTTCTTAAGGTAGAAATTTGAGAGGGCTTTGTTCCCAAGGCGTCTCTTAGGGCCCTATCAAATTTTACAACAATAAGATATCATTTGTGTACTAATTAATACCTAAATTCAACAATAATGCAATCTATAACAAATTGCTAGGCTTGACTTCGTGGAACCACATATGGATAATGTAAATAAATTCCTTGATAATGACTGTGTAAGTCGAAACCGGGGTCGGTGTTTATAAATCTGTGGAATTTTACAAAGTGAATTTATTTACATTATCAATAATGCAATCCCCTCAAGTATCTTTTTGGGGAAGTTTATTAACAATCTGGAAATCGCTGAGGAATACGGCGTAGAATACGAGTTGAACCAAATGAAATTATCGCCAAAGTCCAACCATTTTAGGCAATATATTTTACAAAGTATCATATGAATCATCCCTCTATTTTTCAAGGAAAATGCTAATGATACTTTAATATTCTATCTCGCCAAACTTCCCAACTATTCCACACTCATAACGAATGTAGCAATTAAGTACTTATTATTAATTTTTCCGTAAACGATGTCATAGATTAGCCTTGATTGATGATAGCCATGTAGTTAACTTTATTTGCTGAATATTCTAATAGTAATCATTATGAGCGAGCAGAAATAAATTACGATAATCATGCATTCATTTATTTCATCATGAACACATGCTTCCTTGGCAACCCAATATGGGGTTTATTCTCGTTAGCGCCACTATTAGATCCCTGAAAATTCGAAATTATTCTGATACGTTTCATTTTGACGGTTACCTTAGATGTCGAATGTAAATCACTTCAACATGTAATGGAATCGCAAAACTAGAGCGTAGAAAAATAAAAATTCACTCCAATGAATAAGAAACTTATCAAAATTTCCAAGAGTGTATAAAGGGTGAATGGAGGGAGGTGGAATGAAGAAAAAACACTATCCGGATGGATTTCTGACTTATGCTCCAAACATACAACGCGCACGAGAATAAATATTGCGAGACCTGTGTGCTTAGGCGATTGAACGAGAGAGAGGGAGAGGGATGATAAATAGTCTCCCTACAGAGGCGCGCGACCCTCGGAAACACACGACTTCCCGAATCGGAAAACGATAAGGATGGGAAGGGGGCACGGAGGAAATGAGAGGGAAGAGAGTGGGGATAGCGCTGGATAAAGCGACGGCAAAAGGGGATCACAACACACGGGAGGGGATCGCAGGGAAATGGGAAGGAAGCGGAAGGAAGAGGGAGAGAGGCAGAGGATTCAGGGGGATGCGCGCGGGATGGAGTTTGTGGGGAGACGAGGGGTGGGAAAAGGTGGTGGCCGCCCCGGAAGGGGGAGGGACTGCGAGGGAAAGATAAGAAGAGCCGCGGGTGCGGGCGTGTATGCTGGGTGTGGCAGGGGGATAGGCGAGCCCACACACACCCTCGACGAAACGAAGAGTTTAACATCTGCAGATCCACCTATTACGGAGCTAGTCCCAAAGCCACCACCAACCCAGAAACGGGAGTCAAGGGTTGTTCGATCACCGGTCGCGAAAATAGGAAACTGAGAAGGGAATAACAGGACTAACAAAAGAAGAGGCTTTGAACTATAAATGCTCACTTCGTTGTACTTGACGACAGACCAAAGTAGCGTTTGGTTACTCACGAAGCATACCGAGTTCAGGTTTGAGAAGCCCTTTCTAGGCATTCTCAATGGATATATGACTCTCAAACCTTACGATTTCCTGAGAATCAAATCAACTGGGGAATCACAGGCCAATCCGACAAGGGAGCAAGATATTTCTCCCTTGTCGCATTGACCTGTGATTCCCCAGTTGAATGTACAATTGTCACTGTGCAGCCAAAATTGTAATTAGACTCATAGATTTCACAAATTTCTTGCTTAGAATTTTTTTTATTCTGTTTGCACTGTGGCTTTGATTATTGGAAGAGAAAATCGAATCTGCAGATCAGTGTTGGTACTTCTTTGGCACTGCCAATTTACAGTTACAATCACAGACTGCATTCATTGAGAGTCTAATACTACACATCATTAACGTCTTCAGTGAAAACATACATTTGATTTCTTATTTGTGATCACCTAACGTTAAGCCATCGTATCGTATTGTGAAAGTGGTTGGGAAGGATTAGGCGTGAGAATAAGGAAGGGTGCGTGGGGAAATGGAAGGGGGAGGTGGAAGAGGAGGGGATGAAATGGATTTGACACAAGGGGCAGATGTCCAAAGTGCATTCAAATACGTTCCCAGTAAAGGCGTCGATGAAGGCACTTGCAGAGTAATATTATTACCCCCATATATAGGAGCATCATCATAACAGTAGGTGATCACTCCTAAGATAGCTATAACGCAACCCTCAACTAGATTCCTACATTAGATATCTTCGTATATAAATATAATTCCTTTCAAATTAAAATCCTTTAAAGCCTCGATACTTTCCACAGAGAAAGAGGACGACTTGGTAGCTCAACTCGTAGAGCAATCGGAAATCAGTGTGTCCGGGTTCGAGTCGGGTCAAGTCGAATGATTTTTTCTCTGTGGAATATCTTGATAATTCCTCTCTTTTAAATCCACCGCTAACAACTCCGTATACCTCATACAATCATTCCTTCCTTACAGTCCTTCCCTAAATATTCTCTCCCTCTTAGTCCCCAGGAATTGAAAATTTTCATTATTGATCTAGCCTATTTATTTTATTATACTCCTGTAACACCCCGTTTCAAATGCTTATAGTGCTGCATTTTGCGTGGCGGTTAGCGTCCATGGTTGACTACCATATAGGAGCATGCTCCAGATGTTCGTTCGAATGAGGAATTTTCTAACTGCAAAGCTTGCATGATTATCTGTTGCCAAATACGGCTTTTGGCTTAGTGTCCTATTAGCCCGAACAATTCTGCTCCTTCCTTCCTTATTACTCCTTCACTGATAAATTCTTTCCCAATTATCAATACTCCTCCACCGTAACAGCTTATTCCACAAGAATACGATGTATTTTATCTTTTGATTATCTATCTTGATTTTATTGTGCCGGCATTACCTGATATCTCGTTAGTGTGTATTGGCAAAATTATGTATTAATATAATAAGTTATCTACTAGTGAAGGTAAGTCTAAACCCTCCGTATTCTGCTCTATTTTCTCATCTCGTAATTTAAAATTTACCCGGCCCTTTTTACTGTCAAAAATTACATTACTTTCGTCTTCTTGCGGTTTATCTTTTTCGGTATTTTTTACCGAACCTTTTACCTTTTGGAACACTTCTAGTACACCCTTGGCTGAGTGGCTGCCTAGTGTTCAGCACTCACATTCTAGCATTCACAAATCTCACAGACTTTATCAAGTTTTCCCAAACCTTTCCTCCTCGTAGAAGTTCTTCCCTCCCCTTCCTCATCATTTAGTCCTTGCAAATGTTAAGAGAATATTGGCAGCTAACTAAAATTTTTGGTCACTAATGAACAGTCCTCTCTAACCCCTCTCTACTCTTACCGCCAAAACCGATTCCCCATTATCTGCTCTCACATGCGCCTTCTGTTCCTTGAATTCATTCCGGATCACTCTCTCAGTGAACTCCTATCGTACGAAATATTTCCATGAAATTTTCTCGCCAATCTCTAACGTACCTTCTTAATTAGGAAATCACACGAATACATACTGATTTTTCTCTAAACTCCTTTTTACTAGTATTCCCATCATTGAATTCGCATCCCGAGTGGCCCTTCCCTTTCGAAATTCACACTGACCCTCAGCTAGATAGGTAATTGATCTCATTCTTATCCTTCTATTCATGATTTTAAGCACGACCTTTTCCGCATAAGAAACCAAACTTATCGTACCAAAGTTGCATACTCCTTTGTTACCCTCTTTTTCAGTATCAGTACGGTTTTTACAAAACCTCCAGTCGAACTCACCCTTCTCGCATATCCAATGAACAAGCCCATTAAGTTTCCCTCTTTGGTTCTCTTCCTAGGTTATTCAGCAGTTTCTATCGGATAGTACTGATATCATTGCCTTATAATCCATAATTTCTTGCAATGCCTTCTCGGCCTCACTAACCAGTACCCTTGGCCCAGCTCATGCTTATCATCGTCCTTTTCCTCTTCCTTGCACAAGCACCTATGCCTATTTTCACTACCGTATAGTTATAAGCGCCTTTCACATTCCTTCCGACAACCTAAAGCAGCTTGTTTAGCTAAAAACGCATATGACCGTACATTGTTACACAGCTCTAAGAGGGACTTGGATGGGAAGCTCTGAAAACTCGTAGATTAGGCGCCAGACTTAAGCTATTTGAAAAACTCAAATCCGTCGAATTCAAAAATGATAATTAAGGCATAATTTTACCCCATACTATATCGGAAGATCAGATAGAAATGACAAAATTAGTAAGATTGACTGACGAACGAATCGATGGAAGAATTCAATTTTCCCGCGGACAATTCGTGCTCATGACTCAAATACGTTAGGATAAACATTAATATTTCCAAGTATGCCGAATCATATCTCATGTCCCTTGTTCCCTTTCCCATAAACCAAATGTCTTGTGACCTAATGCCCCCTGCCTCACATCCCTGCTGCGATTCGTAGGGCATTATGTAGATATAGATGAACATCTCCTATGGTTCCATAGCTAAATTTCCTATCCTGTCCGAGATATATCAACCGTTTGTAAAGCCGCTATTTTTGCCACTTACTCCCGAAGCCATTGCTTTGCCTTCTAGTACGCTATATTTTCATGAATTAACTTGGTGACTTGTCACCACCCGTAGGTTGTTAAGACGGCACCTCCACTTTCTGGACTTCCTCATAATATTCAAACATATATAACTGGCATAAAATCCCATAGTGGCACGCAGAGATGGCTCGGAATGGAAAGCAAGGTTGGCTGGGAGTCTTGAGGAAGCGGAGTGGTCAGATTCCTGGTGTGGGACCTGGCGAAAGGCAAGCTGAAAGGATGGCACCGACAGCCATCAAATCTGATTCATAATTTTTCAACCATGTGGCCAATCTAAGTAATTTTGTCGTACGGACTCAGGGTAATAACAGTAAGAATTACAAACCCATCTGAAAAAGGCATTTCAGAAAAAAATGCAGATAACAGAAATACCCTCCTTACAATCAACAAAATTAACCATCGTGACGTAGAACCGTTCTAGTCGGCAGAAACATCATTTGCGTAAAATTCCAAATATAATCTGAGAAAATATTTAGCGGCAGTTTAGGCTGAAATTCTCGTGTAAGACTTTTCAACGTATATTAAGGTCAAATTGGAAAGAAGTTCGGATTTTCGGTCAGAATTTATTGAGTTTCTGAACCACTTTGAGATTAATTGAAGACAATGCCTGATAGTTATACCTACTTTCCTAACTTTATGACACCAAGTATTAGTAAAATTGGAGAGAGCTTTTATCAACCTCTGGTACCTAGAGCAACATGTGTTTGTAATAAATATAACCATCACACGCAAAGACATGAAGTCTAATATTTAATTAATGTGGCCATGCAATGAGCAAAATATAAAAAGCATACAAGATAGTATGTACTTTGATACTCACGTGGGATAGATAAGAAAGTTTTGTTAAATTAGCATGGTCTACACTAAGCTCATGTTAACCACCAGGCCAAAATTTACACCATTCAGGGCAAAAATTAGCAACCGTATGCATCAAATTGATATAATTCTCTTACAATGTTAGGAGGAGGTTAATTAGTCATAATGAAATAGGAACACTAACAAAATTTAGAAAACTTGTTGTTACGAAGGATAAGCAATATCTCAGCTCCATAACAAGAATATAGGCAACATTTTTAGTAGAGGTAATGTGATGAATACAAGCCTGCATTTTAATAATCGGAAACGACGTACAGTACAGTGACGGTAATGAGCAAATGAAAGATGAAAAACAACATTGGAACGATGGTAATTAAAATAAAGTAATAAGGTCATAATGCTTTCATGCTGTTAGTATAGTGGATTGACAATTTGAATTTCATGTGATAATCACGTAATAACTTTTGGAAATAACGAGAATATTTAGTGCTGTTGATGATTCTATCACCTCTAGTAATCCACATCCTTGAAAATTCAGGCAAGGAAATAAAAATAAGGATAAATAAAAAGACGCACTCCGTCCAAGAAATAAATATTTTAACACACAGAATAGCGGAAGTATGCTATTTTTTTGAAGATTTTCTCTAAAGAAAAGAGTGTGAGGAATAATCAGTAAGAAGGCCAAACGTTATTATGATCATAGAATTATGGAATGTGACCGCGAGCTTCGTATCTAAGCAGTAAATAGATCACACTTAGCGTAATATTTCAATAGTTTTTTCAACCTAAAATCATTAAAATACAACTTGGTGTGATTCATGCAAGAAACAACATTCCCAAAAAGTTGAAAGTTCATTTAAATAAATGTAAGGGTTTTCAGCGTATGCTGCATTACAACTTTTCTCCCCATTCATACCTACTTTCCATCACTCATAACTGTGCCAGTAAAATGGTATGAATTAGGTCATTGTGTATTTCCCATATTTTAAATGGGGGGATAATAACATCTTCTGGCGCAAATGGGCAAAAATTTGATACAGAAGTTGCACTTCACAGCTAACTTAGGGCTAAAGATGTAAAAGGAGAAGGGTTGTTACAAAAAACACAGCCTTCAATGGGGTTGTAGATAATAATATTGACGTTTAATATTATTTTGATACCTCGTGACAGGTATGAATCAGCAACTAAGAAAATAGCTAAAACTCATTCGGTAGGAAATAATAAATCATAGATTACATGTGTTCCTTATTTTAAATATTTTTTAATTAACTGTTGAAGCTCTTAAGCATCCCAGGATGATCAACTATCAGGCTAATATTTGCATTCTTTTAATGCGATGAAAGCACTTGGAATACAACATATGGTCTTCACCATCTGCATGTTATAACACAGTTCGAAATCTGACCGTAATTTTACCTATCAGGCTTTCGGTCATACTTCTAACAATACGACTATCAGACCTGCGGCCTGCTTTGCAGGCAGTCTCTGTCTGGTGTGCTCTTGAGGTGAACTTTGTGTCTAGTGTCAAATGAGGTTTTACAGTGTTTGGAAACTACTGAATACACATTACCAATAGGTGGCAATAGTGCTTGTGCTTCAATCAGGCAGTTATTGCTTCACTACTCAAAGTAGTCTTTGAATTTTTTTACACTCTTGTGCACCAACTTTTCATAAGCATTTCGTATTCAGAGAGAAGGAAATGGCTATTTTATAAATAGAGAAATGTGTCCCAATCTAATTATCATATATGTTTTGTACTTTTTTCTACACCATATTTTCATTATGTGTTGTCTCCCACTCTCAAAAACCACGTTTTTTGCATTTTTCTCTGCACTACAAACTGCTAATGATCCAAAACTACTACCAAATCATACAAACAGAGAATCCACATTCAACGCACCAAACTTCACTCTTTTAGCTCTAAATTTGGGAGAGAACGAAACAAAACGGATACAGAATGACGGACGGAATGATTGGCTGACTGACACGCTACAAAATTAATATATATCGATACGAAGAGACTAAGGGCAACCAGAGAAGGTATCCCAAGTGTTATGGCATTACCGAAATATACCAATATTAACAAGCGCAGTTAAGTAGACATGTAATCAGGATTTTTGCATGGTGATGATCAGTATTTACGTTTACGTATTAATGCAGCATCCCAGTGAATATTTTAATTTGAAAATTAACAGCAATGAGAAAGATATTCCACTTTAAGCACTTCACATTTGATCCAAAGTCGGTATGACTTAACAATAATTCTCACGAGAGTGACGAAATATTCATAACTCATTCAAAATTCATAATCATAATGAAATATTAAGAAGAGAATGGGACATTTAACTCGTTCCTTCCTAAATAAAGTGATAGGATATAAGAACATGCTTAGTCACGTATGATAGATTGTCATGCGTATGCATAGAAACTATATATCAAACCAACAACATTATGAATGTATTACGATGATTGAAATTATTGACTTTTAAGAGTTAGAAAAGGAAATATAGTTGCAAAGGCAAGAAACACAATTCATGACGTAGGCAATAAATTGGTTGCCTGCTTGAAAGATTAAGTATTAGATTAGTGGTTTTTTTAAGTTTATATATATTAAGATTGCATTTACGATTTCAATAACGTCATGTAATGATCAACGCGCATTTGAGTCTCTAACATTTGATTTCTGACTTCTTTTCAGAGGCTTTCACAAACTTAATACAATCAGAGTGATATGACACTGTGAAAGCTCAGGTGCAGGTTGCAGCAGGAAAGTATTCAAAGTTTGGTAGACTCTTGAATTTTTCACCTTTTATCAAATGGGGATTAAATTACACTCTTAATGTCGTATTTTATTACCTACTGTACATGTCAGAAGCTGGATTTCACTGAAAGCATTTATTTTTTAAAATGTACCTCATGAGAAAATGAATATTCTGAGGATCTCCCTTTCCATCTGCAGTTCTCATTGAAAAGTGTGTTCACAGTGGTTGCAAATTGTATACAACAGGCTTAAATGAACAATTTGGAAATAACAGTAAAACGCTTCCACTTGAAACAAGTTGAAATTCAGCTCAATTAAGGGTAAAGAGATTGGATTTCAACATTTGTTTCCTAATTAGATATTTCAAGATATATTGACTCATAATTAGACACCTATTTATGATATGAAGGCATATTTTCTAGAAGAATGCTACCATTAGGTCCACAGCAGTCGATATTCTACCAAGAAGACTCTTTAGTAAAAATGGTTTAACGCAACACTGGATGTCCTGTAACGCAAAGTTGACTAATCTTACTTAATCCACTTAGACAATGTATCTTTCAAGATAAATTTTATCCTGAGATAGGACTAATTTCAAAACTCGGGCGTCATCATCAAGGATACATTTATTTTCTTTTAATACACGTTTTAATTTGGGATCATTTACACTACCTTACCATGTACGCTAACGTGATTTTCCTCCAATTTCCATCAGGAAAGCATCCATGCCTTGGTTAAATTTTGAACTAGTCAATTTTTTATCAAATGGGGAATAAATTACACTCTTAATGTATTATTCTTCAGCTAATCTCAAGACTTGGGCACCAATGAACGCATTTGAGTGTCTAACACTTGATTTCTCACTTCCACTCAAAGACTTTCGCAAATGTTGTGCAATCAAAATAATGTACATGTGACACATGTAGCTCCAAAAATACCTCCCCGACGTATGACTGAGAACAGTTAGAATGAATTTGACCCATTTTCATTATTTCAATTATCAGCGAGATATTTCATTTTATAAACATGATAAACAATCAGAACTAAAGACATTAGCAATGCAAAAAAAATGCCGGAGCTTGAATCTCTGGTCAAATGTTTTTTTCTTTCTATCGTCGCGTGGGAACAGAAATGGCGTGCAGCGGAAATGAAAGAAACAAGAAATTTAGGAACGCATGGAATTCCATTCACGAAGATTGGACCAATGAATCCTCGCCGCATGATTTACGACGCTAAAAAGGCAGCATTACGGCTTTCAAAAGAATTCCGATGACGTCGCAACACTCACTATGCACAAACGGCCGACACAAGCGTGCGAAATCGAACGCAAGCTGCGGCAGTGATCTGTTTTGTATTCCACACCTCGAGCAAAAGGCCAGCGCTGTTTTTGAGGGAACGTCACAGCCGCACACTGAAATGTAACCCTCGCTCATAAAGCTCATCGCTGGCAGAAATTACTTTATTGCCATAGTTAGTTAAATGGGAAAAAACGGGACGTTAAATCTCCAACGAGAAAGCTCGGAATGAAACAAGTGTCAACCGTTATCGTGATACAAAAAGTTGCACCTCTATCATAGTTTCAGATATCAAAGCAAATAAAACTCGCATAAAGAGCCACTATCCGTGCTTCTGTCAGTTCAATTTCCCCACAGTCAAAGCTTTGGATTTTAATGTAATTAGCATATTCTGAAATACACGATGAAACAATAAAAAACTGCCAAAGTATTACATTTAAGCTACTTCACGGATTTAAGTCGCAGTATACAAGCATTTGACATATGGCTCTTGGTCCCGTGATAAGGTTTGCTCTCGGTCGAGCAACTGTAAATACACCCAATTACACATCATTCTTGTCATACTTAGCTTACTTCTAATAATTGTTAGGAAAAAAATGAATAGATATGGCACAGTGCTAAAACGGGGTGCTGGAGCACTGACCCACCTAATTAACGTGAGGTACTCTGTGTGAAGAATATTTTAACACAAGCCACTAAAAAGAAAGAATTTATGAGAAGTACAACAACTAATCGGATGCCGAATTGCATTAGCAAAGGGAATACATTTTCGCTAAAATAATGATAGTAAACGCTCCACAAAATCACATTGTACTTATTAGATATATAGTAAGTACACCTTTTTAATTTAAAAGACCACAAGAGAGACCACAATCTTTCAAGGACATGAGGTCAGTAACATGAAAGCAATTTTCATATTTAAAAACGATTCATGATTAACGTGATTTAGTTGCTGATACGAAAGTTGAACACACAACCCATCAGAACCCACAACAGAATTGTTAGAGGTAGAATTGTCTATTTTTTGGAATACACTGAAGAGATGACATCTATACATCATTTAGTGTTTTTGAAGTCACTCTGCTGGATTTCAAGCTATTGTGACGGAAAGATCATATGAAATTATTAGAACTGAACTTTGTCTAAAGCCTTCGCCGATTA
This sequence comes from Platycnemis pennipes, assembly GCA_933228895.1. NCBI lineage: Eukaryota > Metazoa > Arthropoda > Insecta > Odonata > Platycnemididae > Platycnemis > Platycnemis pennipes. The sequence goes on along the minus strand of OW121851.1, from coordinate 131,855,342 downwards.
GTTGGCTGCCACAAGTCAAGGTCTATTTCTTGCCATCGGTACAGTATCACCATGCTTGCTCATTACATCTGACTGAGAAACAAAGTCTGTACTACAAGTTGGTCATTTCAGGCGGCAATCCGTTTCACATTATGTAATCACGGTGAACTATTTAAGAAAGCCACTAATAAAAAGTGAATACATTTCTGTACTGAATGAAAACTATGTTGCCTAAAAAAAATTTAGGCGATTATTTGGATACAGACTTGGACTGAATGAACTTGAAAGTCCTCAATAGTTTTGAGAAAATGAGTTCTGAGATCTATGATGAAGAAAGTTAACAGAAAAGTAATTAGAACATATCCTAATTTTCACAGTAAAATCAGCCAAGATTACCCTAAAATAAACATTACATCTTGGCGCGTTTACCAGCATTGGAAAAACCTGATTTTCCTTAACGACCTGATTGACTGCTCACAATAAAATAAGCCAAAAGGTTGCCGAGAAAGAGGGAAAAACAATAAGGAAACACTTGGAATACGTGGACGCGTGGAATATCGTCGCGCGGACTTTAATTACCCGAGCCTCCGCAAGTGGGCAAAGACTCTAAGGTGGAGATGCCACTTCTTATGCCGGGCGGCACGACGTCCCCTACAGAATCGAGGAAAACCGAACAATGCAAGGGCGAACGACCGACCCACCCGCCGCCACCCCCTCACCCCCCTTCGGGGTAGAGGAAGTGGAAAAAACAGGGGCGTAGCGAGAAGCGTGAAATTAGCTCCCGCTCCGATTCTTCCCTCGCTCCCCCGACTTAACTCCGGCCCCGGCATCAGGAGCAGCGTTTCCCGCCAACCTCTCCTTCGTCCGCTCGTCTCCCGGCATCCACCGGCAGTGCTTTCTAACGAGAGAGGCATCCACGAAGGGATTCATTCCCCTCCCCAGTCTTTCAGCACCCGTGACACCACATTTTCGCCCATATGATCAGTGGGCTTAAGCGAGTAACTGCGGTCGCGGGACTCGCTGATCACGTATCTACGTGAAGACAATTCCTCCACATACATTCAGCAATTGGCAAGATGACGGAGATAACAATTAGCAATTTAAAAGAGGTGCTTAAGCATTATTTGGACAGATTCCTCTAAGTTCATAGGTACAATTTGTTCGTGAAATAGAAACATACTAGATGCGGAGAGATTTCAAAAGTTTAGTCAAGGAATGCATTCCGTTCTCTCTGTCCTAAATTTAATTAATTTACATTTTTAGGCATCTAATCCAATTTATTAAAGACCATGGATAGAATTTCGTGCTATAAAGTCAAAGCCTCTCTTTTACTATTGCATTCAGTTGATCACCCCGAGATCTAGAATTCACATTACAAAGGCACCCCAAAATTTAGCCCAATTACATGAATATTCCTCACGCATTTTTCCCCGAAGGTAATTAAAATGTAGTTATCCCTGCAATATTGTCTTTTCATGACATAGTCAAGTAAGATAGAGTGAAGCTTTTAGAAAAGCAACTACTCGTTAAATATCTAGAGTTACCGTCATTCGTTACTGCCAACAATGCTATAATTAACACAGTAACCACTGTGCGGATCTTCATAAAGAAAAATTTAATTAGTACTTTACGAAAGAGTATATGAATCGTAATAATGACGCGGATTTTACTCTGAATTAAGGGGAATTAAAATAATAGCACATTGTTTTACAGTCCCTTAACAAACACCATGTTAGAGGAAAGATGCAATAAAAGATCCGTAACGGTTATGCACCGAGATAAACAAGCCTAAGGCATTCGTGGAACTTTGCGTCCTTCCATGATATTTTAAGGAAGGTAAATAATGTAACTCGCAACAAAACAGTTTCCTAAGCTTCCTTCGCGTTAACTAAAATACAACCTAAATCCTTCTCAATGGGTACTAGAACTCGGAAACATTAAAATGCAATGGCTCCCTAACATGCTAGCCTCTCAATGTAGTTAGTTCTTCATCTCCATTGGGAAGCTTTGGTAATGTTTATATTTCCCAAAGGCCAAGTTGCTTTGCTTCATATGCTAATGGATGCAGCAATACATGTTCTCTTAATGACAAAAATTTTGTACTGCAAGATCACCCTGATATGATATGTTAGATAAAAAACCGAAATGCTTCCTACCATATATTATCATTCACTCTGAGCACTGCAACGAAGGAATTACAGATGATGATAAATTCTTCTTTAAGGCAATTTTTCATCTAAATGATTTAATTCAAATTCGGTGCATTATCTTTAGAGGAGGTACACGCAAAATATGTATTGCCACAACTATTTACTTCCAATTCATAAGATAAAAAGACCTAGTTTTTAAGCTCAAAAGATTTCGATTCTTATGGCACTAGAATGGAGACCATGCTCCCAAAGCCATAATTCCTCAAGTTAATAACAATTACCTCTCTTATATCTTGGTTTGGCTCCTATTCATATCAAAAAATTCTTCGCTGTATATCCATAAAATCTATTGCTCTTTGCAGCGTTCTACACAGAAAAGAGAAGATAAAATAGACAACAATTGAAACAGTTTTCTGTGCTACAAATCCGGTCCAAAATGTATTATAAGGGTGTCTACTCCAACCGGGGGATACATAGAAATGTAATTGCATCCGTGCGTAGCTACCTAGGTCCTCTAGGAAAATCAAGCAGCGCCGCATCGAGGCAGGTATGGAATATTTGTTATGCACGATACGAGTGGTTCCAGCAGGCTTGCCGCATAACAGTATGAGACAGAAATGAGTGGCACAGCCCGTCACTGTAGACGTAGCCCTTCCGACTCGGGTCGCTAGCAGGGTGACCGAGAGACTCACTGGCATTGAGAGGAAGGGACGAGGTGCATGTCATGGACGCGGCGACGCCCACGCTGGCCGGGCCGGAGGATGCGGCTCCCCGCTGGTGCGCTCCGAAGGCGCCGCCCAGGTGGTGCACGTGGTGGTGCCGGTGCCGGTGCTGCTGCGGGTGCAGCTGCGACGACAGCCCCTGGGCGCCGCCGGCCGACGAGGACGAGGCGGCGGCGGCGACGGCGGCCGCGGCAGCCGCCGCCGCTGCGGCCGACGCGGCGCCCGAGGCGTGGTAGCCCTCCAGGACGGCGGGAGGCGTCAGCCGAGGAATCGCCGCCGGGACGGCATGCCGGTGGTGCGCGGGGAGCGGAGCGGCGGGCGGGTGGTGCACGACGGCGGAGGCCGGGGCCGTGGCTGCTGCTGGCGGCGGCAGGCCGCTGGCGGCCTCGGGGCGACGAAGCACCACGGCCTCCCTGCGCCCTGGGGGCAAGCGGAGAAGGAGCAAGAGCCTGCGAGGCCTCCTCGCCCTCGTCCGCTGCGGACCTCCGCCGTTACGGTTCCGCCTGTCCAGAGGCGAGGACACCCAACCGCTCGCGTCCACCCCCGCCGACTCCCCCTCCTGCCCCGTCCCCCCCGCCGCCCTCCCGCCCCCTCCCTCCTCCCCCCCCTCCTCCCCCCCCTCCTCCCGCACCTCTGAGACCTTCTTCCCCTTCACTGCACATGCACGGCAAGGCACGCGCGGAGGAACCTCACGGCGGTTATGGGTTATCTTTCCTCCTCCTCCTCTCCTCCTCCACGCGACCCTTATCCCGCCTCCTCAGAGACGCCACCGCCCGATAGCACTTCCTCCTCCCGTCCGGCCGCAGGCTTGAACGTTCCTCGCCCCATCACTCCATGCCCTCCGGGGGGCGCGCCGGCTCCGACCGCCGTGTCTCCGGGGCGGAATCGGTTCGCGAGGGGGGCCTCCCAGACGAGTGCTTTAGCGAGAGGGGTCAAAGGGGTACTGGGCACTGAGCGGCGGGTCTTCGGCTCGCGAACAGACCACCCGGACACACCACAGCGGACAGAATCGACGTCACTCCCCCTTAAAGGCACTCTCCCGCCACAGTGAAACCACAAGAATGACTCGTCGCGAAGGATGGAGACTCCTCCGACTCCTCTTTCCTGCTCTCCGGAGACTCACGTCGACAATCTCTTCGGGTGGGGGCGGCAGGAATCCCTCCGCGGGACGAGAGCGCCCACCGCGACCCTTCCCGGAACAGGGTGGCTACTGCTTCCGGGGGCAAGCACGCCGGTGAGAGAGAGAGAGAGGGAGAGAGAGAAAGCCGTCTCGCCGGCCACGAAGCAGCGCGCGTCGCCGTCCGTACACGGAGCTGTGCCCGCCTCGACTGACTTCCCCCGCGCCCGCCGCCGCCACGCCTCCTTGCGGCCCGCCTCCCGCCTGCGCGGCGAGTCCGTCGGCGACGGGTGGGGAGGGCTCGCCTCTCCAGGGGGGCGGGGCGGATGGAGGCGGAAGGGGTGAGGTCGAGTTAGGGCAGGGACGGGCGCGCTGGAAGAATATCGGGGCGGATATGTATCGGAGGAGGAGGGGGGGACGAAATACATATAAATACGTTCGCGTATAGAAATGTACCCCTAAAGTTAAATGCATGAGTGTGCCGGTCCGAGGGTTTGTGTGCGCGCATGTTTATGGGGGGCGTTTGCATTTTTTATTCGCGTCCTACGGGTGCGGGGGCGTCCTGTTTCGTACTTGAGGGGTCAGCGGGGAAGGGGGTTTTCAGAAGACCGCGGAGAGGGGGCAGGGGAGGTATCACGAGCTGGATGAAGACCGCTCTCCATCGCCCGTCTTTCTTACCCATTGTCACTCTCTCTCTCTCTCTTCCATTTCCTTCTGCTGCCGCTGCTCGGCCGGGTAAGAAGGAGGAGGAGGTGGGCTCGTGGGTGTCCCCGGGAACTTTCTCCAAACCCTCTCCGGCCCCCGCAAAACCCTTGCTCCCCTCCTCCTTCGCTCGTCCGGATTTCAAGGGTACAACAAGCCTTTTCCCAGCCGGTATCAGGGGTTCGAATCTGATTACTGCCAATTCTCAAGTAGTGAGGCCATTCTACCGATATAAACACTATAGTCAGGAATGTCAGGAAAGAAGCGATAAAACCACTCAAGTTTGGTGGAAATAAATCGATTTTCTTTGAAGAACTTGGAAGGACGACCTATCGGGAGGTTTATAATAAAGATAACTAGGAGGTAACTAGCTACGAACATTCGTTTTCACAAGGAACTTCAACGAAAGGAGTCACTGATAAGCCATAGCTAAGCACTAATGAATCATGGAACATTGATTTGTATTTTTGCATAAAGATTTTTTAAGAGCCGTACGTTTTGGCATTATTTCTCGAAGGGGATAACCATCGATCCATGACTACTCAGACTATATGAATCGTTTTCACCTCTGTTCCATTATATAAACCTTTCCGATTTTGGACTTTTCTCGGAAATCGTTTCAATTGGTGGAAGGTTGGAAGAAGGTGCAACATTATGATTACAATTACTGATGGCAAAATGAGAAGCAAAATAGGAATTGGTAGGTACAGTCTCACATTTGATGACTTTACCTTCAGCCTTTTTTAGGAAACGATTGTATTATCAATACGTGTTCAACATGTACTCAGAGAGTTAGGTACATGCAAATACTTCAGGTGTCGTTCCATCACCTTCAATTTCGCATTTCAATTCTTCAATTCCTACACCCTCTTTCATATCCTCGGCATGTCAATTTAAATAACGCAGGGGAACACAAGTTACGCACACTCCTGATATTAGTTCAGCAATCTATTATCACTGAAAAGTCATATACGGTTGGATACCGAAGGAAGGTAAACTACTAAATAAACTAGGGAAGAAAAACAGTGCCCAGGTGGGAATGTAAATGCTAAGTGATTGCATGGTTATTCTATAACTAAAACTGATAAAATATACTAACTCATAGATCTGCAATTTACAGCCCTCTTTAGATTAGGCTCTTAAGGAATTTACACCTTTTAACCTAACACATATACACTTATCTCCTTTTTCAAACGCAGTAATGCTTAAACACAACACAAGAATACAGAAATATTTGGATGTTAAGTAAAAACCAGATATAGTAAACGTTATTTATTATAAGGAAGTGTAACTGCAAAGATGGAGAATTTCAATAGATTACTTCTGTATATGATGCCATTTGAAGTAAAGTTTCCTTGCCGTCAATAATTCCAGGCATAAATTTGTGGAAATCTATTTTGCATGAAAAACACAAATTTTGTATGATTTTAATGAAATTTTGTTTGGGAATGAAATATAAGGGGAAATATATAAGACTTGAGTTTTCCTTTCTAAGCTTCTATTAGTGTCTTCCTCAAGAGATAGTTTGAATACTACTAGTTCCGATACCAATTCAAGAAATTGCTCTTTAGGGGTCATGCTTACAATAAGTAACTCATTTTTATACTCATTTCCAACCTCTCCTCCAACTTGGTAACATTCTCTCAGCTCCCTCCTTCCCCGTAAATTACAAAGCAATGCCAATGTAGGTACCCTCTGCCTTGTGAGGATAAATCTGATATTATTTAGAAATAAGAAATGAATTTCATAATGCTACAGATTATTCACTAATTATAATGAGTATCATCATGATTATTTGTACGAAGATGACATTCTAATGTATCGTCCCTCACATAAATGGATAACAGGACCCTGAAGACCCTTTCCTGTCGACTGAGCGTCGTAACACCCTCCCTCCCCCCACCCTCAGTTCAGTGTTACGTAATTTACGGGCAGCCACCTACGCCAGACGGCGTAGGTGGCTGCCATTATTCCTCCATAAATTGTTCTCTCCTCTCCAATATATTTGTTTTCTAATGGACATTCAAAATATTACAATATTTTAAAGCTTATGCCTGATCAAAATGTCAACGAACTATAAATAGCTCTATAATAGAAACGAATAAACAGCTCTATTCTGGATTCTACTGCCACCCATAGATCTTCATTGAAGAGAGTTTCTCATGGTCTACGTCGAGAATAACAAAATCTGACGTTTCCGCGAATTTTGGAAGACTTTTCCGGATTTAATTCCATTTAATTTTGGAAGACTTTTCCGGATCCATCGCCTTTGCCTCATTAATTTAGAGAATACGCATCATAACGGTTGGACGTTGTTATTTCTTCTAATAAGGTGGAGAAAAGGGGTTTGTAAGAGAGTTAGTTGCTAAAGGAGGAGTCAAAAGAGATCGGGGATGAGGATTTAAAAATCTGTAAAAGAGAAATCTGGAGTGAATGAGAAGCGGTCTCCTTAAAGAGAGATGACTGGTTCAAAGTTGCTACAAAAGTAACGATGCCATGTATTGGTGTTTGAAATTATTACTGCTTTTATTGAATTAAAAATAATATTCTTTAATTTTTAATCCAATGAACGTGAAATATAAAAGTAAGTGAAATTCAATAATTACTATGCTGCGATAAAAACAAATAATTAACACGGTTATTTTATGATATATGGGATTCCTTAATTATGGGAATAAATTACCTATACTGTGATTTCGAACGCCATTGAATGACGAATGGTGTGGTGTAAAGTATACGACTAGCTTCAGATCCCGAGGGTGCAGGTGGAAGCAGAGATTTTTCCTTAACATTCAGGATCGCACTTTCATCTACATCTACACGATACCCTGCAAGCCACCGCTAGGGTGTGTGGCAGGGGGTGAAGGTCACCAAGCATGCACTACTAACATGCAAGCAAGCAACTAAAGGGTCTCATGCAACTAGATTGTTAGAATCTATAATATTTGAGGGGTTAATACATGCATCATGCACTACAGAATACTCTAAAATATTTCCCCTACCTATCCCTTTCCTATGCTGCCTATTCTGTTCTCTTATAGTACGGGGGAAAAATGCCATTTGAATCTATCTGTACGACAATCTATCTCTCTAATCTTATTTATCTGGTCGAATCTAGCATAATACGCGGGTGTTTTTAATATGTGCCTAACATCTTCAGTAAAGCTATCCGATTGAAATTTCTGCAATAGATTTAATCTGAACTTTAATATACGCTCTGATAATGATTCCCACCCTAATTCTTGTATTAATTCTGATACACTACTCAACCTATCGTAACACCTTTTGACGAACCTAGCTGCTCTACGCTGCACACTGTCTAGTTCTCTCATCAAACCTAATTCATTAGGATCCCATACACTGGCTGCATACTCAAGGTGGGGCCTAACTAGTGAAAAGTAGCATCGCTCTTTTGTCTTCTCATCACATTTCCCAAGTACTCTTTTTATAAATCCTAGCTTTCTCTTCGCTCGGCCGCATATTTCCCTTATGTGTCTTCCCCACGATAAATCTTTAGTGATTGTTACACCTAAATATCTTACGGTTTCAACGTTTTCGATCTTCGTGTTATTAATTCTATAGGATCGCTCTATCGAATTATTCCTCCTCCAAAAATTGATAGCTACACACTTTTTAAGGTTGAGTTCTAACTGCCATTTGTCGCACCACTCTTGAATTGCATCTAAATCCTTGCTAAGTGATTTCGTGTCCTCTTCGTTTGATATACCCCTGTACACCACCGCATCGTCTGCAAAAAGTCTAAGGTTACTACTAACTACGGTACCCAAATCGTTTATGTATAAAAGAAATAGAAGCGGACCTACTACGCTACCCTGGGGAACTCCCGATGTGACTTCGATTGTGTCCGACATGATACCATCTATGACAACCCTCTGCTCTCGTCCACTTAAGAATTCTTTTACCCAGCACACAACGTCTTTCTTTATACCAAAACTCTCTAACTTCAAGATTAATTTGTCATGAGGAACTTTATCGAAAGCCTTTTTAAAATCTAAAAATATCGCATCACCTTCAGTACTGCTTTCGCCGTGTACTAAAATATCGTGTACGAATAAAGCTAATTGTGTCTCGCAAGATCTTTCTACCTTTCCGGAACCCATGCTGGCTGTTTATGAGTAATCCCTGACTATCCAAATGCCCCATGATCGAACTGACTACTATGTGCTCAAATATCTTACAAGAGATTGACGTGAGTGAAATGGGTCTGTAGTTACTAGGTTCTTCCCTATCACCGCTTTTAAATATAGGTGTAATGTTAGCTAATTTCCAATCCTTGGGTACTGTGTGGTTCTTTAGTGTTTTATAGAATATTATTTCTAGATAGGGGGCTATTTCAGAAGCTAATGTTTTATATACTCTGGAAGGAATTTGATCGGGACCTGGTGATTTGTTTTTACTTATGCTTTTTAACTGCTGCTCTATTCCGCGACATGAAATGTTTATTTCGGGCATTTGCTCACTGAAAGTGTTCGGCGGTGGTTCCACTGCGTTTTGTGGTTCCACTGCGTTTTGTGGTTCCACTGCGTTTTGTAAGCACTTTACCGCTGTGTGGAGAGAACATCACGTTCAGTACTTCTGCTGTTGGAAGATACGATAAACCGTACTCTTTGAGCCTTTCGCTAAGAGCACGCTAATGCTAACTCAGGATTGCCCTCCACCCTTAAGACATCCCTTGTAATCTCCAGCCAATCATTATCTATCCTAAAGAATGCAATGTCTTTAATTGTTGCTCACATGCCCTAAGTCACTCATACCACAATTAATCAGCAAACTACCTGGGAACAATTTCTGTATAAAAATATTTTACCGATCAAAGTAAAAATTTCAAAAATAAGCATTTTGCATTTCAGTAGCTTACAAAGTTTATAAATATATATAAATAGTATCATAATTTAAAATTGATTAAGCAATACTTTTTTTATAATTTCATCAATAATATTTACTACCTACAATTATTGCTATTTTCAAGTAGAGAAGAAAGAATAATCATTAAATAGCAATTCCAACGAATTAACTATTTCACAAATTGCTTAATAGAAAAATATGTCCAAAAATACGATGCATTGAAAATAGAAAAAAAGGATACAGGTTGGACCAAGTGTGGGCCATTGTGAGCCCACCACCTTTTTGCTTCGAATAATATTATGTGCACAAAATGAGCAAAACTAAAAATCACGAAAAATATTATAAATTATTTAATTGGCAATATAAAAAAATTCAAATTTCTAAAAAATACAAAAGCAAATTGGAGGGCATTTTTTATCCCTCCCTTGGTCCTGAAACGGTTTAGTCTCGGGAGAATTCATTTTTGGCCTATGAATACATATATTGCTACATGGTATAGAGGTCTCAAACTGCAATGAGTGGCGTTCACCAAAATACCGAAGAGATCATTTGGAAAAAAACTGCTAGCGAAGTAGCAAGTTAACACAATCCAAGGTTTTTACTTCTAGTCCAGGAGGATAACTACTGAGAATAAAACGAAAGAAGATTTGGATCCTTAAGAGAGTGACTAAAGATAATAAATTCCAAAGGCGACAGCAACAAATAACCCTGGATGGCTTCAAATTAGTGAAGACTTACTTCACTTACGTCACCATTAATCATAAAATCCAGTGGATTTCAAAATACTTCCCAGAATCCTGAGTGGTCGGCAAGACCTCGCCTGGCATGAAGAATCTCATTATGACACTTTATTTCAGGAGATACATTTCATCCAAAATTATATCTTAGAAGCTGGTATTACTCAACGTCTAAATTATATCGAAAGCTATACTCTGAATCACCAACTTTAAAACAAATATCAAAAATATTTCCTAAGTTTCTTTCATGAAAGTAGTCCTATTAGAAAGCCATTCGAATATATCCTGATTCACCTTCCAACCTCCATCGCCAATCCTGACGATTCCTTTTTTTTTGGCCTTACAACTAATGGGATCTCGTTCATGCATTTCAAAGAACTTTTACAAGTTGCCACTTCCTTCCGCTATTCGACCTTTTCCGCAGACTGTCTCCTCCTCGTTCCAACTCCTCCAAATTTCTTGTAGCATTCCTCTTTCCCAGTGCGCACCACTTTCTTCCACCTCCTCCCCTTCTCCCATCCCGCCTCCCGTCCTCTCTCTCTCTCCGTGGGTTCCCATCGATCGCTCTCTCTCGCGGGAAGAGGATGGGTGGGTGGGCGGGCGAAGAAAGAGGGGGATGGAGAGACGGGGGGGAGGGGGCAAGTTGCCCCGGGCCAGGGGGCGAGGAAGAGCCTCAGGGGTGGCAGACTGAGAGGGACGTCGTCCTCCACTTGGGCGGAGAACCGCAGGCACCCCTCCTCCTCGACCCCGGTCGTCCCCCCTGGTGTCCGTATCGCTGGTTCCCCTGTCCTCCCCCTCCACCCCCGTGATTCACTTCTTTCGACTGCTGAAGGCGACATATTGGTCTCACTGTAGCTGCACAGTTCTCGATGACTAATGCGTGTGTTTCAGGATTTATGAATCAATTTTATTGCATGCATAGCAAGTATATATACCTAAGAAGAGCATAAAATCTGGGGACAATCGCATTGGAGGATGGAGCTCACTTCCAAGTTCAACGACGTGTGTGATGCACACATCAGGATGGTAGGTGTCACCCGAGTCCTCAGTGATTTCCCAGGAAGATCTGATATTAAAAAAATGACATAGTTTGTGTAGCTACGTATGTCCAGAAAAGTTCTTCCGGATTCGAAATTAGTATCTGCTGATAGACCAATGCTGACCAACTGAGCTGTCACACTGTCCTTGTAAACACAAAGTAGAGAATTTGCTATCCTTAAAAGCACCTATGTATTATTTATTTACAGTTTATAAACTTTAAAAAGTATTAATCGCAACTTTTACGCTATCATCTCCTCTTGTGTACGAGGACTGTCCAGAAGGTTTTGTTATTAAAAATGAATAAAACAGTTAACTAAAATATTTTTACTTTACATTTACAATAAGCCTAAGAATAATTTTCTGCGTTGTCTCACAGAGATTTCAACGCCAAAGACCCTTCGCGGAGGGCAACGAAAAATCATCTCTTATACCTGTTCAAAAGGCTAATAATGGTCATTGCATAAAAGATAAAGAGTTTATTATGGGACACAGTCACCGTTCTTCAGAGCTAAGAGAGTCGTGAGAGGTCGCAGAGAAAATGTGGCCTTCTCGGGCACCAATATGCGAAAATTTTACCCAGCAGCAAAGATGAAAAAAAAAAATAGTAGAAGACTGAACAAGGGGCTTCTAAAAGTTGGAAGTCTATGTTGCGGCTAGAGAAAATGTAGCATTAAACCAGCAAAGGAAGAAACATAATAAGACGCCTCGTAAAGCTGTCTCTTCATACTCAAAACTCCATAAAAATTATCACAGGAGAAATATAATATATTTACTCATGATAGTCCACGATGAATGGGGAGAAAGTAAGCGGGGGTAGACCCCGGTTGAAAAAGAGGCTAGGCCATTGGTTAATTCCGGCTTTATTAAACCGATACGAGGAAATGGTGAGAGCGATATGGGGTAATTAACTTACGGAGGCCTGACAGCCTGAGGTGGACAAAGAGCTCATAAAACCAATGGGATCCGTGATAACAAAGCGTCAAATGGCCAGTCAGCCAAGGGACGGAAGTCTGCGTTTGAGAATTACTGAGGTAGGAAAGAATGCTAATTAAAGAAATAATAACGTTTTCTGGATGCAGGAAGGCTATGAAACACACAATGAAGTCGGCTGGCATACACAAAATGGAATTGAGATATTTACGTTTCTGGTCAAGATTTTGATGTAACTGAATTTTGGCGTAACGATATATGAATCGAAATCCATATGGGGAAGGAATTCAAAAAGATAAGAGGTGGTAGCAGGGACTCTAGGTAAATACGGGAAGCAAAAATAAGTGAAGACTATGAAATATGCCAGCATAAGATCGCGAAATTTCTGACAGCAATGACCTTAAAACTGGGGACGTCTTCTGTCACATTTTACGAAGGCGTGTGGCAGGGATGCGAAAGGTCAACTGCAGTGAAGATAACTTTTAACCACAAAAATTAACTACTAATAAAGTATGATGTGCTATGCTCTTTTAAAGCCTAGTAAAGCCTTACAGAAGCATTAAATAAGTAATACGTAAAATATCAGCTAATTCTGGGAATACTTTGTGGAATAAAGTCATCGTAAGTGTGAAGACTAATATTCCACATTTTGTATTGTTACCCAAACGGTACTAACAACTCTACTCCTGATAATGACGCGGTAGCGTTTAAACCTGTCGAGTAGCAATAAAAATAGTAGAATATTACTTAGTGTTTTCACTCTCACGTTGAAGAATATATAGCCTTGAAGAAGGGTTGAGAGCGTAAATTGGGTAGAGAAGTAAGTTATGAATCGAACGTGATGGTGAGTAGTAGAATAACCTACTATAGGGATAAGGCATCATTAGCAGAAATGTAGAGGAAAAAAGGAAGTATTGAGTTGAAATGAAATGGCTCCAAGTAGGGAACATCTACATCCAAACGATGCCCTGCAAGCCACCGCGAGGGTGTGTGGCAGGGGGTGAAGATCACCAAGCATTTACTACTAACATGCAAACAAGCAACTATAGGGTATCATGCAACTAGATTGTTAGTATAGAAGTAGGAACAAGTAAGAGAAGAATGGTGAGTAGTAGAGCAAGGGCGAGGTAATTGATAGATATCCACGTGTACCTCTACAAGCCGTCTTCATGGTGTATGGCAGGGGTCCACCACCAGTCAGCCGGATACTGAACAGCATGAGGGACGTACACGATGAAAGGAGATCGACAGAAATGACTTTGGGATTAAAAGGTGGTAGATCCTATACGTTGAGTTTAAAAACGTACCATAACTGGAAGAACACTGATGACGACAGAGTTAACATAAAGGAGCAAAGTTATTGTTATTGAAATTTTTCGTTAGGAATCAATATATTGCAAAAGAACCCCTGACGTACTGATAATGTACACAAGGTAACGGCACTGTGAGTCAAAAGACGTGACCGTTTGAACATCGTATATTGCTAACGTGATCGGCTAATGTTTTCCTCAGGGTGGAAATAATAATGACTCTTGGTTTTATTAAAATGATATTTAAACGCGGTAGTATTTTTGTGAAGTGCCTGAATGGTAATAAGTGTTCCCTCTGATTGGTAATGCTTGCCTGGCGGTTGTTGACCCCCTGCCACACACCCTAGCAGGGCTTTCGGAGTAATTTATAGATGTGGGTATTGTAATAAAGCCCAGGATGGCAGACGCTCCGCTCCGAAAATCCGTATGGGACGCTCGAGTGAATTAGGAGAGGAAGGCGACATCCGATGATATTCTGCCAGGGGAGTGGCTGTAGCGCGGCCAAGCGAGTAAGGAGCGGTGCGCGTTGTGACATGCTACGCATAATTCTCACCCATGCGATGGCAAATCCAACCGAGAAAATGCCACTTGGACATTACCCAGGAGCTGAAGTTCGAAACAAGGACCACAAGGAGAGATTGAGTTTACACGGACGTAACTACTCTTGCAATATTCAATCTTAAAATGTAAGATCTTTTGGAACGATTGAATAAAGATTTAAAGACATGAAACCAAATTCTTCAAGATGATTGGCCAGGTTTGGGACAATATTTCTAAAATTTTAATTGCTTTCCTGACCTTGGAATTTTTTTCCGTGTCTGCCTCGTTTCCATCCTCACTAAAAAAAAGCTTGATTCATTCCACACACTCATGATAAATCCAAAACACGAAGTACCAGAATTATTCACTTTTCTTTAGAGTTATCAAGTCAACTTAACAGTGATAACTAAGCTGAGGGCATATAGGCACTAAATATGAAGAAATAGGCAGCCTAAATAGGCACTTGAAATAGGCGCTTAAAATATTTTTTGCGTTTCGTACAATTCTGTCGGTCCTGGAATAACAAAAGGCTAAGCCTGTAATCAGGTATTCCAGGGACCAGACAAACAGAACTTGACATACATCTTGGGTAGTGAAATACCCACCCAGGCAGGACTCGAACCCGAAATCCCTAGATTAGCAGGCGAAGACTTCACCCCTCCACCACCGCGGCCAGCTAATAAACATAATGCGGCTTATTGCCACATAGAAGCATCTGAAATCTTAAGTTTTGGCTAAAATACACGAATACTTTTTGGTAAAACTGATAGAGAGCAAAGAGGATAAAAATCCAAATAAAATTGGCTTATAAATTGAAGAAACATTAAACACAAAAGATTTACTTATTTCAAGTTACATTACAATATATTTCTCTATATGTTCTCCCTAAAACTGATGCCGAGATTCACTCAGGAATATTTTTTAGAATGAAAATGACTTCTCAACCTCACGTGAGGTGATAGGGCATTGCTTAAATGATGCAAGCTCTTCTGCTGTCATCTTTGGTCCTGGAGCAACCGAAGTCTCTGATAATTAATTTAATGACAGCAATACATAATGGTGCCTTCAAAAATACTTTTACTACGCTTGAAATCACCACATTTACGTAGGGAAACTTGGATCTCATCTACTCTACTAATCTGTGTAGAGCATGTGCGACGCATGTGACAATATGACATGCACCATCTTGGGGTAAAATACTCAATACTTGCCCAGCTTATAGCATATACGATGGGCTATCCGTTATTAGCTCTAAAAACTTCTCATCATTATTTTCTGTTGGCCACAAGAATTTTGAAGAAAGGAAAATTCCAAATAGTTAAAGAAAATAAAAAATATGTGTAATACAGAAAACAGTAGAGAACCGATTGATGCTCTACTGTATAAATATGCATAAAAATATGTGAGCTCAAAACTTCTCAAAGCTTCTCTCACTATTCTATCAATCGTGCTATAGTTGGGGTTTGCAATTTCCCTGAATAGTGCCTACTAAATGAGGTGGCATCACTTCATCTGGAAACATCTTATATTATTGTACGATGTTGTTGTAACTTAACGTTTTTTGGGAACGAGGCACTAGTGACTGAAATTCGTGTTTCACTGGATAGTGTGTATGTGGGGTACAATAATAGGATTAGGCAGATAGTGAAATTGAACAGCCCGACACTTAGCCCTCAGCTTCATTTAGCTGTTGATTTGGAAGTAAAAAGATACATTTGAGAGCTCTTTTGCGCCGGTCAGAAAGAAAAACGGGCATTAATGCGACGAATTAACAAATTAAAGTAACTTTTGTAGACGCGAAAATAAAATTCTGGACGGTAATCGATTCCTCCGTGATTTATTCACTCAACTGTCAACCAAAAATAGCAGTAATTTTACCTTCACAATCAATAAATAGTGACAATAATTGTGATTTTCGGCTAATAAAGACTAACTAAATTCTTGCTGGGCCTCTAGGTTTCAAGCCTATTTTATATATTATGTTATTTTTAACTTGTCTTTCACGCACAGGCCCTTTTATACAGATATGAACCAGCTATAATCATTATTTTTTAATTTGTTTTTAAATAAATATTTTCAAATGGTTACTGATATTTTTCAACGAGGTCAGTTCAGGACCTCCGGAACCAACTCAACCTCCGGGCAACTGTTCATCCATTAATACATTTCTTTCCGTACTACAAAGTGTCAGTGCCGCTATTCATACTTTTTTATCGGTGTAAATAAAATAATGAAGGCTGAAAAATGGTATTGTATGAATGCATGCGTGTGATGAGGCGCATTGCCTGTGAAAAATGAACACTGTTTTTTCATCGACTATGCCTCCCAATTGCCTCATAAAAACGAAACATTTCTTTTTATACCTGATTCAGCATTATTTAGAATTTATAACCCAATGATTTTATAATTTTTAAATCCAATCGCACGAAGATTGTTGATGGTTAAGTATAGTATTGTTGGAATGCGAGTCTGTGGGCCCATTGCATGTGGGAATTGAACGCTGTTTTTACATCGACTATATCTCCCAAACCCCTCATTTACACAAACCATTTCTTTTTGTACCTGCTTCAGGAACATTTAGACTTTCTATCACAATGAATTTCTAATTTTTAAACCCAATCCCACGAGGATTAATGATGGTTAAAGTATAGTATTGATGGAATGAGAGTGTTTAGGCCCATGCGTGAGGAAGTTGAGCACCGTTTTTACACCGACCATAGCTCCCAAACCCCTAACAAACACGAAACAACTCTTTTGTGTCTAAAAGAACAACATTATGACTTTATAAAACAACGCTTTATAATTTGTAAACCCTGTCCCACATGGACTTTTTTAGCTCCGAAAATCCCATTTTTTCCAAATTTCTCAAATTCAAGTGTTCTTTTCTCAGTGAGAAATGCTCATGTACTATAATTATTAATGTATTCATACACTAGGTACGTATGAGTGCTACGTTGATAAGAACAGGCCAGTTTTCAAAAATTATTTCTTGGTGTAATTTTAGGCTAAACTTGTGAAAAAAATGAATTATGGAAGTTGCATTTACAGCGGCAAAAAGACACTTATTCTGGCGAAAAGTACATTTAAAACTACTCTGATAACATGTAGACTTCATTTGCTTTCTATTAATACCTTTTACATGCGTATGTCACGTAAAACCGGTCTGCTGCATCCTGCAGAAAAATAGCGTAAAAAGACGATTTTCAGGCGTTAACGCTATGCATCCCTGCCTATAATTCAGGAGTGAAATTTTTTCTACGAAAGCAGGGAACGGCTTTTGGCTCAGGCTCAGGCACAGTATACTCAAGTTTACAGTATATATGCACCAATTTTGGTTGAAATCTAAGGTGGTGAAGTAAGATATATCTGAAAATTTTTCGATTTAAATTTGAATGACCCTCTTGCCTCCAGCGATTACATGATCGAAGGTAATTAACCAAAATTGAATTTGACAAACGTAGGATCTGTATCGACACCGACATATAAATCTACAGCTTTGGATTCAAGAATGCAGTTTGCTTCTTCATCCAGATATTCTGTTGCCTATAGAAAACCTACTCATACGCCATGATGGCTTGGTTTTCTGATGGCCAGAATTGACACGTAGTATAAAAGATGAGTAAAATCGGTTGCAATAGTGTACATTAAGTGGGTGAAAATGACGTTCGAATTGATGTATCGGGGACGCACATTATTCCTGTCATGCCTCACGTATTTAAATTATTTTATCTGCAAAGTATAATGCAGTATTTAGCCATGTTCCCATGATTATCAATACTGGCTGTAAAGGCAGAGCAATTTCGGGCAGTATCTATTTAAGTAAAGCTTAAAATTCTTTAAATAAAGCTTCAAAAACAAGTTTTTGGCAGTTGTAACCATTGCATGTACGGATCACGTAAAATTACCTTAGTTATTTTCCAACTCTATATATAATAATACTTTGGATAATTTTTCTTTATGCATGTTTATAGACCGTATTTAAACCCTAACAGAAAAAAAATATGAAGAAAAAACTGAAATAACTTCACATCCACACTAAAGAGAAGTTTGTTGACGTTGAGAAGAATATTGCTTTTTTAGGCCCTTAAATAGGCGATATCATCAGAAAAAGGCATAAACAGGTAAAATAGGCATTTTTAGGCAGTAAAAATTGCTTTAATTTCGCCATAAATGACCCTTAATGATCTTATAACTTCATAAAAATGGTTCCCAGAGTAAAAGAAAAAATTGGAATTTTAGGCAATGTCCTAAGCTTAGTGATAAGAATATCTACGGTCATTTCTAAATTATTAGTATTCAAAATTCATTATTTTATTAAATACGATTGGTTTGAATGTAAGTTGGGATGAATTGTATGGCTTGTAATACCTACAATTGCTAGAAATTTTCTCCATTTGAAAATTTCTACTTCCTTAAATTATTTCACTTCTGAACGTGGTAAAGGTACCACCTCTCGTTGTGCTCAACTCTAAACTAACCACTATTATCGCCATTTATCCAATATTTACCCTTCAATTTATAATCAAAGGAAAACGCATTAAATTGCCTCTAATTACCTCCTGCAGCCAAGCAGAGTAAAATGCTTTTCACATTCGAGGTCTTGACATATCATTTCTACTTCCATGCCTGGAACATCTACATTTGCTATCATTGTCAAACATCAGGCTACTTTCATTCTCTTCCCATCCCATAAGCCTTATTAAAGTTTTAATGAAGCTACGGAGAACAGAAATAACGAAACATTTTGGTACTGGAGCTTATCCACCCTAGAGGAAAATAAATACCGAGATTGAATATTTTTTATATTATACTCTGGAGTTTTAAATCGAATAAATGACTGGCCTCCGCCTTCTCCAAAATAATAAGGGAAGGATTATGGGCATTAAATAATCCTTTTGATAATAAAATTCACTCAAATACTAAACGACCCGATAGAAGAAAAAACATTAACCAGAGAAATTAAATACGATACGTATTTCAATAAGTAAGGACATATCAGTTTGATATACGTACACAGCTGAACTTTTTCACGATACAAAATGTGCTCACTGGAAATTTAAATACGCACACGTTTTAGAAATGATGGCAAAAAACAGGAAATTTTTTTCGCGATCCTCTATCAAAACATTAAATTTCAATAAAGACGGGATTTAATTACATTTCTTTGAAAAAGCGTGCACTTGAAGATAAAAACGGCGGTACAGTCAAACTCTCCAGTTGATAAAATTTTATCCACTATTTCATCAACTTCAAAACCAAAAACATGACAATTTGGAGAGGCTACGATTTGTATTCAAAAAATGGTACAATCGAAACCAAGGTTGAACATTGTTCTGTAGTTCGCATTTCCATCGCTCAGAATGATGTTTCAGGAAATATACTAACGATAAAGTCCTCATCCCCAACGGCCAGTTTACGCGTTTCCACGGTTGAACGTCTTCCCGGATGTTCCGATCGATAGTCCATTGATATTTGTTCAGAGGCAGCGAATCATGACTCAGTTCCCGTTAACCGAAGCGCAAAAGTGCTTGTGTCACCTAATAGCACACCCCTTCATTCAGCATGATACCGATTTTCCTCTCTCTTCCTCAAAATTTCAGCCACCGAATGTCAACTTGCAAATTGGACTCGTCGTACGGCAGGAAGGGAATTCGTGATTGCATAAAATGGCAGACCGCGGCTACTATCTCCACATGAAGTGCCGGAAATTGTGGCATTTGCCTCACTCTCGGGGTTTTGACTGGAGACCGCCACAAACGATTTCCTAAGCTGCTGGTTGACTGTCGGACCGGAGTTATTGCCAACCTCTGCTGTAGAGAGGTGGGGGGGGGGGCGGGGGGAGGAGGGGAGCGGGATGATGAAATGGAAATGGCAGTGACGAGTAATTAACGGGAGCGATCAGTGCCGGGTCACATCGCTGGCATCTGTTCGACGTAGCATACACTAATTACGCCTGACTGATTTCGCGCACAATGAATCACAGACGAAATGGCTGGATATACGAGCTAGTTATTAGAATTTGAATGAGCGTGGTCGTAAAACTATGATTGCCTTGCTTCACTCAGAAGCATATATCCTTAACAGCTTATCATGATCGGGAACAGGTCAGAAAAATGACAAGTGGAAATAATTAATTCTTTCGAAAGGGACAAGCGTTGAGGAATAAATGTTTTAGTTCACAATAAACGCCGAATACTTGTATTGAATTATTCAAATGAAATATCCTTTACACTTTCGGCTCATGGCTAAGAAATAGGCTAAAATGAATTTTTTGCACACCAAGGAAAGGTAAAAATTATTCACCTCACAAAATGTTAGCCCAATTATTAACGGGGATGATGAATTTAAAAGGTAAGAAAAACTTGCGATCAGTAATGTGTAAAATTAACAGAAACATTTCAATACTCACTTTTCGGTTAAAATCACGACTCAACATCGATACACGTTGGAAATCTCTTCCCTGCCGACGAAGAGCGACTCCGTGCTCCTACCGTGCATTTGCACGAGCTCAATGCTAATTTCGCACTCATCTGTACGCGACACCACACTTCTAACGCCTTTCTTTTCCTTGGAGGAGATCGATTTCCTTTAGGTGCTCACGGGACGTCGTGAAATCGTTAAGAAAGACATTAGACCTAGGATGGCGGAATTAATTGCACGAGAACCTCTCTCCATAAAGGGACCGTTCGAGGTACTTCGCACCCACATCGCCGGGAGTCCAACCCGAGCCGAGGCTGTCCATATAAATAGCCTTCGTCCATGCTCTCGGCAGGCCGGAGTGTATTCTCCCACTGACCGCTGCTGGGCGTAACTCAAGCGATACATAGTGATGGACCTTAATGAAAACACTCCGTCCTCAGCTTCCTGTCTCTCCTTCTCTCGTCCGATCCACCTCTTCTCCCTTACCCGCCCTCCCACACCTTCGCTTCAACTAACTGCCAGCTCTCACCGAAGGCCCGGCTCCCCGCCCAAACCTTTTTACAGCCTTCGTCAAAAAGTTTCCACGCCCGCCGCCCGGTAACGCGTGAACTATTCCGAGACAATCATCTGGCAAGTGAAAGTACATTCCCGACTCAAGAGGGTCGGCCTCCACCCCTTTTCCAGCAAAATAAAAGCCCTCTCACCGGCGTTCCCCGGGACAAGCAGGGAAGAGGAACTGGCCGAGAATTTGGCACACGCATGAGATGAGATATTATCACCACAGTACACAATCTGGTGGGGGGTTTTACCTTAGATATCAACTCCAAAACAACACATGAGATACCTTCTAGCATAATACACGTTTTACGGAGATGGGTATCATTTTATTGCTCCAAATTCATTATCAATAATCGCGGTGACAGAAATTCTATCAAATTTAGCATTCTGAACTGCATAATTCACTAGTGAATGGGAAAATGATGATTTAGTATTTTCTTAATATCTTATATGTGCTCTTTCCGTGGATATATTTTTCGATTGGACGCTCCTCGGTAACTTCCTCTAAATAATCTTAGGAACAATTTACTCCCTAGGGTGTCCTTGAAGGACCCGAACACAATACACGAAGATGCAAAAATGTGTTTCAATTGTTCTCTGTAGATAAACTTGTACACATAATTGGAAAATATTTCTTAGAGCCAAATCTCACAACAGCCAGCACAAATTTCTTCTCCAGCTCCAAATATCATATGCCCCTAATACAGGTTTTTCGGATACATACATATTTGATTCATCTCTAGAAATACCTCAATTATGATACATTTAACCTTCTTCGGCGTTAACCTAACATTCTTCGTTCTCCATCAGCTATTACCTAGAAGAAACGCGCTAAAACTCGCTATATGCTGGATGCTCAATTTCTAAAGAAGAACGAATAGAGTTACGCAGTCTCCTAAGTGCGTGTATAAGTGTAAATTAATGGCGTATTGATAATGGTAATACAGGGGAACATCAACGGGTCTCTTGGCATTTCTTTGTCGCAAGAAAGCGTGTGTTTCGACGCAATGAATACGGAGACGAGAGGGCGGCATGAGTCGGGACGAGAGTCGAAAATGCGACGCATACTAAGGTGGCACTTTTTTGTTCGTCCCCTTCTCAAGCCACCGTTGAAGGTCAAGGGTGACGGGAAAGTGAGGAAGGACCCAAAACTCGGCACTCATTCCTATCCCGCTCTCTCCCGACGTTTATGAAAGGAGTTAATGGAGTAGGGAAATGCAATCCTACACATTTTTTTGGTCGTTTCCAAGGGAAGGAAGAGAGAGAGAGAGTAAAAGTAGGATGGGTTGGCATTGATAGGTTGACAGTAGAGCGAAAAGGGGTGGTGGGCGATAGGGAGGCGGCGACTAGAAGTGAGGGGCGTACATGATGCCCTTAGGACAGCGGGCGGGTCATAATATGCGTCGCCGGCTTTTAAAGGGCATGTGCCGACCGATATCGACACAAACACACGGAACTCACACAGACGCCTCAGCGGAAAGCGATTCACTCCCCCTGGTCTGCAAAAAGGACTATGCCCCTGGAGTGGGGGCGAAATATAACAACAGACACCTCTCTCTGCCACCGCACCCGACGGGAAGCAACTCCGAGCGCATCCTTTAGCTGGAGCGACGCCGATGGCAGTGCATTAAGTCCGAAAGCCACTTTCATTTTCAATATCGGGTCCAGGGCCAAGGTTCCCCCTCTAGGCAGAAAAAAGATCAGTTTTGGGGAGATCTCGGGAGCATACCTCGGAGGTATGATCTTTATACAGTTGAATTAATCATTTTAGCGGTTCAGAAATAGATTTTACAATGCAAGTGAAGAGATAAAGATGTTTAATTTGGAATCACTTCTTAATGAGTTTGAGTCGTGATGGCGAAATAGATGGATCAATTACGGGATCATCAACCAGTTTAACATTTTGCACTCCCTAATAGCGCATATTTGATAGCCAGGAGAATGAAAATAAGCAAAAAAAAATATTCCTAAAAAAGGATAAACGCATACTTGAGCCAGATAAAAGCCAAATTTAGCCATGATTTCGAGGGAACACTGAATATAGATTAACACAACTACACCAATTGATTTTAATCCCTCAGTATGATGTCCATGCATTTTACTTAAGGGAAAATACATTAAGAAGATAAATGCTTGTTTAAGCTGTAGAAACCAAGGGCATTAAAATGTACATATAAGTGTATATATTACGCTTGCCAGTCGCGCTCATTTTTAGAGCAACATGAAGACTCATCAAGGATAATGATACTAAATTACGCCACAAAGATGCTTAACCTAACGACGGTACAAGTTTGGACAATAACTACCCAATTCACCCCGATTTTCTGTAGACTTTCTCTCACGGGAAAGTACATAAGCTTAATACGACGCCCTCTTAAAACCAGAACGGCCGCGATTTTCATTCTTCAAGGTGCTCAAGGAGGGCGATGTGATTGCTACTTATTTTTTTATCATAAAAGTTAAATTACAATAGGCAACACTTATTAGAAATATCACCATATAATTAATGTTAGCTCTTTTATTAACGACAAACTTTTCTGCAAATAGCATCAATTTTCAGTCCTTTTTCGAGAATAAAGGTCTTCAAGCTTATCAACGTAATTTTGTTGTGGATTGTACTAAATTACCCTAAAATAACATAATTCGTCGTAAACACTCCAACAAAATTATGTACGATTCTTCGAGTAAAAAAGAGGATATGTTCTAGCAAAACGAAGTCTACTATCTACATCTACATAATACCCTGCAAGCCACCACAAGGGTGTGTGGCAGGGGGTGATTGCTCACCAAACATGCACTACATATCATGCATAAAAAAGGAATAGTATTAATATAGTAGTCAGAACTACACTATTTAAAAAAGATAGAAATTGCAAGGCAAACATGCAAAAACATTCTGTTAGTAGGGTTAGCTTTAAGTACTCATACCAACATGCAGCTACCAATGCTATACGTTACAATACTATCGTTATACATTCACGGTAGTACATACATAAAAGCAAGTAGTAATAGTATTAGCAGAATTTCGGTTTCAGCTATACCAACGGCTGAAGTAATATCACACCGTCTAAGCCATAGTTTATTCCTAAGACAAATACAACATCCACTCTATGGCCGGAATTCAAATTAGTGAGTTGATCTCCCAGTTAAGTACGGTGCAGACGCGGCTACTACCGCCGGCTACACGCATACAACAATCATCCGTTTTATTTCCTGCGTGCGCAATTTCCATAGCGTGTATTATATGACATGCACTCCTCTTATTGTGCTTATTTCAAGCAAAGCTATGATGTCACGATTCGTAGCACATGAATGAATCGTTTACTCAAATGCTTCGCCGGAGGCAATTTGGACAATATCATAGGGATTTCCAAAAATTCGTTGCACTGACTCCTAATAATAATACCCTAAGTATTTATTTCTGTTGTGGCATCGACGCTGAAGAAGGTGTGAGCATCGATGAGATCCAGTTTCTTTTACATAATCTCGCCATCCATTCCAAAACATCGGCTCCGATACTATGGATAGTGCTCATCTATGACTTCTCAGTACCCATTTACAACTCCTACAACAGTGTTTCTGTCCTTCCGATTTCTAAAAAACATAGTTTTTTTTTAAATTCTCTGAGCGGTTATTCTAATATCTGAGCTTCGTATTTGTTTCCTTCTCTTCTCCTTTTTCGCATCCATGCTAACAGTAAAGCATTCTTAGCCTTGTGAAATTGTCTTCGGTTGTATTTTCGGCAGTCTAATGACCAACCAGGGTTTGCTTCTTCTGTTTCGTTAAATACGTAATAAATTCAACCTTAACAAATCCTCGAATTAATGGTTGTCCAAATCTTGGTCCGCTTTCTTACCCGGTGCTATAGAGTTTTTGCATAGCCGCAACACATTGACGAAATTGAAACAAGAGGTAATCCAATTCCACTCCATGTAAAATGGACGAAATAACAAAGTTATCCGTATATCTGAATCCAGCCAGGATTGCTGTAACTGATAGTTCTTGCGTTGTTTGTGATTTTTTGCATGCTGATATGGCTAACAAACACGTAGTTAATTTAAGAGCCGTTTTGCGGCTTGATATCTATCACGGTAAAAACTAAAATGATCCTGGCTGGCTAACATCCAATCAAAGCGTTCAATTCACCAGCAAATGCGTTGTAAAATCTGTGCAATGGAATTTCCTTCTTCATTTTTGGCAGACATAGATCCTATTAAGGGTGTCTAAAGGAAACTAAAAGCAAAGAGGCAGAAAGATCCACGGAATATTACTGAGAATGCTTCGACTTCTAAGCACTGAGAGGGCTCGAGAACGGATTTTGTTCGAATATTCAGCGCAAAGAAATTCCATCTAATCTTTCCCCACCCGAAATTTGAAATCAAACAGTAATTTTGCGAGAGTTCCATAAAGAAAATATTGGAATCTTATTGAAGGAAGCCAACTCCTTTCGGGTATCTCGGATATTCGTTTGATAGGGCTGTAAGTGGGGGTGTACTGGTTCGAAGGCATTCACCAGAATCGGTCGGTTCACGCTCTTTTATGGTTGCGTTTATTACTGCGGTTTGTGAGACAAAAAACTCATTTTTGAAAATAGATTTTCTAGTACAGGAACAATAATCATAAGACTGGCATGAATCTAACAAAATTCGCACACAGGAATCAAGATATATATATGCAAATCACTAAGTCCTCAATGACGACACTCAAAGATGCCAAACGAAAAACTCGAGAGTTCATTTATTTTTTATATGAAGTCAAAATGGAGGAATCGGTTAATTGAGATACTTTAGCACATTTTGAAACTTTTTGTTGGGTCACTGAAAAAAAACGTTCAATGAAAAAAATCTTAAATGGATAAGTGTAGTGATGCGAAATAAGATGAATCTATTAAAATAGCTAAATTCCAGGGTTAATTAAATGCCAAAAATAAGTAAGGCTAAGAAATCTGACTCTGTAGGATATGCCTAAAAATTATAATCTTAACACTCTGTGTCCTTTAGATTAAACAGTGGCATCAAAGTCATATTTAAGCGAAAATAATTCTAACACAGAAAGATCGACCCGAAAGAAGCTTTTAGATTGAGTTACTAATACCAAAGATTACCAGAAAGAACGATAAAATAGCACAATATGGTTAAAAGAGTCGCAAAATCGTGCACGTCTATCAAAATTTATACCTATTTTAACTTTTTTGCAGCCGCATATTCCGTATTTTTTCCTTTCCATTAATTGAGAAACTTAACGCCATGCACTTTTCGTGTGTGTGTTTAGGTTTTATTTGGCTATTTTACCTGATTACCCGGTGAAATACGGTATTTATTTACAAAAATGTATATAACGCACATTCAGCGTTAACTTTGTACATAAACACCCATTCCACACGATGTTTCTCTTTCTAATTGGAGAAAAAACGTTGATTGCTTTGCATCATGAGGAAATTCCGACTCAATGCTGTAATTCACTAAAATGATAAACTGAACAAATAAAAATGAGGCTTCATTTAATGCCCTTTAATTTGACCACATTTATAAATCACCAAGCATATTATACGCAATTATAAATAAATAATATACTCAAACAAACCTTCATATAATCGCATCTAAGAGTAGACTACCATTTTAAAAACTGGTATTGAATGCATAAAAGTCTTTCATTCTTCTGTGCGAATCAAAAAACCCAACTAACGATAAGATGAGCGTGACTCTTAAATTAATAATGAGAAATAGAAATTGTCGCTGGGAAATTGGCCAAATTTCAGTCGAAGAAGGATGCAAAAAATGTGATAATACCATCTCCATTCTCATCCCACATTTCAGTCAAGAGTCAACTTTTTTGAGGAGGAAAAAAAAGGTGATAAACTAGAGGAACCTTAGTGGAGATAAGAGGACATGACGGGCATTAGCTGCAAACGTAACGAAAAGTGCGGTCGGTAATCGATGGAGAAGCGATACGAAGTCCTCGAGCGAAGAGGAGTGTTTGGTGAGTTATTTCAGAGTGGGAGGGTGAAAATAGTACGCCGACCATCACCTATCGATACGGCCGAGTGGTCGCTTTCGTCCCCGCAACGACTCCACCGACCGTACACTCCCCCCTCCCCTCCATGACTCGCGGGGTCACGTGCACACGGAAGCTCGCCCCCCCCCCCCCCCCCCCACCACTCGCGCGCCACCAAAGTCCCTTCACCGCCCCCGCAACACACTTTCAAAAATGCACGTGTTTTTCCCCGTAATGGAAGCACTCGATGTCAAGTGATGCAACGTTTTGGAGAGGGCTTTCATTAAATAAAAAAAGGAAGACGATGATGATGATGCCCCGCGGATTTTTTCCAGGAAAGGAGAAAAAAAAAGGAGGCGGGAGGGAGGACTGACTGCGTGTGGGGGTGAGATGGGGAGGGGTGGGGAGACGGATGAGGAAAAAATGCGGAGCGAAATATTAAAGGAAGAGCGGGCGGAGGGAATGTGTGTCACGGGTCGGAGAGGAGAGAGCGGAGGTGGCGCGAGTCATTACGCACGCGAGAATGGGACGGGGGGGGGGTGTGGAAGGGGTGGCGTTGGTGCCGCTCTCCGGGCGGAAAAGGGGGAGCAGGGGGAGAGTCAGGGAAGTATAGAGAGAGAGAGAAGTGTGGTGGGGAGAGGGGAGTCTCCCATGGGCTACACCCAAGGTAGCTCTCACACCGAGTGCAAGGAGATGTTAATAAGGTATTATGCTGGTGGAAAAACGGAGGTTATAATAGCGATGGAGTGCACATTTAGGGTGAAAGGGGGATGCATTCGGGTGGATGCAGGTGAGGCGGGGGAAGGGGATGTGGGGAGGGGTCGTTAGGGTCCCAAGGCTGCTTTCCCAATGCCTCAGTCGGCCGCCCCTCCCACTCTCCACGACTCTTTTCGTCTTGGTCGGAATTCCTTTTATTCTCATTACTCTCAAAAAAATCCATTTATGCATTCGGATAAAATGTACCTTGCACCGTTACAGGAAATAAGTTCTCTCGGGAAACTCTTGCGACTCTGCTCTTAAAATAAATACCAACTTCTGCCCTTAAAAGCAAACAAATTAACAGAAGGTTGGAGCTTGTATGCCTTGTTAAATCGTAAATTGACGTGAAAATTAAAAATAGAGCACAGCATAAGACCCTTGAATTTTTCTGAAAATGTTTTTGGTAGAGTGATGCTCCAAATATAGCCTTAAAGCGAAAGAGCCACCTGAACGCAGGAACTGTAAACGAGTCCGGGTAATCGGGCAAACTATTGCCTAATCAGAGGAAACATGGACTATCAACTTTAAACGAATTGCTATTGGAGTTTCTGCACGACGGCATGAATAAACCGATTCAAGAACTTATGGACTTATTTGCTTTAAACATGAATCAGCATCCATTAAAAATACATTTCAAAATGCACCACCTTTCTACTTCAAGGAGCATGAGATAAGAGTGATTCCGTAAAAAAAACATTATTATGCACATTCATCATTCAATCACTGTTAAAAGTATTTTATGCGTCAAATCAACAGCCACCTTAGAAGGAAGTGAAGAAAATGCAATAAAATTCCAAGTAGCAATTATGAAAGTCATCTAAATTGGATATTAAAATGTATAATGACTGCTTCCTAAGAAATGATAAGGAAAAAGCAGTTTCATAACTGGATAAAACTGCGAGTCAAAAACAGCTGAGATAAATTAGGCAATTTGCAAAATATAATGTGAAGGGAATGGCTTAATAACAGTAAAGATTAGAATATTATGTTGATATTAGGAGGACTGAATGGAACTCTTTATAATACTCAGATCTTAGTAGATATTGGCTATGGGTGAGCAACGTAAATTGAAGTCGTCCAGTGCATAAATAAGAATTGAATCTAGCAAGAAATAGAATAACACGAATCATAAGATAAACACTTTTTAAATACACGAATGATATCGAATATATACATGATTCTGTCAGTACCTATCTACATTTACCTAATACCCTACAAGCCACCTCAAACGTGAGTGAAAGGGGTAAACCTATGCAGTAATCTTCCACTTTGGCAGGGATTAGAGCGAGTCCATTTTTCTTTAACCCAAGGCGGCAGAAATGTATCACGAAATTAGGGTACGGGAAAAAATTGCTCATGTGTCTAGTTTAATAGAGCGTAACATTTCGTCGAGTAAAAATATGAACCTAACAAACTACGGCGAAAGTTCTCACATAAAAATTATTTTAGAAGGAGAGTTTTTTATCCAGAATGTAACTTTTGTTGTGTTATAATAACCTTCTCCATGTGCATAGTGCAAGAAGCGGAATTCAGCCTGAAGAAAAATAAAACTACAGCATTGTGAACTACCGCCATTTCTCTAAAGTTTCTGTATTTGCTAAGTGAACATTCTCCTGATAAAAGGGAGTTCATGTACCGAGAGAAAATTGATGTTAAGAGAAGGAATCGATAATTACTACTATTGTTAGGAAGTCTCTTCATCATAAAGTAAGATGCTGAAGAAGGGACTAAAAGAAAATATTTAGCATACTCTTAAACATCTGTGCAGAGAGGTTTCTATCGACTAAGAAAACGAAAACAAGCGATGCCATTTTTAGTCTCTCCTCAGGCAAACAGACGCCCTACCCTGTTTTGAGAAGTACACATCAAACATTATCAGCATTGATCAGCATAGAATCAGCACCATCAGTTCAGGCGATCAATCGATTCTAGATTCACGCTGTAAAAAGGTTTACTTTCGTCCCATGTAATCACAGACTAACGGCGAAAATTTACCTGAAATAGAAGATTTTTTTACTGCATGATGACATACGTGGATGCATAATTATAATAGATGCTTGATTTCTTACGGCACTTAATAATGTGAATTTCTAGCTTGCAAATATATACTCTGGACGCTATCCATATCATTCTAATATACCTATCATAATGACGGCTGCTTTGTCGCGGCCTGATATTCAACAATACTGCTTTAGATTCCGGTATGGTTTGCTTACCGATATTTTTAACACGTGAAAAACATTTTTAAGGCATAATAGAGTCTACATGAAGTAGAAAAATTTTTATTTTAATGACGCAGGAGGGAGGTACAGGGAAGTGCACTGGCTTTCCACAGTTATGTGTCGGGTCATAACGCGGCAGATATTTCACTGGAATCTCCTCTTGGCTGCCATGAGGAGAGCACTTCAAGTTCATTACTCAGCCCGTCAAGTGGGACGTAAAACTGTTAACACCTTGGCGCCTTACAATGATAGCACGTTTCAAAGATGACAGCGCCTTGTTTCCTTTTACCTTTCTTCCTTTCCTTTCCTGTCTCAGCCTAACATTCGCTCCCTATCTGAGGTGCCCTTAGGGGCTGGACACCATTGGCGGTGCCTATCAATAACGGCAGAATGCTTCACGTTTGCTAAATTGAATTTGCAGCTAAACGAAGAAGCCAATGAGTCCATGAATCGTCAAGAAGGGCAAAGTCAAGCTATCGATATTAACAGAACATACCATCGAGTGCTCTACACAATTAAAAGAAAGTACTACCATGGGAAGGAGGCGTTAAAAGACCTCAAATGTATAGAACATTTTCCGTTTCAAAAAACAATAGGAGCCCGAGTATTTCTGAACCAGAAAAGTTGCGATACATCAAAATATCCAAGTATTAATCTCTTAAGTATTTGAACACTTATTTCAAAAGAAAAAAAAGTTATTACTTACGAATGACAAGGAACTTCCCCATTCACAATGCGTAGCACTTACCTGAAAGCAATAAGAAACACATTAAACAGACGCATCATAGTATCAAAATAAATGGATTTACCAATTTATAAAATCCCGTAATGCAAGAAAGATACATACATTATTCCTTTACTTGCATGAGCCTGTTAGTTACATTTCATGCAAGTCCAAAAACAAATTAATTGCGGAAACATAACACCCGATATCGATATTTCGAAAACCGGGTGACCATCTATAGCAACATGGGAAGATATTTGTGAGCTAATGGCACCCTACGCATGGATGCTACTTACATTGTGGGCTTACCGTTAGGTTTATAACTTGCGTGTTTCTCTTATTAAGTGATAGTGTATGCATTATTGCTCGTGCATAAAGCACGATGCTTGGCGATTATCCTCCCCCTGACTCGAAGGATGAGTAAGTAATGGAGCAGTGCCTCCACAAATAACCCGCACGTGAATATAATGATTAAATTGGTATTTGAAATAAATCTTGCCCATACTTGACATCAAAAATGAGGAATTTTTCATGTGGCACATTAGAGGAAAGTTCGTATGCAGCTTTAGTTGGCATGCAAGAATTATCCTATTTCATTTCGTCGATAACAACTACTAATTTTGAATCCAGCAATAATAATAAAGCTATGAGAATAATTCAACATCTCACCTAAAGTAATTAGCATCGACATTTAGAGCATTTTTACCGGAGTACTTAATTTGCTGAAGTAATTTGGACTCTTCTATTTACCACGAGGAGCAAACGTCACAATGAAACACCGAATCTGATTGTTCAGTCAGCTAAAACTCGCGACGATTGTGGCGTCTGTTATACAGTTCAACCTGGATTTAAATTCAAAGACCGAATGAAAGCACACAGAAACTTTTATGTAAATAGGAATGGTAATTCAAATTTTGCCGTATGCCTTAAGTACCATTTTAGCAATTTTAATAACGAAATTTTAGATACAGTTGACAAAGGCTATAAGCTGGATTTTTTAGAACAATTTGAAATTGTTATCAGCCGAAATATTTTATGCAATGGCCCTATGTTCTCCACACATTCCCGTCCCCTAAAAATCAGTTTCTCCTAACGACTTCTGCCCTCCTAGTCACCAGCAATTGTTCTTCACTTTTTTGCTCTCACTTCTCCACATAAAAGAAAACCAGAATGACTCAACCTTCCCGCTACCTTCTTTTCCATTCCCCAGTAGTACCCAAACCCCCCTCCCTACCATCCTCACCCCTACCCATTCAATCCCCCCTCTCCTTTTGTCTTCCCCCTTCCACCCATTAACGTATATATTCTCGACCACCCCTCGAATCTGTAACTCGAAAATGGCACTGAGTTTCCGAAACCTGGGTCGGCTTTCATTAAGCAAGTGTGAATTAATACAGAGTGATTGTTTCAGTATGAACATCTGAAGCTCTTGTACATTATCTTAGCTATATTTCAAGGGAAAGGAATCCATTTGAATGTCAAATGATACGATTAGTTACCTTAAAGCTCTAGAAATACTTATAAACTAGTGTCATTATTTAAATATAAGTGGGTTAATGCAATAAATAATATAAGTCATTATTAGCACATCAACCCACTATTAGATTGCATTACAAACATTACATTCACATGGCACGTCCACCAAAAATAACAAGGAAATGCCTGCTATCAGGATGGCGTCTCGATTTCAAAGAGCTGGTTTGCGTTCAAGTATAAGTCTATAAAATGTTAATATTATGAGCAACGAGTGGTTTGGATTGGTTGCCTTGAGAATCACTTAAATCTTACGGAGCTGAAGATATCACCAATACTTCGTTTGAATAAGGCTGAACTGCCACCTTAGAATGACTTACGTTAGTAAAATATTGAAAGTTATTTTCCACGCAGGATAAAATTACTAGATATGCCGAATGGCTTCCATGCATATTAGTGAAGGATATGACTCGAGAATATGAACTAAGAGCTTTCGGATTTTTTTAAAAACTTTCAGATAACAATCACCAACGGGGCTAAAAACTAACGTCAAATGTTTAAAGCCGTGGGTAGAGATAAATAGACGTTGGGCCGAAACACTTTAATAAGGGATCCTCCGGTGAAGTGCGGAGAAATGCAAATATTGAGCTGAATATTTAACGGGATACAATATCCGCCAGCGAGTTCTCGAATAATCACCAACTTGGAGTGATGGGGTCCATTTAACCCTTAGCGATTCGAACTCCCATTCAAAGGGTCCCACGGAATTGACCCAGTTCCAATCACCTCGGAAATAAACAATGGTTCCTGAGGATCCATAAGGTCCGAATCAATCACGGGTTAGTTCCAGATCGAGCAAACATTCCGTCTTATTAATTAAGACGATTTCCTAGATTCCTGAGATCAGAACCAACAGGAAATAAAACGCACGCGAGCCTTAATTAAACCCCCGCGTCTACCCCATCCCCACACTCAAACTACCCCTCGCCACCCTCTCCCTCCCTCCTCACCCACCCTTCACCCCTCCTTCCCCTTTCCCCTCCTTTCACGCCAGGCGTCTCTCCTCTTTGCAACGCTGCCTTCGAATTTCCCCAACTTATCTCCATTCCGACTTATCTCATTCCCAAGCCACCATTTCCCGTCCTTCCACCTCCACGCATCTAATGCTGCTGAACTATCTACAATTAACGAATTTAACCCCCCCCCCCTCTCTCACTCCATAATTTGTTCACATGATATATAAATTTATTCCCAGCATCTTCATATTTCCTCCAGTCACTTAAGTACGAAAATCGACGTCAATTTTACCAAAACTTATTTGAGAATTCGGCATTTTTCTCCTTTTTGTTCCTATTTAAATTGGTATTTATCAACTTATTTGTAATATTTACTTCCTTTCACAATATATAAAACCGCATTCCTCAGATCCGTCACCTTTTAAAGAGAATTTCATTGATTACTGCCAGCTCAAAATTCATTACATCATACCAGAAAGAAGACATAGAACATTGTGAACTAGCAGGTAAATAGTGACCCTTAAACCGATGGTTTTCTTTTAAATTCTACTGAAAAATAGTCACAGGCAAATGAAGGGAATTAAATCAGAATTTACACTTATCCTGTCGATAAATAGGGAAAATGTGTAAAAAGAAAACGTATATTTTCGTTTTTCATTTTCGTACTTAACTTCTTTGTTAGCAAGGAATGATATCCCAAGCTCCAAATTGAGAATGAGACTTTTATGATTGGCTACTTTGGTCTCAAACTGTTATAAAAAATTAAGTTTAGAAGCATAAGCGCATTTGCTAACGTCTATTTCCTATGTTATAGCTAAATCATTTTTGTATGAAAATGCTGCCAAATAAGCTCTTGCAGATTAAAATAAAAAAGAAGCTTGGTTATATCGGTAAAACTCTATGCCACATTATTGGAAATATCAGGATCGAAACTATTGTAAGAATATGAGAGACAAGGCTGTTACAATTAAGAGAAGTATCAATACTGAAAAAAGAGCATTTATTTCTGTCCTTTATAATCCGAGGTCTTCATTGAGAAGGTTAACAGCTCTGAGTAGATATCACTCTATCCATGGATCTCCCTTTCTCTAATATCTTTCTAAAGGGATGCAGGGGCAGCACGTAACCAGGATGAGATGAAGTTGTCATGGATCTCTATCGCGGGTAATGCCAATAGAAATACGCCAAGGAGTTTCTAGGAAGTCATTACACTGGCGAAGGAGTATTTGTGATGAGGATAGATGAGTACAGAGAAGGCGTACTTACACATGGCTGACATAAGATATTTTACTCATAAATACATATATGCAGTATTCTGCAAGTTTTTATAAATGTAGATCGGTTTTGTAAACTTCGGAGAGCCACGAGGTGGGTTAAATAAAGCTTTAAACCATTTTCCAAGCTTAAAAAGCCTTTACGTCTACTCTTTCAATTTGGAGTTATGCTAGAAAAAAGAAATACGGTAGATCGAATGCTTTTGTGTGTTAGGTGAGGTAAATAGAAGATAAAAGGATTTGGTGCGAAGGAGGACGAATCAGCGTATTCTACTGAAGCCCAGGTAGCTACGTAACACTTCGAGCGCGAAATATTAGCAGGTGTGAGTATGACTCAATGACCTTGGGATGACTAAACACCGAAACTGAATGATTCACCTGAGCTATGCCTCTTCGTAAGCACTCTAAGTCACCATAATTTATAATAATATGGCAAAATTCCCAAAATATTCTTTATAGAGAAAACTTCCTTTTGATAGAACCAATTCGAATTCAACATTCTAGGAAAATAAAACTGTTATCTTGCTTATTCAGTGCGTACTGTGCATATGACGAATATTCTTGATTCCGCAACAGAGTTGTAGGACCGTTATTCATTCAACCTAAAATCTAACCTGATGAATTCTGAAATAACGAGGGACAACACCAATTACCATAAGCTAAAGAACATTAATCCACGCTCACCGGCTTGGTTTTCGGCAGGCTCATAGGATTTATAAATGTGTTCCTTTGATCTCAACTGAAAGAATGGGATACTTACAATTTGCATAAGTATCCCTACTATGCCACAAGATACCCCCAGTTTTTTCCAGGGCAACGATACTATCCGAAGCATTCCATTTTTTTAATTAACATGCATCTGCAGTTTCTCCTTCCTAATCCATGCCGTATAGTTTCTGCCAGTAGCTTAGTAATAGCCGTGTCATTGACCACATGTATTTTAATCGTTGGACTCAAGTTATGAGGAGCAGATATGATCCGTCATTTCTGTGGAATAGGCAAGAAAAGCGTCAGTACCTCTATCCTTAAAATTCCTTTCACTGTGATTTCCCCTTCTTAAATTTCGAAACCACTTCACCACGCTTGGCCGGTCTCACAGGATCCCGAGAACCCGAATAGCCTTCACCAACACTCACAGGAGCGTTTACTCTTCCCAATCCCTTATCACTTGGGGTCCCCATTCGCATAGTCAAGGTACTTGCTCCCTTAAACATTCCTGGACCCCTCGTCTCCTCGACATCCCAGAAATTCCCGATATTTACCACGCACCACACACACTGGCTCTAATACTTAAGGGAACAAGGCCTCGTGGATTCGGGGGAGGAAATAGGGATCGACGAGGCTTTCATCAGGAGCACAGGAACCTACCTACCTACCCGAGGGATTGCGTCACAAGCAGTGATGGGACAGGGATCTGACGAGGAATGTTTTAATTATTCAGAGCCCTGGATTGGAGGGCATTATTAACCCGAGAAATTTTGATTGCGGGACAGGATTACTATAATTCTTTAGATTATTGAGCAAACATCAGCTTAAATTTCTCAGCACCAACACATGTTTAGTGAGAAGTTATATTTAAATCGTCCTCTTACACAAAAAAATTTAAGGATGACAGCTACCTTAGATACTTCCAAATATTTAGCAAATACAATAATGTGGAAAAATTATTCTTTTGAGCGTTAAGAGGTAATTCTGCATAAAAGCCGCTTAATATGCCGTGCGAGGGAAAATTGTGAGGAATTAGCCGCGTGATAATGAATACAATTCAGTTAATTCCATTAGTGAATTGACTAATTATCGCAATTGGCACCAATGCTTAAAGCTTTTCAATCAATTAAACGAAATTTAACCATCAGAAAATGGTAAGCTGCCATCGAAGGTATTCAATACACACGGGGAGAGGTTGAGGCGAGTGCGAAGTATGTACTGGGAGGAACTCACCCCCCTCAATGAAGGCATACACAAAATTAATCAATCATTTGTATCCCTTTTAGTTATGCAAATCCTCCACGCCCCACCCCCTTCTCCGTCCCCCTCCCTCTCCTCACTTCCCCTCCTCGCCCCCCACGTCCCCGGTGGGTATACTCCCGACGCCCTCCCTCTCCAAAACCCTCCCGAATACATCTCTCAGAGGATAGCGCTAATTAAAACGGAGGGAGTTGTGAGGGAGGGGTGAGCCCTGGGGGGAGGATTGGGGGGCAGGGGGGGCGGGGGGAGTGGATATCTCGCACAGGTCCAGGGCTAAGTCGAGAAAATTGGAGGTGAAAGGAGAGGTGGAGGGGAGGATTCAGGCATGCGGAGATGAGAAGTAAACTGCGTAATTAAACTCCAAGTATTCTAGACGGGAAAGAAGGGTGTTTTAAACCGAAGGCACACCGTGAGGGTATAACTTCTCCATTGGCGTTTACTGGGAGTGCACCCTACGAATAGCGTGCAACTGGCACGAAATAACATTTCGCTGTTGATGAAAGAAGTTATTAATAATTTCGATGAAGTTTTATCAACTACAACTATGTATTTGACTACCCCACTCAAAATTATGTAAAAATAATTTCAAATTATGGAACACCAAATTTTAAAAAGCTCATGATAACTACTTAAGGTTTGGTTCATTGACTCAATAACTCTAACCATCGATTGAGGTTGATATTCAGTTAACGCGGCGGTTCCCGAGGCAAGTAAATTTCAGAAAGATGGCAAGTAATTGTTAACGTTGAGAGTAGAATACTGTATTAAAAATCGATATCATATTTTGAAAATGTTGAACCAAAATAAAAAACCTATACTGACACGAAAAAGTATTACAAAAATCATATTAATGCCAAAAATATATATGGATTATTCCACGTCAATACGACCAGGAAATCGGCAAAGATGACCCTTAGGGTCACCAATTTTGACCTGATTTGGCAAAAAGGCTCCATTTGATTAGAAAGTGAAATCACCAAACTCGTTTTGTAAAACACGCATTCGAATTTTGCAAAAGTTACTACACATTTTACGGTATATCTCAGAAACCATTTGAGCTACAGACGTGCTTAAGGCCTTGAATTGGAAAAATATAATAAGGGATTAGTTTGTGAACTATAAATAATTTTATAAAGTTTATAACAATTTTAATGTTTCAAATCGAGTTTTGACGATACACCTACACCTTCGATTTCGCTATTTTTTTTTTATATTTAGTATTGTAATATAAATTAAAAAATTTTATCAGA
The DNA here is from genome assembly GCA_933228895.1 of Platycnemis pennipes. Classification (NCBI taxonomy): domain Eukaryota; kingdom Metazoa; phylum Arthropoda; class Insecta; order Odonata; family Platycnemididae; genus Platycnemis; species Platycnemis pennipes. The sequence goes on along the minus strand of OW121851.1, from coordinate 131,817,590 downwards.
GGTAATATTTCATTTAAGGAAGAAAAATATTTTTGAGTGAAGGCGTGACGCCCGCCGGTCACCCGGCCGACCGCCCGCCCGGCCGACGCCCGCCGCCTACCGGCCGATGTTATATACTCTGGTGTCTTCAGATCTCTGTAACTTTCTCATTCATCTTCCTCACACCAATTCCCTTATTATACTTTCCCAATTTAAGGCCTTTAAAACAAGTCCTTTAACACGTCTGTAGCTCAAATAGTCTCTGAGATATACCGTAAAATGTGTAGTAACTTTTGCAAAATTCGAGTTTTGCAACGTTGCAATATTTCGGAAACTGTTACGGGTTTTGCAAAACGACTATGAGGTTTTTATTTTCTTATCAAATGGAGCCGTTATGTAAAATTTGGTCAAAATCGGTGACCCAAAGGGCAATCACCTGGTTGATTTGACATGGAATGACCCATATTTATTAACCACTTGGTCCACAAAAGTTTTTATCGTATATAATTTAAATGCTTTTCTAAAACAGGGTATTTTTATTGTATTTTATTAGGTGTAGAACATCTTATTATCAGATAACTCTTGCTAGTCATTCAGAGCAGGATGGACGGTCACTAAAAATAAACTGAGTAAAGGAGAAATATACGAAAGTATGGGCAATAGACATGAGCACGCAAATGCCGCAAGAGAGAAACAAATGGATGTAATTCACTAAGTAATGCTGACTTTAACCCCTTTAAAACCTTCGTACCGATGAGTAAAAGGAATATAGAGCAAACCTTTGAAATAGGAGCATGATTAGACGATATTTTACTCCAAAGCTGCCATACACCAAATGTTCCACATTCAACTCCAGCCCTTGCAACCTGTCGTTTCACTCATCTACATCTACATCTACACGATACCCTGCAAGCACCGCGAGGGTGTGTGGCAGGGGGTGAAGATCAGCAAGCATTCACTACCGTCATGCAAACAAGCAACCAAAGTGTCTCATGCTACTAGATTGTTAGTATCTATAGTATTTGCATCGTGCACTACAGAATACTCTAAAATATTTCCCCTACCTATCCCTTTCCTATGCTGCCTATTCTGTTCTCTTATAGCACGGGGGAAAAATGCCATTTTGAATCAATCGGTACGACAATCTATCTCCCTAATCTTATTTGGCTGGTCGAATCTAGCATAATACGCTAGTGTTTTTAATATGTGCTTAACATCTTCAGTAAAGCTATACGATTGAAATTTCTCTAATAGATTTAATCTGTACTTTAACCAACGCTCTGATAATGATTCCCACACTAATTCTTGTATTAATTCTGAAACGCTACTCAACCTATCGTAACATCTTTTAACGAACCTAGCTGCTCTACGCTGCACACAATCTAGTTCTCTGATCAAACCAAATTCATTAGGATCCCATACACTGGCTGCATACTCTAGGTGGGGCCTAACTAGTGAAAAGTAACATCGCTCTTTTGTCTTCTCATCACATTTCCCAAGTACTCTTTTTATAAATCCCAGCTTTCTCTTCGCTCGGCCGCATATTTCCCTTATGTGTCTTCCCCACGATAAATCCTTAGTGATTGTTACACCTAAATATCTTATGGTTTCTACGTTTTCGATCTTCGTGTTACTAATTTTATAGGTACGCTCTATCGAATTATTCCTCCTCCAAAAATTGATAGCTACACACTTTTTAAGGTTGAGTTCTAACTGCCATTTGTCGCACCACTCTTGAATTGCATCTAAATCCTTGCTAAGTGATTTCGTGTCCTCTTCGTTCGATATACCCCTGTACACCACCGCATCCCCTGCAAAAAGTCTAAGGTTACTACTAACTACGGTACCCAAATCGTTAATGTATAGAAGAAATAGGAGCGGACCTACTACGCTACCCTGGGGAACTCCCGATGTGACTTTGATTGTGTCCGACATGATTCCATCTATGGCAACCTTCTGCTCTCGTCCACTTAAGAATTCTTTTACCCAGCACACAACGTCTTTATTTATACCAAAACTCTCTAACTTCAAGATTAATGTATCATAAGGAACTTTATCGAATGCCTTTTTGAAATCTAAAAATATCGCATCAACTTCAGTACTGTTTTCGCCGTAGACTAAAATATCGTGCACGAATAAAGCTAATTGTGTCTCGCAAGATCTACCTTTCCGGAACCCATACTGGCTGTTTATGAGTAATCCCTGACTATCCAAATGCCCCATGATCGAACTGACTACAATGTGCTCAAATATCTTACAAGAGATTCACTCAGAGAAAGAGACATCATTATTAATCATTCAATGATAGGAAGTCGCTGATTATTTTAAAGTATCATATATTGTTATGTGTATTCTAAGAACCACTTAAAAATTAGGTTTTTTGATATCAACTGTTCGATAATTAAAGTATTAAGTTACGCTAGTTTTAAGCCAACATTCAAGGAAAAAAAATGATATAGATAACCTGAGAGCGCAAATAGAAGAATCATGGATGCCTTTACTGGGGAATCCTAAAACTCTCAATAAAATACACACTACTTACTGCCACTAACACAAAAACTGCTCAACAAAATCCCCATACCAAAAAGGCTTTATTAATTATTATCAATATTATGATGGTCCTACACTTCTTTGCTATTCTCTTTTTCAATTGAAGTTCAATCTAAACTTATTTCAAAATACGCCAAATTATTCAATCGAATCTCCAAAGTGTCTTAACTATGGAAACAAATAACGCCCTCACATTCCGGTAGATGATAGAATCCAATATTCTACCTTCAGAGGATAAACTGAAATAATGGACGCGATGGTTTTCCTTTATCCTTCGCAATAATTCTCACAGCGTGAATATCAAACCAGATACACCACCGCATTTGGTTTAGATCCATTTCTGCAGTCAACTCATAGATGCCAATAGCTGCCGATGCGCGGACTACCTTTGTCTGGACCACGATCTGCAACCAGTCATATGTAGGTAGTTCTGCAAGGAGAAACTTTTATTGCTCCGCCAGTCCAACTTTTGGGCTCGTGCGAGAACGCAAGCCCTTAAGGTCACGTCAAGTTCGTTGCCAATGGGCAAGGTATCTACTGGAAGTTCAAGAAAGACCAAGACCATAATTCGCAGAGCGCTAGTAACACTCCTCACGGAATATGAGGGTTCTAAACATTAAAATGCCTATGGCCATTCTCACAAGGTCCAAGCTTCACTAAATGTAAAGATACACTCTAATATAAAGAGATAGGTAGCACTCAGAAATTAAAATAGCAAAAAAAACTTGAGGGGGTGAAATATACTTTTAAGCCCTGGGAAGTCGAGTTGGACAAAGCAAAAAAGAAAAAGTCAGTAGAACAGACCAGGTAAAGATGGCTTTCTACCATGTGAAGCCCGTTTCTCTATGGCAGTGAGGCAATGACGATGACAGCAGCGGAGATGAAAAGGGTGGAAGAATTCGAAATGTGGTGCCACAGAAGAATGATGAAGATTAAATGGATCGAACGAGTGGCAATCGAAGATGTCTTAAGAAGAGTGGGAGAAAAGAGAAGTCTGCTGAAAATTCTAAAAAGAAGACGGCACTACTTGACTGGCCATACCATGAGACAGGATGGCCTGATTAATACAATCGCTGAGGAAAAATTGAACGGGAAGAATGGCAGACAGGAAGGATGGACTCGTTTAAGACATATAGAACAAGTGATGAAGGAGGTGAAACAGACGTACGGAAATATGAAGAGATTAGCCGATATAAGAACTCAGCTGAGAGCTGCGTCAAACCAATCCCAAGATTGCTGACGAATGATGATGATGAGGTAACACTCCGCTTGATTACGGTTTGACAGCCAATACCTTATAAGAATTAATGGCATGCTGGAAAGAAATGTTCTTAGGTATATGAATTTTAATCACACAAAGGTAATTGCATAATACGAATAAAAATAGAACCATGCACAGAAATTTAATAGGAAAACACACATATCAATAAATTAGTACTTGAAGCAGCAGGAAAATGAAGTTTTCATCAGGCGTAGGTAACTAGCATCATTTGTAAAATGCATGTAAAAGTTATTCTTGTGCTACAATTGAAGTGTACTAAAGAAAACGGTCACTAAAATAAACTTTTAAGAAGGTCAGAAGATACATAACTCGGAAATATAATTGGTGCAAACGAGTAAATCGCATACAAAAATAGTTCACCATGAGGTAAAATAAAACTTGTACACAAAGGAAGGGAAATGTATCATGTTTGGGAGGTGTCGAGAAGGAGGAAGTTTGCCCTTCCCTCCCTCCTCCTTCCCCAGGTGAGGATGTAGCCTGGAGTTGAGAAAGGGAAAGCAGAGGAGGAGTTGCTGGCAAAAGGGCGATAGGGGTCGCAGGGGGCGAAGAGGGAGGGAGGGGGAGAAAGAGCAGAGAGGGTGAGGTTGGGGGCGAGCACTAACAATGGAGGGGATCTGTTTGTGTGTCTCCTTGGGGCCCCGTCATTGTGGAGGTCGGGCCGAGAGTGAGGGAGGGGGTGAGGGTGGGAGTGGAGTAGAGGGGGTTAATGGCAGAAGGAGTCCGAAGGGAGGCGATGCTGAGGTGAACACGAAAATGGGGCCGAGGAGTAGATAGGGCACAAAGGCAAGAAGTAGGGAAGCCGACGTGGTGCAGCCCATTGCGAAAACGACAGAGAGACCGACTTCATAACGTCAGGGATAGAGAAAAACAAAGCAAATACAAAACATAGGACAAGAGAAAATCAAAATAAAACGACTATGCATATAGAAAAGTCTACCGAGCCTAAGCGTTTATCACATTACCTAATATTATAAAGTTAACCTTTAGTTAAATTTATCAAAACTCTGTCCTAAAATTACGGGCAAGTGTTTTAAATTACGAAAGTAGGTTTATTATATGCTTACAAAACAATTTTAATACCCGCTCTTACTCAACAAATTAAGTTTTACGGGGAACAGAAGTATGTAGCAACATGGAGAGTAATCAAAATGTCCAACTGATCGGAACTAAGGGAGTTGTCAGTCGCCGCTAAAACTATTAACCTGCCTTTTCTGAGAAGAAACTGCAACTGCTACATGGTGTCTCCGAAACATGATTATCGAAAGCGTAACGTTTGTTTCTTATTCAATAGGTTAATATGAAGAATAATGGTCGATTGAGTTTTAATTGCAAACACAAGGAGTGCAAATTATGAGCAAAGCGAAGCAAGGTTGAACTGAACTGTAGAAATTTCATTAAAGATGGAATGTTTAAAGTGGAGTCGTATCAGGTAGGTATTGAAACGGCAAGGAGGTAAGTCACGCGGTGAATGGAAATATTGAACTTAATTCCTCCCATTTAGTAAACTTCAGACTGCGGAGTAAACTTAGCAACTCAGTCATGAAAATGAAATCCAAGCGTTGACGCATTCAGAGAGACCCAATAGAAAACGAGGCCTTCGGAACCGCAGAGTAAAGGTTGCTCCGCAAAACCACTCCACTCCCCTCTACTCTTCACGCTCTCACAAAACCCCACCCTGATAAGGCCCCAAGCCATAGGGGAAAAAATGAGAGCAGGTAGGGGATCTTGACAAGCAGAACGGGAGCGGGAGGAGTTGATGGACGGAGGCCCAAGGCAGAGGGCAGCGAAAGTGATGAGAAATCGAAATCTGATGAGAAGGGAACGAGTCCTTCGCCCTTGGTTCGTCTCGGCGAAGGGCGGTCGGGGGATGAATTAGAAGTCCTTCCGAGAGCGCAGGGCAGAGGTGAGTGAACGGGTTCGGCAGGGGTTGGCGTGACGGAGGTGCCTGAGGGGTGGCCTTGAGTGCGTGGGAGGGAAATGGGTTGGACGAGGGATGACGCGGGAGAGCGGAAAATCTATCTGGTGAGTGAGCCGGCCGTGGACTCGCACTGTGTGTGTCTCCTAGACCCAATCAGCCGTCCCGAAATGGCAACGAATTGTTTGTACGTGATTCGAAAGCCGCGTTCGGATTGGATCCGCCGAGAAGGGAGAAGGGTAAGGTGGGTGTGGGCAATGAGGACGAAGGGGGAGAGGAACCGCTTTTTGGACAGCGAATACTTGACTCTACCCTGAGAAGGACAGGGGCTGCCTCGGGAGGATAGTGAAAAATAGAAGCTTTCATCGTGTATAACACGAGCGAAAGAAACGGCTTATTGTAAGAGAAAGAGATCACTGCATTAATTGTGAGTGCCTTAATGAGTTTTGGGTTTACGGCATCCCATCTATTTGATATGCCTGTACTACAGCTCCTAAATTAGGGAAAATTAATATACTTTATCTTTACAGAGTACCATACAAGTCTCTTCAGCTTAATATATAATACCTAAGACGTGATTCAATTTCTATTGATGAGTTAGGAACTTGTTTAAATGTAATACGACATAGCTAATATACTACATTACGTAGCTACGCTACGATGTAGTGAATATGAGTAGGTAAAAATAGTCATATTTTTACCACATTTTCGGCTACCTATATGGAAAATGCTTAACTAGCCCTTATGAGGCTCATTATGATATCTTATTGTTTGTGAGAAGAAAACTTTCATTCATCAAAAAAATTCATCCGATAGTCCATCTCTCCAATTCTGTTTCCACATAAAAATGGAAATAAACACTTTTCAAAATATTTCTTGCAACATCATATAACAGTTTGGCATCTATGCCTATACTTTTACCTAATATCTGACAGCGACAACGGTTCCATCCAAGAAGCTCTCCATCAGATTAAGTCGGCGACACACAATTATCACAAGGGCCTCACACAAATCTTGCCAATTTTCTCCATGCATATAACTCCATATTGCTTTAACTTGAATGTCTACAAGAAATGCAAATAGAAAGATCCAAACTTTCGTTCAGTACAACCAACGCAAAACCAAGTGTACGTTTTATGATCTGTTCTTCATATTAAAAAAAACATTCAGTCATTAAAATAACATATTCCTTTTTAGTACTCCTTCGTTACCTTGCACTGTTCCTTCGAATTTTATCGTAAATGAAAACCGCCGGAATGGAAGTATCATTCATTTTTCGGCGGGATATATCATATTAGCAATGAATGTGCAGTGTTCATTGTGTTATTAACCAGTGTCTTGAAATACAATCTATGATTCTCAAAGAAAAAATAATATTCAGTGGTACTGCATACTGTGCAGTGCAGTGAGTCGGCATATTTAATTTATATCTAAAATGTAAAATTAATCCATAATTAAAAATCATAAAGTTAAGTAAAATCTACAAGTTAGTAACTGGTCGAAAATGACCAGTACCCCATAGAAAAAATTACAGACTACATTGGTAAAAATGATGCGCATTACATTCCTGTGTGACTGTCAACATTCGACGAGGATAAATTCTCTTCCTGGGAGAAGTAAGGGCATGAATCTGTTGCATCTATGAATAAATTCCTTCCATACTCTACAGCCCGGTGATTACTGAATAAAAATTGTCTTGCCACTCTGACATGCTCCGGAAATTTAGGGCTTTTTTCATCGTGGTGAATTTTAATCATCCACGGTGGAAAACTGTTCTTTTCTTGGGTCCACTATGGAAAGATAATCCCTGACTCTTGAAAGAGCTTTTTCAATACGACAGAATGCAATACTGCATCACTTCAGAGGAATATTTACTTCGATACTTGAATCACATTCGCGGTAAACCGATCAGTTACCTTGTTTGCTACATTAGTCTAGCGTGGGGGTGGTAAATAATATGTTCGTGTTCATTTTCCTCTCTGGGCCTCACAAATTAACATCCTACTCAACTACTGTGGCCAGTAAGCCACGGATTGGTTATCGGCTCTATTCCACAACTTATCTGCTTTGTTTACAACATGTGATCTTGGGACGTTTTACATTTCCGGTACCGGTCCATTTTGCATTGAAATTCCACTTAAAGGGCCATCATATGTGTGGATAATTGGCACTATCAATGAGACAAATACCTCTAGAGTAGTCCACGCCTTTCACGCTCTTAGCAAACCTATTTTATCCATAGATTTCTGGACAATACAAGCAGGCCTGAGAATTCGAGCCACTGGTAAAGCGTGGAAGGCCTTACGCGCGCTCTACGAGTGTTTCATCGATTCAATGCACAAGAAACAGTGGCGCCGGATGGATTATTCCGTTTCTCAATGCTACCATCGGTTTAAAAGATAGGTATTACAGCCAAAGAATATAAGAGAGTATTTTGGAGTATTTGCTTGCTGGCTAACGTTTCCTGTCGGGAAAATATACCAATAATAGGGTTGCTAAGAGCTTGACGGGTGTAGCTAGGGCTAGGAGCTATTTGTCTCTTTGATAGTTCCGATCATTCAAACATATGATGACTCTTCAGTAGAATTCTAACGTGAAATGTGCCGGTAAACGTAAAATATCCCTATTGTATGAGATACAATTGAATAAGGTTTGATCAGAGAGCTAGACAGAGTGCATTGTAGAGCAGCTATTTTTATTAAAAGGTGTTGCGATTATTTTTTTAATAATGTATCAGAACTAATAGAAGAATGATGTTGGCAGTAATGAGCAGATCGTACAGTTTAAACCTATTGCATAAATTAATAAAATAATAGCTTTACTGAAAATGCTACCACATAAGTATTAAAAAATACTGCTTATTATGCTATATTTGGCCAGATAAATAAAATAAGATGGATAGATAAACGTCTTAGATCAGAGAGATAGGTTTACGTACCGATGGCTTCTAAACGTCATTTTCGATTTTGGCAGTATCGTAATAAATCGTAATCGATACTTTTCTTCCCAAGATTGAGTGGGGTAACAACGCCTATGCTTCTTAGTCTTCTTGAGTGCTGGTGTTTTTTAGGACTCACATGTTTCACTTAAATTGCCCCTTCCACTTTGAATCAAGCTTTCCTCAGCCTCCTCGGAGAAGTAGGTAAGAACTTCGGATTGCAATATACTACCAAGAAGATGACTGCAGTCTCATTTTACCCCCTCGTCTGAAAGATCGGAACTTGATCGGTAACACACCCATTTTCTTCAATAGGCGGGCAAATAGCAATCCGTTCGGGAGACACATCATCCTCCGCCAAGGCATCTAGACTCTCGGTTAGGCGCAAGCCTCTTTCAATACGATTTCCTCGGGACCTAAAAGCGAATTTATGCAACGTTTAAAGATGTAATAAAGCGAATTAAACCAACATTGGAATTTTAAATTCAAGAATAAAAATCCTAATCGGTATCACGGAAGCATTGCCTCAAATTATAAATTTTACCATGTCTCGTATACTTCTCAAGATAAAGAAATCAGAATAATGGCTAATGAAAGTTCAAATAGCATGACGGTGGCGAATTAAAATGTTAAAACTGAAATAGTTAAACATTTTTCAAGGTACTTTGGAAGCAAAATTGCATTATCCCAAAGTACAACGATCGGTAGGCTATGAAAAAATAATAAATATCCATATTTTTTAAAAATAAATAACAAATACATACCTAATGTTGTACGAAAAGATCGAAATTACTCACTAATGTTTAAAAAGCTACTATTTAAAATTAGTGTATTTGAAATTCGAATATAATCTAAAACACGGCGCTTTTTCGTAATATTTGACTATGCAAGTGCCCGTCAACAACTAAAGTTGCCATCGCTTTAAACACTGGCACAGAAAAATAATAAATCCACATTTATACGTAATGTTTTGAATGATTTCTTGTTTAATGTATTCCCTAGTGAATGGCACGAAAAAATTTCCGAATCAAATCCAGAAAAATGCTTTAACATATATTTTATAGAAGGACTGCAGTAATTCGACTAGCACGCGGGAAACAATGAAACTGACGAGCAATGAGTAATGCCAGTCAAATATGTAAGAACTAGCAAAGTAATACGGGAAGCTTCTAATGAATCGGCGACAAATTGAGCACTCTGCAAGACAAAAAGTGACATGGCAACTAAAGTTTTTGACGGGCACTAATAGATTAATGGACACTTCGACCTGGCCCTTACATTTGCAATCTATTGAGTCATAGTCACAGTCGTTCCGGAGAAAACTAAAGAAGCAGCCGGGAATACATCTACTTGTAGTTAGAAAATATAATCTTCGCACTCAGCTGTGCCTGGCGAATGGATATTCCCTGCCCTAGCCAACCACAATCGACATTGGAACCGAAAACTAAGGAAAATTGATATTGTTCGCGATGAAACTTAGATGGTCGTAATGAAACAAGATACCACTTTTTCCACAATTTTTATGTCGGCACGACGCGTTTCAACCGTTAGGTCATCATCAGGAACATACATCTGTGAAAGGTCTGTGAGCCGTATATATACCACTCTCATAGGGGGAATAGGGGGGTGGGGAAAGGAATAATTAGGATGGGGGAGGGGTGAAGTGGTTATTGAAAGGATGGAAGCTTGGGAAATGGAATGGCGAGGAGTGGGGAGTGACACGGAAACGTTTGTTCATTCAACAGGGTACTGCCTCCTCCCTGAACAATTTCCAATCTTTCTAACATGTCAAGTCTTTGACCTTTCCTCTCCACGTGGAGTATCTCCGGGTCAAATGCACAAGTGTGGCGTTCTTCGAGGTGGTGTTTCGCTACGAGAGAGGGGGAGTCTCCTTTCTCCCAACATTTCTCGTGCTCCGACATGCGGGTGGAGAAGCTTCGGCCAGTCTGGCCAATATATACTTTGTCGCAATCACAACACTTGATTTTGTACACTCCAGATCGGAGGGAGGGAAGTAATTAGTCTTTAGTTCGGAACAATAACCTTTCTAAAGTGAATGGGTTGTAAAAAGAAGTTCTTAGTTTCCCCACCCCCCACTTTCCCCTCTTAGTGGTACATAAACGGCTCACAGACCTTTCACAAATGTACCTGATGATGACCTAACAGTTGAAACGCGTCGTAACGGCATAAAAATTGTGGAAAAAGTGGTATCTTGTTTTATTACAAACATTTATACTTTCCAATACATCTCGCCTGCCTCAGCCAATTTTATAAAACTTAGAATTAATACGAAATGCGCTCCCTCATCGCTCCCATGAAGTAAGTATTTCAGCAAATCATTCTCAAATAAACTTTTTAAGTAAATGATAAGTTGAATTCCAGTCCTCTTTTTTATTAAATATATGGATGATTTTTCGGGAGTTTAGGTCCTTTTTTTAAATTAAAATATTTAACGTTTGGTCGACGTTTCGGAAAATGTATTTTTTCCTACTTCAGGGCTAAAATTTGGATGAACCACCAATAACATAACAATAATAAGTAACATGATTTAAAGTTCGTTTACAGTGCCAATTTCTTTACATTATAATTTCTTACAAATTTTAACGCCAAAAAATTACTAGGAATAAATTTTACATACGTTAAGTTGTATACGGAGAATTTGTTTATAAATTGGTTGCTGTGTTATGTATGCTATATGTATTTATGTGTTATAATTTTTTAATTTCGATGGATTAAATTGTTATATATTTTACTCAAATTACAAATGTAAGTTCTTTCATTACATTGCGTCGGCCAAAAGTTAATAATTTTTCATTTTCATAAAAGGACCTAAACTCCCAAAAAATCATCCATATATTTTGAAATAATGTTTGTGTTTGGATTGCATGAGCATTCGAACCGGTTTTCATGCAATCAAAGTGGAGCTCCTGTACTTTTTCATGTGGCAATCCACGTAATGGGTGATGTAAAGGGTGCACAATGGTAGAAGAGGAGGGAGCGAAGATGGGGGGTAAGGAGACAGAGGCGCGACCCGTGGGGGAACAATGGGGGAAGAGGAGGGAGGGTGAGTCCCACTCGGTCGACGGTTTGCCGACTCGCTCGGTGGGTCGGGAAGGGGATCGGAAGGGGAGGGAAGGAAGGAGCAGATGAGTGAAAGGGGAGATAATATTGCTGTTGGAACGCGCCTAAATGCCGGATGAATGAATCGCGTTAATTCCCATGGGGGTAGGCGGAGGGGGGATCGAGGATGTTCACATCCGCTGTCGCACGAGCCAAGAAGGAATTGTGGAGAGGGAAGAGCAAATTGTGAGGATTTGTCGTACAACACAGACGCTGGGGTGAGGGGGTTCCTGGAGGTGGAGTCGAATTAGGGTGGGAGGAGAGAGATCGAAGGGATGAAGAGGGAGAGATCAAGAATGCCAACTCCGATGCCCGTCTCGAAATTTAATAAGGAAGAGCAAGAAATTCCGGTGACTTGAGGGAATTAACAGGGTTTGGAGGAAGGGAAACGCATTCGCGTTGCTTTCTTTCCGTCGAATTTCGCATCCTTAAATATATTCATCAAGGGAGTGCTTAAAAGTATTCTTCGAATGAATCTGAAATTGTTTTAGCCTTTTGTGCGACGGCGTTGCTCTTTCTCCCGCCGATCCACTTAATGAGGCATTTGAAAATGTCTCCATTTTCATTATTATTTTTGCCTTCTCTTTGCATATTTCCGGTTTCACCGCTTGCTTTCTAAACAAAAAGACGACGGAAAGGGGACGAAAGAGTCGAAAAGTAAACCCAGGAAATCCATGAAAAATGCTGGTTCTGTACGCAAGGTCTAGCGCTAATTATCATTTTGATTCGATATAATATGACGGTGCTCAGATAAATTAGGTTAATGAGTACAAATACAGTACAAATACCCTTTAAAAAAAGATCTTTGTTTCATCAATAAGATATTGTTTCCTCTTGAAAGCAGCAGCAGTATAATAGCCGAGAAACTCAGAAACAAAAAATATGTCCTCCTGTTGATACATTCTCTCGTCTAAAAGTGAACGAAACGAAAAGAATGTGTTAGTTATAATTAGGCAGTTACCTACACATGATACGAGAGAGAGGATTATCGTATATAAAAAGGATAGACCTAAAAGAACTGAGGCACCCATTTGAAGGTATAAGTCCTATACATTTTGGCAGCTGAATCTGCGTAAAAGAATAAATAGCGAGAGATGCTGGGCAGGCATTTTTCTCCGAAATATTTTTCCTTAAATTTTTCGTTATCCACATGCCTGAAAATTCAGTCACAAACAAGTAATTCAACGAGACAGTCAGGTTGCCAGGCAATAATACGTTAATTTTCAGAATAAAAGGGAATGATGGATTGTCTTCAGGCCTTTAAATGTAAGACGATGGAAAAATGGAGAATAAGAGGATTCAAGATTTAAATGGCTAACTAAGAATCACCCCAAGATTATTTTTAAAAGCAAAGCGTCTAGTTCAGTTTACTTGATAAGCATGAATTAATACACATTTACTGCACAAAAATATAAATTCGAAACGAAAAATAACTTTTTTCCGTATCACATTGTTTTCATATGAAAACCTTCTGGGCTTAAGGAATATTTTCTGCAATCCATTTTAAATGATTCATATCGAACCAGCGCTTGTCTTCAGTTCCATGGCTAGAGCTGTTGATGTTTTTTTAGATTTTTCTAGTTAGTTATGTACCATAAGATATTTGATTTATTTATAACGTACAAAAAAGAAAATACTGAACACAAAAGAGTGGAGTAATCAAATAATTATCGCCACAAATCTGTGAGATATCGCGAGAGCACCTTTTTAAACATATCAGTTACGTTGACAAAATAAGAAACGGATTTCACTCGTACATTTTTTCCACCTTTTTTTTATTTTGAAATATTATGGGTTTTAAAGCAACAATAACTTTGAAACATTACTGGAAAAATAGACATTCTAGTAACAACTATTTTAACTCATCTTTGAAAAATTAGAAAATAGAATGGTCTTTTTATTTTTTAACAAATAAAACTAGTTTTTCAGCATCACAAGAGCATAAAATATAAAAAGAGATGGTAAAATAGAGATAAACTGAAGGTATCCTATGAGGAGTTGACGGAGATTTTTATAATTCAATTACCTAACACTGATATTACGAGAAGATAGCTATATTTTCCACAAATTCACGACTCACGACGATCTGAAAAATTCTTTTCAGACCCTTCCCGAGCAATTATTGGTAAGAGTCTAAACTAAGTATTAGTAAACAACTGTAAACAACAAGTGCATAACAATATATCAACTGTCATTTCACTTCGGAGAGGTCAACGCGAAAGAAATGGGACGGTACACCGCTAACACATTCACGGCCTTCACCACTGTGTGGTAAGCAGCGTGGAACCCGCGAGCAATTCCCAGGGGCCGATGAGGGCGGGCGGCAAACCCTTCTCGGGTCGGAGAGGAGCAACCGAGAGGAATAGGGTGGCTGGGGAAGAGGGAAAGCCCCACAAAGGTGGAAGGGTTTAACAGATTAAACGATATTGGGTATGAGGATCAACGTTCTCACGAGGGAGCGTAAGGAAATTCCATTTCACTCCCAGCCTCTCGTCGACAGCTACGCACGAGAAAATCGCTCTTGGCTCGTCGGCGTATGTGGGGCCCGGAAACCCACACGACTACTTCGCTCCATACAACCCCCTCCCTCCTCTTGCCCTTTCCAGCCCCTCCCACCCCCAGCCAACCACCCCTCTGGGCTCCTTCTGGCTCCACCACCCACGCATCCAACCCTTGGGCTTATCTTGGATTGTTAGGGGAGGGCTCTATGGGTTGAGCAAGGGTCCTGGAGTCCAGATTTTTTTTCCTTCCCGGCGAGGCGATGGGAGTGTTCCAGAACTGCGCGGGGTGGACTTGGGGTTCCTGGGAGGAAACAGCCTCTGGCGAGCGGGAAGAAGAAAAAACACCCTCGCCTATCCCCTATCGCCGAGTCCCCTTGGCATCTCGGAGCCCCGATCCCTTTCCCATGTCCACCATATGGAAATCTCCGATCCGACGTATCCTACTCCTCTCGCTCCCTGTTGACCTACTCAAGCTACTACATAAATTCTTTCGATCCCAACCGAATGGCCTTAGAAAGCAGTTATAAACTCGATGCTTTCAGGCTTTACTTTGTCAAAATCCATTCTAAGTAATTAAATGAGATGGTACTTTTTCACATTTTATTTCTGCAAGTCGACCGGCTTCGTCGCATAGGCGACATCATCAGACCTGATCATGTCGCCTATGCGACGAAACCGGTCGACTCGTATAAATAAACTGTGGAAAAAGTACCATCTCATTTAATTGCTTAGAAAGCAGTGTTCAGGTACATACAATTCATTATCAAGTCATCTTCACCATTTCCTCAACTCTGTACCCTAAGTTGATGTGCCTATTACTCTACGAAATGTTTTACTCAAGCCAGGAGGTCTGCAGAAAGAAAAGTAAGTACGGTGCCTAAGTACGAAGGAGGGTTAGAGTGAAGAGGTCGGATAAAGTAAATGCGGGTCACGAGAGAGGATTGATTATTATGTTTTACAGGAAAGTTGAAGAGGATGATAGATGAAAGGTGTTGGATAGGGACGGTGGTTGGGAATAGACAATAAATTATTTGGATGCATACAGGCAGGCAGAAGATATAAAGGTTTTCACAGCGAAATAATGCAGGAATCATGTTAAGGTAAATAATGAGGAAAGAAACGAAGCACATTTGTAGGAAGTAAAATATTGGCGTCTTCTACAAATATGCCATTATTGATAAAATAGACATGGCGTTAATTTCTTTATTAGGCATATCAACGTTTTGTCGATGGTATAGCGGTCGAGGCAGAGACAAAAAGATCTATGGAAGACAATGGTTAGCTTAGAAATTTTATTACACAGATATCACTGAAATTATACAAAAAGAAAGCAATAGAGAGCAGAGGTAAATACCAATGTTCTTGGGAGCTTGGAAAATAAAAGCTACAAGAGGAGAGGGAGAATTGCTATTTGGGGAGCCTAGTTAACAGAAATGGATGAAGCAAAGCAGAAGTAATTAGAATAGACCAGACGAAGAGGGATTTCTACCGAAAGGAGGATCTAATTACAGCTAGAAATACAAGCGTGGAAGTAAGGAATACTTCATCATAATTTATAACAGGAAAATGCTCCTAATTGAAAAGAGGCTTGAACGATTATAACAGTGGAAAATTCAAGGAAGGAAGCATTCGAAACGCGGTCCTACAGAAGAAAAATGAAGAAAAAATGTAAAAACCGAGTGACAGACGAAGTCCTGAGAAGAGAAGGAGAAAAAATGAGTCTTCTAAGAATATCTGAAAAAAATAGAGACGGGAAAAGTTCTGAGACATGGTGGTAAGATGAAGACAATCGTGGAGAGGCAAGAGAATCGGACAATGGAAAAAAGAGGCCTTGGATGATAACTATGGCGCAAGTAGTGAAAGAGAGATGAATTATGTAAATATGATTAGGTTGGATGATAGGAAAATTGAGCGGAGAGCTGCACTAGATCAATATTAGTATTGTTCATTGACAATCAAGATCGCTTTTATATACTATCTAAACTATGAGCAATTCGATCAAATGAGGAAGCTTTCTATTTTTGGACGACATATAAATGAATCAAATCGAATAAAAAATACTGTCGGCCGTGATGGTATTGTCAAGTCCAATAAAATAATTTTGGCAACGTCAAGTAAAGCAAACGGAGTGATTAGCGGGGCGTTAATCAATTGTTTAAAATCAGTAGGCACTATCATGATCGAAACGCAGGGCAAAATGTCGGTTTTAAAAAATGTCCTAGGTACTTTTTTGGCAAAACAATGGAAGGCCAATGAGAAGGGAAATCAATAAGAGATAAAATTACTTAAAACATGTTAATCTCACTTTAAAGGAAATAATAAAATATCACTTCTCGTACATATTTCACAGTCAAACCTATAAAAGGGTTATGTAGTTTTCTGCGGCTATGTGTCAGGCATTTGGTATTCAGGCGAGTCCCAACTCGCCAGCGTCCAAATCCCCCAACCCTTCTAAGGGCTGCAAGGCCCAAAGGGGGCATATAACCTCGACCCCCGTAGGGAGAGACTTCCATGGCTAAACTAACTATATGCAGTATTATTTAATGACAACAGAAAATTAACGAAAATCAATATTTTAACCTTATTCCTGATACTTTTGCGAGAATGTGCATCGTGGTTTTATAATGAAAAGTAGCAAACTTATAAACATTTCTAAGAATTTGATGTCCGACTACCTGAAAAACGGCAACAGTGCAGCAAAATAGGGGTGGATAAGGGTACAGTTCAGTATCCTTCACTCATTTTTCTAGATAAACCTATTTCTACCAAGATGCCAGGTGTTTAAATGGGTTTATGATATTTTTTGGTGAAAGTTAAGCCCGTGGGAGAAGAAAATTAGCTTCATAATACCTCTTATCTTGCAAATGGTATGAGATGATTCTGACGAAATAGGTAGTACCTAACTCCTGCAAAGTAGCTTGGTATATGTTAATATAAATAAACATTATTTCTTGAAATACCCCTAACTTAATGAGATTGTTGTCAGTAAAGTGTTCATCCTACAACATATATTCAATTAAAAAGATCTTTGACTATTCATATTTATTCTTTATCGTTATGAATAAGATTTTTGATCATACGCCAAAGTTCTATGATTACAAAATAAAATCGCTTACAATAACAAGAGTGCAATCGTATATAATTGAGAATATGGTCCAAAAAGTCTACTCCTTAGTGATAAATACCTGACTAAAAGCACCAATGGCATAGCCGAATTTACAAAATTCAGTGCTCCTCTCTGGATACATAATATAATTTAAACTCTTAAAATGGCGAAGAAAAAAGACGCTTGGGCGCCGGCATAGACGCTCTCGGAATATAAACGTCAAAACGTAGACTCTCATCCGGGTAAATTCCTCACAAAGCGTAGTGAGACTGAATGGCAAAAAAATGACTCCCTTAGACAGATACACGAGTTGTCAGGTCAGTAAAAATAGAAATTTCTTTCCCGAGAAAAGGGGGCAACTTCCAACGGAATCCAACTTTAAGAATGAATAAACAAAATACGCCTCTTCCCTCACCTCCAGATGGAAAGAGCAAAAAATCCCATCATCCTCGAGAAAGACCCCAAACTCCGATACTTGAATCAAACAGCACGAGCGGAGGGGGAACGAAGGGAGTTGGCGGTCGCTCCGGAGGTCGGAAATAAGGAAAAGGGAAAAATCGGGAACCAGGTAAGCTATTTTCGCCGCAAAGTGCCTCATGGGAAATTCAAGAAGCATATGCATCCCGCAAGCGGGAAGAGCAAGGAGAGAGAGAGAGAGGTAGGGCAACCTCCGGCGGGAGCCAAGGGAAGATATATCTCGACCAGCACGCAAAGGAGTGCCAAA
Organism: Platycnemis pennipes; assembly: GCA_933228895.1. Classification (NCBI taxonomy): domain Eukaryota; kingdom Metazoa; phylum Arthropoda; class Insecta; order Odonata; family Platycnemididae; genus Platycnemis; species Platycnemis pennipes. The sequence continues at coordinate 131,799,475 of OW121851.1, read as the reverse complement.
GTGAGAATCGTCACTGAAGTTTTCCCTGCAGGACAAAAGCTGCTGCCCCAGGGAAACCAAAACTCAATGCGAGGGAAGGGAACCTTACCCCCTGCCCTTCAGATTCCCCTTTACCTACCCACACTCCTGAATACTTTTCCTGCGATACCCTAGTTCCACCCCCCTTCCTCTCCATACACTTGTACTCCTCCTTTAATGTCCAACTCAAAGTAACATTTATTATCCCACGAACTCACCTTTCGCATTCGCTCATTCATGCTTTTTGGCTTGGTCAACAGATGAAGCGACAATCGATGTACGGGTCAATGACTTGTTTTGAATTCCAAGAGAAATTTTACGACAACTTCCACTCCCACCGAAACGGATCTTTTAGGTCAAGAAGAGAGCCTAAACAGTTATTCACGTGGGTAGAAAAAATGCTACACCATGTCTCAAACTAAAAATCTAAACACTGCACTCACTGAACCAGGGGGTGTTGTGTTTGAAACCGTCGTCGGGACCATCTCAAATAGGTAACCAAGGAGTCACGTGGTATAAACAAGAATTGTTCGCACAATTTTCTATGTTAAAACCTCTGATTAAAACCTCGTTCATTGTTTACAAATGTGTTTTATCTAATCTGGGGGTTCTATACTCGAGAAAGACGAGAAAAACTCAAAATAATGCAATTAATGGTATTGTAACGAGCAATTCAAGCACATTACATTTGAAAAACATCCATGTTTGTACCACGTGACTACTTGGTTACCCATTCGAGATAATCCCAACGGTTTCAAAGACCCCCCCCCCCCCAGGGAATTATACTGAGATCTAATTTTTATGCGTTTAGAGGGGAGGAATGTTTGGAAGACTAACTCTGCAGAGGGAAGAAGATCATCCTAACATTAAGGCCTAGAATCAAATCCCGTTTGATGTTTCCTAGATATACTCATTTGGATTCCGTGTGGAGGGAATTTCAATAACAGAAATCTCTCTGAAGGGACACTGCTGTGAGCCGCTTCGGAGCCTACCTTTAGAGCTGGCACCGGGTTTCCCTTCACTTCTCCTCATTTTACTTATCCCACATGCCATCTCCTCCGGTCTGGGCTTCATGTTTGGGTTGGACTAGGTATCACAGATTATGAATATAAAAAAATAATAATGAATTCTCGAGCCACATTTTTTTGTTTTTCGTGTAGTTTTTAATAATTTAGCAAATTGTACTGTAATATAGTATACTCCGTGGAGTTTTTGCAGTTGAGCAGACTCATTGTTATTTTTCCCTTCTCCATAATGTTTACCAATTTACAGTGATCCAATCGCATAAACCGTGACTTTGAAAGAATTCTTCTATTTCCAAACTTATCGGCATGGACGATGACAGCAGCGGAAAAGAAATGGGAGATATCATTCAAAATGTGGTATTACAGAAAAATGTTGAAGAATAAGTGGATCGACCGAGTAAGTAACGAGTAAGTCCTAAGGAGGATGGGAGAAAAGAGTAGTCTTCTGAATGCAATTAGAAGAAGGCTTAGGACAACTTAATCGGCCACATCATAAGACATGATGGACTGATGAAGACAGTCATTGAAGCGACAAGTGGACGGGAAGAACGGCAAAGGAAGGCGTCGCATGAGATGCATAGAAACAAGTGATGAAGGATGTGAAAGAGAAGAAATACGGAATTATGAAGAGATTAGCTGATAGAAGAATTCAGTGGAGAACTGTGTCAAACCAATCCCAGGATTGATAACTAATGATGATGATCACAATCTAATTACCTGAGAATGCATTCTTAGCCTGACTTTATCTCCTCTTAATCACACTTTTTCCTAGAAAAAATTTCCATTTTAAATGCATTTTGGTCTGAATTCGCTGTTTTCCACATATCTCCATATGAACAATTAATCTCTGAATCTGCCGACATTCCCACCAATTCCAACGAAACTATAGGACAAGAGGCTTATTTCGTTCGACGACAGATCTGTAATTAGATGAAACTTAGAATGAGAAATGACGGTATTTACAACGTAGTTTTACCGATTCGAATAATAAGCAATAATAGATACTTGGGTCATCCATATCAAGGAGATTAGGATAAGTTATGTAGTTTGTAGGCGTAGATGAATAGAAATAGCTGTTAAAATACTTATTAATGTTTCCCGTGTAAAGTTGAAGACTATGAATTAAACACATTACTACGCAATATCGATGGATTATTCGCCATAGAGCTAAAGAAGCATTTTTTATGTTCCCTGATATGATTAGTGTTAGAAATTCAATTCGCTGAAGGCACGGGGAATTATACTTCACAGGGATACAGCTGAATTCCCTTCATTATTGAATTTAGCTCGTAACAGCCAGAATAACTTATAGGCAGATATCCCAAGTAGAATAAAATATGTAGCTTCGGTGAGCTATCCGACCTACATTTCCGTTAATCACTTAGCTTGATTTCATTCCCAATCATTCAAATTAAATGGACGTGACTGACTCCATAACCTCGTTTAAATGAATTATTTTGATGTGTAGTACATAACTCCTTTCATGGTGAATGCACGAATATGCTTTTAATTAAAAATGTTTACCAAATAGTAATTTGAATTAAATTGAGTACACCTGATATTTAGTGTGGTAGTAAACCATTACATACCACTTCAAAAGTCAGCTCTGAATTTGAAGCATAACTTCACACAGAGAAAACACTGATGCTGCCATAATCTCATCAAAAATAACACTCCATGGCTTTTATACGTTTTTGCGTCCTTTATGAGATATTGCATACCATGCGTTTGCAAAATATTCCCTCTAACACACAACCAATCAGCCACGTAATACATCGAATTAAATTCGACGGAACTAAGCAAATCGATGGCTATATTATTGGAAGAGATATTCACAGTCGAAGAAAGGCATTGATTATATTTACAATGTAACAACTCACCCCCTTCTAGTACAATCAATTAAATTTCAAATCACTATATCTATCAAATATTTTCCTTGAGCTTGATTTGGGATAAGCTACTTCCTCCTGGACCATTTGAAACTTCAAATCGATTGTTTGGAGAGGGCATTGTCCAACATGACTACATGGTTGCAATTTTAATACCAAACTATCTAAAATGAGCCTCTATTAATATTTTTTAAAATAAAAACTAGCCATGCCTCCACAGTAAACGATGAGAAAATAAAGAAGCGCAATACGGTGAAAAAACGTGATTACGAATTAATGTAGCTTAGTAGACGAAACTTCAGCCATGAAGAGCCGCACAATGTAAACACCCCATTATATGAACTTAGTAAATATGTGGAACAGTGAAAGCCTATAGGGGAATCAATATTAAATTGAAATTCGAAAGGAATAAATGGAAACATAGGTAATAACAAATGTTGTTTAATCGAGCATGGTACTTTCCACTGCTTCACGTCGTAAGCGAAATAAAGAGACCTTTTTTCATTTTCACTTTGATTGTGTTGACGTAAATGAGAAAACTATCACTCTTAGGAGACTCATGAATGCAAACGATTTTTGACGCTCCGTCCATAGCCCACAAGGGAAGTGAATAAATTACTGCTATTCGAAATTCAAGCATTTACTTCGCTTTTGCCTTCGCTCCCGAGTTTTTACTCACATGAATGAAAAGTATTTAACCTTTATAAGCTGATTCAAGATACGATTCAATTCATCGAAGCCCACTGAATGAGGCTTACTGCTCTAGTACAATCGTAGTTTTCATCACATAAGTTACGTATGCAATACCTACCGTTTCCGGATCGGCGGATCATTATTCCATTCGCAGTAAGTTAACTATTTAGCAATAAGCAAGCAAAATTTGAATCTATTGGAATCTGATGGCGGCAATGAACATGTAACGTAATAATTTGAAAATTAACTCGGAAAACCGGAACAGTGCGTTCAAGACTAGCAGGAAAAAAGCACATTAAAACACATATTGGCCCTTGAAGTCAGATGCAAAGATTTAGAGGTGGAACCAAAGCTGGAGCATAAGATTTTCAACCATTGTGGATCGGAAAGAGACTCCTCTGACCTTTTTACTGTGTGTTCCCAAAAAAAAAGTACTTGCAGAGTTAATTGAACTCAGATAGAGGTGCGCGGAAGTATTCCAGGATTGGAACTCATTACTCTCCATAATACGTTGATGTAATTGCATAGAATTCACTACCAAGAGTTCGTCATCATAGAAGACCGGTGTTTGGATCCGTCAGCATCAGGCTCACCTACACGCAGGAGTATGTAGGTGGTCTAAGTGTATGTAGTGGCCTAAGGAGAGAGAATTTCACACCAAAGGTGTAGTGAAATGTCCTTTACTCTGCGTCTCCTCTGAGACCATATAATTACCTTTTAATGAGAATGCCTGGTTTAGCTGAGGAGCTCTTAGTTCTCCTGATTGCGAACTCTCCAGGTAGCTAAATACTTTACCAGCTGAGTCACCACAACAATATATAATAAAGATTTTAAAGAGAATTATGACGCCGACCAGTAAAACGATGCAAAGAGAGTGATGGAATTAAAAAAATGGGTAATTTACTAAAATGTAAAAGGGATGTGATGGTTGAATGGGTTGGGCGACATGATATGCAAAATTTGCAAGGAAAGAAGGGTAATATCCCGTACAGAACGTTAGTCAATGTAGTAACCAACATATAATAAATATTTTAAAGAGAATCATGACGCCGACCGGTAGAACGATGCAAAGAGTGGGATGGAATTTAAAAAAAGGGTAATTTACTAAAATGTTAAAGGAATGTGATGGTTGAAAGGGTTGGCCCACATGATACGGAAAATCTGCAAGGAAAGAAGGGCGATATCCTGTACAGAACGTTAGTCAATGTAGTAGCGGTTGATTCAATATCCAAAATTCCACTGACTGCGATCGGTAATCCTTAGAACGCAGCCTGAGTATATTGCGGTCAACCTAGGACACTAAGCTGCACGGAGTATTCACGAGGGAACCATTGCCCCGAGGGAAAACGGTAAAAATGAGGACAATTGATGGCTACTAGAGAGGAAAACCGTGGAGGCAGAAAGAGGGGTAATGGAACGAACATTCTTCAATCGTATCCGAGAGATTCTCTACCAGAAATATAATCCCCAGAGATCTGCACCTTCGCATAAGCTCGCGTTATATGCGAGACGAGCGAGGAAGTCGACGTGGGATCCAAAGTCCGACCTTCCGCGCTGAGATGTGAATTGTAGAATACCTCCACCACCCCCCGTCCTCCTCCTCCCCGGCCGCGAAACCAAAGCCCACCTCCCCTTCGCAAATCCCCGCTCCTTCCTCCTCTCCCCATCGCCGCCGTCCGGCGGGAAGTTTTCATTCGGGAGCCGCAACTCTGCGCCCAGCGGATGGCCTCGCAGATGAGGGTGCAGGGTTGAGGGTGGGGGGGGGGAGGAAAAGGGAGGAGGGAGGGGGAGGGATGCGGAGGATGGGGTTTGGTTATATCCCTCAAGGCTTATTCCCGTTCCCTTGAAATATTCATTATTCCACCTTAACGTTGTCAGGGTCTTCCATCAAGCCACATGAAATACCTTCACAAGATAGCAGACGGTCGACTACACTACCTCAACTCGCTCTCCGCCCAGTTCTCCTCTTTCTTCCGTCTTCTTCTCGAGGCAGATGGAGTGGAGGCACTCGTTTCATCTCCCGCTGACTCCTCCATCTCTCTCTCCTTCAACCTCAGCGGCCCCTACCCCCACATCCAAGCGTCCCGTGCCAACTCGGGAGAACTTTTGATTGATCTCCGGCAAGTTGATTTGCAATCGGCAAGAAATGAAGAGAAAGGGAAGAAGAATCGAAGTGATCTCACGTGAGATCTGGTGGGAAAGGGGTGACAGAGAGAAGCATGGGGAAGAGCCGGAAACGAAATGCTTGGGGAGAATACCGCATCAACCCTCTTCTCTTCACACAGCTTTTGCAAAAGTCGGGCGCTAATCCGCGATTTTTTCCCACACAGTTCGAACTGAAAATCTGAACACACCTAGGAACACGCATGTCCCATTTGCCTTAATTCCAAAGCAGCACAATTAGTGCAACCGTAACACATATATGCGTTTCAAATGTCTAGGTTGTAGCCGCTACAACCTGATGCACTGTCATTAGGTCAACTTCCTGGCATTTATTTACATTAACTTTAAAATAATTACCTTCCAGACACATTATAAACATTATTTTTAAGCAAACCCAAAAATTATGGGTAAGAAAGAAACAAGAATTATTCATTATTGTAAAAAATAAAACGCCGACAGTGAAAAGAAAACTCAAATCAAGGATAAATTTACTAACATAACCTGCAAGCCCCCACGGTTTGTAAATTAACTGAAACAATTAATTAAGAGGATAATTTCTACACACCAACTTTTATGGACGCAGAGACCACACGGCTTAGGAAAAAAAGTACATCCATCACAAGAAAATGTAGAGTGTGGAAAATAAAGGCCTACGGTAAATTCAAATCAATGAAAGACAGTGTGATATTCGTGATTCGATGAACTTAAAAATACTCCAATCTAGACTATTAAGACGGAGAACTGTGAATCGCGCTAGACATTAAATTCAGTTTTCCACAATAAACTCACTAGCAGTTACACATTTTACACAAGTAATTACGCCCTTTTTAACTAGTAGGCATCCTGAATGGTGCGAGGCGATGACAATTAATACTTCGATAATGACAAGCAAGCAGTGATGCGCAAAGCTCGACCCAATGATTGGAAAATGCAAGCGGGTTAGTCTATAAAAATTGCTAATACACTGATGTTTTCCCAATAGGTAACTATGGCTAATGAATTTAAGAATAATTTCATGTTATCATGCTTTCGATAGCAACGCAGTTGATCCATGCCTAAGCGAGAGAGCTCAACGCATAACAGCGATAGCAAAGGACATGTCATTATCATAAGAAGACCAAGTATACGTCATGGCTACTGTTTAAAAGAGTACTAAAAGCACGGCCTATGCTTCTCGGATACGCGACTGTGCTATTTAACTTTAAATAAAATAGAATCAAGTTCATTATTGCGTCATTCTTCCCTTCAATAGCAGTCCTTTCAGTATAATTGGTATTGATTTCACCGGTGGATGGAAATGAACCACGTACATGAAACAAAATTGGCTTAAATGGTTTTTACTTTATGGAGCATTTTCTCTTCCCGCCTATTCATTTTGAAGCCGGCATCAATTAAGCCGTAAAAGCAAGCGTGCTCGCGCCCATCAATTCATTTTACCACTTGTGTTTTCATTTATTCATCCTTCCATTAAAAATATTTGCTGCGTCAAAGGGACAAAAGAAGGCTACAGACAAAAGAATAAAAAAACAGTTGCGGGCGAGAGTGCGCTTTTTGTACCATGGCATGCCAATGTGTGTGAGAGGGAAGGGAGGTGAGGGGGTCGTCTCTCTTCGAAATGAACGTGAGGAGATTTCAAGAATGTCCGTCAAGTTCCGACAAAGAGGAATACAAGACACGATCGAAGAGTCAAAGGAAAGACTGGAAACCTGGGGAACACTTGCGCCAACAAAGTTTAAAAGTAAGCCTCATTCTTTTCCCTTTTGTCCAATCAACTTTTAAAACTATTGAAAAGGATTCTTCAAAAGATCCTACGCGAAGAAAGACTGTGAACTGAGGGAAGGTGCATTTTTTTTCGCTTTTTAGCTTCTGAAAAAGAGCGAAGGCGTAAATTAGCAGAATGCAGCTGCATAACAAAAAATATAGAATTTTAACCCCGAAAATAACTCACACTTACTATGTTAACTGGCAAATGGAATAGCAAGAGGCGAAATGCCTTTAAGGGGCGGTGGATCCTGTGTAAATAAACACCATACAAATAAAATTTTATCACTTAATGATAAATTGATATCGCATTAAACGTAGGTTAAAATTTCTCCATTTATCTTCTACATATAAAACTATGTAATTCACCTCAAGGGTGCAACAGTGATATTACTGATACGAACCTTCATTTATTCAACTCTACCTAGTCTTTTTAAAAAATGTATCACTGGAATATCAGAGATTTCTTTACTTTTTTTTCTTCAACGTCATCTGAGTAAAATAGTACTATGATGAGTAAAATATAGACCAAACAAGTCTTTGCCATATCATCATCATCAGTGTTTCAATCCTAGGATTGGTTTACTGCAGCCCTCCATTCTGCCCTATTCAATGTTCATTCTGCCTAATTCCCTCTCGTCCTGGTATGTTTTCTCTTTCACGTCCTTCTTTATTTGACCTGTATATTTGTCCCTTGGTCTTCCTCGCGGGACCTTCCCTTCAATCTCCCCTTCTGTTATATTTCTAACTAATTCAATGTGCCTCAAGGCATGTCCAATCCATCTGGTTCTTCTTTGCCGTAGGGTTTTCATATTGTCAGTTTTGCCATATTGTCCTATCTTCATTTGCTCTTCTGTAGATACACCTCTTCGTTGCTCACTTTATCTGCCCATTTAATCTTCAACATTAACCTCCAGCACCATGTTTCGAAGGCTTCAATTCTTCGTTGGTCTGTTTTCCCAATGTTCCATGTCTCTGATCCATAGAGTGACATGCTTCATACAAATGTTTAGATGAAGTGCTTCCTTGTTTGCAGCCGTGGGTTTTTGAGCAGTGTAGTTGTCTCTTCTTCATAAAGGCCTCCTTAGCTTGTGCTATTCTTCGCTTGATGTCCGTCGAGCTTCTTCCATCCCGAGGGTAGGGTAGTATGTATTAGTTTGTAGGGTGCGTCGTCGACGGCATGGTCATTTTGCACCTCTATATATATATATATATATATATATATATATATATATATATATATATATATATATATACTTTTTATATTCCGATGAGGCAGGTTGTCTAACCACTAGATATACTGCTTATCTATTATTTTGTTCAAGTTAAAACCATTTAAATTTCCTAAACTGTTGCTTATATTTTATTAAAAAGCCTTCCATCCCAAGTTATAGTGCTGCCGAGGTTGGTGAAGTTCTCCACTTGTTACAATTTCACTCCTCGAATTGTGATACTTGCCCTAAGCTTCTCTCTTCCGTTACTAGGATTTCAGTATTCTTCTTGTTGATGCTCATATTATATTCATGAAGTACTTGGTCCATTGTGGTCAGGGATGCTTCCAGGTCCTGTCGACTTTCTGCTACAACTGCGTGGTCATCAGTAAACCTTAGGATGTTTATTTCTTCACCATTCACCTTGATGCCCTAGATACTAATTGCCTCTACGGCTCTTATTGCTTCTTCTAGGTATATATTGAATAACGCTGGGGAGAGGTTGCATCCTTGGCTGACTACTTTGCTTATTTTGACTTCTATCTTCCTTCCGTCTTTCATTCGCATCGTGTTGACCTGGTTCTTGTAGAGGCTATAGATTATTCTTCTATCCTTGTAGTCTCTTCCAATTGCTTCCAGTATCTGGAAGCTACTGAAGCTATCCATGTCTTTGCCATATTCATTCATGAAATAATCAACATTAGCTTAACACATGCATGTTTCTATCATTTCCAAAGGATGAGTAAGGAATATATATATGAAATTTCATTTTTAGTTAATTTCACTCACAATTTATAAACTGATGACTAACTTATAAAATAAATACCTGTTAACTTCATGTTCCACGTACATTACTATATTCTACACATTTTTCAAGGCTTACGATATATAAATGAATCTTCATCACAGTTAAAAGTTAGATAATAAAAATATAAAGAACAATAATAATTTAAGAATGTTGTACTCACGATTACATAACTTTTTCCATTAAATCCCTAACCCCAACCATGCATCCAAAGTTTAAAGAACAACGGATTTAAAGCAAAATATTAGCCATAGAACTGCCAAATTCCAAAGTACATTGTGCATGATACAGAGATAAAGACTTGTGAATTCCACTGGTTTATTGTTGGCACAACCGGTTTCAGAACTTAAGCCATCATTAGGTACGTATTCCAGGTGCCACCTGATGATGGCCTATGGGCTGAAACGGTTGTACAAGCAATAGTGTAGCTCATAGCAAGCAGTGTAGTTCACAAGTCTATTTCAGTGTGTTATTATGGAAAAATTTCAAAAAACTGTGCAGTCACTAAGTTTTACATTATACACAAGACCATTTATACAAGTCGCAGTTTGAAGTCATCAAATCAGGGATAAAGAATGGATGAAAGATGAATGGATGAAGAAGATGTGAAATGAATAGAGCAGGAACTACTTGCTACGGATGCAATTGGAAAGCCTAGCAAGCATTTTGTTGCTTTACACCCTAGAACTATGCATCTCTGCATATTTAGAATACGCATTGGCATCTTGTATAGAGCAAACTTTTTACTACCAATGAAACTCGTTCCAGCATAAACGCAACCTCGGAGAAGGCCTTGACCAGTAGTGGGTCGCCTCCCCAAATCCCTACACACCACCATAAAACTTCGACCCACATCGGTTAGCAACATTAAAAAACATCAAATTTCGAAAGCTTACGACGAATGTACCTGCCAAATAGAAAAACTCAACATATGAGAAATCACGAGAAACCTTCTCGTTCTGTCGCTATTATTATGATCACTATTCATCAATCGGCAAATTGGTTTTTTCGCAAACGGCTGATGATGGCCTATGGGCTGAAACGGTTGTACAAGCAATAGTGTAGTTCATAGCAAGCAGTGTAGTTATCAAGTCTATTTCAGTGTGTTATTATGGAAAATTTTCAAAAAAAAAGTGCAGTTAGTTATTCAGTGTAGGTGACAGCTCAGGTCAATTGCGTCACTTAGGAATGGTGACTAATTGGGTAATGTTAGGAGTTTTCATGGAACGGCGGAAGGGTGGAGAGAAACCCGTCGTCAGCATTAACTTAACTCTTAACGACATGCGCTAAGGGGACCACGGCTTAACGTCCCATCCGACGGACGGAGTACAAAACCTGAAATGCCCTCCACTATAGGCACTCAAGTCGGGACCGGTTTGCCACTGAAAGCTCCGCCATTGCCGGGAATAGAGCCCAAACCCCCGGGATGGGAGGACAGTATTCTAGCCACCACATCAACCCGATTCCCTTTTGCAGGTCAATTCTCCTATCGTCTAGCCTCATCATAATTATCCATATCGGCTTGAATCCTCACGGAAGCCATTTTTTAATGAAGTGTTGGGAAAGATCAATTCCTCATTATGGGAATGCAGCGACTCGCGAGTCTGAATTAAAACCTAAAGGAAATTAACGGCAATGAAATTTTGTAAAAAGAGTGATGAACCACACGAAGTAAAACACGGTATGTGTGAGCTATTGAGAATATAAAGCGTCAATTTCATAGAATAACAGCTAAGGAGGAAACACTCGAAATAATTGGCACCGCAGAGAGCCGATTAGGATTATTTTAGGTGTATTGGATAACCCACATGGGGACCTTCCTATCTACAGGAGTTGAGATGCACACAGAATTGGTTAGGTCAGCAAAAGATTGCTATCGTACTTTTGTAAATATCATCACTTCACCATACGATCTCAGATGGTAATGGTATCCAGATCTGTAGCTTTATTTAAGACTTGGTTATTTTCAGTTAAATTTAAGTCGATCTGTTTACGATGGGCGTTCAAAATATTTGAAGAATTCCCGTATATTGTACTCACTTTGATCATGAAAGAAATATTTGCAAAATAGAATGCAGTACAAATACGATTCCAATGTCTTTTTTCCCTCGAAATATAGACAATCACGATAGGCATCCTATCAAATATATAGATAGGAGTTATATTTCTGGAAAGAGCTCGTAAAACTCATTCTACTGACACCTTGCATGCCTCAAGTAAAAAATACAATAATAAATTTTCAAAATAAACCAGATAAAATTCATGAAGGTATTTCTTTCAAATTTCTAAACATTTATATTTACATGCCTTTTGAATGATCAACTGATCCGATCATCTTATTGAAGCTGTAGGAGGATGAAGACAAAGTCTCCAAAAGACATCGATGGTGGGCAGGATTAGACGTATTATCGCCGTCGTTAAGTAAACAGAAATTTTGGGGTCTGCCCTTTGGGCACAGAAAATGTTACGGCTCCCTATCCCGTGGCCAATTTTAGTAATCGTTCAATTTATTACTTGGAAAGGTCGATAATCGCTGTCAAAATACACCTTTGAATAAGGATAATGACTTTGAAGTAGCCACAGCAGCAAGTGGCTGAGCTACTGATAGATGATGATTCAGCATTAATTTTTAACTGAATTATATATTAAGTATATAATAATATTAAAATGCATAATAAAATAATATTTTAAATGCATTACAAAAATAATATTTTAAATGCATTATAGACTTCAATAACTAAGAGAAATTATATTATCTTTGCAATACATAAGTCATAATTGCGTAAATCATTACGGGATATCAAACCGTGATTAATTTCAAAGCGTGCAATTAACATTAGGAAACGTGAAATGCCTCAAATAAAGAAGCATTGCGGCTACCGTACGAACTCACGTAAAAATTTTCGAGACTAATAAACACCAGGCAGCGAAACACTTTAATATAGTTAGCTATGGCCAACAATTCATCAGGCTAAAATTATTTACAAATACCTCTTTTTTATGGATCAGTATCGCAATAGGAACTACAATTAAGAAAATTTATATTTCTCAGAACGTGATAAACAACTCAAATAGCTGATATACATTCTAGGGTGTGTCATAATTTACTTACGGTACACTGAGCACGCAATACTGCCTCATGTAAAGTGTAAATCAGCCCCACTCTGTGTGTTTAATTAATAAAGAGAATGCATAATCCACACCTTCGTGCAACTAATCTCAGTTTTGAATTGATTTCAAATTAATCACAACGATTTATGAAGGTATTGTCATTACGAGATGTTCATATCGAATGAAAATGCAATGCACAGGACTTAATAATATCACCATAGTAAGCTAAATGTTGCTATATGAACGGTAGTTTAGAACAGGATTATTATATTCGAACAATTTTCATCACTTCGGTGAAATTAAATTTGATGAAACTCATTGGGAGAAGAGTTAACTTAAATTTTGAAAATTCTGGAGTACCTACAAAACCAGCCGACAATAACTTTTGATGAGCTTCCCCATTACTTATTGGAAGGACTTATTACACCGAATCAAATCGCATTTTTCTAAAAGCTAAAACACAGTATTCACATAGATCAATTGGTTCAGCACGGATTTTGACGTAAATATTTAAGGCTTTAAAAATAATACAAAGTAATTGACATGTATTCACTCCATTGCGTTACTGAGGACACTAATCAGATTACTTTGATTGCTTTGATTTAAACTGATATATCGATTCAGCTCCATGACGGCAGAGGGAATAAATAAATACCTTTACCCCTAATTTAGAGCACAGCGCTGCATACGTCGACCATAATCATTATTCTTACATATATTGGCATGACTTTTACGGTTGCCTCCATGAGGAATGTTCAAAACATATTTTAATTACTCTTCATAGGATCTTAAATGTCGTAGTAATTAATTTAGGATGAAGGGAAGAAGATAACTGAGCACTTTAAACGTTCTCTTGAAAAAATATACACACGAATCTTATTTTCCATGAAAGTTGCAATGCTCGATGTTATAAGAATATGAGTGAAAGCTTGATTTGCTCAAACATATGCGCAAATGTTTTACCTATGTATCACAATACATTACTCTTTCCAACCCCGAGATCATTATAATGAATAAATACCGTGGGTCACAAAATATGCTCATTGCAATTTCAGCTCAGCAGATTGCGATTGGGGCGTTTTATCGGAACCGAAATAGCAATTTTATACACGAAATCGTTAGATGGAAACGAAAAATGATTTATTTTTCAAATCATTTTTGTACACAGAATAAAATAAATAATACAAATTTCAGTGCATTTAAGTATCTGAAAAACGATTGATGGTTCTTATGGGTGGATTCGAATCCAATACAATTTTACATAATATGATAGTATGCAGTGGGTCTTTTTTAAAGAACGCACCAGGAACTGAGAAATATCTTTGCGTTAGATTAGAGTGGTAAGATTTACTCCATCTCCCAAAAACAGACTTGACAATACCAAAAAGCTTTACGGTCGGGAAGTGCAAAAGTTCCTTTAAGAAACTCACCCGCGCGCAAAATGCTTTGGTCTTGGTGAATAATGGGTGACAGCAGGAGAGCAAAGATGAAGATGCGATATCCATCAAGAAAAATTTAAGCATCAGCCACGGTACTTGAAAACGCTTCTTCACGAAGATTTTCATAGTGAGCGCACTTCCAAAGAAACGATGCAGTGACGGAAAAGTGGCGGAAACTGAATTTCAAATCGAAAGAAGCCCAGTGCGATACACGAAAGAAACAAAAAATCTAACATAAGTGACACACCTGACAAGTTGGAATTTTGAATACCATTTCGAGTTTTCACCACGAAAATTATAAAAATCACAAACAAATATCCAGATTCATAATTACTCGCTGAAGAAGGTGAGTTAAGGAAGAGGAAGTGAGCAATTAAGGAATATGAGATGAGGTTAGTTTTTCTCGGAATACGGCCAACAGCAAAACTCATTTCTGCTCTTTAGGAAAGATGGAAAGTTGGGCATATTTTTTTATAATCTCAGGGAACGGAGGTAGAATGGAGTGAAACTCGGGGTCGACACTTGTAACGAAAGGCACCAAGCCATCCTAGATTTAACATTGCATCACTAACGGGTAGACAAAGAGACAAAAAACCAGAAGTGCCCTCCACACATTATCGAAGTGAGATTTAAATGTCGTGGCCTAATGTATGAGCTATAATATGGATGCAATTGACCTTAACATTAATTTCCCATAGAGCCTCAATAGTTGTCTTTCTCAAATATCCATTCCACCGCACAAAATGTGTTAAGTATCAACAATAGTTGTGAGCTGCATGATTTCAAGCAAACTCACAGAAACCTACCCAAGAGAACGAATAAGAGAGGCCATAAAAATGAGCATATGGAGCGCATTCAACCAAATTTCCTCCTTCCAAGCAGAATTTCCAGTGCCTCGTGGTATCACCCTCTTTTAATAATTGGCCAAGCTTCTTTTGATAAAAGTACTTACTATCGCCAAATATTCATAAAATTAAGATCCTCCACAGATAATTCACTAAGTAAACACATTAGCTAAATTAAACACTTATTTCGAAGCGTCCACATATCAAAAAGGTAAGTTATACGCTTCCTCTAGGAAATGAATCTTCACATATATTTTACTTCGAAGATTACGAATTATTCAAACAAGCTCAGGGTTACTTCTCCTCATATTTTCAATTTCCTTGACCTATATATCTACAGAAAATTGACGATGCTGAGTTAACGTCACCACAAATCATCGAAAGGGAGAAAATGAGAATTCCGTAATAAAATAAGCGTTCTCAAGGAATCATGAATTGGGGAATATTTCCCCGTTCCGATCCTTTTCGAAATCTTATATTTTCACCATTATCCCTTCTTTAATCATGAGTGCGTTTCTTATTCTTTACTGCGCAAACATGATTCCTTCTTACGATTCCTCATAATATAATCATCATTTACGGCCTATGCCCCATTTCTCCGTCATTGTTCTCTTCCGAGCGTGAGTGCTGGGCTAAATGTACGCTTCGATGAGATTGGCGCATCACTTCCACAACTCATCTCTCTATTCAGCGAGCAAGATTCTCATTACTTTAATTAGAGTTATCATCGGATCCCGTTGAATAAACTAATCGTATTCTCTTCAACAGAGAAAAGAAATATAAAGACACTCTCATCCTCCGTTTGCAATTCACTTTCTTCTTTCAAATTAACTAAGGAATCATTACTACGGCCTTCGAGCGGACCGGATGCATTGTCCATACAGTTCCCCCACTCCCTTCTCTCCCTCATTTCCACCTATACGCCGCATCTTTGCCTCTTTCATCCACGAAATAAATACGACTTAAGACACCTAGCCATAAATTTATTCTTCCAAAAATATCTGTATCCATATATTTCGTAGTTTGAATGAAGCTCTTTATATTGACCGCTAGAATATATTTTTCGAGGCTAAAAAAATGTTTGTGTAAAGATTCCTCCTCTGTGAATATCGTCTGTCGTCCCAAATAAACATAAACATCATAACCTGCTAGCATCCATAAGGGTGCGCGGCAGGGGGTGAACCATCACCAGCCGTCAACTAACAATCGGAGAGAATAAGGTTAAATTAACTACCATGAATGTATGCAAAAAATACCTCTTCGTGAAAAAATCTACTCTTGCATGCAAATGAGGCACAATGTTACTACCCCGAGAAAAGTTTATTCATGCAGTTAAGATACACGTAAAATATTGGCCATAAATGACAAAGAAACCGTTATTTTATACGAAAAAATGTAAGAGTTGTGAATGCACCTATATGAGCTTATAGTTGTCTTGAAAATAAAAAAGGAGAGTGGATGATTTTCTACATAAATGCTAATACTTCGCTAGCAATTGCTACGACCCAATTGAATTGCGTTGAAAAATAATTAATTGCTCATTCAAAATTAGTATCTACCCACGGAAAACCTAAATGGAGCTACTCGTTGATATGCTCAGAAGTGAGATTTTCACGGGAAAAATCATCCTTTTTTAGAGGGATTCGAGACAAGAGCATCTTTAATTTGTTATAAAGTAAGCAGTTTTTCTATGATTGGTTTAACGTGGTGGACGGTAAGAGTGTGTTCACAATTATGACTGCTTTGTAACACAAAGTACGGCAGTTTGTCATGACGTCTAATAATATTTTTTTTAAATCTTGTAAATTTTCACAGGGAAAAAGGAGGCATCGGTAGCTGTCTAAAGCACTCGACTGTAAATCGGGGAGTCCGTGTTTATGTCAAGGTGGACAGTTATAGAAGTGAAGATAAACAAAAGTGTGACTAAAAATTACCTTTCAAATCCTTTGTTAAATTTAACGAAGAATTTTCCGGTAAAATTACGCTGTTCATCAACAAATATATCATCTATGCTATAGCTACACAGTGATATAAAAATGATTGAAACATTTGTTAATTAAGCCATTCCAGCATATTGCAGTTCACGAAATCGAGTAGAACAGGTAAACTATAAATATTAAAAATGGCACTTATCTACTGCGGTGAATACGTTTGACGTGATGATCAGTCATGAAAATGTCATGCCTATTTAATAAGGATTAGAGTCATGGCTCTCTACAGCATATGAGCACGTCCAGTGCATATTAATTCACATAAGTCTACTGTTTTTCACAACAAAATATGCTTCACATGATGCGGGAGAAGCATCTATAGCCACAACTCGCGAAATGGCGCCCACAAAATAGTGCGTTAAACGGCAGAATGCCTGCCGGATTCAGTAAGAAGATCAAAACATACTTTTATTCTACCTTCTTTTCATTTCATGAACGTACGTCAACTTCCTATCACAAAAAAATGCACAGGGCAAACTCTCGAGCAACAAGTTAAACTTCTGTTAATCGGTGAGGTTTCTGTTTTAAATAAAAGCCGTACATATTCCACGTTTTATACACCAAATAATACTGCAAACGGTTTGAAGTAAGTTAAGGCATAAGAATGTATGTTTAAACATGAAATCAGCTCGCGCAAGTGACAATTGCACCATAGGGCTCTTTTTCACAGGCACCAGTAATTACTCTGAAAATTATGGTCTCCCCGAAACCGCTCATCTTGGATACTTGACGGTATCTTCCAAATGGACCCCGACGTGAACCAGGAAAACTTCGTTCAAAGCCGAGCTATTGAAGTAATCCTCCCGCCATTTTGATCGCTTCCATCTCAGCTCGGTGAACTGACTCCGACCAGTATTTCACGCATAAAGAGGTCCCAAAGGTCTAAATTTAGCTCAAAAGTTAGTTTCCTTCACTTTTTCTCTAAATATCCACCACAGGATATTTTTGTTTCTTCCCTCACATCCATTCCTTGCCCCTTCGTCGCCTTAAAACGCCGTGATGAATTATCACCTGGTTTCTCTCTCTCCCACATATATTTACTCATGAGCACAAAAAGCGACCGAAATCCCTCCTCCTCCCCACGACCCCTAACTACGCCCCTTAGCGCCACAAGAGTCCAACTCGGATCCCATCCCTTCTCCTCGCACCCCCGCTCTTTCTCCAACCCCCCCCCCTATCTCCCTCCTCCCCCTCTTCCTTCCCTTCCCTCGCATCTGAATAATCGCATAATGGAAAACGAGGTTTACTTAATTAGTATAAAAACTCCCCGTTTTCCTGCTCAACCTCCCCATCCCCCTTCCCAGAGAAGAAAATGGAACTGATATGTTGTTTGGGCTTTCCGGAAGAATCCCATTTGAATATTTTTCTCTTCCAGCGGATTCCACTGAGCTGGAATGTGAATTTTTATGCTTTTTTATTTCGTTTTCTTGATTATATTTCAGACTCTTTGCGGGGGGGAGGGAAGGGCAGCGATGTGTTTTTCTCACAAAGAAAATCACTCCCACTTTCACTGGGCCAGTTTCTCTCCGCCTCCGTACTTTTCGGGATGATAAATTCTTTCGTACTTAAATTATTGAGCCGAAATGCAGAGAAGTGTTAGAGGTTTTCGGGTATCACGGAGGAAGAGGAGCTAATTATGAAGATTGCTAGCAGAATCATCGCATACATTAACGAGCTGAGGGCATGGCGTTCAAGAACTCTGGGTTTGAGATGGCCGCGAGAATTATCAAACAGCGTGGAGGATATATCATGGGCAATTCCCAAAGAAAATGACTGCGCTTTAAAAAGAACCGAATCCGCGAAATAATCAGCAAACATGCTACTTCCTTTTCTAGAAAATAACGATTTGCATGATATTTTATATTCCTCTACACATAGATATAATATCTACACCTAGATATAATATATATTTTATATCATATTAGCCCCTTAAATACTATATATGCTAACAATCTAGTTGCATGAGACCCTATAGTTGCTTGTTTGCATGTTAGTAGTGCATGCTTGGTGATCTTCACCCCCTGCCACACACCCTCGAGGTGGATGCAGGGTATCGTGTAGATGTAGATGTAGATGAGACATTTTGCAACAATAATTCCTCGTCATACTGAAATGATATTTTACGAAGTAAGAAATGTGACTACGATGTTTGCGTAGATAAATAATATGCATAGAAGACATTTTTAAAAAATCAAACATATTTTATTGAAAAAAATAGGAAAATTCCAGAGTAATAACTTATTTAGACTAAGCGGTTCACGATATTATTGTATCCGCAGCTGTTTCGTAATTTTTGAGAGAGAGGTCGCCAGGTTTCGTGGCCTACGGATAAACACCCTCTACTGGTTGGTTGGTTATTCAGGGGAAGCGACCTTCAGCTGAGGTCATTTGCGCCATTTTAGGAAAGATGGGTAGTTGGGTAATGATATGAGTTTTCAGGGAACGGAGGAAGGGTGGAGAGGAACCTGGCGTCGGCATTAGCCTAATCCTAACGAAAGGCGCCAAGGGGACTACGGCTTAACGTACCATTCGACGGACGGAGAACTGAACTTGAAATGCTATCCACTACGCACTCTTGTGGGGACCGCCAGAAAATCCGCCACTGCCGAGATACAAACCCGGGCCCTCGGCATGGAAGGCCATTACTCTAGCCACCACACCAACCCGATCCCCACGCCCCACTATTTTCGTGAAGGGATGAGTAAAACTAAGAGTGCAGTGAGTCCTAATAAGGGAGTGCTAGATGGCAGTGGTAATGAGAGGATCTGACGGCCGGAACGAGGAGAAAAAGTGAGGGGAGGACTCTGGCCAACGCAAAATTTAGGAGCGATGCTGGGGCGTTCTTTCCATAATTTCAGAAGAAAAATGCATTCCACCACCATTTGGTGATGATAATTAATTGATATTGAAATGCAATATAGCTACCTAGACAGCAGCTATACCATTTGAATTCCAGTAATTATCCAAAAGAATGTCTAAATTTGTCAGAAAGTGGAAAGTGCATCTTTCTGTCGGCAAAAGCGTGGAATAATGATGTGAACTGTCATGGAATTGCATTTTTTACTATGCACACAGTTTCGTAGTTGGCGTATTCTTCTCTCTCAGAAAGATAGACTTAGGTTTTAAGGGCCTTCGTCGCACCATCTACCCTTACTTAATCTCCAGGCAAACACGACATCCATGTTCGAGACGGGACCCGCCAATTTTAGAGTTGCTAAGTTAGCGTGATTCCTGCCAGGCTACCATGAAACCTATTGAGTCCATCAATTTTTTACTTCCACCCACACGCTGTTAAAATGCTTCATGACCATAATTGAAACGTATCATGATAGGATAATTTTGGGCTCTAATATTTTATGCAAAATATCATAACTCAACGACAAATGTCTCCGCACGGAATAATGGTTTTCAGCGGAGAACATATTGGACAGGAAATTAAAATAATCATATAAAACGAACATATCATTGCCTTCATAATTCACTAACTTGATATATTTGAAAAAGCAAGAGAGAAACTACATCTTTCTATGCTGTCACATTGTTATCCAGAAAGACCAGGGGGTTCCCTCGCGTCATTTTCCTTAAAAGTAAAACTCTCTATCAAAGCTACGGACCGTATGCTATTGGGCACTTCCAGAAAATAAAATAAGATTGCTTTATACTCAAAAGTGGAGCGAATAATTCGAAACCTGTTTCAAATGCTGAAGATAATCGTTACGAAGTTTCATCATTATTTAATGCATATATATATAATATTGACTGAACATTGTACAAGCCTCATACTGCGTGTGCTGGCTTATTATAACTTGACGAATGGACGATGGAGCAATTAATGAAATTACATCACCGGACACATGACCTGTGGGAGACACATAATAATAGGCACGTCTACTGGTGCTACGAGCTGCCACAAACGAATATGGCAAAGGGAAGGTGAAAGCCCATGCCCCTGTCCCAGGCGAGTTAGGTGACTTTATATACGTTTACTGCAATACAAGAAAAATCTCAATGCATATGCAGCTGACATCGCATCGAAAGGGTGAAAGAGAAATAATCGTTTACCTATGAAATTTTAGGACATTATTTCCCAATAAAGTCGAGATATGAATTATCTATTGATATGAATTACCTATCTCAAGATTGAGTTATCGCTTGATTATATGGTCTACATTTAATGCACTCTGTAGCGCCTTATGATGAAGGCGACAGACAAGCAGTTACACTACAAAATAAAAAATAGAGAGTTGTGCATCAATCTTAACTCTCACTGCAAAGAACGCTTGACGGGAAAGCAAACATTACCGCACCTCTTACCGTCGCAAAGCGTTAAAAGACGGTACTAACTCACTGCTACTAACACTTTGGCGAGAGGCAAACCGAGGGGGAGAGAGGAACGGCTCTTATTGGCCCGTGTGAAGGGAGGAGGGAGAATGCGGATGTTAGGGCGTTTCTCACCGGTAGCGAACGGGACAAACCAGCAGCCACACGGAGAAGAGTCCCTGGCAAAAGGGGGATTTTGCGAGAGGGTTTCTCTTGGGGAGAGGGTTGCGCAAAGCGGGAAGCTCGTACATTAAAAAGCCTCCACTGAGTCAAATGATCGTGGGTAGCAGGTGACTTGGTAATGAGCGGAGTAGAGGAGAGAAGTAATAGTCTAAAGAAGAGGAAGAGGGGAATAGGTGGGCGGATATTTTCGTTAGGGAAGGTTAGAGGACGCTGGCGGTAAGTCGCAAGAGCATAGGTTATCGGGAGGGACTTTAAGGGTGCAGCAGGATAAAGGTGTTCCTCAAGTCGTAAACCCCCATCCGCCCTAGCATTTTGCCCAAACTTCCACGACATTACATCTCCCCAGCCGTCTGACTCTCTAGCGCAAAGCACAAATGCGCAACCGTCCTTCGTACACATCTCCTTCTCCTCTGTCTTGCCTTCGTCTTTCCCGTCTTCTCGCCTACCTGGGAATTGAATCATTTGCTGGATGCTGGAGTGAATTGAGCCGAGAAGCGAAATAAGAAGAGGAGGTGGAGAAGTGGGTGCCTATCGCCACTGTCTTCCTATCGACGTTCCCAGAATAAGTAAAGGCTTTTTGTATACTTATCCTAGGAAGTGAAGCACAAACAACATGGAACAACCAGTTATGTACGGCCAAAGGTGTAGCTTTTGATGCTACACCTTTGGCAGTATGAAAGTACCAACATGTAAGTGAAGGTGGAATAAAGTTGGAGTGTAAAACTGTTGAGGCTAGGTAGAAATACTCTAAAGATTTACACTATTTCAGTTTTTTTAGCGATTAGTTGTTGAGACACTTATGATAAAACCACAAAATACGAGTTCACATACCTAAAACCAGGAGCAGCTAATATTGGAATGAACTATACGAAGAGAGCCATGTAATAAGCAATAAATAAATGCATCTCATTTCCGATTCACGTCATCATATATGCAGGTTCTTTCATTTATCAATGCCTTATGAAATTCTTAACAATAATTAACGGTTCGCTCATATCAAAATTTTACTTTTATGAATATTCTTTTGTCGAGAATTCATTTTTGGGCGTCCAATTTCATTTATAGATGTAATTACGTATTTTTACTTAAAAATATTTTACTTAAATTAATTTCACTACCTTCACATAACTAAAAAATTAATTAAATAAAAATATATCTACCTATGCTAGATGACAAGACTAATGCACCACAAAGCACGATGACCACCATCACAGAAAAAAGT
This sequence comes from Platycnemis pennipes, assembly GCA_933228895.1. Taxonomy (NCBI): domain Eukaryota; kingdom Metazoa; phylum Arthropoda; class Insecta; order Odonata; family Platycnemididae; genus Platycnemis; species Platycnemis pennipes. The sequence continues at coordinate 131,776,799 of OW121851.1, read as the reverse complement.
TACCATTTTCCGTAAAATCCCAAGGGATTGTTAAGAGATGAACCTAGAAACGGCATGCTTAACGCCGGAAATAAAACTATGTAAACAAATTGAGGAAAAACATTATTTCTCACAAATTAGCGTGAGAGAAAAAGGATCAGGAAAATTCGCGACGAGGAAAAGCAGTCAAAATTTCAAATTACGGCAGTGAGGGCGAGCAATTGAAACAGAGCTATTTATATGCTAAAAAAACAACACCAACTTGGAAGGCAAGGGGAAAAGATGAGAGGATGCCGACTTCAGAGCAGATAGCGTAAATAACGCCGCGAAAATTTTGCCTGAAACCACCACCCTCACACTCCCTTTCACAAATCTTCCATTCTCTTCCTCCCTCCCTGGCCCTCAACCGAAAACTCCCACGTTAAAATTTCGCCTTTAACCGCTTTTAAGAGCAACCCCCGCCCCATCAACCTCTCCTTTTAAACCCCGAATCCCCGGATGCAGAAATCCTTTCTAAAAGCCACCCTTTAAATCCACCATCACCTACAAAAACTCCTCGCGACCCTTCCCCCATCACTAATGCGGCTAACCCTTTGGCCTCCCCATGCAACTCCCTCTCTCTTGTCCGAAACAACCCCGCCCTCTTTCTCGGCTGGCTGATTTAATTGTCAGGTGGGAGAAATAGGAGTCGGGAGGGGGATTGGGGTTCAGAGAGAAAAGCAGCGTGGCGGAGAGAGTGGGGAAGAGTAGGTTAGCGGAGCCGTGCAGTTTCAAAGAGACTTACGTGAATCTCTCCACGGAAGGCGGAGGTTTTTGAACCTCAACTGCATGCCTTCTTGCGTTTCTCCGAACCACCCCCTACCCTCCACTTTCCCACCCCCACCCCACCCTCCTTGGCATCCTCTGCAACCGAAATTTTCGCACACTCCCCCCTCTCCCTCCATCTCACGGCTCCTCCCCCGACCAACCCTCCACGCCTCGGCGTCCCTCTCGAGAAGGGACTACAGGGCTTGCCCCTTTGTGAACGCACACACTTCCCGAGCAGCCCCAACCAAAGCGCAATTCAAAAATTAAAAAAATATATTTATATAATAAAATAAGGAAATTAACATTTTTCAGTTCGTAAAATCACCCGAGCCATTTTTGCAGCGATAACCACGGTCTACGTTCTCAAGGCCTTGTGTCCGGGAAAATGAATGGGAATGAAAAGTTGGTGAGGAGGAGGGTTGGAATGGGAGGGTGGAAGGGAGTGGAGTGAAAAAAGCGAGTGGGGAACAGGAGCGCATGGAGACGTCTAAATCAAAAGTAATTAACCACCCCTGGAGAAAATGTTGTTGCTGCATCTCCGGCCATCCATCCGTCCAAATCGTTTGATTACATCCCTCACTTTCCAGATTCTTCCCTAAATTCCTTCATTTCTTAGGATACGCAGCTGACACAATTAAATTTCTCCCTTGCTGTATTTTCCCAAAATTCTCATGTTTAATTAAGACTTTTCATAGCTTATTGAGTCATTATGAACAATAAAATAATAAGTAAAATATACAACAATTTAATGCATCAAAATTTAAAAAATGTTACACATAGACCTTAGCAACCAATTTGTAAACAAATTCATCTTATAGAACTTAAGGTATTTAAAATTTATTCGATGTACTTAATTTTTTGACATTAAAATTTGTAAAAAATTATATTGTAAAATATTTTGGCACTATAAAAATCATGTAAATCATCTTACTTATTATTGTTAAGTTATTGGTGTTTCATCCCATTTTTAGCGCTAAAGAAGGAAAAAATACATTTTCCGAAACGTCGACCAAAAGTTAAATATTTTTCATTTAAAAAAAAGGGCCTAAACTCCCGAAAAATCGCCCATATATTTACTATGAACAATGTAGGAATAGAAAATTAAATAGCCCTCTTGGAAGGACATGAAAAATATTTAGATACATCAACATTACTTTCTTGCGCTTCAAACTAACTTTCTTAAGTATTCAATTATCTAAATCACAGTTAATTAGTTTTAAAATTCAAATTTGGTCACTTCATTCTCCCAAAAAACTGCGTATCTTTTATAATTAGAACTTCAACTTTGTGTGATACGCTCAACGAAATTACGCACCTTATGATTAAAAATGATTTACTGGCAAGGTTTGGGTTTCAGTTCTTGGGCCACAAATTACGCATGGCTTAAGCTCATACGCAAATTATGTCTTAAGCTCTCTGACTTTAGGCCATCATTGAACTAATAAAATCTGAGTTTACATTACTTTTATTTGACGAAATTTGGGAATTTTGAGGCCAAAAAAGTGTAAGAGTCATGGCGTTTTGATTGAGGAGTATTGATTGTGAATGTGTGCTAGCATACTCCACATTCATGGGCAACGACTACTACATTCTCTCATACAATCTAAGAGTCCTCTCCTTATGTTTTCTTTCCTTCTGCACGTGTCGGCAGACGTATATCAACCATCTTTTGCTGTTATTGGGGGGAGGCGATAGACAACTAAGGTCATTTGCGCCAGAGAGTATAAGTGGGTAAATGACTAAAGGTAGGGATTTTCACGGAACGGATGGAGGGTGGAGAGAACCCCGGCGTCTGTTTTAACCTGCTCTCACGAGAGGAACCTAAGGGGAATAAGGCTTAACGTCCCATCCCACGGACCGTGCACTGGACTAAAAGTGGTCACTCAAGTGGGGACCGGTAAACCAATGAAAAATTCGCCAGCGTCGGGATTCAACCCCGAACCCTCGGGATGAGAGGCCAATACTCGAGCTCCACACCAACTCTATCCCCCAATCAATTCTCCCCCCGCCTCAGGGTCCATTCCCACACGTGTAGTTCCTTGTGGGTAGCCTCCAATAGAAGGAAACACAGGGGAGACAAACGAGTGAGTTCAAAAGTTGGGGAAAACGCTTTCTCCAGCATATCAATCTTGATCTATTTTTCTTCCATAGTCATTGCACACACTGTTAGTGACTAGCAGCGCCCAGCCTCTTGATTGCACCCTTGCTTGAATTCCGCCAATCCCTGAGAGAGAATTTTCCTCATCTGATTATGAAATGAATTCATTGATTACCGTTGCGACTGGGGCCGAAGACCAAAATCATTTATTTTGCTTCATCCTCTCCTATTCACTTGTAAGCAATTTTAACCCACACCGCTTAAATAATTTTGATTTAACACAATATTTATTGAAGCAGAAGTCCTTAGGGCAGAAAATTTAAATCATGCGGATACCTTTTCCCTCGAGTAATTACAAACTGAAATCACTGGGAACGCCCTTGTCTTCTAGATGATTGAAATAGTTTAAGGTAGGTACTATGGAAAAGGCTCTACGATAGTAACCGAAGAAAACTTGTTAAGGATCATAAATGTAGATGCAAATGTATGTAAATGTTAATATTTTACCAATCTACCAGTTTTAGTGCGTATAGAGAAATATCAAGAAACCAAAATGAGCATTACCACATTACTCCATGAAAAGAAAAACAAATTATGCTTGAGTGAAAATATATACTTCAAATGCTTCCACGATCGGTACGCGCATGAGGTGGAGCGCCACGTGGTGGGAGCGACGAGAAGTATCTAGCAGTGATGAAGTCCGGTTCACTTGCCCATAAAATTATTCAGAGAGAAAATTAGGGGCGACCGACAAACACGCTTGGTTCCAACTCTGCCCCCTGGAGTCCTCCACACGTTGTTTCCCTCGCCTTCTCGGCCACCACTTTGCTCCAGGGCGCTCTTTTTCCCCGGCAGACTTGGACAAAACGCTCCCCGTTACTGGCCGAGGAGGCGAGATTAAAGTCAGCAGGTCGAAAATGCAAATTCGGAGCGGAAAGAAAACCAACTAGCCCCTTCAATTTCCTCCGCTCCAACACTGCGTGCTTCCGCGAAGCACCCACTGCACACTGAGGGAAGTTTAATAGTACGCATTCCGTGAATATTTAATTCAGAGGTCGCCATTAATATCTGCGTAAATATTCTTTATTAGTCTTAACGCTTAACTTCAAAGCATCACCGTTTCGAATCAGTGCCGCGTTAAATTAAATCTTACTAATAAGTGCATACATGAAATACCCACTATCCCGATTAACTCAAGTTCTTAACAGAAATAAGAACCAGACATTATACAATGATAGGCCGTTGAGAAAAGTTACATTGAGCAAATTTTAGGAAATTCAAATTAAAAATTTCAATTGACGCTCCTTCAATTGTAGTGCTCCGTAGTTCTATTGAAACCTAGTACTCAGGAAATGTATTCCACAGCCATACATATCATAACAGTGGTACCTCGGAAAATATTTGTCCGTCTTAACACATTTTATCGCATACACGTATTGTAGAATCACAGAAATCGCCGGAAGATAAAACTGTAGGTTAACTCCAGGGCATAATCTCGAAGCAAAAAAAAACTCTAATCGTTAAAAATGATAGATCGAAGGGAAAATGCGTTATTCAATCCTCTGCTAACCCAATTTTATGGTGTTGCTAGAGTCTTACGCTCAAAATTCGTGCATTTGCATGAGAACCCGCGAACTGTTATCTCACCCCCTCCAAATCCTCCTTTATCTCACCGTTTCTTTATCTCCTCCCTCTCCCTCCCCCAAGGCTCGGCTCCCTCCTCCTTCCCCCCACCCATCCTCCCGGCTCTACATTCGCCGCTAATTTACACTGCGTCCGCTCCGAGCATTTTCTAGCGCCAAGGCGAGCCTATGCTCCGACAAACTCCTCTCTTCTGCACCTCCCCCCCCCCCCCCCCCCCTTCACCCTCTCTCTCCATCTAACCGCTCCCCCCCACCCCCGATCTAGCACTCCCACTCCCTCGCCATGGCAGCCTCGCGCAACACTCCACTCCCCCTTAACTCTTCTAGCCCTTAAATTCCCTCCCTGCTAGAAACAATACCCACGACCCACTCTTTAGGGATCCCAATTAAACGCATGGGCGATCAGGACATACATTTAGCCCCGCAAAATTCTCCTGCCTCCATGGATTGCGAAATCTTTCCATTGGTGCCTCAGGTAGGGAGCAAGAAGCCCAAGGGAGCAAGTTGGCTAAAGCTCGCGCGCTGAGTAGTGTCTGGGAAGTTAGTTCGCTTGGTGAATCGTGGCCCCGTGCGATTACTGCCTCGCTACAGTAAACTGAAGAATACTTATCACCCATTTCAAGCACTTATAAACATTGATTAAGCCACTTACTTTTCCTGTTGGATTAACGCTATCCCCTCTACTGAAATGCAACTCTTAAACGTACTACGTCAAGCAATAGCGCACTGCTAAACAGTTACGAGGTAAGTTGCTGCAATTAGAAGACCAGTTGTTTGCTTAGTGAGAGCAAAATAAGCAGGCAACGAATGAGAAGAAATGGATTAAGTATTGCTTTTACACAAGCTAGCAAATAAAATGCATTATATAGCCACAGTTGCAGGCAACCACCTTGTTTCTTGCATTTTTTCGAATTACATCGAGCATCGATGCAAAAATCTTCCATGGGAATAAGTGTTTTACTTATCTTACTTTAAAGCGATTAGGGTGGTTAAATTTCACCTAAGAATGGGATTTTGTTCGAAACAAGAGCATATTTCTTTTTGCTTCCATGTATTAGTTTGATTCACATCGAAATTCTTCATAATAAATTCAATTTTTCATAAAATGGTCCAGTAGTTTCCGAATGAATTAAATTTGCAGTCAATGCACTACGACAGGATTTTGTTTGTTCCATAGTTCATTTTTAACACATTTCTATAGTTCGTAAATATAATAAATTCATTACTGTATTCAAACTATTCACACACTTCTTCAATTACTAATCTAATTCACTATTCGAGGCAAAATTTTGTTTCCTGTTGTTATGTAGTTGGTAACCGAAATTCAAAACCAAGCATCATCAGTAAAATAAAGGAAAACATTGTATCAAAGTGCGGATAATTCATGAGAGTCAAAATAATACCATAAATATTAAGTCGTACTTATTGCGAGTATAAATTTCCATGTACTTGGTATAACTTACTTAATCTGATCCAACTTCGTGGAAAATAATGAAAGTAAAACTTAACAATTATTTATTAATTGTCCTAGGTCTAATCGAGGATCGATATCCTAAAGTATAGCTTGTACAGAAGCCATAGTTGAAGTAGGTTTTCCCCGTGTGATGGGGATATGCATTGAAATGGAAGGAGGATTCTGGTGTATGACTGAATATCTTTGAGCTAGGGAAGGCATGGAGGGCAAAGATAGTGGGGAGCACCACTGGCCGTAAGGCCCTTACGTTTACTTTCCTAATTCGTTTTCGTTTACTTCCCAAAATTGCAAGAGGTCTGAAACAGTCTGTTACAGTGAACATAACATCACAATATTCATTTCGACTACCTTGGAGCATTTGAAGGAATTACTGGAGATTTCTCCTCAAATTCCCACAGAAAATAAAGAAGTCAATTAAATAAACCAGTCAAATCATATCGCTAATATTATATTATGTGAGAGTGAAGAAACTCACAAATCACACCCAAGAAGCCCAGCAATTCACGTGCCAATGATGAAAAGAGCAGTACTAATCTCATTTGCGGCAAAACTAAAACTGTGCATATTACTGATGAGGAAAATGGAATTTTAAACAATAACTTGCATGCACATTAAATAACTCGTAAATATCGACTACAATATAACCCTTTACTCTGCGCATCAAGCAACGAACTCCTCTGAAAGACGGAAAAGGAAGATGTTAAACTTCCCAGTGCTATGATTAATACTGACACTCGAACTCAGAATATTCCATCCTGCATTTAAAAGCAACTGTGTGACCTAATTGTGTAGAGTTCTCTGCAAGCCATCTCAACAGTGAGTGACTATGCCTTAGCAGCAACGAAGCGGTGAGGAGAAGAACAACCTAAGTAGGTGGAATAAAGAGCATAGTTCTGCATTCCAATGTAGTGCAGAATACGATTAATAACATTGACCAAGGAAGAGCATTAAGGAATTAATGCCACCAGATGTTGGTCAAATCCGGTGAAGATTTTATTCCGCCAATAAAATGAATTGAGTGGTTATCCTTTATCTCATGATTCATTGCAAATATACTGCAGGAGTTGAAAGTAAAATTCTTTAAAACACTATAGGAAGGAGATTATGAGAACTCCTTTCTTTAGTATTTTTAAGAATTTCACTTTCAACTTTGGAAAACACAAGCAGATGCAAGGACAAGGAACTAATGACCCGCAAAACGAGTGGCCAAAAACATTTGATTCCGTTTATTGTGCATGCTTTTCAAGTGCAAATGCATTGCATATTCTGTTTTTAAGTGGCTTGAAAACATTAATGCAACTGTAGAAGCAATAAGAGAATGCATATCTCCGTTCTACAGCGGATATTAATCAATTATCACTTTTGGAATTGCCAACGATTAAAAATGATTAAGCATAACTTTCTTTTACACTTTCAATTGACTCTAAAGAGCGCTTGTTCACTGTCTCGAGGGTGTGAATGAAAGGAGGAAGTATTGAATGACAAGAATCTCATCACAGATAGCACCTGAAAACTTCTAAGCGCTACTTTCAAGAGTTTTCCAAAGAAAAGCATCGCTTACCTTTCCATTTCAGTGCAATACATTGCAATAAATTAGATAAATATATCAAAGGATTCGAGCACTTCAGTGGCACAGTAAATTTGAGATAGTGAAGAGTGCATGGCAATTCAATCCCGACGAGGAAGCTGGTGAAAGGGGTGGAAGGATCAAAGTTTCGAATCTTTCTCGTTATGTGAGCTTCATGAAGGAATGGATGCCTCTCGACAGAAGTATTTATTTTTCACTGTTCCGCTCCTCATCGCCTCTAATCACGTTCGGTGATAACCTGTCTGCATGTATTCACTGGGTGCACCTGGTGATTGTTCAACTGAAGGAAACAGTTGAAAGTCACATTAACAGATCTTATATGTCACCGTTCCTTCCATAGCTAAAATTAATTTATTCATTACAGTATTATAAACTAGTTAGTTTTAAAATACCACTTCACTCATCTTTGCTTCGTTTCGAAAGCGACAACTAGGCTAAGGAGTGTTACTGTTCACAAATTCAGCAACGCATAAGAGAATTCGTGGTGATATTAGCACAGTACCAAACGCTGTGGTAACATAGATATTAATCAAAACATTTAACTAATTGTACGACACATAAAATGTCTCCACAATTCCACTGTCATAATACTTTTAATAAGGTGATTAACGATACAGTTCTCATTAGTAAATATGAAAAGAAAATATAATACCTACAATCAATCTGCTAAAAATTCAAGTCTGCCATTTCAGCAACAAAAATGCGGAACCGAATCGCAAAATATATATTTAAATAGAGACCATTACACGGCCATTATTTTGCCTCCTAACGTCTAGCCATGTTTGTTCAGGTAAAAGCTTAGGGCGATCGAAGATTGAATGCAGGCGGTGATGGGAACTGCTTTAAAATTCACCGAGTTTTTTTATTTCAGTAACTTGTTTTCCAATGTATCCAGAAACAGTCAACACCACAAGCAAACAATTTTAAGGGAGATAATGACGGGCCCAATTTGAAAAAAAATGCTCTCTTCAATATTCACACCTTAAATGAGGGTATTATTTAACAATTCCAAGGTTAAAAAATATTCATTAAAAAATCGATAGCCTTCATTAAAGCCAGCAAAGGAGTCCCAGTTTTTGTGTTGGTGGAAGCATTTAATTCCCTTTATATCAAATTTAATGTGTTGTTTTCCTTATTGGGCACACCTACACAAAATTCAATTAACGAGTACCGGCACCAGCGTGTTTCCATTTGCGGCGAAACGCATCCGCGGAATGCAAATGAAAACGTCCCGGCCCGTGAAATATAATCAGTTTATTTACATCAGCCCGGAAATGACGAATAAAAAAAAGCGAGGAACATGGCGCGCGGATGGGAGAACCCTTTAGTTCCACGGCGGCGGCGCGGGATATGTATGCAAACAAACGAAATTCGGCGATATCAAAGGGGCATGTGGGAGGGGGAGGGGCGTTGGAGGGGAAAAAAAATAAGTGGCATGAAATGGAAAAACGAAACAAACTTACGTCCGGACGGAATTGGGAAGGAGGGTTGGATCCTGAATTATGATAAAGAAACATCAGTGCATTCCGCGGATTTGGAAATTTTTAACCCCCCCTCTCCTCTCCCCCTTTACATCCCGATTGATTACAATCTGTATAAAGGACGTCAAAATCGAAAGCGCGTTTTTGTTTTGCGCTGTTTGATTCTTTACCGCCGCTAACGTCCAGTTCACGCGATCCCTTGCGCGCCCTTATTACGAGGCCCACCACGAAGGAGGAGAAGCGCCGGGGTAGGGGGAGATGGGCACCGCTGCCCGTATTATTGCCCTCCTTTATTGTTGCCCATTCCATAAATGTTTTCTGTGTTTTGCGAAAAAAAAGCATACACACACAACCCCCCAGGCCACTTCCCCCTGGAGCACTCACCTCGCCATCCCCCCTCCCGAAAAGCCGAGGCCATTAGTACGTTGACTGCCAGAATGGCAATAATTGCCGAAGAATAATGGACCGTGAAAAATCCTGCCAGAGTCTGAATCCCGCAAATGAAAATAAACAAATCACCAACGCTTGATGCACAAAAATTCCCGCGGAAGCAATGGGCTGCAAATTCGATGGCGCGGCTTGATATTCGCTTGAAGGGAGGGGCGGGGGCGGGTGGGGGGAAGAAGGGGGAGGAGGGGTTTGGCGGCGGGGTGGGTCGAGGTGGGTTGTGGGGATCGGAACCAATTAAAAGCCCTGATGAATAGTATGGCTGCCGATACAGGGAATGCACACACAATGAGGAGTATGCAGAATTGGTGGGCGGGTGGTATTTCCAGAAAGCGGAGGTCCGAAGGAGGGGCGACATTTTGATTTGCACTGGCCATAAATAAGGTCAAACTGAAGGCCTCGGCGACTGTTCTTTTTTTTCCCTCCATTTGAAAGAGGTGGTAAACCTTGCTCCAAGTCTTCTTTTTTGGTGTAATATATCAATATAACAGCGTGCACTTTGAACGTTCCCCGGAGGATGAAATGGCATGCGCTCCACGAATTCATCGGACAAAACCTCCTCCTAATTTCAAGTCCAAAGAGATGACAATTTTATCCCCGGGGCAATCGCCGGACCGGGCACAGCACAGTGGCATTACAATACAACGTTTGGTATTTCACCACGCTGGAGAGTAAATTATCGCATTAGAGAAATAAGAAAATGATCGGAAAACAATTAGAGGAAGTCATTAGCTTGGATTGCAAAATTTCTTACCCAAGTAATGAATATGTCGGCGTAGGCAGTAAAACTACAATTATTAATCATGACAGCACATTTTATAGGGTATCAATTTCCTCGTTGGAACATTAATATATTTTCTAGGAATTAAAATAACAAATAATAAATTGAATGACAGGTTTAATAAGAGGCCATTACATTCTTTATAAGGAAAAATCATGACCATCAATAATTTATTGAGGTAATCAGAAGCTAAAGCGAGAATACATTTAAAATGTAATCGATCTTTGATGCATCTAGCACCTAAACTGGAGAGGAATACAGTGGGAATTGATTATTTCCTTTGCCAGTATACTGGGCAAATGGATATGTAACTTGACGAAAAGATCCGCAACAAAAATTAAATAAATGGCAGCAAGCCTTTCTGCATAAACGAAACTTTTATGATTACATTTAGAATCTAGCTGTTATAGGCTATAACAAATGGAGTTATTAATGTAACAAATTGATTTATTAATGTTGATGCTGGTTTCCACGTGGCAGATGTTTATATTTAGAAGTTTATGGATGTTTATGTTTAGATAGTTACGGTTGTTGAGCTATACATGAATGTCTCAGATTTGTAAAGAGACGAAATCTAGAAAGGTTCAATATAAATAAACTACAGTATAAGCAAGAATTTGTACGTTATGTTGGGTTAGTTTCTTCAAAGGATGGTGTAACAGCTGATCCAAAGCAAGTGGAGGCTCTTATAGCTATGCCAGAACCAAGTAAGGTTAGTGAAGTCCAAACAATTTTAGGGCTCGCTAGTTATTTACATTAATTTATTCCAAATTTAGCAGAACTTACAGCACCTTTAAGACTACTTATTAAGAAGGGAAGTCCGTGGACTTTGAGTGAATGCCAGAAAAAGGCTTTTCAGAAATCGAAGGAGACAGTAGTAAAATCCCCAGTTTTAGCATTATTTAACCCATAAAAAGATATTCACATGTATGTTGATGCAAGCTCCCATGGTCTGGAATGTGTGATGCTGCAGGAGGGATTATTATGCTGCAGGACCCATAAGGCTCATTCTATCGCTAATGGGCCTTATGGGTCAAGGAGTCTGACAGAAATCGAAAAGAAATGCCCAAATTGAAAAGAAACTGTTACCAGTCTACTTCGCTTGCAAGAGATTTCATAAATATGTATGTGGATATAACGTTCAAGTTTTTACTGACCATAAGCCATTGATTACTAATATAAAAAGGGAATTGCATCAGAAGACAGCCAGATTGCAAAGATAATGGTCTTTTGAAATATGACAGAATTAAGATTTATCAGTGGGAAAAGCAATTTTATTGCAGATCCCCTTTCGAGGCTGTGCCTTGAATCACAAGATGAGTCTTGTCAGTTGGATACAGTACATGAGATATTTTTAGCTCCGGAAACTTCTGATGATGACAAAGAATTTAAGAAGTATTTTAAATTACAGGACGACATAATTTGTAGTGATGGTATTATAATGTATGTACCAGGGTAAGCTAGTCATTCCCAAGACATTACAGGATGAGAGACCTAATATGTCTGCATGCAGGACATACGGGAGTAAAAAAAACGAAGGGTAAGGCTAGACAAGTAGTATTTTGGCACAACATGAGCAGTGATATTGAAAAATAATGTTAAGGTGTGTAAATCATGCATGAAGTACCGATCAAGAAGCCCAAGAGAAAATGCTTGAATGTTACGTAGCAGATTTGTAAAGAGAAAAAATAAAGAATTTTTGGAAAAATCTGCAGAACTAAACACCAACAACTCATTTAGTATAATACATCTTCACTTGGTATTTTTGTTGCGAGCAGAAATTGGCTACGGGGAAAATCTGTAACAGTTCTCAATTTCCCAGTACATGGAAATACAGAGAATGATGAGAAATTCAGTGTAAGTAAGTTATCGTAAAGCAAAGAGGTGACCCATATAAATTAAGACATTGGTTTGAGTGCTTCACCAGGAGGTTCGTGAGCTATGGCAGAGTCTGCGCATATGCTGCGGCATAGCGCTGAGCTAATGCACGAGCTATTAAGAAATGCGAGACCGACTAAATGAGTATGGGCCCCTCGTAGGACACTAGCGACGATGGAAGCAAAAACAATTTTAAATTTAAGGTCTATATGAGTACAGAATACATACATACGATACATAATATCGAGCGATATTGCTGAACAGCTCACTCATTCTAAACTCTGATCATACTGCCGACACGTAATGGGTCAAATACGGCTATTTTATTTTCGGGGGTGGGAAAAATCCCCCTTAATATTTATCTCACCTCATTATAATGGGTGAAAGTTTGAATTAAAACATTAATATTACCGGTAGATAATATGAAGAGTGTGATATGCATTAATATACCGTAGGCCATGGCAAATTTATCTTTAAACGCTGCGAAAATACGTGACATACAAACAAAACCAAAATACAACCACAACGCATTTTACGAGCTGCCTCGTGATCATGCCATATAGGAATTTTATTTGAATTTGCCACCGATTTTTATTTACACGGCATTTAGAGGCAGGATTGAGGCATGACAATTAAAATGAAATACCGAGAAAAAAATCACCTGAGAGAATAAGAGATAGCAGAAGACTTTTACTTTTAGGCAGAGCTTCACTAAATTCACTCAAGAAAATTTTGAAGAAAATAATACCGATGCCAGCATGTATATATAGGAAGACTCCTATACCGATATTTCAGTCAACTGAGTAACCATCAACGGGGATATATGTTTGGGAGGCAACTGTGTCGGGAAGAGCTCAGTGGTGGGCCACTGTCCAGAGCAAGTGAGTGTTAGATGCTTGGCGCGTGGAGGAGGGGAGAGGAAAAAGAGAGAGGGAGGGGGAAATCTGATCAAATGCAGTGGGATGAGAGGGCGGGGGTCTTTTGTGGGTGGATGGTTTAATTTTGAAATTAAAAAATGTGCTGTTGATGATACCGGGTTCGTCGTTCATGATTCTATCTGTATTTAAATGTTTGTGCAAGATTTCGCAAGCATCTAGTTCGCAAGCATCAATATACCTGTTGGCATCAGTATTATTTTCTTCAAAATTTTCTCCTGCCAACAAACTTACTCAATTGCCACACTCAAAAAATATTTCGATTCCCATCAACCACCACTCTTAAGCAGTAGCCTCTCCGTATCAATCAGAAATCGTTAAGAGTCAAAGAGCAAGCAGATGAGGCAGAAATCAAAATCCCCGCGGCCCTAAAAGCATGAGAAGGAGGGATGGGAAGTGAGATTTTCCCGGGCCGCGATAACTGGAATCCAACGGAATGTAGACTCCCATCAATTGCCTCCCAATATCCACTCTAATCGAAGGACATCCTATCTCCATTATCCCTTATCTCTCAAAACCCTACCTAGACCCGCAAACCCTCCATCCATCGTACCCGCAGAGGTAATTGGGACGAGTTTGAGAAGAAAGGGAATGGGTAGGATCTGAGGAAGGCAGAGAGCAGGGTGGGGAGAGGGAAACAGAGGGATGAGGGTGAGTGGAAGAGGTGCAGGGAGACACCCTGTGGGTGGGGCGAGGTGGTCGGGGGTGAGATCGGCTCAGACGAGGGTGAACACACGAGTCAATCTAAGGATCGCGCTAAGGGTGCGACCGGAGGGAGAAAGGGAAGATGGGGAACGGAAAATCTTTCGGATGAAGGGAGTAAACGGCTGAGTGGAGAGGAAAATCCAAGGAAGTTGATAAATGATGCTCCCCGCATTAACAGACTGTCAGTCGAACGTAACAATTGCTATTATTGATAGATAGGTATGCAAACCTTTAGTGGGGGTGTGAGAGGAGAGAATAGAGAAAAATGGACACACAGTGTTACTCTTGTTGAGAACAGCGATGAAAATTATTCCCACGCTATTTGAAATTAATTGGACTAGAGATTTAAGTGAAAGTTGGAATTATTTTTTCTGATATCATTAATAAAATTCATATGACATCATGAATCGTTAAATAGAATCAAGTTGCATTCAACTTGCAAGGGAACAACGGCCTAATTTATTTGGGTTGACAGTTAAAACGCACCAAAATCTCGGCTTTTTATTTATCTCTGTATGCTGCAAATCTTTTAACATGCAGAGATAAACAGCATTAACTCTTGGCTAAATTGTTAAATAAAATGAACAATTTAATTAGAGTACTAAGGAATTCGATATACGAAAATGAAAATTACAAAGGTGAGATCGTACATCGTACATCATACATATCATCGTACATTGGAAGTCGAAGTCATGGGGTGGTGCCACACTAAATGTGAACTTCGCCCAAGGATTGTGATGAGAGAGAGCCATTGGAACTCCAATAGTTGCTGTTAAAATATTTTTCCGCAAAATTCATGGCAATCCTACCCCTTTCTTTCCACTTCAGGCAACATCTTATGGAAAATGCAGTCGCTGAAAGGAAAAGAGTGCGTTCACGGCGAACATACCGTTACAGTGACTGAAATTGAAAGAATTCGGCAGCATGTCGTGGTAATATGGATAAATTTTCAAAGGTGAATGTAAACTGGTAATTAGTGACTTCCAAGACGATTGTTACACAGTAACAAATATTTCCCGAATTATCTTTATTCTACTGTAGCTAAAAGTAAATGCATAAATGGGTGCAATATTATAATTGGAGAAAAACTGAGACAAAACAGTATCGCCAAAAACGCCACCACGATAGATATAAGTATATGATTCACAAAAATAAGCGGACCATTATTTAAATGATAATAAAATTAATGAATGACTGAAGCAATGCAGGATTACAAAAATCCGACGTATATAGTATAATAAATGCACAACGTCGAAATAATCTACAAGAAATGCACAATGGTTCCGTTCGCTCACTCTGTAGACTACTTTGACGCCAGAGAGTGAGAAACCAAAGCATAGATTAGATTGGAAAAGAAACGTCGCTATGTACAGTCCACACAAACACTTCATTAACTTCTACCATGGTTTCGACGTGTAAATGTCATTATCAAGGTAAAAAAGAATTCTTTCGTACTTTGGTCGAAAAACCATGGCCGAAGTTAATAAAGAGTATGTTAGTGGAATTTACTTAGCGAAGTTTCTTTTCCAATCTCATGGTTCCACAAAGTTAAGCCTCAAACGTTAAACTGTGTCCACAGATTAGATCCTCCTGTATGCCCTCATAACAAATACATAATTTTGTCAATTATCAATATTTATTTCAGAATCCTAGGATATGTAGACAATGAGATACAACGGGCCTCCTTCCAACTTCAAACTAAGAATGAGAAACTTAAGGACGCAGAAATAACTTAGCTTCACACAATGCGGCTGACATTTGACGACTGGGAATTGTTGCTAGCAAGATGTACTGGACAGGATGAGAAAGTAGTGGCAGACGATGAAAAATTTTATTAAAAAGGAATATTAAAAAAAGGGAATTCCATATAGTCATACCAGCCCCCTGCAACTTCCCAAAAAAACTGGGCCCCTTAATGTCCGTTTACTTCCAGTACTGGCCGTCGAGCGCTACTGGTACTCTCGTCCTACTCCTACAAGGGACCTTATGGGAAGGTCTCCTATTTATGTGCCGAGAAACGTATTGAGTGAGATTTATGTTTTAATTCCTGCTCGCATCGAAGGAAAACCATAATTGCTGAAACAAACACCTGAATATTTACCGAATTTAGGAATCTTTTTTCCTGTCAGTGCTACTTACCAACATAACTTTGCACAAATCAAGTACAATTTCTTTCCATCAAACATGTTAAATACGACTTGGTTCTATTCCACAATTGTAAAAGTGTGGAATTTAATAAAGTTCCTCATTCAAAATGCATAAAGCTATAGTATTCCACACCGTGCCGCAAGTGACATTCTCAATTATTTTTCCAATATGAGACCGAAAGGGAAATACCAACCTCATGATACGTATAATCAACTATCGGCAACGTAACTTTGTGATGCACACTAATCGCGATGATAAAATTTGCGTAGTAATTTTCTACTTCTCTTCAATATCGCTTTCTTAAGTCTAATGTTCTGGAATCTTGACTACCTCTTACAATGATATTGTAACCCGTCAGGCCAGCAACATGAATAAAATAATTAAATAACAAAGTTTTTTTCCCCTCGTAACCTCTTTATTACGATTTTGGCTCAGAAAAACCACATTCAGAGAGCACCTTAAAGTTTCTTTTTGGATTTCCTCTTGAGGGCTGAATATTGGGTAGCAGAATTGATTAAATAAATATTAGTAAATCAAGCAGTTTGTGCATTGTTTCTCACAAAAATTTACGTCATAGAAAATTTGGACAGTTTTTTCTTCATTGAATATTCTATGTTAGCCTCAGAATTACGTGTTTGCAAATTTCCTCATTCGCATGTTAACATAATAATGGATTATGAAGGCCATAACATCTTAACAATGTTTTTATCCAGAAAAAAACAAGATTTTTTTGGAGGATATCACTTATAGCAAGTTCAAAAACCTTTGCTTTCATATAATATAAAATTAAAACGTGTTCCGCGGAACGCACGAAACGAAATAAATTTAAATGTTGGTGCAAAAGAGCGCCTTTAGTTTTTAGCTCAACTAATTTACCCACTGGTGCACCGAATTTACCAGTGGCTTTAGAAATTCTGAGCGGAAAACTGCACAACGTGAATACTTAAACATTTGCTTTGAAACATAATTTGCGTGTTAAATTATACATTGAACGACTTCAGGGAGCGCTTAGTTAATGATATCAATACGGTGGTAAAAAGTAAGTTCGTCTATTTTCCGATAACGCAGTAGTGTACAGGGAAATTCTATGCTCAAACGATAAAGAATATTTAAATGATGACCTACAAGCAATAGAAAAAGGGTGTGATATATGGGTTAGAATTAATTTTTAAAAAATGTGTAGTAATGAATTTTTGAATAAAGAATTGTTCTCCTCCTAGCATATACAAAATAAGTATTAATGAATTAACAAACGAGGAATCCATTAAATATCTTGGAATAAGACTAACACATGATCTTTCCTGCGGTAAACACGTACGTGAAATAATGGGTCAAACGAATCGTAAGCTGGGATTCGTCAAAAGAGTACTGGGTAAATGTGACGATCATGTACGAGAAATCAGCTACATTTCTCTTGTTAAACATCATTTAGAATATGCTACTAATGTATGGATTTCTACGAAATCGGTCTAAATAATGAACTTGAACGTGTGCAGCGAAGATCGGCAAGATTGTAAAGGGAGGGTACGATAACCTTATTAGCGTAACCAGTCTATTAAATGAATTAAATTTGGAATCATTGTCAGATCGCAGGTTGAAATTTAGACATAATCTCTTAAACAAATTCCAAGACCATATTTTTAGTGATAATGTTAAAAATATTTTGCGAACCCCAACTTACTATGGTAGACTGGACCATAATCACAAAATTAGTGAAATTGATAGCCGAACTGACGGATTAAAAATGTCCTTTTTTCCTCGTACAATTAGGGATATGAATAACGGTAAATATATCCATTACGAGTGTAGCAATGGATAGCGTTGGTAGCTGCATGTTGGTATAAGGACTTGAAGCTTACGCAACTAACAGCATGTTTTTGCATGTTAGCTTACCTATTTTTATCTTTTTTTAAATAGTGTAGTTTAGAACAGTATATAAATACTAATCCTTTTTTTATGCATGATATGTAGTGCATGTTTGGTGAGAATTCACCCCCTGCCATACACCTTTATGTTGGCTATCAGGGTATTGAGTAGATATAGATGTAGTCATGATCAATGATGACTTCTTCCACATCTCTTAACCCTTTTCTAGCCACAGCCCTCAGTTTTTCCTTGAGAGATTTCCTCAAGTCTTCTTTGTTTTTATATATTTCTTTGATTTCATGCAGTGTAATCAAGAGATACAAAAGCTTTTCCTGAAGTATATATATATATATATATATATATATATACTTCAGGATAGGCCCTATACTACAATAATATCGAAGAGAAGTTGATAATTACTACGCAAATTTTATCATCGCGATTAGTGTGCATCACAAAGTTACGTTGCCGATAGTTGATTATACGTATCATGAGGTTGGTATTTCTCTTTCGGTCTCATATTGGAAAAATAATTGAGAATGTCACTTGCGGCACGGTGTGGAATACTATAGCTTTATGCATTTTGAATGAGGAACTTTATTAAATTCCACACTTTTACAATTGTGGAATAGAACCCAGTCGTATTTAACATGTTTGATGGAAAGAAATTGTACTTGATTTGTGCAAAGTTATGTTGGTAAGTAGCACTGACAGGAAAAAAGATTCCTAAATTCGGTAAATATTCAGGTGTTTGTTTCAGCAATTATGGTTTTCCTTCGATGCGAGCAGGAATTAAAACATAAATCTCACTCAATACGTTTCTCGGCACATAAATAGGAGTCCTTCCCATAAGGTCCCTTGTAGGAGTAGGACGAGAGTACCAGTAGCGCTCGACGGCCAGTACTGGAAGTAAACGGACATTAAGGGGCCAAATATTTTCTATTGACGGCATAGGAAGATGCAGGGGGCTGAGTCATACTGAAGAAAGAGATAGGAAATTCCCCGAGGATGCAAGGAAAGGGCTGTATTCATGGAACGAGAGAGTCGAGAGAAAAAGTGTAAAATGCTCTTAGCATCAGGAGAAATACAATCAAGATGTATATATGGCACAAAGTGTTGCCATAGGAAGGAAAACATGCAAGCAGGGATAGGAGTGCGATAAGGGGAAGGGGGCATATAATGCTTCAATTACCATTGGTAAGAAAATCGGACTGTGTTCTGAACAAAAGGGAGTGGCAACAGGATATATATAATTGCACTCTCTGCTCTTTAATAATGGTACTGAGCATTTTTGATAAAAGGTTTTTAAATCAAGAGGTCTAAGTTCCACATTCAAAAGATATCCGGTAATTGAGATATTTTAGAGCTAGGCTGACGATAGGCAAGACCGACACTTGAGAAAGAGAATTCTTTTCCATTGTCTCAAATCCTGCGATCCCTTGAAACACCTCTGTATTACACATGATGATGTTAGAGCCAGAAGACCTCCCCAATTCGAAAGCATTTCCACCAAAAAAAGATTAAAAAGGCACTATTGTGTTCACTCGAGGTGTGTGCTACAGCCTTCACCATTCAGTACCTACCCATCGCGCGAAACCACTCCTTCTTTGCCGACCCACTTCTTGAGACGCCATCCTTCCAAATCCCGCCCGGCCCCTTCAGAAAACCGTTATCGTTAAAAACTTTCCCTCGATAATGACCGCCTCATCCCTCAACCCTCCGTCCCGTCACCCCTCCGATGCGCGTCATCGACACGGAGGAATACCATCTCTCTCGATGATTACGCATTTTTCCAGAGCCACCATCTTTTAGCAGAGGGAAATCGATCGACGGTTGGCCGATGAAAGTGACTGCCACTATGTACGCCAATAGAATACTTGCCCATGTAACGTACAAAAGGAATTAGGAGGGGAAAAGATACATAATTCTCACTCATCTAAGTGGCATTCGCAGGGATTTTCCATTCCACGTCAAGCAAAGGAAAGGCTATGGCCAAATATTTGCCACTAAAAATACTTAGACGAATGAATGTTTTTGAAATATATTTAGCCATCAGGTGTGAAATTACGGATGCATCTTTCGCGTTGTCGCAATCTTTATTGTTAACGCTTACCCCTAGTAGTAGTAGCGCAGGGTTAACAATAACAGTCTATAAAATTCGCTCCACTGATTGTCATAAGCGATTTGAAGTGTAGTGCGAAAAATGAAGAACGGAGGTCACGTTATCTCTGACATAAGTTAAATCAAATAATAACGATAACGCTAGCGCACGCTAAATGAAGATCCATGATCGAGGCGCAGATCACACAACTTACGGCAAGAGCCATCGCGTATTGTAGATCGTTCTCAACATTATAACTTGATATATTATATTAAGACAGTTATACGTCTAGCATTGCTATCGGGTTTATTTCTAGAAATAGCGACCACATGCCTTCATTATCTAATGCAAAAAATTAGGAAATGCAGTCCCAATGTAATGTAATATTAGCGCTCTGACCGACATTTACTACCCGAATCAGCTTGATTTACTTTTCCGAAACAATACTAAGGATGGTTTTTCTTTCTGCCTCATGTATACTTTTTTAAACACATCCTGCCTCTTCGCCGTGAGGTTTTAAGTCCGAAAAAAAGAAGTGTGTGTGTCCACCATAGAAGAGCTACTTGTACATGATCCCAATGCTTGCATTTTTAATCATTACTATCGCTGATATAGTCCAGTACGGCTGTGGTAACGCGGAATATCCAGGACTCTAAAGAGTAAATTCAGGTAAACCTTGTTTTTCCACATTATTTATTGGATTCAGCCCAACCGGTTTCAACACTTCCGCGTCATTCTCAAGGGATAATACATGCATGCATGTGCAGCAAATACTTAGAAGATAAGAAGATAATATGATATGTTGACTATATAAGCATATATTGACTATTGATATATTGAGAATATTGAATATAGGACAAACATTAAGATAAGCAAGACAATACTTGCTGCGTGTGCATGCATGTACATCGAGTATTGCTCCTTGTGAATGACACAGAAGTGTTGAAAGCGGTCGGACTGTACCCAACTATTGGTGTGGAAAAACAAGGTTTACCAGACTTAACTCTCGATCATGAATTCCCACAAAGTAAGTATAATGAATATAATCCATAGGTTAGAAAGTAATCGAAATAACTAACAGTTTCCAAAGTAAATTACACGAATAAAATACGAAGCTTTCCATCTGATGCCACTACCTGGGGGTACTTTTAATCACCAAAAGGCCTTGAATAATGTACATACTTTATTACAGCGACTGGAGGTGAATAATAACGAGAAACCACGTGCAAGGAAGAAAGATGCACAGGTGAACGCGGCGACCACTTAACGGGACTGAGGGTGTCGCAGGAGGAGGCTAGCTTTCACAACATCGCCGATCACAGCTTTGCGGGGAAGGCTGTGGCGCGAGATCATATTTGAATTTTGAACGAGGCGAAGGCTCGGCTGGCTGGCGAAACATTTAGTGGTGCGGAAGGCCGAGTCACTCGGAAGCGGAGATGAGCAAGGGTGTGAGGCGGGATAACGTTCGCAGGGGGGGGGGGGGCGGTACCGAGGGGGCGTGGCACTCGTTGGCAGACGGCGAAATGGTTGGCGACGGAACGAGAAACGCCGGGAACAAGAGGGTTCTGAAACAAAGGTGGGGCAAGGGGGTGGTGCTGAAACAAGGGGGTGGTGAATGGGAGTGCGAGCGAAGGAGCATGTCTCAAGATGAGATAGGGTTCTCCAGAAGAGCTAATAGAGAGCGAGGCGCCGAGTGGATTGACCGACGGGGGGAGGGTGCGGGAGGAACACGAGAGGGAATTGGAATAGTTGGGAAGGGTTGGGGCGAATGGAAGTACAACGATGAAGCAAGAGGGACGAACCCCCGCTGACATGACAAATACAGCTCTACACAGGATTCCAGGGAAGCAACGGAAAATGGGAGAAAATACAATACCCTGATTTCCACTGCGTCTTCTCCAAAGTGGAAAGACAAACCTCAACATTAAATTGACTTCAAATGATATTAAAAAGGAGGACAACTCAGCAATATTAGATACTCAGGAAATATGGTGACACAAAAGTCAGTTTTCTAACGGCCTTGTAATGGTAAAGTGAACGGTATTCATAACCTGAGAGCTATACGAAAACTAAGAGAGTATTAACGTATGATATAAATAAATGAATACGGAACATAAATGATGTGCAATATTAAGGGTATTATTACAGAGAGAGAATTAGAAACTGATGGAGCATTATTTTTTAGCGGGATTTAAACAAACATTTTCAATATGGATAACAGCTATAAAAGTACAAATGGCAATGAAAGTGTACATTACATTATGAATACAGTAATAAATAAATAAGGTCTTTGTTGGGACGAAATTGAGACAAATTTGTGTTTTCTGTTATAAAACTTCTGCACAAATATATTTCGAAAGAAACCCTAATTAATAGAGCTCGTAATATTATTGAATAGTACAGAAAGGATGGATTTGGGATAAAAATCTCATTCCTACAAATATTATGACGAGAGAAAACTTATCTAAGCATTTTCAAAAATCGGTATCAACGAGAAATAAAAATATCAACTCAGTGAATAAAAGCACCTAAAATGCTAATAGCATAACTCAAATTTAGGAGTGATGAGATATTCACGCTTATGTTTCAAAATAAAAATCAGCAAAGAAAATGGGGGAATAGCTTGCATTTTAGAAAGAAGGTAGATAGAATTCATATGCAGAAGATATAGATTGGAATGTAGCTAGGGTAATTTCAATGTGCAATTTACAATGCATTCACAGCCCTTTCCAGGCCTTTATCTCAAAAGAGAGACAAATTTTACGGATTACCCATCCAGTATAATTCATTGCTACGAGTACACTAGACCACATTATTGCAAATACACAAAATTACATTTTAGAATTTAGGGGAAAGTACCAGCATAACATAAATGAAACAGTGAAATTTAAATTCACTAGCCTGAGCTGTGAAACTTTAATAATTTACAGTAAAAACCTAAAACATACTGCATTATATGAGTCGTGACATATTACCATAAGCTTTAAACACAACACACACAGCCTTAAGGTACGAAGGGCATGAATGCAGGTTTTCAAGTGAGGCTACAGTTTCTTGTAAGACAATTTAGCAAAATAATACGATCACAAGCACAAAGAAACAATTTTTTTGATAAATGAAATGTGAAATAAATGATATTGGAGTTAAATCAAATTCTTTAACTATCTATGAGCGAAACAAAACAGAACTCATAGGTATCTTATTATTACGGCAGTACCTTCTCAGATCATCAGAACAGCAAAAATACAGCGTCAAGTAAAGACAGTAATATTTCACCGATGACCAGAAAAAAAGCCTTGATTCGGTTGACAGTGTAGCAGTGATAAAAAAAAAACAACTTTTGACCAAAACTCGGATTTATCATTTCATTTCGCTTTGCTCTGTTCCCTCATGTTCTGAAAAACACTCGAGGAACGCGCTAATTCTTACTTTCAATTAGAGCGAACCTCGTTCTTCGATCCGTGAAGTCAGACAACTCTTGTCCCCTAAAGTCATGTCCAAATCCTCAATTTACACTGCCCTCAATAAAGATTTCCTTCGAATGCAATCGATATTGGAAATCCAGAGCGCCCTTTTAAGAGAGGATTTGGAGCGCGATGCGCGTGATGCCTATCGCTCTTATCTCTCGTCTGCATAATTCAAGGAAAGTATACTAAGTACGATTTCCAATGCTTATAGGTTTTATGTCGTGACAATAGTTTGGCACACAAAGCGTCTCTAGACTTTATCATCTATGAGAAGGCACAGAACGAATATATGTCATTCGCTATTTATCTATATAGTCAAACCCAAATATATTTATGAAAAGACACTTGTAAATCAAGTGCTACTCCAGAATAATTGATCAAATATGTTACCTATTAGAAGTAACTAATGAAATAATGAGTAATGAGCAAAATTGCTACGCCCTACATTAATTCCCTCCCTATAAGACAAGGGGTGGACATAATTACAACCACTCTTGAAGTGGTTTTTAAGTAATATTCGGCATTATTTACGGTATATATGATTAAATATTCCCGTAAGCATAAAAATTGCGTAGAAAATTAACAAAAGCATAAACAAGACCAAAGTGTTTAACTTCTAAGGCGATAAAATTAGACGAAGCGAATCAAAGATGATTAAAATACTCTTTTTACCGCAATTTTCATACGGCAAAATTCTAAAAACTAAAACTCGGGAAATTCGAGCATTTTTAGGAGTTCAACGACTAACTCCCACTGAATAAGTGACGAATAATGAAATATCTGACTCATATCCAATTCCTCATTTCTTTCATAATTCAAAATCATTACTTTCACCTTTAATATCAGGCCTTTGATCTTACATCACATTTGATAGGGGTGCGTATTCAAGACATAATTAGGTTCAAAGTGAAGTTTAGATATCATCACTTTGGTGCCTTTTCCGGGCTAAAACAAAAGTTTTCTTCAGCAAGGCATATGAGGGAAAGGATTTATCACCAAACTAAAAAAAAAGCTGGGGAGCGTAGGTTAGGTTTGGGATAGAGAGGTGTTTTTATCTTTGACTGAATCCATTGAAATTCTCACCGAACAAGAATCCGAGAAGGTTCGATAAAAACTTTTCAAAAATTCAAACCATAAATCTGGGAGTGTGGGAAAAGGTAATCCTTTTCTGTCCAGCAGAAAATCTTCTTCCCCCGAAGTCGATAAAAAAATAAAGGAGTTCCTGCGGAGGAAGGTATCTCGACCGCAGCGCCTTCGCGATAAGTAAGAGCAAGGAACCAATATCTGAGAGCTCATTCCGTAATGCTCCCCCCACCACCTCCCCCAGCCCCCACCCTCCCACCTCGTCAGAGAGGGTGCACAGGCCCCCAATTCCGCCACCATCCCTCCCTCCTCCCCCCCACACTATCTCCCATGCATCCACGCTGCTGCGCGGATACTCCCGAGGGCAACAATGCAAGCGATAACAATTGCTGTCATCAAACAAAGGAAGTGGGTAGCTTTTTTACGGCGACGTAATAACAAAATGATGACATCGAGAGCAAGCCGCGCCCTCCCTGGCAAACCTCAGGGTTCCTACGGACGCCCTCCCCTCCTTCCTCCCCCTCCCTTAGAGCCGGCGCGCCCCCGGTGGGCGGCCGATACCCCCTTTCGTTTCACCCCCTTTTTAAATCCGCCCACCAGCACCACATACCTCTTCCAATGTCCCGACCTCACTCATCCCAGGCAGCCAACTATCGACTGATATCCAAAACCCCGACCCTCCCTTCCGACACACATTCCCTTCATCCCCCGCTCCGCACGCATTCGATCGCCGCGCCTCCTAGCCATCCTCCATCGGAACTAAAAATAATGGAAGCTGCGGGAAGGGTGGGCTCCGAGGGGGGGTCGTGATGAATTGGGCGCCAAAAACAAAAACCCAATAACTGATCTCTTCGTCGGCGGCGCGGATCTCTTGATTTTTAAATGCGGTGCATGCATCACTGCCGGTCGATGCCTTTTAATTCGCTCGGGAGGGGGATCCCGCGGAGGAGGGGGGGAAGGAGAGAGGATTGCCTCGGTTCTTTTTTTTTTGCATTTTCCGTCGGGGATTGGACCACAAATTTATTAGGGGGTAGGGAGATCGTCACGAAAGATCACTGAGCTAGAGCGATATCGAGAATAAATATGCGAGATTAGGTGAGGCACGAAATTGAAAGAGGAGTCCGAATTAAAATGCCTATACATGCTAGTGAAGGGAATGGCTCCCGTGGTTCTGCTGTACATGATTTCGAAGACACCACAGATGACAAAGGCAAGTAAATACGTCTATGGCTGTATAACGGATAACACAACAGGATAAAACAGCAAAAATTGGTTCTTGATATGCACAATGCATATACAATACGATATCCGTTGGGAAACACACTAAATTTTCTTTAGACTCATAATAAAATCTTGGGGTTATGTTTTCACGAGGATTATATCATTATAATGATAAGGCAGCAACACTCAAACAAACAAAAAAAGCCAAGGGTTGTTTCGCCACCATGAGGGGAACATGGAAAAAATTAAGAGCTGTTTCATGACCAAGTAGAATTAAGTATTCCTCATTTTCATAAGCAAATAGTTACAGGAAAACCATATCATATTTATGCATTTAACATGAGAAACATCAAAAAAAGAAAAGAAGTAGGTGTATTGGATTAAGAGATAAGTGGAGTCCTAAGTGATGTATCTTGGGAATTTAGGGCGCCAGGACCTCAAAATATGTCCAGAATCTCAGTACAACACACGCTAAGTCTGCTTAAGGTCAAATTCACTCGAGATCGGATCAGAAAAAAGGAGGGAACCAAAGCCAGCCGAATCCCCAACGCGGACGTGAACTATTCACCCGGGTCAAGTTCTGCTCAATGCACTCGGGGCCTTATTTATGCCCCGGGTGCAAAACATTTAGTGGTCCACACCAGCATGGGGCCCCTGAAAGTGTACCTGGGGTGAGACTGCATGCGATGAATAGTGAATAAGCTCCGCGCTCCCATATCAACAACCCCGGATGGGAAGTTATGCGCCGATGACAAATGTACTCGGCAGTGTGAAAGGGATAACGGATCAGCGGTGAATTATAGCGGAGACTCACTCTAGGACCTCCGACGCGGCCAACGAGATGAGGGCTGTGGCCGCGCGGGTAGTCAGTTGCCCGTTCACCCCTCGGCGAACGCTGTTTATCAACACCACAATTTTTCGAAAGCTATTTCCCAGCGCTTCTATCAACCATTTACACAGCTACCGAATGCCATCGAAGATTAGCTTAGTCGCAAAAAAAAGATATTTCGTGAATGTCAGATACATTTGTTTCCAAAGTGCAAGCAACGAAATTTTTGAGAAAACATTTCATCGGGATACCACTTCACAACGCTTGCAATTCCGGACATCCAAAAACCGAAAATTTTGCGTTGCGTAATAAAGATCATCCTCCTGTCATGAATTCCATGTGAGTCATAAACTGAGAGTGAAACAAAATATCCCACTCTACCAAGTTAAAGGGAATGCGGAGATCAGGCTGAAGTGGTGGCTTAGCATTAGAAATACTAGCTTCACGGTCCTACTTCGAGTATCCATTTCTCGGTCGAGTAGATATCGGTGACCATTTAAGTTCTGAGTAGAGGGCACCTCAAATCAGTACCCCAATGGTAAAATAGGACGCGAAACTTGAGCACGTCGTGGAAAACACTTTAATGGTAGAGATTCATCCGTAGGATGGGGCATTAAACCGAAGGAAACGCGGCACTGTTCGTTCAGAGTGGAACACTACCGGCGCTGGGGATGTCACTATCCTCCCTTCGTCTCTCACACAGCTACCTTCCACCAAATATCTAATTTTACTTTAACTCATCTCTGTAGGTGATCACTCTTAACAACAGTAGCAGTAAGGGATGAAGACGACGGCTAATTAATATGGCGATTCGAATAATATTTTTGAAAATAATATTCGAACCGTGAAATAGGGCAGCTGAAAATAGTATTGCCCAAACTGCTAATACCCTTGTCGTCTTTTCTTGGGAATGTGAGAGGGAAGGGGGATCGTAGGCACGATATACACTCGAGGGTTGCACTGTAGAGGGGACTGCGGGGGCCGGCTGCAGACAATGGGAGGGAAGAGCGATGGGAGAGAAGGAATGAGGAGGGGCGGGTGATTGATGCCATGGTGAAGAGGAGGAGGTGCAAGAGATTCCGAACTCGCAGATAACGCTCCAATGCGAAAAACCGATGTTGAGGGGAGCCGAAAGAGCGGAAGAGCTTGCCGGAGAGGCAGAACAGGGTAGCATCCTCGGAGGAAAATCAGACAACTCGAAAAATCCACAGTAGAGGTGCATTTCGTAGGAAAATAACACTTATATCGCCAGCCCATCGTCTAAATGTTAATGCAAATATCTACTGAGGCAAATTTCACCCTAACCTATTGGTTGTAAAAAATATTCAATTTTCTCGGGTTTCGTCATTTAACGTGATAAGCAGGTTAGTGAAGGTGAAAGCAAAGAGAAGGTGAAAGTAAATTAGTGGAGAGATATACGTATTAAGGACGGTGGATTACACACTAATAATGATATTAGTATGATTTTAATTCAAACCTCGCGGCATTAAAACAAATGACGACAAACTGCCGAATTACAGGAATCGACCACTGAAAGAGGACTATTAACGGGCGGTAGTTATGTTTGAGATCTAGACTCGAAATCATTCCGGTCATAACCGACCACCACCGTTATTTTACCCCCTCTCCAGTCTCATCCGCGCCCAATTACAAAGGATTCATTTTTCCGTGAATGGGCACTAATTGATATTTCAACGTAAAAACTCACAACCCGCCGAACATTATCTTTGATGAGATCGCGAGCCTTCCTCGCGAGCGAGTGCCAAGCACCTCGTCCACCTCCGCTCGTCAAATCGAGGTCTGGGGAAGCATGGAATGGGGAGAGAGGAATGGAACATCGAAATGAACCGAAAATAAGCACCGAAAAAATAACGCAACGAAATGTGCGGGGGGGGGGGGGGGGGGGGGTGAGGGGGACGGGAGTAAATAAAGTAGCAAACGGGAGCACGGAGAGGGCTATAAAACGTGAGTCGGGGTGGATTTGAAAGGGGGTGGGTGGACTTTTGGGCCACGCGGGGGCGGTATATTCGGCAATGGTGATTGAGCAATGATGCGGGATCACCTGCACGTGGGAAGCGATGCTCTGCGGATGGCTCGTTATCGGGCCATTGTTGAGTGGGAGGGTTAGGGCGGGCTCCGTTTTCGGGAAAAATCAGGAAGGGATCGAACGATGGGGATGGGGTGGGCGTGGGTGGAATCTGAAGGGGGAGGATCCAACAGGGGAGGGGTGGAGAAAGATGTGGCGAGATAGAGGGGGTGAGTTGTTGAACGGGAAGAATGGCTACGTGCGCGGGGAAGGGGGTGGCTCGGAGATTTCATACAATGATGTCAAAAGAGAGCGGATGCAATGAAAACGTTCCCCCATCCACATTCCCCCACCCAACCCCCTCACGCCGGGTGAATCACTTGCGCGAGGTTCGTAGACCCTGGTCCACACGATGCGCGCGATATAATTTTTAGTTTTTTTCTTACTTTTACTCGAACAGCGAAAATTCCAACTTTTATCTTCGGGTGAACCCGAACGACTGCAAAGCGAAGTTGATTGGGATTTTTTCCACAAATAAATTTTTGGGGGCATTTTTTTCCTAACAACGTTTGCCGACCTTCGCACGAAACGAAATGACTCTTCACCAGTGCCGTCACCCGTATCCGACCGAATCACATTTCAGAAGCATTGTAGGTATAATGACAATTGGGCAAGTAACATCTTTATAATCCTCAAATGCAGGACCAGTGGATTTCTAGAATATATGACACCTGGGTACTATTGCCAGCAAAGATGTCATACATTTGAGGAATTTTCGCAGAAGACCTGAACTTGAAACGTTTCGAAATTTCAAAAATTTTGATTTTCGGAAAACGATTGAGAATAAAATAATACCGCCGATATCACAGAACGCTACCAAATAAATCCAAAAGATCACACTCACTCACTCAGTAATTCAACCCGAAGGTTGGTTTGGATAGGCGAGGGTAGAGCTCACCCCGGACTAAGCCACAGGCGTGTGAATTTCACACATTCAGGGTAGGGTACGAGGGCCAGTTCCTTTCCCTGGGCCACCTCGCACTCCGAGGATTTTTTCGTTGTGGGGCGTACAAGACTTAACCCGGATTTGAACCTGGGACCCTTCAATCAGTAGCTCCACTCACCTCCGCTCTACCCAATAGGGCACCATGTTCCCTTTCCAAAAGATGCATAACCGTAATTATTGTATTTACGTATTTCTGACGAGATGCGCTTAGGTATTTTTCACCGGACTACCTCTAGTAAGAATGTCATTAAAAAATAGGCTTGAGGAAAAGTGTGAGTGTCATTTTGCTATGTTGGAACATGGAGTTTGTGAATGAAGGATGAGAGCGTATTGAAGGCTTTTGTAGAGCTCGCTCGGAGATTGACGGAGAAAACATCGAAACGACGGAAAGAAGAAAAATGATGGACCGGGACGATAAATGGATGGAGGGGAAGGAAAAAAGAAAGTTTTTTAGCAAAGTCAATGAAGCGCATTGTGGGTAATGTCTCGCCAATGGCGGTTGTAAAAAGCAAAAAAATTACTTTTTAATAGGTAAAATGAAGGAAACTCCTGTACGGTGGATAGAAAGGCTTAAGAAGTATTTGCATAACCATCTAAACTTTTATCAATCCGGTAGAATGCCATCACAAAATGTCAGTCAATTTTATTTTATCCCATTCATTGTTAGGATGGATGAAAAAATGGATTAAATTTTTACTCACCAAATACTGCGGTATCTGACACAAAAATATTATTTCGTAGCGAAGAAGATAAAAATATTTGTTTCTAATAAAACTCGGGGGTCTTTTGAAGCCACCCTAGCACTTAGATCTCTTTAGATCCTTTGTGTCAACCCACATTTAACCTGCCCGCCATTTGCAGACAGGGGCAAGAGCATCGCGGTAGAGGTATGGAGGAGATTCACCCATCCAGCCTCAGTCCTTGCCCAACGTTGCTTAACTTCGGTGAACTGACGGGAAAGGTGAATAAACTTGGCTAGGCCCTTGACTTAAGTTAGGTAGCAAGTGAAGAAGCCAGTTTAGGATCAAAATCAAAATTTCAAGTGGCCATAGGGGAATATTTTTGGTAAAACAGCATAAAATAAAGGGAAGAAAATGAATGCAAGGAGTTAAAAATTGAAAAATGAGGGTAGCAACGTAGAAATTTAATAATAAACTCACAATCGACTTAAAATATAATTGTATTAAAACGCATCTACTTTTAATACATGAAGCTTATTTCAGTTGATTATATATGAAGATTGGAACAAAACTAAAAAAAACGTCGCTTGATTAAGTGGAGCCTGATTATTTTAGTAACATTCGTTTGTTTGGAAGTGAACCAAACAAAAGGTTGGCTTTGAAAAGAGTGAAAGTTTTTAAATGAATGTCTTTCTCCAACTTCAATTGTTTCCCAAAATTAAATACATTCCTACTCCAAAGTTGCGTTAAATGATTAATAGCAAAAGTGTTAAATTAGAAATTTGGAGATATTTCTTTTGAAAGGTACACATATATGGTACCTTTGACGGTGGGTTACCTTTCTCGATCCAACATTTTGTGCATTATTCTTGAAGACATGCACAAATTAAAAATAGAATAGAATAATTTTTACTTAGAACCTGTGATCCCATGTCCCCTAGGTTCAGGTGGATGCATAACACATTATGAATTTCATTGCAAAAATACAAATACAAAATACAAAATACAAAATACAAAATACATACATAAATGATGATAAAGGCCTCGAAGGGCATCTAAACAAATATTGTAAACCAAAATAAACCAAAAATATACCGAACGACAATATATCAGTTGAAAACAGGTGTAAATGTTAACAACTGCATTAAGTGAAACGTTTCATTTCTCAAATCGAATAATAAAGGAAGGAGGAATAATGCGATGGAGCGTACCTATAAAATTAGTAACACGAAGATCGAAAACTTTGAAACTATAAGATATTTAGGTGTAACAATCACTAAAGATTTATCGTGGAGATGACACACCCGGGAAATATGCGGCCGAGCGAAGAGAAAGCTAGGATTTATAAAAAGAGAACTTGGGAAATGTGATGAGAAGACAAAAGAGCGATGCTACTTTTCACTAGTTAGGCCCCGAATGTTGCACTAGTTAGGCTATGGGATCCGAATGAATTAGGTTTGATCAGAGAACTAGACAGTGTGCAGCGTATAGCAGCTAGGTTCGTTAAAAGGTGTTACGATAGGTTGAGTAGTGTATCAGAATTTATACAAGAATTAGGGTGGGAATCATTATCAGAGCGTAGGTTAAAGTACAGATAAAATCCATGAGAGAAATTTCAATCGGATAGCTTTACTGAAGATGTTAGGCACATATTAAAAAAACAGCGTATTATGCTAGATTAGACCAGATAAATAAGATAAGAGAGATAGATTGTCGTACTGATAGATTCAAAATAGCATTTCCCCCGTACTATAAAGGCCGCTTTACACGATACAATTTATTGCACAATTTCTTGTACAAACTCTTGTATAGACTGAACAAAATTGTATGTTTGTCTGAATGGAATTAGAACACGTTCTAATTCCCGTTCAGTCATTCAGACAATCGCACAAGTTTTCGTACAATTTGCCGCTTTACACGGTACAATTTCCTCATGCAAGAGATTGTACAAGAAATTGTACGAAAAATTGTATCGTGTAAAGCGGCCTTAAGAGAACAGAATAGGCAGCATAGCAAAGGGATAGGTAGGGGAAATATTTTAGAGTTGCCTGTAGTGCATGATGCATGTATTAAACCCTTAAATACTATAGATACTAACAATCTAATTGCATGAGACCCTATAGTTGCTTGTTTGCATGTTAGAAGTGCATGCTTGGTGATCTTCTCCCCCTGCCACACACCCTCGCGGTGGCTTGCAGGGTATCGTGTAGATGTAGATGTAGATAAAAAGTAAAATACATGTTCCACAAAATAAAACTCGACTCGATGACAGATCATTATTTAAATTGGACAAAGCAGTTTATTAGCAGAAAAATGTAACAGATATTATGAGAAAGACGGAGTGGGGTTAAGAAGGTAGTGGAATAAGAAATTTACGAATCAATGTTCAACGGGATGGTGGCTCGATGGGTTCAGTGTTCAACAGTGGGGAATAGAAGTTGCATTTCATCCTGTTGTCCACCCAAAAAAGTAGAGTTTGATTTTTTGGCCGAAGTACTTCGGCTCCCATCTCATCAAGAGGAGATTATTTTTGAAGATCTCAAAATCATTATACGATACAGCATCAGTCGTCGTGTCGTCCATTCTCTTCTCGACTGACGCTCCCTTTCGCACTCCATTCGGAGCAAATAAAAAAAAGGATTCACGCCATTTCAGCGCCAAGAGTGAGTGAGCAAGGTGCCTACAATGTCACTGTGGCAGTAGTCTCGCTCGGAAAGGAAGCAAACACCCTTTTCTCCCCCATAATGCCACTGAGAGCTTTTGACTGGGGAGGGGGAAACTGGAAATGGGGAAGCCGAAGAAGAGATAAGAAAGCAACGAAGTGAGACCGAAAGTTTTCAAAAGGATGGCGTGCCGGGGCGAGAGACGTTGATGGTTATATTAAGGGCATTCGCAGATTCAGGGGCCTTGAAAAAAGGAGCCAGTTAATCGACTCGCCGCCGTCTCCATGGATACCATCGACAGAAATCGAAAATCGCTCCCAGAATCGTCCGCGCCTCCTATTATTTCCCCTCCATCGATGTTATCTTTCCCTTTCACACCCACACACGGACGACAATCCTCATTTGTCACTCGTCCTCACGCCCTTCTCCCCAGTCGAACCCTCTGGGATACGGTAAAAGGAGCTAATTCCACCCATTCCTTGCCTCCGCGAAAATTAAATCTGGAAGCTCGATGGATAGGGATCTTGCCACCCACCATTCACGAAGCACACGACACGGGATGATGTGCTGTCCCATTTGTAAAAAGGTGACGCTCGCTGGCAACGTACTCCTCGTTCACTTATCCTTCCTCCCCCTGAAGGTCTCTGGCATCTAGCACCATTGCTGTTAAGTTTCATAGTTGATTTTCCAAAAGTTTACTCTATTGCACCAATATCAATAAATAAAAAGTCAATCTCTTTAACATCACTGTCATATTTTCACAAAATAAAAATATATTTTCAGCCATAAGCTAATGATCTAAACGTACCTGAAATTTTGTGAATTATAATCCACCAGAAACTTGAAAGTTACGCAAGGTTCCATGCGGCTAAGGTCACGCAGTAACTTTTGAATAATATAGTAATTAATGTCATAAAGGAAGGAAATCATTTAAGTACGATGAGAGATCTTCCGATCAATAATATTGGGCAACAAATAAAGAAAAAAAACAAACGCACAGTCATCCACATAGAATAATACGCATAACTTAAACGCATATAATAAACGCGTTGAACCTAGTCATACCGAATAATGTTTTTGTGGAAATATACATAGTCGGATTGTTTCTTTATTTGACCATGAATTTCAACATTGCTATTGAGTGCATCAGCCAACAACTTGGAATCTTGAAGGTAGGAATCCCATCAAAACTAAGTAAGATTTTTAACCCAAGTTCAACAAGAGGTAAGGATAAAACCTATCTAGATGTTCACAAACAGTTGCTCAGTTGTCCTCCAGTTCTGTTCAGCAGTTCCCCAGTGCCACCTGCTCTTTCTCGAAAAGATATGGAACGCATCAAAGCACCCTGTTTTTGGTATCTAGTAGCTCTAATGACTTCTAACTAGGTATGATTAGGGTCATTGTAATTACATAACTGGCTTCTAAATAACATTTCATTACTTCGAGATGTATTTAGCGTTAAGTACAATTAAAAACTTAATGTGATTCCAGTAATAACCAGTGGACATACTAGAATAACTCATTACCCCAGTATATTTATGAAAAAGATAAACAAATTCTAATTATTGTCACGGAACTTCAGCGTAGTTTCTCCAGCACAGTCTAATAGACAAAAGATACTGTGTGCTTCAATAGTGGTGGAGAAGGTAACAACGGAGATAGCATGAAGAATAAAACAAAATTTGGAAGAAAAGAGTTAAATTGACGTAAGCAATAAGTAAATTTTGTAGCTGTAAAATTGCACAGAAAAACCACAACCTTGTTATATGTTTTTTCCGTCAATTTCATTCATTCATTCATTCATTCAAGAATAGGAAGGTAAAATGAAGTATACGTTTTTGAAGAACAGTTTGGCGAAATGTCAAATAATGCCTCAGAAAGCAGGTAGTTAACACCCATGGGGAAAGCGGGTATTGCCAAAGGGAAAGAGGGTATGAAATTGGAGTAGAACGGGCTGGGTACAGGGACGTGGGTAGAAAGTAATCGATTTTCACCGGAGGAAGATTCAAAACCATTAAAACTTGGTTTTAAAAATATCTTAGATATTTTTTTAAGTTTTAATATACTGAGTAATACCAGACAACATGGTTAACTATTTAGTGCGGAATAGTTAGTTGCCACAGCTTTCCAAAGCAGAATAAGATTCTGGTCATAATCTCGTGGCAATGAAAATGAACATAAAGTTCATGAGGGTCCGAGGGAAAAGAATGGCATGAAAGCGGAATTTTAAGGTTTTAGTAAGATTAAAAAAGAAAGAATACTCATAATCAGCTTATAACTTCGTGGAATAATTATTGGGAACCTTGGAAGAGATGGGGATTTCTCAGACGAGGGTTATGAAAAGTTGCCTTGAGGACAGTAGAAGTGATAATAAGTAAGGACTAAGTGTTGAAAAGCCTTAGATTCAAGTAAGGATAATCAGAAATATGGAAGTGAGAAGAGAAAGGAAATGTATGAATTCAAGGGTTTGGAGGAAAATGTAGACAGAAGCAAATAACAAATTCAATATAGCGAAGGAAGTGCTTTGGAGGGAGCTATGGAACATCATTGGAATATTTCAATGGAAGGAAAATTCGATGCACATTACATTAAAGTAGGAGGAAATTATAATTTTCAATACTCCCTCTAGAAATCGTGATTACGCCAATTATGTCCTTTGCCTCCTGTGATGACGCTAATTTCAAAGTCTAAATTAGACTAATGTCTGCAACTTTTCCGATGAAGTTAATGAAGCGATAACTAAGGATCCAAAAACAATATGGTCTGCACGTGTGGGCCGGTAAAAAATTTAGCAAATTTTGGAGATACACGTTTTGAAAAAGAGAAGGTATATCTCATTGAAATACTGCAGCAAGACAAAATATCTGCATTAAATCAATTGAATATCTGCTGTGCTGTGACAGACGTCCAATCGTTAGGAGACATGTTTTAATTAAATTGAACAACAAAACAATGATTAATATAAGTGAAAAGAGTTCTTGGTAAGTGCAGTGATGAAGTGAGGGACGATGCTACATTTTTTCCTCCACGCTGCGACGATATTCGGGGACCCTGACAGAACGGTCAGAAAAACTGTTGTCTTCCTGCCATCCTACGTGGAAGGAAACCCGGAATTACGCAGAGAGAATAGTTTTTGGGATTCATACGATACCGGCTCTATAATGTAGTTAGGATCAGTGAAGGAACCGTGACAGTGTTCGTAGTCAGACATCTTAAAATTTGGGCATCTTATTTTGGGTAAATTCAATGGCAATATGTTTTTCAATAGCGCAAAAGTAAACTTAAGGGCTCAAGAACGATACGATCACGAAAATAAGCCCAAAGAGATAAATTAGCGAAACACGAAAATATTGAACAGGTGTTTCTTCCTACGAGCACAAAGCGATCCATCAGATAATATTCCAAAATCAACAACCGTGTTTCAATTGCAACCCAAAGTGATCACTGAAATACAAATGTTAGCTAATTAAACAAGTTCTTACACCACTACTTAAAATATTTTACTTGGAAGTTTTTAACCTGATGTTCAATTGCATCGAGTCGCAAAGGTACATGGCGATGACTTAATGCTACCACACACCTTCTAG
The DNA here is from genome assembly GCA_933228895.1 of Platycnemis pennipes. Lineage (NCBI taxonomy): Eukaryota > Metazoa > Arthropoda > Insecta > Odonata > Platycnemididae > Platycnemis > Platycnemis pennipes. The sequence goes on along the minus strand of OW121851.1, from coordinate 131,740,306 downwards.
GAGGTACCTACATGGTATTTTTGATTGAACGGAAATACTTTAATTTGTTTAGTCATGCATGTTGCATTCGACCTTAGACATGAATGCGTTGAATATGTCATTAGGTTAACAGTAAAAGAAGTACAAATTAAAAAGCAATAAATAATTAAAAACTATTCAATAAATAATTACTGTAAACGTACTCGTCTCACAAAATTCTATGCCAAGATTCTATGAGTCATTATTAACCAACGGGATGGAGTTAAATAAAATTGTGAATTATATTACAGCCAAATCGATACCTTTACAGTATTCTGAAGATCTTCTCGTCAACGAAATCCGATGTACATTTTAAAATTAGAGTACGAGAGAGCTACATTCGTACTTATCTCTACAAGGAAGACTATCTCAGGCACAAAAAAGGGTTTTATGAAAATAAATGGATGTATTAAAAAAAACTTCCATTAATAGAAGCACTATGGGCACGAACTGTGGCGGAAAATCCGGAGAATCCTAGTGGATTAAACATTATTATCCTCAAAGATGGTGGGGACGAATTCACACCCGGAGTGTCATTAAAAGAACGAGAAAATAGTTCCTCTTGGCTTCGAGTCTTTTACCTCGATTCTTCTTTAACTCGGGCGATTATGGCCCCTCCGCACATTCCATTTACTGCAGCCTCCTCCCAGCTACTTCAATCTCAACTCGGCTCACACGCGGCTGGAGCTTCCACCCCCGCCTGGCTGCGAGGCCATCAAGGGAGCTTACCAGGACCAGACTCCGCTCTCATTTCTGCCCTCCAGTCACTCAGCCACTGTTCTACTACGTCATTCTCCACTCTCCTCGGCTCATCCAATCAAAGTGAGCCATCCCACCCCTCCAGCCTTCGCCTCGCTACTTTAATCCACCGTGCACAGCGTTCTACTCCTCAAATCCTCCCACGACCTCTCTTCTCACTCCGCAGACGGCCTTAAAAAAATCACCCAGTTTTGGCTTCCGATTCTTTCCTCTTCTCATAACATTTGACAGAACAGCTCATGATTCCACACGGCCTTTCAGCGGCGTCTTTTAATATTTTTGCATACATATATTTAAACAGTACAAATATGTTTCATTGCATCGCTTAAAAATAACACATAGCATCTTTTGCATCAAGAATTTAGTTAGAATGATTTTTGAGTTATATGAACGAAAGGGAAGGAAAAGAAGACGTTAAATTGGAATATATGGACGAAATTGCAAAAACTTAGGGGAAGATAAACTTTTAAAAAATTTTAGTTCATAGCTAAACTTTGGACCTCATTGTCATAGATTCATTTTGGAAAACAGGCTGAGGATGACGGATTATAAATATAAATTGAATATTATACGAAAATGATTTGAGGAGACAATATAAGGCTATTAGAAAATGATAACGAAAGGTTGGCACATAGGCTGGAATAGAGTTGAAACAAGATTTACATCATTCAACATGTATGAATCAAGGAAAGTCAAAGATTGAGGATGTCGCGCGAGATTTTCTTTTAGTGATACCCACACAAAACCCTACCTGTGATCAATTAAAAGTATGGTCCCCTACCGTGCATGCTTTACGCAATGTGGTCATAAAAATGTCTTTCTTTTGTTTGATTATGATTAGTTAAAATCACAAAAAAGCTTGTAATTAAGTTTTAAAAAATATCAAATTTAACGAACTCCTAAATCACACAGCTTTTGAAGTACCTATCCTGAAAAATAACTAGTGTTACAAAACACCAATTAATTTTACATCAAGTACTATCGAAAAAAATTTAAATGGAATATGAGTACGGATATAAAAAATTCCAATATTTCGAAATAGCATGGATGTGATGCAAAATAAATTAAATTAGGAAAGTTACATAATTTCTTATACTTGATTGAAAAAATACTATTCTTGACCTAATTCTTAACGCCATCAGGAGCCCAAATTCATGCATCTTCATATTCACGCCCGTAATCGTGTTACCTTCTTTTTCAATTGCGCTTAAGGAGCGTGAACATGATTGCCGTTCAAATCCTGCCCAGGGCTTAAAGACGCTAATCTCAATTTGTAGAGCGAGTCTTTGGGACGGTCAATGAAAACCGCATTCACGTAGAGGACTATGCGCTGTAGATAATGATAGCGATAACGCTAAAAGATCCACCATACCACCACAGATCTAGTATTAATGTTTAAAATCCTAAAATAAGAACAGAAATGATTATCACTGAGCTAGGAATTCCAGGACACGCAAAATATATCGAATACTGATAAATTCAAACCATTCGAGTAAAACGGAACGAATAAGTGAATGGTCAAGGTAATGAAAGCATTCAGTGGGGGCGTTACGGTCCAGATGCTGAGTGGAGGACAACCCTCAACCGTTATCCTGGAATTTACTCCTCAAGAGTAGTCACGCTGGGAAGGGAGCGAAGCGAAAAATCAAAGACGGAGAGGCAGGAGGAGATCAACATGATTTACGAGGGAGGAGGACATACACCGGCGGGGCGAACTCTTGAGGTTGAGGACGCGATACCGAAGGGTGACCAGCACACGCCTAAGGTCAACAGCGAGAGGGAGGCATGGAGTCGAGAGGGGGGAGCGGACCATCCCTTTAAACCTCCCCTCTTCTCTCAAATCCCACCCCCCATCCATCCCTCTAAGCTGAGTGGCAAACCCGACGACAATCAAATGTTTGCTCTGCAAACGACATGGAAGTTTTAGTGGGTTGGAAGCCGACCGGGCGGCAGTGTAGAGAGAGAGGGTCTGGAGAGGGCGGGGAGGGAAAAGAAGGCTGGTGGTGTTGGCGGTACCAGAGTCGCGCCGTGTCTGGGCTTTAGGCTGCGGCAAGGCTTTTTGGGCGACGGACAGGGATTCGATTCGGGTCCGTGGGCGTGAGGGGGGCGGTATGGGGCAAGAGTAGAGCACGTAGAGGGTGGGGGGGGGGGGGGGGTGGCGAGGAGGGAGAGGACACGACGACGACGGATCGAACGCAGATTTGTCACGTTTGCACGCGCCAGTGCCGTTTGCACGCGAACTGCAGCGCACGCTTTCGGGAAAAAAGAATCGATTCTTGTGTCGGGCAAAGAGAGATAGAAGAGTCTAAAGAAAGCCGTGCCGAGGGAGGGAACGTGAGGAGGGGGTGAGGAGGGCGTCTTCCCCTATGGGGAGAAGAAATTGCCAACGGGAAGCGAGCTCACCTCACTTTCTCCTCGGAGGGAGTGAACTGGAGGAACATTCGGGGGCCACCCTCGCCCGCCCTTTTCCCTTTCGCTCGGTTTTGAATAATCCATCCATTATGGAGGAGTGGATGGAGAGGGGGGACAGGTGTGCGTGCGTGTGTGCGTGCCGGTAGGAGACGGCGGCGTGGAGGGGGTGAAGAGCGCGTAAACAGAGCACTTTGTTCGTCGCCGGGAGACGAGGAGTTGGGGGTTGGCAGCGAACCTCTTAATGTCGCGTGAACTCTTTGCTTGAGAGGGAGGGGGTGCTCCCCCGCGCCTGGCTATCGGTTGCTCCCGTTCCTTCGCGATACGGGACAACGTCATTGATTATCCTCCGACACGAATGAAAACGTCGGGGAAAATGGATACCTACAATTCTAGAATGGGATTATAAAAAAAATATGGCTGCAAGTGAAATGGCCCGCGGAGATTTCTCCAGAATATTCTTTTCACTTTCATGAGCATCACTGTGACAGAAGGTGCTATAACTCCTATTGCTCTTGGTCAATGTAGATGCGGAGTTTTTACAAGCAGAAATTCAAACGCTGGTATTCCGATCATCGGTCGATCGTCAACTTAATTTATGTGAATATTTGCATCATAACTTCACCATGCTTATAACAATTGCAAACAGATTGCATTGCATTCTCAACATTGACAGAAGGCGAACAACCGAGAATCTATTATTAAGTCGATAACCTATTTTCTTCTCAATTAATATTCGTTTATAAATTTTTTTTACCCGCTCTGCAAACGTAATTTTTAAGCACATTGTGCTGCTCTAAATATATGTTTTCAAAATGCTTAACCACTTTACATGTAAGAAAGTTAAACTCATCAGTCGACTAAAATGGTACTGACTAGTTGAATGAAGATTTTTACAAGGTCCGAAGACGAGGTAATGATGCTGATATAATCACATTGATGATGAAAAATATTTTAAACGTATGTCAGACTAAATGAAAAACTGAAAAGAATTTGCAAACAAACTCTTTTACAAGAACCTTTAAAGTGCTGCGATACAGTCGGATATCAAACCTTATTTTGCCAATTTTCACTTCAAATACCGACCGCAATAACGAATTCCTTAAGATTATTTAAACATAGATTTTAGGTATGGTAGCAGCGTAGGAATTGATTTTTACTACTCCTAAGTATTTTAGTACAGCTATGTGTGCCCCAGGGTACACCATTATTCCACAGCCTACATCAATTTACCCTGGTTATATGTTGGTTTACACAAAAAGATCGACAAGGCAGTAGTCATAACTAAAGACTATGGTTAATCAGTAAAATGTTGCCGACCACAATAATTCTGTCTGTAATTTTTAGATATCCTCTCACATATAGTATATGTACAGATAAACTAACACTTAAAGCGGCATCGCCTGTATGAATCTGAAATTACTAATCAAGATAACAGCAAGCGGTATTGATATCAACACAGAGTGAAACCAAAACAAAGGAAATGTACTCAGTCGTTCAGCAAGATCGCCTTTGCATAGAATTTCTGTTAAAATATTTCTGAACATTTAAAGATATTTGCCGAATGAAATCAGAATTTGAGGTCAAATCAACTTTCTGGAATGCCTCGGCTCAAATAGACTCGAGCCAATCCGCATAAGTGACACTTGTCAACAAATGTGGTGCACCAGCTCTCAGAGCCTACAGTTCCGAGAATTCATTTGCCTCCGATATTTTTTTTTAATATTCTTCCTTTCTTTTCAAAATTCCCGAAGGCAAAAAGTTTAAACCAGAGAACCTCGCACAGCTAGAAGACGGAGAGATCATTCCTGCCGCTGAAGCGATTCCATTTATTATCGCGGCTTCCTGCGTCGAGGGGCAAAAACTCAAGCGACCCGCAACCGCACATATTACACTTAGGCAAACAATCCCCATCAAACAGATGGCGCGTGATAACTCCATTTACTTTCTCCGCGATACATCAACTTTCTCCGTCTCAGACTGCTCCAACCCCGCCACATCCACCTCCTCCTAACCCTCCCCCACCACCCTAATCCCATCTTAATTCGCTCCAAAGGTTCATCTATCAACCCAATATCCCCAACAGTCATCTCATCCACACGCGGCCCCTTAAGCCTTTGTACCCCTCATTCCACCCTCCCCCCTACCCGTTTATCTCGAATGCGCCGACCCCTCTCACCAAGGACCTCCCCTCTTCCACCCACGCCATCAAAACTCCCTCATTCTTCTTTCCCCGCCCCTCTCCACCTCGAAGAAACCCGCGGTGATGAACCAATGATCGTTCTCATTATGAAACTTTTCCAATCCAGCTACCCTTGGCATGCTCATGAATCAGGATTGTTAACGAGCCTACTCATGCCGGAAAAAATTCACCTCTGCTGCCGCTTCCCGTCCCTGGTTCCTCTCTATACTTCCTTAAAATGATTCGTCATCTATCTAAATCTACGCGATACCCAGTAAGCGACCGCGAGGGTGGGAGGCAGGGGGTGAAGATCACCTAACAAGAACTATTGACAAGCAACTAGGTTACTACATGGAGACATGCTACAGAATAGGGTCACATGCTGCTACGTGGTTAGTACCTACATAGTAATACACGGATTCGTTGTTAATCCATGCATTATGCACTACAAACTACAGCAATATTTCAACTACCCTGAAAAGAACACAAATTAACCAAATAGTACAAAAAACTTCGGTTAAAGGTCGCGGATTCTGCCTATGCTACGTGGCTATTGTGTTCTACTATAGTAGGTAACAACGGAAGAAAAATAACATTTTGAATCTATCAGTACGAAAAACTGTCTAATCTTATTTGTCTGGTCGATTCTAGCATAATACTCTGGTGTTCTTAATATATATCTTATTGTATCAAAAGCTTTTAGCGCGGAGAGAAAAAATAAGCACTACGCTTTGGCCAAAAAAAGAGTAACTTTAAGTTAAAAGTTAATTGGAAAAATATAAAGCCTTTGGATTTCAATTTAACTAAAAAAACGATTTCGAATGAGCCACAAATATCTTAGGGAAGTCAACTGTTGGCATGAAATACAACAGATTTTCCTCAAAGAATAAATCCACCTTGACCGGCAATAGAGTTCCACATGGAGAGGATTAAGCAGTGGTAGCTTAAGCGGTAAAGCCCCTGGCCGGAAATCAGGGAGTTCCGGGTTCGAGTCCCGGTTTAAAAGAATTGTTTGCCTTTTGGAAATTTTGTTATTGATTCAACGCAAAAGTAACGTGCAAATGAACCAAATACTAGAAAAAAAGCTAAGGCTAAAGTCAGAAAGAATATGTTTGATAGGATTCGACGGCAGTATGCTTCTCAAACTGTTGGTGTGTACATGATGTCGTGTCTTTTGTCTTACAACTAGTCATTATTTCTCATGTTCCTTTAAAAGTCTATAAATACTGTTTCGTTGACAGAATATAAAGGCGATAGCAACTATGTATTAGTATCAGAACTAACTTCCATTATAAATAACTAATTATATGAAAATGATTACCTAACTTGTGACAATATTTATTCGCGACGTTATTATTTATATTTTAACGCCACAGAATTCAAACGCTGTATAGAAATTAGATAGCCTTTTGAACTTCATGATACCATGAAATGGTATGTCACAACAAATCTGGTTGTATGAAGGTCGGAAAAGAGTGGTTGTTATGAGGTGATACGCTTTTATCAAAAATTAAGCTTAATTTTATTCATCATGGGGGTTACTGGCATCGGATAGTTAAATACAGACACAACGATGGTAATTACAAAAGATCCAGCCACATTTTGGACTGATAATAGACCTATGAGATCAATAGAGAGCAAAAAGAATATCATAGTAATAAATATTCGCCGACCCAGGGCAGATAATCTAGTTGTCTTAATAAAGCCAAGAGGTAACCAAATGTCAATGTATAAAAAAAGGTATTCAACCAAGCCTGCTACAGGAGAAAAACAGCATTCGGAATAAGCTGGAAATTAGAAACGCCACCTTCGGGCATATCAATGTGTAATTTTCATATTGCTCAAATATAGATACTAACGAATTCTCGCAAAATCATTGATATACCTATATTACAATGTGTATTACATCTTAACCGTAAAACACAAAATTTATAAGATAATTATCGCAAAAAGATAAACCCCAAAACCTCTTTATCGATTTTCTATCCTTTAATAATAATATTCTTGTAATGAGATACCATATATTGCGCAACCCATAATCCTGTACATGCCACCGTGAACGAACACGGTTCATCCTCATGCTAAAGATTTAATTTGAAAGCAGGCAAATAGCTACCTCAAAAGGAATGGTACTAGAATTTAAGAAAGCTCTAGTAGTGAACGTCTCTGCCAGGTAATGCTGATTTTCAAGCATTCTTGGATTATATAAATAATTTTGAATCCAACCATTCCAGTCTCAACTTTGTGTTCATATTTGCAACGCGTCAGGACGTACACACCACTTTGCTACTTCATCCATAAGGAGAAGAATAGAGGTGATATCCAAACTAGTTCACCGGAGACCTGAATTGGCAGTTTGAAGCAACCTGGGCAAGGTTTCCCTACAAGCAAAGATCAAAGCGCCACCGCTTTGAAACAATGCGATCCTCCACTGCCGGAGTGCCGAGTCACCGCTAATCAAATTGCCACTCCGACTGATTGTGTGCCGTGTTGTGGGCAAATTTTACTTGCACGGCGAACTTCTGGGGCACATGTCGGGAAACCAAAGATCAAGTCGCTCCGTTCCGTCCACGCTCTGTTCCTAGTCCACAGAGCGAAGCAAGGAGAAAACTCACTGTCCTGCGATCCTTACAAGGGTCCCTGTGTTAGGAAGCTACGCAAAACGCTTATTTCACTTATGAGCCTTCACTTATTTAAAGTTTCAAAATTCAATACAAAATTATTCATCAATTAAGCTAGGCTAGGAATACGCTACAATAGCTGTGAAAGCCTAATTTGCTAATGAATACTTTCTTAGCATGTGTCAAACTTAAAGCTCGAAATGCATAAAAATTCAAAGGATGATATTATACTCCTTGCCCGGGTCGAAACTAATACCGATAGAAAGGAGTTTTAGTAAAAACGATTACGAATCTATTACGTAGCTAGCGATGCAAATTTTCATTTCAGCTCCATAAATTCTCTTCGCGATCTCGCTTAAATTTACTGCTATTTTAAAATGAGACAAAATCACCATTGGGTTTATAGCTGAGTTAACATAATTCCCAGAGTAAGCATGCACCTATATTAATTCATTATTTACTCATTATAATTTCTAAATATGCCCTTTTCATTTAATTGTGTTAACGTTGAAATATCACGACAGGTACTAATAATTGATTACACAAATATAATTCAGCATTGGACATTATTTTCTCGTCAAAGAAGCACCTAAAAACCTCTCCCCTGATTTCATAATTTCCACGGTTGAGCACGAATCCAAGATTATCAGTGCAAAGAACATGATAGGAAACCGATAAGCAAGGATCGATTGTGCTACAGCCATTCAAGCGGAGCTACCCATATCATTCTCAATTCATGCGACGGACTAAAAATTTTAAGCCTGGTTTTCTGTTCAGAATTATCTGAGATTAATCATTCTCTTGGATGCTTTTACTTTATAACAATAACATAACAATATCATTCACAAGCTAGAATACAAACTGTTTCAATCACTTTTATTAATAAATACATATATCAACTTGGACCCGTCCTAATAAGGTACCGTGAGGTGCAAACGAACTTCACGACTTCGAACAAGAGAAAATTATTTTTGTCAATCAGTCGTTTTCAATCTTGGAATGTTTTGCCCTTTCGATCACGCGTGAGCCCCCCCACTCCCCTTCGTCCACCGATCCACAGTGAATCTCTAACTCCCATAAATGCCTCAACGGGAATATGCAACGAAGAAAGATGGCATCACCGGGTAACAAAGTCTATTCATCTCAAATCATACAAGAAACCCACTTCATTCACCCTAATCACGACCCAGTCCCTTCCTCGAATAGCAGGAGGTCAAAGATATGTTTGAGTGCGGCGCGGGGTCATGAGGGAAGAGGTCATTCATAATTGAGCAAGAGCGTCACGAAAGAGAAATGGCACTACGGGCGAGAGAGGTGGGCAGCAGGGAAAACCTTCCTGGAGAGTGAAAGGTTTTCAGAATGAGGTGTTGAGGTTGAAAGACCCACCCCTACTTCCCAGGCCAACGCCTGATGATAATTTGACCGTTTGGAAATACGAACATTGAACTGCTCTATTAAACCGGAAGCCGGAAGTTTTATCCCAAAGGAAAGTTAAATATACCATGTTTCATTATAGACAACCTGAGGGAATATTTAGTATTACGATCATCCTTTTATATAGTGTTTTATTTCACTCATTCCCAGTTAAAAAAAGCCTTTTTCGATAAAATACCTGCATTGCATTTTGTTTCGAATACTTGTGCATTGTCACTGATGTTTTGGGGGTAAGAAAAAAGTAGCGTCGTCTTCAATGATATTTATAAATATATTCAACGATATTTTCTAAGACCATGGGATTTTCACTTAGACTTCATCCTTTAGGCCGTAGAGCTTATGTATCCATTAATTGACATTAACATAAGAATACATTTTAAGGCCAACACTTTGCGGTTGCATTATAGCTGAAGTTGTTCACTCTGTGATTTTCCAATTGTAATATTTTATCTCCTATATCTATCCTGCCAAAGCCTCCCTTTCTCCGTAGTCTAAAATTAAATTAATCGTGTTTGAACTCGCATGATTACCCTTTGTTCACAGAGAGTTAGCTGTTCATCATTCCTATGATGCATTTTTGGAAATGAATTTCGCTCAGAACATTTCTCTGCACTTCCACTACTATTAGGATATGGGATTTGTTGATTAAAATGATTCCGAATCATTACGAGTTCTAGCCTCGGCTTTGTGATCCACTAACCGATTTATAAATCCTGTGGGCTTGCCTCGGAGATTGAGGTAATCTGGAAGCAGCATCCGCCAAAAAATGTTTTTAACTTTTAGTAAATTATTTAGAATCGTTTACAAATTTAGCTGAACTCATTGATTAATTTTGGCTTAAAAGTTCTATTCCTAAATCAATCAAAATAATAAAGTAGGGAATAATACATTTCCAAATTTAGTACCTTCATTTCCTAACGATGCAACAATTTCAGGTTAGATAGTTTTGAAACTTAATATTTTGTATATAAATCTGAACTTTGAAAATTTACCGCAAGCATATTTGAGAGCGTGTCAAAGTTCACCAAGTTAAATATTTCACACCTTTCGTTTTAATCTTCAGGAAGGTTCCTAAAAAAGGTGTTAAACTCTATGTTTGACGCGGTCAATATCTTAGTAATTTCTCCAATGACTAATACGGTGTTCCATTTATTAATAAAAACTTTAAGCATATCAAGCACACACACTCGCAATAACTAACAATCAGCCTTAGGACAAATCAGTATTTGCTACTCACTATACCGTATATAGAGTTAATTCTAGCAACATAAAATATGATTTCTTCACGCGTAGAAATATTAAAACCATAGAAAGGAAATTCTCCTGTGGTTTAAAGATCATTGCTGGAAATTATTCTCTTAAAATGATATTTAAACCCAATTTATACGTTATTACCGGTTAAACGTTTATTAAAGTCAAAATATTTTCAGAAAAGCTATTATATAGCAGACTTCTTTACGTACGCAGCCAAAGAAGGGTGAAAAGAGAATACTCGTGGGACCTCTTCAAATGGGGACTACGTTGCATCTATGGTTGGCGTACTTGCGGTTATACTACCAACTAGTTCTTGGGTTTCAAAGCATCGCAAATGAAAAGAATGATAGACCTTGATTGGATGAACCTCTGGAAATGATGGGCATATACCCTGCGGAGAAATTAGTTGCGGGTCGAACATTGTCGAGTAAAACTAGAATGAATAAATTACGAGAATTGATCAGCGGAAACTTTGCCAAACTGATCGTTCCTCGAATTTAACCGCAACCCCTTCGGGTGTTATTACAGATGAACTTATATTTCCTTAGCTGCCATCCTTATATTATGTGACTCTCACATTAAACACAGCCATGGTTCTGCAGAAGCCTTACATGAAATGAAATATCTCACGTATGCATCTACTTGTAGAAATCTTTGTACATGGTCTGCGAGGGGAAATATTTGGAAATTTGAATGAGAATACCCAACTATCAGCGAAAGTAAAGAAAAATACATTTCCGCGTTCGAGTATTTTAAAGGCATATATCCAAGACTTCGCACTTTGCAAGAATTGTACATAATATTGATGATCTCAGTAACGGAAGAGGATGAAAAAATGAAAATTTAACAAAAAAGGAAGAGAGTAAATATTTTATCTGAATAAAATATATAATCAAACCAATTTTTATTTAAACTCCATCTATAAAAATTCCTCTGGCATTGAAACATATTTTACACACAAACACCCACAGAAAATACCTTTTGAAGTGACTTTTAAAAGTCAGTATGCAAGGTATATAATGGTAATAAAGCCTGATAAAATGAAGTATGAAGTTTCAGGTGCAAGAAGGATAATTTCTGTATAAATAATAGTGAAAACATCGTTAATGTAGAAGTAAATAGTACGGAGAACGTAGACAGAAACTTCAAATACCGCGTCACTTCGGCTATTTTTAATTCTGTGCACCCATTGCACGCGGTTCTTTAGATGACTGCTCAGGAGTTTTTGCTAATCCAGGACACATCTTAACCTCGCCACTTCCAAAGGTACCCTCAGGAGAAATCGCCACTCTCTCGGGATGTCCCGCAATTTTTCTCAATCTCCCCGCCCACCCACCTTCCTCTCCACCCTCGCACCCTCTTCACCCCCATTCATCCTCCCTCGCTCTGCCCTTCCCCTCCTCCCCGCTTAGCACGCATCCTTGACCCTCACACTCTGTTCCCTAAGCTTGACAAAACCGGACGCAAGTGTCTCTCATCTCCCTCAACTCACCGATTACACTCTCATGCATCATAAGATTCAAGGTTCATCAATTTATTGTAATAATTGGTTGCCAGCTGATCAATATTATTAGTCACGGATGGATAGATTTCAAGAGAGTAAGTAAGATCCGTTGTTAAATCAATTTTAACATCATAAGTTAACAACTCATCTGCCACATCCTGACATTCCATAAATACCACAGGTTTTGCTACCTTTGCTGATGTTTTCCAGCAAAACATTCGCATAAATAGCAAACAATACTGTAAGCTCAGCCTATTCTAATACTTTAATTAATACAGATCCTAAACAAAAGTTTTTGAAATTAAATCTATTTAATAGCCAAGTGATTTTCTCACTCTCAACTTCATCCACTTGTACCGATCAATAAGTGACGTGCTGGGCACACGAGTGCATTTTAATGAAAATTAAAACGTTAATTATCAAATGACCCACAGAAAATCAAGTCTTCCTTTTTTACAAACCCCTATGGTAAAGATCATAACAGCTTTTCTCGTGAATTAGCAATTCATATTTTCTACTTAATATCCCAATTTCAAACCAAAAATTCATGCAACTATCCTATGAAACACCACTTTATCCGATTTACCCCATAATGTGAAGCTTATTTGTTTCAATTTAATTCAAGCCACTGGTGACGGTATTTCACCATTCATCGGCATCTTCTTAGGAGACCAATGAACTAACCCTTTCACATATCCTCCAAATCACCGATATCGTTAATTATTTTCCATGGGTGTCAATGTGAAGAAAAACATTTTTTTTCTACTCGAATAGGAAAACGAATGATGACTACTGATGAATAACACAACAGTTTTAATGTGCGTGTAGTGTAGAATTTGCAATTGACAACAAAACTAAGTAACAGCATTTTTCTACTAGCTGCTCCAACTTACCTACAGCTACTTCATCTTTAATCTCATATTTTTAGCAAAACGCATTGCTGTAGTATAAACTTTAAATGTAAAACTAAGCTATGGTTTTACACCAACTTACTCATGTCAACTAAGCCGTGGATCATAAAACAAAGAGTAACTTTATGTTATGAAACAAAATTACCTGAGTGCCTTAAGACACAAGTCGAGCCTGAAAAAGCACCAAAAGTAAATATGGAACAAAATTTGAACAAAAATTGAAATAATACCAAGAGAAAAGTTGCATGAAATGTAATGAACTGCGTGACTAGCTCTAAAAATCCCATTGTAAGGCGTTATAATCGTTGGGCCGTTTTCGCGGCCTCTCGTTCTTCACGCTCGATGTCCGAAATCCATATCGCCCGTTTCACACCCTCCCCCTTTCCTCTCCCTCCCCCATCCCCCTCCATGTACTTAACTCACTCTGATGTTAACCACTTTTTCCACCCCCTTCCTCACCGTCCCTCATAACCCCAACCGACCCGGGCCCGCCCGAAAATCCCCTCCGCCGCCCTACCATCGATTCGTCCATCCCGGGAGGGCACCGAGCCGCAAATTTAATTCGCAGAGGCGAGTAGAAGACAAGGGTCTGCGAAATGACCCCTTGTGCGCGAGGGAGGAAGCGGACAACGGAAGAGGAAAGGCCTTATTGTTTATAGGGGGAGATGAGAGATGGAACAGTGTGTTGGGTAGAACAAGAGCGGATGAAAGGGGAGGAAATATGGGCGGGGTGTGGATGAAGGAGTGTCGGGGGCTATTCCAAGGCGAGGACAGGTCGGGAGAGGCCTTAAGCCTGGGGGTGAGGCGAAAGAAGTATTTGGAAATGGAGCGGAGAGATAAGATTGAAAGCAAGGGGTAGGGAATTTCGCGCGGGCCCGAAAAAGGTGGGGAAAGAATAGAAGGAGGGAAGAGGAGAAGACAAAAACCACGAGGGAGGTTTTTCCGATGCGGTACCTGCTCCAGTCGTGTCTCGAGAAGGGAAAGGCAGAAGGCCATTCGTGACTCCCTCGGATAGAGCGGTGATATATCAGCGGGGTTCTTTAAACGCGGACACACGGGCGGTAAGGGCAGACAGAATGATAGTCGGACTCACCAACGTCTTCATCGGAGACGCCTTCATAAAATTTATCACTCTTTCAATTTATAGGAAGCAGAAAAAATATCTATTACCATGCAATTAAAAAACAGTACGCAGAAACTGAGACCATCACAAACGGGCGCTCAGTTTCTTCCATTACGCAGATTAAATCTACTCTAGTGTGTCGGAAATTTACAATTCAAAGCCTAAACAAAATTAAAAAGCCACAACTGCGATAATACTGGAGCCACGTAGTATTACAATCATCTAAGTATTGAAAGGAATACGAAAGATAAAAACACGCAATAAAATTAGGAAGTTCAGAAAAGATCATTCGAGCTAATTAAATGCAATAAAATCAACGACTAATCTACGCACTTGACTATGTGCATATCTTAAATAAGATTCATGCTATTTCTTTTCAATGGGTCAAGGGAAGAAATTTTTTAAGAAAAGGACCCTGCATGGAAATTTCTAGATATTTTGCAACATTTCGAAAAATATTTTTTCCTCAAAGAATGTGACGTTATTTATGACCTCATTCATCATGAAATTCTGACATTTTTATCACAAGGAAAATATTTTTACACTTTACCTACGAATAAACAATTCTTCGAAGCCATCAAGTCATTGAAAATGTTCAACCCAAGATTACCGAGGCATGAAAAATGCATCAATCAAAAGTAAATCTACAATGCATTTGGCATAAATATCACGAGCTCAGTCAAAATTTACATCCTCGGATTAACGCGCAAAATTTTTAAGGCGCGCCACGTTTTCCACATTCGTTTAACGCTGACAACGTCACGGTGCTAATCGAAAAGCTGAAATGTTATTTATGTGACGCGCAAATGTCCCGCTGAAATAAATGGCAACTTCTCTGTGGCTGTGTGAATGTGTGAGAACACTCCAGGTACGGGATTGGCTCCGACGGAGTTGTCGTCATGACATCGTCACGTATTCCTAGGGCGGCGTATGATACATTTCGGGCGCACTCAGAAGGATTTGGAACGAAGTAAGGGTCCCGGATTACATGCCGTGAGGCGCACTAAGCGATACGTTGAAGAATGGAAAGCAGAGACGAGTTCTGTCTCACGTTTTAGTGCAAAAAGCAACGAGCATGGAAGACTAAAAGGTCGATGGTAGAAGAATATCAAGCCAATAAATTTGTACAGGTTATGAAAGAAGAATATAATGGTCGATGTGAATTACTCTACTCACAGGAAAAATAAATGAACGGTAAGAGATTTTAAATACAATTGCATATAATAGACCCACTCCAGCTAACCTTTATTCATCAATTTTTCTCGTTATATTTATAAATAACGTTTAAAAATTCCATAAATACACCATTAGCAATTTGAGCTATTTCACCTAACACTGAACTAATATTCCAGAAAACTGCCCCGTAGTATCACTTTTTGAAATTAATTTTACGGTGGAGTTGAGAAGGAAGTAAAAAGTATACTTTTAGAAATAAATAATTGTTCAAATACTTATCCTGTTTCTTCAGAATTGGTAAATATCCTATTTATAATGTATATGGGATAATAAATTGCGTTTATAATCAAAATCCCTAATTTTTCCTCGTTCTTATCTTAGAGCAACACCATAAAAAAATTGATGCACTTATTGGCACGCATAAATTCCTTCATAACTTATCTTTGATCTTCTAGGAGGAACGAAAAATAACGGGCGAACTATAGCTACGCAATCACTATTCAACTATGCTCCCGGCTGATGGCCCTCAAAAACGCGGTTCTCAGGAAAAGCGATACTGTTCAGCTGAAAATAACTCACAGAGAATAACGCTAAGCAATGCATATAACATCCCTGGAGTTTTCCATTTGTTGCCACATTAGGTAAGAAAGATTCAGCATACGACTGAGTCATCATCATCGGTTACCAATCCTTAGATTGGTTTGACGTAACCCTCCACTCGATTCTTCTATTGGTAAACCTCTTTATGTTGACGTAATTCACTTCTTTCACATCCTTCACTAATGTCTCCATGCATCTCATGCGAGGCCTGTTTTTTCCATTCTTCCCGTTCACTTTTCCCTCGACGATTATCTTCATCAGGCCAACGTGTGGGTATAAGACTGAGTATCGACCTAAAAATACTGTGATTACTAAAACGAGTTGGACCATAAGGGTAAAGAAGATGATAATTTTGGACGGAATCAAGGGCCATTACGCGCCGAGAGGGCAACTCTAACCTACGACGCGAAGGACCTCGAGGACAGCAACGACTGCGTCTCTGCAGACATCGACGGCTCTCTCCCTAACTTTCATCCTCCCCGTAACTCGCACCAAAGGTAACACTCAGCGCCAAGTAATTAGATAAAACTCCCTCACGCAGCTCTCCAAATTATGCGCGGTGAGAGGGTTCGGGAGAGAGAGGGGTGGAGAAGGGAAAGCGAAACCGCGATCCCACAGAGCGAGTCGAGGAATTCGCGGGTGCAGGGGAGGGACGCGAGGGGGTGGTTTCCGGGGGCATTCCGAGGGCGAGAGGGGTTGAAAGGGGAGATAACTAAGGGGCGAGGACCGTGCGAGTTAAGTGGGGAGAGGGGGAGGGTGGGGGAAGGACGAGGAGCTTCTCGAGGGGGCAGGATCGCGCGCCCCCTTGCCCCCGGCCACCAAAACCGCCCCCTAATACCGTCGGCTACGCTTCGCACCGCTCTCCCGTAAACCGCTTTGGTTTCTCCGGCGGGGGCGGCTGCCCCCTGGAGGCCAGATGGGGAGGGCCCGCCGCCCTCCCGTCCACCCCCACGGCACTTCCTGCCCGAAACGGTTCCCAGGCCTCGAAGCCTCCTCCCAAAATACATCCCCTCCAACTCTGAGTCCGCCCTCTGGTTGTAAATGAGTGCCCCCGCAGAGAATATGGACGGATGGGGTGGAGAGGAGTTTGACGCCTCCGTGGCCACACCCATTGGCTGCCAAGCATGACGAAGTGTGCGGGTTGGGGAGGGGGACGCCAGGTGAAAAAGGGGAGGGGGGAGGGAATGAGATAACGTCTATATCGCCTTGGACGTTAGGTCACTTATCGCGGGTGATTTGTGATGTGAGTGATTATAGTTTTGGCAAAAATACGATAATTTAATCGGGCGACATGAGCATAAATCTTCTTTTTATGACGTCCAGTCAAGCGTACACTACTTAATGGAGATGGAAAATACAAAGAGATTAATATCTAACAATAACAAAAATGTTCTTTCAGGCATCAAACCGTGAAAGATGAATGTTTCATTAGAATTATGAAACGTCTACATGAGAAGTGTGGCCAAATGCACATACTTGCATGGATTGTAGAAATGCAGAGCGAGAAAGCAATTCAATGTCGCTCAAATTAGGCAACTTATCTTTCACGCAGAACATTGGTAAGTTAAACAGATAACCATACGTAAATTGAATTCTTGCAGCTTCAATTGCCCATTTTTTATGCTTACGGATAACCTTCTATTATATTGCTTGTGAATAACTCTCCGGACAACTGATAGATAAAGAATAAAAACTGCCAGAGATATATAAACACCTCAACTCGATTTTCTCCCCACTTGCCACCTTGAAACGAAATATCACTAAAACATATCCAAAATTACATATATATATTATCAGACCTATGAAGCACACCATAAATGGAATTTTTCCATTTGGATATGGAACTACTAAGTTACATGGTATTGTAATTTTCCAAAAGATTGTGGAGCGGGTATAAGTATATAGTTTGAAGCTGATGAAGCGCTTGTACCCTCGGATCACAATTATCGATCGGTTTAATCCTCATAAAAACAAATTATTACTTGTCAACGGGGAGTTGAACCTGCTTGGGTCCTCATCCTGGGTTCGCCAATATGACTGCATAAGCCGGTGCAAGGATAGTTGCGCTTTTCAATTCCAATAAAAATGAACTATAAAAGGATTTATATCTATGGATATCTGAGCAAAGGATGCCTATTAGGAGGCGTTTTGTAAATTCATTCATGTCATTATTATAGCCGAATGAACTTTACTGGAGCCAGAAAACTCCTTCAATATACCATAAATGCTTCGTATTTAACTCTATGGCTTCAAAATAATATTTAATAAGCAAGATTAATTTTTATATAATTTTTTTCTTAAGGAAACGAGATACTCATGATGAATATTTAAGTAATTTTGGTACTATGAGGTGTAGTCATCATATAGCACCAAAAGCTCAAGAAAATAAAGTTCATCCATCGAAATTCTAAGCACATAAGTTTCAAAGAAAAGCTAGTTTGAAATTAGAAAATTCAGTTGATTACCCAACTGAAAGGTACAGAATTTAAATATAATGTTTATTTCAGGGTCAGCTCTATTTTAGTTTAACGACTATGACACAAGCTCTCCATTCTGACCGTTAAAAATCCAATTTATGTATTTTCCTTATCACCTATTATATTCTGGTATATTTTACAACCGTGCCAATGGTAGCGGTATTTCATCAAGCTGATACAAGAAAAAGCTCCTCAATGGACATCAAAGCCAGATCGTATATCGTATTTCTGAGCCGAAAAATATATTTCGCTTGGAATAGATGCGCATCCAATCCCGTAATAATTGAAAATTTTTGATTCATTCCCGTAAGGAAGCCACTTAGGCATTATTCATCTCTCAGAAAGAAATAGGGGAATGTCCGAGAGTTGTACTGCGGCACACACAAAATTGGTCACGGAGCTGTTTCATTATGGAGCAGCGCAATCAGGAGTAAAGGGTCAACAAGTACGGAATCCGGAGGTTTGGGGGGAAGCACATGCATCGCAAAGGGCGGAATGGACAGCAAAACTTGTAGGAGACAGACGAGAAGGTGGAGGAAGAGTGCAAAGCGGGAAAAGGAACAGGGATGGACGGAGCCTGGATGGAATGCCCACCGACGGCCAACACTCCCCCTCGCCCCCACTCATGCCAGTGTACTAGAAAAATAATGCCTGCCACAGCATCGGGGGTGGCCTCCCTTGGATAAAAGACCCCATGGATCCCGAACACCACCTCATCCCCAAAACGTGTCACATATCGTGCTACTATGCAACAACTACCTCTTAACGGAAGTAGTACGCGATTCTACCAAGGTGCCGCGCTAACCCCTGTCTACAGCTACGCGAGACCATTGATAGGTGGTGGCTTCTGATTTGCATCGCGTTCAAACCTCATGCATTGGCTAAATTAACGATCACATTGTTATCATCGACGGCATGGCTCTCAGAAAGGGCCTCAGGCCCTCATAGTAGCTCTCAGGATTGAGTGATGGGCAACTGAGCGGAGGTCACAGGTTCTAATCCGGAATATTTCTCCGGATATGTTCAGTTATTCAATTCGTATAATTTCCTGAATCATTCGAAATATGGTGCTATCGAAGAATGATGAAGATAAAATGGATCGACCGAGTGACAAATGAAGAAGTCCTAAGAAGAGTGGGAGAAAAAAGAAGTCTGCTGAAAAATATAAAAAGAAGTCGGGATAACTTAATCGTCCACATCTAAAGACACGATGGCCTGATGAAGACAATCGTCGAAGAAAAAGTGAACAGAAAGAATGGAAAAGGCAGGTCAAGTATGAGTTACATTGAAAAGGTCGTAAAGGACGCGAAAGAGAGGAACTACGTTAAATATGAAGAGGTTGGCCGATAGAAGAATCGAGTGGAGGGCGGCGTCAAACAAATCCTAGGATTGTTGACCCTTGATGATGATGATGATGATTTCCTGAATAACGTGAGGAGGGGAAAGAGTTCTGTTACCTGAGAATCCGAGTAACTAACGGCAAACGAAGCAGGAAAGACATTGCCAGTGAAATGCCCAGGCTAAGAGGGCATTCCATCAAAATAACAATCAGCTTACAGCAGGCTAAGAAGAAGAGAGGACAACGAGGCCACATCATGAGACATGATGACCTGATGAGGAATCACGGATGCATCTTTCGCGTTATCGCAACCGTTATCGTCAACGCTTACCCCTATAGTAGCGTAGGGGTTAAAAATAACCGTATATAAAATTCACTCCACTGATTGTGATAAGCAATTTGAAGTGCTGTGCGAAACATGAAGAATGAAAATCACGTTCTCTCTGTCATGGGTTAAATCAAAAAAGAACGATAACGCTAACGCACGCCTTATGAAGATCCATGGTCGAGGCCCTGATGAAGACAATCGTAGAAGGACAAGTGGATGGGAAGAAAGGCATAGTAAGTCCTCGCCTGAGATGTAGATAAAAAGTGATGACGGTTGTGAAAGAGAAGAAATACGTAAACATGCTGATATGTGAATTTAGTGGAGGACTGTGTCAAATCTCTTTCAGGCATGCAGACTGATGATGATGATTTCCTGAGGAGTAGGTCTCTGGAAAACCAAAGTAATCACCGAGAAGTCCCGAGAGAATGGCCCCGCAACCTGCGTGGAATTCACTTACCACTAGACAAAGTACTTGGTGAGCTCTGTCGTCTACGAAAAGACTGACCTTTGGATTGTTCACTGGATGGGTTGACTGGTTGTTATAAGTTGTTATAGGTGTTTTACCGAATGCGATCATATTACTGAATTAAGTGCATGTTTTGCATGACCTTCTTATTGATGGAGCATGGAGATATGTATGCGTTGAAACCCCCCACAGTGCTTAGCTGCGATATTCAGACAGAACTTCTGAATAGCACGGACAAATACGAGTAAAAAGTCTCGCCTTCTATTTCTTTGTTTTCATCCGTTCTATTCCCAAAACTGTAGCCTGAGTTAGGCTAAATAGCTCATAAACCTGACGGCCTGAAGATGAAGGAATATGCCAATCAAAACTTTTACTTTCAAAAATTACATTACCTAATTAGGCTTAAAAAAGTAACTAAAATAGTAGAAATAAATATAACATATTCCTGATTTATTATTCCCTCACAGATTTGCTAATAGCATCTTTGAAATGACCCACCAGGAATTCTATCACGTACTTGCAATTTTAAAGTACTCCATCGACCACTCGGACCGGCTTAGTAATGATGTTCCCATTCCTCTGAATTGCACTCAAACACCATTACAGCAAAAAACGTCAATGCCAAAACAAATTGGAGTGCTGGGTACTCGATTCCATCCGCTGTTTTGTGTGGGGAGGTCGAGGAAGAATCCAATGAGTGAGGCGCCGACGGCAACATCGTGAACGCCGGCTTTAGTGAGTGGCGAAGGAATCTCGCTCACATCGCTCCGGCTACGTCCTCCCGATCCACCCGCCTCCCACCCCCGCGCCTAAAAACCATCCCCCCCGACGCGAATTACCCAGATTGCACTGCATTATGAAGAGGCCCGCCGCGCTCGCCACATAAACAGCCCGGCCCGTCAGTTGCCCCGGCCTCCCATCGGAGAACGGGATGGGTCGAGGTCCTGCGGCCCAACACTCGAGGGCGGGAGCGAATGCGGGGAACGTTGTTCGTTTGTCATTCCTTTTTCCCCCGAGCAGCCCCACCGCAGACTCGCGAAGAGAAAGATACCGGAATGGAAATTGCAGTTTTCGAGAGGGAAGATGGGCCGGGGGATGATGAGGGGGGGGGGGGGGGGATTCAAGGGGTGGCGTGTGGAGAAGATGTGCACGCGAGGCGCCGTATGCTGCGGGAGTTGATTTCATTTATTTATTCATTTAAATACGTTGCCATTCGCTCGTCCTCTTTCCTCCGGCGCAGACCGCGGGGGAGGGTGGGACGCCCAAGATCAGCCGTGGGCGTTCTCATTATATGTGCGCGGCCCATTTAATTTTTTTTGTATGCACGACAATGAACACCTGACACACCCCGTGCACGACGCCGGCACTTCCTCACGCCTCATTTCAGGAATCGAACTAGACGCATCGGCAATCCAGTCACGTTGGTAACCCTAACTAACTATGATAATCTGGACAATGACCATAAAATTAGAGAAATTGATTGCCGAACCGCCAGATTCAAAATGTCTTCTTCCCTCGGATAATTAGGGATATGAATAGCTGTACTTACATACTGTTCAATTTATATATAACAACACAAATATATATACAAGTGTATGAACGGATAGCATATGTAGTTTCATGCTGGTATAAAGACCTTAAGCTAACACAAATAACAGCGTAATTGTGCATATTGATTTACTATTTTAGTCTTTTTTTCAATTAACTACGTTTAGACTAGAATATAGGTACTATTCCTTTTCAAGCATGATATACAATGCATGTTTGGTGTGAATCCAGCCTACCACACTCCTTTAGGGTGTATTTCAGGTGACTATGTTAATGAACCCATGTTCCAGGTAAAGCCCAAGTCACAACCAAGGCCCACGGAATAATGTACCTAAATGAAAGTAATTTCCCACGTCACAGACCAGGAACTCCAGAGGGTCAACTTTTTTTAGAACAGGCAGGGTTTTCAAAAATCAAACTTAGGATCAAAGGAAATCGGGGCTATAAGAGCATCCGATGCCACAAAATAATTGGATGGGAAGTAGAGAAGGCATATCCATTGCATCGTGGGGTGGTTTATTTCCTTCTCTCTAACAAAAATATTAATAATAACCTATGTAATATCCACGGAATCAATAGAATGAATCACACGAACACGTGGCACTATTTCTGTCTTCCACCCAAATATTTGAGGAAAGCTCACGTCAACGGCATCTGCGAACGATAACACCTTAATTCGTGAGGACGTAGGTACCCATGACAAGTACAAATACAAGCCTGGAAGTAAGGAAACTTTTCAGTGGAACATGCATCCGGAGCATGCTTCTTTAAGGCAGTGAAGCATGGACGATAACAGCAGCAGAGAAGTCAAGGCAGGAAGCATTGGAAATATGGTGCTACCGAAGGATGAAGAAGATAAGATGGATCAACCGAGTGACAAACGGATAAGTTTTAAGATAAGCGGCAGAAAATAGAAGTCTTCTGAGAACTCGGAAAAGAAGACTTAATCGACCATATCATGAGAAGATGAAGACAATCGTCGAAGGAAAAGTGAATTGGAAAAACAGAAAAGGAAGATCTCACATGAGATATATAGAGCAAGTGATGAAGGATGTGGAAGAGAAGAATGTTATCAATATGAATTGGGTAGCCAATAAGAGAATCGCGTAGGAAGCTGCGTAATTATTATTATTTAATATTATCACAATGGTTACAAGTCGATCACTTAGTCGGGTGGTAACATTAATGGCTATGGATAAAATATAAAAATCCAACCAATAAAAAGGACAATCTCACAACAAACGTAGAAATACATCATGATATCAAATACATAAAAAGAAATTTTGAGAAAAACTATAAGAATTCAATTTTTTTAACCACGTCATCAACGTAGGAATACCATTGGGGAAGGGCTCTAATATTTTCTCAGGTAAGACCAATCCTATCCCCTATCCCCATATGCAGAAAGGAATACTTTAATGCATTTGATAGCTGTCTTGGAGGCTCTAATTTGTTACTACGGTCTTCCCTTGACATATAACAAGGGCTTTTCAATCTTTCGGATATGTCAATCTACGCGGGGTAACCAATGTAGGCTTGATATATATTTTCACTTCAGGCGTGCGATCCTCCTCCTCAATTCAAGTAATTTCAAACATAATTTTTATCATTTCCGTAACGCTAGCCTTCCTTTTAAAATCCCTAATCACAAATCTTGCGAATACACGCTGAACCTTTGTCAGTTGTTTGATCTCCACACCCAGGTAAGGATCTCAAACTGACGCCCCATATTCTAAAATAAGTCTAACCATAAAGTAAGAATTACTCTATGACCTAACGAATGCTTTAAAGTGTAATACCAAACTTAAAATTGCTGGCCGATGATGATGTGACTAATAATACCATATAACCCCGGAACAATGAACAATAAAAAATTTCCTCACTAGCCTAAATGTTATTAATTATTATATTTGATTCTTCAACGAATAACTTTATAAGTACTGGGCTCATACAAAATGGGAGGTAGCGCTCGTGACTTAGGTACTGAGAGGGGAAGTGGGTTTAACTACAGTCCATTATGCGAATGGCTTTCTCACGGGTGGATAAAAAAAAAGACCCGTTTGGTGTTCACACATGAGATGCGGTCGCTCTGAAGTGGGCACTGCCATGCAAAGACGAAGGCGGAGGGGGGACGAAGGGGTGGATATGGAGAGGGATGACGAGGAGGGAGGAAGGGCTTCGCGTGTCGAGCCCTTAAGGGAGCAGGACGGCCGTGTGTACTTCAGATCGATGACCTTGAGATTCCCATGATGGGATTAACGTGGTGCTTGGTGCTCCGACGACAGTAGTGCAATCAGGGTGCTTCCGGCGTGTCGGCGTTGCGTAACTGCGACCGGATAGAGGCCTCCGCTCGTTCACCAGTCACAAAGCTACTCGTAGGCACGGTTACATCACACAATTTACAAAAGATCTTGAGGATTGACAATATTCACTGTGCATATCTCTCTCCCGAATTCTAATGGGGAATATGCATGAACTTTGTTTCTCGAAGATTAATGATGGACTTGATGCTAAATTTTCTCACCAATTTAAATATATAAGCCAAATTTTTCTACGCCCACCACAAAGATTATTAAATGATATTAAAATGTTCCCGGAAATCGACGAAAGTCACGTGACCTGAAACGCATTCTGACGTCACTGCACGGTATAGGTTCCATATTGCTACGGAGATAGGCATTTATATTTAAAAGAAAACGAAGTGAATATATTGTTTTGAGGTTTTTAGCCGTTTCTCGAAAGAAACAATGAATGAAAAAAAAAGCACATTCCGACAATTTCCTTTGGTTGACTCCCTTATGGCGGCGATCTTCTAAAAAAAACAGCAATTGCATAGACGTAGTAGAAATTCTTGGGCACTAAACAAGCGTTATATAATTAATGGACAATTTTTTCGTCACCATCCATACTACGTAAATAAAAAATCGAAATACAATCGTTTATTGCAATAAACAAATGAGATAAATACATACGTTATCGCCAAGTATTCATTTAACAACTTACCTCCACACATAAGCAGATAAACAAAGCCCATAGTGATACCGTGCCGTGACGTCATGTGATGACGTTGTGTTTTTAAGTTGCCGAAAAGGTACAATTTTCAAAGAGTGATAGCTTTGCAACGCAACATAATTCTTCAGCGAAATTTTCGCCACGCACATTTTAGCTAATAAACTTCACATTAAAAGGGTTATAGAAAATTGTGCATGTTCCCCATTCTAAATGTTGTAGGAGTGGGTGCAAAATCTTCTGGGTGAAAACTGCATCTAGTGCCCTCAGATTGACTGCATATTAAGTATGGTATAATAAAAATATCTGCGTCATTACCACTTGGAGCTTTCGGAAAAAAAATATTTTTTCTAACGGGTGTAAAAGTATTATTGCTATAACAGTGGTACATACAATCCAAAGTTAGCGGAAGAGAGTCACCGAACAAGATTTTCTATGTGCAACGATAAATAGATCTGACCCACCGGATACAATATCGGATAACGAATTGCTACGGTATATGACTTCTTTCTTTGAATACTCAACCGTCTAAAACGTTCCAATTCCTCCTCGGTCCCTAATCTTTCCTATCGTAATAAATCTGTTTTTTTACTTTAAAAAAATATCCTCCCACTTCTAGTATTCTTCCTAACACGTCTCTTTCATTCCCACAGATGTCCTATGCAAAAATCAGCTGCCGTTAAATCACCATAATGCCTTGAGATGGACCATAATATATGAGAATCGTAAACTGTTGGTCATGGCAATGAAGAAGGAGCATGGTCCTCAAAGTCTAATGTCAAGGAGAAGATACACTGTCGAGTAATCATCAATCAGAACTGTTGCGAAAAGTATTTTCTCATAAAACTTTATTCTTCCAAGTTAATTCAGATTTTAAGTGATGAAACAAAATTCTATGACGCCCAGGACCTTCAATAGCAGTCGCAATGATTATTAGCTCAATGAGCTAATACTATTTGCCTGATTTTCTTTTCATAGTAATCAACAATTGGAAGATAATTGATAACAAGCTGAAAACTCTCAGATTATCAATATTCATATATTTCAGAGACAACTTATTTATTGCATTATTCAGCAATAAGATGTGCTGAATATTCCTTTCCTAAGCTCGGGGATAAGTTCACCTGACTGGCACAAAGGCTGGAATAACTCTCAACAGACGAAAAACCACGTGAAATAAATAAAAGGCAGGGATGATGGAAACGGGGTCGGCGATATTAGAAACCAGGGGAGGAATCTGCCGAAGAATTGTGACGCCATCTGCTCTGTCCACCAACCATGCATAAAATCCATAGCGAATGGGGGAACGGCTACAGGAATAAAGATACAGGAAGGAAGAAAGAGGAGATGGGTGAAGCGCAGAAGAGAGGAAGAGGGTTTAAGTCGGTGGGGGACGAGGAAAAGGGGTAGCATCAGCGAATATTACGGATGAAGGGGTTTCCGCCGGCTTACAGCGAGACGTTCTCGGAGGAGGAAGAATGAGGGATTCGGAGGCTGGAAGGGTGGACGAAGAAGGGAAAAATGCGGGGCTTGGAAATGGATGGAGACGTCGGGAAAAAAGCCCGAGACTCGAAATCGTGCTGGAGTAGGGACAAGGCGTGCTTAAGACGAGACAGGCTGCGAACGCCCACAGGTTCCCACTTGGGATGAGAAGAATCGTACTGGATCGATTGAAGATTAATTTTCTCTCCTAAGCCCTATTTCAATGCCTGAATTGTACTTGGTTCCAGTAGCAGGGAACGAACTACCGCAGATAAGTACTTACTTCATTTTCTCTGAAAAATGACTTTTAGATGTAAAGTTTGTCATAGGTTAGTAATGAGAGGTTAGATGAGACTTCTAGAAATGAGATTTCTAAATGAGACTTTAGATATTCTAGAGTTTTGCCATCTACTACAAATTATTGGTGTGATTGCGCAGGTAGCAATATTTTAAACTTAAAATTCAATTCTTGATTAAGGATAAATTAATGTGACAGGATCATCAAAGCATCAGATATACGCGTGCCATTATCTTCACGTTTAAAATATTAAAATAAACTTTGCAATAAGCAAGTATATCCAGTGTACTAAATGTAAAGATCCCATTTTTATTTTAAATTACTAATTACACAGTGTAGTTATTTTTCATTAATACAATAAAATTTGACGGTCACTTTACTGTAATGCATAACATGTGTAACGGGTGACGAAATGAAATATACCTTGAAATTTGACCAAGGTCAGAAAATTAAAAAAAGCACTAGCATAGGTGGTTTTCAACTATAGAAAGGTATCTCTCGCAATATATTGGAGTTAATTACAATCTTGTAAATTAAAAAATAAAACTTTAAGGCACATAATTTTCAATATGTGAAGCTATCATACAATATCTTCCATTATGTCGTAAGGGTCACATTTAAAACAAAATATTACGCCTCAATATTTGCGGAAAAGAGCCTTTTTGTTATAAAATGGTTTCATTATTTAAAAAACTGACAAATAACCTCTCAAAGTTATCACAAGCTCTTGCATTATTAGACAAAAAGGAGATGTACTCACAGGTCTGAAATCATATGGGATGAGTCATCATCACTTACCTGTAAAAAAGAAAACCAAATTATAAAAATTAATATTCAGTGAAATTAGCTAGAATAAAATGTTAATGAACTTACTGAATATGTCTAATAAAATTCCGGTAGAAGAAATATTCTTAAAACCATGACCGGATGGAAAATACTAAGATCCGAAGAACTAAAATCACATTATCAAAATATCACGTTAAGCTACAATTTTTACAAATCCACTGGTACCTTTTTACGAAACTCTATTGCATAGGACGGAGGAAAATCAACATTATTATTTTTTAAGACAGAAAATACACAAAAAGCATTTTATTCATCCTCGAAGGAACACATAAGAAGAATGCAAAAGAACTTGTTATAAGAGTAAACAAGTGAGGAAGAGCTAAATTACCAAATATTAGCAACTTTTATTGTTCACAAGCCAACTAGAAAGTTGACTTTCCAGTCGGAATTCCATTATCTCAACGCTTCCAGCAAATAACCTATGAACCTAGTCAATGAATGGCATTCGAAAATGGAGGCGTATACAAAGCCACACGCCAAGTCTACATCATCTCCTCCTCGTACCTCTATTCCACATTACGTCTCTTGTACCGCCTTTAGTTTCAAAGTGCTGCGTTCAATTTGTATCGTCTTACTAACCGATCCCTCGGCGGATTATGGCCTGAGCGATGCGAAGTTCTAAAGGATATTTTGCATGCAAAGCTCTAAAGTTTTCACTTATCTACGGATTTTGTAAACGATTTTTGCATCTCAGGAGCGCTTAAACGTCTGCTTTTACTCAGTAGGACACTTTCTCAGAAAACTTCATATACATTTTGTCTATGACCTGGTAAAGTGAAGGCAAATTGATGAGTGACAAAGAAAAAAATTCATATTTATGCCACAGTTCATTTAAAAAGTGCCCGACTCCCAAAAATGAAAATTCAAGAACTACGTTTGGCCCACTATGAATTCATTGCCATTGCATTAGCCATTAGTATATCCATGAAGAGAGAGAAAGAAATTATCTTGAGAAGAAAAAACATGAAGAGTCAGCATTAGCATCGGAGCCTGTGTCAAGAGGCTGTGTTCATATCCCAAGGAAACAGATAGCCCTTGGCACCATTCAAGCATAGACGAATTCACTCCTTTGCAAAATCATGTGTAACTACTTCACATCCAACCCGGTACCTGTGTTTGAGAGGGCAGTTACCAAGTCAAATAGATAGTTAACTGATCGAATTAACATAATTTTACAATGAGAGACACGACTTTTTTAATTATGCTAGGCCGCCATATTAATATTTCACCGGATTTTTGAGAATTTGCATTAGTAAATGCTACAATATGATGAGAACTACCATTCACGAAAAATTAGATTAAATTATAAGCCGAGCATAACTTGGAGAAGCAACTAACATTGCTGATGATTGAGGTTTGGCTATCTGGGAAATCATTGTTTTATTTAGCTACCGGCTGCCTGCGTTGTATAGTTAAATTAGAAATTAAATACGTATACTGGGAATCAATAACAAACGAGAAAAATCTCATTTACCTATATAATAAATACGGGCTCGGATTGATATAAGTGAAGATATGAAACTCATTACAATGTATAATATTGAAAACAAAGGGGTAGCACCCTCTTGCACCACAAAATAAATGTTGAGGAAATATCCGGATTTCGAATTATAATGCCCCCTATTACCTTTAACATGCACGTTTATCTCTCATAAATTCGTAAGCTGGAACTGGGATCGTTAATTAAACTTAATGTCATGGAACTACTCACTATTCCTTAATTTTTAATGCAAGGTTACTTAAAGCCAAATTATTCTCACGATGGCCTTAGAAAACTTTTACCTTGGTATTATAATATGAAAAATTGGTGGTCGTAATCAATTTCCACAGGAATCTCGGAACAACGGCAAGTTTCTTTCAAAGTAAAGGACATATTAGATTAAGAAGTCGGCGCCTATTTACCTGCCCAAAGATAAAGCAAAAGTCTTACCTGAATTTATTATTCACTACTGGAACATTTCTGTCTTTCACAACAATACTGTTTTTCAATTATATGCTAACCTGTTGCTAAGACCTGTTTGAGCCAATTTGCGAGTGGAGCTGCTGATATATAAATGTAAAATTCTTCTGGTAGAATGATTCCAACACTTAACTCAATACAATAGTGCATACACATAAATATCGAACAATAGGCTTATCTCAACGCTTCCAGCAAATAATCTATGAAGCCAGTCAATGAATGGCATTCGAAAATGGAGGCGTATACAAAGCCACACACCAAGTGTACATCATCTCCTCCTCGTATCTCTATTCCACATTAAGTCTCTTGTAGAGCCTTCAGTTTCAAAGTGCTGCGTTCAATTTAAAAAGTCTTAACGCTTAATTACAATTTGCAACAAAATATATTAAAATAAGTAAGAGTAAGAACTGCCACAGGCTTGAAAAATGAAAAATGCATATGCTTGCCATAAATCAGATTGATCAATTTGAATCAATCGTTTAAAATCAAAATACCAAAAAGAAGGGCATGGAGAGAGACTGACGGATCTTTGGAAACCAAAGTGTTGTAAAAGAGGGAATGCCATGAGGAGCTAAGCCACGGTGAAGCCTGCGTTAAATATAAGTTGCCGCAAAAGCTCAGAAACGATCCCGTTATGAATTTAATGTCGTTTCCGTTCTCCTATTCCATTCACGACCTTTTCATACCTTTCTAAATAGCATTGCTCGTCTTAACTTTGGGCAATCAATCTGTTGACTCATTAAACTATTTCACCCCTAGGATTTCCATTCCTGCGGTATTCCTTTTCTACTCCTAAAAAAATACTACCGTATCGTCGTCAAACCTCGAGAAGTGAAAGGTAGGTACCGCCTCTTTGTTTTACTCATTTTACGACCGCACCTCGCCCTACGTCGTGAGTGCCGACTGGAGTGAGGAAGACGTACGGCCATCGACCACGCCTGGCGATGTGGTCTCAATTTCGCCAACATATATGTATATGTTCGGTCCAAATTCCTCCCCCGCCTCGGTGCCCACCCCCACAAAGGCTCCCCTTATCATTCCCTGGGCTCGCAAATGGAGGAGGAGGGCCGCTTCCCACCGATATATAATCCTCCCCTGCCGTGATCCAGCCCCTCCCCCCGCATTCACCTTTCCTGCCCCCCTCCCCATCCGCTCCCGTAGTCGTTCCAGAGTCTTGAATCCCGGAAAAATGGGAGGGGCGGAGGGAGGAGGCGGGGTGGAGTTGAATGGCGGCGAGGGATGCCAGGGAAGGGGGAAAAAACGGGGCGGGGAAGAAGAGAGAGACGGTAAGGCCTTCGCCGTTTCATAATAACCTGCGAGGCGGAGAATGGGATGATTTTCACGCGTTTCCCCTAGCCGTGAAAGTGAAAGGGGGAGGAGGGATGGAGCATTTCGGGTTGAGAGCGGAGATGGGGCGGAGAGTGGGATGGAGGGGGATGGAGGGGGGGAGGAGATAGAGGGAGAGGAGGCAATCGGGTGATGCGAGAGTAAAGCTCCAGAAT
This sequence comes from Platycnemis pennipes, assembly GCA_933228895.1. Classification (NCBI taxonomy): domain Eukaryota; kingdom Metazoa; phylum Arthropoda; class Insecta; order Odonata; family Platycnemididae; genus Platycnemis; species Platycnemis pennipes. The sequence goes on along the minus strand of OW121851.1, from coordinate 131,709,060 downwards.
GAACGAGATTCCGGGAAGGTGGAGCTCGGGGAAAGGTATCCGAGGCGTCTCTTTCAAGCAATCACATGGGAAGAGTGTCACCAGGCAAGTCCAGGAAAGTATTTCAGAGTAATTTCAGAGGATGTTTTCCGACGCTACGCACTAAAAAGCCTTAAGTCGCGCATGACAAATTTACCCCTCAATAATATGGAAAACCAAATCACCCGCATTTTTTTACCCTAAACATATTTATTTCATGAGGTTTTTTAATCGTCAAATATTGGTATAATATACAGAGCCATCCCATTGGCTGCTTTATACATATCTCTATAAGAACTACAATTCGGGTGCTTCTAACATTTAACAACAGGCTATAAACTGTTTTGGGCACTGCTCGAGAGGGCAGCAAATTTTATGACCTATCATTGAAGTAAATTAGTTAAAAAATAATATAATATGAGCAATTTATTTCTGAGATTATCATTATGAATCGAAATTCTTCCTCACCATATAACCAACCTTCGAGTCAAAGCGTATGGAGTTTTGGTTAATAAATCAAATTTATATTAGCTAACTATAATAACAGCTGTGAAACATTAAAAGAAGACATTTATGACTAAGCGGAGATAAATACGCTCTGTCCATCTAAATGTCTAATCTTCATTCAGATAGACACACTATTTAACACAATCACTATCAAAACGGTACAAATTTCGGGGGAAAGGGACGTGTTTAGAGTCTATTCGTTTTGTGGGAACAGCTCTAAATTTTGATGAGATGTTGGGGAGGACACTATGGCCATGGACGGCGTTTTGAACGGCCTCCGCGCTGCCTACATGGAGTAATCACTTACACTCAGTCTTATGCAACACAACATTCTCCCATGGCTTTACATTCAAGATAACCGCAAACAAAGTGAAATTATTACACTAATCCCTTCGTGAATACAACCAAGGAAATCTAAATAACTTCGTCCGTTGGTAGCTATTATAACATTCACCACGAAAACTTTGTATGAATAGTGGGCATCGTACAGGAGGTATGCACTTCAAATAACCAACGAATCTTTTAAACTGCAATGAATAATTATTATTTTCCATCTCTGACACAGCTCACCTTGATGATTTGCCTTATGAAAATTCTAACGTAAAACGGAAACATAGTGCTAAACGAAAATATAGTGCTAAACGGAAATAAAATTCAAGGAAAATGTTTTTTCACTGCGCATAAGCGGATAATGTATATCATACGATTCCTTTGAATCGAATCTCTGTTCAATAAAATCAAGGTATAATATTATTCACAGATAAAAAAGCGTTTTCTTTGAGCCATAGAGCTGAAGATAGCAACTTGATAACTAATTGACGTAAATGTATCCACTTATGTATTTTCCCAAGTAGCGGAGGGGTGTGAAGAAGAAAAAGAAGCTTCGTCTGAGGTAAACTGTATTACAAGCTTCTTAGATATTTCAATATGCGGAGTAAAAACCTCTAATTAATGAGCTTAGCACCAATTTACGTTCTGTAGTGCATAGGAACTTTAAAATAACGGCGAGCAGGCAAAGATGAAGAATTATCTGTAGAGTTCAAGAAGATTAAGAGTTTGTATACATTAGTATTGCGTTACACCAAACGTTATGCCTCAGTTTATTGAATTAATATGACCCTCATGCAACATCGATAAAATACTTTAAAGGTGTTTATTCTACAGGTCGGCTCTATAACCCTAATTGCTTCACTAAAACGGCTTTGCCTCAACAGCTTCACCCAAATATTTTTGATCATTTATTAATTAAAATCCGATCTTTGATCTGGCTTCAGAAAAAGGACCAGATTCTAATTTACACTCACGACTGGGTTTCCTTCATAATATGTCTAAAGTAAGGCAGCGTTCGTCATCTGACTTCTTTACATGGCTTGTGACTATTAATTTACGACCTCTCTCAAATATCGCCGCGAGCTTTAAAGAAATCGAGATTGCTACACTTTTACAACTAGTAATGGAATTATATGTTAGTTTTTGGATGTTGCTAGATTTATCTTAGGTATCTGAGTTGGACACAGAATACCTCCCCTTAAGGCATTAGCCGTCAACTGCTGCCTCCCTTCCATCGTCCCCAGCAGTAGTGTTCGTTAACAGGGTCATGATAATCCATTACAGCCCATTACACTGTCCACGGCTTTTCAAAATATTTCCCGTACCTTGATAGAAGAACATGAAAAATGCCAGACGTTCAGGTTCCCTACTCTTGACGTTCAGGGCCTCGATCATGGATCTTCATAAGGCGTGTGCTAGCGTTATTGTTATTTTTTGATTTACTTAGGACAGAGAGAACGTGATCTCCGTTCTTCATTTTTCGCACAGCACTTCAAATCGCTTATCACAATCAGTGGAGTGAATTTTATAGACGGTTATTGTTAACCCCTACGCTACTCTAGGGGGTAAGCGTTAACGATAAAGATTGCGATAACGCGAAAGATGCATCCGTGATTCCACACCAGGTCACCTATCTACTGAGTAAATGTTATGCAAGAAATATTCGCGAAATTTACGCTTACACAATATTTCCTACGCGGCCATTTTCTCCACAGCATGCATGAATTGGAGATGACATGTGAGAGGTATAGGCTACTTTACCTCTAGGTATATTAATTTTGTAACATGTCAGTCAGTCCGTCATTCTGTATCCGTTTTTTTTTCGTTCTCTCCCAGATTTTCAGCTAAAAGAGTGAGGCTTGGTGCGTTGAGTGTGGATTCTTTGTCTGGATGTAGTTTTGGATTTTTAGCAATTTGTGGTGCAGAGAAAAATGGTGTTTTCCCTATCTTTTAACATGGTAAACCAGTTGCTAATCATATTTGTTTACGTTGCTAAGTAAATGTGTTAACGTTTTTGGTAAAGGGACAAAAATCGGATTGAAGAATTTGAAGAAAGTGGAATTAGTTTCATCAATCAATTTTTTAAGCATGTATTAATTATCGTTTTCGATGTGCAGATAGTGAAATAAAACAATTTTTGACGCTACAATAACACTAAGAAACATTCTTATGACCCCACCTTATGCATTCGCCAACTCAATGCTTTTTATAATTAAATTAATGCGAAGGATGTGTATGGCCACCTAGATAAAGGGATATTTCCGCACATTCTTGGCAAAAGATTATAACTATCATTCCTATGATTTTTTCCTTTAATAAGGCAGACTAGCCATTCCTCTAAAAATGATTTTCCTACGAATAATAAAGCAGTGGTGATGTTAAATGCAATAAAGAATCCATGGGCTTAAAACTTTCTTGATCAAAGGCATTTATCCATTCATCTTTGACCCTAATTACCAACCTATCCATTAGGCAACCCCAGCCGTCACCCGGCCCAAACTATAACGACAACTCACACCACTCAAATGTCACGTAATACAAAATATAACGTCTCCGAAGATATTTTGTATAAAAAGCGCTAATGATGGGGGAGGCGAAAGATGCTGGGTTTTATTGATAGGGAGAATGAATGGAGGTACGAAGATAATAACGATGGACCGGAGAGAGGCCTGAGGCATATAACATGGGTTGGAATGGACTAGGGGCATGGAGAGGGGGAAATATGAGGCGAGAAGCGAGGGTAAAATATTGGATGGGTAAGGGAATAGCAGTAAGAGAAAAGACTGAAGCCATAGAATAAGACTTATGAGAGAGGGAAAAGGGGTGGCGGTGTAATATCGGCAGGAAGGAGGGGGGTAAGAGAAGGTCACAAGAAGTAAGAGGGCGGGGACGAACGGGGACGGGCTTTGGGGTAAAGGATTGGAGCGGGAAGGGGAGCGTTATCGCGGGACGGAGGCTGGAGAGAGAGAGAGAGAGATCAAGAGTGAAAGTGAGAAAGCGGAAGAAAGTTCAAGTGCACGGCGAAAATCATGGTTTAGAACATCATTCCTGAATTATTTGCTTTCCATTGGCGAGTTCGCTTCGGGGTGGGGGAAGGTCTTTGCACTGGAGTAAATCAATAACATCTCAACGTGAAATGAGCAATCGGCAAAATTCCTCAAATTACATTACCAATTACATGACAAGTGCCACACGTGCCGTACAAGGAACTTTTCCTGAAACAACCCTCGTTCAAAGACAAGGGAGTTAAAAATCATTCAGAACGGCAAATGTACGAAAAAGAAGATTTTTTTTACGAATTCAGCGTCAATAATAGTGAGTCATGAGGTGATAGAATCGACAATAACTTATTTAAAATATTTTTATCACATATTTAAGATTTACAACGCAAGGATAACAAGGAAAACAATAATTCAAAATCTAGTTCGACTGTGAAACTAAATAATTAAACACAGACAAAAATATTAAGAAATGTTTCAATAATATCGATCACGTTCAACTGAACTTCGTTTCAATCCATGGCTTTATACTCTTCTTTCACTAAGAATTATTTTTTTATTTTTAAAAACTGGAATTAATGATCGATAAGACTTACCGCATTGAGTTCATAGCTTTATTCTGTGGTAGCGAAACTCCCTGGGCTACATTAGCCTAAAATCTGGGTTGCGAGTACCAGCCTAAGTACGTCGCTTTGAGGAAGAGTCACTTGGCCTCTGAATTCTTTCTGAGGAATGAGACAGTTATTATGCATATAGCTTTCGCATCTATTGATGAGGTTCTTTCAATGCTGCAAATATGCTTTTAGGTAAAATACTGCAATAATTAAAGCGCAAAAAGTGATATGTTCCAAGCGCACATATCCGAAGAGTGATAATACCGTATCTTGACTTACCTATAGTCTTCAATGTATGTATCATCTATCGAAGAGCTAAAAGTTACTTAACATTAAACTGAGATAAATCTTAAATTAAAAGGAGATGAAAATTTTCTTTTGAATTAATACGGTCTATGCTTATCAAGAGCCTATAGTTAACTATTGGATAAGGTTGAAGGCAGTTAGCACAACATCAAACGCATTGGCAAATAAAGACATCAGGAAATTTCACTGAATTGAGCAAAACGCCTTAATGAATAATATATGAATGTGAGTAGTGTGAGATCTGCGGCAGCATTGAATGTAGACGTTTTGAACGTAGCATACAAGTAAAAGAGTGAAAACTAAGTGAGAAAATAATTAATTTTCCCGTAGGGTGATAATAAATTGACAGCTTTACGAAGCGTACAAGAACGTGCACCATCGTAGCAAATTTCTGAACGGTTGAGAAAGAAGGCAGTAATGTAAGCAAAATTACTTTAAAGGGTTGGGGTAGAGGGTTGAATGATCGATGAGCGGGGACGAGGGAAGAAAAAATGGCATTTCCGTGACATGCAAGAGGGTTGTTTCAAGCCGAAGAAATAACAGTTCACAGCCGTGAGTCACTGTAGCGAAGGCTCGTCGTCACAGCTTGCTTACAGTCCATCAAAAACTCCAAGATGTTGCGATCCAGTATGTTAGGTTTACGCATAGATTTCTTATCAGAATACTATCTACAGTAATGAAAGTACACGATTGCAGCCTTTAAAGCAAGCAAATTATGAATTAATATCAGCGGGCAGAATCGACTCGAAAGAATATTCACGCATCAACGCCTTCAAGGTCAGTGCAGGCACTCCTCGTGCATCGCGCCTAATTTCAACACCGCTCTCATTCAGAATATTCAAAAGTAGCATTTGTGAAAATACAAATGATTTGGACAAAAGTGAAATGTGCTAATAAGAGAGAGAATCTGGAAATGAATCTCTTTCTGCAAAACCACCTTTTGTCGGAAAATTTATAATCCCAAGGCACAATATTAGACGCGTTCATTTGCGAAACCCGTTAATTACTCTGAAAAAGGTGTATTTTTCCTTGCAATCGAGGATGATAGCCGAAAGCCACTTCCATCCCCTTACGTTTTATAATATTTCCCCATCTTCGCTAGATGCCATTAAAGAAGTGGTGGGAGGACCACGGAAGAGGCGCTCAGAAATGGGATTGGCACGCGACATAATGCAGGCGCCCTCTCGCCCACTGAACCCGGAAATATCGCCTCGGAAGGACGAAAGGAGAAAACTTCGTCGCCGCGGGGAACCGAATCCCCTCCTCCACTTTAATTACCCAATAAATCCACTCTCCAGAGAAGTTCCCCGTGAGTTGGGGCGGGGCAAAAAGATGAGGTTCCTCGGGACGGGTAGCGGAGCCGGGCGGGAGCAATAGTTTTGGCACAGGAGAGCAGGTATTTTGCGAATTGGAGCGGGGGAGGGACGAAGAGTGATGGGTGGAGAGGCGCCGGCGCTTGGAAGGGGAGGTCGCCGTGAGATATGAACAGAACCATGGGGGGAGTTAAGGGGATAGCGTTGGAAGCTGGCAATCAATGCAAGGGTTAATCAAGGGAGAGGGCTCCCGCGTGAAAGGTTATCTCCCCCCCCCCCCCCCCGCCCTCACGACACCTAATCCTATCCCACGGCCGCCGACGCCCCCGAGACCTCGCCAACCCTCAACCCCCGCTGCACGTTCGCACCCCTCACCGTAAAATGTGGCGTCGACGCCACCTCTATATTCACCCCAGGGGCTGGTTCTCCATGGCGGAACACACAATGCCTTACGTTTAGGATTCTAGCTGGATTAAGGGAGTTAACGTATGCTAGCAGGGCGCGGTCGGAAGGGTATGGGTTAAATGGAGGCCGGGGTGCGAGGGTGCCTATGGGATTGCTACCTTGTCTCCCTATCTCCAAGTCAGCCGGACATAGAAATAAAAGACATTCATAGCATAGCGGACACAAGAAACTTCTGATATATTCACCATTTTTTCGTGTATTATCATTGGAACAATAGGTACCATTTGCCAGCCATGAAATAATTTAGGTTATGCATTATACGGTGCGAAATTGTCTTAATAGTTCAAGTACCAAACGCCCAGGACTAAGACTGCTTGTTCTTAGACAAGTGCATTAACTTAGCTTCCTAATCAACGACTGAATAGCCTTCGAACAAGTTTAAATGCGGGAAATTTAAAAAATATGAGGTTTTTGTCATGGTACACACGCTTACGGAGAGAAGAGAGGAAAACAAACAAATAACTTTGAGTGATCACCAGAAACGATTCCTTTAGGCAGTGAGAATTCCAAATTTAGATAAAAGTAAATATGGCATTTCATATTTACTTTCACCTAATTTACTTTACGTAAAACTTAGACGTAAGTGAACAGAAGTTTAGCGAATAAAATAAACAATTCGTCTATCAATTTAAGGAAGGTAGGCGCAATTTGAGAATCTTTAGAAAAATCGGTGCTTTAACTAAAACATAGATGTCGAAAATTGATTAATAAACTATAAAGCGTTAGAAGTACGACAAACTACGAGAGAAGATACGAAAAAGAAGTACAAAACAAAAATGCATACTACTAAGAGGATATGACTTATGAGTGAGCATTGCTAAGTAAGTAAGGATATGACTCATATGTAAAATCACCATTATCAGCGGTCTCAGTTGTTTCTATCAGATCTCAACTCAAATCTGCCCTTGGCTGATCGTCTCGTGTAAGCATATTCTTCTCACTGACATATTCCATTGCATACATACTTCCATTCCATCGACGCTCTGCAAGCATTAACCCATAGTATTGCCTTAGGCGACGCGTATTTTGAGGTGAAGGGAAAACTTTCACATGATGACCCGTATCATCTAATCATGAAAAATTAAGTTGAATACACAGAACTGTGCAGGTTAACTGAATGCAGAAGAAAGTACATATTTAAGAGGGTGTTAACAAGAGAGATAAGACGAAAATGAACAATACCGGGTTCGTAACAATGGCGCCAAAAAGCGCTGATAAAACTGTAGTTCAGACAAAACGAAAGAACAATATGAGAGGATAAAACAGAAGATTATGAATAAATTTGAGAATGACAAACGACGGTGAGCGTGAGCCTCGTCCATGAGATATTTGAAGTAATCGCTTTTCGATCACTACGCAAGTAGCTCCGCGTTCAAAGTAAGATTTGTAAAATATCTGGATTTAGGATTTCATTTTTATCCTCAACCATTTAAAAGCATAAGGTCCTACAGGAAATAAGATATAATACACTATTGTAGTTGAAGCAAGCGGCCGATACTTTGAGGAAATACGTTGCTAGTAGGTGAAAATACACTTTGCAATTACACTTTAAAACATTATTCACAACTAGTTTCACTACACTGTAGAATCCTTCGGTATTAATATGTGTCGAGTACGTGTCCCCGTGTAGTAAATACCCGAGGAGGCTACGGTGTAGCGAAACTAGTTGTAAAGTCTATTTTCACCTATTAGCAATACACTGATTTTCAGAGTAGTACTAATCGTAATGGGTAGTCTGGATGTCGAAAAACCCTAATATTTTATTTCGGCGATATATTTGGACGTAGCCTCGTCCTCGTCGGTGCGAACACAGAGCGAAAATCAAAATGAAAAAATGCATTAACAAATACAATAAGCGCAATGAAAGTATAAATGAATATTAAATGCAGCAAAGCAAAACTCTGTACTTTTATGTCCAATCAGAATAACTCACCTATGTATGAATCTCACCTCACCACAGAATCTCGAATTTTGCCTGCCATACAAAATAAGGGCAGCTAATGAAGAATTTTGATCAATTATATTTATATAGGTTTAATTGGAATTTTCACTACAATATCAACCTACCTTCTGGCTACTACGAGAACTATATTTCAAGGAATTGAAAGGGTTAGAATGATCGCTGTAGCATCAAGAAAGATGTGCAAGAACGAAAGTTCCGAGCCTGCACAAGGCTTCAAATGCATGAAAAACAAAGTAATATTTAATATTGAGTCGTTAAAATTAAAAATTCTTGCAATTTAAGCACAAAGTTACACTAAATAGCCTGTCGATAGACCTTTTTTCTTATTTTTTACCTTGGAAAATGAACTATAGTTGCACAAATTATATTCGTAACTTAAAAAAAAACTGCAAAAGTTTATGGAACAACGGGAAATGAAAACTTCAAGCCATACAACGAATGCTATTTGCAATGCTAAAAACGAAAAGCCCAGCCCGGTTACGAACACGCAGGAAAAATTCAAAATAATATTCATTGCGTCTTACTTTTGCGGCACAAAAACACGTTGCTTATGCTAATTTTCCTTTACTTACATACTTTATCCATTTTCAAGCAAAATACTTGTTTATTTCTCCGAGAAAAAGAATTGCATATTTGTTGAAACAGGGCATTTAGTAAAGACGTGTAAAATCTTATGAGGAGCGTATAAATACTTGACGCTGAAACGTGGGCTTCATGGAAATAGGGAAAAAATTATGATAGGGGTCAGGATAAGGTAAGGCAAGTAGAAAATGAAGAAGAACGAGGAACTGATGGACATTCTAGGTAAGGAGAGGAAGCTGCGACAGATCAGAATGTGAAAGAAAAATGGCGTGGGAAATACTTCATGCAAAACGTACTTTAACTAGTTAAAAACTCATTATAATATTGGCACAAATTGGGGGCTAAACTGACTGTCACCGGATTTTGTCACTTGTTCATCTAGAAAATTCTTGGACTCCCTCATATGTCAATCCGATCTCACCTTATTACTATTTCTAAATTCCTGCAAAGGTTAATTTTCGAGTACAGATTCTCAGCAGAGTTTTATTATAACAGATTCATTCTTTCGGGCTTCACCACTAGGATACGTGAAAACTAACAGCAGTTTCACTTGCGTTATATCTAGGAGCTTCAGGTCAGATACTGTACCGGCAAAATGCTGATACAAAAAGACGCACAAGTCAATTGGCTGACCCCAAATCACTTCTCATGTTACCTCGCATTAAGTGCTATGGGATGCCCGAATGAATTCAGTGATTTGGATTGGCGTCAAGGCCGTATGGCCGAGTCGAACATGGCGTGGAAATTACCCCAGTGAACAGTGGAACACTCCCATACCCATCCACCCAAAAATATTCCCCAGCGGATTTTCAGCCCCCTCCCCCCATTCCCCAAAACTACTATAAAAGAGCGAGAGGAGAGGCACACGGACACACACGCAGAAAAAGAGAGAGAGAGTGAAGTAGGAGCTGAGTGGAGACTAGAGCTGACTGATCAGTACGACGGAGGCAACAAGCGATACGAGGAGATACGGTGAGTCAGTCTCTGGAGGAGGAGCTAGACGGCATTCGCAGAAGAGAAAGGTGGACCGGGGAATAGTCGGAGAGACGGCCGCAAAAGGGAGGCAGAGCACCGCTGCGAACGAGGGAAGCTCCTTGCACGCGGCGAGAAAGCACCGCGGCCCGGATTCCGAAAGCGTGGTGCGGCCATCGGCCACTGCACCGGAGGAGGCCACTGCGGCTGTGACGGAAGAGTTCAGGGAAGTGTCGCTCCAAGGATCGTCAGGAACGCCCCACACCCTTCGTTTGCCATATCGCGAACCCTTTTTTTTTGTGTCCCACATCAACTGTAACTCTTCATTGTAATCCCCCCTCCCCCACTTTATCAGTCCGTGTATACTGAACACTCTGGACTAGATGCACAGAGAGCGCAAATTGCTGCATTTAACCTGTTCTCACTGAGTATTGAAAAAAGGCCTTATGTGTCATTTTGAAGATTAATGCTACGTACTTAATGCTTCATAATTCATTACGATAATAATTGATAATAATAATTCATTATGTATTCTGTCTTTGCTATCGCATTCGTGCCAAAATCTGCTTTTTTTTAAATTTGATGTATTTTGTCTATTCTGCGATGCATATTTTTTCTGTGATGAATTTGGTGTGTACGTCAATCAGCTTGTACGTCCTTCCTCAAGCCTTTAGTCTAAAAATTTCTGAACTCACGGCGCTGCGGCAGGCCGATTAGGGAATCTCCCAAGAGGAAAGGAAAAAAATTCAATTAAAAAGTTTATCTAATTGAGTCCCGACTCGAGTTTGGTACCGCGACCTCTCAGCGAGGCTTCGGGGTTCAAAGACGCATGTGCCTCGGTTTCCTCCCGCCAGACCGCGGGCATTGAAGGAAGGGAATGGTACAACACTCAATTCCTTGTTTCAATACAGCCAAATGTAATCAAATATGATATAGTCAAATACTTCAATCGACTTACTCCGATTATGACATCAAGAATCGTAATTTGACGTCGTTAACTTGTCCATATCTTTCAATGATTTTTCGTTAGCATGCCCAGAAAAAACTTGTAACGTAATTCTTCATTTTGTTGCAGTTATGAAAACAGAAGCTTGATATTATGATGAAAAGTTTTTAGCTATCTCGCATGATAGAAATAAGCTATTAAATAATCTACGAAATATAAGAGAGATATTTTTTGCAATTCGACAAAAAGGATGATTAAGGAAAAAGCTTGCAACCGAATGAAAGTCATTAATTACAATTTCACCGTGACAATCAATCACACGACGAGGACGCTCTAAGACGCTGTAATCAATCATAGCCTTAGCTGACGTTAAAGTTCCGACCTCAATACTAAATGCAAGCGGCATCCGAATTTAACCAGCAGCAAAAATCAATTTTCCAATGAAGCTTTCAACAGGTAAGTAAGGCACTATTCCCTATGACCTACAAAGTAATCTTTTTATCCCTTAACGCTTAAGCTATTCATTTTTTTACGTTAATATATGACTTGCACTCAAATGTAAAGGGAGTACGTAGGCATAAAAACCTTAAAACACCGTTGTAACATCATTATTGATTGAAAGACTTGCAAAGTTTTTAAGGGAGAATAAAGTAAAATTGAGAATAAAGAGTTTTGCTTTCAAAACAATATTGCATCACATGCATGTAGGATACGAAATATGTATATTGTATTTATGTGATGTTAGGCCTCCATCGAATTATGAATACACCCCTACTTTCAACACAAAAATTTTAAAAACGTTTTTGAGTATAAATACTATCACCCATCACCTAAGCATAATGGCCTCATCCCATGTTTTAACTTGGTATCTTTTTATATGCCTAGTCTATATTCAGATAAATAGATTTCAAATAATATAACATAACAGGATTTCAAACTTGAGCGTGGTCTTTATTAAGCTATAAGTTTTTTATTACTTAAATTATTTATGAACTTGCTAGATCAGATTGTCGGTTATGGAAATCGTGAGAGCCTAGGCCTAAATTTGATAGAGTAAAATCCGGTTGTAACGCGCTCCACCACACCACGGGTCTCACCATGTCCCCCAAAATGATTACATTGACTATTATTGTCCTACAAGTAGTAGGTAACTTTTTCGCGAATATTATCCCGACGTCCCGGCCGATGCGTCTCAACGGCGCAACTTTAAGAGATCTACGGAGGTCGGCGACCAGTATAGTAGGTACTAGGCCTCCGATCACGAAATGGAGCAGGGAATCGGTAAGGCCCTACGCCGCGGCCTAGACTCTCCTAACTTCTCGAGTCTAAGCCTAAGACTATGAGATTTCTCGACATTTTGTGGCATGACATCATGAAATTACCATGAAAAAGTCAGGGAATAAACATTTATTTACTACGTCGCATTATAAAGCAAGACCCCGTAAAATTACGTCCACCACGACGGAGGTCTCGAGACAAGCTCGAGACACGTTTTTCGAGCGTATTCAGATCGAAATCGAGCGAGATTCGAGTAGTACTTTTATTTCGCTCCAATCTCGAAAAGTCGAGACCCGCACAGCCCTACCAATTTGTGCAATAATAATAATACTGACTGAGATGATGCATACCAAAATAAAGACCAAATAATTACCACTTTCGCCCTATTGTCATTGGCGCGGGACTCTTGAAATTAAATGCAGTAAATTTTTGAAGACAGAAAAAGAAACAACGTACAATAAGGCTCACTACTGTTGCTGTACCATAGGATGAAGATATAAAGAAACTTTTGAAAGTCTCTCGAATTGCCAAAAAAATAATTAAGGATTTTGAGTGTCTACACCTACTATATGTCCTGTATTATACCTTAGTGGTGTGCGATAGAGGGTGAATGACAAACCAACATACACAAAGCACATGAATCACAACAGATAATTCATCTATACCCTCGTATTTGCATTGTATATACTCTGAAAAACCATTCATACGCCAAGCATGTGAAAATTTAGCCTATTTCTCCAACCAATGCAAGACGAGTTGGTACCATTTCAAGATAAGACCCTGCACGGCATGGAGAAGCAGCAAGAAGAAAATCTATAGGTGAGTATGTGCGGTGCGAGGGGTCTTTCGCCGGAGGGGCCTGAGAGAGAGAGCCCTCGGCGTGGGAGAAGGGTCGATTGGAGGACGAATATGATTAGTCGAAGGGAATAAAGGAGTTATTGACTTCCAATAACCTTGGAAACCTCTTCCAAAATTATTTTTCAAAGCGGGAGAATTGTCTAAAAAGTAAACGGAAAAGAGACCAGCAGGATTATAAAGCTTCTCTGTTTCAGGATCTTCTTCAGACGAATCCAGTTTCTTAAACTGCGACTTTCAAATATAAATTACTTCATGAAATACTGTCATGATCTGATGACTAAGAATGCTAACACAGGTGTGAAATCGAATTTAAATTGTACAATGAGTAAAATGTACAAGAGCTATAGAAAAATAATGCCGTTCAATCATTACACTCTTGTTTTAAATGTCCATTAAAATTAAAGTATTTCTCTATATTATTATCATTTTAGCCAATGTTGAAAGGAAGAAATGGAAATCAGAATAACAATGAAAGTAAGTTAAAGTTTCAAGATTCAAGGTCGATGGCATCTGCTGAGGTGTATTGGACGTAGAGATCATTAAAGCAGGGCAGATATCAGCGAGGACATGAAAAATAGCAAAATTAAAAAAAAAACGGGTCCTGGCGGTCAGTTGTTGGTACAAAACCTATCAGCCTTAGGAGGGAATGAAGGAGTGTGAAATTGTTTCTGTAGCTCAATAACAGTAAAATTAGAATGAGACACAAGGAAGAAATCAAATAAAAGCATGGAACGCCCTTTTGCATTAATCAAAATGTCCCATTTCCTAATAACATTTACTTTTCCATCATTTTTGGGGACCAATTTTATAAACATTAAATCATTAAAGAGAAATGCAGGTGCTTCCAAGGAACACAATCTTAATGGCAAAAAATGATAAAAATTTGGATAATAAACCAAAAAAACATGCGTTGGAAATAAAAATAAATAGCTTCAAAGGAAAAGAGAAAGACCGAACAATAAAATTTAATGGAAAACGCAGACACATAAGTCCCGATAGCTATCTGTAATTTGTGTGTCAAAATAGCCGTAAAATAAAAACAACGGATGATGGGTGAAGCGCGAGTAAGATTTCTCTTGTTTTGCAAATCACCCAATAAACCAAGCGACTACGCGCTGTTATTTCCAGACATGCTGGTAGGCATAAAAGAAGGGAGGATTAGGATAGGACCTAGTTAAGAAAATGGGTCGGAGGCTACTAGTTACTTTAGTATTTAAAATATTGCTAAGGACAACGATTGCGCAATTTTTACACCACCGTAGACTAAATAAGAGAGGAATTAAAACAAAAGACTAATCTACTACCAAACTATATTTCTTTTTACTTTTTAGCCATTTCCTTGAGTATACCTTTATCATGGCAATCTGACACTATTTTCTATCGTCAAGTGCTAATAGTAAGTCTGTCAGTGCAAGTACCCCACGCATATTTGTTGAAGAGCGTGACTGTCTCGTACCCTTGACAAGGATAGCACGGTCTCAAGATAACATGGAGGGATGAGCATAGACATTTCTCGCCGAACTTAACGAGCCAGGAGTAGTGGTTTTACATAATTCATAATTATCTTCGAAAATTATCATCCATCAATGCAAAAGGCATCGCTTGAGATAAATATAAAAGGATAAATGGCGTACCAATTATTTCTCTTGAGTAAGAGAGTACACAGGATAAGCCGGAGATGAAAATCATGGATAACAAATGATTGGAAAAAATCCATTCAGGATTAAAATGCGATTACTTGAAATTTAAACTCTTTATTTAGTCATAATCCCAACAAGAAAACTTAAAAAGAAGGAAACCATCGATTAGTACTTTTGGTAACTAAACATCTTAGTTTTGTGTGGTATTGTGAACTAACGGACAAAGCCACATAAAAGGATGGCCATTTCATTTTTTCACAAGAGCATGAAAAAAAACGCAAAACTTAAAATAAAGAGGAAGCGAAGGAATGTGAGAGATATATACAAGCGCGCGTAAACACATTCGAGAAGACTCGGGATGGGCGAACGGGAGGGTAAAAAAAATAATCTATGGCCGAGCAAGAATTCGAGAGTCGGCTGGAAACGAGTGGGGGGGAGCAAAAAACCGGACAACTCAATGCGTTCGTGGGAGGGGGGGGCGTAGGATAAGAGTCGGGGGTGTGGCGTCCACTTTCTAGAACTGTATACTCCCGGAGGAAGGGGGAGGGGTGGGGGGGCACACGAAAATCCACCGTCTCCTCCACCGCCCCTCCACCCGGTGTCTCCCTTTCCCGGCATTCCGAGCGAACGGATCACCCTACGACGCAAGGCATTCTTGTACACGCTCTCGCACACACACACGCACATGTATATACGCGTACGCACATGGTGGGCACGAACACAACTGCGCATGCGCCACGGGGAATAGTTTTCTTGCCAAAAGGCCCCAAAGATTACGACATTCTGCCGGAATTCCAAAACGCCCGGCCATACTGCCCGCTGACGGTACCCGCCATCCCTGTGTAAACACGCATTCCTCGCCGACAATTAGCAGATGAGGACCAAAACACCATCCCTCGGTCCTGCCACCAGGGTTTTAGCACATGGGGAGCGGGGGCCACGGGAGGAGGCATAAACACGGGTGCTGGACTGGGGAAGCTGTTCCGACCGACCCTCCATCACTTCTCTCACTCTCTTTGTAGGGGACGCGCGATGCCATTGAGAAGACGACCGAAGACGCCGACCGGGGGTGGTTTGTTCCCTCATGTTCCCTCCGGATCCACTTTTAATAGGGGGTAGCGGGGCGAGAGGGAAGGAGTGGTAGGAGGGACGAGGGCGGCGGAGGGAGGGGGTTAGAGGGCAAAAAGAGGAGTGGAGAATGGGGCTCGCGCAGGGGCCATCATAAGTAGCGGGGGCCCTTTTGGGGTTGAGGTCACTAGAGAGTCAGTTGTGACGAGGACGGGGCGCAGCCGCTGAGCAGTCACTCACTTGGAAGAGGAGGCTGGATTAATTGCACAAAAACGTGGAAGGTTTCATTAACATTCAAAGTTCCGCTTTACTTTTCTCTTGTTAAGCTCCTTCAACAGTATGCTGCCAGGATATACGATAAGGTTGAGTAGGTTTCATCTCGGAATCGAATCTAATCGAATCTTGTGCATCTAAGAGCAGCTAGGTTAACAAAATACTGCTATGATAAGTATAGCTGAGTGTTGGAATAATTACTACTAGATCGCAGGTTGATGTACAAGCTAAATATCCTACAGGAATTTAAGGCGAATTTCTTATGTGAAGATCGAAAATACATCTTCACGTAACAAAAAAACTCTTTAGTATTGCGGAATATTTTAACATGAAAAATAAAATTGGATGTGTTAATATACAATTTTCAGTGCATTCTATAAGGTTAGTATTAGGCAGGATTGTAACTGCGTGAAAGTATTTCAGTGACACTACTTTTACTTGGTATTACCCGCCCACGGTGCTTGAACTGCTGAAAAAATGTGGGCAGAACATACTCAAAATCGGGTTCACTTCAGTGAATGTCTAAGTATAAAACGTGTGATGAGAAAGGGCGTCTTATAATAGTTCTTGCGTTTTATCCAACCTAAAAGATATCTACGAATACGTCAACAACAGGAAAAATGAGTACATTAAGACATTGAGAAAATATTACGCTCAGAAAATAAAAATGTTAAAAAAGTGATGAAAATAAGACATGTATTTTTTGCAATAAGCCGCAAGTATTATTAATATTATTACTAAGTCTCTGACTTTTCTTGTTTTCTCATTTGATTATGTAAAACGTTGTAAACATTATTGTTTTGTATGTTAAGAATGTATAAGTGTTTGAAGAGCGTTGCCTCAGCACAGGTTTTCCATAGAGGCAACCTAGCTTTCATGTGGCTAGATTATGGTTAAAATGTATTATCATTTTGTGTTGAAAGCAATTGATTTACTATACTTTACTTTGCAATTTGATATGGAGATAATCTCTCATAATTCTCATATCATTCCAGAATAATTAACTAACCGTGAAATAGTAACTAATGTGATTAACTATGTCGATTATTTACAAACTTGTAAGGGAAACGTACATTAGAATATTTGTGAAAGAAGCACCTAAAAGAAAAATGTTGGTACATGGGTTGTTAGGCTAAAAATGGAATATTCTGCTCGCATTTGGAACAAGTTGGAAAATGGATTAATTAAAGAAGTACACGCATTTCAAAGTAGAATCCCTAGATTTACAACACAATTGATAGAAAAAAGTTCATAATGACTTTCTGGACGTTCGGCTGGGAAGTCCTCTAGGCGCGGAGAAAAGAAGTCAGATTAAGGCTTCTCCAAAGATAGACGCAGTTCGATATTTCTAGGATATCGAAAGAGATATTAAGATCCCATACTGTTTCGGCAGAAATGGACTCAGTTACAGGTATATTCAAATATTCATTCTCCCTTCACAAAGTGCGTGACCAAGATTTGTCACTCTAGTAATCCTTACAGGGATGGCCTTCCCTTCATCTGAAAATACACTTTCCCACACGGCATGAACACTTTGAAACATTATGATTAGTATCTGCCCTGAACGTCCTGACCATGTTGAACGCAGCGAATGATGCAGAATTTCATATCTCATAGGAAATTCAGAATAAAAAATGTAATGCATTAATGCAATAACCAAGGGTTCCGAAGGTTATACCTCTATTTATAGAGGTTTGTAGAATAACAAATGCGTGTGCTTTAGTTCTGATATTTTTCACATGAAAAATCAAATATGCATACTCCAAACATATTAATCCGTGCTCCAAACCATACTGATCACCAATGTTTGAGCACAATATGAATAAAAAAAATTAGCATCAAACAATTGATGGTTTGAATACTGCACGACGTAAAATATATACCTTCAAGGCATAGAACGATTATTCATTTTCCTCATCAACAAGCACAAAAACTAGGAACTAACTTCTTTGCAATCAAGGGCACAGCAAAATAGGATTGGCTTTGAAACTCGAAGAGAATGGCGACAGGAGAAAAAATATTACCGTAATTAAAGAATCTGTTGAATAGAACTCCAAGAAGCGTAATTAAGGCCACTTCCTTGCAGGGCAAGTGGGAATAAAAGAAACTCCAAGAGTGAGGAGCAGAAAGAAAGGTGGGGAAAAAGATTTGAAGAAAAAAAGAGAGTATACCAAAAGATTTGCAAGCCATCTTAGTGGGGGGCGACAACGGGAAGCGAGATAAGAAGTAATAAAGGCAGGAGCTTTCCTTACGTTTCACCTCCTTTCTCACAAACCTTACACTTGCCCACACCACCATTTTTCATTCCATTTTATTTCACACTTTCCCTCTTTTCTCCTGTCCCAACCCTCTCACTCCCACTTTATTTCCTCCCGTGCAAACAGCCAACGCCCCCGGAAGGGGGGAGCTGAAAATTATTGAAAAAAAATTCACTTTTCAAGTGGAGGGCGAGCTTGAAGTGAGGAAAGTGAAGGGAAAAGGGGAAACGGAAGAGGAGGGAGTGAAGAAAGGAAGGACCAAGAGGAAAATACGGAAAGGGAGAGACATGAAAAGCTGTGACCTTGAGGGTGGGGAACCTTGAGGCGAGGGGGGTGAGAGTGGGAATTTCAGGTGAAGTGGATAAGCGACGTCGCGGGGGGCTCAAGGGGGCAACGAGGGGGCGGAGGGGCAATGAGGGGGCGGAGGGACAATAAGCGGAGCCGAGGGGAATGGCGCAAGGGGTGGATGGTAGAGAAGAAGGGGATGACGGGGATGATAGGAGTGACGGTAGACACGTGACGGATTATTAAGCGCACTCATCACATTTTTAACCCTGATAAATGTCTCTCGTCCAAATGCAAATCACTTTTAAAGGAAATCCGATCTCCATTTCGAGGGTCCGGGTTCGAATTGGAGTGGCACATATATCTCAGAGGACTCCAAGCCACTTATGTGCGTATATATGTGCTTATGCACTTATTATGCATTTCTAGTTCAGTACTTTATATTCTCGATGTGACGTTAAACCGTGGACCCCTTGGCGTGCTCTGCTCAAAAGCAGATGATGATGTCCTCCATCTTTACTCGGTTACGTTATGATCCCTAATCACACTCAATGACCCAACTAATCTTAAATGGCGCAAACGGCTTACGGTCACCTCTCCGGAGTACCTACCACGAATGCCGATTTCACCCAATCAAGCAGCGAACCGTACGAAGCTACGGTATTACACGGACGATGACGCGTCATATACAGCGCCGTCGGTAAATCTTCAGCAAGAATTGAGGAGAATGTAATGAACTGATTAGGTCATTCATTGTTCCGAGTGAATTCATCGGCCCTCAGAGTCAGGAGTTATAGCTGAGGAGACGGTGAACATTTACAATTAGGGATATAAATAGTTGCAAATATATCCAATAGTATAAATAAAACACCTACATAATACCCTGCAAGCCACCATAAAGGTGTGTGGCAGGGGGTGAACTCTCACCAAACAACGACTACATATCATGCATAAAAAAAGGATCAGTACTTTTATAGGTACAGTTCAAAACTACGCTATTTAAAAAAAGATAAACATAGCAAAACATACATGCAAAAACATGCCGTTAGTTGGGTTAGCTATAAGTCCTTATACCAACATGCAGCTACTAATGTTATCCATTGCTACACTCGTACTGGATATATTTACCGTTATTCATATCCCTAATAGTACGAGGAAAAAACGACATTTTGAATCTGTCAGTTCGGCAATCAATTTCTCTAATTTTGTGAATATGGTCGAGGCTACCATAGTAAGTTGGGGTCCGCAAAATATTTTTAACATCATCACTGAAAATATGGTCTTGGAATTTGTTTAAGAGATTAAGTCTGAATTTGAACCTGCTATCTGACAATGATTCCCAATTTAATTCATTTAATAGACTGTTTACGCTAGTAAGGTTATCATACCGTCCCTTTACAAATCTTGCCGATCTTCGCTTCGAAAAGTGTATCAATGGATAGCATAGGTAGTTGCACTTCTGTATAATGACCTTAAGCTAACCAAACTAACAGAATGTTTTTGCATGCTTATGCTGCCATTTTTAACTTTCTTAAATTGTGAAGTTTAGAATAGAATATAATGAAAAATTCTTTTTTATGCATGATATGGAATGTATGTTTGGTGTGAATTTACTTCCAGCCATACACCTTTATGTTGGCTTGCAGGGTATTGACTAGATGTGTTGTCGACGTACAACGCTCATCATCGGCCAGAATATTATCAAGGAATTATACAATAATTTCTCAACCGAGTGGTGTAAGGCATTATTAGAAATGTACTCTACCACTCAATGAAAATGGCAAGGTACGTTGATGTGACTTAAGAAAGAATTTTTAAGAAAGTATATTCAATAACGTATGTGATAAGACAATGAGGGCCCACTGAGGCCACTAGGCCCACTTAATTTTACGCTTAAATAACCTTCCATTCAGATACAAAAGGATATAAAGGGCCGTAATTTGTAACACCAAGAAAGGTTTTCCTCGTGGTACACAACTAATATCTACAGTTTATTTTGCATGAATAATATTGCTACGGCAACGCAATGGCAACACTTATATAGGAATGTTCAGTAGGAAATGAGTATACTGTAGTGAACCCACAAACTACACCACCAAAGGTTCACCCTAAAAGTTTAAATCGCAGTAAAATGTAGCAGTTTCATTCCACCATCCGCTCAGATAGTCCTCAAAGTGTAGATTTTTCATCAGTTAATTTCCTTGAATGATCACCGGTGGAGACCGAAGTGCGGTACTTAACAGGAAATAAAACGGAGCGCAATGGTCTATGAAATAACGGGACACGCAGGAGGAGATACTTGAGCAGAAATTGAGAGGAAGGAGAGAGGACGGAGGCAGATGTGGTCGGAATAAAAAGGGAGAGGCGCTCTCTGTGATGAGGCCAAAGCGAGACGACGAGGGTCGCGCCGTCAACATAGAAGGGGAAGTTCTGAGTATTCGGAGACAGCTTATGCGAGAGGGAGAGAGCGTTTTATAGGACTAGGGGAGGACCAATTACAGAGCTACCCGCGGCTTAGGTAGAATCGGTGGCGGAGTCGGCGGGGACAAAGCGAGCAAGGAAAGGAAAAGAAACGGCAGAGTAGGAGGAGGATGATGTAGGATTGGCGGATAGCGGAGGACTAAGGGTGGAAGTGGAGGGAGGGGAATGAAGTTGGGAAAATAACAGGAGATGAGAAGGTGAAGAGAGTGCATATTACGGACAAGGGGTCCGACAGTCGATGACTCAGGGAAGGCGAGATCAAAGAAAACAAACAAAAGGACTATAGTACGGCTAGGCAACGTGGGTCAACAAAACAAAAAGAATATTCTCTAAGACAACGCGATGCCAGGAGCAGATGTTAAAAACTCAAGATATACATTGAGATACTTTTCAATTGCGTGACAAAAGATTTCAACAACATACATAACAGATATGAAAATTTTGCCACGGAATCAGCAATCAAAATCTAAATAGCGATGAAAAATCGATATTTCTGTAATAAAACAATAACACATATTTTATTAATTTTTCCCGATAATTACAGCTATAGAATACCATATTATACATGCAATATTGTTGAATATCTCAGTATTCACCTTTATTGGACAATGGATGTGTAATAATGCTAATCAAAGAACTAGGAGTGAATGATATGGGGAAAACACTTAAGACTGCTCCGTTCAAAGTGGAGCCTCTTGCAACACGTTTTTAATTGAAATATCAATGCAATATAACTTATTTTGAAGTGGATAATAAATATAAATCAGCTATATCCATAAACTTAGCTCTTCCATCTACTACACTAACTGCAAAATACGTTGTAGCAAATGACATATATAAATTTGATACCTATAAACTCCTTTGCTCATGCATGGTGAATTATTCTAATAAAACTAAAGCCTAGTCGAAGCGATGCTTTTACCAGGGCGGGTGGGCAGGAATTCCTGCCGGGGCCCCGGACCACCTTGGATAGCCCCGTGCCCCTTCAGCGCCTTGTTTTCCTAAGACCCGGCAAGTATGTGAACGGTAAAATGAAAGGAAACGCTTAGTTTTCATGAGTGCCGAAAGATTGTAAGCTTTTAATGTAGACAAAAATAAAATTGTTGATATATTTACTCAAACGTCAGAAGAATTGAAAGGACTGTTGTTTTAAACTGTTAATTAAATTGTTTTGTTTAAATCAATAAGAAGGCTAGCCTAAATGTGTTCCCTAATTCTTTTTATTTTTTTGGGGGCAGGGGGGTGGGAGTTGTTTGTCTGTTGGGACCCTTAGACCACGTCGCCGCAGGTACACAGTCTGCCCCTGGCGATTGCCAACGTGATAGTGGGCAGATTTGGCAAAGAAATGGCACAACTCGCTTAGTCACATATCTGGCAACACTTAAGAACTAGAATCGAATGCGAAGAAGACAATGTTCCGAGTCTTGCCTTCTCTCTCCTTCGCGCACAATGGGCAAGACGGGATGAGTCGGCTTCACCCCCGAAAGGCGAGCCATAATGAATAGGAAGGCCCCCTCCGCGTTAACCGCTCCTCCCTTTGTTCCACAGAGCTGGGTCGGTTAAGATATGCGAACGTGCCGTGCCTTTATGACTGGCTCGCGGGATTAAGTGAGGAGAGAGAAAGAGAGAGAGGGATGATGGAAAGGGAAACGCAGAGAGCCAGAGGTCCGGCAAACGCCAAGGGACGCCGCGGTTAAAGGCCAGTTTTGGTTGAGACCCCAGGGTGAATGTGAATAGATTTATTACCTGGATAAAAATCGAGATGGATAGCGGTTAGCTGAGTCAAAATGAAGGGTGACCCTTCCCTGCCAAAATGTTTGCATGACAACATGAAAAACTCATAAAGGACATTCGACTAAATGAGAGGCCATAATGGATATCGTTAAAGAGCTGCACATACCGCGGCTAACACCTGTGTATTCTTCACCCTTCATGCAAAAACAATTCCCATTGAAGAGATGGAACTCTTACGATATATGCAAAGTGTATTTTCAAATAAATTATCTTTAATTTTGTTGAATGAACGCCACAGGGTGAGTGAAAACATCATTGCAAAGTGCCTGAAGGTATCCGATCTCTTCATTGGAGCTGGCCTATTGTTTAGGATGAATAAACCGGGAATAAAAATTTCTTACGACAAAATAAAAAGTTCTTACGCAAAATATAACACCTCGATACCTATTTAAGATAGGACGTCTAGCAAATATTATATTACTCCGGTATTTGAAGAGGGAATTTAATTATGATTCTACTCAAATAATCGTCCCTATAACTGCTATACGCTGTTACATAAGTCAATCAAACGATAAAGACTGCTATTCTGTAAGATAGAAAAACTTTGGCTTATCTAACCTAACTTATCTTTAAAGATAAGAATAACAATATATTCTCAGAAGAATAGAAAATGTATTCTCATATAATTATCTTAGAAACAAAAATTAGTAAACACTCCAAATTAAGAAATTGGAATAGGACAAAAACATTTGTTTGGAGTAAACTAGACGTATTCTTAGCTTAAAATTTGTTCAAGTTAAGTGAAACTTTCCACTGCAATCAAATATTAAAACAACAAATAATTAGAGGAGGTTCTTTGATTTTTTTGTTGATTCATAGCATGTTCAACGACTGTGAAAGGAATGTGAACCTTATAAAATGACAATGATAGTGTAAGCATGACATACAATGGTTTTTGTAATCTATCTCAGATTTCAGCTGAAAAAACATTTTATTCACTCCATTTTATGTTTGTTTTTATCTCTATTTCGTTTCGTGTAAAACTATATGGCATAGGCTAAAATGACTTAGATAAAATATGACTAAAATATGACTCGGACCTTAACACTGTTCGGAATGGAAATATTACAAGTGACCAAGAAATATAATCAAAGGTTGATAGTCACAGATAAACGAAGAATGGTACAGTGCCAATTGCTAATTAATGAAACTTTAGTGTAGAAATAAAATTATCAATCTACCTAAATCAGCATTGTTAAAAAGGAAACGCCGAAACAATTTTAGAAAGATTTTAATCAATAAAAAAACAGGCGCTCATTGATTATCTATTCACATTTCCATCGGCATGTAGGCATACTTATAGCTGAAATATTTGGACAGATACCGCCATAAAATATATTTGTAAAATATTTGGTTTTCTTTATGAAGAATAAGATTGTCACAACAGACTCCTCCCTTTGGAATAAGTCATGAAATCTATGGCTGTGAACAAGCCAGTTGGGGAAGCAAGCCTAAACTAACGGTCATGCCACATGATTCAGGAAGCAATTCACCGATTTTGAACGGAAACACTTGGCGCGACTAGATGATCCCCCACTAAAACGCTCGCCCAGGCCGCCCTACAATGGTCGCCCCTGTTAGCCCTGAATTAAAGACTCGTTTGCCACCCTTGGCCATAATTCCTCCAGCCTATTCATCGTCCCGTATCTACGCCCTCCCCCACTACTCGCAGCCGCACCCTTCCCCGAATTGCCAGCCCATGCCAACCCCCCATTCTCCTGGCAAATGTCTCCCCTTCGCTTGGCATTCCACCTTTGCAGACGTACTGCTGCGCGGTCTTATCGCCATCCCTCATCCGATGCAAGCCTATCCAATAGCAATAACCCGACTCCATGGGGAAAAGCCCTCTTCCCACAGTTTCCCTAGCAACCAAAACAGTAGACCGTTCCTTCCAGATCTGTGCATGCTAACACACGCACACACATACACGCTCCGGATACCTCACTCCCCCTACCTCACTCCCCCTCTCCTCCACCCCACCCATCCTACTCCATCCAACCATCCCCGCGTTATCTCAGTCGCCATCCTATTCCACCATTTTTGCATCTCCCCTGCACCGCCCACGACCCTCCGCAGATCACCCGTTCTTCGGCCAAAAAGAAATCAATCTTCTTAAAAATGGACCTTCTCCTTATCTGCATGCAAGCGAGTGCATAAAATAAGGTATCTCTTGCTCTTGTTTTCAAAAAGTAAGTATAGAATGAACATAGAAATGTATTCATTTATAAAAAACACATTTCTTGGCCGTCCGCATTCCTCTTGCAAGACCTTCTCCTCCTTCGTAAATTCTGTTCCTCCGGGCAACATGAGGGAAGAGAAGGGGTAAGCAAAGGCGGAGAGAGAGAGGATAGGGCTTTCCTTTATTCCGAGATGGCGCTTGTTTTATCGGTTCCATTTTTTCCCCTCCGCGTTTACGCACCGTTGTCGCTGGATGGAGGATTGAGGTGGAAAGGGGTGCGAACTCCGTATTCGGAAGTATCCGTCTCAGTTCGAGGAGGGTGGGGGAGCGTGGGAGGAAGGAAAAATGGCATTTATCAAAGCTCCTTCCGTACGGATCGCTCTTTCTTTCTCTCTCTCTTTCCTCCTCCCCCCCAACCCACTTGCCTCTTTATTTGCACGGCTATCGTCCCAGGTTCTTTTTTGTCTCTCCACTCGGGAGCTTGATTTAAAAAAGATACACTCGGAGAAAGAGAGAGGGAGAGAAAGAAGGTTCGGGGTGGAAGAAGGGTGACAAATGCATGACGCCTCGAAATGTGCTCGAAAGAAGGCGTTTTAAAGCAGGGATGAACATTGTCAATTTCTCGTGAAATTTATTAACGTATTGCCACAATGATTTCAAAGGATGCATTTCTATAGTGGTGACGGAAAATAAATGTGTGAAAGGCACTCATTCGGAAGGTTGCCATTTCCATCTCGCTATGAAGAGAGGATACCACCGCGGTGCCTGTGTTAAGTTCCTTTCCGGCGGACACTTACAGTGGCGCATGTTGTAAACACTTGCGATGAAACAATTATCACTCACAACCTCCACTGTTCCAATTGAAATATTGAAATTAAATTGAAATTGAAATATTTTCAATCCAAATATTTCCACGCCTTTAAATAAAATGTTTTCTACTCCTTTGGGAAGTACATCCGTTAGTACTTTTCTACTGTTGAAATATTGATAATTTTAAGCACCTACGATCACTTTATCCAATTAGATGCCACAAAGATATCACCTTTAAATTTTATGCTGTATTCTATCCACAGTACAGCATATATTCGTTTGAATAGATAGTATATATTGGCTTTACGGTAAAAGGTTCTAAGGCATTACCTCGTTAAAAAGAGACTTCATTTGCGAAAAATCCTCAGCATAATCTTTTACTCTATTTGCTAAATGGAGTCAAAATATTGGAAAGGAATTTTAAATCTACAGGCCATAAATAAAGAAACAATAATGAATATACAATAGAGTACATTCAATATCGACGCTAAGAAAAACAAAACTTGAAAAACGTTCACAGAGTATTCTAACTGAAAAAAGAGAAAAAAATATTTTATATCTTTGTACCACGATTCAATTCTATAATTAATAACCAAAGAAAATCTTATAATCGATTTACAGTAAATTCAGGAGAATGGTTTCGTGACATCGAAAATAATTAAAGACACTTGGATCACAATAACTAACCTCGACAATAGGTAAGGAAATACAGAGCAACAAACATATTTGCCATTCCTTTTCCATGTATCCATTTTTTCATATTTCCATTCATTTTCCAATCCGTTCATACTCAAAATATACTGCACACATTGAGAGCAACTGAAACATGACTCAAGTAATCTCTTTCGATTAATTCATGATTAAATTTCATAATTATAACTGGGACTCAACAACCAGCACTCGAGTCTCCAAACTGCAGTGGCAGCAAGGTCAGTAACGTAAAAACCCCAGGTTCAATTCGCGGATCAGGCATAAATGTTGCGACTGTATCAATATTAACCTAAAGTGCGTTTGGTGTTTGGAGCCCCTGAACACCGAGTCTAAACCCGAAACTCAAAATATGCCTAGTTATTTTACCAAAGAGTACGCCATCGACCACCTCGGAGTAAGTTGTATATCATCCAATTGAATACTTAGCTCGAAACGCTTCCTCGATTCTCTGTTTCAACAAGCAAAATCTTATTGCAGTAACGCTTCGTCCATAACCTTCATATTATTTCGGTAACACATCAATGACATGACTAAATGCTAAATTACGAGATTATGGCTAATTGTACCCACTCTCGATCAATTAATTCATTTATGTTAACCCTTCTAAGATGTCTCGTTTCCCTTCAGGTGTAGTGATTTTATGAATTGCTTTAACATAATATTAATTGCATGCTTTAACATTTTAATGCATTGTAGCTTGACCAAATATTTCACATTATTTGGAGATCGTAGTCAACAAATTAGTGATGCCCACATGGCAAACATTTAAGTCCCACAGGAGAAACTTTATTCCAGAAGCAGACTTACGCTAACTTTTAGAATCACTCAGCCTTATGCAAGCCATTGAGATAGGTCATATACGTCACTCCCTTACCATATTCCCATTTCTTATATTTTCATTCTACATTTTCATTTTCTTATATTTTTTATGAAAACTGTACGGAAAAAGTACAAAATGAAAGAATCGAGGACTTGCAAGTAAGGAAGACTACGAATAATTAAGAATCAATTGCAAGTGACCGACAGCGACACTGAATGCACTGCAAGAGAATACTCCATAGATCTATGGTATTAGTATTTCGTATAACGTGGCGGGACAAGGATTTCGCCTGGCTGTGGGAACCGGTCTAGGAGCACGAATAACAACGTAAATCGGGTGCTATGAGTCAATGGAATGGGCGACAATTTGGTCTTCGAAAACGATTCGATGGAAAACCTTTGAAATTTTGTAAAATTAGACAGTTCTGGAAATGTACAGTAGATAATTAAATATTTGACTGAATTTCAACCTTTTTTCCATAATATCCAATAAATAAATATGAATATATATGGATATAATATTGTATATTATCCAATTGAATACTTAGCTAGAAACGCTCCATGCGTTGTAAGCTTATATATACTATATATAATTTATAGTAATATTTTATACATTATGTATATAGCTTTATAGATAGTTATACCTATAGTTATAGGGTGTATATATGTCTTCTATTGGTAAATATTTGGTATAAGAAATAGGAGCGCGAAACGAATACCCTTCTTAAAATACTAACGAGTACCACCCATGTTCCTGGTGTGACATAACTCCTGTGATAAATTCTTACGGTGACATAAAGAGTTCTATGCATATGGAGTTGCATTAGGACGACCAATCATGCTATTTGGATATTCCCTTTGCTTTATATATCATACCATAATGGAATGGAATTAATAAATCCAACAGGAAAATAATGAAATTTGTAATTCGAGCGCAAGTGCAAATGAATACAAGACATGAACAGAATTTAGAAGCGTTGAAAAGCGGGGCCTTCCGAGATTTCCAAAAAAAAAACATCCGATTGGACAATGTAGAAAAACGTCTTCCCTTAACTCACTGTCCATACAAATAGGTAAGTTTCAACCTTCGAATGAAAAATCGTCGTGGATAAAGAAAGGAAAAAACCTCGGGGAGGAGACAATTCTATAAGCGTTTGGAAACAGTCCCTCTAGACATTCCGGAAAAGGAGTAAAAAGACGAAACTTCCCTTTAGCCTTAATACCTCTTCCACCGCCCGTGACGTCATTGCACGTGGTACATGTCTCCGAATCCATAGTCGGCGCTCATCGCGGTGTAAACAGAATCGCAATGGGAGGGGGGAATGGGGACTTCGGATTTTGAGGGGACCTAGGGCAAAGTGTTCGGGCAGCAAAGGGAAGAGCGCGCACACACAACCTAATTCTCCAAATCGCAAGAACCCCTTTCTTCCCCTCTTTTATACTTTTTCCGCTCGGATCCATCCCCTTCTCCGACCGCCCCTTACGACCAAACCCGTACTTCCTTGCGAAAACCCCCATTCCAGTCCCCATTCCCCCCCGACCTGCCAGTCCTTCGAAGACCGTTTTCCGATTCCAGACACGTGCCCCCATTAACCTATGGAGGAGCTCTTCAGGAATTGGGATCCGGCGGAAAGGAATAAGAGCCGCGAGGGGGAATCAAAGGGGAGACGGCGGAAGAACGGCCGGCGTGCGAAGGCCCGGGGGCGTGAAGAGGGAAGGAGGAAGGGTTAAGGACGGGAGGGATTAAGGGCGGAGAAGGCGAGGCGCTAGGGATCGAGGGAAGGCGGGGGAAGCGGGAGGGACAGGTGAAGAGGGAAAAAAGGGAGTAGGCGGAGGGAGCTGGCGAAGGGGCGAGATCATGCAGGGGAGATTAGGCGAGGGGTTGGGACGAGGGATCGGCAGGGTGTAACTCGATAGGCATAAGGGGAGAGGCGGACGGGAGATGGAGAGAGGCTCCGAAGACACATTTGCGAGTGGAAGAATGGTGAAGAACGTAAGGAAAAGGGCCAAGAAGATTAATAGGATGGATGCGAGCTCAAAGAAAGGAAGGCGACAGGGTAAGAAGGCTGCATGCAGGGGAATGAAATGAAGTAAACGATGATCAAGAACACGTCGCAAAAGAAGCGCAGGTAATTCAAAGTTACAAAAAAGAGGCGAGCTCAGAAGACATGAGAGGAAGGAGCGTAACTAATGGAGGAAAAGACGCGTGGCCATGGAAATGAGTTCTGGCTAAGATGGTTCTACTTTTCCATTTCACTCTCTTACTCTTCCCCTTTTTTCACTAGAGATCCATTGACGCACATGTAAAGCAAAGGCAAAGCAATATTTGCTTGAATAACCTATTTTTCAAATGTTGATGATCTTTCAAAAATTGCAATCGTAAGTATCTATGTCTCAAAAGGAAAAGAAGGAAGTGAATAGACTTTAACAACTGTATTTCTACGTAAATGTGTTCAGTTAAGGATCCAAAATATTACCACATACCTTAAGTTTCCTGAATACCTTCAAGATCATTGTTTTGAGCACTGTGTGTGTCTTCTGCCTTAAGTCACCAACAGTTTTCATTAAATGAACGGAATACCGTCACAAAGACCGCAATGAGAGGAATAATATTCAGGATCCTTCGGCATCCTTTAAAACAGATAAGTACTATGTGCAAACGATAGTTAAACCTTAATTTGACGACTTTCAATGCTGTACGACGAAAGTACCGATAAATCAAATTGCAATTTTAGCTATTGATAATTCCAGCAAAAGCAATGATCCAAGATAAGGTATTCTCTGAAACTTCGGTTATATGCCACCGACAAAAAAAGGATCACATACCGTTCTATATCAGCCGTTTCTCCTGGTAAGCGAAAACCAAGATTTTTGCCACCAACGGCAAATGAAAAGGAGAACTTAAGCGAACGAAAAAACGCACAGCCAGACACGCATGGCGGAAAGGAAATGAAAGGGAAAGGAACGGAGGGTAAAAAAAATGATATGAGACAATCCTCGATGGGAAACCGAGGAGCATTAAAGTATAGAATGATAAGATGAGGGGTTGGTGAAGAGAAAAAATGTTTTAAACGAATATGTAGAGTGGGTCACAAAATGTCGGAAGCGGTAGCGTGTAGGTCATGAGAATGAGACAAAAAGATGGCGGAGCGAGCGGAGAAAAATAGAAGGGATGCGTTCGAGGAAAGGCGTGAGGCACCAGCAGCATTGGCTGGAGGGGCGTGTATGAGGAAATAGTGGAGGGAGAAGGGGAGAGAAACGAGGGGGGGAGGCTGGGGTACGTGGCAGCGAACGCCTTCCTCGCAGCGGGGAAATCCACCGAAAGGTTGCTCACGGCACCTTCATTTCTCTTCCCCCATCCCTATTTAAAAGGCGAGATTCCGCCGATTCGTGGAGAGATGAGGGATCAGATTTGCGAACGAAATATCACGCCTCCTTCCATTATGTGCCCCGCCCCCCCTCAAGCCTCCCCCACTCCATCACGAAGCCCAGGACCTCAGAAATGATATTCCTTAATCTTAAGGGCGTAATAACGGAATATCATGTCCGTACGAATAGTTACTGTCTGGTACTTAGGAATAAAACTCTTCGACTCCTCCCATTTCCGTTAAGATTCAAACAAAAGTGGCAAGTTTCACGGATGATGAGTAGTTTAGGAACATTTTCTTTAAATAAATCAAGCCATGAACCTTTCATGAACCACGTGCCAAATCTTACGAGATTAAATTCACTGGAATAGGTATTCACTGCAGATTTATCATTTAAAGCATAATTCGAAAAGCAGCACGATGGTCTAATCATTTACTCATAGCTTTGGTTAGGATAAAATCTAAATTATCCTATCCAATTACCCACCCTTGGCCATTATTGCCACAAAATACGACTTAAAAATGAGTACAAAGGTTTACCATAATGGGATGTATGAACACAGAAAAAAAATTATTAAACTCAAATTCATCGTTATCAAATAGTGTGGCTGCCAAAAAAAATAACGGACAACGCCATCATTTTTAATCGGAG
Organism: Platycnemis pennipes; assembly: GCA_933228895.1. NCBI lineage: Eukaryota > Metazoa > Arthropoda > Insecta > Odonata > Platycnemididae > Platycnemis > Platycnemis pennipes. The sequence goes on along the minus strand of OW121851.1, from coordinate 131,677,571 downwards.
TTACGTGGTAATGGACCTTGATTACGGACCAAAAAACATCCGATGCATAGATTCCAGATAGAAAAAATGCTCTTGATTACGATAATCTTAGCATAAACCAAACGCTCGACAAAAATATTGTGTTTTTATGAAAAATTGAAAGATAATAAATGCGGCGGCGATAGTCAGATCAGTACGCAGCGACGCCTGTACGGATGAAAAACCCAGTGAAGAACGATACAAGCCCGATTGAGTCCAGACACACCACTGACGGCAATGAAATAGACATGCGCCATCGCACCTGGTCAAAATAAAAGAGAAAAACATATAGGCTTCGACAGGAGGCACGAGGTTATGCGAAAGGATGGGAAACGAAGGCAACAGTGCCGAGAACGTTGGGGAACGGAAGAAAACATACAGATGCAAGCTACCTGTTCGCAGTGAATAGCACGCACGAATAGGAGACGGTGGCGAGGAGGGTGAGATTGTTAGCGAACACCTTGTACTGGAACGACTTGGTCGTGAGACGGGATAGAGCCTCCTGGTGCGGAGGTGTGTCGATGCAAGGTGAACGGGGAAGAGGTGGCGGAGTAGCACGCATGGATTGAGCTATAGAGTGGGCGCGAGGCACGGCGGAAGAGTGAGGCCATTAAAAATGCGCAATGAAGCCCACATTGGGCCGATCAACTAGACTGTTGATCCTCCACATCGTCACCATGCGTTTTCTAGTCTGTTGCTGCACCAATAGGCGCTTCGGACCGGCAGAAAAGGTACAAGAATGGGAATGGAAGGGAAAGGAGGAAGGGTGGAGAGAAACCCGGCGTCAAAATTAGCCTGCTCTCAGCGAAAAAGGCGACAAGAGGACTTAACATCCCATTCGACGGACGGAGTACTGAACCTGTCTCTGTGTAAATGTCCTCCACAAGGCACTCAAGTTAGGGACCAGTTTACCAATGCCAGAAAAATATTTTCAACAGCCGGGTATCGAATCCGGGCCCATCCCATTCAGGGGCGAGTACTCAAAGCACTACACCGACCCGACCCCCGATTCTCCATCGGAGAGAGAGAGGCTAGAAGAGCACCATATATATAGAGCTGGTGAGAGAGAGCAGTGACTTCCAAACTTTTACGCCCGTGGCACCTTTTTAATGATGTTACTTGGGGCACCCATCGTACACTTTTTTATCTATACAACTGGAATTCCATCCCATTACCAAGGATGATCGGCGCTTTACAGCAATCAGTCTTTAGGTTACAAGAACTGCTTCCATTACGTTTGCCATCTGTCGGGTGAAGAGTTACAAATTCACAATTTGATCCTGCTAAATATTTTCGTTTTCTCGCAATAACCTCGCAGCACCCCTTTGACCCTGAAATTCAGCGACACAACGGTTAGCAACCATAATAGGAGAGAATCGGGTTGGTGTGGTGGCTAGAGTAATGGAATACCATCCCGTCTCGAACCCTGTTAGTGGCTAAGATTGTTCAGCAGTGTGCCAATCCCAACTTAGATGTGAAGAGCAATTTAAGTCCAGTTCCCCATCCGTTTAATAGGCCATTAAACCACCTCATATCGCTTTTCATTAGAATAGCCTAATGCCGATCCGAGTTTCACTCCACCCTCCCTACGTTTTCAAAATATTCTTACTTCTCCCTAAATAGTCGTCCATCCTTAATGGTGGTTATAAGATCCTTTTCGGCTGACTCCCCCAAGTAATAACAGCTCCGAATAGAATAATTAAATACATTTAAGAACAACAAAATAACACAATGTCACTAGGTAAAAGAACACCGACACTTTGCTTTTTTTAAAATTTATTTTTTTTTTAAAGTTCTAAAATTTATTCTGCCCGAAAAAAATCAATGAAACCTTCTAAATACTGGCGTAAACGTTATCGAAAATGTAGTGGTTCTCCCACGTGACGCCTGAGGAATTTCATCAATTTAACACTATGTCATCCTGAACATGGCCTCTATATCTGATTCCCAGATCAAAACTATCTCCAGAGCGTAATGTTATAAGGGTTTTACTAAGCAGCTCTGCAGATGATACATAAGGCTAGCGCATCTATCTTTTTTTGGCGTTATTTGATGCTGGTTCAAAATTGACTTCGAAAATGTGCAAGGAACATAGAACTAATACTAGAAATCTAATGGTTACCCCGTTTAATTTCCCTATTTACCAGGGAGTGGAACCTGGCGATCTAAGTGCTGTAACCTATGAATTTCCCCGGTGCCAAAAGTAAACACTACATTTTTTTAATTCCTTAATTGTTACTTCTCTTTGGGGTGTTAGAATTATACGTCCTATTTTCGTGATGCGAAGCAAACATGGCACAAGATCTGCACAACTTTTTGTAGCTGCATGCCTAACAAGCCATGATATATTGAAAACAATTAAAATTGTCTGGTACACTGCCGGAGCTTCATGGGTAAATAGAAAAGCAACACCTATCCAAATAAATTAACTTCTCGATGGCATGGACCACGTCAATAATGAATGCCTCTCATCGTAAGTGGAAAAACTCACCTTTTAATCTTGTCATTTAAAAAAAACCATCTCTAATTGATAATTTAAACTATAGCCTACAGAGCCAAATCTGGTCAATTTGATGGATAAAAGGATTATTTTTTTATAGCATCTAGATTATGAAGCTTTCAGAAAGTATAGGAAATTACGAACGGATGATGGAACGAGCAACATTTGAATCACTCAGCAAGATTCATTGCTCAGATAAAAGCCGATATGATTGAAAATATCTCCACAATATAAACATTTGTTATAGCTGGGATCTAACGAAAATCAATCTAAGTTTAGTCCCAAGTTCTGCGAACAAATTTTCTGCGGTACATACGCTGGGTGCATACATAGTGTATCGGAAAAAATAGGATTCACTATCAGGCGCCATTATGTTTAAAGTCCTCTTATTTCATTCGTGCTGTAGAAATGGTGGAACAAGGGAGAGAAATAGCAGATGATGTAGAGGATCAGGGTAAGCGGGGGAAAGCGTCGAAAGGGAAGCGGGCAGAGAAGCAGGATCACGCGGGATCATCGGATGTCGGGCGGAGAGAGGGCGCGGCAAATCGAGTTTCGCGGCTTTGGATCGGGGAAGACGTCGGCGGCTTCCGAGAAATGTAGAAGAGGTACATTACAGCGAGGAGGGCGAGTGCGTCTTGGTGAAGGAGGGGGGGGGGGGCGAAGGAGGGGAGATTGGGTGCGGAAGGGGGAAAAGGTAAGAGAGACGAAAAGGTGACCTCAAAAAGTGTAATAAATGAAGGCCGTCACAGAATTCAATAGAATAGAAGAACAAATCGAGAACAACTAAAGTTGGAAGACTTTGAAAATGCGCAAGTAACAATCAAAAGAAGCCGACTAAAGACTTTCACATAAGAGATGAGTAGCTCAAATCACAGCCCCGGTGCATACCATATATCCCAACTGACATTGAAATGGAGGGAAATGATGATTTTTCTTAGTATCATTTTTAGTAGATAGCCTTCAATATATCGTGCCGACCATTTGTCACTTCTGCCGAAAGCCCCGCCGATCGCCCGTCTTCGACCGCGGCCTATTCGTCGGCCGACCGGTGGGTACATAGGTGGTATGAGGCCTGAGACAGGCAGTCGGTGAATTGCTTGGTTGAGTGACGGGTCGCTAGATCTCTCCAGTTCGCTGTGATGACTCCCAATTCACAGGAACGCTATCGAATTCAGGATGTAGCTTACTCTGTGATCGGTCTACCCTTTGCTACTGGGCGGGGAGTACTCGTGTGTCAAACATAGCACTCCATCCGTCGGATGCATTTGCCAAAGCGAAGAAAATTTTGACAAAGGAAAATTTAGTTGATCATCGGTGGTTTTAAAGTCTGCAGCCGCCCTCAGTGGGGCTTCCAACAGGAAGAAAAGTTAAGTGCATGGAAATCAAAGAGTTTGTTATCAGATCGAAATTTGTTGAGATATGCTTACGCCGATACTATACACCTCTACCTACTTCCTCCACAACTTACTTACTACCTCTTTTACCTACCTTTCGCACTGTTTATCTCACCAGAGTGAATAAGCGCTTCATTATATACTAATAAGGACTCTACCGACTAATTGGAGGAGCGTACAAAGTGAATAGGTGACAGTGACAAGGAATCGTACTTCCTACTTCCTCCACAACTTACTTACTACCTCTTCCTAAATACCCAGCAACCATCAAACTGAGCCCAAGACATAACTGTCGGTAACATTCCCTCATATTATTACTTTAAACAACCGATATCGTGTGCGAGCACCTTTCGCACTGTTTATCTCACCAGGGCGAATAATAAGTGCTCCATTATATACTAATGAGGCCTCTTACGACTCATTGGAGAATCGTACAAAGTGTACAAGTGACAATGACAAGGAATCGTGACTCTTTAAAAGGTGCATGAATTATACTTTGAAAAATGTGGTAAACTTAAAGAAACACGAGTACCCAAGAGCCTGATGAGGAAGTAAAAGAGAAGGGTGAGCCATATTGCATTCTGGGATGGCTTGGTGGCGGAAGAGCTCGAAGGCGAAATAAGAAGCGAGCGAAGCACAGGATTTCGGTGGATGAAGGGTGGAAGGCGAGATTATTCTCTCTCTAAGATCCCCGAATCCCCTTTCATTCCTCCCAACTCTTCTTCCTTCCCGGATGCATTACCCCATCATTCTCCCCAAAATCCCCGTCACTCCTTCCAAACTCCCCATCTACACATCTCTATACACCTATCCAACCTCTCGGCAACATAATTCCCATCCCAGTGACTTAAACCATTCCTGTGCCAGAACTCCGAAGACAATCTTCTTTAGTTCATATTCCTCTCAGCCTCATTAACCTCACCAAACCCAGGGAAGCCTCGTTAAAATCCTCAACTACCGTATTTTTCACACTTTTTCTAGATATTCTCCCGAAATTATTCTATACTCTGATGGTCCTAGCGAATACCTCCAGATTTATTTTTGACATTGGAATAACTCAGGGAAAACATTTTTCCTTGGGTTGCACATCGTGGATAAAATAGGTACGATACGTTCTTAATTCCCAAATAATTTGTTTATGAATATAATGAGAATTAAGAAAATCAAGAAGCCTCCTAAATGGAATTATCAAATGCTTCTTGGCTGGCTCAACCTTATTGAAAGTGTATTGTCTGTTTTCTTCTTCTTATATATGCTCTTAATATACTAGGGGATTACATACATACCATCAACATACCTGAGAGTTATCAGGAGATTCTGCAATTTTTTCTTTGCATTTAACTGTTGAGTTCATTAGTACCTTCTGATTAAATGTTCAAGGCAGTCTCACGTAACTTGATATTAATGTATGGCATTAGCTAGACCAAAAAATATTCAATATTTCATTCTTTTACAAATTTCATAACGGTTTAGATTCCTCAGATTAAAGAAACGGTATGATTATTTTTTTTATAACCGACATATTACTAGTTGTTATACCATCCAGAAATACACCTTTCCTATGACTTTTGTGCTTAAAAGTATATTTTCAGGATAAAAATCTCTATTGAATAATGTGGAGTTGTTTTAATTTACAAGGACTGAGCACGTAATTACAGCTAATTAAACTTTTTCTTTAATTTTATACATTTTTCACATGATTTTAGCCAGGTACCAAACATGCATCAAAGCAGTCAACGTGATAAACCGCATCGTCGTAGAAAAGCAATGTTGTATTTTAGGGATCCTGGTTTTCCAATTTAGAATTGACTTATGCGCAATCCTTCATTCAATGAATCCACTGTAAGAGTTCCTCATTTAAACGTGGCAAGACGGGATGAAAGCAGCCCTCAACTCACGACAAAATACCCTCTCACTCCCACACCAGCCGGTTATCCCAATCCCAGCCAGTTTTCCTTAATTCATTTCCTGAACAACATTTTCGAGCTCATTTTTCGCGGAACTAATCTCTGCATGCCCTCCGCCTGCACGCTGCAGCCCTTCACGTTAAATATTGGCTCCCGACCCACTCTCCATTTCTGAACAAAACACTCCTCAGGGTCCCACCTTCCCTCTCTCGGGGAACGGCACCAATTTGCCCAGCAGCAGCTTCGATCCATCACAAAACACTCTCCCGAACCACCCTCCTCCCTCCCTCCGATTTCCACGAGTCATGCACCGCCCATCGACGCTACCCCCCCCCCCTGTTCCACTCCCCACTTTGCACCCCGCGCCTGCCCACCCTCGCTCGGATCCGTCCACGCCGCATCCTCCCTTCGGGCTCACGTCTTTTGAAGTCATTTCCCTGGCCTGGACATCAGATTACTCGTTTCAGTGCCGGCTGCAATCCTGCCATTCAGGACAACTCACTGCCTTGAAGCCTCGCATCTAACCAGCCCCTATCAGCTCTGATTCGCCGCTCGTCCAGAGTACAAAAAAAAACGACGCGATGTGTAAATGTGGATCTCATCCGAAGAAAGCCGACTACGCTTTAAGCCAAGAGAAACTTTTGATTAATAAATTCAAAGTTGAACATTACTGTTTCTCACTTATTGCTAGAAACCATCCAAGTTTAGTTTTTAATCAAGCGCACATTTAAGAAAGCCTAAATGTTCCACACGATATAAGAATATATTATTTTTTTAATTCCGATAAAAATAACGTTTATGGGAAAAAAATTCACGGAATCCTCCTTCCTTTGACTACAAGAGAGAAAATATAAAAAAAACGGAGATAACAACAAAGAAAAGACTACCTTCTTACTCCTTGCAAAAAACAAATTTGACTGGAAAAATGTAAGCGAATCGTTCTCTTGCGTTGGGACTTTAATTTAATTTAATTTAAATTGAAGGATCGCAATCATCCGTAAAAAATATTCACCCTTAAAATTAGGGGTTACTACCCCCGATTATCGTGATGATGCTAAACGAAACATTTATTAATGACAAATGATTCCACAATGGTTTTGAATTTTATCACTTATGAAGGAGAAGATATGTTGAAAAAGACTGTCTTTGGGGGTGAACCTTAGGGGTGTTTTACCCCTTAAAACGGATTCTCCGCAAATAAAAAAATGTCTCTTAATTTGTCTTTTCCTACAAAATGAGCGCTTTTTGAATAAAATCGGTTAGACACACGTGAGATACCTTCCTTGTCAGCAAAAAAATATCAGACGCATTGCCTCCATTATGGATAAAATAAAAACCTTATTTGTTCAGACTTGAATAATGCTTCCACTCTCACTACTGGCCCCAGTTGTTCTAATAAGATCATTCTACCACCTTAATACACTTTCCCCTGACTAACTTCCCACAATGCCCATACTCTACTCAAGTAATCCCGACATGATTCAGGTCTTAGAATGAACTAGCCTGCTGGGCACTATAATTCACCGGGGTACTTTAAGGGCGAGAAGCTGGACGACGAAAGAGGACACAATATACGGAATTCAAAGAGAGAGCTATACGATAAAGGAGTTATCAATGGACAAGTAGAGGAAAAACAAATACAAGAGATAGAGAGAGAGAGAGAAAACGCAACCCCTGACGAACGGTTTCATATAATGGGAGAGTGAGTTTCTGCAAGAGGGATAAGGAAAGGAGATGCGGAATACGGGAAGCAAATCCGAAGAGAGAGGAGCTGAGGGGTGCAGCCGTTTGAGGCGTGGTGGAGCAGCTGATAAGGAGCCGTTGTAGCAAGATCTCGGACGGAAATGAGACGCGGAAGAAGAAGAGGCGTTTGACGAGCTGAGAGCCAGCAGGCCAAGCCAAGAGTGAGGAGGCATGAACCAAAATATTCATCATGAAGCTGAATGATATTCATATTTCCAGGATATATTAAAATTTATTCACTAGTTAACAGAGCTTCCCACGGCCATTTCATATGGTGAGAAGTATTACTTAGTAAATGACAACAATAATCTCGTGAATCGAAAAATTATTTCAATAATTTTACAAATTCGGAAGATATATAAAAACAATTATGAATACCTTCACATGCTTGCATACTAAAAAGACTAGATATGTAACAAGACGGGAACATTGTAAAGGATATTTCCACATTACTTGATTTTAGTGTATGGCTCGCGGCTGTCACCTAGCTAATTAGTTTTGTCTAATCAGAAACTCGTTTAAGTTAAATGACACAGATTTTAAGTTAAAGACGTTTAAGGTAAAGACATAAACCGCTACTTTTATTTTCTCAAACCTGTCTAGGATTCTGCTCCGATAAACGATGATTTATGTGGAGAAAATTATATCCAATGAGCTTCTGATGCTAAGCAATGACAGAAACGATATCATCGTTGCAACATAAAGAGACAAAGATGTCAGGAACACGAAAGATTACCGCTGACTGACATGACCATTATAAAGCATTCGTCATCATCATCGGTCAACAATCCTAGGATTGGTTTGACGCAGCCCTCCACTCGATTCTTCTATCGGCCAACCTCTTCATATTGACGTAGCTCCTCTCTTTTATATCCTTCACAACCTACTCCATATACGTCATACGAGGCTTGCCTTTTCCATTCTTCCCGTTCACTTTTCCCTAGACGATTGCATTCATCAGGCCATCGTGTCTCAAGATGTGGCCCATTAAGTTGTCCTGTCTTCTTTTTAATGTTTTTAGTAGACATCTCTTCTCTCCCACTCTTCTTAAGACTTCTTCGTTTGTCACTCGATCGATCCATTTTATCTTCATCATTTATTATCAAGCATTAAAGGGTAAAAATTATTCCCGGCACGCTTTCATCCTGGTGCTTAGGCCGCCTCTGTGACCGGCGCGCGCCAAAAGTTGCATAACCACCAGGATGCTGTTCAACGTTTGATGCTTTACTTGTGGAATCACGAGATAGGAAAAGAAACTCCGCTTTGTACATTACACACACACTTTTTATTGGCTTCGACCATTGTTTCGACATCAGATATAATGAACATGCAAAATGCTTTGCAACTGGTGATCGATCGTCGATGTTCGTAAAACATGTACTTGAATGTAGACACTATATTAATTTCGATATTGAAATTCTACATGTTGAAAACAAAGGAAAAAATTAGATTTTCTAGTTCAATATGAAAAAACAAAAGCAATAAGAATTCTAATTTTTTACCTAGTAAATGATGTACTCTTTGAAAGTCATTCACCTCTTTTAAATTTTTAACGCTTGTACCACGTATTTAACTCTTGTTCTCTTGGTTTGAGTCATTGCTGTCCTTGTGTGTGAGTTCGCCTTCCTTTCCCGCCCCCTTCCACTGGTTCCACCCCCCCTCTCCATCTCACTGCCTTCCTTACTTTCCCTCCCCCGTCCCTAATTTGAGAGTATTTAAGGAATAGACATGTATTCTTTTGCACCTTGATAATGACATGTAAATTGTCGAAACCATGCTCGAAGCCAATAAAACGTGTGTGTACTGTACAAAGCGAAGATTCTTTTCCAATCCTACCAGGATGCGCTTAAAACCTGCTGTCATTAAAGTAACATGAGCTTTATTTAATTAAGTCATAAGTTTGTCAATTATAATCAAACAATTACAGCCGGAATATTTAGAAGAAGAGTTTAAATTTCATTTTTTAACTTTGAGGTGATATAAATGCAGTAATCCCATTTGGGGAAGATGTCCGTATATGCAGCTACGATAATTCTCAAAGTTGGTAAATATAAATGGTGTATATATAATGATATTTCTATTTTATAACTCGTAAAAATACAGAATAAATAATATGATTACCAAATGAACTCTGGGAGCAAATGGATATTCAATAAAAAATCAACTGAGCAATTTGCTGACCACTTGAAAGTAAAGAGCGAAATTTGAATTTCTTAACTTCTATAGGTTTTAGAAAGGTAACGTGAACACCCTTAATGTGTGTTTATAATTAGTGAAATGAAAACATATGACCCATATTAAATATGACCCATTAAAGATCCCAGAGAGCAAGATCTATTTCTATATTAACATAGAAAGTATTTTTAGTAATATCACGCATGCGAATAACTAAGATAAGCAACGTCAATGGCGTAATAAAAAGGCAACAAAATTCTACAGCATGACTAAGATGGGAAAATAACGCGAATCATTGGAAGAAAAGATACGTTATGGAGGAATTTATAATTCACTATTAGTGCTGAACGTATTGGTAGTGATGGGATAAGGTTACGTGGACTGATTCAAAAACAAACTTCAGCAGTATTATACAGTGAACTTATATTGAAATACCTGTAAAAACTGAAATATGTCATTTCCATCTATTTGCCCCACAATATGACCTGTATTTCGGACCCAATCGTCAACGATCTCCCATTCTGGAGGAAGAAATCGGAACTAAAAACTCACTCGTTCTCGGAGCGAAATCATCATGCACTCAAGGGGCATCGGTGATACAATGAGGCAAGAAACCAAATGGATCCCACGCGCAAAACTCATCCCGAGTGAGTCTGAAAGAAAAGGGGAATTTCGCGATCTCCTCCTTGCGTGCGTTTGTGAGAGCGTGCGTGCGAGAGCTTGGTCACTCAATTCATTCTCCTCATTCGCATCCAACCGCCTCTACGTGCCTAACATTGGTGATGCCGCACGGCACTCGCGTCCATTCGCAACCCCCTCTCTCCACACTCCACCTCGACCGCACATACTTTCCCCCTTACCCTGCCCTACACCTGCCTCTCGTCTTCTTTTTCCGAGAAGTGGACCACTGAGCACGCTCTTCCGGACCAAGAAGCCCCCGGAGGAGAGACCGAGGTGGCGGAAAAGGGCTTTTGTTTGCGCTGGGAGGTCGGCGGCTGCGAGGGAAGAAGAGGCGATGTGAGCACCGGTGTGTCACTCAGCGGAGAGCGAAAGAGGAGGTAATAATTTCACAGGAGGCGCATGTGAGGATGGGTCGCGTGAAAGAAAGAGGGTAAGGAGGGACGCCCGCCGCACATTTGGAAAGGAGGGAAGACGGGAGGGCAGCGAAAGTCCCTCGATGCACCCCGATTCCCTCTTACTCCCACACATGGAAGTCCACTTTTTCAACTTCCGCCCCTGCACCCTCTCATCCCTCCCTCAATCTGGCATGCTTTGTTCCGCTGAAGAAAAACGTGATGAATACGTTTCCCCGAGACTCTTAGAGAGTAGGTTATTCCTAACTAGCCCCTTTGTTCGTATAATCTGAAATGACCCACACACTCCCCACCCAACACCTATCGTTTAGCCTTTTTACCTGAGTCGCTCCCGCACCACCCCACCGCCCGTCTTTAATTATTTTTCACCAATTCTGGCCTCGTATCTCCACTAACATTTTCAACTGGCGAAAGAATTGACAAAGAGCGGATTAGGTTAGTGTTGTGGCTAGAGTACTTTTCATTGGCAAGCCGGACCCTTCATGAGTGCCTAGTGGAGAGCGATTCGAGTTCAGTACTCCGTCCGTGGGATGGGACGTTAAGTCGTGGTCCCCTAGGGGCCTGTCGTTAAAAGGCTAATGCCGACGCCGGGTTTCTCCCCACCCTACCTCCGTTCCCTGAAAACTCCTACCATTACCGAACTACCAACCTATCCTAAAATGGCGCAAATGTCCTCAGCTGTCGGTAGCCTACCATGAATAACTAAATAACTAACTTGAATAAAGATTTGGTTCAAAGGCAACGCCTGAGGCTTGAAGACACTTTGCTATAATTGAAATCATTACTAATCTAAACGTAAACAAGAAAGAGATAGTTAATAACCTTTAACTGATTCAATTATTCAATGAAAAACTAAAAGGAATAAAAAGAATTTTAGTCTCATATTTTTCAAAACAATTCCTTCTGTGGGCAATCGTCAAAGGAAACACTACCAATGTTGAATGTATTTAAAAATCTGGGTTTTAATGGCGCTACTTGAATAAATCAGGGAAATAGACGAGAATTAAATTCGGTACCTCTTTTTAAATAATGCTTCAAAAAATTTAGGACGCAAAGATCGTTTACATATATGGACGGTCTCGTTGCTGCATTGTCTATCATATTTAGTGGGTTGAATATTAAAAACATTTCTTAGGCTGGGTGTTTGGGAACATTGGGAGTCTCACTGAAAGATAACATTATTAAAAAAATAATCAGACAAAAATTTAGTAGTAGCAGATACTTAAAACTGAAATAAAATATAAAATGGGTTAACATAAAAGAAAAATGAAGATAAATATCACAGAAACGACATATTTAAATAAATTTCGTAGCGCTCTAACGCATTACATAATTCGGAGAACTTAGGTATGAATTTTACCACTACTCTGCTATTAAAATGTTGCTATAGAAAAAAAAATATCTGGAAGAATATGAGATCCATAATATAGATTTAAATGGCTAACGTTTTTAATTTAGCAACGAACTCTTGCTATTACTTCTTTCCTTCCATTGTATTTTTCTCCTTAAATATCCAATCTTTCACTTTCTTGTGGAGATAATCACCCGACTCACGTCTTTTCCTCTTTCCATTGGCTTCTCCACGTCTTCCTATCTCTCTTTCTTCCAGAGGTATCCTCCTGCAGTGCACAAAAAAATTAATTTCTCCCAGTTTCCCGAGAACGTTCTCCAATTTATAGGGGGAGGAAGGTTTTTCCACGCGCCGCCAATAGCAAAATCGCACCGCACCCGGCCTCCGCTGCGTCCTTTCTTTTTATCCTGAAGCGAGCGGTGGAAGCGATGTGGACCGCTCTGGATTTTGATTTGGAACGTAATTCGATTGTCACGTCCATGTCTGTCCATAAAGGGTGTGTGAGGAGGGGGCCAGGGTGTGCTTGGCCGTCGAACGGCGAGATCCTTGCCCTCCCCTCTCCTTAACCTCCGCCGTCTTCTCGCTCCGCTGGAATCAAAAGGTGAAGATTGATTCTAGCGACTCCAACGCGTGACTTTTTCTCAGAAATGACGGGTTACAAATGAAACGGTGGGTTAAAATAGGTAATGATTTTCAAACAACCCTCAGTAAATCCAAGTGAAGTAAAAAGGAGCTGTTTCGCAAGAGGCCTCAGTAAATAGATAAATTTTCACGTCCCTGGTTTTCGAAAAAGATATGGCGAATTTTAAAGAATTGAAAAACACATACTGATTTTGTTTTACATTGTAGCATTGAGCTCAGGGGTCAGTCAGACAGGCTTCGTAGTGATTTCAGCTTAAATATTCTCCAACCTATAATGAACATGACACCATATTAAACTTCATAAGGAATGATGTCAAATAGCCTTCATTATCAAATAGCTTCTCATTTTATAAATTAAAAAAATTGACGAAATCGAAAAATATATGCGATTGCTAAAGGAGCTCCTGAAATGATAATAAGGGATCGAGTCACCATTTAATTCAAGCAAGAACGACTATTCACAGATATTTTACACCAACGCACTTAACTTATGGATCATTAACATGAAATATTATCATTACTAAGTCCCTGCACTAACATTGCGCCAATAATGCACGTTGATGCTAGTAAAGATTTTTTATCCAGTGATTGGGGTAGGTGAAATTTCGCGATACACGCCAAGTACATGCCACGAATACGATGACATTGAGCTGTTCTTCTCTTTTCGTCGGGGGAACCAATCAAATCCTTTTATATTTACCGACGGTAAGGTTCCAACGTTCACGTGCACTATCGTCATCAGAGGGTGTCGCGTACGGAAAATATCAGGAAAAAAAGGGCATAAAAACTGCGCAAGGAGCGTTAAGCTCCTCCGGGTTCTCCCCCCGACCCCGATATTGCGACGGATATGGCAAACGTGTGGAGGTTACACCAACATCCCTTCCTTTTTAGAGATCCCAACCCATCCAGCATGTGGGTGAGTGCGAGTGAAAAATGTTAAGCATTACGGCGCTCAAAAAGAGGACGTGTTTGGGGGAGGGGACAACTGCTAGAAGACGAGGAAAGGACGAAGAGTGAGGGAGAAAGGAAGCTCCGAGTTGGGAGGGAAATCGGTTCTTTTATATATGTATTTGTACATAAAAGGACGGCCATTCTACTCCAGTCTCCTGCCCCCTCCAGTATTTCCGTTTTCCCTTCGGCAAATGGAAAGCGGGAAGGGATGAGGCCGTCTAGGGGAACGGGGGGGGGGAGGGGGGAGGGTGGCTAACTTTCGAGAAACAAGCAAAGGGACTGGGGGCCACGTATACGACCTAAGTTGCCAGGGTAAATTGGAGGCGAGCAGAGTCACATTGCAAACTCCTTATAGCCGCGATCGTGCGAGACGATAAGGTGACCGCAGGTTCAAAAGCATTACGCCCTTCCCCGTCCGCCAGGGGCGTTCGGCCGCCCCGCCCCCCGCCGCCAATTCCTCCTCCCTGCCCAGTAAAAACCCCTCTCCACTGGACCCTCAAATCCTAAACGCCTCCTCCCCCCTTTCCCCGCTCTTATCTGCACCTCCCGCCCAGGGACTCCCCGGGAAACCTCTTGGCCTCATCAATTCGCCGGCGGTCGCTTTCATCCCGCGACGCCCCGAACCACATCCGATCCACTCCGTCACCTTGGAGGGGATAGGAAATTGAGAGGAAAGGGGAATAGTTGAGGGCGAACTTCTCTCTCCGTTGTAATCCGACTCTCATCTGATGATGAAAAGGACAGCGCAAAGGCCTGGTCAACATGTACGCCACAGAAGCGAGGGGTCGTTAGAAGGAAGGAGTGCTCAAAACTCCCTCGACATGCCAAACGGACAACCAAAGCTGAGTTAGACTCTTATTCGAGAGACACTAATAGCAAGGCTAATCAGCTCTGTGAAAATCAACAACGTATGTGACACAACACTTGCACAATCGTTGCAAAGAAAAGTAGTGTGCACAATTTTCCCCTTACTCCCACCCAAGTAGCTATCACGATTAATATGCTGATATACTGATTATATAAATATACTGATTCCTAATTTGTATAAGTCGGCAAGCCACAAATATATGAAACCTAGTGCATCGGCAAAGGGAGCATATTCTACTCCAATCAACATTTCGTCGCTTGTATCGTGATACTACCGAACATAGCAGAATGGATAATGACTGGCACGAAATAGGACTCTCCACATCCATTTACGCCTCGAAATTGCATAACGACTAAGAGCCAACGTCCGAATTTCCTCTGCGATATAAAAAAGGACAACCTAATTCACCTAATTTTTAAGCAACCCTCGGCGCGAGAAAGCATATTACTCCCGCTGCAAAAGGAAGGAAAGGATGAGGAAAAAAACCGACGCCTCACTAAATCAAGCCACGCTAGCTTAGTGGCCAACCCATGTCAAGGATATCAAGAGCCGAAAAAAAATCCACCTCGGCCCCTTCCTCCAACCCTATCTCTCCCTCCGTACCCTCATCCTTTGAACACACACACACACCTCTCACTTCCTCCGCTTCGGCCTGGAAACTTCTCTCCCACCCGCGACTCTCCTTCCCACCTATAAAAAAAGGACGGGGAAATCCTCAGCTTTTCCCGGTCCTCACCCCACTAGCTGCCCGGGATTTCTTCTTTGTTGGATAGGGACCAAGGGAAGCCCAAGCTCCATGGAACGAGTAAGTATGAGAGCGGTGAGTGAGAGAGAGGGAGGGAGAAGTATAGGTGTGTGGGATAAACGAATGCGAATGGCTGCAGAAAAAGAGGCCGCGGTACAGGTTTCCAGGAATTGAAGTTGGACGGAAAGGTAAAAGAAGAACGGGCGGTATTCGGCTCAAAGGTAACCCTTCGTCGAAAAAAGATCGCAAGTTTTCCCGGCGTATGCTGGTAGTGAAGGCTGTTCGGGTGCTCCATTGGGTCAATTCCTCCATCGCTACTGACGTTTCAAAGAACGAGTCGTCATCTACCTATACAGTCTACCTACACCTATACCTATACAGGCCACATCCATCTGCAAAGCAGTCAAAGCCCGGGTCGTTAAGGATTCAAATTTTATATGTGAGCTACATAGCGTATTGGATTGTTCGATTCCGGTATTAATGCAGTTCCACCGCTTGAAATGATTACAATCAATATCACCACCGGTGCCCAATCCTAAGAACGGTGTCACATAGCTCTTCACTTGGTTCTCAAATCATCGGCTGATCTCTTCACATTAATATAATTCTCCTTTTTTCATCCTTAACTATTTCCCACATACAATTCATAGGTGGCATTCCTCTTCCAATATATCCATCAATTCCCATCAATGGACATCATACCCTCGACATCAACGACAATCATGCCCTCGACATCCAATCAAGTTGTCCCATCTTTCCCTTATTTTTAAAATAAAATCAGGCAATTTAATAGTTTTCTCATCCTCTTAATTATTAGTTGGCATTAGGATATTTGTATTCAGGGAGTACACACCGATGTGTTCCACCCGGGAGTTGCAACATGCACGTGCGTCTAACCTCATCTCGCTCTTATCGCTGTCATCTCCCTTGCTTTCGCTCTCTGCGAGATGGAGTGGGGTAGGTGAACAGAGGATGTGAAACTACCACCGAAAAGAGTAAACGCGCATGCACCTCTACACTTGGAAGGCGAAAATTAAGAAGAGAAGTGAAAAAAATGCAGGCATGGGGAAAAATAGGGCCTCCGAGGGAAAAGAGTGGCGTGGAGGGAGATTGGGAAAGTTTAACGGATGGACGGAGGTGGCGGGAGTGGAATTTCGATTTTTGAGCAAAGGAAAGGGAAACGGCTCGGAGCGGAGAAAAGACTTCTAACCATAAATACCACAAAACTTCGGACATGCTTATTTTTAGTTGTATATTAGGAGATCTTGGTGGGCCACTAGTGCTTCAAAATGGACGGGAATATAGTATAAGCATTTCTTGTATCAGATTACAACAACTAAAATTGTCTGTAGCCACTGACTACTTCTAAAGTTTCGATCTTGTTAATCAAAAGAATCACACTTAAGATATTAGAAAATACAAGCTTAGAAATGATACTGTAAATGACATAAACGATTCAACTCACCAAGGGAGAACAACATACGGCACTGCGGTACACAAACTTCCTTAAAATGTTATCACTAACAAAGTGCTTACTCCTCAAAAGATAAATGTTAAACCAAGGTGAATGTTAGGCTGATTAAATGCCTCACAAGCGTCTGAACATGCTTCAACATGATGAAATTAGGTTAAACTTTTAGATTTATATTCCTGTTATGGCGAAAAACTGGGGTAAGCTGCTTCACATTTACTCTTGTTAATTTGTAAAGTATTCCCTCCGTCCATATTACAAACCTAACTTGAGAAGATTAGAAAATATTTCTCTTCCAGGCATATATTAGATAAATATCGATAAATTTTTATATCTATCCATCCTTAATGCATAATATTCTATTCTTATGATCCCAAAAACAATACAAATGGACTACATATTGGGTAATTTACGTAAAAACAATTTCACAAGTACATACATCCATGCCCCTGGGAGAGACAATCATCCCCAATCAAGAATTGAACCCACGACCCTGGGATTGACAGGCGAGGAATTTACCCCGCCTCAATCGGAACCGGTAATTATATATTTAATAGAGCTTGAACATTTACCAGTAATAAAAAACACGATGAAATTATATTCTGTATCCAGAACCAATGCATCTAACGGAAGAAGAGATCGTCGCATCGAAAACTTGCGTCAGGGCAGACGAGAAAGGAAATTCGCGAAAGTGGAGTGGCCTTTTGAAAGGCGTACTTTTGAAGACCCGTGAGGGCGGAGGGGCGAGGAGGAGGAGGCGGCACGAGACGGAAGCGAGGGAGAGGGTCTGAATGAATCGGTTTAAGCACTTTTTAGGGCTATTGAAATGTTCCTTAAAGAAGTTTGGAGTTATTTCTTCCCTCATAATTTATATTTGTTCCCTGGTTTCCCTCTAATTTCAAACCGTTTTATTGGGCAGACGTGGTCGCTTTAATTACTTTTTGGGAGGAATGAATGCTTCAACTTACTCCAATATTCTATATAACTTTTTTATATAACGAATATGCTGTAGTGTTATAGGATAATGTATAAACATTTATTTTACGAGGGCAAAAGCATATAGGACATAGCATAGAGTACTTTAGTGTAAATGCGAAAACATAACGGACCTATAGCCTCAAAAATGACCAAAATAAAGAAAAATAACAATTTCATTCCATCTAGGAATAAAAATGTTTGGATTTAATTACTTATATCTGGAATTAATAACTATAAATGCATCTAAATGCTAGAATGGAAAACCTTCATAGCTTTAAACTTGCAAATTGCTATATTTTTCTAAGTTTCTAAACAAGATAACATTAAAAAACCAAATCTATTTTTTATCAATTTTGATAACCTCAACAAAAACATGAATGAATTTTTAATTCTGTTGACAATATTTAGCCCAATGAAATCATTTCCCCACGTAGAGTATAACCACAAGACTCTTGAAATCTGATATTTACAGATAGTATCATCCTGTACATAAAATTAAGCTGTAGATATAGTTTTCAGATTAGTACACAAATTAATGCTCAAAATAAATTTGTAAACCTTAATTCTTATATTCAAGTAAAATATATTTGCATCACAATATAAGTCATAGTATAAGTACACAGTTACCTTCATCATAATTCATAATCGCAAACAACCAGTATTTGATTCTTAATATTCACCAACAATCAATATAAAGCACTAGTAATAAGCATTGATGAGCTGGAAAAGGAGAGGCAGTTTTAAGAAATGTATTTTCCTTCTATAAATGCTCTTTTGAAAGGCTATGATATTGAAATGTAATTTCGAGGGAAAAAAGCACTATATCAAACGACTTAACTCACGCTTTTAAGAAGTAACTAATGAAAGATAGTGAAAACACTCAGCAGTCTGTGGGAGATTTGTCGACCGCCAGTAAAACACGCACGCGTCTTCCACACAATTTCCGTAAAAGTTGAGAGAGCGGCGGGCGTAGCGCTTCCTCTGTCCCCCTTGCCACGAAGATGAGAGTGAGCGAAAGGACGAGGGGGGATAGGTTTGAGAGGGTGGGGAGGAAAAAGGGGGGAGAGAGAGGGAAAGGGTCACCCCCCCCCCCCCGCGTATCTTCGAGTGCATTCGCTTGAATGTTTCCGAATCCACTGTTTCCGTCCAGGCAGCGGGAGGGGATGGTAGGTCGGGGGATGAATTTCCTCTCTCTTCGATATTACAAGGGGGAGAGACGGAGGAAGAAACACCCCACGTACGACTATCCCTTTCCACCCCCGCTAATCCTTTCCCTGCCCTCTCCCCCACATGACAGGAGGTAAGAGGGGCATTGAAGGCACAAAGCATTGGCGCTTGAGACCCCTTATAAGCAGTAACCTAGGAAAATGAGAACGGGGAATTGAGAGGAGGAGGAGAAAGTAGTGGAAAGAGAGTGGAGGGATCGCAAAGGAGTTTGAGTGCGAATAAGCGACGGCCTTTGCCCTTCGGGGAGAGCTGGGGAGTAAAAAGGGTTGCAGCAGAAATAGTAATATGGGTCGACATTATGAGGAAAGGCTCTCTTATTACATCCAACGTGGCGAAGGGGGGTGGAAATGTGCTGAAGGAGGGGTGGGGCAGAGGAGAGAGAGGGATGGGGGCAAGGCTGAGGTCAGGGGGAGGAGGGGGTGGGATAAAATAGGACTTTTGGAGGGAACTCTCTTCTGTTATTATATTGGGCGAGGGGGTGAGGAGGGCGAAAGCGGCGGGAGGAGGGGAGACGCCCGAGGACAAATTAGGAGTT
Organism: Platycnemis pennipes; assembly: GCA_933228895.1. NCBI lineage: Eukaryota > Metazoa > Arthropoda > Insecta > Odonata > Platycnemididae > Platycnemis > Platycnemis pennipes. The sequence goes on along the minus strand of OW121851.1, from coordinate 131,657,972 downwards.
CAGGGTTCAATGGCGGAGGAGAAGAGGTGGGGGGGGGGGCGGGTTGGGCGGAAGAAGGTCGAGCCGTCGCCTTTTACGAGATAAGAAAGTGAGAAGGAGAAAGTGAGGGGGACATTCTGGGAGAGTTTTCATCTAATTCGGCCAATTTTATTTCGTAATCTTGATGCTGCGAATGGAATTGAAATCTAGACTGAGAAAACCCATTTTTATCCCACGTGCTCGAACGGAATTAAATCGCTTTATTGCCGTTCAATCTCTCGAACTGCACGAGGAAAATCCAACTTCCCTTGTCGCGTAAATGAACGACTTCAAGGGACCATTAATAGTGCTTTGGTTTCGACCGCTTCGGCAAATTTTGAACTTACGTCGGTATCGTCAGTCAAACAGAGGATCTTATGTGAGGATAATATCAGGTTGATGGACTTCCCCATATTTAGATCAATCCATTGACGACGCTGAAAGTAATTTTCAAAATAATTGTATCGTTGAATAGACTTTAATCTTGCCTAAGAAAGAAATACGAAGAGAGAGGGTAAATGGAGAGAATAAAAAATTTCGATCACATCAAATTTAGGTCACCACATCGATGATGAAATAAAAACGATCAACGTAAAAGGTTTAAAAGCAAATTGAGTACCTCGCTATAAGAATGGAATGATCCAAAGTGCCGGGGGCTCAGGGAATTTAATCATGTAAGTTATTCAAACATCTTTTATACCTTTAGAGATACAGACCCACGAATTTTATTTTTTCAAATTCTCATCACCTTGCGAAACGGAAAATCGATCCTATATAACAGTTTTATACGAAATTGAAAACCTTTCAATTATCCTGAGCCGCGCCAGTATGTCACAGACACAAAAATGCCACGGCTACTTACCATCAAAGAAATATGGGGAGAAGGAAGGAATTCCGGTGGAGTAGGAAAGGAGGCTAGTAATAAAAAAACAACCGTGTTGAGAATAAAACGCCATGGGCTTCGGGGAATTGGACAAAATAAGAGGAAAGAGATACATGAGGGAGATGAAACTCCAGAAACGAGGATTAGAAATGGGTCGTGAGAGAGCATACGAATGCAAAGGAAGGAAGTTAGATAAAAGAAAAAGCCGTCGGAATACCGCTCACATACAGCTACGTTTGCATAGGCGAGGGACAGAATGAGATTATCCAGAGGTAGAGAGGAATGGGGGCTATCCTGTAAGGAACAAAAAAGAACTTGCTGTAAGGCACCATTTTGTTCATAGCAAGGGCCCATGACGGCTGGAGAACACAAGGGACATAGTAAATCCGGAGATATAATATCTCCGTCAAAGGATGTTTTCACTTTCAGGGCATTAAAAGTACCTCCACTGAACAGGATCTTGAATAAGGGACTATTAAGACATATATAAGTGGGTACGCTCAATTATGAAGTAAAAAATATATAGACAACCACGTCCAATATTCTTCATTCAATTACCACCAGCAACCACTTTGAAGATTTTAGTCCAAAAGACAGACAAAAGTAGTATCGGCAATATTATGATTTACTTCTCTCACTCACTCAGTGATTAAACCCGAAGATTGGTTTTGATAGGTGAGGGTAGACCTCACCCAGACTAAGCCACAGGCGTGTGAATTTCACACATTCAGGGTAGGGGGGCCAGTTCCTTTCCCTGGGCCACTTCGCACTCCGAGGATTTTTCATTCGGGGGCGTCCAAAGACTTCACCCGGATTTGAACCTGGGACCCTTCGATCAGTAGCCAAGCGCTTTAACCACCAGGCTACCACGCGCCTCGATTTACTTGTGCAAGGAACTAGTTCATTCAAAAAGATCCACTTTTAAATTAGCGAGAAATATTGAGGAAAAATTTTGAAGATGCAAATCTTGCGGGATTTCTACCGCGAATATCCATGGATCTACGCGGCAGAAATCTTGAAAGACTATCACTTTCAACAATGAAGCACCGCGGAAGACTAGGTACATAAGGAGACTGAGGGAAAATACTTGTCAGCGCCAAGTTGGAGACACAAATAGCGTTTTACTGGCTGGGAGAACGGTAGAATGTAATACGTAGAGGTAGGTATAAACTATTAACAGTATAAATCTAAGATAACGGAAATTAAATAAAATGAACAAAGACGGGATCGTGCAACAAGGAAGAAAATGAAAAATAAATTAAATGTTATGCCGAGGATAGACTAACAAATGGGAATATTGTGAGAAATAATAATTTTTCGCGGAGAATCGGAAGACGATCGGCAGGTGGCGACAGGGAAAGAAATGGGGTCAGGGAATACGGATTTGGAGCGAGGAAGATATAAATTCATTCATTAATTCAATTCGGTTCATTGATCAGTTCAAACAGCATACATGGAAGACGACAGGAAATATAGAGCTGAGTCAAATAAATGGGGTAACATAATTTGGTTCGACACAGAATCACGGAGGAAATTCCCGACCATGCTAAATTATAATGATATTTAAAATATTAGAGGATTTAAAGAGGAAGAAGGAAACTGAGTTGAATTTGAAAACTGCAAAGGAAAAAAACATTGAACTTGAGGTATCTGCTGGTAACATTTAAAGACAAAAAAGTGTTCAGTACAAGATGAATAGAAGAAAAACTTTGGTACGGAACATGAAAGACTTTTAAAACAGCAATTTGAATGGATGATTCAAGGAAGGTTAGAAGAATTTTGGACGCCACCAAAGTTGAATAAACAGAGGATAAGATATAGAGAGCGCAGGGTAAAAAAACATACCGAAAAATCAAGGAGACAAAAGTAAAGAAGTGAAAAGTCCAGTGCAAAAATACATAATAATGCCACAGAAGATGCAGTGTAGCTACACAGTAAAATTAAGTGCAAGAATGGTTAGGAGGAAAATAATATTATACCGAAGTAGCAAATACTAAAGACTGGGCTAAAAATTATTATATAGAAGATTGGCATGTTTTAAAATTTGTAAGAAGTGTAGAATAAGAATAAATGATGAAAGTGGTAAGAATTATGTAAAACTTTGAAGGTGATTTGTTACGCAAAGAGCTCATTCGGCGGATACAAACATTACCTAACCAGACATTCACGGGATTACTTCCGCTGTTGAGTTGGCAATGCGCATATGATGAACATAACATCACAAAAAAATGAGATTCTCGTGACCTTAGACATTATTTAAAATCATTACAGCATAGGACATAAGGTAGTGATTCTAATCCGATTACTTTGATAGGTATGTGACAGAGATACAAATGCTATAATAACCTTTTCAAGTTCAAAAGATGCTGCGAAGACCTATATTCTCAGCATCTATCCCCTCCCAATTACCATCATTTAAGGGGGTAACACGATCAATGTGAGATGCTCGAAGTGAGATTTGGCTTCTTCGCTTTCTTAAATAGCGGATTTAAATTTCTATTATGTTAATACCCTAATACCCTTTTGATTAGAGAACCGTGGGGTAATTCCTGGTTTAGAAAACCGTTGTCCTCTGAGAATTTCCTAATGCGCTCCGCTAGGACAACATACTCGGTAGCCTTGAACAGCAGCAGCCGTTACATTCATTAAAATATCCATCCTCAGAGACGGTATTACTTTTGATACCGTCTTCTACCTTTCGAGTGCCATCCTTGACAGTCGATAATGATGAATGAGAGGCCCTATTGACCCTACTTGAAATTGTTTTGAGGCGACGTAACATTGTAGACGTAGCAGTCAACGTAACAGCCAGAAAAGCAATGGTGAGATTCACAGGAAGCAATAGCTTTTGCATTAGTAATATCTAGTCAATAGAATACCAAGCGAACCAAAAAAATACAAGGCATGCACAGCAGTATTGCTACCTGGGCAGAAGTTATTACAAACATGAACTAAGGTACTTAAATTTTTGGTAATTTCGGTAATATTGCCTTAGTTAAATCTTATTTAGTAGCAGAAGAGGACTTAAGTGATTCTTGAGCAAAGATATAAGGAAAGGTTGGCACCAACAAATTATATGAAGCATAAAATTACTCGGTTACCGAAATGGGTGCTGGGAAAGTACGAAGAAAATTATCAGAATATAGGATTTGAAAAGTGGGGGGGGAAGAGAAAGGAAAAATTATGCGTATTAAAAATAGCAGTGATGCTGTGCTGAAATACTTTAATCCTATTTCATTTCATGTCATCTACTCATCATTCCTCGCACGCCCTTTATAAAAGTGCATGTGGAAGTATTTTTTGCCATATTTTATACAGAAATCGCTCAATATTGCATATATTGAGCAGAAACATACAAGCAGAAATGGCACAGACAAATTATCATATTTCTTTGAAAAGCTTGGGGGCTATTTAGCTAAGGGTTACTTCCTTCATTTAAGAGACAGCATTGTCGTGGAATAACAAAACTACTACAGTATCCAACGGTAGAACAATCCAGGGAGGAAAATAGAAGTCACTCTGTAAGAACAGCCCTGGTCTCGAGAGTAGGTCTTGAACATTATTCAAACAACGAAACCCTTCCAGCATTAAGGTTTTTACCTACTTGGAAAGTAAACAAGTTCCTGGTAGGAGCGAAACGGGAAGGAGAATGATCGCTAGAGAAGTGAGTGGAAGCATGACGCGTTGAGAATTGCTCCTTTTCCACGACTCGGGGGATGCAGATGGGGAGGAGAGGGGAAGGGATGAGGAAAAGACTGCCGGGATGGGAGGAGGTGAGAGGGGGATGGCATGAGGTTGGAGGGCGGGTGGTAGAGGGTTGCAGTGTGATGGTAGGGGGTTGGAGGGGGATGGTAGAGGGATGTAGTGGGATTGTAGGGGGTTGTATTGGGATGGTAGAGGGTTGTAGTGGGATGGTAGGGGGTTGGAAGGGGTAGGGTAGGGAGTAGGAGGGGGATGATAAGGGATTGGAGTGGGGTGGTAGGGGGTTGGAAGGGGATGGTGGGGTTTGGAGGGGGATGGTAGGGAGAGCCTCCCATTCGCAGGAAGGGAGTGGGATGGAGCGCCGTCCCTTTCATTTTGAAATTCTTCAACCCCTTCAAACTGTCTCCCAGCGGTGCGCTATGAAACTGAAAGGGAGCTTGCCGAGGGAATACGGCGTCAGCGAGTCACCGCCTCCATTTGAATTTTTCAACAAAGTCCCCCGCCGCTATTGGTCCTCCTCCAGCCCGAATTTTCTTCCATTACCCCCTCGCACCCCCACTACTTCCCATCGCCCACTTCCTAATTACACCCCTCTTGCTCGCCTTCCAGAAAACTGCCCAGATTCCTGCCCCTTCACTTCGCCTACCTTCCCTCTTCCACAAGCCGAGAACTTTCGGCCCTAATGAATAGTAAGTCAAGTGTGACAAAGATTGCGGGGCAGATAATTCCCTCGGGTAAGGGGACCTGCGAAGCAGCCAGGGTGTGTGCAAAGGTGGAAGGAGCAGGTGCGAGGTGGGAGGGGAGCGGGTGTATGCGGGGATGGGAAGTTACGAAAGAGGAGCCTTGGAAAAACAAGCTTAGAGCGCTGAAGACAATGAAAGGGAGCTACGCGAATAGATGAAACGAAAATCTACCACTTCTATGGTAATATGGAAAAGAGAATGAAAATTAAAAATTCTAAGAACTTAATTGGCACCCAAAAAACTGGGGAGGGATTTTGGGGCTAGAAATTTTGAATAATGGAAATGTAGGACACTAACGATAATCAAAGTCATACGCGGCGAGTTCAATAGCATAGCAATACGAACATAGTTATGAGACAAATCGCACTTAAAATACTCAAAAATAATTATACAAAATAAATAAATAAAAAAATAAAATATACCTACATAAATTAATTATAAATATATATAAACTCATCTTCATCGGTCAAAAATCCTAGGATTGGTTTGACGCAGCCCTTCAACCCGGTCGACGCACTCGGTGGCTTAAAGCTCAGCCCCGAGATATATATAAAAAAGAAATAAAAATAAACTACAGTTCATTAAGTTTAAGATTATTTATAGTTTTTTTTATAACCTGTTAAAAAAGAAACAATTCACTTAAAAAAAAGGCTACACTTATCTAAGCAAAATACATAAAAAACGTTACTGTTTAATTTCAATTTGCTTACAAATAAACAGAAAAAATTAATTGATAAAAGCAACCAAAACAGCTCAAAAACAATGTCACATGAGCCGTAAAATAATCAAAGATCGCTAGATAATGCCTTCTAAATTATTACACCAGCTGAAGGACGACAATTGAGTCTGCAGGAACATGCTGCGTCTCGCTCTAATACCGTTTAATTACACTATTACAATCGCCAGTGAGTGCGGAACCTCCGTAGCGCCACTCACCGAGGGTGGCGAAGTGTCTCGCTTAGAAGCCCGACACTGCCTCGCTAGCACTCCTTCAAGTCGTATTGCTATGTCAGTTCATTAAAAAATAGCCTTCACTCCGATAAAAAATAATACTGTCCATGTAGAGATTCAAATCCAGTCGTTTGGGGATGGAAGAAAATCCAGCGACCAAATCTAATATGGTCTGCATCACACAATTAGCGACAAAAATCAACTTCAGCGAATATTTATAAAAATTAACGTTTATTTATTTTATAAGATATGACTACTCATAAAAATAAACACTTAAAAACATTTATTTATTTTAATCCATTCAAGTATGTACATACGATAAATTTAAGATCAAATATATTCATTTTTTTTCATCGAAATTTTCAATACTATACAAAATTTAGATTTCTAAAGCCAATGTTAGTAATAATGCAACTCCATAACATCATACAAAAAATGATACTGCTCTCAAAATTGAAAATGAAGAACGATTCGCTGAAAGTGAAAGGTTAGAGCGCCTGAAGATTGATTTCCATGTCCCTGATGTCAAAATCGTGAGAGCGTGGCACCGGTGAGAAATAGCATGAACTTCTTAGGGATTGTTTGAAAGAAGGTGACGAATGAATTCTGCGCGCCAAAAAAAGAATGCAGCTGAGACGACAGGTTTGAAAAGAAGGGAAGGGAGAAAGTGAGAGTGGCGATGGGAATATATGGACCAGAGCACGAATGTTTAAGAGAGCTGCGCAGTACAATATGAAGGCTTTCTTGACCACTTTAAAGAAAACAGTAAAGGCGAGTAGCGTAACCCTGCTTGACTGTACATAAATATAGTTTATTACAGCTTTTTAGTTACTTAACTCCAGGACTGTCACCACTTCGATTAAAATTTACAGTGACATATAGAAAAATAGAAAAACGGAATCTAAATTGTCTAAAAATATTTCTCTACCGAACCTTAACTGTGGGAATATAATAAAATTAATATCATTGAAAAAATGTAGTATGCTAGTTGCCATGCATGATTCTATACAGTAACTTGATGAAGGAAACTGTTTCGTACTTGATTTATCCTCATAGACTCATCACCTATGAGTGAAAATTGTAATGAGTATTTCAAAATAATTTTAATATTTATGCTTGAAGGGATCTCTCCTTCCTATTGGATCAATTTTTTCCATTCAAATAATATTACCATTTTACCTAAGGCTATTTTGAAACAAAGTAATATTTTTAAACGCCAAAGCTTAATATATTTACTTATTAAAAACTTCCGTGACTAAACTATTAAACGAATGAGTAAACTATAATTTTCAGAAAAAGCTAAGATTCCAAGAAAGAGCAAAATAAAGTAATTTAAGCATTAATTCAAACTTATGAATTCATTTGTTTCATGATGACAAACATCGCTCTAACTTCGTTGTGTATACTTTTCTGAACATAGATTCCGCGAGAATTGGCTCCGTTTCACACACTATTTAACTCCTTGAAGACATGTTTCAAATCAATTTTAACTGCAATCATACAGGTCCCATAATTATTTGGCAACTTTGTCTACCTTGTGAACTAGAGCACATCAACCATGACATACCTACTCTTCTGCATTTTAGAGCGTTATCAGTATCAAATGAGGAGCAAGAACTAATTTAATGCTGACTATTAGAACTAAATGCCAGTGGTCCAAGCATCAGACAATTATTGGCATTGAAACTGGTCAATACAACAAAAAGTAAAATTAAAAAGAAATAATACAGCCACGAAAGATTCAGCAAGAGTCAAAATGTTTTCTTATAAAGATTATTTATGGCGATGAACTGGAAATGAGAACAGACAATATTTCGAAAGTCACGTTATTTACCTCCATATTTTTCCAAGGCTATTACACCATAGAGAGCACCTAAAAACATCTAAATCAAGAAGACAAATTGCTTTTAAAATCAATAACACATTCTTGATAATTGAAATTGGCTGGTAAAATTATCATTTTCAACGCATGGGAATAAACTAACCAAAAGCCTTCGCGTATGAAAGAATACAAGTTTTTTTATATCGAAAGAGATTAACGGAGTAAAAGCAAGGGCACATGCCAGAAAATCGAGGAAACTATAATTTTGTCGGAGTGGAAAGCGAAACCACACTCTTTGAACTTTCAGCTTCACAGAAAAAATTCACCACGACCAATTAAGCTGGGATAAATGGTACGGAAAAAAGACACGGTTTCATAGCACCCATGTGCGAACGATGGGAAAAGGGTAATAGGGTTTGGGAGTGCGGCCGCGGTACTGTGAAGAAACTTAAAAGGGCAAAATTTGGCCCATATAGGCGAGAGCATGTACATATTTTTCAAGCTGAAACAGAGAGCCCCAAAGGACAAGTTAGGAAATAAACTTTGAGCATGAGCCCCTTCCTTCTTTGATTTTGGTGGAAACAAATTCCCTTGGTCCCGTGAGATTTCGTGAGCTATCAGCAGACGTAAAAGTAGTTTAATCATTATCACAAGGTCACTAAGGCATTAATCATTAATCCTAAGGTGGTTTTGAAAATATTCTCCAATGAATTCTGAGATGTAGAAGTATGTTGTAAAGTAAGAGGCGGCATTCAGGATAGGAACTGGCATAATCTAGGATAAGGTAGGCTTTTTAATTGCTATGGAAACCAGAGAAAATGCCATGGCATGGTAATAAGAACCCCTAATAATTGTGAGCCCCATCACCCAGAAGACAGAGCACCATGGTTCTCGAGAGGCTGGTAGAGTGACAGACATCGCACTTCTAGTGTTGATAATAATTACCACGACTGCAGCAGAATTGCCATGTACAAGGTGAAAGAAAACCACGGGCATGGTCCCAAGAAACCACTGTTAATTTAATATTTTTTTATGAGGAAAAGAATGATTTGCGACGAATGTAAAAGGCATAAATGGGATGTATTGGGCAGACAAGGATGTGATTAAAATTGCCTTTGCAGTAAAAATCAAGTACCCTGAAAATAATAAATCAAAGGAGAGTAAAAAATTATGCAGGCTATTTCAAAGAGCAGAAGGTGAATGTCATGTGAGGGAATAAAGGTATGGAGAGATTGTCAAACCACTATTAAAAGAAGATTAGTTTTTTAAAGGCAGGATAGGGAACAAGTGAAGAGTAACATAGAAAAGAAGAGAGGAGGACAACATCGTGACGAGAAGTACATGACTGAACAGCATCTGAATTATATAAGCTTACTTCTTACTATAATTACTTCTCTCAATGCAGCGACCTTAGAGATGGCATTAGGCAACGATAGGGCAGGCATTAAGTAACATGTGGCTCGTAAAATTACACTAAAGTGATAGGCACCTGCTTCGGATTGGTTATCATACGAATTAGTGTATGAATATGATAAGCGAAAGAAGGACATATATGCAAATAATTAAATTGGAGAAGAACGACTGAAAGGCAGGTTTATAAGTCGTCACTTGAAAAAAATAATAATGCAATATTCCCTGAAGAAACTTGGTTACGAAGAGGTAGAAAGATAAAATAATTCGGTCAGATGAAAATGATAAAAGTGACCCACTCAGCAAAAGATCATGGTTGTAGGGTGGCTCGAGACAACCCAAATAAGTGAGAGAGAATAGAAATTATATTTCAGGGAACTAATGCAATGTGATTATTTTTGGAACAAAAAAGGTTATGCAGCAAATAAAAAAGTCGGGTTAAAAATAGGAAGAACTCTTTTAGCTTAAATTGATTTTGAATGCAAATAGAAGAAACATAAAGGCTCATATAACGAGATGAATCTCAAAATTAAAAATATTTTAACTATCAAAATAAAATGAACACAACAGTGCCAAAAATGCTTGGAAAACATTGATGAAGGATTTGTTCTAAAAAGAATATTGCTTACTTTGAGAGCAAGAATTTTTATAAAGAAAAACGAATCATTGAAATGAGGAAGATAAAGTAGGTAAAACTAATCAAAGGTTATAATAATCGTGTGAGTATTTTAAATAGAGATTAAACCTATTCTAAAAAAATACATCTTATTGTAAATGTAAGCTCCAGTAAACATTTAGCATCAAGAATGCACAATATCTTTTTTATCACCCTCATCCCAGTTGGGAGAGATCACTAGCAAAGGATCCTTTTAAGAATTTAATTAAAGCAATATGAGTACAGTTTTTTATGGGAATACAGATATGAAATTGAAAATATACTCTAAATTACAACTTTAAGGAAAAAAAAGAAAAACAACCCTGGCTTGGGTTGAATGAATTTAAATGCTAGTTATGATGAAAAGAACCTGAAATATGAAAGGACGGCCACGTGATTTCGTAAATTTTACGCTAATAACAGCATAAATATGATGATCGCGCAAATATAGAAAGAAATAGATAAAACCTCATTTACTTTTTCTCGTATTTTGCAGATTTTAGATGGAAAAGGGGACACTAAAATGAGTGGAAGATGATGAAGACAAAAAATCAGAAGAAATGCAAATGACGCCATCGACAAAGCTACTGCTTCAAAATGAGCAAATGAACTTGAAAATGAAAGTTGTTACAGAGGCTGGGTTGATGGCACAACGAAGGGAGAAAATGCAAATGTGAAGAGAAGGACAGAAGGCGAAATAGGTTTGAAGGATTAAACACCCTCTTCGGCGTCAGAGGCGTCAGATAAAGAAAAGATTTTTCATTATCATTTTATTACTAAACCAGGCTATAACTTGTGACATAAATGCACCAGTTTGATAAGTTAAACACAATAAAGAAGAATAAAGCTGTGTAATTTTCTCCATGCACGTATCTACTAGGGTGGGCCGAAAAAAAAATATTTTTTTAAGGACTGAATTATAATAGAGTGCAAAAGTTGCGTACCTGCAAATTATTGTCAGAAAAATATTGTGAAATATCATATGCTGGATCTTCAGCTCTCGCAAAAGGACTTAAGAATGGAATTAATGCAAAAACATCAATTCCTTTTCATGTCTTTGACATAAGCTGTGAGTAGTTTTCTCAGTTTCACTCTGCTGTATCGTGAATTTACATTGTGTTTGACTACTTTTTATAGTGAGTGCTAGTGGGTACAGTTTCAATTTGTTTTTTCTCAAGCCTCGGCACGTGCGTGGAACCAGTGGTATGAGGTGAGTGGTAGATGAATAGACCATTTGTAGCACTATCGGACGGTCGATTTTCTATGGAGTGAAAGATGTTAGCTAGAAATAATTTCTGTAAATCACCGTTTTTTCCGAATTCATTACAAATACGAAGCGTACATCATGGGGTAATATCCACTTCAACAGAAAACTGGAATTATATTCTAAGGATTGATATATGAAGCTATCACCTACCGTATTCTCAAAATACGGTTGGATTGCTGATGATATTTCTGTTAAGTAAATCGTGTTCCTAGTTCCTAGTCTCTTCATAAGTTGGCACACAAATGTTTTTGACTGTGTTTTATCGAACCGCTTAAGTATCGATTACACATTAATCTGATTTTTTTCTAAAGAAAACTTTACTGCGCACGCAAAACTCATTTTATCAACAAGATTCACGTTGCGAGGCAAAGTGGGGACAAAACTTCACTTCCTCCGCGAATCCCAAAAAAGATAGCGCACAACACAACGTGGGAATCTGTTTTTTTTTGAAAAATCGCTCGAGATTAGCCTCGTGTGAGCACATATTTTGGCTCGCACGAACAATTATGCGCCGTTCACCCGTAGCGGAGACTTTTTATCGATTCACCAAACAAAATGGGTCACTAATAAATTTCGCGAGACAAGAGGTCACCAGAACACACTCGCGAGCGAGAGAAGAGCTTATGAAGACACCAAAATAATGTTCGCGGGGGGAAGGAGGAGGCACACGAGGGCAAAGCGACACGGCCTTGGATAAGGGGGAGGAAGGAGGAGAAGGCGATGGATAAGATAAAAAGAATAAAGGCCAGGGAACGGCCCGAAAATAATACCAAGCGCGGCGCTTGGATCAGTACGGGTAGTGAGGGACGGGCGAAAGAGGGACTGAGGGAAGGAAAGGGGTTGTGCGGGTGGGAGGGGGCGTGGCTCACATGGGCCTTCACCCCCACCCCTTAGCCATGGAAATGCATTTTCGCCGCCGCAATAATTAAGCCCCGTAGAAAACTACAACTCATAACCCGTGAAACGCCGCCTCCCGCCCAGGCGAGCGGGAGGAGTGGGAGGACTTACATTACCTCTTCCCCTCCTCAAACATCCTCTCGTTTCCCGGGGTGATCCCTCCCTCCCCCCTCTCCCTCCCTCCTCCCTTGATTCTTTCCGTCGCGCGAGCATAAAGGGTCTTGCGGGAGAGAAATAGTTCACCGAAACAGGCGCGGGAACTCCTCCGTCTTCTTCTGAGGTCGCTCAGAGAGGCCCTTTGGTGAAGGCCGTGCGGATTCGCTCCTCGGTCGCCGGGGGGCTCAGAAGGCACTCGTTCGGAGTTCGCCTTTTCGCATTTCAGGCCGCGCAAGGAGAACTAGCTCGAAATGAGAGCACGGACGAACAGGGAAACTCTTCGGCACCTTGAGCTACGAGGGAGAAATGCCGAAATCAACAACGACCTGAAATGAAATATTCTCTCCTCCAAAAACTTGGTTTAAATTCGGATAGATACCAAAACATCTATATATAATGTACGGAAGAGGTGTAGGTGAGTGACCTTTCTCTCCCATTCTCTATAGCAAGTAAAAATGATTTATTATGATAAAACTTACTAACATGCATTCGTTTAATAAAATCCATGTTTATCAAATGTTTCTTTGTTCATTTATAAACTGCCAAGGCGTGTGGAGCAAAATACTACAACAATAGGCAAGGGGAATTTAGTTTACCTGCATAACGTAACAATAGCAAATTATTCATCTATGTGAACTCAACACTATCACTTAGATGAATCTCTGAGATATTTGGACATTTCTCATTGTTTGCTCTTATAGTAATGAGCTATTTGACTTGATTAACGTAGAACTTCGCCTGTATAGATTATATGCAAGAGTGGAAAAATGACACAAATTGGGGCAAAATAAGAGAAAACTTTAACGTTTATTCTGAGTGATAAAATGAACAGGTCAACTGATCTCGATATTTCAGGTACGAAAAACAAAGAAAACATTATTATGGTGAGAGAAAATGAGAAGTGTTCCACAGGAGAATAACGTTACTCGTAGGTTCCCCCATTCCATTCTGGAGTGCAGAGAGATTTGAGGATTCAAAAATGAAAGAGAGAATTGGAAAAAAAACAATCGCGTCTCTGTTCCTCTTGAAAACTAAAGGGATCCTAGAAGACCCATAAGGCTCACTTATAGAAGCTTAAAAGCCTGAAATATACATTACCATTTCCTTTATATAATTGCTACAACCTTTTAGATAATTTAACGCATACACTATTTATAAAATAGATAAATTATATTCATTGTCATAAGCCATTTATTGTAGAAAAGTTTGGTAAGGTTTATGGCAGAAGTAAGCATGTTAAAAATGATGTATTTTCCACTACATATGTTTGAGAATTCTTCTTGCAAGTGAAAATGCTGGAAAGTATTTATAACTCGCTAACATTTACCACCAATATCATTTTCGTACTAGTCTACTAGTCAGTCATTTTTATCTCCTTCCAGGAACATTACTGACAAGAACCTTTTTCCAGCAATGACTAAAATTAAGGAAAAGGATTATACTACACTTTTTAAGTACTATATCTGGACAATTTAATCTCTCTCCACAAACACCCAGTATAACCCTCGAAGCCCCAAGTATAGCTGTTGAATTTCATTCATCGGTGAGTTTAAAATAAAAGAGAAGATTCACTAACAGAGGAATTTTCAACTTATTATGACGAATATGTTTGACGTGGAGCTTTTAAAGGACCTATGACGAATTATAATGGAGAATAACGCGCACTTACAAATTTCACGGCGCAGCGGAGAAGACTTGCGAAGAATAATACGCCTTAGATGGAATAAAACGCCACACTGGTCGACGGCTTGTTCCGGTTCTCAGAGAGATTTCAAGATCGCTTCTCCGACAAAACTAAGAACGTCCACTTCCCGGAGCCCTCAGACCACTCCAAAAGCTGAGAGGATAAAGTTCTTTGAAATATAATTCCGTGTTCGTAGTGGGAGAAGAAAGAGATACACTTATCATAAGTGATGCGGTCATCACAAGAACACCTGCAGTACATTATGCCCTCGGTAATATCACACTCATACAAAGTAGGCATGCATTAAGAGCATAGTTGTGTAAATATAATCAGCGCTGAAAAAATGTCAAGAAAGCACAGACGGAAATTTTAATCTGCAAGTTTAGCGTTAAAATTAAAATGTAAAATTACATAAACTAACCTGCTTACTGCAAAGTCAAATGCACAGTAATGACAATTAGTTCTACGCAATGTTGCTATCAGTGTTGCAATACACATATAAAAAAATAACAATTCTTGGCAGCCGATTGATGAAATGAAGATCGTATTTTATATTTCCGACTCACCCGAAATATGACTGAGAATTCTTAACAATGCCACTTCAATATACCGATGCAGAAGCAACCCTGAAATATGCAAGCACTCAATGCACTTCATAATATGTGAGGGCTGCTATGCCTTCTCTGTAAACTCGCCATAATTCAGCTCATGACATATTGCATTACAATATTGAACCGTATCACATACGACTAAACGCGGATCTACATCGCGCGATTTTAGTATCATCACAACATCTGATTTGATATCGTCACCATGTTCACACTTGATGATACAAGTATTACGAGACGAGCCCGGAATTACAATAAAATGCGACACTGTGGGCATTGTAAAGTGTCCCTACTCCAAGTTTAAGAACTTTGTTTGTTATGCATGGATTGAACGACCTTGGTTTCGTCTAGGTGAGCTGCAAAATTAATTCCAATGAGGCATTGAGAATGGATGCGATTCAAGTTGGTTATTTCCAAAACTGAGATAAATCGAATACGATTGATACCAGTGAAAATCGCCTATTTGATTTCCTTTGTGTATCTAGAACGAATATCTCATGAATATCGATGCCGACTCCTCATTTTTCGTACATACCCTTATATACTACCCTTCAGTGCCTCTTTATAATCCTCTATGCCTATCCTTTACACAGTATTTCACAAACTTATGGAGGGAAATTAAGGCATGTTAAACGCCATGCTTCCCATTAAAGCGTGGCGTACAGGGTGCGTCTTTTAAATATCGAGAATATTTTTGTTCTGGCGCAACTGTCCGCCGGAGAGCGCTGGGACCGGTTGGAGTCGGCAGTGGGGGCTTTGAGCTTGAAAACGCTCCACCCGGCAGTCGCCTGCTGGCTTCGGTGGAGGCAAAAACATCGCGTGGCGTGGACGTCTGCAAGCAAGTGTGTGCAAACTCAAAATGTAGCGAAGCATTGAACAGCTTTACGCAATCAAATTTTGTGCTCGCCACGAAAATCTGGTGCGTCAACACTGGAAATGATTCAGCAAGCGTACGGCAGTGAAAGCTTATCACTAGCTCAAGTTTTTAGGTGGCACAAAAGTCCGGGAGAGCGCGGAGGACGAGCCCCGCGAAGGTCGCCCGTCAACCTCAAGAACCGGAGACAACGAAGAAAGTGTGCTAAGCGAGCGCCCTACTATGTGAGCTACGCCCCATAGGGCGTAGATCAAAAGATATAAGTATATTGTTGTTGTTAAGCCGGTCCGTGCAGGTTTTACGGGATTCCCTACGCCTTGGGCAAATGCCGGACCACGGGGCACTCCCGTGATCAAACACTCTAGACGCCTATGGAAACCGAAAGACTGAAGGCCATCAGATAATCACCAAACCCTGAAGAGGATGTTTAAATCCTAGAACAGGGCTCCCCAATAATGTTAAATTGGTTATTGTTTGTTATTGTTATGCATATTTATATTTTTGATATTGGGGAAAATAAACTATTTTTGAACTTGAACTTGAAGAACGTGTGCGACATTTGCTGAACTCGGACAGGCGTTTAAGTGTTCGTTCGATCGCGGAAAAGCTGGGATTGGATAAAATGGTTGTGCGCAAAATCATCACTGAGGATCTTGGGATGAGGAAGAATTGCACCAAGCTTGTCCCAAAAGTTTTGACGGTCGAGCAAAAGCACAAGCGTGAGGCCGTTTCAAAAGATCTCTTGGAACGCTTGGAACTGGCAAAAAATGGCATCTTAACGATTCCTCAGCCTCCCTACAGCCCCGATCTTGCCCCAGCAGACTTTTTTCCCTTCCCCAAAGTGAAAACCGCCCTCAAAGGACGCCACCAAAGGGACCCTGGATGCTGTCAAAGCGGCTAGCAAACATGCTCTGAAGGATGTTTCGGTTGCTGACTTCCAGGGAGCGTACGAAGCGTGGAAAACTCGCCTGCAGAAGCGTGTTGATGCTGAAGGAGCATACTTTGAAGACTAATAGAGATTTGTAGCAAATCTCTAATAATTTTTTTAAAATGAATTTATTCTCGTTACTTAAAATACACACCCTGTATATCACTGCATGGGTCGATGACCCAACACTTACCAGCAATGGAAAATGAATGTGCTGCCAATCGAAGCGAAAGACATCCACATTCCACAAAACTGAAAGCAATTGACAGCAAATGTTGTAAGGCAATAAAACTCCGGGATCACGGAGTTACAAGCCGAGATCAAGGAGTTTCTTCTGCTTTTATACATTGCAATGCACAAGTTCAAAATTAGATGCAACGTAAAAAACCAAATACGTTATATTACGACCACTCACTAAGGTTGGACTGTGAGAATTTGAGATTATAATGAATTATTTCATAGATGTGAGTTCCTGAATTCTTTCTGCTTTAGGTTTTGAACAAATAATTAGAACATTTTTTTGTTAACCACTAAACATATGTTTCGTCAACCATAGAGCTTTTATTTCGTGTAAACTGGTTGAATATTCACGCAGGTTTTCTTTATTACAATTAAATTTCAAAATTGATACTCGATCATTAATGTTATTCTCCCCTTCATTAATTCATACCGAGCTGTTGATTGGCCATAGGGGAATTGACTCAAAACCTTTCCACATCATTTCTCTCTCTAGCTCGTAAAGCAACACAGTCTCTTCCTTACCTTCGTGTCTTCGGAGTGTCGGCTGACGGCCCAACTAGCCTGTGAATAGCCATCGTGCGTCGGTGTACTAAATCCGCATCGCTTCCGTCAACGGCGGGCGACTACTTCGACGCTCTAAAAATTACAATGCACCGATACTGGATATTTTGAGTTCCTCTTTAGTCTCTTAGATTCTCAGTCAGCTGTCACATAAACATTATCTTGTGCACTCTTTTTTGCAATACCTGACGTTTCCTTAGCAGTACATCATTTGGCCCGTACGCTCTTACGAGATTATTAGCCACCAAATATTCAGATTATTACTAAAATCATTCCATTGAGGTATGAGAGAATTTTCTCAGACAATTTTCAGCCTAATACACTAGAAGAGACAAGTCATTTCGTTTCTCTACTGAAAGTGCCATACCATTTTCGGTGCTTTGTTAAAGGGTTGTTAGACAAGTCAGTTTCACTCCCCAAATGAGAATAGCACTGAGTTGTAAAACTGCACAAGTTAAGAAAGGAACTACACGTTCTATAGAAGGGGGATGATAGACAATAGGGAAATAAGGATAATTTCGACAAGTCATATGTGTGTCTTCAATGTCAAAATTCAATGAATATGTGATGAAGTCAAAAACAGGTAAGAATATCTCGGTTTTTCATTTGTATCTATTCACTCCCGCAAGGGATTCTGAGTTCCATTGCCTTACTCTTTTTTTTCCTTTTAATCCATCAAATTAACACTAAACTTCACCCTTAGATCGTTTCGGATGGAGTCAGCATCGTCATCCGAGCAGCTGTGTGTGTTAATGTAATTTATACTCCTATTCAACATGTAACCCGTTTCTAACTAAGTTGATATAGTCCTGTATTTCTCAGAATAATTCCTGCATACTACGTCTAAGCTTCAATGGTGAAACCGTTTTCGTACCGCTACTTAATGAAACAGCAAATTTTGATTTTTTTCACCACCATTATTTTTCGTTCTCAACCCCGAAACTCCTCCCAAATTTCCAACGATGAAAACGAATGGGCAGGGTGCCTTTAGCACACCCTAGGCTTTTATTGTGACGTCATCCCTTTCAACTGTAAGCCGTCCCACAGGAGTTGGATGCATTTTCGGAAGCCACCCCAGCATGGGCAGTCGCAGTGTCTACAACTTCCGTGCTTCTACTCTTCGGCAAAAACGGTTTAGCTGTACCCATCAAGGAGAACTCCCATTTCTCCAGACACGCGTCAGGGACAGATGGACACAGATTTCCTTCCCACTACCTTCAGGTCGTAACCCATGAGGAAGTATAGCATTACAAACTGCCATAAAACAATGCAATTGAAACTGCCGTTACTTACAAGTGACACTAAATAGCCATAAAACCTCCCGATTTTTATGAATAAGGCACTCACAGATACCCTCTCCACACGAATGAGCGCGCTAACAAAAGACGGAGAATGGTGAAAGTAAATACATATAGAGAGGCACCTCCTGTTCTAGAATGCAAATTCTGACTTTAGTATTGCCATCTACCAGAGTGCTCTTGACTCAGTGACTCGAGATGAGTGGTTGCAGAGCAGAATGCAATTCCAAAAGATCGATGGAGTTACTATTAAGAACCTTCCAGGAATTCATATCGCGCTCTTTCCGTAAATAAGTGGCTCGGATCTTAAATCTTAGGCAATATGATTTGCATGAAAATTTGGAAGCGCGAGTCTCTAGAAGACGTATTGCTGGAGCCGTCACAAATGCGTGCTGCTGGAGGCAATACAGAGAACGTGGCGCGCTGAATTATAACGGATCTGGAGATTTGTGAATCTCACGAATCACCGTGAAAATGCGGAAGTGTCTGGGTTGTCCTTTTCATTTTACTCAATTGTTCCACGCCTCTATCCACGCAATCCGCTATCCACCTCGAGGGCGTGGCAGGGAGCGAGTCATCTTAAAGCATACAACGCATACTTGCATGGTTTTACTGTATCACGTAAACAGAAAATTGCTAGGAATAAAACAGACATGCAACTGCCACCATTAGCTAAGTAGTAAGTTTGTGCAAAGGAATACAGCTGTTATTAATGGGATTGGTATTCTCTTGAATAATCTACTGTATATTTTATATCAGCATGAAAGATTGCAGTCAACCCTGGTGGTGACCCCTATCCGAGTTCTCTCAATAAATTTGAAGCCATAAGTAAATTTTAATACGGACGTTTTGCATAATGCAGCGATCATCTTCATTCACGTTTTAGTTTAATGAATAAATGTGACTTGTATGGATTCTTTTTTATGATTTCGGAAAACTTTAAATAAGGTCTGATAAAACAAAGCAGTGTCATTCATTTACTTTTCTTCCCAATCTCTTGACCCAATCTTGAGTAAGATAGGGATTAACAATAATTGTTTTGCTCATTGCATGTGACCGATCGATTGAAATGGTTGCGCCAAAGTCATCTTTCGCAAAACGGTAAAATGCACGTACAAATTTCACTTCGGACACTATCAGACATTATTAAATAATCCATTACATCCAATCCATTACGTAAAATCCATTCCTCGCAAAATCACTGCATCTTACTAATCTGAGTAACTAAAATTAAAATAACTAATCTGCAAATTAGCGACTTTTTCCGTTGGTTTCAAATAAATAAATGTATCAGATTGGATTTTTCCTCCAGATTTCGAAAATGATCTTATAAATTCTGCGTCACGTCAGGATTGTCCACAAATCACAGAAATGTGAAATAAAAAAACCTATTTTTTAATCCAATTGCTGTGTGGCAGAATTAGTAATCCGTTGAAATTGTTTTCTGGAAGGAGGAAATTAATGCGTCAGAAGTATATAAACATTAATACGTAACTGATAAAAATGAGCTTTGTATATATATATGACGTAACAATTTGCCACCCTCGCAAAGGTGAAACGTAAGCGAATGCCTTTCGCGGAAGTTGCTTACATTCAATTCTTTCGGAATAAACTAGCAGATAAGTACAGAGCATTGACTCCTCGCAAAGCATGTATGGAGGGGATGAAAAACAAAGAGAACTGGAAAAGAGGGAATCGGGAATCAATGTAGTTTGGTGTGATCATAGTGTGACACAAGCCATCAAATCACAGTGACGGCTCTTTTAGTGAAGCTTAAGGGTCATGCCGGTGTAGTAAGCGTCACACTGTATACACCAACATCTAACCTTCCAAGACTTACCCAGCATTCCATAGACCATCCATCACCGTCCAATGTCAAGACCACAACAGACCCTGATTCATGCGGTAACAAGTGATGAGATGTACGAACCAGACAGCTGGGAGGCTGAAACACCAGTGCCATATATCCGGCATGAAATGAATGATTCTGTTCGCTATCTGAATTTACCTAATGGTGTTTTAGCATTTGCCTAAAGTTTAGAATTTACCTCAAGTTTTATGATCACAGCTTTATGAAAAGAATTTACTGTTCTCTAATAAAAGGTTCCTCTAGTACAGACTACAAGTAGCTACGGTTAACTACGGTTACGATTTTTTCTCAGGAAGGTGGTTCGGTATATTTTCGAGACATTCCGTCAATTTTCACATACTAAAACATTGTTACAATTAAAGAGAGTGGAGGTTGCTTATTGATCCCTGAAAATCCAGTTTAAATTGCACTTATTATACAAGAGTGAATTCCATCCATCCATTTCATTAGCTCATTATATGACTTTGAAACGACACATTAAATGTTTAAAGTTATGCTTAAAGTGTGTAGTAGAGGATCATGAATGGTCTGTGAAAGGGATCTCTTGGTGATTGGAATACTGCTTGGCCAACAAGCAGCCAACGCCAAATGTCCATGTTTTTTGTGAGTGGGACGGCAAAGCAAGGGTAGATGGAACATTAAGTTCGGAAGTAGTGGCCAGTCAGAAGAACATTTACACCTGGCGAAAAACACTGCTTCACTTCCACTGGATTATTTGCTTGAAAAAACTGTTGTCACAGTTACACATCAAACTTAGCTTAATGCAGTAATACGTGAAAGCCTTGAGCATGGGCTGTAAATGCTTTCAGTAAATTAGCAATTAGAATGATCCATTGCGTAGGAAAGGATTAAAGCCGGTATTTTTATACGCCTACAAATACAAAAATTAACAGCGAATGACAAATTCAAGAAAACCATGAGTGAGTGCAAATTTAGGGCATGACTGCATTGAGAAATGCTCATGTCCATATTTATTTTATCTATTTTTGGAAAATAATTTGTGGAAAACCCGACGAAAGATAAAATTTTGAATGTTTTTTTTTGGAATCTATGGAAAAATTCATTGAGATGCTCATCTCCATTTCAAAACAACAAGACATTGCATATCAGAGTAATAATTACCTCAACGCTATTTCACAACATGAATCACAGTGCAGGCATAAAAATAGATCATAATATCAAGCTAAAATTAGTTACAATCATATTTACGTGTCTCTACTACTTGGCTTTGACTTTAAAATAGAAATCTATCCTAATAAGATACTATTAACTTGATAGCTAATATTGTCAACCTAATAAGGATATAAATTAATGAAAGTACCAGATATGTTATCCAGGTGCAAGATTGTCTTAAATAGAAAATATACAATAAGATTCCACGAAAAAGACTATTGAAATACCACATGTGAAAACAACACACATTCAAGGGGAGGAGGATGATCTAAAGAATTAGCTGTTGACGTGTAAAACCAAACCACCTCATCCATTTTTCCATAGAGTTTACCTTCAAAAAATATCGAGCGTAAATCGAAAGGGGATTGCTTGATGCAGTGCAGAGAGATTTGGCTTTCGTTTCTCCTTGTCCGGAATAGTATACCATCGGTGACAGGATTTGTAAGCAGTAAACCGATACTCGATTGAGCGTTGTGAGAAGAGAAATTAATGATCAGCACTCATATCAGCGTGGTAGAAAAGAGAAGTCTGCTGAAAAATATAAAAAGAAGACGGGACAACTTAATCGGCCACATCTTAAGACACGATGGCCTGATGAAGACAATCGTCGAAGGAAAAGTGAACGGGAAGAATGGAAAAGGCAGGCATCGTATGAGTTACATAGAACAGGTCGTAAAGGACGTGAAAAAGAGGAACTACGTTAATATGAAGAGGTTGACCGATAGACGAATCGAGTGGAGGGCTGCGTCAAACCAATCCTAGGATTGTTGACCCTAGATGATGACTCATATAACCTAATGAGATGTTAAACCATGGACAATTTTCTTGAATGTCGTTACGAGCAGGCTAGTGCCGACGTCAGATTTCATTTCATCTGTGTTTCCTGAATATTTTCTTGCTGTATCATACTATCCATCTATCCTTAATGACTGACGTGAATGACGTCAGTTGTCGGTCTTTTCCCCAATGTAACTACTCCTAATCGAATATATAAGCTGAACTAAAGATGAAAAAAATCTTACTAGATGAATCGGCTCAAGTTTAAGAATGTTAACTTAATTTCGGTTGCATCGCATATGCATGTACGTGAGCCCGTAACTTATCCGTCCTCGAGCTAACCCCTAACACCTCCTCAGCCCCTCCGCTTGAGCAGCCGGAGTGAGTAGGGTCCAGTACCTCAGCCTCCGCCCCCCACCTCCCGTCCCGTAATCTCCATTCCTCTTGAGCCGCCCGACTCCTCCCAATCCGGAGACATATTGCACGCCCGCACATTTCCCCGGGGAACATTTTTGCCCTCCGCCTCTTTCTGAGATCACCGAGGGACGCTCAACCAGGAGGGTGGCAGAGAGTGCAACTCAAGGAAAGTAGGGCGGCTTTGCAAACACAGTCCCACGGACGCCCCGCGGAGTGACGCACGGGTTCCTCCCGACTTCCGTTCCCGGGCGGGACAAAGCGGCGGAGGGGAGGGGGGAAGGAGGGAATGGAGGTGAAGGGGGTGGGGGTGGAGGGAGGCACGATAAGAGCGGAATGGGGAACATGCACTATTTTTTATAACTTTTTGAATGTGAAGTTTATTAGCTAAAATGTGCTTGGCGAAATTTTTGCTGAATAATTAAGTTACGTTACAAAGATATTACTCTTTGAAAATTGTACTTTTTTCGGCAACTTAAAAACACGACTCATTGCATGACGTCACGGAACGGTATCACTAAGGTCGTTGTTTATCTGTTTATGCGTGGGGGTCAGTTGTTAAATGGATAATTGGCGATAACGTATGTATTTATCTCATTTTTTTATTGCAATAAACGATTGTATTTCGAATTTTTTATTTACGTAGCATGGATGGTAACGAGCAAATCGTCCATTAGTTATATAATGCCTGTTTAGTGCCCAAGAATTTCTACTACGTCTATGCAATCGCTAGTTTTTTTTAAGAAGAACGCCGCTACAAGGGAGTCAACCAAAGGAAATGGTCGGAATTTGCTTTTTTAAGTATTTTTTCAGTCATCGTTTCTTTCGAGAAACAGCTAAAAACCCCAAAACAATATATTCACTTCGTTTTCTTTTAAATCTCCGTAGCAATATGGAACGTATACCGAGCAGTGACGTCAGAAGGCGTTTCAGGTCACGTGACTTTCGTCGATTTTCGGGAACATTTTAATATCATTTAATAATCTTTGTGGTGGGCGTAGAAAATTTTGGCTTATGTATTTGAATTGGTGAGAAAATTTCGCATCAAGTACATCATTAATCTTTGAGAAACAAATTTCATGCATATTCCCCATTGTATCGAGAAGGGGAGGGAAAAAATGGCGGCTGGGTGGATGGCGAGAGGGGACGAGCATCTCACATCCGCCACGCCTTCGCATCGTGATGAATCATTAATTGAATAACCCTTTTTCACATCACCTTTAGGCTCGTGCTTTCGGTAATTAGGGCCTGCAATTAGAGATGGGTCACCCTGAAAATTAAATCCGTAGTTTTCGTGAATTTTCGAGGCCACTCACGTCAATTACCGTGGTGATTTACTTAATTCATCACGAAATCCAAATACAATCGGATCAGCTCATTAAATGCTAAGGTTTCATCCAATCCCAAAGAGTAACTCATGCATGTATTTATGCAGCTCCAACAATTTAGATATATTTATTTTAGAATTCGTTACGAGTTATAAAACTCAATAGAAATTCAAAGAGTCAATGAGACTACATATTGAGTCCAATACATCTAAAATGTTTCATTTTAAAATGAGAAACACTCTACTTTAGATGGTTGTCACACAGAAAAAATGATACAACACTAGCAATACTTTATGAGGAAGCAGATTTCTATAGCGACATTTAAAATGCATGAACAAACTATAGCTGGTATGATATGATATTATCAGTATGGCAATTTTATAATGCAGGTAGTATTTCTCATGCCATTTCTAAATTAATCGTATTAGTCTCGTGGGAAAGATTTATCGTATCATTGACCATGGAGTTTTAGCTACAAATTATTAAAAATATGTTTCTAAATAGTTTGTGGTTTGGGAATACGTAAATTTTAGAATAAAGCACTTAAAGTCAACTTTTCAATTCTAATGATTAATAACGTTAACTATAAATACACTCCACCACATTCATATAAAAACGCATACGAATAATTTTCCTGAAAATCCTAAATCTAAATGTATTTTGGAATTGACACCAATGAGGACAAATTCTTCAAAATAATCAATAAATCATTTTCATTATCCTCTGCAGTTCTTTTAAACTATTCCTAAACATCCAGAAGAGATGACACCGATACTTATCAGCGTTCCAGATAAATATATACAATGAAGACCATGAGGATACTAATAAGCAACTACGCGTGCCTAAGTCTTCTCATTAGAGAAAATATAAGAATTAAGTTAAAAAAAATGTAATTGTGCTCTCAAAACACTCAATTATGGTAAGACATCACATGAATTTAATTGTACTACAGTTCTAGTACTCAACGAGTAGATAAACCCTTCGTGAAACCCAAGGAAAAAATAGAAATCTAGGTAAATGATCAAATTATGATATCGTCCGTCTGCATATTTTCGAATACATTTTCTCAAAAAATATACTATTTAATGCCCTGCTGTTATTCAAAATAAATTAAACTTATCAACTTTCTGGTGGAGACAAGTAATTTTAAACATAGAACATGGACGAAACATGCTCATTTGCACAGCTACATAGGCCTCCTTATAACTCATTTAAAGCAGCATTCCCAGCTTTTTCCCTCTATTTTTTCTCCCCTAACTTCATTGGTATTTATTAAATATCCTTCAGCGCTAATTAAAATTATTCGAAACACATGTTAGTTTTTCAATTATGATCAGATGCGCAATTAGTCATTACCATCAACAATAAACAATCCTCAGATCGCTTTGACGCTAGAAAGATTCTGATCCTAAGCTTAGCCTCATCACATGTACATAATAATTATCTTTCACATCCTTTACTACTTGCTCTTTATATCACACACGAGACCTTCCTTTCCAATTCATCCCATTCGACGAAAATTGTCTTCATCCAGCGATTATGTCTCAAGAAGTCTCCTTCTGTCTCTGCTATGACCGTTATTGCATCGACGAATGGCAGCATGCTAATCCATTCTCCTTAGAGATATTCAACCCGGAACCCTTTACTTCTATTCCATTCAGGGTTTTCTCGATGTAATTATTAAAATTTACGGGAGGCAGTGCGACGACTTGTCCAATTCTTTTCTCTATTCATGGCTATTTACCACTCGGTCCAGATTTAATCACGGGGCTTGGTGTTAACATAAAATGTGAATAAATCTTCAGTCATTACAAGAGATTAGAATTACATTTAGTGTCTTAAGAATTTAATCAAAGCCCTCTCGAAATCCACAAACGCAATAAACGTTGGTTGATCGTCTCTATTAGCAGCCTAAGGAATATAATCGCTTCTCCTGTGCCCTTTTTTTCCCTGCACCCAAATTGGTCCTCATCCAGCAAACCCTCGTTTTTTCATTCTATTCTTCAGTAGACGACCTTTGCAATATTTTTGTCGCACGATCCGTTAGAATTATGGTCCTAAACTTATCACATTTCTCATCCCTCTTCTTTCTGGAATTGGGGTGATGATGTAATTATAGGATTCCGTGGGTATCTCTCAAGTTAAATATATGTCGCATTAGGTTTTGTACAGGTGAGTTAATACCTTCTCTACTGCATTTTCAATTACCTCGACAGAAATATCTCCAAGTCCAGAAGCATTATTTATCCGTAGGTCCCTCACTATAGCATCGAATTCCTATTTTTAGATACTGCTCCCTCCGTTGTATAAATGCTAGAGTGGATATCGAGTAGTTAAGAGCGCCTCCCATCACCAAGGTCCAGACTCGAATACCAACTGTGAAAGACTTGTGAAGAACTGTGGAAGTTGCGGGTGGAAAGTGCTACAAACACATTTCCTTAATAACTTTTAACTATTACAAACACATTTACTGAAGTACCGGGATTTTCGAGGGCACGTAAGTGCCTTTTGCTTATATAATTCTACATTTAGCTCCATTCCATTCTTTCCACCTTCTCCATTTCCGATAAATGTAACCAGCCCATACCTAAAATGGGATACAGGTACTATTTTTATAATTAATGGAATCTGAAGTTTATTAGCGAAAATGTGCTGGATGAAAAGTTTTCTGAACAGTAAAATTGTGTTACAAAGATATTTGACTTTAAAAACTGCATGCTTTAGGCGGCTTAAAAACATGACGTCATCCCATGAAGTCACGGGACGACATACACTAAGAGAATTGTTTATCTGTTCGTGGGGGTAAGTGGCTTGATGAATATTTGGCTAAAACACACGTAGGTACTTATCTCATTTGTTTAATGCAATAAATTAATGTAATTAGATTTTTTTAAGTAGTATCGATCGCAACGAAAAAATTATCCTTAAAATAAATAATGCCTGTATATAAGTGTCCTGTTTGTTATCACTCCAAGAATCTCTGCTAAGACAAAGCCATCGCTGTTATTTAAAGAAGGATGTCACCACGAGGGAGTCATCCAAAGGTAAATTGTCGGATTGTGCTTTTTTCTAAATCCCTTTTCGGTCATTGTTTTGATCAAGGAATGGCTAAAAACCTCAAAACAATATAAATGCTTCGCTTTCTTCTAAAATAAACGTGTTTCCAGAGCAATATGGAACCTATACCGGTAAAGGACGTCAAGAGGAGCTTCAGATCTCGTGACTTTCGCCAATTTTCGGGAAAGTTTTAGTAGCATTTAATAATATTTGTGGCTGGCATAAAAAATTTTTTCTTATGCATTTAAATTTGTGAGAAAATTTGGCATCAAGTGCATCATTAATGCACGAAAAATAGATTTCATGCATATTCCATACTTCGCAAACGGCTTCAATTGTTGGCCGGATCTCCGAATAGCAACAGTAAAAAATGTTGCCATTGAAACTGCATTTGAAACTTTTAAGCAAGAAAACAACAGAACTCATATTTCCGCGCACATTTACGTATCCGTTGGAAGGAAAAGAACCGTAGGCTGAGAACCGTGTAACGGAAGAAAAACGAAGAATTAATCATTCAGCTAATTCAGACATTTGACTGGTTATCCTTTTATTTTTCTTCTAAGAGTCGTAGCATCCGGCTATTTGTGACAGGTAGACAGTGAGTTCGGATCAATAGTCAATATTATATCACGACTTACGGTATACTTACGTGCCCTTAAAAAGCATGCTATATTGTGCAATATTCACAGACAGCTAATGAAATAAAAATTTGAAAAATCGACCACTCGTTTAGGTACTAAAAAACAAGAGTAAAGCTCCAATAACGGAATCGCATGAACAACACTCAAATTTTTGTGAAATCAGATATGGAAACGAAAGCCAGCAATTTCAATACTCAAAGGGGAAAAATATGACTAATCGTCTTGAAATCGGCCTCCAACCGATGGTAATTTGGACGACATTTAAAAATGACATTCAAGAGAGCGAAGAGAAAACAAAAATACGAATGAAATAAAACACAGACTTCAGTTTTCGGCGTTAGATCCTAATTTAAGAGAGCAAAGGAGGGAAAGAAAATTCGAATGTATTGCCTTTCAGATAAGATGGAGATAGCTACAAAGAAAGGTCAACGCCGTTTTTCAAGTCTTTTAAAGTCATCAAATATCTAGTTTAAATAAATCGAAAACACCAAACGGGAGTAAAGGATGTTAAAATATTTTATGCCAGCCAATTAAATTTCCAAGCATAAATCAACGGTAAATTAAAATTCATGAGAAATTTCTATCGCGATTGAACGGGATTAATGCAATTTCCTCGCGGAAATTTACAATCACTGCACAAAGCCATTTTAATGGAGTTTGTATTTACAGCCAACGACGCAAATAAAAGTAATCAAAGAAAGTTTCAGAGCATCTATTATTGATACACACACTCTAAGCTTGATATTTGCACATTAATAAGTGAGAATATAAGTAACGCAAAGGGATGAAAATAATATTTATTGGGGAGAAATACTAAGACATGACTCACTTGATAGGATACTCAAAACATCCCAGTCAACTCAGAAACCAAGGTCCTATTTTTGCCTCAATAAGCGAGTCATTACTGTCTCTCTGTTATAAGCCATTATGGTTCTACCTCTATGGCCATATACGAGCCAAAAACATCATGGCCACAATGCGGCTGAATGGGAATGGCCACAATGTTGCTACACGCTAACAAAATCAAATCTCACGATCATTTATAATTAGTTGCAAAGCGTGATTTCCCATGAGTGTGTGCGAGTGTGTGTGAATATGCATATATATACATCAATCTCCAGAGAGAGAGAGAGCAATTTCCTCGAGCCGCAGAATACAATAATCTGATTTAGATGAAATATCCAAGTAATTAACCAATCTGCGACTGCCATGCTTGCGGAAAACATATATCGATAATATGGATAATAATAATAACATACGCACACCAACATTTTATTTACGGCGAAATGCTCAATGCTATTTGAATTCTTTAAACTTGCTAGCAAAACAGAGAAATTTCAATATGAACAATATATGCTTTTAATTTGCGATTAAAAAATTTAAAGTATCAAATGACAAAAGATAATATATATTTTCATTTCAAACGTGCAAAATTTTAAATAATTTCCTTTTTTGCCCAAATTTGGCACGACACCGCCATTCTTTTACATCATTTTCTTCCTTAAGACTTTAAATACACTTTATAAAGAAACAATTTAAAGCATAAGGAATCATAATTTCATTAGTTTCAAAATTTCTTTGACCCATTTATACTTGTTACAGTAAGTAACATCAGTAAAAATACTAATCTATGTTTCATAGCCTATAAACAGCACAATTTACCACTCAATTTTTATTAATCCTTGGGAATCTGAATGGTTACAGCTGAATAACGTGAAATAACTCACCTTAAATGGACAATGCAACTCTCCCGATCCAATCACCCATATGCCAACGGCACAGTAAAGCATTCAACTTTTTAGGCAAACGCGTGTTCTCACGATGAAATCCTGATGTCAGTTAACCCAGGGTGGCCATTTATACCTCATCTGAGTGCAGGTTTCAGAAATCCATAACAAGGACATATTTAGAAAAGAATGCAAAGCAATTTTCTCTACATGAAATAGCCACCAGCCGCCCGGTCTGGCAACGTGCCGACCGGGTAACCATACGGTCGCGGTGTCGAATTCCACCGAAGGTATGTTAATGTTTATCATGATTAAGATCGTAGATTACAAGGTGCGATATAATTTTTGCCATTGAGGAATCTAGCAAACAAAGTACCTATACTGAAACCACCGATCAAGATGACTATAATTACTGAGGTCTGTATATTCCAAAAATTACTAAACGAACTTACTAAAATAAAATGGCGAAACAGAACGGAAAGTTGCAATGACTGTGAGCCAAGTTCCAAAAGGAATTGTTGACAATTGAGTTCGTTTCAGGCTTATCATGTTCTCTTCTTTATGTGCACCTATATTTTATTCCTGCAGATGTACGTCTTCCGGGTTTCACTCCCTGTTGTTCCATTTGTTTCCTCAGGCCGACAATTCGGCCATCTTATATAGTTCATCCGTCGAAGTCACGTCTTATGTGATTTACTGTAGTGATGTCTTTCCTCTCCCTCGCATAAGGCATTTGCGAGTGCGTAGCTATCCTCCCTGTTGGCATTGTTATTGTTTTTGTTGACCTCACTGGCTTCCCGTATTATTCAGGGGAAGTATCTAAAGTGACTACACCAACACTTCATCGACCTGAAGAAGCCGACTTTAACGCCGGCGAAACTGTTCTCCGAGAAATCATGGACCAACGCGGAGTAAAACCCGGTAGACCTGTATCTTCACTTCAATCAACCAGAGGAAGCCTACACAAGGATATCATTTACTCCTCGCACTTGAAGATGCTAGACTTCCGGGATTTCTGCGTGTAAATCCGGGATGCGTCAGTGTTGAAGTTGGTAGTCTACTCGGCCGAAATCCCGAACGACTAGAAACTAGCAGAGCCTACATAAGGAAATACTCGCACTTAGTGATGGGTGATACACACTAGGGTGGGCCGAAAAAAGGTTTTTTTTCCGGATCAAATTTGCCCTATGCGGGAAAGTTGTGTACTGATATCAGGATCTCGCATGCAAAATTTTTTCTAATTCGGATAATATTAACCACTGCCGCCCGGGCTCTAAAGTTTATAATTTTGCGAACATTCAGGCGGAAATGGGAAACAAACGGTTATGGAGAATAATTTGTTGCGAATACTGGAATATTGGTAAATATAAACGATAGATACATGTTTTTAGATTACAACACTGAAATTAGAAGTTTATTTGACGAAATCTATGGCTTTCACGATGCCTAAGAATAAACAGTTAATTTAGACTGTAGGCAACCCGCACAACAACAAAAAATTTTACACGCTCCAAGCATCACTTCAAATAGATCATTTTTGGGAGCCGTATTTGGGATAAATTAATATTTTTTCGAATGCAGTTCCTTTATAAATGTCTCATACTTCATTTGGGTATAAATAATACTTTAATACAGACGAAAAAGCGGTACGTTTTAAAACTAACTTAAATTATGGTGAAGAATCACGGCCTGGTATTCATCACAAATGTGATTCAAACATTTAATTTCCTCGGTATGTACTGCAATATCCAATAATTGGTTCTTGCCCCCCTGAGCTGCAGATATTCTTCGCAAATCCAGCGAATTCGTGTGTCGTAAATGCCTGTGAATTAGATTGCAAAAGGAGTGGGTGTTCACTCGGAGACAAAGCGGGCTGCGCGCTGGTAAAGATACTACGAATCAGACATTTTAATACACTGGTGGAGTCCAAACGAATTCTTTTGTTAAAAAAGGTTGGTATAGCTACGATCAACTCATCAGAAGATAGTAGCTTTTTCTAAGAACTTTGATAAATTGTAGTGGTTCACTGTAGGAAATGATTTATCTCTGTGTACGGTATATACGTGCTACTCCAACCGGCACTTTCTTGGTAAACCGGGAGTTAACTAGTCCCTAAGCGATAGTAGGTACAGCTAGTTCGACGTGAGTCAGGTATGATAAAGATGGCCAGTGGTAGAGCTAAGGAAAGTACGAATGAGACGGAGGACGGAGGTTATCCTTATCTGGCCCCAGCGATGAGTAGATCGTGAATACTTCGGTGATAAAATGGCATAGAATTCTCATACAAGACATATTCCATTGTAAACACTCCTAACTGATGTTAAACTCCCTCAGCTCATGCTGTTACTATCCTTACTCATTAACTCACCATATTCGTTGCAATATTTTATTTTCCTTGGGGATTCCCATCCGTTGTCGGACAAGATGCGTATTTCACTTCATAAGCTTGAGGTAGTCAGTCAGTTGGTATTCATTTCTGTGAGTGAATAACCACATTGTGCAGCGTAATGTGGTTTCGGTTGCAAGAAGATTAAAGCAATGGCGAAAATACAGAAAAAGCTTGAAAGGTGTGGATAGGAGTGCCTGATATTTGGTGCTCCCGAACTGTTCGCGGATAATTTTTTGCCTTCTTATGAGGAGATGATGAAAATGTATTTGTACTCTCGGTACATTCAAGAAGAAAGTGGAAATACCGATACATCTGTGCCGGGAATCGCGGAGACAGTGGTTTATGCCATTGAAGACATTTGGAATAGATCCTCTATACCAGTTGTCGGACATAAGCAAATTGTGAGACGAATTATTCAATACTATGGAAAATACCGCAATAATCTTCGATCTGTCAACAAGAAGACTTTCGTTGATCTGAAGCAAGACTTTCTTCGTCACGCATATCAGCTGTTTGATGTTGCGGCATGTAAATTCTCTAGTGGAACTGATTGTGTTTGTGATAATACCACCAAAGTGCCATTTTTAGAACGTGTATTCCTTTAGGACCAGAGAAGTGATAGAAAACTGAATATCAGTGCCATTGATGTCCAGGAAACTAAAAAGAGGGAGAGGAAATAGAATAGGTTAGAGAGAAAAAGATCATCAGAATGAGCCACACTAAATGAGCAAGAAGTTCCTGAGATTTGGAAAGACTCAAGTGAAGAAACGTCTGCAGATGAAGAATTACGCGACGCAAGTGATGCTGATGATTTTTTTGGAAAAAATGTTGGTGTAAATAATTTATATTTGTCTAGATTTGCGTCTGCCTGTGAAAGATTCTGTATATCGAAACGAGCTGCTGCAGCACTCCCATCCGCGCTTCTAGTTGATATCAGGATGGTTTCTCAAGGAGACCACGTGCTTTTTCAAGTGGAGAATGCCTGGAGAGTCTTTCAGCAAGAAGTTCGGGGAAAATGTTTCATTCCAGGTGGACCAGTACAGCAATTCGTATTCTTCGATTATATGTTTCAACCAAATCTCGTTCAAAAGAACAGATGACATTGGCAACTTTTGTGATGAAAGTATAAAATCCTATGTGGTTCGCGATAAAATTAAGACCACAATGCACGGAAGGCCTGAAGAATATCACGAACATGATACATTTCATGAAATATATGGATCGAGACATCAAATTACGCCTTTACTCAATCATTCAGTGAAACACTTTTTTTGCTCGCCCAGAGAATGTTCTGCTTGCAATGCTAGCCGAAGAGAGAAGACCGATCCGAGAAATGGCCGTCGAAAAAATATTAAAATCAGAAGAAGGATAATAGGAAATTCGAACTTCCAACTGTGAATGTTGATGCACAAGATTACGTCTACTTAGTTGACTGGAAAACAATAGCGGTAACTCAACCACCTTTAATAGCTGATATCATAAGCAAAGATTTGGGAGATATTCTGAAGGAAGGGGTTTTGTTGAAAGAAATTTGCATGCCACACACAAGCAGTTGAAGAGATGGTACAAATGATCACGGTGGCGTCAAAATCCGTGTGCAGTCCAGAAAGCAGGCATGAATGGGCATTATCATGCATAAAAGGCCGAAATCTTCAACCAAAATTTGAAAATAAAGAACAGCATAAGATATAATAAGAACCAGTGATAACCAGATACCTAAAAACGTGCCCTATGGAAGGGTGGTTTGGGAGGGAATGGGTGGAACTCGATAGTAGCCACCTCCTCGTGGTGAGTTCTGGGTAGTTTCTCCACGAAAATAGCAAAGAGCTACTTAAATAAATATTTGGTGATCAGGCTGTGCCTTAATCCTACCTTGATTAACTGATTTTTTTTGTGGCAATAGCTCAACATGCATAAAATTCTTCATCATAATTGAGGTTAGTTTAAAAAAAATTAACTTTACCGTCTGTTTTGATGTATTATCTATACCCAAATGAAGTATGAGACATTTATAAAGGAACTTCATTCGAAAAAATATTAATTTATTCCAAATACGGCTCCCAAAAATGATCTATTTGAAGTGATGCTTGGAGCGTGTAAAATTTTTTGTCGTTGTGCGGGTTGCCTACAGTCTAAATTAACTGTTTATCCTTAGGCATCGTGAAAGCCATAGATTTCGTCAAATAAACTTCTAATTTCAGTGTTGTAATCTAAAAACATGTATCTATCGTTTATATTTACCAATATTCCAGTATTCGCAACAAATTATTCTCCATAACCGTTTGTTTCCCATTTCCGCCTGAATGTTCGCAAAATTATAAACTTTAGAGCCCGGGCGGCAGTGGTTAATATTATCCGAATTAGAAAAAATTTTGCATGCGAGATCCTGATATCAGTACACAACTTTCCCGCATAGGGCAAATTTGATCCGGAAAAAAAACCTTTTTTCGGCCCACCCTAATACACACCCATGTCCCTTGCCTTGGCTTGACGGATGCTAGTTGACGGGAATCATACAAGCATTTTGATCATCCATCGGGCGTTCCACGGAGGAGCACTTTCCAAACCAGGACCAGAGACCAGACTCCGAGAGCAAAGCCAAGTTTCGCGTGCGGCTTCGACATAAATGCAGACAGAAAATGAGAATGAAAGTGTCCGTGGGCCCCAATGGAGTTCCCGAGCGGCGGGGAAGGGAGGGGTGAATCGTGCGGGTCGTGCATCATTCACGAACGGCACCAATGGTGCCAGTCATCATATGTGACCACTCGGCCGCACCTCGCGTACATCACGAGGCGGAGCATGTGTTTCGCAATTGGCGTCGGGTGCGGAGAGCGTCGATTCCGGGTAACCCCTGATCGCGAGGCCGCGGTGAAAACCCAAAATGTGACGGATTGACGATCCGTGGAAATCTGTCATTCATTCCTATTCCTCTGCTCAGTGACGAATTCCGCTTCAAGCTCCCAACGAGCAATTTCTCACGTTCTTTTTGTATGACACACGAGTGGTCACCATCGAAAACGATTGACTCGAGCATGATTGATTGATGATTGATCACAACGTCACGATAAATCTGTCGGATGAAATTTGAACAACTTCCTCACCCTCGATTTAATAGGTAATAGCATTCAAAGGCACAGTAAAAGACTTAAGTGTGAGGAAAATCAAGTCTCTGGTGATATTTGCGAGGACTCATTAGGTTATGCGACTTCTGCATCCTACATGGCCCCTCCAAGGTTTCGGGAGAAAGCTGGTGTTTGCTGATATTAAATCTGAGAGCCTGAGGGAGGGAAAAACGAAGGTTGTCCAAACAGCGCAAAGAAAGAGAATAATTGCAATAGATTCAGAACGAGTGTCGCAACGTCGTCAGAGACTTTTGGGTGCAGCTGTGTATAACGCGTTGTCGGTGTGCGAGCTTTCGCGGCCATTGCAGGACGCATCATCAGGCACAGGACAGATTTTATCACCACCGACTGATCCGCGAGACTACTGAAATCGAGAAATGCCCCCTGAATTTCAACCGGGACGATGGCATTCGACTAATTCCGACTTGGAGAAGATTTTTCCGAAGTAAAGATACGCCTGGATGGTTCCAGAAGAAGACAAACAAGGACACACCCGTTGACACTGTGAGGGGGAGGGA
The DNA here is from genome assembly GCA_933228895.1 of Platycnemis pennipes. Classification (NCBI taxonomy): domain Eukaryota; kingdom Metazoa; phylum Arthropoda; class Insecta; order Odonata; family Platycnemididae; genus Platycnemis; species Platycnemis pennipes. Next base: position 131,622,259 of record OW121851.1, on the reverse strand, counting down.
AAGTTCACCGACTCCCCAAGGACAGGGCTAAGTAGCGGCCGCCTTCTTACGTCATTCACCCTCCACCACTCCAACGCAAAGGGGGAGGGATGGAGATGTATAAGACATAAACCTTTCCAATATTTTATCATTGCCTGATGATGCGTCCTGCAATGGCCGCGAAAGCTCGCACACCGACAACGCGTTGTACGCAGCTGCACCCGAAAGCCTCTGAGGACGATGAATTTCGCTGTGAAAACCTACGTTCCAAATTCACGAGAGTCGCAAGGCTGGATGAGTAAATTATTTATAGCCTTTACTTTGAAAATTACGATGGGTGAATTGCCTCTTATTCTTAAGTCACATAAAACCTTTGACAGCCTAACTTCTTCCATAAAGAGATTACGAACACTTTTATCAACGTATTGCGTGAGAGGATCAATGAGACATTCCAGGTCACAACAGCTGAAAACTCAGCGTTCACCGTTGAAATCGCATCTAACTTTTGATGATCAAGTAGAAGGTATTATTTGGCAATCCTAACCCTAATCCACGTCCCTTTAGAGGGTGTCATTGAAAAAATTGAATTTCATTGCAGCATGCATGATTGTAGAACATCAATTCCTTAACTTCCTTACAATTGGACAAGAAAGTATGGCTATCAAACGATGAAAAAACATTATTCCAAAAAAGCTGAAGCTTAAAAAAAAAATTTTTTTATTTTTAAATTTCGAGCTTTGATTCCCATTGGTTTCAGGATGAAATCTTTATTTGGAATCAATATAACGACAGCCTTAAAATTAATTGACAGTGGAAAAGGATTGTGTACGGAACCAAAAACCAACTATCTCTGAAAATTTGGTAGCATGGATGCCTAGAGATCTATAAAAAAGCCCATTGTCGTAGTAAATAATCTCACTTCAATTTTATCAACAACTAAATTGGTCTCATATGTTATGTTTCCTAGTAACGAATTGGCACATATTTTAAGCATAACGTTACGCAAAAGTAATTTTCCTCGCCCGGCTACGTGAACGGAGTATATTTTAACTCTCTACTAAAACTAATTTCACGAATAAGGAATTTAATGACCTACGTTCTTCCCTTCCCCGAAGCGGGATTTTTCAGGGCTGAAAAAAATGCTAATGCTTCTTAGTGAGAGACTAGCAATTGCTTAAGAATGAGAAGGATAGAGGGAGAGGGAGAGTGACAGTAAAAAGAAGAGGTAAACTTAGTCCTTAAAATTGTCCAAGGAGCTTAAAATATCTTACGGAAGACAAGAGAAGGTGTACAAACTCTTTCCCCGAAGTAAAACACTTCTTGGCAGCGATGTATTTTACCCCTTGAATAACGGAAAATCTGCTCTCCTCTTGTCTTTACTCAGTTCAAGGAGTCGTCGCATTAGTTTAACTGGCTAAGTTTGCAGGAAGCTATGCCAAGCGGCGGTCCCAAGAGGCCGGAGAAGGAAACAATCAGGTTAATTGCAAGGGAAATTACTCACCCCTCGGAGAAAAGTGAGATAAAAACAATCGAGGAACAAAATGCGAATGCAAAACGGAGATTTTCTTGCTCACCAAACCTTTAAGCGTTACTCTGCGACGAGAAATAAAGTCTTCGAGGATGAACCCGCTGAAGTGAAGAACTGTCGCAACAGGAGAATTGCCCTAGGACACTCTGGAAATTACTCTATTTAATAGTTCCCAACATGTGTTTTCCTCAGTGAGTATTAATTATGGTACTTCTATTCCAAGTCAACTGCTTACTTCTAAGCTCCAGTAACACTAAGCTCCTCAGATTAATTTTAAAGTAATGCCCTAAGCTTACAAGAGGGTAGTTTATAAAAGTTTTTACTTTCACAAAGTATAACAAAATGTTTCCCTAGAATGTATATTGATATTGCTCCTCTGATTTCAGACCAAACATCATTACAGCATTTTCAGATGTCAGACAAACAGCAAAACTCGGTGAGTGAAACCTTAAAATCTGACAATATGAATTTTTGCTAGGTGACATGTACCACATTCTTCTTTCTGTCGATGTCTCTAGTTGCATCAAACTTTTAAGGGACATGTAGCATGGCATGGTAACAGGATGATAGCAAAAACAGTACTTGTCTAACACACAATTTAAATCGTACAGGATAAAAAAGTAATTAAACCAGGATAATAGAAAATATAATGGTATACTGGAGAAGTTCACAGCGTTTAAATTAATCCTTGGGATTTTAACACTGTATAATCTTACACATTACACCAACTAATAGATGTAACCACGGAATAAAACTTAAATTTTAGAAATTATTCATCAATAATGGCACGCATAGCTTTAATGCTTACCAGCCTGAGTCCATAAAGAAAAATTATATTTTGAGTAAAAGATTACGCACTTAAAATAGTATTCGGAGCAGCCTTTACAACCTTAGGCTCCGCTCACTTCATAACGACCTCCCCAATAGCCATTTTCTCTTCCCCACTCTCGAACAGCAGCAAATTTCCGCACAGAATTACAAGACCTAACTCAAGATCCCCCTCACCACCCCTTCAGTCTCCACCCTCACCCCCCTCCCCACCTTCCTTAATTCCGCCGAGCCGATTCACTGCGCCACGTGAGCTCCCTTCCTTCAAGCATCTATCTCGTGAAGTTATTAATACCAAACTTTTGCGCATCGCATTTATAAAGGACTTAAAACATCCGAGCACGAACAGCCATCCCGAGAGCTGGCGAAACAGAGAAAAGTCAGGCTAAGTGAGAAAAGAATTAATAGGGATTTATCTAACATAAAAGGAGAACATTAAATCACAAAGGATGATACGAAAATAGAACAAGAAGTGATGACAGCGCGAGAAGGCCTTAAAATGAATCTTACCGCTTCCTTATAAACACGAAACTACGCCCCGACCTTTTGCGATTGCGGATTCCCATCGGAACGTCCCCATAAAAATCCAAAGGTAGAAGAAAATTTCAGAAGGGCTCCAGAGCTGATTAATGGCACAATGTAAGTAAGTAATATCTTTGACCAAAGATAAATCACCTTCGACTCACACACATGGAAACAGCAATGCTTACGTTTTCGTTATGGAGACTCATAACCCGTTTATTTCCATTCACTGAAGTATGGATGAATTTTTTGACGAAATATTTGGTTAGTGTTTAAGGAACAAGCAGTATGGTATGGTAGCAGCATACTGGCAAAAGCATTACTGAACTTATGCATAATTAAAAGAGGACAATAGAAAAAATAATAAAACCAGGATAATAGAAAATATCATGACATACGGTGGAATTGATGAATGTCTAAAAATGTTCTTATAAAGTGTGAAAATCACAGCGTCACCTTGTATTTTGGACAAAAAAGAGCTCAAAGCACATAAGTACAGAGTTTGTTTGGCAATACGAAGGAAAAACTACTGTGACCTTCACGGATAAATCAATGTGCATGGTTACACACAGTAAAATTATAAAAAGATAGCGTACGTGAGTAGTAGGTAGGTATAGGCATCAGTAAAAAATTCACTTGGTGACAATACGATTGGATACCGCGTGGATACCGAATCTGATGAGCCGGTGATTTGATTGCAGTCAACCTGAAAAGCGTCCCTCATTTTTCGTGCACACGTGGTTCCCGGGGACAGTTACGCTACATCCACATCTACGTAAGACCCAGCGAGCTAATGCAAGGGTGTGTGGCAGGGGGTGAAGATCACCAAATATGCACCACGCACATGCAACTATGAGCTACAGTTCTACCACTTCATGAAAACGGGTTCGATACAGGAGTTAAACTTAACTAGACGGTTAGTATCTACATAGTGACGAAGCAATTACCTGCCATAATTACTTTGTCCAAATATATATTTATCTGTACATTCACGGGTTAGTGATTTTAAACATGCACTACAGACTACTCCAACAATTTTTCGACAACCTATCTCTTTGCTATGCTGCCTGTTGTATTTTCTTATGGTACGAGGGAACAATGACACTATAGGTAAATCTATCGGTACGATAATCGATATCTCTAATTTTTTTCCATCAAATATAGCATAATACGCTGGTGTTCTTAATAAATAAATGAACGCTATAAAATCGTTCATCTGTAAACATATGCGTCATCTGTAAACATATCAGCTTCGAATTTACTTAAACAGTTTAGCATAAATTGTTAAAACTTTCGCGGTCCATAAATATGATTAATAACTGTTTTTGGGGGTTACCCGCGTTTTGAGTTAAAAAGGAGAAGAAACGTCGGCTACTTTTTAACCCAAAACGCGGATAACCCCAAAAAACATTTATTAATCAGTTTAAAATAAAGTTTAGCGTGCGCTCATACAGTAATTCCCGCCCTAGGTCTTCTATTAAAACTCGCAACTCTAATACAATACTATATGCTGAGCAAAGGCCTGGTACTCACCGTTATGTTTCTCGTCCTCTCCGGCCTTCCCCTTGGCCTGAGCGACTGGCAGACCCTTCACACCGCCCGTCGAGGTCCCGGGGCCTCCTATTGGCCCGGGGACCTGCTGCCCGCCGGTCTTCCCGCTCTCCTTCACTGCGTCCTCCGCCCCTGGGCCCCGTGAGGTGGATGGGCCCGTGATGGCACGGGCCCCCGTCACAGTAACGCTGTCGCCGGCAAGCGAAACGATGGTCCCGCCCTCCGCGGCCCTTATGGTCCCGGCGCGACCGCTGTTGTTGTTCGAGTCCGCGGCTTCGACTCGCGAGTGGTCCGCGCGCTGTTGGTTGGACCCCACTCCTGGAATATTTGGAAAAAAAACATGTAATCTCTCGGAGAAGAAAACGTATCCAAAATTTGATAGCAGCATGGTTGTCAAATGGATAGTTTAGTGCTCTTGGCCAAAGATTCCGGGTTCAAATCGAGGCGAGGTATCTACCTCCAAAGTTTAGTGATTTTCCGGGAACCAGATCCTTCTGGGAAATCACGAAAGGGAACTCGTTCCTCTAATGCAACTCGATAAATTTGGTCCAATCTGTATCTATTCTAAATTTATTTATTGATTGAAAAAATTGCATGCATGTATAAGTATCGCATCAGGCTTGTAATGCTTGACAATTTAACCGAAAGTGTTTCTTCTTCAACAGGACGCAACCCTGGCAGAACGAAATTTGTAGCCATTATGGAATTTAGGATTAATTTCTAAACTCTGTTTTTGATTAGCAAGGTCAGACTCTAGTAGTATTTTTTATGTTTACTAGAAATAGTAATTTGCAGGACACACTGAAAAAATCTACAAGTAACACTGACAAAATCAGGATTTGCAGAGAATAAATTTGGCATTTCATGAACAGCTTTTATTATGCCATCAATGAAAGAATAATAGTAAAATTGTTAACGGGTGTCAATAGTCCAAGTAACATTTTTTAAATTTATTATCAAATTTACAACGGGAATCGAATAGATATTCCTTTGGTGCCGTACTTGAGCTACTAATATTGTGCAGTACATATCGAAGGCAGAGGGGACGAGCAATTTATCTTTTCATTAATTTATTCATAAAAAGAAACACTTCTCAATAATTCCACTAAAACAAAAGAATGGCTATTATCTGATCCTAAACTACTTCATGGAAATACTTTATCACATGCAATTCCCCAGATGAAAAATCACATTAGTAATCGATACGGTATGCCAGGTTCTAAATTTTTCTTTTAAACACATTAAATAAAACTTGGGAGACAATCTCATTTCATTGAAAACTTGAACAATGAAAGAAATAATCTCATACGAAGTACCAAATACTCTTGCATAGTTGTCCAATATTCATTAATGATAACAATTTGGGTCATCGATATTACTTATCTACTTCGGTAAAGCAATTACGCTCATATTTTGAAGATATGATGTATTTCGAATGTGACATCACTCAGTGATTCAACCCGAAGGTTGGTTTTGATAGGTGAGAGTAGAGCTCACCCCGTACTAAGCCAATGGCGTGTATTTTCAGGATAGGGGGACCAGTTCTTTTCCCTGAGCCACCTGCGAAGTTTTGACACGCAGAAAATCAAATCGCGAGGATTTTAGATGGGGGGGTCCAGCAAGGCTCTTGCCCAGGATTTGAACCAGGGACCTCCGTAGCTCAGCGCTCTACCCCTTAGGCCGCCGCGACCACCTAATACTACTAACATATTTACCTCAATGTGCCCACATTTGCGTTACAAATCCGATTTTCTTGCTACATTAAACTTCTTCATCAATCTATTATTTTGGTTTTCTACCGGTGAAGGTACGTCTAAGGACATTTATACTCCCACATCCCTACGTGTTACACGATGTCCCTATTCAGCCCCTCCTGCCTCCCATCATTCCAGCCAAGCTAACCGTCCTTCTCCTCTCTCTTCATCGCTCACCAACATTCTTCCCTCAATCACGTCCTTCAACACACCATCGTCCTAAATTACCTTCACCGTCCACACTTTTTGCCTACACCTAATTCCATCTATCGAATTTCCTTCCTTTCCTACCGATTGCACTTCATCGTTCGTCTTCCTTTCGACCCACTTTACTTTTTCCATCCTTCTACACACCTGCATCTCAAAAGGCCCAAGTCTATTTTCATATTCTGACCGCAAAGCCCACGTTTCTGCACCATATAGTGCCGTCCTCCATATTAAACTTCTCACTAGTTTTTTCTTTACTTCCCGCCTCAAGGCCCCTGTCATTAGTTCACGTCTATGAATAAAAAACTCCTTTTGCCAATGCCATTCTCCTTCTATCTTCAATGCTGCTATCCCCTTTTTACCTACAGCACGCTACCTAGATAGCTAAATCCCTCCACCTGCTCTAGCGTATGAAATCCAAATTTTATAGTTAAAATGGCCTACTCTGTTCCTAAAAATCCCATTACTTTCGTTTACTTCTGATTTATCTTTATCCCGTAGCTTTTGCACTGTCACTGCAATGGTTTTAGCCATTTTTGCAAGCCCTGGGCCGACTGGCTGACTGGCGCTTGGTCATCAACGAACCACACCGATTTTATCGATTTTCCCCTGACGTTTACTCCAGCCTCCAGTTCATTCCAAGTCTCTTCTACCATTTCCTCCGTGTATATGTTGAAAAGTACCGGTGGTAATTGACAGCCCTGCCTAACTCCCGATCCTACTGTCACCCAATCCGATTCTCCATCAGCTAATCTCACTTGCGAATTCCGAGCAATGTATAAATCCTGGGTCACTCTCCAGTCTACTCCTGTCTTCCGCAATATTTCCATTAACTTTTTCCAACTCAATCGCTCGAACTCCTCGTCTTAATCAACAAATCACGCGAATAACTACCGATTATATTCTAGATTTCTTTCAATTTGTATGCACATCACTGTAATGCAACTCGAGTGGCCCTCTCCTTCCAGTGCTCCAACTGATCCTCGCCTAAAAATTCGTTTACTCTCTTTACCATCCTTCTCTTGAGGATTCTGAGCACTACTTTTACCGCATAAGAAATTAAAAATATCGTTAGATGGCCAATGACTTTGAATTTTTGGCCACCCTCTTTTTCGGCGTAGGTATCACTACGGTTTGTGCAAAGTCACCCGGCCATGCTCCCTCCGTGTGTATTCATTGAAGAAGCTCATAAAATCTCTTTTCCCTTTCCCTAGGTTCTCCAAAACTTCAGTTGGGGTGTTATCTACCCACAATGCTTGTCCATCCATCACTTCTCGCAATGCCTTTTCTGTCTCACAACCCAGTAATTCTGGGCCCAATTCATCCTGATCTACGCCTTTTTCCTCTTCTACGCTCAAGTTCCTAAGCCGATTTTCGCTATCGTTAGTTCCTCGACATATTCCTCCCACCGACGCTGAATACCCTTTGGTTCCATTTCTGAATTTCTCCTTCTGTCTTTTATCAATGGCTCCGTTTCCCATTTCTTGATGACTTGATCGATAAAACAGGAAAATCATTGGGGAAAGTTACCGATTGAACTGAAATAGATTCCTACCCTAAAAGCCAAAACATTAAACAGATATCCTACTTTAAGTCACCTCTCATGAGAAATTCATGAAGTGCAATACAGTAAAAAGGCCGCGAAACCAATGCTGCAATGAAGGACTGTGCCTCCAACCAATGCCACGAAAACGATAATCGCACAGTACAGAGGTAATTACGTGGCAAGAGGGGCGAGGGCGGGTAAACTAATAAAGTAAAAACTCGGCGCCGAGATGAAGCGGAATGAAGGGGTTTAGCGAGGAAGGGAAGTGAAGATTTTTTACCCTTAGAGAATCGACGATATAAATAAGGGGAGAAAATTAAAAACTTGCGAGACTTCGATACACAGAGTGAGGAAAGAAAGTCCAAAAAAAAAGAGTGAGACGGAGGAGAAAAGAGGCAGTAAAAAAAGGACGCGCGGCATTGCGGGCGGTGGAATGAGAGAGAGAGAGAGAGCGGCGGGGGAGAAGTTTAAAAAAGTCATTCTATTCGGAAGACAAAGCCCTGGATGAAGAAGACGTTAAGGGGGGGAGGGGGGTGGAGGTAGGAGCGGGTTGCTCTGCCATAGCCGGTGGGGGGCCCTCACTGAGATGGGGGCGGCGGCCCCGGGCATTTTCCCCCGAACGAGCGGGGACGACCAAATCGGCGGAAACTTAATATCGACGGAATTTTAACTCGGCCGACCATGCCCAGCCGGCCTAACTTAGCCTCAGCCGTCATCCATTTTTACGTCTTGAGCAAACAACGCGCCGACCATTACATCAACAGTCTGGAACCTCGAGGCGAAGAAAGGTTACCTTCATGGAAACATGATGATGAACGCTCCATCGGAAAAATAAGCCGGAGTAGAAAAAAAAGTAGAACGGAAATTTTGGCAAGATTCAGCTCTCCCCGCGGGATAAACGTAAACTAAAAGTAATTGGATCAGAATCTTTCGCTCGAATCGCCATCTTGAATTATAAAAATAAGATAGGTACCTTTCTTTAATTTATAACTAGTCGGACTTTCAATGATAAAAATTAAGAATACGTCCAATAATTGTCAAAACATCGAATTTATCCCATACGACAAATCTAAACATTATATACAGAGCTATTTGAAGATAATGAAATGGAATCTTCTTTTAAATAACTATTCACATTACTGTCCCTGAATGAAATCAACAAAATATAGACCTGTCTAGCATGGACTGAGAAAACTCATTCAAACATTATTAAATGAGATTCCTATTTAGCTTCAGTCCCCCCATACACAAGGTGGTAGTTCAGTGATTCAAGTAATTCAGTTCAGTCGGCGAAGAGTAAGTATAAGAGAGTCACTAAATTTCTTGTAGTAAAGATATATTTTCGATGTTCATACCAAATCGTTACGCTAGAAAACGTGAAAACTAGCCAATAATAAGGCCACGGGTTACATTCTCCGGAACCACATGTACACCTAAATATCATTCAGAAAGCTGGCATATTAAGGACGTGAATTTTAAAGACAAGAAAAAATTAGTGTAATAAAATAAAGGGGGAAAAGCGTAGTTGTTAAAAGAATAATAAAATCACAGAATAATTCAGTTTAAAATACAGTGACATCCATTCAGAAGTTTCCGGCGATACTTATAGTGATTCGAACATGTCAAAATAAAGACAAAATTTGCAATGTGCCGCAGATTAAAAACAATTTTTATTCGGTCCGGATTTCATTTTCACTGAAACATCATCCGATCTGATAATGTTGCAGTGTCAACGATTCCCGGGTTGAAATAATGTTTTTTTTTTAACCTGCGGTGAATTGAAAATTTGGCTTCATTTCAATGCAGTGACATCCATTTTAATAACGGTAAAAATGGTAGAAATCGTCCTTATTTGCTATTAACTATAGCGACACATCAACCGTCCACACATTGGATAGAGAATAATTTGACACCATAACCCGGAGTAGTTTATGACACTACTCGTCCAGCTACGTGCCGAGGTTTGATTCGTTATATAATACCATTGAGGCGAAAATATCGATGTGCTGTTGAGAAAATCAGCTACGAATTGAGAAAAATGAAAGCAGGGCCTTGATAACGGGAACTCCCCCTATTGGGGTTGAGACTGTTGGGCTCTGTGGTTCCTCAGCCGTGTCGATCCGCCCGGGGCACCTGCCGTGGGGCAAGATGTGACCGGAAGAATGATTCGCGCGATGTCCACAGAGGAAGATGGCTCTGCGAGGGAGAAAACCAGAGAGAGAGAGAAACGGGGAACGAGGGTGAAACGAGGGAGAAGGAGGAGAGGCAGTAAATAAAAAAAATAAACCCTGCCGACCAAGTAGGTCGCCTCTTAATCATCTACGTCACGCCATTATGGCGTTCGGCGAAGTTTCCTATAGCCACCTTCCCCTTTGCATCCACTCGACCCGTCCCCTGCATTCCCCTCCGCCAGGGGGCGAGGGGGTGATGGGACCAGGAGGACGAAATGGAGGCGGGGGGGGGGGGGGGGGGGGGGGGGGGGGGGGGGGGGGAAGGGAACCCTTAAGGAAGAGAGCTGCCAAGGAGGGAGGAATAAATCAGGGTGCCCGCAAGTGAGAAGGGCACCGGGGAGGCACAACCGAGTGTTTTCTTAAATATTCCTTTGCGACGGTTCTCTCGGCTCGAGAATGCTTGAGAGAATTTACCTTTTGCCGAGCGCATGGCCAGAATTAAGTCGCCCGAAGATCTGGAACGCACGCTGGCGGCCATTAATAATTGCATTTGGAGAGGGTAATGAATTAATTATTGACGGCACCGCATCTGTGGGATGGATATCAGCATCCAGTTCCACGGTTTCGATTTCTCACGTCGCAGATTAAGTTTGCGACGGTGTGGGTTTTCCGCGACACATTTTTTGGGATTTTGTACGAAAACATCCATTTTGCTTATTCTAACCGCAAACCCGCGACAAGTATACTAGAAAAAATCTCTGAATTCACTGCATTCCTCGCGGGAGGCACAATTGGGAATCTGATTCAATCACCGATAAGAGACAGACATTTCTGAATTGTATTGAATCTGAATATTGTAATACACAATTTGGATTAAACTGGCAGTAGCTTGGTAGTTTGACTGAACTATTGGGAAATGACATACGTAAATATCAACTGGGAAAATAACTACAAATGTATACACTATATGGTAGCAAATATATACAATACACATATTTTTGCTACTTTATATAAACATATAAAGTAGCAAAACTTGATATTCGGCAATAAAAACTTTAATCTCTTCCCAAGTATTTTACCTTCCTCCTTCATAAAAAAATTATCTAATTAGAGATATAATTATTTATGGAGTTTTTGGTCGTAGCATTTGAATGATCAACACCAATTTCAGCCAAATCATCCAAATGCTACGATCAAAAACTCCATAAATAATTCTATCTCTAATTAAAATAGAAGTGGTAAATAAGAATAACTAAATACAAGCTAAAAACTTGTCATTACTTTACAACCAGAAAAGAAAATTTTACTTTATATAAAAAATCCAACAGCGTATCCCTAAAAATTTGACTTCGTATAATAAGGAATAAAATAAACTAAAAAATCTGACTCGAAGACATTTTTCAATTATAACATGATATGTTAGTTCCGTCTCAGTTCCATTAAGTAGCTCAATCAGGAAGGTCGGAATAAAATAAGAAGCATCAGAGAAATCCAAAATTTATTCATTTCGCATACTTTTAGCGAATCCAATACAAAAGTTTTGTGATGTGTTGTTGACTATAAATCATGATAATCGGAGTCGGAACCCTCTCTAGATACCCGAGAGCAAATTCTTTAAGTGACGCGTCCAGTTTTGAGTACGTATGGAAAAGGTTTTTAGCCACTAATTAGAGAACCACATTTAGTGGAAGCAAAATCCTCTGAGATTATTCTTCAAAAATTATGAGTGTAATATCCAACAATAAAGCAATGAAAATTAAGTGAATGAAGGAGAAAAAAATAATTTTGCCTAAGATGCTGTTATTGATTCAAAAAAATAAATACACTCAAAGAGAACTTGCTACGGATATACTGTAAGCAATGTAAAAAGAGCCTTGTCTCTGAAATACCCTACCAGCGCAAATGTACTGCTCATATATTTTTATAAAAGGAGGAGGGTAACAAACAGCTTCACGATTTTTGACTCAATAATTTAAACCCTTATCTTAAAGAATAAAAAATAATAGCCCTTTTTCACAATGCACTCCCATACATTTAAGTTATTAAAAATACCGCTGCGATAAAGAAGAAAAGAAAGAAAGCTACTATTATAAGTTTGGGATAGCTATAACTCAAAGTTCTGCTTAATTGGAAATGTATTCTTTATTATCTAAGATACGCCATTGTACACACATTTCTTTGGCGAAGCGAAATTTTATATTAAGGAAATTCAGAACCAAACATAACCAAGATTAAGGGCGTCTGATTACATGCGATCGAAACTTCGTTGAAAAAAAGGAGCCGATGAAAATTTTCTGAGTTTACATGATGTATGGTAGTAAGGCAAGTAATCTTTTTGAATAAAACTCCGTGGAAAATTGGGCGGAATGAGGAACTATCTGACCGGTATCATAATAGGGGATCATAATCGAGAGGAAGCACGCAAATGGTGCCGAAACGAAGGGCGAGGGAAAAGTGTGCTCCGAGCGATTATTTTCATCCTGACGTAGATGAGTGATTATTCAATAAGGAAGAAAATCGAAAGCATTTCCAACGTTGTCAGCGAAAATAATTCACTAAAAGGAGATTTCCATTGTTTGCCAAGGCTCTTGTGGTGATCGAACTAACATTTCTCATAACACATAAGAGGTCATAAATAAGTATATCGAATCTACTCGTCTGCATCAGTATGCGATTTCAGGCCCCGGTGGCGGGGTAAATCCCTCGCCTCCTAATCCCTGGGTCGCGTGTTCGAATCCCGCCCGGGGAATATTTTCAGATCCTGGGTCATGGATGCCCTTTCTTGTTTAGTTGTTAATAGTTAAAAAACCTTCTGTTGATGTAAATATCCTCTGTGTTGTTTTCGTAAAAATAAAAAAGTAAATATTATCATATGAGAATTTTCCTTCACGCATTTTTAGCAGTATATTTGAACCGCAAATTGTAATATTATTTAATAATTTATGGCTAAGCATGACCCACAGTAATGAATTCTTTCAAGACCAGCTTGGCCGTAAGGGGTTTTAACGGAATCTAAAAAAATCTCTTTCCCTTTGGTGACTTCGATGACATTGCTCATAAGTCATAACACCTTCTTATAAAGAGACTAAAAAATTTCGGCATATTTTTTCATCCGATACGTACAATTTATGATAGTTAATTTTCACTGCTTTCGAAATAAAATGAGTTTCCATTTCAATGTCAAAAAGAAATAATTTCGAAACCACTCAAACATTGCGATAAATATTGCCCAGTGCGGCAGACTCTTAAATTTCCTAATTATTTTGCAAAGGAATAGTAACAAATATAAAAGAAAGGGAGACGAGGGAATAGTATGAAGAAGATTACTAGAGGTATCCGTTGGAGGTCAGAAAGTAAAGGGACACAAAAGGATAATAGCTTCAGGTAAATGAACCCTAAAAATGCCCGGAACAAGGGAAATAAGAATAAGTTCCTAGAAAATCCAATCCGTTATCGTTCCTTCACAGAAATAAGGAAACTAATGCCATTATCTTTGCCATTTATGCCCGGCGCGAGGGAATGCAAGGGTGGGAAATGCGTGGCCTCGCCGACGCTGATTCCCGTTCCCATTATACGTTGTTTCCACCGGGAATAATGGGATGGCGGTGAGGGTCGGGGGTTGGAGGCAAGGTCGCGGTGGAAGAAATAGGTGCCGGGGCGGGGAATTGAAGAGGGGGATGATGGAGGCAAAAGAAATGAGAAAAAGCAAAGAGGAGGGAGAACAAAGGAGAAGCTCGTGGAGCAAGAGCTGAATAAGCTACGTGCTACATCAATTATTTCTCCACATGCCGATACTTCTTTGATCAGGAAACATAACCCTGTCGAGTTATTTTATAAAAAACCTTTGTTCTATTACTTTATTTTATAAGGAACAGTCATCGCCCAAAGTGGTTGGCTAATTTAGATTTTTGATAAACGGAACTTACTATCAAATAAATATTATTTTACTAATTATTCGTCAAAATCATGAAATCTACGACCTTAGAAGAATTTGAAGTTACTGACGAGTGTAAAAACAAGTGCTTTGAATCTTCCATCTCCTCATCAAAGCATTTTTCAAGAAAGTCAAAGCCTTCATGAAAGTCTCTCGAGAGAAAATGACTAATAATAACTAAAAATCTTTTCTTAAAAATAGAAAAGTAACTGAAAAAACTATTGAAATAGAGTAAGTATGTATCCTATAGAGAGTTCACCGCAAAGAGCAAAACTGTTATACGTTCCGGGCGTACGACTGGAAGGTTTCTATTGATGGCGAGGGAAATATTTTTCGAGTTACGTCAAAAACGATATATATCGCTTCCATCGCTTTCGTTTTTCCAATCGACTTAAGCGGCGCATTCGAGAAGTGTCTTGTAGTCTGCTCCTTGCGGCGGTGGATTATGTGTTTTTAATGAAACAACAAGGAATCCCTCCATCGACAAGAATTGTTTGCTTTAATAGTGAGAGAGAAATGTTTACATACCCATATGACTGTTGACGTTAGATAAAAGCTAATCGCACCATTATAATAAAATAAAAAAACTACAACGATAGCATATGTTATGCGCTGCTTAAGTCGATTAGAAAAATGAAAACAAGGGAAGCGATATATATCGTTTGTGACGTAACATGAAAAATTCTTCCCTCGCCATCTATGGAAACCTTCCAGTACTACGTCCAAAACATATAACAGTGTTGCCTTAAGCGGTGAGCCCTCTATATTATACGTAATCGATGCTATTAATTGTATCAGGATAAAATTAATAAAAAGGCAAAATTAAAAGGCACGTACAAATGTGTTAGCAGACATATGCCAGTCATGTAAGCAAGAAATTCAAGATAATTTTGGAGGTTATTTTTTAAATCTAACTTGTAGATGCATCAGGCATCTCGTTTGAAGGGGATACAAGGAGTGAGGGAGGGACGAGAGAGAATAATGGAGGCGGCTGCACGGCGTTAAACACCATGGCGTCCCGTGCCGTCTCTGCTCGCACTCTCGCTTCACCCGCCGGCAGCGATGATCGAACGAGGGGCAGGAGGGTGGGAGGGGGAGTGGCGGGGGGCGGGATGAGGCGTGCCTGTCGCAAGACAGCACCTCCGCCCCTCCGCCACCTTCAAAGGAGGACGAACGAAGAATATCTGGCGCGAGTTCCTTTCGTCAGGGTTAACCCTCTCACCTGCCAAAACCAACCCACTTCCCGCAAAAACCTCAAATCAACCTGTCTCGGCAGCTACACGAAAGTACACTAGAGTGGAAACAACGCACGAACACCGCAGAACGGATCACATGGACTGAGCGTTACTGGATAAACCCATAGAAAAAAGCCTCGAACATTTTAATATGCATTACTACTGGCCACGGGAAAAAGGTGTGAATAGAAAAAGTTTGCAGCACAACAAAGAGATTTTTCTTCATTATTTTTTCCACCGCCTTGCCCATCTATGGACCGCGTTTAGCTCTTGAGTCCGATCTTGAAGTCGATTTGTTTGCTGGGAATAACTTTTGCCTTTCCTCTCAGTGCCTCTTCATTCCTTTGCTAACATTTCGCCTTTCATCTACCGTCATCATCCTCTTTCCAAGTAGTCAGTGGGTTTATTTATTCAGCTATGCTCGTCTCATGAAAAGAGATCAGGAATGAGCAACTGATTGTTGAACTCTGCAATGAAAATTACTGAACGAAGAAACATCTGCTAGTAGTAAATTTCGATTCAATGCATTCATTATAAAACACTACTACGTGTCGCATCCCAATTCCTTCCTTTTCCATGAAACCTAAAGTTGCATCATATAAATGTATGCACATGTGATCTGTTTTCCTTCCAACTTCAATTAAACCATTAATTGATCACAGTACCTATACCAATTCAGTGGTAAGATTTATTTATTTAATAATTTTTTAAGTTCACCCAACATGAAAACACAATAATCGGGTAAACTTTTTTCACAATTAATCACAATTACAATCATAATACAAAAAGAACTTAATACACTAATAGTACAATTAATTACCAAAACAGTCTAGGCCGGCTGAATGTCACATACAAAATTCTGTACAAATTTATAATGTCGCTAACATCGACAATATCTGTCCGCAAAATATTTCCTTAGGTAAGTTTATATTTAATTTGCACAGAACTCAAAAGTTAGTTACTTTAGGATATCGGAAGGTATTTTACCATTTGCCTCCCAAACCGTTCTGCAAGCACGATCTCGCGAATGCTATATTTAACGTAGCACTAGATTAAAAACATTTTAACGACTGCCCACAACCTTCTTTCTGGTCCGTTACATATTTCGTAATCGTTGCATCCTAGGCTATTCCTTCACATTGAACTAAATACGCGGCACATCACCGAGTTGACGAATACTAATGTCTTACAATTTAGTGAGAAATACCTAATTGTATTTAGTGCATAGCCTGCATTCTGCTCTACACCCATTATTTCCAATATGATTTCAATATATGTACAATGTATACTCGTATATCACAATTTTATCATCTGACAATATTAATAACTTCCAATTTCAATAGCCTGCTATTTGCGTCCTTTCACGTGGGGTAGGTATTTTTCTATCAATGTTCGAGCGTACAATTTGTACGGTCGCTAGAGTAATGTCCTCCCATTCCGCGGATCCGGGTTCGAATGTCAATTTTGGAAGAGATTTTTTTACCAATATACCGGTTCCTACTGAGTGGTGTGAGCGAAAGTCATCATATAATATTTACCTATGTTCATAGAGGTGTTTTAGACAGAGGCAAAATGCCTAAATATATGGCGCTAGGGATAATGTGCCGTATACGTGAATGGAGTAATATATGAACTACCAGGTTCTTCGTGCGGTGTATAGGGTCATGGTAAAAATAATGGCAATGAGATTGGAGCCACTAATACCATTGGAGATACGCATTTCCGCAACTGACCAAATTTTCCTGATTAGATAGTTAGGAAAATTGAATACAATACATCACCTCTTTGAGAGCCATGAACATTGAACAAGCATAAACAGAGCAAAACCTTTTGAAGCAATGACATAATTTAACATACCGACAAAAGTTGATAAATCTTACGATAATGGTATATAAAGGGAGTAAGAATTAAAGGCGGAAGAAGTGATAATAGATGAGTTTGACATTCGTAGACATTGAGGCAGTGGTATGCTTTTCAACAGTTTCGTTCGTACTGGAAAATCTCGACTCGTACTACAAAAGTCAATCAAGTCCATGACCTAAAAACTCATGACACCAATTTTAGTAGAATGCTGTGTATTACGCAGATGACATTGTACGTGCGGAAAGAAGAAGAAAATATCTGTAAGAGTGATATACGCATTTAAAGATAGCGGCAGGAAGAAAGAGGCTCAGGGTCACTATAAAGAAGACGAAATGCATGGTGACAGGAGGAAATACGGAAGAGGAAAGGACAGAAATAGCAAGGATATCAAACCAGGATTTCGAGAGTTACAAAATTCAAATATTTGGGCCCAATGATAACAGAAAATAATGCCATATCAGAGGAAATAAAAGAAAGAATCGCTTCAGAAAATCGATGCTATTTTTCTCTTTAGCCGAAACTATAACCAAAGTGTATGACAAAGAATATTACAGAGTATCTGAAATCTAGCTGTACAAAACAATCCTTCAACCAGAGTGGTAATTTACGGATCAGAAACATGAACAATACCTGCCACCGATGAGGAGCTGTTAAGGATGTGGAAAGGCTATGAGGCAACTTCATGATGAGCAACGTATTTGCAGGGTACATACGAACGAGGATTTGCAGAGATTGTTTATAAAGCCCAATATAATAAATGACATGAAAAACGGAAGAATCAGGCTGGCAGAACACCTCCAGAGAATGTGTACTCAATCAAGATTTTACTGGGAGGCAGAAAAGACTAGGGCGACTCAGGAAAAGATAGCTCAAAGATGGCTAGATGATCTGAAGTATGACCTGCGGACCTGGCAAGCAGTTTCGGAGGCCCGGGGTATTCAGGACATGTAGCGCTATATGATGGATAGATTTGAGGTGCGTGCCAAGCACTTCAAGTTCAATACTCTGTCCGTCGGATGGGTCGTTATATTGTAGAACCCTTGGCGCCTTTCACTAAGAGCATGCTAATTCAGACGCCAGATTTCACTCCACTACTCCGCCGGTCCCTGAAAAATCCTTATCTCCACCCAATTACCCACCCTCTTAAATAACGAGATTGACCACAGTTGACATTCACCTCAATCGAGTTACTATTCCTCGTTTAATGTTGGAGAAATTGAATAAACAATAAATGATATGAAAGCACGCCACCGGCTGCGGACATCACCCCTTACGCTTACATTCATGAGAACTGCTTGCGTCAGAATGCGAATAATCCAAAGCATTCCAACGCCAACGTAATTACATAAAAAAGTGCCCCTGATTAATTTGTTCTTGAATCGATAGCATAAGTATTGGATTGAGATAAGGTGAGTGCTTCGTAGAATAGAGCAATTAAAGTTTATTTTGAGGAACGCTTACCCGGATGAGAGCAACTTTTTGGGAACTGACTTGGAAATTGATATTGATGACGCATTTCAATTAACTGCATTTGATCCCGTTCGATTCACGATCTGATTAATTAACTATGTATTTTAAATAATGTTTTGGGAGTTGACGCCCACAAAACATTTTGTGAACAGTATTGATCTTAGCGGACGAAATAGAGCCACGCTATATTTGGGATGTTTGAAATAACGTTAGAATTTCTCACCACGGGGTAAAAAATAAACTTTTATGCTTAAAAAAATTGATGGTTTCCGGCGTAACTTTGTGGAATTTACTAGACATATTGAAAAAATTACTAAAACTTTGTATTTCCACAGAATATTTTATTCGAACACGACCATGGTTTCGACGGTTAACGTCATCTTCTGGTGAGGAATACATTGATGCACCTTCTTAAATACTCGGATGACTCCAGAAGATGACGTTAACCGTCGAAACCATGGTCGTGTTCGAATAAAATATTCTGTGGAAATACAAAGTTTTAGTAATTTTTTCAATATATAAAACTTTTATGCCATTTTTGTAAAACTTCAAATGTGTTTATCAAAGTTTATAACAAGTTTCCTAGGTTTTCAACAACAAATAAAGGGCTTAACTTACGGCTTACCAAACGCAATTTAAAAGTGCTTAAAGACAAGCCGTGGTTCAAATTTTGCCATGGTAAATCTTACATAGCTCATGCAATCAAGGTCAAGCTTACTAAGGATCTTGTTACAGAGAACTCAGCAAATTCCATATCGTAATGGATAAACTATTTAAAGGACCTCAATCTTACCTGAAACCAATCAAGACATTCTCATCAGGCACAGGTTTTATGACTTATATTTTACAATAACTAGTTCCACAAATAGGGATAAGAAAAATTCTCATCAAAAGTTTTGCATGGTTCCAATTTAAAAAATAAAATACTAGCATGGAGCATGAAAAGCAATAATATTTCTGAGTGGAACAAGATGTGGAAAGATAAAAATGGGAGTAACACAATAACCTTACTTCCTCCACCGTGCTGCCGATACGAATATGAGATTCGAGCGGAGCAAATACGAAGGAGCGTTTCTTAATGCTACCAATTTCGTCTTTCTCCTCAATCTGCAAAAATACTCTCTCATTTCGCTCTTAACAACGGAGGAAAGGGGTGAGAGACCAACGGATCAATATAATCCCACTAAAATATTCTCTGTGAGCACGTAAGCCTTATATTTGCCGGGAGGCAAAGAAACTTTTTCTGACAGCGTCGAATGAATATTGAAACCGAAGGCGAGAAACGCATGCAAATGAAGACAAATGCGGTCCGGCCTTTAATATGCCGACGAATACTCGAGACGCGCAGTGATTTTTAGTATCTGCAGAAATGTACAGAGATAAAAGCGTTGACTCTCAAAAATGTCTATTCGCGGATACCGCATAATCATATGCAGTACCTCTTACAGAGATATCGTATCACATAAAAAATTCTCGTGCATGAATTAGCTGAAGTGATCGCAGTTGTCCTTCAATTGTAGTTAAAGTGACATATTTCGCCAGTTCAAACCATTGCAGCAAAGTGACATTTAAATTAAACATTTTCACGTCAAGATAACTTTTGGATGGTATTGCAACGTTTGAAATTACTGCATGCAGCAACTGCCTGACTTTCATAAGTACTTTACACATTATTAATTGATAGGAATCTACGACATTGACCTAACGCATTCGCTGACATCGGGTTTACGTCAACCATGCATTATACTACCAAGACTTAGTAAAATGTATCGTACAACACACGTGCAACGCAATTTTACTACATATTACTACATAGTATATGTTCATCAGTCTTAGGTTAGGCCAAGGATTGACCGCAAATACCGAATCTTCGCCATACTACTTATTTACCAAATGTTAAAAAGTATACAGCTGAATCCTCTAAATACAGAAACATCGCCCATTTTTCCAGAACTAGAGTGAACGCGTGAGCAGGAGGAGTAGGTTTCATCAGAGACCGTATACTTTGGGTGATTTTAAGTTCTCATCCTTTGTTCTTCAGTCTGTAGCACTGGTATAACTCCCACATGGCGTACTTAGCCACCATTCTGATAAATTGGGAAGCATTTTGTTCTCGATTGGAAACGAAGGGAACCAGCGTGCCGAAGCTCGAATGGAAACAGGGGACGTAGCGAGGTCAGAGTGAAATTGGAGCCATCGACGCCCTCTTCCCGGGAAATCTACGAATTCGGCGCGCGAGTGGATGCGAGGCGCTTGGGCGCCAGGCATCGTCGGCGTCGCGGCGGCGCTCGAAGGCACGGAGCGCCGCGGGGAGGGGAACTCCCGAAGCGGTCGGTACACTCGAGAGCAGGGCTGTGCTGACACGAATGTCCTCAACATTATATGCCCGTCCTCACGACCTTCTCGAAGAAAAATGGGATAAGAGAAAATAGCGTAAAGGAGCTATCATTTGCGGAGGGAGACCGACAACTGAGGCAATTTGCGCAAGAGAGGATAGGTAGGTATCCGGGTAAAGGCAGAGTTTTACAGGGAATGGAAGAAGGGTGGAGAGAAACTCGGTGTTGGCATTAACTAACTCTAAACGAAAGCTGCCAAGGGGACCACGACGTAACGTCCCACCCGACGGACGGAGCACTGGACTCGAAGTGCTCTCCACAAGGCACTCATGCAGGGACCGGCATAACAATAATAATAATAATTATTCCTTGGCCGGCTTTAGAACCGGGGACCTCAGGATGAGAGGCCAGTTCTCTAGCCATCACACTAACCAGATCCCCAGCATGAAGAAAATAAGAGGCATAATACAGAGTAGTTTGCAAAGCGAAATACGGCTGGTCAGGACGGGGAAAGTCATTCTTCTATGAACTCGGGGGCGGACTGCCGAAAGAGAAACGTGAGATCAGCCCTATTCCTTGCTCACATATGGTTTTGTTGCAGTCAAGTCGGTTCCCATTTAGGTTCAAAGACAGCATTCAACCACATTTTTCAATTTATTTCCCATTAAGGGAGTTACGTATTTACACTGTTAGATGGAATACGTTGTTATTTCTGGAGGAAAGGTCCTATTGTATGTACCATCAAAATTTTGTTTTGACCGAGCCATGTCACGCACTTCCTGAAGGTGGCAGATGAACCGAATTTCAGAAGTTATAGTCATAACCAGTAGTATCCAGAGTAGGATCAATGAGTGGTGATGCTAAATTCCAGATGAGCTCCAATACCTTTTTCTCTTTAATTTCTCTCAGAAACAACACGAAAATGTTAGATAGATACACTTTTGGTGTCTACAGCGACGACAAAGAATTTCGCATTACGATGGAAGATAAAGTGACAATTGCGATGCCAGAATAAAATTAAGATTGGTATCTCTATGAAATGACTTGGGATTCCGAAAGAAGAGACAACTATATTCTACACACTACGAAATTTATACACATCACGAAAAGCGAGACTACAACACTCTTTTACTGATCAATTCAAACCTATGTCGAATCATTACACAGAAACATAACTCGACGCCCAGCAAAGACTTCATCGAAAAACTGGTTTTGATGTATCAGCACCGATGAATCAATATTTATGATACATACTTCTGTCAAGAGCACATTTACACAGCGACGGAAGATACCAGAACTATCGTTCCAGCATACAAAGTGCTGTTGGCTTTGCGACGAAAAGACGTGGATTCACGACGCTTATCAAGCTCCTACGGCACCAAATTTCGCCTCCTTCATTCTCCCTGCAAATGTAGCGTGGCACACGTCCAAATTATCTCGCCGGATATCCGAGAACTCATATTCCCGAGGGAAATTCTTTCAGCGCTATGAAAACTAAAATGAAAACAGAATCATGTGCATAAAATGACTATCGAAGACAGCGACTGAATTTGGTGATTGCTAAACTCACGCCCTCTGCGACACGACGTTGTTCGACATCTCCATTGGCACGCAGAGAGGCGGACACACGGGAGCCTATGCCCGTCGCATCTTGGAGGAAAGCCGACAAGGCACGTCGTATCCACCACACGACTTATCGCTACATTCGTAGTTATTGGTGTCAAATGAATTCAGATAGAAAATAGGCAGAAAATGTAGAGGATGATGGTCTAGTTTTAAAAATCATCCATTTAAGCGGTCAATTTATTTCAATAAATATTTGCGTAAACTCCCAATTCTTCACATTTCCCTCGAAACGATTTCGATAAAGAATTCACTGGAGAGCAACTCGGTTAGTATACCTCGCGATAGCGAACACCGATGCATTCGGAAATCATCAAGGCTGGTCGTCCTGCAAAATAAATACGCAAAAAAATTCACTTAGGAAATAGCTACGATTTTTCAGGCTAGGCTACGCGTATATGAATCTAAAAAAATTGAACGACTAGCCTTCGTAGATGATATATGGATACTCAATGACCATCTAAGTAGAGCCGAAAACTTAACCAATGCAAGTGGAATTCGAGAACTCTAGTGAGAAAATTGAGTTTATTAACTTGAAGCCCTGAACCCTGAAAGTGTGAAGTGGGGAAAGGAAACATTAAACGGGCAGAAAACTTAAACTACAATGCGAAGAACTTACATCTCAAATAAAAGAGGTCCTACATTACGGATCAGCAAAATGGAAATGGCATACCGACGGTCATGTCAGATGACATATTTTTATCCTTTAACTGCAAGCTTTGACCTATCTACAGAGTAGTACGGCCAAACGCTATGAATGTAGAGAATGCCTTATAATGAATATAAAACATTTGGCGAAGACATTAGTAGTCAAAGAGAGAAAGAATAGCATCGTAGTGACAATCTAGAACGTTATCAATTAAGAAGTGCCAATTTAAAAATGTCCCTTTAAAAGTAACCCATTTTTTTGGCTTCATGTAAAAGTCTCCCATTTTCAAGTTCCGAATTCCTTACGAACGCAATAATGACGGATGGTTGACAAGATCATTAATCATGAACTGGCTCTAATGACAAGAAAATTTAGAAATATATTATACAACCGCGTATATACTACCTAAGTTTTTTTTCGGAAGAACAGACGATTCACACGGTGACAATACTAAAAATATTTAATTAACTGTTTTAACGCTGATTTACAGCCTGCGGTACAGATTAAACAGGAAGTAAATAATGTGCTCAACGACATGTAAGACTATTATTCGAGCAAATTCCGGATTTTTGCTCAAATTTTAGAAAGACCTTTATTGAGATAAACGTTAAAACTCTCAGTTTGCATGCAGCTGTGAGATGCCCATTTTTTTTGCATACCACGAGTTTTACGGACGAAACAGTCTGCGGGATCATTAAAAATATATCAGCCATTGGATTAAAGCTTTCAAAGATTTTGGTGAAGAAAGGTAGATAAAATTTCCATTTCCGCAAGTTTTTATCGCTCTGAGCATTAATTTGTTGCCTGAACATCAAAACGGGTCGTTTGGAAGTCCTTGCATGATACAAGCGGGAGGGCGAACACTGGAACGTATACTTTAATATTTACGTCTGTGTTCCGAACGGAAACTCGAAAATCATACATTCTCAGCTACGTTCAAAATCCCGAAATCCACTTTTGATGCCCCACAAAAGGGTGCTACTACACTGAACACGCTTTTAAATGAAGGAAATGTTTCTTCTCGCCAATCGGGAAATGCCGAAGCATGGGCTAAAAATCAGTGACAAGAGTGATAATTAAGGGATTCACGTCGACATAAATAAGTCCTTAACCATTCTACTTTTACCGCAGTACCTCAAAGCGAGACCGAAGGGGGTAAAATCTCCGAGAGAACAAAAACTTTTCTTTCTTGGAGAGGACAAAAATGATGGAAAGATCCCACCCTACTCTGCCCCCTGTAGTAACCATAATCGCAAGATAGAGGTTATTAATGGATGCGATGTTGGTTTATAGCCCTCCCCCTCTCCCTTTCCCCACCCCTCCCCCACCACGCTCAACCAACCCTCCTCCGCGTATCCCTCCTCCTTAGCCTTGCACCTCCCCTTTCAACCATTCGTTGGGAATTCCATACGTGGCTCGCTCAGAGAAAATTTTAACGGGCATCCCTCCTTGCCTTCAAAAATTTCCCGGGGAATGTGTTACCCATTGGGAACTGAAGGTTATTTTTTTTCTTGGGCTCCGAATATTAAGTGCGCGGCCGCGTTGAATTCTTAAAGGCAAGGAGGAGGTCTCAGTGCTTGAAGAAAGGGAAAGGGCGTTGGGGAATAGCAAGGGGGTTTTTCGGAGGATTCGAAGGGCGGAAGGAGGGAGGAGTTATCTTGGCATGGCGCTGGGTGAGAAAAGGGGCGGTTGCGAGGGGGTGGGGGGTGCTCTTAGGGGTGGGAGGGAGTCGGAGCGCCCGCCCCCTTTGTGTGTGAGAGAGAGAGAAGGGAGGTGAGGACAGAATGATGGGATGGGAATATGACGCTGGCTGAAAAGGGAATTCCTCTGCGGATGGAAGTTCTTGTTTAGCGCGGTTAGAGGCAAAAAATAGATTCCTTCGGATACTTTTTTATTCTTTAGCGTTTCTTCCATTCTCTTAGGCGATAGCGAAGTTTTCCGAGAAAATGACGTCTCCCTCCCAAGGGTAGAGATCTGAACATGATACCTTTCTTTTTCTCAAGGCCTTCCCTACAATGTTCCCCACATGTCTTTCTCTATATTAGACGCCATGCATACGCAAACAAAAATCTCCCTTGGTTAAAACGGTGAAAGTTGTCAGAGTTAACGAGGGGCTAATAAGTTGGATATTTTGAATTCATAATTTAACATTCTGAGTATCTGAAGTGACGTGTTCCAGGAAAGTGGAACGAATACTATCAAATATAACCGATATATAGGTTTAATTTAAAATGGCAAGATGCAAAAAGTGTTAAACAGTGGAAATTTTTATTTTCTCAAAGTACACAAGTCTTATATCAACGGTCTCTGTGATACCATCCGTACTCAATATTTTGGACTTGCTCAAAGAAAAATCTTGAAGCACGCCGAGAACGTGAATTATTCTTCCAGTACACTTCACTCAAATACACGTAATGTCGATTTAAGCGCAATAAATACCAAAGCTGTTTCAAATACCCATAAGGCATAAGAGCCTTTTTTGATCAATATTCTGAAACCATGAAAATTTTACGGGTCAGTAAAATCCAAAAGATTTATATGGGAAGCTATAATAGGGTTTCCAAGGGTTAAGCGCTGTTTATGATAGAATAAATCAATATTACACCACTTTTACATACAGCAACCTGAATCAAAAACAATATCATATTTTTTCATACCTCACGGTTGATTTTCTTGCCAGCACCAATAACGTTGTATTATGAGGATATATCATGATATGGGAATTTTATATGGGCAGCCATATAGGTTTATAGTAGTAATCCAAAACCATACAAGGCCAAGGCCTCCAATCTCGAAAAATTATCCTCGATTATATCTCTTTCTGATCATCGAAACCTTGTTTACGTTCTACTCGGAATATCTTAAAGGCGACGGTGAGCCGCAGAGGCAAGTAGTTAAATCTAACCTTTAAAACAAAGGGAAGCGTTTACTCCGAGGATGATTTTGCACTCAATGAGAAAAACTATTAACTTAATAGAGTAGATCATATTAATGGTTAACACAACATTGATCAAGTTCATTTGATGTCTCACGATTTGTGCAATAGCAAGCTTTGCCACTAGCTACTCTTTAGTATTATGGGGAACAAAACCATGAATCATTTGTTAAATTTGCAACAAAGCTTTTAAAGGAGTATTAGTTTTCAAAGGGTGTTATATGACTCTTGACAAAATATGAAGGAAGATCTACTTACTTCAATTCTTGAGAGTCGTCGAAATTCAAATACGAAAGCATTTCAATCCTGGATAAATAGACTTCAAAACAAATTTTGCATGCTAAAGAAATCGTCTTACGAGGGAAAGTGGCTATTATTTTTCTTCCTGACGAAACAATTGCTTGACTTATTGATTAAGAGCAAAAGTATTACAAGGTTCCAAATCATGCATTCATAGGCCACGAACTTTCGAGATCTACATTCATAGATACTTTCAAGCCGTCACCACATCTCACTCAATCTCATACAGTTCATCGTCAGATCTACCTTTGCCTCTTCATCTCCTCTTTACGTAATCCAATCCCAGTAACCTGGTCATAGGCTGTGACTCCGGAAGTGACGTAGAACCCCGGTTTTGGGAATGACAATGGGGCGTGACAACGGGGATAACACGCAGCCTTAGGGCAAAAGGACACCTACGATCCCAGGAAGATATTACTTTCCCTATCCCTCTTCATTTCATCGTAAAAGCGACAATTTTACGGTGGAACGCGGACAATAAACGAAGAACGAGATGGAAAGTCTTCTCGGGGTGGATCGAAGAGAATGTATAAAAGTGGATTAGTCGCAAAACGACTCGAGAATACACCCCCCTCATCCCTCCCTCCAACCCACCCACCACCCATACTGCCCCCCCCCCCCCCCTCCCAACCCCATCTCCCATTCTCTCATTTTGCATGCGAATGAATAATTAAAAACGAATTCTTTTCCACGGGACATGAATCATTTAACAAGCGATTGCGTGAGAGATCGGTGGCGAGAGGAAATAAAATATATATTTTTTTTATTCCGGTCTTTCGGTCCGAGAGAGAGCGAGAGAGGTGGGGGGAGGGGCGGGAAATCGTATATACATATACACACACAAATAAATGAGAATTAACGAGAGGTTGGGTAGGTTGGAATGGCCGCAGGGGTAACCGCCATCGCCCTCCCCAACCACTTCCCACCCCCTCCCACTCCCCCCCTCCCCTACGACTCCGACTTATTACGAATGCGACTCCGGCGACTTGGAAACCTAATGCTCGCCGGCGAATGCTCGAGGGTCCGTTGCCTGCCTCGTGGAGGGGAGCCAGACATGTAACAAGCGGCTCAGCGTGAACATTTTTATAAACTTCTCGATATTTCCTGGAAATCGGCAGAGACTACAGCGATTCTTCGCACTCACTCCGCACACAAGCGAAACTACGCAGGCAGTGGCAATTACAGATGAGGGTTTACTTGAAAAACTTTGTCTCGAAACTTTTATTTTATTTTGAGACATTATTATTAACAGTGGTTCTACAGCATTGGCTTTGCCTGAGTTTCCTGCAATTAACTTTAACTCTACAAATTCCTCAGAGTGATATCATTGCGACTCTTAGTTTCCTGTAAGTAATGCATGAATGAAGTGGTATTTTTTGCATGCCTGCATGGTAGTATGCGCATAGTAGGTAATGAATACTTCATTGAACGACGAACTTGATAGCATTGTTTACTGCATGTTGGTGTTAGGACTTTAAGCTAGACCATCTCAGAGTCCTCTAAATGGTGACTACTCCACTAGTAGCTGTGTAGAGTACTCTGTGGCCATGTACATTAAAATCCTGTAGAGTACTCTGACCCAACTAACAGCATACTTGGCTATGCTTGCTTCGCTTTTATCTTTTCTTAATTTTTTGTGCGTCGACTAGAATATAGCTACTTATTATTTTTATGCATAATAGATAACGTATTTTTTGTGTATACCACCCCCTGTCCCCCTCGTTTAAGGTGGATGACAGAGTGTTATGTAGATGTAAGTGTAAACATATTCTCTCCGATGGATAATGAATACCTGGTGATGGTTCATCTCTATAGTACTTGCAGGAGACTGCAGGGTATTATTTAGATTTAGATGTTTCCAGTGCAGAATTGAGTCAAAATCTACTACATCTAGAACGTTTACTCATAATATGCATAGGATTTCCGGGAACAGAATTCATGTCGGAATTAAATAGAGATGTATTTCCATTCAAGAGAAAAAATACTTCAAATGGCTAGCAATAAAGAATGGATAAATAATATAGTTTAAGAATCCTTTCTGGCAATATACAATAATGGGCATTATAACAATTATGTACTTATTTCGAACAATGCCAATTTTAATAAAATCTATTTTACCTTGCCACTGCGGAGTATTAAGTATTAAGAAGCGCATTATGATAAGAAAATACGAACTAAATCGTCGTCAGAGGCTTTCGGGTGCAGCTGCGTTTTACGCGTTGTCGGTGTGCGAGCTTTCGCGGCCATTACAGGACGCATCATCAGGCAATAATAAAATGTGCACGAACTAAATCACTCCTGTTTCATCATAGCGTGGATCTCAAGCGTTAAGGAGTTCCAAGTTATGACCTTTGAAACTTTGGCAAGGTTTCGAACTGTAGAAAGACTAAATTAAACTAATAGCTTATTGGAATATAGTTGCATAGGAGTATGGCATATATTTTGTGACAAATATTC
Source organism: Platycnemis pennipes (assembly GCA_933228895.1). Taxonomy (NCBI): domain Eukaryota; kingdom Metazoa; phylum Arthropoda; class Insecta; order Odonata; family Platycnemididae; genus Platycnemis; species Platycnemis pennipes. The sequence continues at coordinate 131,593,371 of OW121851.1, read as the reverse complement.
AAATACTCATTAAATAAACAAGTCATACTGAAGAAAACGTCGTTATGTACCAAAAGTATTTGCGCAAAAAATGAAGAATTTAAAAAGTCAAAAATATAAATACGGTCGCTTCCATTCCCTGCCATTGAGTAATTTTCTAATACTTTTTAAATTCGGAAATCGAGTTAATTTTTCCAACAGAAACTTGATTAAATTGATGCAACTCCATTATTAAGATAAAATAAAAATTATTTTTATTTTATTTAAATATTTATAATATATTTATATTTTTAAAAGATTATTTAGTCATTATTCCTTGTTATTAATTCCAATGATAATGATAATGCAAAAGACATTAAAAATAAAAAAGGACATTTTTCATTCAACCAGAGTTACTTCGCCCGGCATGTTAGCAACAGTTATGCTCTCATGAACTGAGGAGGATGAAGAGACGGTTTAGATGTAAATGATTATTGCGACGCATTTGCATAGCCTAAGACCTCTGGCGGCAGATGAACCCCGTTCCATTAGCGTGGGGATGCAAATTACTCAATTCAGCGGACCCAGGCAGCATTATCCGTTGGATTTTCTGGGTGCTCCCAAACATCTCCCACCAAGCACTATATACCGTAATTAAACACCCTTGAGTCCCTTGCGAGTCAGATCTGCGAGTGGCGTCTTTAGAATCGGAGATCAGACTTATGTCTAATGTATGAACGATATGCATACCTCAGCCTATGAGCTGAAGTGGGGGAATCGGTTCATTTGAATGCGGTGCATAGCAATCTGAAGTTGGCTTCCATCTGAGCACAACTTATCCCTCAATGGTGAATAACTTTATGCAAGTCAAAAATCAAGCCGTATTTCAAAAATAATTTCAAATGAGCTAACTAAGGAGCTAGAGAAATACAAACGTCAGAGGTGACCCAGAATCATCACATTATGTAGAATGGTGAAAAGTAACTATTGCCTTTCCAGCCTAAGCCTCCTCACTACAGTGCCACCCAACACGAAGCTAATTACAGTAACAGAAATATGGGTAGCCCATAATGATTCATGAGCAAACGATTGAATTGATTGCCAACGGCATTGGACGGATGCCTCCAATTATTCGCAAGCGAATTGACACATGATTAGCGACACTACGGCACAAGAGGCCATTTCAACGACCCAACAGCTCAGCCTCGATCGCTGATCAATAAGATATCATCATCCACTTGGCCGCCGATAAGGTGTAACTACACGTGGGCACTCGGTGCCGGACAAAGGGCGGGGTTGAACACCACCTCTGCATGGACGAGGATGGGCCGACCGAAAGACGTGTCCTGGACAAGGCTCTCCTGCCGAGGGAAGGGGGAGGTTGGCCGAGCAGGCACGGGAGCAAGGGGTGGGGGGACAGAGATCAGGGTAGTCAAGCAGTAAACATTGACGCATATTTAGAAGGATTGCTCGTTGCAATCAGGTTAGTTAGTTAGTTATCCATGGGAGGCGTCCGGCAGCTGAAGTAATTTGCGCCATTTAGGATAGATGGGTAACGTAGGAGTTCACAGGGAACGGAGGAAGGGTGTAGATAAATCCGGCGTCGGTATTAGCCTACTCTTTAACGACAGGCGCCAAGGAGTCCACGCCTTTACGTGCCTTGAGTAAAACTTTAAATTGAGTGGAGAATTGCTTCAAACCAATCTCAGCTGACTGGTGATAATGATAAAGAATCTTTCAGAAACAAATCTACATGCTAACTTCATTGCCGAGTCTAGTATGTGTGGTAGAGAGGTGGTAGATTAAAAAACAGCAAAATTGTTTGAGCGTTATGATTTTGAAATCATTATACTTTTTTGCCTTTCAGTCATGCATTGTGAGTGGGAAAAGGAAATCTTGCTCTTCGTGGACGGAAAGTAATTCCGCTTCATTCGTCGCTTCTGTCTATCCTGCTGATATAGTGAGAGCACGGAAATATGCCCACCATGTCAGTCCAAAACTCGCACAGTACGGATTTTTCAAGTTACTTTAATCTTGCAAACAAAACTCAACACTCTTGGGTTTCCCAGTAAATCTCTTCCAATCGCCTAGTGACAATCCCTGTACGTTCACTGAAAGTTCTAAAAAAACGCAATGATCTTCCGGCCCACTAGCAATGATATTCTAAAAGGTATGCTACTAGTAATTCGGATGTTTGCTTAAACAAATAGCAATTAAATAGATTTGCAGGTTTTGCAACCTTTGGATTTATTTCATAATTGCAGAAATATGTAAAACAATACCCAGCCATGATTACTAAGCATTTTAAAGGATTAATGACAGTGGATAACATGGATTGCCTGAATCAGAGCGTGAAATACGCAAGCAAATAAAATCAACGTGAGAATGTATAAGCCATCTATTTGAGGGCTTTGATCACTTGACCATCAAATATGAGAATTAGAGGGGAAAAATAGTCATCATGATTTGTCATCAATCCTTAGATTGGTATGACGCAGGTCTCCCCTCGACTCTCAATCAGCTAATCTCTTTATATTTACGTTTTTCTTATAACTGATGGTATCAGCCGTAACTTTATGGAACCTTGAATTCATGATTGCAATGAGAATACTTGGTTGTTCCACATAAAAATTTTATTCACAACACAACACGACCTAGTTTTCGACGATACCTGAAGATAACGATTTATCGTCGAAACCTAGGTCGTGTTGTGTTGTGAAATAAAATTTTTATGTGGAACAACCAAGTATTCTCATTGCAATCATACGTTTTTCTTCTCTTTCACATCCTTCATCACTTGTTCTAAATATTCCATACGAGACATTCCTTCCCTTTTCTTTCCGTCCACTTGTCCTTCAACGATTTTATTGATCAGGTCATCATGTCTCATGATGTGGCCGATTAATTTCCTCTGTCATCTTCTTGGGGTATTCAGAAGACTTCTTTTTTCCCCCACTATTCCTAGGACTTCCTCATTACTTTCTCGGTTGATCCATTTAATCTTTATCACCTTCATCACCATTCATTTCCTTAGCACCACATTTTTAAACTTTTCTTCCTCATTCTTTTCACCATTTCAAAGTTTTATTTTCCTAGTTTATCTCTGGTTTTGGCCTCTTTTCACTTCCTGTGTATCAATATCTTAATCTTCTTCTTATTGATATTCAGCTTATATCTGACCATTATCCTTTCCGTGGTTATTATAATCTTATATAGGTCTCTCTCTTTCTCTGATAGTGTTCTCTGTCATAGAAGAATTGCAGCATGCTAATTTTTCTCCGTGGATATTCACTCTATAGAGGACTTCTCGTTGATTTCATTGATGGCTCTCTCGATGCAAACATTAATAATTACGGGAGACAGTGCACAGCCTCACTCCTTTCCTTATTCTTACTTCTTCACATCTGAGTCCAGATTTAATCACATCTACTTGGTTTTTATCTAAAATGTGGGTTACTCTTGGCTCATTGTAGGGCACTCCAATTCCTTTCAGAATTCCATGCATTGAATTCCAATCCGTTTACAAAAGCCTTCTCTAAATTCATTAATTCTATGAACTTCGGTTTGTTCTCCTCCATTCTCTTCTTCATGAGCAGCCTAATGGTCAATATTGCTTCTCTTGTAGCCTTACTTTTCCTAAATCCAAATTGATCCTCATCGAGAAACTCCTGTCTTTTCGTACTATTCTTCTGTAGATGATCCTTGTCACTATATTCGATTCACGCGTCGTTTAGCTTATAGTACTAAAATGTTCACATTTCTCTGTTCTCTTCTTATTGGGAATAGGAATGATGATGTTTATCTCGTTGTGCCTGGGTATTTCTCATATTGAGTACATGTCGCAGATGGTTTTGTAAAGATGGGTTACTGTCTTCTCTCCCGCGTATTTAATTAGTACTGCAGGAATATCACAAATCCCAGAGGCTTTATTCATCTGAAGGTCTCTTACTGCAGCGTCGAATTCCTTTTCTTGAATTTTAGATGGTAACTCATCACCAGTAAATTATGGTAGGTAACTGTTGAAATCTTCCTCCAAGTTCCTAAATCTCTTCTTCACTAAAATGTAGTATATTTGAAATTTTCTTATATTTCCTGGCATTCTTCACGTGTATCTTCCTCGATTGAACTGTGCATCTTCTTCGGTTGGAAAAATAATAAGCTTAAGAATTAAAATAAAATATTTATCGCGGGACGTATAGGAAATACCACGCTACCAGCTGAAGTTCTCGGCAATCAAAAATGCAGCAGAATGTTTACTAAGTAAATACACTAGTGAAAGTTAAATGAATGAGTATGTAACAAGTATAATACGTGGCGAATTGTAACCCGTAGCTTCACCGCTTACATCTAATTTTTATATGGTCTCCCTTTCCATCGATCTAGGGCGATTGGACGCCGTGAAAAAAAGGTCTGCTCTCTGTGGTTGTTAACCAGTCTCAGAGGAATCACATGCTCGAATTCAACTCTGGATGACGTAGCGCTGTCACGACGAGCCGTCGATCGTAAAATTCGTCTCACCGGAGAGAGATCGACTCCCGCTCGTCAAGAGGAGAGAAGCCCGGGAAGGCGTCGTCGTACGGCCCGGGGCGTGCCCTCGGAATGAGCTCCCGTCACTCGGGAGACGAGAGAAGTGGGGCCCCGACCCCCTGGATGTCGCCACCCCCCAAATGTGTCCCCTCACCCTTGGGAATACCGCCCGTCAAGACAACGGAGGCGATTAAAAAATAAGGGGTGAAGGGAAAAAATAATCCGGAGGAAACGAGTATCGAGGGAAATTCGGAACAAAAAGTGACACTCACCTTGCGCATTCGGGGCATATCCGCCGATCTAAAGCCTCGAGGGACTATAGAGTAGGAGGGTATATCTATATGCATATATATTGTCCGACATATAGTTCACTCTAGACTAAGATCTTTCTCACCACGATACCCTGCGTCGGGCCGGGTGAACGAACACCATCCGACTGTACCGGAATTAATAAAAGACTAATATCGGATGGAGCCTCATTCTTTCGGCGCCGCAAATGACTTTTACTTCAATTCACATAACATTTATCGTATATGGTACAATCCGAATCCTTCACCCACTTTTCATTTTCTTTGTAGCAAGAGGCATTGACTATTATTATAACCTGCTAAAGCTACACGAGAATATGTATGAGGTAGGACCAGAGATATTCAAGCTTACAATGGGGAAGTAAAGAAAGAGACAGATATACTTCGATCCACTACATATCGAAGCGGAGAAACGAAGGCGTCAGAAGTAGGCTGACCGAGAAACGACTACCGCGATACGCTATGCTTTAGAACAAGAAAGTACATTCACACATGATAATTTCAGACATTTCAACACCATCTCACAGTTCAAGCAACTGCTAAGTGCAAAAAAACTTAAACATGAAACAATTACGGCAATATCATCCAAAGAATATTCATTTCTATCATATCGTTTGATATCCATTAAAACTATTACACAAGATAAGTAATGGTTGCTTCTATAACCTTCTCTTCTGTTTAGTAGGTGACGATTTCTTGGTGAAAGACGTAAATGATCCTACCGATTCTATATCAATGTATCTACATTTCGAAATTGCCCAGTAGCCAGAAAAAAGGACTTCCTCGCTAATTTGGAGAGCTAAGTTAAAAGTTAACCCAAGAGTGTTTGCATCGGAGCTCAATTCGAAGCTTTCCTACATTAACATTCCTCGTTTCTCCGCCCCATGTACTCTTTAAAATAGAAGCAGCGCGCCTAATCATTGGATTATTTCGTCCTTTTTTAGTTTTTTTCGTTGGACGGGCTGAGATTATTTAAATCGTAAATTGCTAGTAGACGTAGCCGCCGAAAGCTACTGGACGCCCGCGAGTGTTCTGGGCTAAAAGGGGCAGGAGAGAGACGAGGTTTGCATCTCCATTAGCGAGTTTAAGGGCGCGGGGATGAAGGGAGGGGAGAGAGGGTGGAGAGAGAGGGAGAGTGGGGGCGAGAGGACCAAAAGAGGGTTTTGATGGAGGAAGCGAATGATGCAGATTGGTTAGGGACTGTTATGGGAGGCCACGGCCCGAATGATTGAGGTGGTAGTTAAGGGATGCTGGGGAGGATCCGACGGCACGCTTCGTGGGAAAGCCCTCGATGGCAGCTCCATTCCACTCTCCACCCCACGCCTCCCTCCTCAGACGAACCCATCAACCCCATTCCATCCATATCTACACCACCACCACCCCCCATCCCGCCAAAACCCCACACCATTATCATCATTCGTTCCCTCCACGACTCTCTCTCTCTCCTACCGCCTACAACCCACGCCGTCACTTTCCTAGCGACCACGTGAAGCCTGACCCACTCTCTCCATGCTACTCTCTCCCGCCTCCAACGAATGTTTCCGACCCCGTCGTTTCGGAGATGGGGGGGCAGAGAGAGATATAGAGATGACCGTGATTGGAGCCAGGCGGCGGAAGGATGCCTGAGGTATTTGACCGACAGCGAGGAAACGAAGGGGGGGGAGGAGGTTCTGTGGTCGTCGGTTCCCACCTCGCGAGAGTTAATGGGTGGACGAAGTGTGACGTCGTGAGCGGAGGTGGCGGACGGTGTAACTTTGGCACTTGTAATCGAAGCGAAAACTGGTCGTTGGTTCATTTGCGCCGGAGTAAGCGGGACTGACGTGGACAAGCGCCGGGGCGCTGTTTACTCCTCGCCCCACCCGACGCCGCGGCCCGCACCGACTGAGATTAAGCGCGAACCGCTCCTCGTGAAACCCATTCGTGGAGTGGTACATGATACCTGGCTATTAGATTCGGGTTTTACAAGAGAGTGATGGATATCCCGGCCGCCCTCTGCGCCACATTTGGCAAATAGTCGCTCGCGACCCACCGCCCCGCCGGCGAGCAAGTCTCTGGATTGAATGGTGGCTTCATTTGACAAAGTAAACGATGTAACGCACAGAGCGCTTGAAACTGCTTCGCCGAGCATCGGAGAGGCATGGCAAAGTGAAGGAAGCAATTTAGTTCAAGTTTTACCTCAAGCTTTTGCACACTTATCTGTAAAAGATATTTTCTAAAATAAACTAGATAAAAATTTCAAGGTTTTACTTTTAAAATTTCCATGCACCCACTAAACATCATAAGTGATCACTTCGCGTTTCATTTTGCGATATAAACTTAGCCATTAGAGCACCTAGAACCAAAGTCTACTGCGATTTTTTTCATATAAATAATATGTTAAATAAATTTTCAGCTAATTTAGCAAGATAAAGGAGTAAAATGATGCCTAAGTTGTGATTTCATCACTTTTGCAATCTAAGGAGGCAAACACAGTTTGGTTGGAGATAAAGTAATCAAAAATAAAAGAGTAGACAAAATAAGTAACCATTATAGCTATACAGCACAATTTTTGTATCCAATGAGTTACTATTGTAAATACATGGCCTATTAGAACGCTTGGAAACATTAGGCAGCACTGAACCTTTACTAGCTGTGTACAAAGAGTCGGATCGTAAGCTGAAATAAATTACTTCCTCCAGATAGATGCTTAATTACAACACCTACCACTAGTGTTGCAAATTAATAATGGAAGCATGTATTTTTTTCCCGATAGTGATAAAGGAAATCCAGAGAACATGCAATATGTTTATTTCATATGGTGGACAAATAACCTACTTTCAAACATGAGCATTAAAATTGTTGGGAGACAAAGACCTGTACTAAACAAGAATTTGACATAAAAAAGATATGGCATCTTTATTTAACTGCAAAATTACAACTTAAAACTGTTATCTTCTCAGCAATCCTCCATCCATGCAAAGCGAAAAGAGATGAAACAATCATTTTTAGTCTTACTTTAGTCGTACAAGATCAATGAGTCTTGCAAGAGTTTAGTTTAGCTCAGAGTTTAAAAGACACTACTACCAAGCAACTGAATAGAAGGCTATATCTCAAAGAAACATTGTGAGGAGGCAAAAGGCTAATTTCAAACCTTATCTACAGAAATCAACTAACGCAATTTAAAAAAAAACATACTTCATGCCCAGCACTTGGCCACCCCAGAGAGCAAGCCCGACGACCTACTGGCGAGAATCTGAATGTGGACATGGTTCTCATTACGCGGATACCGTATATCAACACGACTCGTTATCCATTAATGGCCGCACGGATGACAGGGAGGGGAGAGGGAAAGAACGATAGGCCGCTGATCGAGAGCCTGGAAAGAGAAGGGATGGCAGAGAGGAGAAAGGGGATGGAAGGAGAGAAAAAAGTATGTGGTTGAGAGAGGGCGGGAAATGAATGGAGGGGGTGTGCCTTCGGAACGACCGCGCAACAAAGGATCGAGAGAGCAGCTGTGCGAAGGATGCTGGGAAGGAGCGCAGGGCGGGAGATATCGCGGCGCGGGAGCTTTGAAGAGAGGGCGGCGAATTGGCTTGGCAGGCGAGAGGTAAGGTGATGGGGGCGGGGCCCATTTGCAGGGGTGTGGGCCCGTATTCAGGGAGGGAAGAAAGAAGAAGGGGTGAATGGGGTCGAAATCAGGGCGCGTTATGGCCGAGAAAAGAGGGAGAGCGGGGAGGTGGTGAAACTGATCAATGCTTCGCACAAAAGTGAGGGAATATGCACAGCTTTATGTGTAAATAAATAAAAGGCTAAGAGTGATGAGAGGAATGAACGGAAGGAGACGCGATGCTAAGGAAAGGAGAAGGTTGAGGGTTAGGGGCGGTAAGGGAACTGAAGGTGGTCTCCAGATATTTCGGGAAGATTTTTTTTTTACGGAAACTGGGGTGGAGGTGACTTTCGAGAGTATCAACCGCTGTCAGAGAGAAAAGGGGGAGATTGTCGATGGAGGGAGGCGTAGGTTAAGGTCGGAAGGAATAACAATATAAGTAGCTCATATAGGGGACGGATAAAGATGAGCAACAGCACCAACACAGCTCGAGCCCGAAGAGCGAATCTCGAAGGAGTGGGAGTGCAGGAGGGTTGGTTTGGGGCGCGGCAGGGGGAGGAATGGGTGGGTAGGGGGCGAGGACAGAAGGGGAACTGGATTCGATTCGAATGAACGACCTTAGGTAAGAGGAGTGAGGAGGAGGAGGAGGAAGAGAGGAGAGGGAGAAGAGTATCGGTTCTCCTTGCATACTAGTGGACCTTCTTGAAGATTACACCACGGAAAAAAATAGAAAGGGCAAGCAGCAGCCTTGAGGAGACGTGGTACCCTCTCTTTTATACTACTTACTCCGATGAAGGGCTCGGCATTTCATCGGGATAAGAATGAAATAAGCTCAGGAAGGCTTAAAAGGGAATACATAGCAAGGAAAACCATCGAGAGAGAATTTATTAATAATAACTAGAAATAAGAAGTCCAAATGGCAGCCTTAAAGAGCTATTGAATAAAATATTTGAGAAGGAAAATAAAGAAACGATCTGAGATGATTCCCATTTAGCCACATTTAAATAAAATATTTAAACTTTTGCAGAAAATAGTTAACTAAAAGCAATTTCATCGCTTTTAATCTAAAAAGATATATTATACATTTCAATTGTCTGATTAGATACTCCTTAAGACTTAAAATACCGTCTATCCTGACTTAAAGTTTCTCATTTAAGATGCCATAATCCCATGGAGGTAGAAAATTTCCAGGATGGCACATAATTATCAAATAATGAAAAATGTAATGCACAAGAAACTGATTTAATGTATTATAAAAAAGTTACTCACTTGACCAGAGTATAGTAGTGTTTAGTAACGAATCCAAATTAACTTCCATCAAATTACCACCCAATTAGCCCAACTCGCAGAAAATGATCTAGATAGCATGGGTGCAAAAACCCAGCTCCGATAAAAATTTGCTAGAAAAATGCATAAAATAGGAGGAAAAATGTTTTTTGCCCCACAAGAGCCAATCGCAGTAAAAAATGTTCAACGGAAATATTACTTAACACTGGCTGACGAGGACAAAATCCAAAAATTTTACCCGCGATGAAAAGAACGAAAAAAAAGTCGTAAAGCTACTCTTTCCCTGAGAACGAGTTCTGGAGAAGACCGGAGGAAGAGAGTAAGAAGGGAAAGATAAGGGAATATAAGCGAAAAAAGAAGTCAAAAAAAAGTAAACGGGCAGTTTAGGCGGGTAAAATAACGCGGTTAGAGATAAGGAGTTTTACACACAAAAAGATGGAGGAGAGAGTAAGATGTGTGTGTTAGGAGGGACGGTGCGTTCATGCGAAAGAGGGTAAGGGGGTGAAGAGGTGAAGGGGGTGTAGAGGGGAAGGGGGTGAAGAGGGGAAGGGGGTGCAGAGGGGAAGGGGGTGCTCAAATGAGTGGGGAGGGGGGTCCGGAAAAGGGGATGAGAAAGGGGAGAGCGTGAGATATTTGGGATTGGAAGGGGTGAGTTGGGGCCAGGGTCGAAACGGTAAAAGTTAGGGGTCGGACGTGGAAAAAGACAGGAGGTTCGTTCAAGTGTGAAAAAGAGACTAGGAAGAAGGACCGTATAAAGATCTCACTGTAGATATCGATTCATATCCGATTCAAGATAAGCAAGTACGACACAGTTAATCATTAACAATGAGAGACAGTAAATCAAATGCATTGATTTCCGTAGTAGATATTGTAAGAGCAGGTTCCTTAAATCACCGCGTAAAATTTCTCATTGTTAAGGGTAAATGAACAAAAACCTTGCCGAAATATCAACGACAAGGATTACTTAAGCGAGAATCGCGTACCGACGTCTTTACCTGCATATAACGGTAGCCAATAGCAGTAATACAACAGACTCAACACCTATTCACTCATATTATTGTTAATCAAGCAAAAGATGCTTAAACGTTTTCTGCCTTTGATACAAAACCTTTCTTTCAAGCCAATATTTGAGCAAATCTAAGAATGTAACGACCGAGTTATGCCAAATACATTCACTACAATTAAATCAAAAATTATCATGAGGAGCAAATGTAGGCTTCAGGAGCATGTTTCAGAAATAACGAAAATAGTAGTTGCTTTTTCCACCCTTGGTCACATTTATCTTAAATTTGTTTAAGTTCACATTCAATAGCATATGCTACAATACTTCGATCTCCGCCATTCTCAGATGCTTACACAATCTAAATGGATCATAATACCTATATATTTCCCTATAGTTCCAGTTGATAAAATGGCTTAAGTATATCCAACCGACATAAATTGACAAAAATATGTAATGTAAGGGATTAATGCATAGAACAAAAATAGGCGTTAAATCTGGTGGGGGGGCTCATAGACGTTCTGCCAAGTTTGGTCATCAAATATTTTTCCACTGTGGTAACAGTTGTAAAAGATTGGAACAGTAGGCCTTGGCAATAAAAACGAACGTAATCCCAGCAATAAAGGAAAGCCGTAAAGTGAAATCATTGAATTTGCTTCGGCGAAGAAATTAATTTTGCAGCATACCGAGAACGTTCACCTATAATATGGCGAAAGGCAGGGAAATATATAAATAAATGAAAAAGAGAAGGGGGAGAATAGGATGGAAAAGGAAGAAAGGGAGAGAGAAGGAATGACAAGAGGGTGGTATGAGATGAGAATAGAGGAGGGGAGATGGATTTCTTAAACGGCTTCCTAACGTCATCGCATAACGCCTTCTTCCACCCCGCTCGGCGGTACTTAACGGTGTACCGGCAAGATAACGCACGAAGGCTCTCCCTGTGTGATCGGGGGGGTTGAGTGGGTGGGAGGGGGGGGGGGGGAAGGGGGAGTTCCGCTCTCCTCGGAAAGAGGAAGGTGTGACGCCAAGAAGGAGGGGCGTACATCATGCGAAAATGTGCCGGGTAAGGCCACGGGGAGAGGAGTGCCGGGCGATTGACGCGCTCGGCGGAGGCACGAAGGACTTCAACTCGACGCCTAGACATGGATTGACGCCTAGACAAGTGACGCCACTTGAAGGATTAGCGGAATCATTTTTTTTCTCACAAACGCCACCGACAAGACTGTCACGTTCGGTCACTTCTTAGATGTAGGATGGATCGAGATCGAAGGGTCGGATGTTACTTATTGTTTTTAATAGCCTTCAAAAAATACAAACCATCATACTATAAAATTACTATCACACGCCTGTTATCGCAGTTTATGGGAAATAATCACCCACGTCCGGTTTGCCCGATTACACCAATCTGTAGAGTCTGCACAACCATAAATCTGTAGGAATATGTTCCACTGTAAAAATAAAAATAAGAAAATATTGACTCTCTTACTTGAAATATTATCCATTACCATGGACACAAGATCTCTTTAGCTACCCAAGGATATGCTCAAAATAGGTTTAGCTCGAATGACCTAAACGAATATTCAATCACAAAAATTAATTCTGCATAGGTGAAAAAACCTTAAGATTTATCCTTTGAGAAAAAATAATCTATAGCCTTTTTTGTAGACTGGCTTGACACTGGACTTACAACAAAGTCTTCAATCATGTATATTTTATGCGCTTAAAAATATTTTCACTCAAACTACTATAAGCCGCATTCAAAAAATAAAATTCAAATGTGTTTGAAAATTCATTTCAAGGAATTAAAATACAATTTCGATGAATATGATAGGTTAGTTTTTATGAATTCATGATGAGATCATGAAGAGGAAAATATTCTACGTGGAAAACGTTTTTATCAAGAATTTATTCCTGCAGTTTATGCGATTTCCTGTATTTGCCCTATAAAGCCATGTAAGAACCCATTACAAAGCCATTAAGATGGTGAATTAGCTCACGATACATATTGCTCCCAATCAAAAGCAATGCATAACTTACGACTCTAAAAATAATAATATACTGATGTAAATTTAGATCTCTAATCCCTTGCGATTACGATTGAGTGGAGTTAAAAAATTCTTGAGAACACCACATTATCAAGTCAAAAAAATAATATTAATACTAAATAATGAGACGCTATATTATAAGTTAAGACATTCGATACAGGTCACAAAATACGCCCATAACCTAAAAATTCCTTCACAATTATTTTTATATAATAAAATATAGAAAATATCAAATTTTAGAAGCAGATTATAAAGAATTTTCCTTGATATCTAATAATAAATTTATATCAAATAAGTAAAGTGAACACAAGCGAAAATTTGGTCGGTTTCTGCCTCTGTTATTTTTGAACATGTACACAGACCCGATTCTTGTAAATGTACTACGATTATTCCAGGAATCATGAGTGTCTCCAACATAATAAACTGCATGTGATAGTTAACATCACGGTAAAATCAGGTCTTGCAAGAAAAGGTTGTATCTTGCAGGCAGAAAGCACTTGACGGAATAGGGGAGGGAAGGAGGGTGCGGAATGGGGGGGGGAGTGGATAGGAGGCTAAACGGGCGCCCGTGTCGTCTCAGGGCGGCAAAGGGTCGAGGTATTTGTGGAGCGAGAAGCCAGTGGAACGAGCTCGAGGAAGCCGAAAAGGTTGCCGCGAGGGAAAAATAAGCGGTGAGATATGAAGCAGTGCTTATTTCATGCTGAGGGCGTTCATTGGTGTGTGAGGAACGGCAGACGGTGCCGAGATAAGGAGAGAATTAAAGAAGTCGCAGAATACAGGGGCGCAGGTAAAAATGGTACATTTAGGGAAAGATCCAGGAGGGCAGACGAAATATGCCTCGGAGCATTATCAGCTTCTTGAGACGCTGATAACGATATGAGTAAACAACTGAAGGCAAGCGGCCCTTAAGAAACAGAAATTTCTAAGCGTCATTAACTTCTTGATTCATTCAACTTTTCCGACTAAAAAGGGCGTTGAAAAAATCTTGTTTGTGGAAATATTCATTTTGGTACATTGAGTTTTATCTTGACACCCCAAGAAGAATAAATATCCTCACTAAAAATAACTAAAAATGTAATAGAAATTCTTCTAACTTTGCAGCCCAAGTTTTAGGAAACGGTAGAAAATGTATGTAAAAAAGTCAGCATAAAGAACAGATTCTTCAACAAGTGATAGTTAAGTTATTAATATAAATTGAGCATTCTCTTCCATTGATTTTGATCCAATTGTTTCAGTTTGCATCACTCTCCAGTATCAATGTCTATAAAGTGAAAACATCTTTCACGTCGATGAAATTCTTCCTACCAAGAAGTAATTAAAATTTCTCAGGGGAATGTTCTCATCATCGGCAGGAAGAAAGGGTTCGGTGAGCGAGAAAATGGCCTTCCTCCTTCCCCTTTCGTCACTCAGATCGTCACTCAGATCGTCACTCGTTTCGTTACGCGATGGCAACGATTCGGGTCCTCCCAACGACGGGGTCCTCTTAACGCACGAAAATCATCCACTTATTTATAGCCTTCCATCCCGACGGCCTGTTCCTCTTTTTCCCGGAGGCGCCCGATTGGCTGTCATGTTGCACGCGTCGAAGAAAACGAATTCCCCCCACCCCAACGACAGATGGGAGTGACGCGCAACCGTGACAGCAAATCGAGGCACAACCAGAAGAGAAAGTCGCTCGGGAGGAAACGGATAAATATCCAGAAAATAATAATAAAATGGAGCGCGCGACACTTCTCAGTCGAAGACTGCGACCTTGTCACGCACGAGTGGATACACGTGGAAACGGAATTCATGGAAAAGGAGTGTGGGAGGAAACCACATGTGAATGTCCCCATGCTCTAAGAATCACCGAAATACTTCGATGAGGCGACACCAATTAAGGCCAACTGCCAACCACCGCCTACTCCAAGGGCCTGCTTGGGTTAGTCTATTTTCTACTAATAGCGTATGCCCTAATTCAAGCACATCATCTAGGCCATTGAACCGATTAAGTATCGGTCCAATTACAATTTTTCATCATATTAGTGCTGAATAGAGAGTAGGAATGAGATGCCATTTCCCTTCCCTACAACGACTTTCCGAATGCTGAAAAGGGCAATGCTAGATTAAACTGAAGTTACCGTGGAGATAATTTGGATATGTAATGTGGGTTTTACCCTTTTCTTGCAAATTTGCATGAACTTTTGAATGTAAAAGTTAGAGTTAATTGTTTCGCATGCCTCATTGCGTGTTTTGGCTCGTAATTAGAGCTATTTCATTAAGATACTCAAGGAATCCGCTTGGTTATTATAGGAGAAATTACGAAAGCATACTACGCAAAAGGATTCTCCTGGAATTCATAACCGTGTATTTTCAACCACTGTTCTATTTCACCAATCTTATATCTAATGCGTCAACCAGTCAACAGGCTGTCAGCTAAAATAACCCCGACCAGCTCATAAAAGCCGCAGTTCTTCGCCAATTAATCCGGTAGAAGGTATTCAAACCCTTTAACGATCACCATTAAAATTAGCCGTGTATATTGCTACGGCATTTCTAAGGACAGTTCTGGTCCTCCCAACATGTTTAACCTTCATAAGCAAACCAGTTCATTACCTCGGCCACCTGTGTTCACCCAGAAAGTTTTGGTATCTATTATGATATCATAACTAAGAGATTTATTGAAAATCAGAAGTAAATGTTTTTATTCGACAAACTTTCACAAGTTTAGACTTTCTACACGTGTCAACACTTTAATGTGCTCCATTAGCTCGGTGGAGATGAACTGCAAAAAAAACATAGCTGGTGCCTAATATTCTTATGTGGGTGACGTTGCCCATCACATAATACTTAGAAAACAACAAACCTCAACATACTTGAGACTATCCACGGGAGAAATTTCAAGTGTCAACACTAATCGTAAACGGAGTAAGTTAAAATCATTGATACTATTTTGCAGGCCTCAATGGTGAGGAGTGGATCCGATTACCTTAGGGTGACAAGTCTAAATAGAAACAAGATTATTTCTTGTGCGGCATCGTAATAAAGGGAGGATCATAAAATAAACCTCCCTCGCACATTTAAGGCTGACTCGGAGATAAAGGGAGCGAATAACGCGGAGAAAGGCAAGGTGAAAAAAAATATCTTCCGGAAGGTAAGGGAGGAGGGAACTTTCTCGAGTGCTGAGAGAGGAAGCATTGGTGAAGGGAGGGGGGTGACGAGAGGCAAGGGGGAGAAAGTGATTAGGGGGGAAGCCCTCCCTCGTTAAAGCCGTCCAACCCCTTCGCACCGCTCCCTCGAATGCTGCTATAATACGCCTCGCGGACTGCCTCCCTCTCCCACCACCAACCCCGTACGGGGTGGAAGCGGGGTTGGTGGTGGGGACGAGCTTCCTCTCGCCCGGGAGGGGATGAATTCAGTCCCCTGAACAGCTCTGGCCCCGAATACAGTCCCTCCCACGCACAAATTGTGTATCTGCCTCTTTGAACGCTCTCGCCTCTCTCTAGTCCCGCTGGATTCTCATTAGAACACGAGACAGAGTACTTAAAGGACTCACTCTGACCTCCCCAGCCTTAGGCTAAAACGGTGATTTATACAAATAAATGGTCACAAACGAAATACAGTTATTTTCTTGCTTAAAGAATATTAATGGAAACGATAAAGAACATTAACAATGTACATTTCTACTTATGAATTTATTGCAAGGCACAACTAGTTTCAGCAACCATGCGCCATCATTAGGAGTTACCTGATATACATCGTTAATTTTTTCTATCAACTACGGATATCCATACGTTTAAGCCTGAATTCTTCGAAGAATGGAAATTTTTACCCATCACTGGAGTCTAAAAGGATGCTTTTATCATTAACACATTCGCAGAAAAATGATGAAAAAGAAAAATGAGGAAAACGCGTAAAATTCGTCGTCAGGCATTAAAAAAACAAAATGGTAATGTTTCAGAAGAAAAACTTATTACCATGAATTAAATATGAAAATTATTAAGATAGCTGTACATAAATGTTTGCTTTTGTTAAAAAAAATTTCAACTTTGCCATGTGGTAAAAAAAAAGTAAAAAAAACTTCTGACAATTCTGAAATAAACTACTAATTTGATGAACACCGCCGTTATTACTCCTTCAATGCAGAGGAATTTTTCATGGTCTTTGACGCCGAAGTTGTACAATCACCGCAGTGAAGACTTGGTGCTCATATACCGAAAAACTTGGGTTTTCATATAATATTAGGTAATTTGACTAACCCAATACCTACTTTAGCCCAGCCAGCCACTAGTTATGAGAGAATGAATGAGAATGTGTGTTCAACATTATTTTTATAACCTAGATTGATTTCAACGCCTTCACGTCATTTTAAATGGGAGTAATTAGTTCCAAGTGACTGGTTCATTTTTAGGCCCTTTTAACAATAGTGCAGTCCTTAGTGGTTGGGGTGAAGAAAGAAAGGGCAGGGAAATGTGAATGCAATCAGGTTAAAGCGATGAGCTAAAGATCAATTTGACAATAAAAGTGTGTTCAGGAGGAGTTACAGTTAAAGTGGTGACCGATTGGAGGATAGCAGGTAATTAATTTGGGTTCGCAAGCCATGGAATATATGATAATTTTCCAGAAAGCCCACATTTACGCTTTTTCCATAATGTAAAACATAAGCATTAAATTGGCACAAATGTTAAAAAAAGAAATAATTGGAATTACTACACTACTTTATTATAGTAGGTACTAAACCTTGAGCTCGCATGTCTCCAATAAACATGCATAATAATTGATCCACAATCTGTCTCCAAATCATTTCCTCCTAATGTAACTTAGGCTTTCTTACACTTGGGTGCCAATTATAAGACATTCCAATGATTCCCAATTATGAGATATTCCCATAAAATTCGTACAATAATTCAAAATGAGAATGATGTTAAAGAGAGCTGAAAATACAATTGGCTATAGTGCATTTTATTGTAGTCCTAAGAACCATTTTTGTTATCTTCTCTAAAGTAGAGTGTGTTTGTTCCAATACAACACAGGGCTATGCTGTCTTTATTGTGGGACTATCTACCGAACGTGCTTGTGATGGCCTAAGCGTAAATCATAACTACATGTTCTAGTAAAGTAGTGAAATTCACCCCCTGCCTCACATCTTGGAAGGTGCATTCAGGGTACACAGTGAAATCAGACAGAGAAGAAAGGGGATGCGTGAAAAAGAAGAGGAGGGATGGAAGAGTAAAGACGAGAAGGAGATGTGTGATCTGCGGAGGGAGGAGGGGGCTCCTCCATTTTCCGAGTGCACCGGCCTTAACCACCCCCTCTCCTCGACCCCCTTCATCCCCTACCGCTGGGGGGTGCGGGCGGGAGAGTTTTCAGCGAGCCACTTCACGCGCGAGTCAAGAGAGCGGCCCGAAAGGGAGGACGTATAACTAACGAGCGGAGCCTCGGGGCGAATGGAAAGCAAAGGAGAGAGAATAGAGGCAGAGTTGTGAGGAAGAGGCAGAGAAAGAGACGAGAAAAAAGGGGAAGAAATCAGCCGAAACGCAAGACGATAGGACTGCAAGGGTTTGCAATTCCTCTTGTCGGCACAACACGTACGACATTTCTTAGGAGCACACCCACCAATGACGTTTGCACCATTTCCAACGAATAGGCGATGGGAAGAGTGTTTCAGAGAGACTTTTTAAAATTATGAATATTGTTGAATTAGGTAACATAAAGCACTCTACGTGTGCGAGGTCAGATCATGGACGAAATATTGGCATTATAATTGAATTTATTCATCACAAGGCTATTTAACAATTTTATATGATGTAAAAAGATCCTGGATCGCAGTCATTTTGCGATTAAAAATAATGACAATGGAAAACGTGGTGACTTCCACAATTTTATTAAACGACCGGTTTCGGCTGCCAAGCCATCTTCAGGTATATTCTGTATGTACCTGAGGATGGCTTGACAGCCGAAACCGGTCATTCTATTAATAAAATTGTGGAAGTCACAACGTTCTTCATTGTCATTATGGAATCCTTCCACCACGGAAATCTTCAAATTTCAATTTAATTTCGATTACAAGTTCACAAATGCAATCCAGTGTGGAACAATACAACGATTTTATACCACGTCCAACTTGACCACAGTCTAAAGGAGAAAAAAGGGATAAATGCTCTAGGTAAAAGCATGGATTCTCAGTGTTCATCCCCTAAAATTTGATAACACAGAAAGAGAAATTTCGCTTCCACTCCATATCGCCTGAATCTTCAGAATTAGTACCTAAAATTTGAATATTTCAAAACATTATGCTATCAAAAAAAGTATTGCAATGGAGTCGATAGAATATTTCATAAACAGCATGATTAAATATTAATATATCCTTTCCATCCAGCATACAAAAACTAAAGGCTGTAAAAGTAGAAATCACGTCGAAAATACTTCTATACAATTTGCTGATTTTTTCCAGTGCTAAATTTGAAGAATGTTCTCTTCGAGCAAACATAACTCACTCCAAACGAACAGTTTAGGATTCTTTTTCGTACACAATGGTCCGTTATTCTGATTATTAAGATTATGATGGAATTAAGGATGTGACAGAATTTAGATTTTAAAATTATTTTTCCATTTTAAATTTCCTGGGAACTGCAACTATTAAAAATCACCAGCCCATTTGGGATGGAAATTGCCTCCTTATGCTGATCAGTGAATTTTAAACGTCACTACGCAAATTACATAGAGAGTTATATCCTTGAAGAGTCAGGACTTGAGTGGTTAGTGGAGGGCATTTCAAGTTCAGTACTCCGTCCGTCGAATGGGACATTAAGCCGAGGTCCCCTTGGCGCCTTTCGTTAAGAGTAGGCTAATGCCGACGCCGGGTTTCACTCCACTCTTCCTCCGTTCCTGAATACTCCTACCATTACCCAATTACCCACCTATACAAAATGGCGCAAATGACCTCAGCTGTCGGTCACCTTCCCTGAATAACCAGCAAAACCAACCAAGAGGCAGGATGAGCTTCGGGTAGAACTTTGATGGTGCATTATTTGCTTCCTCTGGCTAGCTGATAGTGTCCTTCACTCAAAATGTATCAGCAGGTAAATCTCGGCATATACATATATAAGCCAAACTTTCGAAATATATGTATTTTTATCCACTAAACAAAGAAAGTAAACAAAACTTATACTCATTCCATAAACCCGTTTTCATTCTGTCATTCTATCATTATGATCTTACTGTGAAAATCGACAGCAATCGCACGATAAAACTGAGTTATAGTAATAGAAGGCTGAAGAGAACGCCTTCTCGGGAGAAACGCGGATTATGAATTGTTTAACAAAACGGTCAAAAACATACGTCAGATGAATCGATTTTACGAGACGTAAAGCATCAAGGAGAACTGTAGACGAGCAAAAAAATGAATGCTGGAAACGCTTATCAATAAAAAAAAAATAAGAGAAAAATTCATCTGGTAAAAAAACTGCTTTTTAATCAGTGGGTTTTAATCATGGGTTTAAGCTCAATATCAATAGGTGTTGAAAATCACTAACACATGATAAGCTGCTCGGAATTTAACGCATACGGGTATGGCTGAAGAGCACAGACAATGCATTCGATGGAGTGGAGCATTTCCTTTCAATGTGGCCCGGCATAAGTTATGCAAACACGCCACTACAAAACAATGGTGCCGACTCCATTAGTTGCGACGCGACAGTTTCCGTTCCACAAGGAGATAGACATGAATACACGTGTTCAAGTGGATGACACGCCAGCGCTATACGTTAATGTGCAGCAACAACAAATGCTGTCAACACAAGTAGACTGGTGCTCGGACCGCGATCACCACAATTTACTCAACAGGGTCTTGCGAGTGGTGATAACGGTGAGACCATTCACTTGACTTCCTATCCAATGGCTCAGATCTTCATCTGGGTCTCCTGCTCCATGCCCAGCAAGCCGCCCGAGGGTGGGTGGCAGAGGGTGAATAATCTTCAAACACCCAGTATACATTCAGGCATATGTGCCTTAATAAGGACAACTATTAGACACCCATGCCTCGGATTCTGCAGCTCAACGATTATTATCAACGAAAGAATATATATTTTATCAATAAATAATACATGCTTCATGCTGCAAGGACAATGAAAAGGTCCACCCATTTTATTTCGAGTCTCACGTTCATACATACCTAAAAATTATAACCTGAGATATGTTTCAGGAAATATCTTTCCCAGTAGTGAGTGATCCAAGATGAAGAAAGACTGATATTTAACATTGCGCAAAGGATTCCTACTTCCCAGCACGTATAGTAACACTAATACATATTTTATTTCGTTAAATTCCAGCAAAGAAGTTACAGACTAAAATTGACTTGCTTCTTGGTCCTTTTCTATCACTAGCTTACCGTCTGGATACGAGTTTCTCTCTGTAGTACTACGCCATCGGCAAATAAAAGCAGAAATTACTGATGGATATGGTGTTGCAGTTGTTAATAAGGTAATTTTTTTTGATGTGCCAATCACAGTACCTTGAGTATGGCATTTAGAACACCCCACTTCTCCCAATGATTCATAATCTTTGACATCCTTTAATTTAATTTTCCATTCCGTATGATACTTTACCCGTCTTTAAATTGTAAACAGGCACCTTGTTATCATTAATTTTCTCCCGGTGAAGGTGGGTTTGAATGGACATTCAATGCTCCCACGACCCATCTATTTATCACGCCTTTCAAAACACCCTCACCTTTTATAGCCTGCACAGGCACCTTAACAGAAGTTTTTTTACCATTCGCTCGATTAACAAATAGGAATGAGAAGAAAGATATATGGCGGACAGTTTCACTCCTATTCTTAACATAAATTTTCCTCGAAGTCCTTGATTTTGAGGCAGATCAGCGGAAATGCTAGCTCTAGAATTTCAACTAACATCTTTTCCTTCGGCAGTTGGACGCTCGAATGCAGGAGCTGCGTTGTCACAAGCTCAATATTTTAACACTGCCCCATACATTGTCCGTATATTAGGTTTCTTAACTCAAATCCTCATCTCAAGCTCTACCTTTCAGATCGTACACAACCATTTGACAACTGATGACCCTGTAGTCAAGGCTTGACGAGTGATGGGAGTTACTCGGTGCAACGTAACAAACTGCAAATTCGAGCCAGTTAAAAAATTTTTAAGGAATAATTATCGAACGTAAATCCAAATATCCAACAATATTACGCGAATAACGGATAACATGAATGACATCAACATCCGCGTGCTAAATATTTCATGAAACGCTGGTTGAATTTTAACTATTTGTCTTATTCCAGCGATAATTAATTCCTCCTTGCTCTCTAAAGTACACAGTGAAATTCAAATTCGGAGTGAAATAAAATAATAAATATGCGATTCTGGAGAGTTACTAACTAAATTGTCAGTATTATGAAACAATTTGGATAAACAAATTGGCACTGAATTGAAAACCATAGGATGAACGTAGAAGAAGCTGATTATCTACAGCCATCTGCATCAACCTATTAGCTACACGTAGCACGTTCTTATAGAGATTTACCTCCTGCATCAAATCCATTTGATGGCTAAAAGAGTACTCTTCATACGTAATAGTTCTCTTCTGTTAGATTCTTGTGAATTCCCAATTGTGAATATTCTTGTGATGACTTGACGAAGAAATGCAGTTTCCTTTGATGCGAATGCGAAAATTTCAGCCTGTTGGAATCCTTAATATCCTCAACTCGAGGTAATGCAAAATAAAAGCGTCAAGGGCCTTACCCTCCTCTCCTCTTCAACAGCCAGGGAAGTAACCAGATTGACTTAACAAGGACGAAGGCTTTGGACAAGGTGCCGGGTAGGGGGAAAGGGAGTCGCACGGAGTCTGTGGGAGTGGAGGTCCTTGAAGGAGTTGGGGTGCCGTGAGGAGAAGAACACGAGAACAGCTTTCCACCTGCGAGGAAATGAAAGGGAAAGTTTCCGCATTTTTAAATCTTCCCCTCCTCACTTTATCGCCAGTTCCCTTCTTCCCCTTCACTACGTCTGCTGAATGCCTCCCAAAAACTTCTTATCCTCCCTTCTGCAGTTTATCACCTCTCCAATCCTCACGCTGGCAGAAATACGTAGAGCCTAGCCTGCCACAGAGTCTGTCACTCACTTGGCTTTTCAACCGTTCATCTTCCCAATCCGGTGTGCACCTTCCCCAGATCTAGTCCAATAGAGCCCTAATTCAATTTCGTTTCACCACTAATAATACGCTAACAGGGAAATGCCGTAGTATTCTTGATGCCTGAAGAAAGAACGCATGCTTTCCCGAAACGTGTAGTAGTGAGGGCTGCTCGGGTACTCCACCAGGTTACTTTCTGCAGACGTTTCGGAGAATGATATCCGTATAAACCTCATGTTACATTCTTTCCGAGATCCAGTTCTATTTCATCTGGCCTGAGTTGTGAGCAGGAGTTTATGCAGGAATTAGGGGAGTTATTCACAGGTATCATCCTTAATTAACCAAGTATCCGCCAATTTATGGGTTAATTGAAGGCATTTTAAAAGTTTGAAGTCTCAGGCAACATTGTCTGAAAAGGAAACGTACTCAGAAAATACTAAAATTTCCATTTCTACAAACAAATCATAATTATTATTTGTGGATATTGCCCACTGTCGCTATTTCTGGGAAAGCAATTTTTCCCAAGAACCCTTAAAAAAATGAAAACCTCTCTCTCATTATATGCTGTATGACGACGATTGATAACCGGAAATGAAGACCGTAATGAAATTTCAATTTTTTTTTCAAAACAAATCGAGATAGATAAACTGCGGGTTGTGGAGCAACCCGCAGTTTGTGAACCAACTCTTCTACACACCCTCGAATCGGTTTGCAGGGTATTGCAAAAATATAAATCACAGTGATTCAATACTAAATTCTTCTTAATATTCGGACTCAACACCTACACCTATCGTAGCGGTAATTTCAAAAACAATAATTGCTCTTCTCCGAGCACTGTTCACACAGTCCGCCGCCCTTCTCATTTCGCCACCTCAAGTCCACCATCTCGGAATCCCTCTTCAACCCCTTCCCCTCCGACTTACCTTTCCCTCCTTCAAACACACCTCAAGCCTCGCCCCGACCCACCCCATCTAACCCCAGCAAGTGAGCCACCCCACGACTCCCCTCCACCCCCACTCAAGCACCCGATATCCCTCCCCCGGCCGTTGGGTGTTCTCGCGAGCGAGACTCCGGGATAATGGGACTCTTTACAGCGTTACTCATTTCGACATTCCTCCCCTTTAAGCGACTATGGAAAGTTTCGCCTAAGAAGAGGAAGTCGTTCGTGAACGAAGCGCGTGGGGAGGAGGAGGTGTGCCGGGGAGAAGGGAGTGGAGTAAAATCCCTTAATGGGATCGTTAAAGATCTCTAAATTGGTGAGAATTTCGGGAGGAGGGAATGGCTTTTAAAAATGGATGCATAAATGTCGCGTACAATATTTTTTCGTTTTATTCCCGACCGGAAGAGGCTCTGAGGGGTGAATAGGCTGGAATGATGACACTTTTTTCGAAGTTCCGTCAAGCATTAAGTTTTACGTAGTCCTTATTAAAAAGAGAAGGCATTATGAAAATTTTCGGCCGTATACCGTTAAACATTCCTTTTTTAATGCACACGAAATGTCGCAATCTTCAGATGGCTATCGTTTTTATGCTCCAACTAAACCCAAATGGAAATAATGATTAGCAGTGCTCCCTTTTATGTCAGCGCCCTTCTGAAAAATTCACTAACGATGCATAGAAAAAATTTAATGACAGTACAACCCCGATAAAATAACGGCTGAAAGGACGCAAATTTAAGAATAAACATGCCTTTGTTGTTCATAGCCAAATGTTACTTTTGGCTCGATATTTTAAGCAATAAATTAAATATATTTGTTTACATGAAGAATTCATAGTTTACTGATACTAGTAACAATTAATTGTAAGATACTGTGCATAGCTATCAATCTCTGCTTGCATGTCAACAACAAAATTATCTTTGGATACATGCTCTATCAAGCCCTGAGTAATTCACATGCAGCTACGTCTACTGAGAGTATATTAAACCTGAATCAATTTTCATTCGATGCCTATTCGTAATTTCATACACTTAAAAGCTTTGCAACTTTCCTTTTACATTCGTAACATATGGCAAAGCTTTTTTTCACGTCCTGCCTCAAATACTATCCATTACTTTGACAAGAAGGTCGTATCAAACCCTGCTCATTGTACATGCATTTGAAGTACGATGTCAATACGCATTAGCGCAGGAATTAGGAAACCTTCAGACGGATATATTTCCATTCCCGAAGATATTCCCAGGAATTTCAAGGGAGTCTTTAGCAAGTCTAGCTATAAATAAGTATACAGCAGACGGGTCCTCCGATTATCGCCGCATTACGAATTCCCTTGTCATTGATATCCAGTCATCACCACAAACAGGAACGTAACGTCGGGCGAATATCGATCGGGCGAAATCGAACCATGAATTACGCGTCTGCTCCAAACTCGCGCTGGAAACGAAGCGGACGTAAAAATCCCCATCTGCCGCTCTGATGGTGCCATTTTGTTTCACAACCGAGAGTAGAAATAAAAAATAACCGTCGGCGGTAAAAAAAGAAACCGTTCCACCGTGAGTTCGCCGAGAACTAAAAAGAGAGATGGAATGAGAGCGGAGGAATAGAAAAGTGGGAACGTGGATCGCGGTGGAAGGGAAATAAATGTATGAATACATATGTGTTATTCGGATGCGGTTCGAAGGACGCTTTAAAAAACATCGCTAAGAGGATTCCATGCATGAATCGAAAAAGGGATTATTTGCACCGACGGAAGCGCGTGGGACTGATACACCTATGTAAAAGCATATATACAAGCACACACACACACGCATATACATTTATAAATATAATTCCGTTCCGTGCTTTTGGGACAGGAGGGCAGAGCCGAGCGCTCCAGCTGATTACCCTGACACCTGGTAGCAAACACACGGCAACTTTCGCGAGAGTGCCTTCATCTCCCATGCAGTAAGTTACCCGCGAAAATCAAACGCGTCCCTCCATCACCTTGGACATTTTTTTACAATGAATGACAAATGACTGCACTTCCAGCGGGCGGCAAACAATGCGAATATTTGGCGTGCCATAAAATGACTCACATATAGAATATTGCCAGGTAGCAGACCCACTCAACCATAAAGGTGAGTTTTGACATTAAATAAATCAAATTATTTTTTTCCGGATACTGCTTATTTTGAACGCCAGAATATGTAGTCAAAGAGAAGGTTTCAGAGAAATTAACCCAGGAATTTTTTTATAAAAATACATTTCCTCAAATTTCACAATGCCTAGATTAATTTCAAATACACTAACAGAATTGTACAACCTACTTGAAAGTTCCCTGGCAAAAAATTAAGCTAAAATTATTTCTGTAAACTTCAAAGAAATATTTCTGCATCTGAAGTGCAAAAGTGACGAAAAAACTAAGTTTTAGGGCAGAGAAAGTACCAACTTATCGATAGAATTGGCCAAAAAATACGTCTGCTTAGCTGAGTAATACAATAAATATAATAAGAAGAACTGCATGTGCATCACGAATTCAGAATTTGACAAAAATATACCTTAAAATAATAAAAACGCAATCCAAAACTGAAATTACCCGCATAAGTCTATGGTTTGCACAGCTAAACCTGATCATCATGTCATAAGCTAACACTTACACATATAGCAGGTGGTTGACCCCGCTGAGGGATGTCATTTATCAGTGACCACCTACTAATGAGGTTTTCTTGAAGAAAGCCTTCCTTAAACAACTGTTTGCAGCCAACAGTAAAAATCTACTACACTCCTAGGAATCTTTTTATGCACAACATTTCACATTCTTTTAAAACTCTCTGTGCTTTGTTTTGTGTTTCCGTCTCACCTGAATGTCTGCCTTTCATCGTAGCCTCCAATGGACTACGAATACTACCACTATTGACCCCGTCTACCTCCTCCAAATTCTTACTAAATATGAAGGAGAGAGAAGATGCGACCCTTGCCCGCTTCAATCAATTCTAGATTCGTCTTTCTCGGTCCATCCCCATCCAATCCCACCCCCGCCCGACTCTTCCCTCAAAGATCAAGTTAAGAAATCATATCACAGCACGACTCATATCAAACGTATAGCCAATCCTTTCTTCATGTCCATTTTTGAACCCCTATCGCGAACTGATTTTTCGCATATTTTGCTATTGCAATGCGCCAAATAAAATTATTGATGGTAAATTAAGTCAAAACTGTTCCTAATTTTTCACTTTGCGTGAGTATTCGATAACTTTGATATTAAATTCTTTCTTTCGCGGCTATACTGCAACGCAGTCAATGACGACTCAGTAGATATCAAAATGATCGAACGAGCACGAGGTCATCCGCGAAGCTCTATTCCCTTTCACTTTTGCGCACTCTAGCTGAGCTAGGCCGACGTCACACCTCTGCCCGGGAGAACATACACCCCCATCCACTCATCTGCAGCATTAGGGGACTATGATTAGGTCATACATCCACCCGGGAACATGAGCATGAGAGCACAGCCCGAGGATACCATACCACCCAACTGCAACGTGTTAAAAAAAGGTTAGACCCGGTGAAGGGAATTGTTCAGGTAATACGAGTCATATGATCTATAATAATAAAGACAATTTTTTCAAATTTTATGCCAAAATTATTTGGCCATTTATTTTTTTTAGTTTTAAATTCTCCCCCCAAGCATCTTCATTAAACAATTTTATTTCACTTTTGCTTAACTTAAAATACTTGGGGAGGAATATCCCCCTCTTCACCCCACCGAATAAGATCTCCGCCAGCAGGCCACCAAAGCGACTACCCGACTCCCGGATTTCTTCCACGCAATACTCCTCCCCCTCCACCAGGTCCTCCTTCCTGAGGTACCTAGCCCTCTCCTGGGCGAGGAGTAACTTGCTCCGGATTGACGTCCTAGGAGTCACGATGTCGGCGGCGAACCTACTGGCAACGTCGTAGTTGGTCGTAGTTGCGGTGGCGGCAGATACGGTGGTGGTAGGGGTAACGGAACTCATCCTAGAAAAGAATTAAAAATAGTTGTTTTACATATTTAAATTATCATTTATTGAATAAAGTTACATATCATAAAAAGTATCACTACCTTAATTAGTATCTGAACTGCCAAATCCACTCACACCTCGACTAGTTGGTGAAAAGTGGTCATTGGTCGCAACAAAAATGACGTCTGCAGCAATATGTTCAAATATAATTTGACATATCCGATCCCCCCTGTTTACTATAAAATCCTCGTTGCTATGATTATAAAGGAGTACTTTAATTTCCCCTCTATAATTTCCATCGACTACCCCAGCGCCCACCTCAATTCCAAATTTTAATGATAAACCCGACCGAGACGCTAATCTTCCATAAAACCCCTTTGGGATCTCAAGAGATAATCCAGTTCTCACAAGACAACGCCCCCTTTTAGGAATAACATCATCCTGAATAGCAGCAATATCATATCCAGCCGAACAGTCATAACTAGATTCAGGAATGATTGCAAGCGGATGTAATTTCTTGATAGCAACAAGCATTCTACAGCGTTAGAATGAAAAAGAATAATTTAAGATAAATATGCTACATATGAATACTTTGATGTAAAAAGTACATTTAAAAAAACTTAACCTGTGATGAAGGTGTGCGATGGCGCAGGAGACGAGATGGTACAGGAGACGAGATGGTGTAGGAGACGAGATGGCGCAGGATACGAGACGGTGCAGGATACGATACGGTGCAGGAGACGAGATGGCGTAGGATACGAGCTGGTGCAGGATACGAGCTGGTGCAGGATACGAGACGGTGCAGGATACGATACGGTGCAGGAGACGAGATGGCGCAGGAGATGAGACGGTGCAGGAGACGAGATGTCACAGTATACGAGACGGTGCAGGAGACGATACGGCGCAGGAGACGAGATGGCGCAGGAGACGAGACGGTGCAGGAGACGAGATGGCGCAGGATACGATACGGTGTAGGAGATGAGATGTCACAGGATACGAGACGGTGCAGGAGACGAGATGGCGTAGGAGACGAGACGAACCGATCTGCAGATGCGAGTGAATATCTCCCAGCAAAACGAGCACTTATATACTGAATTAAGTGAAAGAAACCTTTGATTCACCAAGGAAGGTTAGTTTACTTACCAGCATTGTCCTTCAGAATCTGAATCTAGAAAGGTGTCCGAGGAAAAATAAGAACCCACCCGTTTCCGCTTCAAGGCACGGTGATACTCTAGATAATTAGAATAATTCTTGCGCCTTTTATGAGTATTGAAGGCGAACGTATACGATTCCCTTGAGTCAGAGGACGAATCATCTTCTGACGACGAACTTTCATGTCTGGTAAATGTAGATGAACAGTCCGACTTATCAATCAATGCAAACAGAGGCGTCCTAACACAGTTAGAGCACCAATAATCACTCCGCTGAATCACAGATTCCGTCTCGATTACATTTAAAACCGTGTGATGTATATATAGATATACGCTAAAGGGTTTAAACGGTCTAATTGATGATGCACACTTCAAACAAAATGTAGCTGCCGTATACTTTGAACTAAAACTATAGTGCATCAACACCATGTGAAATGGGCTTCCTATATAAGACTGCATATCATAAAGAAAATCAAAAGGTCTATCCAGCAAAATTTGATATGCGTATGGTGTTAGACGCGTATTAAAATTAAACTCAATATTATTAATCTCCAATTCATAATCTAACATGGAATCATCTGACAAAGCCCCCAAACACCGTTTCCATAGGATTTTCCTATTACATTCTATATAATATACTAAATCGGTACACACTGTCTGCGGAAGACTGAGTTTATATGTATCCGTTTTTCTTTCCAAGCATGACGCCACTACTCTCAGACATAGAGTATAAAGGGGTGGTAAACCGATAAAACTAAAATATTTCTGAATATTATGTAGAGCATATGCAGAAGCATTTACTTCAGTAAACTGTGATCGGTTTAAACGTATAAAACGAGTCATAGTAGAGCTTTCAAAGCATATGGGAAAATGAAGTATAGGATTGAGTACATTTGATGTATTTATATGAACAAGGAAATGGATGCCGACTTCATTGTAAGGTTTTTTTTAGTTCAATACAACACACCTCGTTGCGTGCGACCGGTGATGGAGTGAAAGGATGGCTAACAGTCATCCGACTAAGGTTCACCTTCATCATTATAGCAATTGCATTTGAGTTCTCCCCCACACCACGACCTACATACGTATATCTAGGATGACTCATATAGAGGTTACTATAGAGGTCGTGTTCACCTTAGATACTCGCTTCGTCAGCGCATATTTTTTCCCCCACCTTCGACTTCTACTGAAGCGAGAAGTGAAAGGCATTAGACCTAGATCTTTCTGCTAGGCAAGACCGCACACACCTCGGTTAGTTCATAGTCGTCGTTCATGGGAACAAGTTCCAATCGCTACCCGTACGCGAGATACACTGAGTAAACTAATTTATCTATAAAACTCTACGGTGGAGAGAACATTTTCCATTTCCCATCGAGATTTCGAGAGATTCGGAAGAATTCCACAGAAGCTTTCATCATCTCCATCACCATCTACAGACATTCACAGTGAGTAAAAAAAAACATTTTTTTGTTTCGATTTTAATCTTTTAAAATATATTTGGATAGACTTATTCGCGACATCGATTATCTTTACAGCACCCACTTTTCCGCTACCTTACAAAAAAAAAAACATGCATTCAATCGCAGAAATTTTAAATAATTTCAATTCTCGTCAGTTCACCTCACAGGAACTAGAACAGGCAATCATGAACATTCATCGACGTGTTGTTTTTGATAATGATGTTATAAATGATATGGAAACCTTCACACGGATGAAAGAGGCGCTAGACGAGGTAAAGGGTAGAAAATTTTGTAATTATTGCGAAGTGTACTACAACACAGATGAGGCTTTACAACACGAAAATACGAATTTGCACAGACAGAAGGTGACGAACCAACTAGGTCGAGGCTTTATTGAGGTGGAATCTGCTATCCGATCTAGACTTCAAACGTTCTGGATCACTCCAGAGGAGGATAAAGGTGGGGACGTAATTTCTTTCCTCGACGACATTAAAGAACAGGTAGCCGAGAAATTACTAGAACAGGTAATTGCAAAAAAATCGATTAAATTTAATCTTATTTTAATTTGTAAATTTCATAAAGGTGAGAGAGAGGAATTGGATGCATCTTTCAAGACAAACAATAGACGTCTCTTATCTGCGGATAATATGGGGGAAGTATTGAACGAGGCTTTTTCAAAATTGCTCAAGGAGAAGTCGGAATTCCAAGCAAAGGGGTCCGGATGGAGCCTTGCTAATGTAATCGGATTAGAATTGCGAATTAATAAATATACGCCTTTTCGAGGATCGACGTATATAGAGCTACCACCTAAAATCAAAAACATTGAAGCTGTAATTAACGTGCAAAATGAGGATATATACTGCTTCAAGTACGCTGTTTGGGCAAAGAATATTGATAATAATCCTCAAAGGGTTTGCAAGTATAATACGCAAGCGTTTCGTATGGGTTATAATTGGAACTGTATAGAATATCCTGTAGAATTGAAAGATATCCCCAAATTTGAGCGAGCAAACAATATTTCGATAAACGTTTTTGGTCTAACAGACAAAAATGAGATTTACCCGATGAAAGTTGTCGATCTAGAGCTAGAAGATCATAGAGATTTGCTTTTTGTTACAAACGATGAAACTTCACACTTTTGCTGGATCAAAAATTTTAATAGATTGATTCGCTCGCAAATTACACGCACTCATAGAATACATATTTGCAAACGCTGCCTCACGCACTACTACGATGAGACCAAACTCGAAGAACATCAGCAATTATGCAAAGGGGTGGGGAAACCGAGTAAAATTGTAATGCCGGACGAGAGTGATAGCATTTTAAAATTCACTCACGTTAATTATTCCCTCCGAGTAGATTACGTCATATACGTTGACTTTGAATGCCTTCTCGAAAATGTCAGCACTTGTGAACCCTCTTCACATAAGTCCTACACGAACGTGATACAAAAACACACACCATTTAGCTTCTGCTATATGGTAATCACACCTGACGGATGCCAAAGGCCTCAGTTATATCGAGGACCGAACGCAGCGCGTGTGTTTATTGAGCGAATGAAAGAAGAGGCGGATAAAATACGTGCTTTGTATAAAGATACCGTCCCCATGAACCCCCTCACTCCCGATGAGGAGAGCGTATTTCAGGAGACAGTGGATTGTCACATTTGCGGGAAACAACTTAACGAGGATCGCGTGAGAGATCACGATCACTTGACAGGACGATTTAGGGGTGCAGCGCATCAGTTTTGTAACATGCAGTATAGAATGCCGAATTTCTTACCAGTCTTCATCCACAATCTTTCATCATACGATGGTCATTTCATTGTCCGCGAGTTAGATTATGACGAGAGGAGAATATTCGTAATACCAAATTCTGAGGAAAAGTACATTACATTCGCAAAGTCTGTCGATGACAATTTTAACATTCGGTTTATCGATACGTATCGGTTCATGTCTGCTTCTCTGGCGTCCTTGGTCTCAAATCTGAAGACTTTTAAATACACCCAGCAAACATTCAACGAGATGACACATTTGGTTACACGAAAGGGTGTTTATCCATACGACTACACTGATTCACTGGAACGATTAGATGAAACCTCACTTCCGGATAGAGAAAAATTTCATAATCGGCTCACAGGCGACGATATTTCAGAGGAAGATTACGCTCACGCTTCTAACGTTTGGGCATCATTCGAATGCAAAACATTGGGGGATTATAGTGATGTCTATCTTATAAGTGACGTCACACTTTTAGCCGACGTCTTCGAGAATTTCAGAGACGTTTGTTTTGATGCATACAAGCTTGACCCTGCGTGGTATTACACTGCTCCGGGGTTAGCTTTTGACGCTATGCTGAAGCATACAGAAATTGAGTTGGAACTTTTAACAGATTACGACATGCTCCTGATGTTTGAGGCAGGTATTCGCGGGGGAATATCACAATGCTGCAAAAGATATTGCGAGGCAAATAATAAATATTTGGAAAATTATGATCCCGAAGCTGAGTCTAACTTCATTACCTATCTCGACGCGAATAATCTCTATGGTTGGGCGCTCTCCCAGCCACTCCCATATGCAAATTTTCGATGGCTCTCCCCTATGGAAATTTCAAATTTTGAGGTCGCTAAAATTTCAAATGAAAACGAAAAGGGATATATTTTGGAAGTTGATCTCGAGTATCCGCAGTCTCTTCACGATAGTCATTCCGATTTCCCGCTTTGTCCGGAAAACCGAGTCCCACCCGGTGGAAAACATAAAAAGTTAATTACCACGCTCGAGGGTCGGACTAAATACGTTATTCACTATGTCAACCTCAAGCAGGCTCTTTCCCTTGGACTTGTTATGAAAAAGGTACATAGAATCATCGAATTTAGTCAATCCCCTTGGTTAAAGACATATATTGACTTGAACACTAATCGAAGGCAATTAGCCACTAATGACTTCCAAAAAGACTTCTACAAGCTCATGAATAATTCCGTATTTGGCAAGACGATGGAGAATGTGCGAAAAAGAATTAACATACAATTAGTGACTGACGAAAAAAAATTACAAAAGTTAATCAATAAATCGACATTTTTGGACAGAACGATTTTCAACGAGTCTCTGGTGGCCGTTCACATGCGAAAGGCGACTATCAAAATGAACAAACCGATATACATAGGTTTCTGTGTTTTAGACCTCAGCAAGACATTAATGTATGACTTTCACTATCAGACAATGTTGCCAAAATACGGTAAGAACATCTCCCTTTCCTACAGCGATACCGATTCGTTTATTTACCAAATTTACACAAATGACATTAATGAGGACATATTAAGCAACCTGGATGCGTTTGATACATCAAATTACCCAAAGTCTCACCCTTGCTACTCTGAGAAGAACAAAAGAGTCATTGGGAAATTTAAAGACGAATGTAATTCTTTAATTATGACTCATTTCGTAGGTCTGAGAAGCAAACTATATTCCTTCAAGGTCGAGGGTGGAAAGGAAAAAAAGAAAGCCAAGGGTATAACTAAATCTGTCAAAGATAAATGTCTAAAATTCAACGACTACGTCCGTTGCCTGCATGAAAATTCCACAGAATTCAGAAGGATGACAGTCATTCGAAGTAATAAGCATGAGTTGTACACGGTACAAATGAACAAAGTCACGCTAAACGCAAGCGATGACAAAAGATACATTTGCGAGGATGGGATTAATACTATGGCTTGGGGTCATTACAAAATTCCGCGAAAGAGAACGCATAGCGAGGCGTTTGGTAATGAAGATTTTTGATACTTATAAACACCCATTAGGCGCTATAATGAGATCAGTACCAATCATGACATTGGTCTGGAAACATCCTTTCACTTGCATCTGCGCAGGCCCTTCGGGATGTGGAAAAACGACGTTCGTGACGAAATTCTTGAAAAATTTACCTTACATGATCGATAGTTCAATACATCAGATTGTGTGGTGCTGCAGTCGCGGAAGTGAACCAAGAATACGTACGAGTACACCAATTCAATTTCGAACCGAAATACCCCCTTTCGAAGAATTCGTAGGCGTGCCAACGTTGTACGTGCTAGATGATCTAATGAGTGAGGGAGCGTACAGTAAAGACGTATGCAAATTGTTCACAAGAGGAAGCCATCATTTTAACATTTCCGTGTTCTTAATCACGCAAAACATATTCTATCAGAGCCCGCAAGCGAGAAATATATCCCTAAATTCCAAGTATATAGTAGCATTTAAAAATCCTAGAGATCGACTACAATTCAGTCACTTGGCTCGGCAGGTCTATCCTGAAAAATCGCAGGAATTGGAAAGGGTATATAAAGAGGTGACGCAAGAACCATTCGGCTATTTGGTCCTAGACCTCGGACAGGACACGGACGAAAGGTTTAGATTCCGTACTAAAATCTTTCCTGAAGATAGGGTCACAGTAATCTACATGCCCGTGCATGATGAAAAGATTGGAGAACAATAATCATTTACTTCATGTGCTAAAATCTGCCAAACCAAAGTTGCGATCAGCTATAGTAAAAGCATCGGATGCGGAGTTGATTAAAGCCATCTCCGAATGTTGTTTGAATACGCTTGAACGTAGACATAAGATAAATAATAGGCTAAAGCGAAAACTATTCAAGCATCGATATACTTTGAGAAACCTGGCTTCGCGTGGTATTAGCATTAAAAAAAAGCGCGCGCTTCTCGTACAGAAAGGAGGCTTTCTGCCAATGCTACTCGGATCCATATTGAGTGGTGTCATTGGTAGCCTCATTGGCGGAAAATGAGTTTGCGTAAAATGCTCGTAGTCGACCCTGAGGCTTTTGAGCGAGGTCAAATGAAGAGGAGATTAAATGCATTAGATGTTGAAATGAAAGCCATCTTGATGAAAAGAGGTGTGAAGGACGTAGACAAATGGTACATGTACAAGCGTGTGCTAGATAAATATCTGAACGCAGTTTCCGAGATTAAATCGCCCATTCATATACCGATAGTGAAATCCTTGGGTCAGAGCCAGTCACATAGAAGGTTACAGGACAGTGAGGAGGAGACCCACGCACTGAGGAAATCGCTTGCCGATGTGAAACGAGCGAATGCTGATTTGGATAAGACATGGGAACGTATAGAGGGAAGACTAGACGCGGTGGGAAATCTATCGAAACAGCTAAAGAGAAGAAAAAGAAAGAGGTCAGAACGAAGCGAGAAAGAAAAGTCACCAAGAGCAATGCCGAGGCGAAGCAGTCGACAAAGGAAACCGAAAAAATTCGGAGACGAGTGGATAACGATATAATCGAGAAGGTGTACAATGATCCAGAACACTCTGCGGGTTTTTCCACTGTCGAGAAATTAAATCGAGCGACTGGAATTTCGAGAAAGACAATACGCGAGTGGCTAGATTCTCAAGACGCATACACACGCCACAGACCGATGAGGAAGAAATTCCCTAGAAATCGTTACATCGTATCATACATTGATGAATGCTGGCAATGTGATCTGAACGATATGCGAAGTTTGAAAAAATTCAACAGAGGACATTGTTATATTTTGACGGTGATTGATTTATTTTCGAGGTATGGGTGGGCGAGAGCTTTACGGAAAAAGAGCCCAGAGGAGGTAGTCGAGGCGTTTAATAATATTTTTCGTGAAAGAAAACCGCTAAAAATTCAAAGCGATAAGGGTGGTGAATTTGTGAATAGTAAATTTAAAAATTTCCTCTCGAAACGTGGTGTAAAGTTTTACACAACAAACAATCCAGACATAAAGGCCAGTCTCGTTGAACGTTTCAATCGAACTCTAAAATCAAAAATGTACAAGTATTTTACGAGATATTCAACGTACAATTACGTGGATATATTATCCAAATTGGTGAATAGTTATAATAATAGCGTACATTCCAGCTTAGGAGTTAAGCCTGTTGAGGTGAATGAGAGAAATGCATTCTCAATCGCTAGTCGCACAAGGAAACCTCTTATTAGCAAAAATGTTAAATTTAAAGGGGGTGATTACGTCAGAATCAGTAAGGAGCGACGCCCATTTGCGAAAGGATATACACCCAATTATACCAACGAAATATTTCAAGTTGAGGGTGTGAATCGGTCGAGGGAGATACCAACGTACAAGTTGAAAGATCTGAACGGT
The DNA here is from genome assembly GCA_933228895.1 of Platycnemis pennipes. Classification (NCBI taxonomy): domain Eukaryota; kingdom Metazoa; phylum Arthropoda; class Insecta; order Odonata; family Platycnemididae; genus Platycnemis; species Platycnemis pennipes. The sequence continues at coordinate 131,556,884 of OW121851.1, read as the reverse complement.
GAGGATATAAAGGGTAGTTTCTATGAGCAAGAGTTAGTGAGGGTTAACCTTTCCCCCGATACGGAATACAAGATTGAAAAAATTTTAAAGCGTAGGGGGCGGGCTGGTGATTTAGAGTATTTTGTAAAGTGGCAAGGATACCCCAAATCATTTAATTCTTGGATCTCCGCTTCTTCGGTGCGTAAAATATGAACGAGTTTTACATTACGTTGCCTAGTGATAGTTCAAAAACATATTTTCCTCACAACACGATCTCACATTTCCGTACGAGATTATCGCACCGTCTCGATTTGGTAAATGGTGAATGGATGGTGGGTTTGGCCGAGATTTCTATTCCTCCAATCGAGGGAGTAAAGGATAACGATAAGCAGAGCGTTTTGAGAGAAATCACAAATTATTCTTCAACCAAGGACAACAGGACTCGGAACGAGCAGGGTTTGGTCCGGGGTGAAATCGGTGGGCCTGAGGATAAAGATATTGTTAGAGTAAAGTTGAAGGATGGTTCGTTTTTCATCGTTCCAAATGGTAGGTACGAGAGCATAGCTTTTGCCTTCGAACCATCATTTTTTGAGATTAGCGGAGAGAAAAGGCTTGAAATAGCGAATGATGTAGTGATATACGCAGATAAAATGACAGTGAATGATAAAAAGAGTGGTATAAATGAGAGATTATCACCAAACTCCGTGCAGATTATTACGGATGATGTTAAGTATACGTTAAAGCCAGGAACATATAATTCGTTCAAGGAATTATTCGATAAATCGATTAAAGATTTCAATGGTGAACAGCAGGCTAAAATAAAACATGATATTCTGATATTATCAAGTATTCTTCTCCGTTTCTATCAGTGGGATTCATCTTCATCAACACTTGCGGAGGATTTCGTAAAGAATTTCAAGAACATTAAATCTGAATACCGTAAATTGCGAAGCGGTAGAACGAAAAGAGAAATCTTGTCTCCTTCCAAAAACGTTTACGTTTACACAGATATAATTAAACCTCAACTGGTAGGTGATTCGCTCAGTCGATGCTTGCGTATATTAAACACTCAAGACTTACACTGGGCATTCAATCCCATTTTCTATCACCCAGTCGAAAAGAATAACATTGAAAGCATTGAAATTCTTTTGACAAACAAACTCGGAGATCCAATTCCATTTCGTAGTGGTGAGCAATCTTCCATCGTCGTATTGCATTTTATAAAAAAGGTGTAATATAAGTTTATTGATCATTGAGCGTCGAGATGGCTCCAGTGGCGGATCGATATTTGGCTTACTACCTAAAGCAGTCAGGTGGGGAGATTGGACCAATATATCGAGCATCGTATCGTGTGCAAAAGGGGCGGGGTATAGGAAATTTTCTTGCTGGCTTGTGGCGTTTTGCCAGACCTCTTTTTTACAGCGGGTTGAAGACGGTTGGTAAGGAGGCGGTTAGTGCCGGGGCGGCAGCCTTGAGCGATCTAGGAACAAAGCCTTTTAAAGAGATATTGAGAGGAAGATTAAACGAGGCGGGGCAGAACTTGAAGCGTAAAGCGGAGGAGAAAATAAAAAACATGAGTGGGGGTGGGGTGAGACTGGTTAAGCGTCCACGATTGAATAAAATAAAAACTAGCGTCAGGAAAAATAAAGGACATTCGCAGAGAAGGCGAAGAGGGAAGAAGGTCGTGCATAGTGATATTTTTTCCAACTAAGTCATGGCTGAGCATATGCTAACCTCCTTGGACTTATTCCAACCCAATCCGCCCATTCAGACTAACATTTTATCAAAGCGACTAGTTTCCTATAAACCTATATCCTCGCTGGATAATAGATCGGTGATTGAATTCGTGATTAAAGATTCCGGTGATGCCTACAAGGATTTGAATAGTATATTCCTCAGGTTGAGAGTGAAAGTGTGTAAGGCGGACTTGACAGATTTTACGTCTAGTGATGCTAATCAACCTGGCGTTGTGAACAATATTCTCCACTCCCTCTTTGAACAGTGTAACGTTTATTTCAATGGGACGTTGGTCACTCCTTCGGAGGATAATTATCATTACAGGAGCTATATTGAGAATGCGTTAAATTATGGCGTCGATGCTAGCAAAACACATTTGAGGAACGTAGGTTGGGAAGTGGATACGGGGGATGATATTAATAATACTACTAAAAGCAATGCAGGTTACATAAAGCGAAAGTCGTGGTTCGAGAACAGTGCCGAAGTTGAGCTATATGGTAAATTACATGTGGACGTGTTCAATCAGTCACAATTGTTGTTAGATCGAGTCGATATAGGAATCAGGTTGATGATATCAAACCCTGCATTTCATCTGATGGGTGAAGTGGTAGGAGTAATGAGAATACTAGATGCGACTCTTTACGTTCGACATTTTGACATCAACCCTTCAATATTAGTAGCACACAGTAACATGCTGGAAAAAAATAATGCTAGATATCACTACAAACGTACGGAAATGAAATCTTTCACGATTCCTTCCGGTGGAAGAACTCTGAGCATTGATAATGCGATTGTTGGTCGAATACCCAACACTATAATATTTGCTATGGTTGATAATGACTCGTACGCTGGTAGGGTTGAGAAAAATCCATTTGCTCTCTCTCACTATTCCCTGGAAACTTTTTCACTCTTTGTAAACGGTGTTCAGATTCCTTCCGAGGGACTGGAATGTAATTTCAGCAGTAAAAAGTATTGGGCGCGGGCATATGATACCATATTTTCAGGTAGTGGAATAAAGCATTATGATAGGGGTAATCAAATCACGTACGACATGTTTGGACATGGATATTTCATGCTAGTGTTCGATCTTACACCTGACGATTCGGGAAACGAAGATTATGTAAGTCTCGGAGATCGTGGTGTGGTGCGAATAGAGGCGAAATTCGAGAAAGAATTGACAAACACAGTAACGTGCTTGGTATTTGCAGAATACGATGCCTCGCTAGAAATTGATAAAAACAGGAACATTATCACAAATTATTAGTCTAGCAATGGATAGTGTACAGATTGATAGGTTATTGAATCCGCTAAAAATATTCCGCGGAGTCTACGCTTCCGATAAATTACCCCACTCTCCTATAAATGGCATATACGTAGTGAACTTAGATCCTTCATACTTACCTGGGTCTCATTGGGTGGCGATATATATTCTCAATGGTATAGCAGAGTATTTTGACTCATATGGATTGGTGCCTTTCGTTCCGGATATTATAAATTTTTTGAAACCTTTCGCTTGCACTCACAATCGGGTTCAGATTCAAAGTTTTCATTCTGACATTTGCGGAGAATACTGTTGTCTTTATGCAGTTAGTAAGTCGTTAGGATACACCCTACACAAATTCCTCACACAATTTCATCATACCATCCCTCACCTCAACGACTGCCGCGCTCTGAAGCTGTTTCACTTAACCTTCAACGAGTTGAGGAGTGAAAGGAGGTGTCATCCTGCGGCTCAGCATTGCTGCTCGAGAATAAATATCATGCTTCGGGGGGGAGAAACGTCATTGATGAGATAGACTCTCCGGAATGCATATCGTCACTTCTGTGTGTTTCTCCAAGGGTGGGGTGATAGAGCTGGCTGCAGTGAATATTGACTCAAATCGTCTGTTTTGGGGGAGTTTTAAGAAGAATGGGAGGCTTATAGCTGGTGGAAAAAAGCTGCGGTTACATGACCCGCTAAACTGTGAGGAGACCACCTTCGATCATGGATTCATCTCTCATGTGGAGCTTCTACCCGCCTTGGAGGCCATCATTGAAGGAGCAACCTCTCTGTATGCATATAGCGAAGCCGAGTGTGAGTTCCTCTCCGACCTAACAGACCGTACCTTCATCTCCTTAAAGAAAGAACTCCGTTGTCCAGCACCTGAAAAATGTTCCTTCCCCACCTTTTCCTGTCTGAACCCATGCCATAAGTTGCGTAACAGCACGTGCGCACTCCGAGATGCTCATTCCCTCGCTCAATGGCTGCAATATAACCGCCTCAAAGCAGAAGTTGAGCCTTGCTCCAACGACTGTTCCCCCACCCCTCCTCCACCTCATTCCTCTTAAGTAAGATAATATCTCGTCGATCGTCAGTCATCATGCTGTCGCCATCGCAGAAAGAGTCCCCGCCCATTAAGAGGAAGAGACCGTCTGGACATCATCCCGTTCCTCGATCATCTTGTGATAGCAATAATTTACTGCTTCAAACAGTGTATTATCTGAATGGTGTAAATTCAAAAAGTGTTTGTGTGGGCTACGATCCCAGCAGAGACTTTGAACCAGTAGTGCAATTTAATCAAGCAAATAAGAAAAGTGTTATTGTTTCACACAGTGAATGGACTAATGTTATAAATTTAGAAAAATCAGTGAGTAATTATCTATATATTGGTTTAAAAGATCAGCTCTCTTCAAAGTGCTTGTCCTACGCAAATTACTTTGGGAAGCGGCATTTGTCCATAAAAAATATTTTATCAAAGAGTTCATTTAATCTTAATGTTGATGAATGGGAAAAGCTGTTAAAACTCTCCACTCTGATAAATCTATTTCTTCGGAGACTTTCGGACAGCCGTGATAAGGTTAGACAATTTCTCGCTACCGGGTTATCTAACGAAATCACTGAATATGATCTGGAAAGATTGGAATTTGAGATGGTGCTCATGTTGAATGATGTGTCTGGTAATCAAAAGGTATAACTTGGTTGTACTTTGATTACATGAGTGTGTGCGTGGTAATCAAAAGGTATAACTTGGTTGTACTTTGATTACATGAGTGTGTGCGTTGCAAAGTGTTTCTGACCTCTGGCACGAGGTAAAATTCTGCAAGTCAGAAACTCTTGTAATCTCTTGAACCTCTGGCGTTAGATGAAAAAAATCTCGCAAGTTTGAGAGATTACGTCATGAGTGCTATATCGAATTCCAAGGATTCACCACAAATGATGGTTACATAGTCAAGGAATTAACTATCATTAATGTGTAAACGAAATGTTGTAATGTGTGGCTTTTCAAATCGCCGGCAAGATTTCTGTACGCGAAAGACTCGTTTCGGTTAAAGAACAATTATCATGGTCTGAATGAATACTCTGGAGATGTAGATTATTCAGAACTGGAGAGTATATTATTTAAATATACGAGGGATTATCAGTTTCAATTCTCAAAAGGTGCTAAAAAGTCGTTCTTGACTAGTCTTCTTCCCAAAGGTATTTGCATGGATACTTTGAAGTTATATTCTCAAAAAAAATGTGCTATAAATACAATTGTTACAAGCTAGTTTATTTCTGTGTTAATAATGAAATATGTTTAAAAAAATGAAATAAATTTTTGTAAAACCTATATGCAATGCGTTTCATTTATTGAATAACCCTTCCTCTTGAGGATATAATAAATGAAAATAATAATTTAGTTTACTTGATGGGTAATTTGAAATTTAGATTTTATCTGCTCAAATAGTGGATATCGTTATTAAGTTAAATTTTCTAATTAGCAGAAGACGTCATTCTATAGACATTGAATTCAGAATCTCTACAGTGAAAAGATTTTTTCTTAAATGATTAAATAGTTCGTATTGATGTTTTAACTGTTTTCTGTGTTAATTTCCAACTAAAAAGTGAATTATCCAGATTGAATGTTATGACTCTGAATTGATATAATCTAATAGTCCACCTGGACACGTTGTATTAATGATTCTGGAGCGGGATGCTTCCAAAAAGCGTTTGTGGGAAAGTTATTTTGTGTTCCCGCCGCCACGACAAGGACAGTTCCGTCCCCGACCGCTTGATGTCGTGGGGCTTCGGGGAGAAAGCGATGTCTCGCGGAGCGAGCTCTTCGGAGAGCGAGCGAACTCGCTAGAGATAGATGATGTGGCTCCCACCTTCGAAGCGGAACGCTGATTCTCGCGTCTTATTAACTCGCGTGAAAGATTTTGAGGTTGGTGGAGATCTGTTTATCGTCTCTTAATCAATATATTTTTGATGGTGGAATCATATTGGTATATTTAATAGTATTATAATCTTAGAATTGGTATACTGCGACGTCATTTACCCCTTTCTTATGTTAGTTCATTAATTTCCCAATTACTTGTCTCTGGGACTTTCCTCACATATTTCCCCCCCATCAAGGAGAGTTGAGTCAGGAGGTAAAGTATACGGATCTTAGTTCGAAGCTGTCACATTGGTAATGATAACAATTCCCCCCCTTTTGCTTACATAAAATTCGAATATCATGGTATTCGATATATCTTGGTATTAATCTGCTTTGTGAATAAAGCGAATTTTAGGACTTCAGCATAATACCATTCTGAAGTTCATCTATTAGTTAGATTTAAGATAAAAAATTCCGATAGCTTTTGGGGGCTATCGAAAATATATTCACCTGAGGTCAGCGATCCCGAGATGGAAGTTCTCTTGTTGAAAGCTAAGTGATGATGCCTGGTGGACCATATTTGAGAGCTAATCTTTCAAATGCTGGTATAGAGTAGCTCGCAGTACGGGCTTATATACTGCTAAGAAGGGTTGATGGTGGGAGTTAGGCGCCGTGGAGGGGGCATTATGTAAAAGGGTGTTGTCTAGTGAACTAAATTTCTCATTTACGTAACCGTATTCGGACATTTCCCCGGGCAGAGCTGATTTCATGCTCATGGATGTATGACCTATTGCAGCAGATGAGTGGATGGGGGTGTATGTTCTCCCGGGCAGAGGTGTGACGTCGGTCTAGCTCAGCTAGAGTGCGCAAAAGTGAAAGGGAATAGAGCTTCGCGGATGACCTCGTGCTCGTTCGATCATTTTGATATCTACTTTGGACTTCAACTTGCTGGCTAAATACAACTAAAGCTTACTTCTAAAGCAATGCAACTCCCTAGGATCCCTGCTATACTTTGCTCCTACTTTGAGTTCATTTATTATAACAGTAACATACCTTCTTCGTTACTAGAAATAAGTTTTGAATTAATACTTTTCGCTCCTGATTCCCCCACTTTACTGAGTACATATCCGTCCAATCTACCGATTTTCTGAAATTCCTCCACATCAAAATACTCAGAATTTCGCTTGTCTCAACAATAATAGCAAATACAAACGGACATGGAAAGAAGAGAGTGCCTGGAAGATCAGCGCGAAGTCAAAGAAACGTAGCGCTTAGTAATGACCTTTGGAGTCGTAGAAAAATCGTCTATTATATGTACAACAACTTTAATATGCTATATGCACTATAAGGTAGTCCAAATATAACACTGTAAATTCCTTGAAGCAGAAACGAAGGGAAGTCAACAATTAATTAAGTCCATAATTTGTGCTCCCGTGTCCGCAAAGTAACTCTATTTCGGCTCAATACCAATTCCTCATTCGCTCCATTGCACCGTTACGGATTTTGCATGGTGAAAGAACTCAATTCCGACTGAATGAACTATGCCGTCAAACTAAACCACCTTCGAAACTCCCCATGAGCTTAAGAGCCAAAAACCCAAATCTTTAGTAGAATCGATGGTCATCCCACACAACGAATGGCCAATACTCGCCCACACTCCACCGTGACTTCCTAAACCCTGTCCTTTCCAGCAAACCCTTCTCGGGACTCTCGTCATCAATTGCGCGATCAAAAGCGACCGGGAAAAAAAACGCACGGTTTTACTTCCGCAAAGCGCCACTGATAATCCGGAGTGGAGAGTGGGGGGAGGAAGAGGGGGTAGGGGGTGGGAAGGGAGGGAGCCCGGGATATGGAGGGGGTGGTGCGGGAGAGGGGTGCAGGGGCGAACGCGTGGACCAGGGCGGAGGGCGGTTTCGTAATCTGGAGTTAAGCCGTGAGCGAACAAAACCTCGAGACCGCAGGTCCACGTGAGTGTGCCGGACCAATTTGGTTAGCCGCAAAGTGGATCCTCATGAAACGGCTGTAAGTATGGGAGAGAGAGGTCGGGGCGAACTGCCCCCGAAGAGGTGGGCAGCGGGTGGCAGCGCTGGAGCGGGGCGGGAGGGAGCGAAGGAGCCGCGTCATCGAAAAGAGTCGCGGAGGTGAACGAGGACTCCGACATTCAGAAGCCATTTGACTGCGATCACAAAATTACTTCCGACGGGAGGTATTTGCCTCAAAAGTGCGATAGTGACTCCCTTTCACCATTCCGTGCAAAACATATCGTCCCGTCAAATTACCCGAGAATCCACAGAGAGGTGCATTCATCTAAGAAGACTACTGAAGTCAAAAGGCTATCATTTATTCTAAATTTTTATTCTCGAGTAGGTAACATGGCAATAATTATTCGGTTGAATTCGCATATAACAACGAAAAGGAACGATCTACAGTAAAAATTATTATTGCAAACTATTTCACAGAAAAAATTATTAGACCACAAAATTTATTCGAGATTATTTTACATTTATAAAGCATTGTTAGTAGTTCAGTAAATATACAATTATTGGGTCAATTTCTAAAAACATTTCGAAGAGCCGGCCATTCGTATTTTCAGCTATTGAGTCTTTGGAACGAAAGAACAGTGATTTTTAGAATAAAGTACAGGGATTATTTTTCTATCATCGTGGGAAAAGAGAAAGGAGTAGAATTACTATCGCGGAAATATTTACTCGTACACCCAGTCAACGGCATCATAAATATACACCATATGCTGTGAAAGATTTGTAATACAATTGACAACCTTACTCTAGAAAGGAAATGAAAATCGCTGCAGATGCTAATATAATGCTCTTATAATGACCCTCATATGATTAACTGAAATGATTGCTCAGAAAAATACAAAAATAAAACGCAAATAAGCTATATCGATATTTTTTGAAAAAAATATTTGGTCGCGAAAAGCCCACCAAAATATTCTCCCCCCATCGAACCTGTTTGTCGAATATTAGACAGTTTAATTTTTCAGCTCCTAGCGCTTTCTTCCTCTTCATTGTAAGCTCTTCAATGAAGCGTTCAGTTAAACCAGCAACCTTATCGTTTGCAAACTTATCCAGCTGGACAAGTTGTTAGAGAGATTACGGTGGTTGAAAATGTAGACAAATAGTAGTGCTAAGTGCGTTACGGAAAGAGAGAAGATGCTGGAGAAAATTAAAAGAGTGAGGTACAGGTGACAATAGCCGGTGGTGTTTTTAAGGACATGGTGGAAGGAAGTATATAAGAAATTGGGGAAGAGGGAGAAACATTCACGTGTATTAAATGAATCACGATGGAGAGGAAGAATGGGTATCTAAAGGATTTAATTCTCAGAACATAAGGTGTATTTGGATACTTACGCACATTTATAAGCATTTATTGTCCATATAAACCGACAGAATGAGAAATAATAAAGCATAATTTGATTTCGGTGTACTACATTTGATAAGTCGTTGTACAGAACGTGTTTCATGGAAAACGACTTAATCGCGATTATAGGAAAATATTCTAAATAACTTTATATTTTATTCTATAAAATTATATATTCTTTTTTCAATACAGCTCACTTACAGATGAGAAGCAACAACATATCTCTAAGAACTACATACCAATAGACGTACCGGAGTACCACTGTGTTGTAGGCAACGCAGAACCGTTTGGACAGTACATATGCAGCTACTAATGGTGAGGTGAAAAAGTAGGACAAAGGAGTGTGTGTTAGGAGTATTAAAAAATGCAATAAATGTGTTAAGGCAGAAAATGAGAGTTTCGTTCATAGGAGCAAAGTATTAAAAGATTCCAATGATCAAACTGAGCAGACGACGTCTGGAGGCTTTTACAGGTCCCGAAAGAGCGTCGTCTTGCACGACCTCAGAGGAAAGTAAGTCTTATATCCTTTGATGGATGCCAAAATAGGGACATTGCTTAATAACCTGACATGAGCTGCATCCAGCAGTGCATTTGTAATCCGTTCGTTCCCACCCACCCAATTTCCTAACTCGCTAAAAATAAAGCCACAGGGTCGTAATACGTAGTTGACAAAGATATTATTCCCAGGCCCTGGAGCATATGACGTCATGGCTTTGATGAGACGGAGAGAGTCTGCCAACTCAGGCATATATATTGGATGGGCAGTAACTTGCGAGGCAAGACGAGGGGGGTGCGAGGAGGAAAGAAAAGAAAACCCAGACTCCAAAAAAAAACTCGAACTCCATCAAAAAAGGAGCCCGATTAGTGGCGCGGAAAAGGTTGATGTGGACGGGACGTTAAGCGCGTGGGAGGCGAGAGGGATTTGGACGGCAAAGGGGGAAGGGGATGCAAAAGGGATGGGGTGGGGTGCTCAGCGTGGATGTACGGAGGAGATAGAGGGGGAGGGTCGAGAATCGGGGGGGGGAAGGGGTTCGGGAGACACGGGTTGAGAAGTGTACACCTCAGCATAAGAAAAGAGTAATTATCCCTTTGTCGTGGACGCGGGCCAAAAGGGAACTTAGTTAAGCCTCCTAATGAAGTAGGGGTCTTCTCCTTCTCTCCCACAAAACTCTCCCGACTCCTCTGGGAGGTAAGAAGCTGAGGGCGCCTTGAGAGGAGCGGGGGAGGCACGAAGTGAAGGGTAAAAGAAGCTGACTGGCTGAAGGGAAGAGACGAGGGAATAAAAACACAAAGGCGCTGCCAGGAGATACGTTAGGAAAGGAGATTGAGGGGCGGCGAGGAGCATGACCGGAGTAATATAGGTGGGCGTGCAATTTGGTGCACAAGGGAGAGCTGCATATTGAGGCGTGCGTCAGAGAGGTGACGGCGGAGACCCCTATTCGCCCTCCCTCACGGAATCCATGCCTCACAAACGAGGAGCAGATTGGAATATCCACTGAGCAGCCCGGGGCAAGGTGATTGCACGCGGTATAGCGAGCGCGTTTCACTCCCATCGAGTAAGTTCAGGCATTTTAGACATTCACCTTAAGCCATGTTTTTTCCAGGAGAAGGATGGAGAAAGTAAATTGGTTCGAAGGGAGGGTGAACGATGAAAAGCTAGAATTAGTAGGAGAGGAAAGAAAGCTGATAGACGAAATGAGAAGGCAGAAGGAGTGGATGAGGAAGCTAACAAAAGAGGATGGTGTTTTGAAGGACGTGACTAAGAGAACGATGTTGGGTAAGCGGGGGAGAGGGAGGAGAAGAACGGGTAGCTTGGACGGAATGAAGGGAGGTAGGAGGGGTTGAAGAGGGTCATCGTATGAAATTTAGGGGGTGGGAAGAATTAAATATCCATTTAGACCTTCCTTCATCGGCAGAAAATAAATAATAATAATGGTTTTCAAGGTAACTTGCTTTCGAGACGTTATAGTTATTGAAAAATGTTGTAGAACTGTGGCAGGCTATATCAGAAAGGCATTATTAGAGAGATAGGTGGTAAAATGGAGAGGTTTGAAAAAGCATATATATTGTGATTAAAATAAGGGGCGGTAATATGAGAGACCGAAGTTTCCTGGGCCAGCCTTACCGACGTCCCCGTTTCGAATTCTGCTTCGGGAATGAATATTAGGATAAGGACCAAGATAAGAGACCTACTACCATCAGAAAAGGACCGGCTCCACCCCACCCCCCACACGGAAGGCGTACCTATATGAAATACCCTGCGCATGCGGAAATGTATATGTTGGGAAATTGAAATTGAGAAGAGATGACGGCATTACACTGAGTTCTCCCTGGAAGAAGATTTTTCGGGAACAGCGACCCCCGTCACTTACTGACGTCAGCGGTGAAGGAGAACGATGACCAGTCAATGCCAGAGACGGAGGGGAGGGGACGGTGTCTATCATCGCAGCTTCTTTTCATCATTTTCCTGCTGATGCGCCCTGCAACGGTCGCGAAAGCTTGGACGACAATGTTATCTAGGCAGCAGATCCCGAAAGTGACAACTGAATATATGGAGAATAAAAATAAGAATGAGTTCCACACACTCGGTCCCAAATTTCGACGAATGGAACGAATTTCCTGGCACTAGAAGAAAAGGAATTACGTGGGTGGCACGAACCAAATTCCATTTTAGGGAAAGATCTGGGGGCGTAGGTCAAGGCAGCGAGAACAAGTCAAGCGAATGGATGAAACAGCATCTCCACGTGAATTTGGGAAGCGAAGCGAATAGCGGATACAAAATTTGGCAAACGATCGAAATAATAACGAGAACATTGGACGAAATTCCAAGAAGACTCAATACCTATATGATGAAAAACATTCCTCCCTTATTTTCCAGCCACTTTATGGCGTGGATGAAGATCGTGAACAGGATGAAGCATTTGATATTAATTTTGAGCATCCACGTTTTTCCGTAGCGCCCATTCCTTGAGTCCGCTCCCCTTCTCGCCACGCAGAAGTAAAGAAAGACTGCTGATTGGTCGCCATTTCCGAAGCTAAGAGGGAGATCCAGGGTCCAGTGCGTCAGGCACGCGCGGGATGCACGGCAGACGAGGCCACCTCCGCTAATGGCAGACGTGTGTTCGGGCCGTGAAAGCATCCCCACCGCCCACTCAGCATCTCAAACATGACCGCCCAATCCCCATCGGGACCACCTCCCACTCATCTCTACCACCCGACGCTGCCTGGAGCGCATCCCCAACAGCACGCCAGGTGAATTCATCTCCCCCTCCCCCCCAGCCCCACCCCCGGATGATGCACGAAGGTTGCCGCTATCTAGAAAACTAACCATGTCCAGAAATGTAATGTGAGTCAACTTCACGAAATATCTTAGGTGGTCCTGATATTATATTAGCGTTTCGAAAGCGGAGGAAAAATATTTCTAATGAAAGAGAGTAGAAAATAGCAAATATTCCACAGAGCAAAAAATCATTCGCCTTGACCGGGACTCGAACCCGGACCCCCTGATTTTCGGCCAGGTGCTCTACTAGTTGAGCTTGAGTTGACCAGGTGCCCTACCTTGGTAGTTCAACTGGTAGAGCACCTGGCCGGAAATCAGGGGGTCCGGGTTCGAGTCCCGGTCAAGGCGAACGATTTTTTTCTCTGTGCAATATTTGCTATAGTGCAATTTCAGCGGGTAACGCCGCTAAAGTTTTTACGGCTAGTACGTGATCTTTGAATTCGAGAGTAGACAAGACAAATTCGATTGTGAGTAACACCAACTGTGGCGCATGAACGGAAAAGTTTAACATTTGAAAAAATTGTGACGAGAAATGGAGGCAAAAAGATGACAACGAAGAGTCACGACAGTCCAAAAAGAGTTGAAAGAGAATATTTAACTTTGAATCTCAAAATTCCAATAATGATCGTCAGGTGATCCCGAAGATGAGTTGCATAATTTCTCTCTTTCCAAATTCTCCCAGTTTCTTGCAAGGTAACTAAATAACAGCACATTACCACTTTCTTTCTCAAGTAACCTCCTGTTTTATCTTTCCTCTCATCAATTTTCGTCAACCAAGTACGACTACCCTAAGTTGACCTCTGTTACTCAACACTGCCCCATTATTTAGCAATACTTTTACCACATCGCATGCAGTTCTCTAAAAACGACCAGTTGCAAGATTTTTACCTCCGGGATCTATAAAACTAAAGTGGGAGCGTTATGTAAAAAAAAATTAATTCAATAGAAATATGGAGTGAATTCAAAATGGAGTGCTTAAATTTGGCAATTAGAATATACATGACACTAGACCATCCAGGAGAGGATGATCAAAATGGCGTTAGAAAACACATGGAGCAATCATGTATCCGATACGAAAAATAGTTACTGCAGGGCATGAAGCATGTTTTAGCATTACTAGGCCACGTATTCAATGGAAATACAGATTAATATATTTAGAGGAATTCCTTACTACCCAGAGATCACTTCACTACCGTGGATTTACATCACTAACCGTCAAGTTTCACGAGACTATTATTCTATGTAGCATATCTACATGAATTAGTAGCATTGTTGATTTAGACAAACGTAAATAGTGCATGATCTTCGCTTCCTGCTGCAATCCTCGCGGTATTACGCAGATGTAGATGAACGGTGCAGCTTGACGATTGAACGATTGACAGCTTCCCAAAAGCAGGGCTAAGTGAAGGCCTGCAAGATTCAAAAGATGATAGAAAACCCAACAGAGAGGCGTACAATGTATGAATATTGGATCCATGGATGATAGTAATGGACAGAGGGACTAGCCGACTGAGGCTTAGGTGAAAGGAGTGCTATCCAATCATTATAATGTTATCCAAATAAGATAACCATAGCCTTGCATTTGTTTTTCTGAGATTGAAGTCACATTATAATTCGCAGAGTGAATTTAAAACAAGTGCTACGTTTCTACGGAATTAAAATTACATAATAATAATCGAATTAGAGTGAGAAGGGTTTCCCGAAAAATGATCTGAAATCTCCCGGGCCCTTCATCGAGTCCAATCTTCCATGGTCGAAATTTCGATTAACTACTCGTCCAGCGCCCTCAAGGCGTCAAGAACGTGATATATATATACATTTAAATATATTTATATCTGTGCATGACTTGAGAGATTACCCTGTAGAACCTGACCCAAAAACAAGGACCCAAAATATTTTCTTTCGGAGGAGAATCTTCTTAAATCTTCTAGGCACACGCCAGTGAAAAATATACTTTCTAGACGATAAATTAACTTTTGTTACACAAAATACCGTGATAATGAGATAACAAAATGATTGTGGGCAACTACGAATAAAAAACATTTATAACAAAGGTTTAACCATTTGCATCAATCATAAAAATATTTATATATAACAGAAAACAGGTAATTCTATGCCTAATAGAATTACCATGAATAAAAATGAAAAAAAAACAGTTTTTTTCATCTGGTTACAATATTAAAGTAAACAGAAATATAAATCACCAGAAACTGGAGTCGTTTAAACCAATTAAAAGCCTAATTATGACGTAAACTATATTTTTTTCTCGCCAGCGTTTTCCACAAATATCATTTTGCTGTAACCCATGCAAATTGAAATTCCTAAAAAATCCCATCATCCAAAAAAATTGAAATAAACATTGATTATTCGGAAACAAACATTTATATTTATTACTTTATCGATGAATTAACTTAGCTTCTCCTAGTAGGCAATTGTCAGCCGATTGTGTCTTTCGGTTGATGGAAATAATACGAAATTCTGCTACGAACGAAAAATATCACCCCAAACTAATATTTTGTATGATAACGAGAGATTGGAAGCCTGCTATCTCTCTTCATCTCTTTTCAGCAATCTTTGATGGTGCTCGTAACGATGGATTACAACCTGGAGGATCCAACATGGCAACATGCTAACCGGAAGTTTTTCCTCCGAGCAATTCCTCCGTAACAAAGTGGCATTTTCAGTGTGCACCATGAGTAGCAGCTGCTTTAATATTTATTTAATGCATAATTCATAGGCTTATTAAAATACTCCGAAGCCCCCATGCATTCAGTAAGCAAACAATAGATTATTCGAGAGCTACGTACGTACTGCACGCACTCTGGCAGGACTAGAGCCCTCAGAATGGCACGTCGATGAATTGGATTGAATATCCTCTCGGGTGATGGGCGTTCCGCATTCCACCCCATTCATATCCCTGGCCGTACATAAATTTATCGAGTGTATTGAATGGTACAACGCATCACTGAGCAATAAACACATTATTGGGATCCCTCTCCGAAATGCAAATAGCAGCGACCTAGGTATCCGAGGGCACAGCTCTCTGCGCCAAAATTAATTTCAATGACGAAACGGGATAGCAGTAACGTCAAGACCATTTTCAACCGATGTAAAATTACCGGCATTCTATCCCTCTTCCCTGAATGACTTAGATAAGAACTCCCCCTTTAAAAAGTAAGAGTTAACAATACACTCGTATTCATGGTAAAATTATGAGTGGGAAAATTTGTCCCACTAGAAGCATGCTTAGGTATCGTGAAAACCATTTTAACCGATGTAAAAACTACCAGCATTCTAGCCCTCTCCCCTGTTTAACTTAGATAAGAACAATACATTCAATAACAATAAAAATATTAAACAATATATAAGCAAGAGTTGACAATATATTCATGGCAAAATAATAAGTGAGAAAATTTTCCCCACTAGAAGCATAGTTAGGCATTTCGTGAAATAGTTTATGTAAGAGAATTTATTAACTAATCGCATAACTGAATGTAAATTTCACCCTCTTCCATCAGATATAGTAGTTAAAATAAAATCAATAATACACAGATTAAAGTGGAGAGAATAATTAGGAAAAGAACTCTATGAAACGAGGTTATTCGGATGGCTTTGGCAAGCAGAAATCAAGTAATAGAGAGAGTTTGCCTGCAAAAACACCAAAATTCTATCAATATCAATACCGCTCGTAAGGCTTAAAAGCAACTGATTCTCTAAAAGTAGAGAACTCCTTAATGAAGCAATTTTAATGAGACTTTTCGCGTTCATTTAGCAAAAGGTAAATCTGAGGTGAAGTACGTACCATCAAATAAGTCAAAAAATGTTAAACCATTGGCTCACTCGAACAGGCATCAATCAATTCAAGGCAACAGATATAAATACCAGTCACGTGTATTTTCATTAATATGACTGAATTAGTACCAACCTTGGAGAAGGAGCCTCTATAGGTAAAGGCAAGAAGAATACATAACTTTCATAATTGAAAAACAAGATCATGCACACGTTGTTGCATACAGTCATTCCAAAACAACTAATTCAAGTACATATTAGTACACATAAAATGGTAACAAATGTGATGGCGTTGATATTTTATTAAAGGAAAAACAGACTTCAAAAACCAACCAGCTACAATAGTAGAGTCGTAGAACCGACGCTGTAACGCTATCAAACACTGGAGTTATTCAACAGTACAGGAGAAGCACAAGGGGTAACAAGAACAAATAGGACTTTCAGCCAGAGATGCTAATTGCCCCAATATGTTATTCCTAAACAAAAGATTTATATCGAGTCCTCAGAAATGAGTCCCTTGATTTTTTTCCCCAGCCAAAATTTCAGAGCACGTGAAAAAAAGCAGAAGTCTCAGAGAAATCCCTTAAAATGAATAACTTACATGCATACAGCATTGGTCGAAGAAAATCAAAGCAGCGGACTAGCCAAAGATACGGAGAAGAGTCGTTACTTTCATCGCAATGAAAGAAAAACCCTTTTATTTCAGCGTTAACTAAATCATTAATCTTGGTTCCTTTCGTCCATCCATACATCTGACCCCGAATACCCTTGTACTTACTCCCGAAAACTAAACTACCACTTTATGCCCTTATTTTTCCCTCCAGAGTGAGAGAGAGAGAGAGGAAACTTTTCTTGTAAACTGCCTTTATGGCTCCACAGTAGGTTTTATTATCGCGGCCACAATTTATGAACCTACTTTCGTGTGAGAAACGAAGGCAGCAATAAAAAATCACGAAGAACATTACGGCCGCCGCTGCCGGCGAATGGAGCGAAAAGAAACAAGAGCAACGGATGGAAGGGCATTCATTCATTCCCCAACAACTGCGTTCCTGATACATGCCTCGCGAGAGGTAATAACGCATCAAGCGTCACGGATGTCGAAGGGTGGCGTGAGTAGGGATCGTGGGGATGCTCAGCGGAATCCTTTGCACTTTCTTCTCGGGGGCGTGTTCGTAATCACGTTCTGGTGAGGTGATGCACGACCGCGAGGGGCAGTCCTAACTACCGGTGGGCGGATTATAAAATTAAAATAAGAAAAATGACGATAATGCCCATTTGTGAGCAGAAGACTGGTCGTATTTCTTTGCCACAGAAGTAAGGGCCCACGGAACTCGGCGATATGAATGGTTTTGTCAATGTGACTACGAATGACTGTTTGGCTTTCTTCACTGACTAGACTAAGCCACGATATGATTGACATTTCAAGAATAGTAATATTATGGTAATTTTATTTTTCGAGTGCTATTCATTAAGTTATACGTCATTAGATAATTTCGATTCATCTTATTTTTATCTTATCTTTTTTAACTTTTCTCGTATCAAGACGCCTCGGAATCGAAACGAATAGAATCGAATCTTATCGGAAGATGTGGTACGCTCATCACCAAAGAATTTGTAGTCACTAATTGAAAAAATGTCCGATACCTTGTCACTGATATGGATGGCATTCTACCAAATATGTTCCAAAAATTTTACGACCCATACACGAAGTGATTTGATAATCCATTGAACTTAGAATACAAACTGAAATAGTGAAAAATAAAAACCCTTTGGAAATAATTACACCACATAATACGTCAATACAAAAGTTTCTGGAGATGCAAATCCCTGGATTGTATTGTAATGTCATACAACACCCGCTTCAACACGATATATTACTGCAATTAAAAACAAAATTTTAAAGTAATATTGATTTCCATCAAACTGATTCTACAATTGAGACATCGAGCATTAATATCAGGCCGGGTTGGGTGTCAAGATCCCAAACTACTAAGCAGACTCATGCTATAGCCAATCACGGGCATCAATCACGCAGAATTCCTCTGCGTTGTGGCTAACGCAATCTGAAACCAAATCTCCTGAGAGCCAATCTCCAGTACATACGATCCCTACAACCGATTTGCATATCGATTTTGGACGTTTCACCATTTATCCCATAAGGTGGAAGAACCGCGCTTTCGCCAAGCTCAGGATCAACTACGACTATAACGATATAACCTCCATCCACATGGCTCACAATGAGGATGAATGATCAAGTCCTTCAACTCATTACAAAAGTCACGGAATACTCAAAAAAAGAGCCAATCGTCATGCGGCAGCCTCATTAAATCAGCCTAGGATCAAAACAGTTTTTGTGGGCATTAGTATTCAACCTATCTAACGAGGTAATCGTTAAATTTATTTTTCTACTTATATTACCTCAATCAGAACAGCAGCTTAGAGAATTTGATGGCACTCTCGACCGTTTAGATCATGTCGGTAGAAATTCAATACATAAAACCGTGTTTTTAACCTCACCGCAACAAACTATTTACGTAATTATGAATGGAAATAAGCGTACACCAAAGACGTGGAGGAATATTTATTTAAAATAAAAATGAATAATGCACGCAAATCCTTTTCGAGATTTTTTTCAAATAAATTACCAATGACAGTTCTACGCGGTAATCTCCAATATTCAACCAGGGGCGGACTGGCCAGGGCGGGCGGGAATCCACTCCGGGACCCCTGAGTCGAGGACTGCCTCGGATAGCCCCGGGCCCCTTCAGCGCCTTCCGTTTCCCTAAGACCCGGAAAGTGTGTGAACGGCAAAATGAAAGGGCGCTTAGTTTTTATGAGTGTTGAAAGATTGTTAGCTTTTAACGTAGGCAAAAATAAAGTTGTGGGTATGTTTGCTCAAAAGGAGGAGTACTAAAAAGACTGCCGTTGTAAATATTAAATTGCACTTTTTTCTTTGAATAAATAAACATGCTAGCCTACATGTGTTCTCTCACTCTTTTTTATTGGGGAGGGAGGCAGGGCTGTTTACCTGTTGGGGTCCTTTGACAATGTCGCCACCGGGGCCCTTGGGTACCCAGTCTGCCACTGGTTCGTAGTGAAGCTATTCGTAATGATCAGCAAGTGATCATTGAAAAGCAACAAAACAGCATTATGAACCATGGTGAGACGAAAGAGTCGTATAATAAGTTCACTCGCGGCTGAGCTTAAAGCCACCGAGTGCGTCAACCGGGTTGCGATTGGTGGGTCGATCTCTGGATATAGAGGTTTGCTGCGAGATAAGCGAGTATACTCGTCGAACAAGTAGTCATGGACAAAAAGCGACGGCATTCCGAGGGGGTATTGGTCTATCCCTGGATAAGGTAGGTATTTAAATAATACAGTACCTGTGAAGATGCCGTAACTTGGCGACGGGAGGCCGCCTACTATTATGCATTCAATTACCCGGAGGAGATGACAACAGCTCTTTTTCATATGAGCGAAGGTGGAGACCACAGTCGTCGGTTCAGTGACACTCATTTCCCTACAGGCGTGGTAACATTTACTTTAACGTAGTACTGCGATGTGGAAGGCAAGGGGAAACCGGCATATTATTATCCAGAGGAGTCGCAGCTTTTTGTCAATTTTCTTTTAATCAATTAACTGATAAAATAATTCAATTGAGAGCTTCGTCAAACCAATCTAAAGAAAATAATCGAGAATTAAAAAATAATACACTTCGTAATGGTCCACTACAAAGGTTTATTATTGATCTAAAGATTGCTGACTACCGATGATAATGATGAAACCAGTTCAATCGCAATGTGTCAAGGGGAATACTTTTCTGAGGATCGCACAAATAAAGATTCCACTGGATAGAAGGATGCATTATAATATGTCGACCATTCATTTTCTCAATATGAATCACGGCCTATGCCACACACAAGGAGATGAGCAAAAAATAAGTAACACTTAAATTCTGGAAACGAAAGCTTCAGGCAACAGACAAACGTACGGTAGAGGTTATAGGTCTTCGACTGAGAGAGTGGTGCCGAATTTCGAGAAAAAAGCGGAACTTAGGGAGGCATTGATTGGTTGCCTTGAGAGCGTCGCCTAAATTCGCGGCACCTCGGCACTAAGCGAGTATTGGCCAAGTGGGAGGGGAGGTACACTGCTTCCCACCTCTTCCCTTTACGGCCACCGATGATGGCCGGCTTCTGCCGTTTTCAACACACGTAATCCACAAATTATCCCATTAAAAAATGGAGTGCCGGCAAGCGCATTCATCGCCGTTGCGTCCACCAGCAGGGGGTTAAAACCCACGGATAGATTAAAGTTTTACGTTCGCTGCAGCCGAAAATAAGACGCAAAAATGAACGAATTTGCCACCTCCGTCCCTCTGCAGGAGTAACTTCACCACCTTTCCTTCCGCTCCTTACAACTATTACCCGTCACATCTTTCTGCCGCGTCTCCTGCTCGGCGAGATCTTCTCGGCCGCCCCTGACGTCCTCGGCCAATCAGGGCCGGCCACTCTTAAGCTGCCCCCTTCAGATGCCACTAATGCTCTCTCCACCATAATCCCTTTATATCTTTCTTACTGCCTCGGAAATTCCTCTCGCCACCCCACGTCTGGAAGCACCATTTTTCACCCTCCGATCCAGCCAGTCCCCAACCATCCCCCCTCGCAACCCCCGCCCGCCGTGGTTTCCATAACAAGCCGTGGAATGCATGGCGAGCGAAAGAGGCGGAAACGGGAGGCGGAGGCTGGCGGCACCACTGGGCAGCCGGGGGGATGAGTGGGCGGAGGCAGATACACGCGAGGAGGGGGAGGCGTTCTCTTGGCAACTAGTCGGGCAATTTGTTCGTCTGGGATTCTGTGCGCGGCTATAAGTATGGTAGGAGACATAAGGGTAATAGCGAGAAATATCGCGGGGGAAGGAATATGAAAAAGGGCAAAATAAATGATGGCCTATAAGTAACAACGCTCGGAAAAAACGACGGATTTCTTTTATTAAAGGCATGTCCCGGAATGGTCCACGCGAATAGCGATTACCGAGATTTCCCAGAGGAAACAAGCACATGTTTTCAAGGTGTATCAATGGTCGCAATCAACTAAGCTAGAGTTAACGTCTCAAAGATTAAATGATTCACGACGCTATGATGGATGTCGTATTCGGTGGCTTATTGGCGTCATATTTTGGGCAAAACAAGCACTACGTTATTCCAAAAAGGCTGCATTTGAAATAGCACTTGGATTACATGATTATGGATCCATTTTGTAGGTTTTCATGCTTTGCGTAATCACCGTAAAGCTGTGGTTATGGATTGGGAAATAATGTCCCTGAAAGAAGGATCAACGTAATTTTACCTAAAAGAATGCAAGAAAGGAGAAATACATGACGCACAAACTTGGGAATATTTATATCTGAACAATCAAGTCCCATTGATAACGTGAATAAAGAAAAGTTCTCAAACTATCCTCTCGTGTTCACATGATCCAGCCGAAGTATATCTCCAGCCATTATAAGTATTAAATAAGTGATTAGCCTAAATAACTTCAGTATATCTAAACAGACTTCACGCCCATACGTTCAGAAAATTCATGTCAGGTGACTCAAAGCATAATTAGTCATTTAAATAAAAATTTGAGTGACTCTACACAGGGGCTGCGCATTAAATTATTCTCAAATATTACAAAACTCGACTTCAGTAAATATTTTCCGAACGATTACCGGGGATTCCACCTCACTTGTCTACTCAAATTGCGTCTCCACTTTTCAACTCTGCCATATTATCATCGGCCAACAATCCTAGGATTGGTTTGACGCAGCCCTCAACTCGTTTTCCCAATCGGCCAACCTCTTCATATTGACGTAATTCTTCTCTTAAACATCCTTCACAACATCTCATAGTAGGCCGGCCTTTCCCTATCTTCCCGCTCACTTTTCCTTCGAAGTTCGAATGGTCTTCATCGGGCCATCATCATTCTTAGATTGGCCCACATATGGCCGATTAAGTTGCCCCGTCTTCTTTTTAGGATTTTCAGTAGACATCTATTTTCTCCCACTCTTCTTAAGACTTCTTCGTTTGTCATTCGGTCGATCCATTTTATCGTCATTATTCTTCGGTAACACCACATTTTAAATGCTTCCAGCCTTGACTTCTCTGCCACTACTATCGCCCATGCTTTACTGGCATATAGTATTATGCTCAAAATGTATGTTATAGTGACATGTTTCCTCGCATCCGCGCTTGTATTAGCAGCTGCATGAAGAATTTTCTTTTGTC
This sequence comes from Platycnemis pennipes, assembly GCA_933228895.1. NCBI lineage: Eukaryota > Metazoa > Arthropoda > Insecta > Odonata > Platycnemididae > Platycnemis > Platycnemis pennipes. Next base: position 131,534,335 of record OW121851.1, on the reverse strand, counting down.
TGAAAGCCCTCTTTGCCTGAGCTATTTTACTGATTACTTCTTTCTTGCCTCGTTCATCGCTGATTACTCGGCTTCTCAGGTAACAGTACTCTTCCGCCTTCTCAAGTTTTTAACTTCCTAGTTTAACCTTGGTCCTGGTAACCGTGCGTTAGTTAACCAAACATAATCACGATTTAATCTTCAACGTCAAGAAGAGTACGCAGAGAATGCGATGGAGGGCTAATTAACAGGTACTATTTTTGGAACACTAAAATGACGGAAGTAGAGGGGTAAAGAATTTCGCGGAATATTAGCCTCGACTCAGGAGTGAAGTACATCCCGAACAATGGGGATTCAGCCGGAAATTCGGAGCATTTATGACACAAAACAATTCTTCCCATTAAATTCAGTCGCTCCCATTCCATCACAAGCGGACCGGGCACGCACAGCTCAGACAAAAACGTATTCACATTTTTCTCGATATTCCCATTTCATGTTTCCATTACCCTCACTCGTTCCCCCACATCATCGGGTCTAAAGCATTCCAATGGGAGGAAGATACCAGCGAGGAAAAGAAAGGGACTCCTCCTCGGGATACATTCTCCAGAGGAGAGAATGTAACGAAACAATATCGATCTCACGGACTACTTATCTTGAACGGGGGTGTAGCGGAAGGGGAAGGAAGCGATCTCCTTCCCTTTTTTTTATTGTATTTCACAGAAATCGTCCTGAGGGCCCACTCCCACATGCAAAACCCCCTTCCCCCAGGCACACCCCCACGTTCACGCAGGAAGAGTCGCTCCTCCGGACCTTATTGAACCACGGTACTCCTCGCTCTCCCTCCCCATCCTGCATTCTCCCTTTATGGCGGTCGTCGTGCCATCTACTTGCTGGTTTTTCACCAACTGATGAGGCCGGAGGGGGAAAAGAGTATGGAGAGAGAGAGAGAATGTACGTACGTATACCCTAAGCTATGCCCTGCTTCCACTACTATACTCAGTGCTGCCCCCCCTTGACTGTTGTATTGAACAAGTTACTAGTAAGTAGGAACATGCGCTTCGAAATACTGTATTCTTATGATAAATATAATTTGCGATAATGCTTAGTGATACTTTTTGTATTTTAAAATATATATTCCAATAATCCACAGAGTAAAATATCATACAACAATATGTTAAGCAATAGTTTTATGTGCCTAAAGAAAACTAATATTGTATTGGCACCAGCTTCCGTTGCTATTTCATCACAATTTGATATCAAGTTTTTTTAATGAACTGAGGAAAATAGATAATTATTTTCTTGCTTAAACCATTTAAAAGTGTAAATCTCTATTTTTGTAACAAATCGCATTGTAAAAGTGTAATAGAAGCACATGGCAATGCCGAGATTGTATAACCAGTTGAGTGCTACAGCGCCATATGGTATCTTGCAGTGTTCGAAATGTTCAGTCGTGGTATTTTCAAGCATTAGAAGCGTTTATTTACGCAAAAGAGATTGCATTCATCATTTGCATTTTCAACACCCATTATTTTCCAATTCAGTCATTTTTTTGGCATGATTCATTTTCTCACCTTCATTCTTCATCAAATCCATCTTAGACTTTACATCTCATTTTTGGTGGAACCTTATTGATTCTATTTCTTAATCGATTTCAATTCTTAAAACCTACGAATTGAATTTATAAAGGCATTACGAAGTTTAAATATAAGCCATCTACTTAATTCCTATAGTAAAATTTCTTACTTTACCTCCAAGTACTTCGCAACGTTGCCATATTCACCGCAGCATGCCGGCTCCTAGCTCGGAAGAAAACCGGAAGCATGCTCTTTAAAATTAAATACTCATGCTCACCTTCCGATCACCCAAGCTAAAGAAATACATTATGTGCTTCAACTTCTTGTACATGTTTCTTTAGTTATAAAATAACATTGCTCGGGCCAAAATTGAGATAAAACTTGTTATGCGAAGGAAGGTCATCGCACTCCCATTAGGACAATGCATTTCAGCGTGAAAACTAATCATTTTCAAATACATACTTCTCCGTTTAGTGGTCGATGACATTCGATTTGAAAAATAATGAACAATAATACATGTCAAAATCAGGGTAGGTTATTGGGCATGCCTAAAATGATGGTTGCTCCTTAAGTTTACAAATACATGCAGAACTTCAGCACATTCTTCATGTTTTCGCCGTTTTAAAAATTATAAGACACACATTCTCACTTCTTCATGAACACCGACGCATATCCATTTTTCTCAACTTGGTCGAATATTATCATTGGCCATTCCAAGCATCCACCCCGCCACTAGCGCTTAACCACTGTAAGTTGGCAGCGTTACGAACTACAAGATACGGTGGTACTTAAGGTGCGTTTCCACGGTATTTTTCCGGTTACACGCGTATCTATGCCGCGCATAGATACGCTAGAAGTGGAAATGGGGCATTAGTATGGAAGGAGAGATGGATACCTAAGAGATGGCGGTCCAGGGTTCCGGGCGAAGAGAGCGGCGAAGCAGCACGAAGGAACACTTTCTTCGGTGAAGAAAACTGAGGAAGGGAGATATGGAAAGATGAGGGTTCGTCGGTTGATTGGCGGGGCTTCCCGACCATCGAAATTCTACTTTTTCAACTCTGAAGGCTATCCCTGCTATGAGAAACATTCAAATCCTCGCGTCGATACCAGATACTGTAAACCAAGGGCAGCATCTCATCATCAAAAACGCAGTACCGCATGAATCCTTGATGTAATAGAATCGTTTAGAGTCATGGAATAATAAAAAACTCTTGGAATCACGGAGAATGTAACAAGAAACCCCAAAAGAGCATTGTCTTCGTATACAGCGCAGCCATTTCATTCCACCATTTCCAGCCGACCAGAAGAACTTGGATGGGAATCGCTACCAGACCGTGGGTTGTATTTGAATTTTAAGAGAATTTGAAGCCAACCTGTTTGCTAATGAGGTAAGAAAAATCTAGAGCACCCGTGTATTAAGGAGTTTAGATCACAAATATACGAGTAGAAAAATTATTTGCCATATAGTATATGCAGGTAATATTTGTAATTAGAGGTAAGTGTAATATACGCATTAGAAATTTGTATGACACCTTATAATATCTCATAACTTTCTATGCGAATGTTAACCTGATAAGTCAAATGAAGAATGTCCCGTATTTAACTCGTACAAAAGTGAAAGCCATTAATTAAAATGGTATTATTTCCTAGTTTCTAATGACTTAATCGTATGTAGCTGGTGCTACCTAGCTAACACTATGTACGCAGTGAAATATCTTTCAGAGCAACATTGAAGATTATTCATCCCAAAACAAATGCCCTATAGGTGGTTATCATGGTACTCCATGGAGGAAAATTAAAAAAAAAATGACGATTGAAATGCATAAGTTCTTAAAGCCCCAGGCGATGGTAGCCGCCGGGAAGAGCAATTGGAGAAAGACGCGAAAGGAATGAGACTGAAGCAGAGAAGACAATTGAAACGATGCGAAATTAGAGTAAAAGTTGGAAATGTGTAGGGAAGGGTAAAAGAAGCCATAAAAACGGGAAAATAATTTCTGCTGCGTGGGCCCGGGGGAAAAATAGCTACAGAGGATGAAAAATTCTGAGAATGATGTCCAGTTTCAGGAATTCAATCTCAAGACGCTCAAAACACTGCTAAAATGGACCGAAATATACGATATGTATTTATGAACTCGTATATGAATAAGGAAGAGGTTTCCATAAATTAAACAGATATTAAACTCACTATGCATTGGCCTTTTTTCCTCGTTTCTCTGCTATTTATAGCACCACCTCTTATTTAAATGACTTTTGCTTACATTTCAATTACATCAACCATCAATTCACTATTCAACCATCGCTCACTATGAGTCCATCGCATTCAAAAAAGATTATGCAGAGGACTGCAGGGCTTCAAAATTGCTTCGGATGTACTCGGAAACAAATTACATCAAATGCATTGCAGTGGGTATTAACAGGCTAACGAATAGAGAGAGGGAGCTTAAGACCAGGTTTATCCGTCTCCAGGTAATTGGTTTCCGTCCAGTGAACAAGCTACTCGCCGCAAAAAGCCGGCGTTTATTCACTCGTTGCTGGGCGTCATTTGCAGGATTATCCTGCCTTCCAACAGGAAATCGGCCCCGTAAGTCACGTGCTGCTGCTCACTATAACTTCCGGTGGGCCATTCGAATTGCTTCCTCGACGATGGAAAAACCACCCCAAGTTGCTACCAACGACATGAAGTGCGCATAATTTAAAAATGAATTGAAGGCTGTCAAGAGTGCTAACTTCGAACTCCGATTCTGCCACAGAATTCAATATGTAGCTTAGTTGCCGGCTAGCAATGCACTTTTGGCCAACATCGGCATTTCTGTGCTCAAATGGTCCAAATTGGATTAAGTGACTTACTTAAGACTATTCTCCAAAAGTTTCCTTCCATTATGCACTCGTAGCATGGACGCACAATGATAACTCTTACAGCAATTTATGGAAAAAAAACTACTTTTATAGGGCATTTCTACCAGGCACGGTCATTTCTATGGATTCACTACACAAAGCAGCAAACTAACTTTGCGCAGAGCTGAAGGAGAAATTCGACTTTCAATGCAGTGAGGTTGCAATCAGATCCCGAGCGGCCTTCAGTGGAAAGTAGTATTTGTTTTAATTACTACCTACGTACATAACCATTCAACCTGAAGTACTACCACAATTTTCGCTCCAAACATACCGCCCGCAACCCTCTACGTTGTCATCCATTTCTTCTCAGCGAACAGCTCGTTCTTTCGAGGAGTGAAATGCAGAAAAATTCTTTGCCATGGTTGCAATTAAAAATGATAAATATAAGTATTCATGGTACACACATTCATGAGATTTTATGCTAACAATTATTTCAAAACAGTACAGTTTAACGGTAAATGATCCTGATTTCGGATCAGACGTCAGTACACCAATGATACTTTAGGCTGTAAAACAGAGGAAGCAAGAAATGCGCCTACATTAATTTGCTCCGTCCAATCTGGTGAGGTATGAACGCCGTTAAGATAATATGGACAGAGGAAAAACATAGCCAATTCTCCAAGACGAACTTTCGTTCAGTTCACTATGCCTATGATTTAGTAAATACATTCTCCAATAATGCTCTTAGATGAAGAGAGGGGGATATCGGTCAAATGATCGAAACTTGAAATGTACGACAAATGAGATACGTATCCGCCGTCTTTCAGGGAATGCAATCAATTCTCTGCTTGAGAAGGGTGAAAGGAACATTTATGTCTATTTAACCGTTTAATATTACTTAAAAAAGTATCAAAAAAAGCAATGCAAGCGAATAAATGCCCAAATTATACTCTAAGTGGAAGAACTATTAAATTTCACAAAAGAACTACTTACAAGCCCGCTTTAAAACTCTCGTTCTTGTTCAGCTAACCTCGAGAAAGTTCTTAGCTGGATTCTCACAGCACGAAATGATAATAAAGTTGCTTCGATGTCAAGTTCTGAGAGTTGCAAAATAAAATACAATTACCTATTTCGAATTTCCATTAAATTCCACACTGAAATCTACGTTTAGATGTAAAAGGATCTCACTTACCTACTCATAATTTCACTACATAGTACTTCAAAATTCTATACTGTTAATGCACTGCTACATTTCCTTCAAGTATCTTAAAGGTACGAGTACAGTGAGTGCATATTCACATTTAATCTTAATTGCGAAACCGCAAACTAATTTATAATATGAAAGACCTTATTACTGTAATTACTGTAATTACTGTACATTCTGTACAGTAATTACGACAAGTAAGATGGAATAGCATGTATTGATGACAACATCAATCCTGTGAATCACCCTTGAGAAAAGTAAAGATGAACGCATGGATCATTCCCAACGACTGACAGAAACACAAATAATCACAATGAGAGCCATTGGGTATATAATTGGATAGAAAAATACTACCATGGCATTAAATGATCTTCACTACAATAATTCTAAGTCATTAAATTATTGATAAACCACTTCAGATAATTATTAGTAAGTGAAAAATCTTGGCATTAATTACCCCTCAGCTTCTTTGTGCAATAATAACCAACATTAGATTTAGACGCATTACAGGATGAATCGTTGAAAAAAGCACATTAAGCACACTAAAGTGTACCTGCTAAGATAGAAATATGTATGCTACCGTCTAGCATCACAAAGCTCTAGTGTACAGTATCCCAAACAGAGTACATTAGTTCAATTTCACTTTAAGAAATAAAAAACTAGAAAATAGTAAAAATATTATTCTCTATAAAAAACTTATGCAAGTTCGAGTGAAGAATACCTAAACCGAAGTACAGACTGACGTAAGTTCAAATTTCTTGCCCTTACGTCCATGAGATTCACCAAAGGTTCGGTCAATTTTTCTGGCCAGTATCCAAAGTCTCACAGTATGAATTATGATGATTTCTGCGAGTGTGATAATTTGGTGGTATCGCCTAATAAGTATAAATTCAAATTACTAAACGCCTTTGGCCTATCAATAAAAGCATTCTTGCATTGCTCTCTCAGGCATGGATTCATAGAAACTTCGACTACACCTTACTGTTTTTTCCTATGAAGGTGTTTCAAGGAAACTAAAGGAAAAAACACTAGTCTCCACTCCGATAAGTATTTAGAAAATATGAAGGGAACAAATACAACAAAATCCGATACCGTTTAATATGAGATGAGAACTAAAATGCTTAACATATTCCATAAAAATAAATCACAATAGTCATTGATTCTTTGATGCGAAAAATAAAAAAGTCAGCGCTTGCACTCTTTAAGATTTCCACTAAACCCAGACCTTTGCACTAAATGTAAATGTCAATAATTACCATCCGAAGAACTTGAGCCCTTAAAGGAGAAGTCAATATTACTAGTTTCACAACGAAGTCCACATTTGCGGGAAAGAGACTTCCACGGGGCGGCCATAAAACTTTACCACTCTTATGCGATACATTTCGGCGGACTGGATTCCTCTCGACGACACGAAGCGCACACGGCGAAAGCCGCAAGAACATCTGGCTGGAGATTTGATTGAGACGAAACCAATAACGACCTCCTCGAGAACGAAACGGGGACGAAAGAGGATCTGGCCTGTCGCCCACACATCTTACGTCCGTGCACTACTTGGGCCGAGGAAGACACTGATACGAACCGATGAACTTCTGAAGTACGGCAAAAGTTGCTCATGACGGCGGCAAATCCGAAGTGTGTCCCGGGAGAAGCACGAGCCACATTACGAGCACGTGCCCCAACCAGCCCCGATACACACACACGAGAGCGGGACTAAGCAGCAGTTATGAAAACGGAAGGGAAGCAATAAAGGAGGAGATGACTCGGGTCGGGCCGGAAATGATTGGAATAGGAACATATTGGAGAGGAGAAAATGGACACGATGGGTGGCGAACGAGGCAATTGGTGGGCGGGGACGTAAGGATCCCTTCCAACTTGGAAAGGGAATGTGGACCAGCGCGGACCCTTTATTGCGGAAGGAATGAGTAAAGAGCCCACTGAAGGAGGACAACATGGGGGGGGGGGGGGGGAAGAAAGGAACCGGTCGCGAATTGGTAATGAATACCCCCGCGATTAAAATCAAGCCATCCAGATGGAATATCAATTCCTTACGAGAGTCTGTCTGCTATTACCATGTGTTTCTATGCTGTGGTTTGTATTTTGAGCGTTTGCTGCGAGGCCAACAAAATTTTATAATGCTTTGAAATAAATTGAGTTCAAGATAACAATCCACGAATGCATGAAAATCTTTCAGCATAAAATTTAAAATAGCTCTGAAAGGACTTAATTTCTACATTTAATATAAGTAGCCTATGTGAGCCGACTCTTAAACCGTGAACAGAGTCAGAAGGGGTTAAAGCCTTAAGGCTCGGCAGTTTAACCTGGAAGCATGGAACGTGATGCTTGAAGTAAGAACAAATGGAGGACCAACAATCACACATTACATTTCGACCAGTGACGACCAATATAATGAACGCACATGTTACAGCTTCACCACTACACAACTAAGTCATGAAATAAGAAAACTACACAATAATAAAAATAAGACAAGCAAAAATTTATATTAAATCTATGCATTACCAATTTCTATATCATACGTGCCAAAACAGTTGGGACAGTGAGATTTTTAACCCAAATTCATAGAGCTAAAAGAAGTACCATGTTATGTTAAATTGGCAGGAGGAGATGTTTTTTTCATGTATGTACTAAACGTTTGCGATATAAATTCATCGAGAGCGGCTTCGGCAGAGACTATGCATGATATTCAATGCAAACGACTAGAAGGAAAATTATTCAGGTCAATGAGTGAAGTTGGCAAGTGGAGTGGCAATACAAGGAGAGCAAGTCCAAAGAGATCAGAAATATGAGAAAAAGAGGAAGAGATGTGAGATGGAAATGGAAGGAAACATGAAAAATGAGAACTCACTCAAGAGAAGTTGGAAAATATGGAAGAGGACAATCAAATATGATTTAAGAGCGAATTTAAAAATATCCAGATCCAAAGTTGAGGAAGTTAGAAAACTTGGGAGACGAGTCAGGTGAGGGAAAAAATTGAGGAGAGAGAAAACGTCTACGGATGGCAAAGCATCCGAGAAAGGAAAATGGGGCTTTTCTTCTTTTTTGCTGAAGTAAGGAATGCATTCGTAATATCTTCTTCCATGTTTTGTTTTGTCTTTGAAAACTGTTCGTTCAAAAAAATAGTTTAAATCTCCGTAAATAAGTCAAGCTGACAATGACTACAATATTATTTTTCAAGTTATATATAAGTTATTTTGCAAATTACATTATCACACGCAATTATTTTAACACTATTCGTACCCAATGCATTAATTTCGGCGTATTAGGCGAGCAAACTAATATCTAGCTAGATGCAAGTCAAGTACTCAGACCTGCGAGTCAATAGAGATACCACTTGGAATCATTTATCCACTTCGACAGATGGATTATGTGTCATTGTAATAGAAAACTAATTGCAAACCTCCAATAGCATGTTTACTTGGCATGATTCCCCGATATAAAATACAAGGTAAAGAATAGGTTCCACCCATCCCTTTCCTTATCACAAACACCAGCATCTAGCTGATAGCTAAAGAGGCACGAGTCTCCATTAACAACAATCAGTAAATACTCAAATCCATCGGCAGTACTTTATCAGATAAAAGAGATTGAGCGGGTATAACTTCATGGAAGTGGTTCTCTGTAAAATAAGTGGTTTTAGGCGTGACTTCATGACTTAAACTTGTGACTTAGAATTCATACTGAGCAGAAAAATACTTGGCTATTCCACACAAATTTATCATTAATTACCAAGTGTGGAATATCCAAGTATTTTTCTGTTCAATATGGCTCTTTGCTATGAAGCCAAACTTAGTTCTTCCGCATACGATCACGCGTCGAAGATCCGTTTGGTGTTATTTTTGTTTTTGTGAAAAAGGTAACTTCTTTAAGAGAGGCATTACTATTTCATTAAATAAAAAGGCCCAAGATTATCACGGGGAAAAACATCCGGCCGAACGCATGAAACACAAGTTACCAAATTATCCACAATACGAACGAAATTTTTGAGGGAACGTATTAAAATGCATTAAATTTTCAGTAGGTACCTAACCTTAGAGGTTTCACCTTCGGCACCCAAGTGTAAAGGCATTAAATACGCACATGAGATTTTGTTCCGAAAACGCTGGTACTAAATTAAAACAAATGAATCGCAAAATTGGCGGGGGACGCGAGTGGAATACGGGGCGAATGTTGAGGAAAGGGGTTGAAGTGCAAAGGATGATGGGGAGGGAGGGCTGGGGGAGGAGGGGGTGGCTGTCTCGGCGGCGGTCGGCGTGGGAGGAGAGTATTAAGTCGGGCGCGGATGGCACGGAGGTGTGGGGGGTGCGGGAAGAGAGATGAAGCACGGACGCCGGGGTTTTTACGATTGCCTGGGCAGTTTCCCACACCTGCCCCGGCTTCCCACACCTCCCGATCCCTGCACCCCCAACTCCTCCCACCCCCCACATTCCCCTTGCCGACCCCCTTGATACCCTCTCCTTCTCCCCGGAAAAACACCCTTCCCCCCCCCGCCCCTCAACACCTCGCTTCCCCCAAGGAAAGAAACTTCTTCGACCGCACACATTTCTCGCGCCGCCTTTACCTTTTGCCTCCTTCAACTCCCCATGTTCCCTAACCGCGACCATCTCCTACCCCCTCCTTTTCCCATTCCTACCCTCTTCCCTCCCTCCCCCCCCCCCCCCCCCCCCCCCCCATGTCGCACTTTCGTTTTATTTCCACTCCGCCGCCATTTTTATATTGTTTCTCCACACCCTTACATCTGTCTCTCATTTATTTCCTAGCGTTGTTTATGACCTACAGACGCGTCCCTCCTTTACGTACTCGAGGAGACGCTCTCCTTGGCTGGCCTCTTCTTCATTCATCACGGTCCCCTTAACATTTTCCTTATTTCACTGTAAACCACCTGCAATTTGGTCCAGTGATTCGAAACAGGTATTTCAGGAGCAAAACGCACTAATATACTTCGGTCTCAAGCATTTACAATAAATGAAAGAAGGTACAGTGAGTATATTTTTTCAATCTTTCGGCCTATTCCACCATTATCGGTAATAATGATTAATTGGTACAATAATTCACGTAACAACTTATCGATTAGTCAAGTAATATTAGAATAATTCAGGGAAAGGTTTTTAAATTTTAAAACCAAATTACTCGAATAGAACATGAGTTATTTATTGAATTATTCAACATTTTTCGCCATTTTATTAAATTATCTAAAATTCATTTATAGCGCACACCGTATACTTAGAACTCACCACAAGCCCACTTAAGATAAAATTAAGTATGGAGCATATAAACATTCTGGCTACCTCAAGTGCAGCATTAACTAGAGGTCAAACGGGATGAGAATCCAAGCCATCCACCCTCGAGCAATGAATTGAACGAAAATCTGCGCTATATTCCCTCGTCCTCCCGAAAAATGCCGAGGGAGTAACTTTCAACGCGATCCTTTCGCCCACTCCGGCTGGGAGATTGATCACTGGGGTGCGGGATGGAGTGGAGCGGGGGATTGTGGGTGGGGAGGCAGCAGCAGGAAAAACGACCTCTGCGCCCCCTGTCGGAAAGAACGCTTATGGGAAACGGTTTCAATACTGTCACCTTAGGAGTAACACCCTGGAGACAGCATCATCAATTAATCCGTGAAATAATAACACCCACAGCGAAACCGAGTTCAGGCCGAGGATTCATGCTTTTACCCCGCTCCACTGACGTGGACCTTAATGCGTTCAATGAGAGTTTTCGAGATCAATGAAATATACGACCCATTATCTTAGACTCCCCTGATGATGGAGATATATGAGAGCCATAATTCATGCAAACCCCTTCAAGCCAGTTAAAAAAGTTTTTCGCCTTCTCAACTTGGCACACTATTCATTCTCTCGTTGCGAGTGTACACACACACAGCCCATTGCAGAGGAGGAAACTTAAACAAAGTTCTTTCTCCTCTGAAAAATGATAATAAAAAGGAAGGAAAAAATCAAAAGTGAAAGAGAGGATAAAAAAAGGAGCACTAAAATTTTTCGGGACTTGAAAGCAGTTGTACCCACTGTTAAGAGCGAAGGGACGGATAATTTTCCCCGTCTCCTTCTCTCTCTCTCCCTCTCTCTCTCTCTCTCCCTTTCTCTCTCTCTCGCAGCTACCCCGAGCCATAATTTCGGATAACTCCGACGGAAAGAGGGAGGGAACGTGGGGAAGAGAGAGAGAGAAGAGAAGGTCTTGTACAGTAACGACAATTTATTCTCCCGGCCCATCCCTCTCTAATACAGTCCCCGAGGAAGGAGTGAGAGGGCGATGTGGACCCTGTCCCTATTCGAACGAAAGGAAGAAGAAACGGTCCTCGGAAACTTCTTCCACGCCGACGGCCAACGTGACTCTCAAGATGGGAGGAACCACTCACAAACGGTTGTGATTAATAGGAAAAATCCCAGCCCAAACACCGATTAAAATTTCTATCCCGATTATTTGTCTATGACTGGTTTTCTATGATTATCCATGGTGAAAATACGATTCCGCAAGGAATTTCTTCAATTAATTTCATGATTAGACATACATTCGTGAATATGTATTGATATTCGGACAAATTTGACTCAATACATCTCTTCTCCACTAATTTATCTGTAAAGGATGAAATTTAAGTGAGGACGAATAACTTTATTTTGTTTCATATAAGTTTTGAATTTGTAGGATACAACGCCAATTATGGTAAAAAAATTAGATCTTCATTTAACGCGAGTGAATTTCCCAACTAAGCTAGGTAGATTTAAACACTACAAGAGTGTCCTGGCGAGTACTTCAGCCATATCCTTAACATATGACACAATATTTTCCTTAAAAAACCAAACGTTTTTCTATTCCCAAAGTAGTCATTACTAATGAGAACCCGCAAACGGAGAAGACGTAAAATATTTAATGGCTATCATGGAAAACCTATATTGGATGAAGGGACAATATCAAAGGAGATAAAACACGTTAAATATACTTATTTTCGCTGAATACTTAAATTAATTAAAGATTTGAGATACCCAGTGTTCTACACATAAAATAATCAACAGCTTAAGAAGTTGAATAGATGTGTTCCGCTTGTAGGAAAGCTCTTTAATTCAATCACATTTAATCAAGGCAATCATTAAGGCATACATCAAAGAAGTGAGACTACCTAAAAGCACAGTAACAAATCATTGAGAGAAGAATTGATTAGCTATTATTATAACGAATGAATTTCAATGAAGGTGCTACATTAATTCTCATCAGGGGAAAGAAAAAAATCTGGAAAAAGTTGAACAAAAAAACAGGGTAAATTGTGGAATGAAATCATTCAAAAAATATTTGCAATTTATAATTTCACAAAAAAATGAGAAGTTAATTAAAAAGGTTTTATAGAAAAACAAGCAGTCGGATTAGGACATTGAATATTTTGTTAAAAGAGTGAATCTTTTTGCGAGTCAGAAGCGAATGGATAATTCGAGTAGATTATATCCGGGCAAATAATATAATTCCTTATGAGGGTTTATCAACTGACATGATACCAAGAAATAAAGGCGCTGGGAAGAAAGGTGGGTTAAGAATAGATGGGCATTCTGGAGTAAAGGGAGAGGAGAAACGTTGACGAAACCGCACGAAAGAAAGACAACATGTAATTGGAGAAGGATGCCCTTTGGTAACGGTAGAGGACGTAAACTGAGCAGCCTTACCTGATTGAGCCTTCCGACTTAAAACTCAATGAGATCAAGGAGGTTGACGAAGAGGACGGAAATGAAAAGAAATACCGGCGAAATAGTCTGCGGTAGGAAAACAAGCGAGTGAACAGAATAAGACTTGAGGTAGCAGGGGAAGCGGTCGGCGTAAGAAAGACAACCTTGAGGAATAAGTGGGAGAGGGAGAGAGGCATGGGAATGTTTCAGCCGAGGAGGAGGAGGAGGGCGGAAAAGGGCGAAGTATGACTGGAGGAAAGACTCGTCCGAGGAAGAGCATGGGAAGGACCAGTTCTCCGGAGGGAGAGGAGCGTACTTGGGTTGAGCCGTAGTGGAGTGAGATTTAGCCACATTTTATTCGGAAATAAAAATATAGAACTCAATTCACCGAAATGATGCAACTATTATAATCATCATATCATTCACAAGTCAGAGAAGGCGACGATAATCATCCACATAGATATATTCTCTCAATAAAGATTTTGATATTTATCAAAATCTTTATTAAGATTGAAAAAAGAGGCAATTATAATGGGGGCGTTTACTCGATACCGAAATCGCAATTTTGTACACGAAATCGTTAGATGGAAACGATAAAAGAATATTAGTGTAAAAATTAAGTTTCTAACCACAACCATTCACTCATAAATCAAAAATTAAAACAAGCAAAAGGGGACGCCCACCGCAAAATCTGCTTTGATATCATTGACGTCATTTTCCTCCCGTCCTTTACTGATTTTAGGGGAGGGGAAAGGGTGGAGGGGGTTCTCGGGAGGTCTGCTTGCACAGATGCTGTCGCAGCTGCTCCTATTGGCAGAGTCAGCTCTGCCCCCCCAACCCATTGCGATAAGGAAAAGTAGCTTCGCGGGCTTATGTGATTGTTGTGATTGGATGAAGGCGATATACGTCTGAGGTTGCACCACGCCCACGCCCACACAAGGGATAAAAACATTAGTTTTTCGCCGCTTATAACTCGGGAAATAATTGACGGATCAAAAAACGGAAAAAATAAGGGTCTTTTTATTTATCAAACTCTTATCAGATTCGGCAATAAAAAATATGGTAAACGACCCCATTGCCTCTTTCTTCATCGTACTTTACATGTTATTGTCGTCCATAAATTAAGTACAGTATTTGCAATCGTTTCAATATCTTATATCAGACTACCCTGAAAGCCACTTCGAGGGTGTGTGGCAGGAGGTGAGTTGTTATCAATTAAATGCAATACTTGCATACACCAAGGTTTACTTATACTTCGTACCTAAAGAGAGAGCTCTATAGATAGAATGCGGGACACGCATTACTAGATCTACTTTTCATTCAACATTCAAATAAATATTGAAGGAGTACTAAAGAAATTCATATCACGTATCTCGGGCAGGCATGCTCTGATCCTAAAATGTAATAAGTAAATCAAACATCTTAATTTCTTCTCTGTTTGTTTAATAAATCCGATTTAATCAAAGGTAAGAAATTTCATTTCCATGATAAGGTAAATTAGTTTTATGAAGGCGCTACGGAGTGAGGAGTCTTTAAGTTTTTGTGGTAACGAATTGTGTGGGGAAAGAACGAATATTTTTATCTATTTGTGTGCAGTGAATTTCTCTTATCTTATTCCAGTGGTCCTGTCTTTCAATGTAAAAAAAGAATGTTCAACCCGAAGGTTGGTCTTTCAATAGTGTTGTGGCATTTTTGATACCCCCCCTTTCCCTCGTTGGACATTACCACTCGGCGGACTAATTACCCTCCGGACTTAGCCTAAGGACTTGCACGACAGGCGTAGTTAACGACAGGCGGAGCCAACGACGCCAACAATGCCTACGATTGCAAAATGCATCGATTCACGCCTGCACCAATTCACGGACGTGCCAATCACGACCGCAACCAATCACTGGCGTACCAATCACCTCAACACATCCGCTCTCACTTATATAGCCCCCTGAATGCGGATGAAGACAGGAAGTTTGGCCATCGTACAAGCCGTCATCTGGTCTGCTACCGCCAGAGTCAGAAAACAGTTCCTGATGATGATAAAATTCCACCTAGTAGACTTTACCCATACCACTTTCCCTCCCCTCAAAATCTACCTATCAACTATTTCCACGTTAAACCCCATTCCACTTTGACCTTGGTGAAAACACCCCCTTCTTATGCCAGAAAATACCTCCCCTCTCACGCCCTATGTTCGAGTCGAGACGGCAACGAGTTCACTTCTTGGCTACGTCCGCCGGTCTCGAGTTAGTTTTTTGGAGATTTCGTCATTCTCGAGTCTCCTAGGGGCCATGGTCTATTGTTGCTAGTCATTAGGGTTTCCCTGTATTGGGAAGAGTATTTCAATTGTTGGTTTTTACTTGCTTTGTCTATTTTGTTGAAATACATTGTTTGTCATAGTTAGATTCTCATACTTTTGTTTTTTGTTCTATTTAGACCTCGCCTTGCTCACCCGAGTTTGGAAAGAATTTTGTCCCCTTGACGAGCGTTCCTCGTCAATTCATTATTTTATTCGGGAAACGTTGCAGTGTATCAATGTAGTGGGAGCTATACTCAGCTTTACTTAGTGTCGGAGGTGAACTTGTCTGTCCTGTACTTATCTGTAAAAGCCGTATTTTGGCTTACTGTCTTTGTGTTTGGAGGTTCTCCCATCCCATTGTATCAACCACAGTAGTAAAACTTACCCTCTTGAAATAGCAATAGTTGACAAATATTGCTCATTTCATCTGAATGTATTCTCATTCTTTTATTTATTTCTTTTCCCATGCGTCTCTGCCTTTTGCCACAGGTCGCAAATTGGCCCACTGATACAAACTTATCTATAGGATCAACTAACGAAAAAAATAGACCGATTTCTGAGAATCCTATTGAAAACGGTACGGATTATCCGTGTCTCTCAGAATGAAACAAGAAAAGAGAGCGGTAAACCATTAAACCTTGGAGATAGAATATCATTATCATTATTCTCGAATTGTACCTCAAATGTTTTCGTGAATGTTGCAACAGCTAAGATATAATTTTGGCTAAGGTTATAATATTTGGAGTGATATTGATCAAGTAGGGAAGGATGTAAAAGAAAACACTTATTAACACTTAATAGGAAGAGGTTAGCCGATATAATTAAATTATATTCAAGATATATTAAACATATATACCGCATTTAGGACTATGACATCCTCTATGACAATAAACTGCAAATAAACCATAAAAAACACTTATGCCCTAGGAGTTGAAAATCAACCCTGGGCAAAACTCGAACTCTCGACCTCGTGTTTGGGAGGCCAGAGACTAGGAGCCAAAGAAGGTGAAGATGACATAAAAGTAGCGACTGACCATACGGTCCTTATCCCGTCGCCAGGATGCGAGAGGAGATAGCCGTAGAGCTAACCCTAGAGTTGTTGACTGGTGACGATTACGATGAGATGTAAAAATTTGCAACAGTAAATATTATATTTATACCAAAGATGAACTCATGTAGAATCAGTTATTAATCAACTGTGCTCTAATTATACACGCACGAAAAATTTCCTAAAGACATAAGGTAATTAGTACGTTTACCAATGTATATGCTTGTTTTGCCAGATTTGGCTACCAAAGATCTCTGAACTCTACGGAATTCCTCATGAGAATCACGACTAGATCGCATAAACTGAGCACTCGGGTTACTCATGGTCAAATTTAGGTTATGTTTATCGTATAATCACATAGTTTTTTCTCCACTGGTTTTCATCCTTGATACGCCTTTTTATTTTCATTCAGGTTTAAAAAGGATTTCAGTTATTTTTATACTCACTTTATAGGGCTATATACTTGTAATATTTTAATAGAATCAGTTTTGTACTTAAGAGTAGATACGCTTTTTCACAAATCTACCTTTTTTAATATTATACTTTTTTTCACATGTGCAATTCAATGAATCCCGCCTGTAATATCTTTGATTTATATAAGGTAAAATGTTTTATACATTTTCTTTTTTTTTAGATTTTACAATAAGATAACTTTAAATTTTTACTTCATGCTTGACCTAAAAATGTAATAATGTAACACGAGTAATAATGTAATACGACACATACATGTACCTATTATGCCCTGGGCAGGGGATGGAGAAGACGGACGGGTCCTATCCCGCCCAGGTAAAATAAAACTCAAGTCAAGTCACTCCGCGCCTTCATAGAGGGTACAGGAGGATTTTTAGGTCGAGCGCCATAACAGCCAAAACTGTGGTGAAGGATACAGCTATTATTAGTTAAATAAGTTTTAGGTCATCATAAAATGCGAACGCAATTTGTGCTCAACGGTGGTCCCATTCAAAGACAAAAAGAAGCCGATGGGCTGAGATGGACGGCTCAACCTTTATTTTTCCTAATTTCACCAACTAATTCATTGATTTGGTGGTCCACTTAATTTCAACTTACTGCATTCCTCAGATCTGTTCACCATTTAAGTAAGTATTTGCGCGGATCGCTTTCAAAATCTAGCACCAAAAAAGTTAAGAGTGATTCCGTATTTGTGAACTCAAATTCACTTTGTAAAATAAAGAGCCATGAAATCAGTCTCACCGAACAAAGCGTCGCTGGCAATCCTAGAAAGGTTCACGCCGGAAGGGTGTCTCCAGAAGACTTTCCGGGAACTCCCACGAGTTCCTCCGAGCGCTCTGCGATGAACTTTGACATCCATCGCTGTTAGTCAGCCACAGCAAAATATTTAAGAAATATTCCAGGCCGTACGTTTTCAAACAACGCTGCTGTATTTCAGTAAGGTATGATGAGTATTTTGTGGCAAAAACATAGCTCTTAGAGCACCTATGCAAAGATTCTACGAAGAGTGTTTGCCTGTATTTTGTTTTTTCACTTTTTAAAAGGAGTTGAATTCAACAGCAGATAATGAACTCACTTCACTTATCTAAATTCCTCAATTCAGTTAACTATTTAGGATCATTTTTTAAGCTTTAAATGCGAACCGACATCGCTATCTACAGTTTGCTTGATTAGAAAAATATAAGATAAAAGCACTCAGTGACAAATCGATTCGTAGATTGCTATGCCAAATCGTCCAATCTTTTCTGATCCATTAAAGGCGGTTGAAGGCGATATGGAAAAAGCTCTTCTTTTTCAAAGATGAAATAAAGACGCCCTACTCCATTGTGAAAATAAAATGATCCCTCCGAACTAAATTATTAACACGGTCATCACGGCAGCACTCTGTTACAAGTCTTTCATCCTCTTATGAAACATCTTCATGGATGGCACTAATGCGCTTAACTTGCCCCGTAACACATTTATAACCAATACACACTGGGAAAAAACAATAAGCTACGGATTCACACACTTTCCTCAGTCACTCATAACTAAGTCTCCTGGTGGTAAAACTAAATTTCAATTGCAAAGCAAATGACGCTCATCAGTTTCAAAATAGATTTTAGGTGACCAGAGGATTTTCAGAACACAATAGCACTGTCAACAATATTGCAGGTAAGATAACGTTCGTACAACGGCTATTGCCAGGAAATGACTCGGAAACCAGAAATGCTAAGGGCTGAAGATGACAAATCACACTTTTTAAACCAATTCAGGACACCAAACTGTCACTGCACTCATGAAAAACAACTTCGCATTCGAAGCACCGCTGAGAAAACGGAATCGCCATCCAAGAGCGCCAAAATGCCGAAACGACTGACCGCCGGTAGCTAGCTCCTTTCTCCAGCATCGAAAGCAGCCCTATAGGATGGATGACAGAGCGGAATCACCGATCACGCGGCAGCTCACGATGCGACTGCTGAGACCCGAGCGTAGCAGATAGCACAAATGAGGAGCAGATATCGGTTACTAGAGCGACCGTTATTATCTAATCAGTCTGAGCGAAAAGGCGATCTTTTCATGCCCAACAAATAAAAGCATAGTTTCAGCTTATCTTTTCTTCCTCTCAGGACCAAAGTTATTTCTCAACCTATTTTTAAGCAAAAATTAACGCGGTTCTCTTTTTGCTAAATAGAGATGCCGAGCTAACTTTTCCTATAAGATATCGGTAAAACATCTAGAAAGTTGTGTGGAAAAAAGTATTTCCTCATAAATGAAATTCAATGGGTAATTCTTAATTTGACACCACCAGTCTCTATTTAGGCTACCTACAGACAAAAAATATGGACTTATGGGCTACAAGTGTCGCACTTTAATTCTCACTCCACGCCACACCATAACTTAGAACAACATATTAGTAAAACACCCGAGAAAGCACTTTATGACATTGGAATTTTCATGTATTTTCCCATAGTTTTATTATTAATATTTACCGGAGCAAAGGGGAAGAGGAGTAACGGAAGAAAACCCTTATAAAATTGATATACAAAAGAACAGAATTTCAAACGAAGGGGGGAATTATGAAAAATCTCTCTCGCGAAATATAAATAAAAATTTCGCAGAGACACAGCTACGAGAATTGTAGAGCACGGCAGGGAGTTTAGGAAGGAAGAAAATTTCTGGAACATTTAAAGAATTTACTGTACCGATGTTAGATTTTAGTAGGGGTACCAACCATGTATAAGGATATGCTATATTTATTTTAGTTTTTAATTTATATTTATTTTTTAAGATATATGTCATTTTATATGATATATGTTATACGTGAACATCAGTTGTTGAAAAGTGGTGAGCTCTTATGACTAAGACATTTCAATATAAGAATATGTTTATCAAAAATCCGCACATAATTGTTGCTTTCGTGAATATATGGGCATTAGCAAGGTAAATGGGAGAATTCTTCACGATAGGGAGATAATTTTCATTTACGCCATACTATTAATAACCAATAACCAAATGCAAGCAGTCACAATTATAATTATGCAGATATAATACTCACGAAGCCTATAAGTTCGCCAAAACGCGGTATAAATTTCCTCCTACACCTCTAACCTGCGTGTGGATTGTTAGTGTCGCTTCCTTACTAGGGTGGAATAAAAACTCATAGAAAAATAATCACTAGCAAGGATTGTCCTATTGTTCTACGATGAAATCCAGGCGAAAATAAAAAACATTCATTGAGATGGCTTCTTGGCTATTATATAAGCAGGAGAAAATTTAAGAATTAAAAGTAAATGCGTAGTGATTACGATGCACCACTGTCTTCAAGTTGGAAAAAAAGACTATGAGATGATTGCGAGAGTAAATACCTACCTGAGTGTAAATATTGGCAATAAATAATAATGATTTTATTCCTCATATAAATAAATACATTAAATATACATTAATAATAGTTCATTAATCGAGGAATATAGGTACCCCTTAGGAAACAGAGCTTCCTGCTTCGGGGTTACCGAAGCACTGCTATGCACTGCAATGCACTCCAGAACCTGAGAGCTCACTTGTCAATATCCTGGCTGGAAGGCGTGACAACCCAGTAGATATAACGTTTAGCTGCTTGACTGAATTGGCTCGGATTGCACTGAAGGTGAGTTCACAACACACACTCCTTTCTTATATAAAAAAACACCGCTACTCTCTGGACGCCTAGAGAGCTTTGGGTTGCCTCACACCTGGCGGTGAAAATGTCATAGCAACACACCTGGATTCGAGAGCGTGAGGATGTAAATACTCATACTTCGTAGAAGCATCCTCGTGTGGAATTAAGGATGCATCTTCCGCTTTATCGCAATCTTTATCGTTAACGCTTACCCCATAGAGTAGCGCAGGGTTAACAATAACCGTCTATCGAATTTGCTCCACTGATTGTGATAAGCAATTTGAAGTGCTCTGCGAAAAATGAAGAACGGAGATCACGTTCTCTGACATAAGTTAAATCAAAAAATAACGTTAACGCTAGCGCACGCCATATGAAGATCCATGATCGAGGCTCGAGGCCCTGGTTTCTCTTCCAGTAATGGACAACAATCGCATAAACAGACATCTGAATCGGTATAACACCCCGCAAGGAAGCAGAGAAGTGGATTAGGACACAGGCCTTGAAGTTCAGCAAGCTTCAAAACCTTTCACTTTACTCATTTTGCATTCTGGCATGCATCGCCTGAAGCACCTACGATATTCTTCTACGCTTAAAAACTGTAAGATTTTCTCTTGAAACAAAAAACGAAAAAATATGACGATATTTTTATCATGTGGAAATAATCAAACGTTCGAAATCAGTACATGACATGAGAATCTACCAAATACCAAGTATACTGAAACTGCAGCCGATAGGATAAATCTAAAATAGACCGCTCATATGAAGCACCGCATATGTTTTGGTCAAAAGAGCCGCGTCCACCCTCGCCACGCATTCATCTCTCGACGGGAGGCGTTTTTCGGTTGCACGCGCACGCAAATTATTTTTCGCACGACACCGATTACACGGGGAAGATGTTTTGTCGCTCTACAAATGTCGAGGAAACCATGCGAGAGCAACTATTCGTGTATTTCTTCTTTTTTTCCACGGTGGCCGAACGCGATGTACCTATGCACATTCGAAACGCTTAAAAACGGTCCAGTTTCGATTTTTCTCCGGCATTAAAAATTAATTCGCAAACAAGCGCTTCCACGACGGCAAAAAAAAAGCTGGCGAGGAACACGAAAAATTTATTTAAAATACACACACACACACAAAAGAAATGTTTTGATTCCAGACAAAACGCACAAAAAATCGAGCAAGGTCGATCAAAAAAATATGTATAAATAAACACGAGTCCCTGCTTGTCTCCCGCTATCCGTAACTCTTCATCTCGCGCCGCACACACACAGACACCGTCCGACCCGCTCCCTTTCCATTGCCATCCCGGCAAAAAAAAATTCTTTTTATTATTTCTCCCCCGCGCCTGTTATTCAAAAAGAGGTTCAACGAGATGGATACATGCGTATGTGAGCATAAAAAAGCGAATGATATATACTGGTGGGGGAAACGGAGAAGGGTGGTGAAGAGGGCGTGGGGAAAAACAGTGTCGGACGGACGGATTGTGGAGGAGGGGACAAGGCGGGGGTGGAAAAGGAACTGTTTCGGTGAGAAATGGAAGTGTTAAGGGAGGGGGTGCGAGGTGGCGCGCGCGGCGGGGGGGGGGAGGAGGGGGAATGAGAAGAATAGACCGTGTCGGCGGGATAAGACGAGGGCGAGAGGGGGGTAGTTGCATGGCGAGTTATAAAAAAACAAACAAATGCTAGGGAACGAACGCGGGAGGGAAGGCAGAGATAGGATTAATTGGCTGGAGTGATATAACTGACATGGTGTCTG
Source organism: Platycnemis pennipes (assembly GCA_933228895.1). Classification (NCBI taxonomy): domain Eukaryota; kingdom Metazoa; phylum Arthropoda; class Insecta; order Odonata; family Platycnemididae; genus Platycnemis; species Platycnemis pennipes. The sequence goes on along the minus strand of OW121851.1, from coordinate 131,511,857 downwards.
CAGGCAGAAGGTTGGGGTTTGGGTTTTCGGAAGGCTCCAAGGAGGGCAAGTGTGGGAGGGCGTTTAAAAAGGCAGAAATTTTTCCCAAGACTTATGAATAAACTGGAAGGGCATGTATTTTTCCCTTCCCCGCCGCCCCTCACTCCAACTCCTCGCCGTTATCTCTCCCCCACTCCCTTCCCCCGGCTCCAAAGACTTATGAATAAACTGGTGTACGCTACAGTGAACCAAACCGCGGCTAATATTTCACGGCGGTGGTCGGAGGCGGAAAAAAGCGGCCGCAACGCCGAGCGTCTTCTATTTTTCCTTCTATCGCCATTCGCTGCGGCGGGGGTTCGAGGAGGCGCCTAGAGGGGAGGGTGGGGAGGGTTAGAGGCATTGCACGAATAAAATTGGCAAACAACGGCGGTGGGGCAGCGTAATCTAAATGAACCTTGCTCCTTCAAATCCTGTGACAGGCGATGCTGAGATGGGTGGGTTTTCACCTTTACGAACTCATGAGCATGCTTATACTTCCACGCATTGAAAGTAGAGTTCAGAGTACCAAAGGAAGACTTAAAGACCGTAAAGAACAGGAGAATAAACGAGCAACACCCAGGAGTACCCGTGCGTTCCGCGACAGACGAATTCCATTTTTCGAATGATACAAAAACAATTGCTTAATTTCCAGATTATGAGACTCGAATGAATACCGTATTCGCAATGAAATTTGATACATTTCTCAACACAATACTATACATGTGCATAATATATAAGAATAATTTTACTGGTCGATCAAAAGCTACAGTAATAAAATGAAGAAACTAATGTGAGCAATAAGGAAATGAAAGAATAGGCATTTAAGCGCAACGATTTGTGCAAGAATCAAATACCTAATTCATAAAAAAAATGCTCGACATCGTGGTGTTAACTGCCATTGTGTATATTTTTGCCCAGGAAGACAAGGTGAACGCAGTGCTCTACTCTACAGTGCCCTATTTGCTAGATCGGATGTAATTATCTACACAGCGCACTTGCGTAAGCTGTAAGCATGCATTTCCAATTTAGGGCCCTACTTTAGGGTTTCCATCTTCGTGTCTTGTAACATATTTTAAAATGAAAAGAGAGTTATCTGCTAAAAACCATTACTCTTTTAAAATCGGGACTTTGAAAAAGAATCAACTCGAAAACTCTAAAATAAAAAAGGGCTCAACTCTTTTTATGTCAAACAAGAATGTAATGTCTCTGTAGTTAGAACTAAATGAGAATTATTTAGGCGGCCAAAACTGTACGAGAGGCACAAAAGCAGAACGGGATATTTTTCAAGTACGAAATTCAGTATCAGTGGATCGGAGAAGGTAGCGGTTGAGCCGCTGTGAAACCCTGACGTTGATGTGTCAGCCCCAGTTAACGGGAAACGGAAAGTGAATCGTAATGGAAAGGGAGAAAAACTTCACGCCTCAAATCGCTAAAAAAAAACGCAATCTCAGCTAGTTTAAATATTCAGAATTTCCATTCTCATATTCATTTATTCATTGGAAGTAATCTTGGCACCTTTTAATGCGATTGCGCGAATAAATATTCAGAAGAGCTCGTTTTAGCTCTAAAGCTCTGAGAGGCAAGTGCTGGAGAGAGAGCCTTGAAAAATTAATACATAAGAACAAGCAGCATGGGAAATTAAAATTAGAAAGATATATTGCGGATAGGTGTGAATAGTCATGCATTTAGTGATCAACGAAGCTCGTAAGAAAGAAATAGATGTTTATAAAGTTTATTTCTTGCCTCAAATAAGGTGCTTCATCACACGAGATAGATTTTTAATCATTACCTACAATAATACTTTGTCTAATCAGAATATGTAAACACCAAACCAAAACCTAGACCAACTACAATTATAACTAACGCCTTCAGTAAGCTTAAAGCATCACAGGAATGCCAACTTCACCAATGACTTTCAGATGCTAAATCTTTTTGATCAATATATTTGGTTAAAATTGGCTTCCCTTCCCATAAACGTAAGCAACAGCTTCGTCTTCTAGCTTAATGACTGAAACATGATACAAGTTTGTCCAAGTTCACCACTAATCAAATTTGCAAAAGTACCAGTAGCATAAAACAGTACATTTATGGTACACGCTAGTTTAAAAAGGATTCCAGCACTGAAGAGCCTTAAATATATTGACTTACGACCGGCTATTTCGTGCTTTGTCAAATATAAATCAAACTAAGTACCTATATAAATTTGCGTCCTGAAAATAGATCTAAGCCTATGCAACAGAAATGATTAGAGCCCAGACTCTCAGGCTTGGAGGCTAGAGCTATAACCATCCAAACAAACCAGATTCCCAGGAAGAACTCGTTTATGACTCCAAGAGAGAATCATAACTACGTGGGCGGGTAGGAATCATCTCGATTCCCAGTCATTATTGCTTTAAATCAAACATCAGAAACAATAACAAATAATAATAATATTAACGAAACATCATTTCAACATCATCATCAGTATTTCAATCCTAGGACTGAAATGATGATGATGACTGCAGCCTTCCATTCTGCCCTGTTTAGTATTTAGTATTTCCCTCACGCTAGTATTAAGTAGTATTAGTATTTCTCTCACGCCCTGATATGTTTTCTCTTTCACGCTCCTCTATATTTGCCCCATATAGGCCCTTGGTCTTCCTCATTTCTAAGTAATTCATTGTGCCTCAAGGTATGTCCAATCCATTTGGTTCTTCTTTGCCGTAGAATTTTCCACATTGTCCCTTCTTCATCTGCTCTTATGAACACCTCTTTGTTCCTCACTTGATCCGTCCATTTGGTCTTCATCATTCTCATCCAGCACCATGTTTCGAAGGATTCAATTCTTCTTTAGTCTTTTCCCGATATTCCATGTCTCTGATCCATAGAGTGCCATGCTCCATGCGAATGTTTTGAGGAACTGCTCCCTTGCTTGCAGCCGTAGGTTCTTTGAGCATAGTAGTTGTCTCTTCTTCATGATTGCCTTTAGCTTGAGCTGTTCTTAGCTGGATGTCGGTCAAGCTTCTTAATTCATAAGTTATAGTGCTGTAGAGGTAGGTGAAGTTCTCCACTTATTCTAATTTCACTCCTCGAATTGTGATATTATCAAAGAATTGTGAAACATCATTTAACAAAATATTTTCAGCTTAAAGTTTGAAAAAATGTAGAATAATTGAAAATAAAAAGGAAATGCTGTGCGTACGATGAAGGCTCGTAAGGAAAACGCCTCATAAAAAATCAGATTTTTACACCAATATCCAATTTAAAACTTAGGCACTCCATCGCAATTAAACTCAAACTTTGTTCGCTTATCTCAACTTTTTCCACCTTAACGTCATCAATAATCGCATGTCTATAAGGCCTCTGATAAGAACAGCTGAGGAACGTCATGCAATGGAAATAATTGCAGAGATACGTGCGCCGCCTCTCCTCTCGCTCCCCAGTCCACACTGTGCGCCCATGAAGTTAATCGAGCCGTTAAACATGATTAAGAAATGTGATAAACAGCCGAGTAAGAAACCTCTAAAAACTTCCCGGGGAAAACATTTCAAAAGTCTAAGATAAGATTCTTTCGAGACCTTTAAGGACATTGACGAAAAGAGGGAAAGAAACGACAAGTTTCCGAAAATAAATGTATGCGAAGGGCATGAATTAAAATAAATCTTTGAAGGCGGAGACGCTGCGTGGAAGATTGAGGATTTTAGATGAGGAAACGACAGATGCATCGCGGAGTCGGTGAAGGGAGATACAGTGGATGGGATTTACGGTGCGCGCGTCAAACCACGCGGCGAAGTGGAAGATAAGTTTTAAATTAGTAACGTGCGGATAATAGTCGAAAAGAAGAAAGGCGGAGCTTCGGCCTCGAGAGGAAGCAGATACGCGAGGAGCATTTCCAGCTGCGAGACTTAAGACGGCAGAGAAGACGAGACGTTCTCTCAACGCGTTAATTTAGGTTTCCACCAACGTATGCACGTGCAAAAATATGGGCACGGCTTCCCGGTTTTGTCGGAATATTTTTTCCCCATATACCCGTATATTCTAATTCAGACAAAAGAATATACTCTCTAGATGCTTAGAATTGCACTCGTGGAAGACCATGTACAGAGAATATAAATTTCACTCGAGCAAAATCTTGGGCTTATTCTACTCACCGTAAGATACCAGTCCCTAGTCCATGAAAATTCTAGCAATTCCTCAAAGGGGGCGAAAACATAGCCAATACGACGCAGAAGGAGGAGAGGAGAGCAGCCAACAATTTTCCTGCGCATGAGGCTGGTTTGAAGCATGGATAGTTGAATTTCCCAATGTTCGTAAAAATTGAAAAAACATGTATGATCATAGAGTAAGTATTTACTTACTCTATGGTATGATTAGCACGCAGTCATGCAGTAACAAGGCAACTTGGGACAAAATCTTTAAATTTGTCACCGTAAATACACAAACACCGTAGGGTCATGCACTTTTCCGCCGTAGAATAGCAGCGAAAACGTTGACATCACCCTAATGCCTGAATAAAAAGATATTATAATTCTTTCAGGAAAAAAGTGGACTGTATTCATTTATCACCGAAGTTCATCAACTTATATACAGTAACCATCATAAGCGGGATACTTGCCAGGTTGGTATGCAGATGATTAAAACAAGTTTCTTGAGCAAGATACATAAGAAATGCGTAACAGTAAATAAAGACTGAAGAATGCAATTCAACCAGCGTAAACAATGCATGTGCATTGTGTACGGATGTTCACCAAATAAACAGCATGACCGCATAAATGCACTCGAAGAGAAATGGGTGCGAAAAAAACCTTAGTAATGTGAGAAGACGGGATAAGGGCGGCAAAGAAGGCCAATAACCAGACGAGGAGGGACTCGGAGAAGACGTGGAGAGGAGGAACAAGAGGAGAATTGTCGCCCCGGGGCCATGCTAATATCGCGCCACCTCGGCGGGCAGCGCGTATTTTTTGCGATAAGACGCGCTCCGCGAGGGAGAGGGAAGGCAAGGTAGCCGAGTGGCAGCGAAGGGGGGGGGGTGGCCTTGAGCGAGGGGCATTCTCCTCGCTTCCTGCCGAAAGTTGCCTCTCGGTGGTGGCAAGGGGCCCTCGCGAAGCATCCGGGGAGAGGGGGGGGGGGGAATATGACAGCCTTGTGGTGTACCCTGGTGGAAAGGGCGCATAAAATCGAGACAATGGGACGGAAAAAAAGGGAGGGAATTTGAAATGCGGACGATTAAAAATGGTGGAATGGTAAAGGGGCGGTTGAGCACTCGGAAATTCCGTTCGGGGTGGCGCTCCGGGAGCCAACCAAGAGTTCGGTGGGACATTGCCCGGAAAATTTTTAGAGGGATCATCTCCCGGCGTACCATAAAACAAAAGAGCTGAAAACATGAGGGTTTGCGGCTCCTCGCTCTTTTATTATACTGAAGATCCTTAATTGAGTTAAAATCATCTTCATTAACTTTTAGGGCACTAATACTTTCCATCCCAGCATAGCAATTTTTTGAAAGATAACTGCTAAGACGACAGAAAAAGAGGAAAATCATAAACTTTATTCATGGAAAAACGAAATTATGATTTATGTGATGGTTTGAAAATATGAAGCTCTTCCATAGTCTATAAAGAGTAGAACTTAATCATCACCAATTCCGAGAATACGATACTTAAATTAGATTGTTATGCTCAGCCTCAATTATATCCTCCATGCTATTGTGAAGTTGAGAGGAACCATAAAGTAGGGTGCAACTGTTGCAGTAGTTACAAACGACATACGTTTTCTTGGCTAGTAAGGTTAGGGGATGTGCCAATGATAAATTTACCAAAACGCCTGCATTTCGCGTGAAACATTAATTGTAATCATACTCACAGATTCCCTAATGGTTCTTATAATAATGCAGGGTGGCTACTGATAACCAATTTTCAAATTCCCTGACTTTTCCCTGATTTTTCCCTGATGGCTTTACCAATTTCCCTGACCGATCGCCAAAAGGTCGCCTATTATCGGATTATTTTATTTCTGCTGAATTAAATTTTCATCGAAACTCAGAAAATGTTAGAAGCTAAAATCAATACATTAAAAGCTATAAGAATGAAAAAATATATGAAACCTCCACCCTAATGAAAAAATATATTATACCTTCACAAGTTAAGCCTAATTGTACACACTTTTAATTAATTTTTCGCCATGTATCGTATTTCCGTGGCCGTGTATGTTTCCTTCGGTAAAATTACAAATTGACAATGTCTAATTCTTCAAGGGAGAGGAGGCGAGTCGTGGTAGTTCTGGGAAGTTGAAGATTACTGAAACGCCATCGAAGGGAAAGTTAATGGCCAATTTACTGGAGGACTCCCGCACAAGTATCTACGCGAAAAATACAAACCAAAGCCAAATTCTTGGACTGGATCAACATCCGATGGCACGAGTGACTTTTAGAAGCGAATAACATTTTGATTAAGGTGGTCATAAGCCCTTGATTGTAAGAGGGAACCAAAAATGTTAAAATATTTGTATAAACAAACTAAACTTTATCGCGCCACTGCGAGCGAAAACAGGAGGCAATTAGCAACGGCAGCGTCATATTTAGGAATGTCATATTTGAGGTGGTTTATGACCTGATTAATTTGCTTCGAGAGGGAGCTAAGGGGGCCATTCAATAATTACGTCGAGCGTGAAAGGTGGGGAGGGGAGGAGTACTCTTCTTATGGTCTCGCGAAGGGGGGTGTGGAAATCGAAGATGATCTCACGTAAGATTTTGTTTACACGCGTGATCGTACTTGTATTACCGTTTTAATAATCATCGTCTCGTATGTTTAGAGCTGCAAGCACGTATTTACTGCAAGCTAGGGTGCTAAAACTACCTCTTGACCTGAGTCTCGGAAGTTAAAAAACCCGAGGTAAATCTTCCGAAAAACATAGCCTCGGATTCCTAGTTAGAGCAGAATACACAGTGATCATGAATTTTAACACTACCTGGCAAATATCGCACTAAGGATATACACAAGGGATACATTGTACGACTGATTCACAACTTAATGTTCAACGAATTGACGTGGCTTATTCTATGCACTTCGGCGATGGACATTAGTTTTAGTGGGTCACTGTTTTGGTGAAATAAAGGGCGGGAAAGACAGCCTGGTAAACGTAATGGTAGAAATATAACGAGAATTTCCTATCCCAGTTTCTCCCTGACTGTTACGGGAATTCCCTGACTATTCCCTGACTTTTCCAGATTTCCAAAATTCCCTGACAATTCCAGGTTTTCCCGGTTTTCCCTGACGATCGCCACCCTGTAATGGTACTTATATAACATAGAAACACTTTCATTTCAAGCATTATAATACACTAAATCACCAATGTGTGAATGCCAAAAAAAATTACAGATACGGTAAAAGAGCCATCATTCCACATCATGTTCACATATACGTCGTGCATACAATACTAAGGACCAAGCCATTGTTAATTTAAGAGTAAAATACAGTGAATTGTGTGATTTAAAAATTCTATAACACAAATGAAAAGTTATACCATGAAAATATAGAATTTCGGAAACACGCGAGGAATTAAGAACGGAAGCAGAGCGGCATTACAAACGGAAAGAAAGGCCGTCAATAATCGCCGCTCAAGAGACGCTCAGATGCGAAAGTAAATTAAGGATACGAAAGAATGAACCACATCGCTTATAATAGCGTAATTTAATAGTGAGATAAATTTTCTGTTCCACAGAATAATTATAATCATCATGATTAGTCAGCAATCCTGGGATTGGCTTGACGCAACTCTCCTCTAAATTCTTCTATCAGCTTATCTCTTCATATTTACATATTTCTTCTCTTTCACATCATTCTTCACTTGATTTTTAAGATACCTACCGAAAAAATACACCATATAGGAATATATATAGAAATATATGAATATCTGGATAGGCTTATATGCAAACTAGTCTCAAAAGGAAGTTATCTGACTGCCCCAAGATATTATCATCAGCCCATTCTTTACTGAAATAATTCGAGAAACACACAATCAATAATTTACAGCAATTATGTTGAAACATTTGTGCTTTTCAAAGAATGAGAAAATAGAAGCCCGATTATTTCCATAGATGGAAGGTGACCAAGATGGATAACTTTCATGCCTAATCCTCTGTTTCCTTCAGCGCTTCTAATTTTTTACCGCATGTCAGCATTTGCCCATTCAAAATTTGCCTTCCACTCAAAACAAGCTATCATACCAATAAATTGAAAATTGGGATTACACCAGGAAAAATCATCATGAGTAGATGGAAATTTGGAACTGTGTCAATTTTGAGCATGATGGGATCATTATCCTGCAGTGATCAAGGTCGCAGACTTCCATCCTGCAGGCCTGGGTTCGAATACCCGTAGTGACAAAGACTCCCAGGACTTACTTGGGCACTGCTTGGAGAGCGTTTCAAGTCCAATAGTTCACGAGCATCACGATGTCCACCGTAGACACCGGCCTCCTTTTGATAGAAGTGAGTTAAAACGGAAGCCGGATTCTTCTTTTCCCTTCCTTCATTTTCCACAAATCCTACTTACACCAAACCATTTTAATGGCGAAAACGGTCTCAGCAGTCCTTTGCTTACCATTTGCGAATACTGCCAGAAAGAATGGCCACCTGCATATTCGGATTTCCACTCTAAACGGATGCCTGACTATCGATCTAGAAGTCATACTTATTACTCAATCCGGTGCCTGAATGCCACAATAAATGACTCCTTTTTCTGGTTTCTAGGTGCAGACTTAAACAAGATTAATTCCATTAACACAATTTCTATCGTATCATTTCACGTGACGTTCTGCTTTGAAAGTGTTCGTTTGGACGCTTTAGACATCGGATTATTGACCCGTGTCAGACGCTAGGGCGCTTAACTTCCTCCCTTGCGTTGCGTTGAGCTGTAACTAAAGGCGAAGTTCGATGAGCTATCACTCGAAACACTTGTCAGCCAGTTTAAGCAAAAATTGCGTAAAAACGCATGAGCGCTACGAGAACTTTGCAGTTCTGCAGACGCGTTATTAATTTGAGTCGTTGGCTAAAAAATACTCCTAGAACTGAAACAGCACATGAAATAGTGAAGTCAGGTGCTACCAAATGTTACCACTTAATAACTGACCATCTCATCAAAAGAACAAGTTAATCAAGAACTTTTTTGACAAAACTTACAGACGAAAAACAGGGGCGTGTAGTAATAATTCGAAAAGCGCGACTTCACGGCCCGCGCCCATGAAACGAAAAACTGTAGTTAATGAGCCATGAGAAATGAAATGCTACGTTTTTTAATGTTTAAATGGGATAGCATTGTTTTGAATGCCTGCAATATAAATTTAAATGCCAAAGAAACGAAAATGTCGTTTCAAGTAATATGGTTTCAAGTAGGCACGCTTTAGTGTCAGACGACACTTTAGAGTACGGATCTAAATTCTCAATTTTTAATGGAGCTCCACGCAGATACCTCATAAAAAATACATCTATTCACATCATATCATTCACAATCAAGTGGATTCCGCACGGGTACAGAAGAAAAGCGATTCACTATTTACAACCAACTTGAAAGGTGCTACCAATTAAGAACTTTTAAACTTTAGGGACAAAATATTTCATCACAACATTTTCATATGAGAGTCAATTTCAGGCATTAGTTTCTACTGCTCATCATCCGCTATTCACCGACAGAGGTATTGGAAGTAGAAGTAATGAAGTCAGTCTTGAATCGCCCAGTCATATCGCGACTTGAGTCTGCCTTTAAGCATAAGCAATTGTTAGAATAAAGGTAAAGATCGGCTCGGGCGGTCAGACCCGTCTGGGAATGTCATACTTGCGTGAGATGTAGAGCGAATAATGCGAGGCGGGTATTGAGCCGGCAGGCGGAGACGGAGCGTGTCATGCGAGCTTGCGTTCAATCGAGAAGCGTAAGCCGCGCGGACCGAGAAGTAAATGACGTCCACTTTACAGGATCGGATAAGGATCGAACGCCGTTTAAAACCAGCAAGAATGCAAGGTCACTCAACCGCCCACTTGTAATTTCACCCGGCTCACGGACCGAGAAAAGTTTCCCACCCATAAAACGGAGTGACTCCACGATACTGCTGGATTTCATTCATGCACTCGAGCGCAGATAATCTGGGAAACAAGATTTCAATCCATTGGACGTAAAAATGAATGAGTGCAGAATAAAGAGTTCGCTGCACTAAGGGATGACGTATTTCAGGAAAATGCCATGGTCAAGCAACAATAGAAAAAAGGTTTCACAAACGAAACCTGTTCGTAATAAGATGTTTTATTATTAGTTTCCTACAGGTAAAGGTAGGTAAAACGGACATTAAATTCTTCCCACGCCGCCTACATTTTAGACCATGCCCTTCTTCAGCCCCTCATACTTCCTAATTCCCATCGTTCTATCCAACCTACTCGTTCTTCTCCTTCCTCTTCCACGCTTATCCAACACTCTTCTTTCCCTCTCATCCTTCAAAACACCATCTTATTATTACTTTCTCCATCCACACCTTCTGTCAATTTTATTTCCTCCCTACCAATAGTGACTCTATCGTTCGTCCATTCTTCGACCCCTCTTACTTTCTCTATCGTTCTCCATACCCACTTCTCAAAAGCTCTAAGTCTATTTTCATATTCTTTCCTTGAAGTCCACGCTTCCGCGCCATAAAAGTCACGCTTCTTTTTAATATTTTCACAAGTATTTTCTTTGCTTATTTCACGCTTGCGAGTAAAATCTTCTTTTGCCAAAGAGATTCTCCTTCCGTGTTCAATAATGCTATACCTCTTTTCCTTCAACAGACTACCTAGATAGTTAAATTGCTCCACCTCATCTAGCTTCTGCCCTTATAATTTTAATTGCAAACTGGTCTTTTTTATTTTAAAAATCTTATCAATTTCGTATTCTTCTGATTTATCTTCATTTGGTAACTTTTCAAATTGTCTTTTTAAAGTATGTGGTATTTTCTCTAAGTCCTAGGCTGACTGGCTGACTAGTGATTGGTTATCTACATCTACACGATACCCTGCATGCCACCGCGAAGGTGTGTGGCAGGGGGTGAAGATCACCAAGCATGCACTACTAACATGATAATATTTACTAATTTAATTTACCGAATTTATACTAACGCGATAAATTCGGTTATCCGCGAGCATAACCAAATTTATCAATATTCCCCCAAATTTTATTTATTCCATGAGCTCATTCCAAGTATCTCTTAACGTTTCCTCCAAGTATATGTTAAAAAGTATTAGTAATAATGGAGAGCTGAGTCATATTGTCGCCGAACCCGAATAACCATCAGTTGCTCTCACTTGTGTGTGCCATGCTTAAATTCCGGATCAGTCTCCTGCCTCTTCTGTTCAGTGCTATCTCACGCAATATTACAATTTATATTTCCCACTTCACTTTATTGAACGCAAATAATTTAAACTAACTCGACAACTACCATCTTGACTTGAATAAAATATATTCATTTTAATGCCAAGTATACAAATAAAGATATGAGTACCAGAATATACATACACATGAAGTAGTAGTTTATTCGTAAAACGACTGTTGCATAAAGTAATTAAGTAAGTTATTGTTAAGATTCCATTCCCTGATGAGCATTTACTAGCACTAACATCGCTAGAACGTGCACTAACGTTCTAGCGGCGTTAGTGCACGCCGTGAGATGAGTCACCCTCTGCCACGCACCGATATAACGGCTTACAGAATAATATGTGGACCTCACCCGGGAAAAGCTTGCTTGCCCGGGATCCCGGCCGCGACGCCCGCCCCGCCAGGGGACCGAAGTCACCTCCACCGCGAACCCTAGCGCCCCCACCCAGGCACTCGGAGGGAAGGGTTTACGACCCATCCCTCCATCGCAAATACGAGCATAAAAAGAAAGCTTTTATTATTATTCCGGGGCACTCTTTTTCCCGGGAGGAGAACACGGCGGGGGAGGGCGGAATTGAGGCCCTCTGTTCCACCTGGTTAGCCTAAGCAATCACCCCAAGATATTGGGATCCAAGGTGAGGGGGGGGGGGGGGGGGGGGGGTAGGGGGGAAGATGAATAGATATGGAGGAGGTGGGGAGGAATGAGAGATGAATATTTCCCTCCTTGAAGGCACTCGCTAGGCGCCTTATCCTTCCCCCCTTATCTTCCTCCGCCCCAAGGACCCAGCGAAACGAAACCGTTTCATTGGAAGCGCCACTCTCAGAGATATCAACGGCGCGAAGAGGAAACACGTGGACGAGCACGCTTAAAATATAAATGGTTGTGTATTTCAGGGCGTTTTCAAATATCAACATGGTTAAAGGAAGTCCATTTAAGGTAGATTATCGGGAGACTTCCGTCAAATACTGAAGGGACAAAAAGGGACTATATCTTTTTCTTAGATTTCGTACCTCCGCATAAAATGAAAGCAATTGTGTTAATGGACGCAATGACATACAGGTTTAGGCGAAAAGTAGAATTGCCAACGATTCTCATTGCGACAATCTATTCAAATTAGCTGTATTGTATCTTTGGAGTTAAAAACAATATGAAGCAGAATTATGTAATTTAAGCTTTAAGACTGGGAGAGTAATATTTCCATTTTCTCCACCCTGACTAAACGATATATTCAATCATTTAAGTGGCCAAAAGAAAAATATCAACGACCACATAAATTTTATGATAATCGGAGCGTAGTTTGATCCCAACAGTTCCATATGCACTGAAAATTCACCACAAAATATTGTTATTCATATGCTTTCGATATGAAAATGGAATAAGATTAATTTTATAACTATGCTCTCAAAAGATCAACGACTTGAGTCAAGGGGCGAAGAAAACTTATTTTCGTCCGTAGATATTGAGCAATCAACTCAAATACGTTAATAAAAACGGACATAGAGTTACATTCACTTCCAGACACAACTATTACTCAATAACACCTCTTGCGATGAATTGCGACCAAGATTCTGTCGTTTTTTTTTAACATGAAGAGGGAAATCGCCCGCTATAAAAATAGCAATGTCTCTTCTCAGGAGAATATCGTGGCCCAGATGGTTTTGATATACACTTTTCAACCAACTGGGTAAAAGATCACGTGCTCGATTTTTACTCCCAGAACTCATTTAACTTATGCACTGGATTTCCCAGAAAATATCCAGTGTTGTGGTGCGACACCGATTCAATATTTTTAGTACCTTAGAAGTGCCTTAGAACTGTCGTAAGAAAATAATTCTTACACGGTTGTAAAAATTATTTTGGCACATTCATGGAATTGAATTTGTCACAAAAGGTAACAGCGAGAAATGGCAAGTCGAGATAGGAATGCTAGAATTTCGTAAATACTTCACGGGGAAAAAATAAAGTTAGGCTCGGTGAGATTCAAACGTAATGAGGACCCAGCAAGTACCAAGCAAAGTGAAGAATATTTAGAGCCAGAACAAGGTGAGAGCTAGTGCTTTAAATGTAACAGGGGTCTAGGTTCAACACCAGCCCGCAATAATACATGAAAGGATGCTCATCTTATTACATGGGGAGGAGGATCTAGAGCTGAATATTGAAATATTTTTGAATGACAGTCGGTTACTATCCATGTCACTCCTACTTCTAGAATCATGTCAGAAAACAATACTTAATTTTATCTTTCACTAAATACTTGCTGTCTGACATTATACTCTGGCAAAGGCCACATTTGCCTCATTAAAATATGCCCTGATATACATTAAGGTTTTCACAATGCTGTATGCATCAGAGTGAATTATCAAGCCTCATTTTGCCTTTTTTGGAGGAATACGTAAGCAATTATTGTATTTTTTCAGCTGCTAATAATGATACTTGCCATGCAATGCGGCAAACTGTATTTTATGAAGTTGGCATTGCATCCCGCCTAGTAATCGAAGATCCTATATTCCCCAACTTTTATTCCATGAAAGACCCATCTTGACACGTTCTCTCATTCATCATGACATTCATTGAAGCAAGCATCAAACAGTTTTATTTCTTTTTGAAAATATCTTTCGTGCTTTCAGCCATATTCACATCTACATTTTCTTTCTCTCGAAAAATATACGCCTGAACATATTATTTCATTAGGCACATGTAATAGGCCAAGGGAATCTTCCGGGTCAGGCACTCGACACTGACTGACAAATGGCCCCAACGGATTGCCCATATTGACTCAGCATTTGTCAAGTGAAACATGCACTTGAAATGTAAGGGAACACATAAAAAAGGAACAGATCACCTCCCGATCACCGCGGTCTGTTTTTTTTTAAACACCCTTCTCCCACAGACCGTCCGCTGGAGGTTCCTCTCCAAAAACCGCCGGAGACTAATTGATTACTTGTCAGATCGACAGCCCGGGACATCTGTCTCTCGTCGTTTTCCAAGTGAGAGGGGATGGGTGAGGTGAGAGGGAGAAGGGGGCATAGAAAACGAAGACGAGAAGCAGAGACCCAAAAACAATGCGACACACACATTAACTTGGAGCCATCTATCCATATCCTGCTCAGCCTTTGGCGAATGCTACGGCTAGCGATCCTCAATTAATTAGGAATCCATACACTGCAAAAACGACACCCGGCGCTAAACTCCTATCATTCTCATCCATCCTCTAGAGGCATAGGAATTAATGGAAAGATATCCATTTCCATGATAGGATTTGATAACCAGCAAGGCAAAGTGCACAGTCAATGCGGAAATTATAAGATCCAAGCACTAAATACTACAGCAAAAACATTAATTCCATTTCTACAAAATGACAGCTTCCAATATTTTTTCCAGCTGTCGAAAAGTGAATGGGTTTACATTAAAAAACGGAGTGATTTATAATGTTATAGTCAATACCTAAATTAAGTAGGTAGATGGATAAAGAACTTAGCTCAAAAATAACGTTGAGAAAACTTCCCCTTTATTACGGGGTCGCAATTAAATTTCTGTGAGTTGAAGAGTTTTAATTTTAAACGCTAATGTAGTATTGTACACCATCATGTAGTATTAACATTTTAACTCATAGTTGCACGTACGAAGTTGATGTTTGGTGATCTTTACCATCTGCCGTACACCCTGGTATGGCTTGCAGGGTATTATGTAAATGTAGACGTAGTAATTAGATTTGACAATGCGATAGTTGGACTCGATATCAAAACCAATACTACATTCGACCCTACAACACTCATTAATGACAATATTTTATTCTCACAACCCATGCCACTATGCCCATTAATCAATTCATATCAAGGAAGTCTAGCACAAACACGTAATTTTCAACGATACTTGAACTTTGGTGAACTGGTCGTCAATAAGCATTTATCAACAACAGCTATGTACATCCCGTTCATGGTTGTAGCTCGGTTGAAAATAACTCACCATCCGCTACGGCAGATGAGGAAGAAGAGCATCAATTAACGATCAATCTCACTTTCGTCAAGGCAGCCATCTTTCATTTTCAACCCGGTATTAATAGCTCGGGAGTAGGCCAGAATTAGAGCTCCGCAGACGACAAGATAAACACAGAAACACCGGTTCACTTCCTCGCATAATGCCGCAGTCAACGAAGGTAACCGTGGACCGGCTTTAATAAAACTCTCGAAACGCCGACCGTCTCCCCTTAAACCGAGCAATTATCGTGCTTTGTAATGAAAACCACCGTTATTAACTCAGGAGAGGGACCTATCTGCCGTAACTCTTAATTATCTACGTACTTTTAAATGCGCATCATTTACCTAATGCTCGCGCGAGATTCTCGAAGAAACGCTACTCCCCGCGATGCTCCCGAATTATTCCCATCCACCGACCCACATCCTCTCGGCAAACACACACAGCACGACGGGGGTCCCCTTTCCTCTCTCTATTCCACCTCATCCCGCTGAGCCATGGCACTCCGTCCGCGTACCCTAACCCTCGGAACCCCTTCCAAAGACCCCCGCCCCCAGCCCCCACCGCCGCCTTACCCTTAAGACCGACGAGCGTCAACATCATTAACGGCGAGAAACAGTCGCTTCGCACAGGCTAACCTTAACGCGAGTATCTAAGTCGTCACTTTCTAGGTTGCGCTTAAAGCAAGACGAAGGGGAGAGGGTGTCCCGGATAGGGGAGGAATGGGGGGTTGTTGGGATGGAGGGGTGGAGTCAACGCTTTGGGACACGAGGGGAAGAGGGAACGTCATAAAAGTGTGAGGGAGAAAGAAAAAAGGGGAGATGAATGGAGGAGTGGAAAGGAGAAGAAATAAACATGGGTGAGAAGAGGAGGGTAGTGAGGGAGGGGTGGGAACGACTTTAAGGTGTCGCCGTTTCGGTTGTGTGGACCACAGGAGAGGGGGTGGAGGCGGGTAGAGCGGGAGGACGAGCGTGAAGGGCGAAGGGTTGACTGGGGGCCGCCAATGGAGGACGAGGAGCAGTTCGGAAGATTAAAGAAAGACGATGACGGCGGCACACGTACGGAAGAGGAATAAAAGGAACGAGGATGCAGACAAATAATGAAGGGATAAGGAGACGATAAGAAAGCGAGGGGAGAGACAAGAACAGGAGAGGATGCGGTTAATTTCGCAAAATTGATAGAATGGACTACATGTAGACTTTTGGATAAAAGGTTTAACCCCTTCGGTCACACTGTCTCCATGTAAGTTTATAAGTCCCTCACAGGGTAGCTTTTCCTGTAGAATATTGTGTTCATGTATCCATTTGTTATCGTACCTGAATTTGAATTTTCCGCCTTGACAGTGCCAATTTCATGCATTAAGGCCGCTATACACGATACCATTTTTGGTACAATTTCTTGTACAAACGCCTGCATGAGGAAATTGTACCGTGTAAAGCGGTAAATTGTGTGAACGCTTGAGCGAATGTCTGAATGACTGTACGGAAAATAGAACCTGTTCTAATTCCATTCAGACAAACATACAATTTCGTACAGTTTATACAAGCGTTTGTACAAGAAATTGTACAAAAAATTGTATCGTGTAAAGAAGCCTTTAGAATCTACATTTTTTAGCTTTCGTATCTCATAAACCAATATGGCTGCCAAAAATGGATTAAATTATATTTCATCCATTTCTCTCTTTCCCGTGTTGCATTTTTTTGTCCATGTACAGAATATTAATTCTTAAGATGGTAATTCATTATTATTCGTGCGATCATAACATTTTTTTCTATATGTCAAATAAAAACTGTAAGGACTCTAAATATTTCAACATAAACAATAATAATAAAAATAAAAATTTAGTTCAACATATAATTTCAGTAGTCTCGTATGTGCTCAAAAGAGGTGAGAAAAACTTTTTCACGGGCCAGGTGTTTTTCACGGCCGAAAAGGATATGTTGATACTGTAGACTAGAGCATTGTAAAAAACAGACTTCAAAACTATGAATGCCGAAGAGCAGGCTCCCAGTAAAAATTACCCCAAAGGATTTTACTTCTTCAAATATCAATTGGCACTCATTACAAGCCAGTATTTTTCAAATTCATCGCTTGCTCAAGTGAACTGATTACGGGCCGGTGAAAAGTATTCCACATTCTAGACCAAATTACATACTTTAACGATGAAATCTACTACGTCAATACCACTGAGAAGCATCGTAAGCAGTTGAAGAAATAACTATTATTGAGGAGAGGAGCGATATATGCCAAAGGTAAACATTAGATGCGTACAGTCAACACTGAGGTCAGATATTCAACATCAAACTAGTACGATTCAAGAAGCTTGGGCTTCTGGAGCTGACTCACTAAGTTGAGTCAGCTTCAAGGACTCAAATTTGAGGAGGAAAACTCCAGACCACTGCGATGCACGTGTTCGAATCCTGGGAAGTTCAAGAAGCAGCGCATCATTATCGGTAAAATTCTTCTCAGCCTCTCATTTTGAGAGAAAAAGACAATCATGATCGTCGTGGGAGGATTCTGAAGCTGATTCAACCCTACGAATAGCATTTATAAGTACAAAACGAAGATGAAAGCACATTACTGTGCACCGTGGTCTTTTCTACGCCATGGAATACCTAGGTAATGCATTTTATCCCCTATTAGAAATTGCACTGGGTAAAGAACGAAACCATTCCTTGGAAAATGTTGATTGTGTAATAGTGTACTTTGGACAAACAGCAAGAAATTTTGATATTAGAACTAAAAAAAAACTCTAAACCTAATGCCTTTAAAAAACGATCACGAACTGAAGAGTGATTTTGCCAAGCACCTGTTAACATTTGACCACAAGAGTGGCTTTTACTGTAATACCCTACATACTTCTAAAACAGAAGTGAAAAGCAGTCTTTCAAATAGCTGGAAATTAAAAAAGACTAACTCTGATGTCACTTTAATTCTACTTAATAATAATTAATAGATTCTTCACATTCATTGACGAAACCAAACTTGATTAAACTACATTAAATCGATAGACTAAACCATTGACTCCCGCTGTCCAATAATAACATAACTGAGTCAGAGTCTTCGTTCAGTGCTTTTCCGCGAAGATCGACCGTTGAGGTGAAGAGCTAGCGCATCTGGATGCTTTGACGGCGAATGCCACCTTTCAGTGCTTACAAAGCACACTGGAACACACGGCCGGTGACAACTAGCACGCCGCGGTGCTTCGGAGAGGGACGCGAGACGGGGATGAGGGCTGCTTTACGACGACTCGAGCGGGCAGACGTAAGGCAAGTGAAGAGCGCTACTAGGAGGAGGAGGGAAATGGAGCATATATGGAGCGGAGGAGAGGTAAGGAGAAGGGTACCCAACGAGTGTCTGCATATTCTGTACAATTAAGAACGGAACTCGATCATTTGAGTAGCACCAAGAAGTTAACTCAAGTAATGCAAAATCTTGGAAAGATTCTGGTCACTAAATGTAATTACAACGAAAATTCCCACTTCAAATATTTTTAAACGAATGGCCCTCGGATGGAAGAAGCCACAATTACAGTTTTCAGTGTTTTATTTGTTTGTCAAAACAAAAAAAATAAAGGGCACAGCATCCAATTTGCCAAAGTAACTGAAAAAGTAACTTTTAACATAAAAGATACTTTTTTCAAGTTTAACTTTAATCAGTAACTTTTTCATAAAAGGAACTTTTAACTTTAACTACTTACTTCTTACAGAGATTAAGTTTAACTTTGATCAGTTAATATTTAGGGTAACTTTCCCAACTATGCGGTTATCACACCCTTGGATCATATGGGATGATGATTCCTCGTATGGCTTTGTTTCACGAGTAAAAGCAATCGATGCCATATCTCCTCTTCCATTAGAACCTGATAGCAGTTTAATACTGAAATAAGGCCACAAACAAGAGCAAGCAGAGAAATGTATCTGTCTGAATAGTTTGAGGCAATGAAGAGGTATGAGGCAAAACAGGATAGCGTAAGTAAATTGTGAAGGGGAATTTCGTCGGCCAAAAGAGGCTTTTACTCGCTGGAGAGAACCAAAGCCATGTGGTCGAGTAAGGGCGAAAGGAAATGATTGACGAAACTTCAAACGCTGACTGTGAAACAGCATATCGCGTGAACGAGGAATTAATACAAAGACGATGAAAATAGATTTCGCTTTTAAGATGCAGGTGCCGTTGAAGAATAATTGAGGGTTGGAAATGAATGGAAAAGTGAGTGAGTAAAAGTGAGGATTGAATAAATTTGGAGGAGACGGAGTGAGAGGATGTAACGGGTAATAATTGACGAAAGTGTATCAAACAATGCGACAGAGGACGCATTGGATAAGAAGGGTAGGGAGAGACTTTTATGTGGCTTTAAAAAAAATACGTCATATTAACGATAGGGGTCGTGGGATGAATTATGCCCATCACAAGCTATCATTATCAGTAGAACGCTGATATTATTTTTAATCTATAGATTACACATAATTATTTTCATAACTTGCTTAGCTTTCTCCCGCATTCTTTTTTCCCAATTTTTTCCAAAAATATTTTTAAAAGTATGATCATCACACCCCATTTCCAAGCAGAAATAATAAATTGGGAAAAAGTTATAGGATACCAATCCAACGAATTACTTGACAAGTGAATATCCCAGCAATCGTCCAGCGGCTACCTCCGAAATAATGCAGCTACATCGATCACGTATCTCCGACAGTAGAAGGTGGTTGAGAAATGAAAATTTTGATATGAAATATATCAGCGAAAATCATTTATCGCTAATAAATGAAATAATAGCGATATCTCTATATATCTCTATATTTTGAATAAGAACAACCAATTTTATTATTATTTGTTCTAACAATTTTATATACAGTAAGGGATCTCTTTAAATCCATGCTTTATATATTTATTTAGTGTCAATTCACACCTACCTTACGTCAACATACCATTATGATGAAATGATTACGGAAGTAAAATGAAGCCTGAACTGTATTATAATGTACAGTAATATAAGCGGAACAATGAGAATCCACAAAATGGAATTGCTACAGTTTCATGAGCAGAGACTACATTCTCGAGATATTTTTATCCATTGTCGTATTATTTACGCCACATTTAGAATACCTACTGTACTTGATTCGCCTATTAACTGTCGATTACACCACGCAGTCGTACTGATCTTATCAAGGTTTAATTAAAATTGATTAATTTTATGATCACCGTCATTTCTAATCCGTTCCACTTGTTCAAGTTACTTCAAATTTCTAAAAACTATTTATTTTCCTCGCCGAGCATATCAATCACTTCATCACTTCTAATGCTGGGGTAAGTTATACTTTAATATCGAGGATGAAACTTTGTCCCGTACCTACCCGAAGTAAAACCTTGGGAGTGAAACGCGAACGTGGAAAATACAATAATGGCAGAGGAGTTATCATTACATAACGAGGTTCAATGTGACCGCAGACGTAACAAGAAGGTCGCCTTTACTTTAACTATAAGCGCCTCCAAACTTAGTTTAGGGGGATCTCCACGCAACACCGCCATAATGGGGGAAGTTCACAAATTGGATACAACCCGAGGAATGAAGAGTCCGTTGGAGCGGATGGGAGGACCTGGAGGAAGGTGATGATCGCACGGTTGGTTTGCCCGGAAGGACTCCCTGAGGCAACGAAAGGGGGGGTGGGTTATCCTGCGAGGTGAACAAGGGGTGCGAGGAGGGGGAGAGGATGGGGTCGCGGAGCTAAGGGAGGGACGGGCAGGCAAGAAAAGGGAGCAGACGTCATCCAGCGAGGGGGAAGACGAGAAATTCGGGCGATGGCGGTTATTTGGCCCGGAAAGTCTGGTTTTGAAAGGAGATATCGTCAAAGTGAGCGTAGGTGAATAGACTCAAAACTAGTCGACTGTGACCCTATGATAAATCCTCTTGCTATTAAAGAATAAAATTTCAAGGATACAAGGAAAAGCGAAGTACTAGATTACGTTGCTATAACTTAGAGAAATGTTATACAGTCAGCACGTTCAAACGATATATAAAAGTGGCGGATAAGGTATTGGGATCAGCAAGGGCTAAGTGCCACATCATTAGGCCCCAAATCTCTTCTGTTCTGTCTGGCTTCTGTTGGCCTTTAGCGATGCAATTGGCTGTACGGGTGATTCATTTGTAGGTGTGCTGGCCCAATGTAGGAACAATATCACAGGCTCAGGGCCTACAAGTGAGGAAAATCACCGCAATCATTATTTATCTATCGTCGGCGAGATTAATGAAAGGTTTTTCTTGACTAAAATGCTGCCATGAGAAGTGTAAAGGCACTATGATAAGGATTGCAATCAAACTGCAGGCTAAAATTAAGACAATATTTAAAATTCCATTAACACTTATATGTTTCCAATGGCACTTTAAATATTTAAGAGCATCAAGAACATGAATCTCTTTTCTGCCAAGTTCTTACTCGGTGATGATCCACCTATTGATACGCTACAGCTACCAGGATAAGGAGTTGTTGTAAGTGAATCAGGAAAATAAATGTGACGAAGAAATAATACAGTTTAATGAGATAACGCAAGCAACTTAGCGCAATCGTTCCTCACGGTCATGAATGTAAACAAAACAAGAATCTTAATAAAAATGTAAGCCTGTAAATTTAACGTCTTGCATTAATTCTTCTCCTTTCACATTTTAACATAACTCTGGGATCTTTAATTTCAAGATGCCTTAAAAGTACACTCCGAAGCACTAAAACAATAGATGTTACGACTCATCACGTTGATACTCTGGGCACTGTACAAAGAATGTTTTTAAACGTAATTGTGAATTGCAGAGAGAACTTTCACTCGTGGTTCCTTCTTGAAACCCACAATTCTCTTTTGTAAGGCGGACTAATACCTTAAGAATTACGAGGAGATTCTACTACTGATTTAATTCCTGGGGCATTACAATATCAACTGAAAACGCTGACGCAATTTGATGAGTCCACTCACACAAAGATGCCTAAGCAATTTTTGAAAAAAAACTATTACTGGAAATCTGTAATTGCGTCGCGATTTATTATGCCTATCTATATAACGAGAGATTACATTATATTCTAAATAAATCACAGGCTAAGGCATGCATTAAATGTGATTGTAATGACTTACCATCACCTTTTCCCATTTCAGAAAGCCAAAGTGCAGTGAGTGGTACTTACCTGGAAAAAGAAAAAATCTTTAGAACATTGAAATGTTTTCACAGGCTCAAGGAAAGTATTTTCCCTCAAAACAACCGAAAGTCCAGAAGTTACACCAAATTAAGGATTTAAAAACAATAACAGCAATTTGTCTGGCTTCTTCAAAGCAAACAAGAATGGAAAAAGGTAAATAAAAGGTTAACTTATAGAGATACATAAATTTAAAGCTTATTGTATACAAGTCATTAAATTAAGTCTTACAAAAAACTATCTAAATAATACTGTGCTTTGTGGTAACTACTCTTCTGAAAATAATGCGCGTACTTTAACTCAAAATAACTAGGTATTACATTCTTTACGGAATTGTAGAAATATATATTACTAGTGGATAGTTACACGGAGGAAACGACGGGCAACTGAAGTATTTTCCTGCCATTTAATTGCCAGGATAGGTGGTAATTCAGCGTAGGCATTATAATGTCAGATTAGGTAGGATTAGGAGGCGCGTATCAGGCGTAAGAATGAGCCAGGTATTGACTAAACCCTCCAAGGAGACCACGAACATCCCTTTGGACGGGCACGGTAATGAACATGAAGTTTTTCTCAAACAGCACTCAAAAAGAACTGGTATCCAATAAAATATCTCTACCACTCCCAGGATTCAAACGAAGCCAGATAACTTGCATTTAATCCCGTGGATGAGTATTTACTAGTTTTTGAATAAGAAAGAAAACTTGAATGATAGTTCACTATATTTTTTATTATCGCATCTGATCGCAAATCGAGTTCGCAAAACAGAAAGACCCGTATTTTTCCGTTCTTCGTTCCGTCATTTAGTGCTCGAGTTAAAATCGGCGCAAAATTGATGTTTTTAACCCTTTCGTAAAAGTGGGCATGCAAAGGACTAATACGTCATCCCCTTGGTCCAAACACAACTGAGACCGCGAAGCTCCTTCGCCTTATCACAATGTGGGACACACAGCGGGCTCTGCCAATGAAAGTGGTTGCGACAGGATCTTCTGTGCGTCTGTGCGAGCAAACCTTCCACATCCCACCCCTCCACACCCTTCCCTTTCCCTCAAAACAGTCGAAGGGGGGGAGGTGGATGACGAAGATATCCTTAACGCAGCTCGTTCGGTAGGCGTCACTTTTTGCTACTCTTAATTTTTGATTTATGAGTGAATGGCTCTGGTTAGAAGATTAATTTTTTCACTAAAATTCATTTTTCGTTTGCATTTAACGATTTCCGGTACAAAATAGCGATTTCGGTTCCGAGTAAACGCCCCCATTCAATACTGCCACCGACCAAGGTTTTATTGGACCACCATAATTTTCCGGGTTTCTCACACCAGCAATGTAAATGTATATATATGCCTGTAGTGAGGGCAGGGGGCAAGAGGGGGAGAAATAATGTAGAATTGGAGGAAGTAAACAGGATAGGGAAGCAGAGGAAGTGAAAGATGATAGCATTCTACGAAGTTACCCTTGAATCTATTTGTTTAATTCGTGAAGTTACTACGGCAGAGAAGGCAAAGTTGTATCGAAAATTCTACACTAAGTAACACAATGCCTAAGTTATTAAATTGTGTGGATAATACTACTTTTTCAGTATTAAGTTCGCATTCAAAATGACAGTACCTATTCAACAAACTTACACCTGAAACTATTGGTTTTATGAATTAGCGCAAGAACAATGAGAAAATGAGTACAATAAAAATGAGAAAATAGTTATATCACTCATTTTTTTCTCCCAACTTCGTTCTCGTCTTATTTAGTCCACTATTTTTTTCCATTTTATATTTCCATGTTTTTTGCACTATTTTCACCTTTTCCTGTTTTCTACATTTCTGAGCCATCTACAGACTATAGTCTTGGGATTTCACCTTTGAATTATTACTGATACGGTGGATACGGTTATACTATAGATCCTCTTAAAATCTTCTAACCTCGTATTATACCCAACGTGTTATGCCTTCGGAGAGTTGTAGGGGATCCTCCGCAATCATGTCCGCACCATCTTCTTTTAGAGCTCTATTGAGAATGGGCTGAAAAAGCTGAAGTGCCGAAAACTAAGGCTGTGCGCCAGTTGAGAGCCATCACCAAGGAAAGACCGCACCAAGAAGATTCAAGTACACGAACCTTCAAAAACTGATCGAATATAATATGTATCGCTCCGTGATTAAGTTTCCCAAAAGACGCGGAATGATGATTAAAACATGCTATTTTAATAACATTTGAGTAACAAAAAAAAGAAATTACTATATATCACGATTTTATAGGCATACCTACTAGGGCGTAGTCCTTAAGTGAATACCCTTTGATGGAAAATGTAGCATGAAAAAGATCGCAGTTAGATAAATTGAGGGAAGGAAATTATAAGAGGGGAGTATTCTATATTTAATCGATAAACTAAGAATAATTCAATGCTTAATTCACATCGTTCATTTCATGGATTGGCTTTTGACTGCCATATTAAAAAATACTTATTTACGGTGATCATATCCCAGCGAGACATCCGGAAACCAGAAACGATTTTAAGAGAAAAAGTTACTGGGATTACGCTTTTCAATGAGCCAGCAATATTCCTGTAAATATAGAAATATCGGCGTGCTTCACCGAACGGAAATTCATCCTCGTTCAACCCGATGGACAAATCCATTTCAATTGACCCAACATTTAATTTGATCTCACCATGATGACGGCATTTCGCATCCAGAGTGGGGCAGCAAGATGAGAGGTGGAATTGAGAGAGAGGGGGACAAGCATGGAATGAACGACTTAAAGTAAAAATAAAGAAAATTTCACGGAGCGAACTAGGTCGGAATGGACCGGAAATGAAAGCAAGCTCGGAGGAATGGAAATATTGGGTCGGAGAGAAAGAATGGGAAGGGAGGGGAAAGGATTGAACACCGGAGGGGATGAATGAAGCAAGGATTAAGTAGAGCGGAAAACAAAAGGTGGGGCCAACGTACGAACTTCTCGTTAATTCACTAGCGCTGCACTCGGAGCTGCAAGCTCCTCCCTAGCGAGGCCTCGCTCCACTCTAATCGTCGACGAGTGTTCCTCCTGTTTTATTTCCCATTTTTTTCCCTTTCGCCCACAAAAGACAAGTTGATTGATTGATGGGTCGTTGGGCTATGACTCATTTTCGGTACATTCGGCCGGCGATGAGTGATGAAAGGCTAACACTGAGCACCGACCACCGCAACCAAATAGGCTGGCTTTGAAAATGTGAGCACGACTAATGGAGGATGGAATTTGGATCACACTTCGGGCTGCTCTCCCCATCGTGCATCAGATTACGGCAGAGTGCCAGGGTTTAAGAAATCGCTTTAGAAAGTTCAGACGACGGGATGCGTAAATGACTTTATGGAATTAAAAGCGCATACGTAGGTTAAGCGAGCTTACTTGAGGGATATAAACTGGACGTGAGAGTAAAATTACGAATTTTGCAAAGCTCATCACAAAGCGAGAAGGAGACCTCTGAGATTAGACCTGGAAAGCGTATTATGTGGAAGCTGTTTTAAGATCACTTGATGGGATTTGAATCAGAGTAAAGATCAGAAAAATTAAAATCTTCCTTAATCTTTTAAAGAGGCAAATTGTGATAAGCAATATTTATTAGGATTTATTTCGAAATGATTATTGATAAAATATCCCATCACACGCCTTCTTTATGTACGTATTTAGCGCATTTTCAATGAGACATTATACGTAATGCCAAATAATGGCGTTGAAATATCAACACAGTTAACAAACGTTACCACTTATTCTCAACATTTATAAGCTTTTCGATTTAAATGCTCTAAAAAACTCAATTATTATCCCCTTTACAAATGAATTGCTTAGAATTACTTAATGCCCTCTGGATATCTGAATTTTTGCTGTTTTCCTTTGAGCTATTTATATGTGATCACCTGCTACATGGAAGACTGTGTGAAATTTAACTGTAAACGTGTGTATCGGAAAAAGGAGTCATGCAAAAAAGAAACCATTTCTTGTGTTCCATCAATCGTTTTTAAGATAATAACGTAGGCAAAAAGAGATAGGGCATCATTTAGCAAAATTGCATATATTAGTACGATAAATGAAAATAAATGATTAGCCTTAATTTATTCCTCTGAGCCGCATCTATCAGTGTTCTTGGTCATGGGTTAGAACCCCTGAGGACAGA
Organism: Platycnemis pennipes; assembly: GCA_933228895.1. Classification (NCBI taxonomy): domain Eukaryota; kingdom Metazoa; phylum Arthropoda; class Insecta; order Odonata; family Platycnemididae; genus Platycnemis; species Platycnemis pennipes. The sequence goes on along the minus strand of OW121851.1, from coordinate 131,485,175 downwards.
AGACGATGGTGAGCATGCAGAGTCATGACAATAAAGGTCCTAAGTGAAAGAAGTGGGGTACATCTGGTGTCTTAAAAATCTTATGCTGAGACGAGAAATACCTGGAACACACTCTGGCAAACGTTAATCCTTTGACAAATCCATTCCCACTAATAAGAGCAGCGAATGAAATGCAAAATAAGTGTTTGCAGCGAGATGTGGGGAAATGGATGGAGTGCTAAAGATAATTTGTAACTATAATATCTGCATTGCATCTCCATTGCGAGCAACCATTCCATTACCTGAGGAAAAGGGAGGTCCAACTTCAGGGAAATATAAACTGATGGACACCAAACGTGAAGTATTCTTACCAAAACCAGGATGCAAAGAGCTGGTCAACATCAACAATGGCTCTCCATTTACTGGATGGAATATCTCCTCGACTGAAATTGAAGCGTCGATTCTCGATATAACGCCAAATTCACTGCCACGAAGTTCATTGGAAGGATACCAAGGGGTAAATCCCTAGGTTATCACTTCCCTCTTTCCTCGAAATTCTCGAAAACAAAGAAATAATTCAACGCAAAAAATTGGCACTTTTTGAGACAAAAATTAAACACCACGACTCAATTACAAATCTCGCATCATGTAAAATGTTTTGTAACCATGAGAACAAATTTAGCCCGAAAATGGGAATAAACCGCGGAAAAACGGAGAGAATTTGAAAAATCGCACGGCCAGACTGGATAGAGAGGAGGGAATAGAAAGAGGAATTAAATGATCCCTCCAAATGTCGCGTGGGGGAAGAAACTTGCGGTGTCCGAAAAACAAGTGCCGCCAGGAGTGGAAGATTTGAGGCGCACGAGAACTTACAAGTCAGACGAGCAAATGCGCCGTTAACCTCAATTATGGCCCCACGTCCACCCTGTAGTCCGAGTTCTCCACCTAAGAACTCGAGGTAGATCATAATTCAACTATTTGATTTAATTTCATTACAGCAGCCTGATTTACAACTCAATTCTATTTTGAAGATTTTAAATTGTTCAATTTCCTACGACAAAATACTGTTCAAAATAAAAGTAGTTTTCCGATAAAATTATATTTCATACACACCTACGTTTCGATGTCATTCCTTGATTCAAGTTCAAGAAATGGGGTGGCTAGAGTTCTGGCTCCGTATTTCGAGGGTTGGGTCCAATCTCGGCTAAGGCCGATTGGTACATCGGTCACCACCTGGATGCTGTATGGAAAGCTTCGAGTTGAGTAATACGTCCGTCAGATACGTCCGTCAGGGGTGTTAAACTGTGAATCCCTCTTCTCCATTCGTTCAAAGTTGGTGAATGCCAATACCCTCCACCCTTCCATCGTCCCTTGAAAAATTCCCAGTCATATTCAATGATTCATCTAACCTAAATGGCGCGATCGATCCTAGCTGTGGGTCGCTTCGCTGAAATAACTACCACTATGAAGGCTTCTGCAACACATTGCGGTATAATGTTCCATTTTTCCAAACTGAATGAATATCTCGTACGATAAAGGTGGAGGTAGTCGGGTAAGTAAAACTGGAAGAAAAACATTTAATCATAACAATTTTAAACTAATATTTCTGGAAACTGGGGTTGAAAACCTGCTCTTCCGTTTTTAACGTTCATCCCATCTCGAAGTTCATTAATTAAATTAACATTAAAAATGCAAATATTCCCAGCTCATCAGATAATTCTTCAAAACTGTTATATTTCGCTGCATACTATCGGCTTTACTTTAAACTTCTCAGGGCTACTAAGGTGAACGCACTAGGTTCATTTGAATACGCACATTTAATCTTTATTTAGTGGATGACTAATGAATTAAATTATCACAATGCTCAGGAAGGAAGAAATTGAACGCTTGAATAACCACGAAAAATGGACGCAAATGCGATACTTTCCATGAGACCAGATTCAAACTTTCTCCAGGGCTAGGCACGGAGGCTTAAATATTAAAACCGAATTACTTTTCGATTTCCACCCCAAGAAAAGGAAAATCGTGAGGCATCGACAAAACATCCATATTCAAAAGGTCGGATGATTTATTCATTCAAACGCAATCGGACAAGATGAGGGAGAATCATTTGATCAAAATGGTGAAAAGATCGAGTCCAATCGAAGAACTTTCCTCACCTTGAGCATTAAATATCGATGGCAATCAAACGAAAGATGGGGAATGGCATGAAGGAAGGTTTTCTGAGGGCGCGCCATCGTATCGGCATTAACCGCGAGGTGAAAGCATCCTTGCTTACCTTTGAGAGCGAAAGACAAGACTCTATGCTCTCTCAAAGAAAATCGACTCCACGTGCTCGTATGCAGCTTCCTTTCTACCTCTTCCACCACTGACTGACTACCTCCCCCAACCCTCTTCAGTCACCCAGGTGCGGTCCAAGTCATGCCCCGCAAACACACCCTCCCCGCTGCTCCCCACTCACTTCCAAGGGTATCCTTTTCCATTGGCCAAAACTCTTTGCCAATTCCTACCACTCCGACCTCCACGGCACCCTTATCCCTTCGGACAATCGCGGGTCCAAGTCGTCGTACTGGACGGCAAAGGCGTTCGTAACCCGCAAGGAGACGTCGAGTCGAGTTGAATACTCCTTTCACCGTAACGAGATCAAGAGTGGATAGAGAGAAGGGGGACGGGACGCGGTGGTGCAGGGAGCGGAGGGGGTAGTACATCGGCAGGGCCCTCGCCATCATCCCTGCCCTCCGCGCGGTCAAAGGATCCGCCGATCGGACATCAAAGGGAAAGGACATAGCGGCAGAGGAGGATGGATATTGGTCGGGACGGAGCGTGGCGGCGGCGAGCGGAGGAGGAGGTCTTGGGAGGAAAAGGCGAAGACGCGAAGGGGGGAGAGACGCCGTCGGCGGAATGGAGGCGATCGGGGCGGAATTAGGCGCAAAAATGCGAATGAAATGCGCACTTCCCCACAGCGATCGGGATAAAAATAGCACAGGATGAAAACTACCAGCCGCGAGGAAGTTTCCGCTTTCTTTAACGCCACTAATGAGTCACAATTTATAAATACAATAATTTGAGTACCACTGATTCAAAGCAAAGATGGAGAGTACCCCTACAGTAACTGAGGAATCAGAATGAGTCTGCAGCACAGGAAACGGGGTAAAATACAATTCAAAAATGTAAGCCAGGAGGTTTGTCTCCATCGGTAAAATAATAAAAATACTGAAATATTTGGAGACAAACCTAACTTAAACCTAAAATGAAAATTATAAACTCGCGTATCATATTTTCCCCTTCAGCAGTTAAAAGGCAGAAAATGTTCTTATCCATTAAGAGACTATAGGGAAACTTCTAATTACTTAATTTAATGTCTTATATTTCATAATTTTCATCGCTCGCCATTTTTGCTAAAAGATCAATGCATAATCACTCTTTACTTTATAAATATATATCAATAATATGATTCAGGGATTTCCATGATAAGGAATGAAAAAGTAATCATATGCTCCTTAGAGAACAGTTAATTTCAGCGTACAATATTAATTAAATATATAAAAAATGTTCCACGATTCTGCCTAAATATTTGTCAGAAATATAAATTAGAAAATCAAAATTTATTAAATCAATTGAAATAAAAAGATTGAAAATAAATATAGTAAATTTACTTCGATGCTAAGAAAAAGATTTGTTTAAAATACTGTAATTTAATTCGTAATTTAAAATGACCTCTTAGCATTGTCAATTATAAGAAAGACTTCAATACCTAAAATGCTGTAATACGGAATATTTATTCACAGAAGAGCCAAAGCAGACTGTATACTAAAATCAATGCATAAAGCTAGCCAAAAGAAGATAATATTTTCATTGAGATAGGCAGCAAAATATCCACACAACTCATGCGTGTTTATTTTATTTTAATAAGTGCAATGCTAACCGCTGACCCCAGCAGCTAACAGCATGCTATTTTATGCCGCTTGACGCTGAATTAGAGAATAAAAGGGGTAAATTGATGAAAATACGTAGAAGGAAAGAAAGTTTAATCGAACGATAGGACTGCAAATGTAACAACCCATAAACTTTAGCGCTCTTACCAACCAGCATCCCCCAGCATGGAATTGTTAGTCAGCCCGCGAGCACAGTGAATGCGGCAAAATGCAAAGGTTAGATGCCGGAATGACCGGTATAGCATAAGTTGCTGTATTTATAATAAGCTTGTTTTCAACTAGCTCCACCTCCTTGGTATATATATTAATTATAATTTACATATTGTGAATCCGATGATTTGAATATTAAATTCTGGAGAGAACGTAATATATTTCAAGAGATTCACTATCCATTTCAGAATTTTCATTAAAACAATTTTCAGCCTTAAAATGGTAGGAACAATTATCATATCGGGAGGGATTTCCATCCCATGCAAAAGGGAACATGCGCTTAGGACAGCTTGAGGACACAAAAATAAAATGTGGAAAGGTTTCCCTTCTTTCGACTGTCGTCTGAGGCTTCCCAGCCGTGTGCGAGAGACGAATTCTCAGCTCTAGCTGACAGTGCAGAGGCGCACTTGCTTCAGATAATGCGAAGCAGGCATCGCGACCAGCGAAGAGTTCAATGTAATGGAAGCAAAAACTTAAGAAATCCCGTAAAAGATAACTAAATGAATATGGAACCCTGATTTAAGAATCGTTTGCTAATCATCATTGAAAGCCACTGTAAATAAACATTATAATGTCTGCTAAGAAAATGGATAAAAGTAAAATTTGGCAGTTTGGACGTCTGAAAAAGTTTTACCCCACAAAACAAGAATGGTCATAATATTTGTTACAGTTAACGTTTCCGAAAAAACCCGGGTATGCAGCTTTGTGCGGTTTGAATGTGAAGGATATCCCTCAGGTAAGGCTGCATGCAGGAGCGAAATTAAATTGGATTTTAATTAATGTTCTGAATGATGAGGTTACATCACTTAGACTAGCATAACATAATCCTGGAGAAAATGGAAAATGAACACAACTTCCTTTCAAAGAAAGATTCTAAACTTCTTCCTTCAAGTCGACAGACTCAACCTCTCTTGCTGCAGCGGACGGAACTCATCCTGTCTCAATGTTCCACATGAAAGGTTTTCAAGATCATAATAGTCGAGCGGTTCCGACAATTCAGTTTCGATTCGCGTCCCAAATTAAAAAAGTAGGACACAAATTTACCGAGCAAAAGACGACTCCATTTACGTGCTATTCAAGAGGGATGGCACAAGGAAATCGCTACGGAAATCTAAAAAAAACCGAGAGAAAACGAAATGATGATCCAATAAAATACAACGAAGGCTTAGCTCGCGATGGTGGGAGAGCATTTAATACTTCATCCCCGCCGAAATAAACAAACGGGATGGCTCACACATATTTCGTTCACCACAAGTGGCCTCCGGGAGCTACCGCTAAGAGAATCACCGCATTCCTCGCCCGTGAACAACGCACATTCAATTTGGAATGGGAAATACACATTTAAATGAAATCCGCCGCACTCAATGCCTCTTCACTCACGACAACCCGCCACGGCACAAAATCGCTTCCCGAAAAATAATAATCTCAGACACCCCCCACCACACACCACTCCTGGCTCAAACAAAGCGGCGGCCGGAGGATTATTGTGAGGACGGAATATTTCGCGCACATGAGTGGGAGGACGAGGGGGAAGAGAGACAGTGAGATTGGGGGGGAGGAGGGGGGGAGGAAAAGGGAGGGGGGTGACGGGGCAAAGGGAAAAACAAATTGATATCGATTCGTAACGACGGAGGCAAACCAATTGAACGACGAAAGAGATTCCAGAGGAAGAACAAGGGGGAGGGAGGGGGGAGGGGGTGGGTCTCAACGGATCGCCCGGCGGGAACGAGGGGTGGGCAAAGCGGGTACGGTAAAGAGGCGGAGGGGGTGGGATGGAAACTTTTAGATTATCGGCGAGAGGGGGGGGGGAGGGAAATGTGAATTGATTCCCTTGAATGATTGACGGTTTAATTTAAAAAAAAAGGAGTGGGGCAGCGGGAATTCGGGGAAGCGAAAGGTAGATTCCGTGGGGAGGGGGAGAGAGTTGGAGAGAGGAAAGGGAGCCTCGGAGAAAATCCGGGATTTCCAAGGGCCCCGGGATCCTATCGAAAGGCGAGGGCCGGGAGATGAGGCTCCAAGTGATTGAACAAATTTGGAACATTTGGGCTCGCGGGTTCACAGAGAGACGAGCGAGGAAATCTGCGACTTTCCCGAATGCTGTGTCTGCCTCCAAAGCACACGCTATCGCGACTTAGCCACCGGACTCGATGACCGTAGGGACGACAATGACCGTGAAGTGGGTACAGAGTGGGGTCCCTCAAAGAGCGATGCCTCGGAAATTTACCTTTTAAGAAACAACAAAAATTAATAAAATAAAATAATACAACTTTCACACTCAAAAATTTTCATTCAATGATTGTTTATCAGCTCGTTAATTCCACGCAGGAAACATTAGTTCCAATATATTTGAAAATAAGCTGCTGCATGCTCTAGGAAAATAATTCGATTTAAAAGGATCTGGTTCTTTCCCGGCGCATGGACTGAATGTAGGGCTGTCGGGATCTCCGCCGCGTCAGGGCTTCCATTGTCACCGACGTTTCGATTGAGCGAGTCGTTCATCCAAAACTCGAGGACGATATAAGCCCTGACCCGCTGGAGATCCCGAGAGCTCTATATTCTATTCATAGAAGTGACTAACCAATCGAAAATGATTAAATCACTTTGTACCAGCTAACAATTTAGTGTCCCTTACAGCTAACATTTCACGTACATCCTAAGTGCTAATGTCTAATATTTTCCTCGGGATGGCAGTAGAGTGACTCTTAATTTCATGACTAGCATTATTATTTTTTTCATGCCTGTATGGCGAACCAAATACTTGCGATTTTTTTAAGAAAATAATTGTACTATGAACGTAGACCGCAAGAAAAAATCATTGTCGGCCCCGGTGGCGGCGCGGTTAAGTCCTCGCCTACTAACCTTAGGGTCGCGGGTTCGTGTCCCGGCTGAGTGTGATTTTTCACCACTCAGGACATGGCTGTGTGTACTCGTCTGTTGTTTCTTTGCTGATACCCCGATGAAATGGCCACATGTACTGTTTTCCGTGGTAGTGGAAAATAAATAAATGAATCTCGGATCCTGCCTCGGTCATTCAAATTGAATGTTTTGTCAATAGAATGCAAAAAAATACTTCATTTATACCTACATTAATTAGCAAGTAATAACATTCCATTGACTCTTGGCTTCCATATGTGCAACCTGGTGGTCATGAGATAAAGGAAAGTCTAACGAAGATCAATCTTCTGCCATTGCATAATTCTGAATAATGTTTAATCAAATTAAGGACAGGGAATTTGCACAGAAGAAAGGGAAATTACAGAATAAACATGCATTACATAGGACATTACATTTTTAACAAGCATTACAAAGGACTGAAAATGTTTAAAAAATACAAAAATATCACTAAAGGTACCAAAGCTCTGTTGCTCCGTAATTTTTAATGGTGTGAACCAGAGATAGTTTTGAATCTACAAGAACAGTCAGGCGACAAATGTGGTAACATTTCGATGAAGTCAAGAAAATACATGGAAATATTACAGCTTCTAAAGCAGACGACACAAATTGCATACAGTCAATTATCGTAATCAAAATAGTTCCTTCCAAAACCTTAGAGATTAAGGCTCACAAGGTTCGCTATCAAGATAAAGGGGCAGGGATTAAGCTCAAGTCAGAGAAGCATTTGCAACCGGAAAAGTATAGCTTACGGGAACGGAAGCCCGAGGAATTGTCAGCCTAAAAGGATGGCAAGGATACTGTAGATTAACCAGCACCTACTTAATTAATGGGGACGTGAAACCCACGAACATTAGGAAAGATGGGCGATTTGGTGAGGCAAATGAGGGAGATGAAACTTGGCCCGCGACTGCGGCCGAGGAAATTAATGAAGACTGAATTGTGCGAAATCACAGTGTAATCTGAGACAATTCGCTGAACACATGACGAACTTAGTTTCGCAGGTACGTAAATATGGCATTGGAGTGATTCACCACTTAATGAGCTAGTCCGTTAGTCTAGATCAAAAAGTTATTCAGACTCTGGGCAATGGTTTCGGGTGGGCAGCTTGGCCTACAACATATGAATAGTAACGAGAGCGAAGGGATTTAAAAATAATCGGAAAATAGTAGCCTTAATAATTTCTCACCTGACAACTCGAAACAAAATGTAGATAATCTTATTTGTTTATCTTCAGTGGAGCAGGTTATCAATTGATGAACTAACAGTCTCGAACCTGATGAAGGGAGATATACTATACTAGGCTATGTTCCAAAAAAAAAAGACTACGCATATCACTTATTAATGGACTATACATGTGTTACATACTTAAGCACACTTTTATTTTGATTAACTTCAAAATGAAATGCTTCAACAGAGGAGGGGTATGCAAACTGATTCCAAATCGGACCTAAAGAAGAACTTGTTCTCATTAAATGGTAAATTCTGTATCCTATTATAACCAGCTTTTACACAAATATTCCATTCCCAGCATGGTGACGTGATTCGACTAGACAGCGGAAAATCCTGAACCAAAACACACTATTTGAATTAGGGTATATCATCTGAAAATAGGCTATCTCGAAAAGTATAAAAAATTTATTTCAATAATAGCAGTGATGGCGAGCGGAAATGAGTAGAGAAGGGATAGCTCGACTCGGTAGTCATTAAATCGATGGATAGAATACGACATGCGAGAACCACCCGTTTAAAAACGAATCAGCAAATGGGATGGGACTGGTATTAAATTCTTCCCTTAATTGCTAAGGGGTTCGATGAGAGAACCATCGCCACTTTTCCAATTACTAGGCAGCGCAGAAACAAAAATACAAAACAACTCCAATCATAGGCAATGGAACTCAGAATGCCTATTAGCCTCACCTGGATTTCGGAACAGAATTTTTAGTGGGGATTCGAATTATGCTTCAAAAAAAACAATTTAAATCGATCCGTTATCTACATATGAATACAGAATGATTGCTAAATAAAGAATTATACACCTTACAACTGTATTTAATATATTTAGGAAATGCACCTACATTTAATACCGAAAGTTCCTCAAGTTGCCATGCACATTCTCACGCTCTTAATGACTGATAATATCGTGAAACATGCATATGATGCGAGAAAATAAATTAATTACGTGAACAGAAACAATGTTATTCAAATGTTGTCATATTTGGCGTTCCTATTAAATGCTTCCGAAATAATTTGATAAGATTAACGGAACATATGATAGGCATTTTTATAAGTTACGACCCCCAAATATGCCAAGATTTCTATTATTTTATGCATTGAGATCGGGAGAGGAGTTATTAAAATTAAAATGGCATACTTTGAAAAATTATCATGCACTATTTCGTACTGCATTCAAATTTGGCACTAGTCTCCTAAGCGCAAGAAACGCAAATATCAGGGTGGGCTTACAAGTTTTTACATCGCTAATGCTTCCTAAATTTGTTGACAGATCAAAATGCCTCCGTTATTCTGCAAAAATACATTTATTGTTTCAGTAAGCTATCAATCTGCACGTGAAACAAATTCGGTTCCTTATTAAATACTCGTGATTCTTCTCATAACAGGTAGCCAAATATTTAATGCATTCAGAAATTCACCGATAGGATTTATTTCAAAATTTGTTAAGAATTTGAGTTCTTCTACAATACCAGATGCTCAAAGAAAAGGCTGAAATAACATAGTTGGGAAAGTTACCAAAAATTAACTGATTAAAGTTAAAATAAATCACTGTAAGAAGTAAAAAGTTAGAGTTTAAAGTTACTTTACCGAAAAAGTAACTGATTAAAGTTACAGTTAAAAAATTAACCTTCTGTTTGAAGTTATTTTTTCAGTTACTATGGCAAATCGGATGCTGTGGTAATGGAGGACTTGATGGTTTTTTGCTTTGGTAAACAAAGCGGACTCTGAAAACTGGCATTGTGGTTTTTTTCCATCCGTATCAATTTGTTTAAAAATATTTGAAATACCGGGCCAACACGAAGGCATTTTAAAAGTAACAACTGATGTATTATTTAATAAACTAAATGGCAATAAGTAAACGACTATGAAATTTATCCGCTCTTCGAAAAATGTGGAGGCCAGCTCTTCATATTAGGTAAGGGTCCACTCTTCGTAGAAGGAAGCAGTTTAGGCATTGACCTCAAAAGCAACAGCCACAGAACCAACTGAACATTGCTACGAATGCTCTCTATTTTTATACCCTTCCTCCCCTACATCGGCAAGTATTTGCTCCAAACACCTCTTCCTAGGACAAGTTACACTGTCTCTACACATGAGAATTTTAACTCAAACATATTGTATTAGTAGTGGCTGAGTCTGTTCCGTTAATGTCCTCCTACCCTCACATTTCTGACTGCTGTCTTGAAAAACGTCACGAGGTCACTATTTAACATGCATGGGGATGAAACACATACGATTTTATGTAGGCTTCATTATATAGAGTTACAGAATATGCTGATGGTGTGCCTGCGCACCCTTTCTCGAGTTCATCACCGATGTATTGACGACGCGATGTCGCCGAGTGCCTTCGTGCCCTCGCGAACATGGTCTTCGAGTGGCCTCGTGTTCTCTCGTGTAAGTGTGCGTTCCTAAACTTTGGCGGTCACTCCTTTCAACCCCGCTTTTGTTTCATTGGATTCTGGTACAACTACCCGGCTATATTGCATTCTTAGCTACCTTTTTATTTTCCCCTTTCCTATTGGGCAAGCTCTGCGCCCAAAATTCGCCAAAACTTAGCGAAAAAATTAACTGGAGTTATTTTTGTATCCGTTAATGAGTAATTTTAACGATTAAAAGTTAAAAATTAACTGTTATAAAAATTAAAGGTCAAGTTTAATAGTTAACTGCATTTTAACGATTAATGTTATTCGTTATTTTTTAAATCGTTGATCCCAACAATGTGAAGTACTGTAATAATTCATCTAACCTTAAAAATCAATAAGAAATATTAAAATTTAATTGTTCCGTTCGTTTTCTTTATTGGCGGTCCCACAGCCAAGAGCGGTCAGTGAAAAAATTCATCAAGATTAGGAAAAAGAAGGTATAGATTCCGCAATCGAAAAACCGCAGGAAAATAAAGCACACAGAATACCAGGCACAGGACAAAACTGTAAATAAAAACTGGTTACCAACAAAAAGTGTTCCCGAAACGAATTAGGGCAAGTACTTTTTATCTCCCACAAAAAATAACACTCCTTCCCCGAAATTCTAAAGGCGGGCCATGCTTCAGCTGCATCTCCAATGTCTCCATTCGAGAGAATAATGCGAGGTATTTCTTTTTTCGAAAAAGTCTCAGAATTTTGGAATTAAGACCATGTAAAAAAGGAGTGAAAAACCTTGGAGAAAGGAAGAAACGGCTTTAAATTGTCCGGCTCAGCGTTTTTCGGAGCGTACGAAGAGTCTTGCGCAAATAGTCAAGAGAATAAGGGCCCTCGGATCCGTGAGTCAAAAAGAGCCAAGTAGGTAAAAGGGGTAGTGGGACGTCTGAACAGGAGGGAACCAGAAAAAAATGTGATGAAAACCTCAAAGATAAAAAATATGGATTACTATAATATTTTCACTGAGCCATTTTTGGGAACGAGCCCCTGAGGCACACAAAAGATGAAAAATACTTCCATAGAAAGATTAATCACGTTTCTATAATGAGAATGACATCCAATACTTGGTCAGCAGGAACGATATCTTTTGCTGGCTGAAAAAATTGCTTCCCCAACGAAAACGTCAGCTTGATAGCCATTCTCTGCTACGCCCAACACATACATCTCATTAACTCTGTTTACAACTCGATAAGGAATAATCCGTTCAGTTTTCATAATCGAGATGAACTTCGCTAGCTGAGCAGAGTCCACCTTTCATTCCCAAAATAATTGAAAAGCTCTACGAGAAACATAAGGTGAGGTAAAGGGGACGGTGAAATGGATAAAGTGAAAAACCATTCATTGCTAGCATCTTCATAAGGTCTAATTAAACCTACATTCGGAAATAGATCATGGAGGAACTCAGAAAGCTACCTTTATGACCGAGATGGAAATTATCACCACAGTTCATTTGTAACACTGCGCAATAAACAAAGCTGACCTTGTTTTTGACAAATAAGTTTCATTTTCCAGGTCATGCATTGACGATTATCCTTTAGCATAACAAAGAGGCCAGTTTTGATAAAATATTATTTAAGTATGTTTTTTAGGGGTTGATTACAACATTGTGAACATAAAAGATTGTACAGGGCAATGCCTAGTTTTATTTGTAATATTTCGCCCAAGCAACATAGATTTTAAAATTTACTGCCAAGTAGAGCGAGTACATATCAAAACTTCTAACTCACAAAGCGTACAGTAAAAATGGAATGGTTTTACTTCAAACCAAGCCCCTTAACTTTTTCAGTGTTACGGAAGTGCTACTTAAAACGTTGTAATTTCAATAACGGATGCCTCAGTTACATTTTAACTCAGCAATAAAAAATCTAAAGCTAAAATGATACCAAAAGTGGACAGGTTTACGAAATCTAGAGTATCCTCTTAAATGCCGTAAAACGGCAATCAACAGAAATCTAAACCAAATAAGGCTCCTTGCACATCCTTAAATCCTCCTAATTAAATGTATAATCACACAATAAAGCCCAAAAATGGAAAGAAAGAAGATGCAAATGCATGATGAATTCCCAATAAAGAATCTAATATACGGGAAAAAGGAACGGGCGGGGAGGGAGAGAGAGGTAAAGAGAGGGAGAGAGAAAAAGACGCTCTTTTGGAGACTGTCTGGAAGAGGGCGTTATTGGAGGAAACTGAGAGGGAGAGGGGAGAAACGGAAAGAAATCGGGAGGAGCATAGAAATGGAGGAGAGGAGGAGGGATTGGCGGGGATTCGGGAAAAAGCAGCGATGCAGGAGCAAGATAAGATGGCGGTGGATGGAAATAAAAGCGAAGTGGAGGGTCGGAGGGGGTTGCTGGGGGAGCAGATAGCGGAGGGTAGAGTGGAGGAGGGGTGGAGGGAATCGATGGATGGTCCTCAGAAATTCCGTCCACGATCGCGCGCCGGAGAGGAGAGTCAGGTCAGCCTTCTAGGAAATGCTGACCGCCCATTTGTGAGGAGGGGGGGGGAGGCAACGGAAGTGGGAAGGGGGGGGGGGACGAGAGGGGGGCGCGGCGGGAGAGGAACACAGACTGTCTCGACGAGGAAAGAGCAGAAAAGATAAAGTGCAAAACAACCTTTTTTCCTCACGAGACACCCCACCCCGGGGCATAAAAAAAGTGTCTAAAGCTTTATTCGGGTGAAATTGAGACCATTGGGCACCTTCTCACGAAAAACTCTCCACTCCATGAATGTGAGATCAAGATTTGATGCCGAGTTTACATAGGCAAGGCACGATTGTTAATAATTACGCAAGTATAAAAGTAAAGAATGAAACTAAAATTAATTGAAGAATGGAAAAGAGTTAGAAAAAGTTTCTGCATCCGATAAACAACTTCTAATGGGCATATACTGTGGGCATAATTTTTGTTCAGATGTACGACTCATCAGATTTTTCCGTGTTGATTCAATGAGGAAAGAAACAAGAAAACATAGAATTGATGGATTTACCTCAGAATGGGGTCGCTTAACATATTTTATTTATTGCCGAATATAATAGAATTTGTAAAATAAAAAGACCCGTATTTTTCCGTTTTCTGATCCGTCAATTATTTTTCGAGTTATAAGCGGCGAAAACTGACGTATAACGAATTCGTCCAATCACAACTGAGCCCGCGAAGCTACTTCGCCTTATTGCAATGGGGGGACACAGTTGACTCTGCCAATAGGACAGTTGCGACAGCAAAATCTGTGCGAGCAGACCTTCCGAGAATCCCTCTCCACTCCCTTCCCTTCCACGAAAAGCAGTCAAGGACGGGAGGAAAATGACGTCAATGTTATCACAGCAGCTTTTTCGGTGGGCATCACCTTTTTCTTATTTTAATTTTTGATTTATGAGTGAATGGTTGTGGTTAGAAGATTAATTTTTTCACTAAAGTTCTGTTTTTGTTTCTATCTAACGATTTCGTGCACAAACTTGCGATTTCGGTTCCCGAGCAAACGCCCCTATTCTCCCCAGAAGTTGGGGATAAGGCAAGGAATTGGAAGCTCAGATTGGACGTCATCTACAAAACAAAGACCATGATAATAAAATCATTCGGTCAAACTCATATTGATTTATGTTAAAGCCTTCGATTCAAGCAGCATAAATAGGGAAGGAAGAAATATTCGACAAGGAATACGAGCAGCAAAACAAAGAGGAAGATAGGGGGAAGGACCGAGAGAGGCGTTCGGTATTGAGTGAAGGCGGGTAAAATCCCCCGACAGCAGACAAAGGGAAAAACAAGGCCAAGGAGTTTCGAGAGACAAGGGCTGCCCGAAAAGGGTAAGGGCCAGAGAGAAAGGGAGGGGGGGGATAACCTGATTGGGAGAAGAAAGGGCCCGTATTAGGAAAAGATAACGTCTCATTTATTCCCTAGATTGATTTTCTAAAAGGGAGCGAGTGAAGGTAGGAATTGGAGATGGGGAAAGTTAAGAGACGTCGGCGGCGCTTGATGGAACCGAATGGGAAGCACCACTGGTGCGCTTGGCTGGTTATTGCGCACGAGACAAACATACAGAGGCAGGGGGTGACCTTGAAGGAATTTCACAGGGCGCAATCGCAAGTGCCCTTCATTTGCTAACAGTCTTTGCCATACGAAATATTTACCGAAAACATTCTCATCCGTAGCATCCATGAAAGTTGCGCCATTGTGCAATTACACGTTCTTGAATCATTATGTTAGTACAATTTGAACTTTTAAACTAATTTTCCATTCAAATTCATAAAATTAACTACTTGAACTAACTACTATCAAATTCACACATATCTGATTTAGTTTCGCAGTTTATCCCGTTTTATACTTGGTACACAATCCATTGTTTTCCGCATTTTATTCATAGTATGTTTGACGCATCAGTATCAATCCCAAATATTTAACGATAAGTGTAAATGAAGTTTCACAGATTAGTACAACACGACAGAGGCCAATTTCACAGTTCGGGATGCGTAGGACGGTTTGTCAAGGACTGGAGAAATGCAGATTACTAACCACGTCGTCTGCATCAGCCAACCTATTGGCAGGTGCCAAGGGTTTCACGATTTTACCATCCGAAGGGGGTAAAATCGTGCTACTAGTTGCCTTGTGGGCATAACTAAAGTTATGCCCACAAGGCAAGTAGTAGCAGCAGTTAGTAGTCAGGATTCCTCCAAAATACTTCGGCCACATACGGTGTTCAAAGCAGAGCCCTTGGTTTGTGAAACCAGGCCCTCCCAACACCTGCAAATCAATCTCGCCAAAAAAAAAACGATGACTGAAGTGCCATTGATGCCTTGCCACTGATTCCAGATATCACAACATTGGACAATCCAAAACATCCTGAATGATCTGCGGCAGAATTAGGAAGCGGCCAGGCTGGAATACCAGCAGGTCGTTACACGGGATTCTTGGCATCGACACCGAATCGCCTTCGACCCTTGTCCTCCGTGTACGCGATAGATAACCCCGGTGATTTGTCGCTGCGCACTACAAACCACACTCCCAGTGACTTACCGAGGGGATCCGAATGAAGAAATGGATGCGTTTCGGTCCCCAAAGTTCCTGAGAAGTTGATTTGCCACTTAATGCCCTCTTCGCCGCCCTCCCACTCCTCAGAAGCGATCGCAAACGCGCAGCGGGGATAAAGAAGCGATAAAGAGGAGCGAAAGAGAAGATATATACACAGGGAGAGACAGGGAGGAAGACGAAGGGTGAGCGGAAGAGGTCCCCCGGGGGCACTGCTTCCAAATCGGACGGGAAGAATGGGGAGTGGAGGAAGAAGGACAGAGATGAGGGAAGGCTCGAGAAGGGACTCCGGCATGGGGACTCGAGGAAAGGAGATGAAACAGAGGGAGAAAAGAGTAGTCGATGCAGAAGCTGGGGGAGAAGGATACGAGGGAAGTGAGGTGGATAAGAGAGAGAAATGGTGGAAGGGTAGCAGGAACGGGCGTTCGCAGTGGGATGAAGTTAAGATTGTGCCAAGGTGCGAGGAGGTAACGGACTATCGGACAGCGTGCTGCATTTCAGAGGGGTCGGAGTTCCTGAATTCATCATCAATCCCCCTTCAAGAGATTGGCGATGACCAGAGATGCCCCAGATTAATTGGAATAAATGGCTATGAATCATCATCACCTACATCACAAGCCATCAATCCTATGGTTGAATTGACGCAGCTCTCCATTCGATTCTCATGCCATGCAACCTCTTCAAAATTACACAGGTCGTAAATTTCACATTCTCCAATATATGCTAAATAAATCTCAGGCAAAATCAACTTTCACGAATCATACCATTCAATTCTCTCTCGACTATTTTCTCATATCTCATAATAAGGTCGATTTGATAGTCCTGTTTATATATGATTGTCTTCGTTTTCGAGTTAAGAAAACTTGAAACTCGTTTTTTCCATTCTTCTTAGAACGAATGTAGAATACTAGATGTAACCATATTTACCAAATACAATGCTTTTCAGTGGTTTTTAAGATAGGTAGGTAGCATAGAAATGGTTCCAAGTTTGGAGTTAAGGAGGGGTGAGGAGAAAGAAATACGGTGTCTAATTATCGAATTCCTAAAGAAAGGTGCCAAAGGAAACACTGTTCCATTTAACGGACGAAATACTGAACGTGAAATGCTCTTTACATGTTGTCTCGAGGGACCTTTCTCTGTCTCCGCTGAGATACGAATCCAAGGTATCATTATGCTTAACAATATTCCAATATGGAAATTACTATCCATTGTATGATTATATAAATAAAATTATATCATATTAATTTCTTCAAGCTAGTAGCATTAAAGATGTAAGAGTTGGCTCGGGCATGGGTTTTATAAAAAAAATTCCATTCGGTATTATGAAAAATCATAATCCCAAATGTCTAGGACAGAGCAAAATTAGAAATTCCTACTTGAAAAATATGGTGTAAATACTACAACACTGACTCGCAAGAACTCAGCATCTAATCAAATTTTTGACAACCAATTTAGAATTGGAACTTGGACAACCCAAAAACCCTTGAAGCTCCACAAAAGGGCTTCATTTTCGAGCAGAATATATCAATACCGACATTAATGAGAAGAAATAAAAGCAATTATACTTTCATGATTCAAGGTTTGCTAAAAGTAAAGACCCTTGGAGAGGTAAAAGAAAGCGCAGACATCATATCTTGTGAATAACGAGTATTCTCCAGAAACGTAATAAAAGCAGAAGCAAAACAAAGAAATAACAGAATGGGAGAGAATTCAAAG
Source organism: Platycnemis pennipes (assembly GCA_933228895.1). NCBI lineage: Eukaryota > Metazoa > Arthropoda > Insecta > Odonata > Platycnemididae > Platycnemis > Platycnemis pennipes. Next base: position 131,467,775 of record OW121851.1, on the reverse strand, counting down.
ACTGCGAATTGGCCGCGAAAACTTTAGCTGAAACCCGCTTTAGCTACCCGCTGAAACTGCACAATAGCAAGATATTCCACAGAAAAAAAAATCATTCAACTTGACCGGGACTCGAACCCGGACCCCCTGATTCCGGAAAGAGGAATCCTTGGTAGCTCAACTGGTAGAACACCTGGCCGGAAATCAGGGGGTCCGTGTTCGAGTCCCGGTCTAGGTGAATGATTTTTTTCTCTGTGGAATATCTTGCTAGAATGGGAGAGTATTTGAAACAGGAATGAGGAAAGAGATAGCAACAAGAAGGAAGGACTAAAATAGTATCAGAGTTTGGGAAGACATAAATAGCTGGCAATCCCAAGCACACAAAGGAAAAGCTCGACGAGGAGAAAAGAAAGAAAGTAGAAGTGGGAAGGGAGCAGTGGGAAATGCTGTCAGATGAAAAGTTACGAGAGGACATTCTCTGTTTTGCTTGCCCAGCAGTATACAGGGATACATAACCAACGTCGATTCTCGTAAAAACGCGTTTGACGCGTTACACAACGGAGAAAATATGAAAATTCTCAATCAGAAGCCATCGAGCAGTCGGACACCATTGGTTAGAGCACCGCTCGCCCGAACGACGTGGAAGCAATCCACGACACTTCCATCAATCCCCACATCGCGACACGGATCTGACAAGCTCTTCACTCGACGAACGCCGAGAGATATCACGAACATCACTGATTGTTTCATAATAATAGCTTGTTGCTAACTCTTGACCAAAATGGTAGAATGCACTACGGCACCATGTCTTTGAATAACCAACCACTTTCCCACGCTTTCACTCTGTTTTGAAAAGTGAATCGCAGTATGTCATTGAATACGTCATTGGTGCTATGGTGATGACTACACCAGTCATGAAAAAGTACGAACAAAACATTTTTTTGCGCTGTAATACCTGGTGCATGGGATCAAAATAATTCATCCATTAGCTAGGCTTTCACCAGCAGTGGGCTCTTCAATTAAACATAAATTAAAAAAAGGTGACAGGTAATAAATTTGAATCACGCAATTACAGCTAATGCACTTAAATATCGCTAGCATGCCACTAACGGTTTGTCTGATAGGTGAGTGGGTACACTCCGTACACACGGTTGTCTTAGGGACAGAAAGCATTAAGGCCACAAAAGAAATCTGTAATGCTTGTACGCCCTCTAAGTCACGGTTAAAGAAACACTTGACCTACTACCATACTCATATACAGTGGTGTAATTAACGCTCTTATTTCCAAAGTGAATTCCCACATTATATGTTTTCATGATTGAAAGGAAAAATACTTACCCTGATAGCAAATAGAAATACAAAAGGTGGACATTTATTGTAACGATGTTAAACTTCCATAGGGATAGTATTGAAAATTATCCTTATGGCATTATCATCCTCTATCTTTCCACAAATATAGGTGAACATTACACAATATAATAAGTGGATAGCTAATTGTAACATGGGTAGCCAAGCTTTCAGTACATCTGAAAGCATAGATCGAATCCATCAAATCATGTGAACCGCAAATTTGCGAGCGCAGCGTAGTAAACACCGCAGTAGATCCTAACTAATATTTAACCTATTAGGTAATATAAAGGTCTCTTTTGTTTCCTGTGATTAGTTACACACGCCTAGAGCATGTGTGTAATAAACACCAATAAGAGAACATTTAGTTGCTTTACGCAGTCCATGCTGGGTAATAATTTATCCCATGCCCCCATCATGGAGGCAGCTTGCTGGAGGCCTCAATTGTTGCCTAGTTCTTTGGAAACCTATTATTTTCCCTTCAAGGAAAATAATCTGCTCTAAAATAACAAGATGCTAAGACATGTAATGACATCAAAAAATTGAGTAGGGGGAGCGGAGACATTGAAGGAAAAGATTAAAGAACGAACGAGAGAGAGAGAGGAATCGGCTATCAAAAGTGGAGGAGGAAGTAAAAACTTCCTCCGGGATCGAGACTACAGGCGAGATAGACCCTATCTCTATTTTCCGTGTCGTGATGGATTAAGGAGATAAAAACGTTGATTGGTCAGAAAGGAGTGGATGAATTCGTGGAGGATAAGGCTCCCCGGGTGTGGACTGATGTGGGTGCGGGGGGAAGAAAAAAGAAGGACGAACAATAGACGAGCGTAAAAGAGAGTGTGCGGGAGAGGATGAGTGGGAAGGGGGGGGGGGAGCGAATAGGAAAGCAATTTGTGGATGGCATCGGAGGCGTTAAAGGAAAGGGGAGGGAGGAAGGGGTGGGGAGACAATGAACGAGGGGCGGGATTATAAGGGGGCGAGGGGTGGGAAGGGGACGAGGGGTGATGGGGGCGAGCTACCTACCACCACAGCCACTACCCTTTATATAAAGACCCGTATTCTGGAGACAGAACAAGTTGAAGGAGGCGTTCGGGAAAGTTCTCGCTCAACTCCCAAGAAAGGCGGTGGCAGAGCGGGGGTGGGTTAGGAGGAGGGGTGGATTCGCGCCGAAGAAGAGGGAGGCTGGGGAGCTCGCAGGCGCGAAAGGAAGAGATCTCAACAAAGCACCCCGAGTACTAAACGAGTGCGCTCCGGACCATTCCTCAATCACAGTAAAAAGTACAGGTAATAGATTCGATACCAATGCATTCTCCGCCTCTCCCTAACAAATTTCACGTCCGAAGAAGGGAGGATACCAATTACTTCGCATGTTCTCCAATTAGTCATCGCTCAGCATATCATCAGCGAAAATTGGCGCGCGAAGTGTACTGAGATAGTACGTCATAGCTTCAAGTATGACGAGTAACAATGAACATGACGATCTTTACTAATTAATTGCAATAAATATAACGACCGCTACGCAGAAAAGTACATGTGATAAATGGAATAAGAGACTAAACGTGACAGGACCTGAGCACACGTTTGCAAGATGCAATTTTATTGGGGAAACATCAAAATTTCAAGTATAGAGTTAATCAAAGGAACTCGGTACTAAAAAAACGTTGCTAAAGGCAAAGAAATTAGTGTGTGGTAAGAATGTTGAAAATAAGAGGTGCCGAGTGGAGCCGTGGCAAAAATGTAGCAGATTATGAGAAAATTCGTTAACAGTTAAAAAAAAAACTAAGTTTGGTCAGAAGTTTACTCTCATTCCCATGAAAATCACAAAAGAGATGGTGAAAGGGTGAATCTGTATCGTTGGTAATACTGTAGAAATGATTAAGCAGACAGGAAGCGAGACGCTCAAATAATTACATGACAGCAAAGTCGACGACACACATTCTTTGTCGTTTCCTTTCAAGCCTAGTCCCACCTTCCGCCTCCGTTAATATCAAAGGCTAATAACGCCAGCGGACAAAAAGAGGCAAGCGGGAAGGGCCGCAAAGGGCTGCGGGGAGAGAAAAAAACATGACCCCGACATTTATTCATTAAATTGGCCGGCAGGAGGATGCGAGGAGAGACAGAGGGACGGCGAGGGCGTGGGAGGAGGAAAAGGAGGAGAAAGAGCTCCGCCACGCGGAATTTGAGGAAGAGAGAGAGAGAGGCAGGGGGCGGAAGGAAGGATGGGAGAGGGAAGCAGGTGACAAAAGGACGGAGCGATTAGAAAGAGTGGAGCGTCGGGGGAAGAGTTTCTCGTCGCTGGGATGAGAGAGAGAAAGGGGAGATGGATGAGGGAGGGCGAAGGAACGCAGTATGAACAAGAATCGCCGGTCGGAGGAGAGAGACCGTCGGGGGAGGCAGAGGAGGAGGCGGCACAGGTGAAAGCTCCCGCAAATGGGAGGAGAGGGAGCCGAGACGAGGGGCTACGTGGGGGTAGTAATCTGGGAGAGGGAGGGAGTGAAAGGAGGAGATGGAGGCACAGATAGAGGGTCGGAGTTTCAGGAGTCGGGAGGGAGGAAGGGTGGGTGCGCCAATTCTCGCCCACGAACGTGAAAGCAATGCACGATGCGAGCACCGGAGGGATTGCTGCCGGCTGAGCTGGCGGATACCCTTCCCGGGAGAGACACCTCGCTCTCCGACCCTCCCCGTCCACCCGCCCACTCACGGCTCCACTATCAATGTTTGGACCTCACCTCGCGTTTTATATATTTCCCCCCACCCCCCTCCTCCCTCTTCCACCGGAACCCCTCTCGCATTAACCACTCTCCCTTAAGATGGCGGGGATTCGCCGCCGGAAGGAATGGGGGCGTTTACTCGGAACCGAAATCGCTATTTTGTACACGAAATCGTTAGACGGAAACAAAAAAAGAATTTTAGTGAAAAAATTAATCTTCTATCCACAACCATTCACTCATAAATCAAAAATTTTAATAAGCAAAAGGTGACGCCCACCGAAAAAGCTGCTGTGATAACATTGACGTCATTTACCTCCCGTCCTTGACAGCTTTTAGTGCAGGGGAAGGGAGTGGAGGGGGGTTCTCGGAAGGTCTGCTCGCACAGATGCTGTCACAACTGTCCTATTGGCTGTGTCAGTCAGGCTGAGTCAGCTGTGTCCCCCCCATTGCGATAAGGCAAAGTAGATTCGCGGGCTCAGTTGTGATTGGACGAAGTCGTTATACGTTAGAGGTTGCACCACGCCCACTTTTCTGAAAAGGTTAAAAACATCAGTTTTTCTCCGCTTATAACTCCAAAAATAATTGACGGATCAAAAAACGGAAAAATACAGGTCTTTTTATTTTGCAAACTCTATTATATTCGGCAATAAAAAATATGGTAAACGTCCGTAAAAAAATATGGTACGTATTGCGGAGCGTCCGTGGGTGGAAAACTCGGTATCAACGGCGGCTGGTGCATGAAAATGTCGCTTTCGTTCGTTCAATCAGGGTGTGACACTGTAGGGGCAACTAATGGCAGGAAAAAACTCATGTGACGCAAAATACTACACGGGAAAATGTCCGTTACTTTCTTTCAAAAATAGCAGGACCCATGCGACTACTCAGAAATGGCCTTTCAACGATATCAACAAATTAGACTTTCATGTATTGTAACGGGTTGTCACATTAAATAAAGAGTAACTCATCCTCATTTGCTTCAGAACATAATGCTTTTTAGTCATTCGACAACCTCAAACAAACACATTGTTTAAAAAAATCCACACAATTAACTGCATATATCACTGCCTTTTTGGGGGTCTTCTTTCTTCGCTTACGTAAGGTTTTGCTTACCACTCCTTAGTAGTACCCACGCATTATTATAGGTAGTACTTATCATTAAAAAAATTTAAAAAAGAATGTGGCGGGTGCGAAGTCGAATATTTTTATTTACCAAGCGAATTTATGAACATAAATTTCCAAATTCCGAAGGTAATATACTTTTCGTAAAAAACGTGCATAAGGGAAACAATTTCCTTTTACCTACTTTATTATGAAAAGGACCATGCTTGAGAGATTTTGGAGATTTTTTCCAACAAACATGCAAACACCTCATTACATTACATGTACATTAGGAACATGTACTCAAAATTTCCAAGTGCCCACATATTTTCAATATATGTAGCTGAAATCTCCTATAGAATATTATCAAATACATTTTTAAATGGAGAGTGTGAAATTCGGACACCATGCTCCTCTAATCCCTTGATGTATTTCTTACTTTAACCTTGTTTGCCCAAGTTCCGACAGTAAGGCTGAACCTAACATCCTCCATTTCCGGCTCAAAATTATGCATAAAACATTGTAATTACCGCAGGTATATCAGCTTTTAAAACCTATTTAACTTATTTCTCTCCTAGCCGTGCCACCGAGTGGGTCCACCACTGGGATGTGGATGGTAAGCCAACCTCTAGATATAGAGGTTAGCTGCGAGATAAGCGATATTTACAGTAGTAGACATAAAACGACGGCATTCCGAGGTCTCTTTGCCTATCCCTGGGTAAGGTAGGCCTTTTAAATGATACGGACACCTGTGAAGATGCCGTGACGGGAGGCCGCCAACAATTATGCATACCATCATCCGGAGGAGAGGTGAACCAATCGTCTTCATATGAGAGAAGGTCGAGATCACAGTGGTCGGTACAGTGACATTCATTTCACTCACAGGCGTCGCGTAACATTTACGATAACAGCTGTAGTACTGCGATGTGAAAGTGAGGGGAAACCACCACATTATTACCCCGAGGAATCTCAACTATTCAACTTTTTTTTCGTTTTATCAAGACGAGATGAGACCCTGGCGAGTAAAATATTCAGGAGATAAAATAGCCCCTCTGTTAGTCCCTAAAGAAAACTGGAGAGTCATACACGGACCGAAGAATCATCCTCAGTTTATAAGAGAACCAAGTAGCACATCGGGAAAGCCATCGTTGACATCAAAAATAAGGCTTCAGGTGTTAATATCCACAGGGATAAAATCAGCATGCTGATATTCGTTGATGGCATAGCGGTAATGGCAGAGACAGAAAGAGGCTTACAGAAGACTTTAGTAAACAGTAATAACGCAAAGCAAGATAGCTGGTGAAGATAAATAAGAAGAAAACTTAAGTAAATGCATGTAGCAGTAGAGAAACACCCAAGACCAATGTTTAAGAAGGAAAACAAAAGCTTGAGGAGGTGAAAGAATATTGTACTGTGGATGGCTCAAGTCGTTCATCTGTAAAGAAAGCAAGCACATGAAAGTTACCAAGAATGGTGACACTGCCCCTTTATTCGTAGGTTTGCTATTTGTCGAGAGGCTCATCCCGACCGTGACGGTTTCTTTCCTACTGACTTTTCTTTCTGCAATTTTACATCCTCTTCGGCATATCATCCTCCTCGCAACATTCTAAAATCCAGAAAACTCAATTCTCAATAAGATACGTTGTAGGCTAGCCTTTGTAAATATGTTATAATAATTTTTGAGAAAGTTAATACTACAAGCACAAAAAGAAAAGTATGACTCGGACCTAGGATATAGTTTTTATATTTATGAGTATTTCGCGATCTTTAAAAGTTTAATTTACATCTATATTTTACAATTATATGAGACTAGAAGTTGTCCTGCTTTCACAGAATGCCAATTGAGTATTCAGTAAAGTTACTTCCTTAAAATCAGCAGACTGGCAGTCGATTCAAGTTCAACACAACGTTACATAGCAAATTAGCACTTCATATTAATTCATGCTCATCGATAGGAGAAGAAACGCAAGTTTAGAATGAATTACGAATCATCATTAATGAGTGTAATAAGGTATCAATGAGATAAATTGTACGATAAATATTCACACAAAAAAAATAAATCTTAAGTGTCTTAACGGGCAAGAGCTTCTGCGTGGTATAATTTCAGAAAATAATTATCAGCGATTAAATCAATGTATACACCAGCCAATGAATGTGAAAGACACGGGCACATCTGAAAATAATCTTTCCAGTTAAATAAGTTCATATTACGATGAATGAATTAATATTGACGCATGAAAGAAAAACAGGAAAAAAACACCACTGAAGGTCTAAATGCTGATTATTAATAATGCATTATGTAGCATATAAACTCATCTCAGATGGAAGAGATGAGCGTAGATTGGAGACTTTTGAAAGCGAGAGCGTAAAGAAGGACTAAGGTGGTAAGCTGGGTAGACAGGACGGCAAAGAATTAAACAGGGAGGGGAAGGAAGGGAATTCGAAGAGTAAATTCAAAGACGCCAGATAAAGTGGATTCAGGACACAGAGGCAAGGAGCTTCTGAATGCTTCAAAAGAGGGGAGTATGCATGGTGAGAAGGGGAGCAGAAGAAGATGAATGGGGATTTGGAATGGCATGAAGGGAGGCAGAAGGCATGACGGCTTTTTAAGAAGGAGATAACGTGGAGATTTTGCAGTATTTTGTGAGAGGTGAAGCCAGATATGGAACGTCAATGGGTACGGTAGGCTGGGAACTAATTTAATTACTAGTAACAGTGTTGTTGGTGCGTGCGATGGAAAATTATTTCGCAACAGACGAAAAAACAAATTATTTTAAGTGAATACTTTATATAGCCATCACTAAACCCTAATTCTTTAAAATTCATTCGCACACTTCATTTTTAATTATTTCAAAGCAGCTCACTGATGCTGACTAACGGCTTCTCTGGCCAAATGCTACGATGGCAATCATTGACTTGAGGCGTCGAAAATTCCTGTCAAATGATCTGAGCGAAATAGCACGATGCGGCAAAAACAATTAATCTACAGCTACATCTACACGATACCCTGCAAGCCACCGCGAGGGTGTGTGGCAGGGGTGGGTAGGTGGCAGGGGCTTTTAATACCGTGAACGAAAGAAATACAACCTCCTCAGATTCACTCCCAAGTTTATGCACAAGTGAAAGCTAAAATTGATCACAACACCAATTAGGAGCCATATACGAGTGCACTTATATTTTAATAAATTTTGCCTACACTTATTTTAAACCCTTTCTAGACGGAATTCAATCGGTAGGCCAGAAACTTCAGCAAACGAATGGCAAGCGAGTCTTGCCAAAGAACTTTTTACGAGGGCAGAAAGCATCTCGCACCCAATTCCTGAACGGATATGAGTTCTCCAAACATTTGCATCGGCTCCTGTACATCACGCAGGATCCAAGTACTTCAAGCAACTCAAAAGTCACCCTCCTAATTCATTCCCGAACCGTGCCGAGTGAGAGTGTGACCCTTTTCTCAATTCCCTCCAGAACTTTTGGAATGAGAGTAGGCAAATCCCTTTCTTTTCCAGATACATCTCAGGGGCTGCCATGGAAAATACCAGCACCGCCGACACTACTTACCCGACCCCCCTGCCTCACACCAATCTCTCGAAAAATAAAAATAGAGGAAAGTTCCGGCCCGCCCGCACACCCCCGCAACCCCTTCGACCCTCTCCTTCACGCACCATCGACGAGAGGCTCCCGATCTCTTCCGCTTCCTCTTCACTTCCGCCCCTCCCTCGCACAGCCTTCCTCCCAACCCCCGAGACCCTGCGTCGCTTTCGCAGGACGCTGCGAAGGGAGAAAGGATAAAGGAAGAAGATGCCGGGGGGGGGGGGGGTACGATGAAGAGAGGTGGAGGAGAGAGGATGGGAGTGTGGGTGGAAGTCCCTTCTTCTGGATGCCGGCATCGTTCCGACGGCCCTGCCATTGTGTCCCAAGTGTATCTGAGGCGCAATTTGGACCAAAAGGTGGATGGAGAAGGGGGAGGGGAAGGAGAGGATGGAGAGGGAGATTACGCGAGCCTGGGAGCACAGGCGGTGGGACGTCTTGAGGGGTAAGAAAGTTGTGTGTGGCGGTGAGGAGGGGGGGGGGGTGGAAGGTTCAAGGGTGCGGCATCAAGTCAAGAAAGAGGGGTGTTGGTGGGAAGAGGGCCTGGCGAGAGGGAAGGGGGTTGCCATGGTGAGACGAAAGAGTTCGGTGGAAATGGCGAGAGAAGCTCACGCGTGCGTTCCGGAGTCTTCGGAGGAGAGCAAAGGGGAGCAGTCTCTCCTCCGACCCTTGTCCAGTAAGTTACGAGGAATACGAAATGAGCAAGCGGACTAACTCCATCGCTCCTCACCCTCGCTTCTCTCCTCTTATTTCACGCCCAGTGTTCTATGACTTCCCTCCAATTCACCCTCCGGAGATTTGATCTGCAGATGAACACCGAGTAAATGAGGGTGAATCACTCCGTCAGCAGCACTCAGCTCAAAAGAAAAGTTGCGGCGGAAGATGTATCTTCATCTTCTCCTTCTAAGTGACTCTCAGATGATTTTGAGGGAAAATCAGAAGAAAGATGTCAGTACGTATAGGGGAGGATCGGTGTTTGAAAACTATGAATAATGATGATACAAGCTATTAATGCTGAAAATGTCCGCTAACAGGACGAAATGTCGATGGAAATATGACAAATAAATGCCGAGGAATGCATTATTTTAAGAACAATTTTACCACCACTCATGACTTAGCCGAGGCTACAATAAGCAGAGGATGTGTAGAACTATATCATTATTTCATTTTATGAATCCCAGACAGTGCCTTCAATATGCAGCATCATCATCATCATCATCATCAGGGGTCAACAATCCTAGGATTGGTTTGATGAAGCCCTCCCACTCCATTCTTCTATCGGCCAACCTCTTCATATCAACGTAAATTTTCTCTTTTACATCCTTCAAAACTTGTTTCATATATCTCATACGAGGCCTGCTTTTTCTATTCTTCCCGTTCACTTTTTCCTCGATGATTGTCTTCATCAGGCCATAGTGTCTCAAGATGCGGTCTATTAAGTTGTCCCGTCTTCTTTTTGGGGTTTTCAGCACGCTTCTCTTTTCTTTTACTATTCTTAAGACATCTTCGTTTGTCATTCAGTCGATCCATTTTATCTTCATCATTCTTCCATAGCAGCACATTTCAAATGCTTCTAGCCTTGACCTCTCTGCTGCTATTATTGGCCATGCTTCGCTGCCATGTAGTAAAATGCACCAGGTATATGTTCTAATGAATAAGCAGCATAGGTAATGAATGGAAACCATTAGAATGCGAAAAACATAAGAGCCCTGCAATGCCTTACGCAGCATTCATCAAGGTGTTTGGGTATGTCACCCATATTTACTGACATATTTACATCTACATCTACACAATACCAACTGAGTCACGACAGGGGCGTGTGGCAGCGGGCGTTAGCTTATCAGCCATTGGGTTAACGGAAACGAGAACAAGAGACAAAGGATGGGATTTGGAACGATAGAAAATATCTTCCAATACAATGTGGGGGCAAAAGTACACCTGACATATCATCCTCGAATTCAACCGATTTGAGTATTTCAAGTAGCCTAAGTATGGCGGCTAATCTACGAGTTTTCAGATCTTCACATCCAAGTTCCTCAAAGACCTGTTTGAAAATTTCTGTACGGTCATATGCCTCCTCAACAAAATGAGTTGCGTTTCTTTGTATTTTATCGAGTTGGATTGTTTGCCATATCCAAAATACTAGCTATATACTCGAAGTGAGGCCTAACTAAAACGAAATAACATCTTTCTTTAACTTTTTCATCCGAACTCTTTCATACAGTTCTTGTAATGAATCCTATTTTCTTCAACGCATTGCCGCATACATTTTTTCTGTTTTCGCCACGCCTGTCTGAAATTAAAGCTACTCCTAAGTGTTTAACATCTTTCGCTAAGATCAAATTTAATCCGCCGACATTCTATGAAAAGGTTTGTGTGATTTCTTTCACCAAAAGTGATTACCGAACATTTCTTAATATATAATTCCAATCCCAATATTTCTCAAGTGCCTCAGCAAATACATCACTGAAGCACGTGTCTAATACATCAATTCTGTAGGAGAAAATACTTTGATTCATCCGTATTTTTAAACCCTAAGCACCCACGCATAGCCCTAAGCGAGAATCAAGCCCCCAGACCACAGTATCAAATGTTCAGAGAATTACAATTCCCTTCGTTATTCCCATATAGTGATTCAAAGTTAAAAGCCATTAGAAATTTATAGTGTTTACAATAGGCATTGGAGAGGAGCGGATATTGAAAAGGAAATTCTTTTGCTTCTTTCTCTCCTCCCTCCTCAGCTGCCCTCTCGAAGATTCCCACCATCTAAGGTCGCAGTCTCCGGCGCTCCATGAAGACTGACAGCTCTCGCAAAATTTACTGCTCGATGATATCGTGTTTATTATATTTATTTAGGAATAAGAATAAGGAATTCATATGTGTTTGGTTTTCGAAATATGGAATAAATGGAACCAAAGTTCCAGCAGCGAGCCATCCTCGATAGAGTCCCCGCAAAAGGTATCCCAAGTTTTATACATTTTATTCAACACCTCCCACGCTCGTGTTTTTTCTTCAAAACCAAAGATGAGAGGCAAGAGTGACGACATTTCAGCAGAAATATTGCGTCTCAGTACCTAACTTACATGCCGACCACGAGAAGGAGCAGTTATCTGAATTTGGTACCCGCCTGTAAGGGGTTTTTACCAAAAACCGCTCTCTTGAGTTGAGGAGCAGGAGTTCTACTCTTCAACCTGAAGCGTTGTTCACCTAAAGACTAGTGTCAGCGCAGAAATTAATATGTACACTCGAGTTCTGATATAAAAAACAAAATAACAAAAAGACCCACAGAAAAACTAATTCCAAAATAACATTTTCGATTCAAGTTCTGCGTTATGCTATGGTAAATTCAAATTTTAAAACACACTGTAAAATTCTTACAACGTGTGTAACGTAACAAGTACCGGTTTAGGAGGCTATTCGAACGGAACCCCCACTTTCATGATTCGTAACTCAAAAAATTGTTGTTTCATTACAAGCAAAGGTCAAAATATGTTAGACTGACGTATTTGCTATGCATGTCTTCATCGCTTTAATAGTTTTTCTCCTTCATAATGACCCTTCTTTGCATCAGGATTTGAAATGTGTGCTCCTTCACTTTCCATGAATTACAACGCACAATGCACGGGGAAATAAATTGCAATCACAAGCTCTGCCCGAGCAATCGCACAAACACCGCATCAGAGAGATTCACTTGTTACGCAGAGTGACACTCGAAACTCCGATCTTCCATGCAATAAATAGCTCCGCAAACAGCGACAACACATTTAATTCGAGAAGAAATATTTTGGCTGCCACTCGCGACCACTCGTAAATTTCCAATCGCGTCAATTTCCACGGATTATTTTTTATACAACTTTGATAACAATGTCGTTGCACTGGAGAATTTGGGGAGGGACACATAATTTACACCATATTCTAGGGGTATATTTTAAAAATTCCTGCGAGGTTAAAACAAAAGTTCAGGAAAAAGCTCAAAAAACATCCATGAAACATTAAAAATAGATGCAAATCAACTACAGTTTTTATGGGTCATTGCTATGACATGCCCAATTAAAGAACGCAATGTAATGCCGAACTTACATTTTTTTACTTCGAACGATTTTACCACTGAGCTAATTAATGCAACTACACATTTCTTAAATGCGTGGTACACATAAAAAGAAATCAAGCAACTAACGTCAATAAATCACAGAAAGACAAATGTGGCATCTATACAAAAGTAGAACTTACACTATTATTGGTAGCATTGGAGTTATTTCCATAGATTTCCTTTCCTACCACTGCACAGTGAAAAATAAGAGTTATATATGTACTTTTAGAATGTATCATATCACATTAGTGATTTCCTCTTCTCATGAATAAAAACATATTTTATAGCCATCACAAAAGTACCATGTAACGTATATTCTACACAAAAACTGTCTGGTATAAAATCAAAACTAGAGACAATGAGGAGTAGGAGCATTTGGTGATATCCATTACAAGCTGCAGCTAAATCAACGCTCAAATAGCCATATAACTGAGCGGCTTCTCATTTGCCTTGCTGATACAATACACTTTATTGGATGGAAATTTTGATAACATAACGCAGAATTTCATGATAATGCCAGTCAAGAAACATAAAAAGAACGAAAACATGGAATACTCTGAATAACTAATGAAATAATCCGTTCATAGAATTTTTCCATCCATCAAAAATGGAGACAACTAATTACATAAAAATGGAGATTTGAATTCCTTGATGTTTATTATGCCTTCATTTTGCGGATGCAATGCTTTTGACGCCGAAATGGCCAGATATTTTGCAGTGCCAACCGTACACAGTTTATGATACACTCGGGAATATTACTTGAACTACGCTAACGAATACCGAAAGCTGAAGAAAAACCACATCTCTCTTTTCACTATTTTTCATGCTCGGGTGAAAAATAGCAGTAAAAGTTCAGATCCACTGGAGCTTCCCACTTTTGTCCTAAGTTCCACCGGAGAACAATGAGCCTCACCACACAAAAACACGACTAATATCAGGAAAATTAGGAAAACTTACGAGGGCGAGACTTAGAAAAAAGGAAGATAAAAGACACCCCCGCACCCGAGCAAGGAGACTGACCTGAAGATCATTCCTCCAGGAAAATGTGCCTCTCCCTATCACCTCCCTCCTACGAAAACCCTTCTGCAAACCCTTTCCTAATGCAAGCAATAACGCAAAGAGCCACAGAAAGAGCACAGGCCAAGTCTCGGAGGACAAAATCACACCCTGAAATGAACAGACGACGCACCGGAGAAGAAAAAACGAAGGAAGCTTGCAACAATGCAACAGTGTAAGGGGCAATGATCCGAAACATGGTGAGTGAAGAGATCCAACAGAGCGATCCATTACTTAAACCTCGCGCTCCAGAGGTACACTGGAGGGGCAGTCAGGGCAGAGGTGAAGGCGGATAGACTTGCAGCACACACACATACACATTTAGCTTGCTGAGAAAAAAATCGGAGGAGAAAATTCCCTCAGAGGAACTCTCTCTGGAGCGGAATACAGCACCCAAGACGTTCATTTTGTAGCGCCTACACACGTGAACGGGGCGAGGGAGTCAAGTTCCGTGAGGAGGGGGAGGGCATTGGATGTGACATGGGAGGGGGCGGGGGCAAAGGTGAGGCGCGGTTCCCAGGCAACCAACCCTTCCGCTCGGATTTCATTATATTTGCGGAAGCCGTAAGAGCAACAAACTGATGAAAGGGTGAGGAGGGAGAGGAGGAGAGGTGGGCGGGAGGGGATGAGGCGGAAGGGGAGGAAAGAAGGGAAAGAGGAAAGGCAAAGATCTGAAACGGTTGAGGGGGAGTGGGCCTGAGGGAGTCGTAAGGGAGATAAGGAGCTCGCGAATGGACGGAGAAAGAAAGACGGAGAGGCATTAAGAAGGAAGGCGAAGGAGCAGAGGACAGGGAGGGGGAGGAAGGGTCCCCAGGTGTGGGACCGAGAGGCGCGCTTCGCACTTCTTTCCACGCTCTTCTTTTGTTCTAAAGAGGGGAGAGGAGGGTTTATACGGACTTGTACGGGCGCCAAGCCGTTTGCCTAACGACCCGCCTACATTATAAAATAGGGGAGAGGGTGCAGGGAAGAATGGGGGCGGTAAGCCGACGGGCCACCGACTGTGGATGAGGTGGATGGACCGGCTTGGAGAGAGAACCGAGTTCAGTCCCCGGCCACCATTGTCTTCTCATTCTGCCAACACTCTCTGAACATTCCTACCGACATCCGACCCCGCTTCAGCCCTCCACCAGGTTTCCTTCCGCTCAAAACACGACCCTCATCCCCCTCAACCGTCAAGAATGATCTCTCAGGAACAAAGGGAAATCGTTGCGCCTCCGCTCTCCTTGCATTAATCTCCTGTTCCCTCAAATTATTTCCTTGCTCTCTAATCCTGAGAATAACGTTTTCTATTTTTTTCAAGAATTTAGGCACCTTACTTTGAGAATGACAGGAAGACTTTCCAGGAGGAGGATACATGATTTTCGGCAGTAATTTCAAAATAGTATACCTAAGGACGGGCCAGAATCTGCATTTAGATTTTTATTTTCACGTTATAGCATTTTCTACATTTTTACTAGCTATGGATTTCATTTTGTAGACAGTTCCTCTATATTTTTCCATTTTGTAGACAGTTCCTCTACCTTTATTTTAGATAGAGACGTAGACAGTGTTGTTACTTAATAATATCAACTCTTAGTAGATTTTGAGACAGTTGAAACTAAGTGGAATGCGCGTTCATTCAGTATCTGATGATAGAGAAAGCCTGTTGAAACATAAGAATTCTACGAAAAACTGCCATTTTCTGCTCATGCACATCATTACATCAACATCTTAAAAGTATTCAGCAAACCACCTAAGGAATGAGCGGAAAGGGGTGAATAATCATGAAAAATATATCATACGTTAAGATGACTCAAATACAAATTGCAGCTATGGAAACATGAGTGACATAAAAAAACTCACGCTTCAACTTAAATGTAGCACTGTAGATGTACCTTGGCAGTGACGCTCAGACGTCGAAATCGATCGGAATAATAAATCATTTTGTGGAATTGTACAAAGTTATTTTTCTGAACATGTTCAGTGCAACTAAATCCCACTAAGTATCGCCTGCCTCCATAGATATTAAATGTAGCAGTTATTCTGGTAGAAGATCTTGATATATTCCATTATATTGCTATTTTATTTTTAACGTTGATACAAATATGCCAATTGGAATACGCAACAACTCTTGTGCTTCATTTGAATTTGTGAGAGTGGCTAAAGAAAATTCGTGAACCTTAGCATTATCACAGAAATACTTTGGAAATTTCCACAGTAAGTTTATTACATCGACCCAGGTTTCCAAGTCAGTCCCATTATCAAGGTGAAGTTACAATCAACTGCGATCATTATATATAGGTATACATACAAGCCTCTTCTCCCACCCCCTCATCCATCTTATACATATATATAAGGCTCGCATTTGATTGATAATAGCAATGTCTTGCTGAAAACTGGGTCGGTGTAATAAACTTATTTTGGAAATTTACAAAGTGTTTCTATGATAATGCTAAGTGTCACAAATTTCCACAAAGTATCGCCTGATACGTTTAAGAAAAATCGTGAAGATAACATAAATTAAATACCGATAAATGGAACAAAGTTGATGAGAAGTTAATAAAGACCAAAACATCAAACTCATTCTTCAAAGGTGTTTTCGTGGTTCACAAAATTTGCCCGAATACCCGACCGATTCCGATTTTTTTAGGTATATAATCTGAATTTCAATCAAAATTTAATATCAAAATAAAACATTCCCATTTTAATTTGATTTTACCCTGATAACGAAGCACAATACCTACCTATATTTCCCTAACTCTGTCGCAATATGGTACGTCTGATTTCTCAGGAATCTTACCTTCGAAAGACGGTTACAGCGAAATTATTTCATATTCATGCAAATTAATTCATGAAAAACGATAAATGACGTTTGGAATTGGTTTTGAGTCCGTTATGTTTTTTCGTGAGCCACCCATCAAATACTCAATTCAATGCCGTCAAGGGTGGAACGTAGAGATTTGATTTGTATAACGTCAACTTCGCTCACCTTGACTTCGAAGCATGCAAAAAAAGCAATGGAATCAAGCCACTTATATATTTCATAGTACATTGGTGTGATAAGCTAATACATGCATTCACAACCAGCATAATAAATAATCAGAGTGCGAACGTAAATCTACGATAATTCCCCGTCACTCGCCAAAACCACTTACGGTCCACAAATAATTAATAACTTTGGATGGTCTAAACGGCTATTTATGCAGCAGTTAAATATTCAGCTAGCAATATTTCATGAAACATGGACTAGCAACTAGCTCTTCACTCCCAAACACATAATATTACTTTCATAAAGACGCCTGTTTTGTTCGTTTCCTAAAGGTAAAGCACTAAAGGCAAGATGGGAGAAATAATTCACTTTGTACTTATTCCACGAATTTATTTTAACCCAACCGGTTTTGACGTTAGCAAATCATCATCAGGGGTACAAGAGAGATATTGTACCACTGATGATGACGTGCTAACGTCGAGACCGGTTGGGTTAAAATAAATTCGTGGAATAAGTAAAAAGTGAATTATTTCTCCCATCACGCCGCCATTCCACAAAGTAGAGCCTGCAACAGTTGAAGTTTCACTAAAGGCAACGTAATATATTGCAGTTACGATAGATTAAACCTCAATAAAACTAATCTATTTCTCTTCTACAGGATTCAGGAAATATTTGTATAAAACCAATGACATAAAAAATAGGATGTGGTTATTTTTCTCTCTGTATTTTCATAAAACTAATTCATAAAAAGTAATAAACGGCTATATAATATATCATTAATGATTAATTTTTATCAATACCCAAAGAATTTTCCATGAGCTCATATTTCATCCAGTTAAGGAATTTTGAAAACTTTTGACAACTAGACTGCCAACAAAAAAAGGCTCGGCAGTGCTAGAAATGAGGTAAGCATTATGATGAGGACGTGAGAGCAGAAGGGGAGTGTATTCTGCTGAAATTAAGATTTCTTGGTGTGGCTGTGACATTCCCGCTCCCGGGGGAACCATTCCCTGCTCTCTTTGGGATTCCAACCTTCTGTGAGGGTCTCCCGGAAACATGAAAATTGCACGATTCAAGTTCCCGTGTCTCATTCGGAATGCGTTAAAGCACGCTAAACTTTGGTGAGAACACGATAAGAAAAGTATGAGAAACAGCTTGTGAAATAAAGAGTGTGGTTCGGAATGGCACTCTGAATGCTCATCGTAAAATATGAGAGCGTTACAGACACGTAGCCTGTGTCAATCCTGTATTTTGGTTTCCACGTCTGATAATCAGCTTCACGTGCTTAGCGAGAAGCTGTGGCCCACAATTATGCCTCCGCATCCAGAATTAGCGGGAGACCGAGAAGCGTAGCGGCTGTAATTCAAGAAAAACGGTAACCATTAACAATGCAGGACTCAAAGTTCTTGTAACATCAATGAAAAATTTAGTAGCATGGGGGATGCGTAGTCTTCCGCTCTACAGTGCATGAAATTATGATGCATGGCATAAATATAATGGACAAAACTGAGAATATTATAAATACTTGAGTACCATAAAATCTTCCATGAAATCCAAAAAGTTAGAAACTCCCTTATTTAATGGACAAAAACAAAAAAATCAAAGCCTCATGGTTTAGGCTTTTAAAATTTTATCCGAGGCGAATTAAAAAATTAAGATGGTCTCCGTGGTTCGGGAAATTAATTCCCGAGAGAGAGAGAGACAGACAGACAAAGAGAGAGGACGGGAGATAAAAATTAAAAAGTTTCCGCGTTCGGAGTTTGGTAAATATTAAACAAATCCTGCTTTCAAAAAAGTTTCTTCCAAACTTTATTACGCATTCAAACGAATATGAGACGGAAACACGGAGGAGTAAGGAAGGCCATTCGAATGCAGCGTCTTGAGTTGGGGCCGAACCTAAATTATACATGAGGACCAGGACCACAGGAGCGCCTTGTGAGAAAGGAGAGATGTGGGGGGGTGGGGGGGGCTCTTATTCCCCGGGAGGGGCGAGGGGGTGGGGGAAAGGGAAAAACGGGGGAGGGGGGGAAGAGCATTTTGGGGAACGAGAAAATGAACGAGTGGGTTGCTTCGAGAAAGAGAGGAGGAAAGAAATACACGCTCTCCACGCAAGGAACCGAGTATGGGTGCAATGTGGGGGGAGGGGGGGGGGGAGGAGGAGGAAGTGCAGAGGGGAGGAGTGTATCCCCCCTCCCCCACTTTCCCAACAATGACAACATACGAAACAACGGAAGCTCCGATGATTTTAGAAGTACGATCGTTTAAGAATGAATAAGAACGGAATGTTCACTAAAAATGCGGCCACAACCGCTGGTCAATTGATTATCTGAGTTTTGTACATACACATAAATGGAATCCGCAAGAGACATTTCTCATATGAGGAATCACTCAAATTTATAAACTGGGTTTATACCCTTTGAAACAATAGGGAATGCAATAAACACACCCTACAAATTTCAGTTTTTTTAAATACTTTTTTGTATGTGACCAAATTATGAAGCATGTTTTCTTGCAGCACCCTAGTTGCATGTTAATAGTACATGATTGATGACCTTCACCCCCTACCACACAACCTTAACTTTCAGGGGATCACGTAGATGTAGATGAGATTTTTACCGTAGATATAAAGCCGTAATGTTCGGTGAAGAGTTGTAAGCACGCCAACTCCGCAAACGAAACGTATTCCTATTGGCTGGCTCGATTGTGACGTGGAAAGTGCATGACGATCCCATGAGAAGGCAAAACGAACGCTCTTGAGAAAAGTGCTTCACGTGAATAAACAACTTGTGGATGAGAAACACAGTGATTTTGGTGATCTCTGCAATCTCTTTGGGTTCTCACCGCGTCGCAAGAGAAACCCGAAGAGAATGCATAGTCACAGAATCAACAACGCGAAAATCTTCGAACCTAGAGTGATTTTGGTGTTTCACAGTTATTTTCGGGCCAATTCAGGGGAGTTATCGGCTAATTCTAAGAAAACACTCATCAGCTACAACTTAGATTTACGACTAGCATGAAACAGTGAAGGTACTTTTTTCTCGCACTCATTTTAAGTCAGACAAGGTCACGCTACTCACTTTAACCATTTCAACGTCTTGTAGCCAACACCACATATGGAATCCCGGGGCAAGCATCATTGTTATTATACACTTTTCACATCATCATCAATGCGTTGGCTGAGAAACGCGTTATCGGCGCTAAACTCTAATCTAAATTTAAAAGTCTGTAGGGGCGAAATTCTTTTGCTCCCGAGGTTCAAACTCAGCACCACACCTATTACATATCGAATATTACTAATCAAGCGTAATGCTAAGTAGTGTGATCACTATTATTAGGAAGCTACATCGAGAGAGCCATCAATGACATCAAAAAGAAGTCTTCTGGAGTGACTATCCATGGAGAAAAAATAAGCATGCTGCAATTCGCTGATGACATAGCACATAGCACATAGCAGAGACAGAGAAGGATATGAATAAGATTCTAGTACCCGTGGAAAAGGCAATGGCCAGACATCAGCTGAAGATAAATAAGAATAAGACTAAGCTATTGGTGAGCAGCAAGAAAGAAGAGGCCAAAACCAATGTCAAACTAGGAAATCAAAAACTTGAGGAGGAGAAAGAATTCTGTTGCCTAGGAAGTCGAGTAACCAACGATGGACGAAGCAAGAAAGAAATAGTAGACTAGCCCAGGCAAAGAGGGTATTCTATCAAAAGAAGAATCTACTTGCAGCTGGAAATACAAGCGTAGAAGTAAGGAAACCATTCATCACAACATATATCTGGTTCATGTTTCTTTACGGCAGTGAGGCATGGACGATGACAGCAGCGGAGAAGAAAAGGGTAGAAGCATTCCAAATGTAGTGCCACAGAATAATGATGAAGAAAAAATGGATCGACCGAGTAAGTAACGAGGAAGTCCTAAGAAGAGTAGGAGAAAAGAGAAGTCTGCTGACAACTCTAAAAAGAAGAAGGCACAACTTAATCAGCCACGTCTTAACACACGATGGCCTGATGAGGACAATCGTCGAGGGAAAAGTGAACTGGAAGATTGGAAAAGGCAGGCCTCGTATGACATTCACGGAACAGGTTGTGAAGGATGTAAAAGAGAAGAATTACGTCAATATGAAAAGATTGGCCGATAGAAGAGTCGAGTGAAAAGCTTCGTCAAACCAATCCTAGGATTGTTGGCCAATGATGGTGATTATGGAAATAGAAAAAAATACTTAGAATTCCGGAGGTAGTTCTGAGGGTTTGACAGCTGTTTTACAAGCTAGCCTACCAGCAAAACTCGGATAGGAATGGTCAACAATCTGTTGCTTTAAACTTCGACTGAATCCTCGAAATGCGTTTGAAGCAAACACGCTTACCCATCACGCTAGAAATGTTTTGAAATCTCCCACATATTACGCAGGGTTGAACCAGGAAAACATGATTAGAGAGATGACAGTTGCCATGCGGGAAAAATTACAATTTTCCTCTTCCGGAGAGCTTAAAGAGATGACATTTAGGTCAAAATAGCTGTAGGTCAGTGAAATGCAATTAGCTCGTAAATGTGAATCGTAGTGGTGGGCGACGGCCTTCTGGAGCCCTCCGAGTACTTAGATCCCTTTGGATCCATTGTGCCAACATCCAACCTGCCAGCCACTTGCAGACAGGGGACAAGAGCAGCGCGGTACCTGTATGAAGGAGGGTCACCCATCCAACCTCCGTCAGGAACCCAACTTCGATGATCTGACGGGAACCGGGGTTTCGATGTGGCTAGACCTATGCAATTAACTTAGCTCGGTACACAGGAGAAAAAGCAATCAGCACTGCTCCTATTCACAACGCATCTTGCATGCGTAGTGTAAAAATAACGTCGCGGGCATAAACAAATGCTTAAATTATTAATAAAAATTGCATGCCCTACCCAATTCCTTTCGTTCATTGGTACAAGGCTGGAGAATTCCTAAATATTAGTCTTTCCCACATGCAAAAGTAGCACATATAAGCACTTACAATTAGTAAAGATTCTTTGCCAGATATATTGACCGACAAAACACTGGGTTTCCTATATTGTAGTCACATGCCATTTGTATTGAATTATTTTTGTTCATGAACAACCCAGCGATTAACTAATAAAACATTGCATCAAAAGTATGACATCCTTAAAAAATGTACAATACTTCAATTTTTAAATTTTTGAATGGGTCATGTTTAACTGCGTGAAATGCCCCCCCATTGCCGAAAGAAAAGAAAATTAACTTTTTAAATTCCATTTAAAATTTATTACTTGCGACTATTCTGTAGTTAAAAAAATGTACTCGCATCGAACCAAGAAAAAAAACGCAGCGAATTTAATACGATACAATACAAAATGATGGCTAAAAATTAAAACTGAGAGTAGGTACGTTAAGTAATGGCAAGCTTACACTGAAGTCACTTCTTTACGGTCCTACTGAACTTGTGTACATGAAACGCACCAGAACGAAGGATAACGTGTATCAAATAATCCTCTGGCACGTGAAAAATTTACTTTTAAATCATCTGTGAAGCCAAAAATATTTCCTCAGTTTGCTGGACAAACAATAGTTTAAAGCGCATAGTTAGCATATTCATGGGTGAAGAACAAGGCCTGAGGGAGTCTTCCTTCAATATCAGGGCAGGACAGAGAGCGTAATAAATAGACGCCTCACATCAAACTGAAAAAGCCTCTCAGAATATGCAAATGCAATGATGAGACAAAGGAAAATGGTCGTCTTCACACCGATAAAGCCAGCGATTCAATCAAGCGATCCTGACATACCGCTCGAAATGTATTTGCATTCAAAAAGGAAACCGATTCAAATTATGGAGTAATATTCAACTGAGGCAGAATGATACAGTGCAGTGCTTAAAAGGCCATTACTGGGTCTTCAAGGATTTTTTAAGCTGGATCTAAAAATAAACTCCGAGAACCCTTGCGATGGATTTAATTAACCTGCAGCAGCTACAAAAAAGCCACCTGAACTCTCACAAAAGTAAAAATCCGTCTTCGCGCCGACCTTCAATGCAACGGGTGACGCTTCGTCAACCTCATACCCATTAAATTTCATTCAGTAATGAGCAGTAAATGCAAAGCAACGTAGTTTTTTTTCTCATGCTACTTCTTCTGTGTACGTGTAAAGCTAAATGTCTAAATGATCTCACGATAGAAGAAAAGTGTAACTCACTGCACTCACATGCAAGAACCCTCCTAAAGCACTTGACACTGTTTCACACCCAATAAATATTAGAAATAATGAATTCATTAACCCTAATTTCACCCAATGAAAAGGCAAACCAAATAACTGTAATAACGTTATTTGAATGCTCCTTCGATAAATATGTAAAAGCACTTAGAGCCAATTTTTTTTCTGAGACTATATAGTTCCTCTAAACAGAGTTGCTTATTATTACAGCTCTACATATTTTAATTAATTTACAGCAAAGTCAACGATTAATCTATAAAAAGGGTTTTATTATGACTTTGGTAATTGTATGCGAGGCAGATATACTAGAATGAGGCAGATCTTGGCCATTTAATGGATAGTTAAGATATTACGTAGCGAACAGACGGATGGAAATGCATGGAATCCAGAAACAAAAAAACTAGTATTTAAGACCTAATATGACACTTTTATAAGCGTCATCATGAATAGTAAAAATGAAAGCTCTGAAACCACTCTTAAACAATTACCTATCATCGCAAGTACAACATAAAAAGTAGCTACGCTGTCTCACTTTCATCAAAATAGTCTAAGATTGATATATCAAGACTGAAGTGCTCGCTCGCCAGCGATCAGGAAGTCTCACGCGCATTTAAAATTTCCCTCGACGCAAATCGCAAGCACGGGCAAGAACTCGCGCAAAAACCCCACGCCGCAATTAATAGCCATGAGTTCGACGTTAACTGAGACACACACCCGGGAATCTGCGTAAAAACAATAAAGCATCGTAATCCTTGTTCATCCCCACGGATCCCGCCCAGCTAAAGGGCCGAGCCCACATCAATCTTGGCCCCCCGAGGAATGAGGAAAAGGCATCTCCGGGCACCGCCGAGAAAGGTTGGGGCCCTGGGGCTTGCAATGCACATCACGGCCGGGAGACAAACGCCGGCGCTTTCAAAAAGGCAGGGCAGAGGACGGGCAAAACCTCTTTCGCCCCGGCGTCCAGCAGACCCTTGCCCTCCTCTCCCACCCTCTCGCGATGCCCCCTCGATGGAAAGCCATGGGCGAGGCGACCGCTAATAAATACAGGAGAGAGAGAGAGAGGGCCTCCCCGCTCTTCGGAGAAGAGGCTAATCTCGCCGCGGGCGTCCCAAATTAACGAGCCCGGCCGGACAGGGGCGGAGGAGAGGGGGCCGCAAATGGTCCCAAGGGATGAGAGCACCATCGAGGTGGCGAGTGGTCGCAGCAGAGAAATCAGAGTGGACCCAGGGACGACTCCTAGGGTCGACCCCGTGGCACACAGGATTATTCCTCAATTTCCTGATGGACAGCCACTTCCTTGAATTTGCCATCTGGTATTAAGGAGGCTCCACCGAATTATGAAGTAGATGTCATTTTTGAGAAAATTTCAGGACACACAATATTTTGGCCCTTCTATCGATTGGCAATAAAATAATGAGGTCTTTCCACAATATATTTGAAGAAAAAAGATGCTGAAAATTAGCTATTTTATATGTGGTTATATGGCAGAGCATGGCTTTTGCAGTAAAATTTGCCGATTAATAATGTAAAGAGAAATGTCGTTTTGACGAAAAACTAATGTAAGGTGCACAATTTTATGTATAATTTAACATTGTAAAAACGTGCTAGCCTTACCACATTTGTTTAATTGATATTAATAAAGGTTTGCTCAAAAAAAGGAGAAAACCCTTAGTTACATGCAAGTGGAGCTACAGTATGCTGTTATCATTGACATCGGTACTTGTGACAGAACGTGATTACAAGCGTATTTACTAACTTAATTTAGGAATATACCTGACCAAGGTCCTTCTTATATTTTTATTTAATTTAAATATTTCATTGGTTATTGACATGGTATAATTAGTATACCAATACTTACAACTGGTAGCAGCGTCGTTGTTGCCAAACAGTTTTTAAAATATCAATATTAATAAAATTAAAAAAGAGAGTTGTATTCACAAGGGAATGGTTTAAAACTAAGTAAGAAAATATTTAACTTATTTTAGAATACACTTTAGCGGGATTGAGCATGTATTCTCACTTTATAAATTAAACGTGGCAACAACACTTCAGTCACGTTTCGAAGTCAAAATGAGTTAAAAGAGCTTGTAAAAATTAGAATGTAACTACAACGAGCTATGCAATAGCATACTCATATAATTATTGTGTATGTGTTATCATCCTATGGATGATTTTCCATATAGGTGTTTTTCTGGATCTGTATTTATTCATTAAATAACATAATAGCTCTTTTACGGGAGTTTGAATCGCGGAGTCACGGTGGAACCTCCTTAAGGGAGCACTTTTTGACGAAATTAAAATTACTTTTCGTTCTGAGAGTTAGGTTAAAGGCATACATACTATATCCTCAAAAAAAGAACGGCAAGCAGGAAAAATGGCAAAGGACGGCCTCGTATGATACACGTGGAACAAGTGATGAAGGATGTGAAAGAGAAGAAATACTTAAATATGAAGATGGTATATGATAGGAAAAAGTAATGAAAACCTGCGTCAAACCAATCTAAGGTTCTATAGTATCAGGCTCAACTAGGTGGAAATTGAATTTCGTAAATGAAATATTAACTTTGTTTTCTTCCACAGATTTATTTTCCTGGTACGACATGTTTCGACACATCGGTGTCATCATCAGTACCTGATGATGTCATGGATGTGTCGTAACATGCCGTGCCAGGAAAATAAATCTGTGGAAGGAAACAAAGTTAATATTTCATTTATCAATCTAAGGTTTGTTGACTGTTGATGATGATGACTATATCCTCATACTGAATGACACGGTTAAGATTAAGAAAATCGCAAGTTCTTCCCTCTTTGTGATTACTATTCAATTGTTGACACCACATGGAGATAATTAAGAGTTTTTTCTGTTTTTTGCGTGTCTGCATGAAGCATTAAGTTTTAAAAGCACATCAACATTTTTTCCAGAATATTTCCGTGCATCTGTAGTAGCATTAAAATATGTATCGTGTGTCCTAGAAGCTAGTAGAAATGATAATTATCTCTTAATAAGTTGTCTTGTAACCATTACAGAATGTGCGCAGTGACTGCTTAGTGATTTTTCACCCCCTGCCGAACACCCGCGAGGTGGCATGCAGGGTACTAAGTAGATGCAGATGCATGATTCTCAATCTTTTCAATTTGTATTCCCGTTTGCTCTGCATCTTAATTGCCAGTGCCAGCCTTTCTAGATTTTCACTTCACCTCAGCTCCAACTTCGGTTTCGCTTCACCTCCGGCAATGACTCAAAGAGGTCCTGGGACAGGTCCTCAGCCGAACAGCCTTGTTTGGTGGCTTAAAACCCTGCCAGCCACCCGAATTAAACTGCTGATGCGGCTGGCTATATGAGTAATGAAAGCGATAAACAAAGAGTGCAAATTTATATCCGAGCAGGCCAAAATTTTCCGCCTCCAATCGGATCTCTTCTCTTTCCTCACCTTCCTATTTTCCGTCAACGCCATTTTCCTCCGAGACCTTTCTTTTACTAAACTTTCCAAACAGTATGAGATCTTCGCTTCCCTGTGCATTCCTGTTTACCTTTTAAATTCCGTTTCAGTCATTCTGCCAAATACATCTACCCATAAAACTAGGTGATAAAAAATGCTGGAAAAGTAAAGCCAAAATAAATAAATTATACTACACCCCATTCATAATTCTATTAATTATTCCCGATATAATTATGCACTTAACTGCAAGGATATCACGGTTATAACTGACTGAATCAGAAAATAAGCACAGCAACATATATTCACAAAATGCTTAATAGTATTTCATTATACACCATACTTTAGTGGTAACGTATACCCAATTTTAGGGGGTGAAAAAATAAGTCACCCACAATTATTAGACGCATAATTCAATGAAATAGTATTTCTCCATCTACTTCGTCCTTTCCTCGTAACCGCAAGCCTATTACTTTCAGAATCTTCCCCCTCAACTGGCATTTGGGTTTTCCTTCCATTCTATTTTTTTCCGAGCCGCTTTTGTTCTCCCTTTGAGCTTTATCCCTTACAGATCTCACCACCCTCTGCTCGTACATTCTATACATTTATTCATTCCATTGTTTTCGACAAAACCTTCCTCACTACATCCTCTTCTAAACACTTCACTCCTTTCTCTTTCCAATAACGTTCTACCAGCGATTCTCCGAAAATTTCAACTGCGTAATTTCAAGTAATACCAAATGAGGACCACCGTTTGAATTCAGTATTTTGGAGAACTTTTGAAACGCTCAGTCAACATTAAATTCCATGACCTTCCGTGAGCCAGATTTCTTGGAAGTCACAAGATTCTCAGGGGAAAAACTGGCCTCCCTACCCCGATGCTTGACTTTCACTCTCCGCTGGACTAAGTAATGAGCTCTACCCTTACTAATTAAGGAGTAAGACTCACCCATGATCTTTCTTAGGGTAAACTCATACGTGAAATAATGGGGCAAGCTAATCGTAAACTGGGATTCATCAAAAGAGTGCAGGGTAAATGCGACGAGCAAGGACGAGAAATTAGCTACTTTTCCCTTGTAAGACCTCATTTGGAATACGCTGCTAATATATGGAATTCATATGAAATAGGCCTAAATAGTGAACATGAACGTGTGCAGCGAAGATCAGTAAGGTTTGTAAAGGGACGGTACGATAATTATATTAATGTAACCAGTCTATTAAATGAATCAAAATGGGAATCATTGTGAAATCGCAGGTTGAAATTTGCACTTAATCCCTTGAATACATTCCAAGATAATATTTTCCCGTATGACCTTAAAAATATTTTGTGAATTCCAAATTACTATCGTAGACTGGACCATAGTCACAAAATTAGAGAAATCGATAGCCGAACTGACAGATTCATAACATCCTTCTTTCTTCGCACGGATATGAGTAGTGGTAAATAAGTCCAATAGCATAAATAAGAGTGCATCAATGGATAGCATAGGTAGTTGCACGTTGGTATAAGAACTGTAAGCTGAGCCAAGAAACAGCATGTTCTTGCATGCTTGCTTTGGTATTTTTATCTTATTTTTTAAATTGAAGTTTAGACTAGTATGTTATTACAAATCCTTTTTTATGCATGATATGTAATGAATTTTTGGTGTGTTCTGCCACACATCTTTATGCTGGTTTGCAGGTTATTATGTAGATTTAGA
Organism: Platycnemis pennipes; assembly: GCA_933228895.1. Taxonomy (NCBI): domain Eukaryota; kingdom Metazoa; phylum Arthropoda; class Insecta; order Odonata; family Platycnemididae; genus Platycnemis; species Platycnemis pennipes. Next base: position 131,439,590 of record OW121851.1, on the reverse strand, counting down.
TGAATCATACCGAAATTTGTGTTGGAAAATATGGCTGCCGAGGGCATAAGACAAGGAACATGACGGGCGACCTATAAGCTATTGGATGAGGTAGGGGAGAAAAAGCGGGCGGAGGACGCTAAACTAGGCAGCAGATGTGGCTGATGAAGGGTGAGTAAACTTGTAATGGGAAAGCACTGAAAAGTCATAGTGACGCCGCGAAGATCGACAAGAAACACATAGAGAGTTTCGACACGAATGTAGGAAAGAAATTCGGATTTTTACGAATGAAAGTTTAGAGATTGCCCAACACTCGAAATAAGTGTATTAAGTACTGGCATTGCACCTATTTATACTGAAATCCAGCTCAAATGTGTATGGCAGGGGGTGAGTACCAAACATTCGCTACCTAATGCACCATTTCAACTATAGGTTATTATACTCCGTATTTAAGGAGTGATCTCGATAAATACCACACGAGGCACACATTACCAGTTCTATTTTTTTCATCCAACGTACGAAGAAACATTTGAGAAGCACTAGATACACGTACTAAACATCTTAGTATTTAATTCAGGTATGCATATATCCTAAAATAAAAAATCCAGCATTTTAATTTCGTCCCTGCTTGTTTCATTAATCCCTATTAATCTACACTACGTAACTTCAATTCCACTTCAAGGTATATTTATCTCATGAATGTCATAAAACCAGTCCATATATTTTGTTACTGAAAATCGCTTCTTTTTTGCTGACTATTGCATTCTGAACCGCAATAAATCCTCCCCCTTCCGATCGATCCCCTCGATCTCTCATGTATACCTTAAAATTTACGGGAAAAATTTCACTGTCTGTAATTCCACAGGAAGCCAAATTTCGGTTCCTATAATAATATCATAATTAGTACCAACTAATTGCTGATGAAATTCTGGTAACTAGTTCCTTAAACTAAGATAATTAACTGCATATACAGATCATTCTTCTACGTTACTATTGTTGCTCTATATATTTCTCTGGTTTATGTTTTCTGAGTTTAGGGGACAGTTGCGGTTCGGTGGATCGTGGGTCTCTTTATGCTAAATAATTTTGCCATTTTTCTTTGCTTCATTCCGTCCTGCCAAACCAACATTGAAGGTTCTTATCACAATACACCAACTTTGGTATAATTCTGTGATGCATGTGTATCAAACTAAGTTACAATTAAACAGCCCCTACAAATACCAGATATCAATTTCTCATAATTTTAGCCCTCATTCCTTAAGAACGAGAAATACCATTTTCACAAGAAAAGGTCAAACTCGTGGGTCAAGAATTAGGAAAAGATTTCAATGAAACCATTTGCTTTCAAACGGCCACGATATTAGACCTTCTTGCTTAATGGATATGCAAATGTGAATACTTATTTCGACTGGCGACAATCACCTTTCAAGAAACATATTATCTTTTCCACGTTGATCGATAGGCGATGAGCGTGACACGATAAGAAGAGAGAAACATTCTTGAAAAGTTGAGAAGTAACCGAACCATGCAAGAAACACACTTAAGAAATGCCTGGACTAGAGAAAATTTATAGTAAAAATTCTCAATCCACGAGCACATTCCAAGGGTAGTTACTAAGGATAAGTTGTATAAAAAACAAGAAACGCGGGAGAAGAAAATCTTCTTAGAGGCATGGGGAGGGTTGGCATTGCCTCCTCTCGGTCGGGCGGGAGAAGTGGATGGAATCTTTCTGGACGGATGAAGAGAAGGATACGAGAAAGGTGGAAACGGAGAGAGACTGCAGAGCAAGGTTTGTGTGAGTGCTGGGATTTAAATGAAAAGTTGGATAATGAAGTTTAAGGGGCTTTAATAGGCGAGGCTTTTGCACTCAGGGGCAGGGTGGGAATCTCTTGGAGTTGCTTCGCTTATGCTGCTCCTTACCCATTCAGGAATATATCCTAGGACCCAGGGATATATCTCTCAAGCAATTTTCTTTCCCTTCTTGGTCGCCTCTAAGATGTGTGGGAACGTTCCAACCAAATTCCTACATTATGTATTTGTGCACTTTACCATTTACTTCAAGTTTAAATCACGGTTTTTCTCTCGTTTTCCCCAAGTTAAACGTGACGCTATACGGGGAAGTCTCGTCGGCTACCTCCCTCTCTCTTCCATTCTATCTCAAATACTTAAACGAACTTGTCACAGCTGAAATATGAAGCTCAAGCCAGTGTGATGAATATTTCCCCTGTGCCACCCACCTTAATGGTGGCTTGCAGGGTATTGTGTGGATTTAAATGAATTCGCCCTATGGAAACTGCTCATGTCCATCCACGCATCCATCAGCGCAATTTCGCGGCTGAAGAGGCGACCGACGCCTCGGTCGTGTTCACCCGAACCTCTGGAGGAGAAGCACGAGGGAAAAACATCTGCCAGCGCGTGATCCTTCGTGTTGATGTCATTTCTGACAGACTACTCCTAGTTAGACCAGGAAAACAAAAACTTGGGGAGGTGAGAGAGTACCGTTAACTACAAAGCCGAGGAAGCAGCGATGAACGAAGCAAGAAAGAAATAGTCAGGAGAATAGCCCAGGCGAAGAGGGCATTCTGACAAAAGAAAAATTGACTAACAGCTGGAAATACAAGCGTAGAACTACGGAAACAATTCATAAGAACATACATCTGGAGCATGTTTCTTAATGGCAGTAAAGCATAGACTATGACTGCTGCAGATAAGTTAAGGGTGGAAGATTTGAAATGTGGTGCTACAGAATAATGAAGAAGATTGAAAGGCTCGACCGAGTAAGAAACGAGGAAGTTCTAAGAAGAGTGGGAGGAAATAGAAGTCTTTTGATAACCTTAAAGCCAGGGATGTGACCCGAAAAGGCACTTTACGTTTCATGCCGTACCTGGGAGGCACCCGAACTCTAGACCTGTCACACTATAGTTTATAACTTCTTAAAGTTAAACATAAATCACAAAGCTATGTTCGTTTCTGTGCTGCACTAGTCGCGTTGATGAAAATGTTTTTTCATCTGAGTCATACGATAGATATTAACCAATTTACATGCTTTAGTAATTAAATGTACATTAGACTGGCTTGGTTTACTAATTCACATAAAATGGTTAATATATATCGTACAACTGTGTTCAAAAAACCATTTTCATCAACATGAATAGTAAAACACAAAGATGAACATAATTGTGCGATTTATGCTTAACTTTAAGAAGTTATAAACTATATATATATTTATAGTATAGTGACAGGTCAGTTGGTGCTATAAACCACCCGTGGTGAAGGGTTGGGTCTCCTTCAACGCCGAGGCTCGGACTCGGGTTCGGGTGCCTCCCAGTACGGCACGAAACGTAAAGTGCCTTTTTGGGTCACATCCCTGTCTTAAACACAAGACGGGAAATTTTAATAGGCCTCATCATGAGACATGATGGTCTGATGAAGACAATCGTCGAGGGACAAGTGGGTAGAAGCCTCGCTACCGCTATGTAGAAAAAGTGATTAGATATAGACAAGAGAAGAAATTGGTAAATATGAAGGGGTTAGCTGATGGAAGAATTCAGTGTAGACCTGTGTCAAACCAATCTAAGGATTGCTGACTGTTATCGATGATGAGAGTATTCCGTTTTACTCATCTTCTGAGACACTATAGTTGCTTGTTTGCATGTTAGTAGTGCATGCTTGGTGATCTTCACCCCCTGCCACACACCCTCGCGGTGGCTTGCAGGGTATCGTGTAGATGTAGATGTAGATCTTCCGACACCATTCTTGAACGCTCTCTTTAAAACACCATTCCTCTCTCATGATTAGCATACCTTCAAACTTCATTGATCCCATTTTGATAGAATTGTATCGTGGAAGGCGTAAAGTTGGCTTGCTGACCGGAGGACCCGGATTCGAACCTGGGAGAGGCCTCTTAATGCGTCTTGCGAAACCCAAACTGTATAATTTTCTGAGTACCGTATCTTACTGGGAAAACAGAGGTGAGGCACGAAAAGAACAGACTCCCCTACCTGATGGGTTAATTTCACACGCCGTCATGATCCTTTCCCCAATTGCACGGGTCTTATATCATACAACGACAACATAAACTTTCTGTTAACCTTTTCTTGGCGATCTATGTCCCCGCCAACTAGACCAATCTTAGGGTTGGCCAGATCTTCCAATCCTACCTTAATTGCCAAACAATTTCCTCCCACTGTATTCTTTAATCATCGACATCGGTCAACAATCCTGCGATTGGTTTAACGCAGCCTTCCACTCAATTATGCTATCGGCCAGCCTCTTCATATTAACGTAATTCCGCGGCTTCATATCCTGCACGACCTGTTCCACATATCTCTTACGGGGCCATCCTTTGCCGTTCTTGTCGTTCTTAAGATATGGCCGATTAAGTTGCCCCATCTTCTTTTTAGAGTTTTCAATCACCAACTTTAAAAACAATCGCCTCCAATTCCTTCTCATAATGTCCTACACACCTCCAACCATTTCTTTCTGTCGATTTCATTATTTCCTCACGTATAAAGAACCTCCTCATTTGCCTTATTTTCGGTCCGTCGCACATTCTCCAAATTTCAAACTCCGTCAATTTTTCTCACCCTCTTTACCAACAGTCAACGCCTCGAACCTATATAATGACACATTTTACACATGAAGCCCTTTGCTTACCTTTCTTGACAACTTTTCTCAAGGATCAAGGCAAACGAAAACTTATTTTCTCTGATTTATAATACTTGCCTAGTGATGGATAATCCTCTTGCAGGGCGTTATGTAGATTTAGATACAGATAAAGGATTTATCTGCATCTACATCTACACGATACCCTGCAAGCCACCGCGAGGGTGTGTGGCAGGAGGAGAAGATCACCAAGCATGCACTACCGTCACGCAAACAAGCAACATAGGGACTCATGCAACTAGATTGTTAGTATCTATAGTATTTAAGGGATTAGTACATGAATCATGCACTACAGCCTACTCTAAAATATTTCCCCTACCTATCCCTTTGCTATGCTACCTATTGTGTTCCCTTATAGTACGGGGGAAAAATGCCATTTGAATCTGTCAGTACCACAATCTACCTCTCTAATCTTATTTATCTGGTCTAATCTATCATAATACGCTGGTGATTTTGATATGTTCCTAACATCTTCAGTAAAGTTATCCGATTGAAATTTCTCTAATAGATTTAATCTGTACTTTAACCTCTGATAATGATTCTCACCCTAATTCTTGTCAGGATTCGTCCTCAAGCTCCCTCCTGTTCATTAGCGCATCTTTTACTATCGCAACTCTCCCTTTAACGTCTTTAGAAGTAGGTCATCCACCTTCGTACAAGATGGAGTCGTGGTAACTAAACCATTTTACCTCTTTAATTCTGTACCAAACTACTTTAATGTGTACTTTATATTCCGATTCCTTGGCAAATTCCACTGCGCTGGTCTCCTATGTATATATTTATACATGCCCCCAAGATCAGCGAGGAGAACTGGGATTCGAAGCGCAGATACATTGCACGGGTGGGTGTAATGTGGTTCCAAAGGCCATGTTTTAGCGGTGAGGCGTTTGGCACCGAGCTGGCAAGCAGAGGAGGACTCGCAGTTACGTCTCGGGGCGAACCCAAGGATGCCGTAAATCTCTCGAGACATGGAGAGGCGAGAGAGAGAGAGAGACGAGTCACAGCCCCTCCCCCAAGCCCTCCAAGAACAGACCCGCGGAAAAGCGAGAAAATCGCTGAATTATCCCCCCTCACGGAAGCCATCTCGCATCCTAGGATAACGCCATCGGTATTCCTCCACTTCCCCCAACCAAGAGTACAACCCAGAGAGGGGCTATGCGAATATATGCGGTGGTGTACGAGGCCGCAAGTACTAGCCTTAGGTTCTTCCAATATATTTTTTAAATCTAATTGCTGATTAGCGGAAGATTTTGTTCACTGGCTACACTATAATTACTTTTAGGAAATAAAAAGAGCTTAGAAATTCAAACACACAGAAATTTATTATCAATGGAAACCAACATAGAATGTATACATTAATAACAGCAATCGTACCTAAGCACGGTTTGGACTACCTATTATCTTAAAGGAAAAACACCCAAAGCTATTCATTCATTCACTATTTCAAAGCTACGCATACGACAATTATTTTCCCATCTCAGTTGTCTCCATATTTCATGGGATTAGCTCAAGAAAAAACAGAAGGTTCCCAAGGCCCTGAATATATGGAAAGAATATCACGGACCGCGAGGTGCTTAACCAGGAATGAAATTCAAATTCCCGAACGGCTTCCTACGTCGGACGAATATTTCGATCACTTGCCTCCGGTTCGTGATGGATGAAAACAACCTGACACCCCACCGAAACCTAGAGCAGGATAAAAACGCAAGGGAGGTGATTAAGACGCATAAGGCTGTAACGACATTCATTCGAGGAGGGAAGTCTAATAGAAAAAATGAGATGGAACAGGATAAAAGGAAGCGGGAGGTCCGGGGAAGGAGTTCCTTGAGGTTACCGGCATGGAACGGTAGAACAACAAAAATAATACCATAAAAGGAAATTATTGAATGGAGGAGGAGAGTCCATTGTTGTTTGTATTTTCCTATTCGCCGGCGCATATATGAGACCGGTAGGGAGCAATCCATCATCCCCCAGCAAGAGGCTTCTCCTCCGCACCCTCGACCCTTCCCCGAGGACAAACCCCCAGCAGAGGAGCCATAGCGAGCGCTCCTTCCAAAAACCCTTTATCCTCCCCGCAGCCAGCCAGCCAGACCCTGCCCCCCATCCCCATCTGCTTATGTATATATATACATTTTTTTTGCCCACTCTGTCATGCTGCCATATTTCATGGTTAGCTCCTTTGTATTATGATGGACCTCGCCAGGGGCACAGGGGGAGGAAGTTCGCGGGAGGGAGGGAGGGAGAGGAGAGGGCGGGCAGCAGGATGATTTCACGACGGAATGATTCCTCCCTGTTTCTTCTCCCGCCCGTACCCTCCCCCTCCGTCCCACGCCTCCATCTTCTCCTCCCCCTCGGCATAAAGGCTGGACGGAAGGAGTCGGGCAGAATCCGTGTGTTCGTGAGTATATGGGGCAGAGATTGGAGGAGGAAGTAAAGAAATGAGATCCGGCAGGGATTCATGGGGGTGGCGGAGGGATTGGGAGTGCGGTCTCGGGGAGAAATAATAAAGGGCCAAGGAGAGGAAGGGAGGAAAGGGCTGGGGCAAAGGGGAAGAAGGGAAGAAGGGAAAAGCTAAGCGAATTTCGTGATTTATAAGGAGGAAACGAAATATCTTTCAGTTTTATGCAAATAGTAATTCTCAAGCTTTACTTTGTGGGGGAGTGGCGGAGCAGGGAATCAAGGGGTTATTTTCCCGTCCATTTGTCAAAGAGATGGAGAAATCGAGAGTTCCGTTGCCTGTCATCTCATCGCCATCACTTCCGCGTAGCTACTTGCTACGTGGATGATAAGCAGAGCATACATATAATTTCAATCTTGACTCTAAAGCAATCGGTCACATGCCTCGGCTTCAAAAATTAGCCTTTAAAGGCTCTGGAATTCGGATGATTAGACGGCTTAATACAGCCTGATGACTTCATTCATTGCAATTTGTGGTTATGAGTGATTAATGCGGCAGTAGAAACCTTTAAACTTAGGTGACAAGTAAAAACGAACGTCTAAACTAAATAAACGTAGCCAGTTATTACTCAGATATTACGAAGATTTTATAGTTTTAACCAAACTTAATTACAAATTATTGCTCACTGAAAAGTTAGTGGGAAGGATATAACTTTATATCAAATATTTTTTCTCCTTAATTTTGTTTGGGGCGATGATAAACCCAGTAAGAAATTAGCTAAGTTTGTTTTCAATCGTATAGCGTCTTCGTCATTCTTACTTTAGTAAACCTATTGGTATAAAATGAACACCATCATCTTTACTAATCATTTCCTTGTGTTTGTCTATATAATGGATAACTGACAATAGGTTTTACTCAATACCGTTGAGTGACATTTGCCAAGTCATGCTTGGCCCCTGTCAACCCCCTGTGATACACACTCGAAGTGACTTGCGAGTCACTTTCTAGTTTTGGATTTATAAAAAGAGTATTAGTTTAAAAACCTAATCCATGCATTTTGGATGAATTCATTGATACAATTTGGATAAATGAATACTGATTAATTAGGTTTTACCCTCGACGTAAAAGCCAAATCACGCCCGATAGACATACTAAATATATATCATTACAATAAGTTAACGAATCGGTTCACTACACATCAATAAAGAAGGGATGTGATTACATTTTTCACACACTCGAAAATCTTTCGAAAAAACTATTAAGTGAAATCATCATCATCAACATTATGAAAATAAGTAGCTCCTACCCGGAAAAAATAGATATTTTTGAATAATTAACATTTTATCACGGTTCGATCGATAAAGCGAACTTCCAGGCATCGAGTGTTTTAAAGGGAGACCAGGCGCCAATGTAATCAACGATGATTGATGGTCCCAACTTCGACGGCTTCGCCAGCAGCTCCATCGTTCCCGCACCCTCACCATGCGAATGCTTGCGCCCGAAAACTTACAGCTCAACAACTCTTACAGCACATAGAGCTCTGCGGAGCTGTATTTCCTCTTCATCGTGCAATTATTATCGAAATAATCGATAATATTATTCATCGAAGTATTACGAAACATATGAGCTTGAATCACAAAAAGAGTGTAAAAAATATGCTTGCGAAATAATTCCCAGATGTTCAACGCTCAAAAAATAGTTACCAGATAATTTCCAATGAGTAACACCTCCAAACACATACCACATGAGAAAACACTAAATGGCGCTCTCAAAGCTGCTGCCAACTGAGTTTGCGAAAGGAATACCAAACTTAATTAACGCTTGAACTCTTTCCTGCATAACTTTGGCCTTCTAAAGCCAAAATTGCTAAATGTTTCCTGAATTGCAGGCATTTGAGAAAACCTTCAGGCGGAACAAAGAGACAAGCAGGCCCCAAAACTAGAAGTGCTAGGATTCCACTAGCCTCCAGCATGGTAGCATGAAGTGCATGATTTCGTCGTTTCGTCGTTGCGATAACGTCAACCACACTTCAGAACTTATTCTCGAGATATGCACTTGTACTTCAAGAGTGGTGCGACAAGTTGCAGTTAGAACTTAGCATTAAAAAGTGTATAGCTATTAATTTTTGGAGGAGGAATAATTCGATAGAGCGATCCTATAAAATTAATAACACGTTCAAATCAGATCGAAAGCGTTGAAACCATGAGGTATTTAGGTGTCACAATCACTAACGATTTATCGTGGGGAAGACGCATCCGAGAAATATGCGGCCGAGCGAAGAGAAAATTAGGATTCATAAAAAGAGTAATTGGGAAATGTGATGAGAAGAAAAAGAGCGGTGTTACTTTTCACTAGTTAGGCCCCAACTTGAATATGCAGCCAGTGTATGGGATCCGAATGAATTAGGTTTCATCAGAGAACTAGACAGTGTGCAGCGTAGAGCAGCTAGGTTCGTCAAAAGGTGTTACGATAGGTTTAGTAGTGTATCACAATTATTACAAGAATTAAGGTGGGAATCATTATCAGAACGTAGGTTAAAGTACAGATTAAATCTATTACAGAAATTTAAATCGGATAGCTACACTGAAGATGTAAGGCATATATTAAAACCACCAGCGTATTATGCTAGATTCGAGCAGATAAATAAGATTAGAGAGATAGATTGTAGTTATGATAGATTCAAAATGTCATTTTTCCCCCGTACTATAAGAGAACACAATAGGCAGCAGAGCAAATGGATAGTTAGGGGAAATATTTTAGAGTGGTCTGTAGCGAATGATGCATGTTATAATTCCTTAAATACTATAGATACTAACAATCCAGTTGCATGAGACCCTATAGTTTGTTGTATATACCCTATAACTTGTTTGCATGTCAATAGTGCATGCTTGGTGATCTTCACCCCCTGCCACACACCCTCGCGGTGGCTTGCAGGGTATCGCGTAAATGTACTGGATTTTAAATTGTCAATCGAATGTTACATAGGTAACCTTATAATGGAAATGATAACCTCACATCGTACACAATGATCCGGAAATCACCAACGCTAGACACTAATATTGGAGTTACACCTAAAAAGTCCCGCTCCGCTTATATTCCGCTATTATTCTCTCCGCTATTTATGTACAGGACGTTAGAGCTAAAAACCCTTTATGGAACAATAATGTGAATCGTTAAACCATTACTAAGGTAAATGAAATTGGCCGTAATGTGATGGAAATTTTTTATTTACCTCGAAAAATATTTAATCGACCTGTAACGACATAAAAGTTGACACGAAACAGACCCCTATGAATCCAGAAAGCCGATAAACCAGTATTTTAATGGCATATACTGAACTACAAATAGCTCAGCAAATGGATTGTTTTTACCCAATTGAGGTTCTTTCCCCACAATTTAATTCCCTAAGGCCAGATTTTGACGATTATCTAAATTTTTTTACTGAGGTACATGTAATCATATAGGCATTTGAAAGATAATAGGGTAAAGGGGGGTGAATCGGGCCACAAAAAGGAAAATCGTCGATTTCCTCGTTTGTGTAAACAGTTACATTCTGAAAGCATTATCAGCAAAGGACTTGATGTTTTTCCAGTTTAAAACGCAATTTTCAGCGTGGTTGCTCTGAATAGAACGGTCCTGGAGCAATTTCTTCAAGAGACTGCATGGTCCTATTCGCCCGACGACTTGGAGGGCGAATCGGACCAGATTAGAGGCTGAATCGGACCAGTAAAATAACGTTATAAATTTTAGTTTTCTTAAGTTTTATTCCATAAAATTTTGAAATTTTGCATCATTGCTTTTAACAATGTAGTGCAGTCTGGAGATATTTCGACGACACCTTCTTAGAGTCAAACATAACTTTACAAATAGACATACATCACCAATCTGAACATATAGAACAAAATAGAACAAATTTACCAAAACAATTAAGCACATTTACCACAAGTAAATTTATCTCGCCCCTTAGCACCTACACACAGCTCATGGTACCAACAATTACACTTCATGCACTTAATCCAGTCTCTAAACTTTGACTAATTCGCACAATTATAAGACTTGGAGCAGAAGCCACAAAGCGTATCATCAGCTGAGTTTTCCCCATTCTCAGTATTGCCGTCCCTATCAGAAGATGATTCATTTCTGCAAGTTCCCTTCGCGTTCCTAATATTTTGTTTCTTCAGTCGTTGCTTTGTTTCTTCTATTACAGCTGGAGAAGTAAGTATTTGAGCAATTTGCTTTCTTGACCTTTTCACATTGACTTTCATTCTTTTTTTCTGGTGTAGGTAGTAAATTATGGAAAGACCTACCCAAAGTATTTGACGATTCCTCAGATGTTGATGTCGAGGATTGGCTTTCTTCATAGGGACTGGCAGTTAATTTTTGATCGGAAGATGAATTTGTCGAAAAAGGAGTTGATGCTTCTTCTGGGGCGTGTGAGCTTCCGAGATTAGAAGGATGAAGATCTAACTCCGTCAGGATACCCGGATTCAGAGGGAATATTCCTGTTGATCGGAATCCATTTTCAGCGTTGCCGATTGTTGCGGCTTTGCTCCATGCATTTCGAAAAAGCCGACCAAAATTAAATTTAGTCATCTTTCTATCCCCCTTACAAACTGTCATATACGCATTTGTTTCAATATCGTAGTATGTCTTTAATGGTTTATAAAAAGACCTGTCCAGAGGTTGCAACCTTTGTGTAGTGTGGCTGGGCAGTGATAAGAGAGTGATCTCATTCCTTTCACAGAACAGTAGAACAGGAAGAGTATTGTGTGATGCGTGGCCATCGAGGACTAAAATGCATCGGCCAGGAATCCTGTTTGCTTGAAAGTGCTTTAGCCACTCCAAAAAAAGATCCTCATTTATCCACCCTGAATCGGACATAAAAATTTTAGATCCCAACGGAAATCCATCCTCCCATTCCTTATGGAACTTTTTCCCCTTAAAAATTACAAAAGGTGGTATGTAATGTCCACTTGCATTGCAGCACGCAACAACTGTCACCAATTCCCCCTTTTCCACTGACGTCTGTTTTATGACTACCTTAGATCCTGTTCTTGCAACATTCTTTTGGGTTTGGCGATTATTTAATACACATCCCGTTTCGTCAACGTTGTATATAAGGTGGGGCCTATCCATAACTCCAGCCTCAGCCATCGAAATAGTTAACTTTGAAAAAAAATCGTCTACATCTTCCTTATTTAAACCCTCAGCTCCACTGACAAACCTTCGGGTTTTCGAAGACTTAAAGGATGTCTAGATATAAAATTCAAGAACCAATCCTTGCCTGCTCGTTTTTTTAACGCACAGAAATTGTTTTTTATGTTGTTTTCAATGGAAAACCCATATGCCACCTTCATGACATCATCTCTTGTCAATCCGAACCCAATTTCACATAACCTAAGAATTATTCTACACTGTAAAAAGTAGATCTGATTTTAAGGTACAAAAGCGATCTGAATTTCAGATGCAACAATTTTAAGACAGGGTATGTTGAATTTCAGCAATAGTATCTTGTCTAAAAATAAGGCAAGTGAACGGCTGAATATCAGACCATCCAGAATCCTGCTTCCTCTGCTTCCTGCTCAACTGCTCCTGTACCAACCATCCATGTTCCTGCCTCTTCCGTACCTTAAATCCGTGTTCCTGCCTTACAACCAGACAGCGCTTAAATTCAGATCGCACTGAAAATCAGATCAACTTTTTACAGTGTAATTAATGCTTCCTCTTCTTCCACTGAGAAGACATTTTGCCCCCCTCTTGTCTTCAATTTTTCCGTATCCGCTACTATCCTACGATAGAGGCAAGTACGGGGAACATTGAAAAGTTCGGCAGAATGCCTCATGCTTCTTCCCTCTCTGAAAGCTTTCAGCGCCATTCTCATATCCTCCTCTGTCCATGTCTGTTCCGTTTTTCGCCGGTACTTCCCCATCTTAATCCAAAAGGAAAAACATTAACGGTAAGTGAAAATTATCACTTTCATAAATACGTTTTAAATGAAATTTTGCTAATGTTACGCTATCAAAAGGAGGTTGTAAGGCGTTCCACAACTAATTCTGTTGCCATATATAATATTTAATACTCTGGCAATCCCTCTATCACGTACATTATATCACCTCCTTTTCTTTCAGATTGGAAAATATAGACCACTGAGTAATGTAGAATGTATAGGTATGGAACTCAATGTGAATTATTAACAATAAATTTCCATCACGAAATGCGTATGTTTTATGATATTGTTTCAGCGAATAATTGGTTAATATATATGGAACAGTACACAACATATGTTACATCAAACGAAGGTAGCTTACCTCTCGCTCAGCCTGTAAATCGTGCTCGTCGCCGTAATAATTCACCTCTATGACGGGGAAAATCTCTTTCCTCCTCCTCGTTATACGTAGTAAATATCTATAACGTGATATAGAATAGCATTAAAATAGGTTTATTCCATTAAACTTCTTATAATACTTAAATAAAAGAGTATGGCCTAAAAACAAATTTTTAGCCACTATCGCTCAAACATTCTTATAAACATTTGATGTTTTTAATGTAAAACATTAAGTGTAAGTAAGCAATTTATCAATATTAGTTGTATATCTACTTACTTTTCAGTAGCAGAAGGAATTTTTCCAAGTGTCAGTTGAGTATAACTGGTTCAATGCTTCACCCTCGATCAGCGACTTGGAACTGAACTCCTGCGCGTGCTGGTCCTTTTCACCCGACTAAGTAATATGATTTTGTATCATGTTTGGTAACTCCGATATTCATACAAGGCTCAAAAAAGTAACCTAATGTGGCAGCTATGGTATTAGATTTCCTTTCAGGAAAGAAAAACTTGAAATCTGAGTAAGCGCTACAATGTCACCTTACTTTGAACCTATACGAGGTTTTCTAAATACCCAATTTCACACCTCTCTCGTATGGTAGGCTTCCATTCGACAGAGTATCATTTGCTTAAATTCAGTCGTCGAGTTCTCGTTTTCACTCTACTAGAAGGACAAGATTACAAAGAAGCAATTCCTAAAACGTAGTCAGTCTCAAGTGATACCGTTTCGGGTCTGAGCGCACTTTTTGAAAAGCGTTCCTATTCACCCGCTGCACTGTGGTCTGAAATCGGATATAGCCGGACAAAAGTCCAAAATTGCTTCTTTTGAGGTACACACTTGAAACTTGTCATAAACGCTCAGAATTGATCACTGATCATGGAACAATAAGCCATTTTTGGATGATCTCATCCGTTTTTGAGGTACAGAGGCCCAAACTTGGCCAAGTTTCCAAAAACACACCCGATCTTGCTTTTCTTCAAAAATATTTGAAGTTAAGCTGCTGGTGGAGTTTTGGAAGGATTTTTATGAAGTAAAAAACATTATATTCCGGTAATATGGTACTTTATCTATATTATCTGTTAGTTTCGAAGATTTTGGTTAATATTAGTGTGGTATTACGTCGCAAAATGGCGGACCCTTTTTCCGGGTAAAATTTGACATAAAGTAGACAATATCTTTAGTTTAAGAAAATTGCCACCGCAAAAACTTTCATGAAAGTATGTAACAAAGATATTTTAAGAATGTAAAGCAAAAATCTTGGAAAAAAGTTTGCGGCTGCGAAAATGAACGCAATTTTTCGATCGCGCTTCACGGCACGGCTCCGCGACGCGGTGACTCCGTTGGATATTTCAAGTTGTTTGGAACTAATTATTGAAAATTGTCATTTTAACCATGGTATACAGTCTCTATTGACCTGAAATACTATATTGAAGGTATTACGAGGATATTTCTAAATGCCTTCTGAATGCTAATCTTTTTTTCTGTTAGCTGTGTTCTTACGTTGTCGCGGGCCTATTAAGAGATTTATCATTATTTATTTATCATTAAAGATATTTATTTTACCTTAAATACAGTTTCCAGCTTGTTTGGATTATTTCTCACCTGCCCCTGTTTTAACTCCAGTCGATACGATATGTGCAATACGCATTCGAAAAACCGAATATAGCAGTATAGGGTAGACAGACCAAAGGAATATTTAGTAACATCTGCTGGTCGATCTTTCATTGCCCTTAAATCATTCATCTGGGAAGCTTTCGCTCCGCAGATGTAGCACCTCATAGTAGCACAATCAGTCAATGCATTGCATACCTAAAAAATGTTTTTATAGATTTGTTTTACAATATCCACCACCATTTACTTGTCCATCAATTTAAAAATAGGGAAAATCCTTACCTTTCTATCTATCATGCTCAGAAGCAAGCTGAAATTAACAGAATAATTTCCCCAATTCCAATTTTTTAAGCCGTCTATCTGCTTTTGTACATAATTCCTTTCCGCCATAGCAACTTCCTTGGTTTCTTTTAGCCACTGAAGGCGAATGGGCCGGCAAAATATGGTTGACGACGGGCGAGGATTTTTCCAGATAATCTCATCTAAAATAGTTAATATATTATTGGTACTCAACTGTACTGCTATCAGATTGGCCAAAGATAAACAAGGTATGAAACAAGAAATGCCTTAAGCTCGTACCAGTTGCGTCATTCAGCAAACGAAGTGGCACCATTTCGCTCATAAATAAATATTCATCTGAAGTATCTGCTTCTTCCCACAACTGTTTATATTGAGAAAGGCCCGAACTCCCATCAAATCCATACTTGCAAATTAATGTGCAATTTACTTTGTTGCCGGATGCTAGAGTCGTGGAAACGCATGTCAGTATCCGCGATTCTGTATGGTTCAATAGATCTTGTAAACTCACTTCGCTAATGTTTTCTGTTATGTGTATTCCTTCGGGGTATGCAGCGCTTTTTGCATTTAACACTCGCACATAGCTAGGTTACAGGTTGTGCCCGTAACTAAGAGCGGAGCAATTATACTGATTCTTTGTCAGCTCAGTGGTGATCATCAGAGATAGAGCCTCCTCTGGCGACATCTCCGACTGCATCTCATCTTTTTTCCTCCACCTAGTGAGAATTCTTCTTGCTCTAGTGGGAGTGGTAGTCGTTACTTCCATGAGAAGTTGAGCGGTAGCACTATCACCTTCCTCTCTGCCAAGAGGCTGCCAATGCGAGCTCGGCAGGAGAGGAAGAACTTTCAATATTTTGGACTTTTCTTCTTTTTGACCTGTCTGAGGAAGTCCTAAAACCTTTTTTTGGTCGCCCCAATGAACCTAATGAATCAATAATGTTAAGATATAAATTCCATGTAAAAACCTTCGTCCATGATATTGGGCAAAAGAAATAAATCAGAAAATACATTCCGGTCATTGTAGAAGTACCTGGTAGGTACTCACGGACTGCTTCCGGGAAAATAATTGGCTCTTTGAGCCATGCATTATTGCGAGCTAAAAATTGCTCGTTTTTTTGAAAACATTCTTCCCACTTTTTCTGGTAATATACCAAGAACCTTCATAGAAATTCACGGAGACTATCTAGGGCATCGAAATGATTCTCTAAATTCAAAGTCCGAGATAACAAACCAGCAAGAATATTTTTTTATCGTGCAATGATTTTCCTTTCATCTCAATTATCTTGTTGTGTAGCTCCAAACGTGTGATCTGATATGATGTCATTTCAGAGCTGGACAACACAAAAAATCTGTGTATGGATCCGACAGATAAAATTATGTAATGAAAGTCGCACGATGAATACCTTTCACGATTATATTTTCCATAATATAAGATCGGCGAAAAAACGCCGTGAAGCTTTATAAAAAGGAATATTATAAGCGTCGGAGTGAAATGCTAAGATAAAATAGCGATACTGAAAATTATATTCAAAATACTAACCTTGAAAAAGAAAGACTATTGAGTAAACCAGAAACACCGCTGACCAACACAGGAAATAAACAGCGAAACTAATTCAATGATATATATGTATATTCCATGTACGTGTATATGATATATATTCAATGACGAATCAATTCACTAGACACACACAGATTTTAGCAAATCACTAAATCACTACAGGCACAACACTCATCCTCCAAATCCAAATAAGAACTGCCAGCTAAAATGCGTTTTTGAAGGGAAAAGGAAAAAGCCCTTCGGAAATACCCGTTAAAGGCTGCGCGGTGTCATAAAAAGCCCCTTTTCGCACGTTCCTCCTCGGCAAGTGTGAAAAGGGTAAGGAGTAGAAGAAGAATCTCTGACTGTTGCCTTTCCTGGTAAATGTGTAGGGTACCTTTCGCGTGAAAACTTAAATTCTGCACCAAAAGATGTTCCAACATGCGGCAAGAATCCGTATAGTATACAAACCAGAGCATGTATACCAGAGTCACGCGTTCAGTGATCAATTCGATCAATCCAATATCCTCGTAATACCTTCAATATAGTATTTCAGGTCAATAGAGACTGTATACCATGGTTAAAATGACAATTTTCAATAATTAGTTCCAAACAACTTGAAATATCCAACGGAGTCACCGCGTCGCGGAGCCGTGCCGTGAAGCGCGATCGAAAAATTGCGTTCATTTTCGCAGCCGCCAACTTTTTTCCAAGATTTTTGCTTTACATTCTTAAAATATCTTTGTTACATACTTTCATGAAAGTTTTTGCGGTGGCAATTTTCTTAAACTAAAGATATTGTCTACTTTATGTCAAATTTTACCCGGAAAAAGGGTCCGCCATTTTGCGACGTAATACCACACTAATATTAACCAAAATCTTCGAAACTAACAGATAATATAGATAAAGTACCATATTACCGGAATATAATGTTTTTTACTTCATAAAAATCCTTCCAAAACTCCACCAGCAACTTAACTTCAAATATTTTTGAAGAAAAGCAAGATCGGGTGTGTTTTTGGAAACTTGGCCAAGTTCGGGCCTCTGTACCTGAAAAACGGATGAGATCATCCAAAAATGGCTTATTGTTCCATGATCAGTGATCAATTCTGAGCGTTTATGACAAGTTTCAAGTGTGTACCTCAAAAGAAGCAATTTTGGACTTTTGTCCGGCTATATCCGATTTCAGACCACAGTGCGCTGGTCCGATTCACCCCCCTTTACCCTACTATAAAATTGACAGATCACAAATTTTAAAAACCCTCGAAAGTGCCACAGCGAACTAATTACATTTTAAGAGACTTACAGCGATGTTAAAAAAAAAATACTACGTAATCATGGTGAGAAAGAAGTTTCTTCAATAAGCTCGACAAAGGGATCACAGAGGTCCAGCGAAATGCATGATCTAAACGCAGAGCAATAGCTATGTATTTTATGCATTAGAGTATTCACAACCGCAGCGCCGGCTGGGAAGGGAATTATGGGTAAAAGAGTAAACTCATCAGTTTGTGACCATCGCATTCCCTTACTTAGGACAATATGAGCGATTACTGCACAGTCGTTGAACTATTATGTGTCGAAGTTTCATGAAATAAATTATTTGGAATTTGGGTGGCACAACTGCTATTTTGCTCTTGCCGCCATCTAGCCTTATTTTAACACACCCACATTACTACTACCCAAGGTGGAATTCGAAGACACGACAATAGGCTTACCATTTAACACCGCAGCCAGCCAGATAAAGTAAAGTGTACAACCTCAGATTGATGTTTCTCAATTTGAAATGTTTAGTTTATGGCATCTTAGGTTTGACATTGAATTCGGAAATATACCATTCTCATTTTATGACGGAGCCATTTAAATTTGGATAGTTATCAACAAAACATTTAGCTGCTTCCTAAGGATTATTGGTAGAATTATACCCTCATAAATGAAATAGCCAGTTAAAATAAAAACAAACTGATTTACGTCACCAACACTTGTATATATGTATATGCACTGAAGGTTTTTTTATTTAATGGAGGCTATTAGCAAGGTACATGATAAGTGCCTATGCGGACCAGAAAAGCAAAGGTAGGTATTAAAATCAATTTTTCGTTAGTCCATTCATACTAAACTTTTTGAGAATATAGATGAAACACATAATGTTAGAGAAAGATATTAAAAGGCCACCATAAGCCATATCTTTTTGCCAAACGGTGCCAGACTGCTAGGAGGAAGAGAGTCCAAAATATACTTAAGTATGTATTAGATATCTTAGTTAGCAATGGGGAGCTGTAACTAAATATCAGGAAATAATTAAAGGACCATAAATCTGCCAACTTGAGGGGGGAAATGGAAGACGCTGATATAGACATGTTCAAGCAGCCATAAAAAACGTTTCGAAATAAAAGAGAAAACTTACCGTAGGTTTTCAGAGGCAAAACGATAGTATTTCGCAAATAGGTGAGACTTTTGGCTTAAACCTAGTTTTTAAAAAATTAATAGAATTTATTACATACAAATAACATTTCTGCAGGAATAGTTATGATTGCGAATTTTATTTCAAAGTAATACAGTCAACAAAGCCTAACTGCGAGTAAAGGGTTCACTGGCAAAAATTCTCAACTACCATGACCCGAGGAGTCGATTTGCGGCGGATGAGGGATAACAAATTAAGTTTCGGAAGCGGATCTGAAGAATTGGCAGCGGCATTGGCGACACTTTCCCTGGAAAGAGAATGCGGGGTGAGGAGGAAGAGAGACGGATGAACAGATTAGATACGGCTGGATGTGACGAAGGGCGGTCCATGGCGTGAGAAGGAGAAGAGAGAGAGAGAGAGTCGCTCGAGGCAGGAGCCAAAATTCAAAGGAGCAAGGCTCTCGTCAGGGTGATCTCGGTCCGTCTTCCGCCCTTGACGACGGGATCCGCGATATTTCATCCCAATATCAGAATGAGGGCGGAGGAAAAATCGTGATTCCACGACCGTATAATTCAACGTCGCTTAGAGAGAGAGAGAAAACTCAAGGGATGGAGGAGACGGAGAAAGGGGAGTTATGATGAGGGGAGGGGCAATGAATGAATGGGACGCCGAGTTCGTCTGTGAGTGAGAGGGAACGAGAGGGAAGGAAGGGGATGTGGTTATGGAAGAAAACAAAGCTATAATTCCGAGCCTTCGAAATGAAAGTCGCAACACTCCGGCATAGAAATGAGATTAAATTACCTCTCTTATGAGCGGAATTTCGGAGGGATGAGGGCCGGGGGAGTATCTAAAAAAGGAGATGGTAAACAGATAAGCGGTTAAAAATGTTCGTAAAGAGGAGGGGTATGAGGCGCGGATACGGAGTGAAAACAGCCGATTCTGTTTGCGGCGGAGAGCCGTAAAAAAGGGCGTCGGGACGGAGAGGACGCCGGGAGTGGCGGCAAAGGGGAAGCCGAAAGTTTGCGTGGGGGCGGCAAGGGGTAGGAGGGAGTGCAGAGAGCGACGCGGCGGTTGCCAGGGGCGGGAACAGCACCGTTTAAAAAGATCGCGAGAGAGAGAGATGGGAGGGCAGGATAGTGAGATGGCCCGGAGGGAGAAAAACGAGACGAAATAAATCCGAGAATGCTCCTGGGTCTTGTCCACAGAGTGAAGACAAGGACGCTCCTACCCCCCCCCCCCCCTCAACCCTCTTTCGAGGTCATGAAAATGAGCGGATGGGGTTAAAGATGGAGGAGGCCCTTCAGAGTCATAACGCACGCGAGGGGAGGTCTCCTGGGAGGGCCGCCGTTAACGCAAGAAGGAGACGCCACTCCGGCCGGATTAAGATCTGCGCGAGACATGAGGGCGAAATAATATCAATGAGAGAGCCCCCGGGGAGGGCTTTCCCCACTCGATATCTTTCACCGAATAATAAAGCGAGGAGGCCACACAAATATTCACCATGCGAAAGCACAGTAACATATATCTGCGCAAATATATACACGCGAGTTACTAAGTTTCGGGTTGTCTTTTTATAAATTGTAAAATAACCGGAAAAATCAAGAATAAGGACAAGGGACACTGAGACTGCAGGAATATCAGTTGAATCATTTCCGTTAACCAACTGACTGACAGCATTGGGACAACTTGGGACAAATTGAACCACTTGAAGCAAATAATAGACCACCAAACACGGGTAATGAAAGGTAGGTACCTACTTTTAAAAAAAATGCGGGGCGCATAAACTACCAGTCCGTTGCAAGAAGGATGGACACAAAGTAACTACTTTAAATTCGCCGGAGTAACGGTGGAAAGTTAGGCACGCAATAACAAGTAGAAAATAATGCACGAATATTTATAATACCCTTTCGGGATGGGTATCATTTCAATCTATGGTGAGCAGGAGAATGCCTTAGTTCAGCGTAAATTAAAATCACATTCGTATTCAAATAACCCTAATTAAATCTAAATATAAGTAACAAAAAACATATAGACCAAACCACCATAAAATAGATGACCTAGGGTCCACCTCTTGTCTGGCATCGGTTGCTAAACTTCTGAACTGTTCTCTTCAAAGGTAGTTAAGGAGCTAGAAATCACGGTTTGTTGGTAAACAAGACATCTGCCGGAAACGAGATAGAGCGATATCTCGATTGATTTGAAGAGAAAAACTGCTCGTCCGATCATCATTTACACCCGTACTCGAAAACAAATAGTAGAAGATGATATACGTCTCTCCTGATAACAATAAAAACTGCAAAAAAACACTAAGATGACTACCTCTCATTCAGATGAATAATATTCTGAACTTACCCGAAAAGTACTAAATAAGGGAAACTGAAAAGCTTTTAATACTTGGAAAATATGTGACGCAGGAATTTAGTGTAATAAGTTAGTTCCATAAATTGACTTCATTATGTCCCCAAAATAATTGATAACATTTGGTATTACATAAACGGAAAATGCCACCAGCAGAGCCTATTTATACAATAACGATGTACATTAGGACTTATTGTGCAGTAGGTCCATTGATAAATATAAAAACTGGATAATTACTGGGAGGCTCTATAATTTCTCGTTGCGAGGATTTTAGGACATAAGCAGTGGAAGCGAGAATGCTGTTGGGATTCTGAATATGCCACCTAGGCTCATTTCTGAAGTACAAGAATTTTCCGTGATTTTGCCACGTGAGTGATCTGATAACAGACCGACGCGTCGCTCACTTCTTCAAGGGAATAAATGCCCGCTGTTGCTCTGTATTTATATCAAATGGGAGAGGCGGAAGGGAGTGGGGGAAACGGGTAAGGCGGGGAATTGTTACTAATGATTGGGTCCCATGTGTGTCCGATTTTGAGACCACCCCACCCCTATATAATTTTTCATAGATGAAATAATGAGAGCTTCTAATTTGGCTTGATTGACATTGTCCGAAGACTAGAAAATCCAAATGCCAAATTAATTATGGAAAACGATATCTCCTTTATCCCTCTCCGGAGATATCGTTTTCAATAATTATTTTGGCATTTGGATTTTCTAGTCTTCGGACAATTTATTTTTCTTAGTTCATTCTTATCTCAATGACCTCACTTATTAGCCGGTGCTTGAATTTTTCTACCGTGGCGATGATTCTAGTTCTTGCTAAGTCAATCGCGTGTCCCGAGTCCGAATGTTCCGCAACTACCAACTTCGACGTTTGCCCCATTCGTATGGCACGCTAGTGTTCTTCTAGTCGAGTTTTGATGGAATGTCCAGTCTTCCCAATACATTTTTCCTCAAGTACCGCAGCTGATTCGAAGACTCCTACTTGAAGAAGAGCTCTGTCTTTCATGCTTCTAACATAATTTCTTACCTGAGAATGTGGCTTGGAAATGGCCTTAATTTCATATACATCTACACCTCATCCACATAATACCCTGCAAACCACCATAAAGGTGTGTGACAGGGAGTGAATTTACACCAAACATGCACTACATATCATGCATAAAAAAGGATTAGTAATAATATTCTAGTCTAAACTTCACAATTTAAAAAAGATAAAAATAGCAAAGCAAGCATGGAAAAACATGTTGTTAGTTTGGTTATCTTAAGGTACGTATACCAACATGCAAATATCTATGCGTAGCTAACCATTGATATCACATTTTCCCAGTACTAATTTGAGGAATAAAGGAAAATAGTATGTGTGGAGAGCGTATCCTATTTTATCTGTGACACTTATAAATTTTTCATAGCCTTCATTTTCAATGAGTTGCCAACATCTTTAATAATTTTTCAAAATTTTCGCATAATAGCTCCATCGTCTTATCCATTCAAGCGCAGAATGGCTTTCAACTTTTGTTTTTCGGCTGGAAAGCTGCTCACAACAAAGAAAGATGGTGGTGTGAAATGGTGTGGAGGTGACCAGCACGAGTCACGAAACGACGTGCTTTTACCAAAACTCACGCGGCAATTTCCCTAAAAATACTTTCGCTTCACGATGAGCCACGAAAGCTTCAACCTAGACTCATTTCTGTTTTCAAGGAAGGCAATTATGATTTATGCCGATTACCGCATAACTACGCCCTAGTCTCCACTACTATACGTGTTTTTCGGCATGTGGTGAGAGTTATTTATCAATAGTGTGCTCAATTTAATCGCCAATATATTCCATCTTAAACTTAGTTTTGATGACGTTAGACTACCATTACTTATTTCACTGTAAATTATAAAAAATAACTCATATTGAGAGAGATAGCTTCTATTTTTGAATCAACAAGTTACGAGAAGAGGTTACGTAAAACAATCACCGAGATTATATCACATTAAACTCAGATAAGATCATCTACATCTACACGATACCCTGCAAGCCACCGCGAGGGTGTGTGGCAGAATGTGAAGATCACCAAGCATGCACTGATAAACTAGTGATCCTAGTCATTCATCATACAATGATAAACTGGTCATTCAGATAGAATCCAAGGTATCACTTGGCAATTTCAAAACTAAGTGATGATAAAACCATACTCAGACCGTAGGCTTAAATTTAAATAAATTTGAAGACAATATGTTTTCTGCAGAAATTAGAAATATGTTGGCAATAGCAGAGTTCTTCGCATATTTGATCACTGAAACAAGATAAGGTAGATTAACATCCGTATAGATAGTTTAAAAAGTACTTTCTACCCGTGAAAGATACTAAAAATCACACTAGACGTAATCGTAACGAGATAAGGTAAGGAATCAACAAGTTACGAGAAGAGGTTACGTATTACGACCTGCAGGCAATATAATCAGTGTTACGGATGAACTAGTTTATTGATGGTACTATTGCTAGCCAGACTATAGCAGAACATTTCCCATTGACTTCAATTGTAGCACATTCATAAAAGTTTAAATCTACCGCAGTTACTAATCACATAATTTCCTGTGAATGGTGCACGCTTAAAGTATCCCAATTTTTTTGGATAATGGAGTAACATTTCTTACAGTCATATGCTTGTATTTGGTCATGATTTTACTTCCTAGGGTGTTACGAACGGTTATATATGCATTTTGAATGCATCGATTTTTTTCAACCACTCTGGGGGGCTGTGTTTGAAACCGTCGGGATTATCTCTAATAGGTAACCAAGGAGTCACGTGGTATAAACACGAATGCTTCGCAAATTTGGTGAGTTAAAACCGCTGATTGCAACCTCATTCTTTGTTTACACACCTTTTATACCTTAACTGGGGGCTCTTTAGGTTGGAATAGATGAGAAAAACTCAACTGAAAACAATTAATGCTGTTGTAAAGAGCGATTCAGATACAAACACAACCCCTCTGGAATCGGGGGATAATGCGACAACAAGGTCTTTTGACTGGAGTATTAAGAGGCCCACTGGGTCACAATAGACTTCAAATAGTTCCATAACTCACGGCCACGTGCGTCACGAATAACATCCTCGAAGCTCCGCGTGCCATTTTCGCGGAACGATTGCCATGGACACAAAGTTTCTGTCGCCGGTCTTCGGGTCGCGATGATGTGTTTCCCCGCGAGTGCCATTATCACGCTCCGCGGAAGCGTGCACCCGATTCTAAAAGCACCGAGACTCGCTCTCGGCACTCACAAAAGCCTTTATCGTGCACGCGCATAAAATACTCGTTACGTCACCCTCCCACTCACCCACCCACCCACCCAGGGCCGAAAATTAAAAAAACCTTTTCTTATTTTATTCAGCCAGCAATCAAATCCAGGGAAGACCTGCGCATCAAATGCACTCATTCACAGTCGTGCCCGGGGACGTGGCGGAATGGAGATGGAAAACGCTGCGAGAGTGAATATAACAAATATCGGACGTTTCATCAGCAAAGATTTATGGCAGCCTATCGTTCGAAAAAAAAATGAAGAGCAAAGGAAAACGGAGACGAAAAAATCATATCCGATCCGCCATGGGCTGTATTTCCAGTCGCGACTGCAACAGGAACTTGAATTCGACAAAAAAAAACATGTACTCGCATGCAATCTTCAACATGGTCCTTCGACTCCTCAAAGGCAAAAGCAGAGACAAACGGTGTGGGCAAAAAAACCGAGTCCTCAGGCACAAGAGGTCAACGAGAGAGGCGAGGCGGGAATTCGAAAAGAGGCGGAGAGGGCACTAAAAAGGCGGCCGTGACTGTGGAATCCGCTGACTGGCTCACTTGGCTCTAACTGGGTCATTCCGGCGCCAGTTTTTGCCCACATACAGTACAAAAGGCGACATTCGTTAATTCCGAGCGGACATCTACATGTGCTCGATACCCTGAAAGCCACCGCGAGGGTGTGTGGCAGGGGATGAGGGTCACCAGCCATGCACTATTGACATGCAAACAATCTACTGCAAGAAAAATTAGGGTCGCATTCAGTTAGATGGTTAGTATCTACAGAGTAATAAAGAAATTGGTTGTTAATGCATGCATAATGCACTAAAGGCTAAAATATTTCATCTACCCTACCTAAATCCCTTTCGCTATGCTACCCATTGTGTTCTCTTATAGAACGGGTAAAAATGACATTTTGTATCTATCAGTACGACAATCTATCTCTTGAAACTTGTTTAGCTGGTAGAATCTAGCATAATACGCTGGTGTTTTTAATGTATGCCTAACATCTTAAGTAAAGCTTTGCGATCTGAATTTCTCTAATAGATTTAATTTGTACGTTGACCTTACGCTCTGATGATGATTCCCACCCTAATTCTTGTATTAATTGAGATACACTACTCAACCAATCATAACACCTTTTAACATCTACATCTACACGATTTCCTGCAAGCAAGGGTGTGTGGCAAAGGGTGAAGATCACCAAGCAAGCACTACTAATATGCAAACTAGCAACTATATTGTCTCATGCAACTTGATTGTTAGTATCTATAGTATTTAAGGGGTTAATACATGCATCATGCACTACAGAATACTCTAAAATATTTCCCCTACCTATCCCTTTGCTATGCTACCCATTGTGTTCTCTTATAGTACGGGGGAAAAATGCCATTTTGAATCTGTCAGTACCACAATCCACCTCTCTAATCTTATTTATCTGGTCTAATCTATCATAATACGCTGGTTTTTTTTATTATGTGCCTAACATCTTCAGTAAAGCTATTCGATTGAAATTCCTCTAATAGATTCAATCTGTACTTTAACCTACGCTCTGATAATGATTCCCACCCAAATTCTTTTATTAATTCTGAAACGCTACTCAACGAACTAACGTACCTAGCTGCTCTACGCTGCACAGTCTAGTTCTCTGATCAAACTTAATTCATAGGATCCCATACTAAGGCTGCATATTCAAGTTGGGGCCTAACTAGAGAAAAGTAACATCGCTCTTTCGTCTTCTCGTCACATTTTCCAAGTATTCTTTTTATAAATCCTAGCTTTCTCTTCGCTCGGCCGCATATTTCCAGGATAGATCTTCCCAACGATAAATCTTTAGTGATTGTAACACATAAATACCTTATGGTTTCAACGTTATCGATCTAGGTGTTATTAATTTTATAGGATCGCTCTATCGAATTATTCCTCCTCCAAAATTTGATAGCTACACACTTTTCAAGGTTAAGTTCTAACTGCCATTTGTCGCACCGCTATGCGTGCGTTACCGCCTAATTGTACGCGACTCTTAAATCTAACATCTCTCCATGAAGTTGTAGCATTATAGCTCTTATTTGCATGTAAGTAATGCATGTTTGGTGATCTTCACTCCTTGCCACACGCCTTCGTGGTGGCTCGCATGGTATTACGTTGTCGTAGAGGTAGATGATAACCTATCTACAAATTACAAGAGGCGAAATTTCACTTTTATGCAATTAAGCTTTTTAAACTACTAACAGGCGAGAAAGATGTAGCTTCTAGTCGATGATTCAATTACATGCATCGTAAAAAAGGGCACTTTTTAGACAAGGTGGGTATAAAGGGAAAACTTATGCTTTTCAAAATATTTCTCGCCGATTGTATTAGCAATGTACATACATGCCTACATGATCACTGAAAAATAATGTTCACATGTTTATCCTTGGAGAACACCCGTCCAGGATGAATGCACATCACCAAAAGCCATACCATGCGGAGAGATTTGGAATTACAGCATTTCATAAGTATTTACGAGCCCACAAAAAAGAAGCCAGAAGAGATCAAACGGGAGATGATCCCATTTAAAAGTACCGAAATGAAATAGCGTTTTGCCAAAATTACGAGGAAAACGACGCAATTACTAGCAGAAAAGTGACCCACACACGTTTTATCTTTTCCTTAGGCTCCTCGGGGGGAAAATAAACCACAGGAAAAAGCTTAAAACAATACGTTTACGCGCCCGCGCACGCACGCACACCAACATACACACACACACAAACAGCAGACGCAAGTAGAGCCGGAATGACAAACGATTTCCAGGCGCCGCCATTTCGGTCAAACAACAATAGAAGCTGACAATGAAGAGCGGCAAGCTAGCCCACGCTCTCAACAAAAGAGGTTATTTAAGGGAGTTGCCAGGGAGGGTGAGGGAGGCAGGAACGAAGAGGATGAGGGAAGGACGTGCTAAAAACAGCTTCCTAAAACGTGCTTGTTCTCTTTACATATGTGTATTTTTCTATTTTCCACCAGGCTCAACTATACCACCACGCATCCCTCGCCGGGAGAGTACAAGAGGGGTGGCGGCCAAGAGCTCATATTCCAAACCGCCAGGGGGCAGTAGCACCCCCTTCCATCCCCCCCCCCCCCCCCCCCAACACCCTCTCAACTCTCTTTTGTTACGGCAGCTCAAACTGCCAGTTTGACCTTCCCACCCTCCCTCCCCGTTGCCCCAACGGAGAGCAAGCTCGGAAAGTCCATGCATCGATAAACCGGACGTCTGTACAGAAAAACAAAAAACAATAGATGAACGGCATAAAAAAATAAAATGACTGGAATGAACGCAACACGGTTCCCGGGCACATCGGGGTGTGATGCCCGGATCCCGCCGCTGCCAAGCACGCTCGCCTACGCACGACTTCGAATTCACAAGTTAAAAGCGCACGCAGGCAGATCGAGGTACGCAATCGCCGTGCCGAACGAATTGCGGATCGATTGGACGTCGGACCGACAGCTCTTCAGCGATAAGATGCCGTCGGTCGCCGCCGGGAACGACTCGAATGATTCCTTGGGCTTAGAATGCGGGGAATACCAAAGGGATAATGCAAAGCCTATCGGGAGTAAAT
This sequence comes from Platycnemis pennipes, assembly GCA_933228895.1. Taxonomy (NCBI): domain Eukaryota; kingdom Metazoa; phylum Arthropoda; class Insecta; order Odonata; family Platycnemididae; genus Platycnemis; species Platycnemis pennipes. The sequence continues at coordinate 131,411,146 of OW121851.1, read as the reverse complement.
CCATATCAAGCCGTTACCACCGAACAACTGTGGACACCGATAAAAATAAAACAACCAACCATGACGTGGGCATCAAACTGTGCCTATGTCAAGAAAAGCACTCCTACTATAAACTTTAGAAGAGAATGAAACAATGGTAAGTAATGACAACAATTGCGAGGCTAACCGGCTTTTGTTTGGAGACCGCCTGCCTTCTCAACAATAGCGTAATTAAATGATAAGGACGAACCTCATCGAAACATAAACCTGACCAGAATGAGTAGCAGAACGTGAGGCTAAATTCACTCACACGTATCTGGAAATTAAACCAGTAAATAATACTTCGTTAAGATGAAGATGATATGCAGCAAAGGCCTCCGGCAACTATAGATTACATTTGAACACATTTTTTAAATAATTTAAGTGTGTGAAGGGCCACCTCTCGCGTATTATAGTTACACATTTCATCAAATCGTTCCATTGCATCTTTGGTATTTCATATGGAGGCACCAAAGTCATCATCATGTACTATGCTTCATTCTCATCGGGATTTAAAAGATTTCTTTGAATAGTCTGCACGCCCAATCCAATCTTTACGGAGCGACATTAAAACAGTTATGAATTGCGCGCGAGATAACACTAACGGAAACGATTCCACGGGAATGAGGTAATTTTAATGCATGATACTCCAGCCAACATCCTATTCTTATTTTTATGCCCACAACCAACCAGAAACTCGTTAGTATTTGGCAGGGAGTAAATAACCACCTAAAATCCACTACGTGCATGCATACAAAAGGTACAAATACAAAGAATAAAATTGGTGCACGTTAGATATACACCATGAACGTGCTACTCAATCAAAAGAAACTAAGTGGGAAACTCAGGGGAAGAGAAAAATAGTATCAACCGGAAAGATTCGTCCTTTATATGTAACAAGGTATAGAAGCTAGATTCAAACTCAAGTTGGTATTTGGTATTTACATAAAAGGAAAGCTCAGTCGATTTTTCTTCCCTTGACTATTAGCGGCCATTAATATCAGGTTTACTATTAATAAACGCCAACAGATCAATGAACATTTCATTGAAGTAAATTCCTTTGACATTAGTAGTGGGAAAATATAGTGGCTCGAAACAATTAATTCTTTTTTACAAATAAGCTAATGGTCTTTATTGAAATTTAAAAAGCTAACCTTTTTCTTACCCAGTTGAGATGGAATTTGATTCCGACAGATTTGGCTAGGTTCAGCGATACCTTTTGTAGCTCTAAATTATTATTTACCCCTCTCATAAGGCAGGTACACAAGGTAGAAAGAAAATAGGATGAAATCTGGAGCCATCTATCTTGGACAAACTGGAAGATGGTGCTCTTGACAGTTACGTTAAATGCATTTTACAAATTCTGTTGTATTCCCATGCATACAGTGACAGGGTATAATCGAGGAGATTTTAAAACGTATTTCTTGCCAAAGTAAATAATATAAAGATATCGCAGTATATGTCATCCAATGCTGAGTAAGGTAATTATAATGGTAAGCCAAGCATTCTCTTCAACCACACAACCTGGTTTTTATGTACTCCAACTGCTCATCCTCGAGGTAAAATTTAACCCTGAGGCCTTTGGAAAATTTAATTCTGAAAAATACCTTTGGGTCGTCTGGTAGGAGCGATTAAAAAAGGGTTGTCTATTTGAACACCTTGTTTTTTTAATAGGAATGATCTTATTCACACTGAAACATGATCCAATTATCGTAAAGAATATTAGAGACAGTCAGGTACTCTTCCGATGGGCAATAGTTGACGGTGCTGAGTGCAGTGATACGGGACGTGATTTAGCCTATCTTGTCCGCTCAACGCCTATAATTCATAAATTGCCTGATAGCCCTATAACAAAGAGAAAGTTGAATTACCTCGTTCACTTCCTCTCCGATTACACTTATCATCATCAAGCGCATAGCGGCAACGTTAACGGTAAAAAGTTGAGTGTGAAGGTTGGTAAGTTTAGTAAGGAAGGCCCCTTACTAAACCATCGGCGTGTGAAATTCACACAATCTGGGTAGGGGACCAGTTCCTTTCCTAGGGCCACCTGCGATTTCTTACGAAGTTCTGACACACAGAAAATCGAATCTCAAGATTTGTGGGTAGGGGTCCAGACCCGGGGATTTCCGGTAAATAGCTCAGTTTAGTTTTAAAGTTAGAGTGCTGAGCTATTTACGCCCTAGCTCCGCTACCGCTAGAGCTCTGATTTTCATCCGAGAAACGACCGCACACAGAAACTTAAACGTAATACGAAATGAGTGGTTTGCGGCGTGACTTGGTGAAATTTCTTCATATTAAAATGAAAACATTGTAAAATTTCAAGTAACCTTAATACGAACATTTCATCGCTGTGCGACATCATCACGAAGCGAAACTGGAAATTGCACGACAATATAAACCCTGGGTCCAGACTGGATCTGTATGGTTGGGTATATACTCTTACTCTACTAGGTTGGTTTTTATTGTTGTGTAATTTCCTGCATTGTTACCACATGATATGGCAGAGCGACGAAACTGGTCGTCTCAAATTTACTTAATGTAAAATTTTACAAAGTTTTCATTTAAATATATACGTAATACGCCTGGAAAATGGACAGAATAAACAGTGAGTCATATATTTCTTCAGATTAAGCCCAGAAAATGCAATCTATAAATGAAAGGGTTTCTAATAACGGCATTACAGGGGTACACTGGACTTAGAATTCGAAAAGCTTTGATTCCCTATGGAGCGAACGAAATTGAATAGCTACCCTCATTGAAATGGAAAAGGTGTGAGCTTCATTCAGCTAGATTTTCACTCTCTCCTTCCTCTCGGCTAAATCATTAAGTTTCAGGAAAAATTCTTCGCTGAACCAAAAAGCTGCCAAGATGGCACAGGAGCGCTTGGCTGTTAAGCCGCCATAATCACTTCGCCTGAAGTTCCCCCACGCAGCCCTTTCACCCCACCCGCGGCCCTGACTCCCAGCCGAAATCCCTGTACCCTACCCAACTTCCAGCTCCCTCTCACACCCTCCCCCCGGGCACCGCTCTCCAAATGACACCGCCGACTCCAACTCACAAGTTGGACCGTCTCTCTCTCTCTGGAGAGAGAGAGAGAAAGTCCTCCCTCAGCAGTCCCCTTGTTGCCACAACCTGCGCGCCAATTATAACACGGGACTTAACGCCAAGGAAACGGGATTATCTTCTCGGAGAGCCACGCATCAAGTCTACAACAGGTAGGTTAATCTCAGTCGCAGCTGTACAGGTCCGAGATAATGTCTCATACAGTTCCGGAGAGACAACTAACCACCGAATCAAAGGTCTTAAATGCACCCGCTTTCATTTTGACACATGAAATCAAACAGAAGTCTTTTATATTTGATAATAAATGACATAGAAAATAGGAGTCAGGCTCCTAGCTTATCATACATCTTATATAGCATTGAAGACCACCAAACTCCATCTCATATTGTTAAAGATGCTTCATGGGCATTCAAATAAAAAGTGTTAGGCACGTAAGGAATAAGAAGTTTTGTTTCGGAGAAAAATCTCAAGCGCGTTTCGATTAAAACATACATCTTCTTTCGCAACATTCCAATCGATTTTAGGTGATTTTGTACTTTCCACTTGCGGTGAACTTATCACCACGGTATGAGGGGTCGCGGAGGTAGAGCGCTGAGCTACTGACCGAAGAGCCCCGAGTTCAAATCCTGGGCAACGCTTTGTACAGGGTGAGCCTACCCTCACCCTATCAAATACCAACCTTCGGGTTGAACACAACTTTTTTTACCATGTCATGAACAATAAGATATCTTTACGACCGAACACATGATGGAAATATTATGAATTATTAATATATTTTTTACAAAAAATATGATAATAATTCGTCACAACCTGCATCTGTAGCGTGTTTCTTTATGGTAGTGAGGCATGGACAGTAGCGCAGAAGAAAAGCCATATATATTTTTAAAAAAATATAATAATAATTCATAATGATAATAATTTTTCTCGATAATGATAATACTCTTGCCATTATGCCATCTGAACTCAAGCGCTGATCCAACAGTGAATTTTATCGTCCGTGCTTAAAAGCTTACTCATTCCCTCTAGCCCTTCGTTTTCCACCTTCACTCTCGTTCTCTCCCATGCAACGCTGGCTCTCCTCCCTTTCCTGCGACTCCTTTGCTTCAGATCCCGGGAGATATGACACCCGAGCCTCCAACGGACATAGAAAGAGTGCAAAATGAGCGAGCCCACAAGCGATCTCCACGGCACTTGCCAACGACTCCAAAAGCACTGGCCACATACAAACACTAAGAACCACGGAAATGACAATGGCTATACACCAGCTGAAGATCAATATCAAGAAGACTGAGGTATTGGTGGGCAGCAAGAGAGGAGAGGCCAAAAACAACGTTAAACTAGGAAAACGAGCCGAGTAACCAACCATAGACGAAGCAAGAAGGAAATAGATGTAGAATAACCCAGGCAAAAAGGATATCCTACAAAAAGAAGAATCTACTAACAGCTGGAAATACAAGCATAAAAGTAAGGAAACAATTCGTCAGAACGTGCATCTGGAGAGTGTTTCTCTATGTTAGTGAGGCAAAGACGATGACAGTAGCGAAGAAGAAAAGGGTAGAAGCATTCGAAATGTGGGGCTACAGAAGAATGATGAGGATAAAATAGATCGACGGAGTGACAAACGAAGAAGCCATAATAAAAGTGGGTGAACAGAGAAGTTACTGAATATTTGAGTAAGTTGCCAGTGTATGAGGTTCTTACAAAATAGGCCTAAATAATGAACTAGAACGTGTGCAGTGAATATGGGCAAAATTTGTAAAGGGACGGTACGATAACTATATTACAGTAAGCAGTCTATAAAATGAAATAAAATGGGAATAATTGTCATATCGCAGGTTAAAATTTAGGCTTAATCTCTTATATAAATAAATTCCAAGATGATATTTTTACTGATAACGTTCAAAATATTTCGCGAACGCCAACTTACTATGGTAGACCGGACCATAATCACCAAATTAGAGAAATTGATTGCCGAACAGACAGGGGTCGCTGCCAAAAAATGACCTAAGGAGAATGGGAAAGTGGTGAAAGAGGGGAAGTGTTCAGAGGAAGAAGAGAGGAAGAGAGAACGGGAGATAAGGAGGAGACGGCAATTGGAAGTCTCGCGGGAAGAGGCGGAAGTTTCGGCGGTCGAGAGGAATAAGGGGAGTAGGCCATTACCATGGAAATGGCCGAAACTTCCGAATACCCGCGCCACACCCACCCCCGAATGAAAAACTCCCTCGCTCGCCTTCCGGCTAATTAGCTTGATTCCAACCCTTCCTCTCCGTCCCTCCCTCCCTACACCCCCTTCCCCAATTCCATTACTCTGACCCGCGCACTTCCTACCAGAAGCACCCAACACCTCGCTGCCCACGGTCCGAACAAGACGCTAGCCGGCCGAGTTCTCACACGCAGAAGCTGGGAAATGCCGCGAGAAGAGTCGGGGGAGGAGGGAATTCCTCGCGTTTTACCGGAGGATGCCTTCTCGCTCCCTCGACCCTACCAATGATACATAACCCTCCACACCACCCTAAAATTCAAAAAGGTAAGGCTGTCACAGTATCTACAGTTCCACAGGAGTTACTGCGGGGAAGAAAACTCTGTGGGATTCAGAAAAAGCTTCACAAGAAAAGAGAAAACTCATTAAAATTATAATTTCAGATTCGCAGTTATTTCCTCGTCACACAACCTTGGATCAAATTGAGAATCATATCTTCAATAAAAATCTCTTTACGGTTCTCCATCTTCGATTTATGTGGCTCATTGGGAAATGGTACAATGAAGAATATGCCAGCTCTATTTCTAGGACAATTCTCGAAAATCAATTGCAAACCGGCCTGATACAATTACAGTTGAAACATAATGGTTTCAGGTGTAATTTTACGGAACATATTCATGATTGAAACGAAAACCTAACTTTGCAATTCCTCATAAACTTACTAATGATGATGATGACGTTGGACATCGAAAACCGGGTCGTTCGTTAGTAAATTTATGAGGAACTACGAAGTTAAGTTTTTCATTTCAGTAAATAAAATCTGTTTAAACTCGAAATAAAATACTTGGCATACCATAACAAAGGATGCAGAGAAGGTATAGAGATAAAGTTGGCAGACAAGATAAACTAATCCTGGAATGATGATTTGGGTGTGCAACGAAGTTTCAGTAAAGAATAACTGGAATCTATGATTACACCCTTTCAGTGAAAACAATATGAAAGATTAAAAATTCTGCTAAATGTTTATTTTTCGATTACTACAAAATATTCCAAGCACACATACTGATCACGCTCAACAGATTATGATAAAATGTTTATTTCCATATTGTAATAAAAGTGAAGTGAGATAGAAGCAATGAAAAGAAGTTACCTACCAAGGGAAGAGTGAATTCCTCAAAGTTATATTTTCCACAATTTGACTGAAGATTGTCAAGTATGACTGAAGGCGAATAATACCTATAGATTCCTAAATATTCTTGCGAGTGCAAGGATGGAGTTATCAATAAAACTGAGCCGCCAAATTCACCAGAAACTTTAACTAAATGGAGAGAAATAAGTATTTATTATGAGAGCTACTTCCATGCATGAGAAGTACTCCTCACGTGACAAAAATTAGATTTATCTTAAGCTAAGTTCATAAAAGGCGTAAAAACTTGATTTTTTATTTTCATTCCACATGAATCAAAGATATTCTTTTGAATTAAAGTGCACCTCACAAATACCCAAGTAACGTAATTTCTTATAAATTAATGCTACACCATTAAAATTACATATAAGTAAGGCAATATGCGCGTTATTTTTATGTTCTCCGAGATTCTAGTGAACTCGACAAAAGTAGGAGTCTAAGTTTAATTCTTAGGACACTAAATACTTATAAATCAAAACTATATTCAAATAAAACAAAATTAAACAATAAATAACTTTTACGTCAAAAAATATTAGAAATATGATGTCTACATCGGTACTTGAAACAGGAGAAAGATCAAATATAACGACCCTCAAGAATAATTTCAAAAGATTCGACTTTGAAATACACACCAAGGAAATAAAAAAAAAAAATTCAGTACATCGAAGAGTTTAATACTTCACACATCTGAAATAATTTAATTACGAAAGAGAAAGTAGACTTCCGTAGAAGGGCTGAAGGGAGAAGGGACAAAACCGCAGCGAACGGTGTGTGTAGTCATTAATTATATTGCTTTCATTACCCGAGGGCGAAAAAAGTGGCGAGAGATACGGATCAAGTGCTCCTGAACTTCGTTAAAATATACAGAATTACAGAATAATAAAATTTTCTCGGGAGGTTTGAAGTGCTCGTTTAATTTACTGCACACCATGTATTTTTCATTTCTACGGCAAGGGTCATTAGGTGAAACAGTGGTTTTGAGACACATTTAGGGAATGAATAGATACCGGCCTGCGACCGGGCTGGAGAAGAACTTTCAAAGGCATTGTACATACTTCAAGTTTTGAATATTTTACCATATTTATCAGAGAAGAGAGATTACGGCATCGAAACCTACTTTTTCTTGTGCCCAAGTCTCCTCTGCAATTCCCATCTCCATCCAAACTTATCCTTCTCCTACAAATTGTGTTAAGAGGAGCATAAAATAGATATAACTTACATGGATAGTTTAAGGCCAACTTACAACGTATGGGGGTCTCTTTTGCAAGTGAATTTTACAGTGCGGAACTATATGACGCCAGTGAACCACGCTCATGGCTCCATGATTTCGTCACAGTATTCTTCTTATGGCTATGTTGACATTATTACGATTTAATGTTTTAATATGAAATGTAATAACAAGTAATTTTGAAATTGTTACAACCCACTAATTTTTTATGATTATGACATGTTGATAAACCCAGTAAAATCAATCGTTGATGTGTTGACGTTTGGAATTTCTCCATATTAAGAAAAAGATAATTATTTGTAATTTTTTACTTTCTTTATTTTACCTACCGGTAATCTACCAGTTTCAACGTTTTTTCAATTGAACCTCTTGATAATGACGTGCACACGTTTAAAACGGCACAGGTAAAATAAAGAGTGAGGAAAATTACATGGAATTCACTTCCAATGCTAGAGAAATGTCGATAAATAATCTATGCAAAAACACAAAACAACCTCGCCAGTGAAAATATTGAAGTTGCCTATAGGAGAGTGAAAAACATCTTAAAGAAATATAGCGCAAGATACAATGCTATAAAAGAAAATAATGGAGAATATTATATTGCAAATGAAGATAAGGTCAAGACGTTGATGGCATATTTGGATTAATGATGTTTTACGGATTTTTTGCATATATGAATAAATTATCAAAAGTTAAATTTAAGCCTGTATGATTCATAAACCTTTCCTTCTCGTATGTTGCGCAGAAATAGATCTTAGTAGCTGCTGTCCCACATGATTGGTAATGTCTAATTTTTTAACCACTGGAGCATGTTACCTGATTATTCACCCCCCACCACACACCTTAGAGTTAGCTTACAGGATATCAAAAATGCAGAAGACGTACACTTAGGAAGAACATGGTGATTGCGAGCACATATATGGTGCTATGAGTGATGAAGTTCGTGCTGACTCACGCCATCCCGTCGGTATGTACAAGGGATTCTGTAAAACAAAATTTCGAGGTCTAATTTTAGAGTACCTATCATGCCAATTTGAAAAAATGAATACACACTGCATCAGCCATTATAAATTATAAGTTCCCGGCAACTTCATTCGAATTTTTAGTATGCGTTACTGAGTGAATAAAAAAGCAATTTTTAATCGGACCGGCCTGCTAACTTTCTCAGTTTTAATTTCTATTTATGATGAAACCAGCCGTAGTGTTATGGATTTTCTAAATGCTTTCAATATCCTAAGAAAATCTATCCTCTTTCCATTCCTGACGGAGAATTGATTTCGGAAATATTGTTTTCCATACTGTAATTTGGCATTTTGATATTCCGGTCTTAGGACATTTTATTTATCTTTCTGCTTATAGTTTAGAACAACAAGGTTTCTTTTGCGGGACATACAAAAAGGAAATCATAGTGATACTAAAAAAGAAATGATCACGAAAAAAAATATCGATAGAACTATTTTCCAAAATCAACCAACGTCAACCGCGATAAGAGAGAACCAAGGGAAGAGAAAATAGCAAGAACCAAACAAGTGAGAACACTTGTTCACATCGATGATGCACATGTGCAGGACACCAATGCGCCAAACGACTTTATTTCCTCTGATACTCAAATAAATTGGATAAAATTTGGAATGGATTTATCAATGAAGCTATAATATTAAACCACCCATCGGGGCAAGCAAAACATCAAAGTGAATCCTTTCACACGTATTTTTTATACATTCTTCCCGTATTTTCTCGTATTCGAGCCATGCGGTCAAATCAAGTGAAATAAAAAAACCCTGATTCACATATCGAAAGACACAACTCGCATTGCTTCCAGAAGAATGGGTTTCATCCGTTTCGATCAATGAGAGTAAGCCCATTAATATTTATTCCGCCAAAGAGCAGAATCATTTTACTTCCTACACAATGGAAGAATCTATATGTGCTACAATCATACATACATGGCTTCACTCTCCAAAAGTAACACATGTTCCATGCCAACACTAACGATAACATTTCAACATTCACGAAGGTCTTTTTCTAAAAACAAATTGCAGAAATGCACTTCAATTACCGATGTCACGGTTCAATTTCATCGATTTCATGGTCGTTGTTTTTATCCATAAATTCCGAACGTGTTCACCGATTAGAAAGGACACGGAAGCCCCCTCATCACGCAAAATTAAACGCAACGATGACAACAAGCCACACTGGGCGACGATAACCGAACGTCGCCTGACGGGAAATCAAACATCGGATGAAATTATTTTCATGGCCGTCATTACTGTTATTTTCCACTTTCACCTCAATTTCTCGCTTGTGGAAATTTGAATAGACACTGTGGGAGTTATTTTATGCGAAAAATAGTGACAATTCCATTCATTTTTAGACGTAAAGCCCCAAATTACCGGATCACAACTTAGCAATTAAGTTCTGTATGCATTATTCCATGATTTTATTTCCCGTGCATTTTTAAGCGGGATATTTATTTTACATTTAAAAGATGTTTAAAACTATTCTGATTCAGGTACTTTTTTATTCTTCGGGCATCTAATCTTTCTCATCACAATTCAATTCCATTCCAAGTATATTGAATACAATATCATTTAAGACTATTCAAAGATTTTTTATTGAAATATCCGCAAAAATCCCGAACCAACCCTGGGCCTTTACTGCGCTATATACGTGGTGCATTCAAAAGGTATTCGAATTTATTTTTGCCCACCGAAATTAACTGACGCGATGTTAAAACCCTTTGTGCTGGAGGTGACCTCGCCTTTTCTGCGTACCTCTGAAATATTACGCAACAGCAGACCCCGCGTCAGCTCTTGGCTGTTAGACCTACGGAAGGTGCCCGAGCATAACGAGCTGAGATTTTCCAAAAGCTTGCTGATACTGAAACTCAAACAGTACAGAAGATTTAGCAGGCCTTTGAAGATGACAACATGGTCCAAACTGAGATCAAGTACAGCCACATTAACCTTGGCTGCGCCTCAGCGGAGGGCGAGGCACGCTAAGACAGGCGAGGCACATCGACGAGCCGAATCGAGGAGCTGAATGGGAAGATCCGGCGAATATTCTTGTAGGACCGTCGCATAACAAGCTAAGAATGTTCTATAAGTACAAATAAAGCACAGCATAAGTATATGCCGTTTTAACGGAGGATTTATGCATGAGGAGTCTGCCAGGGAAATTCTTCCCCACAAGGGTACTGGCGGCGGCGGTGAGAATGCATCCTCTCATTCAGCTCAAATTCTCCAATCTCTACTGGCCAATAACGACACACCAATTGTTTGAAAGGCTCCTTAGTCTCTCGACATGACACCATGTAACTTCTGGCTCTTACGCAAGCTGAAAGCCTCGCAGAAAGGGAAGTGATTTGAGTCCGTGAGAAAATTATAAGAAAGCGACGGCGGAGCTCCAAAGTATTGTAGAGAAAGCAGTTAGAACGCGGAAAGTTACAAGCGATGACAATGGAAAGAATGGAAAAGGCAGGCCACGTATGAGATATATGGAGCATGTTGTGAATGATGTAAAAGAGAACAACTGAAGTTACCTAAATTAAGAGGTTGGGCGATAGAAGAAACGAGTGGAGGGCTACGTAAAACCAATCCTAGGATTGTTGACCGATGATGATGACGAGTTTTTTATATCATAGCGCACAAAGGTCGGATACTTATTGAAAGCACCACGCACGCTACTTTTCGTCGCTGCTTTCTTACAGAGGCGTGATACCTCATTGAGAGACGGTGAAAACAGTACAGTTATTCAGCCTTTGGAATTCAGTTTAGAATCTTGGGACGTATTTAGTTGAAACCTCTGTCACCTTGTGCGGAAGTTAACTTATGCCGTCAGTCGGCTGGGACAAAAACTGTGACATCCCTTGGAGCCCTTTGTTCAGCGTATGCTAATACTGACATCTCTCACCCCTTTCCCTTACCCGTCTAATGTCTAATACCTTGACCCGTCTAATACCTTGACTTCTCCACCTGGTCTGATGTACCGTTATGTGTGGGAACGCATTGAATTTACCGATTATTCTTTGAGGTCGATTTTGGAATGCAATGTTCTCACACGGTTAGTGGAGTGTAGGCTCGGCAGACAAAGAACGCTTCTCAGATATAAATGAGGACTTTGCGATGGCGATGAAGATATGGGACCACTGCCTAAATCGCATCGAAAATCGACCAAAATGTGGGCTAGAGATATTAGTGGACATATCTATAGCCTAAAGTAAACTTCAAATACGAGTCAAGTCTCTCTGCACCCTAAACGTATTTGGTGTTTGGTCGTTTAATGAAGCCGCTGATCGACTTCTTCCTGTGCAATGAGCTTCAGTAAACACCAGTCCAAACTTCCTGGAGGATTTCTCCTATCTCATACGGTTGCTGACAGAAATACTTACTGTTCATTTCAAAAATGGCGAGTCGAAGGCGACGCCATAAATAATCATTGAATCAAATTATAAAAATGAAATAGAGCTAATGAAGTTAATTCTCCTAAATCATTTCCCAGTATCACGTTTGACCATATAGGTATAGTGTCAATATCGATGGATAATCAAAATTATTTTTGAATTTACGAAATCTCAGATATATACTGCGTAACCGATCGTCCATCCGTCATCACATATATCTGTGACAGTGCATAACGGCAGATTCCAAAGTAATAAGGCTCACTGCGTAGCATTTTTACAAGTTAATTGTTCCTAGAAAACTACTACAAATGAAGATTAATCAACTGCCTGAATAGATTCTGGTTCATATCAAGTGACAATTACAGGTAGATATCCAGAAGTGATATGCGATTTTATATGTTCGGAATTGCGAGCGTCATTTTTGATTAGGTAACTTCCGATAATACTGCAGGTTATCAAAATTGAAACGAAGCCAAGCTTTCTTTTGTTAATTAAGTCAATAGCAGTAGGAAAGGGAAAAATTTATTAGCCACTAGGATTTCAATTGCAAAGCACAAACTCCACACATGCCCGTGGGACATGTTTCTTCCAGGTGAATAATAACTCGGAAAACGAGTGAAGATATTTCATAGCAAATACGTAGTACGCTAAAACCAGATGGAATAATGATGAGTAGATTGTTTGTGAGGTGAATTTTGAAAGAATGTTTGAAGAATCTGACATTATATAAATTGGTTTGATGGGTTCTCTGTAATTTGGACATATTAATTATTTAAGTAACTGGTGCTACATACCAAAATTTCTTGTGATATGTCGTGTCAAAACCCTGTTTAACGCACTGCTACCGATTTTTCTCAAGATGGGAGTTAAATTGAAAAACGATAATTTGTAATTAATCGCCTCGGTAACAAACCGTTCGGTGAATCCCCAGCATAAGGGAACGGTTAAGTCATTTTCTTGTCTCGGTCTTTTTTAAGTACTCTCTCCTAGCTGACCCATATTTATTTGCATAATCCGGAGGTAAAAGAGGGTTTTTATCCACAGCGTTCCATCGATGGAGGTACCCCTTTTAAAAGAACTTATATCTATGAGCGCTTCCCAAAAGAAAAAATAAAGGAAATACTACGATTTATTGCACTTAATGCCAGTTGCGACCATCGCTCGGCGCCCGTGCGAGATGCTGGCAGGGAATGCATTGAAAAACTATACGAGTCAAATACAAGTAAGGTAGAAGTGTATCCTTTACGGAATGAATGAACAGAAAAATCCTCGCCAGATGCAAAATTCGATGAATAATATACGCGAAGAAAAAAAGATAGAAAATCATGAGGAACTGATCTAAATGTTTGGTGAAAAGTGAATCCCTGACGCTTACCCTCTGAGCTGACAGGGTTCTGTCTAGATGCAAATATCACCTACCGTGTCATAAGCTATCAATTTCAGCCCTTCAGCTCTGAACGCCAGATTAAAAGTAGACTGGACTGAAATTATACTGGACCATAATCATAAAATTAGGGAAATTGATTGCCGAACTGATAGATTCAAAATGTCCTTTTTCCCTCATACAATTAAAGATACAAATAACGGTAAATATGTCCAATCGGAGAGTAGTAATGGAAAGCATTGGTAGCTTCTTGTTGGTATGAGTAGGTACTTAAAGCTAACCCTACTAACAGAATGTTTTTGCAGGTTTGCTTTGCAATTTCTACCTTTTCTAAATAGTGATGTTCTGACTAGTATATTAATACTTTTCCTTTTTTATGCATGATATGTAGTGTATGTTTGGTGAGAAATCACCCCCTGCGACACACCTTTGTGGTGGCTTGCAGGGTATTATGTAGATGTAGAGAAAAGTAAATACTACTAATGTTGCTCGCGCGATAAAAATTCAACTCCCCGGTACTCCACAAACTTTTATGGATAGCCATTACTGATTCTCATCCACCCCATTTATTCTGTCAGCTACTATCGAGAGGTTTCGATCATATACCCCCACTCACTTTTCTTCGCAATAAAATTTCAGCTCATTCCCACCGCCTGAAACTAACTTTCTTTTCGACTTCTTGACTTCCCACTTGGGATCAGGAACAGAAATGAGTCTTAAATCATTGGCATACTACTTAAGAGGAAACAAAGAAGGTTGACTATCTCATCACCCATAGGCCTTTCTCAAATTGTTCCCTCCGATAAGAAATTGACGAAGGTGCCTCTCGTGAGCAACTCCATGTCCAATAGTATTAATAGCAGTTTTCGTAATGTAAATTTGAAGGCTTGTTTCTATTCCAGAGTGACTATCGGAAATTAAGTTTTTAAAGATGTTTCTAATCCTGTAGACAAAAGTGAACTGTATTTGTTAAGACGCACTCAGGACAGCAATTGTGTTTAGATAGGACAGACGGGCAAACGTTTTAACATAGGGACAAAAGACATTTCAAATCTTTCATTCATGGTTATCATCTAAGACTTTAGGACCGAAATTGTTAAATGAAATTGTACCCATTAATCTGTCCCCATTTTATCATAAATCTTTCCCATCTTTAAAAAGCATTCCCCCATCATCGTGATCTTCAACATATTGATTATTGCACTTAATCATGCCATCTAAGCTATTCCAACCACTGCTGAAGTTCCTCTCTCTCTCTTTGTACATATCTATACATGGGTTTATCACCGTGAGAATGTCAGAGTACCCTTGATGATGGCACGAGAGTGTCGAAACGGGTTTAGTATTTTAATAAATTCTGTGAAAACGAAGCCTTTAAGTTTTCTTTTCAGTTCCTACTCACCGCAAGTATCAATATGATTTCCACGTGTCCTTTTCCTAGAAGTTATGGTCCTCTTTTGAAATATCTAGCATTACATTTCCGATGACACAAGGATCGAATTTCAAAAGGTGACCACTGTGGAGGCATCAGGGTCGTCAGGGCGAGCATCTATTTCAGATGGCTTCGATCCGGACTTGCCAACAACCTTCAGAATAATAATTGAACGATCGTAATGAAATGATAAATTTTATGGTTTCCCCTTCAAAGTACGGCCACTAGAGAAAGACGACCCCACTGCCATCGAAAATAAGATGAATGCATGTGAAAATCTCAACTACGATACAATGTTATTATTATATTAAGTATAACCATAGTTGGAATTAATGATTTAAAAATTAACGATTAAAATTAATCGTCAAAAATCTGGTTCACCATTTAAATTAATCGCTACTTTTTAGAATAGTTAACTTTTAATCGTTAAAATTATGCATTAACTGATACAAAACTAACTTCAGTTAATTTTTTTTGTTAATTTTTGACCAATGACCTGTTCCAATTTGGGCACAAAGGATGCCCAACAGACAAATGGGAAAATAAAAATGTATCTAAGAATGCAAGGATAGGTGTGCAAGAATGTAATGAATAGGCCCAGACGAATGCATTAAAACAAAAGCGGGGTTGAGGGGAGTGACGGCCAAAGTTTAGGAACAAACCCTCAGACGAGAAAACACGAAATCACGCGAAGACATGTCCTGGAGGGCTCATATGCCTTACTCGGTGACATCATGTCGTCAATACTACATAGTTGAAGCCGAGAAAGAAGGGTCATCTAAAAACCTATTACGGATAACTTCCCCCGAGGGGGAGGGGTTTATTCAAACTAATGTATCTATTACAATGCGCCAGTCTACGTCAAGGTCCGTCTATACCGGATCTTGACGGACTTTGGTCTACGTATGCCCTACTTGGCGACATTGCTTCGTCAATACATCAGTCCCCAGTGAATCGCGAGAAAAGGTGCGCAGGCACAGCCGCAGCATCTACTGTAACTCCACATAAAAAAGCCGTTTCCACTGAAATTTTACTAGGGTGAAGGCATACTTCACATCGAAATGTGGGGATCGATGTCAAAAACTAACCTTAAAGCACTTTCTACCGCTCAGAACAATCTTTGGCGGCCAATTACAGACGCACCATGGTTCGTTAAAAAAACTTATATTCACGACAAAATAAAAATCCCGGAATTGGAGCTCTACCTCAGAAAAATCGCCGAATCCTTTCAGCAGACACTAGGAAACCTGACCAACAACACTCTGGACACTAAATGGAATTACAACGAAAATACCCAATTCAAATATTTTTAAACAAATGGATACGGATGGAAGAAACCACAATGATAGTTGTCAGGGCACGCCTTGCTTGCCAAAACAAAAAAAATCATCAAGTCCTCTATTACTACAGCATCCAATTTGACAAAGAAACTGAAACAGTAACTTTTAACGTAAAAGTTACTTGTTTTAAATTTTAATCAGTTACTTTTTTAGAAAAGTAACTTTTAACTTTAACTAGTTACTTTTTACAGAGTTTAACTTAAACTTTAATCAGTTAATTTTTTGGCAATTTTCCCAACTATGAGTATTATACTTAATTGAAGCCAAAGGTGTTTATGAGTGGTACAACGCGATATTTCCGTAAAATCCTCATTATTCTCACCTACATTATATTTAGGCTTATGGCAAAAAATACAAAAGTAAAAGACACTAATTGACCACGATTCATAATGAAGAGAATTAACTAATGAAACATGACTAACCATGATTTGTTATCCTTATTTTAATGTTAAAAAGATGCAAAAATAACATAGAACCCCTCCGCATGAAATTTTATTTGAAGTAGCAAGCAGATTTGCACATAATGGATATAATTCTCATGCATTAAAAGATTAAAAATGCTCGTGGAAACTCAACCGAGATCTCCACAGAGCCTTACATTTCAGCATTCTGGTGGAATAAACACATACGCACACTGAATTTAAAATTCAAATCCACGAAAATACGATAATGTAGTTTCGTGAATTTTAACATTTAGTAGAGTGTTCTGGGTGCATGTTAAACTCAGTAAATGTTTCTTTTTTAATAGGCGATATATAATCTTCTGTGAGCAAGGAATTTTGTATTTTATATGCCATTTAAAATAACATGTGATGGAAGCATGTTCGGCGATGTTAAAACTCCTATCGTGCACCGACAAGGTAGCTTGCAAGTAACCCTGCAGATGGACCACGGCCTACGTGGCATGGAAATCATTAACCAGGTGTAAATGCGTGTGTTGGATGTTGGTAAATTGAGCACTTGGAGCCATTTTATGGCTATGTACCCACTTTAATCTTCCTACCTAAGGATACTTATCCTTACCATAGAAAATAAAATGAAATTGACTGGATCCTTTGGTACTTTAAGTTAAGTACAAAATTGCAAAATATAACTAATTAATTGTAATATTAAGTTACAGGAATATTATGACTGCATTTTATTACTATACTACTATTGGAAACTGAAATATTGTAGCACTAAAGGCAAGTCTGAAATGTATAGAGATCAAAAACTAGAAGCAAGTTCCATCAGCCATCGGAGACACCGGAGAACCTCAATTACCAAAAAATCCATACGAGGGTAGCTGTAAGAGTTATTTCTCATTAGAACGAATGCGCTAATAATGCTATCCAATTTTGATTTGCATTTCTATTGATTCTATTGATTAAGTATTTATATACTGTTCTAAACTTCACTATTTAAAAGAAGATAAAAATAGCAAAGCAAACATGCAAAAATATGCTGTTAGTTGAGTTAGCTTCAAGTCCTTATACCAACATGCAGCTACCAATGTTATCCATTGCTGCACTCGTACTGGATATATTTACCGTTTATCATATCCCTAATAGTACGAGGAAAAAAGGACATTTTGAATCTGTCAGTTCGGCAATCAATTTCTCTAATTTTGTGATCATGGTCCAGTCTACCATAGTAAGTTGGGGTTCGCAAAATATGTTTAACATCATCACTGAAAATAGAACATAAATATAGGATAAATTCACCCCCTAAAATAGTTATGGAAGAAGAAAAATTATAAATATTCTACTCATATCAGTATGGCGACACAATGGACGCACTCGTACATCTTTCTCGGACAAGAACATTGGGAGATGGCGTAAGTCAGGGGTCGGTCATTGAGGCCTCTATCGACGACTTCCAACACGGCGTAGAGAAAGATAGGCGCCCCTCCCTTCGAAGAGAGCATTTAGGCTACTCATTTGAGAATCCGGACTCGGCCGAAATATGAGTATTCCGAGTATTTTCAACGCAGGGCGATCCGGAAGAGATGAGTGATAGCGATTCCATCCCGGGCGTCGTGGCTGAACGGAGACGAAAGGGGCCGCCGCGGGTGCAGGCCGAGGATCAGAGCGATAAGGGAATCAGGATCGAATGTTGACGACGCGGACGGGATGCAGAAGCGATGGCTTGGGAGGCCGCGGCCGCGATGGACGATCCTTCGCGTCGGGAAAGCTGGGAATAGTGCAGAACAAGAGGAATCATTCTGGGCGGTCTCCCGTCCACATCATCCCCGCGCCCCGACTCCACCAGTCACTTCGGCGAAACGAATTCCACCTCTTTGCATCCCCATCTCTCCTCTCTCTCTCTCTCTCTTTACCCGAGAGGGCACAATCAGAGAAGCAGAGCATTTCGGCGAGCGCGGCCGGGCATGATGGCGGGCCAAACCGACGGCGCCGGAAATGCAGTGGAACCAGAGAGTGGAGGTAGATAAAAAAAAATACCAGGGGGAGCCTTCACGAGGATGCAGCAGGGTCGGGCGCACGGGATTGAGAGAGATCCCCGCTTTTCCACTCAGGAATAAAAGTCTGAATTAGGACGGAGGGAAAATAAATACAAAGCGGGTCAAAGGAAGAGGTGATGGTATAGGAGGAGAAATCATTCATGCACACCAACAGGCATTAACTTTCAACGAATAAAATATTCACGTATCTGGAGAGAATTTCGATGAAAATAGATTCACAAGCTAGAATATAATAATTGAAATGACTCAGTCATCAATCAAAGGGAAAGATTACCAACTTAAACACAAACTGCTGCGTAGATTCGAACTCTGCAATAAAATTTCGGAATTGTTTTGAACTTTTATTACAGAGGAAAGAATCTGCAAGTAAATTTGATAGGCAGACAAGCAGGCGAATGATAAAATGTGACAAACGGAATCGAAAAAAAGCAATCACGACATAGCTTATGAAAGGGAGTAAATGAGGTTTGGGTGAATTTTGAAGCATGAAGATTAAAATAATGGAATACATAACATAACGTAATAGGAGGCAGGCAGGAATAACCGGAAAACATTTGGATCAATATGGGCAAGGGGTTTCATAACAATTGATTGGTTGGTTATTCAGGGGAGGCAACCGACAGCTGAGGTCATTTGCGCCATTTAGGATAGGTGGGTAATTGGGTAACGGTAGGAGTTTTCAGGAAACGGAAGAAGGGTGGAGAGAAACTCGGCGTCGGCATTAGCCTACTCTTAACGAAAGGCGCCAAGGGGACCATGGCTTAACGTCCCATCCGACGGAAGGAGTACAGAATTTGAAATGCCCTCTACTAGGCACACAAGTGGGGACCGGTTTTCCACTGAAAAAATCCGCCACTGCCGGGAATCGAACCCGGTTCCTCGGGATAGGAGGCCAGTACTCTAGCCACGACACCAACCCGATCCCCTTTCATAAGAATTTCAATAGTTAGGAGCAGGGGACAGAATATGTTTAGCTTCCAAAAAATATCTAACACAGGGAAAAACGATATAAATGTCAAAAGATAACTTACTGACGCAGCATTATGAATAGTAACCAACTGTGTTTTAGGTTGGGTTTCCCAAAATCCCTTTATTCAGTGAACTACCTTTTTTATGACAATGATGAATGTACACTTCCAAACAGGCGAGCAAACCCAAACATGCAAGTATATGCGATCAATCACAATTTTAACTGCCCTCACAAGCGCTCGCAAACACACCAGAGTAATCAAATATTAGATCACCGGATCCCCGGACTCATTTTGCAAGATCGCATCTTTCACACAATCCCGTGAAGCGACGCGTCATATTCACGCACTCTGCTGCACAACATTTGCCGATGAAATTCCGTCAAAGCCAAGCGTGAAAACGAATATTTGGGTATAAAATAGCAAGGTGGGGGGGTGGGTTGGTCGCTGTCCGCGGTTTCGGTCGCCCCAAGATGGCGTAACCCAAGAATGCGGTGGAGGAGCGCATGAATATGGACGTGTGGGCGCCATCCGCGCATTTTTGAATGAATGATAGGAATGGCCGCGGGTTCCCGCGAGGTGGGAAAATGAGGTGAGAGGGGGGAGGAGGGCATTAGCAGCGGCCGCGCGAGGGAGGGGACGGGAAAAAAGCGAGCCGGGTGAATTATAAAGGAGGAATAAAAAGGTGAATTTGAGAGGATTGGAATGGAATGGGAGGGAGGGAATACGTTTGCGGCCCCAAAACAGTTGAGGCAACGCATCGTTGGCCTCGGATCAAAGGCGGATTTTTCCCTCGGGATGCAAAAAGCGACGGGGATAAAACTGCTGCGAGGAGGCGCCTTTTTTTCTGACGCCAGGGAAAAACCCCGGTGCACCCTTTCCCTGGCGCCAGACCCCCAACCCCTCCCACAAACCCCCAGTGGCCCCATTCCTCCCCACCTCCACTCGACCCTGTCGGGCTCATGAAAGGGCGACGTGTTTTTCCACGCACGCACATACCTGCGGACGCACGCACGCGGACGAAGGGGTGGGTGGAGGGTGTAGGATGCGAGGGGTGTCGGGTGAGAGAGGGAGGGGGATGATGATTCGGAGAGTTCCATTTGTTCACGACGCATCCCGTTGTTCACCAGGGCGGGAAATTAGGACGAGGATCCCTTTGGACGGGAGGAGCGGCACCGTCAAAACAGTCCCCGGGTTCGTGAGCTCCGTTTGATTCTCGGGGCCGCGAACGGCCTGCTACTTTCTGTCCAATTTGCCGGTGATATTTATTCATCACTTATTTTTTTCACAAGGTGTTTAATCTCGAAAATAGGCCCCACTTTTCGCGATTAGGATGATGGAGCGGGCGAGAAAATTGAAATTGCGAGTGAAAGTTGAAAAGGTTTGGCTTTCGTGCATCCGCTTCCGTTCAATAATTGAATGACAGATTTAACGGTTTATCCCAGACGTACTGCGCTCCCAAGCCATTTCTAAGGCCAATAATTTTGACAGTCGTCCAAATAAGTAGTAGCGCACTCTGCTTTTTAATATGGCAACTTTCCAGGCCAGCGTGATTAGGTGGCGTTCGAGAACACATTCACAAGTGGGCGGAGTCAAATCCCTTGCGTCTCCACGAATCCAAACAACACCAACGTGCTCATTCCGAAAGGAAAAATGTATCTATGCACAAATCCCATCCTTTCCGAGTACTGAAACTGACCACGACGAATCAATTACTCGTAATCATTTATCAACCTCCGGCTGCAATTCATATTTCGATTTAGTTAAGAGTTATAACGATGAACACAATGCTTTTCAAGCCTCCAAAAAGATGTGTGGCAGAGGGTGACTCCACATCAGTAAATATCCGGACCATGCTAGTGACAGTTAAATAAGTTTTCAATACACCCGGAAGAGCAATTTGAATCAAATTTGAAGGCTTTGTTCTTCACATATTATATTTTATAATAATTCCTGCCAACCATATGTTTCCGGCAGTTTGTGTACAGTGCTTCAAATATAATTGCAACTTTTCAAATCTAGCAACGATTTAATACAACATCTAATTCCATGATAAAGTATCATACCTACAAGTGGAACGGATATACTGTTGGAAATTCTATGTGCTGATTGTACATTCTATGTGCTAATGCCTACTTTCCAGCCACCACAGTAACAATTTCCCTTTTGCACATATATTATTTTCTATGCTTTCTACATGCACCTGCTAAGTAACACTTGGTTCTAGGAATGTTATTTCCGCTCATTGTAATTTTGAAGTTACGCTAATACAGGCTTATTGACTCATAGGCTACCTCACTTCCTTAAATGGAAATAATAACTACAACAATACATGTATGGAAAAATAAATATTATTATTATCCTTAGAGATAAAATTTTCTATCCAGAGATAAGTTTTTATTGAAATTGTAGGATAAATGAAGTTAGAAAATTTAACCCGCGACCTAAATATTAATCCTCAATGTAAAAATTATGAAATAATATGAGTAAGTTACATAGAAGCAGGAAATATATTATTATATACTATATTGCCTTATATTGATGTAATTATTTTGGTGTTATTGTACTTGGATTGGCGTACGTTAGTATATATAATTTCAAATTATTGGTAACTTATACCAAATAGGAAAAGCATGTTGGTAGTTTGATTGTTGCACCTGATGATGACGGAAAACGATAAATGTTTTCCATTTAAAATTGTTTTACTGAATATGTATAATAATGATGTACAAGTCCTAGTTGTTCTCTTCTTATATGTTTTATCCCTTGTTAGACCTCATTTGGAATACGCTGCCAGTATATGGGATCCATAAAAAATCAGTCTAAATAAGGAACTTGAACGTGAGCAGCAAAGATCAGCAAGATTTGTATAGGGACGGCATGATAACTATATTAGCGTAACTAGTCCATTAAATGAATTTAAATGGGAATCATTGTTAGATCGTAGGTTAAAATTTAGACTTAATCTCTTAAAAAAAGTCCAAGGTAATATTTTCAGTAATAACGTTACAAATATTTTGCGAACCCCAATGGCAGAGTGGACCATATTCACAAAATTAGATTAATAGATTGCCGAACTGACATATAGTCCTTCTTTCCTCGTACGATTAGAGATATGAATAGCTGTAAATATATCCAATAGCCTAAATGCGAGTACATCAAAAGATAGTCGCATGTTAGTATAAGGACTTAAAGCTAACTAACTAACAGAGTCATATTGCATACTTGCTACGCTATTTTTATCTTTTTAATTGCAAAATTTAGAATAATATATTATTACTAATCCTTTTTAATGCATGATATATTGGGTATTAATTCACCCCATGCACATTTAACCTTTATGGTAGCTTGCAGGGTATTATGTAGATGTAGATGTATGCACTTGTTCTTTTAAGGCGTGCCCTAGAACAATAATAAATCTATCTATCAAACTTGTGAGTAGATGCGAAATTAATTCAGCCTCTCAAACTGGCTCAAAGAATGCTTCACGATGAGAAAAATATTAAAAAAGGATCATGATGTTTAGATTAAAGACACAGCCAACAAGTAAATAATTAAAACGTGCCAGAATCCGTACGTGTTTGTGACAGTTGTAATCCCGAACGAAGTCACTTTGCCGTTCGCTACGCCCCTTCAGACTGGCAAGTAATCTCACCGACGACTTAAACAGACTTGACGTCGTGCCTCCATTCTTCGCCTCCGAGGGAGTTACATGCTCCGGCACACGCGGAAGATATGTATTCATCATTTAGGCTTGAATCCCGGGGAGCGAGAGACAGACAACCCATCGGAATTACAAGCACGCCGCAGCACCTCGTTCACTTCAAGTCCAAACCATATGACTTATTAAGAACAATGGATGAGTTAACTAACCATGACGCTGAGTTTTTTGGCATGTTTCAATGGGTTTGGATAGAGCACACAAATTAATGCTCCAGTTAAAAAATCAGCATTTCTACTAAGTTTTTCTGGAGTTCTAATTTATTCAATTTACTTTAGAAAAAATAAAATTGAGAACTCCTCATTCCCTCAGCCTAAAATAATTGAAGCATTATATTTTTTTCGATTAAGGTACACCTTAGAGGAAAAGAATTACAGCTTGTATGCTCCACACTTTACTTCTACCGACTATGGTTTCGGCATTCAATGTCATTATCAAAGTGTGGAATTTGTAATCAAGATGTAATTTCTCCTCTTAAAGAGTACCATAGCGTTAAGCGATCAAAATTAATCTATACACCTCAAAATTAGTCAAAGCTAAAAAATTAGGAAAAAAGGGGTAAAACTTATTCTTGGAAATTAAATTAACCTGAATGGGAGGGAGGGAATGCTTTTACAGATCCCCTCACCGTTCATTCGACATTCCTTCCCGAAACTGTCACGGAAGTCGAACCAAAGAACGAATCCCACCGATCGCCTCGAGAAGCTCCATGCTTAAACATAAGAAAGTCCGCCAGGAATGAAACAAGGGCAGGAATCCGTCGCTCCCTCAAAAGCCAACGGGTGGAGTTCATAATGGATGCGAAGCTTGCAATCGGTTGCCTGGCGCCCATAGCATTCGCATCCCTACATCCTCAGGTCGTGCAGGAAGACGTGGTTAGGACAGGGCGCCTTGCGTTCGCCCCACGGGGGTAGATAATTGAAAATGGGAAGCCGAGCGCGGGCCATGGGAGAGGCGGGGGAATAGTTGGGCTCCGACGGCTATAAGGACGTAGCCTGGCTTGTTGAATCAATCCGACCTCGAATGCAGGCGTAATACGCAGATGGAAGTCTGAAGGACTGTTCTATATGCATTCGCGGCATTCCACACAAGGAAAAGTTACAGGAATGCCTCCGGCTGCCAGGCAGACTTTCAAGGAACGCATGCAATGAAATGCACCTGTGTGAATTACGATTATGATAAGTTGGTAATACTCCTAACAATAACGCAAAAGATGCATAATCTAGAATACACGAATGTTGCTTAAATAAGCTGCCATTTCTCTGTACTTATTTCACAATAAAAATACTCTGCAGTTATGAAAATAAAAACCATATCTACCAAACCTTTACCTTTCCAATACTCGTGAAAAATACAAACTTAGGAGTGTATTGGGTTCGAACAAATCTAAAATAGCAAAACCGTTGATAGCGTCGTATCAATAAATGATTTATTTTTAGAACTTCCCGGTACTGTCCCAACTTTAGAAAAAAATTGGCAATTCTGCATAAAAACATCCTAACAAGCTTGAAAATGTGAATTGAATTGTTATCACATTAAGTAGATCGGACATAAATGCAAAATTTGCTGACGCAGAACAAGGAATTCCCGGCTATCCAATATTTAAGCAACGGTGAAAAGTACAGCGTCAAGTAGTATATAACAGAGTTTTTACCAACGAAATGAGAGACAAGCCAACCAAACCAAATTTTGAACTGCCTAACCGTTGGAATAAACCTTACAATAAGAAGTGACTTAATTTTTGTCTTCATATTACATGTAGGATCTTTATTAGGCCACAAGGCTACGGTTCAACTCGGGTCATGAGCAACATACAATAGTTTTCGTAGGGTAAGACAAATCCCTTTTATCTGAAATGTATTAATTTACTGTGAACATTTCACGTACATTTAGCGAAATTAATCATAGCACTAAAGGAGTAAACAGTCGAACCAATGCAACTTTTCAGTCAAAACACACGTATGATTTTTCAAAACAATTTCAATGTTCTGGAAATTGTTTTGAAAGACAAATGAATGATGTAGTCACTATACTAGTCATCGGTAACTGACTTGCATGCATTTGAACTTTATAAAGAACAAAACCACTTTTGATTTAGCAAATCGCCCTGGTTGCTTGGAAACCGATTGTTTATTTTTATTTTTAAGGTTCCATCTTCTATATATATAAAAATGAATGTATGTGTGTGTGTGTATGTCCTTTATGCATTACTACACCATTCATCGGATCGCCATAAAACTTTGGGAAGTTGTTGAGTACATTCCCGAAAAGAGGACTACGAAATCGATATTTCAATATCGATGTTTTATCGATATAATATCGCTAAAGTATCGATAAATCGATACATTATTGATACAAAATTGAGGTGAAATTATTTAGTTTTTTAAAAGGAATGTATCGTTGCAATATCGATACTGTATCGAATGTATATAATGTGTTTGTCCTTTATGCATTACTACACCATTCATCGGATCGCCATGAAACTTTGGAAAGTTATTGAGTACGCTTCGCGAAGGTTTCTACAAAATCGATAATTCAATTTCGATACTGTATCGATATAATATCGATAAAATATGGATACATCGATACATTGTTGATACAAAATTGAGGTGAAATTATTTAGGTGTTTTTTATCAAAGTTTTATAAAGTATCATTACAATATCGATACTGTATCGATACAATATTGATAACTTCATGCATTACCACAACGTTCATCCAATTTCCATGAAGCTTTGGTTAGTTGTTTTGTTCACTCCATGAAGGTTTGTACAATATCGAGAATACAATATCGACACTGGAGACGGGATGTGCATCCCATTGAACTTGCAATTCATTGAAACATTCACGTGCAACATATTCAAATCATCCGGCATGGGACAAATATTTCAGAAATACCAAGTTATTGCTTGGGATGAATGCACAATGGTGCACAAAGCATCGCTCGAGGCTCTGGATCGATCATTGCAAGATTTCCGTTGAATCCTGAGACCTTTTGAGAACGCACTAATATTGCTTGCACGAGATTTCAGGCAAACATTACCTGTAATTCCTCGATTGACACTAGCGGATGAAATAAATGCTTGCCTGAAATATTCTACTTTGT
This sequence comes from Platycnemis pennipes, assembly GCA_933228895.1. Lineage (NCBI taxonomy): Eukaryota > Metazoa > Arthropoda > Insecta > Odonata > Platycnemididae > Platycnemis > Platycnemis pennipes. The sequence goes on along the minus strand of OW121851.1, from coordinate 131,384,639 downwards.
GACGACTAGTAAAGACGTTAAAATTATATACAAATATGCGTGTCCAGCTGCAAAACAATCGATCAGCTGAGATATATTGTATACCCATAAGAATTGTGAAATTAAACATACTATAAACGTGCGCTTTCCATTTAACCAGATTGAGCCACAGCAACGCGTGGCCGGGTCAGCTTGTATCTTATAAGATTGCATATTAGTTTTTGCATTCGAAGCCGGGCCTATCGACATTATTCATTTAGCGGGAAATTTTAGAGTCAAAGATCTCACATCTGGGATGTGACGGAGGCGCTACATTGTACTTACGGATCTGAAGACTTAAGCAGAACACTGCGGAGGACGCCATTGGATTGGTTCGGAGCTCCACGTCGAAATGAGACGAAATCGCCTCGGAGGAATAGGTAGCAGTATCAATCTGCTATCTCCCAGCAACACCTGGTCGCCAATTCCCCGCTGTCTCTAATTACTTCTTCCCTAAACTCCTAGATTGCGGGACGTGCAACCTTTCTCATCATGCCCCATGATGAATACACAGCATCATATGCCTGGAAGGAAATAAATACACTTCAATCAGACTTGAGTAGGTATTTGGCTGAACATTTGGGCAATTATAATCCCATACCTGTGCTTATAAATTTATCTTAACATGAAAATAAAATTACGCACGTTAGAACACAGGGATTCATGAAACAAACAGGGATCAAATTTCGCCTATGATATTATTTTTTCATTTTATGATTGAAGAATTTCTGCATGAAACACTAATACAAATAATGCATGCTTATATTGCTTCTCAACTTTTTTTAAATGTTGGATGAAAAGTAAAATTGGTAGTGGGTATTCCACATGATACTCATATAAATCTCTCTTTAGATAGATAGTATAAGTAAACTTTAGTGCCTTTACGCAGTGAATGCTTGGTGACAACTGACACTCTGCCACACACCCTCGAGGTGGCTTGAACGATAGCCAGTAATTATACGTCCTTGTTGTAAGAAGTTATCAAATTTTGTTTGCCACGAAACAATTTAAAACAGCTCGAAACAGACCAAGTTGATGAAGGTACCAATAACTATAACTAAGTGACCAATCATGAATATATCTAGGCAGGTGATGCGCAAACACAAATGTGTGCAAGCACAGCTCTTCCGCATGTCAAATCATGGAAGGGTTTCCACCCTATCGCAAAGTATCAAATACATTGACTTTCATTCACAGAAATAAACACGCCAGAGTAGAATCAAGAATTTGGGCATTGAATAAACATCAACAGCAGCAGCATTGAAGGCTGAAGATTCTCAGAACAAGTCATATATTTCTTTACCAAGTTTCTCCGATGAAGTAACACTGTATGTACCTATTAGCTGCATGTACCTGGTGCATGTTTGGTGATTATTCACCCCACCACTAAACACCCTCAAGGTAGAGAGGAATACGATTGTGAATTAAATTCTTAACATATTAGCATACAAATTGCCGCATTACCTCAAAAAACATTTAACCATGTTCATTTTAAGTAGATAATTAGGCATTGGCATATAATAATTACATTCGTGACAGTACCAGCCATTGTAAATCCATCCCAAATATTGATTTCTCAACGAAAAAGCCAGCCATTATCAAAAATATCCGTATTCATTCATAATCATCAGCCTATCATTCGAATTTATTCATAATGCCGACTCCACAGAGCGGAGCAACGAGTGGTTATCATTTTGCGACGGCATCTTAACCATTGTTCCGCGCATATTTTTCTAAAAGTTCAAATTATATTACTTACCCTGCAAAGTATACTAATGTACCAAGAAATAAAAATAGGAATTATTATTTACTACACAATCATGAATTATGGATATCGTTCTCACCCTTATATGTTTTGTCAGCCATCGAGGGATTTTATATAGAGCATTCGATGATTAACTGAAGACGGCTGATTCCTAAGGTCTAATTAATTCGGGATCGTTTTACTTCCACGCAACGAAGTTATGAAAATACAAAAGTGAAAACATAGGAAAACGACATAATAGCGTAGAAATAAATGTGTAAAAAACCACTTAGTAAATAGGTAGTACCAACACCATTACCACCCCAAAAAAATTGGGCTCGTCCGGGATTTGAACCCGGGACCTCTCGCACCCTAAGCGAGAATCATACCCCTAGACCAACGAGCCGGCGAAAACCAGACTGTTTTCATGACTTGACATTCCAATTCGACGCCACGGTGCAACCGGTTTCGTCCGGTGGCCACAATTTGGGCGGAAAAAGAGAAAGTGGCTCTCGGAGGTTACGTAGTACCTACGTGTGCGTACATTAGCTCCCGGCTCTTGCCTCTGAAGAGCAGTGGGGAGCATTTCTTCCTCTTTCCTCATTTATGAATTCTTTATTCCAATGCTTCAGACCGTACTTCAGTCATTGAAATCCAACGCGATAGTGGTACCGGCTTTCGGGCATTCCTCACGTCAGGGTGTTTCATGATGACGACAGCTTCCCCAGCCATCCTGCTGGCGTCTTCAGGTCCGTAGCCAGGTGGCCTGACTTGGCCAGAAGCGACTTCTGACCTGACTTGAACGGAAACGACCTTTGATCTGAAGGCGCCAGCAGGATGGCTGGAGAAACTGTCGTCACCATGAGACACCCTGACGCGGAGGAACGCCGTTACCATTGTAAATAAACGCAGGGGAAACCTGAGATCCAATTTTCCAACGCGACAGTGAAATTGACATATTACTCAGACAATGCCAATGGAATGAGAACATTATCTTAATATTGTACTTACTCTACTCTACGTACTCTACTTACCATGTTCAGCTAAGGAAGGCTCCAACCTTTATGTTGTTTGGTTAATGTTACCGATCGTTGAGGGTAGACACTATGCCACGGCCACCGGCAGTTACTGTTTTACGTTCAAATAGATGAGATTGCCAGTCATATGACTCGAAAGCTGACTGAGAAATAGATAACCAGTTTATTACCCAGTTTCCGGGAACGAAGTAAAATTAAAAATTCAGGAAACGTAGGAATAAATAAACCATTTAAATAAATCATATTCTATCGCAATTTTTAATCATGACGTTGAAAGTGCCCGTTGCATGGGCAACTTTTTCCGTTACCTAGAAATGTATTAATCAGAGTGTTTTTGGTGAACATAAAGCCTATGCGAAACTTCATTAAGGTACCTCGCACACATAACTGACTTACGGCCCTCGCCCCACGAAAAATAAGCAGATTTTAGAGTGGCACTTAGCAGAGTGAATCATCGGCCTTTGACCAGGGTAATATGGAATCTTGGATTCTGCCATTATGCTCATCTTCGCCGAAATTTATTTATGGCCTAGCCTAAGGTCTTACAATACTGAGAGGCAATACTTTTACAATAAAATGTTAGCATTTGTGATACCTGCTCTCCAGTGGACAGCACATTCCAATGGAATTATTAAGATATGGAAGAGTCATTTCGCTTAACTATCTTCAGCAAGGTTTGGAAAAGCATCACTCGCAAGAATTAAAGTTTAGCCCAACATGTAAAATTACAACTCGTTTAAAGACGTCACCATTTATTTAATCAAAACTCAAGCACCATTCAAAGCACTATAAGACGATTTGAATGAGAAGGGACATTTCAAAGATGGTGATTGATATAAATATTCTTAGGAATTGGTGCGGTTCCAAATGGAGAGGTTGCTCGGTGTTTATCTTCTTTGGCTGCTGATTGGAGGGCCAGGGCTAAATTCTGGACACGTCCGGTTATGCTCAAAAAAAGAAATCCACATTCTTTGATCCGAAGATCGATCTGGCTAGCGGGGGTAGAGCCCCCCAACCCCCCAAGTACTTCAACCACCGGCGAATCGAATACACACTTGGTGGTAGGCGGGACAGTTCGTTTCTCTAGGCCACTTCCGGGGTATCCCAGACACTCCGATGCCACACAGTCAATTAAAGGGAAACGTTTCCTGAACTACAGTTTCGGCGGTACACGAAAAGGAACCACCCCGCTTGTAGTTCTCATGGCGTTGGACTCGTTTGAACCTCTCGAACCAGACCGGCCTCATAGCTGACTGCGTAGTTGTTTCGCCTCGATCAGCATTAAAAAATATCATTCGCTGAATCAAAACCGTCGAATACACACATCTAACACGACATTTTATCACGGAGAGTCTTTCACGATTTCACTTTAATACATACCTACATACTTCCATCCTTATAAGGATAAATAAAATTTCAAAATGCGAATATTCACATGCCATGAGATGCACTTATATATCTACGATGACAATTGAATCTTTTAGTCCTTGGCGAAGGCACTTGAACGAAAAAGCCATTATAAATAGTGGTTCTGGCTCAAAAACTGGACACATAATTTGCATAAATATAAAATAAATGTTCTAGAACGGCAAAGAGGACGATATAACTGTAGTTTCTTTTCAAGGACCGTTACTATAAAAAAGTACAGCTCTGCAAAATTCTAGTTTCAATGTAAGCTAGATGCACCAACGGTGAGTGATAATTTGAAGTTTCACATTCAATGCGAACATTTCATTAAGCTGATTTCGTTGTATGTATTTGGAAAATCTTATAAAAAAATGTATATCAGAATATCTTCGCATTAATTCCAAGGAAATATCATAACTTTTGTTTTTACGGCAATAACATTATGAGTTGTTTCATAGAGCCAAATCATGAGACATTAAAATATATTGATAATTTTCGCAAAAGGAGAGCTTTCGAGGATTAAGGCGGCCCTTTGCATTTCATTGCAAGAATGCCAGTGCATATGACTATGACCACCTCAAATCACCTAATATCACGTCCAAGTGTCAATGAGGATCAACAATTTCAATCCATTCTGCTGATACATTCCATTGATCAGTAAAAGCTCAAATATTGATAGGCTTGGTAATGCCTATAAATATTTGTATGCATAGGGGACTAAGGCACAATCGAACCAGCGCAATTTGGATCAGTTGGACCCGGATCAGTACGGATCAATTTGGATCGATAAAAATACAAATTCTCGGGCTATAATCGTGTATTTCAACGATTCTCTCCACTCGATATATATGATACAGAAAATATCGTAAAGGGAGCCTAATTTTATATATGTATTTTAAGTATTTCATGTCGGAATAAACCATGTAATTAATCCATACGCAGCGAACAAGGTATTTTCGTCTTTAAAAAATCGGTTCTATTAATATTCAGCAAGTTTATAGATAAGTGATTTCATCAGCATAATGTAGATTCTAATCTATATCTACAAAATACCCTGCGAGCCTCAAGGCATGCAACGACATCAACCTTCGCTGTTCATCTATCAATATTTCGTCGGCTGCAATTATATATAATATATCTAGATATAATATATTACATATATCTATTGTTGTATCTGCTGGTGAGTTCAATAATTCCATGTGTTGTTTTATAGATGTATGCATTCCATTGTAAATACAAGCTTGGAAGTAAGGAAGCAATCAAAACGTATATCCGGAGCACGTTTCTTTACAGCAGCGAGGAATGGTTGATGACAGCAACGGAGAAGAAAAGGGTGAAAGCATTCGAAATATGGTGCCATCTAAGTATGATGAAGAGAAAATGGATAGACCGAGTGACAAATGAAGAAGTCCTAAGAAGAGTGGGAGAAAAGAGAAGTCTGCTGAAAACTATAAAAAGAAGACGGGACAACTTGATCGGCCACATCTTAAGACACGATGGCCTGATGAAGACAATCATCGAGAGAAAAGTGAACGAGAAGAATGGAAAAGGCAGGCCTCGTATGAAATACATAGCACAGGTGGTAAAGGACGTGAAAGAGAGGAACTACGTTAATATGAAGAGGTTGGCGGATAGAAGAATCGAGTGGAGGGCTGCGTCAAACCAATCCTAGGATTGTTGACCCTTGATGATGATGCATTCTATTGATATCGTTATAAAAATATCGACTGATTTCTTGGAGCGGTTATGGCTGTTCAACGTCTATATCTATAGGCTTCATCCCAACGCTATTCCTCTCCTCAATATTCCTACTCCTCTTCACACTACCCACAATACCTTTCCTCTTTCTTCCTCATCCTCTCTCACCCAGCATTTAGCTTCAATAGCAACCTTCAGCATTCCGTTGTCCTTACGTGCCATTAACAGCCACATACATATACGCGGCTGAGCCAAGGGAAAGCAAAGATTTATTAAAAGAGTAGGTACTCGAGAAATGTGACGAGAAGACAAAAGAGCGAAGTAACTTTTCACTAGTTAGCTTCCACCGTGAATATGCAGCCTGTGTATAGGATCCAAATGAATTAGGCTTGATCATAGAGCTAGACAGGGTGCAGCTAGGTTTGTTTAAAGGTTAACGATAGGTTTAGTAGCGTATCGGAATTAATAGACAAATTAGGTCGGGAATTAATATCAGATCGCAGGTTAAAGTACAGATTTAACCTCCGGCAGAAATTTAAAAAGGATAGCTTTACTGAAGGTGTTAGATATATTAAAAACCGCTGCGTATTGTGCTATTTTCGACCATATAAATATAATTGGAGGAAAGATTATCGTACCAATAGGTTCAAAATGTCATTTACCCCCGTACTATAAGAGAACACAATGGGCAGCATAGCAAAGGGATAGGAGGGTGAAATATTGTTAGAGTAGTCTGCAGTGCACGATGCATGAATTAGCAACCAATCCTTTTATTACGCCAAAAATTATTATTTTTCACTCTTGAACAAATGGGGAAAATTACTGTACGCACCGGTGTTGTTATGCTCAAACACATGTTGCAACCAGTTTATTTATGTATTATGCAAATGACCTTTGTTTATTATGTGAAGCGTTGGTGATGACGAGGGGCTATAGATGGTACTTCCTTAACAACCCGTAAAGTTTTCTTGAATGTCCAAGTTCCTAAGGTCTCAAAATTAAATTACTGGGCTTGGTCTCTCGTAGCAGTAACCATGCCAACATTTTTTTGTTCCACTCGAAGGAACATGCCAAGAGCACGCACATCGATACGAACGCCAATTTGGCAAGGGATTCTCGAGAGAAATTGTAAATATAATTTCAAAGCTGCGTAACAGCATTTATAGCATCCTTTTATGCAAGAGTTGTGATTATTTATGTTTTGAAAATGCAAATGCAGGAATTAGGCCAATGTCTTCAAGCTGGCTGTATTAAAGCAGTTGGAAAGTAAAATTAAAATGAACTTAAACAGCATTCGTTTCCTCCGCGTTTGTGAGCAAAATTAAATGCCAAATCGTTACGCATTCAATTTAGCAATGTCATTCATTTATTCACCGAAGGCATCTTACCTATTAATACATTTCGTACAATTCAATTCATCGCTCTCCTCTAAGCTTATTCATTAAACACTTAATACTTCATGTCAGTATTTCTTGACGGAGAGCGTTTACAAGCACCAATTCTCTCCTTTCAATGTCGAATAATAGTATATCTGCTTTCAACGCTTGCTACCTCAAAAACAATTGCAAATCCATTACGCACCGAGCCGAGGTAAAGCAATTCAGATGTATTGAGCTCATGGATGCAGTTCACTTCGTGCTCTAAGTGTTCCAATGGTTTACATCATCCTCGGATAAACAAATGATTAGACTGATACTCTAGGCATGTTTTGAAACAACCACCCCAAGGTTATCAAGTCTATATATTATCGAACTGGTTAGCGTGACCGACGAATTTCTCGACGGAGAATGAACTACGGAGAATTATCCTTTGGCCAATCTAGCTGATGCATGAATTAACAATCTAGTTGCTCGTGACTCAAAGATCTATCATGTTTCCATGAAGGAGTAGAATTTTAGCTCTTAGCTACAATGCATAAATAGTGCAAGTTTGGTGATCTTCACCCCCTGCCACACACCCTCGTAGCACGTAAGATATTGCGTATATGACGATAACCCATCACAAAGTTTTCATTTGCATTTGGCGCTGTATGTGGATTCTGAATGGTGTAATTCCTTCTATAATGAACGGAGTCTTTAAGCTTCAACTCTTAAAGTTCGTAAGAAAAATAAGCTTAGATGGAAGACTATGCTCCGCCTACCGCTTTCGTGATAAAAATGCATGCCGATGGTTCAGTGATGCCTCGCCTTGCGGTCGCTGAGAGATGCGGCCAAACAATCACGAGTCCGCACCCTCCCAACGCCTCTCCTGCATCACTACACCCTAACCCGCCGCGATGAAGGGGACACCGCATCCAACACACGCACGCACACATAAAATTGCGACCCGACGCCACGATAATGAATGCCTCGATGTGGATCCAGGTCCGAGTTCATGGGGAATAAACCAATATCCACGCATCGCTGATCCATTTTATGCAAGACCAGGGCTTCGAAAATAAGTACACTCCCGTGGTTATGGGCACATCATAGGAATATTTTGTGCAGCGTAAATTTGGAATGCAGATGGTCTCCAATAACGTGTGGCCAACACTCGGAACAGCAAGATCATCTTAGCTTGGATAAACATTTCGTAAAAATGCTCATACACGTTTTCATGGAAGTAGCTGATTCCTAGAGGCAGCTGCTGAAAATAGCAGGGTATTTTTTTATCTGTAAATGTGGAAAATGAAGCAGGACTATGGGGAATTGTGGAAAATAATGCAACGTACTAGCAGGTACCACCGTTTAAGGGAATATGCGCGTCAGAATAAGTTACAGGTTAATGAACAAAATCTCAACTCTAACCCTTGAAATTGTTGAAAACTATTGACGGTATAATACCACGTTCATTGTTTCTCTATTCCTTTGATGAATAAGGCATTGTTAATTACAAAAGTTTTTGAACTACTGACTACAAAAGACTAAAGACGATTTATATCCCTTTATTAGGTACTATTGTAGATTCTATTAAGAGTAACATTAATGATAACGATCTCTTTCTTTAACTTTTTGTATATTCTTATATGGTAGTATACACGTATATCGAACAATAGCCTGCAAGCCCGCGGGAGGGTTTGTGGCAGGGGGTGAAATCACCAAACATCGACTATTGGCGTGCAAAGTCACATTGTTTCTTTCAATCTCACATATACTTCCTCTCTAAATAGAGTCCGTTCAAAAATTAACTCTCACACCTTGCTTAGCAAATGATAACTTACACAATCCATTTCCTAATCATGTTCTTCACTCTTGCTTTCCAGTCACTCTCCATGCATTCATAAGCCGTCGTATTGGATGGCTAGAATGCATAGGAATAGTACTTCAGAGATGCAAAAAGAAAGGTTACCCACTAAAATGCAACAAAGTAAAAATAGCAATACAACGACTGACGACACATGCGTGGGGGATATTGACGAGAATCATTTATAGAAGAATAGAACGAAAAGCTGAGGAGTCCCTGACCAATTCGGGTTCAGAAGAAACAAGCACAAGCAGGCACAAAAGAAGCAATTTTGGCCCTCAGGTTATTTATAGAGAAGAGAATAGAGAAGAATCTACCGACGTTTGTTGCATTTGTAGATTTGGAGAAGGCATTTGACAAAGTGGGTTGGAACATGATGCTAGTTTCTGAAAGAAATCGGAATCATACGATGATCGAAGAGTTATCCACAGCTTGTATAAAAACCAGGTGGCCATAATCAAATAAGGACCCAGCAGGACAGAAGCAAGCATAAAGAAAAGAGTGAGGTAAAGCTGTGCACTGTCTCCCGCATTATTCAATGTCTACATCGAGAAAGCCATCCAAGAAGTTAAAGAAATGTCTCCGGGAGTGAATATTCACGGGGAGAAAATCGGCATGCTTCGATTCGCCGATGACATGGCGGTCATTGCAGAAACAGGAGATTTAAAGAAGACACTAAAAAAATATGAAAAGAACAATGACCAGATATCATCTGAAGATCAATAAAAAGAAAACTAAGGTATTGGTATTCAGTAGTAAAGGAAGCCCGGACGAATGTTAAACTACAAATACAAAAAAATCAATGAGGTGGAAGAGTTCTGTAACCTGCGAAGCCGAGTAACCAGCGATGGACGAAGTAAAAGAGAAATTGCCAGTAGAATTTCCCAAGCGACATGGGCACTTTACCAGAAGAATATTCTGCTTACACTGCAAATAAAAGCGTGGAAGTGAGGAAACATTTCATTAGAACATATATCTGGAGCATTATACTATACGGCAGCGTATCATTGAAAATAACAGCAGCAGAGAAGTCCAGGCTGGTAACCTTTTATTAGCCTAAAATTTTGAGTTGGAATTTGGATATAAAAGTGGAAAAAGTACGACAAAAGTAACTTTTTCCGACGGTATATAGAATGATTTCTATGAAAAATCCTGGTACCAAGCACACTGAAATTAAGTTCTCTGCCATTTTTCACCTATTTTACCAAGTAAAATATTTCTAATCATCTTACAACAGAGTTCCGATCAATATTCACAGTCTATTACAGTTTTTTGCATTTATATTGCTACAAAGGTAAAGACTTAACACCACAATAAGAGCCTCGTTAAGCCAAATGAAACACCGATAATGAAGTAATGCTTACGATAGAAATGATGGTAAAAACCACTTTCATCAAGGTCTGAAAATGCCGTCCATTTTTGTATTCCTTAAGATTCTATACGACTCCAGTAATAGAGCGCAATCATACGGAACGAGCTATGAGTGTATTTTTTTTCTAATTGCCATAAAAAGAGTCTGACGCAAGTTAATTTAGGCAGTTTAATAGCGTAGTTTCCTTCATCAAAGTAATCAGAATTCATTAATTGAGATTCGTGTCCCACCATTTATATATTCTAAGCATGAAAAACATTTGGGTTGAGAAATCCCAGTTTACCAGAGAATTAAATGTTAATTTTAGGTTCCTTCGAAAAAGCTCAGAAATGGCAGGATGCCTTCTTGGCGTATACAGTATATGGTTTAATAATACGTAAATATGCATTAATAATCGCCTATGGAAACTATTAAAGTACGAAAAGTCTCCTCCGTTAAACATGGCAATAATAGTCGTTCAGTAGGCTCCAGGGCATTTTGCTCGTGGAGTCCTCGGCTACTACGAAGCATGACGCCTAGTTCGCGCGACGATTAGCCAATTTCACTGTGCGTTTGGTAAAATGAATACTAGCTGTTTTTAAATGGATCAACTGAATAAATAAGTTCAAATAAATAAATATTAGTTAATCATGATAAATAAACTGAATAAAAATACCTCAGACACTAGATAATAAAGCTTTAACAGAGTACACCGTCTGCTTGGAAGCGTCCGCAACTCCACCTACGAGCAGGTAGAGGAAAGAGTGCCACGTCACACGTATGATTTACCAGCATGCACTAATTTGCCGTCGCGTTTTCGCGTCGTTGATTTTTTTCACTTTTTAATTAATGAGGAAAAATACTTAACGTCATTTTAAAATAGAACGGCTTAAAATGTGCTCTCCAGAGGTTATAAACATTTGATCATGACAATAAAACAATAATAGGACACTGCTGAAGTGAAGTAACCCTCACTATTTTCAGTGTCCTTTTAGCGCCATCTGGCCATGTTGAACTGCGCTAATGCTGCCACCCAGTGTTTCTCTACACTACTCACCAGTTGTTGCCTGTTCTTTTTCATGTGTGCACGTGCAGCACGTAACTAGTTGAATAAACGTGTTAAAATCAATCTTTCCTTTGCCGATTCCGATTAACCATGTCAGTGATGTGGTTCCGATTAACCACATCAAACGTCTAAGCTATTAAAATGATGAGAAAAAATCCACTAAATGGCAAGTGAATTGCATTTTCCACTTTCTGAATAGTGTCCTCATTTTGAGGATCCTTATACAGCGACACTTGCGGCTCACTATCATCCGTACTTCTAGCTCATAAAAAGTTGAGCCGCTAATAACTGGAAACGTATGACGGGTAAATGTTTCCATTTTATGCTTGTAAAAGAACTGCATATTTCATAGTAGCTTATACAATATTCGCTTATGATGGTTATTTTATTTAAGAAAAGTTTCTTGTTAATTAAGCGTCATATTTCATATTTCAAGAACTGCATATTTCATAATTTCATCACAAGAAATGCTGGTGATGGTTATTTTATTTAAGAAAAGTTTCCTTTTAACTAAGCGTCACTTTTTGCTATTTGACGGCCGAAGCCAGGCGCTGCTACCCTTCACTCCATATATCCCTACCGCTTCCTAGAATGGCCACCTATCCCCAATGGCGCTCGTGACCTCACATACCGGTCCTCTACCCTAACAGTAACATACAAGTTGAGGGTGGAATTGTTATTCAGACCTTCACGAAAACAGCTTTTATCGCATAATCTATTTTTAACGTTTCACAGGAAGTTTGAAAATTGTGAAATAAAATCTGTAACCTTGTAATTCCACATAATTATTTATATCCCATAATTAATATGGAATTGTAGGGCTAAAGCTTTTATTTCACAATGTTAAGCAAGTTCCACAAAGATTAAGCTGACACAAACAAACTGTTTGAATAGTTTAATATTACATATTCATGTACGAGAAAACTTTGCCCTCGTTAGAGCTCATTTGGATTACACTCCCGGTATATGGAATCCCAACGAAATAGGCTTAAATTTATGAACTTGAACGTGTGTGGCAAAGATCGGCAAGATTTGTAAACGGACGGCATGATAACTATATTAGATTAGTCAGTCTATTAAATGAAATAAAATGGGAATCATTGTCAGATCATAGGTTGAAATTAAGACAATCTCTTAAATAAAATTAAGATAATATTTTCACTAATGATGTTAAAAATATTTTTCGACCTCCAACGTGCTATGCCTGAAGTCAAAAAGTTGAGAGCCTGAAGCTTGGTCTGATATTGAGGTGTAACAAATACTAAGGCTCATGACACAGTGAATGAATTGTGAAATCCACACATCAGGATATCGGATCCAATTCCTTTCCCAATGCGGTCTGCGGTTTTCCAGGAAATAATATGGCTGGACATATCAAAAGGCCTCCACGGGATTTAAATCAGGGACCTCCAGTCAGCAGCTCAACGGTCTACCCACAGGCCTTTCGCTTTGTCTAATAAGAGTGGATTCGGGAAAAAATGAACGAGTTGAGGTTGTCGTAGGGCTGTAAGTACACCAGGGGTAAAAGGAAAAGGAAGAGGAAGGAGGAATTTACCAACAACAAGAACTGATCAAAAAGCCAATCCCGTGAGATGTGACCGTGTGGTGTGCCCGAGTAATGATACTTGCTATCTATCGGTTCTCTTGAAGGTTCTCTCTACTCTCTAAAATTCCTTACTTAGAAACCACTTTCACTGTATCCGAAATGATTTTCTTTACCTCCCTCACCTCAGTCTTCCTCCAACTTTTTATGGTAGACTATAACCATAAAATTAGAGAAATTGATTGCCGAACTGACAGATTCAAAATATCCTTCCTTCCGCGTGCAATTAGGGATATGAATAGCTGTAAATATATCCGATAGCATAAATATGAGTGCATCAATGGATAGCATAGGAAGTTGCATGTTGGTATAAGGATTTTGAGCTAACCCAGCTAAAAGCACGCTTACGTACGCTTGCTTTGTTATTCTTATTTTTTTGAATGTGAAGTTTACACTATTATAATATAATTACTAATCCTTATTACATATTACATTATATATGTAATACATGTTTGGTGTGATTCACCCCTGCCCACACCTTTAGGTTACCTACAGGGTATTATGTAGATTTAGATGGACATTACTCAGCCCATTGTAATGAGTAATATGTACCTGTGGTGCGTACAATGCGAGTAACATGTATGTGGTGCGACAAATGGCAGTTAGAACTCAACCTTAAAAAGTGTGTAGCTATCAATTTTTGGAGGAGGAATAATTCGATAGAGCGATCCTATAGAATTAATAACACGAAGATCGAAAACGTTGAAACCGTAAGATATTTAGGTGTAACAATCACTAAAGATTTATCATGGGGAAGACACATAAGGGAAATATGCGGCCGAGCGAAGAGAAAGCTAGGATTTATAAAAAGAGTACTTGGGAAATGCGATGAGAAGACGAAAGAGCAATGTTACTTTTCACTAGTTAGGCCCCACCTTGAGTATGCAGCCAGTGTATGGGATCCTAATGAATTAGGTTTGATGAGAGAACTAGACAGTGTGCAGCGTAGAGCAGCTAGGTTCGTCAAAAGGTGTTACGATAGGTTGAGTAGTGTATCAGAATTAATACAAGAATTAGGGTGGGAATCATTATCAGAGCGTAGGTTAAAGTTCAGATTAAATCTATTAGAGAAATTTCAATCGGATAGCTTTACTGAAGATGTTAGGCACATATTGAAAACACCAGCGTATTATGCTAGATTCGACCAGATAAATAAGATTAGAGAGATAGATTGTCGTACAGATAGATTCAAAATGGCATTTTTCCCCCGTACTATAAGAGAACAGAATAGGCAGCATAGGAAAGGGATAGGTAGGGGAAATATTTTAGAGTATTCTGTAGTGCATGATGCATGTATTAACCCCTCAAATACTATAGATACTAACAATCTAGTTGCATGAGACCCTTTAGTTGCTTGCTTGCATGCTAGTAGTGAATGCTTGGTGACCTTCACCCCCTGCCACACACCCTCGCGGTGGCTTGCAGGGTATCGTGTAGATGTAGATGTAGATGTAGATGTACCTTATTCTTGTCCAAGGAGTCAAGTTCACGAAGTAAATCCCTTTCCAAGTCTGACAATCAATTCTGAGCGACTTTAAATCCCAAAAAAATCACTGAGTGGGCGGGAACAAATTCAAATTTTCGTACATTATGAGTGCAGACAAAAGAAGAATCGACCGTCACAATCATTCCTTTTCGCCCATTTCTGGAAGGTACCGCTCTTGGAGCGGCAGGAAGTCCCGGATGGCAGGGGTGCGCCTTGCCGGCTCTCGAAGCGTCGGCACCAGCGAATGCCATTCCCTCACGGTCCGCTCTCCGTCCTCCTCCAACCCACGCTATTCTTAAACTTTCACGGAAAATGTAGGCCACTTGGCAATTTCGTCTCCCGGATTATTCCCTCTGCCAAAAAACCCCTCCCACCCCCCCTCCCCCCCCACCTTTGTCTAACAAATGCTGTTTTCCACAATTGAATTTTCTTCCTTCCTCGGGATTAACGCCTCTCTCCCTCCCCACTCGCCACCTCCCCCTCCCCCTTCCCTCCCAGAATTCAAAACCTGAAAAGCCTCCTAAGACGGGATCTCCTTAGAGGAGAAGCAAATACTTTTTGAAAGCTTAAAAACTAAAAATTCCACCTTGGTATGGCAAGCTGTATCACACAGATAAAATCTGAAGGTTATTAAGTAATACCGAGTGCATTATAAAGTCATTTTTTGAGTAGAATAAGGTGCAGTAATGGATTACACAGTAGTTAACGGGAAGTTCTGCATCTCAATCCACACGAAACCCTTCAATCCACCGCGAGTGTGTGGCAGGTGGTGAAGAATAATGACATTTTGAATATATCAGTACGACAATCGACCTCTCTAATCTTATTTATCTGGTCGAATCTAGTATAATACGAAGGTGTTATCCAACATCTTCAGTGTAGATATCCGATTTTAATTTCTGTAATATTTTTAATTTGTGCTTTAATCTACGCTCTGAAAATGATTCCCACCCTAATTTTTGTATTAACTCTGATACACTACTTAACCTATCGTAACATCTTTTAGCCAACCAAGCTGCTCTACACTGCACACTGTCTAGCTCTCTGACCAAACCCCATTCATTCGGATCAAGATTGGATAACTGCCTGTCTTTCATGTTTGGGCACGGCTGTTTATGTGCATAAATATGCTTGAGTAAATAAGCGCAATTCATTTAATAATTCTTTGAATCCATGACATGTAGGTAAAAGTAGAGATTGAATCTCCTGCAGAAATAAAAAACGGAAAAGTTTACTGAAAAATTTAGGCATATACCTCTGTATAGTACTTAGCTTATAGTACCTCTGTATATAATGCTAGATTAGATCAGATAAACAAAATTAAAGAGGTAGATTGTCACATCGATAGATTTGAAATGTTATTTTTCCCACGTACAATCATGCAAATGGATAGCATAGAAAAGGAATAGGTGGATTAAAAAGTAATATGTAGTCCATTATGCACATTTTAACATTACCTACCCTGTATAGAGATAAATATATTTATAGAAAGCCTTTCCACCCAGTCATAACTTCATGACTAAGTGGATACTAAACATCTATCTGTACGCGACTCTTGTATCTAACATTTCTCCATGAAATAGTACCATTGTAGCTCTTAGTTGAATGCAAGCGATGCAAGTTTGGTGATATTCCCCCCCTGCCACACACCCTCGCGGTAGCTCGCAGGGTATTACATAGATATAGATGTAAAAGGCTGCAACGGAATTTGTATGAGAACAGTGCAGAGCTAATACGCATGATGAAATTTGGATATTAGAAGCTGTATTGCACGGAAGCCTCATTCCGGTTATATAGTTGTTTACAATAAGATTGTGTGGATGTCTAGTGTGGAGTCACCACCTGCCACACATCCTTTCGGTGGATACCACAGAGTCGTTGATAGATGTCGCTCGCCTTCCACCCCCCTCCCCACCCACGCACGTCTCTCCCGAGCGCCCTCACACCAAGCCTTTCCCCGTTCCGTGGCTTAACTCGCCTCTCCCCGGCATTGTTCCGCGCGCGCCGAGAGTTTCAATTCCTTCCATAAATCCCCGAAATCCCCAGAACACCAACTCCTCCCTCTCGCCGACCCTTCACTTAAGCCTCCTCCTCGCAGACTATAACGGTGGCGGAGGCAATGTAATATTCTGCACCGTTTAATACATCCGACGGATTTCAAACTTTCATTTCATTTCTAACTAGCAAATCATAATAACATCGTAATGCCCAAGATTTTTTTCAAATATTAGCGATTCCACTGCATCATTACAAACTCTTCAATTTTAGGGCTGATCATGCTCAGGGTTGGGATAATTATTTGCTTTACCATTGCACATCAGAGTTTTTGCAGCTATGAAGGCAATTCACACCTACATCTCCATCTATGCAATACCCTGCAAGCCACCGAGAGGGTTTATGGCAGGGGATGAAGATCACCAAGCATGCACTATTAACATGCAACTAGTCTACTACATGGTAACATGTTAGATAACAGGATGACATGCAGCTAAATGGTTAGTATCTACAGATTAATAAACATAATTAATTTTTATTGTGTGAATCATACACTACAGACTAAACTAACAATATTTCACCTACTCTAACAATATTTCATCCCTTTGCTATACTGCCTATTTTGTTCCGTTATAGTTCCGGGGAAAATGACATTTAGAATCTATCGGCACGACAATCTATCTCTACAATCTTATCTATAAGGTCGAATATAGCACGATACGCAGGGGTTTTTAGTATGCATTCAAAATCTTCAGAAAAGCTATCCGTTTTATATTTCTTCAATATATTTAATCTGTACTTTAACCTACGATCTGACAATGTTTCCCAACCTAATTCTTCTATTAATTCTGATACACTAATAAACCTAATGCAACATATATTAAGAAACCTAGCTGCTCTACGCTGCACACTCTAGCTCTATGATCAAACCCTATTCATTTGGATCCCATAAATTTATGAGTATATCAGAGCGCTTCAAGTGGAATGGTGGAGTTACTGCCATTAAGACCCGTAAAGCCGACTGATTCAGTTCCTTAGGTAAATGCAAATGCTGAAAGATAAAATGAATAGATGATATGAGAAATAATAAAGTTTTAAATCGGGTTGGAAACATACATATTGGAAAAATTAACTCCGCAATGAACCAGCATGTCCTCCGTCGTCCTTATCACTCAGTACTTCTCACTTAAAGGTACAAATAAAAAGAGCACGTCTCAAGTTGGTTGGTTATTCAGGGGAGGCGACCGACAGCTGAGGCCATTTGCACCATTTTTAGGATAGGTGGGTAATTGGGTAATGGTTGGAACATTTCAGGTAATGGAGGAAGGGAGGAAAGAAACCCGGCGTCGGCATCAGCCTACTCTTAACGACAGGCGCCAAGGGGACCACGGCTTAACGTCCCATCCGACGGACGGAGTACTGAACTTGAAATGCCCTCCACTAGGCACACAAGTGGGGACCGGTTTTCCACTGAAAAATCCCCCATTGCAGGGAATCGAACCCGGGCCCTCGGGATGGGAGGCCAGTACTCTAGCCACCACACCAGCACGTCTCAATCTTAGTTCGACCCGGCCCTACTGGAGGGGGAGCGACTTTTAGCGGTTAAAGCTTCCTTCTCTCTCTCTCTCAAAATGCAAAGAGGATCAGAGAGAGCCATGGCCATTTTCACCGCCCTCATCCACAGCTCCGTGATCAGAAAATTGACCCCTCTATTCTCGATCACCCTCTGCCACACACACACACACACTCAGTCCCCCGGACAACACCACCGCCATCGCCCGCACACGTCTCCAATCCGCGCTTCCCATTCCCTCTCACGATCGACAGGCTCACACACATTCAGCCCATCCTCCCTCCCCCTCCCCCACTCCGTTTCCCTTTCCACCCCCCCCCCCCCCCACACCCCCCTCATCCCGGGTGCCGACATCAAAACGAATTCCGACGGGAGGGAGAACGGCAAACACAAAAGCGTGGGAAAATTTCGCACACGTCACCGTATCTCCGCGCCGAGCGTCTCGCAAGAGCATTTCGTCCGGTTCACCTGTTCCATCCCTCACAACGAGAGGGAAACGAGCGCCGGGGAAGCAAACAAAGCGGGAAACGTGACGCTAATGTCTTAATTTTTCTGACGAAGTGCTCGGGATTATTTGTTTTTTTTTTTTTTTAAGGCGAGAGAGACAAAAGGGACGGAGCCGGGAGCGACGCGGTGATTTCTGGGACGGGCGCGTCGGGGCGAGATTAGGGGCCGCTCTCTCGCGCACTCGTGAGCGGAGGGGATGATGGGAAGGCTTGGTCCTCGGCGAGAGATTGTGGAGCGAACACACGCATCCCGCGCGAATAAAATCGCCGGGAAGTCGTCAAGCACACGAGAGCACTTGCTTTGAAAAATGTGCTCACTCCACAGCGCCGGAAGCTGACGCTAGACGAGGGGAATGATGCCATTTAGCCCTCGACGCTAGGGCTTCCCTAATCAGGAATTATCTATCTACATCTACATAATACCCTGTAAGTCACCATAAATGTGTGTGGTAGGGGGTGAATTCTCACCAAACATGCACAACATATCAAGTATAAAAAAGATAGAGTATTTATATAATATATGGATGATTTTTCGGGAGTTGAGGTCTTTTATTAAAAATGAAAACTATTCAACTTTTGGCCGACATTTCGGAAATTGTATTTTTCCTTCTTCAGGGCTAAAAATGAGATGAACCACCAATAACATAACAATAATAAGATACATGATCTAAAGGATATTTACAGTGCCAAAAATGCTGTACAATTAATTTTTTTCAAATTTTAACATCAAAAGATTACGTGGAATAAATTTTACATACCTTAAGAACAATAATTGAATTTGTTTACAAATTGGTTGCTAAGGCCTATATGTTACAATTTTTTAATTTCGATGTATTAAATTGTTATATATTTTACAAATGTCAGTTTTTTTATTACATGAAAACGTCGGCCATAAGTTGAATAGTTTTCATTTTTAATAAAAGACACAAACTCCTGAAAAAGCATCCATATATTTAATAAAAAAAGAGGTCTGGAATTCAACTTGCCTACCAAGTATTTACCTATATAGGTACCTACTGTTCTAAACTTCAATATTTAAAAAAAGATAAAAATAGCAAAGCAAACATGGAAAAATATGCTGTTAGTTGAGTTAGCTCAAGTCCTTATACCAACATGCAGCTACCAATGTCATCCATTGCTACACTCGCATTAGATATATTTACCGTTATTCATATCCGTAATTGTACGAGGAAAAAAGGACATTTTTTATCTGTCAGTTCGGCAATCATTTTCTCTAATTTTGTGATTATTGTCCAGTCTACCATAATAAGTTGGGGTTCGCAAAATATTTTAACATCGTCACTGAAAATATGGTCTTGGAATTTTTTTAAGAGATTAAGTCTAAATTTCAACCTGCGATCTGACAATGATTCCCAATTTAATTCATTTAATAGACTGGTTACGCTAAATAGGTTATCGTACCGTCCCTTTACAAATCTTTCCGATTTTCGCTGCACATGTTCAAGTTCATTATTTAGACCGATTTCGTAGGGATCCCATACACTGGCAGCATATTCCAAATGAGGTCTAACAAGGGAAAAGTAGCTGATTTCTCGTACATGATCGTCACATTTAACCAATAATCTTGTGATGAATCCCAGTTTACAATTCGCTTGACCCATTATTTCACGTATGTGTTTACCCCAGGAAAGATCATGTGTCAGTCTTATTCCAAGAAAAAGAAGCTTTCGCTATTATATCTACCTATCTACTGAATACTCTGCAAGTCACGTCGAAGGTGTGTGGCAGAGGTTGACTTATCACCAAATAGACACAGAGTACATGAACTAAAGTTTACTTCTACTACGTACTTAAGGAGATATTTCTAGCATTACTATGCGGAACACACATTAATAATTCTATTTTTATCCAACATGCAAAGAAATTTTTAAGATGCACATGCTAGAGACATGCATTACACGCATTTGTATTTCATGCAGGGATGCTTAAATCCTAAGATGAAAAGAATGCAACATCTTATTGATACGGGATCAAAAATATACGACTAGATCACTGGGACTGTCACTTCGATTATAGAACAAGATCACGGCGCACATATACCAAACTAATTTACTTCTGCAACAAATTTAAGGTGATATTTCTATTCATATATCATGCGGGACAGACATTACCTATTTTTTTCACCCAAAATGCAATTAAACATTTAAGAAGTACTGCAGGCATGTAAAACACATAAAAGTACTTCAGGCCGGCATGCATAAATCCTAAGATGCAAAAATGCAACAACTTAATGACATGGGAACAAAAAAATAGGTACCTTCGATTATATGACTAGATGAGTCTAAATTTCAACCTACGATATGATAATGAGTCCCATTTTAGTTCATTTAATAGACTGGATACGCTGATATAGTTATCATACCGCCCCTTTACAAATCTTGCCATCTTCGCTGCATACCTTCATTAAGGTCTACTTCGTAAAGATCCCATGTGCTGGCAGCGCATTCCAAATTAACTAGCCTGCTCTAAACAAACAATGCCAAGGCAACCACAATTAATGTCCCATATTCTAGTCCATCAAGCTGAGTACCTACTAAACATTAAGTTCTGTCCACGCCGAACTCGACCAGTAGTGACAAAATCACAGCCACTTCCGGGATTCGACCCCAGGTCTCTGGGATGGGGTTGCCTACACTCAACCCAGCCCCTTGAACAAATGCATAATCGACTAATATAGACTATATCGCAGCCATTAATAATTGTATCACGTGTCACGAACTGCACAACCAATGCCGGTTTCACATATTTACCACCAGATACGTATATCTTGGTGAATGATGACTCAACCCATTCCACACACCCTCTACGTGGTGGCTGGCAAGCTTTTCTGTCGACGTAGATGCACGTGGAATATGGAAAACTAGAGGTAATCAGTATATGGAAAATTCAATTTCAACACCTCATAAGTAATTGTTGGCAAACCAACCCAAATACTTTTATGTTGGTATAAGGAACTATGCTTGCTCTGCTCTTTAAATAGTTATAAATTTGTTATGGTTCGTCTAGAATATAGCAACTAAGCCTCTTTGAGCATGATGACTAAAGCATGTCTGGTATATATTCACCTCCTACCACATACTCTAATGTGACTTGCATGATATCGTGTATATACAAATGAGAATGAGAAATACAACACGGGGCGCCGTAAACAGTTCCTATTGCTATTAGAGGTTTGCAAGTAAAATTTAATATGCTCATCATTTCAGGGATGGTTAGGCATTTCTAGAGAAAAGGTCACATATTTCTTGAAGTACGGGCAAAGTATCGTTTTAGCACCTCTTTATTTATTAGATGACCGAACATATATTACCATTAAGAGTTGGTGCCTGAAACCTTATTCGGATTGGGACCGATTTAGGTGGGTTTAAGCTGGTTCCCGAGAGCCGCACTAACCATTTCTGCGAATCGAACTGCTTTCCCGGCATCAATCGCTGACTTCTACCCGCCCGGGGCGAGAACTCCACCCTCCCCCCGATGCCGGGGACCGAATTTCCTGGTCTACCTCCATCTCCGACTTCATTCCCTCGGCTCAACAACCTCTCCTCGGAGTCCTTCACAACTCTCCAGCCCTCCCCAGGCCATCGACAAGTCAGCGAAAGCGGATGATCGAACGAGAGAACAAACCTACGAGTAAGGGAGGAGAAAGGGGTTGGTTCCACTCAACCCCTACTACTAGTAGAAAGAGTTACTCTTGACCGTAGCGGTCCCATCCTTCGCCTCGGGGCGGCCGGGGACGTGTAGGCGGTAAGGAAGGACTCAGGAGGCCGGAGGAATACGAGTCGCTCTGCTGAAAACAGGGCAAACGCACAAAGCGAACGTTCCGCGAGTTTTCAAGTCGAAAATTTCGGATTCGGCAAGCGAATAAATTATTCATCACTTCACGTATGCTAGAGCGATTGCTTAATCAGGATACATCAAACTGAGCATTAGGAAATCGATCTTAGAGCGGCGACCGATTATATAATCACGAGACAGAAAAAACGTCAGCATATTGATATCCATAACATAAAATAAACATTTTGATTTGATGTAAAAAAAAATCAGTGTCGAAAAAATGTAACACAATATTTCCCGATAAGCCACACATTAGTCTTCCAGAAATGAGTAGAATTCTAAAACTAAAGTTCAGAGCTTATCAATTTCAAGTTGAGTATTATTAGAAAGAGAACAGATCGGAAGATGGGCCATTGAGAAAAAGTGTCCTTAGAGATCATGAGGTTCGTCACCCAGGCCACAGCCACGGAGGGAAAGCAAGTAACTGTTACGTAACGAATCTTAATTATGCACGAAAAATTCAGGCAGGAATCGAATGTTGTAAGAAACATCTAAGATAAACGACCTGAAGAAATTATTCAAAGGTTGTAAGGATACATAGATTAGTAATGAATGCATGATTACATGACAAAACTCCATCACTATTTGCGCTCCAAAGCAATAACTTAAGCATGCAGGGAACGGCTTAAAGATTGATACTAAAAGGGAGCAGATTTCATCGTATTTATTGAGAGGAGACATTAACATTTTGTGTTCAGAAAAGGCGATTAGCAGCAGGAAATTACAAATCGTCGAGTGATATTGGTAGACCACTAGCCACGAAAAACATTTAAGTGAATGTTTCAGCCATAAGGTCTTGTTTTGGCTGAGTTAAATTAATATCTTACAAAATCTTTCGAGTCAACCCTCACGCAAAGTCTTTCGCGAAAGATACATAAATATTACATTAATGTCGCTCTCATTAGATTTGTTTACCCTATTAAAGCTCACTGAATATTAAAAAGTAGCCAGAACACGAGAGCAGATCATATCTCAATCAAGAAAGCGAATCTTAAACGAAACTTAAGGAAATGTATACCTGTAGGTTTGCTACCCTCTTAGGTTCTAAATAATACATGGCCTATGAGAAAAAACTCGCGGCTGAGCTTAAAGCCACCGAGTGCGTCCACTGGGTTGCGGATGGTGGGTCGACCTCTAGATATAGAGGTTAGCTGCGAGATAAGCGAGTTTACTCGTCGAATAAGCAGTCGTGGACAAAAAGCGACGGCATTCCGAGGGCGTATTGGTCTATCCTTGGGTAAGGTAGGCCTTAAATAATACAGAACCTGTGAAGATGCCGTGACTTGGCGATGGAGGCCGCCAACAATTACGCTTCCCATCACCCGGAGGAGAGGGCAGCAGCTCTTCTTCACATGAGTGAAGGTGGAGACCACAGTGGTCGGTACAGCGACACTCATTTCACTACAGGCGTGGTAACATTTACTTTAACGGCTGTAGTACTGCGATGTGGAAGGCAAGGGGAAACCACCACATTATTATCCCGAGGAGTCGCAGCTACTCCACTCTTTCCTTTATTATCAAGACGTGATGGCACCCTCTCGAGTAAAATATTCCGGAGGTAAAATAGTCCCCCATTCGGATCTCCGGGCGGGGACTACCCGAGAGAGTACATCAGTCAAGTGTGATACTCATTTTAGGGTAGGAACGTGGAACGTGAGATCACTTCGGACCTGCGGAAGACTAGAGAACCTGAAGGTGGAAATGCGGAGAATGGACCTCGATGTATTGGGAATCAGTGAAATGAGATGGCCCGAAGAAGGAGACTTTTGGAGTGGAAGTTATAGAATTATTCACACCGGATCACTGAATGGTAACGCTGGAGTAGGCATAATGCTCAGGAAGAGTGCGGGACTGCGTGTGAAGAGCTTCCTGCAATACAGTGAAAGGATTGTAATGGTTAAAATTGAAACTAAGCCTACAGATACCATTGTTGTGCAAGTTTACATGCCTACGTCGGACTACGAAGATGAAGAAGTGGAAGACGCCTACGAAGATATCACTGAAGTAATAAAACAGGTAAGAGGAGAAGAAAACCTAATTATTTTAGGAGACTGGAACGCTGTCGTCGGCGAAGGACAAGATGGAAGAATAACTGGAAAATATGGATTGGGAAACCGAAACGAAAGAGGAGAAAGACTGCTGGAGTTCTGCACACAACATAAGTCAGTGGTTACTAACACATTGTTTAAAAATCACAACCGAAGAAAATACACATGGAAGATGCCAGCAGACAGAGGAAGATTTCAAATAGACTACATTTTAGTGAAGCAGAGGTTCAGGAATCAGGTGAAGGACTGCAAAAGCTACCCGGGTGCTGACATCGACAGCGACCATAATTTAGTGATTATGAAATGCCATCTAAAATTCAAGAGATTGAAGAAAACAGTAAAGAACATTTGGCAAGTAGAAAAACTAAAGGAGACTCAAAATCAGCTGGAATTTCAAAAAGCAGTAGAAAACAACATAGGAGAGGACCTGACTGAGAAACCAGTAGAAGAGCGTTGGGAAAACATTAAATGTGGACTACAAAAAGCCGCTAAAGAAGTTCTTGGAAGAAGAAAAGTTGTTAAGAAGAAACCATGGATCACGGAAGAAGTCTTAGTGCTGATTGAAGAAAGAAGAAAGTACAAGAATGCGAAAACTGAAGAAGGGCAGCTTTGCTACAAAAGAATAAGGAACGAAGTAAGTCGCAAAGCCAGGAAAGCTAGAGAAATGTGGATGAACAATCTGTGCGAAGATTTACAAATTAACCTTACCATTGGAAAGGTGGAAGCTGCCTATAGGATAGTGAGGAACCACTTCAAGGAACGAAGCGCAAGATGCAATGCTATAAGGGACAAGAATGGAGAACTTTTGATTGAAAATGAAGACAAAGTGAAGAGATGGAAAGAATATCTCGAAGAGTTATACAACGGGAACGACCTCAGCACGAAAGTGATTGAAAAGGAAAGCGAAGTCGAGAAGGATGATATGGGAGCATCAATATTGAGATCGGAATTCGACGCAGCAATATGGGACCTTCGGATGAATAAGGCTTCTGGAATTGATGATATACCCGCAGAACTGATAAGGAATGCGGGAGAGAGGACATTGGCCCAACTTTATAATGTCATCTGCGACATGTACTCAACAGGAGAAATACCCAAAGACTTCGAGAAAAATATCATCATCCCTATTCCCAAAAAGAAGAGAGCAGAGATATGCGAAAATTTTAGGACTATAAGCCTGACGACACATGCATCGAAGATATTGACAAGGATCATCTATAGAAGAATAGAACGAAAAGCAGAGGAGTTCCTGGATGAAGATCAATTCGGATTCAGGAAAAGTAAGGGTACAAGAGAAGCAATATTGGCCCTTAGGCTGCTTATAGAGAAGATAATGGAGAAGAACAAACCGACCTTCACTGCATTTTTGGATTTAGAGAAGGCTTTCGACAGCGTGGACTGGAATTCAATGCTTGATATTCTGAAAGGAATTGTAGTTTCCTACAATGATCGAAGAATTATCCACAGTTTGTACAAAAACCAAGTAGCTGTGATTAAATCTGGACCCAGCTGTGAAGAAGCAAGAATAATGAAAGGAGTGAGACAAGGCTGTGCACTGTCTCCCGTAATTTTTAATGTTTACATTGAGAGAGCCATCAATGAAGTCAAGGAGAAGTGTTCTGGAGTGAACATCCACGGAGAAACAATCAGCATGCTACGATTCGCTGATGACATAGCTCTCATAGCAGAGACAGGGAAGGAGCTGAATAAGATGCTAACAACCATGGAAAGGACAATGACCAGACATCAGCTGAAGATCAATAAGAAGAAAACTAAGATATTGGTGTGCAGCAAAAGAGAAGAGGCCAAAACCAACGTTAAACTAGGAAAACAAAAACTGGAAGAGGTGAAAGAGTTCTGTTACCTGGGAAGCAGAGTAACCAACGATGGACGAAGCAAGAAAGAAATAGTGAGTAGAATAGCCCAGGCAAAGAGGGCATTCTATCAAAAGAAGAATCTACTAACAGCTGGAAATACAAGCTTGGAAGTAAGGAAGCAATTCATTAAAACGTATATCTGGAGCATGTTCCTTTATGGCAGTGAGGCATGGACGATGACAGCAGCGGAGAAGAAAAGGGTGGAAGCATTCGAAATATGGTGCTATCGACGAATGATGAAGATAAAATGGATCGACCGAGTGACAAATGAAGAAGTCCTAAGAAGAGTGGGAGAAAAGAGAAGTCTACTGAAAACTATAAAAAGAAGACGGGACAACCTAATCGGCCATATCTTAAGACACGATGGCCTGATGAAGACAATCGTCGAGGGAAAAGTGAACGGGAAAAATGGAAGAGGCAGGCCTCGTATGAGTTACATGGAGCAGGTTGTAAAGGACGTGAAAGAGAGGAACTACGTTGGTATGAAGAGGTTGGCCGATAGAAGAATCGAGTGGAGGGCTGCGTCAAACCAATCCTAGGATTGTTGACCCTTGATGATGATGATGAGAAAAAAGGTTTCTCACCTCTTTAAGCTCATAAGGGAATACTGAAATTATATGTTGAACAAAATGTTTAATATTATTATTATTTTGTTGAAATATTTATAGCCCACTTAAGTGTACAGTTGCTATTAAAGAGAGAGAGAGAGAAATGTTTGATGATCGCATGAATAATAATAAAGAGCCACCGTAACTATTAATATTCTGTACATAAACTGGAAAAAGTGCAACATGGGTAAGAGATAAGTAGATGAAGTATAGTTCACTTTATTTGTGGCCGCCATAGTGATTTTTGAAAAACGAAAGCTAGAAGAGAGGTTCTAGAGTACCAAGGGTTTAAATTCAAAATTAGGCACGTTCACAGACGTGAGCATCATATTCTGCTGGAAAAAGCTACCCTCTTAGGAATGCATGTACAGCCGGTTGTCCACATATGAGGACAAGGGGACCTAAGAGGCCATTCTCGTTCAGCATTCCACTAAGAGGTCACGCTGACAAAAACAAGAGAAAATGAATGCGATTATCGCAGTGTGTTCGAGGAAGATGACTGCTTGGAAGACGAAAAATGGCTTTTATGCGCCGGAATCTGTGAAGTAGTACCTTTAGGGAATATGAGCGACGTGAAAATTATGGGAGGTGAGACAGAAGGATGCAATTGATGGTAAATTTGCATAATGTACTTTTTTCGCGTGGGGTAAGAGCAAGGGAGGCAATGTGTCACGAAATGATTTATATCTATATCTACGACCTACCCTGCAAGTCACCTCGAGAGTGTGTGGCAGGGGGTGCATCCACACCAGGAACAATGACACAACAAACAAAAATGAACACTACAAAGCAAACACTACACCTTTAAAAGTAATTGGAAAAAAAGAAGAAAAACTACCAAATCCCAATCATGCAGGACACACCCATGAATACCATGCATGCCTTGAAACCCGACACCAATTTCATAGATACTCATGCATGCAAAAAAAAGGCATTTATTAAAGGCAAAAAGGATTTATTTTGCGACATAATGCCTTATGACGATGACAGCAGCGGAGAAGAGGGTGGAAGAATTCAAAATCTGGTGCTATCGAAGAATGATGAAGATAAAATGGATCGACCGAGTGACAAACGAAGATGTCTTAAGAAGAGTGGAAGAAAAGAGAAGTCTGCTGAAAACTATAATAAGAAGAGGGGACAACTTAATCGGCCATATCTAGTCTGATGAAGACAATCGTCGAGGGAAAAGTGAACGGGAAGATTGGAAGAGGCAGGCCTCGATTGAGTTACATAGAACAGGTCGTGAAGGATGTAAAAGAGAGGAATTACGTTAATATGAAGAGGATGGTCGATAGGAAAATCGAGTGGAGAGCTGCGTCAAACCAATCCTAGGATTGTTGACCCATGATGATGATTGCCTTACTATTTAAATTTAGCAACGACGCGAAATTTAAGGAACAAAATACTTTAATAGGCTCGTTAATGATTTCATGATTCGCACCTCTTTCATGAATTTCCGAACCATAAAGCTCTCCTCTTCATGTGCCACACCGCCGCACACCGCCGGATTTCACCGAAAAGATTCGCACACTGAAAACATAGGCAAGAAGCTCGACATTTATAGAGGATCTGGAGGTAAATAAATATGCAATCCATTTTGTCATATTGCGAATGACGCTATGTTTTACGGGCCTTCCCCATCCATCTGATGGGGAAGATCCAGCTGATTGAAAATTGAGGCTATACCTTGCACTCGTCCCTCCTTTAAAAACCCCCTTGACCTCTCCCTGGTTCCTTCAATTTGACATGTATTTAAGTTCCCCTTCCACTACCTTGGCATCCAACCTCACTCATCAAGGCTATAATATAATTACTAATGCTTTTTATGTATGGTATATAGTGCCTGTGTGGTGTAAATTCACCCCCTGCCACATGCTTTTATAGTGACTTGCAGGGTATTATGTAGATGTAGATCAAACTGAGTATATAAATGACTGAGGTATTCTGCGCAATGAAATGGTGATATCCTCTGGTGGATGAAACCGGTCGTGCTTTATTATTAAAGTGTGGATTATAGAAATTTTTTTAATATTAATTAATTTTCACAAGGTTGAGTCTAACTCCATGGAGTTTAAAGGTAGGTGCTATTCACATAAATTATTATATAGGAAGGGATGCACTGCAAGATTGTTTTCTAATACCTTTAAGATACGGAAAACTATTGATGAGTACAGTAGGAAATTATTGTATGTACCATTATCATTCATGGTTTAATATCCCGCAGAGACAGCACTTCAGATCAGAAGTAATTTGTGGGGGTGTGATTGAATGGGGAAGTAAGAAGGATGGGGAGGACCTTGGTCATGGTATTAACCTACTCAGAACGAAAAATGCCTAGAAGGTCTTGGTTTTTACGCTCCATACGACGATAACTTGGAATACCCTCCGTACGACACTCAGTTGGGGATTTCAAAGCCACATCTGCTGCCGTACAAACCCGAGTCTAAAAGGAGGGAAATCTATTAATCGAAGAATTTAACCTGGAACCATTCTGGTTTATTGTACTACAATTTTTGGAGTTGAGTAGGTAGGTTTATATTAATAGGGTGCGTCGACAACTACGGTCATTTTCCACCACGGACAATCTAATTTATGTCAGATAAATATGCATAAATATAAAATTTTAAAAAATAGAACAGTATTAAAATCCAATAAATGGGAAAATATATTAGATTTTACTTAAAAGATTAGTTTCCTTTAAAAGGGTAATGACATGGCTTATATGATAAGTATCGTTGCCTAGAACTTGTTCTAGGTCGCCGCTGATGACTAGCCTGTTACGTATGCCCCGGTATTTTATTTGGGGAAGACACATCCGGGAAATATGCGGTCGAGCAAAGAGAAAGCTAGGATTTATAAAAAGAGTACTTGGGAAATGTGATAAGAAGACAAAAGAGCGATGTTACTTTTCACTAGTTAGGCCCCACCTTGAGTATGCAGCCAGTGTATGGGATCCGAATGAATTAGGTTTGATCAGAGAACTAGATAGTGTGCAGCGTAGAGCATCTAGGTTCGTTAAAAGGTGTTACGATAGGTTGAGTAGTGTTTCAGAATTAATACAAGAATTAGGGTGGGATTCTTTATCAGAGCGTAGGATAAGGTACAGATTAAATTTATTAGAGAAATTTCAATCGGATAGTTTTACTGAAGATGTTAGGCACATATTAAAAACATTAGCGTATTATGCTAGATTAGACCAGATAAACAAGATTAGAGAGATAGATTGTCGTACCGATAGATTCAAAATGGCATTTTTCCCCCGTACTATAAGAGAACAGAATAGGCAGCATAGCAAAGGGATAGGTAGTGGAAGTATTTTAGAGTAGTCTGTAGTGCATGATGCATGTATTAATCTCTTAAATACTATAGATACTAACAATCTAATTGCATGAGACCCTATAGTTGCTTGTTTTTATGTCGGTAGTACATGCTTGGTGATCTTCACCCCCTGCCACACACCCTAACGGTGGCTTGCAGGGTATCGTGTAAATGTAATTGTCAAACTCCATCAGGATATGTCGCACACCGAGAGGACAGTCACAATTTTTGGAGACACGAAACGAGGAAACATTACCGTATGGCGCTGCACTGCCAACCATATGCAAGGTGAAGGAGAGAAGGGGTAATGGAGAAAAGAATGCGGCATTTATGCAGCAGATGTTATGAGGGAATCATGGATCTGTGAGCTAAATTACGGTCGCTTTGTGACATGAGCATGTACGACAAACCGATAATCCCCTGTTCCTTAAAAACTTCAAGTAACCCAAAGGAAGAACGCTTTGGTAGCTTCGCTGGCTAATTGATATACGTGGCCGAAAATCAGAGGGTTGGAGTGAAGGTCAATGATTTTTTTCTTTGTGGAAATTCAGCTATTGGTCTAATTATGTATTCAGCTATTGGACTAATTATGTATTCAGCAATTGGACTAATTATGTAGTTACGGGTGGAAGAGAGAGGAGCCGGTAAGGGGGTGGCGGGAATCCGTGGAGAAAGGGGAGTGCCCGGCTGAGGGCGTGACTGACTTCACGCTCTCAGCCGGACACTTCTTCCTCTTCGGGGCTCTCCTCCGTGTCTCGCGGCCTTCCCCCTTCGCGGCGGCGCGACCCCTCTTCCAACCACCACTCCATTACCACCCTCAGCTCGTTGAGATGGTTCATTAAGGCAAGAAAAAGGCAGAGGGATGGGGAAAATTAAAATACGGAACTGAATCGCCACGGGAGCATAATGTGAATACAGTGTTTAGACAGTGCTTATGTGTGAAGACAGACAAACCTTACCCCGCTTGAAAAGCTTTTCACCTCCTCAAATGCAGATAAAAATATGATTAGATAGTTTGATGGCCTATTATGAACGTTGAATCACAATCAGTTTTTCCATGATGACCTTACCGATACCATCACACAATTAGGAACTTCACATATCATCAATGGTTCGAAAGCTTACTTATTGTTAGCGGAAGTTCATGACCGAGACTAATAGGAAGTAAACATTGCAATTCCACACTATTTATAGGGTACAGCCCGACCGTTTTCAACAACTCCGTGTCATTCTCATGGGGCAATGCCCCCTTGAGAATGACACATAAATATTGAAAACGGTCGATTTGTACCCTAAAATAGTTTGGGATAATAAAATTTTCTTCATTTTACTCTAGGAACTCTTCATTTCTCCGAGAAAAACACAGAAAAAACGTCTCAATCTAATATGAATTCACTAGTATATTTTATCCAACGTCATCTTTAACAAAAGTTTAAGAAAAAGACTTAAAAGTGTGCACTTATCTTCACAGTGCGAGGGTTGGGTTGGAAAAAAACAAGTATATTATAAAAAAGAAATAATTAGAAAAAAATTACAATACGAGACCTTTTGGAGGCTTATTAGGCAACACAAACTTTCGAAAGGCTGCACACTCTTTGGATGAAGGTTTGAATGAACGGAAAGTATCTACCTTTCTAAAAAAATCGATTCGCAAAATGACGGAACGCCAAGAGAGAAAAAGTATCAAGAAGTCGGACAAAAACTGTTGACTGCCAATACCCGAGATTCGAGAAACTCAGACGAGCGCCAAAATTTACGGCCGGCTTTGAACGCTTGGCCCGTGGGTAAGAAAAGGTCCCGAGGAGCAAAAAACGCGCCATTCCGTGCATCGCATTTTGCAACTCTGCATTTATCAGGAGGGAATCAGGGTGTAATCGGACGAAAAACAGCGAACCGGTCAACAATGAAGCCCCTGGGCACTCGAGTCGCCCGACCAAGTCAGGGAGAAGGAATGCCATCCCCTACGCCTCCGCGTCGCATTTCAGATTATATACGACCCTGCTACCTAGCGAGGGCAAAAACGAGGGTCGGGGAAAGGAGGACGATGCGAGGGGCAAGGACTGTCCGGCGGATGAATGGAGGAGGGTGCGGCGGAAAAACGAATCCTCGGGACAAAGCGAGGAGTGGGTGAACGGGGATAACGGAGGAAGTGGACAGGAGGAAGTAGACGAAAGGAAGGCCGGGGAAGAAGACGGATAAAGAGATGAAGGAAGACACCAGGCCACGATTCTAATAAATTCTTAGAATCCTCAGTAAAATTCATGATTTCAGGTAGTGTCGAAAGGTGAGCTGACGGCTATACATGTATTTTTTCGTAACGATGTTGCACCTTTTCGCACCACAGCTCACTCCTCCTTCAATAAATGCGGCGATAAAAGATTCCAAAACGCTCCCTTCTTCAGTTTTTTCTTGCTTTCACTTTGCACTATGACTCTCAAGATGCTACATTAAGTTTAAATAATTTACCATACAAAATGAGAACAGTGAAGCTTCCACAAAAAACTTTACTAACCACGCTGTATCCCTGCCTCCAACTATTTCTACACATATTACTTTCCATTAGCTTTGAATAGTGAAAACGCCAATATAAATTCGTCATTGAAAATTTATTTTTAATTTTTTAAATCCTTTCCAACGTTACTTGATTGGTTTTTTTAAAAACTTCAAATATCGGCAATTTTTAGAAAGGTAATTAACTTTCAACTTGGCTGAATCATATTTGAATAAGACGAATTTCTAGCTAAAATTTGAAAAGGAGTTAAAAGTTTTAAATTCATCTATTTTAATCGATTCAAGCAGGCGACATAGCCAGAAATCCGGCCGCTAAAACGGCACGACTGTGTAACTTGTAACTGCTTCTTTTCACATAAGAGCACCTTGTTTCTAATATGAGACAGGAGAAGTAATCTATTTTTTGTTCTAAAAGCGAAATGCCATGGGTAAGAATTTTGACTACGACTCTTGACTCGTATATTGGGGGATTGGAACCTTAATTACCCCCGATGTAACTGTAATGAACTCCAAGCATTCCCTCCAAATAATATGATAAGAAGGTGTCGCTATCGTTGGATTCGGCCAACTACGAATGAGATCAGTGGCGCACCCACGGGGGAGGGGGAGGGGCATAAGGGACCCTTCCCCCTTAGCTCTCTACAAAACTCAAATTAATCTTTAGTTGACAAGTCACAGTCGCATGGTAGAAAGGCTCTTTTATCTGTGCTGTGATACATAACCCACATAACTAAGGACTAAGGATGGATATTTTTGCCTGTAAATCGGATATTGCTACTTATAGGATTCATACATGTAATAACTAATATGGCCGACTGTAACATTCAAAATATACTCATTAAAATAACATTTTGGCTACACTTTGCAAAGGATTGGGCAGATGGCGCCACAATCTGCCCCCCCCCCCCCCCCCCCCCCCCCCCTTATAAAAAATTTCTGGATGCGCCACTGAGTAAGATAACCAATTTAGAATCCGAAGTCAATAGTTTTTTTTCACGGTACTTTCCCATCCTTCATTAGCTTTTCTTCTAAATTTGAAATTGAATTTTGCTTCCCCACGAATCACTTGTGACCGTCATCATGGCATGGAATCGAATGGGGTGGCCAGTTAAATATTTATCCGGCTTAGAAACCTTTAGGCAATCATTAACTACCTACGTTGTATGGCGATTTGACGATGGAATATTGGATGAGGGTGAAATTGTGGCGACTGACGGCCATTAAACACCACGGAGCTGAAAGAAGAGTGATTAAGCGAAACGAGAGAGGACCGGGAGTCGCCAACGGGAAGTGAATTGACTGGTTCGTGCGGCAGAGCTTTGCCAACGGACGGCACATTATTGTCATAACCCACGGAGGCAACGGAATTTCATCGGTGAAAGTAATCAGTTTACTCGCCACGCAGCAAACTTTACAAAGTGCGCATTTCAACGTGCCGCTCAAACGATAACAGCGACAGTAAACTTTGTTACTGCATAGCACGAACCATCATGAGCCAAAGCCAACCAGCCAAACGCTTCCGATGGCATTCTGCGGATTGGGAACGTAGGGGTCGCCTTCATTCCCCGATGAGGTGGCGTGATAAAATACACTAAGCCCAACTATGCAATTTAAATGAACAAGCATGCCTCTAAATTCTGATCCTAGCTAGAAAAAAAGGGCAGCCGTCACGTAGTAAAACGAGGAATAATTTTATATTAATCTAGATTAATTAATCTTGACATAAAATCTAAACTGAAAACCACCTTGAAAGTGCATGGAAAGCGATGAATCATCTCTAAACGTCCAGTGCGTTCATGCAATTAAAAGCACTCCGTCATTTTAAAAAATTGTCTTAGACTGCGTATGAACCTGGCGCGCGTAACTTGAACATTAGACCTTACAAATAATTAAATATTAATTCATAAATAAGCATTAATCTAAAATATACAGTATATTTCATACTATGTACGAAAGATTACAGACAATGGTCGTTATTAAAGTAAATATAATTTTTAAGATGTGCTGCAGGATTGGCCACCAACATTACACCTACCCACCTACTTATTGTGAATCCATTACAATCTTTTCTTGCTCAATGGAAAAATAACATTTTAAAGCACAAGAGAGCTAAAAACTGTTTCTGAAGCGTTTAGCAAATATATTATCTTTATGAAATTTACTCCATAACCTCAGTCGAAATTGAAGCACCTAGAAAGATAGCGATCCCTATTCGATTGATTTTATAAAAAATTGGTATACGAGCGCAGCTATTTTTGCAATCTTTAAATCCAATAGGAAACCCAAATATTACCCGCAATTTAATCCACAGATCAGATAACTTCGTTATATGATCTGTGGATTAAAATGTTAACAACAGGCTAATTGAGCTAAAACTACTTAAAAAAAAGGACATACGCAACTATTCCGATACGAATATTATCCCCAAAATAGTAATAATCTCTCTCTATTTGTACGTATTGCATCTACGTATGTAAACGTCTCGGTTTTTCTCCTACGAGAGTATTTTTTACACATTAGATTCATGCACCAACATACATCCACCTCCCCAATATGCTAATAAATCTAATGATTACTTTTTTAAATTACGAAACCAATGGAAATCATAGATGAATTTTCACGCGGCTGCTTTTCTATGGTTCTGAAAACTAGTTTTGCCAACCTTCATTGTTGTTCTAATTGAGGACGATAAAGGATCTAACAAATGAACACAAGCAGTGGGGAATAATACAACCCTGAATGAATCCGGAAAGCAAAATGGAGAGGGAGTAAGTCTACGCGAGAGACAGGTTTGGAAAAGCAAGGAGGATGCGAGGGAACGAAAGGGATTCCGATTTTTTCTCTCGCCACGGGTAGGAAGCCGGACAAGAGCTGCTACGGCGGTGCATTCCCTCCTCTGCCACCCAATAGATGGCAGCACCCGACGAGGGAAGACGGCTAAAACCATCCCGCGGCCTACCTCACCCGTGAAACCCAACCCCCTCCCACTGCACTTTCCCCTCCGACCTACTCTAGGGCACACACACTTCACTCCCTATTGTTCGGCTAGAAGGGTCCGACCTAGCGGCCAAAGCCCTCCCACACCACCCTTCCTAAACCTAAGGTGGGAATTTTTTCTCGAGGGGGGAGGGGCGGGCGTCCTCTCCCCGCGTTTTTATCCCCATGGATGGACAAGATGACGGACGATGGGGTGAGCCGGATAGGAAGAGACGGGGAGGGAATAGGGACGAGAGGAAAAAAGGGAGGATCCGGCGGCGCTGAGATGGAAAAAATGAAGGGCGGGCGGCGAAGAGGGGTTGAGAGTGGAGATGAAAGGCCTATGGGTTGAGTTGGCATTGTTAAGTTGGCGAGGAGGGCCAGGGAAGGTGAAGGAGACAGGAAGGATGGAGGAGGAAAGGGTTTCAGACTATGAAAATGACCGCGTTTTGTTGCCTCCTTTTTTCTCCCGAGGGGTCAAGAAACTCAAGAAGTTCGAAATCTTTCGATGGGAAACTATTCGAGAGGCAGTCAATAAAAAAATCTGAGGTCACCGGGAAAACACTGTATTTAGCTTTATATAGCCTTCCTCGGAGTGGATTGGATAGGGAATATCTGTTTGAAATTAAGCTCCTATATGCCGGAATGTGCGAGTGAAAAATTGTTCCAAAGAATCCAATCAACTCAGGAGAATAAATGCAGAACCAGAACGCAGATTAAAATTTAGGGCAAACTTTTATTAATGTAGAGTAAACTGTTCACTAAATTCGAAGCTGATTTGTTAATAGATGACCTTAGATATATATTAAGAACCGCTGAGTATTATGCTAGGTTTGATCACATTAACAAGATTAGAGAGACAGATTGTCGCAGCGATAGATCTAAAACATCATTTTTCCCACGTGCCATAAAAGAGCACAATTGGCAGCGTAGCAGAGGGATTATTATCATTAGTTTTCTACCGGTGAAGGTAGGTCTAAATGGACATGTGATTCTTCCCACGCCCTAAATTTAAACGATGCCCCTCTTCAGCCCCTCATACCTTCTGCCTCCCATCATTCTATCCAAGCTACCCGTAGCTGAGGGATAGGTAGGCGAAATATTATTAGCGTAGTCTGTAGTCCTTGATGCATCTATTAGCAACCGATTCCTTTATTACTTTGTAAATGCTATCCATCTAGTTGCACGTGACCCTATTATCTAGCATGTTTCCATGTAGTAACCTAGTTGCGAATCATTAGTGTAAGTTTGGTGATCTTTACCCCCTGCCACACGCCCTTGTGGTGGCTCGTAGGGTATTGCGGTATCTAGGTGTATGGCTCTTTATACGAACCAATGCAGTTAATAAGTTCAAAAACATAAGGAATAAGTTTTGGGAGTCTGTGAGAAGAGTGGACATGTACTCATTAAAAGAGTAAGAACAAGTCATTTTTTAAATTTAAATATGAAATGCGATGCAACAAAATTTATATCCTTATTCGATTGTACGGATAAAAAGCAGTATGGTCATTAATCCATCCTAAGCTATACCTTAAGTCCAATGAAAAATTCGTTGGAAAAAGTAGGATTTATGCAGGCTACTAGCAATAAAACTGGACGGCAATTAATAACAACACAAAGCTGCTCAACAAATTTACCTCAAACATAGCCAGCAATCTGCCAGGGCTGAAGCTCGAATTTTACCCACTTCCTTTGCAGTGACTGTACAATTCGTTACCTTCATAATGGCAGTCCTAAGAGTATTAATAGATGGGAGATAAGGGAGGAGGCAGAATACAGTGTAACTCATTGCAAAGAATTATCTTCCTGCTTTATCGCGTTTTCCTCCTGAATTAATGCTTGGATTATCGGAGCAATAAAATTTCCCGAGAAAGGTCAAGCTAAAACTCCACCCAAAAATATATATGATTGATTGATTAATAATTAATGTCGGCCAAGGTTCTCTCGAATTTCTCACTTGGTTTCTTCATGAAATACGAGTAATATTATCACCACATATCATTCTCGGTGTCAACATGCTTTCTGAAGTTGCTGAAAAATGTAGCCGAAAGCCCTAAAAAAAAGTTGAGTTACGATCAAATGAGCCATATTTTCCCGCGATTTTGATAAAACATAATATATGTAGAGCCCAGTTAAAGCTAACCCGCAACTCACATGCATCAATTCCTCCCTAATGAGTTTACGCTTCAAGAAGCACTAGCCTGCACCTCCGCATGTGACGTAAAAAATATGAAAAATAGCTAGCACTTTGCTGTACGCCATAAATATTTACAGCTCATTATTCATACAATCTAATAAGCTTACAACTTTTCTTTAAATGGGTATATTAAATCCCTTATCGTCATTTGAACGAAATGGAAATGACGGGAATCAAAATTAAGATAAAACGGTGGCATATTTCGGGCGCACAGCGAGATACAATTTTTAATTAAATTTTAATAAATTCAGAAAAGTCCTTGTTGGCAATGATACAACCTTAAATGTTTATGGCATGTAAAATCCTCTTGAAGAAATGAAAGATAGTTGCATATTTTCGTTTGTCGAAATTAAAGTCACTCAAGGGCTCAGTAAATCTATGCAAGGTATGTAACAAAACAAATGCGAATAGAAATAAAATAAAACAACAAAGCAAGAATCTAAAATCAGAAGAAAAAAGAATAAAGAAGATGATGAAAATAACGCATATTCTTCCTTACAAAATTTCATGCGGAAGCTTCAATGGGGAACATGAACTATTTTTTATAACTCTTTGAATTCAAGTTTTTGGCTAAAATGTACTTCTCGAAACTTCTACTGAAGAATAAAGTTGTGTTCCAATGATATTACTCCATAAAGTTGTACGCACGTTTTCGGCGGCTTAAAAACACGACGTCATCGCATGACGTCATTACACGGTATAACTATGGGCGTTGTTTATCTCTTGTAAGTTGTTTAATGTATATTTGGTCATAACGTATATATTTATCTCATTTGTTTAATTCAATAAACTAATGTATTTCGATTTTATATTTAAGTAGCATGGATCATATCAAGAAAATCGCCCATAAATTATATAATACCTGTGTATTGCCCTTTTTGTTAGCACTCCTCCGATTGTGCTTTTTCTAAATCTCTTTTCCGTCATTGTTTCGATCAAGGATGGGCCTCAAAAAAATACCTTTGATTCGTTTTCTTCTAAAATAAGCGTCTGTTTCCGTAGCATTAAGGAACCTATGCAAGGCAGTGATGTCAGAAAGCGTTACAGGTCACGTGCCTTTCGTCAATTTTCGAGAACATTATAATAGCATTGAATAATCTTCTTGGTTGGCATCAAAAATGTTGCTTATATATTTAAATTTTCGACACAATTTCGCATCATGTACACCATTAATACACGATAAAAGAAGTGCCATGCCAATGGACACGATAAACAACCTAAGGAATTGGAGATGATAAGAATTACAAACACATTTTTTGCGGAAATACTCCATGACACTGGCCGTAATATCGACTTTTTTTCTCATTGAAGGAAGGCTCAAATATAAACCAAAAGACTGTCAATTATTACACGATTAAATGACACGAATTAAATATGAAACGTTTAACTTTATATTAAGCATAAACTAAGGGGGTAATCTAGACATGATCTACAGGCAGATAAAAGGAACAATGGGAATGTGGAAAACTTGCCAAAAAACCGAGAGGGAACGGCTCTATCGGGAAACAATTTGAATGATCACGACAAGCAGGAGAGAGGAGGGGAAGCTAAAAAAAGGTAGGGGGTGTAGAGGCTGGGGAGGTTAATGGAAATATCGGCGGGCGCCCTCAGGGACCCTTTATTAGCGGTTTCGATCCGGGGGCGGCGGTGCGACCGGGGGCAATTGATTCCCACACGGAAATTTTCGGAAGGCCTTCTACGGGGGCGAGAAGAACGCAGACGGAAACGACGGATGAGAGGGGAACCTCGTCCGTACGTGCAAGGAATGCACTCACAAACCCTGATTCAGGGACATTCTCCGAAGCGGCTTCCGCTACATACGCAAAGTACCCAGCAAAGCCACCAACAGGGTGTGTGGAGACAGGGACTAAATCCACATTATCAGCATGTCGGCACGTCCCTGACCTCCAATTTGTAAAATTCTTGAGCACATAATAGAAAGCAAGGTAACGCAGTACCTGGATAGAAAACATTTCTTCGATGAAAATCCACACGCTTTCCGCAAAATTAGATCTTGTGAAACTCAGCTAGAACTATTCATTAACATATAAATAACACATAAGCTGCGCGGCGCCGCGAGTGTGAATGGGAGTGAATCTCACCATACATGCACCACTGACATGTTAACAAGTTAGGTATTGGAGTCACGTCCAACTACTAGTAGATGGTTTGCGTCTACATATTAACGAAGCGATTATTGGTTAGAAAGGTTTTACTTGAATTTATTTTTATCTGCATTTTCCTAGCATGCATAACTTAGTAATAGTAAAACATTCTTATGCACCACAGACTACTCCAACAATTTGTTACCTATCTATCACATTGCTACGCTGCCTTGTGTGTTCTCTTATGGAACACAGGAAAAATTACATTTGAAATCTATCGGTGCGTCAATATTTTTCTCTAATTTTGCTTATCGGATCTAGCCTAGCATAATACGCAGGGGCTCTTAACAAACATCTAACTTCATCTGTGAACAATTCAGCTTCAAATTTACCTTAAAGGCTTTGCCTTAATTTTAACCTGCGTTCTAATAGTAATTCTCATCCTAGGCCTTCTATTAAACTAGTAACGCTAATGCAACCATCATAACGGCCTTTAACAAATTTTGGTGATCTCCATTAAACACGCTTTAATTCCTTTATCATGCCATCCTCGTATATGGATCCCATATACTAGCGGCATATTCTAAAAGGACTGACATGAGTAAAAAAGCAATTTTCCCGAAATTCTCATATCATTTCCCAAGAGCCCTTTTTAATTTTAGACTATTTTTTGGCTTTTTCTAATTTAAATTTTAAGTAAAAAATTGTCGTCCTACCAATACCGAACTTTAATACAATATTAGTCAGTAATGTTTTCTAATCTATTTCAAATTTCAGAATGTAACCGAATAACCATGTTATGGAATAACTAAATGTACTTACTATTTTCTTGACTAAATGGTCGCACTAAAGTGAGAATAGAGTCTTTGAGGAGCAATTCTTCCATTGGTGTTAAGACTGGGGGCTGGAGCTAAATTTATACGAAATTAACCGTATAACAGTACCGGAATAAAAGCAAAACACCTAAACAAATCAATGTATCGGGGGTATAGGTGTGGCGAGAGAAGTTCACTCTGGCCATCACTCTCACCTCAAATCTGTCACGGAGGAATCATATTCTAAACGCTTGCGGCACAGCACTGAGGGGAGACCGGGATTCATCAAACGAATATAGCCGTTACATGTTTTTTTCACCATCTTATCAAATGTTCATAACCACTGACTATATATTTGAAGCCATTTCATTTAACAATCACGCTAAGCATTTTCCTTAATTATCTAAATAGTGATAAATTTCAAAGGCGCGAAAACACAACGGCAAGAAATTCCATGCTAATTAATCCCACGTGTGACGACGCGTCGTAGGTACACATATTTACCTCTCCCGGCCGCTAGGTAGTGCTGCGAACGCGAATTAATTGTAAGTTTCAAAAGATGTTTCACTCCGTGAAATCATATGAAAAAGCACCTGAGAAAAATCTATCCAGTTAATTGATTATTATTTTTATATAATGTACTATTATTTATTTAGTTTATTCATATGCAAATTATTAATTTTATGGTACCAACTTTCGCAAACAAATGGGATAGACAACATCAAATATAATCCATATATGAGGGTAACGGGTACTTTCCCTACGAATTCCCGGGAAAGAGAGCTTCCCGGAAATATAAGGAGTTTTTTTAGAAAACGCCAAGCATTGCTGGGAAGCCGAACGTAATACCAACTGGGCTACTACGTAATCTGCGTAATTAATAATTTAAATTAAAATAGTCATTATAGTATTAGTAATAGTCTCTCCTAAATATATGAAGTTGCACTCCAAATATGAAATAGTGTAAAAAGGAGTAACATTGTTGCCTTGGGCATTAAGAGCCATTTAGGTGCCTTGTCTTTTAGCCATACTAAAAAGCCTTAAGTTATCATCATCATCATTGGTCAACAACCCTAGGATTGGTTTGACACAGCTTTCCACTCGACTCTTCTACCGGCCAACCTTTTCATTGAGACGTGATTCTTCTCTTTTACATCCTTCACAACCTGTTCCATGTATCCCATACGAGGCCTGCCTTTTCCAATTTTCCTGTTACTTTTCCCTCGACAATTGTCTTCATCAGCCATGTCTCATTGTCAGATATGGCCGATTAATTGTGCCCTCTTCTTTTTAGAGTTTTCAGCAGACTTCTCTTTTCTCCCACTCTTCTTAGGACTTCCTCGTTACTTACTAGGTCAATCCATTTAATTCTCATCATTTTTCTGTCGCTAAACATTTCGAAAGCTTCTACTCTTTTCTTCTCCGCTGCTGTCATCGTCCATGCCTCACTGCTGTAAAGAATCATGCTTCAGATGTATGCTCTGGTGAACTGTTTCCTTATTT
Organism: Platycnemis pennipes; assembly: GCA_933228895.1. Taxonomy (NCBI): domain Eukaryota; kingdom Metazoa; phylum Arthropoda; class Insecta; order Odonata; family Platycnemididae; genus Platycnemis; species Platycnemis pennipes. Next base: position 131,342,120 of record OW121851.1, on the reverse strand, counting down.
CTACGCTTGTATTTCCAGCTGTAAGTATATACTTCTTTTGATAGAATGCCCTCTTTGCCTGGGCTATTCTACTAACTATTTCTTTCTTGCTTCGTCCATCGTTGGTTATTCGGCTTCCTAGGTAACAGAACTCTTTCACCTCATCAAGTTTTTGTTTTCCTAGTTTGACATTGGTTTTGGCCTCTTTCTTGCTGCACACCAATATCTTAGTCTTCTTCTTATTTATCTTCGGCTGATATCTGCCCATTGTCCTTTCCATGGTTAATAGATCAGCGAATCGCAACATGCTTAATTTTTCTCCGTGGATATTCATTCCAGAACTCTTCTCTTTGATTTCATTGATGGCTTTCTCGATGTATACATTAAAAATTACGGGAGACAGTGCAGTATTGTCTCACTCCTTTCCTTATTCTTGCCCTCTTCACAGCTGGGTCCAGATTTACTCACAGCTACTTGGTTTTTGTACAGACTGTGTATAATTCTTCGGTCATTGTAGGACACTCCAATTCCCTTCAGAATTTCAGGCATTGAATCCCAATCCTCGTTGTCAAAAGCCTTCTCTAAATCCACAAATGCAATGAACGTCGGCTTGTTCTTCTCCATTCTCTTCTCTATGAGCAGCCTAAGGGCCAATATTGCTTCCCTTGTACCCTTACTTTTCCTGAATCCGTGCACAAGGGAAGCAATATTGGCCCTTAGGCTGCTCATAAGGAAGAGAGCGGACTGTCATCTTACCTTTCCTAATTACAAATCTCCCCGGGTTATATCGTTGATTTGCTGATTTGATATTTGATCGTCCCTGATTTTAAACGGGAAAATTCTGATATTAAATCCTACTAAACATGTTTATATTTTCTTTAAGACGTAACTGAGCACATTACAATGGAACTTTCATGAATTTAAGATGTAGCCTTATATATCTGCAAAGGTAGTGTCTGTACTTAACCTAGGGCATAAGAGTGACTGTCAACTACGAGGTTAGAGCCAGATTCAAACACTAAACTTCTTACTTAGAACAAATTCAGGAATCGCTAATTAGTTGCTAAAAAATCTTTAACGGTGTTTATGTTTTTTTTATAGCCAGAGACCTAGAGACTAAACAGTCGAAAATCATGTTCGGCAGTTCGTCTACCTCCTTGATTCTCATTTAATTCTAGTAGCAATTTGGAGACAGCTTAACTTGTCAAAACAGCTTTTTACTACCAACCCTTCTTTTCTACACTATATCCACTTCGAGATCAAATGTAGTTCATCTGTTTCCATCATACTGATAAAAAAAATGGCAAACTGCTGCGAGGAAGTAGCGTGAAAATAGTAACAGCGCTCTTTCGTCGAGCAGAGAATGCAGCCAACTCAACATTATGAAAGCGATATTTTGCTGCACATGGCAACGATGCCGCGTGTTTTCATAAGATAAAAAACTAATTTCAAAATATATCGATTATTTGACGCATGTCAATGTTACGAAGCCAGTTCGGAGAAGCAGCGACATTTTCAGCACTGAACAACCCTACCGACCTCCTTACATGCCTCTTAATTCCCTCCTACATGATAAACACACTTCTCACAGGAGCAGACATCACTCCCCAGGATCGTACATGGGTGTCCATCCCCAAAATCCTCCCATATATCTACCCAAAATATGGTAGCTGGGATTCATTTGAGGATTTTTACACCTTACCAACAATTCGGTGACATATTTCCATGAAAACTGAATGTACGGCAAAATGAGGATTTAGCGAGCATCTCAAATGCAATAACTGACAAGAACAAATACATCTGCGAATGAATCTGGGGTTTAAAACATACCACTGCCTTCAATTGTTTTCCATTGCAATGCCATTGTTTTGATTCCGGACTTCGGGTTCGAATCTCAGCTGAGGCAGAGATTATTCATCGGTATGCCATTCCACCCGTGAGCACTTTCCGTAGAAAATTTCAAGTTTAGTGCCCCGTACGTCGAGTTGGTGTCAAACCGTAGTCCCCTAAGGGAATACATTCATGGTAGGCCGAAGCAGACTCCTCCATCTTTCCTCCTTTTCTTTAAGATCCTTAGCCTCATCTAGAAAACAGACCTAAATAGCTCAAATGACTTCAGCTGCCGGTCGCGCGGCCTGAATTACTAATTATGCACGAATTGTTGCGGTTACGAAGTGTCGCGAATGTTACGAAAAGCCAGCCTCCAAATGACTTTCACGGAAGTTCCAAAGGGATGCGATCAGATCAGCGTTAACCTCGCGGCAAGCGACTGCGGCCCATCTGGCCTTAACCCCGTCCCTCGCCTCTGTCCGGGCCGAACTTATCTCGACTCGGGAAGGGGGACCGAGACGGCGGAAGGGATTCCAATTACAACTGCAATGGGACCGTGATGATGGCGCGTCCCGAAAACAAAAAAGAATGCCAGGGAAAACATCCGGATTGATTCGCGGGACGTTAGGTATTCTATAACGTTTGAGAATAGAAGTGGATTCCCCGGCGAGTACAAATTTCGGGAAATAAGGTTTAACACAAAAAGCGGCAGCGGTATCCATTGTTCCGGCCGCAACGGAAAAAGAACTCCCCCGACCGACGATTGGGAATCCGGCGCCAAAAATGCATCAAGAATCCCTTTTTCCAAAATACGTGAATACTTCTTTTATTGGAGAGTTTTTGTTTATTTGAGTGAACTGCAATAGGAAACGGTAACTCACTGTTTTACTGCTGAAAAGGTACTCTTGATCTGATTAATGACCGGGTAAATGTACAACTAGACAGATCTATCGCAATAAATAATTCAGACGTAAACATGTTTACTAGTCGCAAACAACTTATTTGTTACACGGCTGCTCATATTCTAGCCACTGCTTTCGCAGTAGAAATATACTCTTTTTATCAGTTAGTTATTCATCCGCCATTAGGTTGAAAGTGATGGATCGAAAGAATTTGAGTGGATCTAATTACGAAGCACATTACATACGGCAATGCAAAATTTTTGTCAGAAGGGGTATTTGTTCAAAAAGACCAAGGTTGTATAGAATTCCCTCTAAATTCTCGTATAATTAGTAATTGTGAGGGAAAATTTTCCACAATAATCAGCACAGAATAGCTAAGAAAGACACGATAAAAAATTGTTATACAATAACTGCAGCATTTAAGGCAATTCACGGAATACAAAAAGATTTAGATCTAAATATTTTAACAAATGAAAAGAAAATCTTGCATTCCGCAAACTGTATTCAAATTTAAGGGGAAAAATCTCTGAGAAACCGTATTAAAATTTCAAGGGGAATGTGACAAATTTCCTTCTAGATCATACCCGGATCTACATGGAAATGAAAGTGTTCTCATTTCGTGCCTTTCTGGAGTAAGACAGTTTTTCACGAAGCTTGTCAAATTGCGGTCCAACGAGTACAGAGATACACAGTTGCAGCATGTAAAGCAACGAACTTCAAGGGATATACAGCAAATATGTACATATATGCATGACTGTGCGAAAAATACGTGCTGCTATCAGGCATTATTTCGGGTGATTTCCAAGGTTTGACAATTATTCCAGATGTGCGATGAACTGCTATTACGGAGTTCCGCTAAGATGAAAATTAAGAACACCTGAATATTATCATAGATACATGCTTGAATCAGACCCGGTTTACTTGCTTATGCCTTGGCAGCTAAAAATTTTAAAGCACCAGCCAAAATGAAGATACCAAAAGCTATACTATATCCGACAGCGTAGAGAGGAGTGCTTCTGTTTTTTCCCATATAACGATCTCAAAAATATTATGAAAAAAATGAAACTGAATTCACCATGGTTATCATGAATTCAATCCAGGAGGGAGAAAAATGTCTCTTCCTCTTCCAGCATTGAGGGACTCTCAAATTCATCGCCTGGGCATAAAAACCAAAGCGATCTAAAGCGAGGCGTGCCACCTTGACGCTGGTCTTCCACCCTAACTATCGTTATCGAATGATCCGAAGCATTTCTCCCCTCGGCATTCCTCTTCTTAAGCGCCCGGTTGCGAGGGCACGACCTGGCGACGATTTTAAGACCGAAGGCCAGGAGAGTCGGACGGTGGGTGGGCGAGCCCTTTGTCCCCAGACTGCGCGTAAACCAGGTCGGCGGCGGAGAAGTAAAAAGAGAATGATTCCGTGCGAGGAAGCCACCTTCCGAGACGATGCGCTGGTAGGCAGCAGCAGAAAGGTGCGAGAGAGGTGGTGCAAGGGACGGAGAAGATGCTGAGCCGCATGCTGCAGCGTGCGAGGTTGCGAAGATGTTGGGACGGGCTTGAGCGGTATATGTGTCCGTTGCCCAGGGATATAGCGTTCCCCAGGTGTCAGAGGGCAAAGGGGCATAAATCCCCCTCGGGTCTCACACGTAGGACGATAAGCAGACGGCGCGATCCCATACATAATAATAAAAAGCAGAGGCGGAGGAGTGGGTTAGTGGCGGCAAGGGAGGAACCCCGACTGACTGCCGATTGTCAAATATTCTCTCCGGGTCCACTCCAGCCCCGTCTCGACGCCTCCGAAAGGGATAACACGGAGGTGGAACTAATAAAAAGTCTATTTCCTTGGAGCGCTTCAGGAAGCAATAAAATCCGCGCACAATCAATTTACGAGTGCATACGAGAAGCATAAAGCCCTGGGATTGTTAATTTTCAATTAAAACCCAGTTTGACAGAAACGCGAATGAAAAAAGCACGGCTCTGCGGTTGCTCACTCACCCCTCCCCACACACACATTAGGGATTTTCTCGCGACCCACGTTTTCATGCGGAAAGCCCATTCGCGAAATGGGCTTGATAAACGAAATTATCCACAGCCTTCTTGGCAAAGCATGTATTTGCGCTCGGATTCCATTACGGGATGCGATAGTATTCCAAACTTGCAGGGCAATCCGCCAAACTCCTCGCCGAGGGATCATCTTGCTGTGGCATCCAATTAACGATTCCAACCAAGAGTGATGGAATGACGGCCTTAATGCTATCCCTGCCTCCAATCGACAAAAAATAGGGCAATACTATCTATCAAGAGGGAACAATATTATTTTAAATGCCACGTCCACTGTGAGAACTCAGAATTAAAATACTCACGAGCATTCTGGAAACGATGCAAATTAAACGAGCCAAATTATTTTGTAAATACAACCATCGCAATCCATGCAAGTGGCATAAATACGGAAGTTTCCATTCAAATTCAAATGAAAAATTTGTTCTGGATGAATCATAAGAGTAAAAGGAAAAATCTAAATTTTTATTTTTCACAATTCCAGAAATTATGAGTCACTTAAGCATGCTTTGATAGGTTTTAAAAGGAAATAAAATGTCGCAGAGCAATCACTCGCAAATCGGCACGTTATGGTTCCAGTTAAAAGTTACTAATGAAATAACTCTGACGCTTTGTGAACAGTGAAGCGAGCGCTAGGGAAGAGAGAGGGGAAAATCATCGAAAAAAATACGGCCATCTTCATCAAACTTCACCCACTGTTTGATTACAAAAAAATGAACACTCGGATAACAGAGTAAAAAATTAAACACAACCGCGCAGAGAGAGAGAGAGCTAACCCATCGCTGAGAACCAAATGAGAAGGCACCAAATTTGGTCTGCCTCCATGTACCAATTCCTCTCGCCATACCATTCTACCTGAAACGCCTTTATTTATAGCCAAAGCAATTGACGACACAAGACAAGTCATACATGGCCTTGACATTGAAGGTACCATCAAATCCAAAACCGAAAACAATTCAGCAAGGGCAGAAGCAATCGTCAACATGAAAGAATCATCAGAGAGCACATTATCTTTTCGTCAGTAACCTGAGAAAACTATCGCTTATAAAGAATCCGAAATCGATAGCGAATCATTACTATTCACATGTTCAAATAATATCCTCTACCAATTCGTTAATAAGGTGAGAAAGAGGAAAAGAATGTTAAACACATAAGCACCATGTAACCTAAAATGATTGTGTACGGTGACATTTTTCACTGATGTCACACATTTTTTAATGAAAACACACATTTTTTAATGAAGTCACACATTTTTTAATGAAGTCAGAAATCATAATGCAGGCTCCATTCAAATTCAAACGAGAAATCTTGTTTAAATGCCACGTTCACTGTGAGAACTCAGAATTAAAATTCTCACGAGCATTCTGGAAACAATGCAAATTAAATGAGCCAAATTATTTTGTAAGTACAACCATCGCAAACCATGCAAGTGGTATAAATACGGAAGTGTTAAATTCAAGTTAAATTCAAAGAGTAATGGTAAGAGTAATTCAAAGGTAAGAGTTGAATTCAAAACAAAACAGAAAATCTATTCATTCTCAATCAACGCCCTAACTAGGATTAATAACTAGGAAAAACAAAATAGATAATATATTCGTTCACGATCATCGCCCTAACAAGGATTACTCGGCATTTAATTTTCAGTTTCCTCTAAACAATTGTTGCTGCTATTGAAAATGAACTATTTTTCTTGGAAACTAAGCACGTTGGCAAATTCAAGGATAGCGAAATAGGAAAAAAAAACCTCAGCGGGGTATCTCCCTGAATTGCATTACAGCAATTAAAAAATTTGAAATACAGAAAAAAAATCATTCACCATGCTCAAAACTCGAAACAGGATCGGGATTAGGGTTCGAATCCCAATGCAGGTTGATGATTATTCCTCCATCTTAATCTTACGACGCATATGGAAATACGAGGAAATGCAAACGACAGAACGACAGACCATGATTGCACACCTATGATATAAGAATGAGCCCCAGAAAGCCATAGGGATTCGCATCACTTGCCCAACAACATCTCTCAAACAGGCAATAAAACATAAGGAAAAAGTCAGAAGACAACAATGATTCCCAACGCTCAAGAGTAAAGCAGATTAAAATCTCGGTAACATCTCAAGGAGCCTAATTCTTTGTGACCTTGAATTTACCTGGCGACCGTTTCCTTAGAAAGGTAATAAGAGTGCGTCTAATATCACGGAAGGATTTGTTGGAGCGTTTAAAACCTGAGCCAGGTGAGATGTGAAGCCTCCAAAACTCAATTAAACCCTAACAACACTTCAGAATCCTTCAGACTCAGCAGGAACACGGAAAAGTCGCCACGAAATAGAGATACGATCAGGGTTGTATGAGGAAATTCACAAGTGCTGGGCAGAGGGCGTTAGAATGAGAGTAAGAGTGAGCGCGGGGGACGAAAGGCAGAGAAAGCGGAGAGAGGGAGGAGGAAAGACGGTAAGATGGGAGGATAACGGGAGGAATGAAGTGGTTTCGCTGCGCGAATTTGTAGTGACAGTGTGCTTAAGTTTCGAAGGAAAGCTTAGGAGTAGGGTGGTAGGCTTGCAAAGGGGAGAGAGAGGAAGGGGTGGAGGGATGAGGAAGGGTGGGAGGGAGCAAAGGAGGAGGAGGTGGGAGGAGGAGGGAAGGGGAGGAATTAGAAGGCAGAAGACGAGTTATCCTCTCGCTTTACTGCTCGTAAACGCGCCGGAGAAACGTAAAGGAAAAAAAACAGGAACATAAAAAAGGAAGAAACAAAAGTAAGGCGAGGGCGTACGGGGGATGCAGGGGTTGGGGGTGAGCGCTTGGTGTGAGTAGGGGGGAACTCCGGCTGGAAAGGAGGCAGTTGAGCAGCTCCCGGGGAAGTGAGAAAGGCGAGACATCTCACGGTAAGAGGAGTGTTCTCGAGAAGAGGAAGTTTTGGGGTTGAATGGGAGGCAGGGGGAGGATGAACTGGGGGAGGGAGTGTGCTCACGGCTGACTCACGGCCGGCCTCGCCCCCTGCTTGCCTCACACAGCACCCTCCGCCCTCCACCCTTCTCCGGCGAGTTCAATCGACCTTTAAGCGGTCACGCACCACGCGAACGCCAACCACTTCACCACCTCCACCTTCCTGACTTTCGGCGAACAGTGACAGGAAAAGCACGCATTCCCGTAGCATCACAGTAACCCACACACAACCTGCCCAGAAAACCACCACCTTCTAACCTCGAGGTGTGTGTTTTGGAGGGTACATCTACATAATACCCTGCAAGCCACCATAAAGGTGCGTGGCAGCGGCTAATTTCACACCACACATGCATTGTTTATCATGCTTAAAAAGGGTTAGTAGCCATATGATAGCCTAAACTTAACACAATTCAGGTAGGGATTAAAGTAACAAAACAAGCATGCACAAACATGCTGTTAGTTGAATTAGATTACAGTCCTTATACCAACTATCTATACTATCCTTTGATACGCTTGTATTTATATTATTGAACATATTTACAGAGCTATTCATATCCCTAATTGTTCGAGGGAAGAAGGAAAACGTCGGTTTGGATCTGTCGGTTCGACAATAAATTTCTCAAATGTTATGTTCATGATCCTGAGGGCTGTAATTGGAATTCCCCAAATGTCATCACTGAAAATATAATCTTGGAATTTAGTTAAAATATGAATCCTAAATTTCAATCTACGGTTTGATAATGATTCCCATTTTAGTTCATCTAATAGACTGATAACGTTGATATAGCAATCATGATGTCCCTTTACAATTCTTGCCGACCTTCGCTACACACGCTCAGCTAGTTCTTTAAACCTATTTAGTAAGGAGCACATTTACCAGCAACGGATTCCAATTCCAGGCTAGTCAATAGATAAAACCCGGCAATTCAATGCAAAGGTGTGTGGCAGTGGGTGACTCCACACCAGTCATGTAGTATGATAATACTGCGAAACACTAAATTTGTTGACTCAGGTCTGACACCTGTTATTGACTATTTTTTGGCTTCTGAATCCAAACATGTGCTCAGTTTTTGTCTATTGCGTCAACTTTTTAAGTTACAGGATACCCTCTCTTTATTCCAAAAGTCACACAAAATGTGCATGCAAAGGAAAATAAAGGAAGAAATTGTGAAATATACTGTTCATAGAGAATAATTTTATCCATGCAAAGTCTATGCATAGTCACTCGAACAAATTAAAAAGTAGTAAAGAGACAAATAAAAAAAGTAGCAAAAGACAAATAAAAGTAGTAAAATTCTTTCGCCAAAGGGCAAAAATGCATTTTAAGGTAAAAATCCTCGCTTATAGATTTTCCTGGAGCGTTCAATCTGTGAAGAATCTCGCCTGATGCTCCAGAAATAGTCAGTCATATTTACAACCCTTCCACCCTGATAACTTGCCTCCATGATCTTCAAATCTTGGTGGAATCACTCACCCTACTCATCGATAACTACACCAAGATGTTCTGGAGAGTCAGCAAGATGGCTATGTAGAAAATAAATCTTGATGCTCACTTTGCAACCAAGCGTTTTGATACTTCTCAAGAATTGCTGGACAATTTTGTTGTAATTCTGTGCAGGTGTATTTCCAAGAAAAATTTTACCCTGCTGCCGGGCACGACACCCGTTCCTACTAATTTGGTCTTGGGCCCCGTAGTTGTCAGGACTCAATTCTCTATTGTTCAAGTCCATTGTGTTCTTGGAAGAGTTTATTTGAGGTGGTTTCCAGTTGCCTGCCTCAATAGTGTTTTTAACGTGACACCATCACTTGATAGGCCGCCCCACTGGGGTCAGACACCTTCTCACAGCCGCTACGAGTAAGGTACGTGGACTACCTTTTGTCAGGCTCATACCCTTCGACCTATCTTGCATGGGTGACCCTACCAAGAGAAATATTAGTTGCTCCCGCCAGTGCAGCTCTAGGGGTCACGGGAACACGCAAGCCCCAATCCCACCACGACAAGACGTAGTCCATGGGGAAGGGCTAAAACCTATAAGGGAACTAATTTAATTTTCTAAAAACAAATATTGTGCTTAGAATCGTAAACAGAAGGCATGAGGTAAGGGTAAATGAGACTTGTTATCATCCAGTTGGGTTTAGGGGAAACTATCATTTTTGCAGCTAAGCAAAAGTACAATTGCAGTTAAAATCTCTTAACCTCTGTACAGAGTCTGTAGTTGGGTTACCACTGACATGAAGTAATATACATTACCTATACATTACCTCACGTCAATGCCCCATAAATAGTGGGAATTTCCCCAACGCAATGAAGTTGATGCGAAGTCTTTTTTCTTTTCAGTGACCCAATAGAGTTACTATAAACATATCGTTCGGTGTCAGGGATGGCTATGTTAAATTTCTGCCTGGTGGAAACAATGAACAAAGAGACCTGAATTGGAAAAGAAACGTCGCTATGAGCATTCCACACACGCACACACTTTATTGACTTCGATCATGGTTTTGGCATGTAAATGCCATTATCCTGACAGACTTGAAGGTGACAGGTACTGTCGAAAACTGGGTCGTGGATTTAACATTTCTAGTGAAATTCGCAGAGTTACTATGAGCACAAGTTGAACACAATAGGTGCATAGGCAAGGAATAGTCGGGGAGAAGTATTGTTAGAGTAATGTGTAGTGCATGATATCTGTTTTAATATGACTAACCCGGTCATGATAGGAAAATAGAGATAAATATATTTAGAGAAAGCCTTTCTAAGCAGTAATCACTTCATTACTAAGTAGATATTAAACATCTAGGTGTACGTGACTCTAGTATCTAATATTTCTCCATGAAATAGTACCATTGTAGCTCTCAGTAGTAGCTATAAGCAATGCATGTTTGGTGGTCTTCACCCCCTGCTATACTCTCTCGCGGTGGCTTACGTAGGTGTAGAAGAAGGAACTCTAAGTTATTTTTATAACTATCATGAAACAAATTGGCTTAGATTGTCGTTTGAATTATGGAATAAATTATCCATTCATAAATAGTAAGCATTGCAAATTCTCTGAAGCACTTTATGAAAACCATTGACTAAAATTTCAAATTTCCTATTTCAGATACATATTTAGTCCCTTCTTAGTGAATCTCTGTAGTGAATAGTGATTACGATGTTGAGAAGGTTCGAAGATGAAGCTTCGTTGTCATTCACACTCTCAAGAGCGGAGCACGGAATATAATACCCATTATTTCATAACATCTGCAGAAAAAATAATTTCAGATCTCTTCTAAACTCAGCGTTCAGACCAAGCGGGATCAATATTTTTGTTTTATGGGTTTTAACCATGACGCTTTCCAGTAAAAAAGACGAAATACAATTTGTAAAATAGGTATTTATTCACCGGTTTAACGGCGACTTTTCACGGTCATAATCACCAAAACAACCTCGTTGAAAAAGGTGATATAAAACGGGAGATACTCCGTGTTTAAAAGTCATCCTTTACTTTATTTATTACCACGGCACATTATTGCTATCCTAAATAAATTACAAAATCCTTGAATCACAATTCGCAAGAGGCCATCGGAACGACGTAACGGAATATATTTGGGCTAACACATCAAAATATATTATACAAACGCCACGTTTCTCACAGTTACCCTGTCATAAGCGGCGAATCAGAATTCAAAACCCTGGAAATATATTTATCTGGCGGAATCATTCGAGGATTGCTGGCGCATTAAATAACCGATGAATTTTTCTTTTGAAAAATTATCCGATCACGTAATTTCATTAGTAGGATCCAAACTATAGAATTTATAACCGCATTTTCATTCTTTATCATCGGCCACTGCAGCGATTATGATTAAGATCAATAAAAAAACACAAGAACTTAGGGGCGAAATTGAGTTTCTTGAGGCGCAAATGATATGTGATGAACATATCAGTTCTTGTCAAAAGGCTTAGTTAATGCTGTAATACACCCATTCCTTTCAGATGGCATTGGGTTATTGCCAACTGACTGGTAAACATGGCAATTTTAATTTATTAGTGTAAAAATTGCCATAATCTAGGAAATATGTATTAAATGGATAAATTTTGATCGTGGTAACAGAAATTAGTTGCAAGAGAGTAAATTAATCCATGTGCAAATACCAACGATAAATATCTAAGATAAAATATATTACACACATTAGTGCAAGGTTAATTCGATTGACAATTTTCGGACATTTACCAAAATAGATTGTATTTCAACAATTTTAAAAATGTAACCATTAACCCACAAGAGAGCAAACAGTAGGAATATGAGATTAGTGCCGAATAGCTTGAAGTGCTGCAAGTCACAGCGGAAATGAAAGGGTAGCCTCAGAGAGAATATGATATAGAAATATATGAGATGGTACACATAACCATTTTGAATACACCCAACGAGCCTTCTCTTGGTTGTTTAGCCGATTGTTACAGTATACTAGAATAGAACTGCAGGAAATACCTAAAAATGACTAAAATAAGCCTCTTATCCCTTTCCTCAAAGCAAACATTATTGGGATGAAATCGCTCATAACAGTGCTTTACAATGTGTGCTCCTTCGCACGTTAATTTATGGAGGTACATACCAATAAATATAACTAGTTGTACGCTTCCACCAAGATTTTTCAACAAAACCCTGTAAGGTTTTAACGCCCGAATGTCATTTTTATTTGCCCCCGTGGCCCATCAAAACGACGTTATAGTATGTACGTACTGAAACATTGATAGGGTTTTACTAAAATATCTTGGTGACATGGTACCACAAGTTTTATTTAGTACTTCTAGTAATATAGCATTAAAAACCATAATTCAGAGACAATATCTCACCAGCAGTTCTCCGAAAGGTTCATCGCTAGGCTCATTCCATTCATACTGCACAGATGCGAAGAAAGAAACAATGATAAGACTAAAGAGAGAATACCTTAATTCCCATAGAAAAATAGAATTTAAACCCATATTTATAAATTTTTGGCCATTAGAATACTAGGAAAAGTGAAAAATGGACATAATAATAATAATAATAATTTCTGTAATGATCACAGGTGCCCCCAATTACGATCATTGTAATATATATGGACAACACATTTAAAAACTAAAAACTAATAAGAAAAATGAGGCATTAATAACTTCCAAGGCAACATATAATCGGCAAGATTTCCATTTTCTCCAAACAAATCTGTTTCCGAATACTCTCATAACTTACGGTATAGGAAATTGGTCTGGGAAAGAAGGAAAAAGTAAGTTAAATAACGAAGTGGTCCATTTATTTTAACTCCACTGCCATAAAGACAAGAAGAGAACTCACTTGTCAGGTATCATTTAGAATATGCCGCTAGTATACGGGATCCATACGAGGTAGTTACCATAAAGGAGGAGGAGTTGGAGCGTATGCAAAGGAGATCAGTAGATTTGATAAAGGCCGTTATGATAATTGTATTAATGCTACGAGTTTAATAGAAGAACTAGGGTGGGAATTCCTATCAGAACGCAAGTTAATAGTTGGACTAAACATTTTAATTGAATTCGAACCTGATTTTTTTACAGGTGATATTAGATATATATTAAGAACCCCCTTCATAAGATGCTGGTTTGATCAGATTAAAAAATAGATAAATAGATTGTCGTTCCGATAGATGTTAAATGTCATTTTTCCCGCGTATCATAAGAGAGCACAATAGGCAGAATAGGTAAGGGTAAGGTAGGTAAAAAAGTCCCAGAGTAGTATGAAGTGCATATTTGAGCATTACTAACACATACATAATAGAGAAATTCGTATAAATAAGTACATTTAGAATGTCTCTCTGACCAGTAATCCATCCATTAATGTGTAGTTACTAACCACCTAGCTGCACGTGACCCTTATATCTAATATATGTTCATGAAGTACATCTGCTTCTACATCCACGTAATATCCTGCAAGCTGCCACGAGGGTGTGTGGCAGGGGTTGAAGATCACCAAACATGCATTACTTACATGCTATAATGCTACTATCTCATAGAGAGGTGTTAGATAAAAGAGACACGAGCAACTAGGTAGTGAGTAACTACACATTGATGAATTGATTACTGGTTAGAAAAATAGATCCTAAATATATTTATCAGCGTTTCAATATCATGTGTGTGTGTAAGTAGCAATTCATCTCATAGTTGCACGTGAGTAATGGATGTTTGGTGATCCTCACCCCCTGCCACAGACCCTCTGGGTGGCTCGTATGGTTTTACGTAGACGCAGACGAAGACAGTGGGACTGCGTGAAAAATTCCACGCACGATACGATGCAAGGCATGCGTTCCGCGGTGCGGATAAAAAAACGGAACTACGCGGGCTAGAACAACATGTTAAGCTCGAGCTGGCGTTTTTTCCCGCCACTTCATTCCGGTGGATGCGCGGTTATCGAATAGGAGTGGACGGGATGGGTGGAGCGGTGGTGGTGATCAGTCACGCCCTGGCAGAGAGGAGCGCGTGACGACGAAGTGAGGAATGGAAGCTGCCGGACTGAAAGCTTTCGGGAAGGGGGAACGGTGATGGAGTGCGGACCGGGGAAAGAATTCCGTTCACTATTTGAACCGTCCCGTTTTTGCACCTGAAAATGGCCGACGGAAAAACTTGCCAAGGATGGAAATAACTCATCACCACCCATACCACCGAGATAGGGACGGACTGAAGCGATATCAGCCAAATACTCGAGGTATTTCTTTGATAAAAATATGCTAAATCAGATATAAGCGAAAAACATTGATAAGCACTGCATATTTTCGTATTCCTTTAAACATTTGTGATTTTTTTTACAAAGGAGGCATTTAAGAAGGCGGTACCAATTAAAAAACCACTATTATGTATAAAGTAAAAAAATATCAAATCCCCTAGCACTGCCATGGCTAGGTATTAGAGTGCAGCAACTATATTATCAACGTCAGGAACAACACAAGCAGGGATATTAATGAGATGTAAGGCATAAAAATATCCCCACGGTTACATGAACACTGGAAATAAGATCATGTATGACCTTTTAAAGGTGAATTTCTACTTTCCCTATGCTTTTACTCCTGGGGCATGATCTAATTGACCACATATGATTTCCCCAATTCGTTAACATTTCAGCGAGGAAGTACTCACAGCGCATGAGCAAACGAGCGAATTCTGGATCCCCTTCTACCAGATCTCAGCAGAAGCAAGGGAAAAAAAGTTCTTGATGAGGATGTATCTAGATCATAATATGTCTGGGATGAAAATTTTCATTCCCTTACTCTCTCAGGTGAGTAGATGCTTGTAGCAGCTGAATCATGCATGCAACCTTGAATCTCCTTGAATATCGGTAAAAATAATTCTGCCAACGAATAATTTTGCTGAAAACGTTTATTAGTTTATTTGAACTAACAACTCTTTCTTACCACACCTGAATAATCCATGAAATGCATTCTTAAGTTAGTTGCTGCATACCCCCTAGGGTATAGTTTAAAAATAATAATAAATAATTCACAACTGCTTTCATTGACTTCAAGCTATAACACAAATAGCATTGAATATAGGTGTGTCGTAATTAAATGAAAAAATTGAGAAAAGTCATACCTCAATTTTCATCTAAAAATACGGCCGTGGAGACAGTTACTGAAAAAAGCCTACGTCGGACCGTAGCCCCGGTGTATGGACACGGAAAAAAGCCTTAATCGCCAGTGCTGGTTTGGTTTCACCTTTGGTCGTGGCTTCCTTGAAGCCCTTTTCTCCCTTGCGTTGCCATCCTTGATGGACCGCGAGGGCTCAACATCTAGTACCTTGAACCTAGGTGATAGTGTAGTGCGAACTAGAGATCCTAGATAGCGTATTGGTCTGCGCAGTGGCCGGGAAAGCAGAAGGTTCGTGGTTCGATTCCCTATCCAGGTGAATATTTTCGCATGGCAATTAATGTGAACACTATACCATGCTCCAAGGTACCCGAACGCAAATTCGTAGCACTTTTTATTTTTATTGGCGAATAAAATTTATTAGTGAAATTCGCAAAGTTTGCCCCTTTTCCAGCATGGAGAAAGTTCACATAGTTACTCCTGACTTCGTACGCTTTTAAAAGAGTTTCCGTTTACGTTCTACCCTCTTAGCTATCGTCTCTCTCACTTTCTCTTAACCCTTAAGAACTACACCCTTTTCTGCAAATTTTTGTGGTCTGAAACGGTTGCGTGGTTTGCAAAACAACTTTGTGGATTTCATTTTCTTATCATATGGAGCCGTTATGCCAAATTAGGTCAAATTAGGTCGGTGACCCTGAGGGTCATTTTTGCCGTATTTCTGGTCGAATTGACGTGGAATGACTCAGAAATATCCAAAATTTCAATAAACTCCTTTAATTGATTAGTGATTTGTATGCATACTGATGGAGGTGAATGGCCCTGGAAGTCGAACCGTTTGGGCTTAGAGGTGCAGTGTTTCAGCGTTGAGCCAGGATCACTAGGGGCAATTAGTGATGGAGAAGTTGAAAAAATCGAAACGTTTAAAACTATTGAAAAAAAAAATATTTTTTCATTCTGTTCGAAAACAAACCTGAAAAAAAAGTTTTTGTGTGAATTTATTCATAGTTTGTTGGATTATCTTATTATTTTGATTATTTTTTTACCGTTGACCTATCCTGGTGGCTTATATGGTACTTTTTCTTCAACTTAAAAAAGGAATTCGAGGTAAACATGTTTGTTCCTCTGCCTTCCGTTTGAAAGGAGCCTAGGTTAGAGCGTAGCCAGAGGGAAGAAAGTGGGGGACCCAAACTTGGCCCAAAGTAATTCTCTAAAAACCTCTTGAGTTTTATCTTTGAAAGCAGAAAGGATCATATATATATATATGTTTTCTGACACCACGCATTGTATTTCACCAAATTTAGTGCGCCACTTCAAGTCCTGAGTGGTAGACTTGCCCATGTTTTTCGGGAATAACCGTAACTCCCCATCCCTTTGCCACACACCTCCCCCTGCTACACACCCTCGCGGTGGCTTGCAGGGTATCGTGTAGATGTAGATGTAACTCACAGAAGTAGATATTTTTGGTATACTCTTGTTCAAATTTAATGTTTTAAAGTGCTTAGGACACCACATCCGATTAGAAAGTTTTTAACGCACAGGAAGGCAAGAAAAGTGCTCTGAAAAAATCCATCTTTCATTATTAATTTTCTGGTGTTGCATGCCTTGGGTGAGAAAAAATTGACGTTTGACGTTGATCGTAATATGAAAATGGAGATTGATACATTACGGCAGTATATTGACAGTTTTTTCCACCTTGGATAAGCAAGAGGAACTTCAGCACTTACAAGTACAAATGCCAATACCTCCTTTTGCTCTTTCGACTCAAATCGAGTTCGCCGCAAAAGTATACCAGCCATATTGCTTGAATCACATTATTGTTATTTCAAGCTGCGTTTGAGTTTTCTTCTCACAAATCCGGAATTAATTGTGCATTCTCGCATTTGATTGCATGCAATTTCCGATTAACTCTCTGGAAATGGCCATCAGGTAATTGATAAAATGCTCTTTTCAGATGTGCTAAAATCACGAAACCAGGGAGCATAATGTTGTTTTCTTTGTGTGTTTTAATGTGTTTACATTCATCCAGCAATTGCTCGTTTGTATCCTAATGCTTCCGCTGAACGCCTGCTGCGCTGACGTAATTTAGATTCCGAGAGCATATCAAGGCTTCCACTTTTTGAGAATTTGAAGGGGGCGATACTGTTTCCATTATATATCCTATTAAGTCTTTACCATGCACATTTTCCAGGCCTAGAGCCCTTCAGGAATTTATTCGCCACTTCAGGTCGCTCTCCTTCGGCAATAAAAATCTCCTCCTGCGATCTCAATTCATTCTCGAATTCTAAAGCGATATCCTCCCATTAACCCTGTCTTTTATTACCTTGTAAGACTCCAAGGTACTTCTTAGACTTCTGCAAGTGTTTCAAGGAACTTTACCCATGCCAACGCAGCATTTTCATCTAGCTCTTAGTCATATGCGTTCTCTACGGAGGCTTTCATTTACGTCACGTTTTTTATTTGCGTGTACATTTAATTGGGTCTTGAATACATTTTATTTTGTACATGGCAGATAATTGGGCCAAGCTAGTAATTAACATAATACCATTTGTGATAAATGCAATGGTGGGTGGCGTTACTTTGTGGAACTCCTTCATGGTGAATACAAGGGAAAAAAAATACTTTGCTGGTCCACAGGTATCCTGTGGACCAGCAAAGTATTTTTTTCCCTTGTGTTCACCATTTGTGATGTTGTGGCTGTCTATTATTAAGTAATTACATGCGTGTTGTCTTGTCTTATAAAAAAGAAATTTTATTTCACTGTGAATTGACTGAAGATGAAACATGAATATCAGAATTCTTGTTTTCAATGTAACTAAGTTACTTGAAGAAGTCGCTATTTTGACAACTATTCTATACTTTTTAAATATGACGAAGCGTGTAATTTATACCTCTATTGGAAATAATACTTTCAAAATAACTATTTCAGTTTATTCAAGTCCTTCCGTAGTAATGCATACTTTTATGTGGATATAGTTAAGAGACACGTAAAATGACGACCCTATAATTTTTATTCGCACCTTGAAAATGTTTTCGATATATTTTCTGAATCTAAATACTTGCCCCAAATCCTATGGTTTTCATGCGGACTGTAGTGATGTTCCCTTGGGCTTGGAAATAATATGAAATATCAGTGTCGACTAAAACAACAATAATAATTGTAAGCACGAACAACAGATAAATACATTTAATATCTGTTTATCACATGGGTTTAGTCATGGCTAAATGGCATAGATGAATTGTGGAAGGTAAGACACAATATGTACTTTTAAATACACGGGTTTGTGTATTGCCGTCGCATTACTAGATTTTAGCCTCTGAAACCTTAGTTCATCTTGCTAATCTCATGAAGAAGAGACACCTACTGTGCTCAAAGAATCTACGGCAGCAAGCCAAAAAGCAGTTCATCAAAACATTCGTATTGAGCATATTCTTCTACGGGTCGGACACGTGGAACATCGGAAAGCAGGCCAGCGAAGATTCGAAGCTTTGGAAACATGGTGCTGGAGGAGAATGATGAAGATTGAATGGAGAGTTAAAATGAGGAACGAAGAGGTGTACAAAAGAGCAGGTGAAGAAAGAACAATATGTAGAACCCTACGGCAAAGGAGATCCATATGGATTGGATATACTTTGAGACACAATGGATTATTTATAAATATTATAGAAGGGGAAATTGAAGCGAAAGTCCCACGAGGGAGACCAAGGAACAAGTATAAAGAAGGAAGTGAAAGAGAAAACATATCAGGGCGTGAGGGAATTAACTCAGAATAGGGTAGAATGGAGGGCTGCAGTAAACCAATCCTACGATTGAAATACTGAACGCAAAAAAGATCCAAGATCTCACCTCTGAATGCTTTACTTTTGAACAGGTCACTTTACACCTCACGCCTTTATATAACATTCCCCTCGACGATTTTCAACCGCACTTCCTACGCCGAGCCAACTCTCCACCGCGTCGTCCTCACCCCTAAAGCCTCCCCCCCCCCACCCTCAATCCTCGCGTTGATGTCTTCCCGCGAACCCGTCGGGGCTGGGGCCTCGCCGTTTTGGCTGTCAGTCGTCTCTAGGAGTGAGGAATTGCCACTTTCGGCCGATGGTGACAGGGCCGATATTCTCTCTTTTCGTGCTTCTCCCCCGATGTGGAAGAATCCCTCCCTTACGGCGCAGTGTTGCTGCCCTCTCCCCTACCCCCTCTCTCCTTCTTTACCAATTTACAGCCTTCCTTGTCACTCTTCGCTCTATTCACCGCAACCGCTTCGCCGATGAGTAGTGCTCAGAATGTGTTCAAAGTAGGTTGCAATTTTAAAGTGTTTTCGACAAATTAATTCAGTAGGGTTTCTTGAAATTAAATTCTTTCTTGCTGCTCCCGGATCTGGTGTTACAGAACAGATTGGAGGCTGTTGCTGTGCTTGTAATGAGGAGGATGCTTGATTACGGTAGTCAGAGAAAGTGGGTGCTAAGAATAGCGGGGGAGAAAAGAAATTCGTTGGCCAAAATTAACGGTGGTTAGATGGAAAAATAAAATTGGCCCAACGGAGGTCTTTACTCAGAACCGACATAGCTCTTTTGTACACAAAATCGTTGGATGGAAAATGAATTTTAGTGCAAAAATTATTCTTCTAACCGGAGCCATTCACTCATAATTCCAAAAAAATTAAAATAAGCAAAAGGTGACACCCACCGAACGAGTTGCGTGACGGATATCTACGTCAACCACCTGCAGTGCTTGACTGTTTTTAGGAAGATCGGGAATGAAGCGGAGGTGGGGATGGGAGGTCTGCCTGAAGAGATCCTGTCGCAACCGCTTCCATTGGCAGAGTCAGCTGTGTGTCCCCCATTGAGATCAAGCGAAGGAGCTTCGCAGTTGTGATTGGACGAAGTGGATGACGTACAAGTCCTTCGCACGCCCACTTTTCTGAAAAGCTTAAAAAAATCAGTTTTTCGCCGCTTATAAATCGACAACTAACAATAAGTGGATCGAAGAACGGAAAATTACGGGTCTTTTTATTTTACAAACTCTATCAGATACGGCAAATAAAAAAATATGGTAGAAGTTCCTATTGAATTTCTGACTCCTTGATTGAAGGTGGAGTTTAGGCCAGTGAGAAAGGGCTAGGAAAGTAGGTAGAAATTAACATTTTACGCATTATAAAGATAAGTAGAAAATGTGTTGAGCTGAAGTGAGGTATTTTTTAGAAAGAAGCCGTTCTGAAAAATTAAATCAACGTGGAATATTCCATCGAAACCGGTAGGGGACCATTAAGTGGATCATCATAAATATTTTGTTTTCAGCCAATGTTAAGGTTTCAATGAACCCCACGACTTTCTATTTGCTTTTCGCAGTATCTTTGGGTGCTAGGGACAACTTTTCGGATGAAATTATATATAAATTCATTTACATCTACATAATACCCAAGAGCGTGTGGCTTGGAGCGAACCATCTCAATGCATGTATAATCAATCAGATGCTACAGATCAACCGTGATGTTTACTGCCATGGAGTCATGAAAAAAAAACTTCTTCGTTTGAACACTACTCATACGGAACCAAGGTCATACCTAGCCAAGGAACCGTCAAAAGGGAAATTGAAGTAATAAGATATCACCAAAATGAGAAACTAAAAAATGAAGTATAGGTAATAATTGGTGAGCACAGTCTAGAATAATTTTGCCTCCAGAGTACCATAACGTCGACCGGTAGGCGGGCGCCGCGGTGTCCGGCAGACGTCACGACTTAAATAAAAAATATTTTTCTCTCTTAAATGAATGGCTGAAGGAATGAAGTTCTCTGGCAAATTATTTTAATTTTTAAAGGAGGGTTGTGTCTACAACATATAAAAAAATGAGTAAAATCTAAGGCTTTGGTACATCGTCTAAAATCGATTTGAAACTATAAATTGTTATAAACTTTACAAAATTGTATACATTTCAAAAATATAATCCCTTATTATATTTTTCCAATTCATGACCTTTAAAAGAAGTCCTTAAGCACGTCTATAGCTCAAATAGTCTCCGAGATATACCGTATAATGTGTAGTAACTTTTGCAAAGTTCGAATTTTGCAACGTTGCAATATTTCGAAAACGGTCGCGTGTTTTGCAAAACGACTTTGGGGTTTTCATTTTCTTATCAAATGGGGCCATTATGCCAAATTTCGTAAAATTTGGTGACCCTAAGGGCAAAGACCTGGCAATTTGACATGGAATGTCCCTTTTATATTGAGACCTGCTAGGACATGCGGATTATAACGCGAACAAGGATGAAATTCCACGATGTCCCAGTTCTGAAATGCTATATTTTTGGAGAAGAGAGAACATTTTGTCTGTAAAAGGTACAAATCTGCAACTTACAACATTTATAGCAAACTTTTGAGTCTAACATTTGCTGAACTTAGGTTGCGATAAAGCAACTGATGTTTAAGTTAAGAAATATCTAAGCAAGCACTTCACTCGGTATTATTTTGAAAATTTAAATTTTTCATAAATAACGCAAATGAAAAAAGAAAAATTATAGCGCAATTGGCGTCTCTGTATGTCCCTCTGTTATTTGATTATTTGTATCCAAACTCGAGTGCACATAATTTCTGACCCGATAGTAGTTCCTTGGGGTACACGCCTATCAAGTGGCGGGCGGTAGAAGGAGAGAGGGTCGTACCGGGACGCCGTCGACCGCGCCGCGTCGGGCCCCAAAGGCCACCGTATGAGTGGCGGGGACCAAACGTGGGATGGCCTCCCCTAGGGGTGAAACGGGAGCTGGCAATCAAGAGAAAAGGGTGGAAAAAGGGGTGCTACGTCTTGCGAGGGGGGAGGGCAGACATGGTCGGAATGAGTTTGCGCGAGAGGAGGAGGAGATGGGGTCGGAAGGTGATGAAACGTTGGCGTTCGGGGGAGGGCAGTCGGGGGTCGTGTGTGTTTTTGCACGCCTCCGGAGGAGTGGGGTGGGTGCGGGAAGCCTCCCTCTCTCGCGCCCGTGGGTGCCGAGCCGCGCCCCCGGAAGAATTGGGCGACGTCCAAAGGCAGGGCCGGGAGCAAAAAAATGAGCTCCCTCCCACCGCCTCGCCCTTCCGAATAATGTGTTACGTGCCTCCTCCACTCGGAAGCCATGCAGAACGAGGGCTCAAAAAAGTCACTCTCGACTTCAAGACGTCCAATCGGACAACTCCAATAAAGAGGAGAGGAAGACCGGGAGCTACTCTCCCCTCTTCCTTTTAATCCCACCTTCGTGCGCCTCTCATAGGGGTCGGCGGCGACTCCAAAGAGGGAGAGGATTCCACAATCTTCTTTTTCTTCCCTGTGATGCACTCCAGATTGGTGGAAACGAGATGTGACCCTCGGAAGAATCAAACACGCAAATTACATAAAACAAAAGACTCTAGGGGATGCGACCTTGGCGCCTTCTCCGCAAAAAAGCGCCCGAGAAACTCCACGGTAGATTTTTTGTTGCGCTCCCGAGAGATTTATTTCTTTCACCTTCGTTCCATTAAGTGGATTATACATATATTGGGAGGGGAAGAGGAATTAATCAGAGAACCGCGCAGGTCGGAGCGGACAAATGCTTGGCTGAGCACCGGCCTACTCGACTTCTTCCGAATAAACCAACTACATATCCCAAATCCAAATTGAAGACGGCGGCTTTCAAGCCACTATGCTCACCACTTCCATTCATCAACTTCCTCCTCAGTCAATTTCATATTCTCCCAGGAAAACACCTGACTCCCACAGTTGTTCGCGTTGAATGGCGGTATCTACCTACAATTGATGCTTTTTGGAAACGTTTCAAAACGGTTAATTAACTTAAAACGCAGGATCAGATCTCTTCAAAAAATGTATTTTGTTTTTATTATTCAAAATAGCATAAAATGCATGTATAAAAAAATTTAAAAAATATATAATTTCTAATATTTTCTCTTGATTTTAGTGCGTTAAAATTGGTTGAGAACCGGTGCTTGATAAATATACTACATCAAGCAATGTTAATGTGCAATTAGAGAGGGCTTATAGAGAAGATAATATTAAAATTTATTATGAAAAAGGCATAGTATAAAACTAATTGGAGTATTAAAGTGTATTTTCGGATAGACAGCGCGTTATTCAAATTTAATATCTTTAAAAAAGAAAATATTTGAATTCACATTTTAAAATAGAATGGATTTTCATTCCAGTGCCATTCAAATACCTTATATACTACGTTTTAATTTCCGGTCACACATCTTTCATTTGTTTAACACGTCCCAACTAATTATAACTTCCTTCTATCACCAAGACCAGCTTTTACTCCCGATAAAATAGGGGCCTGAATATGAGATGTTGGTACAATAGATTACTCTGACTAATGTTTGGGTTGCCTCTAAAGCGACATGAACGTCAGGAGCGGAGGTATGCACACATGCATTGAGCGGGGGAAGTAGGGCGCGAAAGAAAGGAATGCGTATTTCATCGTGCGCAGTGTGGGGTGGGTTTTCTTACAAGGGAGGCGGGGGGAGGAGGAGGTGGAAGGGCAAATGGGGAAGGATGGCACAGGAGCAGAAATAGAAAGATCTGCAGTTCCCATTGGTTGGCCGGGATTACGTGAGGTTCATAAAATTTGGATCAAACGATCCATTTCTCTTCGGTCACGTGTGATTGTGTGTGTGATATTTCCAGGATCTCGTTTTTTTCCACGATGAAGAGCAATGTGAGCGAATTGGGTTGCGCCCATCAACTTCGGAACTGCCAATGGGAAAAGTAGCAAGTGACGCTAAACTGTCTGTTAAATTACAAGACCTCCCCGGCACTCTCGGTGACTTTATAGGAATCATAGCTAGGAAATCTACCCACGTTGAATTCTATCAATATGATTTCCCAGCTTTTACGAATAAAATTATTCGTGAAAAATTAACTGAAATATCCATTCACAGCAGTTCCCCTCGGGGCCGACTGCTTTGAAAATTAATTACTTACGTGGTTAGATTAACTTTCCTGTCAGCTTCATTGTCTATTGGATTTAGAAAGTCTAGAAAAACAAAAAAAAACGCAAGTGTTCAATGAGTTAAAAACAGAAACACGAAAAGAAAGTCCAAGAAAAGAACGAAATACATCATTTCGAGGTTTCATTCACTGCAGGGTATGAATATATTATATATTTACTTGCATAAAGTTATTTTCTCCATAAAGGATTCCACATTTAATACAGCCATAAGTCAGTAATCCGTCAGCAGTCATTTAATATCCTATTTCATTTAAGAACTAAGTGTGCCAGAACGGAAATTTAGAGAAAACAATACTGGTATTCGTTAAAAACAGTACATTGCGTTTAACTTGATAAAACTGCGACAAAAGGGATGAATTCAAAGAAGCTGATAAGCCTAGTTTCGAGTATCTACTTGATCTCCAACCATTCCTTAGTAACTTTTGTCAGGTTTCCTCGCATGGCTCTCCAGCTTCTTACAGTTGCTCCTTACTTGAGCATACTTGACTACGTGACTTTTTTCGGCCGTGCAAATGTCCAACTTCTGTTCGGTCGATCAAACGGCCGACGGGGGCGATGGATGAACGTGTCTCAGACGAGGGAGGTCGGCTGGGCAAACACCCGCCGAGAAATTCGGAGGAGACTTCATTAGTTTGCCCCTTTCGTCCCCCGAAGGAAACCAGCCACCCCCACCCACCCACCCTCCTCTCCGCTATATTCACCACTCCCTCAGCTCACCACCCACCCAGCCCACGCCCGTCTGCGTCACGCCCGAGAACGAAAGACACGAGACATACGGAAGCGCGATTGTCATTTGTCTGCGTGGTGCCAGAGAGGAGGATAGCTTCCGTGAGCGTTTTTTGCGCGCGACGGTTAAGCTCGCATTCGCGTACGGACCTCCCTCCCGCGATGAGGCATATCGCAGCCGTCGCGTTGTTATTTTTCAACCCCCCACAGCACCGTCTCGTGAAGGTGCGGAGGGCCTCCGTTCATCTGTCCACTCCTGGTTCCACCGGCAGCGATCAGCCACAAATCACGCGTAACTACTTCCAAGTCTTCAAGGCACCATTTTCAACGCAATGGGAAACTTGCACTATTTTTTACAACTCTTTGAATGTGAATTTTACTAGCTAAAATATGCTTGGCGAAAATTTTGCTGAAGAATTAAGTTGTGTAGCAAAGATATTACTCTTTGAAAATTGTACCTTTTCGGCAGTTTAAAAACACAACGTCATCGCATGACGTCACGGCACGGTATCACTATGGGCGTTTCTACCTGAATCCTCAATTGTCTTAAAACAAGTTGCGTAACGAAACTATAGCTTAGGGACCACCCTGTGCAATATGTTTTCCCCAATTACCCTTGGCATCTTTATTCGAAGACGCCGACCAGAAAATCTCCACCTCGAAGATATGTCTCGAGTGACGAAATAAAATGTAGGCGATGTAATTTTAGTATAGCCGCTGTGAACAATGAATTTCTATTGATCAGCGATAAAGTTCAGAGTGAACTTGACAAGCTAAACGAGGAAGTTGTTTACAGTAGTTGAGTTCATATTTTTTTATTTTATGTACTGGTAAAAGTATTCATTTTCCTTATTCAGCGAAAATATTCTACCAACCGATGCATTTTGTACGTTTTACTGTAGCTGTTGCCGTACATTTCTATAGATATTAAATTATATAGCTTGCCTGGTTATCCCAAATATTGGATGTAGTATTCAGCCATCCTGATGTCGTAACAATTCCGTCTGGGTGGCACAGATTTGTTTTTTCATGTATGGAAACGGGTGGGATATTATAATTTTGTTACCATTGGGATATTATAACTTTGTTACCAAAACTGAAGGAAAAACTACATTCTTATGATAAAAAAGTTTAAGCATTCGGAAGTATCGCAATATATAAACCCAATATCCTTAATAACTTAGTCGGCCTTACAGCTTTGATTGGTCACTAACAAATTCTTGACGTCTTGGATATGGAAGAGGTGATCAAAATATTAAATAATGTGAGGGTTTGCAGTGGGGCTCTAATTGAAGACTCACTGGCTGTTTCGCGTTTAGATACCATCTGCGAAGATGACATCGGCCTGAGGCAACTTAAAAACTGCAGCCTTTTCCTAATAGTACCCGTCTACGGCCCTTGTGCTCGGTCCAAGTGTAGCATTATATAGAGGAATCTGCACCCAAAAGGAAAACCCTTGATCACAGGGTAACTCTGACGGCGAATGAGAGTAAACCAGGGAAAGTCTCTCTACTCCAGGGAAGGAATATCATCTTGAACCTATTCCTTCGGCAGTTTATGAATGCCTAAAAGTTAGAGCACAATTATGAATGATGCTTTTGCATCGAAAGAATAAAGGGAAATGAAATAGAGGAAAAACTCCTAAATTTGAGTTTCTCTTCAGCTCAGATAACTTTGTCACTGAGATAATTGCTGCATCAAAGGGGCAAAATACTATAGCCATATGGTACTTATATGACCGGATAGTTGTTTTTATACTAATGCATATCCGGTCTCCAGGACATAACCAAATTCTAAGAGGTAATGAAATCCTCTAATTTCTATCACTCCGAACTATTAGGAGGAATCTGGTGACGGTGAACAGCAAGCATGGACATGATGACAGATTTATTGAAGTTCATGAAAATCACTTTAGCTCCAAAAGTGGTAGGAACGTTCATGGTATGCTACGATTAGATGAGATTGGCACGAGAGAGGCTTTGTCAGTGTGCTCATTAACATTGACTGATAAAGTGACCCCTTACCTTCAAGCTATAAATCAAAGAGTCTCCTCCATAGAAGGTAGGTAGGTAGGTTTATGTTTTTATGGGTGCGTCGACGACTAAGGTCATTTGCACCACGCAGTCTATTTGGTGTTCTTAAATAAAAATAGGATGTCGGCGATAGAAAAAAAAAGAAAAAAATAGACGACACTATATTAAATCTTATTTAGAAGGCCAGTTGCTTTTAAAAAAGATATAATTCGGCTTAGACGATCAAGATCGTCTCCTAGAATTTGTTCTAGGTCTCCCCTTATACCCAGCTTTTCGCGCATAGTCCGGAATTTGTCACACTCAGTCAGGAGGTGTCGGACACTGAGAGGAGAGTCGCAGTCGTCACAACGAGGTGTAATCTTCTCTTCTGTAAATAGGAAAGAGTGGGTCAAGGCGCAATGCCCAATTCTCAAACGTGTGATGACGACTTCCTCTCTGCGACTGTTCCTGACGGAAGTGGGCCACACTGACGTTACCGGTTTTACGATGCGTAGTTTGTTATTACGCACGTCTCCCCAAGATGCACTCCACTGCTCTAGCACTACTTTACGAAGAGTAGCCTTTAGGTCCTGGCAAGGGACCAGCGTCTCCGTCTGTGCAGGGATCCTTAGAGCCCTCTTCGCAGCTGCATCGGCCGTCTCATTACCGGCAATTCCCACATGTCCAGGGACCCAGAGGAAGGTTATGGTAATTCCCCTTCTATTAAGGCATAGGAGCCTGGAGTGTATGCTCTGGACAATGGGGTGATAGGAGCAGAAGACGGAAATGGATTGAAGAGCACTCATAGAGTCCGTACAAATGGCGAACGCCTTAGCACTCTTCCCTATCCCATCAAGAGCCATCTTAATGGCCAGCAGCTCGGCTGTGTATATGCTACACAGTGGGCTGAGCCTGGCCTTGACGACGCCGTGGTGAGAGGAGGTAACCGCGCATGCGCAAGCTGAATCCGATTTAGAACCATCAGTGAATACGGGGATGAAGTCGGGGTGGCGACCAAGATATTCATTGAAAAGACGCTGGTACTCTAGATCAGTGGTGTGGGCTTTCGGGCGGCTACTGAGACCCATGTGGATTTCAGGGGGCGGAATTATCCACGGTGGGTAACTAGAGTACCCGACCGGATACAAATCTGGGAGCCTTAACCTGGCTGCTTGAATAAATAAATTAAAGCGAACACCAAGCGGCTTGGTGGCCCTTGTCCGTCTACTAAAAAGTTCTAAAAAACGAGGGTTAAAAATCACGTTAAAACAAGGATGGTTCTGTGTCGCTAAAATTTTGGCCGCATAGGAGCACATTAAAATGTTTCTGCGGTGCGACAACGGCGGTTCGCCGGCATCAGCATAGATGCTGAGGACCGGACTGGTCCGGAAAGCACCAGTGGATATCCGAAGCCCTGCGTTGTGCACTGGTGTCAAAGATCTCAAATACGTATCGCGGCTGGAGGCGTAAACAAATGACCCATAGTCCAGCTTGGAACGTACGAGTGAGCGGTACAATAAAAGCAATGACCTGCGGTCGGCACCCCAAGATGAGTGATTTAAAAACTTTAAAATATTTAGAGTCCGTAGACTTTTATCCCTTAAACTCCGTATGTGATCACGGTAGCTGAGTCGGTAGTCCAACGTCATGCCAAGGAACCGAACTGAGTCCACGTAAGGTAAATGTCTACCATCAAGTAAAAGTGCTGGTGGAATATAGGCTCCTCTTACACGATAAAAATGAACGCATTTGCACTTTTCCGTCGAAAACTTAAATCCATTTCTCTGGGACCAGCTCCCGAGTCTGTTCAGAGCCAGCTGGGTTACTCTAGCAGCGCTGTTAAGTTTCGACGACCTGCAAAATATTGCTAGGTCGTCCACAAACAGTGATCCCAAGAGAGGAGGTTTGATACATCTTGCTATATCATTAATAGCAATGGCGAATAATGTCACGCTTAAAACGGACCCTTGGGGCACACCATTCTCTTGTGGGTAAAAATCAGATAGGTGGTTGCCTACCTTAACTTTAAAAACACGGTCACTTAAAAAGTTATGTATAAAAACAAGTAAATTTCCCCTCATACCCCACTCGTGCAGCGTCGTTAAGATTTTCCGCCGCCAAACTCTGTCGTATGCCTTCTCCATGTCGAAGAAGACACCTACGACGTGTTGGCGGAGAAGAAAGGCCTCCTGGATATAATTGTCGACCCTGACTAGGTGGTCAACGGTCGAGCGGCCACGTCTAAAACCACATTGGATAGTTGAGAGAAGGTTTCGACGCTCCAACCACCAAACAAGCCGCCGATTCACCATTCTCTCCGTTACCTTACACAGGCAACTGGTGAGAGAAATAGGCCTGTAATTGTTCGGGTCAGCTCTATCTTTACCCTGCTTAAGGATGGGTACAACGATAGACTCCCGCCAGGAGTTAGGGAAGCTACCCTCAGCTCAAAGTTGGTTGAGGGATCGCAGGACCTCCAGCAGTGCCCTCTCCGGAATATTCCGGAGAAACGCATTGTGGATTTCGTCCATTCCTGCGGCCGTGTCTCGGGAGTCTTCAATGGCAGAACGTAGTTCCCAGAGGGAGAACGGAATATTATACTCGGCCATTGTATGCTTTTCATTAAAGATGAGTGGGCAGGATTCTGAGCGTCTCTTAATAGAAAGGAAGGTTTCCTCATACGTGTCGTCGCTGCATGTTTTGGTGAGTAACTGGCCGAAGACCTCGCCGATAGCAGATGGAGATGTCAATACATTGCCGCCTACGTTGAGGAACGGGACGCTGCGTTGATGGTGGTTTCCCGAAATGCGTTTTACCTTGTCCCAGACATGTGCCAAGGGTGTTCTGTAGTTAATACTGGATACGTATTCCATCCAGGAGGCCTTTTTTGCTTCCTTAACGATCCTTCGAGCTTTGGCTCGGAGGTGCCTGAAGGAAGCTAGGTTCGTCTCCGTAGGAAATTTATTAAAAATCCGTAACGCTTTCTTGCGTTGACGAATGGCTCTTGCGCATTCCTCGTTCCACCACGGGACTGCAGGCCTGAGAATGGTTCGCACTGACTTAGGAACGCTGCAGTTGGCTGCATCAATGATGCTGCGCGTTAATTTATCAATGTTCAAAACTCCGTTTTGGCTTTCGTCATGCTTAAAATTAAATGTGTCCTTAAAAACAGGCCAATTGGCTTTCCGGACGATCCAGTTGCCCGGTCTGATAAAATCTGGATTAAAATTATTTTCTCCATTTATTAGAATGGGAAAATGATCGCTCCCACACAGGTCATTGTGAACAGTCAGATGAAGCTTGTTCATCAAAGTACTCGACGTGAGGCAAAGATCAATCGTAGAAAACTGACCATTAAAAGAGTTAAAACGTGTGTGTTCACCGTTATTCATTAAAACTAAGTTAAAATCTTTAATAAAACTAGATAACACCCGGCCTCTACGGTTGCACTGCTCCCGAGAGCTACCCCAAAGGGTTTCGTGAGCGTTAAAATCCCCTAATAAAATGTAAGGTTTCGGTAGCTGATGAAGAAGGGTTTCAAGATTAAATCGGGTGACCGGAGCCGCCTCTGGTAAGTAAACATTACATACTGTCACAGCCTCTGGGGCATGCACCGTTACAGCGACCGCCTGAAAAGGCGTGTTCAGCTGCACTCGGGAGGTGTAAAGGGCCTCCCGAGTGGCAACCAACACTCCACCCTGGGCACGTTGGCCACTGGTATCGTCCAGTCTAAAAACATTAAAACCTTTTAAAATACCGTTGTCAGTTGTTTTAAAATGAGTTTCTTGCAGACATATGCAAGAGGAGTTAAGATCTCGAATTAAAACGGCCAGCTCCTCCTTATGCCTATAAAAACCATTGCAGTTCCACTGCAGGATAAAAGCCATAAAGGTATAAAGGTTAAAACTAACGTCGAGCACTATCCGGTGGGAGAATCACCGCTTAATACGGCGGTGCTTCTTCGCCTTCTGCTTCGCCAGGAGGACTTCTGTCTCCGAGAGACTCTCGTCCTCTTCCATCGATTCCGGTCGGTTCAGTCCGACCGGAACGGAGGGACCGGGAGAAGGCGTCTTCTCACGCCTCGCATTAGTAGCCCCAGTGGTAGTCGAAGGTGGGTTCATTTTACCAAGACTCGCATTTTTATTTTCTGTTTTTTGTGCCGGTTTAGAGGCCTTAGCCGGCGTGGCCGATTTCTCTTTTCGTTCTGCTGTGGTTGATTGCGTACTTTCCGTCTGTGTTGCGATAGTGGCCTTGGTTACTTGTTTTGTAGCAACTGCAGCGAAGGATTTGGAGAAGGTAGGGGCCTCCATTGCCCTATACTTCTTTCTCGCCTCGAAATAGGTGATCTTTTCCAAAGTTTTTATTTCCATGATTTTGCGTTCTTCCTTTACTTTTGGGCATTGACGAGAATAGACTGGGTGTGTACCCTCGCAATTAACGCAATGTGGGCTATTTTTGCATTCCGCACCCTCGTGGTTTTCCAGGCCGCAGCGTGGGCAGGTGGCCTTGCCTTCACACCGAGTAGCAATGTGGCCGAACTTTTGGCACTGGAAGCAGCGCATAGGAGCCGGTACGAATGGCCGCACAGGGACCGATTCGTACCCCACGAACACCTTATCGGGGAGCCTATCACTGGCAAAAGTCAGTACGACGGATGTAGTGTTCACTACCTCCCCATTACGCCTTGTGGTAAGCCGACGAACGTCTGTGACGCCTTGGGACGACATCTCAGATTTTATTTCGTCGGCCTCCACGTATAAGAAGTCGTAATGACTTATGACTCCCCGACTGGTGTTCAGGGTGCGGTGCACCTCTACCGAGACGGGAATGTCGTGGAGTGCCTTCATGCCAAGTAGTTTTTCAGCCTGATTTGGGTTGCTAGTTTCGATTAACAAGGAACCATCCCGAAGTTTCTTTGCGGACTTTAATTCGCCGGGTATTTTGGCAGACAAAACTCTCTTAATTAGGAAGGGAGACACCTTCTTGAGGGTCTCGCCTTCCCTTGTACACCTCATAATCAAAAAGCGCCGAGAGGCGCAGAAACCGTTAACTCCTCCACCCATGTCTGGGCGGGATCTTTTAATTGGTGGTAGGTTGTTATCCTCCATGCCAAATAAAACTTCATCCCCCGAGCTCCCCACCCACCATGGAGCCACACATTTGGGACGCCGCACCGCAAACCGGTGCGGTCGCCAGGGCTACCCGAGGGATATAGTACCCTAGAGGTGGTTGCCTGTTTCGGGTTGGATCTTCGATGCACGGGCCCACCAAACCCCCTGCATCTCCGACCGCCCTACGCAGACCCCCACCTCCCTGGCACTCGCCACCGAACGTATCGGAAGCCGATTGACCGGGAGTGGCTAGCTCCCGGCCGCCCGTTTACAGCGAATCCGGGGCCAAAGAGGCCCGAGGCCCGTTGGCCCGTAGTCCATACCGGGCATCCGACGCCCGGCTGGGAACCACGGACCTCACCCTCCAGGATCCCCTTCTCCTCCTTACGGGTCTCCGCACACGGCAAACATGCGGGTGGATCGCAGGCCAGGTGGTATGGCCGCACACAGACAGTGGACCCACAAGACTGTCCGGGCTCAACCCTTGTTGGCTCTGGGTTTGTTTTCGGGGTTGTCTCCCCGCCCTTTAAGTCGCCTCTTACGACAAGCAGGGATACTGCGGGAGTATTCTCAATCCCCCTACCCGCAGGGGGTTCCTCCATAGAAGCAAAGTGTTATTCAATTGGAATGTTTTTTTATTTTACACAATTTAAAATAATTTATATAACTTACGGGTAATATTTTTTTATAATTACATCAATGCCAAACCTTCCTCATAATGTATTTCAGCTTTATCGCTTTAAATAAATAATTTTTTATTTCATAATTATAAATTATATTATACAAGTCCTCTCAACTCTTAGGCCTATGAAATGTAAAATTTGAAATTTAAACACATAATGTGTTTTCCTTATAGCTATTAGTTGGATTCAGAATTGACCCAACGATAGTAGTTGCACAGTTATGCCGTGATAGTGGGTCATGATTAAAACATCTTGAGACTGCTGATCGCGCATTCTACGCTGGTGGAAATTTGTGGCGTACAAACCCCCTAGGGTAAAATATCGAAAAGAGAGCGCAAAAGGAGTAAACACCGCGATTTCTCAAATTTTGCTTACACTATAAAAGGAAGAAGAGACACAGTTTAAGCAAAATAATGTATCTCTTTTGCTAGTCAGACGTATAATTGTTAACTGTTAGAGCAACTTCATCCGATTCAGTTCAGTATTGAAAGCTCTTTCATTCGCATTATACGGAAATTATCCGCCTATGATTGCAATTTATGCGTGGTAAACAAAGCATGACACCCGAAAACATCATTTAAGGGTAAGCCGTGAATCTGTTTTCTCGAGTTGTTCAGCCTAAAGGCCTACTAGCACCTCTAGCGGCCAACAGAGAAACAACAGCCTCATTAAGGGAACGGCCACAACAGCAGAGTTGCCAGACCTGTATTCTAAGATCGTGGGTTGGACGTATCCAAAGGCCTCGAACAAGGTACCTCTATTCAGCAGCCCAATGGTCTGCTGCTGCCCACTTTGTTTAATAAGAGTTGCTTTGGGGAAAATGAATCAATACTTGGAATCTAGCGGTACCCTTGAAGGTTCTCTACTCTCTAAAATTCCTTGCTTAGAATCACCTTCACTCTATACGAAATGCTTTTCTTCACCTCCCTCATCTACTCTTTCCCAAAATTACGTCTTCAATAATCATCATCATCGGTCAACAATCCTAGGATTGGTATAACGCAGCCCTCCACTCGATTCTTCTATCGGCCAACATCTTCATATTGATGTAACTCCTCTCTTTTACACCCTTCACAACTTGCTCCATATACCTCATACGAGGCCTGTCTTTTCCATTCTTTCCGTTCACTTTTCCCTCGACGAATGTCTTCATAAGGCCATCGTGTCTTAAGATGTGGCCTATTAAGTTGTCCCGTCTTATTTTTAAGGTTTTCAGTAGGAATCTCTTTTCTCCCACTCTTCTTAAAACTTCTTCGTTTGTCACTCGATCGATCCATTTTATTTTCTCTTCAATAATAACCTTCCGAATTCCATTGATTCATTTATTCCAAAAGACACTTTTTTCTCCACTTCGGCACCTTTCGTGAACAGCAGACTAGCGCCAGGTTTCACTCCACCCATTCCACCGTTGCCCTAAAATTCCTTCCTCTGACAAGTTACCCACCTGTCTTCAACAGTGCAACAGTCAGTCCACCGTCGCTCACCTCCTGCAACATTTTTGTTTATTTTCTACTAAAATCGCCCAATCTTTTTTCTGCTTGAGCTGTCTTTGTCACTTAAAATAGAATATCTCCGCGGCGATTACATGCCATGGATAAAACGAGTGTAATTTTTTGCGCGGCCATTGTGCTGGAGCAGACACTCTGAAGACACCGACGTGGATCTGTTTTCGGTTACGCCCATCGCAACTTAGGCATGCACATCCCTGGAACCGACTCCGCGGAAAAACGAGATAAAAGTTCCAAAAGCGAAGACTGACATGCACACGATAGGAAGAGCGATGGAACTGCAGCCCGCCACGCCCCTGTCGTTTCAAAAGCGCGCTGATACACGCGGATGAGGAGGACCACCGTTTGGCGCGAGGATGGCAAGAGAGGCGATCTCATTGAAGGGGAGCAGGAGGAAGAGACAGGGCAAGCGCCTCCTCCGCTTCTTTTCTCGAAATAAAAGAAAGCGGGAAACAAAAGGCCAACCAGTGAGGTGTGTGACCTCGCGTGATGCTGAGAGGGAGCCAAAGGGCAGTGTCCTGTGCCCCCCTCCCGGTCGCTCCTCCGCGACCACGGTCCCTATTATTCTGGCAATGGCCCTACCAGGCTCCTGGAGGAGCGGCGGAAAGAATGAAGGGCAGGATGGAGTAGGGCAGGGGGTAACAAACGTGCCGGCCTGAGGGCAAAAAGGGTGAAGGGTATTTAGGTACGTACGTCACCGCTTGGAACTTATACCCTCGAGTTGGAGAGCGAATTCAAGCCTGAGACTCCCTCGCGGTTTTTGGAATTCCAAGAATGAATCCGAATATATATCCACTTATATATATCCACTGAGTGCGCGGATCTCATATCCAAGCCGCAGTCGGCTTGGTAACTAGTGAAGTTTTTTTGGCCAACCTCACTTTTCCCCACCAGATTCAGGATCCATTTATTCATAGAAGACATATGCCACTGGCAAGAATGAACTGTTTAATACAGCATGCAAACGCGTTCGAGAACAAGATTTCGAACTGCCGCCATCTCATGACAAAAAGATGGAATTCCATAGAAACACGAATCAAAGGAAGCGAAAGGAAATACGGTTTCAAGATGAAAATTAACATGGGATAGTTAGAGAAACGGCTGGATCTGATGGCATGTTAATGATATAGTCCCGAGATGTAGAGACTGCTATCAAGCGTGGGAAGACATTTCAGTCCATATAATAAGTAAGAATTAAATATAATCATGTAAGTTAAATTTTGAAAAGTTTCAGTGATAATATATGTGAAGTTAAATACAACTTAGACATTGCATCGGCTCAGAAATATCTGCAGTAAAAGTCATCTCTGAAGAAAATCTTTATTTCTCGGAACAATTTTATTGATCATAAGCTTTTAGAGCGTTTAAAACAATCGCAGACGCTAAAAATCCAAGCCATTTTAATTATTTGCGAGCCAAAATTTCATTTTCACCCAGTGAGACGTGTTTTCGTAAAAGCTAACTTCTGATTTGATGAAATCTGTTTCTAAACTTGATATGAAGGCCATTCCTTGCGACTCTAAACCCTGAGTTGAGTCAAAGTAGGATAAAATGCTGTTCTCCCGGGCAAGCAAGATTTTTAGCGCTCCGCACAATCCTCACATGAATCAAACGCTGGCTTTTGAGCGAGGAATCCAAAGTCTAACCGCTTCACGCGATAAACAACAAGGATATGCATGTGGTAGAGAAAAAAACAATATTAATCGTTAGGAAGAATGAGAAGGGAGTGCTGAGAGGTCATCGGCTAAGAAGGGAATAGGGGTAGAGAATACTAAGAAGGGTCTGGGGGTGTGAATTAAGGAGCAGCGGGTGGTGGGGCGGCTCTCACCCACTCCACTGCTTCTCCTCTCCAGGAATAGCGGGGGGAGGGGTTCACGGCCGACCATCCCATAGCTCCCATTGTCACACCAACACAATGAAGAATGTTCTGCCAACAGACATACACACTGGCACTTGCAGAAACCAGAGCGATTCGTTATGGGCAGACAGGATCGGGGATTGCCTCCCCTGAAAATTGGTACCGCTGTGTAATTCAAATGAGGCGACGCGGCTGGGAGGGCCGTGGTGTGCGAAGGAGTCCTGGATGTAAAACAACGGGAGAAGAAAAAGGAGAGAAGAAGGGCGAATTGGCTCGCTTCAGAGGGGAGCCGGGTTTGAATTTGAAATTAGACGATCAATTAAGGGATGAAAGGGGGTGGGGCAGAAGGAAGGACGGAGGGGGAAACACTTTTACTTGAAGGTGCTAAAAAGAACTTTCCCTCCGTTCTACAAACGATTCATCGGAATTTTTATTCCCTCTACATCTCTTACAGGATTTATTTTGCAAGAAACTTTCACTCTCGGCTAATGCGTGCCACATGGCCTGGTAAGCCATTCACTTCTTCTTCTACTCCTTGCTCAGGGCTAACGATTGTAGATGTTACACCTAGCCATATTCAAGTTTGGAAGAAGATGAGTCTCTTATTCTCATCACATATCTTGTCAATAATAAATTTCATCCACCAATATTCTTTAAAAATAGACGTCAGATGGGTCTTCCGCGATCTCTGATATTGACTACCATGCCAAATTTGATTGTGATGAGGGAAAACTAGACATAGACATTAGGTAGCACTGAAATTGGGAAAATAGAATAAATGTTATCAAGAAGTTTTTGTCACTCACTGTGAAAGATAGAAGGAAAGATGAGGAGTCAAGAAAACGCTTCAATATAAAGTTATCCACTGACTATTGGCAAGAGTTTTCGCTTCTAACGCACTTTTATCTTTAAAATAACTTGCACCGTAAAAGTTCGATTTCACAAAGAATAATTTACACTAACTGAATTTGTGGATTATTACATTGAAAAGTACGAGTACATAATCAGAAACAGTTATAATTCGCTTCGTATTTTTATGGTAAGAATACACTTACTATGATTCGATGCGATACTACAGATTCGATTAAATTACAGTTGAAAATGTATATCAGTGATATGAACAATCAGTATCAGCACTCAAACCACAAAATGAGACTTTTTTAAACTTCAGATTCTTTCAAACTTCAACTTCAGAACAAACAAAAAATTTAGGGGACTTTTTCAGACTCGGTTCCAACTTTCAAAGGCAATCCTCTAACTTTAAACAACATGAATTCATAATATTTTGTCGTTTAAGAGTTTCACCATTTGGCTCAATTAATATATTATCTATACTCATTTGGAAAATTTAAACACCGTATTGTACTCTAAAAGTGAAATTCATTCGTTTTTTTTAATAGTTAGAGCGGAAACAGTGCAGTGGTAACTGAAATTACTTCACCCCTCTATAAATCTCCGTAATGGAGCGTACCACCACCAAGACTAGTGACAGCGGTTCATGGCCTCTCCGTAACCACACCGTTCCACGCACAAAACATAGCCACCCA
This sequence comes from Platycnemis pennipes, assembly GCA_933228895.1. Taxonomy (NCBI): domain Eukaryota; kingdom Metazoa; phylum Arthropoda; class Insecta; order Odonata; family Platycnemididae; genus Platycnemis; species Platycnemis pennipes. The sequence continues at coordinate 131,304,432 of OW121851.1, read as the reverse complement.
CACTTCATCCCTTGCGATGGAAAACATGCATTCACATACCACATAAACAACGTTGCCTTGCGTAACAAATACACACTATTACGGGGTCTTGTTGGACATCGAAATTACACGCATTTAAAAAAATAAATAAGCACAAAAAATAGAAACTATTTCGGAATATATATAGAAAATAACTGTCATGAAAACTGGCAGATAAAATACGAGCTGGCATCATATAGTCAGTGAATGCGCCAACTTTTAAATACAGCAATTCATGATTTTGTTAATTTTTTTATCAATAAAATCTCAACTAGCCCGTTTTTAAGTTTTGAAAATTAATTTACAGTAATTTTAAAATATATTTCAGTCCTCATGAACACAAGTGAAGGAGATACACATATCCACAGCAGTTTCTGAGATAGTTCGAGAATTTAAGCAACTTATCGGTCTGTTCGCCTAATAGGGGTGTTCGCTTCGCTATTGAAAAAGAAGATGACAGATTTGCTGAATTGGGATTATCTTAAAATTAAAAGAAACGAATTCGATATTTTAATAAACGTTGCATGATTCATCACAGCATCATGCACGTCTTTTCATCGCACGGTTCACATGCCACAATTGAGGTCTGCCATGTTCCAATGGATCAGGGTGTCGACAGAAAACTTATAAATTACTTAAAACTGCTACTCCATATTAAATCGAATGAGGAAATATTGTCAAAATAGGAAATAGGCAACATCATGAGGAACATGGATAATGATAATGGTTGCTCCTGGCAAATTAATTCCTTTTTGTCTGTTATTTCACTTCTTTTCGTAACAATAGATGCAAGTGGATGTTATGAATAAACCATTGGAACCACACATCAAGTGTTCTATAGAAACTCCAAGCATCCACAACTCAAAGGCTCCTATGGTAATAAGTTCCATTAATAGTTCTAACCTGTGGTCACTTTGAATAAACATTGATATTCCGCATTTGCTTACCAGAAAAGACAATCATATTGCTCTGGATTAAACTTTATGCTTTCATTCAATTCATCAACAACGCAAGCATCAGAGGTAATAAATACCATGCGACTCTACTTCTCATTAAAACCAATGTGGTGCCAAAATTACAACCAGTAAAAAAGGCACAAAAAGAGAAACAATATGGGTGAAACATAGAGGCAGGAGGCTCCAATTGGATGTCAAAATCAATGGAATTGTTGTAATTTCCACCGGGTGTATCCGCGGGGAAAAACAGAATTCTGCGATTCACCGACGATATAGCAGGAATGGCAGAAACAGAAGGAGATTTAAAGAAGACATTAGGAAATATGGAAAAGGCAATGACCAGATATCACCTGAAGATCGACGAAAGAAACTAAGATATTGGAATGCAGTAGGAGAAAGGAAGCCAGCACCAATTTTAAACTAGGAAATCAAAGAATTGAGGAGGTGGAAGAGTTCTGTTGCCTGGGAAGCCTAGTAACCGGTTATGGACGAAGTAAAAGAGAAAATGCCAGTAGAATAGCCCAGGCAAAGAGGGCATTTTACCAGAAGGAGATTCTACTTGCGGCGGCAAATGCAACCGTGGAAGTGAGGAAGCATTTCATTAGAGCATATATCTGGACCATGCTTCTATATGGCAGCGAAGCATGGACGATAACACCAGCTGAGAAGTCAAGGCTGGAAGCATTTCAAATACGGCGCAACCGAAGAATAACGAAGATTAAATGGATCAACCAAGTTACAACCGAATAAGTCTTAAGAAGAGTGGGAGAAAAGTCTACTGAAAACTCTAAAAATAAGACAGAACAACTTAATCGGCCATTTCTTAAGACATGGAGGCATGAAGAAGACTAATGTCGAGAGAAAAATTACCGGGAAGAATAGAAGAGGCAAGCCTCATATGAGATACATGTAACAAGTTACGAAGGATGCTAAAGAGGAGAATTACGTGAATATGAAGAGGTTGGCCGATAGAAGAATCGAGTGGAGAGCTGCGTTAAACCAATCTTGGGATGTTGACCGATGATGACGATGATGTAATTTACTCATAAAAAACTTGTACAAAATAGCACACAGACCAAAATTTAAAAAATAATCTAAAAAAATGTTTTACGTTCAAAAGAGATAAATCTATCCATTTCGTTGCAAAAGGAGGGGAAGTATGAAGTCCCTCCTCTTTGCGGTGGCATCCGCTCTCCAGTCAGAGTGCCAAGAAGAAAATGGAACTAAAGAGGTGCAGTGGGGTGAAACTTACTCTATGGTCCGGTCATCCGTCGGATAGTTTGCCAAAATTCTTGCAATACAAAATTGGGACACAAAACTGGCAAAAGTAAGGGAAATTATGTATCGACGCTGGGTCAATAGGAATAACGGCGACGTTTTACAGCGTGATAAAACACTTTTTGAATGGATAAGAAACGTTCTTCCACAAATATTTCAGACCTAATACGATCTACTGCTGATATAATAGAATTCTAGGCAAGGCCACATTCAGAGGAACTCAAAATCCATTTGAGGAATATTGTAAATATGCTATATGAAACAATTATATAAAGATAGAAATGACAGTCGCAAACGTTTGAAATCTGCATATCATGTAATGAAAAATGCACTCGTTTAAATGGAGGCGGAAATTACATTGGCGGACGTAAAATATGATAATAACATATCAAGATTTCAAAAGATTAAAAAATCATCCACCTTGACAAGTGGATGATAAATAAAATCTGTTACAAGCACACAAATAGACAGTAGACACAATCAGTTTAAAAAAACTAAAACTTATTCACAATTCGGAGACATTATTTTTTACGCCATGCAGTTGTCACCACAAAAAGAAATAAAATGGCCGTTTGCCTAAATGGTCTGTTTCCTTCATGTTAAAAACATTTATTATCCTTCCAGGGTAAAATAAATCCAGGGAAGGGAATAAAAACACTGATGTCCATTTAAAACACTTGGAAAAAAATTTTTCCTACGTAGTAGAAAACTGATTGCGATAGAAAGACTTCCATATTTTTCACCCACAGACCCCAATTGATAATGAAAACAAACAGAAGACGAGAGAGTTTTCGCTAAAGAAGGGAATAAAGAGTGGGATATGTTTGCCTATACATCCGAGCAAAGAGGTGTTCCGAGTTTGACGCCGTTGATGAAGAATAATGAATATCATTAGCCCCTTAAATCCGCCCGCCCTGCGGGGAGAAAGCACTCGGGGAGCGTTTCATCAGGTTTGAAATATAGGCGGAGAGGTGTAACGGGGGAAGGGGCGATCAAAAAATGCGCCCGGGGTCATGCACACGGCCGGCGACGCCTCCTCCTCCACCTGCCGGTGATTTACGGAGATAGGAAAGACCACGGGTGACCGCTTCGAGTGGAATCGTAAAAGGGCGCAAAGAAACCAGGAATTGAAAACAAAATAAATAAAAAAATTAACGCGAAAAAGCAGAGCAGGGAAAAAAAGCTACACCCACAACTCCACGCCGTTAAGGCGAATTTTCACCTGCGGACAGACCCCGCCCTCTCTCTCCCCTTCGAGCGGACATTTTATTTTTCTCCCGCTGACCACCCCCAGCGCCCGGAAGGAGCTCGCGTGAAACGTTATATGAGCCGTATTATATCTCCCACCACGCCCCCAACCCCTCGCAACCCCTCCAACGCCCATCCCTCCACCTTCCCGACACGCCTCAGCGTTAAGAGAATGGGTTCTTCCGCGAAAAAGGAAAAAAATGCATAAATACCGTCCGAAACCGCAAGGGCCGTTCCCGACTCCGAACCCTCCCCCAAAAGCCGGCCGTCGAGCGTCGCCCGAAACGTCGTCCGCCCACACCTTATGCTCTCTCTCTCTCTCCCGGAGGAGGCCCGAACACACGTTAAGTATGGCCACCGCATGAAAATAATTGAGGGGACCAGGAAATGGCGAGGAGGGGGTCCGGGTGATGAACAGCTTTGCTCGGTCGCCTCAAAACGGAACGGCTACTGTACTGAGGTCGGCTTACGTCCTCTCCAAACGCTGAAAATCCACCTCCAGAAATAAAACAAAGCGAGAACCAAGGGGTTCCCGTGGACGGGCACAAAGGGTCTTACCACCCCAAAAAAAAGAGGGAGAGAAGGGAAACAAAAGCCAGCTCCGCCTTTCCCTCCACCTCCATTGAAATCCTCGCCCACTCCACACGACCCTCCTCCCGAACGGGAGCGCAGGGAAAATAAAGAATTTTGAAACAAATCCCCCTCCTCGCGCCGCCGCAACCCCACCTCCTCCACACCCGGGTGGCTTATCCCTTTCAACTTCCTGTGCCGCTCCGTCTTCCCCGGCCGGGCGGCGCGGCGGCGGCCCTGTGCGTGGGAGGGACTCACGTGAGGGCGACGACGGGGCAGAGGGGGGGCAGAGGGGCTTCAAAAGATGCTAACGAGCGGGGAGACGGAAGAATTGAGCGGGAGGGGAGCGGCCGGGGAGGGAAAAAGTGATCTCTCGTGGAGCGGATAATGGCACTTAATAAGCATTGAAAGCCTTGCAAAAATGATGAGATTTTTTTGAAAAGTGAAACCGAAACTACCTTATCATTTGTTATTAAACGAAGGGTAACCTCCAGGCGAGCTAGCAACCCTCTCCGTGGAGAAACGAAAAAATAATTCTTCCGGGACCAAAAGGAAACCAAAGTCGAGTTTTGGGGTATTTCGCGGAAACGGAAAATGTTTTCATGTAATTGAAATAAGCGCTGGCCCTTATCCTGACTCTCTTGTGAAAATATTCAGAATGTACGTTGAATTTTGCGTGGACGGATATAAAACAATCACGAGAATGGAGACAAACATTTACCATGATTTACGAAATTTTAAGCCAAAGTTATTTAATTTGCTGAAATAAGCAAAAGTGATTCAAACGCAGTATCTGTAGATTTTCTCGGATCGCTAGTACTAAATACACACGAAAAAGGAGCGCTTTTTAAATTTTAGCAATTGGTTAGTTTGTTTTTGAACCTTCACCGTAAGAGATACGTTCTCCGATGTGAAAGGATTTGTTTGATTTTTCGTCATGAAGCAAGTTTAACGTCGCCTCTCTGGCTAAATTCCAATTTCGCGATCCAATCTCCTCTAAATTTGAAGGCCATCAAAGTGTATGACAGCGCTAGACCACGCCACGCCAAATTGCCGACGATATATAATTTACCTATAAACTTTCCCTATCTTCCATTTCGTAGTTGCGGCGCAAAGTGAAAACTCGGTTAACATGCAAAAAGTCCAGAGTTACGATACTGAAACCGCTTAATAGCTCCGCAAATTCTTTCACAGTATAACGTTGGACAATGGACGGAAAGTATTATCATTCCCTTCGAATGCCAGAATATCCCCAATTAAGTCAGAGTATGTTTCACACATTTCTCCTGGATTCTCACTTAAAATTTTTTAAATCAAAGTCAATAAAACATTTCTGAAACTGTAGAAAGTTATGAACATTAGCCATTCATCACAATTTATGGTTACAGCGCCATACCTAAACTAATGATATAATTCACACTTTTTTATATGTAATTAAGATCGGAAACATATTTTTAGAGCGGGCTACACGCACTATTTCATAAAGACTGGTAAAGACTCCACAGTAAATCATATAAGTCGCACCAGCTTATTCGGTAGCCTTTAGTCGGCAACATTGAGGAACACCTCCTATCACTGTTCTAAAGTTAAAGGTAAATGTATGCAGCGAACGAGTTCGAGTAAGCTTGTGTAATCAAGATACCGCCACTAACTTCAAGCAAACAAGCACTGAATATTTGTCACAACATATATGCCTTACTAATCTACTACAGTCGAGAGGAAGCACTATTATCACCGCGTTGCTTAGCCGCACTTGATTTTGCTGTCGTGTATTACTGCTCTCGGGATAACTTTCAACGAACAAGGGAAGAATTTCCACAGATAAAAAAATCATTTACCTTGACCACGACTCCATGATTTCTGGCCAGGTGCTCTACCACTTGAGCTACCAAGATTTCCTCTTTTTCCTTAGAAAATTTAGAAGCTTAGAAGAGGACATTTCTAGAAGCAATTCTTGGCTTTGTTGATGATCAAAGTCTTTCAATGTATCTTAGGAAGCTTAAGAAAACCGTTCAACCAACTGCATCTTTCCTCAGATCTGATATTATCAATACTCAACGTATAGATTGCAGCCGCAAGTGTTTCACCAGAGTGTAGAGAAGCAGAGAAATAATAATTACCAGTCTTACCGTCAGCGCAATAAATAGCTAGCGTGCGCGTCAAATTTAGCGAGGACGGATATGAAACAACCACCAGAATGGTACCAGGACTTTAAGGGCGGCATTAAATACTTCGGCATAAAATAAAATAAAACCAAAACTCACAAAACAGATTTGAGCTTTGGTATTTAGAGCAGAGCCAGGTAAATTTACAAAATTGTACAATAATTAACAACGCACTCAGCAGAATAGATTTAGTACTTGGTCTTAGGCCCTTGAGAATTGAAAAATAAGTTGGGACCTGGAGATTTTATCCTACCTTATCAAGAACATGGTGATTGATAGACTTATGACGGTATTAAACAGGATTAACGCTAACGCTAATGGATACTACTGTAATCGGACCAGTCACCTAGTATCCTGGGGATAATGTAACTTTGTTGATGTTAATAATGCTTCATTTTTGCGGTGCAAGCGATGCAATTGTCTTACGCAGTATCCTAAAACTGCTCCCGGTCATATAAAAGGTAGGGGGCTGGTGTGAAGATGAATGTTTGATGGCAAATCCTTTAAAAAACTAATCTTATATTCCACCAATTAAGTGAAAACGATATAAAATTAGTGTTCTCGACTTGATTTCATATGGCTTTATGGCTTTCAAATCATTTTATGTTACCAGGGGTCATCCAAGGCAAAAAAAAACTAAACTGGATTGAACACAGGGGAAAACGATAAAAGTTTAGAGGACTCTTAGAGGACATGCTGGTGAGTTTTGGGAATAACTTTGGGTCTTCGATTGAGAGCCATAGACTGCCTACTTACAAAGAGTGTAATATCAAGTGCCATGCACTACTCTATAGGGAGGTGGAAATGATAAGAGCTCAGAAAAACATTACATGGAACATACTCAAGCACGTACAGGATAGCTTGAGTAGGCACCGCAGGAGCAATTTGAACCTCTTGAACTTGAGCAACTCAACTTAAACGGTGGAAACCCACCTTAATCCAATGCATGTTAAAGTAGAAATACAACTTAAAAATTCAGCTGATCACCCCTATATACACTGGACACCAGTGGAACAATCAAAAACAAATTTATCCCTTAGGAGTTTAGACCGAGCTCACGAAGTTTAATCCCACTTTTAAGTTGTGATGCACTAGAGTGGTAATAAAAAAACAGGACCACAATTTAAACCCCACTTTCTTCATCGGAAACAAGAGTAAAAAGGGCAGGAGAAAGTTTGTACAGCTGACGGTACAGGGTAAAAGGACGGCCTCTGGATGGTGAAGGGGAGGATCCTTAGCTGGGCCAAAATCTGAAATGCTTCCAGTTCCTTTTGGAGTATCTTCGTATCTATTAAGTCAAGCTCTACGCCATAAAGGCCTATGCCCTTACCATCACAGCGAATGAGGTGCACGACAGACAAATCCATACATGCACGTAGGGTAAAGAAGCAGTAAAAGCTCTGGAGTCAACGATGCGAATCATACCAATTACAAGAGTATCGCGAGACACTCAATGTGATAGGCAAGCAGAAAGAAGTGAAGCTCTCGTGGGCGCCGCCGGTTCATGAGAGCATTACCACCGGGAATGTAATCGCAGATGAACTTGCAAAAGTGGGAGCGGGGGTGTGACCCAATTGGCTCAGGGCCAAGTTTACCATGAATGCCTAAACAGGAATGAGAGCACTTGGGGTTAGAGCAACACTCAAAGAGATATGGCAGGCCACGACGAACTCCAAAAGGAATAACCAAAGCTAACACATGTGTGTGTACAAGTGTTTATTGAGAAAAGTCACGAGCAAATAGAAACTGAGCATTATACATAGACACACGAAAAAGAGGACATTAATATAGGTATTAGGTCTCTTCGGCATGACTTTCCCGGATCGACAATGGTGCCATGAGCGCCGAAACGTATTCGATATACCTATTTGAGTGTCCCCTTTTTTCGTGTGCCTATGTTCAATGCTCAGTTTTTATTTTTTTGTGAATTTTATGCATCCGCCTAGCGCGTCTCCTCTTAGAGTAAAGGGTATACATATTTGAAAGCGAAATATTTGAATGCAAAACAATATTTTGAGAGAGAAAGGATTCAAGGGAGAGAATATGATAAGGGAAGAGCGTCCGAGTGTCATCTCGCGGCGTTTAATAAAGGGATGCGGCGTGCCATCTCTGTTTCCTTAACAACAGAGGGAGTAGGCACGGAACAGGGCCAGAGGGAGAGAATTGAAGATGGTGCGGGTGCGAAATGAATGAGTAAAAGAGGAGAACGGAATGTGAACGGAAACAGGGAAAAAACGAGGGAGAGAGAAAGACAGCATGTGGAGGCGTTATTGAAGCCACCGCGTGCCTTTAATGCATCGCGTCACAAATCATGCGTGATTGCGTTCCGCCTGCCCGAAGTGTGCGTGAGATGGAAAGATTCGACCTCAGGAGCATTCCCCTCTCTCATTCGAGGCCACTCTCCTCATCAAATCCTGGCCAGGTCGTCTTCGACCTCTATGCCCTCTGAAATCCTCTGTCAACCTGAAAGCTCTAAAGATTTTTATCTTATACTGGACTCTTGACCGAAGTTTTCCAGGTCGATATCATGGCTTCATGGACACAGCTGGTCACGGAGGAAGAAGCAAAATCCTTCACATTTGTCTCAATACCAGCAGAAGTCATAACGCAGGCGTTAAACGCAGTTGCCGAATAAGAGCCCATTTTTTAAAGGAATCGCTGCCATATCGGAAAACCTTCCATCGCCTTGGATCCCATTTTCAGGCCTCCCACGCTCGCAATGAATTTATCGAACCACAGTCGTCACCCAATCCACTTACTTCTTTTCTTAAATTTTCCTCCCCAATCGCTGCCTACTCCATATCCTATACATATCCATTTCAAACACGCGGCCTTTCTAATATCTTTCCTTTACCGACGTCTTGAAACGGATAGCTTTACTGAAAACGTCAGATATATATTAAAACCACATGCGAATTATGCTATATTTCATCATATAAATAAAATTAATGAGATGGATTGTCATACTGATAGATTCTAAATGTCACTTTCCCCCGTACTATAAGAGAATACAATAAGGATCATTACAAAGGGATAAGAAGGTAGAACATTTTTAGAGTATTCTGTAGTGCATGATGTATGTATTAACAACCAATAATCCCATTATTACTATGTAGATACAAACCATCTAGCTGCATGTGGCCCTATTATCTAACATGTTTCCATGGAGTAGCCCAATTTCACATCAATAATGCTTAGGAAAGAAGAAAAACTTAGCTAGTTCCACAAATATTTAATCACATGCGACCGGTTTCGATACAGTGTATCATCTTCTGGCCTTCTACACTGTATCGAAACCGGTCGCATGTGATTAAATATTTGTGGAACTAGCTAAGTTTTTCTTCTTTCCTAATCATGAAGGAGTTCCATCAAGTTACGCCTCAAACCATTGCATTCAATAATGCTTGTTTGGTGATCTTCACCCCCTGCCACACACCCTAGCGGTGGCTTGCAGGGCATTGCGAAGATGTAGATATCATCCTTTTCTCTCTCGAGGATTTTTCTCTAGTCGGTCTATTTCACTAAATTTTAATTATCAGGGTCTTAATATCTTCCATCCTCTTTTCCGTGGCTCTGCTATCACCCACCCTTTCTTAGGTACGTCTCATAAACAAATATTATTTTCGTGATTTCCTACAGGTTAAAATTTTGCCATTAGCCAAGAACACGAAAGTAAAGTAAACACCTGAATTTAAATTTCTTTGAGAAAGTATAATCACCTGCTGTTTGCGTACATTCTTCTCGCATTTAGCTGATGAAACCAGTGCTCTAAGGCTTGGGGATTTCCGTCCGCTATTCTTAATCTCTTTTTAAGTTATTCTCCGTAACTTATTTCTTCAGTATTACTTTCGAAATCCATAAGGGAACCTTTTTTCATTTTTATTATCAATAATAGTAAAAAACTTTCTCCCCATCGAAATCCGACGGCCAGAGGAAAATGATTAGAGATAGATAATAGGCAAAGCGTGTCGGATAACATTTTTTTAAATTAACGAAGAACACTCGGGTGTAATGGTAGTGTTAGTATCTATTGCACAAAACATTATAAAATTTCATTCCGTAGGCCATGAATTAGATTGAGTTTGCACACAAGCATCCAATTCAGTGAGTCTCTCCGCTAAGCGCTATTTACATGACATCCATTACTGATAGAAAACACAGCATTCACTACCACAAGTTAGTTTATGGCCATACGGTGACGTACACGGTGTGTAAATAGTCCAGGCTTGGGGCTGGATTTTCCTCGCCAAGCAACCCAGCTTAATGGGGTATGAGAGTTTTAAATGTTCCCATGGCATGCAGCATTCACATCAAATGCCAGGCAACGAGAACCTAATGCCTGATAAAGAGGAAAATTACCTGCAGATGATACGAATAAAGGATACTCTCCCATATCACAGAATGATCCCTACCGCATTCTCTTCCTACTTCGCCCCCCACATTTTCATCTCACTCCGGATTTCCGCAATTCCTTTCTTCCCTCCTTCCGGCCGAGCAATGATTCCACAAATTGTACCACGAATCAACCACTGGGTCGATTTCTCTCTCCAATTACTATCCAAGCATTCACTGTCACTCCTCTTGAGAAGTTGGTAATACATTTCCAAATTTATTCTTAAATAACATTTATTAAGTGCAAAAACAAGGGCGTCGATAAATATAATTATAAGATGAATAGCTGAATGTATTTATGAATACGCAAATCCTATGTAATAATGATTCCAAATTGCTGCATTTTAGCTGGCATGGATTCATTGTAATGCTGTTTGAAATTAAGCAAAAAATGGTAGGTCTTCCTCAGGAGCACGAACGAAAATAAGATGAATGAAAAATATATAACTCTATTCTAATTATAAATTTTACACCTTACTTCTTGAACGTTCAAATGCCTTCCATTGATTTAATCATAAGAGGCAAGTGCAACACTATACGGTTGCAAGGTATTTCCCAAGCAACCATATCAGTTAATTGAATAAAGTAAAATTCACTTTGTAAAATTCCACCGATTCATTAACAAGGTCCTTGACCTTGATAATGACTGTGTAAGTCGAAACCTGGGTCGGTGTTAATAAATCTGTGGAATTTTACAAAGTGAATTTTACATTATCAATATGTGGTTCCACAAAGTCAAGCCTAGCAATTTGTTATATAACTGAATAAACATCGAGGAATCAATTTTAAGCGACCTCGAGTAAAACTAGGACGGCACGCATTTACACCATATCGGCAGCATGTTATGCTTACCATCATGCAACGCAGCAATTTAAATACCATCATAATTCAACTCTGCTCAGGAAACAAAGTGGTTTCCCTGGATACAAAAATGTTCTTTCATAAACTCACTTCGAAAGAAATAGGATACTTCGTGCACATAATTGCATTTTAATCCAATTCCTATTCCTAGCCATATCCGCTCATTTAAGGGACGCCTCCTAACGACGATAATATATAGATTTGACACGCACAGCGTTTCGGCGGTTAAACGCGTGGAAATTGTGCCTTCGGATGAATAGCTTTCCGCTGTGAAAAGGGCGGATTCTTGCGGGGGCGATGGGGCAAGGCAGGGGCGCCCGAAAAACGAAAAGGGGCGTGGGAGGAGAGGAGGGGGCGGATGAGGAGACGGGTGTTGTAAGAGGGGCGGGGGAGGCCCTTGAGGTCATCAGAGAGAGGGAGGGGGGATGTAGAAGGGGAGGGGGCATCGTCGCGGAGAAATGTAATCTAGCTCAGATGCCGTAAAAAAAAGGGGGGAAAATCCCGTGGCAGGAGTAATTTCCTGCTAATGTGCTGTTCAATAAATTTCCCATGGTATCATCCTTCGCCACATTTAATACAAAGCACCTCCACGAGGGCTGTATATCACCCGTCCCTTTTCTTTGCATGCTATTACGAGCGGGTTATATTGCTTCCTTACGAAGGGACCTAGTTACACGAATTTCAAGGATGGATTAACTCCGTTGCTGACGCGTGGTGAATATATGTGTTAAAATTCCTGCCGTCGAGAAATGGCAGCCGTGAAGTGAAGCGGTGACATGAAAGTCACGCATCCAGCTCCAATTACTTCTCGACGACCTGAGAGAATATATGTTATTTATAACCTTCAAAACATAATATGACTTCCTAATCTCAGGGTTTTAATTACGGACTACCAACTTCTTTAAATAATAACGGAGCAAATCAATAATAGGTACCTATTGAATTCTTTCTAAACTACCCTCTCCACACTAGAAATAAAATTCACAGCCAGGCACAGAATGTGAAAATTTTCAATCATAGCCTTTTGAAGTTCATTACCGAATAGATTCACATGAACATGTTTTTCTTGGTTAGATCGATCTGTAGATGCGATTGATGAAAACCATATTGATGATGATAAAATTGAAGATTAGCTATTCATATTTTTAAGTACCTAAAAGATAACTAAAACAGTTTGATAACTTCTAACATGCTATTAGCAATACGAAGGGACTTCTTAAACAAATACCAAAGTTAAAATTTAAAATTCATAATAAGAGATCATAAGCAAATGAACGCCTCAACACTGAAGCCGGTCACAAAATATTAAATCAAAACCATAGGCTGTAATGGAGTCAGTCAATTTTAACAATAGATAGATAGATAGATAAGCGTATTTATTGGGGCGAGATTGAGACTAAAAAGCCCCCTCTTCCATCTAACCCCTCGTCAATGCATGAAATATAGCATATATATACACATAAACTTTGTTCTAAATGCTCAAAAAATATATGAAATTGCAATAGAAAACTAATTAAAATTACAATGAGGATAAAAATAAGTAAGATAATATGACAGTGAAAAAAAGTAGTAGTAAGTCACATGACGTGAAAATAATGTCGCGATTTCCATCTCACGTAGCATGTCACAGCCCTCATTTCCCTCACAAGGTCAAGAATCTGACGGCGCGGCGATTTATTTTTATATTACATCCTTCTTTAAAAAAATGCTCGTTGATTCGAAAGGGGTAAACCAACCGCAAGCAATTTTGCTGACGACAAACCGGGAATCAATGCTCGTCCTCCTAGCATGATTCTCCCTTCGCACTGCACTCGGTCGCAATGACCGAGAGAGGTGGCAACGAGAGGCGAGAGTACCATGGATGGCTAGCGCACTTTACGGCCACAGCGAAGCGGGAACGGTCCCGACTCCCGCGGAGGAGCGGAGGGTTCACTTGACAGCGGAGACTTAAAGTGCTCATCTCGCCCAGGTAAGTACGAGCGCCACCTTCCGGCGGCAACTAGAACTGGTGGGCGGCTTTGGATCTACATCTACACGATACCCTGCAAGCCACCGCGAGGGTGTGTGGCAGGGGGGATGTGGATGATTACGGGGTCGCGAGGGCGGGGCGGGGTTGGCTGGAAGGTCGTCGCGCCGGGAAGCGGGAACGACAGCCGGGGGTGGAGAGTAGAAATATTGAAATTCGCGAGCGAGCAGAAAATTTAAGGGGTCATTAATAATTGGCGAGAATTGTGGGGTCGTTTCATGAATATAAATCCGAACCCATTATTTTCAAATTGGTAGAAATTTGGTAGAAATATTTTGTTATTATTGGTTATTAACATATAGAAAATTAACATATAGAAAATTATTGGTTTTATTTTTATACCAATACATTAGTTTTATTTTTAATTATCTTAAGAGAAAATAAGCCAGGACCAATGTTAACCTAGGAAAGCAAAAAATTGAGAAGGTATTACAGTCTTGGAAGACAAGTAACCAGCGATGGATGAAGCAGAAGAGAAATTGCCAGTAGTATCGCCCAGGCTAAAAGGGCATTTTACCAAAAGAAAGGTGTGCTTACAACTCTAAACTCAAGCGTAAAAGTGAGGAAACATTTAATTAGAGCATATACCTGGAGTATGCCTCTATATGGCAGCGAAGCATGGACGATAACCGAAGCAGAGAAGTGAAGGCCGGGAGCATTTGAAATGTGGTGCCACCGAAGAATGACGGGGTTAAAATGTATTGACCCGATTATGTGACGAGAAAGTCCCACGAAAAGTGGGAGAAAAATCTACTAAAAACTCTAAAAAGCTGATAGTACAACTTAATCGGCATTTTCTTAAGACAAGATCGCATTTATTTATTTTATTTATTTCTTTATTTACACTGGGCTTATTTATTTATTTATTTACAATAGGCCATACGGCCACCTCTTCCCCTAGCCCAGGGTTCATTAAGATACAAATGTTCATAATTTTGAAGTAATTTGGCACGCAGGCTACTAATATATTCTATTTTAAACAACCGGGTAAAAACGCATTTGGCGACCATATAGAAGACAATCGTCGAGGGAAAAGTGAACGGGAAGAATAGAAAAGGCAAGCCTCGTATGAGATGTATGAAACAGGTCGTGAAGGATATGGAAGAGAGGAATTATGTTAATATGAAGAGGTCGGCCGATATAAAGATTCGAGTGTAGAGCTGCATTAAACCAATCACAGGATTGTAGACCGATAATGATGATGATGAATGTATTTGATTTTGTATTTCAGCATTCTCAGATCAAATTTTCAATAACATTATGATCAACCCTTATGAAAAAACTGATGCATAAGTACAGCAATCTTCAGCTAAAGTTTAAGGTTCTAAAGTTTCTTCTACGGCTAGTTGTGAAACCTTGTGGTGGAATTATGTACCAAGGCAGATGAGACCGAATGACGTTAGAGGGTGCTTTGACTTAATACTTGAATTAATACTTGAATAATGAACACACTGAACCAGAAAGGGTCAGTAATAAAGTCTATTTAATAGTTTCAGTTGCACGACCTTACTGGGGATCCTGTGATGAAAACCACTCACAAATGAAGACGGTCTTTCTCTTCTTCTTCTACTTCTCAGTCTTCTGAATAACTGAGACTCATACCGAAACACGTAGAACAGGGACAGAATCAGGGAACGCATAGAACACCTTCTAGCGAGGACCATTATCGTCGAATCCGAATTATTTGCTAACTCTGGTACACTGCCCTTTCTAATTTTTTTAAGTTTTAGCAACTATTACATTTAGACGTTTACCATCCAGCAACTTTCAATGCGTTCTTAGGAGAGTAAAGTGTCGTGAGTGGTGAAAGATGGCCTTCGTTGACGTGAACGAAACAAAATTCTACAGCCATTATCCAGACTCAAAAGCCCACCATGTCTTAGAATTATGTGTACGAGGTGTAATTGGTCGTGTCTGTTTCGCATGAAATTAAAAGTATTCTATAATTGAATGGAATTGAAACCATTATTCTACGTACGAGGTGCAAGTTTGGTGGTTTTACGCCCCCTCGAGGTTTCTTGTAGAGTAGGCACTCAGTAGATGTTTATGTAAATTTAGGGTTATGAGGTAATTTTAACTTCTTGAAGCAAACGCCTTAAACAAGAGCAGGAGTTCTTTGTTTGGTTAACGTACTCAAGCGATTGCGATTCTCATCTATGCATGCGTCTTATGCAAGCACAGAAGTGCTCAATACGAGCTCTTTCGTGTGGTATCATGTACATGTGGTCCTTGAACATAACTCTGAAAGAAAGAAAAGATTACTCACATTACTCAGCGGAAACGAAGGTTGAAGCGAAATTTGAAGGAAGCCAAATACGTGATTGAGGACAGTAATGAGCAATTGCAAAGAGACTATTGAAGGCTAGATAAGATAGGAAAGCCTTAGGTAAACAGAGGAGTGAAGAAATGGATGAGTTATAAGGTTGGGCAGACGAACGAAAGGATGTACAGTGAAGGAAAAAATTATCTACCAATATAGAACCAACTCTGGTTTCCAACCCAACCCAACAAATTCCTAGCTATTTCCTACTCGCTACCTTTATAAAAGTGCTGCCTTTGCAAAACAACCATTGATTTCATGCGAGACCTACCAATGATTAGCAACGTAGCAACGGGATTTTTTTCCTTTGAGAGTTTTACATTCTTTTCGGAGGAATGTTAGCCAATAAGATTCCTAAAATAGCACCCAACCTTGAAAAAGAGAAAACCATATTTATTCATTCGTGTTTCTATCAAAGGAAGTATAAGCATACGGACAAATTTGGCTTGGGTTCAGTACCTACTAGTACTAAAGCACTACCCAAATAATTTAACAGTGAGTATAAATAGGTGAAACGATCCATTAGCACACAATTTGTACATAGAAGATAGAAAGTTCATTTCTTCCGTAACGGCAGATGAAAGTCCGGTAACAATACGAGTGAATTATTTCGAACTGAATCAGATTATCTTTCCAAAGCATAATAATCAAATACAGCACATAAGTCATAGTGAAAAAATAAATAATTTGCATCACCATTTACCTAATTTAATCTTGTGCCATGAAGTAGAGTGATGATTCGACACAACCATCGCTATACATTTATCAAAACATCCAACACCCATACAATGTTACCGATATTATACTGAACTCTTATAGGGAGCTAAGGGTTATGGTTTATCGGGTTCTCCATCAGCATAATTCCTATAACAGTTACCACGGAAGAGGACTGGAGAGAACTTCACCAGATAACACATCGGGAAAGCAACAAATCTTAAAGTGAGCTGATTTCCAAATACTTCAAGAAAATCGTTCCGCCCTTTAAAGCACTCCCTATAAACAAGGACACTATCTTAACTCAAATACTTCCTTTCCCAAAGTTTCAAAACTTCTTACAAGCTACCTAACACTACATTTATTCCGAATTTACTACAATGCCGATTCCGAATATCAGAAATTTTAGACAATCTGATCGCGGCCAAAACTTTGCCGTCCTCTTCCTCTGCATACGACGGATTCTAGCGACAATTCTTTTGCCTTTGCTTTAGAAGTATGTACATCTGATATCAAGAAAGTCTCTTGGCTTGTTTTAAAATGGTGCTCATTCCAATAAGGCTTACCCTCTCCATCTAAGGACAAGGAGTAATAAAGCATTCAACGATATCCACCTCATGAATTTGAGTAGTATTTTCCATCCATTTTAACACTTCAGTCTCAGCTATCCCTTCCACTGTGCATTTATCCATAGAATCGCGACTCATTATCAAGTATTCAAAACATTTGGCCATTTTCATAAATATAGATTTAAGTAACTCAAAATTTTATCTACGAAGGCCTCAAACATGATGGCACATAAAAAAGAATGCTTCCTAGAAACTGATGGGATAGGTTAGGTCAGCAAAAAAATAGTGAGTCAGCTCATGAGCAACGCTACGTTTCCGACAAAAATACCGTTCACTACTGAAAATCTATTTCGTTTCCATGGAGCGAAAGAGCAATAAAAAATTGAGTTCATAAAACTGGCTATGCTACCAGAAAGACTATTTTAACTCTAATGTTTTCAAGACTAAAACACCAATAATGTAACGTAACGACACGTATTTCTACTTCGAGAACATTTCCCGTATGCTAAGAGAGAAAAAAAGTAATGACCTCCAACAAGGAAGTTTCACCAAGGCAAATAAAAGGCGCCGCTTTAATGTGTCACACCGATCTGAAATTCTCGCCCAAATACGCTTCCAGCAATTTGTTCTCGCGGCCGAAACTGTGGAAAAACTTTAATCATTTCCAATCCACGCGAGAGACTAAAAAATATCCAAGGAGCAGGAAAACTTGGACGAATAAAAGCACTGCATCGTACAAAGGGATTCAAATTCTTTCAGCGCCCTCCAGAGAACATAGCTTTTCACCAAACTCCCAACCGGAATCCTGCCTACATTCACCGTTTCTTAGAATGAGCTGGGCTCCAAACAACTTCGACACGAAAGCAAAGCACGACAAGGTCTGCAAATGAACTCAATATGCTATGCTAACATATCCTCCATTCAGAAATATATAAATCTGTTTAATTTTGAACCGGATTTCTCTGAGGAGGTTTTTTTTTAACTTCCGCAGACTCGAATACAGCTCATACGGCCATTTTACATCGAGCTGGATAACAAACAAAGGATATGCAACACACACATCTACATAATACCTTGCAAGCCACCATAAACAGCTATGCCCTGGGAGGTGAAAACCGACCCAAGCGGAACTCGAACTCGTGACCCCAGGAATGGAAGGCGAGTGCTTTACCCCACCACCACCGGTAAATCGTGATCAAAACATAACAACGCAGGCATAAATATGAAGTACAATAAATTCAAACGAAGCAAGAATTTGAGTGAAAAAAAGGTATAAAGAAGGTTTATTTTAGACTTTAAGAACGGGCAACTGCGGACGAATTAGACGACATCATGAAATAAAATTATCGAAGGTAATAATAAAAAAAGCTCAACTCACGCTATAAAAAACGTGTTTGAAGATTAGTCATCTTTCCTTTCGAGGTTCTGCTGCCTTTTCTTCCCTTCCAGTGCTGAGAGGATTAAAATTTCTCCGATGCTCAATATCAAGCTTATAGTCCTATAAAGTGGTCTTTTAGATAAACTAAATTGGGAATCATTGTCAGAGCGTGGGTTGAAATTTAGACTTAATCTCTTTAATAAATGCCAAGATAATATTTTCACTCATGACGTCAAAAATATTTTGCGAATTCCTACTTACTATGGTAGACTAGACCATGATCACAAAAGAAGAGAAATTAATTGCCGACTTACAGATTCTAAATATCCTTCTTTCCTCGTACAATAAGGGATGTGAATAGCTGCAATAACAATATTATAAATAAAAGTGTATCAATGGATAGCATAGGTAGTTGCATGCTGGTATAAGGACTTGAAGCGAACCCAACTAACAGCATGTTATTGCATGCTTGCTTTGCTATTTTTATATTTTTTTAAATTGTACAGTGTAGACTGTAACATACATACTAATCCTTTACATGAATGATATGTAATGCATGTTGGTGTGAATTCACCACCTGCCACACACTTTAATGGTGGCTTTCAGAGAATTGTGTAGTTGGAGATGAAGATGTGACAAACAGCTGAGGCCACTCGCACAATTAGGGATGGGTAAAGAGTTAAGGATAGATTGGTAAAGGTAAGTTAAGGTCAGGTCGGTAAAGCACTGGGTCAAGAAACCTAAAGGTTCCGGGTTCGAATTCCGCCAAAAAATATTGTTTTTCCTAGAATTACGATCTTAAGTTAGACGGATCAAAGTAACCTTAACCAATAGAGTACCTTAAACCCAGGACCAATAAATACGAAAAAATTAAATGTATTAGAAAAATGTAACATAGCAAATTACATGCCAATTATGATACTTACTGATGACACGGTAATAATGATATGATATTAATTGATTAAATCAAATTAGAGGAATCGAGAGTAATCAATGCACAAGTTCAGTTCAGTCCTTCGAAAGTTCAATACAATCCTTGATTTGGTACTCCCTTGCACACGCTTTTGTTGTATAGGGTAAAACGAAGAGTTTTTTAAATTAAAGGAACAAACGCCCTGCTCTTCCAGTCAACATGAATCTTCAACAGCTTCAAACTATCATCAACAGAAAAGTTAAGAAACAGGAAAATGGGAAGGGATTCATATAGAGTAATTAATGATTGCTCTGAGAAAAAGCATTGCACACCCACGAAATATTGACTGAAGCTGACTGAAATCAGAGCTGAGAACATGGATGGATATGTTCACTTCAAACGTGGTAGGCTTGAAAAACAAAAGATGATCGAAAATCCCTGTCCTCTGAAAACTATTCTTGTGACGTGGGATCAAAAAAAATTTAATTGTTAAAACAAGTCTTGACAAGTTATGCCCCTGCACGAATGAATAGAGGGCTATGAGACTGGAGATATATTGGTGTGAAACGCAAAGGAACATGAGTCTGACACAATCGAGCCTCACGCACACCGTGGCGAGCAACAGCATTTTGTTCACAAGATGGGAGGAAGTTCACCGCCGAGAGGCGTTAATTGCCGTTCGAGTGCTCTCTTCATCGTGCCCACGTTTCCTTGGCCTCAGGGTTCTCCAAGCTTGCGGATAAGCGTATCCTGTCTTTATGCCGCGCAAGTAATAGACGGCTTAGTTGCTGTAAAAGCTGCCGCAGAAAAAATGGGCCGGAGATTTCGGCATGTCAGAATGAGGGTCGGAGGGGAGAAGGAACCAGGGTAAATGGAAAATAAAAAGGGTTCATTCGCGGCGACGAGGGAGGGGCGGGGTGTGGTGATATTTGGCCGGGAGGCACGAGGGCGGCGAGGCCCTTCGAAGGGTTATACGAGCGTTTGATGGGAACCGGAGATAGCGAACGGGGGCGGCGGGGAGAGAGGAAATGGGCGAATACCTCGGCGCGTCCTGCACTTGGAAGATGAAAAGCCAGCCACGGCGAAGAAATGACGGAGGTGGCTAAATGCCCCTCGAAGGGATGGACCGTCGAGTTCCTCACCAACGCCCCGAAACGCTCGTTTAGGTGCTGGCGTGGACGAGCGCCTTGCCCTCCTTCAAGTGAATTCATCGCTGTCCCAAGTTTCCAGTTGCTCGTTGGGCCATTTGCGCTCCAAGCACTGACACGCAGGTCAGAAGCCCGGCGAAAGAGGCCACAAAATACGGAACAGCATCGCCACTGACGTCAGTAGGCACCACAGACAATCGGAGGACCGCGAGAGCCGTCATGAAACCAACATGAAAACGGTGAAAAATTGGGGATCTGGTTGGTGTGGTGGCTAGAGTACTGGCCTCTCATCCCGAGGGCCCGGGTTCAGTAGCGGATTTTTCAGTGGAAAACCGGTGCCCACTTGGAATGCTTAGCGGAGGGCATTTCAAGTTCAGTACTCCGTCCGTCGGATGGGACGTTAAGACGTGGTCCCCTTGGCACCTGTCGTTAAGAGTAGGCTAATGCCGACGCCGGGTTTCTCTCCACCCTACCTCCGTTTCCTCAAAACTCCTACCATTAACCAATTACCCACCTATTCTAAATGGCGCAAATTACTTCAGCTGTCGGTCGCCTCCTCAAATAACCAACCAACCGGTGAAAAATTCACAATATTCCATATGATAGTAATCAACAGTACTCCTCACACTCTGGAGAATACTATCTAAAGATCCATTCCTATACCTGGGTGTAATTTTCAAGTTTTCCTTGATATAGTCTCAATTACCTAACGCTGGAGTATGCGTGAGGGGAATTGTGTTGGTTTGATGGCTACAGTACTGATCTCTCAGCCCGAGGATCCAGGTTCGATTCCCGGAAGTAGTGGATTTTCATTAGTATACCGGTCCCTTCTTGAGTGCCTGACGGAGAGAACTTCGAGTTCAGAGCTCCGTCCGTTGGACGGTACGCCGTGACCCACTTGGGGCCTTTCCTTAAGAGAAGCCTAATGCCGACGCCGGGTTTCTCTCCTCCCTTCCTGTGTTTCCTCTACCTTTAACCAGTTACCCACTTATCCTCTCCGGTGCAAATGGCCTCAGCTGTCGGTCACCTCCCCAAAATAACAGCAACAACAACCGGTGCCGAGTTTCTATTTCTCGGTTCCTTTTAATTCTATCTGTCTATAACTATCTACCATCCCTACTTGAGTGCCCAGAGGATGGTATTTCAGGCTCAGTACTCTGTCCGTCGTTTGGGACGTTAAATCGTGGATACCTTAGCGCCTTTGGTTAAGAACATGGTAGTGCCGGGTTCCTCTCTACCATTATTTCATTCCCTCAATTATTATATCTTTCCCCTTTTAATTCTACAACTATTTTCTAATCACTCACCTACCCTAAATGTCGCAAATGACCTGAAGTGTCGGATGCCTCCCCTGAATAACTCACTGACTGACTGTATACTGGCCAAATTATGAAAATAAGGAAGTATAACTATACCAAAAGCCAGGTTTATTTTTCCACATAATCTTTAGTACATCATCTCCTAATGATGTTGTTCAACAACGACGCCTAGATCGCGAAGAATAAAGTACATGTGGAAAAACGAATTAATCTCCCATTCTTTCCTTATGCAGCGTTTTCACAAGTTACGCCTAATACCATAGAATTTATCAAGTCTATTCCTTATACCAAATTCCCTATCGCTCGTGCATATGATCAAGTCCCAATAGTAACAATGAATTTTAAATAGATAAACATTTCATCATATGAAAGATAAATTTGTTAAGAAAGCAAGATCACTGCATCTTTTGTCAGAATTAATCGTTTTCCTTCCGAGCGCAAATTAATCCTTTAGTCCGAGATTACATCTTGGAGAAGATAAATCCCATCCTATCCATTTTATAATATACATTGAAAACTGCCATATCCTTCATTCCTATCTCATTTTCCCTTATTATTCGTGGTGGCTACAAAAGTTTCTAATATCATATAGCGTATCCCCTTGAACTGTAAATCAATAACCTTGCAAAAAAGCAGTCTACGCATAACAGATACTTGTAATAAATTGCAATAAAGAACTGCCAGAGAATCAGAAAAGAAGTTTAATGAATTCGTTTTTCAAATTAGCTGACTCATAGAGTTTTAAAAGCATTTCAGTTTCGGTAACGTATTGTGGATTAAAAGGAGTTTATGCCACTAAGTGTTTCTTCTAAAGTTAAGTTTCCAAAATTCGCTCCTGAGCACCATTTCCAATGCGGATGGCACTGATTGCAAACAAGAACGTAAATCCCAAATACTGGCTCACTATCATCAATTTCCAACGCCCCTGCCTGATGTAATTTCCAGAAATGAAATCACAACATATTCAGCCTTATAGAGTAAGACACTAAGGTTTGGAGCTGAGACTCGAGCGCCGCTAAAACTTATAGTTCCGAAATACTCAAGGCAAGGGAAAACCTAAGAGTGCAAGAGCGTCATTTGCCTTGACATAACTTCATGCGGGGTGGGTGAAAAAGAAGATCTTCCGTGAATATGATTGTTTACCGATCAATTATTTTAAAGCGCCGCTTCCGGACGTTACTTTCCATATAAAGTAGTCCGAATGAATAACTCAAGTTTCTCAATAAATCACTGGCATGTAAAAGGAGCATTACACTAATTAAAAAATTACAGTATCATCCCAAGTCTTGGTATAGTATTATACCAATTCGCGCGACCTTGTTGCAACAATATTTCAGTGCCGGAACGTATCGCCGCGACCAACGGAGAGATTGCTCTTTTATAAAAAATCTCAACAGTCCGGAGGAGACCGCCAGCCGAAATGCGGGTTGCCAACAGTAAGGAAAAAATCATTTGGCAAAATACTATGAGAATATTGACATTTGTTAACAGTGTTGAGCGACAGAGCACAGAAAATAGGGTCAATTCCAAGAGACATGACAACAAGACATTGGGTATAAGGGAGTGCAAGAACAGGATATTTTGGCATGTTTCCAAAGCGACTACACGTCGTATTCTCTGACATATTACGAGCATTATAGATCTATCACTTGAACAGAAGAAGCTCCGTTCACCTTTCCGCTGCTAAAGAATATTTAGTGCCAAAAACCGATTACAATTGAATGAAAAACAAGCTTTTACGAAGGATGTGATAAACCATTAACTGTTCGAAGATGAAACGTGAAAACTCGTCCATGATACTAAGGTTGAAATCGAAATAGATCGCAGATCCTACTCCTCCCAGGGCCTCATTGCCAAAATTACATTTTCTTCGTCACAAGCAAGCCTCGCAAAATATTTTTTTCCACCGCGAGTCCGCCATGGGATCAAAACCGCTGATTATTAGAAACGTCCATCCCTAATTGGCTTGCCCCTCGGACCCGGCAAGACTACGGCGGCGGTGCTCCGAGCCTCGGAAGCCCATAATCTCGTTAGTGCATCGCATAGAGGCGGAAGTCGGCGGAAAAAAGCCAGGAACAGAAGGGCATCTCTTAGGAGCCATATTAAAGTGGGGAGAAAGAATAAAAAAGAGAGAAAATATGCTGAGAAGGGTTTCCTTGGGATTTTTTTATCACTACTGCTGCTATTTAATCCGGAATCATTTATTTTTGATATTTTTTTAAACATTAAGGACTTAAGTTCGGAGTGAAGGAAGCAAGAAATCTATCTACATGTCTATAAAACAACCTTAAACTTTAACGATCTAAAAACTAATTTAATGTGACTATCTATGACATTCCACTCAAATGATGTAGGAAATAAATATCAGGAAAAATTAACTCACCATTCTTTAAATGAATTAAATATACAATGTAAACTATGGGGTACCCTATTAAACCATATTATAGTGCCTATCATAAGTCAGGACGCTGATCTCGATATTTTTCGAAGTGGCTTTGGTCAAATAAGTGCTTAGTGAAGCAAGCTAAGTAAGTAAAACCTTGTTCACACGGTCTGTTTTCCAAGCTGCATTACGTGAAGTCCTCATGAGTGTTGTGCTTGCTCACTTGTTAGAGATTCCAACTGCTACAGGTTAGCTTGCTTGATTTGAAGGTTATGCTCGGTGCTATTTTTCTGGCGTGTTTGCTGGTGGACGTCGGTAGGAACCATCCAATCATCGTTAGACTTTTCAACACGTGATCAAAATAAAGGCTCTGCGTTTGCATTCATTTGCTGCGTGATATATTTGAGGTAAAAATCAGTGGAAGTCTACAGACTAGGCATGAAGAGACGGTTCTTATCAAGAAATACAGATAGAAAAGGTGCTTGTATGCAGTTCGCAGACCGTAATCATAATAAGCATCTTTAAAACGAAAGTCTAAAAAGAGCTAGAGCGGTAGTCAGTGCATTAAGGCCAAGATTGAATGAAAAACTACGTGCCTCAAAGTTTTATAACCATTGATAACCATTTAATTTCGGTAATTCAAAGATTGGATTTCTGTTCCACAGTCTCTTCTTCTTAACTCCTCTTTATTTTAACTTAGCATTCAAACTGTTCAAAGGGGCTGGACGTCTCCTTCCATGAACCTATTCTATGATTTCCATGGTGACAGATCGTAAACGACAAATTAAATAAATGAAATGTGCTAAAAATCGGCCGTACACACGTGCTAACTACTTGTACTGACTTGTCCCATTGCAGCTACTTCTGATTTCTGCAAAATGGCGCACAAGACAGGGGTGCCTAAAGTCATCAACTAGTCACCGCCTATGCGTCGCAAGAGATTGATCGGCTTCATTGAGAGAGGTATAAAATTCAGTTTAATAAATACAAGCGAGGATTAAGTATGCTACGTGTGGTTCGGTACCCAGCAGCAAGACCAGCTTCGTCGTCCGCTGAGAAGAACGATGAGCAGCCATTGCGACGGGTGAAGACGTCTCGTATCGAGGCCTGCCTGCACTTAGAGCATCGAGCGATTGCTGTCATACACTCATTCATCCTGAAGAGAGAATCAAAGAAAATTTTCAAGGAATCTGAGAACGAGTAGCTCACTGCATCAACTCAGCATTAAAAATCGCCAAAATTTTTACTATTTTGCTAGTTAAATAATAAAACTACAATTTTCAACCGTAGTTTAAACAAGTTACGTTGGAAGTTCATCAAGAAGGCTTCCCTACTAGATTCGACTTACTAATAGAGATACAAAAATTGGTATATTGCTTCGTAGATACCACACCCTTAATTACATGTGCCTGGTACATGCTTAACTAAAATACTTCTCTAATTAAGAGGTACTGTTTCCATTTATGTACGTTTGGTAATGATACACTCCCTGCCAAGCACCCTATAAGTCACTGGTAGTCAACCCTGCAGATGCAAAATGGGGAGGATTTTCCAACCTACAGATGAAATGGCAGAGCACTTTAATTCTCTATCAATTACAAACTCAGAGACCAGAAAGATACATACTGACGATATATAATCCTAACGGCCACTTTAAGCAAAGTCTAATATCAATATTTCTATGATTATTCTATTTCTAACTCTGTCATCTAATTGTAATAATTTGAGTACAAAACCTCAACATATTTCCACGGCGTTCATAACTTTTTAAAGTTGGCGTCTAAAAAATATATTCGATATGTAGTTTAGTTTCCTGAAACAGGCATCAGAACATTTGCTCCAAATGCGAATGCCTGGTGGAGTGCATATTCTTTCACTGAATGGGATGTGAACCCGATTCCACCAGCCAATTCTTCGTAAGGGTGTTTCTCCTAGAGTGAATCCATTTCCTTTCCATGTAATCACTCGCTGAAGATAGCTAGCATTGGATCGAAATCGGATGCAGGTGTCTCATAATACACAATGCCCTCATAGCTTACATCCAGTTTTCCCACTTCCTTAGCAAAATGAAAACTGAGGGCATATAGATAATAATTCTCGCGCGAAAAAAAGAACAATGCAGACGAGGGAGCCGGAGGGAGCCACAACTATAAGCGCGCTTCGAGGTGAAGACAATGGTGCAGTCAAGCACCATGGGATCGCTCTCCAACATAGGAGATATTTTATGAAAAGCGCCGACAGATGATTCCCTGTGAATAATTAAAGCGGTGATATTGAACATCTGTCTGCTTGTGATGCAATACCAACTGCGCTGCGTTGCAATTTGATTGGCAAAACCGAAGGGACTTCATATCTTTCCTTTTAAACCCCCTCCAGCCGAATGCATGAATTTTAAAGCAACCGGTAAACCAATTCGTGGGTAAATAAGAACATTTAATATGATAGCGCTCTGATTTGTTTCAAAATCGAAATGAATTTCAACATTATAATTTTCTCATGAAATTTTTAATATTTTTAGTCTACGTTTGTAAAAAGCCTGTTAAGTACAGAAAATATTTGAGTAAAATGAACTACCAATTTCTCCTTTCTTTTCAATTATTTTGTTTACTTAATAACCGAACAAGTCATTATTGCATTAATACGGCTGCAACGTGGGTCATCGGTTAAAAATAAATTGCTTTAAGGAAAGATATATGTGCTGCATAAATTTAGCGTCCAAAATTGTTATTTTATAGCCAGTAGAAACTATTATTACGCATTATCGCCCAAGAGATATATTAGTGTGATCAATTAAAAACAAATTCATGATTTTAAGCGAATCTTCATTAGTGCAATTCAAAATCAAGGTTCGCGCCACAAGTTCTATTCAAATAGTGCACTCGTATATAATTGAAGGATTTATTTTAGATTATTTTGCAAAACGTGACAATTAATACGTCATTAAATGAAAATTCATAGAATTCTTTCCAAAAACATAATTAAATTGAAGTCGCCCATTGCAATGATACGAAATTCCTGATATATGCCAGCGCAGTACATATCATTAACTCCTTCAATACTAATTGAATTAGAAAGCAATCCAAGAAATGAATGGCGTTAGTGAAATTAGGACACGATTAGAGCATATTGATAGCAGGTGCTGATAACAATACTGATCCTATACGTTGAGTCATCTGCGACATCCTACCAGCAGGAGATAGATGGAAGAAGGGAACTTTTAGAGTCTCAATCTCGCTCCAATGGAGACTTTTATGCATACCTATCAAACAGTTGATGCAAGAATGATGTTGATGGTACAATTAATGATGTTTTTCTGCTCTAGTTACATTATTTACACTAAAATTCCTTATTTCTCCACGTAGCCTAAAATTCTCCCAGTCAACGCCTCCGTGGTATTGAAAGATGCTATGATTGTACCTCCTTCATTATCACCCATGAAGTTATATTTTTTGCCCTTCACACGTACTCAATCCTCATTTAAATCTCCTGATCTAATTCGGTACTTCAGTCCACTCCTATTCTCCTCTCCATTGTTCTTCAATAAGGGACACCACCCACCACTTGTGCACCTACAACAGTGTCTCTTTTAGTGCTTTACTTGGATCCCCTCTTATCAACTATCGCATCTTAAGTTGCTCTCGTGCATTCATAAAAACCATTCGGCAAAAGCCGCTATCAAGATTTTACTATCACGAATAGACCTATTTTTTGCCAGATTAATCGAATGAAAATGAAGCTTTCATCTCATGTATCTAACACCATGTGACATAGTACCTATTCTACTACATTAATTTTTTTATTAAGAATCACACCGCTTTAGTTTTCTTTAAATTAATGCCTACATTCCAGTTCCATTATACCAGAAACTTATAGAAAGTATGTTTTTTGAAATGAGAAAGGAAACATTATATGTGAAATCGGGATCCTAACAAACGAATTCTGGACTGATATTCTGCTAGTGCGAAGTTTAATTGTCACCATCAAACACAGGAAAACTTTTAATAGGATACTTAAAAAAAAATACATATTTGTCCCAGCTACTTAATTATTTCTCGTACAATTAACTTTGGACACCTCGG
This sequence comes from Platycnemis pennipes, assembly GCA_933228895.1. NCBI lineage: Eukaryota > Metazoa > Arthropoda > Insecta > Odonata > Platycnemididae > Platycnemis > Platycnemis pennipes. Next base: position 131,276,095 of record OW121851.1, on the reverse strand, counting down.
ATTTCTCAGTTTCATTCAGATCACCGCCATCAATTAAAAGCGATGCCATAAATAATATCAACGTATAATTCCTGCAAAACACCTAATGTAAGTCATATTGTAGGGTCTGAAACATTCAACAACCCGATGATATTAGAGTGACTTATTCAATTTATTGAAACAACAACGGATGCTTTTCAAGTTATCAACATTAAGCATTTCCTTAGGCTTCCATCTCTCGCTAAAAAAATCAAATTGGCACGGTTCATCCGAGTTAGATTACTTCCCGGAGTGATTGTCGCCTTAAATATATTAATCCGCACATTCTCTATGAAAGAATGCTGCTGGCCAAATTAAAGAAGCCTTCGGGAGAGAGGGGCGAGGGCGGATGAGAAATGTAAAAGGGAACAGCAGAATGAATGCTAACTGATGGAACAAACCCCCAACGGACATAAAATGGCGCCACATTAAAGTCTTTTCTCAGAGCATTGAGCTCTCGGACTTTCTAAAAATAAATAAAACGGAACTTAGAAGCTCCCCAGGGGTGGGCGGAGTTCTCCTTCACCCCTTTTCTTCTTCGGATCCCCTACGTCCTTTCTTTTAGCCTCCTCCCCTTCTGCCTCAAGACGTTCCATCCCCTGCCATTTCCGGCACAACTCTCTTAATCTTAACAAAGATACAACCTTAAACCATTGCCAGTTTTCCCAAGGAACTCCAAAGCCCTTTTCTCCACACACAGCCGGTCGCATGCACACAGAGAAACACAAATCTTTTGCCTTTGACGGCTGAAAGTAGCGAAAATAAAGCAGTAAAACCAAAGCTAAGACAAATTCAAGCTCTTGCTCTTTGGATGGAAAGAGTTTATCTTCCCTTGCATGCTTCCTACGGTCGCTGTGTGTGATATGGTATGGATACGCCTATCAGTCGTCATTATGTTCGTTTCAAGGCTTGTACTTTTTTCTCCAACAGCTCGTATGAAAGTGTACGCAGCATTTACGCTCATTCGGGCAAGTATGCATTTCCACGGTTCACGGGAAAATTATAAATCATGCGGAATGAATTCTCCTGCTTTTCTTACGTCGAGACATTTGCATGCCGCTCTCCTTCGAAAAAGTCGTACGCCTTTGAGAAATTGCCTTCGGACAAAGTACCTATCTAAGAAACAAGACACGAAGACGGAAGGAATGGAAGGGAAAATGATTTGCATTATTTGCTTGAAGGGAAACTAATAAGATAGGCGATTATTCAGTTCCAATATTCTTTTGGACTTCTGCCATGAGAATAAATAGAGAATCCTGCTTGGTTTGCTCTTATATTTACAACACTGAGCGAAATCGTAGATTTTCAAATTTTCCCAGGGACGCCTGACTTGATTCTGGCGATGCTGATAGAATATTTCAGGACTGACTTAACTAAAGCTGTGAAATTCGTAATGAGAATGATATGTTAAGAATTGGGCTTTGACAAAGTTACAAAAACCCTTATGAATATATATTTCTTAATACTGTTTGGTTGCAATTATGCCTACGTGTGTCATGAACTCAATAAATTACTGCGAAAGTAATTTACAGATTGCCATACACATCCAAACACCGGCAGCTAAATCAAAGTTATATTTGATTATTCAAACTCATTACTGCTTGGAATGAAAATTAAATATATTTAGAGGCCTCGTGACAAACTGGAATCAGTAACGAAGGGGAAAAATTTTCTTCACAAAATTATAACGAGCGTTGAATGCGAAGATAGTTAGTTTTATTCTTCATGGGCAGGTTAGCCTAAAAGCTCGTTTACAGCCAAAGTAGATTGGTCAATAACGTGCTAAGCTTGTATTCCTAAAACTCAGGATTAACTTCACACAAGGGCTTTGGATGTCAACACCGAATCTGACAACTACTGGAACTTAAATGTTTAACCTTGGCTTACTACTAAGAAACTTAAACGACCTTGTGGAAGGCAAAATAATTCAAACACTGAATGAAGCAATAGTAAAAATAAATAAATGCTGGTACAGGCTATCTAATAGTTAAATACGGTAGATGGCCAAGAAAATGCTGCTGCACGAATCTCATCTTTCTTACAGATGAAGTCACACAAAACCGAGGATATTTCACATAGAAGATGCGACCACATGTTGATAAACAAAAATGTTTGATTAGCTTCAAGGAAAGTTTAATCAAAAAAGGCTTGATTTTAAGCGATATCCTTCAAAGTCCAATATACATGTTTTAAAATAAAAACGTCCTATACCTACAACACAACTTATGAGTTCACATTTATGAAGTAAATAGGTGTAATGTGACCCAAATAATGTTTTATTTCCCATAAGTCCCTTATCAAATTACTCTTTACAGTAACAAAGTTTTCGATACGGGCCATTTTGGTCCCATTCATAGCACTTAATTCAATCGCAACAAAACTTGCTCAATCTATACGGTATGACGTATCTCTTTTAATATGAAATGGTTTAAGTGGGGAATAGAGTACATGAAATAGGAAAATGCGTTAAATTTTCGCTTTGACTACGGCCTGAAGAGTGTTGATTCGCAAATTTAAAGAACGCGGTTACCATAAAACTTAGAGAAAATTATTTAGAAGGTATATAGATTATGGTTAGGGGAGCGTTAAATAAATCGCGAGGGACTGCCTCCCTCAACCCTAGTGTCCACCGACCCTCAGTCACAACCCCCTCTCCCTTCAACCCCTTCCTTTTTCTTGTCCTTTCACACCCTAACTTTTCCCTCGCCTACCTCAGGCCCTGGCATAATAATTTCCCCTTAACCACTCATTCCTTGCACATGATCATGCCTCAGTGCGGTGGAACGCGTCATGCTGCCCAATAAACCTGCAGCGGACAACTAACTACGTTATTTAAGTCAGAAATTAATCAAAGCAGACCTTGAGATTACAGCAAGGCTTGATCATGTTGACCCAATCACTAAACAGTGAAATTCAGTTCGCATAAATGCCTCAAACCTTTTTTCTGCTTAGAAATTGGTCTTACTGCTTCAGAGTTGAGTGTGGTCTAACTGGACGTGCATAACACGGAACAATATTTATTTCCATTGATTACTTCCATTATCATCTCTCTTCCACGGAAAAATACGAAGTGAAAAGAAGAGATACATGCAAGTTTCTAAAAACAAAAACTTATGAGGCATAATTGAATAACTAGAATTAGTAAAGAAAAAATATCAAGGTGATAAACTGACTTAAAAATCATTCAATGAAAAAACATTCAAAATTCATTCCCAACTCTCATTGTTGTATTCCCTACTCTTATAAAAAAATATATAAGAGAAGTCAATTAAAATAATTTGGAAATATTGAGGGGCTGAATTTCAATATCGTGGAGAGGGCCTCAAACTTCATCAGGTAGTGTCTTTCTTTTTAAAAATATTATTTCACCAATTAACAGAGCTCTGTTTACTAGAATAAGTGAGTCGAAGGCGGATAAGGCAATCAAATCTTTGTGATGCATGAATGATCCCAATAGTGTGCATATTTTTTTTGCGAGTGAATACAAAAAGTGCCATTGCACCGGCATTCCAATCTCAGTCCTTTAATCGCAAGCAATTCACAGAGTAAGCCGATCACAGCCGGCTTAAACTCAACAGTCAGGGTTTCCTCGCGTTGCACTGAATAAACACAATGGAAAAAGAACGGAAGTCATAGCGTTTCCGAAAAAAATCAATCCGATGAATATTGATGACTTTTAAAATTCATCCGAAAAAATATTAAGTATCTCGTGTCAATTTGGCATGAATGACAATTAGACTTATATGAAGGTATCCACTTTTCAGAAAGTAATGCAATCGTTATTTGACTAGAAATTGCATAACTGTAACGAATGGTTCAAAGAGAACAAAATTGCATTTTTGGCTACTCTGGCAGTTTTACTTTATTAACTGAAGGTTTACTATTTTAAATGACGGGAAGCATACAATGTTTAGCATTTTTGCTGGAGGCTACCATGATCCATGTTTCATGCGTATAATAACATTTGTAGATCAATCAAAATCGAGGACGCCTTGGGAAAGCTTCATTAATTATACACTAACTTTTCAGACAATAACTATTGATACGTTTCCTTTAAATCCAAGTGCGAATATTAATTTAATTTGAATGACTACCTTAAGTAATACCAATGATTTATATATAAATGAAAACTTTTTTGGTTTCAAAACGATTGCATAACTTGAACAGTTAGTAAAATGTTCTTCTTCCCAAGCCCAAGGTACGAATCAGTCAGTCAGTGTATCAGGAGAGGCGTCTGACAGCTGGGGTCATTTACGCCATATAGGATAGCATGGTAATTGGGTAATGGTAGGAACGTTTCGGGTGATGGAGGAAGAGTGGAGAGAAACCCGGCGTCGGCATTAACTTACTCTTAACGACAGGCGCCAAGGGGTCCACGGCTTGACGTCCCATCCGACGGACGGAGTACTGAACTCGAATTGCTATCCACTAGGCACTCAAGTCGGGACCGGTATGCCATTGACAAAAATCCACCAATGCCGTTAATCAAACTCGGACCCTGGGGACGGAAGGGCAGTGCTCTAGCCACCACACCAAGAATAACGCTTTTAAGAGAGTCTAAAGACAGATTTTTCTCTCAGATAAGGTGAAAAAGGTACAAAAATACGGGAAGAACAGGCTTAGAAGGAAGAAATCAATTCATCGGTACGTACATCTGGAGCATGTTTCTTTATGGCAGTGAGGAATATACAATGACAGCAGTGGAGAAGAAAAGGGTGGAAGCATCCGAAATGTGGTGCAACGGAGGAATGGTGAAGATAAAATGGATCGACCGAGTGACAAACGAAGAAGTCCAAAGAAGAGTGGGAGAAAAGAGCAAAACTGAAACCCTCTGCTGAAAACCCTCGGCCATAAGACACGATGGCCTGATGAAGGCAATCGTCGAGGGAAAAGTGAACTGGAAAAGTGGAGAAGGCAGGCCTCGTATGAGTAATATAGAACAAGTCGTGAGTGACGTGAAAGAGAGGAACTACATCAATATGAAGACGTTGGCCGTGAGAAGAATCGAGTGGATGGCTGCGTGAAACCAATCCTAGGATTGCTGACCCATGATGATGAAGGAGAAAAATTCACCATCTCAACTATAATGTTAACCAGTGTTGTAAATGCAAAAAACTATAGTGCTAAGAGTATATATTTATTCACAATGGAGTGCCGTGTTTTAAGGTGGATAATATATGTAAGAAACGATTTTAGAAATTTATCAATGCTGCCGACACCTATTTAAATAAATTCATGCTTTACAGCACAAGGCGATATACGATACTTATGTACGGTAGATGAATACACACCAAGGAATAATGCCGATATATATAAGCGAAGTGGTTCATCATTCACCTAAATCATATAAGCTGGAGTCAGTTGCCTTGCATCTGTCCCATCTAAGTTTACCACGGGAGTTTTGACAATCAGAGAACTAGATTTTTCGCGGGTTTCTGGTGCATCTAGAACTACTACGAGTATTTAAACGCGAGGGTCATATTCACAATGCTGTGCTAATAATTCATTTAATCCTGAAAAATGACATAGGGTCGAGAATAAGTTTTACAATATACGGCAATTAGCACAATATGCAGAATGAAAATCAATGTCGGATACATATTACATTGCGTTGACTCCATTGACGAGGCCGGGGGACATGAGGGAGATTGGAAAAGAGAAGAGATGCAGGGTGAAAGGGAAACTAAAGGGCAATTCGAGCCGGGGCGACGGTAAACAAGTCGCTAACACATCGGGCTGGCAACCCAGAGGTGACGGGTCCCGGTTTCGCCTTTGGTACCGCAGTTGCGCTTGTTTTATAGAAAGGCAAGGTTTGACGCTACGATATTATTTTTTCATTAAGCCTTACTAAAGAAAAATCCCCAAAATATGAAAATCAAACTGCACACATTAGAATAATACGGATTACTGAAAGAAACAGAGGTGAAATTTACGTGGTGGATTTTTTTATAGATTTTAAGCATGTCTGCACGAAATAGGAACACACATAATATAAAAAAGGTGTGTTCAACCCGAAGGTTGGTTATTTGATAGGTGAGATAGAGCTCACCCCTTACTAAGCGTGTGAAATTCACACATTCAGGGTAGGGGGGCCAGTTCCAAAGAAGTTCTGACACGCAGACTATCGAATCGCGAGGATTTTATGTGGGGGCGTCCAGAAAGGCTCTTGACCGGGATTCGAACCCGAGACCCTCAGGTCGGCTCAGAGCTCTACCCACTAGGCCACCACGACCCCCTCACCATATAAGATATTATGCATTTTTTTGTAATTCTCAAATGCTTCATTGGATAAAATTAGAATGTGAAGTGAGTGGTGCGCATTTAATTCAAGTCTCTCTTTAGGTAGGTAGCATACGTGAACTTGAGTGCACGTTCGGTGACAACCACCTGCCACACATCATGGAAATGGATTACAGGGAGGCCAGTAGTTACATAAATATAAACTAGCTTAGTAGTTGGAGCTATTACAACCTGATTCTACTCCTACTAATACACTTCAATCGTTAGTCTAAGAACTCTTCGGAGACAAATGAGTCCATTACACTCCCTTTACGCCCAATGAAAACCAAGAAACAGCTGATGATAAAAATCAGCGCTAGCTCAGCCTAAACTGTGTTATGTGACTATTAATTACTTTTTAAAAGCCAAAGTAACGCTGCATGAAGTCTAGCTATTGGCCAGGAAGAGGGCCCAAAAACCATCGGCCACGTTACCTTCACGGAGACCGGGGGAAGCGATGGAATCTCGGCTAAAGTAAATGAGGAAACCCTCTCATCAGAAATGGCGTTCTTGGCTGGAATGAAGTGGCTCAAAAGAGAGAAGTCGGAATATTAGTGGCACGTTATGAGCCGCATGATGGTTCACGTGATTCCAGACATCCACACCATCATGCGAGCGGAAGAATCATCACTATGCCGGAAAGATGTGCTCCGTCAATGGATACCAGATAGGAAAAATAATTTCGACGCGAATCCCAGCCAAGCAACCGCCGTTTGAGGTGGTTGCACGCTGAAGAAACAAAACATTATCGCATGGCTTCCGGGATATCGTTCTGGGTCTTATTATTAAACTGTCAGTTCTATTTGGAGAGCGGCGTCAATGCAGCTCGAAAGGTGCGGAGAGCAAGTCGCGATGCAACGACGCCATCGATGGAATGGCTTCGCTTAGCGCGCGCTGGCTAAAAAGACTTGTGGCTAAAAAGACGAGGGTCTTTGGACACACCTCATTAGAGCGCGCGGATGGGAGAATGGTGAGATATAAATGAAGGGAAGGCAATGGAAATGGGCCACACACTGGCCCCCTCCCCCATGCCACACACTTGCCCCCTCCCCCCCCATGCCACCCACAACCGCCACACCCCCTCGTAGCATCCTTCCCCCAAACTCATTAATCAACTCCCGCAGTCACGTTTCGCGGGACGCTGTGCCCAGAAACGACCGACCGAGGCAAAACTGAAAGGGGAAGTGGGCATGCGAGCGCATACGAACTTGTGTGCAGAGCAAGGGGAATTTATTATGCGAGGGTTAAGCATAGGATATTCAAAACACCACGAGCAGGGATCACTAGGGTACGTTCAAGAATGCTGTGACTGAAAGAGGTAAAACATGTCCTCGTTAACCAAGCGAAATCAAGGATCGTGCCTAATTAGGGATGATGAACCGCAGAGAACAAAATATCGCGGAGTAAACACAGGGCACACGACTTAGGGATGAAGTGCACCGACGAGAGTCATCATTATCTTACATCTATGAAGTCCTCGGCGTAGCCAACTCTGAGTAAGCAAGAGGAAATAGTCTCATGCACAAAAACCCCAGGAATAAATAATTTAGCTATGAACGCAAATCTAAGCGCCAAAACGGAGCTACAGTTCACGGCAAGTAGAGGCTCTTAATGACTTTTATTCCATTTGTCCAGGCATTCTTAAAAGGTCGGTAAAAGAAGGTTTGTTTCAGAAGTTTTCCTTGGTGGACTGGATAGCAATTCGTATGAACATTGGAATAAGGAATAGTACCCCATAGTACCTACTCCTGAAATTGATTGCTGGTATGAAACTTTCTTAGATCACTTTTTGAAAAATTACGGATAGTAGAAAATCTTTTTTCTCCGAGTTTTACTATCCCATACATTACACATTTAATAGATATTTACAAAAAGTAAATTATATAGGAAAATTAAGGTATCAATTATATATATAAAGTTTCCGGGTGCTTCTACGAGTTCGTTTTTTTGTAAACTCAACGCTCCACTCCTAAGCGCAATGGTTTCCGCGGCGTCTTTCAGCGCCTTCATGGCTACCAGGTTCTCAACTCGCTCTATCAAACACCAGAGATATTCGCTAATGTTCCACGTTAGTAAAGAAACCCAACACAATCCCAGACAGCAACCAGACCTATGTAAAGATCAATGAAGACGACAAACACCAGAGTGCCTCCTTTTTGGCCTGAAGACGCTGACTGGAAGTACCCGAAAGCCTCAAGTACAATTGATAAAAGAAGCTGCGGAAGCTTTCACGACGAAAAAATCGAAGTAAATGGTCTCTCTCATTTTGATTTCCTAGAGCAGCAATTTACGCTCGCCTCTATCACTTGATACTTAAGAGGTCAAAATGGAACAGAAAGAGTCAAGCATTTGATACAAATATGATAACCATTAGCCATTCTGCTGTTTTATTCCTGACCCTCACATTTCTCCCAGAAATACGAGAGATTTCCAGTGGTTTTTCATTCAGCATGGCTGCAAAAGAGTACATCTCCTCTGTGAACAAAGTAAACCAATGAAAAATTCGATACAGCGTCATCATCCCCATTGAAAAATTCTAGTCTTCCCGGCCACATGCTTTTGCGATGATTTCCAAAAAACAATTTGCGAAGTAGATGTAGATGCCTGCTGCGCAAGGCCAAAGAGAGGTGTTACCACAAAAGTGGCATATCCTCCTTTTTAAGTATGCACATTCAATGCCTTTGCTAAATGTACACTTAACTTCAACTAGCTACCAAGTGGGTATAATGCCACTTCGCCAGCAGCGGCTATAACGGTAACGGAGGTAAAATAATTGTTTGGAGTAACAACCTACCCCCAATTCGTGCATTTAAAAGGCTGCTGAGGCATTCAGTTCTTATAGATACATAAAAATGCACAGGAACGCACTCATAATAACTGACTAATCCACTTTATGAAGGCGTCACAATAGAGAGTTTGCCTCAAAGTACATCAAATTGTTATCAGTTTACATAATCAACTAATATGTTAAATAGATTATTAGAATCAGGAAAAAATAGCAAAATTTATCAACCTCGCCATTCAAAAAAGACTCATCCTCCTCATTCAAAATTCAACATTTTTCTTAAAAAAACCGAAGTGAGACAGTTCTCCTGAAATGGGATTTCATGAGATAAAGAGGTTACTGTGATCTGACGTACTTACTCAAGCTGAAAATGCATGCTGTTCGATTGCTCTCATGACATCTTACCTAGAATAAAGAAGAGAAAAGAAGTTAGTTACTGGTAGATAAATTATTCAATTCATCAATTTGCTTCAAAGTATACCAATACACAATTTTATATCATTACAGTCATTTAAAACATGTTATTCGCACGGGTAAGTAAACTATTATAAAATAAATACACCACTATGACACAAAATCAAGTGCTCAAAATCAAATTATTTACGATAGTCGAGAGCTCCCTCAATCTAATCTCAATTGTGGAAGAGATTTACCCTTTCCAGTGGGAATATTAGTGGGAAGCACGATCTGGAATTGGTAAAGGACAAGAACGGTCACCTTTGAAGGTCACTGCCCTAGATTTAAGATTTTTACTACCTCCAATGAGTTGATTTTCTAGCTTGCAAGATCAAAACTCATGAATTGATTGCTAATGTGGCTACATGCTCTCCCAAACGAGGTCCTCGATTAGAGAAATCGGCCATCTAAAGTTTTCCGGAATAAATTATGTTTCTCCCTCACAATGAAGACATTTCCTATCCTGAATTTAGCAGCTCAACATGTTGCGGTGATAGCCTAGGATTTATACAAATCTTACGCATTAACACCCAGCGTACACCAGTTAGGCATGGCAGGAAGAGTTTTACAAGACGAGCAATAGTCTTGTAGTAGCACCTAAACTTTACAGATGAAAACAAAATAGCGACATTCAATGAGATGCGCGCTCCTGGTTTCCACCTAACCAAACAATGAGATGAGCGCACTGGCTGAAGAAAGTGTAGATGGTTCAGGTCTGCACTCTACAAACTTATGAATGAAAACTCCTATTTCAACGCTTGGGTCTGGACAGGTATAAAATTCAGCAGCAATCTGTCTGCACTCTACAAACTTATGAATGAAAACTCCTATTTCAACGCTTGGGTCTGGACAGGTATAAAATTCAGCAGCAATCTCCACTAAGTCTGATCAAGGTGGTCAAGTGATCTGAAATAAGCTTCCTCGCATTCGAATGCATCAACGACTGCAAATATGCCCGTGGCAACAATGACGGATTCTTCAATTGTATTCCATTTGCAGTTGAATTTTGAGAATCATCAGAAAGTAATTTGCGAAAGATACGAAGATAAGGGAAATAGATGCGCTGCAACTCCACGAAAATCATTTACTCTTACTCTTGCTCACACGACCATGGTATCGATGCTGTGGATCACCAGAGGTTAATGTTCATCATCAAAATTGGTGGAATAGGTGGAATTCAGCATCGAAGTAAGTAGAATTGCAGTTATCTTTTACCCTCATCATAGATAAATTCCACCATGTTAAGCTCGTCAACGTCATCAAACGTAAGGATGTTTGAAATTACAGCAGAAAAAAACAGTGGGAATGAAAGTTGGAACACAAATTTGCACGTGGATCAATTCACATGTATGTGTGTACATGTATGTCTTTCATCAAAAGAGTACTGGGTAGATGTGACGATCATGTACAAGAAATCAGCTACTTTTTCCTTGTTAGACCTCATTTGGAATATGCTGCCAGTGTATGGGATCCCTACGAAATCGGTCTAAATAATGAACTTGAACGTGTGCAGCGAAGATCGGCAAGATTTGTAAAGGGATGATACGATAATTATATTAGCGTAACCAGTCTTTAAATAAATTAAAATGGGAATCATTGTCAGATCGCAGGTTGAAATTTAGACTTAATCTCTTAAACAAATTCTACGACAATATTTTCAGTGATGATGTTAAAAATATCTTGCGGACCCCATCTTACTATGGTAAACTGGACCATAATCATAAAATTAGAGAAATAGATTGCCGAACTGACAGATTCAAAATGTCCTTTTTTCCTCGTACAATTAGAGATACAAATAGCGGTAAATATGTCCAATCGGAGAGTAGCAATGGATAGCATTGGTAGCTGCATGTAGGTATGAGTACTTACAGCTTACCCTACTAACAGAATGTTTTTGCATGTTTGCTTTGCAATATCTATCTTTTTTAAATAGTGAAGTTCTAACTGGTATATTAATACTATTCCTTTTTTATGCATGATATGTGGTGCATGTTTGGTGTGAGATCACCCCCTGCCACACACCTTTGTGGTGACTTGCAGGGTATTATGTAGATATATGAAAATTATGCCATGCACGCCACAGCATCGCTATCTGGCAGGAAGCTCAAGGCAGGCCGTGTCGCAGTAGTGACGACAATTCCGGGTTTTACGTCAAGATGAATAAATTCACTAAGAAAGCACAGCGGCACCTCATCAAAAGCAGATTATAATGCCAAACTATCATCATCAAGCGGCACTAATCCTGCACTAATTATTTTAATGCCTGTGTTTAAACTAGGATATTTCGAGCTATAGCTTGTGTGGTGTAGGTACAATTACTGTCCCAAGAGACACGCAAAAGAAGCCTAAAAGACACATTACCACTCCTCAGTAATAATCTCCCTATAAATTTACCCCACTGACCCTTATTTATCACGGAATAATAAAAATAACTGTGAACTCTTTCCGCCAAGGAATTATTCTAATTTTATATTTATTCCATAACATACCAGAGTACAATTGACTTATATAATTTTCACATCTACAGGAGGCTGAAATTCCATAAGAGGACCTAGTTCGTAGTTAAACTTAAACGCAAGGCAAATTCGCAAGCTCGCGATGGCCGAGGGCGAGTTAGGGATGGGGGAGGTAGGGGTGGGTAAGGCAGGGGAAGGGGTGGGTAAGGGAGGGAGAGGGTGGAAGGTCACCGCTTGTGAGTGTCGGGTGTGGGGACCTCGCTCGCCCGAGCCGATTTGTTTCTCGGCAAACAAAGAGGGGAAATAAAGTGGTCGCGTTATTAATGGTATCGGATGAAAATGAGGGGACGAGACCGGTGCCGGCGGTGAGCCCAAGCAAATCATATCTGAGCAAAACCTCAAGGAATTTCAGCGGTCATCCTCCCTGGTTTTACGACTCACATCAGGCATGCAGCATTAGTGACAGAAACACAGAAAAAGATGGAGTGCGAAGTAAAATTATTGCCACCTTACAAAAACTCGGAGTAGTCAACAGTCGAGGGGGTGGACAGTTTTTCACAAATAGGCTAATATGAGTGTGAAATCGAAGGTTGGAGACTGTGTCTGTGTATATATATATATGCCAACTTGCCCGTCATTTACTTGTTAAACCCCTGATGATGACCGGAGAAGGTCGAAACCAGTCGGTAAATACATTTTTGTGGAATATAACCAAGTTAATTTTATTCATCATAACATGAGTATTTACATAATACGTAAATATTAATCTCTGCCTACGACTGATGCAAATGAAATAAATGATGATAAATAATAGTTATCCTTTATTCCAATTTTACTTTCATTATCATGCACTCTTAGCAGAGACAGAAGGATCTGAATAAGACTCTAAAAACCATTCTTATTCTAGAGGGCATCTGAAGATCAATAAGAATAAAACTAAGATATTGGTGTGCAGCAAAAGAGAAGAGGCCAAAACCAACGTTAAACTAGGGAAGCAAAAACTGGAGGAGGTGAAAGAGTTCTACTATCTGGGAAGCCGAGTAACCAACGATGGACGAAGGAAGAAAGAAATAGTCAGTAGAATCTACATCATACATCTACATCTACACGATACCCTGCAAGCCACCGCGAGGGTGTGTGGCACGGGGTGAAGATCACCAAGCATGCACTGCGTGGCGTGGTTTAAGCCGTGTAGTGTTGCCATACCGAGGGAGCTCGCATTCGCCAGTATAAATACCAGTCGATTTAATTTAAACGCATGTGTTGAAATATTAGACAGTTGCATGTTGGATATGTTCAGGACATGTGAATTATAACGCGACCAAGAACGACATTCTACGAAACCCCAGTTTTTAAATGCTAACTTTTTATAAAATTGACAACAACGTTTCTTCTATTGAAGTTATACAATGGAAACTTACAGAGTACATGGAAAACATATCTATCTATCATTCTTCACACTTTGGTTGCAATTGAATGCCTTATTATTGATTTACGGGTCATCAAAGTCGGCGCTTCGCTCGAACACCGTCTAAAACGGCACTTTTTATGTTACAACTGTTGTAAAAAATATAAAAATGCGTTAAAAAAATTAAGGTCTGCTATCAAATAACATATACTGAAATAAGAAAAATTACGATGTGAATAGCTCAGGCAAAGAGGGTATTCTACCAAAAGAAGAACCCACTTACATCTGGAAATACAAACGTAGAAATAAGGAAACAATTCATCAGGACGTACATCTGGAGCATGTTTCTTTACGTCAGTGAGGCATGGACGATGACAGCAGTGGAGAAGAAAAGGGTGGAAGCATTCGAAATGTGGTGCTACAGAAGAATGAGAGAAAAGAAAAGCCTGCTGCAAACTCTAAGAAGAAGACGGGAAAACTTAATCGACCATATCTTAAGACACGATGGCCTGATGCAGACAATGGTTGAAGGACAAATGGATGGGAAGAATGGCAAAGGAAGGTTTCGAGTGAGATATATGGAACAAGTGATGAAGGATGTGAAAGAGAAGAAATACGTAAATATGAATAGATTAGCCGATAGAAGAACTCAGTGGAGAGCTGCGTCAAACCAATCTGAGGATTGATGACTAATGATGATGATATCATATATAATTTTAAATATCAAATAATTGATAATAATAATTTTAAGTAATTAGATACAAGCGGAATCGGTACTGCACGGCAAATATTGTTCTAAATGAGTGAAACAATGCGCATTTATTGATATTCCAATGCAATACAGAGAACCACACAGGATATACTTGCATAAGGTGAGGGTATGTACCCGGAGGCGTTTAAGTTGGAAATTTTAAGGCGGAAATTGTCAATTGCACCTAATACTGGAATACTACAAAACTGGCACGATACATTAACTGGCATAATAACGTTTAATTTCTTTTCCTTCATGAAATGAAAAGGAAAACTTGAAAACTTCACACATGCAAATTTATCAACCTCGAAAAACTCCTTAAGAGTATGATTTTTTTTGTTTTACAAATTAAAATTTTAAGTTTTTTTATTAGTTTTCTACCACTAGGATCAAAGTATAACGCTCCTACTCTGCGTTTCCAAAATGGCTGCATAAATAGACTACTTCCATCAAATCAGTACATTTCCTACGTGTCTCCGTATTAAGCAAAATGCCAGATGTTTTCTAAAGTAATAACATACTACATTCACCAAAATACCCATCAAGAATTAGCATGTAAAAAACATCAATCCTAAGCATCATTTGTCACAGATCCGCACTCAATTCCATTATCAGCATACCCTATTCACATTTGCATAATTTATTATTTTCATATCCTTAAAAATTTCCTCCATGTACCTCATACGATGCCTGCCTTTTCCAGTCTTACCAATCACTTTTCCTTCGACGATTGACTTCATCAGACAATATTGTTTCAAGATATGATCTATTAAGATGTCTCCTCTTCTTTGTAAGCTTTTCAGCAGACTTTTCTTTTCTCCCACTCTCCTTAAAATTTCTTTGCTTGTCAATGGGTCTTTGACCCATTTGATCCTCATTTTTCTCTAGTACCACATTTCAAATGCTTCCGGCCTTGACTTTTCTGCCGCTGTTAACATCCATGACTCACTACCATGAAGAAGCGTGCTCTAATAAAGTGTTTCCTAACTTTAAAGCTTGTATTTCCACCTCTACTTGGCTCCTTTAAGTACAATACTTGATTTTGTCTTTTCCAGGTCAGATTAAGTCAGAGTCTTCTTGAAATCTCTTTCTGCCAATGCCGGCACAGATTTGTCATCGGCGAATCGCAGCATGATAACTTTTCCCCGAGGGTTTTTTGTCCTAAAGCTCCTCTAACGGTTTTGCAAGATGAATAGCAATGAAACAAAAATATGCAATTCCACACAAAAATAGGCTATGATGGAAAAGGCTAGAAAGGGCACCTTAAACCTTCATTAGAGGCACATATAAATAGGTGCCTTGGTCCCCCAAATAAGGCTATTCGAAGGTGCCTGATAGGCACTTTCTTGTGCCGCCTTACGCGAGCCTTAAAGGCGTCTAAATGTGGAGAATGATGATGTCAAAACAGTGATTGATCTGACGTGAAATCAGTCTATAGCCAGATTACGGTAAGTAACATCAATATTAGGTATTCAATTATATTAACATAGGTTTTTCTCTGGGCAGCTTCTGCATCTTTCCATAACCACCTTTTTCTAAATTTCTACCTATCTTTTTGTCACCGATAAATTTAAAATATATCTGTAAGATTTTCACGGAATTTATTGCAAAACAAAAGACCGGTTTCATCCAACAGTGAGCATGAATAGTGGGCCGATTCCCAAATGATGTCACACCTACTGGTTTACAATTTATGTTGGAAGCATTGAAAATACGAGAACGAATTTCCCTCCTCCAGCAACATTTCCTTCAAATACCATATCGGTGCAAGCCTTGCAAATATGGGTCACATTCACAAAGCACATGGGCACGTAGATGAAAAATAAATGTTCACGACGCAATGGCATTTAGGAGAAAATTAGGAGAATTAGGAGCATGCAATTAGGAGAAAAAAGGAGCAAAAATGGTTGTTGCAATTAGAAGAGATAAGAGGGAGAAGGAATCGGCTCTAACGGAAGAAGGAAGAGCGGAGAGGAGGACGAGAGGAGAAACGGGAATACGAGAGAGTGGAGATGAACGGGGCCGAAAAGAGGGAGAAGGGAAGTCTTCGCTTCACGCCAAGGGCACCACGGGAAGGTGTGGGAGTGGGGGGATGGGGTTCTGCTGGAGTACGTCAAATGTCGTTAATCAAATGGCCCTCGGAGAGAGGAGCCACTTATTAACTATCTGTCGCCCTCAGACTCACCAGAGTCCCCTCACACAACCCCACCTCTCCCCCGCGCCTCTGAAGGCGACGCAATTTATAATATTAAACGTCTTTCGGGGGCAAAAAGAGACCTCGTTAAGGCGGGTCCGTTGTAGGATATGGATTCGGTGGCATGAGAAACTGCACAAAATACACGGGAGGCTTGTAACTGGGTGTGCATTGATTCAGTAATTAGCGCTGCTGCAGCATGAAAAGGCTACGTGAAGTGTTAAATCAGGCGAAGGATCCTGCTTCAATTGTGTATGCGCGTCAGGGCGAGTACACGATAAATTTTCTCCTAGTTAACGTTTTCATTTACTCACTACGGAATGAAATCTATGCAACACGAGTTTCAGGAGGCACGTCAAACGAGGAAGCAACTTGGATTAAATACTGTGCCCCTGAAGGGCACGTTTAATGAAGGTGAGCTATGAGTAATGTATGCCCCGTATTTTTTAGGACTACGACGCTGAAGCCAATATCGTCTTGTAAATGATGAAAGCTTATACAGCACGTACACTTACATTCTGATAGTAGAATAACAGGTAAGGAAAAACTGTCAACCACTTAATAACACTCTCCAAATAGAATATCGGTTGATTTAGCCCTGGTAACCAATATAGAAAGGTCAACCAGTGTCGTTAATGCGTCAAGAGGAAGTCAAGGGTCGCTCAATTCATACCTAATTCATAAAATTCGTCAATCACTACTGTTTGTTATTCGCGCCACTAATTTTTTTTGTTCAATGGCCACCAGAGAGCAGTGCCTGGCTTTCTATTAAACCGACATGTTGGAAGTTTTTAAGTTTCGTGACATTTCTTCTTTTGTGTCGTGAGAGATGAACCAGTCACTCAAGTGCTACGATATAGAAAGCATCTTGACAAAACCCATTCGAGTACGACGAAGCAGAGAAGACGGCTGGGGGTAAGTCACGGATTGCTTGAGGCCAGAAATTAATTTAAATACAGACCAATAATTTTTTTGTTTCGGGTAACTATCAATCTCTCCTGTTTCGGCCAGTTGAGGGCGGAAAGAGAGAACACTAATCTTTCAATTTGATTCATAAGGTACGTATATAATCTACATCCACACAAATCCAATCCACATACTATAAGCTGTTCTCGAATCGATTTCGCTGATCGAGAACTGATTAAAACTATTTGAGAGCACATTTTACATCATAGAGAAATACAACTGAGTAAATATGAGATTATTTCTTGATATTAGGCCAATTCAGTCCACCTCCGATTGTTGTAATAGTGGCTTAGGAATGAATATCTATTTTCAAGGAGGTCAGTCATCCTGTTTAGGGAGATTGTATTCCCCGCAGTGAGATTCCAGTGAGCATGTTGTAGTCCATGTAGTAGCCTAGTTGCACGTCAATAGTGCATGTTTGGTGATCTAAACCCTCCACCACACACCCTAGCGGAGGCTTATAGGATATTCATCTTCATCTACATAATACCCTGCAAGCCACCATAAATGTGTGTGGTAGAGGGTGAATTCTCACCAAACATGCACTACATATCTTGCATAAAAAAGGATTAGTATTTATATACTGCTCTAAACTTCACTACTTAAAAAAGACAAAAATAGCATAGCAAACATGCAAAAACATGCTGTTAGTTAGGTTAGCTTCAAGTCCTCATACCAACATGCAGCTACTCGTATTGCATATATTTACCGTTGTTCATATCCCTAATTGAAAGAGGAAAAAATGATATTTTGAATCTGTCAGTTCCGCAATCAAATTCTCTAATTTTTTATTATGGTCCATTCTACCATAGTAAGTTGGGGCTCGCAAAATATTTTCAACATCATCACTGAAAATATGGTCTTGGAATTTTTTAAAGAGATTATATCTGAATTTCAACCTGCAATCTGATAATGATTCCCAATTTAATTCCTTTAATAGACTGGTTACGCTAGTAACCAGTAGATATTGCGTAGATGTAGATGTGCACTGTACTAGAAGTTTAATTAACGGAGGGGGACCGGGTTGGTGTGGTGTTTAGAGTACTGGCCTCCCATCCCGAGCCTCCGGGTTCGATTCCCGGCAGCGGCGGATTTTTGAGTGGAAAACTGGTCCCCACTTGAGTGCTTAGTGGAGGGCATTTCAAGTTCAGTACTCCGTCCGTTGGATGGGACGTTAAGCCGTGGTCCCCATGGCGCCTTTCGTTAAGAGTAGGCTAATGCCGACGCCGGGTTTCTCTCCACCCTTCCTCCGTTCCCTTAAAACTCCTACCATTACCCAATTACCCACCTATTCTAAATGGCGCAAATGACCTCAGCTGTCGGTCGCTTCCCCTGACTAACCGACTTTATTGACGGAGAAGGATATCCCCTGATTCCAGAACTGCTTGTTAAATCGTTTGTTTCATATTTTAACTTTATTCTAGAATCCTATTGCAGATGGTTGACTGTAGCGTTAAATTTTACTCCAACCAACATTAACACTTAGTTTTTAATTAATATAATAAAACAGAATACAAAATGAAAATTTTCACTGAGATAACAATTGTAATAGTAACCTAGGTTTCGATGTACTACTTCAATTAATTAAATTAAAAACTTTGTATATTGAACACTTTAATAGTAAAACACGGCCGGTTTCATCCACACGAGGAAACCATCAAGTCTGATTGATGTTTTACTTTTACACTGTGGAATATACAAAGTTTTAAATTCAATTGAAGATTAAGTTTGCAAAGTTGAGCCTAAAACCATAGAGTAGATGTACTACATCGTTTCCAGGTGATGATCTAAAATTTAATAGTGACATAGCTTTCCTTGTATTGGGTCATCATTAGGTGATAATGAAGTAGTAAATGAAACCTAGGTCACTATTAAATGTTTTATCTCAATATAAAATTGTGTTTTGTATTCTGTACAATGTTGGAACTCCACGAAATAACGCCTGATACCTCTATTTTCATAACGCAACGCACTAAAATTGTTGACGAAATGCTCATGTAAAAAACGTACAACATATTCGTCAGATTCGCAGAAAATAAAGGTGGCGAGGTTTTTCAGCCATTATAATCCGCTCCACTCAAGCATGAAATGTGTACAGGCGAGAGGCGATCGAAAATGCGATGCGTATGGTAGACACGACAGCTTTGATTTCGTCGCGAAGTTGCTCGTAAGTGTCATCTACATCTACATCTACACGATACCCTGCAAGCCACCGCGAGGGTGTGTGGCAGGGGGTGAAGATCACCATGCGTGCACTACTAACATGCAAACAAGCAACTATAGGGTCTCATGAAACCTGATTGTTAGTATCTATAGTATTTAAGGGGTTAATACAAGCATCATGCACTACAGACTACTCTAAAATATTTCCCCTACCTATCCCTTTGCTATGCTGCCTATTCTGTTCTCTTATAGTACGGGGGAAAAATGCCATTTTGAATCTATCAATACGACAATCTATCTCTCTAATCTTGTTTATCTGGTCGAATCTAGCATAATACGCTGTTTTTTTTAAATATGTGCCTAACACCTTCAGTAAAGCTATCCGATTGAAATTTCTCTAACAGATTTAATCTGTCCTTTAACCTACGCTCTGGTAATGATTCCCACCCTAATTCTTTTATTAATTCTGAAACGCTACTCAACCTATCGTAACACCTTTTAACGAACCTAGCTGCTCTACGCTGCACACTGTCTAGTTCTCTGATCAAACCTAATTCATTAGGATCCCATACACTGGCTGCTTATTCAAGGTGGGGCCTAACTAGTGAAAAGTAACATCGCTCTTTTGTCTTCTGAATGTGTCATGGATATCTCGAGAAACTGCCGCGGCACGGAGCGATGAGATTTGATGCGTGCCGCGACTCACACTGGTGCAAACCATTACTGCTGGTCTCATTCAATCCGCCCTCTCTGCAACGACTCCTTCCGCGTCTATGGGCCATATTCACAATCTCAACCACAGTAGCGCTTCCACTACTTACGTTCTGAAATACCTACAACGAGTCAAATTTGTGAGCAGATTGACCCAGCGAAGTTGGTATTACCACGCTGTATACCGCTTCCAAACCATATCGAGGAGAATTTGTACATCTTTTCGAACTCGTATTAGAGATTGTAAGACGTAAGCAGAGACTGCAGTTGAGATACTGAATATAGGTGGACCATATTCAGATTGTCAACTTAGTTTTCATTTTTACGCTGCGGAGTAATAAATACCGCCTTTGCAGGTAGAATACGTTCACCAATTCGACTCGTCACAGGGATTTTAGGAATAGGCAGTGGAAGCGAGACTGAAGCAGGGATTCTGAACATGGCCCTATGAATGCATAAACGGACCCTCTCTGCTTCTCCAAACACACGGAGCAATGCCACCTTCCTTTTCCCTTTCGACTGCCAAGAGAGCGTTCGCTCACACCACACCCTCGCCCTCCACCCATTCAGTAGACACCCCAGTCAAATAAAAAAGACTCGCGTTTTCACAAGCACCCATTAATTCCACCTCATCATCTTCTTCATTCGAGAGCCCAAATATGAACAGCAGCCGTACTAACGACCGTGGCGAATACTCCGTTGATCTAAGAACCTTAAAAAAAATTAAAATGTTGGTTGAAACTTTCGCTGGTCACTATAGATATATATATATATATATTTGTTGTACGGGTGTACCCCGCGTACTATTACCAGTTGTGATAGCTATCACGTGTGGTACACCTGAATAACGAATATATACACCATTAAAATGTGTATCCCAGCAAATACTCATTTTAATAATGAACTTGTGTTCATTGAGCGAGTATTCACCCTCCCCCTCTCTCCATCAAATGAACTCTGCGATTGTATGTGTTATTTGTTAATATTGTTAAATTTTGTTATGCTCATTAATTAATATGTCTTCATTGTTTTATTTCTTTTTGTGATTGGCTTTGTGCTGTTTTTGGACTATTTTAAATATATAAATATACGAGGGTAACACATGAGATCGGCCTGTTTTGGGGTTAACACCAATTGCAATTACGAAAATGGCCGGGTATATACTAGCCATCTAGCAGCATTGTCGGTCCCGGTGGCTGCATGGTTGAGTCCTCGCCTGCTAACCAGAGGGTCGCGGGTTCGAGTCCCGCCTAAGTGGGTGTTTTTCACCGCTCAGGACATGGTTATGTGTACTCGTCTGTTGTTAATTGTAGTTAATACCCCGATGTAAAGGCCAAAGGTGCTGTTTTCGGAGGTAATGGAAAATTTAAAAAAAATGTGACCTTATCATCTGACGTGTTTCCATGCAGTAAGCATCCTTGCATGTCAATGGTGAAGTCAATGTTTGGTGATCTTCACCCCCTGCTATACACCCTCGCGGTGGCTTGCAAGGTATTGGATGGAAGGCTTGGATGTAGATGTAGATGCTATATACCGTCCTCGATATCAAGTGGCGGCTAGTACAGTGAGTCTTCTGCTGGATCAACTATCGTGCGAAACGGGCTTAGGCGTAAATATTACCGCCCATATGCCCTCAAAGGTGTATATGACCTCAGCTGTCGGTCGCTTCCAGTAATAACAACAGCAACGGATAACCCTCACACCGAGTCGACCAAGTTCGCATGAAAGACAGACTCTAATAGGGAGAGACATACTTGGAAGGCGAGGCACTCTCTGGGCCCGTTGCAAGGTCGCGCCGCAGGCAAACCCCTCATCCTCCCCTCCCTCCATCCATTCATCGCTCATCCCCCCCGCGGCATTACCCCGTTCTCAGGACCTACGCTCTTTTCATCCGGTGTCGATATAAATAACTCGGCTTTTCCCCATACCGTAGGTGTTTCGACCCGGATCCCGCGGGGAAATTGCATTTTCGTCATAATTCGGTTGGATTCTCGCCAGATCACGTGGGCCGAGCGACCGAACTACGGCGTACTACAAATGCTATTCGCCAGGCGTCAGAGATTTCTCCAAGTCTCAAGCCTTCGTCGCACAATTGAGTCAACAAAGACATCTTATGACGTAACCCAGGTCGCGGACGGTGTGCATTCCTCTCCCAGGCCCGTCATCTTATTTCTGTTAGGAAAGTAATCGAGGGAAATCCTTCCACGGAAGAAAGGAAGATCGGCGAGGTGAAATGGAAATCCAAGGAGGATTGCTACATTGAAAGTGGCAGTTAAGTGGTTTTCATAATGAATAAAAATATCAGTCCAATAATGAGTTTTCATTGCTATATAAATGTCGAATAACACCTGATGACGTCATATAAAGTACAGGGATAAATTAAAGGATGACTATAAATCATTGAGGAAACATTAACAAGATTTTAACAGTTGCTCAATAACAAGAAAAAATATTAGTAAAACAGTATGAAGCTGAGGAATAGGAGTTAGGACCAATATTTTATTCTGGGAAAATACGTTGAAGATGTGGATTAATACTACAGATAGTTATAGTATACATATATACAAGTATAGCATAGTATAGTATATAAGTAAAAAATATACTAATGTATAAACAAGTATAGTACACTGTATAAGTATAATATGTAAGTAACGCCGTTTATGATTCTGTTATACGATACTAAACTCCCTTAATTTTCGTATTTCCTTACCCAAACCGGACATGGCGTTATTCAAACGATGTTTCTTGTACATGGGACCTAAAGGGTATAATTTATCACCTGTTCCATGTCTTAGTTAAAAAAACCCTGAATTCAAAAATGAAAAATATACGGTCTTGGTAGTTTGCTAAAGAAAGTCTAGAGAATGTTTTTTTGTTCCTATAATATTATTCATATATGCACTGTTAATTTTAATGCTGTATTTTCATTATAAATAAAGCATAACCTATTCTGTTGACGATGGTAGCCATTATTCAGGTTTAACTTTATGGCTACCTAAAGTTACTCCCTTGATTTACCTATGATGTTAAGTTGTAAGCTTCTGTGTGGACTAATAAAGAATTCATTATTATTATAAAGAGTGTATTCTTGTATTCAAGCAAGTAGGTACTCATGTACTTATCCAGATACTCCGAAGTAGCATCTGAAATGTATCCGATACCCATAAATAATTTTCAATAAAATAGTAATGTAATAATAAAATAGTAACGGCAAGTGAAAAATAATGAACCTTTCAACAATGAAGCGGTGACAGGAAAGCGCCAAGTAAATATAGATCTCTTCCACTCACATCTTAGGTGTTTGAACAGACTTCTTCTTGATACGAGGGTAGATCGGAAAGTAACGCACAATAATTTTTTTCTCCCCTGGTATTGCAGCTGGAATGTTGAAATTTCACGACGATATAATTTGAAGTTTGCGCTATAGAGGGTATTTTGTTTTCATGTGCAGCTCTAGCGAGAGAAGCCTGAACTATGAAACAAACATGGCACGCAAGTTACTGTCGTCCACGTGTGAAGAGCAGCGAAGTGTAGTTCGATATTTGCGGGCCAAAGGGCATTCAGTGAGTGAAATTCACAGGGACATGCGTGTTGTGTATGGGGACGACTGTCTGGACCGTAGCAATGTCTCCAGGTGGTGTGCATTCTCCCAAGAGGGCCGCATGAACCTTAGTGATTCGTCACGCTCAGAGCGGCCGGTAACAGTTTCAACTCCGCAGAATGTCCACGCCATTGAGGCAGCAATCTTGAAGGACTGGCGTGTGCACCAACGAACCTTATCGCAGACGTTCAACATTTCCTATGGTGCAGTGTACGACATTGTTAATGACTCGTTGAAATTCCGTAAAGTTAGTGCTCGCTGGGTGCCTAAGAACCTGACAGACAACCACAAGGGCCAGCCCGTCCCCATGTTGCTGCTCCTGTTCGTGAGAAACTCGCCAAATTTGGGTGGGAGCTGCTCCAGCATCCACCACACAGTCCGGACCTGGTACCATCTGACTTTCATCTGTTTGGTCCCATGAAGAAATTTCTGGCCGGCCAACACTTTGCAACAATTGCGGAAGTGCAATCAGCAGTCCGCAGATGGCTATACTCCCAACAAACGGACTTCTACGAACAGGGCATATTGAAACTGGTACCACAATGGGAGAAATGCGTTGAGAAAATTGGTGACTATGTAGAAAAGTAGGTTAAAGATGCAAGTTGATTTGTGATTTGTTTGGTTTTGGTTAATATTAAACTTTTTGGGAAAAAAATTATTGTGCGTTACTTTCCGATCTGCCCTCGTAGTAGAGTATTTCTAGAGATGTTCATGCAACATTCTTAGATTTTAAAAAAGCAATATGCTATGTTCCTCATAGTAAATTAATCTTGAAGTTAAGATAGTTTTGGGATAAACAAATATGTGATGAATGTGGTCTGGAGCAGAGGGACGTTATAGATTGTATCATGTTCTACATAATCAAAGTCATATCCGAAGTCCATCGAGGATGCGTAATGGGTTCCCTTCTATGCTTTATGAATGTACACCAATAATATAGGTTCCGTAGTGTGAGTTAAACTAGGACTTTATTTTCTGAAGACGAGGTTGTAATATGTATTTAGAATGAAATGATAGAAAATCACTCAGTAGGGATCTGGATAAAATTACGGTTCTGATAAGTTAAATTGACGCTAAAACTAAACCAAAATGAAGTGTGTAGCAACAATTTTTGAAAACTTAATAATTCACTAGAGCGATCCTATAACATCACTAAAACCTTAGTCTATATCGTTGAATCCGTGAAGTACTAAGTGTTACAATTGCTAAAGTTTATCGTGGGGAAAAGACTTTCAGGAGATAGCCGGTTAAGTCAATAAAGAGACAAATGGACAAATGACGTGAAGATAAAAGAGCGATGCTAATTTTCACTTAACAGGCTTACATTTTTGTGCTTTTTCTTTTCTTTTGCTTACATTTTTCTTGCACAATGTCTTAACATTAACTCATGTAAGCTATGGGAATTATAAATTCATGAAGTTATACAAATTTCTGAAAAGTGAAATTCTGCAAGCCAATTCTGGGCCACAAAGGGAATTTTAAAATAAAATTCAACTTAAATAAAATTTCCAAGGAGAATCGACGTACCTACATTTGGAAATTTACTATTATTTCCACTTTGGCTCTATTGCTATGCGCGCAGCGGCACTTTCATTTTAACATCGCCGTTTCTAAGTGACGACAAATTGAATAAAGACTCATTAAGTAACACTCAACCACGAGTAGCTTGCATTTGCCGATGGAAAAGATACATAGATAACATTTTAAAAGAATGCACTCGCAGGAAATCATTCTGCACGTTATTTGGCCATCAATAGCAATAAATAATATAAAATTATGTAAGAAAATGTGGAACAGATACTATATTTAGGCCACAATTTTGTGGTATATCCCCTAATTAAACCAAATATACAAGAGATGTAGCCATTAGTATAAACTTTTGGAAAGGGGCAATAGATCTCCGAATATCCTAGATCGATTTTCCGAGAGATCAGACAGTGTGAGACATCACCGATGATTATCAAACCTTACAGCCCTGTATTTTGATTTCCCTATATACGTTTCTCTTTAAATCTTTCAGGTATTCGTATCCCTTGAAAATAGTTCACTAAAATTTACAACCACTGCTGGGGAAAAGTTTCTTCACTACTGCAATGGAGTGATGAGGTACACATCTTTCGAAAGATAACATTATAAACCACTCGACAAGATCCATTTTCCAAAGCATTATTATCTCGAGTGCGGTTCTTACTACGTGCATTAAACTGTGTTTTAAGTATGGCGAAGGCTTATCAATTTGAGTCACTTTGACTCATAATGATAAGCCAACTCGTTGCCGTAAGCGATGAATTACAGTTTTTTAGAGTGTAAAATATATTAAAAGAATAAACGCCTTCAAAATTAGGAAAGGTGGATAACGAAAATGAAACGGAGAAAATGAGGAATAAGAAAGTACGTAGGAATTCTTAATACACAACGTTCTGTACACGGCACCCAAAGATGAACTGGTAAAAGAAAAACTCGAGGTAGCGTATTTGTCAGGCATATGAAGTTAAAAAAATATGCATGGGTAATCTAGAAAAAGGAAGGTAATTTAGCAGGAGAAATGCCGAAGTGAACATCGGGGATAACTACCAAGAAGTATATAGTATAAGTCGGAAAATTAGAAAAACAATGAGAGGTGATGATTCTTACTAGGGCCGTTCCAAGCACAATGTATCGAATGGCCGAATAATTACAGGTTTCTTCCATTTGTGAGTTGCCTTAAATCTAGACTAGTACTCCCAATTTGAAAAATAACAACACGAATAGGTGTTTCTACGTGGATTTAAGACTATTTTACACTGTACTTGTCACAGTGACTGGAGTATGGAGAGATGCGTAGCGGTAATTGCATAGCATAAGGCTACGAATTGCAAATGCTTGGACGACTGCATAGATCTTGTTGGATGTTTGCATGCATTCCTGGTGATCTTCACCCCTGCCTCACACCCTAGCGGTGGCTTGCAGGGTAATTCGTAGATGTCGATGCTGATGATCTCTTGTAACTCTGCTCTCTTCCCACACATTCATCCTTGCAATTTACACGATTCAAAGCAGCTTAAAATGTTTCAACTAGTTGGTTAACGTTACATCTGATCTACATCTACATAATACCCTGAAAGAGCCACCATCAAGGTGTGTGGCAGGGGGTGAATTCTCACCAAACATGCACTACATATCATGCATAAAAAAGGATTGATTAGTATTAATATACTGTTCTATACTACTCTATTTAAAAAAGATAAAAATAACAAAAAAGCATGCAAAACCATGCTATTAGTTGGGTTAGCTTTAAGTCCTCGTACCAACATGCTGCTACCAATGCTATCCATTGCTACACTCGTATTGGATATATTTACCGTTATTCATATCCCTAATTTTACGAGGAGAAAAGTATATTTTGAATCTGTCGGTTAGGCAATCAATTTCCCTAATTTTGTGATTATGGTCCAGTCTACCATAGTAAATTGGGATTCGCAAAATATTTTTAACATCATCACTGACGTGATATGGTCTTAGAATTTGTTTAAGAGATCAAGTATAAACTTCAACCTGTGATCTCACAATGAGGCGTGGACCACGAATGGAGGCGAGACAATAAGACAAAAGTTAAACGTCCTTCATAATTAAACGGCCAACACTCATGTGCTGAAATGCCGAAGAATAGGCTAAATTGGAGGAGTGAATTGCAAAGAGCACGAGGGTAGAAGCACCAAAACAGGTTCCGCAACAGAAATTGAGGAAGAAGGCTGAAGCGATCCCACGACCGCGGGACACGAAGGAGGGGAGGGAGAGGGAGGGGTGGGAATCCAACGGTACTTCGCGTTCCACGTCAGAAAGCAGACGTCACAAACTGGAGAGCTCAGTCGATATGCGCGGAAGCCCATCGTAAAAGGAGGCATTTCCTCAACATGGCTCGTTGGTCTAGGGGTATGATTCTCGCTTCGGGTGCGAGAGGTCCCGGGTTCAAATCCCGGACGAGCCCAAGTTTTTTTCATTTTACGAATGCAATCCATTGGAACGACGATTAACAAAATGATATTATCAGCGGCTTTTCGCCAACCTTGGTCGTAATATTATTTCACCTTCAAATAGGTCGAAAATATTTACTGACCTTGTCATTATATTACTTCGAGGGGCTTTATAATTTACTTTTAAGATTCTCCAAAAAAAATTATATAATCCTTTAAATCGTACGAAATTTTCAGAAATTACATATAAACAAGTTGCCTTTTAAGCAATATTCAATACTTGAAGCAATATTCAATATAAGTCGAATTGTGGAGAATTCATCTAAAAAATTGATAACCGAAAATTTAGTGGCTATATATTTTCATCAAATACCAAAGTGTAAACAAGAGCTAAGTCATAAATGTTACAAAAACGTCATTTCCTTTCGAGGAATGGTGTTCGCGGGAAAACTGATTAAGATATATCTCCTACAAGAACCTTGAATGGAAATCATTTCGTCCTCTAATACCTCATCCTCTAAAAACTCTTGATAGCATGATAACAAACTATTTTACCACCATCTGGGCAGTCTTGCTGGTGACAAAATATTTACGTCAACGTGTGAATTTTTAGAGTCATAGGTAACTTTACCAAAAACATATAGAGGCTGCTAAAAGGCATATAACTAATGTTAATTAAAAGTAACCAAAATAAATAACTTTTAATGATGATTTTTAAGGAGGTAATTACTTATATGTAGAGCTGAAAAGTTATACTTATATTTATTACTTATATGCTGAAAAGTTCTGTTACCTTGGAAGGCAAGTAGCGAACGACGGACGAAGCAAGAAAGAAATACCAGAATAGCCCAGGCGAAGAGAGCATTCTATCACAAGAAGAATTTACTTCCAGCTGGAAATATAAGCGTAGAAGTAAGGAAACAATTCATTATAACGTACATCTGGAGTGTGTTTCTCTTTGGCAATGAGGCATGGACGATGAGAGCAGTGGAGAAGAAAAGGGTGGAAGCATTCGAAAGCATGTGGAAGCATGTGGTGCTACAAAATAATGATGAAGATCAAATGGATAGACCGAGTAAGTAACAAGGAAATCCTAAGAAGAGTGGGAGAAAAGAGAAGTCTGCTGACAACTCTAAAAAGAAGAAAGGACAACTTAATCAGCCACATCTTGAGACAAGATGGCCTGATGAAGACTATCGCCGAGAGACAAGTAGAAGGGAAGAATGGCAAAGGAAGGCCTCGTGCGAGATATATGGAACAAGTGATGAAGGATGTGAAAGAGGAGAAATACGTAAATATAAAGAGATTAGCCGATAGAAGGACTAAGTGGAGAGCTTCGTCAAACAAATTTGAAGGTGATGATGAATTACTTATATACATTTAGGTGGACGAATAATTAGATTTTTACTTCAGATTAAATTGAAAACTGTTTTGTTAAATATATATTCCCTTCACATGCAAGCGAAATGATCAAACGATGGTGTTCATTGATTCATTGAAATTTATCACCATACCTTATACAACTATTTATCATATACAAACAATATTGGGGGATCAAAATTTGCCTGAGCACATATAACTGTTTATTCATAGAATGTATTTATAACAATTGAGACGCGAAGAGGAAAATTTATGGCAATGGACTGGTTAAGCTACATTAAGTTACTAAAGACTAGGACCGAAAAATATACGCATGCAATTTACTTACATAATTTACTCTGGAATAAATCAAATACTTGGATTAGCATAACAAATTAATATTGGAGCCAGATTTTTAAAAAGTAAGTAAATATCGCATTAAAAATTAAAAATACAATCATCGCGTTATTTGG
Organism: Platycnemis pennipes; assembly: GCA_933228895.1. NCBI lineage: Eukaryota > Metazoa > Arthropoda > Insecta > Odonata > Platycnemididae > Platycnemis > Platycnemis pennipes. The sequence continues at coordinate 131,246,522 of OW121851.1, read as the reverse complement.
CTGGGGCCATCCTAGATAATAAAGGGGTGCTGGAGATGGATAAAGGCAAGAAAGAATCTACGTGGAAAAATTAATCAATCGGACAGCTCGGATAGTTGATTGTTCCTCTTTGTACCCTTGACAAGCCATAGGAATCAATATCCGACAGAAAAGTTGGAATCATTAATCGTTAGTGAACGCTGTATTCGGACCTTTGAAACGGATTCAACAAGACGCAGGTTTGCGAGGAGATGGGAATTTTCAGGAAGAAATTATAGTTTTTATTCAGAAAACCAAATGCAACCGATATATTTTATGGTAAAGATTTTGTATCTCCACCCTCTAAAAACATATCTTCAAGGGTCAACTCCTGTCTCCTGTTATAAATGATATTAGGCTATTTCCTGACTCAAAATAGTTCTATTCAAACCTAAAAATACTGAAATGCCATTAGCAAATATGAAATGTCAACCAATATGAAAAAAAAAATTTCCCCTATAAATGCCTCATCCTGCTGAAAAATTCGCAACAGTGCCGTAAAATTCATTATGAAATCCCATGTTCCACAGAATGTGTTAGAAATAGAACTCGGTAAAAGGGACGCTTCCTGAGGAAAAAATGGTGGACTGTCTACTTCGTCAAACTTTGCATTATCCCAGGAATAGCGTAGCGTCTTTCCTTGGCCCTACCACCGAACAATGGCTGAACCAACAGGTAAATACCCTGCCTTTACAATCATCGAAGGCAATCACTACGGCAGAATTCCACAGAAAAAAAATTCATTCGCCTTCACCGGGACCCGATCTCGTATCCCCTCATTTCCTGCCAGGTACTTTAAACAAGTTAAACAAAAGTTGAAGTTCAGACAAGTTGAGCATCTTTAAAGAAGAGAAAATGGAGCTATCAGTTACTTAGGTAGTACCTTAGAGGAAAGGATGTATAGCAACAATGAAGTCAGAATAATAATTGCGTTAGCAAAAGAAGCTTTTACTCGTAGGCGAGAACTAATCACAAGGCAGTAGAGTACGGACATGAAAATAAACTAGTCGTCTTTTCTCAGCGCCCATATTCAAACGTCTGATATGGAGCGTGGGACTCTATGGTGTAGAAACGAGGACTTTTAGAAAATAAGATAAAGATAGACTTAGGGGCTTAAGAGGTGTGGGTAAGGAGGAGGATGGAGAAAGTAACATGACTTGAAAGGACGGACGATGAAGTTGTGAAGTTGTTAGGAGAGGAAATAAGTTTGATTGAGGGAATTAAAGGTTGAAGGTGAGGATGGAGTTATTAATAAAGGGAGAGTGTGGTTTGAAAGACGTGATTGAGGGAAGAAGTTTGGCCAAGCGGGGCAGAGGGAGGAGACGATGGAGTATTATGGATATAATAATGTGAGACAGGAGGAGAATGAGGGGCTGAATGAGGGACATCTGGTGAAATGCAGAGATGGAGGGAGGATTTGAATGCCCATTTTATCCTATCTTCATCGGCTGGAAACTATTAATAATACAGGTGACAGGAGTTATTTCGCACGAAAAGAATTTCACCGAATAAGAAGCCTTGTGTCTATCACTTTAGGACTAGGATAATATCATGAGAGGGATCCTAGACAGCGTCCACCGAGCGCGTGACTACTTGGACGTGTATTTACAAAAGGTACAAAAAAAATACGAGCCGCACCGAGCGAATGCGTCTCTTGCTCCCTCGGAGAGCGCACGCTTTAATCCGCGCAATGCGCCGCTGGTGCACGCCACTGAGGGCAGCGCGGTGCTCGCTCGTCGCGGCACAAGTGCACCGGAGACAAAGGAAGGCGGGGAATGGGGGAAAAAAAGAAAAAACGTCACCGTCCCCGCGGAGGGAGGAAGGGGGGCCGAACAACATAAACTAATGGAAAACGATGATGACTCGGGATTGGAAAATCGGAACGTGAGAATCACAATGGGCGAATGAAATGAAAGGGAGCCTAAGGGGAGGGGGGGAGCGGTGGGTGGGGTTAGAAGGGGGAGGGTGGGCTCTGAGGGGAGGCAAAGCACGGAATGATTGGAAAAGCGGCGGGAAAAAAATGGTGATAGAGGAGAGAAATGGCGGGACACGGGTCCACGGTGGGCAAAACTGGAAGATTACAAGAGTATGGAAATTTCGTGTCCGCGCGCGATGGGTCCCTTGGAGAAGAGAAGTGCGGAGGGAGGGGGTGGGAAATTGGCGTAGGGGAGGGAGGGAGGGGGAACGGAGGATGGGGTGGGAAAGGGACAAGGGAGGGCTTAGAGAGGAAAGTGGAAATGGAGACGATTGTTGGAGAGCGGTGCTCAGGGGTGTGTCTGAGATCGGGTTGGGTGTGGAGGGTGCGGGGAAAGACGCGAGTCCTGAGTGTGTGCGAGAGGACGCGGCCTTGAGCGAACCCTTGATTGTTGTGTCTCCACGGTTTCTCTCCCTATCGACGAAAATAAAACAAGGAGCCAGTAAATGAATTCCCCACGCCCATTTTCCAACGGATAGAAACCGAAGACGCAGCAAAGTGGAGAGGGGGAAAATAAAAAAAATAAAAAAAAACAGATGCGGATAGAAAGTGCACCTAGGTGCTGGAGTGAGCGTATGCACGTTTACGCTCTATGTGCGTGCGTGTTTATGCGAATGTATATTTCGAGGGTCGAGAGAAATGAAATCAAGGGCCCTTTCGGCTAAAATTCTTGCCCCTTTCTCTGCCAGGCAAAACTTTTATGGTGATTGGGAGGACTGAAATGGTATGTTAAGCCTTTGGAAACGAAACGTATTTGAAATTTTTTTATCGCACTGGTCTGGAAAATCGAGGGATGAAGGGGTGAAGGGAGGAGCGTAAATATGGTCAGTGGAGCATAAAAAAAATGAATATGTGCACGTTAGAGGAATGAGCGCAATACGAGAGGAGAGTAGATTGCATAGATTGGAAGGGAGGTGTATATAGATTAGTACAAGCTGAGCTGACATTATCAGATTTATGAGGAAGATTGGAAAAAATTGAACAACCTTTAGGCAAAGAATGACGAAAATCGAAAAAAAAGCTTGAAATCTAGATAACGGCGATGTGAATTCGTTTCTCTTTTGTTCACGGGCTTCCATTATTTACTTTTGGGAAAAATCGGATTCATATCATATCAGAAAGGATCCGAAGCTCACATTGATTACCTCTGCGTATCAAAAAAAAGACAAATTTTATGATTAACTATCTTTGCTGGGCATTCATGTGAGATACTGCCGGATGCGAAAAAAAAGCTTTTAAAAGAAGAAATATTGGCATTACAGGCAGTAGACGACAGGAACACTATAAGTTCTAACCATACCTGCTGAGCAATGAGTGAATTATAATTTTGGATGTTGAAAAAAAGCAGCATATCTCAAAATATGAAGCACTACATCTACATCTACACGATACCCTGCAAGCCACCGCTAGGGTGTGTGGCAGGGGGTGAAGGTCACCAAGCATGCACTACTAACATGCAAGCAAGCAACTAAAGGGTCTCATGCAACTAGATTGTTGGTATCTATAGTATTTGAGGGGTTAATACATGCATCATGCACTACAGAATACTCTAAAATATTTCCCCTACCTATCCCTTTCCTATGCTGCCTATTCTGTTCTCTTATAGTACGGGGGAAAAATGCCATTTTGAATTACTTTAATTAGTTGAATTAGATTAATTCAATAGCACTTAGTTATTAAGTCAAAGATTTCTCAAGATTATTTAAGGATACTAGAAGGCTGTTATCACGGAGATTGTGCAGTCCTTTCCACGTTCAAAGCAACAATTAAATATAAAATGCTAAAATTCAGCTGAGAGAAATATATGTATGTACCTATATATTTACAAACTCTTCTCGACAAAGGGAACAAGACGCTTTAGAGTCAAAGCGCCAACACAGATTATAACGACGTTAGATAATCAGTAAGCTTATGACTCAATGCCGCACCAAAGAACGTATGCCTACTTCAACTATTCAAGACTTACAAACTGTTCAACTCGTCGAGATCAATTTGACAGTCATGATTTTATTTCTCCTCTTCCTCCTGATTACTATTGAAATCATCCTTTAATTCTAAATGTCACTTTCAAGAGGATTCAAGGAATAAATTAACCAATATTTATACCAAATTAACCAATGGTTATCGTCTAATTTGCTAAAACACATTGATAGGAAAATTATTTGCTAAAAAAGTTTAGAAAGAATCCAAACAACAAGAACTTAGAACATGCCTACAAAAAATGTAGAAATAATCTTAGAGAGAAACTGAGGACAGCATTTGATAATTATTATACGCAAAAATTTCAACTATCTTCTGGGAACTCCAGGGAACAATGGGAAATTTTTAGAGAGTTAACTGGTGAGTTTAAAAAATCCTCCTTAAAAATTACCTTGGAAGAAAATGGAAATTGGGTTACTGAAGAGGCTGAGTTAGCTAATAAATTTAATGAGTATTTCACCAGTTCGTTCAAGGAAAGCACGTCAAATAGCGATGGCATTTCTCGATTTATAAGAAGTATCTATTCCACTGTAAATATAGGTAATTCTATGTTTTTTGATCCTGTTTCTCCGAATGAAATAGTATCTATAGTTAAATCTCTTCCTTCAAAAAAAGCACCTGGAATAGATGGATTCAATACTACATTACTGAAACTAATCATTGATGTCATCGCTCCCATTCTCTGCCATCTTTATAATTTAAGTTTTATGAAAGGGATCTTCCCCGATGCTTTAAAAAAGGCTGTTGTTAAACCTCTCTTTAAAAAAGGAGGACGCCATGATATAAAGAACTATAGACCTATCTCACTTTTGTCCATATTTTCAAACATTCTTGAGAAGCTTGTTAAATTAAGATTGGTTAAATTTTTGGAAAAAAATAATTTACTTAGTGGAAATCAGTTTGGTTTCAGATCTGGAAGAAGCACTGAAGATGCTCTTCAAAATTTTATGAGTTGCGTATTTACATCTGTCAATGAAAATAAACGAACATCTGGTCTTTTCATTGATATCTCGAAAGCTTTCGATACACTGGACCATGATATTCTATTATTCAAATTGTCTTCAGTTGGTGTTCGGGGCTTAACATATGAATGGTTCAAAAGTTACCTGACCAACAGGTCACAATGTGTTTCGATTAATCATCATTACAGTGATTTTATATATATTACCTCTGGTGTACCTCAGGGTTCAGTCTTAGGCCCTGTATTGTTTTTGGTATATATTAATGACCTTTGCTGCCACGATTTTCGTGGTCAGGTTACTGCCTTTGCGGATGATTTTGCACTGTGTTACAGTAATTTGACATGGGAATGTCTTAGATACGATATGCAAAATGACTTAAATTACTTAAGATTATGGTTTTTCTATAACAAATTATCCATGAATGTACAGAAAACTAAATTATTGTGTTTTGATATTTGAAATCCCTCTTCAATTGAATGGAATCTACTTTTCCATGATTTTAACTGTGATTTAACCAACTGTAAAAATTGTGTACCAGTGCTTAAAGTTAATACATTTGGTTATCTTGGAGTAATTTTGGACCATACACTGAAATGGCACCACCATTTGTTTAATATAAAAAAGTATCTGCGATGTCAAACTGCAAAATTTTATTTCATCCGCAACAAGTGTGAAACGAATAATTTAAAGATTTTTTATAATGCTCTAGTAAATTCTAAGCTTAATTATGGCATATCAGTGTGGGGTGGTGCTTATCAAAATGCAATTAGACCGGTGGTAAACTTACAAAAAAGTATTATAAGAATCATCACGAAGAAAAAACGCCACCATCCAAGTTTTCCTCTATTTTTTGGTCTAAGGTTGCTCCCTGTTAGACATTTGTATATATATAAAGTTTTACGTATCTTCTTTGTCAGAAGTGGCGATATATCTGCACTTACTTTTAAACCACATATTGGAGGAGGAAATAGGAGGCTTTTAGTTCCTTTACCCAAGCCTAATATTTCGATTTTTAAAAGATGTTTTCTTTATATTGGCCCTAAATCATTCAACGAACTTCTGTGCCCACTTAAAACAAAGTCAAGTTTACCTACCTTCCTTAATAATTTAAAACATTGGCTCCTTAGTTTCGAAAATGTGGAATACTTATTAATGTAGCTATTTTGCTTTGCTCAACTTTGATCTACTGATTTGAATTATTCTGTATTCTTGTATTATAACCTTTTTTACTCTATTTTGGAATATTCTGTATTCTTGTATTATAACCGTTTTGATCTTCCTAAATGTTCTATATATATATATGTGTATATGTATATATTGTGCTAATTTTTGTTCTCAATTTATCCATATTTTTGGTTACATTTTGTTAAATTTTCTTATTTTTTATATTATTATTACGCCTTGTTTTGGAATGTTAAGCATTTAAATTCTAACACTTTAGTTTCCGATGGTAGCTTTTTTCAGGTTGATCCTTGTAAGCTACCTAAAGCTCAATTATTTATTCATTGTACAAATTATGTATGAGTTTTGAGCATTAAATATCTATCTATCTATCTATCTAATAACAAATCGTTTCCCTATTTTTCTCATTATTGTCAAAAGGACCAATCATTTTCTCAAGTTTCTTAAGATTCCTCCCTATTATCTAAACGTACAGGAAAACTACCGAAGCTTCCCTTTTGATCTTACATCCCGACTTGGATATTTATATCGATGCTGTGTTAAATGTGTGTGCGACATGCGTTAGCATTAGACCGCGGTAGAGATGGTTAGGAAAATTCAAAAGAGATGGAAATGGAGAAGCGTAAAAATCAGGAATCAATGATAAGCCAATAAAGCTACGTGTCTAATATTCTTCAAGGAATGAGAGTCACTGGCATTGTAAATTATAAAATGATCACCAAAGAGTCATGTGGAGTGGAAGAATATTTCACTCATGCCGTTTCTCTTAGAATAAAACGGTCTTTGTGGAAAGTGTGTGTTCAAAATGCGTGGGAATTGATAAGTGTTATTGATTGACGAAGGGAAGAAAATATTACAAAAATCGTTAAAATAGAGCGCTGAATCATCCACTTTTTAAACAGAAAATTAAAGGTATTTGAGATGAGGGTGTTGGAAGTAAGGAGAGGTAATAGTAAGCTGGGAAGCGAGGTGTATAAAGGAAGAAAAAAAGAAACTTGCATGGAAAAATGAGGAGGAACATGCATTGAATGGAAAATGTGCGACAACGTAGCTAAAAACAAAAGGGAATGATAGAGGGGAGATTGCAAGATAGGCGTGGACGGGCGTAAGGAATAACTTGCGTATTTTAGAACGGAATATATAATTTAAATCTAAAACTATGATAATGAAGAGAGCTATCTGAAATCCGATTAAAACTAGTGCTAAACCAAAATGATTGTAATCCGTTTTGAAAGAATGGTGTTAACATTGGTTTTCCATTATTTCCTACGCACAGCTACACTTTTGCCATTAATAAAAATGGCTTGCCAATATGTGGCTGTCATATTACCTAAAGTAATTGGCTAAATTTAAGTTATTCGCCTATATAAACCATACCCAGCTTACCTTGGCATCTCACCCGTAAAACAAATACGTTTACAGTAATCCAGTAAAGAAATCTGGCGAGACACCTCGGAATGATTTAGAAATATATGAAAAAAATCTTCATTATTTCATAGCCAAGTACATGGCGCCTCCACAGAAGGGATCTACGATTATTCAAATATTTTACTGATACGCAACAATGTCACTAGTGCAAAGGACTTATCTGTACTTGCGAAAATTCCTGTTCACTGTTCCAGGATAACCCTAGGGAACGAAAGGTTCTATTTAGCCTATCAAATAAATCTCGTGTCCTTGTGGCATCAACAGGGCCTGATCCCATCGGGGCAACAATAAAATAGAAAGGGGTCAAAACTCACCAACTTACACTTTTCATTCAAACACGTGACGCGCGAAATAAGAAGAAACAGCGACAAATTGCCACTGCAAGACTCCACCAATGGGTCCGGAACCGGATACGTTAGCGGAGTGGGCAACGTGGCCCCGATTGTCGTTAAAATTAGCCCAAGAACCGGCGAGGATACGATAGCAGGGTGATACATGCAGATATGAACCAAGGGCATGTGCGAGAGGGATCATATGATGTCGACATTCCTTTAGCACCTAACTCACATATTTTAAAAGTCCTTCTTTCCTCGTACAATTAGAGATATGAATAGCTGTAAATATATCCAATTGTATAAATACAAATGTATCAATGGAGAGCATATGCAGTTGCATGCTGGTATAAGGACTTAAGCTAACCCAACTAACAGCATGTTTTTGAATACTTGTTTTGCTATTTTTATTTTTTTTAATTGTGAAATTTAGATTGGAATGTAATCACTAATCCTTTTTATGTACCTATGTTATGTAATGTTTGTTTGATGTGAATTCACCCCCTACCACACACTTGTATGGGGGCTTGCAGGGTATTATGTAGACGTAGATGTAGATTTTAATGTGATTTTGATGTAGATTGATATGTTACATACTGGAAAAAAAGAATCGGATTAACTCTGCGGGGAAAACTTCCTGAGGCCTACTTAGAAAACTGCCGATGATTTCAGATACGTTGATTGATATAAGTGAAGACTAATTCAGAGTAGAATAATACGTATTGAAACGTTAAATTGATGTGATTCCTTGAGCTAAGCCGTAAACCATAAGGGCGATAACATATTTAGGAATACAGAGCGGATGGTAATGCACCTTCATAGCCGCGAGGTGGCGGAAGGAAAATACATACTTTAATTGCCCTATACCATTTTTCCTGGTTAAGCTCCAGTGTCCAGCAATCCATCCTTTCTATGCATATTAGGCAGTTGTTCGCACTAATTTGGAAGGAAATCGTACTCAATACACTCAATAGATGTTCAAAAAATACATTTGTGATAATAATATTCTTTTACTTCATCCGAAAACCTAAATGAATTTCCAAAACAACGTTATACAATTTAATCAATTAATCAAAAATAGCTTAACACGTTGAGAATAACACTGTTACCGAAGGCTGACGCCTTTTAACTGTTCCCAAATTGTATTAAGGAATTCGATGTTTATTAATTATGATTGTAATGATATCTAAAGCAGTTCTGTGTTAAGATTTCAGTAAAGTCCGCCAGTGATCATAAAATCACATCTCATGCCCAAAACCGTATAACCGACAGAAAGTTAGGGTATTATATAAGTCGTAGAATATAATGCAATGGAAAGAATTCAATTTCTATCAAATCATCAAAGGATGGCCAAGAGAGCAGAAACGTAACGAGATTCGGGGCAGGACAGAATTCGCACGAGCGAACGAGTTCCTCATCAATCGAGACAAATGAGTAAACCGCCCCTTTCCCCCATGGATGAAGAGGGTGGGTTTCTCTCACGGCGAAAGTGGGCGCTCGTGAAATGCGGCGAAGGGTAGAAAGAGGGAATTTGAAGGGTGGCGGTGGCAGCAGGAGGGCTGGTTGAACAAACAGAGAGGCTGATTCGCGCGACCAAGACTCGAGAAATCATTTAGGCGAGGACTTTTCGCTTCTCTCCCCAATGGCAGACAGCAGCGCGTTCCTGCGACACGGCACGGCTTGGAAGCGGGAATAGAGTGGGGGCCGACGGCCGCGAACGTGTCTTCCCGTCGGGAGGATCGAGGAAGGTGAACGCGAGAAACGTGTGCGATTGAGAGCTAACGATAGGACGGAGGGGGAGAGGAGGATGCTGGGGATGTAGGGGAGCGGTGGGTAGGTGGAAAAGTGAGGACCCCCGTGGAGCAGAGGACGGACGGAATAACTGGCCAAACTAGGTCAAGGGGTCGTAAATCGCGGCAAAAGAATGAATAAAAATGTGGAGGGAAAACATTTTAAAATCCGCAGACCGAGCTGGCCTTCGGAAAATCATAAAGAAAACGCACACACCACAGGAGGTCCGTTTGTGTAAAGCATACCGAAAGAAGAATGGGTGAACTTCGCCCGGCCGGCGTGGGGGAAGTAGAATTCTGAAAACTAGACGGAACGATGGATGGAGAGGTTAAGAAGAGAATTGGGGGAAGGTGGTAGGCAAAGGGTGGGGTTGGCAGTGAGTCCGCAGAATATAAGACCGGAAATTACGTTTTCCCGGACCGCGGAAAGAGGCACCTTACAAAGTGTGGAAGGGCACGCCCGGCGGTCGGCTCGGAAACTGAAGCGAACGCCCGTCGGAGCACTTTTGTTCGAATACCTTTCGAAATATGTTGGTTTAATGCCGGGGCCCATTCCGCACAAAGTGAGGCCCGTGCAAGATTCTCGCCATTTCCATCTTTCCGCCTCCTTTCCCTTCCACAAGAAAAAGAGAAAAATCGTCCGGACCGTTCCGAGTCTCCCACGCGCGAGTTCCAAATCCCTCAATCACTATCAATATGCTACCCCCTCCCCCCTCCGATACGGTGGGAGGCTGGGGGGGAGGGGAAGGGGAGGGGAGGGAGGGCGGGTGGGAATGGATCGCTACCGAAAGGAAACCGGAGAGTGGAATTTGATTCCCACGTGTCTATTTCGAGAGCGTAAAGAATGGGGATTTGAATCCATCAAAAGCGTTAAACCTTTTGAAGTTACTTTATTGGATTTAAATGGAATATCAGAGGCAATAAACAGTCGCCAGAAATGGAATTTGAAAATCTCTCGTTTCCGAAGAGATTAAAAGTTGACTTAGTACCATAGGGTCCTCCACTGATCGGAGTTATTTTTAAAGAAGGAATCTGCGCAAATAGTTAAATTAGATTCGGACTACATCTGAATATGAAATACTGAAAGTGGATGCACAAAACGTAGCTGATGCTGAATGCATGAAGATTTTCAATTCCACAGTAAACTTTAATATACAGCCAACGGAACTTTAAACATAGTAGCTTTCGACTTCGACCGCCACTCACAGAGTGGTGTCCCTTTCTAAGCTTTTTTTCACGTCACAATTGAGAAACATCATAAAAAATGTCCCACTCTTTGCGAGTAACGCTTTTTCTCCAAAGAAATGTGACAAATACTCCTCTGATATCGGATTTATAAGCCAAAAGTACAACCTGTTGCCTGGAATGAAATTATTTCATAGTTAATACTACAATATATATTTAACATCAACAATTCACTCAATCACATTAAGTGAATTAATCCGTTCTTCATAATGCTCTATTACAGTTGACCGATAGACTACGTAGTGCAGAAGTAGAAACTTTGTTTACCATAGCACGAGGTTTTATAAAGTATACCAAACAGCAAGGATGAGAGTAGAGGCTATAATTAAAAGTAAAATGAAATATGTATCTTAGCCGATTCTCACTTTACGACGATTCTAAACAACACAGAATGAATTAAAAACAGAATGCCCTACAACGCTTACTCACTCAATCTCTAACCGAATGCATTCTCCAAAACATCTGTCCAGCACGCCGATTACAGGCCATAAATCCATCACATGGCATCCAAGCATGCATGGTTGCTACGAAGACACCGCGTCTTGTCAATGGGTAAACTATGATGTCAAGCACATGATTGAGAACGCTTCATCTTTATGCACGACTAAGCAGTCCTATACATTGAGACATTTATAAGCACTGTAAAAAGGCAGGTTTTAGGCATGAGATTACCTGGCATTACCCGTCCATTTCCTTATATAGTAGAAATCAACCAATGCATCAATTTTAGGAATGACAACGGTCGCGAGTAAAAAGTGACATATTTGATGCCTATTGATACTGAAAATAATCCGGATAAACAACATTTTGCAGGGTATCAGATGCGAGGAGGAAAAAGGGGGGGAGATACATAGTGGGTGGAATTTTATGAGCATCTGATTTTTATAATTTCAGTTTCATAAAATACTCAAAATAACTAAATTTTGGCAAAGCTCCGTATAACGGCATTGCAAAATTAAGACAATTGCAGAGTTTTCATGTGCTCAAATCACTGGAAAGAATTAGCTCAAATAGTCTTTTTATTCTGGGTGTTGAACAGTACCCTACTTGAGCTTGGGTCTACCCAAAAAAATATTTAAAGTGTGTATTGGAACCTGCCAAATAACAGCAAAAAAATTGCTCTCGAGAAGTTGGAGCCATTCACGGAAGCCCTTTCAACAGAGACGGATTTTCTTTTCAGCAGACAGAATCCTTGACAGAATAAGCCGATGTAAATGCATCCCAAACATTGATTTCGCAACGAGAAAGCCATCCATCTACAAGAGCATCCGAATTCTTTTGTAGTCATCAGCTTATCAGGGTATTCATTCTGTAAACTCTTAAGAGTTCGAAGCAACGCCTGTTTATCGTTTTGCGACGACATCTTAACCCATATTCCTCGCCTCCTTTTCAAGAAGTTAAAAATCATATTAATTGGCCCGTAAAGTATACTAATGTATGCTCCAGCAATTACTTTACTTAGCACAAATATAAAAAAGTATCAATGGAAAGGAAAAAGACTATACTTGATAATATTGATCTTTAAAATCGACTTTGTGCAAGTTTTGATGCTTCTTCAACAGCTCTCAGCCAAAGTTCAAAATTGGTAACGGCTTTCGGGCGTTCCTCCGCGTCGTGTGTTGTCAGGGTGACGACAGTTTCTCCAGCCATCCTGCTGGCGTCTTAAGGTCAGAAGTGTCGATGCTTCGAAATTGGCCGTCTTATATAGGGGCTTGGGTGTCGTAGGTCGTCACCCTGACAACACACGACGCGGAGGAACGCCCGAAAGCCGTTACCAGTGTTGAGAAACGCCGCGGAAACCTCAGAACCAATTTCAAAGTTCAAAATGTCGTTTTTTGTAACTTTGGGCAATAAATAAACCCAGAAGGACTTCAAGTAACACGCTAATTTTTCTCGTCCTAATACTCACGTGTGTGTAGTGTACGACTAAAAATTAAAATGTAGATTTTAACCTACCTTCACGGAGGAAATATCCCAAGAACCTTCGAAATTTGGCAAAAAAATGGTTATTCGGAGCTGGAAAAATTCTTGTGGCACAAGTTTCAAAATTCAGGTGAGTACTGATTTAGCGAGTTCTAAAGGTGTTCTTTCAAGAAAAAAAAAGAATTGAGCGGTGTTTTTCAGGGATTGGATAGATATAGGGATCGGAAACTGCGTAAAATATAACTTTCGAGAGCCACAAGCGATGTGCCTAAATAATGCAGGTATTCCATGAACAATGATGTATTCAAGTTACGAATGGTATGAAAACAGGCAGTTTTGCCCTATGCGTTGAGCACTCTATATTACACTTAATGTATGGTAAAACACTTCATTCAAACGTAGAGATGAATGTAAAAAACAACAATTAGTAAATAGGTACCAAAATCGTATTCAAGTTACGAATGGTATGAAAACAAACAGTTTTTCCTAATGCGTTGAGCACTCTATATTCCACTTAATCTAAGGTAAAACACATAATCCGAACGTAGGGATGAATGTAAAAAACAACAATTAGTAAATAGGTACCAAAACCGTAACCCATGCTTAAAAAAATTTGGGCTCGTCCGGGATTTGAACCCGGGACCTCTCGCACCCTAAGCGAGAATCATACCCCTAGACCAACGAGCCGATATCATCTAAAGGAGATCAAAAGTTTAAAGACATTGGCTTGCGCGAGATACGTGTCCCAGAAAGTTTCACTTCGTGGGTGCGCGCGCAGCCCTTCCACGAGTGCAAGGTAATCCCGTCGGTTTCCCCTCCTCCCCCCTCCCGCCAAGGGGGGGGAGGTCCACTCCTCCCTCCGGCCGGAGAGCATTCTTCAAATGCCGAGAGACAAGCTGTCGCAGCGGCGGCGGCCTCCCAGCAGCGGCCGACGACGGCCGAAACCGTTACGGCACGCTGACCAAAGCGGACTCCGCGGCGATACCTGTGCACCGCATGCATGCTGACGAGGCATTCCTCCCTGCTCATCCCCGCGCTTGCTTGCGAAGCATTTAAAGCAGGCCCCGGCGTGAAATGAAAGTCACGTCACTCATTCCATACTTCGGGTGCTTACGAGGGAAAAAGTGTGCCACATGCCCAAATAGTTAAAACACAACAACAGAATCAAAGGTCTTCGAGGATATGTTTTCTCTCAAAAATACTCTCAAAAGCACAATCACATTACTGCGCGGATGGGCGTGATGGGTGGAAATTTTGGGCTTGAGAATAAAATCTCATTCTCTCTACACGGGTAGCACTACGGGTGCATTATTCTAGAAAATTTTTATTTTATTTTTTATTTTATTTTAAAGAAAGAAAACCACGTACGATGATGCCATTTTATAGTGGCCAATAAGAGTACATGAATTTTATAACATATACAAGAAAAAAATAAAATAAAAGTAACAGGAAACAAATAGTAGGGAAGGCTATTCTGGGGACAGATGCGAAATAGAAAGGCTAATGAACGATTTAATTGGGAGTGCAAAGGGATCAATGTGTCGTGGGACGGAGTTCAATAGAGAGGAGAGACGGAAGAAAGAGAACGTTTGGTAATCGAAAGTCTGGGAGTGGGCACATGAAGTAAAGGAACGGGTGGGGCGAGATGGAACTTTGAAGTTGACAAAGGAGAGCAAATCGGGGCAGTCGATGGTGGAATTGAGAATATCATAAATTAGTTTTAAGTCTGCTGTGAGTCTAAGGGTGCTAAGATTAGGGATGGAGAGGGAGGAGAGAAAGTATTGGTGGACATGTTACGAAAATGCGGTAATCTATTTTTAACTATTTTTGTTTGTTAACTATTGATTGTTATTGTTGTTTAACTATTGTTTAACTATTGTAAAAATTGTTCAAATCTGAAGGTAACAACGGGTCTCTGTTTAGAAAAATTCATATTGCCCGTAAAATTCGTAATCACGATAGAAATGGCTTTGTATTCTGTTCTTGGCCGGAGAATGAAACTATTGAAATATATTCCTCACCTTAACAGCATCAGTGCTTCTACGCCTCAAAGGCTCTGACAGGTTATCAATGAAGGCGTTTACTTTACAAATGACATAAAAAAGAGGGATTTATCATAGTATGCATAGGATACTGATAAAATATGCATGTAGGGGATCGGGTCGGTGCGGTGGATAATGCACTGGCCTCCCACCCCGAGGGCCCGGGTTCAATTCCCGGCACTTCCATTCTCTCCACCCTTCCTCCGTTCCCAGAAAACTCCTACCATTATACGGTCACCCTCGCCCATGACGTAAATGACCTCAGCTATCGGTCGCCTCCCCAGAATAACTAACTAGCTAATATACATGCATATATACTAATACCAGAAATATAGTGCTATCATATTTGATTCCATTAGTATTTACCACATACCCTTCCTTTGCTTTGTAACCAAATGTTATGAAAATGATCTAATTTTTATAGGGTCGGATCAATGTATTCATCACTATGACTCAGGGGTTTTTTGAGAACTTTAGCCGAGAACTAAAAGAAAATAACAAGAATGACATAACTAATGAATATCATGATAAGTGCAATTAACCAGCTAATTTTAAGCTTCATATTACGTAAATTACCACATTACTGATGCGCAAGTAACTAAATTTGAAATAGCTGACGGATGAACCAACGAAACGAGATGAGCGCAGCCATGTAGTGAAGAAATATAAACCGCATGAGAAAGAGCCGCTCTCTTATCGAAGACGCTTCGTACATATTCTGAAGATAAGAAACCGGGATTTATTTTTAGAGGTCGTAATAACGCATCACAACGTTGAGGAGCAATCTCTAAAGATAGCGCCTTAATCTAATCTTATGCTACGTCATCGGAGGAAAATTAAAGTGACTCTCAGAAAAAGTTCGTTTCGGAAAGCACAGATGCGGCTTTGAAACACTTAAAACGTATGAATACACCAAAAGGGCCAATGTTGATCACTCGGCGAACTATGTCGCGCAGATTTTTCTATTACTTATTTGTTGGCATGTTACGGATCGTTATAAATTCTGTAATTCTAAGCCAAAGAATTAAATATCACTCGAAACCAAAGATTGTCAAAGAAGATAACATTCAAGTTGCATTAAATTTCACACAATACATCAACCAAGGCAAATCAGAATATTATTGAAAACGGTAATGTACTGGACACGAAAAAGACTAGTCAATAACGGAAAAATAAAATAACCACTGTGCCAATGAATGAAAAGAAATCAGAAAGCTTTTGGCTACGGGGAAAACATTCCGAGAAAGCGAGGCAGGTGCGCAGTCGGATGAAATGGGCGGGGCTGCACAGCAGGCCTCTCGAGAACTCGTAAAAGCGAAAGCGGAACGAAGGCGAACTTGAACGTGAAACTTGATCATGTTTAAGCGTGGCTCGTTGGTCTAGGGGTATGATTCTCGCTTAGGGTGCGAGAGGTCCCGGGTTCAAATCCCGGACGAGCCCAATTTTTTTTTTATTTCAAGAAGAACAAGGAGCACTCTTTTTAATATCAGCCGAATGGGTCTAATTCCTTACTCAAAATCCCACAGCTAACCTCAGGTGGTATCCCCAATTATACTACCAAAGGTATACAACGGTTTTTAAATCCAAATACAGCAGTATATCTTGCATGAAAAAATAATTCTGCAAGTTGGAAGTAATGCTGTTTATTCATCAGCAACTTCAAGGCTGTTATTTTCACCAGCTAATAATCTTTTGTAAAATATTCGGTAAGAACTACAGAGACCTTGTATGCATGAGCTGCATTCATCCTCCATAGGTAATCGGGATATCAGTATAGGAATAGTATAGTATAGCGGTAAGTAGGTTGACAATGTCCTGGACGAGCAGCCGTGGTGGATTCGAGGTCCACTTCACTAATATTGCGTTTTCCTTAGATTTAAGATTAGGTTAGACGATGCGAAAAATCAACGCTGAAGCACCTTAAAACAGAATTTCACATTTACACCTCCCTACCAGACATATTTCATTACTTAGATTAGCTGAGGCTCATCTAAGTACGGGATGCCATGAACTTAGATAAGCCCAGCTGGAGTACAGCATAAATAGGAGTACGTAATCCTTACCTCTATCTTCGGAAATGCCATCGGGACATTGACCTCAATAGATTAATTTTCAATGCATATCAATTGACTAATTTTTAACTCAAGTACCGAGTAAATCTTCTTCAAACGAGGAGCAGCATTGAAATATAACGCACGGACACTGTGAGAGGAGTCTAGTGTACAATCAATTGCAAATACATGCATAGGCAACAAACTGTTTTTGTAGAGAGGGTTGTCGATCGTGCATAAATCACGTTTTCTTCGTCAGAGTTCGAATATAATAACAAATATCATGCAAGACTGCTACAAGTTTCTTGGTCACTCTGACAGCATCAATTAGCTGATCTCCATTGCTGTTCACCAAACGGATCCCGCAATATTTCGAGGTCTATTGTAGAGATAATACGCCCACAAATCCTCCTACAGCTGGGACAATGGAAAGATTCATCGAAAAGTTATCGAAATTTGCGGAAAGGGATACGAATTTACATTGGTAGCTTGAGGTTGGACACTGATTGTGCGTTTCACAAGTATTTATACTGGCAGGTACTATTAACCGAAAATGGAACTCGGTTAAAGACTTAATCACGTTTTAAAAGGATTGTATTTCAAGCTTACATGGACAGGGAAATTTCATGGATATAAGATTGAGATCGATTACATTCATAAGCTACTTACTGTGGTTACTATCAAATTCAAATCATCTTATCACTTCTATGAAGAGGCAGACTGAGCATAAGAAAAAGGAGGCTCTACCGCTGGACACACTTTGCTTGTTAGTCTCATGACCGAACCACTAACACCTTTGAAGAACAGCAGTATTTGCCAAGAGTGGCGTTTGATGCAATTATTTGGTAAGAGATACAATAAGCGATCTTTGTTTATTGGAAGGCTAAAGATACCCGGGTGTATCTCTATCAGGGTACAATGTTACTATAAATTTTCTGAGACATTGACTGGATTTTGTCTTTAGCAACCCGCTTAGTAACAGGTGTTGGTAAATAAGAGGGGAGTTGGATTGTCATTTTCGTATGGATATTGTGTGATGTTTCTTTACGGGGAGAATTTTGACAATTTAGCCACGAAACGTTGAACATATACGCAAACTCACCTAATAGAGGATAATATGCCCACGTCTGGATTGCGTAGTATCTGCAACAACCTTCCAACCATCTTTTCTCTGTATTTCACGACCCAAAAATCAGTGATAAGCAGACATGATCGAGTGAGTTACGCCCGCCTTTTAGGATTTTAACCCCCTGTGCGGTTGGGAGAGGCGATTGCTGGCGGGGGTCTGAGAGGATTAGGCACGGCTGGGAGGAATTCGGGCGTGCGAGACGAGGGACAGGATCAGCCGGGGTGAGGATACCAGACCGCTCCTCCACATGTCTACGTCACGTGACCTGCTCTAGCGCACCGGGATTAATCCGGCCGCTTCAGGGAGCCAGGTGACGACTGCGAGGGCAACTGAGCCGGAGGAAATCGGATTGAAACGAGGTTCACTCGCGCGTGGACTCCGTAGACTAAGGGGAATATTTCGCAATTAAAGCTGCCTGCCTGCCCGCTCCGATCGACGGCGAAATTCCATCGCTCGCCGGCAAACTTAAATGATATCAGAGATGAAAATCATGGCTTCCGCGAGATACGTATCCATGGGAAAGGGGTTTTCATCCTTAAGATCGCGAGTCGTCTCAGAAGCAGACTGACGAAGAGATGGTGTTGGTGAATGTTATAAAGAGGGAAGACCCTCTTTATAACACAGAATGTTACGGATGACCCTAGCCAGATAACTTGATAAGTAATAATCGGTAATGTTAATGCCGGTATGTTTTAGTAAACTTGCTACATAAAATCTTAGTCCTGTCATCCTAGTGTTCACTAAGGCATATCCATCATTTCAATCGAATATTATGTTTAAAAACTAGCAGATATTTGCAACATTTTTCATTGTTAATGCAACTTTCAGAATGCAAAAATATATTTTTGCAGTAAAAAGCTGTTCACATTCTTAACATGTATCTTAAATGCAGATTGATGCACCGAAAATTATCTGAGTGACACAGAACTGCAAACAGCCGCATAATAATTCATTTTATGACCCAGCACTAAGAGTACTTCGCCTACATCTGTAGAATTCTATAGAATTGGTCAACGATCTGCGACAGACTTCCCATTTGTGGAATCGCAAATAATGCAAGTAAAATCGCCCTTTTTGGCTTCAACATTGTATAAATTTAAATACATATTACTGAATCGAACCTTAATTTCTTTTGTTTTACGAGCGAATTCTTCGAAACAAACCCATAGTGTCTTTAATTAAAACTAAGGATATAAGTGCGCTCCATATGAGGAACACGCAAGAAATAATTTAGCCAATATAATGAACGCTGAGTGCAATGTAAGATCATAGCAAAGTGAATCACGGTAGTGGAGGCAAAAAGGGAAGACCCTCTTTATAGCACGAAGGAAAACGTGCCTGGAGTACGGAAAAGGGAAGGCTATTCATGGAAATGGAAAAATAAATGGTATTTGCCATAAAAAAGGAAAAGAGGACTCATTACATTGGGTCGCCTCAGAATTGCCACTTTTCGCCGCGAGGAATTGGAATCGAAGACTCAGCACTGGGAGGAAGATGAGGGATAGATTAAAAGGAGCGATACGGAGAGAGGAGAAAATATATGAAATATTGGAATGAGGTTTGATAAAGGGAACGAAAGGATCCAAGTTAAAAAAAACTTAAAGGAATCAAGGGATGAGATTACGCACATTTAGGAAAATCAACTTCATTTCTCTAACCTGATGGAAGGAGATAGGTGCATTGCTGTAAGGCTATATAAATAAGTGGATCTCGGGTGATATCTTAACTTCAACCTGTGCTCCGTTCCGGCGATTATTCATCGAAAAAGAAATATTCTTGCCAGTTATGACCGAACATGTGATGAAATGAAACCACCGACAAGGCTGAAGAAAAAACCTATGCTTCAATTCACCTGTGTATATCAATTTTTCACGATAGAATTTACGAAAAGAGCTGATTTAAGTAGAGCGACTTGAATCGCTCTTGGGGCTACATATCAACATAATGAAGGCTTATATGCTATTCATGTCTCGGATTTAATATTGCCTAATCCATAGATACAAACAAAACTGTTTAAAACATTTTTTTCACAATATTCCCTGACATTAATGAAATTGTCTAAATTTATACAGGAACTCTTCTTCAACACTTCTGTAACAAATTAGTTCCCGTGAACGTTTCCTGAGACAAACCAGTTTTCCACAGCAAACAAATTCAGATTAATGTGAACAGTAACAAACGACTGCATGGGATGAGGATTAAAATCAAGAGAAACAATTATTATTATTAGCACTCTCCTAATTCAATTGGCTCCGATCCATAAGAAGGCTTTCACTTTTCGCCAAAATTAATAATGGTTCATTTTAAAAAATTCCTCACTCGTAAACATAAAGTTCCCCACATTCCTTCAACGAGGCAATTCATACAATCAGGGAGCTAGCAAGCAATTTTGCCGCTCCCATCGGGAGTGGAAAAATAATCCGAAATTTCTTAAGAGGCCGGAATCCAGAACAGATTGTCTGCCAACTTCCTCCAATCCCCCCAAAACGGATTCTATGCATTAAAAAAGCATTATTTTTTCATGAAAACGTCCATTAATCCCAAGCCTCGAAAAACGAAGCTCCGAGAACTAGGAGACATCAGTTTTTGTGGAATCGCGCCAAATTCGAAATTAAGAGATTCTCCCTAAGCATGAGCTCAATTGAGAAATCTTTTCGTGGAAAAAAAGAGATCAAAGGTAGAGAGGCGCATTTCCAGCAAAACGCCTATTGTGATATAAGAAAATATCAGTTCCTCATGTCTCTCTGGCGGCTAAAATATTTTTCTTACCCTTAAAGAAAGAGACCCCCTCGCTTTCTTATTTACGTCTTAACCTCACGAAAAACCCTGAGAGCTCTTGAGCCCAACCATTTATGCTCTTTTTCTCTCGTTTTCTTGGGAGAGCATTTTTTTTAATTTTCCCTTGTTTTCAGCTCTCTTTGCTACACCCCTCCACTTTCACCCGAAAGCTCACCCAACGCCGTCCCCGTCTCCTCCGCTTCCTTCCCCCTCCACGTCTTTCCCTCTCCAATTCTGCTGCACCAATGCACGCTTCTTTTGCTATTGTATTTGCTTGCGCTCTCCGGTTTAGCTGTTAAAGGAGGTAAAGGGGTGTATCCAAGATGGAATGAGACGAAAAGTCTGCCTCGATAGAAGTTGGATCTCTTTAGCTCGATCGCACAGTGTAGTGACACTTACTTTCAGGGGCGGATGATTTGAATCCGTCCACACTCTAAGAACCACTGTACATAATTGCTAAGTTCTTACATGCATCTACGGAAGTACACATTCTTATTAATAACATGAATGTATTATTAATAAATACATTCTTATATGCTAAGCATACTTCAAGAATCACATGTAAAAAATTTAATCGTGACGTGGGATTCCACCTTAACAATACCTGAAAGCCTGTCCTAAAATGTATCCAAAATATAAGGGAGAGCCGTCAGTCAATGGAAGTCTCACAGAGTCTAGCAATCGGTTCCACCAATCAGTAGACCCCATCCCCTCCCCACCTCCCTCACCAAACCCCCATTCACTGGCAGATATACAAATACCCACAAATTCGACACGGCATTCAGTTAGCCCTGATGCTGGAAAACAAGTCGTTTTCTAAAACTTTGGAGAAGATGAAGGCCTGGATGGATGACCAGAGAGACTTGCTTTATATATAGAAAGAAACTCCATGAAACTGACTCCATACTTTATATATAGGAAAGAAACGTAAAAGGGGAAGAAAAGAAAATGCATGGGATTTCAGATGGAACTGGCGAGAGGGTGGGAGCCCTTGAGCACCAGGATACTGGAGTTCATAAAAGGACGATGATCACTACTCTGAATTAATATGATGGGTGTACATGGGGTGCTACGCGCTACATGCAATCAAAAATCAACACGTCTTGTTAACTTTCGTTCCCACGAAGAAGTATTCTTCAACGAATTCAAAGATCACGTACTAGCCGTTAAATCTTTAGCGGCGTTACCCGCTGAAAGTGCACAATAGCAAATATTCCACAGAGAAAAAATCCGGGACCCAGTCCCGGTCAAGGCGAATGATTTTTTCTCTGCGGTATATTTGCTGTTGTAGTATTCTGAAAATCTATCTTGTTATGCTAGAGATTTTTTTACAACATACCTATTATTTCCATGCCTGTTACATTCTTATGCTGCATCGGAATTTTCTACTAAGAACACATCCCCATTAACACAAATTGATTCTTAATAAAATGTCCTAGCAAATTTTTGCAAGCAGCGATCAATGCAGTATTTCTGCATTATTAGGCATGAAATCTTTAGGCCAATTTATTGCCCAGGGTGGTGAAAGAAATTACTTAAAGAAGTGGCATAATATATGCAAATGTATTACTTCGGGCAATAAGTAATGGATATATGGATAAGATTTCTTGGTAAAAAAAGCTACCTAGCAACTTCCATTCGGTGGTCAATGGCAGACTCACGACTAACTGCAACACGTACAAAAATATAGCAAGTCAAAACAGTTAGTTATTGCCGGTAGTATTTTATAATGCTTGAAAATGAAAAGGAAATACTATACATCACATCTGTAACTTCAAGAGGGAATTTAAGTGGATAACTTTCGGGGAGAGGAAATGATAGGAGAAATTAGCCACGAGAAGAATTTCAACCAAAATCAGTACACGGAATGAGCCACAGAATTCATCTCGGCCACCGAACAAAGGTTCACTTAAACATAAAAGAGAGCTACTGCTCGCTCGGCTAGCAATTAATAAAATATGGGTACGACTGAGTCATTTTCCAGAAAACTTCCGGGTCAAGAGTCGAAAATCCGGGGTTAACGTAGCGGAAAAGGTGGCGACGGTGGTGCACGGGCCGACCTCCAGCCTTTGGACTCGGACATCGCCCTTCAACTGCCTCCCACCACTCAAGGGGGCAGCCGGGGGGCAGTAAGGGGGCGGGGGGCACAAGAAACACCGCCCAAGCGTTTGCATACATCAGTTAAACATGGCGTGGGAGTTGAATCTGCGCCTGGGAGCCCGGATCCTTCCCGGAAAAGAGCCGGAGGAGGATTCCGGAAGAGTGGACCTGCCCCCATGTCCACCACCCCCCTCCGCCCAGGCCAGCCCCTTTCCTCCCTCGGCAAATGCGATTCTTTAGTGCCGCCGACGGGGCTCTACATTTGCTCGCAACACAAACCACGGGGCGTTTGATCCTCCCGAGCTCCTCCACGATGCTGATTTCACATTACCAGTCGTCCCTTCAAAACAGCACCTTCTACTCGCATACACACAATCTCGACTACGCATTCAAGGGTCTAGGGAAGGATCTACAGTTAAATTACAAATAAAAATGACAAATAAAAATGTTACTAACTTAGGTACTCGCACAAATGATACATTAAACGTTCCTAAAAAAATGGCGCACGCAGAATATCTACATCTTCCCTTTTTTCCTCGTAGATTTTACCATTTAGTGCTCAAGACACAATATAGTGGGGGTGTTAATGTCCTATTTCAGGGGGTACCTTGCATTTTGTGATTAAAGAATGCCACTTTGCACACGTGTTCCTGGGACCACATAGGACGATTTAAGATGTGTAGCCACTGCCGGTAACAGTGCAGGGGCCGTGTATTGCGGGTTGCACATCTCACCGGCGAAGTACTGTTTTTTGGTCATACACGACTATGTTGCGTGATTTGCACGCAAAAAGGATGGTTTCCGCGTATATGACGAATATGAGTGCACAAATTAAGTGTTCTGTTGCTCAAAGTACACATTTTATATACTTAAGACACAGTAACAATACTCAGAGGAACTGGCGCCCATGTCGTACGCCTGGCTTGCCGCACGCTGGCGCTGCCGTAGCGCCTTTGCAAATCACATATGTCCAGTCGTGTTTTGAGTGAGAAAAGTGGTGTTGACGGACAATAAGCTGTAAGTTCAGCGTGTGCGTTTATAAGTTAGGTGTTTGTATGGATAGTCCGCTATAGTGTTGTGTATGTGTTGTGAAGCTCTCCTTCGTACATGTAAGTAATAACGATCGATATTCTTCCTATTCACAGAGGTTTTCAGTGTGGCGTTTGGATCGTATTAGTTGTTGATGGTGACAGTTACGAATCATGCCTTTTTTTTCTTTTAGCTTAAGGTGGAGGATACTTTAAGTTTGAAGGGGGTTGGGTGTTATGTGCATAGTTGTATCATGTCAGGCATCGAGTGGGAACGCTGCATGCTGTGTCAAACCAACACAAATGAAAGGCTGATTAATCCTACAAAATACACGGTCCACAATAGATGAAGGTTATGATACACTAGCGAAAAATCTACTTGCTTTCTACGAGATCGGTGAACTTCCTTTTGATCTGGACATACCTTCCCTGAACAGCGACGCGGGTTTAAAGAAAACTATGATTGAAAACAAGGCATCGTGGTACAAATCATGTTACTTAGAGTGCAACAGCAGAGCTCAGGAGAGAGCTAAGAAGAGGAGACAAGAGGCAGGTCCTTCGCATGCGTCACCAGTCAAAACTCGAAGGTGCCACTCTACGGAGTACAAACAAGGATACTGCCTCTTTTGTGATTTGCCGGGCTCCTGATTAAATAACCTGAGTAACGTGAGGATGACATCTTGCTGTCAAACTATTACTGACTGTGCCCTTGCACTCAAAGATTCGAAGATTTTAGCAAAAATTTCTGAACGCTGTGACTTAATATCATTAGAGGCACAATACCACAATAAATGTCTCACTGAGTACAAAAACAGGAGAAGAGCCAGTGAAAAGAATGACTCAAGTGCTAACAACTCACGGCGCCAGATTTGCAGCATCGCTTTCGCGGGTCTCGTGGCTTACATCAACGAAACTCGCGAAACGGCCGGAGATAATGCAGTTTTTCAGCATGGCAGATCTTGCGAAGCTACAGGCAGGTGCTATGAAAGAGCTCGGGTATAACTACGACGTACATTCAACGTGACTTAAGGACAAATTATTGGAGGAATGTCCTTACCTACAATCTTGCGACCGGAAAGGATTGGAAAGTCTCATAACTTTCAGGGAAAATGTCGACTTTGCAGTGCGTTCTATGGCTGCCCGAGATTTTGATTCAGACGGTGCCCCTTTGGGTGAAGCTGCGAAGATAGTGAGATCGGACATGTTTGGCGGGAATACTGAAGACGGTAGCTGCAACGGCGGTGTACCTGCGTCTCTCATAGCTTTGCTGAGAAAGATTATCAACGGCCCTTCCTCGGCATCAAAGTCTGCCCACAGTGATCACGATGAGGCAAAGCGTATAGCAGAGCTCATATTCTACCATTCTGTTAAGAGGGGCGAGGCAAAGCGACACATCAGAAGCCAAGAGACTGCTACCCCTGTTTACCTAGCGACGAAACATTATGCAGAAACTCGCAAGAAGGGACTTATCGACAGCACGTATCGGCTAGGTATGGGCATTTCCCATCACCGACTGCAGTCTATCAATACTGAAAGAGCTAATGAGGTGTGCGCGACTTACCGTCGGGATGGTGTGGATCGTCTCCCAAAAATCAAGAAAGGCCTATTCACAACTGCGGCTGTCGATAATGTCGACCACAATCCGACATAGGCCACAGCGCAAACTGCTTTCCATGGGACAGCTATCACTCTTATGTAGCACAGACTGCCTAGAGAAGCAGGTTAGGGTTTTTTCTGTGAGGGTACAGCACTCAATATTTGATGTGGCACGTAAAAATTTTTTCTTTTTTTAGGTTTGCCGCGGGAATCGGCACCAGAAGATACAGTAAGTAGCACGAGAGTTAGGCATCTACCTGCAAAATATGCAGCCAGCTTACTCGCATACAACTGCTTTTCGACTGTCACGTGGAAATTGTCTTATCATTAGCTTAATTTGTGCATTCATATTCGTCATATACGCGGAAACCATCCTTTCTGCGTGCAAATCACGCAACATAGTCGTGTATGACCAAAAAACAGTACTTCGCCGACGAGACATGCAACCCGCAATACACGGCCCCTGCACTGTTGCCGGCAGTGGCTACACATCTTAAATGGCCCTATGTGGTCCCAGGAACATGTGTGCAAAGTGGCATTCTTTAATCACAAAATGCAAGGTACCTCTCACTAACTCCCCCACTAATAATGAGTTGTTACAATAAGTAGTTGCGAAACACAGGAAGTGTGATCTGTATGTAATTTTAAGAAAAAATATCAGCTTATAAAACAATAATAAGAAATTTTTGTTAAGTAATATTCCAACAAGCTTCAATAGATCTTCCATTGTTGCATCAATTGCTACTACTTTGTGTCCTGATTTCGAGGAATACATTCCAATAATTGAGTACAAAAGTAATTCACGGGCTGAAACACGTTTAAAAGGGTAGCATATTTAGTCCCTCAGCAATTCTACACTGGAAAAATAAAGATCTCATGAAAACCATATAGTCTCATATGCTTTATAGCCTAAGAAAGGTTTATCTTACAAACATACTAACGAAACCTTTAAAGTTCAATATCTCATTCTAAATTATCATAAATCGAGCTAATGTGAGGCAGGGAGAGAGAAAATTTAACTACCGTACAAAATAAGTTCGCCATAGAAAAATTCATGCAACAGAAAAATTTATGACAGTAAATCCTACAGCCGAATTTCATGCAAGGTGCAGTCAACGATAATTTGCACAACGATGCACTTCAGTGTCGTTACGAAATTGAAAATGTTAATTTAAATACTTTTAGCACTTCCCGTTCGAATGTATGTAAGAAGCGAAAGGTAAAGCTTTAAACTTTGAGCAATAGGAAATTGATTTGAGGCAATGTGCGTCATACGAACGGTGATTGCAACCGTACTGAGTAAACCAATGAATTTCTCTACATATATTTTGTACGGTTCGTCGCGGTAGAATATTACACTGTTCCACTATCTCGAAAACACTGCAAGAACCCTTCTTTTAAACGATGAAAAATAAAGATGACTGAAATCAAACAAAATTCTCTTTTGCATCGCGTTTCCCCCATACCACAATATAGGTGTAGTCCATCTCGCTGGAATAGATTTTCCCTTCTGCAGGGCCGTGATCGCACGGAGGTAGCCTGTACCAAGATTTAGAAATAAAAATAGTCGCCTTGGATACCTTGACCGTTCATAACTAGACTTGTAAAGAAAGTGTGCCGTGTTTAAGTAGAAAGATATGTTTAAAAAAATAATTCTCGAAAAATAGTTTTGCAGCAGGATTGCGAATAAGCAAGAAATTAATGCTTTTTTCCACCAGGCTTAAAGATGTGCTGGTTGGCATTAAGGAAACGATATTTTCCACTACTTTGTATCATGGCGAAATACATGAAAGTATTAACAATGTAAGTATTATTAAGAAAGTATTATTAACAAGAAAGAAAGTAAGAATACATCATCACAATACACAAAAAGTCTATTGTGGAAAATTTTCATGAAAAACATGAAAGTATTTCATGTATTTAGCATTTCATGAAAGTATATGTATAATAGATCATAGCGAAACACATGAAAGAAAGACAAAACATTACATTTATGCAATATGACTGTAATAAGCACAGAAAAACATCGTTAAGCGACCGCTAAAGGCATTAGAGAAACAAAACGAGAGGAACAAGCAATGAAGGGGCACATACTCTCGAAAATGTATCCTTTTTCTCAGTTCGTTAGTCTACGAGGAGTATGATTCCGAATTATGAAGCGAAATGCCTGAGGTCCCATTTTTATCTTTGCTTCTTTCTTTTCAAAGATTAGAAATCTAATAAGACGGAAGCTTTTATCTCAGTTGTATTCCTAGTGCAGCACATGATTTTCATTATGTATCCGGCTGTCATTAACAGCGAATTAACGTTAGGATTTCTCTAAAAAGTAATATTACTCAGAATATTCCGAATAGACTGCCAGAAAAAAATCTGGAGTTATTCACAGTGTAATCCAATTTTCGCAGAAATTTATTCACAGATGACAACCTATGCAATGAATTACATAAACCTAGCTATGTAACAAATTACATAGTAAGGCAGCATACATATAGGGAAATGACGATTAATAAGAAAAGAAAGCCATGAGATTTTCTGGGAAAGGCATGTCGTGACTAAATAGAAAAAAGGACGGACATAAGTAAGAAGAAAAAGGCTACATTTCTGGTACAATTGTACCGGGCAGAAATGATTAAGGAGAATCACTTTGGGTAAAGATGCGTATGCCAAGAAAATGGAACCAACGGCAACAATGCTGAGCAATTATTCGAAGAAATCCTTAATTGGGAGTCTGAAGTGGAGCATGGCGTTAGTGCTGCAAATATCTGGCCTTGAGGAAATAGAGCGAGAATCGGAGAGTTGTAGGCATTTGAAAAGATGGTGTGTTTGGTGAAGAATGATTAAAGTGCCATGGACAGGGAGAGAAGCCAAGAAAAACGGATCAAGAAAGATGCTGGAGGGAAATGAGAGGCGGTACGGTTAAAGGCCATGTGCTACTGAAACCTAATCAAGCGGAAGAGCGTAAAGTAAGCCGAAAGTAAGAGAAGACTCGTTAAATTTGTCATGGAGAGATGGAGGAAGTAAGCAGAGCTGAACTGAGATAAAGTTCGAGAAGGAAAGAGCCCGAGCATATAAAGATGGGGTTGTAACAATTCACTAAAACGAGGCATTATCAACCGAAGAATAAAAAAGAATTAGCAGGTCAAGAATAATGAGCTCGCTATCCTCTTGGCACTCGGCCGAATGGCTAGCAGGTGAGAGATCCACCGAAGAAATAAGACTCCTAGAGGAAGACCCACCGGATGGACTAATGAGATACACGTCATTTTGGACTATCTTCAAAGGATGATTCATTTCGAGATGAAATACAAAACAGCGTTGTATATCAATGCATCCGATTGCGAAAACATTTGAATGAGAACTATTTTCACGGCTACTCTGCTTACAATATTTCATTATTGTCACTATAATCACCAATAAAACAAAATTTAGGCTTTCAGTAGTTTACAAAAACAATGCATTTGCTACAATTCCTCATAAAGATATTTCAGTTCACTCAATAAAAATCTCTTTTTACTTATGAAAGATTATTTATCCTTAAGGTGTAATATTCATTAGGTAGGTGGCTTTTTAGAGATACTTTATATGAAAAAATAGATAAAGAATACCTCTATTAGGAAATTATCTATCAACAAGACGATTGAAAGGTACATGTCGCTACACTAGACGTATATGACACATTTGCCTCATGTTTTTCACTTATTTTTACACAGCAATGCAATGATCTCGATGATATAATGCCAAAATTAAGCCATTCGGTTAAGGACAAAAGAAATCCTAACAAAGATACTTTAGACGGTGGCGGTTTAGGGCGTGATAGCTTGAACAAACACATGCAAATACATGCATGGAGTGTCGGAGATGAAATAATAAAAGCCCCTTATTGCTCTCCTTAATTATGCTGTTTTGAATGCCCCGCTCCCACAAGCACCCCGCAAAATGAACCCCCCAGTGGCCGGCGCTTATTAAGGCGCCAGCCCGATTCTGTTCGCGCGTGCTTCCCTTATTTCAAGAGAGTTATCTTTTTTTAACGCAGCCCTTGTTTCGTAATTGCGCCCACGTTGGCGATTTACGGGCGAAATCAGCGCCCGCTCTCCGTGCCACGGCATGCAAAGCCAGCGGGGGCGGGTGGCGGGGGTAAATGCTGGGGGGGAGACCTGGGGACGGGCGAAAAAATTATTCATTTCTCTTTTCTTGCATCCAGAAAACTGCAAATCCAGCGAGTAATGCCCAGAACGAGGCATTTTTTTCCAGAGGGACGTAATTAAATCGCACAAACGGGAAAATATACGGCTTAATATCTGCCTCCTTTAAGAGACAGAGACAAGTCTATTTCATGAGACACAATAGATTAACGAGGCATTTTGCCCATCAGTAAAAGAGGTCACATCCCGCATATTTCATAGTTACATCACTCTCTATTTATTCCAGAGATATGTTGGTGATTCAGTTCATGGAATTGGAGGCATGGATTTGAAAAAAAATAATGCTTGGAAGCTCGCATCGCTACCTTATTTACAATGCTGTCTCTCAAACACTGTCAAGTGCTGTCAAATAATGCTGAAGCTTCAACCTCATCAGTAGCTGAAACCAGTGATGCATTAGATGAATCAAGCGCATCGAAAACCTAATTAAAAAACACACATCCCATCATTTCGTGTTATAATAAACCAGTGTAGAATAAAAGGGCCAAACTGGTGATGTTCGGCAGCTTTCCAGAGCATAGAGGTACTGTCAATGGAATGTTTCATGCTCTCCGAGAAGAGCTGGGGAGCTTCGTTCACCTTCTGCTTTCTTTCCGAGGTTTCGGATTCCCCGACTAACCATCCAATACTCTTCCTTGAGATGAAATGGCGCTTTCCTCCTCCCTTCGGCTACGCTTCGTATTCCGTTGCCCGTCAACGCTTCCTTAACACCAATTGGGAATATGCGATGAGTTGACATGCAAATCCCTTCATTAAATCTGCCCCTGGTATGACTTTTGCTTAGAAAAATATATCATGCTCAAACTCCCTCAACAGACCGCGATACCAAAGGATGGAAGGTATCCACCACATGAACAATAAGGTTGGTGCACGCAGTGATGACACCCACCGACCTTTCCTAATCTTTTTTAATAGCGCGTTTTACTTGATTGGTAATAATTGCGTTTGTCCGCTGTAGCAATTTGAAATAATTCCATTATAATATAATAACATTGTATATGAAACTTATTATGGAATCCCGCACACACAGGTGCCTTAAACTGGGAGGAAAGGCACAACGATGGAAATGGAAGGGCGAGGGGGAGGGTGTGACGGGAGAGAAACCCGGCTTTGGCATCAGCCTGCTCCTAACGAAACATCCCATCCGATGGACAAGGAGCTGAATTCAAATGTTCTCCACAACATATTTAGTAGAGGCCACTTTACCAGTGAAAAATATCTTCCACTGCCGGGATTCAAACCCGGATCTATGAGTGAAAGGCCAGTACTCTAACCACTACACAAACCCAACCCACTTCATACCGCTACTCCACATTGTCAATGGTGTGTTAATTTTCACAGAGAATTGGTAAGGAATCAAACTAGTTTTATAGCCCCTATTTTGATTACCCTTCCTTTACTTCCCTACAACGCTTATATCTTCGTACCCGCTTTCTGTAAACGGTCGCCTCACCTTCGGTCTACTTTCCCGGGAATACGTACCTCCATCGGTGCTCAGGTGACGTTCGAATAGGCAAAACTTTCCAAATGTTCAATTCGACCGAAGTTTCGTTCAAGCTTTCGTTACGAGCCTTTTTGCCTGGGCACCGATTAATTAAAAACCCAATAAGTACCAAATAATATAATAAATTAATTTAAGTGACTAACAAAAGAAAAGTAAGTAGAACGCTAAAATTTCTCTTGATCCCATAGTCACGAATCTAGTCCACTACTAGTCATAAAAATGATTCTTAACTTCTGATTTGAGGTCAAACATACCAATACACATCAACCAACGCTTAAGCGGTAGAGGAAGAGCCGAGCCCTCATTCACGAAGCCTTATTGACAGGGAGAAACTACAGCTTACCGTTATGTCGGGAAAAATACATGCCATAAATTCATTCTTTGTTCAAATAATAATATTGCTATAACGATTAAATAGTGACTACAGTAATTTTCCTTATATCTTACGAATATTGTCGGCCCTGGTGGCGGTGTGGCTAAAGTCCTCGCCTGCTAACCTTAGGGTCGCTGGCTCGAGACCTGGATGTATGTGCTCGCCTTTTGTTAATATATTAAATACTACTATAGTTAAATACTACTATGTTCAAGGCCATAGGTGCTGTTTTCGGTGGTAACAGAAAATAAAAAAAAATATATGTGTAATTATCCTAGAAAATTATTCGAAGAAGTTAGGTACGCATTTTACACGGCTACAAACTGATTTAAGATTATTACATTTTCATCTGGATCGTATTTTACCATCTACTAATAGAATGCCACGTCAGGAGGCTAAGGGATGGTGTACAATCGCAAGTGGTATCCGACTAATTTATCCTGAGGTGGCAGCTTTACTGCTTGCGCAATGTTTTCTCGAGCGCAGAACGGAATGTGGCAATGTCATTATTTCTACACGGGGATAAGAAATTCTCCAATTATACAGGTACAAAATTAGGTAAGTATTACATTTTGAAAATAACTGTACGTAATGCTTCAAAAATTAATAAGTGTATCTGTTTTTATACACAAAATACGCCTGCACAACGTCACGAATGGACAAGAGACTCTTCATAGGAATACTTAAAGAACGAAACATTAAGTGACGTTACAGGTTTAAATAAATTTTCATAGTTATATACATACACAGGTGAATCTCAAATCGTAAAAAAATCAATCTCATATACGTGGTCTCCAGTCTTATATCCGTTCCATGTAAAATTCATTTCATAATTCATTCACATTCAACAAGGGAAAGACACTTCTAAAGCACTTTCTTCTCACCGGAAAGACTAATTCTAGAAGAGATATTGTACCAAAATTATATCTGTTTTTTATACTTAAGGTATAATTCTACTAATGCTGCACCGAGAAAGGTAATGACCAATGACTGCTTTTATTCCTCAGCACAACAAGCACAACAACTTCATAAGTTTTGTGAAAAATATTACAACGCACAATGAATTGTACAACAACACTATAACCCGAATCATTAATTCAAAAGGAAAAAGGCAAGAATAAGATAACGAAGAATCTTGGTTTTTGCATATTAAACTACAAATGATAGGTGTGAAAGCTAATTATAAATATGATTAGGCAGTTTTTATCTTTAGGTCTTACATACCTTATCATTTCTTCTTCATAATTACCTAGTAGCTAGTATAGGCGGTTCTAGCGTTTAAACAAAATGACTGTAAAATGTACCAAAACAATCTCAATAAAACGAGGGGGGAAATAATTAGCCTCATAGTATTATATGTAGGCACAAAGCATAGTTCATTTGAATTACATATTCTACGTTCAGGAAAGTCACGTAAAAGGTAGGGGGTGAGTTCACTAAATATGCCCTAAGAACGTGCAACTAAATGTTACGAGTCTGAGAACCATTAGAGATTGCATTAATTTTTGGAGCAAGAAATGAGTCCAACAATGAATATTTAAAGACTGTTTCAATATACCTGGGAAGAGACGGAGAAACATATTAAATCATCCGAGATTTGAAACCAGGACCTTCCACACCGTAAGAAAGAATCACATCACTAGGGTACGCCACCACGGCCATGGGATGAATAAGCAATTTAATCCCTGCTTTCCATCAAACTCAAGCAAGTTTTCTTTTATAAAGAGAAGAAATGAAATCAAAGCTTTAATACATTTCCATTAGCGCAGGTTTCACATAGCAATTTGAATCACAAAAAATCCATGCAATAACTAACAAGTAAATTATTTTTGGTACAGTAGACATAAGTTGAAAGAGGATAGGTGGATGTTCTTCAGTTCCGGAAAATTCTTTTAAGAATAATTAACGTCGTTACTGGCGATGCTATTGCCTCATTTATATTGTTCGCAATTCAAAGCTCCTCAGAGAGCAAAGCAATACAAAACCCATTAACCACACTACGTTAGTCACAGCTCTCCAGATGAAAAGTGCAAAAGTATTCCGAATGGGTGGAAACATAAAGAATTGTGTTCGTCTTCATGGGTTTCCGGTCTTTAAAGCGAAACTCCGTCTCGGAACGATCTAATTTTAAGCGGAGATAAACCCTTGAAGACGATGAATGGCCAATTTGAGGTTAATGGAAAAATAAAATATAAACGGCAGCGGATAGAGTTTTGAAAATAGAAGCAGTAAAGAAAGCTGCGAATCAATGGCTTGAGGATGAACACCTGGCTCACTTTTTTGTTAAGTGCGCAAGGATTTATTTTTTCCTTCCTCCTTTCAATAACACAGCTCCGCAACCGCGCAGCTGTTTTCTTTCGCCTTTGTACGAGTGTATACGGCTATAAATAAGCTACAGTAGAGCCAGATATTACGGTGGATAAATCAGTTGAATCTCAATTGTGTTACAATGGTTTCCATTCAAAAGTAAAGAGAAGAGAACGCTACGATTAAGGTGCTCCCATTCCGTAACTACTCTTTAGAGAGAAATACTCAATTCCAAAATTTACGAAGGTTGCAAAATTTACGATAAAAGCACATGTTAAATTAGAAAATTTACACTAGACTTGATGAGTAAAATGTGTTTTTCATGTCTATGACGATATAGTCAAATGGTCAAAGATTTTCTTCAATTAACATGAAACTGAGAGACTCATTTCGGTATGTAAAATACGCATCAGGTCAAAGTCTGCATCATTAACGCCAAAAAAGGTCTTCATTCTCTGCAATATTTCATTTAACTGAGTGAAATGGTGTCAGTTTTCTGACAACACCGTCACAATGGGACTCCATCTCGACGCCTTTGGAAAAGAACCTAAAATCTTAGGAATGTACTTTATATCATCTCTAACTGATACCACGCACGTAAAATAGAAAAGAGTTTCTTTTTCTCAACCCCAAAAGGCAAATTTACCGTTCAAGTATAAGTTGTTCCCCTAACTTGCCATAAAATCTTTGCATTAAAAACTTCCTAGTTTCGGATTTGAGGTAATAATTTACATGCCCAGTGGTCAAGACGCTGGTATTCTGCCGAGGCGGCAAGATAGGTAAAGCAGAGGTCTAACAACTCAGGGATCGCGGGTTCGAATCTGCCTCAGGCATTGGTGCCGTGATTGTCTTAGGTTAAAAAGATTAGGTTAGAGGGTGCGACGTGAATTGAGCCACTGGATAACCTCAAAATCTGAAGTCTGCTATTGTTAATATAAAACTCTGGTATTACTAGCCGTATTCAGCATAAGCGAGCGGTCTAGTTAGCGAAGGATCAAGTTAGGCCATTCCGTAAAATTGCCAAATCGGCTAGTATAAATTAACCGATAAAGGCAATAAAGGTGTTACGATAGGGTAAGAAGTTTATCACAATTAATACAAGAATTAGGTTAGGAATCATTATCAGATCGTAGGTAAAGTACAGATTAACTGTATAACAGAAATGTAAAACGGATAGCTTTACTGAAGATGCTAGATATACATAATACAAACACCTGCGTATTATTCTACATTGAACCAGATAAATAAGATTAGTGAGATAGATTGTCGTATTAATGGATAATACCCGTAATATTAACAGGATAGAAAAAATACTCTCGCAAACTTGTCGTCACTGCGAGATCTTCCAAAGCATAAAATTTCCACCTGAAACTAATGCGAGAAAGTAAGAAAAACTGCAGACGATGAGGAGGCATACGGAAGTTATAGGAGACACCAATCACCTGAAGTGCCTTGCATAAGTCTTAAAATTCTTTCAAATAAGGCTGAAATCATATATTTACCATGAGCTCCTGTGAAAACAAATATAGCGATGAATTTTTGAAAACCATGTTGCAGCATCCTGTTCAAAGAATGGGGTTTTTTAGTAAGCTTCACTTTTTGTCTGCATTAATAAATTAATAAGCGTGGGCTGTACGGAAGAATTTAAATTTCCAAAAAGTTTTTTTTTTATTCCTAACTAAAATTTCTTTGGCCTAAAATATTACAATCAGCATTTCCCACTAAAGGACCAAAAACACGGAGTAAAGAGCTCCGCATCAAAAATTAAACAAGCAAAACATCGCTGAAACAAGTAAAGAGTATTAAGACCGGAATGATGCCAATACATAAATGATAGTAGTGGGTGGAAAGTGATTCGAATAGTGATTTGACTCCAACAAGCAAATTACCTATCGAATACTACGTAATTGAGGCTCGACGCTCACCTTCTACGGCAGTCAAGCTGGTTCGAGAGAGTAGCACCCGCCAAGTACGCGAACTTCTGAAAGCTGCAAAGAGAAAGGAAGGACGGGTTAGGAGTCGGAATGGAGGTGCGAGAGAGCGGAGAAACGACCAGGCGAGGAGCGAAAAAAACTGGTTTCCTGGGTGGGATATCGTCCAAGGGCGGGATGGAGGAAAAGGAGGAGGGAAGAACGCTGGTGGACGAGAAGGGGAGAGGAGATTTTGGAGGGAGAAAGAGAGCGAAAAGGTAGAGCAAGGAGGAAGTTTCAAATGTGTGAACAGGAAGTTTCGTTTACTTTGGGGAAAAAATAGTGAGTCGTGGAGGGATCCTCCTCCTTTTCTATTAGCCACCGTTCTCCCTTTCCGGATTTCCCCCTCCCTACTCATTCCGACGACGGCACTACCCCTTTCACAAAAAGTTTCATACATACATACACACACATACATATATGTATCATTACTGTCCTCACTTCTCTTTAAAGGAATCGATACTTTGCCGCGCGTCGAAGTTTCACCCCGCAATCTCCTCCCTTCCCAGCATTCTCTCCCTCCCTCTCACATCGCACTTTGCCAAAACTTTCCTTCCGCCATTGTTTTTTATTCGGATACCTCTCCCACCAGGGGAGGGTCGTTTCAACGATAAAAACGGTTGTCTTTCGGGGATAAAGATACGCATACAATGAGTCTCTATCTTAAAGTTTTCGGATCAGAAGGTAATCATTTCATTCATTTAATTAGTGATGGACCTAAAAAGGAGTATAAAAAGTTCACAATATATGGCTACATTTTAAATGAAAAGGGAAAATGGCACATAAAATGCATTGAATATCTATACCTAGATGATGCTGATAATATGCAGGTATTTCAAGCATTTGATAAATGTCGCCAAGGTTCATTTTTTTATAGATCACTATTGCTCAAGAAGAAAAGGGTGAAGCAGGTTTTTTTAGTCCGTAGTTGCATTATCATATATTACACGTCAAATAAATAAAAAAGGGGATTTTTATTTGATATGATAATTAGCAGTGCCAACTGCTTCACCAAAATGTGGTGCAAATTGAAGAAGCCTCGAATCAGAAGAGCGCCCTGAAGTCGCAATATCTTGTATTGAGCAATAATCTACTCAATATCGAGTCATTCCGGCTCTATAATAAAAATACAGGTATATCATGTAGGAGTGGACCTAGAACCGAAGGTTCCAAAGCCATGGAGAAGCAGTGCCCAGAAAACCGCGTACACACATCTTGACAGGCACGAGGGTACGACTTTGTAAACATCACCCGTTCTCTTTGATTCACACACAGCGGTGGATCCCCAGTAAATATGCCGCAGTGGCCAAAGTAGAAGTGAGTTTAGAGAGAGGAACTGGGGAGGGCTACTGTAACGGGGAAAGGAAGACCAGAAACTCAGCCAATGGTAAAAGGACTCGATTTATTTCCCTTACAAATCGGTGCGCGTTCATATTCAAGAGTTCCCCGAGATCCAAAGAACATGAAGACCACAGTGGCAATAAATTGCATTTAAAATGACCAGAAAAGAAAAGGAGCATTGAATTTCAGGCGAAGCAAAGGCAGTAACTCAAAATCGGAATTGAGGTGAATTATTTCCCTTTTCTTCTGAGGCAGCAAGCACGAAGTGAATGGGGAAAAATTGAATTTCGGTCCGAATTCCCACGCTACTTGCACGGACCACTGCGTGATTCACAGCACAGACCCGAAAAATTAATGGCACATAGAATAGCTAACTCTCACACCCTCGGATGACAAAATCAAATGAGTTACAGTCCAACGGATCAGCAAATCAGATAACTGAAGAATGTGATAGTAGAATGAAGCTAAATAATAGCAATCCATCCTCTAACATTTTTATCGGAATTCAAGACAATTTTCCTAAAAAAAACATGGGGATAGTATGCATTGATTCATTAAGAAATTACACTAAATAGGAACAGAGGACAGTTATGTATTTCAAGGGCTCAAAAACATGATTAATTTCAAGCACGAGCGAGGACACAGAATCAAGTGGCGAAATAAGCAACTTTAGATGGGTGATTTATAGCCTATTGAAATAATTTTTAATTTGAGCGATTTCATTTAATGAACATTTACAATACCTGCGACTAGTAGAAAGAGAATAATTTGGAAATGGCTCCTCAGTGATATTTAGGGAGAGATGTTTGAACTACAGGTGTCGGCTGAATTATAAGATTTGAATCTGTATTAGGTACATACATATTACAATTACCTAATTAATTTGATTTCAGGCGATTCACAATTTCATATTAGTAACCGGCTTCGACAGTTAATTACACAGATACAACAGCTACTGTAAGCATCAGTATCCATAACGTTAACTAGACAGGAGTGTAAATTGTTTTCATAGCCACGCTGATTGTTTACTTTATTCCTGTGACAGTCATAAGAACTCTCAAATAAAAATACGAGAATAAAATCCCAATCAAATTACCTCTCATCTTATTGCAATACCCGTTTGGCGGGATATGACTTCATACATATCAGATAAGAGAAAAAATTAAACTTCGAAATTGAAGACATTTTCCATAAGGCCTCTATAAACGCGCGAAACGGCAATTTCGAAGCAATTAATTCTTCTTGCTGATGAACGCGAGAAATTTATTTTATGGTTATAGCTCATTCAAAAAATCCTCGGGGTCAAAGGAGCAATGAAACTGCCCGTCCCGCAGGACCAAAACTCTCCATATAGGACGAATTCCGGCAAACTTCGAGACCATAAATCGGTTTCCGGAGGTCCGACTCGAAGAAAAAGATTCCACTCACGAGAAGTTTAAAACTCGATCGAAACGAAGAAGAGGAGAGTCCTCCCTCCTTCCAGGAGCGCCGTCCTCGCTCGATATCCCCGGGGGCCGCTCGGTGAGACGAACAAGGGCAGGAGGAGGACAAAAACGCGATAAATTAGCCGGCGTAGCATCGCAAATGAGGACGGCCGTCGGAGGGAATAGAGAGTGTTGGAGACGCCAGGGGGGTGGGAGGGAAGAAACGAAAGGCAAAAAATATGGAGAAATAAGAAAAAACAAGGGAGCTCCCTCTTCGGCGGAAAAAATATTGTCTGGTCCTTTAATAAACGAAGATGGCGAAAGGAAACGAGGAAAAAAGAAAAGGCATAAGAGTGGATGGAGGAGGGGGAGAAGAGAGTGGAGAGGAAGTAGAGAAGAGGAAATTTATGCGTTGAGATGTTTCGCGAAGAAGGACCGAAAGAGAATTGAGAGGATTTCTCACTCATTGAACTCCTTGGCTGGAGACGAGTGAGTCAGATGGAGACGGGGGTCAGAAGAGAAGAACTCCTCGATGCAGCGCTGTGAGATGCCCGCGCCGCACGAGACTTCATTGTGGAGCTGAGCGGCCCAGCAGCACACTAAAAGCAATCGTACTTAAACCAGGAGTGAGAATAGCGGAAATTCCACAGAGAGAAGCCCATTCGCGTTGACCGGGACCCCCTTATTTCCGGCAAGGTGCTTCACCACTTCAGCTACCAAAACGTCCTCTTTCACAGTGGAAATTCTATGGAAATATCCTGGTCAAGGTGAATGATTTTTTTCTCTGTGGAATTTCTACTATCGTGCAATGGGGTCGTTTACCATATTTTTTTTATTGCCGAATCTGATAGAGTTTGTAAAATAAAAGGACCCGTATTTTTCCGTTTTCTGATCCGACAATTATTTCCCGAGTTATAAGCGGCGAAAAACTGATGTCTTTAACCCTTTCGGAAAAGTGGGTGTGGTGCAACCTCTGACGTACATCTACTTCGTCCAATCACAACTGAGCCCGCGAAGCTACTTCGCCTTATTGCAAAGGGGGGGACACAGCTGACTCGGCCAATGGGAGCGATTTCGACAGCATCTGTGCGAGCAGACCTTCCGAGAAGCCCCCTCCACTCCCTTCCCCCTCCCCTGAAAGCAGTCAAGGACGGGAGGAAAATGACGTCAATGTTATCACAGCAGCATTTTCGGTGGGCGTCACCTTTTGCTTATTTTAATTTTTGATTTATGAGTGAATGGTTGTGGTTAGAAGATTAATTTTTTCACTAAAATTCTTGTTTCGTTTCCATCTAACGATTTCGTGAACATAATTGCTATTTCGGTTCCGAGTAAACGCCCCCATTTCACCGGGTAACACCATTGGGGTTTTCGCGGCTAGTTCGCGAGCTTTAAATTACGAGTAAGAAGCCTTCTTTCGTCTATATCTGAAAAAGGTTTCACTGCAAACAACACACATACGATGATTTTAGTGAACACCAAAGAATATTTGATTCCTTTGGATGCAAAAGGGAAGAGAATGAAGAGTAAGATGTTAAGCATTTCCTACGATGCCTCGTCATTTAGTAACCGGAAATTATTCTTAACACTTCAAACTGTAGATATTTGGAGGTGGGGACCGACAACTGAGGCCATTCGCGCCAGAGAACGAGGTTAGGAGGATCACTAGATTAAGGTAAGTTTTCAGGGAACGGAGGACGGGTGGAGAGAAACCCGGCGTCGGCATTAGCCTACTCTTAAGAAAAAGACGTTGTCGTAGAATCAAACCGGCTCAGAGAGAATTATAGCATAGCATATACACTCATTCTCGTTCATGCATGTGAAGTACACGAAGTGACTTGGCGTAAGCTATGGTACAGCAAAAGATATTCACGGATATCTTTTTTTTCTCGATAAATAAATTGGATTGAAAATTTCAAGGTTTCAGTCGCAGCCCAAGTATAACGGCACACTAATCATGAAGGCACGTGCGACTTTCAATTTGAAGTCGTATAATCATGTGACACACGTATGCACTTGAGCGACATCTAGGGTCCGCAGCACTTCGGCCTTCAACTATCGAGCATCGCTGGGAGGAGGAAGAACAGGAGAAGGGGTGGATGGGGGAGGGGCGTGGGGCGGAGGGAAGAGAAAGGGGGAGGAGGGGGCGAGGCGGAGTCCTCGGGAGAAAGGGTGCGAGGGATGTAAACAACTCATGGCTTAAAACTGCGCGCGGGATGAGGCGGAGGGGTGGGTCGGGGAAGTGGATTCGAGGGAAGGGAGAGGGAGGAGAAAACTTTCGAGCTGGAAGAATACGAAAGTTAATTAGCGGAGAGTATTAAAAGGAGCGTTGTAGCAAGGGAATCGCGAAGGGAATGAAAGGGAGTTAGACCGGGGGCGGGGGTTGGGTTGGAATATGGGATGGCAGGAGAAGGGGAAGGGTGGGAGAGAAGAAAGAAGGCTCGGAAACAAACAGACCCTGGCTCCTGTTGCACTCCTTGATGAACAAGGGAGCGCACTTGCCCGATCCTCTTTCGCGAAACCGCCCATCGCCCACGAAAGCAAATACAGGCCGGAAAAGAAAAAGAGGAATAACGACGGCGCAAGCCATTAATTGGCGAAGATTCAAGATTGATACCAAGGCGGAGTGAAGTCATTCCAAGGAATCATAGGTGCCACACATCTAGGACGAATGACATTCATTTGGCAAGCCACAGTTAGTTAGCCACACGACGCTTATCCCGAAAAAACTTCCGATTTCCAATGCGCATAAAATGCGATTGGGTGTACGCCTTGGAAAATTGGACGGGCTAATTCCTAAACGTATTGCGTAAGATGATGGGGAAGAAACATTCTCAAGGAGAGAGCTTCTTGCTCCGTCAAATGAGCGGATGACTTCTGTTGGGAATGAAAATCACTTATTTGTATATGCATTCACAAGCACTTTCATTTTCACATAATTAGCATTCTATGACGGATTAAAAAATTGTGCTGAATGAAATTTAATACACAAGATGACTAGCCAATGAGAATGTAGGAATAAACAATAGTTTCGAACTCGGCCTAAAAATATTTCAACTAAAGAATTTTCCCCAAAGAGAGAAATTGACAACGCTTTTGAAACGAATTGAAGCAACATGTCAACATTTGATTACAATAGGTAGAATAAATTTTAATTATGAAAAGCCTACTATTGGAAAAAAGTTAGAAGGGTGAGTTTAGTGTTTCTAAATAAATTGTCATTTTACATATCCACGCGCATTGATAAAATGTTGTCAACACTTCGAATTATAAAGCAAGTGATATGATGCATGAGCTCAAATAAAAATAGAAACAAAAATCACCATTGAAAACGGAAGATAAAAATAATAGAAAAGGAGATAAAGCACTTAACACCACCAATTACGGGGTGTGATCACCTGCTGTAAAAAGCTCAACGTTTTGTAGTCTTACATTTCCACGGAGAACAATGGCGGCCAAAAGGGCCAACACAGTATCCACGACGATAGCGTTAATAACAAGCGGGAGATATGAAGGTACTACAAATTAGCGTATGATATGGAAGAAGCAAATCTTCTGGAAGGGGAGTGAACAGTTGCAAGCAGACTCTAGGATGGGATGAATGGCTGAGGAAGCGAGAAGCAAAGAAAAGAAGAGCGAGCGGAGGTAAGCAAAACACTGAACGGAGGGTCCACTGTAAAGGAGGGCAAAGAGCTCTAAGATTAAGCTCAAGAAGAAGAGAGGCGGGAGTCGGGTTTCGAGAAGGTCCAAGAGTGCTAGGGATGGACGGGAAAGGAAGGGAGTACCGCATGGGAAGAGGTGCGTTTGCGTGAGGGCGGATATGGGGGGAATTAAAATGAGGGAAG
The DNA here is from genome assembly GCA_933228895.1 of Platycnemis pennipes. Classification (NCBI taxonomy): domain Eukaryota; kingdom Metazoa; phylum Arthropoda; class Insecta; order Odonata; family Platycnemididae; genus Platycnemis; species Platycnemis pennipes. The sequence goes on along the minus strand of OW121851.1, from coordinate 131,203,997 downwards.
GGGCGAGGGGAGAGGAGGAAGGGATGATGGGAATGGAGGGGCAGAGTAGGAGTCGGATGGTGAATGGAGACGTCGGCTGGGAGGGACGCGTCGTGAGGCGGTCACTTGTGCATCGCAGCGAACGAGAGAGCGATTGTGGGACAAGGGGGTGAGTTTCAAACCGTCGAGAATATCTCGAATAGGTAACCAACGAATCACGTGGTACAAACACGAACGGTTTGCAAATTTAGTGTGTCTGAATCGCTCGTTACCATATTATCAATTGTTTTCACTAGAGCTTTTAACCTCGTGGACGATGGCGCCAAGCACACGACTACGGCTGCTTTGTGACATGATATGTCCAGAATTCCGTCAAAGTCTAGTTCCTTTTAAGTCTCTTTAGTCTCTGATTTCCACAGAGAAACAGGACGCCTTGGTAGCTCAACTGGTTGAGCACCTCGCCGTCCCGGTCAAGGTGAATGATTTTTTTCTCTGTGGAATTTCTTGCTACGGTGCATTTTCAGCGGGTAACGCCGCTAAAGTTTTCGCGGCCAGTTCGCGGACTTTGAATTTGTTTTTCTCATCTGTCTCGACTTAAGAACCCACACATGAGATGAAACACAAGTGTGAACAATGAATAAGGTTGTAATCAGCGGCTTTAACACACCAGAATTTACGAAACATTCGAGTTTGCAACACGTAACTCCTTGGTTAACTATTCGAGATGATCCCGAAAGTTTCAAACGTGACCCCACCCCGGGCGAGGGCAAGACGACGAGGATACGGAATCACTGGTAATGGGAGATAGGAACACTTCGGCCCATCCCAGCATTCAATTGGAAGAAGAGAAAGACCACTGGCAGAAGGTCTTAGTTCTAAGGTGCTCCAATCACCATGGTTGCCTAATTAGGCACAGTATACATGCTCAGATACGAACACTGAAGAGAGCCTCCCATCTCGAGGACCCGGGTTCGAATGTCGCCCAAGGCGGATTTTCCATTCCCTGCGTCACTGCTTTGTGGAGAGCAAGTCTAGTCCTGTACTCGATCCAATGGATGGGACGTTGAGCCGTGGATCCCTTGGCCTTTTCCGTTAAGGAGGTTGATCCGAAAAGTGAAAGTCATGTCATTTTTTTATATTTTCAGCACTGATAGAACTAAAGTTCCTCTATCTAATAAAGTAAAGATAATTATACCAATCCATACTCCTTTTTGCACAAATTGCATTTGAAATTACATACGATTAATGGAGAGAATGGCCATCACATGGGAATATAACGTTTAAAAATACCATAGTGACATGTCATTTTTGCAAAAAACTGATATTTTATGCGTAATGTCACAAGAAATAAAATGACACGAAAAAAAATGCATCAACCCACCGTATTTTTCGCTAAATCTACCAATTACTGCGCTTATAGCAGACGAAATGCGTTAGTTGACTTCAAGTGGCGCTTCTGTCGCTCCAGAGAAAATGTATGGCGAATGAATAATATCATTACTAATGAGATATTAAAGAATATTTCAGAAAATTGTTATAACATAACCTTTGATAGTAATATTCTGGTGTTATACATTACTAAATTCATTGAGTAGTACATGAATTTATTTCAGTAACGTAAATGTTGAATTGACTCCATCGTCGAGCTGAGAAAATTATCATAAAAAATAATTCCTTAGACTTTCCATCGTAGTCCTTGTGATACTTATGACTTTCAATAGCTTAGGTAATTTTATTTGTGAAGTAAGGATCACTTAGCAGGCATATACTCGTACCTAAACTAATAAGATTCCTTAGACTTGACTCAAGCAGTCGCGAGCCAACCTCCTTAAGAGCAGTCTAACGACAAAGAAGCGTTTTCTCTCCAACCTTCTTCCGTTCCCTGAAAACTCCTACTTTCACCCAGTTACCCTTCCTCTTCCCTCTGGTTCACATGGCCTCAGTTTCTGGTCACCTCCTCCATAATAACGACAACAATAAGGAACCCGTGACCCGTTGGGTACCGGGCCAGCGCGTTATTCGTCTGGCTACCAGCTCCGGCAGACGGCGCTCATTCCGTATATTAATAAACACCTTTCTAATTTCCACCATAATAACTACTGGTCATCACCTGATATTTTCTTTAAAAAATACGATATGTAATTCAATTTCACATCACAAATATATTACAAGGAATACGCGCAGGTTTGGAGTAGCATCAAAAGTAGAACTCTTCCTGAAGGCACAGTTTGACTCGAAAATTCCTCCTGTACACTTCTCCATTCCTCGGAATCAAGTTTTTTACCACTCTCTACTCTATACTCACTAGTAATCTGCACCAAACAGCTAATTATCACGAGAACTCATATTTTCTGCCTCTCATCACGACGCTTCACTCAAATTAGCATTCGGATCAGCTTTTACTTGCCCATATTTTCAACTTCCTTTTCAAATTTCTCACCTGAACTAACTACAACGAATTACATACGTCAGATAACAGTCATGGGTGATTGTGTTTGCAACCGTCGGGATTATTTCAAATAGGTAACTATGGAGTCACGTGGTATAGTTCGCAATAGTTCGCAAATTTAGTGGGTTAAAACCGCTGATTACAACCTTATTCATTGTTCACATTTGTGTTTTATCTCATTTGGGGGCTCCATAATCGAGAAAGATGAGAAAAACGCACGTAAAAACAAATATTGATATTGTAACGAGATATACAGGCAAAATAAATTTGCAAACCATTGGTGTTTGCACCACGTGACTCTTTGGTTACCTATTCGAGAAAATCCCGACGGTTTCAAACACAACCCCCATGGGAGAACAAGAAGTTTCCCCTCGTGCTGCAAGGCTACTTGCAATGACTCATCTCAACATACATAATTAGTATTTCAATAGAGACTTATTTATAACCAAAACATGAAATACTAAAACCTTAAAGAATGTTATAACAAAATTAATTCGTACTCTTATTTTAAAATTATTTCTCTGTAACTAAAAGTTAAATTCACAAACTGCGTTCTTATGACCTATTTAAATCAGAATTTGTTGCACTAAGGTGAAATAAATCAAGACAGTGCTATTTGAACACGACTATGGCATAGGAAGGGAATTTTTTGAGCGATGTGTTCCGCTATCAGTCGATGCATTTGGCATAAGCGAGTTGATTTCGCTCCATTACACCGATTGCACGCCCAGCGCTCCATTCGTCTCCCATTCCTCCCTCTCCCAGAACTAACTCACAAACTGTAAACCAGGCGTTCTGTTTCTCCGATGGCTTTCTAATGACATAGTATTTCTCAAACGTTTATGGCGATAAAAATGGCCATCGTTTGATTCGAAATTTCAATCGATCAAATAATGATATTACAACTAGAATTCCAACCATATAATTAAAACTAATAAACCTATACGAAAACAAAATCGAACAAAACGCAAATAAATAGATTGGAAGGAAGGAAGCCAACACTGCACTACGACGGTATTGTCGGTGACCCACTTCCTGTTTGTCCTAACAATACCGGTATCGAAGTAAGCAGGATAGATATCTAAATCGGAGTTATATTTTTGTACTAGAAACCCTATTTGCAATTGGTTAAGGTAATGCTTCCCGAATCAACAGTAAATGTAGAAGTGCCTGAACCAAAACAAACGGTGTTGCAAGAATGTTACACAATTACCCAAGTCCAACAAGGTGTACTTGTACGTCGTAAAATTCTCATAAGAAGTATTCTTTCCCCTCGTCTCGAACGACTAAACGTCATTTCGAGCGTCATTAATGCAGAAATCTAAATGAAGAGTACCCAATCGTATTGATCTAACACATGCCCCAACAGGGTTGAAATTTTGATCTTCCTGAAAGATAACAAGGAAGTTCCACCAATAATACAAATCGTCATGGGATGAAAGGGCAAATTTTAGCCATTGGATTTCACAGAAGAGAATTAATATGACTAGTGTGTTGGTAGAGAATAGAGACGAACAAACCGCGTTCTTTGCGTTTGTGGATTTGGAGAAGAGTTTGAACAAGAAGATTTTTAGAAGAAATCTGTGCTTAGAACTATGAAAGGAACTAAATTTTCCTACAATGATCGAAAAATTATCCTGTTTCTATAAAAACCAAGTAGCAGTGATTAAATATGGATCTAGCAGTGGATACACAAGAATAAAGAAAAGAGTGAGACAAGGTTGTGCACTGGCATCCGTAATTTTTAATGGTTAAATAAAGATTGCCATTAATAAAATCAAAGAGAAGGCTTGAGGATAACCACGGGGAAAATATTAACATACTGTGACTTCGTCGATGACATAGGCATGGCAGAGACATAGAGAGATTTAAATAAGACCCAAGTAATGATGCATAGGACAATGGCCAGATATCACCTGAAGATCAATAAAAAGAAAACCAAGGGATCGGTATACTAATATGAATGAATGAATGTTTTTAATAGTAGGGGATGTTAATAGTAGGGGATTTGAAAATTGACAATTTATTTCTAAATAAACAAATTTTACATGTTGAGGGTTTCTGCGCATAAACATTCCCTTTAGTTTCATGCAAACTTGTTGTGAATGTATAAGTTAATTATGTTATGCATTAAAATATTTACGAAACCTTTACTAAGCACGTTAAATGAAGGTAATCAAATCAGCCTCCATGTTACATGCTCTTATCATGGAAGATAGTTTCACAGCCCGCTCCATCCATCCTCTTTTCCTCGATATTACTTCTCGTTTCTTTGTCGAAACATTAATACAATCACCTTGCTCCCTAGCAAAGGCAGCATGTGCTTAATCTGGTCCATCGCTTAAGCATCTTTTTGTCTCTGCCTGCAAACATGATACTCTTTAGGTTATTTGGCCTTCATTGCGGTATTCTATTATTTACACTTTTATTCTACCTACCTCAACTACTTAACTTGATGTAACTTAATTATATGGCTGCCCGTGTTTTCTTCTAAAAACTCATCGCATGAAATCAAATGTGCGAGTTTCCGAATCAGTTAAGCACAACGTCAGCACAGATCCCCCCAAGCACTGAACCGCTGGTGGCCGTCTTTTGAACTCTTTCCTGTTCGGATTTGTGTTCTACTCGCCTATTATCGAAATAGCTCCGAACAAGTTTAAGGAGGTTTATAAGGTTTTAGTATGTAGGTATAGTGGGAGACAGGGGACTAATATCAGTGTGAACATATGAAAACAAAAGCTTGATGAGATGAAAGAGTATTGCTACCTGGGAAGCCAAGGAACCAGATGGTGAAAGCAATAACGAAGTATTCACTGGAATAGCTCATGCGAAGAAGTAATCCTACCATATGAAGAATCTAGTTACGGCTGGAAATACAAGCGTGGAATCAAGGCAATATTGCACCAGGACATACATCTGGAGCACTCTTCGTTATGGAAATTGGGCATGGACGAACAAACGAGATATGGACAGCAGCAGAGAACTTAAGGCTAGAAGCAATCGAAATGTGGTACTAAGGAAGAAAGATGGAAATAAAATGGGTAGACCGAGTGAGTTGAAAGTAAGTGCTCATAAGAATGGGATAAAAGAAAGTCTTTTGAAAATCTTAAGATAAAAGGAAAACTACTTAATCGGCCATATTTTGAAACATGACGACCTGATGCAGTCAATCGTTGAGGGAAAAGGGAGTAGAAAGCATGGCAAAGGAAGGATTCTAATGAAATACATGGAGATGATAGAGTAAGATACGAAAGAGAAGAATAGCGCAAATATAGAGAGGTCAGCTGATAGGGGAATCGAGTAGATAGCTGCGTAAAACCAATCTAAGGACATTTTACTGATAACAAGGGCTTTTTCAGTAACTCTTAGGTCCAGTTTTACAATGTATGATTAACTATGAGTTCGTATAACATGGCATCATATCATAACATAAGGTAAGGTGGCATAAGATAATATTACTTATTCACATACTAATATCATTTTACAAAATACATATACAAAGCAATTATGTAGATCAAAGCAAGAAATATTATGGGTATCCACAGACAAATTGATTAAAAAGGAATAAGCAACAGTAGCATTGTATAAAATAATCTCTTATAATAAATACCTATACCTCGATGGCAAAATATTTATCGTAAACGTTTTCAGACAATAAAAGGAGGCATGAAAAATATGAGCAGTATTACAATGTCTATTGTACCATAATCTCTCGTAATCTTCTTATAGTATTGAAATAAATGTACGTGTAAATTTATTAATAGTCTCTGTCATGCTGTACATAGATATCATATATGCTCTTTAATGAGATATGAGGATATATTTGTTTAATTTTTCTGTAGTTTTGGGAATGTATATTATGAATCATATGTAATACGCACGACTAATCTATAATGATAATTATTATACATAAGTAAAAAGCGTTGATATTGATTGAAGACAACATTTCATTGCATTTCACGTAGTTATTTAACAAAGAGGATCAAAATATTATTTGTTTTCTACGTACACAGAGAATTTATGATAAGCAACGCTAGTAAATCGACAAGAATCTTTATCTCAATTTATAATAAATTGGAAATCGACCAATTTCAATAATTTACTTTGAAAACTGTCAATCGATAAATCAAACTTCACACAGTAAAGTTTGCTAGTATCAGTAATAATGAACAAGCAATATTTCGGATTGTAATGATTGTTTATAGCAATACTGATGAGAAATATTTTTGTACGAGAACTATGTTAGCATCATGATTTAAACTACCGACTTGGTGTATTGTACAAGCTGCAAGATGTCTTAAGAGAATATTTAATTCTTTTCCAATAACTTCTTCTCAAGTGGTTTCTCACCACGATACACAACCGTAGAAATGTCGGTACAAATGCAGAGCCCAATGCGGTGGGAATTGATCGTCCAAAATAAGTGATGAACGACGGTTCTTTAGCATGAGAATGCAAAATGAGCCATTGTAAAATTGGATGAAAGAAGGCGTAAAGCAAGTGAATCATTATACAATAGCCAACGTATCAGGTACAGGAATGATAGTCTAGTAAATAGCACCAAACAGCATTTTACGCATAGTATTAATTTTCTAGCGATGAATTAACTCAACTGGAAACGAGAGTCCTCGCACTTCCTCGTCTATGGAAAAGACTAACGACATTGATAATGACAATTTATTTTTCAAGAGATCAGCCTCTAGTGCCACGAAAATCTTTCGTCCGACACGACAGAGAATCTCAATACTAAAGGTCATCTATTGAGTCCCTAGCGACCGGGTCAATCTTTATTCTTTGTAGGGGTAAGCATGATGGTTCATAAATTTGTGACGGCGGAACGCAGGAAATCACGGCTTTCGTACCTTAATTTAAGCAATTATGCACTTATAAAAACTGCTAATAGCATCGTCTAAACATGGAGATCTTAAAACAGAAAATAGTATCCATTATTTTATCAAATACTATCTACAAACAATAACCTCCCCTATGCTTTCGGCTGAGAGAACGGATCGGCCCACCTCCAACATGAATAGCACAACTTCTACGGACTTTACTCCTTATTGATGAATGGTCAGCTCACACGGTGCATTCCATTCGATGAAATTGGCTTCCGTCGGCGCATGACGCGGCAGCGCACTTAGTGCAATTGGTGCACAGCAGGTGTACACACTTCGAATGAAAGTATCGGCAATAATAAATAATTCAACGAGACTTTAAATACGAGATTCAAAACATTACCACTACTGATAGGTCGAATTATTCTGAATAATTAATAAAGCCATTCCCACCGATTATAAGTATCAATGGAGATAAAATGTTGCTTTAGCATCAACAAAAAAACCGATAATCTATCATCTACGACTTTTTTATGCATAGTTGCCGAAAATGAACTTTGGACTTTTCTCACAATAGGCATTAGTGATCTTTTAAGAACGCGCACAGTGCTTACTTAAACCACTTACCACATACATACGTTCAAAAGTCTTAAAAAGAGTGGAAGAACAGAGAAGTCTGCTGAAAACCTTAAAAAAAGAACTTAATAGGACACATCTTAAGACACGATGGCCTGATAAAGGCAATTGTCGAGGGAAAAGTGAACGGGAAGAATGGAAAAGGCAGGCCTCGTATGAGGTACATGGAGCAAGTTTTGAAGGATGCAATGAAGAGGGGCTACGCCAATATGAAGAGGTTGGCCGATAGAAGAATCGATTGGAAGACTGCGTCAAACCAATCCTAGGATTGTAGACCGATGATGATGATCATATTCGGCAATAAAACGGGTGGAAAATGACCCCATTACGAGTAATGATCCAACTCGCAGAAGACCACACAATGTCTCATTCTTTCGACTAAAACAAAAAAGCACACACTCCAAATACCATGCTTATCACTGGATGAAGAAATTCAAATTCTTTAATGAGCATACAAGTTCTGACCACTTTTTTCTAATGTCTATTTGTTGCGTATGTTTTTCTGGAGTACTTACAATACTCTTTCCGAAGAAGAAAGAAACATATATGAAAACAAAAGTAAGGCAAAATAAACTAATGAATCACACGACAGAAAGCACAGAATATTTAATAAAACCAAATATATGCGCTGCTTGACATGGCCAAATGAAAAATACTGACTTCAGAATATCAGATGATTTTACCAGGAATATAAATTCATATTATGAAAAGTATTACGAGTTACAGAAGCTCTCAAAATACCTCAGTACGTCCCACCACATTCCATTACATAATCAAATCAAGATGAAACGAAAATAGGTAGTGGCAACTTACATAAATGACTAGGGAAAGGAAACAGTATCCGGTAGGTAAAATAATTTACATAGATCAACCTTATTTTCTCTTTCTGTAATGTTAAATGTCACAGCACTATGTATAGCAAAAACCATGACATTGGTAATGGCTTAAGTACTAGGGGAGAAAAGGAGAAGACTACTGACTTAATTCATTACGCTTTAGCTTACTCAGCCAATTGATTAAGACATTCCTTCTGAATGCGTATACCATCCATACACTCAGCTTACAGTAATTTTTCTCATTCATTATCCCAAAATGGTGGAACGGGATGATTTAACGATGCAGCATCGAAGGGAAAAAGTTAATCTTTTAAGATTCTTCCAATTTTATACTAGGGATGATATCTGCTAGACGTCCATGCTAATTTGGCAGCATTTTCTTGAGCGAATTCATTAAAACTTTCTCTATTTTCTCTCCCTCCTCTCATTCGTGCTAATGTATTTCGGAGTTCAGAAACTAATTAATTTTTTCTACTAAAATACTCGGCATCTTCGTTGGAGTTGCTTAGTCAAGAAGAACTTCATTTTCATCAGGGCTAAAACTAGTTGTTACTATTCCCATTGTCAGTTTTTTCCTTCAGAATGGCTAGTTGCCCCCATGGCATGAAGATCACTTGCATGCCTTCACTTTTCCAGCTTCCTCAAGTAAGGAAAAAGCGATACATCGCAAATGGAATTTATAAAATTAACGGAGCAGAATCACCATAGAACCTAAAAGGATAATGAAATTAGGAGACCCAAATGTTCTAAGATGTATTAGGAGAATGTAATAAATGGAAGGTGCTATTACGTCGATCCTCCAAGAAACACATTACTGTACGCATGCAATCGACAGCAGAACAGGAAAAGTGAGTGTAAAACACAAAATAGTCTGCTAAGATAACAAATTAAAATATGCAATAAAAGAACGAATATAAACAAATTTAAAAATGACTAAGAATCCTTACCTCTCCGGTACCTAAAATTAGCTAAGAAAAAGTATTGTTACATATTATTTTGAGAAGTATACCGATATATCTTTACTTTAAATTCTTTCTAAGGTTTCAGTATTTCACCAAACAGAAGATTTTCCACAGAGAAAAAATTATTCAACTTGACCTATTATATGACCCGGAAACCCTTGTTTCCGGCCAGGTGCTTTAACAAGCCAAACCTCGGAGGTATTACGAATTAAAGTACCTGGCGGAAAAATCAGGAACCACCGGTCTCGAGTCCCGATCAAAATGAATAATTTTTCCATGCAGAAATCGAGAAAAAAAGTAAATTTCACAGTCACACAATATCAAGCCTAATCAAAATTAGAGACAAAGCTAAAATTAAGTACTTATATAATTTGAAACAGCAAAAACACATAATATCACTAATTTGGTGGTTCTTAACGGTTGCATTTGAAATTGTCATATTTCATAGTCAATGAACAATGAGAATAGCGCAGGACACTGCGCTAAGAAGTCTTTTCAGGTGCGTCCAGTTTAAAGTTTAAACTATACCATTGTGAGTGGACAAATACCTTCCGACAGCAATAATAAATTGTTAAATTTGAAAAAAAAACGTTCAAATATATACATCTAAAATTGATCTCTTCAACTTCGTTTTAACCAAATAAACCAAAACACAAGCCAATGAGTTTCAAGAATTTCCTTTTTCGTGAGATGAGAAAAGGATACTGAAAAACAAAGGGGGAAATACTCGAGATATATTTAATATATATGTAAAAAATAAAGAATCTGTGTCTACGCCATACAGAAAAAACCAAGTAATATATATTTTACTAACTAGTAACGGGTCAATCACCTGAAATACACTAATTTCAAATAAATTAAAACTTCACGACTATCGGTTGAACTTATGCTAACTAAGAGATAGATGAAATAGTGTGCTTTAGAAATTCTCAGCGATTTAAACATCAAAATGACCACAAAACCAGCCTGACCAACGCGTGACACAATCGGAATTAATGTTTTACCATGCATTCCATTCTCCTAGCAGTGTTACATTCCCAGATCCAGATAAAAGCAGAATTTAATTTTCAAACCAGACTATACACTCACACCAGCGCTCGCAAATTTTAACTCCTCGCCTGTCATTCGCACCTACGCCTCCATTTTGCTTAAACCCAATCGATTTATATCTGATTCGACTAGAATTATGCTTTCCGGAGATTTTTCGTCCCTCTTCCACAGAGAGAGAGAGAGCGATAAAACACATTCCGCGAGGGCTCGTTTCAATTGCGAGCAGTAAATCTCAATGAGACGAGGGAAACGTCGGCGGAATGTCACGGCTTCGCGGCCGCGCTGTCAAAAGTAAATATTTAATGATTCGGCCTATTCATTGCGGACCGACTGCTTTACTGGAGATGGAGAGAATGGAACGATATTCTTTCCCATCGTGATGCCTTGCATAAAACCGATTAATTGCGAAATGTTCAAACACATGTCCATCAGCTGAAAATCAGTTCAAATTTTGCACCAATACGAAGATAGTGTTACATAAAATATCATATTTTAGAAAGCTGTTTTATTTTAGTGTTACATGAAATATCATATTTTAATTTAGAAATTTTATTTTGACAACGTGAATTGGAATTCAATGCTTGGAATTCTGAAGGAAATTGGAGTGGCCTACAACGACCGAAGAATTATACACAGTCTGTTCAAAATCCAAGTAGCTGTAATTAAATCTGGACCCAGCTGTAAAGAAGCTAGAATAAGGAAAGGAGTGAGACAAGGCTGCGCACTGTCTCCCGTAATTTTTATTGTTTACATCGAGAGAGCCATAAATGAAGTCAAGGAGAAGTGCTCTGGAGTGAACATCCACGGAGAAACAATCAGTATGCTACGATTCGCTGATGACATAGCTCTCATAGCAGTTACAGAGAAGGATCTGAATAAGACGCTAACAACCATGGAAAAGACTATGGCCAGATATCAACTGAAGATAAATAAGAAGAAGACTAAGATATTGGTGTGCAGCAAGAAATAAGAGGCGAAAACTAATGTCAAACTAGGAAAACAAAAACTTGAAGAGGTTAAAGAGTTCTGTTACCTGGGAAGCAGAGTAACCAGCGATGGACGAAGCAAGAAAGAAATAGTGAGTAGAATAGCCCAGGCAAAGAGGGCATTCTATCACAAGAAGAATTTACTTCCAGCTGGAAATACAAGCATAGAAGTAAGGAAACAGTTCATCAGGACATACATCTGGAGCATGTTTCTTTACGGCAGTGAATCATGGACGATGACAGCTGCGGAGAAGAAAAGGGTAGAAGCTTTCGAAATGTGGTGCTACAGAAGAATGCTGAAGATTAAATGGATCGACCGAGTAAGTAACGAGGAAGTGCTAAGAAGAGTAGGAGAAAAGAGAAGTCTGCTGTCAACTCTAAAAAGAAGAAGGGACAACTTAATCGGCCATATCTTGAGACACGATGGCCTGATGAAGACTTTCGTCGAGGGAAAAGTGAACGGGAAGATTGGAAAAGGCAGGCCTCGCATGAGATACATGGAACAAGTTGTGAAGGATGTATAAGAGAAGAATTACGTCACAATGAAAAGGTTGGCCGATAGAAGAATCGAGTGGAAAGCTGCGTCAAACCAATCCTAGGATTGTTGACCAATGATGATGATGATTTTAGAAAGCCTAAATAGTCGATTGAAAAATTCTGTACAAGGGCTACACTGGATTTCTAAACAAAGTATAACTAACTCCCGTTTCAATTCTTGGTAAGTTTTGAGAGCCACTGCACTTAAGTAGCAGCGTTTCTACATCGCTAATTTTCAAAATTCCAACTGCTCCACGGCGATAAACCTCTATGTTCAGAAGTAGCCACACAATACGGAATAATCCCCGCATCTGATTAATAAGTTAAGGAAACAAAACCAACTGAGGCGTTTTTAAGGGCAACACTAAAGAAATGTCGAACATAGCATCCAAAAATAGTATTATGCTCCGCAGAAAGACTTAAAGAGTTATTAAAAGCAGTTTGATCAACCTCAATGACATGATAAATTCAATCGCTCGATTTTAAAGAATAACAAGCTTTACTTAGCTGATCATGACACAGGTTTTTATTCTTTTTTAAAATAAAAACACCATATCATCACTGAAATGATTTTTCTTTAATTTAGACTACATATAAGGTAATAAGGGACTGGTCTGAAAGGTAATACTTCAGTCCACTAACTATCGTAAAATGGATGTAAACTCTAACATGCGCCATACTTCTTTTTCAAAAGCCTGACATGTAGGGAAAGTCGGCTAAGAAATTACGGGAAAAAATGACATTAGAAATTACTGTCATTATTATTACAGGTAGGTATTGATAGACAATAAATTCTTACACGACTCGTATCTCTCAAATGATACTCATCTTCAGTTCCGAATACTTCCTACCCGCCATACCCGCCTACCGAACAGAAAGCTAGGATTTATATAAAGAGTACTTGGGAAATGTGATGAGAAGACAAAAGAGCGGTGTTACTTTTCACTAGTTAGGCCCCACCTTGACTATGCAGCCAGTGTATGGAATCCTAATGAATTAGGTTGGATAAGAGAACTAGACAGTGTGCAGAGTAGAGTAGCTAGGTTCGTTAAAAGGTGTTACGATAGGTTGAGTAGCGTTTCAGAATTAATAAAAGAATTAGGGTGGGAATCATTACCAGAGCGTAGGTTAAAGTACAGATTAAATCTATTAGAGAAATTTCAATCGGATAGCTTTACTGAATATGTTAGGCACATTTAAAAAAAACCAGCGTATTATCCTAGATTCGACCAAATAAATAAGATTAGAAAGATAGATTGTCGTACTGATAGGTTCAAAATGGCTTTTATCCCCCGTACTATAAGAGAACAGAATAGGCAGCATAGCAAAGGGATAGGTAGGTGAAATATTTTAGAGTAGTCTGTAGTGAATGATGCATGTATTAACCCCTTAAATGCTATAGATACTAACAATCTAGTTGCATGAGACCCTATAGTTGCTTGTTTGCATGTTAGTAGTGCATGCTTGGTGATCTTCACTCCCTGCCACACACCCTCGCGGTGGCTTGCAGGGCATCGTGTAGATGTAGATGCAGATGCCATTATTCCATCCATACCACCCGTTCTTCTCCGCCCTCCACCCCGCTCACCCAATATTCTTACCTCTACCACGTCCTTCAAGACACCCTCACCTTCTCCATCCCAAACTTCAGCCTTCTCATTTCCTCAAACGGCTTCCTTTCCTCTCCTACCCACTTCCTCGTTCGCTCTCCTTTCGACCCACCTCACTTTCTCCATCCTTCTCCAGACCCACAGCTTGAAAGCGTCTATTTTCATATTTTTTCTCTTAAGTTCATGTCTCGCACCAAACGGTGCCATGCTTAAAGACTTTTCACTAGTATTTTCCTTACATCCGTGCTCAACGACCCGGTCATTACTTCTCTTCCACGAGCCAACGCCTACTTTGCCAACAAAATTCTCCTTCGGACTTCGAGGCTGCAATATCCTTTTTTCTCCAACAATCGGCGCAGGAAGCTAAATAGCTCCTCCCCCTCTAGACTCTGGCCTTTCACTTTTAATATATTCTCACAATATTTGCCCTGGAAAGTCTTATTAATTTAATTTTCTTATGTCTAATCTTCATCTCATACTCTTCACACCATATTTGTAACCCATCTAGTATTTTTTGTAAACCCCTGGCTGGCTAGTGATTGATTATCTGCATATATTAATGGCGTTGTTGACTTTTACCCTGCCATTACATCTGCACCAAGCCAATACGACACCTATTTCGATATGTCCTTCGGGCATATAAAAATACCAGCGATGACGGACATCTCCGTCTAACCCCTCTCCCTATTTCCATCCAATCGGATTCTCCACCAACGACTCTTGCTCTACTTTCGCCTTCTGTGCATGTATCTCTTCCGGATCAGTCTCCTGTCTTTTCAGTCTATTCCTATCTTCTACAATATTTCCAACCTCACTCTGACGAAAATCTTTTATACACTAACAAAACACGAATTCATCTTGATTGCATCATAAATTTCTTTCCACCCAAGAGGGTTAGAAGGCATTGGAGGAGGCATTGTCATACTATACTACAGGTGAAATTAAAACCAAATGGGGATGCTTGGGAAAGATTAGGCCCCGCCTAATCCGCACAAAATATAACGTTGCCTATTGTCTCTTGTGCATTCTGCATGTGTATTAAAACATAAATATCAATGAAATGGTACATAAATTTCATCGCAGTGGCGTCAATTAATATTCTTAAGGTAATTTAGCAGAAATATTAATGGATTTAAATCCCCATTAATATCACTAAAAATTGTTCGAATTCAACCTATTTAAACTACGTATTTGGCGCTTGTTTCGCCGTTTCGGTGCACTCTCCTCTGTTTATTTGATGAATTTTAGAAATTAATTCCAGTATCCATCTAACTCCTTACAATAACCTCCCGATTATCTGGGCTGCTGATTATCCGTGCAACGCCAATCTATTTATTATATCGGCAACGGTCTCAAAAGTAAGTAAGCTTTTGTTATTTTTCTCCAATCGCCACTTTCACTACTACCGATTGGTCCGATGTCTTACGCCAGGCTTCTTGCCGCCACCCGACACTTGCGAATGTTTACTTGCGACCGGGACAGCTCTACTGGATGATTTTTTCTCATAAAATATTATTAAGTAGAGCGAGGATCTTTCCATAGGCAGTTTGTGTTATTTTCTTACGGAGTTTATTTATTTTGACGGTGCACCGCAGAGAAATGAATCCGGATGGAACCAAACTATGGATCATCCGAGTTTCCCGATTATCCGTGCACCTCTACATTATAGCCTCCTTGTTTCCACTACCATTCTCATCATTACAATCACATTCAGAGTTGACCACGATTCGCTGCGCGCACGACTCGGACTGCTAAGGCCATTGTATGCACGGCAGGGTGATATCTTATTGTCCTTTAAGGCCTCTAGAGTTCCACAGGAGCAGTGCTAGACCGTAGCTCAACTGGTAGACTACCTGGCCGGAAATCAGGGGGTCAAAGTTCGAGTCCCGGTCGAAGTGGATTTTTTCCGCGTGGAAATCATTTCAGCGGGTGACTCCGCGCAGAGGTATTCGCGGCTAGCTCGCTATTCTTGGATTCACCCATTGCCTCTCTTTACTATCCTAGTACAAGCAAAAACAATCCGAATTTTAAGTTTTGAAGGCAATTGGCGTTTTCAGGATGAATTTGATTACCAAACGATAATGATAACGGAAAAATATTTTTTTGAATTCAGATATGATGCAAACAAAAATTAAGAGGGCCAGAAAAATGTTAGAAGTTCCAATAGCAAATGGTCATTACCATGACAGAAAACTCTGCGTACTTGTACTAAAATTGTTGAATTGTATGATTTTTATGCTTGATGAGTTTTCACTCTCGGAATTGAACAGAATTAGTGTCCAAAAATTGATGGAACAGTACAACTTAAAGAATATATTGTGAAAGTAATTTGTAACCAAAAGTTGTGTTTATAACTGCGTACTTGTACTAAAATTGTTGAATTGGATGATGTTTATACTTGATGAGATTTCACTGTCGGAGTTGAACAGAATTAGTGTCCAAAAATTGATGGAACAGTACAACATAAAGAATAAAATGTGAAAGTTATTTGTTACCAAAAGTTGTGTTTATATTATTCATACATGTATTTTTTTGGCTATCATTATTGTATAGTATGTGCTAAACTAGTTGTGGTGTACTGTTTAATTTTGCATATCATTATTATATAGAATGTGATATAACAGGAGTTGTTTATAATATACTTAAAATCACAATGGCACCTGGATGAGGGATATTTGACATTTGTTAACCAAGAACCTTCTGACGAGTCCTTCGGCTCAGAAGGGCTTAACGTAACTTTTCTTAACCGCCTCCTTAATTTACGTGCAAATCTAATAATAATTTCCTTTTAATGTAGTTCCAATTAGATATATTGATAATGAAAGAAAATTTCATAGCGAATAGAAACAAATCTATGTGTTGTACAGTGAGATATTAAATCTTTAATTACCTTAAAAATGACAGCCATTCGTGTAATATGTACACGACAGCTCACGATTACAAAAACTATATTAATGTGTCACTTGAGTGCACAATTTACGACAAAAATCACAAGACTGCTTTCATCGTTAAGTCAAAGAAACGAATACGGAAGATTCTTCGTTTTGTCGTTAGCAGATTAGATGAATCTACATCTATTTAATACCCTACAGGTCACCGTAAAATTTTGTGGTAAGGGAATGAATTTTCATGTTCTACTTCAAATAATGCGTTATTTACTGCGCCTTGTGAAAAATACATCAGCCAATCAATGCACACAGAAATTCCTGACCAACCAACAATTATTACACCAATTCGTACAGATCAACATTCAAGACATAAGCGTCTCACGAATCCAACATATACCCCAAAGTAGTCGCATTGCACCCTTCTGCACGTTGGCAGTGATCAAGCACAGGGTGAACTAAAAGCAAGTGGTAAATTAGTTGATCCCCCACGGGATCACATAAATAAAACTAAGTAGCATATTCTTAAAGCATTCGATAATTTATATAATTCATGTTAGTCAAAACATCAGAGCAAAATATATTCTTAAATAAATATAGTGACGTTCCTTTTATAAATATTGGCCAAAAATTGATTTAAATGATCCCAAATTAAGAAAGGATGAATTATATTGATGATGCTTTTTAAAAACACATTACAGCCCGAATATCTATATTTAAACCCAACAACCTGCCATTGAAAATAAATAAAAGTAGGACACATAGGCAGGAAAATTTGGGTGCATTAAAAACATGGAAAAATATTTACTATCGAGTATTCAGCCTTTCTATCGAAAATCGAAGGTATTCCTCCGGCAGGTGACGCCAGGAGGAAGTTCATTACAAGGCCATGGATAGGACTCTATCCATGGCTTTGGTTTATTACCTGCTACTTACTTACAGGTTCAAATATGAAAAACTTAGAAAAATATTATTTGGCTCAAAACTTACCCTAAAAATTGGTGAAAAGGTGATCTGCCAGTAGAAATACTTTCCCGAATAAATGTTCTTGAAACTCGACCTGAAAAATATAAATTATGAGCATTAAATACGAATGAATTAAGCTTGAATTGATAAATTAGCCTGAGAAAAATGCATTGTTTTTTGGGTTCTAAAGTGTCACCACTTTCAAGAGATCACAGGAGATTACATATCATGAATTATTCCAAACAATGAATAGTAGTCAAATATAATATGACAGGTACACAGTATGACAGTAGTAGGTACAACGCTTACACGACAGAAATCACACCGCGTGCTTAGAGCTCTAATCGCGATAGCAGAGGCCATCGGGCGTTACTGAGTAAACCAAGTCAGATTAAGTTGAATCTAACGATCCATACGATAAAGATGAGAAATGGCGCTACCCTTCGTAAGCCGCGAGACGTTTTACGACTTGCCGAGGTGTCTGACTACAAATCGAGAAAGGCTACGTAGAAAATGGCTTCAGATTGAATATATTTTAAAAGAAAGGAACGCGAAGCCAATATCACGTGCCTTGGTCTGGTTTCCTCATCTAAGAATAAAAACTATGAAAATAATTGCTACTGATTAGGATTGGGTTGGCATAGTGGCTATATTACAGGCCCATCCCATATCGACGAACTGCGTTTGACAAGCAAAAATTGTTGGCACACCGGTTCTTACTAGAGGTTTGTGTGTGTGTGTATAGTGATAGAAGTTCAGTACTCCGTCCGCCCACATGTATTTGCTCTTCGTTAAGAGCAGGCGAATACCGACGCCGGGTTGTTCTCCACTCTTAAGGCCGTTTTGCACGGTCATTGAAACTGCGCAAGTTGATGTTGCGTTTGAGCAGTCGTCTGCGAAAGTCCGTGACGAAGGAAATTGCGAGGACGCTTGCTTGACAGCTTTACGCGGTGCAATCGTCGGTGAATTATGCCAGTAACAATATACCATTCAGTAGCGGTAATACCGTCAGTATATCGCATAACGTCAAGATCTGTTAAGTAGCAATTAATTGGACGTGAAAGATGCGATAAATTACCACCACTTTCAAATATGTTTTAAGCCATAGCCTAAACCGTCTAAACATAATAGTGGAGATCCTAGTCCCGTATACTTAGCCCAAAATTTGCTCCGCGAACGAACGGATGTGGGCCAAGGTCACAGGTTCTTCCTTTACGCACGAAATTTAAGCTTCCACGTGATTAATCGCCCATGGTTCATCATTATTGCACTTTATTCACTGCCTAAGGAAATGAGTGCAAACAAAAACACCCAACTCAATCGTCAACATCCTATTTAATTGCTAGAATTCCCCATGCAGTTCGTTTCCGCTACATCTGCACCATCTAGTGAGGGAAATAAACTTCAAGCTTGCGCGAACGCAAGTATCAGATTAGAACATGTTTTAATTTGCTCGCAAGCGTTCGCGCAGTGGCTCTGCCTGTCCTCGCAAGTCGTCGCTTTACACGGCGCAATATTTCTTGCGCAAGTGTTCTCGCAACAGCCTGCGCAGTATCAATGACCGAGTAAAACGGCCTTTACACACCGTTCACTGAAAAAGTCCTAGCCTTATCGAATCAACCACCTATCCAAAATAGTACGCATGACCTCAACTGCCGGGGGACTACATATCTATGTCAAATAATAATTGGTTGCGGCAATAATGGACCAATCACAATAAGACAGGTGTCTATTTCAGACAATAGGCAGGAGAAAGCTATAAAAAACATGGTAAAGAGTACTTGGTAGGACTGGATATGATAGGAGTGTTGAAAGGTATATTATCCGCACACTATGGTTAGAGAATAGATGCAAAGAAGAGAAAACGACCAGACGAAGGAGATCATTAATATTACCACATTGAATAATTTCAGGAACAATTTTAGTTGAGACCTCTTCAATACGAAAAATCTGGTTATTTACATAAGGTCACCAAGGTCCAAAAACTAAAAAATAGAGAGCTAGACACCTAGAAACTCAAGGATAAAACACGTAAAGGAAGGGACTTATTTTGTATTTTCCGTTCAGGTCAATCACAGACACGGATTTCCATGAGAAGTTAAATAATAGAAAGTACCTACAAAAGGTCTAGAGGAAAAGTGATTCGGAAAGATACAAGGAGATTTCATTAAACGAACATCTAAAAATCCAATACAGATTTCAGAAAAAAGGGAGGGGCCTTAAAAACCTCGTTTCAACAATTACTTAGCCCTGGTTTCATCAAAGTTGGTGGCACCTCAGAGGGTGGAGATTTGAAGGTACTGACCGAGAGCATTACACCATGACAATAAGTTTCTTCTCCGGCAATACTTTCACTTAGTCACGCTTCTTTGTTCATTTTCGCTTTATCATGCAAGGCCAACCGCGGTAGTCAGGTCGACAATGCATCTGACATCCAGGAGTTCATCAGAGAGAGATGGATGTTGTATTTGTCTAAGGATTAGGGCAGGGATTAAGTTAGCTTAGACAGGTTAGCTACCTTGCCGGCCTTATGGACCCGTACTTTTACCAGAAAATACCCATCATTATTCCCAAAAATCAAACACCATTTCACCAGGCTTCAAGCATTTGAAAAACTAATTTACGAACAAATTACAGATTTTATAAAAGTCAATAATATTCTTGATCAATTTCAATCCGATTCGTATTAATACAGATTATTTACTAGGCTACTAAGTTCTCAGACATTGAACGCGACTTCGAGCACAACATAAACGGGTGTCGACGCCTTATGACATAGCTGTGGATCCATAAGAACCGGAAACACTCCCTCCATTTCGGTGATTTCTCCTTCCTAGCAGTTATAAACGCATTCATTCCTTTCGGCACCCTTGAAGCGTTCACGCAAACCGTGGATGTAAGCTGGAGTGCTGATAAAATGTCACGTTCTGACCTTTGTGGTGGCGGAGTCTACATAAGAAGCTCGAAAGAAAAGAAAAATCCACACAAAGAGCGTATTTGTGGAAAGGTCCTGAAGATATCGTAAAAGAGCTAACGCAAAGACAAGGTAGCATTGCGTTATGAGAATTCTACTACCTTATGATAGAAAAAGAAAATAAGAGTAAAAGAAAATGAAAGTACAAGCAACTAATATATATCTAAAACTTCAGCTTCTATATTGTAATATAATCTTAAACACTACTTCTTAACTTCATTATTTCAATATTATACCTACGCCCACAAGTTTTATAAGGTTGAGTGGAGTCAGAACTTACACGTTGCAGCCCCATAAAAGTAGTGGATGTAAAGCATTTAATTGCATTTATATAACAATATATTAGAGAAAAACCTGAGTTGAAAACACTCATAACGCTCAAGTAACATTCCGCCATCAAATAAAATACCGTACCTCGAAGAACAATTATGGTGGCTCGTTTCTCATTTCTCTTCGTCACCACGTGTAATGTGTGAAAATCAACAATAATCACGGAATTGTCGCAAATATTATCCGAAGTAAAAGAAAAAGTAAATACTGAAAGTCTTAGTTGGTCCATCCGTTAGGTCTTCTGGTCCTAAAAACTTAGTTGGTCCTTCAATTTCATTAAAGTGTTTTTATGCAACTGCCAGATATAAATGGGTATTAATTTCACTGATTAACGATCACTCATAATCAGACAGGATACAAGTAGAGCAATGACACATAAAAATAAAATACATTTTTTTAATTTACTAGCGATAAAGTAAACCTTACTTTTTCGATGGAATTGCAGTGAATGGATCAACTGTCTCCCGTTGCATTCCAACCGAGAGAACAACTTTAGAAAAAGACTTAACATGATGGCTACAACAAATTCACAGATCCAATTCTTTCTTGGCAAGGGGAGTCAGAGGCGAGCAGGCTGGCGCCTTTGAGGTCATATCCAAGCAACGGACGCCCCCTCCCGCCTGCAACGCGAACCTCGGAGAGACTGTGAGGCTAACAAATCGATACGCAACTGCCATCTGCCGACTGGCACGAGGACCAGACAGAACCGTGGAGGCCTTCTTTAAGCGGTGGAAAAAGTGTGTTATCAGGATCGATACAGAGTTCCTGACTCACTTAACTGTGTCACTAAAGGCTTCTTTAATGCAATAACGGGAAGGTCGAGAATAGAAAACGGGTGAATTCGAAAATGAAAACATCTAGTTTACATGAATCCACTGAATATAATACTCTTCTTAAAAAGATGTGCAGTTCGATTTGAAGTAAGGACAACGAGATTACACACGAACACAAAAAAGGATATCGACCACCATTCCTTAGTACTACGTTAAAACGGCAAAAGGAAGTCAACCTCCTCCATACCCTTACTATTTTCAAGGGAAAGGGATCAGTTGTGAAGTGGCGCAAATAAAATAACTGCCGCGAAATGATAAGAGGAATGCTAATCTTAATAGGCCATCTAAATCGAAGAACATCGCAACTGACACAAATACAAGGCTTGCAAGGTAGGAAATAAAAAACTACGTCATTCCGTTGCCAGGTTGTATGATATTGCCCTCTTACATTTAAACATAATTGTCACTGAGGTACGCAAAAGATAAATTCAATGAATAGAAAAGGGTTCCGCCCACTTAGTTGTCGTAGGGAGGACGGTACGCAAACACTAACAGATCCACGCCACCAGGCGCGAGAGGAAAAAGGACTGGCCTAAGGAAACCACTTAGACCCGCAGAGATGTAATGCTTCCATCTCGAAAAATGTGTGTCAAGAGAATTGTCGAGAATGAACCCGAATATAGAACTCCTTCGCATTCACTCGCTCGTCCGCGGAATCAAGACGATGGTGAAAAAAAACGCGAGCAAACCTCCGCCGAGAAGAGAGAGAGGGAGAGGGAGAGTCAATATTATTTTCCACCTGGCGGAAGAAGAAAGAGTGCGCGCCGAGCAGAAATTCAGCGGGCGGAATGACGTCATTAAACAAGAGTTTCCCGAGGAATAAGCTGCAGCGTTATTCGCAAACATTCCGCCTCTCGGGAGATGGGGCGGAGAAATCCGTGGGCACCAATCCCGTTAAAAACGGGTACCAATGGTAGTAACTTGGCCCCAAATTCGTGAATTGTGCATGTCTCTCATTCCCGAGCTCCTTCTCTATTTACGTACTTCCCTTAGGCTGCCGTTTCAAGGTCAACGAGCGGCCCATTTATTCTCTCCCGGGAAAACAAGAGGACACCAGACTTATGATAGCGAGCAAGATTAGGAAAAGCCCCTTTAAAAGTTTCGCTGCTTGTTTTCGGATTTTGCCCGACTCCTTATTGCTCAGCGGTATTTCGGCTCCTGGACCCCACGGGCCGCATTTGCCCCGCCACACAAGGAGAACTTTCGTAATTACGAGGGACTTCTTTACATCAATGTCTGAAGACTGATCAACTTGGTGCAGGAATTTGAAAACATTCGAATGGCTTCAACGCATAACTTTTTCATCATAAGATGATGACTCACGTCGGAGTTAACGAAGAACTAAAAATGGAAAAAAAGAAGAAAGATGACGTCTATCTCATCCAACTCCAAAATAACTTCGGAAACAACGTTTCAGCTAAAATACTGGCACATACTATTCCCTTGCAGTCTTTCCTGGAGCTATAATGACCGAAAAGAAAGGAGACATAAAAACATTCCCACTGAAATGGAGAAGGCATTGTAAGTGAATTTTAATTTTAACATAAAAGACAAACACAGGTAGAAATAAGAATAGTGAAAAAATAAGGCTGATAAATGGCATCATCTAGGAAACTAAAGACTTTAAATGTCATGGGAGTTAATTAACAGCTTATGAAAGGAATAGCAGAGATACTTAGGGTAATACTTGCTGGCAATGACATTCATTAGCAAAAAATACCTTCTTTCAGCGACTAAATAAGGTTTTAGATGAGAAAGAAATTCTTGCAGACCTGCGAACAGAATATTTCACAGGGCATAAAGCAAAGTACGGCACGGCTGGAGAGAGACAGAACAGAGGAAGCGTTTGCTTTTGAAGCCAGAGCCCAGAGAAGAATATCGAAATCATAGAATAAGTAAGTAAGTGTTTCACAGAGCCTAAGTCAGAAGTTTCATCACACTAAAAAAAGCAGTAACTGATTGCGCATTTTAAGACAAGTCAGTTTAAATAAAATAGTAATGGAAAGCTATATAGAGCGGAATGGAGAGGGAGGGAAAGGATAAACTACAGGCGAAGGTCATGACAGGAATTCAAAACTCAGGTTAGGGCGGACAGATATTGTCAAGTAAGAGAACATCTACATAACACCCTGAAAGCCACCATCAAGGTGTGTGGCCTGGGGTGAATTCACACCGAAGATACATTGCATATCATACTTAAAAAGGATTAGTAGCTATATCTAGTCGAAGCATAACAATTAAAAAATATCCTGAGATCGAAGCAATCATGCTGTTAGATGGATTACCGCTGTCCTTACACCAACATGCAACTACCTATGATATCCATTGATAATCTGGTATATTTACTAAAGAATATATGAGTCATGAGGAGAGCCACTACAGTGGACTATAAAAAATGTTCATAGACCTATGAATATAGTCCTTCAATATATATATATATATATATACCTATGAATATTATTATTCATACACATGTATGAATAATAATAACACTCACACGTATCTGAATATTTCGGTAGGACACAGCCACCCTTTTCAACAGGAAGAAGAATACTGAACAAATTGAGGAGCAGTTCGTTATTCAAGCCTATAATTTTGCAAGGATCCCATGTCAAGTACAGCGTATTTCAAATGAGGTCAAACAAGGGAAAAATAACATATTTCTCGTGCATGATCGCCATATTTGCCCAATACTGTACTGATAATCCCAGTCTAAGATTAGCTTAGCCAATGATTTCACGTACGTGTTTACTCCAAGTAAGATCCTGTGTCAGTTTTATTTCAATATATCAAATGGATTCCGCGTTTGTTAATTTGTTATTCTTAATATACTAAGTGATATGAGGAGAAAAATGCGAGTAATAGTAGGTACCTTCTCTTTATTAGACGCCCCCATAAGAGTACTCTCATTTGAAATCAAGCAGAAGTGCCGGGTATTCCTCGCACCATCATAGTGCTAGACGATACGGTGAAGCTTGAAGTTCCTCCAAGGTTCTTATACATTTATCAAGTGCACTTCGAGCATCCTTTAAGATGTATAGCATGGGGTGAGTATTTGTCTAACAGGCAGTACGTCCGTGCTCTGATAGTCACTAAACTACTTCATTATAGATTAATAATAAAACTATGCGGTGCAGACACAGCGAAGTTCACTTATTACACACCATTCAAGATTTCCAAATAAATATAAACAAATGCTCATTCACAGGTTCACGCAGACATTCAAAAGACACCTAAAACCCACATTTCCACCTGTCCTAAATACCTCCCAGGTAACTTATAATTAAGCTACTTTTGCTTCTTATTGTACAGTTCTGTAGACTGGTAATGGATTAATGACAGGCACTCTTTCGCAACATTCTATCATGGTCCCCCATATATAATTTCTTCGCTCGACGGAGGACGGCATAGTTGCAATATTTGTGTCATAAAATCGTAAGCCACAAAAATGAGAACATTGAATAAGACCAACTGGATGAATGAACGTAAATCTAGATAACTGTCCTATTTCAGCTTGTTTCTATTCTTTTCTCATCCATAATCGGATAGCATTTTTCTCGGTATTACGGTGCGCGTAATTTTCATGAGTACATAATGCGAGGGAGTGATCCAACCTCAAGCAGGAAATAAACGTTGAATATTCAGGTCCGTTAAAAAATTGAAACCATCCGCTAATCGTTCAGAAAATAATATGTATTTTAAAAGAAATTCGAGATATAAAAATTGTTTCTGACCACTATAGGTGGTGTGCAAGAGCTATCCCAGACGACCGAAACGATAAACGCTGCGAAACGTTGAACCTACTATTTTGGAATAGCGAAGGAAATGGGAGCAGCCGTGCCTAGTGGGCAAACAATCACCAATTGCTCACAATTTAGCTCAATTGTAGATGGGAGGGACGATATGGATGTCAAATCCATGCCATTCTGAAATCGCTCTGTGACATTATCGCGCAGGCTATCGATTATATATCCCCCTTTTCCTGCCATCGATAGCTCATTGCGAAACCCCAATATCCTCCCTTTAATTTCACACCGTGGTACTGCAAGGGTCGGAGGCAGGCATGGATTCCCTCGGCCCAAGGGGTCAAGGTTTTAATTAAGCGTCAGTCATGCATTGAGCAGCTCCCAAACCCCTCTCTGATGACCTCGTTCCAAATAATTACAAAAAACCGGCACGAAACCCTTCTCCCATCATTTTATCACCAAAGCCGAACATTAATTTTTTTCCCCCGAGGATTCGAGAAAAAAATGAAACTCCATTCAATTGATTTGAAACCTGCGAAAGAGATTGACGAGTTGGAAACGAATTTGATCCAATTTCCTGAATGATTGGCTTTGAAATTTACTGCGCGGACATTCTGATCATCTGGTAAATTTCCATAGGTTCGATAGGCTACGAGTTTAATACCTCAAGCCTCCTTGAGAGCATAAATCATTTGCAGGAGGACTGAATCACATCGGAAGCTTCCGACTCATTGAGAAATTCGAATGTTCTTCACCTTCTTTGGAACAATTTGAACAATATTATCATAATATAATAACAAGTTATCATAATGATATGCAAAAAATTAATGCAGTCAAGTTTTCCCAGGACATCACAAGTAGGGCACACTTTTTGGAGATATGAATCATTGCAACGACATCACAATACATGAATTTAGTTATTTTACTCAGCAGTAATACATTGAACAATATAGTCTTCTCCTTAGTGGAGTGTATCTTATGCGTTTTTTGATCGCAAACGGTAGCAATTACATTTTTGAAAATCATACGCTTCAATTTTGTCATATGGATGTACGAAGTAGATAAAACATTTCTCCACAAAAAGGCAAATGTCTAATAAATGAATGGGCAGTGGGCAGGACATACAGAAAATCAGTCCTTAACTATTTATCTGCAAGTCGTTTTCGCCTAAGCGACAGATCCAATGCTATGGCGTCGTGGCCACATTCCAAACACATGCGAGGCTAAAGTTTAAACTTTTTCTTTAATTTGAAAACGAAGAGGCCCGACGAAAATGAATTTTGGAGTGGAAGCTTCACAATTATACACACACCGGATCTTTAAATGGTAATGCTGGAGCAGGCATAATATTCAGAAAGAGTACCAAAATGCCTGTGAACATCTTTCTAAGGTATAGTGACACGGAAGTGATGGTGAAGATCGATACCAAGTCTACTGATATCGTTAGTCGGCCATATCATGAGACATGAACGCTAAATAAATACAATCGTCATGGGGCATGGGAAGAACGGCCTCTCATGGCATGCACGTAACCAGAATTTGCTTCGGGGAGGTGGGGGAGTTAGTCTTGCGTAACTTGAAGCAAATCAGCCTTGCCCATTCGGTGCCGTCTATGTTAAAAATCTCTTCCCTTAATTTTCAGTGCTAGGTATTTACTTTTACAGCGCCCATACTACCCTCTTCTCCCTGCTAATTTCACGGCTAAAATCAGAACAACAAAATTTTTGGGAAAAAATTTCGGGGGGCTGAAGCACCAGAAGCCCCTCTCCCCTGGCTACGTGCCTGCTCTCATGGCATACATAGAGGAAGTAGTGAAGGATACGAGGAAATAATTATGTAAATATGAAGTCCTCAGCTATAGAGAATCGAATTAAGTGCTGGGACAAACCAATTACTACTTTCGACACATGATGATGAAGCTATTATCGATGCATAGAGGTTAAAGTTGATGAATTTATTACGCTTTACACAGACGGAAAAACTATTAGCAAATTAGTTTACATGCCTTATATGATGAGAGCATTTACGGCTATTTGCCAACTACGACACTTTGTGCTATACAGAACATAAGTGATATTTTATTCATATCCAAGACCCGGGACGAAATTCAAAAAGAGTGGTATCGTTAAATGGAACCAGACTCTCTGGGTGAACGTTTTCTTTCGGAGTAAAGTTCGAGCTTTTCTGCTACACTATCTATCATCAACTTTTACGTCCTCTCAAATCAGCCAAGTGAAGAGACCAAAGAAACGCTCCTTCATTTAATGAAGTGATTATAAGAGTAATTTGAAAAGAGAATTTTCCAAATCATAGCCTTCGCCCTGACCTTCAATGTCATTCCTCGGCGTATGCTAGTAAATGGGTGATTTTCTGGGACATTTACAGTCGCTTCGTACAATTATCCCAAGGAGGAGATATGCAGCCAGTGCTCTAAAGAGGAGTGCAGAGGGAGGTAAAGGAAAATTTGGGATAGCATGTCACTCTCAAACAAAAGAAGATAGTGCCAGCGCATCTCCAAGGTGGCTGGACGAAGGGCGTCATTACTCGGCTCCGTTACCCAAGCAGGAAAGAAGCTGGAGCGGGGGTCGAAAGGGGAGGGAGGGCGAGGGAGGAGGAGGAGGGGATGGAGATGAAAGGAGAGCGAGGGGGAGGGAGTCCTGGAGGAGGGAGGAATGAATGGAGCTGGATGCGGTCGAAATAGATGAAAGAGTGCGTAGCCACAAAGGGAGGACTCCTCAATGAACGTCTAAGGGGAATGGGACTCAGCGGGCGCTTACACTCAAACAGTGGCGTCACGTGCATGAAATCTTTGGGAGTTCACACAGAGATGACAGTAGTTTTATCTTGGAATAAGACTGACACATGATCTTTCCTGGGGTAAACAAATACGTGAAATAATGGATCAAGCTAATCGTAGACTGGGATTCATCAAAAGAGTATTGGGTAAATGTGACGAACATGTACGAGAAATCAGCTACTTTTCCCTTGCTAGACCTCATTTTGAATATGCTGCCAGTGTATAGGATCCCTACGAAATCGGTCTAAATAACGAACTTGAACGTGTGCAGCGAAGATCGGCAAGAGTTGTAAAGGGACGGTACGATAACTATATTAGCGTAACCAGTCTATTAATTGAGTTAAAATCGAAATCATTTTCAGATAGCAGATTGAAATTCAGACTTAATCTCCTAAATAAATTCCAAGATAATATTTTCAGTGATGACGTTAAAAATATTTTGCGAACCCCAACTTACTCTCGTAGACTGGACCATGATAACAAAATTAGAGAAATTGATTGCCGAACTGACAGATTCAAAATGTCATTTTTTCCTCGTACAAATAGGGATATGAATAGCGGTAAATATGTCCAATACGAGTGAATCAATCCATAGCATAGGTAGTTGCATTCATGGGTGTTTTCAAGTCTGTTTCCGCACTAATAGGCGCTTCAGACCGGGAGGAAAGGTATAAGGATAGGAATGGAAGGGATAGGGGATCTTGATCAGGTAGTTGCATGTTGGTGTAAGTACTTGAAGAACTAACAGCACATTTTTGCATGCTTAGTTTGCTATTTTTATGTTTATAAATAGTGCAGTTTAGACTAATGTATTAATACTAATCTTTTTAAATGCATGATATGTAGATCATGTTTGGTGAAAATTTCCCCCTGCCGCACACCTTTGTGGTGGTATGCAGGGTATTACGTAGATGTAGACAACGTGAGACAGCTGCTATCTTTGGGATTTGAGAATAAGTATTAGAGACGGTATTAGAAGATGGCCTGTGGCACCTCGATCACACTCGAGTTGCGCTTTTATTCACCCTCTGAACACCCTATTATTGAAGCACTAGCTATGCCATACGCCCAACTTAGTGGTTCACAAAAGGATTGTGGTCAGCGGGCGCGGCGCGTGATTCAGGTGGGTACATAAAGTGAATCGGCACAGAACAAATACGTTTTCAACGTGCATAAATAGTGTTTTCATCAAAAATTATCGTCTATATTTCAATTGTTTGGGATTAACCGTCGGTTCACGTGCTTGTGCGATCCTTAAGACGGATCCTTCACCAGCCAACTCATCCTTCCTATACGACACTGTCATCCGGACAATCAAAAGAATGCAAGCATTGTGACAAAAGGAAACAGGTTCCATGGAAACGTCTAACAAAGAGAAAATTAGTCTCATGCTATATTGGTATGGTTAGTTGGTTCAATTGGTATCATTCATGAGACGAAGGTGGCCCGTTGTGCCTAAATGACGATGAAGGTCGTCGGCCCCGGTAGCGGTGTGATTAAGTCCTCGCCTGCTAACCTGAGAGTCGCGGGTTCGAGTCCCGCTTGAGTGAATTTTTAACCACTCAGGACTAGGTTGTGTGTGCACGTCAGTTGTTGATTATTGTTCATACCCCGATGTAAAGGCCACGAGTGCTGTTTTCGGTTTTTTCTGTTTTAATGGGAAATAAAAAAAAAGATAATACGAATACTTATTTAATATAGATACAATTTGAAAGCTTATTGCGACATCAGTCAACAGGGAATTCAACCAAAATATGTGACTAGATGAATAGACACCTGAAGATACACTCATAGAGTAAGTTTAGATGATACTTAATTGAAGACAGCTTAATGCATTTTCCTTACAACTGACATTAATATTC
Source organism: Platycnemis pennipes (assembly GCA_933228895.1). Taxonomy (NCBI): domain Eukaryota; kingdom Metazoa; phylum Arthropoda; class Insecta; order Odonata; family Platycnemididae; genus Platycnemis; species Platycnemis pennipes. Next base: position 131,173,724 of record OW121851.1, on the reverse strand, counting down.
TTTATTTTACCCGATAAGTATGCTGTACTATGATTCAAATTGAACCGATTTTAAATGACCTTATCACTTACAGCTTTACCAATTTTTCTGAATTGATTTACATTATTTTAAGGCAAGTTAAGTCTGAATAAATCATCGACGTTCTCTTTTGAATAAAATATATGAAAAGTGTACAAAGTGTGTACATTATTTTGTTCATACAAAGTGTATAAATAACGTTATGTATTGCCATCGTAACGAAATAATCGGACTGGAATGTTTCAGGGAACGGAGGAAGGGTGGAGCGAAACCCAGCGATGGCATTAGCCTACTCTTAACGAATGACCCCGAGAGGTCCACAATTTTACGTCCAATACGACGGATAAAATACTAGATATCTCCTTCACAGCAATTAATAGGGGACCGGTATACAACTGAAAAATCTACCATTACCGGGACTCGAACCTGGGGCATCCGAACCTGGGTCTTGCGTATATTTCTCCATCTATTTCTCTAAGTGTTATTTCTCTACCGAGCTTGAAAAATAATTTCGCTGAAGAAATACTAGTATACAGTTTCAGGATCTGGTAAGTCATCGACTATAGGCTCCATGGATAATTTTCGCAATAGCATTCTGCACGCATCACTGATATTATATTAATGTAGGTAACACATCTCGCTTAAAATTTTTCAATTCAATTTCCGTCAGTTGTTTGCAATAAAATAATAAATAACAAACAACAACAAAAATGCTCAAAATAAAAATTGAGAAATTTAGCACCCTGGCAGCGAATCCAAGAGACCCAGAGAGTCCATTCACAGCTGGGAATAACGAATACGGAAGGGAAAATCTCCCCAGCGATTCGTCCATCGCTTGGTGCGCAAACAGGAGCAGGAGAAGGATGGAATGGGTGTCACTTCAATAAAATACAACCCTTGATTACAAAGGATTCAGAGCATTAATTGTCCCGTGTTTACCAGAACAGGGAGCCACCGCCATCGCTATCAATTAAACAGAGCAGTAGTAGCCTCGCATTCAAACTCTGGCACATTGCCACGTCGAAAACACCTGAGCATCTAAAGCCGCTCTAAATACCTGATCCCGCGCGAGGCACAGTTCCCTGCGCCACACACAAGTGAACACAAATCCCAGGAAACCTCCCTCGTCCCTCCATCCGGGAATGGGCCCCAACGAGTTTTAATTCTTTGTACAGAGAAAGCATCCCGGGCGCTTAATTTAACGGGGGCTTAAATTCTTTAAAACGAGACTTTCCTTCAGTCGCGCGCGCTGCACCGCGCGAAAGGACAAGGGGTCTGCTTTCGCAAAAAGGGGCCGAGGGTGGGGCTTCGAAGAGGGTGGCGTTAAAGGGAGGGACCAGAGAAAAGGAGGGCGTAAATAGCAGGGTGAATCCATCTGAAAAAATAAGAGGTTATGGCTGTCCCTACAACGAATATGAACATCGCTCTGCGATCTTAAATTCTCATCGCGAAAACATCGACAAAACGACTTAACGATGCAAAGGCGTGTTTACACGACTGCTTGACTGCTGAGACAGTCCAGACTTCTAAGACAGTCTGCTAAGACAGTCAACTCGTACGTGTAAACAGCAACTGCGATGCGAGTTCAGGTCGATACTGGACATTTGTCGAACATTATCGATCCGCGTGCGAGCTATTAGCAAAGTTGAAGCCCGTCTACCTTCCAGCGGAAATGCATCCAGCACAATCGCGACAATCGCCAACAGAAACACGGCGTCTGATACTGAAAATTAGGATATATTAACAAGGATATCCCTCCCTGAAGAAAAGACTCCACGCTTTAAATAACGGGTAGACAATATGAAGGCCAATGAAATTTATCGCTTGAAAGATTTCATGAACATTTAAGTGAAAATCACTAGTGACATCAAGCGCTTTTCCTTCGTTATGCCAACGCCGAGCTAGAGGATTTAAGCTGAATTTGGTGAAGACACAATGCAGAAGTAGTTTTCATAGCAGTCAACTGCTTCGTGTAAACAGCCTGTATCGCATGATATCTCGTATCGAATGATATAGATTGATATTGTACAAAGTATAACATCGCATACTGCATGCATCACGGATCAAATGCTAACAGGTTGTTTTGCATATCGAATAATGCGATACAATACATTTTGCATATTGATGCATAATAAAGAGCTCCGGATCACCGAACTGATTACCGTTTTAATATCGATATTGTATTGATTACCGCCTCAATATCGCGTTGCGATATCAACTTGCGATTTCAAAGTCATAGCCGATATATTGGTGTATGGCTTATTCCTATTTTAAAGCATGTTACCTTAGATTTGGACTGTCAAGAGTTGTCACCGAGTCGGGCGTTTAAATGTTAAAGGGGAAAAAAAAGAAGTAAAGTTTTGAATTAGCCGTAGAATCAACTGAAACGCTCGTTGTTCACGCTGACCTATATCTATTAAATCTGTTTTCCTGGAAAATCGTCTCATCACCGAAATTGGTGATAGAAACCGCCAACTGCAAAAAATCCTCATTAAAATTCACACAAAATTCAAAACAACTTTTTTTAACTGTTCCTTTACCCTATAAAATCCTATAGGTAATTAAAGCATTTTCATTTCCTTCCCGCGAAATTACTTAACTTGCTGTTTTCAATAGATTTAATCCATGCTGGTAAAAAAAATTGAATTAGTATCCTTAAAGAATTTCGAAGTATTAATTCCGCCGAGAAACATTTCTATCGAGATAGCTCCTGCGTTGCTATTCTGAATGATTTAGCGACCACGCTGTAAGCCAAAATAGCGACTCTGGACATTTTTGGCCAATAGCGGTGTCGTTATTTTGGCTTATAGCGAGATAGCGTGATCGCTAAATCATCCGATACCACCAGCTCTGGTTGCGTAATTACAAACAAAATTTAATTCAGATATTAGTCGAGAACTGCTTTTCTCGTGAAATCACATGTCCATCTTGCTGATTTCTGCCACCTTCACACAATTGAAAGCGGTGGAAGTTACAGTATCAACGATAAGTCACAAGAGTTACTTTATCCCATGATCGGATTGAAATGAGATTCACCGTGGCCGAACCATGACCACGCGTTCACGATGGGCGACGATTTCTCTATCATAGATGTAGGCAAACTAAAGGTCAATAGGAGTTACCCAGAATTCTATAACCCATTCACATATTTTCTCAGGATTGAAATGATTTTACTCCTAGAAAATCGCGCTACCAAAAAATTGGACCACGATGTTCACAAGAGATTGGCAATTCATCTGTACACTAATAAAAGGAAGAGAGAACTGCATTATATTTCCAGAATACATTTCGAGGCGTTAAGCAGAGTCACGATTGAAGAATACCGCTGTAACCGAATACGAGTGTTTGGATATATGTGATGGCTCTAAAGAAAAAAGTCATTCTCGATGTAGAGTAATTATTAAGGCAAAAATTTAAATGAATTCAACTGTCCCTCATTATGTATTCTCAACAGATATTAATAATAACAATTAGGTGGCATGTTCCCGCAGTACTAATGAATGTATTGCAAGAAAAGCAATAGTTACATACTTCATCCAATAATTAGTATCATTAAATCAATATTTCAAATGCATATTGAAATAATAAATTGAAAGAATACAGGGAGAAACTGACACAGCCAGAAAAACAGTTCGCGGTAAAAAAAATAAAAGCCTATGAACGTTTCCATTAGCGGCCATTTTCTCTTCCATCAGAAAAACGTGAGATACCCTGGAGTTATAAAATTATTTAATTTTTACATGCATGTCGAATTTAAAATAAAATGCCACCAAATAGAAAGGAACAACTTTAAAACATTATAAAATTGTGGAGGTATATAATAACAGTCAAGAATCCATGTCTTAGATCACGCCCAGCCCTACTTAAAGTACCACAGTTAGAGCAGAAACCCGAATTGAGGTAGCCCATCTATTTTTCGGCCAATTTTAAAGAGAATACACATAAGAATGAACGGCTTTAATTCAGCGGATTTTAACGGTTCCCAGACACAAGACTTGCATCGCAGTGGCAGTAAAATTGGCAAAAGGCTTTACAAGCACAATTCGCGCCCAAAGTTTTATGGCCAGTAAATAAAGGGAAGTGTGACTCTTAGGTAACTAACAACTCCCCTACACAGATCAGACCAGCACCTAAAAGCACCAAGCAGATGTAAGGCTTAAATACTCCAACGAATAGTAAAAACCTTGGAAATTCCAGACTATATGATGTCGTTTCTTCAATTCTCGCAACTGAGTTCTTCTATGAAGAATTAAGAGAAGAATTTGGCTTCAATAACCAATGAGTTATTTTCAGAATTTCCTTAGATGTTAGAAAAACGTATGCTCAATTACGATGAAGTATTATTCCGGCAGTAGTACTTGCCTCTAAGAAAGCTAAAGATGATAAAATCAAGGGGAGAGATGTCTCACTTACAATTAGATAAACTACTCCATAATTTGATCAATACGCCGGAATGAATAAGCGTATGTTATACCCATACACTAGACGTCATTCGGAATCATTTCTTACTTATATGGAAGTTAATTATTATGGGTCGCAATACGCAGATAAGATCGGAATGAAAGATATTGACTAATTTCAAGGTTTAGCGACAAAACCACAAAAATAGAAGACTCGGAACCACTGATTAATTTTCACCATGCATAAGAATATACCTATTTAAACTGAATTTCTCCTCTGCAAATATGCATTTTAGGATGCGCGAATTTTTCAAAACAATTTAAACTTGTTTCCCTTACAAGAAAAGGTTAACGAAAAATTGCCCGAGGAGTTCACAGCAGTGGAAAAAGTTTTAAAAGTATACCTTCTAGTGGAAAATAACAAACAATATCCAACATCCACTCCAGCAAGTATGGGGTAAGTTAAACGAGCAAACACAAATGGCCAGTCCCTTTTGTGCACATCGGATTTTTTGTGCTTCAACACCAATGATGGATAATTTTTAAGTTCATATTTCATTGGAATGTATAATGTCCACATATTGCAGGAACAACAATAGCAATCTCTTAAAATGGCTTAGGCCATCTGACTGTTGGCATTAAGTATTGCCCTCCATTCCGCGGGTAAATCTGTAATACTTAATCAACCCAAGCATATCTAGGAGGGTCATTAAAACACGGCGGCAGTTGTGCGAAACGATGAACAGCACGACCGTGTGACGTCATCGAGTTCAGCCGATTACAGAAATAATGAGGCCGGCCGACATAAATCACGCTAAATGAACTCAACTATCAATTCGTTTAATCTAAAGCGCCGCTTAAACAAAAACGATGGGCACGGGTTTAATACAACTGAGCCAACAAATCAAAGAGATTGCCATGGGTGGAGTAAAGCGAGCCGAATTCGCAAGCGTGACCTGGTTAAATACGCATTTTTTTATCGCGTGCAGACGGAGTGAATGCATCCATTCACGTTTTCAACGCGCTCATTTGCGCTCGAGACCATACAGTATATTATACTTAAAGAGGGGCCTTATTGAGTCCAAAACGACGGATTAAAAGCTCCCAAAGCAAGGACGACTAAACAGGGAAGTAAATATGTCCTTAACTACGGAAAGAAAAAAACAAAAGCCGCGAAAAGTGCGCGCTCCCCCCCTCTGGTTAGGACGGACTAGCTGCCACATGCCCGCCGCCGATTTAAGGGCGCCAAGGACGCAGCCTGAGATCGAGCTCGCGAGGAAATATGGCAGGAGAAAGGGGCAGAGGAATTAATATTAATCGCAGTGCCAATCTCTCCTCGCAATCGTCACCGACGCCCCTTGGTGGTGACCGACGAAAAGAGTTAAGCCCGTTTCACACGATACTTGATCCAGCACAAGACCTAGTGTGCTAGCCGCTACTTGATATTGAGGACGGAATCTAGCATGCTCGGAACCGTCCTGGGAGGTTTCACACGATCATCCTTGTGCTTGCTATGAATCGGTTATTCTATATGATTCCATACTAATTTAAAAAAAGAGAAGTTCGCACAGCGTCTGTAACGTGACTTGATTGGTCGATGGATACTGGGCTACTAGGTCCTACTAGAAATCTGGTACCGCATCAAGTATGAAATCCAGTAGCTCAGCGAGTATACTAGCTAGCATGCTTGCCAGCCAGTATACTGGTTTTGTTCACACGATACTGGAAAGCTAGCATACTAGCGAAAATACTAGACCTTGTACTGGATCAAGTATCGTGTGAAACGTGCTTTAGATATCCGGGTGATCCGATACCACCACGCGCAGATGAGCAGAACAGCTGAGCTCGGAGGAGCGCGAATTTTCCCCCACCGCTATCATCAGGATAACATCACCCTTCCGATGGGCAAACGCGATACACGCTCGCCAATCGGCCTGCTCTTCGCAGGAGCGTCAGCGGAGCCGGAATGTTAGTTGAAGAGATTACCCAGCGTGGACATTACGGGTAAGTAAGAGGAGTAAAGGCGCTCGACTATGGACCCTTGCCAGATGAGAGCTAGGGGGAGAGTCGGTGGGAATGTCACCGAAACAACTACAGAGAGCAAGTGATTGGTGTACGAAAGCAACGGATAGGACGGATTAAAAAGAGGAGACTGGAGGCTTAAAAGGAAGTCCCACACGCTACGAGTGGAACTGATGGTCTAGGTGGAACTGATACAAGCACACTGAAACGCAAAATATGCACTGCTGACGTCCGTATTACGATTTTCTATTGTCCATTTAGAAAGGCAATGAGGACTATTTCCTACCATTTAATCGGGAATGATACTTCTCTAAGATTCCTCAAGGGAAAAATATGTTGCATTTGCTTATTTAATGGCGAGCATTAGGTTGATTAATTATTTCTCGGCTGTCTCTGTAATATTTTTCGATTTTGTAACAGAAAAACTCAGTTAACATTATTACCTTGATTACACACTTCACCTCACATAAGACTTCTGGTATGTATACACTACCGAAATTTATAAGGACTAGAAATTCAGAACCCAGGCACTCTCAAATATTTGTTAGCGTAATATTTCTTTGAGATGGCCTTTTTCGAGGATATTTTCATAATTATATGGAAAAATATGGTCAACTTGATCCTAAATTCGGCTACATGTTATTTAGTCTCATGAAGTCACTCATTGACGTCTATCGTTAACCTCCTGATGGGCCTCGATCACGGATCTTCATAAGGCGTACGTTAGGCGTTATCGTTATTTTTTGACTTAACTTATGTTAGAGAGAACGTGATCTCCATTCTTCATTTTTCGCACAGCACAACAAATCGCTTATCACAATCAGTGAAGCGAATTTTATAGACAGTTATTGTTAACCCTGCGTTACTCCAGGGGTAAGCGTTAACGATAAAGATTGCGATAACGCGAAAGATGCATCCGTGATTCCACACCTGATGTTAACGAAATTTAATTTGGCGCGTTGTTAGTAGTGGTTGCCTACGTTAACAGGAGGCGGTCTCGCCTTACGTAGGTTTGGCAACAGCGTTTTCCATAAGGCCCGCACTGACCTCAACTAAATGTGGAACGCCCTATAATATTAATTTCTGCCGGAGAAGGAAAAGGAGAGATAGGGGTGTATGATATATCTTTATCTATGCAACTGGAAGGCAGTAATGTATCGTAAATTACACTTATTGCTTCAGAAAAAGGCAATCATTCGGAATTATAATCCTTGTAGTGCTAATAGTTGTTTTATTTTACAATATCTCTAAACACTACAACTGATGTTTTTCGAAGTCACCGCCATCATTATAATTTCATCTAATTATCTGAACCTTTAACTGTTATCGCTTATATTAATGTGCATTGAAAAAGAAAACAGTACGTGTTCCAAATATCTCCTACAAAATTGCTAACAGGCCATCAACAGTAAAATGAGAATCTGGCGAGACAAAAATCTTACTTCAGTGGAAAGAGAAACTTTGCACGTCAAAACATGAAAGGGGCGGATTGCGGAAAAACAGGCGATCCTAACAGACTTTGACAGCAATAACTGTTTCACAGTTTCTGAGACAGAAACCAGGTCTATCGCCGGTGCGTTCCCGCTGCATTGCTCCACCGAGAGGAATTAAGTAAACTGTCAACAGCCAACGGAACTGGGCAGGCTATTTCGTTGAGGTATTATTTTGAGAAACATTTCACGGAAAATACTCTTCGAACGTCTAAAACTTCACAAAAACTTCCAGAACTCCAAATATTTTCTAATAACTCATTGTTCATGTCCATTGGTATAAAAATCCATAGTGAAGATCCCAAAGATATTAGAGACACTGTATGATTCATAATCCTATTTTTTAGGGATGGATCGGTTCCACTTTTTTTCGGTTCCGGTTCGGTTCTTATCTTCGGTTCTCGGTTCCGATTCTCGGTTCCGGTTCTTAATTTACCACTTACTTTGCATTGCTTGGTTGTAAGATAAGATAATCAGTAATCATTTTCAGAGACATACTGCTTGAAAAAGAATACCTGCTTCATTATATTTTTGTGTTATATATACTATATTATGACATAATTTACGAAAATGGTATAAGGACTCGCACCTCCAAAGTAGGTGGACGTAACATATACCTATCAATAAGAATATCCTTATTACGGCGGTATTTCAACACTTACTAGAATTGGATATAATAAAACAAATCATATAGTCATTTTACCGTCTGAATTAGAATAATTCGCGGCAACTTTGAAGCATCTAAGTACACTATTTCACTAGGTTTTAATGTGAAGCCCCCACTTTCACAGTGTGAGCAGGTTTCAAACTGGTTTTCGCGCCCATTATTTCGGTACCGATTATTTTTGGCCTCGGTTCCGGTTCCAAGCTCAAGAACCGGTGGAACCGAGAACCAAAGAACCGAACCGACCCATCCCTACTATTTTTTCCAACTCCACCATACCTCACGCATTTTTGATAAAATTACAGGAGGCAAAAAACATTTGTCATTTTTTCCGTTAAAATAAAAATTCAGAGCGATATCGCTATTCTTAAAAACATTTATTTTGAATCCGAATATATGATTCCACGACAGAATGCATATAATCATTGTTTTGAGCCGTATTCACTCATGGAACGTGATTACGACACCTCAGCTGCGGATACACACCCTTTTCTGTCAACGGTAAACGACATTTTGTCCTGTAATCCCTCTAAAGTTCCGGAACTGGAGAGAAGTCAGCTTCGGTAGCTTAAGTGGTAAAGCAATTGGCCGGACATCAGGGAGTTCCCGATTCAAGTCCATGTCGAGATGTATTTTTTCTTTGTGTAAATTACGCTATGGAACGATTTAGCAGGGGACTCCGCTAAGGCATTCGCGAATACATCTACATTTACGTAATTCCCAGCGAGTCACCATGAGGCTGTGTGGCAGGAAGTGAAAATCACCATATGAGAACAACTGACATGTAAAAAAAGGACTACAATGATACTACTACATGAAAACAAGTTAGTATAGGAGTCACACGCAAGTAGATGGTAAGTGTCTTACAAAGTTTCGAGTGCTTACTGGACAGAGATTTTCCCTAAATATATTTAACTATTTCCCTATCGTGAATAGATTAGTAATATTAAAGCATACTTCATGCACTACAGACTACTCCAACAATTTTTCACCTGCCTATCCCTTCGTTATGCTGCCTATTGTGTTCTCTTAGGGTGCGCGGGAAAATGACATTTTCAATCTCGGTACGACAATCCATTTCTCCTGTCTTGTTTATCTGATCAAACCTACCATAATACGCAGGGGCTCTTGACATTTATCTAACGTCATCTGTAAACAATTTCGCAATCGTTGAACAGTAACAAATTAAGATTAAAATCCACAAAGCCGTAATCATAAGGGGGAAAAGGAATAAAAAAGGGGGGAGGGGGGAAGGAAGAAGTATATACAAAGTAAGGAAGCTCTCAATCACACGTACAAAATGAAGCATACGGAGAAACCTAAGTGGCAGTAAATGACACATTCGCACACTCACTCACATGTTACAAGCAACCGTCACACTCAAAATTAAGGGAATCAAGGTAAAAATAAAAACGAAGAGTGACTCACACAATCACTCACTCACTCAGGTTTGTATGCAAAATACAGTCACCTTCGTGAAGTCAATCACACACACAAACAGGATTTTCGAGGATTTCTCCAACGCCAGTGACCCTTCATGCACACAAGATAAGAATAAAAATAAAAGGAAAACAAATAACTAAAGTAAATAAAATAAAATTGATAATAGCTAATATTTCAAGCTCTCATTCACGTGGGTTTGCATACACTACAGAGTCACCCTCGTGATTCTCATTCACACATACATGCAGGGTTCAGGGACTTTTCCTCAATGATGCACTCGGGTTTGTACATTCACAAAGTACGGTCACCCTCGTGAATCAAATTCACACGCACAATCAGGGTTTACGAGGAAGCTCCTTCGCCAGTGACCCGTCACACACACAGGGAAAGGAGAAAGGAATGGGGGAAAGGATGCCCAACGTCAAAAACTGACACCGGGCGTTTCGCTCGCCAAGCAGGCTTCGTCAGAGGAGAATCAGTAAATCGCTGAACAGTAAACGAACAATGTCGGCGACCAGGGAGAGAATCGAATCAGCCAGCTGACGTTCTTCCGGCTGCGTCGAGGAAGGAAGGGTGACAACTACCCCTCGGCTCCCCTCCGCCCCCAACATCAAATGGGACCAGCCAGCCCCTCATGCGGGTGCAAAGGCCGAGCGGGGATCCCAACGCGTTTCCCGAAGCAACACCCGCCCGGAGGCTCACGTGTTGCTCGCCTGACCCTCACATGTTTTCCACGCGGGCCCTGGATGTGTCGCGCTCCACGACTCTGCAGGCAATCTCGGGGTACTCTTGAGTTCACCCCGAGGCTCGCTCGATGGGGATGGTCAACCTACGACATCTACATAATACCATGCAAACCACCTCTAGGGTATGTGGCAGGGGGTAAAGATCACCAAACATGCACTATTGCCATGAAACTTGGCTACTGCATGAATCATTTTAGATAATAGAGTCATATTCAGCTAGATGGTTTATTCTTTTTAATTCTTCCATTAATGGGGTCGTTTACCATATTTTTTTTATTTCCGGATCTGATAGAGGTTGTAAAATAAAAAACACCTATTTTTCCGTTTTTTCATCCGGCAATAATTTCTCGAGGTATAAGCGGCGAAAACTGATGTTTTTAACCCTTTCGGAAAATTGGGCGTGGTGTAACCTCTGAGGTATATCGACTTCGTCCAATCACAACTGAGCCCGCGAAACTTCGTCTTATCGCAAAGGGGGGGGGGGGGGGGCACGGCTGACTCTGCCAATAGGAGCGATTGCGACAGGATCTGTGCGAGCAGGCCTTCCGAGAACCCCCTCCACTCCCTTCTCTACCCTTGAAAGCAGTCAAGGACGGGAGGGAAATGACGTCAATGATATCAAAGCAGATTTTTCGGTGGGCATCACCTTTTGCCTATTTTAATTTGCGATTTATGAGTGAATCGTTGTGGTTAGAAGATTAATTTTTTCACTAAAATTCGTTTTTCGTTTCCATCTAACAATTTCTCGTGCAAAATTGCGATTTCGGTTCCGAGCAAACGCCCCCATTCTGACACACTACTAAACCTACCAAAAGACTTTTTAACAAACCTAGCTGCTCTACGCAGAACAGTCTTGTTCTCTGATCAAACCCCTTTCATTCGGATCCAATACACTGGCTGCATATTTAAGGTGGAGCGTAACTAGTGAAAAGGAACATCGCTCTTTTGTCTTCTCGTCACATTTCCCTAGTAAATACTTTTAATAAATAAATTTTGAATAACTCTTTTAATAAAAAAATCGTACTTTCTCTAGGCTTGGCCGGATATTTCCCGGATCCGTCTTCCCCACGATAACTCCTTAGTGATTGTTACACCTTAGTACCTTATAGATCCATCCTCCCTCACCTCCCCCCTTTCCCCTTCCTAACGCACGGAGGGGGCATGTGCTCGCCCCATCACTCGGAGAGGGCGAAATGAAGTGAGGAGCCGTCCATAAAACGCCCCTCGCCACAGGAGACAGTCGGGCAGCTCGGGTGTACCGACTGCCGGAGAGAGGACGGCGAGCGGACGCCGCCGCCTGGACGCGAAGAGTAAGCAATTACACGAGTCCCCGAGGGTCCTCCGTCCGGTCGTAAAAATCCCTGCCTCGATCCCCTTCGAATCCTGCGTCGGCGGACGAGACGTGCGAGAATTTTCCCGTAGAGCGCGTCTACGACGGAGGACGAAGGGAAAGTAGGTATGGGAGGGAGCGGATACTATATTAAATTAATACCTTTCCTTCCCCAGGGACCGAGATCGAACCCCGGCAAAGATTTGTCCGCGGAAATCCGGTTCCTATTTGAGTGCTGCGTGGACACCATGCCCTACACAAACCTAAGATCCCTTGGCTCCTTTGTTCAAAGAGCAAGCTAAGGCCGGCGCCGGGTTTCTCACCACTTCTCTTCCGTTCCCAATAAATACAGCCGGAACAAAATTACTAACTCTGAATGGAAAATTGATCTCAACTCTCAGTCACCTCTCCCTAGTAACAAACCATCATCATCATCGGTCAACAATCCTGAAATTGGTTAGATGCATCGCTCCACTCCATTCTTCTACCGGCCAACCTCTTCTTATTAACGTAATTCTTCTCTTTCATCCTTCACAACTTTCCCATATATCCCATACGAGGCCTGAATTTTCAATTCTTCCCTTTCACTTTTCTTTCGACGAATGTCTTCATCAGGTCGTCGTGTCTTAAGATAAGTGATCCCGTCTTCTTTTTATAGTTTTCAACTTACTTCTCTTTTCCCCACTTTTCTTAAGACTTCTTCGTTTTTAACTGCGTTGATCCATTTTATCTTCATCATTCTTCGGTAGCACCTCATATAAAATGCAACTAACAACTAATACAAGTCAAAACTGACAACAAAAATGATAGGGGAATTGAAGAAGGGGTTGAGGTAGGCATAAAAGGAATGTTGATCACATCGGATCCGGAATAAGTCACCTAATGTTCGACATTTGCACACAGTGCTCTCTGTTAATAACAGACATAAGCTGGGAGACCAATTTGAAGACAATATGCAATATTATTATTTAACTGATCATAACTACACCTAAATCTCCACGGAAACACTTCTCCAATGGATGTTATACAAATTATATTTGTCCTTAGGCTACACGAATGACTGCCGTGCATATCATTAACGCAATTTAAGATATCATGTTAACAAACAACTTTTTAAGATGGAAATAATGGCAGAAAAACCATTCTCTTTGCCAGGTAGATAATAACACCAACCACTCATTAGCAATTTGGAGCTGAAACGGAATAAAATTCACCTCTTCGAATAGAACTACATAATGTCGTCACGAAGGAAAATTAGATATCTTAATTTCATTAACGCATACCAAATAGATGAATTTTTTAGCATATTGAAAGGTTATGGGAGCACCTGGAAAGAGAGTTTTGCATTGATCTTCGTGACACGGTGATTTAAATCTCAACATGAGTACGGCCAGCGCACATTCAAGCCCTCTACATATTCTTACCGAAACAGTAGGTCGGAAAACTATCTTAATCTTATTAATCCTCATCCAAAACACGAATGCATCATTAGGTTAATTAATAAACTTAAATTTTGCATCGATAAACTAATAATAGCTATAAATATAAAGAAGCAAGAAAGAAATAGTCAGTAGAATAGCCCAGGCAGAGGACATTCTACCAAAAGCGGAAAATACTTACAGCCTGAAATAAAAGTATTGAAGTAAGGAAACAATTCCTCAGAACGTACATCTGGAGCGTGTTTCTGTACGCCAGTGAGGCATGGACGATGACATTAGCGTAGAAGTCAAGGTTGGAAGCATTCAAAATGTGGTACTACAGAAAAAAGACGAAGATTAAATGGATCGACCGAGTAACTAACGCGGAAGTCCTAAGAAAAGTGTGAGATAAATCTTATGAATGCCCTAAGAAGAAGACGGGACAACTTAATCAGGTACATCATGAGACACGATGGTCTGATGAAGACAATAGTTGAAGGACAATTGGACGGGAAGAACGGCAAAGGAAGGCGTCGTATGAGATGTATAGAAACAAGTGATGAAGGATGCGAAAGAGAAGATATACGTAAATGTGAGGAGATGAGCTGATAGAAGAATTGAACTGAGAGCTCCGTGAAACCATTCCCAGGATTGATGATTAATATATAAACATAGATTTACTGCATGACTGTGACATCGAGGCTCCAATAACGAAAGAAAGTTCAAATTTTCTTTACCTGATGAGAAAATTTCTTCTATGACTTAACCGTACTGATTCATTATATTTAGTATCTCATGCTATCTAAACAGATAGGAACATGTAATTTGAAGCTTCAAGGTGAATAAACCAAAACTAATATATTCAAGTACAACAAGGATAACATAAATAAATTCCTCATTCGTACATTAATATTATAGATATTTAATACTCCAATTTGTTTACCTTGCTTATTTTAAGCTTGTCTCCGATAAGAAAAAACTTGGATACTTAATATAGGGTCCACAAGCGGAGCGACGGATGAAGATAATGGCAGTTAAAAGTTAAGCAGACTAAAACAGCGGAAAAGAACAATTCACATAAGAAGAAGGGGCACAGTGAAATGGTTCACAAAGCTTTAAGAGCCAATTTGCACGACAAAGAAAGACAAATGAGATGAGGGGCACAACTTCCACCACCTTGCGTTGTTCCAGAGATAGCACGACGAGTACTCTTTGTCACATTTCACCACGCTGGAATAATGGAAATAATTTCTATAAAAGCACAGAATACATCTTCCTCTATTCATTTACATACATATCGTATCCAGCAAGCCATCTGGAGGGGGTAGATAATCACCAGACATGCACTAAAAATGTTTTCGCTGCGTAAAAAAAACGCATTTGTTATTCAAATACTATGTACGGATAATTATTTGATTGTTAACTACAAAGGAATACACTTTTCATTAATAAGCTACGCATTTCTTAGCATTCAGTAAGTTATACATGCCAATTTAGGCTTGTATGGTTTTTTCTGATCAAGTTTCAGTTAGGCTACATAAATTTTTACAACTTATCATCCAGTAATTATGAAGAAATCAGATATTTGGTCTCATTGTACAAGATCTAATAATTACTTCCACCCGAGTTCTTCTAGTAGGCTTCTGAGTTGTTCCATCCGATCGAGGAACAAAAAAATCAGGTAAGGGATTAGGAAACAAAGCGTAATTGGTTCGAATTCAGATACAGAATAAATGCCACCCAGCTCTCTCACACTGACTCTTCGCCTTAACTACATTCCAAATGCCGAGAAGAGGTAAGCACATCACAGATATCTAGTGTATACAACAAGCGGCACTCAACACCCTGCATCATATATAAACCTTTCTCCCACGATGTAAGGTTTTCAGGTATAATCTAGCTACAACTTCGGTACATGAGGAACCAATAATCAGCGCAAAGGGCCAGAGACAACTGAAGAGGTCAAATAGCAACTCTACTAACTGTCCTCAGAGGTAATCGATAATCACGAAACATCAGGTCAATTCCTTTCTAAGATCCTCAGAAAGTTTCCTCAAGGTTCTGGAAGCCAGAGAATTGTACCAGCGGAACGTTACAGCAGTTTTCAACGTGGGGCACGCATACATAAATGAGTACGCCCTTCATGGTTAAGAGTAGGATGTTGCCAAGAGGTCTATACATTTTTAACTGGAAATAAAACAAATACTTGCAGTAGTCATTATTTAAAACTATTTTGTCTTCTATGGGTGCCATTGGACACCTCAATGGAAAAGTGTGTCATAGTTTGGCTTCGCTTGAGTAATATCCCACTATCCTAATTTTTTCAGCGCACCAAAGTCGATAATAGGTAAATAGACGAGTATCAAGGTCGACCGCGACCGATGTAAAGTTGATCACCCCTGATTTAGAGGTACGCGAAGAAATTATAATGGTGGCGGAAGGATCAGTAAGTACACATTCAATCGCCAGAAATATTACATCTAGAATTGGGCGAACAGCCGGCATAGCATTTTCGACGAGTAAACAATCACATTGTCGATGACTGCACAACCGAATCGACTGCGACTGAATATAAACAACATGCATTATAAGAACTTTTACGTGAAAGGATGGCTCACGGATAAAGGGTACAGATTAGGGAAATGGATTGCCGAGGGGTACGCAAGTGAAAAAGGTTAGGAACACGAAAAGTTAGGAACACTATAAAATAGGCTGAGTACGGGCAGAGGCTTTGGCTGAATTTGAACTACTACAGATCCTCCAGTTTTTTATCCACGGGGTAACATGATTTAACGGGGTAACATTTGGGTGATGTGTTACAAATACTTCTATTGCTGTGCTTAAAAAGTAGATATCGACGTCGAATTATTCCTGACGCTCATCTTCTGAGGCCTATTTCACTAAGGAGCACTCTCTACCCTGGTAGAGATAATAACTAGGAGATAGTGATCTCTACCCTGGCTAGTTTGCTCCATGGGTAGCTCAAATCTACCCTCCCTCATAGCAGCGCAATAGGCCTTTGCAAGCACGTCCCTAACCTAGTTTCAGCAATAAGGGTGTAAGCATACAATCCAGGGGTCGATAGTAATGCACCCTTGGCACGTTCCCCAAGTGGGGATGGATAAAGGCAGTGAAACTGCGATCTGTGGAAGGATAGAGTCTGCGGAGCACTTCGAGCCACTTGGGTGCCACTGCTAAATGGTATTTGCGATAAAATACGTTTACTTTCATGACTCTCTCGGAATACCAAATAAAATGCTAGAACCTTTTAAGTATATTGCACCGAATTTATTTATAACGGCGCCTTACGTGGTGCAAATTCCCCTTCAACAGAAAACGATTCAGCCCAAAATCTGTGTAGAAGCAGGAAACCAACTAGGAAAAAATTAAACTAAAGGAGGAGGACCAACAATGAACATGGATAAGCTAACATAACTTAACATAAATTTGCGCTAAAAATTCCTTTACGGTAAATAGAGGGCACAACATGATTATTTACTTACAAAGCCATCACTCTTAACCCAGGCCTTTAGCTAAGGCTGCATCTTGTTATTATTAAAATTAGGTTTTAAGGTGATCCAACTGGTATTTCGCACCACTTAGCCCCACTTACGATTAAGATGAAGCCAAGCTTAATCTTGCGATAAACAAGACAAACATGTCTGAAGTTGGATTCGAGCCCGCGACACCTGGTATCCAAAATGAAAATGCGGTAATAGTACTGTCCACTTGAATTTTTAATGTAAATGATACATGACCCGTGTTTCAACGTTGCTTAGGACGTCATCATCAGGTCTACACAAGTTATGTCTCCTCATCATGTCATCATCAGGCATCTGATGATGACGTCCTAAGGAACGTTGAAACACGTGTTGTGTATCATTTACAATAAAAATTCAAGTGGACAGTACTATTACCGCATTTTCATTTTAAAATGTTGTTCCGCCATATCACGCCTAAGACTGTTGAATTTACCTGGTATCCAGTTACAGAATGCCGCTGCGGGTCGGCGTGCTACCGACTTAGCACCGCAACAAGCTCCCTTTGTGAACAATGAAGGTAAAAATCCAAAAACAAAATTAACAATCAACGCGTCACATACAACATATTCTCCCCATTCAAGGACTGCCATGTGAAAATAACAGAATCTTTTAGCGCATCACCATTGACAACACCGTACCTTCGACAACTGGGACGCTATGAATGTCAGACCTCAACTGCACTTCATCGGTGCTTCGCTGCCTCACTCTCTGCAACCAGCCACACACAACCGTTGACCCCGAGAAGTAAAGGATTGGCCTAATGGACCGATGAAAGGGATTCCACTCCAAGGAAAAAAAACTAATTCACCTCCTTTAATGAGCCTCGTCATCCCTGGAGGAAGATTACGATAGGAGGGGCCTTTACATCAAACGAATTTTAGCACTGAGTATGCGTGTGTGTATATATATATAGTTCAATATAAGTTTATCACAGGCGGGATGACACAAGAAATAGACAATAATAAAAAAGACCCACGTATATATTCTTAATTTTCGGCGGCGCGACCGCCTTCATCAGAGGATAGAGGAATCCTCTGAAGAAGGCGGCTGCGGTCTTTTTTATTATTGTATATTTCTTGTGTCATCACAACGTATACAAACTTAACAAAATGAAAAATACTTTGGGGTGCCCGGCACAAGGAACAGTTTCCGCTTCAGGGCTTGTTTGTTTGTTAATATCAATTTTCCATTGTGGTCATAGATCATTAACAAAAGCTCCGGACAGTACTTGGACAGTTCGGTGCGGTATATACTTATTTTTTCAAAAATCGTGGCACCAAATATCGTCCCGGGACGGTACCATTACAATTTTCTATACTATTTTTCATGCCGATTTCGTATCTTTCCGTGCCACATCCACTTCATCCTCAAATCCATGAAACAAGGTTCCCAAAATGTGCATGATTTCAGTTACTCCTAGTTTCACCATCTACTATGACTCACCGAGTACTATATATAATAATTGTGAATAGCTTTTTAATGCTTGAAAAAAGGAATGCACGCCATTACCACGTGTTGCATACTACCTATATAGAAACTTGTGCCCTCGTCTTATTCTGATTCATTTACATTCGCTCCTATTTATCTCTCTTCGTATTACTCCTGTCAACAACTAATAATTATATAAAATGTATACTGATGGAAGTTGGAAATGAAAATCGACTCTGCTTTTAGGATCCATTCCAAGGTAATTCAAAGAATTTTTCAAGTCTTCCAACATCAATCCCTCCATCAAAAGTAAATAAATTTGACCTTGTTTAGGTAATATGTGATTACCTATGTATTTCATAAAACTTTAAAAGCTATCCGTCCTTTTTTCATAAGTTAAGATGTGGAACTGTCTACAGAGTAATCACAGGGCGATCTTATTTACTGCATCATCCAAAAAAAATAATGTGGGTTATTACAGTACGAAATTGCAGTACGATTTTTTATGGAGCATGAAATACGATAGAGTACCGTACCGTAATATGTTCCCATCCTCGTTTTTAGGCAAGTTACTAAATAGGTCTATCTGTAATATTATCCGCGTTACTCATAGCCTTAGGTACATTTGCCATTTATACATCACATGTAAGCGTTTCTTTGACATACTTACTTCATAGGCATATAATATATTTTCTAATTTTTGAGATAGCACATCTATCTCTCTCTGCTGACCTTTAGTAAGAAAATGAAAGTAACCACAGCTTTAAAAATGACAGGGGAAACTAGAGTGAAAGATGCCCGTGAACGCCAATCAATTAGCTAATTCCACATCAATATCCATTTAAGAAACTCATAGTCACATTTTTCATATAAATTCCAGTTAGGATCAAATGCCTCGGGGACGTAAAATTGTCCGTGACATTGTAACTCAGAGAACTTCCTGGTTACTCGCTACATTGCTGGCACATGGAAAAATAAATTATAGCAAATTACCCACATGGAGGTGGAATATGAACCAGCTACCTTAAGATAGCCGGGCGTTATACATTTTTCATCACCATTTCTACCTACTGAATATCCTGAAAGCCACCTCTAGGGTGTGTGGCAGGGAGGCGAATAACCACCATTAACGTACTGCTTACATTTAAAATGCAATAGGTAAAATACTACTCTATTAGAGATTAAAATTGATATTCCTCAAATACATGCTACCTAGCCACTGGGTTCGGATAAGAGGTCTTCATCAGGCCTCGGATAAGAGATTCGGGTAACAATTTAGATAGAAAGACGTAGGCATTATGAGGAATCGGCATAAGACGCTGAAAAATAATTGGAATTCCGAACATATCGAACTACATCATGCGCTTGATATTAGAACCAGAAAAGAGTCTGGGCTTGTCTAAAAAAAATCACCGCTCAAAGCACTATCACACCGTTCGTAGGTATTGGTTTTACTAATCATAGATTTGTGTGGAGGCCACTGACGATTAGGATTGTGACAAGGAATACCAGAATAATGACTAAGAGACGCTTGCGTGAGTTCATGGCGGAGAGAGCACAAGGACGATAGCCCACATTCAGTCGAAAGTCTTTGACCCAGCACCACGAAACTGGTAGGATATTTCAATCCTGCCGCGTGAACGGCGGTGAAATTCACATTATTATGTGTTATTTGCACATTATTTGTGCAAATGTGTGAAATGCACATTATTTGCCGTGCGAAAAAATTCCACCGAATCGAACCACGGACCTTTGGCTTTCCGAGCCACTGCGCAGACCACTACGCTACCCAGGATCCCTAATTCGCATGGCAATTTTGCCGAGGTTCAAGGTACTAGATGTTGAGCCCTCCCGGTCCATCAAGGATGGCAACGCATGGGAGAAAGGGCTTCAAAGAATCCACGACCAAAGGTGAACCCCATCCAGCGCTAAAGCCGCGCTTGGCGGTAAATGTAGGATCTTGCCACGTCAACGGCGGTGAAATTCACATTAATGGGGGCGTTTACTCGGAACCGAAATTACAATTTTGTACACGAAATAGTTAGATGGTAACGAAAAATGAATTTTAGTGAAAAAATTAATCTTCTAACCACAACCATTCGCTCATAAATCAAAAATTAAAATAAGCAAAAGGTGACGCCCAACGAATAAGCTGCTTTGATATCATTGACGTCATTTTCCTCACGTACTTGACTGCTTAAAGGGGAAGGGAAGGGAGTGGAAGGGGATTCTCGGAATCCCTGCTCGCACAGATCCTGCCGCAACCTCTCCGGTTGGCAGAGTAAGCTGTGCCCCCCCCCCCCCCCCCCCCCCATTGCGATAAGGCGAAGTAGCTTCGCGGGCTCAGTTGTGATTGGACGAAGTCGATGACGTCGGAGGTTGCACCACGCCCACTTTTCCGAAAAGGTTAAAAACCTCAGTTTTTCGCCGCTTTTAACTCGAAAAATAGTTGACGGATCAAAAAACGGAAATATACAGGTCTTTTTATTTCACAAACTCTATCAGATTCGGCAATAGAAAAATATGGTAAACGGTCTCATTGCCATTCGAAAAAATTCACCTGGACCGGGAATCGAACGACGGAACTTTGGCTTTCGGAAAGCCAAAAATCCGTGGTTCTATTCCCGGTACAGGTGAATTTTTTCGGATGACAACTAACGTGAATCACGAGACTGGTATTGAATCCTGCGGCCACGGAGGCCTTCTAAACATCGCTAAAGGGTACCGGCACTTTCCCCTCAAACCTCAGCAGCTCACGATGGCTTGGGTGACGGCGAGAGTGACAGCAAACTGTTCACGCGTGAGCGGTCGGAACACGTCCGTCCCGTCGGGCGCACAGTCGCAATTACGACCTAGGCTTGTGCGATGAGTCGATTAATCGAAATCATCGACGATGATTTTAGTCATCGCGGTGCGATGACTGAAATCGATGACGATGAATGTCATCGACCGTCGACAGCGATGAGTCGATGAGAATCATCGATGCCGATGAGTCGATGAGAATCATCGATGCCGAAGAGTCGATGTGTTGATGCGAATCATCGATGTCGATGAGTCGTGATTTGCTGCTGACACGAGAAACGCTACCTCTGCTGACGACCCCTTCCTGGCGGAGCTCCACAAGTACGAGGAGGTCCCAGCTTTATCGAAATCTTCGGACGTCTTTCATTGGTATAGGGACAGGAAGGATGTGTATCCCCGCCTTCAGAAGTACGCGAGGAAATACCTCTGTATTCCTGCCACTTCAACATCATCAGAGCGGTTCTTCAGCGATGCAGGAAACGTTGTGTTGGACAACCGACTTGTACTCACCGATGAAAAAGCGGAAATGAGAATCGCATTACACCACAACAAAGAGTGTCTGCTTAATTTGTAACTTGGTGCTTGTTTCGCTCTTTAATAAATATGTCTTTTCCTTCTCAATGAAGTTTGACCCAATTCAATCTTCACTTAATAGACACACCAAACTGGAACCGAGACATCCGCACCGATCATAGATAGTCATCGATCATCGTAATTCATCGATCTTCGATAGTCATCGATCATCGACATTCATCGATCACCGATATTCATCGACCATCGTGTACACTATATTCGATGATCGATGACAGCCATCGTCATCGAAGCATTTCGATGAAATTTTTTCATCGAAAATCGATGATCAAAATCGGTCATCGCACAAGCCTATTACGACCTAACACACGGATGTGGAAATTAGTCGGTGGCCGGAGCGAGTCACTTTTGTTCGAGAGCACAAAGGTTAACGGAAGGAAACGGAGATAAGGGCAGGAGCAGCAGGAGAGATGCGCGGAAGACGGCGGACGGGACAGGTTGCCGGACGGGGGCGCGACCTCCGAGGGGTGAGGCCCTCCCCCCCTCAGCCCTGATGGGATCATGACGATAAACGGAGCGCCGCGGAAGGGCGGACTGTTATTCACTTGTTATCTGCACCCACCCCTGTTCCTGCGAAGGGAGGTGGCGGCAGAGAGGGTAGTCCCCGGCGGCAGCGAGGG
Source organism: Platycnemis pennipes (assembly GCA_933228895.1). Taxonomy (NCBI): domain Eukaryota; kingdom Metazoa; phylum Arthropoda; class Insecta; order Odonata; family Platycnemididae; genus Platycnemis; species Platycnemis pennipes. The sequence goes on along the minus strand of OW121851.1, from coordinate 131,151,210 downwards.
TTTCGTTGGGACGGGTCAGGAAGGAAGCCGGCTTTAAGGGATTTCGAGGGTGCAGGAGGAAGCGGCGGATGAAAAAGGCGCGGCAGGTCAAGGGGGATGCCGGGGTGGGAAGGGGGCGGATGCAGAGAAATTACGCGTGGAGAGAATAACCCCCATCAAATTCTTCGCGTAATTCAGCTGGGTAAAGGACCCAGCCGAGGCGATCGGACGCACCACTATTATTCCTTGTAGCCCTGCGATATTAACTACGTATCGAAAAAATTTGATGCATCGATTTAACCAAATATATTAATAACACCTCACGGAATCATTTGAGATCGACATCAAGTATTTTCAACACTCAACGGATATTGCTTGATGCCACATCGTTGTGTCGTAATGGGGGCGTTTACTAGGAATCGAAATCGCAATTTTGCACGAGAAATTGTTAGATGGAAACGAAAAACGAATTTTAGTGAAAAAATTAATCTTCTAACATCAACGATTCACTCATAAATCAAAAATTAAAATTAGCAAAAGGTGACACCCTGCTTTGATATCATTGACGTCATTTTCCTCCCGTCTTTGACTGCTTTTGGGGGAAGAGAAGGGAGTGGAGGGGGGTTCTCGGAAGGTCTGCTCGCATAGATGCTGTCGCAACTGCTCCTATTGGGAGAGTCAGCTGTGTCCCCCCAATGCGATAAGGCAAAGTATCTTCGCGGGCTCAGTTGTGATTGGACGAAGTCGATATACGTCAGAGGTTGCGCCACGCCCACTTTTCCGAAAGGATTAAAAACATCAGTTTTTCGCCGCTTGTAACTCGAGAAATAATTGACGGACCAAAAAACGGAAAAATACGGGTCTTTTTATTTTACAAACTCTATCATATTCGGCAATAAAACAAATATGGTAAACGACCCCATTGCATGTCGTCGCATAATAGACGATGTTAAAAATAATTCAAAAATATTGTCACCGCCGGTAAATACAAAAAGAAAAACTCCTCCTATCCCCAATACATTGGTGCCTGGAGGCGCAACATTTGTGGGAGGTACCACACCTTCTGCTATCAAAGCTTACTTTTCTCCAATTTCACCCCTACCTCTCCCAACACCTATTTTCCTCCTGTTCAGCCCATTTCCACTCATTCCGGCACGTCCATCACCACTACTCCCCAAGAAATCGTATCATACATATCAACTTTACCCACTGGTAACGCAACTGGATCTGATGATATACATAGGTTCACTTTATCTCCGTCGCACATCTGACTCTTCTCGCGTCCCTCTTCCTCGAAAGAATATGTTTCCCGGACAGACCCTTGCAGAACCCCTCGCCCTCCTAAACACCCCTCTCACTCACTCCCTCCCTCCCGCCCCCTCCTTTACCCCTTCCACGATCGCCTTCTCTGTACCATTCCCCCCCGAATGGGTCGCCAAAATAAATAAGGAAAAGAAAAGTTACGCCATCCCTGCCGTCCTTCATCCCCAGGCCATTGTTTCCCGTTCGGCGGAGGAGTGAAGGGGAAAAAAAACGACCTTAGTGAACGAGCGCACCGGCCCTTCCCCGCACCAAGGGAAGAGTGAAGGTCGGGGATGAGTTCAGTACGGGGGTCAGGGAGAGAGAGAGAGAGAGAGTCGTAGGAGGGCCCCGAGGAAGACAAAGAGGGTCGTTCACTGAGAGGTTGGGACCGACGAGGGTACGCTAACGCGGAAAGAAGAAGAATTACTAATCATCTAGCCGCATGTGACCCTATTATCTGAAATGTTTCCATGTAGTAGCCTAGCTGCATATCAATAGTCCATGTCTGGCGACCTTCACCCCCTGTCACACACCCTCTCGGTGGCATACAGGGTATTGCGTAGATGAAGATGAAAGAACCCAAAGTTCCCAACCATGGGTGCTGAGTCAAATCCGACCTCTTCCCACATTTCCCCACCAAGGACGCAAGCGCTGGGATTATGAAACTACAGATTACACATACAAGAATATTTTAATAAAAATGTAATACCTACACATGAGATTTTTGATCCCACGCAAATAATCGAGCCTCTGTTCCAAGAATATGGGATTAACGTTGGACAATGGAAACGTAATCGGTTGGGATCAACAACAAATACAGCGAAGAAGCCAAGTTGTCCTTGTCCAGAGGAAAAAATCTTATATTTTCCGATCTGGCATACGACTTCACCTGTCCCCAGTATTCGCGAGAGGCCTAACCAGCGAGTCGTTCGGCACAATATCACTAATATTAGCCACCGTGGTACATACAACATCTCCTCCGCATATAACTTAATTCTAGGTTATGTTTTCCTAATTATAATATCAACGCGAACACAGGATATTCCAGTTTCCGGATCTATCACAACAGGAAGTGTTTGATGACTTATTACCAGAAGTTATATTATGTAATTATGTATCACGTAAGTGAGCTGTGAAACAAAAGGTCTTCAGATAGTTTCCGCACAAAGAAAACATAATGTCCGCGAATCTACTGCATTTTCTCTCGCATAAAAATGATTCCCATCACATAATTTAAGCTTTCATTATTTCTATTCCTTTATCTCTCCATTCGCAATATCAAAATAGCTTTTTTTCCCTTCGACCGTCACCCATTTCACGGAAAATGTTCTCTCTACCTCATACTTCATACTACTACCAAAAAATATATCCTCTAACCGCTCTTCCGCCTTTAAGGAATCTTCCCCACCAATCTTCTTTCTTGACACAAAGAAATTCTTCCCATTCTTTCCTTTACACCAAGTAGGCCTCTTGCCTACCTTCTGCTGACCCACGTTATGATATATTGCGACCGCTTATTTCAGCAACCAAATGACGCAATGCTCCTCACTGCTAATTTAAGTGAACTTCCATTGATATTTTTACTCACAATTATATTAGCAATGCGTACATCCCCTCTTTTGGCACGATTCTTTCAGGTGTGCGAAAAACTCCAGACGAAGTGTGACGAGTACCGAGTTAAGCGCAACAATATTGGCATCAAGGAAGAACTACAAGACTTTCAGAAATGTTAATGACCCTGACTGCATGAAAAACCTAATTTCTCTTACAAAGGAAACGGGCCTTTTTAATGAAATTAAAAGTAATTTATATTTTCCGGGTAGTGACTTCTTGCATTTATAATTTTTACTCACACTTTTTAACTCTTGTATGTCATCAAGGGTCAACAATCCTAGGATTGGTTTGACGCAGCCCTCCACTCGATTCTTCTATCAGCCAACCTCTTCATATTAACGTAGTTCTTGTCTTTCACGTCCTTTACGACCTGTCCTATGTAACTCATACGAGGCCTGCCTTTTCTATTCTTCCCGTTCACTTTTCCTTCAACGATTGTCTTCATCAGGCCATCGTGTCTTAAGATATGGCCGATTAAGTTGTCCCTTCTTCTTTTTAGAGTTTTCAACAGTATTTTTACTTCTCTTTTCTCCCACTCTTCTTAGGACTTCTTCATTTGTCACTCCCTTGTATGTACTTATTTTAAAATGGATTGTAAGTGGTTCAAAATGACCATATTTATCAGCGACCGCTTCACCTAAACCGAAAACTTCTATGATTCTTTCGCCAGAGGATTTCTTTCCCCATGTCCTTTGCAGCTGTCATTTCCATCCGCATACTAAATATGCACACAAAAATTGGAATCTGTTGTAGATGCTGTTGTAGCACTAATTTTTTACACCTGATATTATCTTGGGTTCCGCTCCGTAGTCTAATTTTCCTATTACGTTTCTCGACCAGTGTGGGCACGTCTTCGGATGCCAATTCACCATCTGAGTAGGTATATGTCGTTCATGGGACACTAAACAGTAGAGGAAGCATAAAGCAGAGGGAACCTGAGATAATATGAGCCATCAAGATACACAGAAATTTCAATCTAATTCATTTCTCCCAAGGTTTCACGTGCTATCTTATCACCTGCCGTTATATTTACTTTCATCGCCTTACCAATTGAGACATAATGAACTAATATTTACATTTTTTTACTGCCTAAATTAAGAAGGGAACCGACAGGATACCAGAAGCGAAATGTTTCCTTCAAGTACTATCCTACGTGGAAAATTAAAGCATGTTCGCTGAGTAAACAAATATCGCCCTGGATAAACGTTCTGATATGAAGCGATATCACTCAGCCTTGCAAATTCCGCGACGATATAGGCTTGGAAAAATTTCAACACCAATACCAGCGCGTGTGATTATAAAAAATGCTAAGCACTTCACCTTGAGCCCTCAGGGGTGTGCTTCATAATTCCACAGATCATGAACCACTTCGAAGCACAAAAATACTGCATTTTACTTCTAAAATACAACCGTTCGAAAATGATAGATATATTTTACCATAAAAAAATGTGTCTATAATCACATAATTAAAGCTTTTCCGATAGATCATAAATCCGTGCATTTAAAATCTTACAAAGTAAAATGGCTCACTCCACTAAGGAGAGTTACTACGCTCGGATGACAAAAAAACATTTTCAAGGTTTAAGTACATACCTGCAAACGTATATAGTGGTTATACCGGCCACACTGCTCCAAAAACCCTGAAAATGGGAAAAATAATTTCATGAATGTAAGAGACAAATAAGAGTGGTATGGATTCGGTTACTATTAATACAAACATTTTAATGAGATACTCTATTACTCTGCTTATAAAGTCATCAATGCCACGTGATTCAAGCATGTAAAAAGTCTGGGACACATTTCCCGTAAGATGATAGAACACATTTCTAGAGAAATAACGTCATCTTTGCACTCAAACGCTTCTCGCGCGCTGGAAGCGAAATAACTACCTAATTGCACGTTGGCGCGGGAACTACCGGAGCAATGACGCAGCAGGTCACAATCATCGTTAAAAAATCGACACTTCCGACGCCATATTAGCGAGGAAAGCGGATGGAAAACCATTCCTGAAGCTGTCCAAAGGCGCTCTTGGGTTTAGATGAGATGGGGTTAAGCGTACACACGTCTTATGGGCATTTATCGCACCAGCGGTCAACTCTTTCAGTAAAACTCCTAATTGCCTCCGGACAGCAACTCTAATCGCTCCCGAAGCAATTACCGCGGAAGACTCTCGCTCGCACGCCATTTATTCCCATCGTAAATAAAATGTCTCCCCGGGATGAGGACATGGCACTCGCTTTTTATGTCTCCGCCCCCGAGGGTCTTTCCTCCCTTGCGACAGGCACCTCGTAGCCTTTGTAGCCTGTCGTAACCGTGCGTGAAGTCGTGAGTTGGTTAACTGGGCCTCCGCGGTGAGAGGCTTATCCTCTGCTTTTTTACGACCCGAATTCGAGAGAAGGGGATACAAATATTGTGCCTGGAGAACCCTAGACATTCACAAACCGTCGTAATTGAAGCGTAGTACTCACGGGGAATCGTAGTACTCGTCATTTTTATTATTTCTTCAAATATGTACTTATCTGTAGGCTACGTTTATGCCAGTATAACTAAAATGCTCGTCATATTAGAAACTATTCCATGCGTCTAAGGAATTTTTGTAGGCGTATGGAACCTGTAGTGTTGCAACGCTTTTTTTTGCTAACATGATAAACTTTTTTGCTAAATCGTTTACTGCATTAGTGCACCCTTGTTTGTGATCAAGATTAAAATGCAACAATATATAAATTTCAGCACAAGAAAAGAGATTTAGAGATAGATTAGTTTTTTTGCAAATATTTAAACAAATATTACAATGGCTATCTCGGAATTTAAGCTTATACATAGTTTTGAAAACGGCCTCGTGGAATAATGAGTAGATTTAAGTGGAGCAATGAATGATTGATAATTCAAGTGCTAACTAAGCACAGAATCCTCCTTCATTGTAGTCGTCTACAACGGCTACACACGTTATTTTTAATTCTTTAGCATGCATTGGCTTATTATTCCATTTTGATGCAAGTTATGATTTCATTGTCACGCAAGTTACACATCATAAATTACTACTGTGGTTAAAAGTCTACGCTAGGAGAACTAAACTGATCAGATCTCTTTTAGGGTTCTAGGACCATTAATATATGCTATGCATGTTTGTAGAATTTCAGTAATTCATCATATTTTTCCGTGCTTGCTGTGAAAAAAATTAAATTAGCAGGATCTGTCTCACTAGATGCTAACAGAAATGTCAAATAGAGCAGTATTGTAAGCATAAGTATGGTCGTGATGCATGCTCAGTGATTATTCACTCATTTCCACTAGGATTGGAATTACTATCAGAACGTAGGTAAAAAATGTAGGCTAAACCTCTTGAGTAAATACAAAGATGATTTATTTACAGATGGCGGTCAATATATATTAAGAACCCATGCTTCTAATGATAAGTTTAACCTGATAAACAAGATTTGAGAGATAGATTGTCGTACCGATAGATTTAAAATTTCATTTTTCCCGCGTACCATAAGAGCACAATACGCAGCACAGCAAAGGGATAGGTAGGTAAAAATTGCTAGATTATCTAGTCAGTAATGCATGATTCATGAATTCATGATACTTTGCATTATCCCCCATTTTTATGCGGAATAGTCCAAAGTATCATTAATTCATGTCCTACAATGGATTTCCACAAAGTATTAGCCTCCACCATGCATTTCATCGCATGATTCATGTTTAAGCTATACATACTAGCACTTGCATGATAAGGAAATACAGATTAATGTATTTAGGACAATGTGTTTCTAACCAGTTATCAATTCATTCATGTGTAGATACTAACCACCTAGTTGTACGTGACACTGATATCTAATATGTATCCATGAAGTATGTCATCCAAGTGCCCATCACATACTTCCGTGTAAGTAGTGTATGTTTGGCGATATTCACCCCCTGCCACACACCTTTGCGATGGCTAGCAGCGTATTTAGACGTACACACGTCAGTACATACAGATTGTATGAATGCTCACTGTGCCACCATCACCAATCCTTGTTTGATTGTGTTTGACACACCTCTCCACTTAATTCTCTCCCCTCAGCTTCTTTTACACGGTTCCACCAGTTGGAACTGCGGTTTCGCTGGAAAATCTCCACCACTTCCGGGATTCGGCCTCGGGCCCTCTTGAGGGGAGGTAATCACGCTCACCGCTTTACTAACCAGGCGCACCAGCTTCGGACACTTGACGCACACACGGAATATATCTACCTATATATTTGAGTACATGGATGGCCAGCCAAGGATACACAACGTACTACATGCAATACATGGGCAATAATATCAGACAGTAGATCAGCAACTAACCATTGATTTGTAATATAGAAACGATAGCGATGCAATAGCGATGATGTAGTCAATGCATAGCGAAGGCAAAACGTATTTCTAAAATTGTGAGAGGTTAAAAAAATTATTGGATACAATAATGCACTGGTACAAATAAGCTAACAACAGAACAGAAAACTATTCTGAGTGATAGAAATTATATTAATATCGAAACTCATCCTAATTGAATTCCTTTCAGGTTTATGCATGAGTAGAGGAGGTGGTCCAAATATATATATATGGGCTACATGTTTTATTTTGAGGTTACTGTGCTAACTTAATTTATTTTTCGAGATGTTAATGTTGTAATTCAACCTAAAACAAATCATACATAAGATAGTGTTGTAAAATATATGCCCTCGAACGATGGTAGAGTTGTTATTTGCAGAAATCACTCGCATAAGCCTCTCTTTCTTCCCCCGTGCACTCTGTGTGTGCCTACATGCTCTGGCACATTATACACTGAACTCACATTTCTCCTCTCGTGTCCTCAGAAAATAGTCCATCACGGAAGATGCAAGTCGCATCATTGCTGTCCGGGCGGTCTTCTAAAGATAGGTCCAGGTCGCTGTCATCAAGCATCGGCTCCCCATGATCATCCCCAGAGTCTGAAGAAGACTGGCTCTTCTTAGTTCTCTTTTCGCTCCGCTCAGTTTTCATTTTAGCTAGTTTAGTCTTCCTGGTTTTCACAACTGCTCCTTTCCCAGACCTTTAAATGAATTTTATTCCTGCACTTGCTTTTTCTGATTTATCCAAGGATCTGCGCAACTCATCTCTATAAGGTGTGCCTGTCACAAGACACGCTTTCGCAACTTTTCGATTTTTTTGTTGGTCTTCTTCTTCGAGATAGTAGGCACTGGATTGATGCCAGATGGATAAATTTGTTTGAATGACCCAGCAACACCAACCTCACCGAAACTGGGAATCTTGGAAGCTAGATGAACTAAGGCAAAGTCCTCACCAGGCGAGAAAAGAGAGGATGATGGTTGGATGCCTTGAGATTGAGAAGATGGCTGACTTGAGTCATCTGTAGCTGAAGTTTAGAAGCTGAAGGCTTCGCAGCTTCTATTTCTGTTGCGATGGCGTATGCTTCATTGAAAATACTTTTGTTCAGCGGCCAAATCCCCGCATTTTTTAAACAATTTACGGCAATCTCAGATTTGCACTTTGATGTAGGCCTTCTCACAAAGCTCCATGATGTCATAAGGCGTTTGACCTAAATTGCCACTATAGACCACTAAATTACCAGTCTCCGGCGGATTTCCTCACTCTAGTATGATTTTAATGAACTCATGAAAGTCTTGTCCAGTGTTTGTAGTTTATTTGTGGAATACGTGGGCACATGATCATATGGTCACATGATTCTTCTTCGCCATGTCGATTGCATCTACATTGCGTACATGAGAGTAGTGGCCATCTACAATGAGCAGAACTGGAGACTCTTCACTTGATTTGGGCTCTTGAATGAAATTAATGTACCACTCAGTGAATAGGTTACTTTGAACCCAGCCAGATTGATGCGCCCTGCCTACTGCACCAAGTAGAGAACCCTTCATCAGCATTAGACTCATATTTGTGCGGAGAAAATCCCAAATGGTGGCACTCATGCAGGCAATGACGATCACCATTGCGCCTCTTTCGGCGAAAGTTAGAGCAGCAATCTGCCTCTCCCATTTCTTCCAACAACACATGAAACTTTACTTTGGACAACGGGGTAAAAATGCAAATGTTCACGATATAGGACAGTTATTAAAAAATGCACTTTCTGATTTCAAATAGACAACACGAAACATTACCACAGAATTTGCATGGATATTATTCTTAAGAACCTTATGCAGCATTATAGACATTTAAATCCCCAGGAAACTCCAGCATGATAGTAAAGAACACCGGTAGTACAACAAAGAAGTCAGCAGACAATTAAGCGTCAAAGAATACTACATAATAAGTAGAGGGTAACAAGTAGTAGTTAGAGGAAAAGTTTATATTTTTATGCGTGTCACGCATGATATTTTTAGAAAACTCTCCTTAGATAGGCAGTATATGTAAAGTTTAGTTCAAGCAGACCTTCAGTTATTCTTTTTGAGACGTCTCTTAGTTGAGGGCCCATTCAAAAGATCTCGACACGGAGGTTATCAAGAAAAAAAAAGTGAAGGGGATCAATAACTTTACTTTTATTACGGCACAAATCCTATTGTGTATTTTCCTCATTCGTATACAGGGAAATTTTAAAGTTTTTTTTATCACTTGACAGTCAAAAACAAATTATATATCTCTGCTGAAGAACTATCCTCAATCCCTTTCGTCCAAACGGAAGGAACACATTGGATCCACTGGACAAAGAAACACACACGAGCGTATCCTATATCTCCGAACGGGGGATGCAGGAGTGGACGGCAGGCAAAGAGAAGGGCAAGTCGCTCGCCCGTGCAACCCCGAGGACGGTGAGTGGGAGAGGCCGACCGTAAAAGCAACTGCTGTTCAGAGGGAAGCACTTAAAGACGGAATCCCCGTGGGGGTCAACAATTATCCAGGTCAGATTAGTGGATACGGATTAGATCCGTGGTCAAGCCGCTACGTGTTTCGAGAGATAATGCCATTCCGACATCTCCCAATACAAACCAAATAGGCGAGTTGCTGAAAGGGGAGGTAATAAAATCACTAGCAGGGCAGCCCGCCGGAAGAAAACATCCAATCAGCGGCAAGAACACGCATGCTACGCGGACTCAGAAATTCGTTGCCGGAAATGATGGTTTATCGCGAATAAATGTTAGTTTGGTTTCGGGAGAAAGTGTTAAGCAAGAAACCTTAAGAGTCCCGTGCCATAGATAATAACAAACTATCATCTACGTGACAATAACTCGAAAAATGAGTTTATTACAGTAATTAAATCAGCTTCAGATCACATCCATAACTGTCTTCAATTAAATAAAAATGGAAGCGCTAAAAAGTAACTTGCAGTGGGGTAAAACAGTAACTGTTTCTTCCTCTCGTCCTATAATAATCCATTACCAGAGTGTTAAGGGCGAAAAAAAGAATGGAATGTAATTTTATGGAAATCTAAAAGCACAAAACTGTAATAACAAAGAAAAAATTCTTTATTCATGATCATTGGGTCCAATAAAATCATAATTCTGGATAGTTGAAATTTCTATCCGGTTTGCATTCAGCTGAATCAATTAAATATGCTAGCAGAATCTCAACGATATTTTGACGCTGTGCATGTTACAAGCGGTGTCCTCGAAAATTACTGTCAAAACTATTTGTGAATCTCAAAAAATCACAGAATTAGTTTTATAATTGGAAGATTAAGAAGTGATAGAGGTCACTTCCGTCCAGGTGATCTCACACACCGTAGTAATATAATTTTACCGCTGTCTTCTCTCTCATGTATTAGATGTGAGGTAATATTGCTGGAGGTTAAAAGAGCAGCACGATATGGTGATGTCAACTGTGTGGAAGTGGGACTCAGGACATGAGTGTGAAATTTCCGCAATTCAGAGAGCTGAATCCGGTTTCATAGAGGTTAAATGATTCACCCTCATTTTTTACAGCTCACCTGTTTCACACCTCCATGAATAACAATCAAAGGATCGCTCGCACCCGCTGAATAATGTATCCTCGACCACAGATCCTCTCCTACTCCGCTACTCCTTACAACTCCCACGACTGGATCCCTCAAACGTTTCGCTGTTTCCATTCCCACACCGCCCCCACCCCTGGCCTCCATAAGTTTCCGAGCCATGTCTGGGAATGACTTCCATCTTTGGAGATTCAAGTCATGAGCTGCTCCATTAGGTATTCTCGCTCCGTCCTCCTCACCCCAGCACCAGGTTCGAGCCCCTTCCACGTCCCCCAACCCAAACAGCAGCATCCGTCTCTGTCGGGCGCAGCAGCGTGCGAGACAGAATCGTTTGTCGTACACGTTGTCCCGGGGCACCTGCCCGGCCTTCTTATGTCCGACCGTTGCCGTCCTTTCTCGAGCTGGAAAGTCCATCTCGTCTCCCCAACATCCCTCCATAACTCTCTCCGCACCCCCTCTTGAAATCTTCGCCCTTCCAGGGAAGAAGGGGGTGAACATCTCGCGAAACCCCGACCAAAAAGCGCACGGGCCATCGTTCAATGACGGCGGCGGCATTGATTTAGAACCGCTTGAGGAGGGGCAAGAAAGAAGGGATCCACTCTCTCCTCGGAGGGCATTAGAATGCATCATCAGTCGCATGATGGAGGAAGTCTCCTCGTCCCGAAATGAATGCTTCCGCCCTTGGTGGGAATCGCGCAGGTTTGAAATCCGGTGGCGGCGGTTAGCATATCCAGTGCCCCGGAGGCCGACCCGGAAGGGGCAGTCCATTATCGGCCGGCAAGGCGGGCACCTTGAGAATTAATTAAGGTGTTATAGACAAATCGCAGGGGGGGAATTGAAAATAATTTCTCGGCTGGATATCTATACTTCGTTTCCTATGACTTGCGAATGGAATGGCGAAGAGTGAGACCATGGGTCAGCAACGAAACGGTCAGCTCAGAGAAATATCTCTAAAATCATATAAATTTTAAATGAAAAATGAAACTTTTTTTGGGTACATTATCTTTTTTCCTTCTGCCCTATTCAAAAACGATTCACCATAACCAAAGGTTGACCTCGGTAGTCAGGTTGTTGAGATGCGGGCTTGGCAACCGAAAGGTCGCGGGCTCGAATTCCACCTCAGGCATGAATGTTGAGTTTGCCTTACGATTCAGTACAAGTTAGACGGTACGATATATCCTCATCCGCTGGAACGTCCGAAAATACAATCTACTATTGCCACTACTAAGGCCTTTACAACCACTAAAATACATAACGCGGATATCAAATACTTAGGAAAAAATTCTTACACGTGCTGTACGCTGGATATATGGATATTAAAGCTAAACAACTTCGTCTAGAAAGCGGAATAAAAAAAGCACTGATGCGCCCAGACCAATTTTTGCAGCTAATATTCTTTTCTCTACCTTCCACCTAACATGAGTATCTTATAAAGAAACCAGATTCAGGTGTGATGTAGTGGAAACTTACCATATTAAAAGAAAGATATTGCACTTTTCCACAAGTATAAATGTATTCCTTAAACTTTTAACTGTGGAAAATTGCAATATCTTTCCTTAAATATAAAATGAGTATCTTGTTCTTTAATATAAAAGCATACAAAAATGAGCCAACAAAAAAAACAGAAGGAAACAATCTGCAATTCTGTGAGTAAATATTTTCCTTACGTCTTGCGTATCAAGGCATATGCTTCATATTCAACGTTTAATGGTATTATATTTTACATTCCAGAGTACCATATCGTTTCATTCCATGAATTCAGCTCTTGGTTGGCGATAATTCATATATCTGGGCCACCAAACATCTGCATGAAAGCTCTGATACCAGAAATCTGGAATAATTTCCAATGTTTCTTAAACAAGTCTAGGATATTTCAACTTGTCTAAAATATAAAACGCTAATTTTCACATTGAGTGCTATTTCTAACCCTATACTACGCAAAAGAAAAAATGTTAAGTGGAATATAAATAAAGCCAAATGCGAAAGGACAAGAAGAATTTTCCAATATTATGTACAATGCGCAATCGCAATATTTGGCAATACCTTTCCCAGCTCATCGCATTCACGGTATTGGCCAGTTGCTTCAAATGTTTTGGATAGATCTTCGGGAGTTTCTCACCAAGTTATTCATTATCGGAAAACAGACAGGCTTCGAATTAATATTAAGGATAGATTCTGAATGGTATTTTCCTGTCTCACAGTAATTACCATCCTACTGCCATTCAATTCAACCGGTACCTATTTTGTGACGGAAACTATTACAAAACAAATTCAAAGCTCGCGAGCTAGCCGCGAAAACTTTAACGGAGTCACCCGCTGAGGTGCACGAATGCAAGATATTCCACAGAGAAAAAATCATTCGCCTTGACCGGGACGGTCAAGGCGAATGATTTTTTCTCTGTGGAATATCTTGTATTACAAAACAATCTTGCATAAATATTCATAAAGTTTTTCTTTGCATGTCCCAACTTCATATTACAAACTGTTCTATTAGAACCCAAAAACAAGTCAGGCATTCTACAAAAGGACTGATGAGGGAGAATCAGAGTTTGATAATTCAATATACGTTGCCAACTGTGAAGTAAAAAACTGAAGAAGCTTCCCCCTAAATGTTCCTACTTTCCTGAGTTCTTTTCCCTTATTTCTTGGTCATGCATCATCATCACTTCAATAGAGCCATTACTTGTACCTTTTCCTACACAAATTAAAACTATGCTCCACACAAAGTTAACACTAATACCTATGAATGAAAAACTGGTGGTGATTAACAAGCCAGTGATAATAATACCGCTCTTCGCATTACATTAAAGGACTCTACCATTTAATCTCTCTATTTTCGGGGAAACTTTGAAAATTTCAACCACACATCCATATTCGTTAAATGCTCTGATAATTCTATTATTTCCGGCTTCAGTTCAAACGCTAATGTACCGTAAAATATATTTCAAACCCCCCAGGGAGCTGGGGGGAGCATAAAACGAGCCTCCTGCCTATCCTGACTAAAAAACAATTTAAAAAAATGCTGACCACGCGCGGTCACCGCATAAAGCTATACTCTCCCTCCTCATCACTTCACATTCGTTGGAAACTGCGAGAATGGGGGCGTATACTCGGAACCGAAATCGCAATTCTGTACACGATATCGTTAGATGGTAACGAAAAACGAATTTTAGTGAAAAAATTAATCTTCTAACCACAACCATTCACTCATAAATCAAAATTAAAATAAGCAAAAGGTGACGCCCATCGAAAAAGCTGCTTTGATATCATTGACGTCATTTTCCTCCCGTCCTTGACTGCTTATAGGGGAAGGGAAGGGAGTGGAGGGGGGTTCAAGGAAGGTCTGCTCACACAGATGCTGTCGCAACTGCTCCTATTGGCAGAGTCAACTCTTGCCCCCTCCCCCCCCCCCCCCATTGAGATACGGCAAAGTAGCTTCGCGGGCTCAGTTGTCATTGGACGAAGTCGATCCACGTCAGAGGTTGCACCACGCCCGATCTTTCGAAAGGGTTAAAAATATCAGTTTTTCGCCTTTTATAACTCGAGAAATAATTGACGGATCTAAAAACGGAAAAATACGTGTCTTTTTATTTTACAAACTCTATCAGATTCGGCAATAAAAAACATATGGTAAACGACCCCATTTGGTCCACCGTGGCTTGGACTTCCGCGGCTAACCGAGAAGCACAGCCGATGCGAAGGAGAAAAGAGAGAGAGGGGAGAGGAGAAGCGAGATGAACGGGAAGAGAGACGGTTGCACGCACAACGACTGGAGCGGATGAGAGGGAATTAGCGAGGAGGGCCAAAACCACGGCGATTGGTTCGCCATCTCTAACGGAAACCTCATTAAGGTTAGGGAGGAGGGGGTTGGACAATTTTCTCATCCCCAACCCGAGAGGGCCACCACGACTCCATCAGCAGAGATGGCAGTCCTCACTCGTCGACCCGTCTTTCCCCTTCTCCTGCCGAAATACCCACGTAGCTCCATCTTCCCACGCCAACCATGCAATAACCTCGCCTTTATTTCCCACTCTCCCACCACCCTGATCCACGCTCGATACGGGACACCGCATAAACGAAGCCAAGATTGCCAGCAGGACAGATTACAGATGGGCGACTCACCTGATGGCGTTTGCCATTCGTTCGACAAACCGATCTTTGCTTCCATTTCCCGCATTCAATCCAAACCTCCCCTTCAACCAGTTTCGCGATGACCATATTGGGAGAAACTCCGCTTGAGACCACGGCGTATAATTACACCCTTTCGACGAGAAATGCTTCTCGGCCTCGTTCTATTTTCAAGATTTCCAACTCTATTTCCCACTACAAGTCAAGCACCACTCTTCAAGTTCCAACTCTATTTCCTACTGCAGACTCTATCTACTAAAGGGTTTCAGAGCAACAGTCCAGAATATTCCGCACGTGTGCAGTTTCAATAACTTTAGTAGAACATTAAAATCAAATTAAGTGAAAACAGAAATGTATTTCATGAAACCATCCACATATTATCATTAGATATAATCTAGATCTACATCTACATAATACCCGGCAAGCCACCATAAAGGTGTGTGGCAGGGGGTGAACTCTCACCAAACATAAACTACATATCATGCATAAAATTTGTAATTAAAAATTAAAATAGTTATAAATATAATCTGTTAACGTTTAAAGATGAGTCTCTCGGTGCGAAAAACGGGTCTTAATAAAATCTTCTCTCATCATCATCAAGGGACAACAATCCTAGCATTGGTTTGACGCAGCCCTCCACTTGACTCTTCTATCGGCCAACCTTTTCATATTAACGTAGTTCCTATCTTTCACGTCCTTTACCACCTGTTCTATGTAACTCAAACGAGGCCTGCCTTTTCCATTTTTCCCGTTCACTTTTCCTTCGTCGAATGTCTTCATCAGGCCATCGTGTCTTAAGATATGGCCGATTAAGTTGTCCCATCTTCTTTTTATAGTTTTCAGCAGACTTCTCTTTTCTCCTACTCTTCTTAGGACTTCTTCATTTGTCACTCGGTCGATCCATTTTATCTTCATCATTCTCGATAGCACCATATTTTGAATGCTTCCACCCTTTTCTTCTCCGCTGCTGTCATCGTCCATGCCTCACTGCCGCAAAGAAACATGCTCCAGATATACGTTTTGATGAATTGCTTCCTTACTTCCAACCTTGTATTTCCAGCTGTAAGTAGATTCTTCTTTTGATAGAATGCCCTCTTTTCCTGGGCTATTCTACACTATTTCTTTTTTGATTCGTCCATCGTTGGTTACTCTGCTTCCCAGGTAACTGAATTCTTTCACTTCTTCCAGTTTCTGTTTTCCTAGTTTAACGTTGGTTTTGGCCTCTTCTCTTTTGCTGCACACCAATATCTTAGTTTTCTTCTAATTGATCTTCAGCTGATGTATGTCCATTATCCTTTCCATGGTTGTTAGCATCTTATTCAGCTTCTTCTCTGTCTCTGCTATGAGATCTATGTCATCAGCGAATCGTAGCATGCTGATTGTTTCTCCGTGGATGTTCACTCCAGAACACTGCTCCTTGACTTCATTGATGGCTCTCTCGATGTAAAAATTAAAAATTACGGGAGACAGTGCACAGCCTTGTCTCACTTCTTTCCTTATTCTTCATAGATGCTTCTTCATAGATGGGTCCAGATTTTATCACAGCTACTTGGTTTTTCTACAAACTGTGGATAATTCTTCAATCATCGTAGGAAACTCAAATTCCTTTCAGAATATCAAGCATTGAATTCCAATCCACGTTGTCAAAAGCCTTTTCTAAATCCACAAATGCAATGAAGGTCGGTTTGTTCTTCTCCATTCTCTTCTCGATGAGTAGGCTAAGGGCCAATATTGCTTCTCTTGTACCCTTACTTTTCCTGAATCCTAATTGACCTTCATCCAGGAACTCCTCTGCTTTTCATTCTATTCTTCTGTAGATGATCCTTGTCAATATCAAATCTTCCCTAATGTGGAAAATTGTGGTTATGTGATGAGTGAAAATTGAATATTTTTACTTCTTAGCGAGCATTGTGATACAAGATGGAAGCAGAGGAGAGACCGTCGATGCAACGGTGAAAGTAGGTGTCATATAGTTATCATCATATTGCCAGTAAACGCCTCACAGGAGATAGAACGCATGTAAGTGTCCCACATTTAGCAATACACGAGTGCGCGTGCAATGTGTGAGATCCCGCATCGACTGAACTGTTTTTTTTCGCTCTTCCGTTCTACAAGTCACAGTGGATTCCTCTCAGTAAGTACGGCGAGGAATAAAAAACACAAATACCTACACACACGGAATAGCTGAGGTGAACCGGGCGAGAGGCGGAGGGCGCTCGTTTTATTTTTTTCCGCTGGGAACAAACACGAACGCGAGGAATGACCGCTGAGAGCCAGCTCAACCGCCGTCCACGACTAACCCCTCCAAGATCGAATTTTCCGATGTATTTATTTGCCTCTCCACGAGCGAGCACTCGGGCATGCGGTTGCTTAAAATGCGGCCGTCGGCTTCCATTTAAACCCAGGGCAGCAAAAGGTTAATGAAGCAGAACGAGAGGAAGATACGTGCCCGGGGTTTTCAACGGCGAGCACTGCGAATGTAGGTTACAGGCTCCACGCGCGGAGAATGTTAATTAGGCAAATGGAGTCTATGGCTAATTAATATAATGTCTTCATCGATTCCCTAAACTTGAAGAGGCAATTGAAATATTATTGAATTCAAGGGAGCGTGGCCGAGCACGCACGGCTCGCGGAGCGGCTGAAATGAAAAGTCAGGAGGCATCTGGAGGAAGCAAAGAGCTAATTCACTCCTGATTCCGTAAAAGCAACCATATATTAAGTAAGAGGGAAAATCCAATAGTGATTCCACAAATTAAAAAAACACATTCCTTAAAACCTTTCCTGAAGCAAAGATACTGCATTGAAAATTAATACTTTCAAAACTTCCGGCTATAATATTTACTGCAGTAGAAATTTTGTTGATTGATTCACTTTTTCGAACACTATCTTGAATCATATGCACTAATATATTGTTGAATTTTTGAAACGATGGTTCATAACCCTTAAAATCACGCCGAAGGTTCATCTCCATGGTTCAAATGTCGACGTCCTGTCTCACAAAATTAGTGGTGTAGATCATATATTCATTGTGCATCGATGCATTCATCCCAATTAGTAAATCAACAATTCATTGCATCATTCACGTTTTAAGCATACTAGATAAGTCTCATTAACATAACACGTTGCATATTTTAATTACTGAATGAATAAATTGAAAATCTATTGCATAAGAATGGTGAAACAGCGAACAATTCACACTTTAATATCAACGGCCACGGTAAAATGTACGGCCATCACTATTCTGGATAAAGGCCTAAGTGCAAAGAACATATAGACCATTTCAATATGGTTCACGATCATTAATTGAGTTCGGTAAACATTGGTAAATTCGTGATGATTTCAGTTATTAATGAAATTTTAAATTGAAAATAGATTTTATAAATTATCAAAATAATTATGGTATAGAATAAACATTGTTTAACATTTGAATAAACAGGTGTAAAAAAAATAAACAAAAAAACTTGAATTGCGTTTAAAAAATCACTTCCTATCATTAGCTATTCCGTGATAACCTTGATAATTTCGTGATAATCAATATACTTGCCTATTATCTATGCTATTATTTCTGAATAAATCATACAAAATCCAGGACTCCGACAGTCGGATGGGGCATTTAACAGTGCCCTCCCAGGCGTGTATCCGTTTGGAGCAGGCTAATCTTGACGCCGGTTTCTCACTAGCATTCTTCCGTTTCCCAAAGTCTCCTATCACTACCCAGTTACCACGAATCCGTCTATCCTAAAGCGGCTTAAATGACCTTAGCTGTCGGTCGTCTTCCCTAAATTACTACTATTACCTATTTATTACAGTATTCGTCAAAGTAAACCTAAATCTCGATCTCATTCCAAATATGTATGTACCACAGACTCACTCGAATAATGTTTTATGGCCTGTTTCCCCTACCTCCAAATGATTTGCTAAGAGCAAATTCAATAAATGAATAATCGACACCTCAGCTTAGTGATAATGAACTTTAATTAAACGCAGAAAAATAAAATTACGAGAAAACGAATAGTTCTATTTGTATGGGCTGCTAAGGTAAAGCAATGATCATAAGAGTTAATGCAAACTTCTGGAGGTTGAGCTGGTCTGCAATAGATCAAGTACCTTGACATCTTAGAAGTGAAAAACTAACGTCAGGCCCTCCTTTGCCCCATGGCCACCCCGCGGAGAAGCGAGGGTAAATTTTACTCGCGTTAAAAAATCGTTGACCTTTAGAAACTGGGCCACCTGGAGCGTTGTTCCTGTCCTCCCCGGAACCGAAGAGAGAGGTTCGACGCAGAGGAGTAAAGAGCCGCGAGCTACAGTCAGCAGATAAGTAGGCCACCTCTCCATCCATTATTTACCTAAGATTGACCGGAAACGATATTAGAAGTGCAAAGCCACAAGCCGGCAACGTGAGGTAAAGTTTGTTGACATGTGGGCGTTTAAGGTTCCGCGACCAACGGGGTGGAAGGAGCAGACACGAGAAAAACCTCTGGAGAGAAGGAAAAATAGACTTTCTATACAGTAAAGCGGGGGAAACGAAAAGGGAGATACTCATATGGAGGCGCCTTGCTCTCAATGATCGTACCAAAGGGTTGCTCTACCAACTAAGAATGACGATTTGAAGTTTCGGATAATATTTAAACAATTAATGTTCAATTTTCGCTCTCCTGAGCGCATTCGAGCATAACGATAATGCGATCGCGACCGTTACGATCGATATCCAGGCACGTTCATTGCCTGCGCATAATTTAATCCTAACTAATGACGAGATAAAAGTAGAACTAAAACTAGGGTAGAGAGCTCATAAAGTGAGATTTTCTAATTACCAAGGGATGGTCAGCCAAGGTACTAGTAACTGCTGTGGACGTGGCAGGATTTTAACAGTATGAAAACGAAAGTTTTTTATTGGTGCAAATGTTAGGCAAGCCTCTAAGTTTCCAGGTTTACAAGATATGTTAGAAATTTGAAGAACTTTACGGATTTTGGCACCGTATTGGATGAAACTGGTTTTAGTGGCGTGGGCAAAATAATTAAATAAAGAGAAGGGTAAAATTTTTATCCTACGATTACTTTGGATTGGATTCTATATGCATGCAAGAATTCAAATTATACACTTAAGTCCCAAAAATTAACACTGAGCTTTTAAATCACAAATCAATAATTCGTTTGCTTCATTCATTTCACTTCAAGAAAAAAATGATCCACACTAATTTCACTCTAGAGTGTATATGAAGTATAAATAAAAAAAACTTCAACTATGAATCATTCTACCAGAGCGACAGATATCTAATTCTCATTGAATAGGTGATAATTGGCCATTTATTGTGTTTACTAGCCACTAGGTTTAATACTTGTGTAGATTAGCACCAGCCGCTGCTTTCAATTGTTTATGATGGTAACCCCAACACATGTAATCCTCTGGGGTACCTATATTCCCCTCTAAATTGAAGTTTTTTGTATTATTTGTATTTGTATGTTTAATTTTTTCTTAGGGGTGGAATAAAAATTATTATTATTATTTATTATTCAGCGGAAACTTAAGATGCAGATACAAAGAAACCCTAAGAGTAAAGGAAAAATTGGTATTTGAAATTCGCGGTGAACTGAAATTTTCGAACGCCGCTCAACTAGGAGATACTTCCCCTATTGAAAGTAATTACTTCCTCGGGAATTCAGGATACAGCCCATGTATCTACGCAACTATTGTTGTATTGCGGTCTAATGGAACCACCGAATTCTTTTCAAGAAAGACTTCATGACATTGAAAAGGCTACGTAAAATCATGTATTGCAGAATTCAACAAAAAAAGACAAGGATAGGGATGAAGAATTCTTAGAAGAATTTGTACTATTCTTTAAAGTTAAATTCTGATTTAATACTGGATTCCTTGCCATAAATGCATCAGATACTTTAACTTACGACGAATTAATTATTGTAAAAAATTGTAGCAATTTTTACTGATAAATCTTGACTCATATGAATGGCCGCGTAGTACATTGAAATCAGTAAATTTTAGTGGAATCTTAGTGAGACAAATCATTTTACTGGCAACTGGTCTGTTAAATGTTTGTATTGGCCGCAATTAACAGTAACAACAAAATAGCTATGCCTGTTCTTATAGTAAAGTATTTGATCAACCAAAGAGTAACCTCGATATTGTGTTGCAATCGTAATTTACCTGTTCAGTGGCAATAGCTTTCACAAAATAAGGTCAAAATGCCTGAAATATCACACGCCCGGATTACCAATGAATCCATTAGAACGGGAAACTTCAGATCCGAACACTTGCTCTATTGAACCTCTAAACGCTAATTACATCTACAACTACATATACCCTAAAAGCCACCGCGAGGGTGTGTGGCAGGGGGAGAAGATCACCGAGCCTGCACTTCCGGCATGCAAACAAGCCACTATAGGGTCTCAATTATGGTAATCTACACTTATAGGGTATCCAGCAAGTCAATTCTAAGGAGTGCGTCATGAGATGAACGATTACCTTGCATGCACATGGCGTGTGAAACTGAAAAATATGGTGTTACGCAAAAAAATGCTTTCATAAAATGCACCCTAAGACTCACTTTAAGAACATGTTATAATTTATTAGAAAACTTCAGAGCACCGTATAAGCGCGAACAAGCTTCAACGTGCATAGCATTAACTTAATTTTTATTATAAAGACACCTAATGACTCGTATAAACATTTAAATAATCTATATATATTTTTCACTAGACAGTGGGCACGAGAAAGAGGAACTGACGGAGCCCAAAGCATACGCCACGATCCCCTTCGTGTCGGGTACTCCCGAGAAGATGCTCAAAAAACACAACGTCGCGACGCGATTCAAATGTGTCACAAAAACAGCAGACGCACTACCCAGTGCAAAGGGCAAAATCCCACAGAACCTTTACGAAGGAGTACATCGAGTACCTTGCTCACGTGGGGAAGCATACATCGGCGAGACATTCAAGTCGATGAAAGTCAGAATGCAGGAACATCGAAGGGCTACGAAGAATAAGCAGCATGAGCTGTCGGCAATATCCGAGCATGCTTGGAGCGAGCCTGGACAAAACATAGTCTTTAAAGACGCAAAGGTAATAGAGAAGGAGGACAAGTACTATCCTCGCCTCATCAGAGAAGCCATGAGACTCAATGAGACCCACTCAATCACCGACCAATGAGAGAGCAGCACCTGGATGAGGAGGCCTATGCAACGCGGCAGATTTCCAAGTTCAACACCTTCAACCTGAAGACGCTGACTGCAATGTAACTGTTGTCAATAAAATCAAAGTCCGAAGCCTTGACATGATGCAAGGTTGTCATGATGTCTATTAATGAGTACTCTTTGTCACTTCCACAGAATTAATTAATTCTGTGGAAGTAACTAAGAGTACTCATTAATAGACACCGTGACTCTTGTCAGCAAAAGCCAACGGACGCGGTGAGAACCCGAAGAGAATGCGAAGACCAACGAATCAATGCCGCGAAAATCTTCGAACCTACAGTTTTCAATTATTTCATAAACAATGGGGTTCGCCATCTCCGCCGTATACTAAGCTAAGAGAAAAAAACACTGGGTCTGCCTAAAAATTCTCCTTATCAAGAAATACAAATACTGAAAAAATTGACACCATGAATACCATCCATGCCAATGAAGTTCTACTTCACTGCATACATTATGGAGTGAAGATGTGAAAGTACTGCTTGTACATCAAAATTCGGTGAGACTATTGCACATGATATACTCAAACTCGAGCGTACTTTTGTTCCACACAGATGCCATGACATATTGTATGGAAACTGACATTGGATTGACTAGCTCATGGAACTGCGTGAGTCAGCTGTGGGCTGACCTTGTTCCCAGTGACGATAAGCGAGCTCGACCACTCTCGCCTATGCTGCTGAAGCGTCCACAACCACCGCTCCTGCTTTTACTGTGTGTCATGAATGTTCCCGAAGTGTAATACTTCTAGTATAAAATATTTCCAATCCATTCGGCATTAGCGAGTACTTTCATACTCCATAGCATCATTCAATAATCATTCACATATGCTTAATAAGTTATCATTTCCACTTCGATAAATATTAGAATCATCTTCTCTATCCGCCTTTCCAGGTTTCGGAAAGGTGCTTCCTTACCATCGTTCCCATGGTCAGCTAACACTTATACGCCATGAAGGCTTAAAATTCATTTATTAGGAGTTATTCCTTCAAGTTTGCATTTGAAATATTCTCTCTATCTCCTATTATATTTTTTTTATTTTATTACCAAATTTCAAATTAAAACTGAAAGTTTTTGTAACTCTAAAGAAAAAAAACATCTCCCTACGCTCAGTATCAAATTCACTGGCAACGCAACAAGGAGATAAAATATGCCTCCATATTCACATCAGGCTAGAAATAAGTTCTTTCGTATATTCCCAAGACCGACTCTTCAAAACAAGTGAACATGAAAAAAATAAATATTTCCAGCCTACGAAAAAACGGGGGAAGATAGAGGAAATAGAGTTCATACTAGATTTTTACATCGTACGAGATAACGTTTAATGGCACTATATCTGGCGACTTAATCTCAGAGCACACACATTCTACGAGTGATGCAATTATTAGAATCCGGTCAAGTGTTTCTGCAAGATCAAATTCCAGTAGAGATGATTAGAAAGATGCACCGATGAGGAGATGAGCGCTTCTCATGGCCCAACATATTACACCACCGATCTTCGAAAATCATCCGTTTGATTTTAAACACATTGCAAACGGAAGGCGAACTTTAATAACTTAGCCTTTGCCCATGTACACACATTTGTAAACATAGAGAGCCAGACTCCGAGGGAAATTAAGGAAAAGCGAGGGAAAAAAAAGACCACCGAGTGATAAATTCCCTGGAAGTGGCAAGCTATTTCTCCGACTATATCTCCGATACCACGAATCCATTTAACGCGAAATAGCCCCCTAGGAATACGTGATGCCCATGTTTTAGTGCGGGATTTCCCCACAGGAATCCCCCAACCTCCCCCAATCCCTCCCTCTCCTCCTCTCTCCGGAGATAAATCCCACTCAATCACTCTCCCACGGCCTTTCAAAAGCATTTCCTATTGTCCAGATTCGGGCGCCCATGTTTTGTTCTCTGACGATGGCGCCGCGGCGCTTCGCTCGATACTGGCGCCCACTTCCTTTCTCGGTCTGTCTCCCTCCGCTGGGCCCACCCCCTCCTTACCGCCGTCGAGAAGGACGCCTCGGCGACGAAGGGTAATGATGACGCCGCTCCCGGACAGCACACCCAAAAACACCCCTCCCTCCCCCCCACTCTCGCCCCCACACTTCACCCCGCGCTCGTCAAACCCTCCTCAGGCAGCGGGGCGATTAAAAACGACCGCCATCGTCCAGATGATATCTCCGTCCCACCCGTTTAATCAGGAAAGATGAAGCGTTTATAATTGCCATTAGTATGAAACCAGTTAAGTTAGTTTTTTGTTAGACTATTCCCACCATGATTCAATGAAGAATTTGTTATTTATTACCATGATGTTTCTAAGTGTTAGGGTACAATACTCTTGGAAAGGTGGAAGTTGATGACAGGGTAGTGAGGAACCTTTATAAAGAAAAAGTTTACAATTATAAACTTGATGTCAATTTACCGTATCATTCCTTAGACTGCTCTACGCAACCTTGTGACTGCCCTGTCATTAAAATGGCAAAAGAAGTTAAATATCTGGGAGTAACTTTAGACTATCGCTTGAAATGGAATACGCAAATTTCAAACGTAAATGTCGCTTTGAAACGCAGTCTCAGAAATTTCCATTTCCTTCGTAATAAATGTCCTCTTTCTGTCCGAAAAATTAATTACTATGCTTTGGTACATTCCAAGTTGGATTATGGGCTTACTTTTTGGGGCGGAGCTTATTTTAGAACTATAAAG
Source organism: Platycnemis pennipes (assembly GCA_933228895.1). Taxonomy (NCBI): domain Eukaryota; kingdom Metazoa; phylum Arthropoda; class Insecta; order Odonata; family Platycnemididae; genus Platycnemis; species Platycnemis pennipes. Next base: position 131,126,352 of record OW121851.1, on the reverse strand, counting down.
ATTTCTATACCTATTTCGTGCAGAAAAGAACAGTAAGACTTGCTCACTTAAAAGACGCTATGAACACTCCCGTCCTTCGTTTATTGAGCTAAACATACTCCCGCTGAGATATATGTACTGTTTCAAAGTGTTAAAAATGTTTTATCTGCGAAGTGCATATAGTCCAAAATTCTTTGGGAGTAATAAGATGCTTAATAATCGAAGGGGTTTCAGGGTCCCTAAGCCTATACCGAATTTAACGCTGCATAAAAGGAGTTTTGTGTATATCGGACCAAAATTGTATAATATCCTGCCTAATATGATCAAAGACACTACTTGTTTTAATAAATATCGAAATTGATTCATAAATGGATATTAACTATTGATAACATTGAAATGTTATTGTAAAGGGTATACATTTTGTGTAAAAGGTGTGTGAAATATGCTGTAAGTCATATTTGTTGCAATCCTATGTTGTATTTTGGTCTGAATTTCTGGCTCCTACGATATCAATTTTTTTTATCTTTTTAAGCACAACAATCTTTTTTCTCGTTTTCATTATGCACGGAGTAAATTTGGTTCTATGTTGTTCATTTCCGGTTACTTGTATTCTGAAGTTAGTCTAGTCACAGGCTTATTGCCTTATAGGCTAACTCACTTTCCTGAACGGCAATAATAACTGTATAAAAATATGTACGGAAGAAATAAAATTATATTATAATTATATTAACCACTTCAAGGAACCAAGCGCAAGATTCAATGCCATAAAGGAGAAGAATATAGAAATCTCTATGTAAAATGAAAGCATAGTGAATAGATGAAAAAAATATTTAGATGAGTTATACAACGGAAAAAATCTCAGTACAAAAGTAATCGAAGAGGAAAATGAAGTCGAAAAGGATGATATGGGAGCCTCAATCTTAATGCCCGGATTTGACGCAGCAGTAAGGACCTTCGCATGAATAAGGCCTCTGGAATTCACGATATTCTTGCAGAGCTAATAGACCCACGAAATCCGAGAAGAACATCATCATTCCTATTCCCAAAAATAAGAGAGTGGAGAGCTGCGAATATTTATGACGATAAGCCTTACAACACATGCATCGAAGATATTGACAAGGATCATCTACAGAAGAATAGAGCCAGTAGCAGATGAGTTCCTGGATGGAATCAATTTGGATTCAGGAAGGGTAAGGGTACAAGAAAAGCAATATTGTTCATTAGGTTGCTTACAGAGGAGAGAATGGGGAAAAACAAACCGACATACATTTCGTTTGTGGAATTAGGGAAGCTTTTGTCAAAGTGCATTGGAATTCAATGCTTTAAATTCTATAATAAATTGGAGTGTTCTACAATGACCAAAGAATTACCCAGTGTATATAAAGACCAAGTAGCTGCGATTAAATCTGCACCCAGCTGAGAGAAAGCAAGAATAAGGAAAGGAATGAGACAAGGGTGTGCACTGTCTCCCGCCATTTTTGATGTTTACATCGAGAAAGCCATCAATGAAATCAAGGAGAAGTATTATGGAGTGAATATCTACGGAGAAAAAATTAGCATGCTCCGATTCGCTCATGACATAGCACTCGTAGCAGAGACAGAGTAACAGAGACCTGAATAAGACTCTGATAACCATGGAAAGGACAATGGCCAGATATCATCTAAAGATCAACAAGAAGAAAATAAAGATATCAGTATGCCCCTGCACAGAAGAGGCCAAAACCAACGTTAAACTAGGAAAAGAAAAACTTGAAGAGGGGAAATAGTACTGTTATCTGGGAAGCCAAGTAACCAGCGATGGAGGAAGTAAGGAAGAAATAGTGAGTGGAATTGCCCAGGCGAAGAGGGCATTCCACCAAAAGAAGAATCTAATTACAGCCGGAAACACAAGTATGGAAGAAAGGAAACAATTAATCAGAACGTACATCTGGAGTTTCTTTCTTTATGGCAGTGAGGCATGAACGATGACTGCCGCAGAGGAGACAAGAGTGGAAGCATTCAAAATGTGGTGATACAGAATAATGATGAAGAGTAAATGGAACGACCGAGTGAGCAACGATGAAGAGCTAAGAAGAGTGGGAGAAACGGAAGTCTCCTGAAAACCTTATGAAGAAGAAGGGAAATTTAATCGGCCATATCATGATTCAATTATGATACATGAAGACAATTGTCCAAGGACAAGTAAACGGGAAGAATGGCAGAGGAAATCCTCGTTTGACATACATGTGATTAAGAATGTGAAAGAGAAGAAATACCTTAATATGAAGAGAGTAGCTGATAGCAGACTTGAGTGGAGAGCTGCGTCAAACCAATCCAAGGATTAATGACTGATAATGATGATGAGGGTAACATGGGACTGAACTGTAAAGGAGGTTGGGAAATCCAGTGGGTAGAGAATAAAAACCGAGACAACGGTTTCCGGTTAAGCATCCCGCGGAACCAATCCTCAAAGGGGCGCGTAAAGTCCTGACTAATCAGAGCCGACTTGGCTTGATAGGTAGAGAGAAAACACACGGTATTTTTCGGAATCAATACCAGACCTTATAAAAAATATGATTGCAGACTTGTCAGTCGAAACGTCAATGCCGTTTGGCACTAACATCCGGTGTTAAACCAGAGGACACACTTTATCTGGTTATGGTAAGCTTTCATGGGACATTCATACTCCGCCTTGCATTGCATTTTCCAATCGACTCTCTCCCTACTCAATTTCTTTCTGTCAGCATCATACCAATCTCTCTTCACACTATTTTACATGCCTTTCCTTCTCCTACCTCTTCCACCACTTTCACTTATGGTCCTCGGCATAACATTCGTTCCACTTATTCCATTGTGCCACCAAATTTCTGCCAGCAAATTTATTTTTTCCTTATCAACAAACTTCATCCTTAGTCCTTTGTTTTCTGGTTGGTGGTGTGGTTCTATTTCCTTAAACCCTACATCTTCTCAATTACTCATATATCCTTAATGGCGCCAATTGCCTTAGATTTGGGTCGCATGCACCTAATGATTACAACTTCTACATCTTGCCAGTTCTTCACATTTTAGCAGGTATTCCGCAGAGAAAAATCAATAGCCGGGACTGTTTTCACTGACCGGGACTCAAACCCGGACCCCCTGATTACCGGCCAGGTGCTCTACCAGTTTAGCTACCGAGACGTCCTCTTTCTCTGTGGAAATTAGGCAGAGCACCTGGCTTCCGTCATATTTTCTCTGCCGTTCTGGCTAATACACCTGCTTCAGCTTCGTTGAGGAAAATCTCCTCCTAAACCCATTATAATTGAATACTCTTAGAAATTCCGGTTAGCATAAACAGGAAGAACCTTCTCGACCTGACATCTGCATCAACTTTCGTAATTCGGGACTCGCGTGCCAGTATTTCGACTTTATGCACCCTAACAACTTACAGTTCTGACAGACATTATCATCACTAGTTATCACTCATAATAAGGGCTGATGCAGCTCGATTCTCCTATTGGCAAACCTCTTCACACAATTCTTCTCTTTTACATCCTTTACTCTTTGCATCTCACACGAATTGTTCATTTGCCAATTTCCTCATTCACTTTTTCAATATACGATTATCTTCATCATGCCATTACTTCTCAAGATATAACAAATTAGGTTATCCCATCTACTTTTTAAAGCTTTCAGAAGACTTATCTTATCCCCCATTCTCCTTAGAACTTCTTCGCCTGTCATATGGTCTATTTATTCCATCTTCACTAGTTTGCTACGACAGCACATTTGTAATGCTTCCAGTCCTGACCTTTCTGTGGCTGTTATCGCCCATGCCTCGCTGCCAAGAGCAGGCTACAGATGTACACCCTAATGAAGTACGTTCTTGCTTTCAAGCTTGTATTTACGGCTGTAAGTAGGTACATTTTTCTTTTGGCAAAACGCCCTCTTCGCCTGGGCTATTCTATTATTTCCTTCTTCCTTCGTACATCGCTTATCATTTTGTTTCCTGGGTGACATTATTCTTCGACCTTCTGGCCTTTGTTAATCAAGTTTTAACATTGGTCTTTGCCTAAGCTCTTTCACTGCAATCCATTATCTATTTTCTTTTTATTGACCTTCTCAGGTAGTTTCTCACCAATGCGTTTTTATGTTAACTGAAGTATTTCTTACATCCCATTCCGATACTGCATTGATTACAAAGTAATTTGCAAAGTTAGACGAGTGATATAACTTAAAGTCATGTTACTCGTCAACATAATATGTATGATTCCGTGGGGAATGGCTGAAGCTAGGGTAATTAAAGTAATGATTATTTTCCATTATACATCCATTTGCATTCAAAAATTCAATGGTGAAATGTGCAACTCATCAAACCCACTTTAAAGGCCATGGAGCAACTTAGGCCGAAGAGCAAATTTGCCGCTAGCCTTTGTTCAATATTCTTGTTTTAACTTCAGAGAGAAAATGAACGTATGTCAGGTAATCATAAACAAAGTAATATACACTGGAAAGAGTACGTCAGTTAAGTTAAAACATGGTATTTAAATGGGCGGGCAAGATATAGTTGCCCAAAATGTAAAAATACAGGTCTTATCTTTGTACTTATCCTTCCGGTCTGAAGCGCTAAGTGCAGATACATGCTTAAAAACAAATATGAGCATGAAGTTCGACAGCTCCAAATCATAACCATAAAATTTCATTGATCACGAATTCAAATAAACTTCATTTTCATTGGACAACTCATTTCCGGATGGCGTTCATTATCATTTCTTAGAGATATAATTTTCAAGCTGTCTTAGTAACTGGGGACTAGCGCGTTAGTATATTAAAATAAATGCGAGATGAAAAGGGTCAGTGAAAATTAAGGACAGGTCAAGGATTCTTCTTCAGCGTGTCACCATCTTTATCAATATCACACCCAACCCTAGACGCACAAATACAAATCTCCTGTCTTTGTATCATTATCATTAGTCAAAGTTACATGATTTGGCATGATTCGCTTTAAATGGTCTACCATTTGTAGGAAACCTTTAAATTAGCATATGAGGTATTCTAGTTACTCTATCACGACTCACTCGACACACCCTCAAGTAGATGATAATCAATCAACATCTGCTTATTATTATGGATTTTATATTGGTTAGGAATAGGTTTCCATGGAGTATCATGACGATACTAACATATCCACAAAACCTGATAATCACCATAAACTTCTACATCTACGCAATACCGTATGAGCCACCGCGAGGGTTTGTGGCAGGGGGTGAAGATCACCAAACAAGCACTACTGGCACGAAACTAAGAGCTACATTAATTTATTATTCCTTAAGTAGTAGGTGTTAAAAGGAGAACTATTCTTTTTCCAAAAATTCATTAATACATCTGCCATGTATCACACCAGTTTTCCATTGCCTCAAAGTCATTACTTAAAGATTCTTTCTCGTTTAGGTTATAAATTTCTCTGTACTCTACTCCGTCATCGGCAAATATTTGAAGCTTATGTACTTTTAACATCTCATTGACACCATTTATGTACAGAAGGAGTCACTAGGTACTTACTATCACTACGCACGCTACTTTTCTTTTACAATACAATAGCTTACAATTGTCAATTTTCATTTTATCTTCTTTTGACTGAAATACCGTAAGCAAGTCTCAAACGCCTATTTTCCCGAATCTATGTGAAAGTACCCATCGTTCGTTACCAATGGTGCACTATACAAAAGCTGTAATAGTGTAACCTCTGGCCTTGGGTTATCTACCATTCAAGTTTTCCAAATACAATTACACAAGTCGGTTTGCTTCATTGACTGAAAGCCACTCTAGGCATTTACGGAGTCACAACTGTCCGGAATTTCTCTTTATACGACATAATCCGTTCAAATGTTCATGTTACATTTAGTATCGTACCATATTTTCGCAGTTTTAAGTTACTGTAATAGCACTCAATAATGATCAAGGCACTATTGCATATAACAATGAGTCATAAGAAAAGACGCCTTCTATCGGAATATTTTGCTCTCCTATTGCAAAGGGTAATATTCTTTTCATACCACCATTGACTACCGCACACCACGTCAGCAGGACAGATAAAAATTGCAAATTGAGAGAGCTTAACTGTCGCATCGAAGAAACAAAAACTCGCACAATAAGGGGCTACAACAAGGTCTAATTTATTCAAGTAATAAAAATCACACATTATTTTTATTTCCCACTTTTTTCTACCTTTCTTTTCCTGCACAATAAATGTTCAGCAGTGATGATCTACCAGCCTCTCTCGTAAGCCACCTGGCAAAGCAAATTGAAAATTGGATGCTGGTCATTTCATTTACATTTTTCTTGCTAAATTTTCGCAAGCATGATACGGTAGTTTACAGATTTATATCCATGTTTCACATTTGTCTCGTGCAAAACACATTTGATGCTGACCGACGCGATGCGAGAATATTTTCCAACAGAAAAAGAAAACGAGATGCAGAGAGCGAAATAAAGCTGCTCTCGGAGGAGAGGAACTTGAAAAGGGAGGCCGTCTCAGGGAAAGAAGAGTGGTAAGGGGTGGGAGGAGAGGGGGGGGAAGTGGAGCGGGAGCAGAAAGGCTCGCTCTCGCCATGTCCTCGACTTAAACCCTCGAGAAAAAATAAGGAAGGAGAGAAGGGGGTGGGGGGGTTAGGGAGAAGGAAGAATGGAAATGTTTACATCCAGAATCACTCCTGGCTCGCTTAAGCCGTTTCCCACCCTCCTCTCTACAGTAAAAGTAACCTTCCCGACAACCGCTAAAAAAAATAAACACACACACGGAAACATAAAGAGGAGTACTTCAAATTGAAGGTGTAGATCTTTTAAATATACCTTTGCAAAGTATTCGATTTAAATCAAACTCACTTCTTCTACGTTTATATTTATTTATTTCGAGATTTGTGCACACACACTATTCCTGTAAATTTACAGAGGCACTTAAAACAAAACATTGAAATAAGATATGATCGTACAAACAAAAACAAAGCCAAGGCGAGCAATTTACCTCATTGACATGGAAGAGGATGGGGAAGAGGATATGAGTATTGGAGAGATGAGACAGTTCGAGGCCGGTAAATGTATTCGAGGAAAGTGAAAAAGGATATGTACTGTCGGTGAGTGAATTTGGCAAAAGAGTCGAAAGTAAAGGGATGATTAAGATTTTAGAATGATCGAGCTTTACTTAGTTCATCGGTAAAATCGGGCTATGATTAGGCCCATGGAGGTAGTTGAGGAAGATATGGGATAAAGACCGATCACAATAACATAAAACTGAAGAGGTTTATAAAGAATATTAAATGGAAATTGTTCAGTAATAGAAAATAAGGTCGGCCAAGGAAGCGTTAGCCAAGGAGATGAAATTACTGATGGGGTTTCTTTGCGGAGATGTGAAGAAAAGATCAGTGAAAACATCATATGGAGCGAGCGTCGCCTAGTTCAAAAACCTGGTCACTGTGGGAGGAGGAGGAGAGGATATTGAAGGCTTATGAGACGTGGTTGCGGAGAAGACCCGAATAGATCACCCGGGCAGAGCGAGTGGAAGACAAATGAGAGAGGAAAGGAGATTGGTTTGAGAAATTCGAAGAAAGAAAGTGGATGGAAAGCGCTTTGAGAGAAAACGGAATGCTGAGGAGGGCGACTGAGTGGAGAATAGTGTGCGTAAAAGAAGGCGTTTTACGGATGGCAAGAAGAAAATATGAAGAAATACGGGTGATTTAGTGCAGTAAACGTGATATACACAAAGAATATTTAAAGAAAATATAACGTAGGAAATACGGACTGCTTACGAGGTAAGTTAAGAGATTGTTTAGAAAATAACCAAAGCTGATAGAATGCTCATGGTCCTGAATCGTCAAATTACAAAAAATTGGCCGGAAATGTGATTAATACCTACTTGAGTAAACACCTAGATACATACGTATCTAAGTAAATAGATTATATATAGGAAGGGTAGAAACGCTTGCTTGAACTCACGAAGTATAGAGCGTTTCGATATGCACACAACATATTTTTTTAAAGATAATAAATACAGCCGTATTCGTATGCTTTACATATTTACGGTAACGGCTGTGCCAATGCAAACCGCACAAAAAATTTGCTCCGTGTCCTTTCATTTACAGCCTAAATATATAACTACCAAGGCATTCATAGCTGTAGGAAAGCCTGGTGCTTCGAGAAAAAAACATTCATTCCAGTGACTTCAGTAGTTTGGAGGAGAAAGGAACGACAACTCCGAGAAAACTTTTGGCACTACAAACATTTATTCCCGACAACGGTCGTGCGTTCTTTTTTCATCATTTCCTCGGTCTCTTTATGATCACGTACGCTCCGTATCCAAGCAACGCGCGCACATTAGCCTCTTCACCGTGCTCCCTTGACACAGAGCCCGTAAATTCACGGATGCCTCAAGCTAACCCTTAGCATATTTGGCTCAAGGCCGCAAACTCCGACCTGCATCAGTAGGCGCATTGGGGACAGCATTATCTAGCGTGAAAACAAAATTCCTTCTCACCGAGAAACATTTTCTTCCCGCGAGTAGAGTTGTCAACCACTCAAAACGAGCACACAGCTTCCGCGAGTATCAACTCTTCGAATGAACCTTGAATAGGGATTGAAAGCCACCAAGAGCCGCGAATGACGGATGGTGTTTTAACCAGGTTGATAATTTAAATTTCTGAATTACAAAGCTACTGCAAGATTTCTGTACTTCCTCTATGAAGACAATTATTAAATGCCTATTTTCCTAAAACAAGGGTGGGCAAAGTTTATGATGGAAGAGCCAAATATATCCTCCACAACAATTTAAAACTTATTCAAAATCAAAAACATCTACATCTACGCAATACCCTGCAAGCCACCACGAGGGTGTGTGGCAGGGGGCGAAGATCACCAAACGTGCACTATTGACATGCATCTAGGGTACTACATTGAAACATGTCATATAATAAGGTCACATGCAGCTAGATGGTTAATATCTACATATTAATGAAGGATTATTGGTTGTAATGGCATTTATCTAAAAGTTTGTTTGTATTTACCTACCATGCATGGGTTAGTAATGTCAATACATACATCATTCACCACAGACTACTCTAACAATATTACACCTACCTATCTCTTTGCTAAGCTGCCTATTGCGATCTCTTATAGTATAACTACGATGCATAAACGTAAAATATAAAATTAAATATTATTATGTACATCACTATTGAAACAACGTAATATCAGACAAAATACACTCTCGCTATTTCTATGAATGTGTGGTGGCCCAGGGGGTTGATCACTGAGCTACTGATGAGCCTAGGGTCATAAGTCGTAAGTCCGGGAAATGTAAGTCCCGGGTTCAAATCCCGGGAGAGAGTCTTTCTGGACACCCCCATCTATCTCTCGCGATTCGATTTTCTGCATGCCAGAACTTCGTAGGAAATCGCAGGTGGCCCTGGGAAAGGAACTGGCCCCCCTACCCTGAAGGTGTTAATTTTACACGCCGTTGGCTTAGTTCAGGGTGAGCTCTACTCTCACCTATCAAAGATCAACCTTCGGATTGAATCACTGAGTGAGTGGGTATGTACCATACGCTACGCTAATGCACTAATCATACATTTCTTTAAAAACACTAGCATAATTAGGTCATGTAGAGTTGTTTGTGGTGTAAGGAACGATTCTAAGTTGCTATGATTGAAATAAATGGTGATATTAGTTTCATTAAATAATTCAATACCTCTTTCACACACTAAACAGTGATAGTTTTATGCACCTTTTCAATTATACTTCAGAGCCATATGCACGTACCCCGAATCTTGTTCGCGACAGTGAAGTAAGCAGACCCTTGTTCAAGAGCATGAACACCACTGAAACAGCTTTCTCTACTCCTCTCCTGGTAATACTACAGTCAATCTCTTTTTTCATGCAGCCACTACATTTTATCCTCCAGGGTACTGGTGGCTAGAGAGAGGTTGCCGACAACGAAGGGCATTTGAGCATTAGCCCTACGGTAGATAAGTAATCCTATCGAGATAGGAGGCCCCTAGGCCAGCGTCGAAAATAGCCTACTACTATGAAGGAGTGCCAAGAGGTCCACCATTTAGCGTCTCATCCGATGGACTGAGTACTACACTTGAGGTGCCTCCACTCTATACCACACAGTACATCCGGGATCAAATTCCGCTGAGGAATCTCAACCACTACCAGGATTGAAGCCATGGGCCTCGGAAAACATCTCATTGGATAGAGCTTATAGCTTTAGCAATACGACAATCGAAAGCGTTGAAACCATAAGGCAAGCGTAACAATCACTAAAGATGTATCGTGGGAAAGACACATCCGGGAAATATGGATAAGAGAACGCTAGGATTTATTAAAAGAGAACTTGGGAAATGTGACGAAAGAGCGATGTTACTTTTTACTAGTTAGGCCCCACCTTGAATATGCAGCCATTATGTTGGATCCGAATGAATTAAGATTGATCAGAGAGCTAGAAAGTGTGCAGCGTAGAGCAGCTAGATTTGCAAAAAGGCGTTACGATAGGCTTAGTAGTGTATCAGAATTAATAGAAGAATTAGGTACGGAATCATTATCAGATCGAAGATTAAAGTGCATGTTAAATCTCCTGCAGAAATTTAAATCTTTACAACTAGATAGTTTTACCGGAGATGTTAGTATTATATAAAAAAAAACCAGATAAATAAGATTTAAAGAGATAGATTGTCTATGCGATACATTCAAAATGTCATTTTTTCCCCGTACTATCAGAGAACAAAATAGACAGCATATAGTAAAGAGATAGGAAGGTACAATATTGTTAGTGTAGTCTGTAGTGCATGATGCATGTATTAACATTACTGACCCATGCATGGTAGATATATAGATAAAAATATTTACATTAATGTCATTACAAACAATAATACTTCATTACTATGTAGATACTAACCATTTAGCTGCATGTGACCTTATTATATGACATGTTTCCATGTAGTAGCCTAGTTGCATGTCAATATTACATGTTTGGTGATCTTCACTCCCTGTCACACACCCTCGTGGTGACTTGCAGGGTATTTCGTAGATGTAGATGAAATCCAAGCCTGCACTTTAGCCATCACCACATTTCACTCACAAAATATCTTCCTATACCCTTGTGAAAATTACATTCCCTCAGAGAGAATCTCGCCTCAAATGTCTCACCAACTTCGGCCGAAAAGGAAGAGAAGGCGGGAAAAGACTGGAAAGTGGAAGTGATATTTGGAAAGTTGACCTCTTCCATCCACGTGGGAGTAGAATAATAGAAAAATAAGGTGGATGGAGTCCAAAGGATATGAGATAAGAGGGGAAGGACAGGCCCAGTGCATGTAGCATAGTGAAGAACCTAATCAAGCAATCGTATAGCAAAGGATTTCCGGTCACATCATCCCCAAAATAGTAATGCAATGAAACTTTTCAATGATGGATAGTGAAGGTATGTTTGAAACCTTCGGGATTACCTCGAAAAACAAAAAAGTCACGTGGTACAAACATCAATGGTTAAAACATTTAGTGTGTCTGAATCGCTCGTTGTAATATCATTAATTGTTTCCATATAAGTTTTTCTATCTCTCTCGACTATAGAGCTCCCAAATGAGATAAAAAACAAGTGCAAACGATGAATGAGGTTGTGATCAGAGGTTTTAACACACCGATTTGCGAACCATTAATGTTTATACCACTTGACACCTTGGTTACCTAATCGAGATAGTCCCGACGGTTTCAAACACAAACCCCTAGGATTGCTTCCGGAAGAAAATAACCATCTTAACAATGCCTAAACCACAAGTAAATCCTTGATACATATATAGTGCTATCTACTATACTGGATAAAAACCTGATCTTTGATTTTCACGTTAACGGATACTACTAGGGTCTTCCTTTTGACGAACTGCGATCGCGAAAGACCGAGAGAAACAGAAAATTGGCCAGAAAAACGGCAGGGGAAGAAGACAAGGGAGCGTCCTTTTTCCCATGGGGCACGAAATCAATATTTCCATTATCCGTTTAATCTCGTTTCCAGGTCCCAGACCCATGTGGCCGGGAAATGAAGGAAAGAGGGGGGAGTGAGTGGGGGGGAGGGGAGGGAGAGCCTAGCACCGTGGAGAGTTGGGAGGTGAGAGGGCAAAGGGCGGCCTAAGTGAAATAAGTGTGGGGGCTCGTGGGAAAATAAAAGAGGCGAGAAAGCAGGTCCCGGCCGAATATGAGGAAACGGAGAACGTAAATAAGAGAGAATAGAACTAACTACCTTCGGTCGGAGAAGGAAGTATTAAAGCTCATGCAACGCTAATGAAAACAAACGTTTTAAGAATTCCATTTTATACTTAAATTCATTTTGTGTTGAAAAGCAGAAGGTTGAGACAGATTTACTACTCGAGTTTTAGCCGACACATCCAGGATTTTCTTACCAGAAACCCAGAAAAATCGTCGCAAAAGAGATTTATGCGTACCGTAATGCATGACCATTGCTGGTAAATAATTTTCCTTCTATGATGGTAGATTGTGAGCCAAACATGAATGGGTAAAAACTTTGATCACTTTTGAAATAAGAATCAACACAAGTAACGGAATGAGAATGTTGAAACGTGATAACATTAGGTGAGATATTGCATTACCTATGTTACTATTAAATAGAATGACATCGTTGGTACAGAATGACGCCACTCTGCGGGTAACTAGAGCACTATTATTTTATCGTGATGGCATGGTGGCCAAAATATACTCGTTCATTGACAAAATACATTGTTCCAAATAAGTTCATGGTGTTAAATTCCTCATAAATAAATGTAGATTATATAAAAATTATAATTCTTTCCTCTTAAATACAACACAAGAACTACAAAGGCAACAAAAAAGTAAAATCAAAGGAAAATGGCCTTTATGTTATCTTGAAAGCTGCGTAAGGAAAGGGGAAATAGACGAAAAATAGACTCGTAACATCAAATTAATTTTGGAAGAAGAGACATGTCTACAATTTGTATAAAAAGTTCTTGCTGTTCATTTCACAATTGGGAATGGGTCATGACACAACGATAAATATATTTTAAAATGTAAAAATAAAAGAACGAATAAATCACACAATTATGCATTGTCAAGCAAAATGCTTGTTGCAACCTCCGCCATATAAACATAAAAGTAGTTCGAGTTATCAGAACTATTTATTCGTTCGAGGAAAGATGATCAATTTGCGGTGGCAATGGACAGAAACTGGACAGTAAAAACAAAGGACACATGCGGTATGGAAGGGGTACAAAAAATTACAAACTTGCGATAAATGGACTTTACAATGTGTTTGATAGGTAAAGTTCCAGGCTATAGACACTTCATCATAAGAAAAAGTCGATGATCATGAAAAAAATACATTCAACTCAATGACTCAGACGTTACCATTATGTATAAAATAATGATAAATGTGTTATAAATAATAAAACTTGATAAATATGTTGTTTCTTTCAAGGGATATTAAGATAAATTATATAAAAATAAACGTAGCCATATTTATGAAGCATATTCACAAAACACAAACGTAAAGATAATTAAAATCCAGTCTCAGGAACACAGTAATCTGCACAGAATCAGCAGTCAAGGACTAGATGAAAGCGTAGAGTCACGAACAGTCACGGTTCGTCGGAGAGTTTGCGGCGAGGGAAGTCACGGGTGGTCACGGAGTTAGTCGTGCTGGAGGGAACTGCGGGCTCGTCAACTGACTCGGCCACGTCGAGGACGCTGAAAAATCGTCACATTTCACGAATAAACCACAAGTCCAAAGTCACCAATCGTCATGAGTCACAACCGTCACGTGGCTCATTAGCCAGACTATCTTTTGGTTAAAATAGTGGGCAGATGTAAAACACTCCGTTAACCAAGGTCATGAAAAGTCACGTCGAGGGGCACCTTTCAATTCCGCATGAGTCACTTTTTTTATCGAATCATAGATTAGCTAAGAGAGGAATAATTACTGGATGCAAATAAACATTTTTCTCTTCAAATACCCTTTGAAATTGAGCTGATAGTTTTTTCCACAGGATTCTCCAAATTATAGCAAGGGAGGAGAAAATAGAGCAATAAAGTAAAGGCTGAAAACCATAATATGTTACTGGGATAACATCAAAATTTACTTAAGTATTTAAAGTCACATTTTTCTCCACAACATCAAGTCATACACTTAGAACATTCAGAAAACTTGCCAAGAAATTTTAAACTATGCTCTCCAGTTTATTTTTGTTTATTCAAGGAAAAGCCTGCTCTGCAATTGGACTCCCTTTTTCAAAACAAGGGATGGAGCGCTGTTAATCTCTACTCCCAAATGAGCAGTTTCAAGCTAGTAAAGCAACGCGCCAAAAACACAGGCAACATTACTTAAAATTGCGATGACAGCACTACCTATACCGAGGGAACGCAGCAGGAGACTTACGACAAAGGACGTTCACACGATGATATCCAATACACTCTTTCAGAAAACTTTTCAGTTAATGAAAGCATAGTATCTTTCATAAATGTGCGTAACTAGAAAGAAAAGAAAAGCACGGGGTCTTGAGAAACATGTGGTCCTGCAAAGAGCCACAATTACCATTTACTAAAAAGGTACAACTGAAAACTTCACCTTATTTTGATGGAATATAATTAAAATATTTGGGGATGCATTAATTCAACGCAAGCCCATGGCTTGGAAATCGTATGAATAATTGATATAAGTTAACCTGTGAAATTCACGTTTTGAAATAGCCATCGAAAAGCTATTTTCTATATTTCCTTCTAAGAAAATACGAAATATTATCAAATTTCAAAATATATTTCTTGCATGAAAACGGTTAGTTAGAACCGTTAGAACAAAGGAGTTCACGGATAACGGGATAGTAAGATAAACGGAAACACAAAACCAAATTAAGTGATGTATTCAATAAGCCTGGAGAATCGTTTTTCTGCATATCAGAAGTTAACAGGAAGTCACAGGTGGCCCAGGGAAAGGAACTGGCTCTCATCTACCCTGAATGTGTGAATTTCACACGCCAATGGCTTAGTACGGGGTGAGCTCTACCCTCATCTATAAAAATCTAACCCTCAGGTTGAACAAATGAAAACATATTCAATTCAACGAGCCTATAACTTAAAGCACTGGCCAAGTCGGCAATCATAGGCTAAGTCACGAAGCGGAAAGGAGGCTCTGGCTGTGAATATGTATTGCTGTTTTCACTTTAGGGTCGTGATAAAAGGTTGATTGGTTATTCGGGGAGGCGAATGACAGCTGAGGTCATTTGCGCGATACTTAGGATAGGTGGGCAATTGGGTAATGAGAAGAACATTTCATGCAATGAAGAAAGGGTGGAGAGAAACCCGGCGTCGGCATTAGCCTACTCTTAACGACAGGCGCAAAGGGGCCCTTTAACGTCCCATTGGACGGACCAAGTACTAAACTGGAGGAAATGCCCTCCACTAGGCACTCAAGTAGGGACCGGTTTGCAACTGAAAAATCTACCACTGCCTGGAATCAAACCCGGGCCCCAGGGATGGGAGGCCAGTACTCTAGCCACCACACCAATCCATTCCCCGTCGTCATAAAAGGAGGAAAGAATTATTTTGACATAGACGCAGATTTACATTCCTAGCTATATTTTTCCTAATGTCACTCCTAATGTTCGTAACTACTCCTAAATGAAAATTCCTGTTTGATTTGAAATTCTACCTAAACGAGGGTTGAAAACTTGATTGTATTCCTGAAAGGTTTCTTATTTATTATTTCTTTATTTGACAATAAAAGCCATTTGCCAATCTACTAATGATAGGATGTTCAAAAGTACAGGTGTACACGCCTCGTTCTCGGCAGCAGTCTTATCCGTGATTTAAAATTTAACAATTAAGAAAAATAAGTAAAGCTCAAAATTGCAACACTATACTTAAATCTAAAATACTTGGCCGGTGGTCACAGTTTATGGGCATACTCTGCAAAAGTCTCAAAGTCATTCAGAAGAAAAAAAATTAGATCAGTCAAATCACTGGTAGGACGTAGTACAAAAAGAGAAATGTGTACGTTCAGGGGCTAAAAATCGGGAGAGCTCACAGAATGAAAAACAATGATGCTACCGGGCAGTGGATGAGGCACAAATACACTCATTTGCGCATTACTCAGATGAAAGAGAAGATAAAAGAGGGTGCAACAAAAATTAATTGCCTGAAGATCATTCCGCAGGACTACATTGCTCGAGTCAGAAGAGAAATATTGGATAAATAATTTCAGAATGATAGGAGTGAAACAATGATGAAGCAGCAATAGAGGAGTAGCTCAGGCGCTGCGTGGGATTGAAATGCCAATCTATATACGAAATATTGTGCGAGCCACCGCGAAGGTGTGTCGTAGGGGGTGAAGATCACCACACTTGCACTTCTAACATGTAAATAAGAACTACAATGATATTAGTTAATGAACAAAGAAAGGTATAGGAGTCACCTGCCACTAGATGCTAGATGAAGTATCAACAAAGTTAAGTTAAGGAGTGATTGCTGGTTAGATAAATTTTCACTACATATATTTATATTTATTCCCCTAGTATGCATATATTATTAATATCCGAACACGCATCATGCACTACAAACTACTACAACAACTTTTTACCTACTTATCCCTTTGCTATGCTGCATATTGTGTTCTCTTAAGGTACGCGAGAAAAATGACATTTTAAATCCATCTGTAAGACAATATAAGTATCTCTCCACACTTATTTAACTGATCACACCTAATATAATACACAGAAGTTCTCAATATATAACCAACGTCATCCGTGAACAAATCAGCTTTGAATTTACTCAAAAGGTTTAGCCTAAATTTTAACCTGCGTTATATGATAGAAAGGATAGGATAGTCAGTATATTCAAGGTGCCCTTAGGGTCACGGAGCAGGGAACGCTGGAGGAGTTGGAAACGAAACGTCCTGTGCCATAGACATTCGAGGCCATCAACCTATGGATTCACAAACTGAATATTTGTAGCCAACTATGAGTTGGTGAATGGATGACGAAAAATGGCAAACCTCAACCAGAGTTGCAATCACTAGCAGCCGTATAGTCAGCAACCACAGACTTGGAGACAAAGGCTAACAGATCATTTATTCACCACGGAAGTGCTTTAGATAACAAAGAGAATGATCAAAAAGTTGCACAATCATGCAATAAACCATATGAAACTAACAACCTCAAAGAGCATACAATTCCTAAAAACAATTTTTCCAATTCAAATGTAAGTATGATACCGCATAGACTCTGTTGCAATATTTCCGCGAAGTTTCAATCGTCCACCTTGACCGAGATTTGCGAACGGTATAACGAGGAAAACTTAAAATGCATTTTTGGTCAATAGAAATTTTCCTTTTGTCCTCCCATGGGGAGAAAACCGGTGTTAAATATTATGATATTTGGTTCTTTGGAGGTCTACTGCAACGACGGTGTTGCCAAAACGAAATATTCCTTGCGAAAGATATAAAGGCTAAGTACTTCTAAATAAATCTTCAAGCGCAGGTCATTACATCTACATAATACTCTCCAAGCCCCCATAAAGGAACCCCTGCCACACACTCTTGAGGTGGCTTTCAGGGTATTATGTAGATAGAAAGGTGTGTGGTAGGGGGTGAATTCACGCCAAACATGCATTACATATCTTGCATAAAATGATAAGTAATAACACTCTAGTCTAAACTTCACAATGTAAAAAAAGATAAAAATAGCAAGTACGCATGCAAAAACATGCTGTTAGTTGGGTTAGCTTATAGTCGTTATACCAGCACGCAACTAACTATTCTATAGATTTATACACACCTATTTATATTATAGGATGTTTTTTATTTATATTTATGCAGATTATGCTGGAAAGCAAACAGCGGAAAAAATTGACTTCATTTTGAAGTAAATCAGCAAATTAATTTCTAAAAAAAAGGTATTAGCTCGATAACGAGGTTTTTACTGGAGTTTTTATATCCAAGTTTTTATTCAATTTGAACACATTTTTTTTTTTTTAACTGTACGAACTGGAAATAGAAAAGAAGATCGATCCATCAGAAAAGGGAAGATTTATTCAGGTATTCTGCTGACGTTCTTTTGACCAGGATTCGGGCATAATGAAAGGAATCGGTAAATCTCATCGAAAGAGGAGAGCTATCCAATTGCCAAATCAATACAAAATAAAGACATTTGCAAGATTTATTGTAAAGGCAGCTAAGTATTTTTACTTTTTCTAACCCAGCACAATCCGGATATTTTGCATATAAGAGTAACCATTTGTGCCAATATTCATAATTTAATGAATTCATCTTTCGAAAAGCACATAATCACTCTGCGTAAGCGGCTTCATGTCGACAAACTCAAACTCTTCTTTCCATAGTATCAGGCTCAACTAGGTGGAAGTTGAATTTGGTAAATGAAATATTTACCAAATTTTTAAGAATCAGGTACCTGATGATGACACCGATGTGTCGAAACATGTCGTACCAGGAAAATAAATCTGTTGAAGGAAACAAAGTAAATATTTCATTTATCAAACTCTTCTCTCAATCACATAAGAGTTTTTATTCCCGAGGATAAGCACGACTAGTAACTTTCACCAAGGATATGATAGATAGAGAAGAACGGGAGGTTTGGCAAGATTAATAAGAGGTAGGATGTATGCATAATTAAAGAGGCACAACATATAAAAGCAAGAGGCCGGAAAAATAGTTTAATGTCCATTACAAAAACCTAATCCGGTAGTTTTCTTACAATAATAAATTAAAACGTAGTTAGTCAAATCTTGTTTTTCACAATTCGCCCCTGGAAATCCCTGGCATCCCTAGAGCAAAATAAATTCCTTCGCTTCAACATAATTACAGCTGCAACTAAGCACACGGGAGGAGCAACAAGGCAACAAAGCCCTGAGGTGGGTGCTTTGAAAGGGGGGCGAGGCGGGTGGTCCGTTTATCGCGATGGGCCGAGCCCAAAATCCTTCGTTAGAGGGCGGATGACGTGCGTGCCCGGGACGAAGGAAGAGAGAGGCGGCGAAGAAAACACGGGGGCAGGGGAGACAGCAGCGGAACAGCACGGCATCAGGGACGTCGTCGGTGCCAAGGCAGAAGAGTGGAAAGATAACGATTATCTGCGCTGACTGCTAGATTACCTCAATCACGCTCCGCCGAAAGCCTCCTCGTCCGTCCACCCTCCGTGCGAAGCGGCAGCTTCCTTTTTATCCAGCAGCGGCGTAAAATATAGCCATTGTCTCCGATATATCGCCCTCCTCGTCCCCCCACCCCTCTTCCTTTCCTATCGATGTTATAATTAGCGGCAATAAATCACGGGGGGATTACCCCGTTTAGCCGGGGAAAATTGCGGCGAGGGAGGTCGATGGAACAGCGATTGTACGTCGGCTGGTTGGCTATTTTACTTCGGTGCAAATGTGATTGATACTACCTCCATGCCAGGAGAGCCCGGCAATGCATCGCCCGGACCATGGTGCATCACCTCCTCTTGGTTCACAAGCTGCAATAATTCAGCCCATGCATCGATACTACACCTCCACAACATGCATGAAAATAGGAGTTCGTTGAATAAATATTTTGATCGTAAAATACAGGTAGTATCATGCAAGCGCTCATATAAAAATGTGAAAAAATAGCGCTCATATAAAAATGTGAATAATTTTTGCTCCCACACATTGAACTGTAGTAAAAACTTTTACACGTGAGACAAAAACCCAATTAAATGTACTTCTCTCCATTGATTTGTTTTTTATTTGAAAATAACGAAATGAAATTAGATTTTAAAAAGTATTAGAATCTTTACGTTGGGCACGAAAATGCTTTGAGACATCGCATTTCAATATCTAGCCTAAAGGAACGTTAGAGTTGAAAAAAAATTCGATGAAAAACTTCCTGAAATAATTTTTGTATGCATAGGGTAAAATTATCACCAACCTTAAAAGTTTTGATACGAAAAACTTCGAAATTATTTTTCCAATGTGATTTTTCCGTAGCAAAACCTCTCTTGCACTGACAGAGTAGTGGCGATAAGAAAACTGATCAGCCAGATTTCATTGAAATTGAGAGGCATTCTATGAATGTATGCACCCGAATATGCCTACTAAAACAAACTCTCTAAACTACCTTGCTTTCTTCGCCTTTCACCTGGCAGTAGCAACACGATAAATATTAAAGAAGAGTTTTCCTAATAGTGTTAACAAAAGTATTAAGCAATAATACTTTACGAATAACTTTATTTTTGAAAACCATAGAATATAAACAATTACGTAATTTGAATAAAGAGACTGCATACATTTACAGTGCAAGGCCCAAATTGAAGAATTAGAACGGAATAAATCGTTTTTTTTTATATAGGCAGCACATTTCTCCTCAATCAAAGAGAGAACCAAGTTAGTTTGCATATCGCTACTAAATAAAATGCAATAAATCTGAATTGAATGATAAATAAACGCAAAAAGTAAACACTGAGCTACGATGTCCCACAAGTCAAATAATCCAGCGCACAGAAAGATATCATTCATCCCAAAAGTGTAGGGATATTTAAGGAAAAATGTGACTATTGTTTTAGAATGTATATTTTTTTTAATTTGCAATTTTCGAATTAGAACACATCTTTCCTGAATTTGGAATTTGGTGGCACTCTTTATTTGATTATTCTCGGTTTAAACCTCCGAAAAAAATAATGGTGGCCACTGGGAATGGAAACATTCTGCAACAAATCATGTAGGTACGCTCACAAGACGTGAGTGAGACCTTGAAAAACAGACAGCACCCCTTCTACCATTTTCAAGTCTTTTTACGCATCACTGTCGTTTTCTGGACCTGGCTAACTCACCAAGAAATTTAATATCTGAAGTAAGACATATTTACCGCACGAATGGTGACGGAAACTCAGTTTTTTGTGAAATATGTATGCTCTTCTGCAATGGCTGAGTTGTAAGTATGAAAGAGTGAACATCACAGGCCTGTCAGGTGGGTTTGGGGCATGTGTTTCATTTCCACCCGTGCATGTGCTTCTCGGTTTATACTGAAAGCTGCGTAGACGGGCTCAACCGGGTTGCCGCATGTGTATGAAACGCGTTTACGAGAATTCCACTGGGCGTGAGGGAACTTTACCTGAGATCGCAGCATAAATAAAAGAAGAACAAAAACAGAAGACCGCTTCGGGTCCTATGATTTTACATGGTGGTAAGTGTTCGGAATTCATGACCAGATACGAGCATGTGGCAGATCTGCCAAAGTGCTCGTATCAAGAGCAGATTACGAAAATCACATTGATTCTATTAATTGTAGGTATAAGGCTTCAGCTGCTGCGAGAAACTGAAACGCTATTTCCACCACACAAATACTGTTTCTCTTCAAAAACCAACGACTGTTAGGAAAATGTAAATTCAGAAGAATCAGGACGGCTTCAACAAAGAGGCCGGCGACAGATTAATTATCCTGGGTTTATTTTACTGCCCTCCCCATTATATACGGCGGAAGAGAGAAGGGTGAGAAGCAAAGAGGCAACGCAGCATAAAAAAGCAGATAACCAAGTGAGAATCAGGTTTATACTGATATTAGAGAGCTCGAACCCCTGAATACGAATATTTTTCATTGATACATCGGCCTTCACTTCAGTGTAGCATGGAGAGCAATTGAAGTCATGAGCAGTCTCGTTAGAATTCGACGTAAACCGGTGATCCTATTGGCAACGCAGCATAAAAAAGCAGATAACCAAGTGAGAATCAGGTTTATACTGATATTAGAGAGCTCGAACCCCTGAATACGAATATTTTTCATTGATACATCGGCCTTCACTTCAGTGTAGCATGGAGAGCAATTGAAGTCATGAGCAGTCTCGTTAGAATTCGACGTAAACCGGTGATCCTATTGGCGCATTTTGTCAAGAGCAGGCTGATACTGACACTGGGTTTCTGGGTTCAGCCTCCCTCCACTCCCTGGAGTCCTACCTCTCTCGAAGTACCCACACCTATGCTTAATGGTGTTAATAACCGTAATTGCTGGTCACCTCCCCTAGTAACAGCAATAGTCAACGTGGAAAGAAAACTCAGAGGGTAAAAAAGTTACACGTAGTAGGCGTCGTGTAACAATGCCGTAACATAAAAATAAAACAAAAGTTTTGCAAGACTTCATCAGCAGAAACAAAAGGTGTTTAAGGAGAGCATATTACATCACCATATCATTCCAAACACTTCGTAATAGCTAATCTTACATAGTTACGAAGACGTCGATAAAAATGTATGTACATAGTAGGTTATATCATTAGGTAGAAAATCGTGGATAATGATTTGCATAAAAGTAGCAATAACGTTAACAGGAAATATCTTGCACCCTATGTCAAGAACATTCAAAGCCTAAATTAAGTGAAATCTGTATAGAACGGTGAAGCAGTGCATGCTAAGATCCTTTTTTAGAAAAATATTCATGCAACATACAAAATAGATGTACACATGCAATATAGCTCGAGAGAGAAGCATTTTAAAAACTGGCGATTATTGTAATTCAATTGAGAGCATATCGCGAATTATTAAAAAACAGACTCTCGAATGATTACCAAATTTGATGCTCGGTTAACCTTATGACCTTCCCATTGATCAAAATCAAACAATTCCGCTTAAAATTCTAGTGACGCATTCAATTTCCTTTCGCAAGATAAATATATACACATACTGTAGCACACAAAACATTTCGCCGAAGTCGGAAGAATTTCTCTTTATGATTGGTGAATTACGGGGGAGAGATCAGATTGTGGAAATTATATTTATATCACCCTTTACGAAAGTATAGATTGAATGTTACAGAAAACCTCGAGCAAATGGATAAAATCTAATGACATTCAAACGCGAAATTAATTTGGGTCTCTTCGACCATGAGGCATTTAAATCAGATACGGATGCAGTCTTGCTTTACCGGAAAAATGTACCTAAATCATATTTTTAAGAAACTTGATGAGACTATTCACAACAAATATATATTTTACATTCAACTCTGGCCGTAAGTTCACCACACGGATGAGTAAAGGTTCCAGTAGACCTCAACCCATTATTAACTCAGGTAATGAGGAGCTGACGAATACGGAATTGATATAAGTACAAGATAGTAGAGTAGAGAATAAGTATAAGATCATACCAGATTAAAACTCAAAACAAAGAGAGAGCTTTGTTTCACGAGGATGTCATTTCTTATAGGAGCTGCAAAACTTATGCACCAACTATACCATTGACCTCCATTTCCCTGAACATCTCACCTCTCACATGAATAAATCCTTCACAGTAACCGCCTCTCTAATTTGGAATACTCTACACATTCAATTAAGACAGGCCTAAACACTTAATCAATTTTAAAAAAACAACGTACACAAGCTAATGCAAAAGGGTGGTCTTACACATAATAATAACTGAGAAAAATCTACTGGTCAAGATTTTGAAGTATCATTGAACTACCCATCTTTTGCATTATGTAATGCTCTGTGCATATCTCTACTGGTTAACTAATGAATAGTATAGATTGCATGAAATTTAATCCATATCCTTATTAAGTTATAACTATTAAACCTCCGCACATGTTCTCGTCTGTAACTGTTTTATGTGAAATTATATTTTCTAATTATTTTTCTCAATTCTTGAGTCGATTAATGTAAATATACTGTAATTTCCTCATGGCCCAATGGTTCAACGAAATAAATGAAATAATAATAATTTCTAGGTCCTTCGATAAAAGCAAGCAAAATCTTAACCCTCGCTCTGACAATAATTTTCCCAGCACCTTTCTCCGAATTTCACCAAGAAAAGCGTTTAGCACTGAAAAGTAACGTGGGTGCAGTTTACTCTTTATGAATGCGCGCGGAGAGGAGACAAAAGGGAAACTTCCGACCACTCCCAGCTCTCCATTTTATTTATACCCCCTCCCCTCTTCCGCCCACACCCCCCCTTCCTCCTCCTCGCCCAGGCCAATGACGTCAGCAGCGGAAACGCGTACTGCCTCCTCTTTTGTTCTCGATTTGTATCCATGGCGAACAAACTGCCACCTCCCAACACCTCTCGCCACCCGCCCGCACTCCTTCCCCTCGCTTTCAAGCCCAACTCTCCAGACGCGTCACCTCCACGGCAATTTCCTGATGCGAGATGGCCTCAGCGGAACGCCGGGAAGGGTGCTTGAGTACCCACGGGGTTCATGGAATGAGAGTGCCTGACGGGTGCCTTTAAAACACCCCTCTTCCCTAAGGCAATAACGAAGCATAACAGGCGTCAATGCATCTGAGAGGTAGGTACAAATAAGATATCGTAATGTGTATAACATTTAAAGCAAGATTCTGAACACTATCGTCGCATTCCAAAGGCATGCTTCAGTGTAAAATTTAATAGTATTTGCGTAATTGCTTGGCCCATCAATAAAAACAATATTCTTTCTTAGGATGGAAAGATGTGCATCGTCGTTTCTCTACACGATGTAAAATGGCCTTGGAATTAGGTTGGTGCAGTGCTTAGGTCATGACTCTCCCTCCTGAGGGCTCGGATTAAAACCCCAGAATTACCAGAGATTACATATTAGGATACCTACCCCTACTTGAGTATGGAAAAGAGGACACACCAATTAAATTGAAAGGTAAGCGCTCCATCTATCCGGTCGGAATGTTTTACTATAAAAACCCTGACGCCTGCCGTTGCAAGCACGGCTATAGCCGACGCCGGGTTTCTCTCCACCCTTCTTCCAGCCCAAAATGTCTTCCAACAACACCAATCCATACCAAAAATGGGGCAAATGATATTAGCCATCGGTAATCCACCTAAAGAAATTGCATGTCATGTGGACCTTTTTACCTCGTTCATTTTACGGTGTGTCTTTCCCTACAACAGATGACGCACGAAGGGATGTGATGCATAAATAAGGTACGGAAATCCGGAGGCCTAAGGAGTGAGACCGCGCTCAAAAGCAGAGACATAAGGCATAGCGAAGGAGATGTCTATATCTATTAACTACCCTGCAAACCACCACCAGGGTATATGGCAGGGGGTGAATTATCCCCAAACATGCACAACGTGCATGCACTAAAGATACTAAGTACCTAAGGAGAGATTTCTATGAATATCATGCGGGATACACATTACCATCTACTTTTCACCCAGCATGCAGAGACTTATAGTTATAAAGACATACACTTATTTCATACTGGCAAGCTGAAATTCTACAATAGGCAAAATGAATAAAAAATAATCCAGCATATTAATTTCACCCTTGTTTGTTTCATTATTACGATTTGATCTAATGTGTTCCATTCATTTAAATGTTCATGAAAAATAACTTCATATAAAAAAATAAAATGAATTTCCACTCTTGCTGAAATAAAATAAATGAAATCGTATTTCGCCAGAGGAAATTTCCTTGGAGGCGGCGCGAGTATCTCCAGTCATCCGCCCACAAGCTGGCGTCCTTGATCGCAGGTCCTGCGTGGTCGGGGAGACGAGAGGAGGGCAGGGACGAGGGGGTGCCAAGGGAGGGGGCACGAGGATGTCTCCAGGGTTGGGAAAGAGCGAGGAGGGAGTGGGAGCGGGTCTATATTGGAAACGGATGTGGCAGCATCGAATGCGGGGGCGGAGAGATTAATGGGCGAGAGGAGAGAAGTGGGGTAATATTTATATTCATTGGTCCTTGAGCACATTTGTCCACTGTCACTTGGAATATCCGATCGTTTGCAGTCGCCTCAACTCTTTCACACGCCCCTTCGTCCTTCTGCGCAAATGCGGTTGCCGAAAAATAGACGGACGTCTTTTCTCCACGACGCCAAATTCCGTCTTTCTTTACCCGGGATAATATCCAAGTATTCATGCTTTAATTCCAGCCTCCCACCGGGCTTAGGGAAAAATAGGAAAGAACAAATTGTAAAGGCTTTAATCCTCAAAATGTAGGGAAAATAACATTAGCATCAATGAAAATCATTCTAACATGATAAAGGTTTCTCCCACTTCTCGCTAAAATGGACAAGTAGTGATAAAATGTCGTTTCAACTTCTATTGCCAACAATAGAAACTAAAGTCAATTTCCAAAATCGTACATGAAAGGGTAAAATAGGGTGAAACATTCAGTTCTTCCAACAACCTGGATGAGGAAGACTCGAGAAATGTTTTTTTGATATTTGTGGATTATTATGTCAAGTTGAATGTCATTGAAAAGAAAAGTGCATTGAGCACCAGAACCGAGGGAATATGTAAGTCTTCTGGAGAATTCTGTAATGTAAAAGTAGAACTTGTTTTAGATTTAAATACACCGATATAATTATCGCAGTCCTCTATCGGAGCACACAAGGAGAAAAAGTTCTACACCTATTAATGAAGGTCAATAAACTATTGTGCTAACAAAAAAGATACACACTTAGCCTCAAGTATCAAATCGCTGAGGTAAAAACATGTTCATAAATAAAATGTGTTATGAAAAAGACGGAACCGTATCGCAAGTGATCTGCTAGAGTGAAAACTGCGTGCAACGAAAAATCTCGTGAGGAAGACGAGGAGATCACAATCAGGCTATTCTTCTCTAGTGGTATACAAGTATAAATCCTTCTTTTGTATAATTCATATAACTTTGAATCATACAAAAATGTCAGGAAATGTAAGTTCAGTAAAAACAATCACAGTAAGTGATGATATCATCAGGTAGAAACAGCTCCCTTTTGAGCCGGGCAAGCCGGGATCCAGTCCCATTTGCCATTTTGGAGGACCTATAGTCACAAGGAAATAAATACTTCGGTAATATTGACTCTTCCCATTTCTTCACTGTAATGAATTAATTGTAAAATTATATTTTACTATGGAATTGATTTTTATAATTCTAAGTTCGAATGACTATATTTTCTGTGTCCGCAAACCTGCCGGGGGGGTGCCGGGGGGCACCAAAGTTTCAGAGGCGCCCCTGTCCGGCAACAAAAATTATGTATCCACCTTCTATTCTCTAATTGCCTTTCTTAAGAATAGATGGCTGATTATGGGTAATCATTGAATCACACGCAGAATGCGTACAGCGATGACGCAGTAGTATCCGGAAACGAGAATTATTGACATCATACTTTCCGAATCGTGGCTGCATAACTCTTCGAAACGCCTGAACAGAAGTACCCGGGGCGGTACTTAATCATATTTGAAGAGCTCCGGTTACGCAAACGGGAAGCAGCGGCATAATTGAGTAATGCACAAAAGGAATTACCGTCACCCTAAGCCGAAAGGGCGAGCATGCTAGTGTCTGCCCGGCTTCTGGAATTCACGTGCGCGGAACGCCATTTCCCTGTAGGTTATATAGCACAGGAAAATAAGCATTGCAATTGGAAGCCATAAAATCTCTCAACTACAGCAGTTGATTTACTCCGATACTTTATTTCCCAGAGCGCAACCGTTATTTTTTTGTATGAAAAACCGAAATGGAGATGACAGAAGGAAAACTAAATCTTCTTCTTCGTTTATACTGGATTCGACGAAAGCAATAAAAGGGAAAAAAGAGATTAAATATCCAGATTGGAAGCTAAAACACAAAATAAGGAAATCCCTGTTCAAATATGTAAATGCCTCGAAGAGCAGAGCGTAGATTATCGCGGAGGATCGAAGTCTTTTAGGCGTACCGCCGGAGAAAAATCTATAATTCCCGGCATATCGCCCTCTGTTCCCAGCACATTTTAGTGACACACGGCACTCCCGGATTCAATTCCGCTCGCGCTTTGATAGCGATTCAACGAACGGCATGCCCCAAATCCAGAGAGAGAGAGAGAGATGAGGGAGGGCATGAGGGAGGGGAATGAATTTGCATTATTTTACATCGGAGCCGTAGGGCGTCCGAAACCTTGGATTAAAAGAAGGAGCAGCGAAAGAGAAAAGGTGCGGGGGATTGAAACGGCGTTCCCGTCGCAACAGCCGATTTCCGAAGCGACGCAATTGTGCGCCCGGCATCAGCTGATTGCGGCCCCCGGGGAGCGATTTCGACGGCGAATGACAAAGACGCCGACGACCGATGGAGCGAATGACGGGGGGATACGATGAGGGAATGCGTGGAGGGAGTAAGGGGGCTGCAGTTGAGGGGCGGAGGTCAACGGGTCGGAGGTCAACGGGACGAAGGCGCACGACCTGGGCTGGCACGGAAACGGCGAAATATAAATGTGTGGGCGATTCGAGTGGAGAAGGGGAATGAAATAAAATTTATTGAAAAACAGATTTTTAAAACCCTCGACTTCATTTTATAAGTGCACTAAAGAGTTCAAAATAAATGTTTTGGTACCGAAATTAGAATAATATCAAATTTGGAGACTAAAAATAAAATCGTGAGCGCACAGTAAAGATATTTTAAATACTTCTATTTGAAATCAAACAATTTTATTATTTTTAAATTGTTTACCCCCAGCACCAACCACTTTTGGGTCCGAAATTATTATCGCCAACTCTGAAGGCGCGTTTACACGTAAAGCAGCGTTTACACGTAGCAGTTGACTGCTATGACAGTCGCGAGATGCGCGATATATCTATATCGCTACTGCTACGATGCATCTTCACCAACTTCTATGCAGCTTAAAGCCGCTATTTAGGCGTTGCCACAACAAATAAAAAGTTTAATTTCAATTTTGATTAATGCTTACATTTTCATGAAATTATTCAAGCAATAAATTCAATTAACGATTATCTTTTGTTCCCATTCTTTAAAGAGTAGAATATCCCTTCGGGGAAGGATATCCTTGTTATTATATCCAAATTCCGTCGTTTATTGCTTTCCGTTGGCGACTGTTGCGATTGTGTTGGATACATTTCCGCTGGAAAGTAGACGGGCTTCAACTTTGCTAATAGCTCGAACTAGGATCGATAGTGTTCGACATATTTACACATGCGAGTGGGGCTTAATAGTTATTAGCAGTTGACTGTCATAGCAGTCAACTGCTACGTGTAAACGCACCTTAACAGTTAACTGCTATGACAGCCGCGATATGCGCGATATAACGCTTTTACTTCTGCTACGATCCGTCTGTACCAAATGCTATTCAGCTTAGAGCCGCAACTTCGGCGTTGTCATAGCAAAGTAAAAGCATTCGATGCCACCAGTGATGGATGCTTAAAGTTTCATGGAATTCTTCAAGCAATAAATTCCATAGAAGATTATTTTGTCTACCCATTCTTTAAAAAGTAGAATCTTGTCTTTGAGGAGGGTTATGCTTGATATTCTATCCAAATTTCCGATTGTGCTGGATACACTTACGGCGGAAGGTAGAGGGGCTTCAACTCTGCTAAAATCTCAAACTCGGATCGGTAGTGTTCAACTCATGTCCAGTATCGACTTTAACTCTTATCGCAGAGACTGTTTTCGCGTGCGAATAGGGCTTAACGGTTGACTGTCATAGAACGCAACTGCTACGAGTAAACACAACTTGAGGCTGAACAGAGTCAAGAGGTCGAATGGGAATCAAGAAAGAGATTGGCGGGAAAAAAAGATTTATAGAATCGTATCCGCTTTGAACACTCTTAAGATCGAAACGTAAAAAAATTAACGAGGTAATTCGTATTTATTGTAATGGTTATTAAAAATTACGCCGAGAAAAATGTAGAAATTCATCACTCCTTTCACGCTTAGCTTTAATCTATTTTTTCCATGAATGAAGGATATGAAATCAATATGCTAAAAAAAAGCATTGAAGATAAGGTTGCCCAGCAAAACTAATGATTGCGAACTGAAGTCTCACCTCAGAGAATCCGGATACCTTACTTAACAATTGCTCCAATACCATGTGGGAAAATTGGAATCAGCAGTGCAGTCAACAAAATTATGGAAACAACAGAAACCGAAGAGTGCGACGCATAATCAAAGTGAATATATTGTTGGTGCCTTGGATGGGGTTTCCAGGCGCTAGGCTAAAAAGAAATTTTACAACTTTATTTATATTAATTTTCGATATGTAAAAAAATGTCCACCTTAAGCTTGGTATAAATTATTAACTTTATTAAAAATTTAAATGGCGTGGATGGTCTGGTGGGTGACACTATTAGTTCTCGTTCGCAGAGCTTGGGATTCGAGGGCCAGGCGAACCATTTTAAGATGCAAAGAAGTTGCGAAAGTTTTTCATTGATGATTCGAGAAATTGCCTTTAATACTAGGGATGGGTCGGTTCGGTTCTTCGGTTCTCGGTTCCACCGGTTCTTGGGCTTAGAACCGGAACCGAGGCCAAAAAGAATCGGTACCGAAATAATTGGCGCGAAAACCAGTTTGAAATCTGCTCACACTCTGAAAGCGGAGGCTTCACATTCAAACCTGGTGAAATAGTGTACTTAGATGCTTCAAAGTTGCCGTGAATTATTCTAATTCAGTCGTTAAAATACTATATGATTTATTTTATTACATCCAATTCTAGTAAGTGATGAAATACCGCCGTAATAAGGATATTCTGATTGATATGTATGTGTTACGTCCACCTCCTTTGGAGGTACGAATCCTCGTATCATTTTCATAAATTATATCATGATATAGAGTGTATAGGTTTTAAAAGATGTCATTCATGCTTTGGACATTGCTTTCGTTAATTCAGCAAATTATTCGTCATTTGTACAATAGCATTAACTTTGCTCTTGCAAGAGAACGCTGTCTACTTCGCCAAGCATTAAATAGCAGACGACAATCGACTACTTGAAAAATTGACAGCGCAAAGATAGCCGGAAATGAAAGGCACCCCGATATGCGGTCAATTACAACTAAATTGTTTTATCATGTTTCTTCTTCCCTTGATGCAAGGGTCGTGTTCAGCCAAGTAACTATCAACCGTTTGCCGTTGACCATTCTGCTTTCTTGATTACCTACTCGACTATAAATGGGCAATCATTACAAAAACGTTATAGGGATAACTGGTCATGTTTAACTTTAAAAATTTTTTGTGCCATGAAACATGAAGAAAAATGCACGTGTCGAATATAAAAGCTGATATTGGTATTATCTTCCAATGGGAGAGTGTAACTAAGTATTTGCAGTAACATACGAATTTAAATATTTATGTTTATGAGAAATATGTTGGTAATGACAAAACCGTGGTTGAAAGTAAACACTCGGTTTATCTTACGCGTATCATAGTTAACAAACGTATCGCCATTAAATATAATCACGGCATTGGAGATCCCGGAAAGATTCCGAAACGAAATAGGAAAGCAGAATCTTTTGAAACGACGGAAATGGTAGACGTAAATTTATGTCAACTCACAAGATAGTCTAACTGAGATGTAAGCCAATGGTGGAAAAATCAATCGCGCAAGGTAGTGCCAAGTTACCATCAAGAGCCATGGCATACGAATCTGCACTGTTAGCACTTCGTATGTGCCCAGAACCCAGATATCAGGCCCAGATGAATGCTTCCTAAGTCGCATGTCGATTAATGAAGTGCTATCGAAATACGGCACGCCTATCGATATTATATCATACCTATCGATATTTTAAAGATATCGATAGCTGGTGAAATTGCGCCTTAATTTACTCACGCGGTTGAATCCTTCGCAATATCTTCCGAAGTGTGGAAATACTTCACGGTTGATGCAGCAAATGAAAATTTCGCAAAGCGTAATATTTGTCATTCCCTGATTTCCAGGGGTGCATATAAATCCACTCCTAATCTGAAAAAGCATGCGGAAAAGAAGCATAAAATAAATTTTCGCGGGAAGAGTCCAATCGCGTCTCCAAAGAGACGGAATACTTCAGTAACTAGTAGAGGCCTGCACACGGTCGCAAAATTCGGGCGAGGGTCGCCTGTCTGTGTGCGAGAGATAAAGAGAGAGGCACAACCCAAATACATTTTTTCTTTTTTTCGGACTTTTTCGAAGTGTCACGAATGTGGCCTTAACGGAGAATTGGCCGAGAAGAAGCAGTCACCCGTCGTCTGCTGGGCCTGCGACCGCCTCCATGCTTGGATGGGCAACGAGTATAAAACCAAAAGTGCTTGAGTTCCATAAATATTTTCACATAAAGGGTAAAAATGGATTAAAATTACATAAACACAAAAATATTATGAAGTATTCTTTTTCAAGCAGTATGTCTCTGAAAATGATTATTGATTACCTTATCTTACCATTGAGCAATGCAAAGTAAGTGGTAAATTAAGAACCGGAACCGAGAATCGGAACCGAGAACCGAAGTTAAAAACCGAACCGGAACCGAAAAAAAGTGGAACCGACCCATCCCTATTTAATACATAAAGGAGAGTATTGCCGGAAAAGTTATTTTTTTTCCTTTTATTGGTAGTAAACAATTTAAAAATGTAATCAAATTGATTGATTCCAAATATAGGTAAGCATTTAAAATATCTATTGATGACTGTATTGAATAAGCCGAAATTTATGATAAGGTTTTAACGTTTGACACAGACGCGTAACATTCAACCAAACGTCAAGCATAGCAAAATGCCAAGCAGTGCCGAGAAATTCAGGTTTCCTTGTCGAACGTTGCTTCACTCTCGACTCCAAACTGCAAAGGCTTGCTCTTTAATTCCTCCAGTCGGACAGCCGACCGCTTTACTGTCATGCTTAAGGTGGAAATTTTTTTACATATCGAATATTAATATAAATAAAGTTCTAAAATTTCTTATTTAAATCATATTAATAATAATAGAATACTGCACTGTCCTCAAGCATGCGTACACTACACGTGCAAACTTTCAAGTCAATTGAACAAAAGTGTTGAAAATTAAACTGTAAGATTTCACCCGGAATGACAGACAAACAAATACCCGATGAACGGACAAACTGAGTTATCAAGTTGAATTAAAATAAATAATTAAAATCGTTTGAAAAATGAAGGCGAGCCAGCGAACGGGCACTTATCTAACTATTTTTCATAAAACCGATTGATTTCAATTACGAATACAGTTCACCATCATTATAATCCAAAATGGCCGCGCCCGAAATCTATTTTGTAGAATCACCAACCATTCAAGCCATACAGAGGGCACAAAATGCCCCCGCACAAAAATACGCAATGAATTTGACAATTTTAGAACGATAAGGGAAGCGATGACAGCGAAGTCTCTCCGCTCGTCGCATTCAGTGTACATACATACACTGCAAAAATAATTTAGCGATTGTCTGACTGGTTCCATGGCCAAACCATTCGAAGCAAGAGAGGAATAAGGCGCAAGGAGAGACCCCTACGGCTACCGTCTGTGACAGGCTCCTAGTACTCTTGAAGAAACAGTACATTAAAGATAAACTTAAGATAAAGGTAAATTCTTAAATGTTCATCAGATTCACTTAAACGATAGTTCATTGAGTGTTCAACCACCATCAATCCAACTTAAAAACTCAAGGCATTCGACATTCAGACAACCTATTCCATCACAAATTGAGATCACATCAGTAAGCATTACAGATCAGCCCTCGAGACCAACGAAATAAGGAGGGAATTTCATTCGTTTGCAATAAAAGAGGAAACATTACTGCATCTAATAGCATTCTAACTACAATACTAACTAACCTACAATCGCACTGGAAGAAAAAATTTCTTACAGGGAATTCACATCCCACCGTAAAACACTCATTATAAACATTAGTTCTGGCTAAAAGATCTGCGGGTAAATTTCCTGAAATTCTGCAATGGGAGTTAATTACCGGAAAATTGTAAGGAAACATCATCCTCTTTATTCTTGTACTTGGCTTGTGGTTTTACTGCAGAGTAGTTTGGTCATTCGCGTAATTCTCACTGAATCCGTTCAATAAAATTATTACACAGAAGAATAAGCAAAATATATCTTTAAACTCATATATTTTCCATTGGATTAAGTCACAGAACCGCTCGTGAGAGGGTGGGGTTAAGTGACTGTAAAGGGAGCGTGGGGTGGAATCTACTTCCAGGGTTGGAGGGTCAGCGGGAATCAAAAATCAAATAATAGGAAACCCTCTCGTTCGTGGGAGACGAAAGAAGCAGACGGCTGCGGGCGAAATGGGGTCGTCAAAGTAAATCGAGGGCAATGAAAAAACATAAAGCGTACCCTTCCAACGAGCGAGGCTGTCCCTGTTTTCCGAGTCACTAATCCTTTCGGGCGAAGAGGATCATTAGTTCATCATGACGGCGAGAAAACGTCTCTGAACGAACGGATGCCACTCGCGTGCCTCAGGTGATCACCTAATAACGATGCCCACCCCCTCTTTCCCACAAAATATAACATCGCCAGTCGCCATTTGGTAGCTCTATTAACGGCTGAGTTATCTGCACATGCGCGTATCGAGTTACACTGCTAAAATAAACGAAAGAAGATACAATGCAGCCACGTAATGAGAAAGTAATTCTATTGCAGGACGATTAAAATACAATATTTGCCCTTAGAAAATGTAAAAATAGACAAAAATGATTGTTTCATAAACAATACAGAAGTAGGTTCCATTTAGTCAACATTGAATACCTTTTTGTTCGTTATACACTACATGAGCTTCTTCAAGAAGGAAAGTACTTAACTTTTTTCTGACACAGAAATGCATTCATAGGATACTTAACAGCCGATAAAATACCAATTGAATGCATCTCTCCAGCACATTCAATCGGAAAACGGGGCTTGACACCAAGACCAAGGCTTAGTTGGAGCAGTAAAGTATACCCTAAACATTCAACAACACCTGATGCAGGTGCGTGCGTATCTCAAGGCCGTGATAACCACTTTGAAAACACTTCGGCCGTATTGGGAGATTTAACTCACATAGCACATGGGTAGTATAGGAAGTCAAGTAATGAGATATTCGAGAATTTTTATCAATAAACTGTTAAACAGGTTGGATCCTAGGAAACGGCTTTAAATGTCATTATTTTCCAATGGTCAACTTGTCGATAGATATTGGGAACGAACGCTAGAATAGATATACACCTATGGTTTTAAATTATTGTTTAACTTGCAAGTATTTAGCGATTATTTATTTTGGGAAGAGGAATAATTCGATGGAGCGATCCTATTACATTACTGAATCGGCAAATGAAGGCGTTGAATCCATTCTGCACTTACAAGGAGACATCGCGAGAGTGATGTTCGGGATCCGAATGCCGATGTTATTTTCTGAAACTATAAAGGAAATGTAGAAAAAGTGTCACGGCTTTCTTCCCCATAGGCCCGGGTTCGAGAGATAAAAGCAAGTAAAGATTTGGCGTGGAATGAGTACCTTGAATGAGGGTGACACTTTTTCTACATTTCCTTTATAGTTTCAGAAAATAACATCGGCATTCGGATCCCGAACATCACTCTCGCGATGCCTCCTTGTTAGATGTAACAATTACTAAGGATTCATCGTGGGGAAGACGCATCTGGGAAATACGCGGCCAAGCCAAGAGAAAGCTAGGATTTATTAAAAGAGTACTAGTAAAACATGGCGAGAAGATAACAGAGCGATGTTACTTTCCACTACTTAGGCCCCACCTTGAAAGCCAGTGTAAAGATCCGAATGAATTGGGTATCATCAGAGAACTAGATAGCTTGCAGCGTAGAGCAGCTAGATTTATCAAAATTGTTACGACAGGTTAAGTAGTGAATCAGAATTAATAGAGGAATTAGGTACGTAATCATTATCAGGTCGTAGGTTAAAGTACCCATTATATCTCCATCAGAAATTTAAAACGGATAGCTTTGCTGAAGATGATAGACGTATCTAAAAACCCCAGCGTATTACGCTAGATTTTACCAGATAAATAAAACTAGAGATATAGGTTGTCACACCGTTTGATTCAAAATGTTATTTTTCCTTCTTACTGCAAGAGAACACAATAGGCGGCATAAAAAAGGCACGTGAATAATTGTTAGAGTAGGTAGTCTTTAGTGCATGATGCATACATTAACATTATCAAACCACGTATTATAGGTAAATACAAATACATGTATGTATATGCTATTACATGCATGTAAATGCCATTATAACTAATAATCCCTTTATCACTATGTAAATGCTAACCATATGGCGGCGTGTGACTATTATCTATCAATTTCCACGTGGTAGCCTTGCAGCATATCAATAGTGCATGTTTGGTGATCTTCACCCCTGCCACACACCCTTGCGGTGGCTTGCAGGGTATTGCGTAGATGTATAACAGAGAACATTTTTCGAAGGTCAAAATCTAAGATTAACTTGGGTAATTCCACCGACCACACTGGCTGAGTGGCTCGGTGCGACTGACAAGAACACATTCTTTCCCTTCGCCGAGCGGTGACAAATTAAACCTGAGAAAATTAAGGTAATCCTACGCCCATGAAATAGGGTGGAAAAACGCTGATGATATAAATTTCATAGATCATCATTTTATGGACACCTTTCATTTTCAAAATTTTATCCTGGCTCTACAGACCATTGGAATACTATATTTAAGTTTATTAATTTTTCTAATACCCTCTGCCCGGAAAACTACACGATCTCTCTACTTTCTCGCAAACATACACCACGACGGTTCCTTTGCTAATAATACTGCTGGTGATATAATTTCATCAAGCATAGATACGTGCAAGAAAGTATTAACAAAAAAATTCCCTCGGATTTTGATGTTCCTTATGTCTTATCTCCATTCGTGATTGTTAAAACGGAAGACTTCTTCCGCGGCCTCGAATATTAAAATCAATGGTACGTATTACACCCACGGTCATATTGGGTACATGCGCATTACACATTAAGGGAATGAGAGAATACTATCGGTAAAGGAGCTCCAGAGATCAAAACAAGCCAGAATACAACCACGTGGGCAACTCAATGCACTGATGCTCGTGCATGCACGATGAGCTAATGTTTCTATCTTTGGACCCTGGCGAGGAATGGATTTTCCCGTATACTATTGCAGATTGTGTGATTAATAGTCCATTTGGTTTGTGTGAATGACTTTTCTCTCTGGCGTGACAAAGTCCTTGCGTGTGTGCAGCTCCAAAGATAACATTACCGCATACATTTTTCACGTGTGGTTGAATGAATACAGTACGACTATTGAAGTGTTGCCTTTATTTTAATTTCCTTTCGTGGTAAATGCTGGATATAATAGAACGAATTACCTTGATATAACGTGAAAAGAAATCATCATTAAGTCAAACAATTATGTAATCATTCCCCGTTCAAAAAGTAATCCATCTCATGATTTGAATTTGAAATAGCGTAAGGTTAATTTTGTAACCCTTTGGGGTCGTTTTTATCCGCGCAACCGAGCTCCCTGCACACAAAGAGCGGATCTTTCTTAAAGTACACATCCACTGAAACTCTGCTCTACATTCCAACTTTGCGTGCGAAATGAGATAAGCTCCTGAATACACATTCAGCTCAACAAAAACGTAACTTCAAGCACTGGAAGGAAAATATCGGGAATCGATGCAAATCAAAATTTTAAATTTACGGAAACATGGTAGCGTTTCCCGTGCTTCATATGGATCTTTTCAACATTCGGTATCGTTAAAAAGCGGCTGCCCTTTCGTTGGCCAAAATCCGTTGAGATATAGCAGAGTATGGCCATGCATAAATCCAGGAATTAGCATATAAACTCGATTTATCCCTCTTAAATAAGCGCAATCTGGCTAAGAACCCCTATTTCACTCCATGCTGGAGGGAAAAGTCGGTTCATCCCGAAATAAACGAGGAACATCACGGAAGCTCCACATTGCCGGCGAGCCATTTACGGGGAAAGAATTTTTTTTAAAAAGCTAAGTCGGCTTCTTTTATTTCTCGCCTATGAATTGTGATATGTATCCATTGATTCACACAAGTCGGATTATAAACATTAGGACGGGATTAAATTTACGGAGCTAAAAAATATGGTAGGGATACGATGATGCCGTAGCGGAACAAAAATGGCAGACAACCAAGAGGGGAAGGTTCCAACCTCATAATTTTTAAAACGACTTCAATTTAGTATGCAAAAACTCATCTGGTTTCAAGCGTACGCAATATATTGCACACAATCATAGCATCTTTTCCCAATTTGTCAAAAATATCATCCATCTATAAAATTTGTAAAACCAAATAAAAGTGCTCGAGTAAGCAAGGGTGTATCATGCGGATGGAGCCTGGGTTTCCATTTGACTTTTGATTTATATCTTTGGTATTCCATGTTTTGTAATGTCTTACTAAATCTGGGGTCACTATAAAAGTATAAAATAGGAAACAAACGAACGAAAATGCTCTTGGCATCCTAAGGCCAGCAAAAACGAAAACAACTAGACTAAACAAACTCTTGTGTAAAATTCTACGCCACGTATAATATTTTAAAGATTTTAAGTACGAATTACCACTCTTCAGTATTCATCACTCTTCAGGTTTACATTATACTTTTATCACGGATTCTTTTGCGGCCATTACATCATTTAGCTTAAAACGCCAGCTTCGGCATTTACCACGATAAACAAATGTTATCAAATGGGTGGAAGGGGACCGAGAGAATTGGCTTATCATATATCGATCTACTTTGAATCTTAGCCTTCAAAAGGGACGTAAAACAGTGGATCCCTTAGAATCTTTCGTTAAATTCAGGCGCCTTTTTCTCTGCCCTCCATATCCTTCCCTCCCATATTTAAACTTTTCCACCCAGCCTAAAGCGTCCAAGAGCGGGACATATTTGAAACTACAAATGAAATGTTCTCTTCAGGGCCTTTTGGAGGTCCTGTAATGTCACTCACAAAAAATGAATTTACGCTTCAAATTAGATGATTTGTATTTTATCACTGTTTCTCCAGTGCATTGTCACTGAAAATGTATTCATAATTCTCCCCTCACTGAATAATTTCCATTTCTCAACAACCTTCAAAAATCCAAATTCACAAATAATGATATTGCCTGCTATTATACATGGGTTACCCTAACGGCCAAAGTTAAGTAGCAACGTCTAAATTAGTATCATAATTCTAAGACGAACATGATAACCATGTCCAAAGCGGTGTTCCGGCACACGACCCTTGAATTGCCAGCGTGTTACCACTGTCGGCTCATTCACTCATTTGTTTAAAAAAACAATTGCTGTAAGATATACGACATTGCCTACAAATATAATAATTCAAGATATTAACCTACCAGTTTTTCGTCCATAAATCTCAAACAATATCGCCACGTAATTTGAAATGATGAATAAACAAACACGTCGCTATGGGATTCGAGACAGATTTGCAATGAATCGTCTCTGATTTCCACCATCAACTGTGAAGCCACTATCGACAATTCCCAAAAAGAGCTGAGCCATAAGTACATTACTGCCGAATAGGATAACCAGAACGCGTCTTATGGGTTCTTATGGGAGTGAGTGGGCCCTAGTTTGAACCTCTTTAGGTAACTTTCCTTGACAATTATGCATATAACTTGACCTCCAAATGGTAAAAAATAATGATAACTTTTAGGAAATGGATTTTGATTCGGAAAATTTTTCTCCAGCGGTTAATAAAGTAAAGAAACGCAACTGAATCAAACGGGTTCAAGTTGGTGTACTAGATGTAGCACTGGCCTCTCACTGAGGACCTGGGTTCGAACCACTACAGTGGAAGATATTTTCATTGGAAAATTAATAAGCAGCGTTATATTCCGATCTAAATATTGATGCTCCCATAATAATGATGATGATGATGAGAACCGTGAGGTTTACAACTCTACACAAGAAAACATGGAAAAAGAAGCTGGAAAAACACAAAGAAGAAAGACTCAAC
This sequence comes from Platycnemis pennipes, assembly GCA_933228895.1. Lineage (NCBI taxonomy): Eukaryota > Metazoa > Arthropoda > Insecta > Odonata > Platycnemididae > Platycnemis > Platycnemis pennipes. Next base: position 131,086,759 of record OW121851.1, on the reverse strand, counting down.
GTCAAAGAACACTGCAAAGGTAACTTTAGGTAAGCTTTAAATTTTCCTGACGACCTCGTTCCGTTTTGGTATGACTAGCCTTAAGTTTAAGGAAATATCACAATTACGGGTATTGAAAAGGGTACGCAGAAGAATAAGGAGACGATTTTCCGATACAAATGATTCGAAATCACAAGAATATTCCACGCTGTGCCTACGGCGTGAGAGCCTTGGAATTCGATTCCTTCAAATTCAGAGAGCACTTTGAGGAACCTATTCAAAAAATCAAATCTTTTTACAATTCACGGTGTTTGTAATGATTCCCGAGGTATCAGTAAGAAATTGGAAGAACGCACCCTTTCTTTCAGAGCTTTGTTACTCTAGGGACTGTAGGTCTACAGTTTGCAAGGATCATCTCGTAAATTTGGATGAGAAATGCATGCTCCGTTTCTGGAAAGAAATTGCAAGAGATGAAATCAGAGGAATAATTATCTTCAAAGAAATGTTTGACCTATTCTTGAGTCGTACCTTAGGAATAAAACTAGAACAAAGAGAAATTCAAGTAGGATAAAAAATTCAGCTAAACTCCAATTCGATACATCTTTCACAATACTTTATGACCTCACATGAAAGAACCAATTTCAATGTACCGCTTACGAAAGAAATAGAGCCAATTTCGATAATTCGGCTCCAAATAAGGAAGTATTTTTCTCTGAGGATTAAATGAAACGCTGAAGAGATGACACAGTACAAAGGAGTTTTAGCCTCACTCACTGTCGTAGCAATGGCATGAAAAAAGTTTAAAAAATTCCCTCATTAGCTAGAATACGTTTGAATAATACTTTAGTAATAGTTTAATTCCCCTTTTAATACAATATTCTGCATTCTATTTTACAGTACGCCAAGCACCAAAGTGATCTTTACGTTTAGGTGAAAATCACTTTTTCACACTATAGGTATATAATGATTAAATTTACGATAATTTTCGGACAGTTATTCCATCTTTCTCTCAACAAATATTTTTTCATCTACAGATGTTCATTTTTAAGATGATGTTAAATCTGAGAATCTACCCGTTCCACAAAATATATACACACTACATATATTTCATTTCATACAGGGCTTTAATCTAAGAATACAACGTAGAATCGATTTGATTGGTCATACTAGAGATGATTTTTTCAATAAATAAACTAATTATTAGTGTATATTTTGCAGTAGCAAAAAAACTGTTACGATTGGATGAAAGAAAATGGTTTCCAGCACAACATATACATATCGGCAACAAACAAATTTTACTGCGTTCTATGATGTGGAATAACAACGAAAAGTTAATAGAAAAATAAATAAGTAAAGTCACATTTAATTGCAATACGTATGATTGACTCGCAACCATCTCATAACTCTCAAATATATTGCAGGCCAATGGATCCAATTTCGCGCAAAAACATTTTCCAGTATAATTTACGTGGCAAAATCAGTCATATGACATCAAATACTGATAGCATGTTGTTTAACTGAAAACTGCAGCGACTGCTTACAAACGTAGAATGTCATCTTAAAACTGAAAATTTTAATATTTAGACGCCAAGAAATTCATTTTCACTCTAAATGTTTAATGCCGTGCCATTACAAATCTGCATCAAATGAAGCGACAAATAACGGGGTTTGATCACCTTTGAGGACTTTAGCCATCAAAATTAAAAGAAGAGAAATAAAAAATAATACGGAAATACTTAAAAGTGAACAGAAATAATAATAAAAATAAGTGCTTTTCTCGCAGGGAAAAAAATAATTTCCAAGCAGCCAAGACGCCCGAGGAGACATCTTAACTGCAGAGAGTAAAAAGTGAGCGAGGAGGACGCCTTGAGCTCTTAATTTATGGCGACGAACTTTTTCGCGCGTGTTGGCGTGAGTCACCATCCCAAAAGGATAACTCCCAGGGACATGCAACGAACTCTGTTCAAGGAACAAAAATCACAGCGTCGACATCAAATTCAACAATGAAAAGAACGTATCTACGGATGTTATAAATAACAAATGAACATTAATATCCACAAATCCGTAACCATTAGGAGGCAAAGGAATAAAAAGGGGGAGAGGGAGAAGGAAGGAGTGTATACAAAATAAGGGAGCTCTCAATCACACGTACAAAATCAAGCATACGGAGAAACTTAAGTGGCAGTAAATGACACATTCGCACACTCACTCACATGTTACAAACAACCGTCACACTCAAAATTAAGAGAATCAAGGTAAAAATAAAACGAACAGTGACTCACACAATCACTCACTCACTCAGGTTTGTATACAAAATACAGTCATATTCGTGAGTTCAATCACACAAGCAGGGTTTACGAGGATTTCTCCAATGCCAGTGATCCGTCATACACGGAAGAAAAAATAATAAAAGTGGGTGATAGTAAATAACTAAAGTAAATAAATAAAATTGATAGTAACTTTCAAGCAATCATTCACGTGTGTTTTCATACGATACACAGTCACCCTCGTGATTCTCATTCACACGCACACATACATGCAGGGTTCAGGGACTTATTTCACAAGCACGCACTCGGGCTTGTACAATCAAAACGTACAGTCACCCTCGTGAATCACATTCATGCACACAATCAGGGTTTACGAGGAAACTCCTTCGCTAGTGACCCATCACACACACAGGGAAAGGAGAAAGGAATGGGGGAAAGGATGCCCAACGTCCAAAAACTGACACCGGGTGTTTCGCCCGCCAAGCAGGTTTCGTCAGAGGAGAATGTCAATTTGGGAGAGGAATAGGAAATACGCAGAGTCAAGAGGGGAAGCTGGAAGGAGGGGGTAGTATGTTATGCATGGTTGGGTGATCAGGAGGCAGATGATAGAGGTGTGAGGGGATTAGATGAGGGAAGGGGGGTGGGGCACTTGGTTACTTTGTGCACAAAGAGAAATTAAGCAGGAGGAAATTGGCCCTTGGTCGCTGTTCATGGTGTTGCTGCAACTCTTCTGTATATGAATACTTTCGTATGCGTCTAACATATGGTCTGGGACATGTTTCAAGAGTTTTACATTGTCAACAGTGACGCACTGTGCTTCTGAATGCATATGTTGAGCTACTGATGATTGTTGGAAATGGCCTAGCCTAAAGCAGGCTGGATGCTCCTTGAATCTAATGTTGATGTTCCTGCCGGTTTGGCCAATGTATGACGCACTGCATTCCGGGCAAGAGATTTGGTATATATCTGACTTGTGAAAGGGTTCAATGGGATCTTTGGGGTTATGAAGGTAATATTTAAGTTTATTGGTGGACACAAATGTGGGTTTGAAATTATGTTTTTTGAAAATATATCCAAGGCCTTTCGTTAATTTGGGATGAAAAGGGTGTTTTACATATTTCTCATCTTTAGAAGGGATGAGAGTGGTGTATTCTCTACGTAGTCTCCTTTTCTTTTGTCTACTGAGGATTATTTCTATTAATTCTTAAGTGTAGCCATATCAACTGCGCATGTGGATATTCAGAAGTATGTTGATTAGGGAATGGAATGCAGCGTGTTTATGAACGTAGTGGTCAAAGGAGGAACTATGAATATAGTTTTTTGTGTGTGTTGGCTTCCTGTAAATGCCCTGTGAGTCACTGTTCGTTTTGTTTTTACGTTGAATCCCTTAATGTTGAGTGCGACGGTTGTTTGTAACATGTGAGTGTACGAATGTGTCATTTATTGCCACTTAAGTTTATCCATATGCTAGATTTTGTACATGTGATTGAGGGCTCCCTTACTTTGTGCATACTCCTTCCTTCCCCCTCTCCGCCCCCCATTTTTTATTCCCTTGCCCCCTTATGGTTACGGCTTTGTGGATATTAATCTTCATTTATTACCAAATTCAATTTTAGCGGGTGGACGGAGGAACGGGTTGCAGCGCATGCACCGAGAAGTGGCTCTCCGGGAAGTGTGCAGTGGTGCGTGGGAGGGTGCAGAGGGGGCGTGCACCAGTGCATGCGAGCGACCAGCGTGGCGTCCCCTCCCCTTGGCGACGTCTTAGCACTGCACCAAGGCAACGCCTATTGCCTAAGCTCAAGGATAAAGGGATTGCTACTCATTCCGCGGAAGAGGGTTCCGGTTAATTAAATTTACCACGGCTGCCAACTGCACCCAAGTTGTCATGAAAGAAGAAACACCAGGAGCAGGGACCACTCTGCACTCCCCCCTCCCAAGTACTATAGGACAGACTAATTCATAATATTTAAACTAAGGAAGGCAAGATATTAATGACCCTTTAATTTGACAGCTTCATTCTAAGGGCTACTTAGTTTAAGAAGTGACCCAGCTAACTGATATTAGGGCAATTTTGACCAGCATAATGCACCTGGTTCACGACTTGCACCTACACAAGAGAAACACGTTGGCTCCTCTAAGCAATAAAACTGAAACACATTCTAAAGGCTGCAAAAACTAGATCACTTTTTATGACAATGCCTTTATATTTTATTACTTGAAACATTAAAGTAGTCCATAAACCGCTTTTCATGCATACCATTTAATTTTTAATTTTTTACCCAAAAATCGACGCCTAAAAATAATCTGTATATAACCCCAAGATCTCATCCTATTGCTGAGAGTTCTGATTTCTCTATGCAACGTTTGGACACTATCGTGATAACCGCTCGAAAGCTCACCGGCAGAGGATGGAGCCTCAGGAGCATGAAAAAATAACAAGCATCATTCTGAGTAGCCCCCACTCCCTCCAATGTCCCACAGACTCCTAGCAACCTTGCACAATACAAAGTTCGACCTTTTCACAAACCAATTCAACAATATATATTTTCTTTCTCTGTTTCCAAGTTCAATCCATCACCGTATCACCCAGTGCCTCGAGTGATGTCAAATACCTTCCACATAATAGAATCTTCTTTATTTTTTTACAAAGCATCCCATACAAAACCATAGGAAATCAACAAATAGATTGAAATTGGAAATCAACGTTAACAGGCAAGTACTTTTCTAGCTGTTAAGTAGTTAATACCGAAAACGTTGTGACTGAGAAGAAACGATAGAAAATCTATGGAAAATAACTGAAAAAGATATTGTAGATGAATATTCTAGGATGGATGAGTAGGTATGGTTATAATCCAAATTGGATGCCATTGTTTTCCGAGGAAATAGAAAATATGAACTCGATCCTAAATTTTTCGTGGGATTTCTTACGATACTGAGTAAATAAATGCTTGATGGGGTCCACGGAAGGCGAAGAAATGTAATGGGTGAGTTGCATGTAAATCCTAGTCTATACCTTCAGAGAAAATCATAATATTGATATACCTAAACGAAAACTAAATGAAAACTTTCGCCGACCATTTCTTTACCTTGGCCCCAAATTGTTTGCCTCCTAACGATTACATATAACTTATGTTGATGAAGAAGGAATCTTTAAACTAACAAAGAGGTGGCTGTTCGAGAACAAAGACGCCGAGTTTCTGTTTAAAAGGAATTAGTGAATGGTTGTTTGTTAAAATAGAATGATGATAATTGAAATATTTGCATTGCTTTTTGTTACATTCCATTTACTTCTTGCGTATTTATTTTTATTAGGATTGTATCCACTATAAATTCTCATAGTAAGATTGTTTATGTGCAGAGCAACGAAGTCAGCATGTTGCTGTTACCATTTTTGATGTTATGACGTTTTTGATGCATTGAGGTCATTACGAAGAAGACGGTTCCTCAAACAGGATGTAGTCCTGAGGGAACTTATATTCCTCATAAATGCCCGTTATTGCTCAATTTTGTTAAATTAATTTAGTTAAAGAGATTTTGTATACATACATGTTAATACAAGGAATAAATTAATTTAATTTAAAAAAATAAAAAACAAGACTTTTGGGAGAGAGAGAGGGTCGTGAGGGGAATCACAAAGTCCTTTCCCTCACGCACCCTGACCCTTCTAACCTTTCCTCTCTTTTCATTACGCTTCCCGTACCATCCACTCATATTCCAAAACCAACCATTATCCCACCAATTCCTTCCTTCTCTCCTATCACACATCCACAGGGTGTTCGCACTATCCCACTCCTGATATCAATCGAAGATGTAATTCTTCATTACATCACGCATTTTTTTAGCTTTCGTGCATGACTTGTTATGTAAATAGACATTTTCATTTATTTTATCCGAATAGAAATTGTTTATGAAAAAGGAGAAAATTTTAAATATTATCAATACACAAAAAAATATCTCGATTAGGCAACAAATTCCAAGATCTCCTCTCAATTAGCGCTGGTAACGGAAATGTGATCCCTTTCTGATAAGTCGCAGAAAATGGTCAACTATATGTATATTGCAGCCATATCTAGGCTCTGATAGAGGATCATTCGAGTAAGAACGGGTTCAAATGATTAGATTCTCACTTCATTAATGATTCGCAAAGTATTCAGGTAGCTTTGGAGATTTTTGCGAACTCGTGTAAAAATAGCACCAATTTAACCTCCTTGGAAATCGAAAAAAACTACACCGTCAACTCACCCACCAGAGGGGCAAACGTGGTAACGTATTATTGACATTAAAATACTCACCTTCATTTAAACTGACGTGCCTACATACTGATATTGGCACTGGAAAAATACTATAAATTTAAATTTATGTCAATACTAAATGGCCATGCAGAAGTACCATATTGCACTAAAAACACTTATCGTGGCTTATATACATATATATCGTTTCAGGAATATAAGATAGCATTGGGAAAATCTAACAAGCCAATGTAAAAAAGTTGAAATGAAACGGCTGAACAAAGAGGCCAGTTTCTCCCTTCACTTCGAGCACAGTAATAAACTACATCAAGATGTTATTTCATCATCATGGATGCACAAAATGGGTACTAAGTGACGTCCTGTGAAAGCGATATACGTTTGAAGGTAATTAAATACTTATACTACGCATTAGTAAACACGATAGCTCGATGAAAAACGATAGCAAGTCGTCAAAAAGGAAATGATCAATAATATCAATTAGGGTACTATAAATCAGACTATGACTATAAATCATACGAACAGGAGGAAAAGATAACTTGTATCCATAAAAATGCAGAGGAAGGACAAGTTAATTAGCGTGAAATTATCAGTAAAAAAACTTGACACGTCTAAACGAACTCAGAAACTGAATCCAATTGCTTGGAAGTAACCAAGCCTCACGTTTAAATCACGGCAAAAAGGCTTACACAATGCTTTCACCAAAGCCTCGATAAACGCACATGTTCCGAGAGCACTTAATTCACTTCACCAACGCCCACAGGTTACACAAAGGGGTAATTCATAGGGTGTCGCCGCAGAGGAAATGTAGGCGACACAATAGGGTCGACGCTTGACGTATACGATCACCCTATAGCACCTTTGCTCGTTTTAGTCAAGTTTGCGTGATGACCGTGCATATCAGAGAGAGAGAGAGAGAAGAAGGAGAAGGTTAACGAGACGCAATATCCTCGAAAAGACCTCGTTTATTCTCTCAAGTGCGGCCATCCCAATACGGCCCGCGGCTTTAGTAAGCCGCTAATGTGATTTCATTTGGTACATTTACGGAGAATGCATTTAACGGCCGGCGTGCAAGAATTATTACCATAAGAAAAATTCGAAATACGGCTTAAAACTAGGCCACGGAATAAATTTACATCGCACACCCCTTTTACTCACAAATGCCTGCGTTATACATGGAAATAAGCTTCACAATGGGTCTTATTCTAAATATGGCATAACAAGGTCTTTTTGGATAAGCTAGAGAAAATACTGTAATTATAACAATAGCTACGGGGAACAAAAATGCAAGTCTGGAGATTGTAGCGCGGATATCTGACACTCTCATGGCGTAGAACAAAGACGTAGCGTGCGTACAGGAGAAGGGCGTTTTAAATAAAATTCTCACGCAAAGCGATGGATACACTAGTACTTCCAGGACCAGACGATCACAGGGCAGCCAACAGGGCCACGGCTGAGGGCATAGTCAAAAGATTCCCCTCCGCCATATGCGAGGGATCAAAATAGCAATTTGAAATAATCCTTCCGGCCCGATGCACACCAAGGCGTGCTGGGTACGCCTAGCCTGTTGAACCAAGCTTGGATTTCCCGGATAAATTGCATACAAATAAACTCTATATAGCCGTTCCAGTCAGCTTGTGCCACCACCAAAACAGTTCTGCAGAAAATGTGTGCCCTTTTTGACACATGTTTCAATTAGTTTGTGTATTAATGTCTTGTCCCTCGCCCATCATGCGTTTGTATATATAAATTCCTCTCTTCAAAACTATCTGCATATTTCAGCTGAATTCCGTTTACCAGTCAAATTTATCCCCATAGTATTCAGATTATCGCTATTCGCAGAATAGCCAAATGCACTCGCAATTCAAGGAATATATTCCTAGGAAGGAATATCTAAATATATTCCTCTTAGAGAAAATCTTACTCCCACGCCAATTCCAGCAGGTAACGCGGTAGGCGTGTGATGCGATGTTAGACCTTTATTTGGGTAGTGACCTATTGGGTATTATAAGTTGCGTCACAAATCGTTCGTGAAAGGAATGGCAAGTATCTTCAAGCCAGATCTCCTACAAAAATGGTGATCGCCACCTAATTGGGTATGTTGTGACAGCTGAATGTATGTACGATGGGAAAATCACAATTGGCCAACGTAATGCTTTCACTCAGCGTTCAACGGAGCACAATAACTTCGCCACAAATTAAATGTATTTTCTAGTTTTGAAAAGTGCGGGCGGCTGGTATCAAGAATTGTTATCATGTTCTTATTTGAAACGATGTCCGTGATTCTATTTAGAGGTCACTAAACTCACTCTGGCAATTACATACAATTTTAAATGCAGGTTTCACAGAATAATCCTAAGAATTATCATTAGATGTCATTTTTTCACGACGCAATCGAACACTTTCGAGCACTCTTGGATATTTCACACTTGGTCTGAGCAAACAGCTTACATTAAAATTTTGATTAGAATTCTAATGGAGCCATGGCTAAAGCAAAGCGGAGAAACGGATGTTCTGCCCACATTTAACTTTGGCACTTGCTCAGAACGTGATAGTAGTTATCACGTGTCTCTTAAAAGATAATTAAAATTCTGGAAAATTCTTCTCCACTCGTACACGATTTTTTTCTCTTACGATCGTTACTAAGAGAATTCGTCAACGTCTCGTTGATGCTAAAAAGCAAATTATATTCTTTTAATGAAAGATCACTTTACAAAACCATCTAACTTAGTAATCATGGTTCTTTTCACAGTCATACGTATCCGATAATCATTTGGATGCCCGTTAATTGATGAAGATTTTTTGGGATGAAGCTCGTGATACGATCGCCTCCACCCATAAGATTCAAATATAATTCCAGGATATCGTTGAAAACGACAAGGGGCACGGGTCATAAGTACAGCGAGCCATAAAATTATTCACCCAAACACTCTTCGCCATCACGGGAATTTCCAATATAGGAAGTGGATATCCTGGAAAAAAGGAAAAACCAATGTCCCCACTTTGAGTGTGCCTGCGGTTAAAAACACTATCTGACTTCCACGAATAAGGTACATATGGAAAATACGGTAAGCCTCCAGTCACCACGTCGGGTCGCCTCGCCCTCCAGTTACGAATCGAGGACATGAATGACTCGCAGCGAATGCATGCAGCAACCTCCCCGCTCCAGCAAGGCCCGAAATAAGAGCAGCGCGCGATGCGCTACACTTTCGCCAAGCCGACGACAAATTCTCCACACGTGTCTAGCTTGTCGGACACCAGCTCCCGGGCAGTAAATCGGGGAGGACAGGGGGGGGTGAGAGAGACGGGGTGGGGAGGCAGCCGGTCCATCTCTGGGGGCGATGGCCCCGGGGGAGGCTCGGAAACACCACACACAGACAGGGGGGCAGCAAAGGGGGCGGGGGGAGCGACACGACTGTGAGATGAGGCGCTTTGCCAGCAGGGGGAGGGGGGGGGGCGACAGCGCTCTCCCCTCACCCCTCCCTCCCTCAATCCCACCCCGCACGGGTCGCTTCTCCAGTGTTTGATTCGAGTCCTTTCCGCGTCCTCTACAAGCGATTATCACACAATTTTCACACACATAATCACTCCAGAAACCGTAGTGGGGAAGCGATTAAGAGATAAGACTATATGCGCCATGAAGTATGTGCGGGTAATTGCTAGGAGGAAATTATTCAGGAAACTGAGATTGGAGTGGAAACTGGCGCCATCAATATCCATTTTTAAATGAAAAGTGCCAGAGGGGACACGGCGAGGAGTAATGGGTTTGGAGTTGATTCCATACAGTGCTCAAGTAAGGGCACTACTGATAATTATATATATGACTCCCAGGATTCGAATCCTAGCCCTTCGGTTACGAAGCCTGTACTACACGCAAAACACAAACCCAGGACCCCTTTACGCCATTTTTGGAGGCATACCCCGAAAGAAAATCCTAGTTAGAGGTTCCAAACAGTTAAAAATGGATTTATTTCCATAGCTTCCACCACAGAACTACTCCTTGCTTTCATCTTCCGCTTCTGCCAGATTCGTGCATAGCATAATAGACATTGCCCTGTTTATAACTACTCACGCTCTCTCGGAAAATATCCTTTCCACCATACGCTTCCACCACCCATCTCTCAGCCTATTCACACGCAATACGCGTTTCTGTAACAGCTGAGCAGTAGGGTCGGTGTCTCGACACTCATTCTAACTTTCAATGTGACCATATTACCTTAGCGCGTGACCCTTCATTGTAGTCCACTACTAGGATATTCAACTAATATTCTTCTATCACCGCACCATTCAAATTCTCTATTATTCTTCATGTTTCTAGTTGTAACTACAGGAACCCATTTTCCCAGTAATGAGTCGAAATAGATTTGGCTTGGCGCACCCATCTTTCACTTTCATTGATCTAGGCCGGAAGTAACAAATCATTTTAAAATGAATAATGTTCAATGCGTAATCGTAAAAATTTAACTTCCATCCCAATCATTTTTACAGTAAACTGCGGCTACGAACTGCCAAAGATCTTTTTAACCCGCACACTCTCTTCAATCTCTTATCCGTCCCTCTATGTTTCACGGAAGCAAGCGAAGCAAATGCAATGATGCAACTACCCCGTTATTTCTCCACTTATCCGCACTGTCGTCGTTCTTCCCATTCCTCTCAGAAAACAACCACTTTCATTTACGTGAATGCGGGAGGGAGGGTTACTTTTGATTCTCTCGTGCGGAGCTTCCTTGGCGTCTAGGGATCACTTTTGGTTTACTGATAATTTGCAATGCGAAAAATTTTAAGAGCTCAATTTCTAACGGGGAAAAGGTACAATCGTCACATCTCAAATCAAATCATAATTCATTACTATATGGTGCTTCCAGTTGCGGGAACTCTAATGGATTAATTGGATTTTTCATAGCGGAGCAGAAAAATTGCCGTAAGATCGAAGATGCTCTGCTATCAGTGATCTAGTATTTCCACGGAAGTACTAGCATAGGTACAAACGTCGTATGAAGGAGGATCAAGAGCAAAAAGGACCAAAAGTAAAATTGTCGCGGACGACATGCGCTCCAAGTATTTCGCCCCTTGTTTGCTGCCCCTTACCTTTCTCTAAACCCAGAACATTTAAGCAACATCAAACCTTACGATGACTTGTTTTCAAAGAGGACAACCCAAAACCCGAAGAAACGTCGGTCGAATGCATACCTCATGGTTCCAGCAACTTCAAATATAAAGTTAGAGTCAAATAACAGTATATTTTTTATGCATTCAATGAATTAAACTGAGTGCTGAAATAAAATCTCGGGGTGTACTCAGGGATGAGTGCGTCGACTTTTTCCGGGATGCTGTACTTCCGGAAACTTTATCAAAACGCGGTCAACCCCAGCAATTACGGAGACGTTACATTATTGCTTTAAGAAGATATTGGGAAAACTAGTCCATGCTAAAAATTGTACCTGTGCGTAAACCGGAAAGTATTTTAAACTAAAACTAGTGTAGTAAAGATCACAGGCAAAGTGCACTCTTAATTGAAAGGGCACGAACCATTGAGAGTTATTGCAACAAATTGAAATGAACGAAAGGGTGAGATATTTAGAATTGATATCATCAACCATGTGTTCCCTTGTCTTCTTTGAAGGCCCGGAAGTTTCAATTGATTACTTTATACTCCTTTTGGTAACCAGCTACTAATTGAAACCATTCCAAAGGAGCGCGACTTGGACTCAGTCCCTGATGAGCATTCCTCACCGCCGAATGCCATAACGCCGCTCCCGCCACGCCCCCCCCCCCCCTCCATCCCAGAATAGGCAGAGCTCCCACCGCCCGCCACCCTCCCGCCCCTGAACACTCCCCCTCGCTTTCCCACCTTCCCGCCCTCGCCACAGAATGGAAGCGACGCCGCCCCCCAAACTCGCAACACGTCAACCACGAGAGGCTACTTTCCCCACACACCCACCTCTCGCTTCTCGCGTCCGACTTAGACTGATAGTCAGGCACTGAGCACGCACGATCCCTTTCGCCAAATCGAATCTTTCTGGCAGAATATCCAGAGAGAGAAGACAAAATCGGCGTGTCTCCGCTAAGGTATTTGAGGCTGGTTCTCAATCCTTGAATTTGTTCAAAGTAAGCACCTTAGTGTTTAAAGTTGGCCTTGACCTCGTGAACGGTGGCGCTGTCCGCACTGCTACGGCTTGTCTGTGACACTTGTATGTTCGGCATGCGGGCAATACCTCGTCCTCTAAGACTTTCAACAGGGGAGAAGAAAGCCTGGGGAGTGTCTTAAGTGGTAAAGCACCTGGCTGGAAATCAGATGGTTCCGCTGAGGTGGCTTTTTTCTCCGTGGAAATTCTGCTACAGAGCGTTTCAGCGGGTGTGTCCGCAAAGGTATTTCACGGCTAGCTCGCAATCGCTGAACTCGAATATCTTTGTTTAACCAAAACCATTGGAATACTCTGTTTAAATCTGTGCAAGTGATTTCCGACATTGGTACACATCTAAATGACGTTTCATGAATAAGATATTTTTCTCCATTCTTCGGACTATAGCCAATGCTGTTGATGCCATTGCGAAAGGGTATTCGCCATTCCTTGCCAACTGTCCACGCCTCATAAAAAGCATAACGTACTGACTGACGTTAACTGCCTCAGTCGTGGAAACCTCGTCATTTTTTAATACGGCAATTACCTGAAAACCGGCGCACGCCCCAAGATAAACGGATACGAAAAAATAGAATGTTCACGCAACGTTTCCCAAAGACTTCGATATGGAGGGCTGGATTATATGGCTGCGCATCATGCAAAAAGAAGGAACTTGGATAGAATAGTTGAAAAAGAAAGATGAACTTGTGTTGGAGATCTCGAGATACGGGTTTGAATGAGGATGGAGAGAACGAGGTGGGTAGAGATGAAGACGAACGAAGAAGTGATAAGCGGGCGAGGAGAAAAAGTTGATGGGAGGAATTCGAAGAAGGCTGAAACAAATGATTGAGGGTGAATTGAAAGGTAACGGAATCAAGAGGAAATGCGTGTAAAACCGTCGGAATTATGTCGAATAGGTAACCAAGGAGCCACGTAGTACAAACACGAATGGCCGCAAATTTGGTGTGTTTACGTCGCTCGCTGCAATCTCCCTCATTGTTTTCACTTGAGTTCATCTCCTCCGTCTCCAGCGTAGAGCCCAAACAGAACAAATTTGCGACCTATTCGTGTTTGTCCTCGTGACTACTTGGTTACCTATTCGAGATAATCCCGACGGTTTCAACCGCACACTGAATGATGGACAAGAGTGAAGAAGCAGTATAGTAAAAGAGATTCTGAAAAGCATGAGGAAATTAGAAGTTATTAAGATGTTAAGAGATATTAAGAGTAAAGATGCATATTAAAGGGCACAACAAAAAAGGACACGGGAAAGCCTACATGGTACGTAGGGAGAGAGTAGGCAGGAATTGCCCAAGGAACGACCATCATCGGTATAACACTGATGATGGTATGATAAACATTACAGCTGTTGGATGGCAACATTTTCCACGCGTCAAAATTCATACCCAAAATCGCTGCTCTATGTTGATATTAAATATGACCCATTGCCTTAAAACGTTTCCCGTACAAAAATATAGAGTTAATCGGCATTTGAACCATAAACGGGAGCGTGCACGAGCACGCGATAGCTATTCCCTGCTGGCCCCACTCCTGAGAGGGACGATGGGGTGCCTGCCCACCCTTGACCTCCCGAGAGCCCCCGATCGAAGGGCCGCTAGAAACCCTGTGTGCGTGAGCAGAAGTCAGCGCAAGAAGCCGAGGCGGACTCGGAAGAAATCCATTATCTCCCGGCTCTGCATACACGATACTGTATCGTACAAGAATGAACTGCCACGACTACGACAATTACACTACGGCAAAAACAACTACGACCATTGGAGAGAGATTTTTACTAATTTCCCCCCATTTCAAGATAGATTTCTCGATAAAAAGTGATTCGAGGGAAAAATGTCAACTATTACGTGTTGGAATGCGTCCAGCACTTCTGGGAACTTTATGCCGTAAGCGGAGAGGAGTGACTTCAGATTATGTGACTTCGGCAGTAGTAGAGGTACCTATAACACTGATGATGATATGATAAGCATTACAGATGTTAGTCGCTAATATTTTGCATGCGTTTAAAGTAATATCCGCAATCACTACTTTATGCTGATTTTAAATATGCCCCATTGCATTAAAACGTTTTCTGTATCATAATTTGAAGGTAATCGGTATTTGAGCCGGCAGGTTTTTTACTAACCATTATTTTATAGCAACTAGGGTTCTGCGCTTCGCAAGGTGTTTTTTTAATAATGAGACAGTTCATTAATGCAAAATTGAATTGAAAAATTGGATTATTGAAAATTGCATAAAGGAAACATTCATCCCTCATTAATGAGCAAATACATATAATTATGACCACCAATGATCCTGAAAGTAATTTTAAATTTTGGGTAAAACTAGCATAATTTACAAAATATTCAGATGCAGAGAATTCCAACCTTCATTGTTAAGAATTAAATTTTTCTTTCCTCCGGTGTTAGATATGCGGCACTAAATTCGCCTATTTCGGCCGGCTAAAAGAAAAACTTTCTATGGTCCAAGAAGAGGCATTTAGCCTCAATAATAGGAAGCCAATGTAATGGAATAATTTTATTTGGGATAATCCATTCGTACTACACCTTATCGGCTATTCAAATAAATGGACTCAACAGGCACCGACGGCAATCGACCACTTAACAAGAATGACTCCCATCAACAGAATGGGTAGCCATTATGGATGGCATGGTCTCGTTAACTGAATCACCGTCTAGTTACAGCAAGAAAAGAACAAGAACCCTATTTTTTTTCCTGGCCATCATTCAATGTATCTGACGCGTTATAAACTACTGCGGCCACCGAGGGTGTAATCCCCGTCCACTCTCTTTTTTTACGGCATCAAGCTCAGCGGTTAGCATCCATCGCCTTTCCCTCATCCCCCGGAGGAGGGAAGATAAATTTATGACACTGCTTTCCCGAGGAAATGAGGTGAAATAGATTTCGTGATCGGGGCGTATTTATATGAGGTAAGGGAATCCAACCTTCCACTGCGGCTGAGGGAGGATGTCAAGTATTGAGGCTCGTTTTTCATGCCATCGGACGATGGTCAACACACTTTAAGTGAGCACTCCGGAAAGAGGAACGAGCAGGATTCATGGAGTATTGAGCCTCGCCGATATTTCCTCGTATACATTACACGCACATGTATAAACAATGCCCCTATGATGCAAGGTTTCCAGAGACTACCGAATGAAATTACCCGGATATTAATAAAGGAAAATTAATATTATGGGGGTCGACTTGGCGATAAATTTAGGTAAAGATTGCCAACTTTTTTAAACAATGTTTTGATCGATTCTTAAGAAATACCCATAAATTACTTTACCGCAATTAAATCCAGAGCCCATAAAAAAGTATGAACATATTTTCACAGAGATAAATTGGCTGAAGGATAATGATTAAATGGCAGGGTAACTATACTACAGTTTGATTAAAATTAAATTAATCAGAAACTTTTCTGAACAAAAAATGTTCATCATCATCAGTCAACAACCCAAAGTTGTTTGACGCATCCCTTCACTCGATTTTCCTATCGGCCAACCTCTTCATATTAACGGAATTCTTCTTTTTTACATCCTTCGCAACTTGTTCCATGTATTTCATACGATGACTTCCTTTTCCATTCTTGCAGTTCACTTTTCCCTCGACGATTGTTTTCATCATGCCATCGTGTCTTAAGGTATGGCCGATTAAGTTGTCCCGTCTTCTTTTTAGAGTGTTCAGCAGACTTCTCTTTTCTCCCACTATGCTTAGGACTTCCTCGTTACTTACTAGGCCGATTCATTTTATCTTCATCATTCTTCGGTAGCACCACATTTCGAAAAAAGGCGTAAAACGAAAAAATGGTGGAGTTAGCAAATATTGAAGGTTTCCTTTGGATAGACCATATATTCGGTCCCCTAAATAGCAAAATGCTTCCACCTCTCATGCTTTTGTTTCCATGGTAAAATATTGGTCTTCCCTTCCGCTCTTTTACTTCTTACCACCAATATTTTTGTTTTATTTTTATGGCATTGCGGTAAATATGTCGTATCTTAAATCAACGAACATTAGAAAAGCATAAGTCGTGTAACGAATATCGTTCTGATGGTTCCTACAGTCTCTGCCAATATGTTTTCTCATTGACATATCTAATGCTTTTCTTGATGAAGGCATAAACATTAAGGTAAGCAAAGCACGCTTTCCCAATAACTTTCTTTGATCTGACTTCTTCACCATTACCTTCGGGTCTAATCACGGCAATCTTACTTTTATATAAAATGTGGATTACCCTCCTTACATTGAACGGATACACGATTTATTTCAGAAATTGAGGCGTTTATTCCAGCTGTTCTCATCAAATGGCCTCTCAAAATTCACTAATTCTCCAAATATGTTCATCCTTTATTTCCTCAGTGTACTCCATACGACTAGCACAAGGGAAAAATTACATTTACGGGTTTATTTTCTTTTCCAGAATCGGAATAATCATCCACTAACTGCTCTACTTTTTTTCCATGTTTTCAAAGATCCTTATCAATCCATCGTCGATCCATCTTCGATGCGCCTGAAGCTAGGTTGATAGTGCTAAACTTCTCACATTAATCCACTCTCTTATTTTAGGGTATTGGGAAAGCGATGCTCTTTTGGTAGTCATTCACACTAAATGACTTTCAAAAGAACATCGTTTCTGCTCCAGCCGAGTACGAGGCAAAGATAGTTTCAGAAAGTTCCGATAAGGTCTTTGTCCCAGTATGTTTTATAAGTTCGGTAGCAACATCATCGACTACTTGAACCTTGTGCACTTAACGCTGCGTTGAATTTCAATCTCAGTATTGCGTCGTTCTTATTGCTCTCCTCAACATCATTTTCTTCTCTGATTGCATATGCGCTGAGAATATTTTCTATGCATAATTATAGCGAATACTCCTTCTATCGATTCGTATAAGATGCACATTACTACCCCATTTATCATATTTGAGAACACTATTCTTGCTTCCAGCAGTATTAAAATAGAACCACGTTCCTGGAATAATCCTACGCAACATTATATTTCCTCCCTTCAAAGAGCCCGGAATATTTGTACATTGTTGCGTGACCTTCTTTCATCAATATTCAACTATCTTTTCATCGCAGTACAACTAACTGCAGTCCTTAATTTTTTGGGGGAGAGTTTTTCATCTTCACTCTTCGCGCTGATTGTTTTTCTCTGTTCAATTAATTCAATGACTTCCATAATCAAATGTTCATTCTCAAATATTTTTTCTGCAACCAAGAGAATACAGGCTCTAATATTGAGCCATTTATCTTCCACTGTGCTCTCGTCCTCATTTCCCTCAAAATTACGCTCAAATAAATTTTAGAGAGTCATTCTACTTTGTTTGTCTCCTTTTTATGAAAGATCCTTCAAAGTTTTATTTGGTTCATGAACTTCAAATGGCATTTTTTCATTATTAAGAAGGATAGTTGATAAGTCAGCAAAGTTCTCGGGTGTTCACTAGGCAGCCAGTCAGTCAAAGGCTTAGAAAAAGTACTTGATCCGTTATAAAAGCAGTTGGAATAGAAAGGGTATAAATAAATATAAAGGGTAAGAAAACGAAAGTAAAGACCTTCTCCAGAGCAACAATTGAAGACCTTAGTGCAAGAACCAGATAATGACCACTTTTTGCGAAAATGAGATTTCCACAAAGACATGAAGCCCTTTACCAGTATACATAGTCATTTTCGATGGTAAGTTCTAAATAAGTTCAGCAGACATTGTTGGAATTTTACGTTCTGCTCTGAGTGCAAGAACCAGATAATTAATAATAATGCTCCAGCAAGCCGGAGTTTTCTCGAAACTTCACTTTTGGTTATTATCTTGTTCTTGCACTCAGGTCTTCAATTGTTACATGAAATTAAAAAGGGGTAGGTCACAGGCAAGAGCAGGAGGAGCAATACCTTTAGCATACGGTTTGCTGAGTAAGAAGGAGTATGGCAGCCGAAAATTTGGAAGGGAAATCGAGCTGCTGAAAAGATGTTTACCCGTAGAAGAGAACTACATGCAGGATCGGCAAATTAGGACGTAAATAAAACACCAGTGAAAAGCCTAATATGCCGAAACATGGGTATCAAGTAAAGAAGGCGTTAGAACTTTACATATGTATTTCCACACGCCACTGTAAAAAAGTCCCACGCTTATTCCCATTCCAAATTTGTCATTTACTTACTTTCATTTAAACTTCTGCCCCTGACCAACTTCATCCGGTTCACTAGACTTTCTTCTAGAATAAATTGCCAATAATATACCAATGCGGAAGATTCTAATCTGTACGGAATTCGGTCCTCAAATTTGGAAAATATAGACTACTTGCCAGATCGTGCGTTAAGCATAGCGCTGAAAAGATTATGAAGAAAATAATCTTAATTTACATTGAGAAGTAATTAGAAATGGGTCGAATAGCAGTTCTCGAATTCGAATATCAAATTCTAATGTTAAATCATGACTCAAGCATCTCAAATGTCGATTACCTCGACTACTAGAATTGCCATTGATATCGCTAAATGTCATTCTGTCAAATAATTTCTTGCCTGTTGAGGTAAAAAGCTACAAGTTGATTAAAATAAAAAATTAATGCGGGTTTTAAAATATATTTTCTACCAATTATGGACTGATAAATACTTTATTTATTATAAGCCTTAATAAGTGAGCAGAAAGTGTCAATACACCACGTTCTGTCCAGTTTTGAATTAATATAATGTAGTTCATCAACACGCAAAATATAGCGTAATTAGAAAAATTATTCGAGATCTCGAATACCGATTTATTTTAGGATAAATATTCGAAGTCTCGAATATAAAATACTTTCTATTATTCCAGGTATTCGATAATTCGCGGGTGGTATTCGTACACTTCTAGAAATAATATATGTTTCGCTACAAACATGCATGACCGGTAATAAAAAATTTATCCGACGCGATCGCTCAAAATAAAACAGAGACTCAGAGTAAAACTGAGGAGCTAATTAACATATTAAAAACAGGCATCGCGTCAAGTGACCCGTGTCATGTGACGCACGAGCGGGTCGATCTATTTGTATGCACGTCACCCTAGCAATCCCTCCGAGGTCCGCGCAAGGCGATCCCTCGTGCATGCCACCGAACTATTTGAAACGGGTGACCGTAGGACGAATGGCGTCCGTAAAAATAGTACGCTACCTGAGTAAGTAGTGTGATCGGGCAATGCTGGGGAGGAGCCGGAAGAAAAATAAGCAAGAGGAACGAACGGGGAAAAAAGGCTCGCCCAAAACAATCCATTACCACCACAACCGTTAAGGGCCAATGAAAAGGACCGAAGGACGAGGAAGAAGAGAGGACTGGGAGGGAGGGCGGCCTCGGACGGCGAGGATGCGCCGTCTGGATTAATATATGCGCCTACTGGGAAACCTCGGGATCAGGTAAGTTTTTTGGTTACGCTAGGAGGGGTACGACTTCACCGACTTCGTAATATATAAATAAAATTCTCACATTGAAATAATCCTTCCTAAAAATAAAGATGCACTTCTGAGACACTCGTAAATGATTGTTTCCACTTGAGACTCTAAATTGACCTTCACAATGTGATATAGTATAGAGGGCTCACCGCAGAGGGCAAAATTGTGAAGTGTTTTGGACGTAGTGCTGGAAGGTTTCCATAGATGGCGTGGAAATAATTGTTTACGTCACGAATATTATATTAGCCTCCTTGGTTTGCGTTACATCACCAACAATATATAACGCTTCCATTGCTTCCGTTTTTCTAATCAATTTAAGCGGCACATAAGATATTGTTGTACATTTGTTATGTTATCATAAAGGTGCGATAGGCCTTTTTCTAACAGTCAACAGTTAAATGGATAAGTTAACATATATCTCACTATTATTGAGATACTTCGGACCTTATCCTATCCCCATCCCTTCCATTCCTATCCTTATACCATTCCTCCCGGTCTGAAGCGCCTATTAGTGCGGAAACAGACTTGAAAACACTCATGAACAGGCTTCGGACCTTATCCTATCCCCATCCCTTCCATTCCTGTCCTTATACCTTTCCTCCCGGTCTGAAGCGCCTATTAGTGCGGAAACAGACTTGAAAACACCCATGGACTCTCACTATTAAAGAAAACATATTTGATGGCTGGTGATTCAGGCCCCCATCCCTTCCATTCCTAACCTTATACCTTTCCTCGCGGTCTGAAGCGCCTATTAGTGCGGAAACAGACTTGAAAACACCCATGACTATCTTGTCAAAAGAGGGATTCCTTGATGTTTCATCAAAAACATATAATCCACCCCTGCAAGGGGTAGACGGAGCAGACTACAAGGCACCTATCGATATTGCCGTTAAAGTCGATTAGAAAAACGAAAGCGATAGAAACGATGTATATCGTTTGTGACGTTACGCGAAAAATTTCTTCCCTTGCCATATCTCGAAACCTTCCAGTACTATATCCAGAACGTACAACAGTTTTGCCCTATGCGGTGAGCCCTCTATCCTTTATTCCATTATCTCAAATATATACATATATATCAATAGCTTACTTTACAGGTCGTTGTTCACAAGAGAAAACACTCATTGAGTAATATTAATTCTAATTATGAATAATATTATGAAAATTAGGCGTTGGCATGCGTAAACAGGAATACTTACGTATTTATTAACTTCCACGTAAATTGCTTTTTCCTTAAATTCACAGACACAAAAGCCACCGTGCGAATGTTACTGTAAAAAGAAAAAAATCCATTACTATACGTATATTAAAACATTAAAAAACAGTTTTGCTACATTCCCCAAGAATAAAATGCGCAACAGCACAAACACATTTGCACAATTTTCAGCGTTGGATTTCCCCCATATTCGAAATATATCCAAGTGAGACTAAGGACAATATGTCAGTAGGAGTTCCAAAGTTACAAAAATTCGTATTGAAATAAAAGTAACATTTTATTATATCCTAAGCATAAGCAAAGATAATGATCAGTGCTGGATAGAAGAATCTAACTACTTACAATTAGTCAGTAATGCGTCTAATTTTTAGTCAAAATTAAAAGTTTGTCACCTGTTTTGAGGCAGCTTAAAACTAATTTGACAGATATTACCGAGTATGCACGACATACTGCCGGAAATATGCACGAAGTAAATTAACAGCCGTTGCCCTCAGGTGAAGCTGTTTCAATGATATTGTTTTAGGCTGTTATTTTCGAAGAAAGGAGGGCGCCCTCGAGAAATTAGCACCGTCGAAGGAGCTTGGAGGAGGCTGGCCGAAAACACGTCCCTCCGCGAGGCATGGGAGCAAGAAAGGCGAGCGGGAAGCGGAGGAAGCAGCGACCGAAACGTGATACGTGATTAAAGACTCCCAAGACAAGCGCTATTCCAAAGAGGGTGCTGTATATCGCCATCAGTAGATCGGCAAGATTTGCGAAGGGACGGTATGATAACTATATTAGCTTAATCAGTCTATTCAATGAACTAAAACGGGAATCATTGTCAAATCGTAGGTTGAAATTTAGACTTAATATCTTCAATAAATTCCACTGCAATATTTTTATTCATTACGTCAAAAATATTTTTCGAACTCCAACTTACTATGGAAGACTGGACCATTACCATAAAATTAAAGAAATGATTGCCGAACTGACCAATGGGGTCGTTTACCATATTTTTTTTATTGCCGAATCTGATAGAGTTTGTAAAATAAAAGGACCCGTATTTTTCCGTTTTCTGATCCGACAATTATTTCCCGAGTTATAAGCGGCGAAAAACTGATGTTTTTAACCCTTTCGGAAAAGTGGGTGTGGTGCAACCTCTGACGTATATCGACTTCATCCAACCACAACTGAGCCCGCGAAGCTACTTCGCCTTATCGCAAAGGGGGGGACACAGCTGACTCGGCCAATGGGAGCGATTTCGACAGCATCTGTGCGAGCAGACCTTCCGAGAACCCCCCTCCACTCCCTTCCCCCTCCCCTGAAAGCAGTCAAGGACGGGAGGAAAATGACGTAAATGATATCACAGCAGCATTTTCTGTGGGCGTCACCTTTTGCTTATTTTAATTTTTGATTTATGAGTGAATGGTTGTGGTTAGAAGATTAATTTTTTCACTAAAATTCGTTTTTCGTTTCCATCTAACGATTTCGTGTACAAAATTGCGATTTCGGTTCCGAGTAAACGCCCCCATTCAAAATGTCCTTCTTTCCTCTTACAATTTTAGGAATATGAATAGCTTTAAATATATCCAATACTATGAATAAAATTGTATCAATGGATAGCACAGGTAGTTACATGCTGGTAAAAGGACTTGAAGCTTACCAATTAACAGCATATTTTGCATGCTTGCTTTGGTATTTTTATCTTTTATTAATTGTGAAGTTTAGACTAGAATATAATTATTCCTTTTTCTGCATAATATGTAATGCATGTTTGTCATGAATTCACCCCATGTCACAAACTTTTATGGTAGTCTGCAGGGTATAATGTAGAATTAATTGTACATTGAGTCATTGATATTTGAGGACCCGAATAAATAAACGGGTACTGAGGGTAGTAATAACCATGTGAAATTTTTTGGTCGAATGAAAACAGCGATCTTCATGTATTTATCGAGGTACCCGTGTAATAGCCAGGATATTCCTTCTGGTTCCGGTGCTCAACCAGGTATTCGAGTATTCGCCGAGGGGCTAAGGTAGTTGCCCCAGCATACATTCGGCCATTCATGTACTCTACGAGGTGAATATATGAGTTAATTCACTCATATATTCATTTGGGCACTGAAATACTGATTATTAATTGTACAAGGCAACTCCTACTTCAATGAAGACGCAGAAAGCGCTGCCTAGATACGTCATTGCAATCGGAACCCCATATTTATTTTGGCATCAATACTTTATCACCATTAGAATGCAGCATAATCAATTACGTCTCACAGAGCTGATATGATTTTCATGTGAATTTCATACTTTACTTTTGCACTACCTTTTAAACATTACGTTTCTAAAAATCAGCACTCCTGCCCTAAAAATACGAGTTACTTAAGAAGTAAACAATAATGGAAAGCCCAAAGGCATAAACAATAATCGTTGCAGATACGCAATGATCCAACAACCTATGTATCTCAATTTCTCCACACAAGAAATCAGTAGATGACTCAAACAAAGGAAACAGCACCTGGCCAAAAACATCATCTCCTTGGTCCTCGATTATACCCTTTTCTACTAGATCTATATCTATATCAACGATATACCCTGCAAACCACCTCGAGGGTGTGTGGCAGGGGATCTAGTACCAAAATGCATTACAGGGACATGTAGTGATTACCCAGCACTAATTCAATCGCTTAATTTGGAAATAATACGAATACCAAAGGCTGCCTTGGAACAAAATTAAATAATCACTACAAGCCAAGTGGAAATGACGCCAGCCATTCTGTGACAGTCTGAGCGTCTCCCTTCTATCAACAGCGTCTTCACATATAGATAACCCTTCAATTTGACTCCATCATCCCCTCAATTTTCCGAACTGATGCCCCTTTATCTCTCTTAACAAGGGTTCTTTTTTCCGGAGTGTCGCCGTCTTTACCAGCTTCTCCAAACCAAAATACTTTTGCAAAAAGAACGGTCTTAAATATTTTTTACAAAATATGCCAAATTGTACAAAATTCTACGAGATTCTACAAAAGATGTTAAATTCTTTTAAATTGTGAAGTTTCGACCAGAATATAATTACTAATTCTCTCTGTGCATGATATGAAATAAATATTTGGCGTGAATTCACCCTCTGCTACACATCTTTATGGTGGCTGGCAGGGTATTAAGGTAGATGTTCACTAGTATTTTCAAACAAATTATAAATTGGGTGCAAGGAGAGCTGCGCGCGTTCTTTTTGCAAAATTATTTTTGGTTTGGGAAAGCTGCAAAAAAGACGTCTATACTCCGAAAAAATAATCCTAGATAGACAGAGAGGACATCGGTTCGGAAAAGTTACGGGATGATGGGGTAAAATGGAGGGATATCTATATGCGACGCTTTTCTGTCGACCAGGGAAAGAGGAAGTAAGGGGGGGTGAGGGAATGAGTGGAAGGGAGTAACTGCTCCTGGCCCGAGATGGGTTTCTTCCGCCTCCGTACCCTCTTCCCCACGAGGATAAAATTAAGCTTTGTGACCCCAGAGGTGCACCCATGAGGGCAAGGTCGGGCGCTGGGGGAACGGAAAGGATTGACACGGCAAATCGGGAGGTGAGGGGACCTCGACCCAACCCAACCTGGCCTTGGCTGAGGGGAGATGAGGAGTCGGCCGAGAAGAAGAGAGGATGCAGCGTCTCCACGGGGATCGGCTGAGAATACATCCCCCTCCCACGCATGCCTTGAGGAAACGAATCATGCGTGAAGCATGGATGTGTTCATGGAAACGGGTTATCCGGATCGAGTTCCTCGCGAAAGCTTTATGCTTTATCAGCTTTAAGACGAAACGGGGCATCAAAGAGGGACGTTCCAAGTTTACGGTTTCAGCTTCTACCAAGTTATGGAAAAGAAGCACGGATACGAGGATTTTCATCACGATTCGTTGGGTTCTAAGTAATATATTTGCCTTAAAAGAGCTGCAGCCAAACGGAGGGATGCTCTGAGTAGGATTATTCCAGAAGTACCGCACGGTTTATTCAATTGAAATCCTCAAGTTTACTGGTTTATTGACTCATCAAAAAGGATAAGGTCACATGCTAAAATTATTGCAACGTTCACGAATCATAAAATGAAAATGTTTTCTACTGCAAAATGGCGCATCAAGAAATTTTCCTCCTCACGGAAATTCTGCTGGCTACATCTATGTCAGTCTATGAATAATCTTCAGCTAATTATCATTGAAAATTAATGGTTTCACATAAACCTCAGGAAATAGAAAATTTTATTTAGTACCACCATTCTAGACTAAGATATGCAGATGAGCCAGGAGAACGGCCGCTCTCGATCAAAATGTCTTTCATCCGCTGTCGATGGCTCAAGCATAAATTACTAAGGATTAAATGAATTAACAGGAGTAATGAGCGTAAAATGACATTAGGGGAACCTGTCCATCAGAAGCAATTGCAGTAAATGAGAAAACTGATTCTTTCGTTAGCATGAATATAAAAAGAACGAACAACTACAGCACCGTACGAGTAAAATTTGGGATTCCCTAAGGATTTTCAATACAGTAGCTTTAAACGATAGCCCAGCAGACAAGCAAAGACCCGATGAGTAAATATCATGGTACAGACTATTTAAAGGAGAATCATATAAGAATACATAAATCCCCAGGGTTAACAACTTTTTTGCGTTTTCTCATTGGCCTTTCAACTAAAAAATTATTAGACGAACCAATTGGCAACGTTATCAAATAATGACGCAGTTAATTCCTACGCCATGAAAGTGAATACTTACTCCCAATATA
The DNA here is from genome assembly GCA_933228895.1 of Platycnemis pennipes. Lineage (NCBI taxonomy): Eukaryota > Metazoa > Arthropoda > Insecta > Odonata > Platycnemididae > Platycnemis > Platycnemis pennipes. The sequence goes on along the minus strand of OW121851.1, from coordinate 131,060,746 downwards.
AATGGGACTACTCAATCCAGCTTCGCCCAAAGAAGGAGAGAGAAAGAGAAGGACAAAGTAAAAGAAGCATATTATAGAACGACGGTTCATAAATTAGAAAAACTAATTATGCCCTGATCTAATGGAAAATGATAGCATTTACTGCCATCTCATTTTCACAACATTATAGATATTTTGGCAATAACCGTAATACGAAACTATCCTTGACCTTGCAAACACAAGACGTTATTTCTTCGGTGAAGTTGTCGTCCCAAGTAAAAATATCGGTTGAGATGACATGTGTCTTACTAGCAGTGAGTGATCATATTCAAGTGATGTTAATTCGGCATCTCCTAATGTAACTTTCACATATCAAGGAATGAGGAGGGCAGTTATTTTCCCTCTGTGGCGCCCGTGACTTCCCAGAACTAAGAAATCGCCAAACTTAGGTTTAACAGGACGAGTCAAAAGTAGGTACTGCCCCAGATTCAAAAATGAGTTTTCTGGTCAGTAAACCGGAACTTTCTGACCTTAGTGCTAATATGCCGTGAACGCAGATACAAAGACATTTGAAAAACCTAGTTGCAAATGCAAACGAGGGAAAAGACGTGCGAAATGGCCACTGTCGCGCAACTGCTCCGTAGCCTATTCCCGCAATGGATGGTATTTGCAGAATAGGGCTTTCCCACCACTGCGTGGACGAATGGAATGCAACACAGGGGATCGCTCGAGTTTCCCTCACGGCGGTCAGACAAAACTCGGCGATAACTCACAAGGGCAGCCGGCTACCATCAGCGGGGGCGCAAATGGCCCCGTCCTTGAATTATCCCGGTCGCTTCGGGTTTTGATTCCGAGTGCCAGCCAGCCTCGCCGCGGCTTTTGAAGGGACATATAATTAATTAATCCGGACGCTATCTCGCTCATTGCCCCACCCCCCTCCCACACCCAGCGAAACCCAAAACCGTCCGAATTGGTCGCGGGCGGAGGCCCCGCATGTGGTAGGAGTAGCAAACGGGGTGTTGAATGAGGGCCCCTTGTTGCGTTGGCAACAAAAGGGGTAGAGAGCACCCCTCCATCGCTTTCTTCGTGGGACCGAGGTGGCCACTCTGACCCCAGTGGCGGAGGAGGGAGATAAAGTGTAGGCCGTGACGTAACGAGGCAAGGCGCCGGCCTCCCCGCGGGGGAGGGGGGGGAGGGAGGCGACGAACGAAGTGGAGCCTCGGGAGGAGGAGGAGGAGGGGGCAGCTGCCCCCGCCCTCCCCTCGCTCGGCCCTCGGCTTGACCACCTCCAGCAGCGTGGGCGAAAGCGAGTGTGTTGTACCTCGGCGATTTCCGCTCCTATTCGTCGGCCATTACGCCCCGAAAATAGATTCATCTCGCTCTAGGGGAATGGGAGGCGTTTGTGTCGTGGAGAGAACTTGGACCTTCCCTTTGTTGCCCCAATTTCCGTCAACAAGGCAACTGAATAAGCTTCCTTGGTGAGTCAATGGGTGGTTTTTCCGCGTTTGATTAATTCCGACGTACTCCGTTCGCCGCTACCAATTAACTACAGCTCAAAGCTAGGTTTTGAACGGGTCCATTATACCGTTTCACAGCTGCATCAGGATGAAAACTACTCATAAATCACACAAATCCCTTTCCTTCACCACGACCCAGTATAGCGAAGGAATAGGTACGTGAAATATTTTTAGAGTAGTCTGAAGTGCATGATGCATGTATTATATTATCCCTTGCGTGATAGAGATAAAAATATTTAGATAAACTCTACATAATACCCTGCAAGCCACTATAAAGGTCTGCGGCAAGGGGTGAATTCACACCAAACATGCTTTATGTACAATGCTTAAACAGGATTAGTAATTATACTCTGGTCTAAACTTCGCAATTTAAAAAAGAATAAACTGCAGAGCATGAATGCAATAACATGCTGTTAGTTTGGTTAGCTTAAAGTATTTGTACCAACATGCAACTACCTATACCTTTGAAAGTGAATGTATTCTCTGAATGTACGTAATAATATTTCTTTGCTTTATTCAACATGAAATTTGATGTTTATGTCAAACTTTTTGCAATTTCAATAATTAATAACAATGCCAATGTCAATAATTTGAAAGTGGATGTATTTTTCCTTTTTTCCTTATTTAATTTGATGTTTATGTCAATACTTTGAAAGTGGATGCATATTCTGCATGTATGTAATACAGTTTTTTGCTTTATTTAATATGAAATTTGATGTTTATATCACTACATTGAAAGTGGATGTATTTCTGTACGTGTAAATATTGTTTTTTTTTCTTTATTTTATATAAAACTTGATGACTATGTCAAAATTTTGAAAGTGGATGTATAAGAAAATCCCACATTTGTCTCAACGTTTGTGTATATGTAGGTACTCATGCTCCAAAGGAAATTATTCCTAGAGCAAATAAAGTATATATCAATCTATCTAACTATACCTAGCTAACCATTGATACACTTGTATTTATACCACTGGATATAATTACAGCTGTTCATATCCCTAATTGTACGACGAGAGAAGAATATTTTGAATCTGTCAGCTCGACGATCAATTTCTCTAATTTTAAGATCAAGATGCCATGAATAAATATTTCCTTCATTACTATGTAGATAATAACCATCTAGCGGCATGTGACCCTATTATCTTACATGTTTCCAAGTAGTAGTCTAGTTTCATGTCAATCGTGCATGTTTGGAGGAGCGTGGTAGCCTAGTGGGTAGAGCGCTTGGCTACTAATCGGTGTCCTCTCTTCACCCGGGTTCAAATCCGGGACCACCCCGATCAAAAAAAAATCCTCGGTGTGCGAGGTGGCCCAGGGAAAGGAACTGCCCCCCCTACCCTGAATGTGTGAAATTCACACACCTGTCGCTTAGTTCGGGGTGAACTCTACCCTCACCTATCCAAACCAACCTTCGGGTTGAATCACTGAGTGAGTGAGTGTATGTTTGGTGATCGTCACTCCCTGCCACACACCCTCACGGAGGCTTGCAGGGTATTGCGTTGATGTATATTCATTTGTTCAGCACGCACAATGATCCGCCCTCCTCTGCGTGTTTTTCCAGATTTCTTTCTCCTGACAGGAGCTCTCCTCCCTATCGCCACCTCCAACATTCTTATGGCTTGCATCATTCCCATTAATTATGCTTTTTCTTTCTATTATTTTCTTTTTTCTTCTTTCTTTTTATTCCGCCTACGGTTTCCTCTCTTCCCCCCCTTTTCCTCAAGCACAACCCTCAGTCCCGTTTATTTTTCCATCGCAACGCACACCCAAATCTTAAATGCTGCCAAACTAGCCACACACTCTTTCTTGGAAGACAAAAGTTCTCAGAAAAGCGACGATGATAGATCCACACCAATTTGATGCTTACCTATTTGGTTTTTCAAAACTCGATTCACAAGATCTACCCACCAAGACATCCTTATTACCAAACACTTTTATGGTCGTTTGCAGGGTATTATGTAAATTATCTCAGGTGATTGATTGTTCTTTGACGCCAATATTTGTACAAATTAAGGCAATGCAAAAAATGCCTACCATTTTCTATTTGGTCTATCTTTACTTTCTCTGTCTCATTATGTTAACTGCACCCAATTCAAACGAAAGACATACTCCATTATTTTTACTCCGTTTACCAATTCCAATTAAACCTTGAGCTAGTTAGGTTCAGTTTGTGATCTTCCTAACAGTCATTCTAATCTACTCAAATATGGTTTATGCTTAAATTCTTCAAGAAATTATTAACTTATCATCTATATTAGGTCCAGGGGCAGTAAAAATCATGTCTTAAAGTCGGAAAAGTGTTGGGTAGAAACATTAAATGTAACTACGTCCCAATCCATTTATAAAAAAATCTCTTTAAAAAGTAGTTACTTATAACAACAATTCCTACTATAAACTAAGCCTAAATAATATTCAATCAGAGAATGAAAAGCCGCAGTTTCGTTTTAACGGATGAGTTTAGAACACTACAATTCGCACAAAGTGCGGGATGCGTGTGAAAATAACACACCCAGAACATGAGAGACAGTCCAATCCCCGACTTAAAGGGGATGTTCCACTCACAATTTTCCAATACCCAGAAATGCGCACTGGAAGGTGTTTCTATCATAAGGTGCCTCAAGGCACTAGCAGACTCGATCTCAGAATCTTCCAAAAATCATATATCAATCCTACCCAAAATCCTACCTCTCCACTCGTTTACTTAAAGTAAAAAGCATGCAGAAAAATATAATCAACATTATCAACGTGCACCAAACTTATGGGAATATTCGACCACTTATGGGCTGTTTTTATTCAAACAAGATTTATGGAGCATAATGGATGGATAGGGAAACAATATAGATGACAACAGATGCCCAGTGGACTTCACGACAAATGTCAGAGCCAAGAGAGGCGGAAGACTTTCAATGTCGTCTCAAAAAAAAGTTCAATTGTCAGCAAATGCTATGGGCAGTAATACTTCCATCAATACTGCATCAAACAAAATCAAATATCTAACGTAGAATGAATTGAATACCACGGCGTCACCATCATTGAGAACATAACATAGGTGGAACAAATTAGGGAAACAACAAGGGTAGCAAACCATAGATTAGGATTCGTAAAAAGGGTTCTAGGCCAAAGCGATGAGTTTGTACAGAAAGATGCCATTTAACACTTGACAGGCCTCATTTAGAACTTCTAGCATACACCGTGGCCTTGGAATAGGATCAGGTAATAATTTGTAATCTTCTGATTCTGAACATGGGTTCAAGCCTCACCTTAACAATTTTTTTTCTGCGTAAGGCGATGACTAGGGGTAAGGTATTCGGCTACATGTATAAGAGTGCAAGGATCCTGGATCGAGGCTCCCCGCAGGCATACATATTTTTTCTTCTGCATTTTTAGGAGCAGTATGATAAATATATTAGCTTAACCAGTCTATTAAATGAACTAAAATGGGAGTTATTGTCAGATAGTAAGTTGAAATTTAGACTTAATCTCTTAAATAAATTCCAGGACAATATTTTTACCGATGATGTAAAAATATTTTGCGATATCCAACTTACTATGCTAAACTGAACTATACAAATCATCATAAGATTTGACAAATTGATTGCCGAACTCACAGATTCAAAATGCCCTTCTTCCTCGTACAATTACGGATATGAATAGCTGTAAATATATTCAAATGTATAAATGCAACTGTTTCAAAAGATAGCATAAGCAGTTGCATGTTGGTACAAGGACTTTAAGCTAACTCAACTAACAGCATGTTTTTGCATATTTGCTTTGCTATTTTTATCTTTTTTTAAATTGTAATGATTTGACGAGAATTAAATTACTAATCCTTTTTATGCATGATATGTAATGCTTGTTAGGTGTGAACTCAACCCCTGCCACACACCTTTAAGGTGGATTGAGGGTTTGTGTAAATGTAGATTTAGAATATGCCACTATCAAATGGAATACGAACGAGGAAGGTCAGATAGAGGAATTAGAGCGTGTGCAAAGGAGATCCGCTAGATTTGTGAAAGGCCGTTATGATATCTGTATTAGCGTTAGGAATTTAGCAGATGAACTTGTATGGGAATTACTATCAGAATTCATGTTAAAATTTAGGCTAAGCCTTTCAAGTATGTACATTCGAAGCCGATTTGTTTACAGATTACGTTAGATATATATTTGGAACCCCTGCGTATTATGCTAGGTTTCATCAGATAAACAAGATTAGAGAGATAGATTGGCATAACGATAGATTTTAAATTTTTCCCGCGTACGATAAGAGAACACAATAGGCAGCATAACAAGGAAAAGGTAGTTAAGAAATTGTTGGAGTAGTCTGTAGTGCATGATGCATGTTTCAATATTACTAATCTATGCATGCTAGGGAAATGAGGATAAAGGACGAGCAAGAATTGGAGTCGGTGAAAAATCAGTCATGCTTCCTTTCAATGCACCCGAAATGAGTGCTCTCACTCATACTTCATAACACACGATTATCTTTTTCTCCCCAAAGAGAAACGCGGGTGAGATTCCATTCCCGCGTTCTGTAGAGTTGACCCGAACCGAGTCAGACAGAGAGAGAGAGCGTGCATTCCATTGCAAATCGCAGAGGCTTAACCCTTCGGAGGACGAGCATTTAACTTCCGTCTACCTCAGAGGGTGGTGCACGAGGAATCAAACGCGGGCAATCCATTACGCACGCACGCTCACAGCGGAGACGGCGACTCCAAACGGAGCGTGAAAGCAGGCATAATTGCCCGAGCAATAGAGGCGGTGTACGCACAACAGTGTTTCACATGTACGAGGAATAAGATGGCGCAGAGTGGAAACTCAAGCATCAACCGGGCGCCTACACCGTGAGGAACTGGTAAGGAGCTTCCTTGAGTATTTCGCTTTATTGTCATTCTTTATTTTTGAGACCTCGCCAACGACATTCCTCCCTCACGTTGCCACACCCCCTTTAATATCCCCTCCGATTCTCTCCATCGAGTATTTTGTTACGACCACATTTCCCCTCCCCCAACGTCCGAGCCCTTTAGCGGAGTTATGCCAAAGTAGGGGCGCGGGAATTAGTACGACCGGATTCCGTTAGGTGGGGAGAAGGTAGTCCAGTGGGGAGGGGGGAAGTAGTTCCTCCCCCCTACCGCCTCGCCCCAGGAGACGTCCCCACTCCCTATCCTCCAATGGCCATCCATTCCGTCGCGGGCGCAAATCTCGAACACGGAGCGCGCGACACCCCCGAATCCCTCTCCACGAATGACGCAGAAATCCCAGGGGAGGCCGCCGCTGACCCTCCACCCCAAACCTTCCCCAAGGCCCTCCCCTCACCAAGTGTCTCCCGCAGAAGCTGGGTCACCGTGTCAGGAGAAGCACAGACACAGGTGGGTACTTGAGCGCGGAATCAGGGTTGTAACCACTAGGGCTGGCGATACTGCGTTGTGAGATGTACGCTTGACATTGCGTCACAATATTAAAAAGGCAGCTAACGCGATATTACGACATCCACCGATATGCGATATCACCATAAATTTGATATCAACCGATATCAAACCGATATCTCGATATAAAACTATTAATTCGATATCACTGATTACACGCCATATCATGCTTTAAGTAGCGTTTACACGCAGTAGTCAACTGATGCCACACACCCTTGCTATGGCTTGCAGGGTATCGCGTACATGTAGTATGATAGCCGCGAGATGCGCGATATATCGCTATCGCTACTGTTACGATGCGTCTGCACCAACTGCTAAACGATTTATGCTTGCTCAGCGTCGTCATAACAAACAAAATTTCCCCTGCCGTGAAATTTGCAATCGCCCGCATTAGGTTGACACAGATTATGAAATAAACAGATATAAGTCTATGATGGTGGATTTTTGAGCATTTGAGAACGACTTCATGAACTCTGAATACATTAATCTACATCTACATAATACCCTGCAAGCCACCATAAAGGTTTGAGGCAGGTGGTGAATTCTCACCAAACATGTACAACACATCATGTATAAAAAAGGATTAGTAATAATATACTAGCCTAAACTTCACCATTTAAAAAAAGATAAAAATAGCAAATCAAGCATGCAAAAACATGCTGTTAGTTGGGTTACCTTCAAGTCCTCATACCAACATGTAACTACCTATTCTATCCATTGATACACTCGTATTGGATATATTTACGCTATACATATCTCTGATCGTACGAGGGAAAAAGAACATTTTGAATCTCTCCGTTCGGTACTCACTTTCTCTAACTCTGTGATTATGGTCCAGTCTACCATAGTATGTTGGGGTTCGCAAAATATTTTGAACGTCATCACTGAAAATATTATCTTGGAATTTATTTAAGAGATTGTCTTAATTTAAACCTGCGATTTGACAATGATTCCCTTTTTAATTCCTTTAATAGACTGGTTACGCTAATATAGTTATCGTACCGTCCTTTACAAATCTTGCCGATCTCCGCTGCACACGTTCGTATTCCAAATGAGGTCTAACAAGGGTAAAGTAGCTAATTAAACATAAACGTCACATTTGCCCAATACTCTTTTGATGAATCTCAGTTTAGGATTAGCTTTGCCCATAATTCACCTATGTGTTTACCCCAGGAAAGATCATGTTTCAGTCTTATTCCAAGATATTTAATGGATTCCACGTTTGCTAATGCCTTATTATTTATTTTGTAACTGCTAGAAGGAGAACAAGTCTTTTTCCAAAAATTCATTACTACACATTTTTAAAAATTTAATTGTAACTGCCATGTATCATACCATTTTTCAATTGCTTGTAGGCCATCATTCAAGTATACTATATCGTTTCGGGATAGAATTTCCCTGCACATGACTTTGTCATCGTCAAATATGCGAAGCTTACTTTTTACCACCTTATTGATATCATTTATGTACAGAAAGAACAAGAGTGGACCTATCACACTACCTTGTGGGACACCTGAAGTGACTTAAATTGCCGGGGAGGTAACTCCGTCCAAAACAACCCTTTGCACCCGTTCATATAGAAAATTATTTATCCAAGATATAATATTACTGTGTAACCCATAAGATTTTAATATAAAAATTAGTTTGCTATGAGACACCTTGTCAAAAGCTTTCTTGAAATCGAGAAATACAGCATCCACTGGAATTTTATTTTCGCCCGAAGTTAAAATATCGTGGGAACAAAAGGACAAGCTGAGTTTCACGAATACATATAATGCATATTTGTGGTGTGTTTAAATTTTTCTTCTACGTTGGATAAAAATTGGAATTTGTAGGGTGTCTCGCATGATATTAAATGATATTAATCTCACTATGTAGGTAGCATATGTAAACTTTATTGCATGCCCGTAGTGAATGTTTGGTAAATATAACCCCCATCCACACACCCTAGAGGTGCCTTGCAGGGTAGATAATTGATATAGATAGATAATACCTCACCCACATTATCAGATTCATGGCAATACATTTTATGCCAAAGCGAATAGGTACATACCTCGTGGCAGCACGAGATACAAACTCCACGTCGCGCAAAAGTGAATGAGGGCCACAAATTCTTTGAACTTGCCCTTCACTATCGTGGCGGAGGGATATCACCGCAGGAGACCCTATTGGGTGCTTCAAGAGAGGCACGTCACTTTTCCTGCGGGAACTACCAGGAAAGAAGGTCGGTGGCGCTTACGTAGAAGATGACTATTTCTTCTGCCGACGAGACACCACGAACTCACTCAACGCGGAATAAAACGGAAGAGGGCAAAGTGACGGAAGGGGAAAACACTCTGGAGGAGAAATCTCCAGTCTCCACGAAGAAGAAAACACAACAGGACTCCCAAAGGAGGGGGGTGTGCACAGAACACTCAATCCACAGGAGAAAATCACACGAGGAAACTTCAAAATATCACGTGAGGAGGGGAAAGCCACACCACCACTGACGAAGCCAGAGGAACCACTGCTCCAATCCAGGAGCTTCCACAGAGAGAACGGCGAATTTCCAAACGCAATGGTGAGCACGCCCTCCACCGACACTCCCACACGAACCCACACAGACACAAGCGGAACCCCGAAATCCGCTCACGGGAATCGCCCCCGAGCAATAAGCCGCCCCATGCTATCTCCGCGCCGATCTCCCGAGAGGCGATCCGAAAGCCCCGCGCCTCAAAACCCGCGCCTCCGTCAACCTCGGCGGCCCACCCGGGAGAACCAACTACGAGACAGGGCGAGCCAGGAGGAGAGGAAGAGGGAAAAAATACACCGAGAATCGCCGTCGTCTCGCAAGCCGCGATTTGAGCGAGACAGCGCCGGGGTCGGCGGCCGCTTAGGGAGAGAGGTATCCGCTTCCTTGGGTCCGGACTTGAGGACAGCCAACAGTTGGGGATGGCTGTGCCGGGGGGCGAGTGAGAGGGGGCGGGGAGAGATAAGGAACAACAACGGGAAGACCTATAGGCGGAGGGGGGACGGGGTAGGCTTCAACTGAGCAACGCCTCCTCCTTTGCAGGACGAAGGGGAGGGTTAAGTCGGAAAAGGAAGGGGAGACAACAGAGGGGGCACTGGCGTGGTCGGAGGAGGAGGAAGAAAGAGGCGGGATGTGTATAAATGGACATGGGTGCAGGGGGAGGGCGGACACGTTTGGTTCGAGGAGGTGGAAACAGCTCGAAGAGAGGAGGGACAGCAGATCGAGAGAAGTGGGAACCAAAGGAAGAAAAAGAAAGTAAAATAAACTAAGAATTACGTGATGCGTAATCATGGATTCCCCACGAATTAAAAGCTGACGTCGCTATCCCACAGGCCTGCATTCAGCAGGATGTCTTGGATGGGATGCAAATCACGCAATCAAAGACAAAATGATGCACCTACACTCCAAAACTTGAGCCCACTACAACAACCATGCTCGTGAACCAGGTCAGTCGAAACAGGTGGCAGCTGCCCCAACAATGGATGCACTCATATTGAGTCTCAGAACCGGCAATATGAAGTGCTTAGTTGTGCTCTGTCAAAGTTGTATTTCGATAGTTGTTCACTAAGAAAAATAAACAGCTCACTGACTTGTCCTTTCTGAGAAAATATAACTCTCAGATCATCTGGAGCGGAGAAAAGAAGAACGCATCCGAGGTGGAGACGACAGAGAGGAAAGGAAATACCACAAATAAGCAGGATTGCGGTGGGGGTAACGTGGGATATAAAACCAATGGAGGATCACTGGTCGTGGACTATGACCAGGAGCTTACTGCTATGACTTGAATAAAACAGAATGAAAAGTAAAATCAGAAAGGCAAACTGAAATGACAAAAGAGTGAACTCGAAGGAAGTGAATTTATGCGACGGGGAGGAAAAGACTGAGATAAGCCACTTAACTCGTGAAGATAAATGGCTTCCTTCATTGCATTCCTTCCACCACACTGAGACCGGACGATAACAATATTATTAATTGGTGGGAGAATGTAAAAAGCAACCAGGCGTAAGGGATGGAAACAGTAACAGATGAGGCCGAGCGACGGAGAAAAATGGGTTGAATAGGTCGCGGTGGCATTAAAAACTCGTGGATGAGAATGAATGAATTGAGAGAAAGGCAGGATGCAAGGAGTGGGCGGAGGGAAAGGGTGCGTGGAGGGAAGTGGTAGGGCCGGCGGGGTACGGCGGCGCCCGGGATTAGGGGCGGCAGGACTGGGGAAATGTGGGGAGGGGAGTTAAGGAGGATTACGTGGGAGGGAGAGAAGGATTGCTGGCTCCGAAGAGAGGGAAAGGAATCATGTCAAGAGGGAAGAGCGTGCACGGGATGGGACTGACGGATAGACAAGTAGTTTCGCCCAGATGAAATTGGAATCACAAACCCCTTCCGACTCCATTAAACCCTACTGAATGGATCACACACCAAGGAGTAACACAAACTATGAGAGAAATTTGAGGGGGGTTGTACAAACTTATGAAATAATATTCCGAAGAGTGATTGAGTCCATTAAAGAATGGTTGCCACGAAATATTTTCATAATTTCTTCGGTAGAAAATCATAGGGCAAAACGCGAGATTATCTTATAGAAGTGACACACAATCAGACAGAATTACTATTTTTCTCATTCGAAATTAAACCGAAATGAACCAGGGACCCCAGCAAACTCCACAAACCAAGCAGGATGTATTAAAAATGGGAAATATGTAGTTTTAATACCTCATATTTCACAAATAAATGAAAATAGCACATTTCCAATCGCGACCTGAGGCAATGGGAAAGAGGTTGGGACGACACAGAGAAAATGGTTAACTTTTTTTCCGTAGAAAATAACTTAGCATCAATGGATAGGCGGGAGTTGGATCAAAAGCCAAGCAAAGAAAGGAAGGAGAGGGCGGGGTGACTCGGTATGGGGTGAGTAGGGGGATATATGAAACGGAAAGAGAGGACGAGAAAGAGGGGGAGTTGGATTTTCGGCTGTACATAGTCAGCACCGGGGAACAGGCTTACACCGCATGAACCGGATGGCAAAATAGAGCAAGAGGGAGGCGTGGGAGGGGAGCGAAGAGGGAGACTCAATCGAGCAGAGGAAAATAAAACGAGGACTACCTCTCCTTCTCGTGACTAGCAGGGCTTATTTCCTAAACGGGCTTTTTCGGGCAGGCACAGGTAGATGTTCCGTGTACATACTGCCAAAGTTCAAAGGTGAAGGAAGTACACCATTCATTCAGATTCACAGCAGGCTTTTGAACATTCCACGTATCTATAAAACACTTGTAGGAATCATAAATGCTTTGAACAAAGTGTATAGCAACAATTTATGCCTGCTCTAAGTCCATGCGCAACTTCTTACCGAAAAAATGCTAATTCTTCTCCTCTATCTTTCTTGTTTCTTTATAATTCTCTTCTACCAGCAAGCTTTAATATCTCTCCCTCTCTTGATACATACCCTACACACTTTTTCCAGACCGTTATAAGTATTGCCCTCAACGAATATCCAATTTTCCCAGTGTCAATGGATCACTTCCCTGTATACCAGCCTTCCTGGTTTTCATTTGATTGCCATCATCATCGGCCAACAATCCTAGGATTGTTTTGACGCAGCCCTCCACTAGATTCTTCTATCGGCCCACCACTTCATATTTAACGTTATTCCTCTCTTTCACATCCTTCACAACTGGCACCATTTTGAAGGATATAAAAGAGAAATTTGATTGTCATAAAATTATTTAATCGTCGTAGCCAATTATCCTCTCGTATTGAGGTCAACACATTTAAAACCATCTTAATTTAACTTTAAAGACACCATTAATGAACTCCGATAGGCATAGCTACTACACTCTATTATCACATGCCACCACACAAGCACACTATTGGCTTGTGACAGAGAGAGGTAAGTCAACAGCCGAGAGGTTCCATGATAAAGACTGCAGGAAGAAAATTAATACATGCGAGACCAAATTTTGTGGGCAATGTTGGGCGTTTCATGCATCTCGACGGTGAATTGCACGAGGAGAACTACACCTTCCAATATTCCGAATCGGCATCTCCTTCGACGAGAGAGGAGACAAAACCCGAGAGTCTTAGTCGAATGCAAATCGACGTTAAAACTCGGGAACAGGCTTACACCGCCTATTCCCGGGTTTTCTTGGTATCCTTCGCAATGTCTAAGCGAGAAAGCAAAGGAGAGCCTAACAAAGTATGGGAAAAAACGGCCTTGAGGCGCACAGCCACGAATAAATGCGAGTGTTTGGTGGTGTGATTTTTCACACCGCAAAGTCTATTATACACTCGGGAAGCGCGGCGAGGAACAGTGCGATTCGTCGACGACTCTCACCTCGGATGTCTGTTTCGATTACACGCGAATCGGAAGCTCTAGGAGATTCCTGTTGGGGAAGATCGAAATAAGGGGTGTTCGGATCGAAAAAGAGGGGAGGTGGATCGAAAAAATGTAAAGATTTCTCGAAAACCTTCGGGTTTTCCTTCATTTTGCTCAAGTGGTTTCTCCACGGCATAACATGTATTCCTGCCATTTATCCCTCCTACGGAAGGATAGGGGATCGCGTTGGTGATGGGATTAGAACAAAGTCCCTTACCCCATACCCTTGACTCGCAGGGTATTGCGTAGACGTAGGGCAGTATTCAGAATCTCAACTCCAGTCTCGCTTCCACTGCTTATGTCCTAAAACCTCCACTTCGAGAGGTGTGCACATTCCCCTGAAAATTTGGTAATTACCGCACTGTATACCGCTTCGAACCATATCAGAGAGACTCTGCATACCCTTTCGAACTCGCAATAGAGATTTTTTGGCGTAAGCAGAAGATGTGAGACTGTAGTTGAGATTCTGGGCCATATTCAGAATCTCAACTCAGTTCCTAGCGTCATGCTGATAAGTAATACCACCTTTGCGGGTAGAAACTGTATCCCAATTTGACTCGATGCAGAGATTTTATAACGCAAACAGTCAACGCGAGACTCTAGTAGAGATTCAAAATATATGGCCCGTAGGCCAGTGTCTTTCCACCCCGGATTCGAGTCTCGGCAGAGGTCCAGATTTCACCGTAGAAACTAGTCACTACGTGGGTGTTGTGTTGAGAGCACATCATGCCGTCCGTCGGATGCGTCTTAAAAACACTTGACTCCCTTGGTGCCTTTCGTTAACAATGCCTACACAGGGTTACTCCCACAACGTCACAACCACGCTCAATTGATTTCAAATTATTCCCGGATTCCCCATTCGAAATCATTCCATATCCAGAGTACACCAAGCAAGGCTCCATAACGGTACGTGGAATGTCGAAGAGGGTAAATCGTTACCAATAATACATTACCTGCATGTTTGGTGATGAATTTTTGATGGTGATAACACATGAACTAATGCATACGTTACGACGTATTGAGAAAAAGGTGCCAGAGACGATTGGTGATTACGAAGTAGCATAACATTATTTAATAGCTGGTGGTTTTAGGCTTAACTTTATGGAACCTATTCATGATTGAAATGAAAACTTAACTTTGCAGTCCCACGTAAATTTACTAACGAACGACCCGGGTTTCGACATCCAACGGCATCATAAGGTGATATCAGCCAGATGCAGACGTTGGACATGGAAACCCGAGTCGTTCGTAAGTAAATTTATGTGGAGCTACAAACTAAGTTTTCATTTCAATTATGTAATAGGAAAGGGATTTGTTTAAATTATATCAAGCGTGCTTAAACCTCGGTTAGGCACGTAAGGGCGCAGTTAACAAGAATAATTAGAGCTGGAATAGTTTTCCGAACGAACTACAATAATTAATACCTCATTTTTCGGTCGCCTTCCCCAATAACAACAATGAGGGAGAGAGGAGAGGTCAGGGGTGAATGAAATGACCCTGCTGAGAATCATCAGGGAGGATGCATGGCCCGAAGTGGGGAGGGGGGGGGGAAGGAATAAGAATGCAGTTGAGGGGGTGGGGGCAGAGGGCGATCGTGCAGGGAGGGAGAATCGATGCGTGCAAGGAGAGCAGGGTTGAAGGACGGGGAAGGGAGGCGTGGTGTAAGGGGGCGGGGGGGTCATATTGGGGGGGTGGGCGGGGGAGGAGGGAGGTGAATGATGGGAATTCGGCAGAGGGGTGGTGTGGGAAGGATCCTGCCTCCTCTCTAAATATAGCCGGGGGGAGGGGGTGGACGCACCCACAAATCAAGTGGAACGTGGGCGGTTCCACGAACGCCCTCCTCTCCGGAGCCAAGTTCCACCTAGGCACGTAAACCATTAGACGTCGACCATAAATGACGTCACTCGCGAGTTGGAGGAAGGAACCGGTGCGATAACCTGGGCCCGTTTCTTACAGGCGTGAGCCAATTCAAAAGTCAACTCGATTTTCTCATAGCTCGCTGGTGACGTTTTAACAGCTGATTTTTTGCACCCTGTCGGCACTCCACGGCGAGTGAATGGCATAACTCGTATTTTAACGAGTGAAAATCGACTCGTAGTTACGAGAGCTTGCCCAGAGAGAACGATAATCAAATTCCAATGCGATCAAAATGATAATAAGAGCGGCATAACAATATCCCTTTTCAAAAAGCCTGGGACAGAAATTTAGACAGTCGCGAATGTTTTAGAGGTCAAACAAATCTTTAATATTCCCTAAATCTATATCTACTGATCATCCTACAAGCCACCTGGAGGGCGTATGGCAGAGGGTTCCTACTCATATTCATGAGGAACATGCAGGCTCCTCACGGGCTCCCGTGGAGAAGGACATCCAATTGGCAAATCCCGAGCTTTCTTCATTATGAGGCATTAAAAACTAATACTTCATCATCGAAGAGAAACTAGCCCGAGTTACTCAATGGACCGTTAGTTTTTTCACAGCGACCGCGTGAGAGGTTTGAGATGCCTTTCTGAATTCAAAGGCATGCCTCTTTCTCTTTTTATTCCACAAGCAAGGGGAGCTGAGTACGTCATGTTCAAGGTGATGTCGTATACTGCATTTCTTCAGCGTTAAACCGAATTATTCGGGCCGCGAATTTGATCATCCGACTCATGACATCCCACTTATCCCAAACAAGATAATCTCTCTCGGATGGTATCATTTCGAACATCTGCAATGTTGGAATACAAATGTATATTTGGGCAGCAATCGTTTCCCCTTAGAGACTTACAGCTCAGGTATTGCCAAAGACACGCTCTTTGACGTGCATTCACCATCTTTCAGTAGCAATCAATTCTAGTAGCAGTATTATTGGGAATTCATAGTCTCTCTCTGCTAAGAGAATATTGCACCGTCTAACCTAACTTATTCCTAAACTAAATCCAAAGACAGCCACGACATCCATTCTGAATTCGGGAGTCGAACCCGCGAACTTCGCGTTTCCAGAACGGTGCGTTACACATGTGGCTGGATCTAGGCGGTATTTTATTAAATTGGTTTTTAATTCAATGCATTTCAATATTGAAATTTCAATATTTAAAATTGGGTACTGGATATCGGCCCGTTACATAAAATATATGAATACCGAACTTTGGCTAACGACAATTAAATAAAATATAAATCAATTTATAATATTGAAAGAGGAAAAATTCAAAAAGTTCTAAATCAAACACTGCTGATCCAGGAAGTCAATATCGAATACAGTTACGTGCACCTTAAAACGCTTGTAGTCATTCTCTTACTTGAGTCTCCCTTTAGCAGAGGCGGAAACATTTAAATTTACACTCCTAACTCCCACTCCAGAAAACGCGCAGATTCTGATGCTCTGTGCCACCGATTAGGGTTTTATTCCTTTCCCAATGTGATGTCTTAGATATCGTCTCGTGTAATTTGTTTTATTCGTAGCCACTTTTGTAGCCACTCATCAGCACAGAATAAATATTTACAGTAGCTACACGTATTTTGTATCATGCTGCTACTAGGGACTATACAACCACAGGGAATTACAGCACAAAACATAAAGAAGCAATATTTTGATACAGCAATATAAAATACTGGAATGCTGAAAGTCCCAAAAATCCAAGAATACTTCACGGCTTTGACATTTTCAAGAACTAGACGTCGCGTGTGGCAAAATATCCTGTCAGCCAAAACGTATGTACAAACTTCATCCTCAATGATCAAGTCGACCTCTAAAGTCGATTCAGGGTTCTTCAAGCAGAAGCGATGGCAACCTCTAACTAGGTATTACTTTTAAAACTGTTTCTGCCTGTATTCAATCTTAGACAAAGTCATTAAGAACCAATTTCTTCAGGGAAATACAAAAGTTATGAAGCAGAGATTGTAGCAATGACTGCTACGTTTTTCATGATGCCGTCAGGAAAATGTAATTAAGTTCATCATCTCGTCACTTACACAAAGGTAATAATTACGAACGCTCAGAGGATGCGAATAATTATCTCAAAGCTAAATTACAAGACATGGAATACCGTTAGTGTCATTTTCATGGCTTCAAAAATTTCTTCCAGCCATTTCAAAGATATTTTTTATCAGACAGTAAGTATTACCGACTAGCTTATCTTCGTTTGCGCACTGCCTCTTAAAGAAAAGTCTGTAATCAAAGAAACTCATTCAATAAAAATTTTCATTTGTTTTCAGGCCGCAAATGATATCCATTTCGAGCATAGCACGTCCCTTCTACCTCTACATCTACATAATACCCTGAAAGCCACCATAAAGGTGTGTGGCAGGGGGTGAATTCTTACCAAACATGCACTACATATCATGCATAAAAAAAGGATTAGCACTTGTATAGGCACTGTTCAAAACTACGCTATTTAAAAAAAGATAAAAATAGCAAAACATACATGCAAAAACATGCCGTTAGTTGGGTTAGCTATAAGTCTTTATACCCTTCGGCCTCAACACGCCGCTGGGGATGCTTCTCCCCCTCCTCATAGAAAATATGCAAGTCGGTGAATAGAATCACTTTTAGTCGATACGTCACAATACCTCAAGTCTTCCACAGTTCCAGAACGAAGACTTTTCTGTCAGTAGGTATTCGATCGGGGAAAAATGATAAGACACAAGCCTAAGAAGGGCACAATGACGACTCCAAGAAACCACACGTATGTGCTATTCACCCAAATCTCCGCCACGGGAACTTCGTATTGCCGGGAGCACATTCGTAGTGCAGCATCCAATAGTTTTCATTGCTAAATCAAACCAGAGAAGTGCTAGAGGACGCATCTTTAATTATTCTTTCAGGAGCTTCGCAGAATCGGTAGTTTGATGAGGGGAAAAATTAATAACAAATGATGCAGTGCTGTCAAATCAGGGCAAACATACTCATTCAAGGATTTCGAAATAGCTGTGAAAACCCTTAAGGAAGTTACCCGCTGATATGCATAATAACAGAATTTCCAAAGAGGAAATAATCATGCACCTTGTCCGGAAATCGGACCCGGAACCCTCTAATTTACGATCAGATCCTTTAAGCAGTTAATCTACCAAGGCGTCCTTCTTTCCTTCAGATTTCCAGAAGATTTAGAGGAGAATGCCTAGGTATATTAGCTGATTTAAGCATCTGCCTTGAAATTCGGCAGTTCCGGTTTAAAGTCCCGCTCAACATCAATGACTTATCTATGTGGATACTCAGCTATTAAACACACTATTTTAATCACAGAACTCGCTTGCCAACTCTTATATTTTTTATAAATAATTACACCTTTCTAAACTGCATAACATAATATGCACAGATAAGATAATTTAATATGTCAAGTTAAATCTGGCTTTATTCCTCTTCATAATTTGTCTTTTCCTTGAATTCCCGGGTTCTGTGCCTCCCAATGAGCACTCCGCACCACCTGGTCGTTTAACTTTATTTTCGAGCAATTTTAATTGCATGACTTTTTTCGTGCTATTTTTTGTGGAATTCTGTAAAATGGGATACAACTGGATAAAACAAGGCGATGCTGAAATTTCTCAAAAACATGAAATTCTTATCTTAAAATATCCTTCATTTTTATTGCGGATAGTAAATATTAGCTCGACCAGCAAAGCTGCGCTCGATTCAGCGACCTTTGCTTGCTCCACAGGGTATCCTTTGAATGCATCCAATGACTACGCTTTCATGGAAGCCTCTCTGCTCGACGATTTCCTCAACTTTAACTCTATTTTCATTAGAATGAGAAATCGGTTCACTCCACAGAGAGGAGATCTTACCTCCCTCTTCGAGGACCGCGCCATCCAAACTCGAATAAGCCACTGAGGCAAGCGTAAGACGCGCTTTGTCACACACATAGCAAGCACTCCCTAGCTGAATGAAAACTAGAGGCCCCTGAATCCCGTTCAGGATGAAGCTTGCGGCGCACGAGCAGCGCCGATTATGACTCCACAAAGGGGTTTATTGCGCGCGAAAAGGTCGCTAGAACTCTCTCGAGGAATTCCCAATGGAGTTTATGCATGAAATCACACCTTTAAGAAAATCGCAACTTGCTGAATAAGCAGGATAGAGACCACCGCATTGATTGCGTGACTAGCAAAACGACCAACATTTCTATTTGGAGAAATACCAAAACTTGATTTTTTTAAATGTTATACGTATTTTAAAGTGGATTCACAGTTTACCGGGATATGTGGATACATCTATTTCAATATTCATAACCAAGTCTCACCTACAGCATTGAATTTCAATCCTTATATCGAAAGCCTTCTCCAAATTTACAAATGCAACGAATGACGGTAAGTTCTTTCCTATTCCCTCCTCTATAGTAGCCTAAGAAAAAAAATTGCTTCTCTTGTACCCTTGCTGTATCAGAATCCAAACTGATCTCGATCTGGGAACTCGCTCCATTTTTTTCCTCCATTTTTCTGTAGATGATCATTAATCATAAGAGTTCTTTAGATCTTTTTCCTTCATTTTCATATCTCTTGTCAATCTCATTTTACGACTTATTTCATTTATTATTCTCTTGTAGTACAGTTTCCCTTCTTCAGTTTTTGCATTTTAGTATTTTCTTCTGTCTTCTATCAGGTTTACGAATTTATTTGTGATCCATTGCCTTTTTATGGCTTCTTTTCTTCCAAGAATTTCTTTTGCACCTTACTGCAATCCGTTTTTTAGGTTTACTTATCCCTCCTCCACTGATTTCTTAGTCAGGTCCTTTTCCATTGCTTTCTAAAAGGACTGCCGATGTAAAGTTTCCTTCAATATTTCTACTAGCAATATTATCTTTATTGTTTCCAACAGTTTCAGATGGCAATTTTTCATCATAAGTTGTGGTCTCTATCGATATCTGACACTGGGTAGTTTTGTAGTCCTTCACCTGGTTTCTGAATATCTGCTTCACTAAAATATCAAATAGAAATCCTCTTTTATCTCCTAGCATTTACCATATACATCCTCTACGGTGCTGGTTTTAAAACAACATGTTTTAAAACCACCCAAGCACTAATCTTAGTGTGTGCATTAAATTAGAAGTCTTTTTTCTCATTCCAATTTCCCAACTCCTACTTGTTTTATTACTTCCGTGATGTTATCATAGGCGTCTTCCACTTCTACATCTCCGTAGCCTGGCGTAGAAATGTAAACCTGAACGACTTTTTGTAAGTTTTCTCTCGATCTTCACCATTACTTCCATCCCACTTTACCGCAGGAAGCTTTTCACACGCATTCCCGCAGTTTTTCTGAGAATTATACCCCCTCCATCGTTACCATTCAGTGATCCGGTGTGAATAATCCTGTAACTTCCACTCTAAAAGTCTCCTTCTTCAGGTCACCTCATCTCACTGATTCCAAATATGTTTAGATCCATTTCCAAGTTCTCCAATTTTCCTTAGTCCCGAAGCGATCTTGAGTGTCATGCAATCTACCGACATCAGTATGGATTTTGACAGGCATTAGGTGTCCAATCATAAAAAAGCTATGGAGAACACAAATATAAACAGTAGACGCGCTCAGTGGCTTTAAGCTCAGCCCCGAGGAACTTTCAATACAAGTGATGGAAATCAGCAAGAATGGGGGCGTTTACTCGGAACCGAAATCGCAATTTTGTTCACGAAATTGTTAGATGGAAACAAAAAAAGACATTTAGTGAAAAAATGAATCTTCTAACCACAACCATTCACTCATAAATCAAAAATTAAAATAAGCAAAAGTTGACGCCCACCGAAAATGCTGCTGTGATAACATTGACGTCATTTTCCTCCCGTCCTTGGCTGCTTTCAGGGGAGGGGGAAGGGAGTGGAGGGGGGTTCTCGGAAGGTCTGCTCGCACAGATGCTGTCGAAATCGCTCCAATTGGCCGAGTCAGCTGTGTCCCCCCCTTTGCGATAAGGCGAAGTAGCTTCGCGGGCTCAGTTGTGATTGGACGAAGTAGATATACGTCAGAGGTTGCACCACACCCACTTTTCCGAAAGGGTTAAAAACATCAGTTTTTCGACGCCTATAACTCGGGAAATAATTGTCGGATCAGAAAACGGAAAAATACGGGTCCTTTTATTTTACAAACTCTATCAGATTCGGCAATAAAAAAAATATGGTAAACGACCCCATTCTTTGAAGAACTTGGTAAATGATAACTTGCGCATGAACTATTGGCTTGGTTGAGCTGATAGAGGAACTCGGTGACTTGAAGCTCAGCCCCGAGACATTAACGGCTTTATCATCATCACCATCATCATTGGTCAACAATCCTAGGATTGGTTTGACGCAGCCCTCCACTCGATTCTTCTATCGGCCAACCTTTTCATTGTGACGTAATTCTTCTCTTTTACATCCTTCACTACCTGTTCCATGTATCTCATACGAGGCCTGCCTTTTCCAATCTTCCCGTTCACTTTTCCCTCGACGATAGTTTTCATCAGGCCATCGTGTCTCAAGATATGGCCGATTAAGTTGTCCCTTCTTCTTTTTAAGTTGTCAGCAGATTTCTTTTTTCTCCTACTCTTCTTAGGACTTCCTCGTTACTTAATTAACGGCTTATATTCCAATATATGGTATCTTGCCTCATACAAGTCACGTAAGATAGGTATATATGGGCAGGGCCGGCTAAAGACAAAATGTTTACCCGGGCGAGAGATTATTCCGATGCCCCTCCCCTCCCTCCCCACTTGTCAAACCCTGAACCCTGTTGTAACACAGATGAACCAGTAAAACGTAATAGTAAAAATTAGGAAGTAAAAAAAGTCGTAAATTAGCTTGTTGGACAGTAAGCTGTCAATCCCCGAATTAAAAAAAGCGTTTTCAATTCCCACGGCCCTTCCAACGAGGCGCCCCGGGCAGCGGCCCGGGCCCTTATATGGGAGAATAGGTATATCTTGCCACATATAAGTCACGTATAATAAGGTACATATTTTTTCTACAGTAGTATTTCAATTACTTATAAATTTTTGCATACATTATTCCTGTAGTCAAAATGACTAGAGACTGCTTCTGAGCCAATATAATAGGTACTTATTTACCCAATTTACATTATCAAGCCAATTTCCTTCAGCGCAACATCAAAAATGGAAACTCAGATCCTAACTACAATCATAATAAATCTTTAATTGCTTGAATGAGAGAGAAGAGACAATATCATGCCATGATTCCCCTGTTTTTCCTCATCCAAGCAGGTCAAATCAAAAGCCGTTCGCCTTAGCCTGGGTGACACAAAGGTCGCGTATTCGAATCCCGCGTCGGGGATGGATGTTGACTATGTCTTAGGATTAAGATTTTTGGCTTAATGGCGCGATATTAAGTCCCATGGGAACAGCTAAAAAACAAAACTACTTTCATGAAAATCACTCATTTGTAAAATCCCTTTATCCCTGACGGAAATCGAAGCATTCAAGATGAGTCATATTGCAGCCACCGGAAACGAAATCCTGCTGTATGTAGCCTAGGTTTTACACACAGTGACTTAGCAACAAGCAATTTTCAAAAACAATTCGATGCAAGGGGAATATTTAGAAATATGTATTTAAACATAAGTAATATTGGTCATTTAAGTAAAGAGTAATGATAAAATAAAAAGTATTAGGCAACCATAACTTTATAATAAAAAAAGAACGGGTATCAAATCGGCTCCACTTTCTCATCGGAACTGGTAAATATGCTACATTTCCAATCTCTACCGGTCTGTGGCCACCTTACATACCATTGATCGTATGTTAAGTATACTGAGCCAAAAACAACAAAAGAAACATGCAGATGCATTCCTGAAAGGGTTGGAATCTCCACAAGCGCACTTGCCGGAAGCTCAACAGAGAAAGACTCCGAAGAGGACTGGAGAAGAAGCGTTTCTTAAAGGATGAGTATACATCTACATCTAAGTAATACCTCGCAAGCCACCATGAGGGTGAGAGGCAGGGGGTGAAGATCACCAAACATGCACTACTGACATGCAACTAGGATAATACATGGAAGCATACTAGATAATAGGGCCACATACAGCTAGATGGTTATTATCTACACAGTAATAAAGGGATTGGTTGTTAATACATGCATCATGCAAAGCAGACTACTATAACAATGTTTCTTATAATGAAGTATGTTATCGACCACTTTATTCATGTAGAAATGGATAAGTTGTCTGGAGTTGTTTGGTCGTTAAAACCAAACAACTCCAGACAACTTATCCATTTCTACATAACAATGTTTCACCTACCCATCCCTTTGCTATGCTGCCTATTGTGCTCTCTTATGGTACGCGGAAAAAATGACATTTTAAATCTATTGGTACGACAATCTATCACTTTAATCTTGTTAATTTCATCAAACCTAGCATAATACGCGGGGTTTTTAATATATAATAATATATCTAACGTCATCTGTAAACAAATCAGCTTGGAATTTAATTAAAAGGTTTAACCTAAATTTTAACCTACGTTCTGATACTAATCCCTATCCTAGTCCTTGTATTAAACTCGTAATACTAATCAAATCATCATAACGGTCTTCAACAAATCTAGCTGATCTCCTTTCCACACGCTCTACCGTTCTATTATAAGGAGCAAATCCACATACGATCCAATACGATCTCCCCGACTTCTATCCCACTCGACTTCACTCCGATATCGACTATCGCAACTCCGAAATCGAACACGTGACGGGAGGCTAAACTCAGTCGTAAAACAAAGCATCCGAACGGAAGAACTCGGCACCAAGGTCATGACTATTGACCACGATCTTACCGCTATTGACCACCCCAAACTCCTCTCCTCACTGGCTACTGAAGGCATCAGGCCCGAATGCGGATAGGAAGGTCAGGAACGATCTCTCCTTAGTACTCCTACTTCCCACACGTGTGATTGACAATGAAGCACCGCGGGCGATGCATGCACCGCCGGAAAGGATGGCGAGCGGAAATGACCTGCAGAGAATCCCTCGGATAAAAAAGGGCTGAGTGGAACGTTAACATCGGCAATGTGTTTTATTTCTCCGATTTTAATGATAAAATCGTAGTGAACAGATTTCAGAAACGCCGACAGAGGTAGCCAGGTCAGTCATATGCAGAATTGGGTACACAAAGGTCGCGGGTTCAAATCCATCGTGGAATGTTCTGCTTGTCTTAGAATTAAGAACTTAGGTTAGATTGCTCGATATAATCTCAGCCGTAGGAGCACGTAAATACGAAAGTCTACTGTCATTTCGGAAACGGCGGCCTGATCAACATTACGAAGAAAACCACTTTCTCTAAAGGATCTTACAACGATAATTCAATACCCATCGTCAGACTGTGACTTAAATGTCTCATGCAAAAGATTCACCGATTTAAGCTCCTCCGGAATAAAAAAAAACGGAAATTCAAACGTGCATATGAATATTTTTAAAACTCCTAATACTTCTTGCTGCCGAAATTATTAGCATACTTGAGTAAATCAAATCCAAAATTTCGTACCTCACTCACTCAGTGATTCAACCCCAAGGTTGGTTTGGATAGGTGAGGGTAGAGCTCATCCCGAACTAAGACAGGGTGTCCACTAAAGTCAAAATATTAAATTCAAGCATAATTCAAGGTTTTCAAGGCTAAATTTATCAAAATGTCCAGGCTAATATATCGTGGTTCTTGTACGAGTCAAAAGTGATGTTTTTCAAGTTCTATGTAGAATATGGATTTTTCGTAGTTCAACCCATAGCATAATATAGATAAAGTAATTAAATAAGAAATAATTGATAAATTAAAGTAATTAAATATGTAGTTTTATTGGTAGTAAGAGACTCTCTTTGTTGTTTGGGAAAGATAAACTACTTTTTGATTAAACACCCTCTTTCTAAATTAGCATTTCAATGAGAAATTACAAATTCTTCTACAAGAGGAACATAAAGAACCCACTGGCTAAAGTCTTCGGCATTCAACCACTGTTCTTGGAATGATGATTTTCTAAGTTAATATTTTTTGCCATGCTTTTCTATTTTAAGTCTCAAAGCCTCAATTTTCTGTTCACTCAGAATCAGAATGTAACATTTTTGTACCGGTAGACTATATAGAAAAAAGTGAATTCATAACAATCTTTAGTATCCTACACCATCTTTTTCTAATAAAAATGAATGTAATAAAAATCCTAATTCAAGTAAGCGCATCCTGAATATATCTAACAAACATCAGCAATTAGATTTCTCAAAAAATTATAGAAAGGTTTGTAAAAAATATATTGCAAAGCCTACCAGAAAGCCAACTACATTGTACTTACAGTAAAGTATCCGATCACATCAAATGTGCAGTAAAAGAAACATTATAAGTTCATTTTCATTAATAAAGGAATTATTTTCCAATTATTAATCAAATCCTTAAATGCTTTCAAATTCTTTTTTAGAAACAAAAAAAAATTTAATGCGACCAAGAGATCCCATTTATGGAATATCTGGGGATTCCATTTTTAAGACGAAAAAATTATTATAGAATATTTCAAGCTGCTAAACTAGTAATTTTGCAATGTCTTATTAATAATAACCTTTAAAGTGAAATTTGAGAATTTTCTACTCCTAAGAAGGGGTTGTCTGATCTTGAAATGAAATTAGCCTTTCTTCATGCTACTATAAACAAAATTTAAAAAAAGTCTCGGATTTTCTCTCCAAATTGGCCTGGGTTTGCAAGAAAAAAGTAGAATGACATGTGGGAAGAATGTATTCTCCTAAATCAGGTAAGCCGACAATAGCAGAGTGGAGTAGTGGACTACAGGTAATGAAGTTCGATTCTTATCGCTGTTTAAAATTTTTCTTTCAGCCATTGAATCAAAAAGTTTATCATCCTTCATTTCCAACCTTTTTGTGTGGATACTGACTTTTTTGTACTTCTATCTTTTAAACTACCTACATTTACAAATGCGTCACTAAAAATACATTGTAAAGTTAACATAATGATTAGACGATTTAATTCTGCAATAAAAAATTTTTCCAATCCTTTCACTTACGCCAAATTTTATTATTTTTTCATTATAAATTCACATGAAATTTCTGATAATCTCTTTTTTTTTAACTGCCTACAAGCATTACCCTAGGAATACAGCATAGCCTGTATTCCTAGGCAGTGTTAAGGATCGAACTCGTGACCTGCAGTACACTAGTCCTCATTTTTAGCAACTACGCTATCATAGGTTCACGGGAATCTGGCGGATGTAGGCGACCCGCGTGACATTCGGCTTTATTTTTCTTCTCGCGCATCCGTGCCTATGGAGAAAAAAGTCCCGACGATTATTTTTTTATTTTGATTTTCTGGCACGAAAAAAATCTTTTTCTCATTTCGTGACCAAGTTACACAATCTCTCCTTGTTAGTATCTACCATACGTACATTCCATTCGCGCGGCGCATCGATCACTAAGCCGCGAAATTTTAAAATCTCCGATCCGAATCTGAATTTTTACTGTCTTCGGATATGATTTCAGTAGCGAATTAAATGAAAGACCCGTGGTTCCGACCCGACCATCCTTAATTTATTAATGGTACATTTGTAAATCTAATTTAAACAACAAAAGTATCATAAAGTGAGTATTCACATGTACTGGTTTGAAATTGAAGATAATAACATTTTCGATGCAATGACTGAATGACTACACTAGCTCTCGTTGTACGCCTGATCCCGGCGAATGTAGGCTACCCGCGTGACATCCTACGTATTTTTTTCCCGCGATACCGGGGTAATGGGGGAAAAAAGTCATATTTATTTATTTTGCTTTTAGTTGCACGGGAACATTTTCATCTAATTGCGTGACCTTAGTTACACATCCTCTTCTTGTCAATATCTACCGCACCTACATTCCATTCACGGGGCACTTCGATCGCTAAGCCGCGAAAATTAAAAATCTACGATCCGGATCCGATTTTATTCCGTGTCTTTGGATCCGGAACCGAGTAAAATGAAAGATCCGTGGATCTTTGGATCCGACGGATCCAATCCGGCCATCATTACACGTTAGGCATATGTTTGCGTATCATGGGCTTAGTCCGATGTGCAATGAATGAGAACAAATGGTACTTGACGTGACGCTGAAGGCATCCGTTCGACAGTCGAACAGTTGAACGTCTCCGATCCACACAGCGCTGACAATACATTGAGCCTAACTACTTTTCGTTTATTTATTCATTCATACCAACGGCAAATCCATATCTTAAAGTCATCGTTATTTATCCTGTTTATAAAATAAGGATTTTTTGTCTTGAATTAAGAATTTTTAAAATTCCCGACTAAGACCAGAAAATCACGAATAATCCACGAACAATTCCCTGCACTGAAAATTCACGAATAATTCCCGATTTTCCAGGTTTTCCCGGTCAGTGGACACCCTGTAAGACACAGGCGTGTGAATTACACACATTGAGGGTAGGGGGGGCCAGATCATTTCCCTGGGCCACCTCGAACTCCGAGGATTTTTCGTTTATGTATGTCCAAAGGCTTAACCCGGTTTTGAACCCGGGACCCTTCGATCAGTAGCTCAGCGCTCTACCCACTAGGCCACCACGCTCCCTTATAATCTCGTACCTATTTGATGAAAATTGAACAGTTAACGTATTTTATTTACAAGAATCGCGAGAACGTCCAATAATAACCAAGGCACCACACAGAGCAAATAAATGGGATTAAATGCCAGATTTCGGGAAAAATCGTTACTGTGATTAACATCCACTTTTAAACTTTTACTTATTATAGAAATAGATCGAATGAAAATACAATAACTAATTCGATGGTTTCACGCTCTACTTGGTGAAACTTCATGTTTAACAAAAAAACAAACACTAAAATTCATGATTCTATTACTACACAACCAGTTTCGTCGAATAGTCGACATCCTCAAGTGTTAATTCACGACTGAAGATGTCGACCATTCGACGAAATCGGTCAGTTTTGATAAAATCGTGAATTTTACAATTTTTTTGTTTTTCTACAATACCTAATGTCGTCATTTACACTCATTCCGTAAATTACAAAAAAAATAGCCCAAGGACTGGTAAATAAAACATTTGCGACTTGTGGGACGCAGTCTTTCGTCATCGCAAAGTACCTCGACCTTTATTAATCCCATATTTTAAACTGAGATACATTAATAACACATGTCTGAGAGACAGGCCCATTTACCACGCCCTCTAACAAATTCAAGATATGAGAACTAGCCGCTAAAACCTTGACGCAGTTATCCGATTCTTACGACCTCTTATGACAATCAAAATGAATTCATCATCATCAAGGTTCCGGTTATGCCAGACAGTGCAATACAACCTGGAAAACTCTGAACCGAATTACAGCTACCGCCCACTACTCCACTGTTAATTATCAGTACATCCTCCGAGAGGAAACAAGATAGGTATTTTGATGGACTTATTTTTGTTAACTAGTTTTCCATGCTAAATATTTTCTTAAATTTACATTCTATCACGAAGCTCCATGTTTCTATTGAGTAGATAAATTTTTGTCTATAGCTTTCAAGCACCATTTCAGGGCGCAACTTCATGAGCAATGCTCAACTACTCCTGAGATTCTTCCTGCAATGGTGGAAAGCTAGAGACAAAACATTTATCTACACAAAAGAAACCCGGAATCTAGAGACAGAATGAGGTACATGAGCTAATTTTCATAAATTATTTCCAGTCAATTCATGTCAAGCAATCCTATTGTTAGCAGATAAAATATCACTTTCACCGCTAGCTTAGATAATTTAAATTCAGCAGACCACGGTATTCAGATGGAAAACGTTTTGGCCCTACAATCCAAAGGCCAAGAGTTCGAATCTCGCCTCGCATATAGGTGTTGCGTTTGTCTGAGAATTAGATGAAGTATCACATTAGACTAAGATCGTGCGTTACATGACCTTAGAAATTGATTCATCAAAGAGCCTATTTCTCCTCGAATGTCTCATTCTAGAATTGGGCATAAGCTTTGCAAATTTGCCCCTTTTCATTTGCATGGCATTTATTTTTCGAGTATAGGTCTCCCATGAGATATATATTGCAGAGCCACGAAAGGATTTTGCTCATTTCATAGCACTAAAATAATACCTCCTCAAAACAACGTCAATCGCGGGCAAGGTATTACTGTCATCTAGCCATCACATTCGCCCTCAGAAAGCATCACAGGCGGTACCCTAGGTGTGGGTGTAAACTAAACCCGCCTTTTCACCTGGGTCATAGATATTCACAGTTTCTGTGTTAATTTTGATGTTACATAGTTATAGTTTCACTCACGATATGAGGACATAATAATCCTTTCCTTTTTGCAACAACGCGTCAGAAAAAAATAATTTTACTACTCAACTCTCAGCGTTCAAGTGGAATAAACAAACAAAACTATATAAATTCGAGAAAACGAACTGTTTCAAGGGTAATTTTGTAAAATTTTTCCATGGTGGAGAAAACAAACTTTGCAAATTTCACTAAATAGATATTTTCACGACCCGGGTTTCAACACATTGTGTCATGAAATTTGCAAAGTTTGTTTTCTCCACTATATAAATTCGAATTAAAAGGACGAGAATCTCAAGAAAGACTTCCTTTTCCTTTCGTTGGAGCTATGCATTATGTTTCCTTGACTGCCCATTTTACTCCTCGCGTCGTTAAGTCGTTGAGCAATCGGAAAGTGGAACAGGCGCTAAAGTGGAAGAGCACGTCAAACGAAGGCAAGGGCCGCGGCGTAAATATAGACTTAATTAA
Organism: Platycnemis pennipes; assembly: GCA_933228895.1. NCBI lineage: Eukaryota > Metazoa > Arthropoda > Insecta > Odonata > Platycnemididae > Platycnemis > Platycnemis pennipes. The sequence goes on along the minus strand of OW121851.1, from coordinate 131,030,781 downwards.
TGCACAGCGTAGCTCTCCGCGCGAATTTTCAGGATGAAGGACTGCCACGAGTATCCGTTCATAAATGCTCTCTTGAATAAACCATCACGTCCTCGAGGAGCGGGTTCGAACACTCAATGAGCACGGTGCCGACTGCTATACGATAAGGAGTAATCCAGAATGCACCCGACAGGAGTCGCATCTAGAGTATCGTCAATGAAAGGGCATAAGCCTCATTAATTCTAGATCACTTTACACAATGCAGTTGAAATTTGTCTTCCTCCGTAGGAGAAATAACGAAAATTATATTTTGCTGTACTATTAGGTTACAAAACGTGGGCAACGTTTGAATGTCCATGAACTGCCGGAATTAATAATTTCTTTTCGGAATAAATATCTACCTGAAACTGCACCACAATTTAGCAGAGGGATTTTCGCTTGACTTTTCGAAGTACTAAATTTTATACATTCACTTCCGCTAAACTACCAAAAGTGGTTCCATTTTTTCTGCTTCTTAACTTGCCTCATAATCACATATTAATGAATAATTTTAGTCCCTGCATTAGAGAATCGTCAAATGAGCCAACAGTATACTCAGATAATCTAAACAATTGCACCTCAAGCATGAAATATTTTAGCATCAGTTAATTCCTACCGGTGATACCTGTCAACTGCTACAGGTGACTCGAAAAACATCACGACTTCTTCATCCAGAAAGACTTTCTCGGAATGGTCTTCGCATTTCAGAATTTCCGCGGTCTAAGCACCTGGGCAAGATAACTGTTCGATATTTGGAGCAGGACTACTCTATTTTAGCAAACTGGTCCAATAAATGTCCCCATGACCTAAACATCAAATAGATCATCATACGTTTTCCATGTCCCTACAGAATTGTTTCTCACGAATAGAAATAGCTCTTATGGAAGGTATGCAAATTTGAAGCTAAAACGTACATTATCAATTTTCTCTCATTCCGTCTTATTAAAATAATCCAAAAACTTGGATTTCAAGGTTACCAAGAGAATAACATCGTTCCCCTTCACTTTGTCATTAGTGATATGTAAATGCAAAACTTTGTGTACAAGTTTGAGAAGCATTCATGCACGCAGCATCACATGAGTGTTATCCAAGCGGCCATTTGCTGTTCAGGTCGTATAAATGTGTAGTGCAGTGAATGAAGCAATGAAGAAACCCAAATGAGGAACATGCCCACGTTGAGTAGCCCCAGATGTTCACCGAAATTTTGACGGTTTCAAAAAAACTGGAAAAGGTGAAGGTCCCTCGTATAGTTTTTTTTTCCTGTGGACGGCACGGAGGGGTTACATCCAAAGAGATCAGCAAAGCCACACGGCTAATGGTGGAGGCAAAATACTATCTCCCTTGAAAGGGTAATGATTACAAATGCCGTCAACTACCTCACGTCACTATAAACCTTCTCCGTCACCCGAAATCAATGGCCGTTTTAAGGAAATGACAGTTCGCAGCAAGGTCGATTTACTCCCTTACAGTTTCTGTCAAAGTTGTGCGATGAATGGCAGATTCTTTTGACACAAAGAGTCGTCATCAAAACGCAAAGCACCCACTCACGTCATGCAAGGTATAATTAGGAATATTTTTCCCCGAACACTTCTCAAAGTCATGCTGTTGTTGTTCTAAGGAGAGACGACGGAAAACTTGGGTGATTTGTGAATGCAAGATATGTAAATATTTTGATGCAGGGAGAGTTTTAGAGGAACGGATAAAGGATTGAGGTGGACATATGCTACATTAAGAGAATATTCTAAATTCATTATGGGCTTGAAAATAATCTGGAGAGAATTTTATTTTTAAATTTGTCACATAAAAAACTTTCACAGCTAAGATTTTGCTGCTGCTGCTGCTTCTGCTTTCCTGTGTAAGCAGGTTGTGAAGTCTACTCGGGATCCCCATCTAAACATCAGCTAAGACAGAGATTACAACCCTGGTAGAATTCATAAACTTCTGTGCTAACTTTAACAATAGTAGCAACCTTGATAACATCATACGCAGTGATATAAAATCAAGTTCATAGCCTATGATAAGAAGAAGCTATGATACATATGATTTTTTTGTAAATTTTTAAAACACCTTGTCATAGAGTATTACTTCCTCCTAGTAACGCGTCCACCACACGATTTATGGCTTTCAGCCTATCGACATCAGTATGAATTTTGCCAGGCATTGAGCGCCTAATCATAAAAAGTTATGGAGAACATAAATATGAACAAACGTAGACTTTTTAGTGATTTTCAAAGGGGATGGCTTCCTCCAGTAAAGTTTTCTGACTGTCCGTCGATGCTCCCGCAATTCCCACCGAGTTAACCAAGTTGAGGAGATTCCCAGTAAATCACTCGTTTTCTCGGCTGCTTCGTCCTCCTCGTCTAAAATTAATTTTCGTTACTTCGACTGATGCACTGCCATCTATCAATTCACACCTGCTTTACTTTCACCGCTGCCGCACAGACACCCGCCTGTTATGGGCAGAATCAACTTCAAATCTTTATTTGTTCCGTTTAAACTTGTGCTCCAGGGAAGAATAACGAAGACAATCCTTTCTACAATAGGGGAGTTTCCTATTGTTTTTTATTGCCTTTATCGAAGTTAATAGCCTCTGGAGTACGTATTTTAGGCCGTTTCATTTTAAAATAAGCAGACGGTGCACTCCTTTAAAGCTTATTAACTAGTATCTGAGGTATATTTATTCAGTTAATTTATTATGATTAACTTTTATTTATTTATTTAAAATTATATATCCAGCTGATTCGTTTTAAAACAGTTAATATTCATTTTACCAAGCGCACCGTGAAGTTGGCCCGTAATCACGTGAAGTTCACGTCATGCTTCGCAGTAGCAGAGGACTCCACGAGCAGGATGACTTGGAGCCAATAAAACGACTATGGAAACCACGTTTAACGGAGGAGACTTTTCAAACTTTGATAGTTTTCATAGGCTATTACTAACACCTGAGGGGCTCTCAAATACAACGGTAAATTCAGGAGACTAATATTTCATTTGCCTCGCAACATAAACCTGTTATGTCAGCAACAAGGTAGCACACCCTGACATTTCTGAGCTTTTTCAATTGGTCTTAAAATTAACATTTAATTCTCTAGTAAACTGGTATTTCAAAATCCAAACTTTTTGCGTAAAGTGAGTACCTTTATGTTAGGGCACGGATCGCAATTAATGAATTCTGTTTTTTTATGAAGAAAACTACCCTATTGCCTCAATTACTTGGATTTAATTAAGGTATAATTATGTATAAACTATATCCGGCTCACCTACTACTATATCACCATCGGGCCCGAATCGCAATCAATGAATGGGGGCGTTTACTCGACACCGAAATCGCAATTTTGTATACGAAATTGTTAGATGGAAACGAAAAAAGAAATTTGGTGAAAAAATTAATCTTCTAACCATAACCATTCACTCATAAATCAAAAATTAAAATAAGCAAAAGGTGACGCCCACCGAAAATACTGCTGTGATAACATTGACGTCACTTTCCTCCCGTCCTTGACTGCTCGTATGGGAAGGGGAGGGAGTGGAAAGGGGATTCTCGGAAGGTCTGCTCGCACAGATGCTGTCGTAACTGCTCCGATTGGCAGAGTCAGCTGTGTCCCCCCTTTGCGATAAGGCGAAGTAGCTTCGCGGGCTCAGTTGTGATTGGACGAAGTCGTCATACGTCATACCCACTTTCCCGAAAGGGTTAAAAACATTAGTTTTTCGACGCCTATAACTCGAGAAATAATTGACGGATCAAAAAACGGAAAAATACGGATCTTTTTATTTTACAAACTCTCATATTCGGCAATAAAAAATATGGTAAACGACCCTATATTCTTTGATGAAGGAAACTACCCTATTATACTTTCGATATGACACCGTCCTTCACTTGATAGGTCGCCCAACTAGAACCGGATGCCCATTTGCAGATCATGGGGGCATGGAAGTCGATCCCACCACTCGTCTAACTCGAATTCACGGACCGACCTCTGTAGACATGTCGCGTCGATCTTGCAACCTATAGGCCACGGGTTCTAATTCCGCCCAAGGCACGGATATTTTTTTTATCCTTGTACGTACCTATCCTCTTCGGTCCCCTTGCCAGCACATGTGGACAGTCGATCATACGTCCCTCAGAGGGTAGCTTTTTACATCACAATATTGTACTGATGTGCCCTATTTAAAAACATACTTGATTTTGAATTTTCCGCCTTGACAGCGCCAATTTCACGCACTAGAATCTCTTTTAGCTTTCGCATTTCAGAAATCAATGTGGCAACCACAAACACAGATAACTTTATTTCATATATTTATCTCTTGCCCATGTTGCATTTTTTCTGTTTACGTACAGAATATTAATGCTTATGGTGGTGTTTTATTATTATTCAATCGTTCGTCATTTTTTTCTACTCTCAAATAACAACTGTACACATATGTGGGCTATAAATGTTTCAACAAAAATAATAATAATAAAAATGTTTTTCAATGTATAATTTCAGCAGCCTCTATATGCTCAAAAAAGTGAGAAAAAGTTTTTCATAGGCCAGGTATTTTTCTGGACCGAAGAGGATATTAAGATATCATATTAGACGGTGCGATATAACCTTGTTTGTTGGAGTACCAAAAAACTAAAATCTATTACTCCTCGCAGTCCTCGGAGAAATCTTTTTCTCTAACGTTAGATTTAAACCCTAGAGATTTGAATGGCCTTAGATGAAACATATTCATCGGCATCGCCAAGGGGGTCACAGCGCATCGACGCTCCCACTTCAGTCGAAAGCGCGGGCAAACTATTTCAGACGCCGAAACGATCGAAATAGACACTCGGCGGAGGAGACGCTAGAAGTCATTGTCAAAGCAATAGGACGGTTAACACGAGCGCTGCCAACAGATTTTCGAGCACCCGTTTCAGCTGCCGAACGAGAACACATAAGCACCTCCCTCTCAACCAGCCACGGCGAGAATGCGCCCGTGGTCAATGACCAGCCAGCCAACCACCGTCGGCCGGCAGAGGGAGCGAGCTTCGAGTTGGAATGAACGCACTTCGCTCCCTTTGAGTCGGCGATGGTGGAGCGCACGCGGAAGGGAGAGCCTCGAGAGGTCGATAAACGGACTCCTGTATCCTAATTTAAAAGTAAATTATTTATTAACATACTTTCGAAAACATTCGATGCTGAAAGTGAAGAGGAGTTGCTATAAATTAGAATTCTGTTGTTGCGCAACTTACAACATATGCGTGAAATGGACCTCTTTATGTGCCTTGTTGAAACATAGGAGTGATATGAACCTGTTGGTGCACAGAGTTAAAACATATGTGGGCTTCATAATTTGTATTTATTTTCTTATTTTGTTCTTTTTTCTCTTTAAGTGCACATTATTTCAATTTTGTAAAATAAGACGCCTTGTAAATCGATGTATTTAAAAGTATGAGAGACCAATACGACCATACGAAAACAAACGTTCTACCATTCACACTAACAGCATTAATAAGCTCTCAAAAACGTTGTCCTCGTTGGCCAACGGAGCGCCATTTGCGACTTCATACGCACGGAATCAGTAGAATGCTGTGCTAGCAGCATTCGTTCACAATTGTAATTATAGTAAAATAAAATTAACATAAAATATGTATGTCATCAAAAATTACAATCGAAATCAAATACAAAAAAGTATGCCCTGTTTAAGGAAAAATAATGCACTCACGAATGTAGTCTTATCGGGATTTGCACCTGATGGATTGGAATTTCTACGGAAAGCCCAGGAATAAAATTTATTCCTGGGCTTTCCGTATATTTAATATAGTTGATCCATTGGGCATATCTAAAAACTTACTATCCTTCAATGGATTGACTAGTTAAGAAACTGAGAAAGATGGAGGAAGGAATTTCCAACCGTTACCGAGTAAAGATCGCAAGATAAAATACCATAGGAACGCGTTCAGTGAATTCAAGAGAAAAAGGCTCGGGAAACAGCTTTATGAGAATCTGGACGCATTTGTTCGATGCCCTTTTTCCCGCGAACAATAATAGATCATAATAGTCAACATAATAAACGATTAGATGGTGTGATGTTGGCAGCGTACTTTGAAGTTCGTGGTCATAGTTCTATCAACTCATACCAACTGCATCCTTACAAGCCTGAATTGAATGGAAATTATTTTAAAAAATCAGCGTTCAGCTCTAAGGTTGGTATTTGATAGGTGAGTGTAGAGCTCACCCCGCACTAAGCCATCAGCGAGCGATTTTCACACATTCACAGCCAGTTCCTTTCCCTGGGCCGCCAGCAATTTCCTACAATGTTTGACACACAGAAAATAGAATCGCGAGGATATAGGAGAGCGTGTCTAGAGAGTTTCTGCCCCGGAAACTGGGGACCCTCCCGTCTGTAGCCCCCTAGGTCATCACGTATGATAGCAAATGCGAACCGAATAATAAAAATTAGATTACCTACATCTTAAAGTCTAATAATATGTCTCAATGGCTGGTGAATGCATTGCTAACACACTTTCATTATTAAGTTCCATTATATCCCTTAAGGCATGTCCACACATTTTTCCTGCCACACACCCTCGTGGTGGCTCACAGGGTATTTCGTTGATGCAGATGATGTTGATGCAGTGGATGATTGGTGACTGCCACACACCATAGCGGTATCTCGCAGAGTAATCTGTAGGTAAAGAGGCTAAAATGTCACTAATGACAGTACTCTTCATTCAAGCTAAATCTAGAATAGAAACGTACCATCAACTAAGTAACCCTAGAGGAATTGGTAGCTCAGTGAATGAGTGAATATACCGGAGGTGCCGGATTCGATTCCAGGGCACGACCAGTTAAAAAGGAGATTCTGCATGTGTTGAGAGTCTGATTTTATGAGAGCCCGCAGGAGGCACAAGGAATTACCAAGTACCCTCTCCGTGCCATAACAGACGAGTTTTGAAAATCCTTGGGCTTGGTACTTGGAGAGCTGTTCCCTAACCTCCTAACTGAAACGAACGGCTTATAGGTTGAACACTAATTGTAAGAGTATAGGTAATGCGTACTGGAAATCAAATCGATAGATATTAATAAATATCAGCCTTCTTTGCTACCAAACGGTAATCAATACTCATGTACATCTGGATCTACACCCGATTCCCATCGATGTTCAGCCTTTTTTTTAGTGTATAATTCGTTAATTATTCTGGGGAGGCGACCGACAGCTGAGGTCATTCGCGCCATTTAGGATAGGTGGGTATTTGGGTAATGGTAGGAGTTTTCAGGGAACGGAGGAAGGGTGGAGAGAAACCCGGCGTCGGCATCTGCCTGCTCTTAACGTCAAAGGCCAAGGGGACTACGGCTCAACGTCCCATCCGACGGACGGAGCACTGAACCTGAAATGCCCATCACTAAGTAGGAACCGGTTTGGCACCGAAAAATCCGCCAATGCCAGAACCCGAACCCTCGGGATGGGAGGCTAGTGCTTTAGCCACCACACCAACTCAATCCCCAAACATATAATTTCCGCTATTTCCCCTTAAGTTCCGTTAATAAAAGCTACTCAAACAACTCAGTAATCCATTCTAATTCACCAATCCCCCAAAAAGCCCGGATAGGAAAAGGGCGAAGGGTATTCGGCCTAAAGAGGGGGGAGAGTGCGCGGTAGGAAGAGGTGTTGGGAAATACAGAGTGCTCTATGGAAGCGAAGGGGAGAACAAATGGAGAGGAACAGATGATCGGTGGAGTGGGGGGGGGGCGACGAAACCCACGTGGGAGGACTGGACTGCGGGCTCGTGATCCGTCCGTCGACGAGCAATAGGATACATAAGAGAGGGAGGGGGTGGAGGAGGAGTACGGGAGTGGGGGGCAGAGGGGGGGGGCGCTGAGTGCTGCTGCGATGGTGGTGTGGAGAGGGAGAGGTGGTGGGGGAGGGGGGAGAGGTTCGCCTGGAAATTCATTTCGGGAGCAATCGCGCATATTGAGCGACTGGAGATGGGAGGGAAGGTGGGGGAGGGGAGGTGGGGGAGGGGAGGGTAGTTTCAATACTGGGAGCGAGGAAAAGAAAGGTCTCGTTTAACGCGTCATTGATCGTTTTATTCCTCGAAAACGGAATCACTTAAATGGTCCAACATTAAGGACATTAAATGATTCTGGAGCGAAACGAAGGAAATTGATTGAACATATCAGCACAACAGTACTGAGCGCACATCCGTCTTCATCTTTTTTTACCATTAAAAAATCATGCAATAAAAATAGGTGCATGACTTGCCTCAGCGGAGAGATAATATTTATCATTAAAACTCTGGCTAAATTTTACAGCTGGAAATCACAACACGCAACTAAAAATGTAAAAACTCACCATCGCCATCTATTTTCTATCACTTATGAGAGTTCTTAAATCGTTCATGTCGTTCACTATCTCTGTAGCCATCCCTGCCATCTAAAACTATACATGATGTACACAATCCTCTTAAACTCCTAACCACCTTCCTCCTTTCCCATTGCTGGGCGAAATTCCTATCATATTCGTTATTTCCATGATTGATACTCTCCCCGATCTAAAATTATAAGGGTAAAAAATTTGGAGAAAAAAGCTAGCCATGGAATGAGGCAATGTCCAAATGTAAATATATTAGATTCTAAGGGATCAAACAAATTAGAATATTTTTGCAAGCTTCAATGGAAATTATGTTCCGGGAAGCAATAGAAATCATAAAAAATACGAAAATTACAACCGGGACGACGGTTATACTCTTTCTAATATCTGGAAGAGAGTTTTCAAATTGTTGAATGGTTTATGTACTTTGGAGATAGTAAGTGCATGCAGTAGGATCGCGAGCTATCTCTAACAATGTAACAACTGCCACTACAATGCCCACTCATGTCACAGACCAGTAGTGTATTATTCGAAGAAGATACTGAACACAGGACGAGACACTTCAGCCGTCCATTTCGCAAGACACCCTACGATTTGGTTGAGAGCACTCGGAGATCGAAGGCCATGCATTTTGCAGGCGTAAAATATTTTATACGTAATTAAAAATAAAAAAGATGCAGAAATCTGCATCCCCAAGATTCAACACCTTCATTAAATAATAAAAATATATTACGACAAAGTTTAAATAACTAATAACCAATTCCTAGAATAAAATTTAAGGCGCAGAAGAAAAAGTTGGCAAAAAAACATTTTGCTCGCTTGATGAAAAACTAATTAAAAGTATAATAAGCTTTATTTTTTTAAATATTACAGTCATACTCTGTATTTATCACGTTTCCCGACAATGTGATAAAATGAAAACAATGCAAAAAAATAAACCACATTAAAAAATTATGTAGAACAACATATATTATTTAACAACATAATACAACATAACAACCGTTAAAAAGTTATAATAAATAATTAACTTAGTATAGTGATACATTGTGGGTTTTCGAAAAAGGTGTAAAACTTTAATCTGCGATCTGGTAGGAAAATAAGAGCACGTAAAGATCGAACTGCGAATCACTCTCGTTGACCCAAAATACACCCAATCTGTATTCAGAAGAAAATTTTGTAGGATATATCGCAATGGAACAACCGCTTGCAATTTCACAATGGAAAATACTCAAAAATCGGATCTATAAAACAGGAATACGCCTGATAAATAGGCACCGATTCGTGGTCAAAATGTTTAGACGTTGAGTCGAAATCGATTTCACTTCTGGGATAAACATTTTTTCCTATGGTAACCAAAGCTCGCTTGTGCAGACATATGTGAAAGGGTGACTATTGCGTCTTAAGTGCGCCCCACAACGGCGGAGGCATATCCAGGGGAGCCAAGGCAAGTCACGAAAAGAAATCCCACGTCAATCCATTACCTAGCAGTCGCAGATCGAAGGGAGGAACGAGCATTACCCCAAGTTCTTTTTTCGCGAGGGTAGGTACCGGATGCAAGAGGCTCGGGGGTCACGGGGAAGGACAATAACACGATCGATCTCGCTTTGGAAAAGAGGAAAAATAACATTCCGGGTTTGTCGCGGAGGCTGGGGTCTCGCCTTGGAAGACGCGAGACTGCTGAGCGGATAGGAAGGAGAGAGGGGAGGGAAGACAGGGAAATAGGGGCGAGGGTAAAGGGGAGCGGGTTAGGGATATCGAGTAAATCATATTTGCGGCAATATTCGCGGAGGGCTCTTCATATTTCACCCGAAGGCCCTTCTCCCGCATCACTTCTTGTTGCCCGAAGTAAACATTACTCTTCCCCCTGCCCGGAGATGTTGAAACGAATGCTGTGACCTCAAGAGAATCCCCGTCAGCAGCAAAGGCGCACTGGAAAATGTTCCTGTTTCCGCCGCAAACCTGAACACAAGTCTACATTGTTTACGCCCGCTGACAACAAAAATTTATGGCCTTCTTATGAGACGCTTTCAAAGTCGGAGCAGAACGAACTCGTGACAGCAAATTTACGTTCAAATTCAAGGTCTTGTAAAGTATCCGATTCACTCGGGCAATGACAACGCAAAAAACGAATGTTTTAGTAAAAAGTTATGCATAAATATAATAAAAATTGGGAGAATAAACGCGAAGAAAACAAACCAGCACTATACGAAGTCATTCAGGCCCGCATTTATTGACTTTAGCCAATAAAACTATTCACTTTCCAGGAACACGGGCACTGGAACAATAATACATAACTATATATTCATAAAACTAAAAATTAGACACCAACTGTCTAAAAATTTCTTGCGCTACAATTCTATAATCTTTATGAAAGTTCCTATATTTCGCGAAAATTTCCATGCTTTCCCCATCGTAGCTGTTTCAGTTAAGATAAAGAAAATTACACGATTTTTGACTTACTTGTAACGCAATTCCATAACGCAGCAACGAAATTTGACACGTCAAACCGCGCACTTCTGGAAAATGGGCAAATAGGTGAGCTACTTCAGCTTCGAGGCAGAAAGATAACCTTTTTAACCGAAGAACGTGAATATTTTAGTGAGAGAGTTATAATCTACAAGAGAATCAGGTGCTTCACCTTTGGGGTTTAGTTATAGGCATCGCAAAATCCAAGAGGCGAGAGAGATCTTGTGACGCTAAGTATATAATTTTATATGTGCGTGCCGCATTGTAACAACGTTAGTGTAAACGAAACATCGAAGGGACATATGATACAATTCGAGAAGCAGGAGAACTCACGGTAATTCTAGATTATTTGGATCCAAAAGTTACGATTCCATGAGTCTATGAATGTAGAATTTCACCTATTTTTGCTGGCACATGGAAACAGTTTGATTATCAATTATTAATTTTAATTATACACCAAATGTACACGACATAAATGTATTACTTTTTACACTTGAGATGACGGAATTGCTCCGGAGTAAATTACAACGACAGATATACGTAGGGAAATATACGACAAACTCTAGTTTCTAAACTCCTCTTACAATTAATATATAATGAAATGCCTTCATTAAGTTTTTTATTTGCACAAAATTCACCGTAAACATTAGAAAACACACTCAAAGAGGTGATAATAATTTTTAGGAGTATATTAAGAACTAAGTTGAGTACTCTGCAAATATTCTTAAGTTTTTGACAGAATAGCTAAAGTTGAGCTGCCAGACGCTATATGTTAGTCAGAGCTTTGCACGTTTGATAGAGAATTTTCGGTCGCAATTTAGACATCAAGTCACCAAATTTCTGCTTTAGTTCACTAATAATCCCCATTTTAGTTTCTAAATACGAATACTCTCCAGTTATTCAATGATATAATGAACTGAGATAAAAATAATGTCTCAAAATTTCTAAACCATTTGAAAATAAAGACGTAGTAAATAAACATTACTTTATTATTTATCGGGTCATATTATGAGAAATGGGAGTCTCCGAGCCAACATCGATCAACAAACGTATTCCAAATCGAGCAGCCAAGAGAAGACTTCCGGGAGCAGAGAATAAATTCTCCTCCTACAAATCCTTCCGTCGATGGGAAAGAGATTTACACTCACACAACGAGAATATAGGAACAAACACACCACTCCTAACGAGAAGTTGTTAAGTCAGCAAGGAAACCTGCTGCAAGTTACTAACGGCATGTGAAACTTTATGCAATCGCTAGTGTAAGCGAACAAAATTACATAAATAGAATACAACGGCAATATGGAAGTTTATTTCGTAGCTCTCGAGAAATACTTATATAAATTCAGCATCTATAAATGTATCGTAACCTCTCAATCATCAGATTTCAGTAAAGCGTATTTCACACTACTCTCCAGCACAAGGTCGTGGATAGTAACTAATATGATAGTATCTTTCCAGTATATTGCGATACAGGACCAGTAATACGCTGGATAACAAGCATGATCGCCATAATGTACTCTCTAGCTACTTAATTTATAATTTACGCGGTGCTAGTTCGCAACTAGCCCCAAGTAAGACAAAGTAACCGCTGAACAATCACGTTTGCGTTTACAGTTACTGTATTATCAATTAATTATTAATGTAGTTAGTCACTTTGACACAAAGCACTGCACCGATTGAATGGAATTTTCATTCGTATCAATTCGTAGTCACCTTCCTTCATGGAAATTTTCCATTGATGTTTAAGAGTATGGTAACAGAGGATGATAGTACCGCGTCCTCGCAACCACGAGCTGCTGGTGGGCGAACGTCTGCTCCTTGCATCATTACTGCTATGCCCACCACCATCCAATACGCTGCTAATGATAAAAAACTGTTCTGCCCGTTCAATTCTATTCCCTCCTACTTCAATATTAAGTTTTTCCTTCAGTTTCCTCGAGCATCTCATAAATTTAGTATTTTTTTCAAAATTAATCTACGGAACTGAATTTATTAACGAAATTATGCCGACATAATCTCTCCAGAAAACAAAAGAAGACCGTGGGAAGATATTGCCGCGATGTTGGAATCTTACAATTTTTAGAAACAGATGCATCATGTACCCATAGCTGGGCAAAGTTAATCCAAAAATTAACTTCGTCAATGCATTAAAAGCTACTCAAAATGTTAACTTCGTTCCTCGCTAAATCGTTATCTTGATGAAAATTTAATGCGAGTTAAAGTTATCCGTTAAAGTTAAAAATCTATCTGAAGTTGTAGGCAATTTTGAATTATATGCCACTTAACATTTACGTATTTTTAATGCCAATGAATATAATAAGAATTTCGTGGTCAAAAATACTTAATAAACAGTATAGCTTAGGTAATGTAGACTTATACACATGAGGTATGGAGTTTCATAGTAATATACCTTCAGGTCGGCTCCATTCATGACCTATTCCGTCCTAAATGCAAATTACCGTCGAGTATACTAGATAGGTCTTGCGCGCAGTAAAATATCGTGAGAAACGGGGTTGAGTCCTTCGTAGGAACCGTGGTAGGAACCAATCTTAGTGTTGTTGATTTACTATGGGAATGTAAATTAGAGTTCCGATTTGTGCTCTTCTGCACCAAATCTCAACCATCCATCGAGCTATGTGGAAAATGACATTTTCAGAAATGCACCACTTCTCTTTTCCATCCAATTCCTTTCTGCTCTATTTCGCTCGCTGACATATTTCAAGTTCAAGTTCAACAAACGTTTATTTACCCCAGTTTGGAGGCGATATTATATACTTTTCCATTAAAAATGAGAATGCTACGGTCCCTATGCATTTTACGAAGTTTATCTCCCCCGCATTATATTTGATTATCCCACTTTATTTTCCCCTGTACTATAAGAGAACACAACAGGCAGCATATCAAAGGAATAGGATGGTGCAATATTAAAGAGTTGTAGTGCATGATGCATGTATTAGCAACAAATCCCTTTATTACTACCTAGATACTAACCAACTAGCTGCATGAGACCCTATTATCTAGCATTTTTTCATGTTGTAGCCGATTTGAATGTCAATAGTTCATGTTTGGTGGTCTTCACCCCCTGCCACACGCCCTCGCGGTGGCTTGCAGGTTATTGCGTAGATGCAGATGTAAGATCTCTATCATCCTTCATTGATTTATGTTTTACTTGTGGCTACCATCTAACGAGGGCTACTCCGATCATGTTTGGAGGTGAGAATTGATGTTGGCCTTCTGTTATGCAGTGCAAAATAACCTTTTAAGTTGGAACATATTTCCTCCTAATTTGATTCTACCCCTTCTTTCCATGCTTATTACTTGAGAATGAGCGCAACTCAAACGTCAGGCAAATGAATCTCTGGGAGGAATACGTTTTCAGGGCGCTCCATCTGCCAAGGATACGTTGTAGCATTTAATCAAAGCATGACCCTAAGACGAGCACAAAGTCCATCTCCGAGGCGGGATTCAAATTTCCAGGTTCTTGTCGTGGGGCAAAACGCATTTCATTCAGTTATCAGCATTATCATGGTCGCTTAATCTAAAAAACATAAAGAAATGGCTGAACACTCTTGCTCCCACTGAACTGAAGTGGAAGTAGGCATCTTTAACGAGGCTCCACCGAATTATGAAGTAGATGTCATTTTTGTGAAAATATCAGAACACACAATTTTTTGGCCCTTCTATAGATTGGTAATAAAATAATGAGGCCTTTCCATCATATATTTGAAGAAAAAAGAGGTTGAAATCGGCTATTTTATATGTGGTTATACGGCAGAGCATGGCTCTTGCAGTAAAATTTGCAGATTGATAATGTAAAGAGAAATGTCGTTTTGACGAAAAACTAATATAAGACACACAATTTTATGTAGAATTTAGAATTGTGAAAAAGGTCTCGCCTTACCACACTTTTGTAATTGATATTAATAAATGTTTGCTCGAAAAAGAAGCAGAAAAGCCTTAGTTACATGAAAGTGGCACTACAGTATGTTGTTATCATTAGCAACGGTACTTGTGACGGAACGTGCTTACAAGCCTATTTATTTACTTAGTTAAGGAATATACCTTACCAAGATCCTTCTTATATTTTTTTAATTTAAATATTTCATTGGTTATTGATATGGTGTAATTAATACCAATTCTTCCAAATGGTAGCAGCGTCATTGTTGCCACATAAGTTACAAAAATATTAATATTAATAAATTTCAAAACAAAGAGTTGTAGTTGCAAGGGAATAGTTTAAAACTAAGTAAGAAAGTATTTAACCTATTTTAGAATACGTATTAGCGGGAATGAGCATGTATTCTCACTTTGTAAATTAAACGTGGCAACAACACCTCAGCCATGCTCCGAAGTCAAAATGAGTTAGAAGAGCTTGTAAAAAATAGAATGCAACTACAAAGTGCTATATAATTGCATACTCATGCAATTATCGTGTATGCGTTATCACCCTATAGATGATTTTCCATATAGGTGTTTTCCTGGATCAGTATTTGTTCATTAAATAACATAGCTCTTTTACGGGATTTTGAATCAAGTAGTCACGGTGGAACATCCTTAAGTAAATTATGCAGATTTTGCCCTACCTGCGCCACCACACCATACCGATAATTTTCCCTGTGAAAAATTAAGCGGGTGGGAAAGACCGCGCCGTACTCCTGGCGACGTTTCATCTGTCTGTGACGCCTTTCAGGGCGTGGTGGGAGGGGGGCGGAGGCGCCACCCAAACACACGGCAAGCGACGGAGGAGAAGGAAGTGGTCCATTTGGGAGGGAGTGGCTGCCAAGAGGGATTCCGGTGATTCCGCCGACTCACGCCCGAAAGGTCGACTCCTGGCCCCTCGCGACTCCCCATCGAGCCGCAATGCACGATGGGATACGTATCTGTCAGAGGTCTCGAGACTCCCTCTCTCTCTCTCACCTGCCACTCTCCTGGGGTTTCGCTCAAGGGGATAGAGCGGCCAGCCCCTCCTACGGCTTCATTAAAGCTACTCGTAAAGGAAGGGCCACTTGCATGCGCGCGCAGGGACATTGAAGATGCGGGAAAGAAACAGGTAATACTTATAGCTGCGAAAACAGGATAGATTATAAAAATGGGATGATGCTGGTTGCCGACAATGAAATACGAGGAAACAGGATTAAAAACTCGTCCACAACGTCCGATGCAATGTCAGTCTCATTCCCAATACAAACAATGCACAGAGGAGTTTTAAAAAGACTGTTTCAACTGATATAACCTATCATTTTGTGCGTCATTAAGTATTCCGTAGCGGAGGACTAGACGCAGACCATTCTTGTGAATTACACCGGTAATTAAATAAATAACACGAAAAAACAATGTAAAATTGTTCAAGCAAAATATTTCAATTTTACGAACGCTAAAGAAAGTAATTTTAATGCCTTTGGTACTAATTTGGCATGCGTTAAGAACCACGCGTGGAAATGAATGCACTTACATAAAATATTTAGCTCTGCACAACAAGCATAAGCATGCGTCGCGGCCTTCACCTCGCTCAGCTCATTCAGATGCTCTTCCTTCATGACCGCCTTACCTCCCGCAAAGAGTGGAATAATGAATGAAGACCGTAATGGCATTCACTTCACACAAAGTATGAATCCAAAATTAGGGACAATTCAGACATAAGGATAGAAGAGGTCGTGGATATTTCATAATGACCTTTGAGAAATATCGAAATTTATTTCATAGGTGTTCATAAGTATGGAGTTATAAAAATCGTCAGGTAGTATAAAGCATTAAATTGTGCAAACCCGCGGTTCATATGGTTCCACCGGGAATCCTACACACAATTGATACACACGCACAGACAGTTGAGTTAAATATGGAACACAAAAAGAAACACACACAATTGAAGAAAAATGTTTCGATGGTCACCGCCAACACTTTCAGCGAGAAAAAAGGAATATCAGGATTGATGAGGAGGAAATTCATTACTAACGTGATCATTAATACTTTGTAATGTCACCAGATAATTTTATTTCACCCGCCAAAATGGATCGACCGAGTAAGAAACGAGGAAATCCTAAGAAGAGTGGAAGAAAAAGGAAATCTTCTGAATAACCTACCAAGAAAACTTACTCGGCCACATCATTAGACATGATGGCCTGATGAAGACAATTGTTGAAGGACAAGTGGACGGGAAGAACGGCAAAGGAAGGCCTCGTATGAGACGCATAGAACAAGTGATGAAGGATGCGATACAGAAAATTAGCGGATGGAAGAATTCAGTGGTGAGCTGCGTCAAACCAATCCCAGGATTGCTGACTAATGACAATGATGAGGTATCGATTGATGCGAACATTTATAGCAAATTTTTTAAGGTATAACTTTGTGGAAATTACGAATTTCCATGATTAAAAAAATCTCTTGGTTAAAATCCACTTTTTTATCCAATGTGGATTTTTTCCATGTGATCTTTTTTTGACATTAATATGAACATTTTCAAGTAGAAACCCAAGGAATTAATGCTCGGAGTGTAAAGATCCCAGCTACAGGCGACGTCCCTTCGCGTGATAGACGCTGAGCCCTCGACTTGTTGAGGAATCGCTACCCTTCCCACCCCGCTGTCAGGATGACCGTCGAAGGATGCTGCCGAAGGAGAAGCACTCAAACAATTAGAGCCCACTAAGGTATTGGTATGCAATAGGAGAAAAGAAGCCAGGACCAATTCTAAATTAGGAAAACAAAATTTAGGAGGTGGAAGAGTTCTGTTAAATGGAAAGTCGAGTAACCAGCGATGGACGAAGTAAAGAAGAAATCGCCAGTAGAATTGCCCAAGCGAAAAAAGCATTTTACCAGAAGAAGATTCTGCTTACGGCTGCAAATACAAGCGTGGAAGTGAGGAAACATTCCATCAGAACATACATCTGGAGCATTTTACTCTATGGCAGCGATGTATGGACGATAACAGCAGCAGATAAGTCAAGGCTAGAAGCATTTGAAATGTGGTGCTACCGAAGAATGATGGAGATAAAATGGATCGATCGAGTAAGCAACGAGGAAATCTTAAGAAGTGGGAGAAAAGAGAAGTCCGCTGAAAACTTTTAAAAGAAGATCGGGCAACATAATCGGCCATATCTTAAGACACGATGGACTGATGAAGACAATCGTCGAGGGAAAAGCGAATGGGAAGAATGAAAAAGGCAGGCCTCGTATGAGATGTATTGAACAAGTTGTGAAAGGATGCTAAAGAGAAGAATTACGTTAATATGAAGAGGTTGGCCGATAGAAGAATCAAGTGGAGGGCTGCGTCAAACACATCCTAGGATTGTTGACACACGATGATGATGGTGATGACTCTCATCCCAATCCAACACCTGCGGCCTCCTCCCGAATATTGCTAGTCGCAGAGAAGGAGCCCGAAGCGAGCATCATAAGAGGTGAGGGAATTCTGGGGCATCGCGGGAATCTCAGTAGCAGCGCAGGCGAAAAACAAGAAGATCGAACGGCGAAAAAAAGGCTTCGTTTAAACAAATGAATGTAGTATGTTTCCAATATCCTTTGAGGCATTTCATTTAGGCCAAGTAAGCCTTGAATGAGTCTATTCACTAAAGTCACGAGAGCCGATAAATTATTTAAAGATACATTATTTAACTTTAAAATATCTATACTTGCCCTAATGATTGGCAGCATTAGTTATAGGGAAGTACCAGTTCTCACGTTCACTGCGTGCTAAGAGCTAAGCATAGTGTAAGCTCCCAAATCGATGGTATAGCATACAATGACACTTCAATTAAGAGCCTCCCTGGCGCAATCGGCTACCGCGTTCGGCTGTTAACCGAAAGGTTGATGGTTCGAGCCCACCCGGGGGCGGATATTATTTTCATCAAAAGAGTATTGGGTAAATGTGACGATCATGTACGAGAAAATCAGCTATTTTTCCCTTGTTAGACCTCATTTGGAATATGCTGCCAGTGTATGGGATCCCTACGAAAACGGTCTAAATAATGAACTTGAACGTGTGCAGCGAAGATCGGCAAGATTTCTAAAGGGACGATACGAAAATTTTATTAGTCAGTCTATTAAATGAATTAAAATGGGAATCATTCTCAGATTGCAGGTTGAAATTTAGACTTAATCTCTTAAATAAATTCCAAGACAATATTTTCAGTGATGATGTTAAAAATATTTTGCGAACCCCAACTTACTATGGCAGACTGGACCATAATCATAAAATTAGAGAAATTGATTGCCAAACTGATAGATTCAAAATGTCCTTTTTCCCTCGTACAATTAGAGATACGAATAACGGTAAATATGTCCTATCGGAGAGTAACAAAGAATAGCATTGGTAGCTGCATGTTGGTATGAGTACTTAAAGCTAACCCTACTAACAGAATGTTTTTGCATGTTTGCTTTGCAATTTCTATCTTTTTGAAATAGTGAAGTTCTGACTAGTATATTAATACTATTCCTTTTTTATGCATGATATGTAGTGCATGTTTGGTGAGAAATCACCCCCTGCCACACACCCTTGTGGTGGCTTGCAGGGTATTATGTAGATGTAGATGGAATTTTGATATGCTCGCAAACTTTAAAGAGGAAATACACATGTACTCATCCAAATACATTTAAAAGTGGAAAACAGGAGAAATAATAAAGAGATATGTATTGTCTTTTAAATGGCAAATCAAAGAAGCACATGGAAGTGGGTTGGGTCTGGAACCACAGAGCTGTTTTTAAAGCCCGACCGGAGGGCATAGCGGTATTGTACGCCTCGGCAAACCCTTTCAGGAGCTAGGACGCTGTGCCTAGATTCCAGCTGGCATCGGTGAGTACGTAATCATGCAAGCCACCAAAGCACGAAAAGGCTATTACTTTAGCATAGCAGTCCTTCACGGCATACATACCTTATGACAACACAGGGCAAAATGGTCAATTAAACCAACCTTCCCCTGTTGTTTTTGCCCTGCTTATTAAGTTTCAGTCGGCGGTATATAAAAAAGACTTCTAGTGACGCTACATTCCTATATCTGCATCTATATCTACACAATACCCTGTAAGCCACCATAAAGATGCATTGAATGGTGCATTCCCATTGAACATGAATTAAATACCATGCATAAAAAGGATATTCACGTCTAAACTCCACAATTTAAAAAAAGATAAAAATATCAAAGAAAGCATCCAAAAAAATGCTGCTATTTGGGTTGGCCTTATACCAACATTCCGTTACCTAAGTTATCCATTAATACCCTTGTATTGACACTATAGGACATATTTACAGTTATTCATATCCCCAACCAAGTGGAGTAGGGATAAATAGGTGTATCTAATGAGACCTCTATCTCACAACCCATCTCTAACTTTTAAGTCAATTCATTATCGTTCTGATTAGCACAAGTTGTCAATGTCTCCTATATGTCTATAGCGGTAATAAATGATACTAATTAGAGCAACCAACAACCACACTGTTCAATTCTTCATTCACCTACTCAATCTCACCAGTGAGTGCAGAGCTCACGAAGTGTCAAGCCCAATGGCTTGTGAAATGCACATATCTGGTTAAGAGTTCATTTTTTTCCCTGCGCCACCTGTGGTTTCCCAGATAGGTATATCTGGTGCCCAAAATATCACTGGGTTCAGGTAAACAAAACAAAAGAAGCCTCTCTGATATTTGAACCAGGGACCTCCAATCAGCAACCAAACAATCAACCCACTCAACTACCAAACGGTCAATAACAACGCAATAAATAATTATAACTATATGCCTCTGACATAATGACCGCTCTTAAAAAAGGAGCTTCCATCATAATAAAGCCACATGAATAAGTAATGATGACGATAAGGATGGCTTTTGTTCACTCAAAAGAAAAGCTAAAATGTCGCGAAGTCTTCAAAGTAGGCGGATATTTGAGCAGCTCATCCTTTTGTGCCATGGCACCGGGTTGTGAAACCACTTTTTATTTCATTTCATTTCATTTATTTACTTATTTATTCTTCGCCACAATGTCACTAAAATAAAATTATAAGAGTTACATACACTATGATTTCTATTTTTTTTTATCAATAAAATTAAAATTTTGAAAAGATGGGTGAAGAAAAGGCACCACCCCTAGCAAACAACTTGCTAAAGCCCACGATTCCGAGGCCGCAGTGAGACAGTCGCCCTAAATTCAAAATCAGTCAACTATTGAAGCATAGCCATGGATAGTTTATGCACAGGGAGGGAAAAATTCTGGATGGACGGTCTTTGAGAGGGGCTGCCAAGTCGTTCTACGGACCAAGAGTTGTATTCGCTTCCAAATTTGAAACAGAGACTTCGGCTGTTTCAAAAACTTACATCGGCAACCGCAGAGGCATAAAAAACTCGAAACCTTTTTGAGTATCATTGTACACATTTTTCAACTGGTAAAGCAAGTCTTCAAAACTTGTTTCGCAAATCGGGTGCCTGGTACTCATTCTCATGTTTTCCATCTAATACCATTCAATTCAAGCATAGGAAAAGACTTCATACGCGCGATAAAATAATTTATGCAAAATAATATGATAATAATTTATGTAAAATACTATAAAATACTAAATGAAAACCCACAATATATTTAAATTCAATTGAATACCAATCCTGCAATGTTACTATACAGAAAAATTTTCAAACACCAAAGAAAAAAAATAACTGTGACGAATGTAGAGAAATGACTAATTTCAGGACACCGGCAGTTACTTACAGCAATCGTATCCATTCATAAGTCTCAGAGGTACATGGTGCCCTACGTTTTTTCTAGCAACAAAAATCGTGTATCGCCACCCCTTCCCCTTCCTATCCAGCCTTCTTCCTAAATGATATACGATGCTTCTTGAGGATTAGACATAGAAGGAAGACGTACTATTCGGTGGACGGAGTGAAAAAGGAGAATGCTCCTCTTCAGAGTTCTTTAACCGAAAACTCCGCAAAAGAGGAGCATTTCTAATTAATCACGCGCGGTTTAGCTAAGTGCCTGCTACATCTCAAAGCTGTGAGCTCAGACGGGGACAGATGGGCTTGGAAGAAGTAAACAATTTTTTCGGGACTCCACCTGATTCACACAGCATCCTTGGACGCCCAGGTGCAATTTTTTGCGCCTGGCAAGACGGGATGCGAGGCCTATCGTGGAAAAAGATGAACACGGATCCCTGCACAGACACACGCAAGCGGATGCCCCGGGCGTACCGTCGTGTTTGACCAGCAGCAGAGATCAAGTTGGATCTCCACCAGACCCTCCTTTGAAGTTCCACCACAACTTGAACTCGATGGAACTGAAGACAGTCACGGAGAGCAAAGAATCACGAATGATTCTAAGTACTCTGGCATGAACACTCGATTCACTGCTTCGATTAAACTTTCGCACATTCGAAGGAATGACTATAGTAGCATTTGACTAAGGATAAGTAATTTAGAATCGCTTGGCAGTCCGGCTTTTTTAAGACCTAGCATGGAAGCAAACATGGTTTTTATCAATATACATTGGCTCCGGAAATTTTAAACGGCGTAAGCTCTCACATTACGTAGAGATTTTCCAGCGTTACCGAATTTTGGCCATCGAACGTAGGATACCTGTAACAAATATCCCCCACCATTGGTAGAGATCCTCGAAAATGCAGGAAAAAGGTTTCACCACGTCGTTGTTGCTTTGGTGGCAACAGTTTCGCCAGAATTACAGTAGACGACGTTTGTCCCTAAGGCAACAACGACGCGGTAAATCCAGAAAGAAGGAGCAATCACAGTCTAAAAGAAGACTTGACTGAAATTGTAGTGCCAAGGCAGATTGATTTGAGCTTATTATTTTAATTAGTATTAGTTTTCTACCAGTTAAGTTAGGTCTAATGGACATACAATTCTTCCCATTTCCTAAATTTCACACGATGTCCCTCTACAGCCCCTCATACCTCCCATCATTGTATCCAAGCTACCCGTTCTTCTCCTCCCTCACCCCTGCTTACCCAACGTTCTACCCTTAATCACTTCTTTCAAAACACCATCCCCTTTCATTACCCTTTCCATCCACACTTTCTGCCTTCTCCTAATTTCGCCCATCAAATTTCTTTCCTCTCCTACCAATTCTAGCGCTTCATCGCTCGTCCTCTTTTCGACCCACTTTACTTTCTCCACCCTCCTCCACACCCACATTTCCAAATCTATTTTCATCTTCTTTTCGCAAAGCTCAAGTCTTCGCCCTATATAGTGCAATGCTCCACATTAAACTTTCCACTAGACTTTTCTTTACTTCGCTACTCAACGCCCCTGTCATTAGTTCACGCCTAAGAGTAAAAGCTCCCTTTGCCAATTCGATTCTCCTCCTAACTTCAACGCTACTACACCCTTTTCCCTCCAACACACTACCTAGATAGCTTAATTTCTCCACCTGCTCTAGCTTCTGATCTCCTACCTTTACAGTAAAACTGGCCTTTTTTAGGATCCCCTTAATGCTTTGCTACTTGATAGACTTACAGTCAAATATACAAAGATTCTGAACCATATAGACGCTCACTCAGATGCATGAGAGTGCACTTGAACCCGCGACCTCTAATTAGGCACGGGTGGGCGCGTTACCTAAAGAGGTGAGATGGTCCAAAAACCCATCAGGGAAGGCAATAGTTTGGTCCAAGGTCCCATATAAAGACCATGGTTTGATCAATCGAATTTTCATTCCCTTGTTTCACCAATACTCCTCTGCAATTCAAACAACAGGAGGGCGAAAAAGCCGTTTCCGGGCCATATTCGGAATCTCGACTAGTCTCGCTTCCACTGCCTACGTCTAAAAATATCTACTTCGAGTCAAATTGGTGTGCATATTCACTCTGCATAGTCGTTATTACTTCTCAGCACCACGCTGTACATCGAACCATATTTTGGGGAATCTGTACACCCTTAAGAACTCGAAATTCAGATTCTATGACGAAGTCAGAGGATTCTGCAAACGGACCAGCCATATCCAGAATCTCAACTCAGTTCTCAACGTCACACTGAGAAGTATTACCATTCAGTCGTTCTCTAGCGGTCGAGGAGTCGAGGTGTACGGTAGTGTTTACTGCTCTCCTCAGATATTGTGTTACGCAACTGCCTTAAGCGTGGCCTTGTAATCTCAAGCTATTGCAGATTGGGCAGAAAATAATTCCCTCTCGAAGTAGAGAGTTCATCAAGTAGAGAAGACTCGAAGTAGAGATTTCATGGCGTAGGTAGTAGAAGCTAGACTGTAGTTGAGATTCTGAATATGGCCCTTAGGAACCGATCAGCAACCCGACGAATTCCTTCACCGAAGTCGGGCGCACGAAGGAGGTAGAAATAAGGGCGACCAGAGTCACGTGAGCGAGAGGCGCTCCGGAGGCGGAAAGAGGAAAAGAAATACGCCTCCTCCTTTGAGTTGTGGGTTAGGGGGAGGATATTGAAAGGGCAGAGCGTGGGTGCAGGGAGAAGAGAACAAAAGCAGGCTGCGAGGCGCCCCGAGATTCGCTCCGCGGGACGAAGGGAGGAGGAGGGTTTTCTCACTGAGAGGAAGTTGGGAGCGACCAAGATAGAGAGTGAAAACAGGGGCCTGGCGATAAGTAATGGCGAGGTTCCGAGCGAAACTTAGAAGAACAGAAGAAGCAATCACCGCCAAGACGTGCGACGAAAGTCAAACGCCGTTCGAGAAACTTCGTCTTTGCCCCCAACAATGCAGGAAGAAGAAGCCACGATAATTGTAAATGTTTACATCAGTGATGAGTGAACTCAAAGCAAGATAATCCAGAGGTAGTCAGGTTACTCGACGCAAATCAAGAAAATACATGGATACCAAATATGACGCCATAAATGTTCGAAACCATTATATTCTGTTTCTCCCATAGATCATGCAAGGGCACTAACCCTCCGGAAACCAGTCCTAAAAAATGGCTAAGCGATGAAATCGCTTAAAATCCCTGAATGCACAATTAAAATACCTGAATTTTAAATCTAGACCGGAGATTCAATGACTAATGTTCACCACCTGAGAGAAACAGTCTTTCTTTTACCTCAATTCCTTCTGTCTATAACGATTAAGTGTTTACGTGGCTGTCATCGCCAAGGAGTCTCGAAGGGAATAATTGATAATGAAGCAAAGAGGTCAAGATAAAGGTTTGGATCGAAAGATAGAACGGTCAATTAAGACTT
The DNA here is from genome assembly GCA_933228895.1 of Platycnemis pennipes. NCBI lineage: Eukaryota > Metazoa > Arthropoda > Insecta > Odonata > Platycnemididae > Platycnemis > Platycnemis pennipes. The sequence continues at coordinate 131,005,838 of OW121851.1, read as the reverse complement.
TCTTATGTAAGATATGATAACTCAGTGGTTTTTCTCACGGTAACGATTATTTCAGGCAGAGATGACGGAGAATCTACAGAGAATTCAAAACGAGGACGAAATCACGAGGATATTGTTGAGGTATTCAATCCATGACAGTAATCACAGAAGCTATTAGTGTTACTGTAGCGCTCGATACAATATCATTAATTGTTTTTACCTCAGTTTTTCTCATCTGTCTCGACGATAGAGCCCCAAGATAAGATAAAACTCAAGTATAAACAATGAATGAGGTTGTAATCAGCGGTTTTAAATTTGCGAACCATTCGTGTTTATACCACGTGTTACTTGGTTACGTATTCGAGGTAAACACGACGGTTTCAAACACAAGCTCGCTGGAGAGCAGTAGCCAAGATGTTTAGTAGAGGTATTGAGAGGGGTATTGAGATAGGCTATAAGATATTTTGAATTTTAATCTATCTAAATATGCATGTAGAACTGTATCAATATTTTAATTACAGTATATGTCACACTCTTCTTCTTTGATGATCTGAATGTGGTAGTTTGCGAAGTCTCTCGCTTTCACATAGCTATTTGCAGCCATTAAGTTTATGATTTCATTTATAATGGTCCTCCCTCAGCACATTGATCCCTTTGCACTCCCAATTAAATTATAAGCCTTTCTTTTTCGCATCTGTCACCAGAATAGCCTTTACCTTCTATTTGTTTCCTGTTACTTTTATTTTATTTTCTGAGCCTCTTTTTCTGAGGCCTGAGCCTTTTATGAGCCTCAATTCTCCATTGCTGCAACTGGATGCAGACACCGAATTTGATAGAGGTAAATCTATCGATGATGTGTATTCCCTGGTGAAAGAGATAAAGAAGGAACTCAAGGAGACCGAGAAACATTTAGGGAACTATATTGAAAAGCTATACGAAAGGTTGGAAGAAAGTGTTAGACTTATTGAGGCGCAAAGCAAAAGATTAGATGAGTGCAATGAAACAATTTGTGAATTGAAAAGTGAAAATTTACAGTTGAAAAAAGAGCTAACGCTACTTTCTAATCGCTCAGACGACCTTGAGCAACGCTCTCTTGCTAACAACGTGGAGGTGCACGGAGTCCCTTTCAATAAGTCAGAAAATTTACCTGCCCTCATCAGTCAAATTGGGCTTCAGTTAGGAGTTGATCTGAGTGAGGAATCTATTGACTGTTGTTATCGCTCCAAGCCAAAGACGAATGGACTCCCTGGGGCAATACACGTGAGATTTCTCAACCAGACCACGAAAGAAAATCTTCTTGTAAAACGACGGGTAAAGAGGAACTTCACCACGCGGCATTTATTCCCTGAGTCGGTTACTGATAGCCCTATTTACATCAACGAGGCTCTATGCCCTGGTTGACGTAGAGTTCTTAATGCTGCGAAAGATATAAAAAAGTCTAAGGAATATGCCTACCTCTGGATACGTGGAGGCAAGGTGTACATGCGAAAAGCCGAAAAGGAGCCCGTTTTTGTAATTACACATATGGATGACTTAAAATTACTGTAAAATAAGTTATGATGTCCTCAACAGCAAACCACTTGTTAAATGACGGCGATTCAGTATTCTTAATCCATCAAAACATCCGTAGTTTACGGAGTAATTTCGACCTCTTTTTGCTTCATATGGGACAAATGAAATGTAAACCGACTATTATTGTTCTAACTGAGATATGGATCGATGAACACGAAGTTAATTTCTATAAAATAACTGGTTATAATGTATTCGCCAAATGCTGTCAATACAACCGCGCCAGAGGCGTCATAGTCTATGTGGCTGATGATATTCAATGTGTACCAAGAACAGTAACAAGTAATACTTTAGACTGTGTTTATTTAACAGTAAAAACACATGTAACTGAGTTCGATCTTGTAAGCATTTACAGGGACCAGAGTTATCCTGTAACTGAATTTTTGCTGGAGTTGGAACCAATTTTGAATAACGATGGAAAAAATATGGTAATTATAGGAGACATGAATATTAACTTGATTGTTGCAAATAATGATTCCGATTATTATTGTAACTTGATGCATAATTATGGTCTGTCATGTTTGTTAAACCAACCAACTAGAATCAGCGCAATAACATCAACGTGCATCGACCATATATTTGTTAAATTTTATAATGCGTTTAGATATAACATGTTGGCAGAAGTTCTGCATCTGGGCATAACTGATCATTCAATGATTACTCTGAATCTCTCCAGAGACAAGGAAAATATGCCACGAATCTACAATGTGAAAGATAAGAATTCTGTGAAAGTAACTACGATGTGTTATATGAAGTGGCAAAGAAAACAGATTGGACTCCGGTATTCAATGAGCAGAATTCTTCAACAGCCTTTTCAGTTTTGTTGGATTTGATACACGCAGTCGTTGATTCAGCTAAATTCCCGAGTAAACAAAATAAAGATTCGAAAATATTGAAACCATGGGTAACTAATGCCCTCCTAAAAGATATAAAAAAGAAAAAGAATCTCCTTAAAAAATGTAGGAGTCATCCTAATTGCAATATCTTAAAGGAAGAATTTATAGCATTTAGAAACAGTTTAAGGGTTAAGTTGAGACAGGCTTGTAACAGTTACTATATGAGAAAGTTTGAGAACCGTAAAGGTAATACAAAAACTCATTGGGGCCTAGTTAAAGAAATAACCGGAGAAAGGTCGTCCACTCTTCCCACCCCATCTTTAAAAGTAGAAGGCGTACTCACTACCGATCCTTCAAAATTAGCAACCGAATTTAATAATTTCTTTATGTCGGCATACGATACAGAAACTTACACAAATGGTGTCTGTTCCTCACTTAAAAAACTAAACTCATCTCATAACTCTTGTGAATCATTATATATGGCACCAGTGACTGTAAGCGAAATTCTTGCTCTGGTTAAATCTCTCCCAACAAGTAAATCGCCAGGATTTGATGGTATAACTGCCAATATCCTCAAAAGGCTAATTGATATCATAGCTCCTGCGTTGGTATATGTGTACAATGTAAGCATATCCACAGGAGAGTTTCCCTTAGCTCTAAAAAAAGCTGTCATCATTCCCCTTCACAAAAAAGGGAGTCGTTTAAATGTGGAAAACTATCGCCCAATATCCCTCCTATCAATATTTTCTAAAATTCTTGAAAAACTAATCAAAAAAAGGATAATGATTTTTTATAAAAAAATTCAGCTTTTTAGCCAAAGGCAGTTCGGATTTAGGAGTAACTTGGGAACTGAAGACGCATTAATGCATCATTTTCAAAGTGTTTTTAATGCCTTAAATCTCAACCAGCGTACATCAACCCTATTTCTAGACATTAAAAAGGCTTTTGATACCCTGGACCACGATATCCTGTTAGATAAACTACACCAGACCGGAATAAGGGGTATTGTACTGCAGTGGTTTAAAAGCTATTTATCTTTGCGCTCACAAAGTGTTAGGGTTTGTGACTGCTACAGTGAATGTAAAGTAATAAAGGCAGGAGTTCCGCAAGGTTCGGTGTTGGGGCCTATTCTCTTTCTGGTATATATCAACGATCTGTTTCATCAAAAGTTTCAAGGGAATATAACAGCTTACGCAGACGATATTGCTATAAATTATCAAGGTGAATCCTGGGATACCGTTAGAGAAAAAATGGAAAAAGATCTGGTACTACTCAGGCAGTGGTTTAATCAAAATAGACTGTCTTTAGGCCCTAAATCCAAATACATGATATTTGACCTATGCAATAGATATAAAGAAAATTGGAATATTGTGTACCACACCCTAGAATGTTCCACATACAACTGTTCAAATTGTATCCCGATAGAATGCGTTTCAGATTTTAAGTACTTAGGGATAATTATTGATAATAAATTAAAATGGAATGTACATGTTAACAATATCGCAGCAACATTACGGAACTTGCTCTCCAAATTATATTTTATGCGAAACAAATGTCCACTGTCCTTTCTCAAGGTAATATATTCATCTCCTGTAGAATCTAAATTAGCCTACGGCATACAATGTTGGGGCGGTGCATATAAAAACAATATATATCCACTATTGTACTTACAAAAGATAATTTTACGAATAATTATGCGGAAAACCAGATTCTGCCACACTTTCCCCTTATTTATTGAGTTAAAATTATTACCAATTCGTTACTTGTATTTTTACAAAGTCCTGAAAAACTTTTACACAAGAAGTGGTAATGATACAAGTTTACTTCCGAAAATCTATTGTTTTAATTTACGTGGCAGGAATGAATTAATATTACCGAAGCCGAACATAACATTATATCAAAGATGTTTCCTTTACATTCAGCCAAAAATATTCAATTTTATCCCCGATGCTATAAAAAAAGAAAGAAACACTAGAAAATTTTTGATAGAGGTAAAGAATTGGTTATTAAGCATAAGTGAAATTGAACTTTTATTCAGTAATCTTCATGTAGTAAGTCTTATGCTAAATAGAAAGTGATTTCTAATATCAAATTTGTGTACGTATTTTGATTGAAAAAATGATTACTAATATGATGATAAATAAATAGATATATTCAGGGATGTATTACATTGCATTATGTATATGAGACGCAATATGTATGTGTAAATATGTATATGTAAAAAAAGGCGTATTATTTATTTATATATGTCTTTGCTGTTTTTTGTGTGATGAACAATGCAATTATGCCTTTTGTTGTCTTTTGCACAGTATATATTGTTTTCTTTTTTCTCTGTTTACAGATAATGTTTTCATATGAATATTTATTTATTAATATTGTTTATAATTGTATATACCTACTCTGTACAAATGTTACATGGTCTAACAGATGGTAGCCCCACCACAGGTACACCTTAGGGGCTATCAACGCTTCATTTTTTCTAATGTTACACTTTGTAATGGTTTACATTGGAAGCAATTAAATTTATTATTATTATTTTTTTTCTTGTATATGTTATAAATTGTATGTACTGTTATTGGCCACTATAAAATGGTATCATTGCTGTATGTGGTTTTCTTTCTTTAAAATAAAATAAAAAATAAAATAAAATAACTCTAAAGTTTACAAATGAATTTTAACATCTTTTCTGGAGCCAGTTGCCTCACTAATATTACGAATCCTATTTCGGATATATTTCTTGCCTGCAGTGGAGCGACGCACCTTCAGCGTTTTCCATCTGCTCCTTCGCTACAACCCACTATCCCATCTTCAGCACTTTCACACACAGAGATCACGTCCAAATCAAATTCATCCTATAAATCGTCCACTTCAGTTTCGGCATTATCTGGCTCTATATCACTTCCATATCATACACTCCCATATCATACACTCGCTATCATAAGCATCACAAGTTTCTTCAGTGTCTTGATGGCTAAATGTTTGGTTAATTTAATTTCACTTCTGAAGATATCACTTCCCATTTTAGAATTAGTAGGGTTAAAAACTGATTTGGGAGGAAAACAACGACGTAACCCGTGGAGACAAGATAATCGAGCCCTGTACATACAAAGGGGAACCCAAAAGAGAATGGAATCATCAGAGGGCGGTCCATTTGTAACACAGTCTTCGGCTGATAAGGGTATGCAGCTCGAACCCTTCTGCTGTCATTGAGACATGCGGCAACGTTGGAAGAAGTCCTGTGTAGTGCTACTGAATTTTATATTGAGAGCAGTTCGGTTCAATCTCGTATTTTGGCATGGCGGATTCTCGTGAACAAAACTGGGTCGAGAAATTTTGCTTCCTGCTCGGGGAAAACGCTGTCGTTATGCTGAAAACAGCTTACAAATAGAATACTTTAGGAAAAACTCAAGTGTGTGAACATGGTATATTGGTTCCAAAAGAGGAGAAATGTCAATTGACGATCTTCCTCGCTCCGGGCGTCCATTAACCTCACGGACCGATGAAAATGTCAAAATAAACTAACGAACTTGTATAGTATAGATGAACTAGTATGGAATTTCATGGAGCGCAATTTAACGAATTTAGACTTAACAGTTGGAAACGAGACAAGTGCCAGCCAAATTTGTGCCGCGCTTGGAGGGGGGGGGGGCGTCGGAGCGAAAGGAAATTCGCTTGGAAACATGCCGTGAACTGAAACAGCATGACTCCATCGCCCCACCCTCCTTACTCGCCTGATTGTGGCTTTTTTCTGCTCCCCGAACGAAAAGGGGCTCGAAAGGAAAATTTTTGCTGATATTGACATGGCGAAACAAGAAACGATGGAGGCCCTAAAAGGAATTGGAGAAGATGACTTTAAAAATTGTTTTGAAAACCGGGAAAAAAATAAAAGGTTGGCCAAGTGCATTCACTCAAATAGGAAGTACGTTGAACGTGATTAATGTTAGTATCACGAAAAATTAAATGCAGCTGCTTGAAAAGAGAAATTTCGGTTTCATTTTGGTCGCCACTCGTACATATCGGCATAATTAGCCATGTCTACATGTAGTATTGAAATGTTACTCAATACAATAATTTACCCGCTGTTACATAACGTTCCTATTAATGTAATATGCATTACACTACTGATGGTACGGAGAGGATCAATAGGATAAAGTCAGCACTATATCAGCACTATACCCATATAAGGAAAAACCGTATCGTTGTCAGTACATTCCGCATCCCGTGACGGCGCGACGGTCGTCCCAATGACGGGAGTCGGGTCATTTTCATTCATAAGTTCGAGCTTCCAGCATCCGTTGCTATTTGTTGCCGAGAGCAGGTTGCGGAGGTCGGCTGCAGCTTGATTGATGACCATAGTGACGTGTTTGTGATAGGATGTCGATGTGTGACATGTAATTTATACACATCACACACTAATATCCATGTAATATCCATCACTATTAATTTGTGACAATATGATCCTTGGACACGTAATCCTTCATCGCCATCATATCGATTATATTTGCCACAGTAGGAATGTCTCTATATTAATCAAATCAGTAATACAATGTGCGTGCATATTAATACAATATTGCGGTGAATAGGTATTATGGGGCCAAATATTCTGATACGTGTGGGTAATAGGATGTGTATCATATCAATTTGTCTAATTCAAAGACACAATGATTAAGGAAATTATCGATACATCGACGAAATTAAACATAACGTTGATAGTTCAAGACTTAAACTTTAACTACTATCTAAAAATGCATTGCTACATTAACCAAAATTTTGCAATAGATCGTTTCCTAACCCCCTAATACCTTCTAAGCCTTGAGTACATGATTACATCATATAACATCAATATGAATCATTAATGACAATTAATCATGTAAATTTCACTATCATAAACACCTCTACGTGTCCTTTGCATCATAATATGTCAAAATAATGTCGCTAGTAAGCTGCTAGCTGCCAGTAAGCTACCAGTCATCAGGTTATGCGTCATCTCGTACTAAAACGAGGGTGAACAATGGGTCGCGAATCGTTCGACCTGGTGAGTCATAGCTCACCCCCATTTGAGCCGAATCTCTTTCGGCTCAACGTTATCACTCCCCTCCATCAACGGCCTCGAACGTCTACGCCTCAGCTCGACATAGCGCGAGGAGGGTAAACGAGCAGCAGACGGAGAGAGAGAGGAAAAACAGAGGTGGGAGTCAGGTAATCTGCGGAAGGGAAGTAAAAGCCTCCACCACGGAAACCCCTGACGACCGCCAAACGAGATTAAGACGGGAGAGTAAGGGGGAGAGAAAAGGAGAGTCGTGAGGTGCGGTTTGGGAGTTAGCATAGGAGGTCACAGAAAACGAATGCATACCCCCGGATCGGCAACGTCGGATTTCCACCAAGCGGCAGGAAAACCCAGCGCGCAAGTCGTCATCTTACGTTTACTTTTTCGAGGAATTAAGGTGTTGATAGCATCATTTATTGCAATTATTCCTCCACCTTCTAAATATGGCCCTCATTGTGCTTCTAATTGATGCATGTCAGTCGCTCAGCGCACTCTGGTTGCTCTATAAAGCGCCGATGAGATTTATTAGTGAGAACACCGTAAGGTGGCTAAGCATACATTTTGTAACTACACCTCCGCTGGTCATATAGTTAGTATTTTCTATTTCTAGGAAGAGGAGAAGAACGATGGGAAACAGCTGGGCTGCTAACGTGAACAGTGACATGCAAATAGGATGCTGGATTAAAAGAAATAAGTCAACGTACCAACATCTAATATCAAATTATATCCGCATTCCATGTAGTACCTACTAACGATGGGGATTATGAATTTAGTTGTTTTTCTGATGCATTTAAATGCGCATATTCCGTTCCCTCGTTTTTTCAGCCAGAGAGCAGATACTGAAATGGAAATTAGTCGAGTCCAACGTTACATAGCCTTACAATGTGGTATAGATTATTGAAAGAAACAGGGATTAAGTGGTGTCACCTAAGAGAGAGATTGAGACTAGAATTTTCCCAAGTTCCTGCGGGGATATTGTTGCCCACACACTGTTCTGAACACTTGCTGATATGCATTATATGTGTTCCGATGCGTATCAAAACTCTGAGGGTAACTGGCATGAGATAAATTTTTTCTAATGACTTGAATATGGGTTATCCAAAACACTCACAAAATAGGAACTGCATATGCAGCAATTATGGCGAACAAATAAAACCTAAACTAAATTTTTAATGTTCACCCGTGAAATACACTCTCATCTCCTTCAGGTGATGAAATAAACAAATTGGCTTTATGTGAACAAAAAATGAAATCAGCTTAATTTAAGAGTACACGTATAGTGTAGGCATACTATTTTTAGAATGACAACTAATGATTAATATTTTCGTTCTCGCTCACATGTCTAAGAAGTTTTCTCGAGTAAGAAGAAGTATTCACCACACAACTGTACACATTACTTATCCGTTCACATTTCGCGGACATAAAGTGGAATTATTTTTAGAGCGCTCGCAAATATTCTACAATTCTTTTATATTGACTTGTAGCTTCGACTCGGCTTTCAGTCCGTTTCTTACAGTTTTACATGAGTTGTGAGTTTCGCAAATAGGGACAAAGACAAATTCTTAAAATATTAATAGCCACATCCAATACTGTAGGTAGGTTTATGTGGATATAGGCCTAGGATTGTCCAAGATAGTTCGATGGCTGCTGTTATTTGCATCATGAACAATATCATTTATAGCTCGCAATAACACAGGTTATATTTTCCCTTATCACCTGCATAAGATATGTAATATTACTAGAACAATCCACTGAAATTCAATGAGCGAATTGTACCGCACAGAATCTCGCTAACCCATCAGGTTTGAGCATAATTTTGCCCTGAGGTGCTTTAAATTTCATTACCATTTTTTAACTATTTTTTAACCTACTCTGTGAAATCGACCCCGTGAGCGATAAGCGATAAAGTAGAACCAAATATTCCGTCTCAGCTTCCTAGGTTCTAGGAAATAATGGTCATATGTACATTCAATGCATATAACCCATTCCTTAGCTGCAGATACTGTATGCTGGAGACCAAACATTAAACTCAAATTGAATTGGAATCACTTTGTAAATTTACAAAGAAAAATTTTTGAAATTCATGGTAACGAATAAAATAAAACCTTTACTCTATTCCACACCACTTTTTAATAAACCGACCTAGGTTTCGACAAATTGTAGTCAATCTCAAGGTACATTATATCTATGCAGCAGCCTTATATATCCACCAGGTCATCGTAACAGTGTGGTGGGGGGAGGAGTGAGGATTGGGGAAATGACGGTTAAGAAGGGAAGGGAGTGGAGATTAGGTGAGTGAGAAGTGGGGCGGGAGGGGGGGGAAGGAAGTGACCTTAGCAGAAGGGTGAGTTACGTGGGTACATCTACATCTACATGATACCCTTCAAGCCACCGCGAGGGTGTGTGGCAGAGGGTGAAGATCACTATTGAATTGATCAGCTAGGAAGGGGGATTTTAAGGAGGGTTGAGTGGGTAGGGAACATATAGCCATTGCATAAAGGTTCTTTATCCCGGATTTTCGCAATCTCAAATTGTTCCAAAAAGTTCAATTCCAGCTCTTTGTTACACACATGTAAAATCTTGGGTTTAAAATCACTAAAATGGCACATTACACAAAAATGTTTTGGCAACCCAGATTGGTCGTCATTATTAATAAAACACTGTTTATATTCCTTGATGCGAATAGATGACCTGGTGGATATATAAGGCTGCTATGCAGATATAACGTACCTTGAGAATGACTACAATTTGTCGAACCCTAGATCGGTTTATTAAAAAATTGTGTGGAACAGACTAAAGGTTTTATTTTATTAGTTACCATGAATATAACTAAATTCCACAAAGTGAAGCCTTCGGCCCTATCTGAAATTCTTCAAATATTAATAGCTCCATCCAAAACAGTAAGTAGGTTTAGGTGGATGCACGCCTTGTCCACGATACTTCCATGGCCGCAGTCGTTTGCATCATAAACAATACAGTTAATAGCTGGCAATCTCACAGTTTATTTTTTCCCTTATGTTAAAATCACCTGCATAAGAGATGTAATGCAATTTTAACAATCCATTGAAAATTATCATTCCTGATCCTCAACAAATCAAAGTGTCTTGCTTTCTTCATAGAAGTTACAACCGCGATCTTCCCAGGACCATCGCTTCAAACATATCCTGCATCACAGCCAATATTTTTCTCAGTATGGATCGTTATAGTCGTGTAGTCAGTTGCGAGGCGATGATTACAGTAGGTTATAGAGTAGGTATAAGATGTGTTTTACAATAGCCAGGAACCACAATGAAAGTACATCGGAGGCTCTTCCCTCTTCTTGAAGAGGAAAGAATGAGCGAAATGGGGCAGGGCCCTTAAAATGACGAGCATTCCGACGAGAAAACATCGATAATTTTATGGGACCCGTCCTCCAAAGGGATTTCTTTTTAGCTGCATGTATTCTACTCAAGTCTTTTTTTGGGCTTCTTCTCAGAAAGGTTTCCTATTGTAACATGAGTTGAGAGTTCCGCGACCAGGAACAAAAACCTGCACGTACAAGAGATTCGTCCTTTCTCGCAGTCCTAGTTCTCACACGTACTTTAAGTAACGTACCATAGAAGATCCGCCATGATGAAGTGAAGAAGACTGCTGATATTCATGACGCAGGACCAACACTCCTTGGAAAGTAAACATAAAATAGCTGAGGATCAACCTCGGATAGAAATTTGCAGAGTAAATATTACGTAAATTTATGGCCTTTTATTTCAGGGCCTTTTAACAGTATCCATTGTCACTTTGTCGTTTCTAGCAATCAAACGAGAGTGAAAGTGTATTCAGAATCCCTCCTGAAGTTTTTATGGGCAGCGAGCTGGTGTTACTTTCAGAACTCAGCAAAATATTAGATATATCTTTTCATGAATCATGGGATGAATTTGTGGAAATACATTAACGTACATATACTAATACGCACTGAATATCATTGAGGGAGCTTAATTTATTCTAAACGTCCAGCATATGAGAGCTAGTTTTATAGCTAAGCAGGTCAAATGAGAGATAGAGGTAGAGATTTAAAATCCGGAGCGGGTCTGATTATTTCACCTTCACCAAACAATCACTTCATTGTGTTTTTATTTCAACGATCAACCCCATAGACTTTGCTTCTATGGCGAAAAGCAAATACCACTACGAAGGTACACGAAATTAGACGACAAGTAAGGATAAACAATACGTGGCAGTGTATATACGTAGTTACCTTTGAGCACATTTATCCTGAGATGCATGGACTGTGGACTGCGAACCTGGACTAATTGTGAGCGTAACAACTTCTCTTTATCTAGGTACCAACAGTGCAACTTCAGGAAAAAGTTTCTTTCAACCAGAAGGTTGGTTTTTGATTGGTCAGAGTAGAGCCCACCCCATACTAAGCCATTGGCGTGTGAAATTCACACACTCAGGGTAGGGGGGGCAGTTCCTTTCCCAGGGCCACCTGCGATTTCCTATGAAGTTCTGATACGTAGAAAGTGGGTAGAGCACTGAGCTACAGATTGCAGGGTCCCAGGTTCAAATTCCGGGCAAGAGCCTTTGTGAACACCCCAACCTAAAATCCTCGTGATTCGATTATCTGCGTGTCGCAACTTGTAGGAACGTGTAGGAAATCACAGGTGGCCCAGGGAGAGGAACTGGAATGAGTGAATTTCACACGCCGATGACTTAGTATGGGAGAGCCCTACCCTCACCGATCAAAAACCAACCTTCGGGCTGAACACATCAGGAGAGTTGATTAAAAATTACTGATAAACATTACAATTTTCGGGAACCCACCTAATTATTTTCAATTCATTGGTAGCCGCCAAATTATTTGAGCCGCCTCAAATAGTTATAGTAAGAGGCATAATTCCGCATAAACTACATACCTTGGAATGTTCCTAGTATTCCTCGCTCTGCACTTTGGAGCCGCTTTCGAATTAAAAATCTAATAACTCTAATTTCAGACCCAGAGCTCTTATATGAATGAGCGTCAGTCACTCATCATCATCACATTACAAGACCTCAACCATATACTGCATTGATGTTAGTCCACACTCGCCTTCAATTGGCTGACCTTATCATAAAACATAACTCTTCTTTGTTACAAAATTAACCAGTCACTACATATATTTCACCCGAGGCATTCCTTCGCTATTATTCTAATTGCCGCCAATTGGGACAGCAACCGACAGTTGAGATAATTTGCGCCACTAAGGATAGGTGGGTATTTGGGAAAAAAAAGGAATTTAGGGTATCGAGGAAAGGTGGAGAAATCCCCGGCTTCGGTTACTGCCTTCTTAAAAAAAAAAAAAAGGCGCCACAATGACCCAGGATTAACGTCCTATTTGACAGTCGGAGTACCTACTTCACTTAGTGCTCCAAGTAGCGCACATTATTTTTTTTTTAATATTCTCTGCCGGGGGGGGTGTATTTGAAATGGATGGTATTACCTCGAATGATAACCAAGGAGTCACAAGATACAAAAACAAATGGTTCGCAAATTGGGTGTTTGTGAATAGCTCATCACATCCATGTCTTTTTTTTTACTTGATCTTTCCTTTTCCATATATTGCAAAGTCCACATTTCCATATATTGCATAAAGTCCACTGAGGAGATAAAACTCGTGTGAAAAAAATGAAAATTGATGAATGGGCGATTCAAAAATACCGAATTTGCGAACCATTTGTGTTCGTAACAAGTGACTCCTTAGTTACCTATTCGAGATAATCCCGACGATATCAAACACAACCCAGCAGGATTCGAACCCGGGCCTAAGGGATGGGAGAAAAGTACTAAAGCCAATACCCCAATGGGGTTCCTCCAGTTTTTTTCCCCCGCGACTGTTAACAAGGATCAGAATATCTCAACACGGGTTCGAAAGAGTCGTTGCGTCTTTTTGCGGAAATCTCGTCGGAATACTTATCCTCTTCTCCCAATTGTCTTCAAAACCTCCTCGTAAAATACTCAATTTGTCAATTCCTTTAGGAAGTACACTTTACGTACTCAATTGATAACTATGTCGTTAGCCTCCACATGACTTTAAGACCAAGTCAAGCCTGATTCGGATCTAATGATCATAAGTGCATACGTTAAAACCTTTGTTATTTCAATTGGCAGCATAGCGTTTCCGCACCAGCAAGATTCATGGAGAAAATCACGCACTCGTAGGGAAACAAAACACAAGACGTGCATGATAAAAACTCGTCAGCGCAGATTAACAACCGTTGCCATTCTCCGCGAAGAAGCATGGGTAAACACGATAAAATTTCCGCGCGGCAGTAAGGGCTAACCAAATGAACCCTTTTACTACATCCCAAGGACCAATCCAAAAGCACTAAATGGCGTCTTTGAAACCAGCTCGTAAACCTCGTCACAATATTGAACCTGTTGCCTTCGGAAGTGAGAGGATTAGCCCTCAAGAACGATCCTTCCTCACGAAACGGGTCCGTCGCCTTTAAGCCCGGTTCGCGATGAATATAGGGACTTGACGTAAGCACGAAGTTCAAATACACGAACTTTATCCAAAGATTAGTAAACGGAGAAAATAAATTTATAGTGTTGATAACCCCCCCTGTGCAGTCACAGCAGAACTCGTTAGTTAGGTATTAGAGGGAGGCGACTGACAGCGACAAGATCGTTTTCGCCACTTAGGTGGGTAGTAGGGTAGAAGAAGTATCTTATTAGGGGACAGAGGAAGGGTATAGAGAAACCCTACGTCGCACAGTGGTCGGAAATTGAAAAAACTGGAAAAAGTCCAAAATTGCTTTTTTTAGATTTAAACTTTAAACTTCACACAAATACTCACAAAAGATCCCTGAAAAAGAAATAGTACATCATTTGTCATGATTCATGCTATTTTTTATTCGATCAAATTCCTCCAACAACTTCACCATCAGCTTAACTTGGAATATATTCGGAGAAAAATTAGGTCAGGAGTTCTTTTGGATGTTTGCTCAGTTTTGAGCCCCTGTATCTGACTAACGGATAGCAATCATGGCAAATGACGTACTATTTCTTAATCAGCAATTTTTTGTATTTGTGTGAAGAGTAAAGTTTATATGTATATCAAAAAGAGCAATTTACGACTTTTGTCTAGCCTTTTCGATTTCCGACCACTGTGCGTCGGTCCTCTTAACGACAGTTGCCAAGGGGTCTCATGTTTAAAGTCCATTCCAACAGCCGGAGGGGACGTTGAACCTAGATCTAACATAAAAGTAGCAAAAGTGTTTTCACGAGAGTGAATGGTATTTGCAGCACTTGATTAATGGAATATGCTAGTTTTCCACAAGGGCATTAGCAGCTGTAGTTTCTCAACCAGCAAACAGCAACAAGCAAATTCGTAGCCAGTCTATTTAATGAAATAAAATGGGGATCATTGTCAGATCGTATGTTTAAATTTAGACTTAATCTCTTAAATAAATTCCGATATAATATTTTCACTGATGACGTTAAAAATATATTGAGAACTCCAGCTTACTAAGGTAGACTGGACAATAATCACAAAAGAAGAGAAATCAACTGCCGAACTGACAGATTCAAAATGCCCTTCTTTCCTCGCACAATTAGGGATATGAATACGTGTGAATATATCCAATAGCATAAATACGAGTGTATCAATGGATAGCAGAGGTGGTTGCATGTTGGTATAATGACTGTGATCTAACCCAGGTAACAGCATGTTTTTGCATGCTTGCTTTGCTATTTTTTAAATTGTGAAGTTTAGACTAGAATATTATTACTAATCCTTTTTATGCATGATATGTAATGCATTTTTGGTGTGAATTCGCCCCCTTTTATGGTGGCTTGCAGGGTATTATGTAGATGTAGATGAAATGAGGTTTGTTTCGCCAGGGGTGTCATTTGTTGAGCTAGTGAAGATGATGTCTATACCACCATTAAATATATTCTCGGAGAGAGCGATTAGTAACCATATCGGAACGAATCACAGCGACTAATAACAGCAATCCATCTCATCAGTGACAAAATTAAAACGGTATTAGATTACATCAAACTGAAATGGGTATCTTTGATACCGCCTACGTGATATTATCACGGAGGACCTATTAGAAAGCTACAAAAAAGATAACATCGAAGAAATTACAATTTCCAACCAATTCTATTTCGAGACATCACATCACTTGCAAGAACAGTTTATTTCCCGAAAGTTGTGGTGCTACTGTGCGACAACGTGAACACATTGAATGCTGGCGGATATATTGCTTATGCAAAAGGATATTTCAAGACGTCAGATTCGTAAAGGTACATTCATTATCGTAATTTTAAGAAAACTCTTCATGAAACCAGCATTAGCCTTCAATACCATAACTCAAAAACATTACCACAAACCTCTTATTCCTCCAAAACCTGCCGTGTAATACATGATAAAGCCGTAGAGGCGTTACAATTGTTAAAAACCCATCCTACAAATAGAGGTCGCTGTTAGTTCCTAAACCTAACCTTGATGAAGCTTACTAAATAACTGTCAACCTGTCGTGGTGTTTCCATTTGACGATGAAATAATTGCGTCAAATGTCAACATCATTTACTTTGTGCAAAGTTAGCTATGAATAACTGTGTGAATGCTCAATCCATTGCGGAAAATCGGCAAATTAAACTACAATACGTCTGAATTTTGCTAATAATTTACACGCAACGAAGTAGATATTTGAGATACTTACATGGAATAACATTGAAGGATCGCAACGATACATGCAAAGATAGGTGCAACAAGAATTGATTTCCCCTAGTGATGATTATATCCAATATAAAGGAGGATGAAGTTCTTCTCCACCACTCAAATGAATAGGAATTATTTACACTCTACGTCTGTATCAGGCCGATAGATGTTCGATACGATTTCCCCTACGAGAACGTTTTTCGCATTTCCACGACGGAAACAGGTGGGCGCCGCCAAATTTACATTGTGAGCTATAGCACAAACGTCGAAACTAGCGGTCTTTTTCGTAATTGTAAAGCGTTACGTCAACGTGGCCTCATGATTAATAATATTTTAACAGTACTCAAATCAATTAAGCACACTACACTCGACATCAGTCTGAACCGTCTGATCATCATCATTGGTCAACAATCCTAGGATTGGTTTGACGTAGCTTTCCACTCAATTCTTCTATCGGCCAACGTTTTCATTGCGACGTAATTCTTCTCTTTTACATCCTTCACAACCTGTTCCATGTATCTATTACGAGGCCTGCCTTTTCCAATCTTTCCGTTCACTTTTCCCTCGACGATAGTCTTCATCAGGCCATCGTGAACCGTCTGGACGTAATAAAAAAGTATTCATATCAAATGAGAAAAGGCTAAAACCATGTACCTCCCTTCGTTACATATGAAAAACACCACCTCTTCAAAACTGAATGTAGCCATAATCGAATATTCTTTGAACGATTAAAAGGGCAACTGCCCCTAGGCATTTATGCTCAGATGCCTCAAAGGCCGGCAAGTTAAACCATGCATTCTGGCGATTTCTGCCAGCATCTGTGTGCTTTTCGATGATAAGTCACATTAGAATCACAATCAATATCCATAAATATCAAAATATACGTTTATATAAGCGTGTTAGAGGGAACTCCAACATGGGGACTCCAAGGTGAAAGACAAAGGAGAAACTACATAGATCCAAGAGCGCCGTAGAAGGTGAAAATGGTTAAGGAAAAAAACAAATAGCGATGACGATAGAGGAATGGAGAGCTAACTCCGACCATTTAAAGGAATGGAACAAAAAGATTGAGGTCCAAGACCGATGGGATAATCTCAAAACGTAAATAAATCCAGGGATGCATCCCCACACCCAATGGGAGCGTTTACTCGGAACCGAAATCGCAATTTTGTACACGAAATCGTTAGATGGAAACGAAAAAAGAATTTTAGTGAAAAAATTAATCTTCTAGCCACAACCATTCACTCACAAATCAAAAATTTAAATAAGCGAAAGGTGACGCCCACCGAAAAAGCTGGTTTGATGCCATTGACGTCACTTTCCTCCCGTCTTTGACTGCTTTTAGGGGAAGGGAAGAGAGTGTAGGGGGGTTGTCGGAAGGTCTACTCGCACAGATCCTGTCGCAATCGCTCCCATTGGGAGAGCCAGTAGTGTCCTCCCCCATTGCGATCAGGCGAAGTAGCTTCGCGGGCTCAGTTGTGATTGGATGAATTCGATATACGTCAGAGGTTCCACCACGCTCACTTTTCCGAAAGGGTTGAAAACATCAGTTTTTCGCCGCTTATAGCTAGAGAAATAATTGACGGATCAAAAAACGGAAAAACACGGGTCTTTTTATTTTACAAACTCTATCAGATTCGGCAATAAAAAAAACATGGTAAACGACCCCATTCAAGTAGGGGTCTACAAAAGTGATTTTTCAACACCGCCATCACCGGAATGAAGTTTAAAGAGGTGGAAAGAGTACTGAATAGTCTGGAAGCGGGAGAAAAGTAAATTTCCCACGTTCCAATGACCAAGCCGCGGGTCAGTGGCGCTAACTAGCGTCAGCCGCAGGGAGGAGAGGGGTGGGCACTTCATTATGAGGTACGAGGATGAGAGAGGAAGGGATAAAAAGAAAGAGAGAGAGGAGGTCACTCGGGGGAAGGATACCGTGTGCCCCCTGGCCGAAGTAGGAGAGGTAATAAAAGCACAGGACGGTCAATCTGGTCACATAAATTCAGGTTTATAAACATTACTTCCACTCCTTATCGAATCATTATGCAAAGAGGAATTAGCCAAGAACTCTTTCCTTTAAAATGCAACTATAAACGATTCCTTATGGCTAAAAATTCTAGTAACGACACCTCTAGCAATGAAATTTACTTTCATTAGAACGGACAACAAATTATATATTTGTTGATCGGGTAATTCCACCAGAAATCAACCAATTTTTATGAAAGTGGTTGCTGACCCATTTTTAATATTTTTTATGTTTCGTACATAGATAGGTGCATATGTGTAGATTACAAATCAGTTCTCGTTACATTTTTAGAGCAAACCATATGAAATACGGGCATTATCGCATGTGCCGGTAGAGTAAAAATGTCACTTTTTGACGTAAGCGATTATTGCTACTATTTTCATGTTTTTAGAGTTACAGCAACCATAATTATATTAATACTTTTTAGAAACATCTTTCTATAGAAACATTCAAGAGAAAATAAATTTTAAAAATATTTAGGCATAGACGAGGGCGTCAAATTTCCGCATCAAAAATTTGTTTTTTTCACTTTTTGAAGGCCAATCATTCAAAATAGGGACCAGACAACAAAATAGATCCTTTTGGGATTAATACTCTAGGTACACATGTATCACAAAAACAATATTTTGTTTTGATCCTGAGTCTCCTTTACCCCCCAAAACAAATCCGAAATGGGTGGAAAATCAAAATTTGACATTTTCAAGGTCACATATCTCAAAAGGGGGACCTAGTAAAAATGTGATATTCTTAGGGAACTAACCTATCATAACCTACACTGACTTCAAATTTGGAGTTGATACTCAAAGCCGTTTAGGTGTGACAGCCTTCCGAAATTTGACGGAAATTGTGTTTTGCAGCATTGTTAAATTAACATTATAAAATGTCCATACACTTTTGTTCTACTAATATTTCTACCTTTAATCTTATTTATCTATCTTATCTTATCAATTTCTATTAGCATTAGATAAAATTTTTATATTTCTATTACATTTTTATATAAATATATAAAATCGTCGGATATATAGAACTCCAAATATAGACCGAAGAGTAATCCACATTTAATGAATAAATAAAGGAACGAGGCAAGGATGTGCAGTGCCCCGTAATTCTAACGTTCTTATTGAAAAAAGAAAAATATAAAATCAAAGGGAGTAATTGAGGGGACATATCTACGAGGATAATATTAACAGAATAACCAACGATACATATGATAAAACTGACAAAAATAAAGTAAGGAAAGGCCGAAGCATTAAATCATACATTGCCGAGATAATTCTGAAAGTCATCAGAGACAAGGCAAATATAGTAGACCAATGTTACACTAACGAAACCAAAAACGAGGAAAAGGGAAATAGGTACGGCTAATAGGGATGCAGAATAACCGAGGATGGAAGAAGCAGGAAAGGTGGTAACCGGTGGAATAACCCAGTTGAAGGGGGCATTCTACCACAACGAAAACCAACTAATATCACGAAACAAGCCTAGAAGTACAAAAAACACTTCTTTTGAACTTACATCTGGAACATGCTTCTTTAAGGAAGTGAGGTAAGGACGATAACTGCCACGGAAAAGTCTAGATTGGAAACATTTCTAAAAGAATGTCATAAAAGACTGATGAAGATAAAGTGGATCAACCAGTATATAAGTAAATAAGTTCTGAGATTACTAGCAGAAAGAGTTAAAAAGAAAACGGCAGTCGGGCATATCTTGAGACATGGTGCTCTCATGAAGATGGCCGTAAGGAGAATAGCGATGAATAAGAATGGGATGGCTTCGTATGGGATGCATTGAGAAAATAATAAATACATAGGGAATGTTAAAGGGAAGCATTGCGTAAATATGAAGAGGTTGGTCGATAAGATAAACATAAACATCCCCCTGCCACACACCTTTATGGTGACTTGCAGGGTATTATGTAGATTTAGATGTAGGAGAATCGAGTGGAAGCTACCACTAACCACAATTGACAACTACTGATGATGATTTTCTTTCTCAACTAATATTTTCTATTCATAATGCTCTATATTTTTTCCGCATTAACGCTACATCCTTTCTTTGATTAGGAACTTAAAATGAGAAAGAAGAACAATGTAAATACTGATACAACGAATTCAAATATGACGTTGTAAAAGGATACCTATACAGCTCCTTCCGCTGGTGGCAACAATAGATAGCTTAACTCTGGGGTTGAACTAGTGGCTGAAGAATTCGGTCACCCTTCGAGATAGTTTCCTACATTCGTGTCTTCATATTTCCCTACGAATCACCGCAACGGTGCGCGGCAGGAATTGCCTTCACACAAGGCATTCACCACCGTCACTCCACAATGCCTATGTTAGCGGCTACATCGGTTTTACTACTAAGTTAAATACATTCAATAAGGAAGCTAAACAGCTTTACCTGAAATACAGTACCTAATCTTAAGCATCATTTTGAGGTACAGACAGAACAAAAATCAAGTAAGAATTCCAAGAGGAATAATTGTGGCCACATACCAAACAATTGTGAAAGTAGAAAGCAATTCCACTTACATATCGTAAATTCTGAGTTGCAAAAGAAAACTAATGTTGGGTCGCCCTCTGCCACACACCCCTCTGTTGACTTCCAGGAGGGGGGGGGGGCATTTGAAACCATATGGATAAACTCCAATAGGTAACTTACGTGTATAGTCTTAGGCTTGTTAATAGCTGCAAATATATCCAATAGTATAAATAAAACTGTATCAATGGATAGTAGAGGTAGTTGCATGTTGGTATAAGGCTAACCCACAGATTAACATCAATTATCCTGTATCAATTGATTTACTGGCTAACCCAACTAACAGCATTTTTTTGCATGCTAGTTCTGCTATTTTTATCTTTTTTTTAAATTGCGAAGTTTAGACGAGAATATAATTACTAATCTGTTTTATGCATGAAATTTAATGCGATCTTTGGTGTGAATTCACTCCCTGCCACACTTCTTTACGGTGGTTTACATGGTATTATGTAGATATAGAAATCACGTGGTATAAACGAGAATGGTTCGCTAATCAGCTGTGTTTGAATTGCTCGTTACAATCTCACTCGCTGTTTTCACTTAAGTTCTTCGCATTCGTTACATGTGTGTGTGTGAGTGTGCACATTGGGAAATGCGTGGGGTGGTGTCGTCATTTTCCCACCGGTTTTTGTCGTGGTAGTGAGTAACGATCGGCGCCTCACTCTCCTCCCCATTCTCTGTCCCTCGGGCGGCCAGAGTCCCTTTCCGTTTCCGAGTCGCTCGTTCTCAGGGAGTCAGGCCTTGTGCAAGGTGACGGAAGCAGCCTAGGCGAGAGAATGACGTTCCGTGGACGGTGCTTGCTTGTCCCGAGAAGGCAAAACCGGTGAATGCACCCAAGAAAGGCGAGGGGGAGGGGCGGCACGTTCTCATTCGCAAATCAGGCGCGCCCTCTCGGGGGGAACGCCCTCTTCGGATGCACGCGCTGCGAGACTGCGAATGGAAGGCCGGTGTGTCGGGAGATGCTGTCGCCCGTGGTAGCCAGGTCGGTAGCGCGCTCACCTACGTCTACGTAATGGGAGAGTGTGTGGCAGGGGGTGAAGATCACCAAACATGCACTACTTACATGCAACTAAGGGCTACAATGCTACTAAGACAAGAATATCCAAATACCAAATTAATTATAGAAAACGATATGCCAGAAACAGGTTTTTCGATTGCCTTGACAATCGAAAAACCGGTTTCGGAGATATCGTTTTCCATAATTAATCTGGCATTTGGATATTCTTGTCTTCGGACATTTTCAATTTAGCTAAATTATAAGCTCACATTATTTCATCTACAATGCTACTACTTCATGGAAATATGTTAAGCATAAGGGTTACGTGCAGCTATATGGTTATTACCTTCATAGTCTTAATAATACTTTTATTAATCCCAGGAGGGGTGTGTTAGTAATCGTTGGGATCATCTTCCATAGGTAACCAAGGAGTCACGTGGTACAAACAAAAATGGCAAATTTGGTGAATCACTCATTACAACCAAGTCATTGTGTTTACCTGATAGATAAATTTCCACAAGGAAAAACTACACGAGGAAACGCCGGGATGACCGGTCGAGGGGAATTTTTTCCTTGTGGAAATTTATTCATTGCCCTTTTCATCGGATGACTCCGTTAAGATATTCGTGGCTAGTTCGCAATCCTCGAATGTGTTAACTCGAGTTTTCCTCGTCTATAATAAGCATAGAGTCCCCTGATGGGATAAAACTCGTGTGAAAAATATGAATAATATTTTAATGATCGATTAATAAATACATGTATAGCAAAAGTCCGTATTTCTCTCAGATATTCTACCGTGACCTATATGATGAAGCTCTCTCACCGGTAACTACGTTCTTCCCCAGAACCACTTTTAAAAATAGGCTTAGTGCTAGCCACTTTCCAATGCTTGGGTACTACCTGATTATTTGGTGTTTTGTTGAATATAATTTATAGGTAGGGGGGTAGGGGCTAATACAGATGCTAATATTTTATATACTCTGGAAGGAATTTTATCGGGATCTGGTGATTTGTTTGGACTGATGTTTTTTACTGGAAGCTTTCTCACATATCCCCAAAAGACCACTTAATGAATCCACCAAGTCCGAATTGTTGTATGAATTAATCAGACATAGATAAATACGTAACGTCACATTTTCATTCAACTCTACATAGTACCCCGCAAGACACGTAAAGGGTAAGTGGGGTGAATTATTCCCACATCTGGAGTGAAAGACAAGTTACTACACTGTAGGCATTATCACACACTCAAACCACATAACCATTCGGAATCGGAATCTTGACAGTGAGCCTTAATCCGATTCCGCTTATTTCCGAGCTTGTTGCTCTTGGTGGTCAAGGTAGGATGTTGTTTGGGATGATAATGAGTGAGGTAGGAAGTTTGTTGGACTATAAGTTATACTTTTGAGGGGATAATGATATATAGGTTATTTTTTATGAGATGGGGTTGAGTTACGTGGTGATTAAGAGAGAAAGCTTTTTTTGTGTAAGGAGGATGACTGGATTTTTATTTTACTTCATGCTAAAGGATGGGTTATTTTGACTCAGTTTTTTTACTGTGGGAGGTGGATACCTTGATAATTATTGGGAAGGATTTTAAATAATCTGTGTTTGGGGAAGCAGATTTAGATGCAGTGTCGTGGCTCTACCGCAGCCAGAATGTGGTGGGTTATAAGGTGAGTAGTTGAACTTGCTGGAAGGGAATCGATTCAAGAGCCAGATTTTTTTCGTCTCCTTTAGTGCTTGTTTTTAGGGTAACAGGGGCTTTTGACGTGAGCTATCGGAAAGGTAGGTTGGTGCATTTAAGATGCTTTGTTACGCTAGGGAATATGGAAATTTTTCTTTTGGTTTTGGAAATGATTTTTAGAATTGCGTCTGTAGAGTATGGAAATTTTCCGGATGGCAGCGAAAAACGCGATAGAGATGATATTTAGGGTATTGGTGGCGTACTTAATGATTTTGCAGTAATTTATGAGATTTTTGTCCAAAATGGTTTGCAATTTAGAGATTTTGAGATAGTAGTGGAATTTTTTAGTTGGAGGCAAACCATGGAACCCCAGCCAAGCCATTTCAAGAGGTTTGAAGCATCTTTATATAGACAGGATTTGTTGTGCACCACATTGTGAACGCGCAGAGGATTTGGGGGAAAGACGTTAGATATATATTAAGAACTCCTGCGTATTATGCTAGGTTTGATCATATAAACAAGATTAAAGAGATGTCATTTTTCTAGCGTACCATAAGAGAGCACAACAGGCAGAATAGAAAAGTGTTATATAGGATAAAAAATTGGTAGAGTAGTTGTAGAACATCATGCATGCTTTAGCATTACTGGCACAAGCATAATAGAGAAATGTCGATAAGTGTATCTAGGAAAATGTTTTACTAACCAGTAATCATTTCATTAACCTGTAGTTACTAGCCACCTAGATGCACGTGACCCTTACATCTAGCATGTGTCCATGAAGCAGTAGCACTGCACTCAAAGTTGCACGTAAGTAGTGCATGTTTGGTGATATTCATCCCCTGCCACACACCCTTGCGATGGCTCGTAGAGTATAACGTAGACGTATGGAGGAGAGAATTCTGAGTTTACCTGCATAACCGCCATTACTACCCCTCACCGAAGAGACGCTAGCAGCTGAGCCCAGTGGGGAAACGTGCTCAGGGGTTGATGGAAAGGGCGCGATCGTTGGCGTGGTGGGTACCCCTCCAACTGTCCACGGAGAGCAGCTGACCAGGGAGTGGCGAAGGGTCACGCGTGACTGCCTCCCGCGTGACTTCTGACGGTTCCGATCCAACGAGCTCGCAGGCGTGGACGGATGGGACATAATTAGGGGTCTCCTACGCGTCGCATTCCAAGGGAATCCTCAGGAGCCCCCCCCCCCACCAATGGCGGGCGATGGACAAAATACCGCGGCATCAAGTTCAACAACTGCTCCAGCCATAATTTTCCAAATCTATATATATTTTTTTTCCTTTCGGTTCCTCTCATCTGATGCCTCCCACTCGAAGTTCTCAAGAGAAAAAAAAACAAACACACGAGCTATTTGCAGAAATAGCGTGGGTGAGCTCTCTGAACGTCTTATTTTTATGTACAGCCACGCGTGGATTTAATGAATGGAAATCGTTAAACCTAAGCGCCGGTAGCTTTGATTCGTAGTTGACATTTTTAAGTAAAAAGATGTTGACCACTCAAGCTCACAGGATGCCTCACAAGACGTTTGGAAATAACATGGAGATGTTTTGATGATCCATGTAGTCTCGCCTTTCCGAGCAACAGATAATAGGATTTTGGCACAAGAGAATTAATCACGGTAATAGCATGAAATATACCAAAAGACAAAAACATTACCTTAACCCTAAAACTGCATAAAAACAGGTGCAATAGCGATTTTGTACCGTCAACCAGAAAACTTTGATTATTGTCATAGATTTACTTCCGATTTCAGATGAGCTAAAAATTAAGATAAAGCAGTGAAACTTCTAGCATCCACCCGTTCGCTATGCATGGAGGCAAAAGTTCCATTTTAGCTCCATAGGCACTCTCAGTGTTGCTGGTTGAGGCCTGGATACTCCCATGCCTTTGAAACGATTATATGGGCGGATTCTCTGGTTCTCACCTCTATGCTTCCGGCAGATTTAGGGAGGACTTCAATTATGTTGAGGGCAAAGCAATGGTCGAAAGGGTGATTGTGGGAAGCGGTGTGCTTCTGAATGGGATTGAGGAAGGGAGGAGACTTGGTGGAATGACGATGGCCATTCATACGGATCGACATGGGGTGGTGGTCTCGCCAATGTAAAAAGATGGACAAAAATTGCAGGAGAGGCGATAGATAGTGTTGATGGAGGTGCAGGTCGCCGTAGTAGAAGACCGATTGATGGGACGTGTGGGACGAAGAAACGGGCAGCACTTACATCTGGGGAGGTGGCAAAGCCAGGTGGCAAGGCAAGGTGTCATCAAAGACTCCTACCACTTTCTTGACCTACTCCACTCCGTCCCTATCACAGACACCAATCTTATTATGGCTACGATTGATGGTCATTATGACAAAGGAGGAATACGACAAAAAAGTTCTCTCCCTCTTGAATGCAGATACGTATGAGAAGCTGAATAAAGACCCAGCAGCCAAAATTGAGCGGAAAGTAAGGGAATTAATTAAAACTTCTTATGTTCCCAAAGAAGATCATTGGAAATTATTTCCGTCCGCATCTAGAGCATCACGTTTATATGGTCGGCCGAAAATACATAAGGAAGGACACCTTTAAGACCAATTGTAAACACGATTGGCTCGCCGACCTACATATTGGCCCAGTGTGTATCAAGAAGCATTCAAGATTTCATTGGAAGTAAGGACTCCTTCATTAAGAACTCAGTGCATTTTATAGAAATTCTGAAAGATCTACGTGTGACTGATAAAGACCTAATAGTCAGCTTCGATGTGGTTTCCCTGTTTACAAAAGTTCCTCTTCCCGATTCAGTGTAAATTCTAAAAAATCTTACAGAGGTTGAACTTCCAATAACTACCAAAAATTGGCTGATTTCTGTCTTTTTAACAACTACTTCCTCTATAACGGGGTTATTTACGGACAGAAGAGTGGAGCAGCAATGGGTTACCCCCTTTCTCCCGTCATAGCCAATTTATATATGCATTTTTTTGAGAAGAAGGCACTGGACACCTGCGAGGATAAACCTTCATGCTGGCTAAGATACGTAGATGACACCTTTGTGATCTGGCCACATGGAAAAGAAAAACTTGAGGCTTTCCATGACCATCTCAACAACATCCATCCAGACATCAAATTTACAAAAGAACTTGAAAAAGGAGGTTGTCTGCCTTTCCTAGATGTCCTGGTTAAAAGGAAAAAGGATGGAAGCTTGGGCCATTCAGTGTACCGAAAGAAGACCCACACCGACAGATATTTGAATGCAGCATCCCATCACCATCCACGGCAAAAGTCCTGCGTAATTAAAACGTTAACCCACCGCGCCAGATCGTGAGTGATGCCGGGCACCTCAACAGCGAAATGAAACATCTAAAGTGGGCTCTGAAAGGAAATGGTTACAGTGACTCCTTCATAAAAAGAGCGATGAAAGAGAGGAAGCGGCACCCAAATGATGAAGATCATAAGAAGAAGCCTTTGGCCTTCGTGAAACTCCCGTACATCTCAGGAGCCACCGACAGGATCGCAAAAATCCTTCAGAGAAGCAACTCGCTTCTGTACGGTGGAAAAAATCAAAAAACATCCGGCCATCGCCGAAGGATAGACATCCTCCCCTCCAATCCATGGGTGTATATGAGGTCCCCTGCCGCTGCGCAGAAGTTACGTGGGACAGACCAAGTGAGCCATCTCCCAGAGGCTTAAGGAGCATAAGAGAGCGATGGAGCTTCATAAATGGAACGAGTCAGCGGTCGCCGAACATTATGCCTCGAGCCCTGGGCATAAAATAATGTTCGAAGAAAAACGAGTTTTGACTATGACGGAGGATTATTATCCGCGCCTAATACGAGAATTAATATAAATAGCTAAAAGGCCGAGTAATTTCAACAGAGAGGATTGTTACAACCTGAGCCGTGTTTGGAAAGGTTTCCTGGCCCCTTCAAATACACAATGGCTAACGTCTTCCGCCCGAAATTCAAATCGTCCCAACAATGGGGCAACGGACTCGGATGCTCCTACATAAAAATGAGACGAAGTTGATTTACACTCAGTCTATTGATAACGCTCCCAGTAGGAGGAGTGAAACGTTGAGTCAAAAAATGAACCGCACGCAGCATTTCCCGAAAGGAACAGCTACAGCTATACATAAAAGAAGCTGAGAAAACCTTCAAGCTAAAATCAATCTAAGAATTGTTGGCATATGATGATCGAGACATATTCAAGGCCCGAAGAATTCACCAACGCACATCAAAATAATTATTTTACGTAATATGGCAGCTAACAACATGCACTCTTCCGTTCGTCAAAAATCTAATCATTTTAATATTGTGAAACAGGTGAGCAGGATTCAAAATTTTCAAGAGATTTTCTATTTTGTGTTTCAACCATCTATGGGGATGAGTGCTTCGTAATATTTTAGTAGGTTAAAAACTGCCCAATTACAACTATCTCATGTCCCAAATGAACCCAAAAATAGAAGAAATGCCTCCATTTACTATATTGGTACACTCCATTCTGATGAGTTTCACAAACCAAAGTAACGAGTTATAGCTTAAAAATGACCATGCCGCTCAAAACATCTGGCACTTTTAAATGATAGACTTACAACACACAAATGAACTTTATAAAATACCCAGGGAGTTATTATGGATCATTAAAATTGAAAAATAAGTCAAAACTCCATTTCGTCAATACAAAACTATAAAAGCAAAAAAAAGATAGGTATCGAATAAAATGAGCAGTCGAAGTTATAAGTCGGAGACGGCCAAAAATACAAAAGCTAATTTGAGCTAATAGGTGGGTAGGACTCGCTTTCAGGAAGGATGGAGAAAAACCAGGCGACGGCATTAGCCTTCTGTTGACGAAATTCGCCGTTGGGACTACGACTTAACGTCCCATCTGACGGAAAGAGCGCAAGATTTGAAGAGCTCTTCCCGCAGCACTCATGTAGGGCCGCTTTGGAATTGAAAAACGCTGTCTCTCCTCTGATTTAAACCCGGACCTACGCAATGGGAGACCATCACTCTACCCACCATACCAAACCTTTTCCCTCGATTCATATGTTTTCTTATTACGTCCCAATTATATTAACTGTCCCCAAGAGGACAAATATATAACTCTTCATTTCCGATCAGTATATATTTGGAAGAATAGAAAAGGCAGGTATGAGGTATATGGAACAAGTTGTGAAGGATGTAAAAGAGAGGAGCCACGTCAATATGAAGAGGTTGGCCGATAGAAGAATCGAGTGGAGGGCTGCGTCAAACCAATCCTAGGATTGCTGACCGATGATGATGATGATAAATTTGGAAAATCAAATTATCTACCATTAAAACATAAAAATTCTTTTTTCTTCGCTCTGGAGTTTATTGAGAACTCTTATTCTCCTCCCAAAAGTCAAATTCAATCAAGGGATGACCATAAAGACGCAAGGATTTAAAACATTCTTTGATTGCGTCGGCCAAAAATAAATCTAAATCAACATAATATCCTGCAGGTCACCACAAAAGGTATGTGGCAGGGGGGGGTGAATTCACACCAAACATGCACTGCATATCATCCATAAAAAGGATTAGTAACAATATTCCAGTCTAAACTTCACAATTTATAGAAGATAAAAATAGCAAATTTACAGCTATTCGTGTATATCTGTCGGCAATCATTTTCTCTAATTTTGTGATTATGGTTCAGTCTACAATAGTAGTTGGAGTTCACAAAATATTTTTAACGTCATCAGAGAAAATCTTATCATGGAATTTATTTAAGAGATTAACTATAAATTTTAACCAACGGTATAACTCCCATTTTAGTTCATCAAACAGACAGGCACGTAACCAGAAATCTGCTTGCGTAACTTGAAACTAATCAGCCTTGCCCATTCGGTACCGATATGTCACAAATCTCTTCCCTTAATTTTCAGTGCTTGGTATTTATTTTTACAGTGCCCATACTTATCTCTTCTCACTGGTAAAGTTTACTGCTAAAATCAGAACAACAAAATTTTTGGGAAAAATTTCGGGGGGGGGGGGGGGGAGGGGGGGACCTGAAGCACCAGAAGCGCCCCCCCCCCCCCCCTGGCTACGTGTCTGCAAACAGATTGGTTACGCTAATATAGTTATCATACTGGCCCTTTACAAAACTTGCAGATCTTCGCTGCTCACGCTCCATTTCATTATTTAAGCCTTTTTCGTAAGGGCTTACTGTCTCCACGTAAGGGTATACTGGCAGCGTATTCCAAATGAGATCTAACAAGGGAAAGGTAGCTAATTTTTCGAACATGATCGTCACATTTGCCCAGTACCCTTTTGATGAATTCCAGTTTAAGATTAAAACGATACGAAAAAAATGGAACCCCGGAAGACATATACAGAAGTCGAATACTTACTTCCTTTTCATTTCCGTTAATTTTCCATCAACTCAACATCATCCAGGGTTACCCCAAATCTTTTCCCTCGAGAATGCGAAACGCTTTGCAAATCCCGAGAACGGAAACTGCGGCGGAAATGAACTCAGTAACACTGGCCGTGCAGCGGGTGCTGGGAATTAATCTCGACCATGAAACAAAAGAGAAACGAATAAAACCCTACTTAAAAAAAACACTCGCAAATATGCAGTGTGTTCCATAAACACGGTGAAAGAGACGGACGATCTAGGCCGATTAGGGATTTTAGATGGGTTATGCGCGACAAAATGCAGCGGCAAGCTGACGCAAGCAATGAATAATTAACAGCCGTAAGGCCGCTGCATATGAAGGCTTAATTTGGGATACAGCAACACGAATTGAACTATGCACGAAAGGGTTCGTTGGCCACGCGCTTCCGACCAAGTGTGACAACGCCGAAATATCTCTCCCTCCCTCGTTCAAGGCGAGGAGGACGTCAAAAACCATCAAACAGTTTCGATCACGGCATTTTAACATTCGATGACCTAATGGCGCCTCTCTAAGGGCATAGCCATGCATCACCCACGCTCCGCTTGATATTATCCGGACTTGTCACCCCCCCGTGACACGACAACATTTGAACGAATGCCAAACACAAGCAGAATTTTCCGAGTTTAGCTGCGGATTAATCGCGCGACGAGGCACCGAAAGGTCGGGGCACTGAGTGGAACGCCAGCGCGAGTTCGACAACCGCCACGGTTGGTTCCTGGTGTCCCGAAGAGTCGTTCCCTCGACGTTCCCTCACCCATCGCGCTGGTCCTTCAAGCAAACACACGACGATGGAATCCACACGCAGCGATGTGGCCTTAATATAGGCACGCGCAGGCGCAATGTGTATCGTCCAATCGTACGTAATTCTTTCCGTTCTGGTTCACACAAAATATAAAATACCGGTTTGGCCACCGCCAGTAGATGCCAACATGGATGATGGCTCTTCACACCAGCCCCGAGTGTTCCATCTCCCTACTATCCAGTGAAAAGTGAATAATATGGACAAGAAGAACTTAGTGAAACTTTCTAGGGAACAAAAAACTTAATATATTTACTACTTGGCAGCGAATAATGGACGATAACAGCAACAGAAAAGTCAAGGCTAGAATCATTTAACATGCGGAGCTACTGATGACTGATGAAGATAAAATGGATGCACCGAGTGACAAAAAAAGTCTTAAGAAGAGTGGGAGAAAAGAGAATTCTGCTGAAAACTCTAAAAAGAAGTCGGGACAACTTAATCGGCCGTATCTTAAGACATGATGGCCTGATGAAGACAATCGTCGAGGGAAAAGTGAACGGGAAAAATGGAAAAGGCAGGCCTCGTAAGAGATATATGGAACAATTTGTGAAGGATGTAAAAGAGAAGAATTACGTTAATATGAAGAGTTGGCCGATAGAAAAATTGAGCGGAGGGCTGCGTCAAACCAATCTTAGAATTGTTAACCGATGACGATGATGAATATATTTACATGTTCATAAATTTATACACCCATATTATATAATGTTAATGTTTCAATTCTATTCACTTAAGTTATTTATTGCTAATATTTGGTTTATAGTTTATTTCATAACACCGGTCCTGCCAGGTTCAACGGGTTTTCCGAATTTTTATATAAATTTCACGTATTGTTATTTTGGGGAAAATAAACATTTTTGACTAGAAATCTGTTCTCCGAATTCTTTTTCCGCTTCGGCGAAAGGAAACTTAGAGATGCCTCAATTTCTAATTGCATAACAAAAGCATTAAATGAAAATACAAAACTGTGAATACATTCACCAAAATAAACACTCTAAAATGAACATTTACTTTTTCAGGGTTTTTAGGGTTAAGGACAAGAATCTTGGGAGAATAGATAAAAATTGCCGTCCACAAATAAAATCATGTCGTTTGCTCTGAGTGTGAAATAAAAATCCGTTTTGCGTTTCAGTCATTAACTTTTTCGATTCGGGCCCTCTCCGATCAAGAATAAACTTTATCCAGATCACGTGTACGAATGAGTTTCGGGACGACTCACTGCATTAATGCACGAATCGTGCATCTTCACCCGGAATTTGTTGGAATTTTAAACGTGCTTCGAAATGCAATGAGGTAAGTCAGGTGACAGCAATTTGAGAATAAAATTCCAAACTATCAACTTTTATGATTGGGCAATCGTATCCCGGTGGTGCGGTGTGGGATGAGGCTAATGGTAGGATTTCGTGGCTTGAGAGTCAACACCATTCGCTCACGGGCAGTCATCAGAGTACTAAGACCACCAGCACAGCCTGCCATCTAAGAACAATCATTTCACTCTCTTCGTGTACCTGCCCCGACCGCAATTGCCTCTCCTTACCCTTAAAAATAAAAAAGGTGGGCAGCAGTGCTCTTTTATGGAGCATTACCTCAATTACACTCAAAGTCTTGCATGACTAACATAGGCCGATAGCATCACACATTCTCCGGCGTTAACTTCGAAAAAGCCTTGAGACAGCAAACTACAGTGGCACTACCGTATTCCATATCCATCTAATATCCATGGCTCCATATATGTAAGAAAATTGCTTTTATGACATATATTTATGGCAAACAGCAATGGTGTACTTCTTCCATCGATTACAACCCGTACAAGATGCCAAGGCGAAGTTTTCATTGATATCAAGAACAACCACGTGCTCATCTTTAAAGAAAGACCATGACGATAATATCTTTTTAAAATGTTCTCAAATGCTACGGGAACACCACTCCCCCCGCGGCGCTAACCATAGAGTAAATGAAATCCAGTTCATATCCGTGCCCTCTTTGATAAACGCGGCCTCATGACCTCTCACAGTAGCTGCAAACTGCTACGGAAATTCTGCAACCGCACGTATGACGCTAATTATGGATGAACTTACTAGAAATCAATTCACACAGTACGTTTCAGAAAGGCTGCAGAAAAATAGCAATGGCTCGCAATAAATGGCAAGTTGACCTCCTTTAGAAAGAAACAGGTTATCCCCATCCCGGATGAGAAAGAAATTGATTTCTGAAATAAAATCGCTGCGATGGGAATCCTCTACGACATCTTAGGAGCAACTGGGTCAAGAGGACGGGGAGTCTTGGAGCGGCATTGAGGATTTAAATGAAAGCATAAAAGAAAAATCATTGAAAGCGAAACAAATATGAAGGTGATTCTTGGGAAAAGTTATTTAAAAAGGATTAGAATTATTATGTAAGAATATCAACTTAAAAAGATTGCGTCAATGTAACATGATGGATTTTAGTCCACTTTATCTATAAGTTAGCGGTTATTTTTCTCACATTATTGCCTTATAACACAACACAAGGTTGCTTGCAAACATCAAATAAGAACATGAGAGCATACAAAGATATACAACGTAGTAAATAAGAAACAAAAACTCTTGAATATATTCCATCTACTATAATCTACTCCAACTAAAATACCTATCATTCCAGCAATTTCTTCCAGGAAATTGTTCAAGGAATTGTAGATAAACGGAGATACACCTTCAACATTACTAGATGAAAGAATAAGACATATCTGTAAATACACTTGTGAAAACAGAAATGGCCCCATATTTAAACCAGTAGAATAAATTTTCATTTCCAAGCCAGCGATCTACCTAGCGATCATCCTTTCATCACTGACTCCTAGCCCACGAATGAAGAAAAGGACAGTTAATAATTATCATCACTAAATTGAAAAATAATTTAAACTACGCCCACAATCCATAAATGCAGAAAATGAGCATATACGATCTCAACTGTGGATAATTAAACTTCAAAACGATGATATTTCAAATGCCCTTGAGTCCGTGGTAGTTTTTTTTCATGTTCCACGCCAAGCATCAATTTTTGAGTCCATTAAATGAACGTTGGCGTAATGATCTCAAAAAATAACATACATACAAGAAAAATTGTGGTTTACTGTGAATCACACAAACTGAAATTCAAATTAAAGAAGTGTTCCAAACCCGTGCAATAAGATTTAAGACCTTCCAGAGAATTCCCAGAATGGAACTACAAAGAAAATATCCTAATATTTCATGAGATCATGCTCAACAGGTCGGGATGAGTCAAGATTTATCAGGAAAAAAACGCACTGGTCACAAAAATTGCACGAGTCATTTAGGAAACCTAAATAATTGCTTCTGTTCTGTTACCTGGGAAGCAGAGTAGCCAACGATGGTCGAAGCAAGAAAGAAATAGTGAGTAGAATAGCCCAGGCAAAGAGGGCATTCTTTCAAAAGAAGAATCTACTAACAGCTGAAAATACAAGCTTGGAAGTAATGAAGCAATTCATCAAAACGTATATCTATATACGGCAGTGAGGCATGGACAATGAAAGCAGCGGAGAAGAAAAGGGTGGAAGCATTCGAA
This sequence comes from Platycnemis pennipes, assembly GCA_933228895.1. Classification (NCBI taxonomy): domain Eukaryota; kingdom Metazoa; phylum Arthropoda; class Insecta; order Odonata; family Platycnemididae; genus Platycnemis; species Platycnemis pennipes. The sequence continues at coordinate 130,971,704 of OW121851.1, read as the reverse complement.
ATGTGGTGCTACAGAAGAATGTTGATAATTAAATGGATCGACTGAGTGACAAATGAAGAAGTCCTAAGAAGAGTGGGAGAAAAAAGAAGTCTGCTGAAAACTATAAAAAGAAGACGGGACAACCTAATCGGCCATATCTTAAGACACGATGGCCTGATGAAGACAATCGTCGAGGGAAAAGTGAACGGGAAAAATGGAAGAGGCAGGCCTCGTATGAGTTACATGGAGCAGGTCGTAAAGGAAGTGAAAGAGAGGAACTACGTTGGTATGAAGAGGTTGGCCGATAAAAGAATCGAGTGGAGGGCTGCGTCAAACCAATCCTAGGATTGTTGACTCTTGATGATGAAATAATTACTCGAAATAGTAGAAAATGCATTCAGATCTGAAGAACGAGACCCATCAACAGCATCTATCTTGCTGATTTCAAAGACACTGAGATAAGATATTCAAGAGCAAACGACGCATCCCATACACGAGTTTATACAACAGCTCTCTCTATTTTATTCCCTGAATCCAAGCGATTCCCACCATTTCCGAGCTCAATCATTCCACACTATCTAGAGGCATCAGTAAGCATGCCAAAGGACACCTCGAGGTACAGGGGTAAATTTCCGAGCCAGGCATATCCTCACAAGGGTCCATTGCGCGCATCTTGCTCGAAACTGAGATGGTGTCATCGATCGGAATGAATCGATCTCTCTTAACGAGATTGGGAATGACGCCTCCCCTCCCTTCATCATCGGTCCCCCACAGACGACCCGGCGAAAGGCTTCGGGCGCTCGGGAATAAAGTCGGCCGTCAAAATGAACCCATCCACCGCCCGAGTCGTTACCCGGCGTCTAGACGCCTTCCCGATCGCAAGTATTTCGTTCGCCAACCGGTCCGGAGGGAGAGGGTGTCGTCTTCACCCTCATCATCAGGGGACCACCAGTCGTGGGCCCCACGGACCCCGAGGAGACGGAACGAATGGCAATGAGTACAGTGTCTTTGGCGATCTACCGCTGCTTCTGAGTGTAAAGACCGATTTATACAAAAATTAGTGCTAAATAAATTCAAGTGATTAGCGTAGGAGGAAGCATAAGGAAGCAATTCATCAAAACGTATATTTGGAGCATGTTTCTTTACGGCAGTGAGGTATGGACGATGACAGCAGCGGAGAAGAAAAGGGTCGAAGCATTCGAAATATGGTGCTATCGAAGAATGATGAAGATAAAATGGATGTACCGAGGGACAAACGAAGTCTTAAGAAGAATGGGAGAAATGAGAAGTCTGCTGAAAACTCTAAAAAGAAGTCGCGACAACTTAATCGGCCACATCTTAAGACACGATGGTCTGATGAAGATAATCGTCGAAGGAAAAGTGAACGGGAAGAATGGAAAAGGCAGGCCTCGTATGAGTTACATAGAACAGGTCGCAAAGGACGTGAAAGAGAGGAACTACGTTAATATGAAGAGGTTGGCAGATAGAAGAATGGAGTGGAGAGCTGCGTCAAACCAATCCTAGGATTGTTGACCCTTGATGACGATGATGATGAGCGTAAAATTAACCATGGGCCCTGGGGCGTTTATAAAAAACATTAGCGTGGACTGGACCGCACTATCAATCATTTTATAACTAATAGCGAATGCTAAGCATTTCATATTCTGGTGAAGTCTTCACGGGTTCTACAACGGATCAGGGATTCGGCGACTGCCGACGTTTCGACGGCTGACATTGCCGTTATCTTCAAGGCAATGAGTGTCTTGAAGTCTTAAAGATGACGGCAGTATCAGCCGTAGAAACGACGGCAGTCGCCGAATTTCTGACCCGACGGAGAACCCTGGAAGACTTGATCAGCATTATTCATCGGGAAAACGTTCCATACTCATCAGTATTCACTCACAGGAAGCCTCTGGAAATTTACTGTCATAAATGCAGTCTAAAGGAAATATTCAGATTCAGAATAAATGAATAATAGCCTGAAGGAAAAGGGAGTTACTTACATTGAACATTTTTCATCCGGTGACGTTTTCCTCCCATGATGCATGGCAAATATTAAAAAAACAGTGAAGAAAGGCGCTGAAACAACGACTACGGCAATGCACTCTTAAGTTAATTTCACGGTATATTAAATTCGGTAAATCCCTACGCTAATTTTTCCGAAAATCAACACATGTTTCGCGTTCATTTTTTCTGTGAATGCCGCCACTGAAGGTAGTGTTCTAGAAACTCACGCTAAGTGTACCTTATAATTTCAGTCTAATTTTTTCTATAAGCTGGCCTTAAGAACTGATGAGAAAAGGAGAAAAGAGTAGAGCGAGGAAGGAGATGAATATTTACATGAGGATATTTTACTGATTTTTTTAAATACTGAGCTTCTGAACATAGCAGAATCTTCAGTAAAGAGTAACATCCACAGAATACTGTGGATGTAATATGAACTCAGTTCACAGAATACTGTGGATGTTACTCTTTACTGAATACTTTTGTGTCTATAGACACAAAAGTATTTTGAGATGCCGACGAATCAAAACCTACACGCAAGTTCCTCGCGGGACATTCTATGATAGAGATCCCCAAATTGGTGGATATCGGCCGCCAGGGGTCGATTTGACATTTTTAGGGGTCAGGTCGAGCTGGGAGTCGATGAAAAAAATTATATCTAACATTACTAATACAATATATACTTAAATATTAAGGATGATAATGAAAAAATACTGAAACAATCTATCGTCAAAAATAGTAAAATGAACTATGAAATATTTTTATTATAGGAGAACTAAATATTTAAACAAAATGTGCTAAATACATTACAGAATATTTATTTGTGAACAGTTATAAAATTTTCTATGAATCTGAGTACATATTGATTTCAGCCCTTCAAAATATGCAAAATATATTACGTAATATTTGTTAGTAGTCTTATATAATTTCATAACGGTCTGAGTTCATATTACATCATATCAGTTACGGCCCTTCCACGGGAAGCAAAAGAGTAGTAGTCACTCGAAAAAAGATGCATGTTCACAGCTCCTCCATATTTTTTAATCGGTCTAGACATTTGAACCGAGGGGAAGTCGATGAAAAATCGAGAAATCCTAGAAGGGGTCGATTTAAAAAAAAATTTTTTGGTAATCCCTGTTCAACGGCATACGGCAAATCTTTACACTGCATAGCCAATACTTAAGGTCCACCAGAATTACGAATAAGACAATGTACAGATGGTGAGCCGTAAACCACAAGGTGGACAAGTTTTTATGTAACATTCAACTCAAAATTACAGATATATCAAAGCCAATCAGGCAATAAAAAACCATTGATCAGAAGTAAATTATCAACCAATAAACTACAGCAGAAACTTCTTCAATTTCGGGTGAATATGAAATGACAAAAAATATAGGCCCACGACAAAGAATTCAGTACCTATTTGATAGTATTCACAATAAAAGGAGGGAAAATTACCACCAAATCATATTTCAATCTGAGAAACCTTATCAGATATATCCCCAGCAAGAATGTGCTAAAAAAACTCCAGAGTTGATGTACTGTTCCATTATCATAAGATAAACCATTAATTTTCACCCACCTTTATGGTGGCTAGCCGGGTAATATGTAGATATAGATGTAAAACATGTAGAGTAAGAAAGTAGCTGGAGAAATTAAGAGGATGGCCGGAAGAGGTATTTAAATGCAATGGACTATTCAAGGCTACGATTGAGGTAAAAATGTCGGGAAAAGATGGTACGGAAGGCAGAAAAATAGGGATCATAGGTATAGAGCATTAGGGACGGTACAAGATATTTAAAGTTGAAGTGGTATATAGTGTAGGGTAATTAGTTGTGTCAGATGACAGGAACTGTCTCGTGGCCAATCATAAAAGATAGAATACGAATGATGAAGATTCAACTAAAAGACTAGCTTCAGAATGACCACCTTAATGATGCTTTAATCCTTTCCAACATCACTTGCATATTTTTCTTTTCAAATCAGCTCAGAATTTATCACCTCTCTTAAATCAAAATGACCAATATTCGCCCGTTTGTTTGATTTTCTAGCATTCTTAGGTCAATGACGGAATTCAACTTCCCTCCTTTGATTCAATCTAGCAACTCCTCTCTTACCTACCACGACTAGCCCTTCAGTAATCCCCCTTTCCTATCCTTCTTCGCGTTTTAAACTTCCGAATATTAATTGTTCCAAACGTCTCCATATTAATGCGGTAAAATACCACTCTATATACTACATCCTTAAATGATGTTGACGTCTCTGCTTAGAAATTACTTCATTGATTCTTAACTCTTCCTATAGTCAATCTGAGGATAGAATAATTTTGATATCCTTGAAATACAAGTCAATCTACTATTCTTTCAGTACTACTATAGTATTGCTAGCTATAGTAAATGCCTCTTTTCTGAATCATATATTCCCCAAATATAGTTATTATAATAAGACCAGTTTTTTTCCAAAATATTGGCAAAACCCATGTACCTTCACTAGTTAAAATCTTAGTACTTTGGCTTAATTATTACAAGGAACTCTTTGTTCAGGAATATCTCACTACTTCTTTCACCGTGAAATTAATCTTTGTAAGACATGTCCGCGACTGATTATTGCTGATTTCAAGTAAAAACTGCACTCCCTTGCCAATTAACGGTTCTGTTCTAAGCTCCTGGTTTTCCGTTTTGGCCGAATTTTCGTAATATTTAGCCCTAGGTAAACATTTATAATTACATGTTTACCTGGGGCATAAATTCAGCAATTATGAAAATTTCTTGATCGATCGTCATAGGTCAAAGAAATTAAGTGGTTTCCTTTGTGATCACATCTTCTCACACCATCCTCCCATTTACGAGAATCCAACAGCATGCAACTGTATGCTAATTGCCGATGAGGGACAGCATACGCAAGAGCTCAGCCACTCCCACGAGGCGCGGCCGCCTCCACTGCCGAGGGTCGATTTCCTTCTCGGCGGGCGAACTCTTTTAATGCCTAGAGCACTCATCCATCCCCACGCGATCCGCTTGACCTCAGCATTCGAGCAGACCCGCGGAAATAGAATAATTTTGATATCCTTGAAAGACAAATGCTCTGATAAATGGTGGAAAATATAAGGATTTCCTCCGCCAATACCACTCCATGTTCCGGTAATCAACGCCGACATTGGCACGCTCTTCTGGCATCGAAGACGTGATCTTCTAGTTGACGACTCAGCGACGCCCACGCGGCAACTTGAAGTCGAGATCGTCGCTCGTGAAAAGCGTTCGACTAATGACAGGTTTGTCCGTGGTGAGCACAGACGACTATCAAAGGAGGGATCTGTAGGAGAACTGACGTAAAACATGTTACGATGCAGGTAGGAGATAAGAGAAAAAAGTTTAAGACCAAGGATGAAAGAAAAAAGTCCGAAAGAGAATTGACGCATAACATGTACGTACGATGCAGGCATGAGATAAAGCAATAAAGCAAAATATCAAGGACGGAATAAGAATAAGCGGGCATATATGAGGGAAACACAGAGGCAATTTAATTGGGCCCGAAGAACACAAAATCAACGGAAAAATAAAGCATCCTGAAGGAAAAATTATGGATGGAAAGTGGAGAAGGAACCGTTTTGACATTTATCTTAAGTTCGAACACGGACTACTGGTAAAGAGGGGACAGCAACAGCAGGTAGAAAAGAGGAATTGGAGGCCTTTTCGGAACTGTCCTCATCTCTATGCTGTAGTTCCCTAACGCAGTTGTCCACTCTCGCTCCCGTATACTTAAATAATCACGTTCAACTTCCCTGTCTTGCCAATTATTTCCATCACTACTTGAACACATACGAATCCTGCCTAATCTCAAGAATTTCTCCGCTTCATCTTCTATCGACGCTCTACCACTTTACCGAGACCTTATTTCTCTCAATTGCGATCGCTCATTAATTCCATGTGGCTTCTTCTCCTCAACTACGCAATCTTAATATTTTTCAACAATATCCCAGCAATTCATGACTTTAAAAGCCCTTATGTATTTACCACAAAAATGATCCATTCAAAGACGATTTATTGCGCCCTTGCGCAGTCTAAATTTACATATGGGTTGACTTTCTGGGGAAGTGCTTATAAAATAGCTTTGCATCCTGTTGTTGTTTTACAAAAAAGGATTGTTCGAATTCTAACCATACAAACCCTCTAGGAACACTCATTTCCATTATTCTTAAATTTGAACTTACTTCCAATAAGGCACTTGTATTTGTTCAGAACACTAAGGATGTTTTTCATCCCATCTGGTGACAGGCCAATATCGTTTGGAATGACTATCCAGAAAACTGTTTATAATACAAGAGACAAACATTTTATAAGGTATACCAAACCCAACATTTCTTTGTACAAAAGATCATTTGTGTATTTAGGGCCCAAAATGTACAACTTGTTGCCATATCATATAATTCATGTAAATAGTACGCCTGTCTTCCTTAAAAGACTAACAAAATGGTTATTACAAAAAGAGGAAGTAGATTCATACTTATGCAGATTATAACTGGTTTTTTACTTATTTTGTTATAAAAAAATTACCCTTGTGTTGTCTTTTTTTCATCAATTTTTTCTATTTAATGTTGCGAGGAACAAGTTCTTTTGGAATTGTTTAAAACTAAAATTGTTTTTCCTTTCCTTTTCTTTTTCTTTCGAGTTTATATGTGCCAAAGGTTGAAAGGGTGTCAAATACAGGTACCCTTCTGACACCCTCACTATCTCCATGTGTGTATATGCATATATATGTTATGTTTTATGTAATACTGCTGGAGGAAATAAATTCAAATTAAAAAAACTCAGATTATTAATTTTTCATCAGTTCCCAGCCGTTTTCCATTGTACGCATTCCCATTTTTCGTTTAGAATTTAATTGCCTATACCCTGGAATTTCTTACGATTTAACTAAAGCCTCAATTTCCAAGTTTGCTACCTACCCCACATTTAGGACCACTTGAAATCCGCATGGATTTCAGTGCCACTAAACTACAAACGAAGTAAGAACGCGTGCTTTGCCGGCAAACTCGCAGAAGAAAAACTTCACGGATTTTCCATCGGGTCAGGATAACCTGTATTTCTCAAGAGTTTCTTCCGAAAAGATGATCGCTCCAGAGTAACTGGAAACCCATGACCTTGTTCCTAAATCCATGTCTTTCCGCTATATAGTCGAGTTCAGTATATCCTCCAGTTTAAAAATACGTTGGTGTACTCTCCTAGCGGAATGCCAGTGATATTAGCAACCTTTGTTCCGCAAACAGATCTAGCAACCGACTCATAAAATTCGCTCTTGGTGGGGAAAAAATTAATCCATGCCGGATTTATACATATTAGCCCTACACTATATCCTCTGTATAACCCTATATTATATCCCCTATATGTATATCACTATACATAGCCCCTTATATTAGCCCTAAATATATGCAATGGATGCAATGCCTTTCTTCACTTTTGTTGCGTATTTCTTAGCAGTGGAATTTAGTACTAAGTTTAAAGAAAGGAAGTGCAGGGTGAAGGATCCAATTTTTACGCCATTTTTGCGTCAAATCAATATATGACCAAAGCAAACAGTTTAGTTTCAATGCTAAAAAGACTGTTTTTATATAATATATACCGCTCTTTTTAGGGTTTCCAGAATTGTAGTGAACCTGAAATTTAAAGAAATTGTGCTATCATTGAACAAGATTATTAGATATACGACACAGTCTCAGGCAAAACTTTGTGGAAACTTTCAGGACCTGATGATGTAGCCTTGCTACGAAACCATGGTCGTAATTAATAAATGTGTATGTGGAAACAGCAGAGTTGATACCTTTTCTCCTATTATTAGATATCTCCAAAAGCTCAAATTTCATTTCCACTTCAACGATATCACAGGTGTTCCCTTGCCATCCGCCAAGTTACCGCTCTCACCTATACTCCCGATGATATCCTCACACTCCCGTTCACTGGCGTTGGAGAAATCCTCGTAAACCCTGCTTGTATGTGTGATTGAACTCATGACGGTGACTGTATTTTGTATACTCCTTCCTTCCCCCTCTTTCACCCCCCCCCCCTTTTATTCCTTTGCCCCCTAATGGTTACGGCTTTGGGGATACTAATTTTCATTTGTTATAAAATTAACATTTAATTTCTCAAACCAATTTTTTTGTGTGAAATGAGCATATTATTGGTGGGGCACCAATGACATTCAATGAATTCTGTTTTCTTGGATAAGAAGAAGAAGACCCCCCCCCCGTATTGTGCCCCCTCTACCCGCAATCGACGCAATCCACCAAAGGAAAGCGCGCGTCTCGGAGCGAGCGCAAGCGCCGACGAAAGGGGATGACGACGACCAGACATCCACCCCCCGCCCCCTCGCCCCGGAACACGCCGTGTGTCCCTTACTCACGCCGCAAAAATAGTCCCGACCTCGCCGAATGGACGCTCTCGCGAAAGAGGTGGGATCGCGAAGAATAAGGAATCCGCTGTGGCGCCGGGAGGCTTTCCCCTTCCACCTCCCACGCAAACCGAGCGGCAAACAAAAGATCCGCCGCCCTCCACAACCGAACCCTTTGGCATCCCGCAAACTCCTCTTTCCCCACCCTTAAACCGGCGGCAGCAATGGGGGCGCTTACTCGGAACCGAAATCGCTATTTTGTACACGACATCGTTAGATGGAAACGAAAAACGAATTTCAGTGAAAAAATTAATCTTCTAAACAGAGTCATCCACTATTAAATCAAAAATTAAAATAAGCAAAAGGTGGATGGCGCCCACCGAACGAGATGCGCTAAGGATATCTACGTCATCCACCTCCCCTACTTCCCTGTGTTGAGGAAGAACGGGAAGGGAGCGGAGGTGAGGAGGGGAGGTCTGCCTGAAGAGCTCCTGTCGCAACCACTTTCATTGGCAGAGTCAGCTGTTTGTCCCCCATTGAGATCAAGCGAAGGAGCTTCGCAGTTGTGATTGGACGAAGTGGATGACGCACGAGTCCTTTGCACGCCCACTTTTCCGAAAGGGTTAAAAACATCATTTTTTTCGTCGCTTATAAATTGAGAACTAATTGACGGATCTATGAACGGAAAAATATGGGTCTTTTTATTTTACAAACTCTATCATATTCGGCAAATAAAAAAATATGGTAAACATCCCCATTGAACTATTTACCTCAAGCTGCCAAAGAACAATTAGAGATACGAATAACGGTAAATATGCCCTATCGGAGAGTAGCAATGAATAGCATTGGTAGCTGTATGTTGGTATGAGTACTTAAAGCTAACCCTACTAACAGAATGTTTTTGCATGTTTGCTTTGCAATTTCGATCTTTTTTAAATAGTGTAGTTCTGACTACTATATTAATACTATTCCTTTTTTATGCATGATATGTAGTGCATGTTTGGTGAGAAATCACCCCCTGCCACACACCCTTGCGGTGGCTTGCAGGGTATTATGTAGATGTAGATGATGAAATAGCACTCCCTATTCTTTACTCCTTATATTAGCCCTAAACATATGCAATGAATGGCCTTTCTTCACTTTTATTGCATATTTCTTAGCAGGGTCATTAAGTATTAAGTTTAAAGAAATAAAGTGTTGGGTGAAGGGTCCTTTGTCATGTCCATTGTCATTTTTATGTCATTTTCACGTCAAATCAATACATGGTGACCACAGCAAACTGTTTAGTTTCAATGCGAAAATGACTTAGGTATGTTATATATAATATTGACCGCTCTTTTCAGGGTTTCTACAACTTTTGTGAACCTGAAATTAAAAAAATACATTCGTGCAATCATAGAACAAAATTAGTAGCAATAAAATTGAGATATGAAGAACCGGATAGTAGACCGATAACATCATAATAACTCATCCTTACAACGCGGGCAGCAATTAAACTATCTGCCTCAAGCTGCCTTAGAAACAACAGACTCTCCGCAACCAGATTGCAACCCTCTTTTATGTAATGAAATCATAAACCACATCTGCATTATGAAATCTAGTATTATAGGTATATTACATGGTTATTTTTTAAGTGAGGCCCGATTGGTTGTAGCTATCTAAATTTCGCGCGCTTGTAAGGGCGCTCATGCGTGTCGATTTCCCTCATGCACTGAGCAAAATTAGACGAAATTTGCAGTCGTGGCGTCACTTTGTACGCTTTATGCACCTACATTACGCCCCGCAGGCCACCATAAATCCACACGAGAGTGAATCCACACGAAACATGCATTGCATATCATGTATGAAAAGGAGTAGTGAATATATTCTAGTCCAAACTTCACAATTTGAAAAACATAAAAATAGCAAAGCAAGCATGCATAAACATGCTGTAAGTTGGGTTATCTTAAAGTCCTTATACCAACATGCAACTACAACTGCTATCCATTGATACATCATATCTACTTTGATATATTTACAGTTATTCATATCCCTTATTGTAATTGGAAAGGACATTTTGAGTCTGTCAGTTCGGCAATCTGTTTCTCTAATTTTATGATCATGATTCGGTCTACCATAGTAAAACATACCATTGGTGCTCGCAAATATTTTTAACTTCATCATTGAAAATATTACCTTTCAATTTATTTGAGAGGTTAACTCTTAATTTTAACCTACGGTCTGATAATAACTCCCATGTTAGTTCATCTAACAGATTGGTTACACTAATATAGATATCATACAAAAATTGCCGATCTTCGCTACACACGCTCCATTTCATTTTTTACGCTTATTTCGTAAGGATCCCATATACTGGCAGCGTATTCCAAATTAGGTCTAACAAGGGAAACCACCATACTGAATATTTATAATGTTAAAGGCAATTGAACGCCCTGCCGTCTGGGATTCTGTTTTTGACAGCAATGAACCATCAGCAGAGGATATTCACGGACCGCGATAAACTCAGATGCGTATTGCGGACCACCCACCGCACAGCTAAGTCCTTGAGCTAACCGTGTGCATGCGATGAAAAAGTGAAAACATTTGATGAAGAACGATGTTTTTACTGGCGGCCGATTTCTATGACGTAGACATACAAAAAACAATAACACGCTGTGATACGTGTTTAATCAAAAATGGAAACTGTTTAGAAAAATGGCTTAAGGTGTATGGAGTGAAATGAAAAAAATTCTTGACATAATCTGTATCGGTTTCGTTTTTTTAAACGGATCTTATTTAAAAAATAACCCTAGTAGTTTTAACGAATTCTCAATATCAATGCAAACAATTACCAGGACATTACAATGCCAATATTTCCGTGGTTTCATCCGCTCGTCCAAATTTACATCCTTCTAGTATTTCGGAGGCCACAATAATAATAATAACAATAATTTATATAATGATCACAGGTGCCCCGAATTACGATCATTTTAATATATATATATGGACAACACATTTAAAAACACCCATGCCCTGGACAGTTGACAGGCGGGACTCGAACCCGCGACCCTCGGAATGGCAGGCGAGGACTTAACCCCACCGAGGCCGGCATCGCATCTTGACGCATGATTTTCAACTCCCCGTATTGGTGGGGGAGTCCCCACTGCGTACCCTTTCCGTCTTCCACTCCTGCAATGGAGAAGGGTCGAAAGACCCCGTACCCTCAAAGACGGGAGGACGGAAGAGGGCCACGGCCCTTTGAGCCAGCCTCCTCTCCCCCCGGCCCGATGGACTCTGGGTGGAATTCCTTCCCCTTGCCCCTCGATCCTTGGCCCGCACAGACAGGAGTCGAAAACGATCTCCAACCTTCGCCAAGGGTTTTCGTGCCCAAGCAAAGGCCCCGTACTGGCTTTCTGCCGACGCCAGGTTCGAATATCCACCGAATTCTTTATCTTGGGCGCACGGACCCCACACAACAAAGGGACTACGGAATATCAATTTTCAATTCCCGTGACTTTTCCACCGTGGTTTGGTTCGGAACTCCTCAGACAAAACACGGTCATTTCAAGATAACATGCGGGTCAAAAGACATTTTAGGAAACAATTAAACGAGGGTAAGTATTTAAAGAGAATTTTTCAGACCATTGGAGGTAAAGAATTTAAAGCTGTTAAAACTCTTCCCTGGACTCCAAAATTTTAATTACCTGGCTATTAAATAGCATGTACGCATACGTTTTAGGATTGTTGGAGATGCGCATAGTGCATTATACAAAGCTCTACCTTGGTCTCCCTCAATATTGGCATGGGATTCGGAAACGTATGCTCCTTCATGAGATAAATGCTCATGACTCATTTGCGAGGCTAAGAAATCTCCGCCTATAATCTTCATATATAATATTAGGCGCTTTGTTTACTTTATAACAAATGTATCAAGAGTATGATTAGTGAACGAAGAAAGAACTTCGCTCTTCTTTGATACGATCAAACATACGGTAGTAAATGCGGTGGAAACGGGGAAAACATGGTCATCAGTTTCAACCACGCATCCATGAGGTAATTTCTCTTTTTCGAGAACATTTTACGAAATAATGAATGGCAACCAGATTGAAGAGTACATTTTGGAGCAATATGCAGGCGTGCCATAAGTCTATTGACAGCATAAGTCGACTGACTTTTTCATCCTACAACTCGCCCTCCAAACGGATATATTATCTGAAAAATTCACAACACAGGCTGAGCATTATGAGAGCCATAAAACCCGAACATTTCGGCATATCGCAATTTGCTAAGCCAGCTAATCTAGTGTCACAATCAGCTGTTGAAGGGGGCAAACTCAACAAGTGTTTCTTTGTCCCACATCGCCTAATATTTGACTGAAAAGAGTATTAGTAGATTTCGATTTTAGGCGGTCCAATTGCTTAGGTTATATCGCTCTCTCTAACCCAATCTTAAGGCTAACCTTAAATCTAACAAGGAGGCATCGCTAGAAAGATGCTTGGGATCCAAATTACGCAATTATTTTCTGTAACTATTGAGAGAATAAGGGAAAATCGTCTCGGCTTTCTTCCACATATGCCAGGGTTCACGAAAACATGCAACTATAGAATTTTCCTCCGTATACATCCTTCGTAGGGAGCATCTTCATTAACAATAGCTGGTGCCGAGTGACTTGAGGTGCTGTACTTAACATTACCACTATATGGTGCTGGTTCGCTTACCATCGGGGCAGTATTTTTTCCTTACGAATATTTTAGGGAATCACTGTAAAATGCCCAATCCCATCCATTTACGGCAGTAACAACAATCATTTTTTAATTTCCAGATTATTCGTTGGATTTTCAACCAACCCCCTTGGGAGACTTCCGAAGCAAATTTCGGGATTCTATGTTAGCCCAAAAAAGGCTTCACATGCCGGCAGGCCTAATATCTTTAGATTTTGTTATTAAAAGGATACCTCCGTGAATAGGATGGGCTTCGTCGTGGGACTTCCTCAACGGATTATTACTTTTTAACACACGTCGATGTTTGCTTTTAAAATTTCCCAGGAACCTCGCTCGAATAATGACTTTGGTAACTCAATTTTTCGTTGGTTAGTGAACATGATAATGACAGAGCAGTAGCCCAGGTCGGTAACGCATAGGCCTGGCGACTCAAGAGACGTGAGTTCGAATTCCGCCTCCGGCAGGGAAGTCATGTTTGTGATACGATTAAGACCACAGTTTGGACGGCGCACAAAAACCTTACCTGTAAGAATACCTTAAAAGCAAGATTACCGTCTCTAAAACAACGACTCAAGGAAGAAACGATAAGGTTGACTCGCCTTCGTTTTAGAGTTTCATTTTGTCTTCCTCCTTCTACGGGTCATATTCAGAATCTCAATTACAGTCTCCCTCCCACTTCTTGCGTTCTAAAATCTCTACTTCGAGTAAAATTGGTGGGCTTATTCACTCTGCAAAGTTGGTATTACTTCTTAGCGACACGTTTTATACAGCTTCAAACCATATCGAGCAGTATCTTTAACCGTTTTGAACTCGTATTAGATATTTTTGACATAGCAGTCATGGCAGAAACAGAAGGAGATTTAAAGAAGACACTAGGAAATATGGAAATAACAATGACCAAATATCATCTGAAGATCAATAAAAAGAAAACTAAGATATTGATATGCAGTAGAAGAAAGGAAGCCAAAACCAATGTTAAACTAGGAAAACAAAAAATCGAGGAGGTGGAAGAGTTCTGTTACCTGGGAAGCCGAGTAACCAGCGATGGACGAAGTAAAAGAGGAATCGCCAGTAGAATTGCCCAAGCGAAAAGAGCATTTTACCAGAAGAATATTCTACTTACAGCTGCAAATACAAGCGTGGAAGTGAGGAAACATTTCATTAGAACATACGCCTGGAGCATTCTACTATATGGCAGCGAAGCATGGACAATAACAGCAGCAGAGAAGTCCAGGCTGGAAGCATTTGAAATGTGGTGATACCGTAGAATGATGAAGATAAAATGGATCGATCGAGTGACAAATGAAGAAGTCTTAAGAAGAGTGGGAGAGAAGAAATGTCTACTGAAAACAGTAAAAAGTAGACGGGACAACTTAATGGGGCACATCTTGAGACACGATGGCCTGATGAAGACAATCGTCGAGGGAAAAGTGAACGGGAAGAATGGAAAAGGCAGGCCTCGGATGAGGTATATGGAGCAATAAGTGAAGGATGTAAAAGAGAGGAGCTACGTCAATATGAAGAGGTTGGCCGATAGAAGAATCGAGTGGAGGGCTAAGTCGAACCAATCCTAGGATTGTTGACCGATGATGATAATGATTAGATATTTTATGAAGTAAGCAGTAAACGTGAGACTGTAGATGAGATTCTTATATGATCCAGCCATACTCAGAATTTGAACTCAGTTTTCATTGCTACGCTGAGAATAAATACCACCTTTGCAGAGAGAATCTGTAAACGAATTTGACTCGCTGTATGGATTGTAGGACGTAAGCAGTAGAAGCGAGGCTTCAGTTGAGATTCTGAATATGACGTCTCTGTGGACCTCTCCGTTGCAAATTTGGTATCTTAAAATCGTTGACTACAACCTCATTAATTGTTTTCACTCGAGTTTTTCTCATAATTCTCGACTATAGCGCCTCCAGATGAGATAAAACACAAAAGTAAGCAATTAATGAGGTTGTAATCAGCGATTTTAGCACACCAAATTTGGAAACCATTCGTGTTTATAGCGCCTGATTCAATGGTTACCCATTCGAGATAATCCCGAGGGTTTCAAACACAACCCCCGACTCCCCTCATGATTACTAATGCCTTGCTTCTGCCACCCATCGTTATCTACTTCCCAAATCACATAACTCATTGACTTCTCTAAGTGTGCCTTTCCCCAGTTTCAAATATTTTACGCCCTGCTCTCCTTCAATATCTGCCTTGTTTACCTTTAGGCAATGCCTCGTCAATGTCTTCACTAATGTACAACAGACTTTCTTGGATATCCTTCCGTCTCACAAAACACAACACGATATTTTTCCCCATAAATACTTTCTTCTAATGCCTCCTCCTTGATTCAATTAATTGTTTTTCAAAGTGCACAAAAATCAAGCGGGACATGGACTTCCTCGGATTATCAACAGAGCCATCCATGGAGTTCCAAGCTAAAGCGCGAAGTGGATTTCACGTTCGTGTATTCACCACATCAGTCCGCATACAACGCGAAATTCCGTCTTCCTAAAGACGAAAACAAAGAAATTTGCTATCCACAGCACTCCTAAGGATTCTCTTATAAGACTGCGACCCCGATTTCCTGAAACACGACTTGTGGGAAAAATATCGCCTTCCTCGCCTCGTTTTCGATCTTTTACCATGAAATACTCCCAGAGTATTGTGCTGTAGATGTTATATGACTCCACGTATTTTCTAAAACGAAGGAAGAGAGATAATTTCCCAAAATTATTACCGTTAACTTCTATCCAGTTCCCATGGAGATGCAGAAAATTGGTTATGATTCAATTATAAAACTTAAAAAAAACTTGAAAACGACAGAAAATGGACCTTAAAATGCATGCAAGTGGTATCATATTATGCTCAACAGAAGTTAATCACGCTTTTTAAAATATTTAGGCTTATCTGGCTTTCCACAAGCAGAAAAACGAAAGCGGCGATGAATGGGATCGAGATGTGTGAAGGACTTCAAAGCTGTGGTCCACTCTCTCTCTCTCCGACACTTTCCCTCTCGGTCAGAAGGCGAGCGAGCCAAGACCGTGCGATGAGAGTGAACTGCCCATTCGAACGTTTCCCTGGACCTTTTTTAACCTCACGTCACAACAAAAATAAGAAAAATTCGTGAACGGGAAAAACCTAAAGAAAAAAAGCGAAAATCATAGCGGGTGACAATAATCGGAAAGTCCCCGGTTCGGATATCGACCTGGGCACCACATCAAACTTTCACCTACACCGAGTTCATTATTCTGGTCAGCCTAAATGGGCCCAAATGTGAGGACTGCCTGAATGGGGATTTCATTTCGACCCTTTTTTTAAAAAAAAAGAACGGATTCCGGGCAGAGCGGGGCCACTGAGGTTTGATCCGCCACGAAGGGAACGGTGGGGGGAGGGGGCAAGTTCCAAGTCGGCGGAAGGAACACCGCTGGGCCTCGTTGTAACGCAACGAAGAAAAAGTGAAACCACTTGATTCGGCCGGGTCGAAGAGCGCGGGCAGGGCAGAGTAGCGACACTACGAAGGCGAGTGAGGTGAGAGGGCGGCCGGGGATGCCAAGGTGGGTCATGGGGGAGGAAGGAGGTACGCACGAGGGATGAGCATGTCCCCAGTAATATTGATCCAGACTGGCTCCCGCTCACCCCTTCCCTCCCTTTCCCTTGGGGAGAGGGGGGCCTCGCGATTCCTATTGCACCGTCACCTATATCCTTCTGCACGTGAACAGGTCGGGCCCTCGATTAGCGCTGATGAACACGGAAAGTGATGATGGCCGGGGGAGGAGCATCTTGGTGGCGTCCCCGCCCAGTTCCCCTTATGGTCTGCGTCCAACCCACCTCCCCTAACGCCATCTGCACAGCTGATCGCGGTACACATATTCACCCCCTTCAGACGGCCGGCATCGAGAAAAATGAGAGGCGGGACCTTAGAAAGTGCGATGGAGTCACGATGATTGGCGGAAAATGACCATCGTTCACGGGCGTTCACCACTTCTCGCGACAAGGGGCAGACGAATTCGATAACACAGCACACTCGGGTGACAGTATTTTAGCGCGTGTCCGCCAATGCGGCAAGGAAAGTTGAACCATGAGCACTACAACGAAGTTGCCCTCAGGGTTAACTTTTATTCAGGCTCGCAATTGTTGCAACAACTGCCAGAGAAGAGAAACAGGGGATCCCCAAAGATTTAACGAAAACATTTATCACGTCGCTTCTTGACAACAATTACCCGAAGATTTGCCAACAATTTCAAGAAAATTTAAAAAATAGGGCAAAAATGTACTTACCAGATCGTAGACGAATCGGTAACTCCTTTCGTTGTAACAATTCACACAACTATCAGACGCATTCCAAAAAGAGCACAGAAAAACTCCCTGAAGATAAGCACACTAACCACTGAGAAGTTATCTTACGAGTCAAGAATCCTAATACTGCACTTAGCGATCACATTTTACACATAACCTGTGGACAAAATGAGGGCTCCCTTCAGTCAGAATCACAAAAATTAAGCCGACAGCTGGCAAACCACAACACAGACAAGTAGGAAGGAAAACAAGTTAATTACAGTAATTCATGACGGGGAGACGCCAAATACTGCAACTAAGAGGATTTTTATGACAACATTTGACTCAGAAAACATAAGAGTGACTTCAAGACTGCGATTATTACTGAACGCAGAATGAATTTGCTATCAAAGACCCACAGCGAGTGTATAAGTAGTGCAGCCAACTAAACGAAAACAAAGAAATGATGCAAACCCAATTAAATACTAAGAAGCTAATATTTAGGTAATATGTAAAATACCTCAATGGTAGATCAGTGAATGGCTTAAATAAAATGTAATTTCATTCATCGTGCAGCCCAGTGTGACATTGACAATCAGCGGTGGCCAAACAATTGCAGAATGATAACATAAAACATACCGTGAAGCTTGCCACATGTATTGCTTTGACATTAAAATTTCATAGAATACTCGGAACGATTGTAAGACACTAACCTTTCGCTAAACATGCAATTTAACCGACGTTAGCCCTCCAAAAAATTCACAGGTCTTTACCTACTACGAGCGCTGTCGCGCACAATTGAATGCTGAAAAGCGTATGAAAACAGTCTACAAAATTCGTCTGCAAAGCCTGTTCGCCATGCGCTAGCGCTTCAAATTTGAATAAGGTTGCCGTACTATTCTTAGATTTAACGAATTTGTCCGATTTCTGTTTAGTTGTATTTTTCATTTCACCCTCGTGTGATTTCCATGTATCAAGATAGTATTGTGAAGAGTTCATCGTTTCTAAATTTGCTTTTTTATGAAATTTGGCCGTATGTAAACATTACGATCTTTTCTTGCCAAGTTAGAAGCCTTCTAAATGTCAAATTTTCTCACATTTTTGGTTGATTTTATTTACTTCGCATGCAGTAAAAAATGTACATGCAAAAAAATGTAATCGTACCCAATATTTGGGTGGAATTGCCATAATTATGTAGTTCCGTGGACGTTGTGAATTTTTTCTTACCCGAATGATGAAGCGATGACAACTCCGTTGTGCATTATTTTTGTATTAAGAGGAGGAAATAGACTTTAGGCCTTATGTAAGTTAGCAACGTGGGGCACAGCAATATTAGAGTGATTAGAGTCATTATTCTGTGGAAACCAGATTGCTTCCGAAAAGCCTGTGATAGCTGGCCAAAAGCTTTCATTCTGTGAGTTTTAAAATATCCCCGTTATCAATCAATTCGTACAATGTAAAAAAAATAGACAACCTTCGATTCTGATGCAGGGTATTTTAACGTGAAAAAGTATAACAGTGTTAGTACAGTTAATTACTACTGCAGGACCACCACCAAAAGTTCCCTTAAGAAAATTAGCAACCAAAAACTGATCAATAACTGATGAATTAACTGTTAAATAACTGGTGAATAGTTAATCAGTTTTTTTTATGCTTACCAGTTATTGTTGAGAAAATTCACCAGTTACTCGTAAGAAAATTCACCAAAACTGATCACCAAAATTGAAAAAGAAATAACGGTTGAGAGCAGATGTTGCGTATGTATATATTGCAGGATATGACTAGTTGTAGTTATCATACATGAAAGATTGTACTACCTACCTACACATGGTAAGGAAAAAAAGTATCATATGCTGAATTAGTACATTTGCTTATTCTTAATTCACTATCCAATAGGAGAAAACAAATGGGTTTATTGTTCTTGTATGCCTTGTTAAATGATCAAGCCCAATGTTCAGATCTGTTATCTTTAATTAATATCAAAGTTCCTTCCTTACACTCAAGATCTCAGAGTTCATTCTATCTCCCATACAGCAGTTGTAATTATCTGTATGTACTATTTTCCCATGTACACCCAGTTCGAAATTTTTCCAATCGGGTTCGGTAGGCTATATGTCTTTTGTAACAGCTTACCAGGTTCGGTAGGCAACCGAACTTCATCTGTACCCAACCGGGTTCAGTAAGCTACCGAACATCATCTGTAGGCAACCGAACAACATCTATAGCCAACCGGGTTCGGGAAGCTACCGAACAACTTCTGTAGGCAACCGAACATCATCTGTAGGCAACTGGGTTCAGTGAGCTACTGCACCTCATCTGTAGCCAACTGAATTTATCTGTATACCTGTCTAAACCAGATGCATTCAGCTACCATGCATGATTAACAAGGTCTAATTAATTACTGAATATCACATATGGCCAATTTAGAGCTCTTAACCATTGTGATCCGAACCTTTCCAACCATATCTATATGTTCACTACCAGGTTCATCAGCAAACATGACATCACTGGGTCATACTACTCACACTTTTTAAACAGCTTACAATCAGTAAGGGAGCACACAATTGCTATCCTGCAGGATAGCAAGAGATTTTAATAATGTTTGTACGGATGCTGATAGTTTTCAATTGTCTAAATTTTCTTTTAAAATCCTTTTAATGAACCTTTTGAAGTGTCCAATTTCAATTACTTTGTTTCAAATCTTTTGAGTTACTTTCTTTTTATCAATAATTATTAAATATTTTTCCTATTATATTATTATTTATTTTTAAAATTCTATTTGATTTTCTCTCATGTATTTGTCTATATTATGATACATTTTATGAATTTTGTATTATACTTATTTTTAATTACGTTTCCTATGTTAATGATGTATTTCTTATGTTGAATTGTGAGAGCTGCACAATATATTTCAATTGTGCTTTTGTAAAAGGGTTTTAATTAATTAAAATCATGGGCTTAAGCCCATGAATAAAATATTAATTATTATAAGCCTATCAATCTTTGGTAAGTGACCTGACACATCAACTAAGGGCATCGTGGTGAGGGCCCGCGGGTGTGGCCGATGCCTTCTCTCCTCCTTCGGGGGCCTCAGGCAGGGAGTCATCAACTAAAGGTTCATGGGTGTTTTCAAGTCTGTTTCCGCACTAATAGGCGCTTCAGACCGGGAAGAAAGGTATAAGGATAGGAATGGAAGGGATGGGGATAGGATAAGGTCCGTCAACCTAGAATCATCAACTAAAGAGAAGAAACATGGTGGCTATATATACCTATACAGCTGCTGGCTGGCATTGGTGTGTTTGTGATAATTAACTTTACTAAGAGATTGAAACTGGGGTATTTTGCACCGTTAAAACATTTCCACAGTAACCATTTTGTGGTTGAAAATAAGCATGGCTATTATGAATACACATAACTTATATTCTTTCAACTATAAGAGAGGTAAATAAGAGTTTCCTCGTGACACAGGACCAATGTGGGGGATCGGGTTGGTGTGGTGGCTAGAGTACTGGCCTCCCATCCCAAGGGCTCGGGTTCGATTCCCGGCAGTGGCAGATTTTTCAGTGGAGAACCGGTCCCCACTTGAGTGCCTAGTGGAGGGCATTTCAAGTTCAGTACTCCGCCTGTCGGATGGGATGTTAAGCCGTGGTCCCCTTGGCGCCTTTCGATAAGAGTAGGCTAATGCCAATGCTGGGTTTCTCTCCACCCTTCCTCCATTACCTGGAATGTTCCTACCACTATCCAATTATCCAACTACCACTATCCAACCACCTATCCTAAATGGTGCGAATGACCTCAGCTGTCGGTCGCCTCCCCTGAATATTCAATCCAAACAGAACCAATGTGTGATAAAGCAAAGGGAGTGACAAATTGTGCTGCTAAATATGGAAACAACTCTGCGTGTTGATACATTTTTTAATTTGATCTGATGTTCCAAAAATTGTGGTTTCCCCTCATAGGAAATTAGTTATAATTGTAAAAAAAATAACTGAAATGGAGTGGAAGCTTCAATGATTGAACATCTCCTTGGTCATGTATCCAATATGTATTTGGAACATATAGCTATGTGCTAGCTTAAAACATATAATTAACCCTTCAAGTCCGGAGGAGGTTTAAGTGGATTTTAACCCAGTTGCCAGAGGAGATTTAAATGTTTTGATACTTTAGGAAGACCTGTGATCAATGAGTATTATTTCAGTGACTATTAGTTCTATAATTCGGGGATTTTCGGAAGCTCCTAAAATTTTATCAGATACTGAAAGAACTGCATAAGAGATTAACGCAAGCTGAAGAGTGACTGATAGATTTCTAGTCACTGGAGAGTGTTACCAGTTGCTGGTGAAAATTGACGAGTAACTGATGGATTTCACCAGTTGCTGGAGTGAGCTGTAAGTAAGTACTGAGCAAAAACTGACCAATAACTAATGGACCTCACCAGTCATTGAGTGTTCGCAAGTACTGGTGAAAGCTAACCAGCAACTGATGGATTTCACCAGTTGCTGGAGTATAATTTTCAGTCTTTTTCTGAAACTGATCAATAACTGATGGACTATACCAATAACTATAGAGTGTTTACCAGTTATTGGTGAAAAGTGATGAATACCTGATAGATTTTCCCAGTAACTGGTGACAATGGACCAGTAACCGATGGATTTCACCAGTTGCTGCGGAATGTTTTTAAGTCATAAGCAAAACTGACCATAAACTGATGGACCTTACCAGTGACTGGTTAAAATTGACCAATAACTGATTGATAATGGGTCGTGGTGGTCTAGTGGGTAGAGCACTGAGCTACTGACTGGAGGGTCCTGGGTTCAAATCCTGGGCGTTTCTGGACACCCCAATCTAAAATCTTTATGATTCCATTTTCTGCGTGTCAGAACTTCGTAGGAAATCACAGGTGGCCCAGGGAAAGGAACTGGTCATCCTACCCTGAATGTGTGAATTTCACACGCCATTGTGTTAGTACGGGGTGATCCCTACTCTCACCTATCAAAGACCAACCTTCGGTTTGAATAACTGAGTGAGTGAACTGATTGATCCCACCAGTTATTGGTGAAATTTGACCAGTAACTGAAGAATTTCACCAGTACTTCTTCCTAAGGGTTAAATGACTTGATTTGTTTTTTTTACGTGACATCTTCAACTCTGGTGACTTTTTTTACTGAAGTTTCCATGGTCGTGTTTTTAGAAATCAAAACCTTTGTCCTCTAGATTGACAACACACACATGTAATATTTCATGTTATATGGTTAATCAGAGTTACACAAAGATGTGTGTGACTCTGATAATCCTTTAAATACAGAGCTTACTTCATTGTACTTATTTAAAACAAAAAACTGACATATTGGCAGATAAAATCTTTATTGACCCATCAAAGACAGTTTCTCTCCTATAGCTGTATTCATCAGCTCTGTTTATTTAAATCTGATGGACGTTGAAGCAGGGACGTCAGAACTATTTTCACTGGGGGGGCCCAACCTTGATAAGGGCCCAGCTCCTAATAAAAGAGCCCAGCATCTAAGAAAAGGGCCCGGCATCTAAGAAAAGGACCCGCATTTTTTTGCGAATAGGAGGGGTTAGACTCTAGAATTTCGATAAAAGAGCATATTAAGGTGTGAGAATGTGAGTCAGAAAGTACCCGCTTCGACTATAAAGACCCAGGGGAATTCTGGGGGGGGGGGACCTTGGGCCCCTCCTGCCCCCACTTCCGCTGGTGGACATCCACATTCTGCATTAATGGGTCCACTAATTCTTAGTGGGTTCCTCAATCCTCCTCAACTAAAAATTTTAGTGTGCTTTTATCCATGGGATTCCATCAAGTCAAACTTGTAACCTTTGATTATATGCATCACAGATATTTAGGTAATTTGCATATTTTTTCAAGGTTTTGGTATTAAGCTGAGTTTGAAATGAAATTGAAGTATTTCTGGGGCATATTTGGGGTATGAACCAAAAAAATAGGAATTAATAGGCATTTTTTTTATCACAGCCGGAAATCAGTTCTTCAAAATATGTGGGTACTCTATGAATATCACCCCCATGAATTGTGGATGCGAACTGTAAAGAATTATCCAAGGGTGGTGAAGAGCACTTTTAACCACAAATACAAATATCAAAATGACTATTTCTCATTTTGCTGATGATATCCATAAGACATTGCATGTATTTCCAAGTGACTATAGTCACTTGGAAACTAGCCTCTTGTAAGAGGCTAGTTTATTCTCTGGATAAAACTTTTCCATATCTACTGACTACATTGCAAGCCACCTTGAGTGAATGTGGCAGGGGGTAAGTTATCACCAAGCATGAACTAAAGTTTACCTATTATGTACCTACCTAATGAGGGTTTACTATGAAATCATGTGGGACACCCTCTACAGATTCCACTTTTTATTCAACATGCCAGGACACATTTGATAAGTACTGTGATACCTTGACTTGCAAGTTGATTTCTTTCACGAGTGAGCTCGTAACTCAAATTGCTCATCCGTAAAATCATTTTTTCCATAAAATTGAATTGAAATGCCAATTTCCTTACCAGCTACAAAAACCTCTAATCATTTTCATTATTGAGAAAACAGGTGCATTTTCACATATAACCCAGCTGGCACAATGTAAGTCATGGAGGTAAGTTTGGAAGCAGATATATGTAAGAAGCTTGCAATGTGAGTCGCATACTTATTTCTTATACACGTATCGCATGACCTCTTGCAGGCGAAACAGGCACTTAAGTATAATTGAGGAACGGATGGATGGTCCCCGATATTCCCTTCTTTGGAGGGAACAGAACGAAAAACGGAACCATGGGCATACGCCGGAACCAAATATGCTGGTTTAAAAAAATTATAAAAGATGAATCACTGATTTTCGCCATACTATAATTAATACCTCTCCAAGGAGGTTTGTTTTCCCTTTTGGAATGTTTCAGAAATGGCTTAATTTCAAAAATATAAAAATTAAAAATTATAAATGTCATTCAATAGCAATGTCATAAACCAGTTACAACTTTCTCTGAATACATTCTTTCAATTTACTCTTAAAATCTCTCCCAGATTCCAAGCATTTATTTCATCCTACTTGCATAGATAACCTGCTCCACCTGTCCTCCTGTGTGGCTCCTGAAAATTGTCTGAATACTGCTGTGACTCCTTTAACTCCCCAATTTTCAGTTTCTTGGAGTACTGGTCCTTGGTAAGCTCGTTCAGATCTTCTTCATCCACCTCCAAGTTTCGGATGTGACCTTCACCTGCCATAAAGCTTTTCTTTTAGGACAATACATGATTTTATTGTCCCCCATTCAGATCTATGGGTGGAGACTACAACAAGGAGTACATCAGTCAAGTGTGATAATTATTTAGGGTAATAACATGGAACGTGAGATCCCTTTGGACCTGTGGAAGACTGGAGAACATGAAGATATAAATGCAAAGAATGGACCTCGACGTACATACTAGAAAGTCAGTAAAATGAAGTAGCTCGAAGAAGGAGACTTTTGGAATGTAAGCTACAGAATTATACTCACAGGATCTTAAAATGTTAATGCTGGAGAAGGGATAATACTCCGAAACAGCTAAAAATGCATGTTAAGAGCTTCCTGCAGTATGATGAAAGGAAAATAATGGGGAAAATTGAGACCAATCCTGTACATACCATAGTGGTGCAGGTTTACATGCTGACAATGAACTACAAAGATGAAGAAGAGGGAGATGCCTACAAAGATATCATAGGTGTAATAAAACAAGTAAGAGGAGAATAAAATCGAATTATCTATTTTAAGAGATTGGAAAGCTGTCATCAGCGAAGGTCAAGATGGAATAATAATTGGAAAATATTGATTGGGAGACCAAAATGATAGAGGGGAAAGACAGCTGGAAATCTGCACTGAACACGAGATAGTAGTTGCCAACTCATTGCTCAAAAATTACAACCAAAGAAGATGAACATGGAAAATGCCAGGAGAAAGAAGAAGATTTCAAATAAACTACATTTTAGTAAAGCAGAGATTTAGGAACCATATAAAGGACTGCAAAAGCTACCCTGGGGCAGACATTGACAGTGACCATAATTTAGTGATGATGAAATGCCATCTAAAATTCAAAAAATTGAAGGAAGCAGTGAAGATCATATAATCTTCATCATCAGTACCTATTTCAATCCTAGAATTGGTGTACTGCAGCCCCCTATTCTGCCCTATTTAGTGTTAATTCCCTCACACCCTGGTATGTTTTTTCTTTCACATTTTTCTTTCTTTGCCCTATTTACTTGTCCCTTGGTCTTCCTTGTGGGACCTTCCCTTCTATTATATTTTCAACTAATTCATTGTGCCTCAAGGTATGTCCAATCCATCTGATTCTTCTTTGCAGTCAGGTTTTCCATATTGTCCTTTCTTCATCTGCTCTTCTGTACACCTCTTCTTTCCTCACTTTATCTGTCCATTTAATCTTCAACCAGCACCATGTTTCAAAGGCTTCGATTCTTCATTGGTCTGCTTTCCCAATGTTCCATGTCTCTGATCCACAGAGTTCAAAGCTCTATACAAATGTTTTAATGAAGTGCTTCCTTCTTTGCAGCCATAGGTTCTTTGACCATAGTAGTTGTCTCTTCTTCATAAACGCCTCCTTAGCTTGTGCTATTCTTCACTTGATGTCCGTCGAGCTTCTTCCATCCCAAGTTATAGTGCTGCTGAGGTAGGTGAAGTTTTCCACTCGTTCCAATTTCACTCCTCGAATTTTGATATAATTGCCCTAAGCTTCTCTCTTCCACACACTAAGATTTTAGTTTTCTTCTTGGTAATGCTCATATTATATTCTTGAAGTACTTGGTCCATTGTGATCAGGGATGCTTGCAAGTCCTCTTGACTTTCTGCTACAACTGCGATGTCATCAGCAAACCTTAGCACGTTTATTTCTTCGCCATTCACCTTGATGCCCTTGATACCAATTTCCTCTGCGTCTCTCATTGCTTCTTCCAGGTATATATTGAATAACACTGGGGAGAGGTTGCATCCTTGTCTGACTTCTTTATTTATTTTTGCTTCTATCTTCCTTCCGTCTTTCATTTGCATTATGGTGACCTGGTTCTTGTAGAGGCTATGGATTATTCTACTATCCTTGTAGTCTATTCCAATTGCTTCCAGTATCTTGAACATCTTGTTCCAATCGGTATTGTCAAATGTCTTTTCCAAGTCCACAAATGCCACATACAACGGCTTGTTTATGTGTATCATTTTCTCAGCCAGTATCCTTAAGCTGAGTACTGCCTCCCTAGCTCCTTGGTTTTTCCTGAATACGAATTGATTTTCCGAAATATTCCCTTCGACCTTTCCTTCCATTCTTCTGTTAATTATCCTAGTAAGTATTTTCAATGTGTGTGACACCCCTTAGAAAAAATTACTATACAGAATCTTTAGTTACTAAAGAAATTCTTTAGTAACTAAAGGTGTGCACCTTTAGTTTTCCAAATACTGTAATGACTGTTTAGTTAGAGGTCCAAAAACTAAAGAGCTGTTTAGTTGACATTCTTTAGTTTTCTTGTAGCATAGGTTGTGTTTAGTTTTTGCTCATTAAACTGAGGGTCCTTTAGTAATCATTCCCTAGTTACTCTTGCCTTTTAGTTTCCACCAGTTAACTAAAATCTGTTGAGTCAAGATTCTTTAGTTTTCTCATAGCAGAGATTGTGTTCAGTTTCTGTTCCTTAAACTGAGGTATCATTCAGTAAATACTCCTTTAGTTACTCTTGCCTTTTAGTTTTTAATAGTTTACCCATGTAGCAGAAGTCGTTGTCACAACGTTGCATGCACGTGCACAAGGTTACTTTGTAACGTGCACGTGCATGCAACGTTGCATGAACCTCCAAAAGCAACGTCATAATGTAATGTTGTTCAACGTGCATGCAATGTTGTCGCCGAGACTCGGCTTTACCTACAATTTCACACATTTTACCGCACTTCACGCCACACATTCCTCTTTACATGAAGGTTTTACTCGTTCTTTTTCGATCTCTCGCAATAACTATATGTTCAGCATAACAGTTCATTACGGTGTCATTTGCATGGATTATTTTTAAGCCATTGGGCCAACATTGGGATATTGTGAAAGGAGGTCTACTGTTTACAGTGCTGTGCATGTCGCGCTTGGCCATGTAAGTTGAATATCATCTCATTTAGCACTTTCTCTGTGTTCAGCTTGGTACGCTGCGATTGTAATTCAAGATTTTTAGCAGAGCAAAAACTCAAAAAGTCTAGTTTTAGTGAAGGACTTGCCATGACTCCCTGATCTTCATCTCTTGCGAGGAATGCCTTAAGACTTGAATGTTTAGGGAGGCCATAGAAATAAGAAATACAACTACATTAGATCTGGAACTGAAAGTAAGCGAGAAATGGCTTCCAGTACACTCTGGATAGAAAAAACACCCAGAAAGTAGTCCACCTACTTCCTCCCCCCCCTTGAGAGTATCAATTCTGATACAGAAGGCAAACCCTAGTGAGATGTCCAGCAAAGGAGGGTCATTAGGATTTATAAATCTAATTGAAGGTAATCCCAAAGAAATAAAGTTTTCAGTTTCAAAGGTGCTCATTTCACTGTGTGCACACCAGTACCCTGCCACAGCAAAATTTTTTTTGGATGTTACAACACAACGTTGTGACAATGTTGTGTGGTGGGAACTTCGTACGTGCAGTGCACATGCATGCAACGTTGTGTGCACCAACGACAACGTTGTGTGCACCTAAGGCTCTTCCCATTGTAACGTGCATGCAACGTTATGACAACATTCTCTGCTACTAGGGTACTTACTGTAAATCTAGTTAGTTGAGCTTTTTTAGTTTTCCTACAGTCTTGGTAGTGTTTAAATTATATACCTTAACATCAAGGGGTGCTTTATAATTCACTTTTTAGTTACACTTCCCTTTTCCTTATTACCACCAGTTAACTCTATAACAAGGTTTAGTTCATAATCAATCAATCAAGGTCTACAATTGTTTGTTCATGGTTTTTAATGTACAGTTTTTGGTCTATAGTTTATGGTCTATAGTTTTGGTAAAACTTGTTCCAATTCACTAAAGGAAAAACTAAAGAAATTAACTATAGTTTTTTCTTTAGTTCTGGGGTAATATTTTCTTAAGGGACCAGGCTCAATGTTCTGTGTTCTTTGAATTTCTCTGTACTTGGCTTCTTCAGGATTGCAATCGTTTCACTCTTCTGGAAGTCCTCTGGTAGTCTTCCACAGTCAAAACTATCTTTGATTATTCCAAAGAGGGTATCATTTGCTTTGACCCCGAGTGCCTTGATGATTTCTCCATTTGTTTTGTCCCCTCCTGGTGCCTTGTTGTTCCTGAGGTCTTTCATGGCTCTGTCAAATTCGCTTCTCAGTATCTCGGGCCCCCATTCATCTTCATCCTCCCTGATTTCTTCTTCCGTTAAGTCAGCTTCCAGTGGTTTGGGTGCTTGATAGAGCTCTTCGATGTATTGCTTCCATCTCTTCCCTATGTCCTCCTGTTCTATGAGTATCATTGTCTCTTCACCAGTTTATAGGCCATTTCGGCGTTTCCTTACCTTATGTTGTTATTTATTTCTTCACAGCAGTTTTCTATCTATTCTTTCTTGGCTTTCTTGCACTCTCTATTTACTTGGTTTCTCAACTTCTTATATTGGGCCTCCTCAGTTTCATTTCTTGGATTCTTGTACTTTTTTTTCTTTCCACTATGAGGTCTCTTATTTGGGTCGTTATCCATGGACGTTTTGTTTTTACCTCTTTACTCACAAGTTGCTCATCTGCTACCTTTGTAATAATCTTCTGTATTTCATTCCATCTTCCTGTAACAGTTGTCTCCTTCACTTCTAGTTTAGCATTGATGGCTGAGGTGAACCTTTCTCTTACTTCTTTTTCCTCCAGTGCCTTTGTGTTCCATCTTGGTTCCTTTGTAATTCTCTCCACCTTCTTGTTATGCAGGCAGCTGTCCATGAGCACCAGGTTATGGTCTCTATTTATTTCTGCTCCAGGGTAGCTCTTGCACTGCTTAACTTGGTTCTTATATCTAGTTCTGACAAAGATATAGTCTATCTGGCATCTTCCTCTGTCCCCATGTATATCTTCCTTCGCCGGTGTTGCTCGAAGAGTGTGTTTGCTATTACCATGTTCTTTTCTTATCAGAACTCTACCAGCCTTTCTCCCATGATATTTTTTTTCCCAAACCGAACTCACCTATGCTACTTCCTTCTTGGCCCTCTCCAACCACTGCATTCCAATTTCCCTTAACTATTAGGTTCTCCTTTCCTTTTACTGTGCTTAGGACCTCTTCCAGTTGCTCATGCATTTCTTCTATTTCCTCTTCAGAGTGGTCCGACGTCGGCATATACACATGCACTATCACTGTGTCCGTAAGTTCTCCTTCTAACTTGATCATCAGAATTCTTTCATTATATTTCCAGTAGGACTTCAATCTTCTTGACCAGTCTTTCTTCAGTATGAATCCCTCTCCCGCTATCTTCTGGTCATTTCCTGAGTATATCACCCTGGAATCATCGTTGCAGAAGTCGTCGGCCACAGCCCACTTTATTTTGCTCATTCCCATGATGTCTATACGCAGTCTGTTCATCTCCATCTTCAGGTTCTCCAATTTCCCACGCATTCCTAGTCATCTTATGTTCCACGTCCAATTTCTGCATTTGTCTCTCTTGACTGATGTTACCCTCCCAGTAGTCCCCACCCGGAGATCCGATTGGGGGACTATTTTACCTCCAGAATATTTTACCACACGTCATGCTGAATGCAAGGCTGCTCCTTCTAGGGAGAATAATGTGGTGGTTTCCTGTTGCCTGCCATATCGCAGTACTACAGCCAATTTCGTGAACTTCACTAATGCCTGCAGCTATGGCATCTGATGCCAGACCAATCCATTTGATCTGCGCCATCAGGGCCTCGTGGTGAAACTGCTGCCTTTCACCATTGGGGTATTGAGGTGTTTTAGGGTAGGAGTCATTGTCTCGTTCAGGAAAAATTGGAAAATATAATTTTTCCAAAAAACATTTTGGCATCACCGGGAATCAAACCAGTGACCCTCAGCTTACGAACCCGACTCGCTACCCCTAGGCTACTTCTCCCCCATGACGAAGATAATATGGCAAGTAGAAAAACTGAAGGAGGCTCAACATCAGCTGGCATTTCAAAAACCAGTAGGAAACAACATAAGTTGTTATCCTATATAGAGAGCACCTGACTGAGAAATCAGTAGAAGAGTGTTGGAAAGACATTAAAGGTGGACTACAGGAAGCCGCAAAAGAAGTTCTTGGAAAAAGAAGAGCTGTCAAGAAGAAGCCATGGATCACACAGGAAGTCTTAGACCTGATTGAAGAAAGAAGAAAGTACAAGAATGCGAAAACTGAAGAAGAGCAGCTCAGCTACAAAAGAATAAGGAATGAAATAAATCACAAATCCAGGAAAGCTAGAGAAATGTGGATGAAGAATCTTTGTGAAGACGTACAAAACAACCTTGCACTTGGAAAGGTGGAAGCGGCCTATAGGATGATGAGGAACCACTCCATGGAGCGCAAGATGCTATGCTATAAGGGACAAAAATGGAGAACTTTTGATTAAAAATGAAGACAAAGAGAAGAGATGGAAAGAATATCTGGTAGAGTTATACAGTGGGAAAAATCTCAGCAGAAAAGTTATCAAAGAGAAGTCGAAAAGATGAAATGGGAGCATCAGTATTAAGATCGGAATTCGATGCTGCAGTAAGGTATCTTCAGATGAATAAGGCTTCTGGAATTGATGATGTTCCTGGAGAACTAATTATAAATGCAGGAGAGAAGACATTAACTCATCTTTACAAAACCATCTGCGATATGTACTCAACAGGAGAAATACATGAAGATCAATTCGGATTCAGGAAAAGTAAAGGGACAAGAGAAGCAATATTGGCCCTTAGGCTGCTTATAGAGAAGAGAATGGAGAAGAACAAACCCACCTATTTTGCATTTGTAGATTTAGAGAAGGCTTTGACAATGTGGAATGGTATTTAATGCTTGGAATTCTGAAAGGAATTGGAGTGTCCTACAATGACCGAAGAATTATCCACAGTTTGTATAAGAACCAAGTAGCTGTGATAAAATCTGGACCTAGCTGTGAAGAAGCAAGAATAAGGAAAGGAGTGAGACAAGGCTGTGCACTGTCTCCCATAATTTTTAATGTTTACCTACATCGAGAGAACCATCAATGAAGTCAAGGAGAAGTGTTCTGGAGTGAAGATTCATGGAGAAACAATCAGCATGCTACGATTCGCTGATGACATAGCAGAGACAGAGAAGGAGCTGGATAAGATGCTAACAACCATGGAAAGGACAATGGCCAGACATCAACTGAAGATCAATAAGAAGAAAACTAAGATATTGGTGTGCAACAAGAGAGAGGAGGCCAAAACCAACGTTATACTAGGAAAACAGAAACTGAAAGAGGTGAAAAAGTACTGTTACCTGAGAAGCAGAGTAACCAACAATTGACAAAGCAAGAAAGAAATAGTCAGTAGAATAGTCCAGGCAAAGAGGGCATTCTATCAAAGAAGAATCTACTTATAGCTGAAAATAAAAGCTTAGAAGTAAGGAAACAGTATATACAGGAGTTTTGCCTTGTGACTTCACTTGATGATGGTGCTTAGCACCAAAACCCAGGTTGTGTGAGTGAGCTTTTAATTTATTTACGGTTTGTAAAAGTTGTGAATAAATCAATTTCCAGTAAGGATATAATTCATCAGGATGTACACCTGGAGCATGTTTCTTTATGGCAGTGAGGCATGGATGATGAAAGCAGAGGAGAAGTAAAAAAATGTGGTGCTGAGCAAGTAACTAGGATGTCCTAAGAAGAGTGGTAGAAAATAAAGGTCATATGAAAACGCTAGGAAAGACACAGGAAAACTTAATCAGCCATATCATGAAACATATCACATGAAGACAATTGTTGAAGGATGCGTAAATGGGAAGAATGGCCTCATATGAAATGTATAAAAAAAATGATCAAGAATGTGATAGATAAGAAATATGTACATATGAAGAGATTAGCTTATAGGTGAATTGAGTGGAGAGCTGCGTTAAATCAATCTCAAGATTGTTGACTGATGATGATGTCATTTAATGTTCTAAGGTTTTCTGAATAATGTACTAGCAGCATCTCAATCTTGCAATTGTCACTCGCATTGGTGCACAGTGCGAGGGTTAACCTTGTCGTATGTTAGGAACCTGGCGTCTTCTTCCTCTCTGTATTTTATGCAGGCCCTCTTCAGCATTATTTTCCAAAAGAGCCATGCCTTGTCACTAGTACTTACATGCTGGGCGATGTATCCTTCAGCTGCTATCACTACTGCGTAAGTGTTGAGAATATCTTCAGCTGCCTTCACATCTGAGCTCACTGCCACACCATGCCTGATAACAGAGTGAATGCCAGTCATCCTTTTATAATTGTCGAACCAGCCCAAACTAGCTTTAAAGGCCTCCTCTGATACCTCACTCACTGAAGTACCAGAAGTCTGCTACAACAAATCAGCATTAAAATACCATATGCCTTTTCGCAGTTTAAACTCTGTCACTTTTTCTCCTATGAACTTACTCCATCATCTACACCATTTGCACCTTCCGCATTATTCAAGGAAGCAGGTGTCCATAGCTTTGAAATTATTTTAATTATATTTTGTGTTATTATGCATAACATTTTTATTTAAAAATTAAATTACCTATGTAATTATATATTTTTATTTTATTTTATAACTGTCATTGGTTTACAGCCTTTGTTGACTCTTACTTCAGTATGGAACATATTGTAGAAGTTCTATCCTTCACAATTACTTTCTTACAAACTATTGTTAAAACAAAGAATTTGTGCAAAAGAAGAAACACAAAACTCAAACAATAGAGAGATGCTTCCACAGGGAGGTAAACACGTGCACTGAATGAACAAGATGCAGGATGCTGGGCAGATGATGTGGAGTTTGCTGTGGTACCTAACTAATGCTGGTGCATATGAAGCTCACTCATAACTCAAATTTTGTCTCACAACTTAAATAAAAAAAATCTACCAAGTGATAGCTCATATCTTGAAACACTGGTAAGTTACGGTACTTTCAAGTCAAGGTATCACTGTACAACAAATACACATCAGAAATTCATGTTCACATGCTTAGATCCACAAAAATCCTTCACATTAATCTTAACTGTTTCCTTAACCCGTTTAGTTTGATTTGTATGTACAATTGCACGTTCATGTTAATGGAAATTTACTTTTATCAAGGATTCAATGTTGTTAAGATCACAAATTGAGGCTTGAAGGAGAATGTAGCCTAAACTGGCATTACATCAATTACAGGGGAGCATATCATGGGTATGACACTGAAAGTTGACTGTTTAGGAAAGAAGATGAAAACAGGCAGGGAAATTTTAAGATGTGAGGGTGGAGAGTATATGTAGTAAGATGAATGGCTAGAAAGGCTAATGATGAAGTGCTGGTCATGTTAGCGGACTAGAGTTGCTCTAAATTCTAAATCAGTGGATGGAGAGGGCAGAAAGAAGCAATGCTGATTTGAAAGCACTGATGATGAGAGGCAAGCACAAGGGAGGATGTGAACATGCTGTTTGAAGATGATTGCGTGAGAGAAATTAAATTAGTGTGTAATAGATGAACATAAATGTGATGATAGTGTGGCACCATCTATTTAGAAGGGAATATATTTTTATCTACATTTAATTTGACTGATGAAAGAAAACATGATAAAAATGATGGTTTTACGAGAAATCCAAATGTAGATAACTATAACTCATTGTTCCAGGAAAAATACCACACTGGTCTCATGGCTAAAATGCATTTGATATGTACTCAGCTCACTTTATGTTCTTAAATCCACTTTAAATCCACTTCACTTTAGGCAGTGCAAGGCCTGGTGTACCTCTGCATTTGATTTCAAATTATGTACTAAGATATGTATCTCTTATCCTCATTGGGTAAATCACAGAAAACATCACAAAAATTAAAACTTTCCTTTTAATGATAATAAGAACTTGATCAACAAATTGAATAACAATAGTAAATGCAGTCACATTATGTTACACTGGTATTAACAAAACCATGACATATATATACATACAAATACATACAAAAGTAATGAAAGGTCCAATGTTATTCACAACCAAAAATCATTGGTTGTTCACTTTTCATCTCCTAAGCATTTTTATCTCCAAATTCACCTTATGGAGGATAATTATGACCAGTAAATATCCTATTTCACTTGACTAACAGACCACCACCGCATTGCCCGCTGATCACTCCCTAACCATTTCCAAGCTACTGTCACTGCCCTCCCCAGTCACTTCACTTTTATTGATCATGACAGTCTCACTGGAACCGCTGACGCAAAGCTCCTCCAAATCACGGACTTTGTAGTAATCCGATGTAGGGCTGGAAGATTCAGCACTCTCTCCTGCGGTTCCTGATTTTCCATTGTTATCATTGTTATCCTGCGACATCTGCCAAGCTGGAATGGAAGGACTAGGATTGGGTGTGCTTGGGAACTGTTTTCTGTTGGAATTGAAAAGAAACAGAGTATCATAGAATGATCTTACCACATTCAACGTAGTCAAGAGTAACTCGAATAATGGAATTCATGTTTTCTTGTTTTAATCATTCTGCTAAGAATAGGGTTTGTAAACTTTAAGTAAAAGAACCATCATCTTCATTTGATGAAAGTAATGTCAATAAAACAGACTGAGACAGCTAACAAGAGTTAACTACATGGGCACTTACAGCTCTATCAGTTTAGCTAGTTTTGTGAAGGTAAGCATCAACTGCATGTTTTAACATGCATATATGACATATCATCAAATTTTATACTATACTAAAAATACATCAAATAATAAACAAACCGGATTCAGGTGTGATGTGGTGGAAACTTTCCATATTAACAGAAAGATATTGCAATTTTCCACAAAGTAAAAATTTATTGCGATTAGTTTCAATATTACTACATCACGATCAAGGAAAATTGCAATATCTGTCAGTTAATATCAAATAATAAACCACTCTAAGATGAATGACTTCCTATATTAGTGAATAGTTCAAATGACCATGGCCATCAGCACACAATAAACCTTACTCAATAGGTACCTTACCCAATAGACGTAACAGTCAGGTGATGGTCAATATAAGTAGTCTACACTACATCCCTCCCCAATTCCCCATATCCAATACTTTCCCTTTAATGTTTAAAATCCCTATTTCTTCTTTCCTTTCCTGTTTTACCCCATATCCTTTCTTACATTACGGCCTTTGAGATCCCACTACTTTTCAAAATTATGCCATCACTTTTTTCTCCCATCCAAAATTGTTGATGATCCTCTTATTTTTTCAATCTTTCTCTGAACCAGGATTGATGAATTTTTTGTTAAAAAAACCAAAGGCACTGATTTTTTAATTTAAATCAGATTTCATTGACTATCATCAAAACTTTGTTCAATGAATCCTGGGTTTTTAAATTTAACAGAGCATTTCAAGGCACACACAGCTGAAGAAGAAGTGGGCAGAGATGGCCAGGAGTCACATTGAAAACATGCTCGAGGCGAACACATATATAAGTAGGTTGGGAATAGGAATAAATATGAACACATAAAAGGATGAACACGCAATTGGCAGAGAAGATGCACTGACACCAAATCATAATTTTTAAGCCCGTTTCACACAACACTTGATCCAGCACAAGGTCAAGGATACTCGCTAGTATGCTAGCTTTCCAGTATCGTGTGAATAGAACCAGTATACTGGCTGGCAAGCATGATTGCTAGTATACTCGCTGAGCTACTGGATTTCATACTTGATGCGGTACCAGTTTGCTACTAGCTCCCAGTATGACCCAGTGGCCGTCGACCAATCATGTCACATTACAGACACAGTGCGAACTTCTCTTTTTTAATGAACGAAATATAGGAGGCTGAGACTTTGTGGAATTCCATAATGTGATATAGAAAAATACAAATGCTTTGCAAAATTCCACTGTGGAATAAATTTATTGAGTCAACATGTTTCACCACATCATGGCATCTTCAGGACTGACACAAAGTTAACAAATCGTGAAATACATAGTCACTCGGGAAGAGGGGTGGTGTAGGAGACGGGGGTGAGGTAGGAATGTTGACGTCATGGGTTTGAGGGGGTGGGGTGGGGATGGTGTCGACGTCCGAGCGAGAGTGTTTGGATGGTATGCAAGGGATTAGCTGTGGGAGCTTCTTCTCTTTTTTAAATTAGTATGGAATCATATGGAATAACTGTTTCATAGCAAGCACAAGGTCGATGATCGTGTGAAATCTCCCAGGATGGTCCCAATCATGCTAGATTCTGTCCTCAATATCAAGTAGTGGCTAGCACACTAGGTCTTGTCAAGGAGAATGCTGATATTGAACGACAACAAATTCATCACCTCCATCCACAAAAAGCCTGCCAACCAAGAACAATATCTGCATTATACTAGTTGTCACCCACCACACAATCCATCCCATACTCTCTCTTCATCCAGGCTCACCATCCCTGCAACAATGCCCCCTCTCTACACCAAGCCATAGATAACCTCCATCACGCCCTCCAGAAATGTGGATACCCAGAGCCTCTCCTCAAAAAGAAAATTCTATCCCCCACTGCTAATTACACACCCTGCATCAAAAATAACCCTCCCAGCTGATTGAATTTCACCACCACATTTTTTCCCGGCTCACATAAAATAAAAAGTATCCTGAGAGACCTTTACCCCATCATAAATACCAACCAAACAACATTACGTCTTCTTCCTGCCTGCCCTTCCGTAACATACAAAAAAAAACACCCAATCTCAGTAATATTCTAGGATTCACCCAACCCACTCTTCAATGTGCTCCCCTTCAGTGGCGTGCTGTGTCAATTAATCTCGGGTAAGCGCTCCCACAACAGGTAAGGTATGCATCCCACACATCACTTGCAGAACCTCAATTATAAACTGGATAACCATTACCAAGAATGTAATTAAATTATTGAATTTTAAATTAAAACTGGATAATTTCTTTGGTTAATGATCTATGATGCAGTCAAAAGTAACTTTTCAGCACGTTCATCAAGTGTCTAAAAGAAGCATGCTGTAGGAAATGTGCGAATTCGCTAATTTTTAAGATATGGCTCACCTACAAGCACAACCTCAGAATAAGATAGATAAAGGACACCACTCTGGGTTTGAGACCTTACGAGTAATTTAATGTGTCATTTCCATAGCTTGCCTTTAGAAATATAAAATACCATGAAATAAATGAATCGGTCAAATCCATCGTAATCAATATCTTGAAACATGATAGTAAGTTTTGAGAACGTTGAATGTTTACAAATTTATATTGGAAAGGTACGTCAAGAATAAATACTTTTTAACTTAATGTTAAATACAGGATGCAGAAAAGCATAAATAATAGAAGCATAAATATAGAAAAACATATAAATTTAATCTATAGGATTATTAATAAGCAGTGTTATAAAATCAAATAAAATGCGGGAAATGCCGTTATATTAACTTCAGAGGGGTCACCTACAGAGAAAACAAATGTGAGAATATAAATGGGCAAAAAATCATTCTCATGACCTCTTCTGACGAGGCCTGCTTGGCGGGTGAAACACCCGGTGTCAGTTTTTGACACTGGGCATCCTTACTCCTTCCCCTTTGAGTGTGACGGGTCACTGGTGAAGGGGATTCCTTGTAAACCCAGATTGTGTGTGAATGTGATTCATGAGGGTGACCGTACTTTGTGAATGTACAAACCCGAGTGCATCATTGAGGATAAGTCCCTGAACCCTGCATGTATGTATGCTTGTGAATGAGAATCACGAGGGTGACTGAGTATCGTATGCAAACCCACGTGAATGAGTGCTTGAAAGTTATTATCAATTTTAATTATTTACTTTAGTTATTTACTATCCCCCACTTTTACTATTTTTTCTTGCTTGTATGATGGGTCACTGGCGTTGGAGAAAGCCTTGTAAACCCTGCTTGTGTGTGTGATTGAACTCACGAAGGTGACTGTATTTTATATACAAACCTGAGTGAGTGAGTGATTGTGTGAGTCACTATTCATTTTATTTTTCATCTACATCTACATGATACCCTGCAAGCCACCGCGAAGGTTTTTACTTTGATTCCCTTAATTTTGAGTGTGACAGTTGTTTGTAACATGTGAGTGAGTGTGCAAATGTGTCATTTAATGCCCCTTAAGTCCCTCCGTATGCTTGATTTTGTACGTGTTATTGAGAGCTCCCTTACTTTGTATATATTCCTTCCTTCCCCCTCTTCTCCCCTTTCGTATTCCTTTGCCCCCTTATGATTACGGCGATGTGGATATTAATCTTCATTTGTTACCTCTTCACTCACTGCATTTTTAAATTGGCATTCTAAGAACATGTGCAAGCCATTTGAAACTAGTAATTTCCAAAAAGGAATTTTATCTTTTGTGTAAACTCTTAGTCTGGTGAAATTGTACAAATGTGGGCCATTTGAAAACAAACAAATGCAGTAAGGACTCCTTAAATGTTAGTAATACCTGTTGAGAAGAAGGCCCTTAATTGAGGTAACCTCAGCTTTGAGGTCATGCAGAGTTCTCTGTACTGAAACATCAGCATTAACATCAACACCATCTTGACGAAGTAATGCCACGCGTATTAATTCTTGCTGCTGGGAATCTAGAGTCTCCCTTACTTCTCGTAAGCTCTCTTTCATTTCATTTATGGATTTGCTTATGGATTCTTGGATTGCTATCACAGATTCTTCCACTGTTGGCTTCTTATCCTTTTTCCCAAAGAGCAGAGGAGCTAGGAATTTCTTAAAATAAAAAATAATTGGCTTGATTATGAAAATGCTCACAATAGAAAAACAAAATTTCATGGTTTCAATGAAACTTCTGAATATAAATGATTACCTGGTACAAGTAGTATAAGCTGTAAGATACTCCTGCAACGAACATGAGGGTATTGAAAAAATCCCATACTTTAGTCCATTTGGACTGCAGTGGCAGGGCTAAATGATCAGGAATCGGAACTACTGTCGACGGGGGTGGAACCTAGAATGGTAATTAAAGTAAAACTATACGTACCTAATTTTTATACCCTTTATTGCCACGAATAATATTCAGGAGGGTTTAAGGTTAGAGATGGGGCTCCATCCCTGTTTTTGTGCACAGTCGTGAAAAGACCGCTTTACACGGTACTACAACTTTTTGTACAAACGCTTGTATAAACTGAACGAAATTGTATGTTTGTCTGAATGGAATTAGAACAGGTTCTATTTCCCGTTCAGTCATTCAGACAATGGCACAAGCGTTCGTACAATGTGCAATTTCCTCATGCAAGAGGAAACTTTTGTATGAGGAAATTGTACCGTGTAAAGCGGCAAATTGTGCGAACGCTTGTGCGATTGTCTGAATGAATGAACGGGAAATAGAACCTGTTCTAATTCCATTCAAACATACAATTTCGTTCAGTTTATACAGAAGGCTCCATTGAGGTAAAGTAAAACTGTATACACTACGCCTTAAATTTGTACATCTTCCAATTTAATACAAGCTTTAACAGCAAAATACAATATTTTTTGCGGAGATAAGCTCGTAGATGTTCGGAAATGCACAAATAAATATGCCTCCAGCACGGAGTAAAATCGGAAATGAAGCCCCACAGCAATCACAAAGAGGACAAGGAATGTGGATATAATTACCAAAACCCTGCTATCACTGACAATCCGAGCCCTTTCAAACGCAATTCCAATTTCCTCATCCGAGAGCCCCTTTTTTTTCAAGAATTGTTGCTGATGCTCCACAGGACTATTCTGAACTTTAGGATTTTGTAGGAAGCTGACGGCGGTGTTTATCTGCAAAACAATATGAAAACGTATTGAGTATTCAAATAACCTAATATTTCTTCAGTCAGTGATAAGAAAATATCAACTCACAATATTTTCTCTAGGCTGTGGAGTGTCTCCCATTTTTACATGGGTAGGTAAATAACTATATTTTAAAACTATGAGTTGGCAATGTCAATTCACGGTCCAAAAATTCAACAGTTTAAACTCTTTTCGTACGGCTAATAAGGAAATGAACGCTATCGAGCCAAAACATATACCCCCGCCGTCGACATCGCTGAACCATCATATACGCATAGCGAATCTATTTTTTATGCTGAATAATCACTCACTCCAAAGGTCCCTTTCGGTTCTTTTAATTTACAATCTCTGGAACTAAAGCATTGCACCGTAGGATAACGGCATTTTTTCGCTTTGGAGGTCTAATGTTATGCTTTATTTTTTGTAAAAATATCAATTAATATGACGAATGGCAATAGCTCGGCCTCGGCATTAGCCAGGATACACTCGCTAAACTCGTTTAAAGTGAATATACGTGATAATGATTGTTAGTTTTCATTAAAAAAATTTTATACTCAAATATAATCATTTTAAAAATTATCTTGCCAAAATAGAAAAAATTCAAGTCGTATCATTGAGCGGAACAGGAAGTCCAGTTTCTGTCGATAGTGGGTGGCCATGTTGTGGGAGGTGCTCCCGTGAGGCCGAGAGATTGCTGTCGGGTTTGCTGTAGCTGTTCCGGTAAATGTGCTTACAGGTTAGAATATTTTATTTTAAGTGAAAATTAGTATTGTAATAGTGTACACGGAATAGAGTATGCTGAAGTATTTCCATGGACAAGGTTATTGGCATCAGGTTACGTATTCTTCAAATGAAATTTTATTTTTCAGAATCGGATTGAGTTAAATTTATAGAATTGCCGAGAATGATCGGCGGTCTTTTTGTTTATAATCACAAGGGAGAGGTTCTTATCTCTCGGGTGTACAGAGATGATATTGGTCGAAATGCCGTGGATGCATTCCGAGTCAATGTCATTCACGCCAGACAACAAGTTCGCTCACCTGTCACCAATATTGCTCGGACCTCCTTCTTTCACATAAAAGTAAGTGATGTTTCAGTAAAGCCTGAATGATATTAACCGATAACTTTCATAAGCTCAATAACTGCAATTTCACATTTGCAGAGATCTAACATTTGGCTAGCTGCGGTAACCAAGCAAAATGTGAACGCTGCAATGGTGTTCGAGTTCCTCCTCAAAGTTATTGATGTCATGCAGTCGTACTTTGGAAAAATATCAGAAGAAAACATCAAGAATAACTTCGTTCTGATATACGAGCTTCTAGATGGTAAGTTAAATTTAAAAGTTAATTAAATTGATTAGTTTGTGATTAGTATTCGGCATTGTCTCATAATATCATTGTGCGGTGTCAAATTGTTCTCGATTTCATTACATTAGTAGCAGGGACTTACTCCTTTATATGGTAATATCTTCCGAATGTATACTATTGTTCCGCCTTTGACTTCATTAACGTCAACTTAACCAATGGAGCTAAATTGCGTACGAGTCGCTTCTATGTGTTTTCAATCCAATTTTCGAACCCAATTGCTTAAAATGATTATTGAGGTAATAATCGTATTTCCCGAAAGCCTAAAATTGGCTCACAGCAGCCAGTCTACATCCATTTATCCCAGTCGAGTTGATCTCGGTAAACTGACTGACTTATCGTAGGTACAATACACGTCTGCGTGTACTTTTCATCCTTAAATTACGGGGTCTTACCTGAAAATCTTTAAGCTCACCTTATCTTGCCCCAGGATTGCTTTGGCAAATTGCAAGTATGCCCTGAATGGGAGTGAAACTTAAAGAGGTTTTTCTTTTAACCAGTTGTAAAATTAGTTAAAAGAAAAAAGCAATAGTTGTCTTAATATTTTATCATATTTTCATGATAAATTAGTAAGAAGCCTTGTACTGTAGAATTTTTGGAAGCACAGGTCCAGTTTGACCTCTAAACACATAGTTACAAAATAAAGTGAAACTAATCTCTGGAGAATTTTAAATGTGATTTTACTACTTACCTTCATTTCAGGTGAGCAGTTGACTGGTAACTTTGCAAAACATCTCTAAGTGGGAAATTAAATGAATGGCATTTAAGTTTCTGATATTTGTATATATATATATGAATTAACAATAATTCACACAAAAATACACTTAGCACAAAACATAGAAATATGAAAAAAGGAGACACTCACAAAATAGACTAGGAGATGTTTTGACGCTCATGGTGCCATTCTCAATCCGGAGAGAGTGGGTGCATCCAGGGGGAGTAGCGGTCACTGAGCGCTCAGTGAGCGGATGGGTGATCTCCCCCTGGATGCAACCGCTACGTAGCCGCTCAGTACTGAGCGGTCGCCATATTTGTGAGCGGTGTTTTGGACCGCTCACTGCTCTCAGCCCTTAGGTAGCGGCGCGCAATCGAAAAGTTAGAAATAGCAAAGAACATCCAAGAAGGGTTATAAATCCGGTTATACATGGTTCTGTGAGTTTTAAATGACTTAGATCAGAGAGAAATCAACAAGTAGCACTAATTAGAAACTGAAATTGTAGAAATATATTTTAAAAACATCGCTCGATATATCCTCCATTCTATAATGTCGCGGATAAAGGTAGAAATCGTACTATTTTAATTAATACTATTTCTCATTAGACTTTGCCGAAATGTGGAGATAAATATTTGGTCATATATAGCCTTTTCTGAAAAACAATCATCTGAATTAGTACAAATTAAGCTTAATATCGGTCGTCATGTGGCTTCTTCATTTCTATAGCAGACGACAGTGCTATGGTGTATCTTGACCTTCTTACGGAATTAAGTCCACTTTGTTTCACTGTCACATTTATTCTAAATATAATAATTGTCCTTTATTAAATACTACCGAAAAGAAAATGTTAAACCACGCCTAGTATATAGTGAAAGACATATAAATCGACCATTTGCCGAGTTCGTACACGACGAACGATGAAAATCTCGAAAAATACTTTGATGCAAGACTTCAGGATCCAAAATTTCCTATGATGTTCGTGACCCTAAACAAAATTGATTTCATCGTTAGTTGGGAAATATTCTTGTTTTATCAAGTTCAGGGAAATATGTTTGAATCTTTCAGCATATATCACAGTGATAATTATCTTGACAGTTGACTGCTTAAGCAGTCAACTATTCTTTCACGAATAATATCATCGCTATTAATAATTAATAAATAGCTATTCTGAGAAATTTTTTCGACTTTCGCACCTATTAGCA
Source organism: Platycnemis pennipes (assembly GCA_933228895.1). NCBI lineage: Eukaryota > Metazoa > Arthropoda > Insecta > Odonata > Platycnemididae > Platycnemis > Platycnemis pennipes. The sequence continues at coordinate 130,928,172 of OW121851.1, read as the reverse complement.
ATTTTTGCTTTTCAGTGTTGTCAAATATTCATTTCTATGTATAAAACTTGGATCGCACAGAGCTGAATCCATACAGTGATATTATAATATGCGTTGTTATAACAACTTATATGCTGTTGAGCGCATATAGTAGGTATAATTATATGCTTTCATTCTCATGTTCAGGATCAGTAATAAGTTTCTATGTATAGCTCAAGACAAATTTTCACCTTCTATTCATGAGTTCCTTAAAAGGCGACCATGGTCATGGCAATGATGATGATGTTATTGTCATACTTACTTTATTCTTTTTCAGCACTAATTACAGGAATGACTTGTTAAGAGTCTAAATAACTTTTCACTTATCATATGGCATTTTAATATTACTCTTGATAGAGATTTAATAAGATAAACTTCTATAAAGAGCAATTAAAACAGTTCACATCTGCCATATGTGGCCAATTAAAATTTTGGGTTGTTTAAACAACCCAAAATTAGAAAAGAAAATTATTTGGAAGTCATCCACTGAATTGGTAACCACATTGTTCTGTGGATGACTTTCAAATAATTTTCAACCGTGACAGTATAATTAATTGTCAGTGACTTCTCTCATACCGAGAAAATGTTAGAGAAGAAAACTATGAAATCGGGCCAAAATGCGTTCAACGTCGATGTTCACCCTGACCTTTACCGAATGAAAACAATTCTTTTTCAATCGTACAATTTGCCTGGCTACTGACATTCCACGGAGTACGCTCCATCGATTTGTATTTTTATATGCATCTAAATTTGGAAAGTATAGTCTGAAAGCAACCAAAAGTGTGTCTTATGCGATGTTCGAACAAAATATTAACTACATGCTCAAAAAAGCTCAATACGCAGAAGAATAATATTAATTATCCCCTTCGATCAAATTGAAAGCGACGCCATCTTGGCTGTATTTGTTGTTGTTGTCCTATGCTTACTGTCGTTATATCTTATTTCGTTTATAAAATTGCTATTATTATGTCGAAGTAATGTAAACGGAAGTTCTTCCTAATGCCAACAACCTTGCTTTAATTCGTAATTTTCATTTCAAGTCTCGAAGAACGAACTCTCTCGCCAATATAGGAAGATTCAAATTCCCACCGTAGCGCTCACCATCCAGGGGGATGCAGCAGCTGAGATATAGCGGAAAGTTCGCTACCGCTCAATCGCTCAGTGAGCGCTACTCCCCCTGGATGCACCCAGTGATGTTCTCCGTGGAGAGTGAGGGGGTGGAAAGGGAAAAGGGTGGGGGGAAGAGGGGAGTCTTCTTTTTCTTTCTGCCAAAAATTCTTTCAATTTCGTACAATCCTTACTAATATGGCCAAACTTACCACATGTGTAACATTTGTACATCTTCTGACTCCTGCCTTTATATGGAGCATTACTTCTACTCGTACTTCTACTTGATTCCTGCTCCTTCCTTTCTTCTTGCGATTTCTGATTGTTCTCCTTCTTATTGACTAGTAATTCTTTCATTGCTGCTAACGCTTTAGCTTCTTTGCCGTTGTTCATTTCTCTATTCTGCCTTTTCTCCTCCACCAATAATTTAGAAATAACACTGTCCATTTTTAGATGATCCTTATATTCCATGATGCGAATAAAGATTTCATAGCTCTCCTTTGGCAATCCTCTAAGCAAAAATAAGGACAAAGTATGCTCACCAAATTGTATGCCACACTTGCTAATCTTCCTGTTTAAATCTAACACCTTGGACTCATAATCCGCCGTGGGCATGGAATCGGCTTCCTTCAACGTCGATAAATCTTCCAAGAACTCAATTTGCTGGAGTAGACTGCATTCTTGATTAAGGGTTTGTGATATCTTCCATGCTCTCTCTGCTGATTAACAATCCCCAATATAGTCGATATACTTGTCACTTACAGTCATAAGTTTGAGAGATAACGCTCGTGAGGTCTTCTTCCTTTCACCAGGACTAAATCCTTCAAGCAATTCTTTTCCGCCAAATCCTGGGTCAATTGCGTCCGAGCAATCTCATTGATCCAGAAGTGCCCTCACCTTAATATGCCAGGCATAGTAATTGTCATCCTTCAATTTCAGGCCTTTGTCTAGTCCATCTTCACTACCGGCAGCCATTACCACGTCGTTCAATTAGTACATTCCTACTAAAACTGCACCAATATTAGAGTAGACGCTTCTCCTGTAAGCATCTGGGCCCGTAACCTGTTGTTTTTAATGTATTTAACACGTTCGCTGCGGCGTGACCCACCGGTGGGTCACGCTAATCCTTCTAGCGCCGCGGCCTTTTAATTCTTTGAATTGTCTCAACTTGCGAGGAGTATTGTGAGAGTAGGAATCAAGATCTTCTCGAGTGACTTCACCCAGAGGTTAGTCACAGTTCAAATAACAGACTGCTATGTGTCACTTAGTGTGACCCACCGGTGGGTCACGAACAAATTTACATATTAGCGTATTAATTCCAAAATACGTTTATTTTTTGCTTTCTTTTTGTTTTTTTCATGTTTATGCGATTTTTATACATAAGGATGAACAATACTCGATATAGTAAAACATATCAACTTATTAAAAATAATGAAAATATTTAGGACAATTTTTTCTCCTCAACCTCTTGGCTGTCCGTCAGTTGCTCGAAACTAAACAGTCCGAACTGCACTCGCCCGGCGGCTGTGTGAGAGATTGACTCTCTCTCTTCCCTTCACCCCCCCCCCCCCTCTACAGAAGGGCAATTGGGAAAGAGTCGCGTAGCGTTCTTGAGCCAATCCCTCAGTGGTGGATGAGTGACCGTGCCCTTGCTGGGTGAACGTCTTCCGAATTGCAGACACTACTTTTTTCTGAGTGAGACAAAGCACTATGTACTCTTTCCAAAGGATCCCCCTTCTCTTTTCTCATAGTGTGAGCAGGGCTGGGGAATCGGTACGCACGGACGGGCGTCTGCATCTCACAGACGGGCGCGAACAAGGGCAGGGGCAATAAACAGACGGGTGGGAGTCTCCTGGGTTTTCCGAACGTCAGCAAATCTTTACCACATGCATTGTATTGTTGGCCCTCTCTTCCCCCATCCCACGCCAGGGTCTAGAAGATAGCGTGCCCCACGTGGCCGGGGGAGGGGTGGGCTGGGGGCGAAGCTGGGAGTAGCCTCCCCCTCAGGAAACAGCTGAGTGTTGCCGCTTCAACCACCATCCCTCGGCAGTGGCCAGAAGCTCGGAAGGACTGTGACCCACCGGTGGGTCACACCGCCCATGCAAAAGGCTGAGTGTGACCCACCGGTGGGTCACGCCGCGCTGTGAGGAGTAGGGCTTTAAACAGCTCCGCAGTGAACGTGTTAACTTCTACTTTTGGCAGTTTATAGCACTAATTACCTGAAATGAAAACCGACTAGTCACTACGACGTCACATTTATTGCGATAGCACAAACAAAAAGGCAACGAACTTCGAATCAGTACTACCAACTTCAAGGATACATTTCAAATATCTTAAACACTTTTACCAACACAGTACTTAATGGAGTCTTTGATTATAGCTTTGAGAGAACTAGTTTTCTTTTGTTTCAACCTTCACTTCACATCTTCCTTGTAAATTTGATAACCGTTGGTTCACGCATTTTGTCTTTTTCTGAGAAGTGATACACTCTTCCTGATCCTGTTGCAGTAGGAGCTTCCACATTACAAATATATTAGTCAGAGGAGCATAACAAATATCTTCTTTCTATTGAGGTCAGTAAAATGATGCATAAATTTTATTTTCATGTCAGATTCGATTCTGAATTGAAACTGAATTGAAAACTATTGAAACTTAAATAAGTTACAATATTCTCTATGTAGCATAGACACCTTTAGATACTGGAATGAAACAATGAAATGCATGTTTACCTAGAATAGTCTTGGCTTCTGACCAATGGGTTTTTAGCATTGTCGAATTTGCAGTAAATGTTCTTTTGTTGTTTCAAACAAGGATAAATGTTCTTTTGTTTCAAACAAGGATATTTTCTCCTCTCTGGATTTGCCGAACTTGAAAACCTTTTCAATAGAATTGATTGTTATCCGGGTTGGAGGCATTCTCTAGATATGCTTCTTTTTACTACTCCACCAATTCCATCACAAGGAGATTTCCCATGACTGATCGCAGAGCATAACCAATATGATTTTAATTTGAAATCCTTCTGGTGGTGGTAGAGGTTTAAAAAGTTTTTGCAGTTTTGGTACTGTCAAGCTCAGCCACTGATACGTACCCATGCCACTGATATAGTGCACACTTGTCACATGAGTAAATTTGTCCTTTAAAAAGTTACTGATTATATTTTGTGCTCAAAACACGAAAGCTAAATCATGCTCCGAGTCATCTGAAAAACATACATACTTGATACAATAAGGTCTTCTAGTGGCTGTTTATGAGTGTAAATTACCACTGGATGAAGGTAAGAGCTGTTTTTAGTCCAATGATGACCTTGTACCTCATTTTGTATCACATAAGAATAGTTTTCACTGAAATCTAGTAAAACAATGACTTCATTTAGATGGAGTTTACTTTTCAGTTCTTTGGGATATTTTGACTGAGATTTGGTTGTAAAAGAATGTGGGAAGAGTTTTCCAAGAGTGTCCAATAGAGTATTTATATATTCACGTAGCGTTACAGTTAATTTAACCTGTCAAGTTCTATCATTTATGACCTATACACTATTTGTTATTTCATCTTCGGGGTCCCATCTTTCAAATTTATTTTGTACATATTTTTTGTTTTTTATTACATTGAACATTCTGTGCAGTGTCTTAACATACAGTCTCTGTTATCCTTAGAACAAACCAAGCAATCAGTCAAGTCATAATATGTCTCCTCTATGGAACACGCACGAAGAAGAAGAGATACATTCTGATGAATAGCACAGACACACAGCATGTGTTCCTGAGTGCCTGCCAATACACACCATTTAGGTTGCAACTAACGGAATTTTTACAGTTCATTTAATTTTATAGTGTTCACAACTATTTTAAAGAAGGTCTGAACTTATGCCACTCCTGATTCTTTATACATGTTTTTTCTGATGCACTATATATTTCAATATTTTTGAGATTCACTAGCTGAGTGTAGTTTGTTTTATGATGCTTTGACCCACTATGTTCTCCTAAACTGCAGTTTACCAGATGCTGAGAATCGATATCGTCTCACCCTCTCACTCAATACAGTTCAGACCTTAATTTAGCTCTTGAGCATCTCTCTCACATGTCGCTCTTCTTGGTGTCCCCATCTCTCATGATACAGCTGCAGTGTCGAATTTTCTGCTTCAGCAATGTTGACCCTTTCTGTTTTCTCAGGAACAGATGGTTCAATAGCTGCCTTGTACAGAGTTCGGCCTTTCTTGTGACTTCTGCACAGTATACGTTTCCATGGACTCAAACAGAAATCAGGTTTCTCGGAATATTTGGAACATACTAAGTGTCTGTCAGAGTCATCTTCAAGGTGTTTTCTTCAGTGAATGATAAAATTTCAATGGTGCCTTTCCCGATGGCCTTGAGAGCTTCTTTTCTAGTGGCCTTGATGACGCAGGGACTTTGAAATTCCTGAAACTCGACAAACAGATCCGGACAATTCGTCACATGCTTCATTGCTCCATTGTCGATCCACCATCCTGGTGAGACCATCTCAACTTGAAAAATATCTTCACTGATAGCACACAGGGCTACATTGGTGTCCACGGCGTTGCTGTGAGGGGTCCTCTTCTTTGATCGTCCATCAGCAATCTATTTCTTGCATGAGATTACTCAATGACCTTTCTTCTTGCAGTAATTACAAGTGTCATTCTCTTTTGACCACTTTGGACCTTGATTTGACCTTGATCTTTCGCTCTTCACGAATAATGCTACTCCAGTGTCTCCCTCTGCACTCTTTCTAAAAGTTTGCTGGTGCATGCATAACTGGGTGATTAGCTCTTCATAAGTCTTCTCTTCATCTTTTGATAGTAAAACCCAGCTGGATCTGAAATTATCATATTTACCCAGTAGAATTTGCAAGACTTAACTAACTAAAATCAGGTCTGGCAGCGTATTTTCATTCTTTGCTTTCAATCCGTTATTGAGCTCGAACCACAAATTTTTCAACCTTGCAGCATGAGTCGAAACATCCTCTCCATTAATCCAGCAAAACGAAAAAAAACTCAGTGCATATTTTAAACAGCTGGTCTTTGAATGACGCCTCGAAATTCAACTTTAATGCTTCCCATGCCTCTTGTGCTGACTCTTTATCCATGATTTTCTCATAAATTACGTCAGTCATCGGACTCGAAATTATGGACTTTGCATAACTATTTGCCTTTCGGAATAGATCGCTGACCACCTTGTGCTCTTTGGTTGCCTCCTCGGTAGCATCAGGCGGAGGGGGCTCGGGTTTCACCAATTTTCCATCAATTCTATCGAAGGCTCCTTCATGGTAATCCAACAAGTCCCGCAATTTCCGCTTCCAAATTGGCCAGTCCGCCTCTCCAGCCAGGGTTTTGATATGTTTCGCCAGATCCATTCTTCAAAAACGGTGAGATGATGAGACTCCACAGCAAACTTAACCTCGATGTGATTCGCACGATCTAGCATGCAACTCTCTTAGTTGCACAACTACCAAACAAAAAACGAACTTCCATTGGTGTCACAGCGCCATCTCTGGATCAAACCATCAACTACAATATTCATTTTGACTTTAACATTACTTTTACACTTCAACAATCTTGGCTGTTGGATTATTTATTACAAAGGTCATTCATCAGACAATTACAACACATTTGCAACAATTACACCAATCATGTAAACAACTTATGTACCTCATGTTGCTCAGGAGACAAAAAAAGTTTGCTCCACCAGCAACAGATGGCACTACTGCCGCACAGTGGGGAGGCCAAACCTCGGTGCAAGTTACCCTTAGCATGTCATGCACAATGAACCCTCACCTCACCCTTGGAATCACCTCACAGTGACAGGAACAGACCCCATATCCTGGCATTTATAATATCGTCGTCATTCATCAATCCTAAGATAGGTTTGGCTCAGTTCTCCAATCAATACTAATTAGTTCCATTGGCCTACCTTTTCCAATTTTAAGACTTCCTCATCTCTTACATTACTTGCCCCTCGTGCATCAAATGGGGAGTTTGCCATTCGTCCAATTTATTTTTCAGTGACAATTGTCTTCATTGTACCATCTTGCCCCAAGAATTGTTCACCCAGGTAGTTCTTTTTAGAGTTTTTGTCAGATTTGTTTCTCTTCCACTCTTCTCAGGACTTCTTTGATAGTTACTTGGTCCATCATTTTTATTTTAATAATTTATAGTAGGTATACAGATATATTTAAATCATTTTTTACACCCCTTTCTCTAGCATTTTTTTTAAATGAGTGAATTGAGATTACCAGGTTCATAAAATGTTGGTTTCTTATCATTCACTTCAGGTTTGGTAGAATTGGAGATGGGGCCAATCCAAAATTTGATTGAATCCGAATTGTATTTTTATCAAATCCTAATCCTCAATTTCATTTGATTCAAATCTTCCCATCTGTAAACTGTAAAATAATTCTTCCTTTCTCATGAATTCTCGAATTAAATCCATTCGAAGCTGAATGTTATTTTTAAAAGTAAATGATGAATGAATAATGGTCATGTAGCCCCCACTCACTGAAATTAAGGACATTTTTGAGGGCAAGTATAAAGAATGGGTAGTTTTGAAAGTAAATCAAAGTTTAATTTTTCTAAGATAAAATTGAAAATGCAGTGAAAACAGATTGCAAGTTTTTGTTTGGAAAATGCAGCATTTTCACCCTGTCAGGATCTAATTGATTTATTTTTTATGAACCAAATTTCCAACAGTACTGAAGGCTCTTTCTGAAAATACTGTTGCTGGAAGAATGCAGAGGAACTTTTTTGTAAGGATTTTCAAATTGGGAAATTTCAAATACAGTAAAACCCCTCTTTTACACTTTTGAGGGGAACTAGAGAAAAAAGTGTAAATCGTGTGAAAGTGTAATTTGAGGGTATGCAATTTTATATGAAAGTTATGCCTGAAAGAATAACTCCTTGCTTCTTGATTTTGCCTGCCTAATTCTTGCTTTCATTGAACGACAAGTTTAAAATTGAAATATAGTTCCAACAAAACATCTTTAATAATGCCAAAATCTCTTATTTGAAGTGCATGGGGACACTAGGAGATAATTAACTAGATTACATATGGTTGGGCCAAGATTAGGAAGCGTGAAAAATTGTATGGTTGTAAATTGGAGGGAATATCAGGAATTAGTTTACAGGTGTATGAGGGAAGATGCAGAACAGCAAGCAGTTGAGAAAGGATGGAGGGGGAGAGAGGAATGGTGCAGTAGACACTAGAGTGGTCAAGACACTGTTCATTACTGTTAAGTCAGGAGAGCTGCTGATAGAACTTACAAGAGATTCAGCATAGGGGTAAGGAAAATGTGAAAAGAACTGCATGGCATTAATGATAGGCAAGGGAACTTGGGAATAGAAGAGGAGAATGACATAGATAAGGATGAACTGAGGCCAGGAGTCTTGATCCAACCATGCTAGTAAGTTAGGGTAAATATTATGAGAAAAGAAGGTGTGGAGACTATAGTGATATCCTATCAAAGCTACTTAAGAATCGAGCTAGAGAAGAACGAGATGATTTTACAGGTGTGTTCGTAGGATATATGAGGATGAAGTTGGCCTGGAGGATTTTTTAAAATCTGTATTAATGCCTCCAAAAATGAAAGACAAGACCGCAAATGCTGAAAAGCATACACTTCTTAAATAAATGAAAAATTTCATCACCTATGCGATAGCATCAGCCAACCTGCGAGTTATGCAACCTGAACAACAATCGCGAGAAAAACTACGTACGTGTACTGTAATCCCTCGCGGCATTACAATTGCACAGGTGAGCGAGGTCACGATAACTGGTGGTATATCTGGGCAAATTTTATTTCTCTTTCATAGTGTTAACTTACTGCATGAGTTTTTACTTCGTCTTTCACGGAGCGTTGAGTCCAACCACCAGTTATGCAACCAGGATGACAATCACGGCAAAATCTTCTCGTAAAACGTAAATGGCGAACCATTCAAAAATTTGCTAGCGTACATAAAGGGAAGACGTTACATTGCGGATATATGGACATTATTAGGACATGAAGAAAAAGTCGTTAATGGCGGGAAAACGTAAATTGCGGGGACGTAAAAGCGAGGTTTTACTGTAATTCATATGTGGACAAGAATTATTAGTTTACAATATGAGGCTTAAACATTTCCTACCATGGTATATAAAATTTAAATGTTAAAAACTAGCAATTTCAGTAAGTCCTCAACTTACGCGTATCCGAGTTACATGGATCCGGTGTTACATGGATGTTCAGTTAGGCCTGTTACATGCTTGCATTTCCCTGTGTTTCTGTTGCTGGGTCAGATTCAATAGCTTTTATAGACAAATACAGACCTTATAAAAAGTGACTATAAAACCATCATTATTCCTAATAATTTGCTGGAAATTTTACTGGGTATGGAAAACATTCTCTTCTTTATTAGGCAACTTTTATTTCATGGTAAAATTATATTATTATAGCAAATACTTTAGAAAAAAAAGTATTTTTTAAATATGATTTTTAACATTCTGCATACTAAAAAATATAAAGCTAATGAATATTATTTCTAGAAGCACAAATCTTTATGGATAAAAAAATCAAATATTGCATAAATATTTGAAAAATAAAAAATAAAACTCCACAACGTATGAAAATAAAAGAACGGAAGTCACACTAGGGATACCTATCAATACATATTAACAGTGAAAAACGCATTATAAAAAATGAACTGCAAAAACTATATAATAATATTATAATAATTATTTATTAACATTTGTGGCTATTTACACATCTTGCGTGCACCCCTTTGTCGCATCTCACACATACTCTTCGTGACCTGATTTTTCTTACCAGTGTTGAGAACTCTTTACATAATCTGAGTTTTCTTCCGGGAAGCATCTTGACACCATATATTTGAGAGGGACGTGGTGGATTTTCTTCATCATTGGATTTGTTCAAAGTGTCTCTAACCTCATACCATTCACTGGCAAGCTCCTCTATGATGGAAGTGTTGAAAATCAATCTATGCAGTGGTTTGTTCCTGCCTAAAACATTTTCCTTACATAGAACATTCAGTGGCATTCTTGATAGTACATTGAATACCTCTTTCTTCCAGTAGCATTCCCATTCATACAAAAAGTATATATAGACTCGAATTTTAGGCGTGATATCCCAAAAAAGGAAAAAGCAAAATTCGTAAAGGGCATGTCAGCGTATAGATAATTTAGCCTTTCATTAAATGCAGGTACCAGACTTTTTAATAATTATTTTTGAGGCATGTTTTTGCTTGAGGATGAAAAATGGCACATCTTAGCATCGCAGAGGCCAGCGTCATTTTGGAGATTGTCATAACAATATGAAAAGCACAAATGAAAGTAAATTTTGTTAGAATATGAATCGTACTTTTGCCATGACATCCTTTAAGTTTCAAGTATGTACTTATATTCGTTAAAGTTATTCTTGTCAATTTACGAAACTGAGTTTTCTCCGTAAGTATGCAACATTGGAAGCATGTGACAAACACCATCTTCATTTAATAATTTCTAATGTGAATCCATTAATGTTGTAAAACTTGACCATTCCACGATATTTGAATTTTATATTTTTGGAAAATGAGCTTGGAATGTAGGCGGAAACGCCAGACAACGTATGCATTGAGCAGAACGAACTTGAGTTGATGGCAGAACTTTAATTTTTGCCGCTAATTCAACAAACTTTCTTCGTATGTGGATTTTCATCTACTTTTCGGAGGAGGTTGAGCTTTTCGCCTCAGGCTTTCCCATAGCCAATTCTAAGCACTTGTCTCACTTTTACTGTCACAAAGATCGCAGCTAAGTGAACAAATACGTGACACATTGGTAAGTCAGTTGAAGATGGCGGGATTTCAAACTTATATGTTTTTAGATGATTTTCACCGAACAAATATTTTTGAATAAAAGTATCTGAAAAAAACAAATACTCGAAAGTGTCGAAGTAATGGGGAAATGGTGGATACCTGATACTCGCTATCGGTATCGGCCCAAGTCTACTATTTACCTTCACCCTTTTGAGTTTTCCTCCCTCTACCTGCAGTGTCCTTCAACAGCATGTCTTGTCTTTACTCTCTTAATTAATTAGGGGGCCAACGCTACCCTCTCTTTCCTGTATTTATTATTAAAGTCTCCTTCCCAGTGGCCGTAACCGTACCCTTCATAATGATGCCGAAGCATTAAAACCTACCTTATCAACATTTTTGGAAAAGAACTAAGCTTTTAAAGTCCTCGGCTAAGTGCAGCTGAAAGTGCCCGATGTTGTGGGTGTTGAGATCTTATTTTTTTCCTTCATATAAAAATAATTTATGTAATCTTTTCTATCATGCCATTTTTAGCTTTGTAGTACATATATTCCGGAATAAGATGTTTTATGTCAAAGTGAACTATAATTACAGTTTTTTCTTATATTTTACTGGTTTATTTCATCTTCCAGAAATACTCGACTTTGGCTACCCTCAAAATACTGATACTGGAGTTTTGAAAACATTCATCACTCAGCAGGGCATTAAATCACAAACAAAGGAGGAGCAGGCACAAATAACTTCACAAGTGACTGGGCAAATTGGTTGGCGCAGGGAAGGAATTAAGTATAGAAGAAATGAACTCTTTCTGGATGTTCTTGAGTATGTTAACTTGCTCATGTCACCACAGGGTAAGATATGTTTTATTTATTTCAAATTTTTAGTAAATAATTTGCATTTGAGCCTGTAATCAACTAATGTCAAGTATCTAAAATGTATTGTGATAATCACTCCTTGGAAGTGACAGCATCAGTATTCCAGTATCTGTGGAACATATGTTCTGAGGCATTCCATTGTAAATTAAAACCACAGATAATAGTGAATGCCTTGCGGTAGCCAATTTTCCTTGCAAAGGTGATCCTTTCCTATTATTTCAATGAGAGTCTTACCATTACATGCTGTTTTTCTGTAGCAGTGGAAGAAATTTAATGAAAAGTAGTGCATAATTACATGGCATGTACAGTGTACAGTTAAAAATCGTTGCTTCACGCAATGCTGCATGCAGCAGCAGAGGTGACTGATTCCACTTCTCCTCTTAATACTTTGCCTTTCCTATTAAAAGGAAACCTGAGATTGCTTTATTTCGTCAAGCAGTTACACAGATGAATAGAACTAGGGTTAAATATATGGGTTCTGACCATAGAAAAGTCAATATCATCTCATCTTCATGTTAGAGGTGTAATTACAGGGGCTGCTGAGCGTGTACTGTGTGACTTTCCCAGGCCTCTACACATTGCCCCCTAAGACTTCGTAGAAGGCAGTGTGAGGAGTTTTAAGCTGTCCTGTGAACCCCTAGCTGCTCTCTGTCCGCTACACCTTAGATATAGACTGCTGTTTTGAGGCTGGCATGGATAGGTACAGCAGTAGTTTAATAAAGCATTGCTCTTCCTGCCTCAAAATTGTCATTGATCTCATTCTGCTCCTCATTCAGCAACAATTTTTCAGGTCATTGCTGGGAAATTCTTCTCATTTGTTTTTTTTTCATTTCCAGCATTATTTATTTTGGTCCATAAAATTTTGTATATTTGTCACATAATTGATGATACTGAACAAAAAAAATTATCAAGATGAAATTTTTAGGAAGGAACTACATTTGTATAAATGAAAATACAGTTGGACCTCTTTAGCCTAGCATCCTATAGTCCAGCAACTATATGATCCAATGAATTTTAAATACATTTCTTTGTTCACAAATTGTCCACTGCCCTGTGCTTTAGTTAGTGCTCATGCCACAATCAGTATACATAGATTTCTTTTGAATGTGTACCTAAGAAAAAATGGGTTTCATGTTTAGTGGTGCTGACAAGTGTCAAGAATGTAATTATGTGATGAAATAATTCTTTCATGCTGGTGACACATATGGATATCATATAAACTGAAAGTTTCGAGAAATTCTTTATACATATACGGATATGGTTAATTTGTAACTTACTACTTTGTATTAATCAACTTTTAAGATTATTTTGTGGAACTGATAGACCACTGCATGGCTCAGTGGTTAATACTTGACTTTAGAGAGTATTTGGAATTTTTTATTGATAACGTTCAACATATGATGAAAGTCAACTATCTATTTAAAATGTCTTTCCAACTCTTCAAGTAATTCCATGCTTGCTATTGTTTTAATGACATAGCAATAAATATTTAGAGAAATCCAACAAGTTTGCAACTGCCTTTAATCATCTGAGAAATTATTTGAACTGGCAAAGAATTTCTCTGTGGTGTGACACTTGTCAGGTCCCAAGACTGCCATTCTAAGGAGGTTCAACTGTAGTAGTAATAGTAGAATCTGCTCATACCAGGGATGTGCGAGTACTCGAAAATTCGAGTCGAGTCGTTGGTACTCGACTCGAGCACTCGAGTATTTTTACGTAAGTCGAGTCGAGTAGTTCTTGTCGACGGAGCCGCCAAGGCCAATACGTTCAGAAATCTGCCGACAGGAAGCGCTATCATCAAAATCGAGTAAATCTCTGGTTACACGGTAGATAACACGTACGGACATGTACTTACGTACGTTCATTTACATTTTCGTGAATGTTTTCATGTACGTTTACGTGAACGGATTTATGTACGTTTGCGTGAACGAATGGATGAATCGGTGGTTACACGGTCCATGAAACCGCATATGTACCGTATTCCTTCGAATATAGCTAGCCCCCCCAATTTTGGCCGAAATATTCGCGGAAAAAGTCTGGGGTGGGGGACTATATTCGAGCTCAAAGAACCTAATGTCCATTGTAAAATTCCATCCCCTGAGTTTGAAGGTTTAGATCATAAAAATGAGTAGTTCAATTTTAAAATAAAGTATATCGAACTAAATCTTGTTTATTTATACGTTTAATAATGTCAAAAATATATTTTTAGTTGGTCATATTAATTAATTTTTCGACTGAGACAGATAAAAACGCCAGATATTGTTCAAGTTCCGGGAAGCAAGTTTGACGCCCACTTGAAGATACACATGAAAAGCCACTTCTCTTTTCTTCGCATAAGATATGGAACATATATTTATCTTAGACTAAACAAAGTTTAAAATAGATTACTCAGTTACTAATTACGTAACGAATAATATATAAAAATGCGCTATCTCAGCATACGGAAGTCGGAAATTTAGTTCGTTTTGATGGTATTCTTCGTGTTTGAAAACTAAGAACGTGTAAAATGACTTAACAAATTGGGAGAATTAGATATGCTTTCAACGTGCATATATTTATTTCGGAAAGCGAGCTCCACGCGACAGGGCTTTTGGCCTGGAGAGATAAGCTGCTCTAGGTTGTCAAGTTGTAAGCTACCGTAGGTACCGCGCGCACCAAACACCACGCGAGAAAATTTCTCTAGTACCTACGCACAGGAAAAATATCCTTGCCTATGCTTGAATAAAAGTTTATAGGTTGCAGTATTCACCAAAATAAAATCAGCGATAAGAGAGTAGGCTTTTGTCCCCACATTTCTCGGCTTCTCGACGAAAGAAACAAATTGCATTTTAAATTATCTTCAACTCAATCTCCAAAATCTTTGCGCGAGGAGGCATAATGACGGTATGCTTCCAAAGATACCGTCAGTTCTTTAAATGACACTGACTTGCATTCTTAAAGGCGATACTTTTTTCCGCTATTGTCGAGTCCTCATGACTCATTCACAGCGATAGACGATCTGCTTGCAGCAGATGATTCCATGCGCGCGCTACCTTTCCAGGCATGCTCTGGACATTTGAGCGTGCTTTTATAGCTGAAAATAAATATATATCGATATCAAATAATCAACAAATTCTACTGAGATTTCATAAGTGGATTCATATTAATGACTCGAGAGCAAGAGAAAGGTCCAAACGGTGATTTCCGGAACGGAAAGCGTGCTGGACGGAAAATAACGCAGTTTGACAAATTCATCAATTACAAAAATATTGATGAACGTAATAGAATGAAACTTCGTATAACTATTAACAAAGCCCTTAGCTACAATATGTGAAAAGAAAGTTTGATATCTCGATCTGTGTTGTTCTTACGATGCCCGAATTCGATGGATCCATCCGGTATTTTAAAAAAAATTCGCTAAAAATCCGTTCTTAAACACGTACTTCAGTAAAAAAAAATTGTAAAAATATTGTAATACTACCAGTAAACGTAGAAATAAACAAGCTTTAATTTGATATACTTTATTTTAGAATCGCTTAAGCCATCTTGGAGATATTTGTCTTCAAACTCACGGGTGAAGGAAATTTTGTAACGGATGGTAGGCATCCTATTATAAGGGCATTACGGATGATATAGGTATCGTATAAAACTTGTAAGTTTTACTATTCCATTTTTTTATTTCCTATTTAGGATTATTAATTAAATCATTAATTTCAAGTTCCTAGTCATATCTTAAGATAGATAAGTATAAATATCTATAGATAATTATCTATAATAAATTTCTGTTCAAATATATTTCCTCAGAAATCGAAAACTTTAATCCACAGGACTCTATATAAAATTCATGTACCTGCTCACATTCATCCGTGAAAGAAAATTCATTGTTCAAACGTTATTAACTTGCATTAATGGATATTGGAAATAACCCGTGCTGATATTGGGTATTCATGCATCATGCAAATGGGGGTGATTGACACAGATCATTTTTATGATTCTAAGTTCTATCATGTTTAGGCAGAAATCACCGATTTTGAAGAGATGGTGCCATTAATTGGAAGAGGAAGAAAAGTATATGTTAAAAAACTAACTATGTAATTAACGGCCAATCATAAATTTGAGACGCGAGCTTATCAAATATTCACTGCACAAATAAGGCAAATTGTATGAAATTCACTGTACTGTTGGACTAACCCCGGCATACATGACATCACTGGGAAAGCGTTTAGCTCTGAAAAGAAATGCATTGGAATGTGAAATACAAGGAATGCTCTTCTAATTAGGCTTATGTATTCCTTAAGAAAAAATATTTTGCTTCCTGGCTTACTTTCAAGTTAATAGGGCATGTCACTCATATAGGCCTCATATTATGCCTAAGTACACTCTAGGTACCGTACTGCAAGCTAATTTACACATTTTTGAGTAATCCTAGGAATGAAGGTAATTTTCTTATTTTGAAAACTACCGGAAAATTTCCATTATGTCTTTTGGCCTGCGCTACGTGCCATATTAATTTGACTGTTTATAACTATGCATTAGGTAGGTAGACCTGCCATTTGATAGTCAGATTGCTGGCTAACTTTAATTGTGATGACTTAAGTAAGAACTGGGTCTCTTGACTCATGTATGTACAATAATGTACAGACTCGACTCGATACTCGCGAGTACTTTACAACTCGACTCGATACTCGACTCGAGGTCAAAAAGTGCTACTCGCACATCCCTAGCTCATACAGGTGCTAAAGTCATAAATGTGCTTTATATGAGATGCACCTATCGTAACCACCGTGAATTTAAATACTTCCCTATCATTATGTATCATATCAACTTGAGAAGGCGAAGATGAACTTATGGGTATTTGAAATAATCCATCCAGAAATGTATTGTTAATCATACGTTCATTGAAGAAAGAAATGTTAGAAGAATCAAGTGGAGAGAGCGGTGTCAAATCAATTTCAGGATATTTGACCCATGATAATGATAAGTAAAGAAATTAAATTTCATTGTCAATACTCGAGCACTGGTAATCATTTTTTTAATGTATTGTAACCACTTTGTCAGTATTTGGTAAACAATCTATGTTAACACTGGAAATGTGGGACTGCATTTTCACCACTGCAGTTAAAATGCATGCATTTAAGACAAGTCATGCTGTATCAAATGAGAGCGTCTACACATTCCACAATCATAGGAAGCAACCGCATGCAGACAACAAATAGTAAGTGTGCCTAAACTCTCTTGCACTGCATTTTACATGTGTTTTTCACCCAGCCATGGAAGGAGGGTCCATTCTTCTCTCTGATCTTCTACAGAGCTGTTTACGATGTCAAGTTTCGAAGCTGGTCAAATAGCCCTTCCTCCCTAGGCCCAGCCGTCTTGACTGCCATCTGTATTCTCCGTTAGCATTTTGCAAGAATGGTACAAATGAATAGAGAGGTGTCATGTGAATGTATCTTGTGAATTCAATGTGAAAGCAGTCTAAATGTTTTCCTTGCTCCTTAAAATGGTGAACGAAGTTGAATACTATGAGATGCGTATTTGCCAATTTCCATTTTATTGGCATTCTTTTTTTCACAGGATTCGATGATTCCCTTGCTTCTCCATCCTAACGCTTGCAGCTGAAAAAATTTACATAATCACCACTAAAAGAATAAGAGGAGCTGTGACCAATAACTGCAGGCCATGAATTTAAATGGGGATTAGATTTTTTTCTGCTGTCAGAATTCTATTTGTGATCTTCTGCTTAGGTATTCCTGGAATTTTTCTGTCTTATGAACTGAAGATATTGGGGTCCAATTGCATATCTATTAATGAAAACTCAAGTATGTGTAAATGTGTTTTCATTTTGCTGTTGCAATGTAATATGATCTAAAATGTGTGTTCAATCGGAAGGATGGTTTTTGATAGGCGAGGGTAGAGCTCACCCCGTACTAAACCATTGGCATGTGAAATTCACACATTCAGGGTAGGGGGGAGGGCAGTTCCTTTCCCTGGGCCACCTGCGATTTCCTACGAAGTTCTGACACACAGAAAATTAAAACTTTTAGGTTGGGGTGTCCAGTTCTTGCCCGGGATTTGACCCTGGGACCTTCCGGTCAGAAGCTCAGCGCCCCAGCCACTAGGCTACCACGACCCCGTAATATGATCTGTGTGATCTAATTAGTTTACTATCCAGTCATGCATAAGCTACAAATACCAAGGAAATACAAAAATGAAGTTGTCCTGAAGTTATAGTTGTAAGCTTTGTTTGATACTTAACCAGCTAAAGAAAGCTGGTAGTCATTTTCAGGTGAAAAATTTATGTGATAATGAGGTTTGAAAGAGAAATAAATGGTCTTTTCATGCACATTAAAGTTTCCCGTCAAATTTTTATTTTTATTCATCAAGAAGGCATGATAATAAGTAAGTATGTAGTTATTTAGCCTAATTACATGAAATTCACCTCCTGAAAAAATGTATTGATGGCATTTTCCCAATTTCTAGTCTCTTAACCTTAGTTTTTGATTTTTTTCCCCTTGTAATTTGTATCAATATAGCTTAGTCAAACTGCTCCTGAGAGCTGTTATGCTTAAATGTGCTGCTGCAGTATTTAATTAAGAAAGAAAAAAGTTCAAGTACTCTTTTTAAGTTCACTCAGGTGCATTGCTAGTTCTTAGAACGAAATGGTGATGGCACAAATCTCTAGTCACTAAACTTGAGAGAAAAGCGGCAGAAAATTAAATTAATCCATTGTGCCCGGCTTCTGTCCAATTCCCACCAATAAGTAATCTGTAAAGGAAAGGAAAAGGAAAACTTTATTTTTGTACTTTGTGCAATCTTCTCAGACTCTCCACCTTTCTAAATTATCTGTGTATGCCAACATTATGGATGACAGCTTGTCACCTATCCTTAAGGCAAGAATGTCACAAATATTAAATTTTGGTCACTTAATGTACCTAGGTTAGGTCTCTCGCTATTGGTCAAAGGTGATTGCCGACTCCTGAAATGTTGATCAACGGCTTAGCCCTTGAACTGCTTATCCTTTTCAAAATGGGATTCCAGGTATTTCAGATGCTATACCCGGGATCATGATTGAAATTTTTATTCTTCAGTCGGATTTCAATGGCTTCTCTAGTTAGTCAATCCCAAAAGCTTCCTGAACACCGAAGAAGGTTGGTGTCATGCCATTTAATCCTATGGTCCAAGTAAATTATGTTTGACCACTGCCGTTTTCTCAGGTTGACTAAGCTTTAAAAATCTACTGTGTTTCTTCAGTTTTGTGGCAGTTGTTCTAACTCTCTCCCACATAGACTTCACAACATTCACATGGGATTTGATAGACCCCAGGAATCATGAGGCTGATAACAGTCCTTAGCTTTCACTAGATGGTCTCTTAATTTAGCAATAGGTGTGTGGACAGCTTCGATATTGTTTCTCTTCAGAATTCTTTAGATTTTTCCCAAAATCATAGAGATATAGGGCAGACATGCTCTTTTGGCTGGTTCGTTTCATTCTTCTTCTATATCTGCATTCATTTACAACCCTTTTGAATTCCAGTGAAATTTGTCACTCTTTGTATCCGTATTAACTGAAGATCTTTCTGACGTGTTCCAACTCTTAGTGAGGAATTTAGTGATTTTAAATGCCAATTTCTCTTGTATCTTTTATATATTCACATGCTAATATGCTTTTATTGCCATCTACTGTATATTCCCATCTGATGTATTACAGGTAATCAGGCTCATTGGCACAAATTGGTGTTGTTGACACTGTTTTAAACTTGTTCATCCGTATTCCTATTTGGCATCTATGCAATTATCTCTTTAGTTGCTTCATGCCCATCTACCTCTTATCATTACGATTTGATTTTGACCAGTTTTTATCGTTTCAATGTTGAAATGCAAACTCATAACTGTTGGTTGTCCCAAACTGCAGGTAGTGTTTCAGCATGGTATTTTTTGCTGAATTCTTCAGAATTACGTAAGCTGTTATGTTAACATCTGACTTTTTGGTGTAGGTTTTTAAAGTGTGTGTCTGCCCAACCCATTTGTCTCATGGAAACTTTCTTCTTAGAGTCCCAGTAACATGGGGCAGGAGTAGTAAAACTCTCCACAAACCTAGATTTGCTTGTAATGGTTTCTTCAACGTGCCACTCAGAGACTGGCCTTATGTTGTAGCAGAAATCTTCAAGAAATTATGTTCTTTGTACTGTTTTTCTCAGTTCAACTACTGCTCTTGAGATATGGAGAACTTAAAACTCATGGGTGAACAAGCTTGATGGTCAGCATATTGTTATATTCAATGATTATTTGGATGTATTGCTGGAAACTATTTTGTTCCTCTTATTTATTCGTTTCTCAACTCTACGGTAGGGGTCACTCCGCTTTGAAATTTGGTCATTTGTGAAATGCAAACCATAATCTTACTTTCTTATCCATAAAACCAGTACCATGTTGGAGAGAGAAAGTTGGCTATCTAAACAAGTAATTTTATCACTCAAACAAAGAGCAGGCAGCCACATGTCCCATTATTAGTGTTCAACACATTTCTGTTTCCGTGGCTGTTTTCATTGTTTGGCTCAAGTAGCTCTTATATAGAGAGCTAAATGAACATACTTGTGGAGGGTTAATAGCACAGAGTATGTGACTGTGGAAGTCTACCTTGACTTACCTTCTCCCTGAGTAGACAGCTGATCAAATTCTATAGTGTAGCATTGCTTTTATTGTGTAGTGTCAGGTTGTTTGTTAATCTCGTTTGAAAAGCCCACTGATTGAGAGCTTCCTTTGCCCGAATTTCATATAAGAGATTAATTTATCAGAATTTAAATGTTTACCTCGAGCAGAGACATTCATTGCTATTGAGATGAGACAAAAAATTCTATTAGAGTGGTCTGCAGTGTACAGCAAGTTTTTCCATAACTATAAGAAATATGTTACCTCAGCATTGGGTGCAGTTTGTGACAGAACCTTGGTGTCAATTAAAACTTACTTTAATTAAGTTATGTGAGTTTAATGTGATAGTATGTCGTGCCCTTAGTTTACACAAATAGATGCTTATGTGGCATGTTGCTATGGGTTAATGAAATGCATGATATTACAGTTATTTATTGTGTACTTAAGTTCTAAAATTACAACTGGTAACATGTGGCAGTCAGGGATATGCAATGATATGTTTTGTTTGCTGGAGCTCATATCATGAATAAAAAGAGTCGTTTCAGGTGTGATGTGGTGGAATAACATATGTAATTAAATAAGATTGGTACTTTTCCACAAAGAATTCTTTACTCTGACCGGTTTCGATGTGATTCATCATCATCAGGTGACCAAATCTCTCCAAAGTCCAATATATATACAGAATGAGGGGAGGGACCGGGGAAAAAACAAGGGGGGAAATGAGGGGAGAGGAGGGAATGTGAATCAATATCTCATCAATGAATTAAGTTCACTACTTAAAATCTGTGTTGACCAAAATTATTTTTCATTTTGCGGCTCCTTTGCGGATCACCCCTTTCCCCACTTCTCGCAGAAATTTTCATGGACGATTTTGAAAGCAAGTTCTTCAGTGCTAACAAATTCTCTAAAAATATTCTATATTGGTTCAGATATGTCGATGATGTGCTGTGCTGCTGGACCGGTAGTGAAAGAGAGTTGGACCACTTCTCACATTCCCTTATCTCCATTCACAAATCTATAATCTTCACCATGGAGCCGAGCGTGAATGGCAAAATCAACTTCCTGGACCTCACCATCAAGATGAGTGACAACAAACACCTTTTCTCAATCTTCCGGAAACCCACTTACACGGATCAAGTGATACCCTTTGATTCCTGCCATCCCATCGCCCATAAATTAGCCAGTTTCAGCAGTATTATCCACTGACTAATCATTATTCCCCTGTCAATTTCCAACTTTGAACGTGAACTCAAGACCATAAAGTACATAGCCCCGAAGAACGGTTACAGTTCGGATATCATCGACAAATTACTCCGTAATAAACGGAAAAAACAGGCAGTGATTTTAAACACCTCCCTCCTACTAGGTCCCAGTGCTCCAGAGAGAAAGTGGTACAAAATCCCTTTCCACCATACACTATCGTAGGAGATAGCCAACACATTTCCTAAAGATAAGTGTATGTTTCTTTCTATACTCCCTTGACACTATCCAAAGCCCTCCACTCCAACAAAGACCCCATTGACGACGTCAAAAAGTGCGATGTGTATGAAATTAAATGTGACTGTGGGGCCATCTACATCGGCCAGACAGGGAGAAATTTTTCCGCATGCATTAATGAACACGAAAAATGCTACATTTCAGGTAACACAACTTCCATTTTCACCAAGCACCTGATAGAATCTAACCACACATGTGATTTCGATTATAAAGTGCTCCACACCATAGACAAAGGCAAGAAATTAGGTGCCATGGAGCAGGTTGAAATGATTCAACGAAGGGATAAGAATATCAATCTCCTCAATGATGTATAATTTTACTCATCCCCTCTCCCCACCCCTCTCAATCACTTTCCCACTTTTGAGTAGTTTTAGACAAGTTCTCCCTCACCCCCACTCGCTGGTTTTTTACTTACCCCGGGTGTTTTCTTTGTGTTATCCTAACTAAGGCCCCCTTCCCCCCCCTGCCTAGGTGGACCCACCCCCCATACTTTTCTGTCTCAGCCCCTTCCACGGACCTGACATTGCGTTTGGAGCATCACCACGGGATACCCCTTAGCAGCCAGGGGTCAGTGATTTCACCACCTTTTTCCTACCTTTGGGCTCTAAGACCAGGGGCTACCCACTGTGATAATCCCTCCCCCCGCCCCCTCAACTTGCCACTGTGCTTTCGTCAGGCAAGGCCGAAAGACACTCATCCTGCAGGATTGGCGTCCTTCTCCCCCCTCATATGGCCTCTCTTGAACCTAAACGTGTATGAGGCGGCTTAGTACTTTTTAATGGCTAGGGTTTCCCTGTCCATTTTTATGGTTGGTTTTCCCAACACCCACCCCTAGCACCAGTTTCCTTCACCCTCCTCTCCTCCTCCCCTTTTCCATTGTCACCCTTGTTTTAGGCCTCCTTCCCCTCCTCTTCCCTCACTTCCCCCCTTGTTTTTTTCCCAGTCCCTCCCCTCATTTTCTGTATTGGACTGATGGATATGGTCACTTGATGATGATGTATCACATCGAAACTGGTCGGAGTAAAGACTTCTTCGTGGAAAATTGCCAATCTTATTTACTCATACCTAAACCCTTGATCCTGTACAAGACTGTGTATGTTGGCAGGCCAAGACAGAACCTAGTATGAATGGAGCTGTCCTCAGTGTTCTTATGCAATCCTCAAATTGATACGACCTTCGAGAAACCTTTGCTCGAGTGATAGAAGCTGAAGATTTACACTGCATGTCTGAAAGTAATGTGATTAGTCAGCGGCCACTACTTCCTGCCAGGGGGAAGTAACAAAAATAGGACTGTACAAATGATCACGACAAGTCTTGCGGCAATCGTATGGGAAACCCAACATGCTGGTTCTGTGTCACACAACACTGCTAAGTTATTATGCTGAAACTTGAACAAGATCAAATCTCATGTGATTCAAAGTAAAATGTAACCTCCCACTGTGTGGGGGTGAGGAAATTGAGTGAAAGAAGTAATTCCGCTGAATAATGGACACTAAGTCATTGTGTCTTGTTTTACATCTTTTTAGTCAGCATGCATGGAATTGCTAAATGCTCAAAAGTAAAAAAGGACATGCACTAATCGTTAATAGGTGTAGGATAAATAATCACAGAAAATGATGCCAGTGTGCACTGGTAATTAGCATTTTGTGTGCTCCGTGCCTTAAATCTGTGGTATTTTTATCAGCAGTATTTTATAATCATATTTTCTTTCTTTTTGAAGTGTTCGCTTTTTATAACAATTCTTACCAAGGCTATATCTGTACAAGAATTTGTTTTGTATCATGAAAATGTTTTATAGAATTATTTACACCTTTGTACATGTATGCAAATGTTAACTAGCATTTTTAGTTAGGGCCTCTTTATGTTACATACACCCGTTTCTGTGAATTCCTTATTCCTTGAAAATGCAGGTATTCTTTAATTGTGTGAACTAATACCTCATTTCAAAATCTTATCGAAGGAGGGCGTACTAAGTAAGGAAGGAATTTCTCATTTTGAAATTTTTTCTTGGTCATAGGTCAAGTGCTGTCAGCTCATGTGGCAGGAAAGGTGGTTATGAAGTCTTACCTCTCTGGCATGCCAGAATGCAAATTCGGCATCAATGATAAAATTGTAATGGAGGCAAAGGGTAAAGGCATGAGCACTGATGACCCAGCTCGCTCTGGTAAACCAGTTGTTGTAATTGACGACTGTCAGTTTCACCAATGTGTCAAGCTCTCTAAGTTTGAGACTGAACATTCTATTAGCTTTATTCCACCTGATGGAGAATTTGAATTGATGAGGTGGGTATATTTATCACAAATCACGACAATTCTTAGAATCTTACAAGAGTAAGTTTCTAAGAATTTTACTCTTTTAACTACTGTTAATCGTGGTGGAAGCTGTTTTTTTCTCTTGTATATTCTTGTCATGCGCGGGAAATGTAAGGTGCTCAGAGAAATGTATTCCCCTTAACTTCAGTGAATAAATTCATCATGCCTACCAGTGTTAACTTTAGGTAAATCATGCTTCATCTTTCTAACACTGCTTTGGAGACAGTTTAAGTTTTGGAAAGGTATTTATCACCTAACCTCTTACTCATCTATACGTCAAATCTGCATAGTAATGGAGTTAGCATGTAGACATTCCATTTGAAAGTGGCTCCAAATGGTACAAATCAGGATTTGTCCTTCACTGATTGCTAGAACACCTTATATCACTCGTAATTGATGGAATTTCATTAGCTGTTTGTATTTGGCAAAGTTTGGAACAAGGTATGCAATGGAGACACATAACTTGTCCATTTGGGATTGGGACATATTACTTGGCCTATTGGGTTTAATCAGAAGTAGGATAAAAAGATAAAAGGAAGAGAAAGTTAAGCATTGGAATATAGAACGTTTATCATACATTAAAAAGGTGGATACCAAGAGACAGTTGATAGCCATGTGAGACAGAATGAAGATGATGGTGATGGGGAAATGTGGGGGAACTGAAAAAGATGAGGGAACCAGCTAGGGAAGCAATAGGAACAGATGGTGGGAGTATCATTTAGAAGTCATGGGTAACTGAAGAAATGACAGGCACATGCAGGGCGAAGGAATTGAAAGAATATTAATGAATGGGTCAGAGAAAGTTCAAGGAATAGAGTAATAAACTCTGGTGGGAGGCAAGGGAGGCTTGGTGGAAAGAACTGTGACATGAAAGGGGGAGGCGAATTGATTTTATATAATGTTATACAACTAACTTTACGTGTGCATCCATGCCCTGGGTGGAGAAAAGCCCACCCATTCGGGATTGAAACCCACGATCTTAGGCTTCAAAGGTTTACCCTGCTGCCACCGAGGCTGGCATAGAATAGACAGGAGGAGGAAGGTACAGAGACCGGGAGAAATAGGTGTACCGCAAGTGAATGGGTGTTATCCAATGGCAAGAGGGGAAGCATTCCCTTTCATTGAGGCTGGAAAATTATCGCCTAGTCCAAATGAAATGTACGCTAGATAGAAGAATATGTGGAGAACTATTTAATGAAGGTTAGATGGATATTGGAAACTAAATTGAAAAAAGCGAATATAATGTCCATGCAGGAGAATAATATGATGAGATTGTGAAAAATGAAAATGGGAATCGCGGTAAACATAAACTGCATCCTAGTCTTGTTACTTAACCCCTGGGTAAACTGTAAGAGATTTTTAGACTGATTTGTAGGATAAATGGATTATTAAGATTCTGGCCCGAGGACTTTGTTGACACAGTAGAAGTTCCATATAATGAGAGCTCTTGGAAACCTAAAAATCATTCACTTTGTACCTGACGATGACGTTAATCGTTGAAACCATGGTCGTAGTAGTGTGAGATAAATAGTTGTGGAATTACAAAGTTTATTCTATCATTCATTATGCATGAAAGCAAATTCCATAAATTAACACTGGAAACCATCAACATCTTTACGGAAGATGTTAAAGTAATTCTGAACCCAATTTCTACCACTTTTATGCTAGGTTAACCAATACTGTGGATGTTTCGACCAAATAGTCAGATTAAGGTAGCTATTAAAAACTATATTTTAGCACACTTTATTGACCTGTGGTTACATTTACTGTCAGTGATGTCAAATTTCTTGATATGTGTAATTGTTTGGAGTGTAAAACGTCGACTTTTGACTCTTAGCACCCGGAAAATTACCATACATACTTTCTTCAGTTCAAAATACATCGAGGCAGCAAGTAATATAGCAATATGATGGACTATTATTGGCAAAAACTTCGGAAACCAGAAAAATTATCATACCTCTTGTGGAATACAGTGGAATCCCGGTATAACGAGTGCCCATAATCCATCGGAAATCACTCGCTAAATCGAGCGCTCGTTATATCCGATGGTGTTGAAAAAACCCGCCTAATTCTCATAGTCGTTCGTACTTACAGTTTTTCTTTTGTTTCCGTGGTATTTGACGAAGGTAAACAGCAATAACGCCATTTCAGGCACAATCTGGTAGAATATCAACATATTTCATGAAAGGAACCGGACATTTTCCATTATATAAAACATTAATTCCCCTAGTTTCGGTGTTTTTCTTCCAGTTGTTCTATTTTTCGATCGCCATAGAAAGCTGTAAAGACAGCGTAACTAGTCGGAATCAAAATATTAGGTATACTGTGGAAGGTTTGGGATAATTTTGCGAATATGTCATGACGATAATATCAGCTTTGTCTGGTTTTCGAATGTTAACCGGTACGTCTAACAGTTGATTTTGAGTTTTTAAAATTTACGATATATCGTTGCTCGATGAATATCGTCTTATCGTGCCCCGATAAAATATCGGGGCACGATAAGATATCGGGAAACGATAAATATCGTGATAAAATACCATGATATCGCGTCCCGATAAAATATCACGATATCGCGCCCCGATAAAATATCACGATATCGCGCCCCAATAAAATATCACGATATCGCGCCCCGATAAAACATCACGATAAAAGAAAGTTATATTGCGCTCGTTCAAATATCGCGTAATCGCGCCCGATGAATTATCATGATATTGCACCGGCTAATCGTGTTGGAAAAAGACAGCCGTTGGGTTGGCCTTCGCTTAAGCTGGAGCAAGTACGTCAACTATCAGACCACTGAAATTGAAAGAGAGAGTGTGAGAGAACTGCTGAGAATTTGAATTTGCAGATAGCAGATTAGTAAGTTTTCAAACGTACTTGCTCCAGCTTAAGCAAAGGCCAACTCAACGACTGTCTTTTTCCGACACGATTAACCGGCGCAATATCACGATTATTCACCGGGCGCAATTACGCTACATTGAACGAGCGCAATATTATTCACGATATTTATCGTGATATTTTATCGGGACGCGATATCATGCTATTTTATCGTGATATTTATTGTACCCCGATATCTTATCGTGCCCCTATATCTTATCGTGCCCCGATTATCAATATCGCCCATGCCTAGACCTAACTCCCTCTCCTACTCTCATCTTGCTCGTCGTCCGCCCACTCCCCTCCCACTGATGACTGGGCCTAACAAAAGAAGAACGTAAAATGGGAGCGCGCAGAGCGTACTGAAGGCTGTAAATCGCTAATGTTTGGACATAATTGGCTTTAGGTGTTGTAGATATGGCACACATCTTGTATTTTTAGTTTAATTAGCAGATAAAACAAAACATAATAGTTTATTTTTGCTAGGCAGTGCATCGCCCTCGAGAGATATCTGTCGTAATACCGAGCGTATACCGTGGAAGGAACTTTTTGGTCTCGCTATATCCGCTTTATTTTACATGTAAAACCTAGGCCTTTTGACGGTACAAAGACAATAACTCGCTATAACGCGATTCTCGCAATAAGCCGTACTCACTATACCGGGCTTCTACTGTATTTTCTTGATATTTGATCAAAATCATAATTGTTACAAGCAAGTCTATACAGAAACAGTTGTAAGTACCAAATTGACTTTCATCGAGTTCCGCGTAATATCCTCTGCCATAACGACTTATAGTGCCATCCTTTTGATGAATAATGCCCTCTCGCCTCGCCACTTTTGTATTCATTAATTAAACAAAGTTTTGCTTCCTGATCTTTTGACTTACGTTTCCCAGCCATAAAGTTGGCTCTAGGAGTGAACCGATTGCAGAAGTGGGAGAATAACAAAAAAGCAATGAAAAGCGCACTAATTATTGAGAAAACTACCGCATATATGGATATGCCTGGAATGTTGTGAATGTACACTTCACCATTAGGTGGTAATTTTGTTTTCAGTTTAATGCAAACGATTATTGTCATGAGCACAAGCTTGTGCACTCGCAATGTGCTGTGTATTACTTGCAATATCCAGGGAACCCAGTGTTAGTAACTCATTACTTTTGCAATTGCCATTTTATTTTACAAAAATCATTGGCTATTTAATGGTCCCTATATCGATCTTCTTGTTATATGCTGTACTCATTATATGGGGCTTCCACTGTATCTATCCCTAGAAAAAGGAAAGCATCAAAAGATTGCAAAGGCAACAATTAGCTTAATCTCATATGCTGCGAAGGTTTTATTTGTTATGTTAGACAGGAGGTTAAAGAATGAATGACGATTGAGATGAAATTCTGATGGAAACCTTGTGCTGGGGATGTAGGGAAAACGTTTGTGAAGAGTTTGATATGAAATGTGGCTTTGTCTCAGAGTCAGAATTGAACGATGATGAGAAAAGATTCAAAATAGGCAGTATCTTTAAAAGTTTCTCATTTTTACTTTAAATTTCCTGGAGAGTATCTAGGAATAAGTTCATTCAACTATCAGGAAGGTTATCATCATTTGATCTATTTAAATTTGAATTCCAAAGATCATTTTGCTTGACATAAGACATCAGTAAGATATACTCGTAAAAAGTTTATACTAAACAATACGAACTCTCCTTGTAACACTCCAAAAGCTAGGAGGATAAATCCAAGAAAGACAGAGGAATTCCTCTTACTGAGTAGATGGGTGCCAATGGTAACGGCTTTCGGGTGTTCCTCCACGTCAGGGCATCTCATGGTGACGGCAGTTTCTCCAGCCATCTTCAGGTAAGAAGACTTCTTCCAGCCATCCTGCAGGTGTCTTCAGGTCAGAAGTCTTCTGACCTGAAGTTGCCAGTAGGATGGCTGGAGAAACTGTCGTCATGTTGAGATGCCCTGGTGCGGAGGTACACACGAAAGTCGTTACCATTGTGGGTAAACGCCGCAGAAACCTCAGATCCAGATGGTTGGCAATGTTAGTGAGCCTTTACCTAAAAATCTTTATATCATACGAGTCGCAGTCTTCAGATTTTGTACGATTTTACTTTACCATTATGCATGGCTAGTGTGTTGATATTTGCCATTGGAAAAAGGTTTCATGGACTGGGAACCAAACCAATTCAAAATTCCTTGGTTTGATTTCCAGTCCAGGGAGCCATTTACTGTGGCAATTTTCAGCACTTTCAGATTTTTGTGAAAATGATTGAAGCACTTAATGAAGGCTTGCTTTGAGAGTTTATCATAAAGCCTTGTCCTGCCTCTACGTGAGTGAATAGTTTTGGGCATTTTGTGTGTCATAATTGTGGATGCCACAATTGTAAACTAGAGGCTTATTAGCCCATACATGGTAGAGCACTTGTAATCTATAAAGACTCCAGATTGTGAATACAAAGAGATTTTGAAATGACATCCTTTTTGACTCTTGAGGTCTTAGATGTACATACTATATCCCTGGTTGCTGTTTTTGGAGGGTGAAAAGCCTGCTTAGAACTTTTACTGCTATTTATCATTTTACTTATGCACAATGTGGCTTTTGTTAATTTATTTAATTCCTTTCCCAGATAGACACTTGGTTGTATTACCATCTTCATTTTTACTGAAAATTGTGCTATTTAATAAAGTTAGTAGCATTAATTACCTTGGTATTTCTCTATTGGTTGTTTCATTGTTTTCAGTATGAATTTGTTTGATGTATTTTTTAGGAGTTGTGCATAATTTATTCACTTTGTTGCTAGTTTTAGAAATTGATGCTGATGTTAATTGTATTTAGAAAAAAATCATGTAGTGAACAAGCTTCCTTGGTGTTTCAGATATAGAACCACAAAAGATATTTCACTTCCTTTCCGGGTAATACCCTTAGTGAGAGAGGTGGGTCGCACCAAGATGGAGGTAAAAGTTGTCTTAAAATCAAATTTTAAGCCCTCATTACTTGGTCAGAAAATTGAAGTGAAAATTCCTACCCCATTGAACACATCTGGGGTACAACTCATATGCCTTAAAGGGAAAGCAAAATACAAAGCTTCTGAAAATGCCATTGTTTGGAAGTAAGTATGTGCTAGTGTTGCTTGGAATTTGTTCAGTGTGGAGCATTTTGCACTGTGCTCTACACTATTTGTTACTTGTGTTTCAGAATCAAACGTATGGCTGGGATGAAAGAAACACAGCTCTCTGCTGAGATAGAACTGCTGGAAACGGACACGAAGAAGAAGTGGACCAGACCTCCTATCTCAATGAACTTTGAGGTGAGAATATCCCTGAATTACGTTTCATTATCAGGCGGGAAAATACCTAATGCCTCCGTAGCCATGCTATTACTATGAAATGTATGAACGATTTTCTACATGCTTATAAGCATGCTTGAAAACTTTTTTTTTATCATTCGCTCGAGTGAAAATGTATTGTTCTACCAATTCTAACTTCTGATATTGAGGATGATTTATAAATTGACTTTTCAACCAGTTTTTGAATTTTTTTAGCATTGGCATTTAATGATTAATGTTTTTGCTACCTTTTTATTATTTTTATACTCAGAAAATTAATTAGTGAAATGTATTGAGCAAAGATGTAATTAAGAAATTATTTTTGTAATGAATGTTAACTTTTCTTCCAGGTACCATTTGCACCTTCTGGATTTAAAGTTCGGTATCTTAAAGTATTTGAACCCAAGTTGAATTACTCTGACCATGATGTAATCAAATGGGTTCGATACATTGGTCGCAGCGGGTTGTATGAGACAAGATGCTAATGTGTGAATGTTGGAAATGAGGTGTTTGTGAATAGCGAATCATTCCAGTGTTGGATACCCAGTGACTGTTACCTTCCTTGTACATGGTGGCTTAGCATGTATACTTGCATTTTGGTGGAAAAAAATGATATCACCTTTACAGTCCATTAACCGAGAATTATATTGAAATATGGACTGAGATATTTTCAATGTACTCCCTGCATTAAAATGTTAGCCATAGAAATGTAAGAGCTCATTAGTCATTTAATCAATTGATAAATGTAATGACTAGGAATATTGTGAGATAGTAGTTATGCTAGATGTATAAGATGTGAAATGCCAGTATCTTGTATATTTCAACTGCTTAATCTGCATAATTTATATGAGTTGGCCATTGAGCTTGAGTTACAGTTATTATGATTTCCCATATCAATATACCTTTGATTAATTTTGTTGTTTTTAATATTTACAACTGTTCTGATGACCAAATATTGAGGAAAAAATCTCTATTTTCCAACAAATTTATATTACTATGCCTATATTTATATTATTAAGATGTGTTATACGTTGCTATATAGCCTGTACATTAAATATTGTTAAGATGAAAATGAATTTTATTGCCTTCAACCATAGATTCTATTTATTCACTTCCAATTCAAGAAGTCATGCAGAAGTGCTATCTGTATGTTTACCAATTGATGTGTTGGTAAATATGCTTGATTTCTCTCCTTTGGGGTTTGGGTTCAAATTCCAAGAATGGAGAGATTTTCTTGTTGAATTCTGGTCCTTGAGTGCTATTTGAAGAATGCTTCATGGTCGTTTCAGTTCTCCATTTATTGGAAGGAATGTTAAACAGAGAGCCCTTTGGTGGATTACTTTTGCAGTAAGCCAATGGCAACACCAGGCTTGCTTCTGTCCTTCCTCTGTTGTACGAAAAATCCCTACTAGGCTAAATATGTATTCTTAATAGCACACTTACATTGTACCCTGCAAGCTGCCGTAAGGGCATGTGGCTTTACCTCTATGGTTGGTTTTCAACTCCAAGCATCAGCTGGAAAAAATATTATAGAATGGTCAATTTGGGGGAAAATAGGCAGAAGTTCAAACAAATTTGCCATGTATATATATATATATATATTGTTTATTTTCCACGATTGTGGCTTCTCCCAAGACTTGTATATATATATATATTTATGTATACTCAAGTGTAGGAAGGGGGTTTTAAACCCAGATTTAGGGTAATAATCGTTATTAATATTACAGTCTAACCTCCCAATAGTGGACATTATGGGAACGGAATTAGGACAGGTTTTTCTGTGCAGTAATTATGGCGAATTAAAATAGAAAGGCATTTAATTATTTGCATTGAAGTTTTATTTTGTAAATCTTTGAAAAATATATCCGTTTTGCTACAAATTATGGAATGAAATTATTATTCATTCTTTATCCATAGAGCAACCATTGGCATCATCATGATCAAAATAAGAATCAAGAACTTGGCCCCTAGAAAAGAGATAGGTAGCGGTGTAGTGAGCAGAGAGTGGAAAGGAAACAGGAGCACGATCTCGTACACGGACAATAAGCTTCTCCCTGAATCACTGAGTGAGTGAACTGACATTTAGGAGAAGTCATAGTAATTGATGCTTCTTGTTTTGAAGATTTTATTGGGTACATGATTTGCAAATTATTTTTATCTTCAAGCAGCAACTCATCGTACATGTATGCACCAGCATTATATCATATCTACATTCTGAAGGCAATATAATTAAGGTAATTATGAGAAAACGAAGCGATTCAGGGGTAACTTTGTGAAATTCTAAATTATTCTAAATTTGGCTCCAAAACACTGTTACTGGGATTAATTTGTGAATAACTGCAAAGATAACCTTCAGGTGGACGAGCATGTACAGGAAATGTAAAAATCTATTATGAACAGTAAACAAGATAAGGGCGACAGAGTAAATTTTTGTGTGCAAAGAGATCCCAATGTAGATACTAGAGGCCTGCAAACGGTCGCGAAATCCGGGCGACCCTCGCCCGCCCGTGCCGGGCGCCCCCACCCGTGTTCGCCTCCGCCCGTGTGACGTTGACGCCCGACCGTGCCCGTTCGCCCCGGGTGCCCGCATCCTAGGCGGGTGCCCGGGTCCTTGGCGGGTGCCCGGGTTGCTCGCCCAAACTGAGGGGAGGGGAGGGGTGGTAAAAGAGTGAGCGAAAAATATTGCAAACGGCTAAGACCCTTAAGAAAGATACGCGGCGGTGACGATCTTAGGGCGGTCGCCCGGCCTGGAGGCGGGCGCCCGCTCAGCCGACGGGTGACCGCCTCTTCTCGGCAAGTTCTCCGTTAGGCCACATTCGTGACACATCGGAAAAGTCCGTCAAATGTCTTCGGGTTGTGCCTCTCTCTTTATCTCTCGCACAAGGGCGGGCGGCCCTCGCCCGTATTTTGCGACCGTGTGCAGACCTCTAGTAGATACTAGAGAGGGGAAGTTTTGTTGTCCTAAATTTAATTTTAAAATTAAAAATGAGTGCCCTCTTGATTCATCTAAAATATTTCTTGCAGCAAATGTGTGTTCTCTGCATGAAATACAAAAACATGAAGGGTGCTGGCAGCCTTGCATTTTATCTATCCCCCTAAAACTTAGGTCTTAAAACTTAGGTCATAAAAATATGAAAATATCAAAAGAAAAATGAACATTTGTAAAGACTATTTCCTGAGAAAATGAGTTGTACCGATTACAGAAGTATCTAGAAGGCCCATTATTAACCCTTTCTTGCCGAATGCCGCACCTGTGCAGCGAGGATATTCTTCCCTAAACAACGAATGCCTCATATGTGCGGCGTGAATTTTCCTACCTTAACCAACGAATGCCGCTCCTATGCGGCACAGGTCGGAAGAAAGTGACCGTGGCAGAAACAATAGACCCACGTACGCGGTCGCCCCTCGAGATCCGGCTAAGCGCCAGCCCAGGCCCTTCCTCGGCCGCTCAGGTCGACCCCTTCCTATCCTCTTCACGCGGTCAACTACTGTCATTTGCAGTGTTTTTTCCAAAAAAATATTTGTTACTTACTTTAGAAATCCAATGTTAGAAATGAATTCATCTTTTTTTGCTTACCGCATGGAAATTTCAAACGAAATTCTAACGTTAATATCAACGGAGTTATAGAACAGTCGATTTGGATTAGAAATGTACTAAATCCGTCAATATGAACGTTAGAACTTCGTTTAAAATTTTTGCACGCTCAGAAAAATACAATAAATTCATTTTAAATGTAAAAAAATCGACGCGAACAACAAATATTTGTTTATATTAAACATTGCAATTTCCATCAGTTGACCGTGGACTCGCGCTGTGAAGGAGTCTTTTAATCCTTTGAGGGTCTGGGACAGCGGCCGAGGAAAGGGATCGGCGACCCGCTGAGTTGGGTCCAAAAATGGTTAGGAAGGGCACCTCTGCCTTCCGTGGATGCGAGGAAGCTTCGTACAGGGGAGTGAAGAAAATTTTCAAGAGACTCGTAACGAGGAAGAATTTCCCTCCACGAAGCTCGGGCGCGAAAGGGTTAATCACAACTATTACTTGTTTAACGGCGAATATTATCTGAAAAGTCGAAGCTTGGCTGTGGGATCCCCGGTGGCCTCTCTTCTTGGGGAACTGTTTATGAATAGTTTGGAGAAAAATATATTCATTGCTACCCCCTCTGAAACCAATGGTATTTATGCTTACCACCGATGTGTGTGATGTATTTTGTGTATGGACTGGCACTATATACAGATAAGACTTCTTTATGAACTGAATGAACTCGCTAAATGAAAGGATTAAATTTACAAATGAAAAGTGCCTCAAACAAGCACTAAATTTTCCGGAAGTCATTAATTCCGCAGTGAAGAACAAATTTAATTTTGCTATTTATAGGGAACCCACCCATACCGATCATGTCATCCATGCCACATCAAGTCATCACATATGCCACCAACTTGATGCTTTCCATTCAACAATAAACACTCATCCAGATCCCACTCTCTAAATCAAATTTCTAGAAATAACTCCAAGCTATTCAACACATCTCTGCCAATAATTGATATCAAATGTGGTTCATTAATAAATCGATAAATTCAAAATGCACCAAAATGGCACAAGAACTCCTTTACAGGTCCCACTCAGAGGAAGAGAAAAAACCTTAGATGGGTCGATATCCACTACCTTTAACGTGTATCCCCAAAACTAGCAAAGCTTCTTCCAAGCAATATATGCAGAATTCCTTTCACTATAGCGATATATATATATATATAAACTATATATAGAAACAATGTCGAAAAAAATTCTAGGAAACTTGAAGCACAAGAAAGACCCCTCACAACAATCAGAGGTATACTAATTGAAGTGCAAGGACTGTGACACCATTAACATTGGTCAAAAAGGGAGAAATTTGAAAACCAGAGCAAACAAACTCCGTCACTTCTTCATTCATTCCCAGTCAGACAAATCACACTTCTTCAAACTGTAATCAAACTGGGACATACCAGTAATTTAATTCCTGTAATTTTCATTGCTACTAGCAGCAAGGAAAACTCCACGAGCAAAATAGGCATTTACTCGGGCAATAGATCTCCAGATTGGCTCACCGAATACAATGCCTGTAAAAGATTATTGAAAAGAATAGTAGGCATACTGAATGTGACAGTTGTTGAATAATGGGATTTGGTCACAACCATTGTTTCTCAGGGCTATTTCAGGCATTGATTGGTTGATTATTATTGTGGTGAAGGTCCTTGCATGGGAGGCCATAAGGCACTTAGACCCATTGGTCCATCGTGCCAACCACCCTTCTGGAGAAATCACCCATAGAGGCCAATTGCCTTGCTGAAGGCCAACAGGTCCCCTATGGGGGCCTTAACTCCCTGGGTTCCAAAAATTGTGTACTAAGGCACCCATTCTGAGTCTTCATCACAACAGGGCTCTCTCATAGTATGTAGGATGTAGTTTCATCCTCTTCTTCATATCACCTGCATCTGGGTGAATCCAAGATTCCCAGGAAGTGTAAGTGGCTCATCACTTGGTAGTATCCAGTAAGGAGTCCCATTACCGGATTTGGATACTAGAGGGAAAGTTTTGTCATCCTAAATTTACATTTGAAATACAATATAATACTCCACACTTAATTTTTAATACCGAATAACCGACCCAGGTTTCAGCACCTCAGTTTTCTAGGTGAAAGTGGCACTGAGTCTATGAAATGGCCACTTTGGGTCAGAGATCAAATTAATCAACGCATGATAGAGGGCATGTGGCCCGTAGAGGTGGTATTCGGTAACTAATGTGCCATCATATGATTTTCTAGATCTTTGAATGATACCATGAATGTAATATTATGAATTGAAAATAATTTTTCATTGGTCTCAGTTGAATATTAGTGAGGCAGTATTTGCAGAACTTAGGGCAAAGCCTTTTGAATGGGTGAATGTCGTTGAAATTCCAATTTAATTTTAATTTTCAAAATTATTAATAATTGTACTCAAAGGATTGTATTATCTTAACTCTTTGGTCACTTAGGTGAATGCTGATTTTCTTTTGATCATGTTTGGTGGAAGATAACTGCGGAACCAGTTTCATTGCAGGAACTTTGGCACCAGCAGTGTGTTGCGAGGAAGGCCAAGAGTATGTAACTTCTCTCTGCTTTGTGTCTGTGAGTAAATTTTCTCTATTCATGAATTTGAAAACTTTTACAGCATAAAAGATATATTTGACAAAAGGAATACCAGTTGGAAAAATCTTTAGTGTTCACATTCATTTGGAAAGGGAACTTGGTAAAGTGCCTTTTTGGTTGTGGTGTAATGGCAAGATTTGAAAAAGGTTTTGCAGGGAATTTAGTTGTTCCCAAGAGTATGCCACTTTGGTCCTAATTAATTACAATTGTAATTAATGAAGTGATCAACGTACAGTAGAACAGTGCCATAGAAGCTTCTATGCGGCTTATGATTGTAAATGGAGCAGGATAAAAATACATTCTTGGAATTCTCTTGCTTGGGTGCCTGCAGGCTTAAGACTATCACAGCCGAATGTGATAAGTGGTTCTTAGGACATTAATTCGAAAGAATCCCTTTCTCAAAATTTCAAAACTTTTAGTAATAGAACATTTCAAGCATCCCTCCAATTATTGAGTATATATGTATATTTTTACCAATTTAAAGCCATTTTGTATTTCTTTTGACCTTGTGAAAGTAATGCAGAGCTATAGGTTCTTCTCAAAAATTAATAACTCATAGAATTTTCATGTTCTCTCTTCTGATATTCGTTTAGGATTCAGCCATGATCCTTCCTGTAATTTACCTCTACTTAGCTTTTAGGCATTTTATCACAAATCAACGAATGAGTCTTCATGTAAGGTCAGATTTTGTGAGGAAAAAAAGCGGGACTTGTGCTGATTCATTGTATTTTAATGGACACCTACTTGAAGTGTTCTGTATAAATTGTATGTTTCTTGAATGTTGCATATATATTCCACTTAAATACATGGCACTTGTGTATTTTAAAAATTCTTATGTTATTGAAATATTTTATAGTAACATTTTTTCAGAATGGCAAAGTGAAAAATCTGAAAACTACTAACTTTGGTATTGACCAATGTGGCAGTTTCAATCCTGATATTTCATGACTTGAGTGTGTCAAAACCTGGCAGTCATAAGGCAATTTCACATTTTAATGTACGAATGTGCAATCTAGAATGTTTTTACTAGTTGTTGCAAATTGTCTAAAACCTTTTGTGTGCAGCAACATGGAGGAGGTCTATCACAGTGTTAAAAATTGTGGATTCCAGTCTCAGGCTTCTGCCAAGTAATTTCCTAACTAAACATTTAATTGAAGTAATTGTTTTTTACTGTATGAGTTGTCGAATGTTGCATTGCCTGAGTGCAATTCTCTAATAATTCTCTTTTTTTTTTGGATTTTCATATCTGTACGTGAGCACTGTTCTTCACCATACCTAAGGATATCAGACTGAAGAGATGCTGCTGAGAGAATTCAGGGGCAACTATCCATCCAATTAGCTCTTTGTTACCCACATGAGGACAGTTTAAAATATTTATTCTACTTAGATTATTTGAAATGTTTTACCATTAACCCTTTGAAATTTTAAGTTTTGGAAGACTTGTTTCGATATAGGCAGTGCTTAGAATGATGGATAGAATTAGATACGTAAGTATGTTGCAAATTATACTTGGTTGGAAAAGTAAAAATTGTATATGACCATGCATTTGTCCATTTAATGAAGTCTGACGAATAAAGTCATCATACAGTAACTTCTCTTATTTTTTGATCTGTTATTACATCCTCAGGTTGTTTGAACCTTGTGCAAAAATTTTAGCTTGGTTAGGAAAATAAATGACTATACTGTTAAAAATCTGATACCAAGTGGAACTGAAACATTTTTACTAACATGTAAAGAAAATATTTTAAGGATTGTTACTGTATTTTTTTTAGCTTTTAGAAAATGTAAACCTAGCCTCCCAAATGGTATTATTTTTCTTTACGTCTTACAATTTTAGCATTTCACTTGCATCAACTTCAAGTAAACTTGAAGCAGTTGTTTATAAGTCAGCAGATAGAAAATTTCTTCAAGGAAAAATGCAGAGGTATCCAAATGACAAGTACGCAGGAACCCTTTTAAGAAAAAATAACATTAAGTAATTTTTTGTTATTAGTATCCAATTAATAATTTTGCATGACCTCACTCCATTTCATATATTGTAATGGGAAATGAACATCTTCTGTAAGATAGATCAGAATAGGTGGCTGGGGATGATTTTTGCATCAAAATCCAGTTTGCAGTAGATCATGGGTGATGTAGTTTACTAATTAGTAAACTGCATCACCCATGATCTTCTGTAGAGTATTGAGTCCCATTCCGTGGTATGAGATAGAGCTGTAAATGAGATGTGCAAGTAAATCCCCACTATCATTATGGATCGGCACCACTTCTTCATATCAGTGATTGTCTAGGATTGATAAACAATTGGGTATGAGTGAAGAGGAGAGCAGTGATTAATTCGGTAATTAATGGATTGATTACTATGTGAAATGGGATGTAACTGGTAGAGAGAGGGATATTCAGAAAACCAGGGTGTGTATTGCTTAATGCAAAATGTTTTTTAGGAAGCTAAATGTGTTAACTTTCCCAAGGAGGTCCCATTGCTCAGTTTGAGGGAATTGTTTATTTAAAGTGTTGCAGAAAGTATTGGAATTTAAAAATGAAATAAAGTAGCATTTAGTGTAATATGTTGTAGTGAGGGTGATTCTTGGTCTGGTGAGTTGTGGAATCTGAGAATAGTTTAAATGGCTCGAGGTGAAAACGTAGGGGGGAAAGAGATGAAATGTCTTGGATATTGATGGGGCGGAGTGGAATGCATGAAAGATGAGGCAATGATGTCAATCTGGATGCAAATCCTGTTCATGGGTGATGAAAGGATATTGTGATTTCAGGTGTTGCTGAGCATAGGTGATGGGCAGGAAGAGGCAAGATTGCAGTCCTGATTTAACAAAAGTCTGATTTTGCTGTTGACGTAATGCAAGTGGTTATGAAATTGATATTGTCAATGATGAATGTGTTGCAGTGATTAAATTTGTAGGAATTGCAAGGAAAATAAAAATAAATGGAACTAGTGTAGTGTTAACATTGAATGCTCCTACATCGCCATGCAAGTGTTTAATAGTCAGAAGTAGGTAAGGGTGTGAATGAAGGCAGAAGTAAGTTGGTGAATGATGGAAGTCCTTCACAAATCCATCATTTATTTCTCAGCACTGAAAAAGGGTAATAATGGCATGATTGGTGATAATTATATGAATAAGGTATGAATTTATATAGTAATATTTGGGAAGGAAATTGAAGGGTGGGAGTCCCTAGCGGTGCATGGTAGAAGTCGGCCGTGGGTATGTTCCCTGTAGCATAAGGTGGCGTTACAAGATGGGTGTACGAGTAGGTTAATACATTTTGATTTTAGGGAATAAGTATGAAAGATAATGCAATTTTTTTGTAATGGTAAGGTGGAGTAAAGAAAGAGGATTGTAACGAAGGAAACTCCGCTTGGATGCAGCAGTAATTAAGTGAGCAAATGAGGAAACATAATGAGTAATCAATATGTAGAAAAAGGAAGACATAAAACGGAGGGAACTTGCTCTCGGGGGATTGGGGGCGGGGTCTCCAGGTGGCCACTTTCAAAACCCAAGTTTCTTACCTTACATTCTTAAATTCATTTCGAAGAAATGGTATCAAGGAAGGGAGCCTCCCCTCCGGGAAACTCCCCCCGCCCTCGAGGTACCAGCCATCAACCACGACTGGTCCCTCTGCAAAGGAGTCGTCATCTCCACGACGAACTCCCCCTCCCTTAAGTCCCCTCTCTCAAGCTAACCCTCAGAACGGAGAACCGCATACACCTACTCTGCCGAGTGAGCCACGCCACCTTAGGAGGATCGGCTTCATGGATGCAAAGCCTCGCGACGTCAATTACGACCAGCTGCAAGGGTGGGCCAGGGCGGCGGCCGCATCGGGCCAGTAAAGGACAGTGCGCAGGCAGTGAACCAATCATGCTCTGTCGTCAGTGTAGTTCACGGGTGTTTTCAAGTCTGTTTCCGCACTAATAGGCGCTTCAGACCGGGAGGAAAGGTATAAGGATAGGAATGGAAGGGATGGGGAGATAAGTTCATGGGTGTTTTCAAGTCTGTTTCCGCACTAATAGGCGCTTCAGACCGGGAGGAAAGGTACATATAAGGAATGGAAGGGATGGGGATAGGATAAGGTCCGAAGCCAGATAGGTTCAAGGCAAGCAATCGGGAGATAAGATCTATGGGTGTTTTCAAGTCTGTTTCCGCACTAATAGGAGCTTCAGACCGGGAGGAAAGGTATAAGGATAGGAAGGGATGGGGATAGGATAAGGTCCGAAGCCGAAGTCGACTCCCAATCGGGAGATAAGGGATCCAAGAGTCCGGGGTGTTTTCAAGTCTGTTTCCGCACTAATATGCGCTTCAGACCGGGAGGAAAGGTATAAGGATAGGAATGGAAGGGATGGGGATAGGATAAGGTATAACCTTATTTTTCATCATCATGGGTGTTTTCAAGTCTGTTTCCGCACTAATAGGCGCTTCAGACCGGGAGGAAAGGCATAAGGATAGGTATGGAAGGGATGGGGATAGGATATGGTCCGAACTAGTGTGACCTTATTTTTCGGAGCTAAGCCTGGCCTACTCCATAACTGTTTCCACAGAACCTGATTGTGAGAGCTCACTTAAAATATTCATAGCACCCGTACCTTGATAGAGTTAGAGTTTTTTCATATTTTGTTTGTTAACTGACTAATTGGTCTTCTGCGTACACACTTTATTAACCAACAGATGATTAACAATAATTCATATAATTAACATAAACTGTACAGGAGTTCACTTTCTTCCAGCAGCCATCTATTGCCTAATTTTGAATTTACTTTCCTACACACCTGTCCTCTCTCGGTGAAATAAGCGCCGGGAATTCCGAAGCTCTCGTTACATCCCCAAAATTCAAATTTGAGTCAATGCGTCCCTTCATACAGCCCCAATAACGATAATTGAGGTTCCATTTTAAATACTAAGATCTACGCTTCATACGAATCTTTAACATACAGTTGAATTATGTATTATTTGGATGTAAATCGAAGTTGAAAGATATTATTTCATTTCCGTGGGAGATATGTTGGTTGCCTGTACACA
Organism: Platycnemis pennipes; assembly: GCA_933228895.1. Lineage (NCBI taxonomy): Eukaryota > Metazoa > Arthropoda > Insecta > Odonata > Platycnemididae > Platycnemis > Platycnemis pennipes. Next base: position 130,886,550 of record OW121851.1, on the reverse strand, counting down.
AGGATAATAGTACGGGATACATCGTAGTTTTAATAATAGATAAGTTCTCCATTTTAATAATTACTATTGATCAATGATAGTATAAATAATGTTTGTAAATAATTATTATAACATTCTCCACATTTGACAATTATCAGAAAATACATCTTCCTAAATATTGTTGGCACTATGCTTAGGAGAAGGGGAGACTAGGGGGATAGTTACATAGATCTTATTTTCGGTGGAGTTGAGAGGAACAACCTAGAGCAAAGGACGAATAAAAACTTTGCCTTCAATAGTTGTTGTGTTATCAAGGTAATAACTAGTAAAATATTTTTACTAAATTTCTTATAACTCCCTAAAAAACAGAAAACACCGTACACATTCATTTGACTATTAAGAATATTAAACCTACAAATAATTAAAATGAAAAATTAATCATATGAACGGAACAAAATTATTATTTTACGTAGTTGTATTAATTTCCATTTGCATGTATTCTAATCTATTTTTTTCCTAATTGATTTTGTCCCTGCAAATTGCAAATATTTGAAATGAATATCAATGAAATCCCTACAAATTAGTCGCTCTATCTCTTCCAGTAACCGATCATCCATCAAATCTTTCTCATCTTCAGCTACTATGAAAGAAAAATATAAAAAAATGTGTGCTTCCGGCTTTATAAATTCCTAAAACCGTAGATTAAAGGAATTTCCATCTAGGAGACGGATTTTCCGTCAAAATTTCCACAGTTCTAAGTGTGAGGATCCACAAATTTTCATGGAAACGAATTTTCTGCCGTTCAAATTGGCGGTAGTTTCTGGGGGAAAAGGGTTTATGGGAGTATTTTCGGTGACGGGAATCGCATTTTGGGAAATGAAAAATGGCGATTTGCGGGAGAAGGAGGCGTCGGAGAGGGAAACTGATGAAATTTTTGGGGGAATCCAAAAGGGGGGACCTTGGAAATCAGTCCCGCGTCCATTGACATGTGATAACTCCAGTCACGAGGTACGGGGTTCGATCCCCGGAGTTGTAATACGATTCACATACACTGAAGGATACTTGTACCTTCCGAATAATTCAGCAATTAATCCTGATGCCTGATTAGTAGGGAAGAGTTATTTTCTCGAAGAGTGAAAGGAATTAGATACTGATATCATCTTTATTATTATTCCTAGAAATTATTTCTAATTTACTTCGTTGTGTTTGGCTATTGGCTTCCAAACGCTTGCAAAGTATCCGGCATCAGTGTTGAGAGCTGATCGTTTTGGAAGGCACAAAAATATTTCAATGCATGTGAGAAGCATACAATCCTGTGGTTCAAACCCCTGTACCTCGAGAGTTGAGTGAGAATATGGCAATGGACAATGGACTGCTCTCAAGGGTTCTCCTTTATGCATTTCCTTAAAAGTTTGTCCATTTTCGCCATCGAATCCTCATTTTCCCGGAGAACGAAATTTATCCTACCCTTAAAATGCGATTCCCGTCTCAAAGGAAAATCCCTATTGCAAAAGGTGAATACAAACCTTACCTTCGAAAACAGTTGTGTTATCAAGGCAATTATAAAAAATGAACTAGTAAAATATTTTTACTGAATATCTCATAACTCCCTAAAGAACAGAAATCACTCACACCATTATCCATTTGAGCAATAGGAATTTTTAGAATGAAAATTATATAATATGAATGGAAGAAGTAATATCATTATCTCTAGTTACCTTTATTTTAATTCGCAAATATTCTTCTCTACATTTTTCCTAGTTGAAATTGTCTCTGCAAATAGCTTTATTTTAAATGAACATAAAACCCTTAAATGAGTCTCGTTATCACTAAAAGTATGTGATCATTCATCAAATATTCATTATCTTTCGGTACCATGAAAGAAAAATATTTAAAATGTGTGTTTTAGGGTTTAAAATAGGAAAAAAACCATGATTTATAGGCATTTCCAATTAAGAGACGGATTTTCCGGCGAAATCTTCACAGTTCTTAGTGTGAGGATCCACAAATTTTCACTGAAACGAATTTTCTGCCGTTCAAATTGGCGGTAGTTTCTGGGGTAGCTTCTAGTGAAATTACTAATCGGTCAAAACAGTAAACAGGCAAAATAATGAGCCACATTAGTCTGAGGTAATTTAACTCAAGGAAGCCTTTGTTGCAAAGTCAGCAACACACCAGCCTGTCAAGGGAGATCGGGACCAAGACGCCCATACTGAGTTCAAATCTCACCGCATGGTTGTCACGTTTGTCTTAGAATTGAGCTTAGGACTGAGTGAGGGTTGATGGTGGAATATTTAGACTTAGCAGTTGGGACCACTTAAAACCCTAATTCAAACAATTGCATTACTCAATACAGTAAATTTACTCCAAATAAATTTTGATGACATTTTTTGTTAATTTTTAGTGGTAAACTATTCACCAGCCTCTTCCAATTTACATATTTCTGATTATCTGCTTAGATTAAACATTCCCCTCCCTTGAAGACAACTATCAAAACAATAAAAATGATTAAGAGAAATGGATAATGATATAGACACATGTGATAGGCGTGAGTGAGTGAGATGAATGGACAGCAGCAATAGAGTGACAGATAGATAGTAATGTGCAGAAGAGGGGCTTAGTAGAGCATGATTCAAAGTAGAGTAATTCTAGCAATAAAAAGGGAATTGAGTAGAAGAGTGATTGAACAGTGACCAGGTGAGTGATGGGATTCTACCATCTCTACCATAAGTTGTATCAATTATCATATCTACCATAAGGTGTATAACATGATACACCTTACCAATGAGTGACCACAAAGAAGAGCTTTCAGTAGGTGTGATATATATGATAAGGCTAGAAGATTTTATTATTACTAGGGATGGTCGGATCCAAGTATCCGCAGATCTTTCATTTTACTCGGTTCCGTATTCGGATCCAAAGAGGAAGAGTAAAGTCAGATTCGGATCGTAGATTTTAAATTTTCGCGGCCTAGCGATCGAAGAGCCACGTGAATGGAATATAGGTGCGGTAGATATTGACAAGGATAGTTTGTGTAACTCAGGTCACGAAATTAGATGAAAATTTTTCCGTGCAACTAGAAGCAAAATAAATAAATAAATTTGACTTTCTCCCCATTACCCCGGAATCGCGAGAGAAAAAAAATACGCAGAATGCCACGCTGGTAGCCTACATTCGCCTGGATGAGATAGCTCAGAAATTCATTTTTCCGCGCAACTCGGAACCGAACTCCGAGTGAACTCGGCGTTCACTCGGAACCGAAATCGCAATTTTTATACGAATCGTTAGGTGGGAACGAAAAATGAATCTTAGTGAAAAAAATCAATCTTCTAACCAGAGTCATTCACTCATAAATCGAAAATTAAAATAAGCAAAAGGTGACGCCCACCGAACAAGCTGCTTTGATACTTACTACGTCATCCACCTCCCATCCTGGACTGCTTTTAGGGAAAGGGAAGGGAGTGGAGGGAGGTGTCGAAGGTCTGATGGCACGGATCCTATCGCAATCGCTTCCATTGGCACACTCAGCTGTGTGTCCGCCATTGCGATAAGGCGAAGTAGCTTCGCGGGCTCAATTGTGATTGGACGAATTGGATGACGTAAGAGGTCGCATGCACGCCCACTTTTCCGAAAGGGCTAAAAACATCAATTTTTCGCCTCTTATAACTTGAGAACTAATTGACGGATCAAAAAACGGAAAATTACGGGTCTTTTTATTTTACAAACTCTATCAGATTCGGTAATAAAAATATGGTAAACGACCTCAATGGGGAGAGTAATAGATAGCAGCGAAGAGACCTGGGTAAATTGGAATATAGCTGTAGAATTTGATGTAGAATATTACCTAGTCTGTAGTGATTTATTTTAACATGTTCTAGTACTAACATTAATGACGCATGCACGTTTTGAGAAATATAAATTAATAAATACTTTTAAATGAATGTTTTACTAATCAATAATTGTCACATTTCTTTCGCGAGACTAGTAATATAGCGGTACCCTTCAGTTGGATGTAGACTATGCATCCTTGGACTAGTATTTTTTGTAATTTATATTATTTTCAATTTAATTTTGTCTCACACACAATTAAATATAAACATTTATAATAATAAATTACCCTCACAACATATCACTTTCACTCTTGGTATCTTCAGGCTCAATTTTTACAGGCCATAGATCACTTCACGAGCCATTTCACTTTTCACTTTCACATAAAATATAGCCAGTACCCTCTTAAAAATAAGTACCTACATAATAGTGGGGAGTGGACCGCTTTATCCCTTTAGTTTATCTGGAGTTTCTAGCTGAGGCGATCCCCGTCTCCTTGGGTTAATCCTGGCTTCTCCGCCATGCCACTTTCCACTTCACTGTTGTCAGACCATCAGACTCGAAGCTAGACGCCACTTCACTGTTCTTGGACTATCAGACTCGCCTAGAAGACACTTCCCTCTTCTTGGACTATCAGCCTTCACCTTCGTTCGACTCCTCGACTAGCCGCCTAGAAGCCTAGCAGCAGCCCCCGTTTCGCTCTCCGTCCCTCTTTATATCGGCACCCCTTAATTGTTAACGCCCGGCCATAATTAGTCTCCCTCCGAAACCTGCCGCGAGTTCAACAATAGCCTGCGAGACAATTTCTATTCTTGGGAAAGCAACTCCCGAATGACCTGAATCACCAGGCTCAATGACAAATTGGCCATTGTCGAGGCCGACGCCATATTTCCCTATGTCTCCGTATAAATATTCTGTACAAAAACCAACATGGCGGCTCCCCAACTCCCCAGCATGATATGGCTAAATTTTGATACGTTACATCTGCCCCGTCGAAAGCAAATATTATATCCTATAAGATTTTCTTTCGAAGCCTCTAATTAAAATAAAGCGTCGCCCCGGCGCCTCTAAAGATCGTTCTACCCTGAAATTGGTCCACATCCACTATGTTTACATACATTCATAAAATACAATAAATGCAATTATACCCTTCTTTAAAACATCAACTTTACCTTTAAAACATAACATACAAATATTCAAAACGAATGCCATATGCCCTCTTCACATTTAACATCTTTAAAATAAGTTATACATTTTACATAAAACATTGGGTCATATGTAATTTCCAAATGTACATATTTAAACATGCAAGTGCGTAACCATCAATAAAATAGTTTCAGGTAATCAAAGGAATCACACTTTGCTACACATCAAACATAAAATCTCCTTCGCCTTTAAAGTTTTACATTATAACTGTCAGCCTCATCATATTGAGTCCAAATGTTCATTCACCCAGCTGACTTCACTTAAACACCAATTTAGTAACCGTAGGTCCACTCCCTCACAGCACAAATACAAAGTTTTAATCACAAGCCCTTACTTTGTTACACCTCTGCGACCTTGCGATAAAATGTGTACAAATGGCGCGGTAAATCTGTGTCTGCCGACGCTTGCTTACAATGTAACTAGTAAATCGCATGACTCGGCTCTTATTTTCTTACGTTCTCAGTCCTTACTCAACTGTGCTTGCGCGATGTTCTGTGTGGAGTTGGTTTCTTGTGCGTTTTGTTGTGAGTGCAGTGATTTCTACGTATGGTTTAATGTGGGATACAAGGAATTTTCATCGTTCCGTTTGTGCATAGTGGAACCCGATCTCCTTTCTCGAAGTTCTCTCTGTGTTGTTTTTTACTAGAGCGTAGCACTCTTCCCTTCTGCCCCTTTGTTATGATTCTACGCCGAAATCTATCAACTAACCCTGGAATATCTTCCTTTTCTTGGGTGCTGTCTGCCATCAGACAAGGTAAGTCGTCCTCAAAATTGAGATAACACTTCTTTACTTCCTTTCCACGTACGTAGTCAAGTGCTCTGACTAATGCGTTACTGCTAATTGCACAGCCAAACGGCCCTCTAGTAAATTGGTATATAAATCCTTCAAAGTAAACTGCACAATACTTCCGAGAATCTCGATGTAGTTGAATTTGGTAGAAGCTTTGCGTGAGATCTAAAGATGTCATGTATTTTACGTTAGCACAATCTTGAAATATTTCTTGAGGCGTTCTTGAAGTAGCGTAATCCGGCTTCATCATCTTATTCACCGCCCTTGCATCCAGACATAGCTTTATTGAGCCATCCTGCTTCGGTAAACATATCAGGGGTGATACATATCGTGATGTACTCTTTTCTATGAGTCCCTGCTCCAACAGCTGATCAATAGCGTGGCGTGCCTTTGCACGGTAATTTAGCGGTACATTGTAACTTTTCCCGTGGAACTCCTCGTCACCTTTTATCTCCACCTTATAATAATACCCCTTTATTTTTCCGGGCGTATTTCTGAAAATCTTCTTCTCCTTATAAATAATACCCGCTAATTCTCTAAACTCCTTCTCCTGTAAATCGCTGATGCTTCTCATGCTGTTGTGGATTTCCTCCATAGAAACTGTATCTTCTCTCTCCTCATACTGCCCCTGTTTAATTGCCATTATTAGCTTCTGTGACGACTCCGTAGGCATTCCGAATCTTCTTTCTTCCATCTTCCGCCCTTGCCTCAGGATTATGGTGCTTTCATTATAATTAATCTCCGCTTTCAGCATCTCTAATGTATCCGTGCCCAATATTAACGGCTTCACTAGATTAGGTATGATGGTGCAATTAATTACTACATCAATCTTCCCTATGTTTATTGTGGGAAAGATTTGTTTACTAATTCTCCCGCTCCTCCTACCTATTGCTCCGATCACCTGAATTCCCCGTATTGGTACCTCCAATACACCTTTGAATACCTCTGGATTCTCCGTAAATGTGTTCTCATTCAGACATGTGATTTCTGAACCGGTGTCCACTAGTGCCTTAAACTTCCGCCCCCCTATTTCCACTACAATTTCCGGACACTTGTTTTCTTCACGCGATCCGTGTTCCTTTTCTTCTTCGGTCAAATCTTCGGGTATGCATAATATATTCCTGATTTCCTTGTCGCATTTGCTCCTGTCTCCTCTATTTCTTTCTTCGGTCCCCATTTCTCTGGCTAATGTCGTGTCGGGACTGCTTGCACGACTCGCCCCTTCGCGTTTCCCTGCTCTTCATGCCTTTCTTCACTACTCCCGGAGTTTTTTACAATCATCGTGCGGATGTTTGCATTCTCCCTGGGTGGTCTTTCTTCGTAACTCCGTCCATCCATTTGTTCTCGGCTGCTGTACCGTCTCACCGGAGATGTCTGCCTCTGCTTGCCGGATGGATTAGGTTGATATCTATTACCATTTTGATTCTGAGGTGGTGGGTTGTATCCACGGCCTCTAAAATCATTTCTCCTTCCCTCTGTTCCTGTCCATCTTCTTTGGCTCTCTTCCTTCGTCTCCTGTATCGGCTGCGGCACCACCCTATCGTATCGGCTGAGCAATGACAATAATCGTGGGATGGTGTTTATTTGCTGCGATATGATTGCCGTGTTGACCTCCGGACCAAAATGATGCTCCAACCTATAGATTATTTCCTCGTCCTCCATCGGTGGCCTTAGTTCCTTTGCAGTGCTTATTCGTGATGTTGCGTATTCCACTCGGCTGATATTCCCTCGTTCAACGTACCGGCCGGAATCTAGCGTCCTCCGAACCTCCATCTGCTGCTCACGCCCCCAATACTGCATCATAAACAGCTGTGTGAACTGCTCTACGTCTTCTAGTAGATGTGAGATAGCGGTAAACCATTCGCCTGCAGATCCCGTCAGACCTTGTCTTACGATTTTCAGCATTTCGTTGGAGGATAATTGGTACATGGCTTGGTATTCCTCCAGCTCACTGATGTATCGCATAGGCCTAGCTCCTCTCCTACCGTCAAAATATGGAATCTTCATCATCACTCTCGGTGATTGAATTGCGGTTGAGTTTCGCGAACACTGCAGCCTTATCTTTTCTGCTTCATTCTGCGCTATTATTCGTACTTTTCCTTGCAGTTCCGACTCTTCCTTCAATTTTTCTGCGGTCAGCAGCTGCATCTTTTCAGTGATTTTCCTCACTTCCTCACGCGTTTCTATCGCCAAGCTTTCATAATCCTTTAGCCTTTCCTTGACATTATATAAATCCTTCCGTGTTTCCGCCGCTATACTTTGGACATTATTATTCGCCTCCTCGCGGACATCCTCTATCTCTGCGCGCCTTTCTGCTTTTTCCTCTTCTATCCGCGTATTCATCCTAACTTCTGCTCCTTTCAGCTGTTCCGCCTGCTCCCTCAAGATTGTTCTTAACAGCTCCGCCTGCTCCTTCTGTCTTCTTTCTTCCCTCCGTCTTCTCTCTTCTTCTCGTTCCCTTTTCTCCTTGATTTTCTCTTCCTTCAACCAAGCCCATAAATCCATCGTTGTTGGAGTCCTGTCTTCGACCTCGAATTTGTGAGATTCAATGACTACTCCCTGTTCCTCGAGAGCAGATCTAAGCCTACCGACCAATTCATTTTTAACTCCTTCGGTGCCTAACCCTAGTTTCTTCAATTCCTCCTGCACCTCGGCCTTCTTCAACTCCAACAAACTTTTACTTGCTCGGAACATCTTATACAATTACACCGTTACTACTAACACTTAATCTGTAGTAATTTTCCCGATGTCTAATTTTCTCTCGCGTTCTCTAACGTGAACACTTCCTTCTCTACACCTCTCAGGTTCTCCTCGTGGTATCTATTAAACGTAAGCTAGCACTCAACCCCATACGTCTAATATTTTATCGTGCCCCACGTTGGGCGCCATAAATGTAATTTATATTATTTTCAATTTAATTTTGTCTCACACACAATTAAATATAAACATTTATAATAATAAATTACCCTCACAACATATCACTTTCACTCTTGGTATCTTCAGGCTCAATTTTTACAGGCCATAGATCACTTCACGAGCCATTTCACTTTTCACTTTCACATAAAATATAGCCAGTACCCTCTTAAAAATAAGTACCTACATAATAGTGGGGAGTGGACCGCTTTATCCCTTTAGTTTATCTGGAGTTTCTAGCTGAGGCGATCCCCGTCTCCTTGGGTTAATCCTGGCTTCTCCGCCATGCCACTTTCCACTTCACTGTTGTCAGACCATCAGACTCGAAGCTAGACGCCACTTCACTGTTCTTGGACTATCAGACTCGCCTAGAAGACACTTCCCTCTTCTTGGACTATCAGCCTTCACCTTCGTTCGACTCCTCGACTAGCCGCCTAGAAGCCTAGCAGCAGCCCCCGTTTCGCTCTCCGTCCCTCTTTATATCGGCACCCCTTAATTGTTAACGCCCGGCCATAATTAGTCTCCCTCCGAAACCTGCCGCGAGTTCAACAATAGCCTGCGAGACAATTTCTATTCTTGGGAAAGCAACTCCCGAATGACCTGAATCACCAGGCTCAATGACAAATTGGCCATTGTCGAGGCCGACGCCATATTTCCCTATGTCTCCGTATAAATATTCTGTACAAAAACCAACATGGCGGCTCCCCAACTCCCCAGCATGATATGGCTAAATTTTGATACGTTACATTTTCCATGCCATGATATTGGATTTGAGTTGATTCTCTTTGATATAATGTATGCCTGGTGATGATGCGTGTCACACTTACTTGTGATGCTTGCTGGGTATTATGCCGATGAAATGAATGCAATGCAAAGAGGAGTAGGGAAACTCCATCAATCCCTTCCCTAACCGGTAGAAAACTATCTTTTTGAATAGCATATCATTTATGTAACTCATTTGTTGCACAAAACGTAGTGAAAAGGATTAGTACTAGTTCATCAGATAAAAGTGATCCAATTATGTCGTTCTATGATGGTAAACATTAGTAGCCATAGGTTTGAATTGACCAGCTTCCATTTCTGCCGTCTTGTATTCACGTCCCAGTTAGTACAGATGCATTCGTATCCTTTTCATATTTGGATAGTATCTGTTGACTAAAAAGATCGCGTGTACCTGGGGTCATTTCGTTAACACGTTGTCGACGGGCAAGATATCGACCATGGAAATTTCGTCTACGAACTATGTGCGAAGAGATACGAAAGCGCAGGAATACAATATGGTGGCTGCTGCTTAGGTTTAATATGCCACATTCCAGTTGGCTCTCATTATTCCACTTTATATGTTCCGGTGTAAAACTTACCATTATAATGGCGATATATCGCACGATTTCCCGAGGTCCATGCTCACTCACTGGTTCACTAATCAGTAAATGAACCATCTAGGAGCAATTCGCGTAAGTTATCTCACATGATAGCGTTAAGATCAGTAGAAATTACTTCGAGTCTACGGAACGGTTGGAACGATGCGATGAGCGGAATTTCGAAAACGAAGTGGATTGGTTCAGCGCTCCATGTTTCGTTACTCGTGGTAGTCTTCCGCGGTAGACAAAAAATGGATCTCAATTTGTGTACGAACGGGATACTCGTATCGGAGGCAAAGGAGATATAGCGTATCTCTTGTAATTATTTAGTTCGTATTTTAAAAAATACGGGCATCGATTGAACTCTCACATTATTATTGATAATGAAATACACACCATATACGCTCTTCATTTTTTAATTTATTCAATATATCATGTGTACAGCTTTTACAAATACCCGAGGTGGTGTGACTTGTCTTATCTTGTTCGTCGCCCTTCGTATCTAGATAGGAAAATTTACGTGCTGTCTAGTGTATTACAATTAAATAATATCCAAACGCACGTAATTGCCTAACCTAAGAAAATGTAGTTTTGTTTTGCGCAATTAAAAATAAATGATATACTTCAAAATATGATGAAACGTTTAGTTTAGACCTGCATTTTAACAAGTAAACGCGCACTTATGGGAACTAAATAGATAAAAACAGAAGAAGTGAACATCACTGAATCATATCCAATACATTGAACTAACAAAAAATTGAATACCTTCATACACACGCTAAGATCATGTGAACGGTTTTAATCCATAACAAATGAAAAAGATTATATTAACATAATTTTATGTAATGGAACAAAGGATACATAAAAATTAAGATTCCAATGAATATTATTAATTGCTAAAGCCATGATTACAACTATTGGAAGATTTAAATCAACATATTGTAATTATAAAGCTAGTGAAGATTGAATTCTAAATCCAGTCCAAGTCAAACACATCCTAGGTGATAGTTCTACCGTAACTACTTGAATTACATAATTCCCTCTCGCGTACCTCTACCATATACATCAACGTAATTAGTGGTTTCAAGTTTTAGGTAAACACAGAAAAGACTGATTGTGATTATATTTGAATGCCTGGTTGTCTTCACAGTGTACGAAGCCTAGAGATTGAAATTTTCCCCTTTTTCACGTTTCATGCGAAGGCCTAATTTCTTCCGTTGCAACATTTCCATTTTCGGTTGGGGTCCCTCGGGCTGTGGTAGTCGTGGTGCCCTCTTCTTTTTCAACGCAACAGCCTGCCAGGAGGTGCCTGACCTTCTGTGCCCTCGATCCCGGGTGTTTATTCTCCTGATCCTGCGCTAGACACGGCATTGTCCCCCTCTGCATCAAAGGCGACGGCCTATTAAATCTTTTCCACCATTATTGTTTTTTGTTCGGTCTTCTCGGGTCGTGTTAGTTGTCTGGTCATCCTGCTCGGGGCCTCCACGAATCCAAATGTCCGGTTTTGACCCAATTGCCCTCTCCTCAGTGGCTAGGGTTGATGTTAGTGTCGGATCCTTCTCTTCCCCTGAACCCTGTTCCGTGGGAATTGTTAAGGCCGGTGTATTTCCTCATTATTTCCTGTGACGTTCTCTGGGAGCCTTCCGGTAGTTTTACGCCCGTATTTCCTGTAGTTAAGAAATAAATGCTTGTTATCACATAGTTTGAGTTATTTTTTTTGTAAATGATCTTTATGACTCTTAAGAGTTTATCAGTTTGCTGTGGAAGAGAATACAATAAATTATATTTTTTTGCTTATGTTACTTTGAATAACTGAAATATAATATTGTTTTTTTTTATTTTACACTAGTTTAATATTTTTAATGTTGTAATACGTAATTTCAATTTTTTACCATGAAATGAACGAACTGCATTTAATGCAGTGAGATTATTTTTGTTGGATGGTTGAAAAAACTGGATATACTAATTTAAAATATTTTAGGTACGACATTTTCGTTTTCATTTTGAGAATGGATTTGTATATATGATTAATATACATTTTATCTTGTTTAAAAAACATACTTCAATGTACTATACCTTTTTGCGAGTGCTATCTAATTGCTTCGCTGATAAAAATTGACTCGTTGGAGAATCCATGGATATAATCTCCAAGCATTTTTCTTGCATGGTCGTTAGTTTATGCTGTGATAAATTAATTTGTAGAATTAAACGTTGTCACAAACCTATCATGCACAAGAATCCATGCTTCTCGTGGCACTGTTTCCGGAGGATGTTGATTCCGCACGTATAGCCAACGTGTTTGGGCGCATTCTTGACTGCAAGACACGCTTTTGCGTCTTCCTTCTTCCTCAAGGGCCACGTTGAATTTTCCTCTACCTCGATCTTACACGGGACGTTAATCTCCGCATTGATCCACAATGATGGGGTGTCATTGAACATTCCATCGATCCACAAGTGATATGGACCTAGAAGTAAAGGTTTGATTAAATTATACCTGTTCCAATAATTCTGGTACGATTGCTTAAACATCCAATGTATTTTTTTTACGATTGAGTCACTTAAAAATTGTAGGAATATCAATCAATGGTAAGGAACCCTAAGGAATATCAATCAATGGAAAGGTACCTTTTTAACTTTTAAAGTGGTGTTCTTTTTTGGATTGGATGTGACCATAGAGGGCTCACCGCACAGGGCAAAACGGTTATACGTTATGGACGTGGTAGTGGAAGGTTTCCAAAGATGGCGCGGTAAGAATTTTTTGCGTGACGTCACAAACGATATAAATCGCTTCCATTGCCTTCATTTTTCTAATCGACTTAAGCGGCGCATAACGAATGCTATTGTTGTAGTTTTGTTATTTTATTATAATGGTGAGATGTACCTTTACCTAATGTCAGCAGTCAAATGGATAAGTTAGCATTTCTCTCACTATTAAAACAAACATATCTTGTCACAGGAGAAATTCCTCGTTGTTTCATAAAAAACCTATAATCCACCAATATCCACCGCTGCAAGGAGCAGACTACAAGACACTTCTCGATAGTGCCGCTAAAGTCGATTAGAAAAACGAAAGCAATTGAAGCGATGTGAAGAAATTTCGCCGCTTCACTCGTGATGTTGGAGATGACGAACTAAGAGTCCAATTACGTGGGCAACAAATTCGAGTGATCCGACGAAAAGAGAGTTACCTACCTTCACGGTGACGCGATGCACCGTCGGGTGATGAATAGGTCCTGGGAATGTTTGATGATTAATAGGTCCTTAGTTTTCGAGCATGTGCGTGAGATGATCTATTCCCTCAAAGAGAGCGGCATCGTCATGCGTAGTTATCATCCTACTATAATGGTGAAGTGACACCATGACACCACCATGACAATAATTTTTAAATATATGTATAAACATATAGAAATGGGTCATTCCACGTCAATTCGACCAGAAAATTGGCAAAAATGACCCTTAGGGTCACCGATTTTGACCAAATTTGGCATAACGGCTCCATTTGAGAAGAAAATGAAAACTCCAAAGTCGTTTTGAAAAAAAAAATCAACCGTTTCCGAAGTATTGCAACGTTGCAAAATTGAATTTTGCGAAAGTTACCACACATTTTACGGTATATCTCGGAGACTATTTGAGCTACACACGTGCTTTGGGGCTTAATTTAATGACCAGGCTAAGGCAATCCAGGCAAGTCTAATCCAGGCTAAGGCAACGCGCTGACTTCCCATAGTTTTGCTTCCGTACCCGTTAATTTATTTGGCTACTTTTTTTACTCATGTTTTAAAAATTTTCCCATCATGACTTCACACATACGAATGATGTAGGTCTCCGGAATCAGTGAAAAAATAAATTATGTTACGTGAGGAATGGAATTAGTTTCACAATTAATGTTTAGATGAGTTGTAAATATTATTTTTATCTCTCCTTATTAAGTAAAATAAAAATTATTCACACCTTTAAACACCATTCGCATTCTAAAGCCTTAAATTCCTTATTTTACCTTTACATACAGTTAACTTGAACAGTATCAGAAAGTTGGCATAGGAAATTTTTAACGGAATCTTTTGCAAAACCTTCATGCACAATTAATGTTACAGCCAACGCATCCCTTACTGTTGAAAGTTGTAAATTATTACATTAATAACACGTGCAGTAAAAATCGAAGGTAAATTTAAAAAATTAATGTCTTCTCCGTTTAACCTGATAACGTACTGCTGGCGGAAAGTAATGCCGAGGTTGGTTTCCATCTTGCCACAGAATTAAAAGATGAAAGTAAAATAAATTCTTGCAAATTAAGGTTTCAATATACAATTTCACATGGGAAATACGCTAACCTTCTTACTTTACCTTCAAAAACCCATGTTCTCCTCCAACCTCTCCTAATCCTATCTGTACCACAAAATTGATAATTTAGTTCTTCGGATTACTGAGAAAGGTGCTTCAACAGCCAGTCTTCCGGTGATTGTGGAATAGCAGTACGGTAGGTATGAATACACTCCACGGCAGGTGTATCTCGGAATCTCTCGCTGGTTACAAACTCGAAGTTTTCCTAAGTGTTAAACTCCTTTCACGTTCGATGTGGCCCATTTGTAAAGTTCCTCAAGACTCTGAAGTAGTCTCATATAATTTAGCTTCAGACTGCCATGTGTGTCTTGTCTTCAGTATCCCTTTAAATCCATAACTTGTATCCTTTTCCTGATATGTGGCATAGAAATGCCATTCAGCATCGACTCCGAAATCTTGGCGATGCAACAATTTCAACATTTTGTAGCGGTTCTTATATTTAACCCCGTCCAGAGAACCGTTTATGGCGCAGCTGTACCTTCATTCGGTGCTACTTTACCAAATGCACCTGGTCTCAGTAAGAGGCATGTATTAGTGCCGTGTAAGTAAGCAGGACTAATGAAGTCTTGAGAAGAAAATTGGGAGTCGGTACGTCCAGGAAATAAAATCATTAAGCAGTTTGAACAGGACTTTGAAATCGTTGAACCAAACATCTATTGCTAAAAATTCTTTCATCATCAAGGGTCAACAATCCTAGGATTGGTTTGACGCAGCCCTCCACTCGATTCTTCTATCGGTCAACCTCTTCATATTGGCGTAGCTCCTCTCTTTTACATCCTTCACAACTTGCTCCGTATACCTCATACGAGGCCTGCCTTTTCCATTCTTCCCGTTCACTTTTCCCTCGACGATTGTCTTCATCAGGCCATCGTGTCTCATGATGTGGCCCATTAAGTTGTCCTGTCTTCTTTTTAATGTTTTCAGTGGACATTTCTTCTCTCCAACTCTTCTTAGCACTTCTTCATTTGTCACTCGATCGAGCCATTTTATCTTCATCATTCTTCGGTGGCACCACATTTCAAATGCTTCCAGCCTGGACTTCTCTGCTGCTGTTATTGTCCATGCTTCGCTGCCATATAGTAGAATTCTCCAGATAAAAATTCTTTATATAGAGTAAATATCAATTTAAAAAACGTAAAAATGATCAATAGCATTGGAAGCCGAACACGAGATAAGGTTTGCCAATTGTTCTCCGAGGCCGGCTGCTATAAAGACAGGTGCCGCTCTTCATAGATTCTAAGGCTGTGGTCACACATGGGCGAAACAAATAGCGATATGCACGGGAAAAGAGTTGGTATACGGTTAAAAATTGGTGAGAAGAAGATGAATGAGAAAGTAACTGAGATAAAGTCGAAAGACGAAGCTCCAATTTTGTGGAAGGAAACCATTGCGGCAATAAAATGTCTTAGTGACTTCCACACTTTTATTTATGATTGTAGACCGGTTTCGGCAGTTACGCCATCATCATGTACATCATCATGTGCGTGATGATGGCGTAACTGCCGAAACCGGTCTACAATCATAAATAAAAGTGTGGAAGTCACTAAGACATTTTATTGCCGCAAAGTTGATTGAGATCTGAAGACACTAGAGCACCATAACTTCGGCCGGTAGGCGGTGACCAGTGGTCGTCACACCTTCTTTCACTCAAAAATATTTTCTTTATTGAATGAAAAATTACTTCTGGCAAACTTTTTTAATATTTAGAGGAGGATTGTACCTACATCATATAAAAAATGAGAAAAATCGAAACCATAGGTACATCGTCAAAAATCGATTTGAAACTTTAAATTGTTATAAACTTTATAAAATAGCTTATATTTCACAATATAATCCATTATTATATTTTTACAATTTAAGTCCGTTAAAATAAGCCTTAAAGCACGTTTGTAGCTCAGATAGCCTCGGAGATATACCGTAAAATGTGTAGTAACTTTTGCAAAATTCAAATTTTGCAACGTTGCAATATTTCGGAAACGGTTGTGTTTTTTTCCAAACGACTTTAAGGTTTTCATTTTCTTACCAAATGAAGCCGTTATGCCAAATTTGGTCAAAATCGGTGACCTTAAGGGCAATCACCTGGTCGATTTGACATGGAATGACCCAAATATATAGGTGTATATTTTAGGGATGCCGTGACGCAAGTTTCAGATCACGCCGGGGTCACTAATGTCGGATATATTCCACTTTAAAAGGATAAATATTTGAGCACAACCATCTCTAGACAAGTCCTTTATTGATTCCCTAATTATATATCATCACCAAATGCCATTGTCATCACAATATGAAGTTGTTACGAAACGCACTTCTCCCCTTTTTATATTTTGAAGTTCCCTAGTTACATCGTTATTCACTGGATCGCAAACACTTGGTGGATACTCCAAGAAGGCTTTACAAGTGTGACGTTAGAATTTTTGTGAACAGTTTCTCACAATTCATTTGATAAATTACAGTCTCTTCAGTGCGGTGTCATCAGCATTACGAACATTATTTCCCCATGACAGATTTGCAGTAAGACTGATGCCCAGGTATTTGATTTCCCTTTCCACACTAGTATCTACTCAGCAAACATTATCAATTTGAGGTCTCTTATAATTAGCAGGCCAGAAGTAAATTGCAATGCCATATTTTTACATATGAGGCGCTCGGGGCTAGATAATGGTAAGCCACATTTAGGAAATTTTACAGGAGTGACATCTGAAGGTACGAAAAATTCCATAAATTAGATGTTGTATCTTGGTGCAATACATAACAACAAGGTGTGTGCTGCCATCTCTTGGTTTCTTCAAATATTACTCCGCCAGTGGCTTCCCATCGTCTAGCAGATAAGAAAGGCGTACAGATCTCAGTATTTCTCAGTGTGTGGCTTACCATTATCTAGCCCCGAGCGCCTCATATATTTCTAGCCTCCAATCTTATCACCAAGAGTTGAAGCAATGGGGGAGTTTACTTGGAACCGAAATCACTCTTTTGTACACGAAACCGTTAGATGGAAACGAAAAACGAATCTTAGTGAAAAACTCAGTCTTCTAACCAGAACCATTTGCTTATAAATCAAAAATGAGAATAAGCAAAAGGTTACGCCCGCCGTACGAGCTGCGCTAAGGATATCTACGTCATCCACATCCGGTCCTTGACTGTTTTAAGGAAGAAAGGGAAGGGAGTGGAGGTGGGGAGGGGAGGTCTGCCTGAAGAGATTCAGTCTCATAAAAGAAATGGTTGGCGAGTTTGCGTTGTGGAAGTTATTTTTCATTATAAAAAAGAAAAAACTTAGTTCTTTTCCACAAATATATTTAAACAAATCTACCGGTTTCGGACTTCTCAGGCCATTCTCAAGATCGCACTGTAATGAAAAAGCTGAAAAAGTTTTTTCTTTTTTATAATGAGATCTCATCCAGCAAATAACCCAATACAAGTGAACAACACAATATTTTCGTATACATTATGGTGTGACTAAAATTGTGCTGAAGTTTATTAGCCTATTCACAAATTTTGATGCAGTCGAATAAGCAATGTCTTTTGAAATAATACGAATGGATTACATGGAAGTAAAATGCCTAGTGCGTTCCTGAGAAAAATGTTGTACCTGATGATGACGCAGAAGCGCTGAAACTAGTTGCACCTTCAATAAATTCACGAGTGGCAATATACATTGTTATTTTTCTCTGTCTAATCCGAATGGAGCCTAACAACCACTTCCAGAGTCACCTGTAAGTCCCCCATGGTGATTGAGCGAAGGAGCTGCGCAGTCTCAGTTGGATTGGACGAAGTGGATGACGTACCAGTCCTTTCAACGCCTACTTTACCGAAAGGGTTAAACACATCAGTTTTTCGCCGCTTATAACTCGAGAACGACTTAACGGATCGATGAACGGAAAAATACGGGTTTTTGGATGCTACAGTCTCTATTAGATTCGGCAATCAAAAAATATGGTAAACGACCCCATTACATCTGTTGTGAGATTTCGTTTTCTTACTTATTTCTTGACAGACCACCGCATCATCGGAAAAAAACTAAAGTTCTGGAGATGTGAGATAAGGAAGGTAACCTCCCGATAGATTAATTTACATAGGTAGATTCAACTCAAGAAACAATGCATCTCTTAACCATTGTTTTATCATGACGTTTTTTAATGTTGCATTGTTTCCTTGAAATAATATTATACCAGGTAAAGTGAGAAAAAAAATTGATCGTCTGTACTCACGTTCCATCAGTCGTCGGTTTTTTTCCAGGGCGAATGAAACGGCATGTGCTAGTTTGCGGTCGCTAAGATCTGCCAGCCAACTGCCTGGGAACACAGTCGAGCACATTTCCTTCGACTGCTCCCAACTCATGCTCTCATCCGCGACAAAGATTAATTCATAATTTTCATAGTAAAATGTCTGACCGATGGAATAGGTGGTGTTGGCAGTTCCGAATGTCAAAGCTGTAGCGTTCTCACGCCTTTCCGCGTCTTCAGCTGTGAGGACAAACAAGATCTTCAGTCAATAACAAAGGCGGCGAAGAGGAACTCAGTAGAACTGCATGATGGAATATATTTAATGTTTGGAATAGATTCATATGATGTGGTCATGAAAACTTTCATATTTTGATATGGAAATGTGGCTCAATTAAATTTTCTTTGCAGAATATGGGAAAAAGTCTCTCATAGAGTTTGCCATACTTTGAGTTAAATCACCTTGACGGTTCGGGTAAAAAATTTGCACCTTTGAATTTTAGCTTTGTACTCAATGCTGACTTGAATAGAAAATATCCGAAGACAAGAATGTCCGAATTCCAATTAAAGAAGGAATTATATCACCAAAACCGGTTTTTTGGTTGACCTGGCAACCATGCACGCGGAGGAGAACATGTGTTAAACTCCGAAGGCTCGGCTAAGAATTCAATTGGCATTCGGATATTCATGTCTTCGGATGTTTTCACTTAAGCCTTAGAAGCTAGCCTTAATTCATCTAACTGTTTTAACAGGTTGTAAAACTTATACATATAGACTTACGTTGGTAACAGGATGCAGCTACTGCGTAAAGGAGAAGCAGGGTGTAACGAGCGCTGCATACGATCATTGTCGAAAGACAAATGTATAACAGCTTCTACGATGAACTCAAAAGTGTGAAGTAGACGGTGAAGGTCCTCCTTTTATAGGATTTATCCATCTTGAGCCCCCGGAAATCGAAACCTGCTCTCTTGGCTTATTTTCTTTAGTGGCCATAATTGTTTTCTCTTAAAAGTGCTGAGGCATTGTTATGGATTGTCACTAGTAAACACCGATTTTTACGTAGGCTTTAAGGGACGGAGTTTCCTGTCACTCAATAGAAACAAAAACTTTGTTCCAACTTGTTGCTGCTTATCACTACATGTTAACAGTCCCGGAAGCAAACAAACGCCTCGTGTATGTTTCCGAGTTTCCGGTTAATATTGAAAAATGCTGCTCGAGTATTTATTGCTTGGAGTTCAGTCACTTCACTTCTTTCACTAAGTTGCATTTACCGTATCAATCAAATCCACATTGTAGTTATGATGTACATGGTATGGTGATTTTGTGGAAGCATTGGCTTTATTATTTTGGGGTTAAATGATAGTCAGTGTCATTAGTAATTTTTAAGCCATGTGATAAGAAATGGGGAATTCCTATGTGGTCGATGGCCATTAAAATGCATTGAGGGTGAACGTAATTTTCTGGCGAAGAAGTACATGTTACAAAGTAGAAGCGATGTCTATAGTGTAGCGTAGAATTTCTGAGCAAATTAATTTAAAATTAAGAATCAGCTTGGCGAGTGAGGGAATCGTAAAAAGATGCAGAGACTAATGCGAGTTAAAGAGAAGGATGTAAGTGGATCAAGATTCTTCGTCATGGTTTCACACATTTATTTCTATATATTTGACAATTTTTAATGTCATGGGTAAATTTTCAGATTGAGAGGGATTAAAATTTCATCAATGGGAATCAAAATGGGACAAAAACTCAGTGCTAAGTGTCTTTTTCAGTGTCAACTTTCTCAAGCCAGTTTTTCAATTCCAACAAACTTGTCATTGAGAGACTCGTAGGATAGGGGATCTGCTAATTCCTTTCCTCAGTAAGCTTGCTTTCACTTCTTGACGTGCATTACCATTTGTAAAGAAAGACAGCGGCTTTATTAATGTAGCTAGAGAGAGTAATCAGGAAGAGGATTGAGTTTGTTGTAAAAAGAGTAAGTAGTTGAGTACTTGGTACCAATTCCTTCAAGACGTGGGAAAATTACATAACTGTCTACCGTCGCTGTTAAATATGCAATACCGTTGCTGTTAAATATGCAATACCGTTGCCGTTAAATCTGTAAACCATGTATAATACATTACAGTTCCTTGGAGTAGAACTCCCAGGCAAACGCCTTGAAGTTCCCGCAGGGTAGTTCACTTTAGCGACAGTAAATTGTTCCGTACCTTGTAAGTTAAAAACTTAGAAACGTGCGTGATTTTTAGCTTCTCTCATCAGCGAAAAACCGATGTATCGTCATCAAATTTGATAGAATCACTGCCAACTAAGGCCGCACAAACCATGCGGCAGTTTAAACCCAACATTTACAGCAAGTACAGCATGATATTTCCTTTGACGGTCGGTAGTAAGCGCTTTAGCTGCCGTCGATCGTGATACACCACCAACAACTGAGCCGCTACGTTGGCGTTCACCACCACCGTCCGTTTCCGTCACGTCAGAAAACGTTCGTCGTAATCCTGTCCTTATTTCCTCTTTAACGGCAGATTTTACCACCAGACGGAAGACCTAGCCTTGGGCTCTCCCCTTTTCCCATTGCTGGCCGAGATTTTTATGTTGAATTTAGTATCTAAACTTTTTAATTCTGGACATCTTCTTTTAAACAATGTGACGTATTGGTTCAGGTATGTGGATGATGTGATATGATGCTGGTGCGGTAGCGATTGTAAGCTAGATTGTTTTTTTAAATCTTTTAAATAGCCAACACCGTCTTATCAATTTTAAGATGGAGAGAGACACTGAAGGACGGTTGAACTTTCTAGATTCGGAGATATCTATAGTTAACGGCAGACACAGTTTCGGAGTATTACGTAAACAATGCTATAATGACGCAATTATTCCTATGGACTCTTCTCATCCCATGTCGCATAAGCTTGCAGCTTTCAACTCGTTGATTCACATACTTGTGACATTACCTTTTCAATACCCTGAGTTTAACAGAGAGCTGGAGATAATTAGACACATTGCTCCTGTAAACGGCTATCAAGGGCATATGATCGATATTATTCTTCGTAAAAAACGCCAAAAGTTGGCCATCAATAAAATTTTTCTCTTTCACTGGACCTTGGAAGCGGTCTAAATTAACTTATATTAGCAATACCTCTTCCAAAATAGCTAAAATATTTCCAAACGATAAACTTAAAGTCTCTTTTTACAATCTAGTGATGTTGGGTAGCCTCCTGTGCCACTCGAAGGACCGATTTCGCCCCACACTCGAGTCGGATGGGCACAAGATTAAGTGCAGTGATTGTGCGAAGTGCTATATTGGGCAGACGGGTAGGAACTTGGCCATCCGTATGTCTGAGCACCGGAAATGTGGGGAGAAAGGGGAGTCATCTTCCCTCGTGGTCAAACACCTTTTGGACACAGCACACATATGCCTGTTTGACCCGAATATAGTCCATGTGGAGAGAGGTGCATTGACTCGCCCCACTCTTACTTCCCCCTCCACAAAACACCTCCCTCCCCCGCCCCCTCCTAGCTGTGTATATATATATACACCGTTCTCTTGACCGAATATTCATTGTGCCTCATGATGGCTTAGCGGCAGAACGCGTAGTACCACCATTAAAACTGTTGAATAAGTGCTACTCTTGTGTTTTTCACTATAGTAATGGTCGTCACAATTACGCCGCTATCATTACTAAATTTTCTTTATACTCCAGGAAGCTACTGACGCGCATTCTGGCATTCTATGTGAGCATTGTTCACTATTCGGCGTTACCACTTAATGTTATACATGTATTTTAAAGCTTAAGTTACGAAGTTCTCCCACATCGGGCTACTGTACTCCACTTGTTCTAAATATGCCGGGGACCAATCATCGAATTTACACCTCCAGGTTCTCTTATATTCAGCTAGTGGAAGATGTATGCCAAGCTTCAGGTGCGGACGATAGACTCGAGCTCCGAAAATATGGTAATTTCTTTGCCCAATACCACAAATTGCCTTATTTATCCGTAGCCTTTTCTAACAGTAACAATCAATCATCCAATAACTTTTGAGGTGGTGTTCTGTTCTCATGGATTCACATATATCGTGTGCAAAGGAGGTCCGTTTGATTTCTGAAAGGCAGCTATGATAATTGTATAGGTGTTACGAGTTCAATAGAAGAACTAGGATGGGAATTACTATCAGAACGCAGGTCAAAATTTAGGTTAAACCTTTTAAGTAAATTCGAAACCGATTTCTTCACATACGACGTTAGATATATATTAAGAACCCCTGCGTTTTATGCTAGGTTTGCTCAGATCAACAAGATAAGAGATATGGATTGTCGAAGCAATAGAGTTAAAATGTCATTTTTCCCTCGTACCATAAGAGAGAACAATAGGACGATAAGTTTCAACAAATCACGTTCACTTTTTCATCAAATAATGTTTGAAATATAGTTTTAAAGGAGCTGCAGTAAAACCTATTTCAAAATGTAGATGATAAATTGCATTTGAGCGTTTCTTCACACGCTGTCCATTGCTGACAAGTAAGGATTGCAATCCCGGGGGAGATTTTTCAATCCCGGGATTACGGGATTGTTATGTCCTCAATCCCGGCATCCCGGGATTAAACTAAAATATCACAGGCACATATGAAATTAATATTAAAATTACACAAATGTTAAGCAACATCGATTAATAACAAACTTGAAATTATTTTAAAACAACACCAAAAAAGTTATAAAAAAAACAAGGGAGTATCTACATTGGTGATGATGCCGACGTATCGAAACCCGGATCGTGCGTTTTGTTTTACTTTGGTTGTGTTTTTTTATTATTTTATCTTTGGTATGAAAATTGGAAAAATCCCACAAGGTTGCCAAAGAATTTGTTTTATTAAAACATGAAACAAAACATTTTTTCTCGGGAGATAAATAAAAATAAAGCACGAATAGCAATAGCAATTGATTTTAAATTGAAAGAAATTGTAGTATTTAAAAAAAATCAAACAGAATCTCTAGAATTAGGTTATCCTCACTGAAAAGTTACTTACATTTTTTTAATATGCCCTTAAAAACAAAGTGTGTCTAATTTCTTGTCGCTCATTCTCGACCTATATTTATTGCAAAGCGTAGCCGCTGATGAAAAAGACCTTTCTGACTCAACACTACTGGCAATTGCTATTACCAGTGCCAATTACTGGCAATACTAGTAGTTCCAGCTTTTGTTCCGGAACCCGACTGGCTTGAGGAAGTGTCACTTGTTCAACGTATTCTTTTATTTTCGTGGACCTTTTCTTGAATGGGCCCGATTGGCAAGTGAAAGCGACGAAACGCTGCCATCGTATAGGATCCTTACGAAATAGTCCTAAATAATGAACTTGAACTTGTGCAGCAAAGACCGGCAAGATTTTTAAAGGGACGGTATGATAACTATATTAGCGTAACCAGTCTATTGAATGAACTAAAATGTGAATCATTGTCAGATAGTAGGTTGAATTTTAGACTTAATCTCTTAAAGATATTCCAAGATAATGTTTTCACTCATGACGTTAAAATTATTTTGCGAACCCCAACTTATTATGGTAGACTGGAGCATGATCACAAAATTTGAGAAATTGATTTCCGTAATGCATGTTTGGTGTGAAATCACCCTCTGCTACACACCTTTATGGTGGCCTGCAGGGTATTGTGTAAATGTATATGAACGCATTTTGAGGGAGGTTCAAGTGAGTGACGTCGCCAACAGCTGTTAGGAGCGATTACGAAGAGCGGACGGGCGAGGGACTAAGAAAAGGGCGATTAACAAGGAGTACGCGCAAAGAAGTTGTGGGAGGCGAAGGGCTATTAGTAGATGGGTCCGAGCGTATAATGGGCCGAAACACATTTATGGTATAGACCATTGTATAGACTGTGCGCCTTAGATGGCAGTGACGCCATCAAAATTGATGACGACATATCGATTTTCCCCCAATGAGAGAAGCTAAAAATCACGCACGTTGCCAAGTTTTTTTGCCAACTTACGAGGTACAGAACAATTTACTGTCACTACAGCGAATTAACCTGCGGGAACTTCAAGTCGTTTGAAAGGGAATTATTTTCCATGGCACTGTAATGCATTATTAATGGTTTACAGCACAAGATTTTAACGGCAACGGTAGACAATAATGTAATTGTCCCACGCCTTGAAGGAATTCTTACCAAATACTCAACTACGTACTCTTATTACAACAACCTCAACCATCTCCCTGATTATTCCCTCTTGATATATTAATAAAGCCGCTGTATCTCCTTACAAATGGTTATGCACGTGCAGAAGCTACAGGAAGCTTACCGAGGAAAGCAAGCAGATCAAAGCTCTTACCCTACGAGACTCCCTATGACATGTTTATTAGAATTGAAAAACTGGCTTGTGGTAGTTAACCCTGAAAAACACCCTAATACTGGGTTCAAAATTTGATCCCTATGAATGTGATAACTTGCCCAAGACATTAAAAATCATCAAATATACTGAAATAAATGTGTTAAACCATGTAACGATAAGTCTTAGTACACCTACATCCTTCTCTTTAGTTTGCCTTAGCCTATGCATCTTGTAATGATTCCCTCACTCACCAAGCTGATTCTACATTTTAAACTAATTTTATCAGAAATTCTACGCTGAACTAAAGTCAAGGCTTCTACTTTGTATTGATACAGTTATTCCTCAGAAAATCACGTTCACACTCAAGGCATTCAACTACTCATCATGGGCATCAACCACATAGGAACTACTCATTTCTTACCATACGGCTTAAAAATTTACTTAAGACAGTGACTATCAGTTTATTTCGAAAAATAAATGCAATACCACAAAATCAGCAAAACATTTACAACAACAATGAGAATTTGATTGACACGGTGAATGTTTTGCCAACAGTACTTACCCCACTGAAAACACCATGGTTTATGCTTTTTCACTTATAATGCAGTACACGACGACTTATCACACTATCTTTGTAACTTTGGCTGCATCAGCTGCTCATTAATATCAGAGATATACCTGTCGTCACGCCGAGCATGAATTCGTACGTCACCAAAACAAATTGTACAGTGCATGCAAAGTCCCAACAAATCCACTTCCTACCATATTTTCCACTTCAAATCAACATCACAAGCCTTTATTACACATTATTTGTCATTTTCGAGGCCTTTATCAGAGGAAAATAGAAAAATATAAGAGCACGTCACGAGCCCGTGCGTCTGCTTTACACATGGACATAGAAAAATTTTAATTTTAACATCACTAACCACTTGAATTAAACAGCGGAGGTGTTAAATTTGACTATAATACACAAATTATTGCTCATAAATGTTGAACTTCGCAGAAAACTTCGAGAAAAACTAAGTACACTCCACACGAGAATAGAGCTCACATTTAGCAATATTTGTACGAATTTTGACATTACAGACACTGCCAAGGTTACAAAGTACCTCGGTATAACTCACTCAACCCTAATAACTTTAATGCATGACACTGTTTTGCTTGATTAACTGAAATTGAACTTGAAAGTGAGGCATGCTGACTCCGAAGTCCCTTGAGAGATCACTTGCACAACTCGTGGCGAATACGCTTTAATAAATAAGAGATTGAGGACGACTTGAATTCCTGACAAAAAATTCACGGGAAACTAACGGAAAAATACTTCACTTCCTAAAAAATATGCTGGTAGAATATTTAATTAAAGAAAAAGGTTAATGGTAGTTTTCTGGGGGGCAGACCAGGTAGTCGGTCATTAGCGAGGGTCTCTGCTCGCGATCGTCCTAATCCGGACCCTCGCTCGGCTTCGACCCTCATCAGCGACCGGACTCTCGCGGCATGGGGCCGCGCGGAAGAAACTGACCGCGTGCAATACGATGTTAAAAGTTATTAACTATTTAAATGAGCAACAATTTATTACCGCCATTGTATCACACGTTATAAGAGAATTACGGGCGTATTTTGATCGACGTTCTACGATAAAAATTAACGTTTTCCATGCATCCTTCAGAAATGTCCGGTTACACTTGGCAACGTTGCATTTTCTGGAGGTTAAACGCGGTGGTTTTAAACAGCTAAGACCGTTGATAGAGGGAGAGCTAGATGGAATAATGTAATAATAACTGCTGAAACATAAGTTTTAACATGTTAAAGCAGTTTAATACATTTAAACTGTTGAGTTCTTGAAATACATTAAAGTTATTGCCTGGAAGATGCCCTATTTGTTATGTTTAATATGTTATTTATCGAGAAATTCATCCATTCTGCCTACTTCAACAGTGAATGAAATTATTAAAATAGTACGACACTTTTTCGAACTTATTTAAAGTTTCTTACGCCATTATCAACTCCCAAGGATTGACTAGTAACAATTGCGAATCTCCGTGAACTCTCGGTCGCGTAAATGTTGACGTTTTTGAGCCTTCGATAACGTTTGTTTCTCTGAATGTGTTAAGAGTTTATTTTAGCATATTTTCACGGAACAAAATGAACAACAAATCATTGAAAATCACATCCGAGACGTTCAAATATAAATTTTAAATGAGAGGAAGTATTGTTTCTTCTGTGATCTTCTAGTCCCTACCATTAACTCGCGCGCAACTAGGCTGCTACATGGAAGAATGCTAGACAATAGATCCAGCCAATAGACAATATCGATATGGTTAGTATCTACGTAGTATTAAAGGGAAAATTGGTTACAATTACACTTATCTACGTATTTTTATCTGCATTTACCTACCATGAATGGGTTTGTACTGTCAATACGTGCAGCATGCATTGCAGACTACTCTAGCAATATCTCACCTACCTATCCCTTTGCTATGCTGCTTAATGTGTTCTCTTACAGTACGGGGGAAAAATGATATTTTGAGTCTATCGGTGCGACAACCAATCTCTCTTACGTTATTTATCTGGTTTAATCTAGCATAATACGCTGGTTATTTTAATATATGCTTAACATCTTCACTAAAGCCATCCGATTACAATTTCTCAAATAGATTTAAATTGAACTTTAAGTTACTCTCTGATAATGATTCCCACTCTAATTTTTCTACTAATTCTAAAACGCTCCAAAATCTATCGTAACACCTTTTAACGAACCTAGCTGCTCTACGCTGAACACTTTCTAGCTCTCTAATCAAACCTATTTCATTCGGATACCATACACTAGCTACATGTCTGATGTGGGGCCTGACTAGTGAAAAATAACATCGCCTTTTTGTCTTCTCATCAGTTTCCAAGTAATCTTTATATAAATCCTAGCTTTCTCTTGTCTCGGCGGCATATGTGTCTTCCCCACGATAAATCTTTAGGGATTGTTACACCTAAGTTCCTGCTTATGGCTTCAACGCTTACGATTTTTGAGTCACTAACGCTATAGTATCGCTCTATCGAATTATTCCTCTTCAAAAATGAAATAAGGACACACTTTTTAAGGCTAATTTCTAACTGCCATTTGTCGCACCACTCTTGGTATGCATCTAAATCCTTGATAAGTGATTCTCTATCTGATTTTGTTAAACCCCTGTGAACTACCGCCTAGTCTGCAAAAAGTCTAAGCTTACCACTAACTACGGTACCCAAATTGTTTATGTATAAAAGAAATAGAAGCGGGCCTGTTACACCACCTAGGGTACTCCCGATGTGACTCTGATTGTGTCCGGCATTATACCATCTATGTATAATAAACCTTCTTCTCTCGCCCACTTAAGAATTCTTTTACACACGACACAACGTCTTTATTTTTACCGATACTCTCTAACATCAAGATTAATTCGTTATGAGGAACTTTATCGAATATCTTTTTATAATACCTTACGACTCTTCTTCTCATATCCTACTTGATGGTGGACCAGACGGTTTTCAATGCACTGAGTTGCGTTTCCTTATCCCCGGGCTTCACGAATTGTAGGGAAAGATTAATAGTGTCGTGAATGTACACTAATTCTTATAATCCGGAGTAACTCCTCAACACTCTCTCAACATGTTTACACAACTGCCTTCACGAAGCTCTTCTACATCTACATCTACATAATACCCTGCAAGCCACCACAAGGGTGTGTGGCAGGAGGTGATTGCTCACCAAACATGCACTACATATCATGCATAAAAAACGAATAGTATTAATATAGTAGTCAGAACTACACTATTTAAAAAAGATAGAAATTGCAAAGAAAACATGCAAAAACATTCTGTTAGAAGGGTTAGCTTTAAGTACTCATACCAACATGCAGCTACCAATGCTATTCATTGCTACTCTGCGATAGGACATATTTACCGTTATTCGTATCTCTTATTGTGCGAGGGAAAAAGGACATTTTGAATCGGTCAGTTCGGCAAACAATTTCTCTAACTTTATGATTATGGTCCAGTCTGCCATAGTAAGTTGGGGTTCGTAAAATATTTTTAACATCATCACTGAAAATATTGCCTTGGAATTTGTGGAAGAGACTCTTAATTGCCTTGAGAAGCGCTCTTAGCCTGCTTAAAGAGAAGAGATTGGAGAGGAACGAACAGAGGTTATTTGCATTTGTGGAATTCGAGAATCATTTTGATAACGTGGATAGCAATTCAATGCTTCAATTTCTGAAAAGAATTACAAGCTGAATTTGAATTCTGAAAGGAATCTTAAGACACGATGGCCAGATGAAGACAATTGTCTTGGGAATAGTGAGTGGCAAATGAAGGCCACGTATGAGATATATGGAACAGTAAGGTATGTGGAAGAGAGGAATTAAATTAATATGAGGAGGTTGGCCGATAGAAGAATCGAGTGGAGGGGTGTGTCAAACCAATCCTAGGATTGTTTGCCGAAGATGATGATGATGATTAATATATTACGTCGGGAGTAAAATATATATATATAAGAAGATCTGAGATGGTATTGATGAGATAAACAAGGTGAGAGAGATAGATTGTCGGATAGATGTTTCCATGTAGTTGTATCCTAGCAGCTCTTAGTTGTTTACCAGTAGTGCATGTTTTACTCGTACTGATAGATTCAAAATCCCATTCTTCCCTCACACTATAAGGGATTTGTTATCTACATCTTCGTAATACCCTGCGAGCCACCACTAGGATGTGTGGCAGGAGGTATACGAGAACAGAATAGGCAGCATAGCAAAGGAATAGTTAGGGGAAATATTTTAGAGTAGTTTTGTAGTCATGTAGTGCATGATGCAGGTATTAACAACCAATCCCTTATTACTATGTAGATACTAATAATCTAGTTGCCTGAGACCCTATAGTAGCATGTTTGCATGTTTACAGTGCATGATTGGTGATTTCACCCCTTGCCACACATCCTCCCGGTGGCTTGCAGGGTATCGTGTACATTTAGATTACCAAATGGTCAGAAATCCAGCTCATCTCTTCTGAATTTTAATTAATTCTTTAATAATCGGTTTTTCCTCGGGTTCCAAATAAGGAAGAACTTATTTCACTTCCTTTCGTATTTGTACTTTGCCCATGTGCGGAGAAAACTCATCTATTGCAACACATCCTCGAGGATAGTCAGAACTGAGCCGAACTGACAGATTAAAAATGTCCTTTTTTCCTCATACAATTAGGGATATGAATAACGGTAAATATATCCAATACGAGTGTAGCAATGGATAACATTGGTAGCTGCATGTTGGTATAAGGACTTGAAGCTTCCCCTACTAACAGCATGTTTTTTCATGTACCTATGCTTTGCTACTTTTATCTTTTTTTAAATAGTGCAGTTTAGAACAGAATGTAAATACTAATACTTTTTTATGCATGATATGTTGTGCATGTTTGGTGAGAATTCACCCCGTGCCACACACCTTTATGGTGGCTTGCAGGGTATTATGTAGATGTAGATGTAATAATAATATAGATGCCAATTCGATTAGAGATTTTAGAAAACGCCTTTTTAACATCATCAATGAAATCCTTTTTGAAATGCCAAGGATGCAACTTGTCAGTTGTCAGTCCGCATTTGGTATATGCTCTAGTGTGCACGGAGATGTGGTAGTTTCTCGACATTCATAGACAGGTAGGCGTTGAATGGTCGGAAGGGGACAGCGGGGGGTTAATGGGAAGGGAAGGAAGCGATCGCGGAAAGCGGACTCCCCACTGTCTCTCTTCTGCAAAAACTAGCCCTCTCTCCTTTCTCTTGGCCACTGGAGGCGCCTTCGGTGTCATTACATTGCTATCAGGGTAGGTACCTTCCCGCCTACTTGTATGCATGCTTGTTATTTCAAAGGACGCTTGCCGCCCCGAGATAGTCGTAGCGTCATAGTGAAACGTGACTGTTATATCAAACTTGTTGCCATGGAGTACACATCCTCATCTACATAATACATCTACATATACACGATACTCTGCCAGCCACCGCGAGGGTGTGTGGCAGGGGGTGAAGATCACCAAGCATGCACTACTAACATGCAAACAAGCAACTCTGCAAGCCACCATAAAAGTGTGTGACGGGGTGAATTCACACCCCATACACACCTTTCACACCCCTACCACACATACTCCTTGTGGCTCACATGATGTTATGTAGTAGTATATCTAAACTATAACCTGAAATTACTGAAATAACGAGGAAAGAAGAGGTAAGTGAATTGCTTAATGTATTTAGCGACGAAACAAAGAATTAGAACAGAAGATTCGTGGAGAGAATTTCCTGAGGTCGCCCGTAAGGAGGAGTACAAACCAACCAAATTTAGAAGTATACAGCGCCAAAGTGGTATAACACGGATGTTATGAAATCATTAAAGGGACAAAGGGTATGCCACGCTAGCATTAAGAATGCAAGACAGGGACTCTCGGTAGAGGAAAAAAATGAGTTAGTTCAAAACTATAACAAATGGAAGCATTAGTAAGGAAAGCATGGTGGCAAGCGTCATCGTACTTCAAGAGCAAGATGCTAGGAGAATATTTAGAAAGCAATTCCAAAGCGTTTTGGTCATATGTGAGATGAGAACTTCAAGGAAATAGGTCCACAGTAGGTACACACACTTAAAAACGATAAAGGAATCAGAGTCACCAGCAGTGTAGAAAAAGCCAATACTTTAAACACCTTCTTCCAAAGTGTATTCAACTCATCGTCACACAAAGCAGGGGAACCACCGCCGAACACATTCTTTGAGCAATGTCCGAAATAGTTATTTCATGTCGCGGAATAGAGTAGCCGTTAAAAAACATTAGTAAAAATAAATCACCAGGTCCCGATCTAATTCCTTCCAGAGTATATAAAACATAAACTTCTGAAATAGCCCCCTATCTAGAAATAATATTCAATAAAACACTAAAGAACCACGCAGTGCCCAAGGATTGGAAAGTAGCTAACATGACACCTATTTTTAAAAGCTGTGATAGGGAAGAACCTAGTAACTACAGACCTATTTCACTCACGTCAATCTCTTGTTGGGAACTTGAGCACATTGTAGTCAGTTCAATCATGGGGCATTTGGATAGTCAGAGATTGCTCATAAACAGCCATTGTGGGTTCCGGAAAGGTAGATCTTGGGAGACACAATTAGTTTTACTCGTACATGATATTTTAGTCCACGGCGAGAACAGTACTGTAGTTGATTCGATATTTTTATATTTTAAAAAGGCATTCGATAAAGTTCCTCATGATAAATTAATCTTGAAATTAGAGAGTTTTGGTATGAATAAAGACGTTGTATGTTGGGTAAAATAATTCTTAAGTGGGCGAGAGCAGTGGGTTGTCACAGATGGTTTCATGTCGGACACAATCAAAGCCACGTCGGGAGTTCCCCAGGGTAGCTTAGTAGGTCCGCTTTTATTTGTTTTATACATAAACGATTTGATTACCGTAGTTAGTAGTAACCTTAGACTTCTTTCGGACGTTGCGGTAGTGTATAGAGGTATAACAAAAGAAGAAGACAGGAAATCGCTTAGCAACGATTTAGATGCAATTCAAGAGTGGAGCGACAAATGGCAGTTAGAACTTAACCTTAAAATATGTGTAGCTATCAATTTTTGGAGGAGAAATAATTCGATAGATGATCCTATAGAATTAGTAACACAAAGATCAAGAGCGTTGAAATCATTAGGTATTTAGGTGTAAAAATCACTAGAGATTTATCGTGGGGAAGACACATCCAGGTATGGCCGAGCGAAGAGAAAGCTAGGATTTATAAAAATAGTACTTGGGAAATGACAGTGTGCAGCGTAAAGCAGCTAGGTTCGTGAATAGGTGTTACGATAGGTTGAGTAGCGTTTCAGAATTAATAAAAGAATTAGCGTGGGAATCATTATCACACCGTAGGTTTAAGTACAGATCAATTCTATCAGAGAAATTTTAATCGGATAGCTTTACTGAAGATGTTAGGCACATATTAAGAACTCCAGCGTATTATCGTAGATTCGACCAGATAAATAAGATGAGAGAGATAGATTGTCGTACTGATAGATTTAAATTGGCATTTTCCCACGTACTATAAGAGAACAGAATAGGTAGCATAGCAAAGGGATAGGTAGGGGAAATATTGTAGAGTAGCTGTAGTGCATGATTCATGTATTAATCCCTTAAATACTATATATACCAACAATCTAGTTGCATGAGACCCTATAGTTGCTTGTTTGCATGACGGTAGTGCATGCTTTGTGATATTCATCCCCTGCCATACACCCTCGCGGTGGCTTACAGAGTATTGTGTGGATATAGATGTAGATGAAAATGTTAGGCATGTATTAAAAGCACTAGCGTGATTAGTTTAAACCAGATAAATAACGTAAGAGAGATAAATTGTCGCACCGATGGATTCAAAATGTCATTTTTCCCCCAAACTGTAAGGGAGCACAATAAGC
This sequence comes from Platycnemis pennipes, assembly GCA_933228895.1. Lineage (NCBI taxonomy): Eukaryota > Metazoa > Arthropoda > Insecta > Odonata > Platycnemididae > Platycnemis > Platycnemis pennipes. The sequence continues at coordinate 130,853,117 of OW121851.1, read as the reverse complement.
AGTATAGCAAAGGAATAGGAAGGGGAAATATTTTAGACTAGTCGGTAGTGCAAGATGCATGTATTAACATCCAATCCCTTATTACTATGCAGACCTGCAGACCTGCTGCCTGCCATTCGGGCACTTCTCATAAGCATTTCATATGCAGAGAGAAGGAAATTGCTATTTTATAAATAGAGAAATGTGTCCCACTCTGATTATTTTTGTACTTTTTTCTACACAATATTTTCATTGTTTGTTGTCTCCCACTCTCAAACATCATGTTTTTTGCATTTTTTCTGCACCACAAACTGCTAAAATCCAAAACTAAAACCAAATCATACAGACATAGAATCCACACTCAACGCACCAAACCTCACTCTTTTAGCTCAAAACTTGATAAAGAGCAAAACAAAACGGATGCTGAATGACTGACTGACACGCTACAAAATTAATATAGTATGTACATCTACATCTACATCTACATAATACCCTGCAAGCCACCACAAGGGTGTGTGGCAGGGGGTGATTTCTCACCAAACATGCACTACATATCATGCATTAAAAGGAATAGTATTAATATAGTAGTCAGAACTACACTATTTAAAAAAAGATACAAATTGCTAAGCAAACATGCAAAAACATTCTGTTAGTAGGGTTAGCTTTAAGTACTCATACCAACATGCAGCTACCAATGCTATTCATTGCTACTCTCTGATAGGACATATTTACCGTTATTCGTATCTCTAATTGTTCGAGGGAAAAAGGACATTTTGAATCTATCAGTTCGGCAATCAATTTCTCTAATTTTATGAATATGGTCCAGTCTGCCATAGTAAGTTTGGGTCCGCAAAATGTTTTTAACATAATCACTGAAAATATGGTCTTGGAATTTATTTAAGAGATTAAGTCTAAATTTCAACCTGCGATCTGACAATGATTCCCATTTCAATTCATTTAATAGACTGGTTAAGCTAACATAATTATCGTATCGTCCCTTTACAAATCTTGCCGATCTTCGCTGCACACGTTCAAGTTCATTACTTAGACCGATTTAGCCGAAACCGATGTAGATACTAACAATATAGTTACCTGAGACCCTATAGTATTATGTTTGCTTGTTTAAAGTGGATGCTTGCTGATCATCACCCCCGGCCAAACACCTTCTTGGTGGCTTGCAGGGTTTCGTATAGATGTAGATGTAGATAACAAATAGGACATCTTCCAGTCAAGAACTTTAATGTATTTCAAGAACTCAACAGTTTAAATGTATTAAACTGCTTTAACATGTTAAAACTTATGTTTCAGCAGTTATTATTACATTATTCCATCTAGCTCTCCCTCTATCAACGGTCTTAGCTGTTTAAAACCACCGCGTTTAACCTCCAGAAAATGCAACGTTGCCAAGTGTAACCGGACATTTCTGAAGGATGCATGGAAAACGTTAATTTTTATCGTAGAACGTCGATCAAAATACGCCCGTAATTCTCTTATAACGTGTGATACAATGGCGGTAATAAATTGTTGCTCATTTAAATAGTTAATAACTTTTAACATCGTATTGCACGCGGTCAGTTTCTTCCGCGCGGCCCCATGCCGCGAGAGTCCGGTCGCTGATGAGGGTCGAAGCCGAGCGAGGGTCCGGATTAGGACGATCGCGAGCAGAGACCCTCGCTAATGACCGACTACCTGGTCTGCCCCCCAGAAAACTACCATGAACCAAGAAAAACTATGATTATACATCGGAAAGCTTTAGTCAATTGTTCATCAAACTGTGCGAGAGAAAACGAAGTAGAGAGCATCCAAAACAATCTTGCAACTCAGCGGCGTGAAGTCACTGCCAAGATATAAAAACCAGACTATACCCTATAGAAGTCGTGTGTTCAACCCAAACGTTAGTTTTTGATGGGGTCGTAGTGGCCTAGTGGGTAGAGCGCTGAGCTACTGACCGGATTACCCCGCGTTCAAATCCCCGGCAAGAGCCTTTCAGGCCGCCTCCTCCTAAAACCCTCGCGATTTAATTTTCTGAATGTCAGAACTTAGTAGAAAATCACAGGTGGCCCAGGGAAAGAAATTGACCCCCCTACCCTGAATTTCATACATCAGTGGTACGTGGCTTAGACTCTCACCTATCAAAAACCAACCTACAGGTTGAACAACCGTTTTTTCATAGGAATCGTGTCGATAACAATGCCACTGGAATACACGCGCGAATACAATTACTCACAGAGGGCGGAAATACATGTATTTCAGTATAAAAAAATCAATGCACCAGAAAGGCACTGTAAACCTATGTAACGATCAAAGCAAAAAATTGTACCGGAAACCAAGGGCTAGAACATTATCTGCATGAAAAAGTAATTATCAGACACATATGGCCCAAAGGACCAAACTTTATGCTGAGTACGAGCATTAAAATTATCAGTTCCAAAGGGCCATGGAATTTACTTCACTAGGCATTAGAATTGAGGTTACAATGGAAATAATAAAAAAATGTAAAAAAAACGTAGAGTAAAATATCACACCGTGAATTGATTAACGAAACTCAAGGTACTTACCAGTTCACTCTGCCCACTTGACTGCGGCCACCGCAGGCGAGAAGTCTTCAACGGGACCACAATGAGAGGACGCAGTTTACAATTTGGAGTCCTGAAAAACTTCCGAGCCTCTGACGAACCTCGAGTCGGTAGACTCATTTCGAACGGGCCTAGGCCCCACGAATACAACACCATCTGGTTGAATTCCCAGACACCAAATTATTCTGTTCACCAAGTGTTTGAAACAAGGAGAGTAGAGAACTAGGTACTCTCTAGAGTTCTGTACTCTCCTTGGTTTGAAACCCAAACATATGGTGCAAGATGGTGGTATCCGACGAAAGTAAAGCTGCATACCTCATATTTATTTTCACATTGGGACACTGAAGCAATTTGAGCTGCAGCATAGTTTCTTAGATTACTAATGTCACATTATTTTTTTATATTCTCATGGAATACATATTAAAAAAATAAATATGCCAATTGGCAAGGCCAACTCTGTCGCTCGAAGACACAAATGTCTGTGTTTTGTGGTGTCTTTTATATTGAATTATTTATTTGAAGGCATAAAAAGCACATTATACTCAACGGCAAACGTCGAGCAAGCACATTTCAAATTAGTTAATCGCTAATAGAAACAAATGACGAAAGAAACAAGAACATTTCTGATAGCGATCAAAGTGAATTTTAATTTTGTATAAAGACAAGTCAAAGTCTGTAATATAAAACAAATATATTTTTGCATAAAAATCAACCTGTTTAAATGTAACGAATGCATTGGAAAGAACAGATTTTGCACAACTTGCGCTAGCAATTTAGGCAACAGTTGAAAAAAAGCAATCGATTTTTCAATTACAAATTCAAAGTACATTATTTCACATTAAGACATATTACAAAATGCGCACTTCACCGAAGTAATTTTCGCGCAAGCATTAAATTTTCATTTTACATGCATTTAGGTTCCTTGATAAAGAAAGTAAAAATAAACAGCTCTTGAAAAACAAGTAAGAATCAGCCAAAAGTAAAATGATTTAGAAATGTTTATGGGTAAAAATATATTTCCTTAGTTCCTAAGTATAGAAAATATATGCCTACCGATGCAACAAACAGTTTCATTCACACGTTTTACAAGTTTTAAATACATATTGCAGGGCAAGAATAAAATCTCTTCCAATTGGGCAGACATCTTTCAATAAACATGCCATTTCCCCCTTTTACCCTCATCAAACGTATAACGAGAAGAGGACAGTCTTAGCAGCTTCTTTTGTATTTCAGTAAAGATTATGAATATTTCATTTCCACTCCCACTCTAAGCTATAAAATTTAATCAGGCTCTCCCTAAAATATACACGGGCACATTGAAGATTTATTTCCAGTTGGTCCCGAGCAACAAAGAATAAATAAAATAGATGAAAGATTGAACCGTTTATTTTTTACACCGGCATCTTATCTTCCATAGGGGAAATATAAATGACATAGTACCAAAAGTCATAATGGCACAACAACACATAGCAATTATTCTTATATACATAATTATTCTCCTTTCAAATGAAGGGCATCAACGTTTACGGTTCGGAGGCAAATATTTATTTAACGGTATGATGAAAACATGCATGTTCCTCCATTATACAGGCATGAAAAATTAGCGTTTCGCTCCCTCCTGAAGAAGAAGCGGCCTCAGAGAGTCTGTCCATGAGGAAGTGGCGTCGCTCCCATGCTTGCTCTCCTGGGCGAACGAGCGAAGGGATCTAATTAGTGAACGTGCCCAGGCGAGCACCGCAGGCTGGACAGTAATGACTGCTGTTCTGGCACGAGTCCAAGCAATACGGAACCAGACAGAATGGCCACATGCTAGAAAAAGAGAAAAAAAATTACGAAACGTCAAGCGACAACCCTGCTCATCTCTTCTCGACCTTCCCCTATTTCAACAACCAAATTACCAAGATAAACTCCTCCTCCCTTTTTTCCCATAGCACATATACCAGTGGTTTTGCCCTCTGTAATTACAACTGATGATGAACTAATAGGTCAAAAGATTGTGTGAAGTTATAATACAAATTGTAGAAAACTAAGTGTTTGCTGATCAATGACGAATCATTTCCACCACGTAACGACCGTTTAGGATTTCAAGGGACAAACTTGAGCCGTCACTTCATAACCTCAAATTATCGTAATTTCAGTAACGACGAGCTTCAATCACCACTTTTGCAGTCTCACATGCGGTGAGAGATTCTGCAACTTAATCCTTCGCATATCTCTGCACAGAAATTCTATGCATTCCTCCATCTTCATATCTTTAGGGTTTACAGAAGCCTTGATTTCCACGCTATGGGCGCTTGAGCTATATAATTACACGTCACAGTATCGATATTCACAGTAACCGAGAACCATTATAGCATGGAAAAAGATTTTTGCAATCTGCTGATTATCAGAATTCATAAAAATCAATTACCATAATAGTTATTAGCGGACCTCTACCGGTTGAGAAAGGTAGTAAATGGCCAATTCCACCTCTTCTTGATATACGTGGTACGACCAGAAAGTAAATTCCATTTGTATTTCTTGCCGATGTACCACTGTAATCGTAGTTTGGAGCATGCCGGGTAGTTGCTCTGAGTCAAGGAGAAGGAGAGGATGCCATTTTGAGAGCACTATTTGTTGCTTGCGCTTCATAGTGCTTGGTTAGAATGGCAAAGTTAATTGAAAATCCCGCCGCTTGTGAGATTAGATCTGTAATCCGTTTTCTAAATGAGAAGAACACTAAACCAGTGGAAATTAATCAACAAATTTGCGAGGTTTACTGAGAAAATGAGATGAGTTATTCAATGGTAAGGATATGGGTCCGACAGTTCAATGAAGGACATGATCAAGTGCACGATGACGAACGAAGTGGGTGTCCATCTTTGGTTAATGAAAAATTGGCTCGTACAGTTGAAGAAATCGTAAAAGAAAACCGTAGGTTTACAATATCTGATCTTTCTACGAAATTACGTAAATTTCAAGCTCACTTCTTCATGATTTTGTTTCTGAAAAACTGAATTTTCGAAAAGTGTATGACGAGAATGGAATATTTTTTTGATTCATCTCAATGCATTAGACCTCGCACTGCGAACAAGACACGACAACTCTTTAAACAGAACTTTGGCTGGAGCTAGTTTGACCACCCTTTGTACAGCCCTGACCTCGCCCCTTGCGACTTCCATTTCTTTTTGTACCTGAAAATGTTCCTTGGTGATAAAAAATTCAACAATAATGACGAGCTCAAAGAGCATGTTATCACATCGTTGACAGCACAGGTGGCAACCTTTTATGAGGAAGGCATACACAGAAACTTGAACCAAGCTATGACAAGTGCCTACAAAATGGTGGGAGCTACGTTGAAGATTTGTCGCTTTTTTGCAATAAATAGTTTTTCTGTATCCCTACTTGTTTTGTTTTTATTACCAAACGGAACTGACTTTCTCGACGTGCCCTATTATTCGAGCTTCTCCTTCGAAAAAGTAAATAAATAAAGAAAATATCAAAATATCAACTATCGATACATTGTCTCCATATTTCGTTCTGCACACCTGGTTTCATCCCATCTGAATTGCTTATCATTTGCCTCCCTTTGATTATTTCTGCGGAATTCAATTATCTCAATATCGGCCTTCGGTGAACCATCACCTTCAATGACGCCCACCTTTCCTGCTGTATCCTCGGTGCTCTCGGCATAACACACATGTAGGGAACAAGAATCAAATAATAAACTCTGATACCAGCGCAGTTCAAACATGGAGCCTTGTGAAGGACATTCAACCGCTGCTTCACAATGGCATCCAATGTAGCAGTGGTGGAAGTTGATTTTCAGTGAATGAAACTATTTGGGCTATATTGCACCGCCTATCCAAACCATAGACCTAAGGCATAAGCAGCTATCAGCCGTAATTTTTCCATCTTTTGCCAAAGCTTATTCCCCAAATAACTGTCTTCCACCCCACTCTAAATTACTTGATAGATTAATAATAATTTTTACAATAGCCTCCGCAATCTCTCCATCCATTGTGACCTATCAGGTTCCTCACCTGCTGCCTTTTGCATGGTCCTAATATCCTATTATATCCTAGACACAACAAATGAACAACCTCACCCACTAACAATCAGTAGTGGGAATAAACGAATTAAGGATGAGACGAAACCCGCATATTTAGAAAGTGAGGTAATCCATGATGGAAAGAGTCTGCGAGATATCAAAACTCGGTTATAGCAGGCCAACAACGCTTTCATTGCGAATAAAACGAATTTGCCAGCTATACCATAAGCCTAGATAGTAGAATAAGACTAATGAGCACATACCGATGGAGTATTGCGCTATGTGGATGTGGTACCTTGACTGTGAGTAAACAAGAAAGGAATACATAGTTAGTATTAAGGGCACTGTTCCTATAGTTTTTTATACATGTTTTTATGTTATTATATGTTTATTATGTTTATGTTATTATATTATATGTTAGTTATATATGTTTTTATCTTTTTTTAAATAGTGTAGTTTAGAACAGCATATAAATACTAATCCTTTTTTATGCATGATATGTAGTGCATGTTTGGTGAGAGTTCACCCCCTGCCACACACCTTTATGGTGGCTTGCAGGGTATTAAGCAGATGTATGCGAAAATAATGAAGATTAGCTGGGGAGTTACAATTGAGGAGGTATTTAAAAGAATGGACGAGGGAAAATCCAAACGAGATGCGAAATTCCCGTCGCACAGTGGTCGCATTCTGCTGAAAACTTTAAAAAGAAGACGGGACAACTTAATCGGCCACATCTTAAGATACGATGGCCTGATGAAGACTATCGTCGAAGGAAAAGTGAACGGGAAGGCAGGCAGGAAAAGGCAGGCCTCGTATGAGTTACATAGAACAGGTCGTAAAGTACGTGAAAGAGAGGAACTACGTTAATATGAAGAGGTTGGCCGATAGAAGAATCGAGTGGAGGACTGCGTCAAATCAATCCTAGGATTGTTGACCCTTGATGATGACAGTGGTCGCAAATCGAAAAACCTGACAGGTCCGAAATTACCTTTTTGTTTAGATATAATCTTGAAACTTCACACAAATGCTTCAAAACACTTATGATTAAGTAATGGTACGTCATTTGGCATGACTCCCACACGTCAGGTAGATAAAGAGGCTCAAATATGACCAAATGTTTCTCCGAATATCTTCCAAGTTAAGTTAATGGTAAAGTTACAGAAGGAATTTTATGGAATGCAAAATAAAAACATACTTTAAAAAATGATTTGCTATTACTTTGTTTGAATCATTTTGTTTCATTGGTTTGAAAGATTTTAAAAACATATGTGCTCAATTACGATAAAAAATGTCGGACGCTGTTTTCAGACGAAATTTCTCATAAAGAAGATGAAGTCAAGAGTTTTCGGGAGAGACCTGTCAAGTGTCTTACATCCGAGCTTGAAGACTCATAAAAACATGACTGAAGAGGAATTAAAAATCCTTTTGCGATACCGAAAAATACACATGATTTTCTGACCTCACGTCCAGGATCAATTTCCGCGCGCCGGGGCTGGAAATGCCGCGACTCGCTTGTATTGTCCAAGTGACATGGATCCTAAAGTTTCCAGCTATACGTACTATCACTACCTCCATTGACTCTATATTGACGAAATCAAGAGAATGTTGAAGCGTGCGAGCGGATAAGTTTTACGCGTAATCGCGTTCGTAAGTAATGCGTAAATCACCTATTAGAGTTCCAGAGACTCACGGAAAAAAGGCTCCGCAGTAGTTAAACAGCGAAGAAGAAAATCAAAAAAGGCACAAGAACACGTCTACTGTTCTTGTTGGCACCGCTTATTGCCCACAAAAGCTAAATTATCTTTCCACAGACTTAAATTTTAACGCGAAATTGCAAGGTTTGATCCTTGAATGTATCCGAAGATAGACAACTTAGGTTATCGGATAACAACAAAGAGAATAGATTATATTCTCAAACCACTACTACAGTACATATGGCGGTCCTTTACAATACATACAATTAGAAAATCGCCATAAGTAAGTTATTGGGCCCACAGCGTATGATAATACTCACCGCGTCACGATATTCCCATTGGCAGGTACGCAAGGCTGGACTACGCCGCGCGATCAAAAAATCGCTTTTCAACGTATTCACAAGCTGAAGCTTCAGTTAATATTTTGATATGAGTTACTTATGAAACTTTTGTGAACGTATTTACTATTTTTTACCCAAGAGAAAAAACCAGTGGAAAATAGGATCCGTCATACACAACCACAAGATTTCAAATGCCAATACGTTTCTCTCATAAATGTAAAATTTTCTCCCATTTGTTCCTAAGATAAACCGTTAAGAAAAATAAAATGTCCACTACGTGCAAACTTCGAAATATTAAAATCCGAAATTTCGATCCGATAATTAAAATGTGTTCTCAAATGCCCCATTCATTTGAGCCAACCAAAATTAATCCTTGGCTGAATCTACTACCTTTAGAGTAATACCTAACGCTCGGGTGAATTTGATGAGTGATTTCATTCTCTACACTAAATGTAACCTTTCAACAAGTTCAAACTTTGAAAAATAGGTTTGACATTTACTTCTTGATGGCTCTGAAGCCCAGTAACTCAAGTATCAGTATTATTACCGAAGTGCCTTCGGTTCCGACCTTCTCTCCCTAGAAAGCAGTGGAACGGGTTCAAATGAGCGAGAGAAAGAGAGACCCCAGGATGTGTCTAGCTACACACGAGCTGTGTAATTTTCTGGAAACTAGATCTTTCTAGGAGGCCACTTGAGGGCACAGGGACAAGCAACTCTTACCCTTATGCGTAAATTTCACAAAATGCTGGCCCTTCGATAGTACATGGCAGGCTCTATCCTAACTAACCAGAAAAACTTTTGTGTTGATCGCTACGATCTTTAGCTTTTGAGCTTCAAAATTGTGAATGGTACACATTAGCCGTATCCGAAAACCAAACATGCTTCGGCAAAGCATTCTTGGTGATGACGTATTGCTGACGTACAATGAAGCATGCTTGGGATAGAATACTTCATATTCGGACGTTCTACGGTAAGGAGCGACGTTAAGCAGTAGTGGCAACATAAAAAACCACTATGTATGGTGAAACACGATAGAGGGCAACATCTATCAAATGTTTAGATCGGAAGAAAAAGAGCGATTATATGTATATTAACCTTTTAATTAATATGTATATTAATAATTATGTAACTGTAATATACGAAGTAAAAAAATAGATACTACACACATTTATAAGTAGCCAACGGCTCCGCCATCTTTTGTCATTCTCGTCAACAATGCTTCGAAGCCAACATGGAAGCGTGCTTCTGTGCTTTGGCTTCGTAGCATGCTTCCCCCAGAGTGCTTCGCGTTCGGAAATACATCGGGTGTTTCCGACGTTACCCCCTCCACTTGCAAGCAAGTATTGTAGTATGCTTAGCGCTAGAAGCACACGTTTCGGACAGGGATTCTAAAGGCTAAATCAATGAGCTAATTCCATCTCCGTCAAGTAGAGGAAATCCTCGTTGCGAGGTCGACTGACCCTCGGCACCGCAGCGCTCACCAGAAGATGCACAGGAGGACAGCGATGAGGTGCGTGCGGCTCGAGGGCTCGTGGTCGACGCGGGTGTGCACCACGGCGTGGCAGCTGGGGCACGTGACGCAGGCGGACGAGGGTCCCAGGCGGGTCACGCCTACAGTGAGCAGGCGGTCGGCGAGACAAGAGAGAAATTAATTAGCAACATTTAAACAGTAAATAAATCCTTTGTTGTGCAAAGGGTAATAGGGTAGATTCCTATTTTTTATTAACTTGATCAAAATTTTATAACCCTATGAGCCGTTATTTGAAGTCGTTTGATTTGAGATTACAATAAATTATTCTTAATAATTAATTAAGAAGTAAAAATTTTTAACTTCACGAAAAAGAACGGCACGAACTTTCGCCAAGAAGTTCAGCCGGCCTTTGCGGTAGCAGAAGACTTCTGCTGGCTGGGAGTTTAGGTTAGTAAATGGATTTTAATTGCATGTTTAAAGAAGGAGACTTTCCGATCACTGAGAATGTCCATTTGTGAACAATAATACAAGTTTACCACGTTAGGGACTACAGGTGTACCAGCTTAGGGACTATGAAATACTATTGTAACTTCAGTTCATAAAATCTTCCAATGCGCTCTATGTAAATTGTGTACATACATGCGATGTCACCAACATGGAGTAGTCCCGGTCATTTTGGGCTTTCTCAACTTAATTTCTAATAAACATTTAACTATCTTGGAAAATGGTAGTTTTTTAATCTTCTAGTTCTTAATGCATATTATTTGCGTATAATGAATGAAAACTATTGCCGTTAGATGAGATCCGCCATTTATTAAGGAAAAAATTTACCGCGAAGGTATATTCATCATAATACTTCTCCTAGATGCATTAAACAAAAATATACCTACTGCTGTAAAATTTGCTCTAAATTCAAAACTTTTTTTTCATACTTTGTTTTAAAAATATTTGATTGCCAATTATGGTAAAAGAAATACGATAAAAAACTTTTGCATATTATTAATCAAGCATGCAGACTTTGAGATAAATTCTTCCTGTCGAAACTGAAAGACGTTCACCTTTCCCCAACGAATATTTAATAACGAAATGTCATCATAGGCAAGCTTATTGAATTTCGTAATCACGGCACGTCACAGCCCCAATAACCTCCAACTGTTACTTGCGCAAATAGGGTCTCTGACACCAAAACCTCGGTAATGTTGACGCTCAACAAGTTCGAGCCCCTCCGCAACAATGGACGCCCTTGAAAGAATAAGGACGCTGTCGCGCCCCTGGACTACATATGTCTTGGATCGTGGGAAGTACGTCTGTTGGAGAGAGGTGAGCAGGAGTACCAGCAGTCCACCTCATCTCCCAAGAAATCAACTTCATAACTAGGGAGAAATTATGAAATTGGGAGAATGCTTGGCAAGAAAAGGAAAAAAAATGTATCTACGGATGCTTTGGCTATCATACCATAATTTATTATTATTTTTCCGTGCATAATAATAATAGGAAAAAATATTTTACTGTCTTTTGTCGCACAATTCTGTGTCTCAGCTTCTCAGGAAAAAATACTTCGCGCCGTGAGTACCTAGCACATATGGCGGTTAAACTCGAATATGAGAGGCCGAGATCAGGTAGTCGAAGGGTGGGTGGGTCTGAACCTCGCGAGGGACCTAATCCGCGACCATTTTCCCAGCTCAGAGACCCAAAGCCGGCCGCTCTTCTCGACCCACACAGCGGGAGGCTCCCTCGCCAAAACCAACCGTGCTCACTACAATTTTAACTTTAACAACTACGTCATATAACAACAAATTAATATTTTCATCGTACTCCCGATAATTGTACGAGTAAGTGCATCTTTTAATCGTGGTCCTACGATGAAAATTAACAATTTTGCGAACATTGCTAAAAACGTGGTCATCAACAGCGGGAAATTTGGCAACAACGCAGCGATCCCCACATATTCGAGTTTTACCCATATGGCTAATGATTCATTTAATGCTATAAGCTTTTCAATATAGGCCAAAAAAGATTAAAGCTTCCTTCCAAAGACGGACTGAAGATAAAAAATTGACAAATCTTCAAGTTACTTCGAAAAGGATTCTTAACGTTAATTCTTACAACCATATTTTGGCAGCCATTATAATTAAGTATTAGAAGAGAACAATGAATGGTAATACATCAAGAAATAAGTATAAATGAATATTTAGTACTCAAATAGTGTGAATGTTGAGAGAAACGTAAATATTCCCATTGGCTTGGCAACCTATAGAAATTGACATCACAATAAATACATTAAGAGTCTAGTGAGTCAGAGTAGAATGTGAAAGCAAAGGGCAAACAGTAAACGTTCGCATTTTGGAGATCTTGATTGCCGCATAGGGTGACGGAGGGGTTCATCTGGAACTGGTTTACGGTAACTGCTCCTTTGTCCTTCTTCTAGTAGCCTTTTGGCACTTTCTCTGGCAACTTTTCTCCCCACTATGAGGGAGCTTGAAAGGGATGGGATTGCGAATAATTTTGTATTTGCTCCAGGAGAAGTTGAGGTAGCTCCAAATTATTGCGATCTTAGGCAGAAGTGATTGAGCCCGAATCACACGATCATTTTTCTCGTCCCTTTAAAGGGATAATTTAAGCTATAGCTTCCAGGGACCGCAAAAATGATAGCTCAAGCTATCATTTCGCCGCTCACACGATCATTTTTACCGTCCCCTCTCGTATCATTTCAGTTTACGAGATACGGTAAACAACTTCGTAACTATGGATGATTTACATCGTCGTCGACTGCTTTTGGCTGCAGCCAAACGTTTATTACGCTCTGATTGGTTAAATGACAGGCCCGAGGGACGGAAAAAGGACGTGCTCAAATGACGAAAAAAGGGATAGCGATCTCTATCATTGCCGCTATCCGTGAGGTCAGACGATCATTTTTAAGCTATCATTTGAGCTATCATTTGAGCTATCCCTGAAAAGGGAGGTAAAAAATGATCGTGTGATTCAGGCTTTAGACTAATTTTCATCATAAATGTTATGTGAGACAAAAATAGGTATTTTGCGGTATTTTGATACAGGGAAGTGGATTTTTGCTTATCATAGCGTCGAGTCCTTCCCTACCAAAAAAAAAATATCGTCCCATGATTATAGCCGGAATGATTTATCTCGGAGCCGCTCTTGATATACTCACCGGGTATTTGCACGACAGTGATGGTGGTGGGAGGCGGAGGCACGGACGCCGGTTGATTGGGGTAGGGGGGGTTCTGGAAGCCGTAGGGTTGAGGCCCGGGGGGGCCCGACGGGGAGTACGGCGGCGGCGCCTTCGGGTAGTCCGACTCTCCTGGCGAAAGTGAAAGAGACCAGAAGAAATTAGTGGAGAAGACGGCACCCTCCTCGTCCCGTCCGTGTTAGTGTCCAGGAAACTAAAATCTTTACCGTGCCATGATGGTGGCTGCAACTAGAGACTGAAATTCCATGTGACAGTCACAATTAAATTGTCCACTTTTTAAATATTTCCACCTGTGTCAACCTGTCCTAAATTTTACATGACTTCCGAAATTTCAAGAACAGAAAAAGAAGGAAAATGTGAGCATTAAAATAAATTTTTATTAATTACTTTCTGCTAAATGCACCTAGGCAATGATAGTGAAACTAATATACCACGAAACGCCTAATTTAACATCAGTAATAGCAGCTAAAGCATGGGGACGTTGAAGTATATATTTAAAGACAGTGAAATTTTACCAAATTTTATCATTAATTTTCTAAAAAACTGTCCACTAGAATTTATAACAATACAATTTCAACTTCTCAAGTTTTTGTTTTCCGAGTTTTACGTTGGTTCTGGCTTATTTTTTCATACTCCATTCCAATACCTTCGTTTTTTTATCGATCTTCCGATGCTTATTGGCCATCGTCCTTTCCATATTTCCAAGTGTCCTTCTTAAATCCCTTTCTTAAATGCCCTTCTTAAATCCATTGATGTTAAGTCGTTGGTGTATTGCAGCAAGCTGATTTTTCCCCGAACTGATTTGGATATTCGATACCTACCAAGGACTTTTCCTTGACTTTCTGGATGGCTTTCTCGATGAAGACATTGAATAGTGTGAGGGAACGTGCACAACCTTCACTCCTTCCTTTATTCTTGCTTCTCCACTGCCGGGTTCTGATTTGATCACCGCTACATGGATTTATTCTTCGGGCATTGTGTGATACTCCTATTTTCTTCATAATCCTCAACATTAAGTTCCAATTCACATCGTCAAATGCCTTCTCCAAATCTACAAACATAACAAACGTCGGTAGTTCTTTCGTTATAAATAGCGTGAGGGCCAAAATCGCTTCTCTCGTAACCATGTTTGTTCTGAACCCAAATTGTTCCTCATCCAGGAACTCCTCAGCCTTTTGTTCTATTCTGGTATAGATTATTCTCTTCAATATTTTCGAAACCTGTGTCGTCAGGCCTATTGTCGTAAAAAGTTAGCAGTTCTCCGTCCTCTTCTTTTTGGGAATAGGGATGATGATGTTCTCCTCAAAGTCCGTGGCATCCATGTCGCAGATGTTTAGGTACACCTGGGTGAATGCCTTCTCTGCTTCCTTTTTTTTCAATTTCGGCAGGAACATTATCTATTTCAGAATCCTTATTTATCCGTAGCTCCCTTACAGCTCCGTCAAATTCCGATCTAAGATTGTCGCTCCCAAATCATCCTTATCGACTTCATTTTCCCGATCGTCTTACATTACGGACGTTATGCAATGGCAATGACATGGGGAGAGCATTATTCATAGCAATATGTTTATTATTATAGTGCTTGTACAATAATGCTATCTTCCGTTACAAGACGATTAAAACTCTGTAACTTTATCAACCAAAACAATGCCATGTTTACCACGATGTTCAGCGGATGTTAAAAAACGACTAATGACAATCTAATGCGAACTTTTGCCGTGAAAATTCCCTCCATTTTCTAGTAATATGCCCTTAAGTGTGAATGTGTTTTAGCTTGAGATCTGCCAGCAGAGAGACAGCATCGGACCGACCTACAAAAGAGATACCATGGCCTTATCATTAGATAACTAATACTAGGAAAGCGATGCTTTCACCGCCACTTCAGTAGAAACAAATCAGTCTGGCCATATATCTCTGGCAAGCCATGATATCACCCTGACCACGTTATCACCGATTAGATAAAGTGCCCCAGCTCCTATATGAGTAAAATTGAAGCTCAGGAATGAGGTCTGTCGGAAAGTCTCTTGCTGCCTCGGTTCGTCGGTTTGCCCTCTTCGGTCCGAAGTTTTAACAAGGATATGAAGAAATCAGAGCATAAATACCGCTATTTTATCACCATTTGTCTTCTACGGCGAGTTGTAAAACCTTGAGGTGGAATCGTCTACCAAAGCTGATGACACCGTATAAAGTCAGCGGGTGCTTTGAATGGATAATTGAAATAATGAAGTGATATGATACCTTTTGGAATCACAAGCCCAGAAGGGTTAAGCACTTTCTTAAATGCCCTAATAGTCTACACGGGATATACTGCTGCTCTATGGTGAACAACATTGCTGCTAATTCCAAACCCACTTCAGAGTCATTCAGCCATGATATCCTGATCCTACACTCTCTTACTTCTATTGGAAAACTATAATCATCACGAAGATCATGGTTGTTGTGTGGATACTTTAGATTCAATATCATATGGTGTCTGACATATTTTGAATATAGTAATGTAACTAACATCAGAAATTCACTCTACTTCCCATTCTCCTTCATCCAATTAGGAAATTAGTTGTTCATCTCAGCCTTTAGTCAATTTTTGACTTTTAACTGTGCTTTTTATTACTTGTAAAACGCATCATTAAATAGTAGACAGAAGAAGGAATTAAGCGAATTTTCATGGAAATCTTGGGGAATTCATGTTTCGGCCGACGAGTGTGATTCTAGAACAAAATTATCTTCGTCAGCCGAATAATCGCTGTACTTAATATAATTTCCCACCACTTTGTATTTTTTCGTAGGTCCCTGAGGTAGGAAAATCTGTGTTCGAGATAAGATTCTAACCAGCGACTCTTTGATTACCAAGCATCAGCTTGATTTTGAGGATTTTCAGGGAAAATTGAAGGAGTCCGATTTATTGAAAGGTGATCAAATTTGACCCCATCTAAATTATTAACGCGTGAAACCCAGGAAAAATGGCATATGAAACCAAATCAATGGAAAATTACCATGCGAAGTACCAAAGTCTAGGCTAGAAAAAAAAACACTTTTGGCCAGATTTTTCCAGTTGAGCTCACAGTACGCCGGTTTGAAATCTTTGATTATCTTGCTGTAGTGGAAGCTAAGTAAATGCCTCAGGAATATTTACATCGAGGTGAGGTCCTTAATGGGACAAATACACTTCTCTTATGACAGACAGACCGCAACCTGGTGCATGTCCGGATGGAGTTGCAACGTAGATTTCAAATAACATCCATCGATTTCAAATGATACTTGAAGTCACTAGAGCAAAAATAGATTATTCTGGAACATTACCTTCATAACGAACTCTTTGAAAATGCCTGGAAAAGTGCTGTTCCCGAGATGAAGAAATATCGGCTCAAAATTGAAAAAAAACACGACAAATACTAGGAGAGAGCAAGCCGTTTGAGGGCTTTTGTTTTCCTGTGAGGAAGCAGTGTTAGAAATAAAACAAAAATTATATGAACATTTTCTAAAGCATATTAGGTAGGTGTATAACATTTACTGCCTACAGGATTCCGCAGCAACTCAGGGTCAGTTCCATACTAGTTCAACTTAATCGGAAATAAAGCATAGAAGTAGGTATGAAAAACTGGAGAAGCCTTCTAAAATGCAAAACTGGTAAAGGTAGATGACATGGAATAGTGGTAGGAAATAGGAATGACAGAGAAAGGACGCCTGATTGGAAAGGATCATGTGGTGCTACCGAGGACAGAAACTATTGAATCAGACAATGGTCGTCTGGTAAGTAAGGAAAGCTTGGCCATTATCATCATTGCCTTTCAACCAGTGCTCAGAAGAGATTTTTTCGGGGAGGGATGATAGGGGACAATGAAATTAGAGAGGGAATTAATACGTTCGGTAATTCAGTTCAGAAACATACATCATTTAAGTTTCTGAATAATCAAGTATTAATTAACTCGGTAATGCATTAAAGAAAGGGCTAAAAATAGATATAATGGGAAGCATCTTAGGTGTGAATTAAAAAAAATATGACGATGAGATTCTGAGCAAGAAGGAAGGCTAAAGACTGACGTGAAGTAGGCTCAGCGAAAGCTCGGGAAAATTAAGCAGTTACGAAGATGGGTGAATTTAGAATGATAATGGATAAAGTGGGGAGGCTTAAATATTTTGACAGCTCTCTACGCGGCAGCCTATCTGGTTTTTGCGATTGAATTAACTGTTATCTCTCATCTTTGACTTCCCGGAATATACCCACCACTGGAAGAAATGTTCCGCTTCCAAAGTCTTCACCTTTCATTGGTTCATTTTAAATAGCAACATACGACCTCATAGCATATCCCACCCGAGTTTTTCTAAGTACTGCTAATATCCTTAGTATTGTTTTTGTGACAGTAAAGCCTTTCAAGGGAGGATTATAGATAGAGAACACGTCGTACCTATGGACTGGAAAGCAGCCGATGTAACACCCATTTTTAAAATCGGTGATAGGGAGCAGCCATCTAACTACAGACCTATATCTCTCACATCCATTTCATGCAAGGTCCTAGAACATATAATTGTCAGTTCAGTCATGGGGCACCTAGATAGCCAGAATTTATTGTCCAATGTTCAGCATGGCTTCCGGAAGAGTAGATCATGTGAAACTCAACTTTCTCTCTATTCCCACGATATTTTAGCTTCTGGCGAAAATAATATTCCAGTGGATGCTATATTTCTCGATTTCAAGAAAGATTTTGACAAGGCGTCTCATAGCAAACTAATTGTGAAATCAGAATCTTATGGGTTATACACTACATCATGGATAAATGATTTTCTATATGATAGTAGAAGCAAATTTTCCGATACGAAAACAAGGTACCCACGAAATTCATCTAGCCTTTCACTCCCGCGTGCCAACGTCACCCTGCGATCGTGAAAAGTCTATATCATTTCCGCATTCCTTCCCTCAGCCGTAATCGCTTCATTAATTACGGTGCAAGATCGTTCCCAACGCAATATATCCCCCCTCCCTAACCATTTTATAGACACTATAAAAGAGTGGTTAAATCATAGCTAAAACATCAGCTATCAGCCAATCAAAGCTCGGAATATACTCCAGACCTACTGAACGGATCCCGCTGCTGTGGAACTCCTCTGTGATCGCTGATTAACCCCCTTTTCGTGATTTAATTAAAACACGGTGCTAAAGGCAATCAGTCGCTAACGAGGATGTCTCCCTTACTCTCCGTGAAAGCTGAGCTTGGTGGGAAGCGTCGACTCGTCGTGTGCTAATTGAAGGATAAAGTGAGCAACATGTAACAATCAGGAGAAGCTTTTTTACTTAGCGAGAGTATTTGAAGACGACGCAGAGGAAAAAATTACCAGTTCCATACCAACTATCGAAACAGTAACTTCGAAAGAGTGAGAATGATGAGTTGGACACCTCGTTCAAGACGATGAATAAACGAGTGATGATTTTAGATCATACGAATATGATTTTAGACGAGGCATATTCGAAATTTACAAATTAGAATCAAATTTAATTTAATTACATTGATAGCAACTGTCTGCTCGCTAATGTTGCCAATCAGTTTCTCCCGAATTTTGTTTAAAAATGTCACTACATATTCTTTTCCCTCCTCTTTGCAATATCTGACACAACAATAGACATCACAGAAAATAGTTTTTGATAAGGATTCGATTGATGATATGGAAGCCTATACACGCATGAGAGACTAGATGAAAAACTATTTTCTGTGATGTCTATTGTAGTCTCTCATGCATGCATAGGCATGCGTGTATAGGTACTATATATCATCAATCGAATCCTTATCAAAAACTATTTTCTGTGATGTCTATTGTCGTCTATTGCCAACTCATCATTCTCACTCTTTCGAAGATACTTTTTCGATAGTTTGTATAGAAATGGTAACTTTTTCTTCTGCGTAGTCTTCAAATACTCTCGCTAAGTAAAAAAGCTTTAAGGAATTAAGTAAAGTAAGTAAAAAAGTATTTAATTTACGTTCTTTTACTTTAAGTAAAAAATATTCTAGTTAACATGGCAAAGAAATTGGCCAGATATCACCTAAAGATTCATAAACAGAAACCAATGAAGTAAAAGAGAAGATACTAAGGCCAGTGTTAAACCCTGAAAACGAAAGATAAAAGAGGTGAGTACTAACTGGGAAGATGAATACCTAGCGATGGGGAAGCAAGAAGGATGAAGTAATGCGATAGGGACATTTTACTGGAGGGAGAATCTCCTTTGAGGCGAAAATACCAGCGTGGAAGAACGGACGATGACAGCAACAGAGGAGTCAAGGCCAAAATGTGGCACTGCAGAAGAATGATGAACATAAAATGGATAAAACGAGCAGAAAACGAAAAGGTCCTGAAAATAATGGGAGAAAATAAACGTCATCTGTAGGGTTAAGAGGAAGACTGGGCAATTTAATGGGCTTGCGACATGATGGCCAGATGAAGTCAATTGTCGATGCACAATTGAATGGCAAAGGAAGGCCTCGATTGTATGTCGATGAGTATGCCAATGATAAGAACTATGTAAATTAACAGGTTTCCTGATAGGAGAATCGAGTGGAGAGCTGCATCAAACTAATCTAAGGATTATTGACAGACGATGATCCAATTCAACTTGCATATAAAGTATCTTAACATGCATTACTGTTATTTATGAAAAGCCATCATCCTCTGAATACCACACGCATACTAATACATCTCATGGGTGTTTTCAAGTCTGTTTCTGCACTAATAGGCACTTCAGACCGGGAGGAAAGGTATAAGGATAGGAATGGAAGGGATGAGGGTAATCGCATACTAATACATATAGGGCATTTCGTGACAGTCATGAAAAAATTAAATGATTTATATATGATGACGATGTAGTCCGAAACATTTTCAGAGCGTGACGCATTTCGAAACGTTGGCTATTTACTAAGCCCCTTACCCAGTGGAACACCCGCGATACATTTGTACAATAGTTTACATTTACTCTCATATATCGGTGTAAAAACAGAGGAAAATATGCGTTACCTTTCCAATTTTCATCCAGGTGCCCCCTATCAAATGTAACAGTACTTATTCTAATTTAATGGAAACGCTTAAGGTGCTTGAACTCATGGGAAATTGTACTAATAACGGCAATAGATGAAATTACGAAAAAATCGACTATATTTCCAGAGAATGTTATGATAAGGGCGATAAGATAAAATTGATAATGGGCATGGAGGTGAAGATACAGTTAGAGAAATGGATAGCAAGATGTGGAGGTTAGTCACTCAAATTTACTGTGATAAAACTGTGATCCCAATCATTATGTATCCGCAAATCAAAGTACCTGCATTCGCAAATGTGAGAAAAACGTCATTCTTCGGGTCCATGGACAACGTGTGACCAACTTTTATCAAACACAATAACCCATTTACGGGTAAAAAGAGCTATTTCGGACCAGACATAATTATTATATTAGATTTATAAAAGGCAACTTTTTGAGTTTACAAGTGCGGTAAGACACGGCCACGAAAGAAAAGCTCTCATAAATAGTCTCTACGTCATGCATGCATGACGTAGAAGCGGTGACGTTACGAAGCTTTTACATCTGCGTCAACCGAGTTTTCCACCTCAAGGCATGCATTATTGTACATATTGAACATTATAAGCAATTGAAGTTAAAAGCCGCAGCGTAATACGCTAGATTCGACCAGATAAATAAGATTAGAGAGATAAATTGTCGAACTGATAGAGTAAAACTGATTTTTTCCCCTTACTATAAGAAAACACAATATGCACTTGATTAATTGCTTGAGAGGTGATACTATATACTTTACCATTCAAAATGAGAATGCTTCTGTCACTATGAATTTCACATTGTATATCTCCTCCGTATTGTATTTGATTACCCCATTGTAAATTCCTCGAACAATAAGAGAACAGAATAGGCAGCATACCAAAGGGATAGGAAGGGGAAATATTTTAGAGTAGTCTATTGTGCATGATTCATGTATTGACAACCAATAATCCCTTTATTACTATGTAGATACTAACCATGTTGCTGCATGTGACTCCGTTATCTAGCTTGTTTTCATGCATTAGCCTAGTTACATGTCACTAGTGTATGTTTGGTGATCTTCATCCCCTACCACACACCCTCGCGGTGGCTTGCAAGGTATCGCGTAGATGTAGATGTGAAGTGGGAAAATTACGATTTATCAATAACTCGATACAAAAGCTCCACTGGTTTCAGATTAGTCATTGCAAAGGCAGTGATGTAAAAACTGCTTAACGATAATTCAACGAATAGATAACAGTCCAATGTATCAAATATTTTACATGCACTGAAATATAATAGCCAAAATAAAATCACGATACGTTAATTGCCCATAATAAATAACCCATACGTGCTATAAGTAATTGACCTCACTCACCTCCGACGTTCATGCTGCGAATTAGTGCACGCGAGACGACTCACGATCAGTCTTCAGTCGCTTAAAGGTTTCGTCCCCGTCGTATAAAACGCCACCGATCGCCAACGATGCTGGAGTACCTCTATGGCCGGAGGCGGACAAACACCACTTGCGAAGGGAGCGTGACTGTGAGTGGAGATAAGAGAAGGCTGGGATTGTTTCCTCGAATGGGGAGACGCATGAGTGACGCAACATTGGCGTGCGTCGGTGTGACGTATAATTCTGCGTGAGTGGGAAGGGCGGGGTAGAGCCTTGCGATAATTTTCCTCTGTTAGTAGCCAAGTTATAAAGCTTGTTTGAACGAAATTTGTTTTGGCTCCATTGCCAATGCCAAGGAGTCAATTTTCCCATGGAAATGTTCAGCGCAAAGTGAACGCTGTTTGTCCCGCAGGCACTGACCCTATACCTGGTACAAGAGGGAAACTTGAGCCTGACCTGAATGAATGGTCTACTTGTGGAGGAGAGGGAAGAACTAGATGAGTAGCATATACGTAGTATCCCATGGAAAGAATTCTATGTTTGTAGACGGCTACGCCCTCTTTCCTCCGCATTTTCAGCCAAGGAATGGGAAATGAATTAATTCCATCATAATATGTTCTACGCGTGTGAAAACTTTATTGAAACATGAAAATTAAGAATACAGGATGAATTATTGCTTTGATTACGAAAGTTTCGTTGCATTGTAAAATGCAAACACATATTGATTGCTGCATTCTCGACGAGTCAATCATCACATATGACTCTTTTCAGGGAGTAGTGAGATACACGTTAAATTTTCCCTGAATACTGAAAAAAATTTTAAATTGAAAAGAAAGATTTACCATTTTAGTAAAGCAGATTTTAACGGATTTAGGCGTGACTTACAGACTTATTTTGAAAAATTCTAGAACATCAGCAAAAATAGTGATACCTACACACAATACATGAAAAGAGTTTCTCCAAATTACGCAGTCACTTGTCAACAGATATATACCTCATGAGTATAAGAGTGAGAATAGGGAACCAAGATGGTACAACGCGGAGGTTACAAAATGTTCTGATGAAATTCCAGCTCGTGTGCATAAAGAATTAGCTTTCGAAATGGCTCCGTATCTTAGAGTAATGTTTGACTTAAATCCTTCGAAGAGCACGCGGTTCCCAAAAGGTGCGTTTACCCTGGCGACTGGTTTAGGACTGGAAGATAGCAACCATGACTCCAATTTTTAAAAGCGGCGATAGGGAACATCCATGCAATTATAGACCAATATCATTAATGTCACTATCATGTAAAATTATAGAGCATTTAATAGTTACATCAATAATGGGACACCTCGTTAACCAGGATTTATTTATAACAAACCAGCATGGGCTCAGAAAGGGACGGTCTTGCGAAACTCAATTAGGTCTTTTTGTTCATGATATTTTAGGTTCCCGAGAAGGTAACGTACAGGCAGACGCAGCGTTTCTTGACTTTAGAAAATCGTTTGACAAGGTTCCCACTGTAAATTACGCGCGAATTTTGCATCATACGGGATAGACAATAATATAGTAGGCTGGATAGAAGATTTCTTACATGAACGCGTTCAAATGGTGGTATTAGATGGTGTCAGCTCAGGCGAAGTAAAATTTACATCGGATGTTCCCCAGGGAAGCGTGATAGGCCCAATTTTATTTCTTCTCTATAGTATACTTAATGACTTGAATACAGTAGTTTAAAATAGCAAGCTCCGTTAATTGCTGATGATGCAGTTGTGTATAAGGAAATGAGAAATGAAGAGGACAGCCAGTCTTTAGCTAAGGATTTAGATGCGATTGATGATTGGTGTGGTAGTTGGCAGCTAGAATTAAATTTGAAGAAATGCGCGATAATGAACTTTTGGAAAAAGAATAGTTTTCCCCGAAATATTTATTGCATCAAAGAAAAAAATATCTAACGTAGAATCTATTAAATACTTAGGCGTCACCATCACTGAAGACATGTCATGGGGTAAACACATCATGGAAATAACTAGTGTAGCAAACCGTAGATTAGGATTCGTAAAAAGGCTTCTAAACAAATGCGATGAGAGAGTACGAGAAAGAAGCTATTTTGCACTTGTCAGGCCTCATTTAGAATATGCCGCTAGTATATGGGATCCGTACGAGGAAGGTATGGAAAAAGAATTAGAGCGTGTCCAAAGGAGATCCGCTAGATTTGTCAAAGGCCACCTCGAAGTTGTACAAGAAATCAGCTACTTTTCCCTTGTTAGACCTCATTTGGATTATGCTGCCAGTGCATGGGATTCCTACGAAATCTGTCTAAATAATGAACTTGAACGTGTGCAACGAAGATCGGCAAGATTTTTAAGGGGACGGTACGATAATTATATTAGCGTAACCAATTTATCAAATTAATGAAATTAATAAAAAAAATGAATTAAAATGGGAATCATTGTCAGATCGCAGGTTGAAATTTAGATTTAATCTCTTAAATAAATTCCAAGACTATATTTTCAGTGATGATGTTAAAAATATTTTGCGAACCCCGACTTACTATGGTGGACTGGACCATAATCACAAAATTATAGAAATTGATTGCCGAACTGACAGATTCAAAATGTCCTTTTTTCCTCGTACAATTAGGGATATGAATAACGGTAAATATATCCAGTACGAGTGTAGCAATGGATAACATTGGTAGCTGCATGTTGGTATAGGGACTTGAAGTTACCCAACTAATAGCATGTTTTTGCATGTTTGCTTTGCTATTTTTATCTTTTTTTAAATAGTGAAGTTTAGAACAGTACCTATATAAATACTAATCCTTTTTTATGCATGATATGTAGTGCATGTTTGGTGAGAATTCACCCCCTGCCACTCACCTTTATGTTGTGAAGAAATGTTTCTCGGGCTTGGCACCGGTTAATAGGCTCCATTACTGCCAACCTATCAAAGAGCGACTCGCTCTTCATCATCTGGGCTTCTGAGTGCTTGAAACGTTGGCAGTAATGGAGCCTATTAACCGGTGCCAAGCCCGAGAAACATTTCTTCATAGTATTCGCCGGGAAAACACTAGATCTTATATTACCTTTATGTTGGCTTCCGAGGTATTATGTAGATGTGGAGGTATGCAAGTGTGCGGTTTGAATTTAGAAAACGATTGCTTCTCTTGTGGGCAATTATACGTCGCATTCTCCAGAGCTGGTAAACCGTTTGCCCTTTATGTTTGTACGGAAAACGGACAAACAAAAATGTAGTTAGCCAAATAGTTTTATACTAAAAAAAAATGTTTTTCTGGGAAAAACATCTGTCTTCTTGATTTTCTTTCATTCCAAAGTAGCCACAGCAAAGCAAGGCAGGGTATTGGATCGAATGATATTTTCTCAGTGAATCTACGTTCGCTAGAATAGGTACTTCTCTTTACTTTCCCATTCATTTCATATCAGACGGAGCCACAGCGAAGCGTGGCCAGGTTTAGCTAATGTGTTCATAGTTTCTTCCTTAATCCCTGTAATGATTAGAAATCATAACAGGGAAAATAATAAATGGTTAGTTAGATGTAATGTTTGAAGCATAGTTTGAAGTGCATTGCCATAATTCTACTAACCCCTTCCAACAGTACTTGCTAGGCTAAATACAATAAAAAGAATTGCATGATAGCATATGCCAAACCGAATGAAAAGAGATATATTAAATCGTAGATTCTAATGAATTGGATCTACGTGGCTGGTGTATTCATGACTAATACGTTTTCAATAATAAGTGAATTAGTTAATGATTGGTGATGATTCACTCCCTGCCACACACCTGAGATCATGGCACTACTAATTCAAGGTAATTGCGCATTGATATATTACTCGGCTATGACGTTGTTTGGGTGTATTCGGAGTTATTGATACAGTCAAAACATAAGCATAAAACATGCGGTACTTCAAATACAATGTTTTTATAACCTCAATGTCGGTATGTTTTTTGTATCGTTCGTGATAACGAGCTTCTCTGGTGAATTTTGGAAAACTGTGACTATCAAGAGGTAACATTATGCAGTATTTGGTTGCTACAATAACGGAAGGAATAATTAAGGTTTTTTGCGTAAAATATTTAAGGGAATTACAGTCGTAATATATATTTTTGTGGATTTAGATTTTGTACTGGAACCACGAACATTTTACTTTTTCAATATTTTGATTATTCATACTATATTCGACGCACTTGAAGTGCATGATATTTCAAGTGCATCGAACTCTGTGGTAAATAAGCTACATGATATCCCCAAGTCTTATTTTTACTTCTTGAATGCGGAAGAATGTGGAAAAGCAGTTTATTAATCTTAGGATTGAAAAATTATGTTGGTATAGCTTAGCAATCTTTCAACGAAGAAATTATTTTTGAATTTCCAGCCATTTGTTTTCATTGCCCCTATTTGATCTGCCTCTACTGCCTCTATTGATTGCAATATTATAGTATTATTGCAGTATTACTTAGTTTTTACAGATACTGAGCATTCATTAATTATTTTTCTTAGTCATGTGGTGGTAGTTAGTGGTATGTTGCAACGTAATTCATTTCAATGTGCCATTCAACCTCACAATTCTTAATATTCGTCAATATTTTCATGATATAAGCAATCAAGATTCTAACATGTAAATTGTAGTGTTTTATTCATAACTGTCGGCGCTGAATCACCCTTACGTCAATTAAAACTAAAATGTATTAGTAATCCTTAAAAATTAAACCTGTGCACTTCATTTTCCTGAGTAATGCTATACGCAGGTGGAATTGCATTTGTTACTTCTGATGACGGAAGTTAACGAATGGTTAATGTATGATAGGCGGAATCATTAGAAATCATCATATTACATGAGGTTCTGTGTTTAAAAGGTACGTTCTACTTTACGAAATCTAATTTACAATCATCCGGTTATTATATACTGATTTGTTGCATTTTTTTCGTATTAATTATATTTTGATATATTATTATAACATACAAGACTCGGTCGTCACTCAAAGGATATGGTGAACAAAGTAATACTGGTAATACCATGCTTTTTGACGTGACTGCTAACAATGGTGAATAAAGCCGAGTTCCGCAAATAAGTAGGTATACCACATTGTCAACACCATACCATGGGATAATTTCCGATGTAATTTATTCAAGTAGTATGCTAATAGCCTAGTTTTAATGCGAGCTAAAATATGACCACATTCTTCAGCACAATCTCCGGTAAGATTTTGTTACTTAACTGTTTCTTTAACTAACTGCTACTTAAGTTTTCACGAATTACACATTCCATGAATTCATCGGTCTACTATTTAGTTAAAATGTAAGCCAAAATATGCGAATGGTTGATTTATTTCATCCTGTCGAAGTCTAAATCAAATTAAATTCATAATTAATCCATAATTCGCATGGCAGTTCTCGAGTCTTCTGCTTGGCCATACATCCAGATAACGTCATGAGCACAACGAACTCATTACGGTCACGGGAGTGGCTTACCTTGTATTAGTGGCTCATGTAGTAGTACCATGCCTTAGATATGGCTTGCCTTGGAGGGCAATCTATAGATGAATAATCGTTGGCAAAGCATTTCGGTAATCTTCAATAACGCTCCAATGGAACACACATCACCCATGGCCTGTGAACTAACTAATATTACTCATTATTATAACGTGGCGATAGAGAAAAACACATTCTCAACTGGCTAATTTCTTCACATCACTCACATGTAGGGTATTTGAATATATAATTAATTGTTCAATAATCAGGCATCTTGATTAACTATGGTAAGAAACATTCCAAGCGAATCCCGTAGCATTTGCCAATAGACTTATTGATACCCAGGATTTACTGGCGAGCAAATTAGGGTACAAATCCTAATGAATGGATTTTTAACTCATTGCATTAACATACAGTTTATGCAAAGTTCTCACCGTTTTCACAATGTTTCCACTTCTCGCGGCTATAAAATGATTAAAATAAGAGCGTATGCGTATAAAATGATTGTTTACCTTGGATACTGCATGTAAACAAATATGTTACTGCAAAGAAAGTTCTGATACTTGGAAAGTTCGGAATGTCTTCACAGAAAAAAGCAGGAAAGAAAGGAAAAGAGAAGTCGGACAGAAATAAAAAAGAAGAAAATGAGAAAGCAGCGTTGATTGAAAATCAAAATTGGGAGCAGGAGCTGAGAGACACAATAATTGAGGCCGTAATGAAGTATTTCCTATGAAATACTGTGTCGTACTCATGGCTAAGCAACCTTACGTAACGTATTTTCTCAACAAAATCTTTCCAGAAATCGTGTGTGACCTGCATTTTAGTCGAAAGCGAGTCTAAGCAAATTGCGACCACCAAACATTTCATTGAAGCCATGCAGAGCGGTGTTAGAAGGTCGATGAAATTGATCACAAAAGCTGATATACTGAGGGTAAATGCACTATGAGGTCGGAATATATTTCCCTAGTATTCGTCAATGTATGCACTAAAATTGTCCTCAAATTCTTTTTAATTTCAGATAATGTCTCAGGTGGATATTCATAAAAAATCTCCAACTAGTCCTAAGTTTTATCAAGTGCTGGAGAAAGCTCATCAAGAGTTGAAAGAAGGAGGACATATCTCACCCTATCTTTGGAGCCTTTTGATAAAATTTCAGGTGTTGACACTGATCGAGGAGCGTATGATACTGAAGGAAAAAGAGGAAATTTACAGAAAGGAAGTAAGTGAAATCCAGTTCATTATTACAATCTGTAATGCTGATATGGGTTTAAGAGTGGCTCAAGCATTTAATTTCCCTAAATGCTACCTCACTTCGCTTCACCTATTCGTTTTACGAGACCCTATGCAGTCACTTCCCTGCCTTGTTCCATTATATTTTGAGAAACGAAGTGGACAACTTCTACGGATATTATTCAACATTGGTACCGTGCACTGCAACAGTATTAAGAGATAGGAGGATGTTATTACGGACAATGGGTGAAATGGTACTGAATTGGATGCCAGGCATAGGGATTGGAGAATGGATCTTTTATATGAAATTGAATAAATGCCAAATTCAATAGTGCTGGGCCGCAAGTATTTTGTTTGAGATTACCTAATATATTGTTATCAGTTTTATACCGGAGAAGGGAGGTCTAAGAAGACATTTATTTCCTCTCACGATCGCTACATTTCATAAATCTCCCTCTCCAGCCCCATATACTTCCTGCAGCCCTTTAATTTATCCGAACTTCACGTTCTTCCCTTCCCTCTGACCTGCCCATCCAAAATTCTTCCTTCACTCACGTCCTTTAAAACACCCTCGCCCTCTATTACCTGCTCCGTCCATTTTGCTTCGTTTTGCTTCCTCCTAATTTCCTCAATCAACTTCCTTTCCTCCCACACCACCTCCAACATCTCATATATGGACCCCTTTTACTTTCTCTTTCCTTATCCACACCAAAATCCCAAAAACCCTAGTTTATTTTACCCTTAAAGCACGTTTCCGCTCCTTAAGTGATACGATACACATAAGACTTTTCACAATTATTTTCTTTACGTCCCTACACATGGACTAGTAGTACTAAAAATTACCGGTGGAGCCCTGTCTGATCCCCCAACCTGTTACCTCCCAATCCCATTCTCCATCGGCTACTCTCACTTACTTCTTCTGTGCCATGTATAAGTTCTATATCAGGTTTCCGTCTTTGCAGTCTACTCCTAACTTTCGTAATATTTCAATCAACTTATCCCACCTCACTCTGCCGATCGATACATTATATTGTATAACCTGATTATACTTTAAATTCCTTTCCGTACATTTTCATCACTGCAGTTACGTTTCGAGGGGCAGTCTCCTTTTAAAATCCAAACTGACCCTCGCCCAGATATTCGTTTGCTTTCTCTCTTTCTTTCTTTCTTCTTAATTAGTGAGGCATCGTAGAAAAAAAATTTGGAAAGATCCCATCGGTGAAAGAACTTTTGATATGAAGTTGATCGAAGCCCACCCAAGTGGGGTGGTCGGTCACCTCCGTTAACGGTCACCTCGTTTGAATGTCCAGCAGGAGGCGCAGGAGAGGGGCGAGCAGCTGGAGATGCCGGCGGCGTGCACCACGGAGGAGCAGTCGGGGACGCGAGGGCGCGGGGGCAAGGGTGGGGCGGCGCGGGGCAGCGGGAAGGAGTCCCCCGGGGGCAAGTCGCCCAAGGGCAAGTCGCCCGAGGGCAAGGGGGGCAAGAAGGGGGGCGGGGAGAGGGCAGCGGGAGGCCGCCAGCAAGCGGACCTCTTGGACAAGCCCGACGCGAAAATTCGATCCAAAGGCGACGAGTGGAAGGACATCGACTTCATAGGCAAGTGAATCTACGCCCCCTGCGGGCAAACGACTGTCTGATCCATAACTATTACTTAACTTGGAATTGACTAAGAATTTTTTTGTACGTGAATTGTGTGCATAGAGAAACATTTCACGTGTCTGGTAAATGCATGTCAAACGCCCCAACTTCCCTTCCCATCTTAACCTTCAACCTGTTTACACCTCAGGTTTCCTTCAAATTCCTTCCCTTTCCTAAATATACATCTACCTTACGCAATACCCTACAAGCCACCGTGAGGGTGTGTGGCAGGGGGTGAAGCTCATCAAACATGCACCATTGGCATGCAACTAGGCTACTGCATGGAAACATGCTATATAATATGGTCACATGCAGCTAGAAAGCATCTACGTAGTAATAAAGGGATCGGTTATTAATACATGCAACATGCACTACAGGCTAACAATATTTCACCCACTGTACCTAATGTCCCTTAGGTAAAGTGGGTGAAATGGCAATGCTGCCTATTGTCTTATGTTATGGTACGCGGGAAAAAGACATTTTGAATCTATCGGTACGACAATCTATCTCTCTAATCGTATTTACCTGGTCGAATGTACATAGTACGCTGGTGTTTCCAATTTACATATATCTAACATCTTCAGTAAATCTATCCGTTTTAAATTTCTATAATAGATTTAATCTGTGCTTTAACCTTGGATCAGATAGTGATTCCCAACCTAATTCTTCTATTAATGGATACACTACTAAACCTATCGTAACACCTTTTAACAAACCTAATTTCTCTACCCTTTACGCTGTCTAGTTCTCTGACCAAACCTAATTTATTCGGTACCCGTACACTGGCTGCATATTACTAGGTGGGGCCTAATTAGTAGAAAGTAACATCGTTCTTTTCTCTTCTCGACACATTTCCCAAGCACATTTTAATAAATCCTAGCTTTCTCTTGGCTCGGCCGCATGTTTCTCGGATCTGTTAACCAGTAAATTATGTCAATGAAACTATATCAGTGAAACTCAGTCGACGGTGGAAAAAGAAAAGTAAGATGAAAAATCAATCTGCAGATATGTTGTGTTCACTTTATTACAATAAATACAACCAATCTTCTTTTTCTACGGAGAGTAACGTAGCCAAATCACCCCTTGGTGAATTTCTTCTCCGTAGATAGCCTTGGCAGATATCATCGAGGAATAGAGCTTCACTTGATTGCAGATACAGCTGTCCACAGCTAGACTTGTGTAATGAGTCGATTAATCGAAGTCATTGACGATGATTTCAGTCATCGCACCGCGATGACTGAATTCGATGACGATGAATGTCATCGACCATCGCCTGCGATGAGTCGATAGGAGTCATCGATGTCGATGAGTCGATGAGAATCACCGATGTGTGATGAGTTGATGTAGGTGCATATTACAGGCCACCGGACGCAGACGTCAACTCTATAATGGAACTAGAGTCAGAGATAGCCACATTACTTTCTCCGAACGAGGATAGAGGAATAATAGTAGGCGGAGATTTCAATCTCCCTTCGATAGATTGGAATACGTGTAGTTTCATAACAGGAGGTAAGGATAAGGAACATTGCGAATCACTGTTGAACACCTTTACGTCACATTCTTTACAACAGCTAGTAAAGGAACCGACCAGGGGAAACAACATTCTAGACTTATTAGCAACAAATATACCCGAGAGAGTTCTAAATACAGTTACATGCACAGGAATTAGTGATCATAAAATAGTGCATGCGAAATTTATTGTAGGCGTTGAAAGACATTATAAACCAAGGAGGAGGGTATACTTATTTGGCAAGGCAAATTACGACGGTATGAAAGAGGAATTAAGGGAAGCGTTTAATGTATTTAGCGAACAAAGCAAAGGATTAAATACAAAGGATTCGTGGAGAGAATTTCTTGAGGTCACACGTAACGCAGTTCATAAATACATACCAAGTAAATATATTAGTGATAATAAATAGCCAAGGTGGTATAACGCGGAGGTTAGGAAATCACTAAAGCGACAAAGGGTATACCACGCTAAGATGAAAAATGCAGGACGGGGTCTATCGGTAGAGGAAAAAAATGAGTTAGTTCAAAACTATAAAAAATCGAGAGCATTAGCAAGGAAATCATGTCGGCAAGCGTTATCACATTTCAAGAGCAAGATGTTAGGAGAATATTTAGATAGCAATCCTAAAGCGTTTTGGTCATATGTGAGAGAGCTTCAGGGAAATAAGTCCACAGTGCACACACTTAAAAATGATAAAGGAATCAGAGTCACCAGCAGTGTAGAAAAAGCCAACACTTTAAACACCTTCTTCCAAAGTGTATTCAACTCATCGTCACAAAACGCAGTGGAACCACCGCCGAACACTTTCAGTGAGCAAATGCCCGAAATAAAAATTTCATGTCGCGGAATAGAGCAGCAGTTAAAAAGCATTAGCAAAAACAAATCGCCAGGTCCCGATTAAATTCCTTCCAGAGTATATAAAACATTAGCTTCTGAAATAGCCCCCTATCTAGAAATAATATTCAATAAAACACTAAAGAACCACACAGTACCCAAGGATTGGAAAGTAGCTAACATTACACCTATATTTAAAAGCGGTGATAGGGAAGAACCTAGTAACTACAGACCCATTTCACTCACGTCAATCTCTTGTAAGATATTTGAGCACATAGTAGTCAGTTCGATCATGGGGCATATGGATAGTCAGGGATTATTCATAAACAGCCAGCATGGGTTCCGAAAAGGTAGATCTTGCGAACCACAATTAGCTTTATTCGTACACGATATTTTAGTCCACGGCGAAAGCAGTACTGAAGTTGATGCGATATTTTTAGATTTTAAAAAGGCTTTCGATAAAGTTCCTCATGACAAATTAATCTTGAAGTTAGAGAGTTTTGGTATAAATAAAGACGTTGTATGTTGGGTAAAAGAATTCTTAAGTGGGCGAGAGCAGAGGGTTGTCATAGATGGTATCATGTCGGACACAATCAAAGTCACATCGGGAGTTCCCCAGGGTAGCGTAGTAGGTCCGCTTCTATTTCTTTTATACATAAACGATTTGGGTACCGTAGTTAGTCGTAACCTTACGACTTTTTGCAGACGATGCGGTGGTGTACAGGGGTATATCAAATGAAGAGGACACGAAATCACTTAGCAATTCAAGAGTGGTGTGACAAATGGCAGTTAGAACTCAACCTTAAAAAGTGTGTAGCTATCAAGTTTTGGAGGAGGAATAATTCGATAGAGCGATTCTATAGAATTAATAACACGAAGATCGAAAACGTTGAAACCGTAAGATATTTAGGTGTAACAATCACTAAAGATTTATCGTGGGGTAGACACATCCGGGAAATATTCGGCCGAGCGAAGAGAAAGCTAGGATTTATAAAAAGAGTACTTGGGAAATGTGATGAGGAGACAAAAGAGCGATGCTACCTTTCACTAGTTAGGCCCCACCTTGAGTATGCAGCCAGTGTATGGGATCCCAATGAATTAGGTTTGATCAGAGAACTAGACAGTGTGCAGCGTAGAGCAGCTAGGTTCGTCAAAAGGTGTTACGATAGGTTGAGTAGTGTATCAGAATTAATACAAGAATTAGGGTGGGAATCATTATCAGAGCGTAGGTTAAAGTTCAGATTAAATCTATTAGAGAAATTTCAATCGGATAGCTTTACTGAAGATGTTAGGCACATATTAAAAACACCAGCGTATTATGCTAGATTCGACCAGATAAATAAGATTAGAGAGATAGATTGTCGTACAGATAGATTCAAAATGGCATTTTTCCCCCGTACTATAAGAGAACAGAATAGGCAGCATAGGAAAGGGATAGGTAGGGGAAATATTTTAGAGTATTCTGTAGTGCATGATGCATGTCTTACCCCTAAAATACTGTAGACACTAACAATCAAGTTGCATGAGACGATATAGTTGCTAGTTTGCATGTTAGTAGTGCATGCCTGGTGATCTTCACCCCCTGCCACACACCCTCGCGGTGGCTTGCAGGGTATCGTATAGATGTAGATGTAGATGAATCATCGATGTCGATGATTCGATGAGTTGATCCAAATCATTGATGTCGATGAGTCGTGATGTGCTGCTGACATGAAAAACGCTACCACTGCTGACTACATCTCTACCTGGCGGAGCTCCACAAGAACAAGGAGGTCCCAGAATTATCCAAATCTTCGAACGTCCTACATTGGTATAGGGACAGGAAGGATGTGTATCCCCGCCTTCAGAAATACGCGATGAAATACCTCTCTGTATTCCTGCCACTTCATCAGAGCTGTTCTTCAGCGATGCAGGAAACGTAGTGTTGGACAACCATCTTGTACTCACCGATGAAAATACGGATATGAGAATTGTATTATACCACAACAAAGAGTTGTCGCTTGATTTGTAACTTGGTGCTTGTTTCCCTCATATAAAATAGGCCTTGTCCTTCTCAATTAAGTTTGACCCAATTCAGTATTCACTTAATAGCCAAACCAAACTGGCAACCGAGACATCTGCACCGATCATCGATAGTCATCGATCATCGACATTCATCGATCATCGACATTCATCGATCATCGACATTCATCGATCATCGTAATTCATCGATCATCGATAGTCATCGACCATCGTGCACACTCTATTCGATGATCGATGACAGCCATCGTCATCGAAGCATTTCGATGAAATATTTTCATCGAAAATCGATGACCAAAATCGGTCATCGCACAAGCCTATCCACAGCCGCTAAGGATTTGACGAATGACGTTGGACATACAAGTTATATCAATTCTTCTTCTACTGTAGTTTTCATTCCTTAGAATCGTTATTCCTGATTTAAGTGCCAGTGTTCACCTACGGGAGAGTATATATGGATTTGGAGTTCAGTATTGCCATAAAAGTCTAACGAACGCTGTGTAAGAATTGTTAAAATATTTTTACTAACGGTACCGTTTATTCAATTATTGTGGATTCAAAGAAAACTCTCGTTTCTTAGAAGTCATTATCAAGTCATCATTAGAAGTCATCAGAAGTCCCAACGTTCTTGGAGGTGATTCCCACAATGAGGCATACCGACGGTTATCCACTGAGAGGAGGACGAGGAGTTTTGTGACCAGTTTCAATGCTAATTATGCGTTTTGATACTGGTGACATTCTTTAAATATTGACAACACATAATGACTTTTTTCTTTTTAGAACGAACTTTCAAATGCACGAATAAAATAGCAAAGCATAACACTAGGTATTTCCTTACTTTCCTTACACACACTTATTTCCAGGTATTCCGCTTCTATAATGAGGTTCCCGCTGGGAAAATAATTTCTGGAAAGATATAAATATATTTAGCCAAGCAATAAATCACCTACTGGCTAATCACATGTCTCAGAATGTCACGTGCCCTTTTTTAATTACTTTTTACTTCCTGTTGACATTATTATTTAGTACATATTAAAGGGTAATAATATTATCTGCGAATTTGATCTCAGATCAGTGATTGCTTTCATTTTCAGACGATGCTCCGGTGTATGGCCCGGAACTCTACGTTTTTGTAATGGGTTTCTACGAAGATCAACTCCCAACAGAACTATTAAAAATAGGTAAACATGCTGAAACATTCTCTGCTGTACAATTCACCTCGATCTACTGACATATAAGGTCTGACACACAGCTATAACACAGAATCAATTTCAGGAATTCCACTTCTCTGCCTTGTGAAGGTAATCACTATGATACCAATGGAAGAAATTAGTAAGTATCTCCTCAATCGTCATACCAGTACCAAGCAAAAAAGTGATGAAATTTTTCATTATATTTTACTAAATTTCGCCCAATTATGAGTATTTTAATCCCATTCTAGCTTCTGAAGAACAAAGAAGTGGCATATCCAAAAAACAGAGCATACTTAGGAAGACATCTAGTGCGGAAAGAAGAAAGGTTAATGGGGATAAAAAGAAGAGCTCCAAAATAATTCAGAATGAGGATATTGAGACTCAGAAGTAAGCACATATAGTATCGGATTCAAACTTCAGTTTATATTAGATTAGTCTAGCCGCAAAACATAAGTGGGTGGTTGGTTAGCCCTCGATGAAACTTACTAAAATTAAAACTTTTAAAAACTACCTTTGGCTGGGAGACCCAACTGAAGATTTTAGACTGAAGAAAGTTTTTAGTCGGCTCAGAAAAAATTTTACATGACATAGTGATCCTTCCATGGTCTGCGACCTTGACTCGATGGTAATGGTCATGTGTTTTCAAGACCCCTAATGCAGCAATGACTATCGGTAGTTCCTTCGACGTCTGTGCCTCAGTGGTGCGACGCGGGAAGCGATGGTGATACGTTAAGAATACTAATGAGAAATCCAACGGTAAACTATCTCAATTATCTTTTCCCAAGACTAAAACTGCACGGTTTCAATCAGGAAATGAATTTTGGCAACTGCAGGACTCCTGTCCCAGGTCACTTGGGTGAACGCTGGACTCAGAAGGAGGGGAGGGGGGTATCGTAATTTCACGGAATACTTGAGCTGAAACAGCAACGGCTAAGAAGCAAACTCAAAAATGGGAAATTGAGTATGAGAGCATGGTACAATTGATAAGACACTCCCATAAGTTAAACTGCCTTTCAAGAGGCGTTCGATAGCTGGAGTCACGGATGGAGCATACTTTGTGAAACATTGTAAAAGAGTTAGGGCAGTACAACACCAACAAAACTTTTTTCGTTGGCTCCATTTACTTCCATAAAATAATGGTTACGACACAATTTAAAACACCGGCTTGAATCAGATTTAATTAATCAGGATTAAAGGCGCTCAAAATCTCAATCACACGATACACCTCATTTATTGCAAATGAAATTGATACTAATATCTCAAATGCTTATAAAGAAAAAAGTGACTATATATCCACAATATTCCGACCTTTATATTTTGTGTGCTAATATTCTAACCGATGTGAGAATATAGTTCGGCTGCGTACCTACAATCTTTTCATTATCATCTTGAACAAACTTCCTTCCAGGGTACCTACTCCCGGATTCACAGGATTTGCAAAATCCCGGGAAAAGTTAAGCGCCAGAGCGCACTAATGTTTTTTTCTCGACCCTGTTGCACGGTGAAGTCAATGAATATATTTGTTCTAAGAACAGTACCACTCATTCTATTGGCTTCTTTAAATTGCCCAGACAAAATATTTTAGCCCAACCATATTTTAAGAGTTTTTGAAAATAAATAACCATTCAATTTCTTCATGACTACACTTGATGATAGTATTCATAGTTAGTAACAGGATACAAAATCCTTTGCAGAGAATTAAATAATTTCTGGAACGTAGTGATGGAAGTTGGAACGGACTTACAAAATACGCCGATTATTCCATACGATATTCCAGGAGTGCCATCAGATCCAGAGAAGCTACCTGATTACAGTAAAAACTTGTACGACCAACTTTCGTACATACTGTATGATGTTATATTGCTTAAAGAACTGCACTCGATTTATCTGGACAAAACGAAAGCTTGGCTGGTGAGTTATCAAATAGAAATGGATGCATTCTAATTCCTACAGTAATGTTGCAAATTAATTTTCATTTTAATTGTTGTACATGCATGTATAAGTATTTAGTTTAGCATTTACTTTGCAGTCAGATGTCAGTGACTCTCTCCAAGATGTGGACGCATCCTACTACGATCAACTATTAAATACGCTACCGCCACAATGCATAACAGTGCCGATTATAATGGACTGCATGCTTCAGCAGGTTAGCTCATTACTGTCTGGAAGTACCGATTTCTTAAAAGCTAAACACTTGGCTTAATTTTGGTAACGATGCTAAAAAACTTAAAATTGATTAGAAAAATGTCGATTACGTGGGAATGGTCAACCCATATTAGTCATCGCTGCCATAGTTGGTATGACCGATGTACCCAGAATTGAATGTTTTTTAACTAAATGGGCACACTTTATACTCCTTAATTTGCTCATTAAACACATGCAAGATATAATAGTTAGAAGGGCTTGAAATTACGGCCCTATTAATTTGGAAACTTTGAGTTCCAATTTCATTGACTGCAGAAGTGAGGCCACGGTCGTCCACTGTGTAAGGCCAACAGACGGACCCTAGTTAGTTCCTGTGCCAGGTCAGTCTCAAACTTCACAAGCTTCAAATATTGTCAACGTACAGGGCCTGTACAAAAGGTATCCGACCTTTAATTTAACTGCCCAAAGAAACTACGGTAGGGTGGTACCGCTTTGTACAGTTCTTCTCATTTCTTTCCGTATAGCACTGCTGTGGAAAGTACTTGAAGATCAGTTCCCCTTTGACACTTCCATTCATGTGCAATTTCATTCTCAACTACTCAGGTTACAAGAAGCAATGAAGATATACCAGAAACTTTGGAAGACAAGGTAGATGAAATAGAAGAGAAAGACATAGTTGACATTATGAAAGATAAACTCATTGCCCTGAATATTGAGTTTGGCATCACTGATTTACCAAAGAAAGAAATAGTTTTCGAAGAGCCTTATATTATATCGTGTAAAGATGATATACTGAAGAGAACATATAGATTCAAAGGTAAACCTACTGAATAGTTTTTTCAGGAATCCACTTTTCACTCAGTATTTTATTTATGACCAAATGTGAAGTCCCTATTATTGGCTTGAATCTCTGGCTGAATATATGATTCGTATAAATACTTTCATGATTACCAAAATATACAGAAATACTTTTGGGTAATCCCACTGCGAAGTAAGAGCACCATCAGTGACCTCGACCCTCTAGAACTACATGATATTTGGACAAAATGGCGAAAACATTTGACTCTTTAAAGCTTGGAGTTTCTTTCTACCGTAGCCCATACCTTTTGATAGCTTTTCGAAAAATGAAATACTATATAAACAGTTGCTTACAGTTATTAAAAAAATACAGACATTGTACGATAGAATTTAAGTGGAGGCTCCTGAACTTCAGTCATATCATAATATAATCATCTTTCGTAACATTTCCTTTTATTTCGTGGAACTCGTTGAAGGCGTCGTCTACTTTACCCCACTTTTGAGTGCCTGTTGGCATGTAAACCTGTACTTTAATTAAGTCTTAGGGTATGACTATATGTTTATGAATATAATTCTTTGTCTCATCTGACCTCAAATCACCACACCTCTCCCTTCATTGGTTTCCAGTACTACAGCTAATAACTAAACTAAATTCTAACTTTTGCTCAGTGACTCTGCAGACAAGTGAGATGGACAGTATTTGTTCCATCTTTCCTCCCACTATCCTAAAATATCTTATGTCTTCTCTTCATCCATGATCAATTACTAACTTTCTTAGAAGTAACGTAAACGTAACGTTCCATATACCTATTTCTAATGTATTTTATCCATTTCTTAGTGTATTTTTCTGATTATTAATGACAATGATGATGTGGTGTTATTCCGAGTGATGACCGCCCAAGCTTTTCCTTTAACCAGTGTCAGGCACGCTCTCCAACCCAATGACCTGAAACTGGGACCCGTAATAGCTGGGACTTTTTTCTCAGTCCTTGAGCCTACGTTTAAACATGAGATAAGAAGGCTGGTTTCTCGCTGCCTCTACAAATAGTTGTTTTAACATACGCTATCATTTAATAGGCCATCTCATTGGGGAACGGACCTTTCATGAGCTACCTTTTTTCTGAAACTTCCCCCGTGACTTCTCTAGTGTCGGCAGCCCTACCAGGAACTAGACTGGTAGATCATTGGCTCACCAGTCCATCTCAAGGTGTAATATGAGCATGCAAACATTTTTCATCGATAGTGGTAACCCTGAACTTATCACTGCTCTTAAAGATAAGGTGAACAGAGTATGCCCATTCTAATGGTAAATTTTCTTTCACTTTCCAGGTGACGTTGACATTCCATCTATGACTTACAGTGTGTTAAAAAATAATCCCATTTCAAGCCTTTGGGAAAAACTACCACCGTTGGATGAGTCTGAGAAACTGCTATATGTTTATCATATAAAAACATTAATGAGACACATAAATGACAAATGCTTGGGTTTTCATGGTAAGTTGGTCAATCCATTAGAATACCTTTGGGAAGAGAGTAAATGCGAAATAAATAGATTTTGTACACTTCCACACAAACATTTCATAATTACTAAATGGAGCCATTAAATCCATCATGTCTATGTTCTATGAAGTTTCCTTGCATTCCACTGAGTAACATAATCCAACATAGAATCTAGAAATAGTACGATAAACCTATGCAACAAAAAGTGGGATTAATCCCATTATGGCATACTTTAAAATGTGAGCATTGTAATGAAATGAAGCTATCATAGTGTGCTTAGGCATGTTTCATCTTTCCTCGGAACGGACCAATTTTGCCGTTTCCCTGATAACTCATGCCGTGGAAGGGCATTTGGATAATTCCAGAGCTTATACTTTAACGTGTGATGGTTCCCCGATCGGTCCCTCCGAATGGGCAGAATGCTTTGATGACAGTAAGAGTTATAAGAATACCCGGAAATAGCTAGACAGCAATGTTACAAGGGGTATTGCTGGCGTAATGCCATTCCTTATCTTCTGATGCGTTAAGAAAAATCTCTCACACAATTTGTTTAGAGTTACCAAGGTGTTTTATTATTTAGTTTCAACCCCGAAGGTGACAAGTTTGATTTTCACTTTCCAATATTTTTTTTCCGATTTTATCTTTTGCTATAACTTCTCCATTATTTCTTAGTATGACATACTTTCAGAATCCATCCTCTTCCGTTTTTCAACCTTATTCATTTCTATTAACTTCCCTATCGCTCAAATAGCCGCTAGTCTGATAAGCGCGAGCAGACAATGCCCTAAGATTCGTTAACGGGCAACCCCAAGTAACCTCCACTGCCTTTCTTCGGTGGGTAATCGCGCCTGGGACACCCTTACGACTTTGCTTCCCCAAATTCAGCAGAGTTAATGACCAATAGTTTAGAATTCCAATAGATGATGAGTCCAAAGAAGTTGCTACCTTTCTGGAATGCTTTTGCTTTTCTGATTGTTACTTTGCCATTAATTATCATGAGATATGTAACACATGAAACAATGTGCTTCTTACGAAAAATCCGAAAAATTTTCTTTGCATGCTTGAGAATGTATCATTACTGCTGCAAAAGCCCTTCAGTCGTTAATTGAACGATGAGGTTTAATGACAGTTCTATTGTCTGACCAGATGCTATGTTGTTTTCAAATGTAGTCGCAGCCGCGAGATAAGATTAAACATGTTTGACATGGCTAAAACTCTCACATGCCCTTTCATTTTCCAGTGTTATCTTACCTCCTGTGCCTTCTTAAGTTTGAAACTATGATCGACAGTATAAGAAGTTTGGAGCAGTTGAAGAGCGAAATAAACAGCTCCCAGGTCCACGAGTTACCAGTCAACTGTATCATCGGCAGATACGGATCCCTCCTCCTAGCGATGAGGCATGCAAACAGCATCAGCACGGCTTCCAGGGATTATGGTGGCAGAATCGGTGAATCAACGGAGGCGGCCAACACGGAACAGTCCGAAGACAAAAAACTGTCCAAGGTACCCTTCATCCCCTCTCTCCCTGCCCCCTCCCACCCTGATAGTGAAAGAGGCAGACCATCCGGGGGTATTGGTGCAGCAAGCAAGGTGGAAGTGAAGGTCATGGTCAGGAAGGGATCCATCGAGGTGGTGGACCGTGAGATAACGAACCAAGCGTGTAAGATCAACCGGTGCAGCGGCGGCGTCTCTTTGGAGGAGCAAGTCGAAGATGCTCTGTTTTATTGCAGAGAGATCATGGATCTCTTTGAAAGCAGAGAAACCGAGGATTTATTCAGGGGCACAAGATGTCTGGGCTACGTTGAAGAATTAGGCGAAAGGGTACTGCAACAGGTACATACATTGCATCGCTAAAGAATTGCATCGTTGCTGGGATTTACGGTTGATATTGCATTCAACTCTCCGTTGTCAAAGGGTATCCTAAGCTACGCTTTCATTCCTCCATAGGTCCTGTATGAGGGTCTATGCGAATTCGGAAACATAGAGTACGGCTACTTCCCGCCATGTGACACCTTCCTCGTCATGTGCCACAACCGCTGCAACGAGGAAGGACTGATCGAATATAGCTGGCGCGAGAAACTCTCGTCACGTGTTCTCTTTCGAGACTTCTACGGTAGGAAAACGATTCCTTTGATAATGCAAAGTAGTATAAGCTTCTCGTGACTAATTATGGTCTTCACTTTGTGAGGTCCGAATCATCTTAAATAGTGGTAGCACTCTCTGTTCATGCAATACGACAAAAGCTATTTATTTAAAGAAATATTGACATCCACGCATCAAGTATTATTGCAATGATCTTTTTCATGATTTAGTGGTGAATTAGCACTTTCATATTTAAAAAAAACGAAATTGTCAATAAAAAATTGTTACTAGCGTCGGAAAACCTTCGAAAAATCTAAATTTCGAATAACTTTAAATTGACTAAGTATACCAATATTTTAATATATACTTGTCATGGTAGTGTTTGCGCATGGCAATATCACACAAGCTCTACGTACAAATGGAAACAAAAGCCTTGGAATTTTCAATATGATGCCACCATTTCTTCTTCCTCTTTATGGCTATGGGTTGGCACACACACCTGAATGATAATCTAACTTTGCTGGGCCTAACTCAGCCTCCAATAACACAATTTTATCACCTGACTGTTTGTTCGCTTTCCCTACCATTTGAAATTCTCTTCATTATTGAATCTGAAAAATCTGCATTATTGGCAGGTAATCTAATAAGAGAATGGAGTGAAGTGGAGCGCTAAATTAATTTTAGGATAGAAGACCAATTGTGATCCTAATGATGTCCCACTCTTTCCTCTTTTCTGTTGTGAATAAATGTGTAGGTAGCTATCATTCCTCAAATAAATTTTCTATCAGCTCAGACGTGATACCATCACATAAATGGCAGTCCCACTCCTTACAACCGACAACGCATAGGATAGACGAGGTGTGGTCTATTTTTCTTTGGGATTTTTTAATGATCAACCGATCAGAAAGGGTTGTTCTTCCTGGAAATATATATTTTATTATTCTCATCATTCATTTACATCTGCATGTACGTAACACCCTGGGAGCGCCCACGAGAGTGTGTGGCAGGGGGTGCAGATCACGAAAATGCACTATTGACATGCAGCTAGGCTACTACATGGAAAATGCTACACAATAGGGTCACATGCAGCTAGATGGTTAGTATCTACATATTAATAAAGGTATTGGTTGTCATGACATGTCTTCAGTGATGATGACGCCTAAGTATTCCATTCCAGCCTCTTAGAATTCAGGGCAAGCCCTCCATCCAGCTAAATGTTGGGGTCCTTGTGGAGGGTAATATGGCAGCCCGGAGGTAATAAGATGTTAATCGTTTCTATTCCTAGAGTACGTACTGCACGAAGAGATAGAGTGGTTGGAAAAGCAAGATAATCTCTACCATGAGAATGTAAAGAGGGCAGCTCAAGAGAGTCAAAGCAGAACAACGGAGGGTGAGGAGTCGATCCAGTCGCCGCCGCCTTGCAATATTTCTGCGTCACAAGGAAACGAGCAAGACCCGAAATGCTTGATCAAAGAGGTTAGCTTATACGGAGACTTGGCACATAGGTGAGAAATATGATATGATGCTAATAAAATTTGTGAGATAAATGAAGCCTCTTTTGTTCCTAAGGAGGAGTACATTTTGGAAGGAACTCTGAAACATGAGGATATAACAAGAGAAAGTAGGGACAAAGAATCGGTTAAGGTAGGCATATCTCATCATTTATCCGCAATGGCTCATAATTTACAAGTAAAAGACATTGTATATGGATAGAAATAACGCATGAAAAACACCAGTAAATCATTTTTATAATGACAGCGAA
This sequence comes from Platycnemis pennipes, assembly GCA_933228895.1. Taxonomy (NCBI): domain Eukaryota; kingdom Metazoa; phylum Arthropoda; class Insecta; order Odonata; family Platycnemididae; genus Platycnemis; species Platycnemis pennipes. The sequence goes on along the minus strand of OW121851.1, from coordinate 130,809,223 downwards.
GTGTAGAGCACCATACCAGAGTATTGTAGACATATATTCTTTTAATTAAATTGACTTACATTGACAAATTCAGTTGCCATAATGTATATACAGCCCGGTTTGTCATTTCCTAAACATCCAGGTTGCGGAGATGGATTTTTAATTTTCTTTTTGCTTGAATAATTATACTTAGACGCAATAAAACAGTTTTACTTTTAATCTTTCAAAAAAATATGAGCATAAAGTCTTAAAACTTTATTCCCATACACAAATCTGTACTTAAATTGTATGCATATTTATGTTTTCTTAAATATGGCTCTCAGTATTGCATAGGCGTAAGTTCTGACCTCATCGCAGTTTCTCCTCTTACAATGCTTCACCACCAAACACGGAAAAACTAAAAAAATCCCAAAGTGTGTTGTATGACACAATTAAAAAACAAAGAGACTGTCGAGCAGTTAGAATGAGTATCTTAGAGAATGAGTTACGTAGAATAAATGGTCAAATTTCTAAAAATTTAATGTAGTGGATCCAATAACTTCCGAAAAAAATAAGTAATCATGCTTACATATTACTTTCAAATTTGAAATTGGAATGTTGAATTGTAATGTTTGTAATACTCGCATGTCAATCTTGAGGCTAATTCCAAAAATAAATGAACGCCAAAACTACCGGGTCAATTTATAAGAAATTTAATTAAATATGACAATCGGGTTTGGATCGCAGGTATCCGAATCGTGGGCTGTCACTATTAAAAGTTTGCGGGGGCATATGCGTAATGCGCGATGCCGGCGATCGAGCTTCAATGGGCATTTAAGCGCATCTTCAGCAAAATTGCTAATTGATAGGAAAGACGTTTAACACACCGTGACACTTGCCCCACACATCAAGGATGGTAGGAAATTTTGACCGAATGTTTATATACCTGTTTGATCACTTCCGTGATACCATTCTACATCTTTGTAGTCCTATGATATAGAAACTTGCATGCCGGCGATCCGCTTAAATGCCGACGATCTAGGTAATCTTAGAGGGCGCCATGTTATTTTGAATGCGAACAGCTTTGAGCCGCTTTTGGAGTATCGTTTGCACATAAAAACAGGTGAATATATATGGGCCGGGGGTATATCGTCAATGTAGATACAGAATAAAAGGGGACTTATTATTGCCGCAAAAGCTCGATGCCTGATAACGCGTACTACGTAGCTGCTCCCAAAAACTTTTAATGCTTACATTTCTTTCTATGTGTGGATACCGTAGTTTGGAAGATGCAAGGGAAATCCAGCGTCCACTAACTTCTCTCCCTGCAGAATCATACATCAGCCCGGTTTCTGGCCAATCCACTCGTACTACGTGTTATCGTTAGAGATAATAACTCCCACTTCAAGTTATGTACGTAACTCCAAGGTACCATAATTAAAAATCAGTGTTCAACCCGAAGGTTTGTTTTTGATGGGTGAGGATAGACCTCACTCCGTACTAAGCCGTTGGCGTGAGAAATTCACACATTTAGGTTAGGGGCCAATTCCTTTCCCTGGGCTACCTGCGATATCCTACGAGGTTCTGACACACATAAAATATAATCGCTAGGAATTTTAAGTGGGGTGTCCAGAAGGCTCTGATGCCCGGGGTTTTGAACCCAGGACCCTCTGGTCAGTACCCCTGCACTATATCCACTAGGCTACCAACACCCGTACCACGATTGGCCACCATAGATTCACTTGAAGTTTCATGAGAACGTTATTATAGCTAAATCAGAATGACTAATCCCTCTCAGCCTACGCTGTTCTCGGCCTAAAATTCGCTTTTACTCAGCAGGAGGGTGAGAAGGGTAAAAGGGAGAAAAAAGGAAGTAAGAAGTCCAGCGCTGCCTCCAAGACAAGCAGCCAGCCTCCAGAAGAGGAAAGGGCGGTGGCGTCTGCGGCGGAGGGCGCCGGCGACGCCACAGACCGAGAGGAGAGGGCGCCGGCGGCGGGCGAGGAGAGGCGGACGAGCCAATGGGAGCGCTCTCTTTCCTCCCGCTCCTTCAAGAAGAAGACGAGCAGCCTGACGAGGATCAAGGAGGTGGAGGACACTCAGCTCCTCCAGGAGGGAGAGGACGACGTTCCACAGGTCTTATCTGCGGACGAGCCAAACATGCTCTGGAGAAAAAATTCACCTGGACCGGGAATCGAACCACGGACCTTTGGCTTTTCCGCATTGGCTTTGAAGTCCTTTCTTCCTTGCTTTGCCATCCTTGATGGACCGCGAGGGCTCAAAATCTAGTACCTTGAACCTCGGTAAAATTGCCATGTGAATAACGGATCCTGGGTTGCGTAGTGATCTGCGCAGTGGCTCGGAAAGCCAAAGGTCTGTGGTTCGATTCCCGATCCAGGTGAATTTTTTCGTATGGCAATTGATTTGAATTTCACCGCCGTTCACGCGGCAGGTTTGAAATATAGTGCATGATCTAGAGACATTCCGTCCCCCATCTCAAGTTTCTTGATATCCCTGGCCTTACCCCTTTGGAATTTAAAAAGAAATAGTCTGGGAAACAACGGAGTTTGACAGTCATTGGGGATGCTTGCAATCCCAAATATACGCTCGTAGTCATGCAATCGTGTTTGGCAGCTTCCCACGTCATCCACTTCAACACACTAAAATTCATTCATTGGTCTAAGTATAAAACCTCTTAACTAACAAGCCCACTGTCAAGCACCATGGGTCAAAAGTCAGACTAGCCATTATATCTACATGTAATATGCAGACCTCAAACATAAGTAACTCTAAATGCCACTAATGTTTGAGGAAAGAAATTGAAGTTTTAAAATTCATTGTAAAATACCAGTTCTACATCTTGCATCACTCTTAGTTAGAAAGTTGTCCACATTTACAGCACATATTTAAAATCATTTTGATTTACATGAAAAGTTTGAATGGAGACAAATTATGTGAAACTGCACATAGTAAAATTATCGGGAGTTTAGTTCCTTTTTGTAAAATGAAATTTTTTTAACTTTTTTCATTTAAAAAAAGGACCTAAACTCCCGAAAAGTCTTCCATAGATATGTTTAAAAAAAAGGTCTGGAATTCAGCTCACCAATCAGTAAAATTATCATTATTTACGAAATCAGGCGTTAATTTTCGTAATCATAATAATATCTGCAACGAAGTCCTCTCTCCTCAACAAACGCATAAATTCCAAAGGAAAAAATTAAACCCCGTTCAAGATAAATTAATTAAAATACTGTTGGCTGTGAGTATTATCCCTTTCAGAAGTAAAAAAGGTTTCATTATTTTTTACAATTTGGCATTTTCTCGCAGGTTTACGACCTGGGGCAACAAAGAGTAGAACTCTCTGGAAAAAATGTGACCTTCGTATCATCCAATGGTGACACAATTGTTTCAGTGGAAACACGAGAAATTTTACTAGGAGAAAAAGTCCTCGCATTAAAAATTCAACAGGTAAGTTTTTATGAGTATTTTACCGGAACCATTACGTTGTCTAGACCATCATTATACTGCGAAGCATTTTTGTGAGAGTTGTTTCACTCCTTTTTATTGGAGGGGACATGCAGTTAAAATTCAAGTTGAAATTATTTACGTACCATGGAATTAAATGAATAAAACACAGGACCATTTTACAAGGTATAATACAATACCAATTTATAATTTTAAGCAAGCAATTAATAATCTTAATGCATGCTTCGGATTGCCTATTTAAGGTGCTCAGCACTGTTCAAATCGGAAAGATGGAGGTATTTTTTAGTGAAACACAAATGGGAAAAATATCTTGCAAGTATTTATTTTAAAAGCAGTGTTTTTCAAATTATTCAAATTTGAATTTTCATGAGGTTACTTTCTCGCTTTGAACCTAATATTTATCTGAATCGCGACACCGAAATCTGGAATATGTCATATGAGCCACTAGTCTAGGAAACTATCGAGAGATTTAAATAGGGGTGAGCCATATGGTTAATTGCTAAGATTTCTAGCGGTAAAAATATTTATCTCAGTTATTAACACGGTGACTTACCTAAGTCCGCAAATAATTTAAATTTTGGTTTCTTCGGCAATAGACATTCGTGAGTTTTCCCAATCACTATGTGTTTATCAAACCGCCGGGAATACCACTTTGACCTTTCATAAACATATCAAAAACACACAACGCATACATCCATGCCGAGGGCAGTGAATAACACAGCCTGGTGAGATTCAAATTCGCGACTTTATGCTTGGCAGGAGGGGAGTATACTCCGCTGCCACTGTGGCCGGCATTTTACACCGGTGTACACGATTTTTGTAACTTAAAAAAGTAAACTTTTGTTGCCCAGTGATGTCATTTCTCCCTCTGAAACATTAAACGATATATAATTCGTAAATTCCGCTAAATATTTTGCTCTCGTAGAGGCTCATCTCGTGCTCACAACGAACGTATGATCTCAATTAATAATGATCAAGCCAGTAACAGAGGACAAATCACAAATCTTCGTCAATTGCGTTTTCGCGCTATCGTTATTTTATCATGGCCCGTAGGAAAGCAAGACGTGATAACCGACTCAACCTCTTTTTATAGGTTCGAAATGTTTGATGTAATTAATAGATCAGGTTCTTAGGGACGATTTCATGCTTAAGGTTGCCGTCAAAGGTAGAATGCCAAGTAATCGAGGACGAGGAAGAAAGAGAAAAGGTATTGTGTGTATGTAGTTTGAAGAGGTGTCAGAAATATAACGACTTGAAGCACAGATATATGACTTGAAGAGAGATAGCGTAAGAATGGAGCAAATATTTTAATAATAATGCTAAAGAGAATGGAGACATTGCATAGAAACATTTCGTAATTCAATATCCGGAAGAATGGTATCAAAATGATCGAGCCAGCCCCAAGAACTACGATTACGAAGGAAGCATTTCAGCAGATTTTCGGGTGAGGGATAGCAGCTATGACAACGCGAAAGCAAGATATACAACACCATCCATGAGCTACACTCGAAGATGAGTAATGAGAGTCTTAAAAAGACCCGTGAACTTTGATAAAGTTTTACTCAGCTGTTGAAAGGACTTGGTTCATCTGAAACCTGGGAGCTTGCAGGCAGAATTTAATTCACCCAATAAGCTGGGGGATAGAAACGAGACGAAACTAGGTCATGGTTTACAAGAAATGTATATTTCTATCGTCCTTCTAGATAAACAGGCCAGAGTAAATATATAAAGGGAGAGATAGATTTCTGGTCATAAGGATATAAGAATATTCCCACTTAACATCCTCGATCACAACAGAATCACAGCTTAATATAACCCATAATGGTACATCTCATTTTTCATTGTGTTTTCATCGTTATCCCTTTTCACGAATTTTGACCTAAATCTACTTGGCTCGCATTTTTTTAGTTGCTTGCAGAGTAGTATATATTCACTCTCATAAAAGACGGTCCAAAGGCAAGCATAATATCATAATTTGTGTTAAAAACAGGTAAATGTATACAGTAAAACAGCAAGCTATTAGGTCATTGCTTCATGAACGGATACTGTGCATTGTGATGCAATATTGCGACGTGGTTTATAATTATTTTGGCCGCACTTACGAAGCGATTTTTTTTCCTCATTAGGGTTTCCTACAAAATTACTTAATCGAAATCGAAAATTACTTATGCGATATGGAAATTTCTTAAATTTCCATATCGCATCTTTATTGCTCACATAACTTGTTGGTTTCAAGAATTAAGCTCAACGAAAAACTATTCTCCGAGACATTTGAATACTACTTCATGGCATGATACTTTTCCTAATCATTACGGTATGATTGGTTAGAAACGTGTGAAGCTACAGTACGATATTTTTTAGATATTATATCCGGAAAAAATATATTTCGAGCCGTTTCGTGTGGACACTCGTGGCTGCAGGGAAATTGAGCCAGAAGTGAGCTGAGAGATGTCATGTTTCCAGGGGAAGGAGAGCCTCTTCCACCACGTGGTGTTCCCGGCGCCGGGTGCGGCGAAAGCGGGGGAGTCGCCGGGGAGTGGAGCGATGGATGCGCCGGCGAGTGGAGTGGTGGAGGCCCCGGCGAATGTAGCGGCGGAGGTAGGGATGGAAAAATGTCGGTCAAAATCGATTTTTCGAGCAATCGATTTTTAATCGAAATGAAAAGCTCGACTTTGCAGCAAAAATCGAAATTTGAACCAAAAGATCGATTAATCGAAAAAATCTACGGTTCATTTCTGAAAAAAATGCAGTTGGTACAAAAACATGTTTATTATTCATTTGAAAAACGCTCATAATACATATTTGAATAGTATAAAAATCCCTAAAAATGTACTTATAAAACATTCTTTAATTATTAGTCGTAAAAATTTACAATTTACTTTAATGTGGATCACCGCTTGGAACCATTCGGCATCACTAAAATTTATAAGAAAGATCAAGTGATTGAGATGCTTTCTTGATGATCTATGGCGTGCCTTTCCAATTTTACCGGCCTTAGAGAAAAGTCTTTCGCATGGGACGGATGACGTTATCATACTCAGCACTCGCGATCGGTACGTGTTGGGGTATTCGCCCTTAATCTCCTCCCAGACTTTCAGAGGATTGGGGTTGACTTTTCTATCGACGGGTGGCCTGTTGAGGTATTGCCTAACTTATAACAAGAAGTGACCTCAGTTGCAGTTCATCGAGGACCTCTACTGACTACTACGCGCTGCTGAGATTAAACGAAATAGTCAAGATCGAAGTTGAAAAATCGAGTTTAGATCGAAACTCGAAGATCATGGCTCGATCTCGATTTCCTCGATCTTTGACTATTAAAACTCGATTTTCGATTTTAATCGAAATCGGTTTTTCCATCACTAGGTGGAGGGGCCGGCGAGTGGAGTAGTGGAGGCGCCAGCGAGTGGAGCGATGGAAGACGGTGGGGAGCAGGGAAGCACGCCGGAGAGGGAGTTCCACGTCCTGTCGGAGGCGACGGGCGCCGTAGCGGCCTTCTGCTTCCGGGGGCCACCCAAAGTCCCGAAGAGGGCCGAGGAAACAAGCGGTTAGTGGGATATGGTGCACATCCCGACGCAGAGTCAATAGAAAAGGCACCGGCCGTGGAAAGAACGGGGAGATGTAATGAAATCACTGAATTGCAGGCAAAAAGACGAGTGCGATGAGCTTTTTAGAAAAACAAGTCCTGCAGATGCCCATAAAGTGCTGCGGATGAATGTGTTCAAGGGATATGGACTGTGTCCAGGTATGAACTGTGTCCCCGGTGCAGTACATGATGCACCAACCGTGCTGCAGTGCAGCTGCTATTTTGATATCCACACCACCCTCGAATGCTAGGAAAAATTCATAAATTATTTTTCATTATTTGTTTAAAAACCTGGATTCAGATGGGAATTTTCGTATCAACACGGACTTAGTAACGCTTCGTAATACCTATCCTTATTCAAGATGAATCATCAGTTAAGGGACGCCATTTTATAAAGTAATAGCGTGCCTTAAGCGCTTTTTAAAAATGATTGAAAACACGAACACATTGACTTCTTGACGTTGGCAAGAATGTCACGTTAAGAACTTCCCATTTCAAAATAATAAAGTGACTCAGTATCAAACTTAGAAAATTTCATCGGTATGAAACTATGCCTGTAGGTAACTGAGTCCGGCGAGATTTATTGGAAGGATACCATACTCAAACCTTAAACAAATTATCACTAATGCACAGGACTGTTATATTGGAGCGCAAAAAGTGTTTCAACCGTTAGGTCAGTACCTGCTGATGATCTAACAGTTGAAACTCGTTGTACGTTGCATTAAAAATTTGTGAGGAATATTACAGATTTTATTAGAGTTTAAAACGTCGTAGTGATAAGTCTCGCAACTTTAGATCGCGGAGCGGTCGTGACTGTGGCAAATAGTTGTCACGTTTCACCGTCAAAATGATATTATTCTCGAACTTGGCGGCAAGCAATCTACAAGTGATAGGAACTAACTGTTCTTATTAAAAAATACATAAGATCCGGCTAAAAGACGCTATCAATGCAAGAATGCTCAAAGATTGCCCATTTCCTTATAAATTGATGTGTTTATTTGGAGTATTTCGAGTCGTCATCCGCTGATTCTCGGAATATTTTAGTAATTATCGCAGCCGAACAGATGGCGCCAGAAGACAGAGAGCTTCAGAGACCTCTAGATTGCCAAATAATAACTATATAGTTTATTATTGTCAATCCAGAGTACTCTGGAGAGCTTCACATCTTGAATGAGACAGTCTCAAAAGACGATTTTAGAGCAATAAGCACCGGGTTTCCCTCATTTACATTCCAAATTATGTTCTTTTAGCACCGGTTTCCATCCAAATAAATAGAAATATTTGCCCTTTTTTGCGAGCACGCGCGGCGTGCGCTCGCAGAAAAGGGTAAATATTTCGCTCGCTGCGCTCGCGGTTCAGTTCCTCAGAAGAGTACTAAATATAAAAAATATTGAAAAAGGAGGGAAACACGGTGACGACAATATCATACAAGCTATTCCCAAACTTCTTTAAGGATGATATGTCAACGATCAAACTAATACGTTACCACCATCATGGGGTATTCAACCCTTCCCCTCAAAATGACCCCGATATGTGCCTAGGTCAATAATTTCACTTGATGGGATTTTCAGGTATATTTTCAAAGATATATGTTCCCTGCACTCTACCATTCACGAATATGTCACTCCCATCCTGCAGCAAATGACCCCTTCCCCCTCAAAATGACCCCGATATGTGCCTAGGTCACCAATTCTACTTAATGGCGGCACCGGATTTTCTGGTATTTTTTCACGCAAATATCTTCCCTGCACTCTACCATTCACGAATATGTCACTCCCATCCTACATAAATGGCCCCTTCTCCCTCAAAATGACCCCAATATATGCCGAGGGCACCTCACTTCAAATCACCCGTTCCAAAATCGACGCACAAAGCATCTCTAGAACATGGCGAATTTACATTGACGCCAAGAATGTGCTGCCACCTAATGAAGAGCCGCCGTACTTCACCATGGATACATTCCTACGCATTTCCACCTCCGATATTTATATCACTTTTTTTCGGTAAGTACCCTCATAATATTTATTTTTACCATTTCACTGTATTCTCTCTATGTGAGCACCGGGTTTCCCTCCTAAAATCGCGATTTTTAGGTGTTTTTAAGGGCAAGGAGGGGGGGGGGGGAATAGGTGCCACCAGGATCTAGAAAATTACCCGTCAAACTTCTATCTGCCCTCTGGAATTGGCCATATCATAAATGGTTAGCTCCATTATTGATATATAAACACGTCTTAGTGATTTCCGCACAATCTATTGAAACACCAGGATTGTGGCATCGGTTTTGGTTGTTACGCCGCCTTTAGGTACATTTAAATTGTTATGGCATCGTCATTTGAAGGAAACTAAGGGGTTTAAGGGATCCTCGCGGTGGTCTGGCGAGAGGGAGGGGAAGACTACAAGTGTAAGATGACTAAATTCTGGTTGTTGTGAGAAATGGTTGTCCGTTGCCTATGGCTTAGGGGAAAGATACGTTCTCACACAAAATATAGGTATGATGAAAAGGGTATACATTTTTTGCTGAGTATTATTTTACATCACTGCCTCTCCTTGAACGCTTTTGATCTGAAAAGACATTAGGGAGTGGAACGGTGAGAAGTCATAGGAAAGTGGGGAGGTGGTTCGAAATTAGAGTAAGGGGACTGTTGTGTATTCTTAGAAAGAATCATTCCTAAAGTATACGGGTTGTAAAAACAGATGTTATTAGTGTACCTAGGGATTAAATTGGACAGAGTACGTTAGCTTGCAAATACAATCATTTTGCACCCCTTGGTTTTGAGCTTAGTGTGAGCAGGGAGCTAAGATACCTGCTATTCAGTGATAGTTGCTTCGATCATTTTGCCAAAATTTTGCTACGGAGCCATAACCGTTGCTGACAGTAATATATTTTAAAGTTTGATGTTCCCTGTCTAAACAAAAATTGGATTGCGTATGTTTCTAAGACGACTGAACATGGAATGGAAAAATGTGTATAAAGATGGCATGAATCATTAGAAACTATCGCATCCGTCAGGGATGGACTCGTATCGATTGCGAACTGTTTTCCTCCAATATTGATTGAAATCTTTAAATCGAAACTTTAGCACGTATCCTTCGTGTTTCAATTTTAAATTAATTTTGGGACGACTTTATTTTATGAAGGATGAAATTAAATCCAATTGTATCTCATTCCCTTCCCTCAAGTACAGTATATTATCAACACACCTAAACTAATATTTGTACGAAGTCTTCCGAGACAATGCTCTTTTAGTACAGTTTATGTTCTTTCAACATATATTCCGCGTTGGTATATGTTTTAACTGTATTTCGCCAGCGCTCCTGTTGGCTTCCTCAGGTCTGCTAAAGTGTTGTTACCAAGATCGCCTCACGTTTTGTATAGAATGTATGTATTGTTTTCCGAATGTTTTGAAGGCTGAAAATCATATTAAAATTTTGTACACTGTATAACCATCTTTTTGATTAATGTTAAGAGGTCGTTTTGCTATTTTATAGCCTACCTAATTAATCTTGGGAAATAGCGGGCTACTTTTGGAATTAATTTCGCTTCATTAATATTGAAACTGTGCATTGGTTCAGACCAATGGTGTTACAATGGTTACCAATGATGATACGTCACCATCAAATACATGCCTGGGACCATCGAGAAAATTGCTAAAGTCCTTCCAAACATAAAGCCATTTTCGGAATTACACGTGCACCACCAAGACAGGATCATCCAACGGAAGTTATAATATCCTAAGTGGTAATATGGTCATTAATACATCAGTCAGTCTTGCAGACGAAAACACCTCCAGGAACATCAGAGAGCTATTAAAAATTAAAGTTGCGGTGTCTGAAATAGCAGAACACCATTTGTCTGAACCAATGTCAACCTAGAAGACGGTTATAGATTGGAAAACAATATCATATGGATTTTTCAACCTTTTAAAAAAACTTTTTAATTGAAGGCATCGGCGTCCCTTTACCTTGTCAATTTCTCTGGTGACGATGAATTTCAGTTTCGCGATACAGTATTATTTATATTGTTGTGAAAGTATGGTACTCTCTGGCAGCAAATTATACCATCTGACCAATTTCATCACCAGGTTCGGTACTTTCGTCAGCTCGTAAAAAGCATAGCCTTCTTAAGGCTATGTCATCCACATCAATGGTAAAGGATTCCAAGCACAAAATAAGAAAACTCACGGACTCTCACATTAAGTTGGACCAAGTGGAGAAAACTGAGGAAAATAAGGGACCAAACGAAGAAAAACCCATTGCCCTCCCGGCAATGAAATTTAAAATGTCGCTGCTCTCAGGACTGACGATCGAGAACAAGTGGGCCATTGACTCACTGGGGCCCTTCTACATCAAACAATCATACAATTCCACAGGTAAAAGTTTTACATATTGTCTCATATTTATGCTGTACCACCGGATTATAACTGATAGCATTAGCTCGCAAATGTGCGTAACCCTACATATAAGGGTAAAGTTTCGATATTACCTCATAATTTATATCCAATGCATGAGTCTAAAATACTTGCCGAGAATTAACGCACCGCGGTATCCATGGGGCTCAACGGCTTCGCATCATAAAGATTGCAGGTTCAAATCCCATCTAGGGACATCCACGTGTTCCCATAGGTTATGTTATTTTTGTTGCTGCCACATAAAAATCTGTTTTAAGGACCTAATTTACAACTAATGAAAGGTATCTCTTCTCTGCTCGGTCTCAAGGAATCCAACAAGTAACTGACGTGGACATCGATTTAAACTTGAACCTAACCATTGGTAGATATAGGGCTGAAGATAAACAGTTGAGAGATATGAGGCCCCAAATCAGTCATCTTATTATTTTACTTTTCAGGCATAATTGATTTATAATTCAAACTAAATTCAAAGCGTGATTTCAAGCCAAATTTAAAGGCTTGATAGAGCTAGCACATTTAACTTTTCTACATAACGTCCAGCGAATATTTAGATAGCAACTAAGGAGACCTCCATTGTTTTACAAAGCACCAATGACTCACCACCAATGTACATCAATATCGCTTTATCACAATTAAAAACATATATTTCAGATTTACAGGACGGAATTTTAATGGTCGATGATTCGTAGTCATATCACAACACTCCAGGGGTGGGAAAAACTGCCATTTCCAAGTAGAACTTGCTAACAGCTACTGCTAACCCAAATTAGCAGTTCGAAATAAGAGCTAATTAGCAACTGCTAATCATAGCTGAGGCATAGATAAGTAAGAACTGATGGACTTGGCCAAATTATCAGACGATATCAACCAGCCGCGAAGCTACTCCGGCAAACTCGAAGAGATACTGCAGGAATTTAAAATCGTATTTCTTTCTTGTAGCCAGTTTCACACGATTTACATAATTGTAAATCAAATATAAAGATATCAAATGTTTTTAAAAAATTGTTTTAATTTGGAGAAATATTTTTTAGAGATTTTTTCGTTTTAGTACGTACTCTCAAAAAGGTTGCCCATCCCTGAAATAGACTATTACCCCGAGCGGATCGTAGCCGGGCTCTTTGATAGTCAGGGATCAACTCACTTTCGCCACCCGCAGGCCGGAACAATCCTGACGCGTGACACTGTGTAGTAGTTAGCAGTGTATGTGTATGGATGCTACTCTTTAAATTATCTGAAACACTGCTTTTGCGCTCTCCTCTCCTGCTACTGAAAAAATAAACAGCTCCAGAACGCATGCGCTCTCGTCTCTTGCTAACTATTAGCAACAGTGTACCAACTGGCGGTGCCTCTTGGAATAGCAGTTCTAGCTTAACCTGGATGTAAAGGAGGGGAGGCAAGCACAGTGTAGCAGGCATTAGAAGACTCAGTAGTTTTCCTGCCTGATATTAGCAGCTGCTATATGTTGATGAATAACGCCCTAAATTAAATTTACTACCACTTAGAATATTGAAATTCTATCCCACCCCGGCACCTCTAAGCCACTTAACTATGATCCAAAATTTACTGATAAATACTCAATAAAAAAGAATTTCAAGTCGTTAAAGTCAAAAGAAGAAACAAAATTTTTCTGTTACTACGAAATCAAATATCAAGACCTCAAATGTTTAAAAAAGATTTTGTTTCAATGTGAAAACATTTTGTCTTGGAGATTTTTTCGATTTTGGCTCGTACTTAAAAAGGTTGCCCACTACCTATAAATGGAAAATTTGAATAATAACCAGCCAATACGAAAAGTTCCTGACAAAGGTAAGTCTCTTTAAATAGGAACTGACTACGGATAATTTCGTTGCCGGGCCCATGCGCAGACTTTTCACCATATTCAGTATTCCATCCAAGAAACCGACATGCTGACCAGTTGAAACTGACATACTGACAGTGATCCAGTGGAAGATCGCCTCTGCCTCACCAGTCCATCGTTGATGGATCTTGATAGCAGCGATGATTGGGGAGAACCAGTTCCGAAAGGACCTTCTTCAGTTACGCTTAATATCAGTAATCCAAGTCAGAGAAGCGGACTGCGCCACTCTATTTCCGCATCAGCCCAGTAATCCTTAATTCCGTGCTCCGATTCTCAGTCCAAGAGATTTTTTTCCTCTGATTATATCTACGCACCCAGTATCCATTCATAGCTGCAATTTGAAAAACTTGCACCAAATGATAACGGATCCAATGGCTAAAATAATTCAACCCTGTCCTGAAGTTAAGATAACAAAGTCTTTTTCTACTGTTTGTTTAATTTCATGCGACACTCGTGCCCACAAATTGGACATTTTGCACTGAATGAATAGTTTTAACACAGGAATAAATTGCGTCTGGTCATAGTTCTATCAAAAGTATAAGTGTGAAATTTCTCCCAATTGCCTTAACCAGGAACGACATGTGAAAGGACAGATGAAGTTTTCAGACTCTTCCTTCAAAATGGAAACATACTGAAGTTTTTAAAAAATGGTGAAGTTACTATATTACATCCAAGCAGTACAATATGCATCTTGCAACTTGGGTAAGTTTACGCAAATTTCCTGAAATGCATAGCGTGCAGCCCGTGGTATGCTACACGGACACAGTATTTATATACATTTCCACTAGTTTCACAGGTTGAGCTCAACAACCCAAAATGTTGTCATTCGTTGCTCGAGAATCTGGTGAGTCACAACCACCACTCGTGGCTCTTTTATGGGGTGTCCTTTGCATCAGTACAGAAAATATCTTGTGCAATATTTCTACATAAGAACAAATACCCACCAGAGAATTATATCTGTATTTACTATCATCAATGCATCATAGGGATTTATTAGCATTTAATAATGTACTAAACATTGAATCGAGTTCAATTACATTGATAACCATAACATGAATAAAAACTTATGACTCTGTAAAAGTATAAAATACTTAAATAAAAGGTGAGGCAGGGGGATATATTCAATGGAAATTAATCAGGTACTAGAGGAGTATTTACTATGTTAAAACCTTTAGCAATACACTAAAAGCTAATGGACCTCGCATTGATTTGCATTCACAGAATTACTTTCACACTAAAACTAAAGAATGCATTAAGGTGGTGACATAGGCCAATAGTCTAAGATATTTTCACTAACGACCAACCAAGTCCATTAGTTAGTTATTTGGGGAATGCGACGGACAGCAAATGTATGTACTTTGAACCATTTGGGAAAGATTGAGTAGAGGCAGGTATTTTCCTGAGAAAGGGAAAGTGTGGAGTTAAACCCGGCACCAGCATTTGTATCTGCTCTGAACGAAAGGTGCCAAGGGGTCACGAATTTATGTCCTATCCTTTGGATGGAGTACTGAACTTGAAGTGTTCTCGGCACAGCACTTGATAAGGGACCATACACAAGCTGTGTGCTCTAATATAGGAAATTTTGTCAAGGTGTATGGAATTTCCTCTAACTATGCCATCGCTTTCACTCCGTACAGTGCCCTGAATGAACACTAATCGTCGTCGAATAAGGTCGTCGTGTTGGCTTTCCTCCCATCCAGATGACATCGGTATTTTCTTCGTGGAATCTTAATCCAAATTTGAGTGCTGCGTGCCTTAAAGCGAACACATTATGGAAAACGCTCCCTCCTCCAAATGGGACTTAAACTTGTGAGCCTATCCATTCCTTCAAATAGAGAGCAATCGTATGACGTATCTCTCCACCCTTACTCTCTTTCGAAACTCCTATCCATCCCCAAAGAACCTCATCACCAGCGGCGTATATGACCCGTCTCTCGGTCACCTCCCCTGATAACGATAACTGCTATTCAATGACAGGCTTCAAAACTTATCCGGATATGAATCCAACCGTAAAACGTTCTTGTTACACCAAGGACCTTGATTGTATGTCAGCTATTTTACTGTGGCTGATATGACACGTATTTGCGACAGAACTGCTCTTTTTTCAAAAGTTCAGTTCTACGCATTTCTTCATTTTAATTTACCAATTTTTTCAACATTTTTTGTAATTTTTTGATAGACTTTTTCCGCTATTTAGTGGCTAGATGTAAAAATATGGGATGCAAGACACAGTAAAAGGTCCGCAACTCTATATAACTACACTGCTACTCCTGAATCAAGGATGGTAAGGAGGTAAGAGTGACTGGGGTATTGGATATCCTAACCACGGGTCCACGTTCAAATTTTGGCATGGTAGAATTTTTTAGTCCATTTCCACTCCTGCTTTAAGTGGCGTGCAGAGAGCACGTCAATCTGAGGACACCCTTAGAAAATTAGACGTCGAAATGGGGATTACGTTTTGCAATTTTATGAAAAATAAGCTATCGTCGTCGCCAGGTTTATCTCCTCCACTAAGAACCCTACAAATTCCCCCTATCTTTTTTGGTCACCGAAGGGCAGAGGTAGACGAGGCGCCAATAGTCATCCAGCCATCAGGACGTCGTTTCCGGGAGGGGACGCCCGGAGGTGGCGTCGAGGACCTGCCTCCCTACGGCATCCGGCAAGCCACTGACCCAGAGGTGAACGAGGTGAGTGCCGCATCCCCCAAGGTGACGTGAGCAGGGTGCAGCTATATCTAGATCTATAGATCTTCCTTTAGAGTTTAATCGTGATGGCGGATGGAGCGAATATTAGTTTTCCACCGTCAGGGCCCGAGATCGATCGCTGGTATTTCATCGGAATCCCAGCTTGGATGCCGCATGAAGATCACTTCAGTTCAGCTTGTTGTTCCGTCCGTCAAATGGGACGCAAATCTGAGGATTTTTTTGGCATATCTTGAAGAGTGCACTTCTTAGTACCGATACCGTGAATCTCTCTAACCCTCCCTCAATCCTCATCCTCACACTTCTTTTCCCTGAGGTTCTTTCGAGTGCAGGGCAGGTTTTATATCACTGATAACCACTCTCCCTGTAGTAGCCTTTCAGGTGGTCCATTTTCGTCGATTAATGCCATAAAATACCTAAAATATTTTCAGATCCGAACACTTTGCCTCTAGAAGGGTGGAGAATCATTTTTCAAGGAAGAAAATGATTAAATGTTCTCCAGCGCAAATGTAACTGCGCGGAGTACTGTGCAAAACCGAGATCCACACCTGTAACGACCATATCTGCAGCAGTGCTGCGGTGTTCTATACTTGTACGAAAAAATAGTGATCAGGTGACCGCATATGCATTCCACCTGTTGAAAGATTACCGGATTAAAGTCTTTGCCGTTGTTTTGCTGAAATTTCATACATCTCTGAGTTTTGGATCGACAGAGTATTTACTGCTGAGTACAGGATGCTGGAGTCAACTGGTTCCTCCTTAATGAACTCCAAATCGAAGTTTTTATTAAAAGACATGTAGGTATCACAAGTCGCGCTACTTTTTCGTTTTTCGGCGCCTTGCATGGATTTTGGCCTCTTATTTCTCGGGGAACACTACTGTAATGAAATGTTTTCGATGGAATTATCGGGGGTGTTGAGCCGTATATGCGACCCTATAGACAGATTATTTCATAATGGCGGCATATAAGTATTTCAACGGCTCGTAGGGAGCTGTTTTTAATTTAAACATTGCCCTTTCTCCATGCGTCGATTTTTTCAGGACTGAGTAACGCTCTCAAACAGGACGTTGTACGCGTCCTCATCAGTTTCCATGTCATCCATCGCATGTTGCAAGATCAGAGACACGAATGCAATTTACAAGTTTGTCTTAATTCCTTTCTTCAGCTCTAATATGGTAGTGGCCATTATCCTTTGCTGCTATCATTATTACCATTTAATTCGTGAAATAATGTATCTTTTTTATTTTAAGTGTAATTTTTATCAAAAAGTGAGACTTGAGAATTTGAGAAAAGACGTTTCCCGAGTGGAAGCTACGCAGCGACTGACGCTCTCCCGCCAATACTTCCGGGTAGTCACTCTACGTTATTGCCGGCTTGCGTGGTCGTTTCTCCACACACCACACGCCATCCGAGACTTTTCTGTTCCGAAAATTTATCTGTGAATGATGGCGTTTCTCTGCTGCTAAAGGTGACGACGGCATCAACGGGTGTTCTGAAGCTATTGAGCCCTGACCGGGTGCATTGAGCGACTGTCAGACGAAGTCAGCCGTCGATCTCATCCGGCACAATTGCTACTTTACCCAAAGGTGTAGTAGAATAGGCTACACGAGGCTTGAAATAAGATAAATAACCTGTGGTGTACTAATATTTACCAAACTTTCAATTTATTTCCTGACCCAGGTTTCGACTAACGTCATTTTCACGGTACGTTGACCCAAATGACTTTGATTAAGTAGACTTACAAAGTTATACACATGGCTTCGTAAGTCTAAACGCGTGTTGGTAAATAAATTGAAAATATGGACTATAAGTAGTTACTCCCCTTATTTCTGTAGCATGCACTTCCACAAAGTATCGCCGAAAAATATACCGTTTACAAGTGGCAACTAATTCCTTAGATGTAGTGATGACATAAGCACACCTTGCGCACTTTCGATGATGGCTCGCCCCCTGCCACACACCTTTCTTGCACGCACGCTGTAGGCGTGACTAACGGTGACGTCACCCCCGCAGGTGTTCTGGCGCCGCGAGGACGGCACCCATTGGCTGCTGCGGGGCGACGGGTCGCTGATCGTCGCCTTCCCGGACGGCACGCGCATCGCCTCGACGCCGCGCACCATCGAAGCCGACGCCCTCTGGGTGCACGTGGCCCTCGACGTCCGCATGGAGCACCCGTCGTACGCCAGCGTCGCCGTGGCTGAGGAGGGCGTGGCCACGCTCACCGTGGGCCAAGAGGTGAGTAGGCCTCGAGAGGCACTGTACTGGGAGAGGTTGGCCAAGTGAAAGGCATCTGCGCCATTTCTCGTTGCTCGGAGCGCTGCTAATACATGGCCGCTTATGGGCGTATGGAGTAACGGCGTCATTATTATCGAATTATCTCTTTGTCCGCTCACTGAAATGGCTCCTAACACATTTATAGGCACATTGTTGAAATTCTAACTTAAACTACGGCACAATTTTCCATAAACTCGGCCAAAAATTATAATTATTTCGAATACGCTGGGACCGCTACCGCACAGGAAAGCAGAAGTGGGCTTCCGTCCAGCACGGAGACCACGACAAGATCTTGGTGCAATGTGTGTAGGTAGTTCAGTCATTCGAATTCATAATTTTATAGTAAGATGCGGTTAGAATACGATTTTTGGCTGAATCATAAACCCCTGACAACTTACTTGATAAATGAACGGGTAAAGCCTTGCAATTACAGTACATATGATAGTATCCTATTAAACTTACGCGGGCTCTGTAAAACATGAAACGCACTATATTCCAAAAATTAACAGAGCCCTATACAGAGTCCACAAAATATTCCATCATTAAAAAGCTATGAGAATATTATGTACTTAATTCAGTAATTGCAAACTAACCAGCATTTAATATCACGGCAACGATTGGAACACAACGCTCTAAAGATATCCTAGCATGACTGTTACTGTTATAACTGTGGATTGAAATAACACATTGTACGCTGGATGCCACAGGATTTATTCACAATGTGTGGCCTCGAGCCACACATAGAGGCACTGTCACACACCAGTGCCACCTGCTAACGACCCCTGCTAAAACCGCTCCTGTCTGTCCGTCCAGGATATCCGACTGAGAATTTCGCCGACCGGCACCTACGAGATGACCACAGCCGACGGAGTCAACGTGGTCGTCGAGCCATCGTTTGCGAAAATCTGCAAGGGACAATCAGAATCGACCTTGTTCTTCCAAGGACACGAGGGCAGTGAGTTTGGGAGTTTTTTCGTCTCTATTTGTTAACGGATTTTACATTGAGTTCATTCACTGGATAACCAAGCATTAAATTATTTAGCTTTTTAAAAGAAAGTTATGGCAGTAAACATGATAGAATATTATTCAGTCTTTTTCACAGATTAGGACAAGAGTTGCAAAATTATTCTTAAAATCGTCTCCTTATAATTTCCTTTTTATCCCTGCATCTAACTCTAATATATTTTCTCACCCTCTTCACCCCTGGAGTTTCTTCCGTATCCATACGTTAAATACATAAAATTGATTCTTCTATATATTTCCAGGAACCAACACGAGATGGTTCCTGGAAATATATGTCACTTCAAACACTATACACGTCTTGAATATTTTCATCTAACGGATCCTGCGATGGCCTTTTTTAAAACCCTAATCAAATCGAATTTTTCATAGTATCCATGGATGGAGAGGCTAGAATGTTACTTGGGGCATGTCTATTGTATGGCTTCTCTACTGAATCAGCTTCATGCAATCGACTTCAGATTTCTAATTCTATATGATGCTCATCTCTTCCACGCCGATGCTTTCCAGAGCGCGAGTCTGAGGTGGACGGATCCAAAGACCTCGGGGTCAAGGAGGAGCCGCTGTGCACGACCAGCGACGGAACGGGGGCCGTCTTCACGGTGGGCAAGGACGGAAGGACGACCCTGTCGAAAGCCAAGAGTGGACGTAGCAGGGCAGGGGCGCGCTTCCTGTTGCTTAAGCGCGACGGAGCGGGCTCCGAGTTCGTGCAGCGAGCGGACGTCTGGAAACTTCTGCGACGATCCAAGCACGACAAGAGCGTGTCCGTGTCTCAGTATCCTAGCGGCTGCGACCAAGACTGCCCACAGTTTGGTCACTTCCTGACCATATTCACCCCCGTCTCAAATCTGGGTAAGGCCCCAGGTTGTGAGTGTCGATTGGGACGTAAACGAATGGCTTATTTCACCCCGTATTCATTTACTACGCAGAGAGGTACCTTTTGGACCCAAATATGAAGTGCTCCGTCGATCCTCGTAGCTTGACTCGCAAAAACCTGGAGAGGACGACTTACTGGAACCCGAGTGCGGGAAGCGGCCGACGGAGTCCAGTGCCTCGCTGGTTCCATCCGCTACCTAAACCCGACTTCGAGAGAGGGAAGTACCCGAAGCCAATGGAAACGACTCCCTCCGCCGTCTGCAAGCATTGTCATCCGGCACCTCACGAAGAGCGTCGACACCGGCCCTTGGTGAGCAGATCACTCGACAAACCCGAATTCCCCTTCGCACATTGCACGAGTCACTCTTGGTGGCAGTTTTTGGTTGAAGTCTGTCCATTGCCGCATATCTCAGCTGATGAACCAGAATACACTTTACCAAAAGGAACACCACGGTGTATTGTACCCCACACCCATTGAGGGGAACAGTATTGAGGGTCTCGTTTAAAAAAAACCCGAAATTGAGACGTGGATCCATAAGGTGTACATTTCCAGGCAATTAGGAACTTTTGACTCCAATCAACAGTATGAAATTCATTGAAAATGTAGTGCAGATTGATTATATATTCCAATGGGTAAGTAATTAATGTACTTTTAACAGCCAGATGCCTTGAGCCTGTGGGTGGTGAGGCAGTTGGGATCTCTTGGGAGACAATCAGGTGATGTTCTGATGGCTGAGAAGTTAATGTCAGCCTATGCCTTTTACCGAGAGTCAGCAAAAGAGCAAGAAGCATATTATTCCGCCCCCAATGAAGAAATTGAGGGACTCGCTTTGAATGAAGTGGAAGAGCTGGAATTAGAGGTAAGAATTAAGGACCAATACAATTCGGTTGTGATTATCGAGTTAAATCATTTGCTCAATAACATAATAATTTTCGACGTAAGACAGATGACAAGATCACAGGAACATTTTGGTTCTCCAACATAGGCAAAAACACATGGAGCAACGAAGGACGAGAGGCCTACTTCTCAGGACTAATGGAACAGGTAATCCCACCTAAAGCCACTTTGACTATGGTTAATAGAGTGACCAAGTTGAGCTGATGCTATGGATCCTAGGGAGGCACATTTGACTCCGCAGTTGAGCCTTTACAAGGATGAAATAGTTCTTAGCCTGAATATAATCCGATTATCATAATCAAAACGTGGGCTTTCTGGAGGTTGTTTTACCACAACCTGTCAACGATAAAGGCCTAATGATACTGAGCACGCTATCTTTCCCTAAATAACCTCAAAGCCTTTTCATTTAATGATTACCAGCGGTTATGTTTGGCAATTTTATCACTTACTTTTAAAAGCATGAGTAAAAATAAAGTATTTACAAATATCAGTATTTTAGGCTCCGTGAAATTGCATTGACGGGAACTACTCAAGGGTCAAAGTCCTTACCGATGTTTGTTGATGCTGATGAAGCTATTGGATCATGCCGAAAGTGGAACAAAGAGAGTTTTCTTTGCTTTAAAGTGAACTCTTCCTAGTTCGGGCTATAGCACCACAAAATTCATAGCAAACAATAAAGATGCATATGAAGTTACCACAACAGATACCGTGCTAATATTCCTATCCTCTCCATCTTTGAAATAGGCTGATTCCAGTATCATTTCGGGAGAGAAAAAAGGAAGTCATGCTTTGCATGCATTGAACTCTGTCGGTGATTTTCTCTGCTAATAAAAAATGCTTAATTATCTGAATACTGTGGTTCTAGTGCCGTACTCATTCCCATGTGATACATCTTTGTGTTTTCATTACTCAACAGGACTCTATGGTTTGTTGATTGAATTGCAGCTACGAAAGTACCCACGGAGAACGAATTTACTGATGTCCTTGTGGTTCGAGCATATTAGATTCCAAATTGCTCGGATAAGGGCCACTTTAAGGATCTTAGGCTACTCCTTTAAGAGGGTAAACCTTTACGCAAGTGCCAAGTGCCCTCTAAAAGAGTTTTCTTGGCAACCGTAATAGGCACCAAACAGAGCGGCCGAGGAACCAGGAACAAAGTCGCCAAAAATGCCCGTTCAACACAAATACACGGCGAGTCTAATATGTCGCTACAGCAACATTATCATTATTCCTCGTGATCAATTTCTTTTTGGTAAAGAGCTATTTTTGCTGCTAAAGGCTACTAAGCACTTGGACAATGTGCCGATGAAGTACACCCTAAAGCTACTAAAAATTCTGATATTGGCGCAGAATACACGTAGTTAAGAGCATATGAGAGATGCGACGACCATACCAGAATATTATTATGATAAATAGTAAATTTCACGATTCGTCGACCACTCAGAATTCACATTCCATTTCCGATTGAGTTGGCAGCCATAGATTAAATATTACGAAAATATCGAACGAATTCACGTGCGACGATTGAACGAATTTTATGCAACAAGCATGACTATTGTGCATATCTAAGTTGCATAACTTCTAGGATGCCTTTAAATTGCTGCAAAACGTACAGAATCTCTCCGTCCCTTGAAGATCCAAGCTGCGACGTTGTGAAATCAGGTGGATTAGGTATTTAGCGGGAAAAATAGAGGATGAAACGAATTTGTTCTCAAATTAGTCTTAATATATTCTTTTTTACATCTCTTGTTCCTTATTTTGCGAGAAAGTAGAAAATGAATACAAAAGCAGAGCACTACGAGGTCAATCATTGAAAGGTTCTGCAACTTAAACTATGGAAAAATATCCTCAAGTTACGAAAGTACAGGTAATGAATGGTTCCTAAATATATATGATGATGACATATCATATTGTGTGAAACCTGGAATAAACTTTTATGCTATTTAACATTATATACATTCATTCCAAGCGAAATTTTTGAACAGCTACATCACAATTAAGTGAAATAGGTCCACTACGTCATACCCAAAGGATGTTGTAGGCATTCAACTCGGGATACGTTAGTAAAACGTTTATTATATTCTCACACCATCTGACCAATGTTTCAATAGATAATTGTCATTCGAAGGAAATGATATTAATAGTAATCTGTCGAAAATATAGCATATTGTTCAATAAAATTCTTATAAAAATATATTAAATATTTAAGTACCATATAGAGCATTTTCACAAAGCGATGCCTTTAACTGTGCGTCAATACCTGGGCACTGTCTGGGACAAACCCATGCTTAGCGTGCTGTCCCATCTTTGTAACTTTCTTGTGCCTCAAGGATTCATTACAGTTCAATAAACTTGACTCGTGACGAAACTCTAAAATAATTTGCAGGTGATAATAATGGGCATGGTTATGATCATTAGACCATAAACACCTATTTCTGTGTTGTTTTAAATGCTGGCCCCTTTGAAAGGAATGATTACCAGAATGAAAGTAAGGCTGGGCCCGGCGAGATGCAGAGGAATAAATCAATCATACAATTGGCTAGATAACACTACCCCACAAAACATTGTATAAATTTTGAAATAAATTATTATGTCAAGTAAAATTACTAACTATTTCAGCTGCTGAGTCATCATCCGGTACAAAGAACCTAGATCAAGGCAGTGGCATATAAACAAATTCTAGGCAACGGAGGAGGAGATTATTAACATCGGAGATGAATCTGCAGTTATTTGTAGGCTGGGTGTAACAAGACGTTCAGCTAGTTCAGAAGAGTTTGAATTGCTCTATACTAGCAGAATGTCTTGTTAAACTCAGCCTACCAAATAACTACAGATTAGTCTCCTTCGCTGTCAATGATCTTTTCACTTCGGCCCCTTTTGACGAGGCACTGACAATAATTAGGCTACAAGACCCACAAATCAATGTCATCGAGGATGAATTTTAGTCCAATATAGAAATCTGTGTCCAACAAAATTACTTCATTTCCAATGCAGTTTTTATCTTCAGACTGAAGGAATAGCCATGATTTCTCCTCTTTCCCTATTGAAGGCGGAGTTTATTATGGTGAACTTTGAATCCAACCTTTCGAGCATCATATTTTAAACTATGTCACATATTGATGCAGGACATAGACGATTTGATCTGCTGCTAGCCCAGAGGCGATTGCCAGATGGATTTTTTATTAAACTTTTTACATAGTGAACACCGACATACCAATTTGAAGATAGAAAAGACGGTTTAACTTCCTAGACTCGGAAATGTCTACAGCTAATGACAAACACAGTTTCGGTATTTCGAAATGTTATACTAACGCGGTTATTTTCATGGACTTGCTTGCAGCCTTCGACTCGTTAATTCACAGGCTGGTGACCCTACAGCACCCTAAGTTAAATTGAGAACTGAAGGTAAAAAAAACCTATTGCTTCTGTAAATAACCATAAAGAACAAGTAGTAGATAACATTCTATGCATAAAAACGCCAGAAGTTAGCCTTCACAAACTTTTATACGCTTTTAGTCCTCACACCCGGACTTAGGTAGTGTAAATTACAATATGCTGACAGCCTTTCCTACAAATTTGCCACAATACTCCAAAAAGACAAATTGAAATTTTTGTGTTTACAATAGAAGTAGCAGTAGGAATTCTTCAGGAAACGCAATTAGCAGCTGAGGCCATTTGCAATATAGATTCAGTGAGAGAGAGAGGATAAAATTGAGCATAATAAAATTGAGATGGATCATAAGAAAATGAATTACTAATGAATTATAAAAAACCAGGTAGAATTTAGAGCTGAACAAAAGGAGGGGCCATAAAATTGGAACATGCTAAGCTACACAATTGGGGTTTTGGACAAAAGCGGCTGTACTATCCAAGATCTTCATAAGAGATTCATGTAGCCATAAAAGACTTAACCAAGAGGAAATAGCTTATGAACAGAACCTTAAATTAAATGAAAAAAAAACCTTAAGTTAAAATGTACATAAAAGGATAATAGGGAACTAGCTCTAGATCATGGCATTATACGATGAGAAATATAAAATCCAGGAAAGGGTTTTAGTATATTTTAAGAGTTGTTAAAGATGGTGCTTGGAGATGAATGAAAAGGGACAATGGAGAGAAAGAAGATGAAGAAGTACTTAATACGGTTGAAGTGAAAAGAGAGTTACACACTGGAGGAAATAAAGCAGGTGGGTGTAATCCAAGCCATTTGAGGTGGTTTAACAAAGACAGAAAAGGTGGATTCTGGGAAAAAGGAAAGGTTTTTTGGACGACATGACGGGAGACAATTTGATTTTTTAACTACACATATAAGAGAAAAGTACATGAAAAAGAAACATTCAGAAATGGAGCGGGTTCCTTGCAGTCTAATTTCAACTGCCATGTAGTTCACAATTTGAACAGGCTAACTGCGATAAAACACAGGCTCTTCCACTTCTACAGCGCGCTCCATTTCAACCAGTTAACGGATACATCCTCTTTGAAGAACAGCCATTCCACAACATTAATAATACCACTCTGGTAACGAGATAACAGAGATAAGCCTTCTAACTACTTCACGAAGTGCCTCAACTGGAAAGAATTAATTGGTTAAACATGTTGGATGGCAAGGCATATAGTGCATTGAAATCACATTAAATTCAGGCAGTCATTTTTTCAAAAGTGTTAAAATTTACTTCATCTAGCTATCCATACTTGAGCTACAGCATGAATAAATACACTTATGGGGATAACAATTCAAGTTTACTAGAATAAGCATTATGAACACAATTACAAAAGATAAGAATGCAATTCTGAATACAAAAACCAGCTGATTAAATACATTAACAATGAAGTCACTACACCACCATTACATCACTGTAAAATATATTCAGAGTAACTGTGAGTATTAGACTAGGTATTTTTGCACCACAGCATTCTTCTCCCAAGAATGACAATATTTACGTAAAAGGGGTTTTTTTCTTCTGCAGCAGCAAAGCAGTTATCAAACTTCACTTGACATAAATAGGTACTTCAACAAAATACAAAACAGCACACACATAAAGCAAGGTTATCATTATTACTGATGAAGCCATATATTATTATTATTGGATATGTAGCGCCTCTCACGTGAAGCTTTGGCTCTCTCACACTTGACAGGAAGCACAGCTCACTCTCTAATTAGAGCAGCGAATGAACAAATGCCGGGGCACCTTCATTCTCCCTGCACACCCATATGGCACGTGTGCACAGTCAAGAGATATATATACCCTTGATGCCACAAAACCACCAGGCTCCACACTCGCCTGCCCCATCCATGTATCTCTGCATCAAATGCTTTGCACTTTCCCAACAAGAAACTACTGTGAGCACAAGACTTCCTGGAGATAGCAAGAAGAGAATTTTCACTGTTTTTAAGTTTATCAAATCCAGCATTGGAGACTAGAAAACACATTATGCCAAAAATGCCTGGCTATTGGCAATGTTTCCTTTAAGTATTTTTTTTATAAATATCATAAAAATCTCTCACAAAAGCAACATGATCCTCACCATATCAATATACAAATGTAATATACAACAAGTCTGAGGGTGCCATAACTCATTGCAACCACACAAATATACAAGTAAATATACAAAGGTGCCATTAGAAATGAAAGCAACACAAATGTCAGACACAGCTCCAGGATGTGGATGGTTTGTATCAACACAGCCAAATTATTCTTCCATACCTAGGCACACTTCATTCAATATCATTACACTTTTATCACCATTTTTAAATACTTATTTATTTATTCAGTTGATCTTCTCAACTTACGAGTAAAAGGAAAACATGGTAACTCAAAAAACACTTCCCTGGCTCAACCACTTGGAAGCAACATTACAAGAATTAATAGTCAGTTGTTGTGCTTAAGTATTACACTTCACAGCAATTGAATGTCCAATGATTATTAAATCTAAAATTACGATTATTGGTCAAATACATCACATGACTCATCTGTGATAACCACCACAATAATATTATACATGTTTAATCAAGAATTTTTACTATTAGCACCACATGGAAACAAAAATTTGACAAGATAATGACTACATTATGGAGCTGAGGATTTTCCATTGGACTGCAAGGTACATATTGATTTCAGCAGAATTCTTGATTTTATCTGTGCCATTAATGAATTCATTGACTCACTGAGTGATAGAAGGTGAAGAAATGTATGGATGAAAACTCAACAATTTTAGAAGATTGAATGTTCATATAAATGCATATTATAGTCCATTTCAAAATTATCACAAAGAGCAAATGATATACAAATCAGTACTCTAGCAGAGAGAACGTTGCGTACAGTATCACTAGGAAGGAAGTGTCTTCCAACAGCCCACCCTCAACCAGTCGGGGAGCAATCCTCCCCCACTCGCACTTCACCACAGCTTGCTAAAATTAAGTTCACCAATGACTCACACATTTCTCAATGATACCATAAAATTCAATTTCAAAAATATGATCTTTTCAAAAATATCACTTTACTACACTTAATATTTATTTTTTATTTTCCAGATCAAAACATAAGGATGATTATTGGCTATCTCAAAGCATTATTAAGTCAGCAGATATGCTGGTAGCAATGATATGCATTTATTAAACTGTATCATTGAGAAATCAAACAAGATGTGACACAAGAGATGTAACTATTACTAATTCAAAATTAATAATACTTCACCAAAAATTTTGAATGATTGGTGATGGATGATGACTAATAAGTCGGAATGCTGACAGCATCTATATCCTTTAAGTCCTGCCAAAATTTTCCACTGCATTTTTAAACAAATAATTATTTTTAAAATTTATTTCGTCTCCCACCAACTCATTTACAACTCTCTGCATGCTGTGCAACAAATCCTGTCACACCAATGCAGACCACAAAGAGCTTAAAGTATCGTGCACAATGTATAAAACATGAAACCCTGTGCCTTGGAGTCAGACGAAATTTCCTAGCAATGCATTTATGCACACTTGTACTCTCTAGTAGGCAAGCGATTCAGCAATCATTTGTTTCTTTTCTAAATTACTGCACAAAACTCTTGTTCCTTCCCACTCCCCAGATAAACTGTCATGGAGAACAAAGATAATTGTTACGCACTAGGAATACACAAATGTCATAAGCTGCCCCACGCACTCAATTTGTAGAATTAGTACTCACAAATGATGGTACTAAAAGTATAGCGAGTAAAGAGGTTTCATGTGCCATGAATGTGATTTCCAAGCATTCATTTGTACTTTATTAGGAATTCCTAAAGCAATTTTATTACAATGATCCGCACTCATTCCACTATGGAGCAGAGCAAATAAGTCCTGAGTGGCAAGGTTAGGGCAGCAACAAAAAGAGTGCACCAACGCATGGTATGCTGCAATGTTCACTAATGCTGGAGAATTGTAATTCATCACCTATATAAATTTCACCATTAAATTTTAAATAAGCACAGGTGCAGGTGACTTCAACGTTTATGGCTTCTTACAAGACAATTTGGTTTGGTCATCGAAGGATTCAGAGATGGAATTATCTGACATGGACAAATTGTGCCAGAGCCTGCATGGAGCCAATCTTCCAATACTTAGTAGAACAACTTAGAGGATCAATAATTTATCTACAACAATAGGTTACAATGAATGGATTAAACGAATGTCTTTTGAATGCACACTATCATCAGCACAAGCATGTTATTCTATTGCTTTTTTATTGATGCAATGTGTTAATATTACCTCAATAAAATCAAACTGCTCAAAACAAGATATACAAAGCAGGGGCACTGACAGTAGAGTGAATGAATGTAGCTGCTCCTTCACAGAAATTCCTCCCCATTTGGACCAAAAAGTGAAGCTCCTAACCTTGACAGACATCACCAGAGGGAATCGATTTCGTCACCTACTCCTTTCTGGTTTTTCCTCTAAGAGAAAGGGAAGGTGGATGAAGAGAACAAAGGTATCTCAGAGATTTCAGCAAGAGAAGGCTAATCCTTTCACTAAACGCTATGGGGAAAAGCCAAGAGCCCTAGGTAGTAACAGGCAACAGCAGATATTTCACTGAAAGGGCGCCTAAAACATCAAAGACCATGCAAGTAGACACACACAGGTGATAAATGAGCATAGGGTCGCATACAACTCCCCCTTGGGAACATCTGTGGCACCATGTTACCCACTCAGTTATCAATCTGATACCATTGTTGCCAATGCCTCTGCCAGCCAGTATTTCACATTTATATACACAATGTGTAAGCTGATGTCATGTACTTATTTCTATTGTCCACCTTAAAGCAAAATGTTGATTTAACCCTTATGAGTAGTAATAATTGAATAGTGTGGCAGGCATTTCAGATCAGAGGAAGAAAAAACTGAATAAAGGGTAATGTCATGACCTCCATTTCAACATATGTACCAATAAATTCACTTTAATAACCCTGGGCAAACTTCTATATCCTCAAACAATTTTTTTACATTATACCTGCGAGAATCAGGCAACTTCTTACTGTGAAATCATGACACTGTGAAATGACACCTGTACTTATGCACTGCAATAATGCCTACATACTATAACTTACAATTTTGGTGAATATATCAGAACTGTTCACTGAAGGTCACATGATCAGCCCCAAAAATATGATAAACAGGCCAAATAATAGAAGTCAAGGCAATCTACATCTTCAAGTAATGCCATCCTACACAAATTTAAGACACCTAGACACATTACATGAACAGTCTACACTACTTACACAAATAAGCAGCCACTTGTTAACTGGCAGATTACACATCAGAAGGGCATGACAATCCAAGGCAGTCTTGGTCTCCCTGTCATGAGCAATACAATGGCAAAAAACAAAGTAGTGGTGGCTCCACCAAGGAAGGTGCTTTATCGGCCTGTACAGTCAAACCAGGCAGCTATATGCATCAAACTTTTATACAGACTCAATACTCCATCAAAGGACAAAATTATGCATACATACATATTCTCACCACTTCTAAGATGAATATTTTATCACAGAAAATTTGTATCCATCTTGACTGAATCAAGTAGAATATAATAGAATTTTTATCAAATAGTAACAATTATCTAAATAGCGTGAAAAAATCACTAGCTGAATGTTCATTACACTAACAAGATGTCAATAAATAACTCTCTCAATGAGACAAATAGTTTTAAAAAATGGAAAAACAGACTCAATTGAAACACTCACAATGAAGTTGACAGTGACTAAATAAAACACTCCCACACAAAAGAGCCAATTGAGAGGGCCAAAGCAGAGACCAACTGTGCATCACCAGTGAGTAAACAACTGTGAAAGCAAAACTTTTCATCCACAAATCAACTTCCCTAAAATAATTAAGTTAGAAGCCAAAAAGAGGTAGGTACTTAAAAAGATGAAATCTTCAAACTTTGGGGATAATAAATAAATAAGGTCGAGAAAAAGCTTCAAGACTTTTTCATGAACGCAGAAATTTTATGGACAAGCTAACTGACATAAACAATGCACAAGCAAGCCTTATATAATACACCAACAGGGAACTTAATGATTTTCGGATAAAATTGTGCATCTGTTGACCTCTTTTCACCCTGAAGAGAGGATGATATGAATGAGGTCATGGTATACGGAGGATATAAACATAGAATCCTAACTTATATGTGATTATCCACCAGACTGTAGCAGAAATAGGTTGAGAAAGTCTTTCTCTGCTACTGTCAGAGGAGCATACGTCCTTTCCCTCCCTTTCTGGTCCAGCATAGACCCACTCATGATGCTACATAAAATGTTTGTTTGTATGCTCATTGAAGCACCAAAAACATAAGGTCTTAATCTATTGAAAACAAGACTTTAGTGCACATAAGAGTGGCATGGATGACAATTGCTGGTGGCTCTCAAAATTGGATCTGGAATATGCAATAACATTTTAAAAATCAATACATACTCTAAAATAGAGCACTCTAAAATAGTTATCCTTTTCCTTCCTTTACCCAGATTCTCTTTAAATTACAAAGATTTGTTACGATGGCACAGCATTCTCTTAACCAATGGTTAGCATGTCTCCAGAAGCTATTGCTTCTTTACTTTATATTCACCAAATTTAAATAGTAAACCACCATTATGAATTCACGAAACATTACCCTGTAGCAAGATAATTTCTATGTATGTACTGCATTGTCCATAAGGCACCTTCCCCTTGTATTATAATGTCCCTCACAGTCCATAAACCCTTCCGCACTCGTTCATCATGGATTACTTATCCCATTAAAAAAGAAATTTATTCAACGTATCACCATTCACATTTCGGTTGCCTACATTATGATGGGAAAAATCTATTTAGTCCCAACACTTATCTGAGCTTTAAACAGAACAAGCATGTGAACTGGACTTAACTTCATGCTATCCCATTACACATCCAATCCACCCCTGACAACATGCCATTCTTCAAAACAATCTACCAACTCACGCTTTTTGCCATTAATTACTCTCCCTAAAGTAGTTGCAAAGAAGAACAACTTGAATTACATGGTATTAAAATTATAGAGCATCTAAAGAAGCCACTAGAACAGAGAAAGAGAAAATGAAAATACTCAAGAACTAATGAGATACCAACATTCAAAAATCTGAATGATACACATACAGGCATTACATTATTATTACTTTTATGGCAAGAAAAAATAACAACTTTAGCACACGTATCAACCACAAAACCTCAACAAACATATTTTTAGACAAAATCACAAGTTGCTACTTACACTCTCCCATTCATGACCTAGAAAAAATCATTATTCTCAGAATATACACTCCTGACTGAGAGGCAAATTGTGACCCCTTTCGTTGATAGTAACACACAATGATCTGAAGATGTGTGCAAACACACAAACATACCAACACAATGCAAAATCGCTGCATGGTTTCTAATTCTAATGCCCTAAAAGTGCATGCCATCAGCTGTCATGCCATAAAAGACACATATGTCAAAATGACACATACACAAAAGAATCCTTCAAGGGTATACTTGCACAGCCCCAGCATCCCCAAACTCCCCTAAGCTCCAAATGTGAACAATCAGGAGAGAAAAGAGATATCTAGCCACTAACCATTCAAAAATTTCTCTCCCTAATGAGATCAGACAGTGTTCTTCAACACATACCTTCCTAATCAGTTTTCCAAGAAAAATGTAAAAATAACCCTTTTGGAAAGGGAATGGAAAGGAAGAGCTTCTCAAATGGCTTAGGGATACTGGCTCCGAAGGGAAACCAGCGGGGAAGGGTGAGGGAAAGGGTGGAGGGTGGCACATCAGGGCACCACCTCCACCCTATGGCTCCCCTCTCGGAGCACACCAACGAGAGGGAAGAGCGAGAGAGGGAGGTGACCTCTTTCGTCTCCTGTGACTGCCATCAAGAATGCCGGCATCGCAGGGTGTGACCTGTGCGAGCTTATGCCGAGATGGGGGTCATGTGGACGACATGTGGGGCCCCAAACCACAGAGGGAAGGGTTGTGCTGCCGCAGCCTTAGTGTTGCCACACCGGAGCCGAACTGAGTCCGGGGCCGCCATTCCTCAGGAGGGCGGGGTGTTGTCCGGCGCCTCAGGAAGCTGCCGTGGCTGGAGGGGCGGGGCGGGAGGAGGGTGCAGCCGAGGCAGGAGGGGAGGGGGTGGCGGTGTGGGCTGGAGGCTCCCCTTGCCCCCCGCCCCGGGGCTGCCGGCCCCTGAGGACCCACTCCGCTCCTCCTCCAACGCCTGCTCCGAGTAGTAGTGCGGCGTGCTGAGGTAGTCGATTATGCGGCGAGGCAAGGGCAAGGTCTGGATCAAGTCACGCCGCACCACCTTCAGGATCACAAACCTTTGGCGCAAGGGGGGAGAGAAAGATAAGTGCCCTGTGGTGAATGCCATGCTGCAGAAAAACCCCTTCTCCCTCACAGTGAGCAGCAGCTGTCTAATCAGCGGCATCAAGAACAGGATTAGATAGCACAAAATCATTTCATAATTTTTATTTCCACTACAATTTCATTTCACGCTGCAAAACTACAGGGGCATTTTAAACTGCATATTAAAAATAAAAATTAAACTAAATAATAATGACAAGTCTCTCTTGCCCCATTGCCACTCAATACCCTACATCCTTAGAGACACCTTAAAATCAATGAACTTTGGCACCAACACCACCCACTGCCTTTCACCCTGCAACTGCCCACTCTGCAAAACATGCTCATTAATAAATAATTACCCTCAGCACAGCAATTATAGGCACTTCACCATCTCCCATCCACTCCGCTTCCCATTCAACTGCCTTTCCAGAAACATGGTGTACATACTGACATGCAAACACTGTTCATCTTTTTATATCGGCCAATTGCACAGCTCCCCTTTCCCATAGACTCAACAATCACCATTCCACGACTTAATCTGCCCTTTCTCACTTTGGACAAGAGTTTCTCACTCATGATACATGGCACACCAAGTCTGCTTCTTTTGTTATTGTGAGAACTCAGTAACTGACTCTTGGTTTGGCACTGAGGGCTTCTGAACCTCTACTTCACGCCTACACGCCTTACCTCAAGTCCTGCGCATTGCATCGTCCGACGCATGGTCTGTGGACATGTCCGACATGAAGAGCATCCCTAGTCTCTTCGGTAGTCGAAAAAGTATTTGCCTTAACTTGGTCCACTATGTGCGCGTCTTCCTGAGTGGTGACTTTAGGTTTCCCTGAACCCACCTTCCTAGAAACCTAATTTTTTCTTCAAAGTTATAATTGGCACGTGGGACACATTCAATTTACGTGCAATCTCCCAAACTGGCATATTTGCCATTAGCATTCCCGCCAATCGGTTTCTCCACCTACTGTTCACCAAGATATTATGTGCACCTGAGTTTGAAGGGTGTGAATGAAGTTACGAAAATAACTACAGAAAATTTAATAATATTATTTTTTGTCGTTTAATTCTATGCTAATAAATTTTTAAATGCATTTCTCAAAAACCCTTCAGATTATTTAACCAAATTTTAACTCCATATAAACAAGATGTTTTATGCATTTTTTAATTTTATCTAAAAAAAAAATGATACTGTAATCATTTTTCATTGGAAGCCTTTTTCTCCACTCTAGGAGGTCGAAAAAATACAATTTTAATTGCGTTACAATCCTTAGATATCCTAATGTTATAATACATCATTGTTAAGAACGTAATTTAATCAACTAATTTTATATTAGTTTAAATTTATGGCTTAGAATGAGATGGTTCAGTGGTTATATTTTGCTGGGAAAGCCGTGCAATGTTGCCGCAACAAATAGTCGCAGACTTGTCTCACTCTGGCCCATACAAATATAAACTGATATCAAATTAGTAGATTAAATTACATTCTTAACAACAAATAGTCAACGATGTCACGATAGCATTCTTAAAAACGATGACAACAACTCAGGGCTGAGCTTAAAGCCACCGAGTGCATCCACCGAGTTGCGGATGGTGGGTTGACCTCTAGATATAGAGGTTAACTGCGAGACAAGCGAGTTAAATCGTTGAATAAGCAGTCATGGACAAAAAGCGGTGGCACTCCGAGGTGGTATTGGTCTATCATTGGGTAAGATATGCCTTTAAATGATACAGACACCTGTGAAGAAGCCGTGACTTGGAGACAGGAGGCTGCCAACAATTATGTTTCCTAGCACCTGGAGGAGAGGGCAGCAGCTCTTCTTCATATGAGTGAAGGTGGAGACCACAGTGGTCGGTACAGCAACACTCATTTCACTACAGACGTGGTAACATTTACTTTAACGGCTGTAGTACTGTGATGTGGAAGGCAAGGGGAAACCACCACATTCCTATCCCGAGGAGTCGCAGCTATTCCACTCTTTCCTTTATTATCAAGACGTGATGGCACCCTCTTGAGTAAAATATTCCGAAGTTAAATTAGTCCCCTATTCGGATCTCCGGGCAGGGACTACCCGAGAGAGTACATCAGTCAAGTGTGATAATCATTTTAGGGTAGGAACGTGGAATGTTCGATCACTTCCAACCTGCGGGAGATTAGAGAACCTTCAGGTGGAAATGCGAAGAATGGGCCTCGACACATTAGGAATCAGTGAAATGAGATGGCCCGAAGAAGGAGACTTCTGGAGCGGAGGTTATAGAATTATTCACACCGGATCAAAAACTGGTAACGCATGGTTGGCATAATGCTCAGGAAGAGTGCAGGACTGCGCGTGAAGAGCTTCCTGCCATACAGTGAGAGGATTATAATGGTGAGGATTGAGACCAAGCCTAAGGTACCATTGAGGTACAAGTTTACATGCCTACGTTGGACTACAAAGATGTAGAAGTGGAAGATGTCTATGAGGATATCACGGAAGTAATAAAGCACGTAAAAGGAGAAGAAAACTTAATTATTTTAAGAGATTGGAATGCTGTCATTGGCGAAGGTAAAGTTGGAAGAATAATAGGAAAATATGGCCTAGGAAATCGAAATGAGAGAGGAGAAAGACTTATAGGATTCTGCACACATTACAAGTTGGTGGTGGCAAACACATTGTTTAAAAACCACCAACGGAGAAGATATACTTGGAAAATGCCCGGAGACAGAAGATTTCACATTGGCTTCATTTTAGTGAAGCAGAGGTTCAGAAATCAGGTGAAGAAATGCAAAAGTTGCAGATATCGACACTGACCACAACTTAGTGATGATGAAATGCCACTTAAAACTCAAGAAATCAATGAAGAACTTATGGAAAGTATAGAAAGTAAACTTCAACAATGGCTGGCCTTTCAGAAGGCAGTGGAAAACAAAATAGAAGAGGATATGACTGTGAAATCAGTATAAAAGAGATGGGAGAAAATCAAAATTGGGCTACAGGAAGCAGCATAAGAAGTTCTGGGAAAAAAAAGTTGTCAAGAAGAAGCCATGGATTACAGAAGAAGTCTTAGAATAGATTGAAGAGAGAAGAAAATATAAAAATGTGGAAACTGAAGAAGTGCAACTTCGCTACAAAAGAATCAGGATTGAAATAAACCATAAAGCAAGAAAATCAAGGGATGTGTGGATGAAAGATCTATGTGAAGATGCACAAAACAGTCTCGCAAAAGGAAATGTGGAAGTTGCTAACAGGATGGTGAGAAATCACTTCAAGGAACGGGCTGCAAGATGTAACAGCATCCGAGACAAGAATGGAGAACTCTTAATTGAACATGAGAATAAAGTGAAGAGATGGAAGGAATCCTTGGAAGAGTTATACAATGGAAGCTATCTTAGAGCGGAAGTAATCGAAGAGGAAAATGAAGTCGATACCGATGATATGGGAGCCCCAATCTTAAGATCAGAATTTGATGCAGCTGTAAGGGATCTGAGGATAGATAAGGCTTCGGGAATAGATAATATTCCTGCCGAACGAATAAAAAATGCCGGAGAGAAGACATTTACCCAGCTGTACAAAACCATATGCAATATGTACTCAACAGGAGAGATACCCACAGACTTTGAGAAGATCATCATCATCCCTATTGCCAAAAAGAAGAGAGCTGAGAACTGTGAACATTTTAGGACTTTAAGCCTGACGACACATGCCTCGAAGGTGTTGATGAAAATCATCTATAGGAGAATAGAACGAAAAGCTGAGGAGTTCCTGGATTACAACCAATTCGGGTTCAGAAGAAACAAGGGCACAAGAGAAGCGATTTTGGCCCTCAGGCTACTTATAGAGAAGAATCTACCGATGTTTGTTGCATTTGTTGTTTTGGAGAAGGCATTTGACATGGATTGGAATATGATGCTAAAGTTTCTGAAAGAAATTGGAGTATCATACAATGACTGAAGAGTTATCCACAGCTTGTATAAAAACCATGTGGCCATAATCAAATCAGGACCCAGCAGTACAGAAGCAAGCATAAAGAAAGGAGTGAGACAAGGATGTGCACTGTCTCCCATATTATTCAATGTCTACATCGAGAAAGCCACCCAAGAAGTCAAAGAAAAGTCTCCGGGAGTGAATAGCCATGGGGAGAAAATCAGCATGCTACGATTCGCTGATGAAATAGCAGTCATGGCAGAAACAGAAGGAGATTTAAAGAAGACACTAGGAAATAAGGAAAGAGTTTTGACCAGATATCATCTGAATATCAATAAAAAGAAAACTAAGGTATGCAGTACCAGAAAGGAAGCCAGGACCAATGTTAAACTACAGAAAACAAAAAATCGAGGAAGTGAAGAGTTCTGCTACCTGGGAAGCCGAGTAACCAGCGATGGACAAAGTAAAAGAGAAATTGCCAGTAGAATTGCCCAAGTGAATAGGGCATTTTACAAGAAGAAGATTCTGCTTACAGCTGCAAATACAAGCATGGAAGTGAGGAAAAATTTCATTAGAAACATATATCTGGAGCACTGGACCATTGTATGGCAGCATAGCATGGACAATAACAGCAGCAGAGAAGTCTAGGCTGGAGGCATTTGAAATGTGGTGCTACCGAAGAATGATGAAGATAAAATGGATCGATCGAGTAACAAACAAAGAAGTCTTTTAAAGAGTGGGAGAAAAGAGATGTCTATTGAAAACCTTAAAAAGAAGACGGAACAACTTAATAGGCCACATCTTAAGACACGATGGCCTGATGAAGACAATCGTCGAGGGAAAAGTGAACGGGAAGAATGGAAAAGGCAGGCCTCGTATGAGGTATATGGAGCAAGTTGTGAAGGATATAAAAGAGAGGAGCTACGTCAAGAAGAGGTTGGCGGATAGAAGAATCGAGTGGAGGGCTGCGTCAAACCAATCTTAGGATGGTGGACCAATGATGATGATGAATAAAAATGTATTATAACATAAGGATATCTAAGGATTGCAACGCAATTAAAATAGCAATCTTTCGACTAAGCAGAGCCAAGAAAAAATTCCTGATAAAAATGATTTCAGTATCATTTCTTAGACAGATAAAATACTGAAAGTAATAGAAAACGCATAAAAAATTCTTGTTTATATTGCTAAAATATGGTTCAAATAATTTTAAGGGTTTTTGAGAAATAAGCTTTTAAACTTGGTGTAATAGTTGAACACAAAAAACTGTCACTTTTTCCATTCAAACTTTAATAAGAAATACAAAAATATAATAAAGAACATTTAAGTGCACAATTAACGTAGAATTAAATGACAAAAAATATGATATGATTAAATTTTCTGTAGTTATTTTGTTTACTCGTAAACGCCCTTCAAACTCGATTGACATAATATTTTGGTTGACAGTAGGAGTCAACTATGGCATTCCTCTAGGGTAACTAGCACACACCGTAAATGTGAATTATTGGCTTACTTTCCCTCCCAAAAACCCACTTCGCTGCCAAGACCACACGCACAACTGGGCACGAGATTAATAATTGGCAAGGCAGGTTCTTGCTGAAATCGTAACGGCGCATTTTAAACGCATAGCCAAATTATATGCTCCGCTTTTGTTTCGAGGCAAGGAAACCCTCCTCGCATGTGAGCTTCCAGTCCACAGTATCAAGTATGACTTTGGTTTCGCCAGCTCATGTTTCGCTCTGGCACGTCTCCTACCTACTAGTAACTGTGCTTGGCAGTCAAATACAGCGACAGTGTTGTCTCATCGCTGATTTTAAAGACCTGTTGGCCAGATTGCATCGGGAAGTGGTACGAATGTTTGGTAAGTAGCTGTACGAATAAGATACATTAATTACAACAAATATGCAAGAGAAAAATAAAAGCTTGACATTATACTGTCACTACTCAGATTAATACTATGTTTTCAAAGAGTAATTTCATTTTCTCCATATGTTCATGGCACTAATAATGCCTTTCGTAAATCTAAAAGCTGTAATTGTTGCATTATTTATCATTCACAATCCTGAGGAAATATGATTCAAAAACAGTAGATTTTTCATAAATGGATGGAAAATATGAAACATCGAGGAAAAATTAAAAATGAACAAATGTACTAAAAACACATGTAACATTAATTATGCATTCATGTATCAAGATACACATTAAGAGGGATATTTTAGCTCATGAATGCCAAAACTTAAAGAGTATGTTATAATTGCTGCAGGTATTATGTAAAAAACAAAATGCATTCCAATAATTCAATCAGTGAATTATATTAATAAATGACTCTTGTGTTTCAAGCCAAGTATGATTTTGGGTTGCTGACCTTTCGATGAAATACTCCTCCATCGTCCTCATAGCAATAAAGCTTGCAGGGCATTCTGCCTGTGCTTATATAGGCATCTAATGCTATAAAGCACAATATAACCTATAATTATCAATGCCACCCGGATTAGAATCCTCTAAATAGCCATTGCTAGCTGAGAAGTTTTACATTCCATGTCTGTGGTAGTGTCGTTTACTTTTTCTTTAAATTATGGTTCATCTATAGGAATGTTTAGACAATTTTAATCATACTTAATAATACATGCTTTAAATATATGTATATACTATAATAAATACATACTTGAATAATTTTCCATTTAATGTTTAATCCATTAGACAAGGCACTTTTTGTTAAGAAATCCAACATATCAGTTCCTCTTAATATTTTGGAGTCCTTCAGAACACTTGGATTTTATGGAATCTTTGTCTTTAATGATCTTAAAAAAGGTATCGACTCCACCAACCCAATCTCACTTGGTTTCTCACTTCCTGATTTCCCACCCTCTAATACACAATTTTCAGTATATCACTCAACGGAAACACTTTTTTTCTTTAACCCATTGGCTTACAGAGATGGTGATTCACCGGCTGACAGAACTTAGCCTTTGTTAAAGAGCCAGATAATTAATTAATAAATTAATAATTAATATTCTCTTAAAGCAAAAAAATCCTAGATAAGGGCTGTAAAATGTTTTTAATCAATTAAAAATAAATACAAAATATGATTTCGATAAGAAATAGTGAAATGTGAAGAAGCAAAAAAGGAGTAAAAAATACTAACCCATATGAGAAACCAAGTGAGATTGGGTTAGTGAGTCCATACCTTTTTTAAGATCATGAAAGACAAAGATTCCATAAAATCCTGAGCTGTTGGATTTCTTAACAAAAAGTGTCTTGTCTAATTGAATAAAAATTATATGGTAAAAATACTAAGCCAATGGATTTACACTCGGAGTACAGACCTTGGGTCTCTGGAGACCCTAAAAATACAAAATTTATCCTCGAAAAAAAATTTTATTTAATTTTTATGTAAAATTAAGAAATTCATTTCTTGAATATAAAAATGTTTCCATTATTATCTATATACATTACTGTCCTCAATCAATATATACTAATTTCTTACTTGATTAGTAAATATTGTTACTAGAAATTGGCTTTAAAAGCCTGGATCATATGGGACCCAGGTCCATACTCGGTGTGAAGCCAGTGAGATCTCGAGCCAGTTTTTGAGCCAGAGAGAGCCAGTGACACTCGGAGTGTTAAGATATCTTGGGTACTTGATGCTCCTTCCTCAGTGATTGACACTTATCGACTAATTTGTCTTTGTTTAAAAGCATAACACTGACCCTTTTTCAAACTAACAAAGATAACTGTATTTGACAGCAAAAACCTTAACAAAACATTGCAATTCCTAGATGACATTCTCACTCATAGAGGCACAGACAAGTTGGAGTCATCTATAGAGGTCTAGAAATGAAAAACTGACTATCTCTTCAAAAGGTTTTCTTTTCTCACTTACAAGACCTGGCAATTATTCTCACTTATACAGAGTTCTCGTTTATCATGGCTCAACTGTATACTATTTACGTAATTTTGCAGATCATTTGTTTTTGTAAAGTAGTGCACAGGTTGGTTCAAAAGCGGAGCATCCTTAAACGTGCAAGATGGTTTTTCCATTCCATTCTTACCTTTTTAAATGACCGACATGATTAGATATACTTTGAGAGATGTCACCTTAAAGTAATGTGCATAAAATTTAGCAGTTTTTATATTTTTACAGTACATAAAAGAATACGACTTAAGTCTGTAAAAATGAGACAGCCTATTCACATAGCACCAAATGTTAACACACCAGTAGCATTATGAATTTAAGTGCAGATATGGCAAGCCTTATGAAGTGCTACTCACTAATTTTGCCAAGGAATTTGACTTTAGGAACTTAAAACTAATCACAAGTATATTTGGGAATAAATGAAACTGACCTGCACATGTGCTGGAGGCTCTGGACTTGTTTGAATCGAGACACAGGATGAAGCAACTGGACCCGCATAGGACCAAGCACAGGCCTCCGATGGAGAAAAAACAAATAGCGGCCACTTCGAG
This sequence comes from Platycnemis pennipes, assembly GCA_933228895.1. Lineage (NCBI taxonomy): Eukaryota > Metazoa > Arthropoda > Insecta > Odonata > Platycnemididae > Platycnemis > Platycnemis pennipes. Next base: position 130,767,923 of record OW121851.1, on the reverse strand, counting down.
AATGTTCCACTGCATTCTCAATAAAGTCCACAATTGTGTGACTCTTGAATTTTGTACAGCTTCCAAAACTGAAGTTTCCTGAGGAATTACACAGAAACAAAAACATTCAAAAATCTGTCAGGAAAATATCAAGCAATTCAATGAAATGCGTACAATTTGGGCCTTTACATTCGGAGTAAAATTCTTAAAAGTACAGTGCAACCTCTTTAAAACGAGACCTCACGGTGCCCAAGAAAACCCTTGCTATAGTAAAGTATTGTCTTACCGAGGTTGGTGTATATAATCGCCATGAAACCTATTATCAACAATTTTATAGGAATCGGGTTCGTGTGGTGGCGGAAGTATTTCCATCCGGAAAGTCTGAGCACATATCCAGAAGGAAGGGGAAGTTTTTGCAATAATTCATATCCCTACTTAATTTACCACTTAACCATTAGATCAAAAAGCATCATACCTGCTCCAAAAAATGCGAAAAGCCTCGAATTGCCGACCACTTTCCAAATGCACAACTGACCAAGATACTCTTTTCTAATACTCGTTCCATTTTCTAATGTTCATTCCATAATGTTGATTAGTTTCACCAAAAATTTTAACCATAACTGATAAATCAAAATTGTATCGCCTTTATTACTAGCCTTTATGCTTTCCCTTGGTTGGTATTAATTTTTATGATCAGTATATTCACGTTATTCGCAACATTTTGCGGAAATCATTTGGAATAACATATCACATTTGTTTCAGCAGACAAAAAGAGACTGTGGAAATGGTAGAAGGGATCCTGCCTTGGAGGGCGTTTTCTTTCATCTGATGTAATGTTCACATCGAAAAACAATCTGCTTTACCATGTATAACAATTTTTTTGAAATAGCGGTGTATTACAATAAGTTCTTTTTAAAGATTTCGTTTGGCCCTCGACGTACTTAAAGTAACTTTGTCGGGTGTTATGCGCAACGGTAGTATGATACAAAGGGCTGAAAAAATGGGTCTAATGAAGAGCCCTCCTATACCAACATATGTGTTAAGTATTAATTCATATAATTCCTCAATAATGGCAGCAAAACATGGGAATATAGACATATGTAAGGTCAATAAACTAAGAGCTCTACTCCTTTGGCACCACGTACATCACATTACATCAAGTGGTTACAAGTATAGGTAACAAATAATAATTTGCTAACTTCAATAATCTCGTAAATTATAAAATTAACTCACGAAAATGTTCAAAATTGATAAATATAGCGTGAAATATGAAAACAAATTTAGGAGAGACAATTGAGTAGCTTGCCGTTTTTCCCTTCTGACACCTATGTGTTTTGTGTTTTTGGGACAGGGTGACTATCTTGGAAATGCTCTCAACCATTCTCAACTCACAGGCATGCGAGTGTGCTCTTGACCGCCCGGGAAACAAAAGAAGATCAAATATGTATTCTTAACTGCTAATGCTGCAGTATTTCCACCAATACATATTGACAATAAATTAATCGAATGGCGATTTATAATGTATAGTTGATACGTAACACTTCACATTAATTGCGTTGCTAACAGATCGCAAGCTATGGCAGATGTTGGCCACTTATGGTTTTTGTTTGCCGGTGATGGAAACTCTCGCAATGGCAGGGGCCAACACCAAAAGGGTCTTATAAAAACTGTATTTTTTTTACATGGCAATCATAGGGTCAATTGATGGTGCCCCTGCAATCTCTCATAATGGTGGGGGTCTTGCAATAGGACATACTCGTACTATCACGGTTCCACTGTATTATTAACCACTTGAGGACTGCATAAAAATGAGAAAAGTCCTTGCACTTCAATTATTGGCTTGTGTCATTTCCTATCTTCTTTTTCAAACCACATATTCCATGTTTCACTTAGTATGACATTCTTTATTTGTATGTATATTAGCCAAAACATTTGTTCTACCCATGTGTTTTAATGGCATATTATTTCTGATATTCACACGATTATTGTGCAAGAAAATGGAGATGAAATTGGCTAAATTCATTTTAATTTATTTTTACCAATTACAGTAACTTTTACTTAACATGCTGCATGCAGAGGCGAGAATTCTCTCCATTTTCATCCCATGCATTCTGGACAGGTGACGAGAATTCTCATCATTTAGGGGTGTAAATTTTAATATTTATATAAAACATCAATCATGTACTCAGCAGTAATTTTTCAGTTGTTTTCTGTTACTTATTATGCATACGCCTAGCACAATTATTGATTACAAGGAGTCATTTTATTAACATTAGCCATATAACAATATTTAAACATTAGGCCATTCTCCATAAAGGCAAGTACAGTAGAACCTCTATTTTACGAAGTTGAAGGGACCCAAAAATTTGAGCTTTGTAAATCAGAGGGTTTGTAAATTGGAGGTTATCTTCCACTAACTCCTCTGTCTCCAGAACTGATGTGTCACCAAAACCAGCTGATCTCCAACAGTTGGAAATAGTTTTGGCGGTGACACTCCCATGCTCTGGCAATACCTTGCACAGCATGGAGCAATGTCCATGGAGGCACATCATGCACATAAGAGGCTTGATCTGCGACAAATGTACATCTACTAAAACTCTGCTGACAAGAATACAAGTATACTTTCAATGCAATTAAACACTATGCTGTACTGAACTTGTCAAATAGTTATGTTAGGGTTGAAATAAAACTAATTACTATAACAAATAATAGTCATCAGCTCATTCTGGGAAAAAACAACAGATATTACGTGAAATTCTCTGTGTGCAGCGTATCTGCAAGAAATTGAAAGGATTTAAAAATTAGACCTCAATTGCATTGATTTGCTGTATAGCATAGGCGTTATTCCTAAGGCTAGGAGACTCACTTTAGTAAAAAAGAATGAAACAGCCATGAATTAAAAAAAAAACAGGTGAATATTTTTCTACAAATTTATAATGGTATGAACTTGGCTGCTGCAACGGAATTAGGTTCTTGTAGCTGTTCAGTTGGTAGATCTCAAAATAAGGGAATAACTCATCCCACGGAGTATTTTAAGCATATGCAGTTATGCATTAATTAACGAAAGGGGTATATTTAGTGGTAGTCGATTTGTATTTAAAGAAGCCGTTTTAACATGGGAAAGCCAAGTATGCATTTTAACTAGGAAATTTCAAAACAAAGTTCCAACTGGCCCAGTATATTTCAATGAAAAGACCACAAAATGCCCTTTTTGAAGAAAGCGTATCGTTTGAAATACATTTGATAATATTTCGCAGCTGATGAAAGGCAATCTTCGAAATTCATTCAGTTAATTTGAAATTCCCTCTTTTTTAAGATGCGTTCTACAGTGCTGACATCTAGCTGTGATTTACCAGAACTATTTACTCGCGGCTACAGAAAGCGATCGCAAATTCTTACCTAACGACGTAAAACACTTCTAATGAAAAATTAAATAATCAAATTGCATCAAGATTTGAATATAAGCAATTTATTACTGCAAAATTAGCATTTTTTTAATGAAACTAAGCTCCACGACAGCTGCAGCAAAGAACTTCCTACGGGAATGCTATTTTCAAGTGAACGGCTGAACAAAGTCTTGAATTGCGGTTGCGGCGGCTACCTTAACGCTTATTTTAAATAATTCCAGAGAAAATATGGATCCTTTGTGACGACGAGTTAGGTATTCGCAATACACAAAATGATAGAAAAGGAATAGAAATTACCAAGCACTAATCCGATTATTTTCTGAACTGGGGCATTGTTTTCGAGAAGTAGGCGTCGTGCCATGCATCTTTGAACATTTTTTCCTTGGATCATATAATTAGGATTGAATTGCGATTTGGATGATCAGTCTCTGGGATTTTATCTACAGTTTAAGCACTTCAAAAAGCACTATGCTCACATTCGATTTTTCCGCATTTTCCCATATGAAATACTTGGACCGAGGGCCCTCTCAACATGACCTATCTGGCTTCAGCTGCTCCTGTCGCGGTATACAGCGATCGTTATTTCATTGTACTTAGTTCAGTGCTACAAAATCATTTCAAAAACTTCGTAAAACAGAGGTCAATCACTCCTAGGGACCGGCCTCTAACTTCGTAAATCAGTAAAATCGAGGTTTCGTATAATAGAGGTCATTTCACATGGTTTTCCTATATACAAAGATCGGGACCGGCGGAATGGTTCGTAAATTGGTGTCATTTTGTAAATTAGAGGTTCGTAAAAAAGAGGTTCTACTGTAGCTTCAATATCAACAGTTCAACATGCATGTAACATCACTCTTCATTGTGGCCATGACATTCTATTTATTTAATTCCTAGGGTTACACCCCTGCCTTTCCCATTATTTTATGTGCATATGGCCCATGGTACATGCACATGGCCTTAGCTCAGCTATTAGAGAGAGTTCTTATATTCTTATAGTTCTTATCCCTACATCTTAGAACTGTACCACAGGAAAGTGGAATGCACCGTAACATCTGTTCTGTCAACAAGGGACTCATAATGAATCTCTCACAGTTGTTTCAAATTTCTGGGTTCCTTCTCTTGAAGTGCCTAGAGCAGTTCATGTTTTCTTGAGTCTGAGTGAATAGTGAATTTGGGGTCAGCTTTTTCTCACATGACACTTAGTTCAAATCCAAATTCTTATTAGTATACAAATAAATATTCCATGTCATTAAGTGACATAGGAAAGACCATGTGTCACATGAAGAATAAATTTTGTTAAACCTGTGTGCTAATGATTTGTCAGATGTACTTAACCCTTTAACACCTAGCGTGACCATATGGTTACGTTAAAAATTACTTTTTAATCACGAAACAATAAAATGTCGCAGGGCCACCATTTTGTGTACACGTTTTTACATTGTCGCTAAGGGTATTCGGAAGCATGACAGGCAGTTTTCAGACCACTATCATAATGTTTGGTGCTGTCAAGCTCGTGAGATCTTTCTCGTGCCATTGAAGCTCCTCCTCAGGGGTTTTCATCTCGTGTAAGTATGGTCTTACTAAAATACTATGGTAAATGTATGTATTTTATTTAATAATATTAGCGTATGTAGGTTCATTTTCAATAACCCATCTTTACAAGACCATCTGTGACATGTACTCAACAGGAGAAATACCCAGGGACTTCGAGAAAATCATTATCATTCCTATTCCCAAAAAGAAGAGGGGGGAGAAATGCGAATATTTTAGAACTACAAGCCTGACAACACAGGATTCGAAGATATTGACAAGGATCATCTACAAAAGAAAAAAACGAAAAGCAGAGGAGTTCCTGGCTGAAGATCAATTTGGATTCAGAAAAAGTAAGGGTACAAGAGAGGCAATATTGGCCCTTAGGCTGCTCATAGAGAAGAGAATGGAGAAGAACAAAACGACGTTCATTGCATTTGTGGACTTAGACTTGTGGCTTTTTGATAACCTGGATTGGAATTCAATGCTTGGACTTATGAAGGGAATTAGAGTGTCCTAAAATGATTGAAAAATTATCCACAGTTTGTAAAAACCAAGTAGCTGTGATTAAATCTGGACCCAGTCGTTGGAAGCAAGAATAAGGAAAGGAGTGAGACAAGGCTGTGCACTGTCTCCAGTAATTTTTAATGTTTACATCGAGAGAGCCATCAATGAAATCAAAGAGAAGTCTTCTGGGGTGAATATCCATGGAGAAAAAATTAGCATGCTGAGATTCGCTGATGACATGGCACTCATAGTAGAGACAGAGAGGGTTCTGAATAAGATGCTGATAACCATGGAAAGGACAATGGCCAGATATCAGCTGAAAATTAATACGAAGACGACTAAGATACTGGTGTGCAGCAAGAGAGGAGGCCAAAACCAATGTTAAACTAGGAAAACAAAAGCTGGAAGAGGTGAAAGAGTTCTGTTACCTTGGAAGCCAAGTAACCAATGACGGATGAAGCAAGAAAGAAATAGTTGGTAGAATACCCCAGGCGAAGAGGGCATTCTATCGAAAGATGAATCTACTTACCGCCGGAAATACAAGCATAAAAGTAAGGAAACAATTCATCAGAACGTACATCTGGAGCGTGTTTCTTTATGGCAGGGAAGCATGGACAATGACAGTAGTGGACAAGAAAAGGGTGGAAGCATTCGAAATGTGGTGCTACAGAAGAATGATGAAGATTAAATGGATTGACCGAGTAAGTAACGAGAAAGTTCTAAGAAGAGTAAGAGAAAAGAGAAGTCTTTTGAATACCCTAAGAAGACGGGACAACTTGATAGGCCACATCATGAGACATGATGGCCTGATGAAGACAATCGTCAAGGGACAAGTGGAAGGGAAGAATGGCAAAGGAAGACCTTGTGCAAGATATATGGAACAAGTGATAAAGGATGTGAAAGAGAAGAATTATGTAAATATGAAGAGATTAGCCGATGGAAGAACTCAGTGGAGAGCTGTGTCAAACCAATCTGAGGTTTGATGACTAATGATGATGAGGTTAATTTTAATGTATTTATATATTATTTTATTTGTATTTGCTGTAGATATTTTAAAAGTGGTTTTTCACAGGTGTGACCATATGATCACACTAGGCACGTATGGGGTCAATTGTTTTCAAATTTGGGGGTCACTATTTTCTTATATTTTTCTGCATATGTAAATTTAATCTCTCCTAATTTGAATGAATCTACATACTTGTGCAAGTGTCATCCTTATTTTATAATTGAATTATAATTATAATTGAATAAGTTCATACTTTTGGAAGAGACTTGATATTGCTAGAAGCTCTAGACATTTTGGAGTATGAGGATGTTGATAAAATATACATCAAGCCTTGAGATGTAAATGACCTCACGGACGAAGACTTTGCCAATGAGGATGATGGCGGCCTGTTTGATAATCTAAGCGGCTGACAGCTCCGGTTCCCTGCGGAAGTTGTTCTGTCTAAAGCATCAATGACAGCAGCTATCCCAGATCACAAGGTGGTCACAAAAAGTATGTCCATGGTGAAGAAATGAAAGAAAACATTGGTACATCGGGAATGGAATACAGTCGCACTGCAGAAAACTATCCCTTTTTCCTCATCCAGATTACACCGAAGAATGCAATTTGATTCCAGTAGAATTATTTGAATCAAACATTGGCAATAATATGGTTTATTTTCTTTGTGCCGAATAAAATAAGTACGCCGGTCAAAAAAATTTCCACACCCAAATATAGCCATTGAAGAGATGAAAACTTTCATCACTACATTGCCCGTGTATGGATACAACAACGCTCCTTCTAAAAGATCATTTTGGGAACCAAGGAGAGATATTCACAATGACCTAATTTGTAATGCTATGCGTACAGATAGATTTATCAAAATTTGCCGTTTTGCTCACTGCCAAGACAGTACAATATCGGATTCAAATGATGAAATGTAAGTTGAGGCCCTTCTCTGATATTTTGCCCGATAAATTTATATAAGCAATAAACAGTTAAAAATATTAGGTGTTTTGCGGGTTAGCTGTCTAAATAAACCTGAAATTCCAAACTAAATCTGGAGTGGTTAAAATTTGAGATACTGGAAAAATTCTATCTGTCTCATGTTTCAGCAAGGGGCATAATTTTCACCATCCCCAATGAGATTCGAGGAAAAAGAGTATTTCACTCTAATCTTGTACTCAGTGTTGACATATCCTGGATGGGTGAGCTTCTATGGCCTCTGCAGCCCTGATATATTGAGTGAAACTCTCTCAGGAAATTCACCATTGGTGGGTTTACCAAGAGAATTTCACATAAAGTATACACAAGAAAAAAACCAAATATTTCATGGTATATTTGTTAATTTCTTTCAGCAAATTATCACTTCAATATATTTCATTCTTTAGGAAAGAGTGGGCATCATTCTAGATATTTCCAAGATTTCGAGGATTAATGAAATAAAATAATTTTTAAAATCTATGGGTATCCAAATATACAAGCCATTAAGAGGGCAGCAAGGACAGAGAGGAAATATTAAAGATTACGCATCACAGACTACAGAAGTCTCCACAGAAAACTTTAAGGCAATTTCTCTAATAAAATAATCAATATCCTCATGTTACAGAACATGAGAAAAAATAAGAATTACAAAACTCACTATTCAATAATATCCTTCACCACTGGTTTAAATCAAAGCTTGAACAAAAAATGTATTCCTTACCTTGATCATGCTCGATTCTCACATGACGAACACAGCCATTCAATTTGAAGGTCAAGGAGAAAATATAATGGTCATCACTACTGTCACGAACAATGAACGATCCATCTGGCTCACTTGATAGAATTTTCTCAGCTGCCTCACCAGAAATAGGGCCCCAATACCAACCATACTGAAAAAGCAAACCGTTTAATCATTATATTGCCCAATAAAAACATATTGTTACTTTTGATAAACTTCTATATGACAGACACAAATGAATAACAATTGTAATTGTGTGTATATAAATAGTGAGTACTACAATAAAAGCCAATGCTTGGTGAATTCATGAGCCTCATTAGTAACCGTGGGTCCATTTCAATTCCCAATTCCACCGATTCTTAGCATAATCGAAGAATCAAAGCCTTCAAAGTCGATTCTGAAAAAATAAAAACCAACCAAAATGGTACATGACTTTAAATTTCCTGGGCGTAAGAGCATGTGATCACGCTTTCTAGTGGATCGACCAGCAAACTTCAATGGAAAATCGTTTTTCCCATGTTTCTTTTCTTTCGTCTTTTAGTTTCCTGTGTTCCTTTTCTAAAGTGCGCAAAGGCATGGTGAAATACGTCCTCACTTTTGTGGAGATATTCAGAGGATTTAGTTATACTGGTGGCAATTAACCTTTTAATTTTATTTATATGTCTTCCCAAGTATGAAAATACTTTGCTATTGACGATGGCAATGAAAATTACACAAAGTATAATATTTGCAACAAACTTATTTCAAGTGGAGAAAAGAGTAAATCAATGACCAACCTTAATAAACACATTTCTGTGCAACGCAATATTAAGTTCAATTTAAACAGTGCCATCTCCCAACAAAGTTCTCAACCTCCAACGTCACCCTTGAGTGTCACTGTTGATCCACCCATGAGCCCTTCAACTAGCAATTCTGTATCATCATCCATTGAGTTTCAGTGTAGTGAATCTTCCAATTTTCCATTTTCTTGGGAAAGCCCATTTCCCAAAGCATATACAAAATGTATACAGTTGGGTGATAAGCAGCGCCAACCGACACTGGGTGAATTTAGTGATAGGACAAGGAAATTCAAGTCAAATTATCCACAATCAATGAAGATCAATAGATTGATCATAGAGATGATCTGCTAAGACCTTCAATAATTTAGTACCTATTGTTGAAAATGTGGGTTTCAAGAACCTTATACACCATTTCGAACTACAATACGTGATGCCCTCCAGGAAAATCCTTGGTAACAAGTAGGTACCTAACAGAAATGTACAGTACTGCCGCAAAAATGGTAAGGGAAGACCTGGCCGAAGTCCAATATGTCGCAGTGACTTCAGATACGAGGACTTCAAGCAGTACTAATGACTACATGGCCCTCACTTGTCACTTCTTTAAAGAATCTGGAGATTCTTTGAAATTATATCACAGATGTTTAGAAGTTACTCCATGCCCGGAAGTTAGTCATACTGCACAGGAAATTTTAAATTTCATTAGGTAGACAGTAAGTGGTTGGGGACTCAACAGAAAAAATCATTGCAGTGGTGAGAGACAGAGGCACAGACATCACAGCTGCTTTGAAACTAAATGCACGAAGATTGTAGGCAGCTTCAAACATTCATTGAAGCTTTCAAAGTTGTTGAGGCGCAATCAGAAACAACTCGGTCTGCTTGAACACTGGCTAATACAGGATGAGCCAACGCGTTGGAACAGCACTCTGCACATGCTGAGAAGATTGGTTGAGCAGAAGAATGCCATAATTTTGATTTCAGGTTCACCTGATATAAAGCTAAATGCTGAATTGGATGCTGATGAATGGTGAGTCACTGATGCTGCTGTGCAACTTCTGGAAGCCTTTGATGCAGCAATCTTTCAATTAAGTAAATCCACATCAACTTCATCAGAGGTAAGCTACTTAACCGGTCTACTCAGTCAGCCAATGCATATTTTTGAGTCTCCTTCCACAACTTCCAAATTAGTTAGTATAGATATTGTTTCCCTATAAGTTAAGGGAAGTTTAATGTAATATTTCTTTAATTGACCATAGATGTTTTATAATATATAAGAAATGTTTCAGTTGACAAAATCTAGGTAATAACTTCACGTCATTGAATGTTTTAAAAATATTAGAATATATTTTGCTTAGCCAATATATTTATTAGCTCTTTTGCAATGTCCTAATTATAATTTTTTTTCTCCAGATAATGCCACTAGTGCAACTCATAAAGCACAATCTGGAAGCACCAGCACCCATGGGTCCACGACTTCAAGGGCTGAAAAATGAACTTTTGTCGTAACTGAAAAGAAGATTTTCTGGAATTAAGAATGATTCTACATTGGCACAAGCTACCTTTATAGATCCAAGGTTCAAGCAAATACCAATTTCAGATGAACAAAGTTTGCAGAATGTCAGAGATCTCAAATTGTCAGTAATTATTGAAGAAGATTCAAAAGTAGAACTGGATTCTGTGGTTCTAACATCCACTGTCCACCAGTTTAGGAATTTGGTCACAATATAAAAATTTTGTTACCTGCAGAGAATATTCCCCAGGAAAAATCAGGTGAAGAAGAACTAAATAAGCAAATTAGTGAGAATACATTGCACCCAGAAGCAAGCATGGAATAAATTGGGAGATACTGGCAGAACAGCCATTTTCTCAGACTGAAAAACTTGCAGTAAAGCATCTTTACATACCCCCAGCTACAGTCTTTGGTGAAAGGCTTTTTAGCACTGCAGGGAATATTGTACATGCCAAAAGAAATAGGTTGGATCCAGAGAGGGTCAAAATGATTTTGTTTTTTCATAAAAACTTGAACAACTGACTGCTTGACCTGTGGATTTGAATGTGGAAAAATGTCTGAATTTGAATTCATTTTTATCTACATCATAATGTGTAATGCCCACATGATTTTTCTTTCGTTAAATTGAAAAGATGAGTGCAATAATGCCTATAAGTATAAGAATATCCAAATATTAGTTAATTCTCATTGTTGTCTTTATTCTTTTGTGCTTTGCTCTTTATGTTTTTCTGCTATAATTTTTGAAGTGAAATTGCTTGATTACTATTTTAATGACTCCTATTTATTTTGAATAGGGATGTGTCAATTCTTGATACCACCAATTCTTGTGGATTGGTATCGGCATCGAGAATTGATCGCCCAAAATCAATACCAATACCATTGAATCTAAGGATGGTCCGGTCGGATTCGTCGGGTCCAAAGATCAGCGGATCTTTCATTTTACTCGGATACGGATCCAAAGACACAGAGTAAAATCAGATCTGGATCGTAGATTTAAAATTTCGTGGCTTAGCGATCGAAGCACCACCTTGAATGGAATATAGGTGCGGTAGATATTTACAAGGAGAGGTTCTGTAATTCAGATCACAAAATTAAATGAAAATATTTCCGTGCATCTAGAAGCAACATAAAGAAATGACTTTTTTCCCCATTACCCTGGTACCGCAAGAAAAAAATGCGTAGAATGCCACGTGGGTAGCCTACTTTCGACGGAATCAGGTGGACATCGTGAGCTATGGTACTGCACAAAGTTCGACAGAGTTTATAGGGGTTTTCATTTTCATTTTCCAGGATTTCCAGACCATTATTAGCGATTTTCCCTGACTTTTGAGCGCCTGAAAACTCCAAGATTTTGGTCATTTATAGAGATAAGGGTGATAGTGAGGAAGCAGAGAAGTCTAAACTTATGAAAAATTGTAGAATTATTTTCATATTAATCATATGAACTTCTAGTAATAAGAGATCAACAACTTCAAGTCCACAAAATAAAAATTATGATTACTTACATTGATATGCCTTCAGAAAGGGTTTTAATTGCAGAAAAATATATGCAAAGAGAGCTAACCTGGCTTTTACTTCAAACCTGATGTCATGTTAAAGTAGCTCTTTGAATCGATCTTGATTTTTCCTTCCTCACATCCTTCTACATATTTGGCTACGTGAAATAAAATTTGACTGAGAATAACTTTTTTGGCACCAGAGGGACAAAGCAAAGCATTCCTGGCAAAATCGCTAGCGAATGAAATTGAGATGCGCACACCTTTCGCCAACTTTTCCCCAAATTGTGCAGGCTATAGCCAGAAGGAACCAGAATAGGGCTGCCTCCACAGCGAAGCCAGTCATCCCCTCCTTCACCTCCGCTCCTATGCGCAGTTTTTGATCTCTTGGCATTTTCAGGTGATAAATTCCGAAATTTGAACGTTTTGCGATTTTTCCCTGACCACACGTTAAATTCCCTGACTTTTCCAGGTTTTCCAGGTTCCTATAAACTCTGTTCGATCCCTATCGCAGTTTAATTCTTTCCTTCAATCATTACATTGAAAAATGTATCACCTTCAATTTAAAACCCTTGCATCTAAATACTCACTTTATTATACTTTTTTGTTTAAATTTGAATTACGAAAGTACCACTCATAATTTAAGGATGGTCGGGTGGGATCCAAAGATCCACGGTCTGTCCATAAGATGTCCAGAGTAATCTGTATAAAATATCTAATGGAAGATGTTTGGTAAATATACAAAAAATGGACATTCACATATCTTCTTAACAGCTGAAAAATTTCTACAAGTGATTACTAAATGTTTTTTAGATATAGGTTGAAGACAATGTAGACATTTTGTAGCAAGTAAATATTTTGTGCTATGAGTGGCATGTAAAAATAAAATGCAAGCACAAAACTAACTCAGAAGAATTACATAGTATTACTCAGAACCAAAATCGCTCTTTTGTACATGAAATCATTAGATGGAAACGAAAAATGAATCTTAGTGAAAAACTATTCTTCTCACCAGAACCATTCACTCGTAAATCAAAATTTAAAATAAGCAAACGATGACATCCACTGAACGAGCTGCGTTAAGGATATCTACGTCATCCACCTCCCGTTCTTGACTGTGTTGAGGGAGAATGGGAGGGGAATAGAGGAGGGGATGTCTGCCTTAAGAGATCCTGTTGACTACTGCAAATAACCCAAAACAACTGAATGACAAAATATTTTCATAAACATTTTGGCGTGTCTAAAAGGGTACTGAAGTTTATTTGCTTATTCAGAAATTATGATGCATTCGAATATGCAATGCCTTTGGAAATAATCTGAGTGGAGCCTAACAACCACTTCCAGAGTCAGCTGTGGGTCCCCCACTGTGATACGATGACGGAGCTGCACAGTCCCAGTTGTGATGGGACGAAGTGGATGACATACGAGTCCTTTGCATGCCTACTTTTCAGAAAAGGTTAAACACATTTTTTTTGCTGCTTATAACTCCAGAACATCTCAAAGGGTCGAGGAACAGAAAGATATGGGTCTTTATTTTACAAAATGTATCAGATTTGGCAATAAAAAAATATGGCAAACGACCCAAATTGGGTGGGTGGGAGAGGGATTGCATGTTTGTTAACGCCTGGGATATGAGAAATCTGCTAGCCAATACTTTCTGAGAAAAATTTGGGTAGTAGAAAACCTTGGTAATCATCATGATGGTGGACCACAGTCTGGAGATTTTCAAGATAATAATTTTCGCTGAGTTAGGGTTAACTGCAACGATGGGGAATTTTATCTTTGTCAGTGAAACTGGCCCTTGACATTTTACACTAAGTTCCCTCTTACCTATTTTCTCACATCGAAAAAATTAATTATCTCCACAACAGTCAGCAAACTTTATTCCACAAGTTATGAATAATAGCTATAAGTACATGAATTATCAGATGTCCGGTTCGCTTTTTAATTTCCTTTCTTCTTTCTAAGTGATGTTGAATGTCCTGTAATGCTTCAAGCCTTTTTGAAAGACTGGAGAGGTTACTTCGCTACAAGAAAATTTTTATTTTAACTCAAGACCTGAGAAAATAAATCAATCCCATGCATCGGTATCCACATATTCATACCACACTATCAGTATATGATGCTTTTAAAAGGGGTGCATAAAACACATGTATCTCAAAGTTCTGCTTTGGTGTGTTTGCAAGCATTTTTTGAATTCCTAATTTCTAGCTTGGTAACTTATGCATAAAGGCAGCAACTTACGTCTTTGACCTTCTCGATGCTTGAAGCAAAATCCATACTAGGCTCTTCAGCGGCCAACTCATCACCTGCTGCTTCATCCTCAGCCTTGGCCCCTTCGTCCAAGAGTGGTGGAGAGAGGGGGCTCATCGCCTCAGGGATAGGCGCTGGGGGCCGCGTGGACGTTGGAGGCAGAGGGGGCAGGGCCCGGCCTGTGAAAGGCGGTGGCGGTGGGGGCACTTCCGAGGACGAGATTGCTTGCAGCTCCAGAGGCTGGTCCTCCACTGAGGAGGAAACAACGGTGGCCTCTGCAGGGGTGGGGATGGGGCGCCTGGCAGTAGTGGCGTGCCTCCTTCCGCCCCCAGGAGACGCGGGCACCCTCCTCAACCTGAAGATGGAGCACAGTGTCTGCCGCAAGTTGGTGGAGAACCCTCCGTGGCGGGACGAGGAGTTGGACCGTCCACCCGCCTCCCTGCTCGACCCCTCGGGCGCCACCATCGCCGCCTTGCCGTTGCCCACCATCGTCCCCGAGGCCGCAGCCGCTCCCCTCTGCCTGCCCCCCTTCCCGCCCCCGTCCTCCGCCTCCTCCGCGTCGCCGCCCCTGCTCCGCACCCTCCCACACCCGCCCCCGGAGTACAAGTTCCTGAGATACTGCCTCACCTCCTGCAGCGTCATGTGGATCGGCTCCGAGGAGCGGCCCTCGTTCGATGGGCCCCTGTGGCCTCCCTTCACGCGCCCCGAAGTCTGCGTTCGCGAGGTCCCGGCGGGAGGGCAGCACCGCCCAACCAGCCCCGCCGCGGAGCCGCCGGCGGGCGCGGGGGGCTCTGACGACGCCTGCGGGACGCTGTGCCTCTTGCCGCTCTCCACCGCCGCGGCGGCCGGCGGCGGCGGCTGCTGCTGTTGCTGGGATGCGGCCCCTCGGGTCCTCGCGCCCGTCTCCGCGCGGGAGGTCCCGGCCGCCGACGGGTGCCGCCGCCGCTTCCGAAGGTGCCTCCTGCCCGGCCGCTGCGGCTGTGCCTGGGAGGACGCCTTACGGCTGGTGGTCGTCGCATCGACGCCCGGTCGGACCACGTCCACGGGCACGGCGTAGACGTCGCTGTCAAAGGGCACGTTGTACACGTCTCCAATCTCACCTGGGGTTGAATCGGACCTCCTCGGCTGGTGGGGCGGGGGCGAGGGCCTGCCCCTTGAGAGGGGCGAGGCTGGGGAGGCGCGCGAGCCGGGGCAGGTGCGGGGCACGAGGGGCAACTCCGGAGTCCAGCAGAGCCTAGGGCTGCTGGAGCTTTGCTGCCCGAATTTCCCGAGTTCGCACTCGAGGGGGTGGCAGTCTTGTGAGCAGTGTATGGACCAGGTAACCTTGCAGGATATGGAGAGAGCTTCGGCCAGGATGGAGGCGACTAGTTTGCCGGAGAACTTGTCGATGTACCGCCTCTCGGTGGCCGGGCTCATCCTAGAGATGGACTTGGCAGAGAGCGGTCGACATTGTCCGACCAGAATATTCTTGGCAGGGACGGTTTGGTATACTTCGGAGAGAGGAGGGCTGTCCTGGAACTCAGGTGGAGGGTCGATTGGAACAAGTTTCCCATCACAGCCGTTTTCGAAGGAGTAAAATTCAGGCCAACCTGGCCCTTTCTTCAACGTGTTAAAGTTTTCACAGCTCATACCATCAGAGTAGTCCAGGGAGCCTTCTTGCGATAGTGATTTACCGTCATCGTCGCTATCCTGTAACTGCAATAAACGCATTCCCATCAGCGAAAAATTCCTAATACTCTCAATTCCGTGAATCATCTAGTAAATAAATATACACCCATTAATCTCTAATATTCACCTCCATTGCCAAAGTACAATGGCAACCTTCCCCACTACTACTGGAAATGGAACCACTGGTCAACAGCAACCCACTGTCATCACTCGCTGGAAAGGCCTCTAACCATGTTGATCCACTGGGTGGAGACTCCATACTCCAATTTCATTTCATCCAGTTGCATGCGGACTAGCATCAAACTCTTGGACATATTGCTGAAAACTGCAACTTCGTAAACCTTGAGAAACGCATACTTTTTAATGAATACACTTCAAAATTGTAGTTTCAAAACAATAGCAGACGCAAAATTTCACAACACGGTTCGAAAGTTACCCCTCACGAGCAGATAAGTTAAACATGAAACCCAGCCCACATTTAACATAGAAAGGATCTGCGACAGGCGGTTACAACGTATTTCCATAGTAGTTTTAAAATGCATGCATTCCAAATAATAACGTAACATAATGAAAATGTGAATAATGTTTGATGGGGGTTGGGAAATTTAATGTGAATATACCCACGAAAGCGCAACGGCGGCAACGATTCAGGTGCCATGGGTAACAATAAAATGAATACTAGTTTCATTTTCTTCCAGAGCAAGGTTAACACTTACTTTCATACAAACAACACATCTCGAAAGTTTGGCATGACACTTGTTTTCTTAAAGACCCCCTGCTTACTGATAGCCACTATCAGGTGCACAACGTGTAAAAATTAGAACACAGGCAACTATACGACCGAAAAGGTTTGAAAAACTTGTAATGCGATGTTCTAAGCTTTTTTTACGAACTGAAAGCACTTTTTCAAGAGATATTAGAACACCTTTACTCACCTATTCTCGCCATGTTGACTGCATTTGCATTCTACACTACCCCACCTACCCATCTGTCCTAAAAAAAGTTGAAAAACGTAATTTGAAATTGACGTACCGCGTAATGTCGGATACTTCGTGGTCGGATATCAATGAAGGCTGTGTCATTAATCGTCCACTGGTTCTATGTTTTACTATTTTATACTGCGAGCGATCGAGGTAAACCATGTCATTATTGAATATTTGAAAGAAATGTAACAGTCTGATAGTTAATCAGGGATCGAACGATGTTTTTCAGTATATAGTATCAATTCTTCATATAATGTGCGTTTACAGTTTTTGAGTAAGATACTAGCTTGATAGCGCGCAAGGCTCAATGTAGTGTACTAGTTCTGGGCAATTGTTGTCGGTATTTTGAGCAATGATCCTCACATCTTGAGAACCCAATATGCTAGACTTATAGAAGCTGACAAATGTGGCTATGTAGGCAGGTCTGGTTTCAGCAAAGAATATGGGAATGCCTTACCGCTTCTGGTAGTGTGTATAAAATTGCGCCAGTAACTTACTTACTAGAACTATTGTGATACATCCACATGAATAGGTATATATATTCATGGATACGACATTGTGTATAGAGGTCTTGTGAATGCAATCCATTTAGCTGATACAAATTTAAGGGCATGATGTTATGTTTTTGACATGCATATGATGTGGATATGGAAGTGAGCGAGGTCAGGTGCGGATGGGAGAAATATTGGAAGGTTTCCATGCGAGCGAAGGCATTTATGCCCCAGGTATTGGCTGGAACATATACTCCAATTTAGTGTAGGTGACAAGTTTCTTGCGTTATAATGAATTGCCGATTTCTCATCCAAGGATTTGTATTCCCTTTACTTTCTTCAGAGGGCAATATAGTCAAATTTAACGGGTATATCTTTAAGTAGAGTGTGTTTATTTCCCAACTCACCCTTCGTCATCGTCGCCATGACTCAAATGAATTGAAGATTGAATAAACTTCCTGCATCTGAATGTAAGATCATCCAAATAGTATAAAGGATTTGCTTAGAGCTTTAGTCTAAGGGTCAAGAAAATTTCCGATATCCTAATCCGTAATAGAGTTGATGTGCCAAATACGAAAACAACTGGTTATACTAGTGAACAATCATATTAAAAAGTTGCATGTTTTGGATCAAAACTATGGAGCAATCAATCAATCGGAAAAACACAATATCGAACAACGTCTGTTGATGAAATTATTTCCATCTCTAACAAGCCACAGTATATATATCTCACATGTGTAGATCACAAAGACACTGGAGGAAAAAGAAGTAAGAGAAAGGTTCACCTCAGCCATTGATGCAAAACTAGAAGTGAAGGAGGTACAACCGTTATGAGAAGATGGATTGAAATGTAGATGATCACTACAGAGGTAGCAGATGAGCAACTTGTGAGTAAAGAGATAGAAACAAAACAGTCATGGATAATGACCCAAATAAGAGTAAAAGTGAAAAGAAGAAAATCCAAGAAATGAAACTGAGGAGGCCCAATATAAGAAGTTAAGAAACCAATTAAATAGAGAGTGCAAGAATGCTAAATAGAAATGAATAGAAAACTTCTATGAAGAAATAAATAACAACATAATGTAAGAAAATGGCTTATAAACTGGTGTGGAGACAATTCAGAGAAAGGAAAAAAAGATCCCACAACATAAAAGAAACTCGAATGGAAAGATACTCATAGAACAGGAGGACATAGGGAAGAGATGGAAGCAATACGTCAAAGAGCTCCATCAAGCACCCAAACCACTGGAAGCTGCCTTAATGGAAGAAGAAATCGGGGAGAATGAAGATGTATGGGGGCCCGAGATACTGAGAAGTGAATTTGACAGAGCCGTGAAAGACCTATGGAACTACAAGGCACCAGGAGGGGGCTAAATAAATGGAGAAATCATCAAAGCAAAAGATACCCTTGAATAATCAAAGATAGCTATGTCAGTGGAAGACTGCCAGAGGACGTTCAGAAGAGTGAAATGATCGCAATCCTGAAGAAGCCAAAGATAGAGAAATGTGAAGAACCCAGAACATACTGCCTGGTGTCACAGACATCGGTAATACTCACTAGGATAATTAACAGAAGAATGGAAGTAAAGATCGAAGGGAATCTTTGGAAAAATCAATTTGGATTCAGGAAAAACCTAGGAGCTAGGGAGGCAATACTCATCTTAAAGATACTAGCCAAGAAAATGATACATGTAAACAAGCTGTTGTATGTTCGTGGACATGGGAAAGGCCTTTGACAACATCGAATGGAACAAGATGTTCAAGATACCGGAAGCAATTGGAATAGACTACAAGGATAGGAGAATAATATATAGCCTTTTATAAGAACCAGGTCACCACAATGCGAATGAAAGACGAAAGGAAGAAAGAAGCAAAAATAAATAAAGGAATCAGACAAGGATGCAACCTCTCCCCAGTGTTATTCAATATATACCTGGAAGAAGCAATGAGAGATGCAGAGGAAATTAGTATCAAGGTGAATGGAGAAGAAATAAACTTGCTAAGGATTGCTGATGACATCTCAGTTGTGTCAGAAAGTCGAGAGGACTTGTTGCATCCCTGGATCACAATGGACCAAGTACTTCAAGAATATAATATGAGCATTAACAAGAAGAAAACTAAAATCCTAGTGTGTGGAAGAGAGAAGCTTTATAGGGCAAATATCAAAATTCGAGGAGTGAAATTGGAAAATGTGGAGAACTTCACCTATCTCGGCAGTACTATAACTTGGGATGGAAGAAGCTCGATGGACATTAAGCAAAGAATAGCTCAAGCTAAGGAGGCGTTTATGAAGAAGAGACAACTTCTGTGCTCAAAGAACCTACAGCTGCAAACAAGGAAGCAGTTCATCAAAACATTCATAAGGAGCGTGGCACTCTATGGATCAGAGACATGGGACATCGGGAAAGCTGACCAACGAAGAATTGAAGCCTTCAAAACATGGTGCTGGAGGAGAATGTTGAAGATTAAATGGACAGATAAAGTGAGGAATGAAGAGGTGTACAGAAGAGCAGACGAAGAAAGGACAATATGGAAAACCCTACAGCAAAGAACCAGATGGATTGGACATACCTTGAGGCACAATAAATAAGTTAGAAATATAATAGAAGGGAAGGTCCCACGTGGAAGACCAAGGGACAAGTATATAGGGCAAATAAAGAAGGACGTGAAAGAGAAAACATCAGGGCATGAGGGAATTAACACTGAATAGGGCAGAATGTAGGGCTGCAGTGAACAAATCCTAGGATTGAAATACTGATGACGATGTGTAGATCATTTATGGGAGATGTTTGAAGTGTGCAGAAATTCCCTAAGCATGACCATTCCCTTCACTTTGTTTTTTCTGTGAAAATTTGGCATCCGTTGCATAGATTAGGTGGAAATAGATGAATGATTCTGTTGGTTTTTATCACCATGTAGGTTTAATGTGTATTGGCAGCCACTGCCATTTGTTGCTGTTCACAACTCATCACCATATTGTTAAGCATGGGAAACTATATATTGCTAGTGATATTAAAATTATTATTGTTATTATTCTACCAGTAAGGTAGGTCTAAATGGACATTCAATTCTCCCACACCCCTACATTACAAAATACAATGATCCTCTTCAGCCCCTCCATTCCTCAATCTATCCAAGCTACCTGTTCCTCATCCTCTCCCTTCCCCATTAAGAACTTTCATATTAAAGCCGCATAAAAAGGGAAGTATATTTCAGATATTAAATTAGGTTATGAAGTTCTTGAGCATAATCTAGGTTGCTTTCAATGCCTGGCATGTCACACCCCATGAATATACACTGAGAGTACAATCACTATTATTTTTCTATGTGGAAGTATCAGTGGGTAGGGCACTGAGCATCATCAGCTATAGTATGCAACCAGGGCTTCCTCTAGACAAATTCTGTTAGAAGAGAGGTGTGCCATATTAACTTCCTTTTTAATGTGGTGTCTGTAATAACAAACAATGAGCATCTATGAGTTACACCAAGCTACTCCTGGAGTATGTTTCATGGCATAGATTTAAGGTCTTCAAAAATTGGTGCCTCTCTGTTCAGTGCTGTGTAAAGCTTCCTTTACAGCTACATCAGCCTTTTAATTTCTGGAGACTACATGTTCAGAAAGCCAAAGAAATAAATTTTGGAAAGAGAGAATAGGGCCTTGTTTATGTCCTGGAGATAGGGTGCATTGGGAAAGAGCCAGTATAATGGATACGAAGCACTCTTCTAGTTAGAGTTAATGGCCAAGGATTCACTGGACACTGTTAACCCCAACCTTACCTTGATGACTATATGATAGTAGTGGCCACTGTCAGTTCATCCATGAATTTTGCAATAAAAATATCCGAAGACCAGAATATCCAAATGCGAAATTAAACAATGGAAAAAGAATATCTCCTACACCGGTTTTTCGATTACCTAGACAATCGAAAAACCTGTTTCGGAGATATTGTTTTTCCATAATTTAATTTGGCATTTGGATATTCTGGTCTTCGGACATTTTCAATTAAGCCAAATTAGAAGCTCACCTTATTTCATCTAATTTGGCTATGTTCGATTAAATAAAAGCTCTTAAACAAAAACCATATTTGCAGTTTTCCCACCTTCCATATGGATTATTAGTATGAAAATGTGCAGTCTTCATGCCAAACATAGTCTGTGAGAAAATTGATGGTTTCAGGCATTACTTCATGGAATTTGCTTTCATACATAATGAATGAAGAATAAACTTGGTATTTCCACAGTTATTTATCTCACACTACGACCATGGTTTCGATGAGCAATCACTTTCTCAAGGTTCACTTGAGTGGTGGTATTCCATCATGAGAGGAAGTTGGGTTTCACATCATCTTCAGGTCTGAAGATGATGTGAAACCCAGGTCAAGTTTTATAATAAATCTAGTGGTATCAGTAAAAGTTGCCTTTTCTTCCTCTCATATGGTTTTGATGATGACATAATTTGTGAACTGTGGAAATACCAAGTTTATTCTTCATTCATTATGTATAGTCTGCGAGCTTTCTTGATTTTGTCTTCTTTAGGCACATCCTTTTCAGTGTCTCTCCTATGTGTAATGCATCTTCTGCTGCAGCTCTTCACATCTTTCTCCTCATGCATCCATTGTCTACTGAATCGATGGTTAATAAACCTTACCTTTAGGTAACATTGCTGCTACGTGTTTGAACAGTGGACTACAATGCAATAGATTTACTCATCCTGGGTTTTAATTTTTAAGCATCATCTTGGGATTCGTTGCATTGCAGATGGCCTCTTTAAGTGCATATGTTTAGAATCAGCCAACAGAGGGAAGGGGTAATTGGTAGAAGTGATTGTTTGGGGAGAGGGGAAGAGAGTCAGCTTTTATATGCTGAACAGCACTTATATGGACCACCCAAAGTAGTGGCTATATGCGGGAGGGCCATATTAATGCCAAGTTTAAATGCCTTTCTAACTTAAATCCGAAAGCTAGGACCTTGATATAGGCTAAATCCAGCTCTCAAAGGTTAATGGGTGGCAGTTCAGAGAGTTGTGAAGAGGCTGGGTACACAACAGTGACTTCAAGGTCTAGCATTCTTTGTAAAATATACAGCTTTACCAAAGAATGAAGCTCACTTTTGCTTTACTAGTAGTATAAGTTAAAAGTTATTTTTAAAGACATTAAGTCTGACTGATTGCTATTGCCCTGCATCATCAAAAGTCACATAAACAATTCACAGCCACTGTATGAATGAACAGTAGTAGTATTTTTATCTAATCTTAATAATTTCATTATCAGTGGCTTAAAAGATACACCCAGGAAATTTGTACACAACTTTAATAATCACTTTCGTGATTTCATAACGGATAAAGTTACCTACCAAATTACCTAGGTATTGGTATCTAGGTAGATACCAATCAAAAAGAGTATAGGTATTGCCTAATTCTCTATGTTGGTAGAATGGAAAAATGAATGCTCTGTAGTTATCATTTGCTTGGACAAATAGTTTATTGTGATTATGAAGTAGAAGTGGCTATAAAATGTAACTCTACTTCAACTTTATGATGTTATATCCAACTAAAATTGCTGAAATTTGATGCATCTTAGGAGAGAGGACTAACCCTCAAGTCAGTAAATAATCAATACCATGATGTGCAGTTGAATAAAGATAAAAGAAACAGCTGGACAATTGATTCAACCATATTTATTTTAATTTGCATTACATTAATCGATAAAAAATAACCACAAAAATGAAGTGAAGCCCTCAGCCAAACATTTATTGGCAGAGTACAAACTTATTAAAACTTCCCCCTCATCCTCTTCACTTTATTGGATATGATGTCAGCTGCAGTCACAATTGGAAGAAGCAATGCAGTCATTATTAGTATCCCTAGGCATTGCCTGCGGTCAATGAATCTGGAAAACGGGTAAAAATTCTATAAATTTCATACAAACAACTTCAAACAATTAATCTATCAGGCTCTTAAGTTTATCAAAGCAACAAATACGGTTAATCCAAAAGAATTACCACAGAGACAACAGAAAAAAATTAAGGAGCCTGTATAATCAAGCTAATTATGATTATGGATATGAAAGAACTTCATTATTTGATCCTCACAATCTAGTTGGAACATCATTTACTGAAGATCAATGCCTTTGCCTCATGAAAAATATTCAGGTGGCTCCCTACTGTTTGAATTGTCTGATTCAACGGTTGCCCTGCAGCATTTTTGAAGTGCCAAAATTTGGCATCACAGGGGAGGGGTCATCCTTCTTTGGAGGAGGGGAGTGTTGAGAGAACTGTAGTCTCTGTTATATGATTTCTGTGAAACATGAAACTAGCTTGGTGAAATATTTTATGACTGGCTACATAAGGAATAATGAAAACGAATGATTCTGACTAATCATAGTGTAGGTCATGACGAAGCTCACCTTTGGCCGTAGCCAGGTCAGTAATGCACTGGTGTGCTACCCTGGGTTGTCGTGGGTTCGCTCCCTGCCTATGACATGGAGGTTGTGTTTGTCTTAAAGTTAACATCTTAGGTTAAATGGTGCGATATATGTAATCTACAAAATTTATATGTCATTTACTACTATTGTGTTCATAATCTTAGGTTAAATGGTGTGGTA
The DNA here is from genome assembly GCA_933228895.1 of Platycnemis pennipes. NCBI lineage: Eukaryota > Metazoa > Arthropoda > Insecta > Odonata > Platycnemididae > Platycnemis > Platycnemis pennipes. Next base: position 130,744,013 of record OW121851.1, on the reverse strand, counting down.
TAACTTGCGAGATAGGGTTCACAATATTAGTAACCAAATCCAGCAAAGATACGGACACACATTTGGAAACTTTTGAGTTATTTGAAATCATATATGCCATGGTTGCCAATACCAATTAAAAGTAAGAGCATGCTTCACAAAACAACCACATACAGATAATCAAAAGCCAATACGCCTGATGTTGACACTGTTGAAGTGGAAGTGTTTATGGACATTTTGCTATTGATAGGACAATTTCGTGAATCCAGAAGAGAAGTTCAATTTTGGTAGGATAAGAGCAAAGTATTTCCAAGACTTGTATACATAGTCAGTATAGCTTCATTGCTATTATTTTGCACATTTATTTCAACTATACTAACACCTGGGATACGACAGGTGAAGAAAATGACTTGGACTCCTTTTATAGACTTATCAATAAATTGCCTTCCGAAAGATCCATGGAAAACCAGCTCAGATAGCATTGAAATATTTTGACAGTGGACAATGGCAACCAACACCATAGTGTTGCCTTGAAGGATACTTACTAAGAGCTTTCAAGAAGAGAAATACTTTCACTAATCAGTTATGTGCATATACCGGAGATTAAATTGTCCATTTAGTGGGTTGGTTCCATCTGTTCTAAATTTCTAAGGAAATATCCCTCTCAAAATTATACATGCCCTGACAATCATTACTAGATTTCACTATAAGAATGGGGGGAAATTATTAGGAACCGAAATTGCAATTTTGTATACAAAATCATTAGATAGAAATAAAAAATGAATTTCAATGAAAAAATTAATCTTCTAACCATAGCCATTCACTCATAAATCAAAAATTAAAATAAGCAAAAGGTGACGTCCACCGAACAAGCTGCTTTGAGACCTATTGCGTCATTCACCTCCCGTCCTTGACTGCTTTTACGGAAAGGAGTGGAGGGCGGTGTCGGAAGGTCTGCTCTCACAGATCCTGTCGCAACCCCTTCCATTGGCAGAGTCAGCTGTGTGTCCCCCATTGCGATAAGGCGAAGTAGCTTTGTGGGCTCAGTTGTGATTGGTCGAAGTGGATGATGTACTAAGTCACATGCATGCCCACTTTACCGAAAGGGTTAAAAACAAGAGTTTTTCATGGCTTAACACTTGAGAACTAATTGACAGGTCAAAAATGGAAAAAACAGGTCTTAGAAGCTCTTTCTGATTCGACAATTAAAAAAATATGGTAAAAGACGTATGGTAATGATCACACATCTGTGGAATGGTTAGGTAATCAATTGGGTCTAAATTCTTTCATGACATAAAAATTGATCAAGGTATCTTGCATTTCAGGTTTATTTTTTATCGTAAAGATACAATAAATACCTAGATATGTCATTGAAAGTTCGAATATGCCAGGAGAAGAGCACCGATGGTGCAAGATCACTGAAACTCTCCACAACCACAAGCCCCATACTCACAGCACCAATAGCAGCTTCAAACATAAATGTCAGTTACTACAAGGTATTGCGAGTAAAGTAAGACGTTGACTTAAGTGGTTAATTTGTCCCAAAAATTTCAGCATAAGTCGAAACACCACAACTTACCTATCCATTTTTGAACCAATAGCGGTGTGCTGCAATTGGTGGCAATCGGCGACGATTACAGAAGACGATATCTTTTGAGAGGCTGTCAAGTTAACGTAATACAACAAAGCCAAAAGCAACACAAATCCAATATTTCTTTCACTGGATATTTAAATCTGAAATAAGTATAATTACCCAATTTTTTTTTGCTGTAATGGACAACAGGCATCATCTTTGGAGAAGAAAATTAACTATGCAGGAAGGTCAAGCTAAGCCAAAAAAAGACATTGATGCCTGATCACATCAGACTTTTTCACCATCACGATGATCAAATATCACCTATCGAACTAGGTAATGTCTTAAACTAGAGTTGGCATTCTGAACACCCATAGTTTGGCATCAACTCTTGTGTGCTTGGCAATGAGTCGTGGTTCGTCATGTGGTAGAATCTGTCACAGCAACAGAATCGTGGAGAAACGTAAGCATGTCAACGACCTAACTGAAGATCCGCATAACTCTGGATCTGTGTAACTCGGATTCGCGTAAGTCAAGGACTTACAAGTACTTCGTACAAGGCTAAAAGTTTCCCAAAATTTAATTCATACAGACACTATGCAAATATTTCCCATAAGATGGAACATCTCAACAAATGGAAATTCTACCCTCCCAGGCATGAATTTCCTGACATGCTTGGCCTCAAAGTTTTTTTAATTTTGCAAATATTACCACAGATTTTTTACAAGCATATTTGTCATTAGAATGCTGTAATGGTTAACAGTAAAAAATGTATCACTTTTGGGTGGAAATGAAGGGAGATATGACAGTTTTGAATTTAGTTTTGACTCATTTGAAAATCCTGCTTTTTCAGTCTTTTTTAATTTACTATGAGAACTTATGCATTAACCTTTATCATCCATGAGGTTCCTAAACATATTGTTTTCATTACTGGCTGAGCAGTTCCCTTAGGGACCACCAAGACACACTTTGCTTCAAATCAGCTCATCATCACTTGTGTCATTGAGATGGGGTAGATTTTTTTCTTGGGCATTTGGGATGACTCTCCCACTAGGATCAAAGAAACAAATCACACTTTTCACGTGGTATACATCTGTAATCAGTTTCGAAATCAGGCTCATTTCTCTCTCCTCAGTATCTCGCAGGTAGACAGTCCCGATGCCCTCTTACTTGTCATCCTACCCAATTGTGCAGGACGACAACACTCCGGGGTGTCCCGAGCATCGCGGTCTTGGATTGTTATTAGCTCTTTTCCTTGCCACATACACAAAGATACTGAAGAAATTCCTCTTGGTGATTTTCACTCCTTAGCTTCATGCTAGGAACCTTTCTGTGGGTATACCACTGAAAATAGTGTTTTTCCTAAGGAGAGAGGATTTTTTATATTATTTCATACCATATATAATTGGCAATGTCTGCAATGAACACGGAAATGGAATAAAACCTGTAATCATTCAGAACTATAACCATAACATGGGTTTGGTGGACAAAGGAGACAGAATGGCAAACAGTTATTCAATTAGTAGAAGGCCCTTGAAGTGGTCAAAAAAAGTGTTTTTCCATTTGATGAACCTTACCATACTGAACTCTTACATCATTTCTACATCCACACATTCTAAATTCGTTCTCACACATTTGTTGTAAATATTTCTCCTTCTTTTTGATAATTTTTATTTGTGCCACATATTTAAATATGATCTGTCACATTTAAAGGGCTAAGTTTGCAAGTGATAATTCACCCATGAAATCACCACTTATTGATAAACCTAAAAGTGCTGAAAGTATAACTGCCTTATGATTTTGAGCTTCATTTGTTTTTGTAGTCTTGAAGTCTAATGTATTGAACACTTGGGAGGAACTCTCTAGAAAACTGAAAACATAACACCGTGGGTTTCGAAGATGCCTTAAAAGAGGGGAAGAAAGGGAGCATGCAAAGGTCATGGAAGACAACTAGAGGTGTTACCTTCAAAATCCGGTATTTTGAAATAGATAATAGTTTCCTCTCTGTATGTCTTGATAATCACCTCCTATTGATACCAAGTACATAGATTTCCACTCATTGTTTTGGAAAATATTGTTTAGAAAATACATATATGTAAAAGCAGAACCATGGCAGATTAGCTCCTCCATGGCCGAACCTTCACCTTGATCACAAGACGAAGTGTAATCTCAGTGAAATCAGTGGGGTTTAACATGCCCTGTAGCCCATATGGTGGCCGAGAGATGGCTCACCTAGGCTTTCACTCACCCACCAGGGAGAGAAGTTAGATGGACACAAGGAGAGAAACATAAAGAAGTACAGCAGTCATACGTAAGAACGAACTGAACAACGCATTTGACGGTACACATAGCCAAAGAAGAAATGGCATAGTCCGCCCATATTCATTCATACAAACATGAAAAATCACCATGAAGCATATGTATCAATACTACAGCTTTCTCTGTTATACTGCCCACTAAAAGGAAAGTAATCATAAAACTAGAAATATCTTGATTCCGAAATGAATCAGGTCTTGTATACGTAGCAGATTATCCGAATTATCTATCTCTATGGTATATAATACTGGAAAATTTTTATTTAGAATTCAGAAAATTTGCCCAAATTTTAACAGAAAACAAGTAAATTATTCAATTAGGAGGTGAAATAAACACACCAACATGCTTCTACAAGATATTCCTGGGCATTATATTGAATGCATGCAATTACACTAAGGGCCTGGGTTAGCCTTTCAAGGATGGCTTTAAATCCAAATTGTATCTCTCAGCTGCCGGGGATTTAAATGTCCAAGGTTCTAAATTTAAGCAGCTCTCCAGTTAATGCTTAATAACTTGAAAACTATCAGTGATGTTATATTGAAACAACATGTATTTTAAAGACAACACTACAATGTCAATTTCTTCCTTTTTTAATTTCTGATATTATATTTTCATATAGATATTTTTATGAAGGCAATATTTTTCAGGAGTAATCATAAATACATAGATATTACTCAAAATTATAATACAGTTGAGCACCCTTAATCTGGGAACCCCTAATCCGGGAGCACCTATAATCCGGCAATTTTGCCATGACCAACTATCTGGTACTTAGTGGAAAATGCCGAAACGTTTTTAACCGGAACATTGCTTCATAACCTGCCGAGATATTATTCTTATATTAATACTGAGATACGATACATTCTTAACGTTAATTTTCCCATTTCGAGAATCAGAATAATTTAAACATATTAAAATCTGGTACTTCGCCTACACCGGAATTATTCTGAAACTTGAAGTAAACATATAAATTTGACGACATCGCCGAGACGGAATACGACTAATTTACAGATTGGCGACTTTCTATGGCGCGCGCATTTTTGATTGACCACTAGACGTAATATGATAAAATTATTGGTTATATTCTAATATTTCACGCAAAACATGTCTCATCCATACAGTTGTGGCAACAGCACAAAACATTAACCATCGCAGAAAAAGTGCAAGTTGTGAAAAAGCTTGACGCCGTTGCATCAGTAAAGCATTTGACTGAAACATACTACGTGGGATCTTCAACAATATAGCACATTAAGAAGCTGAAAGAGAAAAATCATCAAAATTTTACTGTTAAAGTGACACGAAGAAGTAGATAACAGAGAGAAAAACTATGAAAGAAGATGTAAGTGCTGATTTAGATAGCCTGGTTTCGATTGTGTCGAAATTAAGGGCTTAGTTAGTATTTCTGGCCAAATGCTAATGGACCAGGATAAACTCTTTTAGAAATAGACGTGATCAATCCAAAAGACGTGATTCGGGAAATTTCACGTGCAGGCAATAGCATTTCACCGACCGTTCTAAAAACACGCGTGGTTTAAATTGTGAACTGCTTTAAGGTTTGATATAGACGAAATAATTGGGGATTTAAAAAATTTCATGTTTCTGAGGATAAAAATATGATGATGGAGTTTGCAAACATCATCCATAACCCTGAATTAAAGGAAATGGAATTGGTAAATTTAGACGAAAGGATAGTTAGCGGCCACGATATTCTCACCACACAACATATCATAGATGATGAAATGATCGAAATGGTAATTAATAAATATAAATCCGAGTGGGGATGACGATGATCAGCCTGAAATTGTTGAAGGGAGACTAATCTTGATGATGGTCTTTAAAGAATAATCCAGTCCGGTCGCCCGCGGCGACGTAGTGATGGGCAGCCGTATACACACGACACTCACACGTTGGCATCGCGCTGAATCAGCTGATAAGAAATCGAGCACGGTAGGAAATTATGTTACGCAAAGCACAGCATACGAAATATCAATTTTTATACCCTTTTCCAATAACAATATGAAACTTTTACATGTGCAGCAATATGCACAATTTTTAGATTCCGTTATTTTCACTCACTCCGCAACTTCGATAATTTTAAATAATAACTTTGTGTATTAAGAAACCATTTCTTTCTGATTATTCTCAGTAACTCTTTTTACAATAATGTTCAGTGAATGGCAAACGAATATATTTTGTTATAAATAATTGACTCCTTTCAATGAAAACGCCCCGGACGTCAGAAATAGACCAGTTGCCATGCATGACCCATAGTCCGGCAAAATCCCTAATCCGGCATCACTTCGGTCCCGACTGTGCCGGATTAAAGATGCTCAACTGTAGTACTCAAATCATTTGTAATCAATTTATAAATGGATTAATTTTTTAGTAACTTTTACAGCTTCTTTTCCATATGATACTCCTGAAAACAGTGATCAATGCAAAGTACAACATCAAATTTCACACAGCAAATGTTCATACACCTGATGATCATCTATGTAGAACAAAAGTAACATTGCAACTTGCTTGTTTTTTGAGGCCACTGTGCCATCTCTCTCACGTCTAATCTGGTGATGTTTGTGAAGCATGGGTTTGGTCTCCCTCTAATTGTAAGTGTAGCCTTTGACTAACTGCTAGAGGTCTGTGAAAGTGGTTTTATTTTTTGCTAACATTCGTTTTAAAACTATGTGATTTCAGTGTTATAGAAAATCTTGGCGGTGTTATTATAATGTTACAATTTTTGTGCATTTCTAGGCGTTTTATTATTTTTGGTACACATTTTGTGAATGCTTATACTTTTATTAAGCATTTTACATAACAAGAAAGGCAGTGAAAGAAGCACGCATAACTACACACAATCAGAAACAAAGAAACTTGAACTGGGGGTGTGTCGAAATGATTTTTTTTGCATTGAAGCTCAGTGGAGTGCCGAATATCCGACGATCAACCGCCAACAAGTAGCACCCCCTCTCCTCCTATCTTTTCTGTTACTTACCCCCTTGCCTCAACTGCTAGCACTTCTGTTCCCAGCCAGTAGCCGTGTTTAAGTCTACAAAATTGTTACATTAGGCCCACACTAAAGGTTTTCCTGCAACAAGTTATCCAATTACACTGTCTACTATGTCGCGGTGAGTCACTGGAATTACTGCTCGGCATTGACGCGTGCCGGGCGTGTGAGCTTATATTTCCGCTCTTTTCGTGGCCGTGTTCAGCACATTATTGATTCAGAATATCTAATTCTTCAGGAGAGAAAGTGCGCCATTCTAGATATTTCCGAGAATTTCAGGATTGATAAATGTGAATCGAAGAGAGAGGCGGTGATTAATTTAACAGCAAATTCCGGCGGAGACATCCTACAGAGCGCGATATTACACGAATGCGATATGCGCGAGACAAAACAAGCCAAATGACCTTTGAATCGTAATGAGATAGAGCGAATGAACGTCATCAGCGTTAAACAATGAAGGCTTAGACTTTAATCTATTATGACTCTTTACATGTGATTTTTTTGCTAATTCACGTAAAATTCACGAAAAAGGCGAAAATTCATTTTATTTTCTGATTTCGCGGTATTTCGCGTTATTTCGCGATATCCTGTCTCGTGAATTTCACGGATCTCTACTAATTGCCTATCTTTTCCAGCAGATCCCGCACCAACACCACTGTAAGCATACGGCAGGTAGGCTGTGACATCCATCAAATAGAAAAACACATTTTCTGTCCACTTCCACCTTCTACTAATCGAATAACTGTTTTACCATTCAGTCTCCCTTATCTACCAAACCCATATTGTGGCTGTAGTCCAGAATGATTACGGGTTTTATTCCATTTCCACGTTCATCACATATTTTGCCATCTGCCAGTGGATTGTATATACTTATGAGCACATGTAATTCTCATTTGTTCCCCCACATAATGGTTGCAAATTATCATGTACTCTAACAAATAAGTTGCCTATTTTTAGTTTTTGTTTTCCTTCAAGATTCAACGGCATACCCTTTTTGTTAAGTCTAACTACCCCACAACAAAAGATATTTCTAGTCTTTAGGTCATTCAATACATCAGGGGACGAGAAAAAAATCTTCCATATGAAATCTATGCCCAATATCTTCAACTCTCCTAGTCAGATGTTTCACAGTCACATAGGTCTCGGACATCATGGCAGTAGCCTTTTTTTGTCTTTTCCTAAGTACACTACCAAGCCATAATTATAGGTGGTGGAATCACAAATTTTATAACTTTTCGCTCCTAATCGTTTGTTTTTTGGAATGCATTGCTTAAAAATGACTACCTATGAATAAATGTTGACCAGTAATCTTTCAGGGTGTCATGCAAGTTATGTCCCATTTGTGTGATTAGTGCCAGAAAAGAAAATATTCAGTTATTGGTCAGAACTGGGTGAAGGTCCCTCATATTCACCTAACAAATCCATGTACTGACAATAGTACATGTTAGTCTCCTCCACAAGCAAAGGAATATTCTCTGTGATGAAAAACTAGAAATACTGCAACAGGGGATGAATCCTGTAGCATGTGACAGGCCTCTTTTCTGGAATCCACTCTGTTTGCCCGAGAAAGGAATAGTCCTGTATCTGGTGGGGATGTGGTGACTGACTCTCATCCATTCACCAACAGGACCTCGAACCGAGGGGTACTCATCCTCCAAATCACCATCACTTGATTCAAATGGGTTGTTTTCTGCCTCCAAATCAATTTGAAGAAACACCTCAATTTACCTTTCCATATGATTCAGAGCCATTATGTATAAGGTATAAAATAATATTTAAAAATCCACACTCATTTGGAAAAAAAAATATTTTCATTGGTATACCCACAGGAAGATTTCTAGCATGAAGCTAAGGAATGAAAATCACTGAGAGGAGTTTCTTCAAACCAAGGAGAGAGAGTCATGAGAACAAGAGACTAATTTCTGTAGTGATGACGGATGCATACCACATGACAAGTGTTATACGTTGCTTTGAACCTAGAGGGAGAGTAATCCCAAGTTTCTGAAAAAAATATCTACCCCATCTCAACGCCAAAAGTGATAATGAGCTGATTTGAAACAAAAAGTGTCTTGGTGGTCCCTAAAGGGACCACTCAGCCATTCATGAAAACATTATGTGGTTCCTTTAGGAACCTTACGGAAGATAAAGGTTAACTGATCAGCCACTTCTTTCTTAAATTATCGAAAGGGAAAGTCTTCTATGGCCTGTTCTAACAGCCCCATGACCACATTACTGTACACATATGACTAGTATACAACATTTAGGGCCCTTAAAAGATAAATGCATACCAATACCTGCTGGAATCCATCAAATAATTTTGAATTTGACATTAAAAAGTGGCTCAGGGCAGAACTAGTTACACAACCCCAAACCAAATGATAGCTAATCAATGCCGGCATTACCTCAGTTACCAGGCCAGCTGCAATTGTAAGCCCTCCTGACCTCAGCATGAACCTGCCCAGCTCCTTCACATCACGGTAGAGTTCCACACATATTGGGCGTGCTATCTCAATTTCCACAGTTGCATTAGAATTTTTTGTGAGACACCGAGGATGCTTTTTCACTACTTCACCAGTGGTCTTGTTCAGCTGCGCAATCAGATTGGTGATGACAGCTTGCTCCAGGAGAGATTGATGATGGAAAACAACCTAGAGGAATTTTTTTTTAATAAAACAACCTGAACACTACATATCAATAGAATAATTTGGCCATTCCCGATTAAGTTTTGAAGAAGTGCAATTAATAGACATAGTAAGAATCTTTATTGTTTTATGACTACTGTCCTTAAGAACAACTTAAAATATTAAGAAGTAAATATCAATAAAAATCTTCTCATACATCTTGAGCAGACAGTTGAACAGACTAAAATGTAGCATATGATTATACCAACATTAAATGCATTTCAAAACATACCACCGTATTTACTCGTGTAAGCCGCGCCCTCGTGTATCCCGCGCACCCCTATTTTCGGGCAGGTTCGTGAGGAAAAAATTATTTCTATCGAAAAAAAATTTTTTTCCCTTGAGTCTGCATCATTTTGTCATAACATGAATGCACGTTCTTTAATAGAAATGCTGTGCCTAAATTACGTGTACGTCTTTCTCATTAATTGATTGAATTACGTGTTATTATCGTCACGATCGTCATCAATGCACGGCCTCTTTTACTGTGCATCTGTTTCTCGTAGCATCTCACAGTAATCACAGTTTCATACGATCACATCATTCAGCTATAAAAACGGCATTTGTTCAAAAGAACATCCAACTGAAATAATTGTAAAAATATATACAATTTCAACCCGTGATTACTCTATTATTACGGAAATCGTTGGCATATCAACAAAAAAAGCCAAACGCCATCCGTACCAGATAGCCGTGATCTCGTCTGCTCTCTGCATAGTAGCTGTGGACAATTTCAGGGGCAAAAAGACATACATACTAGCATTGAAATAAATATTTATAAAATTGCTAAAACAATGGCAGAACAATAAAATCATCTCTAATTTACTTAGAAAAGTCAAAATTGCTTCTATGAGTATAGTAATAAGATTATATGGACACCAAAATATATAATTGTCCACAACGAAATAGAACCAATTAATTTCACTTCGACGAGTAATTATGTTTGTTTCAATTATTACAAATATAATGGGTAAGATTTTACGATCGAGGAATAACACACGTCTATATGGTTCTGATAGACTGTATTCAAGGTCTGTTAACCAAGCCAACAATCACATCTCCAAGTTACTATACGTACACAAACAAGATTAGATTCAGAGTGTTTGGGCAATATTTTAACACAAACAATTTGAGCAATTAAGAAACTTTTCGGTTGCTCGTTATTTATTAACGTTTTTTTTTCACAGCTCGCTTTCTATCGACTTGTACGATGATGATATACCTATTTATTATGCGAATGACGGTCCCGTGTACATTTGTCAGTCTTCACAAACAAGTGAAAAACACCATTTACGCTGTTCATGATTGATATTGTGGAAGTTGAAAATAGGAAACTGAAAAATTAATCACATTCACCGTCTTCACCGTGGTTTATTCACGTATCACGATAGAATATGGTGCAATTATTTTTGTTGATGTTCAGTAAAACAAAGTAATCTATTGTTCACTTCGTAATATTAATCCTACTGTTAATAATCACCAAGCCGGGTTATTAGAATATCATAATAAATATAATCAAACATATCATTACTCGAGAAACCATTACTACAAGCATGAACATACATGATCGTGACTACAAGCATTTAATTTGCACATTACTTGCCTGCCTTGCGGTCATGTGATACAACTGGCTCTCTTTATTGGCTAATCTCATTTTTCCAGAACTACATGGTGCAATTTTTCATAGCACCCTCATCACCGGGCGAAGAAACTTCACCACCCAGTTACAGAATCGGAAATGATAAGGATGGGTGAAGTTTTTCGGTGATGTCAATCACAGGTGATAGATATCACCCTAGTTACAGAATACAGCCCCAGGAATATCATTCCAACTTCTCATTGCCACATTCATCTCAGATAACTGGTACATAAATTTTTGTTCAACATTTTAGAATTTTGAAACATCTTAGAGCATAAAGGTAGTTATTTCAGGCTTGATTTGGTGGAATATCATAGCGAAAGAAAATTGCCATTTTTTCTTTCGGTATCTTAGAGCATGTCACCCTTCCTGTTACGCTGAAGTTAACAGTAATTCTTTCATGTAAGTACTGAGGCAGAATAAATTATAATGTCAAAATTGTTTACTTAGTACACGAGTACTATAAAAACAATTTGTACTTGAGAAATGAGAATTATAATTCTATCATTGAGCTTTCACTACTACATTTTGAAATAATATGGCATGATGTACTCATATATTTATGCATTAAATATAAACCTCACACCAACATTTATCAATATTTGCAAATTATTACACAGTTCATCATTCAAATCAAATATCACCAATTAGCAGTAATCAAGAGCTGGAATAAATAATGAAGCAATAAGTTTCTTACATAAGTCCATAGGTAGAAACTACTTTAAATGCTTGAGCTGCTTTTTTGAGCAATTGACCTGAGCAATACATTTTTTCCATGTGAGGGTATTATTGATAATGACTCCTACACTTCTGACTTAAAATACTGAATGTAAATTCCTTCCATATTAATTTCTGGTTTATAGTCATTATTTTGTTTGATAACAAATTTTGGGGTACCAATTATAATGCATTTGGTTTTAACTAGTGATGGACGGATCCAGGTTTTTTGTCGGATCCGGATCCTTGCCTGGGTTTCGGATCTTTATCTCGGTTTCGGATCCTTAGTTTCAGATACTCTATTCTGATTTTCAAAACCTAGATTTTTTAAATATATTTATATATATCAGCAAATCCATGAATTATGCACCGATACAGCGACCGGATTTTGATTTTAAAAAAATCGAGCAGCACACCCTCCCAAGTTGATTCTTCCTTTAGTTTGGACCCTTAGGAAACACCTCAAGCCAATGAACCAAGAAAAACGCACTGTTAGAATAGTTTTTTCAGCCTTTTTTGTCCAAAAAACGAACTACAGGGTGGATTTAAATTTTGGTCACATCTTGGTAATTTTGAAATTGGCAATTGTTTTCCATTTTTAATGCGCACACAACACTTTGAAAAGCTCGAAAAGACTTGTACAAGTACCCGTGATGATCTTGAAGACCATTGAAACCAAAAATTCGTCCAAGGATGGCCATTTTGGGTTGCGCGGGTGGGAAACGGCAATTTCCCGCCCCTCATTGACCTGAAATGGATACGCGCGTCATTCATTTTCGGCCTCGATTCTAGTGAAGATCATCTACGGTAATCGTATGATTGTTTGCTGAATTCCTTCAAGCCCTCTCGTTTTCATAAAAATGTCCTTTTCTGTACTCCTTGGTGACCAAAAATGGACATACTGATCGAGAACTTTTGGTCTAGATCCTATAGGGGACCAGCCCAGGAACTGGCACAATTTTTTCCGAATTTTTCTCGCGATCCCCTTTGTGGGTTGAAAATGGCCATTTTTGACCACTCCAGACCAAAGTGGGCCCCCTACGGACATGTTTTTGGTTTGAATCCTCTTCAAGATCATCACGCGTACTTGTACAAGTCTTTTCGAGCTTTCCGAAGTGTTGCGTGCTAATTAAAAAAAATGGCCAATTTCAAAATGACCAAAATATGACCAAAATTTCCGGAACAAATCTGGCGTCCTCTTTGAAGAATTTTGAATGTAGGCTACCCGCGTGACATCCTACGTATTTTTTTTCTCGCAATACCGGGGTAATGGGGAAAAAAGTCATATTTCTTTATTTTGCTTCTAGTTGCACGGGAACATTTTCATCTTATTTCGTGAGCTGAGTTACACATCCTCTTCTTGTCAATATCTACCGCAACTAAATTCCATTCACGGGGAGCTTCGATCGCTAAGCCGCGAAAATTTAAAATCTAGGATCCGGATCCGATTTTGCTCCGTGTCTTTGGATCCGAATCCGGAACCGAAAAAATCAAAGATCCGCGGATCTTTGGATCCGACGGATCCGATCCGGCCATCACTAGTTTTAACATGATTTACTGTCAGCAAAATTGCATGGGTCCATTAACATATACCATGCATACTTACAGGGAAACCTCGGGTAATAGGAACTTTGATGTTGAAGACCACAATTCTCGCTGTGATTCGGGATGTGACAGGCAGAGGATTGGCCGGATCACTGAGAATGTAACCAACTGTTACATTCTGCATATCAATTCCAGAGAGAGTCACACATGGCTGGTCTCCAGCAAAGGTCACTTGAGCAGGTAGTTCATCAATAGCAATCCCTATCAAACAAATAAGCAAATAAATAAATAGACTCTATATGAGGACAGGAGGTACGCAGTATGCACATATTTTGGGGCATGAATTAGATTGACTTTTCACATATATTTGCAAAATTTTCCATTACACCCAAGCAGTCGCTGAATGGGGTTTCAGGTTTAATCCTTTGAAAAGGTCCTTCAATTATCTATAGTAACCAGGCTAACTCAAAGTAACAATTAATGAGAGCACCTCTACTATGCTGACAATACATCACAAGTTATAAATGCCAATTAAATCGAGGCTATTTGTCATACTTATATATTATTTCTCAAATTTCACAAAATATTGAGTGGTGATTGACAGAAAGAGGATGTATGATATCAAACCCCACCTTTGACCTGGGCAATGCTACCCTGAGGTTGAACAAGAACCCTTTCACCCAGTTGAAGGGTGCCAGTCTCCACTCGGCCAGAAACACAAAACCCTGAGCCAGTGCCTTTGAAAATGTCATTCACCGACATCCTGAATGGCCTTGTAATAGGCCTGGGAGGAGTTTTGAAGTTATCTGCAAAGAGAAGAGTGAAAGACCTGAACATCAATAACCACTTCTTCAATAAAAACAAAAACTAGCACAAACATTGGAACAGAGTTCACTTTATTTCGATATAACAAGTATCAATAGAGCCAATATTCATTAGGAAAAAAACACCTTTGCATGTAAGTCAAGTTAGTGCTAAATACTAAATTAAGTCATTAAATAGTCCAAATATATGGAACAACGTGAATTTTAATGGCTAGGAACAAACACAGAGAAGAGAACGGAGAACGAAAAACCGATGTTCATTGCATTCGTGGATTTAGAGAAGGCTTATGACATGGATTGGAATTCAATTCTTGGAATTCTGAAAGGAATTGGAATGTCCTACAATGACTGAAGAATTATCCACAGTTTGTATAAAAACGAAGTAGCTGTGATTAAATCTGGACCCAGCTGTGAAGAAGCAAGAATGAGGAAAGGAGTGAGACAAGCGCGTCAATTCTGGTTCTTTCGTCACTAAGAGCTAGCAACCGCTAACTTTAGCGGTTGCTACGAATGAGCGCGATTCCGGGTTATGGTTGAATTAGTGACTGCTAAGGCTCGGGAAAGTTCGGAAGCTTAGCGATGAATTCAAACATTGTTTCACGTCATTCAGCATCATCCAATGAGAAGAGAAAAAGGACACTGACGAAATTCTACACCCCTAATACTGCGGGAATTTTGAAATAAACAACCGTATGAGATTAGCAGCTCTAAAAATAGCTGTGATGAGTAATTTTTTAAAAATGTTTCTAATCATATTACTAACTCACATGAGCATTTGAAGTTAAAGAGTTTTTAAATTGTGACTATTTCAATATGCAATGCAGGAAATGTTATTCCGTTATTTTCTTTTTTAAAGTTAAATATATTTCAGTATGTACTTTTTCTTAAATCACATTACAATTAATGGTTGACCAGTCGATCATGTGTAAGCAGAAAAAGGGTATGCGCTTCACTCTCTATTCGCAAATATCAAAATTTTTCCGTTTCTTTCGCTACTAAAGTTTGAAAGTGATTATTTTACACATTTTTGCTAAGTGGAGTGTAAAGGGCATCGCTGTGATCATATTGCAAAACATCTTGTAGTGAACTTCTGTCTAAATTTGTTATAATGATTATATTTTTCTATGAGTTTTTGTGTTGGAAATGAGGAATAATTGTATAATTATATTAAACAGTATTGGAAATGTAATTTAGTTGCATTTACCACCAGTAAAACAACAAGTCCAAAAAACCCATAAATTTTTCAGGGGAGCAGTGTTTAATTGAAAAAAACTCTTCTAGAAACAGATGAGTGAAAGGAGCAACAGATAACAAATAAATATGTATTTGGAGGTTCTATGCTAGATATTCATTCCCCTTCGCTGCTTGAAACTAAAATAAGTGCTTTCCATGAGAGAAATAAAAAAAAGCATTTTAAGTTGGATAGTTCTATTTACCAGGGGATAGACAATTCCTTGAAAGAAATGGCCACCATTTTGAAGAAATTCATGGAAATAATGCAAATGAAGGTTTTTTTCTGGCTAGTATCGTCTTTTCGATGACAACCAAGATGATATTTAGATAGATTCAGATAGCTGCAATATATTTTACTTGAAATTATGAAACAATGCCGATGTTTAATTTCATTTATTACTAAATACAATTTTTACTCATAGGTACTATACATACAATATACCATAACTAATAAAATTAGACTAAAATACATATAAGGTCATAATTCTTATAAATATTACAGGATGTAATTCAGTATCCTAATTCCCTTCTTATACCTATCTCCAACCACAATAGCATTTCCTTCATCGGCCATAACCTCTTCTAAGGGATCTGCATGCTCAGCATCTCTATTTTCAAGATCCCTTTGCTCAAAGTTGCAGCGTACTCTCATGCTATGAAGAGTAACACAAGCATTAACCACATATCACGGGCTATAGGAGGTGCATAATGAAGTGTCTGTGCTGAAGGAAGCAATGGAATGTAACTGCATACTGGAATATTTGCTAAACACACTTATTAGTGAATCTAGAATTATGCAATGAAGTCATACTTTAGTATTGGTGGTAATAACGTCAGTCACAACGTACGAGGAAAATGGGGAGGGGACTCTTTAGTTGAATTTGTATTACAGGTTATATACACTGATTTTTGGCTGTCACACGACTCTTGACAGTTCCTGTCACTTAGAAATACTACCATTCCTCTGGCACAGGACTTAGAGAGAAGAACACGTTTGCTCTGATGGATATAAACCCAAAAGATAATAACAAAGTCGAAATGCTTAAACCTTTTATAGGACTACATGGGAACGTTCATGACCTACTCGTTTCTATAAGTATTTAGGGAAAAACTATATTTTGTTAACTCTCCCTCCTAACAGTTATGAAGTAGGTATTTGATGTGCGCTATCCATCAGTAGGTAATACAAATAATGTATGCTGTTAGAACCATCGTCTTTAGTCCTTTGATATTGAATTCGATATTTTATAAGATAATATTGTAAACTTCTACTTACGACTCATTTAACAAACTTTTGCTGCATAGCACCACCATCTCAATGCATTGTGTGTCCGTAGATTGGTCCGTCAACATCAAAATAGTATTACCACTAATTATTACTTGAAGTATCATAATAACCTCACTAGGGTCTTCCGGCAATGTTTCCAAATTGCTGCGCTCAAGATAAGATTATGAGATATTTTTGAAGGTACTAGTGAGTGATGATTTCCTTACATATACCTATCTATGCACTCAACAGTTAAACAAATTTTCAATACGCAGTTCAAGATTTGCGAGTGATGAAAAAAGTTTGGTGAAAATATCAACAAATAAGAAACACTTGATTCTATGCAAATGACAACAAATGGAAGGAAATTTAAAATGAACTCACCTCATACGTTTTTTTGGAGTTTTAAATGTCCTAAGAATGATTTTGCAGCTACTTATTAACTTCACTGGTATGTTAGAGTGGATTTACAATCAGTGATACGTAAATTAGCATCTGCTATGAATTAGCTACAAATTAGCTACTGCTAATACGAACGGGAATATAAATTTGATGTTTATCAGTTGCTATCGGGCCTTAGCGACCGCTAGCCTAGCGTGGAGTTAGTAAAAATGGAACTGGAATCTGATTTTTTACGACATTCGCTAATACTGTCGCTATTTGTACTTAGCAATCGCTAAAAAGAACCAGAATTGACGCCCAGGATGTGCACTGTCTCCCGTAATTTTTAATGTTTACATCGAGAGATCCATCAATGAAATCAAAGAGAAGTCTTCTGGGGTGAATATCCATGGAGAAACAATCAGCATGCTACGATTCACTGATGACATAGCACTCATAGCAGAGACAGAGAAGGATCTGAATAAGATGCTAACAACCATAGAAAGGACAATGGCCAGATATCAGCTAAAGATCAACAGGAAGAAGACTAAGATATTAGTGTGCAGCAAGAGATAAGAGGCCAAAACCAATGTTAAACTAGGGAAACAGAGACTGGAAGAGGTGAAAGAGTTCTGTTACTTGGGAAGCCAAGTAACCAACAATGGATGAAACAATAAAGAAATAGTCAGTAGAATAACCCAGGCGAAGAGGGCATTCTATCAAAGGAAGAATCTACTTACAGCTGGAAATACAACCGTAGAAGTAAGGTAACAATTCATCAGAAAGTACATCTGGAGCATGTTTCTTTACGGAAGTGAGTCATGGACAATGACAGAAATGGAAAAGAAAAGGGTGGAAGGGTGGACTACAAATACAGCCTCGCTTCTACTCGATTCAAAAACGTAAGGTAACATTGACTCACCCTGTAGATAGTAAAGTCATGGCCAAGATTAACCTGGTCCAATAGTGCATGAAAGAGCAAAATAATTCTAGGTTGCTTAAGAAATAGTCAATTTTAAGTAGCAAATACGCAGTTTCCTGGAGAGTTTCCAAGTGAGACCATCTTTAATGGAGCAGCACAGTCTACGAATCAAACCTCATGGACATGGCAACTGTAAAGGAGTGAAAAGACGTCTACCAAAGAGAAGTTAGATACATCAACCAAGCAATGTGTACAATGGGGACGTAGCAGAAATGTGTTTAAGAACACTGCCATTAAATACACTAATTTGGATAATTAAACACTGCCATTGTCTCTATGAATTTTGGGTCCCTACATAAACATGATAACAAGATTCCACTGTGAATAAATTTTATTTCATCACTTTTATCCTCTAAGAAACAAGGCGACTCCTGAAACAAAATTATCCAAATATGTCCACTCATACTGTTGCAATCAATCTTACACTTACCCCTTCTCGCAACCCTTCAGAACCTATCATCTAGCAGTTCATGAAACCAATATCATTCATAGTTTCTGAAGTATCAGCTTTACACAATAAGTGAGCCAATATATGAAAGAGCAAAATAATTCAAAATTAATGAAAATCGTTCCTGTGACCAGCCAACATTATCCATTTCCTTTCATAGCTAAAGGGTTCTACTGAATTTTGGACCACAGAACTTTTAAGTGCTGGAGGGGCACTCATTAAGAAATATGATAATGGAAAATCTTCCATTCAACTCCTGATTTCAAATTCATCACAAACAATCTCACTGGGAGTTCTCTTCACTTTCTTCATTTCCAGATTCTGCCATGACCATGATGAAACAACACCTCAAAGAGCTTTCTAAAAGGAAAAGATGCATGCACAAAAGCCATGAAGAAAAGTGATGGATTCAGCAATGTTACCTATGACATCCAGGAGACAGGGACCAGAGTACCACTTGATCAGGGCCTCCTCAGTTGGGGGCACAGCCAAGTTCTGTCCCACCAATCCACTGCAGGGCACAAAAGTGATGTCACCTTCACGAAAACCAGCTTGCTTTAGGAATGCACCAAGCTTGGACACCACTTCTGAAAATCGTTCCTGTGACCAGCCAACATTATCCATTTTGTTGACAGCAACTGCCAGCTGATTGACCCCTATTATAAGAGATTAAATAGATGAGAACCAAACATATTCAAATGAATTCAGGTCCTTAATTGTCTCTCATTCTCATCTGCCAGAGGTACACAAAAGACACATGATATGTATTTTCAACGTAAAAAAATTTGTATTTTAGAAAGATATTAGTTTTTAGAACAAATTAAAAAGGCAGAATATTTTTAATTCGCGGATAGCAAACTAACTGCGAAAAATCTCAGTAGAGTTACTTACTGATGAGCAAAATAGTAAAATTTTCACAAAGAAAAAAATCACTCACCTTGACTGGGACTCAAACCCAGAACCTCCTAATTTCCAGTTTGTTGCTTTATCATGTTAAGTTACCCAGTCATCCTTCTTTCCTGTGTACTTCTTGAGGCTCTAAAGGAACAAGATACTGCTGGTCTGCTGTACATACTATGTCACAAAGCACTTGGTAAGTGAGGTTAAAGCCAACTACATATAAAGTTGGCTTTATGGACTGTGGCACTGCGTGCACGATTGCAGCTGCTTTGCATTGGCAGACTGTCATTATTTTGTTTCTTTAAAGCCTCCAGAAATCCACAGGGAAGAAGGATATTTTGGTAGCATAACTGGTTAAAGAATCTGACGTAATCAGGGTCTCTGGCTTTTGAGTCCCAGTCAAGTTGAATGGTTTTTTCAGTGGAAATTCTGCTATTGTGCAGAATATTTTCTTAAAAACATATGTACACGTAGTCCAAGAATTTTTGTATGCTACCTCTGTTTAGAGCACAGAATCCATAGATGGAAATTAGTCATTTCATTCATCATTTCAGTAAACCCAACATAAAATTGAAAAAAATATTATTTGCCCTACAAAGAGAGAGATAGGTATGATTCTCTAGGGTACCAAAAATGTCAATCAAAATTAAGTTAGGTGAATTTAAAAAGTGGTACTTTATACAAATATCATTAATATTGTATATTTCTTTCAATTAGTATCTTTCAATGGACATATGACAATGGACATCACCAAAATTAAAACATAAAAAAAGACAACCAGATTATGAACTAACTGCTGATCTATTATGTATATGGTTGATGTTTCTGGGTGTGACCAGGGCTGATAAAAAAAACTATCATTAAATTTTTAAACCAGGTTAACACACCCAGTGTGGGTGTCGATCATGAGTGACAAAGCGAGCAAAGGTGGCAGTCACTCTTGAAGAATGACATTCTCTTTTGTTATCAAAGTCCTATTTTTCAAAAACATGATAAAAGACCAACTCAAGACAATAGGGCAGTTTCCTATAGTTTTTTCACAGTCTTGATGGAAAGTTTGGAAACCTCTGGAACACGTATTTTAAGCTGTTCCATTTTAAAATGATATTCAGTACTCTTGCTCATTAATTGAAAATTTAAAAAATTCAACAGCACACAAACGCAACAGCAAACTCTTGCGTGTTGGTAAATCATAAGTGTGTCATAGACACTCTTTCCTTTACCTGCCACTAGGTGGTGCTGCAGATGCTTATTAACAGATGGTGCACTGTGTTAAAGTTTATTAACTAGTACTGGAGGTATTTATATATTCAGTTCATTTTAACTTTTATTTATTTATTTAAAATTATTTATTCATATGACTCATTAAAAACAGTATTCATTTCACTAAGTGCACTGTGAAGTCGGCCCATTGTCGCGCAACCTTCATGCCATGCTTCGTAGTAGCAGAGGACTCCACGAGCAGGATGTCCTGGAGACTATAAAACAACTATTATTACCATGTTTAATGAGGGAGACTTTTCAAACTTTGATAGTTTTCATAGGATATTATTAATAAATATTTGCTAGAGCTGAGGGGCTCTGAAATACAATGGTAAGTCCAGAAGATGAATATTTCCTATGCCTTGCAATGTAAACTATAAACCTATTACGTCATCAAGAAGGCAGCGCATCCCACCATTTGAGCTTTTTCAAATTAACTTACAATTAATATTTAACTCTCTTGTAAACTGAGATTTCTCAATGCAAACAAATTGTGTAAAATGATTAAATTTATGGTGGGGCACGAATCACAATTAATTAATTCTGCTTTCTTTGACAAAGGAAACTACCATTACCATTTCATTACAAAGAAATTACCATTAAGAAATTACCATTTCTTAAGGCCTTACATTTTTTTGTAAAACCTGCCAATAATACATCAAAGCCTAGTGACAGAAATCACTATGAACATTCCTGGAACATATTCTATTGCATAAGGCATGAAATATCCTATTCAGGAACATATATTTCAGTTTTCACTAGATTACTATGAGGTAACATGAGAATTTATTTGTATTTATGATTTTTCGTGAGAGAATGATTTGAATTTCAGCAGAGCATGAAGGGGAAAATGAATAAATACAGGCCAATAAATATGCTGGATGAACCTTTTGCACAAAAATTCTAAAGTAAATTATGCTGAAGTACACTCCTTCTGATGCCTAAAATGAAAATGAAACTGGTCTCTTCTTCCGATTAACCTGGATGAGAATTGTGAACAAGCAGCACAAGCTACAATGTCCCTACAATGCCATATCTGATGCCCCCCACCCTCTGTCAATTGACCTCAATGCCACCGCAATTAGCACTGCATCCAACCTTTTGAGCAGATACAGCATTGTCACTGTGAAGGCTGCCTAATTTGCTTATTTGATACATAATTTTGATCTGCACAATGCACATACATACTGCTGCAAAAGATGCTGAAAAAAATGCATCCCACTCATGCTAAGTTGGTTTCACATTGCGGCTTTGCATTGTTGATGCTTTGCATTGTTAGGACTTCCCTTTTGCTACCCTGCCCAATGCAAGCACTGGAGAACTACACCCTTTAATAGCTACGAATGCATAGTATATGAATTTGATATGTAATGAGGTAACAGAAATGCTTCACAGTGAAAAGGTTCCAGTTATTCAAATATTAACAGCTACATTACATTAATAAGTATCAAAATAAGGCAGGGATGAACTAGCTCTCATTTACAGCAGTTTGGTTTTTATAAAATAAATGTCTGGTCCCTTAACTTCATCCCAAACGAGCTTGACTATATAAACCAAATTAGATCTTTTTCTAATTTTATCTGTCAACCTTATAGCATCACTTCTGCACAGTTTGGTGATACCAAACCAATTAGTGCATTTTTTCCATGGAAATTAAAGATCCATGGGCCCGAGTATATACAGCTTCATTACTCACAAGTAAGAGATCGATTTTAGTAATTTAATAAGTTTTAGATTACATGTGATTTGGACCATACCCTGAGGCCAGCATAAATCAAAGGGAATGCATGTCCATCAAAAGTATTATTTTATACACCCCTAAAGAAAAAGAACCAGCAAATTTTATAAACTCTACTATTTCATGGAATATATTACATAGCATTCATTCTGCAGAAGAGAACAAATGAATGTTTCCAGTTTTTATTTAATGTTTGAGAGTTATTTAGTGTATTTCTGCAGTATTGTGCAAGCTGCTGTGTGAAATGTATGAGGAACACATATCAAAAGCAGTATTCCAGGTAATTTGAATAGTCTTCACTTCCATCTCAGTTTCCAGTTAGCAATCATTATACACACTGTTGATAAGGACACAACAACCTTTTCTGCAACATCTTTTTACTTTTACAATTTCCATTCCTCTCCTTCAATCATTTTCAATTTCTTCACAAAAGATAACCCTCTTCTCGCATTTGTGTAAACGAATACATAAATAAAATAATATCTTCCTGAACACCACAACTTATCTACCACTCTCAACAGAGTCATGACCAAATTTAACAACTAAATACCTAATAAATCCCACCTCAAAGGTTATGCATGTCCCCAAGTTGTGAGCCAGTCTTCAAAGGATGCAATGTCAAACCATCTAGTGGATGGTTTGTCATGGTTTGGCATTGTCATTGTCAACAGAAACATCTGCTGATATTTCTGTTGACCTTGCTCCCTCAATGCCTCCTCCTATCCACGTAGGATATAAGTTTGACTAGATGGTTTGACATTGCATCCTTTGAAGACTGGCTCACAACTACGTTCGTGCCATTTTTCAAAAACAGGCAGGAGCCAAAACTTTTGATAGGAGACAATCTTTAGAGTCACCTCTCAATAGAAGTTGTTAGGTTACGTAAAGAAATGAGAATGCATTTTGTGATGTTTCCTCCTAATGCGTCCCATTTATTCCAGCCTCTTGACCTTGCTTATTTAGACCGCTTAAGATCGCATGGCAAAAATGTCTTGACCAGTGTCAATTGCATGGTTCTTCCTAAAAGTAAGTTCTCTAGATTATTGAAATTTGTCATGAATCAACTGAATCTTCCTTGTCTAGCAAAGTTCGTGCAGGGTTTAGAGGCTAAGGAATTTTTCCATTTGAGAAAGGTCGACAGGTTAACGAAGTCCCTTGTTTAAATCCGGAGGAATATTCGGCCAATGCCGCAGGAAGCATTGCATTGTCAGATGCATTTCTGCAATGGCTAGCATCATTCCGCGTAGAAACACCTATGGGTAAAAAATCTATGGGGATAAAATTTCAAAGCTCAGAAAAGTTCAGCCAAGGAAAAGTGTGGTTGCTGAATGAGTGGATGAATCATTTGTTGAAGCAGTGGGATTTGTTTCTTTGGAGAAAAAATTCATTTGTTGATAAGACGAAGTAATTTTGAAATTCCCAGCTTTTTTCCTAAAAATTCATTCATTTTATTTATGTTCGAGACTAATATTATAATTGCATTCCCATTTTCATCAAGTTTTTCTAGCCTGCGAAATTTTACGATTCTGTCGGTCTGATGTAAAGGTTACAATACAAGAAATATTTACCACTTATCACACTTTGGTGTTTAGCAATAAAGAACATTCACTTTCACCATTTAGTATCTAAAATTATACTGTATAGTAACTAAATACTAGGTCACATCCACCAATGCAACGCTAATAATATTTTTCGATCTATTTTTCTCTTTAAATGGTTTGCCGATAAAAACAAGAAACTAAAAGCATATTCCAGTATTTTAACAATGAAAATATTAATACATTATTATTTTCAATGTAGGAACATATTTAAATAAAAATATGTTCTTCTATTGTCACGAAAGTTATTACTCGGGACGAAAACGTAAATAGTTTACATGTGTCCGAACTCGCCCCACTCCGTGATGCGTGTTCGAATTGTGTTGAATATTTTTCATTGTTCATAATTACGCAACATCAGCTCCTTTCCCTTTACGGTTTTTCTGAAGGTTTATAGATTTTTAATTCTGATTTTTGCGCATGTCCACAAATATATTGGTGCGTAAATAACGAATATGTATAAAAAAGTGTTGGAACTCACCGCAACTTACGGTACATACGTAAAAAGAAGCTGATGGCATGTAATCATCCCCAGATGAATCTGCATAAACAGATACATTTCAACATAATGCGTATTTCAATTAAGAACAAGCATTTAATGAGAATGATATTTTTAACAAATTTTCAATTTATTCATGTTTTATGTAATTAAACTTATTTTAGATTTAAATATCCAGAGAAATAAAGATTGGATTTGCATTACTCTCGGAGTCATATTATGTTAACTTAACAGCCTCTCAAAAGATGGCATTTTCGTTTATTGTCACCGATCGTTGCCAATCGCAGTTTTGGTTGCAAAAGCACAGCAAATGGTTGAAAAATGGATAGGTAAGTTGTTTTGTTTCAACTTACGTGGATTTCTACTCTTGCAGAAATATTTGGGATGAGTTAACCATGTAAGTTGAGGACTTACTGTACTCCTAAACCCCATGCACTTACTAAAATTCTAAATCCAGAGTGAGCCTACTAAGTTTGAAAAATGGGCAGCTTCACATATTATGGAGCATGAGGAACATTTGGCAGCAGATGAAAGGGTAAATGAAGGGAGTGTCTCACCCAGTGACCTGACAAGCAGGGCATGCTCCCTCGTCTGCCCACCACTCTCAAAGCCCGTCTCAAACTCTCCACGAGTTGCATCCACCACCATCAGAGCCACATCGGCCCTTGATGCACCACTTATCATGTTCGGGATGAAATCACGGTGCCCAGGGGCATCCAGAAGCACCACTGCCTTGGTTGGCGTCTCAAAGCGATTTTGACCCACATCCATCGTGATGCCCCTTGACCTGTTCACAAATGCAACCACACACACACATGAAATGTCATGGTGGAAACAATCATTCCTCCCAAGGCACGGGAAGACCTCCTCTCCTAGATTTGATTAGAGGCATTCCGCTGATTAAACACAAAAAACAAACTCAAACAGAATGAATGCCATAGCCCACTAAAAGTGATCTCTGGAACTACTGCTATGTTTTTGGTGCTACAAAAGTGTGAGATTTTTCAACACAATTGTGAGGGGTAATGAACACCATGCACATCATATTGATGGGAATCAAGTTAAGCACATTGAACATGAGGCCACCTCTAAAGACCACCAAAACACAGGACTACATGCAAACAAGAAAAGTAGGATACAAGAATGCTAAACTGATTGACACCCATACTCAAATATCTGATGAGCCTGAAGAAAGTGTCAGTATCCTGTTCCATTATGGTGCATACATTTGGACTGATTTCTGTACATAAATCAGCAAAATCTCCAGCACCAAACCTCAGAAAAAAATCAACATGAACAGGTAAAATGCTCACTTAAAGGTAGCTTTCGTAGTGCAACAAATGCCACTTTTACTGAAGTTTTTGAAATGAGCAATTTAAAATCAGGAAAGCCATTAAAAAAGGCTAGAAATGCAAAAAGGTTCTCTGAATTGCATTAAAGAGTATGTTTCAAATAAAATTATGATTTTTGTAAGTGGCTTACCTGCAAGAGTCAACATAAACGTGTTAAGAACACATAAATATACATCATATTATGAGTGGTAGGTAAAATCTTTCATTTCAGAGTAGAATTTGGGCTCATTAATCCACAGAGGGCTGTTACATCTCATACCTTGATCACACACAGAGTTTTGGCCATTGTCACATTCTTATTTTTATGGAGAACATCTTTGTGCTGCTGAGCAACAACTACAATCAGACACCAATCTTCTTCTACTACAAAGCAATGACCTGAAAAAGTAGTTCTGATTGCAAAAGTACTGCCCATTTCTCAATGAACTCAAGGACGAGAAAATTTATTATTTTACTTTGTAAGACTTCAAGTTTCTTTCCTTTATTCACCAGGGTTTGCCACATATTTCTGGTACGTAACAAACCAAGGGAATGTGCAGAAAAAACAGACTAGGATGAAGAATATTTAGTCCAATCTTTTGCTTCCATGTCCAAATATGGAAAAATGGGAGTAAAATGTATTTCAGAAAAGGTGTAACTGCTCTGCCACACTAATATCAGTTCTCCAAGAAATACAAAAAGTGAGTGTTGGCAATGTGGAGTGTCTGGATTTATAAATTATTTTATCTATAGACCAGAGATTTATTTTTCTCCCTATAGCCAATCACCATGAAAAATACTGATATGACCATGACTTTTCATAATGGCTTCACTGAGCATTAAGTTTAAACACAGAATCACCATTTAAACATTTCCTAACCTTCCGGCAGGTACATACATATACAGAGTACACGGGTTAAAATAGGCTTGTGCGATGACCGATTTTGGTCATCGATTTTCGATGAAAAAATTTCATCGAAATGCTTCGATGACAATGGCTGTCATTGATCATCGAATAGAGTGTACACGATGATTGATGAATATCGATGATCGATGAATGTCGATGATCGATGACTGTCGATGATCGATGAATACGATGATCGATGACTATCGATGATCGGTGCGGATGTCTCGGTTGGCAGTTTAGTGTAGCTATTAAGTGTATATTGAATTGGGTCATACTTATTTGAGAAGGACATGACATATTTAGTAAACAGCGAAACAAGCACCAAGTTAAAAATTAAGAAACAGCTCTTTGTTGTGGTGCAATACAATTCTCATATCCACATTTTCATCGGTGAGAACAAGTCGGTCGTCCAACACAACGTTGCTTGCATCGCTGAAGAACCCCTCTGACGAGGCTGAAGTGGCAGGAATACAGAGGTGTTTCCTCGCATACTTCTGAAGGTGGGGATACACAGTTCCTTCCTGTCCCTATACCAATGTAAGACATCCGAAGATTTGGATAAAGCTGGGACCTCCTTGTACTTGTTGTGGAGCTCCTTTCTGGAAGGGGTCGTCAGCAGAGGTAGCGTTTCTCGTGTCAGCAGCAGATCATGACCCATCGACATCAATGATTTGCATCAACTCATCGATATCGATGATTCGCATTGACTCATCGGCATCGATGATTCTCATCGACATCAATGATTCTCATCGACTCATCGCATTCGATGGTCGATGACACTGATCGTCATCAATTTCAGTCATCGCACCGCGATGACTGTAATCATCGTCGATGACTTCGATTAATCGACTTATCGCACAAGCCTAGGTTAAAATCTAAGGAGATGAGCTCTATGGCCTCTTAAAGTGACAAATAAAATTAACAGCTCCAATGGCCGTAAAAAATTGGCAACCCTCATCAAGGTACACAACAACAAATTGCTATGTTGGTTTGCAGGAGGGTCAATTCCACAGCAGTGACCAACTACGGCCTCTCAACCAGAAAACCCTCCTGTGGTGGTTTACGGGAATGTTACTTCCTCGTCAGTGACACAACCACAGACACACTCAACCCAATTGGGATCATTCACAGGGCTGATGGGTCCCTGGTCAGGATGCATGGGTTATGATCGCAAACACACTCACAAGCACTCAGAAAAACACTATCACACTCAAATAGGCACAACTTCTCGCAGAATAGAGCTCAAAAAGAGCGCAGTCAAAGTGGAAGGACAAAACTAGGATGTGCATCGATGCACGACCGCATGAAGTGTGCTGAGCAGGCCATATGACACAAATTTCTGGCACATAATAAACTAAGGGAAGGAAAGGGGAATAACATAATAGGCACTTTTCCTCCTGAAAAACCTTCCATATGCTGGTTCCATATGAATACAGAAGAAACCAATATCTGTGAGCATATTTTTCCTACATTCCATCCTGTTGCAACTTTTATCAATTGTCACTAATTTTATTTAAACAAATGTTAACATTATTTTTTTTAACTGCCTACCATGCCACAAGGACAGTGAGCAGCATGACTCTTGGGCAAGCTAGCCACTGCCAAGTATAAAAAAAGTGGACCAATGTAACTATATTGCACATGAATTTGTTTAAAAATAAATGATATTGATATTCAAGAATTAACATAGTTATTATTCAACAAAATACCACCTGCAGTACACAATGCAACCGCTCATGTGATGGAAAATAGTGCGCCTGCTGGAAGGTTAACATAATGGGCACTTTTTCTCCTGGAAAACCTTCCATATGCTCAAACAAGGCAGCCATAAAGGAAACATTAGATTATTCCATAAGATCACTCACTCCACTCTCACCTTTCCTCTCCAGTCTCATCCAGAATCCAGGCATAGACAAAAGACTGCTTGCCTAGCTTCTTGCTCTCCTGCTCATACTTGTGCATAACCCGCTTGTTGACCTGCCCCAGTGCATAAAGCAAGTGTCCCATCAGGGTGCTCTTGCCCGCATCCACATGACCCACAACCACCATATGCAACAGCTCCTTCTTGCCCTCCCCCCCACGTTCTTTGGCATACTGGGACACTGCATCCTCTGTGCCACGGCACCTGCCAACAGACAAGGGAGTCTGAAAAACCGCACACCTTCTTGTCTCAAAACTAAGAGGTGAAGAGTGACACGTTCCCCCAAATTCATGAGAAAATAATAATTTCATTCACACAGCATTTCATTTACCTTCTCTTCAAACGGAAAGAAATGACTTACCTATTTACAGTTAATCAAGAGCAAATATACTTGTAATGCGGCAATTCGCCATCCGCTCAAAATTGGCCCTTGCTTACAAAGACAGCGATTCGCCGGTCTCGTATATTATTTTTTTTCCAACCCTCTTTTGAAGCATAAATTTCAGATAGATTTATAAAGTATGTTTTTTATTGCTTTTATGTTCTCCTAATGCAAATTCCGACGCTGTTATTGTATTGCAGTTCATATTTTATTCTTTTATATACTCGATGGTTTGAAAGTATTTTCGCCGCGCCGTCATCATTTATCGTGAGCCCAATGCACATTCACCACCAACTTACTTTGTCTCTATTCTCTCCTATCCTCCTCCTATTTGATACAGTATTGCTGAGACACCAATTCATTGCCAACATGGGATAACGAAAGCAATATTACACTTTGTATATCTGATGAGTGACATCGCGTAAGCGAAAGATACCCATTATCTTCATCTTCAGTGAACTTGCTACTATGCAAAAGATAATACAATCTTTTCTGCTGCCCCACAAAAGTTGCCTTTCATCTTTTCCTATTTGCTGCTACATCAACAAGATAGAATTACTGAATAAAGACATGACCTTCGGATAATACATATTAGTTAGCAGCCAGTATCCCTGCCGCTGCCACAGCCACGGACGCTCGCGCTCGAGCCCGCGTATACACGCGATGATGTAGAAAAGTTTATTTATGATAGTGACATCAGTGCAAGTGATAACAGTGAAGATAGTGACACCAATGACTCTTGATTATTCAGAAACTGTGAGCAGTGAAGAATACAGTGCAGAATTTTCCAATGAAAATGAAGGCAGTATTTGTCCGGCGGATCCAAAATAGGCTAAGGGAGAAAATAATTGGCATTGGTGTAAAAGCAACCAAAGTGTGAAAAAATTTAGATTCTCTGGTAAACCTGGCATAAATGAAAGAATTCGTGTGAAACAATCCTAGTGAGAGAGACATTTTCTTCCGGTTTCTTGAAGGTGATTTTTGGGAACTCATCGCATCTGAAACCAAAAAGTATTCAGATGCCTTTTTGTACTCCGAAAAAAAATAGAAAAAGTGATCTTAGGAAGGAGTGGTTTGAAAGAACTAGAGATGAGATTCAGGCCTATTTCTCATTGTGTGCTGGCACAACTGAAAAAAATAAACTTCAAAGATACTGGAGTCCACGCAACATGACAGAAACGCCTTTTTTCGGCTGAGTTATGCCATATAAACGTTTTCCTGGTGATCATAATTCTTGCATTTTGCTGACAATTCAAAAGTGAATGAAAATGTTCGGCTGAAAAAGATATCTCCAGTGATCGACTACATAAATACAATATTTAGAGCCATGTACACTCCGGAGAGAAACCTTGCCGTGGATGAAAGCTTTATGAAATTTCGTGGCAGACTCTGCTATGACCAGTACAACCCAAGTAAACAAACAAATTATGTGAAATTTCATCAGGGTACTGCCTACAATATTCAATTTACACTGGGAAAAAACCACCCGGAGCAACGGAAATTCCTTTGAGTGCAGCAATAGTACTAGAACTACACTAGAACTTTTGCATCATTACTTCGCAAGGGTTACACTGTGGCGTTAGATAACTGGTACACATAACCTGATCTATTTCTAAAGTTGATTGATGAGAAAACTAATGCCTTAGGCACAGTTAGGATAAACCGAAGGAATATGCCGGCAGAATGCAAAAATATACAGTAGAAGAAAGGGGAGGCAAAGTGGTATAGCAATGGAATTGCTGCTATGAAATGGAGAGATAAAAAAGACGTGCATGCACTAACAACATACCACAAGACCTTGGAAATGGCTGACACTGGAAAGAAATAAGTAAGAACTAAAGAATCAATCATAAAACCAAAATGTATTCCCGATTACAACGTACAAATGAATGCTGTTGACCGGCAGGGTCAACGATTAGCATCTTTTCCTGTTATGCGTCGTTATACCAAAGGTTATAAAAAGATATTTTTTTATCTCATGGATATGGTTTTATTCAATACTTACGTATCATATACGAAAACAGCAGGCAAGAAGATTCAATTTGATGACTGCTGAGAAAATTCTAGAAAATGTGAATATGCCGGACTATAAAGGACGCGGGCGACCAGTATCAGGCACCCTCACCCATGAGATTCCAGGCGGCAAATTGGGGACATTTTCCAATTCATATCCCGCCAAATCCAGAAAAATCCATCATGTAAATGTGTGGTGTGCAAAACAAAAGGAATGAAGAGCGAAACCAGGTGGTAGTGTGAAGAATGAGGTGTCGCCCTTCACCTACCAGATTGCTTCAAACTCCATAATACGAAATCAACCTATATGTAAAACTTACGATTTATTCACAAAGAATTTTCAATTACATCACATTGTCATATAGTTTCCAGTAATTAGAATTCAGGTCAAGTGAAATTTAAGAAAAATAAAAAAAATATCGAAAGTAGCTATTCAAGTTTGAGATAAAATGCCAATTACAGTGAAAAAAAAATTTCAGTATTCTGCCAGATTCATTATAATATATCTCCAGAACCCTTCGGTGCATTTCAATGCAACTTTCAAGAATGAAAGAATATATAGTTTACAATAAGAATACAAAAAAAAGTTTAAAAATTTCAAAAAACATGCCCGAAAAAAAATTGTTTATAATTTTGCTAACGTTGTATAATTGTTAATAATATTGTTCAATGAAAAGATTTTTTCGACTGCTAACAACAAATTATAATTGGCAAAATACTAACCTAGATATATAAAAATTTTCAATAAAATATATAATAAACTATAATATTTATAGCATTTTTATCAGTAGAATATTTTCTCAAAATAAATGGTATTTCTGAGGGAGTAGCACGCAAGAAAAATGGTAAGCCAATGGGTTATAAACATTTTTTCATGAATTATTTATTTATTTTCCTATACAACCAAAAACAGCACATGTGGCCTTTACATCAGGGTATTAACAATTTAACAACAGACGAGCACACACATCCACGTCCTAAGCGGTGAAAAAACCCACTCAGGCAGGACACGAACCTATGACCCTAAGGTTAGCAGGCGGGACTTAACCATGCCACCACCAGGGCCGACTAATAATAATAATTAATAATTTTCTCCAATAATATAACAAACAGATTACCCCAGAATGAATATCTTATAATTAAGGACCAGAAAAAATATCATCTATGTTTTGTAAAATTAGTATCCATTTTTTTTACGAAATTAGCATTTATCTTCCTGAAATTAGTACGCATCTATTTTTGATCATCGAATAACCTAGAACTAAATATCAATTCTTAAGCTTGTTTGCACAATATGCAAATATATACTTACTTCAATCAATAAGTTTGTTTAAACTCATGCAACCCCTTTTATGACAAATTAATCTGACACTGCAACAATTTTTTCTAACATGAGAAAATGAGTTAAAAAATTGTCACGAAGTTTTTAGCTAATTTACTTAAGATAAAAATTATTATTTTAAAAAATTGTCACCTAGTTTATGGCTGATTTATTTTAGAATTGTATACGACTTCATGCTAATACCTACTGATCACATCAAAGATTGTTTCCAGGTTCAAGTACCTACATAAAAAGCAAGCCAGTCATGGGGTAGGGGAACTTGAGCGAGTAAAAGAAGGGAAACTTATAAATGCCTATTTTTTCACAGTTTATGTGGGCTTGGAATCCAATCTAATGACAAGCTACAAAAAAAATCATCATCATCTTTTAAACTAGCTCTTATGGAATCACAACAGTCTTATAGTGCAAAAAAATAATGATAATAATCATTATTTTAATGGAAAAAATGGGATATTTCATAAAGAAAAACATGTAAAGATATTTTTATTGCCATTTCCTACTAGTTTTTGTATTCATATCCTCATTTCCATATTTACAAAATTTGCAGATACTATTTAGTTTTTATCCTGAATTTTCGAAGAAAATTCACGTTTATCGCCTCATGTGATTTGTTCCATCCCTACTTATAATATAACTTTTTAAGTAATTTTAATGTTTTCCACATTTGTGTTGTGATATATAAAATAGTTGATTAATAGGCAAGAGTTCCACACATAGTGATGTGGGGAAGGGTAGGTCACCGTCGCTCCGAAAATGCACGCGAGAGGCAAGCCTTGAGCTGCCCCTTGCAGTGGCCTAAAACCTATCTTTCCCTCGTCATTTCCAAGAATCCTTTCTCCCTCCCATTAAAACCCTTACTTTCCCTCATCTTTTCTAAAGAGTCCGAGTCCCTTTCCCCATGCCCAAATGGCAGCAAGCCGCTAGGGTCTTCCCAAAGGTCGCAGGACACCCAGGGTACGCCTTGTGTCCTTCTGGAACCTTTCTGATGCCCTTCGAATTCCTATTATCCTTCACTCTGGTGCAATTTCTCGGTGCTCGTGTATAAAAGCAAGCACCGAAATGGACTCGGGGCGAGTACCTTTCCACTCGGGGACTCTAATCGGACCCCGACACCCTTTCCCACTGGGAGCCCAAGCAGGATCCAGACACCCCTTTCCATCTCCGGGGACTCCAGTTTGACCCCACCACTCGCCGATTCCCACATCCTGTGCCCACACCTCTGGGGACCCCTGGCTGGACCCCGTTCCCGAGTAAGTACCCTCTCTGTTACCCCCCCTCCCCACGCTTGGCCTCTGTATGTCTCATACTGTAATTACATATGTATTGGATTAATGTTGTTTATGTATCAATTCCCGATCATGCTATTTTAATTGCTACCCTTCCAATGCCTTAAACCAAGTCTATTACTAGAGAAACACGTTAAAAAATTAATATAAATTTGTATAAATACTACCAAAAATGAAAAATCACCAAATAGCTACAATAATATAAGATTTTGGGGTAAATAAAATTGTAAAACCTATCATTGAATATATTTTATTTCACATCTACCAGTAGGCAATTAAAAAATGTAATGAGATGATGTTTTTTGTCGTAT
Source organism: Platycnemis pennipes (assembly GCA_933228895.1). Classification (NCBI taxonomy): domain Eukaryota; kingdom Metazoa; phylum Arthropoda; class Insecta; order Odonata; family Platycnemididae; genus Platycnemis; species Platycnemis pennipes. The sequence goes on along the minus strand of OW121851.1, from coordinate 130,709,933 downwards.
TTGTAAAAAAATATCCATCAGTTAAGGGGTAAACAGCTTCATCCTAAAATCTGCCCTCGTAGCCATAAGGAAGCCATTCATCTCCAAAAAATAACCCTGATCAATACTCACTTAAGCGGTGTGGCACTTTCCCTCTCTGCAGTCAAGAGGCCTTCTCCACTAACCAGAGAGCCCCTGTCATCAGAAGTCCCCTCTTCAGGTACCCTCTTGTCCCCTGTGACCACAGGGGACTGAGATCGTGGTGACAACTCCCTCGAGTTCGGCTTAGAGGTCTCCTTGGATTCTAAAAAGCAATGACAGGGTTCCTTGGTAACAGACTTGTGATCATGCAGTACAAGGATCGTTATAAACCCACAACAAAAGAGGAGTATTATACGGCCACCAAAAAACCAAGAAAGCCATAAACCCGAGATTAATGCATTTGAATTTGACTTTGATTTCACCATGACATTTCTTAACTTTTTTGGGGCCAAAATGCTGTGATACCTGAATACAGAGAGGATTTAACGCAAAATAAACTTCAATTTTTGTGCTCAAAAAAATGTAGCCAGAACTTCATAGTATTCCCGAATAAAAATATGCATTACATCCTATGATTGAACTCTTATTTTTACGATACATATTTCTATTTGTTGCTATTATAATACAGCCTGGTACCACATGGTGCCTCTAAGAACTCATGGGTAATTAAATGTGAATTGATCACTCAACATAATAAAAAGATTTGAAGGTTTCAGGCTGAACTACCTGAAGATATGGCTATTCAATGAAACCAGTTTAAACACTTCAGTGATTTAAAAAAAATTGTTTTTTCTATTACTCAGCATATTTATGGATTTTTCATAAATATGTTCATGTTTATATTTTTGGTATATTGTGACCTAATATCACTTATATTTAAAGTAGATTTTTATAACCAATTATGTATATGTTTCAAATGTTTATGAATAAATATTTTAGTCCTGAAAAATATTATTCAAGGGCTGCAAGGTAAACTTTGCAGAGTGGTTGAGCCTATTGCATTTTCATGTAGACATTCAGTCAAATATTACCGGTGGAATAATCTTTGAAGAAAATTTGGAAATTACTTTGATCCATGACAAGTTCCATCATTCATTCCAAATTATGGTGGTACAACATTACACCAGTCCAATTTATGATTCTCATATTCACCCTCAAGCCTGTTCAGGTACATACCTAACCATAAAATCAAACTTTTTACTTTTTTTTCAATGTGTCCTTCATTATTTTTTTTCAAAACATGTAAAACCCAAACTAAAATAAAATTTCTTCTTTGCTTTGTCAATTATAGAGCACTGGGATTCTGACACACATCATTGCCACATGACATGTACACTTATACGTCTCCTGATGATGACATGTTAGCATTGAAACCCAGGTCATATATCGACAAAATATTTCTAATTCAAAGATCATGTACTAGCCGTAAAAACTTTAGCGGCATTACCCACTGAAATTGCACTATAGCAAATATTCCACAGAGAAAAAAATCATTTGCCTTGACTGGGACTTGAACCTGGACCCCCTTATTAAAAACAACCAAAATTTGAATTTAGATCTCTTTACATCCATTGTGGCAATCCACATTTAACCTGCCCGCTACCTTCAGGCAGGGGACAAGTGAACTGCAATAGAGGTGTGGAGGGTCACCCATCCAACCTCCATTCCAGCCCAATGTTGCTTAACTTGTGATCTGACGGGAACCAGTGATTCAATGTGGCTAGGCCCTTGCCCTTGAACGAAGGACCTTTAATGACTGATGTGACAAACCGTCAAATGTATCTTTCACTTGGATCTTATTCGTTTTCGAGCTTTTTACTCTTGATTTCTTATCTCCTAATGAGTTCTTTATGATTCATGTTCCAGAAACTGGGGACGATACTAGCGACACAGGAAACTAATATGTTGTCACTTTGCACATTCAATACTTTATTGTTACATACCATGGTTTCCACATGAAATGCTATTATCAAGATACATATTTCAGCTAACAACATCCAAATTTAGTCCAACAAGAAGTGAGAGGGGCATACAGGAGCGGGTAATGGATACATCACCAGTTACAAAGCATTTTTCATGGTCCTAAATTCTAGCGATAAATTTCTATCCTGTTATGCCAATTTTCCTAGCACTACATGAGCATTACATTTGAAGTGTAAACACCCACTTATGCCAGGATTTTTAAAATATCTTAGACATTGAATAAAATTTTACCAATAGTTACAGCAGCTTAAAAAGATCGTTAAAATTCTTCAGAGACATGACTTTTATGATCATGTACGTCATTTTCCTTAGAAATGGAAGCTTACACCAATGCTGAGTTTCGTCCTTAATATTTGAAGATTGATTTGTCACTGAGCAAATGACCATATTTTAAAGGAGGCTCTAAAGCCTTCTCAAATGTAATGGTTTCCTTCTTGTAGTTCCACAATTCCCAACAAAAGTGGCATTTAAAAAAGTGGAAGAGGGAACCCTAGTCCCATTCAAATTTTGGGGTGCTCCCCATCCTTGAGGTTACCAGGAATCTTTCTGGGTCCTCTCCTACTTGTTTGTTTTGCTCACAGATACAACAAAAGGAGATATCTCTCACTCAGTCACTAGAGATATCAATAATCCGGCACTTCTCATCTCCAAACCTCACCGTCATCTATACCTGGGCATATGTAGTTCCTCTTTCACCAATCTGTCCTGCATTAGATTTGTACTTATGAACAATATAGCCTAATGATTTCATGACTTATTCCAGGGCAATTACAAGCAGCATCTAGGTTTTTGGCATTGCAGAGATAGGTTTGAGAAATGTCAAATATTAAGTCAGGAGGGGACCAGTGAGAATACTGCAAATGCATAACTCAGCATGCATTACTGCTTTCTCTGGTGTTGGTGCATATGTAGCCAAAATAGTGCTTATTAACGTTTTTACTACTGAATGAAATTTCGGTGTTTTTTTCCAAAAATACGGTGCCATTTTGAGAAATGGCACAACAGCGAAGGTCTGAGGATGTGCTGTCACAAAGCAAAAAAAAATGCCAACACATGAGTCAGCACTAACATCGATGTGATTCAGAAAGCCTACACACCATAGATAACGAATACCTTGAGAAACATGCCAATATAACTCGTGTTAAACTTGCACGAGTTAAATGGGCCAATATATCGGCCCATTCGCAGTAAACGGGTTAAAGAATACCAAAGTTATAGTTTCAAGCGTTATGGAATTTGCTTTCATGCATAATGAATGATAGAATAAACTTTGTAATTCCACAATTATTTATCTCACACTACTACTACCATGGTAGTTGGATTTCCACAAGGAAAAAATACACCTTGACCGGGATTTTTTCCTTGCGGGAATCCAAATACTATACATTTTCAGCGGGTGACTCCGCTAAGATATTCGTGGCTTGTTCACAATTCTTAAACTACTACTACCAGGTTTCAGCGATTAATGTCATCATCAGGTCTGACGATGACGATGTTTGAGCCCCTGTATCTGACTAACAGATGAGAATCATGTGAAATGATGCATTATTCCTTCATTAGCAATCTTTTCTGAGTATTTTGTGTGAAGTTTCAAGTCTATATCTCAAAGAAAGCTATTATGGGATTTTGTCCAGCTTTTTTCGATTTCCGACCACTATGCAACGGTGGCAAGCGTAGAGATATGTCAGGACTAGAGATATGACAGGACCATAAGAAATGTGTAAGGGAAGCCAAAGCTCCGCTCCACGTGGCTCCATTGCTCCGCTCCGACCTTTGTGCCGCTCCAAGAAGGAGCGCTTGGCAATTTTGCGCTCCTCTCTGAACCGCCTAGGTGGTTTACAAGTCGAACTGGTTTGACAGAAAGTCCGCGGAGCAGCACTTTCTAAATTAAATTTCGATAACATCCCGTTGAGCATCGCTTAACAGGGTGTCCACTGACCGAGAAAACCTGGAAAATCGGGAATTATTCGTGAATTTTCAATGCAGGGAAATGTTCGTGGATTATTCATGATTTTCTGGTCTGAGTCGGGAATTTTAAAAATTCTTAATTCAAGACAAAAAATCCTTATTTTAGAAATAGGATCAACAACGATGTCTTTAAGATACATATATATTATTTGATAACTGTACAAGATGTCATGGATTTGCCGTTGGTATGAATGGATAAATAAACGACGAAAAAGTAGTTAGGCTCAATGAATCTTCAGCACTGTATGCATCGGAGACATCAACTGATCGAATGACGTCGAACAGATGCCTTCAGCATCACGTCAAGTTTCCTTTGTTCTCACTCAGTGCGCATATAGAAGGCAACTAGTCGAATATCTTCTAACTAGACTAGGAAACACTGAAGACATTAAGTCATTGAGTGGAACATTCTGCAAGCCATTCAGCATCTGTGTGTTGCTCGGGATGGAGTAGAGAGAAGCGCGATCTCGAATTGCTTCAGGAGGGCTTTCCCGGAGAGATGGATGCCCAAGATGACCCACAGCCAGAGGAGAGGGAGGAATGGGGTGAAGTCGCTCAATTATTAAACATTGAAGGGGTATCTTTCGAATAGTATGCGAGAATTGATAATGATATCGCTGTATTTGCCGACAATGAGGATCCCGAAAGTTTGGCGAAGACGCAGGATGTGAGCGATGAAGAGAGATGAGCCCAGCAATAGCGCAGTGCACCCCGGTTGGAAGGAAGTGGTGGATGCAATAGATGTTTAGAAGCGAGTTTTTTTATGTCAGTAGATGGAGTAGAGAATTTGAAGATTCATCGGCAGGTTGACCAAGCAGCCAGCGAAGAAATAAGGAAAGGGATGAGACAGACGACTTTAGAAAACTATTTTGAATAGAATAATTTTGAATTAAAAAATTGCTTTAAAGCTATGTAATTTTTCGAAATTTGTTTTAACTTCCTGAAATATACTCATTTTCAAGCAATATGGAATGCTTAGGCCGAGGTAAGTCACACGAGAGCTGACTGTATGTACGGCGAGGATGGTAGATGGTCCTGTATTTATATTTGTGAGGAGGTAAGTGAAGAAGAGATAAATCGAAAACCGGATTAATTATTACAGGAACTATTGTACTTCTTCTGTCTGTGTGTCTAACCAGTTGGGCTATTTGAAGAGCGGCAGACGACTGGGTCACAATGTATCGGAATCACTTGAGATTTCGGTTAGGGGTAAGGGGAGTCATTGAGGAGTGGAATGGGCGAGGGGGGTCTCCCCGAAGGAACGTGGGAAGGGGATGGGAGATAACAGCAGCATTGTAGAGAAAGAGGCGAGTAAGGGCGTAGTTATTCTTTCTTTCGGAGGGGGAAGGTTATTGACTAATAGGGATTTTGGTATGGAATGTTTGGGAGGGGTTAGTCAGCATTGCACTCCTTCCTCTTCCACATTTCAGTGCGTGCGCTAGGTTAGATTTCTTGCTGCATCCAACTCAAAACGTCTCCATTCCAAATTGTTAGCATGCAATATTGCTGGTGCAACTAGAGTTTTCATAACAGTGATCTTCGCTCGTCTACTTGGTTTAGAAAGAGGTCCTTCTAATGTCATAAAAGACGCGAAAAGAGTGGGCTCAGGTTCTTTTACGTGTTTGTGTTGTCCATTCCAAAATTGCAAAAAAAATCCAAATCCATTGTGCTGACCCACATTTAAACTGCCCGCCACTCGCAGACTGGGACAAGAGCACCGTGGTAGAGGTATGGACTAGGGTCCCCAGTCTAACCTCCGTCCCGGCCCAACATTCCTTAACTTCGGTGATCTGTAGGGAACCGGTGATTCAATGTGGCTAGGCCCTTGCCCTTTACTACAGGTTACTACAAAACAAAGTTACTGAAACTTGTTTTATCACGAGAAAACTGCATTGAATAAAAAATTAATTTGTTGAGACATTTTTGAAGTTGAGTAACTGCTAGCGCTGGCCGACCAGCTAGGTAGCTCAATATTCTCATGTGTTGTTTATGTTATCCGTAATTACTCCAGTACAAAAATTTTATTTTACTTGGAAATGGAAACGAATTACAATATTTTAGAATGACTTGAGGATTTTCGTGTTTTTTCCACGTTGGTTCATTCCTCTGGACGATAGTTTCATCGGCATTCCAGATGCCATCTTCAGGTCCGTAGATAGTGTCCCATCAAATGTCCTATGCCTTCGTCCTATATACATATTTCCTATACCTTCTTACTATATATTTCCTATGACAAATTTCCATACTTCGGACCTGAAGATGCCATCTGGAATGCCAGTGAATCTGTCGTACAGTAGGATGAACCAAGGTAGAAAAACCCAGATCCCCTTGAATCATCTTCTAATCATTGTGGCAGCCTTTGGAGAAACTATAATATTTTCAATTCATGCATTAAAAAATTGTGGATTCTCATGATGCAACTCGCAAGATATAGCGAAACATCTAAAAGTACCAGTCTCTACATAGGATACAATTATGAAAAATCGCGCTGTGATTCAGAAATATGGCTAGTGCAGGCATCGGTCGATAAAATTATAATGTCAAGAAATTATCATATGAAGGAATACCAACTTAAAAAGTGGTTTTTAAGTTCTAGATCATCAAATATTGCCACGAATGGCTTCGTTATATCAGAAAAAGCATTGCACAATGTATAAGTTTTAGAATTATGGACTAGACAATGTCCAACAGTTGGTTGAAACATTGGCAGAAATATATCGTTCAAAAATAAATTAGGACAGCTCTATACTTTAAGAAATAATTAATAATATTGCTCTAATTCAGTTAATCAGTGTTTCTTAATTATATATTTACTCTACACTGTTAAAGTATGCATGTAAAACTGAAAAATTGTCTCATTTGCATTTTCTCGCGATTTACACTTTTTTCTAGCAGTCCCCAGAAAAGTGTAAATAAGGGGTTTTACTGTATTTATATATCCTTCCATAGTTGGGATTAAGGATTAAAAAATTAACGATTAAAATTAATATTTAAAAATGTAGTCAACTATTTAATAGGGCTGTGCGAGCAGGGATTTTTTAAGTCGAGCGAGATCAAGTGAGAATTTGAAAAAAATCTTGTATCTCAAGCGAGATTGAATGAGATTCAAGTGCACTGAAATTGCAGTACAGACTTTAATCTATGTTGGTACTAATTTTGTACTTACACAAAAATAAGTTTAAACTTAGGCATTAGCAACCAAATTCTGCTGAGCGTAACTTTAACATTTACTTTTTGAGAATAACATCTACGTGGAATCATTAGGATGAAGGTATCCTGTATTTATGCGATGATAGGCCTTCATTGAATTATGTATACACCCCTACTTTAATACCATCACCCAATACCAAAGCATAATAATAATAATGCTTTATTTGTCCTGTGATTTGATACAATTTTGCTCAAATATGGGACACGTCATACAATCAAAGAATAAAATAATAGGAAATTGTAAAGTGATTATCGATTTAAGACTTCATTCACAGAGTAATACATTTTACTATACAGAAACTTAAGTACATTTCTTTTGAATACACCTGTTATGCTATCTAGTTTCAGCTCATTTGGTAGTTTGTTGTATAAAATGAGGCCCATGGCCTGGGGTCCATGAGCAGTATTGGATGTTCTCACATAACTTTGGTGAAGGTTACTGCACTTTCTGGTATAGTGACTGTGAATACAGTCACTCATAATAAATATCTCGCAAAAGGTTTTAATCTTACACCAAAATAATTGTTATTGCTTATGAAAATACTTAAACAGGGAAAATATGGTGAAAACAATTTATGTAGAATTAAAAGGGCACCCAAAAGCCCTGAATTATATCGCGATATTTGTTTGTTTTACAAGTGTTGACTTGATACCAGGCCATCTCAAACATACATGCCGGACACTCACTCCTACAGGCACGTAGCCAGGTAGCCCCCCTCAAAATTTTTTCCCAATAATTTTGTTGTTCTGATTTTAACAGTGAACTTTACTAGTGAGAAGAGATAAGTGTGGGCACTGTAAGAGTAAATACCAAGCCCTGATAACTAAGGGAAAAGATTTTTAACATGTAGGCCCTGAATGGGCAAGGCTGATTGTTTCAAGTCATGCCAATTTTCCCTCTCCCGAAGCAAAGCAACGGAAAGCACACAAACTATGGTGAAACATACAAGCCCACTTACGGATATGCCCAGAACGTTAAAAATGTACACTTGCCCCATATAGCGTAAAATGCAGTGGAATTTTTTCAAGTACAAGCTTGTGCACATGCAACGTGCTACATATGTTTCCAGTTGTCTCTTTCGGGAGCTGCTGCATGTGGAGCTTAGTTATCCAAAGTTTCACGACATTTACAGGCTGCACCATCAGGGTTAAAGTACATTCTTCGCCTTATTTGCTATTTTTTCTCGTTGATGATTTCCCCGCTCACGTCAGGAGCCAATGAGTCAGCCTGGGACCCAGGTGTTTTGGAGGACTTGCCCTCAGGTGGCAGATGAAAGAATCTAATTTGTGCAGAGATGAGTTTAATGCTGCCATCACGGTTAAAGTTCCATGGACGTTTCTCCATTTCAACCAACTCCTGTATCAACCTTGGGTGGTAGCGAGGTTCTTTCACTACTACCCGTGCCTTTTTCGATAAAATATTATGTACTCCACCTGGACCTCATGAGGTGTTCTGTGATGGCAGATTCCTTTATGCTTCCGTGGATCTACAGTGCCCTTTCCACCTGTGTGCCACTGAGTGCCATCGGGCAAACAGGGCTCTCGAATACAAGCTTTCAATTTTTGACCTCGCGTGGTGGTGGTAAAGTTGAATTGAAAGGAACGCAAAGATTTTCATCTGCTTAGGATGCATGTGAGTCGGATTTTTAAGGATTCGGATCGGAGATGAAACTCAATGGATTTGAGGATTCGAAGAAAGAATCATTATTCAAGGGTTTCGAAGATTTGAATGTCCCATCCCCAGTGAATATCTCTAGTGTATATTCATTGGACTGGACATTGACCAATAAACAGAAGAATTTTCCCGTTCTGTGACCCCAGTTTAGCATCAAAATCATGAAGCTGATCCTAAAATATTTCTGAGGTCCATGCTTCAGAATTTGCTGAGGATCGAGAGGGAAAGGTTTTTACCAGTTTGTAGCACCTATGACTAGAGGTCCATTAAAGTGGTTTTATTTTTTACTAAAATTCATTTTAAAACTATGTGATTTCGGTGTTATAGAAAATCTTGGTTGTGTTATTATAATGTTACAATTTTTGCGCATTTCTAGGCATTTTATTATTTTTGGTACACATTTTGTGAATGCTTATACTTTTATTAAGCATTTTACATAACAAGAAAGGCAGTAAAAGAAGCACGCATAACTAAACACAATCGGAAACAAAGAAACTTGAACTGGGGGTGTGTCGAAATGATTTTTTTTTCATTGAACCTCAGTGGAGCGCCGAATATCTGACGATCAACCGCTAATAAGTAGCACCCCCTCTCCTCCTATCTTTTCTGTTACTTCCCCCCTTGCCGCTTCCGTTCCCGGCCAGCGGTCGTGTTTAAGTCTACAAAATTGTTACATTAGGCCAACACTAAAGGTTTTCCTGCAACAAGTTATCCAATTACGCTGTCTACTGCATCGCGGTGAGTCACCGGAATTACTGCTCGGCATTGACGCGGGCGCGTGAGCTTATATTTCCGCTCTTCCGCAGCCGTGTTAAATTTCTTTCAGCACATTATTGATTCAGAATATCTAATTCTTCAGGAGAGAAAGGGCATCATTCTAGATATTTCCGAGAATTTCAGGATTGATAAATGTGAATCAAAGAGAGAGGTGGTGATTAATTCAATGGCAAATTCCGGCGGAGACATCACTACAGTGCGCGATATTACGCAAATGCGATATGCGCGAGACAAAACAAGCCAATTGACCTTTGAATCATAATGAGATAGAGCGAATGAACGTCATCAGCGTTAAACAATGAAGGCTTAGAGTTTAATCGATTATGACTCTTTACATGTGATTTTTTTGCTAATTCACGTAAAATTCGCGAAAAAGGCGAAATTTTGTTTTATTTTCATATTTCGTGGTATTTCGCGATATCGCATCTCGAAAATTTCACGGATCTCTACCTATGACTCAATTATTTACCAAATACTTGCGACAATCTTGTCATTTGTTTTCATGTGTTTTTGCTGGTTGCACATTAAAAAATAGCCATCTTGTCTGCTTCGGAAACATCTTTAGGGCTATGGTCTTTGGTTAATTTATTCAACTTTTTCACCTTGATTTTTTTACCGGGAGATAGCATTTTCATGCTGTCACCTGGTATGAAACCAGAGGTCTTATTTTATTTTCTCATTTTTCGACTAACTCCCTTCAACTCAACTTCACCTCTTCCACTTTTTGTTTTTTCTAGTTTAATGTTGATTTTGACCTCTTCTCTCTCATGCTGCACACTATTATCATAGTCTTCTAACTGATTTTCAGCAGATATCTGGCCTTTGTCCTTTCCATGTTGTTAGCACATTACTCTGATTCTTCTCTGTCTTTGTTATGAGTGCTATGTCATCGGTGAATCACAGCATGCTAACTTTTTCTCCATTAATATTCACTCCAGAGGACTTCTCTTTGATTTCATTGACGGCTCTCTCGATGTAAACATTAAAAATTACAGGAGACAGTGCACAGCCTTGTAACACTCCTTTCCTTTTTCTTGCTTCTTCACAGCCAGCTTCAGCATTCAATTATTGCAAATGGTTGACCCACTTCAAACCTTTGTTCAGAAAAAATTATTTTTAATTCAGGGTGGTTTAGTTGCAATAGCCTAAGTTCCAATTAGTTTAATTTCTTAAATAACACATCATAACTGTTGAATCGAGCAGAGCTTATCATCCCAGTTTTCATCACTTGTTGTTTATTATTCTTATTACCAGCATTTAGTAACTTGGTGATGTCATCATTGGTTGCTTCAAAATTTAAGCAGTAAGTGATGCTTACAATCTTACCACACTTCACGTGTTACAGTACTCTTTGAATCTTTTTTCAGCAAATTTTCTTCCAAAGAATTCGAGCTTTATTTTGATTGTGTATTCAAACAACAATGTAGAACTCTTACTTTGTATCTATATTATTCTCATTCAGCAGAATTTTAGGAGTAATACAACATAACAAGGTTGAGCCCTTATACATTTTTAAAACTGGGGTTTCAAAAGGAGGTGATCATAAAATGAAGTATGTACACCGGTAATTATTACTAGGGACACCGAAAAATGGTAAATAGAAATCATCAAAAGCGGTGTTTAAAAATGACAAATACAGTAAATAAAATCGTTTTAAAAAGGTGAAAGCTGTGTTTAATGTTGGGAAAAAGGAGTCTTAAAGAAGGGTTTTTTTAAATATTATTAATTAAGGGTGTTCTATACCACTGCAGAAACCGGCTCTGCAGACCCTTGCGAAATCGAAGATAACGAGTTTAATATAAGTCGCAGAGCTGATCGGTTTTCACTGATCGTTAGATTAAGGATCAATGTGAGCGGCTATTTGAACAATATTTTCATTAGCAGTACTCATTAAAGAGCTTCAGGCACTGAAAATCGTAAAAATAGCCTGATTTCAGCTTTTTTTCCTTTGACATTGAAATCGTAATGAAAACATGTGTTCAATTCTCCGCTGGGATTCATCCTTCTCTTCTACTATTATATCAAACTCAAGGACCTTAGGTGCATACTAAAGTTGCAATTTATTATTTTCCGAACCATGTTTTCACTATTTTACGTGCTAAAAATCTTTCGTTCCGTGGCGCTGCTCTTAGTCCCCCTCCACTCCCGCTAACGTCACCCTCCACCTCCTGGCTCCTTATCTCTCTCTCTCTCTCTCGAACCATTCCAAGGCCACGTCCAAGCCACTTCGCCTCCCTCCGGCCCCTTGTCGAAAGCCAGAGCCCTCAGACCGAGCGAGCTCAGCAAGGGATATTTTTTTTCAGTAGCAGGCAGGCACGTAGCCAGAAATTTGCTTCGGGGGGGGGGCTAAGTTTAGCACGTTTAGCCTAACTTCAATTCAGCCTTGCCCGTCGGTACCGACATGAAACAAATGTCTTCCTTCATTTTCAGTGCTCGGTATTTGCTTTCACAGTGCCCATTCCTATCTGTTTTCTCTGGTTAAGCTCACTGTTTATCCTGTCATGAAGCAGTTAATTTAACCGGCCCCAGAACAGAAGTTCAAATCATGCATACATATCAGATTACTACAGATACATACATATCAGATTGGTAGATTAAATAGTGGGTCGCTAAAATAATTATCGGGGAAAATTCTAGCTGAAAAAGAGCACCAGGAGAGAAATAGATTGGGAGAAATAATTTCAGTGATAGTAGTGAATTGTCGTAGTTTAAGAAATAAAGTAGCCAAATTTCACCACCTCATAAAAAGTACTGATGCTGATATAATCGTACGCACAGAAAGATGGCTTTCGAAGGACATATCAGATATGAAGTATTCCCTAAGTGTTTTACCCTATACAGAAAGGATAGAGTAAGCAGAAACGGAGGAGTATTATTTATAGCTGTGAAGGACCCGTATGTTAGTAGAAGAAAACTTATTTCAGAGCGAAATGTAGTAAGTATTTGGTGTTCCGTTAAAAGTAAAAAAAGATATATGTAGGTGCATATTACAGGCCACCGGATGCAGACATCAATTCTATAATGGAACTAGAGTCAGAGATAGGAACATTGATTTCTCGGAACAAATACAGAGGAATAATAGCAGGCGGAGACTTCAATCTCCCTTCGATAGACTGGAATACGTGTAGTTTTATAACAGGAGGTAAGGATAAGTAACTCTGCGAATCACTGTTGAACACCTTTACGTCACATTTTTTACATCTACTTCTACATAATACTCTGCAAGCCAACATAAAGGTGTGTGGTAAGTGGTGAATTCTCACCAAACATGCACTACATATCATGCATAAAAAAAGGAATAGTACTCGTATAGGTACTGTTCAAAACTACGCTATTTAAAAAAAGATAAAAATAGCGAAGCATACATGCAAAAACATGCCGTTAGTTGGGTTAGATATAAGTCCTTATACCAACATGCAGGTACCAATGTTATCCATTGCTACACTCGTACTGGATATATTTACCGTTATTCATATCCCTCAATGTACGTAGAAAAAAGGGCATTTTGAATCTGTCAGTTTGGCAATCATTTTCTCTAATTTCGTGATTATGGTCCAGTCTACCATAGTAAGTTGGGGTTCACAAAATATTTTTAACATCATCACTGAAAATATGGTCTTGGAATTTGTTTAAGAGATTATGTCTAAATTTCAATCTGCTACGATCTTCTTCAATTCAAGTGCTAAGAGGAGAGCTATTCATTTTCCAAAAATTCATCAAGAGACAATTATTAAATTTTAATTCTAAGTGCCATGTATCACACCAATCTTCAATTGCTTGTAAGTCATCATTTAAATATTCTTTATCGTTTGGGCATAGAATTTCCCTGTACACTACAGTGTCATCGGCAAATAGACGAAGCTTACTTATGACAACCTTATTGATATCATTTATGTACAGGAGGAACAGGAGTGGACCTATCACACTACCTGATGGGACACCCGAAGTGACTTTAATTGCCGGTAAGGTAACACCGTCCAAAACAACCCTTTGCACCCGATCATGCAGGAAATCATTTATCCATGATTTAATGTTACTGTCTATGCCATAATATTTTAATTTCAAGATTAGTTTGCTATGAGACACCTTCTCGAAAGCTTTTTTGAAATCGAGAAATATAGCATCCACTGGAATATAATTTTCGCCAGAAACTAAAATATTGTGAGAAAAGAGAGCAAGTTGAGTTTCACATGATTTGCTCTTCTGGAACCAATGCTGAACATCGGACAATAAATTCTGGCTATATAGTTGTCCCATGACTGAACTAATAATTATATGTTCCAGGACCTTGCATGAAATGGATGTGAGGGATATAGGTCTGTAGTTAGATGGCTGCTCCCTATCACCACTTTTAAAAATGGGTGTTACATCAGCTGCTTTTCAGTCCATCGGTACGACGAAACTTTAAAACAACTAGTAAAAGAACCGACCAGGGGAGACAACATACTAGACTTATTCGCAACAAATATACCCGAATAAGTTCTAAATGTAGCTACAGACAGGAATTAGTGATCATAAAATAGTGCATGCGATATTTAATGTAGGCGTTGAAAAACATTATAAACCAAGGAGGAGGGTATACTTATTTGACAAGGCTAATTAACGACGGTATGAAAGAGGAATTAAGGGAATCGTTTAATGTATTTAGCGAACAAAGCAAAGGATTAGATATAGAGGATTCGGGGAGAGAAATTCTTGAGGTCACCCGTAAAGCAGTTAATAAATATATACCAAGTAAATTGATAATACAGAGCATAGGTGGTATGACGCGGAGGTTAGGAAATCACTAAAGCGACGAAGGGTATGCCACGCTGAGATGAAAAATGAAGGACAGGGTCTATCGGTATAGGAAAAAAATGAGTTAGTTCAAAACTATAAAAAATCGAGAGCATTAGCAAGGAAATCATGTCGGCAAGCGTTATCACATTTCAAGAGCAAGATGTTAGGAGAATATTTAGATAGCAATCCTAAAGTGTTTTGGTCATATGTGAGAGACAGAACTTCAGGGAAATAGGTCCACAGTAGGTACACACACTTAAAAGTGATAAAGGAATTAGAGTCACCTGAGGGTTTAGAAAATGCCAATACTTTAAAAGCCTTCTTCCAAAGCGTATTCAACTCATCGTCACACATCGCAGTGGAACCTCCGCCGAAAACATTCAGTGAGCAAATGCCCGAATTAAAAATTTCAGGTCGCAGAATAGAGCAGCAGTTAAAAAACATTAGTAAAAACAAATCACCAGGTCCCGATCAAATTCCTTCCCGGGTATATAAAATATTAGCTTCTGAAATAGCCTCCTATCTAGAAATAATATTCAATAAAACACTAAAGAACCGCACTGTACGCAAGGATTGGAAAGTAGTTAACATTACACCTATTTTTGAAAGCGGTGATAGGAAAGAACCTAGTCACTACAGACCCATTTCACTCACGTTAATCTCTTGCAAGGTATTTGAGCACATTGTAGTCAGTACAATCATGGGGCATTTGGATATCAGGGATTGCTCATAAACAGACAACGTGGGTTCCGGAAAGGTAGATCCTGCGAGACACAATAAGCTTTATTTGTACACGATATTTTAGTCAACGGCGAAAACAGTACTGAAGTTCATGCGATAGATTTAAGATTTTAAAAATGCATTCGATAAAGTTCCACATAATAAATTAATCTTGAAATTAGAGAGTTTTGGTTTAAATAATGACGTTGTGTGTTGGATAAAAGAATTCTTAAGTGGGCGAGAGCAGAGGGTTGTCATAGATGGTATCATGTCAGACACAATCAAAGTCACATCGGGAGTTCCCCAGGGTAGCGTAGTTAGTTTTACGCTTAGACTTTTTGCAGACGATACTGTAGTGCGCAGGGGTATATCAGAAGAAGACAGGAAGCAAGGATTTAGATATAATTCAAGAAATGGAGGAGGAATAATTCTATAGAGCGATCCTATAAAATTAATAACACGAAGGTCGAAAGCGTTGAAACCATAAGGTATTTAGGTGAAACAATCACTAAAGATTTATCGTGGAGAAGACACATCCGGGAAATATGCGGCCGAGCGAAGAGAAAGCTAGGATTTATAAAAAGAGTACTTGGGAAATGTGACGAGAAGACAAAATAGCGATGTTACTTTTCACTTAGCACATGAAATATAAGCAGTTTAATCCGGATTATCATGCCCAGTTAAAATCAGAACGATAAAATTTCTTGGAAAAAGTTTCGGGTCCCCCTCCGTATCGCCTGGGAAATTCGAGGCCCCAGGCCCTGTTCTCGAAAGTAAATTGAGAAAAGTGAATAATTGAGGTAAAATAGTTAAAATGGGGAGCTTGTGTTCAATAAGCTGACAGTAAAACGCAGAATATTGGTCACCTGGTCCGACCGAGTAACCATTTACCGTGAAATTTAATATTTCCTTTTTAATGCATTAGAATGGATCTACAGTAACTGGATTACTCGTGCAAACTATTGTACTATTATGGATCGGAAAAAATTGCTTCCAACACATTTTGGATAAAAGTACAGGGGGTTGACTCCTTCAAGCACCAATCTTGTTTATGTAAGTAATGCTAAATGGAAGCGTATTTTACGTTTACGTCCGAATTGGAAAAAAATCCGAATCTTACGAATATAATCAACATTTTCGTAGAACTGCAGTTTAGTTTTTCTCGTATATTTCAAAAAAATATCGGAGACATTTCATCCCTCTGAAATGTCCTTAGGGCACTGCGGTTCAATAACTTTTGAAAGGCCAATTTACAAACGTAAATTCCTGCTTGACTTCAAGTGATACCACTGAAGAGACAAAGGAAGGAGACAGCTTATGAGCCTTCTAGAAGAAAAATGTTTGATATTAGACACCGTTTCACTTCTCTGTTAGCTCTGGGAAATAATGCACCATTTAGCTGCAAATACTGCAGTATATGTGCGAAATGCAGAACTACGAAAACACAGGCCAAACAGCATATGTGCTTCAAGAATTGGAACAAGTCCTCGATGGAAATGGAAGCCGACATAATTGTCGAGGGATTTAAAACAAGAGTAGAGATGCACAATTTGAAGTACCACCGGCTTATAGGCGATATAATATGATGTGCTTGTCATGAATCTTATAAATGGGTGTTGTGTAATTAGTTTTATCTTTCTTCACGCAAATACGATAAAATTTCCATTTAATTCGTAGGGGATGGCGACAGCAGTGCTACCAAGAAATTGGCCGAACTTCTTCCCTACGGCGTTGATCTCCCTATCATTAAAATAGATAGCACCAATCACTTGCCGCGAAATTGCTGTAAGAGGTGGAGAGAAATAGCTAAGGAAGCAAACTCCACAGAAACAAGATAGACAATATTAAGGCGATGGACCGAAGGATGCTAAGAAACATGCATGGAATTAAATAATGGACCGCAAATGACACAATATACGAAAAAGCTAAAATTGACCCACTAGAAAAAATAATAACAAATCAAAGTACGAAATACTACAAAACAATAGAAAACAGTGAAAACACAGCTATGGAATGTGCAGCCTTAAATAAAAACAATCCAATTGACAGTTTCCATAGACCGAATGATATTTTAATGAATAATTAAAGATCCTAGTCGGTTCCGGGATTAAAATGACACATATAATAAGCCAGTTTTTGGCATACTATGAAATAAAGTCACCCTAGGGTGACGAGCCATCAGTCAGTCAGTTTTATTTCATTGAATTACTGATGCTCAATTTTCTTTTTTAAGATTCTCTCTTTGGACTTTTCATCTATCGAATAAATATAATTTACCGTAGTCCATAAAAAGTTTTGCTCCAGTTCACACTTACAATGACGTTGTGTTTTAGTTTTTTCTCGATCCCATTTAATTTCTGGACAAACTTTAGACGGAGTTACAATATCCAATATCGTATTGGAAAAATCTTGCAATAAAGGAATTAGGTCAAAGTCACGAGAAGCATTTTACTTCTGTACTGAAAATAAATAGCCCCGAATATTTTACCTGGTAGCGAGAGTGGACTAAATCAAATCCCACTTATAGACAAGTTACGTTCGTGTTAGGTGAGTAGCAAAGATAAGCGGATAGCTAAGATGAGGAAGACGAATGAATCACTCGAAAACAAAGATTCCCTCGGCCTTCGTCCAAGGGGTCGAGTGACGACGTGTGACGCAATAAGCGATAAGGAACATCTGCGCTGTCGGTCACTCATTGGTGACTGAATAAATAAGCCACTCCCCAAACACCCCTCAAAGATGACCCCCTCCCCCCAGTAAAGTTACCCATCCCACTGAAACTGAAGCGGCGGCTCTCGGAACTAACCCCCGTGGCGGTTACTCAAGAGATATTGGTTTGGTATAGAACAGCCTTAAGACTTCTTACCAATGTGAACAAACAGTTAATAGTACATACATTTGAGATCCAATACAGAAGTTATGGCTACCCTATGCAACATAAAAAACACAATAGGCACTCATAGAATGTCTTATGGGGAGCATGCATTCTGCAAACTAGGGTAAGCCAATAATAACAGAGTGGAGTAGTGGACTGCAGGTAATGAAGTTCGATTCTTACGCTGTTTAAAATGTTTTTTTCAACCATTGAATAAAAAACTTCATCATCGTTCATTTCCAACCTTTGTGTGTGGATACTGACTTTTTTGTACTTCTATCGCTTCAACTAGATTTACAAATGCGTCACTCAAAAATGCACTGTAAAGTTAACGTAATGATTCCACAATTTAATTCTGTAATATACATTTTTTCCAATCATTTCATTTCGCCAAATTTACTTATTTTTTTGACTTATAATTTGACATGAAATTTCTGAAAATCTACTTTTTTTTAACTGCCCACTAGCATTACCCTAGGAATACAGCACGGCTGTATTCTTAGGTAGTGTTCGAAGCAGGATCGAACTCGCAACTGGCAGTACACTAGCCCTCATTTTTAACAACTACGCTCTAATAGGTTCACGGGAATCTGGCGAATGTAGGCGATCCGCATGACATTCGGCTTAATTTTTTTCTCGCACATCCGGGCCTATGGAGAAAAAGGTCAAGAGGGTTATTTTTAATTTGTTTTCCTCGTTTGTGGAACGGAAAAAATCTTCTTCTCATTTCGTGACCCGAGTTACTTAACCTCTCCTTGTTTTTATCTACCATACGTACATTAAATACGCGGGGCGCATCGATCACGAGGCTGCGAGATGTTAAAATCTCCGATCCGGATCTGAATTTTTACTGTCCTCGGATATGATTTCAGTAGCGAATGAAATGAAAGACCCGTGGATCTTTGGATCCGAACCGACCATCCTTAATTTATGAGAGATACATTTGTAAATCTAATTTAAACAACAAAAGTATAATCAAGTGAGTATTCAGATGTATTGGTTTGAAATTGAATATGATAACATTTTCGATGCAATGACTGAAAGAAAAAATTAAACTGCGATTGGGATCGAACTTCGCACAGTACACCAGCTCTCGTTGTAAGCCTGATCCCGGCGAATGTAGGCCACCCGCACGACATCCTACGGTTTTTTTCCCCGCGATACCAGGGTAATGGGGGGAAAAAAGTCATATTTCTTTAAGTTGCTTCGAGTTGCACGGGAACATTTTCATCTAATTACGTGACTTTAGTTACACATCCTCTTCTTGTCAATATCTACCGCACCTACATTCCATTCACGGGGCACTTCGATCGCTAAGCCACGAAAATTTATAATCTACGATCCGGATCCGATTTTACTCCGTGTCTTTGGATCCGATCCGGCCATCACTAAAGAAAATATTTCATGCTACAAAAATTCGGCATTTGCAAAATATCTCCAAGTTCGTTAAAAAAATCGCGTTTCAAAGAAGACACGGTTAATTTCGTGATTAAACCCTAAAGTCGCTTATTTCGTGAATCCTGTCGCAAAAAAACGTTTCGCGAAAATGTCATGTCCGTAATTATTACACATAAAATAGCTAAAAATTACCTAAGAAGGAAATTTAAATGGATGAAAAATCAAGATTGATAGTTACCAATACCCTAAATACTGTTACTTCCAATGCTGCTGATTTCCTTACCACAACAAATATTATTTTGGGACAAATTCACAAAAGCAAAAAATACACAAAGAGATGGAAAGAAGGCTATCCTCACCTCTAATTTCAAAGCCTTTGGTAACTGGCTTAACAGCAGAAGGGACGATCACAACTGCGACTGGAGCTGCGGCTGCATCGGCCCTGGCATGATGTGGACCTCCGTTAGCATTATCTGCCCCTCCCCCCTCCTCATCCAGGTCCATTAGACCAGCAACCTGTTTCTTTGGCGCTAAAAAGAAGGGTCCAAGTGGAGAGAGCATGACAAGGAGGTGTTTGGGAATGCAATTAGTCTGCACATTTCAGCGGAGCAGCCAAGTGACCCTGGCTCCCAAATGGTGCACCAGAGAAAAAAGCGGATATCCAAAAGACACCTCAGCAGAGTTCAAAAAATGACAAATGTGGCACCTGTGTACATGCACGGTATCTGAAAATTGTTCAAAGATACATTTTCAAAGAACATGACTATTTTAATAGGCCAATTATATAAATTAAGGAAGACAAAGAGCACACAATATGGCAAACTAAAGATGAATCAAAATCCAACATTATGATTCATTCATTAAAAAAATTATTGACTAGCCAAAGGCCACATTTCCATGCTAAAAGAATTTAAATTAAATTAGATTTTCTTTCCATTCAGCACATCCTCTAAACATTCTTTTAGGCATAACAGAAGGAAAAAAACAACTTGGTGAATTCTACTCAAAAGTTTTATTCACTGCACATCCTAGGTTTTGGCACCTTATCATCATACAGCTGAAGGTACCAAAACCTAGGTCATGCTTGGAATAAAAGTTTTGAACAGAATTCCTGACTTCCATTTTTTCTTCCATATTTGATTTAAAAAACATATCGCATATAAAACTGGAGACCATTCAATTAGCAAAATTTAAGTACCTTCAATTAACTTGTGGCTAACCATTTGTTGCCTTAATCAACCAAAATAAATTTCTTCATATATTACTAACATTGACATTAGTGGATATAAGTATACTATGGGAATTTCAAAGGCACTACTTATTTAATAAGCAAAATTTAAATAATTAGGAAAACTATAAAATGGGAGGTTTTTAAAAACCAAAATATTATAACAATCAAACAAAGCATTACCGGAATTTACAAGAATCAAAAAGTAGTTATGCTACCACAAATTACTTTATTCCATAAAAAAATTTGATCAATGCCATTGTTTTAGAAAACTGTCAGCAAATAAAACAACGGGAATGTACAATTTCATTTTCAAGTAGTCTCACATTTTGAATCTATTTATATTTTTTTAAAATAAGATCAATAGGAATATATAAAATATATTTGCCAGAAAATTACTTCCTACACTTGTACTGTGGTGGTCTCATTAATACCATAGTACAAATCTAATCATACACATCCCCTAGAGTTCATTCTCAGGAAGTGACTGTGGCAGCCTTAACTTGTACTAGATACTTCTGTGCTCTTAGTCGCCTGCAAATGTCATCAGGTGATTCTTTGTCAAAGAGGAAAGCCATAACGCCACTTCCTAACACTGTATCTCCCTTCCCAGGACAATCTAGCTGCTTCAAGCACTCCCAATTCTTGCAAAGAATACGGCCAAATGGTGACAACTTTCTTGAGTTCTCGTCAAGGAGTCTCGTGCCTTCAACTGGTTCATGAATGCAGCTTTCCTCAATGATGCTCCACTCTATTTCCCTCTTTGCACTGTCTTCAGTTTTAAGGGGAACTCTCTCCTTGATGAGGTCATCTTGAGTCTCCAATTCCTCAACTGAAGAAATACTTTCAACATCTAATGTCTTGAGAGTGCCACATAAATCAATTACATAATCATCCTCCTCTTCCCCACTCTCCTCTGACTCCATCTTTATGCTTGGTCTCAATGGAAGTGCACCATCTCGGGGCTTGGATGTCACCAGCAATGGAGGGATGACAAAAGAGCCTCCATACATCCCACTAACTTGCTTTGGTATCCCAACGTTCTCACCTGACTCTCCACTAGGCACAACAAAAGTAGGTTTCTGAGCTGGTGACGGAACAGGGGCCTTCCCTGGACCCTCAGATGGGGCGTTGCGGTTGTGAATGACAAGAGAGCAGAGTGAGGAGTAGTTGTCCTCTTCCTCTTCAGAGTCAGATTCATTGACTTCCAAAACCTTCCTCTCAGAAACAATTCCCCCAGCACAATCATCACCAACGTCTTTGGGTGGGAGGCTTCGAGTCTGGGCCCACCCACCACACATGCTGCTTGTCTCATTCTCCACAGGAGCACTGCGATTACAAATGACAAGCGAGTGCAAGGATGAGAAGTCTTCTTCTTCTGAACTCGAGTTGCCTGGGCTCTGAGGCCTAGGAGGGCCTGCCACCTTCGACTCAACATTCATTTTGAGTGGAGGGACTAGGGGAGGCACGGTGAAGGGCATACTGGGTTCCGGAAGCATGGGACCCTTCTTAGAGCGGTTATGAACCACAAGAGAGCACAGAGATGAAAACCCATCCTCAGAGTCCTCTGAATCATCTCCAGCTCCAACTTGTGGATCTGCTGCAGAGCAATGACTCCACTCTACAGTGGACGATTTGTCTTTTTTCAATGCACCACCCACCCTATCACTTCCAGGGGAGGACGATACTAGCCCATGAGCTGATGTGTTGTGAATGACAAGAGAACGGAGAGAGGGAAAGGCACTGTCCTCCTCATCCTCTGAATCTGACGGTGCACACGGGTTAATTGGTTCTTGTTCTGACTGATCTTTGCCAGCGGAAATGACATTTCTCCCTCCATAGCCGCCCTCCTCCCACCTGCCCCCACTTCCTAGAGGCAAGGATGAAAGGAGAGCCCCTGCCAAAGCCACTTCTGACGTGGGCTGAGAGGAGTGGCTGCACTCAGAATCAGGTTCATCCCCCAGCATTGAGGAGCCAACGTTGCCCTCTTTGCAACAGCAACCAACATTCTCCGAAGGTGGCAGGGTCAAAAATGTCTCAGAACCCAAAGGTGCAGCGGCATCACTATTGCTACTTCTTGGTGAAGAATAGGAATTACAATTTGAACAAACATCTTACCTTACCATACAGCCAGTAGTTTAAGCATGGTTTGGAGCATCAACAGATTCATTTGGAGATGTAGGTGATTCCATTCACCCATGTGAGTTCCAGAGCATAGAAAGCAAGAGAAGCATATTTTATTAAGCATTTACCAAACACAAGACTATTTTGATACACAAGGTAAAGAGAAAAAATAAATAGCAACATAAATTGTGACTGAATAAAGATCAAGCTATTCAAAATAAAGATTGCTAATATGATCAGAGGCACAAAAAATTATCATAAATGAACCTAAGAGGGAAGGGAGAGGGGTTTTCCTAGTTTTTCTGATAGATAGGAAAAGTCTTAACTGGGGCAAGATTGAAATTAAAATTCCCTGCTTTCATCTAACCCCTTGGTTAGATGGAAAGGGTTGGGAGAAGAGGGGCAACACTATGTACGAGAGGAATGTTGGAAAGGATACAAAGTATTCCGTGTAGTTTGTCCTGGGAAGGTGTTGTGAATGGGAGAAAGGGGGTAGTATGGATAGCTTCTTTGAGAAAGGAATGGCCAGCAGAGGCACAGAGGTACAATGAGCAACTTGCTCGATTTTGCAACAGTAATATAAATACATGGTTAAGAACCTTGAATAAATACGGTTTAATTTTTTCTTATTAGCTAAAAATAATTTTATAGTAGTTGAAAGAATATAAAAAAGCATTGAAAAAGCAGGATTGAGTATGCCATCAGCGAATGTATTCATATATAAGAAATAGGCTATGCTTCATTCAACAGAAAGCGTGACTTGGTTGGCTGGCATCCGTGACATTGACACATAGCTAAATAAAGCCTACAGGCAGCTTTTTCAATGGCTAAATAGCCACTAGTGTGGTGGCACAACATAATAAATGTAATGCAATTGACTGTTTGAGGCTTCGCTGCGAGGAAGTTACCAATATCCTTATTAAAATGCACTTCATACTTTTCCACAAGTTTATTGACAGTACGACACGTTTCACCGTCTTGCGGCATTGTCAGGTACATCCGTAAGTACCTGACGATGCCGCAAGACAGTGGAACACGTTGTACCATCTATAAACTTGTGGAAAAGTATGAAGTGCATATTAATACGGATATAATAAATGTAAGTCAAGGTTTAATATGAGAGATACAAAACAAAAAAGACTACAAAAAAGTACTGTGTTAAGAAAAATATGAAAAATCATAAGGAACTGGGGCAACCTTACTGGCCATATCATGAGACAGTTGGCTTAAAAAGACATTGGTCGAGGGACAAGTGAATGGGAAGAAAGGCAAAGGCAGGCCTCTCATGAGATACATGGAACAAGTAGTGAAGGATGTGAAAGAAGCAAAGTATGGAATTTACTCGTGTAAGCCGCGCACCTTTTTTCCCGAAACGCCGGTGATAAATGGGGGTGCACCGCTTACTTGAATCCTCCAGATTTTCGTGTAAGTTGCGCACCATTTTTCCTCACATTCCTGTTATTTTTTTCTCCTAGGTTTCACATTCTGTGAACATATCGACGTAATTGGTAAGTATGATCTAGTAGTAAATCGTACATTGTAAATTATTTTGAAATTTCGAAGTAACTAGTAATAAAAATCCACGTTTAACAAAGTCTGAAAGTACAACGGTGCTTGAAGAAATGCTATATCAGAAACACTAGTTGACAAAGCAATAGATTTGTGTATAGATCGTACGTAGGACAACACATTGTAGCACTGATATGTATTTAAATCTACTGTATCCTGTAAGTTTCCGCAAGGAGGGCGGCATCTTTGTCTTTTAAAAATTGTAAGCGGAGTTTGTTTCCGTACCACGTATCTGTAGCAACATTTCTACGTAATAGATAGCTCCTTTTGCGTACACATTAAAGCTACATTGCAAAGACATGACAAAGAATTTGTTACATAGTGGCAATAGTTGTATGCTCAGAGATTATACCTTTTTACTTCCGTGCTATCCGCTCAAGTGCGAGAGTAGTAAACGAGTTCGAATCAATCATTTAGTATTTTCAAATAATTTGCTATTATCACCCTAAACTGAATTCTGATGTGAAGTTGCGATAGTTTCCTGTGAGTACAAAACTACATATTATAAGCGAGGCCAAAAAAATAGGAAATCAAGCAGCAGGAAGGAAATATGGTGTATCTGAATCTAGCAGTGATGAAAACTAAAAATGAGAACTGTCATGATATGAATATTCATTAGTGATTTATGATTCTATTTCCGGGAATGTGTTTCTCTTTAGTTTTATAGGAATTATAATTGTTATTACATTGAGCTTAGTTTTTCCTGTGTGTTCCCAAGACTTCCCAGTGTTGTTTAATCGTCCCAGTCCAAAGCTAATATGCAGAGAGCAGATGAGACCACCGTTATCAGGTACGGATGGCATTCTGCTTTTATTTGCTGATATGCCAATGGATTTCCATAATAATAGAGATGAAGGGTGGAAATTGTATATATTTCTGCAAGTATTTCAATTGGATGTTATTTTGAACAGATTCCATTTTTATAGCTGGATGATGTGATCGTATGTAACTGTGATTACTGTGAGATGCTAAGAGAAACAGATGCACAGTAAAAGAGGCCGTGCATCGATGCACGATGCGATGACAATCATGACGATATTAACACGTAATTCACGCGGCTTACATGAGTATATACGGCATGTTAATATGAAGAGGGTAGCCAATAGGAGAATTGAGAGCTGCATCAAACCATTACATGGATTGTTGACAGAAGATGATGATGATAAGGAACCTTGAAATTCATGGGTGATATGCTTGAGGAATAATACCTTGGACAACTATGAATATAAATGAAGCTGAATGATTGTATAGATTTAACATCTTAGATATAATCATGGATTCCAAGTGGCGCTCCCTCACTTGTTGTGACAATTCATCCCACTCGCTGTGCAATATGAATAAATTTACTTAGTTCTTTCACTAAAGTACAAGGTTTCAGAGGCATCAAAGTGCCTTCAATCATTTCAACACAGCATATAGTATGCATTGTAGATGCCTTTTTCATTATAGAATGAGAAAGTTTTAATATTGAGTGATCAATAGAGGCCGAAATTTTACCCGTGATGATGAATAGCTGTTGACCTTGTGTGCAGAGCTCAACAAAAGTGAATGAAACAATGCAAACTTGGATTTTATATTTTAATGGATTTGTTTCTCAGAATAGGGACAAGAGGATTTGAATTATTTTCTCACTATCACTGACTCAATGAATGTCAAGTTTGGTTCAAATGTAAGGGTCTATGAATTCATCAATATGATTAAGGTATGAGATATTGTATCTATTTTATTTTCTTGCATAATATCTCAGGCTAAAGGTGGTTTGAGAGTATTAAGGGCATATGCATTTGTGTTAAAGCATGAAATTTGGTTGTGAAAGAAATCTAAGAGGACCAATCACGTTATAGCAAATATCATCTTTGGTAAATTATTGTTAAACAAAGGATACCTGTGTTACATTAATCCAAGCTAAAACTACTGGTTGTAGTGACAGGAACAAACTTAATACAAATATTATTATTTTATCATTACACATTAGCAATTTCCATCGAATGGTGACAGCAAAGCATGCAAATAAAAATATGTTAATCAAATCTTACAATTATATATTGCAGAAGTGATATCTCATTGTACGCCTATCAGAACTCAGGCAAGACCATTTTTCCCTGAAACTAAGAAGGAAATAAGAAGATATGTATCTAGGCCTTCTTCTCCATTAACCCATGTTTGCAAGAATAAATATTTGAAATTTTCAGGCAGAAAATATACTAACAGAGGCTTAGTGGCATGGTATTTAGTACTATAATCAAGAAATATTTCAAAAATCTAGAGAAATTTACTTAAGAAAATATGAAGCAGGTTCCTGCATTTAACTTAGATCCAGTCATGGCCAATTTATTCTCAACAAATTTGGAAAATGTCCAATTTAAGCATCCACAATTGTACTGCTCTAACGTCGTCACTTGAGCAGCTTGTTTTATTTCCTGTAATAAGTATGTGGTGAGAGTTTTGTGTGTAAAGATGATGACCATACATACATACAAAACGATAAAGGAACAATACAATGAAAGTCGTGCTCAAAGATTTATTCTTTTAGTGTGGAATTCATCCACCATTGGTGGCCCTGACATGATCTGAAACTTGCTACGTGCCAGCCACTAAAATATACATGCATATTTTTTCCTCAAATAGTCATGTTCTTCAATCATCTTCATTTCTAATGGTAATAATCAGCTATGAGTGAGTTCTAGGGGAATATGAAATGCTATGGGAAGAAAATATTCCATGGTTTTTCCTATGCACTACTACAAACATACATGTGATGTTTTTAAAAAATGATATTGGCAGATAGAGCAGAACAGAGAAGGCATTATGAAATGAATTAAAATGATTTGAGCCACAAGGAAAATAGAATCTCACCTTTCTCTTTCCCCTGATCAGCTTTTGACGTCTTCAAAGCGCCTGCAGCATTGACAAAGAAAAAGAAAAAATTGTTTCAAAATGCAAGTAAAAATACCATATTCCATATTTACAAGTAAACAGCTGAGAGCATGAAAACTTTGATAGGACAAAATGAATGACTCACAGAGACAAATTACCATTTCTTCAGTCAAGTCTGTAAAATGAAGATGGAGTTGTCACTAACAAAATTACTGAACATATAAAACAATTACAACTAGCCTGGTTTTTTCATGCTCGTATAATATATAATAACCAATGAGAATATTGATGACTGATCAGTATAGCAGCCAATTTATGAAGTTCAATTCATTCATCTTCCCCACTTTATTCCAGTGCGGGTGTACCACAGGGATTTACATTGAGCCCTCTACTTTTTTTGTTATACAGTAGAACCTTGTTTTTACGAACCTCTAATTTACGAAATGACACCAATTTACGAACCATTCCGCCGGTCCCGATCTTCGTATATAGGAAAACCATATAAAATGACCTCTATTTTACGAAACCTCGATTTTATTGATTTACGAAGTGAGAGGCCGGTCCCTAGGAGTGATTGACCTCTGTTTTACGAAGTTTTTGAAATGATTTTGTAGCACTGAACTCAGCACAACGGAATAACGATCGCTGTATACCACGACAGCAGCAGCTGAAGCCAGACAGGTCATGTTGAGAGGGCCCTCGGTCCAAGTATTTCATACTGGAAAATGTGGAAAAATCGATTCAGCACAGTGCTTTTTGAAGTACTTAATCTGTAGCAAAAATCCCAGAGATTGATCATCCAAATCGCAATTCAATCCTGATTATATGATCCAAGGAAAAAATGTCCAAAGACACATGGCACGACACCTAATTCTCGAAAACAATGCCCCAGTTCATAAAATAATTGGATTAGTGCATGGTAATTTCTATTCCTTTTCTATCATTTTGTGTATTTTGAATACCTAACTCGTCGTCACAAAGGTTCCATATTTTCTCTGGAATTATTTAAAATTAGCTTTAAGGTAGCCGCCACAACCCCAATTCAGAACTTACTTCAGGCTTTCACTTGAAAATAGCATTCCCGTAGGAAGTTCTTTGCTGCAGCTGTCGTGGAGCTTAGTTTCATTAAAAAATACTAATTTTGCAATAATAAATTACATATATTCAAATATTGATGCAATTTGATTATTTAATTTTTCATTTGAAGTGTTTTACGACGTTAGGTAAGAATTTGCGATCGCGTCTTTGAGATCGCGGTCGCTTTCAATAGCCGCGAGCAAATAGTTCTCGTATATCACCGCTAGGTGTCAGCACTGTAGAAAGCATCAAAAAAAAGGGAATTTCAAATTTACTCAAGTCAAGTTCTAAAATTGACTTAAATCAGCTGCGAAATATTATTAAATGTATTTCAAACGATACGCTTTCTTCAAAAAAGGCATTTTCTCGTCTTTTCGCGGAAATATACTGGGTCAGTTGGAACTTTGTTTTGAAATTTCCTAGTTAAAATGTATCCCTGGCTTTCCCATGTTAAAATGGCTTCTTTAAGCACAAATCGACTAGCACTAAATATACCCCTTTAGTTAATTAATGCATAACTGCATATGCTTAAAATACTCTGCGGGATGAGTTAATTCTCTTATTCCCCTTATTTTGAGATCTACCAACTGAACAGCTACAAGAACTTAATTCAGTTGCAGCAGCTGAGTTCATACCATCAGAAATTTATAGAAAAATATACACCTGTTTTCTTTTAAATTCAGTTATGTTTCTTTCTTTTTTACTAAAGTGAGTCTCATAGCCTTAGGAATAACACCTATGCTATACAGCGAATCAATACAATTGAGGTGTAATTTTTAAATCTTTTCAATTTCTTGCAAATACACTGCACACGGAGAATTTCACGTAATATCTGTTGTTTTTTCCCAGAATGAGCAGATGACTATTATTTATTATAGTAATTAGTTTGATTTCAACCCTATCATAACTATTTGACAAGTTAAGTGCAGCATAGTGTTTAATTGCATTGAAAGTATACTCGCATTCTTGTCACCAGAGTTTTAGTAGACGTACATTTGTCGCAGATCAAGCCTCTAATGTGCATGATGTGCCTCCATGTACATTGCTCCATGCTGTGCAAGGTGTTGCCAGAGCATGGGAGTGTCACCGCAAAAACTATTTCCTACTGTTGGAGATCAGCTGGTTTTGGTGACACATCATTTCTGGAGACAAAGGAGTTAGTGGAAGATAACCTCCAATTTACAAACCCTCTGATTTACAAAGCTCAAATTTTTGGGTCCCTTCCCTTCAACTTCGTAAAATAGAGGTTCTACTGTATGTTAATGATTTACCTCTTGCCTTATCTGGGAATGTCAATACTACACCAATTTTATATGCTGATGATACATCAGTTATAGTATCATCAACTTCTCTCCATTCTTTAATCGACCATGCTCAGTCAGTTAATACAGTGGAACCTCAGTATAACGAGTGCTCCCTATGGCTGAGAAATCACTCGCTATAGTGAGTGCTCGTTATATCCAAAGGTGCTGGATTAAGCCTCTCAATTCCCACAGTTGTTCTTACTTTCCGTTTCTCTTTCATTACCATGCTATTAGAAACAGGTAGAAGAGCCATTTTCGTGCACAATTGCTTATTCATCTATCATTTTGCAAATTAAATCTTCCAAAGCAATAATTTATACTATGCTGAAGTCTTCTAGTGTTAACCAGTACATCCATTGGTTAGGGAAGTTGTTGACTCACCGAAATACGGCATTTTCGGCGGTCAAAAATAATTATTGCGTAATTACCTATTCCTAGCCATTCTAAATGTTCACATTTAGTTCTCTTTCAAAAATTAGTTGCATGGAATGTTTATTTACTGAAGCAAATGTCTCTGTAGGTTTCGCTGCACATCGTGCGTCCTACTAGTGCTGCCATCTGGAGGATCTAGAGCGAACGGAGGTAACTCGCGTGAAATACTATTGCCGAGAATTAACAATGCATTCTGCCAAAATTGTATGTATCCGTGAATTCAGGAATCACAAAACAAAAATTTATTGAAAGGGATGAATTTCAATTAATTGCAAAAAATAGGCCCTGGCAATATTTACGAAAACATTGAAAAACATGCACAAATTAACAAATGTACCAGAAAACATAAGTATTCCCATTATTTCTGCTAACAGGACAAAATAATCAAAACCAGGATATATGAATCGTAAAATTATAACAAAAATTAATAATTCTTTGGCAACGGAGAACTTTGACAACTTTGTCACGAGAATAAAAAGCATAACAAAACAAACGTCGGACCATTAGTATCACACATACACACGCTTCACATTTACAGCACAGTACTTTCAATTTCTATTCCTGGCTGAAAAATTATTCAAGCGTCATCTGCTTCAGTATAGGGGCAGGAACAAGTGGGTGGAGGTGGGCTGAATTTCGCCTCTTACCCACATCACCACTCTCCGCGTGTGATTGGCTATTGCTTTACCGCTTGTCGATCTAACTCCCATTCCGCTCTGATGTGAACTTGGCGTAACAAAAGAATAACTAAAAAGTGCGAGCATGTGCAAGATACAACAGGGCGGGCCATACATCATCAGTGCCTGGACTTGATTGGACATTAAATAATGTAGAGATGGCATGAATCTAGTATTCTAAGTTGTAGTCGACTAATAATGCTACTAAAGATAAATAACTATGCGTTAATTTGTACTTTGCAGTGCATCACCTTTAAGAAATATTGCTTGTAATACCGAGCGTACACCGTGGCAGGAGCTTCTTGGCCTCACTATATCCATTTTATTTTACATGTTAATTATGGGCCTTTTGATGGTACATTGCCAATCGCTCGTTATTGCGAGATTCTCGCTATATGCCATACTCACTAGAACGGGCTTCTACAGTAATATCATTCGCAAATGGACCCAGGATAATTTCCTAATCGTTAACTCCAATAAAAGTAAGTTAATACACTTTGCATCCAGTGGTCAGACCACTGAAAGCTTGCTTGTCAGAATGGAACAGAAATCAATTGAACAAGTTGAAACGTAAATTTCTAGGAATATATCTAAACTACAAAATGTCCTGGTCTGAGCTCATTAACCATCTTAGCAATAAACTAAGTTCCAGCTACTTTATTCTGAGACAGCTTAGTTTCACTGTGAAATGTGCAACTTTGTTAAGCTTGTATTTTAGTGATTTTTATTCGCATGTATTGTATGGTATTATCTTTTGGGGTTCTACCCAACTGTGCAAAAGAATACTTCGCCTACAGAAACGTGCAGTGCGAATCATTGCCCAGAAAGGCAACAGATCTCAAGAGCAGACCAATTTTTAAGGAGCTGAATCTCCTTCCAATTCCCTGTATCTACAGTAGAACCTCTATTTTACGAAGTTGAAGGGACCCAAAAATTTGAGCTTTGTAAATCAGAGGGTTTGTAAATTGGAGGTTATCTTCCACTAACTCCTCTGTCTCCGAAACTGATGTGTCACCAAAACCAGCTGATCTCCAACAGTAGGAAATAGTTTTTGCGGTGACACTCCCATGCTCTGGCAACACCTTGCACAGCATGGAGCAAAATACATGGAGGTACATCTTGCACATTAGAGGCGACAAATGTACGTCTACTAAAACTCTGGTGACAAGAATGCGAGTATACTTTAAATGCAATTAAACATTATGCTGCACTGGTCAAATAGTTATGTTAGGGTTGAAATCAAACTAATTACTATAATAAATAATAGTCATCTGCTCATTCTGGGAAAAAAACAGATATTACATGAAATTCTCTGTGTGCAGTGTATTTGCAAGAAATTGAAAGGATTTAAAAATTACACCTCAATTGTATTGATTTGCTGTATAGCATAGGCATTATTCCTAAGGCTAGGAGACTCACTTTAGTAAAAGAGAATGAAACATCCATGAATTAAAAAAAACAGGTGAATATTTTTCTATAAATTTATGATGGTATGAACTTGGCTGCTGCAACTGAATTAAGTTCTTGTAGCTGTTCAGTTGGTAGATCTCAAAATAAGGGGAATAAGAGAATTAACTCATCCCGCGGAGTATTTTAAGCATATGCAGTTATGCATTAATTGATGAAAGGGGTATATTTAGTGCTGGTCGATTTGTGTTTAAAGAAGCCATTTTAACATGGGAAAGCCAGGGATACATTTTAACTAGGAAATTTCAAAACAACCCACTGACCCAGTATATTTCCATGAAAAGACCAGAAAATGCCTTTTTTGAAGAAAGCGTATCGTTTGAAATACATTTAATAATAATTCGCAGCTGATTTAAGTCAATTTTAGAACTTGAGTCGAGTAAATTTGAAATTCCCTCTTTTATAATATGCGTTCTACAGTTCTGACATCTAGCGGTGATTTGCAAGAACTATTTACTCGCGGCTACAGAAAGCGATCGCGAACTCAAAGTTGCGATTGCAAATTCTTACCTAACGTCGTAAAACACTTCAAATGAAAAATAAATAATCAAATTGCATCAATATTTGAATATATGTAATTTATTATTGCAAAATTAGTATTTTTTAATGAAACTAAGCTCCACGACAGCTGCAGCAAAGAACTTCCTACGGGAATGCTATTTTCAAGTGAAAGCCTGAAGTAAGTTCTGAATTGGGGTTGTGGCGGCTACCTTAAAGCTAATTTTAAATAATTCCAGAGAAAATATGGATCCAAATATGGATAAGCACTTCAAAAAGCACTGTGCTGAATCGATTTTTCCACATTTTCCAGTATGAAATACTTGGACCGAGGGCCCTCTCAACATGACCTGACTGGCTTCAGCTGCTGCTGTCGTGGTATACAGCGATCGTTATTCCGTTGTGCTGAGTTCAGTGCTACAAAATCATTTCAAAAACTTCGTAAAACAGAGGTCAATCACTCCTAAGGACCGGCCTCTCACTTCGTAAATCAATAAAATCGAGGTTTCGTAAAATAGAGGTCATTTTATATGGTTTTCTTATATACAAAGATCGGGACCGGCGGAATGCTTCGTAAATTGGTGTCATTTCGTAAATTAGAGGTTCGTAAAAAAGAGGTTCTACTGTATATTCTTTTTACAATTATGCATGTGAAATATAATATTACAAGTTTTAATGTAAACAGTGACTTCCACAATTACCAAACAAGGACTAAAGGAGACATCCATTACAATTATGTTCGAACGTATGACGCCAAAATGGGACCCAGAGAAATGGAAATAAAACCGTATAATAAACTGCCATCATTTGTCAATAAGTGTTAATAATATTAATTCCTTCAAATCTCAATTGAAAATATTCTAGCTAAAT
Source organism: Platycnemis pennipes (assembly GCA_933228895.1). Taxonomy (NCBI): domain Eukaryota; kingdom Metazoa; phylum Arthropoda; class Insecta; order Odonata; family Platycnemididae; genus Platycnemis; species Platycnemis pennipes. The sequence goes on along the minus strand of OW121851.1, from coordinate 130,676,404 downwards.
AAAGTGAACTTCTCCATTGATGAGTACCTACATGATGCTGTGACAGTGACAGATACAGTGACTTTACACTATTGTATAACAGTGTCTGTAAATATTTTAATTGTACATGGCTAGCTTATTAAATAATAATGATTGTTTGTATTTCTGTTTTGACATGCCTTATATACTGTGCATTTATTATGTATCAGATCGCTGGGCAAATAAATGGTATTATTATTATTATTCACGTTTTGTGGTGTGTTCTGTGATTAAGTTCATCAGTGTCAGTGTTACGTTCGACTTGAAGGTTGTTTGGTGTGGGTAGAGCTGAAGTCAGTAAATGTTGCAGGATATCAAGCCTAAGTCAGCCATTAACTTCAGCCATAGATGTTATTTGACACTTTGCAGTGCCACTTATAAATGGTCAAATTTATCAGCTTCTTTTTTTCTGCGCAACATATTTACTGCTTTTGTATAATTAAGTTACCACAGCACTAATAAGTCTTGCTTCCTGGACCTGTTGCCACCCTGAGAATTGATGATTGGACACTATGGAGCAATGACTAACCTGAATCGCCTGCTCTTGTAGCATGGTTGAGCACCATGTTGAGGGCTTTCTCGACATCAAAGCCAGAGGTTAGGACAGCCTCAATCACCATCTGCTCAGCAATTGAGTCTCCAACTACATTGCGCACTTCTTCTAGACAAGATTGCAGCCGTGCTTGGTCCACATCACTCAGACCTTTAGCACCGCCAATCATGGGCTTCTTTGGCACATCCCCCATGGCGTGCTGATTTCCTTCTTCCCCATCCTCCTCCTCATCTTCCTCGGCTATCTCCTTTTCTTGGCCAAGGAAGACGGACATCTGGGGCCTTCTGCTCCGGTCATATATGAACTGTTCAGCTGTTTGGAATAAATATACGGATTCAAATAATCCTACACAGATTTGGAGTTAAAGATATATACATGAGTCTTATCTTATGTTGTTAAGTGCAATTGAAACAAGTCTTGATGATCTTTAAAATGATACCTACACGATAATGAAGAAAAAAATTTAAGCCAACAATTTTTTTTCAAATACCCTGAAATAATGTCCATAAAATCAGCCAATCAGTGAGCAACCAATCCCTGATTCACTTTACCCTTGTCACTCACCCTACTGCCACAACGCACTTAACATTGATATATTTTTTTAAATAATCCTAGCAATGTGCAAGTGGTGTATTTTTTTCAATCTAATTATGATAACTTAAAATTAGAGATTAGCGGATACTTTCCACAAATACTCGAACACTAGAAAGTGTTCGATATTTAAAATCTCAAATGATTTTTCTAAAAGAAAAAGTTTGAATATCAAGCCATACACTATTGGACTTAAACAGCACTATATTTAGCACGTTGATGGACTAGATCATAAGCACTGTGAGAGGACGGAGGAGATGTGAGTTAGTTGAAGGGTTTCACCACGTTTTTTGGCAGAAAGACAATATTTCAACTAATAGAATTCCAGCAAAACTCTCGTCTTTTCACCACAAGTAACATGCCGAAAACTAGTCACCTCTAGTCAAAATTCAAAATCGTAGAAAGTTCATAAACATCATCAACGTTTGGTGCTTGATAAAGGCTTCACTTTTACTCTGTTACAAATTCATCATTAACTTATAAGAGGTCACACAATGTCTATCTTCTTCCAAATCATACTTAGGCAAATAGCTTATGAATTTTACATAAGAGTTACTGAGAACTGATGCATATCAGTGATCACTATGAGCTATTGTTGCTATTTTCTGTAGAGACATCATCGAGAATATGCTGAAATACCCTAGTTTAACACTTTTCATCCTCCGAAAAACGAAACCAGTCTTAACACAGTAAAATATATCTTACGAAATGTTCATTTTTCCATTGATTTATGTGAATAAAGTTTTTTCATCCCCTAAGGTAAACTTTAACAACATTTTATGTGGATTAAAAGTGTTTTCGTAACTTAAAGTGTGATGACCATGAATTGCATGTATATTATTCTATTAGCTGTCATTATATCAAGTTTAAACTTCAACTAAATAAAGCATATGATGCTTTTGCCAAATTGAAGAAAACCATTTTTATTTATTTAAAAATTTACAAAAACCCTACTATGAAACTGGTGACGTGACTGAAACTTTAGCGGAACTGTTGCGGACACAAGGTTGTCATCTTGAAGAGTATAAAGAAATAGAAAAGTAACCATTTCCAGTATTACTTAACTACATTAAAATTGCTTTTCTCAATTGGAAGAGATAAGTTCTCAAAACTCACGAGTCTCGATGTACTTTACTGACTATTCAGTGTGCCTTCTATGCACAAAATGTTTACCTTGTCATAGTAATACCATAGGTCATTCTCATAGTTGGGATTAATGATTAAAAAATTAATGAGTAAAATTAATCGTTAAAAATGTGATTAACTGTTTAATTTAATTGTTAATTTTTAGAAGAGTTAACTTTTAATCATTAAATTTATGCATTAACTAATACAAAACTAACTTAAGTTAATTTTTTTCGTTAATTTTTGGTGAACGTTGACCTGTATTCCTATGAGGGTATAGAGGGGGAGGGGTTCATTCAAACTAATGTATCTGTTACAATGCACCAGTCTACGTATGCCTTACTTGGCGACATTGCATCGTCGATACATCAGCCCCCAGTGAATCGTGAGAAAAGGTCCGCAGACACACACTCAGCATCTATTGTAACTCTATATAACTAAGCCATTTCCACTGCAATTTTACAATTGTGAAGAGATGACACATCACAATGTGGGGATGGATATCAAAAACTAACCTTAAAGACTTTCTACCGCAACAACAATTATTCGCGGCAAATGGGGTCATTTACCAATTTTTTTATTGCTGATTCTGGGGACACAGCTGACTCCGCCAATAGGAGCAGTTACAACAGCATATGTGCGAGCAGAACTTCCGAGAACCCCCTCCACTTCCTTCCCTTCCCCTAAAAGCAGTCTAGGATGGGAGGAAAGTGACGTCAATGTTATCAAAGCAGCTTCCCCGGGGGGTCACCTCTTGCTTATTTTAATGTTTGATTTATGAGTGATTGGTTGTGGCTAGAACATTAATTTTTTCACTAAAATTCTTTTTTCATTTACATCTAAAGATTTCGTGTTAAAAATTGCGATTTAGGTTGCGAGTAAACGCCCCCATTACAGATGCACCATGGTCCGTCAGAAAGTCTTACATTCACTGCAACTAAAAAACCCCGGAATTGGAGCTCTACCTCAGAAAAATCGCCGAATGCTTTCAGCAGACACTAGAAAACCAGACCAACAACACTCTGGACACTAAGTGGAATGACAACGAAAATCCCCTCTTCCAATATATTTTAACAAATGGATACGGAGGGAAGAAGCCACAATGACAGTTTTCAGTGTTTGCTTTGTTTGTCAAAACAAGAAACCATCAAAGGCCTCTATTACCACAGCATCCAATTGGCCAATGCAGCTGAAGAAGTAACTTTTAATGTAAAAAATACTTTTAACTTTAACTAGTTACTTTTTATAGAGATTAACTTCAACTTTAATCAGTTAATTTTTTTGGTAAACTTTCCCAACTATGGTCATTCTGTCATATCTGAATTTAATATTGCCAAGTTTAAAATTTTTCCTTAAATTTTCAATTTACTTGAACTTTGATAGCAGTTTGTGGTTAGTTCAAAACTGGACATAACTTGAAGGTGTATTAAAACTTTCTGCACCCTTATTAATGCTTATAAAATTTAAGGTCCTACCTCAAACTGTTGAAAACTTTTTCAAAACAACAAAACACAAATATTCATCATTATATTCTACGTACCTTTATACAAGTATTCTCATCACTGCAACTGAATTCCATGTGGAATTCTCTTTATAAAATTCAAACTGATTATTACCTAGAGATTATTTTTTTTTCTTTTCCATACTCCTGGTAATGATTCTAAGTACACACTTTGCAAACGATTGGAAAACCTGAAGTTCAAAATGTGGGGAATGGACCTCGATATATTAAGAATCAGTGAGATGACCTGAAGAAGAAGACTTTATGAGTGGAAGTTACAAAATTATTCACCGCAGATCACATTTGGTAAATGGAACCAGAAATGGTAATGCTGGAGTAGGCATAATACTCAGGAACAGTGCAAGACTGTGTGTGAACAGTTTTCTGCAGTACAGAGAGAGGATTATAATGGTGAAGATTAAGACAAAGCCTACACATACCATTGTGGTGCAAGTTTACTTGTCTACATCGGACTATGAAGATGAAGAAGTGGAAGACGTCTATGAGGATATCACACAAGAAATAAAGCAGGTAAAAGGAGAAGAAAACTATTTTAAGGTATTCAAAGCCTGTCATTGACGAAGGTTAAAATGGAAAAATAATTGGAAAATATGGCTAGGGAAATCGAAATGAGAGAAGAGAAAGTCATCTAGAATTCTTTACACAACACAAGTTGGTGGCTGCAAACACAGTTTTTTAAAAAACCACCAAAGGAGAAGATATACTTGGAAAATGCCCAAATACAAAAGAAAATTTAAATTGACTACATTTTAATGAAGCAGATATTCAGGAACCAGGTGAAGACATGCAAAAGCTACCCAGGTGCAGATATCAAGATTGACCACAACTTAGTGATGATGAAATGATGACTTAAAAGTCAAGAAATCAAAGAAATCAATCAAGAACGTATGGCAAGTGGAGAAACTAAAGATGCCTCATCAATGGCTGGCCTCTCCGAAGACCATGGAAAACAAGATAGAAGAGGATCCGACTTTGAAATCAGTGGAAAAGAGATAGTAGAACACCAAAATCAGGCTACAGGAAGCCGTAAAAGAAGTTCTGGGGAGTAGAAAAGTTATCAAGAAGAGGCCATGGATTACAGAAGAAGTCTTAGAATTGATTGAAGAGAGAAGAAAATATAAAAATGTGGAAACTGAACAAGGGCAACTTTGCTACAAAAGAATTAGGAATGAAATAAACCGTAAAGCAAGAAAAGCAAGGGAACTGTGGATGAAGGATCTATGCAGAAAGATAAAAAGCAACCTCGCACATGAAGATGTGAAAGTTGCCTACAGGATGGCAAGGAATCACTTCAAGGAACGAGCTGCAAGATGCAACATGTACTATTAGGGACAAGAATGGAGAACTCTTAACTGAACATGAGGATTAAGTGAAGAGATGGAAGGAGTACTTGGAACAGTTTTACAATGAAAGCAATCTAAGAGTGAAAGTAATCGAAGAGTGAAAGTAATCGAAGGGAAAATGAAGTGGTTAAGGATGATTAATGAGCCCTAATCTTAATATCAGAATTCAACGCAGTTGTAAGGGCCTGCGGATAAATAAGACTTCTGGAATAGATGATATTCCTGCTGAACTAATTAAAAATGCGGGAGAGAAGACATTTGCCCAACTGCACAAAACCATCTATGACATGTACTCTACAGGAGACATACTCACAGACATTGAGAGGATACATTTCATTAGAACATACATCTGGAGCATGGTACTACACAGCAGCAAAGCATGGACGATAAGGGTGGAAGAATTTGAAATGTGGTGCTATCGAAGAATGATGAAGATAAAATGGATCGATCGAGTGACAAATGAAGTCTTAAGAACAGCGGGAGAAAAGAGAGGTCTGCTGAAAACTCTAAATAGAAGACGGGACAACTTAATTGGCCTTATCTTAAGACACGATGGCTTGATGAAGATAATTGTTGACAGAAAATTGAACGGAAGAATGGAAAAGGGAGGCCTCATATGAATAGGTCATAAAGGATGTGAAAGTGAGGAATTACGTTAATATGAAGAAGTCGGCCAAGAGAAGAATTGAGAGGACGGCTGCGTCAAGTCAATCCTAGGATTGTTCAGCAATGACCATGAAGAAGGAAATTGAAGTAAGTGCAAAGTTATTGTTACTTAAACTATTCTATAAGAACTGCAAGTGAAAAGTATCATTATTATATCTCCTAGTTTTTGAGCAAAGCCATTCTCACAATTAGATTGCTGGTCTTCATCATTCACTCCATATATGTTCAAAGGTTATTATCTAGTTTCACATATTCATGTCTCATATCAAATTCATGATGCTCTCGTATGACTTGAGATACATGAGTTAATTACGAAAGCTTTTGAGACGTCACCCTCATCTGTCCCTCAAGGATCACCTTTTACACAACTATTTCATTAAATATGATTCATACATAAGATATCCATTTGAGTTTAATTATAAATAGGTACAATTTACACTTTTCATTGCTGGAGGTATTAATATGCGAAGCTATGATGCGGAAATGAAGGATGATCATTAAGTGGTGAAGGGAAACTCAAAACTGGAGAAATTTGAGCGGCCTAAAATAGACTGTTCATTTCTCATCATGAAATTCATATGTAGGTAATTCTCGAAAGATTGATAGCATTACTCAAATCAGGAAATTATGAGATAGTGTGAGACCCTGACGACTGGCATATTTTTAAATATGATAAAATGGACATAGGTATTGCATCACTGTTCTTTGCAATCTACATAAAATAATAAGGGGATAACATGCCAATACTATTTATGAATGATGGTCTAGGGATCTTATAAATTGAAGATGTCTGAAATTGATCAAATGGAAAAATAAAATAAAATAGAGTGCAGAAATAAGAAACATCTAGCATTTAGAAACAATATGAAATATGCCATAAAAAATCTCAAAAAAGTCGGGGGAGAGGTGTGAGCGTGGGGTAGTCGGGTCATCCCAGGCAGAGAAGTTTCGCCTCTTGCCACAGGGAAGTGGTAAGATTTTTCTCCCGGAACTGTACCTCTTCAGCAAAACAATGGCAGAATCCTTTTTCTCATCTGTCAAATTGAAATGCTTCTACTGTGGACCAAAAAGACAAGCCAAGAAGTGTAAAGAAGTTACAGCCTAGCAATATCTTTCATTCACTTTTACACTGCATTTGGATTGATGTGCTGCCACAGAATATTATCTATAAGTTCCTTCCAAATTCTTAGAGATTAGCTGATAGAAGCATTGGATTCGGCCTCCACAACGGTTTGTTCGAGAGAGGTTTGGTGGTTTAATGAACTGTATCTTCAATCATAAACACTGACATTCCATACCATTTTAATGTTTAAAATGGGACTTCTGAAGTCAATTACAGCCACTATTGCCAGGTACCAGGTATCCATCAACAATTCAGTACATTAGCATGATCAGTTTCATCTAATAGTATAAAAATGAAAAACACAGGAATGAGAAGAGCTGGATGAGAACATTAGTGAACCTATAAAGCCAAAATTAATGGCTGTCATTTCCATTTCGTTACTTTGGTGCAACACACTGAGCAATAACATTGACTAAAAGTTAACAGAAGATACTTCTTTTGAGTTTCCTACGTAAACACCGATGTTGTTTTGATTATCATGTATCTAGTGATGAAAATGCATGGATGACAGATGCTATACTCAACATAACATAAAACAATGCACCAGAAAATCGGGTGATTTCGATGACTAAAACAGCGCCCCATATTCATAATCTCAGGCCTAACAATCTCTTCAAATAATCTTACAACCAACAGCAATATCGAAACATAGGTAAGTTTGACGACCGAAGATAATGAAATATGGAAAACACAAGCACTCACCAACGCTAGGGGATACGCAGTAATCATCCTCCACGGAGTGACCGTAAACATCATCGAAACCATCACATTCTGAAAAGATGGGTAAAATTATATTTACATCAATTGCTACTACGTTTCTTGTATACAGCAAGTGGCGAAACAACATAAGCTACCTTCCGAATAGAAATTTGTAGACCGCACATTCCTATGACGTGACATTTTAACTAGCACTTTTTTATTTAAATATTATCCATTGTATCAATTGATGGCTTTCGTCAAACTCGATGCATCATCAAGGTTTGTCTAACACACACACATATACATGCACACACTTCTCACATGAACTTCATATTCACGATTCACTACGTCACCTACTGGGACAATCAGGGACAACTCCGTTTTCCACTTTTCTCGAGCACTACGAAAACAAATGAGTAGCTGTTGTAGCAATAGTGGCGGTACTTATGACCTTCGCTTTACTGTCCATCGATGATGATAACAGCGGCCATGTCTCCACAAATCTTCATTTGCTCCATAACTTAGTTAACTAGATTTTTACTTACTGAAATCCATAACATTTCACGTAAAAAAAATATAACAATCAATTTTAAAGATGAGGAAAATATTGGACTTCCGCTCACAGACTTGTAATCATTGTCTAGAGATTACTGTCATTGCACAACCTGTGCAAGAGTTCAAAAACTGCTTCAGTGGTTTAAAATTTAAAAAAAAATCTTAAACACTCACTCGCCAGCAACTTTTCCGTTAATGGCAATGAGTTTTTCATCATTAAGTTTGGTGTAGGTATTAAACACATTTTACTGGTAAAATGAATTACATTCATATTCTTTAATTATTGGTCCCAGGATTTTACTAAGCAAAAGATAGAACAAATCAAGCGTATTAAGAAAAACAAAAAAATAATACAATATCCTGTAGGTACTTCAGTGTTCTAACAATCCTCTGTAATACATCTTGTCCATCAGAAAAAGTTTAAAATATTTGTAGAATGTTTGCCTGGGGGCATTTGTAGTGCATGAAGGCATCTGGTTGAACAATTTTGATGCCCAAATGAAATATGACCCAACTCATATATGGTGATGAATAATAAGAGTCCCTTTCATTTGGGCATCAAAATTTGTCTAGGGTACAAAAATAAGCATAGGGTAAGGTTAGAATTTTATATTGCTTAATGTATGGTTTGCAACCCTGCTTTAAAGGGTATACTTATTGTCATTTAGGTACCTAATACCTCTTTTTTGCCTTATAAAACCTCTGTGAAAGCCAGGCTATTGACACCAAAAAATAATCCCATAGGACAAATATGACTGAAAGTTACCAGGAAACCATTTTTAATACCTACATTGAAGTTTACAACATTAACTAGGTTCCTTAAAGTAGAGACTTTCAACCAGAATGGAATAGTCCATTTGTCTGTATCTGCAAATTTAATGACTCATTAATATTTCATGACTCAATCAGATCTATAAGAACTCCATACTTATTGCTCTTTCTATTGATTGACTTCTTAAGCAAAGATTTAGCTGTGATATTTCACTCTTCTTTATTTTAATTGGATGTAACTGCAGTTATGCCATGGTCTATGGTCTTTTGCACATTTATAGATTATATGGGATAAACTGGTCTTCTGCACAATTAATTTTATGTTAAACCATTTTTCCAGGAGCATTAGTGAACTATCAAGCTGTGCTTGCAACACCTTAGGGTCCTCGTATCTCATTACAAAAGATGTACCTATAGGTTATACCTATTATAGCTATAATCTCTCGAGGCTGAGCCACCGAGTGCATCCACCGGGTTGCGGATGGTGGGTCGACCTCTAGATATAGAGGTTAGCTGCGAGATAAGCAAGTTTACTCATCGAATAAGCAGTCATGGACAATAAGCGACGGCATTCCGAGGGTGTATTGGTCTATCCCTGGGTAAGGTAGGCCTTTAAATAATACAGAACCTGTGAAGATGCCGTGACTTGGTGACGGGAGGCCACCAACAATTATGCTTCTCAACACCCGGAGGAAAGGCAGCAGCTCTTCTGCATATGAGTGAAGGCAGAGACCACAGTGGTCGGTAACAGTGACACTCATTTCACTACAGGCGTGGTAACATTTACTTTAACGGCTGTAGTACTGCAATGTGGAAGGCAAGGGAAACCGCACATTATTATCCTGAGGAGTCGCAGCTACTCCACTCTTTTCTTTCTCATCAAGATGTGATGGAACCCTCTCGTGTAAAATATTCCAGAGGTAAAATGTCCCCCATTCGGATCTCCCAGTGGGGACTACCCGAGAGAGTACATCAGTCAAATGTGATAAATATTTTAGGGTAGGAAATTGGAACGTGAGATTGCTTTGGACCTGTGGAAGACTGGAGAACCTGAAGGCAGAAATGTGAAGAATGGACCTCGATGTATTAGGAATCAGAATGGAGAAGAACAAGCCTATGTTCATTGCATTTGTGGATTTAGAGAAGGCTTTTGACAACGTGGGTTGGGATTCGATGCTTGGAATTCTGAAGGGAACTGGAGCGTCCTACAATGACCGAAGAATTATACACAGTCTGTACAAAAACGAAGTAGCTGTGATTAAATCATGACCCAGCTGTGAAGAGGCAAGAATAATGGAAGGAGAAAGATTTGACTAGGCACTGTCTCCCATAATTTTTAATGTTTACATTGAGAGAGGCATCAATGAAATCAAAGAGAAGTCTTCTGGATTGAATATCCATGGAGAAAAAATTAGCATGCTACGATTCGCTGATGACACAACTCTCATAGCAGAGACAGAGAAGGAGCTGAATAAGATGCTAACAACCATGGAAAGGGCAATGGCCAGATATCAGGTGAAGATAAATAAGAAGAAGAATAAGATATTGGTGTGCAGCAAGAAAGAAGAGGCCAAAACCAATGTCAAACTAGGAAAACAAAAACTGGAAGAGGTGAAAGAGTTGTGTTACCTTGGAACCCGAGTTACCAACGATGGATGAAGCAAGAAAGAAATACTTAGGAGAATAGCCCAGGCAAAGAGGGCATTCTATCAAATGAAGAATCTCCTTACAGCTGGAAATACAAGTGTAGAAGTAAGGAAACAATTCATCAGAACATATATCTGGAGCATGTTTCTTTACGGCAGTGAGGCATGGACGATGATAGCAGTAGTGAAGAAAAGGGTAGAAGCATTCGCAATGTGGTGCTACAGAAGAATGATGAAGATTGAGAAGAAATATGTCACAATGAAAAGATTGGCCGACAGAAGAATAGAGTGGAAAGCTGTGTCAAACCAATCCTAGGATTGTTGACCAATGATGAGCTATAATCTACATGCATTACAATGATATTGGTCCTATAGTATAATTTGGCAGATCATTATAAACCCGAGTGCCCAGCGTTGCATAAACGTAACATGTAAACATGTCGCAAAGGTAGCTCAGTGCTCATTTTTAAGAAATACCATGGTTCTTACTTGGGCTGCTCCAGGATTTGGCAAACTGCGCAAGCCCGTTCATTGCATTCTTATCCTCGTAATTATGAATTTGTCAGCTGAAGAAGACAGATCCGTCACCGAGTCAACAATGGAAATGCATCTCATTCAAGAATTTATTTATTTACTCACATATTTATTTTCTACCGCTGTTCAAATTTTACATTTTTTCTCTTAAATGAATCAATTAGCCAGTGTTTCATGGGTGTTGGGTCTTCTCATGCTTTGGTGATTTTTGGAGGGTACAAGTGGGTTGTTGAATGTATTCAACACTGGACCGTCGTGGGGTTGTTTGACCTTATAATGGCTGGTACATTTTGATCTCTGGCTATTTAGAAGTACCTACAACTAGGACTTATAATAGTCCCTTTTAGTCTTATAGGATTTTTAGGGGTCAAACTAGTTTTTTACATCTATAAATACACTAGGACAGAATATTTTTCAAATTTTTGCTTGCTTTTATCCTGGTTTGGAAGAATTAGCACTTAGACAGAAAATGTTTCAAAATATATTTCAACCATCATCTTCCACGTAGTTTTTAAAAGCTTGTTTGAGTGAGTACCTATTTTTGAAATTAGTGTTAATCTATAAGCAGTTTAGTTTTAATTTATATGTTTCGCAGAGGTACTATACCCTTCAGAAAGCCCTTGATGTATTGGAGGAATAAGATGTGGATGGTGATCTCACCAGCATTTAACTCGTAAGACCTGAACCCAATGTTTTATCTGACAAGGACTCAGGAGCTAAAGATGGGGGAGGAAATGCCAAAAACCTTAGAGGAAGGCAATTTTTGTTTCGAGTTGAAATAGTCTTAAGGACTCAAAATAAAGAAAAGCCACTTAATGAATCATCTGAAAAGTCCCCTAATGCAAAATCCATTGATGTCTCATCAGAGGAATGGCAAATTATCCATCGATGAGGAGGTGACAAAGAAAACTTCAACTGCAGCTAAATCTTCAACGAGAAAGTCGACAATGCTTACCAAATTCCATAGCAAAATTACCTCGATAAAAAAGGGTTCCACCTCTTTTCAAGGGAATTTTCCCCATCCCTAATTTTGAAGATATTCAAGACCAAGACTTTGTCAGAATCTTTAAAAAGATTAATCGATGAAGGGCTCATTGTATATCTTTCAAGGAGTAAAACAAGTGTGCACTTTCTGTAATCTGCCCAATCCAGTAATTACTCCTGACGAGGTGAGAGTGTTGTTGGGAGTACTTTTGATTCCCTTCTGTGTAAGAGTCAACAAGTGCATTGTACAGGGAGGTTGCAACTGATGTTCACAATATCCTGGTGACCTCATTGATGCAAAGAAACAATTTTTGGTGGTACAATGGAACCTGCACTGCACCAATGATAATTCCAAGGATGCTGCTGACAAAATTTGGAAAGTCTGTCCTCTCATTGAGCGACTATGAACGAAATGCAAGATAGATTTTGGCCCTGTACAACATTTCCATTGCGACGAATGAATGATTCTATACTATGGTCCCCATTGCTGCAAGCAGTTCATTTGAGGCAAATCAATAAAATCTGGTTTTAAGGCCTCAAGATGGATACCTTGTGGACTTCGACTTTTACCAACGAATAAAATCCTGCCGGGAAAGAGGAGTATGAGAAACAATTTAGTAAATGCTCTGCACTCTTAGTAATAATGATAGAGTCTAGCAGACAGTGTGAATGAATTGTCATATAAGACCTACTTCAACAATCTTTTCACTGGGATGAATCTTCTCCAACGCAAGAAGAACCATGGCTATGGTAGGACATGGACTATATGGGAAAACTATATTTTGAAAAGCTGCCATTTACCATCAAATAAGGACATGAAAAGGAAAGAATGTGGTAGTAACAAGTACTGTACTGAATCTCCCTCAGAAGTGATGACCTGCAAATGGATGGACTATGCTGTTTTTGCTATTCCATCGACCTGCATTGTAATTACTACAGTTGACAAGCACAATGTTACTCCACCTCTGAGATAAAGATGAAGCTAATCTCTTGCCCTCAGGTTGTGCAGCAGAACAACACATTATTGGGAGGGACAGACCACATAGATCAGACTGCAATTCACTGAAGAATCAACATCAGGGTGAAGAAATGGTACTTCACTTAGCTTCTGGACTTTGCTAAGCACAACTCATGGCTTCTGGTGCAAAACTCAGGCTCCAAAGTTGTACAGATCCAATTCTGCAGGGCTATCGCTGGTTAGTTGGTTATTCAGGGGAGGCGACCGACAGCTGAGGTCATTTGCGCCATTTAGGAAACGTGGATAGGTTTGGGTAATGGTAGGAGTTTTCAGGGAACGGAGGAAGGGTGGAGAGAAACCCGGCATCGGCATTAGCCTGCTCTTAACAAAAGGCGCCAAAGGGACCACGGCTTAACGTTCCATCCGATGTACAGAGTACTGAACTTGAAATGCCCTCCACTAGGCACTCAAGTGGGGATCGATTTTCCACTGAAAAATCCACCACTGCCGGGAATCGAACCCGGGCCCTCGGAATGGGAGGCCAGTACTCTAGCCACCACACCAAACTGATCCCCCAGGGCTATTGCCCAGGCCTACCTGAATTGCTATGGGACAGCATGATGGCAAGGCCGTCCACTCTCAATAGGAACAGCATCACATGGGTTCAGATATGAAGAACTCAAACACTGTCAAATATATTCCCAATGGGAAACAACATAGGTGTGGAGGAGACAACTGCAGGAGCATTGTCGATACCATGTGTTCCAAATGTAACATTGAACTTTGTGTCAGCTGCTTTGAAGGGTACCACTTCCACTTAGTCCAATCACAACTGAGACCTCAAAGCTCTTTCACTTTATCAGAATGGGGGACACACAGCTGACTCTGCCAATGGAAGTGGCTGCGACAGGATTTGTGCAAGGAGACCTTCCTCCCCCACCTCCACTCCCCTCCCTTTCCCTCAAAACAGTCAAGGATGGGAGGTGGATGACATAAATATCCTTAAAGCAGCTCGATAGTTGGGCGTCACCTATTGCTTATTTTAATATATGAGTGAATGGCTCTGGTTATAAGATTAATTTTTTCAGTTAAATTCATTTTTCGTTTCCATCTAACAATTTCATGTACAAAATAGCGATTTTGGTTCTGAGTAAACGTGCCCATTATTTGTTCCAACCAAATCTGGTTACCATTATTAATAATGGCACTTGCTGACAGGCCTTTGGCTTAGCAGGACCTAATGTGAAGTTTTAATACAGGGAATCAGGTGGACTCTCTTTGGGTTACCGGCAGTCTCTCTCCAGGGTACGGTAACCAGCCCCTTCAGGGGAGAGCATCCTTGCTCAGCCTCCTGGAGCCATATTTGCCCTGCATACCACATTGGATATAAATTATGGTTGTGCCAAATCCTGATTTTTGTATATTGACAATTTTAATTTATTCATATTGATAAAATATGCTGTTTAAATAAATCCTTGAATTGTAAAAAAATAACATCTCTTCTTATCATTTGTGTTAAACTTTCCCATTGTCTGTCAGATGAATGGAGGTTTCATTAAGGTTGTCCCATAAAGTACGGTTGAAGTACATTGTCCATCTCAGAAGACGATGTCTCCTAATTAGTAGTACAGTTTCATGCATAAATTTTTAATTTCTTAGGTGAATTCGATTTATTATCAATTTTAATGTTAACAACAGAATGGGAACCTATTAAACAAAGCATGGTTACTAAATAATGTTTTGAATTCTTGAAAATAATGCATTCCTGGTGATTTTTCACCTCCTGCCACACACCCTTGCAGTTTCTTTCAGGTAACTGTGTACATGTAGATGCTGTACCAATTCCAATACATGGAGGAATTAAGGCAAGCAACTACAGCAATTTTCCCACGGAAATATCTCTGGGCAATGACTAATCAAAAATAAGCACACATCACGTGACCTGCATCGTGATCATGTGATCTGCAATAATGCTGACTCACCCACATTCCTCATGGGATTGTCACAGGGAGGGCAACTAGAGGTAAGGACAGAATACCTTGTGGCATCGAGTAAATATTTGAATGAGGAATTGTTGGCAAATTATCTGGCCGGGAAGCAAATAAAAGATTGACCATAGCGTCTCACTGGCTTTTTCATCGAGATTAACAACTATATATTTAGAATCTCAATCACAGTCTCGCTTCTACTGCTTACGTCTTAAAATTCCTACAAAGGGTCAAATTGGTGCTCAGAATCTACCTTCAAAGGTGGTATTACTTCTCAGAATAACACTGAAAACTGAGTTGAGATTCAGAATATGGCCCAGAATTTAAACTACAGTCTCACTTATACTGCTTATTTCATAAAATCTCTATTACGAGTTCAAAAAGGAATACATATTCTCCTCGATGTGGTTGGAAGCAGTACACAGCGTGTCACTGAGAATAAATCCCACTATGGAGAGTTGAACTACACACCCATATGACTCTCAGTAGAGATTTTAAGATGTAAGCAGCGGAAGTGAGACTGTAGTTGAGATTCAGAATAAGACCCTACATCTGGGTAGAGGGAAAAATAGAATGTCTGGAGATGCAGATGAAAGTTATAATTCTATAGATTTGGGTCAGGTAGGACACCAGAACAAAGAGAGAAACCCTCTTGCTTACGGAAAACAGCCAGTCTTCCTTAAAATAAAACGTCCGATTCTGTGAATTAGATCTCGTAGGATAATGATCGAATGGTAACATAGCTGACTGAGGTCTAAGTCTTAGAGAAGTGGCATTGTCGTGCCTCAAAGTGGACTACTGGATGTGATTTGACGTGTTATTAATGGGTTTTCTTGAGGCCACTGGGATAACTTTGTGTGGTATCGTCAAGGTTCTAATCAAGTAATATGTTTTTTCTATGCATCATAAAATCTTCTCAGTTCACTTCTCCTCAAAAAAGCCACCTTGTTTCATAAAGCATTCATGTATTTCAAAATTCAGCACTGTTACTTCATTCATCCATTCCCGGTGCATATGTAATTCAATTTCATACAGTCAATTTACACAAAACAATCAATCTGATTAGTGGTGTTCTTCCAATGTCTGAAGGATAGTAAATCTATGGTACTTCACTGAATTATATGCAAGCACATATATTTCTTGAGAGCATGTCCTTGAGAATATGACAAGAGGGGCAGTGATGAAGTAAGTAAAAAGGCCATGACCCACCTATCACAGCTCACAATGAATCTTTTGTTCACCATTGCATTGTAGCAGATGCATTCACCCCTCTCCCCTCCTCCCACTCCCTCATCTACTCTTCTTCTTCTTCTGGACCACAGCATCAGTGACTCCCCAGCCATCACCCTCCAGAGGCTCCTCCTCCTCCCTCCCTTCCTCCTCGTCCCTTCTCCTCTTTTTCTTCTTCCTCCCAGTCAAGGACGCTCCCCCATTCTCCACCTGCATCTCAGCATTTTCCTCCTCCCTCTCCCCTCCCTTCTTCTTCTTCTTCACGCTGATAGAAGCTCCCCTTCCATCATCCTCCTCTTCATTCCCCCTCACCTCCGCCTCGCTGCTTCCATCAAAGGCCTCTCCTCCATCCTCCCCTCTCTCCTCTTCCTTCTTTGCCTTCTCTTTCTTCTTCCTTTTATTCTTCTTTTCCTTGGTGAGGACGGTGGGTTCCTCATCATTATTCTCCTCTTCCTTTTTCTTCTTCTTCCTGGTTCCCAGACTCTCTGCCTTCATTCCTACAAGCTGATTCCTGTACAAAAGAAACCAAAGGCAACCTTTATTTAACCCCTTCTGATATTTTCCTCTAATGTTACATGCTAAACTCTTCACCATAAATTATAAGGTATAATATATTCTAAAAGCACAAAAGATTAATAAACCTGATTATGTTTGGACGGAAATTGTAAAAAATGTGACACTTATGGGGTTAAAGAATCAAATATTTCCCTGAAGATTAAGTCGATGGATTTGGACACACCAAGGTGGCCACTATGTATTAACACACAAATTTCACTGAAAAAAGCAATGGAGAGAGAATATTTTTTCTTTTTGTTTTCTTTTTTCTTTGATTTCTTGTTGTGATATAATTACAGGGTTGAATTAATGCACTCATTCACACGGGTGAGAGGGAATGGGTAAAAGGAAAAAAATGTTACGTCTGGGACTTTCACAGAAATATCTTCTTGGGAGGATGATGGACAGTACTTATCACTCCTTAGGCGTGGACACAGCTGGCAACAGCCTCTTCCCTGCGATCATTCCTAGGGCGAGTGACGCCATTGAACCACGTGGACAAAGTGCCACGGCACTCCGCTCTCAGGACAGACACCAAACTCCGCACCTCGTGACAGCACATCAGGCGCAACAACTCAGAATCGGTGATTTCTCGAGATGTGGGACGGTGGGGTGCAGAGCCTAAGGTGCTCCGTGGAAAGTCTTTGGAGACAAATAATACGCAAGCCTTGCCCATGCAGGCACCAACTCCTCCATCTGCCGAATGCCGGCACCACTCTCTCTCCCAACTGCGAGACAGCCGTCTCTCTATATCTCTATCAGCATGCACTGCGATCGGGAGAATTTTAACCTCCTCTCATGGCAGCGCTGGTCTTTTGCAGCCCTTGTCGCACACAGGCGGGGGGGGGGGGGGGATTTCACTTTCGACACGGCCCCAGCTTCGGCCCCGCACAAAAGAACTGGGTAGTGGGATGGGGAACAGGTTGAAGACACTCAAGTTCAATCACTCTGCGCGAGGGTTCCACACACACACACACCTTATCACTAAACTAAAGTTAAATGCACAGGACGAAAGAAAAAGAAAGGAACGGGAAAGACTTGACTCCCCTTGGTCGCCCTCATCCAAATGACCCAACATGAGATCGTTCGCATTCGGGAACGGTTACAGTATAGGCAGGGCCGGATTTAGGAGTATGCCACCTGTAGGCTAAATCCATTTGCCGCCCCCCCCTTTTTAGAGACTCACAGTTAATGGACTCATATGTTCATATTAGATATTTTCAATTTTTAGTAAATTGCCAAAGTGCCGCCCCTTAAATTTTGCCGCTCTAGGCTGCCGCCTTTTCAGCCTATTTAGAAATCTGGCCCTGAGTATAGGGACTTGGAACATTTTAAATTTCTGCGGCTTAGGAATCAAAGCACCCCGTGAATGGTAGGTACGGTACGGCAAATATTGACAAGGAGAGGTTGTGTAACTCAGTTCGTGTAATTATATGAAAATTTCTCTGTGCAACTAAAAGCAAATTGAAGAAATATGACTTTTATCCACCATTACCCTGGTATCGTGAGAAAAATACATAGAATGCCACGTGGGTGGCCTGCATTTACCTCCATAAGGGAAACATTGAGAGCTAGTGCACTGCACGAAATTCGATCCTTATCGCAGGTTAATGTTTTCTTTCAGTCATTGCATCAAAAATTTTATCATCCTCATTTTCCAACCCTTACATCTGAATACTCACCTTTTTAAACTTTTAATGCTTAACTTAGATTTACAAATGCATCACTCAAAAACTATGGATGGTCGGGGCAGATTTAAAGATTCATGGATCTTTCATTTCATTCAACACTGATTCCAGATCCGAAGATAGTATACGTTCCGATAAAAAACACATTTCATCAAAAAAATTATCCACTGTTGCAAGGAGCAGATGGAGGAGACTACAAGACACTTCTCTATTGTGCCACTTATTCTCCTCTATAGTCGGCTGACCCAAGTTCGGAGAATTCAAGCTACCTGCATGACAATCTACATTTTTACTTGTGAACCCAGACCAATGGAAAAAAAGCCGAGACATGTATTTCTTTATTTTGCTTCTAGTTGCATGAATAAAGGTTCACCTAATTTCGTGATCCACGTTACCCAACCTCTCCTTATGAGTATAAATCTCACAAATTTCATTTTAAAGGTTATTATTAATAAGACATTGCAAAATTACTAGGTAGTTTAGCAGCTTGAAATATTCTATAATAAGTTTTTATCTTAAAAATTGAATCCCCATAAATTCAATCCATTCATGGAATCTCCTGACCTTATTTAAATTTTTTGGGGTTTCAACAAAAGAATTTGAAAGAATTTAAGGATTTAATTTACAAAAGCAACCCACAACGTAATAAGTTAATGTAATTGATTTAACATTTACAATTTTAAACAAGTTAACATTTTTATTTTAATTGAGTTTTAGCTTTTAACTTAAACAGACACAAACGGATTAGCACAATAATATGTATATGATTGAGCACAAGTTTAAAATTCAAGGTTTAAGGATTTAATATTTAGTACTCAACTGTTCAAATTATGATTTACGTTCAAATTCAAGAAATCTGCCATGTCTAATATCAACACAAGAACAAAGGCTGGTGCACAGGACTGATGTGGTAAAATAATTATTTCCATACCACCAAAATTCATATGGTAAAAAATTTTCCAACAACTCGAACAAAAAAACAAATTCCTTACCAGAAAAATGCATGTAAATGGATTTTTTTCTGGAACTGAATGTTTTTAAACCACAATGGTTGAACTTCAAATGGTTTGAAATTCCAAACTTCATACTAAAAGCAATTTTATTCAATAAAAGTGGATGATGATTAACACGTTCACTGCGGAGCTGTTTAAAGCCCTACCCCTCACAGCGCAGCGTGACCCACCGGTGGGGTCATACTCAGCCTTTTGCATGGGCCTGTGACCCACCGGTGGGTCACAGTTAGAGATGGGTAAATTACCGTAATTTTCAATTTAGGTAAATTACCGTGGTAAATTATGGTAATTTTCGAAAATTACCATAATTTTCCGGTAATTTTAAGTTTTGAGCTGCAAATCCTTAACTGAGGACTCAAAACGAAATCAAATAGCATTGAGATATAAATGCCGACGCTTATATCAAACACATCACTACGTTTATCTATTATAACTCATTAAAAAAATTAAAACGAAGTTGGCAGCAACACGCATTTTGAGTCTCTTTTGTCACACTATGAGAAATTTTTGTTCCAAATACATACCTCTGCGCAATGTGCATTTGTTATTTTACTCTGAATTAAATGGAATTAATCATGGACACAATGTAAACAAAATCGTTTTAGCTTCTTAATTTATAATATTACCCATTCCAATCGTTTGTTTGTGAGGAAGAAATTTTCTGAAAAAGAACTTTTCTGAAAATTACCGTTTATTACGGTAATTTTCAGGGGTGTTGGTAATTTACGAAAAATACCACGGTAATTTATGAAAATTACCGCGGTAATTTACCAAGTTGCCCATCTCCTATCTCTAGTCACAGTCCTTCCGAGCTGTGAGACGTAGACGCCCGTCCGTGCGTACCGATTCCCCAGCCCTGCTCACACTATGAGAAAAGGGAAGGGGGATCCTTTGGAAAGAGTACATAGTGGTTTGTCTCACTCAGAAAAAAGTAGTGTCTGCATTTCGGAAGACGTTCACCCGGGAAGGGCACGGTCACTCATCCACCACTGAGGGATTGGCTCAAGAACGCTATGCGACCCTTTCCCAATTGCCCGTAGAGAGGGGTGGGAGGGGGGGGATGGGAAGAGAGAGAGTCACTCTCTCACACAGCCGGGCGAGTGCAGTTCGGACTGTTTGGTTTACGAGCAAATGACGGACAGCCAAGAGGTTGAGGGGAAAAAATTTTCCTAAACATTTTCATTATTTTTAATAAGTTGATATGTTTTACTATATCGAGTATTGTTCATCCTTATGTATAAAAATCGCATAAACATGGAAAAAAAAACAAAAAAAAACGTATTTTGGATATAATAGGCTAATATGTAAATTTGTTCGTGACCCACTGGTGGGCCACACCGCTCACGCTGAAAAAAGTTTCAGGAGGGGCGGCGTGACCCACCGGTGGGTCACACTAAGTGTCACATAGTAGTCTATTATTTGAACTGTGACTAACCTCTGGGTGAAGTCACTTGAGAAGTTCTCGATTCCTACTCTCACAATACTCCTCGCAAGTTACGACAAATCAAAGAATTTTATGGCCGCGGTGCTAGTCGCATTTGCGTGACCCACCGGTGGGTCACGCCGCAGTGAGCGTGTTAAATAATTGTCAACAACATAAAGATAGCAATGATAAGGTTAAATTTTGTAATTTCCTTAAAAAGGGTACTCCAAAAGAGGTTTAAAATTAGAATTAAAATTAGATCTTAGATTCATTTAAAAACAGGGAAATTATTCCATAGTCTAAGCACCAATTATCATCTCTTCACTTCCTAAAATATGTTCTCCTGCTTTGTGGCAACTAACCTGATGGAATCCTGGCTGCATAGATCTTCTTTCCTTTCAAATATAGCAAGGAAGAAGCCATTGGTCAGGTCCGTCTCTGGTCGTGAATACAAACAGTGCTTCCCAATGCCTGGGAAAGACTCCTCACAGCCTCTGTTGCTCCATCCACAGAGTGGGTCTACGGCCAACTTCCAGCCACTGAACACCAGAAATAAATATGAAAATCAAATATTGCTATCTCAGATTATTTCAGTCACCAGGCTATCTAAAACATACATTCAGTGGAGTAATTCAAAGAACGAAAAGCTTAAATATGGCAACTTAACCTTAGGAACTCTTGGAACTAATGAATTCTTCCAAGAGTAATTAGGCCACTGAAACTTATTCCAAATCACATACAACTAGTGAACTAATATTTCAGCTAAAAAGAAGGAGAAATGGATGTTGATAACCAAAAGGTAAGAAGGAATTTCCTCTGCCCGCCAATAGGCTTTCCCCCGCTCGTCGTCCCCCCCCCTCCCTTCTCCCGCCTACGATTTTCCCACTCCTCACATCCCCGCATATTATATATAAGCGCACAATGGATGTAATTTTTCACCTAACGATGTTGCAGTGCCAACGAAACCCGGGTCGAAATAAAGTTTTTATGTGGTAAATTGCAAATTTTGTCTTCTTTCTGATACGTTCGAATACCACGCAATATCGCCAGAATCTACGGATTTCAGTATTAATAGTAATTTTATAGACTACAGGGCATCCTTCTCATGGAGTCCTCTGTACTGTGCAGCATAGAATGAAGTTTGCGCGACTATGTGCCAATGGTTTTAAATGAATAAACTGAATAAATAATTAATTAACTGAATAAATATACAATTAAGAAAAGGTACAATGTTTTTTCCACTAAAATGCATTGCTCTAAAACATTGTACCTATTCTTAATTGAAAATGAATTTCCACAAAGTTGAGACTTCAACAATGGGGAACATGCACTATTTTTATAACTCTTTGAATGTGAAGTTTATTAGCTAAAATGTGCTTGGTGAAAATTACGCTAAAGCATTAAGTTGTGTAACAAAGATATTACTATTTGAAAATTGTACCTTTCTGGCAGCTTAAAAACACGACATCATCGCATGACGTCACGGCACGGCATCACTATGGGCGTTGTTTATCTGTTTATGTGTGGAGGTAAGTTGTTAAATGAATACTTGGTGATAGCATACATATTTATCTCATTTGTTTAATGCAATAAACGATTGTATTTCGATTTTTTATTTATGTAGTATGGATGGTAACGGGAAAATCATCCATTAATTATATAATGCCTCTTTAGTGCCCAAGAATTTCTTCTACATCTATGCAATTGCCAGTTTTTTTAAGAATAACGCCGCCATTAGGGAGTCAACCAAAGGAAATTGTCGGAATGTGCTTTTTTAAGTATTTTTTCAGTCATCGTTTCATTCGAGAAACGGCTAAAAAACTCGAAGCAATATATTCACTTTGTTTTCTTTTAAAAATAAATGTCTATCTCCGTAGCAATATGGAACCTATACAGTGCAGTGATGTCAGAAGGTGTTTCAGGTTATGTGGCTTTTGTCAATTTCCGGGAACATTTTAATATCATTTAATAATCTTTGTGGCGGGCGTAGAAAAATTTGGCTTACATATTTAAATTGGTGAGGACATTTAGCATCAAGTACATCATTAATCTTTGAGAAACAAACTTCATGCATATTCTCCATTGAGCTTATATGAATAAATATATGTCAGATACTGGTTAATAAGCTTTAACGGAGTGCACCATCTGCTCAGATGTGTCTGCAGCACCACCTTGTGGCAGGTAGAGGAAAGAGTGTCACGTCCCATGAATAATTTACTGGCATGCAATAGTTTGCCGTGGCGTTTTCTCACCGTTGAATTTTTTCACTTTTTCATTAATGAGGAAAAATACTTAACGTCATTTTAAAATTTAACGGCTTAAAATATACACTCAATAGGTTATAAACTTTTGATCAAGACAATAAAAAATAATAAGAAACTCCCCTATTACCAATAACTCACAGTGTACTTAAACTATGGTGAAAGCCCCATATAACGAGAAGCTTGAAATAGCAAGGGATATCCTAGGGACCATTTATTACCCCATGATTTGTATGTAAAATATGAAATAACAAGAGCAAAAAGTTATTTTCACAGGGTTAATTTGATATTTCAAGTAATAAATGGCACATTGTGATTGAACAAGCTTGTGCTCATGACATTATCCTTTGTAATAAAAAGAAAACATATTTTTCCGCCCAATGGTCAAGTGTACATTTGCAACATTCAGAGCATACCCAAATATGAGCGTGTGAATTTCTCGGTAGTTCGTGCACTTTTTATTGCTTTTTTGTTTTTCTCCCACTTCTGTTACCAGTTCACTCTTGAGAGCCAACTTTTAGGTCGGGAAAACGTAACTCATTAGATCTGAAAGCAATGCTTAGTTTAATTAATAAATAAAAAAGTGGCGATGAGGCAGGGGAGAGTTATTATCAAAGAGATTGCACAGCGGACACTAGAAGTTATTACGGCAGAAGATTGTTTGCATAACTCGACGAGATCCAATTTGGGACTTCTGTTTTTGTGTGGCCTTACCTATAACAATTAAATAACAAGAGAATATTCAACAAGAGATATGACAATATTTCTGGTTTCTGAAGTTTTTGCCAATAATAGCCCATCATATTGCTATATGTATTAACTGCTACTGCGGCGTATTTGGAACTAAAGAAAGCACAGTAATGTGTTGGGAGCTGAATGCCAGAAGTTGATTTTTTTAAATTCCAAATAATTCTATATAATGTGAAAGTTAATGTCACCGACAATAAATACAACCATGGGTCAATGACGTATGCGAATATAAATATTTTAATGGCTATTAATTATTATTCAACCCTTTTACTGCCCGCCCCTTTACGGCAGACTGTGCGAAAACTGCCAAGACCATTTCCATGAAAATCATAATATTATGACTTTTAGATATATTTGAAGGACTTAATTTAAACATATGAATTATGTATTTGTCTCAATGTTGACAATTTATTTCAGCTTTTATGAGGATGAAAAAATCATTCATGCTGTCTCTGATTTGAATGAAATATAATACAAATAATGATGTAATATAAGTCTGCCGATATCTCGGCCCACTGGCAGTTTTCACACAACCATAGAGAGCCAATATAACGACCCACTGGCAGTAAAAGAATTAAATATCTTCCGTAATAACAAGAGCATCTAGCATCATACATCTGGTGCATTTTTATTTATGTCAGTGAAGCAAGGATGATGACAGCAGCGGAGAAGAAAAGAGTGAAAGCATTCGAAATGTGGTGTTACAGAAGAATGATGAAGATAAAATGAATCAACATTAGTGACAAACAAAGAAGTCTTAATATGAGTGGGAGAAAACAGAAGTCTGCTGAAAACTCTAAGAAGAAGACGAGACAACTTAATCACCCATATCTTAAGACACGATGGCCTGATGAAGACAATCGTTAAAGGAAAAGTGAATGGGAAGAATGGCAAAGGAAGGCATTGTATGAGATACATGGAACAGGTCATGACGGATATGAGAGAGAGGAATTATGTTAATATGAAGAGGTTGACTGATAGAAGAATCGAGTGGAGGGCTGCATCAACCAATCATAGGATTGTTGACCGATGATGATGAATAACAAGAGTTCAATATAGCGATTGATTTTTCAGTTCCTGAGAGCTCTCATAATATGGACTTCTACAGTATGTACCTATGATATCATCAACATAGCTGCCTCAGCTTTGCTATTTCTGGGCTTTTGCAAATGAGCACAAAATTAACATTTGATTTTCTTGTAAATTG
Organism: Platycnemis pennipes; assembly: GCA_933228895.1. Lineage (NCBI taxonomy): Eukaryota > Metazoa > Arthropoda > Insecta > Odonata > Platycnemididae > Platycnemis > Platycnemis pennipes. Next base: position 130,651,201 of record OW121851.1, on the reverse strand, counting down.
AGATTTCATCCACATTGTTTTTATAATCATTACATTTATGGTGGGACACGAATCAGAATTTTGAATTCTGTTTTCTTTTATGAAGGAAAGTACCCTATTACACTTATAAATATGTTTCCATGACTATATGATGAGGTCACTGACTATATGATGAGATCAATTAATTCACCCCTTCCTTCATCTAAAACTTTAATGATGATCAAGTCTGAAACATTTCAAAATGATGATCAACACATACTAAAAATTAATGAATGAACCATAAAAAAATATTAAATGGTGAAACAATGATGAATATTACTTTCACACATATTAAGCATAACCCATTTGATGTCAACAGACCTTGGATTAGGTCCCTGCGCAGTTTCATTTAAGGCCCAAGACACTACCCCTTCGTTCTCTTCGGGCAACAGGGAGCATGTTGAATAGACAACACGTTTAGCCTTTGGGAATGATGTCAGTGCATGCAGAAGGAGGCGCCTCTGAAATCCCACAAGTTTTCGGAGGCGTACGGCATCATCCAAAGCAAGACCGACCTTAGGACGACCCACCATACCTGTGCAAAATGAAAGATACAGTGCTATAATAACTTTTTTTATTAATATTAATACTTGGGATGCAAAATTCAGGAAAATTTCAATAACCAGTATTTGCTGTTGCCACATCAGCTGCTACAGCACTTCAGAGCTAAACAGAACCCTCAGTGAGTGCAAGTTATTTAATAAGTATAAGGATTTATGAGCAGCTGCTGAGTGGACCACTAGTCAATTAACGCCTGAGTCTCCACTTGTGGCACCTTCCCACAAGCGGAAGCAGACTGCCTTGGTTTGATTCGTGACAGCAGACCCTAATTGCTGCCAGCAGCATCACCTCTCCTCATGATGTTAATTCCTTTGGTTGGTCATCGCAAGCAGACACCTAATGCCCAAGACCCTCCCAACTGAGTCAGGTAGAGTAACCCTTTGAACCAGGCCTTCCAAATATCTGACACATAACTTCAATCCCTCCTGAACTTGGCATCCCACTTCTTCCCTGTACGCTCAAGACTGCTACAAAGGACAGCTCCCTGAGAACAAATGAACTGGGACCTCTCTTGCATATTCCTACCCTTCCCAGCTGACTTGGCTCAATGGCTATTAAGGACCGTTTGCCTTGAGGACTAAATGACCATAATACCAGGGAAAATGACTGTCATTGGGGCAGTAAAGGACAGTTCACTATGTGAACGGACACTTCAGTGCTTGAGTAGGATACCTCTCAGCAGCTACTAAGTGCAGAACTTCAGTACTGACGAACCACAACTCCCAGTTTCCATCCTAAGCTGAAGTTCCGAAACCTCTCATTACTACAATAGCCCATCTATTTGCCTGTTCTCACTAGGTCATTATTAGTAATCTTCTGGTTAAGGCAGGTGTTGATGGATAATAAATTCATCCCGTGACTCTCTCATGCATTGTCTATCTTCAGTTCCGCATACTTTCTACCCACCATTATTCCATTCAAACTAGCCATTCTCCTCCTTCCTCTACCCTGCTTACCCATGATTCTTCCCTCTATGATATTTTTAAAAACAGCTTCAACTCTTAAGATCTGCTGCATCCACTCCGTCTGCCACATCCTAATTTCCTCAATCAACTTTCTTTCCTCCTGGATGGATTTCTACCACCTTCATCCCTTCACCCTTTCTGCACATCTTGTCTTCTCCAACACAACCACATCTCAAAAGCCCCAAGTATGTTTTCATCTTCTTAAGGACACAATATTTTACTTGAAAAGACTCAGGTGTTAGCCAGAAAAATATATTATCATCCCTCACTAATCCAAAAGGCTACTGAAATCAAAAATAAGGCCCCAGAACTTAAACCAAGACAATGACATTATTAAAATGAGTGCAGCATGGAAGCAGTTCTTCTGCAAGCTGAGAACTCAGAAAAATTCTAGAAGAACTGAAACAACAACACAGATGGATTCACCTTGACAACGGAGAAACTATGAGACATGTCTAAAAAGTATCCAATCTTCCGCTGTGAAAAAAAGGCATAGTTGACACAGCAGGGATCCTAATCCCCTTTAATGTGGGCCCCTAGCCCCTCCACAGTGATGGCCACCGATTCTTTCACTACTATGTGCCACTAGAGTGGCGAAGAATGAACAGGAGGGCCGACGCCATGAGACATGGTAAATAGGCACGGAGGAAGAGGACCTCATCATCATCAGTCAACAATAGGAAGATTGGTTTGATGCATCTCTCCACTCCATTCTCCTATCAGATAACCTCTCCATATACATAAAGTATGTATTTCTTTATTTTCACATCCTTCATCAATTGTTCTACACATGTCATACGAGGCTTTCCTTTGCCATTCTTCCCATTCATCAGTCCTCCCATGATTGTCTTCATCAGGCCATCATGCATATGTCCACCTTTGCCCATATTAAGCAAAATTACTTCCCTCTTCTCCAGGTGATGGAATCCATACTTGTTTGTGGCCTCCCTTTTCACAGCATATTCAAAGGTTTCTGTATCACTTGAAAGGCATACCTAACCCGAGATAAGACTGATTGAAGACTGAACCAAGATACAACTTTCAGTTGTCATGACTTATTTCCACGGCTTCTTGTTCGAGAAATTAGCTCATTTATTTTGCAGCAAATCTTTATATCTATAGGTTGACCCACCATCTGCAACCTGGTTGATGTCTTGGTGGCTTCAAGCTCAGATGCAAGTCCAAACACCTGCCAAGTCTTATGAATTGTTTTAACTCGAGAATCACCAAGCTTCTGACAAAAATTGATGCAGCATCTCTGCTCTACATGTTCTGCCATCTTCAGCAACAATATTTGATGGGACATATTGTACAGCACCTCACAAAATGGCTACCAAACAGCAACTGATGCACACAGTGAGGATGCAAAAATTTAGGCATACCCATGAAGGTACTTCACTGCAGAAAGTGGTCCCCACCCTACCCTCATTACTTTGCATGATAAAATTTAAGGCCAGTTACTTTTTAGACAGGCCTCATATTCTTACCAGGAAAGAAGGCATCTTCTGATGCCAGTGACATTCCCTAGGCGATGCGGTGGGGTTGGAGAACTCTTATACAGTTTTTGCCATAACCAATAAATAAAAAATGATGCCAGTAGAACCACCCAGCAATGGCTACAAAAGGTAGAAAGCTAACATCTCACACAATGCGGCTACTTTTAAAACCTTCTGATAATGATAGATTTCGCTGCACAAACCTATGATCCAGATTCAGGTTTTCTTTCCGATTCTAATTTGGAGACTACCCTGGAGACCTTTCCGTCGAGGACATGAGGAGACTCCAGCTAGCTCAAAACTCGTGCATGCGATACCCCCTCAGGCCAAACTACATGGAGCACCTTACCCCGTATTACATCCAGGAGGGGATACTAAAGGTTAGTGACCGGAAAACGCTTGCCATAATCCAGGCAGGGATTAAAGCCTGGAAGAAAAAATCTCCTGGCTACATTTCATCCAGGCTACAATCGCTCGAGACGATCCACGGCAGAAACACAAGGAACGCGGCCTCGACGATCCAAATCCCCTGTCACCGATCATCCAGGATGGCGGGATCCTTTGCTGCTTCATTTCCACGGGCGTATAACGCTTTGTCAAAGAAGTTAAAAACGAATTACTCGAGAAAGAGGCTCCACAAATTACTACTGGCAACTTACATCTCATGAAAATCCATCTATTTACTTTTGATTTTTCATCTTTTATCATTTTCTTCTTATGTTTATCATTATTTTATAAAAATATTTTTCATATATATATATTTTATTTTACTAATTACATTACAGATGGTGGATCAGACGTTTACTGATTACATTATACCTGTAATATTTTTGATTTGTATAAGGCAAAATGTTTTGTACTTTTTTTTTTTTACAATTTACAATGTGTTTAACTATACATTTTTTTCACTGTACCTACTTGAACCAATAGTGTTATAACCAATAATGTATCTTTTATGCCCTGGGCGGGGGGTGGAGAGGACGGCAACGTCCTATCCCGCCCAGGTAAAATAAAACTCAAATAAAGTAAAGTAAAGTAAAGTACCCAAATGTCCATGCAGAGAAGACTGATGCTGAGTCATTTGTATTTCAGGATGTGCTCTTCTTAGGTTTTATAGTGGATGCAAAATTTCAAGTTGAAAAAATATCAATTTTATAGTCATGTCCATAAAATGCATTTAGTGTTTGAGACACACCACACTAAAGAAATACAAAATATTAGATAAAAATTTGTATATATTCATTAAATATAAGAGCTAGCAATGGAGATGCAGTATTAAAGACATAGCATATCCTTGTAATACACTTGTGCTTGCATGGTGAAAATATTATCCAGACCTCATTTCTCACCTGTTCCTGAGCAAGATGGGTCTACCAAAATATATTCAACCCCTGCTACGTCCTCAGCCTTCAGTTGAACAGAATCTTCCAACAATGTTTTCACACATGTTGCACCTGATTCCTCAACAAAGTTGCAGAGAGTTTTATATCGCTTAGGATCCTTCTCAACAGCATACAAGGTTCTGGAAAGACATGTAAATACATAGTTTAACATCTTACATCAAGACTGTGTTCTGCACATGGCATCAGGCAATTCATCCTGATAATACAATAACAGTTTTTTATGCCCAAAGAATCATGTTAACAATAAATATAATATATGTATAAATAAAATAGCAATAAATAGAGTTGAAATGGGAATTTCCCCAGGTCAATCACTATAAATACTAGTAGGAGGGCAAAAGAAAGCCAAGAGAAGGGAGTGCCAGTGAAGAAAGTCAAAAGGCATACCAGGAGGGGCTTAAGTTATCTGTGTTTGACAATGGGACATATTAAAAGTTTTACTGGCCGTAGCAAGGAACCTACCACATATTGGAGGTCCCATACCCCTTTCACCTATCTTAGCCCACTACATAGATCAACCCAGGGGAGGAAAAAGACGAACATGCCTACATTTCCAATCTAAATTGTTTTGACGACAACCAGGCAGTTTTGCAGTGTGAGGAAGGGGAGGATTGAGATAGAGTAGAGAAGACCAGAGCTGGCAGCTTCCCCCAACACAATAACAATATAGAGCCAAGGGTAAGCAGAGACTCCGATGGTGATGAGAGAGGGAGAGCTATTGGTGAAGATCATCCAGCTGAAGAGGAGGAAGGGGATGCAAGTGGCAGCGGAGGTGCCCAGGGTGCCAGTGTGCCCTAATTCACCCACTGCCCTCACAGGATACCCTCCTCCTCCTCCAATGCTCTCTTTATGCCCCCTACACACAAGATGAGAAGGAAACCTAATTCCCCACCTGATATTTCCCCTTGAGTGCTTCAATCGGTATCCCTTTAACTCTCCAAGCACACTACCTCTATGGAACAAAGAGCCGAAACCAACAGAAGTGGTGTGTGCGCTGTGTGCTTGTGAATATAGATAGCATTGATGTATATATAGCATATAGAATATAGATAGCACTGGAGGTGTAGAGCTTAAAAAATGGCATTATGCTGATAAAGTGACACTTCGACAAACCTGAGAACCCAGCAGGAGGGCTGGTGAAATATTGTCATAAAATGAACAAATAATAATACATAATATTGTACACATTTGTCCGGCGATTTGTAACAACAAATATAGGACACATCAGGGTAAGTAGAACAATAAAAATACAAAAATTAGGGATAGGGAAATTCAGAGAGTAAAATAAATTTCTCAGTAGAAATTCACGAAGCTTGCGTTTGAAGAGGACCATGCTCTTTGCACTCTATGCTTCACAAGGAACCTTGTTATATAGTAAAAGGCCCATATGCCTGGGGGCATAAGCAGAGTTTTTAGTTCTTACATGTGCTTGATGGAGGTCTGTAGAGCTCCTTGCATAATAAGAGTGGTAATTGTTATGAGTAGCATAATTTGAAAGATTTTTTGAACACAAACAATCAGGAAATCATCACACACAATCACAATGGAACACAAACATTCTGGAAATGCAAACAATGTGGAATAAATTAAAAAAAAAACAAATATTTCATATTGATTCATGAGTTTGGTTTAGCAAGTGAGGAAATAATGACTAGTGGTAATGGAAACATGATTTGGGATACAAATTGGCACCTGATAAGATGCACAATGAATACTTCCAGGTGCAGAGTGCATTAGAAGTGTCAGTGGAATTAGTCGAGAAGCCAAGGACTCATAGAGGATGGTTTAACTTGGGAGGGCACTGCACTGAAGTGAGTGTTCAGAACATTGCCTATAGAGTAACGATCTGCTCTAAATAAATTAATGGATGACCAAAGTAGGCAACTACTGTGTGTGGCCAAAGGAAACATTAACTGATTACGCTAGAGCAGTTAGAAACATGGGTAACCAACAATACACGATTCTTATTTTAAATTTTGCATCCAAATCACTCAGGTACATGAATAACAGGAAGGTTATGCTTAGCACTGTGGAGGAAAATAAGGAAATGAAAAGACTTTCAGTGGGTGCAGAGATATTCAGGCAATAAGGTCATTTACTGGTCATTACCAGGGTTGATCCAATAGGATTGGGAATTGCATTAGAGAACAATGTTTACAACATACTTGATTGTACCTTGGTGTCTCCAGATAATTTTCTAGGATTACTGTGAAGGATTAAGGATAGCTTGAATCCTCTGCTTTATATTATGGTGCCATGTGACCATGAATCATTTTACATTTACTATGATATTATTATGGTGTTGGCTGTTACTGTAGAGGATTACCTAAGACTGGTTGCCAACATTCCACTTGCTTCCATAGTGGGAGGCAAATTTGAGGCCGCATCGAGATCAGGAGCAGGGATGAGTTCGTTGGATGATTGAGAAGACGTTAAGGTATCCTTGATTTTAGAAGGCTGGGTTGCTGAGACACCCACCACCGTGTTAGCAAAAGAAACTTTTTTATTGCTAATCGGCTTCAGGGTGATTGTAAAAGTTTTGCTTAATGGCTTGTAGCTCGTATCTATTTGACATTTTCTATATCGGCTGCCATTTTATCGAACCGATACTTACGAAAGCAACAAGAAAAATACTTCCAGTGGATAAAATTGTAGTCGCTTAGAACTTTTAAACAAATCTCATTTAGGCCAGTAAATTTATGGTTGAATATATTACCACACAAGTTGCAAGAAATAATTTTTTCTGGTATTTCTACTGTAAATTTGCAAGAGCTACACAGTGACTCCTCAGTCGACACCATCTTCCTTACAGTGGACTGCTACTGTATTTAGAATATCACCACTGGTCACAAGAACAATCTTAACCTTTCTAAGACATAAACTGTGTGGAGACTTCACTTATTTAAAGTAATAGGAGAACAGGAGACAGTTTTAGAGGTTTGATTTTAAATAAGAGACATTAGGAAAATAATTACAACTTAGTATGTTCCATACTTTACTTTTCCCACCATGGTTTTGACATTCAATGTCATTATCAAGGTCAACATTGAATGCAGAAACCATGATCAGCAAAAATAAAGTGTAGAACGTACAAACTTATAATTATTTTCCTATGAAGCAGTTCCATATAGGCAAGCATAAAACTTTAAAAGAGGCATTTTATGGATGATACAGTGAAATGCTCAAATCCCAACCACAACAAATAGGTAAAAAATACAGGGGAGAACATATAATCAATGGAACAACAATGGAGGCACTGACTACTCACCCTTTATTTCCCATTCGAGCCGCTAGGTGAGTGGTCTTCATCCCTGGAGCTGCACACACATCCAGCACAGTGCTGCCATGAGGAGGTGCCAAGAGGTGGGCTGCAAGACAACTAGCCTGCCAAGCATTCATGATATGAATAATAACTTTATTCATCTTCAAAAACATGGTACACACCATATTAGATGTCACATGCAAACATAAATGAAGCCAATGCATATGTACATACGCATACATACCCCCACTTCAATTGCACTGAAATTACTTTCTCAGTATTCTTCAATTGAATGAAGGGGATACTTGACCAGCCAATCCCTTATCCTCTTCATAAATTGAAGACCTGCTCTGCTATCTGCTCTAAGCTGGGAGGGTAACATGTTACACATTCTACCATTTACTATGGAAGGATTAATAATTTAATGACAGTCTACAATATTTGACATTCAAATTATTCTTGTCTCTGGTCCACACTCACTCTTCGCTTGGCAGCTGACAGGTTCTGACCTGTTTTTCTTTGCTCTCCCCATTGATGATTGCCTTGATAATCGAAAAACCGGTTTTAGAGATATCGTTTTTCCATAATTAATTTGGCATTTGAATTTTCTAGTCTACGGACATTTTCAAAAAAGCCAAATTAGAAGCTCTCATTATTTCATCTTGTCTCTGGTGGTATAATTATGTATCGTTGATCTGCAAAACATCTCTCCAGATTGTTTTTCACCCAGAGAAGTGCTCTAAATACATACAGGCTATAAACAGTCGTAATGCCATGTTGGATAAAAAGAGTTTTAAAGTGGTCAAGGGGGAATTACCTATACATAATTCCGATAGTTCTCCTTTGTAGCAATAAAATTTGCTTCACAGAGGCAGCATGCCCCCATAGTTTAAGACTATGAAATACATAATGCATACTAAAGTGAAATGAGATCTTGAGTGTGAATCATTGTTCTTAACATTCTTTACATGTATGTTGCATTTCTTAATTTGTTGCAGGTCCAACTGATGTCCATGGTACTACTGAAGCATGGTGCTAGACAACGAACAAATATTTTATACTCATTATTCAGGGATTTTCAACCATCAATGAGACCATGTTTCCTTGATTTAATTCTTTCCCTTGAAGTGGCAACTAAACCACACTGTTTTTACACACACACAATACAGCTCTGTGCAGTTTTATTAGGTTTTTTTAAACGTTTTTTGACAGGTGAAGCCAAACCATGCCCTTATGTAGTACAAAACTGTACGCAACCATATATATGGTTTTCTCGTGTATTTTTTAATTTCTTTGCTTGAAAATGAAGTTCTCTTTTGTTGGTAGGTTACCACAGACTTTGGAAGGAATACAAGCTGATCAACTGGAGCATTACACATAAGAGTTGAATACAAATGTGTTTTGCTTCTATGGGTGAGCATTAGGATGTTCCCTTAGCGTGTACAAGAATTTCAGCCAACACTATCTTGAGAATGAGTACTACTGAGCAATAGATATGTATAACCAGGCACTGGCTCAATATATTATCTGCTGCGTAACTTGTGGTGTGACTGACATTAAAAGCTGTGCGCTTGGCAACTCTCAATTTATGCCATGTCTCATCACAACTTTCATATGCTCAGCCATGTCTTCTTACTTTCAACTGCAATGATGATTCACACATTATTCTTAGTTACCTCTTCCAATCACCTCTCTCTCTGCTGAAATGCTGCTTCTGGGATAATTCCACTACTTCAAACTTTAAAATACTAGCATTAGGTACATTTTCTACCTTTGGCAGCCCAACCATAGCTTGAATACCATCAAACACCAGTCTTGGGATCATCGGTGATTGATTCACTGGGTCAGCAATGATCTCATTGATCCTAGAGTAAACCAGACAAGCATTCACTCACTCTCTATGAGAACTTTCTTAAAAAAATTCTGTGAGCATATAAATATTGGTATACTGAAATAAAGGCCCTACACAAGTACCTAATAAAAGCATCCCTCCCTCTATCAAGGTTTGAAAAAAAAAGATTTTTATGCAAGTTTTCCAGTCTTTCCAATGGAAACTGAGGGTCAAACTATAAACAAGAAGTAGTACATAGTTCATTAAGGCTCCATGTTCTCATTTGCAGGAAATGATGGCGGGAATAAAAGAAAAGTTATAGTGACTACTAAAATTCCTCTGAACCATGAACACCTTCCTTGCTATGTATTAAAGTCTAGTTTCTATCAGTTTTTAACCTGTCAAGCTCAAACATTTCCTACAAATATGCATTTGTTATAAATGCTATTTTTAAGGTAGCTAATCATATTTTTCCAGAATAATACATGAGTTTGCCATAACATTCATATCACGTTATGTTTCCTCAGCATGGTGACCTCCCATTATACTGAGTAGGTACTTTTCCTCCACAGCCCTAATCTCCATTAGTGTGAAATAAAGTATTATTATTGACAGTGTTCCACAATTCAAGGAAGGTTCATATGGGTATACATAATACACCTCCTGTGCAATCTGCATTGTGCAAGATATTTTTCTTAAACAGGAAATTGGTTTTCAAAATGCCACACAATTTGAGGCAATACTTTCATAAAACTAATCTCAATACCTGCAAATAAAATGAAGCATAAGAAAACACTTCAAAATCTCATGGTTACAAATTATTTAAGACAGTATGTATGAAAGAAAGTAAGTACCTACATATTTAAGGTTACAACGCTAAGAATTGCATTTCAAATTACAGTAATCTGTGTCATTCCTCCACAATCATCTGTCAATCATGAAAGACAAGAAATTCATGAATTTTTGCACTTTCAGTTAAGTATGAGCAGTTATAAAGCATGAGAACCTACTATACACTATAAGTAGGCACACAAATGACCTTTGGACCAATGAGAAGTTAGCCAGAAGCCTAAATCCATTAAATGACATTAACAGATATTTACTTAAAAATTGACAGAAACTACATGTGACCAATTCCATTTCAACTCATGCAGGGCGTGTCAGGTGACCCTCTTCAAACTATGTGAAAAAATTATATTAGTTACTCCTACATGACAGAATAATCATCTCACAAAAAGTTTTGGGAAAAAAAGTTTTTGACCGATTTACAGCATTTTGAAAATCTGCAAAAAAACGCTGCTAATTGTGAAAGGGGTACAGAATGCAATTTTTCAAATCTCTATTCCTCTGAAACTATTTGGACTAGAACCTTTTACTTTTCTTTGTTTTGAAGCTCTTGAAGTGAACCTTGCCCCAAACACCTGAACAATGGTCAATTAATGGTTAAACAGTGAACAAATAATTTGTTGTTAGATGGAAAATTTATATTTTGCTCGAAGTTTGGAAATTTTTTTATAACCAAAGAGGGATTTAATCAGCCAAACAATTGCACCATTCTGTAGCCCTGTTTGATTACTCTCCCCAATGATATTTTCACTGGTGACTTGATACAGCTCATCACGTCGTTGATTGCCATGGCGAAGAGCGTTACACTCAGGACAGACCCCTGGGGAAGTTTTCTTGGGGAAAATTTCGCGACATGCGGTTATCAACGTGGACTGGAAAGGAACATCTGGTTGGAAAATTCTTCATAAAAATGGGTAAAGTTCTCCATTATCTCTTCGTTGGAATTTCAATTCTTAGTGCCCTACACCCCCAACTGAGGTGGGCTTACTGCTCGAGCCAATCATCATTCCTGTATCGATCACGACAGTAATTCTACCTAAAGATTACCTAAAGTAGGTATCTCAAAAAACCCATCCTTAAAAATTCTTAAAGTTTGTTAAAAAAGCTCCTGGTAGCACTCAAGAAGCTAGTTAAACCAGAAAACTGTATATTTGACTTAAATAGTCACAGTGAATTTTTTAAAAATCTGTTTTTTTTAAATTTTGATGTTCCAAGTATCACCCTAGGGTGATACTTGGAACATCAAAATTTAATAAGTAAAACAGCTGTAAATAAGTCCACAGTCATACACTATAGTGTAAGTACACTATAGTTTTATGTATTATAATACTTAAAACTATTGTTACAATCAGTGGAACATGTATTAACATGCTAATAATGCAATATAATTCCACAATGTAGGCACTATTGACTTTGCCGCTGATATTTATAATGAGTAGTTTTTAGCAAAGTGTCAAGGTAAACAGATTTAATCTTTTAAGAATTTGTTTAACGTTAATGAGAATCGTAAATTTTACTCAGCATCAATTTTCAAGGCCTAAAGTCGAAGCATTTATTGTCTACATACCCAGCCACTGCATGACGTCCAATGGACATCCATTTGACATCCTGACATCCAGAAGTCCCTTATGGACATCCATTGGATGTCCATTGGACGTCAGGAAAAGGACATCCCTAAAAGGTCCATGCAGGACATCCTTTGGATGCCAGGAATAGGACATTTTGTGGATGTCAGGAAAAGGACATCCATTGGATGTCAGGAAAAGGACACCCTTTGAATGTCCATCCAATGCCATGAAAATGACATCCTAAAAACGTCCATGCAGTTACATCAATATGCAGGCCAGGAAATGATGTTCAAAGTTTTAGTTGTAAATGAGCATTGAAGGGTAATCTTGATATACACAGGCCTGCTATACGGGACGAAAACTACTCTGTTAAATCAAGAAAGAAATAAGAACGAAAGGTGTTGCTCAATTGTTTCCCCGGCTTGTTTATAAGATTTTTATTGTTGATATTTGTATGTTCACGGTTAGGAGTGTGAAACGTGCTGTTTTAATCGTACTTGCGTTTATTTGCATTATTTGTGCAATATTACTATTTTATATGTTTCGTTGTGGTTTTGGAATCCTACGACGGTGAAGTGCACGGTGGTAAAACAAAATTAGACAGGTAAATAACATGCCTATTTCATTCTTTACCTTGGCGTACTAGGTTTCAAGTTAAATCCCTTCTCATTTCCTCATAACTGTTATCAAATACTTTATATTTTCTTTGGGTTTATATATGTATTTCGCCAGCAATCTTTACCTTCGGGAAAACTTGAAAGGTGTATTTATTGTAGTTTCTATTTCTTTTAGTTTCTGTATCTCTTTTAGTTTCATTGTGATACACTTTGTATTCGCGCAGTTTATGGCTGCCGAGAACAGTTTGAATTAAGAAAACCTCAGTAGCGTTATTATTATGCAGTGCTGCTCGCTTAGAACCAAATGAAGTTCCCAACTTAATTGAACATATAGGTAACTTTTAGTGATGACAATTTTCATGCCTCATGCTAATTTTTTTAACTACGTAATTTTTCTCTATTATGACTGCACTGCATATGGGTTGCATCTGTGGATCCCAAGAAACTGAAATATTTGCCTACATCCTTTTAAAGCCTTAAATTGGACATCCATTGGATGTCCACAAGTGGCAAATTTGGACATCCATAGGACGTCCTTAAATGGACATCCATTGGATGTCCACAAGTGGGACATTTGGGCATGCATAGGATGTCCATTGGACGTCAAATGGATGTCCATGGATGTCAGTAACATCCATGCGGGACATCCAATGGATGTCCAATGGACGTCAGTGCAATGGCTGGGTAGTTACTTTTTTATCTTATTGAATTTGCTTAAGAAATAAGTATGTATTAAGATTCCTTTTCTAAACTTGGTTATTATATATTTCAGTACACTGATGAACAAAGAAACATAATTTACCTACATTACTTCAGTGTGATGCCAGTATTCGTTGAGCAAATCTTGTCCTGGATATTTCTGTGTTTCCTGGTATTTGCTGAATATGTAAAACTATTAAAGCCTACAGGAGTCAGGCCTTCTCCTACAAAAGCACAATCCTGAAGGTTGCTGAACACTCAATTCTTATCACTCCCCTCTAGCTGATGAATTGTACTTGCTGCATCCATGTATGCCTGCATGATACTGTTGCACTTGGAAGTTCAGAGTTTAAGTGGTGAAAAGACTTAATGTCAAACTAAAATCAGTTTTAGTGAAAAATACATTTATAATCAGGTAAGATTTTCAGATTAAACTTCATGCATGTTAACATTAGCATGAGGGTATGTCACAAAAATTCTGAACTTCCAAGTGCAACAGTGTCATGCACGATTCTCAGTTAGTGTATGACTGTGGACTGATTTACAGGGGATTGGAACATCAAAATAAAAAAAAAGGAGTTTTTAAAAATTCACAGTGACTATTTAGGGCAAATATCCAGTTTTCTGGTTTAACTAGCTTCTTGAGTGCTATCAGGAGATTTTTTTAACAAACTTTCAGAATTTTTAAGGATGGGGTTTTTGAGATATCGCTCCTTCAAAATGCAACATTTTTGCATACTTTTGATGGTCAATTTCAGGAACTGTATGCATTAAAAGTGACAGAGAAAATATCATTGGGGAGAGTAATCAAACAGGGCTACAGAATGGTGCAATTGTTTGGCTGATTAAATCCCTCTTTGGTTATAAAAAAATTTCCAAACTTCGAGCAAAATATAAATTTTCCATCGAACAACAAATTATTTGTTCACTGTTTAACCATTAATTGACCATTGTTCAGGTGTTTGGGGCAATGTTCACTTCAAGAGCTTCAAAACAAAGAAAAGGAAAAGGTTCTAGTCCAAATAGTTTCAGAGCAATAGAGATTTGAAAAATTGCATTCTGTACCCCTTTCACAATTAGCAGCGTTTTTTGCCGATTTTCAAAATGCTGTAAATCGGTCAAAAAATTTTTTTCCCAAAACTTTTTGTGAGATGATTATTCTGTCATGTAGGAGTAACTAATATAATTTTTTTCAAGAAAATTGAAGAAAGTCACCTGACAAATATTGGTGGTACCTGCCTGAGTTGAAATGGAATTGATCATATTTCTAATTGCACTAAATTTTTATGTAGAATTGGTTTCTGGAGTAGTTTGGTCGATATATGAGAAAACACCAATTTAGCCGACGTTTCGCCTCTTTATTGCGGCATCATCAGGGCTTTTGGTGACAATTTTTTATAAACAAATTACTTTACTAAATTTAGTAAATTATAAACAATTTACTAAATTTTTAGACTTCCTTAGTATTTTATGATTAAATACATGGCATATAAACTGATGTTACTGTTTAGAGGCTGTTTAAGACATGAGACTACCTTGTCTTGTAGTAAAATGGAGCGGTCTCTGTAGAGGGGATGATTGTACATCTCCGTGCCTGGAGGAAAGACCAGCATGTCAGGGATGTGTTCATCGGCACGGAAGTGATCGCTGGACGGGAAGAGGGGCTTTTCTCCCAGCCGGGCCAACAACCAACCTTCATCTCGGAAGTAGTCTATAGCTTTCTCCATAGTCATGTTAATTGTATTCACACGAACATACCGCGGCAGACTCACTAAAAATTTACAGAAAAAATAAATGAAAAATAGACCATCTCCAACTAAGGTATTATACATCTCCTCAATAAGGATTTCAGAAAGAATGGAATTGAATTATTTTGCTTTTCAATGAATAGTTACAGCAATGCTAATGAATTGACTGAGATATGATGATGACAAATAATAGATAGTAAAGTTGACTAAGAAATCTCTTATGAGTAAGTTGGGCTAATCTGTTTAATTGAATTTACCAGGGAAAATATCATGATGCTCTTCAAAACATAAGGCTCAATAATTAAAATCTCATAGAGTAATTAGCAATATTCACTGGGTTTCTCAGAGTAGTCAAAAAATACAAGTTAAATGAAACATATGTTACAGAGATTAGGTACCACATATTAACTCATGACCAAAACCTTGGAAATTTCTTTACAACCTAGTGGTTCCTACCATTACATTATGCATCTGCAGTATTACAACTATTTCAATTTGAGAACACATAATACTTTATTTATTTTCCCAAGGACTATGATTTTTAAAATGTGCACATAGTTTAGGTGGTAAATTGTTTCCCTATACACTTCCATCCCCTCAAATCATTACTTGATAAGTTTTTATTGATCTATAGGTCAAGACAATAAGGCAAAACATAGATAATGGTCAAATAACAACTCACTGTACATAGAAACATATGTACTTTTAAATAAATACATAAGGGACAAAAAGTCACAGTGTATCAACCATAAAATCATAGATGCTGCAGAAAGACTTTTTTAGCAATAACTTTTCTATTTCTATTTGAATGCTTGGAGGATTCAGCAAGTTTGTTGAAGATTGTGGCAGCTGTGTGATTTGGTTCTTTTCTATTTGCAACTGATGATATATTACAAAGGTGAATGTTCCCCATTCCTCAAGTCTGATGACTGTGCATGGTACAATTTGACTTAAATATAGAACAGTTATTCTTAACCAGTACGGGAGATTTGAAAATATAAATGCAGAGTACTGGAATGTAAAATCTAATATGCACATATTGGTTTTCCAGAAGATCGCATGGAAACATTTGCTATAGCCTTTACTGCATGTATGTATTTGGATGCAAAAGGCTTTTGATGTCATACTTGTATTTCCCAAAAGAATAATTCCATAAGCCAGAATAAGTTTGAATTTTAGAATAATAAATTGATTTCAAGATTTAAAATATGAAGAATTAGGCCAAAGCTTTCTTGTCATGTAGGCATCTGTAGCGATTTTATCCAAAATTATGGTTACATGGGGATATCAATCAAGAGTAGGTATCAATAATGTTTAATCACAAGAGGTTGACAGTGCTGCATTTTTTAATGGTCATCTCATTTACAACTCTAAGCCGTGGACTCATATTAGGTGGATTTATTTTATTATTCTTCTTTCTCATATCCTTCATTATTAGCTCATAGGAGGCCTTCCTGCCATTATTCCCGTTTACTCGTCCCTCAATATAAATAAATATGATCCTAATGTATTCCCCAACATTTTTAACATACATAACATAATTTTGACAACTTTTTCAGCCCCTTCAATAACCTCACAGAATTCTGATCAGTAATTTTACTTTCCCAAATGTGGTGCTATCAAAGGATAAAATGGATCGGCCAAGTGAAAAACAAAGAAGTTCTAAGAAGAGTGGATGAAAAGAGATTCTGAAAACTTTGAGAAGAAGATAGGACTAGTAAATCAGCCACATCTTGAGGCATGATGAAGACAATCATTGAGGGAAAAGTCAACGGGAAGATGGAAAAGGAAGGTCTCCAATGAGCTAGTAGAGAAGGATGTGTGGGAGAAGAATTAAAAATATGAAGAGGTTAGTGAGAAGAGAAATGAGTGAGCTGTGTCAAACCAATCTTAGGATTGGTTTCACACAGCCCTTTCTCACTGATACACCGGGAGAGCACCAGATTATATTCCAATCTAAGGACTGTTGACTCATGATGATCATTTAAAACTTTAAATTAAATGCAAAAAAATACCCGTTAGGGAACTTTTCATTCTGCTGGTGTTATTTGCAAGCTTCTCCAAGTAGAATATTTCAGTCTGTTAACTGATTTTACAATAATTAACCTTAATATATAGGTGACAGTGGGGCAAGTAATTAAGGATGTGAGAGAGTAGAATTACAAAAATATGAAGGGCTAGCTGAAAGGAGAATCAAGTGGAAATCTGCATCAAACTAATCTAAGTACATATTGATAACTGATGACAATGATAGTCATTACACATTTTAACCATTGGTTTACTACATTTTCCAAAATACTGAAATTACATATTTTGTTTTGGCATAAGATCTCTTTGCCTGATTTTTCTCAGTGTCACTGCTGTCATTACCACGGCAATGTATGATTGTGGATGCTGTGGATTTTTCATCATCTGTTCCTCTCTATTTCAGTGGCGAAGCTAAGGTATTCGAAGTGGGTATTCTCGCTCATCGGCCCCTTAATTTGCTGCTTCAGAGACTCAAATATTCCAGTTGACAAAAATCAGTCGACTTAACACGTTGTGTACCGGGCTATTTAAATGGGTTATAAACCTCTGTTCCGGTGGGCTTTTAAAATCTAGTTTTTTTTAAAACATGCATTGCATACGAAGAGAACGCTAGAGGTTTGTTCACTTCTTTACCTCTCGCCCCACTGTTAATTTGAAATAAATTTTCCGGCAACCAACCATGCACAGAGGTCAGCACTTGAGGGGCTAAGTAATTTGCCTTAATGTTTTCCGTTGATCACATAAATTCGGCGGGTTTTCCTTTGGGCAAAGGTGTCAATGACGCGTTCCTTGAAACTTTCGTCGCTCGAGTGGTTATTCAGTAAAGAGTTTTTAACCGCCAGGGTGCTGAAATTGCTTAGGCTGGAGTCCGTCATTGAGTTTCTTAAAAATATGTTCTATGTCTTCAACGTACTCATACTTCTTTCGGACAATACAGTTAATACAGGAAATGTCTGAATAAGTCTTATGATTCCCACAGTTTCTTGATATACCTACTTTATCCAGGCCATTGTCCAAAAAATATTTAAGTAACAAATGTGCAGGCAAGTGTTTATTCTCTTTGGAATGGACATTAATGAGTTCATTTCTTAGCTGTTCACTGTTAAATAATGAGTGTATTTTATTAGGCTACTCAATTTTGCTGAGGGAAATGATGTATTTTATGCAGGAAACTGTTTTTCATCTAGTAATTCTGCAAAATAGAAGTTATTGAAGTCTTCAAAATGAGATTCCATGTGGACAACGAAGGTGTCAATTATTTCAAAAGTGAGCATTCTGAATTAGTGAAATGTGTCTAGTCCACCCTGGTTGTTTTTGTTTTGTCCTTTAGCCGTACGTTGACTTGTTATTTTCCAACCACTAAACGAAGAAAAAATGCACATGCAGCGAAACTGAATACTTTCATACAGAATCAGTCTTTCTTAATTTCCCTCCGTCTCGCCATCTCTTGATCATTCTCCGAGACTCGGAAGGGCGCGAGAACTAGGCACGAGTGTCTAGGCTCTCAGCGCGCAAGAATCACGCAGTTTCAGGTTCAAGCGTCCGGCGGCGAATAAGCGTATGCGCATGCGCCATCCAGCCATTTGGAGTCTACCAGCAGCCAGACTCCCAAGCCTCCAAAACATCCGAACCACTTCAACGCAACGCAATGTGCAGAAATATAGGCTATATTTATTTTTCCTATGCTTTCTCGGCAACATAAAATGCATGACAGAGCTGAAAAAATAGTATATATTTTTCTGTAATCATTTTGGGTATTCTCAGGCTCCCAGACTACCCTTCAGCTTCGCCACTGCTCTATTTTCTCACTGAAGTTAAACTATTTTTTCTCATTGTTCATAGTAGGGAAAGTTATAAAAAAATAACTGTTAAATCTCTGCAAAAAGTAACTAGTTAAAGTTAGAATTTACTTTTCTGAAAAATAACTGATTAAAGTTAGATTAGATTAGTTAACTGATTAGATTAGTTAGATTAGATAAGTTAACTGATCAAAGAAACCCGGGTCGTGAAGAAATTTATAAAGTGAAATTTGCAGAGTTTGTTATTTCCACCATGGTAAAATTTCACAAAGTTACCCCTGAATCAGTTCGTTTTCTGATTAAAGTTAGATAAAAAAAACTTTCATGTTAATACAGTAGAACCTCGATAAGAAGTGTCTCAAGGGAATTAGGGAAACAGTCTTATTATCGAGGTGCTCTTTTTCTTGAGGGTTGTGTTATCAAGGTTATTTTGGCTATCAGTCGTGTTATTGAGGTTAATGGAATCACCAAATCTCTTCATAACGAGTGAATTTTAGAATGACCCATGCTAACACGTTTGGTTTTAAAGTATAATTTATAGTATTGTTATATTGTGTAACAAAGTTTGTAATAGGTTAGTAAATAAAATTCACGTTTAAACAAAAACACAATATAATGTTAGCGCTATGATACAGTAATAAAATTGCAGTACTTTGTCATAGTTGAATGATTATCAAAAATCTAAAAGATATGATGGAAACAGCAATAAACAGAAATACGAATTCTTGGTCCCACATGGAGATGAAGGATTCCCGCTTTTAAAGAGTGTCACAATTAGTCATTATGTTCAGAATTTAACTTCATACACGCCAAGGAAATCAGCTTATTTTCGTCTAAATTTGCATTTTTCTGAGGTCAACAGAAGTATCAGAAAAGCAATGAGTGAAAAATTACTCAACTTATTTACTAGATCAATCCTTATTCTCGAAGTTTGAGCAGAAAACTTTTATTTAAATAGTGAAGCAGAGTCTTCAAGTCAAGATGTGTAGATGTCTGCAGAATTGTTTTTGGCAGTGGTATCCGACAGCCTTAAAGTTTGACCCATTCATGTATAGAGTCGCGTTATCGAGGTTGACTTCTCAAAACGACTTGTTATAGAGGTTTTGAGTTACGCTGTGATTTGGAAAAACCATGTTATTGAGGTTGTTTGTATAATAATAGTCATGTTATATAGGTTAATTTAACATGTGTTATGGCAATCTCAAGGGGATTTGAAAATTGCACTTGTAATTGAGGTTGTCGTGTTATTGAGGGTCATATAAGCGAGGTTCTACTGTAGTTAATTTTTCAGTTACTTTGGCAAATTGGATGCTGTGGTAATGCTGAGGCCTAGATGGTTTTTTGCTTTGGAAAACAAAGAAAACACTGAAAACTGACAATGTGGTTTTCTCCATCTGTATAATTTGTTCAGAAATATTTGAAATACCGGGCCACAACAGAAGGCATTTCAAAAGTAAAAACTGATATAATATTTAATTGACTAAATGAAAATAACTAATATGAAATTTATCCTCTCATAGTTGGAGATGAAGGTCCGCTCTTCGAAAAAGGTGTACATTTGCTCTTCGTAGTTGGTGGAGGTCAGCTCTTTGTAGAAGGAAGCAGTTCAGGGATTGGCCTCAAATGCAACAGTCACATTTAAACATTTCATGGGTGTTTTCAAGTCTGTTTCCACACTAATAGGCACTTCAGACTGGGAGGAAAGGTACAAAGATGGGAATGGAAGGGAAAGGATCAATAAATTATGCTCCCCATCTCAACATTGCTAAGAATGCTCTCTATTTTATACTCTTCCTCCATTGGCAAGTATTTGATAACCAAACCCCCCTCCTGGGACCAGTTAAATTGTCTCTACACATGATACTTTCTATTCAAACATTGTTTTAATTTGTGGTTCAGTCTATTCTGTTTATTCCCTCCTCTCCTCACATTTCTGACTTCTGGCTTGAAAAACATTGACGTGAGGTTGCTATTTAACATACAAGAGGGTTCCACACCATGCCAAAATATCAGCGTTTGTGTCTCTTGCTTTCCAGCCAATAGGCTGTATAACAGGTGTTTCCAGCGGCATAGTTTCTGTAGGAGAAAATTGTTAGCAGGTGGTAATGGAATTAGGAAACAGGGATGTGGTCAGGGAGGAGGGCACGTTGAGTGGTCTTATGACAATGGAGTAATCCCAAAGATGACTTAACATTTCATTTTCAGCCTGCGGAAGGCTATCCTGGAAAACTGGAAGTAATGTTTTCAGTGCCAATGTGTAAAAGGGCGTTCATTTTGATGGCCTTTCTCTTGTCGCTGTTACAGAGATACCATGGATCTCCTATGATTTTCATATGGTTTTGTTCTCACAGGATTGCAAATGGTTAAAGTGAATCTTGGCTACATGCAGCCAGACCGGGAAAGTATAACACAAAATTGGTTGCATCATACTGTTGTAAAGATGGATTTTGGTAAAAAGAGAAAGGCAGGATTTTGCTTGAAGTAAGGGATGAAGGGCAATGCTCCAGTTCAACATTTGCAAAAATTTAACTGAAGTTTGTTTTGCATCAGATAATGTATAATTTTAACGATTAAAAGTTAACTCTTCTAAAAAATAATGGTTAAGTTAATTAGTGAACAACATTTTTAATGAATAATTTTAATTGTTAATCCCAACTATGGACCAACAATGCTTTGATTTTTTTCAGACCTCAAGCCAGATAATAACCCTCAGATTCCTCATCATATTATTCATATCATGTTCATCATTGGAATGACAGCCACATTGTTGACAAAAGGGATACAAACTCTTGGTACATATTGTAACCAATGTTTCTAATCAGTGAATTTGGCTGATATGTAACCACTTCCATCTAATGGATGGATGACACGTAACCATAAACGGTAGAAATCCAGTATCTCATATTATTTGATAAGGGATGAAAAAATGACTGTATGAGAGGCCACGGTGTCCCTGAAAGATACAGCTTAAATTATTCTGAACATCTTTGTAAAAAGCGATTGTGTGGTCCAGGCTGAAGACCTAACCTTCACGCACACTGAGATTTTGACTGACTTTTCCTTTCATTGTATATTTACATCATCAATGAATTGTGCCTCAATTTGGTTCTTATGTTTGCCATCAGAGGTATTTTTTCTTTGATGGACAAAACAGCCTCACAAAAAAGACTTTTTCACTTCAAATGTGTAAGGTTGACTTCCCTTACTCCTTCGGTCAGAGTCATGACTGAATACCCAAGGAGGAAGGAAAGTCAACGTGACATCACTTTGACCTCAGAATGACCCAGGAAAAGTCACTATTCAGTCATGACTCTGACCGAAGGAGTAAGGGAAGTCAACATGACATCACTTGAACCTCAAAATGACACACGAGAAGAGGGTCATTTTGAGGTCCATAAGGGGGGACAGTTCCTTTCCCTGGGCCAGCTCTACAGAGGATTATTAATTTTGGGGAGTCCAAAGGCTTCACCAGAGATTTGAACCTGGGTCCCTTCGGCCAATAGCTGGTGGCTACATCTATTAGGCCACTCAGTGGGATAGCCAGCTTTTAGGTCTAAATTTACAAGGCGATGCCTCCTAAAATTCCCCCCTCCTGCCTCCCCCCCTCCCCATCGGCCCCTCAAGACCCAAAACCTGACTACTCCACTAGCCCTGGGCGATATATCGTGAAATATCGCGATATTTAATTATATCGGGAATCCTATATTGAGTTTTGAACATTATAGATAAATGGTTGTTCGATAAATCGGGACCGATAGACTATCGGAACTGATAAAATATTACGATACATATATCATAAGATATTTCAACAGAGAGAAACAATCTAAATACAGGAATTATGGTATGAATGTTCATTAGTAGAACAATCAGTTTTGGTCACAAATAGTCAAAGTGAGGTCAAAATGATGGCTAGTCATTTAAGGTCAAGATGACATCATTAGGAGTCACGAAGGATGTCATTTCAAGGGACCATTTTGATGTCACCGTGACTACCTAGCTGTGACTTGAAAATGACATGATCCTGATGTCATAATGACTTTTCATTCCTCCTTGGGTAGTGACTTTTCCTGGGTCATTCTGAGGTAAAAGTGATGTCATGTTGACTTTCCTTCCTCCTTGGGTAGCAGATGGGGATTTAGAATGGACATATTAGACCAAGGAGAGAAGCAATGTTGTCTATTATCATCTTTGATTTTTCATGTATATGTGGACAATATGGTTTAAGAGGCATAAGAAAGTATGCAAGTGAGAAATGTAGTAAGTGAACTAATTACCTTTAATGTTTGCCAATGATCAAGCATTAGTTGCTCAATCAAAAAAGGAAATTTAGTAACGATTATTACTTTTACGTGTACTATGTAAAAGGTATGAGATTACTATCAATCAAAGGAAGACAAAAGCGTTAGTGTATGCAATTTCCATTCTTAAAGAATTTAATTTGTTATCTCTTGTTGTTTAAATTTGATTTCTCTTACACTATTTTCATAATGCTTTTGTTTCTTTTTTTTTTCATGATGTAACTGTGGTAACGGGTATAAAGGTTGTAGTTAGACCATTGAGTGCAATGGAATACACATTTAAGTTGAATCTTAGTTAATTTATTCCCATCCATGACCTTAACTACAACAAAAAGCAATGACTTTCATTCGTTCAAAGTACGGAAAGGCTAAAAAAAATAATAAAGAATGTCAGGCATAAATTAATACAAGTGAAATACTTCTGTTATTTTTGGAGCACCTAAGATAAAAAAAGGTTCAGTAGTATGCAGATAAAGTAAACAATTGAGCTGGCAATTAAATCCCCCACTGCTAATATGAAATGAAGAAAAGATCAATCGAAACTTACATCAAAAGTCTTGAACTGGGATTGCCAGGTTAAGAAACTAGCTAGTCTTCAGGGATAGAGGATGAGCACAGATTGGAGGCCTTTGAGAAGTGGGAGTGAATATGAGTGATGATTTGAATGAAAAGCAATGTGGAAAAGGGAGTGCTAAATATAGCTGGAGAGGTTAAAGATATAAATCATAGAATAGAAATAGATACCAGACGTTTAGAGAGGTAACAGAATGCTGAAGGTGGTGATAAAGGGAAGAACATTAGGTAGAGGTAAAGTAAAAGGTGGGAGGAAAATAACTGGAAAACTGAATGGCATTAAGTATGGAGAGTTAAAGATATACAAATGTAGGCAATGTGACATGGATATGATGAAAGGTAAGATGGATGAGTGATGAATTTGAGGGGATGCACTAATCCACAAATCTATGCAGTATTTATTAGATATAGGCTACTATTCTGAATAATTTAGTGACTGTAAAATAATACAATGAGCTAAAGTAACAATGCACTATTGGCTAATGACCAACCATGGTTGTAGTTTATTGCTGTCCATTGGGATGATTCCAACAGTGAGACATAAGATAACTGCGCATGGTAAGGGTACTATGTACTGATGTTTGGGATCCCATCTGTGCATCAGTAGTGCCATCTGTTGCCGGCGGAGCGAACTTTGTTTTGTCAATTGAGCAACCTAATGTAAATATGTTGTTTAAGGCCGCTTTACATATACAATTTTGTGTACAATTTCTTGGACAAACACTTGTATAAACTGAACGAAATTGTATGTTTGTCTGAATGGAATTAGAACAGATTCTATTTTCCATTCCGTCATTTTCACAAATGTTCACACAATTTGCCGCTTTACATGGCATAATTTCCTCATACAATCATTTGTACAAGAAATTGTATTGTGTAAAGTGGCCTTTAGAATAACTGTTCTCTCTTGAAAGGTTTTCAAGTTTGACCTACAAATTAAAGGATCCAACAGCCGGGATAGCTTTCGATAAATCTGCATTTAATTAAAACAACAGGAGTTACTATTTAGGCTTATATCATGGTTGCTAAATCAATTGGAGTTGCAGCCCTGATACATTATTTAATTTCAATTTGCATCGGTTACTCTGCAAGAACCAAGATACAATATTACAAAATTATGACAGTGGCATATTCATTACAATTGCAATAAAAAAGGTAGACCAGAAGATACTGGTATTTTCAGGTGAATAGTCTCTCAATAAACCTCTTTATTTCCCAAATAATGCTTTAAAAAAAATCTCTGCAGATATTTTAAATACTTGCTGAGAGGCAACACAAATACAAATTATTATGCTCCAACTGTACATACATGCACAAATTTGAAATTGAACCTGAAAAAGAAGGAGAACCTATGGAAGACTGTAACTGAATTATGATAATTTGGGCCTTGAATTATCACAACCATCAATAATTAAGTAATATGCAATCAAGATGTGTAAAAATGGCAAACTACAAGCCCTTACCACCAGCTTATGTCTACTAGAAAGTACACGAACAATTGGCCGAACAAAACACAAAAATCAACTTGTACCATCATGCATACTTTATGCAGTTTTTCTATTCAGTTCACTTTTATATTTTTAGTGGATGACTTTTCTTCCTCTTTAAAAGCCTTAACAGCATAGGAAGCAATGATTAAGTTCACCACAATAACAGCTGCTGCAACTGAGAAAACTGTGTTGGCAAAATCCTGCACGCCAAAATGATGCAATAACACATAGTGAACCCCATAAAAAGCGACAATCGGTAAAGTGAACATTGCCGCACTGTACAAGAATAGTGAACAGAGTGCACTGGCAATTTCAGCATTGGATTGAGTGCTTATATTCGCCTCTGGTTGACTACTACGTTGGAAGGTCTCAGATGATGGCACGTTTTCCATATTGAGCCAGCGGCTTTTGATTAACCTCGCATGCAAACCTCAAGATTTCTGCAAACGTGAACCTGAAAGTAAAGAATTTTATATTAAGTTACCTTTATCACCGTCCTTCAATTGATTTCCTGCGTCAACGACCCCTTCGTTGCCAATTTTATATGACGACTGGTAAGAAAGGACGGCTTTCACTGGCTTGCTTTCTCCAGAAAGTCGCTTTTTTCCCCAAGTTAACTCAGTAATGAGCACGCGCGCCAACCAGGGATCTAGCCCCTTTTCCTTCTCAAGAATCTTCGAACTCTCAAGTATGGTATCGAGATCCTTCTCATGTTGAAGAGTTTGGACCACTAACGCGTAAAGTGCCTTGATATTCTGAAAATAAAATTAACTGAACGATAATGATAACTGTAAAACGAAACCAAATGTAACTCAACTCTATATAAGAACGCCGGTCTATTTTTCATCAATTTTAACGATTAATGCATAGACAAAAAACTTGCAAACAAAGTAAAACCAAGTGACAACAAAAAGGACGTACCGGATGTTTACCATTATATACTAGCTCTTTGAGACTCCCTCCCTCTTCTCTGACAAGTTTGGCTATCTTGCATGCTGTTTTAAATAACCTAGGTACTTTGATAGAGTGTCGCGGTGAGTCAGTCATATCCTTTACAACACACACGAATTATTCCTGAATGGTACACACTGTTTGCTATCGATAACTGAAACAAAATATGCCACTACTAGAGGAGGATTAATGAGATTCTGGAGATGTGGATGAACGAGCAGTGAGCATTTACTTTCCTTACACCCATTACTTAGTAAACTAGATCTAAAATTACTGCCATGAGTGGGAAAAATTAGCTCACCACAGACACGTCGATGTATTATCCTTGATGAATAGAAATTAACAAGCTGTCCATAATCTTAATCAGTTTCGGAACAGTTGGCCACATAAAATAATATCTTTGCAATGCTACGAGTGGTGAATAAATCCCATACACTACCCTGAATTAACCGCGTAAAGTTGAGATCTGTTTCTTATCTTCGAAATAGCCACCCTTCGCAGTAACTACAAGTCCGAATCAATTACCACTACCATGAATATGACCACTACTCCACATAACAACATACACCACAATTTCCTCCGCGCCGAAAATATCGTTATTCTTTCCTTTTTTATATTTCACAGGTTTCACAGGTGGCGCCCGTGGCCACACACACATGGCGCGCATGTTTTAATGTTTGAACTAGGAAATTAAGTTTTTAGGAACCCAATAGGCCGGAAGAGAAACTTAATGTCGTTCACTTCCTTATTTCCAAGGAAATCAATGGCATTTTCCTATTTTAGCATAACAAACGTACCAATTATTTTTCAGTAAGTTCAACAGCAACTTCATTAGTTCATAGCCATTTAAATGGGAAGTGTCTCTGCACAAGTGTTCTACTGACTATCAAGATTTGCCTGAGTTCTTATGTACCACGTAAGACTGTTATTGCAGGAAATGAGAAAAGTGTATGCCTATCCCCTCGGGTATATATTACTTACTTTAACATTTGCAGAATCTGTGCATTTAAATTGATTTATTAGTTAAAATGTAAGGATGCCTAGTGATTGATGAATAAAGCCATGAGTGATTAAGGATTTTCAAACAAATCACCATGGAAGCTCAGTCTATACTAGTAGACTTTTTAGCTTAGACTTAACTAAATTAAAAAAAGCTTTTGAAACTGCTACTTTTGATCAAAAGCATTCTGTAAATGTGAGCTTAAGGGTGACACTTTTCTAAAATATGTCCTGCAAAAACGGTGTACATTACCCATTTCATTCTAACTTTGTTACGTAGAGGAAGGATGACTCTTTATAATGACAATATAGTTTCACTGCTGGAAGACCAAATTATTTTATGAGGTAGGTACAGGACTTTGACAGTTTTAAATGTGAATATCGATGCTTTTCACGCCACATTTTGCTGTTCCTGAGACCACTGCTAGAGAATTTACCATTGGGAATAGTATCAGAAAAGTCAATCACCCAGTTATTCTTGTAAATTTGTAATCAATTTCAAGTCCCGATTACATTTTTAAAAGTACCTAACTATACCCTGGTGAAATGCCAGTGACTTCTCAGGGTCTCATACAGTAACGTTCCTAGTGAAATGAGACGTCCCTGTGTCTGTCTGCGCGGTGTCGACTTTCTCTGTAATTTTCCCAGTGAACAAATGTTTATGGAACAAAGTAGAAAAATCAACAAAGTAATACTTAAAATTCATGGGAAAGACATTAAACATTCGTAATCTCTCATTCAAAGCCCTTAACAAAATTACTGAGCATTTTACCAATGAATCAGCTGGCTATTGAAAGTCACTGTAGGTATCCAGGGATTCTTGGGCTGCTATTCAGAATGATTTAGCGACTCCACTATAAGCCAAAATAGTGACTTTTTTTTCCAATAAAACATCGTTATTCAGGCTTACATTAGTGAATGCAGAATAGCAGCCTTGGGACCTACCCAGTGAGTTAGGTGTATAGATATTACTGCACTGGGACTATCACTGGATGCATAATGATTTTCCCAGTGACCTAATTTAACAGATGATGCATTTGCCAAAAATCTCAAATTCATCATCATCGGTCAACAATCCTAGGATTGGTTTGACAGATCCTTCCACTTGATTCTTCTATCGGCCAACCTCTTTATATTGATGTAGTTCCTCTCTTTTACATCCTTCACAACTTGCTCCATACACCTCATACGAGGCCTGCCTTTTCCATTCTTCATGTTCATTTTTCCCTCAACGATTGTCTTCATCAGGCCATCGTGTCTTAATATGTGGCCTATTACATTGTCCTGTCTTTTTTTTAAGGTTTATAGTAGACATCTCTTCTCTCCCACTATTCTTCCTTTGTCACTCGATCAATCCATTTTATCTTCATCATTCTTCGGCAGCACCACATTTCAAATGCTTCCAGCCTGGACTTCTCTGCTGCTGTTATTGTCCGTGCTTCGCTGCCAAAAAGTAGAATGCTCCAGATGTATGTTCTAATGAAATGTTTCCTCACTTGCATTTGCAGCTGTAAGCAAATCTTTTTTTGGTAATATGACCTTTTAGATTGGGCAATTCCTCTTTTATTTTGTCCATCGCTGGTTACTCGACTTCCCAGGTAACTGAACTCTTCCACCTCCTCGATTTTTTGTTTTCCTAGTTTAACATTGGTCCTGGCTTCCTTTTTTTTACTGCCTACCAATAAGTATCTTTCTATTGATATTCAGATGATATCTGGTCATTGTTTCTTTTCATATTTCCTAGTGTCGTATTTAATCTAGATCTGGGCAGTTTCCAGGTATATCTTCTCCGTTGGTGGTTTTTAAACAATGCATTTTCCACCACCAACTTGTGTTGTGTGCAGGATTCTATAAGCCTTTCTCCTCTCTCATTTTGATTTCAAGCCATATTTTCCTGTTATTCTCCCATCTTTACCAACGACAGAATTCCAATCTCCTAAAATAATTAAGTTTTCTTCTCTTTTTACGTGCTTTATTACTTTCGTAATATCCTCATAGACGTCTTCCACTTCTTCATCTTCGTAGTCCGACGTAGGCATGTAAACTTGTACCACAGTGGTATCTGTAGGCTTGGTCTCAATATTCACCATTATAATCCTCTCACTGTACTGCAGGAAGCTCTTCACATGCAGCCCTGCACTCTTTCTGAGCATTATGCCTACTCCAGCATTACCATTCAGTGATCCAGTGAATAATTCTATAACTTCCACTCCAGAAGTCTCCTTCTTCAGGCCATCTCATTTCACTGATTCCTAATATGTCGAGGTCCGTTCTATGCATTTCCACCTTAAGGTTCTCCAATCTCCCACGGGTCCGAAGTGATCGTACACTCCATGTTCCTACCCTAAAATGACTATCACACTTGACTGATGGACTCCCTTGGGTAGTCCCCGCCCGGAGATCCAAATGGGGGACTATTTTAACTTTGAAATATTTTACTCGAGAGGGTGCCATCACATCTTGATAATAAAGGAAAGAGTGGAATAGCTGCGACTCCTCGGGATAGGAATGTGGTGGTTTCCCCTTGCCTTCAACATCGCAGTACTACAGCCGTTAAAGTAAATGTTACCACGCCTGTAGTGAAATGAGTATCACTCGACCAACCACTGTGGTCTCCACCTTCACTCATATGAAGAAGAGCTGCTGCCCTCTCCTCCGGGTGCTAGGAAACATAATTGTTGGCAGCCTCCCATCTCCAAGTCACGGCTTCTTCACAGGTTTCTGTATCATTTAAAGGCCTATCTTACCAAATGATAGACCAATACCACCTTGGAGTGCCGCTGCTTTTTGTCCACGACTGCTTATTCGACGAGTTAACTCGCAGCTAACCTCTATATCTAGATAAATTCAACAGATCTAGATGTCGACCCACCATCCGCATCCCAGTGGCTTTAAGCTCAGTCCCCAGAATCTCAATTTAATACTTGGTAAATGTAGAAAAGAGTCACCCTTAAGCTCACATTTACTAAAGGAAACACTATAGTGTTTCAAAAACCATCCATATTTTAACATGGGAAATTTATTAAACAATAGTAATACCTTTAAGCCTGTTTGATATGGTTCAATTTGTTGGCCATTATGAATTAGCACAATCATTGGGGACAACATTGGCTGAAAATTGTAGATTTTTTCCACATGACACCACCAATATTGGTCATAACAACTGGCTCAAATATATACTGCATGAGTTCCCCACATCATATTGAAACAGGACATGTAAGACGCTGGTTTATTGAATACGTGATAGAAGATGGAAATATGTATAAGTATTATTTATTATTGAAAGCATTTGAGTTGTCTATAAAAGAAATTTTAAGTTAAAACTGACCAGAAATGAATGAAAAAGAAGCAGCATTAATATGGGTTGGTCACTATAAAGATATGGTGAAACTAACCTCTGATTGGAGACTGGCCAGCAGAAAATAGAATGTGTTCTATAATGTAGAGATACTATAATATATACCATAGGGAGATTATGGGATTGGAATTTGGTGTCAAGTGGCACACAATCCTATTTCCAATGTATTGGCCAAAAAATTGTACCATGTCAATAGGGCTGTTTGGCAGCATTACTTTGGGTATGCCTTTAGAAAATCTTATGTCACAAATTCCAAAATGAGACCATGAATGACTATCAACTAAGAGATATCAGGACTCGATTCTAAAATTACAACACATGTCTATAAGCATAGAAACTGATGACATATACCAAAATAATTGGTATAAAAATGGCGGTTTTAACAAAGGATAACAGGGTAAATGGGCATTAGATGAACGCTCTTATGCACCTTGAAAATTGGTTCAGAATGAGAATATAATTGGGTCACAAATAAACAATCACATTAAATGTTAGATGATATCATTTGAGATGTAAGAGTCATTCGTGTATTGATAGTCATAATTGCATGTTTGAATATTTAGTCCCCCACCATAATCATGTGATTGACATTTGACTGGTATTTAACAGATCACCTATATTTTTACAATTTCAAAAAATCAAAATTCAGGGAACTTAAGATTTGCACTTTCTGATACTACCATCTCATTAAAACTCTAGCCATTGCTTTCGCGGCTCTTTTTGGATAGGCATTGATTTAAGAGCGACAAATAGAATTAGGTACCCTGGAAGCATCATCATAATTAAGAAATGGATAATTTTTAATAGTGTATCCTCTTCTGATTGTCATTGAAACTTACCTCAAACAGTTTTCTCAAAAAAAATAGTCACGCTTTAAATAGCAGCAGACCAATCAAGAGTTTTGATAGCTAACTCCAAGAAAATTTACAATGAGATTGAAGTAGACAGTTTTGCCTATGTCTACCAGTTATAATTTTCCACGTGGCACATAATATTGATGCAAATTTTAGTTGATCCAATGAGATACTTCATTATTCCAAGTTTCAACAGGAGAATCTGGTGACTGGTAAGGTCTTGGAAGAATACATTATTAAGCCTAACATTTCCATTTCATTATCCAGGTTTGAGAATATTAGATAGATGTATGATATTTGGCTTCTATTGTGGATTTTCTGCAATCATGAACAATGTGAATAACACAAACAGTATACTTATTTAATACACATTCAAAGCAATACACATTCTCTGTGAGGGAGATAAAATTTACCTTAGGAAGGAACTTTATGGGGACCATAATTTATAAGACATATTTGAAAAAGCCTACAAGTACTACGTCAATTGATGTCAAACCTGTGAGCAACTTCAATTCGCATATAGCTTATGGCAAAAACAATGTTAATTTGTATCATTTATTGCTGCTGATACTTTACTAAGTACCTACTCGATTTTACCTCCATTTGCTCAGGTAACATCTATGAACTACTGTCACTAGTTTCCATGCCCAGTAGGGCATTATAATCAGAAGGTAGGCGAAAACAATTTTCCAGGAGAATAACTTCCTTCGACCCAAGAGAAAATTTAGAATCCTTCCAAGGTAAAAATCCAGAAGCCTTCAGCTTTTTAGAATCACCTTTACTGAAAGAGAATTTCGATGGATATCCAATGATATTGGAAAAGATGGCAATATACTGATCACCATCAGGGTTGTGGTATAACCTAAGGGGTAACTGTGACAACACTGATTGCAATGCTACAACTAACATTAACATTGCTGAGAAATAAACTAAAAAGTCAGTGTCTCCAACCATTACGCCATCAGGTGGATACGTGTGTTTAGGCATAGTTTCGACATCCATTGGCTCTCTAGGCCATAAGTAATACACTTTTTTCATGGCTACACCAAGCAAACATATTATGCTAAAGCCAGCAGATATTCTTCCGATTACAACATAGTTCTGTAAATTTGCGTTATACACAAGTCGGAAATCCTCTGGAACTTGATCTTTAAGTTTAAGTGATTGTTCCCTCTTACACGACGTTCGTGACGGATAAGATATTTTAGCAGCTAAACATTTCACGGGCAGTTTTTTCTTCACACAAAACAAATGCGAGGTAGGACCTCTGTTTCCATGAAAACACCACGAGCTGCCCGAAAATGATACTTCGGTCAATGCACACTCAAGAAGGGGTAGTTTCCTCTTCTTCACGTAGTGGGTCGCGAAACGACCCAATCTGCCATTTAAGGCTAGCATGACGACCGAACCTGAAAAGAAACTGAACGATTTTCTTTGAGCTGAAATTCTACTTTTACTTAAAAACCGTGTAAGTACTTGGAGAAGAAGAAATCGGGTAAACCAGAAGAGAGAAAAAGGGGTAAACTATACGCACTACACGAGCCCGTGCGCCAGGGACTGACTGCCACTTCATTCGAAAATATTAATCCAGGGACTCTATATAGTATCCATTTATATACTCCTTTGTTAACACATTCATGATTGTATCCATAAGACGGATACTACAGGAATATATACTCCGTTTACCATAAGACTCCTGATCTGTGATTCGGATTGGAGTTATTGATATTCTGTTTTGCGGTTTTGCCCGTTTCGCCAAGTTAACAAAACACAAACGGAAAAAGAACTATGGCGGCGGGGCGGAAACGGCGGAAACTAGGGAAGACGAATAACGATATTCTACAAGAACAAATGGATGCTGTCAAAAATGAACAAAATGGATACATAACAGTCGGCTGTAGATTGATGAAGGTATGAGAATGAGTGACTTATAATTTTAAAATAGTGGAAACATGAAGAATGTGCTGGAGTTCTGAATATATTTGTAAACTACTTTTACCAGCAACTTGTTCAGTGCTGCCAACGGAGGGCAGCACTTCACGATGGTTGTGGAAACGCATCGACACGCTGGACTCATTCCCCATGAGGTAAAGTTGGTTGGCAACCTTGGGAGAGCTGGTAGAGCTTGCCGGCCCCGAACAGCCCCGAATGGCTGGGTTTTTCATTAGTAATGTTAATTAACGACGCGCAATTCTCACGATTCAGCCCGTCTGGCCTTATCTGCTTAATATGGTGAGCGAGGCAGGATTTCCGTTTCTTCGTTTTGTTTAAATTTCCCCCGATTTTGAAAGCTTCGAATTTGGACGCACTGATTCCATCGGAATGTATTAATTACCCGATAAATATTAGGGAAACAGTACTGAAGTTGTTCAATAGCAGTTTGTGATGTTCCTAAGTCAGAGATCTGCTTGCCGTATTATCAGCACTTTCTGTCAGAGATATCCGGCAGGTGGGATTATTATGTCTTTTGGTGATAGTGATTGCAGTTTAAGTCGTAACCTAAAGGTTACACAACTCCAATTACATATTTATTTAGGTAGAATTTTGGTACTGAAACTTTTCTGAAGTGGATATTAATTGGATTTTCAATGTGAATATTCCTAGTCAGTTACTGCTCAGCGGCTGCCGTCTCTCAGGAATCTAAATGGGATGTTGTCGGTGCTATTGTCGTGGAGAGAAAGCCAGTAATTACGAAGGAATTGGAAGATGTAGAGAAAAAGTTTTCTTCTCTTCTGCAGCAGTTGGAGTATGAGAAGAGTTTGAAGTCTGACCATGAAATTGCCGATGAGCTGGAAAAGTAAGATAATTTGTGAAATAAATATTCCCACACATAAATCATATCATATTTCATGAGGTATCTAGATTTTGTATTCATAGGCAGCTAATAATCATTATTCATCCATGCCAGGGTAGTACTTATGAGGATATCTTTAGCATTATTGATAAATGTTGGCACATTATTTAGGAAAGGCGGATGTGATTGTTGAGGCATATATGTTTCTCCATAGTTTATTTGATATTCGATGTCTCTTTAAAGAGAGAGTTTTTTAGGTCCCTTATGTTGCCCCCGTTTCCCCTTTTAGTTACATAACAACCACAAAAAACAACGAACTTCGGCGGCGAAAATCGGCGTCGCAGCGCCATCTCTGGATCAAACCATCAACTATAAAATTGAACTTGATATTAACTTTACTTTATAACTTCAACACTTTCCCTTGTTAATTAAAGTTGCATTTGACAACACAAAGTAAACAAGAAGTACTAAAAGAGATGTAGTTACTGTCGAAGCTAACAAAAGCACACCAGTAATTGTTCAATGTCCTTTCTATTTCACATCAGTCCTAATTTTACAGACAAAATCTTCGGATGTTTCTTTGGCAATGGCTTCATCATCATATCAGCCACTTGATGTTCTGTGAAGTTCTGTTGAACTTCAAGCTTGGCTTCTGTCACTTTCTCTCCGATGAAAAAATGCTTAATTGAAATGTGTTTTGTCCTGCCATGAAACTCTGGGTTCGTAGCCAGTCTCACCACTGCTGAGTTATTGACTTGAATGAGTGGAACATGTTTAAGCCGTATTATCTCTCTGAACAGTGTGCTGAACCAAATTGCCTCTTTGGCCCCTTCGTTTGCTGTGATGATCTCTGCTTCAGTTGTCGAAGTTGCTACGACAGCTTTTCTTTGGCTCATCCATGAAATCGCCCCTCCTGCATACCTAACGATGACTCCAGAGGTCAAACGATCCGTCAATGTGCATCCTCCAAAATCTGCATCGCTGTAGACATCCAGAAAACCCTCTTCAACATTGCTTTGATAGACTATCCCCAGATCCAATGTCCCTGCTACATATGCATCTGAAGAGACTTGACTCGTACCACATCTTCTTGAGTTGTATTTTCGAGTTTCCTCGAACTGAATCCGAGACTGTAAGCCAGGTCTGGTCTTGTGCCAAGCATCAAATATATCAGAGCTCTAACGGCCTGTAGGGAAACCTTGGTGCCTTGTCATCTTTCTCTGGTGTGGAAATTTCTGCCTTGTTTTGCAACGATTTCACGAACTCTATCTTCAACTCTTCAATGAAAACTTCCATCTCTTTTAGATCAGTTGCTGCCATCAAGCCATCATCTACGTAGATCACAAGTGTGAGCTTCCTACCATTACTCTCTTGAATGTATAAACATGGATCAGCATAGCTGGCCTTGAACTCATGTTGTTGCAGGAATGCTTCAAGTCATTGATTCCAGTATCTAGGTGCTTGCTTAAGTCAGTAGAGACTTCTCTTCAGCTGACAAAACTTGCTGGTTACGTCTTCGTATCCTTGTGGCTGCTTCATGAAAACTGTTTCTTCAAGCTCTCTGTACAGAAATGCTGTCGACACATTGAATTGAGTCAGGTGCATCTTCTTTCTTGCTGCAATGCTGAGAATTGAGCGGATCGTTCCCATCTTCGCCACCGGACTGAAGGTCTTGCTGTAATCTTTGTTGTGACGCTGACTGAACCCCTTAACAACCAATCTCCCCTTCTACTTGTTGGTGCTGTCGTCTGGATTTTTCTTTAGTCGAAAGACCCATTTACATGGAATTATCTTTGCACCTGGTGGGAGCTCTGTCAAAATCCAGGTTTGATTCTCTTTCAATGAAGCAATTTCATGATTCCACTCAACTGAATCCTCGCTTCTCAACGCATCTTCTAAGGTCTCAGGATCCTCCATCACTTGATTCAAGAACTCCTCCACTCTCATTGCATAATCTTCAAGATGTTTTGGTCTCTTCAAGGTTGATTGATTTCTCAGAATTCTTCCAGATGGGTGCTTTCTTCCTCATCTGTATCTGCAGA
Source organism: Platycnemis pennipes (assembly GCA_933228895.1). Classification (NCBI taxonomy): domain Eukaryota; kingdom Metazoa; phylum Arthropoda; class Insecta; order Odonata; family Platycnemididae; genus Platycnemis; species Platycnemis pennipes. The sequence continues at coordinate 130,615,001 of OW121851.1, read as the reverse complement.
GTTTTCTTCCTTATCTGTATGTGACTCACCTTCACCAAGTGATTTTACATCACTAATTGATGATTCTTTTTCGATCTCATTCTGTTGCTCTTCTTTCTTCTTCTTTTCGTCAAATTCATCTCTATGCTCGATATCTGTGAATGGTAGCTCGACTTTTGTCTTCACATTCTTTAATTCTCTCTTGAGCATCTCTCTCACATGTTGCTTGCCTTGGTGTCCCCTTCTCTTGTGATACAACTGCAGTGTTGAATTTTCTGCTTCAACAATGTTGACCCTTTCATTTTTTTTGTCAGGAATAGCTGGCTCAATTGCTGCCTTGTACAGGGTTCTTCCTTTCTCGCAACTTCCACACAGTACTACGTTTTCATCGACTTCCAGCCAGCACTTTGTTGTCGTGGAATTTGCTATTTTCATTCATATCTTGGGCAGCTGAAACAGAAATCAGGTTTCTTGGAATATTTGTAACGTACCAAGTGTATGTCAGAGTCATCTTCAAGGTCTTTTCTTCAGTGAATGATAAAATTTCAATGGTGCCTTTCCCGATTGCCTTGAGAACTTCTTTTTCAGCGGCCTTGCTGACGTAGGGACTTTGAAACTCGACAAACAGATCTGCACAATTTGTCACATGCTTCGTTGTTCTGTTGTCGGTCCACCATCCTGATGAGACCGTCTTGAATTCAAAAATATCTTCACTGACTGCGCCCAGGGCTGGCTGGTGACACAGGGATTGGTGTCCACGGTGTTGCTCTGAGGGATGCTCTTCTTTGGTCATCCATCAGCAATCCACTTCATGCATGAAATTACCTAATGCCCTTTCATCTTGCAGTAATTACACTGTAATTCTCTTTTGACGTCTTCGGACCTTGATTTGACCTTGGTTTTCTGCTCTTCAAGAATAATGTTACTCCAGTGTCTCCCTCAGTGCTCTTTATTAAATTTTGCTCGTACATGCATAACTGGGTGATTAGCTCTTCAAAAGTCTTCTCTTCATCTTTCGGTAATAACATCTAGCTGGATCTGAAATTCTCTAATTCACCCGGTAGAATTGACAAGACTTTACTTACTAAAATCAGGTTTGGCAGCGCATTTTCGTTCTTCGCTTTCAAGCCATTATTGAGCTTGAACCACGAATTTTTCAACCTCGTGGTCCTCTCGTCAGAAACGTCCTCTCCATTAATCCAGCAAAGCGAAAAAAAACTCAGCGCATATTTTAAACAGCTGGTCTTTGGATGACGCCTCGAAATTCAACTTTGATGCTTCTCATGCCTCTCGCGCTGACTCTTTATCCATGATTTTCTCGTAAATTACGTCAGTCTCCAAACTCGAAATTATAGACATAGCATAACTATTTGCTTTATGGTATAGATCGCTGACCTTCTTCTGCTCTTTAGTTGCCTCCTCTGTAGCATCAGGGGACAGAGGCTCGGGTTTCAACAATTTTCCATCAATTGCATCGAGGGCTCCTTCATGGTAATCCAACTAGTTCCACAATTTCCGCTTCCAAATTGGCCAGTCTGCCTCTCCAGCCAGGGGTTTTATATGTTTCGCCAGATCCATTCTTCAAGAATGCTGAGATGACGAGACTTCACAGAAAACTTAACCTCAACGTGATTCGCACGAACCTGCATGCAACTCTATAACTTCATCCCAAGTAAAGTACACAATTTAAAGCCACATCATCTGCAAAAGTTGTTACCTTACCATTGAATTCATAGGTACATAAATCATTAATGTAGATTAAAAACAGAATGGGGCCTAAGACAGAACCCTGAGGTACACCAGTGTTAATGCTGCTGAAGTCACTGGTAAAGTAAAAAGCAAAGGTGCCTTTGGTTGGACTGCCGACGGACATCATTTCATTCAAAGTCTCCTTTCACACGGGACAGCGTGAACCCGACTGCCGTGTACGGCGCACAGTGGTGCAGGATCCCTAATACTTGGTTTTTATGAGTCTAGAAAAACTTTCTATTTAGGGTTTTTGTGCATATACGTTGGATGCACCGATTGACGAATTCAAAACCATCTTAGGTAAGGTCATATCCCTGTTGCTACTCCTCTAGTAGATAAGATAAGAAAATGTTGCACTGGTAACAAGTGCATCATTTGAAAAGGAGCTGGCACAGATTCACCTTCAATTCTCTCTGATATAACGTGTATTGCCCCGATTCTTGTTCTGCAAAATGGGTTTTGTTACTGAAGGTGAGTGCTATTTAACTGCTTATTTATACATTGCAAATATAATTTGCAAAATTATTTTTTTTACATAATTTCTCGTTCAAAAATAAAGAAAACTTTTATTGAAAATTCACGTTCAAAGTTACAAAAGTATATATATATTTTGTGGTATTATGTAAAAAAGATATTGTACATATGTCATAAAGTATACAATTGTGAATATACCAGATCCAAAAAGAGTTTCCCCAAACCTCCCCAAAAATTTTTGATCAACATTGTATGTTTGATGTATGCCAAATTCAAAAAATTTTGCTTCTGAAATGAACAGAAGTGCAACTTCTCTTCAATATTAAGGAACCAAACCTTTTTTTATAATTTTTTTGAATTATTTACCTACATGTACACATGCAAAAGTTGTCACAATATGCTCCCAAAAACTGTAATGATCAAAAGTTAGGGAATTTTTCATTTTCTGGATATACGAAATTTTAACCACTGACAAAAACGAAAGTGCAATTTATTTTCAATATTAAGGAACCAAACCTTTTCTGTCTTTTTCTATCCTTCCTATTCTTGAATGCTTTATCTACAGGTAGATATTCAAAAGTTGTCAAAATATGCTCCCAAAAAAGAGTTATGATATAGCGAGAAATGGAAAATTCCCCATGTTTGTTGATAACTTTTTAATGGGACTATATTTGAACAATTTGCGCATCTATTTATTGTTGCATGCACGAAAATGGTATTAACTGTAAACATTCTTAATATATCAATAAGAGATATCATTATAAATATAAGTTGTTCGTGTTTGTGTAGCATATATGTATATATGTATGCAGGGATTGTGTCTATAATGAGCATTATTGTGTGCATATAGAAATGGGGCTGTGTTACTTTCATTGTAATATTTGTTTGTGATTTCAATTTGCATATTTTTATAATCATATCAATAGTTAGATATATTATATAGCCGACAATTCTTTTATGTTATATGGGCAATCAACTAATGCAAAAAAATTCCAAAAATTTTGTGAAAAAAATGCACGAAAATATTGGCCTCGAATTTGCATTCAATGTCCAAAGGTCTCATTTTAAAGAGGTTGCACTGTATATATGTTTCTCCATAATTTATTTGGTATTTGATGTCTCTTTTTAGTTTCGAATGCTGTTTTTTTTAGGTCCCCTTTGTTACCCCCCTTAGTTACATAACAATCACAAAAAACAACGAACTTACAAAATCGGCGTCGCAGCGCTATCTCTGGATCAAACCGTCAACTATAAAATTCAACTTGATTTTAACATCACAGTAAAACCTCGACGGCATTCCGAGGGGGTATTGGTCTATCCCTGGGTAAGATAGGCCTCTAAGTAATACAGAACCTGTGAAGATGCCGTGACTTGGCGACGGGAGGCCGCCAAAAATTACGCTTCTCATCACCCGGAGGAGAGGGCAGCAGCTCTTCTTCACATGAGTGAAGGTGGAGACCACAGTGGTCGGTACAGCGACACTCATTTCACTACAGGCGTGGTAACATTTACTTTAACGGCTGTAGTACTGCGATGTGGAAGGCAAGGGGAAACCACCACATTAATATCCCGAGGAGTCGCAGCTACTCCACTCTTTCCTTTATTATCAAGACGTGATGGCACCCTCTCGAGTAAAATATTCCGGAGGTAAAATAGTCCCCCATTCGGATCTCCGGGCGGGGACTACCCGAGAGAGTACATCAGTCAAATGTGATACACTTTTTAGGGTAGGAACATGGAACGTGAGATCGCTTCGGGCCTGTGGAAGACTGGAGAACCTGAAGGTAGAAATGCGAAGAATGGACCTCGACGTATTAGGAATCAGCGAAATGAAGTGGCCCGAAGAAGGAGACTTTTGGAGTGGAAGCTACAGGATTATATATACAGGATCATTAAATGGTAATGCTGGAGTAGGGATCATGCTCAGAAAGAGCGCCGGAATGCGTGTGAAGAGCTTCCTGCAGTACAATGAAAGGATAATAATGGTGAAGATCGATACCAAACCTGTAGATACTGTGGTGGTGCAGGTTTACATGCCTACGACTGACTATGAAGATGAAGAAGTGGAAGACGTCTACGAAGATATCACGGAAGTTATAAAACAGGTAAGAGGAGAAGAAAACCTAATTATTTTAGGAGACTGGAACGCTATCGTCGGCGAAGGTCAAGATGGAAGAATAACTGGAAAATACGGATTGGGAAACCGAAACGAAAGAGGAGAAAGGCTGCTGGAGTTCTGCACTCAACATAAGTTAGTGGTTGCCAACACATTGTTTAAAAATCACAACCGCAGAAGATACACATGGAAAATGCCAGGAGACAGAAGAAGATGCCAAATAGACTACATTTTAGTGAAGCAGAGATTTAGAAACCAAGTGAAGGACTGCAAAAGCTACCCTGGGGCAGACATCGACAGTGACCATAATTTAGTGATGATGAAATGTCATCTAAAATTCAAGAAATTGAAGAAAACAAAGAAGAATATATGGCAAGTAGAAAAACTAAAGGAGGCTCAACATCAGCTGGCATTTCAAAAAGCAGTGGGAAACAACATAGGAGAGAACCTGAATGAGAAATCAGTGGAAGAGCGTTGGGAAAACATTAAATGTGGACTACAGGAAGCCGCAAAAGAAGTTCTTGGAAGAAGAAAAGTTGCCAAGAAGAAGCCATGGATCACGGAGGAAGTCTTAGAATTGATTGAAGAAAGAAGAAAGTACAAGAATGCGAAAACTGAAGAAGGGCAGCTCTGCTACAAAAGAATAAGGAACGAAATAAGTCGCAAAGCAAGGAAAGCTAGAGAGCTGTGGTTGAAAAATCTTTGCGAAGATGTACAAAGCAACCTTGCACTTGGAAAGGTGGAAGCGGCCTACAGCATAGTGAGGAACCACTTCAAGGAACGGAGCGCAAGATGCAATGCCATAAGGGACAAGAATGGAGAAATTTTGATTGAAAACGAGGACAAAGTGAAGAGGTGGAAAGAATATCTGGAAGAGCTATACAATGGAAAAAATTTCAGCACAAAAGCTATTGAAGAGGAAAGCGAAGTGGAAATAGATGATATGGGGGCATCAATATTAAGATCGGAATTCGACGCTGCAGTAAGGGATCTTCGGATGAATAAGGCCTCAGGTATTGATGATGTCCCTGCAGAACTAATTAAAAATGCAGGAGAGAAGACATTAATTCATCTCTACAAAACCATCTGCGACATGTATTCAACAGGGGAAATTCCAAGGGACTTCGAGAAAAACATCATAATTCCTATTCCCAAGAAGAAGAGAGCGGAGAAATGCGAAAATTTTAGGACTATAAGCCTGACGACACATGCATCGAAGATACTGACCAGGATCATCTGCAGAAGAATAGAACGAAAAGCAGAGGAGTTCCTGGATGAAGATCAATTCGGATTCAGGAAAAGTAAGGGTACAAGGGAAGCAATATTGGCCCTTAGGCTACTTATAGAGAAGAGAATGGAGAAGAACAAACCGACGTTCATTGCATTTGTGGATTTAGAGAAGGCCTTTGACAACGTGGATTGGGATTCAATGCTTGGAATTCTGAAGGGAATTGGAGTGTCCTACAATGACCGAAGAATTATACACAGTCTGTACAAAAACCAAGTTGCTGTGATTAAATCTGGACCCAGCTGTGAAGAGGCAAGAATAAGGAAAGGAGTGAGACAAGGCTGCGCACTGTCTCCCGTAATTTTTAATGTTTACATCGAGAGAGCCATAAATGAAGTCAAGGAGAAGTGTTCTGGAGTGAAAATCCACGGAGAAACAATCAGTATGCTACGATTCGCTGATGACATAGCTCTCATAGCAGAGACAGAGAAGGAGCTGAATAAGATACTAACAACCATGGAAAGGACTATGGCCAGATATCAGCTGAAGATCAATAAGAAGAAGACTAAGATATTGGTGTGCAGCAAAAGAGAAGAGGCGAAAACCAACGTTAAACTAGGAAAACAGAAACTGGAAGAGGTGAAAGAGTTTTGTTACCTGGGAAGCAGAGTAACCAACGATGGACGAAGCAAGAAAGAAATGGTGAGTAGAATAGCCCAGGCAAAGAGGGCATTCTTTCAAAAGAAGAATCTACTTACAGCAGGAAATACAAGCATAGAAGTAAGGAAACAGTTCATCAGAACATACATCTGGAGCATTTTTCTTTATGGCAGTGAATCATGGACGATGACAGCAGCGGAGAAGAAAAGGGTAGGAGCATTTGAAATGTGGTGCTACAGAAGAATGCTGAAGATTAAATGGATCGACCGAGTAAGTAACGAGGAAGTGCTAAGAAGAGTAGGAGAAAAGAGAAGTCTGCTGACAACTCTAAAAAGAAGAAGGGAAAACTTAATCGGCCATATCTTGAGACACGACGGCCTGATGAAGACTATCGTCGAGGGAAAAGTGAACGGGAAGATTGGAAAAGGCAGGCCTCGTATGAGATATATGGAACAAGTTGTGAAGAGTGTAAAAGAGAAGAATTACGTCACAATGAAAAGGTTGGCCGATAGAAGAATCGAGTGGAAAGCTGCGTCAAACCAATCCTAGGATTGTTGACCAATGATGATGATGATGAGTAAAACCTCGCTTTTACACCCCCGCAATTTACGTTTTCCCGCAATTTACGACATTTTCATCAAGTCCCGATCACTTATACATCTCCACAGTGTTACGTCTTCCCCGTATTTACACTTACGAAATTTTAAATAGACCGCCATTTGCACTAGGCCGCTGAAAGAAACATGGCGGATAGCGTATCACAACCATATGAGGAACGAAATGGAAATCGGCGGAAATGCCCCGTTCACACTACTAGCTTTTTACTATGGTAAGGCTTACCATAGTTGGAAAATGGCCGTGTGAACGCAAGTTGCCGCTAACCCTAGTAAACTTTTCTACCATTATTGAGTTACTATAGTTGGCGCTAGTTACTGGTATTTTAAGGACGTGTGAATGCAAGTAATGGTAGAAAGAAGGTTTGTTCTGAAAATGGAAGTGGAAGTGAACGTAGAGTGCTTGAAGACGAAGTGACCGGATCGCACGATATGGATTGGAAATGATTCTTAGTTACAACGATATTTATTTAATCACACAGTAATATATTTTAGTAGTTGTATTACCACGTTCCACTGATTCGGTTGTTCAATAATGGTTTAAAATAGTTTGCTTTACCCCTGAATCCTGAGTACGTACGCTTATATATTTATTTTATGTGATTAACTTCCCGTGAAGAAAATATACATACAGAAATTAAATAACTAAGAAGTTGCAAACATTCACAGGAAATTCGACTCGTGTTATTTTTTACGTATTCACTCCTTAGGACGGCATTAAAAGTATTTTCAGCATTATTCCCTTAAATACCTCCTTTCACAAACAGCAGAATATGGTAAACTTGGGATATCGGATTTAAAAATACTGAATATTGACAAGAGCAACAAATTCATTACGTATACTTGTATGAATTCTACTTGGATGCATGAACTTGCCAACGAAATGGGTTAACATGAGCGATAACTTATTGAGAGGTGAACAATTAATCATTTCGTAGCATGGCGTTCCATGGTTGATTGCATTTCTTGGTGCGTGATGCCTGTATATAAGCTAAACGAATAGAAATACAGGCAAGGAAACGTTAATAATTTTAAAGTGTAAAGGTATTAGTTGAAATATGCGAGGAAAAAGAGGTAAAGGTTGAATGTCTTAAATATCTGGAAATTAAAGTCATGGTTCATCGTTGTACAAACTTGACATATTTAAACGTATTACTTTGGAGCTATTCAAAGCAAATTTTATTTGCATTCAGTTTTATATTTAAACTTGATGTTTAGCAAAGTAACTAACGCAGAATCCATTTAGTATCTCGGAGATACGACCCACTGTCAATGATGAGGAAGTAATTTAAGAATAATATTTTGGTTTATTTATAAAAAGGGATCTAGGAAACTACATTGATAATTTTCGATAAAATAACTGCATCTAATTTGCACATAAGTTAAAATATGCTTCCAATCTTTGCTGGACAAAGTCTTTCCGCTACCCTACCCTCCATTGTTATTTTGACTTAATTTCACTCTCCAATAGATGTCACTAGAGTCTTTACGATGGTTCTGGGTAGGCCATGTGAACCCAGGTTAGTTTTAGCCGCCATATTAACTATCATTCTACCCTAGTAGTGTGAACGGGGCAAAAAAGTTTTGGGACATTTGCAAGCGAAAGACCTTTGAATTACAATAAATTTTCTAATTCCTTCTACTTCTGGGTTCATCTCATGCTTTCGTAATAAACTCGTTTTAATTCTTCAAGAGGCAAATCAGGTAAAATTATAACAATTGTGCTAGTTCCCCAAATGCCTTAAGGTTCATGTACATTTGCGTGAATGGTTTCAGCGTAACTTGTGCGAATGCATGAACCAAATAGAGCATGTTCTATTTTCTGTTCACGCATTTATTCATTTGTACATTTCGGGGTGGTTACATGGTGCATTTTCGCGTTCATGCATTTACACATTAACTGGTACGTGTTAATGTATCGTGTAACCAGGCCTTTATATTACGTTACGAGTGGCAATTACGTGGTAAAATCATGAAGGATATGTATCTTCCATCGTAAAAATGTATTCCAGGAAGAAGTTGGCTGTAATTATGTGGAATTAAACGATGATATGCACTTCTCTTTAACAGTCATGCCTGCGAATAATTCTACCGTACTTGTAAGCGTCGTGTCCACGAATATAGACAGTATATGTTTATATTCGTGGGTGTTTTCATGATGATCCACGCACATAGTTTTATTCTTCTCATGCATTACGAAGTTCTGCCATTAATTTCAAAGTCATTCTAATCGTAATCACTTTTTCCCTGCTTTTTCCGTGACAGCGTCAAGTAACGCGAACAAAACAAAAAATGGCCCTAAAACGAGAGAGGAAAACGTCAATAGAAGACAAGATAAAAATTTCTGGAAGAGTTGACTCGCATGTAGGTTCACGTGTTTCCCTTGCCAGAGAACTTGGGATTCCAATTGAACACTGTTGTTAAAACACGCAAAACCATTGAAGTGGTAATGCGGACCCAGTGCACGTCAAGTATTCAAAATATGATGAACTGGAAGAAATTTTGAAGGAATGGTTTCAGTGCGCCAGAGCATCTAACATACCCATCAGTGGAGTTATTCGTAAGGAAAACACTCAACATGTGGCAATGAGGTTAGGAATTGAAGACTTCAAGGCTTCAAACGGATGGTTAAGCTGATTTAAAACTAGGTACAATGTTGTGTATAAATCAATTTGTGGTGAGTCAAACATTTTGATCCCCAGACAGTAATATAGTGGAAGGAACATTCTTTAAGTCAGCATATTGAAGGGTGTGCACCAAAAGACATTTTCAATAAAGATGAGACGCCTTTTTTTCAATGTGCTTCCTCATAAGACTTTAGATTTTAAAGGTGAATCTTGCCATGGGGGAAAGCATAGTGAAGCTCATCTGACAGTATTGTTAGGTGCTAATGCTAATGGTAGTGAGAATTTAAGGCCATTTGTCATTGGAAAGTCCAAAAATCCCAGATGTTTTAAAAACATCAAGACATTTCCCACAACCTATGCCGCTAATACCAAAGCTTGGATGATGTCACATGTCTTTCAGGAACAAATGCAAGCTCTAGATGCAAAGATGGGTGGACAAAACCGAAAAATTGTAGTATTTTTAGACCAATGCCCAGCCCACCCAAACAATATTAATTTGAGGAATAAAAAATGGTATTCTTCCCACCCAATTGTACCAGCCAGTTACAGCCATTAGATTTAGGTATAATCCATGTATTCAAAGCGAACTACTGCAGGATTGTGGTGAGAAAAGCTATGAATCTTATAGACAGTGGGAGGGACACTAAGAGCTTCAAAGTCCTAGTTTTCGATGCACTACACTACATAACATGATCATGGAAAGAAGTTGATGAGGGAAAAATTTCAAATTGTTTTAAAACAGCAGGATTTAGTTTTTCTCAAGACTGCAACTTAGAACAGGATAGTGAAGAACCACTGGAAGAAGGGGGAGGAGATAATAGTGCTATGGGTGATAATGAATGATCAGTTGCCATTATTTGGAGCTGAAATAAGTTTTCCGGATTTTGTCGGAGTGGATGAGCAATTATCAACAAGTAACTCTCTTACAATTGATGAAGCTATTGACCTGCATATCAGTGAAGAGGTAGCAAGCAAGGAGGATGATGATGATACGGAAACACCAAAAGAAAGCATAATCAATGCTATTTCTGCTGTTAATGTACTACGACTATATTTATCAAGTGTTGCAGGAAGTGAGAACGAATTAGAGCTATTGGACAGAATAGAAAAGAGAGTAGAATCAATTAATACAAATAAAATGAGCAAGCAATCAAAGATAATGGAATACTTCCAGAAGGAGACTAGTTAAATGAACATTTATTTATGGTGTATTTTTTTGTTATAGCTGAATTCAGCCAAGAATGTTTTATTTAAATTCCGAGATAGTTCTTTGGCTTAAATTTTGAGAAGACTTTTTGAGAGTAAAGGTATGTACATATTTTTTTAAACTAAAGGTTTATACGGATTATTGTCATATTTTTGTTTAGTTTATCCAAAGATTTAAATATTTTTACTTTGAGAAGATTTTTGCATTTTCTGGAGTTTATGGAATATGTACTTCCATTTTATTTATTTATCAACTACCACCTATGTAAAATGATCTCTTTCTGAAAACTGACATATTATAGTCTACCTCACTAAGAGTTTGGTATTAAGGTGGCTCACTAGCTAGGCTGAAAGTGTTCCTGCAGGCCATTTCTGAATACATTTTCGTAGCTAAACTATAGCTCGGAGGCACTTCTAGTTTTCTCTCTTATCTTAGAAAAGGATGGATCTTCGCAGTCATTGCGCGACATTATCATTGTAAATTATGTTGTTGCATTGATTTAGAGGAGAAATAGTTTGCCCACTGACGCTTTCCATCGTTTTTCAGCACGCTTTAGTTCAGTTTCTGTTGCGTAAACCAAAAATATTACGCAGTGATGGTTAAGGTTCATTCTCCGTCTTTGAAGCAGAAGTATTTTCAGTACTTAATACACAAAAATATAGCTCTAGTTTTGAAAATACGAACGCATGTTTCCTGTCTTTTCACTCGCGTGTCCACGGCCAATGTTGGGCTGCCCCCACCACCGCCGCTTATACCCCCACCTCCAACTACTCTCTCACCGCCGCAGCGCGGAAGGGGCACTCACACGACCACCTAGAGCGAGTATCACCCGCCATCAGACAAAGTAACTGGGGAGAACGGACGAGGCGGTGAGGGGAAATCGTATAAGGAATGTTGTTTTATGAGAAGTCATTGTTGTGATTTAGAAATAATAGATGGTTTGACCAATTCTCAATTAAATGACTAGATTATAATATTTATCGCAATTGCCATTACTATAACAGCGATGTGGAATGTTCACAACATCATATTTATCGCAGAGAGATTATGGAATTGGATTCCTGCGCAAGAGAATTCAATCTTCATTTTGCACAAAAAAGCCAGAAAAAGCTGATTATGAGACAGAGAGGTTAGAATCTATTTTCACTTATCCTTATGACATTTTACGAGTTTCAAACAATTTTTTTTCTGGCTAACGTTATGGAAAAATACACAAATAAGTTTTTCAGCATAATCGAAGTGAAATGTGCAATTACCTGCAGGGATTTGTCTCCATCGGAGGCGGCAGGACAGAAGAAACTAAACTTTCTTCAAAAGAGTGGGGAGAATGTCACGCTAAAGCAAAAGCATCAGTATCATTACCAAATACAGGGACAGTTGCACCTTTGTGACAAAACGTACTGCGACTTTATCGTTTGGAGCCCATTAGGCATTTACATTGAGCGTATTAATAGAAATGATCTCTTATGGAAACACCAAATGGAACAACAATTAGAAAAATTTTATATGGAGGTACTTCTGCTGAAAATACTTCGCCTAAATATCCATTAAAAGGAATTATTTAATGCTTAGCCATTACGTAATTCTAACCTACTGTTTTTCTTGAAGTAATTATCCTTACGCTTTACCCCACACTATTTACCTTACAGGTCGCTCTTCATAACTTCGTACGAATCAATGGTTTTAATCTTAGTCCAGACCCAAGCTGTAAACTCTTTGCAATGGGTAACTTTTCTCTCACTGGGTGCTGGTAATGAAATTGTTATGTTTTGAGATCAAACCATGACGAATAACGAAAACATTGGTGGTAAGAATGAAGAAACAGCGGATGGCAAGGAGGCATTCTGGTAAATCGTGAGACTGGTTATACTGCATTTCCCCACGTAAAATCACTTATTTTCACTGTGCGATACTGAAAATATCGACCGTGGACATGTGGTATTCACGAAGTTTTCAACTACTATGATATTAGTGCAATATTGTGATCCACCAGGCATAGTATCGCATTGTGCTGTAAATGCACAATGGAATAGTATATGCGAGATAATTGCGACATCAAAGTTACGAACAGCGAAGTTGAACTGCGAACGAAGTTCAACAGCGTTTATTGACCAGAATAACAGTACATAAAATTTATAAATTAATACGTTCATGCGTATTTATTTGTCAGCTGACTCCCCTCTCTTCCCTGCCATCCTGCGCAAGGACACTCTAGACACTCTAGGCTCGTCTACAAGCCAGCGAAGCACGCAGACCCCCTCCCCTCCAATCCCTCGTCGATTTCCCCTTACACGCTGCGAGCCTTCCCATTCCACCCGGGACTGAGTAGGGGGAGAACCGACGAGGCGAAACTGAGAGCTAGTGAGCCACCTTAATAAAGAATTTTTTTATAGTCATAATTACATTTTTTATACTTACTTTTCATTTAAGACATGATTCAATAGAAAAATAGAACATTTAGCATTACTTTAAGGGATTATTTTCATTAAACTGTGCCTACCGAGGGTATACCCTCGATTTATGCTTTCCCGCGATTTACACTTTTTTCCCTTATCCCCCTCAAAAGTGTAAAAGAGGGGTTTTACTGTACTTTATAACTTCAACAATGATAGACTATGTTCAAATGGGTCAGTGATGAGATTTTCACGGGTTTCCAACTGGGTGAAGGTGTTTGTGGGCACCGATGTTTCGATGGTGTAATCTGCCATCGTCTTCAGGGTGAATGGTTTGAGGCAAGACGTGCCAGGTATATACAGGGTCCTCCGAGGTATCAGGTTGGTCCCGATTAGTCAGCACCTTCCCGCTCTCTCTTCAGTCGTGTCCGAGCTGGCGTCCCAAAGCTGCTTAGCTGGAAACCTCTGTCTCTGTTAAAATTCTCTTTTTCCGTTCTAATTTCCACTGTCTCTTATGCCTATGCCCACCTATGGGGTCCCAATAGTCTTTTGCATGGCACAGAATTTATGTGCTGACTAAATCGATCCTGCAATCATTTTCCTGGCAGTGCAACTGCAGATTTCTCCTGGTGAAAAACTCTTATGCTCCCCTCATGCTCCTTTAGTCGCTTCTCTACTGTTCAGCCAGTTTCCCTCATGTAAACTTATGGACATGAGAAAATTGAAAAAATATCCTGAGTTCTGTTAAGAATAAACCTGAGCCGAAAGCACATGCTGTCTATGGCTGTCTGTCTCATGGCTGAAACCATTCACCCTGAAGATGGTGGCTGAAAAGGCCATCGAAATGTCAGTGCCCATCAAAACCTTCACCCAGTTGGAAACCTGAGAAAGCCTCATGAAATCGATTTTATTGACTGATTATAATCATAGGTATTACTGCTTTACTGTTTCAGTTAGCTGCCCCATAATGAACAAGCATTCCATTTTGTTATAGTATTCAGAAAGTGTAACCAGTTACTTTTTACCTTTTATAATTCAGGAAAGAAGCTGAACTCATCAAGCAAGGAAAAGTTGCAGATTTAGATTTGGATGCAGTTGTGAAGCAGACTGCTCAAGACTTCAAGGACATGTGTTCTGATGAACTGGCAAAATTCAAATTTGCACCACGTACCACAGGTGGGTGTAAGTGAGCTTTGGTTGTCTCAGTGTTCTTCTTTGTCACTCTGGATGTTACAGCTAAATTCAATGCCAGAAACACTTTCCAAAAGATATTCACAGCTTCTCTACTCTTGCTCAAAATAGAGGCATTAGAAAATTTTCAGTATCATAGGTATGCAACCCACCACACCCCCAATTAACTACTGTCCGTTGCAAAATTCCGTCACCCGAGTTTGAAGACTAATATCTAGAAAACGGCTCAATGGATTCAAAAATAAAATACATCATCTTAAAGCGTGTTTATTTTTGCGTTTAGTGATGGTGTACACATTTTTTCACCAATTATATTAATTTCAATATGTTCTTAAAAATGGAATTTTAGCGCATTTTTCCGGGTACCGGACGGTTGCATCGCATTTATGGCTTCGTAGTAACAACACGGATCGAGATATAAAAATTTCCTTTTCACAGATTGTAGCAAAGATCTTTCTTAGTAGTCACTGTAAGTTTCATATTATTTAGTGCATTAGTATTTTAGTTGTTGTTGAAAAAGTAAGACTGCGTTATTTTCCGTTCCGCGCATCCCTGAAAATTGCCGTTTGGACCTTCTTTTTGCTCTTCAGCTCATCGCCACTAATCCACTAATAAAACCTTAAAGGAATTTTTGGTTAATCAGTACTGATTAACATTTATTTAGGAAAAAGAGCACGCTGAGCAGCCAGGAATATTCCCGGAAGAGAAAGCGAGAGGCGTGCAGTGTTGCCCAGTCAGAGGTTTGTCCGTAAGGCTCACGAGGAATGGTGCACTGCAAGAGGGGGATAACTACTTCGCATCTAAACATGTAACTATAGTAACATAGTGTATTAGATGAATAAAATTGCTGTACTCACCAAAATAAAACCAAAGGCATTTTTTCACCAATTCCCATCAATTTTAAATCCTTTTTCTCGAAGTTGGCGAATTTTTCTTAAGAACTCGTGCCACATTCCGGCAATACTCACGGATTCCATGAACACGGGCTTTCGGCATAGTTTCCTGAATCGGAAGCCTATGCTTAAAATCATCCTCCTTAAAGTCGCAGAAGACATTTCTGGAAAGTCGTACAGGGACTCTTGCAACATCAAATGCACCTTCTCCACCGTTTGAAATAGTTTACTCAGGAAAATATCGCGTATAGTCCTTCGAATTAGTCCAACGGTGAAATCTTCTTGCGGCCTCTTCGATGAAGTTGCTGCCTCTTCGGCGTTGGTGTGCTTCCCGTTGCAGCGTTGGGGATATTTTCCCGATTTCTTGACGCTATTTTCTTCACAGCGTCAAGGGCTATGCCAAGGCACTCAGAGACATAGCGATATGTGGGATATCGTTTGTCATCAGATTTCTCGGCTTCTCGACGAAAGAAACAAATAGCGATTAAAATCATCCTCAACTCCATCTCCGAAAATTTGGCTCAAGGAGGCATAGCAACGGTTGGTTTCCACAATTCTAAAATGACACTGATGACCATTCTTAAAAATGACCCTTTCTGCCACTATTTATCAAGTTCTAATGACTCATACACAGTAACAGGGCAACTGGTTTTCCCTTGAAGGAAAAAGGGCATTGGGCATTCCCCAGTGGGCGAATCCTTGTGCGCCTTACGGACAAACCTCTGACTGGGCAACACCGCACGCCTCTCGCTTTCTCTTTCAGGCATATTCCTGGCTGCTCAGCGCGCTCTTTTTCCTAAATAAATGTTAATCAGACCTGATTAACCAAAAACTCCTTTAAGGTTTTATTAGTGGATTAGTGGCGATGAGCTGAAGAGCAAAAAGAAGATCCAAACGGCAATTTTCAGGGATGCACGGAACGGAAAAAAAACGCAGTCTTACTTTTTCAACAACAACTAAAATACTAATGCACTAAATAATATGAAACTTACAGTGACTACTAAGAAAGATCTTTGCTACAATCTGTGAAAAAGAAATTTTAATATCTTGATCCGTGTTGTTACTATGAAGCCATAAATGCGATGCAACCGTCCGGTACCCGGAAAAATGCACTAAAATTCCATTTTTAAGCACATACTGAAATTAATATAATTTGTGAAAAAATGTGTACACCATCACTAAATGCAAAAACAAACACGCTTTAATATGATGTATTTTATTTTTGAATCCATTGAGCCGTTTTCTAGATATTAGTCTTCAAACTCGGGTGACGGAATTTTGCAACGGACAGTAGCTCCCCATTGACGAGAACTGGAAAATTTGGGCCCCTTGAATTTTGTTAATGGGAGCTATCACTGTTCTATTAAATGCTGATGATATTGGACTCCGATTGATTCAGACTATATATATGTATACTACTGATAACAACATGATTTCGACAACTTTAGTCTGCTGTTTCCTGAAGTGAATTTATAGCTATTGAAAGTCCCATCTTTCATGTCTGCCACTATCCTTGAGAAGGTCTCTCTGAATTTTAGATGTTCTGGGCGGTATGACTAACTTCGTGGAATGGAGTAACTTCTAAACATTTGTGATGTCATTTCAGAGAATCTCCAGATCTTTAAAGAAGTGACAAATCATGGCCACTGATTGAAGTCCACATATCTGTAGTCGCTGTGATGTATTGGACTTTGGCTAGGCCTTCCCTTACAATTTCCTTGACAGCACCGTACATTTCCATAAGGTACTTGTTACCAAGGATTTTTATGGAGGGTATTATGTATTGTGGTTCAATGTGATGTATAAGGTTCCTAAAGCCCCCAGCCTACTTGTTGAAAGGGTTGAAGGTCTAAGCAGATGATCTCTATTCTAATGATCAGTTGATTCTAATGAAAAGACTCCAAAGCTCAGAGCAGGGGATGAAGAAAAAGTTTTCATATTGGTTATGCAAGTAGTTTCACTCACTTTGTAAGTAGTGTTTGTTTTTATATTTTAGTTATTATTTTGTAAAGTGGCATAAATGCTCTTAGTAGGTAACTTGGGTTATTTTTTGGGGTGATCATAATTTTTCCTTATTTGATATATAACTACATTATCTTCAAATTGATGGTATCCCAAAACAAAGTGATGATTATGCTTGCATTTATTTCCTTTTAAAGGAAGTGATAACCAGATGAAAGGAATCTCGTAATTAGTAAGTTTTGGCACATGGAATGTCCTTTTAGTTGTGATGAAAAGTTTTTAAAACATATCATCACAGTAGTGAAACTGCTCCATTTGTATGGAGCATTGGCATTAGTTGGTGTCCAACTTATACAATAAATGTGGCAGATGTAATTTTTGAGGCCAAGGAAATTAGAATACTTCTATCTCTGTTTGGTGTTCATTATGTGAAGAAATTAGATATATAAGTGATTTAAAATGTCCAAAAAAAACCCCTAATCTTATCAGTGCTTCCCTAGAAGGTGCAGTTACTGTTTAAAGACAAATTTAGACTGATGTATGACAAAGGTGTAGCTAATCCTGCATGTTTGCTTCTCTTCCTCAGAGGATGATGAGAGGAATGACCAGAAATCCCTGAACAGGCTTTTAGATGGTCATTTACTGCTATTTATTGAACATCAGATTGGAGAAGGATTCAACTGGGTTGTTCCTCAGGCTAGGCACAGGGAGGGAGAGGCATTGCATGAGGTAAGAACTCAACTATCACACTGATATTCTCAGTTTTTGCTGTACATTAGTATAAAATATTTCCTGTCTCTTGTAATTTATTTATATACATGTTTACTTAATCAGTCAATATGGCATGCTGGAATATTACCTCCTAGTCTGTAATAAAACCCTTGGGGGATTTTAACAGCGTATAATTCAACCAAGGTTCCCAAAATGGGCTCTACCACCCCCGGGGGACAGTGTGTTAGTCTAGGGAGATGAAAATAAGTAATAATATGAGATGTTAGGGGGGAAATGGAGGCAGGTTCCTGACGAAATGGTGACTGTAAGCCAGGGTTTGGGTTAATAGCAATCCTCCGTGTCCTCCGTAAAAACATTTGAAAAGAAACACTTCATTTAATGGAGTACTGATGTGGAAAACCATGTAAAAAAGTGTGAGGTTCATGGGAAAGCTTTTTTTAAGAATATTTCCTAACCTTTCTTGTGTATGGGGAACATTTTTAGGATATTATCTTAGTTTGGCCTGTTCTTCTACCATACTCTCTTGTTGAGTTCTTCTACCATAATAGGGTAGTTTCCTATAATTTTTTTTTATTGTCTTGATAAAAAATTTATGACCTCTGGGGTGCATATTATAGGCTGTTTGATTTTAAAATTGCATTAAGTAGTTTTCCTCATTAATGAAATAGTGAAAAAATTCTATGACACGAAAACATGACGGCAAGCTATTGCTTGCCAGTAAATTATACATGTGATTTGACACTCTTTCCTCTACCTGCCACTAGGAGGTGCTGTGGACACTTCCAAGTAGACAGTGCACTCCGTTAAAGTTTATTACCTAGTATCCGAGGCATATTTATTCAGTTAATTTATGATAATTAATTTTTATTTATTTAATTGAAAATTATTTATTCATTTGATTCATTTATAAACATTTAGTATTAATTTTACCGAGCTAACCATGAAGTTGGCCCATAGTCGCGAAAATTCATGCCATGTTTCACATAGCGCAGGACTCCGTGAACAGGATGCCCTGGAGCCTATAAAACGACTATTAATACCATATTTAACGGATGAGACTTTTCGATTTTTGATACTTTTCATAGGCTATTATTAATACATATTCACCAGAGCTGAGGGGCTCTCAGAAATACAATCATAAGTTCAGAAGACAAATATTTCCTGTGCCTCACCATGTAAACTATGTATCTGGTGCATCAGAAACAAGGCAGTGTATCCCGCCATTTCTGTGCTTTTCCTAATTAACTCAAAATTAACATTTACCCTCTAATAAACTGTGATTTCGATTTTATTTGATGAAGGGAACTACCCTTTCGAGTTCGAAATAAATGTGGGAATTTTGAGAGTAATTAGATCGTCTGATAATCAAAGTTGATGATTTAATGTTGAATAGTTGTCAGCCAGTTTTTTTTTACATGCAGTTCCAATAGTATCATCAAGGCTGTATTTTGTAAGTTAATTTTTTTATCCCACAGAATAATTCCCTTAGTGTTAGGGGTGGCATAGCCAAGGGGGGTGTTTGGGATGGATGACACCTGTTCCCATTCTTACATGGCAAGAAGGTTTTCGAGGCATTCAGATAAACTAGGCAAGTGTTTAGTTTTCCTGTGTATTGGCATCATCTTTGATGGCTGTCGAAGATTATGCCAATGCTGAGGAAACTTGAACACCTGCCTAGTTCATTGGTAAGAAGTTTGATGAATAAAAATCACCTGGAATATCAATACATGAGCCACTGGATGTCTTTATAACTATTGAGCATTATAAAAACTGGTTGAAAGGTACTAAATTGGGATTGATATCCAGTGGGTACAAAACTATGAGTCTTCACTTATAGCTTCCATATGTTTGATGAAAATTTAGCTCAGAAGTTGTTTATAAGGCAGTGAGAAAGAAATACTAAAGGGAAATCAGTATTTCGTATTGTTGAGCAGTTCTTCAGGGGCAAGAAATTCTGTTTGTTAACCTTTACCTGGGGTCGTGTGGCCTAGTGGATAGAGCACTGAGCTGCTGACCAGAGGGTCCCGGGTTCAAATCCAAGGCAAGAGCCTTTCTAGACACCCCCACCTAAAATCCTCGCGATTCGATTTTCTGCATCTCAGATCTTCGTAGGAAACCTGAATCCTAAGATTTGTTATATTTTAGGGTTCAAATTATTTGTAAGGGGAATTTAGCCTATTCTGACTTCATTTTATTGTCAGTTCTCCATAAAATCTCAATATTGTTGCGACCGTACCCGTAGAACGTTACATTGCGTTTATCCATACTTGCGCCTCGTGGAAGTCATCTATTTTTCCGGATTATCTTCGCCGTGAATTTTAACTCCACCACTGTTAAACAATTATGTATTGCCATCCCCCCCATATGCAACATTATTTGTTATTAGAGTCACAGTTTTGTAGGTGAAGACACCGGTCAGTGAAATACGCCTCACTTCTGTGTTGAAATTACCATATCTCAGAAGCCCTGATGATGAAAAGCGAGTCGCTTTTTGAAACGTGGGCAGTAATGGGGCCTATTAACCGGTGTCAAGCCTGAGAAACATTTCTGCATACTATTCGCCGGGAAAGCACTAGATCTTATATTAGCATATATTTATTTGATGGTCTTAAACATATTATGAATGTATTTAGCTATTTTTAATTTGATAATTTTCTGTCAATTTATAAATATTTGCCTGTAAAAATGCACGCGAACGTAAATCACAGTGTAAATTTTAGGTCCACGATGGACGTGACAAATCTAAAAAAAAAGAGGCAGCTGGAAACAACTGAAATTAAATTAACAATTTTCCAAGCCATTGATGAAGGAAGCGAAAAATAGACGTTGCTTAGGTGTTTAGGATACCACCATTCATCCTGATACCCATTTTTAAAAAAATGTTCAGAAACTGAAGAAGCAACACATATGGTTATAAATTAAAAAGTCTTGGACAGTGAAAAGTGAACAGTTAGATGAGCACATATTTGATTGGTTGATGAAAGGTAGAGCCAAAAATATTCCCATGTGTGGATCTATTCTACAGCAAAGGCGAGAGATGTAGCAGTAAACATAGGAATTGAAAATTTTCAAGAATCAAATGGATGGCTACAAAAGTTTAGAGTGCGATGTAATTTCAAAACATTGAAGATGTGTCTCATCAGGTCTCTCTCTAAGACTTCTTCTGCAAATCAGAGCTGCTTCTTGACAACTTTCCATCTCTCCAGAACTTCTTTTGTGGCTTCCTGTAATCCATTTTTAATGTTTTCTTATCTCTCTTTTAGTAATTTCACAATCACGTACTCTTCTAATTGGTTTTCTTGTGCTTTCTGAAAGGCCAACCTATTTTGAGTTCCCTCACTTTTGCCTATTGCCATATGTTCTTTATTGTGTTCCTCAATTTGTTGAATTTCTAATGGCATTTCATCTTCACTAGATTGTGGTCACTGTCGAAATATGCCCCCAGGTAGCTTTTGCAGTCCTTCACCTGGTTCATGATTCCCTGTTTCATTAAAATGTGATCACTTTGATATCATCTTCTGTCTCCTGGAATTTTCCAAGCTCATTTTTGGTTGTGATTTTCAAAAAATTGGTTTTCACCACTAACTGGTGTATTGAAATCTCTCATTTTCATTTCCTAATTCTTATTTTCCAGCTATTATACCATCTTGATATTCACCAATGTCCTAAAATAATAGTTTTTTCTTCTCCTCTCACCTGTTTTATGACTTCTGTGATATCATCATAGTTGTCTTCCACTTCTACTTCTTTGCAATACGATGTAGACATGTAAATGTACACCATAATGGTATCAGTAGACTTGGTCTCCATTCACCATTACTATCCTTTCAAAGTATTGCTAATAAGTAAGTGCTACTTGTACATACTGGGACTCTTTCTGAATATTATGCCTACTGCAGCATTACCATTCACAGATCCAGTGATATTATCCTATAACTTCTGCTCCTGAAGTCTCGCTCTTCAGGCCACTTCATTTTGCAAATTCCTAATACGTTGAGGTCCATTCTTTGCATTTCTACCTTGGTGTTCTCCAGTCTGCCTCAGGTCTGAAGTGATCTCACTGTCCATGTTCATTCCCTAAAATATTTATCACACTTGAATGATGTATTCTTTTGGATAGTCCCTGCCTCCAGATCCAAATAGGGGACTATGTATCTTACCTCTGGAATATTTTACTTGAGAGGGTTCAATCACATCTTGATAAAAGGAAAAGAGTGAAGCTACTGTGATTCATCATGATAATAATGTGGTGGTTTTCCCTTGCATTCCACATTGCAGATCTACAGTAGTTAAATCAATTGTTACCATGCATGTAGTGAAATGAGTGTCACTGTACCAACTCCTGTGGCCTCCACCTTCACTCGTGAGAAGAAGAGCTGCTACCCTGTCTTCTGGATAATGGAATGCATAATTGTTGGCGACCTATCTTTTCACGGTGTCTTCTTAGGTTTCTGTATCACTTTAAAGTTGCCATGGCTTATCGTCCGCAACTGCTTATTTGAGGAGCAAGCTCATGTATTTTGCAGCAAACCACTAAATTTAGAGGTTGAACCACCAACCGGCACCTGATGCATGCACTCAGTGTCGTTAAGCTTAGCCCTGAGTTATTTCTAGTACCTTTATATAAATCAAGTATGTAATATGTTTTTTCTCATCCATAGCGTCTATTGTATTGTATCATCAGACTTTTTCTAAGTAAGTCAGGGAATTTTGAAATGCAAATTTCTATTATGGATGAGCTTGAAAGATTGATGTACATTCTTTCATTTTTAAAGACTGTAAGCGCTAAGTGTTAAAAACTTTTATTTTAGACAGCGTTGCGGGCCTTGGAGGAGAACTGTGGTCAGCAGCTGAAAGTTAAGATGCTGGGGCGTGCTCCTTGGGGCTGCTACAAGTACAAATATCCTAGAAAAATAAAGACTCAAGGAGCTGTGGGTGCAAAGGTAAAAAATTGGCTTATGACATATGACAAAAATTGGCTTTGATGGGTTTTATTTTTATGGTGCAGTTTTTGGAGATTTATGGTTGTGAATGGCATAAAACCTCAATAGCAGAATTCCACAGAAAAAATCTTTCACCCTGCCCAGAACTCAAACCCAGATTTCCGGCCAGGTGCTTTAACCAACTAAGCTACCGAGGCGTCATCTTTCCCTGTAGAAATATCAGAGACCTTAAAGGAACAAGATGTACGCAAACTGCTGGACATATCATGTCACCAAGTAGTCGATGTCGTGCGCATGGCACCTCCGTCCACAAGGTTAAAGCCGAATTTTAAACACTAAGGTGCTTCTTTGTAACAAATTGAATGATAGCAAACTGGCTGCGAGAACCTAAACTGCCTTACCTGCTGAAATAGCACAATAGCAGAATCAGTGGGTAACACCTTTTAGGTTCTAGCTGCCAGTTCACGGTCCTTCAATTTGGCCTAAAACCTTTCAACCTGTGTGAATGATAAGCAGGAATTTTTCAGAAAGAACCAGATGACTAGTAATGGGGATGATGAGTCTCAGATGTAGGCAGCAGATGTTAGAGACTTTTCAACCACTGTACTTTCCCAGTGTACTCACGATTCTTTTGGGTTAAACATTAAATTATATACATTTTTAAATAAAATGAATACTGTTCATTTTACATATTGGGATTTTAATTGAGGAGTTAGGTCATTTCACTTCCTAAGCATAGAATTAGGCATTTGGGAGAGCAGTTTGCCTCTACCTGTTTTGGTTGAAGTATTTGTATTATTCACTTCAAAAAAGTAATCACGGATGTGATGTTGGGCATCTAAGCACTCATTAAGCAATACACTATACATTTTTAACACAAAACACTTTGCTTCATTATTGTCTCATTGTATGAAGGACATCACAAAGACTGCTACGGTAGCCATTTGGAGAAAATGGAAGTAAAATAGCCTCAATTTTTATTGAAGGGATGAAAATGCCATGATTTTTATTCTCATGAATGAAAGTACATGTATTAAGGATGATTATGATAAAAAGGTATCAAGATAACTCATTTTCTTTTGGTGATAATGGCATTAGCAACCTGTTTTAGGCTGAAAAAATGTTGCTATGGATAAGTCTTCTCGGGTGTTCAAGTCGAGCTTCAAAATGTTAGCCAATATGGAAACCCTGACCTAGTGGAACACCAAAGAAGACTGTGCAGTTGATACACCGGGAAGCACCACATGTTAATAAGACATTATATAAGAATTTTTTTAAGATGAAAAAAGGCCATTGGACTCAAGTAGTTTTTTCTGAAATACTCATAGCCTTGTGGTCTTAGCTGAAAACATTCTTGTGAATTGATTCAGACATGAGGGGGTGAGAGAATTTTTGAGTAAAATAGTACACCTTGAGAAGCAAACCTTGTGAATGGAAGAACTTTAAAACTAGCTTGAATTTTTAGAAGCTGTAACTGAAAAAGTACAGGAGCTAGATAAATAAATATTGGATTTTTCTCTTTAAATTAGTGAAGTTATGATATGTACCAAAATGCGAGTTGGTGAGTCATGGTATGGTTGAACTGAAATGGAATGACCCCTATGTGAATGTGAATTCGAGGAGTGAGCAGGGACCTTCTGAAGCCCTTTTGGCACTGAAGACCAATTGTGTCAACCCATATTTTACCTGCCTGCCACATGCAGACAGGATAAGAGTACCAGAGTATAGGCATGGAGGAGGATCACCTATCTGGGCCCAGTGTTGCTGAAAGTTAGTGACATAACAGGAGCTGGTGTGTCTAGGCCCTTGCTCATTCTTTCACCATGCTGCTAGAAGTTCTTTACAGTCATTCTGACACTCGTTCTTTGTATTATACCTGCCCTTGTATGCATTACCCTTAATAAAATGCCAGATCCTGAAAACACTGTTCCTAAAGAAACCTATTCCAAATTCCAATGGTAAATTGCAAGATCTGAGTGAGAGAACTATTTCACCTCTTAAACATTTCTTTCTTTCACTTATTTCATTGAAAGTTGAAAGAGTCAATTCCCTGCAGCTCCTCAGAACGATACTATAGTTTCCTCATGACCCTTCCTTTGGAGTACTGCAGCCGTCAAAGTGATTAATATTGTTCCAATAGTGAAATGAGTGTTGTGGTACCAAATGATTCTTGCCTCATTACATGGAAGCTGATGCTGGGTCCAATCAAAGTGGTATTTACCTGTGTTTGTGGAATATTTTCCTGGTGAATCTCACATTTTATTTAGAGGTTGTGCTTATGGCTATGTGGGCCTAATGTTTCGAAGAGTTAATTAATACCTGGTACTGCAGCAATGCAACTTGTAATTATCTCCGTACAATTACTCTCCATCCATCAAAATCTTTTTTTTATATTTGTGGCTTCTTTTTATGGATGTATCTATCTATTGTGAGTTTGCTGTTTGTGTATGATGGTGTAGCCAGTTCTTGGTATTGGTACAAGTCTGCAGATGGTGTGCATAGAAAAATTATCATTATCATCACCACAGCTATTAGCTGGGCCCAACCTTAGTAGTCAGTCAGGGGGTTGACAACCCAAAGATCATGGATACACATCCAGGAATGAGTGTTGTTCATCTTGGATTAAGCATGGAGTTGGGCTAGGCGGTGCAAAATGACCTCAGCTGTCGACGCACTCTTAAAACAGCTACTACCGTATTTACTCGTGTAAGCCGCGCCCTCGTGTATCCTGCGCACCCCTATTTTCGGGAAGGCTCGTGAGGAAAAAAATTATTTTTGTCAGAAAATTATATTTTTGTCCTTGAGTCTGCATCATTTTGTCATAACATGAATGCACGTTCTTTAAGAGAAATGCTGTGCCTATATTACATGAAAGTCTTTCTCATTAATTGATTTAATTACGTGTTAATATCGTCACGACCGTCATCGCATCATGCATCGATGCACGGCCTCTTGTACTGTGCATCTTTTTCTCGTAGCATCTCACAGTAATCACAGTTACATACGACACATCATCCAACTATAAAAATGGCATCTTTTCAAAATAACATCTAACTGGAATAATTGCAGAAATATGTACAATTTAAACCCGTGATTACTTTATTACTACGGAAATCCGTTGGCATATCAACAAATAAAAGCAGAACGCCATCCGTACCATAGCGGTGGTCTCGTCTGCTCTCTGCGCAGTAGCTATGGACTTGGACGATTTAACAACACCGGAAAGTCTTGGGAACACACGGAAACAACTAAGCTCAATTTAATAACAATAATAATTCTTATAAAACTAAAGAAAAACATATTCGCGGAAATAGAATCGTCAATCACTAAAGAATATTCATATCATAATAGTTCCCATTTTTAGTTTTCGTCATTGCTAGATTCAGATACACCATATTTCCTTCCTGCAGCTCGATTTTCTACTTTTTCGGCATCGCTTATAATATGTTGTTTTGTACTCACGGGAAACGATCGCAATTTCACATCAGAATTCATTTTTAGGGTGATAATTGCAAATTATTTTAAAATGCTAAATGATCGATTCGAACTCGTTTACTACACTCACGCACGGATAGTAAGAAGGTATAATCTCTCAGCGTACGACTCTTGCCACTATGTAACAAATTCTTTGTCGTGTCTTTGCAATGTAGCTTTAATGTGTACACAAAAGGAGCTATCTATTGCGTAAAAATGTTGCTACAGATACGTGACACTGAAACAAACTCCGCTTACGACTTTGAAAAGACATAAAGACGCCGACCCCTTGTGGCAGCTTACAGGTTACAATGTAGATTTAAATACATATCAGTGCTACAAAGTGTTGTCCTAAGTACGATCTATACACGATAATCTATTAATTTGTCAAGTGGTGTTTCGGATCTAGCGGTTCTTCGGATCTAGCGTTTTCAAGTACCGTCGTACGCTCCGACTTTTGGATTTTTATTACTAACTACTTCGACATTTCAGAATACTTTACATTGTACAATTTACTACTAGACCATACTTACCAATTAACGTCGATATGTTTACAGAATGCGAAACTTAGGAGAAAAAAACAACAGGAATTTGAGGAAATATAGTGCGCGGTTTACGCGAAAATCTGGAGGATTCGTGTAAGCCGCGCACCCCTATTTTTTCACCGGTGTTTCGGGAAAAAAGGTGTGCGGCTTACACGGGTAAATACGGTACTACTAAGTTAGTTAGGCTAGGCATTGTGATATAACCTTAGTGGTTGGAGCACCTTAAAACCTACTCTGATGACTGTTTGCTGGGGTACTGTTGTTGAGGAAACTGGTTTTTAAGACTTGTCAATGTTTATTTAACTTAAGAAGAATATTTATATTCATATGATGAATGTTTACCTCAGTGTTAGTATTCCCCACAACTTTGGATTATATGAATAAATATTGCTTTCTACTTTTACAGATATTTTTCTTCAAGGCCACACACACTACTGGCCAAGTTCAGCTTGTTCCTGGTCACAATAAGGACTTCAAGTGGCTGGATTGCAATAGTATATTTGACATCAAGCCTCGTGAATATGCTGACAGCATCTCGCAGTTCATGTTCTGTTGTAGAAAATAAATATTTATGTTGAATGTAGTAAATAAGTTTTTGAAATAACCTTATTCCATTTATTATTCCTGGTTACTCATTGCTTTCCGTGATGTGTTTTTTAATGTCTTGTGCATTCTAGAAATATAGAAATGTTGTAAGTTATACTGAAGTGTTCCGTAGTTACTTTTGATTTGAGAAAAGGTATCTACTTGTACAGGAGAATAAAGGTTGTGAAAGGGATAGGCTTTTAGAACATCAAGATTACTGCGGATGAACATTATTTGTTTATTACAGTGGATGGTAATACTGTTGTAGTGGTGGTGAATGGGCTATAATGATTTAAGTGTCATTGATATTTTTGGATTCATGTAACAACAGTGTAGATCTTGGACGATTTTCCCCTGCGGGTAGGGGGATGGAGAATACTCCCGCAGTATCCCTGCTTGTCGTAAGAGGCGACTAAAAGGGTTAGGGAAAGAAATAACCAAGTGTGAATGCATCATACATGTATTGGGATAACTTTGGGATGCTTTCTCAGGGTTTTAATCGACCTCATGACCGTACATGTACAAATTGTTGGCAGTGGACAAAGTAGGGGATCAATGCACTGACTCAGAAAGGAATCAGTTTTGGATGACCGCATGTATATCATCAATTATAAAAAAATCAGACAACTCGGAAAACTTGAAATTGTTTTGATTTTGCAATTTTTATTTTATTTTAAAAGCATTTAGCAAAAGTTTTGATTTTCTTTCTCAGCCTTACTATTCTACTTCTCTGCGTACTGGCCCATCCTCTTAATTAACATCAACTTTGCTAACAGTGTATATACTTACCATAACTTCCTCTCGATGTACTGAGCGTGAGAACCTTGACTCAGAAAAGTCAAGGATGACATCAATAGTATAGACCCATTTATTTATTAATTACATCCAACAATAGTACAAAAAACATTTTTAACTAGATATAACAGAATGGATACTAAGGGTAATCTTATAAGGCGAATCACTGTTGTCATCGATACAGGAATGATGATTGGCTCGAGCGGTAAGCCCACCTCATTAGGGGGTATAGGGCACTTAAAGAATTGAAATTCCAACGAAGAGATAACAGAGAACTTACCCATTTTTATCAAGAATTTTCTAACCAGACGTTCCTTTCGAGTCCGCGTTGATAACCACATGTCGCGAACTTTTTCCCAAGAAAACTGTGTTCCCCAGGGGTCGGTCCTGAGTGTGACGCTGTATCAACTCACCGGTAATTGCGTCATTGTTTGTCGACGACTTGGCAATTTTCTGCCGGTTATCAAAAATTGACACAGCGGAAATGCAGATACAGATGACCCTGCGAAAACTGAACAAGTGGTCTCTTGATTCGGACTTCTCTTTCTCCAAAGAGGAGACTAAATGTATGCATTTTTATCGAGGACAAGGATTATTTCCTAATCCTCATCTCACGCTCGGTAATGTTGTCCTTCCGTCGTTGGACTGTATACGCTTCCTCGGAATGGAACTCAAGAATGGCAATGAAGGGAAAAACTGTACATAAATGAAAATTTTTATTCATTGAGAAGTGTATTGATTTAATTAATCCATATTCCTAATAAGATAAGACAAATATTACACCAAACAATTTGCACATAATTATTACAAGTTCACTTCTGTGTGTGGTAAACCTGAAAGCAGGGAGTTACGCACAAGGGCACGTCACAAATTTGACACATCCCGTTTCTTTGCGCAAAATTTTCCCGCGAGCATCTCGCTTTCTTGCGCACACGACACTTTCTTGTGG
Source organism: Platycnemis pennipes (assembly GCA_933228895.1). NCBI lineage: Eukaryota > Metazoa > Arthropoda > Insecta > Odonata > Platycnemididae > Platycnemis > Platycnemis pennipes. Next base: position 130,585,885 of record OW121851.1, on the reverse strand, counting down.
GATTGGTTTTTTTATGCGTTGCCGCAATGACGCCCGGGAAGTGCATCTCAGGCGCCGGGGGTGCGGCGCAGAGTGTGGTCGGCCTACCCTGGGGGAAATAATTTGGGGGTGGTATTTTTCAATTATTTTGTCCACAATGGTAAGCCTGTAGTCGAGGTGCACACTTCTCCCTCCTTTCTTTTTGTACAGGACAAACGAGATCCAGACACGCAGCTCCAATAAATGGAAAAATATTTTTTTATAATACTTTTTCCCGCGTTTTCTGGGAATAGGCTAATCGGCAGAATGTTGGTTGACTCTGTCAAAACTCCTCATGGTCTCATTGTAGTCTACTACAACCTTAGGCTTTATAATAACGTTCCCTCTTATTTCCACCTCTTGCACCTCACTGTTGTGCACTGTAGACAACAGTGTGATATCCTTTTTGTCTTTCCAGCGAACTACCAAAACTTTGCCTTTCTTGTAGGAAACTATTTCACCCTTCCTCAATTTTTTGTTTTTCAGTCCTTCCGGCATTCCTTTCCGCGTCACGCGAACAGTCCCGTAAGTGTCATAACGCCGAGAAAGAAGAGCCTCGGCTAATTCAGAGGAGGTATAGAAATTGTCTGTCGTGACAGTACCCCTTATCGAAAAGAGGTTTTATAAGGGACATCACCACGTGGGAGGACATGGACGTATTTCTGAAATTGTCATGTAATAAAGTTCCTTTTCCTATGTACACGATAGTCGACCTAACATACCCATTCTTGGATTCGCATAATAAAAATGTTTTTATCCCAAACCTTGCTCTCTTTTGGGGTATGTACTGGCGCCAACCCAGTCTTCCTTTATAAAGGAGTAAACTTTCATCCACCGTTACGTCTCTCTCCGGAGTGTAAAGACCCTTGAATTTTTCTTCTATCCAACAATAAATTGGTCCATGATTATCATACATATGGGAATAATTGAATATATCCAAGAAATCATCAAAGAATTTGATGAAGTTTAACACAACCCTAATATCAGAGAGGAGCCATTTCTCTTCCAAATATTTGAAGAGCCGAGGCAACTGTGTTTGAAAAAAGCTGTGTTGCTAGTCTCACTTTTTGCCTTCGAAAATGATGCCGGATGCAACTGCTCTTGAGTAATTTTTGGGATCAAAGTAAGTTTACCTTGCAGCGAAAAAAGTGTCTCCAGAGCACTAACGCAGAATTTGCTTCCATTTTCTAGAACAAAACCTGTGTCTACCAACTGGTTTCTGAGTAGTGTCCTTATGTGAGGAACATCCGCAAAGACAAATATCTCTCTAGATGGGTCATGAGGGTTTTTCTAAAAGGTATTTTCCATACCGACAACCAACTTTCGCCTCTATTAAATGGTCCCAAATCACTAACTTGAGCCACAACTTAGCTATTTCACTCCACAGCTGAAATTATTGATGTAAGAACATCTTTTGTCATAGGCCAGTCAAAGTCATAATAGATAGGCTGCTACCAACTACCAATTAAGCCTCTCGCTATTGCCATCTGGACCTGATCACAGGTACCTAGAATCTGCGATTACTTTCAGTCCCAGCACATCTCAGTCTTTACTTTCGTTTCGTAAAACAAAGTACCGCCAGTCCTTCGATCTTACTTAAATGCTTACATTTCATAGCCATTACAGGTAACACACTTTCGCGTCCCACAATGAAAATTAAATTTGGCCACCCAAGATTTCAAAATGCTAATGCATGGCAAAGGGAACTTGAGTGGTTTCTCAAGTAACGGTATGCATTGGCACACACATACCGAAGAGAAATAGCAGCCGAAATTTCCTCTTTGCTCCACCCAATCCTTTTCCCGGTGTAGAAAATGGATTTTTCCTGGGCAGGTGTAAAATGCCACTCAATTGTCTTCATGAGGAGTGAACTTTCTGTCTTCATCAATACTTGCTGTTGAGCAACTGTTTATTCTGAGAGTTCTTTTTTTTTCAAATTCCGCTATTTTTGAAACAAGAACCTGAAAGAATGTTCTATCCTCCTTGCTTGATTATTTGCGTGATTTTAGCTGGGGTGATTATATGCGGTTCTAGGATACACTTTTGTGTACGTACGATGGCCATCAGAATTACCTCGTAATTCCTTCTCGTTCCAGCCTCGTTTTTCTAATCAGATTCTTGAGAGGGCCTTGGACCTTAAATTCCCTCTCAGTCACTAATGCAGGAATATAGTCTTCATCCCTAGAATCTGATGGATTCTGTGGGAAAACTCCAGTGCATTGGAATGATTTTTCAGCTCTTTCAATCGAAGCAGTATTGAAGTAGGCTGAGCAAAAAATCTCACCCACTTGATAAATTGCTGTTGGTTGGCCTGGATGTTCCCTGAACCACCGATCACATTCTTCTGACAGAGTCTTTTTCAAGGGTCCGAAAAATGCCACATCAAGGGGCTGTAGTTGGTGGCTGGCATGGGGTGGCAAAGACGACAAAATGATGCCTTTTCCTCAGCAATATTCAATTGCTGACAAAGTACAATGTGAAATATGGTCATGAAGTAGTAACAATTTCTTCTCGAGAGATGGATTCGCATATTTGTGAAGTGTTGTAACCAGGGTCATAAACAACTCTGAATTTATGAAACCTGAATCAGATAACATTCCCAAAGTGTGTGATGGTGTTCTATCGAGCAACTTGATCCATTAATTTCCTGTGAGCATGTTTCTTGTGAGATCTCCCAACCTAGGGTACTTTCCCCAAAACTGCAAGGCAGCATAGCAAGTTACATAGGCTAGTGCATCCTCACTTACATAATCATATGAGATGATGTCCTCTTCTAATTGTTGATCATCAGCTCTTATATTAACTGCAGCCTGGTTTTCTGGAAGGAAATTTTTTAGGACGTTCACAGTGATGCATAATTCATCATGGAGTCGTGGCAGGACTGCATTCTCCTGCACAGCATTAATCAGACACTGTTCTTTGGAGACATCAGTGGTATTAGTGTTCACTGTAAATGCTGCCTCAGAGTGTTTATCCATTACGCATGCAAAAACCCTTAGCTTGAAATCGATAATATTAGGGTGATCATTGGTATTGTCCGTACCTCTAATGTAGGAAAAAAGCATTCCAGAATATCTTGGTTGTTGGGTGGTCATAAGGTATTTAACTCCATAAGTTTTACTCACAAAACTGAAGAGGCTTATTAATGACTTAATGTTCATTACAATTCCTTGCTGAAAAGGCTGAAGTACTTTGGACCCACTCACTCTTGAGTTAATTAATGCATTCCTCAACTTTATGCAAGGTGTCCTCCTGGTGCTTTAAATCCATTACATATGCATGCCGTGGTCCATGATTATCATAATAAGAATAATTGAATATATCCATTTGATGAAGTTTGACACATCCCTAATATCAGAGAGGAGCCCTTTCTCTTCCAAATATTTGAAGAGCCGAGGCAACTGTGTTTGAAAAAAGCTGTGTTGCTAGTCTCACTTTTTGCCTTCGAAAATGATGCCGGATGCAACTGCTCTTGAGTAATTTTTGGGATCAAAGTAAGTTTACCTTGCAGCGAAAAAAGTGTCTCCAGAGCACTAACGCAGAATTTGCTTCCATTTTCTAGAACAAAACCTGTGTCTACCAACTGGTTTCTGAGTAGTGTCCCAGCACATCTCACTCTTTACTTTCGTTTCGTCAAAAAAAGTACCGTCAGTCTTTCAATCTCACTGAAATGCTTACATTTTATAGATACAGGTATCACACTTTTGCGTCCCACAATGAAAATTAAATTTGGCCACCCAAGAATTCAAAGTGCTAATGCATGGCAAAGGGAACTTGAGTGGTTTCTCAAGTAACGGTATGCCGGAATGCTGTCAAGTACATATTGCCATGCCATTAGTGTTGCTAAGACTTCCATAAAGTTTATTTCATAACATCGTTTGGTTCTATAACCCTTGACAATATTGTAGGCTGGGATAACGAAGGCCAGCGACATTGGTGTGGCATCTGAATAAATGATTAAATTCATATCTGGAGTACCCAGGTAATATGGCATTTCCAAGACAATGCGAGAGGTTATGAACTTCAACCAATTAATGTTTCTCCTGAAAACATCTTTGATTATGAACCTAGGTAAGTTTAGTATATAACATACCCACGATACGTAGCCCGCAATCCTCTGCAGGTCTTTGTATTTAAACACCGTAACATATTTGACGTATCGTTTAAACATTTTTTGCTGTTTCTTCAAGCAGAATTATGGATTGATTTACAGTATCAATGAAGACAACTAAATATACAAGAGAGAATTGGGGTCTAATTACACTTTTATTATAATTGAAGGTCACGTCTGTTCCAGGAACTGTTCCAGGAACGTTATTACCTCTTGGAACATATTAACCCCTTAACTGCGGGTAAATTTTTTATTGGTTGGGGAGTTTTTTTTTCGCGATTTTGAATAATTGATAAATGTCTATTCATGTATCTAAATATAATACCCATGAAAAATACATTTTATTTATTTATTTAGCAAAAATATTTAAACAGAAAGTGGTCATGAAAATTAACTTTTTTTCACAATAGCAAAAAAATAATTATCAGTATTATTTTAGACCAATTTAGAACACAAGATATTTGTGATATCTTTGTATCTTAGTATTAAATGTGAAGAACAGTCATAAAATCCATAACATTTAGTAATTTTTTTTCTTGTGATAAATTTCAAAACAGTCAATGACGCAAAGTGGAACTTGACATTGTTTGCAACAATAAATTGTTTCTTTCTCACTTTTTTGGCAAGACACAACACATCTTTTCCTGACGGACCTGATTTGTAGTGCTTGGATTCGTACCAATGAAATGCCTAGCAGTTAGACGCAGAGGTGTATCTGTAAATGGTAGTCCTGTTCTCAATGCCCGTGGTGTACTGGCTGCATACCTTTCAGTCCAAGCTGACACTATGCTCAGCCGGAAGTTTAGCAGGTTCAATTGTCCACCACATTTTTGGTAAATGACAAAAGCATTGAAGATGGTTATATCTAAAAGATGGCGAAACATTTTCATATAATATTTTTTCAACCTTTTTCCGGCTATGGAGTAAGTGACGATGCACTGATCCGCAAGGTCCACTCCCCCCATCCCTTTACTGTAGTCAGTGACAACTTTGGGTTTTATTTTTTGACCACCACCTTTTTTCTTTACAATGGCCACGTCTTTGTCATGAATTGTTGACAGCATATTTACATATTTCTTATCCATCCACTTCAATGCCATCAATTTTCTACGGTACCATGTTGAAAACTCTCCTCTCGTTAGTTTTTTCGTTTTCATATCAGGTGGTAACTCTATCCTGTTTATAATAATAATAATTCTTTATTCCATTTGGCCATGCAGACGTGGGAAAGTCGTCAATTACATACCATACATAAGCAAAAACACGATTTATGCGAACTGTTTCCACAGCATCAGTCTTATGCTCAGCTAAAAGGTCAAACAACTTAGGGGAAGAATAGTAATTGTCCATAAATACTGTGTACCTACGATCAAGCATGCCATCCATTAGCGTCAGAACAATTTGAGAAGCCCCGCACGGGGGGAAGAGACCTATCTCTTCCTAAGGGGAGTAGCGCCCCCACGGACCCGAGCCCTCCAAGGAGACAACCTCGTGAAAAAACCCACAGTGCGATGGGGCAGTTCCGGACAGTATGTGAGTCTACTGTGCTGAGTACAGCCACGACATCTGGCCAACTGACTCACCCGCGTGTTTGCCGTGCGTGGAGACCCGTAAGGTGGGGAAAGAGGATCCTGGTGGTTGAGCTCCCCGGCCTGGATGGGGGTCGGATCCCCTGAAAGCCGGGTTGCAACACACCACTTTGGCCCTGGACTCCACCGAAACGGGAGGTCAGGGAGTAGCCGCCTCTGATCAATCGGCTAGCTGTTTCGTATTGGCGTTCAGCAGGCAAGTGCGGACGGCATTGGGGGTCTGGCGGAAGGGCGTCGAAGGTGCAGGGGTTTGGAGAACCCGCGTAGCCAGAGACCAACCCAGAAGCGGACAACCATGCCAGAAGTGCTATATCCCTCGGGTAGCCCTGGCGACCACACTGGTTAGCGGTGTGGCGTCCCAAATGTGCGGCTCCGTGGTGGGTGGGGAGCTCGGGGGACGAATCTGCATATTTGGTATGGATGGGACTAACTTTCCTCCACCCAAAAGATCCTGCCCGTGTCCGGGCGGGGGAGTAAGTGTTATTAACACAAGTAAACGCTTTCTTGTTATGAAATGTGCCAAGGAGGGTGAGACCCTGAAGAAGGTGTCTCCCTTTCTAATTAAAAAGGTTCTATCAGCGAAAGTGCCAGGAGATCTCATTTCTGTTAAAAAGTTGCGCGACGGAACCCTTCTAATAGAGACGGCAAATTTAGTCCAAAGTGATAAACTTTTAGAGTTGAAAATGCTGCACGATATTCCAGTTAGCTTCCACGTGGAAGTACACCGCACCCTCAACTCCAGTCGGGGGGTCATTAGTCATTATGACTTGTTGTTCGTGGAGGTAGACGAGATCAGGAGAGAGATGGCTGCTCAGGGGGTGACTGATGTTCGTCGCCTTACTACAAAGCGTGACGGTGTAGTGAAAGACACCACCTCCGTTGTTTTGACCTTCGCGCTTGATAAGCTCCCCGACAGGGTGTTTGTGGGATACGAATCGGTCCCAGTGCGACCATTCGTACCCGCTCCAATGCGCTGTTTCCAGTGCCAGCGCTTTGGCCACATCGCCACGAGATGTGAGGGCAATGCCACCTGCCCACGCTGCGGCCTGGAACAGCACGATGGTGCGGAATGTACAACTGACCCACGATGCGTGAATTGTGAGGGCGCACATCCTGTCTACTCACGGAATTGTCCAAAGCTCCTCGAAGAACGTAAGGTAGTGGAAATCAAAGTTACTCACAAAATAACCTACTTCGAAGCACGGAAAAAATATAGGGAAATTGCCGCACCTACTTTTTCAAAATCTTTCGCCTCTACAGCTTCGGTCAAAAAGGCTACAACTGGCACACAAACAGATGATCTTGAAAAATAAGTAAAATCTGCCGACACTGAAAAAGCCAAGCTGGATAAGGCCAATAAACCAGCAACTAAATCAACCAGCATAGATTCTCCAAAAAAGAATCAGCGGAGAAACTCATCCAAGGCACCACAAAAAACGCATGAAAACACGCCATCCCCCGGTCCATCCGACCTGACCAAGTCAGGCCAACCGGAATCGATGGAGGAGGATGACAATCTCTCAGAGACGGAGATCTCCCGTGCGAGAGTAAAAGAAAGGAAGCATCGGCTCCGACGGTGATACTTTTAATTTTTAATAAAAAATAATGGCTTTCGTGTTGCAATGGAAATGCAACGGGTTTTATAGACACAAGGAAGAACTGACGACCTTAATACGAGATTTTAATCCTTTATGTATTTGTCTCCAAGAGACACATTTTAAACCAACGGACAAGGGAGTTTTAAAAATTTTATCGTTCTCAGATATGACGACACCAGAGGCCAACGCGCACACGGTCGCCCCTGCCTTGACACGGGCGCCCCTGCCACACACCCTAGCGGTGGCTTGCAGGGTATCGTGTAGATAGATGTAGATGAGTTATGATCGCCACGAGGGAGACCCTATACACCTCCCGAGTGGCGCTCAACACGCCCTTCCAGGCGGTAGCGGTATCAGTGCATGGCCCCCAATCGGTGACGTTATGTAACGTCTATTTGCCCGAGGGGGCACCGGTAACCCGTTTTAATTTAGAAGCCCTTATCAGCCAACTGCCGAAACCCTTCATAATAGTAGGTGATTTTAATGCTCATGATACGCTCTGAGGTAGTTCCAGGGCGCAGTGCAACCTAAGAGGACGCATTTTAGCACGGTTTTTAACAGACTCTAACCTGGTTTTATTGAATGACGGAACGAAAACACGGTTTAACAGTTTTAACGGCCGATATTCGACTATTGACCTCTGTTTTACGTCCAGCACATTAATGAACAAAGTTCATATGAATGTTCATGACGATCTATGTGGGAGCGATCACTGCCCTATTAGGATTGATAAAGAAGATAATTTTAACCCTGATCTCATTCGGCCCGGCAACTGGAGTATCCGGAAAGCCGACTGGTCTCTCTTTAAATAATTATTTAATTTTACATATTGCGAAGGCCGTGGTGCTATTCAGAACATTGACTCCTTGACAAAGAGCATCGTCGATTCTGCAAATCTTAGTGTACCACGGACAGTACACGTCACTCCGAGGCCTGCGGTACCATGGTGGAATGACGACTGCGCCGAGGCTATTCGGGCGCGGAAGAAAGCGTTAAGAATTTTTAATAAATATCCCACGGCCACCAATTTGGTTTCCTTTCGCCGTCTTCGAGCTAAAGCTCGAAAGGTGGTGAAAGAGGCCAAGAAAGACTCGTGGACGTCATTTGTATCTGGCGTAAACTGCCGGACACCCATTGCAGAGGTATGGAAAAAGGTGAGGAGCATTTCAGGTGACCAACATCAGCCTGGAATCTCCTATCTTAAAATTGGTGACAATATCGTGGCATCTCCAGCCATTATTAGCGAGATATTCGGGCAGTTGCTCGCTAACACCTGCAGCAATGGCAATTACGAGGACTCCTTCCTATCCTTGAAAAGGCTCTCAGAATCACAAACACTTTCGTTCGCTAGGAAGGGGACTCTGGCGGACTACAATGTCCCATTTTCCCTCTGGGAACTACAGTCAGCAATCGCAGCTTCCCGCGACACGTCTCCAGGTATGGATGAGATCCATAATGCCTTCCTCCGGAATCTTCCGGAGAGAGCATTGTCGGAAGTCCTTCTCTCTCTTAACCAACTTTGGACTGAGCGATGCTTTCCACCTTCCTGGCGCGAATCTATTGTGGTTCCCATTTTAAAGCAGGGCAACCCGAATGGTTATCGCCCAATCTCCCTCACCAGCTGCCTTTGCAAGGTAATGGAAAGAATGGTCAATCGGCGACTCGTTTGGTGGCTAGAGCGCCGAAACCTTCTTTCCAATGTCCAGTGTGGTTTCCGACGCGGCCGATCGACCATTGACCATTTGGTCAGGACCGAGAACTTCATCCAGGAGGCCTTTATCCTTCGTCAACATGTAGTTGGTGTTTTTTTCGATTTAGAGAAAGCCTACGACCGGGTTTGGCGACGAAAGATACTAACGACGCTCCACAAGTGGGGATTTAGAGGTAACCTACCAATATTTATTAAAAAATTTTTATCGAACCGTACTTTTAAGGTAAGAGTAGGCCGACATCTATCGAAATTTTATACACAGGACAACGGGGTACCACAGGGATCCATACTTAGCGCAACACTTTTTGCTATAGCAGTCAATGATGTGGTGGATTGCGTAAAGCCTCCGACCTTGTTTTCGCTTTTTGTGGACGATCTGGCCATTTTTTGCCGGTCGTCCAAACTTGTAACTGCAGCCAGACTACTACAGCTGACTTTAAACAACCTAGACAATTGGTCGCGGGGAAATGGATTTAAATTCTCAACGGAGAAAACCAAGTGCATACATTTTCACCGCAAGAGAGATTACTTCGAACCTCCAGTTTTAAGACTGGGGGGCAGACCACTTCCGTATGTGGAATTGGTTCGGTTCCTCGGTATGACCATGGACCACCGATTAAATTGGCGAGAACACATACAGTTTTTAAGAAATAGCTGTCTTCGGACCCTAAATATTTTAAAAGTTTTAACCCACTCCTCATGGGGCGGCGACCGCAGCACGATGCTTTTATTGTATCGCGCACTGGTGCGGTCGAAATTAGATTACGGATGTTTTATTTACTCGTCTGGCCGCGAGTCAATTTTAAGAACATTAACGACGGTGCACAACGCAGGACTCCGGCTGTCAACTGGGGCCTTTCGAACTAGCCCGGTGCTCAGTATCTATGCCGATGCTGGAGAGCCGCCGTTGGAGCACCGGAGAAATATCCTGATGTGCAACTACGCGGCGAAAATCTTAGCCCTAAGGGGTCACCCGTGTTTTAATACCGTTTTTAACCCAAAGTTTTTAAGAATTTTTAATAGACTGACAAGAGCCACTAAACCTTTTTGTATACGTCTTAATGAGTTTATCCAGGCTTGCGGAATAGAATTCCCGGCGGTATATCCAGTCGTGTACCCCGACAGCCCGCCATGGATAATTCCATCCCCTGATATATATGAGGTTTTTAAAGGGCGGCAGAAAGCGTACTCCACTACCTCAGAGTACCAGCGTCTTTTTAATGAATTCATCAGTTGCCATAAGGACAGTCGTCTCGTATTTACAGACGGATCCAAGTCAGAAGCTGCCTGTGCGTGCGCAGTGTCCTCGGAACATCACGGCACCAAGCAGATGAGACTCAGTTCTTTGTGTAGCGTATACACAGCGGAGCTCATCGCCGTTAAGATGGCCCTCGAGTCGGTCGCTGACGATGGTCGTCCGACCATCATATGCACTGACTCAATGAGTGCGCTACAGTCCATTTCCGCTATTTTTCCAATGCACCCTATTGTGCAAGATATTCAATCCACCCTTTATGCCCTCCACAAGCGAGGACTCAAAGTCTCATTCCTATGGGTTCCTGGGCACGTGGGAATAGCGGGAAATGAAAAGGCAGATGCAGCTGCAAAAGCGGCACTCATGCTGCCGTAGCAGGATTCGGCACTGGTACCCTATCAGGACATACAGAATGTCTTACGTAGAATAGTCCTACGGCAGTGGAGTGACGTATGGAAAAACCTGACAAATTACAAATTGCGAGCTATCAAACCGGTTACGTCAGTGTGGCCCACTTCTGTCGGGAGGAGTCGTAGGGAGGTGGTCATCATTGCAAGGCTGAGAATCGGCCACTGCGCCCTGACCCACTCACACCTCTTCACGGCAGAGAAGACCCCACCTCGATGCGGAGACTGTGACTGCCCTCTTACTGTGCGACACCTCCTGACGGAGTGTGACAAGTACCGGCTTATGCGCAATAGGCCAGGCATCAAGGGAGGCCTAGAATACGTTCTAGGCGATGATCCTGATCGCCTAAGCCGTGTTACAACTTTCCTTAGAAAAACTGACCTTTTTAACTCAATATAATGTATAAAATTTTTATATACATTGTTATATATTCATTGTTATATATACAACTGTTGCCATATTAAATTTGGGAAAAAATAATATGATGATATTAGATTGCGCGTGGTGCTAATCACCTTAGTCGTCGACGCACCCGTAATCCCAAACCTACTACTACTACAATTTGAGAAGGCTTGTCTAAGTGTTTTATGTCAATTTCTCCCACTTTTTGTGGTATACACATCGTTTTGTCTGTGCACACGAGCATATTATGCACATATCCTGACGATGATTCACATAACTGGAAAGACTCAATCCCAAAACGAGCCCTTTTTTTCGGGATATAAATTTTCCTGCCTAGTCTCCCTTTCCATAACAGCAAACTTTCGTCAATGCAAATATTTTTTTCTGGGGTGTTGCCTGCCACTTTAGCACCAAATAGTCTAAAATTGTCTTTATTTTGGAAAGTTGGGCTCTACTTCAGCATCATAGGTCTCATTATCGTTGAAGTGTAAAAACTTAAGCACTAGGTGGTCAGTCATTACCTCCATAAAAAATGGTGTTTCAGTCATACGTTTCTTTGAGAAGAACATCGTTGTCGTGAGCTTTTGAACTATTCCTTGCAAAATCATTAGGGCAATTACAATTCTTATCTCATCAGGGTTTGTATCAACCCACTCGTAATCTCTGCTCCTACGTTTCATCAGTCCTTTTGATTTTTTTTTCGGCGATACATTGTGCCGCGTAGCGATTTGTTTCGGATGCAATCAACTCACAAACATCAACACTGAAAAGATGATCCAGCACAGTCTGGTGTGGGTTTATCACCGAAGTCAAAATGCAAAATACCACTAGCATCCGACGGAAAAGCCTCCCGAAATGCCCAGCACAGTGAGATACCCACTCCTGAGGAAAATTCTCCGGAAAGGCACATGTTTCCTCAACATCGGACAATTCATTGTCACTTGAGTCACTAAAATACTCGGAATCACTGGAGCTTTCACTTGAACCAACCAATATGTCTTCTATCTCTCTTGAATTTAAAAGTTTTCTCTTACGACGAACACGTTCACGAATTGCTGATGCCATTACTGAATGAACTGTTGGGTTCGAGAAGCAGGGGTAGACTAATAAATATTCTGATGCAATATCATAGGAAAATTCTAGGTTCAAAAAGTTAATGCAATACCCGCATAGGTGGCAGAGTATGCTAAGAAGGCCTGACGCTCATAAGCGGTTGGCGCAGAGAAGAAACAGCACGTAGGAACCTCTGCGCGGTTCACGTATTTAAATTTAATTAAATTTTATCTCACTACTACCCAGGTTTTTATGTACTACATCTTAACTAGATGATGGTAGGAAAAACCCGGGTAGTAGTTAAATAAAATTGAATTTGTGGAAAATTGCCAATCGTTTTAAATAAGAATTTTTGACTGAAATGCCTCTATAAAAACGTGACGTGCATTAGCACCATTACAGTATGGTGCAGGTGGCATGGTATACTCTACTTCTTCTTCTCTTTCCTCAACCTCATCAGGCTCTGTTAGTTTCAGTCGAATAGCAAGATTTAGAAGCACTCCAACTGCACAAATGATAGCAGTCACATTTGGTAACGAGTTACCTAATCCTCTCTTTAGGCAGGGGAATCGCCGCTTCCATACTCTAGTGGCTCTTTCCACCACTTTTCTGGTCCTGATGTGGCTCCTATTGTATCTCTCTTCAGCTCTGAGTTTTTGTGGGAAGTGTAATGGATATCGCTTCAATGTTTGTAAGACTTAAATTTGTGTTTTCGTGATGGATTATGGAGCGTTTGACAAGTATAGCAACTCCACCAGAGGGTTTCTTTTGTGGTGGTTTGATGTTTCTGTATGTTTTGTAATTTGTGTAATTCAAGGTGTGCTCAGTAGAGAGCTTTGTTTCTGTTAGGAAGACAATATCTGGTGTATGGTTTTCTAAAATGATGCGTAGTTCGTCGTACTTGTTTCTGATATGATTGCAGTTCCACTGTAGAACTCGGAGGCAGTCAATATGATTCCTTTTATTGTTGTACTCCATAATAGGATTGGACAAATTCGTAACTGATAGAGAAGATTGTTTGTATGAAGCTCTGTACGGAGCGGATTTGGATAAGTAGTGGGATTTTTGAAAGTATCCAGGTTATGAATGATGCCCAACTGAATGTGCCATCAAGATTTTTAAAGTTGGCTTGAGCCACGGGATTTTGGGTAATTGGTACTTGGGTTTCGGGCGTGGTTTGGGATTTTTGAGGTTCTGGATTCAATGAGAGGATAGGTGGTTGTGGGTGCTCTGGGATTTGGATGTCATTTAGGCAATTTTATTCTAGGCGTTCAGGTTGGGAATTTTGTGTTATATTAGGGGGCTCAATTTGGAGAGTGCTCCTGCTAGTGCCTGCCTGTTGACGGAGAACTTGGATTGGGATTTCTAAGATTCTACGTTGAGTTTTTTGGTGGTCTTTGTGGTTTGGGTGGAGACGGTGGAATGTTTGATTTATGAGTGTATGTTGTGTTTTGTTTATGGTGTGTTCTTTTTCTTCGTGGTGATTGTGAGTTTTCTGCTGGTGTAGGGTATTCCGTTGTGTCTTGCGTGTTAAGTACTGTGTCAAAATTGTCAGCAATTTCCACTGGTTCTGACTCTGATTCTTCTTCTGCAGAGAACAAGGAAGCAGCTGTTGCTCGGTTTCTCGGGAACAGGTTTCTTGCCACGACTGGGGAGTTTTTAGCCGTTTCTGATGGTGATTTCACCCAGCGGTTAAAGCTCGGCTTTGGTGCAGGAGTAAATCTGGCAGCTGGTTCTTTTTGTGTTTCTTTCAGTTTTTCTAGTTTGGCAAGGAAGGCCGGGCATTTCTTGTGTGTAGCAGAATGGGGTTTACCGCAGTTGTAGCATTTTATTTCTTTGTTGAGCGGGAGGTCACAGTTGGCTGCAAGGTGCGGGCCTGCGCATCGCAGACAGTAAGGATCCTTGTGGCAGTAGTTTTTGGTGTGGCCAAATTGGCAGCATTTGATGCATTGCGCAGGGCCGGTAGGTCGATGGTGTTCCTCAATGACAATGGGAAGGCCTTTTATTTGTTTAAGTTTCAGCAGTGTATCTTCTTTCGCTTTACACTGCAGCAGTATTTTAAAGAGGTTTGTTTTCCTTGGTTGAGTTTCCTCCTCCGTGCCTTGCAGGGGCCTGGTGGTGGTGTTGTGGTCGAGGACCTCTGCAACTAGATCCTCTTTCAGGAGTTCTTCTCTGATTGTGTCCAAGGGTATATCTTTGTTTAGACCTCTAATTACGTAGATGCGTCTGTTTTCAGATGGGAGTGCATTGGTCGAGAAGGGAGCTGTTTGCTGTATGAGTAAGTTCTTAATATTTTTGTAGTCATCCACACATTTAGCCTTAATGATTACACAGCTATTGTTGGTTGTGTTTGATAGTGGGTATTTGGAAACACCGTTGGTGTTTCCAAATTTCCAAACAACCATTTGGTGGGAAAACACCGGAAAAATTTCAAAGTCCGATTACTGAACTTAGAAAAATTTTCGACAAAAATGCCGAAAAAATTACAAGTCCAGTTACTGCATTTAGAAAATTTTCCGATGTCGCCGTGAAAATTTCTAAGTCCAGACTCCGAACTTAGAATATTTTCGCCGAAGCAAAAAAATTCTGAGTCCAGTTACTGTACTTAGAAAATTTTCGGACCCGCCGAAGCATCTCGGGGTCCGGCGTCGGTTCACGGCTCAGGTCCGCCGGCGCTTGCTGGCAGGCGGCTGGTCCTCAGGTGCTCCAGTTGATGCTCTTGGCCGCGGGTGGTGGTCCCATGGCATCGCCGCAGCATCCGCGATGCGATGAATCTCCGGGAATCTCGAAGATTTCGCCTTGTCGTAGAATCTAGGCGAGATTTCCCGGAGATGTTCCTTGAGCGGCTTCTCACCGACTTC
Organism: Platycnemis pennipes; assembly: GCA_933228895.1. NCBI lineage: Eukaryota > Metazoa > Arthropoda > Insecta > Odonata > Platycnemididae > Platycnemis > Platycnemis pennipes. The sequence continues at coordinate 130,570,879 of OW121851.1, read as the reverse complement.
CCGATGGAGGTCGTCGTTGGAAGGCCAGTAACCGAGGCGAAGTGTCTTCCTCAGGCATCGGCGGTCCAGCGTCTCGAGGATGCTGAGCGCCTTTCCGGTGAGAAGGCCGCTCCAGGCGGGTGCGGCATAGCTGAGCATCGGTCGGAGCACCGATTTCCACAGGTGGAGTCTCGTTCTTCGTCGGATATACAGTCCACGCAGAAGGCACACGATCTGCGTGTATCGTGCACGGGCGGCGTTCCTGGTCTTCCTCGCGTGCAATTCCATGTGGAGATGGCGGTCGAGCGTGACTCCGAGGTATTCCACGGAGTCCTTCCAGAGGACTTCGTCGGCGCCGACGAGGATCTCGCCGGGGTCTTCCTTCTTCCAGGTGAACACCATCGTTTGCGTCTTCCGGGTGTTGACCGCGAATCTCCAGCGTGCCTACCAAGGAATCAATTCGTCGACAGCACGCTGGAGATATCGCGCCGCCTGGTGTCCCTGGGAAGATCTCGCGAGCAGTGCCGCGTCATCAGCGTAGAGGGCCGCAATGGTGTTGTGGCCGAACTCCGACGGGATGACAGCCGTGTAAATTCCGAAAAGAAGCGGAGATAGCGTGTTTCCTTGAGGCACGCGCGCCTGGATGCGTCCGCGTGCTGAAGTCTCGTCTCCCCAGGCGACTTGGAAGCTGCGTTCCTGGAGCCAGCTCTCGACGAACGCCGTGATCCATGCCGGATACCCGAATCCTCGCAGCTTGTGCAGAAGGCCGGCGTGCCACACGCGGTCGAACGCTTTCGATATGTCAAAGAAAGCGCCGACCGTCGTGTGCCGCCAATTTAAGCCTTCTGCGACGAAATTCAGAAGTCTCGCGATCTGATGTGTGGTGGAATGTCCCTCCCGGAAGCCGAATTGGTGAACCGGGAGGACGTTCAGATGCTCCGTGGTCCGGCAAAGATTGCTCCAGGGAAACACGCTCCAGCAGCTTCCCAAGCGCGCCCAGCAACGAGATTGGACGGAAATTCTCCGTCTTCGACGCTGATTTCCCCGACTTCAGCACGCAGATGACGCGCGCGTGCTTCCAGATGCTGGGAAAATGTCCCAGCATCAAGCACGCGTTGAAGATCGTCAGCAAGACGTGCGCCAGCGACACCGGCATGTTGATAAGCGCCTCGTTGACGATCTCGTCCGGTCCGGGCGCCTTCTCCGCTTCAGGTGCTTGACATTCCGTCGAAGGTCCTCTGCGCTGATGGCTGGCGGCTCCTCCGCGACGTCCGGCGGCGGCTGCGGCGGCGGCCCTTTTGGCGGCCCGAACGGCTCCGTCAGCGGGTCCGGCGTTCGTGGCTCCGCGGATGCTGTGGTGAAGATTCCTTCGAGATGATTCGCCATGAATTCCGCTTTCTCCACCTGAGAGAAGAGATGAATAGAATTTTCCGGGCGCAAAGGCGCCTCCTCCGACGAGAGCTTCCGAAGACATCGCGCCATCTTCCAGATGGAGCCTTCGTCTGTGGATAGGTCTGCAAGGCGGCGCTCCCAGCAGTCGCGACGGAAGGCCGCGATGTCGTCGCGGAGGCGATGGACCGCGGCGTTGAGACGCGCCTTGTCCTCCGCGCATCTGGAAGCCTGGAACCTTCGTCGGAGGGCGTTCTTCCGCCGGATGTTCTCGATGATCTCAGGTGGAAGAGCCAGATAATTCCTTGGGCGAATCGTCTTCTTCGGGATAGGCGCCAGAGATGACTTCCGTCACTGCCGCGCTGCGTCTCTCGATCTCCTCCGCCGAAGAGATGTCGTCCGCGGCGAATTCCTAGATCCTCTCGGTGACATCCGTGCGGAAACGCTGCCAATCAGCGTTTCCGTAATCGCGGATGACCTTCGCGGGGGCGATGACCGTCTCCCTTCCGAGATGAAAGAGAACCGGCAGATGGTCGGAATCCAAAGCTGGAAACGCTCGTGCCGAAAGTGAGTTCCGCAGTCCTCTGTGCAGACCGATGTCCAAGATGTCTCCTTCTCCGGCGTAGCTGTAATGCGTCGGAGATCTTGGTGCCGCGACATAGATTTGCCTGCTGGTGGTCCAGTGGCGGAGTCTGCGTCCTCTGTTGTTCGGCATCCGCGAATTCCAGCTTGGATCCTTTGCGTTGAAGTCGCCCGCCGCGATGGTCGCTGTTTCATCCGAGAAGATCGCGTCGAGATCCGCGTCGCTTGTGACGGAATTCGGCCGCGCGTAGACGGAAGAGATCTTGAGACGCCCGCTGTCCGTGGAAAGCAGAATCGTCGTAGCCTCGATGGAGCCGCTTTGTCGGATGTCGAGCCGCTGCGCTTGGACGCGATCAGCAACCAGGATAGCCGTGCCACCGCCCGCCGTGTCCCGGTCGTCGCGGAAGACGCGGAAGCCCGGTGTCGTCCATCTGGCGTCCTTCTGGAGGTGTGTCTCCTGCAGCAGGGCCACGTCGCAGTGATGCCGTTCCAGGAAATCCAGCAATTCGGGTGTCTTCCGACGAATGCTGCCGCCCGCGTTCCAGCAGGCGATTGTAAGACGGCGAATGACGCGTCTTCTATCGCCCGCTGCGCTGAGAAGAAGCGGCAATCCGCTGAATGGTGGCCGAGAGGACCGTTAGCTGCCTTTGCAGCGCGTTGGTGACGGAGATGAGCGACTGCATCACCGCCGCGATGTCCGCGAGTGGTTCGTCGGCGTCCAAAGTGGTGGCCTCAGTAAGGTCCTCCCGGGCACGGATGGCGTCAGCTTCGCGGCGTTCCCTGGCCAGTTCCTGGGCGCGTTGGCGGCGAAGCGGCTGCTTGATGGAATCGGCCGTCTCCTGCTGATGCGTGGGCGGCAGCGGGGATGACGGGAGATCAGGATATGAGTCGACGGCCGGAATTTCCAGCCGGTGGCGCATGGTCGGGCGCTGTGGTGGCGCCTCTCGAGGAGCGTCTCCGCGTCCCCAGGCGTTTTGGTGCCAAGGGATGCTCTCGGGTGGCTGCGGGATGAGGAATCCTGCTGTCGGCGGGAGGATGGTCCATTTGGTCCATCGGATGCTGCGGATGCTGCGGGATTTCTCCTTAGCTGCGGGCCGCCGTTGTGGTTGGCCGCCGTTGTGGTTGGCCGCCTTTTGGAGGCGCTTCTTGTCCTCCTCCTTATAGACGCGGCACTCCTTTGAGCACGCGACGTGTTCCTCTTTGCAGTTGCAGCAGCGTACGGTGGTAGCCTCGCAGTCGTTGCCCAGGTGCGTGCCGCTGCATTTCCAGCACCGCGGGCTCGCGGTGCAGAAAAAGCTCCCGTGGCCGAAACGGCTGCAGCGGAAGCACATCTGCGGCTGGTTGTGTTTGTACGACTTCACATAGCAGACTGCATTGCCGATCTGGCGGATTTTCTTCATCCGCGTCTGTGGCCAATCAGGATGCGGCGTGATGGATGCTACAAAGGCGCCGACAGGGCGCCCGTTGTTTCGCATCTGCCGGATTTTCTGGACCTGGATGCCCATCAGCTCCATGTCCTCGCGTAATAGCTCCGGGTCGTGGCGCTCGGAGAGGCCACGGATCTGGTAGGTGACCAGCTTTTCGTCACCGACCGCCCAGGTGGAGAATTGGGCTTTCTGCTGTGCTAAGGTGGCTTTGAGAAGGCGGAAGTCCTCCTCCGTCTTCAGCATCACACGGGAAGATGCATTCCCGTGAGCAATGGTGAATGTTTGGTCTTTTACGGCGCGCCGGACCTTGTCCCTGAAGGCGCGGTTGTCCTCCACGTCGTAGACGATGAGCGGCGGTGGCCGCCTCGTCTTTGTCCGCTTGGGTGCGGTCGTCGGGGATGCTGGGCGTGGTGCAGATGTACGAGTTTGGTTGGAAGCCACGGGCGTGGCTGCCGAGTCGGCTTCCATGGGGTCGCCGCTGTCAGTGGCGTTGTTTAGTGCCTCGAACCGGTTGGATGTCGGGACGTTTATGATAAACGCCTCGTCGGAGGTTTTCTGTCTCTTAAGTGTGGCCTCTTCGGCGGTTAGGAACGCGCGGCGCACTCCCGCGCGTGGTGCTGCGGGCGTAACAAAGATGGGCGTGATGCTAGTGATGCTAGATCGACGTGGTGGTATGCAGGGATCTGCCGGGCTCTCATGCGCCGAAGAGGTGTCTAAAACGTTGCCGCTTGCGTCGGCCATCTTGATGTATTGACGCCTCGCAAGGAGGCGCCAAGCGGAGTCTGTAGTTTATTCCAGAATCGTGGTCCAAGAGGTGCGTGTGTGTCAATGTCAGGAGAGTGGTGTCATACAAATCAGGCCCGGTCGTAATCAAAAGATCAAAGAATGTCCGCAATTAGGCTTCCGCTTCTTTAACAGGGAAAATCCAAAATCCAAATCCAAGGAATGTTGTGTCCGTCCGTCGGTATTGATTTACGAGGGCTTTTGCCCTTTTCCTTTCCCTCCTGCAGCATTTTTCCCTCACCAGGGAAGCTTTTAAGGGAGTGATTCTTCTTTAGTATAATTCTATGTAGTATTGATTTTACTAAGTGTTGTTGATTAACAAGTGGTGTAATTTGATTGTGTAGTGTAAGTATTTGCGTGTGGGAAGAGGATTTTGGTGGTACTTTTACTGTCGTACCATTTTGGAGCTAATTCGGGCGTTTGTATATATTGGTGCTCGGTATCTCGGTTTGCTCTACAAGATGCTATTCAGCATCTTTATCGGTCCCTCCTTCAGCATTTTCCCCCCTCCAGGGAAGCTTTTAAGGGAGTGCGTATGTTTATAGTATAATTCTATGTAGTTTTCTTTTACGTGTTGTTTTATACAAGTGGTGTATTTTAATTTCGTATGTATGTGTTTATGTTTGGGGAAAAGTGGTCTTTTTGTGTATCAGTGCTGTCGTTTTCTACTAAAAGGTTGTGTATCTAGCTATCATATCGGATTGGGTTTACACGACGCGAAAAGGTACTTTTCGCTGGAAATGGGTTATTGAAAATGGATTTTAATCGGGAGCTGGTGGGATTTCAGGGACAATAATGGCAGGATTGACGTGAACCTCAGTGGGAACGTTGTTTTTTGAAATTGATGTATCTAAATTTTGCAGGGGTAGCTGAGAGAAGGCTTGTAGGTTAAGGGTTGCAATGTTTGGATCAAGGTGGATGATGGATGGATGAATTCTGACTTTTTTGGGTTTTTGAGCAAAGTTGGCGACTGATTGAAGGACGGTTTGAGGGATGTTGGGATGGGAACTGGGAAAGGGTTTCCAGAGGGTTTTAATGAGGGGATTTGGGTGCCGATCTATAGATTTTTTGAATGAGACACACTTCCTGGTCATGTGTTGAGACACATAGTCAACTCCGAGTTCATTATGTGGCTGTTTGGTTGTGTGGAACCATCTTGCTGCCGTAATGCCGCGCACGGATTTGTTTTGAAGAATTTGGAGCTTGCGTAGCTGTGTTTTAGTGAGTGATGCTGCCCAGATTTCTGAGCCATAGAAAACTGCGGGCCGAACTATGGCCACGTATAACAGTTTCTTAAGACGTAGTGAGAGTTTGCTTTTGTAGCCTAGTAGAGGAAAGAGTCCTCCTCTCGCAGCTTGAAATTTATTAACTGTTGAATTGAAATGTTGTGTAAATTTAAGTTTTCCGTCTAAATGTATTCCAAGGAATTTGCTGGAAGTGTTTGTGGGGATGTTATGATCATTGTAAATGAGAGGAGGACCTGTCTGCCTTAGCGTTTTCTGTTTGGCCCTGCGGAAGAATATTACCTCGGTACATTTTGTGGGATTGATGGCTATTTTCCATTTGTTGGCCCAGTTGGCGTATTTGTTAAGTTGTGTTTGAAGGTACCGGCGTGCCACACAAAGCCATGTGTGGGATGATGTGAATGTTGTGTCGTCTGCGAATAAGCATGCGTTTGTTTGCGGTGTAAACGGAATGTCGTTAGTGTAAATGTTATACAGAGTAGGTGAAAGGACTGCGCCTTGGGGCACGCCGGCTTTGATTTGGTATTTTTCAGTGACAGCACCGCCGAAAGAAACAGAGAAGGTTCTGTCCGAGAGAAAGGATTGAAGGTTTTTAATGAGGCTGGTGGGAAAATTCATTTGAACCAGTTTGTGGACAAGGCCTTGATGCCACACTTTATCAAAAGCCTTGTCCATGTCAAGAAAAACGGCTGTAGTTTGCTTCCCATTGTCTTTGTCTTTAATGATGTTTTCGACTATGCGGGCAATCTGATGCATAGTCGAAGTATGAGGTGTGAAGCCAGCTTGATGTTTAATTTGGACTGGGAGGAACAATTGTTTGATATGGGATAGCAAGCATTTTTCTAAAATTTTTCCGAAAGTGTTGGTCAGTGAGATTGGACGAAAGTTATTGGGATTTGTTAAGTCTTTGTTGGGTTTGGGAATTAAAATGATTTTAGCTTCTTTCCAAATTGTTGGGAAATAGTGGATATGAATACAATAATTAAATAGGGTGTGAAGCAATGGGATAAATTTGAGGGGAAATAATTTAATGGCTTTGGGCGGTATGTTGTCTGGGCCAGGAGCTTTGTGGTTTGGTAAAGCTTTTATTAAAGCTTGAATGTCCTTTAGCGGGATATAATTTGGTGTTGATGAGGGAGCATATGTAATTGATTGGAAGGTTTCATTGACTATAATTTCGGTGTGATGATCAACTAATTCAGTATTGACCTGAAAGCGTTCATTTCTGCGAAAACTTTTGCTTTTTCATCTGAAGAAGTGTACGTTTTATTGTCCATTTTGAGCGGTGGAGCATACTGTTTTTTATTTCGGAGTGCATGTGCAAGTCTCCACACAGAATTGTCCTGTGTTGAAAGATTTTGTAGTGTGCATTCCCAGGCTTTGTTTCTGTGTGTGGTGATTTCTTGTTTGATTATTTTGTTCAGTTGATTTATGATTAATTTTAGGTGTCTCTGTCGTGTGTGTGCAAACTCCCTCCTTGCTCTGTTTCGTTTCGTGATTAATTGTTTTATGTGTGTTGGGAGAGAGCAAGTGTCTGTTTTAGTATTTTTGTGTGTAAAAAGTGATCTGCTTAAGGCATTTGTGATGCAGTGGTTGATTAGTTGAATAGCTTGGTCTATGGAGGCGGTTGTCGGCTCTATGTATGTATGTAATGTGTTGTATGTTAGATTGTTTTCTAGGATTTCGGTGTATAAATCCCAGTTTCTGTGTGTTGATGGTTTATGTGGTGCGAGAACGGGATTTAGGTCAAAGTCTGTTAGGACCGGAAAATGGTCCGATGAGCCTTCGTGCAGAACTTTGATGCTATGAGTTGTGTAAATGTTTTTTGATATTAAAATATCAAGAATGTCTGTCGAATTTGTGATATGGGCATGAGTGGGTTCATTTGGAGCTATTATCTGTAGTGAGTGTTTAAGTGAATATTTTTGGATAATTCTGCCTTTTGAATTTGTGGTTTTGCAGCCCCAGCCGTTCCATATGTCTCCGCGCCGGTAGGCGCGATGCAGCATATCGTTCCGGTGAGCGGTGCTCACCCTAACCGATATTTTTACAAAATGAGAGCGCATGACGGGTGTAGGTACTGTTGTCGTGTCAGTGTGGTTTGCGAGAAGCGAAACTTACAAGCTAAGCCATACAGTGGCGGTAGTCGTCCGACATGGACGTAAGTTTAGTGACTACAGACGGCCGCCGAGTACATGGGCGGCCGCCGGCGGAAGAAGTTCCGTTAAAGCTGGAGAACATATTTTTTTTTAAACAATTACCAAGTAATTGGGACAGCCCAGATAATTATTTTTTGATCTTTTATATTTTTTTCTTATATCTTTTTTTTATTTTGTTGGCTGCACCAACGGATACATGGATGGTGCAGAACGATAAGCACCGTAATTGGCGATGTAATATGCGTTTGGAGATCTTTTAACATGATTGCGACAAGCAGGCGCAATTGTCGCTAGGAATATGCAGTGCCCGACGCATGGGCGTCCATCTTTTCAACAGAATATAATCAGAAAACAATATATAAATGATAAAATCAATGGATATAACATAAAAGGCGATAATCGGCGAGGCCGAATACGCCGCCGAATTCAAACTCCCGGGAGAGAAAGTTGGTTCCGAACTGGTACGATAGCCAGGACGGCCATCTTGCCAGAATCCGGGATTCGGCGATCACGCCGGCTGAAGGCCGGCGAGAGCGAGCAAAACAAAGGAAATGAATAGCATTATTAAAATATACTAACAATAGAAGAAACTTATGATTAAAGAATGATAGGAAAGACTCATAGAAGAGTAATTTGAAGAGGCATACGGTGTTTTGTCGGGATTTGCGGATCACAATCCCAAATGTCTGTAAGGAGTGTATTATCAGTCCCCTTGAGTCTGGCTTTGAAATTACGTAATAGTTTACGGATGAAGTCCGTGATTGTGGGAAGGCCGTGGGCCTTGCGGACATCCTGCATGGGTGTTAGGCGACTAAGGTGGAGTAAGTGTCTGAGGGACGCATTTTGAAAGGTTTCCAGGCGACGGCGGATGACATCAGAGTTCGCAAAAATCTCGGCGCCGTACAGAAATACGGGCCGGACGGTTGAAACATAGAGACGCACTCTCGCCTGATGGGAGAGAGGCGACGTCGGAATGCTAAGACGCGCGACCGCGGAACGAGCGGCGACTGCTTTGGCCAGGCAATGAGAAAGGTGCGGTTTGTATGAGAGCTTGTGATCAAAGACGATCCCTAGAAATCGATGCGACGTTGCCCTTGGAATTTTCACGCCGCTGAGTGTGGTGTGAATCTGTGGAAAACGGTGTTTGTTGCGGTGGAAATGGACGTGTGTAGATTTTGCGGCGTTAATCCGCAATTTCCACATCGCCGTCCATTTCTGTATTTTTTGTAGATGGTGGTTGAGCTTCCGAACGTTCGAATATCCGGTCCAGGAGGACGCGGAGATCGCCGTGTCGTCCGCGTACATGTACAAATCGGTTTGTGGTGTGGTTGGCATGTCATTGACGAATAATGTGAACAGTAATGGACTGGCGAGGGATCCCTGAGGAACGCCTGCCTCTGCGGGACGGAGTGACGAAAGAGCCTGTCCTTTTGCAACGCGGAAGGACCGGCTCTCGAGGTAACTTCGTAAAATGCGCAAAATGGGCGCCGGGAGCCCGAGAAGGTGAAGTTTGAAAAGAAGACCGTGGTGCCATACACGGTCGAACGCACGCGCGACGTCGAGGAAAACAGCGTCGGTCTTTTTGGAGAGATTGAAGCCGCGGGTAATTTTCTCAGCCAGGCGAAGTGCCTGCTGGACCGCGGACATCTTAGGTCGAAATCCAAGCTGCTCCGGGCGAAGGATTTGGTTTGACAGGACAAAGGATTGCGTCTGATCAAGGCTGAGGCGTTCATAGATTTTGGATAGGTTGGATAATAAGGTGATCGGTCTGGAATTTCCCGGGATTGCTGGATCCTTCCCCGGCTTGGGAAGGAGAATTACTTTTCCAACTTTCCACGGAGAAGGATAATGGGAGAGACGGAAACTGTGATTGATCAGGTCAGCAAGGAGAGACGGGAATTTGGGCACGCGCGAAGCGAACTTCAAGGCCAGATTCGGAATTGAATCAATGCCCGGTGCCTTTCGGGAAGGGAGTGCGGAAAGAAGTTGGGATTTGTGCTTGCTATTTATATCTCCTATTAGAAGGACGGAATCGGTTGTGGAAAGAGTGTATCTAGGTCTTCTGAAATGATTGATTTTTTTGGTGAAATGTATGCTGATATAATGTGTACGTCTCCCGTTCTCGTGGTGATTGTGATTGCTACAGTTTCAATGTTTGTGAGGTTTGCGTAGTATTTTTGTTTGTGTTGTATTGTTGTCTTGATTCCAATGGCCACTCCGCCCGATGGAACTGTGGCTGTGTTTCGATCTTGTCTGTAGAATGTGTAGCCTGGGATGCGGATGGATTGCGACGCCTTTAGACATGTTTCGGAAAGCTCTATTATGTCAGGCTTCTGTTCCTGACATATGAGTTTCAGTTCTTCCGTGCGCGGAGTGTAGTGGCAGCAGTTCCATTGAAGAACTCGGAGATTGACCAGTTGGATGTGCCTTTTAGTGTGCTCCATAAAGGGTTTGCAACAGTTCCAGGGTGTGCTTTAGGAAGATGGGGATTGCTTCGGAGAAGGAGGTTACGGTCAGGTAGGTAGGGATTTTGCTCAACACCCATTGCAGGATTGCAATCCAGTTAAAGGAGCCATCTGGTGATCTGAATGAAGATGAATGATTGGGAATGGGAATTGACGTGATTGAAGGTTCAGGAATTGGAAGGGATGCAGGAATGGTAACGGGTTCAAGGGATGCGACTTCTGGTTGAGATAGTGGTCGCTCAGGCTCACTCTCAGCTATAGTCACGTCGCTATTTGGCGGCGGAACGGGAGCTGACTGGGAGTTTGTCCCACTGAGGATCACGGGAATCTCTATACGCTTATTGGGTGCTGTTCGTTGTGGCTTTGGCTCCTCATAATGCCTCAAGGGATTTCTGCGGGAGGGCGTGTAATTTTGTGTTTTCTTTTGTGCAACATTGCTGATTTCCGGGAATTCTGCATAGCCGCTTGCTTCATTTCCGTCGTCTTCTGTCTGCAGCGCCTCAAAGGAATTATGGGTTGGGAATAGTTCACTGGCGATAACAGGGGATTTGAGGGTTTCTGACATTTGGGATGCGGGTTTTCGGGATTGCCAGGGATTATATGAGGGAATGGGTGCAGGAACTGGAGAGGAATTTGGGCGTGTGGCAGTGGGAGTTGAGATGTTATTTCGCCTCATGTCCGCCATTTTGCGAACAAATTTGGGACATTTTTTGTATGTTGCTGCGTGTGGTCCTCCACAGTTGAAACATTTTAGGGGATATCCCATGGGCAGCGTGCAATCTCCAGTGAAGTGGCCTTTTGCGTATCTGGCGCAGTTTGCATTTAGCTCACAGTAGTTCTTCGTATGCCCTATTCTGCAGCACTTGTGGCACTGCGCTGGGCCGGATGATTTGCGGTATTCTTCAAATGTTATGGGAATGCCTCTTAAGGTTTGCAGTTTAAGGAGCTCACTTTCTTGACATTAGTTTTTTAAAAGAACTTTAATCATGTCGGTTGCACGCGGCGCAGTTTCTTCGGTTGTGTCAGCAAGTGGTCGTGTAGTGGTGAGGGGTTCAAAGAGGTCTATGTCAAATCCTTTTTGTATTAATTATTGTTCCAGGAATGGCACGGGGAGCTCTTTTTTGAGACCTCTGATGACATAATATATATTGGTGCGTTTTTGCTGGGAAGTTCAAGTGGCCCTGCTGCTGGCCCTGAGGTCCCTCTAACATACCTCAACCCGGACGCGACTAGCTCCCGCAGGCGCGTCCCCGCTTATATGCGAATTAAGCCAAGATGGCCGGCCTCGACATATAATCAGGGTACGGCCCGCGAGGGCAGGTCGGCCGGGTTGAGGGACGAGGGAACCCAGGACCAGGTCACGCCTTGTGACTTAATTTCTTTAATGAAGACTTTCATATGCATTTCAATAAGTACAGTATTTAGGTGATAGACAAGGCCTTGACCCGTCTTTAGTGCTTGAAGAGCCACTTGCGAATCAGTAAACATTGAAATATTAACATTGGTTAAACCGAGAGCGTTGAGTAGATCCACGGCACGGTGTAGTCCTTCTAGGGCAGCGTAGGTTTCGCTGGCATTGATACTACTGAGTATGGGTATGGGAAAGGATTGCACTAGGTTCCAGGCAGGTATAACGACACCACCTTGTCCGGGCGTTGCATCGGTATACACTTCTATGTCTTCAGTTGCCCGGGGCAAGGCCACTACGTTGTTGAAGAACTCCTGGAGGTATAACCACCAGGTATTGTCTCGTCGAAATACCATAGTTACCAGGAAAGATGGCAATCGAAGCACCCAACATATCCATGATAAATACCCTGCAGCTTTAGGGATGTCCTCTTTTCGGAGGCGCGGCAACACAGGGATAAGGGAATACACACGTTTTCTAGCACTCGGGGTTAATTGCAAGGTCATATCATGAGTATTAATAATAACACCTAAATATTTGATTTCCTTTGATAAATGCAATTGGGATTTTTTATAATTAATAGTGATACCTAGATTATCTGTTAGCCAAGCGGTTATCTCCGCCGGGTAGAAAATGTTGTCTGAATACAACAACCAATCGTCAAGATAACATATACACTGCACATTAAATCCCTGTTGAATGAGATAAGCACAGTCTTGCGCCCACCGCTGTAAAATTGCAGGGCTCAAGGAATGGCCCATAGGAAGCCGCGTAAAAGCGTAGCTCTTGTCACCATATTTTACCCCGTAAAACCGCCAGTGATTGACGTGAATTTGTAAGTTTTTCCTGTCGTACCGGATTGGGATTATATGTATATAAGAGTTTGCACGTTTCCTGGGGAATTCTTGCTTGTACGTTAATTTTAGTCTGGTTCAGGCGGAATGAATGGGTTTATTTGGACTGCTGCAACTGGAACCTCATTAGGAGCGTTATGATTGAAATATTGGATAACTAAGTTTTGCTGGGGTAACCGAGGAACTGCTTGTAAGTCGTCATTGGACAGGTTGGGATGGGCACTTTCTTGGGTTTTGGAGCAAAGTTTGCTGTGGATTCAAGGATAATTTGAGGAGGGTGGGCATGGGCGCTAGGGAAAGGTTTCCAGGTTGAGTTTGGAGTTGCTTGCTTGCCACACAGAGCCATGCATGTGAGGAGGTGAATGTCGTGTCATCTGCAAACAGGTATGTGTTGGTTTGTGTTGTGAGAGGAATATCATTTGTGTAAATGTTGTATAGTGTGGGTGAGAGGACAGCTCCCTGTGGCACGCCAGCTTGGATTTGAAATTTTTCTGTATTGTTATTCTGGTAGGAAACTGTGAAAGATCTATTTGTCAGGAAGGATTTGAGAATTTTGATTATATTAGTGGGAAAGCCTAATTGTATAAGTTTGTAGACAAGGCCCTGGTGCCAGAATTTGTCAAAGGCCTTGTCCACATCAAGGAACACAGCTGATGTCAATCTGTGGTCTTCTTTTTGTTGAATGACAGTTTCTACAAGGCGGACAAGTTGATGTACTGTTGAAGTCTTTGGAGTGAAGCCAGCTTGATGGGGAATTTGATGAGGTAGAAAAATTTCTTAGATATGGATTAATAGGCATTTTTCCAAGAGCTTTGCAAACGTGTTACTGAGAGAAATAGGTCGGAAGTTGTTAGGGTCTGTGAGATCTTTTTTGGTTTTGGTATTAAAATAATTTTAGCTTCTTTCCAGATAGGGGGAAAATAATTTATGTGAATGCAGCTGTTAAGGAGGGCGTGTATTAGTGGGTTGAATTTAGGTGGGAATAATTTAATTGCTCTGGGAGGAATGTTATCAGGGCCAGGAGATTTGTTGTTAGGTAGTGCAGCAATAAGAGTTTTTAAATCTTTGAGTGAAATGTAGTTAGCTTTTGATGAGGGATCTAATGTTAATGAGTCATATTCTGAGTTGACTATATCCTCCGTTTCAGTATGTTTGAGTGTTTGGTTAATTTGGAATCTGGTGTGGAGCATGGAAGCAAAGACATTGGCTTTTTCTGTCGGGTCCGTGAAAGTTTTATTATTTATGGTTAATGGGGGAGAATATTGCTGTTTGTTTCGTAGCGCATGCGCTAATCTCCAGACTGAATTATCTTGTATGGATAAGTTCTGCAGAGTGCTATCCCAGGCTTTATTTCGATGTGTAGTGATTTCCTGTTTTATGATTTTGTTGAGTTGGTTTATAATGAGTTTCAGGTGTCGTTGTCTGCTGTGTGCAAACTCCCTTCTGGCTCTGTTTCTTTTTGTGATTAAGTATTTAATGTGTGATGGGAGAGTGCAAGTATTGAGTTCTTTGGGTTTGCGTGAGTACAGTGATCTGCTTAAGGCATTAGTGATGCAGGTGTTTATTAGTTGAATTGTTTGATCAATGGATGTTTCTGTGTTTTCTATGTATGTGTTAATAGTGTTGTATGTGAGATTATTTTCTAAGATTTCTGTATATAAATCCCAATTCCTCCTACTGGTGGAAGGTTTGTTTGGAGCAAGGATAGGATTCAAGTCAAAATCCGTGAGTACCGGGAAATGGTCTGATGATCCTTCATGCAGTACTTGGATGTGGTGGGCGGTATAGATGTTTTTGATTAAGCCAATATCTAATATGTCTGTAGTGTGTGTTATGTGCAAGTGAGTCGGTTCATTAGGCGCTATGACGTTTATTGAATTTTCTAGAATGTATTTTTGCAGCATTCGTCCTTTTGCATTTTTGACTTTGCAGCCCCAAGCTTTGTGTTTGCTGTTTATGTCTCCAAATAGGAGAGTGGATGTTTTGGCTGGAAAGAGGATGTCCAGGTCTTCTATAAAGAATGGTTTCTTTGGAGGTATGTAAGCTGAAATTATGTTGATTTCACCTGATTTTGTGATTATTTGTATACCTGTTATTTATATACCTGTTATTTATATGTTACTGATGTTAGTGTAATGTATTTGTTTGTGTTGTAATGATGTTTTGAGGCCGATGGCTACGCCGCCGGAAGGTGTTTTGGAGGATGTATGTCTGTCCTGTCTGTAGAATGTGTAGCCTGGGATGCGAATATGTTGAGATGCTTTGAGGCATGTTTCAGAAAGTGCGATTAAATCCGGTTTGTGATTTTCAATCATAAGCTTGAGTTCTTCCGTGCGTGGTGGAAGTGGCAGAAATTCCATTGTAGAACTCGGAGATTGACTATGTGTTTTTGTTTACTGTTGTGCTCCATAAAGAAGGGTAAAGATTTCAAGGGCGTGCTTTAGAAGGATAGGGATGGCGTCGGAGAAGGAGTGGATACAAAGGTAAGGCGGGATTTTGCTCAGTCCCCATTGAATTATTGCAGCCCAATTCAGGGAGCCATCTAGTGATCTGAGTGAATAAGTTGCGGATGTTGCAAGTGGAACAGTGGGAAGTGATTGGTTTGCTGTGGATGTGGGAATGGGAATTGGGACATTGCTGGGAACGGATGCGGGAATATATGAATATGAATATATAACAAGAGTCTTTTTGATACTGGGTGTTTGATAACAAAAAGTCTTTGGCACTTGGTGTTAAGTAATGGGGACGTCCGCGCAGGTGCGCGGCACAGACACGGGTGATGCAGAGGATGGGTCACTGGAGATATCACATTGGGCACTGGGATGATTCACTGGGGAACTTGTGTTGCGATCTTCCACACTTCTTTTCTTCTTTTCGTTGGGAAGAGTGGTATCCCTGGAACCGGTTGCAGATGGGTCGGGGTGGGGATGTGTCGTCGAATGGTGTGTGGTGGCAGGTTGCTATCCGGATAGTAGTTCTTGAGCTGGCTGCTGATGATTCTGGCTGCGGAGTAGCGTTTCCATTTGGGCTTTTTTGACAGTAAGATGTTCGCTGGTTGGAGGATTGTGGTCATCAGTAGTGGCATGGCGTTGTTGATTCGCTCTCCAGCCTGGCAGCGTAGGCGGCATAACCTGTGGAGTAGAGGTTCTGTATTAGTTAAAGCATGAATTTCGTTACTAGGGTGGTCGGGTCCGAGCCCAAAGATCAGGAGCAGCATCCTGCGTTCCAGCGAGGCGTAGGTGTTCAGGGCGGCCTGTGTCGGGAGAACAGCCAGGGCGGCATACTCCATGACCGGCCTCACAAAGGCTTGGTATAGGAGCAGCCCACCCCGTGCGGAGACTCCGTGGCCTATCGCATGGACCGCTTTCACCAGGTTACAGCGCCTGCTGCATTGTGCTCTGACCCTGTTGACATGCTTCCTGTAAGAGAGTTTCCTGTCAATGTCTACCCCTAAATAGGTGATTGTGTTGGATGGGCTGATGTATTGGTTCCAGAGAGAGATGGTGGGTTGGGACCAGTCCGTGGCATGATTGTTTCCAAAAATTATTCTCCCCGGAGAAATTAATTCTCCGACAAATCGGGAATGTCTCCCGCGCGGTCCATCGATGTGTGGACTGCCGATCTCAGGGAATTAATGTTCAGGTCCAGGTGACGAAGGAGGTGGCTCCGCTAGCGATGAATCCGTTCCCAAAGAATCCCTCGGAGGATGCCGAAAAATTTCAAAGTCCCGGCTGGGCTCCGAAAAATCCGCGAAAACACCGAAAAAAATTCGAAGTCCGATTACTGAACTTTGAAAAATTCTCGACAAAAATGCCGAAAAAATTACAAGTCCAGGTACTGTACTCAGAAAATTTTCCGATGTCGCCGCGAAAATTTCAGAGTTCGGACTCCGAACTTAGAATATTTTTCGCCTGGACCTGAGTGAGGGATGGAAAGGTTTGGGTAATTGGGATGTTGGGGTCGAGGTGGATGATTGAATCATGAATGGGAACTTTACGCTTTGGAGGGATAAAATTTTCGACGGGAACCAGTATTGATTGTGGGAGGCAGATATTTGCATAATCTGTGGGTTTCCATAAGGAGTTTAGTTGAGGGTTTGGGTGCCGGGTAATGGATTTTTGGAAGCGTACACACTTGCGGAGCAGGAATTGTGTGACGTATTCTACTCCGAGTTCTGCTTGAAGTTGGGCGTTTTGGTGGAACCACCTGGCTCCCGTGATGCTCTGTATGATTTTATTTTGGAGAATTTGAATTGTTCGGATTTGAGTTTTGTTTAGGTATGCGGCCCAGATTTCCGAGCCGTACATAACTGTTGGTCTGATAATGGCAGTGTATAGGAGTCTTTTGAGCTTTAGGGAGAGTACGCTTTTGGGGTTCAGTAGCGGGTATAGCGCTCCTCTTGCAGCTTGTAGTTTGTAATGTGTTGATTGAAAATTTGTGTGGAATGTTAGTTTGTTATCCATATGAATTCCTAGGAATTTGTGAGATTCTTTCGAGGGGATGTTTGGGTTGTTTAGGGTAAGGGGTGGTCCAGTTTGTTTAATAGTTTTCTTTCCTGGTTGTCTAAAGAAGACAATTTCTGCGCACTTATTTGGGTTCACTGCAATTTTCCAGCGAGATACCCAACTGGAATATGCATCAAGCTGGGCCTGGACTTGTCTGCGTGCTACGCAGAGCCATCTGTGGGAGGAAGAGAAGGTGGTGTCATCGGCAAATAAATATGTTTTTGTTAGTGGGGTGGAGGGAATGTCGTTGGTATAAATGTTATACAGGAGGGGAGAAAGAACGGCGCCCTGGGGCACGCCGGCTTGGATCTGATGTTTGTTTGTGCTGGAGTTTTCGTAAGTCACTGTGAAGGTTCTGTTTGAGAGAAAGGAATGTATTATTTTAATAAGACTAATGGGGAAGTTGAGAAGTAGCATTTTGTGGACAAGACCCTGGTGCCACACTTTGTCGAAGGCCTTGTCCACGTCTAAGAATACGGCGGATGTGAGATTATTGTTTAGCTTGCTTGTGGCATTGTCTTCCACTAGTCGGGCAGGGAATGTCTCCCGCGCGGTCCATCGATGTAGGTGTGGACTGCCGATCTCAGGGAATTGATGTTCAGGTTCCAGGTGACGAAGGACGTGGCTCCGCTAGCGATGAATCCGTTCCCAAAGAATCCCTCGGAGGATGCCGAAAAATTTCAAAGTCCCGGCTGGGCTCCGAAAAATCCCCGAAAACACCGAAAAAAATTCGAAGTCCGATTACTGAACTTTTCTCGACAAAAATGCCGAAAAAAGTCCAGGTACTGTACTCAGAAAATTTTCCGATATCGCCGCGAAAATTTCAGTCCGGACCCCGAACTTAGAATATTTTTCCAGCTACTGCACTTAGAAATTTTCCGGACCCTCCGAGGCATCTCGGAGTCCGGCGTCGCGTGACGACTCAGGTCCGCCGGCGCTTGCTGGCAGGCGGCTGGTCCTCTGGTGCTCCGGTTGATGCTCTGGGCCGCGGGTGATGATCCCACGGCATCACCGCTGCACCGCTGCATCTGCAATGCGGTGAATCTCCGGGAATTTCGAGGATTTCACCTTGTCGAAAAATCTCCGCGAAATTTCCCTGAGATGTTCCTTGAGCGGCTTCTCACCAGCTTCTTGATGGAGTTCCTCGTTCGTCGGCCAACGTCCGAGGCGAAGCGTCTTCCTCAGCCATCTCCGGTCCAACGTCTCGAGGATGCTGAGCGCCTTTCCGGTGAGAAGGCCGCCCTAGGCGGGTGCGGCATAGGTGAGCATCGTTCGGAGCACCGATTTCCATAGGTGGAGTCTCGTCCTTCGGCAGATCGGCAGTCCTCGCAGGAGACTCGCGATTTGCGTGTAGCGGGCGCGGGCGGCGTTCGTGATCCTTCTCGCCTGCGGGTCCATGTGGAGATGGCGGTCGAGCGTGACGCCGAGGTATTCCACGGAGTCCTTCCAAAGGAATTCGTCGGCGCCAACGAGGATCTCTCCGGGGTCTTCCTTCTTCCAGGAGAACACCATCGTCTGCGTCTTCTTTGTGTTGACGGCAAATCTCCAGCGTGCGTACCAAGGAATCAGCTCGTCGACAGCACGCTGGAGATACCGCGCCGCCTGGTGTCCCTGGGAAGATCTCGCGAGGAGCGCCGCATCATCAGCATACAGAGCCGCGATTGTGTTGTGGCCGAACTCCGACGGGATGTCAGCCGTGTAAATGCTGAATAGCAGCGGAGAAAGCGTGCTTCCTTGAGGCCAGCTGGCCCGGATGCGTCTGCGTGCTGAAATCTCGTCTCCCCAAGCGACTTGGTAGCTGCGTTCCTGGAGCCAGCTCTCGACGAACGCCGTAATCCATTCCGGATACCGGAATCCTCGTAGTTTGTGCAGAAGGCCGGCGTGCCACACGCGATCAAATTTTCGATATATCAAAGAAAGCGCCGACCGTCGTGTGCCGCCAGTGTAATCCTTCTGCAACAAAATTCAGCAGCCTCGCGACTTGATGGTTTCTCGAGTGTCCCTCGCGAAAGCCGAATTGGTGATCCGGCAGGACGTCGAGCAGGTCGGTGAAACGGCAAAGATGTTCCAGGAAAAGGCGCTCCAGCAGCTTCCCAAGCGCGATCAGCAGGGAGATTGGCCGGAAGTTTTCCGGCTTCGTCGCAGATTTCCCCGATTTCAGCACGCAGATGACGCACGCGTGCTTCCAGATGCTGGGAAAATGTCCCAGCATCAAGCACGCGTTGAAGATCGTCAACAAGGCGTGCGCCAGCGACACCGGCATGTTGACGAGTGCCTCGTTGACGATCTCGTCCGGTCCAGGAGCCTTTCTCCGCTTCAGCTTCTTCACGCTCCGTCGGAGATCCGCTTCGCTGATGGTCGGCGGCTCCTCTGCGGCGTCGGCTGTGGCGACGGCGCTTTTGGCGGCCCGAACGGCTCCGTCAGCGGGTCCGGCATTCCCGGCTCCGCGGATGCTGTGGTGAAGATCCCTTCAAGATGATTCGCCATGAAATCAGCTTTCTCCACCTGAGAGAAGAGAGGAATAGAATTTTCCGGGCGCAAAGGCGCCTCCTCCGACGACAGCTTCCGTAGACAGCGCGCCATCTTCCAAATGGAGCCGTCTTCTGTGGACATGTCAGCAGGGCGGCGCTCCCAGCAGTCGCGACGGAAAGCCGCGATGTCATCGCGGAGGCGATGAACCGCGGCGCCGAGACGCGCCTTGTCCTCCTCGCCGAGACGCGCCTTGCCCTCCTCGCATCTGGAAGCCTGGAATCTTCGTCGGAGGGCGTTCTTCCGCTCTCGATGATCTCAGGTGGAAGAGCCAGATAATTCCTTGGGCGAATCGTCTTCTTCGGGACCTCAGCATCCAAGGCGCCGGAGATGACCTCCGTCACGGCCGCGCTGCGTCTCTCGCTCTCTCCTCCGTCGAAGAGATGTCATCTGCGGTGAATTCCTGGATCTTCTCGGTGACATGCATGCGGAAACGCTGCCAGTCAGCGTTTCCGTAGTCGCGGATGACCTTCGCGGGGGCGATGACCGGCTCCCTTCCGAGATGAAAGAGAACCGGCAGATGGTCGGAATCCAGAGCTGGAATCGCTCGTGCCGAAAGCGAGCTCTGCAGCCCTCTGTGCAGACCGATGTCCAAGATGTCACCTTCTCCGGCGTGGCTGTAGTGCGTCGGCGTCCGTGGCGCCGTGACATCGATCTGCCTGCTGGTGGTCTATCGTCTGCGTCCCCGGGTGTTCGGCATTCGCGAATTCCAGCTTGAATCCTTTGCGTTGAAGTCGCCCGCCGCGATGGTCGCTGCGTCGTCGTCTCAAGATCGCGTCGAGGTCTGCGTCGCTCGTCAGAGAATTCGGCCGCCCGTAGACGGAAGAGATCTTGAGACGTCCGAAGTCCGTTGGCAGGAGAATCGTCGTCGCCTCGATGGAGCCGCTTAGTTGGATGTCGAGCCGCTGCGCTTGGACGCGATCCGCGACCAAGATTGCCGTGCCGCCGCTGCGCTTGGACGCGATCCGCGTCCAAGATTGCCGTGCCGCCGCTGCGCTTGGACGCGATCCGCGTCCAAGATTGCCGTGCCGCCGCCCGCCGTGTCCCTGTCGTTCCGGAAGACACGGAAACCCGGTGTCGTCCATCTGGTGTCCTTCTGGAGGTGTCTCTCCTGCAGCAGGGCCACGTCACAGCGATGCCAGGATCACCACCTCCGTCTTCAGCATGACACGGGATGATGCATTCCCGTGAGCGATGGTGAAGCTCTGATCTTTTACGGCGCGCCGGACGATGCCTCGGAAGGCGCGGATGTCCTCCCAGCATGCCCGGCGACCGCACCCAAGCGGACAAGCGGGATTGCTGGAGGGTCAACTACGGCGGCTGCGGCCGCTTGGGCGCCTGCTTCTGAGGAGCTGCTGCTTGTCATTGGAGTCGTGGGATTCTTAACTTTGGGTGAGGGGGGTCGAACTGAACCTGCTCTGGTGCGTGCCCGGGTGCCGTGAGGGGGGCGCTTAAACGTGGGGCTATGTGACATCTCCTAACGAAGCACTGCGGGACAGTGCAACCGCAGGGGACTCATTTTATCAAGTTATATTTTAGATTTTAACCTAGTTTTATTGAACAATGGGGAGATGACCCATTTTTAACTATTTCGATGGTGATTTCTTCGCCATTGATTTATGCATTTTGTCGAGCAGTTTAACAAATGAAATATCTTTGTGTGTACACGAAGATCTTTGTGGGAGCAATCACTTCCCTACACCCAATTTTGTATGAAAGAGACTTTCCTGTGAAAAAGCAAAGTATAGTGCAGTGCTATAGTTCCAATAATGCAATTGGTCTTCAATTTTCGCATAACTTTACCACTCACGACCTAGGTGAAATATTGATGAATAATTTGCTGCTGATAGTTTCTACCAACAGTTAGTATATCCCCATGGTAGAGGTTTCCCCACAGTGAAATCCTCTACCTCCTCAACCTCTGGAAGAGGCATCCTAAATGGAATCCATTCCATATTTATAAAATTTGAGAATACATTTTAACTTCATTCATTACACAAAATGGCCTTTGGACCATTTGGCGATCAATACATTTACCTATAGGCACACAATTAGATTCCTACCTATGTTCAACCATTGTGTTATGCAGAACTGCACAAGTAATAATTATCAACCCTGCCTGGTCAGGACTGTGATGGAGAACTCTATCCTGCCGCAAGCATCTCCATCGTGCTTTTAAGACCCTAAAGCTCTAAAGCATATCCAGAGTCATCTTTTATAAAATCAATCATTTGGTATAATAATGAACAGCATTCGTGATACTTCCCATAGCTAAAAACTGCGCACATATTATTATCATTCCGTAATGCTAGGAGCAAAACACAAATGTTACCTAATAAGTAAAACTTTCCCAGTCTCCTGTCATGTACCTCTCACATTATCCTCTGCACAGGAGACCAATTCCAAATAAATTGGTCATGTACTGACCCTAGGTAGGCTCGTACATTTAAAATTTTCATTTTATCATCACAAATCTGAAAAGTCACATCATACTAAATACAATACTGAGATGTTATGCACTAGCATCAAAATTGACAAACTTCATACAAGCACATTTCATCTGACATTGAGGGCAAAGGACGAATTAATATGAAGGAATCAATCATAATTGAAGAAAATAAAAGTAATCTCAATAATTGAAGGTCTGTATAAATTTAATGAACTACTTTCCAAATTATCATGTTGACACCAGAGAATGAAATCCTTTATTGTTTTTGTAACCCTCTTCATTCACCCTCGGAGTCACCAAAGCCACATGTGTGCAATCAATTGCACCAAAAACCCCAGGGAACCCAGTCCGAAGAAAAAATCTAGGAAAATAAATTTGTCGATGCGGAGCAGTAAATAGAATGAATGTTCTCAGTTATGTCATGTTAACACAAATCAAACGTCTGTTGGATTTCTACTCATTCCCAGTTTGTCTTAGGGAACTTAATCCATTCTCTTGAGAAAATGTCACAGATCCCTGTTATAAGTCTTCTTACACAGTTGCTCAGAGAACGCTGACGGACAGGAAAAAATTCTGTACAACCCCTCTCTGGTAGCCTCCCTCTGCCAGGAAACGAAGGGTAGCAAGTACATACCTAACTGGAATACAATGTGCGAAATTTAACTTTGAAAACAATAGGTAAAAAATATAACCTGCGAATCTATTGCGTGGATCAGAAATTGTAAAATTCATTTCAATGACCGTAGGTATTCAGTAACGTGAATTCACCAGCACGTCATCTAATAATGTTTTACCTAAACTAAAAAAATGAACATTATCTGTTTAAAAATGGCTTTTTAAGGGAGTGCTTCGCGAAGAAAATTTGGTTATGCATAGACCGCATATCTCATTCTTGTGAGTAAGCTTAATGGCTTCCTCCGCAGTTACAGCATTTTATCGGGTTAGTTCCAAGGCAATCCTTTCCTTCATGACCTCCTGCGCTGTTATAGCATACAGCGGTGATGCTGTGCAAAAGCATGAGCCATGCCTGTATCGGCTGCAGCGATAGCATCGCCGTTCCAATATTGATCGCGCCGAAGGCGCGGAAATAAACTGTACCGGTGAGCGTTGCTCACCCTTACCAGTAGCATGACAATAACTCTGAGCGCTGACGGATGAATGTTTGCGTTTGTGTGTGTAAATGTGTGTTTGCGAGAAATAGAAACTTATAAGTAAGGCCATACAGTGGCAACAGTTTGCGTCCAACATGGACTTAAGAGTAGGAACAATAAGATTAGTGCCATACAGCGGCGGATAAAATGTCCTACATGGACCTATAGTAATTATAAAAACTAAAGCTAAGAGTGCGTAAGCACAACAGTAAAATATTTTTTTGTGGGAGTTGCCCAAATCTTTTTCCTTTTTTCTTATTTTTTTTTTATCGTTTTGGAATTTAATAAATTGAACAGAATAAAAATCTGGCAGTATACCAGCACAAAAGTGGCGTTATGAGAGGCGCCACTTGGAAACGGAGATTATTTTTTATTTTTTGAAGGAAGAAAGTTCTCCCAGGAGCGGCAAACAGCGCCGCAGATCTCCGTGTTGGGACTCCATCTTTTCAACATAAGATCACCAGATGGTGAGCGTACAAAATGCACGCTATAAACAACAAGAAACATAATATTAACAATAATATGGCAACGGGCACAACCGAAAAGCGGCTCCGAGCGTGCCGGTGGCCGAGCGGAGTTTGCTCCGATCCGGTCCGACAGCCCGGGGGTCACTCCGGCGTTTTTTGGCCGCGCGAGAAAAAGCGCTTGCTGAAGGCAAGCGCAATGACAAAAACAAAAATGAATTAATCTAAGAAGAAGATAAAATTAATAGACATAGGATAGACTCATAGAAGAGTAATTTGATGAGGCCGTCTGTATGTGGTCGGGATACTTGGGTCGTAATCCCAAATGTGTTCTAATAAAGTATTACCTGATCCCCGTAGTCTGGATTTAAAATTGAGTATGATTTTACTGAGGAAAGCGTGGATGGTAGGAATGTGATGCGCTGCCAGCACTTCCTGGATGGGAATGAGTCGCGAGAGATTCAGAAGAATCCTCAGCGAAACATTCTGAATTGTTTCCAGGCTGCGACGAATGGAGACAGAATTCGCGAAAACTTCGGCGCCGTAGAGTAGCGTTGGACGGACAACGGAGACGTAAAGTCGCGCCCTCGCTGAATGCGAAAGGGGCGACGATTTACTGCTCAAGTGAGAAACGGCGTTACGGGCCAGAAGGGCCCTTGTTTTGCAATGAGCTAGGTGCGGTCTGAAATTTAAAAGTTTATCAAATACGATGCCTAGAAAGCGATGTGAATCGGCTCTCGGAATGCGCACGCCGCTGAGTGTGGGTGTGAGCAAAGGCGCAAATTTACGTCTTCTTGTGAAGTGTACATGCGTAGATTTGGAAGCGTTTATTTGAAGTTTCCACTGGACGGTCCAGCGGTGTATTTTGGCAAGGTGAGCGTTCAGTTTACGAATGTTGGTGTCGCCCGCGTACGACGTGGCGGAAATCGCCGTGTCGTCCGCATACATGTATATGTTTGTCTTGGGCGTGGTCGGGATGTCGTTGACGA
Organism: Platycnemis pennipes; assembly: GCA_933228895.1. Lineage (NCBI taxonomy): Eukaryota > Metazoa > Arthropoda > Insecta > Odonata > Platycnemididae > Platycnemis > Platycnemis pennipes. The sequence continues at coordinate 130,546,502 of OW121851.1, read as the reverse complement.
AAAGTGTAAACAACAAAGGGCTGATAAGGGAACCCTGGGGAACGCCAGCTTCCGCTGGGCGAAGTGACGAGAGAGCCGTTCCTTCTGCAACGCAGAAAGAGCGGCTCTCCAGATAGCTTCGTACAATGCGCAAAAGAGGCGCCGGGAAATCTAACTCGCGGAGTTTGAAGAGCAAACCACGATGCCATACGCGATCGAAGGCGCGCGCGACATCGAGGAAGACAGTATCGGTGGTTCGTTTAAGGACGAAGCCGCGGGAAATGGACTCAGCCAGGCGAAGTGCCTGCTGGACCGCGGACATCTTCGGTCGGAATCCGAGCTGCTCGGGGCGAAGGATATTGTGAGAAATGACATGCTTCTGTAAACGGTTCAGAAGGAGCCGTTCAAAAATTTTGGAAATGTTGGAAAGAAGGGTGATGGGACGGGAATTGCCAGGGATCGACGGGTCTTTCCCCGGCTTAGGGAGAAGGATTACCTTGCCGACTTTCCATGAGGATGGGTAATGAGATGAATGAAATGAATGATTAATGAGGTCGGCAAGGAGGGCTGGGAATTTTGGAACGCGGGACGCGAACCGGAGAGACATGTTGGGAATGGCATCGATTCCCGGCGCTTTATGCGCCGGCAATGACGCCAGTAAGGAACGGACTTCAGAAGCAGAGGTCAAGGGATCCCGATCACCAGGGTCATCGGGAATGGAGGAAAAGAATCGATCCACTGCGGGATCCATTGGTGAGGGATGCGGGTCCGCAGCCATAACGGACTGCAGGTGAGCAGCTTGGATTTCGGCCTTCCTTCGCGGGTCGAAAATAACGTCTCCGTCAACGCGAAGCGGAGGGAACCGAATTTTATTGGTCCGTTTCAATGATCGGACCGTCTTCCAGATGGAAAGATCTTCAAAATTTAAAGTATCAAGATGGTTTTCCCATTGCGTTTGGGAGAAACATCTTACCGCTTTCTTAACAGCGTTGCAGAGACGGTTATAACGCGCTTTGTCTTCGTCGTGTCGCGTCCGCTGCCAAAGGCGGCGAGCGGCATTACGACATTTGATTTGCTCCGCAAGAAGTCGCGGAAATTTGCGATGTCCGACCGGCCGCGCGGGAAAGGATTTGGTAGCCGTACGTTGAGCAGATTGCAAGCAATTTGCGAGCAATTCTGCGCGGCTGTCAATTTGGGCAGGCGAAGGATTAATTAAATTTGGAATAGATTCCAATTTTAATTCCAGCGCAGCTGGGAAAATATTCCAGTCGGTAACCGAAACGGTAGGAGGAAGAAGAGCTTTAGTCGAAAGAGGAAACATAAATTTAATCGGAAGATGATCCGAAGTAAATTCATGCAGTACTTCCGGAACGACGTCAAACGGAAGATTTTTTAATAGAGCGATGTCCAAAATATCGCCCTGGAAATCTCTCCGGTTCGATCGGAACGTCGGCTCGACGGGTGCTGACACGGAAATCGGTCGCGAAGAGATGAAATCCAAAAGCAAACGGCCGTTGGGATTGCTCGCCCTGCAATTCCACGCCCGATGCTTCGAATTCCAATCTCCCGCAAAGACACCCGAGGAGAAGGAAGCGAAGAGTCGATCTATGTCTTCCCTTATCAGACGCTTTGAAGCTGGTTGGTAGATAGAAAAGAAATGCAGCGTTCCGTGAATCGTGTGGACGGCGATTCCGAGAGCCTCGAGTGATGTGAAAGCCGGTAGCGATATTTGAGCATGGGGAATCGATTTTTTAATAAGGATTGCGACGCCGCCGCCTTGAGACTGCCTATCAAGACGGTATATCGTGTAATGTGTTGAAAAGAAAGATTTATGCTGCGAAAGATGTGTCTCTTGGAGCAAAGCGAGATCGAAGTTGTTTTGAATGAGAAAAGCGAGAAGTTCGTGTTTACGTGGAACGATCCCGTTGCAATTCCAAGAGATGAGTGAAAGAGTATGTTGTAATGCCCGCTGGTGTACCGCCATCAACCGGCTAATAGGATTTGCTCGAGCACAAACATCTTTTTGTCAGCAAGTGTCGGCAGCGCAAGAAGTTGCGGCCGCACTTCGGAAAGCCATTTCACGAGTGCTCGCATTTGGGCGGCTTGATCGCCGTCTTCTGAAGGAAGAGCCGACGCTGAAGGCGTCGGTGGATCGGCTTGAGGAGGCGCCGTGGGCGTCGCCGTCGGTGGTGGAGTCGGCGCCGAGGGCGGCGCCATTGAAGGCGTTGGCTGCGTGCCGGAAGCGGTAGCTGAATAGGAACGGGATTGTGGCGGTGGCGCCGGAGCGTCTTTGTTACCAGCTGTGCGGCGCAAACGTGCCGCGACCAGCTTCTCTTTCGCGGCTTTATGTATTTCGCATCCGCGATAGCTGTCGGTGTGCTCCTTCTTGCAAAGGAAACACGTCGCCGGGGCTTCGCGGGCCTTGGGGCAGACTGAAGAAAGGTGCGGCTGCGCACACTTTACGCAATTCGGCGTAAGCTCGCAGTTATTTTGTGTGTGACCAATGCGTTGACACTTATGGCATTGTACCGTGTCCACGGGTTTACGCCAAACTGAGACCTTGACTGCTAGACCAGTCACGGAGCGGATTTGCAAAAATTTCGCGACGTCGACGTGCGGGTCGCAAGAAACCTGAACGGTTTGCGTGGGGTATGGCGACACCTTAATCTTAGCGGCGCGTTGTTCGTCGCTCGGGCGCGAGGACATTACGCGCCATGAATGAACTACAGGGAAACCTTTCTTACGGAGGTCGGTGGTGATGTCCTCGACGGGGATGCACGGCAGGGTGCCGCGAACGGCGAATTCTTTTCGTTTTTGGTCAGGGAGTGAATACGTCGTGAAAGGAACCGACAAGGATTTTAGTATGGTACGGGTTTCCCAATACGAATCAGCTGTGGCGCATCTCACGATGGCCGTGTTGGCGCCGGTGGCGCTTGTAATGGGCGAGGGAAAAACATCTTTAAATTTCTTGGCAATTTCCGTCCAATTATCAGTTGCGTGCAATTTAATGGGAGGAATCCGCGGTTTACGCTGAGTAGCCGTTTCTGTCTCCATATCCTGAGTCGTCGAGGTGCTGGCATGCGCATGCACATCATTAACAGTACAAACAGCAGGCAAAGATTGCTCTGAAGGAGCGGCAAAAGGTTCGGGATCATGCTCGGAAGGAGCCAAAGCAGCGAACCTGTTGGCCGTCAAAAGGCCGTTGTCATTTGAATCATGCGAAAAACGTTCGCCATTTGCCGGCGATTTAGCCGCGCGTTTACCGCGGCGGGCCTTTTTGCGGACGGTAGTGAAGCCGTCATCCAGACTACTGACATGGGGAGCGCTCAATGTGCTACTGGCAGGGAGTGCAACACTCACCGGACCATTGGCCGTGGCGTTGGGTGGAGTGGCGGAGGCCGTGGAGACGGGCTGCGACGCCGAAGGGGCGGGGGAAGTGGCAGGCGCTGTCTGCGCTGCTGTGGCGGAGGCCGTGAAGACGGGCTGCGACGCCGAAGGGGCGGGGGAAGTGGCAGGCGCTGACTGCGCAGAGTTGTCGTGTGAGGAGGCTGAGATGACAGCAACTGAGGAGGCGGAGGGCTGCTCCAGGATGCTCGCTAGCACACGCTCGCGCTCACTCGCGGTAAGCGTCGCGATTGACTCAATAATGCGATCTACGCCGGACGTTGCCATGGTGACAGGCACGTCACAGAGTTCGCGTATCGTATCCACGGAGTATGGTGTCGCACGCCGCGAAGGCTTATATTGCGCACGGATAGGATTGGGTTTCCGTTTTGGAAAGGAGCCCCCGGTGCATCGAGGATGCCACCAGGGACCGTGATTGTTACGGGAGGGAGCCGACTTCTCTCTCATGAGAAGCCGGCGAAAGGTAAAAGGTAGGGAAAGTGCACACAGTGCACGGGAAGTGCGCGTTTAATCAGTCAAAAGTCGCGGCTTACGTATGCAGAGCAAAAGCGAAATCTCCAAGCAGGTCACAACACGCTCGCTTTCTCTCTGCGATAGCATCGTTGCGGTGTCATGTATTTATAGGGAACTATCCTTATTGGAGGGCTGCATATATATTTTATTTCTCCTATAATTTTTGGATTGAATTCTATTCCGCGCTGAACTGTAATGACGTAGATACTCGGGTTTTTAGGTGACAGAGTCTTTACTGCTACGCATGGGATGTCATTGTTCGTGAATTCCTCGCGTATGAATTCTGTATCTCTGCCGCTGTCTATCCCGTGAACAACGTACCTGACAACATTTTGTCCTTTTGGTGCCCAGGTGTGTGTACGCTCCTTATTGCCTAAGAAAGTGTTCGACTACGTCGTAATCTGCCATATTCTTCAACTGCAGGCGAGATCCTTCGTTCAATTTTTTCATGGTAAAAGTTTCGTCAGACACCATTGTTCTTATTTTTAATATGATATCTGTCATGTTTATTATTTTATATACAACAATAGATGGAGGCCACTTCTTTCGTGGCACGCTCTTCGCAATACCCTTGTTTTCGTTTTTTCTTTTGTCCTCGCTCCCTAGTGGTTCTAGGGGTTGGAACCTATTACTCGTTTCCATTGCCGTGACAATGACCGTGGAACCGTGATTTTCCTCCTCTCGGCTAGCTCGTCTGCGTTTTTTACGCGTTTGTTCTATGGTCTCAAAAATCAAGTTATTCTCTACTCTCATCATTAACTCTTCGTCACTTAAAATTGAGGTATTCGCGTCATCAATAACACTTTGTTTATTAGCATTTATCTGCTGTCTCCGTATATATGGGGGCGTCCATTTCGTCATTTAACACAAGTGTCAGCTATTTCTACTTTTTTCGCTTCGTCAAGTTTTTTACTTTGCCTGCTTAAAATGGTTGTCTCATTCTTGTCAAAATGCCAAGAGCTCCGAAGCCTTTCTGCGCACCGCTCCTCCCGCATTCCAGTAGGCGATGGAGAAGTCGGCGTCCTTGCGTCTTCTATCGCCCGTGCTGGCTATTGAATGCCGCCATGTTCTGCAGCGTGGTGGCGATGTAGGAAAGCTGCGCTAAAAGCGACTGGGCAAAGGCGGTGAGGGACTCATCGATGGCGGTCAATTCAGCGATCGCTGCGGGGTCCGAAGTTCGGGTCTTAAAAAGGCCCTTTTGGTTGCCGGCGGGGGCGGCATTCTCTGTGGCTGCTGGCCGATCCTGGCGGCTCTGGCGGCGAAGCGGGACCTGCACGGAAGCGGTCGGTCCTGCTGGTACGTGGGAGGACGCGGGTTGGTCGGGAACGTCGAATCTTCCACGTTTGAGGAATTCTGGCGTCCTTTATGCTGGCCGCGCTGCGTCTGCGGGATCTCCAGACGTGGGCGAATCGTCGCTCTTTGTGGAGGTGCATGGTGGTCCATATTTCCGCTTTTCCATGCGTTCCGATTGCCCAGTGTCGGCACCTTGCCGTTCAGAGGGTTTTTCGGACGCAGCTGGTCCAGCGGATGCTGCGGAGTCTGCCGTGGTGGCCGGCGCCGGGCAGGGGGTCCTTGCGTCTGTGGTTGCACCTGGCGGCCGGCGCTTTCTGGGCGGCTCACAGTGGTCCAGATTTCAAATCTGGCTGGACAAAACCTCAAAAGTCGACTTTTTAGGAATGTCTTCAGCCATTGGGTGATCACAGTAGAATATCGGTGGAACCATAAGATATCAATTAAATTACGTTTTATCAAGGGAATGCCAATCATGAGAGCGTTAAACCTTGGGCTTTCGTTTGACAGTTGCGCCATTTCGTGGTGGCCGAGATTTTAGCGCTCTACAATAATGATGATATCATGATTATTATGTGATTATTTCATCTTTTTGGCTTCATTATCCACCTTGAAAGTATAACTTTCATTTTGATACGAAAAAGAAGCATTTTCTCTCATATAAGTGTGGCTAAAAAATCCAGAAATGTAGAGTTCAACTATAAGTCAAAGGGGAATAAAAACAAGATTTTCGCAAGCCTTATATAAAAAACGCCGCGACATTCTGCGATAATTTTTCGCCCAGTGAACAATATTATATCCGAGAGTCTTTGCAAATAATAATTAGCTGCAACCTCTGTAGTTATTCGCACTTTTATCTGTGACGTCACGCGTTATAATAGTGGATCAAACAGTGTGACGCAATATGCTGATCACATGGTAAAGTTCCTTAGGGCATATTTCATTTATATTTCAATAATATGTACAAAGGCATATTCGGATGGCTTATACGTTGACTCTGGCCTTGAATGGGTAATGGTTATTAGGGCTAAAAGCTGAGTGAAGAAGCCTTCACTTCGTCTAGAGTTAAACTTCCAATTAAACTTACACCTGAACAAGTTCTGGCGTCGTATGTTTATAACAGGTTAACGAAAAAGCAATCCCTCTCAATACGCCATGAAGCAAAAAGGCAGAATGCAGACATATATACCACGTACAATTCAATTATTGAAGCAAAACAACAATGCTACCCGGAAAACATACATGTCACCGAAGTGTCCGCCGAAATAGAGCTGCAATTCCTTGTAGATCACACAGTAAAACGGCTGATTTGCGTGCAGTATGAAGTTCTCAAGCAGCCTAAATTCGGTATAGATACTCTCCCACAATTAACGGCGATTTTCAAATGGGGATGTGACGGCGCTTCAGGTCAAAGTACATACAAGCAGCGATATAACGATGAAGAAGGGGATGACTCATTTTTGTTCCTAATTTCTCTCGTTCCTCTACAAATCCACATTCATAGTAACGCTGGTACTAGCAGAGGAGGCAACCAAATGATTGTATGGCAGAATCCTAGGGCTTCATCAACGAGATACTGCCGGCCAATAAAAATACATAAAAAAAACAGCGGAACTGACGCGTGAGGAGGTCAGTAATATGAAAGCAGAAATACAAAATCTTATCCCAACAAAGGTTGAAATTGAAGGACGAGAGATTTTGGTGGAGCACAAACTAGCCATGACGATGGTTAACGGCAAGGTGTACGCTACCCTAACCGAGCAGTCTACACAGAATTGTTTCATTTGCGGAGCTACTCCCAAGACAATGAACAATCTGAAAAGTCGCTCCAATAAAAATTTTAACCCTAGCTCACTCTCTTATGGACTATCTTGTTTGCATGCATGGATAAGGTGCTTTGAATGCCTCCTTCATATTTCTTATAGACTTGAGGTAAAATCATGGCAGATAAGAAAATCTGACAGGGAAAGAGTGGAAATGAGAAAAAGAGAAATCCAAGGGCGTTTTCGTCGAGAAATGGGATTATTAATCGACATACCGAAGCCAGGTAGTGGCACCACAAATGATGGAAACACAGCCCGTCGATTTTTTGCAAATCCGAAGTTGACTTCATCAATTACAGGGTTAGATGAAGACCTAATTAAGTTTAAATTCGCAGTGATTTTGAAAACAATTGCGAGTGGTTTCGACATAAATGTGAGTGCGTTTGAGAGCTACGCAATGACCACCGCTCAGCTGTATGTCTCTTTGTATGAGTGGTATTACATGCCTGCAAGCGTCCACAAAATATTAATTCATTGTGGAAGCATAATTCAGACAGCCCTGTTACCGATGGGTCAATTATCTGAAGAAGCCCAAGAAGCACGCCATAAAGATTGTAAGCGATTTAGGGAGGGTCACACCAGAAAATTTTCAAGGAAAACACAATAGAAGACTTACTACATATGCTATTAATAACATCAGATCCTGTTATCTCAAACCTGAGAAAACTTCCTAAAAAGAAAAGCGAAACCCTTCCAGTTGAGTTGTCAAATTGCTCCTAGAACCTCATGAACAGACGGAAGGCAGTGTTTCCGAAGATGAAAGCAGCTCAGAGTCTGATGACAGTTTTGATTTCTGAGATGAAGGTAAATAAATACTTTCTTGGACTATTGTTTGTAAATGTTTTAGCTAATACCTTTGAATTTCTCATCCCGTTATGCCTAATGCTAGAACACTTTCACATTTCACAATTTGATTGTTCACATAATTAAATCATATATATTGTTGTAATATTATTCATAATTTCTAAATTTTAAAGCGTATGCTTCATGTATGAGTGATATAAAATTAATATTTTTCAGCGTAAAGAACACCGTGTAAATTAGGATCAATCGTTAGATTACGCTCCAACATATTGTTATTATTTCATTTTTTGTATTTACTATTATTGTGTACTTGTTTTTACACATAACTTTTTAAGTGACCGTGTTTTTAAAGTTAAGGTAGGCAACCACCTATCTGATTTTTACCCACAAGAGAATGGTGTGCCCCAAGGGTCCGTTTTAAGCGTGACATTATTCGCCATTGCTATTAATGATATAGCAAGATGTATCAAACCTCCTCTCTTGGGATCACTGTTTGTGGACGACCTAGCAATATTTTGCAGGTCGTCGAAACTTAACAGCGCTGCTAGAGTAACCCAGCTGGCTCTGAACAGACTCGGGAGCTGGTCCCAGAGAAATGGATTTAAGTTTTCGACGGAAAAGTGCAAATGCGTTCATTTTTATCGTGTAAGAGGAGCCTATATTCCACCAGCACTTTTACTTGATGGTAGACATGTACCTTACGTGGACTCAGTTCGGTTCCTTGGCATGACGTTGGACTACCGACTCAGCTACCGTGATCACATACGGAGTTTAAGGGATAAAAGTCTACGGACTCTAAATATTTTAAAGTTTTTAAATCACTCATCTTGGGGTGCCGACCGCAGGTCATTGCTTTTATTGTACCGCTCACTCGTACGTTCCAAGCTGGACTATGGGTCATTTGTTTACGCCTCCAGTCGCGATACGTATTTGAGATCTCTGACACCAGTGCACAACGCAGGGCTTCGGATATCCACTGGTGCTTTCCGGACCAGTCCGGTCCTCAGCATCTATGCTGATGCCGGCGAACCGCCGTTGTCGCACCGCAGAAACATTTTAATGTGCTCCTATGCGGCCAAAATTTTAGCGACACGGAACCATCCTTGTTTTAACGTGATTTTTAACCCTCGTTTTTTAGAACTTTTTAGTAGACGGACAAGAGCCACCAAGCCGCTTGGTGTTCGCTTTAATTTATTTATTCAAGCAGCCAGGTTAAGGCTCCCAGATTTGTATCCGGTCGGGTACTCTAGTTACCCACCGTGGATAATTCCGCCCCCTGAAATCCACATGGGTCTCAGTAGCCGCCCGAAAGCCAACACCACTGATCTAGAGTACCAGCGGATTTTCAATGAATTTCTTGGTCGCCACCCCGAATACATCCCCGTATTCACTGATGGATCTAAATCGGATTCAGCTTGCGCATGCGCGGTTACCTCCTCTCACCACGGCGTCGTCAAGGCCAGGCTCAGCCCACTGTGTAGCATATACACAGCCGAGCTGCTGGCCATTAAGGTGGCTCTTGATGGGATAGGGAAGAGTGCTAAGGCGTTCGCCATTTGTACGGACTCTATGAGTGCTCTTCAATCCATTTCCGTCTTCTGCTCCTATCACCCCATTGTCCAGAGCATACAATCCAGGCTCCTATGCCTTAATAGAAGGGGAATTACCATAACATTCCTCTGGGTCCCTGGACATGTGGGAATTGCCGGTAATGAGACGGCCGATGCAGCTGCGAAGAGGGCTCTAAGGATCCCTGAACAGACGGTGACGCTGGTCCCTTGCCAGGACCTAAAGGCTACTCTTCGTAAAGTAGTGCTAGAGCAGTGGAGTGTCTCTTGGAGAGACGTGCGTAATAACAAACTACGCAGCGTAAAACCGGTAACGTCAGTGTGGCCCACTTCCGTCAGGAACAGTCGCAGAGAGGAAGTCGTCCTCACACGTTTAAGAATTGGGCATTGCGCCTTGACCCACTCCTTCCTCTTTACAGAAGAGAAGATTACACCTCGTTGTGACGACTGCGACTCTCCTCTCAGTGTCCGCCACCTACTGACTGAGTGTGACAAATTCCGGACTATGCGCGAAAAGCTGGGTATAAGGGGAGACCTAGAACAAATTCTAGGAGACGATCTTGATCGCCTAAGCCGAATTATATCTTTTTTAAAAGCAACTGGCCTTCTAAATAAGATTTAATATAGAGTCGTTTATTTTTTATTTTTTTTTTCTATCGCCGACATATCTTATTCTTATTTTTATTTTAGAACACCAAATAGACTGCGTGGTGCAAATGACCTTAGTCGTCGACGCACCCATAAAAACATAAACCTACCTACCTACCTATTATTGTGTATTTTTTACCAATCAATTTTATAACTCATACCTAATTCAGTTGTATAATAACTTTAACAATTTCTGTGAAATTATCAATGTATTGGATTCCATGGTTCCATTTTACGTTCATATTCTGGTTATTTTCATCATTGCTATTGTGGATGTTTAGCAGGTATTGTTTTTAATTTTAAATTATGCATTTCATCCCTCAGTAGATTAACATTATGATTTTTTAGTGCAATGAATATTTTATAAAAATTGAAATCCAAACTTTTCATGATTCCAAAATTTCACTCGCCAAAATTAATATTAATAATTAATTAATTAATATTTTTATAAAATTTGTAAACTTATGTCAAATGGCATAAGTAAACATTTTAACATCATACAAGACGAGAAAATCACATTCCACACGCAATGCCCTTCACAACAATTTTGTCCAGTCAGATTTGGATTCTGGACCACTGTGCGGCTGTGTGGCTGGTTCTCCGCCGGTGTGGCGGCGTTCTTCTTGCGTCGTCTCCTTGGGCGGCGTCCCGTTGTTCTTCATTTGCCTAATCTTCCGGGCGGGAATTCCCATCTCCAGGAGATCTTCACGCAGCATCTCGGCGTCGTGAAATTCGGAGAGTCCGCGGATTTGAAATGATGACGTCCTTTCCTCCGCTGCCGCCCAAGTGGAGATCTGCCCGTCTTTTGCCAAGAGCGCCGACTTCAGGTTATGAAAGTCCGCCTGATTCTTAGTAAGGACTTATGTTATACTGCCGCGAGACGTCATGGTGAACATATGGCATTTCACCGCAGAGCGAATGAGATCACGCAAGATGCGGATGTCTTTCACGTCATATATATCAGAATCGGCGACGGTCGCTTTGGTTTTGGTCCGGTGGATGCTGCGGCGGTCGGACGCGCGGTCCCCGGGGAAGCGGGCCTGGGTTCTTGTGCAGGAGACATGGACGCGTCGTCGGCGGTGCCGTCGTCGGCGGTGCCGTCCTCGGCGTCGCCGTCCTCGGCGTCCATTGTGTCGCATGATAGCGCGTCTGAACTTATGGAAATGTCCGCCGTGGTGTCCAAAAAGGGCTCCGCGCTGGTCTTTAGGCGCTCGGCTTGCGCCTCATCGGCAGTGATGAACGCTCTTCTTTCGCTGGTGTTGCCCTCGAGCGTGGCGAATAGAGGCGTAATCTGTTTCTATTCGATTTTCTGGGTAGAGTGAAACCTTCATCTCTCTCTGGCTGGCTCTCATGCACGGGAGACGCGACGGTGTCGGCGGGGGTGTCCATTGATGTCATCTGGGAGGCAGTGCTGACCGACGCCCCGCAAGGAGGCGTCGGGTCAAGTCAAAAGATGTTTATTTTCCCCAATAACAAATACAATATATATCATAACAATAACAAATGACAAGTGCCTAATGATACGGCATTTCCCCGAAGTGCAGGGAAACCCGTAAAAACCTGCACGGACTGGCATAACAAATAATAAATAGATAAATAGTCAAACCATTATAAAATTTTGACATTGTAACAATAACAGGTAAAGATTTTCGAAGATTAACATGATGTAAATGTAAATATAAAAAAATTATATATATATGAATTTTTGTTTATATATATATAGTTATTTTGGCTAGAAATTTGTGTTATTTTCGCTATCAGACCCTCGTGCTAGACAGTGCCGAAAGCCCTTTCTATGTCCAAGAAAAGTCCGGCTGTGTATTGCCGTTTGTTGATGGCCTCGGCGACGGTGTATGTCAGCAGTGCCAGGGGGTCCACAGTGCATCTGATTCCTCGTAATCCATATTGTTGGGTGGGTATGAGTTCTAGGTCGCTTAGGTGCTCCGTGATTCTCCTGGCCATAATCTTCTCGAACTATTTTCCCATGCAGCAGGTGAGGCTGATTGGTCTGTAGTTTTTGGCCAATGTGCGATCCTTTCCTGGTTTGGGTATCATGACGATTTCAATTTCCTTCCACTGTCTTGGGTAAATATTGTTTCTGCACATGGCATTGAAGATCTGTAGGAGACTGTCGTGGCAGCTGGGCAGTCTCTTTAGGATGGAGTAGGTGATGCCGTCTGGTCCTCCTGCTGTCTTCTTTTTGGGGAGGGCTTCTTTCATCTCTTCCTTGGTAATCGTGCCGATGACAGGGTGCTCGATATTCACCCCCCCTGCGGGTAGGGGGATTGAGAATACTCCCGCAGTATCCCTGCTTGTCGTAAGAGGCGACTAAAAGGGCGGGGAGATAACCCCGAAAACAAACCCCGTGCCAGCAAGGGTTGAGCCCGGACAGTCTTGTGGATCAACTGTCTGTGTGCGGCCATACCACCTGGCCTGCGATCCACCCGCATGTTTGCCGTGTGCGGAGACCCGTAAGGAGGAGAAGGGGATCCTGGAGGGTGAGGCCCGTGGTTCCCAGCCGGGTGTCGGATGCCCGGTATGGACCACAGGCCAATACCCCTCTTCGGCCCCGGATTCTGTGTAAACGGGCGGCCGGGAGCTAGCTACTCCCGGTCAATCGGCTTCCGATACGTTCGGTGGCGAGTGCCAGGGAGGTGGGGGTCTGCGTAGGGCGGTCGGAGGTGTACGGGTTTGGTGGGCTCGTGCATTAAAGATCCAACCCGAAACAGACAACCACCTCTAGGGTGCTATATCCCCTCGGGTAGCCCTGGCGACCGCACCAGTTTGCGGTGCGGCGCACAGTGGTCGGAAATCGAAAATACCTGGCCAAAATTCAAAAAGTGATTTTTTCAAGCCAGGAAGCTGAAACTTTGCATAAATATTCTCAAAAGACCTGTGCATCCGATAATCCAAGGCAATTCCCTTAGTACTCAACAATTAACAATTTGCATGAGGTCAAAAATGCACAAATTTCGCAAAAACTGTCTACCCTCAATTTTCTCACGAAATCTTCAAAATCAAGCCCTTGCTGAACCTTTATGGGTGGTTATTTGGAGTAAAAGGTGATGTAATTAGATAATACAGCTTTATATCTTTGTTTTTATGTAGTTTACTTACATTTTTGTTATTATTTACCAAAGATATTAAACAAAATGGCGGACCCTCATTTTTGGTCAATTTTTTAATATATGTAGAGAAAAAGTAAATTGCATCGCCGAGCATCACGGAGTAACTTATATGGGGAAACTCTACAAAGCTTTCGTAGTGCGAATCCGATGAGTTATGCTGCGACCGTTTGCGACGCCGAATTTCACATTAGTTTTTCGATCGCGCGGTCGAGTCTGGTCCAACCCGCCTGCAACGGGGCGGCAAGTGTGTGGAATGGATTGTAGCCGCATCCACTCCGCTATGGAGATTTTCGAGACACAAACATTGACAAGAGCCTTCATCTATTACATTTTGATGAAAATTACGCGTAAATCGCGGTAAAAATTACGCATTTTATTAAGTGGAGTAAGGTCTAGGAGATACTGAAAGACTGCTTTCTTCGGGTGCACAACGGGCGTTTCTCCTCTTACCATCTTGACATCGTCTACTGACGAATGCGTACACTTTTAACGGAGACAGCATGCGTATCACACAGGATTATTGTCTCTTCGAGGCCACCAACCCACAGCTGGTGTCGCCTGGCTGCAACTCCCCCGCCCCCTGCACTCTGGTTGGGTGTTAGGCTAAGGGTCGTTTTATGGCACCAAGGAGCTTTTTACGCGTTTTTTTTGCGGATTCTTTTGGAAGAACGTATTCTAGTCTCCAATGAAATGCACTAGAGCGTTCAGTTTCACTTTTGCAGTGGTGTAAATCATAAACTTTTTGAAACTTCAGCTCGGATTTCATTAGTGTTGGTGTCGGTATTCGATCTCTCGTAATTCTCTCTACAACTCCTAGTGGTGTGGATACTTTGCTAAACATTTCAAGATCTCTCGCTTATTCAAGGTTTGTGTACTCTATTAGGATTGCTTTTAGAGTATATGATTTGATATTATCATACATACATCGCCTCCGTGGCATACATTTTTATTAATGGTTTGCGCATTCCCTTCTTTCCGAAACAATTATTATTTCATTTTTGTGATGGTGAAGTTAGAATGAGACAATGATTTTAAGAAAAATTTCCAGATAAGCATACTATTGACTAAATTTCAGCCACCTATCTGGTTATTACGTAGCAATTAAAATAACTCCTAACGGGGAGGGAGGAATTTCAAAATCGAACCATCTAGCTATCAATAATCTTATGATAATATCGACACCAGCAGATAAGTTGAAATTCGAATCGAGACTTACTAGTAAGTAAGTATGTAAGTAAGTAATAGTAAGTATGAGGACATTATCGACCAGTCCAAAGACGCTAAACGTGTATCTCTGTGCATTCTAATACTCCTCTCATTTCTAGTGACGGAGTGTATGTAACACAGGGCAATGATTTTATCAGGGTTTTTGGCCTAAATAAGGAATTTCATGCTTAAAGCATTACATTCCACGCTCAATCGTCCCCAAATCATTATGCGTACAATCTGCATGAAAGCGTATATTAGCATAGCTCTAACAAAAGTTACTATTTCCTTTATGATGACCAAATTAAAAACGGTAAAATGCTTGTGGAAGAAGTGGAGAATGAGACAAGGAAAAATAAAAAATTAGGGAAAAGGGAAAATATAATTACAGACAAATAGAAAAAATGTGATTCGCAATAAAAAATTTATTAAAATAATTACTATAATGTCTATTCTTTAAATGGTTCATTTGTAATGACGTTTATGGTGTTATTTTATGCATTCAATCGCTTCGAATAGCAAAATATCAATATTATTGCAGAATCCTTAATATAATGTCAATTCGCTTTTTTGAATATTCTTTTCTTTTGGAATGTGCATAAAATTGTACTCGCCTATATCCTCTTTAAGCTAATAGTTCCGGCTTTCTTTTAGGGGTTGATGGTGTTAATGATTGAAAAAATGCTTCTATGGTAATCACATGTTTACAAATGTATAAAATACTAATAGGAGTGAAAAATGCGTCATTTTGTATGAAGACATGGTACTTGTTAAATTGTCTCAGCGAAAGGTTGCATTTGGAAGTGACTAATACAGTTTTAAAGGATTTTAGTGATTACTTTAAGAGGTTCTTTCATAATGGATATGCGTCGCGGTGGGAGCGAAGCCTACGGAATAACGAGAGATTTTTGATGCGCTAAGGCGAATGGCAAAAGGTAAATGCTGTTTTTCCCGATCATTTGATGCAAAATTTTCTAGGTTCTTCAACGCCACCCTGTAAGTATATCCAAGAGATTTAAGATTATTAAGAAATACGATATACTTTGAATGATTATTTGAAATCAAATTTATGCTTGCATTGCAAAACTTATTAGGCACTTCTGGGCGCCCGGAGAAATGTTTTCGAACTAGCAGCAAACGATCAAAGGGAAAGAAAACAGAAAGTCAAGGATCGTGTCATTATGCGGCAACTTTTTCTTCACGGTCTCTATGAGTTAATAAGAGGAGGATGAAGCAGCCTCCAAACTCCTCGAAGAAATTAGCAAGACCACACCAATTAGGTTGAGAACAGTACTTTCAAAGTGGAAGAAAACTGACATGATTCCAATAGCTAAGTCAGAGGAAGAATCCCTATTGCCAATTATTTCCATGGAACTCTCGAGGAGTCAGTAATTAGTTGTTCATGAGTCATGGTCGGGAGCAGTAGCGTGTGGCGCCTTGTAGACCAAGCCTTCGGTCACATCTTCAGGTATGTACATAGTTTTACCAGTATATACATAGTTCTTCGAAAAGTAGCAGAATTGCAATGCCATAAATTATATCCTATTTACGAAAAATTACAGATGATTAAAGTGAAGTTACTATTTTAGAGGAATCATGTGAAGTTAAACTTCAAAGTGTACTTGATCATTCAGTATCGCATAACTTGGAATGCATTTCCAGAAATTCAATAACCTAGCATAATATAAATATACCTTATATAATAGACCTTACTCCACTTAATAAAATGCGTAATTTTTACCGCGATTTACGCGTAATTTTCATCAAAATGTAATAGATGAAGGCTCTTGTCAATGTTTGTGTCTCGAAAATCTCCATAGCGGAGTGGATGCGGCTACAATCCATTCCACACACTTGCCGCCCGCGGGCGGCATTCGACTATAATGTTGCAGGCGGGTTGGACCAGACTCGACCGCGCGATCGAAAAACTAACGTGAAATTCGGCGTCGCAAACGGTCGCAGCATAACTCATCGGATTCGCACTACGGAAGCTTTGTAGAGATTCCCCATATAAGTTACTCCGTGATGCTCGGCGATGCAATTTACTTTTTCTCTACATATATTAAAAAATTGACAAAAAATGAGGGTCCGCCATTTTGTTTAATATCTTTGGTAAATAATAACAAAAATGTAAGTAAACTACATAAAAACAAAGATATAAAGCTGTATTATCTAATTACATCACCTTTTACTCCAAATAACCACCCATAAAGGTTCAGCAAGGGCTTGATTTTGAAGATTTCGTGAGAAAATTGAGGGTAGACAGTTTTTGCGAAATTTGTGCATTTTTGACCTCATGCAAATTGTTAATTGTTGAGTACTAAGGGAATTGCCTTGGATTATCGGATGCACAGGTCTTTTGAGAATATTTATGCAAAGTTTCAGCTTCCTGGCTTGAAAAAATCACTTTTTGAATTTTGGCCAGGTATTTTCGATTTCCGACCACTGTGCGGCGTCCCGAATGTGTGGCTCCATGGTGGGTGGGGAGCCCGGGGGATGAAGTTCTCATTGGTATGGCGGAAACTAATTTTCCACCTCCCAAAAGATCCCGCCCAGACACGGGCGGGGGAGAAAAAGTATTCGTCGCGAGTAAACGATATTTAAGCATGAAGTGCGTAAAGGAAGGTGAGACGCTTCAAAAAGTTTCTCCCTTCCTCATTAGGAGGGAAATTTCCAGTAAGATTCCAGGTGATATCAAGTCAGCCAAGAAACTTAGAGATGGGTCGCTCCTAATTGAAACTTGTAACGTTATACAAAGCGACAAGCTTCTCGCTTTGAAGACCCTCCATGACATTCCGGTCACTGTTGAGGTACACCGCTCACTAAATACGAGTAAAGGAGTCATATCGCACTTCGATCTTCTTTACGTGGGAGTCGATGAGATCAAGAGAGAGATGGCCTCTCAGGGTGTGATTGATGCTCGTCGGCTCACCACTAGGCGTGACGGCATAGTGAAAAATACTACGTCCGTAGTTCTCATGTTTGCCGTAGATGTGCTCCCTGAAAAGGTATTTGTGGGTTACGAATCGGTTACTGTGAGGCCATTCGTACCGGCTCCGATGCGTTGCTTCCAGTGCCAGCGCTTTGGCCACATCGCTACGCGGTGTGAGGGCAAGGCCACCTGCCCGCGCTGCGTCCTGGACAAGCATGAGGAAGCTGAGTGTGCCAACGAACCTCACTGCGTCAACTGCGAGGGTACACACCCAGTGTACCGTCGCAAAAGAAAGTAATGGAGATAAGGACTATAGAGAAAGTAACCTACATAGAGGCGCGGAAAAAGTACAGGGCTCTTGTCGCTCCTATTTTCTCGAAATCATTCGCCTGCGTTGTTTCACCTCCAACAACCAAAGGTAACCCAGTCTACCCAAACCGAGATGACAGTCGAACCCAGAAAGGCACCGGAAAAAAAAGAATCAGCCAAGCCGGCTAAGGCCTCTAATCCGGCACCAATAAACAATGCCACCACCACGGCGGGTTCTCCAAAGAAGAACCCGCATAAATCAATCGCCAGGATCGAGCTGCAAAAGCGTGAAAAAACGCCCTCTCCCGATCCCTCTGGACGAGCTAAGCCAGCTCATCCGGAGGCAACTTTACCCCAAGGACGGGCAAAAACACCGCCCCGTGGGCCAACCGGTTCGGTCAAGCCTATCCAACCGGAGTCCATGGAGGAGGACGAGTCTCTGTCTGAGACTGAGATCCTCCTCGCAAAAATGAAGGAAAAAAAGGCCCGAAAAATAAAGCGGTAATCCTTCCACAATTCAGAAGGGAATTTAGTATTCTATATATTTATTTATTTGGTTTTTAAATCCTTTCAATTATATGGCCACCATAATGCAGTGGAATTGCAACGGTTTTTTTTAAACATTTAGAGGATTTTAAGCTCCTATTGAGTAATTTTAACCCTGCGTGTGTATTTCTTCAAGAAACACATTTTAAAGCATCTGACAATCCAACATTGAATGGTTTTAAGGTTTTTAGAATTGACGACGTCGATGGTAACAGGGCACGTGGCGGTGTTGCTGCATTCATTCGCGAGACCCTTTACACCTCCCGAGTGGACCTGCAAACGCCGCTACAGGCCCAAGCAATTACCATAGCTATTCCGGAAAGCATTACGTTTTGCAATATATACCTGCCGGAATGGGCTCCAGTCACCAGAAGTAACCTTGAAAATCTAGTCGGTCAGCTCCCGAGGCCATTCGTCCTATTGGGCGATTTTAATGCACACAATAGCCTTTGGGGTGACGAAATGCGTGATTTTAACGGCCGAGGGCGTCTTTTAGAGAGGTTTTTAACGATTTTAACTTGCTTTTATTAAATGACCAGGAAAAGACTCGTTTTAATGCGTTTAACGGAGGGTATTCCTCCATTGATCTGTGGGTTAGCACGGAATCCATTGCGCCTTTTTTTAAAATGAGGGTCCATAATGATCTGTGTGGGAGCGACCACTTTCCCTTGTTTGTCAGTAAAACGGGAAAGACTTGTGTTTTTAATGCTCCAAAAACGTGGCTTATTAGGAAAGCCAATTGGACTGATTTCAGTCGAAAATTCAGTTTTAAATTTTCCAGCAGCAGACAAAGTCTGGATAATGTAAAGGCTCTTACGGAAGCTATCCTTGAAGCCGCGGAAGGTAGCGTTGCTACCACCTCGGGTACTCATCGTCGTCCTCCAGTTCCGTGGTGGAACGCGGAGTGCGCCGAGGCCATCCACAGACGTAAAAGAGCGCTGCGCATTTTTAATAAATTCCCTACCTCAACTAACCTTGCGGCCTTCCGCCGACTGCGAGCCAAGGCGCGACAGGTCATTAGAGAGGCAAAGAAATCCTCTTGGGCAAATTACGTATCCAGTATTAATCACCGAACGCCTCCTACACAAGTTTGGAATAAAATTAAGTCCGTGATGGGTAAGCGTAACTTTGCCCCAGCCTCAGGGTTACATATTGATGGAAAAATTCTCTCTACTCCCGAGGAAATAGCAGAAGCTTTTGGCAAGCATTACGCCACCATTAGTGGCAGTGACTCTTACCATCCTTCATTCAAGGTAATAAAGCGTCAGGCCGAAAGTATTCACCTAAATTTCGGTGACAGTAGAACTATCGCACCCTATGAGAGACCTCACGTCACGAAACTGGAAAATCACTAGTAGTAATGATGGTGGGCATGATTGCGAAAGTGGTTAAAAAACAAACCTGTGATTGTACAAGAATAAGAAATTCCTAGTTAGATTCATTTGTTAGTCATGCAATGTGGATAATGTGTTTTGATTTTTCAAAAAAATATTCAGCAAGATAAAATGAATACTTAAGTCGATCGATGCTGAGGGCTCACAAAATAAAAAAAATCCTACGTTTACGGTACCATATCACGCTATCGGTTGCATCAATGTGACATTTCATATATTTCAGAGAAATGCTATTTTTTAACACGCTTATTGACAGTGTGGATTACGGACACACTACTCTGAATCTTACCGCTACTGAATTTTGCCTGCAACCATGAATAACCAAACCGATCCTTCTGGAAAACTGCGGCCAGAAGCACCTGGTTTATAGGAGCAGGATGTGGAATATATAGCAGAAGATGATAGTGAAGTGGAAAGCGGCCAGCATGGTTTTCCTCCATGGAGTGATCAATGACATGATCATTCAAATGCTCAAATGCTGTTTGCCCTTGATTGAGTGTTTCAACCATTAATTTAGGTAAAATACCCTGTACGGTTATTTTTCCTGAAGCACTGTAACATCTGAAGACCCTTTCCGCAGTCTTGCAAATATTCACAAGATCTCGACATGTAACAACCAAGCCTCCTTTATTCTTTCTGTGAAGAAAAGATTCTGTTGTGGACATTCGGTACTCGACTAACCCCTTTAGGCACTGAATGCATTTGATTGTTCTCATGATTTTCCTCTGTTCAAATCCAAAGATGTATTCCACAACATCCGAAACAGAGGCTCAGAGAGGATGTATAATGAAACTCTACATAAGGATGATCGTGATTCACAGCATACCTTTCTTCGTTACACGTTGACTGATCCTGAAACTTATTGATAGTATCCACATAAGGATTAGAGCTACCATAAGTCTTATGTGATGATATACAGAGTATATTTGTGACATCCAATGTTACACAATTAGCGTAAGCAGATGTTTTAAAGCTGTGATGGCTCAACAGCCTTTGGTAAGATGCTTAGAACTGCTTTGCTGTGGGGTTGTTGTTGTGCCCACCTCTGCTGCGGATTGCAGAAAAAAAGGTCTCCAGATGATCCTGGCTTAATTTGTAAGTCATGACAAATGAAAATGAACCGCAGCCCAAACGAAATTCAATTTTTTTACGGTCTCGATGCAAACAAGAAATCCCAAGGATCCAGTTTTCCTGTTGGACTGTAGAATTGGGGGTCCATTGGCAGATACAGTCAAGCCATGGATGTAATGGGAAACATAATTCAAATATGAAATTATGTGACATTTATTTGTGGATTGAATTGGAGACTTGAAGCCCTTACTTAAAAGATTCCTGCTGTTCAGGATGTCAAACGTGTTATTAATTATTCTAATAAATTCCACTGTTTCTTGGCAACCCTGGAACTCATCTAGCTTTAAATCCTATTGTAAATATTCTAGAGCTGTAGCAACGCTATTTTTCAATGTCTGAGCAGCAATTTTTACCTTCATTTTTTGTCTGAGCCAGTTGATATGTTCGGACCTTAGTTTGGTTCCTGCATGCAGGCTTCATTATCCTGTAAATTTTGTAGTTTTACAATGTAATCCCATTTAATTATACCTCCTTTAGCATTCAAAATAGATCCCTTACTTGCCAACACATTATGTACCAATTTTAGCATGTGACAAGGATCCAATATAATATAAACATCTTTTCCAGTTGTTGGTTGCTTGAACACTGTTGACAGATTCAAATAGTTGATTGACGCACCAAGTATATTCGCCATTGCTACATTTGTGCTGGTTCCATCAAAAGTGAGGGAAATAACTTGCACCCCATTTTCAGCTAAATGGGTCAATATTTCAACCACCAAGTAAGCCTTCTCGGAGGCAGAAAGTCCATAAATTAAATAATAACCTACTGGTACCTTCCAACCTCCATTTATGGCATTTACCATAAATGTCAGTGCTTCTTTGGCAACTGGCAATTCGTCATCATCAAAGTTCGTGCCATAGTCCACATAGCCACTAAATTTATTGCCATCCCACTGTACATGCTTACGGATAGCCATCTCGTCAAATATCTTGGCACAGAAAACATTATTTTGCGTTTGACTTGCCTCATCTGCTTTCATCTTTAGAGCTGCAAGAGCTTCTGTGGCAATCCCAGGATCACCATTGACTCCACTGTACCACTTTCTCAGAGTGGATGGATGAGGCAAACTAAGATTTTGCTTTGCTGAAGGTTTTCCTCACATAATCGTATGCCTTACTACTATAAAAGTTCAAAGTTAATGTAAAACTTCTTAGCTCCACAGGATATTTCCTATGTTCATCAGCCTGCTCTACTCTATTTAGCAGCTCAGTCACACACTGAGGCACTGATGCCCATAATGAAAGTAAAAATATTCTTAGGAAAGGCAGCATTTTTAAGTTACAACTGTGTCAAAAATAAATGAGATCAAAATTAATAAATTAACTTAAATTCTAATCATATGTAATCAATCTCTGTGAAAAAAATTCGTCAAGATTCAACAGCATGATTAAAGTAGGACCTGTAAAGTAGAATAAGCACTTTCACTAAGACTGTGCTTATTCTTAATGTCACTCAGGATGCATAACATTGAGTCCACTCGTTTCCTTAATCGTGTAATCAGCAATCATTTGCGTGTATCTGTGCCAAATTTCAAGACGTTATCTCATAAAAAGCAGTTTTGGACTTTTGTCCGGCAAAATGCGATTTGGCCCCACTGTGCGTCGGGCGGATTACTGACAGGTAGAGCCGCGCCCTCGCTGAATGAGAGAGAGGCGACCACTTACTACTTAATTTTGCGATGGCCGTGCGAGCTAAGCAAGCTCTTACGAAACAGTGCTGAAGGTGCGGTTGGAAATTTAGAAGCCTGTCGAAAATGATGCCCAGAAAACGATGAGAATTGGCCCTCGGAATGCGCGCGCCGCTAAGTGTTGGTGTGAGCAATGGGTCGAATTTACGTCTACGTGAAAAGTGGACGTGTGTAGATTTAGAAGCGTTTATTTGAATTTTCCATAATTCAATTCAAAAAGGTGTCTTTATTTGTGACCAGGATTAAACATTTACAAAACTTAACAAAAACGTAACAACGGAATAAAAAAATAAAACAACAATGGTCACGGCCCCGCTCGGGATTTCTCCCCTTCAGGGCTCTGGAAAATCAGTGGGTAAATTGTGGATTTATGTGCACCTTGCAGATATGGTCTCTTTTCAACGGGAGCGGTATTGGCCCGGCATTCGCCCGCGCACGATGGTAAACCCGCAAAACCTTCGTGGGACCACCGAAAACTTAACAATTGACAGGGAAGGAAGAGGGGAACAATAGTAGAAGGGGACAATAATAGAGGGGTAACAACGGGTAAACTATTGATATATAACAATGGATAGGGAAGGAAGATAAAATATATAAAATATGTACTGCGTAGGAATTGTATATGAATATGGATATAATATCACAAGAGTCTTTGATACTGGGTTTAGGTAATGGGGACGTCCGCGCAGCTGCGCGGCACAGACACGGGGAATGCAGATGGATCACTGGCACTGGCGTCGTATATATCACTCTGGGCACTGGTATGATTCACTGGGGAACTTGTTGCGTGGTCTTCAGCTCTTCCTCTCTTCTTTCTTCTTTTAGTTGGAAATAGTGGCAGTCCTGGAACCGGTTTCAGATGGGACGGAGTGGGGATGTGTCGTCGTGTGATGTGTGGAGGCAGGTTGCTGTCCGGATAGTAGTTCTTGAGCTGGCTGCTGATGATTCTGGCTGCGGAGTAGCGTTTCCATTTGGGCTTTTTTGACAGTAAGATGTTCGCTGGTTGGAGGATTGTGGTCATCAGTAGTGGCATGGCGTTGTTGATTCGCTCTCCAGCCCGGCAGCGTAGGCGGCATAACCTGTGGGGTAGAGGTTCTGTATTAGTTAAAGCATGAATTTCGTTACTAGGGTGGTCGGGTCCGAGCCCAAAGATCAGGCGCAGCATCCTGCGTTCCAGCGAGGCGTAGGTGTTCAGGGCGGCCTGTGTCGGGAGAACAGCCAGGGCGGCATACTCCATGACCGGCCTTACATAGGCTTGGTATAGGAGCAGCCCTCCCCGTGCCGAGACTCCGTGGCCTTTCGTATGGACCGCTTTCACTAGGTTGCAGCGCCTGCTGCATTGTGCCCTGACCCTGTTGACATGCTGTCTGAAGGAGAGGTTCCTGTCTATGTCTACCCCTAAGTAGGTGATTGTATTGGATGGGCGAATGTACTGGTTCCAGAGAGAGATGGTGGGTTGGGACCAGTCCGTGGCATGGTTTTTCCGAATATTATCAATTGTGACTTTCCTGCATTCGGCCGCATTCGCCATATGCGGAACCAGTCCTCCAGTTTGTTGGTCATTCTCTGCAGTCTTCCTATTGCGGTGTTCATGGTTTGTGCCTTGCTCCATATGGCTGTATCATCGGCGTATTGTGCCAATGTGACTGGGCCCGTGTGTGTATCTGCGGTTGGCATGTCCCAGCAGTACAGGGAGAAGAGAAGTGGTTCTGAGAGGCAGAACGGGGTGGAGAGATGTTCGCCCACTCTCACTCTGGCTTCTCTCCCCCGTAGGAAGCAATTAATGATCCTTAATAGGTTTGGTGGAATACCAGGAATTTCGGTTAGCTTCCAGATCAGACCGTCATGCCAAACGTTGTCGAAAGCGCGTTCTATGTCCAGGGATAGGGCCGCTGTCACGTACCTCTGGTTTATGGCTTCCGCTGCAGTTGTTGTTAGTAATGTGAGTGGATCCAGTGCGCTTCTTTTGTTGCGGAAGCCATATTGGTGCTGGGGCAACGCACCATTCTCTTCGCATTGTTCGTTGAGTCTCCTGACCAGCACTCTCTCGAACCACTTCCCTACCGTGCTGGTCAGGCTTATCGGGCGGTAGTTCCTTGGGCCCCTGTTATCTTTCCTGGGTTTTGGGATCATCACCATCGTCATTTGCTTCCATGCGTTCGGGTAGTATCCCAGTCTTAGTAGGGCGTTGAATATGGACAGGATAATTGATGTGCAACTCGGGGCCTTCTGTATGTATAGTGATGTAATCCCGTCGTTGCCCGGTGCTTTCCTTTTAAAAGGCATGGCCGAATGCAGCTCCTCGTCCGTGATGGGGTGGAGTGGTGCTTCCAGTTCTTCTTCTGCCACGGACTGTAGGGGTTCTAAAGGGAAGGGAAGGTGCCTGAGGGTGTCTTCGCAGTTGGCTCGGATCCTGTCGTCGAAGTGGTCATCCTGGAGTGGTGTGTATATGTCGGCGAGGCCTCTCCGGAATTCTTCAGCCTTCCCTGCGGAGTGGTGATTAGTGTCTGGTTGGCGCCTAGGAGGTTGGGGGTAACGGACGACTTCTGCCCCGTCAGGGTTTTAAACTTGCTCCAAAACTTCCCTCCCTCTCTGTAGTCTAGGTTTGGCGTCCGCCGCCTTATATAGGCGGTGGACACGTGGCCGCATGTATGAAGCTTCATGATTGGCCTAGCTGGTTGGCCCTACATAAGGCCTTTCTTTTTCCTTATGCGCTGAGTTAGCGCTCCCTCGACTTTCTGCGGGCCCGGCGTCGCGGCGCGACCGGCCGATGACGCTGTCTCGACGGGTTGCACTTCCTAGGCCGTTTTTACCCTTGCGGGGGGACCCTTAAAGCCCGGTTGGTGTATCGGCGAGATTACCAATCCACCTAGGTGGCTTGGTCTCACCGATCGGCTGACATGGTAATGAAGGGAGATAGCAGATAGCCCCTTACAGGGCTGGTTCCGAAGAACGAGGAGTCTGCTTCACGTTTATTGCGCCGGAGGCCCACCGGATCAGCCGTTCCGGTGAGCGATGCTCACCACTACCGGTCAGATGACGTAAATATTAAAAAAAAATGACGGATGCATATAAAATTGTCGTTTCTCCGTGTGTCTGTGTGAAGAAGAAACAAATTAGAGCAACTAAAGGAGCATTAACAGGATTATGAGTTAAAACTACGTAACAGCATATGAAAAAAGATTAAAATAGCCATTGATGGATTTTCAAATGTGGCCCTTTTCATTTTATCGTTTTTGGTATTTTTGATTGTATGTAATTTTTATGCTTTTTAATCTTTTTTTATAATATAGCTGCTTTGTGGTCGCAGTAACAGGATGCCATCTTTTAAACACGCCCCCCGCCCCAGGCGAAAGTAAAAACAACGACAATAACGATGACTTAGAATAGGTTTTGAAGTTTCCGCGCAGCGAGTTTGCTCCGAAATGTTACGACCCCGGAGATATGGGGGTCTGGCCAAAACGCTGAAGTGCTGAAGTTACGTGTTGGTAATGAGAATGAAGATCTGCCATTATTGTATTATGGAGCTGATTATGGATTTAAAATATGGTGGCTAATGCTAAAACTTTAAAGGTCGAAATTAGGAACAATTTAGGTGAGACCCCCTGCGGATAGGGGATTGAGAATACTCTCGCATTATTTCTGTCGTGAGAGGCGATTATAAGGGCGGGGAGACAATCCCGAAAACAACCCCGTTTCAGCAAGGGTTGGGTCCGGACAGTCTTGTGGGTCGACTGTCGGTGAGCGACCACACCAGCTGGCCTGCGATCCACCCGCATGTTTGCCATGTGCGGAGACCCGTAAGGAGGAGAAGGGGATCCTGGAGGGTGAGGTCCGTGGTTCCCAGCTGGGTGTCGGATGCCCGGTATGGATTACGGGCCATTACTACAATACAATACTACCCCTCTTTGGCCCCAGATACTGTGTAAACGGGCGGCCGGGAGCTATCCACTCCCGGTCAATCGGCTTCCGTGGCGTTACGCTTAACGGTGGCGAGTGCCAGGGAGGTGGGGGTCTGCGTACGGCGGTCGGAGATGCAGGAGCTTAGTGGGCCCGTGCATCGAATATCTAACCCTAAACACCTCTAGGCTGCTCTATCCCTTCGGGCAGCCCTGCGACCGCATCGGTTTGCGATGCGGCGTCCCATATGTGTGGCTCCATGGTGGGTGGGGAGCCCGGGGGATGAAGTAATATTTGGCATGGCGGGATCAATTCTTCCAACCTCCAAAACATCCCGCCCGGATACGGGCGGGAGAGTAAAGTGTGTAACCGCTTGCAAGCGTTTTTTGATAATGAAGTGCATTAAAGAGGCGGAGAAGCTTAAGGAGGTTGGTCCGAAAACCAAGGTCCATGTCATTTTCTTCATATTTGCAGGAGCTATAGGATAAAAGCTCCTCTATCGATTGATGTAATCAAAAATACACCTTTTCGTGCTGGATTTTTTTAAAAATCGCATTTGAAAGTAGCTATATTTACATTGCGTAGTGCAGCAGGTGCGGATCCTTGGCATAGAAAACGTGGATTAAGTGTGTTGAAACCCATGTCGTTTATATAAAAAACTGATATGTCGTGAGCAAAGTTTTAAGAAATTGATTAGTGCGAAAACAACGGTGGGTTACAGAATTAGTTTGTGAGAAATTTAATGCTTATTATCAAAATTTTGTCCGGAACAGGGTAGTTACCAGATTAGGGCGCTACGGTCGCCCGTAAGTGTGGCAACGAAGGATATTATACATGCCGCGGGAATACAATCAGAAAGGCAAGTTTCAGAAACTGAAAATTGTTTGTTTGAAATTATGTTGCTAACTTGATCAAGTGTTAAAAATTGGTCATAATACGAGGAGGTTTATGTATCGAAATATATATTGTGTGTTGGCGCGGTAAATATCCCTAAAAACATTTTGTTGTCACATAACGATAACTAGTATCACTTATAAACGACTGATAAGTGCGGCACTTGTAGCTTTAATACTCTTAATCAACTGCTTCATACTTCTACAAATACTATCTCTTATCAGTAAATCACAGTGTCCTCTACAAGTAAGTGGTAAAGGCTAAACTATGATTTAAGCCCACTTCATTTTATTATTATCATTTATTTACTGTTCATTTGGCCAGTTTACATGACATGGAACTCGTCAAATTACAAAATATATTTTATAAATGAAGTACAAAGGGAAAACAAAAAAAATACGTAGCAACAAAGTAATATCGTAGCAGACTGCCCTACCATGTGGAAATTATCAGTCCTCACGAAGAAGTGAATCTTCACATTACTGTTGAGTACCGTTCTTTGCCAAAAGTACCTAATTAGGGGTTTCACTAAGATGGATGGAGGTCAGTATGTGTCAGTAATTAATTTATCAGAGGCCTAGATAAGCAGCTGACTGAGCATTGAGATCGCTTGGATTATCGGGAGATTAATAAGGCAGTCCGGAATCCCTTGGAGACGTATTTATTTAACTCTTAGTCCCTACCCCTGGACACGGGACGAGCAGAAAGGGAAAAGGGGGGGGGGGGGGGAAGGAAGGGCGACTGTCCCTCTTGTCCTCGGCTCGACGGTGACCGGTGTTCGGAGGATGCTTCGGCGTCGTTCCGTGCGCTGGCCTCCACGGTAATGAGCCCCCACCTTGGCCAGGCCCTCCAATATATACCGAGGCTGGCTTTTGACCCTCCACCGGGGTCCCAATTGGATCGGGAGCCAGCTATTATCGCCCGGAGTGGCCGATGACTCGGCTCACTCGCCGTGCTGTGTCCCGCGGCTCCGATCCCGAACAAAAAGGGGGGGGGGGCAGAGGAGACACGGTTCATCCTCCCTCTCTACCCCCTGCTGATAAAATATGCCCTAGGAATTTTATCTCCCCCAAAGCAATCGACACCTTTTGAGGGTTTACTGTGAGGTTTGCTCTTCTCAGCCGAGTGAGCACTTCTTCGACGTGACCAACATGTTCCTCAAAGCAGTCACTGTATACTACTACATCGTCCAAATAGTTAAACACGAATTTATATTTAATGTCTCCCAGTATTTTGTCAAGCAATCTAGACAAGATTTGCCCTCCCGTACTAAGTCCGAACGGTAATTTTTCGTACTGGAACAAACCAAATGGCGTAATAAAGGCCGTCGCCTTCTTGCTTTCTTCCGCGAGTGGAATTTGATGGTACGCCGAATTTAAGTCAAAGACCGTAAAGACTCTTGCGTTTCTGAAATGAAAGAAGGCGGTTTCCACGGTTGGTAAAGGGAAGGCGTCGAACCGTATTTTTTTATTAAGTTTCCGGTAATCTACTACCAATCTGGGAGATCCTCCTTTTTTCGGGATAAGGAAGGCCGGGCTCGCGTAATCGGAATTCGATTCCTGGATTATCCCTTTCCTTAACAGTTCCCCCACGTGTTTTCTCATTTTCTCTAAATTTGAGGGATTACATTGGAACGGCGGTGTTCTCACTGGTTCAGAGTCCGTAAGTGGGAGTTTGTATTCTATTGCTCGCGTTTCGCCTAATTTACTTGTGATCACGTCGGGAAAGTCGTTTAACAGCTTCGTAACGCGAGCTCTTTGACTGGAATCGAGATGATTTAAGTTAATGCCTACTTTTGGCGGATGGGTTTCCGGCGTTTCCATATTCTTAGCCTTCGTGAAGAAGCCGATTATATTCGGTCGAAATTGAAACGAGAATGTGTCTTTCACAAAATCTAAGACCATACCCGTTTTTCGCATGAAGTCAGCTCCTAAAATGACCGCGGCTGGAATCGCCTCAACAATCAGGAATTCGTGCTCCCAAGAAAAATTGTCTATTTTCACGCGTAGGATAGCCGATTGAGTGACTCGGACTCGACTGGAATTAAAGCCACTGCATACTATATTTATCTCTCGCATCTTATCTCTCGGAATATTTAAATCACGGATAAATGACGAAGAAATACAAGAATGGAATGCTCCCGAGTCCAATAACGCTCCGGTCTGTCGTCCATTCACTAATGTTCTGACCGTGGGTATAGTGTTAGTGAGAGTTTTCTGCGGGCGGTTTTTGATTGCGAAAATAAACCCACGACGGCGACCAGCCCTTATCGTCTCGCGGGTCTTTCGTTTCCCTGACCGCGCCCTCGGGGTTCTCGGCATTGCGTAGCGAAATGCCCGAAGATTCCGCATCGCCAGCATTTAACGGCGTCGGGATTCTCAAACCTGCGCGCTGCCGGAGGTCGACGTGGAGCTTCGCTCACAAATCTGTTGGTGAGATCACGTTCTTCGCCCTTGTAACTGAACTCGGAGTCGACCATCTCTCCCGTCGGTACCTCGTACATGTCTGCAAGTTCCCGCCTTCCTTCGTGTCTTCGCCCCCAATTAACCAATTCCACTAAACTGCGGGGCTGGTTTGTTAACCGTAATAACAAATCCGGGCGGAGGTTCGCGCAAACTACATCTCTTAATTCGTCCTCTCCTAAGGCCCCTTTGAGCCTCCCGTTCATTCGCCTCATTAGAGATACGTAGTCCGCTATGCATTCCCCGGGCCCCTGTTTCCTGTTAAATAAATCACGTTTTAGTCGGACGTCGTAACTAGGGGCACAATAGGCTTCCTTAAACCCTCGCTCGAACTCGGAGAAATTAGTAAAGTCATTACCCCAGAACCATTCTCTCGCACGGTCCTTTAAAACTTCGGGCAGTATTTTAAGACTAAGCTGTTCAGTTAGCCCGACATGGTCTCTAAACCTGTTCAACGCTTCGAGAAATCCCATAGCACTTTCCGAACGATCGCCACGGAAGTTTAATTCCCATCTCATCGCTGCCCCTACTATGGTTTCCAGATCTCTGAGCGAGCAAGTAGGCTCGCAGTTTGGTCGTACCTCTATCATCGCCGCGCTCCCTTCATCTCTCTGCAATCCGCGGACATATTCCCGGAGCCTCGCACGGATTTCGTCAAGAGAGCCTTCTGCACTCAGTCCAAATCTGTGGCACGTCTCTACAGCCTCACTTTTCGCCAAGTCGTTCACCCACGCAGTGCCCCGAGGGAGATTATCTGGCCCCATGACTTACCTTCGTGAAGTCCCCGATAACCACGCTCTGCTACCAGTTGAGATCGCTTGGATTATCGGGAGATTAATAAGGCAGTCCGGAATCCCTTGGAGACGTATTTATTTAACTCTTAGTCCCTACCCCTGGACACGGGACGAGCAGAAAGGGAAAAGGGGGGGGGGGGGGGAAGGAAGGGCGACTGTCCCTCTTGTCCTCGGCTCGACGGTGACCGGTGTTCGGAGGATGCTTCGGCGTCGTTCCGTGCGCTGGCCTCCACGGTAATGAGCCCCCACCTTGGCCAGGCCCTCCAATATATACCGAGGCTGGCTTTTGACCCTCCACCGGGGTCCCAATTGGATCGGGAGCCAGCTATTATCGCCCGGAGTGGCCGATGACTCGGCTCACTCGCCGTGCTGTGTCCCGCGGCTCCGATCCCGAACAAAAAGGGGGGGGGGGGCAGAGGAGACACGGTTCAGCATTCACAAAACATTCTTGTGGTGAATATCAGCATAAGTTTTCTCAAATACGGGAAGTTGCACTACTTACGAATGAAGTATCAATGGTGGTGCATTAATAACATACTGATAGGATGTACATACATAGGAATTTATCCAATTTTAGAATACAAAACTCTTACTAATGAGAAACATTTTATTATTATTTATTGTTCATTCGGTCAGTTTATATGACATGGAACTCGTCTAATTACAAAATATATAAAAAACAATCAAGTGCAAAAGTAAAACATTGAAAAAATATTGTAGCGGCAAAGAGGATGAAAATATAAAGCACATACAAACAGTAAAAAATTTGGTCAATAGAAGTTACTCAGAGTTTATCCGAAAAATATTCACCCTGATTGTAGTAAACCTTATTTAGCAGTAGTTCCTTTAATTTACATTTAAAAATAACTGGAGGTTTGATTAACTTGATCTCTGGGTGCAATTTGTTCGAAATTAGTGAGGCAGAGTGATGAGATCCTTGCTGAACAAGTAGTCAGCTTATAGCAATGTTAGTGGACATGATCATTGGAGCGAGTAAAATACTAATGAAAAGTTGAATTAGAAGGAAACAGTGAAAGATTATTTTTTACAAAAATACAGAATTGTAAAATATATACACAAGGAAGAGGAAGTATATTTAATGACTTAAAGATTGGTCTCCCAGGTGATTTTGTGAATACCTTGAATATAGCCTTAACTGCCCTTTTTTGAGAAGGCTTTGGTTGCAGCGCTAGAATACCCCCAGAAAATTATTCCATAGGAGAGGTGGGAGTGTATGTTGGTATAGTATACAAGTTTTAGTATATTAGTGGAGGTGATTGGGACAAGTGTCCTAATCATATAAATACCAGTTGACATTTTGCTTGTAATTTTGTCAAGATGAAGAGACCAGTCAAGATTCTCAGTAACGTAAAGCCCGAGAAATTTTGTGGAGGTGCGTGGAATGATCTTGTTGTCAATTCTTAGTAACATGGTATATAGAGGAGGAGATATTTTTCAGTGAAACCGCATGAAGCATGGCTTATTGTTATTTAAGATCAGGTTGTTTTGAGACACCACATTGACATATTGTTCAAGTTAAGCTTTGTACTAAGGGAAAGCTCATCTGGGGACCTTTCAGAATTTATGGAAGAAGTGTCATCAGCATATAAGACTACATTGTTACAGGGCAAAGAGGGGGGAGGTCATTGGTAAAAATTATGAACAAGAGAGATCCCAAAATGGAGCCTTGAGGAACACCACAGCTCTGTTCAAGTGATTCATACTATAGGTGCTTATTCCCCTCTTAAACTTGCCACGGTACTGGACAATTTGTTTGTGATTTTAAAGATATGATGTAATCCAAGAATGAGCATTGTCATTGATACCAATATTAATTGATTTACTGGATCAAATGCTATGGTCAATTATATCAAAGGCCTTACTCATATCAAAAAAGGGTGCCTGTAGTCAGTTCCTGATTGTTAAGGGATTGGCATAGTCATGAACGGCAGATTCTCAAATTTTACATTCTTACCTTTGGAGACAAGAGATTCTATGTAAAATAAAATTTATCAGGAAATAAATGGTGTTCAAGTAACATGTAAGAAGCAAAATCAAACATCTGCAATGTTTGCATCTTCAACACAAGCACATCATATATGTTAAATGGTATTTGCTGAAATAAAAACATTTTGCACTGTAAAAGACATTAATTTATTTGACTCAAGAAATTTTGGAGGTTTCTTACAATTTTTTTATTTTTTGTCACCCTTGGTGTACCATCAACATCTTCACTCAACAGCCCCACCGTTACGCTTATGACGTAGTAATCTTCCTTACGTAGAAACAGTTCGATTTCTTGGCATGGTTTTAGACCGTAGATTGACATGGCAGGAACACATCCGCAAGCTAGCGGAAAAGTGTCGCCGGAGTCTAAATATTTTACGAATTTTAAACAACACAACGTGGGGTGAAGATCGTACGACCTCGATTTTATTATACCGTGAGCTGATTAGGTCTAAAATGGACTATGGGTGTTTCGTCTACTCGTCTGGACGAGAGTCATACCTGCGACCGTTATCAACGGTCCACAGCGCAGGACTACGGTTAGCTACTGGTGCATTTAGGACCTCTCCTGTCCCAAGCTTATATTCGGACGCCGGAGAGCCGCCGCTGGCAACTCGTAGGCTAATGCTGACATGCAACTATGTGTCAAAAATTTTATCTATGTCGAAACATCCATGTTTTGAAATCGTTTTTAAACCAAGGTTTTTAGATATTTTTAACAGAAGGACAAGGGCTTCCAGACCACTAAGCATTCGTTTTAAAGATTTTACTGAGGAATTTCAGTTTTTACTACTGGATGTGTACGCCGTCGGGTATTCAAAAGACCCACCTTGGTTACTACCGCGACCAGAGTGTTACACTGGTCTGCATAGTCGCCAAAAATCCTCTTCCACGTCGCCGGAGTACCAGAGCCTTTTTATAGAACTTCTAGGTAACCACCCGGACTCGATCCCCGTGTATACGGACGGATCGAAGTCTGATTCAGCATGCGCAGGCGCCGTGTACTCCACTCATCACAATTACATCAAGGTCAGACTCAATCCGCTGTGCAGCGTATATACAGCGGAATTAATGGCTATTAAAATGGCCCTAAGAAATATTAATTCCAACTCTGGCTCTTTCCTCATTTGCACGGACTCCTTAAGCGCTTTAAAGTCCATTTCGTCCTATTACCCACTCCATCCTCTTCTCCAGGATATACACCCTCCAATCCCTTCGCGGCAAGGGAATCAAAATTTCTTTTATTTGGGTCCCTGGACATGTGGGAATAGCTGGCAATGAACGTGCGGACAAAGCAGCAAAGGAAGCACTAAACATGCCAGAAATATTAACGCCGTTGATAACTGTAGATGACCTTAAGTCTAAGTTTCGAAACATAGTTATAGGCAGATGGCAGCAATCGTGGCAGGGGCTAACGAATAATAAACTTCGGGCTATCAAACCGGTAGTATCAGCGTGGCGCTCCTCCGTAAGGAGTACCCGGAGGGAAGAAGTCGCAATTACTCGCCTGAGAATAGGGCACACTGCCTTGACTCACTCATACCTCTTCACCGAAGAGAAGTCATTACCTCGGTGTGATGATTGCGACTCCCCTCTGAGTGTGCGACACATCCTGACAGAGTGTGATAAATATCGTTCTTCTAGGGAGAAACACAAGGCCAACGGGACCTTAGAAACTATTCTAGGCGATTCTCCTGAGAGTCTGACCCGGATAATTGCTTTTTTAAAAGACATTGATATTTTCAATAAACTATAAAATCTTTGCATTAGACCACATGTTATCACACACACACACACACACACACATATATATATATATATAGGTATATATATGTGTGTGTGTGTGTATATATATATATATATATATATATATATATATATATATATATATATATATATATATATAATCGCCAGAAAAGCGCACTACGCAGTCATAATAAATACAAAATAAAACAGGCGACGAAAACATAGAAACACGCAAAAGAGACACTCACTATATATATATATATATATAAATGCTAGCAACAAGGTGTTGAGGGTGGGGGTGAAGGAAAGATCCTCCAATACAGCTTTTCATTGTCCGTGACACGTGCTGTGCTCTCTCAGTACCGGACGATGGCCAAGTTCCACTCGGAAAACGTTAATAAACTAAAGCAAGTGACCCGTATGAACGGAATAGACACAACGAGAATATTCTCTCGCGCGTCTTCCCAAAAACGTAAGCACCGACTTGCCCTCACAAAAAAACTCTCAAACCTTTGTCTCCAGCACTTGCGGCTAGGCCTCCCCCTCCCCTTTTCTCTCGGACAACCCATTTCCACTAGTGCACCCCTCTTCGCCGAAAGGCCTTGCTTGGCGGACCTATTAGGTCTGCCCACCCCCGCTCCGCGACAGCTCAAGCACCATAAAATACCCAAAAAACCCAGGACCTCCTTTCCATCTGGTGACCAGACGCAGAATCCCTGCGACCAGCGCTCTAAGGAGGCCGTCGTCAATTTATCCTCCCACTCACTCACCCTCTCAGAATCGTCCCTTCTGTCCAAGGGTCTCTCCTTCTGCCCCACCCCTAGGTTCGACCACTTCCGTCTCCTTTCTGACTTTCATGCCTTCGCGCGGAACATAAGACTAAATTATTACTTCGCTAACTGCTCCATCGCCGCACTCAATTTCAACGAGGAGGGAAATTTTCCACCGCAAAATCCTCTTTCAAAATTTAAGGAACCATCGTCTTTCTGCCCGCCCACTCTTCCCGCTAATCACCCTATTGAATTATACCTAAATTATATTTCCTCTCAGTTAGCGTCCCAAGAATTTTCCAATTCCCTCCCGACCTCTAAGAATATTTCGCGGGACGAACTACATGCCCTTATCTCCCTTAGAAAGAACCAAAAAATAATCATCCTTCCTGCCGACAAGGGCTCCACAACAGTCGTAATGGACCGGCAGAAATACGAGGAGGAAGCGAATCGCCAACTGAGCGACATCTCTTCCTACAAATCTCTTCCCTCAGATCCAACCCCCGAGTATCTCACTGTAGTTGCGCGGAAGCTACGCTCTGAGGGCCCTAAGGAAGGTCTCTCAAAAAGTGAGATCTCCCTCCTTATTCCCCCGAACCCCCGCACCCCCACCTTCTACTTACTCCCCAAAATACACAAGCCTGGCACCCCTGGTCGCCCGATAGTCTCTAGTTACAACTCCCCCACCGAAAGAATCTCTGCCCTAATTGACTTCCATCTCCAGCCATTCGTCCGCAACTTGCCGTCCTTCGTGCGTGACACAAATCATTTTCTTGAAAAACTAAAACTCCTCCACTCACCTCTTCCTCCCGGCTCCATCCTGGTCACGATAGATGTGTGCTCCTTGTACACCAACATACTCCATAAAGAAGGCCTGGCAGCCGCAAAAGAATTTTTAATCAGCAGACCCACGGAATCACGTCCCTCCACCGAATTCCTCCTTGATCTGATGAAAATGGTGCTCACAAAAAACAACTTCACCTTTGGAGGACGCCATTTTCTTCAGGTCAGGGGTACGGCCATGGGAACGAGGATGGCACCTTCCTACGCGTCTTGTTTTCTAGGTAAATGGGAGGAAAAACTTCTATCCTCATCTCCCCTTAAACCCTTAATCTGGCTCCGCTACATAGACGACATCTTCATGATTTGGACGCATGGCACTGACACCCTAAACAATTTCATTCAACAAATAAATTCGCACCCTAGCCTAAAATTCACCACCCACTCTTCCACCTCGCTCATTACATTCTTAGATGTAGACATCCACTTACATGATAGGACAATAAGCACATCGGTCCACGTGAAACCTACGAACTTGCAGCAGTACTTACACTGGGATAGCTGCCATCCCGAACACTGCAAGCGCTCCCTACCATACTCTTTGGCACGTCGAGGTCGCCGTATCTGTTCTGAAACCTATTTCTTCCTCAATTATTTAAAAGACCTGGAATCAGCCTTCCTCAACCGTGGTTACCCACCCTCAATAGTCCGAGAGCAGCTGGCCAAGGCGTGCGCTCCCCGCAACGGGCCACGCTCAACAGCAGAGCCAGAAGAAAAATCACCAAATAATCTTACCATCTTCGCCACCACGTTTCATCCGGGCCTAGATTTTGCATTAAAAACTATCTTTAAGTCAGC
Organism: Platycnemis pennipes; assembly: GCA_933228895.1. Lineage (NCBI taxonomy): Eukaryota > Metazoa > Arthropoda > Insecta > Odonata > Platycnemididae > Platycnemis > Platycnemis pennipes. The sequence goes on along the minus strand of OW121851.1, from coordinate 130,509,925 downwards.
CCAATGTATTCTTTTATCTTCCCCCTTAACTTCCTCACTTATCCCGAGACCTCCCGTGCTTTCCTTTCGTCGTCCTACCAATCTCCAAAACAGCCTTTGGATTCGCGAGATACAACTACCATCATCAGTTTGTGCCTCCGATCTCCAACCGATTGGCTCACATCCCTGTAACAAACCCAGATGCCTCACATGCCCCATTAACTCCCATTCCCACTCCTTTATCAGCCCGGTTACAAACGTCACATACCAAATACATTCTCGAGGAACCTGCTCTTCGAGTAATGTAATTTATGAAATTTCCTGTAATCACTGCCAGGCCTTCTATATAGGACTGACGACCACCTCTTTTAATATGCGAATCAATAACCATAGGAGCAGTGTCACCCGACATTTAAGGTTGCCAGTAGCCGAGCACGCCAATTCTCATAACCTTCCCTTCAATGACTGCTTCAGAGTGAAGGTAATCAGAGCATTCCCACCTGAAACATCTACGTTAGAGCTCCGTCACTGGGAGCTCGCCTATATTTCCATATTAAAATCAACCACTTCTCCCGGCATCAACATTCGCTAGCTTTCTCCACCCGTCCAATTTCCCTCTCCATTTCCCCTTCCTAGTCCACCCTCTTCCCCCTCCCTCCTTTTTACCCTAGCCAATCCCCTTTTCACACACCAACCGAAACCCTTGACTCCAGTGTGACACCCCAGTAGTGATCTCCTCCAGCTGAAGAAGGGTTCGTGACCCGAAAGCTCCAAAGCGCAGTGGACACCAGGCTCTCCATGGGTCATCTACTGGTAAGTGTCCACTGATTATCCTTTCCTTCACCCCCACCCTCAACACCTTGTTGCTAGCATTTATTAGGACATCTCTTCTCTCTCTTCTACATATTTTATATATATATATATATATAAATGCTAGCAACAAGGTGTTGAGGGTGGGGGTGAAGGAAAGGATAATCAGTGGACACTTACCAGTAGATGACCCATGGAGAGCCTGGTGTCCACTGCGCTTTGGAGCTTTCGGGTCACGAACCCTTACACCAACCGAAACCCTTGACTCCAGTGTGACACCCCAGTAGTGATCTCCTCCAGCTGAAGAAGGGTTCGTGACCCGAAAGCTCCAAAGCGCAGTGGACACCAGGCTCTCCATGGGTCATCTACTGGTAAGTGTCCACTGATTATCCTTTCCTTCACCCCCACCCTCAACACCTTGTTGCTAGCATTTATTAGGACATCTCTTCTCTCTCTTCTACATATTTTATATATATATATATATATATATATATATATATATATATATATATATAAAAAACCCAAAACACCAAATACTACTACTACTCCACTCAACAGTAACTCTATGCCTTCTTCCCCATCCCTTTTATGTTTCACACAATACATTGTAATTAATGCCTGAGTAATGTAATGAATGAAATTAATGACATTCTCCTCACAATCAGTGTTGAAACGACAATTTTATTTATACAATGCAGACTGGCAATATTATTTCCTAAATTCATCTTTTGCCTCTCTTTGGCAAAATATGCTGCAACTGTGATGGTATTCTCTTCTACTGTTTCCTTTTTGATTTCCAACTTCACTAAGGGTTTGGCTTCAATAGCAGCATCCCATGCAGCATCATGAGCAAGGTAAACATAAAAACATATTTTGTAAACCAACCTAGCATGAAAATCATTAATGTTGGTACTTCATCACATTTTTAGCAGGAAATCATTCTCAATTCGTGCGTTGCATTTTTATAAGAACAATGCAAGAGTTATTTCTTCACTTAAACACTTGAAAAACAAACAATTTATAAATGCCTCATATATAGGCCTATAAGTGCTGAAGCATTACAATGTGAAGGAAATAAACTAAAACCCCAATATTTCCTCATGAAAAACTTTTTTTGTACACCAACCTATGTTTTTATCGTGCCCTTGGCATTTGCTCTTCATAATTCTGACCCTAATGTCGTCAATCTTTCTCACTCTAGAAAAAGCAACGCACAACTGCCCATGACTGAATACTGGATTCCTTAAAAGGAGCCCTACATGCCGAAATGTTTGGCCTTGTGCATTATTAATTAATTGTTGCCTTTTAATGGTGAATGGCATTGACGAATCCGATGGATCTAGATCCACCCGTGGTATCAATATTCTTTCCCCACTGTTGCTTGCATGGCTCAGATTCTCTGCCTCAACGGTGTTAGCGTACATTTTCGTCACTCTAAGACGGACTCCGTTAACCATGTTGTTTTTAGTATCCAGATTTCTAATCAGCATGGAAATTGCACCTATCTTTAGCACCAACTTATTAGAAGGTAAGCCAGCTGGTGTCAAACTATTGATGAACTCGAAGGGAATGTTTTGGAGCTGATCATCATTTAGAATCTTGTCCACACTGTATTAGACTTTCTCTTCTCCTTCCAACAATTTTTCCACCATAGTCATTGGTAATATCACAGTCTTCTCATCTACATCTACATAATACCCTGCAAGCCACCACAAGGGTGTGTGGCAGGGGGTGATTGCTCACCAAACATGCACTACATATCATGCATAAAAAAGGAATAGCATTAATATAGTAGTCAGAACTACACTATTTAAAAAGATGCAAAAACATTCTGTTAGTAGGGTTAGCTTTAAGTACTCATACCAACATGCAGCTACCAATGCTATTCATTGCTACTCTCCGATAGGACATATTTACCGTTATTCGTATCTCTAATTGTGCGAGGGAAAAAGGACATTTTGAATCGGTCAGTTCGGCAATCAATTTCTCTAACTTTATGATTATGGTCCAGTCTGCCATAGTAAGTTGGGGTTCGTAAAATATTTTTAACATCACTGAAAATATTGCCTTGGAATTTGTGGAACAGATTAAGTCTAAATTTCAACCTGCGATCTGACAATGATTCCCATTTCAATTCATTTAATAGACTGGTTACGCTAATATAATTATCGTATCGTCCCTTTACAAATCTTGCCGATCTTCGCTGCACACGTTCAAGTTCATTACTTAGACCGATTTCGTAGGGATCCCATACACTGGCAGCATATTCCAAATGAGGTCTAACAAGGGAAAAGTAGCTGATTTCTCGTACATGATTGTCACATTTACCCAATACTCTTTTAATGAAACCCAGTTTGCGATTCGCTTGACCCATTATTTCACGAATGTGTTTACCCCAGGAAAGATCATTTGTCAGTCTTATTCCAAGATATTTAATGGATTCCACGTTTGTTAATTCATTATTACTTATTTTGTAAGTGGTAGGAGGAGAGATATTCTTTTTCCAAAAATTCATTACAAGACATTTCTTAAAGTTTAATTCTAACTGCCATGTATCACACCAAGTTTCAATTGCTTGTAGGTCAATATTTAAATATTCTTTATCGTTCGGGCATAGAATTTCCCTGTAAACTACTGCGTCATCGGCAAATAGACGAAGCTTACTTTTTACCACCTTTTGGATATCATTCATATACATAAGGAATAGGAGTGGACCTATCACACTACCTTGTGGGACACCCGAAGTGACTTTAATTGCCGGTGAGGAAACACCGTCCAAAACAACCCTTTGAACCCGATCATGCAGAAAATCATTAATCCATGATATAATGTTACTGTCTAACCCATAAGATTTTAACTTCAAAATTAGTTTGCTGTGAGAAACCTTGTCAAAAGCCTTCTTGAAGTCGAGAAATATAGCATCCACTGGAATATTATTTTCGCCAGAAACTAAAATATCGTGGGAAAAGAGAGCAAGTTGGGTTTCACACGATCTGCTCTTTCGGAAGCCATGCTGGACATTGGACAATAAATTCTGGCTATCTAGGTGTCCCATGACTGAACTGACAATTATATGTTCTAGGACCTTGCATGGAATGGATGTGAGGGATATAGGTCTGTAGTTAGATGGCTGCTCCCTATCGCCACTTTTAAAAATGGGTGTTACATCGGCTGCTTTCCAGTCCATCGGTACGACGTGTTCGGTCAGGGATTTATTAAATACTATTTCAAGGTAGGGGGAAATTTCGGATGCTAATGTATCAGACAGGCGGTCCTGCCCCCAGTCTTCATTCCTTGGACAAAATATAACTGTGTATTCAATGTCGCTAAAATTTTCTTTCACAATTTTGTCACCAATTATTTCCATAACTAAATCTCTGTCACACAAATATCAGAAATTTTTTCCTGATATTTGTGTGACAGAGTTGACAATGTTGCCCTCAGGAAAATTAGGAATCTTCTCCAACTGACCATTTCCTAAGCGTAGCAACCATTCACCGAAATCCTGTTCCCCGTCACGAATCCTCATATTCCTCGTCAATTTCATTTTTTTGACTCTTGGCCAGTACTTCTACGAGTTCAATGATGCTTCTACTACCGACTGCCGAGAGCCGTGCCGGACAACTGGAAGAACTTGCCGGAAATCTCCCCCAAACACCACTATTATACTGCCGAAGAGTTATTTTTTTCCTGTGACATCTTTCAGAAGTCGGTAAAGGACGTCTAATGCCACTTTCTCGATCATCGATGCCTCATCCCATAATATGAGGGAGGTGTTCCTCAGTTTTTCGGCCAAGTGACTGGATAGATTAATTCCGGAAACCGACGTTTCCAAAAGAGGAACCGAAAGTTTAAACGCTGAATGGGCGGTCCTGCCCCCAGGCAGCAAATTTGCTGTTATACCAGTCCATGCCACGGGTAAAACAGCCAAAATCCACGCATTTATATCCATGCTGGATCATCAAATCTTTTATGTCCATTAACCCGTGGTTTTCAGCATTAAGTGCCTCAAACCGACGTAAGTAATCTTCAACCAGACAATATTTTTCAACTGGTTCCAAAGATGGTTTGGATTGTTAAGGTACGTTTTCCAAGGAGCGACTGTAGCGATCATCGCTCAGCGATTATCGCTCAGCGTTCATCGCTCAGCGTTCATCGCTCCGCGATCATCGCTCAGAGGGACCATCCATTTTTTGGCAGTGTTTTTAACCCTAGATTTTTAGATGCTTTTAATCGAAGGACAAAGGCAACGCAGCCTATCAGCATTCGCTTTCGCCATTTTATCAACGTAAACAATTTTAATTTTCCGGACGTGTACCCTACGGGGCTATCCAAACACCCTCAAGTGCTCTGCTTTCAATTTCTAAATACCTCCCAGTCCATCCAATAGTCCAAGAGATACAATCGCTACTACTTCACCTTGAAAATCGGGGAGTAAGTGTATCCTTCGTATGGATACCAGGACATGTTGGCATTCCTGGTAATGAGAAGGCTGATTTAGAAGCCAAAAAAGCTCTAGGTCTGTCTACTTTAACCTCAGTTTTAGTGCCCGCTGACGATATGAGACACACGTTACGGAAAATGGCCCTGAAGGAATGGGGGGATGCATGGGCAAGCATCACAAGAAATAAACTCCGCTCGATTAAGCCCGTAACATCGGAGTGGCCCACGTCCAGAAGAATGTCTCGAGGTGAAGAGGTCGCCATCACTCGGCTGAGGATAGGGCATTGTGCCCTCACGCACTCTTATCTCTTTTCTGAAGAGAAAGCACAACCCAGGTGTGATGTCTGCGACTCCCCCCTCAATGTGGAACACATCTTTACGGAGTGTGTTAAGTATCGGGCAGTACGTGAAAGTCTTAATATCCGTGGAGACCTAAGAGAGGTATTAGGCGACGAAGTGGCGAATGTCAACAAAATTATAAAGTTTTTAAAAGAAATTGGTATCTTTAATAGAATATAATATTTAATATTCACTGCTTTCATATATTTGTTTTCAATAAAAAGTCCATCTATTTTCGTGTATGTAACCGTTAATAGGTGTCGAAGTAAATATGTTTATGCTAATCCCTTTATAACCAATTTAGTAGTGGTGCAAAATGACCTTTGATGTCGACGCACCCTTAAAACAAAATACTACTAATACTACTACTCATCGCTGGTAATCCGCTGCCTAGGCGTTTTCCTACAAGCGACTGCGATTATGTTCAACTCGTAAGTTCTCGTAAGTAGTAGACTCCGCACTGTCGAGCTGTGGGCATGCGTGAACAGTGTATAGCATGAGAGTGAAAAATAAGTATTCTTGCTTTTTTATTGAGTGAGGAAGAAGACAACGGTGGCGTTGCAGAGCAAATCTTTCTTTCTAAGAAAAAAGCTGGCCCCCCCTGCGGGTAGGGGGATAGAGAATGCTCCCGCAGTATCCCTGCTTGTCGTAAGAGGCGACTAAAAGGGCGGGGAGAAAACCCCGAAAACAAACCCAGAGCCAACAAGGGTTGAGCCCGGACAGTCTTGTGGGTCAACTGTCTGTGTGCGGCCATACCACCTGGCCTGCGATCCACCCGCATGTTTGCCGTGTGCGGAGACCCGTAAGGAGGAGAAGGGGATCCTGGAGGGCGAGGCCCGTGGTTCCCAGCCGGGTGTCGGATGCCCGGTATGGACTACGGGCTGATGCCCCTCTTCGGCCCCGGATTCTGTGTAAACGGGCGGCCGGGAGCTAGCCACTCCCGGTCAATCGGCTTCCGTGGCGTTTTGCTTAACGGTGGCGAGTGCCAGGGAGGTCGGGGTCTGCGTAGGGCGGTCGGAGATGTACGGGTTTGGTGGGCCCGTGCATTAAAGACCCAACCCGAAACAGACAACCACCTCTAGGGTGCTATATCCCCTCGGGTAGCGCTGGCGACCGCACCGGCTTGCGGTGCGGCGTCCCAAATGTGTGGCTCCATGGTGGGTGGGAGCCCGGGGGATGAACATCTCAAAAGGATGGATGGAACTAAACCTCCACCACTTAAAAAACCCCGCCCGGACACGGGTGGGCGAGAATCGCCAGTTACAGTTTGTAAGCGCTACCTTTTGATGAAATGTCAGAAAGAAGGAGAGACCTTGACTAAGGTATCTTCCTTCCTAATTAGGAAAGTTTTGTCAGCCTCGGTCACTGGAGAACTTAGATCTGCCAAAAAATTAGGAGACGGTTCATTACTGATTGAAACCTGCAGCACTGCACAGAGCGAAAAGCTTCTGAAACTGAAAATGCTCAATGACATCCAAGTCTCGGTTGAGGTGCACCGCACTCTAAACAGCAGTCGGGGGGTTATCACGCATTACGATCTACTATACGTTGATGTCGACGAGATCAGAAGAGAGATGGCTCCTCAAGGTGTGACTGATGCTCGTCGACTCACCACGAAGCGTAATGGGAAAGTGATCGACACAACATCTGTCGTCCTCACTTTCTCATTCGATAGACTCCCTGACAAGGTCTTTATAGGGTACGAATCTGTCCCGGTGCGACCATTTATACCGGCACCCATGCGCTGCTTCCAGTGCCAGCGCTGTGAGGGCAAGGCCACCTGCCCGCGCTGCGGCCTGGACGCGCATGATGGTGCTGAGTGCACAAAAGACCCACAGTGCGTCAATTGCGAGGGCGCACACCCAGTGTACTCTCGCAAGTGCCCTAAGCAAATCGAAGAAAGGAACGTCATGGAGCTAAAAACTGTGGAAAAAATCACGTATTTAGAGGCAAGGAAAAAGTATAGGGCCACGGTCGCCCCTACATTTTCTAAATCTTTCGCCGAAGTTGCCACGAAAATGCAAGTCCCGAAGGTTAGCGTAGCTATCCAAACAGATCCCAAAGAAATAAAAAAACCAATTGCCACAGAAAAAGAATCGGCCAAGCCGGCTAAGGCCCCTAAACCGGCAAACAAGACGAGTGACACAAGTGTGGGCTCTCCCCAAAAGAACCCACCTAAAACCACCGCTGCACTGTCGCAGAATCGGTGCAAGAAAACGCCATCACCAAATCCATCTGGACTGGATATAAGCCGTCCGGAATCGGTGGAGGAAGACGAAAGTCTCTCCGAGAGCGAAGGTTTCGCAAAACCTACAGGCAGACGAAACCGGATACGGCGCGGACCACCCTATTGTCAGGACTACTCGAATTTAAGTGTTTAATTTTATCTTTTACCTTTTATGATATTTACCATTCAATGGAACTGCAATGGGTTTTACCGGCACAAGGAGGAGCTAGACGTTTTAATCCGAGATTTTAACCCCGTCTGCGTTTGTCTCCAAGAGACTCATTTTAAAACTACAGACAAGGGTTCTCTAAGAGGTTTTAATGTTTTTAGACTAGATGACACTAGTGGCCTCCGTGCTCAAGGTGGAGTGGCGATAGCTACTCGGGAGGCCCTTTACACCTCCCGAGTACAGCTGGACACTCCCTTCCAGGCAGTGGCGGTAACGCTGCACACACCTGAGACGATAACGTTATGCAACGTCTACTTTCCAGAGGGGGCTCCTGTCATACGAAGGAACTTAGAAGCCCTCATACAGCAGCTGCCAAAGCCCTTCATTCTCTTAGGAGACTTTAACGCCCACGATACCCTGTGGGGAAGTCCAAGGGCCCAGTGCAATAGAAGAGGCCGCATTATATCATCCTTCGTAAATGATTTTAACCTATTATTAAACAACGGGGAAAGAACACGGTTCAATAGCCATACCGGCGACTTTTCCGCTATTGATCTAAGCATGTGTTCTAGTAGTCTGATGACTAAACTCAAATTATCAGTTCACAATGACCTGTGTGGGAGTGATCACTTCCCCCTTTTTATTCTCAAAGAGCAGAATTTTAGCAGAGAACTTATTAGACAAGCCAACTGGATAGTCCGTAGGGCAGAATGGTCAGCTTTTAAAACACGTTTTGATTTTAACTTTGACTTGCATCTCAATGGAGCACAAAACGTTGAAAGATTGACCAAACGCATCCTGGAAGCAGCAGAGGTCAGTGTCCCCCGTTCAAAAGGAATCTCCCCTCGACCGGTGGTTCCCTGGTGGAACGAGGAGTGTGCTAATGCAATTAGGATGCGAAAAAAGGCGCTACGAATATTTAACAAATTTCCCACCGAAAGGAACCTTGCCTCCTTTCGACGATTGCGAGCGAAAGCTCGGAAGGTCGTAAAGCAGGCTAAGAAGGATTCTTGGATAGAATTCGTGTCTGGAGTCAACAATAGGACTCCCATTAAGCAGCTATGGGTTGAAGGTTCCTTTCCATCGTCCTGGCGGGAGTCTGTTGTAGTCCCTATATTAAAACAGGGTAAAGACCGAGCTGACCCGAACAACTACAGGCCGATATCTCTTACTAGCTGCCTTTGCAAGATTATGGAAAGAATGGTGAATCGGCGGCTCATATGGTGGCTAGAGCGTCGCAACCTTCTTTCTGGTGTCCAGTGTGGATTTCGTAGGGGCCGTTCCACCACTGATCACCTAGTAAGGATAGACAATTTTATCCAGGAAGCCTTCCTTCTACGTCAACACGTGATTGGCGTATTTTTCGATATTGAAAAGGCTTATGACCGAACTTGGCGACACAAAATTCTACACACTCTGCACGAATGGGGTTTTAGGGGTAATCTACCCATTTTTAATCGGAACGTTTTATCCAACCGAGTTTTTAAAGTCAGAATAGGCCAGCATAAATCGCAATTTTACAGCCAAGAAAATGGAGTTCCTCAGGGTTCTGTCCTTAGTGTAACGCTTTTCGCTGTAGCGATTAACGATATTGCTAACTGTGTAGGCACACCAGTAATAGCATCACTGTTTGTGGATGACTTTGCAATTTTTTGTAGGTCATCCCAACCCGCTACAGCAGCCAGACTAATCCAACTCACTCTGAACAAACTGCACAAGTGGGCCCAGTGTAATGGTTTTAAGTTCTCCTCAGAGAAAACCAAATGCGTTCATTTCCGCCGGTGTAGGGGACATAACATCCCTCCAGCGTTACGCTTGGGTGGTAAAAACCTTCCATTTGTCGACTCAATCCGTTTTTTAGGCCTGACATTTGACTACCGCCTCAACTGGCGTGCTCACATAGAAAGTTTAAAATTGAAATGTCACAAAACGTTAAACATTTTCAAGTACCTAAGTCACTCGACATGGGGAGCTGATCGCTCCACACTAATTTCATTGTATCGTGCTTTAGTACGGTCAAAACTTGACTATGGTTCCTTTGTGTACTCTTCCGGTCGAGAGTCGTACCTTCTACCACTGACTGTGATACACAATACCGGTTTACGACTGTGTACGGGGGCGTTTCGGACCAGCCCTATCCTGAGCATCTACTCTGATGCAGGAGAATCGACTTTGTGCTACCGAAGGAACCTGCTAATGTGCAACTACGCCTCAAAGGTTTTAGCAATGAAGACGCATCCATGTTTTAACTTGTTTTCAAAACCACGATTTTTAGATGTTTTTAACCGTAAGACAAAGGCCACAAGGCCTGCCAATGTTCGTTTTAACTATTTTATTCGAGAACGAGGAGTTGCTCTACCGGATTTATACCCTGTCGGGTCATCTAACCACCCACCATGGCTAACTCCTACTCCTATAATAAAGATGCTCCTTAGTGATCGTCCAAAGGCTTCCACCACTGCTGCTGAGTGCCAGCGTACCTTCTCTGTGTTCCTGGGCAACCACCCCAATTTTGTCACTGTATTCACAGACGGGTCGAAGTCTCCTACCGCCTGTGCCTGTGCCGTAGTTTCTTCTTATCATGGTACCATAAAGGCTAAACTCAGTCCACTCTGCAGTGTATTCACGGCGGAGCTGTTCGCTATAAAGATGGCTCTGTGTAGAATAGACAGTAGTGGAGGATCCTTCGCAATTTGCTCTGACTCTCTAAGTGCCCTAAACTCTATTTCCGACCGTTCTTCTACGAACCCATTATGCCAGCAGATCCATGAGTCGCTACTCTCCCTTCAAAAGAAGGGAGTCACCATCATCTTTCTGTGGGTCCCCAGCCACATGGGAATTGTCGGGAATGAACGTGTCGATGCAACTGCGAAGGCTGCCCTAAAAGAAGAAAATTGCACATCAACTCTGGTACCTTTCGAAGACCTTCGGTCCCATCTAAAGGGTTCAGTTTTCCAACAGTGGCAGGAGCAATGGAACGATCTCCCAAATAACAAATTACGAAGTTTAAAACCGGTAACGGCAGCATGGCCAACGTCCGTCAGGAGCAGTCGCAGAGAGGAAGTCGTCATTGCACGACTACGAATCGGTCATTGCCGTCTGACTCACTCGTATCTCTTCACCGAAGAGAAGGAACCGCCTCTCTGCAATGAGTGCAACATGCCACTCAGTGTGCGACACATCCTGACGGATTGTAACTTATTTCGGAATGCACGCCTCAGGTTAGGGATCAGGGGGAGCCTAGAGCATGTTCTAGGCAATGATCCTGATCGTCTTAACCGTGTCATATTGCTGCTAAAAGAAACTGACCTTTTTAATAAAATATAATCTAATACAGACATGTTTTTATTCTTATTTTTAGTCTTATTCTGATCTACCGTAAAAATAGTTTACTATATTGCCTATGGATAAATTAAAGAATGGGTGGTGCGAAATGACCTTGGCTGTCGAAGCACCCCAAAAATCAATACCTACCTACCCCATTAAGCAGGTGTGGCAAAGAGTAAAAAGCATTTCTGGCTCCCGCGTTGAAAACTGTATTAACCACCTGACAATAGACAACAAAATAGTCACTGCTCCAGAAGACATATGCTACGCGTTCGGGCGTCTACTTGAGGAGCGCTACAGCAATAACAGCTATGACCGGGAATTCTTGAATTTTAAAAAGTGTATGGAATCGAAAATCATATGTTTTAAAGAGAAAGACGACACCGAGTCCTACAATATTCCATTTTCGATGGTGGAACTAACGTCCGCAATTACCGATTCCCGGGACACATCTCCAGGTTTAGATGATATCCACAACGCGTTCCTTCGGAACATACCGGACGAGGCGTTGCCGGATGTTTTAAGGACGCTCAATCAAGTGTGGAGTGAAGGAATTCTCCCTCGATCCTGGCGGGAATCGGTGGTGGTCCCTATCCATAAGCAAGGTAAAGAACGCGGCGACGCAGAGAACTATAGACCAATCTCTTTAACAAGTTGCCTGTGCAAAGTTATGGAGAAAATGGTTAACCGCCGTCTCATCTGGTGGTTGGAAAGAGGGCAATTTCTCTCGAATGCCCAGTGTGGATTTCGGCGTGGGAGATCAACCATTGATCATCTAGTCCGAGCGGACACTTTCATACAGGAGGCATTCCTTACACAGCAGCACGTAATTGCCGTTTTTTTCGACATAGAAAAGGCTTACGACCGAGTCTGGCGACACAAGATCCTAATGACTCTACACAAATGGGGACTAAGGGGAAATCTACCCGTTTTCATTCGCAACTTCCTAACAGGTCGAGTGTTCAAGGTAAGAATAGGGCAGCACTTATCGCACTTTTACACTCAGGAGAACGGAGTACCTCAAGGTTCCGTGTTGAGTGTTACGCTATTTGCTGTGGCGATTAATGACATAATGGATTGCGTCAGTACACCTGTGATGGGATCCCTCTTCGTGGATGATCTGGCGATTTTCTGCAGATCAACAAGGCTCTCTAACGCAACAAGGCAGGCCCAACTTACGATCAATAAACTTGCTCAATGGGCCCGGAGAAATGGATTCCGCTTCTCCTCCGAGAAAACAAAGTGTGTCCACTTCCACAGGGCTAGAGGAAACCATGTCCCGGCAGGGCTACACCTTAACGGCACGGCTATTCCATACGTGGAAACCATCCGCTTTATAGGGATGACATTTGACTATCGCCTTAATTGGAGGGAGCACATTCATATTTTAAGGAACAGATGTTTTAAGGTTTTAAACATTTTACGGTTTTTAAGTAATTCGACATGGGGCGCCGATCGCACTACAATGCTTCTACTATATCGGGCACTAGTGCGATCAAGACTTGACTACGGATGTTTCATTTATGCTTCTGGACGAGAGACATACTTGAGACCACTGTCCACAGTCCACAACATGGGAATAAGGCTCGCTACAGGTGCCTTCAGAACATCTCCAGTCCTAAGTATCTATGCGGAGGCTGGGGAACCACCTCTGGCCACTCGCCGGGATATGTTAATGCTGAACTACGTGTCCAAGATTTTATCCATGAGTAACCATCCATGTTACGATATACTCTTTAGATCGAGATTTTTAGAAACTTTTAACAGAAGACCGAGGGCCACTAAACCAATTACAGTTCGTTTTAATAATTTTATTGTAGACAATGGCTTTAGCCTGCCAACCGTATATCCTACGGGATACTCTAAAGACCCACCATGGTCGATGCATCGACCAGCGTTTATATTCCGGCTTCTTCAATCACGTAAATCTACGACAACACCTGCTGAATACAAACAACAATTCAACGAAATTCGAGGGGAATACGCAGACTTCATAATTGTTTACACAGACGGGTCGAAATCGGATACTTCCTGTGGATGTGCAGTAGTGTCCCTGTATCACGGCGTAATCAGAGCTAAACTTAACCCTATCTGCAGCATCTATACCGCTGAACTCTTTGCAATCAAGTTAGCGCTGCAACACATTACGAGCTGTCGTTCAAAATTTCTCATCTGCTCAGACTCACTGAGCGCCCTACAATCTTTGTCTAGTTATTCATCCAAATGCCCCCTTGTTCAGGAGATACATTCTACCATTTCATCCCTTAAGAGTATAGGTGTAACAATTTCCTTTTTGTGGATCCCTGGACATGCTGGAATAACTGGAAATGAAAACGCCGACCATGCAGCCAGAGAAGCCTTGAAAAATCGGGAGATATACTCGTCGAAGGTACCGGCAGAAGACCTCAGGGCTTCATTACGGGGCTTAGCCCTCGGGAGGTGGAAGGAGCAATGGTCAAACTTGGCTGAAAACAAGCTACGAACAATAAAGCCTGGGATATCTGCGTGGCCCACCTCCGTCAGGGGGAATCGCAGAGAGGAGGTCGTAGTCACCCGGCTGAGGATTGGGCATTGCAACCTAACCCACGCATATCTCTTCTCCGAAGAGAAGATCCAGCCCTGGTGCGACGAATGTGGTGCTCCAGTCACTGTGCGACACATCCTGACGGAGTGCGTCGGATATCAAGACGAACGTGAAATGATGAATATCCACGGCCCTCTACGCAAAATACTAGGCGATGACGAGACTGTTATACAAAAAATTTTACAATTTCTAAGGCACATAGATCTTTTTAATAAAATGTAGTTAACTGAACAGTTCGAAATTTTTGAAACAATAAGATCCCACGGACTAGCTAATGTCTTCAAGTTTAAGAAGCGGTGCTAAATGACCTTAGGTGTCGATGCACCCCAAAAATTAATTCTACTACTACTACTACTAAAAAAGCTGGCTATCGGATATATAAAACAAGAAGTGAGGAGGGATACTCTTCCACATTGATCGAAAATCATTTTCGGGAAGATAGCGAGAAGTTTTGCGATTTTTTGGGTTTGAACCCCTCCAAGTTTAATTTCATTTTAAGTTTAATAGAGAACAACGTAAGGAATACATATTGCAACAAACATCTCTACCCAATCAGGCCAGATGAAAAACTCGCACTTACTTTGAGGTACGTTAGAATGAATGCATGCTACGCATTATTGAAAATAAATAGGTGTGCTTAAAATAATTTGGATACAGGAAATGAAAGATTGAAGAGAACATAAAAACAAAAAATATTGAATGACAGAAACTACAAGAATTCACTTCCACTTTTTCATAAATGTTATATGCACTGGTATTACTGGTGAGGTTAGTAAAGAACTGCCAATGAGTGGAAGTAATTCACTTGCCGATATGGAGGGTGTGAAAAAGGATGGAATATGCAGCTGACGTTCCTCCAGCCTTCTCATTTCATTCTCAAAATTAGAAACTAGTGGTAAAGCTAACAACTTTATCTAAGTAATAAAATGTGAACTGAGTTTCTTAACTGTTTTGGCTATACTACGAGGCTTTGGCTATATCGTATTAAAAAATAAGTCCTCATCATCCTCTTCTTCAGCATGTAAAGTTTCTAATATACGTTTGCGTTCTTCGTCCCTTTTTTCAAGGAGTAATAAAAATTTATTCTTAGCATTGTTTTTGTAAACTCACAATCGGTTCCACCTCTCATCACCCCTTCTTCAGAATTTATTGAGGGAGCAACTTCCGCACTAACACATATTTGTTCGCTCAGCTCCGTCTGCTCACTATCAGGTAGGGATTCACCTTCTTCCCTTTCGAATGTAATTCCTGCATCAGCTGAGTCCTTTAAATTTGACGTGGTTAGCCTGGGGTCCTCGGTGAATTTTAGAAATGACAGCTTTTCTTTTAGTTGCCATTTTTTCTTTTCTTATCGAGAGCAGCCTCTGAGGCGGTCGGTGACTTCTCTCTCTCTTTCTCTGTCATTGGTGTCCTACATGTTTTTTCAGTCCACAACGGGAAAAGGAAAACATTTTATCAGGTATTAATTTTAGAAAAATCGTTTCATAATTTCTGTGTTATTAATTACCATAAAAACGGAAATGTAAAAATGTTATACTTTTCGCACATTTTTGGCAACTGGAGAGTCCTATCATTCCCTATGGTTTCAATTCCGAATTTCTACTGGTGAAATAAGCAAGATTGTTATTTCTACCTTGAGTACTCTGAGAAAAAAACTAATGCCGATATATTTGCCCTCTCTATCTTCTGAAGAAATAATAAGTAAAACAAACCAGGTCTACCAACGATGGAGCTTTCCAAATTGTGCGGGAATTATAGATGGAAAGCACATTCGAATCGTCCTTCCCAGCAAGACCGGCTCTCTTTTATTTAATTACAAGGGTTTTTTTTCATCGTCCTGCTCGCTGTGGTTGATGCCAACTATAAATTCATGTATATTGATGTTGGCTCCTACGGAAAGGAAGAAGATGGTGAAATTTTTGATAAATCAGAAACGGGAAAAAAATTGCAAGTGCAACCCTGCTTCCTTCTCCACGCAAGCTACCAAATTCTTACACAATGCTCCCTTGTGTATTGGTTGGTTAGTTAGTTAGTTTTTCAGGGGAGGCGACCAACAGCTGAGGTCATTTGCGCCATAAGGGATAGGTGGATGATTGGGTAATGGTAGGAGTTTCCAGGGAACGGAGGAAGGGCGGAGAGAAACCCGGCGTCGGCATTAGCCTACTCTTAAATAAAGGCACCAAGGGGACCACGGCTTAATGTCCCATCCGACGGACGGAGTACTGAACCTGAAATGCCCTCCACTAGGCACTCAAGTGAGTACCGGTTTGCCACTGAAAAATACGCCACTGCCGGGAATCGAACCCGGGCCTTCAGGATGGGTGGCCAGTACTCTAGCCACCACATCAACCATATCCCCGTATTGGTTGGTGATGACCAGGTAGAACTAAAGGAACACCAGTGTATTCATTCACAAATTATAAAAGGTGGGAAATAATCACATTTATTACATACTTAAAAGATTAAAAAAACATAAAGACACCCCATTTATCAATCAAAAATTCGATAATATGGTGACGGAATAGTCATAATTCATGAAATTCTAAAGTTCTGGAAATTCTTTACGGACTAAGAACCACTAAGAACTTACAGACTATTAAAAAAATTAATCAATAAAAGAAAACTATGAATTGTGATTGAATTCACCTGGTCTTCTTACGTATTCAGCGAAATCCCTCCAAATATTTTCTTTCAAACGCATGTCCAGATATATATCCCTCTATATAGAGGATGATGCAAAACTTATGGTGCTGGATGTTACCTCACTTCTTCTGTCAGATTTTCATCCTTTTCCGAAGAAAAATTGAGCTTTGTTGAACCGAACGCCATGATTGCACTGGAATCCCTGGCGAATAATCGTTAGCGACTGCGATTTTGACACCTCTCTGGGCAGCCTCCTATAATCGCTCAGCGACCGACGCCAGCGACTCCGGCAACTAATTATATCCGGAATTATAGATGGAAAGCACATTCGAATCGTCCTTCCCAGCAAGACCGGCTCTCTTTTATTTAATCACAGCCACTTTATGCTTTTATTTAAGCCAGCGACTCCGGCAATAGTCGCTTGTTGGAAAATGCTTGCATTGTAATACTTTACAAGTAGGCTATCGCGATGATCGCTGAGCGATGATCGCTCAGCGATCATCGCTACAGTCGCTCCTTGGAAAACGTACCTTTAGGGTTGCAGAAGATGCAAATGAGTGAAAACACGATCTCATTTGAATGGGCATTTTTAAGTTGGCGCACTCTCCTAAACATCGTTTCCATTCCGAGTCATCATCTAAGAGATTTAACTCTCTGCCAGCATCTAGAAATGAGTTTTGCAATCTTCCATTCACGGTTTTCAAATGATCAAAAGACTCGGCTCCTGGAACTGCACTTACCGTCGAACAGACATCAACGTTGATGTGCGCATTGTACTTCAACGATAAGTAAGGATTATGCGGAACAATCCAACGGTTGTCGACTTCAACACGTTCTCCTCGGACTCTTATCTGAAAATTTCTCCCATCTTTCCTTCGTCTGTGCAGAGGATAACCATTTACATTACACTCGTAATGTAAATGGTTATTATTGAGTATTATCCTCGGATTCCTTTGGATAATTTTTGCTGCATTTCCCATTTTTCTTGCATGGAGAGTACGGGTTTGGGTGATAATCATCGTGAAAGCAAAAGAAGCACTTTAAAATATTGCACCAGTATCACCGTACGAAATATTGCTAGCCACATGCACAAATTGTCCTTGGAACTTCCTCTGGAAAGCACACCTGGCGAACATTTTGAGAGAGACTTCTTTTTTAGTTTAAGTTTTCTAACAACTTGATACGTACCAGGCATAGATGATCATATTTCGGGATAGAGGTGACTATAGTTGATGTGTCAGTGAATGCATCCGTATCTCATCCTCTCTGGAGCTGATCTCACGGTTATTTTGGATTAAATATGAACATGTTTGCAGCCACGTGATGAACTGTTTTACTTGGCGATAAAAATAAACGTCACGGGGCTGGCAAAGAGCCGTACATTTAGGCGGTATTATTTTCCATTGGCATTTTTGTTCAGAATTTTCCATGTCCATATCGAATATTTCGTCATACATATTTAAATTTGTTTGACATCCCCAGGAATCTAATATAAGCAGAAAATTGTTCGTAGATACGTACGACTTCAGCACATTGTACTCAAACTGTTTAAATATGTCCGTCGTCAATTTCACTGGTTTTGTGGATGTCACAACGACGTTATTCCATTTATCCTCCAACTCCTTTACGCTTCGGCTCACTCTTGCACCGAAAACGCCTCTGGTTTCTTGTAGACAGAGGAACACTCGAGGAAGTACTTTTTCCGAGGCGGTGATAGCATATTGTGCTGTATAAGAATGGGTCACTTTGTTCGTTTTCCCGACACACAACTCCGCATTTTTTTCCTCCCCGATGCGTCAATGTCCTCTTTACGCCCACTCTATACTCGCATCCAGTCTGATCCGTATTATTACGTAATCTGGATCATATTTTCCAATACCTTGATTTTGATTGAAATAAACTTGATTTTTTAATACTTGTACAGAACATTTATACGGTCACGAAAATGGACTTTGCGCATGTTTACTCATGCACTTGACCTTGCTCTAGTCAATAGCTGGCTTGAATATCGCCAAGACTCGAAAAACATGGGTATATCAGAAAAGTTATGCCTCGATTTGCTTCATTTCCGAATGGAAGTGGCTGAATCTTTGATAAAGTCACGGAAATATGATAAGAAAAGGGGTCGGCCTCGTAGCACCAGTGAAACTCTAAGTCCTAAGGTACAAAGAAGGTACTCTAAAGGGCTTTGCTCAGATGCTCGCTATGATGGTATGAACCATTTTCCTGAAATGGATGGCAAAAAAGAGGCTACAAGATGTAAATTAGTGAAATGTACAGGAAAAACTCATGTGTACTGTTTAAAATGTAATCGCCATCTTTGCTTGACTAAAGAAAAAAATTGTTTCAAAACATATCACAAGAAATAAATTAAGCATGTGAATTTAATAATATTGTGTATCAATGAATTATATCATAAAGAGATCATTTGGAGTGTTTTTAGCCAACAAATTTTCCTGAAAATAAATTATAAAAAAACAGTAAAACCAATGCAAGTGGCAGGTACTCATAAAATAAAAATACCCTTTGAGTAATTTTGTCCATAAAAATGGACATGAAAAAAACTTTTCAGCCAATGGGCAAATCAACATAATTTTTGGTATATATGTTTAAAAGACCATTATAAACGTAAAACGTAAGGAAAATAATTTTTAACTCTATTGAAAAAAAAGAATGACTGAAAGGGTTAACACATTTGAGGAACGATCCCTCAAGTATTAAACCTGTAAGATAGAAAGGTATGCTATATAAGTAAATATAAGTATACTGAATTGTGGTGCTTGGACGAAGTTTCACCGAAAAAATTTGCTCATACCAGGAATTCCCAATATTCTACAGTCCCTGCCAACTCAGCCTCAATATTAACCAGGTCTACCACAGTCTGACTGGGAAGAGCATGCAGTCCTTCCGTTGCACTTATATTGACTGGGTTATTGCCTCCATTAAGGTGCAAACTCTCCATCCTCATTGCCAAAGCATAAATGTTTTCTCCTAACACGATGCCGTCCTTACTAACTATGTCTGATAATGAGGACTCAGTAGTGCATTTATATAATTTAAAATCTCTGGAATGTAAAATTGCATTTTCTCACACACATTGCGCTAACGCACTACACAGAGTCCACATTTCCTCTTCAAAGCAGCGAACATCAGTTCAGTACTTACCCTTAACTAAGGGGTCCACCACACTACCCTGAGATCCCTGACTCCCTGAAGCCTCACTGAAGCCTCACTGATTTGAGAAATGAACTTGTCCTGCAGCTGATCCAATGCCATCAATTGGGCTGGGATGTTAGGCCTCGTTCCTTGAAAGGGATTCTTTTCCTTGCCATCACGTGCCATTCATACTTGGCTTTTCACTTCTCTACATATTGTCGTCATGGAGACCCATGAAATGACAATGGCAGCACATCATAGATTTGAAAAAAAGAAAATTCACTTCAATGTTGGGTCCAAGGCATGTGAGAATGGTGGTGCAACATAGCTGAGAGAAAAGAGAAACACCTACTCTTCGATGGCGGGTCCAAGGTCAAGTTCTGAGCAGCTAAAATTCCACTTCCTCGAGACAGCGTTCCTTGTTTTGGTTAAGCATGCCTGGCTGCACCTTCTGCTGACCCAAAGCACACCAAACTTCTTCACAAAGTATTCCAACTAGGACTTAGCGTAATCCACATGTTCCTGGAATCTAGGCTGAGTAAAAGTCTGTGGGCATAATGGAATTATAAAAAAAGCTTAAATACACTTTTACTGACAACATCTTTCAGCAAAAAGGGACCAGTATGTACAAGGAATGTACGGAATTCGGTTGCTTTCCACCTCTGTAAGTGATGCAGTGACCTTGGTTTCCGCGAAAAATCATATCGAGGCCATCCAGCAATATAGGCTATCTTCGCATTTAACGAAGCCATTCCATGGCTTGCAATCTTACAACCAGGCTTCCTTTCACCCAAGCTAAAAGCATCTTTCTCATGACCCCAAGGCAAACCAGATGCATGTATTCAAATGGAAATTGTGACACCATTTTTACATCTGGAATGCCCCAAAGTGAAGAGTCCTCAATGTGATGGTCGGCATCTGACTTTTCCTTGAAGCTGGTGTCTGTTCTCTGAGGTGAATGAAACTCATCATAGATAACTCTGTTTTCAACATACTCCCCCTATACGATGCTCTTCCCACAACCTGATTAACCCGTGTGCGATTTTATTTGGGCAACAAATGCACGTGCTGGAGCATAACAAACATTGCATGTGACATCCATCTGAAACATGTCACCATCACATTCAATGCCCTCCATTTTAATATCCCTCATCTCTTGGACATAATCCTCTAAAAGCTCAGAGCAAGATTGGGGTTTCCCATACCCATGGAATATGCCCACAGGGAAAGGGGGGGGGGGGTGTGGCAGGAAAATCTTCTAGGCACATCATTATCACCCAGGCCTGACTATTTGAGCTCTTTGCAAGGGGGAGTCCATCAACATTACACTGTGCCTTTAAGTGCCTTCCCTCGCGAACCACAGGAGTTGGTTTGATGATGCGTACCACACTGTTACGCACCCCTATGTGGCTGTAACTACCACCACCAATGTTCTTTACACTAATTCTACGGGGTGTCTTGAGCAATGTTCTAGTGTCTACAGGCAGAGATGAGAAGCAGGGATTTTTTTTTAGCAATGATAAAAGCTCATTACATTTTCTCATGGCTACCCCTTCAGTATCCCATTCAGAAAGGCCCTCTCTAAATTCTCCCAAGTCACATACATATTCGGATGCTTTCGAGGCGGAACTAAATGAAGCATATCCATCTGCTCCTAACTCCAAAACCTCCTCCCTCACTCTAAAATCACTGTACCCTGAATCTGTACCCTCGACAACAACTCTATCAATTGCATCAGGTTCAACGTCTTCCAGCACATCCTGATCACACTGTTCATCGACTTTGCACCTTGCAGAAGCCAGAAGGGTTCTTTATTCCACCGCGGGATGCATTGGAATGGCGGAAGCTGTTTGCATACCAATAGTGCATGTTTGGTGATCTTCACCCCCTGCCACACACCCTCGTGGGTATTGCGGGTATTGCGTAGATGTAGATGTTTAAACCTTTCCGAACATTCACTGTATGGCTTTTACCTTTTATTCGGCATTGTCACAGTCAATTGCGAATGTGGGAATCAATACAGCACTTGTGACTTGACAAATAATGCAACCACCGTTTGTAGAGAATCTGCAGGGCTTCCGCTCACTTTTTGATGCAGAAAAGTGAGAAAGTGAGCGATTTTCGCCAAAAAAGTGAGGGGAAAATGTGGAAAAATAGAGAAAATAATGAGGAAATTGTTGATTTTTACCCCATTTTGCACTTCTGGCAATAACTATAACCCTGCATTATACAATATTTTAGACGGGAACTCTTATTTAAAGCAGAAGCAGGAGGGATAAATATTACAAAACAAAGAATTGGACAATGAAAACATGTATTTCAGACTCAAGAAAGTATGAAGAATGAAAAAAATTAATCTCGACTAGAGATGAACACTACAAAATAGATGAGAAGGAGGCACATATTGTACCGTACATTGGTAGATCAAATGAACAATAATAATTCAAATAAAGAATAATACTTTTAGACTAGGCAGGGTCCACCTGCTCCTTGAGATCATCAAGATCTTCATCCCCCTACGTTTTGTGATTTTTAAAAAGCTGCTCTAATAGAGACGATGTCCTCTTCTCTACTTTCTTTTGTAAAGGTTCCTTCTTCTTAAGCAAGTCATCCGCCCGTGACCGCAGTGTTTGGGCACCCTCCAACATACCTTGGGCTATCTTGACTTTTGTCACATCATTGTTGGCAATAGCCTCCTCCAGCTTCTTTTTAGTAATGTTGACTAGTTGATCAGAGGCCTTGCGCTCCTCAATCTCCTTATTACTTGTCGCATGCGGGTCATCCTGTAGCTTGCCAAACACCTATCGTTCCTTTAACTGGGCAGCCTCTTGCCTCACCCTATCCAGGCGAGCGTTTTCCTCTTCTTGTAATCTCTTCAGTTCGTCTTCCTTTAGTTTCAGCTGAACCTCCAGGTACTCTTCATACTTTCCACGTGCTGCTACTACGAGCTTGAGCAGTTGCGACGTCATGAGCACATGTTCAGGGATGCCATTGTAGTCTCGAAGGCATCCCTGATGTTGAGCCTGGCATTAAGAGTACGCTCCAGAATAGCCGACCTGTCAGCAGGGAGCTGATTTCTGGAAAGAGAAAATCCTCGCTCGGCATCAGAACTGCCATGGGCCAAACAGAGGGCAGCTTTCACCACTTTGCTTATGAGTGGATATTTGGGATCATTGGCGACATCTGTCTTGGTAATTATCTGAGTCCAGTAATCGTCAATCCTAGTTCCAGGTACATACGGCGGAAGGGTTTGCAGCTGCAACAATCTCCACTCATCTGCATCCAACAATCTCAGCATCTGGAGCATCAGGTAAACGGATACAATGATCTGGGAGGAGCTTTCCTTTATGTTTTGAGGCTTCCAACATTTCAGGTGACGAGCCTCACTTCCCTTCGCCAGGACTGATTTTTGGAGGTGGCTTGCAGCCACCTGATAATGTTTTAAAGCTTCTTGTTGAAATTTCAAACTGCTTCCACAGTCGCGACACTCAATGTTAAAAAATGGAGACAGTCTAATAGCAGACGATCTAGTTGTGCAGCGCCAGAGTGGTGGCGGTTGTCGTGGGCAGTAGGTCCGTTCCATATATGGTAGTAACTTCCCCTACTTTCACTATCCCAGTTCCTCTCCTCTTCATTCCCAATTCCCTCGGTTCATACTGTGGCGTCCGTTGCGTTTATGCAGGTGTTGCAAAGGAAAAAAAGCAAAAGTAAACAAATGCTCGGATCGGCCAGCCGGCACGCAACAACACAAACATGCTCTGACACGCCTACCAGTGGTCCGTAGCATCTCCTCGCTCGCCTGCCTGGTCGCCGCTCGTATCTCTTCACCGAAGAGAAGGAACCGCCTCTCTGCAATGAGTGCAACATGCCACTCAGTGTGCGACACATCCTGATGGATTGTAACTTATTTCGGAATACACGCCTCAGGTTAGGGATCAGGGGGAGCCTAGAGCATGTTCTAGGCAATGACTCTGATCGTCTTAACCGTGTCATAATGCTGCTAAAAGAAACTGACCTTTTTAATAAAATATAATTTTATACAGACATGTTTTTATTCTTATTTTTAGTCTTATTTTTATCTACCGTAAATATAATTTAATATATTGCCTATGGATAAATTAGAGAATGGGTGGTGCGAAATGACCTTGGCTGTCGAAGCACCCCAAAAAATCAATACCTACCTACCTATATTTTCCAATAAGGTGTGATGCTTGTCTGCAGAAAACTTCCGCTGCTATCAGTGTCTCCTCCAAAGATGTCACGTCTTTTCTGGGAACAATTAGTCACCTTTCTTTGTCTGAATTTAAATTCTTTTTTGAATTAGTAAGCCATGCGGGGCTATTCGCTACGGCACGGGAAGTTACGCAGCCGCGAGAATTCTCGCGAAATGACGTCAGAATCCCAAAATTGGTATTCGCTAAGCAGTTCACGGAACTTCCGCCGTGAATTATTCGTGGCCAACTTCTCGCGATGGGGTAGGCCGCGAGAACGGGGTTTCCGCCGCGTAAAACGAACAGATGACGATCGGATGACTTCACATGTTGAGATATATATTTTTTATTAATGTTGTTGGTTAAATATTCGTTCCTATTTCTGTGATAGAAAAAAAAAATTTTATGTGCTGGTAATTATGACGAAACTTTTAACGCTATTGTAGTAGTTTTGTATTATATTACTGTTTGTATGTTTACTTTGCCTTTGCCCGTGCAAACATCGTCTCTTTCAAAGTCAATGCTGTGTAGTCGCAGTTATTTTTAAGTTATGTAAGAGTACTTATGGTTAAAATTGTGTTGATTTATTCATATATTTTCAATAATCATGTTTCATGAAACACGTAAAAGCTCGGTTAGTGGTTTCACATTATATTGTTTGTTTACATCTCCTTTGCTCGTTCAATCGTCCCTTTCACAATTGCTAAAGTTAATTGAATGCAAGTAAGTGTACTTATGGTTATAATTGGATTGATACATTCATCAATATTTTAGAGTCATTGTTTGAATATACCTACTGTGTATCTCATATGCTGCGATTAATACATACCCTTTCTTATACATGTATGGCTACGTAATGTTATCACGGAAAATAACTGATTTTATTTGAATACGAAGTCTTGTTGTTACCAATTGGTCCCTTACAATATTGACAATATTTCAATACTTTGCTGTGTGTGTGGAGGAAACTATTGCATTTTCAAAAGAAGTATTAACGCATTTTGTTTGATGTTGACGAGTGTAACGTTAGTTGGTGATCACAGTGAAATAATAAACACGGGTGTGTAATGTAAGTCTATCACACTTCGGTGCATCTAAAGACAGTGTCCAAGTGTAAACGGTAGTTTAGACTGTGTCTTGTACTAAATTCTATTTGTATGTTGTAGTATTTGAAGATTCAAGTATGATTCAATTGTGTATGTATTTCTTCCAGAAAACACTAGTTTTATAGAGTATATGTGGTGTCTCGAAAACTCTTTCATAGTGTTCATGTGAATAATCTTCCGAGGGGTTGACAGTAAGGCTATAAAACCCTTTTCTCGGCAGAAACAGGCCGTGAAGGTCATATGCCAAGTTACCTGTCAGGCTCATGGAAAGCCCCTAGTTTAAACCTGAGCATTCTTACTTTCCCTTCAGTATTTAATCTACAGTGCTTAACGTTCGTAAAAAGTTTCCCTCGCCTGTTTCCCGTGAATTCTACCTCACACATGTATGACATTCGCAGGAAACTAGATGTTCACCTTATCTCACATAAAATGAAAATGAGCTTAAAGGGACCGCACAGTACTGCTTCCATTTTACATAACAAACTAGCCAACTCAGTCTGCTAGCTGGAAAACCCTATTATCCAGTGTTAGAATATTTAGATGACAATATATGACTGTTTGCTTTTGCTCTCTTATGTAAACTTTACAATATGTGAGTCTTTTCTTTTGCATTCTAGTGAATTGGACCATGGTATGTGTCATGTAATTTGGCAGACAGATAATCAAACTATAATAATAATAATTTTGTCCAAGTTATGTTTCGTTCGTGATAGGCGTTTGAAAAATCTTCAGACATTTTAACTAGCTTTTGCATTATCACTGAATTGAAAGATACTATTTTTCAATTAGTATTACATCAACGTTGTGTTTGAAGTTTAAGAGTGAAATTTGAGCTGTTGAGCAAAGTATAGTAATAGTGTATCGAAAATGTCATTGCTGTTGTATCGCTCAATGTATGTTGATTGTCTATATGCACCGATTATCTATATACACACGTCCGTAAGTAACCTGCCTTCGAGCCAGGGCAATTCCTAATTTGAACTGTAATAATGAATTTAACTCAGTGATATAATGGTGGACTAAATTTGTCATCTTCAGGGGGTACAACTTTTGTGTGAACTCCAGGGATATTTTGTAATTGCATGAGAAATGTAATTTTCTGTGATAGTCATGGTAATTTACTTGTTGATGATCCAGAAAAATGGGCATACCATGATTGATACACTAATAATTTACGGACAAAACAGAATTTATATTCTCATTGAAGATGAATGGGTCTCAGCCACTGAATATTTTGAGAAGGAAATTGTTAATGAGGCATTTATGTTAAAGGAGCTGAGAGAAATCTAATCCATTCATGATCACAAAAGAGGTGTTCCAGGGTATGTTCTGTCTGCCAAAGCTGATTGTTAGGGACCTTATAAATATTTTAAGACCTTGAGTAACTCCACACCAAAAAAGTACTGCTGTATCAATGGAGTTAAAGGTGAATGAAAGCCACTTAAATCATGTTCAGTTATTATCTTTGTTAGGATTAAGACAAAAACTCTATCTATATGTATTGCACTTGATGAAGGGTCTCACCCAGAAGTCAGCTGAAAATGGCAGTGACAGTTAGGGCTAAGTAAAACGTGTGTCAGTTGCGCTATCCAAGAGATGACAGAAGCACTGAAACTACTACTAATATAATTAGTGAATATTCTACAAAATTGAGACAATACTCCTTTACTTCGTCTCCAAGCACGTAGTTAAGTGCTCTGACTAACGGACTACTGCTGATTGCACAGCCAAACGGCACTCTCGTAAATTGGTAGATGAATCCTTCAAAGGAAAAGGCACAATACTTCCGGATTTTTCCACAATCATTGTGCGGATCTCGGCATTCTCCCTGGGTGGTCTTTCTTCGTAACTCCGCCTATCTGTTGTTTCTCGGCTGACGTACCGTCTCACCGGAGATGTCTGCCTATTCTTACCGGATGGATTATGCTGATATCCGTTATTATTTTGATTCTGCGGTGGTGGGTTGTATCCACGGCCTCTGAAATCATTCCTCCTTCCCTCTGTGCCTGGCCATCTTCTTTGGCTCTCTTCCTTCGTCTCCTGTATCGACTGTGGTACCACCCGATCGTATCGGCTGAGCAATGACAACAATCTTGGGATGGTGTCTATTTGCTGCGATATTATTGCCGTGTTGACCTCCGGACCAAATGATGTTCCAATCGATAAATTATTTTTTCGTCCTCCATCGTTAACCTTAGTTCCTTTGCTACGCTGATTCGGGATGTTGCGTATTCCACTCGGCTGACATTCCCTCGTTCAATGCACCGGCCGGAATCTATCGTCCTCCGTACCTCCGTCTGCTGCTCACCCCCCCAATACTGCAGCCTAAACAGCTGTTTAAACTGCTCTATGTCTTCTAGTAGATGTGAGGTAGCGGTAAACCATTCGCCTGCTGATCTCGTCAGAACTTGTCTCACTATTTTCAGCATTTCGTTGGAGTATAATTGGTACATGGCTTGGTATTCCTCCAGCTCGTTGATATATCGCATCGGCCTAGCTCCTCTCCTCCCGTCAAAATATGGGATCTCCATAATCACCCCCGGCGATTGAATTCCTGTTCAGCTTCGCGCGCACTGCATCCATATCTTTTCCGCTTCACTCTGCGCTATAATTTGTAGTTTTTCTTGCAGTTCCGACTCTTCCTTCATTCTTTCTGTGGTCAGCATCTGCACCTTTTCTTCATTCTCCTTCAGCTTTTCTGTGAGATTACTCACTGCCTTGCGTATTTCTACTGCTATGCTTTCATTATCCTTCAGCCTCAAATAAATGTTTTAAGACCTTGAGTTACTCCACACCAAAAAAGTACTGCTGTATCAATGGAGTTAAAGGTGAATGAAAGCCACTTAAATCATGTTCAGTTATTATCTTTGTTAGGATTAAGACAAAAACTCTATCTATATGTATTGCACTTGATGAAGGGTCTCACCCAGAAGTCAGCTGAAAATGGCAGTGACAGTTAGGGCTAAGTAAAACCAGTGTCAGTTGCGCTATCCAAGAGATGACAGAAGCACTGAAACTACTACTAATATAATTAGTGAATATTCTACAAAATTGAGACAATACTCCTTTACTTCGTCTCCAAGCACGTAGTTAAGTGCTCTGACTAACGGACTACTGCTGATTGCACAGCCAAACGGCACTCTCGTAAATTGGTAGATGAATCCTTCAAAGGAAAAGGCACAATACTTCCGGATTTTTCCACAATCATTGTGCGGATCTCGGCATTCTCCCTGGGTGGTCTTTCTTCGTAACTCCGCCTATCTGTTGTTTCTCGGCTGACGTACCGTCTCACCGGAGATGTCTGCCTATTCTTACCGGATGGATTATGCTGATATCCGTTATTATTTTGATTCTGCGGTGGTGGGTTGTATCCACGGCCTCTGAAATCATTCCTCCTTCCCTCTGTGCCTGGCCATCTTCTTTGGCTCTCTTCCTTCGTCTCCTGTATCGACTGTGGTACCACCCGATCGTATCGGCTGAGCAATGACAACAATCTTGGGATGGTGTCTATTTGCTGCGATATTATTGCCGTGTTGACCTCCGGACCAAATGATGTTCCAATCGATAAATTATTTTTTCGTCCTCCATCGTTAACCTTAGTTCCTTTGCTACGCTGATTCGGGATGTTGCGTATTCCACTCGGCTGACATTCCCTCGTTCAATGCACCGGCCGGAATCTATCGTCCTCCGTACCTCCGTCTGCTGCTCACCCCCCCAATACTGCAGCCTAAACAGCTGTTTAAACTGCTCTATGTCTTCTAGTAGATGTGAGGTAGCGGTAAACCATTCGCCTGCTGATCTCGTCAGAACTTGTATCACTATTTTCAGCATTTCGTTGGAGTATAATTGGTACATGGCTTGGTATTCCTCCAGCTCGTTGATATATCGCATCGGCCTAGCTCCTCTCCTCCCGTCAAAATATGGGATCTCCATAATCACCCCCGGCGATTGAATTCCTGTTCAGCTTCGCGCGCACTGCATCCATATCTTTTCCGCTTCACTCTGCGCTATAATTTGTAGTTTTTCTTGCAGTTCCGACTCTTCCTTCATTCTTTCTGTGGTCAGCATCTGCACCTTTTCTTCATTCTCCTTCAGCTTTTCTGTGAGATTACTCACTGCCTTGCGTATTTCTACTGCTATGCTTTCATTATCCTTCAGCCTCAAATAAATGTTTTAAGACCTTGAGTTACTCCACACCAAAAAAGTACTGCTGTATCAATGGAGTTAAAGGTACATGAAAGCCACTTAAATCATGTTCAGTTATTATCTTTGTTAGGATTAAGGCAAAAACTATCTATATGTATTGCACTTGATGAAGGGGCTTACCTAGAAGTCAGCTGAAAGTGGCAGCGACAATTAGGGCTAAGTAAAACCAGTGTCAGTGGTGCTATCCAAGAGATGACAGAAGCACTGAAACTACTAGCAGAGTGGATACATTCCCTCAACTTCCCAACTAGCACAGTATGTGGCTTACCTTTTCTTATTTTCTGTAAGTTTTACTTACGTAAAACTTGCAGAAAATACCGGTATGAAGCTTACCGTAAGGTATGTGTATGACCTTGCGTAGGACGGGTCATAGATAGGTAAGGAATAGGTCACACTCGCCGTCTAACATCCCCAATAATAGGTAAGTTACTTGCCTACATGAACGCCGCGGGTGTCGGAACTATGTACTACATGCGGACAGTGGTGCCACCTTCCGGCGACATTTAATATTACTAGCTCATATTATTCCCTAAAGAATTCCTCCTGAAGAATACATCCAATACAAAATTCGCAATGCACGTCAAAATATGACAATCACTACCCAGCAATTACATCTCTCACTCGAGTAATGCGGAAGCAGGGGAAGCTTGGTCTTTCACTCCTCCACGAACGAGATACAGACCCTAGGAGAGCTCCGGATGGATTGGACCCACTGAAAACTATTACGAACAGGGGAAAACTAAAGTGGAATGATTAGAAAATTGCACTAAGGTTAGCACTATCGACAGAGACCAGGCAATGATGGCAGTAGTCCTCCCTTAACGGTAGAAATTGAGCAATGTTATTGATGTGATGTGAACCTATCTCAAAAACGCATGAAATTAAACATGGCCAATGTACATTACAAAACTTACAGCCACCATACAAAACACTTCAAAGTCGTAAATGAAGAAATCTGAACAAGCTAAAAATCAGTCTCAAATAAAGAAATCTTAAAAAACCTGGGTTGTTATTCGATTCAATGCAAGAGGCACTAACCCTGGCTTAGCAAACATAAGTGATAAGGAAAAGAAAAACTAAAATTCAGTATTGGAACTACCTTTTGCGAATCGGCGACTGCAAGCCTTGCATAAAAATGAAAAGGATGGGATAACACATTTTTCAGTTTGAATTAAATTTTATTTGAACATTTATAAAAGTTTATTTCTCTTAATGATATGTATCAATAATATCTGCTACTACTCCCACTTCAGCAACACGACTCCGATTTCGCCCATCAACCCTCCGTCTGGCCACTCTAAACCACTCCCCCAAGCTTCTTTTCACAGAAGTCAAGTTAACCAGCTGGCCAGCTGCACCTTTACTTTTTAATTGCATCTGTGAAAAAACAAGGTTACCACACATGGACCATTATTTCAAAATCATGTTGAAACAGGTAACATGCTAGACAGCAAGTATAACTACTTCAGCTATTGCATTACAATGAAAAACCTTACAAATATCACATTTATGATATTAATGAACTCCTCTAATGCAATTTTATGAGAGGTCCTCCCATTCATGTAGAAGTATATACTTAATCTAATATCTAATGGTTTACGACTCCGCAGGTTGATGTTATGGAAACTAGAAACCTTTCAATTTAACAAAATAGTTTAATCCCACACTAGCTCAAATAAATACACTTAAGATATTGTCTGTCTGTATATCCTGTCTGATATCTCTCACACAAAACAAATGAAAACAAAATAATACGCTTCGTAGAATACAAAGACAATAATTATCTTCCTTTTTCAGGCTCTTGTTTAAATAGAACAGGCAGGCCATAGACCACTTTTTCACTTCCATAGCCGCTTCACTGATCACTGACACTCATGTAAAAATAAATAACCTTCTTAAAATCAATACATACAGGTTTTTAATGAAGAGTGGACCACTTAATTACGCGCAGGATCTCTGATGATTCCTCGTCTGTCTCCTAGAAGTCGAAATAGCTGCCTACGTCTGCAGCTCCGAGATTTCTCAGCCAAGACGGTTGAAGACCAGCTCCTCGTGTCCTATTTGGCTGCTATACCGGAATCCTGTCCTTAGCAGATTTTCCTTATTTTAGACAACTCCGCGACGTGGATTTACCTTCGCATGGCCCGATTGGTGAAATTCGACCCCCGAGTCGCTCTACTATCCCCTTTATATAGTGAACTCCGCCCATTGTTAAAAGTTCGGCCAAAATTAATGAACTCGTGTTTCTAACCGCGACGACGAACTATCAACATTTGTTACAATCCATAATTGAGTATGGTTTTCGCTACTTTCTTGACCACCGCGAGAACTATCATTATCGCCCATTCTAGAGGCAGGCGCCATATTTTCCTATCTCTCTGTAGAAAAGCAATGATCAAAATCAAAGATAGCGGACCCCTTGAATTTCATGCATAAAGTTTACTTATAAGTTAAATATGGCTTGTAAACGACTTGTTACAACACCAAGTATAATTAGTACAGCAACCGCATTACAATTAAAGACATTACCAAATATCACATTTATGATATTAATGAATTCTTCTCGAATGCTATGTTTTGGGGGGTTCTCCCCTTCATGCAGAACAGCAAGCTCATTTCATTCGTCATTATCAACGAGCATATGTCGTTCACAGTCCTGTTGAGAGCTCTGGACATGGTGTCCATGCTCACATTCCTATTTAACACATTTGAGGAACGATCCCTCAAGTATTAAACCTGTAAGATAGAAAGGTATGCTATATAAGTAAATATAAGTATACTGAATTGTGGTGCTTGGACGAAGTTTCACCGAAAAAATTTGCTCATACCAGGAATTCCCAATATTCTACAGTCCCTGCCAACTCAGCCTCAATATTAACCAGGTCTACCACAGTCTGACTGGGAAGAGCATGCAGTCCTTCCGTTGCACTTATATTGACTGGGTTATTGCCTCCATTAAGGTGCAAACTCTCCATCCTCATTGCCAAAGCATAAATGTTTTCTCCTAACACGATGCCGTCCTTACTAACTATGTCTGATAATGAGGACTCAGTAGTGCATTTATATAATTTAAAATCTCTGGAATGTAAAATTGCATTTTCTCACACACATTGCGCTAACGCACTACACAGAGTCCACATTTCCTCTTCAAAGCAGCGAACATCAGTTCAGTACTTACCCTTAACTAAGGGGTCCACCACACTACCCTGAGATCCCTGACTCCCTGAAGCCTCACTGAAGCCTCACTGATTTGAGAAATGAACTTGTCCTGCAGCTGATCCAATGCCATCAATTGGGCTGGGATGTTAGGCCTCGTTCCTTGAAAGGGATTCTTTTCCTTGCCATCACGTGCCATTCATACTTGGCTTTTCACTTCTCTACATATTGTCGTCATGGAGACCCATGAAATGACAATGGCAGCACATCATAGATTTGAAAAAAAGAAAATTCACTTCAATGTTGGGTCCAAGGCATGTGAGAATGGTGGTGCAACATAGCTGAGAGAAAAGAGAAACACCTACTCTTCGATGGCGGGTCCAAGGTCAAGTTCTGAGCAGCTAAAATTCCACTTCCTCGAGACAGCGTTCCTTGTTTTGGTTAAGCATGCCTGGCTGCACCTTCTGCTGACCCAAAGCACACCAAACTTCTTCACAAAGTATTCCAACTAGGACTTAGCGTAATCCACATGTTCCTGGAATCTAGGCTGAGTAAAAGTCTGTGGGCATAATGGAATTATAAAAAAAGCTTAAATACACTTTTACTGACAACATCTTTCAGCAAAAAGGGACCAGTATGTACAAGGAATGTACGGAATTCGGTTGCTTTCCACCTCTGTAAGTGATGCAGTGACCTTGGTTTCCGCGAAAAATCATATCGAGGCCATCCAGCAATATAGGCTATCTTCGCATTTAACGAAGCCATTCCATGGCTTGCAATCTTACAACCAGGCTTCCTTTCACCCAAGCTAAAAGCATCTTTCTCATGACCCCAAGGCAAACCAGATGCATGTATTCAAATGGAAATTGTGACACCATTTTTACATCTGGAATGCCCCAAAGTGAAGAGTCCTCAATGTGATGGTCGGCATCTGACTTTTCCTTGAAGCTGGTGTCTGTTCTCTGAGGTGAATGAAACTCATCATAGATAACTCTGTTTTCAACATACTCCCCCTATACGATGCTCTTCCCACAACCTGATTAACCCGTGTGCGATTTTATTTGGGCAACAAATGCACGTGCTGGAGCATAACAAACATTGCATGTGACATCCATCTGAAACATGTCACCATCACATTCAATGCCCTCCATTTTAATATCCCTCATCTCTTGGACATAATCCTCTAAAAGCTCAGAGCAAGATTGGGGTTTCCCATACCCATGGAATATGCCCACAGGGAAAGGGGGGGGGGGTGTGGCAGGAAAATCTTCTAGGCACATCATTATCACCCAGGCCTGACTATTTGAGCTCTTTGCAAGGGGGAGTCCATCAACATTACACTGTGCCTTTAAGTGCCTTCCCTCGCGAACCACAGGAGTTGGTTTGATGATGCGTACCACACTGTTACGCACCCCTATGTGGCTGTAACTACCACCACCAATGTTCTTTACACTAATTCTACGGGGTGTCTTGAGCAATGTTCTAGTGTCTACAGGCAGAGATGAGAAGCAGGGATTTTTTTTAGCAATGATAAAAGCTCATTACATTTTCTCATGGCTACCCCTTCAGTATCCCATTCAGAAAGGCCCTCACTAAATTCTCCCAAGTCACATACATATTCGGATGCTTTCGAGGCGGAACTAAATGAAGCATATCCATCTGCTCCTAACTCCAAAACCTCCTCCCTCACTCTAAAATCACTGTACCCTGAATCTGTACCCTCGACAACAACTCTATCAATTGCATCAGGTTCAACGTCTTCCAGCACATCCTGATCACACTGTTCATCGACTTTGCACCTTGCAGAAGCCAGAAGGGTTCTTTATTCCACCGCGGGATGCATTGGAATGGCGGAAGCTGTTTGCATACCAATAGTGCATGTTTGGTGATCTTCACCCCCTGCCACACACCCTCGTGGGTATTGCGGGTATTGCGTAGATGTAGATGTTTAAACCTTTCCGAACATTCACTGTATGGCTTTTACCTTTTATTCGGCATTGTCACAGTCAATTGCGAATGTGGGAATCAATACAGCACTTGTGACTTGACAAATAATGCAACCACCGTTTGTAGAGAATCTGCAGGGCTTCCGCTCACTTTTTGATGCAGAAAAGTGAGAAAGTGAGCGATTTTCGCCAAAAAAGTGAGGGGAAAATGTGGAAAAATAGAGAAAATAATGAGGAAATTGTTGATTTTTACCCCATTTTGCACTTCTGGCAATAACTATAACCCTGCATTATACAATATTTTAGACGGGAACTCTTATTTAAAGCAGAAGCAGGAGGGATAAATATTACAAAACAAAGAATTGGACAATGAAAACATGTATTTCAGACTCAAGAAAGTATGGAGAATGAAAAAAATTAATCTCGACTAGAGATGAACACTACAAAATAGATGAGAAGGAGGCACATATTGTACCGTACATTGGTAGATCAAATGAACAATAATAATTCAAATAAAGAATAATACTTTTAGACTAGGCAGGGTCCACCTGCTCCTTGAGATCATCAAGATCTTCATCCCCCTACGTTTTGTGATTTTTAAAAAGCTGCTCTAATAGAGACGATGTCCTCTTCTCTACTTTCTTTTGTAAAGGTTCCTTCTTCTTAAGCAAGTCATCCGCCCGTGACCGCAGTGTTTGGGCACCCTCCAACATACCTTGGGCTATCTTGACTTTTGTCACATCATTGTTGGCAATAGCCTCCTCCAGCTTCTTTTTAGTAATGTTGACTAGTTGATCAGAGGCCTTGCGCTCCTCAATCTCCTTATTACTTGTCGCATGCGGGTCATCCTGTAGCTTGCCAAACACCTATCGTTCCTTTAACTGGGCAGCCTCTTGCCTCACCCTATCCAGGCGAGCGTTTTCCTCTTCTTGTAATCTCTTCAGTTCGTCTTCCTTTAGTTTCAGCTGAACCTCCAGGTACTCTTCATACTTTCCACGTGCTGCTACTACGAGCTTGAGCAGTTGCGACGTCATGAGCACATGTTCAGGGATGCCATTGTAGTCTCGAAGGCATCCCTGATGTTGAGCCTGGCATTAAGAGTACGCTCCAGAATAGCCGACCTGTCAGCAGGGAGCTGATTTCTGGAAAGAGAAAATCCTCGCTCGGCATCAGAACTGCCATGGGCCAAACAGAGGGCAGCTTTCACCACTTTGCTTATGAGTGGATATTTGGGATCATTGGCGACATCTGTCTTGGTAATTATCTGAGTCCAGTAATCGTCAATCCTAGTTCCAGGTACATACGGCGGAAGGGTTTGCAGCTGCAACAATCTCCACTCATCTGCATCCAACAATCTCAGCATCTGGAGCATCAGGTAAACGGATACAATGATCTGGGAGGAGCTTTCCTTGATGTTTTGAGGCTTCCAACATTTCAGGTGACGAGCCTCACTTCCCTTCGCCAGGACTGATTTTTGGAGGTGGCTTGCAGCCACCTGATAATGTTTTAAAGCTTCTTGTTGAAATTTCAAACTGCTTCCACAGTCGCGACACTCAATGTTAAAAAATGGAGACAGTCTAATAGCAGACGATCTAGTTGTGCAGCGCCAGAGTGGTGGCGGTTGTCGTGGGCAGTAGGTCCGTTCCATATATGGTAGTAACTTCCCCTACTTTCTCTATCCCAGTTCCTCTCCTCTTCATTCCCAATTCCCTCGGTTCATACTGTGGCGTCCGTTGCGTTTATGCAGGTGTTGCAAAGGAAAAAAAGCAAAAGTAAACAAATGCTCGGATCGGCCAGCCGGCACGCAACAACACAAACATGCTCTGACACGCCTACCAGTGGTCCGTAGCATCTCCTCGCTCGCCTGCCTGGTCGCCGCTAGCCCACGACGCCAGCGCCCTTCCAATGCAGCAGCCGGGGAGAGGCCACTATGGTAACACAATTTCAGTGAACTACGTCCGCCACCCGTGGCGCAAGTGCAAAGGCGACTGATTTCCGCGAAAAAGGTGGCTCATTTCCGCGGAAAGGATGGATTTTCTTGTGGGATAAGCTCGCATTTGCCAGAAAAGTGAGCATTTTTACAAAATAGTGAGCATTATTTCAAAATAATGAGAAAAGTGAGGTATATCGGTTATCGAATAAGTGAGTAAAAGTGAGAAAAGTGAGTCAGTGGAAGCCCTGAGAGTCTGTCAACACTACAAAATAAAAATCATCGTTACCACTTTTAATGCGTGAGCTACATTTACCAATAAAGCAAAGTCAGAAGGCCATAAATAGTCACCAAATATTCATGAAAAAAATTTTTCTTGGGAAAAATTTAAGATATGATAAAGCATAATTTGGCAGATTTACGTCTGTTCCAATACACGATACCCTGCAAGCGACTATAAAATGGCAGAGGATGAATTCACACACAGGCATTTATATCATAATTAAAGGGATTAGTAACTATTCTAGTATCAACATAACAGTTTAAAAAATATTAAAATAGCAAAGCAATCATACGAAAACATGCTTTTAGTTGGATTATGATTAATATGCAGTAATCAATTTAACTGCATGAATTCGCAGAAGCAGAAGTGTGCTAGGAAACCTATATTCACCATACCGAGCTTTTGGCTATTGCTTGTCGTGGTTGGAAGTTTTTTAAGTGATGATAGCAATGGAGTTGGTGTGATGAACGATGTTGAGTGATGTGGAGAAGACACTTCTTGTCAATTATGGCTAGATACTATTTTTCATTTTTCATCATTTTTTTTTAAATTTAGCAGAAGGTTTATTTTATTAAGGTTAGGACTAGGTTATTTTATTTGGGTTGGAATAAAATTGCAATTAGGGTGAGAGATTTCTGACAGGGTAAGAGGATAATTTGTGGTAGGATACTCAGTTAGGGAGGAGAGGGTTGATGAAGGGATTAGTCTGGGAATGGTGGGAGTAGGTTTTCTAAAGAGCCGCCTCTACCGCAACCGGAGTGGGAAAGGAATGTAGAGATGGATTGATAGGTAGCAATTGTGGGTTGAGTATCAAGGATAGGTGACAGAGAGAGTTGCAGTTGGGTCTGCACGACTGTCATCTTCTGTGGCTGGATTATGTTGTTCAGTTAAGGCGTTGGGGTTGGGGAAGGCATGGAAAGGTTGGTGAAGAGTAGCAAGGTGGGAAAGGTTGCTGGGAAATTTTGGTAATTCCTTCTTTTTGGCTTTGGTTTTGGGGTGAGGAAGTAAATCTTTAGGGTAGGGGAAGCGACCAGTAGGTAATGAAGGAAACCTGAGGGATGATATGAGGGAGTTGGTAGAGTATTTTACGGAGGTGGCGTAGCTAGAGGCATTTTGCGTCAGAAGTTCATGGAGCTGTGGGATGCCGAGCTCCGAGTGGATAAGGGTCTTGGGGATGAACCAGGGAGCTCCTGACAGTTGCCTAACAGTTCGGTTGATGAAGGTTTGCAGTCTCTTTTTACAGGTTTTATTGATGGTATTCCACACAGGGCAAGCGTATAACATTTTTGGTAGGATGATGCTAAAGAGGATTCTGATTTTTTTGTTGAGTGAAGTGGGACTGTGGTAATGAAGAAGGGGGTGGAGGGCCTTTTTGGTATTTGAAACTGTAGTGAGGATTTTGTCTACGTGGGCAGAAAAAGTCTT
The DNA here is from genome assembly GCA_933228895.1 of Platycnemis pennipes. Lineage (NCBI taxonomy): Eukaryota > Metazoa > Arthropoda > Insecta > Odonata > Platycnemididae > Platycnemis > Platycnemis pennipes. The sequence goes on along the minus strand of OW121851.1, from coordinate 130,471,985 downwards.
TCGTCCTATGTCACCCCAAGAAAGGTTGCTTCGGTCGGTTGTGGGATGAATTTATGGTAAAGCGTAAGTGGGAAGTTGTCTCTCTTAGTCTTCTTGAAGGTGAAGCATACCTTGGAGCATTTGTCGGGGTTAATCTGTAGTTTCCAAGAGTCTAGCCAGTCTTCTATTAAGTCCAGATGCGTCTGAAGGACGTCTGCGTTCTTGTCAGGCCACCAGCTGCGAGTAGCAATGGTGGCGTCGTCTGCGTATAGAAAGAGTTCTATCCTGTCAGTAGTAGGGAAGTCATTAATGAATATGTTGAAAAGGGTGGGGCTAAAGACTGCACCCTGTGGGACACCTGTGTGGATTGGGTGAAGGTCAGAAAGAAAAGTACCATGTTTGATGCGAAAGCGGCGGATCTAAAGAAAGGATTGAATGATTTTTACAAGGTGAATGGGAACGTTAATGGGTAATAGTTTGGAAATGAGCCCATTATGCCAGACCTTATCGAAGGCCTGGCTAAGGTCCAGAAAGACAGCTGTGGTCACCTTATTAGTGTTGAATCCCGAGGTCGCAAATTCGGTGAGTCTATTGATCTGGTGCACGGTGGACGTGCGAGCCGAGAAACCGAATTGCTCCTCACGGAAGAGAGGGAAGGGAAGGCGTTGAAGTTGTCTGAGAAGAAGACTTTCGTAAATTTTTGCAAATGTGCAAGTCAGGGAAATTGGGCGGTAGTTTGAAACGTCAGTCAGTATTTTCTTAGGTTTGGGGATCATGACTATAGTCGAAGTCTTCCAAGCGTCGGGAAAAGTGGCTGTCAGTATGCAGGCATTGAAGATTCGGGTGAGATAGTCAGCAGATAGCAGTTTGATGGCCTTTGGTGAAATGTCTGTGCCCGAGGAGCAATTATTGGGAAGGCTGTTAATAATGGCTTTGACATCTGATGGGGAACAGGAGAAAGGTACAGAGGTTGGCGCTAAAGCTAGGGATAAAATATCATTTGATACCTCGAGGTCAGTAGAGTCTTCCGACTCTTCGGAACGCCGAGAGCATACGAAATGCAAAAGCTTCCCCTCTCTTGGCGTCCGTGTTCAGTGTGCGGTTATTGATGATTTGACGATCTGACAAACCCTCTAGCTTCTCTGATGGCATCAATAATGTCATTCTGCAGGTTGAACTTTGTAGCATAATGCTTGCAAAGGCTTCCTACACCATAACATGCACTTTTCCCATGACCGGTGGCAGAGAAAACCCATTTCCTTGTAATATTTTCAGGAATGTTTTATCTTAATTCATACATTTGATACCTGTTCTTGAAATGGGAAGCTGCTCCATCTGATACATATGTTACCGAATTAAAATCCTTTGCGTAACTTTGAATTATTTCTTGCTTTACCACATTCCCACAAGGGGTTAGATGGCAGAAGGGACAGTTTTGTCTCAATCTCGCCCCAATAAAGACCTTTTATTATTATTATTATTATTCAATGCACAGAGTGCATGAGCACTATCATGAATTAAGTCATCACAAACCACTGCATATGACATTGTTTTCCCAGAAAAGTAGGCTACACACGTAAATAAAGAAACCTGAGAATCATTCCAGTGGTAGCTTTGAACTTCATTTGGAAGTACAACCCCCCCCCCCCCTGCGGGTTGGGGGATTGATAATACTCCCGCAGTATCTCCTCTTGTCGTAAGAGATGACTAAAAGGGCGGGGAGACAACCCCGAAAACAAACCCAGAGCCAGCAAGGGTTGAGCCCGGACAACCTTGTGGGAGTCTTGTGGGTCAACTGTCTGTGTGCGGCCATACCACCTGCCCTGCGATCCACCCGCATGTTTGCCGTGTGCGGAGACCCGTAAGGAGGAGAAGGGAATCCTGGAGGGTGAGGTCCGTGGTTCCTAGCTGGGTGTCGGATGCCCGATATGGACTACGGGCCAATACCCCTCTTTGGCCCCTGGTTCACTGTAAACGGACGACCGGGAGCTAGCCACTCCCGGTCAATCGGCTTCCGATACGTTCGGTGGCGAGTACCATGGAGGTGAGGGTCTGCGTAGGGCGGTCGGAGATGTACGGGTTTGGTGGGCCCGTACATCGAAGATCCAACCCGAAACAGACAACCACCTCTAGGGTGCTATATCAGCACCACCTAGATTAGAAGGCCTTAGGTCTCGCCTGTGACGTCATCATCCGGATGCCGAACGAGCCGGGTTTGCGTAAAGAAGGAAAACAACCCTCAACTCGAAAATTTATGACGCTGTATTATGCGCGATTGAGTACGTCATTCTCTTTTATTTATTGATCGACTATCTGTTTTAATCCATCAGATAGAACGAAATAAATAAATGAGCGATAGTGAATATCCACCAAATAAATGATACTTATTGGAAATATTATTCGCATTGAAATCTTATGTTCCTTGCTGAACCATTACAGTAACCCAACACTGCAATCCACAGCAAATGCATAGTAATTAAACTAAATTATTTTTGTAAACCACATGCTACACCTTTTAATTTCCCAAAATAAAGGGTCCACTGAAGAAAATATTGTTCCACATAGTTACACATATTACCAGTTTTGATAAACTTCCAAAGAATAGTGGTCGCATTGCTTATTATTACAACTTTACAACACAATGATTCCGATGCATGGAACCGATATTGAAGTTGTAACAAAGGTTTGCATAATTTATCAGTAATTAGCAACTAAAGCTATCTTATGCCCCAATTTGAGAAATATTTCAGTGAGAGTTCACACCCCGATTTAAAAAACGATGATTAAAATAAGGTTTTTATCGCAAACTAAAGCTTACGCGAGTATAATATTACTTCTTACATTCCAAAACTTCCACAAAAACTGCAATTAATAATAAAGACAAGGTTTTTTCAATGGTATTTCAAATTTATTGATGCACAACAGTACTCCACACTTCACTCCACACTTCACTCCACAAATGTATGAAGCTTCCTAGTGCTGATAGGACGGCCGCAGCCATCACTTTTTCTGTTACTTTAATTCTTAATAAAGCTATAACAACAGACACACTCTTTTTTCAATGCCAATGTTCATTGGGTGGTCATTTCCACAAACGGTTTCATTTAAAAAGTCAATTAAAATCGGTACATTTATGCATGAACATGATTACACTAAACAACGCATTTCTCTGGCTCACTACTTTTAAGAAGTCTGCTTTAAAGGTACTGCCGATGATTTTATTCATCACAATATATGTGTGAACAAAAGTATTCACAGCTGCAAACTTGTTACAGAGCATGAGTCTCAGTTGTTCAATAACAAAGTTAACTCTATCAACTATTTCATCATTTGATCCTATGGACTCTAAGATGTGCAAAATCACTTCTAACTTAAGGTTCATATCTGGCTTCTCAGATCTTACTTGGTTTTCCATCAAAACGTTTAATCCATCAAAAATTGCATTAATTGTATTAATCTTCTTTACTTGCATGGAAAAAAAATTTCCACTTTTCTCATGGAAACATTACCTAAAAAACACTTACTTTCAAATCATTTCCAACACATGCCTTGATTTCTGGATAACTTTCAGTCACTTTGTGGCACAGAAGCATTTTTATCTCTCTCATGACAATGGAGAAAAACCAAACCAGTCACATTTTTTCAATTTCACATGAAGTTCAGCCAAATCTTTGAACTTCATCTTCTCAGCATAGAGCCTCCTCTCTTCTTTACTCTCCGCAATGCACCTTTCCAGCTGCTCCATCTCCTTTCTCAACCCCTTCATCTCCGGTTCCTCACGGGGTGATTGCGCTGCACTTAGGTAAGATGGGCAACCAGGGAAAATAGAACGTATTTGCACCATCTTTCAGTTTCGGTGCTGATAATCGCACCGTAAGCAGCTTCCAATCTTCTCGTCAAACGTGGATGTCTTCTTCACAACATCAAATGCCAGGAAGTACTTCATGCATATCTGAAAAATGAAGTAAAATCGTAGTAGAACCATTTAGAAAGATAATCACCAACAAAAAATGATAGCCTTTGCTCCTTAACTTCACGATGAAAACTAATAATTCGACTGCACTAATTATTCGTTGGTTAATGGTACCGGTCGGTAATGTTTTCTTCATATAATTGCTACGACCAAATATTAAGTCCGAACAGCAAGCGTATTAGTTCGAAGCAAGCTTATAACAAGCACATTAGAGTGAAAACAAATTCTTTGCACTGTTTATAACTTACCCTCGAATGTGCAGTTGGTATGCATTTGTCTCGCGGAATAATCCTTATCCACTCTTTCTTCAGCTCCTTGTCTTCTGGAAAACGAAACACTAACACTTTCTCACTGCTCGAATAATTTACACGGCAGTTAGGAACACAACGTTTATAAACCATTTTAATTGAAAAAATGATGCATAAATACAAACTTATCTCGGTTCCAAGGAGGATTAGACCTCCGGATGATGACATCAGAGGATTTCGAACTTTGAGTCTTTAAGGCCTTCTAATCTAGGTGGTGTTGGCTATATCCCTCGGGTAGCCCTGGCGACCGGACCGGTTTGCGGTGCGGCGCACAGTGGGATGAAATCGAAAATAATGGGAAAAAATAGATTTTTTCAAAGTGATAACTTTTACAGTTATTTCACTGAATTACATTCTCGTAAGACCAGACTATCATTTGAGCCACATTTTAAGGTCCTAGTCGATTAATTCCTTGCAATATGATACTTCAAACATTGGGTACGTTTGGTTTGATTTCACAGCGCGCATCCCGACGCTAAAAGTGTGCTATATTAATAGGGGGCCTTAGCAGACATGGAAAGTCATTTTGGTGTGAACCACATGTCATAAGACGAATAATTATATCCTTTCATCAGTGTAAACTTCAAAATCCCAATGTATATAAAAATAAATCCCACATATTTTTTTTTTAATCTAAGTGTGTAAATCTAACTTTCGCGCTGATTTCTACAAGGGATATCGTCAAATGTTCCAAAGTGTTCCAAGTTGATTCTTATCAAGAAGTCTTCCCCAAACCTTCTTTTATTTAATTGCGAAGGCACATTTTGCCCATATTTGCCCCTTTCGTCACAAAATGTTACTTTGTATACAAATGTACGTGTTACCGAGTGGTCGTTACCGAGTCCACGCGCTGGTGGCTACTATGTCGGCGCGATTAACTCGACCGAGAAAACTAATTTTGTCTGTTCTTAGCAAGTTTTTTGTGTTCGTTGCACTTGTGGATTTGAGCTTCTGTCACGGTTGGTGTCCTTGCTATAAGTACTAGTGATTTGAAGTGGCTGTGTGACAGTTACGTCTTTTAGACATGCCTAATATTACTCATAGAGACATTTTTAACGTATTTAAGGCTGATGGAAGAAGGTCTAGGGTTGTCAGACAGCAAAAAGTAGAGAAATATTTAATAGGCAGATTGTGCCAGAGAAGAAGTGGAAGTTTTTCGCAAATCAATTAATAATTGGTTGCGAGTTTTTGTGAGCTTCACAATAAGTGGGTTTTTGATACAATCACTTGGAGTTGATTACTGGGTTTTTTCTTCCCAATTTGCCCATTTGTAAAATCCTATTCTTTTTTACTAGTCCCCTTGAATAATTCGTTTCGAGTTACGTTGAGCTCCTCTTTAATTTTTGTGATACTCCAGTTGCTAGGAACAAAACTTAAAATATAAACTTTGTCTTGAGTTGATGTTGCATTTTTTATATTCTCCTTAAGCTGGGCAATCAAGTTCTGATATTCGGGACACAAAGAGTTACCATGAATGGCATTCGTAGAGTCCATAGCTTGTAAAACATCCACCTCATTGGATTTACTTACTTTTCTCCGACTCAACTATTTTTCTAACCTTTTTTTTATACAAATGGTCTACGTTCAATGGTACGCTTTTGAGCCTTGTAAGGAGAAATACCACGTGCTGAGCAAGCCTCATTAACTGAGTCAACTAGGAGATAGTCGGGTTCATAAATATCCAATAAACACTCAGCTTCAGTTCCTATGTCATAGCTTTAATGTCGTAAAGGGGCCCATTGCATAGTGAATGATGTGGAAATCACGAAGTAATATTTAATTGAGCACAAAGTGATACTGCCTGGCATATTAGTTGGGAACGATGAAGGTGATGCGAATTCATGCACCATGATACAATATAATGGTACAGACCTGGTTGCCCTTAGGCATGACTAGCAGGTCCACTCCACTGATACAGAGTCATCGAGGACTTAGAGGCTGTTGACGAATTCATGCAATGGCTGCCACCTATTTCCACCTCGCTAACATTGTACCCCCACACATTCAATTCCACCTCTTCTACAAGGTATCAGTGACCCTATAAACGTTCTCTGTTTGTTTTCACACCATTCCTTACTTGATTACATCATTGTTCATGGAATACCTGCATTATTCAGGCCCATTGCTTGTGGCCCTCGAACGTTGTATTTTACACAAATTCCAATCCCTATATCTATCCAACCCCTGAAAAACACAACTCATTTTTTTTCTTGAAAGAACATCTTTAGAACTTGCTAAATCAGTACTCACCTGATTTTTAAAACCTGTGCCACATGGATTTTTTTAACTCCGAAAAACCATTTTTTGCCAAATTTCTAAGGTTTCTGGGATATTTCCTCCGAGAAGGTAAGTTAAAATGTACATATTACTTCTTCATCATACACTACACACACGTGAGTAGTAACACGAGGAAAATAAGCCTGTTACATGAAGTTCATCTGGATTTATTTATTGCCCAAAGTTAAAAAAAAACGACATTTTGAAGTTTGACTTAGAGCAGTTGAAGAAGCATTAAAACTTACACAAAGTCGACGTTCAAGATCAATAGTATCAAGTATAGTCTTTTTCCTTTCCATTGATACCTATTTTATATTTGTGCTAAGTAAAATAAGTTTGCTGGAGGTTGTGCAAGTAGAGCGTAAAATGACGTTTTTCAAGCATCCAAGTGATGTACAATTGCAAATTACTCAGGGGCCAAATTTTTTCTGTGAATTAAGTTTTACGGATAATAGATCACAAGGGTAGGCACTACTCAAGAGCTGAATTTCGTTGAAATCTGAGATGGTGAGGAGCCATTTTTTGAAAATTTTGTCGATTTTGAAATGAAATGACTATTAACCATTAGCACCAGAAACCCACCATTGATATTCATGGATTGGGCCCATAATTTACTCTTTTTATTACTGCCTTCTATTCATGGCAAAAGGTGTTGGATAATGGATGTAAGATTTTATTGCACAAACATCAAAACCTAAAGGAGCAGCAGAGTTCCATTCTTTGGAATGTCTGCCTCTTATTCCCTTTATCGTAGTTCCTCTCTCCCAGAGGTGACCGTTCCCAGTAAATACTCATCAAGTCCCTAGCCTTGTGCCAGTTCTTTCTTGGGACAGTTTTCTTCGCCTCCTCGCTCTCATTTAACTCAGGGGCCATTGCAGCTACCTCAAACTGTTCGGTCCTCTCCCAATAAATACGGAACAGCCGAGGGGAGGGCATTAATGCGAGTCGGCGACGGAACGGTCTAGAGAGGTGTAAAGGATCCTCATTTGAAAGGGTGAAAATCCCTCCCAATCTCTCGCAGTCGACCATTACTTGGGGGCGTGGAGAATGAGGCTCGTGTAGTGACCCCTTCCATTCCACGCCTTCTTTGGAGAAACACCCCTCTGACCTACCCCTTCCCCTATGATCCCACTCACTTTGATTGAATTCTTAAACGGGTCAGGTCCTCTCGCTGTGTCCCCTTGAGAGAGACCCGTCGATACATTGCATGTGTCGGAGATTCCGAAGTCAGGGCGTTTTCTGAGTCTGCGGGTTTATCTGGCCCGAAAAGGAGCTAGAGGGAACACATGGAGCAGTGTGTAGCGACCGTTTACCGGTTCGCTGAGGTAAAGAACTGGGATTGCTTTGTCTGAACCCGACTTAAATAGCAATATTATTCCTACGGTATTTATCAGTATTCCGTATGTATGTATTTATCAGTATTCCGTATGCATTTATTTATCAGTACTGCAGAAGTATTTCCACTGACACGCAGGAATACTAACCAGCAGTGATGATTGGTATTCATTATACATTAATCGGTATTCCACATGGAGTATTTATCGGTACTACTTACGTACTTATCGGTATTCCTTAGGCAGTATTTATATGTATTACTTCATTCTAATCTTCTGAGAAGGAGGTCCATGCCTCCGAAAATTTAACAAGTATGTTTACTTTTGTGTTTTTTCTTTTTGTGTCGCCTCATCTGTCTGCTCTGTGAATTTTTTATTGTACGTCCAATGGGATTTTTCACCATTTTGCTCTTTAGTATTTATAGATATTCTTACGCTGATTTATTGCGTAAACATAGAGGCAATGAAATGACTGAATTTATACATTTCTAATCACATGTTAATGGCAAAATTCTATTGCAGGGCGATAAAGGAAAGATACATGCCCCAAAAATATCTGGCAGTCTCTGCTGTGACAACTCACAATTAAAAAACACCCTAATTTTATCGTAATGGCGGGAGCCATCTATTCCATTATGTGAATTATGTTGACTTACAAATACTCACGATTATCAGGGTGTCAATCTGACATGTGACCACCTGGTTACACATTGATTAAAAGCAATAATTGGGATTGATTCAAACTTTTGTTAGATTGTAGAGTGTTATGGATGCAATTATCTTTGTGAATATCCTGCTAGTTGTTATGCAATATTGAAGCTATATGAGGAATAAAAGAATTTCTCAACCATAGCCCTAAGGTTCATGCTACCATTTTTTTATGAATGCAAACTTACTTGTTATTATGTAGCAGAAAGGGTAGAGGACTTCATAACTCAGTGTTTTCACATTCGTGTGTCAGAAGTGAATAAGATATTTGCTGTGGAACCAGTCAACAAAGTGGAGATTGATGGTTAAATATTTGAAGAATTGAATATTCGGAAGAAGATTTCGGCGTTCCAACCACCAAACGAGACGCCGATTTACCATTCTTTCCATTACCTTGCACAGCCAACTAGTAAGGGAGATGGGTCTATAATTATTCGGGTCATCTCTATCTTTACCGTGCTTGAGAATAGGGACTACTGTGGACTGCCGCCAGGAGGGTGGAAAACTACCCTCAGCCCAAAGTTAGTTGAGGGAGCGAAGGACTTCCACGAATGCCCCCTCCGGAATATTCCGGAGAATCGCATAATGGATGTCGTTCAAATCTGAGTCCGAGTCGCGGGAGTCTGCAATGGCAGAACGCAGTTCCCAAAGGCAGAAAGGGATATTATAGTATGCCGTCCACCGCTTCTCAGCAAAGATAAGTTCCTGAGATTCAATGCTCCTCTTGATATTGTGACGGGCGGCTTTCACACGAGATCTCAGGGCGGGGCGATGTCGGGAACTGACTGAGTTACTGACACAGTTACAATTAAATGAGCAAGGTTTATTTCACTTAAGGTTAGTAGGGGTGGCAAATTTACTAACAAAAAAAAACTTAACACTAAATGAATACCCCCCCTGCGGGTTTGAGAATACTCCCGCAGTATCCCTGCTTGTCGTAAGAGGCGACTAAAAGGGCGGGGAGACAACCCCGATAACAAACCCCGTGCCAGCAAGGGTTGAGCCCGGACAGTCTTGTGGGTCAACTGTCTGTGTGCGGCCACACCACCTGGCCTGCGATCCACCCGCATGTTTACCGTGTGCGGAGACCCGTAAGGAGGAGAAGGGGATCCTGGAGGGTGAGGTCCGTGGTTCCCAGCCGGGTGTCGGATGCCCGGTATGGACTATGGGCCAATACCCCTCTTCGGCCCCGGATTCTGTGGAAACGGGCGGCCGGGAGCTAGCCACTCCCGGTCAATCGGCTTCCGTGGCGTTAGCTTAACGGTGGCGAGTGCCAGGTAGGTGGGGGTCTGTGTAGGGCGGTCGGAGATGTACGGGTTTGGTGGGCCCGTGCATTAAAGATCCAACCCGAAACAGACAACCACCTCTAGGGTGCTATATCCCCTCGGGTAGCCCTGGCGACCGCACCGGTTTGCGGTGCGGCGTCCCGAATGTGTGGCTCCATGGTGGGTGGGGAGCCCGGGGGATGAAGAAAATTTTGGCATGGCGGATGAAAGCCTTCCACCAACCAAGAGATCCCGCCCGGATACGGGAGGGGGATATTTTGTTTTCCGCGCTAGCATGCGCTATTTGATAATGAAATGCGAAAAGGAAGGGGAAACTTTGAAAAAGGTTTCTCCATTCCTAATACGTAAGGTTCTGTCAACTTATTTTCCTGGAGATCTTAAGTCGGTCAAAAAGTTAAGGGATGGAACATTACTGATAGAAACTATGAACAAAGTTCAAAGTGAAAAGCTTCTGGGAATGCAGAGACTCCACGATATCCCTGTGAAAGTTGAGATGCATCGGACCCTTAACACCAGTCGGGGAGTGATAAGTCATTACGACTTACTCTATGTGGAAGTTGACGAGATCAAAAGAGAGATGGCCTCACAGGGTGTAACTGATGCTCGTTGGCTTACCACAAGGCGCAATGGAGAAAGTATTGACTCCACCTCCGTGGTCTTGACATTCGCCCTTGACAAGCTCCCCGACAGGGTTTTCGTCGGATATGAATCGGTCCCAGTGCGGCCATTCATACCGGCGCCCATGCGATGTTTCAAGTGCCAACGTTTCGGCCACATCGCCACCCGATGTGAGGGCAAAGCCACCTGCCCGCGCTGCGGCCTTGATGAGCATGGAGATGCAGACTGCACATCGGATGCACATTGCGTTAACTGCGAAGGTACCCATCCGGTTTGCTCCCGCAAGTGCCCGAAAATGATGGAAGAGCGTAAGGTCATGGAAATCAAGACCACGGAGAAAATTCCGTACTTTGAAGCAAGGAAAAAGTATAGGGACCTGTTAGCACCTACATTTTCCAAATCCTTTGCGCATATCACATCTGCTCCGGTTACGAAAGCTACCATCTCCATCCAGACTGAAACAGCTGAGTCATTTAAAGTCGATGTAACGCCTAAGGAATCAACAAAGCCGGAAAAGATCTCTAAGCCGGTTATAATGAAGTCTGCCACTCCTGGTTCTCCAAAGAAGAACCCACCCAAAGACCACCGGGGACACGCGTGGCAAGACACCACCTACCGGTCCATCCGGTTCGGCAAAACATGGCCAACCGGAATCAGTGGAGGATGATGAGTCTCTATCGGAGACTGAAATCATCCTTGCTAAAACGAAAACTAAGGGGAAAAAGGTGAAACTTCGCCGAAACCAGAACTGATCCTCCCAGAGTTCGGACTGCTCGATTCTTTACAAATATTTTATATTTTTATAGCCTTTATATTTTATCATGAATTTTATTTTACAGTGGAACTGTAATGGATTTTATCGGCACAAGGAGGAGCTGGAAATTTTAATTCGCGATTTTAACCCATGGTGTATTTGTCTTCAAGAAACGCATTTTAAAACGACGGACAAGGGAATTTTAAAAGGTTTTAACGTTTTTAGACTCGACGACACCAATGGACAACGAGCCTAGGGTGGAGTGGCAGTTGCTATTCGGGAGGCCCTATACACCTCCCGAGTACAGTTGAACTCACCATTTCAAGCGGTGGCCCTGACTCTATGTGCCCCCGAGGCGATTACGTTATGCAACGTATATCCGCCGGAGGGTGCACCAGTAACTCGCCTTAACTTAGAAGCCCTTGTCCGCCAACTACCTAGGCCCTTTATTTTACTCGAGGATTTTAACGCGCACGATCCTCTGTGGGGAAGCCCAAGAAAGCAGAGCAACCGCAGAGGGCGAATTTTATCATCTTTTATTCATGATTCCGATATAGTTTTATTGAATGATATGGAAAAACCCGGTTCAACAGTTTTACTGGTGAATTTTCCACCATCGACTTATGCATAGCATCGAGCGCTTTAATGAACAAATTTAAACTGTCCGTACATAATGATCTGTGTGGGAGTGATCACTTTCCGCTTTTTATAGTGAAGGAGCATCGTTTTAATCCTGTTTTATCCCGTCCAGGCAATTGGATTATCCGAAAAGCCGAATGGTCACTTTTTAAAAAGAACTTTAATTTTAAGCATGACAAGACGCCAGACAGTCTCTAACATTAGTAGCCTAACGACCAGAATCATTGAAGCCGCTAACAAAAGCGTTCCGCGATCTCGTGGCGTCTCCTCTAGGCCTTCTGTACCTTGGTGGAGCGAGGACTGCGCAGAAGCCATCCGACAACGGAAGAAAGCGCTGCGAATTTTCAAAAAATATCCCACAAATATGAACCTTTCTGCCTTACGACGCCTAAGAGCGAAGGCTCGGCAAGTCGTCAAGATCGCGAAGAGGGATTCCTGGATGGAATTTGTCGATAACGTGAACTGTAGAACACCCCTTGCAAAGGTTTGGCGTAAGGTGAGAAGTCTATCGGGTAGTCACCAGCATTTCGGAATCTCCTTTCTAAACATTGGCGGCAATATAATAACATCACAAACTGCCATTGGAGATGTTCTTGGCCAATCACTCGTAAACACGAGCAGTAATGTGAGCTACAAAGCCACATTTCTGAAATTGAAAGAGAGAGCGGAGGCCTCTCCTATCAGTTTTAGGGAGATGCGTTCCCTAGCGGATTATAACCTTCCGTTTACTCTCTGGGAACTCAAATCATCCATCGTAGACTCCCACATGACCTCTCCGGGACTTGATGACGTCCACAATGCCTTCCTCCGGAATATTCCGGAAACGGCATTGCTGTAGGTTCTCCACACCTTCAATCAACTATGGATTGAAGGTGCTTTTCCATCATCCTGGCGTGAGTCTGCAGTAGTCCCAGTCCTCAAACAGGGGAAAGACCGTGGCGACCCGAATAACTATCGCCCTATAGCTCTCACAAGCTGCCTTTGCAAAGTGATGGAAAGAATGGTTAATCGTAGGCTTGTCTGGTGGCTCGAGCGCCGAAACCTTCTTTCCAATATTCAGTGCGGCTTTCGGAGGGGACGTTCAACCATTGACCATTTGGTCAGAATTACATCCAGGAAGCCTTCCTTCTACGCCAGCATGTAATCGGGATATTTTTTGATATAGAGAAAGCTTACGATAGAGTATGGCGACATAAAATTTTAAACACCCTGCATGAATGGGGTTTTAGGGGTAATTTACCTATTTTTATCCGTAATTTTTTATCAGAGAGAGTTAAGGTTCGACTAGGCCGTCACGAATCGAAACTTTATCCTCAGGAGAATTGAGTTCCGCAGGGCTCCGTACTTAGCGTCACGCTATTTGCTGTAGCGATTAACGACATCGCTAATTGTGTAAAAACACCGGTGATTAGCTCACTGTTCGTAGATGATTTTGCGATTTTTTGTCGGTCATCCCAACAAGCTACTGCGGCCAGACTCGTCCAACTTACTCTACACAAGTTGGATACGTGGACTATAAGGAATGGATTTAAGTTTTCCACGCAGAAAACGAAGTGTATCCACTTCCACCGAAGCAGGGGACTTCACATTCCCCCCATGTTAAACTTGGGTGGAATAAACCTTCCGTTTGTCGATTCCATACGTTTTTGAGTCATTCGACATGGGGAGCAGATCGCTCTACGCTGATATTACTATACCGCGCGCTAGTGCGGTCAAAGCTAGACTATGGTTCTATAGTGTACGCCTCCGGTCGGCAATCATACCTCCGCCCATTGGACGTTGTACACAACACAGGCCTTCGGATATCCACTGGGGCGTTTCGGACCAGTCCAGTGCAGAGCCTGTATGTGGATGCGGGAGAGCCGCCATTATCTCATCGCAGGGATCTGCTTTTATGCAACTATTTTACAAAAATTTTAGCCATGACGTCGCACCCATCCTTTAATCTAGTTAGTCAACTGCGGTTCTTGGAGCATTTTAACCGCCGGACAAGAGCCACTAGGCCTGCTAGCATACGTTTTAACACTTTCATCCACGACCGAAATATCACGCTCCCAGAAGTGTACCCTATCGCATACAGCCGAGCTCCGCCTTGGATTATTCCTGCTCCCACAATTTATAATGACCTTAATCGATGCCTGAAGTCGCACACTACTACCCTAGAATACCAGCGTCAATTCTAAGAGTTCCTTGACAGTCATCAAGATCTAGTACCAATATACACCGACGGTTCTAGATCTGAGAGTGCCTGCGCAAGTGCAGTCTTTTCATCCCATCATGGACTCAAGAAAGCAAGGTTAAATCCGCTATGTAGTGTTTACACAGCTGAACTTTTTGCAATCAAACTGGGTCTGGGTGGGATAAGAGATGATAGGGGCTCCTTCGTCATCTGCACGGACTCCGCAAGTGCCTTGCAAGCCATCTCTGACTTCTCGCCCATGCACCCTTTAGTTCAAGAGATCCACTGCTCCCTGCTCTCCCTTAACAGAAGGGGAGTTAAGATCTCATTCCTGTGGGTTCCGGGGCATGTGGGAATCGCAGGGAACGAGAAAGCCGACATGTTGGCTAAGGAGGCACTCGGAATTGGCGAGCTCACATCGACACTGGTACCCTTCGAAGACCTGAAGGCTTCTATCAGAAACGTAGTGCTAGGGCAGTGGGAGGAGTCGTGGAGGATCCTGCCGAATAATAAAATGCGCAGCATAAAACCCGTAGTGGCAGCGTGGCCCTCGTCCGTCAGGAAGAGTCGCCGAGAGGAAGTCGTCATCTCAAGACTAAGGATAGGGCACTGCCCTTGGACTCACTCCTTTCTCTTTACCGAGGAGAAAATACCACCGCGTTGTGATGACTGCGACTCTCCCCTCAGCATACGACATATCTTGACGGAGTGCGACAGGTACCGGAGCGCTCGTAACCGGCTAGGTGTTGTGGGCGACCTAGGAACAATCGTAGGTGATGATCCAAATGTCCTCAGCCGTGTTATTTTATTTCTTAAAAACACTGGCCTTATAAATAAAATATAAAAACCATACTTGTTAATAAAAGTAATTTATGCGAAGCATAACGGCTGCTTTTTTATGGCCAAATAACTAATGTGTAGAGGTGCGAAATAACCCTGTCGTCGATGCACCCTACAAAACAACTACTACTACTAAGACTTTGAGTGGTGCAAAATGACCTCAGCCGTCGACGCACCCCAAATAAAACTACTACTACTACTAAATGAATACATGACTGTTAAAAAACACTAAGAAAAAAACAAGTCATAAATAAAAAAATTAAATTTCACTTGCAATAAACATAATAACACTCAACGGGGGCGGCACGAAAGTTCAGTCTTTCTTGATTGCTCTGTCAGAGTTGATTCGATGGTAGGGAATAAGGGGGGAGGGGGACTCGGGGGGATTCGTCGGAGGAAGTAACACCTCCGGTCTTACTTTATTGTCGACACGTTAGTGCTGCAGGCTCAGGGCTTCGTGGCTGAGAAGACTTGCATTTGGTAGGCCGATATCTTGGCCTGCCTCCTTCGGCGATCCTTGGCAGCCCAGGTTTTAGGCTCGTGTATGAGCGGAAGACCCGGCCGCTTATCACCCCTCAGCTGGGCGACTGTCTGCTTGGACCCGTCCTTCGATCTGGCTCGGGGTTCCTCCCGACGCCTTCTGGGGTCAACTGCTTGTGTCACCTCCAGGGTTCAAGCTCGCTTCAGCCACCGCCAAGTTCTCGCTTGCTTCTCTTGCTTTTTGCCACCGTCCAGTCGTGGGGAGGGGGGGGGGGGGGGAGAACACGTGGTTTTCTCACGGCGCCACCTATTTTACATTAGTATTTTGGCACTTCAGTGCCACCTATATCACTTGTACGTCATCTTCGCGCGGTTGGCGCGCACCTTTGAAATACATAACACTTCGACACTTAAAGTCAATGAAAACAAATAATGAACACACTTCAAAAAAAAAAAAAGAAAATACGAAAGAGGAAACTCCGTCCTCTTTCAAATGGAAATAAACCTTCACTTAAATAAATAAGAAAGCAACAACGCTAGCAAGCGCTGCCGCCACAATATGTAGGAACTCTTCCTCATAGGTGTCGTCGCTGTATGTATTGGCGAGTGAATGCCCAAAAACCTCGCTAATAGCCGACGGAGATGTCAGTACAATGCCACCGATATTGAGGAATGAGACGCTGAGCTGATTGTGGTTTCCCGAAATTCGTCTAACCTTGTTCCATACCTGTGCAAGGGGTGTTTTACAATTAACATCAGATACATGTTTAATCTAGGAGGCCCCTTTTGCCTCCTTCACCACCTTTCGAGCTTTTGCTCTGAGGCGCCTGAAGGAGGACAGCTTTGTCTCAATGGAGAACTTGTTAAAAATTCGTAATGCCTTCCTGCGTTTACGAATCGCTTCAGGACAATCATCGTTCGACCAGGGAACTGCAGGCCTAGTTATGCAATGCAGTGATTTAAGCATACTGCCATTTGCGGAATCTATGATATTGCGGGTTAGCATTTCAGTCCCATTACGGTTCGCGTCATCTTTAAAATTGATTTTTCCCCTAAAGCGGTCCCATCAGCATTCCGGACAGCCCAGTTCCCCGGCCGTATAAAATCAGGGTTAAAATTATTTTCTCTGCGTAGAAAAAGGGGAAAATGATCACTGCCACAGAGATCATATTGAACGGACAGATGAATCTTGTTCATTAACGTGCTCGATGCAATACAAAGATCAATACTAGAATACTGATCGTTAAAAGAGTTAAAACGGGTGTGTTCTCCTTTATTCAATAAAAACATGTTAAAATTAGTAATAAAATTAGATAAAATAGGACCCCTACGGTTACGCTGTGGACGCAAACTACCCCAGAGGGTATCATGGGCGTTAAAATCGCCAGATAAAATAAAAGTCGCCAGGTAAAATAAAAGGTCTGGGCAACTGACGAACAAGGTGTTCTAAATTGGATCGAGTGACCGGAGCCACCTGTGGCAAGTAGACGTTACATAACGTCACTGCCTCCGGGGCACGCACCGTCACTGCGACCGCCTGGAAAGGAGTCTTCAGTTGCATTCGGGAGGTGTAAAGGGCCTCCCGAGTAGCAACCGCTACTCCACCGTGGGCACGTTGGCCACTGGTGTCGTCCCATCTAAAAACGTTAAAACCATTTAAAGTACCCTTGTCCGTACTTTTAAAATGGGTCTCTTGTAGACATATACAAGAAGGTTAACCCCTCGCGTATTAAAATGCCCAGCTCCTCCTTATGACGATAAAAACCGTTACAGATCCACTGTAATATAATAGACATTAAAATTTAAAGCTGAATAAAATACAATAAATAAATAAATCTAAAGGGCATGAGTCGGACTTTGAACACAAGTGGTCGGCGTCTAATGCGATTCTTCTTGCCTTTTTGCCTAGCGACGAGGATTTCCGTCTCCGAGAGACTTTCGTCCTCCTCCATTTGTTCCAGCTCGGGGCGTTTTGAGCTGGAAGGTCCTGGAGATGGTGTCTTTTCACGCGTTTTGCGTGTTACCCAGGTTTCTGGTTTTTGTGGGGACTTTTTGAAGGAACCCAGGTTGGTAATAGTAGTTTTTTCTGCTGGTTTTATAGCCTTAGCCAGCTTGGCCGATTCTTTCTCTGTTTACTTTGAGTTAACTGCTTCTATTTGGGCTCCAATGGTACTTTTCTGAACATGTGGTGCCACAACAGTGGCAAAGGACATGGAAAAAGTGGGTGCGACCATGTCCTGTACTTTTTCCTGGCCTCGAAATACGTTGATTTGTCCAGTGTTTTGAATTCCATTATCCTGCGCTCTTCCACTAGTTTGGGACATTTTCTATAGTACACAGGATGATCGCCCTCGCAGTTTTCACAGTGAGGTTCTTTTGAGTACTCCGCACCCTCATGCTCTTCCAAGCCGCAGCGCGGGCAGGTGGCCTTGCCCTCACACCGCGTGGTGATGTGGTCGAAGCGCTGGCACTGGAAGCAGCGCATGGGAGCCGGTATGAATGCCCGAACAGGTACCGATTCATAACCGATAAAAACCTTGTCGGGGAGTCGATCGAGCGCAAAAGTGAGGACCACGGACGATGTATTTCTCACTTCTCAGAATCTGTCACACCTTGAGACGCCATCTCACCTTTGATCCCGTCGACTTCTACGTACATCAGATCGTAGTGAGAGATTACACACCGACAGGTGTTCAGGGTGCGGTGCACTTGAACTGTTACTGATATATCGTACAGTTTTTCCATTTTAAACAACTTCTCTGCTTGAATATTATTGCTGCATTCGATGAGCAGTGTGCTGTTGCGGAGCTTCCTAGCAGAATTGAGATCACCACGGACGAGAGAAGACAGGACCCGGTGAATGAAGAAAGGAGAAACCTTTTCAAGTGTTTCTCTTTCCTTTTGGCACCTCATCACTAGGTAGCATTTACTACCACTGACCTCTAATTCTTCCCCCCCCCTTATCTTTTGGGAGGTGCAAGATTAGTTTCCGCCATACCATAAAGAAATTCATCCCCCGAGCTCCCCACCCACCATGGAGCCACACATTCGGGACGCCGCACCGCAAACCGGTGCGTACAGACCGCCCTGCACAGACCCCCACCTCCCTGGCACTCGCCGCCGTTAAGCTTACGCCACGGAAGCCGGTTGACCGGGAGTGGCTAGCTCCCGGCCGCCAGTTTACAGAATCCGGGGCCAAAGAGGGGTATTGGCCCGTAGTCCATACCGGGCATCCGACACCCAGCTGGGAACCACGGACCTTACCCTCCAGGATCCCCTTCTCCTCCTTACGGGTCTCCGCACACGGCAAACATACGGGTGGATCGCAGGCCAGGTGGTTTGGCCGCACACAGACAGTGGACCCACAAAACTGTCCGGGCTCAACCCTTGCTGGCATGGGGTTTGTTTTCGGGATTATCTCCCCGCCCTTTTAGTCGCCTCCTACGACAGCAGAGATACTGCGGGAGTATTCTCAATCCCCCTACCCGCAGGGGGGGTTTAGCATTAAGTGTCTTCAAACGGACACAGGCAAACGTGCGGGTGGATCGCAAGCCTGGTGGTGTGGCCGCACACAGACAGTTGACCCACAATGCCCGGGTGTATGTCCCCAATTCCCTGCCCATGAGACTCTTGCACAAAACTCAAAAGCGACCAATTTCCAGATGACCAATTCACGGACGATGAGTAACAACTGACGTTACAATATTCATTCACTGAGTTTCCTCACTCCCATTAAGTCTGTGGGTACAGCTGATAGAGTGGTAATCGTCATGAAAACAAAAACACATAAGAATGGCGCACCAATAGGATATAATAAGACATTGCTTGCCACACGCACAAATAGACTTCTGCACTTCTTCGTGAAAACAGACCTAATGAACATTTTGAAAGAAATTACAATTTTCAGCCAATTTTGAAGCATACCATGCATATTGTAATATACTCGTATATTTAAGTGAGGGTAGCTGATTATGTACAAGAGGATGTGTACGGATTGCATCTTTGGAGCTGATTTCACGATTCTCGTGAAGGAGTTAAGTGCAGTTTTGGAACCTGGTGATGAAGAGCTTAATTTGACGATAAAAATATACAGCGCAGGACTGGCAAATGGGGGTGCACTTTGGGGGTATTCCTTTCAACTGACATGTGGGGAGATCATCGTCGTCAGTAAATATTTCGTCGTACATTGCATCATTCGTTTGACCACCCCATGAGTCTAGTAGAAGCAGGAAACGATTTGTGGAGACATTTTTTTAAGTATACATAGAAATTGCTGAAAGTATTGAATACATTATCAATTATTATAGGAAAACTTTAGCTTGTTCTACCAAACCACTTCGGATTCGCGGTGCAATAGTCGTTCTGTACATGATAAAAAATCGGCATTCAAAACGGTCGACATTTCTCGTGGTCTCCCCTTGTAAGTCCGATACCGTCTACGAGCTACTGAGAAAAATCATCCGTTGACCAATGTTTAATCGCTTTTAAATATCGTGAATCTCGTTTAAAACCTTCAGAACATTTCAGATGAACTTTCACTCTCACCGATCCTCCTGGCCTTCGATTTTTCCGGTGAGCGCACCCGTATTTTCTCTAAGTCCGATACCGACTACGAGGTACTGAAAAATCATCCGTGGGCCAAGGTTCAATCGCTCTTAAAGATCGTGAATCACCTTTAAAACCACATTTCAAATGTACATTCACCCTCACCGATCATACTGGCCTTCGATTTTTCCGGCGAGCGCACCCGTATATTCTCTAAATCCGATACCGTCTACGAGGGACTGAGAAATATCATCCGAAGGTCCTGGGGAAAGAGCCTTTTTTGCTGGGCAATTCTACTGGGAATATTTCTCTTTTCTTCATTAATCGCGGGTTACTCAGCTTCCCAGCTAACAGAACTCTTCCTCCTCCTCGATTTTTTGTTTTCCTAGTTTAACGTTGGTCCTGGCTTCCTTTCTTCTACTGTATACCAATACGTCTATTAATAAAAACTCATAGTCACTTCCACAGAATTTTATTTTACAAACGACCGGTTTCGGCAGTTACGCCTTCTTCAGGTAACAATGTTCATATCAATCTCAGTATATATAGTCATGGTGGAGGGAGGGGGAAAGGTGGGGAGAGGGGGTAGGTAAGGTGACGAGCAGCAACGGAGACTGGTTAGGGAAAGTGACGTCGTTGACGAGGCAGTTTGAGTTTCTCGCCAGGCCGATCGCCCGCTGCTCACAGGCGTCCAATTTTCGTCCTTTTTCTTAGTATTGAATGAACTCCGGGTGGAATAAAATTACGTCCAGTTTGGCCAATATAAAATCCTTCACAGTTCTTACATGCAAGTTTGTATACTCCACTTCTTAAAATAAGTTCAATAAAATCCTTAGAATTATTTAACAAACGGCCCAAGGTATGAGTATTGTAAAAACATGGGTTGAGTGTGTACTGTAATGGTTCAACGGCCCGATCGGATGAAACTTTTGGGCCGAAAGAAACATGTACAAAGAAAATAAAAAAATCTTCGCGAACCTTTCCCGCGCTAAATCCGCGAAGCCAAACTGCGTCACCTGGTACGAGAGAAATAAGATATACGCCTCTTCGAGAGAGGGCAAGCGGGTGGGGGGTTCCCGACCTTGTGCAATTCTTCACGCGCTCCCTGGCTTTACCGCCGGGGCGAAACGTATGGAGGGTAGGGATGGGGGTGATAAGGAGCCTCGCCTCCCGACCCGCGGAAAAAGACGACGCACACACACTTTCCCATTCATATAACACACATTATTATTGCAAAACGAAAAATTAATACATTAGACAAAGGATAATATACTCTTTTTCTAAATCTAATCAGGGATGAATGAATGATATGATTTTATGAACAGGGATGATGACAGGAAAAGTGAAAATAATTTTACCAAACAGAAAAATGACACCGTCATAGGCGGTGAGCAACGACACAGATTTTATCAATTTCTGCTTTCTGGAGGGAGGTAATTCTGAGTCCTTCCCTCTTTCTGTGAGCACTCGTTACACTTCAATAAAGTTTAGTACACCGCTTCAAAGGAGTTCATGGGGAAGCCAGTGCAGCAGCTGAACACAGTGGGGGGGGGGGTTTATTTTTGAAAGCTGGTCGGGCGTCGACAACCTTACTTGGCCTCACGGCGACAACCACGTCCTGGATATCTCCCTGCTTTTGCTTCTCCGACCGCAGGCTCCTCCGTATTAAAACTGGAGCGGCGTCTGGCACTAGATGCAAGGTAGGCTCCTTCAGGATATTTTGTCTCTGGTCGTCCGCGAACAATCTCGCCAACCTGTCCGGCTCGGCGACGGCGTAAGCTTCGCCCGTTGATCGCTTTCTTTGAATTCTCTCACAACTCGTCCGCCCTGGCGACGGGCATAACTTCGCCCGTGGCTCACTTTCTGGGAATCTCGTCGTTAGGCGTTGCTGCTGCCGGCTTTATATACCCCTGGGATGACGATGGGGGGGGGGGGGTTCTCGATGTGGGTGGGGGTGGGGTTCTCGATGTGGGGGGGTTGCACTGTGGGTCATAAGCCACAGTGGCCACAGGCCCATATCACCTCACTTGCTCGTTTAGTGACTCATTCACTCCCGCTCGCACTCAGTCTCACCTTCCTCCACGGGTCGAGCCTAGAGGGGGTGGGGTGAGGGTATGAGGGGGGGGGGGGGGGAGGTATGCGGTCGGGCCAGGGAGCATTGTGTAATGGTCGAACCATTACAGTACCGAGGGATAGTCTTTAATGCCCCATATGATAAGGGACCTATGATAGGTATTTTAAACCATTTAGTTTTATTTTTAGTTTCAGCGGGTGACAGGGAGCTGAAATGTAATGAAGCTGGGTATTTCAACTTTTTATTAAGATTCTAGTAATTAAATGATCTTCATACCCATTATTGTGGGCAATTTGTCGAATGATATTAAGTTCTATGTTAAAATTTGAAGTTGATAGTGGGACATGTAGGAGGCGGTGGATCATTGAATGAAATGCGACATGCTTATGGGAGTGGGGATGGCACGACGTCTAGACGTCGTGCCACCCTCACTAGCCCTACGTGCCAATTAGACATAGACGTATTCCACTTCTTCTTCTTCTTCGTAGTCCGACGTAGGCATATAAACATTTACCACAATGGTATCTATAGGTTTGGTCTATCTTCAACGTTATAATCCTCTCACTATACTGTAGGAAGCTCTTAACACGCAATCCTGCACTCTTCCTGAGCATTATGCCTACTCCAGCGTTACCATTTTGAGATCCGTTGTGAATAATTCTAACACGTCTACTCCAAAAGTCTCCTTCATCGGGCCATCTAAATTTCACTGATTCCAGTATGTTGAGATCCATTCTCAGCATTTGCACATTCCGGTTCTCCAATCGCACTTTTAACGTTCCTACCCAAAAATGTCTATTACACATGACTGATGTACTCTCTCGGGTAATCCCCGTCCCCCGGTAGAAACAAATATATTAACAGGAAAAGAAACAAAAGAACTTGTATGCGCAAAACCTGCATAAAATTTAAAAAATGCAGTGTATGTGACATAGAAAATTAGGCAGTACACCAATTACAGGAAATAGAGAAGATCCTTTAAAGCACCTAAAACAGTGGTAAGCTGTAAGTGCAACTCCAGTAAAGAGGAAACTAAAAGTTAAAAAAAAAATCCTCA
This sequence comes from Platycnemis pennipes, assembly GCA_933228895.1. Classification (NCBI taxonomy): domain Eukaryota; kingdom Metazoa; phylum Arthropoda; class Insecta; order Odonata; family Platycnemididae; genus Platycnemis; species Platycnemis pennipes. The sequence goes on along the minus strand of OW121851.1, from coordinate 130,448,934 downwards.
ACCATCCTAACTAATGGAAGAAAATTACAAGTGTCACCACAATCCCCAACAAAATGACACCTTTTAGCAGTGGGTTTGCCAACGATTAAATCATAAAGCTGTAGAATACAAAAAGAAACAAACTATTTAAGAACAGGAAAAACAAAGTGTCACGCATGGGTTGTAGTTGTGTTCTTCTGAAATGCATGTATCCACCGATTGAGTGTTTAATGCAATACATAACTAACTAGTAAATTTCTATATGTAAGGTGCCACAACATCCAGGTGTGTGTGGCACGCCCCGACTCGACTTTCGAATTCTGACTGACCGTTGGTCCCAGGCGTCATCCGTGCCTATATACCAACCACCGACCGAGCTACGAATAGCCGGCCGATGTGGCATAGGGAGGCAGGATGGTCCGGGACGGACGGTCGGCCGGATTCTCGTCGGTCGGAACGTACCGCCACGAAATTGATCGTGACCGATCCTTTATTAATTCCAGGTATAAATACATCAAATCATTATTATGAAATAATAACCCTCTGCCTTTTTCCAGTGCTGCTACAACAGCCATGTTATCAGAAAACACATTAACATGAGTAAATTTATGACAAACAGAGTAGATATGGGTTGCAGCCATTAGGGCTGCATATGCTTCTCCATCATATATAGGCTTCTCTTCTGGAAAAGGCCATATCTCAAGAATATTAAATGAATCACAAATCCAGGCAGCCTGAAATGGGGTAGCGTCCGAAAATCCATCAATCAGTTTACTCGCTTGAACAAAACATGCATAGAACAAGAAGGTGAGAAAGTCCAAAATATTGAGGAAAATATTTCCCATGCTTGAAGATTAAGATCACAAAATTGACTGCACATCTCTGTGAGTATGCACCACGCAGCAACTTCACTCAAGCAGTAACTGGGTGCCGATGAAGTTTTAAAAAATGTGTTCGTTTTTCGATGGTGTCATTCTATATACAGTCATTTTTAGCCTGAAATGAATTTCGTCTGTCAAAAAAATTAAGTAAATTTCCATAGTAACCTCCCCACAAGCACAAGTGAAATGTAACTCATTCCTAATGCTACTTTAAGGTTAATTTTTGCCATCTGTGTACATAATTTTCGTAACACCCTTGCTAGTTAATAGAAACTGTGATGATCACTAACTATAAACAATTCCTACAGTTATAGACTAATCCATTACCTGATACCACGAAGAGTCTCGAGAAGTGGTTATATTCTTTGAGAAGGCAAATTCACTTATTCTGAAACGTGATAGGCACTGTCTGTAAAGTTCAATTAAATTTTAGAGAGATGACGCAAGTGTCTATACTAAATAAAAGAAAGAAGGAAATTAAAACTCAAGTGAAGTGCGTAGCAATAATTTGCCTTCGCCACAGGTTACCACTGGCATCATCTTCCACAGCCTCAGGGTCGTGAACTTCTTCAGCATCCCCTCCTTCTTCAAAATTGTCACCGGCTTCGATAGCACAATTGTGCAAAATCGCTGTAGCACATATCATTCGCAAAGATGTACTTATCCTTGTTCGGAGACCAATCACTAGGCAGGGAAATCTTTTCTTCCAAACACCGAACGTCATTTTTACAGCATTTCAGGCTCTGCAATGGGCTGAATTGTATCTAATTTCAGCGGAAGTTCTTGAATTTCTGACAGTAGTCAACAAATACTTTTTGCAGGAATATCCTCCATCACCCATTAGGTTACCATTCACTCTCCCAGATTCCATGATATCCTTGATGTTTGAACTTCTAAATATCCTGCTATCATGTGTAGAACCTGGCCATATAGCAACAATATTGCGTATTTTTAGCCTTTGGTCGCATACGACTTGCACGTTGATAGAATAATATCCCATTCTATTGAGATAGGTCTGGGCATTTACCCTGTTTGGGCATGATATTTTAATATGCGTGCAGTCTATAGCACCAACTGTGCCAGAAAGGTTGTCCTACTAAAACAATATAATAAATCGGTTAGATCAGTTAGCTCAGCTGCATACCTTGTCCAAAACGCACCAGCAAAAACGTGTAGATGTTTTTCCCATCATTTAAAAATTAATATTGGGAAATTTTACCTTTTTATCGATAATTTGCCTTAACGTTACTTCACATTTGAGATCTAATGCATACCCACCTTGATAACAATGAAACACCAGCTACCACTTTATGCAATTCTGCGGCTACTACGGGGAATTTGATAACGTTTGGCTTCAATGAGCACAAAGCTTCGCTTACATTCCTTACGCAACGACATACTACCTACCTCGTGAATGCCTATGTGATCACCTATAACCTAAAAAAAACTGCCAGTTTCGAAAAACCTTAATGCTATTAATAATTGAATAACTAGTAGCACTTGGAAGCCCCTGCGATCCGTTGACAGTCTAATGTAATTTTGCATGTCTCCCAATAGCTGATGTGTTGTATCTTTATTAAATCGATATCTTCGTTTAAACTCTGAATCATTGTATAATACAAAGGGATCACTACGATCTCTTATAGTTCTGCTTCTCCTTAAATGTGATACCTCAGCATTCTCAATATCTTGAATTTCCTCCACTTCGCGTGCGTCAACAAGCTGCCGGCGGCCATGTTGTTGTCTCTCGCGAACGCAGACCGCGGCTTAAACGTACCCTGCATCAGATTCGGAAATTAGCGGCTTTTGAACCGCGGTTTAGACCATTTTCCCTAACCACCGTCTAAACCGCGGTTTAAACCTCGTGCTTGCAATCTACTCATTCACTCCACCATGTACATCCTCAAGGAGAGAAGCGTAAGAATCAAGTTCGCTTGGCTTCCAAGTCATTGCGGCATAATAGGCAATGAGGCAGCGGACACCGCCGTCAAGCATGCATTGGATAAACCGAGGATTGATATTGACTTCATCCTTTCGATAGACCTGAGAGACTCATTAACAAAGACTTGCTTAGATGAATGGGAAACCTCATGGCATTCTATTCAGAACAATAAACTGCGTAACATTAAGAGTAGTACTAGGGCGTGGATGTCATCCATTTGAAGCTCTAAAAGAGAGGAGGTAGTCATCACCAGGATGCGTATTGGACATACCGCGCTCACCCACTCATTCCTCTTTACCACTGATAAAGAGCCACCCTGGTGTGATAATTGCCAGTCACCCTTATCCATTAAACACCTGCTATCAGAATGCCGAGTATATTCCGACCTGCGGAGAAAACATCACAGGACAAATGTGCGATAAAAATGTAATGACTCATCTAAAAGAGACAAGCTTTTACTGTTTTTAAAAAGAGTCTGCTTTTTACCAACCTTTAATTACTTATCCAACAAATTGAAAAAAAAATTTTTTAGTCTTTCTAATCCTTTGTAATCTCTAATCCTAAATAATAATTTATGTCTGTAAATCTTTAATTCTGTTTTTATGCAGTGTATTGGAAGGTGAAAAATGACCGTAGCCGTGGATGCACCTCAAAAAATATATATACTACTACTATTTTCTTACAATCCCCAGTATTCCATTCAGAATGTTTTGCCACTCATGGTCACTTAATTTATCGTTCCTCCATTTATTTATTATTTATGTGAGTGTTGAGAAGAATGGAGAGAGAGTAAGCTGGCTGGAGAAGATGACAAACGGAGAAGGTTAAATGGCAAATTCAATGTTCAAACCACTTCAGACTATCAAGCCTCGAGTGTTCCTGAGCCCAGAGAAAAGTATATAAACCTGGCAATCCTATGGACCCGACTCTCATCACCTTGAAGATGACGGCAGTGTCAGCCGTCGAAACGTCGGTAGTCGCCGAATCCCTGACCCGGTGGAGAACTCGTGAAGGCTTCATCAGCATTATTCGTCGGGAACATATGAGATTATTCCTCATACCCCTTGTCGTCATTATCTTCCTTGTATTATTTAAGCCTAGTCTTTTGATAACCGGTTTCAATATCCACATTAGAGTTATTTGTAATTAATCAAACTTCATACCATAGTCTCTAATAAATAGTATAATCGAGGAGTGGCAGGGGTATGAAAGTTGGTAGAGGTAACGGGCATTGAAGGGCTCAATCTTGCAACCGTTCGGTACGGAGTTTACTCTTAATAACCTGTACAAAATTCCAGCTAAATGAATTTCCTAATATCCGATATTCCTACGGGAAAACAAAAGCTACTCAAAGGATAAAAGTTTCCCTCTTTTTTTTTTAAATGAGTGAAATTAATTCACCACAGGTTTTATTACCAAGAGAGCGCCGCCCTCTTCTATCGAAACCTTCCTTTGGGGTGAGCTCAGAGATCAGAAACGCGATTAAGTTCATAAATTTGAGATTAAAGATCAAGGAATCTCGAGTAAGCTTCGGAGCTCTGTCTGCGGTGCACCAGGTGACCCCGGGCTCACTCGTCAGCAGTTCCCGACGACTGCAGTGAATGCCAGCATGCAATCTTCTCATTTGATTCGGAGATCATTACTCTCAAGTATCCAGTCACGGCGGGACTGGCGTGGTCTATGGGCCAATCCAGAATAGGCTGCGATGTAGTGGGCCAATTTATGAAGGCCTCGTTCCGCACTCTTGGGAAAATATATAATGTAAGCGTCACGGGTGAGTCAATGATAGCATATAACGGCTTAAATCAAAGGCACTCGGATTCACAAGGCAGTCGTCTGTGGGGACGTTAGGGTGGCTCGCTTATTGCTCCATTTCTTCGATTCGAAAAATATGTTACTACTAGTACTCCTCCCCGTTGCGAGGATTGTGACTTCTCCCTTAGGCCGCGTGCACAAAGCCCGCTACCAAGAGCGACCATGAGCATTGCGACTACAAGCGACCGAATCAAACAATATGTCTGTGCATTAGATAGCCAATAGAGCAATGTGTCTGTGCCTATTGTCGCCGTCAAAATGGTATAGACCTGGACTTTGACGCATTCCTCAGTAACATTGGGCGCGTTTGGTATTACGTATTATAAATGGTTGTAAAGATAATTTATTTGTCTTCAAAATAAAACATCGTTTGGGCTGATATCATCTCCCGTCTTGATGTGACTTGTCATAAATCAGAACAAAACACGGTAAAAACACCCGATTGAGACTTGGTCACGTTTACAACATTGTGGAACAGCGACAAAGCATCAAAAGAGAGCAAAACTTTTATCCTAAATAAAATATATAGTCCTAAAGCAGCTACGCATTTTCAAGACTCTTCCGTTTTTAATTGAGTTTTTATACGCGTTTGAATTAAAAATCGATTAGAGTCTACAAATGTTTCTTGAGAGACTTAAAATTTAAACGAGCTCTACTTACAAATTACTTGTTAGTAAAATTTACAAATTACTTGTTAGTAAAATTTGAAAAAAAATAAGCGAAAGCGATTTTTCATAAACTTAATTGGACTGAGATATAAAGGGGTCTTATTTATGACGTCACGGCGGCAGCAGGTCTCGTGAGAATGGAATGAGGTTCAGTGAAGATAAAACCAAGTGTATGCATTTTCATAGGTTAAGGGGCATTTTTCAACAGCCAAATTTAAGGCTAGGCGACCACTCTTTGTCATTTGTGGAATCTACTTGCTTCCTAGGATTACATCTGGACAGAAAGCTGAACTGGCGAGAACACATAGAGCGAACAAAAATAGCGTGTTGTAAGATCCTAAACATGTTTAAGTTTTTAAGCAATTCATCCTGGGGTGCCGACCGGAAAACACTACTCCTCCTCTACAGAGCACTAGTGTGGCCCTAACTGGACTACGGATGCTTCATTTACTTCTCTGCAATAAAGAGCTATTTAAAGCCTCTTTCCTCTGTTCATAACCTTGGTTTGAGACTATCAACTGGGGCATTCAGAACCAGCCCAATTCCCAGCATCTACTGTGATTCCGGGGAACCCCCCCTGGAAGCGCGCATGAAGATTTTCGCTTGTAACTATATAAGTAAGATTTTATCTATGCGACGCCACCCATGCTATGAAATTATTTTTAACCCTAAGTTTTTAGATATTTTTAACCGACGACCAAGAGCGACTCAGCCACTTGGCATACGTTTTAAAATTTTAATTGATGACTTAGGTTTCGATATACCTACGGTATACCCGGCAGACCATTTTAATCGACCTCCGTGTGAGGCCCCTCAGATCTTCTGTGATTCAAACTATAGTGGTTCGAAAGATACTGAAGGACCCCTAGTGTTGAAACATGCAGCACTAGAGGCGTTACACAATTTCAAGGAATCTGCCAAAATATATACTGATGGCTCTAGAACAGCCTCCGCATGTGAGTGTGCCTATGTATCATCAGAGGCAGGGTCAGCGACCTATAAGTTGCACCCCATGTGTAGCGTTTACACAGCGGAGTTATTTGCTATAAAATCCGCTCTTGCTGCGATCAAGGGTAGGAACAAATCATTTTTAATCTGTTCCAATTCTAAGACTGCGCTTCAGGCTATTCGTACTGGTTCCCCAGCACATCCGATTGTTAAAGAAATATCTTCCTTAATAATGTCACTTACTGTTAAGGGTGTAGATATAAAATGTCTATGGGTCCCAGGTCACGCAGGGTTTCCTGGGAACGAAGCAGCCGACGCATCTGCAAAAGCGGCCCTTAATAAAGACAAGATTGATGTAGAAATAGTCCCTGTAGATGACCTGAAACTATATTTACGAGCATCTATCATAAAAAATTGGGTTCTGTCATGGCGTAACATAGCTTCCAATAAACTACGCCAAGTTAAAAGTGACGTGAGAGTTTGGAAATCATCAATGCGGGATAGCAGACGAGAGGAAGCTGTATTAACGAGGCTGAGAATTGGCCATACGGTCCTAATTCACTCATAAGTTTTCTCTCCTGAGAAGGAGCCGCCAACCTGCACCGACTGCAACCTCATACTCACTGTAGCTCATCTCTTAACACCTGCATTGCATATCAAGCGCTCCGTGACAAATCCCCCCTGCGGGTAGGGGGATTGAGAATACTCCCGCAATATCCCTGCTTGTCGTAAGAGGCGACTAAAAGGGCGGGGAGACAACCCGAAAAACAAACCACTGAGTCAGCAAGGGTTGAGTCCGGACAGTCTTGTGGGTCAAATGTCTGTGTGCTGCCATACCAGCTGGCCTGCGATCCACCCGCATGTTTGCCGTGTGCGGTGACCCGTAAGGGGGAGAAGGGGATCCTGGTGGGTGAGTTCTTCCGGCACCCGGCTGGGTGCCGGAAGCCCGGTATGGGCCGGAGTTCAATACCCCGCTTTGGCCTCGGATTCCCTGTAAACGGGCGGTCATGATCTAGCCAATCCTGATCAATCGGCTTTCCGATACGTTCGGTGGCGAGTGCTGGAGAGACGGGGGTCTGCGTGGGGCGGCCAAAGGTGTATGGGTTTGGAGGACTCATGCGCTGGAGGTTCTAACCTGAAACAGCCCCCCACATCGATAGTGCTATATTCCTCGGGTAGCCCTGGCGACCACGCTGGTTTGCAGCGTGGCGCCCCAAATGTGTGGCTCCATGGCGGGTGGGGAGCTTGAGGGACGAACTTATAAGTGGCATGGCAGACTTAAATCTTCCTCCACCCAAAAGACCTCGCCCAGATATGGGCGGGGGAGCAAATAGTTTTCGCGCATCTCAGCGCTATCTAATACTGAAATGCAAGGAAGAAAGCGAGACTCTTAAAAAAGTTTCTCCCTTCCTTATAAGAAGGGTCCTGTCGAGCTTTGTCTCAGGAGAGCTTAAATCTGCGAAGAAACTTAGAGATGGAACGCTCCTAATTGAAACAGCCACTGAAGTGCAGAGTGTGGATCTACTACGAATGGAGATGCTTCAAAACATACCTGTTATAGTGGAGAAACACGGATCCTTGAATACATCTAAGGGGGTCATTTCACGCTTTGATCTTCTGTATGTTGAGGAAGATGAAATAAAAAGAGAAATGGAGCATCAGGGAGTGATCGACTGTCGACGCTTGAAAACTAAACGAAATGGGACGCTAAGAGATACAACGTCTGTAGTTCTGACCTTCGCCTGCGATAAACTTCCAGAGAAGGTGTATGTGGGGTATGAATCCGTACCTGTGCGGCCTTTCATACCTCGTCCTATGCGTTTCTTTAATTGCCAACGCTTTGGCCATATCGCAACCAGATGTGAGGGCGAGGCCACCTGCACCCGCTGTGGCAAAGACAAGCATGAAACCGATGAATGTACATCTGAACCGAGCTGCGTGAACTGCGAAGGTGCACACCCTGCATACTCAAATAAGTGCCCCAAGCAACAAGAGGAAAGAAAAGTGGTAGAGATAAAAACCATTGAAAAGATAACGTACTTAGAAGCACGTAGGAAGTATCGGGCCCTAGTAGCCCCCACCTTTTCTCGGTCTTTTGCCACCGTGGCCTCTGCACCGGTAAGGAAGTGCTCCATACAATCTCAAACACCCAAATTTAATCCGATAAAGGAAAATGACAAAGAAGGAACCCAAAAACGAAAAGCCAATGTGACAGAAATGAAAAAGACGCAGGAACTAAATAAAGATACAAAAATCATTGGTCCTTCGAAGAAGAACCAACCTAATCCTGGGAAGAAAATGCAAGGACTGCAGCGGACCAAATCGTTTTCCCCTGGACCTCCTAACCCTCCCGGCCCCTCGTCTACAACATCCGATGTGGTGGCTATGGAGGAGGACGACAGTTTGTCGGAAACGGAAATCCTCCAAGCTAGGAGTCAAGGGAAGACGAAAAATCGCATTAAAAGATAAGTGCGCACATCTTAATCACCCCAAAATGTTTTCAATCCTACAGTGGAATTGCTGTGGATTTTACCGCCGCAAAGAAGAGTTGAAGGTTTTAATGAGAAATTTTAGCCCTCTCTGTATCTGCATACAAGAAACACATTTTAAGCCTTCTGACAAAATCGTTTTAAGAGGCTTTAAGATTTTCCGGTTTGACGATGAGAGCGGAAATATAGCGCAAGGTGGAGTAATTACTGCAGTTCAAGAGGGTTTCTATACCTCCCAGGTCAGACTGCAAACTCCGTTTCAGGCTATTGCTGTGACCGTTCCGTGCCCTGAACTGATTACCTTTTGTAACGTATACCTGCCTGAAGGGGCCCCGGTAAACAAGGAAAATCTGGATGATTTAGTGCGACAACTCCCTAAACCTTTTTTTCTACCCCCCTGCGGGTAGGGGGATTGAGAATACTCCCGCAGTATCTCTGCTTGTCGTAAGAGGCGACTAAAAGGGCGGGGAGATAACCCCGAAAACAAACCCCGTGTCAGCAAGGGTTGAGCCCGAACAGTCTTGTGGGTCAACTGTTTGTGTTCGGCCATGCCACCTGGCCTGCGATCCACCCGCATGTTTGCCGTGTGCGGAGACCCGTAAGGAGGATAAGGGGATCCTGGAGGGTGAGGTCCGTGGTTCCCAGCCGGGTGTCGGATGCCCGGTATGGACCACGGGCCAATACCCCTCTTCGGCCCCGGATTCGCTGCAAACGGGCGGCCGGGAGCTAGCCACTCCCGGTCAATCGGCTTTCGTGGCGTTTAGCTTAACGGTGGCGACTGCCAGGGAGGTGGGGGTCTGCGTAGGGCGGTCGGAGATGTACGGGTTTGGTGGGCCCGTGCATCGAAGACCCAACCCGAAACAGACAACCATTTCTAGGGTGCTATATCCCCTCGGGTAGCCCTGGCGACCGCACCGGTTTGCGGTGCGGCGTCCCGAATGTGTGGCTCCATGGTGGGTGGGGAGCCCGGGGGATGAATGCAGTTTAGGCATGGCGGATGAATCTCTTCCACCACCTAAAAGATCCCGTCCGGAAACGGGCGGGGGAGATAATGTTTCCGGCGCTAGTCAGCGCTACTTAGTGATGAGGTGTCAGAAGGAAGAGGAGAGCCTGAAGAAGGTGTCTCCCTTCCTCATTCGTAAGGTATTGTCTGGTTCTGTTCCTGGAGAACTTAAATCGGCAAAGAAACTTCGCGATGGCACACTGCTCATCGAAACGGCAACGAGAGCTCAAAGCGAGAAGCTATTGAAATTAGTAAAGCTTGGCGAAATCCCCGTTAAGGTCGAGGTGCACCGCACCTTGAACACTTGTCGGGGAGTGATAAGTCATTATGACCTTTTGTACGTGGAGATCGACGAGATCAAGCGGGAGATGGCCTCTCAGGGGGTCACTGATGCTCGTCGACTCACTACAAAGCGCAACGGAGAAAGGGTAAATACGACCTCAGTTGTACTCACGTTCTCGCGTGACCAGCTCCCCGACAAGGTGTTTGTCGGTTATGAATCGGTCCCAGTGCGGCCATTCATACCGGCACCCATGCGATGCTACCAGTGCCAGCGGTTCGGCCACATGGCCACACGGAGCGAGGGCAAGGCCACCTGCCCCCGTTGCGGCCTGGAGAAGCATGAGGGTGCGGAGTGCACAGGAGACCCACTTTGCGTCAATTGCGAGGGTGCACATCCCGTGTACTCTCGTAATTGTCCAAAGATGGTGGAAGAGCGCAAAATAATAGAGATCAAGACGGTTGAGAAAATCCCGTACTTCGAAGCTCGGAAAAAGTACAGAGCACAAGTTGCTCCTACTTTTTCGAAATCATTCGCTCATGTAGCCTCCCCTCGAATAGCAAAGGTCATCATCTCGACACAGACGGAAGAAATAGTGAACCAAAAAATCAAAGCTTCTGCTCAAAAATCTGCCACGCCGGCTAAGGTCACAGATCCGGCAAAAAAAAATACGGAAACCACCGGACCGGGTTCTCCGAAGAAGAACCCCAACATAACCACCGCCGGGGCCACGCAAACGAAGCGTGGTAACTCTCAATCCCCCGGCCCAACTGGTAAGGTTCGTAAGAGCCAACCAGAGCCAATGGAGGAGTGTCTATCAGACACAGAAATACTCCAATTTGGCAGTAAGGGGAAGAAAAACCGCATTAAGCGATGATCCTCCCAAAGTTTTAACTGTTCGTTTTTATTGTTTTAATCCCTTTATATATATATATATATATATATATATATATATATATATATATATATTGTGACCTCGGTCACGTGGGGGGTGGGGGGATGTGGGGGGTTTCGAGGTGCGCGGGCAAATGCGGGAAAAGTTGGGGGACGTGTGGGTAACCCCGGGCACCTGGACGGGAGGTGGAAAGGGACGGAAAGGAGGGTGGGTGGAGGGGAGAAGGTGTGGGGGGGATCCTCCGATGACTGGAGGGCTGAGAGGAGGTGTGGGGGGATCCTCCGATGACTGGAGCGCTGAGAGAAGGAGAGATTTGACACGAATCTTTGTGGACTTACGTTTAATGAAATCACAAAAAAAAGCAAGAACGAAACACAAGCAATAATACATTAAATCGCCCACTCTCACCGGTGTTGGCGGCAACTGAACCACAGTAATTAACAAAGTTAACAGTCACACAAATGTAAAAGAAAACCAGTGAACGAAAAAAAATGACTTCCCTTCCTAAACTTTTCGACAATCCATCAAAGTCAGATACACTAAAACAATGAAACACCAGAATTGCAACCCTACGAAAAGAACACACACGCAATCACACATCGGGGAAAAATGGAGGGGGAGGAGGAGTCGGAACGAAGGAAAGACGCGAAGCGGCGGCTCTTCGTCACTGGGGGGGGGGGGGGGATAATTTGGGGTCCGGGGACGACACCGATGGGGGACTCTCAGTTGAGATCTTCTTCACTTGGGGGGAACAGTTCGGGGTTTGGGGGTATGGTGATTTTACTTATCAGACCTCTGGTTCTCTGTCACTGCTGAGGGCTAAATCCCTCTGGTGGCTCTTTCTCTGGGGTTGCTACGCCTTCCGCTGTCTCCTTGGCTGAGAGAATTTCCGATGAAGTGCGTGGGGTGACCTTCTCTTGGTCACGGAAAACTCCCGGTCAATCTCCTATTTCCGTCCAACCCGGCTTCTCCTCTGGTCCAACCTCCAGCGCCACTTCAAATCTTCTCTCTCTAGGCCACTCTCTCCTCTCTTGTCGCACACTCTCCGACAGACGTTTGCCCCGAGAAAAACCCAGAGCCTAGGTCAGTAGAGGACTACCGATATGACAGCGTAACGGGCTAACCACCAACCGCTAACCGCCGGGTGGCTTGCGCACCGGCGTTATATACCCTCTGAGGGGTGGTTTTCTGGGGGGGGGGGAATGGGGAGAGTATGGGGAAGGGTCACGCTCCTTCGAGCCGCACCATCGCCGGGGAGGGGGGGGGGTTCTTCTGTACTTGGGGGGGAGAAACTTGGATTCCGGAGGCCGCCGAACTTTGTCCTTGTTCTCGGTGGGGGGGGGGGGGCGGAACGGTGGGGACTCTCTTCTTTCGTCTCGAAACGGTCAAGGACGCACACAGGAGGGGTCCGAAAACGGGGAATTGGGGTTGTGGGGGTGGGCGAATGAATCACACTCTTCGTCCATTCACACGTACATGTTCCACTTGAACAAACATACCCTAAGTCAAACAAAATTAAGCTCTCCTTCCCTCACGCGTATCCATACTACTCCTACTATGTCACCGGCCAAACGGCAACGGTTACAATATATATATATATATATATATAGTGATCTCCTCCAGCTGAAGAAGGGTTCGTGACCCGAAAGCTCCAAAGCGCAGTGGACACCAGGCTCTCCATGGGTCATCTACTGGTAAGTGTCCACTGATTATCCTTTCCTTCACCCCCACCCTCAACACCTTGTTGCTAGCATTTATTAGGACATCTCTTCTCTCTCTTCTACATATTTTATATATATATATATATATATATATTTATTTATACATATATTTATTTATTTTTTTATTATGGCTTTTATTTTGCAGTGGAACTGCAACGGTTTTTATCGGCACAAGGAGGAGCTGGCCATTTTAATACGAGATTTTAACCCTTGTTGCGTTCGTCTTCAAGAAACGCATTTTAAAGACACAGACAAAGGGATTTTAAAACATTTTAACATTTTTAGATATGACGACACCAGCGGCCGAGGAGCCCAGGGTGGAGTGGCAGTTGCTATTCGGGAGGCCCTATACACCTCCTGCATACAGCTGAAAACACCGTTTCAAGCGGTGGCGGTTACGGTGCACGCTCCGGAGGCGATTACGTTATGCAACGTTTATCTGCCGGAGGGTGCACCGCTCACCCGTTTTAATCTAGAATCCCTTGTCCACCAGCTTCCTCAGCCTTTTATTTTACTCGGGGATTTTAACGCTCACGACCGTCTATGGGGAAGCACTGCAGGACAGTGCAATCGCAGGGGACGCATTTTATCAAGTTTTATTTTAGATTTTAACCTAGTTGTATTGAACAATGGGGAGAAGACTCGTTTTAACTCTTTCAATGGGGATTTCTCCGCCATTGATTTATGCATTTTATCGAGCAGTTTAGCAAATAAAATATCTTTGTAAATATAAATGTCTGTACACGAAGATCTTTGTGGGAGCGATCACTTCCCCCGTTTAATTTCTAAGGAGCGGCTTTTTAACTCTGATTTTATTAGACCAGGCAACTGGATTGTCCGGAAAGCCGATTGGCCCTATTTTAAAAGTAATTTTAATTACACGTGCGATAGAAATCGCGATAGCGCTTTTAATGTAAATTTACTGACTAACAGCATCATCAACGTCGCCGACATGAGCGTACCACGGCCTCGGCGCATCATGTTGAAAGCTGCTGTGCCGTGGTGGAATGATGACTGTGCCAAAGCTATTCGGCAACGCAAGGAGGCGTTGCAAATCTTTAATAAATATCCCACTGATAACAATCTGTCCTCTTTTCGGCGTCTGAGAGCTAAAGCCCGTCAGGTCGTGAAGGAGGCAAAGAGGGCCTCTTGGATGAATTTTGTTTCTAGTGTGAATATCGACACACCACACCACTTGCACAGGTGTGGCGTAAGGTGAAGAGCATTTCGGGAAACCATCAGCAGCTCGGCGTCTCCTTCTTAAAAGTCGGAGGAAATGTGGTTACATCTCCAGCAGCCATCGGCGAGATATTCGGCCAGTTAATCGCCAAGACGAGCAGCGATGAAAATCTTGAACCTGCCTTCCGAACGTTTAAGCAACGTCTCGAGAACATTCCTATCGGCTTCAAGGAGACGCGGACACCGGCAGATTACAACCTCCCCTTTTCCTTGTGGGAGTTGAAATCTGCCATCGATGACTCCCACGACACCTCTCCAGGACCAGACGGAGTCCACAATGCTTTTCTCCGCAACCTCCCGGAGACAGCGCTGCAGGAAGTCCTGCATACGTATAATCAACTGTGGGCAGAAGGTAACTTTCCTTCGTCCTGGCGGGAGTCTGTCATTGTCCCCATTCCCAAACATGGGAAAGATAGAGCTGACCCGAATTCTTACCGGCCGATATCTCTCACCAGCTGCCTGTGCAAGTTAATGGAGAGAATGGTGAACCGGCGGCTCGTATGGTGGTTAGAGCGCCGGAACCTTCTCTCCAGCATCCAGTGTGGATTCCGACGGGGCCGTTCCACAATGGACCATTTGGTGAGGATCGACAATTTCATCCAAGAAGGCTTTCTCCTCCGCCAGCATGTGATCGGGGTCTTCTTCGATTTGGAGAAGGCTTACGACCGGGTGTGGCTGCGGAAGGAATTAATGGCTTTGCACGAGTGGGGCTTTAGGGGCAATTTGCCGAGTTTTATTCAAAATTTTTTAATGCATCGAGTTTTTAGAATTAGAATAGGCCAGTTTTTATCCGACCTTTACCATCTTGACAACGGAGTTCCCCAGGGCTCCGTCCTGAGCGTGACACTTTTCGCCATTGCGATAAACGACGTCGTGAAATGTATCAAGACGCCGGTGATAGGAACACTATTTGTGGATGACCTGGCGATATTCTGCAGGTCATCCAAGGTGGTAACTGCATCCAGAATGGTTCAGCTGACATTAAACAAATTGGAGCAGTGGACCCAAAGGAACGGCTTTCGGTTCTCCCATGAGAAGACCAGATGCGTCCATTTCCACAGGAAAATAAGAGTCCAAATGCAACCTACATTATACCTCGGGGGAAGAAATCTCCCTTTTGTTCAGACGGCCCGCTTTCTAGGCATGACGCTCGACTGCAGGCTCAATTGGCGAGAACATATCAATCTTTTAAGGATAAAATGCATTAAAGCGCTAAATATATTAAAGTTTTTAAGCCACACATCTTGGGGAGCACACCGCACAACACTGCTTTTATTATATCGCACATTAGTGCGTTCGAAATTAGACTACGGCTGTTTTGTTTATGCGTCTGCTCGCGAGTCATACCTACGAGCATTGGCCCCAGTGCACAACGCGGGGTTACGACTCTGTACGGGGGCATTTCGGACAAGCCCGGTCATTAGCATCTATTCTGATGCAGGGGAGCCTCCTCTATGCCACCGGAGGAACGCGCTCATGTGCAATTATGTTTCCAAAGTTTTATCCATGACGGCACACCCATGTTTTAACATACTTTTTAAACCACGTTTTTTTAGACATTTTTAACCGAAGGACAAAGGCCACTAGGCCCGTTTGTGTACGTTTTAATGATTTTATTCGTGGGTGTGATTTCAGGGTGCCTAAAGTGTTTCCTGTCTCTTACTCATTACACCCTCCCTGGTTAATACCCACCCCGGTGGTTAAAACGGCCTTGCTTAGCCAAAAAAAAAATCTTTCACCACACTCTTGGAATACCAACGTCAGTGTTTAATGTTCCTAGGGAATCACCCAGATTATGCGCCAGTGTACACTGACGGCTCTAAGTCAGAGTCGGCCTGTGCATGCGCAGCGTTCTCGCCTAGCCAAGGAGCAGTCAAAGCAAAATTAAATCCGCTGTGTAGTGTATACACAGCGGAATTGTTTGCCATAAAGTTGGCTCTTGAAAACTTATGTGACGACGATGGCTCCTTCGTTATATGCACTGATTCCTTGAGCTCCATACAGTCTATTTCCGGCTTTTCGCCCATGCATCCGATCATTCAAGACATACATTCATCCCTACTGTCTCTCTGTAGAAAGGGAGTACGCATTTGGTTCCTGTGGGTCCCGGGGCATGTGGGAATAGCCGGAAATGAAAAGGCAGACGCTTTGGCCAAAGAGGCTCAGAACGAGACAGAGTCTAAATCGACGCTGGTACCTTACGAGGACCTCAAGTCTTCCCTGAGACAGGTAGTTCTTGGGCAGTGGAAGGAGTCTTGGCGCACTGCACGAAATAACAAACTTCGTGACATCAAGCCGGTTACGTCAGTGTGGCCCTCTTCCGTCAGGAACAGCCGCAGAGAGGAAGTCGTCATCACACGTTTGAGGATAGGGCACTGCCCTTTGACCCACTCATTTCTCTTTACTGAAGAGAAAGTACCACCTCAGTGTGACGATTGCGACTGTCCTCTCAGCATTCGGCATATCCTGACGGAGTGTGACAAATACCGTGACTTGCGAAGGACTCTAAACTTGGGGGGAGAGCTAAAATCTGTCCTTGGAGACGACCCTAATGTTTTAAGTCGAGTTATTTTATTTCTGAAAGGGACAGGACTATTCAATAAAATTTAAGCCTCATTGTTTTTTTTAAATCGCGGAATGTATGTATATATAAATTTTTAAATAAGTGACGTAAGCGAATGTGACTAATCTTTATTACTTTTATCACGAAGACAGAGTAGTGGTGCAAAATGACCTAGCCGTCGACGCACCCTACAACAATAAACCTACCTACCTACGAAGATTAAAGGCAGCAGAAAGACAGGTACAAATCACTGTCATTAAACTGAAAAGGTGGTCTAATGATAACGGGTTCCGTTTCTCTCATGAGAAAACGAAATGTGTACATTTTAATAGGCTTCGCGGAATATACCCACAGCCTAAGATAGAACTGGATGGGATAAATCTGCCTTTCAAGGATTCGGCAGTATTTCTTGGCTTGGTTTTTGACAAACGACTAGACTGGCGAATGCATATCCGAACGCTAAAGGAAAAATGCATGAAGGTCTTTAACGTCCTAAGAGTTTTTAGCCACTCTTCTTGGGGAGCCGTTCGCACATCGATGCTAATGTTGTATAGAGCGCTTGTAAGATCTAAAATAGACTACGGGTGCCTTGTTTATTCATCCGCGCGGGAAACATACCTAAAGCCGTTGGCATCGCTACACAATTCAAGATTGCGGTTTGCGACTGGAGCATTCAGAACCAGCCCAGTTTTGAGCCTATACTCAGACTCTGGCGAACCACCTTTACACACCCGCAGGATTATGCTTATGTGTAGCTATGCCGCAAAGCTTTTGTCTTTGCCATCTCACCCTTCTTTTAATATCGTTTTCAAGCCAAGATTTATAGATGTTTTTAACAGAAAGACGAAGGTCACCAGACCATTCGGTGTCCGTTTTAATGATTTTATTGCCTAGCGAAATTTTACTTTAGCCGAGGTTTACGTAGTAGGCTACTCAAGCCGCCCCCCTTGGCTTTTTCCCCGGTCAGATTTTATTCTTGACCTACACATGCACCCCAAAACCGTTACCCTGGCCACAGAATACCAGCATGCATTTAATGCTTTTCTCTACAATCACCCTGAACTAATCCCCGTCTATACGGACGGGTCAAAGTCCAGTAGAGCTTGTGCGTGCGCAGTCGTATCATCCTATCATGGAATAGCAACAGCTAAATTAAATCCATTATCCAGCGTTTATACATCGGAGCTCTTCGCCATTAAAATGGCCCTCTGTGGTATAAAATGCTCGGATAAGAAATTTCTCATCTGCTCGGACTCCCTAAGCGCTCTGCAATCTATCTCCACAATGTACCCGACTCATCCGATTGTCCAGGAAATTCAGTCGGCCATAATATGCCTGAGGGAAAAAGGGGTGTCAATTACCTTCATATAGATCCCTGGACATGTGGGAATAAGAGGTAATGAAAAGGCTGATTCTGCTGCTAAGAAGGCGCTGAAAAATTCTGTACTTGCCTCTAAACTGGTACCACACGAGGATTTGAGATTAACGTTACGTAAGAAGCTCTGGAGTATTGGCGGGAATCTTGGTTTAACGTCCCGAGCAACAAACTCCGTGAAATTAAACATACAACATCTGCATGGCCTTCATCCGTTAGGGGATACCGGAGGGAGGAGGTAGTCGTCACACGTTTGAGAATCGAACATTGCGCTCTGACTCACTCATTCCTCTTCACCGAAGAGAAAATACCACCTCCATGTGATGACTGTGGATCTCTTCTCTCCGTAAGGCATATTTTGACAGCGTGCGAGAAATACCGGAGATTGCGCGACTCTTTAAGGATCAGAGGCGATATACGCCACGTTCTGGGGAATGACCCAGACCGCCTATCCCGCCTAAATATAAGTAATTTCATATCTAAAACAAATAGGCATTTTAAATTTGATTTGACAGTTACTTTTATGTAATGCTTTTTGACAGCACTGCAATTTAACATACCTTTCCCTAATGTAATTTATCACTTTATCACTTGCGCGAGGTGCGAAATGACCAATAGCCGTCGACGCACCCTGTAAACGAAATTCTATCTATCCGTGACAAATTTAGAATTCCCGCGGATCTCAGAAATATATTGGGCGATAACTCTGTAAACATAGACAATCTTTTTATGTTTCTCCGTGAGACCAATCTTTTTTCTAAAATCTGAATAGCTTTTATCAGCACATTTTTAATATTTGCATAAAAATTCCGAAAGCGTGAAAAATATAAGTTTTATAGTAATAATGGCTTATGAAGGTGCGACATGACCAAGGCCGTCGATGCACCTCTAAATCAACTCTACTATTAAAACCTGTAACGGCAGCATGGCCCACGTCCGTCAGGAGTAGTCGCAGAGAGGAAGTCGCCATTGCACGACTATGAATCGGTTATTGCCGTCTGACTCACTCCTACCACTTCACCGAAGAGAGTTTTTATGCTCCATTGGAAATTAATACAGAATTTTTAGTAATGCATGGAATTATGCATGCTTAGAAAAATGTTTTTGTTCATAAATAGAATTTGTAATGAGGAGTGGGTATTAAAGATAATTTGCATAAAACTACTAAATATAATCTTTAAAAAAACTAATAATCTGGTTATTACCATTTACACTCAGTATAATTAAATCTCAATAAAAACAGAGTAATTATTACCTCACCAAACCCCATCTCTGCTGACCAATACCAAGTGAAGATTCCATTCCAATTATACTCCGAACTTTCCTATCAAGTTCTGTCGGCTCTGCTACAGTGTTAGGATTGCCTGTAGATTCCCTTGCTAATCTAGCTTTGGCAGCACGATCTCTAACATGGCAAAGGAGCTTCACCCAACACTGCCATAAGGCAATTGTCAACAAATACTTGATTAAATGCTTTCAACTATCCATAAATTTTCTTATACTGATTTAAGAGAGTTGACAAAAATCAGAAAAAGAAAGTATTGTTATAAATTTGCTTAAAATTATATTCTAATCACATTTTTCCATTGTGGATACTTTAACTTGCCTTTTTCCAGTCTCCTCCTGATTTATCAGGCCCTGGGAGCCCATTTAATGCATCACCTAACCTTGACCACTGGTCAAGGTATGCCCTTCTGCCACAAACGGACCAAAGTCGTCTAGATGCTAAGTCTTTATGGGCAAGCTTGTAGTTGACCAGATATTCCAACTGTTGGGATGATGCTCTTCCACACCTTCGTTGTACTTTGTTAGCCCCTGATTCCAAATTACACCTTGTTAGCCTCTTCATCACAATTATTATTTGTACGAATGAATTTAAAAAACTACTAGAAAAATAATATTTAGTTTGACCAAACAATCATAAAACAAATGCAACGCATGTTATAAAGAAAAATGTTGGGTTTTCACATCAAAATATTAAAGGAAAAAGTTCAGGGTAATCATTTGTAAATTAACTAAAGATATTCATTTATATTGCCATGCTTCTATGTCATAACAGAGTAATGCATCAAGAAAGTGAATGGAAATATAGATTGACAATTAATTTTAAAATTTATGCAAGTTGAACGCAGTAAAAGTAACTAAATTACATTACCAATACTATTCAATGTAATTGTACACTAATTTTTCATTTCTGGATCACAAATTCTCAAAGATATATTCATTTTAACATATCTAGAGAGAACGTAACACAAGACAATTTACAGTAATTTCATAGTGATTTCCTTTACACACTATTTAAAAGAAATATGTAAAATAATTACTTTAAACATTAATTAGCAGGAGAAACGGAAAATTGTCGATATCTGCGAACAGATAGTGAAACACATACCCTTCTGCTTACAGATTACTGCTTGGTCTGCCATTATTTATGATGCGATTGTACCGCAACACTATATTTTTCCCTTAATAAAAGAAAGTAAACGGAATAACATTTCCTGCATTGTATATTGAAATAGCTACATCATAAAAACACTTATCTTCAAATGCTTGTGCAATTTATTTATATAATCAGAAATTTTTTGAAAATTACTTACTACAGATATTTGTAGAGCTTCTTGTAGTTGTTTATTTTAAAATTCCCGCGGTAACTACGACGTAAGAGTGTTATCATTGTTTTTTTCTTTTCTCATTGGTTGATGGTTAATGATGTGAAACAATTCTTGAATTCATCGCTAAGCTTCCGAACTTGCCCGAGCCTTAGCAGTCGCTAATTCCACCATAACCCAGAATCGCGATCATTCGTAGCAACCGCTTAAGTTAGCGGTCGCTAGCTATTAGTGACGAAAGAACCAGAATTGACGCGCTGGAGCGTCTCTAAGCGATTGTTTGGTCGACCAAACGCTTTTGTTCGCGATCGCCGGTTGCCCGTAGTCGCTTGCGAAATTCTTTGCTTACGCGATGGATCGCGAATTGCTGATTGCGGCTGTGAGAAACAGTGGGACCTTTGGGACCAAAGACACAAAAACTACCACAACAGGGACGAAATCCAGAAGCTGTGGAAAGAAATATCAGAGGAAATGGGTGTCAATGGTGAGTATGAAAAGCTATTTTGCATTAAATTTTAGTGGTAATAGTAATATTAAGATACTTGAACTTGAAGTTACCTATTGAATTAAAGAATATTTCTTTTTGAGCTGGAAACTCGCTTTTTGAAATATATTAGCTACGGACAGCGTGTAGTTATCTTTGTGCGGTAAAATGAATGTAGAAACCGTGTATCACATGTAATAATTCCTGCTGTATTTTGAACAACACAAATATGCAAATTAATTTCCCAATTTGCTATGTGCTGACAAGGAGAGGCCGATAACTTGGGTCGAGAAATGAAATGAAAATATTTCCGTGCAACTGGAAACAAAATAAAGAAATACGTGTCTCGGCTGTTCTCCCCGAAACCTCGGATCTCCAAGACTGGCGGTGTGGCTAACGGCGAGGGATAGGGTTTTGGAGGCTTCCTGTGCGATCCTAACGACAATTTAATCCTTTTTTACAGTTATTGTGCCGAATATTTTATCATCATCAATTCCCAACTTTTTCTGACCACTGGTCCTTTTATTTTTTCGCGTAAATTAGATTTACAAATTCATCAATCATAAATGCATATGAAAGTTAACGTTTCCTCGATTTTTACTTCTTTTGTGAATATTTTCCCTTTTATTATTATTTACGTTGACTCTTATTAATTTTTACTTTTCTTAGTTGGCATATAAAAGTAGCAATTTAACCTTTCCATTATCTTTTAAGTACCAACGTGTATCTTGTGCTGCATTCCTAAGGTAATGGAGCGTAGTCACCCATGCTGGCTTTTCCGAAAACATCTTACAAAAATTTAGAACGGGCAAGGCACAATTGTGTTTTCATGCCTTTATCAGTAATAGCACCGAGCCTTTTCGGAAGTTTTCGACCAGTCCTTTTCTATATGAATATCCGAAAACCCTCTTTCTTCTTTATTCGTCTCTACTCATTTAAATTTATTGTGTATCGTGCTATGCTATGCTATCGTGAGGTCGGCAGCGCACTCGGCTAAACATCGTGTCAACAATCTTGGTTTTATGAGCTTCAACAGTGGACCTTCCACGACAGTATTGTAATCAGTGATATGATGAAGATATTATTAATAGGTATTGTTACTCATTGATTTCACCTCATCTATGTATGTCTCATAAGTGAGTTAAAACTATTGAAACATTTCCCTCTCCAAATTGAATTTGAGGCTGAAACTAGGTGCCAAGGGCTTTCTAATACTTGAATATCGTTTGGTTCATACAATAAAGTTACGTGTAATCTAAACTTCAGAGTGAAATACATC
Organism: Platycnemis pennipes; assembly: GCA_933228895.1. Classification (NCBI taxonomy): domain Eukaryota; kingdom Metazoa; phylum Arthropoda; class Insecta; order Odonata; family Platycnemididae; genus Platycnemis; species Platycnemis pennipes. The sequence goes on along the minus strand of OW121851.1, from coordinate 130,426,764 downwards.
TCATTACGGAACGGAAAAAATGCGGGCCATTCTAATACCGGATCGAAGGAAATATATTCGTTTATTATCGGCAGCCATCCCTGGCCGCAACCTAACCTTTGTTAAGTATTTGAGATTTTCAGTAATTGCTCACGACGCTGAGAACTTTTTCTTACCTTAGGAAGACAGCCCACGACTCCAGTAGTTACTTTCAAAACAATACTGGCTTAATAACTAAGCTGCACCCAGCCCGTTGTAAAATACCAAGAGCTGTTGTCGGGAAAGCCAGCCGAAGGAGCGAAATCAACCTTACTGCCGGTGATTGTTAGTTGGTTACCCGGTAGGCATTCTTTTTTCTCTCGCGAACCCGGACATGTGGGGGAAAAAGTCGAGACATATTTTCGATAGCACGGATAAGTTTTCATTTCATTTTTTTACCCAAAATACAAGACCTGCCATGTTATGATAATGTCTACAACATTTCTACCATGTGATATATTTTCCACTTGAATCATCAACAAATGGTTCAATCAAGTTTAATCACCAAATAATAATAATAAACAAGAGAAGAAGAAATTGCAATACTGGCACATATGGAAATTAGATAAACTATAATAACCATGTTTAATACTCTTCATTGTTCTGATATGTTTTCTTAATACACGCGAGCAGACCTTCTAGTATTATTGACATATATTTTTAATGTGTCTCTTACTGCAACAGCTCGGTTGGTGGGCCATTTAAATGTTCTTAACATTACGATTAAATGTAACATTACGAAAAGATATTCATCAGTGTCACCTTTATATTCTTCTTGTGCAATTATTTTGCTGATGCCATCTTTATCAATAATAACATTATGCAGTGCACACACTCTTCACAATTGACTCTGCCACTTCAATTGTGGTTTCAATCGGCCTATGCAATATACGCCATTTGTTAGCTAAGATTCCAAAGGAACACTCCACCACTCTCCGTGCTCGAGAAAGTCTACAATTAAAAATTGTTTCTCCTTCATTCAAATTCCTTCCGGAATATGGGCTCATTAAGTACTCTCTTAATGGGTAGGCCCCATCTGCCACAATTACAAAGGGAAGTTTGATGTCGGTCTCATAAATGTTTTTCGGGGAGGGAACATTTAATGTACCATTTTCTAAGTTTTTGTTCAATTGAGACGCTTCAAATATTCCACCATCATTCTGTTTGCCATAGGCGCCAACTTCAATGCTAATAAACTTGTAATTACCATCAACTAATGCCAGCAAAACAATGGAAAAGTACTGCTTGTAATTATAAAACATACTGCCAGAGGCAGGAGGGAACTTGCAACGAATATGTTTCCCATCTAGTGCCCCAAAACAATTTGGGAAATTCCACAAGTTAAAAAACTCGTCAGAAATCCGATGTAAGTCTTCTGTTTTCGTTATTGGCATATGCTGTGTTCCAAGTGTATTCCATATTGCTTCACATACATCTCTAACATTCTGGCAACAGTACTGAAACCCATTCTGAAACTGGACGCTAGAGATCTATGTGACGATCCTGTTGACAAGAACCTGTGGAAATGTAAAGAATGTAATTAAAGTTTTGCCATTGCGAATTTTCACGAGTGAGGTGATTCATGTTGGCGGTTATATTTCCAACTAAGTCGGGATGGGACAATAGAAGGGGAATTCATGTGGGTATCACAACAAATTATGTGTGATAGCTCTATGTAAACCTAACAAATCTTAAATGCCTTGTGGTTGGTTACACAAAAATATGATGACTAGAATTACTTCTATGATAATGGATAATGAATTTTCCATCGGTTGGTTTCAGTTGATGTTCTCAGGAAGAAATGGAAAGGCCTGAAGGATGTATTTAGGAAGGAGATAAAGAAACAGGCACCGGGAAAATCTGGGTCGGGTGTCAACCTTGCATCTCGCCGGCTTTTCTATGATTCGATACTCTTTTTATCTAATCAGATGAAACCCAGAGACATGAGTGGGAATCTATCTCCCGTCTGGAGAAGCGTGAAGAAACTGTGGTTCTAGGACCGAGCATGCCAGTTGAATCAAGCCAATTATCTGAACCAGACGAACCAGCTGGACTAGCCGGCACTTCAGAATCGACCTCTATAATAGAGGAAGAAGATGGTGTAAATGGTCCCCCTGCGGGTAGGGGGATTGAGAATACTCCCGCAGTATCCCTGCTTGTCGTAAGAGGCGACTAAAAGGGCGGGGAGAAAACCCCGAAAACAAACCCCGTGCCAGCAAGGGTTTGGCCCGGACAGTCTTGTGGGTCAACTGTCTGTGTGCGGCCATGCCACCTGGCCTGCGATCCACCCGCATGTTTGCCGTGTGCGGAGACAAATTCAAGACATACATTCATCCCTACTGTCTCTCAGTGGAAAGGGAGTACGCATTTGGTTCCTGTGGGTCCCGGGGCATGTGGGAATAGCCGGAAATGAAAAGGCAGACGCTTTGGCCAAAGAGGCTCAGAACGAGACTGAGTCTAAATCGACGCTGGTACCTTACGAGGACCTCAAGTCTTCCCTGAGACAGGTAGTTCTTGGGCAGTGGAAGGAGTCTTGGCGCACTGCACGAAATAACAAACTTCGTGACATCAAGCCGGTTACGTCAGTGTGGCCCTCTTCCGTCAGGAACAGCCGCAGAGAGGAAGTCGTCATCACACGTTTGAGGATAGGGCACTGCCCTTTGACCCACTCATTTCTCTTTACTGAAGAGAAAGTACCACCTCAGTGTGACGATTGCGACTGTCCTCTCAGCATTCGGCATATCCTGACGGAGTGTGACAAATACCGTGACTTGCGAAGGACTCTAAACTTGGGGGGAGAGCTAAAATCTGTCCTTGGAGACGACCCTAATGTTTTAAGTCGAGTTATTTTATTTCTGAAAGGGACAGGACTATTCAATAAAATTTAAGCCTCATTGTTTTTTTTAAATCGCAGAATGTATGTATATATAAATTTTTTAAATAAGTGACGTAAGCGAATGTGACTAATCTTTATTACTTTTATCACGAAGACAGAGTAGTGGTGCAAAATGACCTAGCCGTCGACGCACCCTACAACATTAAACCTACCTAACCTACCATGGTGTAAACGGGCTCCATGAAGGGAATTCAACCTCCATCGCAGAGGCACCCCAGATCATCAACTGACAGAACCGAAAGGCAAAGAAGCGTCCACATGACGAGACTGCAAAATTAATAGAATTAGAGGAGAAGAAGTTATCAAAATAGAGAAAAGCTACGGTCAAGAGAGAAGTGATGATTATCATTTTTTGATGAGTTTCTTGCCCCACCTCGAAAGTATGCCAATGGAAAAAAAATGCTGTTTCGCATCAAAATGCAAGAACTACTTTACACCAGTTTACTTTCAGACGAAAATGATGATAAATAACGTTATGTAAAGCTTTGAAACTAAAGTTTGTGATGTGCAATTGAGAGAGGAAGCAAGGTTTGCCAGTGTGTGAGAGATGCGGATGATTGCTTCCGAGTAAAATATTAACGCAATGAAAAATGATTGCTTGAAACTTAGACATGTTGTCAAGAATTTCTAATTCTGATCTACCCTTTGCGTATTACTGACAATTTTTTCTTGGACCCACCAAAATTCTATAGTAAAATTGTTGAAATTACAAGCCAGCATAGTTCAGATAATGTCTAGTGATTTACATCTCAAAAAATATAAATATTTAGAACTGCTATTGAGTTATTTAAAACTTATTTGTAAAACTTACTTATGAAACGTCAAATGGTTGTACTGGAATATTTGCTACTTGATCAAAAAAAGAGTAAACGAGATTATCAACATTATTTTTTGATAAGTTATCTAAAAATGGTTTTTTGCAAAATGCGTCCGACATTTCACCGGATCTGAATGAGCTAAAATTTCAGAAAAGTAACTATTATGGTGACAAATTTTTCTTACCTTAAGGTGACCATTAATTTTTCTTACCTTAAGGTGACCATTAATTTTTCTTCTGGCTGTATTGATTTTCTAAAATTTGTGGATGGTTTAGTGATGTCTGGAGCAATGACTGACAAAATATAATCAAATGTCGTAATACTTATACGGAAGTATTCTCGGAACCTCTCGTCATCTTCCCTTAAATTGCGGTACAGGTGGTGAAACTCTTTGTATTCCGTCCGTGATTTGTTGACGGCATGCACTCCCTTCCGTTTACGCCTCAGAATTTTGAGCTTCAGGAAGCTGCTATCTAGTAACAGCATACGAGCAAATGAGTCCGCCATTGTCTCTGATTGTGAGCTTGGTCGCTGCGACCGCTATTCGCCTGGTAGCGCTTACTACTATACACGCACGAGCGCGGGCGACCGCATTGTCGCCGATCGCTCCCTCGGTCGCTCGAAGTCGCAACAGTCGCGTCGCTCTAGGTAGCGTGCACTGTGCACGCGGCCTTGGTGTGCGGCCTATCTTGACGGAGTGTGATGAGTTGCGGGTGGCCCGTGAAAAGGTTAAACATGTCTGATTTGACTTGTGGTTTATTTTACCCGGGCGGGATTGGACATTACCGTCCTCTTCACCCCCCAGCCCAGGGCAACAACCCTGGTGACATTGATCAAATTCTAGGCAACAACCCTGAGCACATCGACAATTTATTGAAGTTTTCACGATTAACTGGCTTTTTAGAAAAAATATGACATGTTCATTAATATCAGTAATTTAATACCTGTTTTAAACTATTGCCATTTTGCATTGCTGTAATTTATCTATGATGGAGAGTTCAAGGTGCAACATGACCTCCAACGTCGACGCTCCTGAAAAACAAAATCCTACCTACCTACCACAAGGTAATATATTTTAGTAATTGTCAGACCGCGATCTACTGATTCGGTGGATAAATCGTCCGGAAAAGTTCGAAGTCAGTATTAAGGAAAGTTAACCCATGAATCCTGGGTACGTAAGTCTTATGTATTTATTGTATGTGTTTATCTAGCCGTGCATAAAATATATACCGCGAAATTAAGTAACTAAAAAGTTAAAGCAGAAAATTCTTCTCATGTTCACGTATTTGCTCCTTAGGTCGGCGTTTAAAGGTGTTTTCAGCATCATGCCTTTAAGTAAATCCGTTTAAAAACAGCAGAATATGGTAAACCTTGGGGTACCGGATTTAAAAAAGCTGGATTGTGATAGGAACGTGAAAGTCATTAAGTGTACTTGTATATTCTATTTGGAGTAACATGAATTGGAGGCCGAATTTCAATGGGATTATGATCATCGCTAAGTAAAAATTCTCAAACCATCTGTGGTAAGTGAGGAGCTGAAGACAAGCTAGTGTACTTGTCTTGGTTTGGCGATAGGGTATCGTTTAGCATAAAGAGAAAAATGGTGAAACGTGAGAATGATTTTGTGTAGTCGCTGAAGAGAGTAGCAGAGCCAAAAAAAATTCAGGGTGAGGATCAGTGGTGAGGCGTACAGTCATCTCTGGATTCGCACATGACTAAACTAAAATTTAAAAATCAAGAAAATTTATAGAATGTCATAAAACGCTTGAAAGTATACGTACAACGGTAGTGGTCCTTTTTTGTCGAAGAAACAACGTTAAAAAATTCAAGCTACAGATTCGCTCATTTTAGAGAATTTGTTTCGGTGTCAATTATCCACTATGCTGAGGATGAATTTTATATGGGGGCCTGGGGAAAACTGCCTCCCTTCCCCCTCCACCTCTGGACGGACGCACGCTACGAGAGTTTCCGAGCTTGACCGACAGAAGCCGGACGAGCGACAGATGTTCTAGTTTCAGAGATGACATGTCTAGCTTAACGCCATTCGCAATAACTGCCCCGCGCCCACCCTCGCCCATCCTCTCCACTGAAGACGGCTATGGCGTTAAGCTAGGCAAGTCATCTCTGAAACTGGCGCATCCATCGCTCGTTCGGCTTCTATCGGTCACGTTCGGCTTCTCTCGGTTACGTTCGGCACTGCCGAACCATAGATCTTAAATGATCATAGATCTTACCCGTATTAAAGATCTATGTGCCAAACCTGCCCTTATACCCTCATATGACACAGCTCAATCCACTCTTCACCCAATCTTCCTGTGTTTTGTCTTCTCTCAGTTCCGCTTTTGCGCTTCTTCACGGTCCTGTAAGGTGTACAATGATGAGTTATACAGTGTGTTTTCGATATAGAGAGGTGTTTTTAGGCCGTGCATGGCTTATAATCATCGCCATTCACAATAAAATATTTCTATTGATAACAGGGAAATCGTCGCTTCATCTCAGCAAAGTGACATCCAAAAGACATTTTTCGGCGTACATAGATAATTTCTACATTCCTGTAAATCACCGAGACCATGGTTAGCATTTAATTTGTCAATAATTCTCAAAATTAGAAATGTATAAACAAATTAAATTCAAAGATACAAGTGTGAGTGGAAGCGGAGTCCCCTCTCTGATTTAGCAAAATTTAAGATTTTAATGCCAGTTTCCAGAATTATAAGAAAATACTATAAATTGGTGGTGTGGGCGGGAGCCTTCTGGAGCCCCCGTGGCACTTAAACCTTTTTAGATCCATCGTTCCAACCCATATTTAGCCTGTCCGCCACTTGGAAAAATGGGACAAGAGCTCCGCGGTAGAGGAATGGTTGAGGGTCACCCTTCCAACCTCTGTCCGGGCCCAACGTTGCTTAACTTCGGTAATCTCACGGGAGCCAGTGTGCCAACATGGATAGGTCCTAATCCCTTCCAGAACGGGGTCGTGTGTAAGACGAGAGGAAAATGACGACAATGATATCTAAGCTGCTTCTTCGGTGGGCGTCACCTTTTGCTAATTTTAATTTTTAATATATGAGTGAATGGTTGTGGTTAGATGATTAATTCTTTCACTAAAATTAGTTTTTTGTTTCCATCTGACGATTTCGTGTACAAATTGCGATTTCGGTTCCAAGTAAACACCTCCATTGTAACTTAATATTTGTATGCCATGAGCATTTTAGTGAGAGAATTGAAATGATCATAATCCGCGGAAACAACTTATTTGAACGGTACAGTATTTAATATCAGAGCGTATTACGAACGCATTATTTTTTAACGCTCCATTTAACAAATGTCGAGTTAGTTTAGTGGTTTACAGAAGCAGGAGAATCATAGTTACAAAAACGCTGACGTTGAACTCCTTTTTCGGGATTATCATACGATAAAAAAACAAATAATATTCTTAGGTGTCGAAATATTTATAAATCGTTTTATTTATGCCGGTATTTGATGTAAAATTTGCGATGCCGCGATATAGAATCTTCTTACAATTGTGTACTTTGAATTAAATTCCTGTACTATTTTATTTATATTATATGTATAAAAGTTATTATATGTATAAAAGTTATAAAAGCAGTGTAAGTTTTTTAAAATACTCTTTATTTAAACAGAAACTCCCAAATACGTCATTGGTATCTGTGTTTTTCGGAAACCATATCGCGCATCAGCCGACTAACCCTTTGCATCTGCGATTACTTGTGGAAATCATCACGCCTCGTCACTGGTGAGGATCTATCGTATTTTGTGTCATCTAGTTCAAAGAGACTTTAAAACTCGAGAATTACCTCAAGAATTTCTGAACTTATACCCTAAAGATTGGTAGACAACAGAATGCTATCAAGGTGCTCCACGACTCATCAAACTGCTGATAGTAGTGAATGATGTGGCCGAGGTTGCACTAATCACAGAATTGACAGCATAATTATTAACGATGAGGAGCAAAAGCAGTATTTGCTGCAGGTTGTATCCAAGTTTCGGAAAATGGTGAGCCAGGGAGCGAAGAGAGAGCTTGCCCAACTGAAACCCGACCTTGTTTGATTATTTTTTTGTGCAGGAATATAAAGTTAAAATTGATTTCATTACGTTAATGTCGACATTATTTGGTCTAATAGACGAGTTCAAAATTCAAATTACAGACGAGTTCAAAATTCAAATTACGGACGAGTTCAAAATTCGAATTACGAGAAGAAGACACCACAGTGCCGTGGCAAGCGAGCGTGGAGGTGGGGGAGGGGAGGGCGGCGGCGCCTCACCGCGTGGCGCCGCCCCCGGCGCCAGGCCACGCGGGCCGCGAAGTCTAAACGGTGCAAGATACGCAAAAACCGACGAAATTATTGCCCATAGGGAATTTAGCGTATTTATCCCTAACATGAGTATTCTACTATATGGCAGCGAAACATGGACAAGAACAACAGCAGAGAAGTCCAGGCTGGAAGCATTTGAAATGTGGTTCTACCGAAAAATGATTAAGATAAAATAGATCATTCGAGTGACCAACGAAGAAGTGTTAAGAAGAGTGGGAGAGAAGAGATGTCTACTGAAAACATTAAAAATAAGATGGGACAACTTAATGGGTCACATCTTGAGACACAATGGCCTGATGAAGACAATCGTTGAGGGAAAAATGAACGGGAAGATTGGAAAAGGCAGGCCTCGTATGAAGTATATGGAGCAAGTTGTGAAGGATATAAAAGAGAGGAGCTACGTCAATATGAAGAGGTTGGCCGATAGAAGAATCGAGTGGAGGGCTGCGTCAAGCAAATCCTAGGATTGTTGACCCATGATGATGATCCCAAACATGCGTTTTCACGAAATTGTACGACAAATTAAGGATGTTGGTATTTAGGCCCCTCTCGCTACCTGACTATTGAATAGTTTGCAGAAATATTTTTTGCCTTTCCTTTTACACTCGAGGGTCATCGGAATCCGACTTACGTTTTTGAAATTTCAAAAAGTTGTTTTTTTTTGGGACAGCCTACCCACCCATGTTATGATATAATTATAAAATCTAGAATTTTACATTTTTTTAACCGGCGGACTAGAGCAACTAAACCGATCAGCGTGCGTTTTAATGATTTTATGGCAGGAACACATTTTAATATCACTGACACGTACCCTACGGGATTCGCTAATACTCCTCCGTGGTTAATACCCAAGCCGGAGGTTGTGACTCGTCTGGCTAAGCGTCAGAAATCGTGCAGCACACGGAATACCAGCTTCTTTTCAAAGAAATGATTGATGATCTGGGGGACTACGAGCCTATTTACTCGGTTGGTTCTAGGGGCAGTTCAGGCTGTGCCTTCGCGGTGTATTCTTCCAATCATGGAGTAATCAAGGGAAAGCTGATCCCACTGTGTAGCGCTTACACAGCGGACCTGTTTGCAATTGAAACAGTCTGAGATTCGGTGTAGTAAAGGCTTGTTTCTCATTTGTTCCTACTCTCTAAGCGCCCTCCAATGCATATCAGAGTTCTCTCCTCTCCACCCCACCGTCCAAATAATCAGTCTCTCCTCCTTTCTCATAGTTAATAAGGAATCAACATACGTTTGGCATGGGTTTCTTGTCGCGCAGGAAATTCGGGAAAGGAGAAGTCGGGCAGATAAGCAAAGGAGGCTCTCATTGATGGAGAGGTTTTCACGACTCTGGTTCCGGTGGACGAAATGAAGGTTGCCGTGAGGAACCTACTCATGGGGCAGTGGGAACAAGGGTAATGGTCGATAACATATGATGAACTTCATGAGATAAAAGAAGGGACTTCGGCCTGGGCATCTTCCGTCAGGAACTGCCGCCGTGAAGAAGTGATAATAATTCGACTATGGCTAGGCCACTGTACCTTAACCGACGCCTACCTCTTCACTGAAGAGCGAATACCACGGTGTGATATGTGTGACTCTCCATTATCGGTGAAACACCTGACGAAATGTGCCAGGTATCTTAATTGTCGTGAAATATTTCCGAATAAGGGGCGAATTACACCAACTATTTGCCGACGATCCCGACAGTATTACGCGTTTACTAAACTTCCTGACCCTATCTGGCCTCATAAATGTGATGTAATATATTATGTTAGTATTACTTTTTTGTAATTTACTATTCTTCGTATATTTTTATGTGCATATGTATGTGTTTATATAAAAATAGAAATGGTAACTGAACGGTTCTAGTGTGGCGCAATATGACCTTAGCCGTCGAAGCACCCAAATAAAAACCCAATTCTACTACTACTCTGGGGTACGTATTTTAAGCCGCTCGGTTTTAAAATAACGCTAAGCATTTTTCCTAATTAATTAAAAAGTGAAAAAATTATAGAGCGCGAAAGTGCAACGGCAAACTCTTGTATGCCGGTAAATCATACGTGTGACGTGACACACTTTCCTCTACCTGCCACTGGGTGGTGCTTTGGAAGATTCCATAAAACAGTGCACTCCACTAATGCTTATTAAATAGTATGGGAGGTATATTTGTTCAGTTAATTTAATTTGATTAACTTTTATTTATTTATTTAAATTTATATATCCAGATGATTCGTTTAAAAACATTTTTTACTATGCGCACATAGTAGTTGGACCATCGTCGCGCGAACAGTAGTAGAGGACTCCACGTGCTGGATGACCTGAAGACTATAAAACGATTTTAATTATCATGTTTAACGGAGGAGAATTTTCGAACGCTGATAGTTTTGGAAGGTTGTTATTAATACTTATCCACTATAGCTGAGAGGCTCTGAAATATAATGGTAAGTTCAGGAGACGAATTTTCCCTATGCCTTGCGTCGTAAACTATATACCTGTTACATCACAAGAAATCATGCCCCCTGCGGGTAGGGGGATTGAGAATACTCCCGCAGTATCTCTGCTTGTCGTAAGAGGCGACTAAAAGGGCGGGGAGACAACCCCGAAAACAAACCCAGAGCCAACAAGGGTTGAGCCCGGACAGTCTTGTGGGTCAACTGTCTGTGTGCGGCCATACCACCTGGCCTGCGATCCACCCGCATGTTTGCCGTGTGCGGAGACCCGTAAGGAGGAGAAGGGGATCCTGGAGGGTGAGGTCCGTGGTTCCCAGCCGGGTGTCGGATGCCCGGTATGGACTACGGGCCAATACCCCTCTTTGGCCCCGGATTCTGTGTAAACGGGCGGCCGGGAGCTAGCCACTCCCGGTCAATCGGCTTCCGTGGCGTTATGCTTAACGGTGGCAAGTGCCAGGGAGGTGGGGGTCTGCGTAGGGCGGTCGGAGATGCACGGGTTTGGTGGGCCCGTGCATCGAAGATCCTACCCGAAACAGGCAACCACCTCTAGGGTGCTATATCCCCTCGGGTAGCCCTGGCGACCGCACCGGCTTGCGGTGCGGCGTCCCGAATGTGTGGCTCCGTGGTGGGTGGGGAGCCCGGGGGATGAAGCTATGGGAATGGAATGGATGATTTAACTCTTCCACCTAACCCTAAAAGATCCCGTCCGGATACGAACGGGAGAGATACGACTTTCAGAGAATGTAAAAAGTACCTCGTAATGAGATGTACTAAGGAAGGGGAAACTCTTACCAGGGTATCTCCTTTTCTCATTCATAAAGTGCTTTCTGCAGCCGTTCCTGGCGAACTCATATCTGTTAAAAAGCTAAGAGAAGGGTCACTTTTAATAGAAACGGCTAATGAAAAACAGAGTTCGAAATTACTGGGAATGACAATGCTTCACACTATACCTGTGAAAGTTGACGTACACAGAACGCTTAACACCTGCCGAGGAGTAGTTAGCTGTTATGACCTTCTTTACGTTGAGGTGGAGGAAATAAAGAGAGAGATGGGCCCTCAAGGCGTGATTGATTGCCGCCGCCTCACAACAAAGAAAAACGGTGAAGTGATCAACACGACATCAGTTGTCCTCACGTTTGCCTGCGACAGACTCCCAGATAAAGTGTTTGTGGGCTACGAATCGTTCTCGGTTCGACCCTATGTTCCCAACCCAATGCGATGCTACCAATGTCAGAAATTTGGTCATATCTCCAGCAGATGCCAGGGAACTGCCACCTGCGCACGCTGTGGTGAGGATAAACATGAAAATGAGAACTGCTCCTCTAAAGCGTGCTGTGTCAATTGTGAGGGTGAACATCCAGTTTATTCTCGCGACTGCCCAAGGCTCAAAGATGAGAAAAAGATAATGGAAATAAAAACTCTGGAAAAGCTGTCATATTTTGAAGCCAGGAAGAAGTACCGTGCTCAACAAGCTCCAAGTTTTTCTCGCTCCTTTGCAGCGGTATCATCTGTTTCTGTCCGTACCACATCTACGCAAACGGAAAATCAACAGAATGCTCCTGCCGTGAACCCCAACATACAAACAGAAAATAAGAAAACTCCCAGTGAAAAGAAACAACCGGTAAAGGAAAATAAACAGCCAAACAGTGAGCGTAAAGATAATCCCACCATTAAAAAGGCAACAAAGACACCATCAAGTCCCCCCAAGAAAGAAAATACGAAACCAAAAAGTCCCTCACCTAACAGACGTGAGAAGACTCCCCCACCTGGGCCATCCGAAACAAACGTCGCATGCCAGCCTGAGGCGATGGAAGACGAAGAATGTCCTAGTGAGTTGGAAGTCTTATTGGCCCGAAAGAAAGGGAAGAATAATCGCCTACGGCGATAGGGTCTATTAATTTATTTGTAAATTTATATATTTATATTTATTTTTAAATATATATATATATATATTTTTTTTAATATTTTTATTTATTTATTTATTGCTTTTAATGGACATTTTACAGTGGAACTGTAATGGATTTTATCGACATAAGGAGGAGCTGACAGTTTTAATTAGAGATTTTAACCCTACTTGCATATGCTTGCAGGAAACACATTTTAAACCTACAGACACGGGGATATTAAAAGGTTTTAACATGTTTAGGTACGACGACACGACCGGCCAACGAGCTCAGGGTGGTGTGTTGGTTGCTGTTCGGGAGGCCCTTTACACCTCCCGAGTGCAGCTGAGAACGCCTTTCCAGGCGGTCGCAGTGACAATGCATGCCCCGGAGGCTGTGACGTTATGTAACGTCTACTTGCCGGAGGGGGCCCCGGTCACTCGATCCAACCTGGAAGCCCTTGTTCGTCAGTTGCCCAGACCTTTTATTTTATCTGGCGATTTTAACGCTCATGATACCCTATGGGGTAGTTTGCGCTCACAGTGTGACCGCAGGGGGCGTATTTTATCTAATTTTATTACTGATTTTAACTTGTTTTTATTGAATAAAGGGGAACACACTCGTTTTAACTCTTTTAACGGTCAATATTCCAGTATTGATCTTTGTATTGCATCGAGCACGTTAATGAGCAAGATTTATCTGTCTGTTCACGATGATCTCTGTGGCAGTGATCATTTCCCCCTTTTTCTGCACAGAGAAAATAATTTTAACCCTGACCTAATACGGCCGGGCAACTGGGTTGTCCGGAATGCCGATTGGACCGCTTTTAGGGAAAAAATAAATTTTAAACATGACGAGAACCGTGATGGGACTTTAAACATTGAAATGCTGACCCGCAATATCATCGATTCCGCCAATTGCAGTGTGCCCAAATCACTGCATTGCATAATTAGGCCTGCAGTTCCCTGGTGGAACGATGATTGTGCTGAAGCGATTCGTAAACGCAAGAAGGCGTTACGAATTTTTAACAAGTACCCCACAGAGACAAATTTGTCCTCCTTCAGGCACCTCAGAGCAAAAGCTCGAAAGGTGGTGAAGGAGGCGAAAAAGGCCTCCTGGATGAAATATGTATCTGATGTGAATTGTAGAACACCCCTTGCACAGGTATGGAACAAGGTTAGACGAATTTCGGGAAACCACAATCAGCTCAGCGTCTCATTCCTCAATATCGGTGGTAAGGTACTGACATCTCCGTCCGCTATTAGCGAGGTTTTTGGGCAGTCACTCGCCAATACATACAGCGACGACACCTATGAGGAAGAATTCCTACACATGAAGAGGCGCATTGAATTTCAGAAACTTATCTTTACTGAGAAGCGGTGGACGGCAGACTATAATATCCCCTTCTGCCTTTGGGAACTGCGTTCTGCCATTGCAGACTCACGCGACTCGGCCACAGGATTGGACGACATCCATAATGCGTTCCTCCGGAATATTCCGGAGGGGGCATTGGTGGAAGTGTGGCGGCATAAGATATTAATGACTCTGCATGAGTGGGGATTGAGGGGCAATTTACCGATTTTTATCAAGAATTTTTTAACTGATCGTGTTTTTAAAGTTAAAATAGGTAGACACTTATCCAAATTTTATCGGCAGGACATTGGAGTTCCACAGGGTTCAGTTTTAAGTGTGACACTCTTCGCAATTGCGATCAACGACATAGCTAAATGCATTAAACCTCCACTCATGGGATCTTTGTTCGTTGACGACCTAGCAATATTTTGCAGGTCGTCCAAAATAGCCACTGCAACCAGAGTGACTCAGTTGGCTCTAAACAAACTGGAGGTTTGGACGCGGAGGAATGGCTTTAAGTTTTCCTCGGAAAAGTGCAAATGCGTCCATTTTTACCGGGTGAGGGGACATTACATTCCGCCAGCTTTGTCACTTAATGGCAAAACTCTCCCGTATGTGGAGTCTGTCCGATTCCTCGGTATGACTTTTGACTACCGACTGAACTGGCGTGAACACATACAGATTCTAAGAGATAAATGTCTACGGACTCTAAATATTTTAAAATTTTTAAGTAACACAACTTGGGGTGCCGATCGAATGTCCCTGCTCTTATTGTATCGCGCACTCGTACGTTCCAAACTGGACTACGGGTCAGTTGTTTACGCATCAAGCCGCGACTCCTACTTAAGGCCTTTAACAACAGTACACAACGCAGGGCTTCGTATTTCCACTGGTGCTTTCCGGACCAGTCCGGTCCTCAGCATTTATGCTGATTCCGGGGAGCCTCCGTTACCGTACCGTAGGGACATACAGATGTGCTCTTACGTGGCGAAAATTTTAGCTACCAAGAATCACCCGTGTTTTAATTTGATTTTTAACCCTAGATTTATGGAACTTTTTAATCGACGGACAAGAGCTACCAAGCCGCTCAGTATTCGTTTTAATTTATTTATTCAGGGTGTCGGGTTAAGACTCCCAGAGGTTTATCCTGTTGGGTACTCGAGTTACCCAACGTGGATTATTCCGCCGCCGAACATCCATATGGCACTCGGTAGGCGCGATAAATCCCACACCACTGCTCTAGAATACCAGCGCCTCTTCAATGAATTTCTCTGTCGGCACTCCGATTTCATCCCAGTATACACGGATGGATCGAAGTCGGATGCAGCCTGTTCGTGCGCGGTTACCTCGTCCCATCACGGTGTCGTCCAGTCCAGGCTCAATACGCTGTGTAGCGTGTACACAGCGGAACTTCTGGCTATTAAGATGGCCCTTGAAGGAATTAGGGGCTCCTCGGGGTATTTTGCCATCTGCACGGACTCAATGAGCGCACTGCAATCCATTTCCGTCTTTTCTTCACCACACCCTATTGTCCAGCGAATACATACTACCCTTTTATCCCTTAATAGAAAGAGAATCAAAGTTATTTTTCTCTGGGTCCCAGGACATATGGGTATTGTAGGAAATGAGAAGGCAGATGCAGCTGCAAAGGAAGCGCTAAATATCCCTGAGCTGACGACGACGCTAGTACCCTATCAGGATCTGCAAGCCTCTCTCCGTAAAATAGTCCTAGAGCAGTGGAGTGCACTTTGGAGGGATGTCCCAAATAATAAGTTACGGACAATTAAACCGGTAACGTCAGGGTGGCCCACTTCCGTCAGGGGTAGTCGCAGGGAGGAAGTGGTCATCACACGATTAAGAATCGGGCATTGCGCCCTGACCCACTCGTACCTCTTTACAGAAGAGAAAATTCCTCCGCGATGTGATGACTGTGACTGTCCTCTCAGTGTGCGACATATCCTGACGGAGTGTGACAAATACCGGGACACACGTAACAGGCTAGGCATCAGCGGCGACCTAGAACACGTTCTAGGCAACGATGCTGATCGCCTACGCCATGTATTTAATTTTTTAAAAGAAACGAACCTCATTAATAAAATATAATATAGTGTCATAAATCTCGACCTTTTATACTGCTTTTTGATTTTTACTTTATATTTAAATTTAAACATATTTATTGTTATAAATTGGACTGTGCGTGGTGCAAAATGACCATAGCTGTCGACGCACCCTATAAATCCAAATCTACTACTACTACAAGAAATCATCGCATCCCACCATTGCTGAGCTTTTCAAATGAACCAAAAAGAAATTTTAATCCTCTAGTAAACTGGTATTTCTCAAGCCCCCTGCGCGTAGGGGGATTGAGAATACTCCCGCAGTATCCCAGCTTGTCGTAAGAGTCGACTAAAAGGACGGGGAAACAACCCCGATAACAAACCCAGAGCCAGTGGGGGTTGAGCCCGGACAGTCTTGTGGGACAGTCTGTGTGCGGCCACACCATCTGGCCTGCGATCCACCCCGAGTGAGGACTGCGTGAATCCAATCGTAGAATTGTTGACCCATGATGATGATGGCGCAAAATAACCACAATTTTCGATGCACCCCTAAATCTTAACCTACTCACCCAGTTTAGTGATGTTGACACCTGTTGAATCAGAGAACGGCGCAGAAGCACAGAACGACGCTTCAAATTCACTTTGTGGTCTACCCTCGCAACTCTTCCTGTCGGAAATGAAACTATGGGTTTGGGAACAGAATTACAGGGGAAAACCTGATAAAACTTTGTTTTCCGCTAATTATGTATATAAATAAATTTATTATCTGCGTTTACTATTTTGCTTAACTTGCATGGTGACGTTTTATTATGCTGCAACTCTGATGATAGAAATTTAAGGAGAAAGTAAATGGCATTTTTGGCATTCCTTTAATCATATGTAAAGTTTGTGACTCAATTGTGTGTAGCTAAAGGATTTTAGGGAACAGAATAGGATGAAGGTTAGTTTTGTTGAATAGGGCAGAATGTGGGATAAGAATTTATTGATTCAGTCTCTTTCAAATCACTTTTGTAGCGAGAGCCTTCTGTTAGATTGAATGAAGCCAGAAAGGTTTCGAAGTAATGACAGGAGTATCTCCGCATTGACTTGTGTCATTCATTCTTACTATAACGTAAATCAGCAAACACTTGGTTTGACCACAATTTTTATTATAGCGTGTCACAACTAGTTTCGACCTATCAGGCTATTACTTTGCAACTACAGAGTTAAAATTTTGTGGTGTGTATCCTATGGGGAAAAAAGTAGGGAGGAGTACCTGGGTAATCGGGTTGATTGGAAAAGAGGAAGGTCGAGGGCGGGTGAACAGGAAGCAGGCCAAATGGCCAATTACTATGTTGCGTTTAGAGTGAATGCTTTTAATAATCTCTTACTGTTTTGTAACTGTACTGCTAGTTTTCCCATTTTTGACAACATCCGTAATGTGTAACACATTGATAAGATGAATAAAGTTTATTATTATTATTATATTATTATTACTGACGAAGAGCGTCTAAGTGGCTACTTATTTTCCCCACATGAAGTATTCGAGGGATAAAGTCGCCAGAAAGTCCACTTCGCACTAAAATTTTTGTAAACTGCGACTTTTGCTCAAATTGTAGAAACACTATATATGTTTTTTTAATCATTATTCTTCGGTTTTGCCAGCTATTGAAAATTGTAGTAAAGCCAAATGATTGATGATTTATAATGAATCATTTCCAATACGTAACGGCCGATACCATTGAGTATTTCTTATACATTTACAAATTGATTACATGGGTGACAAATACTCTGTGGAATTATTCTTGGAGTTGAACGGGAGTCATTTGGTTTCACGTGTCACAGCTTCCTTCTTAAAACGAACTCGTTTTACGTGCAAATTAGCTCCTCCCGCCTCCGTCTCCTAAATCAATCTTAAAGATGCACCAGGGGTTTAATTAAGAGACACTTAATGCTGTACCATCTTGAAATCCAACACGCTTAATTCTTTTCCGAGCCGCCGCAGCGATTCTGAAGCTCCTCTTGGATTGGAGAATCGAGGGGAGGGCAGGCCGTTCGCTTTTTGAAAGCTATTGCGCCTTATCTTTCGTCCATTTCCTCTCGCCGTGCCTGCGCCTGCGTTCGAAGGTCGCTAATATTATGTAGAGGAGAAGGGGAACCCTTGCTAAAAGGAGGGACGCCAAAAAGGCTCCAGCCATCCTCTGCATCCCCTGTAACTCACCCCCCTTCGATCCCTCCCCCTCCACAGGCCCGACCAAGTAGACTTTGCTTTGTTGAATCGTCTTCAGCAAAAAATACTCTTGAGAGAGGAAATTGCTTTTAATTCATTTGATGGCACAGAGACTTGTCCAAAGAGATTGTCGTGTTTTGAAACGTGCTGGGAACGACTGTTATTACATTTTCTTACCTCGAGAATTCGACTGTAATTACTACACTCATAATTAGGATGTGTCGAATGGTTCTTATATTATTTGCTATAAACGGAGATGAATGATAAATTTATTTGTAAAAGTACTTAATATATTGTTGCGGTATTATGCTATAAATTGTAAGGCATACTTTTTTATTTTTATAAATTATTTCATCAGTGGAATATAGCCGTGAGTTGGGTCTCTGAAAATGAAAAATATATAAATTTCACTTTTATTATTTAGTGATGCAATTTATTTCGACTCCTCCACAAATACCGGTCACTGGTCACAACATAAATATAACTCGCAACATATTCTTCGTTTACAGTGTGTTCAGCATTCACAGTTCATTTCACACATATACAGGTACACATATATGCACACATATACTCACTGACCTTAACAACATGTTAAATAAATACTCTCTTACTTGCTGCGCACATAAGATACATTTATTGATAGTCTTAAAGTCACAGGTGGGTCGCTGGCATCGACGCTTCGTTCTCCCCAAATGAGATCGCTCGACTGTGGACTTATACGACAGATACGGAAGATGACAACTTGAAGGGAAATTAATGACTCGGGAAGGAGTGCATGGATGTTTGGAAGAAACTTCGCAACGAAGCACACGTGGTATAAGGTATCTTAAGGAAAAATATGCCTGTCGGCTCTGAGGTTTTAGTGAATTAGTATCTGAAGGTTATGAATATATGGTCAATGATATGTATCTCAATATTCACTTCCTTCATTCCCATTTAGATTTTTACCGGAAAACTTCGGAGATATTAGTGATAAACGTGGTAAACGCTTCCAAAAGGAATGTGAAGAATGGAAAAATATTCAGGGAATGTCCAATTAGTGGGTCCGGGGGTAAAATAGGCCCACTCGCGTGTTTGTCGTGTGCGGCATCCCGTGTTGGAGGGAAAGGGGATCCTGGTGGCTGAGGAGACCTATCCTGGGGAGAGGAAACTCAAACACTCCACTTTGGCCCCCGCCTCACCTAGACGGGTGACTGGGAGGTAGCGCACTCCCGGTCAATCGGCTCCTTTCGAGCGTAAGCTAGGTCTGGCAAGACGTGTATCGATAGTTCTGAGCTCAATCACGTCCGTAGGGCACCACTTCAAATATTCTTGGCGCTCTACATTGGCTTGCGATGTATCATCCCTTCGTGAGGCTCCATGGTGTGAAGCTTGGAGACGAGTTCAATTGTTTTCTTATGGGAACCCCAACAAAACTCGTTACCTCTTTACACGAAACAAACAGTAGTCGTAAAAGACTTTGCGTCGAAGGCGCTAGCACGGCTGATAATGACGATTACCCCTTATTCCTTGTAATGAGGAGTACTAAGTAAGGAGACTTAAAAAAAGTATCCCCTTTCGTGGTAGCAAAGGTAATGCAGGGTCTGGTAGGAAATGTGAAATCCATATGTGAAATACTTTGATAGGGCGTCGTCCTCATCGAAGTCAAGTGGCATAGACAAGCAAAGAAACTTCTAGAAATAGAAGAATTCACCAATATCTCGGTGAAAGTGGAAGCACACAGGTCTCTTAATACCTGAGACGGTGTTATCACCTCATGAGATCTGGTCGACTATTCACAGGAAGAAATAAAAGAAGGATTTAAAGACCAAAAGGTGGTATTGGCCTGTCGCTTGAAAACGAGGCGGAGCGGTACTCTCAAGGATACCTTTAGCATCGTCCTCACTTTTGCCCTTCCAAAGCTCCCTGAGACTGTGTGTGTACGTTATAGCTTTATTTCAGTCCGTCCATTCAACCCCAGACCACCCGCTGGGGGTGGTGGGATTGAGAATACTCTCGCAGTATCCCCGCTTGTCGTAAGAAGCGATTAAAAGGGCGGGGAGACGACCCCGATAACAAACCTAGAGCCAGCAAGGGTTGAGCCCAGACACTCTCCTCGGTCAACTGTCTGTGTGCGGCCACACCATATGTCCGGCGATCCACCCGCATGTTTGCCGTGTGCGGAGACCCGTAAGGAGGAGAAGGGGATCCTGGATGGTGAGGTCCATGGTTCCAAGCCGGGTGTCGGATGCCCGGTATGGACTACGAGCCAATACCCCTCTTTGGCCCCGGATTCACTGTAAACGGGCGGCCGAGAGCTAGTCACTTCCGGTTAATCGGCTTCCGATACGTTCCGAGTCCACCGTTCCTCTTGCTCAGGGGTATGTTGGGCTCGTGCATCGAAGATCCAACCCGAAACAGGCATCCACCTCTAGGGTGCTATATCCCTCGGGTAGCTCTAGCGACCGCATAGGTTTCTGGTGAGGCGTACCAAATATGTGGCACCATGGTGGGAGGGGAGCTCGAGGGAAGAATCTATTATAGGCATGGAGGTTAAAAACCAACCACCAATTAAGAGGTCCCGCCCGGTTACGGGAGGGGCAGAAATTGTTTCATCTGCCTTTGGCGCTTTGAAGTCTTGAAGTGCGTTAAAGAAGGGGAGACACTTAAGCGAGTGTCCCCCTTTCTTATTTGGAAAGTACTGTCGGCCGTAGTGCCTGGGGAGCTAAGGTCTGCAAAAAAGCTGCGTGTCGGAAGTTTTCAATAGAAATGGCTACTCCGCAACAAAGTGACAAGTTACTCTCAATGAAAATGCTCCTTGACATACCAGTATTGGCAGAGGTACACCGCACCCTCAACACCAATCGGGGAGTAATCTCACTCTACGACCTGCTGTATGTTGAAGTCGATGAGATCAAGAGAGAGATGGCTTCTCACGGACTAGTTGGTGCTCGTCGACTTACAACGAAGGGCGACGTCGAAGTAGTGAAGACTACCTCAGTCGTCTTAAGGCTGAGGGATACCACGGCCAAAAACGCTTCCGCAGACGTCTACGGCTCATGACTTGAAGACTCTGCTTCGCTACTGAAACAAAAGTTTTCTGCGCAAACTTCTAGAATAAGGATTGGTATTTTAATTAAGTTTAGTAATATATCGCTCGTTGCTTTTCTCATATTTCTGTTGACGTCAGAAAAACGCAAATTTTGGTGAAAGTAAGGTGAATGCCATGTCGTGTATGATGTTAAATTCCGAACATAATGACTCATTATGATACTCTTTAAAAGAGGGAATCTTCCCTCTCCAGGTGGGACCATGATGTTTTTGTATACTGTTTATAACAACAACACAGTGACCGTAATCCCGAATCAATGTACCGAAATTTCCACTTTCCTTCACGGGGCGAGGCCGGATTCCGTAGCCGGAGAACGAGTCGCAGCAGGCGCTAGGGAAGGAGAGAGCAACGGAGGAGGGGATAGTGGTAGGGACCCGCTCCGCCGAGCCGCCGATACCGGCCCAGAGTATGTATAACAGCTTCAGACGTGAGCGGCTTATCTGTGGATTGATTCTTAGATATTTGTTTGTTCGAGTTCGACAACATGCTCGCAGTCGGGGACCGATTCAAAGTCGAAGCGTAGAACGCGAAATGCAAGAATTCTGCATTATTGACGATATGAGAATTGATAATAAATAGACTTGGTTCGAAAATGCCATATTTTCAGCGTTTTTATAAAAATATTAAGTTTTGGATTCAATTTGTTGACTAATGCAAATCGATATTGTATTTGAAAAATCTGGTTTTCATGCGCTATTGTGTGCAAGGGTTCACTTTTATGATACCGTAAATTCCCTGGACATAAAATGTCAAACTACTTTTTTGTGACTGAAAAGTTATTTTTATATTGCGCGCTAAATTGTCTATGAGGAAATATGTCATTTTTTTATTATAGGTCAGATTACTTTTATCTTACTTATTTCATAGAAGCCACAAAGCTGTACATGGTGACCCAGTTTCATATCTTTCCACGAAATATTATCTGGGAATCCACCTCTGGAATTTGCCAAAAAGTACATCAGAAGGCTATGTAATGGTTTAAAAAAAGTTGCTATAGCTTTGTTCGCGTCGCTTGCTCCTTCTGTAACTTCTGCGACCGAGGGAGCAGGTACGAACGGCTTTGAAAAACATTTTGGGCATATTTATGGTTCATTGGGCATAAGGCTGCTGGTTTTCGGGATGTGGTGGATCGTTCCGATCTCAGCTTGAGTGCATTGCACTCAGTAATTAAAAGAATGGTCACATTGATTGTGGGTATGGCTCCTGCAACAATAAAGGATCCCAGCTATCTAGCAAAAGATGCAACAAAGGCATATTACTTCATAGGAAAGGTTTTTGTGATGTAATCGGTAATACTTAACTGACATCTTACTCTAAATTTCCCTGTTTGTTAGTTGAAAACAATATTTCTAGTTTCATTCAAAATTCAGGTTCGATTGATGGATCCCATGTGAGGCTTGATAAACCTACCGAAGATCCAAATTCATATATTAACAGGAAAAAAGTACTTTTCAGTGTAGATCCAGGCAGTGTCAAATGAGAACGGGAAATTTTTAGGTGTGTATATTTGATATCCTGGGTCTGTACATAATGCTAGGGTGTTTAGGAACAGCCCAGATTATGCTGAACTCTCTACTATGTGACAAGGTTTGTTTACATGGAAATTTTATTTATTATTTAATGTTTTTTCTCTGCCCCATTTTTACTCTATGGCATCTTATATTAATTTTTCCCTTTGCATAATGATTGTTTTAGAATTTGAAATAGACTAATTAAATAAGATTTTCATTCTTAAATCTTTACAGGTCAGGGTTACCTGCTAGGGGATAGTACATATCCTTGCTCCCCAAACCTTATTACCCCATGCAGGAACAATGGGCACCTGTCAAGGGCACTTTGTGCACAGTAGTTGCCGTGTTACTGTGGAACATGCTTTTGGGTAGTTAAAACAAAGGTTTCGTCAACTTTACCATGTAAAAATTAGAGGCATGGTTGACATTGTAACGATCATCCATGCATGCTGTGTTTAGCATAACATTGCGGACTTATATAATTTAGAGGGTTTTGAGGAACCCATGGTTGATCATCACCCTGACCGGGATCATTATCATCAAGGGTCAAATCTCCTAGGATTGGTTTGACCCAGCCCTCCACTCGATTCTTCTATCGGCCAACCTCTTCATATTAACGTAGTTCCTCTCTTTTATATCCTTTACGACCTGTTCTATGTAACTCATACGAGGCCTGCCCCCAATTTTCCCGTTCACTTTTCCTTCGACGATTTTCTTCATCAGGCCATCGTAACTTAAGATGTGGCCGGTTAAGTTGTCCTGACAGGGATGCAGAAGCCATTCAGGAGAGGCAGGGTGCTGAGGGAATAGATAACCTGGGAGGTCCTGTTGACGCCAACGGGGGAAAACTTCTTAGGGATGAAATTTGTGGTCAGCTGGCCATGAGGAGGGTTAATTTTTAGAGGGTTATCGTAAGAAATGGGAGAATAGAATTTAATTCCTTAAGGAAGGCAGGAGGACTATTTCTATGATTTTTATTGTTTAAGGCGCTCCTTGAGAAAAGCTATTGCTCACCCAAAAGCTCATTTCTTTTTGGCCTTTGAGCATTCGCCTCCTCGTTATGAGCATTGTTTTTTTGTATCTCCAGCAGAATGGCATCATCTCTTTTGCTTTGCTCTTCTGCCTAGCCCCTTCCTCTCTCGAGGGGCGGCCGCAGTGCAGGTGGGTTGCCTGGAGGTTAGTGGGTAGCGGCTACTTAGCGACCCGCGAGGTAAATTTCCATTTCAATGCTTCTGGTGGAGGCGGCCGCACTGAACCCTCCAACCTACCCAACCCGCCTCGGGAGTCGCTTGGCGGGTAGCGAGGGAATCAGTCGTGTTGGTTAATTCTACCTACCCACCACCCTCTCAGGCATGGAGGAGCAGCCAATCACGTCACACTGAAAAAAAATTTGATTGAATTTGTCATATTTTGATAAATTTTATCAAAAACTTCAGTTCATATGGAACTTTGAATTTATAAGTTATTTCTACCAAGACTGTTAGGTAAAACATTTTGGTGAAAATTATCAAACTGTACGATAAAATTTGTCAAAAAAGACTAGCCTTCTCGGTTAATTTTACCAAACTTGTTCGGTATTCTGGGCGGTGTGATTAAATTTATCGAACACAATGTAGCCTTTTTTGTTAATTTTACCAAACTATATGATACTCAAGAAAGCTGATATGGTTAAAATTATCAAACAGAGTAGTCATATTGATTTATCATGCCTAATTAATGTCCAAACTAATGAAACATATTTAATGTTCACAAATTGTAAAATTTAAAGCTGTGAATGGCCATTTTGTTTTAAGTTTCAGAAAAAATTGTAAACATTCACCCAGTAAATACTATCATTTACAAAGCTTTTATGGGAGCACAATGTGATTAAACTGCATTTTATTAAATTACCTCACACATTCCACAATACTAATTTTTTTAAATTTGTTGAATGCCTACTTAAATTGGTATAGGTATGACATTATGCATCCATAAGAACATAGTATTTGAAGTATTTAATGGGTGGGTTGAGGCAGTAAAACATCATGTTTCACATAAAAGTACCCTGTAAAAGTAAACATTAGATACTTTTGATAGGTTCAGACATTGATAGTGTAATAAATCAAGCTTATAACAAGTTCACCATTGCACAAACATACACTATTAAATAAGTGTACTGAAATTTTAAATACCTTAACCAAGTTAACATACAAAAGCATCCACCTAGGAGGAAAAAGTGTGCTGTTGTTATATCACTCCTATTGAATTATTTTCTTTTGAGGTCTCCTGTGGCTAATTCGTTAGCAGTGATCTTCCTGCATGTACTTAAGAAATCACACTTAAAGTTTGATAACAAAAAATCAAAATATCTTAAGCATATTTTATTTCAAACAAACAAATGTACAATATCAATACAGAACATTACAACCAACCTGAATTTGCTAACACAAGAACTACATTTCTCTTAAATACCATACTAGTACATAATGATCGATCGTCCAGAGGAGGTAATGCTCATTACTGTTGGTTAGTAATGAACCAAATCAGAATACCTCACATACTTGTACTCATTTTCTGTGTGACACACTTCATAACCATAATAGTGTTCATTAAATGACAGTGTTGACAATTTTTCACAAACAAGGCTAACATACTCTGAGTTGATAACAATGATGCTAATAATTAATCCAAACACTGGAAGATCATTTTCATAGTCTAGAATTACAATTAAGTTACTCTTGTATAAAGTTCCATAAATGTCAACCCATTTAACAAGCTCTATCTCTCTTGAATCATCCAAGACATCTTTCTTGAATTAGTGGTGAGCAAGACAGCTTTGATGGCACTTGCCAGCATAAGAATGAGCATGCAATTCCCCTTAGCAGGAAGTTATTGAGTTGAAATTGTAATGCTGTCTCTCTAAGCTGGCTTTATAATGATCCTTAAAGAAAATTAGCTTACATAAAACTTTTATGACATTATCCTATGATAAGATACCAAACATTACTAAAGCCTGAATCACACGATCATTTTTTACGTCCCTTTTCAGGGATAGCTCAAATGATAGCTCAAATGATAGCTTAAAAATGATCGTCTGACATGATCACTTCACCGATAGCTGAAATAATAGGGATCGCTATCCCTTTTTTCGTCATTTGAGCACGTCCTTTTTTCCCTCCTTCGGGCTTATCATTTAGCCAATCAGAGCGCACGTTCTGAAAGAGCGAACGTTGCGCCACATGTGGCTTTCAATGTAACTACGTAACTACCATTGTAAACAAGGAACCGCGAACCAATTTAAAAATGTCTCGTGGTACAGCGGGCTCGTGGACGGTGGAGGCGACAACGGCTTTAATAGAAAATTATGCCAAACATGACCACCTCTACAATAGTAAAGCCCTTCATTACCATAGCAAACTCATACGGATGAAGAGCCTGAATAACATAGCGGAAAGTGTGCAACCTTTCCACCCTGGAACAACGACACATGACGTAAAGTCGAAAATAAACACCTTACGAAGCCAATTTGGCGCAGAAGATCAACGGCTGAAATCTTCGATGAAGAGCGGATGCTCAATTGATGAGGTTATTAATATTATATATGGTCTATAAGTCACGAGGTTGATGAAATTCTGCCAGGCATAAATGACAGTAGTTCTATGTTGCTAATTTTGATGATAATTTATACCATTTAACTCGGTAATGAACACTATTATAGTAGCCTGTGTAAAAGACGTCATGCAGAGTGGTCTCTATATTCTTAATTCCCCGTGCAGATTAAATTTCCTTTGTTTTTTCCAGTTTTATGTGCCTAAATTTAAATATTACGATAGTTTGATGTTCTTGAGAGATCATATGACCCACAGAAAATGTATCGAAACACCCCTTTGGCCAAGTAATACTTCGGTCGATGTCGTGGTAGGTTATTTAATGAGGCAACAAAAGTGTTTTTCTATATATATTCAATATTGCACCATCATAAAAGAACAATCTTTGCTTGTTTTCAAATACATAAATTATTCATCATACCACTAATATTCAAGTGAGATGAATGTAATACCAATGTTCGAAATAATGTATTGATATATTTTACTATGGTGCCAGGGGAAGTCAGTTGTAGTGGATGGGGATGAAACGGTGTTTGAACCACTAATTAGGAAGTATGAGGTGTTCCAAGTTCCGGATGAAACTACCCGAATGTAACGAATACAGCGGAGGCCCTCGCCAGCACAAACAGCAGTGCAGCTGATGATGAGAGTCTCGTGACTACCTTGGCGGGGACCAGTAATGCCTCTAAAACTCCTAGGGATAAAAGAAAAATGGAAAAAGGATCGAAATGTAAGGAAGTGCTCGAAAAAATTGCTAAAGCATTGGATTCTCCTGTTATAGAGTCCCAAAATTTGAACTTTGCAAAGTTTGTTAGCCAAGGTCTTGATGGCTTAAAATATAAAGAGGGAAAACTTTTGACAACAAAAAAAATATTCGACATTTTGCTTGAAGCACAAATAGAAGAAATTGCAGAGGGAGGCCAGTAAATTTGAATAATTTTATGTTTGAAGATTGTTTTATAATTTAAAGTTGAAAACCATAAGAGCATTGGTGCATCACACCAAAAGGACTTTGTGCATCACATAAATTTTCATTGAAACTGTTCTATTAAAAAAGTACATTTGATATCCGATTGTCTCATTTTTAAGTTTGTGAATAGGTAATATCACTATTCTATATAGAATAACCCTGAAGGCATAACTTCCTTAAAAAAATCAAGTACATGAGGAATCACTGAAGAAGAGATCTCAAGAGATAATGCCATGAATGCTACATGTTTCCCCTTGCAACTGCATCATCCTGCCAAGGTACTCGTCCCACACCATTAAAATATCGTACAAAATCACCCCTTATTTGATAGACTTGGTCACGAGCCCTGTTTCCACCTTGAACACATCGAAGAGGTTCTAAATTCAAATCACCCTCTGTTTCCTCATCTCTAACATTTGCAGGTTTCCTATTTAATATGAAAGTGTGAAGCAAACAGCCACTTCTCACAATGTCATCTAACCTCTGGGGAGACAGGTTAATTTTAGTCAGAAGAACTCTAAATTTATTGGCTAATAACCCAAATGCATTTTCCACGACTCGCCTAGCTCGGCCTAGTCTATAGTTGTCAAGTCTTCGGGCATCTGTTAGTTCCCTCAATCTAAATGGCTTCATAATGTGCTTATCCAGGGGAAAAGCATCATCTGCAATGATAACATATGGGATATTAATTGTCCCACCGGAGAGAGGTGTGTCATGTGGGATGCCCAACAAGTCATCATCAATGGCTTTTTTGATGTTACTCGCATTATAAATGCTTCCATCATTGGCCCTTCCATTGACCCCCACATTAACCCAAATAAATTTGTAGTTTCCATCGGCTATAGCCAGTAAAATAATGCTATCAGAGCCCTTGTAATTTCTGTAGTATGACCCACAAGATCTAGGAGGGGTAAAAGCAACATGCTTCCCATCTAACGCTCCTAGGCTGTGGGGAAAGTTCCACAGGGAGAGAAACTGGTCGGAAATCACTTTCCATTCTTCTGTTGTAGAAGGATCCCGTAAATATGAGTCAATGGAAAATGTTTACTGAAACATGTCGACAATATGCCAAAAAATAATTTGGAAATCCTTCAGATCGTCACCCTCTACCTTTATTTCATTTTCAAGCAGCACACATATGGCACGTAATGTTTCTGAAATAATTGATGATATTGTGTTTGCCGCAATTCTATTCGAAAAATGTATACTTTTAAGCGTTTCCCCAGTAGCCAAGAAGCGTAGTGTGATGGACAACCTATTTGATTAACATTGTGAATGCAATTTATATAGAAAATAAACTTAGGTTGATAAATTTCATTGAATAGCATGAAACGGAATACAAGCTAACCTTTCATCGACAGTAATACATTCTCGCATCACTGTATTTCGTTTACTTAAGCTAGGCGTAACTTTGGCTAAAAGTTCAGTATACATGCCTTCGTTAATTCTGAGAAAGTTTCGAAATGATGATGTGTCTTCCAACCGACGAAATGTACATTTTACAGATTACTCAGCTATTTCATTGGAAATGAAGTAAAATATTTAATACGAATTCAATCAAAACCATCTCAAACACGCCGCCTTTACGGAAATCAAAAAAAGATCGAACATCGCTCGGAATGAGCAGTGGAGTGACATCCATCATCATTGTCGGCTGACAATTTGCTCACGTATTATTAATATATGACATTTTAAGAAAAATATTTCTCATGGAAAAGTTCCCGTAGTTCCCTGTGCACCATATTAATAAGTCCTTGGCCTGTCTCTCGTCTTTGTAGCCATTGTCTCGCCCAAATACTACGACGTCTGCGTACATTCTGTTGTCCCCCTTCATTCCTCACGATAAGCAGCCAAAAGCAGTCGACGACGAGGTAATCATCCATAGTTACGAAGTTGTTTACCGTATCTCACGAACATAAATGATACGAAAAGGGACGGTAAAAATGATCGTGTGAGCGGCGAAATGATAGCTTGAGCTATCATTTTTGGGGCTCCTGAAAGCTATAACTTAAATGACCCCTTTAAAGGGACGTAAAAAATGATCGTGTGATTCAGGCTTAACCTAAAAAGACTCCGCCAACTCCGGGGAACCCCAGGACTCCAGCAGGCTTCGCAGCTCTTCTTCCATCTGTCGCTTCGCTTTCCAACTTCACTGACTGAACGAACACACTTGGACATCCATTAATATTAATAACCCGTTCTGCAGAGCAGTATTTCCAAAGCGTACGATTCCGTTTCCATATACAATGCTACAATAGACTTTCTGTAAACAGGGCGACTTGGATAGAATTTGTCGAATTGATTCGATGTTTCGTTTCCTGAAAATCAAATTCGTTCGATTAAATTCACTTCAAGATAGTAAAATCTATCGAACAGAATCTCGACGAGTCAGGTGTTATTAATCAAACGCTAAGTCGAGTCTTGTAATTTACCGAAAGCTTGGTGAATATTATCAAACTCCTTCAACAATCGAACCGATTCTGTAACTTTAGCCGAAGTGCTTCGCGTTTTCAAATCAATTCTTAACTACCGAAAGTTTTTTAATCGGGTACCTAATCGTTCAGTAAATTTTATCTATCGCATGGTTATTTTCATTGAAAATATAATAATTTTAACCGAAAAGTGGGTAAATGTGAGCTTAAGGGTCACGAACTTCAAACATTTTTTTCAACCCCTAAAAATCGTCATTTTTGGATGAAATTTTTAGAAAACAACCTGCTATAACAGCAATTTACTCTCGCGAAAAAATATTTCGAAAAAAGTAGAAACTCACGAATTTGAAGCGATTTAAATCCATGAGGTGAGTGTTCGCAGCACCGCCATATTGGTGTTTCCAAGCTTCGACACCAGGTGTCCCGGTGTATGTTGAGTACATTTTCTGCAGTATAATGGTTGGTGGGAGAAGGCGGGGAACAGGAAAACAGCGGAAAGTGTGTTACGAGACTCCTCACAATCGTTGAAAAACATGAACGGGATGGGGGTTTTGATACACCTCACAACCGATGAAACTGCACAAAAACATGAACCGGATGGGGGTTTTGAATCACCTCACAGCCGATGAAACTGCACAAAAGCACGAACGGGATGGGGGTTTTGAGACACCTCAAAGGCGATGAAACTGCAATCGAATCGCAGGTTTTTGTCGGGCGACCACCAATATTAGAATTGATCACTTATTTCACATTCTAAACAAAAGTAGGTGCGGAGAAAAGGACCTCCGTCTGCCTCGGCAGCCACAACGGACGACAATAGACGATCGAATCAACAAAGTTCGCGTTTTAAACAATGCCATTCGGAAGCGAAAACCCAACGTCCCACGACATCGCGTATTTAAACAATGCCCTTCGGAAGCTAAAACCCAACGTCACACGACATCGCGTATTTAAACAATGCCCTTCAGAAGCTAAAACCCAACGTCTCATGACATCGCGTATTTAAACAATGCCCTTCAGAAGCTAAAACCCAACGTCTCATGACATCGCGTATTTAAACAATGCCCAATCTTTAAACAATGCCCTTAAAAAGCTGAAACCCACCGCTCTGCACAGGATATAGGGAAGAGGTGAAATGTTGCGGAACCCTCTAGCGGTGGTCTCGGGAACAACCCAAGATGGCGTTGAAAAACGTCGATTTCCATGTCAAAAATGGTGATTTTCGGAGTGTTATATCTCATGAAATAATAGCATTGGAGCAATGAAACGCATGTCGTAATAAATCTCCATCCTTCCTTTACTTAACACAGTTGGAATAAAAGGGCTAACCAACACCGTTTTTGCAGGATAAATATTCAAAGTTCGTGACCCTTAAGCTCACTTCTACCCGAAAAGTGTCCTATCAAACATGTTCGGTTGTGTTTGGCAAACTATTTTTTTCCGTGCAGTTTACCAGCGGAAAGCGATATGCAGACGAGTTGAGGAAGAACTCCAAAATACTGAGGACACTATGGGCAGAATTTGCCAAGGAAGTTGGTATTGATGGTGAGTGATTGTTTTACTTGTAATATGAATTGCCGTATATCTTGTGCTTAGTTTCTGTGCGTAATTATACAAATTTTGTTCGCGAGAATGTGCAGAAGAGTTAAATTCTGGTTAAATTGCTTTCTGTGTTTCGCAACCAAACATGCATTTCCACAGATTTTACGAAAAATTTTCCTCCATGCATGATAAATATACCACAAAATAAGCAAATACCTATCTGATTCCGATATTCCTTAAATTGGACCTACCCTAAGCAGCTAAATGAGGATCAAGCATAATTTAGTACATGCGTTAATTAGAGTTAATACAAACTCCCGCTCTCAAATTTCCATGATCCCCACCCTAATCCATGGAATAACATATGTATAGGGTTTTATGTTAATTTTAATATTCATAAATTTCTCAATGCCAACATTTCCAACACATTTAATGCAGAACTATACCAACTTATTCTTATCTTCACTGTCATAATGGCCTGTTCCCTGTTTCAGCTCTTCTTATTTCTAGACCACTTATGGTTCGAACACGCGAGTAGCGATTGCTCACGTGCATAAATTCATTATTCCACATTGTAATACAATCCCCGACCCCGCGGACAATTTACACGTGAAGTGTTGAACATTCTCCACTCTTTTCGTTATCCTCGATATGCCGCGCAGGTGCCGCGATCTGGAAATACTTTTTCTATGATAAATTGAAAAGTATTTACTTTTATATAAGCCTTATATTTGTTTTTGTCTACAACTGAAATTGTTGTATGTACTTCACTGCATGTAAACACGTGGCTAATTCATGTTAGTGCACTTAATAAAGGAAACAGAATAGTAAAAGAGCAGCAACAGATATAATCTTCTTTAGGGTACTATTTCTTGCATTACAGAAACTGGAAACAGCCGATATTCCTTCATCTAGAACCGATTACTTTGTGAGAATCATATAAATGAATATATTTGAACTGAAAGACTCCTATGTTTGCTTTCGACTCAATTAAATCTTGCCAATGAGGAACTTGCCAACTTTTGCTTCAGGAATATGGATATCAGCATTACATAGATGGAAATCAACCTTGAATAACTATATTTTTAGTTTTTCTCAAATGCTTATACTTATTTTGCAACAATTAAAAGAAAATACGACATCATTTGAAGAACACGGTCGATCTTGAAAAAAAAAGCTGCGTGACGTCATTTCTGCCGTTCTCCTGAACGTCCTGAGGCTGCTGTTCACGTTGTGTTTAGTGTTTCGTAGGTGAGTTTAACTACTTCCCTTGAGCATCTGCCCGTGAGTGCTTCGAGATACTGCTCTGTAGTGTTATAGAATAAGAATAAGTGATAGAAGTAAGAATAGTGAGCCTTGAAATGGAGGCGGAATACGTTCGGGGAAGGTCGGATAATTTACCTGAGGTTGACGCTCTAGTCATGATGGAATACCTCATGAGCAGCGATAGGTATACATCAGCGGAAATACGGAACGTAAAAGCCCATCAGTATGTATTTTACTTATATTGTATTGAAACCAGTTCTTATAATAATTAAAAATGACTGTGCATTAGAATTAACGTGATTTTTACTGTAACGATTAACGTGATTATGTTAAAATGCTCGTGTTAAATATAATACCTGCAATATTATTCTTTGAGGACTATAAACGTCATTCTATATCCATGAGGAAGGATTACATCAACTGTGCGGTAGGAGGTGTGCGGTTGAAGAGATCGCGGAATATATGTACTGTGAAATGCGAGGTATGCCCCGAGCATAAATTGAGGGGAAAAAATTATGACGCAAGTCTCGTCATCGATGAAGAATCGTAGACAATTTTGAGCCTGGAGTGCCATGACTACCCAGCATCATCAGGTAATGACAATATTATATTATCTTTTCCACGAGAGGATTATTTTTATTACATGCACATATCATAATATTCGCACTTCGTACAGACGATTAAAGAAGAAGCTTATGGCATGTATTAATTAAGTACTATGCCAAGTATTATTCATTGTATTCACGTATAAATGTTCTTAAGCTATCAATCTTCAATTCCCTCATTTCATTTCTCTCTGCTTCTTATTCCTGGTATCTTTCTCTAATCCCAGATCCGGTGAATAGAGTACCCTAAAACAATTTCTCTCTTTATACTCCTTAAGAATGCTATTTTATAAAAACATACCTAATAAATGAACCTCCATTCTTAATAATTTTTATGACGCCTAGCATATAAGAATGAATAAACTCCTATTTTACATATTCTGTTTTTACAGGTGTTTGCAAACATGCTCTAGCCTTTTTGGTGTGGCTCCACAATAAGAGTTCTGAGCCAGCTCCAACAGATATTGAATGCTATTGGAGGAAACCTGCTCTCTCTGGTGTTTCAAAACAGCTGTTGAAGACTGCTGACTTTGGAGCTCCTAAGAAAGTGCTAGTGGGGAACTCTAATTTTAAAGATAGGGTCTTACGTGACTGCTGCAAAAGCTGCACAGGTTCTGATACGGCAGTATTTTTGTCAGTTATTTACTGCCATCACTTGGCATTAGGTAGTGCATCTAAGTACCCACAGTCCTTTAGAATTGACACATCTGATGCTCTACCTCCATACCCTCTTGATAAAAAATTAATTAGACCATCTGGTGTAGCAGAAACTACTTCATAGTATTGGCCTTTTTATAGTTGGACCATGTTAGAGACTGATGAAGTGGATTGCCTGGCCTTTCAATTTGTATCTCATAACAGTCAATCACACTCTGCAACATGGCTAAACCTAGCCCGGAAAGGAAGAGGAAGATCTACTTTTATGTCTGTAGCATTTGGCCAAAAAACTAATGTGGAAAGACAAGAGGCCATAAGAGGTGCATTCCTTTTGAATACCTTTGCGGTCTGGCCTTCGGAAAAACAAAAGTTATAGCCAAGCTCTTTAAACGTAGAGTCAAGTTTTATTTTCTTTAATGTCAAAAGAACTCCCACCAAATCACATCCTATGAACTGGGCTAAAATATGAAGTCTATCCGCACTCTGTTGAGGCAATCCAAAAAATAATTTCGTGCCCCTCAAATACATTTTTATATTTAAAGTGACATGACTTGTGTCCATAAGCATACACTCTGGGCTTTCAGAATCACTGGTATATAACTGGCATCAATGAAGGTTGAATCCGAGTCTGGAGAGTCACTTTCTGTTTCAGAACTGTTTGAATAATTAACAGAAGTAGAGGCTCTGTCTTTAATCACCCCCTGCTTGATGGGTGAGCATGCCATGTCACTAACTGCACTCACCTTGCATTGTATGCGTTTACTTCTTACTACTGGTTTGATACTCACTTGGGCAGAGAAGTCTCTACCCACTCGAGGTGTCTGAGCTATGGTCACATCTTCGTGCATAATTTCTGTGGGGAACCTTTCAGAAAGTAGGCACAGAGCTTCTGCAGCAATAGCTCTCTCATTCGCAATGTCATATCTTGGTATAGGTGACTCTTCAGTCAACAACGAATTATCCATGCATGCCTGATTTCCTTCATCCATGAAATGATCTGCCTCAACAACGGTGGCTACCAAGGATTTTCTTGCTCTCCTCTCACTGCAGGGACGTTTCTTCTTTAATGGCGTCCGGTCTCTCTGGCATTCAAATAGATGAGGCACAACGCCTCGCTTTACCCTTAAAAATCCTCCGCAATGCTTCCATTTCATAAAGTTTTCCAGGTCCTCTTCCAGCTTGAAAAAGTGAAATTTACATAAACAGCTTGTGCAATAATGGAACCATTGGAGGTCAAAACTCATGCCTACCACTTAGAAAAAACAAGACTGTTTGGGATAAATCCATAAAAATTATAAACTATTGCTCGTTGCAATTAGAGATAATATATGTCATACTCTGCTTATTAATACAAATTGATGGTATCCAACTATGAGGTTTAATATTGAAAATATATAATAAATTAAAATGGTGTGAGTTGTTTTTCTTACTTTGCGATGACATCGATACGTTAGCATTAAAATTAGATTTCTCATATGCAAATGCAATCAGAGTTCACCGATAACGTCTGTGTGATTAATTATGAACTATAGACTTGAAGCCTCTGTTCCACTTTACGTTGTAGTTTTTCGGAACCTAATATGACGTCAAAGTGGCGTATATATGTTACAAACACTTTAAAATACAAATAACCTTATTAAGTATCATTAATCATGCCATGGGTAACAGCAAGATGCTACCGAATAACAATTGGAGCCACTTTAACAAAGTCTTAGGAGGCAGGTGCCTGAACATTGATATTTTTCGATGCTAATTTTATAATAATCACAAACTAATTCAATTTCTTTTCTTTCGAGCTTGGTAACATTGGTAAACAGCCAAGTATTAAATACATTTGCCTTTACCCTGGCATTACTGCATTGTTTCCTTCAATATTATGGATTTCATTATGATTATGAATAAATACGAAAGTGCATTTATGTAAAACGAATGTTTTATACTTAAATTGAAGTGATCCTCGCAAACTAAGCCGACAGTTTTCTTTGAAATGTCGCCAGGATTTCTTCTTGCAGCCTTCAACCACAAACACCGTAACTTCAAATCATTCGGTAACGACACAAATACTTTCTTCCGATTAGAAATCGTTGTGCTTTTGCAACCTGGCACTAAGCAATATTTATACCGTACATCACCCATATTTTAACATGCACGTGCTTGAAGTGTAGACACATGCAACGCATGCAATGCGTATGACAATCAAAGATTGTCGACTGCTGACGATGACGATATTTCGAGGAATAACTTCCATTATTGAAGTTTAATTGATGACTACATTTTTTCGAGTCCCATAATGCCAGAGAAATAAGTAATTTATAACCAATCATATAAGTGCTTTTGTATGTACATACATACGAGAAAAAATGGTTTCGTCAGGAATACATAGGTTTCACCTACCGGATGTATATATGAGATTACCTTTTGCTGTAGATATTCATTCATATATGTTTTTTTTCAAATAGAAATATACGAGGGTGTAACGTCGACCCAGTGAGATGTATTTTGCATCTGATTTCGTTTCTTCGCTAAACAAGTATTCCTGGAAATTTGTCGCACGCGTCATGCCACCGAGTTTGTACGGGACCTACTGTCGTGGAAAAAAGTCATGACACTCGAGTTTACAAGTCAATGACAGTTGTACCCGTAGTCCCACATGAAAACAAGTTATATCAAAAATTAGCAAATTTAATTCTGCGTTTAACTGTGGAAAGTGAAAATTTTTATTTTAACTTGTTAAAATTTTATTGTCTGTGAAACAAAAAAAGTGCCGGTTTTTTCACCGTTTTAAACGGAATGCTCACTTTAAAAATGCATAACTTTTAAAGTATTCATTGGATCGTATCCAAAGTTTAATACAACATAACGGAACTTGTTGTTAAGGTATGTACAAAGTTTTAAGATAATCGAAGTTTCAATAAAATTGTTCTTGTAAATTTTATGAAACAACTTTTTATCAGTACTGCATGGTCAAATCGATACGAATCTTGTCCTGTCATGGAGCTTATGGTAATACAAGGCTAATCGGTTCTCGATATTTAGAATTTAATTAGTTGTTTATTTTATGTGCGCTTACATTTAATTCGATGTTTCCAACAGCAAGAGGCGTGAAGCGAACGAGAGGAAACGGACGCATGGCCTTCGAATACGTGCGACGTTGCCACGTTCGACACCATTCCCGTGCTCCATGTGTAGAATCCATACATTTTTGTTGCATTGTAACTTAAAAAGATTTTCTTTCATTGCAGTGGCACATCCCTTCACCGTCGATAACGATATTCCAACACACTCGGACACTTTATGATTGACCGGATACCTCTTATCATTAATCTTTTCACTCTCGCTTCTAAAAGAACAAATCGCACTAGCAACCATGGCAAACTCGCCCTCCGTCAATAGTTTAGCAGGCATACTGTCAGATGTTAATCCAAAGAAAATTGGCGACAGAATGAGTGTAGGGTCAGACATACAAATACAAATGATTCATCGCTGAGACAAAGCGGGTCATTCGGCCTCGCCATCAGCACAATGTAAGCATCACAATGTAATAAAATGACAACAGCTTATTAGCTAGCAACCCAATTTTAAACCTGCCATTGGAGGTCCAAAGCCCTCATGAGAAAAGGAGATGGAAAGGAGTTAATTTTCTTTCGAAAGAAAAGAATCCTACCTTTTTAAGTTACAATGCAACAAATGGTGGTGTCCGATGGCAACAGAGGTGTCGAACGCGGCAACGTCGCACGGAATTCCAAGGCCATGCGTCCGTTTCCTCTCGTTCGCTTCACGCCTCTTGCTGTTGGAAACATCGAATTAAATGTAAGCGCACATAAAATAAACAACTAATTAAATTCTAAATATCGAGAACCGATTAGCCTTGTATTACCATAAGCTCCATGACAGGACAAGATTCGTATCGATTTGACCATGCAGTACTGATAAAAAGTAGTTTCATAAAATTTACAAGAACAATTTTATTGAAACTTCGATTATCTTAAAACTTTGTACATACCTTAACAACAAGTTCCGTTATGTTGTATTAAACTTTGGATACGATCCAATGAATACTTTAAAAGTTATGCATTTTTAAAGTGAGCATTCCGTTTAAAACGGTGAAAAAACCGGCACTTTTTTTGTTTCACAGACAATAAAATTTTAACAAGTTAAAATAAAAATTTTCACTTTCCACAGTTAAACGCAGAATTAAATTTGCTAATTTTTGATATAACTTGTTTTCATGTGGGACTACGGGTACAACTGTCATTGACTTGTAAACTCGAGTGTCATGACTTTTTTCCTCGACAGTAGCGAGGATAAGGGATCTTGCCAGCAACCAACGGCAGGAATGAAGTCACGCAGGGAAACGCCTCCTTGCAGGCCTTTTTTCGCGGCGTTCAAATTTCATCAACTTTGCTAATTTTTATCTCCGAAACTAGGCTTCATATGGAACTCGGGTTTTTAGCGTTGTGCAAGAAATTACACCCTCTATTACCTCAATTTTTTTCAAAAAATCGGCAACTTCCTCATTCGCACCGCGTCTCGAGAGGGCTCGCAGACAATGTAGCAACTAGTGCTGAGAGAAAACATAGGGAAATAAATCACTTGTTCCGCCAAAAATTATCACAATATATATTGGCGCGGCAATATAGAATACCCATTATTGATGCTATAATATATAACCAATATATATTTTGATTTGGTTGTTGACTATTGCTTTGAAATTTACACCAAGCTCCACCCGTGAACGAGTTGAATAATGCACAGGAAAGTATTACACTGAGGCACTACTTTAATGGGACTTCTTTTGAAAAAGTGTAAATTTTGAAACATCTTGAATGATCGTGGGTCAAAAGACAGCGCTAATTATACCACATTATTTTGGTTCCTGTTCACACGTCGAATAATATTTTCCGGAAGTGCATAATCTTCTTGCCATGTATCTGCACCAACACCATTGAAGAAGGCCTTTAATGTTTCTCGAATTCTGAGGGCAGCTGTTGGGAAGCGATAGTTCACCATGTCTTCATCCCTTGCTCCTATAGTATGGATCTGTACTGGAGTGAGACTGGCCTCAGATCCATCATGTGTCAGAACGTAGTTATGTAGTATGCAAATTGCCTTCACCATATGAACGGCGTAATTTACCTTTGTTTCGATTGCCTTATGTAATAGCCTCCATTTTGCCGCCATCAATCCAAAAGCACATTCAACGCTGTTTCTTGCACGGCTCAAACGATAATTAAAAATTCTTTTCTCATCATCCAAGTCTCTACCAGGATATGGCCTCATCAAATAGGGAAGCAAAGGGTATCCTTCATCACCAAGGAGCACAAAGGGCGCTAAGGTGTTAGTTGAAGGGAGAGTTTTGTCTTCTGGGAGATCTAGCTTCCTTGTCTCGAGCAGATGAAAGAGAGAGGATGTCCGAAAATTTCCACCATCACTTTGTGTTCCAGGAGTACCAATGTCAATTGCAATTCGATTTGCATCAATTACTGCTTGAAGCAGAATTGAGAAAAACTGCTTATATTTGAAAAATGTCGACCCACTATGAGGAGGGGCCCTCAGGCGTGTATGCTTTCCGTCAATGCAACCGATGCAGTTGGGAAAATTCCATTTTCATAAAACATATCTGCACTTGAATTCCACATATCTCTTGTTGGTATTGGCATGTACTCATCTTTTAACTCATTCCACAAAACCATGCATGTGTCTATAATTATTTCAGAAACTGTAGTCTTTCCCATTTTAAAACGACCAGCAAGAGATGTGAACGACTCCTCAGTTGCCAGGAATCTAAAAAGGGAAAGAAATCAAAACTCGACTCATACCTCTTATATTAAAAATCAAAACGTGGAAAATTAATACATATACTCAGAATTAATACATCTGATATTCACTGACATGAATGCTGGACTCTATTTTATTCTTTTCTGTTGCAGTGAATTCTGCTAAAAATAAGTGGCGTATTCTCCGCGCTTACTTCATATCCCAGCAGCGTGAATTAGACAAACCGAGGTCCGGAAGTAGTGGATGCATAAAATACACAAGCTTATGGTCTTTTTATAACCAGCTTTGGTTTTTAAAGGATGTTTTGATGCCAAAAACTGATGTCAGGGAGGACAATTTAACATCAGCTAAGGACTCAGAATTTTCAAAGCAAGATGATTTGGATGAAAATAATTATGTTGTTTTGCCGGTGATAGAGGCCATAGAGAAAGACAAAGACGAGGATTCTTTAACCACAGAAAACACAGGAACTTCGAAGAAACCATGCACAAAAAGTTATGAAGGCATCTCCCAAGATGGAAAGAAGAGTGATTATCTCATCAGAAGATCTAATAGTAAGAACGTAAACTGGGTGGGGGAATAGAAGGATTCACGGAAAATAGAGAAGCTGATTTGATAGATGTTGAGAGACGGAAGGTGGAGCTACTCGATAGGGAGATCAGCGCTGATGAGGACCCAGATATTTTGTTCTTCAAAAGTCTGCTCCCGTATGTGCGGGAACTTACCTCAATACAAAAACTGAGGGTCCGATCAAAGATACAGGATTTGATTCTGGCAGAGAACGAGGCAACCCAGCGGTGTTGGAGTGCAATGAAGGACTTACCCGGCAATACAGTAGAAATTACTGAACTGTGTGATCAGTCAATGTACTATAGTTCACTCTCTGCATCATCTGTGTCAACTGAAAATGCTCTGTATCATAACTCGTCCACTCCATCTCCTACATTACTATCTCCCCACACCGGTTCAGCAACTACAAGTTTATTTGAGTTCTAACATGTGAATAGTTGAACACTAGCATTCTCCTTGTAGCGTTTTTTCTAATGACCTTTTTATTTCAATAAATTCCGTGCTTTGATTCTTTACTGCTTTTTGATTGAAAAACATTTGGTTTCTTTCAGAAATGCTTGATAGAACATCAGGTGTTACTAAGCATGGTGCGGTGAACTCATTAGAAATAATATAGTGGCGATAAAATTAAAATGAACATAACTCACTTTACTGTGAGAACCAAACGCTGCTCTGCAGAAATTGCCTCTAAAATTTGTAGACGTCCTCTCCATCTTGCATTGCACTTTATTTAGATGGTGATCGAAAGACTCAACACTCATCCTCGCGTAGCTGAAAAATTTATCAGCGTATTTCCACATCTTCTAGAGACTCGAAGAAATTCGCCGTCATAATCCCTGTCTAAATTGTACTCGTGAACCCACAATCTCCTTTCATTGTCTAAACTTAAGTATTTATGGTAGGAGCTTTCAGAGAGAAGAAATCTTCTGGAGAGTTTGGAGGTAGCCATGTTCAACTGATGACCGGCAATGTTATACTGTATACTAAGTTGACTCGTAGCTTATTCCACCGCGCAGTGAGTCCTAGCGCTAAAAAGTCCCAATTTTTTAGCACTACAGCACCATACGTAACTTGGCACCCAGTAAACGCAAAGCAGAGCGTTCTATAATAACGAACGTATGATACATTGTGACTCATTTTTAATATTTGACCCTCGATTTTTCATGTTTTTTCACTTTGGTACTAATTGATATGCTATTAAATTTATAAACCTACTTTTTCTGGGCACTATGCATCATGGCGCCATGAGACCAAAACTGTCAACTCCCTCTTAAAATTCCCTGAGCGAATCAGACGTTATCATTTTGCTGAAGGTAGCACCTTATTTTATATTGAATTATATACTTACTGAAAAATGCGCGCGAAACCAAAGCTGGACCCCTCATTGCTTATACCACCGTGCAGTGCGGCCGAGTTATATCCACCAACAACCCTCCAGCCTCTACCCTCTACACTCCAACCTACCCACTACCCACCTGTAGTGAGGCCTTAGGTTCAGAGTTTTTAGGGCCATTGCCATTTTCTAATCCCGTTTTGTCACTTTAATTTTTTTCCTGGAGCTTCTCCCTGATTTACTGTGGATGGAGATCGGGCTTCTGGAAATGATTCTCCACGACCAACAGCACTTTGGATGTGGATGGCCCAGGATCTCCATTTCCACATTCAGGAGTTGCAATACTGCAAAAAGATTCATTTGTCCAGCTTTTATTTTTAGCAAAATATCTCCATTCCCACTCGAGCAAGAGTGACGTACTGTTTCACCCTTCCCCTAACAGTGGCATGCAATACATTGAAATGTACATCCACAATACTGATTTGGACTGTGCCACCATGGTGCTTCCTATGGTCAGTCCATGACGGCCAGACACCATCTTGGGAACAATATTATGTTTTTTCGCGAACATTTCAATCATTTCCCTGCAACCAGATGTACAGTTGCATTGTTTTATGACTTCAGTTTTGTGAAGAATGTAGTTTATTATTAATTAAAAAAATCTTACGTTTCTTAAGGTAGGACCCTTCGACCTCTACCTGTTTTGTTGTTGGTGGCAACAAATGTTTTAAATGCCTTCTCCAGGGACTTATATTTGTTGAAAACCTGCTGTGCTGTTATCGTATATCCATGTCCCTGCATTTACCCTGCAATTGATTCATACAGCCTCTTCTGTATGAATTTTTTTTCTCCCATTCCCTTCTTTGAAATGTAACATTCAAAAAATAGTTTAAGAGAGCAGTCATCCCAGGCAAACTGGTCCGTCGCTGCATTGGTGTCTATAGGACATGTGGGGGGCTTTTGTGGGAGCACCAGCTCGACTTGCTGGCCTCCCACTTGGATGACATAGGACTCCTTACTTACGTCAATTTCTTCAGCCCTTATTTTTATCATAGAAGATACATCTATCAAGTAAAAATACTTGCAAGAAGGGAGATATGTGGCTGCATATGGGCAGAATTTCGATATAGTCTATTATCTAGGAAATGGCTGGGCCGATAGCTATGACTAGAGCGCGGAAAAAAAGTCTTAAATTTTGCAAAAAAAAGTCGCCTAAAAAGTCACCAATATTTTTGAAAAAAGTCTCTCAAAAGTCTGAGTTATTTCCGTGAGAAAGTTGCTGAATTTAACTGAATTGTTGGAGAAAAGAGCCTAGGGATGCTAGTCCAGGAATTAGGGGATTTTACTTGGAAAAATTGCTTATGGGTCGCTGAATCCGAATTTCTAACTTACCACCAAAAATTCCCCCGCAACCCCCCCAAATTTTGAAAATAACACAAAAAAAACGCTTTTTTAGTTTTTAAATCGTTTGGTTTTAATTTAGGGAAAAACTAAGCAGATGATCGGAAAGTAGACAATATAAGCAACAAAAAAGGTATTCTAACATTTTGACGTAGGGCGAACAGGGTCCTTTTCAGGGTTTCAGGGCGCCAACGCGCCCTGAAACCCTGAAAAGGACCCTGTTCGCCCTGCCAACGCGCCCTGAAACATGCGCCTCGGCGTCGCGGGGTTGTTTGCTCCAAGTTATGCAACCCCTCTTAACCACTCACGTCGTGTATATTCGCTCTCCCGTATCCCCATGGTTCATTTTCTTCGAAACTCACCCTCCCATCTCATTGTTCCTCTATTTCAATATCTGGAAGTCCTCAGCACCCTACCTCTTACTAAAAAGGCATTAGATGACAAAGAGGGTGGAAGTACACACCATTGTAAAACCTTGGAAACAGGGCGTTTTTTCAGTCAAATTTAAAGGGGAAAATTTTATAATATACAATACAAAACAAGTTTTTACATAGAATCAATAATGTTATAAGGCAGTTGAAACATGATTTAATAGTTCAAAACTTAGTTTTCGGCTCAAGAAAAACCGAAAATGAGAAAAAAGTACTTATTTGTTGTCCATTGTACAGGTCAGGACCCCTATTTTCGGGGAAGCTGAGGACCTTTTTCTCTTGTTTTTCGCGATAATTTTAAAATCTTCTTCTCCGATTGATCGCAGCCGAGGGTCCAGGTTTATCTACGTCATGCTTGCCTCGCTACAATGTAGGCTCATTTAATGATCATCTGCACACAATGTGACGCGTTCACCTCGTCGGAAATTCTAGATGATCTTTCATACAGTGGCGTGCGGTGGATCAAATATTCAGTGAAGCAGTAGATATATACTGGGAGGGGGGCCAACCCCTCCC
The DNA here is from genome assembly GCA_933228895.1 of Platycnemis pennipes. NCBI lineage: Eukaryota > Metazoa > Arthropoda > Insecta > Odonata > Platycnemididae > Platycnemis > Platycnemis pennipes. The sequence goes on along the minus strand of OW121851.1, from coordinate 130,383,065 downwards.
CGAAAACTGTTTGTAATTTTAGTTCAATGTATTTTTACGCCAAATCGTCATGTCACTTGGAAAATTATTTGAAATTTTAGCATATGAGTTGCGCATATAAAGAATTTATGAGGCAATGAGAGAAGTGTTGATTTTTAAAGTCTCGGAATTTGTGTTATGACACAAAACTAACTGCAAATACAATCAAGTTCATTTGTAGCAATAATATAAGAAAATCACTCCAATGTATTTAAATTTTGTGAAATTGGACAAAACAACTAAGTAATAACGTTAAAAACCACTGAAACGCCTTCTCACACACATATACGTATCAAATTACAAGAATATAACAAACGTGTTGCTATATGAAATATTGAGGCAACAAGGTTAATTTAGTTCCACCTAAGCCTTGATATTATTTTTATATTGATAAAAACAACAGTTGCTACTATGTATTCTGTAAAACAGGCAGTAGGCTTGCTTACATACTCACATAATAGCCTATATGTATAGAAAGTTTTTCTTTGTTACACTCTATGATGAAAACGGAAAATTAATGGGAGACATTTGTGCTTAAAAATCTGTATTGAACAATTAAATATCTCAGGACTATATCGGACAAGAGTAGCTTTAAAAAGTAGACCTACCCCTTAGCAAAACCATAATCACACAAAACATTAAATACAAAACTGACGGATAGATGCCACTGTATGAGAGTAGTCCTAACAAAACTGGAAGTCCATTCTTCTATCCTTAGTGGTAAATTCGTTAACAACTTCATCAAAAAAACTTTCCTTCATTTTCTCTTCTGCCAACAGTTCACACTCAATAGATATTATACCCAGGTGAGAAAGTCTCTTTTGTCCAGTGGTATTCCTTGAATACGTTTTTATTCTTTTTAGTGCTGAAAAGGATCTTTCTACTGATGCCGTAGTCACTGGAATTGTGTATATCAACGCAACCAATAAATTGATTTGGGGGAAAGTTGACTTTAGCATGATGTTTGAGTCGAAAAGTTGACAAAGTTCCATCAGCATCTTCCCTTTGAACTCTTCACTAGAGTAAAACACTGTTAGTTCATTTTTTAAGCGTATAGGGTCAAAATATTTTCCATATGTGTCCAACAAGGTTTTTAAAGCAATTTCCGGGAAATCGATTTCGTGCTTGGAGAAATTTTCAGTTGCAAGAAGTTGCAAGAAGTCCAACTTTGAGTAATCTTCAAAGCGTGAGTTGAAATGCCCATCTATATTGTCAAAGATCTCGCACTAGACTCTTCTGTAGTTCGTTTGTCTTCTCTTATTGGGTGGTCCTACCTCCACAACTATTTCCTCATAATATTTTTCAAAATCGTCAGGAAGTTTGGCAATACTCAGACGAGTGCTTTCAATTTTCTTTCTACAGTAGACAATATCACTTGCCTGGTGCTGCAGGGCATCAAAAAGCGGGTCTGTAAAAGCAAAAATTTTATCAAAGACACTAAGGAGAAAATCAAACTGAAAGTCATCTAGAACTGATAGAAACCCATTAACTGGAGCAAGTATGTCATATTCTATTTCATCTGGATGTTCAAGCATTGCATTAAACACATCACACAGTTGAGTTCTGTTTTTAAAAACTGTGTTTACGAGCCTTGATGAGTAGTTCCAGCGAGTGGGGCATACACTGGGCAATCTCCTTTTCAAAAAATCATCAAGGAATGCAGCACGCTTCGAGGATCTTGAAAAAAATGGTGAGATACCATTTAGTGTGCTGAAAAATATTTTGCACTCAGGAATCTTACTAACACTTTGAGATAGCACCAGATTCAAAACATGAGCATAACAATGTACAAACAATGCTTCCGGGTAAATCTCTTTAATTCTGGCCTGCACTCCAGTTAAGTGTCCAGATATTGTATTGGCACCATCATATGTTTGTGCAATAAGTTTTTCACTGCATTCAAACTTAATTAAATACTCAATAATGAGCCGCGCAATATCAGCGGCATTCTTATCTGAGCTTATGTCACTGAAGCCCAAGAAACGTTCTTTAATTTTCCCATTATAAATATATCGGGCGACAATGGAAAACTCAGCTTTGTTAGACACATCGGTCGTTTCATCTACCAATACAGCCACAAAATGTGCCTCTTTCAGCTCAGTTTTTATTGACAGTAAAAGAGATGAACTCACTGCTTTAATAAGGTCATTTTGGATGTGATTGGACAACCCTTTAAAACAGTAGCTGTTTCTAAGTGCTCTGCCAAAAGAGGGTCGTAGTCAGCCGTGTACATAGTTCCCTCGATTAACGGACTCTTCTTTTTCGTCATGGCCCCGAAATGCTAATTCCTGTTTACCCAAAAAACACACAGCATTGATTAATCTCCTAAGAATTTCTCTGTTGCGCTTTACCTTTCGATTGTGGAATGAGATCTCATGTCTCATGGTGTTTTCAAGTCTGTTTCCGCACTAATAGGCGCTTCAGACCGGGAGGAAAGGTATAAGGATAGGGATGGAAGGGATAGGGATATGTGGTCTGAAGCCTGATCTCATCATCTCCCGTATCGTGGAATGAGATGTCCACCCGTAAGGGGGGCTTTATAGCTCGGCGGCAGAGCTCCAGCGGCAGAAATCAGCCAATGAGAACACGCCTTTGGAAATCATGACGTCAGACCGTTGAGCATCGCTGACTAGCGCTTAAACGGCTAGCGGCTGCCGCAAATATTCAGCCTTGCTGAATCCCAGCGGCAAGTAGAGGGATGCCCGGTTAGTTCGAATCGCCCAGCATTCTTGGATGTGTCTATTGGGCACTTTCATGAGCGCGTATGAGATGCATTACGAATATAAAGGTTGTTATGAAGTGTTAAATTTATAATCGAAGAAGAGAAGTCACAGCTATCCCAGAAATAAGAGTTTAGTGAAAATGTAACTATTGCATTCCACGTACACACATGGAATAGTATCTCACAGTCGTTTAATGTTTCGTTGCAGTATGCATCCCATCTCAAAGTTTTATAAGTAATAACACCGCAAATTATTAATATATTGCTGAAGGTCCTGGTTTTTAAAAACTGAAGGTACAAAGCGACAAGTTCCAGTGCCTTGCAACGCATTGCGATCTTCTTTTTTCATGCCGCGCCGCAGAGCTGTGAAGGGCCACCGATTTCCTTCCGCGGCGAAATCCATCGTAAGCGCCGCCGCCGCCGAGCTATAAAGCTACGTTTTCATGTGGCAGTTTTTGCGTTGCGTTGACGCTGCGTTGTGCGTCAGGAGAATACCCTGTTTTCATGTCACCGGCAGCGCCAGCAGCAACGCACCAAAACATATGACGGTGGTAAACCGTGGTATACGTGATAATCCAGCGAAAGAATCACGTGACGAACAAATGACAGGTAGAATGCGTTGTTTCTCGCTCTGACGCAGCTGCGTCAACGCAGAAAGATGAAAGTTGACCAACTCCGACGGCAACGCAGGCTGCGTTGGCGTGCTCGCTTCTGATTGGTGGCGCAGTGTGCGTCAACGCAAAAACGCCCACATGAAAACGTAGCTTAAAGCCCCCCTAACTGGGCATCTAATGCAGTTTCAATTCTGCTCTGCCCAAAGGATGCAATGCATAGAGAAGATCGTAAGTGGTTCACTGATATCTCATGACCCGCAATGGATTTCACCAAGTTACCTAAATGAGTTTTGTCCAACTAGTATTTCTGTCTTTCCCAAACAATAAACAGTTCCAGCAAAAAACTGCATTCAGCTCTGAACTACCCGCTAACCACGCACAGTTCTTTTATGAACTCGATTGAAAAGGCCGAGTAAATTTTCCACATTTTTGCACCAAGTTTGGCAAGTCTGGAGTAGGCCTACCAAGGTTTATTATTTCGAAATAATAAAAAAGGATCCTTTTTTTCTTCGTATGATCGAGACGAAAAGAGAGAGTTAATAACACTTTTAATGATGCACTGGGCGATTTTACAGTAACTTAAAACAGGAAAAAAATTCTGTAGTTTTATTTTAAACACATACCAAGAATATTAAAACGCCATATATCCACAACAGAAAGGTATAGTTTGTTTACATACGTACACTGTGACCATGGCGTCAGAAAGAACCGTGGCTGAGATCAAGGTCCTTATTCTCTTTCTGAAACTCTCGTGGTATCCAAGGGATAACATAGGTTTTACGGGACTCGCGTTAACTTTTTGTAAACATTCTAATGAGGAAATCAATGAAACGCAACCTCGGTTTCGTTGCTGGGGAGATAACCGAGGTTGCGTTTCAAACGAGAATACGGGCCCAAGACCAGCAGGGGCTTTCTGTAACTCGATAGCACGTTATATTGACGTCGGAAATTCGTTAGCACACCGCTAGGATGAGTTACCGTAAATTCCGCTTTCGTACGCGCCGCCAACTTCGCCGAGTGCGGTGAACACAGTAGATATCGGCTGCACTCGGCTACATTCGTATGTCTCCGCCGCGCCGTCAACCGAAGCTAGCTTCCTCTGCCCTTTGTTACGCTAGCCACCCCTCCCGCTCCCCTTTTTCCGCTGCTCGGGAATTGTCTGCGTGCGCATGCTGTCTACCCAAGCTATGAGCGCACAGCTTCACCGGGATCGCAGTCATAACCGTCTGCCGGCTGCCGTTGCTTTAAGGGGTATAATGAACATCCGTACTATTTAAGGGAGCTTATAATGCCTTTATACTGTTAATTTAGCAGCTTTTAAACAAATAATGAATAAATTATACAAACGCAATTTTTTACTGAAGCAGTGCTTCATTTGCTTCATCGTACCGCACGCCACTGCTTTCATATGACCATTTTTCCACTAATCTCCTAAAAAAAGCGGAGTGCTAGCATACAGTGTAGCGCTGTCGGCTTGTCAGCAGACCACCCGGGTTCAAATAAGCTGGTTCATAATTAGATCAATGCATTCTTTCAGATCAATCTATCAGCAAAAAAAACTCGAAGTGCGAGGTGGCTCAGGGAAAGGAACAATATGTGAATTTGACATGCAAATGGATAAGTGCGGGGTTAGCTCTACACTCACCTATCCAAACCAACCTTCGGGTTGAAGCACTGAGTGAGTGTGATTATTTCATGAACGGTGGAGCAGTAGAAAGAATTCATTGCAGTTTCCGGAGCTATTATTAAAATTTCGCATTAACAATTGTTAGGAGCTTACATTTTACAGTACATCTCTGCTCCGTGTAGTACCGCAAGAAAAAAACAGATGCGTCAAACACACAGTTTACAAATGTGACCACAACAGCCAACTTAGGCATGTGGTATAAATAAAAAGGCCCATAAAAGTCTCTTGTAATCAGAAAAGTCCCGCCACGCCAAAAAAGTCCCAAAAAGTCTCTAAGAAAGTCATTAAAACTGTTTTATTTGATGAGATTGGTGAAGATTTGTATTTAAAAACACAAAAGTCCCACTTTTACAAAAAGTCAAAAGACTTTTTTTCCCCTCTCTAGCTATGACTAGAGAATATTAACTTTCTTTATTGACAATTGTCATTTTATTTTTGAATAACGTGAAAATAAAACCTTCGAGGACAAAATAAACCATTCCCTCGTCATCCAACAGAATGTTGTTTTCCTCATTTAAAATGGGACGAGCCGTTATTTTCACAGTTGAAGCGTGAATATATATTGCAAAGTATGCGCAATTCAGAAATGCAGCTGTCTTACAAAACGTGACGATTAGATTTTTTTCCCATAATCTATTGCTTTGGCCCCGGGAAAACAAGGGAGATTAATCCGGGGGAGTTTTAGAGAAGTCGAGATGTATTTAGTCCTCGGACCATAGAATGTATCTTATATTACTGAATTATTTTTAAACAATTCACTAATAAATTATCGTGGGTACAACTGGAAAATTTTGTGTACAGATAATCTTCTCAAAACTATAAAATATGCATGAGTATATCTCTAAGTACGCATAGTTATATATACTGGTGCACCTGTCATTCATTTATAAAGATTAAATCAGGGGCTGTCGCCTAAACATTGGGGCCATAGCGGAGGTAAGGTTTCAATCAATCAAGTTCAATCTTCAGTATGATCTAATGCTGTCAAGTATATACGGGTAAATAGGGTACATTATTAAAAGACTCAGAAGATGAAGGTCAATCAAGATCTTTATGTTATAATACGTCTACGGACATAATTGCATTTATTTCCCTGAATATATAGCATTAGATGACTTAACGGTGCTAAGGAATATTTGAGATGTAAGAAGTTATAACGATGGGTTAGGTTGTTCCTCTAAGATTTCCCGAAAATGCCGTCACATATGGCAGTAGACAAACCTTGTTTTGCCTCTTTGACAAACCTTTTGTGAAACCTTTGAACAAACCTTTTGACAAACAAACATATTTCAGAAATAATAAAAAATAAATCAAAATCAGTAGTTTGCTAGTCATTTCAATCTAGGTGACGAATATAATTCAAGCCGAATTAGAGAATAAATTGGAGATTTTACATTTGGCCAAAGATTTCTCCGATTGAAAGTATTGATCAAACATAGCGAGGAAAAATGAAATTCCACAGTATTTTAGTCCAATATTTAAAAAGATGTAACATATCCTAAGCTAAATCAGAGTAAAATTCTGTGAAAATGTTCATTAATCATCTCGGATACGCTGGAACAGCAGAAGAATATTCCACCTTTCGTCTGCTCCTTCCCATAGTTCTCTGTGCTGTTCCCCTGTGCTACTTTTGCTCCACCTCGGCAGCAGGAGCAAAAGGAGCAGGAAAAGTTACACCTGTACCCGCGACGCGAACGCCTATGCCAATTGCACATTCTGCGACACGAACGCCAAAGGAGCAAGAATGGCAGAAAGATGCAGAAAGTGCAGCGACGCGAACAAAGCTTATATATCAGCAAGTATTGCATCTATGAGTGAAAAACATCACCAATTTTTTTGGCATGGATGCAAATATCCACACAAAATTTCATCGTAAACTGTGAAGGCCGCGTGGGCACTATAAAACACTTGACATGGAATGGCCCGTTAGTTGTGCAACGAAGCTGCGAAATTAGACCTGGAGTTTACTCAAGTTTTTTAATACTGCATCTCTGAGATAAGTTTGTAGACCCAGTTTTTTATTCCCTTTGCGGTCCTGTTGTCCTATGGCTAAGATTGCATATTCTCCGTAAACCCATAGTAAAATAAAATTCCATAATCTCTGGCCTGCGTAACTCTATCTGGTGTGTCCGCATTCCTGCTGCACTCATCAACCCCTAAGAGATTCCACCAGCTGGGAAAAGACCAGAGAAGACTGACGCCACAGAAGAGCCGACCCAGCTTCCCACTACTCAACGCCGGCCATAACAAGGATACTCCAAGTGTACACCCTTACCCTCAACCCTACTTAGACTACCTAAATTCAAGGGCGTAAGGTTTTTCCACAAATTTCACACTTTTAAATTCCTTTCCACCTCCGCTAACCCTTCCAACCCAACACATCTCAACGGAAGTACGATCAGTGAACGGCATCAGCCCACCCACCACGAAATCTGAAAGACTTGAGGAGTGGCTAGGGACGCGGACCCCACCAGTTACGCTGTTCCAAGGGAACGAAAGAGATGTCTACCGCACGTAGCCTGCTTATGTGTAGGACCCAAATTGCACTCCTTACTGCACAAAAGGTCAGAGGAGCATGAGAGTGCGAAGTGTACCAAAGATCCACGTTGCGTGAACTGCGAGGGTACGCGTCCAGCGTATTCTCGCAAGTGTCCGAAAAGATCGTCATCATAAGTCATCAATCCTCAGATTGGTTTGACGTAGCTCTCCACTGAGTTCTTCTATCGGCTAATATCTTCATATTTACGTAATTCTTCTCTTTCACATCCTTGATCACTTGTTCCGTATATCTTGCACGAGGCCTTCCTTTGCCATTCTTCCCTTCCACTTGTCCCTCGACGATTGTCTTCATCGGGCCATCAAAATGATAGAAGAGCGAAAGGTCATAGAGATTAAGACAGTAGTTAAAGTCCGTTACTTCGAGTAGTAGTAGGATTAGGTTTTGTGGGTGCTTCTACGGCTTGGTCATTCGCACCACTGGCAACATAAGTATGCTAATTGCAATATGACCTCTTCAAGAAGCTAAAATCTTAATAAATAAGTTAAAAGTTACTGTGTTAAAATATGTTAAAATTTGCTTTCCAATTAATGCACAGCAGGTCAGATCTTTGAGTAAAGTCGGTTTTCTTTTAAAACCGGATGACAAGGTCGAAGTAATCGAGGTCATTCCCTAGGACTTGTCCTAGATCTCCCTCGATGCCAAGTCTGTCACGTGCCGCACGGTATTTATCACACTCCGTCAGGAGGTGTCTCACGGTCGTGGAAGTGTCACAGTGATAACATCGAAGTGGAGTTTTCTTCTCTGAAAAGAGGAAGGAGTGCATAAGGGCACAGTGCCCTATCCTAGGCGTGTGCTCTCCATTTTATCCCTGCGAGTCATCCCAACTGAAGTGGCCACACTGATATGTCCGCCTTTATGCTCCGTAATTTGTTCCCGGTTTGAGATCACCATAGTTCCAACCACCGATCCTTGACTACCTTTGCCAAGGTAGCACTAAAATCGTCTACAGGTAGCAGCGGAGAAGTGATATAGGCTTTGTTAAGGGTCTTTCGCCTCAAGTTCGGCCCTCTCATTGCCACTTATCCCAACATGTCCAGGGACTCAAACAAAACGAATTTCTACTCACCGCTTTGAAAGGGATAAGAGGGCGGAATGCACTTCCTGGACTAGAGGGTGCTTAAGGGAAATAACCGGATATGACCTGCAGCGTACTCTTAGGCCCGTATTCATAGTCGGAACTTAAGCATTTGCTTGAATAAGTTCGCCTCAAGTTCAAGCTTAATCACGATTTTCGTTTCATTGTCGCTAAAAAAGACAATCTCAAGCATTGTCGAATAAGGCGAGCTTAATCAAGATCGTCTTGTTTCAAGTGGAGCTTATCAGGTTTCATAGTTGTGTCTCATTGCAAACGAGCAAATGCTCAAGCAAGCAAGATTCATAGTTGCCGAAGCTCGTCTTGTTGATCGAATAAGTCCGCAAATAAGTCGCCTTCGTCAAGTCGTCATCAACCTTGCCTTGAGCAAACGTATCGTTTACTTTTTTGTTCAGTCTACCGCTTGAATCGCCCGAATGGAGTTACACGGTGTTTTGTATGATCCTCGCGAAGATCCCATCGACTTAGCGGTAGAAAGATTGCAAAAACGATACGTGAGGGATGCACAGAATCCCTTCGATTGGTATCGGGAAGGAGAGTTTAAAGAGAGGTATAGATTCTCCAAACATTCAGTAATTAACGGAATATTGCCTCTTATCGAGGTGCCATTACAAAAACCAAACAACCGAGGTCTCCCGATTCCTCCGGTGATGCAGCTCCTTGCATGTTTGAGGTAGTATGCCACCGGGAGTTTTCAGGTACATATACGATTTCCATTGTTTCTACAGCATTTCAATCCCTTTGTGACTGGGTCTCTTATACGTTTATATATACTGCCTCATATTAATTCTTGGCAAAGAAATTATTAAGCCTTAGCTAAACTCAGTGAATCCATTGATTAAATTTGTCTTATTTACTGACATCAACAAAGTTTTTTAAATTTTCAGAAAGTTAATGGTGATCTTATGACTATTTCACAACCAACTATATCACGAATAGTATTCAGAGTATCAAATCTTCTGGCAGCTCAAATGCGCAATGTAATTAGGTTACCATCCACAAACGAAAAAAAATTGGCAACAAGACTGGCATTCCAAGAAATTGGGAAAGGCAGAGGTGATGTTGGCCTGCCTGGAATTGATGGGGCAATAGACTGTACTCATATCAGACTGTCCAACGTCCACCTGAATCATATTCAGGAAATATACAGAAATCGCAAAGGATACTTTTCACTCAATGTACAGGTTGGATAAGTTCAAATACCTCTTCCATTAACTGCTCAAAATTTGCTTCTATCACTGAAAATGTTAGTACTTGGGAAATAAGAGGGAGCCTTAGCCATGGTTATAATTTGTCTGGTGTGAAAAACAATGAAATACAGCAGCATCATAACTGTCAGTAATCAGTGTTATTGTAATGTAAAAATATTTTGATAGGCAGCAAATGACAAATAGGAATTTTATGTTCGATTTCCATCACTTTCAATAGGCAGTTGTTGGTCCTTCTATGGAGTTTATGGACCTAGTTCCTGAATGGCCAGGGAGTCAGCATGATAGCCGAATTTTTCAAAATTCCCGTCTCTATATGAGGTACTTGGGAGGGCACCTTGATGGGTGTCTAGTTGGTGATTCTGGGTACCCATGCTTACCTTTTTTACTGACACCCATTGCAAACCCTGAGATTGAGGCACAGAGATGGTATTTTGACTAGCAACAGTATATTATAAATAATGTCCTTGGCTTGGACAAAGTTTAATAGATATTAGTAATGAAGTATTTTGACCCACTATAATCAAAATGCCTCGCCTTAAATGGAAACTGTTTACTTACCATATCCATAGAATTATTAAATGAAAGGAAGGTACTCCATAGTAGAAGGTGGTCCATGGTATTCCACTGATTTATGGTACAATACTTGAATTTTAATCCTTAAATGTTTAGGTATAATGATGTTTTAACCAGAACAAGGATAATTGTAGAGAGGGCCTTTGGCATCTGGAAGAGGAGATTTCCTTGCCTTTCTAAAGGCCTATCAACAAAGCTTATATGCTCTACCGCAATAGTTGTAGCTTGTGCCGTCCTACATAACTTAAGTTTAATCTTCAATGAAGTTCCTTTGGATGGTGAGTTTGTTGAAGATGAAGTGGTGCCAGTAGAACCACCAAACTGGCAGCCAGGAGATGGTTTTGCCCTGCGACATGCTCTTATCGAAAGAATTTTTCATTGACTTTTATCCATGCATGTAATTTTTCATGGTTATTAAATCATTTCCTCAAAACCATGTATTTTTGACCTGTATTTGACCATGTATTTTTGACCATGTATTTTAATTATTTCAGCAGTTCCTAATACTCCAAACTATGTCTTTCACGTCTTTGTACTGGCTGAGATAGCTAAAAAAGTAATTAATATTCAATAGAGGTAAGTAATCGGCAAACAACTTGGTTAGGTACTCGTTTAAAAAAACTCTGGGCTTAGATACTTACTAACAGCATTAAAACCACAAAATTATACCCATAGTAATACATATATGCCCATTGTACATACACCTCACCGATTTTACAAAAGCATTACACTAAGGTTAACTTTCCGTAGCAACTTGGGACATTCGTTATTCTCTTCTTGGGGGACCCGCTAAATTCAAACACATCGTGCGACTAGCGTAATAAAATTTACCGGAAAACTTATCTTTGGATATAATCGTATGATAGCGTTGAACTAGTTACACTGAATGCACAGACAAATGAGTTTAATATCCACAATAATAATGCCTCTAAAGACTTACCATGACATAAGGTACCACTGTCATTCGTTTCGTCAATCTCAATACTAATTGGATATAGTCCGTTGATTACTCTCTCTTCGTGCTCTGGAATTAAATGCAAATTCAATACTAGAAATTATTAGTTATGGTTGAAGTATGATGAATGTGACTAAAATCAAGGAAACAAACATTCACACAAATTACATTGAAAAATAGGAAAACAACTTCGGAGAAAATGTCATATTTAAAGGATATTATTCCCACATTTACCCGCAAGTTCTTCAGCCGACATGTTAGAGGAGAATATTGTCGGCGCCGTGGCCGTTAGATTTGGCACAATATTCTCCACATCGGGATCTATATCCATCTCCTTAGGAGCTGGTCCCCCGCCTGTAGCCATACGAATCTGCCTCTCTTTTGTTATTGCATTTCTCTGTGTTTGCTTTAGATTCGACCATAATTTTTTCAACTGTCCTCTGCAACAAAGAAATTAAACGAACCACCACATTTAAGTGATTTGCATGCTCTTGCTATCAATATTCATCACGCAAACATAATAAATACACAAATTCCATATAAAACTCAGTTCTCACCTCTTGCGTTATACTGTGCGAATTATTATACGTATTCGCAATTTTCTTCCATATGGCTTCCTTTTCCTTAAGTGACGCAGTATCCCCTTTCTTGCTTTCTATGTTTTTATAGCTAGCAAGAATGTCTAGAAAAACTTTATTCTCGAATGGCGTGTAATGCCGATGCTTTACCGATGTTGAGGCCATTTTCAGATTCGAATTTACCACTTCGGGGTGCCAACGGTTGTCAAGTAAATAAACGTAACGTTGAAGGTGATTGGTTGAACGAACAAGCATTTGCTTCAGCCAATGCTTCATGAAGCACGTCTTATTGAAAATGAGATGATCTTCGTCAGGTTCATCTTCATCAAGACGGTCTTATTCGACAACTATGAAAGCTGACTCGAAATAAGCACGCCTTGACCATTAAGGCGATCTTCATCAAGACGGTCTCAAGTCATAACTTGAGACCTGACTATGAATACGGGCCTTAGAGTCATTTCAGACCGTGTACGCGCCATTGCCATCTCGGATCCCATCGAGAGCCATTAAAATGGCATAGAGTCCTGCCGTGTAAATGCCGGGTTCAGCTTCGCCTTGATCACTCCATGGTGGGATGAGAACACTGCACATGCGCACACTGCCTTCGATTTAGATCCATCCGTAAACACGGGAACGAAGCCAGGATGGCAATGCACATCTCTGGAAGTGTAACACCCGTTTCCACGATAAAATCATTGACACGAATACTTAAGGATCTGATAGCCCTTGTCCGCCTGTTAAATAAGTTTAAAAACCGGGGGTTAAAAATGACATAAAAACAATGGTGCGTTCTCATAGATAAAACTTTTGCAGCAAAATAAACCAAGAATACCTTGTTGGGGAGACTACCACGTGCAAATTTTAAGACGACAGAAGTAGTGTTTGTACGACTTCGCCATTGCACTTAGTGGTAAGCCGACGAGCATCTGTGACACCTTGAGATGACATTTCAATTTTTTTCTCGTCGTCTTCCACGTACAGTAGGTTGTAATGTGATTTTACTCCCCGACAGGTATTAAGGGTGCGGTGAAACTCCAATTTTACAGGAATATGGTGCAGCTTCGTGAGTGCCAAGCACTTCTCACTTTGGCCATTATTTGCCGCTTCGATTTGCAAGCTTCCGTAAAGTAGCTTTTTAGCTAATTCAGCTCACCTGGTATTACAGCGGAGAGAAGTTTATGAATGAGAAACTGGGACACCCGCTTAAGCATCTCCCCTTCTTTCACGCACTTCGTTATCAAAACCGCCTGCAAGAGGTTATGCACTTATCTGCCCCACCCGCATCCTGGTGGTATCTTGTGGAAAGTGGAAGATGTGATTTCGCCATACCAAATATTTCTTCATCCCCCGGGTTCCCCACCCACCATAGAGCACCACATTCGGGACACCTCACCGCAAACCGGGGCGGTCGCCAGGAGTGCCCGAGGGCATATAGCACCCTATAGGTGGATGTCTGTTTCGGGTTGGATCTTCGAAGCACTGCCTACCAAACCCGTGCATCTCAAACCGCCTAACGGAGACCCCCATCTCCCTGGCACTCGCCACGGTTAAGCGTGACGCAACGGAAGCCGATTGACCGGAAGTGGCTAGCTCCCGGCCGCCCGTGTGCACAGAATCCAGGGCCAAAGAGGGTATTGTCCTGTAGTCCATACCGGGCATCCGACACCTGGCTGGAAACCACGGACCTTACCCTCCAAGCATCCCCATCTCCACCTTACGGGTCTCCGCTCACGGCAAACGTGCGGGTGGATCGCAGGTCAGGTGGTGTGGCCGCACACAGACAGTAAACCCACAAGACTGTCCGGGCTCCCCTCTAGTTGACTCTGGGTTTGATTTCAGGGTTTTCTCCCCGCCCTTTTAGGCGCCTCTTACGACAAGCAGGGATACTGCGGGAGTATTGCAAATCACTCTACCCGCAGGGGGGCTCATACTTCGAGGCCCGGAAAAGGTTCAGGGTCATTGTAGAACCGATCTTATCCAAATCCTTCGCTTCCGTTGCAACAGTAAGGCCTTGTCCGAATGCACCAATTAGCTGCCTAAATTCTCCTTTCGTAGGGAGGAAGCCATCTTGTAGTGTGTCCGAATTTGTAGGCATCAGTTTAGTCGACGAATTTAGTCACCTAATGCTGCCACCAGCGAAGTGCACATAAAAAACATCCTTTTGGGGTGGTATCTTTGAATAACCTACCCAAAATGCTCAGTGGTTCTGGAGGGACGTATGGATAGTTGGTTTTTAGCGTGACTTAAAAATCGATTGGAATATTGCTGTCACTGACATTACAATTACGCTATTCCCGGAAAATGTAGAAGGATCACCGAAAACAACTTTTCATTTATTCTGTGGTTGATGCATTTATGGTAGCATGCAATGGAATTGATTGGAATTTGTAACAAATTGCGAATTTTTTATAGTGAATAAGTAAATAGTTTCGTACAATTATTGGAATGGGTTTTCAATCCTTTACGTGCGGGTTCGAACACGAATAGACAATTGTGCGAAATACAAAGCAAGTCTCCAAAGTCTTTCAACTCTTAAAGTCATTTTTCCTTTTTCATTGATGGAGATTTTATTCCACAGCATAATCATCAAAGAACTGGACCTAGTGGATGTAGTCACTGTCCAACAGTGCAGAAAAAATGGGACAATTTAGTGAAAAAATACAAGGTATCTATATTATTTATGTGAATACTCAAAGTAACAATTTGAATACCATGTGTATATCAGAGAGGATTATGAGTTTGACTACCCAGATTGATTTTATATGTCATGCAATAACATTATCTTGGCAAACACCAAGTTTGTCTCAAATCTTGTCTAAAAAATTGCCTGCTTGTGCTTGAATGTGGATATGTTATTACAGTGATAATACATTTGCATGAAAAATTGATCCTGGGTCCAATATTGTTTTCATCTCTTAGATGAATTTGTGAAACAATGTACACTGTTTTGTAGGAATTTCGGAATCCACCCTCAGGAAGTGGTAGGAATCCAAGCATCGAATGTGCAGATTCTTGGCTCCTTGGTAGCCTTATGCACTGGGCTATAGGGGAGCGCGATGCTGTGTGCCCACCCAGTGTATTTAATTCTGCTGGGCAATCAGTCTGCCCCTTCCTCCTCAAATCAGCCTGTGGTTCCTCTAGCACCCCCACTGGAGGTTGAAATCACCGAAGATGAAACTTCTCCCTGCCCTCCTATAAGGAGAATTGTCGCGCAGGGAGAGAGGTTGGAAAGGGTAATTTCGCTACTTGAGACAGCTATCACAAATCAAGAAAGGGACAGGAAAGAAATTTTGAAAATATTTCAAAAACTGGTTGAGAAAATTGAATTAATTAAATATTATTATTATTGTTATTTTTGTGCCATGCACTTTTTTGCATTGTTTAAACCTCTTATATTCACTGCTTAATTCCAATGATTTTTTTCCATCTAATTTTTTCCATCAATAGAAAAATGTGGTATTTCTAGATGACCAGGAAATGAGGTATATTTTTGCAGCATAGGATTTACACTTAAGATAAACATGATGCCCTAATTAAATTTGATTCAGTTATATACAAAATAGAAACGTTAATGAAAGCAATGTGAGATGTACAACACGAGAACAGCACTAACGGGCTACATACATCTGGTGCTCTTATGAAAATTTGAACAATATCATTCAAAATTCAACAAAATATTTATAAGTAGTTGAAAGTTATAGTTTATTTATCTAAAGTAGTGAAAGATTGAAATCTACTTGAAAAGGAACATAACAACGTCAGTCCAATTATAGCATTGAAAAATAAAACAATTAACATTTATAAAAGGACTATTGTCAGCTCATTCAAAGAACAACAGTTATTGTTGCATGGTTAAAACCCGAATCACACGACCATTTTTCTCGTCCCTTTAAAGGGATCATTTAAGCTATAGCTTTCAGGGACCGCAAAATGATAGCTCAAGCTATCATTTCGCCGCTCACACGATCATTTTTGCCGTCCCCTCTCGTATCATTTCTGTTCGCTAGATACGGTAAACAACTTCGTAATTATGGATGATTTACATCGTCATGGACTGCTTTTGGCTGCAGCTGCAGTATTTTTCGCGAGGAATGAAGGGGGACAACAGAATGTACGCAGACGTCGTAGTATTTGGGCGAGACAATGGCTACAAAGACGAGAGACAGGCCAAGGACTTATTAATATGGTGCACAGGGAACTACGGGAACTTTTCCATGAAAAATATTTTTCTTAAAATGTCATATATTAATAATACGTGAGCAAATTGTCAGCCGATAATGATGATGAATGTCACTCCACTGCTCATTCCGAGCGATTTTTGATCTTCTTTTGATTTCCGTTTGAGATGGTTTTGATTGAATTCGTATTAAATATTTTACCTAATTTCCAATGAAATAGCTGAGTAATCTGAAAAATGTACATTTCGTAGGCTGGAAGATTCATCATCATTTCGAAACTTTCTCAGAATTGACGAAGGCATGTATACTGAACTTTTAGCATAGCCTAGTATAAGTAAACGAAATACAGTGATGCGAGAATGTATTACTGTCGATGAAAGGTAAGCTTGTATTCCGTTTCATGCTATTCAATGAAATTTATCAACCTAGGTTTATTTTCTATATAAATTGCATTCACAATGTTAATCAAATAGGTTGTCCATCACACTACGCTTCTTGGCTACTGGGGAAACGCTTAAAAGTATACATTTTTCGAATAGAATTGCGGCAAACACAATATCATCAATTATTTCAGAAACATTACGTGCCATATGTGTGCTGCTTGAAGATGAAATAAAGATAGTGTGTGATGATCTGAAGGATTTCCAAATTATTTTATTGCATATTGTCGACATGTTTCAGTAAACACTTCTCACAGACTCATATTTACAGGTTCCTTCTACAACAGAAGAATGGAAAGTGATTTCCGAACAGTTTCTCTCCCTGTGGAACTTTCCCCATTGCCTAGGAGCGTTAGATGGGAAGCATGTTGTTTTTACCCCTCCTAGATCTTGTGGGTCATATTAGAGAAATTACTCGGCTCTGATATCATTATTTTACTGGCTATAGCCGAGGAAACTACAAATTTATTTGGGTTAATGTGGGGGGTCAATGAAAGGGCCAATGATGGAAGCATTTATAATGCAAGTAACATCAAAAAAGCCATTGATAATGACTTGTTGGGCATCCCACATGACACACCTCTCTCCGGTGGGACAATTAATATCCCATATGTTATCATTGAAGATGATGCTTTTCCCCTGGATAAGCACATTATGAAGCCATTTAGATTGAGGGAACTAACAGATGCCCGAAGACTTTACAACTATAGACTAAGCCGAGCTAGGCGAGTCGTGGAAAATGCATTTGGGTTATTAGCCAATAAATTTAGAGTCCTTCTGACTAAAATGAACCTGTCTCCCCAGAGGTTAGATGACATTGTGAGAAGTTGCTGTTTGCTTCACACTTTCATATTAAATAGGAAACCTGCAAATGTTAGAGATGAGGAAACAGAGGGTGATTTGAATTTAGAACCTCTTCGATGTGTTCAAGGTGGAAACAGGGCTCGTGACCAAGTCTATCAAATAAGAGACGATTTTGTACGATATTTTAATGGTGTGGGACGAGTACCTTGGCAGGATGAAGCACTTGCAAGGGGAAACATGTAGGATTCATGGCATTATCTCTTGAGATCTCTTCTTCAGAAATCCCTCATGTACCTGATTTTTTTCAGGAAGTTATGGCTTCAGGGTTATTGTATATAGAATAGTGATATTGCCTATTCACAAACTTAAAAAAGGACACTATCTGATATCAAATGTATTTTTTTAATAGAACATAGATCCAATGGAAATTTATGTGATACACAGAGCTCTTGTGGCGTGATACACCAATGCTCTTCTGGTTTTCAACTATAAATAATAAAACCATCTTCAAACATACAATTGTACATATTTACTGGCCTCCCTCTTCAATTTCTTCTATTTGTGCTTCCAGCAAATTGTCAAATATTTTTTTTGTTGTCAAAAGTCTTCGTTTCTTATTTTTTAAGCCATCAAGACCATGGCTAAGGAACTTCGCAAAGTTCTCATTCGGTGACTCTATAACAGGAGAATCCAATGCTTTGGCAATTTTCTCAATCACTTCCTCGGATTTCAAGCCTTTTTCCATTTTTCTCTTATGCCTAGGAGTTTTAGTGGCATAACTGGTCCCCACCAAGGTTGTCACGAGACTCTCATCGTCAGCTGCACTGCTGTTTGTGCTGACGAGGGCCTCCGTTGTATTCGTTACATTCAGGTAGTCTTCATCCTGAACTTGGACCACTTCATACTTCCTAATTAGTGGTTCAAACACCTTTTCATCCCCATCCAATACAACTGACTCCCCCTGGCACCATAGTAAAATATATCAATACATTATTTCGAACGTTGGTATTACATTCTTCTCTCTTGAATATTAGTGGTTTGATGAATAATTTATGTATTTGAAAACAAGCAAAAATTGTTCTTTTATGATGGTGAACTACTGAATATATATAAGAGAAAAATACTTTTGTTGCCTCATTAAATAACTTACCACGACATCGACTTAAGTTTTACTTGGCCAAAGGGGTGTTTCGATACATTTTCTGTGGGTCATATGATCTCTCAAAGAATCAAACTATAGTAATATTTAAATGTATGCACATAAACCTGGAAAAGACAAGGGAAATTCAATTATTACGGGGAATGTAGAATATAGAGACCACTATGCATGATGTCTTTTACACAGGCTACTATAATAGTGTTCGATACCGAGTTAAATGTTATAAAATAACAGCAAAATTAGCAACGGAGAACTTATGTCATTTATTTATGCCTGGCAGAATCTCATTAGACCCCATCACTAGTTTCCAATAAGAAACCCAATACGTACTATCGAGTTTGCTAACATCAACCTCGGGACTTATAGACCATATATATTATTAATAACCTCGTCAATCGAGCATCTGCTCTTCATCGAATATTTCAGCCGTTGTTCTTCTGCGCCAAATTGGCTTCGTAAGGTGTTAATTTTCGACTTTACGTCATGGGTCGTCGTTCCCGGGCGAAAAGGTTTCACACTTTCCGCTATGTTATTCATGCTGTTTATCCTTAAAAATTTGTTGTGGTAATACTGGGCTTTATTATTGTAGAGGTGGTCATGTTTGGCATAATTTTCTATTAAAGCCGTTGTTGCCTCCACCGTCCACGAGCCCGCTGTACCACGAGACATTTTTAAATTGGTTCGCGGTTCCTTGTTTACAATGGTAGTTACGTAGTTACATTGAAAGCCACATGTGGTGCAACGTTCGCTCTTTCAGAACGTGCGCTCTGATTGGCTAAATGACAGGCCCGAGGGACGGAAAAAAGGACGTGCTCAAATGACGAAAAAGGGGATTGCGATCCCTATCATTGCCACTATCCGTGAAGTTATCAAGTCAGACGATCATTTTTAAGCTATCATTTGAGCTATCCCTGAAAAGGGACGTAAAAAATGATCGTGTGATTCAGGCTTAACACATTAATAAGAAATATTTCTTGTACTTTTTCAGTTTCCATCAAAAAATTTGCATGTTAACAAACTACAGATAATCATGGTCAAGGAGCTGATCTGGTTGATCAACTAGCATGACCAATCTGTATGCCATTTCATTCCTAAAATCAAATCTATTACCAGGGTTTTCAGGTGCTAAAACATGAGGTTCATTAACTTGGGCATCCCCTTGTAAAATCTCTCCATTAATAATGCAAATATTATGCATTATGTAATAAGCTCCTATGACATTTGCAACTTTGGTATGCTTTAATTTAACTCGTTGTATGAAATGCATCGCCACCTAGTTTTGAGCATGCCAAAGGCTCTTTCTATGATATTGTGGCTATGGCGGTGGTGGGCATTGTAACGAACCTGAACTGGCCCTTCTACTGGCTCTCTGTAGGGCGTTAAAATAGCTATTGGTTCCCGTAAACAAGGATATCCACTATCACCCAGAAGAGCATATCCCTGCGGTGGATAAAGTCCAGCCATGAGAGGACTTTCTCGAAGCACCCTTGCATCATGTACAGATCCAAGGTACCCTGCAAACACATGAATGAACATTCCCTGAAACTTAATGGAATACCAAAGCTTCCTATTAAAATAGTCTGCGAGATTTTGTCCCCTGACAATCACCTCAACATGTGAGCCGTCGATGGCACCAGCAACAATATTGAAAACGTCTGTTCCTAATAATCTACCAAACCACATCCCTATCTCTTCAATTTCTTCTACGGGTAGGGATATTACTCTTCTCTGAAGGGAAACAACTTTCAGGAGCATCTTGTTCACTATGTCTGACTCTGTTGACCGAGGTATGTGAAACGCAGATGACAGAACACGATAAGAGGCTCCACATGCCAGCCAATGAAGAAAGTTCACCAGTTTCAACTTCATATCCCATCCACTTCTCTTTCGGGAAGAAATTAGAGTGAGGGGAATGTTAAAGGATGGGCAAGAAACCCGAATATGTTTCCTCATCTCCCAATTATCTGACAATAAAGTTCTAATTATTTCTTGTTCTTGATTTAGTATTGCATATTTTGGCATGCGCTGAAATGAAGGGTAAAACAGTGACTAATAAGAATTTATAAGTATAAAATTATATTGCAACTAATGCCAATCACAGTAAAAAAATACTATATGAGGCCATTTGTCATAGGCGCTAAAATATAAATTGTTTAAATTATTACGGCGGCTTCCTCCTCCGCTTGAATTGTGTGCATTACTTGTAATAAAGTGCGGCAGATATTGAAAAAATAAATGGCGTCAGCCTCAAATTGCTCTACTAAACCAGCTACTGATGCAGCAGTAGCTCGGGTCCTATCCATGGTATTATCTGTAGCATATACATGTAGGTTCATTGTAATTAAATGTGACCAAACCTTAGTGTATAAACTCTGGCACATATCAGCAAAATTGTGTGATTACAATGGCTTTAATTTCAATCAGCATAGCATAATCGTGAAATATATGCAATACATGGAGATGGCGAAAAATCTTACCGATACAGTCAGTATTTGAAAAAAATCTAATAAGAATTCCTTCTATTATGAATCTCTACAATCTACTATGAATCTTGACTCAAGCCAAAGCACAAATATGTACCAATATTTATGTTATGAAAACAGATTTCTTCAATGAAATCTCTTAAAAAATAACTCCAAAAATTACTACTAGAACCAAATCACTTTAAAAACGACCGCCGGTAGAGAACCAGATAGATTATTGTTACTCATTTGTTTTGTGGTACTATTAATACACAATAGATCGCGACACTAGTTTTTGATCGAATTCATGCGCCCTTTAGTCATCGAGGAATTCAGGCACCTTCGATGACTAAAGGAACATGTCTAATTCCTAATGGCTAATGAATTCGGGTACAACCTAAGAAAAACCACACTAGGACCACAGACCGATAGTATTGAGATCCGATAGAGAGTAATAGATCCGATTTGAAGGAAGTAGCCTAGCCTCCCTGGGGGTGGATGTGATAGGCAGGTTCTTTGGACGTCCAAAGTGATAGAGTGGAGCTATTTTCAGTACTGGTGCTGGGAATGGGTGTGAAGGAGGTGAATTCTGGGGTTTGTGAGGTGCTTGCCATGGAAACAAAAATGGGCTGTGAAGGTGATAAAGGAGCGGTGGTAGATGGAATGGGAGATGGGGAGGTGATGGTAGGTGGGGGTGAAGGACGTGTGGAGGCCGCAGAAAGTAGATGGTGGTAGTTGCTATCAAATTCCTGATCAATATCCTAATCCAAGTAGGGCGCAATGGC
This sequence comes from Platycnemis pennipes, assembly GCA_933228895.1. NCBI lineage: Eukaryota > Metazoa > Arthropoda > Insecta > Odonata > Platycnemididae > Platycnemis > Platycnemis pennipes. Next base: position 130,361,226 of record OW121851.1, on the reverse strand, counting down.
CTCTACTTGGACGTATATCGGATCCTCCACAGTTTTCAATGGTGGGCCTCCACCAGTCCCCATTCTGTGTCTCATTTCAGCCGTCTTTGTCGCCTTCAGATTGGTCTTCAACTTCTCCCAGCACCTGTGGGTTGGATGCCATTCAGTTAGAATGCATCTTAAATTATCATCAAAATTAAATACTTAGTTCATACATGTAAGGAAAAATATATTGTTTGAGGCGTGACTTGATTTGAATTATCAATTATGTCTTTGAAAACACAAATTATTATATATAGTATTAGTTTTGGCGTGCCTCTATTTGTCTTATAAATGCTTTACGTCAGTATATTTCCGGTTAAATGCAAACTTTGATATTTGATATGCAGAAGTTATTAATCACAAAAAACATGTATTTACTTACACTATCATCGTCCAATTAATTCACAAACTTACCTTTTAAGTTGTGATCCAGTCCTATTTGCTACATCTCTGTTCGCATTATACGCCTGACTAATATCTTCCCATGCATTCTTCTTCTCGAAATGGAGGTTGCATCCGTTCGCTTATTTTCAACTTTGTCTTTATACTGCAAGACCAAATCACACAGTATATTTTTTTTGGTGATTGTAAATGCAACAGTTCTGCCGTTGGAGGCTGCCTGTGTATTACACAGTTCACCGTGGTTACCTGTTGCAACTTATCATGACAATAGAGCATCGAAAAACGTGCGGAACCGTTCACGACCGGGTTGACCTGGGGGCCTATTCTGGGGGCCGATTGTATAACTTTACGTTCGAACGTAAAGAGCCGTATTCCGTGGTGTTGTGGGTAATTCTTTGAAAACAATTGAAGGCGCGATTGTGTAACATTACGTTCGAAGGTTTTTCGGCTCACGATCGAAGGAAACCCGTCGACTGCTAGGTACTTGACGTTACGGCCATTTTCAATCGTTAGAAGGTTTGTTTTTGTTTGCATTTTAATATATAAGTGAAAAATTATCGTGTGTGGAGATCATAGTACGAAATATTAGAGATTAAGAATGTTATTTAAAGTATCTAATTGTATGAAAAAGATGCGTGTGATGTGATAAAGCGATTTAATTATAATAATTATAGCAATGTTGAGTGTGTCTATGCATTCCGTGTTATAGAAATGAATAGGGATGTCATCAATGTGCCTTGTTATTTTACGTCTGTGTATCGGATATTCTCCCAATGAAATGTTTACCTTTCTCAGTAGTAGGTATGCGAATTCCCAATCTCATAATATAGTATATAGTTATCCTATTTTCTACTCCGTGCCAGAGTTACCTTCAAATCTTTCGTTGAAATCAGTGAAACTTCGCATATTTGTTATTGCTAAATCATGCCAAATCAATGTATTGATTTTATTTTCTCATAAAGTACATATAGTCTATGAGACGGTGTAATAAATTAGTCGTTGCATAGCTTTAATGAATCCCTTGGATACTAATTTCATGTGAAAAGTGATATAATGTCATAGTACTGCCAGAATTATCATCGTGTTAATCCAGGAGGTGTGTGAAGATATAGCCAATGACTGTGTGCTTGTTTCCTTTGTCCGCTTTTAGTTATGGGCGAAAGACTTATTGCAGCGGTTGTCCTTCTTGAGGAGATTGAAAGGCGGAGGAGGCGGAGGCCTGTCAATCTTGATCGGAGAAGGCTCCGGGATGCAATGGAAAGAACAGAATTTATATCTATTTACAGGTTACCCCAGGAGGGTGTGATGGCCTTGGTGGAAGAAATTTCGCCTTTTGTAAGGCAGAATGTGAGGAGATCGGGTATCCCACTACATTTGAGGGTCTTTTTTCATTTTAATAAAAAGTGGATTGCATACATATCATTCCGTTCATAAAAGATGATACAGTTTAGTGAATAGATCAACTATGGTTTCTTGAAATATTTATTTCCAATGATATTGATTTAATGCAAAATGGAAGCAGGAGGTGAATATCATAGTTCATATATACCGTAAATTGTACTTTGTGAGGTAATTATCAAATGCTAGTAATGACAGGGTGTCATCTAAATATGTAATTGTGGGAAGTATGATATGCCCTCTCCATTTTCCGTGCGTCTAAAGTTTATTGAGACAAAGTATACTAGTCAAATTTATCAATATGTCTTCGACAATATTGAAAGTGTTATCTGCAGCGTTGATACCTGTTCCTGAAATTTAAGAATGCTAATAGAGGACTTTGAAAAGCTAAGCTATGTATACTAGTGCCTCTTTATTAAACTCTTTTCTCACCTTTGCATGCACCGATGTGCTTAGTGAATGCTGGCATGTAACTGCATGGCTTCAGGCATGGCATAAGCTTATGGCATGTGATTATAGTGCTACTAACAGAGTGTGAATCAAATTCTATCGTATGATGTGCTAAACATAATCTTCGATTTAAAAAATGAAATTTAGAGAGAGAATATTTCAATGAGGATGTGATAACGCATTACCGAGGCATTTTGTAGAACGTCTTTAGTTACTGATCAGTTTCCAATGCAATCCAACTTATATATGGTTGATGGCAATTTTTGTGTTTACAGTGTGAGGCCATGCCAGTAATATCTTTATTTACCTAGTATCACTATCAAATTTTGTTTCTCCATTTCTTTATCTCAAATTCTAATCAGCTTTCTTGTAACTTTCATTTTCCAAACTGCTTCCTAGGTTATGTGTGCTCTACAATTTTTTGCTGGGGGTAGTTACCAGCGCCGAGGAGGGCAGAATTATCTACACCCCATGTGCCAGACAGAAGTTAGTGTGAGCATTAAATTGGTTAGTGATGCCATGAACAGGCATCTGATGGCAGCATGGGTGAAATTCCCTCGAACCCAGAGAGAGAGAAGCAGGCAGTTAAGACAAGGTAACTTGATTTTTAACTACATGGAGGCTCATTCAAGTACTGTCCTGATGAATGTTTTTAATTGATTTGTCCTTTGCACTAGATTCATGGAGAGAGCGCATTTTCGTGGGGTTGTTGGCGCAATTGATGGCACTCACATTGCCATTGTGCCCCCTGAAGTACCACGGGAGCACATATATTTCAACAGGAAGTACTTCCATAGCAAAAATGTGCAAGTTGTGTTTCTTGATTGCTCAAATTCATAATGGCCTCATATTTGATGTAAGAGCTAGTAATATGGTTTTAACAGATGTAACAATAATTTTATGATTGTTATTTAACAGTTCTCAGGAATTTTCATAACCAATTGAGTAATAGATATAAAATTTTTCCAACATATAATACTTCTTTTTAGATTTGTTTTAGAGATAATGTTGTGGAAGAATGGCTTATTTATTTTTGTCATATTCCTTGTTATTCTCGTCCCTTGAATTATTACTGTTTGAAATATATTCCATTTTTAAAGGTTTGTGATTATGATATGCATTAAAATTCTGGCTGTGAATGCACAGCATGGAGGAAGAGCCCATGATGCACATGTGTGGCGAGCTTCCAGATTGAGGGAGTATATGGAAGAGTCACACCGGCTAGGCGATAGGAGTAGTTGGCTCATCGGTGAGAACTGAACAAATGTCTTATTTGGTTGATCCTATCAAATTTCGATCTTGTCACAGTTTTTCTCTGTAAACGTAGGTGATTCAGCCTATCCTTTAGAGCCTTGGCTAATGACCCCTTTTCTGGGACCCCGTGAGGGTAGCCCTGAAGCGAGATACAACGCTCGTTTTGTAGGTGCTAGGATTTGCGTAGAGAGATGTTTTGGTGTGTGGAAAGGGTGGTTCAGGTGTTTGCGAACAGACCGAACACTTCACTACTCGCCAGGGCGTGCAGGTTGTACAAAATGTCATACTAAATAATTACCTTCATTCATTTTTGAACTGTTTCACCATACTGAACTCTATCATTTTTTAATAAAGGGGTTATTATAAATGCCTGTGCAGTACTTCACAACATGGCTCTCCACTTTCGAGTGGACCCCCCCAATCCCTCATGTTGAGGAACAAGTTGCTGTGGTCATGGATGGAGTTGGGAGCGGAGAGGGAAATGCAGTAAGGAGGAGATTGGTGCAACTGCACTTCACCTAATATGTCAGAAGGTGTATGTTGATTTTTTATAGTGGTCCTTTTCCATTTAAAGACAGAAACAGGTATTTTATAATTAGGAATCTGAAAATCATTGTCACATATTGATTATAGATTACTATTCATTTAAATATTTTTATATTTACCTACAAAATCTTTTCCATCATTTACAGGTAGTTTCTATCATCTTCAAGATGGGTTTAATTTTCTCCCACATCCATGGTTGGTTTACCAGTTTTTTTCATGGTTTCTTCATTCAGTACTTTGTTAGTTTGAATGTTATGTTTCTTTTATAAATATTTTTGTTTATGTTGTATTTTGATAACCCCTCCCTTGGCACTGCTACCTTATCGTGGTGGGAGGGTTTGCGTGTTTCAATGATCCTTTGAGCTATACCAACTGGAGCGTATAAGCTCCAGGCAGGGTCACCCATGTTGGGAAGGTTAAGGGGGAGAAACCAGACCAAAGCAGTGTCTGCATGTTAATACTTGTGCACCATAAATTATTTGTCTCATGGTGTGAGGTTTGCATGGATTTTTTTAATACTAGACATATGTTATTGATGCCTTCAGCTTGACAAACATTATCTGAAGTTGGCTTAGGTAATGATACATTTTCATGTCCAGTTCTCTGTGAGGTGAAACACCACAACTAGTATTAACTTGCAAATAGTTAATTTTTCATTGTTATCATAGTTTTATGGCCAGGATTGTTATCAAAGTTTTATGGAAAGGACTATGGCCAGATATCAGCTGAAGATAAATAAGAAAAAGACTAAGATATTGGTGTGCAGCAAGAAAGATGAGGCGAAAACCAACGTCAAACTAGGAAAACAAAACTTGAAGAGGTTAAAGAGTTCTGTTATCTAGGAAGCCGAGTAACCAACGATGGACGAAGCAAGAAAGAAATAGTGAGTAAAATAGCCCAGGCAAACAGTGCATTCTTTCAAAAGAAGAATCTACTTACAGCAGGAAATACAAGCATAGAAGTAAGGAAACAGTTCAACAGAACATACATCTGGAGCATTTTTCTTTACGGCAGTGAATCATGGACGATGACAGCAGCGGAGAACAAGAGGGTAGAAGCATTTGAAATGTGGTGTTACAGAAGATTGTAGAAGATTAAATGGATCGACCGAGTAAGTTACGAGGAAGTGCTAAGAAGATTATGAGAAAAGAAAAGTCTGCTGACAACTCTAAAAAGAAGAAGGGAAAACTTAATCGGCCATATCTTAAGACACGATGGCCTGATGAAGACTATCGTCGAGGGAAAAGTGAACGGGAAGATTGGAAAAGGCAGGCCTCGTATGAGATACATGGATCAGGTTGTGAAGAATGTAAAAGAGAAGAATTACGTCACAATGAAAAGGTTGGCCGATAGAAGAATCGAGTGGAGGGCTGCGTCAAACCAATCCTAGGATTGTTGACCAATGATGATAAATCAAAGTTTTTTGTTAAACTTTTAATTTTGTATGATTTTTTTGTCATTACAATGCTTGTGTGTGTTGAAGTACCCATTTTATGTGCATCTCCTCAAAGGATTGAATAAGTAATTGGTAATATCGCTCAAGTTATAATAATAATGTTCTTTCAATATCATTTAAATATGATTTTCTATGCACTTAAAGAGCTCAATAAAATTGCTCATTTTTCCAGAAGCTTCAAATTTATTTCTGCAGATGTTCCTCTAATAGCTCTAATGCTGATTCCATCAGCTGCACCATTCGTTCTACGGATTTCTCCTTCTTCTCCTCCAGAGCTACCTTCCTCTCCTCCAGTGCCACTTTTCTTTCGTCCAGCACCAACGCTCTCTCCTTCAGTGATAGTCTGCTTGACTCCATCTCCAATCTCCTCTCCTCCACACCCACAAAACTGGTGACCAAGTGCCTCGCTTGCCCTCTGGTCCTTTGTTGAGGAGGAGATTGCCCAGAGTTATCGAATTCCACGTCCACCTCAAATATAATGTAAACCTATGTAATATCATGTCAATGATCTAATAATTCCAGTAATATGTGAATAATAATGGGGTCCAGCAAGGGCATAGCCAGGTTCTGAACTAAGAAGGGGCAGCTTGTGATACATGGGGGAAAATGGGGTGAGTGACTGAATCTCATAACGTTTCCGACTATCATTTTAGCTTCATGGGGAGGAAAACTGCTCTCACTGGGTACACTGATAATGACTGGCCAGCACCATGTCTGAATCTTCATAAAATATTCGAGCTGTGTAAGCGGCTATATGAAAATAATCTGTGAATGGGTTCCTGCTTATGATTGAAATTGGGCTTAGATGCTATTGACTTTTTTAACAGATATTGGGCGTTTGATAATTTTGCAATGATCTACATTGCCAATATACGTATTAGTACAGGGAGATTAAGATTAAATATTGTACTACAAATTCCCCTATCCCACTAGGTACTACTGATATGCATTTTGTCATGGTCTGTGAAGTTTGTTCAAACAAAAGTGATGAAAAATAACTTACTAATTCTAATGGCTCTTGGTCACTATCTGCATTCGGTGGATTGGTGACCTAGGAATTGAACATTTTCTGAAGTCATTTAAGGGTATTTATGCTGCATCCATAGACACTAACATTTTGGCATTGTTGATTCTGACGTTAAGTAATTGAATGTAGTGAACTTAATGTATAACTGGCCTCCACTCGAGGAGGAGATCCTGCCTCCATCAACTCTGCATCACCTTGGACCCCTTCCGGTGTTATAAAAGCTATCAACCTGTCTTCTATGGGGGATGTTGAAGGTGGCCCACCACCTGTCGCACTTGCATGACCTTTGATGCGCATATGTTTTTTTTAACATTACATTTCCAGTCTTGCCAGACCTATTACGTAGCAGAGTTATATAATTATAGTCTTTGAAATAAATCGATTAGAAACCATGATAAGAATGATGTGTTAATTAATATTTATATATAACCTTCTGCCACTTGTAGGCAGGGCGTACAGGGCCATTCCCACAGGAATTAAGGGCAACCGTCAACTCCTCCCACAACTCATTTACCCTTGCCCGCCCAGCCTGACCAAGCAACCGGCCCTGAGCAAGGCCTGGATGTTCTTGGAAAAAATCCAGCATCACATTCAATTGGTTGACAGTGGTTTTTCCTTCTCTGTAAGATTTTTGAGGGAAAGAAATACTTTTAAGAGGCTTTGTGAGGAAAAATTGTGCTAAACCGGGCAAAATACGTCAATATCCATTATTTCATGTAGACTTTCATTTCATGTATCAACTCAGGAGACAATGATTGGTTCCAAAAAAAAATTGAGGCCGAGGAAATATAAATTCCTGATATTCTAAAATGAAGATATAATGCGTACATTAATCATTACGTCTAATAAAATAATGTTCAAACGATCTGGAAATATAATTTGCCCGTAACTGTTTGGCATTTAAGGGTTAAGTAAATGGCACTCTAGAAATATATTAACGTAATAATGAAGCGTGATACATATTTTTACATTGTGCTAGCCAAATACCGGACCAAAACTTACCGCGACATTTTGAAATTTTATTGATGTAGACAAATGAGTGTAGTTATGACTTTGCGCATGTAGTGTAAGTGACTTTCAATGGCATTTTTTTCTGTTTACAATTATAAAAGTTTCGTTCTCGTGAATATTTCAGGGTCTTAAAATAGTTAAAGACGGATTGTAAAGTGCCTCTGATCATAACTATTGGCCTTGAATGTTGTGGGAGTTCAGTTTTGGAGATATTTTCATAATCGTCTTGTGGCTACAATAAGTTGATACGTCATTGCATCGATCACTTTCAGTTAACCAAGAAATAGAAAAGTCACATTCGTTGAGAGTATTACATCATGAGGATTTTGCGCATGTTGTGACTGCACATTGTGGCAATTTAGTAATGACCAATGTTTTGGATGAACTATGGTGGATTTCGTGTGTGTTTGCGTTATCTGTACAAGTTTGAGAAAATGTTGTTGTCGGCAATGATTTCTTTGTTACGCTTATTGCCTTAAATATACATTAGGATTCTACGTGCATTGAAGTGGTGTTAGTGACTAGGTGGATTAATCGTCTGGCAAGTGTGGTTGTTTACGTCCCAATGAAAGGATAAACAGTGTAGTGCTTCATTATTCTTCGTTCAGTGAATTTTCCCACCCCAAGTGTCATCTTTTTCTTTCATTGCATTGTAGTGTCAAATGCTATTTTATGGACAAAATTAAACCATAGAAGGTTGTCTAATTAGCAATAGGCATTAAGATTTACCCTCGTAAGGGATTGTTGTGTTGTTTGAGAATCTCTTAAATTGTATGGTAGTTTACGTCCAAGTGAAAGGGTGATGATTTTTGTCTGCTTCTGCAATGTATGTTTTTTCATTATGCTTTATGCAGTAAAATTTGCCACACCAAAAGATTATATTTTCATTCTCTAGCCTTGATGTCATTAGCTATAGGATTGTTCCTTTATTTGTGTGCCGCAATGCGCGCTTGGATAAATAGTGGAATTGATTTATAGCTGCCTTAAATATCTAACGGTAGGTTATTATATATGCTACAAGAAATACCACGAAAGCCATTCACAGGCGGTAAACGGACATGTGAAGATGAGTTACATAGGCATTTATCTTCTATGTGATGGGGAGGATTGTGTTTATAAAGTATTATAGGTTGATTTGATAGTAATGTAGCAGATTTGATGCTTCCACACAAAGAAAGGTACTCATACAAAGCTAGGCAGCATCATGAGATTTGCTCAAGCAATGTGATGTCCAACATGATAATATCTCTCTCTATAATATAGATTGCCCCTGCAGTAGCATTAAAATCTTACGTCGAGTTTTTACACGAATAAAAACCTGTATGTCTAGTCCACCTGACAATTTTTAACCAACGTTAAACAAAAACATTGCATGGCGACATTTGAAAACAAAACAAATATTTTTATATACTTCTAACTGCAGGAAAGGAAACAGAGACATGAAAGATTAAATCATAGATAGAATTAGATGTATTCTCACCTTGTATCCCGCGCGATAAATATCAACAAGTCGTCTGCTACAATCGAAGCTTCTATAGGTTCCCACCGCGATAGCAGCGCCTGCTCGCCAAAAAATATTTGGCGACGGATTATGAACGAAATTATCCGATTCCGTCGCCTTGAACCATTGCGCCATCAAGGGAGCACGGTTTGTACTACCAATTTTTCCATATATGGGTATAGTTGTGACGTCGGAATCTCGAATTCGACTTTACAGAATTGGGGTCTAGATCTTACCTAGGTGTGGTTTATGAATCGCGTAGTGAAGGGAACCCCCAGGTGTCCTCGGGCCAGGAGAGACCCATGTCTCCCCTGCGAAAACGACTATGAATACGGGCCTAAATCTCTATATCAACTGAGCTCGTTACAGAGGACAATAAGTATGAAGTCAAAATGTGCTTAGAGAAAACGTTGAATGTTGCTGATTACAAAGGAAACACGCTGTTGAGGATGAATCAGCTCTGCGCAGATAATAGTTGCATTAGAAACTGCAGAGCAAGTTGAAATCATAGTACGCTAGCAATCACTTAGCAGTATTCATCTTCTGTTATGTGATGGGGTGAGTTGAATGTGATCGACTGCTTATGCGTTAGTCTCCAAGTTCACCCATTTGGAAACTGCTGATATAATAGATTTTGCATTTGAATAGCTTAGCCTCTATTTGTTTCACTAAGTTGAAATATAGTTTTTTTTGATACGACGGTGTATATTACCGTAATATCTAACTTGGTGTCACATACGAGGGAAATACATCCATAGCTCTAGATCTCCTATTCTTCTAATAATTTTAGCACTCAGTATATTACTCAGTTTCTGAGCTAATATTCTTTCCTTTCATGGCATATCATTGACAGAAGCTATTTTTCATTCAATTATTTCTGAAAGATGATGAAAATTCGTCACCTATTATTGAAGTACGTTCTGGGGTGGTTATTTTGAAATCTCACTTTAGTGAGAATACGTCATAAAATGTCACTTTTTCGTAGTTAAACTCCGCCACCCAGGCGGCGTGACCATCTTCGGATCTCAAGCGGTGAACTGCCGGTCATGTGCTGGTCTTTTAGACGATTCATCCGCTCTTATCCGTATCTTTCGACTCTTGATCCGTTTCATCATCTCCGCCTGCCATTAGTTCCCATCTCATCTTCATAAAGAACGTGAAATGGAGCCACCATCGTTTCCACTTGAAGCTTGAGTTGGGAAAAAAGCAAGAGCTAGAAAGATTCAAACGATTTTAAATTGTATTTTTGGAATTTGCTCAACGGTAATGGATAGCGTTACCGACAGAAGCTTCGACAATTCACGAACCGTTCGTGAGCCGATCATTAAGAGAGCGAAACGGATCTCCCGCCTTCCCGCAAAGAGTCATTAAAAAGGTGAGATTACAAAATAACCCCCCTGGCAAATTATAGTTCCAAATACCCTACCTGGGGTCAAAATTGACCTCAGGTAAGAAATTATTTTTTAAGGATTACCTATTGTGGGAATTAAAAAAAAATGAAAAATGGAGTCTATGCAAAAGTGTTTTATTGGAGAATTCCTAAAATATGATGCATGAAACTATAAAAATTAATAAGTTATTCAACTTTTTCTATGAACTGGAGTCAAAACAGACCCCAACTAGCGTTAAGCACATCTTGACGGAATGTCCAAGTTCGCAGATCTTAGAATAAAATACAAATTAATAGACTTGGCATCAATTCTTTACGACAACCTGACTAATTTGAACGGAGTGTTATCTTTTTTGAAAGCAGTAGGCCTTTACCATCTAATTTAACGGCCAATGACAAGTTATGGATATGGGCATTTGAAAAACAGAGCGCTTCCTTGTGTGGTAAATAGGTCTGCATATTATGAGGGTTTATTATGATAATTATAATCTTTTATTGTATTCAACAGACGAATATAAGCAGACTACGGTGCTGAATGACCCTGGATGTCGAAGCACCATAAACATTAACTAACAAATTAACTCCAAACCTGAAGAAATGGCTGGGCGGTGAGAGATTTGGGTCGAATGAAGAGGTCATCAGTGAAATAAACCCCTATTTTGAGGGCTATGAGGAAACCTATTATTTGGAAGGAATAAAAAAATTGGAAAAACGCTGGACCAAATGTATAGAGCTAAACGGAGACTATGCTGAGAAATAAAAGGCTTATTTGCCGAAAAAAATATATTTTATTCAAAAAGTCACTTATGAAACAAGACTTATGAAACTACCCTCGTATATAGAACCTTGGTGAGATCAAACTGGACTACGCCTCTTTGGTGTACTCGTCCGCCCGTGAGTCCTAAAATAAAACCGTTAATAACTGCACAATATAGGTCTGCAGCTTGACACCGGTGCATTCAGAACCCGGTGATGAGATTTACGCCGACTCTGGAGAACCATCGCTATTTACCCGCAGGCACATCCTTATGTGCAATTACACCGCCAAGATCCGACGATGACCGAACACCCATGTTTTAACACAATTTTTAAACCCAGATTCTTAGAAGTTTTTAATCAGAATATAGGGGAAACAAAACCGCTGAGCGTACGGCCAAGTAATTTCTTCGCTGAGAGTGGTTTCATCCTGCCAGACACACACCCCAATGGCCACATGAGGGGCGCGACATCGTTTCCACGTATCATAGAGTCATCCAAGCCAAAAATCACCCATACTGCTCTGTAATCACTGCGGAACTCACTGCCATCAAGTTAGCCCTAGGAAAAATCAAACTCAACCATGCCTCATTTCTAAATTACTCTGACTCCTATAGCGCCCTTCAGTCCATGTCCTGTTACTCCCCTACCCACCCCATCAGGATATAGAATCCAGTATCCTATCCTTATCCAAAATAGGGGGTTTCTTTAGCCTTTGTGTGGGTACCGGGGCATTTTGCATCAGCGGAAATGAGATAGCTGATTCCGCGGCTAAAGACTCATTGAGCAGTCCGAGCGAGATTCTACCGCTTGTTACCGCAGAGGACCTTCGGTCTACATTAAGGAGCCTAACACTGGAAAAGTCGTAAGAAGCATAACTAGCAACAAACTCCATGCAATCAACTCTGATGTGTTAGCGTGGCCCACTTCCGTCAGGAATTTTCGCAGGTTGGAGGTGGCCATCACAAGGTTGAGAATAGGGCATTGTGCCCTAACGCACTGGTACCTGTTTTTAAACGAAAATATCCAACCTAAGTCTGATGAGTGCGATTCTCCCCTGACCGTAAGGCATATCCTGACGGAGTGTACAGTGTATCGGACTGCAAGTGAAAGGCTAGACATCCGGGGAGACCTAGGTCGGATTCTTGGGGATTAATCGGTAAGCATAAATAAAGTCTTAAGTTTTTTCATATAGCATTAACCTTATCAGTAAAATATAATCCCCATTTGAAAAAAGGCAAAAAAATTTTTTTTTCGCCTAATGTCGCGATTCCATTGTCTACATCTTATATATAAAATGTTGTTTCTTTCCTGAAAGGCAAAGTTTAAGGTAAAATAGAAAAAAACAGGTTAGCAAGCGGTGCAAAATGACCTCAGCCGTCGACGCACCCTTACACCCTACTACTATACTTCAGGGAACGTTCAGTAGAAATTAGTTCGCAAACCGCTGCTGAACTCTCAAAAGGAACATTTTGGTGGAAAAATTTTCCAGAACCTCTTCAGCTGCGACCTTTTCTTTTTCTTATGTTTAGTTCTTTTTCAAATTACTAAAATGTTTTTAGCGTCCTTGTGTGTGTCGAATTTTTAGGGGACAATACTAATGTGGGAAGAAAATATTTTTTTTGACTTCGGCGAATAATTCAGTCGCGCATACATTATTTTTTCTCTGTTGCGTGTATTTGAATCATCTCCAATTGCGTGAATGCAATAATATGGTGATAATAATTACTGGCTACGAATGAGTAATGGGTAGGGATAACTATACTCTATGGATATGTGGTAAACCTTTGCGGTCAGTGGAATGAAATCTAATACAGTATTTTGAATGCATAACATGCCCAGGGAGCTACCTAGGAATTAATGACGAAAAGAGGGAGTCGAATGTTTTAATTAATTATTCATTAGAAGTAATATCGGGCAGAAACATATTGAGGCTGAAGTACTGCTCGTTAAAAACAAATTGACTTGAGTGTAAAGTATGTCAAATTTACTCCAGACCTGGAGTGTCCTAAAGTGCGGAAAGTTTATTTCGTACTTACTTTTCTGGAATTAGGGTGTAGAGGCTTTTTATATACCTAGCCTTTCCATTAATTTCACATGGTCCGCTTCCACCATGGGGTAAGCCGGGAAGAGATGGTCGTCGTCCGTCGAACGCTGGGGTTTGTGCCTTCGTATCGGTAAGAAATATGCATTGATATGACGTCCTCTCCTGTCATTGTTACGCACGTGTTAAAGGAGTGTTGAAGGAACATAAATATTGTATTTCGTTGGGCTACAAACGGTGCTTTCATTTCGCTAAAAAATATTAAGCGCCGTAATGATTCATTCATTATATTCTCTTTAAGTGCTCTGCTTTCAATTTCTAAATACCTCCCAGTTCATCCAATAGTCCAAGAGATACAATCACCGCTACTCCGTCTTGAAAAGCAGAGAGTAAGAGTATCCTTCGTATGGATACCTGGACATGTTTGCCTTCCTGGCAATGAGAAGGCTGACTTAGAAGCCAATAAAGTTCTAGGTCTGTCTACTACATCTTCAGTATGAAGGAGTAGAGGATGCACGGGAAAGTATTAGAAGAAATGAATTCAGTTCAATTAAGCCCGTCACACCTGAGTGCCACACGTCCACAAGGATTTCTCGTGGTGAAGAGGACGCCATCACTAGGCTCTGGATAGGGCATTGTGCCCTCACACACTCGTATTAATTTTCAGAAGAGAAAATACAACCCCGGTGTGGTGCCCGCGACTCCCTCCTAGTGTGAAACACATCTTAACGGAGTATGCTAAGTATCGGGCCGTGCTTGTAATTCTTAATATGCGTGGAAACCTAAGAGAAGTGCTACGCGACGAAGTAGAGAACGTCAAAAATTTTTAAAGTTTTAAAAATAAACTGGTATCTTTAACAGAATATGCTATTTAATGTCATATATTTGCTTATAACAAAAAGGATGATTTCCTTTCCTTCATCTCTTTCTTGATAGGTAATGAAGTAAAAAGTTTATGCCAATGTATTTTTCGCTATAACAAATGTAGTAGTGGCGCAAAATGACCCTCAATGTCGACGCACCCTCAAAAACAAATACTATTATTACCAACGGTGCCAGTTTTGGACGCAGCTTAAACATTCAACTACCGCTACGTTCACTTGAAACGCTTGAACTCCAGCATTGGGATGAAGGCGAATTTCCTTGAGTCGTCAACCTATTGACGGGGAAGGAAAGGGTGAGGTGGATTGGTGAAGGGGGTTGGGGGCGACTGAAGTGGGTGATGTGCAGGGAGGGTGGTCATGCGCTTTTATGTCTGTGCCGAAAGAGGCAGTTTGAAAAATTCTAATTAATGTTACAAATGCTCTCTCTCTCTCTCTTCCTTTTATCCTTTCTCTCCCCTCGAAGCACAAAACGGTGAGTTAATGAAATTTGTCCACGGTCGCCTCCCGTTCAGCCCGGGAATGAGGAGGAGGAACGAGGAAAGAAGAGTGAAAAAGAAAAGCCCGAGGAGAGGCGGGGGAGAGGCGTGCTGGGGGAGGGGGAATCGAGATAGGGCGAGGGGGGTGGGAGGGAGGGGTGGACTGCAGGGGAATGAGGAGGCTGCGAATTGTTCCGCACAACCTCTAGAGCAGTATGAGATGGCGATCACTCCAGTCCCTCCATACGAGTTGCACGCTTTCTTATGTTGCGCTGACGGAAATCCCGAAATGTGACACGAGTCCATCCTGCCGGAGATGATGACGAAGGATTTCGTTTTGAAGTGTAGCCTGTCTTCCCTGTTCACTCCGCATCCCATTTTACCCTTCCCTGTAGTTGCGCCGGCTGCTCAGGTGTGATTAATCTTGGGCTGAAGTGCAGGGATAGGGTACGTTTACATACAATATTGATATATACTTATTCACTCATATAGTCAATCAATACTCTTAATTTAAGCCTAATGTATGTTGATTGTATATTTTAAATACAATTCATTACACCACTTATCAGGACTGGAATACCTGCGCGATTCTGTCCCCCCGAGACAGCCGACAGCCACCACTGGCCAGTTTCCCTTTCTTCACGAATGTTTCACTCTGCGTCCAATACTTCTTCTCTTCCCTTTTTTTTCACCTTGGCCTCAGTACTCCACTCCGTCTCAAGCTCACACCTTATTCTTCCTTCACTATCCCCTTCTTGTTTTCTCTTCCTCCCATTCTTGTCCCCTCCCGCCTCCACCGACGCTCTTCCCCACCTCCCTCTCTCCTATTGTTGATCTTTCTTTCCCCTGTGCTGGGACGCGTAACCACCCACCTCCCGTATGGGGGTGCATGCCAATTATGGTAGCCAATCGTCAATATTACATTGACGCTTTGCCACAGAAACCAGAGTAAAAAAGTAAAATTTTCACCAAAGTACTAATTTCAACACGTTATTGTCACTTTTGATCACAGCCTGACCGTCTGGTGTTAATATTTTGGCATCATAGAATCAAATAATTTGGGTACACTTAATGTTTCCAATCAACGTATTTTCCTTGACTTCCATGCTGAAGGTACATCTTGACAATTAATGTTAGTGAACCGTTAACTTATTCTACTGTTCTAATACACATGGTTACGCGAGTACAAAATTTGAGTATCATTCATTTACATCTTCTGAGTACTCTACTCTACCACACCCCTGCGGGTTGAGGGATGGTGAATAATCCAGCAGTATCTGTACTTGACTGGAAAGGCTAGGAGACAAGCCTGAAAACAAACCTGTAATCAGTGAGGGATTAGTCCGGACAGTCTTGTGGGTCCTCTGTCTGAGTACTCCAGTCGCCAGCCCTGGATGTTAACGTGGATGGCCGTTGGTACCAATCCGACTAAAATGAGTAAGGCCTTGACCGCTGCGGCCAAGTGTTAGCATTTCTTTTTTGGAACTCCAAGGCACACCTCCGAAACTCACGACTTCACCCCAGTGTTCACGGATGGGTTTGAATGGTATTGGGCTGTGCTTTTACCATAGCTTCATGCGTCTATATATCAACCTCCCAGCTGAATTATAAAAGATAAACAATTGTAAAGGTGTTCGCAAAAAATTATTTCCACACTTGCTCACGTCACAGATTTCAAACCGTATGGATGAACCTCCAACCACATTTTAATAGTATAATTCTAATTATAATAATAATAAAGTTATTTCGTTAAAATTTGTATCGGTACATTGATAGGGATGCGGGAGATAGCGGAGGAAATAAAGCCGATAAGGTAGGAATGATAAGTGTTTTTATTGTATCCTTCTCTGTATGCATTGTACTAATACATTTACTGTGAAGTTATTTAAGTGAAAGACTCATTTCATGGAGAACAATTTCATTTCTTATTCTATTGCAGACCTGGCACCACCGAAATTGATATTTAAAAAAAAGTGGTACTCTATGAGGACAAACTACCTTTCCGAGAAGAGGAAGGTGGCCAAGTCCAAAAAGAGTGGGGCAGGGGTTGACACGGTAAATACATAACATGAAATTTATTATTATTTCACATAAACCTAAACAGAAAAATGAAGTGACAATGGTATGTTCATTATTTCAGATATACACACCGGCTCTTTATTATTACCAAGATATGACCTTCCTTGACGTATAAACTTCGCCGAGGTCGAGTATATGCAATATGGATGATGTAGCAGAGGTATGTTAACGCATCCTACGCTTGATTGATGTTTAACAGTGGTGGTAATCCAAATGCGCCAGTAATTAAGCGTAGAATATCATATTGTTGTCATCTTTCCTATATGAAGGGCCAGCTATCGAGGACGACATTCCAGTCTTCGAAGACGGGGAGTTGGAATGTGCAATT
This sequence comes from Platycnemis pennipes, assembly GCA_933228895.1. Taxonomy (NCBI): domain Eukaryota; kingdom Metazoa; phylum Arthropoda; class Insecta; order Odonata; family Platycnemididae; genus Platycnemis; species Platycnemis pennipes. The sequence goes on along the minus strand of OW121851.1, from coordinate 130,344,203 downwards.
AGCCTTGACGCCTCCGTCATGGACATTGTCTTCGTGGAGGAAGAGGCGCGGTCAGCCAGTGCTCCACCATTTGCGGGCGCCAGTGAGACGCCACCAACCCCTGGGCCTTCTGGATTGGGCAAGAAGAGGAAGGTGAACCCTTTGGAAGACGCATCCAGCGTCATGAAAAGCGCTTCGCAGGCCCTTGGCAATTTGTCTCAGAGGATTGGGGTTGTGGAGGATACAGAGACAATCTTCGGCAAATTAGTGACCAGCAAGCTCCGCAACATTGCGAATGAGGCGAAGGAAAAAAAATAATGTTTGAAATAAATAAGGTCTTTTATGACCATGACGAATGAATCCTTAAATTTTATTTCAAAATATTTATTTTCAGGTCTTATAATTGATTAGTGCTGAAATAACTCTTGAACTCGTCCCTTACGGTCAGTGCAGAATTCGCTGGTCTATTCCCAGCCTGTTGCGGTAATTCCAGCAATGAACAATCCTCTGAGTTTCCTGTGTACATTGCACCGTTTTTCTCGCAGAGGTAATTATGGAGGGAAACTGATGCAAGTACAATTATATCAACTTTCGCAGGGCTAAGATTAATTGTGGTCAGGAAAACTCTAAACCTGTTGCTCAGAACCCCGAACGCATTCTCCACTACCCTCCTGGCCCTTGATAGTCTATAATTAAACATCCTCTTCTCTTCATTGAGGTCTCTACTCGGGTAGGGCTTTAAAATGCGGGTAGTAAGAGGGAAGGCGTCATCGGCCACAAACACAAATGGCACTTCCACCTGTCCATTAGGCAGTTTTTTATTGGGTGGGAAGTTGAGAGAGTTCCGGGCAATTGCTGTTGACAACTTACTCTCGCGGAACACTCCACCGTCACTAACTCTCCCGTTGACGTCGACGTCAGCACAAATAAATTTACAGTTGGCATCAGCAACTGCCAGCAGTACTATGGAGTGACTCCCTTTGCAATTAAAAAAAAAGATCCAGCGCTGGCCGGTGGGCTGAAAGCTATGTGCTTCCCGTCCATTGTACCGAGACCCATTGGGAAGTTCCAACGGGAGTCGAACTCTTGGGCGATATCCTCCCACTCCTTACGTGTTTGTGGTACCTGAAACATTTACACTTCGTAGAAAGTGACCTTGTGTGCAAATTATCATGCCCATAAGGGAAAAAAATAAGTAGATAATTACCTTGAGGTATTTTCCTTTTAGATTCCGGTAAATGCTTTCGCAGACCTCTGGAATAATCCCCCCTATGGTACTGTGTTGTATTCTAGTGGAATACATCATGGAGCGATAAGTCTCTCCGGTAGCCAGGAACCGTAAGGTTAGCGATAGCCTGGAACCATTAATTTTATTCCATAAATTTTACTTTAATCCACGTTCAACGACATAATATTTCAGTAATCATTACTTTTTCACCAACACGAACTTTAGGACATTACCTTTTTCAGGAGATATTGACTCTCTCATTCCAGTGTCCTGCTTTTCTATATCGTTTCTGACCATGCTGAGAATCTCGAAAAATTGCTCCTCTGTCATCCTCAAAAAATTTCTGAAAGCATCACGGTCTATAGCTGCTAGCTCACGATGCACCATGTCCAACACCCCACGACCTTCCTCTCTCCTCCGATTCCATTCCCTGGTCCAAACGGATCTCCTCCTCCTCCCTCATCTACTGTGATGACTCATTATTGCTGCAGCCGCAATCATGATGGATATGACTGCAACAGCTGCAGTCGCTACCTCGTCTGCATCCATGTTCTTCACTGACTTAAATTGAAATCGACTCCCAAACTTGAGTTTCAAAATTATTTCCGAGTTCGTAGTCCAGGTGATGCCAAGGTCAATAACGGGAGAGTAGGGCCAAACGAAGGTTCGAGGTCAATAATCGATCAGAGCGGGTAGTCCAGGAGGTGCCAGGGTCAGTATCAGGAGAGTGAAAATCAAAGTCCGAAGAAAGCGAGGTCAAAAATAAAAGCAGAAACACCGTAAACAAACCGAATCACACAAGTGAAACAAGTGGATAGGTATATTCCGTTTTCTACTACCAGGTGTCCTACACAAAACAACGAAAAGGGAAGCAATTTCAGGGGGGGTACCGTCTACTTCCTATTTGATGATACTGTTTACACTTTTAAAATTTGCGCGTTGTAAAGAAAATAAAAAAACTAATCGCCTTGCGTTCCGTGAAAATGTGTCAAAACTTGTGCGAACGAATGTACCGTGTAACCACTCATTCATGCATCTCGTTCACGCAAACGTTCATTTATTCAGACATGTAAACAGACATGAATTCGCACATTAACTCGTACGTGTAACCAGGCCTTAAGAAGAAGACAGGATACCTTAACCGGCTATATCTTAAGACACGATGGCCTGATGAAGGCAATCATTGAAGGACAAGTGGTTGGGAAGAATGGCAAAGGAAGGCTTCGTGCGAGATATATGGAACAAGTGATGAAGAATGTGGAAGAGAATAAATACGTAAATATGAAGAGGTTAGCCGATAGAAAAACTCATTGGAGAGCTGCGTCAAACCGATCTGAGGACTGATGTCTAATGATGATGATGAGAACGGAAAAATTCAAGTGAATCCACCTACTACATTTTGGGTAATTTAATAACCGTTCCGTATCATTTAAGCTCCATAAAATACGGTATTATGATAGGAAACGAATCTAGAAAGGGTTTAATTTGATTTTTTCATAGAGTTCAAAGGTTTGAAGTTTGCGGGTCTTTCCACCAGTAAGATTATATGGCTAGTAGAAATTTCTAGAAGGGTGATCTGTTATACGGCATTGAATTATTAATTTAACGTAGCTTTAATTTGCTCATGGAGTTTTTCATGTGCTTTTTCTGGAATGCGCTCTCGAGAGGGTAAACAATATTGACTTAGTAGTGTCACAACTACGTTTTACAGTGTTCCTTACCTTGGTTTTCACTTATCTGATAATAAAATTCTCCACCATTCCGATGAAATGGTGAAAGTAATATTGGGCTGCTTGCATTGGTAGGAAGATGTGATGATTTTACATTACAATTGGTTCGAGGCAGAGTAGCATTTGGTGCAGATGAGTACGTAAATGAGAGATGGGCCCTGGTGGTTTTTCGGGACATTGACTACATATGGAAGTAGAAGTTGATGTTGATTTTCGAGAAGAGGTGCCATATTGAGATCGTCTGCTGGAAGAAATGCTGAGGCTGTGGTGGTGAGATTTGTGATGAGATGAAGAATGATAACTGGGTGATTTTGTTCTTGATTTACTGCTGATTTCTTTTTGCTCCCACCACTTGTTGGGGCCTATATACTCCTGAAAATCCTTTTCCAACTGCGTTACTCTCTTTAAACCATCCAAATTAGCTTGTGGTCCTGCTGCATCCTCTGCTTTCTTCTTCCATTTAGTGGCTTCATCTTTTGCTGTGATGGCTGCTTGCCGAAGCTCTAATATCTCATCACTCTGCAGATTTCACTTATTCTTCAACTCTTTAATGATATCCACTTTTCCTTTACACTCCGCATATAGCGCATCATCCTCAATACTTGTGAATTAACATTCTTCATCAAATGAAAATAAGCCCATACTCCTCTTCTCCTAGACTGAAATTAACGATTTAAAAGAAAAATATAGATGATACAAAAATGAAGAGCAATCTAATGAACTCCGTAAAATGAAATAAATAAAATAAACTTAATATAGCCAAACGCAAGTTGATAAGGTTATATGAACACTTACTTCTTTTTCCCTGAAATTATTTCCCTGTTCTTTACGTCTTTTTTTGATGGGCGCAGTAAACTCTGTTTCCTGAAAGTATTAGACAAGTTTGTTCATGGTGAGGAGTGGATGAAAACCTAATATGCTATTTAGGGAATGCTACAAAAAAATCACTTGAAGGCAATAGGTATTTAAAGCTCTTATCGTGATTAGTACTGGTGAAGGCAGAATCAGAGGAGTCGTTATTTTCATCCAGATTTTTTTCCCCGCCTTGAGGTCTATCTTTCTGGAAATTAGAGGGTAAATTTTCTGTGTCCTGAATCACTAATTTAATTCTTTTAAAGAGTAGGGATGATAATAAAACTTTTAATATATTTAAATTTCATGCCCTCAGCAAAGCCCTCACCAACAGCAACCCGGTTATCCTCATCTTCATGGCTCTGCTGATTTAGGAAAGCATGGATACGCCTCTTGAATCCTGCTGGCGCACAGTGGTCGATTTTCAACTATTAGAGGGACAAAATTATTTTTTCAGTATAAGAGATCGAATAGCCTTATTTTAGTGGAAATGTATGGAATAAGTAACTGCACTAGCAGCAAAACATGAAAATATGGCATTAAAAGTGGGCTCCATGAGTAATAATTCTACGTTGTTGCTTTAGGTTTCGCAGTCTGTATTATCATCTAAAAATTGGAGTAATAAAAGTTTCTGCCATGTTTTCAAATAGAAAAGAAATAATTTGTGTTACAATACACATTTAACAATATTAATACAGGTATTTCATTATATTTTTTGTAACATTAACATGTTTTCTTGCAAATTGTTTAATGCATAAAATATTTTAATCAATTTTATCACATTAAAATATTCATTCCCTCCCAGTATCCGTTGAGTCGTCATTTCCTACAAGTAGAGGAGTTTTTAGTAAACTTATCACAGCACTAGGCAGTTGACTACACTTTTTAATTGGTCGTTTTCTGAGGACCGAAATAATTTGTTCGGAGCGTGACAATATTAGATTCAACAAGTCTTGATAAGTTTCCTCTCTTGACATTGTTCGAAAGTGATTTCCTTGTCTCGCCTCATGCACATGCTATGATAGTCGGCCAGTTGCTAAAACCATGTTTTCAATAACGTCTGCACCATGGATCTAAATTTTATGGACACTAGTGGGCATGTAAAACTACTTGCAAAGGCTAACAAATAGTTGAACAGTGTCATGGGCATACTTTCCAAAGGATTCTGCGTTGAGGCCATATCCACTTGATGTGGCTTGCAAAATAACGCAGAACCGTTCAATCAACGTGTCGTCAACTCCAGTAATTTCCACAGCTTTCCTTGCGATGTCAAAGAATCGGCGAGAGGTGTTACCATCGTTGGTTTTTCCACATCCTTGTTTTACTACATCAACTAGGAGTCCCCTTTCCGATCTAAACTTATTTATTATTTCTCTTTCCCTTAACTGAGAAGTACCTTTTACTCTCTGATTTCCACGGACTTGCGATTTCCTAATATTAGGTCTGTAGGATATATACAAGACACTCGAAAAATCGAATACTTAGAGCATGCAGTGTAGATAAGCCGAAGTTAAATGCTACCGTATTAACAGGTCGTTTTTGTAATGGTTCCTAATTGTCCATGTCTTTAGGAGGAGCACAACAAATGTAGCACACTTGCGCTGATGAATTATTCTTCAAAGAGTTGCAGACTTCGCCATCTACCATTGTATTTAACTGCAGATGCTCATTAATTCTCTCAATTAGGTACTTCATATTCAATGTTTAATTTAGTAGGCATCAAATAAGCTATTTGCTTCTCAACGTACAGCATTTCTTGTCTAATTTTATCTGTATTTTCCTTCACAAATTGAAGACGAATAGGTCTGCAAAATCTAGTGGATTACGTCCTTGGATTTTTCCATACAATTACTTTTTGATTCGTTTCTTTTTCCTCAAGTTTAATTTTTAAGGGAACAATTGACGTCAGAAGAACGTCGGAATCCGAAGATTGCAGATTTTCGGAAAATCTTTGCTTTGAAAGGGAGTGTCCTGAACTGCCATCGCAGCCCCATTTATTACTCATTTAAATAGATACTTTGTCATATCCGCACAAGACTTAGTAAATGCGGCATATTGTACTTTCATCAGACTCATCGCTGTACGATCTATTAAATTTTGTAATTTAACCTCTGGTTAGTTTTCTGATACAATTAACGATTCCTGTATAGTGTAGCAATCCATTTTTTCCTTTAAAACTGAGCGGTACGAAAGATAAATATAAAAAATCTTTCTTTAGCTCCCTTTTGCAAAGAGATATATTGATGATTAGTTAATTTCAATTCTGCCATACTATACTAACGAGTGCTATCTCAAGAAGACTTGCCAGTGGGTCGAATTCTAAAAGCATATTATATAACATAAGAACCTTAAGTTACACTCACTTTGCACGGTATTGTATCATAAATTTTATTGGGAACACTAGCAAAATTACTCTTGAGTATTTGCCTGAAACATCTCTTTCCACCATGATCGAACAGTTAACAAAAAATCACAGAAATCACCAACAATAAGAACGTTTTATATGGCAGATACTGCTCTCGAATTAGAAATCTCTTCGCGAGATGGCGGGCACGGATCCTGGAAAAGGAGAATAACTTCATTCGGCGAAAGTGGGAGCAAATGCCGCTATTACTGGTTCACAGATAACTGATGAAGGATTATAGTGTCCCAAATTTTTACGCGAATCCTTGTGTAACTTTTTTGTACGCCAGCTCTAAAAATACATTGCGCAAAAATTAATCATTATTTTTAACGAATCGTTCAGCGATACTCATCACACCCAACCTTGAAAGTGTTCTTAGATATAAATTTGTGAATACTCAGTGGACACAATCTTCTCTGCCTAGCGTGAAGGTTTTCAAATGTCACTTAAGCTCGAATCGATATACACTCCAAATGTGTCTGGTGCGCCGTGACCACGGAGTGCGACTAGAGGCCCAGAAATTAATTCTTCCAATTCAATGTATCACTACCGTCTAACAAACCAGCATTTTCAGCATAATTTCTTCTCTGTAGCCTTTGTTGGATCATTGGCTACGCACTAAACACAATTAAACTAAGGATACTGAGATAACTAAGAATACAAGGAACTCATATTTTATACTTTTGTCCCGCTAAAACAATGAAATCGACCACTGTGTGGCGGTGCGATCCACCCTGCATACCCGTTCAGTTATTTTTCGCCAAGAATGACCACGCACACTTGTTTAGCGGCCCATGCTAAGAATTTGTAATTCGTACTCTTGGCTTGGCCTAAGTGTCGGCGGAAGCATATTGTACTCATTATTTCCGATGTGCTGGAGAGCTTTCTTAAATACATCCTATCGTCAGGGCAAGAATGCCGCTATTGGGCCCCAAAACTCATCATTCAGATAACAATGAGAGCCCTCTCAATTATGTAAAATGCCATCAGGCCAGTCGTGGCCGCTTTTCTTATGGTCACACTAAGTACTATTTGGGAGGCAAATGGCGATGATGAAAGCGGGAAATGACGTTTTGGGGTAGTGTAACAAGCGTGGTCATTTCTGTTTGAATGGCATCTGGTATCTTTGCCAGGTATTCCACCGTAATATGGCCTTTCTTGGCCATTGCTATAAGGGCATTACATAAGTAACTGATACCATTGGTTGCCATCGGTTGGCGGCGCAAAGCCTCAACCGTCCAATCATTCCAAGTTTTGACCTGCGTCATCACTGGGAGGTTGACCAGGTCAACATGAGCCTGTTTACAGTCTTGTCTTAATCTGGCCAAGTTTGAGGTTTAACTGGGCCCCGTCTAAGTAGAGCTCATCGTGGAGTGCAGTCCCAAAAATTCCTCCAAGAGTGAGGATGCGAGCAGAGTCCTCAGCCATCATCATTCCTGTTCTCGTTCTCCTGTTAGCTCTCGTCCTTCTGGCCCTGATAATAGACGTTATAATCTTAACCCCGCATTCATCCATGGGGTTAGTGACGTGATTCCGGTGGCGGAAGATGGCAGAGAAGATCTTATCTGTCTCTGAGTTGGCTATAACAACCTACGATGTACTAAGTGTACCGCAGTGCATCCTATGCGGTATAGCTAACTGATCAGCAGACAGAAATGCTCGTAGGGCCGAAGTCTTGAATCTTTCGTTACGCTATAACGAATGAAATTTGTCATTATGATAACGCCATTCGTTTCAAGTTATTCGTTTATCCACATTGATAACAAAATATGACGTTTTCGTTAGTAACGTAAACGTTAATATTTATTCGGTGAGTAACGAAAGATTCAAGACTCGGGCCACTAGTCTTTGCTCTACCTCCGCCAGGTCAAAACTTTCTACAGTTTCGTCAATTTCGTGGGCTCTATCCGCTGCCTCGTAAAGATCTACTTCTACAGATGATACTGAGCTACTCGGCGAGCCTGATCTTGTCAGATGAGAAAGGACAGATCCGTCCTCGTGCTCTTCTTTACTCTGCCCTTCTACAGGATCTTCAATCTCTCCAGGTTCCTCGTGAGGATCTATTTTGGCTGCTATGTAGCGAGATTTCACGTCAAAATCAGTATAATCCAGCATACAAGCTTAACCGATTTTAAAACAAACCTATTATGTGACTGGTCTGGTGGTATGACGAACCTAAAATAATCTTTCTGATCACAACCATGATTCTGGGAGAAAATCACAAATGTGCTACAGGGAATCCCAAATATAGATTGAAAATCACAAATTTGATTCTTGTTGAATGTCACAAGTATTGTACCTACTATAGATGACAACAGTAATCTCCTTGGAAGGAAACACAAATACGATCCACAAATATGATCCTGGAAGTCGCAAACTTGATCCCGAGAATCACAAATATGATTCTGTGAATCACTATTTCATTCTGAGAAGAAAACACAAATGTGATCATGAGAATAAACAATTACTGAAAATCAGAAATATGATTTTGGGTGTCAGAAATATAATTCTGGGAGGAAATCACAAGTATGACCCTGGGAATAACAAATATAATACTGGAATTAAAAAATATGACGCTCTTGGAAAATCACAAATATGATCTAGGAATCAAGTCCCGCTCAATGGTAACTAACAGCTAACAACTCACACTTATTAACTGGCATATAATCAGTAAATTCATATAAAAGTTAACTTTAAATTGGTTAAAATACCGTTTTGGTTTTCACTACATGCGTGTTCATTTGTTAGGTATTCTTAAAAGCTGATAAACAAGTTTGCAATTTCAGCCGTTCTTTTGGTTTTCAAGGTCGTGACTATTATCACATTGATGGATCATATTCGTAATATATGTACGACGAAATAATAATTCGTATTATAGCAAATTAAACATTGATAATAATCCTATTGGTTTTTTTGGAGATAAAAACATCTTGAACTTTCATGCATGGCAGTGTATGTAATATTTTTTAAAATGGGATTCATTTATTTCATGTATATACGTGCATTCATATATAAAATAAGCAGAAATGCTATCTTATAGACACTTAAATAATTTGAAGATCGATTTATTTCATAAAATAACAAGATATTTAATATAGCGTAAGATTTGCAAGTTAGTGAATTCTGGTCCACTGTCGACAGCAAACTGTTCTTCATTGTCCTGCCAAATATTTCCCGCCGAACGGTATTCATAGCTGGATTTTGGTGCTTTTTAATTTTTTCTATTTTAAAATGCTTTCATTTAAGTGCTCCAGCTCTTCATGCCCTATTATTTCCGCTATTTTCATCTTAATAACCGCCTGCTTTCGAGGGGAAAATGCTTTGATAGTTTCCGCGTAACCGAGAAATATGAGATTCAGTGGGTCCGTGATCCGTGTCATTGTGCCCGCGTTTATTCTCTAAATAATTCAGAACTTTGTCGACCGATGTTCCTCCCCTTTCATCACAGTGTGCCCTCTTTCTCTTTGGTGCAACTTCTGGAAGTCTTATGATATTTGATTCAGTGGTGTGCTGGCTTGAATGGTCTGGATCAGTTGTCTCATCAGTCTTTTCATTTGCCTCTGTTTTACTCTCTGTAGCAGTATCGTTGACATTGGATTCTGTAGTGGCAAATGCCAAAAACTGCTTGAATCCCTCCATTGCATTAGCCCACTGGCATTACCTGTAATTTTTTTCTGTAGCCTTGCCCGGTGGTTGTCTTTAAACTCCTCAAATATTTCCCATAGGTGCCTCTTAGATTTTTTCATTTCTTCTTCAAAATTTCCCCTGCGGATGAATTTAAACGCTTAATGAAATGAAAAAAATTATAAAATTACTCAAACATTTTTATTTCAGGCATCTTGCCACTGAGGATTCACTTTCAATAATTGGGCACAATTTTAGAGTAGGATTTTCAACTGTTAGCGTTATTGGAGGTTTGCGAGGCGAAATGGAAGCGGATGCAACCCACACTCGTATGCCTAAACCTGCAAGAAGTATTTGGGAGACGGCTGCACTAGGGTTTTCTGAAAAATGGCAATTTATCAACTGCATTGTGAGCATCTATGACAAGCATGTTACTATCAAATTCCAAAAGAAGAGTGGATCAAAACATTTTTGCTGCTTGAAGAAAATTTCTTCTGTTTTGCTGGCTATCGTTGGACCTGACTACAAATTTATATGCATCGATGTAGATGGATTCGGGAAAAATAGTAATGGTGGGATATTTGAAGAATCTAGCATGGGAAAAAGACTCGAAGCAGGGACACTGGATCTCCCAACCTTTAATAAACTTCCAGGACAAACTACACTAACACTGCATGCACTAGTAGGCGATGAAACTTTGGTCTAGAATCATATTTAATGAGACAATTTCCATACAGACAATACGGAGGTGATCAGATAAAAGGGAAGTATAATCACAGACTCTGTAGAGTAAGAAGAGTTGTAGGCAATGCCTTTGGAATACCAGCTCAAAAATGGAGAAGGGGGATTGAGAATACTCCCGCAGTATCCCTGCTTGTCGTAAGAGGCGCCTAAAAGGATGGGGAGACAACCCCGAAAACAAACCCAGAGCCAGCAAGGGTGGATTACGAGCCAATGCCCCTCCGAGGCCCCGATTCACTGCAAACGGGCGGCCGAGAGGGGAGGAGAGGAAAACGCCGGCATGTATTGTACCTGTGGACGTTGTTTTTAACATTTGTTGTCGGATTTAGATATCTTTGGCGGGGTTAAGGAAGGCTGCAAATATATATGATTTCTTTAAAAGCTATGGAGTCTGAGTTTGTCAAAGCTGACGCAAGAAATTTTCCGAAAATCTCAACACTAGCAATGTTTTCATACGTATCAAAACCATGTTTAAATGAAACTTCGTTCAATCTTCGAAGAAAATATGATTAAAACGGAAAGGCAAAGAGTGAAGATGGTGAGGTAAAAGCATGTCAATATTTGAAAAGGAATGTTCACATTTGAATTTTGTAATATTCATAATATGGCGATGATGAATGTTTTGGTGTTAGGGTCGTTCGTGAGGAACACGGCGATGATGCCATCGGCTATGTGCAGGTCAAGCTCGATAAAAAGTGTTTGTGTTGTTCGTGCTCGTTTATGCCCCGAGCATAAACTAAGATACAAGGGATATGTCGAGGAAGCACATATTTTGATGGATGGCGAAGACAAGTAGGGTGTGAGCTTTTCGTGCAAGGATTTCACGTCAAGTTCGGGAACGTGAAAATAAAAGTATTATGGGCATCTATAGATGCCCATAATACTTTTATTTTCACAAACAATACCCTACTAATGGATTAAGTATACTAAATCCATTTGTTTACATTGAATTCCTACCCCAATAAGTGACGACATCTCTCTATTTTCAGGCACATTATATTATCGTTTGCGATGTTTTCAAGGATTCGGATTATAAATAAAAAATGCAATGAACGTGAAAATCTTTTGTTTGCAGTGGCATAACCTTATGTGAAGTGATGAGTTTTGATACGATTTCCGAGAACTTCCTTTTGGGAAATATATATTGGGCTATTGAGACAAAGGTGGATTAAAAAGACCCTTGATTACCGAATATACCGAGGAAAATCAAAATTTAACCTGTTGCGCAGCAAGCAAATGCGAACGTGATCCTAGATTCTTATGTTGTGTGGTGTGATATTGGTGTATTTGGCGTATTAGCTGTTCTCGACGCAGACGCGGTATGTTGAAACGTACATCTTATGTGTTACATCGTGAAGGTAATGCAAAAAAATAAATATTCCCGTCTACAGCTATTTTTGGTTAATTAATTTGTGTTTAAGTGCACCAGTAACCATTTATCGCGCATCCATCGTTCACGCTGACCTTCGAAAATTGAAATTGACCGGTGAACATTACTTACTGCTTGCAATTACTTAAAGTTAGGACATCTAATCTTGAAACGTAAGCAGTGATAGGTTCAGTGGGTTCAGTCTTGTAATCATAATTGAAATTTGCTTAGCGAACTTTTTCAAACATGGCATGCTTGATATGGAAAAGATTTTTCATGACATATGCCCAGCACATTTACCTCGTACTCTGATTACTGATATGTGCGTGTATTAATTTCTTAGCAGTATTTTCAATCAATGAAAATGCTTTACCGAATAATATTGAGCACATATTAAACATCAATATTACTACCAGCGGCGCTTTGTTTTGATCTGGTTTCTGCACGATTAAGATACAATTAAGTTTAATTTAGCTTCAGAATTCATAAAATAGATATAGACAGAGTGAACGCTCAAAAATGCTCACGTTTGATTGCAAAGACAGTTTCTTTTCGCCTGCACTTCTTTCTTCACCCATATTATCCTGTTTCGGGTAATTAAAAAAGAATACTTGTTGGAGGTATTTCCGTTGGTGTCATTATATTTTGGCACAATACAACATTTAAGGCAATGCTTTGGCATATTAAAAAAAACGTGTATTTATGAAAGACATTTCAATTACAATCTCTTAAACGCTTGAAACTTAGCATAGAAATATACGCACCGCGAAATATACGGCAGCGATGCGAATTACGTTTTTGCATGGGACCAGCTGGTGGCGATTCAAATTATTATATATTGAAAATAAAATACTTTCTGTCAATACTGCTTTCGCAGCAAGTAATTTTTTGTATAAACTCTACGAAAATGTCTTTATTGGGACATGTGTCCAGAGACCTATTTGACCCTGAGCCTTTTATTGACGTTGCTGAATTCCCACGACAACTTTGCTCCTCTTCCGAGTAATATTGCGCTGCCCACCAGCGAAAGGCGTAATACGAAGAGTAAATGAAAATCATCTCATTACCTGGAGGACAAAATTGTTTTAAATACTTCCACGAAATGATTCATAGACCTTAGGACGCTCGTTAAAATGCGGTTTGAAGTGAACCGTGCAAAATATTTCCATGATAGAACATAATAGAATATACCGATCAGACTTTCACAATTGTTTTTTTTAGACATGTTACATGACGATTGAATACAATATATAGCACATGCAAAAAGTGAGTAGTACTTTAAAGATATTCAGATATTTGGTACTTACCTAGAGACATGTTAATGAAGATACTTTTTTAACAACAAACCCCTCTTCCACACCTCGTACCACTTCTAACACGGCACATGCAAGAAAAAAAATTATTTTGATCAGCCTGTTGCTGCGTCAGAAGTTATTCTTTTAATTGTGTGTGAATCTGTTCCAGATGCCGCTAGGCGCGTAACAGCCGCTCGTTCGAGGAGTAACATTCTTGGAACGATCAATTAAGAACTGAGTGTCAAAGGCGGACAGCAAACATTCTGCATACATTCTTTAGCTGGCTGGGCAATTGGCGATGTTGATGATTGGCGAAAATTGTGAGCAAATAATGTAAGATCTCATTGTTTTACAGTATTTTCCTTTGTCATAACTGCATTTTTATTATGAATATTTCAGGCATTAATGATTTAGATTATGTGGTCGAGTCAGGCAGTCTATCAGCGCAGGTACGATTAAGTTATTCATGTTAGGCACGTCAGCAGATGCCCGTGTTTTCATACTATTCATATGATATTGTAGAAGACTAAAATTCGCTTAAGATATTTTGCTACATATAGGCAATTATAAAGTTCTACGTTTCGTGAAGATGATATTTCAGAGTGGTATCGGAAGCGTGCTTAAAGATTTGGTATATAACATGACTTATGTAGTTAAATTATGTTGTGCCATTTGCTGAAACATTTATAATTATAGTCGTTTCCCTCTGATCTGAAATTTTAATTTAATTTCTTCCGAAACCATGACGGTAACTATAAAACAATAAGGGTAGGGATTTGCTTGCAAGCTTAGCGAAACGCAAAAAAAACATTAGGTTTTAAAAGTATGGGTTATGGAAAAAATATGTTTAAGAGTTTTTACAAAAAATGCTACGTATTTACCATCTTAAATATCACTAAATTTCCGGGAAGGCCGAGTTATTTGTGTGCAATTAACGGATTGAAACTTTGAGGGGGTGAAACAGCCAAGCTCTTTCAGTCCCTCCAATCCCTTGATCCCTTGTTGTGGGTGGCGGGGGGTGTAAGACGCGGTGGGTGGGGACAGCAGCCAATGGGGAGACAGAAGAGTTGAAAAGAGAACCAGGGAGAAGGAGGGGAGGGGTTGTACTTGTTTCATCAGAAGCGGATGGGAGGGGGTTATGTGCTCTTCGCCTCCGTAGAATACGCGCCTTCTTTTCTCTCTCCGAGGGTGGAGAAGGCTATTCTCTGTCCTTCCACTCCTCCTCCCCCTCGATGATACCCTCTCGGTGGGGGGCGCTACGGGGAAGTAGAGGAAGGAGCTGAGAGGGAAATGGAAACTCCGTGTTTACTAACTGCTGCCCCTCTCCCACCCTATGCAGTGGGTGGCAAAGCGGAACATTATTAACTAATATACGTCATCGTGTCGTTTATAATCTTGAAATCCTACGCTCTCTCTCTCTCTCTCTTGTCTCTGAAAAGCAGCATTCTTCAGCTTATTATAGGCAGATTGTGGTTGAGATGTGTTGTACGCTAGCTTTTGAGATTAGCACTGCATTAAACTCCGCCATGGCGTGGTGGAAGGATTGATTTCGAGGTGAGACTGGCCAAGGAGGCATTCTGGGGCGCTGGAGGGGCCGATTCCATCATGGGAATAATCAGTACCTACGTGGAAAGACAATTTTTGGAATACGTGATGACTTGAGGTGATATTTAGCTGTGAGGGGGAAGTAGTTAATATATTAATAGCTGTCATCAAGGAACAACTATAATTTGAATTGACAAGTTGAACATGTAAAAAAATAATAAAAGGAGGCATCGATAAAAAGAAGGTATGTTAAGAACATTATTGTGTAAAGCTATGAAAAAAAAGATTTTCTTGATTGAAGGATAACTATCAGAAAGTAGGAAGTTAATGAACGATATTCTAAATAAAATTAAAGCTAAAATTTAAATGCTTTCAATTAAAGTAAATCAATGAACTAACTAAATGTTTAGATTAAACGCTAATGTTACAACTGGAAAAACAGAATGTTTAAAAAGGAACTGGTACCCCCATGTACCGTGTGTGTACTGAATGAATGAATCTGTGGCGCAGGTTAGATGGATCCTAAAAAGCTCCTTATTCTTAAAATGTGTTTGAGGTTGGAGTCATAATGCTCCAAATCCTATCTAAACCGAATAAACTGAGCGTCCATTCTTTCAAATCTTCCAAACACAACTAATATTATACCTCTCTGGCATTTTATTGCCAATATCCTTCTCTCGTCACCATTAAACAACTGTATCAAGTCCGGTATCTATTCTCGACCTTATAAAAAGAGAGCGCTGTGCTGTATGTGTGGCTCGCTTTTGCATCTCATAAGTACTAAATTATTTTAGTTTTATATCTAGAATGCTAGATTATAAGGGTTTATTTGCTTAATGAAATTACGTACTGTATCCCATCATGACGGCATTCCGAGGGCGTATTGGTCTATCCTTGGGTAAGGTAGGCCTTAAATAATACAGAACCTGTGAAGATGCCGTGACTTGGCGATGGAGGCCGCCAACAATTACGCTTCCCATCACCCGGAGGAGAGGGCAGCAGCTCTTCCTCACATGAGTGAAGGTGGAGACCACAGTGGTCGGTACAGCGACACTCATTTCACTACAGGCGTGGTAACATTTACTTTAACGGCTGTAGTACTGCGATGTGGAAGGCAAGGGGAAACCACCACATTATTATCCCGAGGAGTCGCAGCTACTCCACTCTTTCCTTTATTATCAAGACGTGATGGCACCCTCTCGAGTAATATATTCCGGAGGTAAAATAGTCCCCCATTCGGATCTCCGGGCGGGGACTACCCGAGAGAGTACATCAGTCAAGTGTGATACTCATTTTAGGGTAGGAACGTGGAACGTGCGATCACTTCGGACCTGCGGAAGACTGGAAAACCTGAAGGTGGAAATGCGGAGAATGGACCTCGATGTATTAGGAATCAGTGAAATGAGATGGCCCGAAGAAGGAGACTTTTGGAGTGGAAGTTATAGAATTATTCACACCGGATCACTGAATGGTAACGCTGGAGTAGGCATAATGCTCAGGAAGAGTGCGGGACTGCGTGTGAAGAGCTTCCTGCAATACAGTGAAAGGATTGTAATGGTTAAAATTGAAACTAAGCCTACAGATACCATTGTGGTGCAAGTTTACATGCCTACGTCGGACTACGAAGATGAAGAAGTGGAAGACGTCTACGAAGATATCACTGAAGTAATAAACAAGGTAAGAGGGGAAGAAAACCTAATTATTTTAGGAGACTGGAACGCTGTCGTAGGCGAAGGACAAGATGGAAGAATAACTGGAAAATATGGATTGGGAAACCGAAACGAAAGAGGAGAAAGACTGCTGGAGTTCTGCGCACAACATAAGTTAGTGGTTACTAACACATTGTTTAAAAATCACAACCGAAGAAAATACACATGGAAGATGCCAGGAGACAGAGGAAGATCTCAAATAGACTACATTTTAGTGAAGCAGAGGTTCAGGAATCAGGTGAAGGACTGCAAAAGCTACCCGGGCGCAGACATCGACAGCGACCATAATTTAGTGATGATGAAATGCCATCTAAAATTCAAGAGATTGAAGAAAATAGTAAAAAACATTTGGCAAGTAGAAAAACTAAAGGAGACTCAAAATCAGCTGGAATATCAAAAAGCAGTAGAAAACAACATAGGAGAGGACCTGACTGAGAAACCAGTAGAAGAACGTTGGGAAAACATTAAATGTGGACTACAAAAAGCCGCAAAAGAAGTTCTTGGAAGAAGAAAAGTTGTTAAGAAGAAACCATGGATCACGGAAGAAGTCTTAGTGCTGATTTAAGAAAGAAGAAAGTACAAGAATCCGAAAACTGAAGAAGGGCAGCTCTGCTACAAAAGAATAAGGAACGAAGTAAGTCGCAAAGCCAGGAAAGCTAGAGAAATGTGGATGAACAATCTGTGCGAAGATGTACAAAACAACCTTACCATTGGAAAGGTGGAAGCTGCCTATAGGATAGTGAGGAACCACTTCAAGGAACGGAGCGCAAGATGCAATGCTATAAGGGACAAGAATGGAGAACTTTTGATTGAAAATGAAGACAAAGTGAAGAGATGGAAAGAATATCTCGAAGAGTTATACAACGGGAACGACCTCAGCACGAAAGTGATTGAAGAGGAAAGCGAAGTCGAGAAGGATGATATGGGAGCATCAATATTGAGATCGGAATTCGACGCAGCAGTAAGGGACCTTCGGATGAATAAGGCTTCTGGAATTGATGATATACCCGCAGAACTGATAAGGAATGCGGGAGAGAGGACATTGGCCCAACTTTATAATGTCATCTGCGACATGTACTCAACAGGAGAAATACCCAGGGACTTCGAGAAAAACATCATCATTCCTATTCCCAAAAATAAGAGAGCAGAGAAATGCGAAAATTTTAGGACTATAAGCCTGACGACACATGCATCGAAGATATTGACAAGGATCATCTACAGAAGAATAGAACGAAAAGCAGAGGAGTTCCTGGATGAAGATCAATTCGGATTCAGGAAAAGTAAGGGTACGAGAGAAGCAATATTGGCCCTTAGGCTGCTTATAGAGAAGAGAATGGAGAAGAACAAACCGACCTTGATTGCATTTGTGGATTTAGAGAAGGCTTTCGACAACGTGGACTGGAATTCAATGCTTGATATTCTGAAAGGAATTGGAGTTTCCTACAATGATCGAAGAATTATCCACAGTTTGTATAAAAACCAAGTAGCTGTGATTAAATCTGGACCCAGCTGTGAAGAAGCAAGAATAAGGAAAGGAGTGAGGCAAGGCTGTGCACTGTCTCCCGTAATTTTTAATGTTTACATTGAGAGAGCCATCGATGAAGTCAAGGAGAAGTGTTCTGGAGTGAACATCCACGGAGAAACAATCAGCATGCTATGATTCGCTGATGACATAGCTCTCATAGCAGAGACAGAGAAGGAGCTGAATAAGATGCTAACAACCATGGAAAGGACAATGACCAGACATCAGCTGAAGATCAATAAGAAGAAAACTAAGATATTGGTGTGCAGAAAAAGAGAAGAGGCCAAAACCAACTTTAAACTAGGAAAACAGAAACTGGAAGAGGTGAAAGAGTTCTGTTACCTGGGAAGCAGAGTAACCAACGATGGACGAAGCAAGAAAGAAATAGTGAGTAGATTAGCCCAGGCAAAGAGGGCATTCTATCAAAAGAAGAATCTACTAACAGCTGGAAATACAAGCTTGGATGTTAGGAAGCAATTCATTAAAACGCATATCTGGAGCATGTTCCTTTATGGCAGTGAGGCATGGACGATGACAGCAGCGGAGAAGAAAAGGGTGGAAGCATTCGAAATATGGTGCTATCGACGAATGATGAAGATAAAATGGATCGACCGAGTGACAAATGAAGAAATCCTAAGAAGAGTGGGAGAAAAGAGGGGTCTACTGAAAACTATAAAAAGAAGACGGGACAACCTAATCGGCCATATCTTAAGACACGATGGCCTGATGAAGACAATCGTCGAGGGAAAAGTGAACGGGAAAAATGGAAGAGGCAGGCCTCGTATGAGTTACATGGAGCAGGTCGTAAAGGACGTGAAAGAGAGGAACTACGTTGGTATGAAGAGGTTGGCCGATAGAAGAATCGAGTGGAGGGCTGCGTCAAACCAATCCTAGGATTGTTGACCCTTGATGATGATCCCATCATGCGCTTTTGACGCGCTCCGATGACCACGGCGTAATTTTAATGTAACTACTAATCATCTAACGTTATCTATTACTCCTCGTTCAATTGTGGATCGTAATTGAAGTAAGTAGGTTAGAAATTAGATAGATATCTAAGAAATTAGATAGATATGCTAGATATAGTAAAAATCTCATTTATTTAATTATATTTCGACGCCTTGTCATCAATATTTCCAGAATACTCCTCACTTTGATAAAATATAGATATAAATTGACAACATAAATATGTAATATAAATCTAAAGTACCAAAATGTTATTTATTTAACATTTATATGTTCCAAATATCAAATAAATTATGATATTACGCCAAGGAACGTCACGTGTTCTGAAACTTGCCTATTTTAATTAAAATAGCATGAAAAGGAATTGTTACATTGACGCAGTTCAAAATTAATTCAATTCAGGAACATCAAAGAAACATTTATGGGAAATCATTTTTAGGGACTGAATTTTCCTTCCTAAGATGCTCCAGTGATAAAGCAATCTGTCTTCACTTCCATTATTCATTTTCCTTTGCCATACAGTCTTTCTCAAAACCTTCTTAACATTTGGAAACAACATTGCCGAAAACTCCTTACCATGATAAAATATAGTTATAAATTGGCCACATTCTAGTCAGAATTAATACAAGAATTAGGGTGGGAATCATTATCAGAGCGTAGGTTAAAGTACAGATTAAATCTATTAATCTCTATAGAAATTTCAATCGGATAGCTTCACTGAAGATGTTAGGCACATATTAAAAACACTAGCGTATTATGCTAGATTCGACCTGATAAATAAGATTAGAGAGATAGATTGCGTACTGATAGATTCAAAATGGCATTTTTCCCCCGTACTATAAGAGAACAAAATAGGCAGCATAGCAAAGGGATAGGTAGGGGAAATATTTTAGAGTAGTCTGCAGTGCATGATGCATGTATTAATTCCTTAAAAACTATAGATACTAACAATCTAGTTGCAAGAGACCCTATAGTTTCTTGTTTCCATGTCGGTAGTGCATGCTTGGTGGTCTTCACCCCCTGCCATACACCCTCGCGGTGGCTTGCAGGGTATCGTGTAGATGTAGATGTGTTGACTTAGGATCAATATCTCATCCAATGGTTGTGACTTGTGCTCATCAATTTGTCTGAAAATTTTATGTCACTGCTTCCAGATGAAATAAACCATAGTTCCCATGAAATGAAATATATGAATCAGAGCTTAGGCGATATTTCTTAGACCTTGTCTTTTTCGAAATGTGGGCCATCTTTGAACATGTGAAGCATGAGATGTTGAATCATCATCATCGGTCAACAATCCTAGGATTGGTTTGACGCAGCCGTCCACTCGATTATTCGATCAGCCAACCTCTTCATATTGAGGTAACTCTTTCATATCCTTCATGACCTGTTCCATATATCTCATACAATGTCTCCCTTTGCTGTTCTTCTCATTCACTTTTCATCTGATAATTGTCTTCATCAGGCCATCGTGTCTTAAGATATGGCGAATTAGATGGTCCCTTCTTCTTTTTAATGTTTTCAGTATACATCTCTTTTCTCCCACTCTTCTTAACACTTCTTCGTTTGTCACTCGGTCGATCCATTTACTCTTCATCATTCTTCGGTAGTACCACATTTCAAATGTTTCCAGACTTAACTTCTCTGCTACTGTTATTGTCCATGCTTCGCTGCCATATAGTTGAAGCAACGTTCCTATATTCCATATAAAAATCATCAGGGAAAAAACTTTTGCATGGAGGAGCATTTAATTTTTTTCTTTTGCCTGAAGTAGACTTCTTCTGCTCACAATCCTCCCGTTTCCTCCGATGTTGAGTGAAACAGTTGCTCACATTCTCAACTTATAAAGGGGAACATGTTAATCTCTTGAACTTTACATATAGGGTATAGACTACTTTACCTTAATCCAGTAAATAAACAAGATTTCGAAATGTCCTCTAACTTCTCCATTGGAAATGCCAAAAGAGGAGAAAACTCTCCTCATAAAGAACACCCTGTCTTCGACCTTCTTCAGATTCCTTCCACTCAGTCAGTTTCTTTCGCCAAGCCTTTTTCATCGGCCCGTAAAATACGACGTCGAGAGGTCGGGCCAGGTAAGTTGTATTGGGTGATAAACACATAAGTTCCAGATCATTTTCTGTCACATCGTCGAACGGCATACGGGTTGATGTAAAATGATAGATTTTTTCCTAAGAGGACCCTTTTACCACACACATATCGTTTTAAGAACGGGCAAAAGATGAAATTTGAATCAGTTCAGAAACGTTACAGCATCAAACCATCCATTCTTTTTCCGATTATATCTACATCCATTTGGTCCATTTTAACACCACGTTGCCCGTTAATGTTCCCCTTTGAAGAACATGTGGGGGTAGAAAATTTCAGCCACATTTCCGAAAAACATAGTAATGCTAGTTGACGTTTTACTGAAATTGCTAATGCGCTCAGGCAATTTACAGCCTCTATTGCACAAGGCCTCTTTATTCCCTGGATCATCCATCAGATATGTTTCCTCATTGTTCTAAAAGTTTGCTGACGGCACAACGTCATGAAATTCCTTCAAATTATCAAAATATTTTACCAATGTTTCAGGTTAAACTGATAATTTTTTAATATTTGCAGCGAATCTTGACGTTAAACCAGGATGGCACTTTCTAAAAGTCGTAGCCTACTTATATTCAAGATCTTTACCCTTAAACTACTTCATTATTTTTCCCTTGTTACCTTTTTACTAATATAGGCTGCAACAATGTATCCGTATTCATTTTAACTGAATGGAACCCAAATTTACTTAATGTTACTACTTGACTAACAAAGCCCTCTTCGTCATATTTGGGGAACACAGTCCTGGTAGGTTACTATCCACTCATTTAAGTTTGTGTTTTAATTAACTGCGGGGTAATCCACCAGTAGCAAAATTTATTATTTGACATATACCACTAGTAATGGCATAAATACAGCTCTACAAGGATCCTGGAGTATAATCTGCATACATTCTACATTCCAACTTCATTTGTTACTGACGCGGTATTCTCGAGATGAGAAATTGCACCTACCTGTCTGAAATGAAAATGAGTTTTTTTCCCAGCCTAGGATTGAAACTTTAAACACAAAAAATACCGTTATTTTGTCCATAAATTTGTAATCGAAAGAGGAAGGTTTGATGAAGTGACCATGAGCCGGGCCAATGTCACCCCGTATATATACAAGGATACGTATTGTGTACGCAAGAACCCTCTCAACTGATTGCATTTTGTATTTATCAGCACTTCCTTTCTTAATTAATGTTTAATCATATAAAAATATTAAATAGTACTGCTTTCCTGTTTCTATTCTTACAGGAAGTGTGATTTATAATTGAAAGTTCCAGAAGTACGACAGCATTTCTAAATATAAACATTCAGCACAGCCATCTACAGGAGTTGCAGATAACTAATTCCCCGCTTAAACATCATTGAATAGTACTTCACTCTCTGAGCTGGAAACATAAAATTATGCTATTGTCCCAAATAGGTCGGAAATTGAAAGCAAACATTTTTTTCAATACTGGGCGAATGTCACCATGTTAAGGCACAGCGATGAGTCTGAACCGTTCATGTACTAACAGGCATGAAAAGACCTTAATCTTTCATTTTAATCATCTTTTTTTTACGGCACAATAATAGCAAGTAAAGCGTGTGCCTCTTATGCCCATGACATCAGTATTCGGACGGACATTCACACAGCCATGTCCCATGTGCCTGAAAAGCGTCAACAATCCACCGCCCGTGGGCATTGTTTCATCACCGCGGCGACGTCACCCGGCGCGACGTCCTACGTCCACCCGGTGCACCAGATTCGCCGCCGCCACTTGGGCAACCCCTCTCCCCGCTGTCGACGCCCGCCGCAAGGGCCTTCGCCCCGCCGGCCGCCCCTCATCCCTACCTACACCCCAGGGTTCAGCAGCAGCGCTGTCGAGGGCCGCAGGGCTCCGCCCCACAGCCCCACCATTCCGTCCCACCTCGTCCAGGGTCTGGTCCAGGCGCTGCTGCGCCGCAAGAGGGCCGTCTTCCGCACGGGGGCCAGCCAGGGTCAACAAGGGACCCGAGAGGACCCCCAGGACTCCCCTGCGCCTCCCGCCGTGGAAGGGGCCGAAGGACTCTTCCCCATTCCCATAAGGATCCCGCTGCCACCCCTACCACAGCTCCCTCCCACCGGTCCTACGCCATCTGAAATACCCATCCCTCTACCGTTGCCCTTGCCAGACGACGACGAATAGCAGCGGACGGTGAGTTTATGGCGACAGAGGCAGGGTACCACTCCCTTTGCAAGGGTCAACATGCTTCTTAAGGCCGCTTTTCGCGATACAATTTTGTGTACATTTTCTTCTACAAAGGCTGATATGAGGAAATTGTACCGTGTAAAGCGGCAAATGTGTGGACGTTTGTGAGAATAGCAAGGAGTTCCACAGAGAAAAAATTTGCAATGTGCAAATGTTTGTGAGAATGTCTTTTATCTTTTTTTAAATAGTGAAGTTTAGAACAGTATATAAATACTAATCCTTTTTTATGCATGATTTGTAGTACATGTTTGGTGAGAATTCACCCCCTACCACACACCTTTATGGTGATTCGATAAAACCCTACTGTAGCCGATGTCTGAATGACTGAACGGAAAATAGAACGTGCTCTGGTGGAAATAACAAACTTTGCAAATTTCACTTTATAAATTTATTCACGACCTGGGTTTCAACACATTCTGTCATCTTCAGCTGGCCATCACCTGAAGATGACACAATGTGTTGAAATCCGGGTGGTGAATAAATTTATAAAAGGAAATTTGCAAAGTTTGTTAATTCCATCATGGAAAAATTTCACAAAGTTACCCCTGAATCCGTTCGTTTTCTCAGAACGTGTTCTAATTCCATTCGACAAGCATACAGTTTCTTTCAGTTTATACAAGCGTTTGTACAAGAAATTGTGCACAAAATTGTGTCGTGTAAAGCGGCCTTTATGGCAACCTCATGCATTTTGAATGCCTTGACCGGGACTCGATCCCGAAACCCACTTATTTACAGCCAGGACCTCTACCAATTGAGCTACTAAGGCTTCCTTCTCTCCTCTGCATTTACATAGCCTTAAAGGGCATGATGTTATAGTTATAAATTAAATGAATGAGGTTCCGCGTTCGAGTCGTTGTAGTGGTGGATTTTTTTCTCTGTGAAAGTTCTACTGTTGTTCATTTCTGTGTTTTTCTCCATTAAGGTATTCGCGGACAGTTCGTAATCCTTAAATTCATGCATTTTGCCCATGAGAAGGGAGGGGGTTAAGAAATGCGCTACACAGGTAACTTTGGTGTGTAGTGGAAACGAAAATGAGGATTTGCGGGTAAATTAACCACCCGGGAAGGATGGGGAAAAGTTCCGTGCGGCAGTTGAGGTAGAACCCTACTCAGTGATTACAGCATTTTATTAATTACAACAAATACAATTCAGTAATTTTTTCTAAAATTTAATGATGGCCATATTTTTTGTTTAATGCGTATTGAATGACGATAAAAATATACGATCGCCGGAGCCCACTTATTTATCGCCGGAAAACTTATGGCAGCTTATGTTTACAGCCATTTCGTTGTCCCCTTTCCTAAAAATGAATTTTTGGCAAGATAAGAGAGTACTGCATTTTGTCTCATACCTAGGAAGTGAGCGAATAGTAGTGTCAGTACATTATGCAATTAGTTATATATATCGCAATTGAAATGGAAGGTAAGCTACAGTTATAAATAACGTAATGCATTTTGTTACCCTCTGTCATCATTAATGTAGCCGTTAGTGTTTATAAATGACACAATTTTGTGACGAGGTTTCGACGATACTTAAAGGAAAATACCTATCTTTTGTAACAATGGCGTATTTAATATAATGCCAAGGTGTAGGAACTGGCGAAGTTTAGAGGACGAGTACTCAGTTCAATACATTTGGTTTATATTTGCGTTGTCTAAAATTATTATCCGACTTACTATGAACTTCGAATTCAATATTTTAATCTCTTAACAGAAGAATGCATGTATTCAGTTTGAGTTTCTGAATTTTTCAGTGGTTTCCACTTTTCAAAATGGATTTTGGTTACCTAATAAATGTTTCTGAGGATAGTCCGGGTAAGTTGGTGAGAAATGCGAACGTAATGCAATGGGCTGACTTAAAGCACCATTCATTCAATTCGTCTCGCTATTTACTATAAACTAGCAAGGTGATTTTCTCTTATTTACCTGTCATTAATAAAATGCAAGAATAGTTTACACCATAAGAATATCTTAGTAAGGAATTACATGAATAAATTGTGTTGCGGTTTTAGTTTTCTCGAAGTTGTCCCCGAAGCATGCTGATCGAAAGCCCTGACCGTTGGTTGGTTGGTTATTCAGGGGAGGTGGCCGACAGCTAATGTCATTTGCGCCATTTTTGGATAGGTGGGTAACTGGGTAATGGCAGGAGTTTCATGTGATGGAGGAACGGTGGAGAGAAACCCGGCGTCGGCATTAGCCTACTCTTAACGACAGGCTCCAAGGGGACCACAGCTTAACGTCCTTTCCGACGGACCAAGTACTGAACCTGAAATGCCGTCCACTAGACAATCAAGTATGGACCGGTTTACCTATAAAAAATTCGCCACTGCCGGGAATCGAACCCGGGCCCTCGGGATGGGAAGCCACTATTCGGGCCAACCCGGTCCCCTCCCTGACCGTCATTCGTTAAGTTCGTTCCTGCTCTTTTTGTAAATTTGCCATTTCTCTTCATCTGTACCTATCCTCCTAAAAGTCCAATCTGGTCACAATATCTGTCAGTGCCCTCGAGTGCCTTTAAAATACTATGTACTTTATTTTCGGTGGATAATCTTTCATTTTTTTAAGAATCATGATATTACGCATTGATTTTGATAAGATCCGAAGTTCCTTCAATAGATATAGGTACTGCATCTGGAGAGAAATACCTACAGATAAGGCGATTCTGAATTTTCTATACCAAATTTTTCTCTCGTTAAACTTCCCAGGCCTAATAAATACTAGACACCGTAAGAGAGTGTGAAGGAGGGAGCGACTCATTGATTACGGTCACGAGTATTACATATTGTAGCTGAAATATCGGTTTAACTATTAGGTGGAAAAATTCATAATGAATAGATATGCTCTGGAATCCTGCAGAATAGATGCGCTCCGATGCCACTTGCAGTAAAGATCACACTAGCAAAACAGAGCAATTTAGCGTGCAATAAGCATCTGAGTGCTATCTATTATCATGCAGTATAGGCACTGTAATAATCGGAAAGGAATAGCTGCTGTTACTAGCCATATGCGCGAGGAAGTCTAGAAAGTATTTACTTTCACAAATGTCAGAGTAAATGCGTTTCATATTTCGTGTTAGTTGAAATGCTCTGTCGTCTTTTGTAAACAAATAAAATAAGTGCAAATACCACGTTACCTATTCTGCCTTATCTTATTCCAGTTAAAGGTGATCACCTATGATTTCTCCTTATTCAACGCGCAAAATATTACTGAAAACCTCTGCTTGTTACTTTCCATCTCCCTAATGGGGGCGTTTATTCGGAACCGAAATCGCAATTTTGTGCACGAAATCGTTAGATGGAAACGAAAAACGAATTTTAGTGAAAAAAATAATCTTCTTACCACAACCATTGACTAATAAATCAAAAATTAAAATATGCAAAAGGTGACGCCCACCGAAAAAGCTGCTGTGATAACATTGACGTCATTTTCCTCCCGTCCTTGACTACTTTTAGGGGAAGGGAGTGGAGGGGGGTACTCGGAAGGTCTGCTCGCACAGATCCTGTCGCAATCGCTCCGATTGGCAGAGTCAGCTGTGTCCCCCCCTTTGCGATAAGGCGAAGCAGCTTCGCGGGCTCAGTTGTGATTGGGACGAAGTCAATCACGTCGGAGGTTGCACCACGCTCACTTTTCCGAAAGGGTTAAAAATATTAGTTTTTCGCCGCCTATAACTCGAGAAATAACTGAGGGATAAAAGAAAGGAAAAATAAGGCTCTTTTTATTTTACAAACTCTATCAGATCCGGCAATAAAAAAAACATGGTAAACGACCCCATTTCACTTACGACTTTAAAATATGATGAATTGCATTCAAAGCTATGTAACTTGAAGTAAATCGTGCAAGAAAGGTTAGGTTTTAGTTTTCTAGCGTTTGAGTTTGACTTCCTGGTCTATAAATTACTATAATTAAGATGAAATAAACTATTTTGGTGTTTTTATCACACATATCATGATTAGATCATGGTTAGTCATAGCCGTTGTTGTTTCATGTGTTTGCGAAAGAAGATAGCGCTGACGGTTAGAACTGACGGATCAAGAAACAGAAAAATACGGGTCTTTTTATTTTACAAACTCAATCCGATCCGGCAATTAAAAAAATATGGTAAACGACCCCATTTTATCTTTTCAATCCAACCAACCATGGTGGACGTAGAAATGAAATAAAAAATACTCTGTATATTCCACACTATTTTTAATTTGCCGACCCGGGTTTCGTCTACTCCGTAGACATTATCAGGGTAACAGGACAGAGAGTAGCAAGCTCTTATATACGAAAACACTTTGGAGGGGGGAGGTGGTAGAGGAGGGTGGTATGGGGGTGGGGGGGAAGATGTTAAGGGAAAACTGGTGAGGAGATACAGGAGACCTGTAATTTTTAAGGTCAAGGACAGGATTCGTTGGAAGTAGGGAAGGCTATGGAACACAACGGTGAGTAAAACTGGGAAACAAATTCATTTAAAAGGTTTACGTTGAGGTCGTTTGATGATTTCTTAATCTCCAATTGTTCCAGGAAATCTTGTTTCCCTCCTTTTTCTGCCGTGTGGAGTACTTCGGGGGTGAAGTCACTCTCGTGGTCGTTTTCGATTAGATGTTTGGCAAAGCTTGATTTTGTGTCTGCAGTTAACTGAAACTGTGCAGTTCAACCATGGTGGAGTTTCGAAAATGCAATTGGCATATCCGAAAGAGAGATCCACCTTCAGTTTCCGGTGGAGTTTGCCCTACAATAATGCCTCGTTCTCCCCGCGATCATTCTCCAGTCCCTCCGGTCGGCATTGGTGCGACGCCGCTTCGTCCGTGCCATGTCGTGGGGCGAGCGGCTCAAGGGCGCCGCCTCCAGCCTCCTGTCGTGGGCGTCCAAGGGGACGGAGGGCGACGCCGTCAGCGACCCTCCCATCTACGCCTCCTTCCTCTTCCTCACCTCCTCGGCCGTGTTCCTCTTCCAGGCGACGCAGAGGATCGCCCAAAGGTCCCCAAGGCCACGCGCCCGCCCCGGCGGTGACCCCGCGGGCCGCCGATTCCCCCTCAGCGACTTGCGGGACGCCCTTGTGCAGGTGAGGGGGTTGCAGCTGGAGGGTAAAATAATGATGTCCAGCTCCCTCAGATAAATGTCCCTTTACAACGGCGCCAATTGGTTAAAACTTTCGCGGTCCATGTCTATGGTAATATAGTTTTTTTGGGCACCTACGCGTTGTCGTGGTTGTCCTCCAACGTTTCCCCTCCGCTGCTGGAGGCCTCTTCAGGGTAGTATGAAGTTCAATCTTCAATCAAATATACTATGTACCCTGAAGGGGCCTCCAGCAGCGGAGGGGAAACGTTGGAGGACAACTACGACATCGCGGAGCTGTCCAAATATATCGCTTTAACACAGAAAGAAAAAACAGGAGCCAAATCCACGAAATTAAACTTTACTACGATCCGGGTTTCACTGTATTGCAGCATCGTCAGGTGATGTCCTGATGATGCTATAATACAGTGAAACCCGGGTCGTAGTATAGTATATTTTTGTGGGTTTGGCTCGTGTTTTTTCTTTCTGTGTTATCATGTTCCGCTTCCACTCCATATCGCCTGAATCTTCAGAATTAGTTATGTTATCACTTTTCAAAAGGGTCAATTAAACGGCGGAAAGATGTCAAACGAGTAGTAGAAACGAGAGACATATGCTTAGGCACAGAGAAGAGCCGATGGCATGAGAAGAATCCTGTTCACCTCCTTTGATCACTTAATCCTTCCTCCGACAGGAATTCCATTATTTCAGTTATCATATGTTCACCTCGGCAAATCCTGACGGAGTGTGACAGGACGTGAGACGTGCTTCAACGACTAGAGATTAAGTGTCACCTAGCGACAGTCCTAGGCGCTGACCCCAATACCCTTAACCGGGTGATGAAATTCCTGAAGAAAACTGGCCTCAGCCAACAAATATAATTTTTTTAATACCTAAAAAATTTATATTTCTTTGATCAATGCTCTTTATGTTTAACATATCTCTTTTACTTTGCACAGCCTGAATTTGTATTTATTTTTTAAAATGTATTATAATTTAGTTAAATCATTGAAGACGAGTAGTGGTGTGAAATGACCTTGCCGTCGAAGCACCCTGAAAACTAAACCTAGCTGTGATTTTTTCCCGTATCACTTTTATTCCTGGTACGTAGTAATTATCTTTTCGTCCGTAAACATTCCCTTTATACACTAAAAATTAAACTGAATAATGAAAATGAACTGGTCAGGACCCTTTCCTTGAATCCTGGTAGGTACTGGCAGAAAAATTTCTTACGATGGGTCATAGGCTTTAAATAAAGATTCCAACTACTGTGAAATCCGAATGGGATAATTTAAGGGGTTGTTTTCGTTCCAATGTGCGAAACGGGGAAGCCTACTGTTTGCGATCGATGCTGTGACGTAGTAACGCCAATTTTCTAGGTTTTTACGTTTTCTAACTTTGGATGACGTTACGTTTACGTTTTCTAACATTGCGGAAATAAATATTTTCATGAACTCTAATTCTTCTACTGGCATTTTTAACTCTCTAGGTAGATGAAATTCCCTCCTTAAAACTTTTACTGAAATCAAAAATTACATATGTTTCGACTTTAATACTTCTGGCTCATTTTCAATTTTTCTTTGCAAATTTGGCAGCTAACCTCACAATTGGGACTTAGGAATTGCCAAATGCGTAAATTACGATCTCTAGGGTTTGATATAGAAGTAGAGTAAATGTTACTGATGGAAATTCGCTTTCCTTCCGCCAGGAGGTGCTCTTCTCTTGGTTGCTCGCCGAATCGTTCAGTATCTGGCTCTGGCTAGTCGGCGGCGTGGACTCGGTCTTGGACAGCTACTGGCTAAAGGTAAGCCTGCAGGCAATTTTATGTTTTAGGTGAGAATAAACCTACCCCATGCAAATACCTTTGCTAAACCCAGTTTCCCACATGGAAAGTAAGGCAGGCTTCAGGTGGACCGCGCCAAATTTAGGCGAAAGTGTTAAAATTATTGCAATGGTTTGACCATTCAAAAGTGTCATTTTCTATGACCTTAAATAAAAATTTTAAGGCCTCATCTCATCTTATATTGAATCATCAAGTATTCTGAATGTGATGTAGGCTCGATAGAATGCGATTTTAATAAGATCAGTGCCAAATGCTATTATCTCATGATTTTGACCATTTGTAACTACTTTTTAGTTTGTAAAATTACACTGAACATTTGTTAAATGCATTCAAAGTAATGCTAGTTGATTTAAATTTAAATTTTGAAGATTTAAACTCCATGTTTTCCCGATATTTTAGAGTACTGGTGGAAGAACATATATAGAACACTTCCTTCAGGAACCCTGCATAGTAAGAGATTGATAAAATAATGTCCATATCTCGAAGATATTCCTCCTCACTTTCTCCTCAGTGAATCAGGGCGTTAACTCAAAGGCACCCATCGTCGTAGTTTGCTGGAAAATGTAAATAACTTAGGGACCTGTTGGAGAAGCTCTTACCCCCTTCCACTGTGCCCTTGAAATGAAAAGGACGAAAAGCAAAACTCTTTGGCAGTAACACAGTATTGACTTATTCCCCGTTGCTGGTGTTCTCCAATTTTCAAAAAGACATTTGTGGCTGATATTTGATACTATTTAGCCTATCCTCCTATTGGGGATAGCTCGTAGTTTTTTTCAGCTCTAAGAAAATGTAATATACACTTTAGAACGAAATGATGCCATGCTAAATTTCATTACACGATATAAGACTTGGAAGTAACTCTCCTAAATATCAGCCTTGGGATATGATCGGTTGCACTATCATAAGCATGAAGTTTTAATAACAATTTGAATTATATTTTGCATGAGTTCGAGCAATTTTCGCAGCCGGTAATTTTTATGGCGTAGATTCTGTAAAATATACTAGCTTTTCCTACTTGAATGGAAGTGGTTCTATTTCGAGGATTGCGAACTAGCCGTGAATACTTTAGTGAAGTCACCCGCAATGCACAATAGTGGAATTTCCACACAGTCCCGGTCAAGGTGAATATTGTCTGTGTAGAAATTCTGCGAAATTGTTCTCTCTTGGTCTATTTTCTAACGAACTAGGCCTATTACTATCGTATAAAACTATTTGCACATGGACGAAAATACATTGACAACGTTGCAAAATTGATAAACGGACGTAACTTTGTAAAAAGTCCTGCAGTTTTGATAAACAACATTACAGAGTGGTGAACATTAACAGTCCTTGTGCTGTAAATAATGATAAATATTAGCTTTTCGGAAAGAAGTAAATAGCAGACTTCATTTATGCTTTCACATCATCATTCTTTAGGATACTTACTCATGCTCCATTACCTTCCCATTACGTTCGAAACGTCATCCTTACTTTAGGAAAGAACATCTTTGTGGGATCACTTGAACGCACCATCGTAACTTTGAGTTTCTAACTCTGCCATCCTGCCATTTTCTAGCAGGGTGGAATAGAATCCCGGAAAAATCGCATCCAGATATTTGACAAGAGCATTTAAAGAATTTTGCTTGACCCATTTTTAATGGATTTGATGTTGAATACATAAAAGCAGACGCATTGTTTGAAAGAATGCGCGGGATTTGCCAGGGGATTAGTGACGAGTTATCGTTCGCTTTCCAGTGGTACCTAAGGGGGACAGAACTGATTACGATGGCAATCTAACAGTATTGGGAGCACGTACAAATGGGCATCGTTGGTACCAACTGTGCTTGTGGAAAGTGGACATTCACGAGATAATTCCCACGCCCCGCCGCGGATGCTTGGCAACCCTTTCACTTGGTTCACACTTTTATCAACAGATGGCAGAACTGTACCCGCCACCTGGCGACGGCTCGCCGCTCGACGGGGTGCAGCAATCCGCGGGGGGTGTCGCCGCATCCTTGTCATCCATGCTGCCTCTGGTTTTGGGACACCGAGACAAGTTGGACGTCGGAACAGTGGTACCGCCCGCGGCCGAGCCGGACCTCTCTGAGCTGCCTTGTTTCGTGGGGTCCGTGCTTCGACCCTCGTTCCTCCGGCCCATCATCCTCTGCCTAATCGCCTTGCTTCCCTTGGCGCTCTTGAAACTCCTTCCTCCACTCAGGCGCGACGATGCAGCGGCGGAGAACGATCAGCAGATGGTCTTCTGGTCAGTGGCTGTTGAATTCTCTACATCCTCTCACCCTCAATCGTACAACATGTGCTAGTTCACGAGATAACAGATTCATCCAGGGAGCAACCAAAAAAAGATATTCACTCGCTCCAAAGTATTCCTCCACTGTTTTTTTTCGGTTTAAGGAAGCTTTGAATTAGAACATTCAAGTACACTCATGATTTTTTATGTTGTGGAGGGAGGCTAAATAGAAAAGTGTGCTTTTCCGGCGATTGCTATGGAAAAAATTCTTGGGTTTCCACGGGGTTTGGTTGTCCACACCCACTAATGTTTCGATGCTCGACTGAGGCATCATCCTCAGGGCAGTCTAGGGTCTCAAACGAGCCTGCAACCTTGTGTTTCGATTAGCTAGTATTATAGGCAACATTTCGTGCTCCTTTACTGAAATAAATCGAACAGATAGGAAGAGTACGAGACTGAAAAGGCATCATTTTTTAGGATTTAAGCCAAACGCGTGATATACGCCATTTTTAGCAGCATTCTTCAGATCAGAAACTAATAATGCCATCATAAAAGTAAAAATAAGGGAATTTTGTAGAATTAAATTGATTTAAAGATCGTATCGGTGGATTTGTTACTGAGCTCCTCTAGCGTAAATATAAAAATGCAGAATGTGAACCCACTTCGCGACAGGCCTGATGATGAATGAAATGATGACGCAGTTTCCTTGGAGAAATTGGATTTTTATTAGCCCACCAACATAACTCCTGTAAATTGCCGAACTGTCTTGAAATCCATTTCCCCCTTCACCCAATGTGCCGCCTCCGCCTGTTGCTGTCCGTCGCCCTTGTTTGAGGTCAAATACTCCCGCATCAAGAGAGAAGAAAAGACTAGTTTCATCTTTATCGCATTATAGTTGAAAGGTTCGTACCTGTGGCTTAGCATTCATGGCCTTCACTCAACCTTTTCCAGGGTTCCCTTCTTGCAACGTGTGAGATGGGAAGAGACTGAGTTTGGTACCTCCGGCTACTTCCTGGACAGAGAGCCACCCCTGACTAGGGACTCTTCATGGGACAGCTCCCATAGCCCCCCACCCAGCCAATCTGCGGACAGCGTAAGGACCTCGTCACCGAGTCCCGGAGGGCCCTTTGAGGGCCTTAGATGGAGGAGGTCCAGGAGCCGATCCAGGCGCACCTCCCGATGCCAGCCAAACATGGAAAACGAGCTCAAGACCACCAGGTCAACTTAAGTCCTCACATCAGAGGAAGAGGAAGTTCGGGGGTGAATTTTTCTTTTCGGAAAAATGTGTCGCCAATGTATTCCATTGAGCTTCACTATTTACCCCAGGTGTATTGTGAGGGGAGAGGATTCGCCATTCTAAATTTTTAGGACCTAAATATTTGGAAGTTTTCAAATTATTAATAAAGCATCAATATGAAACTGAAGCATTTAATTTGTGATTTCGGTTGAGAAGAGATAACTTGGCCTAATGTGTTACACCAGGAGAGAAAAGTCTCGACGACCTACTCGAGGGTTCCGAGTCAAAATTCAGAGGTATTGCCTCTGATCGTTATAACAAAACCTAAGCGCTAAATGTTTTCAACCATTGTGGTTTCTTAAGGAAATTGAAGATTCACGAATCTGTGACTATTCTCAAATCTCTGATAATTTCGGTCTAGTATTCATCAATGAAAAATCATTGGTTCTGGAATCTGAAATTTGCGAATCTCGAATTATTCGTCTGGATATTTGATTCGCTAACTTCTAATCGAATCTATGATTTTTCGAACCTGGTACGAAAATTCGTGGTATCTACAAATTATGGGACGCAAACATTCATTTCCAGGCTGCGAATGTATTTTATCTTATTCATAAGCTCTAAATCACCATACAAATTATGCTTTCGCTTTAATTTATTTATTCAAGCAGGGGGGTTAAGGCTCCCAGATTTATATCGGTTGGGTACTCCACCTTCGATAATTCCCCCTGAAATACACATGGGTCTCATGGAAATACACATTTAGTCTCCATAAGAGGCCGTATAAAAACGCCATGTATTGTATTGAATAGGTGATAGTACGAGTAGATAGGTACGGAGTAGGAGTAGGCCTAATCCTTGCCCAATTTTGGATTCTTTTTCACCCTACGGCTAGTATGCCAGTGCCTCTTCCAGTAAAGCCCAACCTTATTGGAATTATTGCATCTCGGATGTTGAAGAGTTTGGAGTTCCATCACTAAATTCCATCATCTTCATTCACAGTAAAAATCGCCAACTCTTGAGAAAAACCCATCTGACTCTAGTTAAAAAATGTAACCAAAACTTGTTTTCAAGTCCACAAACCAATTACATGCCCTTTAAACAGCAATATTGTCGTCCAAACTCCAATTAATTACGAACCCTAGCGTTGTTCATGATTCGTCGATTATTCACTCAAATAATCACTGTATATTTGACTGAGTACTTAGAAAATAATCTAAGATGTTTTGTTGAATATGAGTGTCTACCAAAAAATCAATGGTTGATGAATCAATGATTGATGAAACAGGGATGGGCCAATCAGAGATTTTTGAACGACTATGACTTGCAAACTATTATTAATCAGACATGCAATCGATGATTGAATATAATATGAGCTTACTTGTTACTATGAATACCACCGTTGATGGTGTTAATGAGCAGTCGCAGAAACCTGATGGTTGATGCGTGGCGGTGTCGTGAGCTTAAATCCTGCCTAGGGTATTAATATCTTCTGTTTTTGCTGAAGTTTATGCTGGATGTCTTGAGACCCATAAAACCTAATTCCACTACAAATTGAGAAATACATCCCGTGGGGCATGAAAGACATGGCAAAATCTTCTCTCCTTTAACTGGTTTTCTGCGTCTCCAAAATAAGCGCACAGGGGGAGTTTGCTGGAAAAAAGACAAGGCATGTGCGATACACTTGTGAAAAAAAAGCTTCAGGTCAAAGCTTTATCCTATGGTGTACTACACCAATTTGAATACATAATTCGTATGGTTATTTTGCATGCACGGACCTTTTCTTTATATTGATCTGTCGCTTATCTTTGTCTTGTTGTCGTATTGTGAGAGCAGAAGCACATCAACAGTGTTAGCCTATAACCCGCTCCATTCATGTTCTTCAATGAACTTCAATCTTGCGTGCTATTTCCAGAGCTAACTAACTGAGGCCTTCCTTTATCCGAGTGGTGCATAACTTAGGGCAAAGATATCTTAGTACTCAAAGCAAGTAATTACATTTACCTTCCTTGAAACTGCTTGTGAAGGATAATGGCTGGTCTTTCTGGAACTCGGATGGTGTGAAATTCACTCCTTATTTCGCATGGTAAGTTTACGGCAGTGGAATGCACACGCTAAAAGGCCGTACAGGTCTGATTCTGATCTGATTCACTTATCATTGGTGACATACTCTAGCGACAATAGAAATATAAAGGTATATAACAAGTATGAATTATAATTCTGTTTTTTGCCCTTGAAGCCGCCGTAAAACTTTATGAAAGTGGAGTGGATTGAAGCTGCAAAAACAAATTCAAGGAAAAAAAGCAAAAAAGAGATGAAAACTTATATATGATTTTTGAAAAGCATCATGTGCGATGTGCTCGTCTAGAACCGTGGATAACGATTTTGAAGAGCTTTGGCAGGACAGCGTTTCTTTATTAATTGTTTCTTGTGTTTGTCCTGCTGGATGGTGTGGGGGTTAAACACCCACTGTACCAGCCCCTCCAATTTGTATTTTACAAGTAACTTTACTATCGTATGTAGCCTTCGAGTCCTCTGAGTTTACCTACTATGTGTTAAACGTTTTGTAAATAAATGCGGGTTTATTTTACGAAGTGGAATTATTAATTTGCATTTTATTCAGCTCACGGAGAAAATCATTAAAAGTTGGATCCCAAATGGACGCATTCTTCAGATGAAGTGAAATAAGGCCTTCCTTTAAATCTTTTGTTTGCATAAGTTCCTTCGATGACTTGAATGATGCATTGAAATCTTGACGGATGTATTTTTCAAACACTTTATTGAGCAAGGAAATCCTATCGGCTTCGATACTCTCAAGAGTACCCTTGATACTGACACTAGAGTGTCGAAACCGGTAGGGTTTACGTTCAAGTTTTTCCTTTAGTATGTCACTTTTACACAAAGTATCATATGATTCCATTCAATTTATTGATAGTTAAAGCCTATATATACATAATAACCTGCAAGCCGACATAAAGGTAGTTAGCAGGGGGTGAAGTCACACCAAACATGCATTATATGACTTCCAGAAGAGTAAAATGATCGCAATCCCAAAGAAGCCAAGGACTGAGAAATGCGAAGAGCACAGAACATTGAGCCTGGTGTCACAAACATCGAAAATACGTACTAGGATAGTTAACAGAAGAATGGAAGGAAAGATTGAAGTTAATGTTTTGGAAAATCAATTCGGATTCAGGAAAAACCGAGGAGCTAGGGAGGCACTACTCTGCTTAAGGATACGGCCGAGAAAATAATACACGTAAACAAGGCGTTGTATGTGGCATTCGTGGACTTGGAAAAGGCCTTTGACAACGTCGAATGGAACAAGATGTTCAAGATACTGGAATAAATTGGAATAGACTACAAGGATAAGAGAATAATCTATAGCCTCTACAACAACCAGATCCCCACAGTGCGAATGAAAGACGGAAGGAAGATAGAAGCCAAAATAAATAAAGGAGTCAGACAAGGATGCAACCTATCCCCAGCGTTATTCAATATATACCTGGAAGAAGCAATAAGAGACGCAGAGGAAATTGGTATCGAGGGTATCAAGGTGAATGGCGAATAAATAAACATGCTAAGGTTTGCTGATGACATCGCAGTTGTAGCAGAAAGTCAAGAGGTTCTGCAAGAATTCCTGACCACAATGAACCAAATACTTCAAGAATATAATATGAGCATCAAAATGAAGAAAACTCAAATCCTAGTGTAGGGCAAATATCACAATTCGAGGAGTGAAATTGGAACAAGTGGAGAACTTCACCTACCTCGACAGTACTATTACTTGGGATGAAAGAAGATCAGCGGACATCAAACGAAGAATAGCACAAGCTAAGGAGGCGTTTATGAAGAAGAGACAGCTACTGTGCTCAAAGAACCTACGGCTGCAAACAAGGAAGCACTTCATCAAAACATTCGTATGTAGTGTGGCACTCTTTGGATCAGAGACATGGAACATCGGGAAAGCAGACCAACGAAGAATTGAAGCCTTCGAAACATGGTCTTGGAATGAAATTGGAAGAAGAAAAATATCTTGGAATAAGATGAACACATAATCTTTCCTGGGGTAAACATATGCGAGAAATAATAGGTCAAGCGAATTCATCAAAAGAATACAGGGATTCATCAAAAGAATACTGGGTAAATATGACGATCATGTACCAGAAATCAGCTACTTTTCCCTTGTAAGACCTCATTTGGAATATGCTGCCAGTGTATGGGATCCCTACGAAATCGGTCTAAATAATGAACTTGAACGTGTGCAGCGAAGATCGGCAAGATTTGTAAAGGGACGTTATGATAACCTTATTAGCGTAACCAGTCTATCAAATGAATTAAATTGGGAATCATTGTCAGATCGCAGGTTGGAATTTAGACTTAATCTCTTGAACAAATTCCAATACCATAATTTCAGTGATGATGTTAAAAATATTTTGCGAACCCCAACTTACTATGGTAGACTGGACCATGGTCACAAAATCAGAGAATTTGATTGCCGAACTGACAGATTCAAAATGTCCTTTTTTTCTCGTACAATTAGGCATATGAATAACAGTAAATATATCCAATACGAGTGTAGCAATGGATAACATTGGTAGCTGCATGTTGGTATAAGGACTTGAAGCTAACGTAACTAACAGCATGTTTTTGCATGTTTGCTTTGCTATTTTTATCTCTTTTTAAATAGTGAAGTTTATAACAGTGTATAATTACTAATCCTTTTTTATGCATGAATAGTAGTGCATGTTTTGTGAGCATTCACCTCCAGCCACACACCTTCATGGTGGCTTGCTGGTATTATGTAGATGTAGATTGAGCTAGAGGAGAATGTTGATGATTAAATGGACAGATATAGTGAGGAACGAAGAGATGTACAGAAGAGCAGATGAAGAAAGAACAAAGTGGAAAACACTACGGCAAAGAAGAACCAGATGGATTGGACATACCTTGAGGCATAATAAATTAGTTAGAAATTTAATAGAAGGAAAATTGAAGGGAAGGTCCCGCGAGGAAGACCAAGGGACAAATATATAGGGCAAATAAAAAGGACGTGGAAGAGAAAACATATCAGGGCGTGAGGGAATTAACACTGAATAGGGAAGAATGGAGGGCTACATAAAACCAATCCTAGGATTGAAATACTGATTACGATGATGATGCATTACATATCATGCATAAAAAAGTATTAGTAATTATACTCTAGTCTAAACTTCACGATTTAAAAAAGATAAAAATAGTAATGTAAGCATGCAAAAACATGGTGTTATTTGCCGTAGCTTAAAGTCCTCATACCAACATGCAACTACCATTGCTATCCATTGATGCACTCGTATTCATGCTATTGGATATATTTACAGCTATTCATACCCCTAATTGTACGAGTGACGTAGAACATTTTGAATGTCAGTTCTTTAATTTTATGATCCGGTCTAACATAGGTATATATGCCTATATACCTATGTTAGACCGTATATATAGTTGGAGTACTCAAAATATTTTTAACTTCATCAATAAAAATATTATCTTGGAATTTATTTAAGAGATGTGTAAATTTCAACTTACGATCTGACAATTTTTTTAGGTCATTTAATAGACTGGCTACGGTAATATAGTTATCATACCGTCCCTTTACAACTCTTGCCGATCTTCGTTGCACACGTTCAAGTTCATTATTTAGGCCTATTTCGTACGGATCCCATATACTGGCAGCGCATTTCAAATGAGATCTAACAAGGGAAAAGTAGCTAATATTTCGTACATGATCGTCACATTTACCCAGTAGGTACTCTCTTGATGAATCCCAGTTTCCGATTAACTTGACCATTATTTCACGTATGTGTTTGCTCCAGAAAAAGATCATGTGGCAGTCTTAATCCGAGATATTTAATGGATTCCACGTTTGTTAATTTATTATCATTTATTTTTTAATTGCTATGAGGAGCCTACCCTAGGTTTCTAATAAAAGGAATTGGTTTGCGATCGACCCATTGATGAATTTGAATTAAGAGTTAGTGCCGAAATTTTTTTACTGCATCGCTACAT
The DNA here is from genome assembly GCA_933228895.1 of Platycnemis pennipes. NCBI lineage: Eukaryota > Metazoa > Arthropoda > Insecta > Odonata > Platycnemididae > Platycnemis > Platycnemis pennipes. Next base: position 130,304,527 of record OW121851.1, on the reverse strand, counting down.
TCATATCACCTCCGCCCTACGATATGAGTTTTAGATCGATGATATGGATTCCTTTTCCGCGCCGACTGTCAGCTGAGAGGAGAGTGCGGGATGTCTCTGTATGAGAAGCGGGCGTCCAATGGAGTGGAAGATGAAGAGGAGGAAGGTGCGGAGGTTCTCGGAGCCGTGGGGTGCTGGGCAGGAAAGGTCCGGCGACTGGATGCGGGACTGCTCGGTCCTCCACGATAAGTAAACCGCCCGTGTGGAAGATGGCGAGAGGGAGACGGTTGTCTCGGGGAGATCCTTTTCTCTACCGGGACATCAACGTCTTCCGCAACCGGGGAGCCCCCTGCCGTTCACCCCCTGTCCTTCACTCCCACCCCCCCTCTTTCCCCCAACTCTCCAATGCGAACCGCGGGTGTTTATCTTGGCGAACGAGGAAAACGATGTCACATATGTAGTTCTGGTTGAGTTGAGCGCTATTACTTGGCTCCCCATGGGTTGCGTGATCGCGGAGAGGGACGACAGAAGTAAATGAAACGAAATATTCACTTTGTGTTATTGAAGGTGCTCAAAGGAGTGAATAAATATGTCACTCGAGATAGGCGATGAAAACCTTAAGACCAGGCTAAGAAAGCCCTCCATAGTGCGGTCTTGGGAGAATTTGGTTTTTCTCGCATGTCAGTCTCTGATAATGTCCTCCCCTTCCTCTAACCACGAACAGTTTCCTCCGCCAGAGGTGATAGTACGGCCTGATACGATACTCTTTTTCGAATTTAGTGGGTTGCAAAATCGTTCTGTCCAAATTCCTTTGTAATGCAGTGCCACATAAACGATATGGCCCATATACCGCTATTACTAGACTAGATTGTTTTGCGGTGGAGTTCCTCCAAGGAAGCCGTGGGGCACTTAGACCTATTGGCCCTTTGTGCCAAACACCCTTCTAAAGAAATCACGCTTAAAGGCCGATCGCCTTGCTAAAGGCCAACAGGTCCCCTATGGGGATTACCCTTACCTCCCTGGGTTCCAAAAATGGTGAACCCAGGTACCTATTACGAGTCCTCATCACAGCAGGACACTCGCATGATATGTGGGATGTGGTTTAATCTCCTTCTTTGCACCACCTGCATCTAGGTGAATCTACGATTCCCAGGAGGTGCAGGTGCCTCATCACCTGGTAGTGCCCAGTGAGGAGTCCCACTACCGTTCGTAATTGACCCCCGTTTAGTGACAGGAGTCTTAGCAAGCCCAGGTCTAGGTTCTCCTATGTGTAGTTTGGCCTGTCTAAGACTTGGTGTAGTTCGCCAGATCTCAGAATGCCGGGCTAAGCCCCACATTCTAATTTCTGTTATCCCTATTGACGCAGCAAAAGGTATGATTGGCCAATCGGAATTCGGCTGGAACCGGCCTTTGCCAACTCGTCAGCCATCTCATTTCCGGTACCGCTATGGTACTGCAATGCAAAAGGCCAGGAGGTACCACCGCATTGTTATCTCTCGATCAGATGCAGCTAATTGACTCTCTTCTTTCAACTATTAATAAAAAACGTGCTGGATCCCGTCCGGGTAAAATATTGCGGAGATAACATAGCCCTCTATCCCCGGGCGGGCATTAAACGATAGAGCACCTGAGTACTGTGCGATTTAGAGTAGGGCCGTGTAATGCGAGACCAAGTCGGACCTGTGGAAGATTGCAGAACTTGAATGCAGGGAAAGGAAGAATGAACCTCATCAGGTTGGGTATCAGTGCCATGAAATGACCCGATCCAGGAAACTTTTTTAGGGGAAGATGAAGGATTATACTCACTGGGTCTTTTAATTACCAAGAAGAAGTGGGCATAATGCCGAAGATGGGTGCCGGAGAGCAAATGAAGATATTACTGTTGTCTGTCGTAAGTGCAGCAGTGGTTAAGATAAGGACCAAACACATGGATACTGTGTGATAACCCTTCGAATGACTACGAAGGTTGAAAAATACGTTGACTTCGCTATGACTATATCACGTAAGACCAGAGTACAGAGTGCTTATCTCCTATCCCCGCCATACAGGCGAAGCGTTCCGATTTGTTTCCGCCATATTGGCATCAATGTCAATCGGGTTGCATACCTTCAGGATACCACAGGTCTCTGCCATTCCTACTTTCTGTCGGAGAAATAGCTGCGAAAACATGCATATTTATTTTGACCAAGAAATAGGCATGAAAGAGGACATTGTAAAGTCAATACGTGGAACACATCCTAGGTGATGACTAGTTCTTTAAGATCGAGACAAGGAGTCCTGTAAATTAGAAGGGCATTCTTTCAGCGTTCATTAGAAAGCCGAGTCCTTTGAGTTAAGAAGTGAATATTTACTGGAGAGTTGAATAAATTTTTTAAAAATATATAGCGTCTGATAGAACGATTGTTGCTTCATTTTGTACGAACGTAGACTTTTTTCTCTCCTAATCTGTACATTTACGTTATTTTATTTGGAAAAAATACATGGTTTTCGGCGCTCAAATCCTGATGTTCCAGACTAACAATAAGACATTTTCTTAGCACCCTTAACACTAACTTCAAATTTTGAAATGTGTTAGCCTGGAATATTTTTGTGTGCTATCTTAAATTTTGAAAAAGCAGTAGTACAAAGTGTAAACTTCCGCATAATAGAAAAAGATGCGATGAAGTATAGAAGAGAAGAGAACCATATGGAGCACTATGAAGCAGACAAGGTCCTGATAAATAAACCACATTTTAGAATACAATGACGTATTAAGGACCATGATTGGAGGGAAAATAATAGAGAAAGTAGTTCGAGGAATACCGAGAGAGAGGTATGTTGTCCGGGTGAAGCAAAATATGAAACAGAAGATTTAAAATTACATAAAGGAGCTAGCAAGAAACATATAATAGAGGGCTGGAGTCTACCAAACTTATGATTTATTGGGATTGTAAGTTTTGTAAGTTCTTGTAATTATAAGTAGGTACCTCAAAGAATTTTCAGCTCACTTGCCGGCCAAGAAAATCTATGAACCGGTACATATAACCCAATGCATTTCGGATGAGTTTTTTGGCATGACAAACGTCCTGCATTATGTTAATCGTCGATTTGGTTGCTGTAAGTTTAAAACTAAGCTTAATTAGTTGAGAAACTGGTTGAGGATACAGCTAAGCTCCCAGAAGCACTCCTTTTCCAATATTAGTGGGGTGTACATTAAAAGTGAGACACCCCACTTCGACCCCTATGTATGTCATCTTAGCTGTACATGTACTGTAAATGACTAGAGAGTAATGCTCTTCTATATTTGTGCTATTGGCGAGTAAGTACCCCACTGGCCGTCAAAATTTGTCGTTTATACTAACAATCGTGCAAACTAGTGGCGAATGTCCTAGTCCCTTGTAGATTGCCTAAGTTCATGTCGACAAATTCATCGCTGTAGTCTAAGTAGCCCATGACTTTTCCACGTCCTTCATCGAGATGTTTTCGCATATGCATAGCATCTACGATAAAACAAACGTTCACGCTCTTTTTCTTTTCGGCTCTCTTCCCCACGTACTCCTCGAGTATATCGAAGGACTCCAGTGTGAACTCTAGGTTCCTGATCGTAGAAGCATACCACGCTCGTATAACACTTTCACGTGGCAGACAATGCCCTAGATGAGCCCTAACATTATGCCTGAACGGGGAAGTAACGAAAGCTCAGTGTAAATATACGGATCTCCTCTGGGTGCCGAATACCATTAGTACCTTATCTTTACCCTCCTGTTTTTCGCTACTCTTTAGGGGTTCAATTATAGCTGATCTGTTCTTTAGCAGAATTGAATGCAGATCATGCTTTAGGCGAGATTTCTCCCGAGTTGATGAATAGCCTCCTCCAATGTATCTTTCTTCTTTCTCTTCTTTCTATATTCTGCTTTAATCATTTCATTTATTATCCACGAATAATCCACTCTACCATATGATATGGGAGCATCATTATCGGATCGGAATTTGACGCAGCATTAAGGAACCTTCGGATGAATAAGGCATCTGGAATTGATGATATTCCCGCAGAACTAATTAAAAATGCTGGAGAGAAAACATTAACCCATCTTTTAAAAAACCATCTGCGACATGTGCTCAACAGGACAAATACCGAGGGACTTCGAGATAAACATCATCATTCCTATTCCCAAAAAGAAGAGAGGGGAGATGTTTCGAGGGTTTTCGGGTCCCTATCGCGTTGATCTTCAGAAGCCGACTGGAATGCTGGTGAAACTGTGATCCAGCAGGATGAATCAACGCGGGAGGAACCCGAAAACCCTCGAGACATTACCTGATCACCGCGGAAGCCATCGCAACAAGAGAGCGGAGAAATACGAAAATTTTAGGTCTATAAACCTTGCAACACATGCATCGAAGATATTGACAAGGATTATCTACAGAAGAATAGAACGAAAAGCTGAGGAGTTCCTGGATGAAGATCAATTCGGATTCAGGAAATGTAAGGGTACAAGAGAAGCAACACTGTCCCTTAGGCTGCTCATAGAGAAGAGAATGGAGAAAATAAACCGTCGTTCATTGCATTTGTGGATTTAGAGAAGGCTTTTGACAACGTGGAATTGAATTTAATGCTTGGAATTCTGAAAGGAATTGGAGTGTCATACAATGGTCGAAGAATTATACACCGTTTGTATAAAAACCAAGTAGCTGTGATTAAATCTGGACCCAGGTGTGAAGAAGCAAGAATAAAGAAAGGAGTGAGACAAGACACTGTCTCTCGTAATTTCCAATGCTTACATCAAGAGAGCCATCAACGAAATCAAATAAAAGTCTTCTGAAGTGAACAACCACGGAGAAAAAATTAGCATGCTGCTATTCGCTGATGACATAGCACTCGTAGCAGAGACAGCGAAGGATTGATGACTAATGATGATGACCATATGATTTGTCGAATAATCCCTAGTTACCAGCTCAATCACCTTTAGAGGGTAAAATGAGGGTAAATATTAAAGATTAACTAAACTAATTAACTAACTAGAAGACATAGTTAAGAAAATGATAAGCCGCAGAGAGGACAGAATTCAACAACTGAGAAATTATTTCAGAGAATATATTGGAGATGTCGAATTGTGACATTCAATTGATCCATACACAAACGGTAATGAAGACGTACTTCCAGAGTCAATGGGGTTGGTTGGTGGTGATTTAGTTTCTGTCGCTCCTTTTGGGGTTTAAAAATTATTTTCAGTGCATTATTAGCTGCACTTACAAGGCTCGATTTTGAATAAAAAATGCATGAGTAATATGATCCGACATTCTTACTGAAATGCTTACCAAATGAAGATCATGCGGAGCTATTATCGAATTCATTTCTTCATTAATGCTGTCACGGAGTGGGTTTTCATTTCCCACAGTTTAATGGTGACTAGTACTCGAAGAATCTTGCATGATATTACCGAACATCTCTTTTTTATTTAAGAATTTTCTTCCAGCGTGCTCCTCCAAGTCCGGTGTTTGAAAATGCTTTTAACTGGATATGTATATGAAAAGGAACCAATACCTTAAAAGGAAAGTTGCTACCTACATGCCTCACCTTTGCTAGATTCAACGAAGGACATGATCTTGGACGAAGATTTGCCCTTATATCATAGCATTCCCTCTTAAAATGTGAGGATCAAATGCGATCACTCTGTGGAGTTTTCCGGTCCGAACCTCTGCCGCAATACTTTATCCAGACTAACTTTAGATTCTAAGGCTCCTTCGGGAAACTGCCATGTAATATTGTATTCAGATGATAGGGCCAAGCAAAGGACCACAATAAAATTTAAAAGTGAAAAAAATATGCACGCACTGACGTTGAAAATATGTATTCAATGAAATATTTGGGAAAATCTATTTTCTCGTAAGTGCAATTGCTCGCGTTTTTCTGTAACGCTCTACAATATTTTAGTGCAAAAGCTTATCGATCGATTTTTGTTAAGCATTCTTCTGAATCGCCCTACAACCGTAAACGCTGCTCCTATTTCCCGTCTGAATTGCCATGGTAACCTAGAAAATAATGTTAAATGCGAGTAAGACCGCACGCACTACAGTGAATCAACCCACTACTGAGTGGGTCTTTCCGCCATAAAATGAATTCTTCGTACCACTCCTTTGCCACTTTGAATCCTCTCGTCTTTATTTTTCACGCCCCAGACGTAGCGGATCATTTTGTTACCATTTTGTTCCTGTGAGGTGATGCCCGCGTCTGAAATACGGTCGGCGACACGGCTGGTAGCCTAACCTTGGTAATCCTAGCGCCTGTAAAAACCGCAACCCGCGAAACATTGATGCCAATATGGCGTCAATAAATCGGAATGCCTTGAGCGCGAGATCAGCACTCTGTACTCTGGTCACGTAAGTAATAGAACAGGAGTGATGAGAGCAAAATATGATAAATGTAGGAGAATGGAAAGTATATTCCTAAAGGCCAAAAAGGAAAAATAACAGAAAAGTACGAATTTGGATCTCGGAATTCGAGAGGAAAAAGACAAATGGAATTCTGCACGCAGCGCTGCTCGGTGGTGGGAAACAGATTTTTAACAAGTGAAACCAAGGAACATGGAACCGAGACTCCAATACTGAGAGACACCACCTAGCGGCAAAAGCTCGAAACATCCAAACGATAAACAACTCCCTCGTGCTGTGGATTGTTTTTCATGGTTGTTAACAGCAGTCGTGAGGCTTATTGGTGTTGTCTAAAATGCTGAGGTTTAGTGCATGATGCAATTTTTAGCATTACTAACCCATGCATGATAGGTAAAAACAGATAAATATATTTAGATTTGGCGTAGATAGCGATAGATATGGATAGGCATTTGCCATATAAATAGGCATTTGAATGTCCTCTACTCTTCGGTACTGGTTTTTTAAAGCTTTTCAAATGAAGTTGCTACTTTTAAGCACTGAAAAGCACACTGCAACTCTCCCAAGGCCGTATGTCAAAAGAAAAATACTGGCAATTTTCCACAAGAATAAAGACATTTACTTTTGACCGATTTCGGTGTACAACACCATCTTCAGGTGAAAATTAAATCTCAGACATCAGTATATATACAATTTGCTGTGAGGGGCGGGAAAGGTTGAAAGGGGGGGGGGGTAGGAGGAGGGGGAGTATGGAGGGGTTGGAGAGAACAAGGATTAGGAATTGAGAAGAGGGTGAAAGGTGGTGGGTGTTGATGGGTAAAACCAAGCATGATGGCGACCTGGGGGTGGCCCAGGTCGTTAAGGGTCTCCGGAAAGTCCGTGTGGAGAATCCCAGTGAAGTTCACTGTGGAAGGGGTGAAGCGGTCCGGGCGTTGGCATCCCCCGGAGCGTCGGTTCCTTCGGGTTAAGGAGGATTAGCTCCTTGAGGTTCCAAGTGTATTCTTCCAGATAGTATGAGGGCGTGAGGGGGGGCGGGGAGTGGGGAGAAGGAGGCGGCGGGGGTCCGGTGCTTAGGGTTGCGGCAGTCCTTCTGAAGAGAGTACGACTCGAGGGAAGGTGATGGAGAGGAGAGGGGAGGGGGATGAAAGAAATTGAACGTCATTGAGAAGATTCTGCTTCCAGTTCCTACTTTGAATAATATCCACTTGCTCCATGGCGTCCAATTTCTTTCCTTTTTCCAAAGTGTGGAGCACGTTGAGTTTAAAGTCACTGGGTGACGTACGAGTCCTTTGCACGCCCACTTTTCCGAAAGGGTTAAAAACATCAGTTTTTCGCCGCTTATAACTAGAAATAATTGCCGAATCAAAAAACGGAAAAAATAGGGATCTTCTATTTATAATCTCTATAAGATTTGGCAGTAAAAAATATGATAAACGACCCCATTGTGCCGAGTTAATTTGATGATTTTTATGCGACAGAAGAGGCTTCTGACATGATTGTTTTTCGGAGAGGTGACTAACATCTGAGGTGATTTCCACCTTAAACTTATTTTGTGGTGGGTGTGCAGACAACGATTAGCTAGGCCCGGCAGCTGTGTGTCCGGCGGCCGTGAAGGCGCCTCTCTCAGGATGGATGCTGTGCTTGTCTTAAACGAAGACAAAACGCAGATGGTACAAAATAATCTGCGAACTTGGAGCACCTGAAACTGCTTCCTACTGCTAAATCTTCCATCTACAGGATATATTTGTAATTTTTAAATGGTAACCGACAGCTAAGACCATTTACGCAATTAATGAAGGAGGATAATAGGGTAGAGTAAGGAATTTTTCTGCAAACGAAGGTAGAGCAAAGGGAAACCCAACGTCGGCATCATTATGCTATTAACGCAATGCGCCAAGATTTCTGCAGTTTAACTTCCCATTCAAAGATCTGAATACTGAACTTTAAGTGGTTTCTTTAAGAGACTCAAAATAAACAATAAAAGTCAAGTACGCTCAACGATAAAGTGAAAAATCTCTTCTATTTCCGATGCTTGAACCCAAAATCCACGTGATGGGAAGCTGGTAGTATAGCCACCAGACCCTGTCCCCCCGTTTGCTCTATCATAGAGTACTCTGACTGGTGTGAAGGTATGAAGACACCCAAAGGTGGAAAAGACCACATATCATTTTAGCTGACGGTCTCCAGATTTATCATTTGTGATGAACCACCAACTCCTGAAAACGGCTTATCCGAATACGTGTCCTCCAGACTCAGAGTATGTGGTGCATCCAATTATTGTGTCAGTTTTAACTCGATGACTGGAGTGTTGCAGAGCCGTGGAGAGACAATTATTACCTCTTTGGATAGACGATGGACAGAGGCTGTGCTGTTGAAATCCAGTGAGCTTAATCATGCATTGCTTCATACTTATAGGAGGTACAGATAGATTCCTTAAGTTGGTACTTGATCTTTTTGATAGGAGACTATGGGTAGTTATGCCTCATCATATTTTTAAAGTGGTTTTTTTTTAAATCTGATGAGACCTGCACGCTCCACCATTAGAAGTCATTATATTTCAGGTGATTTACATGATTTTTTGGTATTTAATAAAAATAAAATCATTATTTTCATGCAGCTCTTGCAGCAAACAAGGATGGTAAAACTAATACTATTCATAGTTCAGAATTAATTCTATTTTATTGACCTCAAAAAACCTGTTAGCAAATAAAAATGTATATAAAACTCAGCCCCAGAAAGACCCAAAAATAATATCCCAATGGTGTTTAAGAGCCTTTTAGGGAATATTGGTGAAGTTATGCATTAGCCAGGTCGGCAATGGTGTTCCATAGTGGTGAAACATACTTAAGTTGTGCGAGCAGTGAAGTATCTTCCTTTTATTCGACGATCCCTCGAGTATTACCGGTAACTGTATGCTACTCAGAGACGAACTGCATGTATGTACTGCCGAATTCAGCGTACCTTTTCGAGTGTGCTTTGATACCACCATCTACTTCGTCACCACGTCACGCACAACTATACTTTGCCGAAGCGCACTTGGAAAAAAGCTATATTTAAGCTCTCCTGAGGCTTAGTTAGGCGATCCTTGCCTGAGGTTGAGAGCCTCAGTAGGTCTTGCCTAATCTCCTGTTAATTAGTTGCGAACGGATGGAAGCTTATTCGTAATTTTATTTTCTATCACCGGAGTAAACTTGTAAATGGATGGTCAGTTATAATCATTTCTCCTTGGATAGTCTTACTTATTCTGAAACGCTGAATAAAATTTGGATTTAGCTTCTAATGTAACGACGCCGTTGCATCAGGAAGGTTTTTCTCTTTCCGCTCCATTTGATTCGGAAAATGTCGTTACCCGATTTTGGAGAACTCACAACATAGCTTACGTCAATGTAAAATGGATCTACGCAATTTGTAAGAGCAATCCCATAGTTAGAAAATTAAGCATAGCAGTGGATTTTAATACTTTACAATGACTCTCTACACTAACGAAATCTAAAGTCAACCGAGACGAAGGGAAGCTCACATTTGCGGCCCAAAGAACAGAATATAGGAGCTTTTAAGTTATTATTATATTATGCCATGTTTACGTCTCATTTATACTATTGGTGGAAATTTAAACGGCAAGGAAGAGAGCGTAAGATTTAAGAAAAGGATGTGAGAAAAAGGGAAAAATATTGTTCCCTACGAAATTACGATGTTATTTTAACGACAATGTTGTTTGAATTACTACCTGCCAAAAGCCATTCATTTTCTTCCTCAGTCCCGCAGGCATTTGATTCATTAACTATGTACATGTTCTATTTCCTTTTCCTATGCATGGAAGGCAAGGGGAGACCACCACATTACTATCCCAAGGAGTCGCAGCTACTCCACTATTTTCTTTCTTATCAAGACGTGATGGAACCCTCTCGAGTAAAATATTCCGGAGGTAAAATTGTCCCCAGTTCGGAAATCCGGGAGGGGACTACCCGAGAGATTATATCAGTCAAATGTGATAAAATTTTTAGGGTAGGAATGTGGAACGCGAGATCGCTTCGGACCTGTGGAAGACTGGTGAACCTGAAAGTAGAAATTCGAAGAATGGACCTCGACTTATTAGGAATCAGCGAAATGAAGCGGCCCGAAGGAGAAGATTTTTGGAGTGGAAGCAACAGAATTATACATACGGGATCATTAAATGGTAATGCTGGAGTAGGTATCATACTCAGAAAGTGCGCCGGAATGCGTGTGAAGAGCTTCCTGCAGTACAATGAAAGGATAATAATGGTGAAGATCCTGACCAAACCTGTATATACCGTATTGGTGCAGATTTACATGCCTACGACGGACTATGAAGATGAAGTGGAAGGCGTAAACGAAGATATCACGGAAGTTATAAAACAGGTAAGAGGAAAAGAAAACCTAATTATTTTAGGAGACTGGAATGCTATCATCGGCGAAGGTCAAGATGGAAGAATAACTGGAAAATACGGATTGGGAAACCGAAACGAAAGAGGAGAAAGGCTGCTGGAGTTCTGCACACAACATAAGTTAGTGGTCGCCATCACATTGTTTAAAAATCACAACCGAAGAAGATACACATGGAAAATGCCAGGAGACAGAGGAAGATGTCAAATAGACTACAGTTTAGTGAAGCAGAGATTTAGAAACCAAGTGAAGGACTGCAAAAGCTACCCTGGGGCAGACATCGACAGTGACCATAATTTAGTGATGATGAAATGCCATCTAAAGTTCAAGAAATTGAAGAAAACAAAGAAGAATATATGGCAAGTAGAAAAACTAAAGGAGGCTCAACATCAGCTGGCATTTCAAAAAGCAGTGGGAAACAACATAGGAGAGAACCTGAATGAGAAATCAGTGGAAGAGCGTTGGGAAAACATTAAATGTGGACTACAGGAAGCCGTAAAAGAAGTTCTTGGAAGAAGAAAAGTTGCCAAGAAGAAGCCATGGATCACGGAGGAAGTCTTAGAATTCATTGAAGAAAGAAGAAAGTACAAGAATGCGAGAACTGAAGAAGGGCAGCTCTGCTACAAAAGAATAAGGAACGAAATAAGTCGCAAAGCAAGGAAAGCTAGAGAGCTGTGGTTGAAAAATCTTGGCGAAGATGTACAAAGCAACCTTGTACTTGGAAAGGTGGAAGCGGCCTACAGCATAGTGAGGAACCACTTCAAGGAACTTCAAATGGCAAGATGCAATGCCATAAGGGACAAGAATGGAGGAATTTCGTTTGAAAACGAGGACAAAGTGGAGAGATGAAAAGAATATCTGGAAGAGTTATAAAAGGGAAAAAATCTCAGCACAAAAGCTATTGAAGAGGAAAGCGAAGTGGAAAAGGATGATGTGGGAGCATCAATATTAAGATCGGAATTCGATGCTGCAGTAAGGGACCTTCGGATGAATACGGCTTCTGGTATTGATGATGTCCCTGCAGAACTAATTAAAAATGCAGGAGAGAAGACATTAACTCATCTTTACAAAACCAGCTGTGACATGTACTCAACAGGAGAAATTCCAAGGGAGTAGAAAGGAAATCCTCAGGTTTCACTTGGTGGAACCACATGATAGTAAATAGAATGATCGCTTAGTAAGATTCCACAAATTTATTTTTCACCGACCTAGGTTTCCATTGTTTAACAATCATTATCAAGGTAAGCGCGAAGAGTCCGCGAGCTCATTATATACCCACAAGGTGTTCACGTGACCCATGGGTTGGGACAACAATGGGAAAAGGGGGGGGAGCAGTAACTAGTTGTAACTTGGCCGGATGAGGGGGGAGGGTTAAGGAGATGGGTCAAGTTCGGGAGGAGAGAAAAGGTAAGGTCAGGAAGGGAGAGGTGGAAGGGAACATATATTCATTATATATATATAGCAGACGTTATCTCCAACTTTTTGAGGAAGTTTAGCTTGTGCTACCAGAAATAATGTACATTTGTTGAATGAATATATGTTCCCTTCCAACTCTCCCTTCCTGACCTTACCTTTTCTCTCCTCCCGAACTTGACCCATCTCCTTAACCCTCCCCCCTCATCCGGCCAATTCACAACTAGTTACTGCTCCCCCCCCTTTTCCCATTGTTGCCCCAACCCATGGGTCACGTGAACGCCTTGTGGGTATATAATGAGCTCGCGGACTCTTCGCGCTTTGAATATGATTGTTAAACAATGGAAACCTAGGTCGGTGAAAAATAAATTTGTGGAATCTTACCAAGTGACCATTCCATTTATTAATCCCAAGGGACTTCCTATTCCCAAAAAGAAGACAGCGGAGAAATACAAAAATTTTAGGACTACAAGCATGACGACACATGCATCGAAGATATTTACATGGACGATCTACGAAAGAATAGAACGAAAAGCTGAGGAGTTTCTGGATGAAGATCAATTCGGATTCGGTAAAAGTAAAGGCACAAAAGGCAAATATTGGCCCTTAGGCTGCTCATAGAGAAGAGAATGGGGAAAGAACAAGCCTCCGTTCATTGCATTTGTGGATTTATAGAAGGCTTTTGACAACGTGGATTGGGATTCAATGCCTGGAACTCTGAAGGAAATTGGAGTGTCCTACAATGACCGAAGAATTATCCACAGTCTGTACAAAAAACAAGTAGCTGTGATTAAATCTGGACCTAGCTGTGAAGAAGCAAGAATAAGGAAAGGAGTCAGACGAGGCTGTGCTGTCTCCCGTAATTTCTAATGTTTACATCGAGAGAGCCATCAATGAAATCAAAGAGAAGTCTTCTGGAGTGACTATCCACGGAGAAAAAATAAGCATGATGCGATTCGCTGATGACATAGCACTCATAGCAGAGACAGAGTGGGATCTGAGCAATATTCTAGTAACCACGGAAAGGACAATGGCCAGATATCAGCTGAAGATAAATAAGGAGAAGACTAAGATACTGGTGTGCAGCACGAAAGAAGAGGCCAAAACCAATGCCAAACTAAGAAAACAAAAACTTGAAGAGGTGAAGAAGTTCCGTAACCTAGGAATCCAGGTAACCAACGAAGGATGAAGCATGAAAGAAATAGTAGCATAGGCCAGGAAAAGAGGGCATTCCATCAAAAGAAGAATCTACTTACAGCTGGAAATACAAGCATAGAAGTAAGGAAACAGTTTAAGAACATACATCTGGAGTATGTTTATTTACGGCAGTGGAGCATGGACGATGAGAGCAACGGAGAAGAAAAGGAGGAAGCATTCGAAATGTGGTGCTACAGAAGAATGCTGAAGGTAAAATGGATCGAGTAAGTAACGAGGAAGTCCTAAGAAGAGTAGGGAAATAGAGAAGTCTGCTGAAAAGTCTAAAAAGAATAAGGGACAACTTAACTGGCCATATATTGAGACATGATGGCCTGATGAAGACTATCATCAAGGGAAAAGTGAACGAGAAGATTGGAAAAGGCAGGTCTCGTATGAGATACATGGAACAGGTTGTGAACGATGTAAAAGAGAAGAATTACGTCACAATGAAAAGGTTGGCCGGTAGAAGAATCAATTGGAAAGCTCCGCTAAACAAATCATTGTGTATTGACCAATGACGATGATGATGTATGGAAACATGCTTATTTAGTTAGTAAAAGTGAAAACTACAATATTTGGTAGTGAGACAAAGAGTTTAAAATATCATTTTTCTCGGGAAAAAAGGACACTTGTAGATATCATTATAGTTTACAGTGGAAGAAAACCAATAATATATGCAAATAAAGAATTGCTATCTAGCCACCAAAAAAAAACTAGACTGAGTTACCCGCTGACTTGCACAATAATAAGATTTTCACAGAAAAAACCTGAGCGGCGTCCCGGAGAAAGTGGATTATTTTTCCCTATGATATATTAGCTTTCGATGATAAATGTGAACTTCAGACATTTTCTTGTGCGTTCTCAAAATTTTAAGTGTTCAGCGAATTCGGGTAACATTCCCAGTGTTGGACATTCCCTGGTAACTTTTGCATGCAACCATGAGTGTAAGTCATTGGAAACCGGCAAATGTCATTTGGACACCATTAGGGAGTAATTGGGTGCAGGCGTAATTTTGTTCTTTCAATGAAAGCAAGAAGGGTGGAGCAAAACTCGGCTTCTGTATCAACCTGCTCTTTAAGGAGGTTGGCTCGCGACTGCTTGAGTCAAGTTGTCTGAGGAATCTTATTAATTTAAGTACGAGTATATGCCTGCTAAGTGATCCTTACTTCACAAAGAAAATTACCTAAGCTATTGAAAGTCATAAGTATCTCAAGAAATACGATGTAAAGTCGAAGGATTTCTTTTTTATGGTAATTTTAATCAGTTCGACGATGGAGTCATTCAGCACATACTTTGAAGAAATAAATTCATGTACTCAATGAATTTACTAATGTATAACACCAGAATATTACTATCAAACGTTATGTTATAATATTTTTCTGAAATATGCTTTAATATCTCATTAGTAATATCATTCATACACCATACATTTTGACTGGAGCTACCGCAGCGCCACTTGAAGACAACTACGCATTTCGTCTGCTATAAGCGCAGAAATTGGTGGATTTAGCGAAAAATACGGTGAGTTGATGCCTTTTTTTTCGTGTCATTTTATTTCTTGTGAAATTACGCATAAAATATCCGTTTTTTGCAAAAATGACAGGTCACTATGGCATTTTTAAACGTTATATTCCTATGTGATGGCCATTCTCGCCGTTAATCGCATGTGATTTCAAATGCAATTTGTGCAAAAAGGAGTATGGGTTGGTATTATTATCTTTACTTTATTAGATAGAGGAACTTTAGTTCTATAAGTGCTGAAAATATAAAAAAATGACATGACATTCACTTTTCGGATCAACCTCCTTAAGGAATCCGCCAAGGGGTCGGTTACTCTGTTTAACGCCCCAGCCGACGGGTGGAGTACTGAACTTGAAGTGCTCTCCACATGGTATCTCAAAGTAGAGACCGATATCCCAATGAAAACTTTTTTCCCGTGCCTTCAGGATGGGAAGGCTCTATTACCACATACTCTATTCATTTCACCAACACGATCCCCTTATTCCCTAGGCCGAGCACTCAGTTACTGGTGCTACTAGCGTTACTATTAGAACAGTCTTTCTAGTAAAATGAGAATTGGAAAATCTATTACGTGTAAAGCTGCAATAGCTCCTGTATGGATTTAGTCAAGATGACAATGAAACCGGTGACGTATTCATGAATTGTGTTGTATTTGCTGAATTTAAGACCAGGGTGGTCTTAAGTTCAGCATGGGCCTATCTTAAAATACGTCCCACGTAATTTGCGGGTTGCTATTGAAATTAAAGCCTACTTTTAGGGGATGTCTAATTACAAATAGGTACTACATATTTAAACGCTTTACACAACCGCAAACCAATACCCTAACGTTTCATATTTTTGCTCGATGATACTGTTTTACTGACTAAATTCTTCGATAGAGCAAACGTAAGTCATAGAATTTCCACTGAAAAAGATTTATGGACTGAAATGGGAACACATGGACAATAACTTCAAAGATAATAAGAAAATTTGTACTTTTATTGCAAACAAAATAATCCTTACAAAATCTTCGATGCCAAAAATATGTGCCAGTATCTACGTACCGAGGCAGGAGCTGTCACTTGATGAGGGTTCTTACAACCCAACCACACAAAATAAGGAAGTTTAGTCTCAGGATACGTCATTCAGATACCACTGGCTCCCTTCTGCAAACAAACTAAATATCAAGGCCATATTCTCACACCATTAATTCATCGCACGAAACATATTTTACCTAATTACAATGAAATTTGACTAGACTTCGAATTTTACTTCTTTATGCTTCGTAATCCTTGTTGAATTCCATCTCCCTGGTTACGCTCGGCCCATCAGTCTCTGCCATTGGCAGGTTAGCTCCAATTGCGGAGCTTATTTTCTTGTACTTATTTTCGTGCTTATTTTCAGCCCGGGTGATCTGAATTTTAGATCACAACCATCTTATTTTCAATATTTAGTTGCCAAGTTCTTAAAATGAGACGGAGGTGTATCTGATTTTCACGCATGTTGAGTCTTAAATTTAGGCCACTACCGTAAAATCAGACAGCGTTTAAATTCAGATCGCACTGAAAATCAGATAAAGATTTTACAGTGTTCTAATTAAAATAAGGTAAACTTTGTCACTCCACATTTTTTAAATAATGACGTCCTTACACCAGCTGAGCTTCGGTTTTCGTTGTCGACGTGATGTTCCAATAGATTCCGTCCCCGATCCTTATGAATTGGGACCATCATTCACCCCCGTTTTCGCCGCGTTAACCCTTCTACATCTACATCTACGCGATACCCTGCAAGCCACCGCGAGGGTGTGTGGCAGGTGGTGGAGATCACCAAGCATGCACTATTGACATGCAAACAAGCAACTATAGGGTATCATGCAACTAGTTTTTAGTATCTATAGTATTTATGCGATTAATACATGCATCATGCACTACAGACTACTCTTAAATCTCATTTGTAATATGCACCTCATTTGGAAATTGCTGCCAGTGTACGAGACTCCTACGAAATCCTTCTAAACAATGAACTTGAACGTGCGCAGCGAAGATCGGCAAGATTTGTAAAGGGATGGTACAATAACCTTATTAGCGTAACCAGTCTATTAAATGAATTAAATTGGGAATCATTGTTAGATCGCTGGTTGAAATTTAGACTTAATCTCCTAAATAAATTCCAAGATAATATTTTCAGTGGTGACGTTAAAAATATTTTGCGAACCCCAACCTATTATGGTACACTGGACCATAATTACAAAATTAGAGAAATTGATTGCCGAACTGACATATTCAAAATGTCATTTTTTCCTCGTACAATTAGGGATATGAATAGCGGTAAATATGTCCAATACGAGTGATTGAATCCATAGCATAGGTAGTTGCATGTTGGTGTAAGGACTTGAAGGTAACCGAACTAACAGCACGTTTTTGCATGTTTGCTTTGCCATTTTTATCTTTTTAAATATTGCAGTTTAGACTTATATATCAATACTAATCCTTTTAAATGCATGATATGTAGTGCGAATTGCTGAACCTTTTCTCGCCTCAGGAACAATATGAGAGTGCAACCTCGTATTCCCGGTCCCCTCTGCTCCTCCTCCGATGGAGAGGGGGGCGTGGCTCGGGGAGCGTGCCGACGTCGTCGTCCACGCCGCCCCGAGTGCAGCAGCAGGCGTGCGCGCCGTTCCCGCCCCTCCCCGCCCCTCCCCCGACAGCACTTGGGCCGGCAGGAGAGCAGCGGAACAGTCGCCGGTCCGCAGTCCTCCGCTCCACTCCTCACCGCGCTCCCGGATCAGACTACTCTCTCTCTCCGCACCGCCGCTGCTTGCTTGCCTTCCTCGGTCCCTTCCTCGGTCCGCTCCTCGTGCCAGCCCCTCTGCGGAGAGAGGGGGGGGCGGGGCGGGGCCCGCGCGCTGGGGGTCTTCGGCGGGACCTCGGGCATGCGAGGAGGGCCCTCGGCCCGGCGGCGGCGAGGCCTCACCGGCGGACGGTTGGGGAGGAGGCCGCCGGGCAGCTCCGCCGACGGCGTCGCCTGAGAGACTCAGCACACTCCGAAGGTGAGTCCAGAGGACGCGCCAGAAGCGATCAAAGGCAAGCGAAGGACAAAAAAACAAACAATTGATTTGACTCGCTGAATATTTAGAGAAGGCCGCCTCCGCTCACTTTTTGTCGTTTTCGGGGACAGAAATGCTTGACGCCATGGGCGTAAAATGAGCCTCTCAGCTGTAGAGTAGAGAAGTGACGTCGAAGAGTTTGCATGAGCTAATACTCGGTCGTGAAACACGTTGAATACATAAGAAAATGAACGACCGGGAATTTTTTAGGTAGTTTGCCTCATATTTCTAGGAGGAGTGATGGCCTAGTGGGTAGAGCGCTGATCTATCGAGCATTTCTGGACGCCCCCACCTAAAATCCTCGCGATTTGATTTTCTACGTGTCAGAACTTCATAGGAAATCGCATGTGATTCATGGAGAGGAACCTGAATGTGTGAAGTTATCACACCAATGGCCTTATACCTACTGGGTGAGGTACTACCCTCACTTATCAAAACCAACCTTCGGGTTGAACACACTGTTTTAAATTCCACATATTTATTATTTTTTTCTCGTTTAATGATCGGAATTGTAGGATTATCCTCTCCTTCGATACTGCTTAGTTCTTTCATGGATTAATCATACTCGATGGGCCCCGTCAGCGGAGCAACTTAATTATTTCACTCCTCCATGGTATTTCTTGGGGTTTAATGGTAACTGGGTCCATCTCCGTAAATGCTTAGCAATCAAATGTTCATTGGTTCGATTTTCGGTTTCGATGAAATTTTATGATAAAATTTTCAGCGCGTTCAGGTCGCATTTGTCGTGCAATTTAGCTCGGAACCGTGCGCGTGGATGAGAAAGGTGGGATGCAACCCAGCGTCAGGGACGTGGACAGCCGAGGCGTGTGTGAGAGGGCTTGCGTTCGGACGCGAGCGACCCCGACGCATTCCTCTCAAGTCAGGCTCGGAAACACCCTCAGGAACGAATGGCGTCACTCTGAGTGTAAGGTAACCGCATGATTTGGTATGTTTGGGAGAGTAGCTTTCATTGGGAGGAAATAAAATCTACTCACTCTCGTGTTTTAATACTATTGCATTATTTCAATTAGGCCGTGTGTGATTGCGTGAATGATAAACGAACCATTTAAAATAAATCCACAGTAATGAAAAAAACCAAGCCTAACCAAGTTACCCAATTGTACGCCCAATTGCGTAAAATATCTGAGGCTTAAATAAGAAATATTTGCGAAATAATTTATTATTTTAAAATTAATTTAAATTGTTATTCTATGATACATACATATTTGAGGAAGCAGTGCATACAACGAGTGTATTTATGGAAGGACCGTCAGGGCCTTGCGTGAGTTATACTCAACTTGCATAATGGGAGAATTGATCATTTCTCCCATCATGCCGTCATTCCACAAAGTAGAGCCTGCAACAGTTGAAGTTCAACTTGCATAACTTCAGGTCACTCATAGCCATCGCATTAGCACCCTAAAAATATTATCTAGTTTTCTTGTAAATCCTCCTGATACTAGATGGGAGTTATAACGGAGGACACCTGGAATATTTTTCCGGTTGTCACCTCCATAGAGTCTGAAAAACGCTATGCACTGTGCTTCTCACTCTCTCTCTCTCTCTCGGTAAAACTCTATCCTCAACTTAACATTCGCTTCCCCCGGCCAGCTCCTTTACCGTGTTGTCGTTACTTTCAGGAATGCATGAAATCAACGATAAGCTTCGGGTGGACCATCCATGCTGAGGAATTGAATTTCAAGCGCTTACTTCGCTTCAGTTAAGTTTATTATTGGCCGAAATATTTACCGAGTTTATCGGCCTCAAAGTTAGTGCTATCATAGCTGCGATATTTGTAAGATTTTGCATTATGTGACGTTGTTACATTATTTGTTTCCGAGGCTTTATTTACCGTAAATTTCACCGAAGGTAATGCGTAATTATCATCTTTGTATAGAATGCGGTGAATCAGGGAGGATTATGCGTCGTTGGAGAGACCTCGTGATCTATTCGCTTGCCCATCCATAGTTTGACAGCGGACTTGCATCTAATGTTCATCATCATCATTGGTCTTCTATCCTCAGATTGGTTTGACGCAGCTCTCCACTGGGTCCTTCTATCTGCTAATCTCTTCATATTTACGTATTCCTTCTCTTTCACATCCTTGATCACTTGTTCCGTATATCTTGCACGAGGCCTTCCTTTGCAATTCTTCCCTTCCACTAGTCCCTCGACGATTGTCTTCATCAGGCCATCATGTCTCATCATGTGGCCGATTAAGTTGTCCCATCTTCTTCTTAGCGTATTCAGAAAACTTCTCTTTTCTTCTACTCTTCTTAGGACTACCTCGTTAGGACTTACTCAGTCGATCCATTTAATCATCAACATTCTTCTGTAGCACCACATTTCGAATGCTTCCACCCTTTTCTTTTCCGCTGCTTTCATTGTCCATGCCTCACTGCCATAGAGAAACAGGCTCCAGATGTACGTTCTGATGAACTGTTTCCTTAATTCTACGCTTGTATTTCCAATTGTAAGTAGATTCTTCTTTTGATAGAATACCCTCTTTGCCTAAGCTATTCTCATAACTATTTCTTTCTTGCGTCATCCATCGTTGGTTATTCGGCTTCCAAGGTAACAGAACTCTTTCACCTCTACCAGTTTGTGTTTTTCTAGTTTGACGTTGGTTTTGGCCTCTGCTTTCTTGCTGCACACCAATATCTTAGTTTTCTTCTTATTAATCTTCAGATGATATCTGGCCATTGTCCTTTCCATGTTTATTAGAGTCTTATTCAGATCCCCTTCCTGTCTCTGCTACGAGTGCTATGTCACCAGCGAATCGCAGCATGCTAATTTTTTCTCCGTGGATATTCTCTACAGAAGACTTCTCCTTGATGTCTAATCTAATGTTGCTGAAGGAAAATTATGACTGCAATAAAAGCAGAAATCTTACGAGGGGACTTCTCTCTGTACCATGAACCCAGTGTGGACAACTCAGCGTAGTATTTCGCGGTATTCCCACAACCTGTAGCATATCGAAGATGCTCGACTATTTATTCCCAAAGATTACAGATTTTTTCCTAAAACCCCTAATAATAATAATGATATATTTATTGGCTCTGTTGGTCTCATACAGACGTAAGGCAAGTTCAAACGTAAAATGTTTAAGAAACAAGGGTATAAATGATTCCAACACACCCTCTTGATATGATACAAACACGTACAACAACATGCAATTACTCAGATAATGTGCAAAAAATTATAATTTCACGAATACGATCGCCGAGAGATTTCATTTTTAGGCCTCGGTACTAGAAAATCCGATTTTAATCTCGTGGAGTATTGTGTTTTTGGTTTGGCCTTTTCACCGCTGCGATTATAAAATACTCTTATGACTTTATAGATGAATAGGTGCCGTAATGGTAGGATATTTGATTTATTATAAAGTGGGAAAGGGCGGCATTTTTGTAATGACCTTGTCATTGCTCTAATGACTTTTTTTGTGCAACCGGCAAATTTTTAATGGTGGTAAAGTGAGTAATATGGCTTTTGTTGCAAATAACTTTTGACTTTGGTTCTGAAATGGCTTACTCTGTCATTGTTTTCACACTGTTAGGCAGTTTATTGTAAATTTGGGTTATAACACGGTAGAGGCTTTTGTCAGAAAGGGGAGATCATTTCTTTTGTGGTGAATATTTTTGTTCTGGTGAATAAAATAATCATATCCTTGATTATTGAGCGAAAACAAAAGTGGGTACTTTTTCACAAAAGTAAAATGGCTTCTATAATTAATATGTAAGGTAGTGCCAGTACTTTAAGTCTGACAAAATGTGGCGTACGTGACACTCGTTGGTTTATTCCAGCAATTTCTAATCACGCATGCACACACGCCAACTATAGAGAAACTCGTTGCCCTTGATGCCACTTGATGCCCTTTGAGCAGTTCATTAATTAGCAAGGCTACACGAAAGCTGTGCCCATTTCCATACCTATCTCGATAAAGAGCATATACATGGTTTCTTCTGGATGAGTACGTTTGTAATGCTTAAGAGGTGTAGAAAATTAGCCTCAAGTATATTTTTAATACCTACAACTGATCAGTTGCAAAGCACCGCAGCCACGACAATGTCATTCATTATCAACAATGATTGGTGATTCTTTGTGTAAAACTGAAAATAAGCCCATTTTACTTTAGATAAAATTACGAATAAACGTCAATTTCATAAGTTTTGAACCTGAGAAGAGCATCAATTCACTTCCCTTTACTCGGTGGTAGTAGCCACGACGCAAATGAATCCAGAATTCTTCCTCTTTAACCTTCCTTTGCCACCTTATAGTTACGGCTTTGTAGATATTAATCTTCATTTGTTATTTGTGGATATTAATCTTCATTTGTTATTCGTCATCTTTATTTCGAAGGGCGTGCAATTTCCTTTCTACGCTCCAGTTCCCTTCCTTGGAAGAAAGCACTTTTTTATGGAAAACCCTTAGCTGATCTATTGGCCCGTGATAAACATTTCATAGACTTACGGAATCGAGTTGATGTGGTGGCTAGGGTACTCGCTTCTCATTCCCGGGAACCGGGTTCGAATGCCGAAAGTGGCAGAGGTTTATGTAAAGTATACCTGTTTCCTTCTAGGTGTTGTGGGAAGAGTACAAGTTCAGTACTCCGTCCGTCAATGGAACCAATGTCCTCTTCGCGATTATTGTCAAAAAAGAAACTAATGCTGACGCCGGGTTTTGCTCCACCCTTTCTCCCTTCCCTGAAAAATTTCTTCCCCCTTCCAAATTCTCATACTCGGAATGGTGACAATTTCCTTAGCTGTCGGTCGCCTGCCGCAAATCAAAACGTTTACATTCCTGAAATATTCTTTGTCATTATTTCCATTTTGAAATTTTATAACTTCTAGTTTTCTTCATTTTCGGGGACCTCGTGAAAATTTAATCGTTCCTCCATATTGCATATACGTATGCTGTAATGAAACTTGCATTGGCTAAGCCTTAACAGCCATAAAATTTGTAGAATATTGCTACGTCCTGTGATTTTATGGGTACATAAAAGTTAAAATGGTTTTAGTATTCTATAAATGATGTATTTGAAAAAAAATCCTTAGAAATAAAGCTAGGCGGTACCACATTCAAACTAAATATTGCAGTAATTCATCGCCCTTTCTAGTCCTTTTTATGTTGGAGTTACACCCACGACCAAGGCGTAATAGGAATGACAAGATGTTGATTGGTGTAAATAATACGTTTCCATTCTATCTCTATATCACTCTATATACACTTGAGGTCACCAGAGGACACGCAGTCGTCTGTAGTCAAGGCCCCAGAGTGTCGGTGAAGCCATGCGATGTGTCCACACCCTCTTCAACATGAGTTCTGCCACCGATGTCTTGAATACTAGTCATTAGCTACTAGATTGTACCGACCCATGTAAAGCGTAGCGAACAAAATCACTTATTTTAACATCCTTTCGTGGACATTTACACTATAATGTCCCGTAGGAAAGTTTTATAATTACTTATTTTATTTTGATTTCGTTAGATTTCGATCATACAAACTCTGCTGTTAACCCCCAAGTGTCCATAAATGATTTCTTGAGCTGTGTAGGTTGGGCTCAAAATGTATTGCATCACGCTTATATAATTTTATTGTTTTCACTGCAAACATTTGAATTGGTGCATGTACTCCAATGAACTGATGACAGATTTTCAATTAAGACCAATGCGTATTTCTGGAGGTTTAAAATATCGTACCTTACTTAACCTTCCTGTTTCGAAAAGCGAGTCAGTGTGTAAGGTAGTAATGGCACCCAGTAGGTTTCAACCTAACGGAACTATTGTCGACTACGTGTCTTATGGAGAAGAAATCTTGTTTACCCAGCATATTTGCATACGTAGAAGTTAAGTTGCTCTGGGAGGTACTGCTTTTTGTGCATTGTTCGATATGAATCGTACATCGGAGCTTGGACATTAGGAGAACACGCTAGATATATTGGACAAATGTATCAAAAAGCTTTGTTTCATGGGAGTAAATTGTGAGCCATAATGAGAGGTGTGAACACATAGTCTTGTTACAGACTACATCTACATCTATGCAATATCCTGCGAGCCACCGCGAGGGTGTGGAAGGGCGTGAAGATCACCGAGCATGCACTACTTACATGGGATTTTAAATCTATCGGCACGACAATCTATCTCTCTAATCTTGTTTATCCGATCAAATCTAGCAGAATACGCTGGGGTACTTAATATATTTTAAACGTGATCTGCAAGCATATCAGCTTCGAATTCATTCACTACAGGCATACTTCGAAATCATGCACTACAGACTACTCTGATTATATTTCACCTACCTATCCCTTTGCTACGCTGCCTATTGTTCTCTATTATAGTACGCGGGATAAATGACATTTTAAATCTATCGGTACGACAATCTATCTCTCTAATCTTGTTAATCTGATCAAACCTAGCATGGGTTCTTAATATATATCTAACATCATCTGTGAACAAATCGGTTTCGAATTTACTTGCTCTAAAGGTTTAACCTAAATTTTAACCAGCGTTCTGATAGAAATTCAAATTCTGGTTCTTCTATTAAACTCATAACACCAATGAATATATCATGATGACCTGTACAACAATCTTACTGATCTCCTGTACACACGTTCAAATTCCTTTGTCATGCAGTCCTCGAATGGGTCCCAAATACTAGTGGCATATTCTAAATGAGGCCTGAAAAGTAGAATATTTCTCGTACTACCTCGTAGCATGTTGATGATTATGATGTGTTTCCCCTGAGGTATGAGGTGTGATGCTGACGCCTAAACACTTAATGAATTCTACGTTATATATTTTATTTTGTTTTATTCCATAAGTATTCCGCAGGGAGATGTATTTTTTCTAATAGTTCATTATCGCTCATTTTTTTCAAAGTTAATTCAAGCAGCCAAGTAGTAGTAGTATTTATTTTATTTATAGTTCTTGAGAACTAATCTTTGAATTACAGAATATTTACAAAAGGATATACATATCATTAACATTTATCACAAATATACTCACTTTGCCACTTACAAAGATTTTTTTAAGAAAAACAAACAGACAATATCACTAGAACTTCAACTGTTGCAGGCTCTAATTTGTGGAATGACGGCAACCGGTTTCGACGTTAGCGCGTCATCATCAGGAGTACAATCTCCCAAGGGTTAAAATAAATTCGTGGAATAAGTACAAAGTGATTATTTCTCCCATAATATCACTAGAGATCATACAGACTCCCTTAACTAGTTTGCCTCTCCACTGTTTCCCACAGACCTTCTTGGTAATGTATAATATAAATGTATGTACATAATTGCACTGATGTCCTTTCACTAGAGGGGGTAGTTTGTCTTTACAAAATCAGAGAACTTTTTTACATTCACTCACATTTAAATCACTTATTTCATTCATAATTTTGTTATTTAATTATGATCCATTAAAAACAATGATTTCTGTCCAGCTGTATTACATTGTGCACTTAAGTAGAAGTTTTTAGTGTTTCTGGTTGTGTACTAATGGTTGTCACTGCTTCTTACGTGGAAATTCTTAAAATAGTTACTTCTATATAGTTCTTATCTGACACAGACCCCGATCCGGCAAGGCTTCGGACCTTATCCTATCCCCATCCCTTCCATTCCTATCCTTATACCTTTCCTCCCGGTCTGAAGCGCCTATTAGTGCGGAAACAGACTTGAAAACACCCATAGAAAGTATATCTGACAAGTAGATATGCACAAAGAGAAGGCTTCTATAAACTACTCTCTATTCTATCGGTAAGAAACAAAGTGATTTCAACATGTCATTTCTGTGTGTTCTTTTTTGGCATGCTAGAATAGCTCTCATTCCACTTGATTGCAGTTTTGGCAGTTTAACTCACCAATCATCGACAGCTTCTTAATCCTTTGCTAAAAAAATACACTAGAGGCAAGTGAAACTATAGCGCAGACAAATGTCATTTCTGCATCAGAATTAGTACCGACTTGGGAAGGTGCTCGATTCCCTGGAAATCGCTGAGAATGAACAGGAAACAGTGCGGGATTATCGAGAAATCGTAAGTCGTCCTGGTCGAGAGGATTCTCCGCCAGACTCGACATTTTCGCTGGAAGAGTTGAAATCTCCCGCGTTCGGAATTGAAGATGAGAACTCGATCCTTACTCTGCATTTTACTCTAAAGAAAGATGTTGAAGAGTTTCGGAGAGCAATACTTTACGCTGGCAGAAATCACAACATCTCATTAATTTGCAAGAAAAATGTAACCTGCCTTTCAAAAGCATAATATTTTTTATCATCATAGAAGTTTCTTGAGTGGAAGGCATTGTTCATCCATTTTGCCAAACTAAATTCCTTACTATACACTAATATAGAGAACTGTGAGGGTTATTTGCGAATCCCGCTTTGTTGACAGACCAATCCGTATTATCCGGATTTATTCCGTACAGTTAAAAAACGCGTTCAAGCCATCATATTGCTTTTCTGTTTTTACAAAATACTGTCGTGATTCCTTTTCTTGTGATTGACGCTGCCTGTCTATTCGAATCTGCCAAAGTTTTGCAATCTTCCGATACGCAGTACGGGTTGTTTATAAAAATTTCCACTTTAATGCCAGTACTAACATTTTATCTCCCGCAAGTGTTCATTTCGAATCCATCTTGCATTGCCTGCTATTGGAAGACTCCCTGTTTTCTAATCACCTCGTAAATCCATCTTTAGGTTTTTTTTTGTGAAGATTCCTTTCCAAAGCTGCAAGTCACCTCTCGGGCTCTGTTTACTCCTCAGTTAGCACATTCTAATGGGTTCCCGGCAATGGTGGCGAGTGAAAAGGGGTCTTAGGGAGTGTCGTATTATGGGCCACTGACGCGGCTTTTCCCGACACTGATGGGTACTTACTTTCTCGCGCGCGTAGTTAGACAATCGATGCAGAACGAACCGAGCCATTCATTCATTGCTTTGGAATCTTGGGCAGATAAAATCCTCGCACACCTTTCCTTTTTTGTCCTTGAGCTCAGTTTATGGACGTGTCTAATGCCTCCGCAACTCTCTGAGTCTTCGTCCATCACTGTCCCTATTATTTCCACACCCGCGTCGACGGAGTCTAAATTGCATCCGTTCTCTGGCTACACAGTCCGGTTTCCCATTCTATAAACCCCATTATCCTTCCCCTGAACCTGTATTTTCCTTTCTGGGCTCACACTTCAATAAAGCTTTTCTCCCCATTATCACACACCTGATAGCATCCCGCTAATTCTTTCTTCGTGTTTCGACTACTTTCTTGTACTCTTCAAAATTCACTCGCCATCTTTCCCGTGCTTCCATCATCTTTTCACATCCCTTCTATATGCAGACCTTTTCCTTCCGGCTCGAACATGGTTTGACATTCCCCGTCTACGAGTTTTTGAGTCACTAAGAATGAGGCTTCATACGTATGAGCACCGATATTTTGTTAGTTCTTTGCTTGCAATGTTTTTTTTGTATAATTATTTTTCCTTTGGTTATCATAGGCTTCAAATGTGGATCGCGACCCTTTATTTATAATTAATGAGCCAATTTATATCTAGAGTCCCCTGCAAGCGACACTACTTCGAGGTGGCTTCTATGGTACTTACTCAGTGGATGTGAAGTAGAAACATAATCACAATTTTAAATTTCATCTATGGCAGGGGTTCCCAATTTTTAGCAACGGGGTACCACTTGAAATTTTTAGAAATTTTGGCGTACCAACAGTCCTGTATATTTTTAGAAACATATATTTACTGTCGGAAAAGTGCCCAACGGCTTGTTTTATTTTAATTAAATTACAGAGAAAACTTTATATTTAATTATTAATGCACTTGTGTTTCGTTTTTTCAACCCTTTTATCAAGACAACAATAAATATATAAAGACCCCCTCTGTGCCCGGCACACGGGCTGCAGAGTAAAGTTTGCGTGCTCACGCCCACAGAGACCCTTACTAGCCTATCGCTCGTAATCGCTTGTACCACCCACGCGTACCACCTGAAACGTTCCCGCATACCACCGGTTGGGAACCCCTGATCTACGGTATCCCACTGAAGTTCATTTCAAACTTCTATTTCCTTGCGAGTATCACACGGCTATTGTTTTTACACGAGGTGTTCCCATGCCATTTATCTTGAACATTTCATTCAACAGTAATTTCCCATTGCGATACCGCGTTTCCTTGAGTGCCTTAGCAATTGCTACGGGCACTGAAATAATTGGACTGTTGGAAAAATATCTAAAGCTGCGTCCGAAAGGTGCCACATACACCGATACATCTAGTCACCAATCTTTGTTTTACCGTCTTATAAACAAATTCGCACGATGCCTGGGATCCTGTTACTTTGCAATGTACCTACTCTATTCACTATCCAGAATCCATGATTGAAATTTGTGTAGGACTTTAACTAGTCCATTTTCCTTATCATTTCATGACCATTTCTTTATTCAATTTCATACGTATTTCTGATTCAGTGTAATTTTATTTGTGGAATATAGTCCACCCTGCGATAGATTTGAATTCAAATAACACATGCAAAAATTTTTTAGTGAAATTAACATTTTTAGTTGCTTCTACAACATTTTATTCGTGCATGCATAAAATCCATAGAGGTGGCGGCAAATCTTTTTGTTAATTATTGCTGACCACTTGAAATAAGGGAAACTAGAATTCCCGTAAAGGCTTTCGCGGAGTCTTAAGTGGACCCTGGAGTGTATCTTCAGCGGACCTGAAGAAGCCACCGGGATAGCGGTTGAAATATTGTCCGGGACTTAAGACGCGGAAGAAAGTCCGGAAATCATCTCTCTTCAGAATTGAAAATTTCTTGTCTACTCTGCCTGCGCTTTTTTGGCTCTATTGGTGACTAGTTAGATGATGTTCATCGTGTCATGTCTCCCTCATGTATTTTTGATTCCAGCATTCTATTATTTCCACGTTCAATACTTCAAACTTATCTATCCTTTCCTCGGCGTGTGCATCAATAACGGTGGTCCTTTCCGATTTCCATTTTCAATCATCCGTCCTCGGATTGTGTACTCTGTGCCATGCTCTGATTTTGAGGAAGAGATTCCTCCTGACTGCTCCAAAGCATAACATTCATGTACATATTAACTCTACTTTTCATTTCTGCTGTCAGCTTATCGAAATCCAGAGAATATACGAAGGAGAGTATCCTCTACAATTGTGCTTTATTAATAGATACATTTCTTACGTAGCATCCCAGTTCTCTTTTCTTTCCCAATAGTAGCAAGCCACTCTTTTCATCCATGATCTCCAAAGATTGTGTTAATCAGGAGTCTTGTCATTTTGTAGTAATAAAGTAAATCAAAGAAATGACTGTGTTAACTATTCTAGGTTTTTATTCGCAGTACCTCTTAATCAATTTTTTCACTGATATGAAAAATATGGAAAAGAAATCAGCCATAAAATTGCGGTGTACAACCTGTCCTTGTGAACAAATATTTATTCCGGTTAGTAACAAGGTCAGGCTACAAAAATCGAGATTGACTTACAAACTGTGACTGAGCCAAAATTTTCCAGTGCAGTAGTTATAGTAGAAAATTTCAGTTTTTTGGTTCAAATACAAGGCTATGGAGTATTTACAAACTCTATTGTTAAGGAAAAGGTGATATCAAGTTTTTTTTGTCCATGTGCATGATGAGGTGAGGTAAAATCTTGTCAGATCTTTGATTTATCTTGTCAGATAAATCAAAATTGCATGTAACCCGCCAGGTCAGGGAAGATGAACTAGTTACAAGAAACATTCTTCTTTAAAGACATTTTTATACAAATATTTATGATATATCTGCGTCAGTTGCTGTAAGTCAAACAAATGACTCTCATCTGTCTGACTAACTTTCAGCAATTGATATCAGTTGATGTGACGAAAGTATGTTTTTCCTGCCTATTATTTGTAGCAGTTTGTATTTCAAGAGAAGAAATAGGTAAACTAGCAAAGATTGTGTGGTGCAATGCAGATTTTCATTATTCTTGTTCATGTATTGTCTCTGTTCACACCTCTATAGTCTTCTCGGGAAGTATTCTGTCTCATTTACGATGCTTTTTCCCTTCAGTATTAGTTTGGACGGGTAGTCTGGGTGATTGTCTTGCTTCTAATTCTTGTAAGGGAATTACGTGGTTGGAGGTCGTGAATTTAGTCAACGGGAACACGTTGGTCCAACGTTGATAATTCTTAGGTCTTTTAGTCACTAGTTTAGTCAAGAAGATAGTATTTAATTCATTAACGATGGAGTCAATATCTTGTTTGACCTGGAGTTTCTCAGCCAATGGCCATGTAGACAATGGATTCCAAATAATAAACTTGAGATCTGCGCTCGGCTTAGGCGTTTATCCGTTACCATGTGACTTTTCTTGGAACTGGGTCTTTCTGAGAAACCACAGGCAACGTAAGGAATAGAACTATGATCATAAACTGTGAACTTCACACGCCGCTGGACTTCATACTTCGTGTCCTTTACCAGTAGCAATCAGATGTTTTTACGACACTCGATAGAAAATTATATTTTGTGCTTTCTATCGCGAAAATAGCATAAATAAGAAAAAAAGGAAACTTAGTTTGAATATTTCGGTGGTGACATCCACCTTTGTCTGCACGATGAAGAGAATTGTGGCGTACGGAGTACCTCCTTTCTTTTTGCATGGTGCGTTTGTGTTAATTTATTACCCACGGAGATAACGTCGTCATTTCAATCATCAGGTAGTGAAGTGGAAGGAGGTGCGTATTGGGTCATGAAGCAGCGGGGAAATCAGTATGGGGGGAGGGAGGAGTTGAGTCAAAGAGGGGTCTTCGATGGCTGTGAGAGATGTTGGGAAACGGTTGTTGGAAAGGAAAGATGAGAAGTACATAACAGGGCAGGTTCTGGGGAGTTATTGGATCGCAATTTTCTAAAATAATAAGAATGATGCAAAATGTTGAGGAGTTTATGTTTTGGATGAGTGTGATGAATAAGAACAAAAATGTAAGGAGCAGGAAAAGATGCTCGGGGTCATGTGACTCGAGGGGATTAAAACGAACTGGTGGAATCGATGGAGAAATGGACCACTCAGAACTCAGCTGGTATAGTGGTTGCCGACTTAAATGCTAATGAATTGTATAAGGAATCATGTTTGGTAAGCTACTTGAAAATTGTATATGCGGTGAAGAAATGTGCCGGGCAGAAAATGTTGTGGGCATAATTTGGTTGAATAAGATTCTTCGTGTGATGGCTATGCACCAGAGAACTATCATCAGATATACTTGCACCTGATCACGACACTGGTTTTGAAATACGTGTTGCATTTCATAATAAACTAATTTGCTGTATAAATATTGTACCATCAAGGGGATGCGAATTAGATATAAAAATGCGTATCATGTGAGAACAGCGGATAATGGGCTACGGATTCTTAATGCTCAAATTTGCGTGCTGATGAGCGCACATTTCGTAGTTTGCATGTTGGATTTCAGTGCAGAGCTTCCCGAGTATCTAAAGATAAAGGTAGAAATGAATTCGGGAAGAACGAATGCAGAATTATTTGGGAGAGGTCATACAATATACAGAGTGGACCGAGTAGGGAGGTGAAATATTTAAAGAGTGGAAAAAAATCACGTTGCACCTCGAGAAAATAGCATGCAAGAAAAAGTGCTAGAAAGGAGGCAATTTAAGGTTTTTCTCGCAGGTTGATGAACAATTCTGAAGAAACTCAAGAGCACGGACGAATTAGAGGAGAAAAATGATATTTTAAAAAAAACGGAATCTTATTAAGTGTTTGGGAGAAATGCCATTGAACGGAGACTCGTGCGCTATCTAGGAAGGACTGCAGCGATTCGAGACCACTGATTGAAGACAGTTTGGAACTATCTTGGTATTTTCCAATGCGGCGTGGACCTTGAGAAGGGTTCCGACTGCGCCAGTGGGGTAGCCATTGGATATATTGAATATGATAGGAGAGGACAGGGGCCAAAGACACCTCGCGCTGAACGTGAATTAGACGGAAAAATCAGGTTAGCGTCTGGAAGGGCGGAGATTATCCGGCGGAGTTTCAAAGGTACGAACGGCCTCTTTTCTCGGGGAACCAAACTCTTAGCGTGGTATTATACCGCAAGGGTCTCATCTCCTAATTGCCTAATTGTATCATGAGCTGATTGTTTTTGGACAGATAGTGCTCGATCTCAGCGCGTAGGGCGAACGGTTTATCAGAAACAGTCCCCTCGGACACCGATGACATGATGGACAGTTTTGGGCACCATCGCCCACGAGTTTCATCTACGTGTATAAAGTACCCTTGTGAGGCATATCCAAGGCGTGTGGCAGGGGTAAATAAACACTAAACATGCAGTACGTACATGAATTAGCCGACAAAATACGGCTTTATGTTAGATTACTCTGTAACTGCCTACCGGAAAGACGCTCCGGATCATTACCTTTTACAAATGAAAGATGATGTCTAAATAAAATCACACGCATGTGCGTAAAATATTTGAGGTTCATTCACACGTAGACAATACTACTTAGTTTGAGAACACTCATGTAGACGTAGACAATACGACTTCTTTAGCAAAAGCTCATGTAGATTTAGACAATATTACTTAATTTGAGATTACTCATCAACATTTTGCGGGAAAAAGGCTCCATATTTCAAGTAAATAACAGCGTAAAATCTATATTTTTTACTCACTCCTTTGCAACCTTGGATTAAGACGTTAAAATTCCCTTATTTTAGGCAGAAAGAATGGTATTTTAAATATCTCAGTCCTACTATCTTTATCTTTGATCTTATCGTTATTTTATTTATTTTTTCATGTATCCGAAAATAGCACAGATAATCTTTAACATCGGGTACTATAACTAATAGAAATTACATAACCGCAAACATCTAAGCCGCGGGCAGGGAAAATCCTACCCGGGCTGGGGTCGAACCCGTGACCCTGGGATTGACAGGCGAGGGATTCACCCCGCCGCCACCTCCTATAACAATCAAAGACGAACAGCATTCGTACTCACATCTCGTAGCATATATATATCAGTTTCTTATAAAATGTGTACACTCTGAAATGGCAGATATAATTAATAAGCCCTTAAAGGGTTGTGCAACATATATATTTAAGGCATGCTAGTTCAATGCGTTTATTGTAAAACTCTGGAATAAAAATAGCATTCCTGGGAAAAAGTTCTCATCCGTTCACAGTCATATGCGAATAAAGCTTTGTGGAATAAAATTGCGTGCCTAACTATTTGATTTGCGCTGTTAGATCTCCTGATACCTTAATTTGCAAATTTACTTCCAATATCGCTTATGGTTGTCGAAAATATTCGTCAGCGTATTTGTTTTGTTTTTAGGTATAGAAACGAATGATCTTCTCAAAGATCATGAGCAACTATAAAACGTTACCCTCGGGCGTTGTTATCACTGACCTCAATTGACTGAAAACCTGACTGATGTCCGCCATCTACGATTGATAACAGAATACCAGTAACTCAGAATTAGTTGCATATTAACTAAAGTAAATCATCTTCATTTGCCATGGAGCTTAAAATAATTTCTCGAGTGGTACATTGTTTTTACCTTGTAAATGAATAAAATAGTTTAAACAAATGATGTATGATGAGGTTAATGATTTCGTACTCCCATTTTTGAGCTGCTGAACTGCGAGACAAACCAAGGAAACACGAGTATCATAATCAACAATTATTTTCCATAGTAAATTGTAATCATTTAGTTGCGTTTCTCGTTTTTTTGTCGCGTTATTTATTCATTGGCGCACGTTTGTTGATGTCTCGTCTCAACACGCCAGAAGTCTCCGAGTTCTACATTTCTGATTAAGAAGTGATCTTCGTGATTAAACATAGTAAGAGCACAATATCTAAACCTACTGGCAGCCAATATCCCTCCACTAGAGACTAAGATTGGCACCTTCGGGGGAATCAGTGACCACAGAGTACTAACTGCGTACTAACTAACAGAGTACTAACTAACTAAAAACTTATTTTGCGATCTCCAACTTACTATGGTAGACTGGATCATAATCATAAATTAGAGAAATTGATTGCCGCACTGACGGATTCAAAATTTCCTTCTTTTCTTGTACAATTATAAGAATAAATGTAAATATGTTCAATAGTATAAATACAAGTATATCAATGGATGTCATAGGTAGTTGCATGTTGGTATAAGGACTTTAATCCAAACGAACTAACAGCATGTTTTTGCATGCTTGCTTTGTTTATTTTTGTCTTTTTTAAATTGTGTAATGTAGACGAGATTATAATTACCTATCCTTTTTATGGATGATATGTAATGCATGTTTGTGTGAATTCACCCCCTGCCACACATCTTTATGATGGCTAGCAGGGTATTATGCAGATGAAGATGTAAGGATGGAAAAATTTCCGCTGAAAATTTGAGCCGTCCGTGACCAACATATATACGTCCGTGACCAACCTGACACCAGATCAACCGCCGAAGTCTGAGAACATTTAAGGGTGTGCGGGAATAATTTTACCGTGGGGTAAAATGGATGGCACCCCGTGACTTCAAATAAAAGAGTGATCCGATAAAAAAGATCTGACGATTGAACTTTTATATCCACAGGTTGTGCACTGAAAAGCGAAGGCCGTTGTTGCGGCTCGTATAGCAGTTTCTCAACTAAGCAGCAAGTCTCTTCCGCATCCCGCGAAGGCGCGGTCTTACCTTTCTGTCATCAGGCCGACGCACAGTGGTCCGGATCCGAGAATAGGGTGACAAAAGTCATTTTTTCGACTTTCTTGAAATTCACTTTAAATATGCAGCTCTTGTAGCATAATGTCCGAGGAACCCTACTGCACACTTAGTTTTGCGTAAAAAAATTTGGTAAGGTTTGTAAATTACTTCGAAGTACAGCAAATAGGTGAATGACAATGACTCATGTGACTCTCTGCCGTGCGCGTCGGCACTTGACACGCGTCGCGAATCGCTCCTTTACGGGGTGGAAACATTTGCGAACTCAGGACCATACTCTGAATCTCAACTGCTGTCTCGCTTCTACTTCTCAAGTCACAACATCTCTACTTCGAGTCAAATCGATGTGCAGATTCGCCCTGCAAAGTTATCCTACTATAGGAAAGAAAGCTTCAAAAATACTATTAAGTAAAATAAATTAAAAAAACAGCTTGGGCACCTCCCTTAAAAAAATATGTTATGCCTTGGCACATTTTTGATGGTGCATTTTTTTAGGTTTTAGCTTTTATAGTTTTAGGTTTAAGTTAGTTCTAGTTCCGTCCGGGATATGTAGGTTGAGGTCCATGTTGGACGTTTAAAGCCGCTGTATGGCATTTACTGTAAGAGTCTCTTTCACGCGAACCTACATTTACACACAATACAATGCAAGCATTAACCAGTCAGTGCCCAAAATCTATTGCTATGCTACCTGTGCGGTCATTTGACGCACCTGCCGGTGCGTCATATCGTCATCGGTGCGTCATGAAGTATATCTTAGAATTTTTACACGGTTAAGATCTCGTTAACGAATCAGAAGACTCTTTGCTCACGGATACGGTGACTACACACAGCTTGCTATTTTTATCCTTTTAAATGTTGCAGTTTAGACTAATATATTAATACTAATCCTTTTAAGTGCATGATATGTAGTGCATGTTTGGTGAGAATTCACCCGCAGCCATACTCCTTTGAGGTGGCTTTCAGGGTATTATGTAGAAGTAGATGTAGTGAAATTAAATTGAGAAAAGAGATATAGATAAATAGTGGGCGCGAAATTCTTGGTTCACCACTGACTGCTAATGTTTAGTCACCTCAAAGTTCAACCCTGAGGCCGAAGTGGAGGTCAACAGGGTGGGCTGTCTGTCCAATTGGTTACCCAAGTGTCGGGTTTTCGAATCCCACCTTGGCGTGGATGTTTTTTGTATGTATTAGGTATAAGAACATAAAATAAGACGATGCGAATAACCTGAGCCGTTGGATCACCAGAAAACCAAAACTACAAACACTTCCTAGCGCTCACATAGTTGTTCAAGAGGATAGGGTTGGTGTGGTGGTGCACTGGCCTTCCATTCCGAGGGCCCGGGTTTGATTCCCAGCAGTTGCGTATTTTTTTGTGGAAAACCGGTCCCTACTTGAGTGGAGGGCATTTTAGGTTCAAAACTTCGTCCGTCGAATGGGACGTTAAGACGTGGTCCCCTTGGTGCCTGTCGTTAAGAGTAGGCTAATGTCGACGCCGGGTTTCTCTCCACCATTTATTTCTTACCTGTAACCTTCCTATCATTACCCAATCACCGCCTATGCTATTTAGCGCAAATGACCTCATCCGTTAGTCACCTCCCGTGAATAAGTAACCATAGTTGTTCAATTCACCCGTTAGGGTGTGGGGACGGGTTCCTTCGCCACCTGTAGTTTGCATGAACACTGTAGAAGGGGCCTTTAGTTCCTGTACGATGTAGTGTTTTTCTCTGGGTTACATAACATATATGTTATAGAGTTATGTTTTACATAGTTTTGAAGATCAAATCAGGTAGGTGACGTCCCCCATTCTCCATACACTGAGTAAACTGATTTCTGGTGTTTGTAATGACTCTTGCCAGCATAGCAGGGGTTATGTTGGCAATTTCTTCCTGGACGTTGGTCTTCAAAGCTTGTAGGGTCATTGGATGGTTCACATAAACACGGGATTTCAAAAAACCCCATAGAAAAATATCACAAGGGGCCAAATCGAGAGAGTGGGCCGGCCACTCCAAATCGCCCCTAATTAAGAGGAGGCGCTCTGGGAAGTGTCCCCTCAAAACAGCCATCGATGCTCTTGAAGTGTGAGCCGATGCACCGTCTTGTTGGAATAAAATGTCCCCTAAGTCCAACTCATCTAACTGTGGAAAAAAAAATTTCTGTAACATGTTTACATACCGGTCTGAATTCACTGTCACTGTGACTTCATTTTCTTCAAAGAACCAGGGACCAATAATTCCAGCTGAGGAAATTGCACACCACACTGTGAATTGAGGTGAATACAAAGGCCTTTGATGCAATTCTCGAGGATTGGTGTCAGCCCAGGAGCGCATGTTTTGTTTGTTGACGGATCCACAAAAAATGGGCTTCATCACTAAAAAAAACAATAGTGTCCTCAGGAACAATTTCGACAAGAACCTCACAGTCGTTCCTCCGAGAATTGAAGTCACGTTCAGAAAGTTCCTGCACAATCGCCAACTTGTAAGAATGGTAATAAAGATCATCATGAAGCATTCTCCGCAAGAACGATCGGAAAGTTCATGGGCACACACATTTTTGCGCGCCGAACGCCGCGCCGTGGTGATTGCGGAATTGAAACTCTCACTGCCTCAATGTTCTCAGGTGATCTAATGGGCCGAGGGACTCCACTTTTTCGTCTTGTCGCACTTGTAGTTTGTCGGAACGTAGTGACCCATAGTAACAATTGATTTCTGGTCCGGGACAGGGACCAACGAGGATAAATCAAAGCGATTCTGAAAGGCGCGCTGGGTTGCGATCACAGAACATCCGCTCGAAAAATAGGTCTTAACGGCAAACGCACGATCCTCAATGTTTCAACGCATGATGGCAACTGAACTTTGTGGGAACATAACTTTATAGTCACGCCACTTGAACGAGACCACTAGCGCTCTACTACGATATCAACCGACTGAATGGCGCGCATTTAAATAAAGGAAGTTATGTTTTCACACCCTGTACATTGTCTTTCCTTGTCAGTCGAACACAAGAAATGGGGACTTCGCGTGCCAATTCCTCTAGTTCATGAAGAATCGTGCTGACGAAGGGTTCTGGACTGTAAAAGTCACTTTTTCGTTCCAGTATTCACCCTGGAATTATACTTTATGCACCAGAGGTATTTGTTTAGCGTCCATAGTATTGTGTTTAGGTTATCAAGTCTTATGTCGAAAAATTGTTAAAGTAGAAAACAAGTGCAAACTAGCTGATTGGCTTTAAACTACGCAGGTCGTAATGGGATTGTGACCTGAAAAAAACCTGATAAAAAAGATAATTATCGCTTGAAATATATCCATGAATGATTACCCCTTTTTAATATAATCATAATATTAATATAGAGTTGGAGGGAAAGACAACGAAGTTAAGACTTGATATTTATAAT
This sequence comes from Platycnemis pennipes, assembly GCA_933228895.1. Taxonomy (NCBI): domain Eukaryota; kingdom Metazoa; phylum Arthropoda; class Insecta; order Odonata; family Platycnemididae; genus Platycnemis; species Platycnemis pennipes. The sequence goes on along the minus strand of OW121851.1, from coordinate 130,266,478 downwards.
GAATATGTTATGGTCTGGTTTATCAAAATGCGTGTAATTCGGGTTGTTAGTAAGCAAAACAGGAGATGGTACTTGCGGTTTGTCATTTAGAAGACAACGCTAACTCTTATCCAATACCCGCTTATCTTACGGGACAAATGTGTTGAAGCAGGTATGAATGCCTGGTAAACTGTAGCATACATATGTATATTGGGAGGAAGTAAAATCGGAGATACCTTCTTACTTATGACAGTTGAATAATGTTGTTGTTCTAAGGTATAAAGTGGATACTATTAAAAGATATTGAACTGTTTGTGGAGTGGAAATTTTTTAGGTGGCAGTCAAAGGAAAAACCCATTTTCCCCTTTTCCTAATAATAGATATGTATTTAAAATACTAAACCAAAGTTAGATAATATTTTGTTTATGTGCGAATTATCTTCGAGTATTTACTCCACAGCTTTTATTTAAGATATACCTAAAAGGTAATATTCAATATTGTAATCCTTGCTTTTAAAATAAAAGTTTTCAGCTCGATTACAAGTGACGGTGGGTGGCTGACGGGTCGATAACATTAGTCTTAGTGGCGAAAAGATATTTTTTGGAACATTATAACCTTTCCTTTCGAGGAAAAATTATCATTCTGGGAAGGGCTTCTGAAACTTGCTTAATAACGGGAAAAGTGTTTCTGACGTGGGGGTGAGAGAAAGGCTTGGAAGCAAAAGAGTTTAATCAAGCGTAATCAATCAACCGTTGGCTGTTTCATTTTTAGCTCACCTGAGGGGTGAAGGTGAAGAATGTCTAGGTATTTTCCTAGCTGTGATGGCGTATTATACCCCGAAAATGTTAGTCCAACTATACTCAAATGAACGTTCCAGAAATCTTACGAGTCACGAACCCTGCCGATCACGGAAACCTCATTTGCACAGCGACCGTGATTGGCTGGACTTCGGTACCCTTGCGTGAGTGGATTCAAAATGATCTTTGCATAGCCGGCCGTTGTGGGAGCTAGTCTTTCGGCAGTCAAAGGCAGCTGATGATTACATGGAAATCACTCGCACTCTATGTGCTCATTTGAAAGACAGCCAAGACCAATCGAGTTTTCCTATTTCCCCGCCAGTGCGCTGCTATCGGCCCAGCACAGTGAACTCCCAGCGTCGTTGACTTGATTCGCAAACCCGCAGTGATGCCAGCCTCATACTCTTCATTTACTTGTCTCTTATTTACTTGTTTCTTATTCTTACTTTTTATTGACACAATTTACTGAATTTTTTGTTTTTGGCTTAGAAAAATTGATTCAAGTAGAGATATTGCCTCTGAATTATCTGGGGCGTTTCCAAAAATTCCATACGCTCTCTTCTAATGTCTTGGTCATGGTGAAGTGAATGAAAGGGACATACACTGAGGCCAAAAGAAAGTAAATACTCAGAAATGAGTAGAAATTGAGAAATGGGTCGTTTACAATTTTTATGGCCGAATCTCATAAAGTTTGTAAAAAAAAAGTTGGTGTGCAACAAGAGAGGGGAGGCCAAAACCAACGTTATAGTAGGAAAACAGAAACTGGAAGAGGTGAAAGAGTTCTTTTACCTGGGAAGCAGATTCTATCAAAAGAAGAATCTACTTACTGCTGGAAATACAAGCTTGGAAGTAAGGAAACAATTCATCTGAACTTACATCGGGAGCATGTTTCTTTACCGCAGTGAGGCATGGACGATGACAGCAGCGGGGAAGAAAATGGTGGAAGAATTCGAAATATGGTGCTATCGAAGAATGATAAAGATAAAATGGATCGACCGAGTGACAAATGAAGAAGTCCTAAGAAGAGTGGGAGAAAAGAGAAGTTGCTGAAAACTATAAAAAGAAGACGGGACAACTTAATCGGTCACATCTTAAGACACGATGGCCTGATGAGGACAATCGTCGAAGGAAAAGTGAACGGGGAGAATGGAAAAGGCAGGCTTTGTATGAGTTACATTGTACAGGTCGTAAAGGACGTGAAAGAGAGGAACTACGTTAATATGAAGAGGTTGGTCGATAGAAGAATCGAGTGGAGGGCTGCGTCAAACCAATCCTAGGATGATGATGATGAAAATTAAAAGATCCCTATTTTTACGTTCTTCGATTCGTCCAGTCGTTCTCGAGTTATGAGCGGTGAAAACAGATGTTTTTAATTTCGGAAAAGTGGGCGTGCAAGGCACTCGTACGTCATCCACTTCGTCCAATCACAACTGAGACTGCGCAGCTCCTTCTCCCAATCACAATGGGGGACACACAGTTGACTCTGCCAATGGAAGTGGTTGTTGGAATCGTTGCGGATTATTTCGAAATGCATCGCATATTCGAAGACATAGTAATTTGAGAATAAACACACTTTTATTCACGACAATATGTAGACGAAAATATTTTGTTTCTCAGTTGTTTTGGATCATTTATAGAATGCGACAGAATCTATGCGAGCCCTTCCCTTCCCTTTCCCTCAAAAAAGTCAAGGACTGGAGGTGGATGACGTAGATATTCGTAACGCAGCTCGTTCGGTGAGCGTCACCTTTTGATTATATTCTAGTTCTTGATTTATGAGTGAATGGCTCTGGCAAGAAGATTACTATTTTTTCTCAAAAATTTATTTTTCCCTTTGGCCTAACGATTTTGTGTACAAAATAGCGATCTCGTTTCCGAGTTAACGCCCCAATTCAAACCGCCCGGGCTGATTAAAATTTTTTTATTTCGAGTATTCGCTCAATTTCATTTTCTCACCTTTTGCTTCATGATTGATTTCTCCACGTACTTTTAAAATCTATGATGATGATTATCTTCGCTCTTGATATCTCTTCAGGCATATAACTTGAAGATCAAATCTAAGTCTGAGGGAATTTTCACATTTACGTAGGCAGCTAGGGTCAGTTGGCTCAAGGGAGTTTCCGAGTTTTGTAGGACACCAGTGCTGCTGACGTCCTAACGAAATATCAACCAATGGGAGGCAACGGGTGTCTGTGTTGATGAATTTATCTACCTATCTAATGATAGTCTACAACAGCATGTTGAAGAAGTCGCTCAACAATTTATCTTGGCCTTGGAGAACACTTTGTGAGTCCATACTTTACATCTACATCCACGCAATACCCTGTTAGCCACCGCGAGGGTGTGTGGCAGGGGGTGAAGATCACCAAACATGCACTACTGACATGGAACTAGGGACATGCTACATAATAGGGTTGCATGCTACATAATAGGGTTGCATGCAGCTATATGGCTAGTATCTACATAGTAATGATGGGGAAATTATCCTAAATATTATACATGTTTGATGCCTGTGAGGTGCTAGTATTTTATAATAATGATGAAATATTTCTAATTTTCCATCAAGAAACGAGACTTTGTTATTTAATAAAGTCTCCAATGTCCATAAATGTTGAGCCCCCAGCCATATTGGATAAGTATTCTATCTAGTACAGTATCTAGATGCTTCGAAATCATTCAGGGATAGGTAAAGTTCTGTTCATCCTTACGGTTGGCCTGGTTGGCGAGGGTAGAGCTCACCAAACACTACACTCTACGCCTTGTGAAATGCATATCAGGGTATTGGAGCTATTTCCTTACCTTGGGCCTCCTTTGGTTTCCTAGAACGATCTGGTATCCAGAAAATAACCCACCTTTGGTTTGGTAGAAATTATCAATGGGTTGCTCCCGGAAATCGAACCCGGCACATCCAGTTATCAGCCGAACCCTCTACACGCTGGACTAACACACCTTTTTAGTCGATGAGCAGTGCCTGTATTTCTACGATTTTAAATAATGTTACCAGCTGCGTTTAATTTTATCAGCCACCATATTCCTATCAAAGGCATCCTAGGGGAGACTTTTTTTGTCAGGTAAGTGGAGTGTAGATCTCTCATTTTCAGAGCCATGCTTTGAATCATGGCACAAGTTATTTTACAGGGATCATGTTATCTAATTCGTTTCTATATGTAGGGTTCATGAAGTGCAATCCGTTGAATTGACAGCTATTGACGATTGACAGCTAACCATCTTGTTAAGATTAATGACACATTAGCTTTCTCTCCACCCTTAATACGTTCCCAAAATAACCTTCAAATTCCACAAAAAAGCCAAGCAACCTTCAACGGCGGATTCTCTATTTAAAACATACAAAAGAGACATAATTCCAGTGTTCATACGCCATAGCTTTTAACTATTAATACTAATACTTCCCTCACCGGTTCACTATTGCAAAATTAAGTAGTTGATTTTAGTTGCTTCGACTGCTTATGTTATATTGCACCATTCGACCAAAGCTCATAATATCATTGTAGCTCTTAGTTGCATGTCAGAAGTGCACGTTTGGTTATCTTCACCCCATGCCACACACCCTCATGTTGGCGCATAGCGTATTACGCGGATGTAGATGAAGCTATTCAATCCTAAGACAAGGACGGAATCGAACCCGCGACCAATGGGTTATCAGTCCTGCGCATTGGTGACCTCGGGGATTGTGTTTGAAACCGTCTGGGTTATCTCGAATAGGTAACCAAGGAATCGCGTGGTATAAACACGAATGGGTCGTGAATTCGGTGTGTTAAAGCCGTTGATTTCAACCTCATTCACTGTTTACACTTGTTTTGTATTCCATCTGGGAGCTCCATAGTCGATTCAGATATGAAAAACTCAAGTGAAAAATAATGATGATATTGTAACAAACGATTCAGACACATTAAGGGCCGGTTTTATAATGTCTGGTTAAACTTCTAGTTAGTTAACGTGGACGTTAAGTTGAGGTGAAGTTTAACCTGAGGATGGGTTTTATAAAGATAAACAGACCTCCGGTTAGTTGACTAGAACCCTAGAGACGGATGTGAGTACTTAAGACAATTCTCATACCGTGAATACGTCATGACTGGCCAAAACAAATGAAAAACGATTTTAAAAAATCGCCGCGACGAAAGCATTTTAAAGTTGTAAACTTGCGACACAAAAATTAATTATCACCAATTCACCGTATTTCTACCACATATATCTCATTAGTCGGTGTCTTTATTTATAATTTCCTTGGAAAATTAGTTTAAATTTCCTCACTGAATGAAAATGGCCAAGAAAGTTCAGACATTATCATTCCCACCCAATTCATTTCCTCTTTGTTCTCGAACTTCTAGCTGTCTTCCTAACAGTGGTAAAAGTATCAGCAAAGAATTGCTAGGAATTACATTAATTTAGAAGATGGAAAAATTGTTTTTCATGTAGAGGGTTTATTTTACAATTTTTGGCTATGGTAAAGGTGTTATTTTCAGTGAAGTAATCAATGGCAAGTGTGAAAGAGCACTATATTACCAATTTCTAATTCATCAGATGTAATATTGCGCTCCAGAATTCTTAGCATCTTAGCCAATGACGCTGACCCAGTAATTTCATCCAGATATCTTACCTTTGCCTGTACAACTGTATCATTACATAAAAACTCTTACCGATTAACAATGGTGCAACGATTTCTGCCAGTTGCCTCCCATGAAAAGCTACATGAATACAGATTCTTTATCATGATTTTAATCTCCTACAAAAACTGACCCTCTGACCAATAGGAATGATTTATTTAAAGAAATGTAGGTATCTGTTCACTCTAGGGAGTTTTAAGAGCCTAATTCTCCATGTACCATGTCAATTTATTGGTTTTGTATGGTCATTGTGTGTGACAATGAATCAAGTAAATAGGAGAATTAGAAAAAGGGGAGTAAAGTATAAAAATCTGTACAGATAATTCCTCATTACAAACAGATTAACTCACAACACAAATAAATTGTTAATAATCAAGGTTTAATTACTATACTCATTCGAGAAAAATTCATCCACATATTAGTATGCCTTATTTAATAATATTTTGATCTTTGACGCATTTGTGGAGGCGATTACAATGGTATAATGAAGCTGATATTGCACATCATTGCAATTGAAACACCATTTACCTTCTAGGTACAAAAAAGTAAATGTTTAAAAATGCATATTGGCAGCTTTCTTGTGTTGTAGGTAATTATTTACCATGAAAGAATTTAAGTTTCTTTTACTAAAGATGACAAAACATGAAATGTAAACATTGTTAGTACCTTTGTGCCATGACGAAGATTATAATCTATATATATATAAGTACTATCTACAAATCATAGTTTGCCGATATGAAAAGAAACACTTAATATTGCACTTTTACCAGGAAAATATTTTTCTAGAAAGTCCTGATTTCCCCCAAAGATTAAGAAATATGAGAGAATGGAATGCATTATGCCACAATAAAAATTTAAGAAATTCAGTTGATACATTTGGTGTCAACTGTCTAATTATAAAGTAAATTGAGGGAATTTTCTGACATAGTAAAATGACGTGATCATTTGTCAGGGTTTCCACGAAATATAGTTAAGATAATATATTATCATTGAAATTTGTCACAAGGAGGTATTCCTTAGCTTCAGTAGTTGGCTGGTATTATGACTTCCAAATATGAAGTGTCTGAGCTATTTATATTACTTTTAAGTTTATTGTTTTCACACAGTTTAGGCATTTCATTTGCAGAAGTTTGCTTATGTGACCAAGTTATAATCACGATAAATAAAAAATGTAAAATATCAGCGCTGACAAACCAAATAGATGATTGCCTCTTAATCAAATTACCTCATTTATGACACATCATGGAAATATTGTGAAGAGCAACACTTATGTTTGACTGGAATAAAATATGGCACTAGACAATAAGTATAATTGATAGGTACCAGCTTGATTGGTGTTAATACACAGTAACATGAATGAAGACTTCAGTGGACTTGACCATCTTGCTTTGACATGACCCGTCCACATTGAAGAAATGCAGCAGATTCAAGCAAAATAGCCTATTCTGTATCTCAACCCTCTCTTTTCATTGACTCCTGAGAGGTGAATCAGACATAATTGGCAATTCTTTAAATCTTAGATAAATTATCTTCTTCTTTAAGGAAACACTTTTAATGAGAATCTCACTTAATTCCTTGCATTGCCTTAAAATGTTCTGATTAAATAGTTGAAAGTTGAACTTGGCAGTAGTGTTTATGCCTAATATATGCTCATTCAATAACTTCTAACTGTAATTTACCTACATACCTTTAATTAAAGGCAGGTAAAGGTTTTTGTTCAAATATGCCTAAAAACATCATCAGGAATTATATTCCATGCCCTACATACATGACACAAGTTTTCTAGTTTACAAGTTTTCTAAATTCCTGACTGCAAAAGAATAGATGTAGTATTCCACTGTATAGTAAATATTCACCATATCAACACAAGGTTGTCTTTGTAAAACACATTAGATCATTCATTAGCCTTAATCATTCATAATCCTTGGAGGAAGAAATGCATCTATTTCTCAAAGAGCTTATTACAGGTTAAAATATGAAAGGTACAGATAATGATCTATCACAAATTTATTCCACATTATATACTCTCCGTCTATGCTTATTCATAGCTAAATAAACTTTTATCAAGGCAATAGAAAAGTATGGTAATAACACTAGAGATAAACTTGAGAAACAAATCCTGGGGGGCTAGCTATAATGCATGAAAAATGTAAACAAAATGTCATGCCATATATACTCATTTTTAATCACAACGAATTTATCAAATTCATAAGTTTCAATACATAATAACTCATTGAAAATACATGTAACTATATAGTGGTATCACTCTGTGATAAAAATTAGTTAAATATTCAAACACACTAAAATTTCACAGCACCTAGAGCAATTGAAACACAGGACTCTACAGAACAACATACGAAATTAACCTCGGCATCTAAAGTAAATGCCATTGCAATCTAAAAAATCATCACATCGGTCCTTGTTATTATTTAGAATCACAAATCGTTGTAATAACCTATATTCTATCTTTTGTGGAAGTGAATATAGTAGTCTTCCAGCATCAAATTCATGAGTTTCAATGCATAACAAATCAATGGAAATACATATAACGATATACTTAGTTGACATACATACTTTCTGGGTTAAAATTTAGGTACTCATTCGAAAACAATAACATTTCACTTCTCCTAGTACAATTGAATCACTGGGTTAAAATAGAACAACATGCAAAACTAACATCTACGTCCGAAGTACCTAAATGTCATTCTAATCCAAATAACGTTCACATAGGTCGTAAACTTGCTATTACTTTACATCACAAAACGTTGTAATTATATTGTATCTCATGTTGAAGTGATTATAGTTATCTAACAGGACTCATTGTAAAGTTTGACACAACATAAACATTAATTAATTGTTCCTAGGTTTAAAAAGTTTTTACGTGCCTTGTTGATGGCGTTATATAAACGCTTATGTATAACTTGAGTAGTAGCACAGGAAAAATGAACGATGCAATTAATTAATACAGTCTTTGTAACGCTAACTATCGCTGATATTTGTATAAACAAAGGAATTCTCAACTAAATACTAACCCACTCACTTCCTTGTGTGGGACGTGTGGGACAAATAATGTTTAGAATAGCACTCATTGCTTGCACGAACTAGTATTCTTCGGCATAAGCGCCCATTTAATCTTCTATACTTCCGTTATCACCTGTATTCCGAATACTTCACTCAAAACTCATTATCTTCCGTTATATTACATCACCTAATACCTGTATACCACAACAGAAAGAAAATCACAACCCAAGAACATCAACACAAGAGCACAAAATGACAAAATGAGGCAGCAGTGGAAGTATCCCAAACGTTTCCTAACTTCACACTTTCAAGGGGTAAATCCCGCTCAACTCCGGACGCCTAGAATATGATCAAACATTTTAACGTAAATTAGAGGGTACATAACGTGAACACTGGATCTTAGCGTAACCACAGTCTATCTTAAATCACCTTGAAAGCTCAGAAACCTGCTGGTTTAAAATCTAATTCCATCGATGGTAATCACCAATAACGTATTTACGTTTTTTTGCTTTTGAAGGACGAAACCTTCCAAAACACTCTGCATCACTCAAAATGACCAAAACTACTTCGAATTAGAATTGCAATGCCGTATTTTTTTAATTCTTCGTCTTCAAAATCTTCATCCGTAGCAAGAGTCCCGTCAGTATCTTCTAGTTAACCCATGGAAATCCGTCGTTAAGATAACTAGCACTTTGACCTCCAGATTAGACTTAACGACCGATTGTAAAACTGAATTTTTTGCTTAAGCGTCGGTTAACTCTAACGTCCAGTTTAACTAGACATTATAAAACCGGCCCTAAATGTTCAATCCATTCGTGTTTGGACCATGTGACACCTTGGTTACCTATTCGAGATAATTTCGACGGTTTCAAACACCCCCCGGGCCTTCATGACATGTTCAAGATAGTTCATTTTTATTGTTTTGTTGCGTATTGTTTACAATGAGGAGGCAACTTTTGTAATTTTCTCACAGAAAGAGAGAATTTTGCAAGTTTCAAATTGTTTACGATGCAAATTGCTTTTATTCTATTCTAGGTTGAATCAAATTTACTGCATCATTTATATAAATGTTGCCACTCATTCTCACTCAATGAGACCTAAACATAAAAACCTCTGGTGACTCCAGCATTGCGTGCCAAACAAATCACAGAGTTACAAAGGAGCTCATAGTAGATATCACTAGATATTGCAAGCAACCTGCAAATTCGCACGAAAATAACTCAATACTAACTTTACGGGACATATTTGATTGCTAATCAATTCAGTATGTACTTATCAACGTACCCGACGCGAAAGGCTTGTTATTCCTGTCCCTGTGAACAAATTAACGTCTCGCGTAATTAATGGTTCGATTCGACTCCACCTTTTCCTGGTTTATGCATGATTTAGATTCTTCAACGCTTGCAATCGATAGCCTGATTCTTTAACCTCTGTTTTGATTTCGATAACTATTAGGTTTCTCTGTCCGAATACTTAATGAAGGGAACTAGGCATTACTGTTAAAATCTTTCAGAAATTGGCAGACACATTTTCTTACGGCCGTGGGAACTAGGATTTGGATTTCAGAGCTGTCATCGGGGTTGCTTGGTGATGGTTCCACCAAAGTTCACTTGGTTTGTCTTGTGTGCGTTGCATTTTTCTGTTGCTTTTTGATAGGAAACAAGGCACCGTCGAAATTCGAAGCTCCCACTTCCATACTTCCGTTTTGACTCACTAGGTCAAAATGTTTTATGCGCGCATCTGCCGCCCACTACCTCAGGATTGATTAAATGGTTCGTGCCGGCATTTCCCTCGCGCTGCGTTTGTTTCATTGCGGCACTTGAAGGGAGCCCGGAATTTACCGATGGCGCCAATCGCCGTGGCGGTCTCTGAGGGAGATATGGGCGGAGGAATGAGGCGATGTTGCAGCGTCTCGTCATCTTATCTCCGAGAGTGTTTAACACCCTCCGGGCAAACAGTGAAACGTGATAGCAACCGAAGTGTGACCGCATTTCCCTCTCTCCCGTCCTCGAAGAACCGTTGCTTCCGCAGTGGTGGCTTATGGTGCTTCCTGGCGACCGTTTGGAGCCCCGAGGCGCGAGATATCCTCACCCTCCACCACCCCCCACAAGAGAATGGGTGTGCGCTCCAATGGAAGCGGCGAGTTACATTAGCGGTGGAGCGTCCTCCTTCGCAGCGACTTGAATGACAGGGAGGAATACAAGAACGCGCATAGGATTCGGTTCAGAAGCGCTCGAAATGCGTGACGATTGCCTCTAATCTCGGCTTAGTTAATGAATTTATACAATCCTCCATGTCTCAATTACTCAACCCAGAAATAGGAGGGATAATTTTGCCTGTTCTATCCCTTATAGACGTATTACCTTTCCGATACCGGTAACTTTTTTCGAATTTAGCTCGCAAAGAAGCAAGATATTCATTTCACAGAGAAAAAATCATTCGCCTTGACCGGGACTCGAAACCGGACCCCCTGGTTTCCGGCCAGGTGCTCTAGCAGTTGAGCTACCAAGACGTCCTCTTTCTCTGTGGAAATTCTAGAGGCTTTAAAGGAACGAGATGTTACCGAACTGCTGGATGTATTATGTCACTAAGTAGCCCAAGTCGTGCGCATGGCGTGGGTCCGGGTTCGAGTCCGGGTCAAGGAGAATGATTTTTTTCTCTGTGGAATATCTTGATATTTTGCAATTAAGCGGGTAACTCCGCTAAAGTTTTCGCGACTAGCTCGCGAGTTTTCCGTTTGCAAAGAAAAGACAATCCTTTCCCATAAAAAGAGACATTTGATCACGATGTTGATGGGACAATGATTGCGTCAATGATGCAAAGCTGTGAATTCCAGCCGGACAATTGCTTAATCATTAATGATAATCCCAACTGGCCTCTTCCTCATGTCGGACCACGCTCATGGGAGGCACCTTATCTCAGCTACATACAGTGCTATAATCAGAAGCATTTGCCTGCGAATAATAATTTTGATAGAACTATTGGGTGTATGTATAGGTACCCTGCATGACTCTACCACGTTTGGCGCCACAAGGATATTTTTGAAAACAAGCCTGTCTTATAAATATCTCAATAATATTCATGTTAACGCTACTTAGAAAATAACAATATATAGATCATTGGAATTATTTAGTTAAATGCAAGTTTAACCTTGCACTCATTTTATGTGTTGTATGCACGGCGGTTATACATGCGCGATTTTGTACTATTTTAAATGTATATGCACATGATTCAATCCAACTATGCAGTCAATAAAGGTTTTGCTGGTCATATTACGTCACTAAGCAGCCGAAGTAGTGCGCATGGCATGGGTCCGGGTTCGAGTCCCGGTCAAGGAAATTGATTTTTCCTTTTTTTTCTCTGATTTTTTTTATTTTTTATTTTTATGAATTTTCTTTGCTGGAAAATTAAATTTACTAGGCTTCATTCAACCCTTTATACATATGTTGGTTACTTAAAATAACCATATCAACAAATACTTCGTAAAACGCTTTTTATTCTCCTTGAAATTTGTAGAGGGAATGAGAAATAGGTGCAGGTGCCAAATGGTCTCCGCTTTTGAAGCAATTATTATAAATAATTTACTAAGTTACCATTATTTACAATCATCATCTAGGGTCAGCAATCCTAGGATTGGTTTGACGCAGCCCTCCACTCGATTCTTCTATCGGCCAACCTCTTCATACCAACTTAGTTCCTCTCTTTCACGTCCTTTACGACCTGCTCCACGTAACTCATACGAGGCCTGCCTCTTCCATTTTTCCCGTTCACTTTTCCCTCGTCGATTGTCTTCATTATTATTTACAAATAAAATGTAATTTATTAAATAATTCACACTTATTAAAAGTAATGGACTAAGTTACCATTATTTTCCGAAAAAAATTATTTAATGTGATAGTAATATGGGTTAATTACAGTAAATTGGATGCATAGTGGGAGAAACATTTGTTTGCATCTGTAGAGGAAGCGTTGCTCATAGGTTGAAGCGGAACTGTGCCTTGTCCCCATCCCTATACTGATATACTGATTTCCTCCTCAGTTGCCTCAATCGTAAATATTATTATCTCGAACGGCACGATTAAAAAAAATTATTTTAAGTCTGCACGCTACGTTTCACATTATTATGTAACCCTCTATAGTATGATGGTTTTCATTCCTAACTTCCTTAGAAGAGCACTGGACTTTAAATTTCTGGAGGAGATAGTCTGTACTTTAAACTGTAACATGAAAGTGAAACTCTTTGAAGAATTTGAACGCAGTGCAAAATTTATGCTACTGCATTTTTACGAACTTATCTGTTATTCCGTGCACTTTATGAAACTCGGAGCGTCCTCAAGATTGTTTTCATTTACATCTACGATTTTAAATATCGGAGGACTGGATCTGTCGTCGCTTCGTGACACGGTGGTCAGCGTATGATAATACTGATTCAATAAGAGAGGTACTCTGATGGGTTTAGCAGTGTGCCCAAATTGTTGGAAGAACTAGGCGAAAAATTACTATCAAGTCGTAGTGTGGAGAATCATGGCAAAATCTTTTGCACAAGAATTTAAATGGGATTTTTTATCTCTCAACAGTAAAATTATATCAAAAAGCGAACATCTACATCTACATCTACACGATACCCTGCAAGACACCGCGAGGGTGTGTGGCAGGGGGTGAAGATCACCAAGCATGCACTATTGACATGCAAAAAAGCAACTATAGCGTCTCATGCAACTAGATTGTTAGTATCTATAGTATTTAAGGGATTAATACATGCATCATGCACTACAGATTACTGTAAAATATTTCCCCTATCTATCCCTTTGCTATGCTGCCTATTCTGTTCTCTTATAGTACGGGAGAAAAATGCCATTTTGAATCTGTCAGTACGCAATCTATCTCTCTAATCTTATTTGTCAGGTCGAATCTAGCATAATACGCTGGTGTTTTTAATATGTGCCTTATATCTTAAGAAGAGTGGGAGAAAAGAGATGTATACTGAAAACATTAAAAAGAAGAAGGGACCATCTAATTCGCCATATCTTAAGACACGATGGCCTGATGAAGACAATTATCAGATGAAAAGTGAATGAGAAGAACAGCAAAGGGAGACATTGTATGAGATATATGGAACAGGTCATGAAGGATATGAAAGAGTTACCTCAATATGAAGAGGTTGGCTGATCGAATAATTGAGTGGAGGGCTGCTTCAAACCAATCCTAGGAGTGTTGACCGATGATGATGATTCAACATCTCATGCTTCACATGTTCAAAGATGGCCCACATTTCGAAAAAGACAAGGTCTAAGAAATATCGCCTAAGCTCTGATTCATATATTTCATTTCATGGGAACTATGGTTTATTTCATCTGGAAGCAGTGACATAACATTTTCAGACAAATTGATGAGCACAAGTCACAACAATTGGATGAGATATTGATCCTAAGTCAACACATCTACATCTACACGATACCCTGCAAGCCACCGCGAGGGTGTGTGGCAGGGGGTGAAGATCACCAAGCATGCACTATTGACATGCAAAAAAGCAACTATAGCGTCTCATGCAACTAGATTGTTAGTATCTATAGTATTTACTACAGATTACTGTAAAATATTTCCCCTATCTATCCCTTTGCTATGCTGCCTATTCTGTTCTCTTATAGTACGGGAGAAAAATGCCATTTTGAATCTATCAGTACGCAATCTATCTCTCTAATCTTATTTGTCAGGTCGAATCTAGCATAATACGCTGGTTTTTTTAATATGTGCCTTATATCTTCAGTGAAGCTATCTGATTGACATTTCTGTAATAGATTTAATATGTACCTGCGCTCTGATAATGATTCCCACCATAATTCTTGTATTAATTCTAAAACACGACTCAGCCTATCGCAACAACTTTTAACGAACCAAGCTGCTCTACGCTGCACATCTGATAAAATCCAGAAGAAATGCAGGAGATGTTAATATATTTCAAACACCATCTGCAATTATAGCAACTTCGAATTGACTCAAAAGTTATTTTCACTCCTTTATACCTACCTTCATTCTCTTTGCTTCTTTTTGATACTTCTGAACATCAGTAAATCAGGCATCCTAAGTTTACTTGTCTGGATTTTTAGATTCAGTTGGTACAGATTGCTGATAATGATCCATAAAAAGTAAACATATCCCAAATGATGATTGTTATCTTCCCCGCGCGAAGCTGCCGTCTTCAGTGTCGATAGCCGGTAAGTTAACAAATGTAAAATAATAGGGATATATGGTAAGGATGTGAGGTTCAAAATGTCATTTTTATCTTCACTCACTATGGGATCCGTAAATAATTCCTGGTTTCCCATGTTACAAACCTATCCGATCTTCACTGTACACCATCGAATTCTGGGATCACTCCTCCTCATCGCGGTTCCTACATTCATGTAGCATTTTACATCCCCTAAGGCCGCTAGCGCTACTGCGCCCCGAGCAGGGGGTGGGTGGGTGGGTGGGTGAAGAGTGGTATGTTGGGAACGCCTCGCGCGGATGTGGCGCCCAAGATGTTCCAGAAAGACCTCAAGGTGACTGGGATCACGGGAGCGGTGTTACCTGACGAACCTTTGGCGAGAGGCTGCGAGCGAAAGGGGTTTGTTTTTTGAAGGGTGCAAGGGGCGGAGGATGCCTCCCGGGCGGCGTCAGGGGTGTGGAATTTGGCGAGGTGGAGAGAGCGTGGGAGGAACGGGGGGGGGAGGTCGATGAACCTCTGCCGGCGCAGCATCCAGCGGGAGTGCCTTGAGGTAAACCGGAGGCTAAAGTGGTGTGCGGGCAATGTCGTCTTGCAGGTGGTGCATCCACATCAAATAGCATCTGCGTCTTTCTAAAAGAGTACTGGGCCAATGTGACGATCATGTGCGAGAAATGAACTACTTTTCCCTTATTTATTTATTTAACATGAAATCCAAAACAGCCAACGAGACATTTACATTGGATTTTTTTAACAAATGATAAATAGCACAATTATAAGACATAGGACAAAAAAATAAATAAAACAAGAAGAATCAAATTAGGAAGGAATTCTCTTGATAGCGGTTGTGAATGATGAAATGGATGATGTTATGTCAATGGAAGGGATATTGAGGGAGTTGTAGGTAAGAGGCAGCCGGTAGGTTAGGGATCTCTGGGTCACAGATAAACGGTGGTGAGGTAGATGAAATAGAGACGAATTTCGGGTTGTACGTGAAGGGACACGGAGAGAGAACATTGGGAGAAGGTCATTAGACCTGAAACGGCCATTCATGATTCCGTGGAAAAACCTGAGGTCACTAAGTGTGCGCCGACGTTGCAAAGGAACAATATCAAGGTCCGAGAGCAACCTATTAATCCTCATTTGAAATACGTTGCCAGTATATGGGATCTGTTCTTTATAGAACCGAGACGACAATTTTCGTGGACTGTATATTCAATAAGTTAAGTCCTTCGGCAACGAATCACTGCACTATTCAAAGGGAGCCCCACCGAGAATCGTAATCATCAATCACCTCATCTGCCCCTAGCATCGTGAGGTCGTCGGCTCCCTCCGTTGCGGTTCCCGTGGCGGTTTCAAGACCACTGCTCTCAGCGATCCAACAATCACACTAGTGCTACACACACACGCAACAAAAAGCCAAGCGCAAAAACTAGTGCGCAAAGAAAACAGACACTCTCAACCGAGAAATCGGTGAGCGATGATTCACCACTGGGGAGCTCCACTGCTACCGCGCGCAAATCAAACAAATGGCGCGAACAGGATCCTTACAAAATAGGCCTGAGTAATGAACTGAACGAGTGCATCGAGGATCGGCGATATTTGTAAAGGGACGGTATGATAACTATAGTAGCTAAACCAGCATATTAGATGCACAAAAATGAAGAATCATTGTCAGACCGTAGGTTGTTATATAGACTTACTATGGTAGACTGGACCGCAATCACAAAAGTAGAGAAATCGATTGCCGAACTGACAGATTCAAAATGTTCTTCTTTCCTCCGAAAATTAGGGTTATTAATGGTTAATGCTTCCAATAGTGTAAATGCAAGTGCATCAATGTGTGCAATCAATACTCATATTTTTATAGCTTATATTTACCACGATAAAAGATAGATTTCATTCGCATTTTAAATCGTTATGTGTGACGTACGCTTCCAGGGATTCGTGCACAGTTATTTCGTGATAGAGAACTATATTCTGTGTAAGGCCAGTGCGGGGTGTGACAGTTGCCCTCATCCCTCGAGTTCCTTGTGAGAATTAAATCCATGAAAGCTGACACTCGGTAAATTTGGCGTCTATACTTTTTATCTAAGACTTTGTGTCACCTAATGAGCCACTACAAGGGCCTAAGGCAGGGGGCGTATTGTGCATAATCATGAAAAAGACGAAAAAAACATTTATTAATATTGGAAAAGAGGAAAGGAAGATTTAATTTAATACAAATTGCCAATATCCGTTAGTGTCACGGTTCTGAATGACGCATTAAAAATTTAAAAAATATGGAATATTCTCTTCGACGGTATATCTGCCAAATTTTGTTGCTGTTTGGCGATCTGTGGAGGAAGTGAACAAGGGCAGACAAATACTCCTCCTCGTTGATCTTGTAGTTGCAGTTATTTGGGGGTGGAAATCTATAATAATATGCAGGAGTCATTAATTTGCATATCGGACCTATTCATTGAACCTATCCCTTCTAAGTTTCCGTTGGAGGTGCAGTTGCTTCTTTAAGTTACAGCAGTGAAGATTTCCTGGTGGCTAGCCGTCTGACATCTGCTGGCCCTTCGTTCATTGCAAGAAGACACTATTTCGGAGGCATATGTAGCTGCGCGGAAGGTACCGCGCTTCCGCCCCCACCTCCCTTCGCATTGGATTGTGGGATGCCTGTTGTTTCGCTAGCTCCATGTTGCTCGCTCGCGAGAGAGAAAGTTTTATGGCCTCGTGAACACCAGCGCGTACATTTTCCGTGACGCACCCTTCCTAGCACGTTATTCACTGGGTTAACCACCGAGGCCTTCCCGTGGGAATAGCATCGCCCAGGCGGTCACCCCGGGAAGAGAAACGCATCCCATCGGCGAGATTATGGCGAGAATCCCGGCCCTTCCATAACTTCCGGCGCTTTCGGCGATCCGGGGCTCCCGTTTCCAATGCCATTCTTCTCTCCCGTTCTTCTTTTTCTTTCAATGCTACGTATTGGTTACCTGGTGCGTGCTCGGTTGTCAGCCTGACATTTTTGTTTGTTAAAGTCACCCGCGTGTGTATTAAAAAGAAACTCTTTCGTGCGGACAATTACCCGTAACACACCGCGCGTGAATCAAGGAAGAAGATAATCATTCAAAAATATTTAAGTGAAGTATGGAGCAGGGTGAAATTACATTCTCTTTTTTGCTTCCAAGGTGACTGTTTCCCCCTTACCTCACTAGTGTCAGTCACTTTCTCAGTAATTTACACTATAGGTGTTGATTTTCTCTTCAGCAACGTATCTTATAATGCCATAAATTGGTGAAATATGTCGTACTTAATAATAAAATATCAGTGAAGAATTACGATTGTTTATTTTAAACATAAAATTTCTCAGGATGTTGCAAGTAATGCATATTAATTTTTTTTGCGGAATCGTTTTGATAAATAGGTGGAGAAATATTTTATGAGTATTGTGATAATTTGTGAATGTTTAAAACCGTACTGATGTGTTATCATGTATATTTCTGTAGCTGTCAATTATGCTGTGCATGGTAAGATGCTCCAAAGTTGTTTAATTCGTTAGGAAATGCTTATCAGGAGGTAGTGGCCCTGAAAATGAGACAAATATTTGGGGATGGCAAGAAAGAGATGGATTTTTTGTGTTCCCATAAAAAGGCTTTTAGTCACCGTCTCGTAGGTAAATAAATTTTTATACCATACACGGGGTAGCTTCCACCGTTGAGAGAGACAATTTATCAAAATAATCTTACCCAAGTTGGCTACAACATGACTTCTGGAAATTCTAGTGAGCTATGTACACAAGGTTTCTGATCTGCCGTACAGTCCGCGTATTACGTTTCTCGTTTTCCAGACTTATGCTGTGCCCTATATCGCACTTCGTGGAAAATCTTCTGCCATTTTCATTTCGCCACTCCTGCTGTCTGTTTCATTTGCCTGTTGCAGGTTTTTCTTTATAGTATGACCGCACAAAACAGATTATTTGTATTATGGTTGCGATAAAAGTTTGATTTTGTTGTGATTCGTGATCGCTCTTCCAAAATATTTTAAACATGACCAATGCGTGAAGGTGGGAGATTACCGTGTTTTGATTTATGACAGCTATCAGTTGAAAATTACGCCATTTTTAAGGCATATAAATTCCTTTTCCAACGATGATTTATACGAAAGTTACTCTGTGTTACTGAGGAACGCGTCAAAATCCAGTTGTGTACTATTTTGACTACCATAGTTTAGTTGTGGGAGTATCAGCAGGTTCATTCAGTTGCTTTATTTTCTTGCATCCAGTAATGAGCGAACAGCAGGAATTGCATCGTTGACGAGTGCACAGTAATATGGCTGTTGACTACTCCATCAATTGAGCAGTAATGGGGCCAACGGTACATTGGATGGTTTATGGATAAGGGAAAGAGATTAGGGAAATGTACTGCTCAGGGGTAATCAGGAAAATGAAAATTAGGAACTGTTGCGATATGGAACAAACTTCTTGAAGAAGGCAGTCAATTAGAATTCGTCATGTTATAGGCTTGTTTTGTATATTTGCTTGGAAGTGTACTTTTACAAAGCCTTAAAGTGATTGTTTTAGACATTTCCTCCCGTTTTTTGCTTAACTACAAATAATATTGTACTTGTAGTTACGCGAGTACCATAGTACTATTTGTAGCTATGTGCACGGCAGAAAATTTTTTCTTTAGAGATGATTTGTTCAGCGTCTCTCCCGTTTGATGGCAATTTGAAAATCTAAAGTATTTTTTGTAAATCAGTGGCGTTCGAGAGGCGAATTACCATACATTTCTTTGTAAAAGCTGTAATTTGCCCTAAAAATAGGTTTGTGCACTTAACGATGCATACCTTGGTGTGGTGTCACCCCTTGCCGCGCATGCGTGTTTATGACTTGCGTGGAAATAAATGGAGGTGACATCTACAAGAAACAAAGGGCAGTTTTTACTTGGACGAAGACCTTCAACACCACGGAGTATGAATTAAACAGAAAACAACTTGAGCCTTGGTGAAAATTTTTTCTTTCCGTAATGGGGTCGTTTACCATATTTTTTTTATTGCCGAATATGATAGAGTTTGTAAAATAAAAAGACCCTTATTTTTCCGTTTTTTGATCCGTCGATAATTTCTCGAGTTATAGGCGTCAAAAAACTAATGTTTTTAACCCTTTCGGAAAAGTGTGTGTGGTGCAACCTCTGACGTGTAGCGACTTCGTCCAATCACAACTGAGCCCACGAAGCTACTTCGACTTATCGCAATGGGGGGGACACAGCTGACTCTGCCAATCGGAGCAGTTACGACAGCATCTGTGCGAGCAGACCTTCCGAGAACCCCCCTCCACTCCCGTCCCTTCCCCTTAAAGCAATCAATCAAGGACGGGAGGAAAATGACGTCAATGTTATCAAAGCAGCTTTTTCGGTGGGCGTCACCTTTTGCTTATTTTAATTTTTGATTTATTAATGAATGGTTGTGGTTAGAAGATTAATTTTTTCACTTAAATTCTTTTTTAGTTTCCATCTAACAATTTCGTATACAAAATTGCGATTTCGGTTCCGAGTAAACTCCCTTATTGTGAACCTAGAAGTGTGGAGACGGCGTTGACTTCAGATTGCTCCTTTCCATCGCGGATAACGATTGAAACTTGTGTAGGAAAGGAGAAATGGATGGGTATGGCAAAAGTACAAAAGTACAAAATGACTTAATCTCTAATTAAACAACAAACTAGAACCGAGCCATCACAATGCCTAAGACTACATGTGACTTCGCAACTGAAACTGAGAAGGAGGAGATGGATCCGCGACAATTGGGAAGCTTACAGACAGAGTGGACGTTCTCTCTTTAGACAGCCAATAGAACAGGGTAACAGAGAAAAATGCAGGTGAACCACACAAGAGCATTAAAGAAAACGATGAGAATTTTGAATGGGGAGAGGGAGGAAAGTATACGGAAAAGAGGGAAAATTGAAGGGTAACTCGGTCGGAGCCCATGATCACCTACGAGTAAAAAAAACTCTGTGAATAAATTCCACTATGAATAAGTCGTAATGTCTAGAATATCAATGTACATAGCAATCGTCGTCGAAAAAGATAGGCATCATTGGGTGATCACTGAATTGTTAATAATTCATATGTGGATTTCGTGGACAAAACTCTAAAATAAGGCTGAGAAATATTTTTATTGATTAATTCATGCAAACGAATGATCAAGAGTGCTCAATATGTGAACCCTGACTTCCGATAATTTCAATAGTACGTGTAAACCTCCTGGAAATTCATCACAAGATTGTGTGAGTTCATGAATGGAGGATCATCTCTCGAGTGAATTGAGGCGTAGAAAACGGAATTGCCCTGGTGATAATATTCACTCATGTTCTTCATTCACTTGTATGCTAACTCTACCCACATAATCATGATAACAAATCCTGTAATAATCAACAAATTTTTTCAATATTTTCTTAATCAATTCAATATCATCCAATACTCGTCCATAAATTCAGTCTGTGAAATTATCACGAAATAATAAAAATAGATTGTATCCCCAAATTGAGGTTGGAATAGCCAGTAAAGGTTGATTGTGTTTCGAGGGACGTGATAAATGGGAGTGGAAGAGAGAACGCCGTGCCATCAGGGAGTGGGGAGGAAGAGAACAAGTTGTTTGGATGGAATCATGAGAGGAAGGATGTGTTCGAAGCTTCATTCATCGCGGTAATATCACATTAAAATAGGTGAACAAGGTGCATCGGAATGTTTAGAAGCGTATAAAACGGTATTCGATGTTATTTTGTGAAGCGTTTTACATATTGGAATAGAGAGATTAATAATGTGATAAGCGTTCCCTGTAAATTTAACTTCAACGTCCTAGTTCTCAGCACTGAGTGCCATTATGACATGTTTGTGGTGACATTCTCAAAGTGTTACATTGGGACTCAGGGCAGGAACTAAGGTGGATCAAGATGAAATAGCTATGAAGTTCACTTAGGATAAGTTACTATTTTATAAGCATGGATCCTTAGATTTCTTTCATGGCCTACTCAAGCCGGTAAAGCACTAGTAATAATAGCAATCATCTGCAAAGCCACGAAAGCTATTATTTGGCGTTTTAAGGTGGCTGGTTCGGTAATCGTGAGTCGTTGAGAACTAGTGCTCATATAATATCAATGGCACTAAAAAATTGCTTGGAGATGATTAAATTACACGACATTTTAACCAGATGCCTCAAATTCTCAAGTCATATTGAAACATTGCCCTTTTCAATTTAAATATTGACATGAAACATAACATAAAACGACTTGATTCGGTTTCTCGCAGACTGAACGTTGTCACTCTGTGCATATCCTTTGACCTTGGAGATGTTGGTTTTAATGTATGGATTGAAAAAGTATGTAATTTTGTGATATGGGTATTCGCATACTTTGTAGTGACGAAATAATTGTGATTAAACGCTTAAACATCTATAATATTTGTTTAAACCATTTATTTAATCTCTCTTTTTTTACTCGGCAACAACGCACATTCTGAAATTCGGCACTGCTGTTGTGTAGGCAATTGTTTCTGTGTTTCAGCGGTCGTAACGGGAGGTGTCGCATTTGTCCATTCTCAAGAACTCTGTCAAGGGGACTACATTGTAATATTGTTGGACTTTGTGGTGTGATTTGTTGTGGTTTCTCGCGCGTTCGCTTTCCCTCGTCTTATTCCATGTTGCCAAATGCACCTCAAACTTCGCGCGTGACATTTGAACATTTAAGGAATATTTTATTTCTTTCGTATATACGGAGGAAATAAGTCGATAACACTGGTTGATTTTCTCAGAATAAAAATTGTTGGCTAATATCCACATTTCAGTTTTTGGTGAAAATCTGTATGGTAGAAACGTAAATAATACATAATTGACCCTTACGAAGCGGGGTGCGCCATAAGGCCCCATGTTAAAAAAACCTTAAATATCTCAAAAACTACACTGAAAACCCCAATATATTTTCCCGTAGAATTTTAGAGCATAATTAAAGGAACAAATATTGCAATTAGAAGAAAATCTATACCCTGTAAATTTCGACCCAGCCACCTAAAGTCATCTGACTGATGTCCCGGTGGGTGAGTGTCCAAGTGCCCACCACTGGAGGGAAGGTGGCGTTGGTTCTCGGCGGTGGGTGTGCGGTGCGCTTGGCGCGTGACGCTCGGGGAGGGAAAAGGCACGACACGCCTCAGGGAGCGGAAAGGGAGGTCGCCTTCCTCCCCCACCCGCCCCCCCTCTCTCGTTTGTCCCGCGTATCATGTGTCCACCTCTTCAATCATCTCACCGTCGCTGGCGGGGGGTGATTTAACACACCTCCCCCGCGTCTCAACCCCTTCCCTTCGCCCACACCCCCTCCCATCCCCCCGCCAATCGTCACGCTCCAAAGGGGATGCCGGCGTGGGACTCTGGCAAACGGGTTTCCGTCCCCACCCGCGTCTCTGCCGCCCCTGACCGCACCCCGGCGCAGGGCCACCGCAGGTGTGACATGTGGCACCCAGTCCACGACGACGTAGCCGAAACAGTGTTATAAATCGACGATTGGATTCCCGAGTTTAAAAATATCACTGCAGTCTTTGCGTAGCTCCCGAGATTCTTACGAAATTCATAAATAAAATTACATTTTTATAAAACAATTGCACATTTAATCGTTGATGGGTCGATGAAATCGTGATGCCGATGCTCTTGGATTAAACGAGGGATTAAAATTGTCTCCAAACTGATAAGAGATTCAACACGAAAATACTAAATGTTTAATGTTTAATAAACGTTTACTCGGACCCTTAAATCGCTATTTTGTACACGAAATTGTTAGATGGAAACGAAAAATGAATTTTAGTGAAAAAATTAACATGCTGACCAGAGCCATTCACTCAAAAATCAAAAATTAAAATAAGAAGAAGGTGACGCCCACCGAACGCGTAGCGTTAAGGATTACTACGTCATACAACTCCCGCCCTAGACTTTTGAGGAAGAATGGGAAGAGAGCGGAGATGGAGAGGGGAGGTCTGCCTGACGAGATCCTGTTGCATTCACTTTCATTGGCGGAGTCAGCTGTGTGTCCCCCATTGTGATAACATGAAGGGGCTTCGCGATCTCAGTTGTGATTGGGCGAAGTGGATGACGTGCAAGTCCTTCGTACGCCCACTTTTCGGAAAGGATAAAAAAACATCAGTTTTTCGCCGTTTATAACTCGAGAACTAATTGACGGATCGAAGAACGGAAAAATACAAGGTCTTTTTATTTTCCAATTGCTCTCAGATATGCAGCAAAAAATATGGCAAACGACTCCCTTTATAACGGGACTTCTATTTATCCTAACCCTCTCAGTAAACTGTTTTCGTGGTCGCCTCTTTTTTCACGTTAACTCCGAGCTTACACAAGTTTTGATTCGATATCTGGATTATTATTGTTTTCCGCTGGAGATCCTTTAACGTATGTTAAGAAAAGCGTGGAATTGCAATCTTTTTTCACCTACTAATATTTGTGGTCACGTTCTATTCATGTCGGATTGCTGCAGTGAGACTAATCATCTATCAAGACATCTTCTAACGCATATCTTTCTGAACAGTTTTAAGAAGCTGACTGCATTCAGACTCTTTTCACATCATTTTCGGATGCTCGATGGTGTCTCGTTCTTTTTGCAGCTTCAGTAGATCTTCTAAACATGCTTTTCCCTATATCATCGCAAAACTGAAGAAGTAGCAATACAGACATTTTACTCGTAGAAATCGTACTTATTGCACATACATTTAATGATGATGAACAATGCAAGGCACTGGTACTACGATACTAATTCTTATCGCATAACTGAGGTGAAGTAACTACACATAATATTATGAATAATTTTCGAAAATTTCCCATCCTTACTGAGCAAGTGCCGAAGATGAAAGGTTTAGAATGAGCGTGTAGTATTATGAAATATACAATCCTAAAAACGTACGTCTTAAGAATTATCTATCCTACTAAATTTAAATGTCAAGGATTATTAATAAAAGAAGCCGATGTGAAGCTATTTACAGTTTTGCAGTTACTTACTTACTTTTATTTGCAGTGAATATATCTTAAGTTTTAATAAAAAATTGTACGATTGATGTAATATTATGCTTTCACATTGTTTGAAGTTACTGGATGCAATAGAATTTGTGTATTTATTGCCTTCTTGGTAGAAACGATCGGATAAGAACAATAAATCCAATATATTTCGAAGCAAATAAGATATTTTATAATATTTATGCGTGGTTCAAGTCCATTACTTTAGTTTAAAAACTGGTTTATTTTTGACTTTGCGTTTGAGGTTGATAATAATTTTGTAGGGATATAGTTGTTAACGGGAATTTTCCTTTGGTTGAAGCCATAGAAAATCTCGGATTAAAAAAAAAGTTGTTTTAAACTTACCGTTCTCAAAAAGTTATAAACCTGTCGCTCGGTTTTTGGTATAGGTTTGTAAAGTTATATTGAGATCGGCATTTTAGATTCAGAGCTTTTTGCGTACAAACGTAGACCCCCTAGCCATTTATTAGTATAGATTTTCATTCTTTTGATAAATTTGTACTATGTGTGTAATTAATTATTTTTGCGCGTTTTATCGTCTGTTTTATGATTTCCTCTTTGGAGGTGGGGATGCATGTTGTTCTTTTGAAGACTTCGTCCATATATTATTGCATTTCTTTCTGAAAGCTTCCTTCCAAAGTTGAGCAATAACAAAATTGTGGTAGAGTAAATGATTCACTTTATTTGATCTCGAAAGCTTTAAATAGTAAACTATACGAATGCCATGGCGGGTGGATTTTCGGTCTTCTTTTCCTGTTGCTGTCCACCAGCCGAAATAATAAGCTTCAGACGTTCCTTAAATTTTCCCCAAGGCGCTTCTGAGATCTCGCGCGCGGCCTTTGCGGCCTCTAAGGGCGAAGAATTACGACGAAAGAAAGAGACACGACGAGCAGCGGAGGACTTATTCATTGGAATAACATAGTCGTAAATAATGTTACAACCGTTCGCCCTTTCAGATCGTCCTGTCGACTCCCCACAATGCGGCCGCCCCCCTTAAGGGCCGGGTATCCTTAAAAAGAGGAAAGCTCACCCCTCTCGCTGGGGGACCCAATTTTACCGTGCATTCATTCTCCTGGTCCACGTCGAAGGGTCTCGCGTCTTTGGGTGATGCGAGACCGGAATTCGTGCCAGAAGATGGCCACAAAATGGAATGCCAGGGCAGTAATTTCGACATTGAAAAAAACAATTATTGGAATGTATGATATCGAAAATATTTTTTGAACTATCTTACGAGCTTTTCTAGTTATTGCTCAAGGAGCGAGGGAAGAATTCAAAAATTCTCGATGAAGTGCCACGAAAACTGGAGAATGCAGCAGACATAAAAGAAATTGTGGGAGATGACGGACAGATTTTTTCACATTTGGGCAATCAGGCTTTAGAAGATCCTATTTGCCGTGAAAATATGTTTCGGTGCATATTGCTAAATTATATACGGGTAAGTTGAGTTTTGTAAATAAAAAGATTTAACGAGGGAACTTCAAAAAAATTCTATTACTTTAGGGACTAACTGCGGAATTCACTTATAGAAATATAAAAAAGGAAGTACTACCCCATAATACTCCTCACTTCAATTTAGGACATGTATTGGTTTCACTACGTTTAAATGACATTTTCGTTTTCAGTCTAGCTGAAATAGGTAGTCTACTAGTCTGTGCTCAAATTTGTATATAAAAGTGTGGAACGCTACAATGTAGGCCTTTTATCGTTTTTAGTTAAGACCACCGTGTTGGCATTTAGGAAACGTATATTCTAAAATTTATGTAAATTGAGATAGAGGATTTTTCAGTAAAAATCCATCGGAATGAGCTTAGAAAACTTTGAGACTACGTAATACCCTTGAGTCTATGCGGTGATATTGCATCACGTAAGGTACTTATGGCTTCAGAAGAAGGCATGAAACCCATTATTTCCTTCGTCTTTTCACTGACGTACCCACCAGGATTTTAATACTTCGGATTGATATGGTGGACGGTATAGCTTGTTTTCCATACCTAGGATGCATATATAATAGTCCAGCATGGACTCCTAATTGTATCACCTAGCGCGGTTCTAGTCCTAAGGTTATGAGAGCTATTTTTTTGTAAAATAAATGCATATTGCTAGAATACATAAATTTTGCATTTCAAACGAAAAAACGCGAAGAAATACCCTGAGATGATAGATCACGCACAGCATGTGACCATTAACGGTAATATGCGAAAGATGTGCAGTCACCGATACAAGACCGTGATGTTGACGTATGCTACGAGAATATGAGGGGTCATACTTAAAGATATATAGTTCTTAAGAATACCAACGTTATGGGGAATTCCAGCATAGTTATCTAGCAACTCACAAACTCCATAATTTTCTCACGCTTCAAGTGCATATCGGGATACGTCGGCGAATAAACATACATAGGTACGCACCATTGAAAGAATTACCGTAGCTCCCTCGATTTTGGGAATTGAAAATTTTGTTTCATCATGGAAGAGTACTTGGGGGGAGTAGGTCTTGGGTTTCTCCGTGCTGCGTTTCTCAATATCCTTGGGTTTCACGGACGGAATGTCTAGCGGTCACCAATTCCGTGTTCTTCTCGATCGGAAGAAGGGAGGAAGACATTGGGCGACGTATTAAAATGAGCGACTCCTCCAGAAATGAGCCGGCCTCGACGGGATGTGGGAAGGACCGCAAGACACGGTGCGGTCTGTCCCTCTTCCTACAGGTGAGAGAAACCGTTCCGAGCCAGGGCCACAACTCTTGTTCGAAATCCGCTGCGAGCCGAGCTAAAGCCCGCTCCACCACCCGGTCCTCCCCTCACGCCCGGAGGATTGAGTTTCGGAGCCAGTGCGTGTGTGTATGTGTGTATGTGCGTGTGGGAGGGAGAGAGCGAGAAAGAGGGGGGAAAGGAGGAGGAGAGAGCGTTGGGAGAGGAAGTGGTTGGGAATCGTAGCTTAAAGTACGGATTAAATGTATTGCAGAAATTTCCCTGAAGATGTTAGATTAAATATAGGTACATTAAAAACACCAGCGTATTATTATAGAGTCCACCAGATAAATATTATAAATAGATTTATTATCATTACTATTGAATATCGTACAAAAAGTGATAAATATCACATAAAAGACATGATTTTGTAGTTTTAAACTTTTTTACTCTCACTTGTTACAGTTTAAAATGAAAATAAAAAAATACAATACATTTACACTTAGAACATTTACAGATAAAGTCCTGCTAAGCCCATAGCTTGTCAGCAAGTGATCTTTTTTTTAATCCACCGAATTTTAACAATAAAATTTTTATGCAAAAATCGAAACACAAAATATTAAATAACTTATGATGATATAGCTACAAGTTTAAATGTTGTGAAACGTGATTTAAAAAAATATAAAAGAAAACATTTAAAAACTTAAATGTAAAAAATACATATAAATACACAAAACACATTGAAACAATAAATTTTACGCAAAAACATTTTTTATAACATTTATATGAAGTCATAAAAATCTTAGTGATATTGGTTCATTTTTTTAATCAAATGCACAAAATTGCAATTTTTAAAATAATAGCATGCCATATTTCCTCAAATTCATTTTTGTTTATAACAACCATTTTTTCACTTCTTTCTTTAATGAGGCCATTTGGCAATTTCTAGTATTGGTTGTGGTAATTTATTTAAAATCTTTGAAACAGTATACATTAATGATCCTTTACCGTGGTTGTTATAATATTTTGGAATACAATATTTTTCAATGCATCGGAGTCCAAATTCATGATTAATACTTCTTTGTATTTTAAATTTGTTTTGAAAGAAATTGTCACATATTATGACGCACTGAAAAAGTTTTGTTAACGGTAATATATCTAGTTTAATGTATATGTTTGACACATTTGGACTCAGTTACACTCAGATAGGCTACTATTTTATTTTGAATTTTAATTACCTCATGCAAGACACTTCGTTACGTTGTGCCCCATATTGTTAATCCATAGCTTCGGCTAAACCTTGGTAAAGCAACTTTTTCACTTCAGTAGGCAACACATATTTCAAGAGTGATAATTGAAAGAGAATGCATCGAAGCTTTCCACGCAAATAATTCAGATGTAATCTGAAGTTGTACTTTTCGTCTATAATCAAACCTATGTATTTAAAATGATCAACCCGGGAAATTACAAAACATGAATGTAGGAGGCAGCTATTGCTAGTTTGGCTCCCCTGAGCAGAATGCAAGCATAAGTGTGAATGAAGAGTTAAGTTTATAGCTCTTCTTTTTATTTTACACTAAGAAATTGTCAGGTAACAGTTTTTTTATTGCTTATGACCAATTTATTGTCATGGCACCATCTTTCGATGATACAAAAATCGGACTGAAGTTTTAGCCTAGCCATCTCGAAGGACTTACTGGTTGAAAGTAAGGCGATATCGTCTGCATACAAACATATTTTACATCTATGAATATGGTCAAGTACATATCATTAATGTATATTAGAAATAGAATTGGTCCTAAAATTAATTCATGTGGAACCCTAGTTTCTATGGACTTTATTGTGCTATAATAATCGAACAACCAGAAAACTAATTTCCTGTCGCTGAGGTAAGATCTAAGCCAGGAAAGTGGACGTATTCCTGAGCGTTCCAATTTTTTCAAAAGGATGTTTATATCGATCGTATCGAAAGCTTTTTCAAAATCGATAAACACAGCTAATGCGGATAAAGAAGATTAGAGAAATAGATTGTCTTACTGATTTTTTCAAAAAAATTTCCCCCGTACAATAAGAACAAAACAGGCAACATAAGAAGTGAAATATTTTAGAGTAGTCTGTAGTCCATGATGCATGTATTAACAACCAATCCCTTTATTACTATGTACTAATCTGCTAGCTACATGTCCCCCCCACTCTACCACTAGGTGATACTTCGAGACTTTTCACCAACCCCCTGTCTCGATTTCATCACTTCACGTGATTAATGGTTGCCCCCTTAAGATTGTATAGACGACGTGAGCGTAATGAATGGGAGGGAGAAATGGCACCCTCCCGGAGCCCACCAGTGGTATAGAGCCTGTGGTACAGTCAGGGTCCACATCAGGAGTGACCGATTGCAATGTTATCTGACAACACTATAAATGAAGGAGACAGCAATCCAATGTATGATTTCATTTTGGCCATAAAAACAAAAGATATAATCAATGAAGCGAATATCAGAGACGCAATCTGTTTCTTCTGGCTCGATGTTAAATACCTTCGAGATTCAGATAAAGTATTAAGGGAACAAATAGGCAATAGTCATCCTCGATAGAAATCACTTTGGAAAAAAGTTAATGAATACTTAATTGCTGACTTTCATCAAGTTATATTTTCCCCTTGAGTTTTTTTGTTAGAAAAAATGAAGCTTGAAAAAATTTATCATATTGAATTGGTTGATTTTACTGTACTGTGAGGACCCACTGCTTACGGCTCTTAAATCTATTCCATCAAGGGGTTCATTGAATAAGAAGAACGTGATAATACAGTCAGAGTTGATATGGCGATTGATATAAAAGATAACTATTTGCAGGGATTTGAATGGTGCCTATCGGTATGTGGAGATTCTGATAAAAATATCTACAGTATTTTGAATCTTCCGAGTGCTTCTTTCCCACGCAAATTCTCGTTTAATTCTAAAAATGTCTGATTTTCAATTATAGGATTCAACATAACGGTATTTATCACATTCCCATCGGAATGTGATAAATACCGTTCATCGTGAGAGAAACACAAGGTCAACAGGACCTTAGGTGCTATCCTAGGCGATTCTCCGGATAATCTGGCCCGGGTAATTGCTTTTTTAAAAGACATAAATGCTTAATTACATACAAATGCATAAATAATTGCTTTTGGAAAAAGAAATATTTAAAATCACATAAATTTAAAATGACATAAATAAATCTTAATAATTTTTAATTCCTTTGTTTCAGACGTTTACGTGCACATTTTATGTGATGTATGTAATTGAGGGAAGGAAAAAGTCATATATTACATACATTTCACTCACCTAAGGATGAGAGTAGTGTGAAATGACCGCAGTTGTCGACGCACTCTAAAATATAATACTGCTACTACGCATTCGCTCCCATTTGTGATGGGGATTTATTTATTCCTTGCAAGCTCATGTATACAGAGAAAAATATCTTAAAATAAATTCATTTAAGAAAATTGAGCAAAACAAGAAATATACATGGTATAGAGATTCCCCCATAGGAATGCATTTTGTTCGTGGAGCCGACTCTTAATAATATGAAAACATCAAAAATGTCATAACATCAAAAAAAGATGAAAATAAGAAGCAGACGCTGCTCTGCAAATTAAACATCTTACTATGAGAGTTTATGGTGGATACAATAGTAATCAAAATAAATAAAATAATAAGAAAATAGAATAAAGCAAACAAAATACAAAATATTTCAATTATTATCACTCTGTGTTAACAAAAAGAAACATTCATTCATTCCTTTTAAAGAAAATAATCTATGAAAATATCCTTTAGTTCTTTGGTCTATCCCCATTCATAATTCTGCTCGTAGTCCTCTTCCTTACCTTCGGTCGATTTTTCTCCAAAGACTCAAAAGAAGTAATACATATTGAAAATTTTCAAGCTGATTCATGTAGACGACGGACTAGGGACTTTCACGCCATAGACAGATCTCCGTAGTGCAGTTCTGTTTTTCGGACGGGGCCTCGGTAATTTGGTAATCGAAAGTAATCCTCCGCCTTCGAGGCGCGAGCTGATAAGCGGCTGGGAGCGGCTTCGAATATACCCCCACCGGGGGAGTGGAGGGGTCAATGAGGAGTACACACCCCTCCCCGGTGCGTGGATGAGCCTCGATAATTCTTCCATTAACGCTTCGCTTTTCCAATGGGACGCTGGGGTCGGTGTAGAGGGAGGCGTGGAAGGAGCGGACGCAAGGTCGCCTTCCCGAATAAATTGGACGCCCAAGTTGGCGAGCGTAATCCCAGGAGCAGCCCAGGTGCACGCCATTGGGGAAAATTAAAATGTTTGCGCGCACGAATATAAATCCTGCGCATGCCGTTCGGGGATTAAGTGGAATCCGTAGTGGCGGGCTGTTCTCCATCGCTGGGACCCAACTTACATGGGGGCTTGACGGGCCACGCCGATTCCCTGCCAGATTTCGGCCAGGGTCCCAGGGACAAGTTGTCAAACACCTCGGGGTTCTTCTCGCCAGAAATAAATTCTAATTGTAGTAAGAAGGAGAAATGTTCTCCACTCGAAGCAGACCATTGTGACAGCAGAATAAGTCCATATTTTTATTTGGATCCAAACACAAATCACTTCATTATTATTAAAGTAAGGCATATTTACGATGCTTATCCTAGGAAAATAGAATGGTAGTACGATTGCACCTTCTGCTTAGGCCACGCTCGTCACTGTATTCATAGGAGAATTTGCATGGTCCTTTCATTGACATCTTTAATGCAATTGAAACTGCCTATAACGAATAGGTGATTAAAATTAGCTAAATTTGAGTCGTAAATTTTTATACAATTGGAATAATGTGAAATATGTAAGTAAGGATACTCAACGTAAACAACATTAGTATACGCTACGAAACCTTCAATTTATTTCACTAAGCTCTTGCGTATCTTGAGCTCAGAGGCATGAAGGTGATATCCATATGGTTAGCATAATTTTATTTGTACCAGTCCCAGTGACAGAGTGTTATGGAGACTGCCCTATACTTAAAAGTTCTTTTGAATCATGCTCCGTATGTCATTACCCTCGTCACCCATTTCTTTCAACAGAGTCGACAAGGATTAGCGGTGTGCCCATGGGGGCATGTACTATTCTTTAAAACTCTTTAAATGTGAAGTTTATTAGCTAAAATGTGCTTGGCGAAAATTTTGCTGAAGAGTTAAGCTGTGTTACAAAGATATTACTCTTAAAAATTCATACTTTTTCGGCGGCTTAAAAACACGACGTCACCGCATGACGTCACGGCAAGGTATCGCTAAGGGCATTGTTTATGTGATGTACGTGGAGGTAAGTTGTTTAATGAATACTACGTATTCATTAAAATGAATAAACGTACACATTTATCTCATTTGTTTAATGCAATGAACGAATTTATTTCGATTTTTTATTCAAATAGCATGGATCGTAACGAAGAAAATCGCCCATAAATTATATAATACCCGTCTAGTGCCAAAGAATCTCAGCTACGACAAAGCAATCGCTGTTTTTTAAGAGGGATGCCACCGTGAGGGAAGGAAAATTGTCGGATTCTGCTTTTTTAAACCCCTTTTCAGCTATTGTTTCGATCAAGAAACGGCTAAAAACCTCAAAAACAATATACTCTCTTCGTTTTCTTATTAAATAAACGTCACGTTTCCGCAGCGATGTGGAGGCTGTACCGTGCAGTGACGTCAGAGGGCATGACAGGTCACGTGATGTTCGGAAACTTTCGGGAACATGTTTATAACATTTAATAATATTTTTTGTTGGCATATAAAATATTGGCTTACATATTAAAATTGGCGAGAACATTTCGCAGCAAGTACATCACTAATACACGGGAAACAAATGTCATGCATATTCCCTATTGAGGCTTAGGGAGAGCGGGGCTATACCGTACACTTAAGCGAGAATTGTTATTTCTCAGCTAATATTGGGTATAAAATTATAAGAAAATAGGCAACTTGTAATATGGATCATAGGCTTCCATTTCGACACAAAGAAACTTGAATTATTTCATTGTTTATATTTTTAAATTAAATAATAAAAAAACATGTCCCTGTACAAAATAGCCCCGGGGGTCGGGGCTATTCCGTACAATAGGAGGGGCTATACCGTACAGTAAAAAAATCACATGATTAGGGAAGTAAATAGTAATGAATTATTGCATACAGCATCTTTTATCACTTATTACTTAAGAAACTCAATTAATACTATATATAACGTAAGGTATTTAGTTAAACTGATAATTGTATAAAAGTGTTAGGTAATCGTTTATCAAAAAGTGATAAAATTTTATAAAACAAAAATGTTTAAAGTTTTACATCAAAACAAAAATCACAAATAAAGTTGTCTGCAGACTCGGCAGCACTGTAAGCTGAGTGAACCCACCCTGAACACGTGCAGCACCTAAACCACAGTTCTTTGTCCTTGCCAAACTCACCGCACATGAGGCATATGTCGTTTGAGCCCGAGGCTTCTCTTAGCAATCTTTCTCCATGAAATGACGTCTGTGGATCCGTATCATTAAAAGAATCATCTTGACAAATTTTTCTTTTGTCATGGTCAATGATCATCTGATGACGAATCATCAAACATAATATTTCGACTTTTGGATTTCGAAGAAATATTTTGGACTTTGTTTGTCGTATTCCTAGAGCCTCTTACCTTAGACATGGGTTTTCTTCGTTTAGAGTTTCTTTTAATTTTGAGTAGACCTATCTTGTTATTTTTGTTTGATTTTTTTGCACTTCTTTTGTAACTTTCATCCTGGCCTGCAATTGTTGAATTTTTTTGCTTTAATTCTTTCACTGTAGCCGACTCTTCCAATTTTGTTTTATTTGGTGGCTTGCTAAAAATAACTGAATGTTGTTGTCTTGAAGTTAGGCCTGCCTTCACTGTTTTCGACTGAGATGTGGGGCAGAGAGATTTAAAAGATAGCTTAGCTTGAGGTTTTTTGCCCGTACAAGACGTGATTGGTGAATTCTTCGTAGATCCCTAATCTATTTGATCAGGAGTTGGGTCTTCGGTCATTTCCAAATCCATATGGGCTGTAGTAGGGCTGTTCACGTCTCCTGAGACCGATCTGTCAATGTGATTTGTCAAAGTGATCCTGTGACCAATTTGTGATACGTCAAACTTGTGTTTGTCCATTTCAGGTGTAAGGTTGGAGAAAAAAGATCACCTTTCTTGTTTTGCATTGTACGCAGTAATTCGACTCATACTTGTTGATTCCGGTTTTCGAACACTGATTCTTGGGTTCCGCTTCAAAAATCCATTAAGCCAATCTTGCCCTGCTAATTTAACTGCCTTGTAAAATGGGTGTGGATTGCCATTTTTCTCAGCATAATCAAAAACTAAGAGGTGGAGTTCAACGGAGGAAATTCCATAAAACACTTAAGCGAGAGGTAAAACTTGTTCAGCAAATTAATTTTCCTGCACTTGTGTGAATACAGGCATATACCCTAAAACTAACTTTTTTGAGTTATGAGTCTTAAGTCTACCACTCAGCGTCATTACTGGTACGTTGTAAGCCCTGGCTGGCTCCATTAATTTTTTAATGTTTTTTATGACATTATCAAGAGCGGACTTCATTCCTTCTTCGGTCCATGTAGCTCTTTTGGTTGTTCTAGGATATTTACGGGCCATCTGGAAAAAAACCTAATTGTTATTGCTGCCAAATCATGTTTTTTGAATCCAAATAAATAAGGCATTTCAAATAATATTTTTACGGTAATAAGTATTTCAACAAATATTTGTACTCTATA
Organism: Platycnemis pennipes; assembly: GCA_933228895.1. Classification (NCBI taxonomy): domain Eukaryota; kingdom Metazoa; phylum Arthropoda; class Insecta; order Odonata; family Platycnemididae; genus Platycnemis; species Platycnemis pennipes. Next base: position 130,231,330 of record OW121851.1, on the reverse strand, counting down.
AAAAAGCTTGGTCGAATAGGGGGAAAGTAAGACTCATCATTGGTTTGACGTAGCCCTCCACTCGATTCTTCTATCGGCCAACCTCTTCATATTGACGTAGCTCCTCTCTTTTACATCCTTCACAACTTGCTCCATGTACCTCATACGAGGCCTGCCTTTTACATTTTTCCCGTTCATTTTTCCCTCGGCGATTGTCTTCATCAGGTCATCGTGTCTCAAGATGTGGCCCATTAAGTTGTCCCGTTTTCTTTTTAATGTTTTCAGTAGACATCTCTTCTCTCCCACTCTTCTTAACACTTCTTTGTTTGTCACTCGATCGATCCATTTTATCTTCATCATTCTTCGGTAGCACCACATTTCAAATGCTTCCAGTCTGGACTTCCCTGCTGCTGTTGTTGTCCATGCTTCGCTGCCATATAATAGAATGCTCCAGATGTATGTTCTAATGAAATGTTCTTTCACTTCAACGCTTGTATTTGCAGCTGTAAGCAGAATCTTATTCTGGTAAAATGCCCTTTTTGCTTGGGCAATTCTACTGGCAATTTTTCTTTTACTTCGTCCATCGCTGGTTACTCGGCTTCCCAGGTAGCAGAACTCTTCCATCTCCTCGATTTTTTGTTTTCCTAGCATTTTCCTAGGATTGGTCCAGGCTTCCTTTCTCCTACTGCATACCAATACCTTAGTTTTCTTTTTATTGATCTTCAGATGATATCTGGTCATTGTTCTTTCCATATTCCTAGGTTCTTCTTTAAGTCTCCTTCTGTTTCTGCCATGATGTCATCGGCGAATCGTAGCATGCTGATTTTCTCCCCGTGGATATTCACTCCCGGAGACTTTTCTTTGACTTCTCGGATGGCTTTCTCGATGTAGACATTGAATAATACGGGAGCCAGTGCACTTCCTTGCCTCACTCCTTTCTTTATGCTTGCTTCTGTACTGCTGGGTCCTGATTTGATCATGGCCACCTGGTTTTTATACAAGCTGTGGATAACTCTTCGGTCATTGTATGATACTTCAATTTCTTTCAGAACCTTTAGCGTCATATTCCAATCCACGTTGTAAAGTAAGCCTATAAAATTATAATATTTGTGATATTTCCTTCATAAATTCCAGCCTAATCATGATGCCATAACAAACCATTAGGGACTAAACCGTACAGAAGTGTACGGTTTAGCCCCATCCCGTATCTCGTGGGAATTTTGTAACATAACCTCGAAACCCATCACCTAATTAATCATAACTAGTGATCAAAAGATAGCTTTAGAAGAGTAGTTTCTTATGGTCTTATTGTTAATAGTTTGAAAGTAAAGGTTCTCTACTTATCTCTTATTTGGCGTTGTCCCAAAATTATAAGAGAACACACAAAAACAACTTTTTTCAGTGTAACACCGACACTCGTTAGCTCAGAAGAACGAACTGGCTCCTGCAAACTTGCGTGGCCCGTCGCTAGACTGCGACAGCTATCTGACTTCTCTACCTTCAAATCTAGACCCGGAATTTGGGTGTACGGTTTAGCCCCGCTGTACGGTTTAACCCCGCTCTCCCCTACATCTATGATAAAATCAGAAAATCTCTCTCTTGCGTGTTTGGGAGTTCAGATCTCTGACGCATGCAAAGGAAACTCATGTTGATGAACCTAATTATTAGGCTGTACTATTTTAACCTTATCAGATATAAACTGCGCAAAACATTGGTTCAATATCTATTAAATACTAGCTGAACCCGGCAGACTTTGTCCTGCCAGTGTATATTTATTTCATCTTTATGCAGAGTCATCGTAAAAGTTGTTCGTGATTTCATTTTTCAATTACTCGAGAAATAATTATTATCGAGGTATCAATATGAAATGAATGCGTGATTGAGCAGCACCTGTCCGAAATTTGATGTCAGTGTTGATGTTGAAGTCACTTCAGCATGTCAGCCATCATTTTTACAAAAAATTCAATAAATGTAGGCCTATCCATTGGTTTGATTTCATGCCTCAGTTTAATATTGTAAGCATGCAATTTGAGACTTCATATATAATTTTGAATAGTTATTTTAGCAATGCAAGTTCCAAACTGCGTCGAGAAATGGACATCTTAGGATTTTGAAATATATACACTTGACGTGGATAGTTACTCAATCAGCATAATAATAACAGTTATGCATAGTTATTTATCATGGGTAAATATTTAAATTGAAGTTTTTCTTCATTGTCAATGCCCTATTTTTAAATTTCCCATTGAAAATTGATATATATTTTTAATAGCTGTACCTGTCCATGCGTTCCGGTGGCACAGTGATTAAATGGAAAATAAAGAAAATGGAAATCACTCGTTTTTAGTATGTTAAGATAGATATAAATATAAAAAAGTCAGAATTTAATGTCAACCAAATTACTTATTTTTTTCCATTCAATTTGAAATCTCAAGGTGTTATATGTGAATTTCGATTGCAAGATCGATGTTTAAGTATAATCAAAGAAAAGAAATGCCTTGTTCCTATTATAGCATTGCGATGTCTGCGACTATAAATCTTCGTTTTTTTGGGGGCATTTCATTGCGATTAAGGGTCCCGTGCACTTTTTGAAATCTCCAAATTCTTGGTTACTACAACGATAATAAAAGAATCATTATTTATAGCCCTCTTGCACGAAATTCGGTGTTTGTTTACATCAGAAATGGATCGGAGACAACAATGGAAGACCCATTTAAAGAGCTACAAAAATCGTTTAAATAGCGTAATTAATCGTTAACTGGATAATTTATCATAAAAACATCAAAAGAATAAGATAGTTCAGAGTTTTGACATTCCGACGAAGGAAAAATAAAAGCTATCAGTACAAATTAAAGTATTTTAATGAACGAAATATGAAAGCACTGCACCGTGAAAAATGTAAAACTCCGTGTAATCTTATGGGAAAAATTTTAAATGTAATTTAAAATTCATGAATTATTACTACACTCTATATTATAATCCATTTACCGTCCCGGAACGGGGATGAACAAATTGTGAAGATCTCAGCGAAATCGGTCCAGTCATTATCCAAGTTAACCGCTTACCAACAAAATGCGCAATCCATTTTTATTTATAGGATACCATGATGTATGTGACATTCGAATTCTTTCGGATGAGTGGTCTTCTGCCTTTCTTGTATATTGCTCTAGTTCTCCACATTACTTTTTAAGCCTTCGCAAGGATAAATGGGAGGTAGTGATTCCAAACTTGGAATGTCATACCGTTACTCAGTGAATCATACTGTAAATACGTAACTATATTGCCATATTTTCTGGCAGAGAAGCCACGTGTTATCTATACAACAAAAAATAGTTTTATTGCTGAGCTCGTTTCTAACCACATGCATTATAAATTTTAGAGTTGAAGGCAATTTGGGGTTGGAATAGGTAGTCACGTCGCAGAGTTCAATTTATATCAGTTAAGGCGTGGCAATTTCTGTCAGAGGCGCTGAACTCTTTGGGAAAGGCTGGCGAGAAGTTCCCACCTGTGGAACAGGGTGCTGGTGGAGCAACAGAGAGGGGGGGTGGTGCGCTCTCGTTGCTCATGCTTTGCACCCTGGCTGGTGGCTTTCTCAGTGTGAGAGCGGAACGGAACTCTCTTCCTCTTCAACCGGACCTCGATTTCCCGGCGTTTCCGGGATGACTGCACCCGGAGTAAAGAGAGTTTAGTATCTGACTCTTGAACCGCAGTTCATATCAAAGCACGGGTTTAACCGTGACCAACTCTTGATTCCATATGTATCTACATCTACGTAACACCCTGCAAGCCACGGAATGGGTGTATGGCAGGGGGTGAATTATCACCAGGAATGCACTATCAATCAGAGAGAACATCCTCTGCATTGCAGAAATGGGGACAGTAAAAAAATCTATCCCTTTCAAAAAAATCAAGAATCACAATGCTACCATAGTGAGAAAAATATTAAGCAAGCAGTCACGAGACAAATGAAGTGTTAGTTGAAAAAGGACACTAAATTGTCACGACTACTGAAATGACACTACTCCTTTCACTGCAGTCTTTTGTATGGAAAGCGCGCAGATGGTGATGAATTAATTTGTGCTGTTTGATCGGGGAAAATATAGCCACCGTTCTCTCTTGCTCAAATATTTGCCATGGTGAAGAAACCTCAGCAAATAGGTGGGATGAAATTGGTTACACAAAGAATACTGATTTGTTTTTATATTTTTTCTAGGCATAAAAACCTTGTGTAGTTGGCGTGTTTAAAAGTATCTATATTAGGGGATTGTCAGTGTGCATGAAATCGAAATCATTGTAATGCAGGGAGGAGGCGATCAGTGAGGAGCCCTTGCCCTCTCTCAATCAAGGGCGGAGTTGGGGCCCCAATGGTCCCTGGAGGTGGGGGTGGGTCGGTCTTAATTCCTGCGGGGTAACCACTTGTAGGCGCCTTCAGTGTCTAGCAGCTGAAATGTGAGGCAGTTGGGGGGTGGCGTTCCCCTGGGACTCCTTGCTCGAAAATATGTAGGCGGGGAGCGGACGGGTGCGGTGGGGTGAGCAGGTGTGCGGCTGCAGCATCCATATCGCGCGCCCTCTCGCGGGCGCTTTATCGAGTTTGAAACTTGTTTGTGAGTTCGGATAGCTGGCGTCGCCTGCAGAGTTTTGGGGAACAAAAGCAGTTTGTCGCAGAACTCTTTTCTGCCGATTCTTGCCCAGTGAGGCCATCGGCGGCGGAGGGGACGCTCTCCCTTCTGGGCTGTCTCCTGCGGCGAAGGAGGCTTTCACTTCTTTCCTTACAATCTCCTTAATACTCTGAGGAATGGATTCACCGAAGGCGATCAGGAATTCGGTCATTAAGGCAGGTCCGCGGTTAGAATCCTGATTGTATCAACCATTTTTCTGTGATCTGGCTTAATTCCATCTCCTGAACGTACCTTGTATTCGTGAATGGGGTCGTTTACCATATTTTATTTATTGCCGAGTCTGATAGTTTGTAAAATAAAAAGACCCATATTTTTCCGTTTTTTGATCCGTCTATTATTTCTCGAGTTATACGCGGCGAAAAACTGATAATTTTAACCCTTTCGGAAAAATGGGCGTGGTGCAACCTCTGACGTATATCGACTTCGACAAATCGCATCTGAGCACGCGAAGCTACTTTGCCTTATCGCAAAATACTTCTTTAAATCAAAATCGCAGCTGACTCTGCCAATAGGAGCGGTTACGACAGCATCTGTGCGAGCAGAGCTTCCGAGAACCCCCCTCTACTCCCTTCCTTTCCTCGAAAAGCAGACAAGGACGGGAGGAAAATGACGTCAATGTTATCAAAGCAGCTTCTTCGGTGGTCGTCTCCTTTTGATTATTTTAATTTTTGATTTATGAGTGAATGGTTGAGGTTAGAAGATTAATTTTGTTCACTAAAATTCTTTTTTCGTTTCCATCTAAAGATTTCGTGTACAAAATTGCGATTTCGGTTCCGAGTTAAAGCCCCCATTTAGATGTTTTCTCTTCAGTTCCTTTATCTTAACCTATACACATATTTTATGGGATAAAATATTAATCTCAAAACTATCACGTTTTTGTGCAACGTTCTTACGTAACGCTCTATTTTTTAATGAACGATAACTTGCTCAAACTTGAAACTTGGACAATCATTAAATGTCGTCTACTCGCTGAGTGGAGACTAATTATTTTTGGCCTGAGAGTCCCGGGCTCTACTCAACAAACAGAGGGTGTTTATGGTTACCAGATATCCTTTAAAGAACTTGTAGTACCTCACGACCGAAAAACGTCTTTCGGGGTATTCCTAAACGAGTTGTTTAGTAATAAATGTAAAAATGGCGTTAAAACCGTGTTTATTTTCAAATGTTCAGCGATGACTTTCTTTTGGTGGTATATTGACATGTTTTTCCGATTCATTTATATTAGGCCCGAGGAAGTTAGAAGGTACAAGAGGTGTAGGCGTATGCTAGCCTACAGGGGATAATGAAGTTAGAAAGTTGCTTGGGATTGACTAGGCCTCTTCTCCTCGGTATAAAACATTGAGTTCTGAGACACTTTTCAATCTAACGTGTACATAAGTATGAATAACGACTAAAATGAGATTTTGGGTCACGTGGTAGCTAGACCACTGGCCTCTCAGTCTGAAGGCTCGGGTTCGAATCCAAGAAGAGACCGAGATTTTTCAGTATTTAACTGTTCCTTATCTGGGTGCTGTGTGGAGAGATTTTCTATTTCAGTAGTCCGTCCGTCGGATGGGTCGTTGAAGTTGGACCCCATGGCGCCTTTCGTTAAGAGCTCGCTAACGCCGACAATTTTCTGTCCAAACTTCCTCCGTCACCTGAAATACTCCAATCTCTATGCAAATACCCAATATCCTACATTGTGTGAATGGCCTTAGCTGTTGGTCCCTTTAATGGGTACAAATCGTAACTTATTAGCTCGACTAGTAATTCAGTATATTCGTGCCTACCGAAAATGGCCGACCTTGCTTCAGGAATCAGATGCAATGCCGAGGCATTCTAATCTACTCGCATGGGTCTATTTTCCTCTCACTGTCTGTGCGTACCAAAATGGCCGATCTTTCCTCACGAATCAGTTGCGATGCCACTTCCTGCACCATCTTACCTCCTTTTACAGGCATATCTTCCTCATGAACTATTATGAGCCAACTTTAACAGTACCTTTGGTCTTCACTGTGAAGGTTATCCATATCAGCTGAACAGCAAAATGTTCCTAAATATCGGTATATTTTACGGATATTTTAGTGATTTGGAACAGAAAACTGCATTTAGTGGTAAAAATTAAGTTGTGCATGGCTAAAAAAAGGAATTCCTCAGGCTTTACAGGGTGGAACCGCATGATTGGAGCAAGGAGAAAAAAAAAACACTTTCTAAGATTCCTCAAGTTTATTGAGACACCGACCTAGGTTTCGATAGTAGTACAATCATCTTCAAGGTGTATGTTCTTGTGTATGGCATTTAATTCCTAGTGGTTTATGTCCGGTGTTTTTAAGTTATTTAATAATATTTAAAGTTTCAATTGGAAATAATTGTGCATGCTGACAAACCCATTTTACCATTATTTCTTGTGAGGAAATGCAAATGTGCGTACATTTAAAGCGTTCGGTTATCAGATATGTGAAAATAAGCCTACACTCAGCTGTTTAGCGGCATTAAATGCTTTGCCAAGTTTCATGCCCGTTGAACTTCTCCATGACGGGGGTTCATGGGAAGATGGATTTTTGAATTTAACGATTACTTTATTTAGGAAATTGCTGGTTGATTGAATGTAGGTCCTGAGTACCAGAAAAATTTTAATTTGAGATTCCAGCAGAAATAAGGGTATTAGCAAAGATGTTGACCGGATTGACTTTAGGGCTAGGTGAGAAGGAAAGGCTTTTTTCTGAACTTCCTTTCCTCCACCACTTCCTATCCTCTTCGGTTCCTTTATCCACATATGTGGACAACGGGTTATACGTCCCTCAGAGGGTAGCTTTTTACCAGTAGAATATTGTACTGATGTACATACATCTATGGACATACCTGATTTCGAATTTTCCGGCTTGACAGCACCAATATCACGCACTAGAATTAGTTTTCGTATTTTCAATAAATCAATATGACGGCCGCAAATAAAGTGAACTATGTATTTATCTCTTACCCATGTGGCATTTTTTTCTGTTCATGTAGAGAATATTAATACTTAAGGTGGTAATTCATTATTATTCAGGTAATCATTAAATTTTTTCCCTCTCTCTCTCTTAAATAACAACGGTACACATATGTGGACTATACATCTTTAAGCAAAAATAATATTAATAAAAATATTGTTCAGCATATAATTTCAGCAGTCCCATATATGCTCAAAAGAGGCGAGAATTTTTTTTTCTTAGGCCAGGTATTTTTAGAACCGAAGAGGCTAAACCAGCACCATGCTGCATCCATTCCTAGTAATACTCATCCCAGATAAATTACCTCCTTCTCCCAGCCTCTTCTTAAATAATTCCGTTCCTTTTCTCTTCCTTTAATTCCCTCCATCTCAGACACCACCAATAGTGATCTGCACCTTCTTCTTCTACCAGCTATGCATCAGTTTCTATCTCAGCTTACTCCTCTGAGCACCCCTGTGAATGGCTACTGTTCCTCCTGTAATACTAATCCCCCTCCCAATCTTCTTCGCTTCCTATTGCCATTCATGCCGCTTCTCACCATTCCAAATTCGACATCTGTTTCGGAGGGGACACACTTGCTTCTCTCGTCCCCTGCCCACAGCTTCCCCTCTTTCACTGAGAACCCTAGAGCAGCAACTCGATAGAAATTTGATAACTATAGGGAAGTTTAGGAAACAATTAAAAGTCAGAACATACAGGTGAGGAAAGGTGGAGGTGAGCCAGATTTCAACTGGGAGAAATACTGCTGAATCTGGAGTTGAACCAAGGATCACTAGCTTTCCAGCCTAAATGCTATGAAGAGGATGCTAGCTTTTTTGTAATGATTCCATTTTTTATAATCAAATATGTATTTTTGGGCTTATATAAGGTAAACTCCATTTCCACATTATACCCTAGATACTTAAGCTGATGAATGTGAACGAAAATACTGACTTGAGTAAAGGACTGAAGAGCCTTTTGCAGTATTTACTGATGAAAAATGAGGGTTAGGGAACTTATTAAATGTGATACATAGATTATATTTTTTATGGAATGAAACACAAGATAAATAAAGAATATGAGGGATAATTTTATAAGTGATATCCTAAGACTCTGAGTACTATTAATTTACTGACATGGGGAATCAGAGTGTATATGGGAGCGCTGCTTCAAATCTCTTTATCTTGGGTAAATCAACACAATCCTCGTCGCGTCGAAAGCGAGGCCAACTCTCGTTGGTGCAGAGCCTCGCAGAGAGAGCTATAGGAGTAGTAAGCACTCATGGGGTTGATTGCATTTGATGATGAAGGACTAGGATAGAAAGTCAGGGCAGCGAAGTTGATCTCAAGGTTAAGTAATACATATTGGCAACAGCACTTTTCTCTTATGTAGTGAAGATACCTCAACAACGGAACGCTTTTTGTCTCCGTCGCATTTCATTCATGCATGAGTCGGTAGAACCATTGCAGGTGGAGTTCAGTGAGGGGGAAAGTACTTGCAGTCGATGTTACCAAAATGATAGAACCCAACGTATTGGCTAACTCGAGGTCGAAATTTCGGGCCTCTAGGAAAGAGTTCTTTTGGATGCTTCTAGTGATGCTATTATTTGTAAGGAAGTGGCCTCAAGAAAATGAAAGTGACCATTCATGATTAAGTTTGAAGTCTCATAAATCCCTTTTTTTATTCGGTTTCCCTTTTTTCCTCCTATATCTTGCACATCCCTTTCGCATCACAGCGTTTGAAGTCCAAACATTAGGATAAGGGGGGAATCAGATTCCCAGTGCCGCCCGCATTTCCCAATAAGGTCCAGAAAATCACTCAGCTTGAGTTTTGGGACGTGACTGGATACGCCTCTCCACGGATTGAGCCCAGTAATGCTTGGTATTAGGGCAGGGGTCCCCAAACATTTTGTACTACGTCCCCTCCAGTTAAAATGAATACCTTGTGCCAACGATGCTTGTGTACTTGGTTTCTTGAATTCCATGCTTAGCTCATTTTGCTTCTGATTTTCTAAGAAAGTGATTAATTCATCTCGGAGGTCAAATAATCTTGCCGACATGTTTCCTTTGGATAGCCAACGTACTTCCGTATGAAATAGCAGAAAACGCCCCCCCCCCCCCCTTCACAGTAAATTTTGTTGGCATGTGAAAAAAACAAGTATTGCATTGAAAACAAAACATGTATTTTTACTATCACAAAACACAACATTATAAGTTTCACTTTAAATAAATACTGTTAAGAGAAAAACATCGACAAAAAGAACATAAGCTAGTGAGATGGGTGGGCTTGCATTTTCTTTACTAGTAAACCTTTCCTTGATTGTGTTTTAGTAAGGCACAGCGTAAGTCGCTGGCAAGTTCAAGTTTGTTCCGGTACTTAGTATTGATTGCAACGAGGGTTGAAAATGCCTTGTCACACAAGTAGGTTCTTGAAAAAGGCAAATATAATCGAATAGCTGCCTGTGATACACTAGGGTACACTTTGAAATATTTGATCCTAAATAAATTCCGTTGTTTCAGGCGTGACTTCATGGAATTTGCTTAGCATATTGAATGAGAAGCAGTAACTTTGTAATTCCATATGTATTTATTATAAACGACCTAGGTTTCGACGTAGCACGTCATCATTAGGTACAAATATCACAGAACACTCAGAATATATAGTCACAAACATTAGGGGGAGGAGGGAAGAAAGGAGGCCCCCCCCCTGGGGGGGGGGGGAGAGGGAAATAAACAATAAATACGTGTGGAATTACAAAGTTACTGCTTCTCATTCAATATGATCCTAAATGATGACTTGTCCATTTTGTCAAAGTCATATTTGGCAGAGGAATCATGTTTTATCTCCAAACCTTCTTCTTGCAATGCTTCTGGCAGGGAGTCGATGTTGATATTGAATGGGTCTGTTGACAATCTGTAAATAATCTTGTTACAAGTGTCTGGGAAGTATTTCCTGAACTCTTCAGTGAGGTTTTCCAAATGGTTTGATATTAGGCTTTTCAATTGTGATCCTTCAAAAACCTCGTACTGTGGATCTTCTGAGATTGACATTTCTTTGGCAAAATTTGAATAATTTCAGAAGTTTGCTGATATTTTCCGTCTCCAAAGCTTCAATTTCTCAATGTACATCTTGATAGCATTACGATGAGACACTATATTTGATTCTCCACCCTGCAGTTTTAAGTTGAGGCTGTTCAACGAATCAAAGAGATTCGACAAATAAGCCAACGGCACTTGTGTACTTGGTTTCTTGAATTCCATGCTTAGTCCATTTTGCTTCTGATTTTCTAAGAAAGTGATTAATTCATCTCGGAGGTCAAATAATCTTGCCAACATGTTTCCTTTGGATATGCAGCGTACCTCTGTATGAAATAGCATTGTCTTGTGATCACTTCCTAAATCCTCACAAAGTGTTTTAAACAGTCGAGAATTTAATGCACTGTTTTTATGTAATTTGCTACTTTAATACACAGTTTTAAGACAGCATTGAGTTCGTTTGGAAGCGTTTTGGCTGCCAAAGCTTGACGATGTACAAAACAATGAATTCCAGTTACTTCATCATTTTTATCTTTTACCAATTGCACGAAGCGAGAACCAAGCATCGAAGGGGCGCCATCTGTGCATACGCCTATCAGTTTTGCCACGAGAGTTCATATTTGTCAAAAAAGTCTGATGCTGCTTTCATCACATAAACAGCTTTTTTAGTGGTCACCAACTCCGTAGAAAACAGTAGTCCGTCATTCATTCTATCGTTTTCAATATATCGAACGTATACAATCAACTGAGAACATTGTGTTATGTCCGTACTCTCGTCTAGCTGAGAAAAAAACGGCGATTGTTTTATTTCATCAACTACCTGGATTTTTTAATGTCTTCGGCCATATCATCAATTCGACGTTTGGCAGTGTTGCCTGAAAGAGGTATTTGAGACAATTTTTGTTTACTATCTTTTCCAAGAATAATATCAGCTGCCTTCAACAGGCACGGTTCAACAAGGGTCTATCCAATAATATGGCTTTTCTTTTCTTTGCAGTAAGAAGCGATAGCTCATATGAAGCTTCAAGCACTTTTTCAGATGACTGAGCAGTAAGTCCAGTACTATCCAACTTCATGCGTTTTAAACTTACAGCTCTTGTAGCAAAAAACTCCTTTGGTTTGCCCTTTAAAAAGCTATGATTCGTTCCCAAATGTCTTTCAAGACGATTAGACCTCATTGCATCATTGCTTAATACTTCGTAGCAAATAACACACTGGGGATGTTCAACATCGTCTTAAAGCATTGAAATAAACCCATATTTGGTAAAATCTTCATTGTACTTGCGTTTCTTTGATGAGCTCATCTTGACAATGTCTCTTCTCACTAACGTCACACGATGTCAAAAGTCAAATATGTCAATTCAAATGTCACAGCACATAATGTACACAAATGAACACTCGCATAATGTAACACACGTAGTCTAAGGTGTCTTGTACTGCACTGACTGCGCGCCGAGCGGTGAGGGGAGGGGTTAGCCGAGCTGCCATTGGCTTTTAACAGTGGACGAGTGGTGGAGGGGATTCCTAGAAACGCTCGGCTCACGCCCCCCTGACATGTCTTCACGCCCCTAATTTGGGAACCCCTGTATTAGGGTAAAGCTATACCCAACATCATGTCACGTTAGAGTTGCTACACCCGTGAAATAGTGATTTTTCGTCCGTAACATTCAAGTGAGCAGTGTGAGATTCGTCAACTTCTGTAATCGGATTAGTACCTATAGTAAAACACTTAAGTGGGGCAACTGCTGTTTAAAAAAAAGGACCGCGGTAAGAAATCAAAAGAGAAAAGTAAAAACGTGGAGAGTTGTGAGGATTTGGAAAGCAGTTTTCATCTACATCTATATAATACCCTGCAGGCCATTATTTCATTTGATTACTGGTTGCCAATTGGGATTATGATGTTGTCCCTTCGTCCTCTGGAAGTGAATTTACATACTCCCAGAAATTATCAGTTGCTTTATTCTTTTATAAGTAAATCAAATTTTGTAGATATTGCTCATTATGAAGTAATCATTTTAAGGACACTTCTTTCCTCATTAACGGACAGGAGAAACATGAGGTATTGAGAAATTTCCTAAGTATCCAGCAGCTTGACTCTGTAAATACAGATATTATCGCATAATAAAATCAGTGATAGCACTCTCCATAACATATCCATGGCCATTTCTCTTTTAGCAATATTGATAATGGTGGCACCCGTGTTTTTGCTGGAGTTGGCGTTTAAAACGATTTTCTATTATGGAAAAATATGAGGATATTATCAAAAATGTATCTACAATAGAATAGACTTTCAGATAAAAATTGAATCGGTATAAATGCTAGGAATAATGATACATATTCTGGATGAGCGATGATGGAAGTCATACAATGTGGAATCCCCACTGTGTGGCATTCAGTCATCTCCTTGCTTATACTCTTGCTGTGTTGTGGTGCGCCACTTTGTACGTTGCACAGTGCACGGTTTGAGTACTGTCCTCCTTGCCTATGAGCTCGGGTTAGACTCCAGGCAGTGGCCGGATTTTTTCCTCAGAATACTGGTTCCTAAATAAATTCTGTGTGGAGAGCACTTCGCGTAGAGTACCTACTCCTTCCGTCGGATACGAAGTGAAACTTTGGGACCTTTTGGCGCCTTTCATTTGGAACAGGCTAATGCCGACGCGAAATGGTCGGGAATTGAAAAAATCTGGACAAAAGTTCTAAGCTTCTTTTATTATTTCTTTATCTCTATAAGTTCTAAATTTATTTTATTATATTTCTATAATTTTATTGAAACTTCGTAAAGATACAAAAGATGGGGTTTAAAGTATGGTATATTATTTGCCGCACAGTCTAACCGTTGTTTAGACACAGGGGCTCAAACATGACCAAATTTACAAAAACACCCCTTCATTTTCTCTGGATATCTTTCTAGTTGTCTTTGGTGACGTTTTGGGACGATTTTTATGGATTGAAAAACAAAACCATCAATTGGCATGGTGTTTCAACTTTACTTTACCTTAGTTTTAAATTTTTCATCCAAACATTTGTGGGCTATCACGCTATAAAATGGTGGAAGCTGTTTTTAGTAAAAATTTCAACATAAGTAGTGAATATCTACCGTTCAGGAAGATACCTATGACTTTTAATCTAATCTGATGACTCACACCAGAGCCCTTTCTTTGCGGCGCCGAAAAATACATTTGATTTTCCGATCACGCTTCCTGGGCCCGGTTCTACGCGACGGAGCCAAATATGTCGTGACTCGCTTCCATCATTCAAATGGCTGGTCCTTAGTACTTCGAATTCCGTATTTTTCAAGCTGCGCGCGCTGTCACTCATCTTGACAGGCCCAATATTGAATAAATTGCGAGAAAATTGAATCGGGCGAGTGGATAAGTGCACGCGTATTCGCATTTAAGTTATTTTTCCTTGCATACATTCGGAAACAAGCTTCGTATTCACACCCTTCCACCCTTGAGACAATTTGTAGTCTTCCTATATACCGTATATTGTTCTAGAATGACACCATTTGTGACTATTTTACATTCTTTGTGAACCCGATGGATAATGTTGTCTTAATGAGTGGCTATGAAAGACTTGGCTATGGAGCGGAATATCATCAATGTGTAGGGCTGAAGAACCCCTTAATAAGAGGCCAGCGGGTTTTTCTTTCTAGGCACAACCTAAAATATCTTGAGATATCTGGGTCAAATCTTGGGTATGAAAGGGACAAGAGATTATGGACATAATTGAGGAAGAAGCTATGAAATCTCGCTAAGAACTATCCTCATTACACCCTTGAAACTTCAAGTATTCTTTGTCCTCCCTTCTTTGTAACCCTACATCATCATCATCATCGGTCTACAATCTTAGGATTGGTTTGACGCAGCTCTCCACTGAATTCTTCTATCAGCTAATCTCTTCATATTCACATTTCTTTTCTATTGTATCCTTCACAACTTGCTACATATATCTCATACGAGGCCTACCTTCTCCATTCTTCCCATTCACTTCTCCCTCAACGATTGTCTTCATCACGCAATTGTGTCTTAAGATAGGCGATGCTATATAACAGGGATGTTATTTGCATCAAATGCGTGTGAAAATGTCCACGTGGGGATATTTCGGCTTGGTTGTACTCAATGGTGAGCGAAACTGCCGTGTAATCACCATCAAATTACTTATCCTCGGTATCCTTTTCATGCATCCTAGATTCCCATTGGCTCGTCCGCGTATTTATGAATGTGTTTTCCCCGCAGCCGGATGAGGAGCGGTCCTTGAGATCGGATGCGGGCTGGGCGGACATGAAATTGCATTCGCTTGCGAGGTGCTTCATGGGACGGGGATGGTCTCCGCTTCGCGGACCGAACTTTTTCACCGAAGTCCCCGCGCGCGCAAAAGCTTTCAAACGGCGAGGCTCGGTTCCATGCGGAAAATTTGTCATTTGGAGCTATTAAATTCCCAAGTTTGAGGCATAATTTTCGGGCATTGATAAATACCGATTTGACGCTGATCCTTTGGTGTCACTCAAGGCATTAGCTTTTATAAATTTAGCAAAACGGAATATATTCTCATATTCAGTGGTGGACTCACGAAATATTTTCCTGAGATAAACACTTTCACGACCACAAGGATAAAAAATACTTATTCCACATAAAATTTAATGAGAGGCAACCCAGGTTTCACCCGTTAGTGCATCACCAGGTTCGATAACTTTAATATCAGTTCAATATTTGTTCGACATTCTGTCGTGGACATGGTTCCATGAACGATATGAAATGTCATGAGGAAATATAAATAAAGGTTTCTTGTATTTCGAAGGAGTTTTTTTAAATTTTTTTTGCTCGTAATCAATACTTTTATTCATGTGTTCATTCTGATTGAGAAAAATGAAAAAATTAAGCAAAGGCTCCATATCATGACCAAGGCGTAAATAAATATATACATAAAATATCGGTAATCGATCCTGAAACGCTCCAGGAAAAAGCGGCTTTAGGCTATTTAACATTGGCATCCGATATCGTGGCCGGTATCGTATCGAAGAATCGAAATCCCTATAGTATCACCATTAAAACATCTATGGAGGACCTTTTTAATTGGCAGACCTTGAAAAATAACCTCCGCAAAGTTTGTGACGCCACAGCACAATCAGCAATTTCAAAGCCTCGACGTTGTATTCCCGGTTGCGTCTGGCAGGAGCGCCGTGCGATCAAAAAATCGATTTTACTTTCGGTGTTGCAAAAGTTCTCAACGGATTATAACTCAGGATACTTGGTAGAATATCGTGATGTAAGTAACGTTCTGTAGCTCGATGTAGCTTACAACTTTCAACAAAAATTATCTGAAAATATGGTCCGCAATTTTTTTTTAAGTCTTTGGTATTTAAAACAATACGTTCACGTTAATTACACGTATTTAAAGACAAAGGACGTGATGCACATGGTGGTATCATTGATTACTCCTAAATGTTATCTTTCAGGGTTCAGCATCCGCTTGAATTTATAGATTTTCAGAGAAAATTGAAGGAGGCCATTTTTTGCAAAAATTGATGAACTTTGACCTTATGTATTTTGTTATGGCGTGATACATAGAACAAATGGAATGTGAAACCAAATGCACCAATCAATGGAGAATCAGCATACCATGTTTCAAAGTCCAGGTGTGAAAAAAACCACTGTTGGGCCTTTGGCAAGCTTTTTTCTATTTCAGCCCACTGTGCCACCGCGACGCCGGGAAAACCTGATAATTACTTAGAAGGCGTACTGCTAGGGCTCAGAACTCAATCCGACAAGTCTCTTAATGTATATACGCATATTGAGAAGCATGCAATGAGTTGGTTCAAATTGTGTGCATAGATAAACAGCATGAACAACAGTATTTGATATTTTCTGAAACTTTTCAACCGAATACAATTCTTGACCTCAGAGTGCTCTGAAGTTAAAAAAATCTACCAGTGAGTCAAAAATTTATTTGCTTTAATTGTTGATCTCCTACACATTTCTCATTGGACTAATACTATTGACAACGAACATATTCCATCGCTTATTTGTTGATCACAACAATTGTACCGCGGCCACGGCAATTACTCTACTAGCACGTGACTAAATATTTCATCATCATCATCATGGTTTGACGCAGCCCTTCACTCGATTCTCCTATCTGTCAACCTCTTCTTATTAACGTAAATCCTTTCTTTCACAACCTCCACGACCTGTCCCATATATCCCATACGAAGTCTTCCTTTGCCGTTCTTCCCGTTCACTTTTCCTTAGACGATTGTCTTCATCAGGCCACCGTGTCTTAAGATATGGCCGATCAAGTTGTCACGTTTTCTTTTAAGAGTTTTCAGCAGATTTCTCTTTTCCCCCATTCTTCTTAAGACTTCTTCGTTTGTCATTCGGTCGATCCATTTCATCTTCGCCATTCCTCTGTAGTACCACATTTCGAATGCTGTCCACCCTTTTCTTTTCTGCTGCTCTCATCCTCCATGCCCCACTGCCGTAAAGAAACATGCTCCAGATGTACGTTCTGATGAAATGTTTCCTTAATTTTACGTTTTTATTTCTAGCTGTAGGTAGATTATTCAAGGAATATTTGGGTTCTCGAAATAAGTACTGATAAATGACGAGGTTGATGCTTGTGGATGCGGCAACTGGCAATAGCTTATGATTTTATTAGAAGTACCACAAATTTCTTCTGGTTTCCATTTCGTATTCTAAAAATAGTTGTAAATTTATCTTTGGAAAGTAATTCACTGGCCCAAGCGTTACGAGGGCCAGCATAAGTGCTAGAACCGTTGGAGGGACTCGGACAGCAATCTATACCCCCTAGGCCCAGAGCTAAGGGCCCGCTTATTCTATTCCATACTATGCATTTTCTTCCCAAATCCTGGAGTCCGCACTGAAATATTTCTATTTACTTGTCTTTATTTTTCGGATTTGTTGAGTATTTAGCAGGTTTAAATTTATTCAATACTTCAGGAAATATGTGCGACTCTAATTATCTTCCTCGAATACACTTCAGAATAACTTCAACTGCCTAGAAGTGAATGATATCTCCCCTTATAACCATATTTTCCTGTCAATATTTCTGCTAGGGTTACGTTGCAGTAGTAATGTAATCAACATACATTTGGGTTTCTTTGAAAATTTGGTGAATTCTTTGCGGGTAGTACTCTTGGCTAATGTGATGGTACAATTGGCGAGTTTAATTTTTGGATTGTAAATTGTGATTTGAGTGCTCTTCTAGGCTGTATACTATTTCTTTTCCTGTTAAATTTTAAGGTACTTTTTAATTCATTTCCTAAGTTTCTGCACTCTTTCCTATTTGATGATTAAGTGGCTAGTGAAATATTGTGCGATCCTTTCCTTCTCTTGAGAACCGAGGTCGACCAGATGCTATAGTACCCTCTCCTAATGACCGTATGTGAAATATTTCCCAGGCTATTTGCTGCCAGTCTTTATTCAGAAAAGGGACTAATATATTCCCTCTTCTTCTGATAAAAGAGTTTCTGCCTTTTCGGCAAATGAGGTGTTTTACATCCCGTGTCATTAATTATTTCTATCTCAGGTGACTCGTAATTTGTACCTCTGACAGGGAAAAATGTGGTGGATAGGGTAAGACTTATTGGTTCATAAGCAATATTCGGGTGTATTGTTTTCCACGACTTCACTAGTGGGCAATAAAAAAAGGGAATTCTTCTTCATGTTGATAAGGTTGAGATGTGGTCAGAGTTAAGATTTAAAGGCATTCCATAAGAGTTTATAATCTCACAGACCCCGAGTAAACATCACCATCTGCATACTCTTGCCATAATACTTCCATAATTTTTGCGGAAGGACTTTCCGAAAAAATTTTAAGTAAATACATATAATACGAATGTCGATTCGCGTCCAACGAAACTTTTCTGCACTGATGGGAAGCCTTCCCAGCTCCTTACGTTGATTTCAACCAGTCCTGCTTTGTGGATGCAATGCGGCAATTTCTTGGACGAGATGGCGTGTTTATTCGCTCGTGTGTGTGTGGGAATTCAGTTGTTCCTATGCACAGAAGACTCTGAATATGCACTTTCTGGTTGTCTCCCTCGGCCGGGGAACTTTTTTCATAAACAACTTCTAGGAGGGAGCTCCGTGCTAGAGCCGTTTGCCGAAGGGGAAACGAGAGAGGGCGTGTGGAGTTATTGGGCGAGCTGCTTCCAGTGGTGGTTCAGAACGGGTGGATTTTCGAGAGACCGCACAAAACGGCTGACGTTTCCAAAGCGCAAGCAGCCATAATTTCAACCTAATATTGATTGTCACGTTACGTGATCAAAACGGCTGTTTGTTTTATTAGCTGAAACTTTCCCTTCCCGCGTAACATGGAAACAAACATCATATTATGTCGGATATAGATTTGGCATACCGTTGCTGATGTTTATCTGTAAATCTCCTGGTCACACTCTTGACCGGAGGAGAACTCCCAATGTTAGAAGGCTGACTCACTCAATGAGCTATTAGCATTAAGTGGTAAGGAGAAGATAAAAATGAGGCTGCACAGACAATATGCTTAGTCATACACTACTACATGAGTTAGGAAATATTTTTCATAAAACTCGATGGAATTAACTTTGGACAATGGGGTCATTTACCATATATTTCATTGCCGAATCTGAAAGTTTGTAAAATAAAAGACTCGTTTTTCTCCGTTCTTCGATCCTTAAAAAAGTTCTCGGGTTGTGAGCGGCGAAAAACTGTTATTTTTAACACTCTTTCGGAAAAGTGGGTGTGCAAAGCACTTGTACGTCATCCACTTCGTCCTATCACAACTGAGACCGCGAAGCTCTTTCCCCCATTCACAATCGGGGACACACAGCTGACTCTGCCAATGGAAGTGGTTGCGACAGGATCTGTGCGAGCAGACCTCCCCTCCCCACCTTCGTTCTCTTCCAGTTCTTCCTCAACACAGTTAAAGACGGGAGGTGGATGACGTAATAAGTCTCAAAGCAACTTGCTCGTTGGGCGTCACCTTTTGCTCGTTTTAATTTTTGATTTGTGAGCAAATGGCTCTGGCCAGAAAATAATTTTTTTTAACTAAAATTCATTTTTCGTTTCCATCTAACGATTTCGCGTACAAAATAGCGGTTTCGCTTCCGAGTAGACGCCCCCATTAGGAAGTCAATATTACTTTCCTTTACTCTTTTCTTCACACTTTTTCGTCATCCTCTGACCAAGTTTTGACGCTTATGTATCATCATTAAGGTTATAATATCCCATCAGGTTACCATTGATGATGACTCTGAGTTGGTAAAACCAGTCATGGAATGATAATATTAAAAAAAAATTACTTTTATTATATATGCCACTTTCTCCCAAATGCCTGTGGCGTACAGACGAGGGGGAGGGGGGAATTAGGGCTTAAACCCCCTAAAACATGTTTACCTGGTTTCATAAATTACCAATTCTATCGTTTGGCAGAAGACAGAAACATTAAAAGAGTCTGCAGTAACGAATGGAGCGAATGTTTTTAAAATTTTAATACATGATATTAATATCAAAGTATGCCGCTTATGTACGTGCCGATACCAATGAGTCACTTTAGTGGTCCCGGTGGCGGCGTGGTCAAATCCTCGCCTTCTAACCCGAGGGTCGCGGGTTCGAATACCGCCTGAGAGTTTTTTCACCACTCAGGACATGGTTGTGTGTGCTCGTCCGTTGTTACATGTTAAATACCACGATGTAAAAGCCACATGTGTTGTTTTCGGCGGTAGTGGAAAATAAATAAATAAAATAAAAATAAATAAATATTCAGTTACTGTTTCCCGTAATTTACTAGAGTTAGCATATTTTGCACTAGTGTTTAGAATTTTGCTTTTTGGGCTGAAACATATGGTTGAATTGTCTTAACGAAAAGAGAATGTTAATTTAATCATTGTTTTAGTGGTTACTAATGTAAATACCATTTTATAATGATGTACATAAATATTAATGAACGCCGCCCCCCCTCCCCCAGAGAAGGAAATCCTGCCAACTCCACTGTAGTTATCAACGTTAAATTAAAAGTGATTGGCTCTTGTGAGGGCTGAGGTAATTATGGGTGTAGGAAATAAAGACATTTTCCTGAGGAGTGTATTCCATTCATTATAGCGGAACATAAAGGAAAACAAAAGGGAGAGGGCTGCAGGAAGTTGAGCGATGACTTAGGACGGAGGAGTAGTCGCCGAAAGAGAAAATGCACCGTAAACGGGAGATCATTCCTTCCACGCCAAAGCGGCTGTTTGGGCGGTTGACCAATGGGAGGAGGAGGTTGGGTGGGATGAAGTGTCCCATGGGAGACGTCCGCGGAAATCATCCCAAGAGTGGGCGTTGAGTTGCAGAAACCTCGCAGTAAAAAGCAGGACGAGGATAATAGTGTGTTGAAGTGAAGAGCAAAATAAAGTGCAGTTTCGTTTTCCAGATGACAGTGGGAAATAGACGATGCAATCTAACGATCAATAGCCGTTGATAGAGTCCAACATTAAATCTAGTACAGCAACTAAAATCTATTATAAAAATTTAAAACGGATAGCTTTACTGAAGATGTTAGATATATATTTAAAATACCAGCGTATTAAGCTAGATTCGACAAATAAATAAGATTAGAGAGACAGATTGTCGTAATGATAGATTCAAAATGTCATTTTTCCCCCTTACTATACGAGAACAAAGCAGGCAGCATAGCAAATGGATAGGTAGGAAAACTATTGTTAGAGTAGTTTGTAGTGCATGATACATGTATCTACAACCAATCACTTTGTTACTATGGAGATACTAACCATCTAGCTGAATGTGACCCTATTACGTAGCTTGTTTCCAAATAGTGGCCTAGTTGCGTGTCAATAGTGCATGTTTGTTGATCTTAACTCCTTGCCACGCACATACTCGTGGTGGCTTACAGGGTATCGCGTAATGAGATGAACATTGCAGTGATCTTACTTCTCCGAAGCAGCGTGGCAAGAGTATTGTATGAGATGCGGAATACTATTTCACTAAACATAGACACTTTTTATCTGCTCGAAAGAAAACGTGCGACTATAATAAGCAACAAGCCCACAACACAGCTTCAGATTCAATAAACATTAAAATATGAATGTTATATGTTATTTTGTGTTGAAAATTTGAATTTTTCTCATAGATATGGAAATTTTCCTCAGTTATAAACTGTGTTTTAGAAGAAGTAAGATTTAGAGGATATCTGCTGTAATATATAATTAAAACTGAAAGGGAATAGTGGAATTGCATTGTGTATTTACAAGACTGGAGATGCTATAGGCTCAGGACCCTTTCAGAACTGAGTGTTAGACTGAAATGGATAGAAAGAAATATTACTAACATTTTGGCCAACATAAATCGTTGTACATCAATGTACTCATTCCCAAAAGACATTTATATCCCTATGAAGATGTTTAATTGAGACAAAACCGTTTGGAATAGTTCATATGGTTTTCGTACTTTAATTTTTGATGAAAATGTAAATAATGCTCAGATTGCCAATTCTCGTCATCATGAATATTACGCTTTTGACAACGTTGAATGGAATTTGATAGAAGTTTGTAACGTAAATTGGAGTTTCGCGCAACCACCGGAGAATTGTTCAAAACTTCTTTAGAAACAGGTGATTGCGATCAATTTTGGACTCATCTGTGAAGAAGCAAAATTAAAGAAAGGAGTCAGACAAAGTTGTGCACTATTTCCTGTGCACTTCAATGTCTATCAATGAAAAATATATCAACTATATAGGCCAAAATTTAGTATTAAATTTAAGATTGCCAATAAGGGATAATTTATTTGAAACAATCATATTTTTGAAAAGTTAGGTTGCTGAAATCTGAATTTGCATTTTAAAAATTCACTCAGGTACTCACTCAGTTATCCGTATCTCTGTGAATATTTCCTTTCCTACCAGCCTTTCTTCCACCATCATCATCAAGAACGAGGAAAAATCATCTTATCATATGAGCTAGTCTTCATAAAACTGTACAAACGCCAACGACGGAACATCTCTTTCGTTGCGGAATTGATTCTTAAAAGTCCATGCCTAGGAAACGAACATTGTTTCGATTCCATTCACACAACGCGTTTCTGTGTGATGCAGCTCTAAAGAGACATCTGAGACGCCAGCGACGCAGTCTATCAAGAGATTTTTCACATAAATAATTCACCATCAAATAAAACAACGGAAAACCTCTACAATAATCCTCTTTCCCGCAATGGAGATATGAGTAGAAGTTTTTCATGAATACCTGCCCTGATCATTTGAGTACTCCAAAAAGTGTGTGCTTTGAAAGGCATTTATTTAATGCCTAAATTATAGTAAACCTGTCAGAATCACAGCATTTGACATGAAAGCATTCATAGGTCAACGTGAATCGAGGATTTTTAAATTAACTTCTGCAAAATGGCCGTGAAGCCTGGATGTTGTGCACGGTAAATGTTGTTTTCAATGTTCCTCTGCATGTTTTCATTGAAAGAATTCGTCATAGGAGTGTAATTGAAACGTAAAATGTTAAATTTTAAATTAATTTTCAATATTCATTAAAACCCTTGTCCTATAGTAGTGCTTTGATAGGTGTTGCCTCACGAGGATTATCACCATATTGCTGAGCTGAAATTTTTCAGTTAAAGGTTACGTTTTAGTATGTCAATAATTTTGATTGAAAATTTGAAGCCTTCACGTGGTGGAAGGATTCCATAATGATATATTCTCAGGTAATTTTACGGAAATTTTGATCGTTCTTCGGAGCTAACTACTTCGGTGGTAAGAGTATCAATACTAAGCAAATCGCATGATGGGAAGATAATTTCTAAGAGCCAAGCGGTAAATCTGGATAATAGACCAGTATAAACACTACATTTCAGCTTTTCAGTTCTCGTTCTTGGAATTTTTCAATCACTGTAGTGAATTTTTCTTTGTTTTATATAATAATTGAGATGTGCGTAAATATTCCGAATATTTTATTTCAAATTTTGATAGTAAAGATACTTTGTGTGATCCAATACAAATTATGTGGTATCGACTGGTGAATTCTTTTAATCATGAATTAGTTCCCCCAAGAGACGCCTGAAAGCATTTCTTGTATTGTAGGTAAGTTGTCTCACATGACATTTGGAAATATTCTCAAAGGATTGCAATCCATTTTTAATTGGAATTTGCTGAATTGACACTGTCAGAGCTATCCTTTGATGAATGAACAAAAGTCAAAGGTTATATAAATGAATATGCATCGCCTGAAATTCCTGAATGAATTTATGGGGAGTGCCTGTGAAGGTCAAAGATACATCACTGATCTGTGGTAACTGTTGCTGACTGTAGGAACGTTTGCTATTTCACTGGGTTCATTATTCAATGTATGTGTCATTTTGTGTTTCTATGTATCATCACTAGTGATCACTAACATCACAAAGGTAACTAGGATGCCTTTAAGCTCATTCAGTGCACGTTTAGCCTGTCCATTGTAGGACTAAAAATATGAATTACTGGTAGGGGAAGGCATTTTGCTTGGAGGCATACACAATACTAAAGCTCAATTTTATATTTTGTAGAAGTGTATATACTTGAATATTTTGTAGAAAATATTGTCTCACTACGTTTCTCTTCTTCTTTCGTCGGAGACATCGGTCTTACACTTGCGGTGGTAAGTGAATTGTGTAGGGTGCAAGGTTTGAATTACGGCTCGTTGAAGAATAGTTTAGCGGCCTCTTTATAGGGATGAAGATCGAGAGTTAGTTCGAGTCCCTTGGCTGGAATTATGAAAGATATCGTATCCACGTTCCACATCCTACCTCATGGCAGCCTACAGATTTATTGCCTCTTCCTCAATGACATTGAGATAAAATCGTGATACAGAAATGCGGTATAAGATGTGGGTCAGCTTCCGCCGGCCGGTAGTACATCAGGGAGGCGTCCTCCGAAGTGAGAGGACGTTGGTTCCTCATTGATGCGAGCCTTGTGTCCTGACTTCCACTTCAATTGTGCAATTGACGCGGAACGACCTCGGCATTCAAGAGAACCTAAGACGCAATTACGACCGCCACGGATGGAGAGGTAATTAAGCATTTGAGTTGACAAAACATGCCGGCAAATGGAAAAAAAAGGAAAGGACTTGCCGGAGACAGCGGTCTTCGGGAGTCTTGAGTCAATACGATGCGGTGTGTCCGAGGCTTTCCGTGTTTGCGGAGACGGCGGGCGGGCGGGCGACTGCGCTCTGGTGCGGGGGACGGTGTTTGTTCGTAGGCAGAAGGGCCCACGCGCTTTGTCTGTCCGGTGCAGGGGCGCTGCCCTCCGCTGAGGTGCAGACGCACACTGGCAGGGGCGGGGAACGGGGGTGGAGGAGAGAGGGAGGAAGGAAAGAGTCCAGTTCTCGGACCGATGAGAGCTGCGGACACTAATTTCATTCGGCGGCCCTATCTCCATTCCAAACTCAACTTTTGAGCATCCCCATTAGTTTTGCGGAATTCTTAAATGTGTGCTCGGGAGTTGAGATACCCGCGATTCTTTCTTTCGCCAGTCCGAGGGAAATATAGCGGGAGTGCACTATCACAACGGAACGTGTTGTTTCGACGGAACGATGACCGATATCTCGACTGAGAACCTACAATCTTTCAGCTGTTAGAAGGGACGACTGGAAGCTTAGGTCATTTAATACAGGAGAGTTACGATGTAGATAAAATAAAGCTTTGTTCTATTCCACAAAATATAATTAAATGCTAGATCGGTTTCCACCTTTACAGGCCATTTACTAGATCGGTATCGGCACGATGAATTACTGCTCGGGATGTTATTGTAAATGACTTGGAAAGGTCGAAACCGGTCAAAAACTATTTAATTATGCTTTGTGGGATATAATAAAGCTTTATTTTATTTATATAATGTCGAAATTCCACCAAGATAACTTGCCTGCTATTTCTATGATAGGTGAATAATTTAGAAGAGGGAACCAGGGAAGATTTTCCAGGGAACAAGGAAGGGGTGAAAAAAGACCCGGCCTAGGGAATTGCCTGATCTTAGCAAAATGAGTCCCGCTGTTTAACAATTCATCTCACGGACTGAGCACTACCTATGCACACGTGTTGCAAGAAAGGACTGGATTCCACAAGAAATTGTTACTCCGGGGATTGTAAATGTAGTATGAGACCTGTATTTTAACCTACTAAACAATCCGATGCCTTCCATCATTCAGCTCACGTCGGCATTTAATTTTAATTTTCAATCGCCAGGCAGTGTGGATATCAGGATGGGTACATTGATGCATGTTCAAAACCGAGACACACTGAACAAGTACCAGGTGGAGAGAATATGACCGCTGTGATTTGAATACCGTCAGTTCTTACCAGTCGCAGTTCGGATCCTCGGATCGCAATGACTTCCGCGATTTGAATTGCCTTTCCACCAAGGAGGACACTCACGATCTGCTTGAGAGAGCCTCATCGCTGCTTATATCTCGCGTCGCCGCGTGACAAGCGCTCTGGGAACAACCCCATTCCGCCTAATCCACCTCTTAATTCGCCTCCCCCCCCCCCCTCCCTTAATCACGCGCCCTCTCTACCTTACTCCCCCCACTCCGCATGAGATCCCTAGCTATTTCGGGAGCACTCACACACTCCAGGCTTTTTCGGCGGACAGACGCCGGCGGACGATAAGCCACGGCGTCCACAGAAAAAAGCGTTATGTTTTGAAGCTCGTCCCCCATGAAAACGGTTGCATGAGGGAGAGGTCGACTTAATTATAGGTCCGCGATGGGAATAACCTTTATGCTGAACTAGGACTCACTCTGACTAGGATTTACACATGTTATCATAAGTTTGCCAATGGTACGAAATGAGTTGGGGTTTGGGCTGTAGATAGATAGATAGATAGATAAGCGTCTTTATTGGGGCGAGATTGAGACTAAAAAATTCCTTCTTCCATCTAACCCCTCGCCAATGCATGAAATATAGCATATATATACAAATAAACGTTGTTCTAAACTCACAAAAAATATATAAAATTACAGTAGAAAAATAATTAAAATTACAATGAGGAAAAAATAAGTAAGATAATATGACAATGGAAAATAAATTAATATAGTTATACAAATGAAAAATATGAATATAAGGTTTTGATTAGGAAAACCATAAAAAATCAACAAGATGGTAATGATAACATTAAAGGTATGTGTCAAAGATATGTACAGTTGTGGGAAAAATACGTGAGGATATTAGCGGAAAAAAACCCACTGCAGAAAGACACCCACACATGAAGGGGGGTGTGAAAAACCTGCGAAAACCCTGCTGAGAGAAGGTTAATGTGATTTAAATTAAGAACAAAAATAGTACATAAATTACAGTTGAAAATGTGGTGAAATAATCTTGCGTGTATTTGGCATGGTGCATTTGTATTTGGCCACCAGTATGATACGTGTCACTCTGCTGGGATTACACAGTGTATGTTAATTGTCTCCCTGTTGAGCACGGAGGAGCATTTTATGCAGTGACTTCTTGAACTTAGTGAGCGATGATGAATTTCTTATGGTACAATCAGGGTCCATTCCATTCCATTAAATATTCCATTCACGGCAACCAGTTACTGTATATGATTTATTGAATATGACGGTTCAATGGTGAGGTATCACAAGTTTTTGATTCCCACGTGTGTTGGATCCATGAACTGTGCTGAGTTTTTGAAAGTCGTCCGTAAGGTATTTCGGCATTTTGATGTGTAAAACTTGGTACAGCAAGGAGAGAGTATGAAAAAGACGTCGAGAACTGGGTTTCAACCAGGAGAGACTATTTATGAAATTTGTAGTGTGATCAGATATTTGTAGATTGAAGATGAATCGGATACAGGCATTAAAAGAGCGTTGAAGTTTTAATGAAAGTTCCTGAGATAGGTCTTGATACACTACATCAGCTTAGTCAAAGTGGGGTAGAATTAAGTCGGAAACTAGTTGTTTTATTAGAGAGACAGGGATGAAGTGTCTCAATCTGAGAAGAGGGAATAATGACTTATTGACTGTTTTGCATATCTTAGTTATATGAGATGACCAGAAAATCTGTAAGGTGGGAAGAAGATAATGATTTCAGCCGAATTAGATTTCAATCGCCAGCTAAATAGAATAGTTTCGGGTGTAGGCATACGAGAGTGAATCGCATCACGCTCTGTTGATGACGATCGGCTATGGACCCTTTTTGGGGCCATACCCTCGACACGTGAAGCACTTCCGTGTCCGAGGGATAGAGCCGACTCCCTTGTTTGCGCTTCATGAAAGTCATGGTGGTGTGATCCGGTACTCGTGTACCACTCGCCTGACTCTTCCCATAGTTAGGAATGCGGATGGGGTGTCGTCCACTAACGTGACTCTCCGTGAGCGATGCCCCGAAAGGGGTCAGAGGTACTCAAGAACCGGCAGGCTTATGTGTATTGGAGGCTTCAAAAAGCATTGACGTGAGTGCTTGCGTAGAGATGTTCATATTTTGAATGAGAGAAAAGTTGGGTGAACTGAATGAATAATAAAGGCTTTCTTTGATGCGGTTCGCCGAAAGACAGAAGGGACAACAGCTGAGCGTTAAGAAATTATTCGCTGTGAACGGAACGAAGGGAGAAAGCTGATAAAATACTGGAGGATGTAGTCCGGAGTGAATGCTTATGCACTGCGCACCATTTATATTTTGGCAGTATTCTTCTCTACTGCTGTATATATGAGGGATTGATGTAACGGATTAGTGAATCGCCGAATAGCTGAATGGGGAAGAAAAATCGCACCGTGAAGCTCAGCGAAAAGAGTACAGCGGAGTAGGGTCGCAACCACTCAATAATTCAACATATACGTCAACAGAGTCCTCGCAAGGGTTTGTGGCAGGTGTTGATTCCAAGATTCACTACCGTCGCGCTCATAGTCATATTTTCGCTAGCTGTAATACCAGTTTTAGGGACATTGGCTAATTACAATTACGCGGGGAACAAATCAGCTTGACATGAAGAGGAAAGTTCAGTGTGAAGTTCCTAGCCTAGCATGTGAGGAAGTGTTGTAAACTAATCCACTTTTATGCTATGACTATCTTCAATGTTGCATCACGTTGCTTTTTTTTGGTTCCTAGTTAAGAGTATAATTCCCAACATCCTATTCCCTCCCGGATGCCAAAAGTGTAAGTTCTTGCTTGTAATGTTCAGAGGAATAAGACACGTGCTACAGAGTTTTAACGTCGTTGCCCAGAGAGCATATTGACGAATCCGCTGTGCTAATTCCAGCTCCAGCTCTTTTCATTGCTCATTTTATTTTCGCACAGCAAGTAATCGTACCCCTCGCTGCTCTTTTAATAGGGCCCGTTACGGGCACTTATTCGGGAGCAGATTTCCGCTTCCTTTGAAATGAAACAGTTTACAGGTCCGAGCTTCGGCTTAACTCGGGTATCGCTTATTTGATGGCGTCTGGCAGTCGAGGAAGCCGCCGAGACAGGCTTCCATCTCCGAGCCTCCGTTTATCGGAGCCGGGTTGCGTCGCCCCAAGGAGTGGCCTCACTCTGTGGATAAAACTTCGCGAAAGGCCCCGAAGTGCGCGTTTTAATGGTCGAGCTTCCTTTTGCTTGACCTTAGTACGTAGGAGTAGATCATCCTCGATGGAAAGCAGCAGTATGCATCGGAGAGATAGAGAAGAAGATAGAGAATCGCTTAGCAAGGATTCAGATGCAATTCCAGCGCGGTGCGACAAATGGCACTTAGAAATTAACCTTAAAAAGTGTGCAGCCATTAATTTTTGGAAGAGGAATAATTCGATAGAGCGATCCTATAGCATTAGAAATACGAACATCGAAAGCGTTGAAATCATAAGGTATCGAGGTATCAAAATTTCCTTTTCATATATAGTAGCAAAGATCTTTCTCAATAATGACACGAAGTTTCATATTATTTAGTGCATTAAGGAGGTTCCACCGTGACTCCGCGATTAAAAATCCCGTAAAAGAGATATGTTATTTTCTGAATAAATACCGATCCAGAAAAACACCTATATGGAAAATCATCTATAGGGTGATAACGCATGCACAATAATTGTATGAGTATGCTATTTTATAGCGTATTGTAGTTGCATCCTATTTTTTACGAGCTGTTTTAACTCGTTTTGACTTCGGAATATGACTGACGTGTTGTTGCCTCGTTTAATTTACAAAGTGAGAATACATGCTCAATCCCGCTAATACGTATTCTAAAATTGTTTAAATATTTTTTTACTTAGTTTTAAACTATTACCTTGCAAATAAAACTCTTTGTTTTGAATTTTATTAATGTTAATATTTTTGAATAGGTACTGTTTGGCAACAATGACGCTGCTGCCATTTGGAAGAATTGGTATTAATGACACCATATCAATAACCAATGAAATATTTAAATTACAAAAAAAATATAAGAAGGACCTTGGTAAGGTATATTCCTAAATTAAGTTGGTAAATAAGCTTTTAAGCACGTTCCGTCACAAGTACCGTTGCCAATGATAACAACATACTGTAGCGCCACTTTCATGTGACTAAGGCTTTTCTGCTTTTTTCGAGCAAACATTTATTAATATCAATTATAAAAGTGTGGTAAGGTTTTACAATGCTAAATTCTGCATAAAATTGCACATCTTACATTAGTTTTTCGTCAAAACGACATTTCTCTTTACATTATTAATCTGCAAATTTTACTGCAAGAGCCATGATCTGACGTATAGCCACGTATAAAATATCTGATTTTCAACGTCTTATTTCTTGAAATATATTATGGAAAGGCCAAATTAATTTATTGCCAATCGATAGAAGGGCCAAAAAATGATGTGTTCTGAAATTTTCACAAAAATGACATCTACTTCATAATCCAGTGGAGCCACCTTAATATTTTAGTTGTTGATGAAAAAGTCAGACCGTTATTATCCGTTCCTCACATCCCTGAATCTCGCCGTTTGGACCTTCTTCTAGCTCTCAAGGTCATCAACACTGATCCTCTAATAAAACCTTAAAGGAATTAGTCGGTTAATCAGTAATAATTAACGTTTATTTTGGAAAAAGAGCGTACAGAGCTGCCGGGGCTATGCTAAGAAGAGAAAGGGAGAGGAGCGCGGCGTTTGCTAGATTTGATGTGCTTATAAATGACGCTCGCAGGAGAAGCAGTGAAGAGCAGTCACCATTTTAAAACTGCAATTGGAGGTCCAAAGCCCAAATGGAAAAAGTTGATGGGCAATGGAGAAAGAAATGCTTCTGGTTTTTTGGTGAGCACAGCAATTTTATTCATCAACTACCGTATCTTACTACATGCGAAGTAGTTTTCCCCCTTTTGCAGTGGGCAATTACTCACGCGCCTTACGGACAAACTTCTGACTAGTCAACACCGCGCGCCCCTCCCTCTCTTTTCCGGGTATGGTCCTGGTTTGGTATCTACATCCGTGTTGTTATTACGAAGGCGTAAATACAATGCGACCGTCCCGTACCCGGAAAATTACGCTCAAATTCCGTTTTTAAGCACACGCTGAAATTAACTTAAATGGTGAAAAATTTTGCATACAATTACTAAACGCTAAAGTAAACAATATTTAATTTGATGTACATACTTCATTTTAAAATCCATTGAGCCGTCTTCAGGATGTTAGTGTTCAAACTCGGGTGACGGAATCTTGCAACGTATAGGAGGAAGATTTTTCGAAAAAAATCGCCGGAGTCACCTCACGTAAACATGTTTAGGTGTTTAGTGAAATAAATTTACATGGTTGATGTTTTACCTCTGATAAGCATGGGCTTATAAATGCAGGTATTTTATGAGTTTAAATTTTTTTCCATGATGCGTTCACGCTATTGCCGTGATAATTCACTTTGTGAACGATTTCCCCTTCCTCGGATATGCGTCGGATCATTCTCAAAGCCGTGGGCTACGAGATCGGCGATTGGCCGATTCCTCCTCCGCCCCTCCCCTCCATTGGCATGGCGACGTCGCCGGCCCACTCCCAGGCGGTGGTCGTGGCCCTCACGGTCTTCGCCAGTTGATCCCTGAGGCTTCGCCGAGGCCCGACGGGCCCACCCCCACCCATCGGCCGGGGAAATGAATGTGCTGACCTTAGAATGAGCAAATCCCGCAAGAAGACGCTCGGGTTAAGAGTTTTCAATCTTCCCTCTCGTCAAATAATGTACGCTGCAGTTAGATAGACTACGTTATTATCTACTTGGTAGACTGCTTGAATATTGACCGAATGGCCCCGATTCAACGCCGGGTGAAACCAATCAGATCACGTGAAACTAATTTAACCAATTATTTGGCAGTAACCTTAGTAGGAAAGAGTTTTGTTAATGATTGGATACAATTTTGGTAAGTCACCGCAACAATTCCTCATAATATATAGCACAATGTCAATGAAAAATAAAATATAATAAAAAAAAACTCGTTGTACCTTGAAGATAATTCTGAATCGTAGAAATTGCGTGTTTGAAACAAAATAACGTTTAAGCTTAAACCCATTTATACGGTACTTGATCCAACACAAAACGCAGAATATACGCCGGTACTTGATAGGTCCGGAGGAAGGAATCCATGATGATTGGAGCCGAACTGGAAGGTTTCACTTGGTCATTAAACTTTGAATGGCGAGGAAGTGTGATTATCATCCTCTGTTGAGAACTCTAAACATTATCGGAATATTATCATGAAAGAAGATGAGTTAGCGAATTTAATTACATTCGGCTTTAAAAGTGCAATGTGAAAGTGACTACTGCCTATGCTACTACATAACTAATTTTAAAATAGACAAGAATGCTGAGTAACTATATACACTAGCGTGATTGATAAACGGCTACTCGGTCTTACAGGGAGCTAGTAGCACACTAGTACAGCATCAATGAAGAAATGAAGTAGCTCAGCAAGTATGTTAGCCGTCATGTTTGTTAGGTAGTATTATGGTTCTATTCACACAACACTAGTGAGCTACTATACTAGCGAGTATCTTCAACCTTGGTCTTTATCAAGAATAGGGTGAAACAGGATTTATTAAGGGTAATTATTTTCAGCACCAGATATTTTTTTAGAAAAGAAAAATTCTATGCGCATGAAAAGTTTTACTTAGGAAATGCAAACTACGACTGCAGCTTTGCTAATCAATGTAAGATTCAGTACGCAATTTCGCAGAATAAAGGATTTTATACTTTTACTCATGGGATAAAAATGCCATTTTGCTTATAATAATGTATCGCTCTTTGATACGCACGGATGGGTTTATGAACTTCTAGAGTTTCTAATACTTAGATCCAAGGGAATAATCGACGTTGTATTGTGTTAAGGGAAATAGTGAAAATGAATCCGAAAAAATAGTGTATTCCTCAACTCTTACCTTTGGTGGCCATTATCAGGAAGGTAGAGTAACTACTGACTGTTGATTTCTTTGCAGTAACTCTCGAATGTGGATCACTTGGTAAGCTCTCTTTAGGATAAAGTGGATCCACCTCGGGGTTTTTTCACAGGGCTATGGGGCTTGAAGGAGGACTATGGGCTTAAATGTTAGTGCTTATTAAATACACGAAACATCCATTCCCGAGTTATCCACATGGTATCTGCGCCGTTTAGGTTGCTGCTGGCAAACTTGCTATCCTGTGGTTTGTGGACCAGGCCACACGACTGGCTGGAACTCATACGAGTTCTTTCTCCGGAAATACTAATTCGGAGAGGAGATGCGATTTACTCGGGGCTATAGCCCGATGTATTCAGCTTCGGCCTTTGAATGGGCCCTAAGGAGGGGCGGGGGCCTTCCTCCTCGCTCCGGAGGCTGCGTCCTCTGGCGCTCTCTGGGGGGTCGCAGCCCACACCCCCTCCCTCCAATCCTGCCCCATTCATTCTTCGCCCTCCCCCACAGACTCCTCCCCTCACCCCCAATGTCCTCCCCGCAGATTTCTTCGGCGGCGCCCGCTCTTCGGGGCCCATGTGTGTCACACGTGGACCTTCCCCCGACTCCCTCCCGTTCCTCGCAACCAATTACCCTTCTTAACGACTCCCGGCTTACTCCCTTCGAGCGGGAGGCACTTCTTTGCAGTATCCTCTTGTTGGAGTATGCACGAAACGCTAACCGAAAGGTCTTTTCAAACGATTTTTTTCATCAGAGAAATACTGGTCCATACGTAGTGCCTCTTGGAGAATACTTCATAAAATTGTCTTGACGTCTATGTGGGTGATGAAAGCACTCTCCTATCTTCTAACCATTTTGGCACGGGTTCGTAAATTGATTGATACCCCATTGGAGCCCTTACATGAATTGAATGGTCGGTCACTACGCCCGTATACACCTTCGCAAAGTACACCGTGCGCAAATGTCTCATATATTTTCCTTTCTTCACCACATTTTTCTCTAAGCCTTACTTCTAAGGAGAGGGAACGGGCCAGGAAGAAGTTCTCACCACCACTTCTCCTGGTGATGAGGTGCATAACTACTAGCGGTCTCCCTTCGCCAAACACCGGCATCTTCACAGTTTTTCCTATACATTTAATGAACTACTTCACTCAATGATAGACCCATATCCTCTCGCCGCCGCTTTTGGTCCACGACTGCGCATTCGATGAGAAATCTCGTTAATCTTTTCAGCTGTGTATATGGATGTCCACCCATCTTTCGAAAACCGATGGACGCATTCGGTGGCTCAAAGGTAAGCCCCGAGAACAATCGGTATAGCGGTGCTAACATATTTTTATCATCAGTAATAACTGTAAATAAAAACGTTTTCGACAAATTCCGGACTATGCGCGAAAAGCTGGGTATTAGGGGAGACCTAGAACAAGTTCTGGGAGACGACCCTGGTCGTCTAAGCCGCGTCATATCCTTTTAAAAAGTAACTAGCCTTCTAAATAAGATTTAATATAGTGCCGTATATTTTTTCCTTTTTATTTCTATGGCCGCTATATCCAATTTTTATTTTAGCACACAATATAGACTGCGTGGTGCAAATGACCTTAGTCGTCGACGCACCCATAAAAACTTAAACCTACCTACTACATAAAACTTTGAATTGATTAACATGATGTTTAACTCGTTTTGAAAACCGGAACGAGTTATCGCTAAGGATTTCCCTCGCCTGGCTGGTGGAATTGCCTCCTCCCATGAAATGGACACCATAACGTGTAGATACACGTGTCCTCCGCGCTCTCGAAGCGAGACGATTTGGGAGAGGAGCCCAAGGAGAGTAGAGAACTCTCTACACTCCTTGGACAAGCCGCAAGGCGGGAGCGGGGTAAGGAAATATTTTCGACGGGCGCCATTCAACCCCCTTCTCTCGAGGATCGAATGTCACCAGCGGGATGAGGGCAGCGTTGAGCCGAGGCACGTGGTGCGGGACACTTGGTGAAAGCGGTCGACCCTTGTGTCACGCGACCAGGGGTGGCAGCAGTTCTGTGTCGTGAGGGTATTCTTCTGCACAGGTATCCATCTTCAACCGCGGCCCTTGGTTATCCGCAGTCAACGGTTAAGGCACTACTTTTCTCAACCGCGGTATTTCCCTTGCGTAAGCGCAGTTCTGACCAATCTAATGCCTTTTGTTTAATAAACACTAATTTCACTAATGATTTTTGGCACAGATACGTGCACGAGTGCTAAAATGTGTACATCAAGGAATGAAATTTGCTCCGAAAAAAAAACCTGTGACTTGACCGGGAATCGAACCCGGATCTCTCAGTTGCTGATTGGTAACACCATGAAGCCATTTTCTTTCAAGCTGAATTTCTAACCAATCGAATGCGTTTATTTCCAAAACTTCAACACAGATGGCAATTGTGCTGTTTTGTTTTTCTTCGCGGATATCAGTTACAGTACCCAAGATCACTACCTAACAGCGGGAAGGGAATACTCTTACAACTATATGTATGTATACCATTTGAGAAAAACATATAAGTACTCAAATATTCACTGAAGTTTAGTGGAACATGACACTTTACCGTTAATTTGCCGTATACTTCGTGGTTTACCAAACGCGGGGTTTTTCAGGAACGTAACTGCCGCATTGACGACGGATACCTGCACTTCCAAAAATTATCGCATTTTGTAGGTACCTGTTGGGATTGGTTTTGTGTGGCAGTTCTGCATTTCTGCCTTTCCAACGATTCTGTCCAGAATCTTACCAAGTATCACTCCGGAAACCCTACTTACTAAAAAAAAGTAAGTAGGGTTAGGTTGCCGAGAGCATGCAAAGTTCAGCACTTCGTCTACTGAACGGAGGTTAAGCTGAGGACACCTTGGCGTTTTTCATTATCATCAGGCCAATGCCAGATCTTTACTTCACTCTTCCCTCTTATCCTTGTAATCTCATTCTTCCATCCTTCCGCTCTGAGATGTATTCAACTGCGGGACTGACGGAAAAAATGGATTACGGTCGTACTGTTTATTCTTTACATATCTAACATTTATTTTACTGCCCCGAATGATGCGAAAAGTATCAAACCGTTACCACAATTGTACCGAAGGATTTTTCATGATAAATACGTGAAGTACCTACCAGGTGAGGTAGCCTTGATGGAGGAAGCAAGGATATGATTGAACACGTACGTATTTGGAAAAATTGATCGTCAGACTTGATGAAGTAGGAATGAGATGTGTTACGGATAATTGTGGAATCATATCGTGATTTGGTACCTCACTATACCCGAAAAATTTCGTGCCGTACCGTAGTCCCGCCCGTGCACGCGAAAAAATCACGAACCCTGTGGCCAACGCTCAGACTTATGCCTCACCCACTCCCTTTCTTTATATTTAAGGACATAAACATGATAATTATCATTTAATTTACTATTAACTCTCACGCTACCATCGGTTGGAATTTATTAACCATTCTAAAATCCAGTTTTATTTTGAGCCTAAGTTTATTTTGAGGCTGTTTTCAAGGAAGTTAATTTTACTTGAAGATTATTGACGATTTCTAATTTGTTAAGTGCATAGATTAGTCAATATCAGTAGTACGATAGTTATAGCTCGTCACTAGGAAAGACCATGCTAACAACGGTTCTAATTGCTGATGCGATGGAAAAAATTGCCAAAAATCATTGATATTCAACAGTCTTTCGACAACTGATCTCATGCCATCCGAATCCTGTATGGCATTTTCTGGTGTCCTTGTCTTTGTGGGATATCGCCTTCCCATTTAGTCCACCGGTATACAGGTAATCTGTATACAATTTCCTCCACGTCACAACTATAAAATAACGTATCCAATTCTTAGATCTGATAGAAGATCAAAGAAAATACAAAATTGCTAAAACTAAAGAAGGGTAACTCGGCCACAAAAGGACAAGAAATGAAATAAGTGGTAAAGAAATAAAATCAAGAGAACTGTGAATGCACTATCAATACGAAGATACAAATAAACTCACCCGGAGAAAGGTAAAATCTGCCTAAGTATGATGAGAAACCATTATTAGGAACAGAGAGCAGACAAAGTGATAAGCCATAAGGAATAAGAATGGAATTAAATGTACTTGGAAAAAAGATAAAGTGAAGAGTTGGAAGGAATACTTGGAGAAGTTGTGCAATGGAAGCAATCTTGTAGCGAAAGTAATCGAAGAGGAAAATGGAGTCGATAAGGATGATTTGGGAGCCCCTATCTTAAGATCAGAATTTAAAGCAGCTGTAAGGCATCTGAAGGTAAATAAGGCTTCGGGAATAGATGATATTCCTGCCGAACTAATAAAAAACGCCGGAGAGAAGACTCAGCTGTACAAAACCATCTGTGACATGTACTCTACAGGAGAGATACCAACTGACTTTGAGAAGAACATCATCATATCTATTGCCGAAAAGAAGAGGGCTGAGAAATGTGAAGATTAAAGGACCATAAGCCTGACGACGCATGCCTCGAGGATATTGACAGGAATCAACTTTCAATTCATAATATTTGCACAATATACAACAGGAGCAATCTTAGCGCAAAAATAATGTAAGAGGAAAATAAAGAGAAAAAACATGATATGGGAGACTGGGTATTGAGATCAGAAGTCGAAAAATCAGAAAGAGAAGTTCGGGAGAATAAATGTTGTCAAATTGACAATATTCATGTCGAAATTATCAAAACGTCAGGAGAGAAGACATTGACCCTGATGTATAAAACCACCTGTGACTTGTACTCAACAGACTTCAAGAACAACATCATCATCACTATTCGCAAAAAGAAGAGAGCTGATAACAGAAAAATTTTAGGACTACAAGCCTTACAAAACATGCCTCGAAGATATTGACAAGGATCAAATACGAAAGAATAGAACGAAAATCTGAAAAGTTTCTGGAGAACAATTTTGGACGAAAACAAAGGGCACAAGGGAGGCCAGTTTTTCCCGCAGGCTACTTATACAGAAGAGAATGGAGAAGAGCGAACCGACGTTTTGCTGAGTTTTTGAATTTGGAGAAGACATTTGACCACGTGCATTCTACGCTCATATTTCTGAGGGAATTTTGAGTATCATGCAGGAACCGAATGCAGAGGTTGTATAAAAATCAGGTGGCTGTGATGAAATCAGAATCGAGCAGTAGAGAAAGGTAGAAAAGGTAGAAAGGAGGTAGAAAAAATAAAGAAAGGAGGTAGGCATGGTAATACTTTACTTGTACTTTTCAATGTGTACACCGAGAGAGCCAAAAGTGAATTAGCAGAGAGGACTTTGGGACTGAATCCGAGGGTCGAAATCCATCATACTGTGATACATCAATAAGATAGCTGTCATCACAGAGACTGAAAGAGGCTTAAAGAAGACTCTAGTAAGCATGGAAAAGAGCAAGGGAGCTATTAATCGAAGACAAAAGAAAAGAAAACAAAGGCATGCAGTAAAAGACAGTAGTGCCAATAACTAGAGAAGCAAGGTTTAGAAGAAGTGAATAAGTATTGCTATCTAGGGAGCCGATTTACTAATGATTGGCGAAGCAAGAAGGAAAAAGTAGAATATATCAGTTGATGAGAAATGTTCACTAGAAGAATCTTTTACCGCTGGAGATACAAATTGGAAATCAGGAAATATTTCTTTTGACTTTACTTCTGGAGTATGTTTCTTTGTGGTAGTGAGCAATGATTGATAATAGAAACATAGAAGACATGGTTAAAATTGATGACTCCACCATGACTCCACCGAGTGATAAACGAAGACATCCTAAGAGGAGTGGGATGAAATAGGAGTCTAACAAAAACGTTTGAATAATGTAATCGGCCTTATTATGACACATGACGGCCTAATGAAGATAATTGTCGACGAGTAGATGAATAGGCAGTTGGAAAAATATGGCCTCGCCTGAGATACATGGAGCAAGAAGAGAAGAATGTTTAGGAGAATAATTATGCATAGATGAGTGGAGAACTGCGTCAAATCAATCCTAGTATTGAGGACGCATGATGTTAATTATACCAATTGCTTTTAAGCCACAACATTTTGTGTCATATTTTGCAGCGGTGTTGTAAATTTATGGTGATTCACTTTTTCTGATCACGCTCGCAAATCTAAGCTTCTTAACTTATGAACTTTTGATGAGAACGCCGTTATAAGTAATCTTATCTAGACGCCCGCGTTGCGCCCTCATTTTCATACAATTTTGCACAAATAGTTGCTGCAATGGTACTGCTACAGCTACGAAGCTACGATTTCCATTTCTATATTTTCCCATTTTTTCACCATAATTTTAATCTTGATTTCATTCACCCTCACACATTTTATCTCCACATTACTTCAAATTTGATTTTTAATCAGTTTTTCCTGCATTATTACTATTTTCATTTCATTATTATCATGCGCTATTAATAAATTAAATGTGAAATAGTTTAGTTTTTATTCCTTGGCATAATTGGTTGATAACAACTCCTTTGCCTTCTAGGAGGTAATTCTTTCCGCAAACGAGAAACTAAATGAAGCCAGAGGTTCAACGTAAGTCCTTTTAATGACTGCGTTAGTAACATTTGCAGTGTTACTCAGTATTTTTCGCCATGAAAGTCATATTTACCTTGTGATTATGGGTACTTGCTTGAAAATTAGTTGAATCCACTTGCTTGGGTTGATAATATTTCAATATCTCTTATTCTTATTGTCCATTTTTTTCTTTTGAACTAATTCTTTGAGTTACAATAATGCGACCTTCACATTCCTTCTTTAGCATTCGATGCTGCGCTGCGTGAAACGACTTGCCTCTCTTTTCAAAGACTTAAGCATTCATCCCGGCCTTTGGCTCAAATCACTCCTTAGATCCCGCACAAGCTGGAGGAGGTAGAGATGGGTGCGTTGAGCCTTTTTGACGCTTTTGGTATAATGCTGTCCTCGAAGAATCTTGTTCACAAAGTTAAATTAAGGTTTACAGATTTCCACGACAGAAGTACCTACGGCTACAGAATGAACTACTAGTAGTCGCTAGTAGAAGTGGAAAAAGGAGCAAAAACTTTGAATTTATAGAAATTAAAATTAAAGAATACCTATTTTTTTCTTAGTCTGTTTGCTGAGGTACTAATTTTTGATAACATTTTAGATAATTAATTTAATTTTTTTGTTGTAAAAGCAAGTTTGTTCATCGGTAATTTATGATTTAATATAAGAAATATTTTTCCGTCATGTGGACTCATAATTACTAGACCTGACGTCTTATGGACTCCTCCTCGTTGTTAAGAAGGTTTGAGGTGCAAGTTGGACTCACTTGGTACACCGCTATTTAGATTATCATCTACGAAATACTCTGAAAGCCACCGCGAGGGTGTGTGGCAGGGGGTGAATATCACCAAACATGCACTATTGGGATGCAACTAGGCTACTGTAAGGAAACATGTTAGATAATAGGGT
This sequence comes from Platycnemis pennipes, assembly GCA_933228895.1. NCBI lineage: Eukaryota > Metazoa > Arthropoda > Insecta > Odonata > Platycnemididae > Platycnemis > Platycnemis pennipes. The sequence continues at coordinate 130,190,938 of OW121851.1, read as the reverse complement.
CACATGCAGCCAGAATACACACAACACAAGAGTACCTAAATAGTAATAAAGGGATTACGAATATGAGGAGAAGGTATCTACGGCTGTGTAAATCGGATAAAATAAAAACCCAAAAGCCGCAATTATTCCTTAAACATGCACTATTGGCATGCAACTACTATGTGAAACATGTTTATGTGGAACATGTGGAAAGATCACGGCTTTTGGGTTTTCATTTTATCCAAAGGGATTATTGGCTGTAATGGCGGTTATCTAAATATTTTATGCTGTATTTTCCCACCATGCATTGGTTAGAAATGTTAATGCATGCACCATGCACTGTAGGTTACTCTAACAATATTTCACCCGCCTAAAATCGTATGGATCGCTGAAATCGATCGATTCTCTCTGGATCGGGCGATAGGGACGCTAGCGTCTCGAGGTTAAATCCCCGGCAACGGCGCTGATGGCGCCATGCGGACCTCAGGCCGATGGGAGATTGGGACGGGGAGGAGATGGCCATCTAGCTGCGAGGCGGAGTTATGGGTGGGTGGGTGGGGAGCCGAGGAGATGAAACCACATACTTGCATCCTCTTTGCGCCCCCCTGTCGCTTGCCTTTCCCCGTCGGGGGCCTTCCATAAAGAACGCGATGCATATTTTGGCCATTGTGCGCCCCCGCCCCCCCTTGCGACCCCCGATCGCTCGATAGCACCTCCTCACTCCGATACTTTTCTCCTTCGTTCCTTCCTTTCCCTCTCCTTCTTTTTAGATATTCGCTTTCTGATAGAGGGCATGGTATCCCTGTTGGTAAAGCTTTCAAGGGCAACCAGCCGGTGGTCCGGGGTTTGAATCCGGGAGAAATTTTTCGAAACGTCCTGCTAAACCGAATTTAGATGGTGAGCTTGACAAAAGAAGAGCTTGTTACGGATGGGGAGGAGAATAAATTCCAGGGGAAAATTTGATTAGGCAGAAAAAGTCTCCGAAGGAAATATTGAGAGTCAAAATAATCTAGCAGCTTTGCATATTGGGCAAAATTGATGCTCAGTGGAAGGAGAAATGAATTACGTACTACATGGGGGAAGTATGACGATGCAATGAATGCATGAGTGGCATGTGGTATAACGTATACATTACGAGGGAACAGGGGATGCTGCGCACTGGACTTAAAGGGGGTTATATATGGAGCGTACATTGATACCATACGACGATGATTTCACTATCCAAACCGCTGCAGGTCAAGGTTATATTTGCTGAAAATACAGATTTATTATCCACTTGAAGCTAATGACTCTCTTGACTTTTTAATCTGACTTGGGATTTATGTTAATTTTCCAAAACCATTTTTGACATATCGACGCGTAATAGTTTTGTACTTTTATAGGCAATCTGTACTTTTTGAGAATTACATAGAAAGAAACCTGTCATCATACTCCGATTTATGGACTTCAAATGCATGTCTTTGAGAATCGTACTCTTTAGTTACCGACCAAACTGATCATCAAATTAAACCTTGTGGTTTCTAGTGGTTATTATATGATTCGAAGATGGAGGATGCTTGGCGTTTTTATGTATTTGTTGAATGTATCCAATCTGTTTTGCGCCCGTTGACGATTACTTCTTTCTTATGTTTAGTCTGCGGGGAAAAAATACCTTTGATTTGACATAGGTACTCATCAATGCATGGAGTCACCATACACCGTTAAGACAACGTTCATGTTAAGACAACACGGAACTCGTCCGTCATCGGATGCTTTAAACACTGTTTCACTAGCATAAACCAATTTTCCCACTCTAATCCGCGTGCTGACAAGTCTGTACCTATACTTATAGCCGCTTCAGACCGGTATTATATAATGATAGGAAAGGTAGAGTAATGAGGAATGGTGGAGAGAAACCCGATGTCGGCAGAAACCTCCTCTTAACGGAAGTCGCCAGGGCTTAATACCTACTTAAGGCTTACGTCCTATTCAACGGGCGGAGTAGTGTACTAGACGGACTAGTGCAGTAGTCGAATGCTTTATACAAAGTGCTCAAGTTAGGGCCGGATTTCCGGTAAAAAAAAAACCTTCAAATGCAAGGATTAGAACCCGGGCCCTCGGAGTTAAAAACCAGTACTCCGACCAGTACACCAATTCGACCCATAGGGCTTTGAGTGCTATGAGGGAAGGCGATGGAAGCAGCGGGGTGCTTGGAGACACATGGCGCTGGCTTCAGCACGACCCGCATATTCAGGGTGATGGAATTAAGGGGTAGTTCGCACACGTGCAGAGAGGGAGAGTTGATAGATGCCGCGGCGCCTGACCTTTGTCCCCGCCCCAATGTTTCCTTCTCCTCAGAAAAGCAGTGGCCTTCACTATATGGCCATCCGCGTGTTTTTCTGCTGCTCTCTCATAACTATTTCCGTTCTTCTGGGTCATGATAGGTTAGCATGGACATAAATGCGCTTCTCAACACGAATTTTCTCCATCAAGAGCCTGCTTTCATGTAATTTTATTTTTTTAGGTCTGGCTTCTCGTCAAAAATTATTATGCTTCTCTTTCTCCCCACGTCTTCCCTTTCTATACCTTTCCTTTTTTTGTCTTTATTATTGCTACTAGCTTAGTACCTCAAAAATTGATTGAATGCCAGAATTATTTTTATAAATGTGTATTTATATTTTCGGCGTTCTACAGATGGAATGTGATTTCGGATAAAATACATGGACAATTTATGTAAATAGCATCTTATCTTGGAACTTTTGGTGAATCATTTCACTTTTTATCCCTGCGTATTTACTATTCCCACATATGAGGTCGATATTTTTAAATCCTTTCCATCTTACTCACTGTTCTCCCTCCCATAATGGTCCTTTGCACCTATTGTTTTCGTAGCTTGATCCATCCAACCAGTTAGCTACTTCAACATTTCCTTTCTCCACCGCCACGCTTAACGCTTAATGGTGTGTCCTCTTCTCCGTCGCTTTCCTCCATCCTTTACAAAGCATACCATTCAAACGGTTTTTCGGTTAAGGTGTAGAGAGGAGCGCGAGGCGACGCTACAGCACCGTCCATTGCGTCGGCGCCGCCGACCATCTCAGCATGTGTCATCAGCCAATCGACTTCCCGGTCACTCATCCTTCCCAAATCGGGGGAAAGTTATCCAAGAGTCAAAAGTAACTGAGAGTATTCTTCTACATTTAACACTTAATAAAGTATAAAATAAAATTTTTCGCTAATCCAATTTTCCATTATTCCGATTTTCCCATGAAATTTTCAAGGAAAGCTCTTCTTATTACTCAAATTAGGCGAATTAGAAAAATGAAATTAGTTTATCGGAATTGTTTTCATACTATATAATGAATAAATCAGTAAGTACCTATATGAAAAAGAAGAATGGTTTGACTCGTGGGACTAGATCGATAAAATCATATGCTAGCGTAATATTAGATAGACTCAAATGGATCAATAGTTCAACCACTTGGAAATGTGGGTAGAAGATTATTTCCATAGTCTTCACACCAAAATGTTTGACTATTTCAACTTTCATGCTACAAAAAGCAAGGTATGAAGAGCAAGGGAATATAACTATCGTTTAATTGTTTCAGACGAACCATGAAATCTAATTAAACTAACAACACCCCATAGAGAAAAAGGTAATAAGGAGCCATGCGTGCCGTTGGGAAGTCTAACAATAAGTCATCTACATGTAGTAAAAAAGTATCAAATGAGGACTATTCATTTTTGAAAGCAAGTTTCTCTTCCTATTTAAACTAGTTTAACATTTCAAAGACTTAACAGCAAAGCAAGAATAATTTTCCTCTCACAAAATTTATCGGTATGAAAATCTCCATGGAATCTGAGGAAATGGTCTTTAAAAAATTAAAGCTTAATATTTTCCACGGAAATATCAAATGTTATTAATACGCTGCGGGTCAAAGAATATATTTTTTATCACAGAAATCTGTGTGTAGTAACACGGACTACTCTTATGATTCAGTAAGAACAGAGTATCATATGTTTGAACTTAACCCCATATGCTCACCATTCATCCACTCTGCCATCATTTAAGCCGGATCAATTTGGTCGGCCTGCCTTAAACGATTCCATCTCACCCTACTTCTGTCTCAGAAAAAATCTCGGCCGCCACTCCATAACAAGAGCCAGATGGCTCCACAGAAATAAACAACTTCTCCAACAGATTCCGCATTTGTTTTTTTTCTGCCATTTCCGTTCACTCGACCTAAACCCGCGGATTCATCTTTAAACTGAAGCTCATTTGGATGTCCTCGTCAAAGGTTCTAAGGGCAGTATACAGACGCATAAATAAATACGATAATTGGTAGTAATTTTTTGAGCTCGCTCCCGTTATTTCTCCACAAACAAGTTTGTAATGGCCTTTATAGGCTAAGAGCGATATACTTAGCGATGCATTACTGTGTTCTCTACGACTCCTCCTGCGCTTACTGAAAAGGCTCGCAAAATTGTTATGCCACGATATCTCCGGACCATTACGAAATCTGAGTGGAGTAAGTTGTTTAGCCTGAGTGGCTACTATCTGTGCATAAAATATGCACAATCAAGTTTGGATACGATGAAAAAAATAACAGGAAGTTCTACCGAAAAACCAATTAAACCATAATTAGTTTTATTTAATTTTGCGTTATTGAACATAAAATGTAAATTTTTGAGACCGAAATTTATATTTTCACAACGGTTGTAACGTAAAAAATGTCAGTTTTTGCCGGTGTTTGAGCAAATGACGCTTTCATGATACGTAATCCAACAGTAAATAGTTCAATTACAACTGTAGTTTTACAAATGTCAGATAGGTGTGTTTTCTAAGCATATTTGTAGAAAAAGTTAAGAAACCGGTAGGGTTTAGTAATTCAAAAAGTGTGTGAAAAATACATCGTCCAAGTTTTTCTGTCAGTATGTTACTTTTTCAAAAAATATTGCCTGATTTAATAATTAAAGTTTCCACTTTGTGTCTTTTGCAGAAGCAGTTGTTATCAATTTTGTAAAAAGACATTTCAAAACTGGGTCGTCGTAGAATTTCGTTTTTGGTGGTCTTCTAATTCGCATGTCCTGACCGATTCGAGTATGTATTTGTCCAATATTTGAATAAATGCGTTAAATTTACATCGATTCGTATTTATACTTGTGAAATTAAGTTAGGTGGCAGGAAAACCGCGGGGGCTGTGCTGACGCGTTCGCCTTCTCTGGACCGCCAGAACCCGGCGCCGGCCAGGACTCAATTTGCGTACTGCGTACAATAGTTTCCAGTTTCTCTCACGTTATTGTGGAGTTAACTGCATTCATGATGTCTCCGAGACCCTCGTTTTCTGACTATGCATTTGAAATAATTTTAAGAGCTTTTTGTTTTTTTTTTTTTAAAGTTAGGAAGGGAAAGAATAGGTTGATAGGCGCGATCCGGTTTACCATTATACTCCAGATCTGAACTATTTGTGTTTGGGAAAATGTTCCAAGCTCGTGGACTTTATACCAGCCACAATCACACACCCTGTCACTCTAGCTGAAGAATTGCACATTGGCTCTTGAGTTTATTGCACTGTTATCTGCAATTCAACGGATTCATGCCATGAGAGGCCCTGAAACTCCCCAAGTAAACGAGAGAAGTGGAGTGATTTCTTAGTTATGGAGGTGAAATGATTTCGATCGTTTTCAATACCTGAGGACCTGCAGACGCAATGGAGGACTTTGGGGCACTTATCATTGTTGGTGGCCGCAAAGAAGAGTGGGTGGGCTTCCTCGTCCCTTTCAAGTGTCTCCCAACTCCTCCCCTCCCTCCGATTTCTCCTCCCACGCCCCGAGGTGGCACTGAGCTATGTATTTTCGCTCACGCTCCGCTAGAGGCCCCCATCTCCTCATGTGGCGCCTTCGGTGGCCTCCCATCTAAGCTCTCCACCTCCAGATCCTCCCTTTCTGAAACTCAATTACGTCTTCAGATTTGAAATAACAAGTAAATATATTCTTTTGGGAAACGGGATCGAAAGGATATTTTTACGCCTTATAATATTTTTTTCTGCTGCAATTTCCTTACTGGAGTGTGAGCACTATGAGAGGGCGTGATTTTTTTTCTAATCACATGCCGTGGCTTCCTTAACTGCCTCCTCAAAAAAGTAGCGACATTTCCTTCCGAGGTTGTTGGAGTGGTAATGTTGGACCATTTTGTTCTATTAAATTCATTCAGTTTTTATTAACGATCAAGAATTATTTCATCTACGCTTTATGTATGCACATTGTTCTAAGGATTGAGTGCATAGCCAGGTAATCGATACTACTATTTCATTCTCTGTTCACATATTCTCACACGCGCACATTATCTGTTTGCATATGAATTATCAATTGATAATGGATATAAGCATTAAGCTTTTTTTATCCAAAAGTAATTTTATTCAATATGGATTAATAATATGCGTTATGTGACTTCGAATGGGTTGCCATTGCATAAAACCTTTGCGCCTAATATGTATTTCCTTGAAAGAGCTTGATCCTTCCTCATCAAATTTAATTGTGTAACCTCTGAATTTTCAGAACTCAGGAACATATTTAGATGTAAATTTTGTGTTTTCTCAAATATCAGCAAGTGATTGAAGGCTCAATCCAGATTTCTTTAACGAAAAGCTCATATAAGTAACACCATGAATCCGAGTCATCTACGAAGGCTAGCATTAAAATGCACGTTAAATCGTTATTCTTTTAATATTAAATCACATTTAGGTAGCTCATACGCTGTCCCACAACAACCCTCACGCCCGAGGCGAGAATCAAACCCGCGACTTTATGGTTTTCCGCCAGCGCTCTATAAACTTGACTATCACGGCGGCATGTAATTTGAACAGGCAAATTCGTGGGAGAAACGGCATATTAATGACATTGCAACGAGAACAAAAATTTATCACCTTTGGGGCATTTGTGAGATATTTATCTCACGACAGAAAAAAAATCTTCTTTCAGTGTTTCAGAGAAAATATTTTTGCAATGGAGTATGCGGAATAAATACGAGAGTTGCTTCTTGACCTTCGAAGACATCGACGACCCGCTCCCAGATACTCGGGAGCTGAAGAGAGCCCGGGATGACTGCGGTTTGCGTTCGAGAGATGCCTCCGTCTTCCGGGCGACCCTGTGGCCCGATCGGAAGCAAAAAGGGGCTCCAGCTTGACGAATTCCAGCTGAATAACGTCGTGAATCACGCAGTCCTAAGGTCACGATTTTCACGCCATTCACGCGGGCGTTATGCAACCGAGAACTCATATATGTCGGCACGAAGAGCATATGCGTGGAGGATACAAGCCATAAGCTCCATTCTTGTCTATCTTTGACTCACATTTGGGTTTATGGCAGTCAGGCATGGACGATGGCAGTGGAGAAGAAAAGGGTGGAAGCATTCGAGATGTAGTGCTACAGAAGAATGATGAAGATTAAATGGATCAACCGAATAATTAACGAGGAAGTCCTAAGAAGAGTGGGAGAGAAGAGAAGTCTGCTGACAACTTTAAAAAGAAGGGACAACTTAATTGGCCACATAGTGAGACATGATGGCCTGATGAAGTCAATCGTCGAGGGATAAGTGAACGGGAAAAGTGGAAAAGGCAAGCTTCGTATAAAATATGTGGAACAGGTCGTGAAGGATGTGGAAGAGAGGAGTTGAGTAAATATGAAGAGGTTGGCCGATAGAAGAATCGAGTGGAGGGCTGCGTCAAACCAATCCCATGATTGTTGACTATTGATGATTGTGAACTCACATTTGAGGATTTATGAAACATGAATATTAGAGGGTGGAAACAATGAAGTGACTGATATTTACACTTCACGAAATTCATCAATATAGCTGGTCATCTAGTTCTTTAATTTATCTAGTAAACTCGAGCATTTTAATGGTGTGAACAGTAACGGGAAATGTGAAATATTGCGTGGGCCGTAAAGAAATAAAGCGCAATATCCTCTGCGAGGTACCGTTTTTAAATTGACATGAAATTACATAATATCATTTCACGCTGATAGAATGTTTTAAGAATGACTGAGTCAGATGAGTGTTCTGTGCTGACTTCATTTAATCGCGATGCTGATTCAGCAACATTTGTAAATTAGCGTCAAGTGCTAAGTAAGCATTGGAACTATTAAATGAAGCGCTTCAATTTTATAATCAATTTATTCCAGTATAAAGGAGTACAAACAATTTGATGTCATCACGTAATAGCAATAGTAGGTACGCACCAAGCATATGGGGTCCAGAGAGATATCTGGGAAACGTGGTCATGGTTTTCCTATAGGTACTCGAATGAAAATGTTTAATACTTTAATATGCTGTTGGTTTTGTTGTTAAAGATAGAAACCAACTGACAAGGAGAATAATCCTCATTAGAGAAGTCTCGAGAGTGCAGTAGAAGAAAGATTTTTGTCGGGGACGGAGAAAAGAGATGAGAAAAATCGGTCGTGGTGTCAGCCTATTATGATTGCAGTTAAGGAGTCAAGTTAAGGAGTCCTGCACCCTTATCTGCCTGAAAACCCGAGGAAACATCTTCATTTGAATTCAGTGGGAAAACCTACAATCTTTCATAAATGATCTGATAAATATAAATTTAAAGAGTCCTACGTTTGACCACTCATGCGTTGGTCGGGACATCAAACGTAGGAGCTCTTTATTTTTTTTCAATGGGTGGAGTGTGGAAGCATTATTCTCTGGAGCATGGAACCAATGAAAAATATCTACCACTGTTTTGATTCAAACCTGGGCGCTCAACTTGAGATATATTAGGCACCACACAACTCAATCCCATTAATAAGTGCAAGTGAGGAATCTATTTATTGGGAGGAACGATGTTAAATATTCAATCGAAAATTAATTTAGTGTTTTGAATGGGTAGTTAGCTTTGAAAGTGTGCTCAATTTCCACTATTCTCTGTTATTTTCTTCAGGTGGATTTGAAACTACGACAATGAAAGGAATGAAGCTGCTAGCAACATGTATATTTCTATTCTATCGAAGTAGAAATATGCATTAGAATTTTGGGGATAGGAACTGAGTAATTCCGTATCTATTAAAACAAAATCCCCTATCTCATCATCATGTCTTCTCAATAGTCTTCCAAATCATTGCATACTGAGTAAACGTAGCCTACGAGACTTGTATATTATTTGCAGTAAAGTGAATAGGACACCACCAAATAGGACACCTCATGCCTATTTAAACCCGAATAGGAATCACACCGATGATCAGAGTATGATGATGATTAATGTTTTATTTGTTAACAAGTGAGCTGTGGAGGATTGATTAGCAATGGATTCATGGACGATCAATTCGGTACGACCCGTACGGCAGCAAAGGTGCCTGCCATAGACCTTCGTTTCACTTGCGTTTTCTCTTTTATTAGAATTTTGAGGCTTCGCAAGTGTCAATATTTACGATCGCCTTACCGGCCGGGAAGCAATCCATTCTCTGGGGAGGATTATTACTTTCTGAGGATATTTTCTCTCTCTTTCTCTCTCAGGTAGGCGTCAGGACGCCCGCCAAAGAGGAGTTTTCACGTCACCCGTATCCATGGCAACGAGGTGGGAAGAGCCCAACAGGTGGCACGGAAGCCATTCGACACCGAATCTAAGAAATGATTGCTAAGCGTTATATATGGATACATCTAATGAACACAGCCGTGTTGTATCTATGACTTTTGCCGTATTGGTGAGGCAACGACTCTATGACAGGATAAGTGAGACAAAGAGATGGTACAGTTATTAATTCATTCATTGCCCATGACTTTTTGGTTGTTTAGCCCGTTTTGGGGCGTCCTAATACCATGCAAATTTCAATTAAAATTCTTTATCGATGCAGTCTGTCATGGGAGAACATGCTTTTGTGGACAGAATAATTTTCTATCAATTTGAATACTCTCAATTTATTTTGCTTGCATATCTTAAATTAACTGAGGCATAAATCGTGGGCCTCTGATTACCGAGGAAAACAGGAACTTTAAATTATTTCGTAGTCACTCTCAATTATTTTGATGCTTTGCCTGAAATGGTACTGGGAGTCATTTATGACGACTAGGAGCCAGACACCGGCCAAGAAGAGGTCAAAACCATTGTCAAACTAGGAAAACAAATACTTGATGAGGTGAAAGAGTTCTGTTACCTAGGAAGCCGAATAACCAACGATGGACGAAGCAAGAAAGAAATAGTAAGTAGAATAGTCCATGCAAAGAGGGCATTCTATCAAAAAAAGAATCTACTTGCAGCTGGAAATACAAGCTTAGAAGTAAGCAAACAATTCATCAGAACATACATCTGGAGCATGTATCTTCACCGCAATGACGATGACAGCAGCGGAGAAGAAAAGGGTAGAAGCATTCGAATTGTGGTGCTACAGAAGAATGATGAAGATTAAATGGATCCACCGAGTAGGTAGTGAGGAAGTCCTAAGAAGAGTGGGAGAAAAGAGAAGTTTGCTGGCAAATCTAAAAAGAAGAAGGGACAACTTAATTGGCCACGTAGTGAGACATGGTGGCCTGATGAAGACAATCGTCGAGGAGGGACAAGTGGACAGGAAGATTGGAAAAGGGAGGCCTCGTATGAGATACATGGAACAGGTAGTGAGTGATGTAAAAGAGAAGAATTACGTCACAATGAAAAGGTTGGCCGATAGAATAATTGAGTGGAAACCTGCGTCAAACCTATCCTAGGATTGTTGACCAATGGTGATGATGATGACGATGAGGAGCCATATACATTTATTACTTGGAAGGGACTTTTTACGACTTGCAAGACATTTAACTATCTAAGAGTAGCAAGAGTTTTCGGTTGGAGTTAACGTTTACTAATTATTGAACGAAAGATGAATTGCTCATTGATTTTACGTGCCCTCATTTCTCTCCTCATAATGGAGATAAATCCGGAAAATGAGTCGTTAGCTCTTGGCGCTCAAATTGGCTCGTTTAAATTACGCAATCTGAAATAGGCTGGTGTCGCCTGGATCCTTCAACCTTCCGATAAAGTTGCTCCATTTAATGGACTCTCGATATACGATCCTACCTTTTTGGCTCAAGTCATTGGTGCAGCAATTAAAAAAATCAGCAATATTTTTTTCATTTAATCGTGGAAAAGAAAAGCAGCTTTTTCGTGCCTCTTTTGCATCTATTTTGAAGACTTTTCCAACTAGAATAGCAAATATAGCTTTACCATAAAATGTATCACTGGCATCAACTATATTTAATCTGAGGCTTAGTATCTTGTGTAACAAGCTATAAAAATTCAGCTACTTCTACTGAAAAAATAACACGTAACTTTAAAGTTCTTTACATGCTGCTAGGAGAAAAAATTGCGTACTTACGTAAAAAAAAGAGATTTGCTGAAGAAGAATTCATTGGAGAGCTGCGTCGAACCAATCTCAGGATTGCTGACCAATGATGGTGATGATGGAGGAAAATATCAAGAAAAGATTTTGAATAGTATTGATAGTGAGTAAAATATGCGTGAATACTAAATGTACTTTCCAGAAGACATGAAAGGTTTTTGGTGAAAATCCCTTCCTTTTATTTTGAGAAGTTTTTAGAATGAAAGCCGAACGAATTCACGTGGAAACGTACAGAAATGGTGTTAGCGCCATCAAAACTGACTCTTAATCTCCCTTCTTGAGTACAGTATTTGGCATAACATTTTTGTTATGAGTGTGAGAAGGGTTTCACAGCAAGAAGTTGAAGAGATAGCGAGCTGGTCGCCATAAAGTTTAACGGAGCTAGCGGCTGATATGTGCCAGACTAAAAGATTTACAATTTCATAAATAAAATAATTCACCTTGACCGCAAGTATAACGCGGATATCGCGGTAACTCGCCGAGTGCTTTAAATAAATAAGCTGTCTAGGCGACGTTATCGAGGCATCAGGGTTGGTTAACTGCGAAAGAGGGCGGAATATTATTGATATTCTTGAAAGTCTGATGATAGGCAGAGGATAAGGAAACTTACAGAAGGATTAAGTGCTGAAAACGTCAGAGGGTGGAAAGAATTGCAGGAAACGACCCTAATATCTGGAGAAGAGTACATCTACATCTACTTAATACCCTGCGAGCCACCACGAGGGTGTGTAACAGGGGTTCTAGCACCTTCAGGGAAGGTGCTATAGGTCAGGGAAATAGAACCTTCCTGTGCAGATAAAGCTAATTTGTTGAATTTTCCAGAGCTTGTTTTATCAATCTAGGCGAGGTTTGGGCGAAGCCATACCAGAACTATTTCGGCAACAATGCCCCAGATGGGTATTTTCCGTCTGTAGGGAAATTAGGAATGAAGTTGACAGTCAGCCGTTAGAAAAAGATTTAGGTGCGATTGATATTTGGTCTCTTAATTAGGAGCATAGATTAAATTTTAATGAGTGCGCGGTGCTGAATTTCTGGAAAGAAATATCTTTCCTCAAAATACTTGGCGCGCAGAGTACTGCCTAGTGTATAGCTGAAATAGTAGTGATTAGAAGAGTCTCCATAGTATATTAGATAGGACTGAAGGCGTCACTTTGTGGAATTTAGTTACACTACTCATCGATAAAAATAAAAACTTTTAGTCTATTCCACACTTTTTAACAACCGACCTAGGTTTCGACAAATTTTTGTCATTCTCAAGGTACCTCGTATCTGAGCAGCAGCCTTATATACCCATCAGGTCCCGGAGGGAGGAAAAGGAAGGGGGATGGGGATGAGTGGGGATTGGGGAAATGACGGTTACGAAGGGAAGGGGGAGGAGGTTAGGTGAATGAGAAGGGGGAGGGGGGGGGGAGAGGAAAGTAAGTGACCTTAGTTGAAAGTGAGTTGCGTGGGTATGAATAACCTAGGAATGGGGATTTTAAGGAGGGGTGAGTGGGTAAGGAACATATAGTCATTGCATAATCGTTCTTTATCCCAGCTATTCGCAATCTCAAATTGTTCCAAAAAGTTCAATTTCAGCCCTTTGTTACACACATGTAAAATCATGGGTTCAAAATCACAAAAATGGCCCATTTCACGTAAATGTTTTGACAACCCAGATTTGTCGTCTTCCTGGCTGGCTTAGCTTAGCTGGACTTCAGCCAGGTTGCTGGTAGTTGATAGTGTTGAGTAGAACTATACTTACGTATTCCATCTTTTATTTACATCTAGAAGAGTAGGCAAGGACCATCCACAAGTCTAATCCTGTTGTAAGAAAACTTGCGTTGGTTAGGTGGAGCTACACCACCTGCTTAACTTGTGCATGACTTTAGTAAAACACTTAATTTTTTCATAGTAATAGCAAAGTTATAATGAGGCAATTTCTGTAGAAGGATTTCGATCGGAGATAATTTCGGATCGGTCTGGGACCTGACAGCATCCATACAGGAAAAAGGGGCTGCTAATGGCATTGCCTCATCTAGATGGTGAGGAGTAGAGATAAGGCCAAGAGGTCCTTCCTTTACTTGGCTTCCTTCATTAGACCAGTTACATGTCATTCCAGCTATCGCGGCTTGTTGGATAACTAATGACGTCGTGTTAAAGGGCGGATTTCAATAATGCTAAATCTAATGCTATTGTTATTGAAATACAGCTAATTGAACTACAATTATTTTTCTATAACTTCATTTGATTAGCTGTATTTTCAAGCATGGTGGTTTTCTCCGCGTAAGTTCTGATAATTTGACAACAGTTTCGCCCGAATTCCCTCCACTGTCTTTCGAAATAACAAAATAACTGTTATGTAGACCATTTGATTGTTGTCTAAGTATAAAAATTAACCCAGCAAAATCTGTTAGGATGCGAAATTCAGCACAAGACCATGGAAACTTACGATTAATCATTATTTTGTAGCATGTGTGGATTTGTAAAGGCGTATTATTCATTCATCCTAGCTGATAATGCCGCGGTGATGTTGAAAAACTTGATTTATTCTATTTAAAATATGTTTATGCATAAGTTAAGCTGTTTCAGTGTATGTATCGTTCACTTTCCAGGGTACTGAACACTAAAGTTTTTAGGAGCAACCAATTTTTAATGTAATAACTCGTTTTTATTTGGTGTGCTGAGTTACTCTACACGGATAGAGTGGTATATTACCCCCGTCTACATATTTGGCACTAAATCCAAAAGGTAGTTTAACTGATTTTTTTTCGTATTGAATTATCTTAAGTACCGTAAGAATAAAAGCTGTCACAGCCAAGAATTCAGCTACGTTCCTTATCCTTGGGATCACAGAAACTGTGTTCTGTGCATTGTTGTCGCCACGACCTATACAAGTTGTTGAGTCTCAAATTCCCCGACCCTCAAACTTGGATGCAAACCGTTACTGTTCGAGCGGAAATATATTTTAAGAGTAAATATTCTTTCATGTTTTAGTCCCGAAATTTGTATCACTGATGTGCATCTCACCGGTGACTTAGATTCGTTCGCGAATGGATGCTATAAAAAGGTCTGATAGATTTTCGAGCTCGTTGGATTTGCATGGATCTTTCAGCAGTCTCATGTCCTCGCCTCAAATATAAAATCCCGTGAGTGATTCTGGTCGAATTAGAGCTATAACCCTTAAGTTTCCACGTTGGTAAATTTGCTTTCGAGCGATGAGAGATTCTTGCCGCGACACACTCTGAAGGTACTCTGGGAATCCGTCTTTCACGCGAGTGATTCCCCCGAAGATGCCCGATTGTCGATCCTCTCCTCCCTCATCTCGTCCACTCCTCCTCCGAGGACTCTCCTCCCCCCACCCCAGCCCACCGCACGCGTCCCTCTCCTCCCGAGAGCCCCCCCTTATCCCTCCTTGGAGGGGGCGGGCGGCTTCCTCTTCCGTCCCTCCCCCGGCCGGCGTCTCTTCCGATGGCAATTAAGCAGGGGGCCCCCCTCGGCCACTCGCGCCCTCCCCGGAAATAGTGGTGGGCGGCAAGGCGGGGGGAGGGGTCCGGGTCTAATGTGACAGGGTTTCCCTAGGGTAACAGTGGAGCTATTCCTACCGCTTCATTGAGACGCTGAGAATGGTGATTTAGGCATCGTTAGTTCGGGAAAAAAGGTGATAATTTTTGGTGAGCAAGATTAATGGATCGGTGAGAGAGAATAGAGACTGAGATGACCTCTGACCGTGTATGGCTCTAGTGGCCTTCCCACTGAGACTTTGGGTATCAAAACGCATCATCATCTTGAAGTTATAGTTCCCTCCCACTCATGCTATTTTTATTGACGTTATTCTTTGCCAAGCGTCTTAGGTACCACACCCTACTTCGCCTAAACTGCAACCCGAAGTGAGCATATTTATCTGCACGCTCTATTTAGTCTAAAACTACTTTAATGCTTAAGTTAGATTTATGCTGCGGTATTTTGACGGTATATTTCTTTTCTCGGAAAACTTTATCACTTTCGTTTTATTTTCATTTAACTTTATCCCATAACTTGCTCAGTGAATCTGCAACGATTCTGTCAAAGACTGTGTGATGACGTGATTTTGATCCGTAATGGGGTCGTTTACCATATTTTTTTATTGCGAGATCTGATAGAGTTTGTAAAATAAAAAAGACGCGTATTTTTCTGTTTTTTAATCCGTCACTCGTTTCTCGAGTTATAAGCGGCGAAAAAGTGATGTTTTTAACCCATTCGGAAAAGTGGGTGTGGTGCAACCTCTGTCGTATATCGACTTCGTCCAATCACAACTGAGCCCACGAAGCTACTTCTCCTTATCGAAAAGGGGGGACACAGTCTCCCAATGGGAGCGATTGCGATAGGATCTGTGCGAGAGGACCTTCCGAGAATCCCCCTCCACTCCCTTCCCTTACCATAACAGCAGTCAAGGACGGGAAGAA
This sequence comes from Platycnemis pennipes, assembly GCA_933228895.1. Classification (NCBI taxonomy): domain Eukaryota; kingdom Metazoa; phylum Arthropoda; class Insecta; order Odonata; family Platycnemididae; genus Platycnemis; species Platycnemis pennipes. The sequence continues at coordinate 130,175,189 of OW121851.1, read as the reverse complement.
AATGACGTCAATGTTATCACAGTAGATTTTTCGGTGGGCGTCACCTTTTACTTATTTTAATTTTTGATTTTTGAGTGAACGGTTGTGTTCAGACGATTAATTTTTTCATTAAAATAATTTTTTCGTTTCCATCTAACAATTTCGTGCACAAAATTGCGATTTCGGTTCCGAGTAAACGCCCCCATTTCATATTTTAAGTCAAGAAACAGCCTGGTACATATAGACGCCATTTTTTATTAATCCACGGACCGTGGGGATCAGGTTGGAGTGGTGGCTAGAGTACTGGCCTCCCATGCCATGGGCCCGGGTTTGATTCCCGGATGGGATGGGACTTTATGCCGTGGTCCCCTAGGCACCTTTTGTTAAGAGTAGGCTAATGCCGACGCCGGGTTTCTCTCCACCCTTCCTCCGTTCCCTGAAAACTCCTACCATTACCCAATTACCCACCTATCCGAAAATGGCGCAAATGACCTCAGCTGTCGGTCGCCTCCCCTGAATAACCAACCAACCATCCACAGACCGGCTGAAAGAAACAGATATACTGCCTGACTGAGGGGTGGTCGTGGCTTCTGGATGCGTTGCAACTCTTCACGAAATCCTCATGCTATGGAGGATTCTCCAACGACCGACAAGGACCGTGTGCTTTTTTTCCGCCCAAAGGGCTCAGCGTGGTTTCCTAGTAGCAAATGAATTAAGCATTTGGATAATTGATTGTTTCCGGCGAAACTCGGAAGAATTGATGCATAATGAAAAGCAATTAAACAAAACTTTGTAATTCAACATAAAAATAGGCTTTAATCCGACCTAGGTTTCAGGGCCTGATTACGCTGCTCTGCAGTGATACCTAGGTCGCATTTAAGCCTATTTTTTATATGGAATTACAAATTTTTGTTTCATTGCTATTCATAAATATTTGAAGGTATTTTTTCCATTTTTGTGAGGTGAGAAAATACTCATTTTTGTTTGACAATTTTCTGCAATATCTACCTACAACGCCTGTAATTAAATATTCAAAAAACATGGAAAGATCTGACGCACTTTCAGCATGGCACTTTTGTCAATATTTGGCAATATTTGGCGCTTTTGTCAATTTGGCACCTTACAGGCTTGTCAGTTTCCTTCACAAGGTATTTCAAGGGCTTCTCGCATTCGTATTAAAGTTATGCGGCCAACCGACTTTTTCGTGATAAATGAATTGAAAACGTCTCGGAACGCCTTGAGTGATAATTTACCCTACCAATTGGATTGACACCAAAGTGATGGAGTTGAAGGAAAACCCTTGCTATTAGAGGTGTAATCCATCTTTCCCTGCCGGTTCATGTCTGTTGGCAAATAAAATCAAAATAAAGAATGTGGTTAGTTCGTTATTGCGGAAGGGCGACGGACAGCTAAGGTAATTCTTGACATTTGCGATACTGGGTTGTTAGGCAAATGTTTTTATGGAATAGAGGAAGAGTGAAGAGAAACCAGCCAGCTCCATTAGCCAACTATTAATGAAAGGCACCATGGGTTTTACGGCTTAATGTCCCATTCAACGGACGAAGTACTGGACATGAAGTGTTCACCACAGAATACTCAAGTAGGAATTGGTATATCAATGAAATATCTCTGCCACTTCCGGGGCTCAAACTCGGGACCTAAGGATAGGAAGCCAAGCCATCTCAAGCCAACGCACCAGCCCACTCCCCCAATATTATCAATATGGCTTTATTTATATTACTAACGTGCCAACTGTAAGACTCAGCATTTAGTTAAAGGATGAAATTTGGCTTTACTTGTGTGGTAATTTTAAAATGTGGAAATGAGAGGCTATAAATATATAATGTGAAGGGTACACTTTTTGTTCTCCTGAAAGGGGCGCGGAAGTTGGGAAAGTGTTTAAAGCCCTGGCTGGTCGAGACATTGTCTGCGATGGGCCCTCGTTTTATTCGATAGCGCTTATCTGATTTGGATGGACCCTTGTGTGTGAGGACATGTGTCTTGCCTGTGTGTGCCATCTAGATTCCCCGGAAGGATAAGCACCGAGAGTTGGCGTGTGTTTGACTAGCGAGGGATATGGAGGAGGCGTTTCCAAGCGAATGTCTCAGACCGTGGGCGAAATGGCATTCGGATCGGTTCACTCAGAGGCTGGACCGCGAATTCAACCCCGCCATTCCTCCCCCTTTGTAAGAGAGAGCAATAATATGGCTACTCATTCGGGCTGTTACATTTGCTGCGATAATAAATTCTGAATGATATTTACCATGAATTCAATTGACTGTTTGAGGATTCACTTCGTGGAAGTTATAAAATATCCATATTTAAATGCACTTTGTAATTTTCCACAAGTTTATTGACTGTGTGAAACGTTTCAACGTGTTTTCAGAAACATTAGGCAACGTACTAAAGAACACGCCCCATTTATTTATTTAACTGCTCACATACAGCATTTCTGCCAATTTACAGTAACGCAATAACAGACAATAAATATAAACGTAAACAATCAAAAACAAAGAGTACAGGGTAAAAATAGTAAAGAACTCAAATGCAAGATACGTGGAAAGGGAGGTAGGGAAGAGAGGTTTATTTATTCACAAGGAAATGGGACATGGCGAGATTAATAAACGAGTTTAAGGGTAGAAAAAACCGATCAATATTATCCGGCAATAAATTCAGTAGGGAGGAAAGGCGGTGGTGGAGTGAGCGCTTGACAAGGGATAGTCTAGGGATAGGCATATGGAGCAAGGAATGATTACGTGTGGATCGAATCGGGACTCGAACCCGGACCCGAATTAATTGAGGAAAGCAATTCAGGACAATCAGTGTGTGAGTTTAGGATATTGTACATAAATTTTAAATCTGTTTTAATTCTTTGTTGGCAGAGATCAGGGACATGCTACAAAAACAAAAATTCCAACTCCCTCTTAGCGGAGCATCTCCTGGAATCCGACCAACACAGTGATTTCACCCCTGAAATCCTCCAAATTCTTCCCTAATGGCGTAAAAAATGGAGATAAGAAGAGATAAGGAGGCACCTGGTAGATCCCAATAAGACCCTATGCAATGAGCACTTATTTCCTCAACCCTCCCAACTCCTTTCCGAGAATCTATCCTTTATGAAACCAACCCTTCTTATCACGTGACGACGCCCCACTTTCTATGTCTACCCCAACTCACTTCCCAGGTCGTTGTCTACGTCATAACCGCCGCGGCGCGCCGCTTCTGTCCCAAAACACCCCCACCGAAATCCTCTCACGCCCTCCGCTTCCTCAACCACAATGTCCCCCAGTGCTGAGTATACAGAGAAGAGGAGGTGTGGAGAAGAGCCCAACCTTTGTATAGTACCTGACGATGCCGCAAGGCGTTGAAACACGTCGTACCGTCAATAAACTTGTGGAAAATTAAGAAGCGCATTTTACTATGGATTTACCCTGATGTTGAAAGCATTTGCCAAAGAAGTGGATAAAATAAGACCGTACTATTTAACCTGTCACTTCATTGTGTGATTTGAGCTTTTGAAAAGGCAGAAATGGCAGTTATTCTGGCAAGGCCACCGACAGCTAAAGCAGCAGCTGGTTGATTCATAGGTGGAGTTTTCAGAGCAAAATCCATACCTGAATGCAAAAAAAAGAAAGTTTTGTCCCCCGCAGAGAGAAGTGGGCTTAAAACAGGAATAGGTCACCCACATGATCTTCTGTCGATATTGTTCACGCCGATCAATACATACTTATAAGGTAAAAAATGGCAACGAAATGGTTTTGTTAGTAGTATTTTTAGATTTAATAAAAAGTACTGACAACCTTAAATGCAAAAAATAGGGGGCATTCCCAGTTTTATTCTCCGGTCTAACGGATTGGCCAAAGCGATTTCTGCACCGTTGCCGTCCAAATCGTCTTCATTTTCGCTATCGCTCCCATGTAACTGAATGATTTGGCAACACGGCATGCAGATCCTCGAAGTGCACTCCACAGAGAGTGAATGCATTTTCGAGAGGTTAGGCCAGAGACGCTTACTACATCCTAGCTATCCCTGAGAAAGTCACGTGACGATTGACTTTCTCCTCACTCACCCCCAAAATTTAAGGTCTGCCTCTCAGCCCCCAAGATATTTGAAACCGGTGACAATAAAATAAAATCGGTTTTTATAGGCCTCTAATTGCTGTCTCATCGTGCATCAATGGAATTGAGTATTGGTAATTGAATATAGTGTGAATACCATGAAGGATCCACCCTTTCAATGCATTCCACCCCTCAATCTCTTCCCATCCTCGAAATATTTATGTCTTAGACATTCCTATCCCCTTTTCCTCCTCCACTTCCTTCGACGCGAACACCCTCTTCCGTCTTGCATCGCTTCCCCCTGCTGGCATGGCAGAATGTCGGAGAAACTTCGAGAAGCCAGAACTCCCGTGAGCTGCTTCCACGTTTCAGACGCTTATGCGCACGCCAAGGGATGGGAAAGGGTGTATTGAAATTCAGTCGAGTGTGTAAGGGTGTACGGTCAATGGGGTGCCTTCTTTGAGGGTCTGTCTTTCAGTCCCGCCAAGACCCTGCCGAATTTGTCAGAACCCTGGTTTCTTCCAAGGAGGGACTCACAATAAGAAGCATTTTTTATAAGAACGACTGTATTGAGAATGAAAACCTGGAATCGGTGTTGGTTTGATTTTTATAAAGGTTAAGTAAGGAGTCCATGGGTTGACGTCGATTCTGATGGACGTATTATTGAAGATGATATTCTATCCATGCGGCACTTGAGAAGTGGACAGGAGGATTTCAGGAGAAATGTTCTGCTACTTTTGAGATTCGAACTAAAGCCTTTGAGATAAAAATCCAGTATTGTAACCCAGGTATTGTGCTATCTTCAAACACTTACGGTAACTCTTCACCATTCCAGGTTTTAGTAAAGAATAGAAATATTTTTTATAGAGTATTTTTCTGAGATGTTTATCAAGGAGGAAACCTAGGTAGGAGATGATATGGGTTCTGGGAAGTTTCTCTTTTCCCAATGACTCAGTATAATGGATCAGATGAGCACTGCGGGTGACAGGATGGAAATCCTTGCTCCTTATCTCGCTCTCAAACGGGGAGGAGCAGACCCTTGCGCTCAGAAAAAACAGAACCCTTGATTCGGCCCTGGTCGCTGCCGGCCGGTTGCACTCCAAGCGGAATCAGTTTACAAATGTAACCTCGTGTGTGACTCATTCTTCATGCTGTATGATTCAATTTTCACGGTATCGCTAGTATGAAGGAGCCCATTTTTGACCTACCTTCCATCAGTTATGTGGGATCTAACTCATGACCAGTTTACATGATAGCATAATACATGATAAATTTCTTATAAAGATGTATATTAATGACCACTATATTTTTATGTAGAATGAATGTTGAATGAATGATATGAATCTATGAATATATAATATGAATATATAATATGAATCCAACCTTCAAAAGAGGCTTTTTAAAGAAATGGTTTATATAGCAAAAAATCCCACTGCATGCAATAATAGAACCGATATTCAAAATTTAAGTAAAATATACCATAGCATTATATCAACTTTATAAATATATCTTACTTAACAACACCATCAACTTATAAATTCATCTTCATTTTATATTCAATTTTGTTAAAAAATATATATATATATTTTTTTAAATTAAATGATACATACACAAATAAATATTCTTTATGTAATAATTTTTTTTTTAATTTTGTTTGTTTTCGTTTTTGTAACCAAGAAACATAACATTGTTGTTGTTGTTTATAAAAAATTGTCACCAAAAGGTATGTACAAGATTTTCTCTGTAATCATTTTTTTTCCTCTCTTTAAATTTTGATCCTAGACTGTAAAAATTAATGAAAATGTAAAAACTTCAATTATGTATCAAATAGCCCTGATGATGCCGCAATAAAGAGGCGAAACGTCGGCTAAATTGGTGTTTTCTCACATATCGACCAAACTACTCCAGAAACCAAGTCTACATAATACATGATAGAAATCTCTTTCATTTCTCAACGAGGTGATTAAACCACCGGAAAACTTTGCGTATGAGCTATAATCTCTCATATTTGTAAATAAACCCCCATGACTAAAAAAAGGCAATTTATCATCATCAATATGGACCAGCAATCCTATGATTGGTTTGACGCAACTCTCCAATCGGCAAACCTCTTCATATTTGCGTTATTCTTTCCATTCTCATATCTCGCCACTTGCTCCATGCCTTTCATGCGAGGCCAGACTTTTCGTTCTGTCTGTTCATTTTCACTCGGTGGACTTATTTTGTCAGTCACTCGGTCCATTACATCTTCATAATTCTTCTGTAGCACCACATTCCGAATGCATCCAGCCTTGACTTCTCTGCTACTGCTATCATCCATGCCTGACTGCCATCAAGAAGCTTGGAACAAATTCATGTTGTAATTACATATTTCTTACTTCCACACTTGTATTTCCAGCTTAGTGTACATTATTCTTTTGGTAAAAAGCTCACTTCACCCAGAATGTTCTACTTACTATTACTTCTTGCTTTGTCCATCGCTGGTTATTCGACTTTGAAAATAGCAATAATCTTTGATCACTTCAAGCATTGCTTTTTCCTAGTTTAACGTTGGTCTTGACCACTTCTCTCCTACTGCATATATAGTTTTCTTTTTTGGATCATCAGGTGATATCTGGCCATTTTTTTCCATATTTACCAGAGTCTTCTTCTAGCCTCTTTCTCTCTATATCATGACCGCTATGTCATCGGTAAATCGCAGCAATCTGATTATCTTTCCGTGGATGTCAACTCCTGAAGCCTTCTCATATTGATGTCATTGATGGCTTTCTCAATGTAAAAAATACATGCTGCCAAAAAGCTGATTAGAATTATGAATCCATTCGTGACAATACCTGCTGATAGTGCACAGCCTTATTAAAATTTTAGAAAGTAGTTACTCCCATTGTTTTGGATAGAAACTTAAATGAGCAATCCTTCATTAGTAACTTTTGTCCAATGAAGTTTTATTTTATGCGTGTGTCAATCAGAAAGATAAAAGCAAATAGATCAAGTCGTGGAAGTTCGTACAAGAGTATAGGCTCGTGCATTAAAAGCTTCCTTGCTTTTCGGTCGCGGGCGAGAGCACTCAAGAAGATGGGTGAGAACGGGAAGTGGGGAAATTTAGGCCTGTATTTCGCAATGGGGGCCTCTGAAAAGGATATGTGATCCATTTAATATGCTGCCACATGCTCCTCCTATCGTAACGCTTCCTCTGCAATGACCCGATGTGGAATCTTTGGTAAGGTTGAAAAAAATACAATCGAACTATGTCTATCGATAAATACTTCGTTGTTGGTATAGCCTCATATCCAAAGCAACTTGTAGCTAGACGAACAACCCTCAATGACCATTTTGGTGATGGGGGCCCGGTACTCTTGGCTCATATCCAGCCCGATCCCCAGCACTCCGTCTTTCTGTTGAATAGATTCCTAAGCAGAAGCTAAGGTGCTAATTGGGAGCAGGTTGTAAGTGGGAATGAAGATTCTTGGGAATTTTGGAGCTGTTTCTCTAAACAAAGAAAGTAATCCTGACAATGGACGCAATAAATATTCAGTATCAGAAATCTGGGAAAAAGATTTATGAACAAAGAGCATCATGCAGGGGAATATAGCCGCGGTTTAATTAAAAAAATTAAAGAAAAGAAACATTCTGTCTGAAATTTAGCATATTCTTTTGGGATACCACCTGAATCTTAAAAATTAATGTTTGCCATAAAAAAGTAAAGTAATGTAAAGAATGATGAAGAAGTTGCACAGAGATAACTTATGCTGTGATAATAAGTGCTGTAGTGTTAAGCGCCGGCGCAAAAAAGTCGAAACCCTACTGAGGAACTGGGGCCTATAAAGGAGAAAGATGGGAAGAGGGAGCAGAGGAAAAACATCTGAGGAAATGTGATAAAGAGGGAAATATTGAAGTGATGGCTGAGGTGAAGGAACGGGGGATTAGGAATGTAGGGATGACGGGAAAGAAAAATAAAAGATTAAGGCAGGGAAGAAGAGAAAAAATAAGACCATGGGATTAAAATAAAAGCCTCCCTCAGGCATTTGCAGCGCTTTAGGCACTTTTCACACCCGTTTCATTCACTAATGAAGAACTCCTTGGGCCCTTTATTAATTCATTCTATCGAGCTCATTTTTTAAGTCTCGCTTGTGTTGGACAAAGTACTCTTGACTTCATTTTGTATTCTGCTCAAAAGTCGGGTCTTGCCGGAATTTTGACTAAAATAATCTAGTGTCCTTCTATTATTTACTTTGCTATTGGCTTTTAACGAACAATATTGAGCAATTACGACAATAACTTGCATTTTTGAGGTGTGGCTGGAGAGATAGCTTAATAAGGATGTCTATCAACAAGTAATTTGTAAGAAAAACCTGGATATTCGTAAAAAGTTACTTGAGAAATAGGTATTCTACATAAAGTTTGGTACTCGCAGATCCAATGGCGCGTAATCAACCCAGTCGTCAGTGGTTAAAATCCCGTTTTTTTGTTCTCGGTTGCGCGGCCGCGTGCATTGTTGTATGACACCCTCAGAGGCGCGATGCATAGCGTCCGAAAGGCAGCGGACGAGCAACGTACGCCAAGGACATGCTTATGCATAAATCGCGCCCTTCTTGGGCCTCTCCGTCTTAGCGGTCTGTGGATGGCACGGCCCTCTCTCGCATATGCATTAGGGGTGGCCGCGGAGTAGGGGCAGGGCCGGCCAATACGTCCCTTCTGTCTGCGACCTAATTTCACTTCTCGCCCTCGTGGAAATGCTAATAAGGCCCTTAAAGCCTTCATTCCCCAACTCGTACCTTATTGTTAATGGCGCACATTCGTCATCGACGTCTCGCTTAATTGCGAATACTCCTACCGCGCCCCTTCGTACATGCTTAATGCTATACGGGTCTTTACCCTGCTAGAGACCTTCATGCCGGACGTTTTGGGCCAGAGGTACATGTTGAAGTTCTTTTCATTTTTCACGAGGTTCTCAGTCTAAGAAACTGAAGCCTCAGGGTGAGCCCCCATTGCCCTTTATACAACACATTTTGCAGCGGTTCTCATAAAAGCCTCCACGTGGAGGCCGTAAATACGCTTAAAGCTTGCTTTTGAGATATATTGTCCCTCAAGGAGAGTCTAAATGCACTCTGTCAATTGTAATTTTGTACTTTTCTAATAGCAAAGAACGTTAATTGCTGCGCTGATATGTCGTGATTTGATTTTATAGGATGTAATATTATGTAGTAGTTATTCTTTTCATCAGTATTTTCCACTGATACCATTATTTACACATTTTGACTAAATTATCTTATGTCTTAGAATGTGAAGTATGCTTAGCCTGCCTCATGGGTTCATGGCGTCGTTGCGTCGAATTTTTCTCTTTACTTCATAAACGATTGTCCCACTTATGTCAACAGGAGTCGCTCATTAGGAGACTAGTGTAGTTTTCCTCATCACAACCGTATCACTTGGTTGAAAATCCGCATCTCAGGAATGGTCCCCCGGACATCACGGGAAAGGTAAAGTGTCTCTTGCTTTTAAATTCCCTATGCTGTTCATTCTCTTTGACCTTTGTCATTTCACGCAGCATCGTCAGAAGCTTATTTTTATCAATGATTGGGTTTTTTCATTGAGCTAGATGTAGGGAATATAGAGCGTGTAATTTAAATCATGAATTACTGTAATGTGAATAAATATACCCCAATTAAAATTATAGATTAATTAATGGGGTCGTTTACCATATTTTTTTATTGTCGAATATGATAGAGTTTGTAAAATAAAAAGACTCGTATTTTTCCGTTTTTTGATCCGTCAATTATTTCTCGAGTTATAGGCGTCGAAAAACTAATGTTTTTAACCCTTTCGGAAAAGTGGGTGTGGTGCAACCTCTGATGTATAACGACTTCGTCCAATCACAACTGAGCCCGCGAAGCTACTTCGCCTTATCGCAAAGGGGGGGACACAGCTGACTCTGCCAATCGGAGCAGTTACGACATCATCTGTGCGAGCAGATCTTCCGAGAATCCCCCTCCACTCCCTCCTCTTCCCATAAGAGCAGTCAAGGACGGGAGGAAAGTGACGTCAATGTTATCACAGCAGCATTTTCGGTGGGCGTCACCTTTTGCTTATTTTAATTTTTGATTCATGAGTGAATGGTTGTGGTTAGAAGATTAATTTTTTCACTAAATTTCTTTTTTCGTTTCCATCTAACAATTTCCTGTACAAAATTGCGATTTCGGTTCCGAGTAAACGCCCCAATTGATACCAAACTATCGCGGTAGGCATGGCATTACGGGATGTGTAGCACGGTATTTTTTGCGAATTTATTCCTGGCTGGTCAAGCATTGATAGCTGAATTGCTCTCAGGCTCTCCAAATGATGCGAGGGCCTCATGGGAGAACAAAAAGGAGGATACCCTTGTTACTGGCTCCATGGAGACGGGAAGAGCCCTCTCCCATATGATTGTCAGAACCTACACGATTGCCTAAAAAAGAATTGTGTAATTTTTTTCATCTTCATCTGGGACCAATACTGCACCACTGATTCACACGTCTAATGTGTAGCATAGGAAGATCAAGTTCAAGATATGAAGTGCCAAATAAAATTGTATTTTCTTATCAGACATGAAAAATTTCATGAAAACGTAAAATGTGCATGAGTTTACATTATGTGCCCTATATACTTCAATGGTTTCCTTGGTAACATTCATCAAATACTTCAAGCACTCTCTCGTAATATACGCGGAAAGAATGCATTTTAACCTTACTCTCTATGCCTCTTATTATAACTTTTCAATCTAGCCAAGAAAGTTTGAAATATATTTTAAATTTAGGTGCATAAATACGACTAAGTGAGTTCCATGCAATTCAGTGAATACAAGGATTGTACAACCGGTATCGGCAGTTAGGCCATCTTTTTGTGCCTAAAGATGGTGCAACTTCCGAAACCGGTTGTACAATACTGGTATTCAAAATTCCTAGAAAATCCACATTATTGTGCTTATATATCCAATAATGGAAATATCCCACCAAGTGAGATCATCATCATTTGGTTTATATTTTTTAAGACTACTGATAAGTAATCCGCTTCATAATTTTTCTGGGGATACGCCTGTATTTCAGCATAAAATCTAATTCCCAATCTAGTTTTTCCTCCACTATTCTATTCATGAGAAGAAAGTTAACTATCAAGACTTACAAGCCCTTCCATTTGTGTTCTTATACAGCAATTCGCGGTCTGAAGTGCCTTTAAGTGCGGGTACAGACTTGACAACCACAGACAAGACAGACGTACAATGGCTCGCCCATTTGCTCGGCATGGGAACGTGGTAGCTATCTTTCCTTACACTCCATCCATTTCTGGTGGGGTGGTCTTCAATTGGGAGGGAGGACGTTCGAAATATTCGGCTCGGATGCATTACCGGAATTGGTGGCGCGGGCTCGCAATCACATTCGCCAAGGCTGGCGGGCGATTCCCAGTAATCGCTTCTTTTTGAGCGTGAAGGGAGAAGGAGGCACATGCGATTTGACGAGCGAGAGAAGTCCTCCCTCCGGAGTTGACGCGATATTTCTAGCCACTCAAAGCGAGGCTCCGTCCCGGATTCATGTCCCTCGGGCGTCCGAATGTGTGGGGTATTTTCCGCGGCCGTTCTCTTCGCAATCAGCGGCTCAATCTCGGCAATGGCGCTGCTCCCGAGGGACGGGGATCGCGATCGACGAGGAAGATCGCAGATTGAGACGAAACCCTTTGATTGGAACCCCCCCCCCCTCCCCCTCCTCTCTATCCCTTTTGTGTTTGACCGTCTGCGCCTTGCAAGAGATGGAAATCCATTCAAATGGCTCGAAGCATTTCATCTTTTTGCCAACACGGAAAGAAGAGCGATCAACTACCGATTGTATATCCTCTTGGGTTAATTTTTACCAGTTGCCAGGTTACAGACGTATTGCCATTTAACCGATAGTTCGAAAGGCAAGAAATGTGACATCCCTGGCTCGCGACAGTGATCACAAATCTTATAGAGAATGGGGAACATGCTCTATTTCTTATAACTCTTTGAAGTTTATTAGCTAAAATGTGTTTGTCGAATATTTTTCTGAAGAATTAAGTTGTGTTACAAAGATATTACACTTTAAAACTTTTATCGTTTCGGCTGCTTAAAAACACTACGCCATCGCATGAGGTCACGGCACGATATCACTATAGGCGTTATTTATCTCTTTCAAGTAGCTGTAAGTTTTTTAACGAATACCTGGTGAACACTTTTTTATTTATCTTATTTATTTACTGCAATAAACGAGAGTATTTCATTTTTAATGTAATTAGTATGGATCGTAACGAGCAAATCGTCCATAAATTGTACAAAACCTGTATTGTGCCTTGTCTGTTCTAGCATAAGTACAAGAATCTCTGTTAAAACAATGCAATCGCTGTTTTTTTTTTAAGAAGGATAAGGAAGTCGTTCAAAATAGGAAATGTCAATTTGTGCTTTTTTAAATCCATTTCCAGTAATTTTTTCCATCAAGAAACGGCTGAAAACCTCAATATGTTATATATTTTCTTCGTTTTCTTCTAAAATAAATACCTGATTTCGTAGAAATGTAGAACCTATACTGTGCAGTGACGTCATGAGGCGTTTTAGGTCACGTGATTTCTTTCGTCACTTTTCGGGAACATTTTAATAGCATTTTTGGTTAATATTTGTGGTTGACAAAGGAAGGTTTGACTTAGATATATATTTGAATTTGTGAGAGCATATCGCGTCAATTTACCATCAGTACACGAGATACAAATTCCATTCACGTTCCCCGTTGGTTGGAGTGGTGCATAGGGTGTACCCAAAGGCCCGGGTTTGAATCCAGGTTGAGATGTGTTTAGAGAAATCCCGATTCTACTTCAATGGGGGCGTTTACTCGGAACCGAAATCGCAATTTTGTACACGAAATTGTTAGATGGCAACGAAAAAATAAATTTAGTGAAAAAATTAATCTTCTAACCATAACCATTCACTCATAAATCAAAAATTAAAATAAGCAAAAGGGGACGCCCACCGAAAATGCTGCTGTGATAACATTGACGTCACTTTCCTCTCGTCCTTGACTGCTCGTATGGGAAGGGGAGGGAGTGGAGGGGGATTCTCGGAAGGTCTGCTCGCACAGATGCGGTCGTGACTGCTCCGATTGGCCGAGTCAGCTGTGTCCCCCCCATTGCGATAAGGCGAAGTAGCTTCGCGGGCTCAGTTGTGATTGGACGAAGTCGTTACACGTCAGGGGTTACACCACACCCACTTTTCCGAAAGGGTTAAAAACATTAGTTTTTCGACGCCTATAACTCGAGAAATAATTGACGGATCAAAAAACGGAAAAATACGAGTCTTTTTATTTTACAAACTCTATCATATTCGGCAATAAAAAAAATATGGTAAACGACCCCAATGCTCTTTGGGTGCTAGTTCTGTGATCAGCCATCTTTCAGATGAGACGTTAAACCAAGAATCATTGGTGCATTCGTTAATTTTATGTTGTGGCTGACTCCGAGTTCCGCCTTTCCCAGTTCGTTCGTTCCCAGTATATATCACATAAAAATACCGCACATCTCCTAGACCACTGTAAATATCCACAGATGCCGGTTGCCTCCCCATAGTAACTGCCATGATTTTATTCTGCATAATCTTACGCTCTTTTTACAAACGCAACATTAATTAGGAGGGTATCGCATGCCTTCATCAACTTCATCTTCATTACGCTTACTCGGATACCTGAAGAAATTCATGCAAGACATTGGACGCTAACTGAAGTTCGGCGTCAGTGCATTTAAGGCTTATCAACTGTTAATATCATCTTTGTTCCTCATAACGTGGGCACGGTATCACTAGAAATTCGATGGTACTCTTCTTCGTTAGGGGGAAAACATCAGCAATTGAGATCGTTTGCAATATTGAGGGTAGCAGGTTGGGTTTTCTAAAGGATTTATAGAGAAATGCAGAAAGGTGGAAAGAAATTCGGTGTCGATATTAGCCTACGCTTGACGAAAGGCGTCAAGTGGTTTAACTTACCACTCGAAGAATAGAGAATGAATCACACGTGCCTTCTTACGCGAGTGTTTCTAATCTTTTTCGTTCTCGTGGCCCCCTTTAGAACTTGATTAACCTTTGTACCTTGCCATCACAGTTGAGTTGGGCAATGACCACAACTTTATGTACTAATGTCGAAGCCACTCTAACCTATGTCATGGCTTCCATAGGGTCCGGATGATAGCCCTTACTCCCTTCCTTGATGGTAGTAGCAAATTCTCCGGCAAGGTCCTGGAGGACTGATGTGGAGAAGGGTTTCGTGTGAACAGCCGTTGCACACGAGTCAGTCGATCCTAAGCCCTAGGAGAAATCCAACCCCAACGGCGACGGGATCTTTTTAGGGTTAGATGGCAGAATGGACAGTTTTGTCTCAATCTCGACCCAATAAAGAACTTTTACTATTATTGATATTATCCTGTACATGGAGCTAAAGAGTATTCCCCTGAAATATCTGTCTGAATACGAACCGGGACTTTTGGAATGGCCAACCGGTGTTCTAGTAGCAAAATTGACATAATCACCGTATCTATCACTCACTCACTCAGTGATTCAACCCGAAGGTTGGCTTTGATCAGTGAGAGTAGAGCTCACCCTGTACTAAGCCAATGGCGTGTGAAATTCACACATTCAGGATAGGGGGGCCAGTTCCTTTCCCTAGGCCACCTGCGATTTCCTACGAAGTTCTGACACGCAAAAAATCGAATCGATTTTAGATGTGGGTGTCTAAAAGGCTCTTGCCTGGGATTTGAACCCGGGACCCTCTGGTCAACAGCTCAGTGCTCTACCCACTAGGCCACCACGACCCCCACCGTATCTATGGTTGTAAGAGTACACTGAAACGTCACGAGATTTTCTCTAGCGTGTCCCAATAGTTTTGAAGTAATTGATTGATTTTGATTTCACCCAATGCTTCCTTGTTTCTTGCTTGATCACCTGAATGTCCGCCTTGACCGAAGCCCTTTTCTCTCGTTTCGCAGATGAACAAGGTTGTGGAGGGTGGGGGGGACGGGAGCGGCGAGGAGGAGGAGAGGGGCGAGGGGGGCGGGAACAATAACAAGGGGGGAGGAGAGGCGGCCGATGGCAAGGCGGCGACGGGGGCCGCGGCGACCGTGCTGCACAGCCCCCAGGGGCCCGGAGGCGGCGTCGTGGTCCTGGACGGGGGCGGAGGAGAGGTCCGCGAGGCGGAGGATGAGCGAGAGACGTGGGGCAAGAAGGTGGAGTTCCTCCTGGCGGTCATCGGATTCGCCGTCGACCTCGGGAACGTCTGGAGATTCCCTTACATCTGCTACCAGAACGGCGGCGGTGAGTAACTCTGCTTCCCCCCCCCCCCCCCCCCCCCCCCACCGGCAGCTTGATGCACTCGGGCAAGTCTCAGTACTGCTGATATAAACTATATCTATATCTGCGACATACCCTGCAAGCCACCTCGAGGGTGTGTGGCAGGGGGTGCATCCACACCAGGAACAATGACACAACAAAAAAAATGAACAAAAAAACAAACACCACACCTTTAAAAGTAATTAGGGGGAAAAAAGAAAAAAAACTACCAAATCCCAATCATGCAGGACACACCCACGAATACCATGCATGACTTGAAACCCGACACCAATTTCATAGATACTCATGCATGCAAAAAAGTAATGCATGCTGTCACACCTTGATTTGAACATGCAGGAAATAAAAAAATACTATTGACCTAATCTGAATATTACCTCTATAATTATGACCGATTTGCGCGATATCTAACGTTCTGATCTTGAATCGTACGTGGAAAAAATGACATTTTAAACCTTTCCGTCCTGCAATCTGTCTCCTTAATTTTATTAGAATTATCGAGCCTACCATAATAAGTCGGAGCCAGCAATATATCGTATGATTAACGTCATTAATGAAATGTCCCTCCTTAAATTTTCTCAGAAGATTAAGCCTATATTTCAGCCTGAGTTGTGACTGCGATTCCCATCCCAATTCGGCTAACATACCAGAAACACTGCTTTCCCTATCGTAACACCCTTTTACATATCTCATTTCTCTTCGTTGTACTCGAGCTAATTTGTAAATTAAGCCTGCTTCATAAGGGTCCCATATACTCGCAGCATATTCTAATTGTGGTCTAACATTTGAAAAATAGCAACGTTCCTTCACCCTCTCCTCACTTTTCTCGAATATTCTTTTAATAAATCCCAACTTTCTATTTGCTTGACAGCATATTTCCCTGATACATGATTTCCTCCATGATAGATCCTGAGTAAGTGTTACCCCTAAGTACTTAACTGATTCCACGTTTACTAATTCCGTACCTTGAATCATGTAGATTCTTTCTATCGAGTTTTTCCTTTTCCGAAAATGTACTGTCACGCAATTTTTATGTTCAGTTCTAGTTTCCATTTATTCGACCACGCCTGAATTGCTACGAGGTCCTTTTTTAACGATGCCTTGTCTCCCGGACTACTAATTTCTCTATACAATACTGCATCATCTGCGAAAAGCCAAATTCTACTGTTTACTACAACACTGCCGAGGTCATTGATATATAAAAGAAATAAAAGTGGGCCTATCACACTTCCCTGGGGAACACCTGATGTGACACTAACTATATTGGACATGATACCGTCTATAGTAACTCTCTGTTCGCGGCCAACTAAGAATTGATTAATCCAGCATGAGCAGGCATAAAGAGCGGCATTAGGTACTCCTGACCGTCAAGCTGGTAGCTCTATATTAGATCCGAGGTGCTGGGGGCTCCTTCACTACGACCTTACATTCCGTGAGTGATCTACAGTCCGTTTCTGGCCCTCCTCGAACAGGCGTAATGGTCTGGATATGCACAGATATATTATCCTTGATATAGATGGAAGCAATTCTGTTCATTAAGACCCATTTGCCAGTATGAATAGCTTGATACCAGAAGGCCGATTTAATTAAGATCTACGAAAGGTCTGCTCATTCCTCTGCAACTATGGGCTGGTATGTACAATGCGAGGATTTGAAATCTTCATTGCTCTAGACAGACAAGAAGCAGTTGCGCCACCAACGGGCAACAATTAATTGAGACAGCCGATAATTTAGCGTCGCTGTCTGCAATCAGGGGTGATCGAAGGAAGGAATTTGCTGTCGCATGCTTCAACATCCACCCTGCAAACCACGTGCGTGTGGTAGGGGGCGAATAATTGCCAAACATGCACTACAAACGTGCACTAATTTTTTACAATACTACTCTATTAAAAATGAATATTAATACCATATCGGATGGATAAAGCAATTTTCCCTTTTTACACAAAGTACAAGGAGATATTTGAGAAAAAAATATGCATTGAAAATTACATCATTCATGAAGATATGCAAAAAAATCTATGGTGACTCTCCAACTTTTCTCTCTGATAAATTCAGTTTACTCTGTTATTCTCCCTTATTCTACGCACAAAAATGATATTTTAAAACTCTTTTCCTATAAATCACAAAACTCAGGCTTAGTTTCTTCCACGCACATTATTTTATTATACCAATTGTAACTCCTCTCGGGCATTATCAGGTACAAAGATTAGTTTACTTGATGATGCTTAAGAGGGTGAAACTATAGTTGCACCAATAAATAACAAATTTGAGTAAGACACTATGTTTGATCTATGTGATTTATAAACATGCTAACCTTACACAATGTTACGTCTGATAGAGTATCAGTTCTTTGCCCTGCTATTTCTCTCTTTAATTTTATCTTTATGATCTAACCTAACTTAGTGCGCACACTGGTTCTTAATATATTTTGGCGTCTTCATAAAACGAATCTATCTTTAAATATCTGCCGAATATTTATTGTGAACTTCAACCTACTATCTGATAGTGATTCCCAACTAATTTCTTGTTACAATTTCGACATACTTCTAAACATATTGTAGCAGCTTTTATCATAAACGACAGATTTCTCCTGCTCAATATCTAATTCCAAGGTCATGCCATCTTCATCTGGATCCCATATTTTAGCTGCATATGAAGCCAGAGTATAAAAAAGACCCCGCTCTCTCATGACTTTTCCCTGCTGCTTTGTTGTAAATCCTACCTTTCTCTTGACTTACTGCATGCTTTCATGATGTCCTTACCTCAAGAAATGCCTTCAAGTACTGTAATATGTGTCTCGCAGATTTGACAATCTTTTGTATCTATTTACGCGGTAATGTCTCTGGAGTGAACTAATCTCTTTCGAAAATTTTTGTTGTGATATATTTACTTAAGTTCTCTCTTGTCAGTCATGTCACAAATCTTGAATTGCTTCTAGAACTCTTGTAACGGATTACCTAACTTCAACTCACTAAGAATATTACTAAGAACTATCGAGTCGGTAGCAAAAAGATGAATATTTTAGCACACTGCGGTAAGTCAGTCCTGCTCAAGGGTGGGCGAGAGTAGGACGTCGGTCGTTTCCTCTTAGCCTCTTCGTTATCCAGAAGATTCCACCTCGTTGCAACAAATGAGGGAGCTCTCTTGATGAAGGGAGACAAATATGGGGATATGCTAGCCGTGCAAGCCTAATTTGGGTAAGCAACAGAAGGTAAAAAGGCCCAGGGGTCCTTTTAACTGACGGTCTTGATTGATAAAGTTGCATTATTAATTCATCTCAAGATAACTCTTTTTTTTAAGCTAATATAATTTAATACTAATTTTCATCATTCACGTATGCGTTAATATTTCCCATTACTTGCAATTGAGTAGTTCAGAACGTCTCTGTTTTATAACGTGCCCAAAATTTAAACAAAACAAGCACTACTTCCATGCGCCCGCACTTAGTAATCTGCTCAGTATATGCATTCAGCTTCTTCTGACAATTGGGCGAGATTCGAGAAGCTAATGGAGTGTACGAACGACAGCTGCAAAATGAAATAAAACACTAGTCGGCGGGTATGTTGTAATCCTCAGCCACCCAAGGCCTAGTCCATATTTCAGGCAGCTTTGTTATCGTAAGTGTTAAAGAGCATGTCAAGTTATACTATTTATGGGTGGCTGTAATCCGATACATTAGTGTGTACTGGATAATCTTATAACGCCTTAAGCTTAGATAACTTTTTGCAACTCATAAGATACCTGAACAGTCACCGTCAGAGCCTAGTTACCAGATACGGTTATTAAGCTTAGTTTTCTGTTTGTTTTTATGGAGTCATGCAATAGTATAAGGACTTGATCTTTTTAATATTTTCTCCTACTCTCTACTCTCAAAAAGGGTTAAAATTCTGAACTGCAATTCCAGCTACTGTAGCTCAGCTACTTTCAATCTCTTGCCCTGTGTTAACTTCTATATCTAGATAATCTATATCCATATCAAATGATTTTCATTGGTCCATAGAGTTCTTGTGATTAATAAAAACCTAACGCCGATGCTAAATACTAATAAAGTAAGGCATTGGCGGTTAAAAATTTCCCAGAACTCATGTTTAGAGCAAGTTATGGCCAAAATCACACGTAATTTCGGTCACATGAAACGCTGGAAAGCTATATTATCACGACCGCCAGTTTACATAACAGAACTAATTACATTCGCCTGAAATTAGGTGGATGAAGGCCTCCGGTATTAATTCGGAGAGTTCATAAAACGGGATGTGCTCGTGATTCAATATTTCGCACCAAAAGGAAGGCAACATGCTCACGCCAGATAGCTCCACCGATTTTGAAATATATTCCCATCAATATCAAAACTCATTTGACTGACGCACGTGTTAATGGCCGACTGCATTTCCATGTCATCTTCGTCACACCTTGGGGTGCATATAAACTCAGTGCATGAAGAGATTTCTTAATCTTCACATCTGCTTTCAATTTCATTAACGAAAAATGGATAATAAGCCAAGAGCCTGCTCATTAGCGCGGTAATTTCATTTTTTTCATATCGGCAGTGGAATTTTTCAAATCTCTTTCTGTGCGCATGCGCTAATTTGCGTGTGTAATTTACGCTATGGTGCGGAGTGTTTGGGATGAAATCGTCGCCATGCATGCGCGGTTATAATCGACTGTTAGAAGGAGAGGCGAGATAACAAAATGGTTTCATTTGCATTATAGATTACTTTTATATATTATTGAATCGCATGCAAAAATTGAGGAGGTGGAAGAGTTCTGTTACGTGGAAAGCCGAGTAACCAGCGGTGGACGAAGTAAAAGAGAATTTACCAGTAGAATAGTCCAGGCAAAAAGGACATTTTATCAAAAGAAGATGCTACTTGCGGCTGCAAATACAAGCGTGGAAGTGAGGAAACATTTCATTAGAACTTACGTGTGCAGCATTTTACTATATGGCAGCGAAGGATGGACGATAAATGCAGCAGAGAAGTCAAGGCTGGAAGCATTCGAAATTTGGTGCTACCCAAGAACGATGGAGATAAAATGAATCGACCGAGTGACAAACGAAAACGCCTCAAGAAGAGTGGGAGAAAAGATAAGTCTGCTGAAAACTCTAAAAAGGAGACGGGACAACTTAATCGGCCATATCTTAAGACACGATGGCCTGTTAAAGACTGTCGTCGAGAGAAAGTGAACGAAATTTTGTGTTTCTACTTTCTTCTATCAGTATTTGGTATATTTCGTTGTACATACCATGGCTTTTTATGTATTGTTTTCTTTTGTAACCCCATGATTTCTTCCGTTATCACTTGAATGGTAGCTATGATTTCTTTTCATTTGTCTTCAACGAGTCTTCTACTTCTTGCTTCTGAAAAATCTAGACTCTGTATGTATTAATTAACCTAAATAAGTATTATGGTGCAGAGACGGTAAGATTTTTATGCTCGGATGATCTTGCTATAACATAAAATTAAACCCAGAAATTGTATCACCGTATTTCTTGAAAAATCGTCGAATAGGAGCTATTAGGAAATCCAGCTATCTGTATTTTCCTTAATGGTAGATGGAGCAAGCCTACAACTCCGGCTGCCCTACCTTTAGCTGGGTGCATCGCTTGGAAAAATCGCTTGAAACCTTTCCCAAATTGATCGAAGGTGTTAAAATCACTGGATTCATTAAGTTTTAGTTGACTTCTCTATCAAGAAGAAAAAATCTGGTGGGAGTATGTACTTCTCTCCGCAGTTTTAAGGAGAATACAGTACATGTGGCAACCGTTGCATACATAGGAAGCAAGGACGGGCGCAAATGAAAAGCATGTAAATGTAAAAAGGTCCAGTTATATGAGTGCTTTGGGGGGGAGTAGTCTGTGGAACGGACCTTATCAACCGCTCCCTGTTCACGTGAATCCGAGGTTCGTCCGGCGAAGGGACGCCCCGTTACAGTGCACTCACAATGCACGGCAACATTCCCACCGGCCGACCGCCGTAAAAATTTATGGGCGCCGGGGGCGACCGACCGCTCTCCGTCATCTCCAAGGAACGATTCGTCTCCCCCTTTCTAAGGGCCACGATAGAAGCCGTGAAGGATATGGCGGGGCCAGTCCCCGTCTGAAGTTCCCGACGTGAAATTTCAACAGTGGGAAACAAAACCTTATCGTCGCTCCAGATTATGCTTCCGTGTGGCACCAGGGAAAGGGAAGAACGGTTGTGAGGGAGAGAGAGAGGAAGGAGCTAATCTGAAGACGCAGCGCTGAGGAGATTAAGGAATTTTAAGAGCAGGAAAAGGACGTATAATAGAACTACAATGCGAAGGAATGCGTGGACGAGTATCAGCCATTTAAATCTCGCACTGAACACTTCGGCCTGTTTTTATCGATGCATTCCTCGAACTCTTCTGCTTCTTTTTAAAATCCATTGAATTGATTGTCAGTCTGTTCAGGAAGTTCTCATCGGATCAGTTTATCTCAGCGGTGGATGGAGGGGGAAGGAGGGAATGGAAAATATCGATTCACGATTGGCAGATCACCTGTTGAATATATCAGCTGGGTAATTGTTGTCAGTGCTTATCACGCAATAGATATTGTATCAAACGTTGGAAAATTTTATGGTAAAAAGACAATGCATCGAGTTTTTCAATCCGCAGAAAGATTCAAATTAAATTTTTTGGCTATGTGCCTGACCGTAAGTATTTTATATTTGTACTTGCTTACGTGCTTAGAAGTAATGGTATGAGAAAATGAATGGCGTATCTGAGGATGTTTCCATATACGGATGAATCGATAATGGCATATCTGAATGAACGTGTAGTTGAAATATTTGTTTAAAGTGATGGTCAGCATTAAATTCTCAGAAAATCTACATCAACACAGTTCCATGCCATCCACCTCAAAGTTATGCGGTAAGGAAGTCTTTAATGCCTCCACTCCAGGTTCATGCCGCCGTTGTGATCCCAGTACTATCACTAGAAACAGTATTTTTGACTTTAATTTACTTTATAAGATATGCTTTAAAAGAACTTCAAATGCGGGTATGGATTAGAATTAAAACCTGCACCTCGGGGGGGGGAAGGAATATAACTTTTAGTTCATTTGACTGCAGACTAGCCAAAGCTAGGCCATGCGTAGATCTAACAATCTTGATGAGTTTTCCTCCTACCTTCATTCTGAATTCCAACACTCATCATGCCTCTACAACCATTTCCTCCCACTATGCAATGAAAATCCAACAAAAGTCAAAATCTATCTCTCTAATATTGTTAATCTGATCAAATCCAGCATAATATGCAGGATTTCGTTATATATATCGAACGTCATCTTTGAACAAATCAGCTTCGAATTTACTTAAAACATTTAGCCTAAATATTAACCTGACAGCATTTCCGTCGGGTTATGAGTATGAACACTAACTTACTGATTCGGCAGAGGATGGAGGACTATGATTATCTTTAGGAATATGTCTTAGGATTATATTTATGCCAGGCAATCGACATAACCTCAGCAATTTAAAGCCGGCTTCAAACACTATACTCCGTGTTCATAATTTGCAAACCAAGCTCATTTTTTGGTACTGATTTTTGGTTCTTCACAAGTTAATAAAGTCGTATTCTCTCGAGTGTGGAGTTACTCAATACGGCACTGGTATGGCAGAGGGTGGGCACTGCTCATACTACATTGAAAGCAAACTTGCTTGCAAGGGAGAGGGAGATTCATTTAAAGATTTACGCGGTCTGCAATGCCTTGTATAGGTCTGCGTCTGAGTAATAACCTGCAAGCCACCGCGAGGGTGTGTGGCAGGGGGTGAAGGTCACAAAATATGCACTACTAACATGTAACCTTGAGATGCATTGTTACTACTTCATGCAAACAAGTTAGATATAAGGGTCACGTGCAACTAGGTGGTTAGTAACTACAAATTAATGAATTGATTACTGGTTAGAAAATATATTTTCCTAAAAACATTAACGGTATTTTCCTATCATGCATGTATTAGTAATGCTTAAATATGGATCATGCACTAAAGACTATTCTAACAATATTTCACATACCTATCCCTTTGATATTCTGCCTATTGTGCTCTCTTATGGTACACGGGAAAAATGATATTTTAAATCTATCGGTGCGGTAATCTATCTCTCTAATCTTATTAATCTGATCAAACGTAGCGTAATACGTGGGGGGTTCTTAATATATTTCTAACGTCATCTGTAAACAAATCAGCTTCGAGTTTACTTGAAAGGTTTTAAACTAAATTTCAACCTGCGTTCCGATAGTCATTCCCATCCTAGGTTTTCTATTAAACTCGTAAATGAAATTATCATAACGGCCTTTAACAAATCTAACTAAACTCCTTTGCACACGCTCTAATTATTTTATCATACCTTCCTCGTACGGATCCCATTTACAAGCGGCATATTCTAAATGATGCCTGACAAGTGTAAGATAGCTTCTTTCTCATGCTCTCTCATTGCATTTGTCCCCCCGTGACATCACCCCTCTCGCCGCCTGATGCGGAAGCAATCACTGTTTGGGGCACCCCGTAGGTTGCCGTGGATGCGAAGGGAGAAATGTTTAATAAATTGATCGCCCGCCTTGCCTTGGGACGGCGGGGTGGAAGGGTTGAAGGGGGGGGTTGAAGCCTTCTTCGGACCGGGAAGATGCTCCTCCCCTCTGATTACGGGACCAGCCCCTCTCTCTCCCCCCCCCCCCCCCCTTCCCTCTCACCCCTCCGCTCCTTTAATCCCCCGTGGCTCCCTCACTCCATTGCATCAAAGGGGAGGAAACAAAAGACGTCACATCGTCCGCATTCCGCACGCCTTTTCCTTTGCCTCCTCGTCTTGAGGTAGTCTTCAGCCCCCTGCTCCTCACCCCCCTTTCTCTCTCCTTTTCCGTGAAGAGGGAGGTGCCCTCGCCGGCCTCGAATCACAGCCCCCTTTCCTCCCTCGGGCTTACAGCGGGCCCCTTGCTCTACGGCTGCGGAAGTTCCTCGGTCTCACGCAATTGGTAGGATTTCAAGGGAAACGCAGCCTCATGTGTTGATATTCATTCAGGTGTTTTAATTCCGTTATAATGCACTACAAATGCTTCATCATCATCATCATTGGTCAACAATCCTAGGATTGGTTTGACGCAGCTTTCCACTCGATTCTTCGATCGGCCAACCTTTTCATTGTGACGTAATTCTTCTCTTTTACATCCTTCACTACCTGTTCCAAGTACCTCATACGAAGCCTGCCTTTTCCAATCTTCCCGTTCATATTTCCCTCGGCGATAGTCTTCATGAGTCCATCGTGTCTAAGGATATGGCCGATTAAGTTGTCTCTTCTTCTTTTTAGAGTTGTCAGCAGACTTCTCTTTTCTGCTACTCTTCTTAGGACTTCCTCGTTACTCACTCGGTCGATCCATTTAATCTTCAACATTTTTCTGTTATAAATGCTTAAGATATAATTGAGGGTATGCTTGAAGAAAGAAAAGCTTTCCCGGAGTATGCTGGTAGCGAAGGCTGCTCTCGGTACTCCACCGAGTCCCTTTATCCATCGCAGCCGACGCACAGTGGGCTGAATTAGGAAAAATGCTACCAAAAATCAAAAGTTGTTTATTTTCTTCGGCCCGGACTTTGAAAATTCGCTTGGAAGCGGACCACGCCGTGCGTTTAAAAAATCGGTTTTACTTTCGGCGTCGCCAACGGTTGCAAAAGTTCTCAACGGATTAAAACTCAGGATACTTTGTAGAATTTCGTGATATGAGAAAATTTTTGTAGCTAGGTGTAGCTTTCAACTAATTTCTTCATCATCATCAGTATTTCAATCCTAGGATTGGTTTACTGCAGCCCTCCATTCTGCCCTATTCAGTGTTAATTCCCGCACGCCCTGGTATGTTTTCTCTTTCACGTCCTTCTTTATTTGCCCTATTTATTTGTCCCTTGGTCTTCCTCCCATAATTTCACAAAAGAAAAATTTCGCTGCTCTACAGGCAGATATTATTATTGGAAGAGATTATTAGATGGCCCAATAGCTATGGCTATACAGCTGTTTCACTATGGAAAATTTCCAATATGTTCATCGCTTACGGCGTACTATATACCTTCTTATCAATGTGCATTTCGTATGAAAATCACCCCATATGCATTTATCCTGGGTCAAGGGGATTCTCCTCTTTCATTTGCTTGTTGAGTGTCCTGGAGAGGGATGCGACATTTGGGAACTGTTATAAAGGAAGCGGTTCCCCCATGCCACTTCTCGCCCATCGCCTTAATGGACGGCGTGAGACCGGAATTGACAGGCACTTCAAAGTGCCCATGCCGGAGTGGTTATACAGGCCCTGGGCAGAACACAAATAATATATGACTCAATTTCGTCATCATCGGCTATTAAAAACATCATCGCCATAGGCCGTAGTAAAGTCAACTATTTTTTAAGACTATCGTAGTAAGAATCATCATCATTATCGGTCAACAATCCTAGGATAGGTTTGACGCAGCCCTCCACTCGATTCTTATATCAACCATTCTCTTCAAATTAACGTAATTCCTCTCTTTCACACCCTTCACGACCAGATCTATATAACTCATGCGAGACCTACCTTTTCCATTCCTCCCGTTCACTTTTCTCTCAACGATTGTCTTCATCGGGCCATCGTGTCTCAATATAAGGCCGATTAAGTTGTCCCGTCTTCTTTTTAGGATTTTCAGGAGACTTCTCTTTTCTCCAACTATTCTTAGGACTTCCACGTTATTTACTCTGTGGATCCATTTAATCTTTATATTTCTTATGTAGCACCACATTTCGAATACTTCCACCGTTTTCTTCTCCGCTGCTGTCATCGTCCATGTCTCACTGCCGTAAAGAAATATGCTCCAGATATACGTTCTTACGAATTGTTTCCTTACTTCTAAGTTTGTATTTCCAGCCGTAAGTAGATACTTCTTTTGATAGAATACCCTCTTTGCCTGGGCTGTTCCACTGACATTTATTACTTGCTTCGTCCATCGTTGGTTCCTCGGCTAACCAGGTAACTAAACTCTTTCACCTCTTCCAGTTTTAGTTTTCTTAGTTTTACGTTTATTTTGGCCTCTTCTCTCTTGTATCGCATAAAGAACACAAAGTTTGATCTTAAAATCAAGATATGACCTTTGAAGAAACCCGTGTTTTATAGTGAGGCCATGTTTTATGCATGCTGAAAATAACCGTTTTGAGTACGAGAAGATTCCCCGTGCATAGCGAAGCCAAACGTGAGAGTATTTATCGGGAAATTTGCTTAACTACGGAGCGTTCCCAGAGCACGCCATACATGCACGCGAGATGAAACCGCTTATGCAGTCCTCGACGCAAGACCACACGCCATCACGAAAGAATTTAGATTGATTGTGCCACCATTGCTCGTTGTTCGGTATCAGACGAGGAGAGAAAATCGAGTTTGGAACTAATCTGTAATTAACGGGCTTTGGAATAAAAATGTGGAAAAGAGAATGTGTTAACTGTTTATTTGGAAGGAATCAGAAGAGGCTATTACGTGGGTGAAATAATATCTCATTGCAAAGTTCTTGACACAAGAAATGGTGAATTCAATGTGCACCGAAATTTCTTTTTTTATATATTTCAAGTATATTTAACATGTTGACAAATATATCACGTCCTCCCTTTTGATCCTTTTGTGATAGTCCTTTATGCTTGAGTTGTTGATATCGGTATTGGAATAAACCTAAGTACACCGGTTTGAATCCAGCGGTTAATTTTTATGATGACAGAAAAAGTGCCTCACTTTCACTAGGTGCTTGAAGCAATGAGGTTTATAGCTGATCCAGAGAGATGAGAAATTCTAATTCTGTGATTACAGTTTGGAAGCTAAAGACATGAGAAACTTCTTCGCTGAACGTGTGATAAATTGATTTTGGTGACTCCGGGTAATTCAATGGTATGAGCTTTGTGTTACCTTTTCTATTTGAAAAGTCAAATTGAGAACACTTGACAGAGAAGTATCTATCGCGCTGTGGAATGCATAATAAAAGATATTTTTATTAATATCTCATCAAATAATGAATACAGCGTTGTAAAACTACATCTGATAAACCAATGGAAATGTTTCCAATATTACTAGCCCAAATTCTTTTATCATTGGCATATACTGTAGGTACTTGGATGTTTCGATTAAATACGTGTTGTGATAAAAAATAACGGGAATTTTTGTTTTTATCCAAGAATATTTATTTATTGATCAACATCAACTTTGTCCCCTTCAAAGCAAACCCCCTCAGATATAATACTCCGGTGGCAGCGTTTTTTCCAATTTTGAAAGCACTTCTGGAACTCACTTTTCGGTATAGGGTTCAGCTCCTTCAGCGATTCTGCCTTTAATTCACCAATGGTGGCAAAACGTCGTCCTTTCATGGTTCTCTTCATCCCCGGGAATAGGAGGAAGTAACAGGGGGGCATTTGCGGCGGATACGGTGCCGAGGAAAAATAACGGTTTGTTTTTTTACCAAAAAATCACGTACAAGCAGTGACCTGTGACGGGTGCATTATCGTGATGCAATTTGCACGAGTTCTTTTGCCTAATTCTGGGCATTTTCGTCAAATTGCTTAATGTAAACGGTGCATAACTTCTAGGTAGTATTCCTTATTGAAGGCACGATCATATGGCAGGAAATTATGATGCGGCACGCCATTGAAATCGAAGAAAACAGTGAGAAGTTATTCCCGTTATTTTTAAATCACACCACGTTGGTGTTTTCATACGGTTGTATGAATTGTTGGTAAAGACTACCACTTAGTATGTTCTTAATGAGTCACCTTACATTCACAGTGCGAAAAAAACTTATCCAAGGTGTCATTGCAAAAGGCAGTCCCCCCCATAAAGGATTCGATTGACGCTGTCGAAGGAGATGAAAGTGAGGAGATTAAGGTTTGGCATAGTTGAGGAAGGTGGTCTGCCTCAGTCAGCATTTTTGTCACATCGAACAAGTGACCTATGATTAAAATGTTGTCTTTGACTCGTTCTCCAGGCATGACATTGGTCGAGCCATGAATACGATACCCAGGAATCATGGCTACCCACCGACGCTCGTTCTCTAGCGATATCTTCAATATCGTTATCACTTTCACTTGTGAATGAATCACGCATAAGACCACCCATAATGTTTTCAACAGCAAACTACTCCCCCATGTCTCTCGTTTGAGCATTATTGCTAAGGTGAATAGAAATAAAACAGTCTTCTGGAGTACCTATCCACGGAGAAAAAATAAGCATGCTGCTATTCGCTGATGACATAGCACTTATAGCAGAGACAGAGAGGGATCTGAACAAGATTCTAGTAACCATGGAAAGGACAATGGCTGATATCATCTGAAGATAAATGAGAAGAAAACTAAGATATTGGTGTGCAGTAAGAAAGAAGAGGCCAAAACCAATGTCAAACTAGGAAAACAAAAACTGGAAGAGGTGAAGGAGTTCTGTTACCATGGAAGCAGAGTAACCAACGATGGACGAAGCAAGAAAGAAATTGTTAGTAGAATAGTCCTATCAAAAGAAGAATCTACTTACAGCAGGAAATACAAGCGTAGAAGTAAGGAAACAGTTTATCAGAACATACATCTGGAGCATGTTTCTTTGCGGCAGTGAGGCATGGAATATGAGAGAAGCGGAGAAGAAAAGGGTGGAAGCATTCGAAATGTGGTGCAACAGAAGAATGCTGAAGATTAAATGATCCGACCGAGTAAGTAACGAGGAAGTCCTGAGAAGGGTAGGAGAAAAGAGAAGTCTGCTGAAAACTCTAAAAAGAAGAAGGAACAACTTAATCGGCCATATCTTGAGAAATGATGGCCTGATGAAGACTATCGTCGAGGGAAAAGTGAAAGGGAAGATTAGAAAAGGCAGGCCCCGTATGAGATACATGGAACAGGTTGTGAAGGATGTAAAAGAGAAGAATTACGTCACAATGAAGAGGTTGGCTGATAGAAGAATTGATTGGAAAGCTTCGTCAAACCAATCCTAGGAATGTTGACCAATGATGATGATGTAATTCCACACATAAAAAGGCTGTTTTGTTTTATTCCGTTTATCAAGCACCAATTCCACCGGGTTACGCCGGAAACCATTAATTATAATTGTCAGCGCGCCAACGTATCCTTCGTGCTCTGTTATGGTGATTAATCTATGCAGCAGACGCGATGCATATGTATTTGTGGAGAACATTTTTCTACTGTCCCATGCTGCTGGCGTAAATGTTCGAAACAGTAATCGTGATTTTTGGTTGAAATGTTTGTTAAATCTTCGTTTTCCAATGGAAATGTACAGAATGAAATGCAAGACAAAGTTATTTCTATCATTTCTTATATTTAATAATTTAATATCTTCTAAAGGTAAACTTAGAGAAATTTTATTGTGTGAATGAGATTCAATAATTTATGATGGTGATTATTTTATTATGCTTAACTTGAGAACATGTTTCGCATTTATACTTTTAGAACGAAAACCTTAAACAAATTAGTGGCAAAAATCTACGAATATGCACCTTAAATAACCGATTTCGTGTTTTTTTGTCCATCCGAGTGGCCGCAGTAGCCTCGTTTTAAACCATCTAACATCTAAATTGGAGTAGCCCAATTCACCCTTATTAGCCTAACTTCACACATTGTCCGAATGAGCTTCATATCCCCCTTCTGATACGAAATACCCTCCCCTTACCTACCCCAGTACCACGCCAGCTTGTGCAAGAGGAGAGTATTGGGTCCCTCACGCGCAGTCTGACTGAGAATCAATTATTTCTTCGAACCTGGACGCAACCTTTATAAGCCTAACACGCCTATCCATTGAAGTTATATTTTGGCCATCCTTCCCATCTCCTGGGGTTAGATAGTTATTCAGGGGAGGCGACCGACAGCTGAGGTCATATGCGCCATTTAGGATAAGGTGGGTAATTGGTAGGGACATTTCAGATAATGGAGGAAGGGTGGAGAGATACCCGGCGTCGGCATCAGCCTACTCTTAACGATAGGCTCCAAGGAGAACACGGCTTAACGTACCATCCAACGGACGGAGTACTGAACCCGAAATGCCCTTCACTAGGCACTCAAGTAGGGACCACTGAAAAAAATCCACCACTGCCGGGAATCGAACCCGGACCCTCGGAATGGGAGGTCAGGCACTTCTCCCGGAATTCTAGTTCCTCTTTCGAGAGGAGCTCCTTCTGCTCCTCTCACCCTCCATATTATTCGTCGCGCTTTACTTAAAGCCATTAGTTTTCTTAAAATCAAAACAGGAATGTCTCCCATGGGGGAATTTACTCTCCTAATTCGATCAGCTCCCTCAAAATTCGAGCACATCCAGTGTGATGTCACAACATTAGTCGCTCCTTCGTGATGTTGCATAAGGGGGAATCACCCTCGAGGGCCCTCGCCGCCCCTCCTCCTCCTCCCCCGCCTCAACCCCTCTCATCCTCCCGCATAACTTAGAGCGCCGGCGTCCATGTTGGCTTCGCCACTTGAAGCTTTCAGGGATCGTAGTTCGCGGGACGGCAGATGCGGGGAGATCCTGAGACCTTCAGCACACCGTTCAAAGCACTCTGTCTTTAATATTCCTGGGTATCACCTTCTCTTGGTTGATTTACGAATCCGTATAAAGATTGCTTCTTAGGAGTCATATTTCATATTTCACATATGCCCAGGAGAAAAGGGCATTTTACCAAAAGAAGCCCCTGCTTACGGCTGCAAATACAAGTTTGGAAGTGAGGAAAAAATCACATCAGAGCATGCATCTGGAGCATTTTACTGTATGGCAGCGAAGCATGGATTATAGCAGCAGTAGAGAAGTCCAGGCTGGAAGCATTTGAAATGTGGCGCTACCGAAGAAAAATGAAATAAAATGGATCGATCTAGTGACAAACGAAGAAGCGTTAAGAAGAGTGGGAGAGAAGAGATGTCTACTGAAAACATTAGAAAGAAGACAGGACAACTTAATGGGCCACATCTTGAGACACGATGGCCTGATGAAGACAAACGTGGAGAGAAAAGTAAATGGGAAGAATGGAAAAGGGAGGCCTCGTATGAGACATATGGAGCAAGTTATGAAGGATGTAAAAGAGAAAAATTACGTTAATATGAAAAGGTTTGTCGATAGAAGAATCTTGTGGAGGGCTGGGTAAAATCAATCCTAGGATCGTTGATCGGTGGTAATGATTTCAGTGGTTAAATTCTTTAATCATAAATTTCGTCGAACCTCCAATGTTGACAGGTTCTTGAACATTTCCTGTTTGATCGCATCCATTCACCTTCTCCAGTTCCGTTAAGAAGAGTAGGAGAAGCGTTTTACCAAAGAAAGTGTTCAAAGAATTTTAATCATTGTAATGGGCTACTTTGGCATCAGTTTAACCTCAAGACCTGTCCTGAGTGCTCTGCTCGAAAGCAGACCTGGACCTTCGTCGCCCTACCTTGAAATTATTACGCTTTACCTTTCTCATTGTTCTCTTGATATTTGTCTTAAATCTTCCCTCTCATTGTCAATTATTACTATTTGTTTCTACATCCCCTCCCTTCCTTAGCATTATCCCATCTATCTTAGACTTAAATTCATTGTTAAATACCTTTCATTATTTTATTATTCAGTCCTTTCTTTCTCTTGTGAATTCCAAATTCTACCTCATTTAATCCTTTTCACCTTATTCCTGCCAAACACATTTCCTTTGTATTTTACCCTCTTTCCAGCTTTACTTTTACTCCATTTTACCTCAGGGCATTTGATTCGCTTCCTAATTCATGGTAGACTTCATAATTGTTCCAGGCAGTACTTTTGCCCAAAATAATAAGCAGTAGATCATTTTACAGTATTATTAAAGATTTCTAACTCTTGGACACCAGTATTTCATCTTGTTACCAATAATACGGATTCGTGTGAAGCTTAAATTACTAAATTGAATGCTTCCATGCACCGTTCTTTAAACACTTTGGTTAAAGATAGTATTGGGGTTA
The DNA here is from genome assembly GCA_933228895.1 of Platycnemis pennipes. NCBI lineage: Eukaryota > Metazoa > Arthropoda > Insecta > Odonata > Platycnemididae > Platycnemis > Platycnemis pennipes. The sequence goes on along the minus strand of OW121851.1, from coordinate 130,142,843 downwards.
TTTATAATAAGTGATTTCAATTCTGAAAGCAAATTCCGAATAGTTCGTCTTGATTTGAAGAAAACTTATTAGTTCACAAGTCAACCAAAGATAGACATCAGCCGTAATTATGAAGTTCATCCTGATAATTTCCTGTGCCTCAGTCACTAAACAGCCTCAACATGAGAATTGAGGACTCAGGCCTATTATTTTGGTGAATTACCACAGCCACGTTATGAAGTTTTTACTAGCAGATCGCAGTATTGAGTTCGCCTCTTCAAGGTGTTTTCCTGGATAAAAATAGCTGTTGAGTAACTTTCAGTTCGATGCATTAGCCTCCGAAGTGATTGCCTTCGCAAAACTTTGTAGCGTGAAATCAAAATCTTTTTCCCACCAAGGTGATAGGCTTTGATGAAAACGTGTTCAAAGAATTTTAATCATTGTAATGGGCTACTTTGGCATCAGTTTAACCTCAAGGCCTGTCCTGAGTGCTCTGCTCGAAAGCAGAAGATTAAAACCGTGTCTCATCACCCACGTGACTCTTTGTAAGTGATGGGCCTAGCGCAAGGCATGCATTCACAAAATCAAAGATCCGCATTGACTAATATGTCGTAAAAATATCTTTTCGGCCTGAAGACACCCCCAGGACGCGGGAAGAAACTATTGTTCGAAACACCACGAACGCGGCGGAGTGTCTCAGATATGATAATATGTATTGAAAAAAGAATGAAATTGTTTCGTGTTATTGAAGCTATGAGGATCTAAGTGATAGAGTTGAGTTGTCTAGGCTGCTTTTTAAGTATTAAATCCCTTCCAAATTTATAATACAATAGATATTTGGGGGTAATAGATAATATGTATCTTTATATTGGCGGCTAAGTGGTCCAAAATAAACTGTGAATGAATGAATGTAATCAGACTCACATTCTGTTCAAGTCACCGATTTTCAAATACCTGGCTTCGTCACTCAGTGATACTAATATCCGTGAAAGTTTCCCTAAGATTGATTTGTCCTTTCGGAATCCTCTCGAGGAACAGCTTTCCAAGCGTAAGAAACCCTTTGCCCCGGAAGCTGTCGAATATTTTACTGGAGTCAAAATTTGCCATTTTACATCTTGTTGACTCATCGTCTGACGCCGTTAGCCGTAGTATCTTATGAGATTATTAGATAAGCATCTTTAGTCTCGTAAACGTGAGATCCACCAAGGTGCTAGACGTCGCGAGCGTGATATAAGACAGCAGGAGCGAAGTTCTCGTAGCGGTAGAGAGCGTGGATTGGAGGAGGGTGGCGGGGGGGGGGGGAGGGGAGTAGGGGAGGGATACTTACATCTCACCCCCTCCCCTTCCTATCCCCCCTCCCCTCTAACTCGCTGCAGTGCGCTGTCCTCGCGAGACTTTCACTTGCGCGGAGTTCCTTCGGGAGGTCATCGCAACCCAACCCCACCCATGGCGCCTGTCTGCTGAGCCTAAATAAAACTTCTAAAGCGAGAGCTGCTTCCTCATGATCCCGTCAAAAAACGGGTGGCCTTCCTACTTTGATTGAGATGGGGCGTTCTGAAATAGATTCCGCGATTAGGGAGCCTCAAATAATACCCGGATACCAGTGGAGCCTTTCGGCGCTGCGGACCGTGGCTAGCCTTCGACGAAAGCGACACGGTATGAGAATGTGGAACTCGGGAACGATGGAAACTGCTCGCTTTAATATTTCCCGTTCTTCCAAAGGGTTCACGGATCTATCGCATGTTCTCGGGAACGCCTGACCTTGCCGATCCTCGCTGGAATCGTTCGATTTCATTATTTAAGCCTATTCCCTTAGAATCCTATATACTGGTAGCGTATTCCAAATGATGTGTAAGAAGGGAAAAATTTAGCTAACTTCTCGTACATGGTCGTCATATTTGCCTGATCGTTGATCTTATGAATGTATGCATGAAACTTATTAAGAATATACAGAGTGTCCCATTGATCGTGTGTCATTTTTGACCTGTAATTTTAGACACTTCCTTTCTACCCACATTGATGAAACTTGGTACCTGGCTATAAAAGAGTTGTAAGTTTTGTTGAGTCTAAACAAAATATTTAAAATATGACCTTTTGACCCCAGAAATAGGGTCCAACCTAAAATCTAAATTTTACCGTATTGGCTTTCAATGCTAAAATATTCGAAATACAAAAAAGAATTGCTCAGCGCGAAACTTTCAACTAATTAGGCAATAAGGCAAATAATCAGGCTAATAATAAGGCAAATCACCCTGACCTCTAATTCTGCCTCTTTACTGGATTTAATGGTTAATTATATGTTTACATTGTTAGCATTAATGTTTACTGTCTCCGAGCTTCTTAATCGTAACTACCATTATTTGTCTTGGAAGTTTTATCAGCAGAAGTTTTATCAGAAGCACTATTCACGATATTGATGATGTATTTCTAAGGTTTAAAGCCTTTGAAAGTAGTTTTCAATTCTAAGCACTTTAAGAGAACATTTTACTATTTTATCAATTGTGACCTTTAAATTTAATAACAAAAATATTTAACTGTGCAACCAGTCTTTAAAAATATTTCCAAAACGTTTTATTTCTGGCATCCACTGTTAGCGTTTCAAATTGGATCTGAGGTTTCCGCGGCGTTTCTCTACTCTGGTAACGGCTTTCGGGCGTTCCTCCGCGTAGTGTTGTGTCAAGGCAACGACAGTTTCTCCAGCCATCCTGCTGGCGTCTTCAGGTCAGAAGTGACCTGAGCTGACCTGATTCTGACCTGAAGACGACATCAGGATGACTGCAGAAACTGTCGTCGCCTTGACACAACACTACGAGGAGGAACGTCCGAAAGCCGTTACCAGCACTGTGAGCGTTGTTTTCCAACGGAGCGGAATAAAATTATTGCGTAAAACTGTGGGAAAGATACTTAATACTTTATATTTCGCTTCCCCTTGGAACTTATGATTTTAATTAATATTTCTGATAATCGTTTAGATTATAATCTAGTTTACATGATCTATTTTCGAGATTAAATTATAATTACTTGTTACGAGTTGACTGGGAAGTTAATGAAATATTTAAGCGAGCAGTTTCCATCGTTCCCGAGTTCCAATAAGTTCCACCGAGGTTGCCATTTAGCAACCTAGCACTACCTCATTTTTATAACTGGATTGCTACGGCAGAAAGTCCTCGCTGTGAGTGACATTTGTTGCTTCTGAGATGGTGGCATAAAACTGCTTTACCTCCTTTTGCATAGGTTGTGGTCCTATTTGCATGCTTATAACCCTTTTGCATTTTGCATGAGCTGCCCCCCTTGAACTGGTTGTTACCCCGCAAGCAGTTGAGGAATTTCTTCATATCGCTCAATTCATGGTGTTTTGAGACCATTACCTAACTGAAATGTTCCACGTACAAATAGTCTCCCTAAAAAAAAGACGCTGCGAAATGCTTTTGAATATAAAAATGCGAATCTAGTCGATACTCAATAACGATAGCGAACTCAGGAGCTCAAGTATTTGTTGCGGATAACATCATGAAGTCGTTAAAAGCACTCCAATGGTCAATTTATGTCCAGCAGCATCTTGTATTTATTTCATCAGTAAGTACGATTAGCAGACGTCATTTCTATGCGTTTCCTTTCGTTTCTGAAGTTTTATATCAGTTGAAAATGGATAACCGTCGAACGTTTTAATGGAATATTATTATGAAATAATATAATAAATTCCTTCTAAAAAATTCAGCTAAAATATGATTTTCAACTTTTTATGATAATCAGATGATTTAGGAGAGGTTATCTTTTTCGTATGTTCTGATATATCCAAATTGAGTAATTTTCTTTTATTTTAGCTCGGTGCTGAGAATAGGGACTGGGACAATGGGAAAATTGCTCTGATAAACTCGTACTGATATACTACATTTTGCAGGTATAAGCTTAGATAAAATTAAATTGATTTACAGGGGTCCAAAAACATAGGGGATTTTTTTAATGTCTTGTACGCCTCATAGGCCGTAGATTGAAATCAACACGAAATGGAGGGATATAATTTTGCAGTGTATAATATGCAGATGATCACCGGAATGCCTATCTTACTTGAACTAATTGAAACATTATGATTTGGAGTATAAATAATAGAAATACAACTACTATACATCGACCGACATCACCGGTCAACGGATATATCAGCGATGGCAGTTTCGTGTTCTAGACGTACAAACTCTTAAGCCTCACAAATATTTGCGTTTATTTTCATTATTTACCCAATTTAATGTAAAATCAGTCATTTCAATGCTTATTTAATGTTAAAAATAATAAAAATTGAAGGTAATAAATTATTATTTTCGTTGTTACAATCTTACTTATACAAATTTATATTAATATTTGGAACTTAAACCTTGCCAACAAAACATGACTGTCAATTGACTTTTTAAATAGGCCTCACTGGTTTTTTATAGGCTTTTTCCGAAATAAAACGAGTTTTTCGAACATATTTCTGAAATGGAGTGTGAAATGCCTGAATTGTTCTTCTAGTGACTGAATTCGAGATGAATAAATACTTTAAATTGAATCGAGTCAAGCGATACTTTGTAATAAAAGTGAAAAAATGTAAGAACACAAACGATGTATTTTTCACACATTTTCTTAAAATACCTGACCATACCGGTTTCGACCCTCTCTTGTCACCTTCAAGGGTCAAAGTACCCTTCAGAATGGCACAAGAGTGTCTAAACCGGTTTAGTTTAGAGTTTTAATAAATTCTGCGAAAAATACATCGGAGCGGGGTCGGAAGTGGGGGGTAGTTTCGGCCTCCCCCAGAATTTGCCCCGGGTCTTCATTAATAAAAATTAAATTTCACTTGTTTTCAGCTTGCCTTTTCCCTTCTGACGCATATTCTACCACCTTTATGTGCACTTTTAGCGGAATTATAGTCTCTACCCCCTCCTATCCGCAAAAACTGCGGGCCCTTTTCACAGGAGCCGGGCCCTTTTCTTAAGAGCCGGGCCCTTTTTAAGGTTTGCCCCTCCCAGCGAAAATAGTTCCGACGGTTCCGACGCTCCTGATGCATTGTATAATAAAGTAAATAGAAAAATCACTTAGTAAGAGTCCACAATTTTTTATTTTACCACCGACCTAGGTTTCGATTGGACCTAGGTTTCGATTGGATTGGATTAGGTTTGGATTGGTTGGAACCTTACTAATTGATTTTTCTATTTACTATCATGCGGTTCCACCAAGTGAAGCCTAGTGAGTTCCTTTTTATGCATCGTATAAGTTTTCTTACAGAAAGAAATACTCTCTGGCTAACGACTGGGCATTTATCCAAAACTATCCGACTTAATGGCCTAAAGAACCGCACTTGTATCTTTGAAGCCCATGTAAATACTGGAGTGGAGGGTTTTCGGAATGGGGCCAAGGTTCAAAGTGAAATGCGGAGGGGTTCCCGATGCGTTCCCTTGCTGTATCTCTCATCAGACGATCCTGTCGACGGTTATATTTGAAAGGGCATGGTGCCGTTCCTACGGCGACACCTCTGCCTCTTCCCGGCCCCACTGATTTCCTCCGCTTCCGCAAACACAAGTTTCATGGAGGCCCATTGTCCTCTCGTTCCTCCTTCCCCGCAATTTCCGTCCTGCCGCTGACTTTCGGAGAGATGTCCCTCTGTCCATTCGCCAGGTAGACCACTGTTCTCTGCCCTCCGTCCCTTCGTAGTCGACCTTGGGCTGACTGGGGGGGCGGGGAAGGGGGAGCGGTTGCCCCCGGAAGAGCCCTTGATTAGACACAAACCTCCACCCCCCCTCCGTCACGCCTCTCCCCGCCTCATAGTACCGTCTTCCTTTTGGACATCGGCGTCGACCCTCTTCATTTCCTCTTTCTCCACCCTTTCGCCCGACTTGTCATCACCCCCTCTTCGTCCCGCCCGACACACCCCTTCATCCTCCTGTTGCCACCGCGTCGTTCAGTCCCGGTCTCCGCCGAATAATAACGTACCACACTCTCCTGCGCGTACGGTGGAGGGGTGGTATGCGAAGATGTGGTTAGCTTTAGTGGTTAAAGAGGCCATTTGGAAAAATATTCAGCGTTCGCAAACTATCCGGGAAAACAACTTTTTGCGACAAGCTCGTACCATCTTAGCTGGTAGCTCAACTGGTGGAGCACCTCTAGAAAAACTGTTCTGCGAGCATTATGGACCAACACGGAAAATACTCCAGAAAAAAATCAAATTCAACATTTTTACCGATAAAAATATCTACAAGAAATGAAATTCCGTGTGCAAAGACTATGTTTTATTTGTATTTTCTTCAGCACGACTAAATACTCGTTGAGGTAAGAAAGTACTGGACAGTCAAAGGACTGTAAACATCCTTATAAAAGGGCAATTTTAAGTGAACAATTTCCATCATTTTGCTCAACATCGTCAATGTGCTGATAATATACAGAGCCGAATACTTTTCAGTCCGTCAATTCACCTGATTAATATCTACTTCTATATTTGTACAGTGTTCTGTAGTTCACTGTTTTGCATGAGGTCGACCTTTTGGACAAAATTTGTATCCTCTTAGTTAGCACACTCTTTCCTTAAAGAAGTTCTCCTCGCAAAATGTGTTAATAATTTGAAGACAGCTGAATGATGCGCATTAATAAGATATTCTTATAGTGCCGCCTTGATCGCCTCCCACCTTATACCTCTGATCTATGAAGATTATGATTGCATAACTTTCCAAATATCAAGACACTCAATGCTGTGTATTATTCCCAATGTTTTCTCTTACCTGCCTTCACCCTCTTGCCCTTTGGTCAGCAGAGGCCGTGGGCGGAGACGATCGGTCTCGCTTGCGTGGGTGGGTTTTCCCCGCTCAGCCGTCTGCGGGAGGCGTGGAGGTGACGTCGCGGACTCCCGAAAGCCCCTCCGCCACGCGACACACTTTGTTACGCTAAATGAATCCTCCCCCCGTTACCCCATCCTTTTCCCGTATGACGTCATACACGGATGGGGGTACACCATTCACGAGCATGAGCGTAAACATGAAGAGAGAAGGTTGAACGAAACGGCTGAAAAATTATTTTTTCCTGTCGCGGGAACATGTTTGAGAACGTGGCTAGATGGTTAGGCACAGAGAGAGAAAATGAGTTAATAATAGGATATTTATTATTATTATATAAGGACGTTCCGACGGAATACTCCTCCATCGTCCTCAGAGCAATAAAGCTTGCAGGGCACTCCGTCTGCGCGTATATAGCCGTCTCATCCGGGGGGCATTGCTGTGTCCTTTTTTCCGTTATTTTTCAAATTAACGATTTCCATTCTCTGCTGAGGATGTACCCAGAGTCTCGATTTAACGAGTTATCTTCCAGCCTGATTTCTGCGGCCTCTTTAAGGTGACGATCCCAATACCCATTTCCTTTGGAGGCCAAGCGAGCCTCATCGAAGGAGATGATGTGATCTTCGGACAAGCTATGTTCAGCCAAGAGAGATTTTTCGGGGTGGAACAACCTGATACACCTCCTATGCTCTTGTATTCGGGTCTCTATCGTGCGCCCTGTCTCTCCGATGGAAACTCGAGAATTATTTATAAATATCATTCGCCTAGAAAGAACAAAATCATATAATAATAGGATAATTTCCTATAATTTTTTTACCTTCTTAATGAGAAATTTATGACCTCTGGAGTAAGTATATTAATCCCTTCGATTTTATGTGACGTTAATTATTTTTCCTCATTAATTAAAACGTGGAAAAATTCAAAGGGGTGAAAAACGTGATGGCAAACTATTGCATACCGGTGAATTATGCGTGGGACGTCACACACTTTCCTCCATCTGCCACCAGGTGGTGCTGCAGACGCTTCCAAGCATACGGTGCACTCCGTTAAAGCTTATTAACTACTAACTGAGGCATATGTATTTAGTTAATTTGTTGTGATTAACTTAAATTTATTTATTTCACATTATTTATTCATTTGATTATTTTAAAAACAGTATTCATTTTACTAAGCGCATCTTGAATTTTGCCATCGTCGCCACGCGAACTTGACGCCATTCTTAGCAGTAGCAGAGAACTCCACGAGCAAGATGCCCTGGATCCTATAAAACGAATATTACTAACACCATTTTTGATGGAGGAGGCTTTTCGAATTTCGATAGTTTTCAAAGGATATTATTAATACATATTCACTAGAGCTGGCGGGATCTAAAATACAATGATTAGTTGAGGAGGTAAGTACTTCCAATGCCTCACAACGTAAACTAAATACCTAGCTATTTCGTCAGCAACAAGGCAGCTCATCCATACATTTCTGAGCTTTTTCGAATGAACCTAAAATTAACGTTTAATTCTATAGTAGACTGGGATAACTCAATCTAAATTTTTTCTTAAAAAAATACTTTTGTGGTTGCGCACGAATCGCTATTAATGAATGATGTTTACTTTGATATCGGAAACTACCATATTGTCGGAATTAATTTGAAAAATATTCATTATTCTATTGAAGAAGTTATTGAATGTATTTTTAGGATGTTTGACCGTGGTAAGTTGGTCAATGGGGCAGAATTAATTTCCTCCCACACCTCTATGTGACCCGTTAGTGTTCCTCTCGCGCTAGCAGGCATTATCTCTTGGGTAGAGATATACTAACAGGTGTTGTGAGAGGTTATTTTTGATGGTTAGTGAGAAAATTTCTATATGATTGTATCTATACAAACGTTGAGTTAGTAAACAATCAATTAGTGTTCAACCGGAAAGTTGATTGATTCTGTTGATAGGCGAGGGTAGAGTTCACCCCGTTCTAAGCGTGTGAAATTCACAAGTTCCTTTCCCTTGGCCAACTGCGATTTCCTAGTTATCAAGTTCTGAGACGCATAAAATCGAATCCTGAAAATTTTAGGTGGGAGAGCCCAGAAAGGTTTCTTGATTTGAACCCGGGCCTCTCCGGTCCGTACCCCAGTGCTCTACCCACTAGGCCACCACGACCCTCTGGCGTGAGTCAGCCCTACATAAGTTAACCATCATTGTATAATTGACCGATTTGCTTTAGAATGGCTCATTGTTTTAGAGATTTTGTACAATTGACATACATTTTATTTCTTAACAATAACTGTTTTTTTTAAGTTACTTTATGTTCGTTAATTGACGGAACAGTATATTTTTTTTGCATAGTATGACGAGTTAAAGGGCAAACTAGTAGATTAGTATAGGATATTTAAAGCCTGCCGCGTGAACAGCGGTGAGATTCGCATTAATTGCCAAGCGAAAAAATTCACCTGGACCGGGAATGGAACCACGGACCTTTTTAAAATATTCAGGCTTTTCGGGCCACTGCGCAGACCACTACGCTACCCAGGACCCCAAGGTTCAGGTACTAGATGTAAAGCCGGTACGGAAAGCCAAAGGTCCGTGGTTCCATTCCCGGTCCAGGTGATTTTTTTAGCATGGCAATTAATGTGAAGTAGATTAGTAGTTTGAAGAATTCATCTACGACTAAAAAATACAAAATTTATTCAGTATAATAACATTTTTTTATTTTCTTTTGCTTGAATGTTTGCGCTGATGCCGCGCACAAGTTTATTTTAAGAACACCTGCTGTTTATGCGTATAAATGCTATCAAGGGATATTTCCTTTCTCCATTATTTGTATTTATGTCATCTGCAATTTGACTTCCCGGATCAGTTTTGAGTGTTGGATCAAGAAAGTGGGGGAGGGGTTTGAGAGCCTTCCTTACGTTAGAGCGTAACGGCCTCGATGTTCAAACCTTACCTTCATTAAAATTCGGGAAGGGCACAGCCACCTCTATACACACTCTATCGCACGTGCAGTGTCACCGTGATTCGGCAGCAATACGAGGTTCAGCGTCTCACCGCTTTCGCTCATCCTCTGCAATTCAAGGACCACACGGACTGTGGAGAACGGGTAGTGACGCACAACTCCTTGGGCAATAACAGAAACGGGACACCGCCCACGCGGAAATAATTTCATTCTCATTTATCTCCGTTATATAGGAGTGACACAGTGCGACCATTTTTACAATTTGTTCGGGATTTGGCGAATGGTTGGTGGGTTGGTTTCAATCATCAAATGGCAAAATGAAGGAGATTGGGGAAAATATATATTCATCTTTTCTTGTCGAATACTAATGTATTGTCACGCTAAAATTTGAAAAATTCCAGCTTGATATTTATCGTATGGGGGAATGTAACTAGAAAATGGGTTGACGTGATGGCTAGAGTTTGGCCTCATGTGTACCGCATTTATCATCAGTTTGAAATTGAAAAATTTGTTAGAAATCTATTGGAAACGGAAGAACTAGGAAGATTGAGAATTTTATTCTTCTTCGTTAACTTTTAAGGCCCAATAACTTAAATATCCGAAAAAAAATCAGTTGGACACTTTTCTTTAAGAATAAATATTTTTTCTTATGATTTAGTTTTCTCTTAGCATGTTCACGTAATAGGGATCGGCAGGTATAATCAGATGAAATGAATGCAATGCTCACTTTAGAGTTTAATTTATGCAGTATCTATATGCTTGAATGAAATTGAATAAATACGTACCTTAATTTATAGATAACGTTTTACTGAAGATAAGAGTGCAGAATTCCATGCATCCAAAGAGTGATATTCGTTGGAAGATGCTTTAGATGCAATTATTCACTTTTTTGGATCCTGGTGACCTAGTGGTTAGAGCGCTGAGCTACGGACTAAAGGGTCCCGGGTTCAAATGCCGGGGAAGAGCCCATTGGACACCCCAGCCTGAAATCATCGGGATTCCATTTCTGCGTGTGGGAAATCGTCGGTGGCCCAGGGAAAGGAACTGGCCATCACTTACCCTGAATGTGTGAATTTCATACGCCATTGCTTTAGTACGAGGTGAGCTCTTCTACTCTCACATATCAAGAAAATCAACCTTCGGCACACCTTTGAACACACCTTTACTTTATATACTTTAGGAGAGCATGGTCATTTGAAATGCAATGGTGGGAATATATGGCAAGGAGATTGGGTTGAAATGGTGGCTAAAGTTTGACCTCACATCAAATCATGGCACTGACAGATTACTCATTGATATATTGGTCCCTACTTAAGTGCCTTGTGGAGGGAACTCAGGTTCAGTTCTCCGTCCGTCGGATGGGACGTTGAGTCGCGGGCCACTTGGTTACCTTTCGTTAAGAAAAGGCTTGTGCTGTCGCCGGGTTTCTCTCCACCCTTCTTCCATTCCCTGAAAAACTCTTTACCCAGTTACTCATCTATCTCCTATGGCGCAAAAGGCTTTAGTTGTCGTTCGCCTTTCCCAAATGACTTGTACTAATATGGCAATGGAAGCATTGGAAGGTGAATGAAAAATAGAAGATAGGTTGGTGAAAAGATTCCGTGATATCCCCAAGCATTGTGCCCACATTTTTATGATTTTACGTAAAGACTTAGACTGCAGATAGGAGTAGAGGCACAAAACTTTAGGTTGATTACCTCTTCACAGAGGGTGTTGAAAATATCTTTTAAAAATCCATCGTACTATGGCAGATTATAGCATCAGCATGCAGTTACATGTCAAGACAGAGATGTTACAAATGGCGATGGTGATGCGTATTATGAGGGACTATAATAGATGTTACCAATGTTACCATGAAATTATTTTTAATGATGAGTAATGAATTTCTAAATATTTAGAAAAATGGCTTCATTAAATGCGTTTTTAAGATGGCCTTTTACAAATAGTGGCTAGATAAGAGATCCCTATCCCTCCCATCCCTATCCTTATACCTTTCCTCCCGGTCTGAAGCGCCTATTAGTGCGGAAACTGACTTGAAAACACCCATGTAAGTGGCTAGATAGCTTGAAATTAGCAGCTGCCTTTCTTTTAAATCTGCATTTTGTCTGGGTAGATCAATTTACCGATGAAGTAGGGGACGTAATTAGGTTCTAGCAATACTATTGCTTTTTTAGTTGCTCATTCAATAACTCCTGTCATCGAAATATCACTCGTCCGTCTCATTACTAATAGCGTAATTTCATTGATACCATGGATTTTATGGATATTCTCTTATCTGGAACAGGTGGCCATATCGTAGGTAATGCACCGGACGTCTTGATGACCACTTAGAAGATCGCTGATGACTTAACTGTCTTAAAATGTTCTTAGATAATCATTTTCTCCCAAAATCCTTTTTTTTTTGGGAATTCACTCCGGGCAGTTTCGCTGTATATTAGGTTTCATAGCTTGGCTGGGAAAATAGCTAAGATTGTTTCCAAATCTTGGAAATGATTTACTTTATTTGTGGCAACTATTTTAGCCTTTATCCAAGATTTTGCTCCTTTCAAACTCTGTTACCAGCATTTGTCACCAGAATAACCACATGACTCATGTTTATCTTCATAGTGGGACTTTTCAGGGTTCAAACTTTACGATCCAACGCAGCACTGTCGACTTAACTAGCATGGTTACTGAGCCAGAGTTCACGAAAGCCCACGGGGTTAGGAAAACGGTAATAAAACTGAACCGGAAATATCTTTAATTCAATAGTTTGCATTGGTGGCATTTTTCAATACCTTCTTTACGTTGATATGCTTGTGAATAGAGGGTTGACAGATTTTAGCTAAAGCTAGATATCCCAAAGGCACTGGTTTAAAACTGAAAAAATTCTTTTTTGCATATTTTCTCCGGGTATACGAGACGATGATGAGTGCCGTACAAACATTGAGGCGGCTGGAAATGGGAGAATGGATCGAATTGTAAGCCGTGGTCACGAGTGGAGGGATTCGAAGTGAACGGAAGGGCAAATAGCGGAGAGGGGACTGGGAGAATGGCATCGGGGAACTAGGAATAAATGGGACGGCACAAAAGACTGAGAGGTAAATCGATGCGTTGGCATCCATTGTGTTGATTTAGACAAAGATGAAGTTGGATGGAGAGCAAGGAAGAAATGAAGCCAATGTAGTTTCACTCTCTTCCAGAGAAAAATAGATTCTTTTCCCATTTTTCTCTCTCTGTTGGATTTCACGAAATTGTACTTTGAACTTGAATTGTAAAATTCCATTAATTTGCCTGTCTGAAATAAATTACAAATACGGAAACGGTAACTACAATACAAACGGAATACATCAGCACTTTGCTGCCCTCTTTCTGGGGAGATACATTGGAATCAAGGCTTTGCATGGCACTGCCACAACAGAAATAATACAGCTTCTATATTTACTGAAACTTTCCACATAGGGTACAGTTTAGGATATTTTTTGAGAAGCCTAGAAGCAGGGTATTGGACTACAAGGTTGCAATGTACGGATATGTTAATTTATAAATGTTATATGTCAGATTCTTTAGTGAATATCGTTGGCATACTGAAGTAGGTACATCTATATCTACGCAACACCCAGAAAGCCAACGCGAGGGTGTGTGGTAGGGGGTAAATATCACCAGCATGCATATTTACATGCAACTACGGTACTACATGGAAACATGCTGCATAATAGGGTCACATGCAGCTAGATGGTTATTTTCTACATAGTAATAAAGGGATTGGTTATAAGTTCAAGCACTGTGTACTACAGACTACTCTGTAGACTCCGTAAAATAAACTTGAACTCGTCCTTGCTGGGTTTTTGTTGCTTGTAATATAGTAAATAATAGCAGTTGTAATGGTCATCATCATCATTATTGGTCAACAATCCTAGAATTGCTTTGACGCAGCTTTCCACTCGATTCTTCTATCGGCCAACCTTTTCATTGTGACGTAATTCTTCTCTTTTACATCCTTCACAATCTGTTCCATGTATCTCATATGAGGCCTGCCTTTTCTAATCTTTCTAATCTTTTCTAATCCGTTCACTTATCCCTCGACGATAGTCTTCATCAGGCCATCATGTCTCAAAATACGGCCGATTAAGTTGTCCCTTCTTCTTTTTTGAGTTGTCAGCAGACTTCTCTTTTCTCCTACTCTTCTTAGGACTTCCTCGTTACTTACTCGGTCGATCCATTTAATCTTCAGCATTTTTCTGTAGCACCACATTTTGAATGCTTCCACCCTTTTCTTCTCCGCTGCTCTCATCGTCCATGCCTCACTGCCGTAAAGAGACATGCTCCAGATGTATGTTCTGATAAACTGTTTCCTTACTTCTACGCTTGTATTTCCAGCTGTAAGTAGATTCTTCTTGTGATAGAACGCTCTCTTTGCCTAAGCTATTCTACTATTTCTTCCTAACACCTATATTGCATCATTTTTTCACATCTATGCATGAATATGACCATATATTTTATGCAGTGATAGCAAGCCTGAGTTGTGGGTATCAACTTTACAAGTGCGGATTTTATGAGCGGCATACGTTCAATTCTTCTTTCCCGAACCACTCTCAACTCACGTGGTGCCACCTACCGGCCGGCTGGTGGGAGGCATTTACGCGCAGCGGCTGCCGCTACTCACATGTTTTTTGTGTCCTCCCACGCGCGCTCTTCTTCCTTCTAGTCGACTGCAGTTGCGCGCGTGCCGACTCGGGATACCCTCTCTCTTCACACGGAACGTCCGCTGCACGCCGCCGTCTCTTGCGAGGAGAAGGGCTAAACCCCCCACCCTCTTTCCATCCCCCTTCCCGGAGACCCGTCCCACCCCCATTAGTTCCTCTCTCTCTCTCCCCCACAAACCTGAGTCACCGACGCTCTCCCTTTCTGCAGACCATTAATGCAACAAAAAAAAACGAGGCTCCATTTAGCGAAGGCAACAATCGTAGCTTGCTTTTAGAAAAATATTTAGTTTTGAGCCACTTCCACGAGAGAGGAACCTTAAAGCTTGACAAAGGCGGACTCCCAATACTCGGAATTTATATATTTTTTTTCCGTTGTCACTGACCGAGCTAAAATTCATTTCGTACCGCTATTCAGTTCAGATGAACGTTTCGTTGTTACGCTACAATGAGAAAGGTAGAGCTGTTTAATAAATGGAAAATTTAAGCCCACAATGCATTGTATCTCACAATGCGTCAGCTATAGAGAAGGATTGGGAATGCTTTGTTGAGGAAAAAGTCGCCAGAGAAATGAAAGCAAAATCATTTCAAACAAATCTTAGGGGTCTTTTACTAATTCATTTCATACTCCCCTCCATATCTACCACATATTGTTTGTCGAGAATAACAGTGCGAGGATTAATGTAAACATTAATTGAGGAGATTTCCAAGAAAAAGAAAACCAACCAAATATTAGAAGGGCAGGCGTTGGATGTGGATGACATTAGATATCATTGGATTTGGATTGAAGTTGACCAAAGAGGAGGAACAAAGAATCGTGATGGCGAAGGAAGGTTTGCTAACTCGAAAGAACTTCCGACAGGAAACAGTAAATACGTTAATAAATAGTAAGTGAGATGCAGACCTTGGGTAAAGGTGGGGGAGAAGAGACTGCGGGAATTGGGGGGATGAGGTTATGGAGGGGTTGGTGGGTGGGGAGGGAAGCGAATGAGGAGGAAAAAGAAGAGGGGTGAAAGCGGGAGAAGAAAATTCGGAGGTAATGATGAAGTGTATCAAGAGGGATTGAGGAGGGAAATCAGGAGAACATTAAGAGAACGTAATGAAAGACAGTGATTTACTGAAGATCGTTACGGATGGAAAAATACTGTAGCACATACGAAGAGGATAGAAGAAGATCTGGCTTTGAATTGCACGAAGGGCCCACAATAAATAATAAAGAATTAGCTCTAGAAATGGTTTCGTATCTTAAAGTAATATTTAACAAATCCCTCGAAGAACATGCAGTTCCCAAAGACAGGGAGATAGCGAACGTAACCCCAAATATTAAAAGCGGCGATAGGAAACAGCCATGTAATTATAGACCAGTATCATTAATGTCACTATCATATAAAAGTATAGAGCACATACTACGAGGGTAGTTTGATAAGTCAGTATTTTTTTTATAAAAAATATTGTTTTCTGCAAATAAGCAGTTTATTTCTCAACATTGTCTCCTTTTAGCTCTATATTTTTAGTCCAGCGTTTTTCCAATTTTTTATTCCTTCAAAATAATAGGTTTTCTCAAGGCTCTCAAAATAGTCGTTTGTTTCAGTGATGACCCCTTCATTTGACCCAAATCTCTTACCGCCCAGCCATTTGTACAGGGTTTGAAACGGGAAATTGTCGCAGGGGGCTAAATATGGAGAATATGCTGGATGGGGTAGCAGTTCGTAGCCCAATTTATGGATTTTTGCAATGGGGACTACACAGGGGTGCACCCGTGCATTGTTTTGATGGAAGAGCACATTTTTCCTTGCCGAATGCGGTCGTTTCTGCTTCAATATTAATATCGAATCTGTCCAAAAGCTCTGAATACTCTTTGCTGGTGATCGATTTATTCTTTTCAAGCTAATCAATGTGAATCGTACCGCGTGCATCCTAAAAAATTGTGGCCATGAACTTGTTGGCCGACCGACCCACCTTGGCCTTCTTTGGTGCACGTTCACCCGAAGAAACCCACTGCTTTGATTGTTTCCTGATCTCTGATGTGGTGTGATGGATCCATGTTTCGTCTACAGTAACGAAATGGTGCAAAAATTGTTTTGATTGCGGCTGAACATTCCCAAACACTCCGTTGAAGTGGTCATACAGTTGCGCTTATGGTCGAATATGACCAATCGTGGCACCCATCGCGAGGATAGCTTCTTCATGTCCAAATATTCTTGTAAAATGTGATATACCCACTCAGTGAGAGGCATACAGCCTCAGCCACCTTACGCGCTTTCATTCTCCGATCGTTCAATATCATTCCATGGATTTTATCCACGATTTATGGCGTGACGACCTCTTTTGGGCGACCTGAACGTTCGGCGTCACTTGTGCTGGTACGACCACAAAGGAACTCAGTAAACCTCTTCTTAACCATTGAATTTGATGGTACAGGGTCCCAATAGTATTTATCAAGCCTTTCCTTGGTTTCGGTGATAGGTTTTTTACGCAAAAATTAATGCTTAATCGGCACACTAAATTCACTTTTTTACATTTTTGTTAAAATTTTCGAGGTTGTCTGCTTTCAATGGCTAAAAACACAAACTAAATGGCGCAGCTTTCTCAAAAATTTTCAGTTGTCTATTCATAGATAGCAGTTGACCGGAGTAGCGTTGCATTAAAAGTTACTGCGCGGGAAATTCAAAAAGTCACTGACTTATCTAACTGCTCTCGTAGTTACATCAATAATGGGACACCTCGATAGCCAGGATTTACTGATAACAAACCAACATGGGTTCAGAAAGGGACGGTCTTGCGAAACACAGCTAGTTTTTTTTTGTTCATGATATTTTAGGTTCCGGAGAAGGGAACGTTCAGGCACTCTCACTAAACTACTAATTTAGCTGAAGAAAATTTCGGAGGATTGCGGGAGAAT
Source organism: Platycnemis pennipes (assembly GCA_933228895.1). Taxonomy (NCBI): domain Eukaryota; kingdom Metazoa; phylum Arthropoda; class Insecta; order Odonata; family Platycnemididae; genus Platycnemis; species Platycnemis pennipes. Next base: position 130,125,543 of record OW121851.1, on the reverse strand, counting down.
AAGACTAGAAGGCTAGAGATGTGTCTCTGATATGGGTATTCTTACCTCAGAAAACTAAATGGGAGAGCTTGTATTCACCTGATATTACTTTGTTGTGGGACATTATTCATATAATGAAAATCTTTTAATTACCTTTTAATGCCATGGGCACCTGACCGGTCAACTGATTACTTAACTTCGGGATCATTCTGTTTTTCAACGAGAAACTCTTCCGAGTAATGTATTGTTAAGTATTTGTAAAAACGAATATTTTTCTCATGACGCCACAGATAATATTTTTCCCTTATATCATACCGAAATAGAGTGGTTCAAATTTTGAGAAAAAAGTACATATGATGATCACTGATTTTTTTTAACTTGTGCGTTTTTCTTTTAATTTATCATTATTCAAGTTGAGACCAATCAAGTTGCAATTCCTTGACTTTTACGGAGGAACTTATGTCCTTTGGTGTGAAAATTTCTCCACAACACATCAGAATGGAATCTTAAAATATACTCAACTTTTGCTATCATATTTTGACCGAATTTTGATTGTGAAGTACTACAAATGAGAAATCAATAAACCAAAATATAGGCACATTTGTGCCGTGTCATTGTTTTGACTGAAACACAAATATTCCCATTTTAATGATAATTCATATGACTTTTATGTGCCCTCAATAAAACCTCACTATAAATAGGTGCTTATAATACTCAGCCAGTTATAATTGAGATGGAGAGCAAGAATAAATGTCGAAAACGTGCGTATTTTGTAAATGTAAATTGTCACATGTCTTCTATAGGGAATAAGTGTGAGTAAACTGTCACGAAATATGATGACGTGATGTTTTACTGCAGCGTAACCAAGAAAATATAGCTTGCCGTGATTTTGGACGCAATCATTGCATAACTGCGTGCATTTAACGTAAATACGTGGCTGCTCACTTTGAGCACAAATCGTGAAAAGGCGTCTCTTGCCATCCTTCTCCCACTCCCCTCTACGAGTGCCAAAGAGCCCTCCCCAAATGACGTCGCATCTACTTTTACTGGCTCCGGAAAGATCAAAGAGGTGGCCGGCCATCGTTTATTCGCGACCGAGAGTCAACGTCCGGACTCTGACAGCCCCCGGGTCCGCCTAACCCTCGGCCAACTCCGCCCATCCACGTGGAAACCCGTATCCCTCTCCTCCTGCTCCTACAACGCAGGCACTACCCCCTTCTTGGGACCCGTGCCAACATCCCCGAAAGACGTGCGCTCAATCACCTCCTTAAGGATGTTTACCCTAAAACGTGAAGAGAGGTGGGAGAAAGGAAACGGACACAACCAGCGCATATCTTGATGACTGCAGAAGGGTTCGAACTGCATAATTCTAATAGCCGAAGTCTGCATTACAAATGGACCACCCATTCCGGTTTATTTTGGATCTCCCCTTGTATATTTTAAGTATAATTCTAATATTACTTTTACACGTACAATTTAATTGGATTGTCCAACTACATGAATAGTTTGTTTCATAGGCTTTTGGTGAATGTCACACCCTGCCACACACCCTCGCAGTGGCTTGCAGGGTATTGCGTAAAGGTAGATGTCAGTTTATCGAGGCTATGGTTCCGCGGCCGTCCCCGCCACCCAAATGCCCTCCCCTTCCTTCCCCTTCCACCTCCTCCACCTTCTTCTACGGTAGCAAGCGGGAGGAATCATTTTGTTTCTCCAGCCCCTGCCCGCCACCTGGCGCCGCCTTCGGAAGCAAGGATTCCCGCGGCCCTCCTCTTTTTTAATGCCTCCCCTTTTTCTGGTACAAATGCCTCCGGCCGCTCTCTCATGCTCCCTCTCTTCCGTCTTTTCCCCGCTGTTCTCCGTCGAAGTTCTTTGAAATAAATCGGGTCCCGTAAAAGAAACGGACGTTAAAAATCTCCCGAGAGCTTATTTATTCCTCTCGGAGTTTTTTTTCCTTATTTCTCTCTTGTTTTTATATGAAGAGGAGGAGGGATCGTAAGGAGGAGATCATGTATTCTCTCCCTTTGGTTGTCGTCTTGGAAGGGGAGGCCGTCATTGTTGACGCACCGTCGGGAAGTGCGTCGCGCGTCCTCAGAAGGGTGAAAAGGGGGGGAGGGTTGGATATGGAGGGAAGGATTTGCCTCGAACCCTTAGCACTCCTCGTTGCCAGGGAAACGGATCCTCCAGTCGGTGCAAACAAAAACGTTTCGCGAGGAGCGGAGACCGCTTTCCATCCGCGCTTCGCAATTAAACGGCGCAATCAAACACCTTTCTCTCCCTTCGCTTCTCCCTCCACCTCCTCCCCCTCGTCCACTCTAATCCCTCCTCGCCCGCCCTCTGCGATTGCATTCATTCCCGAGACTACTTACTCATAATTAAGTTTAGCATTGTCCCCTCCCATTTTCACAAACGAAGATTATGTCGACGGTTCAGCCGAGACCAACGATTTTTCCGAAACGAAAGAGTTTATTTCAGTGACCACTGGTGCGTTAGATTCTCCACAGGGGTAGACGAGTTACAGCGTCGATCTTCTTTCTTCTCATTTCGGGAGCGGGTAGAAGATATTCATTAATATTCTTTCTCGGTTTTGATGCCCCCTCTGTGCTGTAACTTATTTTACTAAATTGTAAAAGCGCGAGTAGACTGCCACCCGACAGGGTTTAGAAAAAAAGGACAAGCGTTAAGCTTGACGTCATAATTTCACCTCATACAGCATTCATTTCCAATGGAGTGCAAACATTGAGAAATAAATTTGGAGACAAGCGGCAACTGTTTTTGTGGCCAGCTTTTTTGTTGGTAATAAGAAATTATGAGTTTTTCATTTCGTATTCATGGTGTACGGTATCACTTCAACTTGCGAGAAAAACCGTGGAACTCCCTGGGGCTTTGTTGCCATTATACTTCCTCTTCTACTTAGGACAGTTATCAAGTTTTTTCATTTTCTTTAGAAGATTGGTATAAAAATAATTGCTGATTGCGTCATATTATTTCATGATGTATGGCAGAGTCAGTGAGTACTTAATTGTTCAATTAAAAAAACTGCCCTTTGCGAACACGTTGCTTTCACTAATCATTCCTTAATTTGAAAAATGTGATACATTAGAGCGCGCAAAGAATCGATGTGGTGTAAAGGTGTTTTGTGCAATAACAGAGAGATTAGGTGCCACTGGGAGACGTTTTAATAGCTGTTCCCCACTACTGAACAGTGCGAAATAATAACATGGTTTTTTAAAAGTTGTCCCACCTCTAGGTATATTGTGAAAAAAGTTTCCGTGTCGATAAGGGAGCAACTGAGAAAAAGGTCATTCGCCTTGAACGGGACTCGAACCCGGATCCCCTGATTTTTGGCCAGTACTTCAGCCAATTTAGCCGCCGAGGAGTCCTATTTCCCTGTGGAACTTTGGATGCCTTAAATGAATTAGATGTACTCTAGACTCTTAACTGCTAGACATGCCATGCAACAACAAATCAGTCGATGTCGTGCGCATGGCGCCACCATCCCAAAGGTTGATGCCGGATTCCAAACACTAAGGTGCTTACTAAATAACAAATTGAGGGATCACGAACTGTTATCAGCGATAATTCAGCGTTATCCGCTGAAAATTGCACAGCGAAAGATGACGCCTCGTTAGCTTCATTGGTCAAAGCGCCTGACCGGAAATCAGGGGATCTGGGTTCGAGTCCCGGTCAAGGCGAATGATTTAATCTCTGTGGAACTTCTACTATTCGTGAGGAAGATAATTAAGTCTGCATGTTGAAATGTCTCTAACCTTAAGCTTAACCCACCATGAAATCCTCTTCCTGCACAAATGAATGAATTTTTAGAGTAATTGGCCACTTCCTGTTAATAATGGGGGTGCTATCTTAGGAACCTGTCGTGGAAAAAAACATTTTTGGTGCATAGTTATTTATTACATGTTGTATGTGCATGCACAGTGGATAAAATACGGTGTAAACCCTGAATATGTGTAGTTACAAAGAAAATTATTTTTGAAATAGTGAGGGACTTGTCCTGTCAAGCTATCTTTCGAAATGCCATTTTTATTGTGCCTTTTCGATCCCTCTGAGAAATTCACCATCTGCCTGTAGATATCCTAAGTCCACCGCTTCTTTTCCAAGTTTTTTCCTAGAATATGCTATGACTTCAAACGAACCTACCTTAAGGGTTCCTTTTTCCTGTGGATTTTTGTGCTAGGAGCTAGATATTCTGGCATACTGCCGAGGCTGCGAAAAACAAAGAAGCAGTTGTACCCATGCAAACAGCGTCCATTTCCCTGTAATCTATCAAGAGTGAGGAGGTAAGGTCTAGTCAATACGGATCATTGATCTCCCTGTGGAATTTACTCAAGTTATAAATTAAAGTGAAAAATAAATTGCGGCAAATTATTACTCCAAACCGGCATTGATTGTTAACTGTCTCTATCTACATGTTGGCGTTAAGTATGAGACTAGTATATCATTAAAATTTTTCTCCTTCCCTGAGGCAACATTTCCTCCGTATTATCCATAGCAAACATAGATAGAAATCTTGCACTGTAGTGGACGCGATTCAATTTGATATCAATTGAGGAGTTTGGAGAGAAGAACTTGTGTAGGTATTAAATTTCCTTTTGCAGACGCAGTCTGCGGTTATCCTTTTTCACATAGCACACTGTTCTTATTGGGGATTTTCCTTTCGTGCTTCCCAAGCAAAGTCCCTTACGGTATATCAATTTAAGGAATCTTTTGAGAATAACGCTTTCGATAGTTTTAGAGACGATTTTTCAGAACAAGGGTTATAAACTTTAAAATGTCCAAATGATCACTTGTGTTCACCCAAAACAAATTAGTCTTAAAAGCTTGAATATTCGAAAAGCTCTAAAGACCTTAAATTCGAGAATATAGGTATAACCAATGCTGTATCCGATCGTAGTATATGTAGCATATATTTTCCCTTCTTACATAGTATCTATGCAAAATTCCAGACCCAATGAATGTTAAGCAAGCATTTACCGTACCTAGTATTTGATTTTTACCTAGTGTAGGTACTCATACCTCATTTTCCTCAGCACGATTGTCCTTTCCACGCACATGCATGCCAAGTGAGCGCTTTCCTGAATCAATCCCCCTGGTACAGCTACAGGTACATCTCCCCCCCCCCCTTCCCACCTCCCATGGGGATTGTGGGAAGGGTGAGGGAGGGACCGCCGGAAATGGCTGGCTGATAACAGGCATCACGAGACCAAGGAAGTCGTTTCATTTCCCTCGGCAAATTCCTTCGAATAGAAATCAGTCGCGAGAGGAGGAGGGGGAGATGATAAGCGCCTGGGAAATATTCACCCTTTTCCCGACTGATTCTTCGCCTCCGTGTGGTCGGTGGCAGGGGGGAGATTGGTTGGGGGAAATTAAGACTTTAATCCCCTTATAAGAGGGGAGAAACTGGGGCTCTCCGTGCCGAGGCGTGGGAGGAGGCAGGTGGATTACGTCTCAAACTTTGCTGTGCCGCCTAATCTCCTCCCCCCCTCCCTCTTTTCCATTTTTGCCAATCTCCGTCCCCTCCCCTCCCCTTTAACCCCTCCATCCCGGTCCCCTCTCCCAGGACGCATTCCCGCCCAATCAAGGTTGAGGTCAGCGGCGTGGATTTACTTCCATTCCATTTCATTTTTTTCCATCTCGCGGACTATATTTCTATTCTAGCATTTCTGTCAATATTGGAAGCGCTTGGGGATCATGTATTTCACTCCTTACATTTGTATGGATTTTGAAACGCTGACGGGACGTTGAACTGCGTTTTACTCACTATTGATTTAAGCTGACTGGCAGCCCGACTGACCGGACATTGATTCTCTAAGCTTAAAAAAATCAGCGCTAATCAATACTCAACGAATTTGACTTTCGAAATGCTCTTTGAGTGATGCCAAGTTACCGGGAAAATTTACTTGAATACTTGACTATTCCATTTTACTGAACTTGAAACGAATGTGTCCAAGGATTTACACATAAAGTTCTCTATTACAGCATGACAGTGACTCCTGGGGTAAAATCATACGTGTAATAATGGTTCAAGCGAATCGTAAACTGGGACTCGTCAAAAGAGTACTGGGTAAATGTGACGATCATGTACGAGAAATCAGCTACTTTTCCCATGTAAGACTTCATTTGGAATATGCTGCCAGTGTATGGGATCCCTAAGAAATCGGTCTAAATAACGAACTTGAACGTGTGTAGCGAAGATCGGCAATATTTGTTAAGAGAGTGTACCATAACCTTATTAGCGTAACCAGTCTATTAAGTGAATTAAATTGGGAATCATTGTCAGATTGCAGGTTGAAATTTAGACAGTATCTTAAACAAATTCCAAGCCCGTATTTTCAGTGATGATGTTAAAATATTTTGCGAACCCTAACTTACTCTGGTAGACTGGACCATAATCACAAAATTAGAGAAATAGATTGCCGAACTGAGAGATTCAAAATGTCCTTTTCTCCTCGTACAATTAGGGATATGAATAACGGTAAATATATCCAGTACGAGTGTAGCAATGAATAACATTGGTAGCTGCATGTTGGTGTAAGAACTTGAAGCTAACCCAACTAACAGCATGTTTTTGCGTGCATGATTTGCTATTTTTAACTTTTTTTAAATATTGTAGTTTAGAACAGTATATAAATACTGATACTTTTTTATTCATGGTATGTAGCCCATGTTTGGTGAGAATGCACCCCCTGCCAATAACCTTTATGGCTGCTTGCAGGGTATTATGTAGATGTAGATAATCAACTGTACATAAAAATTTAAACTTAGACAATTTTGGATACTTTTGGCACTCTGATATTATCGCAGGTTTATATTCATTTTCAAGTAATCTTTTTCTCCCTCTGTGTGTGTTTGGTGTTTTGGTTTATTTTCCGTAAATTTCCGTACATTGGTTTATCTTTCTCAATGGCCCCAGATAATGTCCAGATTACTCGTGAGCTAAGGCGTCAAAATACACTCCCCAACTATCCAACTTCTGTTTCCTTCTGGTCTTGCTCGGAATTTCGCCACCATCCTCTTACGCTATCGTCTCAAATTTCTCTCAGCACGTGACTACCATGTAATATTTCCGTAGTCGCAATTGTGATTCTCATCGCTTAGAAAGGTTTTAGTGTCCGGCCTTGATTAGGCATTGCCTCGAGGGACTGATGAAAGAACAGGTGAAATAGTTTATGGGAAAAAATGCGCGGTTGACAATAATTTACCGGTAGATAGCGCTTCAAATGCTTGGCAACAGATTCATATGAAAAAGCATTAATTAAAGGTATTAAATACATTTTTTTTAAATCCGCAAGATGAGAAGCCGAGGCTAGATACACTTAGATACAAAGAGGAATATTTAGAGGTTTTTGCTTATTCAAAAGCAAATGTAAAAAATCTTACCGTCAAGAATAGCTTCGGAGAAAATGTTCACTTCGTCGCAAATCTCGAGAGCCACCTCGGCATCAGCCATCTTTTGCGAAAACGCAAGGCAAATTATGACTATATGGCTGAATAAATAAATCGGGTAAATATTTTGAGGGCTATAGGAAAGACTTTGACCGGATATTATTGGAAGATGAAAACGAAATTAAATGTATGAAGTTGGAGAGAAGTGGCCAAGATAAATGTTAAGCTTGGGAAACAAAAGCTAGAAGAGGTGAAAGAGTATCTGATCGGGTACGGTATCTAGCGGCGGACGACGCAAGAAGGACTTGGTGAAAAAAATCTCCCGATCTCGAGAAGAGAGTTGAGTCAAGCATCTTAGTTAGTTATGGTGAAGATATAAGGACGAGAGTCCTGCTAATATTGTTTCGGGAACCATACTAGTGCGTCCTCGGATTTAAATCTTCTACTGGACAGCTCGGTTTATTTAATAATGAGTAAAGTATATCGAAAAATTTACACTAATCCACACGATGATCCACAAAACTGAGCGTGTTCCGGGTTTGCATTGGTGAAATGGCCATGGGTACTGATATGATTACAGCGGTGGCGAAATTTTTTATGTTGAATATTGGCCTCTACTAAATTGGCTTACGAGCTCTTAAAATATGGCGTCGAACCGTATACCTCGATGCATATTTTATTTTGAGTATTCAATTGCCGGCGCCGAGTTTCCCTCGACCTTTTCATCACATTCAGAAATCCTACTCATGCCCAAGCACTCACTCACAACCTCAGCTGGCAGTTGCCTCCCCAGAATGACGAAAGCGACTTGAATGCACGACATCTCCGTTACGGCTCGGGGTATCTGGGGAAAACTTGGGTGTGTCCGCAATATTTGCACACTCGATAGGGATGAGTTTTTCTCATTAACTGCTGCCCTTAGTGAAATTAGTAAAGGAACCCTCAACATGCATAAAAAAATTGCAGAACTGTAACTCTATAAGGACTTTGGAAGTACTTAGCCTGAATGCTGGACACCTCCTCTGGTCCTTTTAAAATCCCTCTATTATTATCATCAATGTCCTAAGCGAGGCAAGACCAGCACTCTAACCCGTAAACTACGGAATTTCATAATGTGCATATAATTAAAATGGATGAATATGTCCGAGACAGAAGAGTGGTGGAGCTCCTTCTGTTTTATTGCTCCTTCTGTTTTATTATATATGCTGCCTAATTGACGGACATTCCTAACTCCACTTTGAAACAGTTTCGCATATTTTCCGTAGGCTTTTAGCCAGACGGTGGGCCACAACTAACGGCATAAATTCACGAGTGCAAAATTATGAAAATCAGAAACATGATACAAGATGGCTAAATTTTGTATTGAAAACTATTCTCAGTTTAAATCGTTAAAATTAGTTCAAAAGTTCGAAAGAGAAATCATTGATTCTAATGGTTTTAATATATTTATGGTAGGCGCAAAAACTAATTTCGATAATTGGATCATCATTTACGTATTTAACCTTTCCTGGATAATCAATTTAAGTCCCTGCAGTTAATTGAGAATGGCATTAATATACATACGTGTGAGTTATTAGCGGGTTACTGAGCAATAAACAAATCAGGTTAAGCGTCGCTGAATGTCTCCAAAGGTGTTTCACTCAGACTTGAACCTGAGTCCCCCAGTCATTATCTCGGACATTCTGCACTCCTGGCGCTACCCGATAACTTGAATCCATCATTCCAATCATTACTACTACCATCCAATCATGGAGTCCGGAACACCCTTCGGTGGTGGCAATGTAAGTGGATGCAGGCGTCTTAACGATCTTAATCGACTAATCTGTTTCCTCATCTTTCTTGACGTCACCCAGAAAAGGATTCAGTAGGCTCTGAGATGGCCTCAGCCGAAGATGGATACCTCGATTCCAATCCTTCGCGGCCAATTATCTGCTGCCCCAGGGGAATCCTGTCATTTAGCACCCAAACCCTCACCCTCGCGCGCGACAACGGAATCGACACTCGTCTCACCCTTCGAGAGGCAAACGCGACCCCCTCCCCCCCTTCTCAACTTGTGCCACTTTTCACCCCCCGAATGATTAATTAAGAAAAAAAAGGGAGGAGGAGAGAGAGAGAGACGACGCTGACACTTGGCGGGTGGCGGAGTCCAATCGATTATTAATTCTGAGAGGAGATTGTATCCTTCCTGGATTAGGACGAATCCGAGTAGGATGGGGGATGGTTGGTGACGGAAGGGATGAAAAGAGGGAGGATGTCGGGTTGGAGGACAAAGTTACTACTCCCTTCCTTTGTTCGCTTGGTCGCCTTGGTTTCCTAGATCCTTGTCAGATGATTTTTCTCACAGACAGAGTTAAGGAATTTCGCAACAACAGGTTTCCAATCTTCTGATTACTATTTAATACTTATTAGTCAAATGAGATTAATGGTCAGCTGACATATTAGTGCTGTCACTAGTCACTAGTCACTAATGACAGAAAGTAATGGTGTCACATTGGAAGAGAAAATTTAACATAAATTAATAATCAGTTTTAGAACGAACGGGACTAAGGACAAATCCTTCTGCGAACGACGCGCATTATCAGGGACTTATCTTTGGACACACATAATCCAATCTCTTTAAACAACATGATTTTTTTAAAATAAAACATGGAAGAAGTTTATTATTTTCTTTTGATTGTTATATTTCGTGACAATTGTATATTTATCGCGGCTGAGCTTAAAGTCACCGAGTGCGTCCATCTGGATGCGGATAGTGGGTCGACCTCTAGATATAGAGGTTGGTTGCGATAGATGCGTGTTTGCACATCAAAAAAGCAGTCGTGGATAAAACGTGACAGTATTTTGAAATAGTATTATCTATCTAATGAAGACAAAGTGAAGACGCGGAAATAATATATGGAAGAGTTATACTACGAAAACAATCTTAGCACGAAAGTGATTGAAGAGAAAAGCGAAGTCGCCAAGTATGATATGGAAGCATCAATATTAAGATCGGAATTTAACGCAGCAATAAGGAATCTTCGGATGAATAAGGGTTCTAAAATTGATGATATTCCAGCTGAGATAATTAAAAATGCAGGAGAGAAGACATTAATCCATTTTCACAAACCATCTGCAACATGTACTCAACAGGAGAAATACCCAGGAACTTCGAGAAAAGCATCATCAATCCTATTCCCAAAAAGAAGAGAGCGGAGAACTATGAAAATATGAGGACCATAGGTCTGGTAATACATACATCGAACGTATTGACAAGAATATCTGCAGTAGAATAGAACGAAAAGCAGAGGAATTCATTGATGAAGACCAATTAGGATTCAGGAAAAGCAGGGGTACAAGAGAAACAGTATTGGCCCTTAGGCTGCTCATAGAGAAGAAAATGGAGAAGGAAAAACCGACGTGCATTGGATTTGTGGATTTAGAGAAGGCTTTTGACAGCGTGGATTGGAATTCATTGCTTGGGATTCTGAAAGAAATTGGAGTGTTCTACAATGGCTGAAGAATTATTCACAATGAAAACCAATTAGCTGATATTAAATTTGAACCCTGGACCCAGCTGTGAAGAAGCAAGAATAAGGAAAGGATTGAGACAAGTTTGTGCAGTCTCCCGTAATTTTCAATGTTTACATCGAGAAAGCCATCAATGAAATCAAAGAGAAGGCTTCAGGAGAAAATATCCACGGGGAACAAGTATGCATGTTGCGATTCGCAGATGACATAGCAGTCATGGCAGAAACAGAAGGAGATTTAAAGAAGATACTAGGAAATATGGACAGTAAAATGGTCAGAAATCACGTAATGATGAAATAAAAGAAAATTAAGGTACTGGTATACTCTAGGAGCGAAGAAGCCAAGACCAATTTTAAACTTAGAAAACAAACTTGAGTGGGTTAAAGAAAGATAATACCTGGAAAACTGAGTAACAGCGACGGACGAATCCAGAAAAAATTGCAGCATAGCCCAGGTGAAGAGGAAATTTCACCAGAGGAAGAAACTGGCTGGGAATAAAATAACAGAAGTAAACAAACAATTTATCAGAACTTAAATCTGGACTTGTTCCTTTATGACAGTGAGGTATGGACGGTAAGAGGAATAGAGAAGTTAAGGGTGGAAGCTTTCGAATTGTGGTAATACTGAAGAATGATGAAGATTAAATGGATCAATGGAGTGAGCAACAGGAAGTCCAAAGAAGAGCAAGAGCAAAGAGAAGACACCGAAAGCTCAAAGAAGAAGGCGGGACAACTTAATCGGCTACATTATGAGACATGCTGCCCCCACCCGTAAAATACAGCTTCCTCAGGTATTACTTAATTTAGCAATGCATGTACTCCCTCCTACCTCACGATTTCAAGGCGACTTTCCAGCTAAAATATACATGTAGATATAGAGAGTATTACGGAGCGTTAAAGGGGGAACGGGAAGGTTAAAAACAGTGGAAAACCGAAGTTAACTAACGAATGGATGACCCGATATTCTTCCGCTGTGAATTTAGAGGCGCCTTGAACTTTGTGCATCCCGCCTCACGAAATCTAAGTTTTCGCAGTTTGCAGTCCCATCTTTTGATCTCCTTTTAGTGAGAAATGTTTTTTAGGTTTTTCATTTTTTCGGTAAATATTAAATATCATGACAACTAATGTTATTCAAAGCTCAGATGAGGTGGAAGGCTATCTCCCATGATAAAATGTGTATTGAGAAAGCTGGTGTATTTTTTTATCTGCATAATCTACATCTACATAATAACACGCAAGCCACCATTAAGTGTGTGGCAGGGGGTGAATTTACACCAAAAATGCATTACATAGCATGTATAAAAAGAATTAGCATTAATATTTTAGTCTAAACTTCACAATCTAAAAAAGATAAAAATAGCAAAGGAAAAATGCAAAAACATGCTATTAGTTAGGCGACCCAGCCTCGCTCTGTCTTCCCACTCTTATCGTGATCAGTTTCAGGGCTTGATCAATTAGAAGCATGCAAAGAAAGGGTTGAAATTCTCCCGGGATTTAAATCAGCCGCTCGAGTATAAAAACGACGACTGTAGAGACACTTGTACCTAATTTTCCGCAATATGATAGTAACGACAATATTAGATTGAAAGTGTTGAAAGACAATATTTTATTTGAACACACAGCAATATTTTATTTGAGCACATGGCATTGTCAGGCAGGCACAACAGTCAAAGTACTGGAGGCAATTTCCTGATGAACGGCCATACATTCTGGGGTGTTTTTTTTACAGGCTTAGTCCATCATCTTCGCATTTGATAAATGAGCGAATTGTGAAGGATGTAAAATAGAAAAATGTAGTTAATATGAAGAGGTTGGCCGACAGAAGAATCGAGTGGAGGGCTGCGTCAAACCAATTCTAGGATTGTTGACCGATTGTGATAATTAGTCCGATATACAAGTCACACTTGGAGCTCTAGTTTGGCGAAGACTACTCTCTCTTGTACAGTGCCCTCAGTGCCCTGGGAAGCCATCTAAACATGACGATATGGTGAAAATCAACGCTTTGACTTCCGTTTATATGTCTCCGTGCATCAATTCTCACTGTCTGCCTCGTTTTCTCATCCGCAGGGGCGTTCCTGATCCCTTACACGCTGATGTTGGTATTCGGCGGTCTGCCGCTGTTCTACATGGAGTTGGCTCTGGGGCAGTTTCACCGTTGCGGCTGTCTCACCATTTGGAAGCGCATCTGCCCTGCCCTCAAAGGTCAGTTCAACTTGCAGTGCCCGTTCTCCCGGATCTCCACGACATGCCTTCCACCTTACAGTCCAGTTTCCTCAGGTTCTCTGTTTCCGCCAGTATTTTTTATATTTTTTTTATTTCCGCCAGTATTTTCAGTATATCAGATAGGACTGAAGGCGTAACTTTGTGGAATTTAGTTACACTAATCATGGTAACGAATAAAAATAAAAACTTTTAGTCTATTCCACACAATTTGTTTATATAAACAGAAATTATTTTTACATAAACAGACGACAGGCCTCGCAATGGGATCACCTTTGTCCCCTATTTTAGCGGACATGTTTATGGACGATTTAGAATGTAGCCTTTTTAAATCTAATCACCTATTTTTTGAGTAATGTTGTTTATTTTAATCGTTACGTTGACGATATTTTGTGTGCGTGGATCGGTACCTATCGGCAGCTCGATAGTTTCGCTGTAATCCTTAATTCCCTTCATCAAGCCATTAATTTCACCATGGAAACTGGGGATAACAAAATAATTTTCTTGGACTTGAAGATCCAATTAAAAGATGGTAAACATGACGCTGCAATTTATCGGAAACCATCTTTTACAGACGTCATTATTCCTAGGGACTCATGCCATCACTTTACGCACAAAATCTCAGATTTTAGACCATGGATTTATAGAATGCTCAACAACCCCATAACGAAAGATAATTTTAATAAAGAGCTTGGCATCATCAAACTTTTAGCTTGCCAAAATGGTTTCGATGATTCTTTAATTTTAAAATTTCCTGACAGAGCACAGAAAAAGACTACTATCAATACTTTAACAAACCTTTCGGATATCGTTATTAGACCTAAGAGATGGTGCGTGCTCCCGTTTGTGAATAAAATAACATACAAGCTATGTAATATAATTCCTAAAGACACTATGAGATTATCTGTTTACAATCCAACGACCATCGATAAACTTTTGTTTAACTCAAAAGATCGAACTGATGAGTTGGACAGGAGTGGTGTGTATATACTAAAGTGCTTAGACTGTGACAAGATATACATTGGTCAAACTGGTAGAAAGGTTTCTATTCGTATCAGGGAACAAGGCTGCTGCTCAGATACAAGGTACCTTGAGAATAACAAAAATTTGTCGGGTAGCGTGATGGTCTGCGCGTTTGTCCGGCAAGCCAAAGGTCCGGTGTTCGATTCCCGGTCGAGGAAACCTTTTTTTTTCCTCTGGCTAATTCCATCACGTTTTCATAATTGGTCTATGTCACTTTCTCACTAACAATAAGTGGAGCCGAAGATTGCCTGGTGGAAGGTTGGTTTGTGTTGAGGGTTGAACTAGCCGCGGTAGCTAACGTTCATGCAAAAACAGTAACCCTTCCAATCTAAGTTGTTGCTGCGGGGGCATCACTCCCTCAATGGCTGTCGGTGTGGTGGAGGGGCAAGGCGATCGATGAGGGAGGGGAGGAAAGATGGATGGGTGCGAATAACACCTGTCGGCGCCGGAGAAGCTGAGGGTGTCGCATCACCCACCCCCTTGTCCCCCCCCATCCATCGCGGAGCAACCAAATCTGCAACCCCGGAGCGCCCTTTAGAATGCCACTCGTGGGAATGTGACAGCAGGTAAACCATCTCTAAAACATATATAGCTACTATGGGTATAAAATTCCATGTGAGTTGCTTCGTAGTACATCTACATTGACGCCATACCGTGCGAGCTATCACGAGGGTGCGCGGCAGGGGGTTAAGATCATCGAGCAATCAACATTTATATGCAACTAACCGTGCAAATAAGAGCTACCACTACAGAATAATCTAACAATATTTCTCCAACCTATCCCTTGGCTATGCTGACTGTTAACTAATGATTCGCGGAAAAAGTTACTTTTAAATTATATATTATAAATTTATGCAGAAGATTATTTCGATACTTTAACCTACAACCAGAAAATGATTCTCCGTCTATTTTTTCTATCAATTTTGATGCACTACTTGGCCAATCGTAACACCTTTAAACAAACCTAGCTGCTCTACACTTCACACTTTCTAGTTCTGTGATGAAACCTAATTCATTCGGATCTCATACACTGGCTTAATATCGGTGAGGTCCACTGGAAGAAAAGTAACATTGCTCCTTTGTCTTCTTGTCACTTTTCCCCAGTACTCTTTTGTTAAATCTTAGCCTTCTCTTGGCTTGGCCGCATATTCCCCGGATGTGTCTTCCCCACGCTAAAAATGCTAGATATTTGCGCTTCATGTTTAGCTAAATTATTTTAAGCTAAAATGGGCGTATATTTAAAAAAAATATTTTTTTATATTTATAAAAATTTGCTACAGTTCATTCAAATAGACATGCAAGTTTGTAGTTATCATGCTAAGTTTAGATCTCTATCAGGTGCTTCTCTATGTATTTCAAGGTGTGCTTTTTATAATTCACTGCAATTTAACCTTTCGGATTATTAAGATGTCCTTTATGAATTCTTACTTTTAACGGAAACAAAGATATTTTAAACCAGTCCGTATGGCAGTCTACCACTCTCATTTCATTTTTATGATCGAATTGACAGTAATACGCGGGTACTCTCGAATTTTTGCTAAAGTCAAAGGAATGTTTCAAAATTCACTTAAAAGATTCATTTTACCTTAGTTATGTAGTTTTTTCTTGCAAATTTTTAAAGTAAGTTTATAACAATTACATCATTGATGGAGAGGAATGAAATTCACTTAAATTGTATGGATTTAATAAGTTAACATTTCCTATAAATTCGTTGCAATGTTTTATTTTGAAGATAAGTGCTACTCTGTCTTGCAGTTTTGAATGTTACAATGAGCACTCCGTTGACACTCTAATGGCATGCATACTTCAAATTATCCAATTAGATTTAAGTAGCGCGCTTGCGTTTTCTATCGGAGCGTAAATCTCTTTCGTGGTGAACCATAAGCTTTCTTTACGTCGATGGGCACTTTCACTTAGGCAGTCTTCTCCTAGATATTTATTCGCGAAGTTTGGAGGCTTAGATTTTGCAAAGAATAATTGGGATTGAGTTGAGAGGCCCAGCCCATTATTTCCTACTTTCATTCGCAGAAAATCTCGCTCCGACTCCGCTGTGGACAATTTCTTCCCTGGACCTAACCGTCTCAATTAGCCGAGACTTCGATAGACGCTTTGCCCTCTCCGAGCACGTAAGACCTTTCCTTTGTGCCCTCATTCAGAGAGGGTCTTTCTCCCAAATTTTCATTTTCACATTCACTACATCCTTTAGCGTTAGTAAAAAGACTGCTGCGATCTAATTTGCTACTAAAATATTTGAAGAAACAAAGGTTATTCATTTTTTGCTTCCAGTTTCGTATTCACATTTGCCTAACTAGCTTTGGCAGTGTACATAATTCAGTTTTCTTTCAAGTGATACCCGACATGCACCCCTCATAGTAATTTAGCAATTTTCATGATGAACAGAATTCCCTAGGCCGACAACCTTAGTGCTATTACCGACAATTATTCTAGCTGGATAGTTTAAAGTTCAACAAATTTAACCAGCTCCTCGACTTCCTTCACCCCCAACACCTAGTTTTCATTGCCCTTGTCTCCTTTCCATCGTGCGCAAAGTAAATAAAATTGGCGATACAATACAGAAATGACTTTTGTTTATATCTGACTGAAACTCATTGCGGCTATGTCATCCCTAACCGCCTCTCTGCCCCCTTAGATCAAGTAGCTAAAAGCAAGTACCTCAGTAAGGTCATAAAGTGCACTTTTTACATGTTAGTAATTTCACTAATTCATTCATTTTGGACATTCTATCTATTGTTACTTTTACTATCGACACCATTCTTTATCGTAATTGAATCACATTTCTTTTCTCGGTATTTCTATGCATTACTGGACATTAATTTTTTTCTTGAATCTCGGGCACAATATATATTTAAAAGTAAATCCAAAGTCTATTTTAATGGCCTACTTGAGACTGGGATTACAAAATTCAACCACTTACTAAGCCTTTCTTAGTAAGTGGTAAAGGGTGGCTCAAGTAATCGATATAACATTTGCTTACGTGCATATCATTTTATCATGGTACCTTTTAGGTAATCCGGCCTATGTTAGTGATAAGGAGGAGTTTAATGCTCTCCATTTCAGTTAACATACTTATTGAAGATAAGTGTCAAATTGATTTTTTTAAATTCTGAGAACGGGTTTGTCTCAATTTGTTGGTACCTACTGGACAACATACGTTGGTGCTTGCATGCCTTGCATGCAACATACGTTGGAACTTCATCACTACCTGGTTACCCTAGTTACTACTAAACATTTGTTATTCATATGAATATAATTAATTCTGTGAACGCTGAAAAAAATAAATAAATTTATAAGTACCCTATCCGGTGACCTAGGAATTCGTCTTATTTTCGCACACCCTTTATATATGCTCTCTCATTGCGTCGTTCACCTTTAATTTAACAAGAGGGCAGGAGGAGTGATCTCATTAACTACGTGGGTATGCGTCCGTGGCCATTATCCGGGGTGAGAAGGGTCAGCTGTGATGTGAAGGAGTGAGAGATTGGAAGCGAGGGTGAAGTAGTTATTTGTACGGGTGTGGAGGGAGAAAGAAGGAAGGGGAGGCTTTCATTAAGTCGAAGGGATTATCTTGGAATTAAATTCATCAATTGTGAAATAATGGAATCCTCCCAAGCTGAATTTATTACGAAAACCCTCCCCATATGAAGACACTAACATGTCAGAATCTGAAGAAATCCTTAGGATGCTGCCCCATGGTCACTCTCACTCCCATCCCTTTCGCGATTCGAAATCAATCGAAATCAGTTTAGATTCCGTTGGGGAGGTGCTTCGTAAGATTTACATACTTCACTTAACTTATGTCAGCTAATAGTAACTCTGCAAATTTCACTAAAATGTTAAATCCACGACCCGGTTTTCGACAGTACATGTTACCTTCAGCTCTGTCAGAATAATGACATTTACATGTCAAAACCATGGTCGAAGACAATAAATTGTGTGTGTGGGTCGAACGCACATAGCGACGTTTCTTTTCCAATTCAGGTGTGGAATCACGGATGCATCTTCCGCGTTGTCGCAATCCGTATCGATAACGCTTAACCCTAAAGTAGCGCTGGGTTAACAATAACCGTGTATAAAATTCGCTTCACTGATTGTGATAAGCGATTCAAAGTGCTGTGCGAAAAATGAAGAACGGAGATTACGTTCTCTCTGACAAGTGTTAAATCAAAAAATAACGATAACGCTATCGCACGCCTTATGAAGATTCATGATCGAGGCTCAGGTCTGTGTGTTCATTTTCTTCACCAGGCAGAAATTTAACATAGCCATCTCTGACACCGTACGATATGTTTATAGTAACTCGATTAGGTCCCTGAAAAGGAGTAACTTCGCATCAACTTCATTGCGTTAGGGAAATTCCCACTATTTATGCGGAACTGACGCGAGGTAATTTATTGGCAATACATATTACTTCGTGTCAATGGTAACCCAACTGCAGACTCCTTACAGAGGCTAAGAGATTTTTACTGTAATCATACTTTTGCTTAGCTGCAAAAATGATATTTTTTCCTAAACCCAACTGGATGATAACAAGTCTCATTTACACTGCCTACCGGATGCCTTCTGTTTACAATTCTAAGCACAATATTTGTTTTTAGAAAATTAAATTAGTTCCCTTATAGGTTTTAGCCCTTCCCCATGGACTACGTCTTGTCGTGGTGGGATTGGGGCTTGCGTGTTCCCGTGACCCCTAGAGCTGCACTGGCGGGAGCAACTAATATTTCTCTTGGTAGGGTCACCCATGCAAGATAGGTCGAAGGGTATGAGCCTGACAAAAGGTAGTCCACGTACCTTACTCGTAGCGGCTGTGAGAAGGTGTCTGACCCCAGTGGGGCGGCCTATCAAGTGATGGTGTCACGTTAAAAACACTATTGAGGCAGGCAACGGGAAACCACCTCAAATAAACTCTCCCAAGAACACAATGGACTTGAACAATAGAGAATTGAGTCCTGACAACTACGCTGCCCAAGACCAAATTAGTAGGAACGGGTGTCGTGCCCGACAGCAGGGTAAGCAAGGACTCTGCGGTCGTCATCTCACGAAATCCTTGCACGAAAAGAAAGGCAGCAGCAACGGCAGCAGCAGCGGCGGTGAAGAGAAGAGAGCAGCAATGCTAAGGATCGAGACACGGAACGTAAGGACTATGAAAAGGGTAGGAAATCTAGAGAACAGTAAGCGTGAAATGGAGAGGGGAAAGATCGATTAGTTGGGATTAAGCGAAGTAAGATGGAGAGACCAGGGGGACTTCTCGAGTGAAAAGTACAGGGTTATATGCAGTGGAGTGGAAGAGAGCCAGCGGGGAGTAGCAGTTGTATTGAATGCAGCATTAGGAAAAAGGGTGTTGAATGTGGAACAGGTAAGCGATAGAATACTAGCTATCGAAATCAAAGCGAAGCCGGCAAATGTAGTCGTAGTACAGGTTTACATGCCGACAGTTATATTGAGGCTGAATCACAGGAAGCACTAGAGCCCTCCTATTCACTGAGATAAACCTCCCATGGTTGGTGAGGGATGAATGACGCCATTGGAGAACAGCAACAGAGCCTATGCTATCCATCGTACAAGCGTCTGAAAATTATATATTTTCATAAGTTTCAGCTTTGTCCATGTTTGGGGTGTAAACTGAGTTTAAAAAGTCATTGAGAAAAACTCATGTAAACTAAATGATCCGAAATTGTTTAAAAAATCGCAGTCTCTCATTACACAAAATCTGAAATCAAATTTACACCATCTGGATCCCAAATACTATGCATATTCTAGGTGTTTAATATTCTGGGTCATAATTAAGGACATATTTACTTTTCTTTGCATTCTTTTATGTATTTGTAGATGAATATTTTCAAAAAATTTGCTGCTGAGATGATGATTTTAATGTTTCAATATGATTCTTCCCTCTTCTTGATGGATATGGGGATAATCATAAAAACTTGAAAATCCATGGGTGTCTTCTCAGTTAAGTAACATATCCCAAATAAAACTTCTTTCATGTCTTCTGTCGATTTTTATATCGCCTTCTTTCAAAGTAATAAACCCGCAAGAATATCGCCAATTTCTGGATCTTTATTTACGTGAAAGTTTATTTTCTATATCCGTGTTGGGTCTCCTATTTAATCTTCCGAACTTCATTTTCAACTGTAGAATATAAGCTAAAGCTTTCAGTGGCAAGCGTCACCAATGCCAAGCGCATAATGATTGGGTTAGTATGGCGGCTGGAGGACTGGCCTCTCATCCCAAGGATATGGGTTTGAATCCCGGCGAAGGCGGAATTTTCATTGGTATACCGGTCCCTACTTGAGTACCTTGTGGAGAACGAATGGAGTTCAGCATTCCGTCCGTCGGATGGGACGATAAGCCGTGGTCTCCTTGACGAATTTCATTAAGAGAAGGCTAACGCCGATGCTGGGTTTCTCTCCTAACCCTTCCTCCGATCTCTGTAAACTCCTGAATTTACCCAGTTACCCACCAATACTCTCTGGCCTCTGTCGTCGGTCGCCCTCTCACCCCAAATAACTACAACTACAAAGCGCGTTTCTCTCGCCTTACTCTCATTCGAAACGTGGATCTAAATCCCGCAGGGTCTTGCGATTCCGTCCCCTCAACTTCTCGGTGGACAGCGTCAATAGCATCGTCCCCTCCACTTCCCTCCCGACTACGAGTCGGACGTGACCGCAGCCCGTCTCCCTAGGATATTTACTCGTCGTTTACCGGCCTGCGCCGTGGACCATTTTGCTGAAGACTCTCGTTCGCGGCGCTGATCCAGGGAGTCTCACTATCACAATCAAGGGTTTCCCTCCCAAGAAGCTCTCTCAGCACACTCTTGTCGCTTATTCTTAGCTATTACGACATGCATTAGGTTCACTTGTGTTTTCCTTCATTGCTTTACAGCAACCGTGAATAAGCTGTTAAGTTGGCGCGGCACTCGTAAAGATGGGTTTTTATGTAATTCCTCAAGTGGGACATTTTGGTGGGTTTGATTATTGAAGTGCTGTTCTCTCTACTTCCTTTTCTGGGCTTCATAAGAAAATGAATATCATCCTAATATAAATCACGGTTTTGACTTATTTTTTTTTTAATGTTCGCCTTGATTTCACAAAACTCATATTAAGTGGATTGATTACCGAGAGGATATTAAAAAGTGCATTATTGCCATTAAGAGCATTGTAATATTATAATTTCTAGAAAATTATGCAAATTGGTGGAGAGCAATTCTTCCTTTGCGTGACAATATAATTTTCCAGAACTGATCAAAAGCGATAAAGTATAGTATTTGGCTTTATGCGATGCCTAATTGGTCGATTCGTCTATGGCGTGGTGGTCCGTTGGATATAAAAATCGTGAGACTGCTTATAGTAGGAAACCATGGTTTCAATCCAAGAGAACCCTCTTTGTGTACATCCAGCCAAAGAAAAGGTTTGTCATTTTCTGGGCACCATATCCTCCCGGGAAATCACAGGTGGCACAAAGAAAGCACTGGTACTCCTAATGTGGGTATTTTTACACGCCTTTGGGTTTTATACGTAAAAAGCTCTGCTCTTGTTAGCCAGACTGATATCCAAGTTTAAACCTGAGGTAGAGTAGAGTATGTTTAATATGAGATATTCAGGCATAGATCTTATTTGTTAATTAGTTATAACGATGAAATTTCTGATAGTTTGAACACAAACTTTGGTTTTTAATGCTTGTAGCCTAGTGGGTAGAGCGCTGACCTGCTGACCGGAGGGTCCCGGGTTCAAATCCCGGGCAAGAAGCTTTCTGGACACCCCCACCTTAAATCCTCGCGATTCAATTTTCTGCGTGTCAGAACTTCGTAGGAAATCGCAGGTGGCCCAGGGAAAGGAACTAGCCCCCATACCCTGAATGTGTGAAATTCACACGCCATTTGCTTAGTCCGGGATGAGCTCTACTCTCACCCATCAAAAGCCAGCCTTCGGGTTGAATCTCTGAGTGAGTGAGGAAAGAAAGAAGTCTTCCGTCTGCTAACGCACTCTTTGGCCGAGACCGTCACATCCAGCCAAAGCGTATATAAGCCAAAAACAAGCTCTCGAAATTAAAAAAAAATTGCAAATAGTAGCATCGAGTTATTTGTACGTACAAGTATTTCATATGGACTGTTATGCATATTTTCCATGGTTCAATGGTTGTTAGAATGTTGAGGATTGAATTTATTCTCATTTTGTGCACTCCTGTGACGATCCCTGACCTGTAATATCTAAAAATATCTATTTGGAATTTCACGATATTAATCAACTTTCAGGAGATCCAGAGGTTTAGTAGTAGTTCGTGTCACCAATGTTGTATAAAAAAATGGAGTGACTAAATATGAAACCGACTGAGGATGAAGGAAGGATATGTAGACTTTGCTTTGAATTTCTACTCCCACAGTGACCAATAGAATTACCTTATCTTTAATGTTGCTACCTTTAAGCAAATATTTTTTTTTTGCTATTGGGAAGGAGATATCTTTGGGGGAAGGAGGGTGGAACCTTGCCTAAATTAGCCGATAAGAACTCCAAGATGCCTCCGAAATCCCTCTTGATAGCCCTAAATCCATGGTTGAGTTAACACCCGAAAACGGCATTACCAAAACACATGTGGTCTACAGAACGCCGGTAGATGGCAGTATATTTCCAGTAATCAGCCTTCTCCGTTTTAGTTTTAGATTTAGAGCGTAAATATCTCTCGCGTCATTAACCGTGGCGTTGATAAGAATATAAAAGAAACTAGTTCGGTGGATGTTTGCATGCGTGTGCCATTTCTATTTATCTCCAAGTTAAAACCTGAGGCGGTAGAATAAGTTCAATACCAGATATTCAGGAATGGATATTATTTGTTAATTGGTTGAATCTGTGACATGAATGACAATACAAATACACTCAATGGTAAGCAGTAGAGACGATCCCGGTGTTTGATAATAACTTAGCAAAGAAAGCGCAGAGTGGAGAACTTTTGGGAAAACTTCAGTACCCATTAATTTATCTTAAATACGGGGTGGATATGAGGTAGGTTTGATGGTGAGAGAAATGGCACGTTGACTAGTGGTGACATTCGCTTTATATTCCTCGAAGAAAAAAAATACAGGGCGTCGGTAAGGCTTTGAAATGCTCAGTGAATAGGTAGGGAGTACATACATGGCTGTTAGGGTGGATTGGATTCCTCTCTTTAATCACGCCATTTATTAATATGCATAGGTATATCAGTATCCGTTATTCACATGAGAAGTGTGGGGGTGCAGGTCCCTCAGCCTCCCCTTGCCCTCTCTCCGTCAATCAGTTCCAGCCGTATGCTCAAGGAGCCCTTTCCATATACTCTTCGCCCTTCTACCTGTTGGCCCAGTTGCCTCCCCTCATTCCTCGAGGAAGGCTTCGCAAGGCACGGAATTGGATTGGGGACGGAGGACGGTGAATGCAAATATTATTCCTTCAAAAATTGAAATTTCACCCTCGACGGAGCTTGCCGATGGATTTTCACTTTTCACTCATGCCCCCTCTTCCGGCTGCTCCTTTCCTCATTCTTCGTGGGATCGCAAACGCCGCTCACTCAATCAATTCCCGCCCCACTGGCGATTGAAAGAGTGTCGTCGTAATTGCTTATTCCCCCTGTCGAATATTTCACCTGCTTCTTTTGCTCTGCAGGAATTACTTGGGGGGATGAAAATGCCGGGAAAGGTTTTTAAATAATTGAGAAGGAACGGACTGGAAGTCCATCATCATTGGTCAGCAATCCTCGGATTGATGTGACGCAGCCCTCCACTCGATTCTTTGATCGGCCAACCTCTTCGTATTGACGTTATTCCTCTCTTTAACATCCTTTGCAACTTATTCTATATATCTCAGACGAGGCCTGCCTTTTTCATCCTTCCCGTTCACTTTTCTCTCGATGATTGTCTCCATCAGGCAATCTTTTCTTAAGATATGGCCGATTAAGTTGTCCCGTCTTCTGAAGGATTTGAAGTTTTCCCGGTGAACGATAAGAGAGAATTATTCTCGGGACTCCCACCGGGTTGGGAATACCTTTCCAGGCCACAGAACTCTTCCAACTCCTCAATTTTTGTTTACCTAGTTTAATAATAAGAAAAGGTCTTTATTGGGGCGAGATTGAGACAAAACTGTCCCTTCTGCAATCTAAACCCTCCTCATAATAAATATATAAATCATATAGTGGTCAATACCTAACACAATTACAATCTGAGGTTGAAAAAATCAGTAAAGAATACACTTATAGGAATTAAAGAATGATAAATTAATAAAAAAGAAATATATACACACAATATATCAATATTACATGTAAAATGGTGTGTGAAAGAATTTACAATGTGGGAAAAACGTGAGGATTATTATGCTTACATCATTTACGCAAAAACCCACTGCAGGAAAACACCCACACCAGAAGAGGGGTGTGAAAAACCTGCGAAATCCTACTGACAGTAAAGCTAGTGTTTAAGAATAACTCAAATATAATAGTATGTACATAGGAAATTGGGAAATAACGTAATATATATATCTGACCATTGTCCTTTCCGTATTTCCCAGTGTCTTCTTTAAATCTCCTTCTGTTTCTTCCATGACTGCTATGTCATCGGCGAGTTGTAGTATGCTGATTTTCTCCCCAATTGCATTGTCAATGAAATTTCATCATGTAGAGA
Organism: Platycnemis pennipes; assembly: GCA_933228895.1. Classification (NCBI taxonomy): domain Eukaryota; kingdom Metazoa; phylum Arthropoda; class Insecta; order Odonata; family Platycnemididae; genus Platycnemis; species Platycnemis pennipes. The sequence continues at coordinate 130,100,751 of OW121851.1, read as the reverse complement.
TAATAGTCAATAGAATCTGTTAACAGTACCATCTTTTCTTCATCATCATTATCATTCAACAATCCTTAGATTGTTTTTGTGCGGGTTTCAGCTTGTTTCTCCTATTGTCTAACCTCTTCATATAAACATAATTCTTCTCTTTTACATTTTTCACAACTTGTTCTGCATATCTCATTCAATTCCTTCATTTACCATTTTTCCCATTTACTTGCCCATTTTTTACACGGCCGATCAAATAATTCCATCTTCATTCCAAGTTTTCAGCAGACTACTCTTGACTCCCACTATTCTTAGGACTTCGTTAGTCACTAGGTTGATCCATTTTATCGTCATCATTCTTCTGTGGAATCCCATTTTGAACACTTCCAACATTGACTTATGTTCCACTGAATTATATCCTTGCTTCACTTTTTTATTTCCACTTGGGATTTAGATTCTTCATTTGAATGAATCCTCTCTTTGCGTGGACTACTCTATTGGCTATTTAATTCTTGATTTGCCCATACGGCAAATCAAGAATCGACGGACCTACACGGCATTCGAGATAGCATGCTCTTTCACTTACTTACATTTTTGCCATCGTATTTAAAGCGTGACGATTAAGCATGAGGGGCTTCAATTTTTCCTTAGTCTTGCCAATGTAAATTAATGCAATATCGGGGCCAGGTACATTGAAATAATCTTTGCATTTGGTCGAATACAGGTATTGAACATAAGTAGCATAGCAGATTCCCTCTTATCCCAGAATATTACATACACGCTGTAATTAATTAGTGTATGCCCAATATAAATGCTCTGTATGAACTTCCCTGATGACAGATAGGAAGAATGAGCTTGGTTGTTAAATTTTTATCATGATTGCAAATATCAGTTTGGAAGCATCCGTCTCTTTCTGATGGATGTAAGTATTATCGTCTCTTTCTGATCGGGAACAAGCAATCTTAACATGCGATTATGTTGTTACGCACCGAAGCAGCGAAGTAAATCCTGCAACTTAAGCTGAACTTCAAAGTGCGAAGTGCTCGTAGAAAGGAGATAGGCTAGCACTAACACTCGCTCAGTTAATTTCGGCAGATGGAGGCATGCGTACGTCATCATCATCATCAGTGGTCAAAAATCCTAGGATTGGTTTGACGCAGCTTTCCACTCGATTCTTCTATCGACCAACCTTTTCATTGTGACGTAATTCTTCTCTTTTACATTCTTCACAACCTGTTACATGTATCTCATACGAGGCCTGCCTTTTCCAATCTTCCCGTTCACTTTTCCCTCGACGATAGTCTTCATCAGACCGTCGTGTCTCAAGATATGACCGATTAAGTTTTCCCTTCTTCTTTTTAGAGTTGTCAGCAGACTTCTCTTTTCTCCTACTCTTCTCAGCACTTCCTCGTTACTTACTCGGTCGATCCATTTAATCTTCAGCATTCTTCTGTAGCACCACATTTCAAATGCATGCGTGCGTAGTGCAATTTTTTTCCGACGCGAAACAGAGGTGGATGGAGATTTATTTTTTGTGACCTTGTATGGTTGACCTCTTTGATGCCCTGGACGCCTCAACGTTATGAATTTTAAAATGTCGTGCGGAGTGTCACACTATTCACATTTAATGGAGTTCTTCTCACTCCTCGATTTAAATGGAGAAAAAAAAACCTACGTGCTTGTAACAGGATATGTGCTGGCCATGCTCCTGTTCAACATGCGTAACGCTTTGTGCCTGGGCATGGACGTGTATTTATTGCCGTCGAGGGATTAAAAGTAAAGCCATTTCTTTGTCCCATCACCGTTTTCGCGGTGTCATCGATCATTTGCCCCCGGAAAGGGGCGCCTGCCCCCCTTCTGCCTCTCATTTGCAGTCCTCCCGCACCAGCTGTCTGACGCTCAGGGTCGTCGACTCACTGCCACGATACGCGCGCACCCACCGCTCAGTCCCTTTTTGAGTTACTCTCTCTTTCTCTCTCTGCGTATCCCCTGCCACCAACTGACGGACGAAATGAGAGAGCGGCAGTCTCTTTCGAACAAGTCCGATCGAGGGTCACCGTACTCGTACACGCCTCCTGCAAGAGACCGGACATGAATTGAGAAAACTATTATGATATTAATTAAATGTGGGTCGAATAGCAAATTTCTCGAACTCGAATATCGAATTCGAGTATTAAATCATAGCTCGAATATCTCGAATACTAGAATTGCATATTGTATATTAATATTGAAGAAGAATGATGAAGATAAAATGGATCGACCGAGTGACAAATGAAGAAGTCTAAGAAGAGTGGGAGAAAAGAGAAGTCTACTGAAAACTATAAAAAGAAGACGGGACAACCTAGACGACCATATCTTAAGACACGATGGCCTGATGAAGACAATCGTCGAGGGAAAAGTGAACGGGAAAAACGGAAGAGGCAGGCCTCGTATGAGTTACATGGAGCAGGTCGTAAAGGACGTGAAAGAGAGGAACTACGTCGGTATGAAGAGGTTGGCCGATAGAAGAATCGAGTGGAGAGCTGCGTCAAACCAATCCTAGGATTGTTGACCCTTGATGATGATATTAATATTCTACTAATATATTTGATGTCTGCATAAGTAAATGGTATACTCTAAAAAATTATGAAACATAACTCCTTTATTTTAAAATTTCAAATTTAATGAAATCAATAAAATCATATGCATCAGTAATATCATTTGAAACGTATTACCTACTGCAGATTTTTATTTGGGAATACAAGCATCCTTACACGTTCAGGATCTAATCCGCTTCTATTCTTGTCACAAATTAAACCTGAGGTGCTGAAGAGTTGCTCATAGAAAACTGTTGAATGCAGAGTATCTAATACTTTGAAGATAATTTCTTCAAGAGAGTATGTATGCAGACTGTTTATATTTCAGTAATCAAAAATGTTTTCACTTGGTGGAAGCAAATCTTCTGCTAGGTATCTTCGAATTTCTTCCTTTTGAGTTTCCTGACTTTTTCTGCTGGAACCTGGTGCTGTTAGCATTAATTTGGTATTAAGTCCCCACATTGTGTGTTCATACTTTACATCACCTTTTCTTCAGTTGCACTTTCCTTGAGCTATTTGGGTAACATTGTTCAGATAGACCTGTCATCTCCAAAGGCAATTGATGTTTTATCATTTCAACATTATTTGAATCTTGGAAAACACTAATTTTTGAATCGTGGATCAAGAATTGTGGCAAATATTTATAATTGTTCTTTTTCCAAAAATGCATACAGACTTTTGATGGAAAACTTCAAATCATTGGCGAAGCCTTACAGATGACTGTGTGGAAACTTAGTACTTTCAGGGTAATTAATAATGCTATTCACAAGAGGGATGACTTCAGAAACTGTTACTCTACTTCCACTAGCATCAAATGTTGCTCTTTCATAAACATCCAGAACATCAATAAATTGCTCGATAGCTCCTCATTGTGGTTGAGTTATGTCTGTATTAAAACTCAGGTTAGAGGCAGCTAAAATGCTATTGCTTGCTTCTGCTCCAGAAGATGCCTCATCATTTGAAAAAGGGAGTTCCACCTTGTGGGTTCATCTTGGATGAGCTTAGGCTCTTAAATATTCAGCTGTACTTGGGCCATTTCAGTTGTTTCGTTGCTTTAGTGGAATGCTTGAAGTGGCCCACAATGCTGCGACATTTTGCTGCAAGATCTTTCACCATCAGTTTGCTGAGGATGCCGTATTTAATCACTAGTTGAAGAGTGTGAGCTAAGCAGGAAATGTGATCAAATGAACTCCCTTGAAGTGCAGAAGCAATGTTTCTCCCAGTATCCCTGACAATGCATACAACTTTGTTAGCCAAACCCCAATTTTCAACAGTTTGTGTGATGAAGTTTCGAATATTCACTCCAGTGTGTGAAAGCTCAAGAAATGGCGCACTTTCTAAGCATGCATGACGATAAGCATGATTTAAATCCAAAAATTGAGCTGTCAAACTCATGTAGTCGTCGGTGGCTGTTGACGTGCATATGTCTGTTGTAAGAGCAACGTATTTAGCTTCAGACAACAAACTCTGTTTTTTTCTTTGTTTCCTCATATAGATCCGGGATAACTTTCATTGCAAAATATTTTCTTGACGGAAGAGTGCATCTTGATTCTAAGTGACTGGTTAGTTTATGGAAACATTTAATACCACTACTGATATAGATTAATTGTCAAGGCAGGTCATTTCTTCAGTCATTTTTGTGGTAAATGCACTCATTTATCACCAAATTTCAAACTCGAGGAAGAGAAGAAGAGTTTTTTCTTAGAAGAGTTTTTTCAATAAAACTCTTCAGAGTAGGTTGAGTACTGGGAATAATTGATTTTTTTCTAGGAGGAGGCTTGAATTGCATGTGGGAACTTGAGGGGGATGGTGAAATTGAAATCATGAATTATCTGAGGAAACACTGTCAGCATCATCAGAATCAGTTGAACCGTGTGAAAATCTGGGGTTGGCAATTGGGCTGAGAAGAGAACTTGCAGTTTCAGTATCATCTACATCGTCAATTTCCACGTCGAATTCTCCTTGCGTCATCTTTGGAATTTAAAGTGTAATAGTTTTCTCTATTTCTAAAAACTAGTGTTTTTTTCTTTAGATGAGCCCATAGAGGAGATATTGCAAGGGATTTTCGTCCCCTCAATATTTTACAAGCACAATGGTTGAACTCAGCAAATTTGTTGTTCATTTCTAATAACTGAAAATGGTGCCATATACGTGATGAAGTATGTAACATCGTGAATCGCGAACTGATATTAGATGTAATTTTATTACTACTTATCGCATTTAATTGAATATTATTGAACGCTTTCAAAATTTATTTTTATAAGTAATTGCAGCAAGTGCTGTAAACATTCGAGTTGTGTTCAGAAACTCTTACATAAAATTCAAAAACTACTTTTTCAAGTACTCTTCATTTGGAAGAAAAGTTGTAGTTTTAAAATCAATGCTGAAAATGTAATAAGCAGAGCGATATTCTTAACGAAGTTCGTATCAAGAGGCAACCATCGACGACAGACACAAATACAAAAGTTCTTAAACTTTGCATCAATACAAGTTTTCTCGCGTTACTTACGCCGAAAAATAGTTATTCTTACTGCTACAATTTTGACGGCATGCCAATCGATGATATTGTTGCCTTTAAACCATAATTAAAGTTCCAAAGCTTATTATTATGCAAAGTTTAGCGCATCAACACCACGCTCGAACACCTGGGAACAAACTTTCTGCAACGTAGCTTGACGATTATCGCAGACTGAATTATTTTAGCAGAGTGAATTTAGTGGATGATGATGATTTAGTAGAAGCAATATCTCATTAAGGAAGAAAATCAATAGAATAAAAATAAGCTAGACGCTACGGTAAGCAATTCGTTAACGTTAGACAGAACGGTACCTCTTCACTGCGAATTTAATGCAGTTCGTCAACATGCTTAAGAGCGTGCTGCATGCTTTTATGGTCCAGAGTCCTCTGGATGATATTACTCAACACTGCTCCCCCGATCAGGCCAATTTATAGTTATTAAGGACTCTGTTACGGTCCAGAGTTCTCTACGTGGTCGCAGAGTTAACTACCAAAGACTTCGTATGGATGGGTATGGTATGGGCGCCCAATGGTGTATGACGCGATATCCAAAAGTATTCGAGGTCGTTTATTTAGCAGCATTATTCGAGATCTCGAATATCTAATATTTTCCACTATTCCAGGTATTCGAGTATTCGCGGATACTATTCTCATATCCCTAATATTAATCTTACAAGGCCATTTGCGCAGTGGCGTACGCAGGATTTCTTTCTGGGGGGGGGTTTCATTAATATTTTTAATCACCATAAAAGGATATTTATATTATTATTATTCACTAAAGCAATTATTAAATTAACGTTCTTTTTTCTTGAAGGCAATTCAACTATAGTTTTCAGCACAATAAGCAAAATTCTAAATGCTACGGCAAAATATACAAAATATATTACGGGAAACAGTGACAGAATATTAGTGGTGAAATGATACGATGGTATCGGCACGTCCGTATGCGACTTCCTATGTTATTAATATGATGCATGAGAATTTTGAAAATTTTCACTCCATGTTCTCTATTACTGCAAACTCTTTCAATGCTTCTGTCTTGATGGCTTTATCGGCATACAGTACACATAACTGAGTAATAATTAATGAAAATCTATGTGCAGTAAAATGGATAAAATATGCATGCATCTAAGTAGTGGTTAGATCATAGGACATTTGGCCAAGTATAAAACGTGATCATATTTTAAACGTGCTCAGGGGTAGACCGTTAAATATATACCAAGCGATAGATGTGATAATTTACGAATACAAGTAAGCATGTTTTTCGTTTGTACGCCGTTGCATTTGCGTAACTGCCAATTAATTTCACCTTTTTAATCGACTTATGCTTTTGATAGGAAAAACAATCGTGCGCAGGTTATGATTTAGATTTAAGACCTAATAGAATCTGAAGACTACCTACTTTCTGATGGCGCTGGAATATTTTGAAAACTCTCATACACTACGGAGTCCTAGACCGTAAAAATCAAACGAGAGAGTGGTAGACTGCCGTTCAGATAGAATTTCTTCTTGTGAAAATTTTAAGGTTATTGACAGGCGTAATAAGAGTTAAGTAAAGTTGACGGTGTCTGGCTTGACTACGTGGAATTCCTTCATGATGAGGTTAAGGAAACAATGCACTTCCACAAAATATATAATTTATTCACTCACGGTCATGGTTTCGATGCATAGCATCATCAGATGATTGCATCGAAACCATGGTCGTGAGTGAATAAATTATATATTTTGTGGAAGTGCATTGTTTCCTTAACCTCATCAAGAGTTAAGTAGACGTACTGTTAGGAGCCCATTCTGTAGTGTACTTATAAATGTCTTATCTCTCCTCATATTGATTTTTACCTGAACTCTGACAAGCCTGAGGTAATAATTATTGTAATAAGTTGAAAGTTTTTTTCCAAAAATTATAAAAATTATGGCGTTTTGTTGTTCATAATCAATTTGCCATAGGAGCATGAAGAAAGCTCAATTAAAACCGGTTTTTCTTCGTGCCTATGAGAATGTAATTTGACGGGATAAATTGCGTGAATGTTTTGTGATGCCTAACTCATGTCAGAGGTGATTGAGGAGGTCGGAAGCCTAGTAGGTATATGTGGTAGTAGATATAGGTGATTATGATATATGGCCGATTGCCAAAAAAATCAGAGGAACTTGCGCACCAATACAAGTGAAATCGTGAATTAGTATTTCTTCTACGACTTGTAAAGTCATAGTCCGTTATTTAAGATGATTACATAAATAATGAAGAATAAAAAAGAGGCAGTAAATCTTCGGTGCCACGAGCAAAGGATTTATCACGGTAAAGAATGCGATAATAGTTGTAGATCCCACGTGTGTTCATCAACCAACTATTTGGAGTTTACCATTAACCGACTATGGGGCAGATGAATTTCAATTTGGAAACTAAAAGAAGCGTTAACATGTGATTCAAAGTATTTCGTTATGTCGTAGGAAAGATACTCTATCCTAGTGGTTAGTTTTCATGTGCTATCCTTTTACTAACGGCCTTACTTTCACTTAGCCACGGCTAAACTACCATTTGGTATTTGTACTCACCGATTTTTATGAGTAGGTATACCGTCTTAATCCCACGTGTTACTCGCCATTTCCTTCGCGTCTACAAGTGCCTATGAATATTCTGGTGACTCTGCTCAACTCCCCAAACTACCACTGTCTTCCCAGATTATCCATTGGTTATCTTTTCTCATGTCTTCTGGGCCATCCACTTGTTTAGAATTGAGTCTCCTACCCTTTGAGTAAAATCTTAGATGTGCTAGTACTTACATTGGTGTCATCTAGTCTACCCTAATAAAAGCATTACTTGGGACCGTTTTCGCATGGAAACTTAAGTAAAAGAAGCTATAGTTTGAGTATTTACTGTGAAACAATTCGGGCATTTGTTGAATTAAAGACCTCAGTTAGCAAACAGGCCCACGCTGCACACCGCAACACTTTGAGGGCATGGCAAGAGATCCACAGCGAAATTAATGCCACAGCACATGACCCTAGGGTCGTGTTCCCTGTGGAGAAGATAGGGTGGAGTTGGTAAGGGTGCGCCCCGCCCATCGTCCCCCGAGTGTCCTCGCCACTCCTCTCGAACCCTTTTTCCCTCACCCCAGTCCTTTCTCCGCCGATACCCTCCCTCAGCCTTCCTCAAACGACATCTCTGACCCCATTACTCCCCGGCCTACGTGCGCATACGTATTAGGATTGGCCAAATCAGACGCGGAGGAGAGACCTGTTGCTGGCGATGTCGGAGAGAGGTCTGGATAGGAGCCTTGTGGATAGGGGTGGTTGGGGGGATGATAGTGAGCCCTTCCCTCCCAACGGGTGCACAGCAAGCACTCGCTTTAGACCCCTGAGTAACAGAGGAAGAAATCTTGTTCGGCGCCAGCCCTGGCTCTATAGACGTCAACCTCCCGTAACAAAAAATCAGTTTTCAAGAGCCTGAGGATATTTTGAATTCTCGGCGTATAATAACTACACGGTTGACTTTGGTTTTTGCTTGCTTAAAAGTTCCTGATGCATCGAAAGGTTAAGGTGAGCAGAATGAGTGGTATCCGCAAGAAATGTTTTAGGACTAGATCGATTATGTTTCTGCGAGAGTAGTGAAAGAGATACGATTAGGAGCATTAAATAGGGTTTTAGCTATATTAGAAGATTTTTATGTTTCACTGGTAGTTACTAGGCTGTCAATGGAAGAGAAAATCCAGGGATAAAACTGAGAAAGGAAGATTTACACCAGTTAAGGATTAACACAACAGATTATTCACGCGTCAGAAGGTGGGAGAAAGACCTGAAGCTAAAAAGCCAAACAGAAAAGAATTATGAATGTCTGGCTAGGCTGCTGATGATGACCAAACAATCCTAAGGCACTTTGAATTTAAAAATTAGGAAAAGCGTAGGATAATGTTGGTGTAATTAACTATAGGATAGAGAGAATAAAATCCATCAAGTAAATAAGCCACTAGGCTAAATTAGCAGAGAAGGATGAATGCTTCAGACGATGATGACTACAATTTGGAGAGAAGAGGAAGAGAGCTGTATGATTATATACAGAAAGGAACAAAAGTAATAGGATGGGTAGAAAAGAAGAGACGTGAAATATGTTTTTGTTATTGAAGCGCTTGAGTAGCTTTCCTGAAATAGCTGCAAAGAATACTGCCATAGAAGGTGGTTTGTATGAAAGTGAATAAAAGGCAGAATCGTCCTGCAAAATTTGGTCCCTAACTATAGTTTAGCCTCTGCTACAAGCAAAGGTTGATCAAGAAGAATCAGGATAAAGCTCGTAGGTTGTTGAAGTTAAAGTGTTATAAAGATGGACAAAAAGCATTTATGTGTCTTCTTTTAAAACCAAAGGGGAAAGAATGGTGGATTGGAAGAATTAGGAATCACGTCGTTCTGGAAAGATTCGGATTAGGAAACATTTTTAGAGAGATAAGTTAGGAGACCCTTGGTAACGAAAGAAGTATGGGGGTACGGATTTAAGATGAAAGGTAAAGGTCACTGAAAGTTATGGAGTAAAAAATCAAATGATGCTGGTCTCACTTTGTGGAATATTTTCTAGTGTGGGTGTATAAACTCATATTGAGGATTTCCACACAGTTAGTGGAAAAAATTGGCATACGAGCATAACACAAGACGTGTTTAAACATTCAATCATCTGAAGATGAAGTGAAGTGGGGATGAATGGAGAGGCTTAGAACAGATTGTTTGCACACAATCGATAAAAATGTAGAATCTGGCCATTCATTTCTCTTAAATAGGCTATAATCAGGGCTTTTTTTTCAGCGCAACTCGTGGAACTTCGTTCCGGCAACTTATTAGTTTATGATAATTGCCTAACTTTTATAAATCAATCATAAGCTAATTATAACTATTTATCCATAACTATCTATCTCTATAATTAAGTAGCGACAGATTTTAACACAAATTTTATGGATTTCGATTATCTTCAGTCAGTAGTTACTTTGTCGATCATTTTGCTGTAGTAGCATAATCTCGATACATATCGATTGCGACAGGAGTAATACAAAACCGATTTTTATAGGGAACATGAAAAGGAATTTTCACAAATGAACCTGATTTTGTCCGAAGAAAGATCTGTGCTGAAGGAGAAATTTAAACATTTATACATGATTTCCAATTAGCCAATCCTAAGAAGTCAAATTGGACTGAACTCTTTAAAACAGCGGATTTATTTCTTGAGCGGATTTATTTTATTTATTATTCGCACTAATTAATGCCCATTTTCACTCCAAAAAGGCCCTTGAAATGGATGGATTCCAATATTCATTTCACGGGAATAATCAATTTTCAATCGCTATTAAAACTAGGGATCATCATTATAAGTCAACAATCCTAGGTTTGGTTAGACGCAGCCCTCCACTTGATTCAAAAGCTACCCGGGTGCAGACATCGACAGTGACCACAACTTAGTGATGATGAAATGCCACTTAAATCTCAATGAATTGAAGAAATCTATGAAAATCGTATGGCAAGTAGAGAAGCATACGGAACCCCAACAACGGCTGACCTTTCAGAAGGCAGTGTAAAGCAAAATAGAACAGGATTTGATTGAGAAATCAGTGGAAAAGAGATGGGAGAACATCAAAATCGGGCTACAGGAAGCAGCAAAACAAGTTCTGGGGAGAAGAAAAGTTGGCAAGAAGAAGCCATGGATTACAGAAGAAGTCTTGGCATTGATTGAAGAGAGAATAAAGTATAAAAATGTGGAAACTGGAGAAGGGCAACTTCGCTACAAAAGAATTAGGAATGAAATAAACCGTAGAGCGAGAAAATCAAGGGAAATGTGGATGAAGGATCTATGCAAAGATGTACAAAGCAACCTCTCAAATGGCAATGTGGAAGTTGCCTGCAGGATGGTGAAAATCACTTCAACGAACGGAATGCAAGATGTAACAGCATCAGGGACAAGAATGGAGAACTTTTAATTAAACATGAGGATAAAGTGAAGAGGTGAAAGAAATATTTGGAAGAGTAGTACAATGGAAGTTATCTTAGAGCGGAAGTAATCGAAGAGGAAAATGAAGTCGATAGGGATAAAATTTGGGAGCCCTAATCTTGAGATCAGAATTTGACGCAACTGTAAGAGATCTGAGGATAAATAAGGCTTCAGGTATAGTTGATATTCCTGCCGAACTAATTAAAAATGCCGGGTAGAAGATATTTAATCATCTGTACGAAACCACCTGCGGCATGTACTCTATAGGAGAGATACCCACGGACTTTGAGAAGACATCATCATCACTATTGCCAAAAAGAAGAGGCCTGAGAACTGTTAGGAATGTTTTGGGGCCTGACGACACATGCCTCGAAGATATTGACCAGAATCATTTATAGAAGAATAGAGCGAAAAGCGAAGGAGTTCTTGGATGAGAACCAATTCGGGTTGAGAAGAAATAAGGGTACAAGAGAAGCGATTTTGGTCCTCAGGCTACTTATAGAGAAGAGAATAGAGAAGAAACTACCGACGTTTGTGGCATTTGTAGATTTGAAGAAAGCATTTGACAACCTGGATTGGAACATGGTGGTAAAGTTTCTGAAACAAATTGGAGTATCATTAATGACCGAAGAGTTATCCACAACTTGTACAAAAACCAGGTGGGCATAATAAAATCAGGACCCAGCAGTTCAGAAGCAAGCATAAAGAAAGGAGTGAGGCAAGACTGTCACCCGTATTATTCAATGTCTACATCGCTACATCGAGAAGCAAAGTCAAAGAATAGTCTCCGGGAGTGAATATCCACTGGGAGAAAATCAGCATGCTACGATTCGCCGATAACATAGAAATAAGAGAATTAAAGAAGACACTAGGAAAGATGGAAAGAACAATGACCAGGCATCATGTGAAGATCAATAAAAAACTAAGGTATTGGTATGCAGTAGGAGAAAGGAATCCAGGATCAATGTAAAACTAGGGGAACAAAAAATCAAGGAGGTGGGATGCTACCTGGGAAGCCGAGTAACATGCGATGGACGAAGTAAAAGAGAAATCGCTCTTGGGATTTGCTAATTGGAATTCACGTAGAAATGTTTTTAAGTTCTTCTCAGGCAATATGAAAGAGCTAGTTACATATTAGAACACGTATAGTAAGTTTTGCTCCTCTTTCTTACCTTCATTATGGTTCCTTAAAGTGGTATTCTCATACTGAAATCTTGTGTCCGTTACCCCGTCAATCTCCATCGAAACAAATCTAAAGCCGCTTACTACGTTTCTCTTGAAAAGTGGAGCGGCCGTGAGTGCAAATGTCTCTGCTCTGTCTCGCGCACGTCTCGTGGATACCAGTGATGAATAAATTATAGTCAGAGATGATCTGGGGTGAAATGGACCAACCTCTTCACTCTCATACCTATATATTCGTTATTTTATTTTTAGCTACCTTAAAACAATAAAAATTCTTATCAATTTTTTGGTCAACGGAACTGATCTCATTTTTAAGAACCGATATCAACGCATTTTTACGAGTTCTTCAGTGCTTTCATTCCTTATTGCAAATTCTTCCATCAAAATTTTGCCTTGACACGCCCAAATAAGAATAAGGCTGAATTAAAAAAGTGTACTAGCCATAAGTATGAAGTGTTTTGGTGTATTTGTTCTAAACATTTCAATATTTGCAAGAAAGTATAGGAAGAATTTTTTGTAATATTACTTTATGGTAATGTAATATCTTCTCTATTATATATAATTCATCATTATCGTTGAGTTGGTCACCCATCTGAGAGATGGCCAATATAAAAGTTCGTAAGGAATTAAGGAAGGAGTATCAATAAGGAATTGGCCAAATGGCCAATTTCTTACTGATGCTTACACTTCTTACTCTGTTTTCTCTCTACGCCAAAGTCTTTACCATATTTCCTTTTCGACTTTACTTTCTCGTTGATACTTCTTTCTTCTTCAAATTGTTACTTTCACTAATGCAATATTTTTCGTTTTTTAATTAAAATTCTTAAGTAATATAATATCACACAGTCCAACGTGACTTAATCCAAAAATTTACCGAGAAATAGCGCAAAAGCCGCAACCGAAGCACCATTTGAACCGTGAACATTGGGTTGTAGGCCGGCGTATCAGCTAACAGACAAATTAAAGGCCTTTATTTTCTCCCCTCGATATCTGTGCCACTGAACCTCGTTTCTTCTGAAAAACTATCACTCACTCAGTGATTCAACCCGAAGGTTGGTTTGGATAGGTTAGGGTAGAGCTCACCCCGGACTAAGCCAGAGGGTAGGTGGGCCAATTCCTTTCCCTAGGCCACCTCGCACTCCGAGGATTTTTAGTTCGGGGGCGTCGAAAGGCTTCATCCGGATGTGAACCCGGGACCCTTCGATCAGTAGCCAAGCGCTCTACCCACTAGGCAACCACGCTCCCTAAAACTACCCTGAAGAATAAATATCTCTACCTATTTAAACTTATGCCAACGAGTTCCCTGCTTAACTATCTTTCCTATATCCGGGTAATATCATGAAATATTTTACAGTGGTTAAACTTTGTAATTTAATTGTGAAACCGATTTCGTTTATAAGGCACAAAGTTACCTGACATTTTTTTGACTCGCTGCGTGGTAAACGCATGCTTTTCACCAAATGTATGAGGTCCCAGCACGCTTTTAGTCCTGCTTTGTGTTCATCTTGTGCTTGAATTGACTTATATCATGCAACCTTTTGCTGGTGAGGGTGAAACCATTGCTTATGGGTGGAGGAGGCACATTCTCGCTGCGGGATGCGGTCTTCCCGCGGTGCAGATAAACGAGCGCACCTTCAATGCAAATGGGACCCCATTAACCCCAATGCCCCGAGGGAAAATAACGGAGCCCTTCAATCAAGAGCTCGAATCGGATTGCAGCAATTATCATTTCCGGGAGGCGAACGATTGAATCGATAGCACATCAACGGACTGTGTGTCGATCTGGCGTGGTCGTTACGAATCCGATAAATACCTGACGACGAGCGATTCTGCGATGCCACTGGAACGCTTCTATGGATTGGAGAGTGGATTTTACGATCAGCTGGGAATTTTTCACTTTTGTGATTGAGATTCACTCGGGCACTCCCGGTGGGTGATTCGGCTGTTTAAAAGCTATGTGAAGAGAAATGGGGAGAGAGCGAGAGCATTTTAATTGGATCATAGACTTTAAATTTCCGTTTGATATGTCGAATCATCCCCATGGCGCTAGGCGCGAACTAAATATAAACCAATTTCACGAGATCCCTTTTAATTACTTCTCCATTTAATGCGGATTGAGGTAGAAAAATCAGCAAAAGGTTTTCATTTAACTCTTGGTGATAACATTAGATTATTCTTTTGAAATTTGGCTCTAATGCATCATAAGAGCTTTCTCATTATAGTGGTGGCCCACTTTACACGTTTTGCCATAAGAGCAGGATAGGAATTGCTGTTGTCTCGCTAAAGGGAACGTTTTCCTTTATTTTGCAAACATCACGTGGGATTTGTTTGGGAGTGGGAATCGTGAAATGGGTTAATTGCCAAGTTCACTACTTTCTCAGTAAGATGTGCGTTTTAACTTCCCATTTTCTTCCCAAAGATAAAAAGCGTTAATCATATTCGCCATTTTTTAAACAGTTTATTTATTGCTTTTGTCTTTACAGTTTCATTGGCGGATGAATTTATGAGATTTCTACGGTACATTTCAAGTACATCTACATAATACCCTGCTTATCACCATAAAAGTGTGTGGCAGGGGGTGAATTCACACCCAGCATGCATAACATATCATGCATAAAAAAGAACTAGTAATAATATATTAGTATAATATTCACAATTTAAAAAAAAGATAAAAATAGCAAAGCAAGCATGCAAATGACTCTGTTAGTTGTGTTAGCCTAAATTCCTTGTACCGACATGCAACTACATATACCATAGATCCATTGATACACTAGTATTTATGCTATTGGGTGTATTTAATACTATTTACATCCCTAATTTTACGAGGAAAGAAGGACATTTTGAATCTGTCCGTTCGGCAATCAACTTCTCTAATTTCGTGAATCCAGTGAAACCAGTCTACCTCAGTAAGTTAGAGTTCCCAAATATTATCTTGGAATTTATTTAAGGGAATAAGTCTAAATTTCAGCCTACAATCTGACAATAATTCCCATTTTAGTTCATTTAATAGACTGGCTACGCTAAGAAAACATATTTATTCCTAGATACATTTATTATATAGTGTTTTCAAAAATAGGATCGATTTTTATACTACCTTGGGTCTAGGGGTACATTTTAAATCCGCAGTTGCCATTATGTGCACTTTTATTGATATAAGGTTTTAGAAAGCATGCTAGTACTATGTGCTCGAAGTCCATGGTATAAATAGGGTAGTTTCCTATTATTTTTTTATTGTCTTGATCGAAAGTTTATAACCTATGGAGTACGTGTTTTAAGCCGTTCGATTTTTAAATGACGTTAAGTATTTTTCCTCATTAATTAAAAAGTGAAAAAAATCAATGGCGCGAAAACGCGACGGCAAACTATTGCATGCCGGTTAATCCTACGCGTGACGTCAAACTATTTCCTCTACCTGCCACCAGGTGGTGCTGCGGGCGCTTCCAAATAGACGCCGCACTCCGTTAAAGCTTATGAACAAGTATTGGAGGCATATTTATTCCGTTAATTAATTATAATTAACTTTTATTTATTTATTTAACATTACTTATGCAGTTGATTCATTTAAAATCAGTTAGTATTCCTTTCACAAGCATATCATGTAGTTCGCCTATCGCCGCACGACCTTCACGCCATGCTTCGTCGTAGCAGAAGACACAGCGAGCAGGACGTCCTTGAGCCTATAAAATGACTAATAATACCATGTTTAACTGAGAATTCTTTTCCAACATTGATAGTTTTTACAGGTTAATACTAATAAATATTCACTAGAGCTAAGGGGCCCTGAAATACAACGGTAAGTTCAGGAGACGAATTTTCCTATGCTTCGCAACGTAAACTACCTTCCTGTTACGTCAGCATGAAGGCAGCGCACCCCGCCATTTCAGAGCCTTTTCAAATGGCCTTAAAATTAACATTTAATTCTCTAGTAAACTGGGATTTCTCAATACAAACTTTTTGCGTAAATTAAATACATTTATGGCAGGGCACAAATCGCAATTAATGAAGTCTGTTTTCTTTGTTGAAGGAAACTACCCTATTGACAATCCTAGCAAATAGTTGATCAAAAAGAAATATGCGACACTCATAAATAGGGAGAAATTCTCTTATTCCCTCACATCATACATTCAACGATCGTTTGCGTGAGAAAATATTGCAATAAACAACTTAGATGCCACATTAATTATGAAGCGTTAGTTGTTTAAAAGAATATAATGTCTGATCAAATTCATGATAAATTGAAGTCCAACAAAATAATTCCCTGCCATAACAGATTATATGTGTTTATGAGTGATCCAGAGAATTATTGATAAGTTTTACAGAGCCTCATCATTGGTCAACAATCCTAAGATTGGTTTGACGCAGCCCTCCACTCTTTTTCTCCAACTCCTCTTAAGACTTCTTCATTTGTCACTCAGTCGATCCATTCATCTTCATCAATCTTCTGAAGTGCCATATTTTAAATGCTTTCGCCCTTTTTTTCTCCGCTGCTGTCATCATCCACGCTTCACTGAGAAATCCACGCTTCACTCCATATGTACGTTCTGATGAATTCCTTCCTCACTTAGCGCCTGTATTTGCAGCCGTAAGCAGGATCTTTTGGCAAAATGCCCTTTTTTGCTGGGCTATTCTACTGGCGATTTCTCTTTTACTTCCTCCATCGTTGGTTACTCGGTTTTCCAGGTAACAGAACTCTTTCATCACTTCAATTTTAGTTTTCCCTAGTTTAACGTTGGTTTAGGCCTCTTCTCTCTTGCTGCATGCCAATATCTTAGTTTTCTTCTAATGGATTTTTAGTTGACATCCTCTGTCCTTTCCATGGTTATTAGAATCTTATTCAGATACCTATATATATATTTTATCGCTGACCGATATGCAGAATCTTATTCTCGTGCCGTTCAACAAAAGAGTAAGCCATGATACCGAGGGTGGTGGCTAATTATCTCACCATCACCCTAATTATCAGTTCACGAAAATTCAAGCGTACGATCGTAAAAAAGTGTTTCCAATTGGGATGAGGGCGTTACATCCCGTAACCCTTACTACTGGGCGCTTTATAAATTGAGCGTCGCCCAGAGTAGTGCATGAGGAGGTCGCCAGGCGGCAGTCTCGCAACGGGAGGAAGAGAAAACAAAGCGCGGAGACCCTTATCTCCCCGACCTCGCCTCGTTAAACGTCGTCCGACCGGGAGTTCCCTCCCGCTGCGAAGGATGCGGAGACAACGATGCCAATAAAACATGCTCCCTCGAAGGATGGGGGGAGTCGGTCGGCCTTGAGTATCGCACGCACAAGACACAAGTCGCCTCTCCCTTCTCCTCGTGAGGGCGCTTCTCCGGACGCCGGCGCGATCGCGCTCTCACGCGTCCGTGGGGGGCGGGAAACGGAATAAGGACACTCGCGTCCCCTTCAGGGCGTGACCCACGCTCGTTCCCCCGGCGACGCGACCCAGGTTCACCCCTTGTTTTCGACTTGCTGCTATCTCTGGTTTCAGTCCTAATTTTACTTCTCCACGAAACCCTTTTTTGCCCTTTTTATATTCTCAAATGACTATCAATCGCAATTTATTATTTCAGTCATATTGTAGATTATAAGTGGGCGTTTTGCTTTGTAAGGTTGGTTGTTTGCAGAGATTTCTGCGCGTTTATTTTGTAAACATTTAACTTCGTTTCAATAAATTAATATTATTGCATTTCAACGACGAATCAGCTCTATATTCGTGAGCTATTTTTACTTCGCTCGGAAAGTTGTTTCATTACCTAAGAGCCATTTACAACTAATTTATTTATATAACACGATTTTATTCTCGGTTGGGAAGAGCGTAAAGAGTTCCTGGACTAAATTGCCTCGCATGCAATAAAGCATCACAGATCGTAGAGATTAACGTTAAGTTATAAATAAGTTTGTGTCTCTTCAACATTTGCATCAACAACTTACATAGTTCAAGCTTCCGGTAATTGGGTAAATTTAAACCTTACTGTATAGTAGATACGAATTATTCTAGTCGTGCACAATATAAAGGTCAACAAATATGAATTTTGAATTTATCATGAGGTGTATAAAGAGAAAACTTATAAAATATTACTGCTACATATCCATTCAATCACTTGATATTCTAATTATGGTGATTTTTATGTAGTCTGTTATTTAAATCTTTACAAGCAATCATATTAATTATATTTATCAATAGCCAACCAATATACATTTCGCTTCATTAATAATTAAGCACATCTTTCTAATAAACTACTTCAGTTCTATATGATTTACGCAGTTTTCGCTTCATCACAATAGACATCACATCACATTTTGCAGGATCGCCAGCTAACTACAAAGTGTGCTAGGCCTTCAGCACAAAACGGTGCAGTTTGGTAATGATACTCTTATCCCGCACGTTAAGTAAATCAATTACCGCCATTTCAACTTCTCTTTTACCGTATTTCTCGAATAATTCGAAGTGAACAAACCCTTTGCGTCGGCGAACGAGTGAGATATCTCGGATCTCGGACGCTGTCAGGTGGCTGGATCGAAATTTACAGGTGTATAGATTTTATTCATAATTGCAATATTTGTTCCTTTAATTATGCTCTAAAATTCTATGAGAAATTTTTTTGGGGTTTTCAGTGTAGTTTTTGAGATATTTAAGGTTTTTTTAACATGGGGTTTTATGGCACACCCCGCTTCGTAAGGGTCAATTATGTATTATTTACGTTCCTACCATACAGATTTTCTCCAAAAACTGAAATGATGTGGATATTAGCCAACAATTTTTATTCTGAGAAAATCAACCATTGTTATCGACTTATTTCCTTCGTATATACGAAAGAAATAAGATATTCCTTCGTATATACGAAAGAAATAAGATATTCCTTAAATTTTCAAGTATCGCGCGCGAAGTTTTGAGGTGCATTTGGCAACGTGGAATCAGACGAGGGAAAGCGAACGCGCGAAAAAACCACAACAAATCACACCACAAAGTCCAAGAATATTACAATGTAGTCCCCTTGACAGAGTTCTTGACATAGATTAAAGAAGAAAGAAAAATTCTCTTCTTTAAAATATGGTTCTTGAGAATAGACGAATACGACACCTACCGTTACGACCGCTGAAACACAGAAACAATTGCCTACACAACAGCAGTGCCGAATTTCAGAATGTGCGTTGTTGCCGAGTAAAAAAGAGAGATTAAATAAATGGTTTAAATAAATGCTATAAATTTTTAAGCGTTTAATCACAATTATTTCGTCACTACAAAGTATGCGGATAATAGCACCAAATTACATACTTTTTCAATCCATACATTAAAACCAGCATCTCCAAGGTCAAAGGATATGCACAGAGTGACAACGTTCAGGTTGCCAGAAACCGATTCAAGTCAAGTTTTATGTTATGTTTCATGTCAATAATTAAATTAAAAAGGACAATGTTTCAATATGACTTGAGAATTTGAGGCATCCGGTTAAAATATCGTGTAATTTAATCACCTCAAAGCAATTTTTTATTGCCATAGAAATTATATGAGCACTAGTTCTCAACGACTCACAATTACCAAACCAGCCACCTTAGGCCTCGGCCGTAAGCATTAATGCATTAAAACGTTAAATTAAGTATCTGGCGGAAAATGAGCTGGCATTGTTTTCGCCATGAAAATCATTTCATCAAATCACCTCATTTTTGACACCGTTATAGAGCAATTAAATGGTACAACACCCAGTTATAGAAGGCAGAATTGTAGCTTTACTGACTTCTAATTGAGAAAGTACAAAGTAAAGTCGATATTTTATCAATCCTTGGCCACAAATTTTTAAATTATAAACAATTTTTCTGTCACAACCTGTACGCCAAACCCTAAAGACTGTCCATTTGTTACCTCTGTGATTCTCAACGCTTAATTGAGAATCTCCGGATTAATCAAACGATTTGTATCAAGATGAAAACAATTAACTTTGTTATATTCCACAAAAATGTATTGACCGACTGGTTTCGACCTTTTCAGGTCATCATCAGGGGTTGAAAAAGTACCGGTTGAAGAAGGTCGAAACCGGTTGGTCAATAAAGTATTGTGGAATATAAAAGTTGATTAATTTCATTATGAATTCATTCCGCAAGGTGAACTTGCCAACCATTGATTTGTATGAAGCACTGGCCTTTGGATATGGCGCGGGGACTGTGTTTCTCTGGAGTTGGCTAGATTATTGGCTTTCCGGCTCCGGGTTCGAATCCTGACTGGGGCAAAAAAACTATCTGCTATGCCGCTCCAAATTATAATATGTGTACGTAGGTCACTTTAAATTCAAAAGTCCATCCACCGAATGAAGCTCTAAGCCGTGGACTTCGTGAAGCATTTCGTAAAGATGAGGTCAATTTCGTCACCCAATTCAGTACCACACACCCCTATCTCCTGAAGTGTTCCCTCACATGCTCAAATACCCGCCCATCCCAAAAGTCACAGAGGAAATCTGATGTCGAGTCGGTCAACTTGTGTGAAAAGTTATTTTCGCTTAACGGAGGAAGGAGATTTTGATCTGTACGTCTCTCTGATGAAGCCTGATGAAGCCGATTATACCCTCCTATTTGTTTCTCTGCTGCCTCCTGAAGACTGTCTGAGGTTTTGAATGGCTCCACAATCACTTCGATGGTATGCCATCCGCAACCACTGCGGCTTGGAGCTCCCCTCCACTTCATTGCCTCTCCATCTCATTTCGACTTCCGCGGTGCTTTGGACGAGAAGATCCTCTGCTTCGCTTTCTTCCTTTCCCCTCTGTCCCACTCGTGTCCCTGCTGCGTCCCCCGTCACGACCCTTGGAGCCATTAACCCTCGCCAACTTCCAGTTGCGGGACTAAGCGGGTGGGGCCAAAGGCCTCAGTCGGTCCAGTATCCATCTGCTCGGGCCTCATTTTAAGACCAGAGTGTGGGGCTCCAAACGCTGAGCGTTCCCTGTTCCAGGGCCATAGAAAGCACCGCTAGCTAGTTGACAAGCTAACTCGTTTCAAACCTGAAGCTGATTTTCATCCTTCGCTAATCGAATTGTTTATTCTTGCCTTTCGTCGTAGGCAATATTATAGCCATTGCTGTACACTGTACCTTTCAGAATGAACATCAGCACATTTTCTCATTCTTTAAAATATCATCTGTCCTAAGTGCTTTCAATTACTCAAAAAGTGATACCCGCACATACTCAATGCATTTGAAAATTTCTTCCCATCAAGGAAGCTCCAAGTCTTTAAGATGTCAGAACACAGACTTACGTGCATTTTTACCATTTTTCCTTTGATGATCATTGTTATTTCATTGAGTCATATTAAACTTAGCTTTATTACTTTCGTAAATGATAGGATATTCAGTTTTACCTACACTGTTTCAATCAATTTTTCTAATGGAAATTTTATAAGTATTTAATATTTTAATAATATAAAATCAAAGGTTCAAATTAAATAAATAGAACTCGATTTTCAAGTTTTAAAATGCTGAGAATGTTTTCGAGCGATGAAAATGAGTAATTTATTGCTCAAGTCATGCGTATAAAAGTGGTTACTTTTCACGAATGGTATCCCAGAGAAGAAGGGACATCATTGTATGCAAGTCTCTCTTCGCGAGATGATTCTCTAGAACTTCACTGAACTCCGGTGGCTATAATCCGTCTGAAGATGAGTCTATTTCTCATTTTTGATCGCCCTAGGAGAAAAGGAAAAAGTTTAAATATGATTTTTGTCGAAAAATATGATTCTTGATGGTGAGCTTAATTCTTTTCCTGATACTTATGTCACCATCCCTCTATCTACTATATTGCACCTGTTTTATTTGGATATAAATGTCCATAGGCGCAAAGTCTTATAGAAAATCCTTGTCAGTGGATGTAGCCAACATGAAAAAGACTTCCTTACAATTAGTCTAATTTACTTCTTTTCAACCACCTGTGTTTTCCCCACATATGATTCTTAATGGTTGTCTCTTATTGTAAAATTCGCGTAAGTGATGTTAGATAATACCTATAGAAAAGTTATTTGAGGTAATAAACTTATAAATATATCTATTTACTTCACAATATATGTGTACCACTGATAATTAGTTAAATATGAAAGATTATAATTGGTTAGAAAGGCAAATTTAATACTAAAATTTCAAAATATTGCTAGCATCTCCTTGGCTGTCACCCAAGACTTTATCTGTTTCCCAGTATGTTAAGTTTCCCGTGCACCGCCCGATATCACTACGTGCTGATGACATAGTCTGAGACGTCACATCAACTGCAACTTTCCAGTTGAGAAGACATACGAGTTCGTTCAGGCGCAATGCCCAATCCTCAGTTGACTAATGACGAACTCATCCAGGTGAATATCTCCTCTCATAAGAATCCATACTTTGCCAAAACATACCACGACTATCCATTTTCTACATTTACTCAAACGTATATGACTGAACCACATCTGAATTCATTAGTCCAAAACTACGAGAGGTTAAATAAAGTTGGTCATCTTGATCTTTTGGAAGAAACTTCACCTATTGCATCTTCTTCATATCACATAAACTTAACATTGTTTCAACACACAAGGTTCCCAGAGTACTGAAAGAATTTGATAATTTTTGTTAAAGGCTTATTAAATCCAAAAAACTGAAACACTTCCTTTGTTTATGAGAACGATTTATTAGTGAGGAAGCAGCACAAGGAAAAATAGACTAGAAAGAGGAATAGTGTGAAAGTTGTGCATAGGTCACAAAGAAATGATCCACCTTTATGAGAAAGAGGTGAAATAGTGCTTGCTGTAAGCTGCTATGGCTGATTACGCCCAGCTGCGAGGCAAAGAAAATGAGTCACACATCTCTGAGCAGATTGAGACCAGAGTAGATGGAGAAAAAAATAAATCGGAAGATTATATTTACAATTAAGTAACATTTATGACAATACGAGTATGTCACAGTTTACGCATACGTTAGGACTTAAATGGCAGTACCTGACTACCGATTTTTTTGGCAAATATTAATCATGGAAGCATAATCAAACGAGTCAAATTATTTGACCTCCACCTCCAGAAAATTATTTGACTTCCACCTCCAGAAAAAGATGTAACGCGGAGCAGGCACGTAAGGACTCGACCGATGACACGCCTTAAGCGCACTCTTCCCCCCTTCATACGAATATCAGCAAAGAATTAAGTCCTGTTGCCATCATTCTACCGGGGAGAGGGCCAGTGTCACCAAGGTCACGTTAGTGAATTGGAAATATTTGCTGAACACTAACAGCTTGCTGATATTTCTCACATAAATGAACTGTTACTCAATCCAGTTTTTTTGCCGGTTCTTGGATTACTAAACTGGCCATTTTGTTAGCAACCTGCCAGAGTGAAA
The DNA here is from genome assembly GCA_933228895.1 of Platycnemis pennipes. Classification (NCBI taxonomy): domain Eukaryota; kingdom Metazoa; phylum Arthropoda; class Insecta; order Odonata; family Platycnemididae; genus Platycnemis; species Platycnemis pennipes. The sequence goes on along the minus strand of OW121851.1, from coordinate 130,077,197 downwards.
GTAAATATCATTAATCGCTATGGCCCAATGCCACGATCTTTTATCTAAATGTATATCTCTGAATGTAACTGAATATTGCGCGTTTTAATTGAATGGACATTATTGTATCAGTTTGTAACAAAGTAAAAATCAAGCGAAAATGGGGTGTGGAGTACTCTAAGCCGAACCCAACGTTAAATGTAGAGTTGTCCTTAGAGTTGGGCTCTATCAATCAATCCACCAATAGTGATTTCTTAGGAATATTTGGTGCTCATAAATGGAGGATTCGTAGGAAGATGCTCCAACCAACTTTGATCCTCTGAACCTAGTAAATAGTCACGAGTGGGAATTAAAAGCGGGTTCCTATTCCCTAACCTAATGGGGTCCCAATGGGGTTTTAAGTTACATAAAATGAAAAAAAAAGAAATTATGAGACCTGTTACAAAGACCAAGGCTACTTGCTTTGCATGAAGCCTTGGAATAAAAATAAATAGGCGTAAATGTAATTCATTGCTCTCTTTTGCGTAGAATAAATATGCATCGCTGCTCTGAGGGGGATTTTTTAAATGTATTGAGATGCTTCCGCGATCAGATGATAGCAGGTACATTCATACAACCTTTTGATGCTCAATTACTGAAAATAACTTTTTTCGTTGGCATTTTTAGTAGTCTTATAGCAAAATGTAATATTAAATAATACAATTATATTATATATTTGAAAGTTCAATAATTGGTTTGCTTGATAGAATAAGTTCCATGGATGTTATCGCAAAAATTTATCTGCGAGAGAACAACGATTCATTTCCTTGGGGAGCTGCCTCCTTCAGGTTTAAGTGATAATTTCATTTCGCTTTAAGCCAAACTATAACTCTGATTAAATCAGAAAAATGATTTTCACGACCAAACACCTAAATTGCTGCCGTCCGAATATGGGTTGCGACAGTTGGGATCCTTGAACCTCCGTTAGTGGCGTCGTATAACTCAATGGTGCTTTTCCATTTTACGCGCGATTTAATGGACAAATTCGCATGCCAATCAGCGGGGATTGGAAAACATACACCTGCCTTCAAGCAGCTTTTATTTCGAGAGTGAGAGTGCGGCAGGAGGAAATCGGAATAAATTTAATTTTTTAAATATTTTTCGATTCATACCTATGTAGGCAAATTACCCTAGAATTGCAGGATATTTTATCAATTTATCAAGCAATAATAATATCAGAATTTTTTTGTTATGGTGATAGTATAACTAATTCTTTCATTATTTTTGTACTGCCTTATTTTAAGAATGATTTTTCGTGGTGACTGGAATGCAGGATATCCTCTGCACATTGATCCGAGTCAGCGGCATATGCTGCTGATTCATCTGAAGAAATGGGTGTAAAACTGTGACAACTTTCATGACGAGTAAGCTAATGACCAGTCTGGTTTCATTTTCACCTCTTTCACTCTCCCAAATATCGGGTTAGTGAGTTGGTTAGAACTCTGACGTTTTACATTGAGGGTTAGGGTTCGAGAACCGGGAGTAGCTGAGATTTCATGAAATTCTCACTATGATAGTTGTTAACAATTATGATACTCTTACACCCTGGGTCATACATATGGTTGTTGGTAAAGAGTGGTGGAAAAGAAATGGAAAAGATCTTGACTTTAGACAGGAACAAAGTTATTAGACGAAAATATTGAGATATCGTTATTGAAACAATTTGAAGACAAGGTCACCGGGAGGTGTGTTCAGGGCGCCGCTATGTCCTCGAACCTCTCTCTCTTAATCTCGTCAATCAATCGGTGTTCTAATCAAAGGAAATGTCCTTTGAGTCATTCGATAGCGAAACAAAACCAATCAATCGTGTCGATGTGTTTCCACTCCGCCAATCAGTCTCAAGAGAAGGCGTGGCAAGATTCGCATCAGCGTCCCTGATTGGCCGAAGAATGAAGTGTCCCTCTCCGTTTGGATATCATTAATTCCACCGCCCGCTTGTCCGCCCTGCTCAAGGGGCCCTCGGTCAACGAGGTCGTCGTCCGAATGGCCCTTCTTCCTTTCCAGCGGTCTCCTTCGTGAGGCTGTGTCCTTCACTGGAAGAGCCGTCTCATGGCGCCACCATACAAGTGTCCGCCCGCCACGCCCTAGGCGCCTCAGCATCGAAAGATGGCCATTCCTCTCCATTGCACTCATTGGAGTCATTAATAGTAGGTGGCCTGCTCAGTAAATTCTTAGTAACCTTTAATTACTTATCATCATCATCATCGGTATTCTACCAGTATTGATAGGTTATTGATCGCTCCCTGCCTGATCACCCCTCCTAATCCTCTTATCATTTCTGTCACCTAGCACATCCAGTCCCCTATTCTACGTTTTGAATTTAACTCTTCATGTCTGCCACATATCTTCCCTGCGCTGTTCAAAATTCCTGTTCCCTCCCTCACTACCCCTTCCTTGCACAGCATATTCCCCCTACATCAGCGCTTCCCTCCGTCTCTACTAGCGTATTATTTTTGGCTTCAACATGGTCTACTATGTAGACCTTTTTACCATATGTTACCGCAAATAATAGCTATGCATATAAAACATCCGATGCCGCTTAGACTGTATTTAAATTGGGCCTCATAGACTAATTATGGATTTAAAAAATTGTAAGAGGAAGAAAAGGCAACTTTTACTGGTACCACTAGATTTGTTTAAAAACTCAACCCGGGTTTCGATGTGGTTTCGCATCATCTTCAGGTTAAATTTCAATCAAACACGTGTGAAAAGGTTCTGGGAAAGAGAAAAAAAGTGAGACCACTAAATAAATTGATAGAAGATGTATAAGAGGACACAGGATGATAGAATATGGAAGGAATGGAGAGAAGAAACATAGTAGGATGGTTGCAGAGACAAGGCCTGGCCTTTAGAAGATGATGATTATGATCACCTGAAGATGATGTGAAACCACATCGAAACCCGGGTCGAGTCTTTAAATAAATCTAGTGGTATCAGTAAAAGTTGTCTTTTCTTCCCATTATGATGGAATACCACCAAGTGAACCTTGAGAAAGTGATTGCTCTTAAAAAATTGTAATGTTTATTAATGTACACCATTATTAACTGTTGTGCTACGCCATTTTTCTAACATAAAGCATTACGTTGCATTTTTACTTCAATTAGAATCATACCCATTGGAGCTTCGTTCTTGCCAGATAAAAAATGGCCACAAGATTATACTCTATGCCATTATTGGGTAATTTGGTCTAGTAATAAAAATGCGGTATAATTTTAAACTCCCCGTTTTTTTGGCAAAATTAATTCAATCCCGCAATGGTGCGTAAATATTTAGTGGCCCTGTATCAATAGTACCGGGAGAACTAATGAATAAAGAAATCTACTAGGCTTCTTAGGCTTGGTAAACATCGTTTGGCACTGTAAATAAATTACTACTATTTCTATATATGATTTATAAAAGGTACACTTTTGGGAAAATAATATATTATTATGGAATAAATTTTCGGCCAATAAAACTTACGCCCCTTTTTAGCATCGTAAGTATGGTTAGGAAGGTTAGCTTTAGCATTAGCGAAAGAAGAGGACAAATTAATTAAATTGATTTGAAATGTGATAGACGACTCAGATGATTGTAAATTTTCCTTCTCTCAGCTATAAAGCCTCCTCTTCTGCCTTAGTAAGGTTCATTGTCTATCTCATGCTTACTTTTATTCGGGTCTCGAAGTCCTGGCTACGATGATCTTAAGAGAATCCTTTGGAAAATTTTCATTATTAAAACACCAAGTTATGAATGCCAAGTTGATTAGCGAATCTTATACATTTAATTCTCTCGAAAGTGGGATGTTGCTTCCAAACTTTGAAGCTGTAAACTTTATTGATCCTGAGCGCTAATGAGTTAAAACAACTCGTTTTTTTATCACTATCGACACCCTTTAAGCCATAAGTATCAAACCTTTAATCACTAATGAATCCATTTGACTTACATGTGCACTGAAGGATACTTTAGTTTCAGAGTTTCGGGAGGATCCTAAAGCCGTTTACAGACTTTGATGTACACTTGTTGTGGTCCAGAGTATAGTATTGACTATTTTGTCACCGGGATTCAGATTTTTATTTTAAAAAACCACATGGACGCTGTGAAAGCAAAAATTAAGAGAAGTAGCTATCCCTCAGTCTGGAAGTGATACCGTGCGAACATCTCCCGAATCGAGCAAAGAGCCCGTTCTCTAGTTAAACCTCTCATTTAATGTATCGTAGAGCTATTTGGAGAGGGAGAGTTTTTAGCTAATGCTTCCTAGCGATATGACGTAATTCCAAAAGTATTTGTGCATTCCGAAAAATTCCAAATCAATCTGCATCTACCCGATACCCTGTAAGCCACCGCGAGGGTGTGTGGCAGGGGGTGAAGATTACCAAGCATGCACTATTGCATGCATGCAAACAAGCAACTACATGGAAACATGCTACATAATAGGGTTCCATACAGCTAGATGGTTAGTATGTAGTAATAAAAGGATTGGTTGCTAATACATGTATGCACTACAGCCTAAAAATATTTTACTTAGCTATCCCTTCACTATGCGACTGTGTTCTCTAATAGTAAAGGGAAAAAATGACATTTTAAATCTATCGCTATGGCAATCTATCTCTCTAATCTTAATTATCTGGTCGAATCTAGCATAATACGCTGGTGTTTTTAATATCAGCCTAACATCTTCAGTAAATCTATCCGATTTAAATTTCTGAAATAGATTTAATCTGTACTTTAACCTACAGTCTGATAAATATTCTCAACCTAATTCTTCTATTAATTCTGTTGTTCCACTAAACTTGTCATAACACCTTTTAACAAACCTAGCTGCTCTACGCTGCACACGATCTAGCTCTATGATCATATCTAATTCATTCGGATCCCATACAATGGCTGCATATTCAAGGTGGGGCCTAACAAGTGAAAAGTAATCTGTTTCCGGTTTACTCCGGTTTAATGGAAATTTAAATGCACAACAATCACCGTCAACATGCCAGTTTGCAGGTTTACACTGGGATTAATAATTCATATAATCTAACCTCCCTATTAAATCAAATTAGAATTTATTTACCCCTTCAGTGTCTAAGCCGGTAAGTGTGAACAAAAGAGAAAGTATGAATAAAATGAATGATCGCTTGGATGATTCTATTAATATTTAACCATTGGATTATTGATTTATCATGATACCCATAATGGATATGTTCCATAAAATTAAGCCTAACAAAATTTTCCCCGTAAATAACATAAAAGTCAAAAAGTAAAAAAAGAGGTTTAAAACCTGCCTGAGGTCTTTCTGAACCTCAACCCATCATGATGAGGGAAGAAGTAATTACAACTTACTGTTATCGAAACATCTAGCCTGTCGTTCTAATTTTTCATAAAAAATTCGCGAAATTCAAGTTTCTACTTGGTCATTAATATGAGTACAAATATACCACGACGCGCTGCACTTCAGCATTAAAAAAAGAACAACCATTCAAATGAAAAACATACTCTGAACCTGGAAAGTGTGCCTTGATTACTTGATTTTGTCACTAATTTGCCCAATTTTACTTTACATTATAGTAGGAAGAAAATTAGTAGCAGCGTAGAGTAAATTTATGGTAGATTTTTCATTGATGTAACATTTGGTGTTTTCCCGGCGTATCAGATGAGTGAAAGTTCCTAGAGTCTTCCACCGGGTCATCTGCCAACGTTTCGGACTGGTTTTCCAATATAGTTTTCATCAGAAAAGCCCTGAAGTTGGAAAACGAGTCGTTTTCCGAAACGTCGGCAGGGATGGAGCCTTTGACCCGGTGGAAGACCCGAGAAACTTTCACTCAGATTTTTCATTCAATTCTCACCCTATGATTTTTTTTAAACTAATGATTTATGCCCTCGAGTGCCGAAATATTAATACGCTGTCACTTCGGGAAGTATATACTCTATTCAGTCAGCTGTATGTCTTTTATAAAAAATAGCCAATAGTGATATAAATTTATATATGCATTACCACAATGATGGAAGTTGTCATGGTGTGTAAGGGTGGTAAGTTTCACAGATAGGTGGAACGGCTTCAGCTCAGAGGTGCGTGTTAAAGTGATAAATATAATTCAGTGAAGCTACAGCTTGAAGTTATGAGTTAAATTAAATAAAGCATTCATAATCTAATATTTTGAATAATTTAGAAAATTAGTGTCGTCACATAATCTGCTAGTCATTATTTAGCCTTGGAAATATAGTATTTGCAGTTACTAAGGCACCTAATGCGTATCATAATTAGTGGCGGTTTTAGAGCATTGAATTGATGAAAACAGGAATAACTTTGTATATTCCACACTTTTATTGAACCAACTGACCGGAGTTTCGACGTCTAAGGTGCCATTCTGAAGGTGCACCTGTAAGTGTACAGCTAGTACCGAAGAAATTGGCTTAAATACTATCGTATTTGTATTCTCTTACTCTATTTTTTTAAATCTATATAAATCGTATTTAAGCCAATTGTAAAGTGAGTTCAATAAAAGTGTGCAATATACTGAATTTTTGTTATTTTTATCATGAAAATCTTCCACACCTGAAGGTATTTCTTCAATTCGCCGGTGATCTTTTCATATTAAACTTAGGATTAGTAAAGTGATCCGAGTAATATATACGTGAACAAAGTGATAACGTCTCTAAATAAAGCAAAAGACTGTCAAAATGTAGCATTTTCATCTCCATCTCTGCCTAATAAAGCGACTGTTATTTACCTTTTAGCGCGTGGTATTTAAACCCTTTTCACGAGGTGTCACAAGTTATTTTGTTGGCGATGAAATAAATGCATTATTAGTGTATTTACAGTATACTTCATCCTACTCAAGATAAAAGTTTCACCGTCAAGGTATAGGTGATTACAGCACAAAAAACACTTGTTATCTGTAAGATTTTTTTGTAATGTAATTTATTACTTTCTTTTTTACAGGTTTACACAACACATTTTAAACAACGGAAGGAAGCTTTAGGTAACCCCAAAAATTTAGGTTACCTGTGTGGGGGTAACCAAAATTTACCGCACAAAAATAGAAAGGTAACAAACAAATATGTGCACTAAGTTGCAATTAGTGCTACACTACACAAAATCACTATTTACATAGCTTTTTCTGGTCAAATGAAACAATTTTATGAGAACTATTGAAAATTGTTTCAATATCATCCAATTTGAAGAACAATGTTTCGATGCCTTAATTGAAACATAACATTTTTTTCCATTTTTAAATGTCGTGGAAGTAGGTTAAAAATCTTTAGTGCTAAATAAACAAAACTTCTCTTGAACTTGGTAATATATGACATTGGGGGAAACATTTGATTGAATATGAAGTTCCATTTGTATTGTCTTGAAACTATGCCTAGCAAATTACCACTCCGCATGTAAAGATTTTTCAACACTTTATCCTCAAATAAATGGGAGAGTGTGATGAAATCGATTTTGAAAAGTAATTGTCATTATTCTTTTCCGGATGATCGCAACAGGTTTGATAGTGCACTTATGCTCACCTCCCCAACAAACATTTCCATAGCTTAGTTTTGTCTTAGCAAATGTTTATATATATTTACTAGAGTATTAGAGTACATTTGTCTTACAAGGGATATTGTTACGTAGGAAATGTAAAACGTTGTCTCAGAACCCAAGCTACACCGTCTATTTGCTCATTCTTCTTTAACCCGTAGTCCAAATGAATCCCAAGGAATTTGAAGTGAAGTTTTCAATGACATATTTTGCCATAATCAAACAAAAGTGTAACTTTCATCCTTATAAGCATGGCGAGTTTTTAGAGAGTGATGCCTAATATTATTCCTTGCCGAGATACCATGGTTGGATAGCGAGAAAGGATGTGTTTGAATATTGGAAGTTTCATGAAGGCGGAGAGGGATTTTTCGCTTTCGGAGAAGGAACTTTCGAGATCAATTGCCTTTCTTCTCCTCCGTTTTTTCTCCCTTCTTGCCTCGCCTTCGAAATAAATCCCGCGCCAATGAGAGATTAAAACCCTCCCCTCTCCACCCTGCGCATCTGATTGGCCCTATTCTCCGGCCTCCTATCGCTCCTCCTCCAAATCTTACTTCCCGAGAGCTTCCTCGTTCTCTACCCCCGCCTTCAGCACCTGTCGCGGTGCAAACCGAATTTCTTCCCGTACGGCTGATTATCCCGTGTCCCGTCGACTCGCTTGGAAGGCGATCCCTCCGAAGTCGGATGGCTTGCGTGCGCCGGTGAGTTTCCCGACTTCTTGAGAAAGGGGGAAGGAGTATACTACCTATATTCCAGGGGGCTGCCGCATAGCCTCTCCCGCCCCCCCACCTCAGAGGAAACGCCCGCTTCGATGATGCAATAACCCAATTTCCGCCGATTGAAACTGATTTTGAATGCCGGGCGATTGGATTATTCGGGGGAGAGGGAGTTCACGTCTTTGCTTCGCGCCTAGTTTATTTCCCTGCGACCCCTTCCATGTAAACTCCCCATCTTGGCCCTCCCCCCTTCACCGCTGTGATCCGCGCGCGCCCCTTAAACGTCCTGGTAAAACAGGGGCACACCCCTCTCGCTCGGTAAACCCTGAATTTAATCAGTGTAAAGATATATCTAATGATATATATTCTAGTTAATTCATCCCTATAAAATGCTCTTTGAAAATACGTCTCGATCAAAATTCCTTTCAGACATTTACTCAATTCAGTAATTCAGTACACTCGTTTCCCTCTGGCATTTTCACTGCGTTGATTTTAATTAGAGCCCATAACTTCGTTAAAAGCAAAACCATTAGTGTATTTTTACCATTTATTTTCTGTTTTATACATCAATTTAATGGTTTGTACGTTTTTTTCAAGAGTGTAAGCTAGTCTTAGAAATTAGTATGAATTTGATTGTTCTTTTTCTTGCTACGATATCCCGAAACTAAGGAAATAAAATATAATTAACACACTTAAAATCATGCAAAATGCGTTCATCATGAGTAGACGATATTGTTTAGCCTCCACCTGTCCTGTATTGTTTAGCTATCCTCCTGTTGATGGTGTCATTTCACTTGGTGCTATAGCTTGAGTCCAATTCTCCCATTTCGAGAGCCTTGCCTCAAATCTAAGTAGTAGCAGGACTGTTTTTCGGTGAAATGAAATAGAGTACTTAATGAAGAGGCTTTCAAGTTCAGTGATCGGTCCGCTGAATGGGACAGTGAACCGTGGAACTCCTTGTTTTCAAACCAATTTGGACGCCGGTTTTCACTCCCCCCTTCCTCCCCTCTCTCTTTCGTTGTCGTAATGAAACATTTCCTTACCGTTTGAAGCACCTTTAAGAATGAGCAATCCTTAAAACCACACCGATATGGCATATCTGCCTCAGCATCCCGTTTCAGAGGGGGTATAAGGCAAAGAGTGACAGAAGAAAATGGCCACGAAAAATTCGGAGACAATCTGTCATTTCTTCTTATAAGCAAAAAATTATGAATTGATTGATATTGACCCATAACATTTTTATAAATATACATATTACAGATTGTTGATTCAATAAATAACTGATCATAACGATGTAACTGGTATATTTCACCATTGTCCAACAATTTAAATTATCGAGCAGGAATGGCCAGTTTTATAAGAAAAAGAAATTGAAATGGCATTTGAAATTAACCCCTCATTTACGAAATGAAACTCTCCGCCATCCTGTTTTATTCCATTATTTTAAACTCACGGTGAAAAATAAAATACCTTTCCGATATGCTCATCCATGCTCGGTGATTTAATTTCTTTACTCTATCTTTAATAGGCCCAGAACCAAAAAGTGATAGTAGTGTCATGTAGCTACGTGTGTGGGGTGTAGAAAAAAACATTCTTATTTTAACTTTCCTCATTGTAATGTAGGTACGTGCTGAGGTTACCCGTGTAGAAAAATTGTTTGAATATACATTTATTAGCACTTTTTCAATGTCATTACTAGAGCTTTGTCCACCGAAGGCAATATGTTTGGCCCTTGGTCAGTAAAACCACAATATGCACCACTATGCAAGGCTCACCAGGCTAACCAATGCTCATTCATAAATATTAATTGGTCGAACACAAGCTCTATAGCCTAGCTCCAGTATTACTGAAGTGTAACACTTGATTTCCATTATACTTACGATCGCCGGTCCCCTCCAGTGCTCAAGTGGACGAAGTTATGACCCCTGAAGTGCTCTGCACTCACCGGGAGTGCGCTCGAGCACCGTCCTATTTAATGGGCTTCGACTCCGACCGAGAGAGGGGCTAGATGTAGCAAACTACCGAGCACCCTCCAGCAAGCCAGAAAGTATTCATTCAGATGCTCTCAATGATGGCGTTTTGGAGTCACGGAATGGAAAACGTGGAGTCGGTCGGTTACGCGAGAAAAGATGGGACACGCAGTCACGGTCACATTCTGTTTATCACGCCCTTTGGATTTCGCCTCGAAAAACTGTGGGGTACGGATAACGAAATGCTGCCTCTCTCTCTTTCTTGAGCCTTGCCGAGGGGAAGAGGGGTCGAAGGGAGGCAGAGATGTGGGGTGGAAGAAAGGATTGGCTCTGAAGGGGAGGGTGGGGGTAAATAAAGGGCAACGAAGCGAGATGAGGGAGAGGGAGTGGTAGCGAATGAATAAAACAAAAGGGAGAATCATTTACACACTCGTATTTATTGAGGGGGGAGGGCGGCATAGGAAGGAGTTGGCGGGTGCCTCGCTTCATTTGTCTTCTCCTCCGAGGTTAGGCAAGGTGAGGGATGGCGCCCCTCTAACTCGCCCCTCTCCCCCCCGGCCTATTTATCCATCCGGCCGTCTCTCAGCAACACCACCTATCGTTGCTTCCAGCGCATCCCCGAGCTGGTGGTCGTCAATCAGTCGATAAGGCATTCGATCAATCACAAAAGCTAACTTATCTCCATCCCCCCACCTTCTCCAGCATTCAATTCATAATCATGTGCATTGCAGATCGCGAAGGCGCAATATTTTAGACCGTCTTCCAACGTCCTGTAAAAGCGTTTCTGTTGGGAGGATAAATGCGAAATCGGAAGAATCTATGGCTGAGCTTCAGGTGCGTGATTTCGGAGGAAGGAATACTGTTGTCTATGTTCTTCCTCTGTCTACAATCGATGAGGATCGGATTACAGCCTGATGCTCCTTTGAAAGAATTTCGGATACTTTCTCTCTTAGCCCTTTAAATTTTCCTCCGTCTTCAATTATTATTATGTTCAATACAAATTTAATAATATATAATTCAATTGATTTAAAAAGGGGAGATCGAATTCATGGCAGCAATTTCTCCTGCAAAAGTATTACCACCATAAAGAGTTCACTACTGATGTTTCATTACTTTTCCAAATAATATTCCGCAGTACGCATGCACTTAAATTGGTTCGCATAATACGGCAGAGTTATCCCACTTGTTTATTTTCCCGCAAGGTGGTCCTACAAATAGTGAGTGAATAAATAGATTACTCGAATCTATTGGTAGATTTGTGTATTGTAGGTACTTGCCTGCTATTTACCACTCATGCGGGTCGTCTCCGTTTTCTAATCCCTTCTCATATTCCCCACTAAATCCATCTTTTAACCTTCGGGTTTTTTTACCTGATTTTGCTTTATGCATGGATACAGATTTAAAGACGCTCAACTCCTAATGAACCCTGGGCTCTAATCTGTCATATGAACAACTCTATTGAGAAAAGACGAAAAATTGATTATATGAGTACTTTCATCTCAAGTATTTTCCGATCATCAAAAATAAATTTCCAGATTATTTTTAGGAAAGAAGTTATAGAGTATGTGATTGACATTTTACTAGCACGAGAGAAGAAACATTATTGTCCTATATATAGGTTTTTTACTTAAAAACTAATTTGCCTTCAATAATGACTCCAGATAAATTACGCTGTACTGAATAGGGTATCCCCAAATATATGGTTTAAGTTATTTTGGTAAACAAAAAATGTTCCTTGAAAACAGTCTTTTTCACACTTATGATATTACAGATTCTCTATAGATGTAGATTAGCTTTGATAAGAGCGATCTTCAGAATTAAAACCCGGAGGAATGCCTAACTCACATCATCAACAACATAAATTTTAGTTATATTAATAGGTTGTGCGGTTAGGCCTTTTTTCAGTGTAGTATGTGCAAAATAATTTGTGTTTCCAACATTATTTTGTTTCAGTTATTGACATTTTTCCACCAAACGGTGGGTATTTAATAGGTACCCTTCGGTTTGGTCGAGTTTCTACTATACTTTTACTTAGATGGCCATGATAGATAGTAATGGTGTAGCTATGATAAGAGGATAACGAAGACTAGTATCGTTGGAACAGAAAATAGTGCGATGAACAATAGAACACCAGGGTAGTATAGTATGAGTATTAGTCTTTGCCGAAGGCAACAGTATACCCCCGGCCAGGTACGACGCGCTGCACATTTAAATTCGGTTCACAAACATATTCATGGCATGTGGCAGGAGATAAACTGGTGACTAAAGCTTACGAATTAGTTAGGATTAATAAAGACCGTAGTTTTCCTTTTCAAATATGAATGTATACAAAACAAGTTATTTTAAAAAGTGCTATAAACGTGAAAAAAATTTATCTTGATTTTTACAATGGCAAGGATTGTAGTACTTGATTGAAGATATGAAGGGTACCTTGGTACTGCAGTGGTCTAAGAATTGGCTTATATCTTTTAGAGCCAAAGGTCTGTAGTTCAATGACTAATCTAGAAAAGCTCTACCCTCTGGAAATTTTCAACGCACTATGTGCTCTGTTTGTTAGACTGCATGTTTGGGAATTACGCGAGATCTTTTTCACTCTCTCAGCGGCAGAATTGAAGCTTAATTACTTAATTAAATGACTCTTCCATTTGTCTGTCTCATTATTCACTGTCATTATTTCCTTGTACTTTCATCACCATAGGATTTTCCTACGCTTATCAGCTAATATCAGATTATCAATAAAATTCATAAAGGTATGTAAAGTTCTTTGACTTCAATTTCGCATTAAAGAACTGGACATGAATATTTGCTCTAACGAAAGAGATGGCTCATCGATTTTACTCTCTCACATTTACAATTTGTTGAGTTATTTAAATTCGTGATTTCTTTACTTTATTCAGAATATTTCACTTGGCATAAATATTTGTGACATCTATTTATGAAGACTGTATTCCACTCTTTAACCTTTGGTTTTCCTCCTATATGGGAATGTAATACCTATATTAACCTACTTGAGCACGTTTTCTAGTGGATATTTGGCTAAAAAAGATGAAATATAACAATTGAGTAGAGCGGTAATCGTCCGTATTAGAGAACAGTAATTAAACCTCACAGAACCTGAACAGTATCAAACACATTTTATGCAGTATTTCAATCGTTCACCGTGTAGTAAAATTCAAAATTCACAAGGTAAGGTGCTACGATTTTTTTTAAATTCCGGGAAGCCTATGTGGCCGAAGGTTCGCAGCGTAACATATTTCCCTCGATTCACCAATCAAATTCATAAAAATAGAATCCAATTGTAGCAGAATAGCACCAGGAGTGTTGTCCTTCTGGGAGGCGTGTATGTACAATTTCCGATAAGGAAGAGTTCCGCTTGCAACATATATGCATGTCTCTGTGATCGCTCCGCTGCTTTTAAATGTTTAAAATCATTTGCCATCTTAAATTTTGACCATGAAGGTGAGTAAACTTTAGTATTGGCATCTCAATTTGTGCTATGTTAACTTATTTGCATTATATTCCTTACTGTTTGACCTGAATAGGTTGTTAGCTAATTTAATTGGTGAAGCAAGTGCTGTAAGTGATACGGATCGATCTGAAATCTACATCTAATTCCAAGCCAATGCTAGCCATCACGAAGGAGTGTAGCAGGGGACGAAATTCAAAACATAGATTATTGACTGGCAACTAGGATTCTACATGGATACATGCTAGAAAATAGTGTCACATGCAGCTAGTTGGTTAGTATCTACACAGAAATAAAGGGATTAGTCGTTAATACATGCATTATGCACTATAATACTCTATTAATAGCTCACCTACCTATCCCGTATGCTGCCTTAACTCTTATGGTAGGTATATGGTTAACTCTTATGGTATATGGAAAAAATTTAATTCTATCTTTTCGACAATCTATCTTGTTAATTTGATCAAACCTAGGATAATACGCAAGGGTGTTTAACATATTATGGAACGTCATCTGTAAAGAAATCAGCTTCAAATTTGCTTAAAAGTTTTAACCTCAATTGTAGCCTGCGTTCTGATAGTAATTTCCAATGTAGTTCATCTATTAAACTCGTAACACTGTTGCAATTTAACGGCCTTTACAAATCTAGCTAATCTCCTTTGCACACGTCTAATACTGAAATACTGAATGCTGTGCATTTTAGATGAAACGTCTTCAATTTTGGATGCAATAAAGGATAGAGATACATGGCAGGTTGCTGAAATCTGGAAATGTCGATAATCGCAGTGTGGTGGGCAGACTTCATTCTTGGCCACCATCTTCCCTTAACCGCCAGCCTATTCGGGACGAACTGGGTCCTCACAATGTGGACCTTTCCCGTCATCCATCACCACCCTTCGGCCCTTTGCTGATTGCTACCTCGCCCACAGTTGGAACCTCCGCATTTGTCCTCGTTATCCCCGTAAAATCTGGGGTAAAATTAAATTGCGTAAAATCAAGGCATTATTTTGTGATTAAAGTTGTATTTACGCGAGTCAGGAAGGCCTCAGTCTCTTGGCTCGTCATCTGTCAAAATTAATTCCAGTCATTTTACCGATTACGATGATTTATACATCCTTTGTTTGAAGAGAGCCGGGATACTGATCAGAAGTCCTTGGGTCAAATCCCGAGAAGACCTTTGGACTCGTCTAGTTATACCCGCAAAGGAACTTTTTCACTTAAATTGAGAAGCAGATTTATCTCACCGTTGGGCTTCGTATTTCGTAAGCTCTACCCTAGTTTGATCGGCCTTGGGGTAGAACATTGCGGATTTTATATTTATTTTATAAATATTGTATCATAATAGACTAATAACGATATGCACAATGGTATGCATGTATATTTTAGAAGCTTAAGTGAATCGTTTGCAAATATAGCCAATTAAAATGTTATTTCTTCTTCGCACATGCAACACGGTGAATTCTGAAGTGGACAAACAACTTCCTGGATTAAGGAATGGTCTCACTCATGTAATTTCATCTTGATGATGGATATCATCAAGCAAATCTCAATTGCCGTTCATATCAACAGTTGTGATATTTTGCAAAGGGTTGCCCACCAACGTAGCGACTGCGCCGAGATCCAGCAAGCAATTGGTTAGCGTTTCGACAGGTCCTGTATTCCAATTTTCATTCATCATTCCATATTTATCACACTAATTTGTGTGATTCCCTGGGGTTTTCATAATTTTCATTATTATTACTATTGTTAGGAATGGAGCAACCGGCAACTAAGGTCACTTTCCGCATCACTAGGTATTTGGATAGAGGAAATTAGGGTAGATTAATAAGGAGTGGAAGATAGGAAAATAGGATCCCGGCGTCGGAATTAGCAGTACTGTTAACGAATAGGGCCAAGGGGTTCGCGGACCAACGTCCCATCCGACGGGCAGAGTACTGCACTCGAAGTGGTCTCAACAGTTTACCAACCTAAAAAGGGACCAGTAAACCAACAAAAATCTCTATTACCTCCGGGATTTGAATCCGGGCCCTTGTATTGGGAGGCTAGTACTCAAGCTACTGATCCGATCCCATTTACATTAATTCTTGAGAAGTTATGTATTTTTAGACTAACTATGTATGCACTTTTAGACATTTCATTTTTGAAGTATAGGACAATGGTAATAATCCTCCTTTTGTTATATTTTCATATTGCCTCGCGAGTAGTCATGTTCTGACATAGTGTTATCTCCTATTAAGGGATAGGTGATTATATAAAACTGATGTTAGCGACAATGAGTGCATTTGAGTATTATGATGGGTAGTTCCAATTTCTAAACTGCCGCCATAGCAGCTAATGAAAATAGGAATGTCTAGTAAATGTTGAGTGACATTCTGTCTTGTGGTTATTCTCGTTTGTAATTATCATTTTGAACACTCCGTATTAAAGTCCATGCGTGTTGCATTATTTCAATGAAATAATATGTTCCTTGCTAGTAAAATTCGTGCAGTGAGCAAATTTAATTTCAAAAGAAGCAGTTGAACAATTTTTCTGAAAGTATGTAGTGAAATGGGCGTGGCATGTTTTTGTGTTGTATGCGATCCAGGTAAAATAGAGTTTCACATCAGCTTGACATCATGCTCGAGATTATATGGACTAAATAATGTTATATTTTTGTTCAATTTATTCTTTATTTAAGTACACTCCAATTTGCTTTTCCCCAAAGCAAAATCGATAAATCTACGATTCAGTTGTTTCTATGTTGGGCTTTTACCGCGTTAAGTCTAATTTTCATAGCTACTTTCGAACTGCTTGGGAGTAGATCACCACAATTTTCCCTGGGATGGCCATGCAAAGCGTGGTTTTCCTTCTCTCCTCAATTTTAATTGACGATTAAAAATGTTAGAAAACCAGAAAAAAAACAGTAAATGTAGAAAACTTCAAGAGCATGAATAAATCTACCATGAAATTGTATATAGTACCCTGTGATACATTATGCATGATAACGATAGCTTGAAGCTATATTTCTCTTGACATAACTTTGAATATAAACCTTCTAATCTTGTTCAAAATTTGCTGAACTTCTTTTTTTATTTGTAGTTTTTAATGTTCACCCAACAAATACATAATTACAGGGTGAAAAATCCAAAACATAAGCTACAAAAATTAGGTATAACCTGGTCAAAGACACAAAAATAATAAAAGTTAAGATAATAAGCACTGAAAATAACAAATAAACCTGTCGCAGCCACGAAAAATAATAACCTAACTTCCTCAAACATTCTAAGGCACTTCAAAAACCTATTCATTGCTTCTTTTAACAAGCTGTCTTTTCTTGCATGTAAGTCCAGTTCATTGAAATGCTTGTTATATGTAACACACATCCTTTGTATAGGCGAATTTACACAATAAGTAGTATTCACCTTTCGTATGTAAAAGGTCCTTTATAACCTGCTATTAACATTAGGAAATATGATTTTTATACCTTCCAATAACTCATTATATAAGTTCTTTATTGATGACATCATGAAGAAATGGTAGACCCGTTATGCGTCTTCTATTTAGTAAGGTCTGAAAATTGAGTTTTTTTAACAGTTCATCATAACAAATATGATTCTTCAGCAGGGTATACAGAGGATACAAAATATGAATATCTTAAAAACCTCCTGTGTACATATTCAAGCATCATTCTTTGGGTATTGTAACTGAGTTTCTTTTTTCACGTGATTACGTGCGATTCTTTGGGTGATAATCTCCATGCTCTTTTCCATAATTGCATGGCAATATCTTCAAGGTGCTGCCTAAAATAATGAGGACTGATATTTCCCTGCCAGTGGAAGAATGGATGTGGATTCGTCTTTCTACAGAACCCTCTGTGACTGGGAGGGATGCTCTCCATTTCAGATAGCGAACGAGCTCTGTCCTCCTTCGCTCAGTGATGTCATAGCCCCACTCCAGACTAGTTCTAAACCTCAACTTTTTGATTCTACTTTAAATTTACTTAGTATTTGATCGAAACAATTGTCTATGATCAATGTCTAAAGTCGACGTGAGTTATGGGTTCGATTTACCCATCAAGAAATCATTTAAACTGGCTATTAACAGTTATGCCCAAAAATCTTGATTGAAAGCGAAAGTCACTTGATGGAATACAATTCAGAAATGTTCTAAATTACTGTTTTCTCTTCCACCATCATGTATAAAAATAAATTCAAATGTATAAATCTTCAAACTCTCTAAGTAGTTTTAAAGTTAAGTTACGTAGCAAGGGATTACATTACTTGAAATAAGTACATATACGAATATTATACTTCAGATAAACTTTTTATCAAAGTAATTGATTATTCCACTAGAGCATTAATAACTTCTTGATGACTCGTTAAAGGTTTTGGGGGAATATCTTAGAATAATTCAGCAGAATTTCGATTTGAAAGGTATATGCTGTTGCTACTTCCCGTGAGCGCCTGGACGATATAATTCTCACTTAACCGCCATATCTTTGGATCAACAAGTTGTTGAATAAACTTGCGATCGGAAATTATCGTCAGTTTGTGAAATTGGCCGTCACGTTATATATCTTTCACCCCGAGACGGTCCCATCACTGGATCTTTGTAAGACGACGTCGGCGGTCGATTCACGAGTATCCTTGGACGCTCGGCGAACCCCAAACTCCTCATTCCACTCCAAAAATTGACTTTGCGGAGTACTTGGCAGTTTCTGGAAGAATTTACCAAAATTGTTCCAAAATTTGACTCCGCCGCTGAATTGCGAAAGAATCCAACTGATGTTTCCACCATTTATGCGTCAAACTCGGGTCGGAGACAGTTCTTTTGGGAGTTATGCAGAGTATTCTTTTCCCTCCCAGAGAGGCCGCGTTGCTTCTGGATGATACCAAGTTGGGAAGAGCGAAGTTGTCGAGTTGGTGGCTCTCCGCGACCCTGATTCTCTGCTGAACACCCCCGTTAACCACCCCCTAAAAGCAAAAATCTCTCCGTTGGCGCTCCCTTTTTTCCTCACATGCCCCTCCCCATTTCCCCATTCATCTGTTTGTTTGGTACACAACCGCATTCCGTCCGTCCTCGGGAGGACCCTTCGTATTGGGTTTGCACGAAAATCCACTCCGAAGGGGACAGAAAATCGCTTTTGCCAACAGATTCCCTCTCCCTCAGAGAGTGGCCATAGACTCCCCCCCCCTGTCCCTCCTCCTGTTCTACGCCGCTGCGTTTTGCATCCGAGAGTAACAGGAGGGGAGCGAACTCTCTCCCTCTGTTGATTCGCTCCCCCCCCTCTCGAACTTTTATACCGCTTCTCCGATTGCTGCTCCGTCGCGCTTCCGATGAGAGCGCAGGCCTCGAAGAGCTCCATTTCTCTAAGTAGTTACTTGGAAACCTTTTCACGTCATCCTCCCGCTTTTTTTTGTGGGGGCAGCCTGCTGAACAGTCGGACACGTAATGCAATAGGATCCGATCCTTGTGCTTTTTATTTCGGCCCATTAAAGTGTGGTGTCACGAACGGTAGGTCACCAGGCCATTCTGCATTTCGCTCTCGAGAGAATAATTCGCAGTGTTTACTCTGACCCTCGTAAAAGAATATTCAGTTTGTTTCCCTTACCATCCGCCTACTTAAGTGTGATCTGAGATCTCAAAAATGAAGGTTTATGAAGGAAACAAAATCAATCAACTACGTATGGTAAAAGCGTTGAGCCCTTATTGCAATAATTTCAATGCCTATTTGTAAAAACGCTCGCAAATTCTAACCTCAATCAATTACATATGATAAAAGCATTAAGTCCTTATTGCTATAATTTCAATACCTGTGTGTAAGTACGCTCGCAAATTCTAACCTTAAGTTCAATGACATCGGACAACTCATGGCAAAATATTACTCTTCTATTTGTTGCCCCCATGAAACGTTATTCTACTTATCGATTCATTTGAGAGCCACATTACAATTTTAATTTTGATAGGAGATAAAATAAATTTTAAACGTGTCTTCACCTTAGTGTATCTGGCTCTGAATTTTACACCAACATTCCTAAAATTTTCGCTTTTTTTGCTGTTCTACAGAGTTAAAAATCCACAAATTTTAAACGTCTTCAACTTTTTGCTGTATGGGCCACAGAGAATATTATTGAACTCTCACTTAAGGAGTGTGATGGAAAAATAAAACGGCTCTTGTTATTTACCTTATTGGAGCAAAACGAATTCCTAAGTTATTGCTTGTCTGTTTCCAAGATGTTGTTTCTTTTCGGTTTCCAAGATGAATGTATGTGGTAGAAGCAAACTTCCTGCAAAAAAACGTTATTATATCTTTTAGCACAAGATTGAGTTTATATCTATATCTATATATATATAATTTGGGAAGTGTCCGTCTGTCCGTCCGTCCGTCTGTCCGTCCGTCCGTCTGTCCGTCCGTCCCCCCCTCTATCTCGCAAACGGTTCATCCTAGAGAGATGCCGTAAACTGCATTGTGTTTCTAGCCCTCTGAAAGGCCCGGGAAAACTATTCCCGTTTTTATTAAGTCCCGGGTTCGATTCCTGAGGTCAATAATGTGTTTACCTTGGTTCAAATGGACTTTTTCAATTTATGGAAGTGCATGGGTTTTTTCTTTCGCTCAGTAAAATTACTAAATGTTAATCGATTTCTTTAATTCTTTTTGTATTTAACGGAAAAATGTTCAAAATTTCTTCTTCTTTCAACCGATTTACTCTGTATATTCGAGATTTCTGTAAATCATGTAATTTACGCTGAAAGTTACTGTTTTTTTCGGTCCTTTTCCGAGCGTTGCTAAGGCCTTTTCCATTGTCGTTCCTGAGATCGTGGATGCGTATACATTGCGTCGTATGACGTGAACTGCATTGCGCTTTTCACGAGGATAATGGAAGATGTTAAAGTAGTTTTTTGCCGCTGATTCTTGAGGCATGGTCGGCCATTTCTTTCTGCACATATATCCGTGCTGACTACTAGCGCTATCCATAGATTTAAGAAGGTTTGCGTTCGCTAAAATTAGGAGTATTTAATAGTTTTATTTTTTAATTTCTTTGCGTGTTTGTGCATTTTCAACGACCTGAGTCATAAAAGGCAAAACTAAAACTTCTTCGAAAACGTTGTGGATTTATGTAGTTTGAGATTTCAGATAGTTTAACAAAAATTGAGCATTGACGTAAAACATAATTGTTCTTATAGGTGCGCGTAAATATGGAACTTAAATATATGTTAAGATAGGTACGACATGTAAGTATATTTATAATAGGGCACAATATGAATACTGGCTGAAATGATAAGTTTACAATGATTTAAATCATATTATGATTCCGACATTGATTTAAAGCCATACTCAACTTCGTAACACAAGTTTTTCCGCACCTTCATGAAAAATGTTGAAATGTCGAAATACAATGGGTAATTATAAAATTTCTCCTTCCGCTAAACATCAATGGGCACCTTCACCTAGAATATGGGAACAGTATTCCCTTTTTTGTAAGGGTGATGTTTCATAACTGATAGCATTTATGTATTTCCGTTGGCCTTTTTTGTTTTGGAGCGAAAGATAGCTCCATATTCCAAGTTGGGATTCGTGCTTTGCAATAAATCTTAATATTATTCATACATTTGACTTTTCTCACACCCGTTGAATTTCAACGGGATCCTTCGGCTAGTTATTAATTAATTTTGTGATAGTGGATAAATAGAGCAACTTGTTTACTTATTTTACGCTTTACATGGGGCACTAGTCCTGAGTAATCATCAATAGAAGTAGCACCGAGAGAACTGTGTCAATTTAATTGCGTGCATCACCATTTGAAAAGGTGAACTTATAAAAAAATGTAAACTGGAGTTGTGGGCGGAGACCTTTTGGAGCCCCCCTGGCACTTAGACCTCTTCATATCCATTGTGCCAATCCACATTTAACTTGCCCCCTAACTTAACTTCGGTGATGTGACGGTAACTGGTGATTCAACTTAGCTAGGCCCTTTCACGAAAGGTGACCTTAGCTAATTTCCTAAAATTTTTCAAAATGGTCTGATACATTTACACCTATGCTTATAAGGGTCGCTATCTGGTCTCATCTTCGAATAATGCGATGTCCTCGAATCCATTACAGTGCCTCAACTTCTGAGAATTTTGCGTCCTGAACTTCGAAATTCGCATAGCTACTAACATTAACGACCACAGTGAAATTTTAAAGCAATTAATATTATCTGAACATTGAGGACCATCATACTAGCCTCTGAGCCCATGATGATAGAGAAACAAACAGGACTATACAAGATATTATTACATTACAAGCCAATAATTAATTCTTTTATGGAACTGGAAATTTACAATACCACACGTCGAAACTATGGAATTTATTATAATTCATAAGAATTATGTGTTCTCATAACGGTATCTAATTGGAGTATCAAATTTTACAACTATAAATTAACACAAATATGCGATTGCTTATTTGCTATTGCGTACATTTGTTTGGTCAAATATGTGAAATAATACACTTTTCTGTTGCTCAACCTACTGGAAATGAGATGTACGTACATAGGTGCTCGAAATAGATAAAAATAATCACATTATTAAATTTAAACATCTATGCTGTAATCTCATTTATGCATTCCCATAATGCTGTGTATTTTGCCTCACGCTGCTTTTGGAGATCATATTTTCAACGTCTTTTATTAGAGCCATGATGGTTTCATTTCCTGAGGCGTTGTGGCGATCCACTCGCGCAGTAGCTCGGCACAGATGGGAAGCCGTACCCATGTCGGATTCGCCGCTCAGGGTCGTCTCCCCCTGACCCCTCACCCCGCCCTGTAAGGGACTCCTACGGCGCTCCGGCAACAAGTGGCTTCCATCTCTCAAGGCCGAGGATGTCCATTCGCTTTGTCATCTCACCCTGTGGGCGCGAATTTGAATCGAGAATTGTCATCATCATTGGTCAACAATTGTAGGATTGGTTTGCCGTAGCTTCCCACTCGATTCATCCATCGGCCAACCTTTTCATTGTGACTTAATTCTTCTCTTTTACATCCCTCACTACCTGTTCCATGTATCTCATGCGAGGACTGCCTTTTTCAATCTTCCCGTTCACTTTTCCCTCGACGATAGTCTTCATCAAGCCATCGTTTCTCAAGATATGGCCGATTACGTTGTCCCTTCTTTTTTCAGTGGCCAACAGACTTCTCTTTTCTCCTAATCTTCTTAGGACTTCCTCGTTACTTACTCGGTCAATCCATTTAATCTTCAACATTCTTCTGTATCACCATATTTCGAATGCTTCTACCCGCTGCTGTCATCGTCCATTCCTCACTGCCGTAAAGAAACATGCTCCAGATATATGTTCTGATGAACTGTTTTCTTACTTCTAAGCTTGTATTTCCAGCTGTAAGTAGATTCTACTTTTGATAGAATGCCCTCTTTGCCTGAGATATTCTGCTGACTATGTCTTTCTTGCTTCGTCCATCGTTGGTTACTCGGCTTCCTAGGTGACAGAACTCTTTCACCTCATCAAGTTTTTGTTTTCCTAGTTTATCGTTGGTTTTAGCCTCTTCTTTCTTGCTGCACACCAATATCTTAGTCTTCTTCTTATTTATCTTCAGCGGATATCTGGCCATTGGTCCTTTCCATGGTGACAAGAAACTTGTTCAGATCCCTCCCTGTCTCTGTTATGAGTGCTATGTATGCGAATCGCATTCCTTTCATTTCCATTGGTCCTTTCCATGGTGACAAGAAACTTGTTCAGATCCCTCCCTGTATCTGTTATGAGTGCTATGTATGTGAATCGCAGCATGCTTATTTTTTCTCCGTGGATAGTCACTCCAGAAGACTTCCCTTTGATTTCATTGATGACTCTCTTGATGTAAACATTAAAAATTACGGGAGACAGTGCACAGCCTTGTCTCACATCTTTCCTTATTCTTGCCTCTTCACAGCTGGGTCCAGATTTAATCACAGCTTCTCGGTTTTTGTACAGACTGTGTATAATTCTTCGGCCATTGTATGACACTCCATTTCCTTTAAAATTCCAAGCATTGAATCCCAATCCACGTTGTCAAAAGCCTTCTCTAAATCCAATGCAATGAACGTAGGCTTGTTCTTTTCCATTCTCTTCTCTATGAGCAGTCTAAGGGCCAATATTGCTTCCTTTGTACCCTTACTTTTCCTTAATCCGAATTGATCTACATCCAGGAACTCCTCTGCTTTTCGTTCTATTCTTCTGCAGATGATCCTGGTAAGTATCTTCTATGCATGAGTAGTCAGGCTTATAGTACTAACATTTTCGCATTTCTCCGCTCTCTTCTTCTTGGGAATAGGAACGATGATGTTTTTCTCGGAGTCCCTTGGAATTTGCCTGTTGAGTACATGTCGCAGATGGTTTTGCAAAGATGAGTCAATGTCTTCTCTCCTGCATTTTTAATTAAATCCCGGCGTATAGGACGTATTTTAATTCGTCCCTACTGCTATCCTCGGGATTACGTCCATTCGGATGAACGCACGCTAGAAATCCGATGAATGCATTGCATTGGGAATCTTGCGGGTTTCCTCGAGTAAATAGAAATCCCCGTCGGTCCCTGGAGAGCCTAGGATTGAGCCCATACGCAATTTAGGCTAAGAGAATTGACCTGTGATAACTATTAGCATGCTCAGAATATTAACTGATGCGTATAAGACGTAAAGCGATAATAGCTAGATAAATTTGATTGAAGGATCTATGAAAAATGTGCAAAACGATATCAAACATGGGAATGTGGAGGTTGCCTATACGCTAGTGAGGAACCATGGACAGATGGGCAGAATTTCATAGAGAAAAAAATCATTCACCCAGCGCACGTTACGGCAGCTTTGTGACATAGTGTGTACGGCAGTCCAGTGACATATTAGTTCTTTAAAGCCTGATAGAGATCCTCAGAAAAAGAGGACGTCTTGGTAGCATAATTGGTAAGACTAATGATTATTTCCTCCGAGGTAGTTCCACTATTGTCACTTATACATCGTTGGTATCCACTTTTTTCCGACTCTCGAGCCAACACTTCCTCCCCGCTGGACCCATTCCCTCCAAAGCCCTTGGCCATAGCCAGGGAGACTCAACTACCTCCCCTTTCTCTCGCTTGGTTGGTTATTTAGGGGAGGCGACCGACAGCTAAGGTCATTTGCGCCATATAGAATCGGTGGATAATTGGGTAATGGCAGGAGTTTTCAGGGAACGGAGGAAGGGTGGAGAGAAACCCGGCGTCGGCATTAGCCTACTCTTAACGAAAAGCACCAAGGGGACCACGGCTTAACGTCCCATCCGACGGACGGAGTACTGAACTTGAAATGCCCTCCACTAGGCACTCAAGTGGGGACCGGTTTTCCATTGAAAAATCCGCCACTACCGGGAATCGAACCCGGGCCCTTCGGGATGGGAGGCCAGTACTCTAGCCACCACACCAACCCAATCCCCCCTTTCTCTCGCTCCAGGGGTTGGCTACGCCATCTGCATCATCGACACCTACATGGGCATGTACTACAACACGATCATCGGATGGGCCGTCTACTACCTCTTCGCGTCCTTCACTTCCGAGCTGCCGTGGACGACGTGCAACAACACGTGGAACACCCCCAACTGCTCGCCCGTGATGAAGCCCTCCGAGGGCGACCTCCTGGTGGCCGCCGCGAGCGTGTCTTCGCCGTCGCTGGACGGGGGAGAGCTGGCCTACCTCAAGGACATCGTCATGGGCGCTGGCGGTGCAGGCGTGGATGGAGGAGGACTGGGTGAGACGTCGACGGTGGACGTCTTGGCCGGAGTCTTCGACGGCGTCACCGCCTCCGCCGAAAACATCACCACGGGCACCAGCAGCCCCGCCAAGGAGTTCTTCGAGTGAGTACATCCACATTATACCCTGCAAGCCACCACAAAGGTGTGGCAGGGGGTGAGTTCTCAGCTAACCTGCACTGCATATCATGCAAAAAAATGGATTAGTAATAATATACCAGTCAGTACTTCAATATTTCTCTCACTCAGTGATTCAACGCGAAGGTTGGATTTGATAGGTGAGGCTAGAGCTCACCCACACTACATATCATGCATAACAAAGGATTAATATTAATATACCAGTCAGTACTTCAATATTTCTCTCACTCAGTGATTCAACGCGAAGGTTGGATTTGATAGGTGAGGGTAGAGCTCACCCACACTACATATCATGCATAACAAAGGATTAATATTAATATACCAGTCAGTACTTCAATATTTCTATCACTCAGTGATTCAACGCGAAGGTTGGATTTGATAGGTGAGGGTAGAGCTCACCCACACTACATATCATGCATAACAAAGGATTAATATTAATATACCAGTCAGTACTTCAATTTCTCTCACTCAGTGATTCAACCCGAAGGTTGGATTTGATAGGTGAGGGTAGAGCTCACCCACACTACATATCATGCATAACAAAGGATTAATATTAATATACCAGTCAGTACTTCAATTTCTCTCACTCAGTGATTCAACCCGAAGGTTGGATTTGATAGGTGAGGGTAGAGCTCACCCCGGGCAAAGCCACAGGTGTGTGAAATTCACACATTCAGGGAAGGGGGGGTCATTTCCTTTCCCTGGGCCACCTCGCACTCCGAGCATTTTTCGTTCGGGGGCGTCCAAAGGCTTCACCCGGATTTGAACCCGGGACCCTTCGATCAGTAGCCAAGCGCTCTACCCACTAGGGTACCGTGCTCCTATTATCAGGCTTACCACGCTACTTCACTATTTAAAAAAGATGAAAATAGCAAAGCAACCATACTAAAACATGCTCTTAGTTGGGTTAGTTTCAAGACCTTAAGCCAACGTGCAGCTTCCTATGCTATCCATTAATTCACTCCCATTGGACATGTTTACTGCTATTCATAACCCCAATTGTACGAGGAAAAAAAGGACATTTTGAATCTGTCAGTTCGGCAATCAATTTCTCTAATTTTGTGATTATGGTCCAGTCTACCATAGTAAGTTGGGGTTCGCAAAATATTTTTAACGTAATCACTGAAAATATTCTCTTGCAATTTATTTAAGAGATTAAGTCTAAATTTCAACCTGCGATCTGATAATGATTCCCATTTCAATCCATTTAATAGACTGGTTACGCTAATATAATTATCGTATCGTCCCTTTACAAATCTTGCCGATCTTCGCTGCGCACGTTCAAGTTCATTACCTAGACCGATTTCGTAGGTATACCATACACTGGCAGCATATTCCAAATGAGGTCTAACAAGGGAAAAGTAGCTGATTTCTCGTACATGATCGTCACATTTACCCAATACTCTTTTGATGAAACCCAGTTTACGATTAGCTTGACCCATTATTTCACGTATTTGTTTACCCCAGGAAAGATCATGTGTTAGTCTTATTCCAAGATATTTAATTGATTCCACGTATGTTAATTCATTATTACTTATTTTGTATGTGCTAGGAGAAGAACTATTCTTTTTACAAAAATTCATTACTACACATTTTTTAAAATTTAATTCTAACTACGGGTACGAGTAGTGCCTCCTTGGAGAAATTTAAATATACAATGCAGTATCATGCAAGCCATCTCATGGGAATTAGATGAACATGGAATAATTAAACAAACAGAGATGAAATTAAGATGTTGGGTTTTTTATTCATTTTTTTTAATTTTCGTATTTAAGCATGCCTGCAGGGTGTACTAATATGTGTCATGAATGTCTGTAGTACTTCTTACATGCTTCATTGCGTGTTGGGTAAAAAGTGCTGGTAATGTGTGTCTCGCATGACTTCATCGAAAAATCTCATTAGGTACATTGTATAAGTTCTTTAGCGCATGCACGTTTTACAATTTTGGCGAATAGTCCAACCCCTGCCACACACCCTCGATGCAGCTTGCAGGGTAGTCATTAGATACATAGACAGATAGAAGGTTTTGTACCTGGGCATGTACCTCACCAGGCAGGTACTGCTGTCGTAGAGACAATCCCATTTCCTTCGACCTTGTAAATGACCAGTTTTACTGTTAGTTTTGTGAGGTAAATAAACTCCCTTGATAAACAAAGAAACTAACATGTAGTACACCTAATTTAAAACTATCACTATGCAGTGCTTCACTTATTTTATTTAATTATTTGTGGTTGCATGTTAAACACACGAGGTGATGTTCAAAACCATTATACTCATGCCTTATTCACAAAGATCCCTAAGCAGTCGTGCAGAGAATCTTATCATTTGCTTGGCCAATTATAACCAATTAATCACCACCTGGTAACGTCAGCTTAAGGAAAAATTAAATTTTAAATATTTCTGCCCGTCTATCTCTCTAATCCATCTAAGTAAAATAATATACTTTCACAAGAATAACAAGCAGGAGTTTCAATATATTTTTAGTATCTTCAAGAAAACCGTCCGTCTTAAATTTCTATGAGATATACAATATGCTTTTCGGCCTTTGATATTATATCTATTTTTTTACCGTTCATAGAGTTTGCTTCGCTGATTTTTACCCAAAAATATCTAAGGTAAATTTAATTTTGGTTCATGGATGATTGATACTTTAGATACTTCATGAAATAAAACGATCACTTGCATAATTTCATTAAGAATGTTTACTTTCCAATAATTCCCGGAATTTTTGATGGAAAAAAATTGACGTAGTTGATAAGTTCTCTAAGCATCATAGCTGAGTTTGTGGTTTGTGAGATTTTCTAAATATCCTAACATTTAAAATGTTGATGAGTTGGCCAAAGAACTATGTCTCCAAATTCAGACTGAACATATATCGTTATCTCACATTGAATCCTGGTTCATTTTAGAATAATTCCTTTCGATGGTCTCTATAAACAATCATTCCTGCCATCTGAAAATATGAGAACAGGGATGGATCAGCAACAAAAAAACAATGGCCAGCTTATTTTTCGCTACTTTCTCAAAATAGCGGCTACTTTATTTAAAAATGAATTTTTAAAATTAAGCAGTTACACTACTGCTACTCAAAAAAAGTAGCAGCTGGTTCATACCGCTACTTTTTATGTGCACTATCAAAATCGTAGAGTTTGCACTACTTCTTATACTAATTTGTTTAAGTTGAGAAGTTCACTTCTTAGGTTCAGCGAACACACTTGATTTAAGTTTTATGGAGGTGATTACTAAATAATTATTCTAGTTTTCTCTCCCAAGTTCTCTTTCCCACACAATGATGGTAGGTGAACATACTCCCCTCGCACTTTTTGATATTTGAACAAAAACAGTATTAGATACTGTTGATACTAAAATAAGTGATGCCCTCCAATACTAATTCACGGGAAGCTAAGGCAGCCTATCATCCAGGATTAGACGGAACAGTCCCGAATTCCGAAAGTTTTTTACCCATGGTGATGAGTCCCGGAAACTTTTTCCTCATCAGACAATTCGTTTTCTGTACTCTCATGGACTAGTAAAACTCTCTCAGCATTAGAATACATCTACACGATTCCCTTCAAGCCACCGTAAAGGTGTGTGTCACTGGGTGCCTCTACACTAAATATTCTTTGCCTATCGTGCTTGAAGAGGTTTAGTGGCTATATAGAAGTCAAAGCATTACAGCTTAAAAAAGAAGGGTTAGTGCGACCTTAAACATTACAGC
Source organism: Platycnemis pennipes (assembly GCA_933228895.1). Taxonomy (NCBI): domain Eukaryota; kingdom Metazoa; phylum Arthropoda; class Insecta; order Odonata; family Platycnemididae; genus Platycnemis; species Platycnemis pennipes. Next base: position 130,047,951 of record OW121851.1, on the reverse strand, counting down.
ATACTATCCATTAGATAAATTTTGATTGGATGAAAAATCACACATGTTATCGGTCATATTTATAGAGAGGTCATTATTCCGTCATATTATGAAACGTTTAGCATTGGCGTTGAAAAATTGGCAAACTGCTAAACTCAACAGACGTCTTTCCGACGACCCGAAGCAAAAATATTGTTTGGTGAAGTTGATTTTCTTTAATATACTTGCCAGGTACGTTTGCTATAATTCTTCATTGGCAAAACATGACCATTTGGCTCTAAATTATGTTGATGTGGTTTTAAATTCACTTTTTTATAAAATTGTATTTGCCAAAATATTTGAATACGTGTGATTTAAAAAAACATCAATCATTTTTGATTGACAATTTGTAATTTCATGTTTAGTAAAACTTCTCTACAGGAATTAAAATTATTACAGTGCCTCATTCACTTCTATATGTTACTTGCTTTGGCGTTTAAAGGCATTACCGTACTTTTAAAGTGTCTCGCATGTTCTTCTTTTATGCTTACATATATTAAAATATTCCGCATTAGCTACTTCAAAATCTGGCTGCTTCACTCAAAGCAGACGAGCCTTAACAGTAACTTAACTGAAGTTAACTGTGTAATTTAACACTTAACAGTAGTTAGCATATCTGCAGATTCAAGGCAAGTCTCTCGGTATAATTGGAAATTCAATCATTGTAAATGTATTTGTATCGATTTCAAGAAAGCTTTTGACTAGGTGTCTCATAGCTAATTACATATAACATTAAAATATTATGGGTTAGACAGCAATATCATATCATAGATTAAGGATTTTCTACATGATCGCGTGCAAATGGTTGTTTCGGATAGTGTTTCCTCTCCGGCAATTGAAGTTACATAGGGTGTGCTACAGGGTAGTGTGATAGGTCCACTCTTGTTCCTTCTGTTTATAAATGATATCAAAGGTAGTTAACGCTAAGCTTCGTCTACTTTCCGATGACGAAGTAGTGTACAGGGAAATTTTAAGCCCAAACGATAAAGAATCTTTGAACAATGGCCCATAAGCAATTGAAAAATGGTGTGATACATTTTGGAATTTGGTGCATTTGGAATTGAAGTAGAAAAAATATGCAGCCATGAATTTTTGGAAAAAGAATAGCTCTTCTCATAGCACTTACAAAATAAATAAAATAATAACTTAACAAACGTGGAATCCATTAAATATCTTGGAATAAGACTGACACATGATCTTTCCTGGGGTAAATACATAGTACGTGAAATAATGGGTCAAACTACCGTAACTGGATTCATCAAAAGAGTACTGGGCAAATGTGACGAACATGTACGATAAAGTAGCTACTTTTCCCTAGTTCCCTAGTTATACATCATTTGGAATATGGAATATGGGATCCTTACGAAATAAACCTAAATAATGATCTTGAGCGTGAGCAACGAACATCTGCAAGATTTGTAAAGGGACGGTATGATAACTCTATTAGCTTAACCAGTTTATTGCATGAACTAAAATGGGAATAATTGTCAGACAGTAGGTTGAAATTCAGACTTAATCTCTTAGTTAAATTCGAAGATAATATTTTCACTGATGACATTGAAAATATTTTGCGAACTCCAAGTTTCTATGATAGACTGGACCATAATCATAAAATTAGAGAAATTATTGCCGAAATGGCAGATTCAAAATGCCCTTCTTACCTCGTAAAATTAGGGATATGAATAGCTGCTAATATACCCAATATTCATGTATCAACAATACAAATGTATCAGTGGTTAACATGAGAAGTTACGTGTTGGTATGAGGACTTTAAGGTAACCCAAGTAACAGCATCATATTGCATGCTTGCTTTTCTATTTCTATCTTTTTTGAAATTGTGAAATTTAGACTCAAATATAAACACTAATCCTTTTTATGCGTATTATGCAATGCATGTTTGGTGTGAATTCGCAGCACCTTTCTCGTGACTTGCAAGGAAGATGTATAAATTTTTCGTGTAAACATTGTTTAATGATGGCGCATGGAAAGTAACATCATCAGAAACATATGGTTAGTACTTTAAAAATACTTTATAATAAGTAAACCACATAGTACGCTTCTATATTTTTTAATTTAATAATAGTTGTAATTTTGCCTCGAAATCCGAATCTTATATTTTATTTCTCATCTCACTAAGCACTCTTGTTTTTGAAGAACCTCTCCAAAATAGAACTTTATGACATTGAGGGTTTGTGTTTTATAAAAGTTATTATGCATGTCCTTTTAACCTGGACATTCTATTTACGGAGGGCCTTTAAAAACCAAGGGACACTCTTATTACTCACTTGTTGCTAATGCAAACAGCAACTAACGAATTCACGTGGACAGAGGCAATATAATATGGCAAAATAATTTAGAAAACTCGGGTTTAGCCGAGACTTGTCCGGTAACAGCCCATTCATATAAGCCGTGATTCTTAGATCGTCAGCGGCCATTCAATCCCTTAAAGAAGTGATCAGCGCGGGTCGCGAGGTGTCGGACTTAGAAAAGAAGGGGCAATATCCGAAAATCCTTTTGCCTCTCGGTGAGCCGCGAAAGTAGCATGTAGCTGTAGAGAACAGCCTTTAGGAAGGATGAAGTGGCAGGAGGAGAAAGGAGCTCTCTTGCCTTTCCTATAACTTTTTGTGGAAGGATAAGTGAGCATAGGACAGCTCGTTACTAATATATAATAATTATACCATTTGACTGAATGTCTCAGTATGTGCCCAAAAACAGATATTAGCCCTCAGATGACCTTTAACACTTAGTGCTGTGTTGATCTTATATGATAATTAATCTATCCTAATGACGTACTGACAAAGAGAGAATGTCCAGAAGTGGCAGATCAGTAAGAAACAAAAAACTCCTCGCAATGAAGTGGTATGAAAGGCGCTGCCAGTGATTGCCAGTGAGTAACTCTTGAACAAAATGTGGTAACCTATTACATGGGATGTTGAAAACAGCTGCAAACTACGGAAATTTTTGTTCCTCTATGTAGACCTACTTCAAAAATATTTTGGCTGCTTCATAGAAATTATAGCACGCTACTGCTACGGCTACTGAAAAAAGTAGCTACTATCATCCATTCCTTCATGAGTATATTTATTACCTAAATAGGTCCCACCCAGGATAGGTATGTTGTGTTAGGCTTCGCTAAAACGGTGCCTTATCCATTATATAACCTTAGCCATGGGAGTACATTAAAACCTAAGACTACTACTGAATAAAATTAACTATTTTTATCCGTCCCTTACACTTTTTTCACTATTTACATTTCACTCAAACACTATAGGAACCCCTTATTCATGTAGAAATGTGAGGAATGATTTCCATTACTTACCATAATCGCTGCTACAGAAAGGGATTGTTACTTGATATCATTGGCGCAGTTGAGTAGAACAAAGGACAGTGGTGTGCTGTATGTGGCGGTAGGCCCTTTGGCTGCAGAGGAAGGGTGAAGAGAACCCACCGTAGGCAATTGCCTACTGTTAACAAAAGACACATAGCAATCATAATTTGAACATTTAACATCCCTTCTGACGGAATATCGTGCTTTAAGACACTCAGAAGGTCACTCTAGTACTGGGGTGGTCCGGGGAAAATTTTGTCCACAGTTTGTATCTGAACCTCGGGGCGGGAGGTCAGCATCCTTACATGGCTCCACCCTAACCCAACCACCACTTGCCACAATCCACCGCCATTGATCATTGTTCAATGCTGTATCAGATGAGTGGAGGATGTGAAGAGATGTTTTTCCTCAGGCGGAGCGTCTTGGAGTCGTACCGGGCGGACGGCTTGGACCGCATGGGACCAATCAAAGGCTCCCTCACCGTCTGCGTGTTCGCCGTCTTCGTCCTCGTCTACTTCTCCCTCTGGAAGGGCGTCCGCAGCACGGGAAAGGTAAGTCCCCTCCAAAGTTCAGATAGTGATAGCAGTACATCGATAAGCAGTAGCCAATCACGAATGTGTACGTGGAAAAGTGAATTAAAAATTTGTTTAAACACTTTTATTCATTCCTTGGAGTTTTGCTTGTTGTATTAATTCACATCTACATAGCACTGTACAAGTCATCCCAAAGGGTGTATGGCTGGGAATAAATCCAAATAGGCAAGCACAACTGCCGAAGTAGAGCTTTTGAAAATACCACCACTAATGGTTCCATATTAGTTTGAAATATCAATAATATACTAGCACCAATACAAATTATCATCATCATCATCATTAGTCAAAAATCCTATGGTTTGTTTGACGCAATCCTACACTCCATTCATCCGGTCAACCTCTTCATATTAACGTAGTTCCTCTCCTTCACGTCCTTTACGACCTGTTCTATAAAACTCATACGAGGCCTTCCTTAACCATACTTCCCGTTCACTTTTCTTTCGAAGATTGTCTTCATCAGGTCTTAAGATAGATTAGGTTGTCCCTACTTTATTTATAGTTTTCAGCAGACTTCTCTTTTCTTCCACTCATATTAGGACTTCTTCACTGGTCACTCGGTCGATTCATTTTATCTTCACTATTCTTCGGTAGCACCATATTTCGAATGCTTCCACCCTTTTCTTCTCCGCTACTGACATCGTCCATGCCTCACTGCCGTAAAGAAACATGCTCCAGATATACATTCTGATGAATTTCTTTCTTACTTCTAAGCTTGTATTTCCAGCTGTAAGTAGATTCTTCTTTTGATAGAAAGCTATATTTGCCTGGGCAATTCTACTAACTATTTCTTTCTTGCTTCATCCATCGTTGGTTACTCTGCTTCCCAGGTAACAGAACTCTTTCACCTCACCCAGTTTCTGTTTTCCTAGTATAACGTTGGTATTGGCCTCTTTTTTCTTGCTGCAAACCAATATCTTAGTCTTCTTCTCATTGATCTTCAACTTATGTCTGGCCGTTGTCCTTTCCATGGCTGTTAGCATCTAACTCAGATCCTTCTCTGTCTCTGTTATGAGAGATATGTCATAAGCGAATTGTAGCATGCTGATTGTTTCTCAGTGGATGTTCACTCCAGAACACTTCTCTTTGATTTCATTGCTAGCTCTCTCAATGTTAACATTAAAAATTACGGGAGACAGTGCACAACCTTGTCTCACTCCTTTCCTTATTCTTGCTTCATCAGAGCTGCGTCAAGATTTTATCAGAGCTACTTGATTTTTATACAAACTGTGGATAATTCTTCGGTCACCCCAATTACTTTCAAAATTCCAAACATTGAATTCCAATCCACGTTGTCGAAAGCCTTCTCCTACTCCACGAATGCAATGAACGTCGGTTTTTTCTTCTCCATTTCCTTCTATATGAGCAGCCTAAGGATAAGGCCAATATTGCTTCTCTTGTACCCTTACTTTTACCGAATCCGAATTATTCTTCATCCAGGAACTCCTCAGCTATTCTTTCTATTCTTCTGAAGATTATCCTTGTAAATATCTTCGATGCATGAGTAGTCGGCTGATAGTCCTAAACTTTTCGCATTTCTCCGCTCTCTTCTTTTTGGGAATAGGAATGATAATATTTTTCTCGAAGTCCCTGGGTATTTCTCCTGTTGAGTACGTGTCGCAGATTTTGGTTGGCTGCAGGTTTTTTAGAGATGGGTTAATGTATACTCTTTTACATTTTTTATTAGTTCTCCAGGAACATCATCAACACCAGAAGCCTTATTCATCCGAAGATTCCTTACTGCTGCGTCGTATTCTGATCTTAATATTAATACTCCCATATCATCCTTTTTAACTTCGCTTTCCGCTTCAATCACTTTCTTGCTGAGTTTTTTTCCGTTGCATAACTCTTCCAGATATTTTTTCCATCTCTTCACTTTTTCTCAATTTTCAATCAAAAGTTCTCCATTCTGTCTCTTATGGCATTGCATCTTGCGCTCCGTTCCTTAAAGTGGTTCCTCACTCTCCTATTGGCAGCTTCTACCTTTCCAAATGCAAGGTTGTTTTGTACATCTTCGCATAGATTCTTCATCCACATTTCTCTAGCTCTCCTAGCTTTGCAACTTACTTCGTTCCTTATTGTTTTGTCGTAAAGCTGCCCTTCTTTAGTTTTTTTATTCTTGTATGTTCTTCTTTCTTCAATGAAGTCTAAGACTTTCTCTGTGATCCATGGCTTCTCCTTGGCAACTTTTCTTCTTCCAAGAACTTCTTTTGTGTGTTTTCTGTAGTCCACATTTAATGTTTTCCCAACGCTCTTCTACTGGTATCTCAGTCAGGTCATCTCCTATGTTGTTTCCCACCGCTTTCTGAAATGCCAGCTGATGTTGAGTCTCCTTCAGTTTTTCTGCATGCCAAATGTTCTTCACTATTTTCTTCAATCTCTTGAAGCTTATATGGAATTTCATCATCATTAAATTATGGTCACTGTCCATGTCTGCTCCCGAGTAGCTTTTTCAGTTCTTCACCTGATTCCTGAACGTCGGCGTCACAAAAATGTAGAGTATTTGAAATCTTCCTCTGCCTCCTGGCATCTTCCACGTGTATCTTATTCGGTTGTGAGTTTTAAACAATGTATTTGAGACCACTAACTTATGTTGTGTGCGGAACTTCCACTTCAAAAATCTCCTCCCGATTAACATATGGGCAACATATTTCCCTCAGTGACTAACGATGTGTGACGGAGGAGATGTATGTGTTTGCTACTGAGACAGGCGTCAAAGATTAGGATGGCATCAGTATCAATTAGGCACTTCGTAAATATTTTATTAATACTAATACCTTGTAGTGACTAATATCACATTTAGGGAATGATTATCATGCAGGGATTGTAATCAAATATAAATAATGCCTAAAATGTTTTCACAACCGAAAAAAGTTGGCAATTTGTAGCTATTCGTTATTAGGCTTTCTGCAATTCCAGACCTTTCATTGACTAAACTAGCAAACAAAATTCTATTCTCTCACGGCAAACAAGGTTACAAGATACTGCCTCGTAACGTCACATGTTGGTGAGGCTTTTTAGCATATCATCAATTTTAACCCCTTTTCATACTTTGTAGACTGCTTTTGGCAATTGGCAAATTGCTTTAAAAATTGGCAATGACAATTGCCATTATTTATTTTTAGATCTGAACTTCCTAATGTACGAAAAAAAAGTAGTACAAAACCCTATTTTAAGTGATTACTCCACCAGTTTTTTTGTTGAATCAACTGTCATCATGCATATGCGTTGAAACGTTAAACAAATTATACCTACTTATGCGTGTAAAAAAGCGATAAATTTCATTGATTAATTCAACTAATTACATACCTGATAATTTTGAACATAGACCCTTATTGTACGTAGCAAAAAACTTTCAAACCTCCTATGTTATCTGTCTAAGTTTATCGTTATGGTTCAGTCTACCATTGTAGCAAAGGATTCTTTTGTGTTTTCTGCTTCTGGAGTTCGTACTTTGACTGGAGTAATTGTGCAGTTGATGTTGCTAACGGTGTTGACGGTGGGAGTTTTAAAATCGTTCCCTGACCTCGACAGGCCGTGTGGGTGACCGCCCTGGCGCCTTACGTCATCCTTTTCATCCTGCTGGCCCGTGGCGTCACCTTGCCCGGCGCCGAGGATGGCATCCGATACTACCTCACACCGCAGTGGGAGATGCTGAAACGATCCAAGGTAAGTCTAGTGCGTGTAAGTGGAGTACTTCAGTGCTTTTGCTTTAAAACTAAATAATACCGCAAAACACTCCTGTTAATAAAAACGAATTGGCAAGAAACACACTCAAATCAACGAAAAATCTCCATTTCAAAGGCCTTGAAGACACAGGATGCAAAATATACAATCAAACTAAAAATATTTATTTCTTTCAGTCATGTCATAATTGGTTCGAATATTTGCTATATTATTGCTCGCTCTCTTCGCATATTTTTTTCCTCGTTCTCTCCTTAGCATTAGAGTAGGGAATTGTTAGTTTGCATAACCCGGTCGTGTAATGTAAACGATCCTTTCATAAGTTACACCATCCATCTAACTTTAAGCGGTATCAATGCAAAACTCATGAATGACGCATAAATATCAAAGAAATGGTGCTGAAACCGCCTCTCCGAGATGGAAATATTGCTAAAAATGTATTCGTGTACACCCTGATGCTTTTATCCAGGATGCCGGCCTCGGTGGCGGCGGGGTAAATCCCTTGCTTGTCAATCGCTGGGTCGAGGGTTCGAATCCCGCCCGGGGAGGGTTTTCACTGTTGTGTTCAATCGTATTTTATAAACTCAACAGCAGTTTACCCCTCATCCTAGCTCCTCCTCAGCCTAGACTAGCCTCAAATACGCGGTTTCCTCCGTCATCTCGAAGCATACATCGGAAGGGGGGAAAAACAGACATGTGATAGGCCCCACAGTTCCACCTGGAAAGTGATTAAGAACATCAGGGAGACGGCGCTACGGGAGAACCTCATCATCACCCGGAGTGATAAAGGGAATAGCTTTGTCATTCTAAACCACCCCGATTATGTCCAAAAGTGCCATAACTTTATTAGTGACAACAGGTGTGAAAAACTGTTAAGAGATCCCACACACATATACCAAAAACAAATGAAAGACACACTAAAAAGCTGTCAGTTCCTCATGACAGAGAAAGAAAAACTACCTCTCATTAATATGAACCCCCTTCCACCCAGATTTTATGGCTTAGTAAAAACTCATAAACCCAACAATCCAATCAGACCCGTGGTATCGCAAATCTCCTCACCGACGCATAAGTTAGCTTATAAGCTTAGCACCATCTACCGTGATTTGTCATCTTATTCCCCCAGGTTTGGAATCAAAAATTCGATTGAATTGGCCCGAACTCTTAAACCCTTGATATTCCCAGCAAACTCAAAATTGGTGTCATTCGATGTGGCCAACCTATTCACATGTGTTCCGGTCGACGAAGCTCTCAAAGTGGCGGAGAGATATTTGGACACGTCAGAGGCGGCCACCGAACTTTTAAAACTATTCAAGTTGTGCACGGGACAGAATTATTTCTCGTTCGAACGCCAATTTTACCGTCAGAAGGAGGGATTAGCTATGGGCAGCCCCCTCTCTCCACTTCTAGCAGACTTGTTCATTGACAACTGGGAAAACATGCTTTTTAATTCTGACAACGCATTACTGGAGAATGTTTTACATTGGTATAGGTATGTAGATGACCTTTTATGTTTATGGACGGGCAGCATGCGACAATTAAATTGTTTTTTAAGCTTTTTAAACGGACTTCACGACAGGATCAAGTTAACGTTGGAAGTCGGAGGAGGGTCCATCAACTTTCTCGACCTAACTATCTCGATCAAGAATAACAAACCGGAGTTTGCCATTTACAGAAAACCTACTCATTCGGATGCAGTTATACCAGCCCACTCATGCCACTCCCACTCCCATGAGCACGCCTTTTTTCACTCGACGATCCACCGATTGGTGAATATCCCGTTATCGACCACCAATTTTCAACGGGAATTGGGGACAATTAGAAAAATCGCTCACAACAACGGATATGAGGACACTGTAGTCAATAAAATTTTAAACAAAAAACTAAAACGTTCGGCTATTTCTGACACCTGCTCCTTGCTGCCAGTCCCACCGGAAAAGAAGAAGTGGTTCAAAATACCCTTTATTGGTGAACTCTCCCACTTAGTCGCTAACACCATTCCAAAAAATAATTTTAATGTATGTTTTTATAACAACAACACTTTGGGGAAAATGTTTATTAATTCTAAGGATGCAATAGATCCCATATTAAGGAGTGGAGTCTATAAATTGGAATGCCAGGGTTGCCACGGTTTTTATATCGGACAAACCGGACGCAGCGTAGCAGTGAGAATGAAAGAACATAAGGCGTGTTTCCACAACAAGGACCCACCATCGGCTTTCGCTTCACACTTATTGGAAACGGGCCACCGGAGCGACTTCCGACCGACTATCCTCCACAAGTGCGCAAAAGGACGGAAGATGAATGCACTTGAGCAACGGGAGATTGGCCTCTGCAAAAACCCGGACAATGTGTTAAATGACCTCACCTTCCCTAACGCATCGCCCTTGTTACGTTTGTCTCTAACACCCCCCCCCGCCCCCCCGACGGTTTCCCTTAATTTCCCTAACCCCCACCCCTCCCTATCTTTCCCTCCCATCTCCCCCCCCCCTGGTCAAGATCTGTATATATACAGGTTGTGTTCTGTCCGAATGCATTGTACGTGATGATGGCGTAACTGCCGAAACCGGTCTACGATCCTTAATAAAAGTGTGGAAGTCACTAAGACATTTTATTGCCGCTTTTCTTCTTCTTTTATCCAACATACAACGTCTTTATTTATACCAAAACTCTCTAACTTCAAGATCAATATGTAATGAGGAACTTTATCGAATGCCTTTTTAAAATTTAAAAATATCACATCATTTTCATTACTGTTTTTGCCGTAGAATAAAATATCGTGTACAAATGAAGCTAATTGTATTTCACAAGATCTACCTTTCCGGAAGCCATGCTGGCTGTTTATGAGTTATCTATGACTATCCAAATGTCCAATGAATGAACTGACTACTATGTGCTCGAATACGTTACAGGATATTAAAGTGACTGAAATGGCTCTGTAGTTACAAGGTTCTTCCCTATCGCCATTTTAAAATATAGGTGTATGTTAGCTACTTTACAATCCTTGGGTTCTGTGTATTTATTTAGGGTTTTATTGAATATAATTTTTAGACAGGAGACTGTTTCATATGCTAATGTTTTATATACTTTTGGAAGGAATTTGATCGGGACCTGGTGATTTTCTTGGACTGGTACTATATGAATGGTGCTCTATCCCTTTTCCTTCCATGCCCACCTCCAAAGGCATACGTAAGTGAAAAATAATTGTATGCATGCCACCTGAAGATGGTACCCTGCATCGAAACCTTGGTCATGTAAAAATAAATTATCATGTGGAATTGCAACGTTGAGGGTTTTTTCCCTGTCATATTGAGGAATTAATGTCTCCTCCCGCTTTACCCGCAAGAGCGAGCAGTAAAGGTCGGAATTGATTCCATCGAACCTAATGTGAGTCCCTGGCTCTCTTCTCACCTATCTCCCGTGTTCTCATTTCTAGGTTTGGATAGACGCGGCCTCCCAGATATTCTTCTCTTTGGGTCCCGGGTTCGGAACTCTTCTAGCACTCTCCAGTTACAACAAATTCAACAACAACTGCTACAGGTGAGGCAAATGTCTTCTCTCTTTAAACGCGCGCGTATATCAACTTGTGTATAGCAACAATTATAGGGCAATAAGAGAATCTGAAGCTCCAAAATTGATGCATAGAGCTACTTGGTTAACTTGCATATTGAGATACCTGGGTCGGGGAGTAGACATCTTATTGCGATTAATACATTTGGGCAGAGGCCAGCACAGTTCAACTCTATGCATCGGAAGTCGTTATAAACGTACGTAAATAAGTATTATGTAGTCATGGTTGCGCAATAGCAGAAGATCTATAAGATGCCCAGGCAATAAGGTGATGATATTATTGCCTGAAATACCGATATCGAATTCTCGCTTTCGATATTTGGCTCCGTACGCCTGTGACGTCGTATCAGGGAGTCAACTTTCGGGTCTCCACCTCTCGATATGCCTTGCGCACGACACTTGCATTAAGAATTCAGTGGGATTGATGGATCGTTCCGCCCAGATATTCAATGCGCCAAAACGCCCATGGTCCATGACTCTCTAAGGATATTGCTCCTCTCACCTGTGCCTTAGGCACTCCTTTTTCCGACGAATTTCATATCCGCATTTCTGACCCCGTCAAAATTGGGCCGCTCTTTGCACCTGTTGCATCCATGAAGTTTGTATTTTAACTGTTTTGAAAGATGATTCGTAAATTTCCTGAATTTTTTCCAATCTTCTGTTTTATCTTCGGAAAACAATATTATTTAAATATTTTGGCTATTAGATTATGTACATAATGTAAAGTGGTATAACTTTTCCTGGAAGTATGCGTTCCACCAGATCTACTGAATTGAATGTGCTAGCAGAGCGTTACTAATTAGGTCAGACTATGATGCCCTGCCGATCGAAGTGCCACATTTTATATGTGATCTATAGCATACATTTATAATCTTACGTGTCATGGATTAGTCTATCAATGCGCTTGTGTTTTTGCAATAATCATTTTTTGTAAATATTTTTTTATATTTAAAAATAAGCATCTCGTCACGCGATAGCCATGCAGTCTAATTTTGACCTTCTAAGATCATTAGGCCATAGAGAAAAATGTATGTAAAGTGTTGGCATTATTACTCATTGATGCAAGTTATCTCTTTCTTATTTCGACAGCAGTTACTTATGACTAGTGGTCATTAGATTGTACTTAGCATATCTGCACTTGTTATTTGAATAGTTATATTGGAGCGCTTACTTTTGAATCCTTCCTATTAGATCGTGGCCGTGAAAATATTTATCGTTCAGAGCACCATGTCTGGTACTCTGAGTACCAGGTATGGAACCATGGTACGGAGGTCAAAGCTGTTTGATTTGTCTTTAAGGGACGATTGCGTATTTGAAGGGTTGTCAAGGTGACGCAATCGGCGATAGTGCTTCATAAATGGCACTCCTGCTTCATCTCATCAGAGTCGCTCAGCGCATTGCTGAAGAGAAGCATATGAGATAGAATGATTTCATGTAAAATTTAGAGGTTCAGGTTAAAAATAGATCCTAAACATTTGATTTAATTGACAATACTTTTTATTATACTAGACCGTTTATTTTAAAAATCTACTTATTGGTTACGATGGGAAATTGATTACTGTTTTTTAATGCTATGGTTTTTAATATATGGTTGAGTAGTCGTCATAACTTACCACGTTGGTCGGGATTGATGCATTGGCTTGAGTAGATGCTCCGTCCATCTGATAGGACGTTCAGCCGTAGACCCCATGGCGACTTTCGTTCAGAACAGCGAACAGGTTTCTCTCCACCCTTCTTTCTTGACCTTACAGCACCGTTCTTGTACATTTTCTCCTGGTTTGGAGCATCTTTAAGAGTGGGAACAGACGTTATAACAGCAATTCCCAAAGCTGAGAGAAAGGAAAAGAATTGGTAACTCTTTCGAATGCGAGACCGAATCCCAGGACTTAGTGTCTTTAATTCTAGTTCTCCGTCGCAATTGCAAATTAGTCCATGAGTTTTATGCATGGATCCCTATTATCAAAATAAAATTGAGCTCGCCATTATGTTGTAATGCCCTTTTCGATCGTGTACATGAACTCCTACAGAAGGATCTCATGTCCAGATTAATTGAAACCCAATTTAATATGCATCTCTCTCATGCTCATTGCTTTCGGGATCGTGAGGGGCACTTTAATCAACATATGGTGTAATTAACGGTAGGGATGTTCAAAAAGTAATAACTCTAAAAATGATAAAAAATAAGTTAATTTTCACGCTTTATATTGCTAGAGATCGATAATTATAAGGCACCCACCAAACTGTAATTAATCTGCTCCCCCAAAAATTAGCCCAAGGCATAAAATTTTTAATGAAACCCAATAAAGTAAGTATGGCTACTCGGGAGTCCCAAACTCCCGAAATCTGATCTTTTATAAATATGTGCAGCACGAAAATCTCGCAGTTCATCCAGTAAAATGGTTTTTAAGAACTCATTTTGGAAGCCTCCTATATTTTCAGCAGAAAATTTGCTCATCGTGTAAACTGTTAACCCGGTGTTTTTTATCAGCCTAAATGGAAAAAAATTACCATAAATATAACATTTCTGAAAATTAACGTAAATAGCTCGCCTAATATGCATGGAGACATTGCCGTTACTTATATTTGTTCTGTAACTGATTACAAAAGAGAGCATAGCTCTTGAAAAGATAAGAATTGTGGATATTAATGGTTACAAGCTCACCAAATATCACTCCTGACTTTTTTGCTAAGGTAGTTCTCATGCGCTTTTAGAGTAAGAAGCGAAACAACAAGCGTTCTCTCATGAGTTCTGAACACGAAGATGAAATGAATTTTTACCTCAAAACGTGGTTAAAAAATAATTTCCTAATTAAGTTTTACTGTCCCCCAGAATCAATTTATGTAGAGTGTTGGTAATTTATGATCTAAATTTTTAAGTTCCATGCTATTTGCAGATGACCAAGTCATAGTTCATGATAATGAACACCATTTACAATTCACTGTCCATAAATTAAATTTCATATCTTGAGACTATAACTTGAGGATATCCGAACACCAAACCAAGACAATGGCAATTCCTAGGAAAGTACCCGATTCGTACTAAAATAGATATCAAGAACAATATCTTACATCAGGTAACACACTTTGAATATTGAGGATGCGACATCATCCATGAAGAGGGCAAAGATATTTTAAATAAAACGAACAATTACTAAATAACATATGGAACTATAAGAAGAGCACTGAAGGGGAAAACTGCTAAAGAAGCTCAAATCATATTTTAAAAAAATAATGGCAGTCCCATATATGTGGGCTGCCCCCACATTACTATACGGATCAGAAGCCTGGGCACCTAGCCTAGGACAAGACAAGAGACCTCAAATAGCCTAGGATAAGAGACCTCAAATAGATTCGAACCTCAGAAATGAAATTCCTTAGATATGCAAAGGGCTGTACACGTCTGGAGCACATAAAAAACGAAAACATAAGGCAAGAATTAGAAGAAAGAAGTACAACCTGTAACAGAAGTAGCAATACAGTGAAAGATTGAAAGAACATGTTGAGCGCATGCCACTAGAAAGGATTCCCAGAAAGTCTTGAGTATAAGCCTTTACGGAGAAGAAATGTTGGAAGACCGAGATTACGGTGGTGAAGCCGTAATAGGAAAATTTCCTAAATTTGGAAAGCCAGAAGAAAATGGAGATTTGTAATATCCTTCCCTAGGTGAGTAATTTTCAAATGGTCCAAGTAATGTGGCAAATTTTAAGAGTTCTTGTAAGTGATTACCAATGCATAATTCGATGGTCATCTCTTAATGCAAAGGCTACTGTAATAGGTTCAGCAAAATCGTGGCATATCGGCTTGGAACGTCGCAAGCCCAAGTCCCACTTCGGTTATGGATGTGGTGTGTACTTCCTAAAAACAGAATTGCTACATCGTGATGATTACCATGTAAATGAGTATATTTTCGGTCCACCGGGTTCTGCGGATTGAGCCCCTTGAAATGATTTTTCCCTGCCAGTGAACCAAATATAACCGCCCACTGAGATTGGTCGGTCCCCGCGACGAAAACTTCTTCACGTCTTGTTGAACATCTTGTTGAAGGATGACACAAATTAACTCCTCGCGTCTCGATACAAAATATGTGCGGTCCCCACGATAAGAATCGCTCCGTCCGTAGTAGCATGAATGAGGCCTTCTCTGATAGTTCAGGATCGAATAATTAAATTATTCTTTCCACAGATCTAAAAACCAACCAGAGTTGGTCTAAAAACCAAACCAGATCAAAACCAAGCTAAATATCAATAAGAAGAAGACTATGATATTGGTGTGCAGCAAGAAAAAAGAGGCCGATACCAACGTTAAACTAGGAAAACAGAAGCTGGAAGAGGTGAAAGAGTTCTGTTACCTGGGAAGCAGAGTAACCAATGATGGACGAAGCAAGAAAGAAATAGTCAGTAGAATAGCCCAGGCAAGGAGGGTATTCTATCAAAAGAAGATTCTACTAACAGCTGGAAATACAAGCTTGGAAGTAAGGAAGCAATTCATCAAAACGTATATCTGGAGCATGTTCCTTTACGGCAGTGACGCATGGACGATGACAGCAGCAGAGGAGAAAAGGGTGAAATCATTCGAAATATGGTGCTACCTAAGAATGGCGAAGATAAAATGGATCGACCGAGTGGCAAATAAAGAAGGCTTAAGATGAGTGGTAGAACAGAGAAGTCTGCTGAAAACTATAAAACGAAGACGGGAAAACCTAATCGGCCATATCTTAAGACACGATGGCCTGATGAAAACAACCGTAAAGGGAAAAGTAAACGGGAAGAATGGGAAAGGAAGGCCTCGTATGAGATACATGGAACAGGTTGTAAAGCACATGAAAGAGAGGAACTACGTTAATATGAAGAGGTTGGCCGATAGAAGAATCGAGTGGAGGGCTACGTCAAATCAATCCTATGATTGTAGGATATTTAAAGCCTGCCACATGAACGGCGGTGAAGTTCACAATAATTGCCATGCGAAAAAATTCACTTCAAAAGTCCCGGAATTCAAAAATTCCGGGAAACTGCGCAGACCACTACGGTACCCAGGATCCCTAATTCACATGGCAATTTTACCGAGGTTCAAGGTACGAGATGGATGGAGAGGAGGAGGAATGGGGGTATTTACTCGGAAGCAAACCGAAATTTTTTACACGAAATTGTTAGATGGAAACGAAAAAAGAAATTTAGGGAAAAAATTAATCTTCTAACCATAACCATTCACTCATAAACCAAAAATTAAAATAAGCAAAAGGTGACGCCCACCGAAAATGCTGCTGTGAAAACATTGACGTCACTTTCCTCCCGTCCTTGACTGCTCGTATGGGAAGGGGAGGGAGTAGAGAGGGATTCTCGAAAGGTCTGCTCGCACAGATGCTGTCGTAACTGCTCCGATTGGCAGAGTCAGCTGTGCCCCCCCCCCCCTTTGCGATAAGGCGAAGTAGCTTCGCGGGCTCAGTTGTGATTGGACGAAGTCGTTATACGTCAGAGGTTGCACCACATCCACTTTTCCGAAAGGGTTAAAAGCATTAGTTTTTCGACGCCTATAACTCGAGAAATAATTGACGGATCAAAAAACGGAAAAATACGGGTCTTTTTATTTTACAAACTCGATCATATTCGGTAATAAAAAAATATGGTAAACGAACCCATTGCTGAACATCGTATATTGAACAAAGGTAAAATTGTCATGCGAATGAGGGATCCTGGGGAGCATAGTAGTCTGCGCAGTGGCCCGGAAAGCCAAAGTTTCGTGGTTCGATACTAGGCCCAGGTGAAATTTTTTGCGTTGCAATTATTGTACAATCCTAGGATTGTTGACCCATGATGATGACTGATTGTGGTCAATTTTGTTGAATTATTTTTTATACTTCTTCGGGCGTAACTTTGTACATTGTATGAGAAATAAAGAAAACTGTTATTTTCCACCACGATTTTACAATAAAACGTTGATGGGGACTTTTAGTGAAAGAGTTAACAAAATTTATTTATTATTGATTGAATGAAGCTTCCCTATTTCTTTGCATTGCATTTTCCGATGGGGTGTCTCCCAACTCTCTTTAGATCCTCATATCCGACTCCTCTTCATTTCATTAAAAGCATTTATTCTTTTCCCTCCTCTTTCTCACTTACCCAGCTTTTTAGCTTCAATCATAGCCTCAGATATTTCCAATGAATCCCTGCCCCATTCTGCCCACTCTGTCTCCTCCACATTTCCGCTCGCAAAATCTTGTTAGCGTAGACTCACCTTTCATTCTCCACGATGCTCAGCAATTCCCATTCCTCCTCCCCTTCATCCATTACCTTCTTTACAGTATTCTCCACACCCACATTTTAAAATCCTACAATCAACTCTCACCACATCTCCCAAGAGTATTCAACCCGTTCCACGTTACGCTCCATATCAACCTTATCTCCACGAGTTTACTCAAGCCGATGGGAGGGAAATAAATTAATTCAGTATTCATACTGTCCTCTTCATTTAGATTCATACGTTGATTTAGTCCCTAAAAATGTAATTTAATTTGTAAGTGATAAAAATGTTGAAGATGGCAACATCAAATGTAGAGTTATTACTTTTTTACTCTGACTTTGGCCATAATTATTATTTTTATGGAATACATTTCTTTTCCATCCCTCTTTAAAGGCATTTATGAAAGGATAATGAAGCCATATAATGAATTTCTGTCTTTTAAATTTGGTGCAGACCGAAGTTGCATTATTAACCCCAAAATGCAACAGAGATCTTTTTCCAGTGGCAAAGTCCGGATAGGACCTATTTTCATGGGGAGTGCTTTTCAGTTAGTGGGTGATAAAAAAATGTTTTCCCTATAAAATAATTTTGTAGCAAAAGGTAAAATATGCATGCTTCCGTATTTTTTCTTAATTTTATTGATGATATTGCTGAGCGTCACCGGCAATCTCCCCCACCCTTCCCTCGCAATGAAAAGCAATAATGTCATCGGCCGATACTTGGACGTGCCTCCCTTGTCTTCCTCGCGGGGCTTATTGCTTCAGCATCTCCATGCATCTTTTTTCCATTATCCTCCTCTTCGGAGCCGAGCGAAACTTTTGCCGCGGGGCGCGAGGGGGAGTGGCATCCATCCCCCGGATCGAAGTCACGTGATCCACCCCTTCCGAATCCCACGACTCACCTGCCCGGCGGAAAACTTTAAAGATGTCCTACGTGCGAGAGGGGATAATGGCATTGAAATGCTTTGCCGAAAACATACATCTACATCTACATAATACTCTGCAAGCCACCATGAAGGTGTGTGACAGGGGGTGAATTCTCACCAAACATGCACTGCATATCATGCATAAAATAGAATTAATATTAATATACTAGTCTAAACTCCATTATTTAAAAAAGATAAATATGGCAAAGTAAGCATGCAAAAACATGCTGATAGTTGAGTTACCTTCAAGCCCTTATACCAACATGCAACTACCTATGCTATGAATTGATTCACTCGCATTGGGCATATTTACCGTAATTCATATCCCTAATTGTACGAGGAAAAAATGACATTTTTAATCTGTCAGTTCGGCAATCAATTTCTCTAATTTTGTGATTATGGTCCAGTCTACCATAGAAAGTTGGGGTTCGCAAAATATTTTTAACGTCATCACTGAAAATATTCTCTTGGAATTTATTTAAGACATTAAGCCTAAATTTCAACCTGTGACCTGACAATTATTCCCGTTTTAATTCATTTAATACACTGGTTACGCTATTATGGTTATCGTATCGTCCCTTTACAAATCTTACCGATCTTCGCTGCACACGTTCAAGTTCATTATTTAGACCGATTTCGTAGGGATCCCATATACTGGCAGCATATTCCAGATGAGGTCTATCAAGGGAAAATTAGCTGATTTCTCGTACATATATAAATAGGGAATTAATTGGGCAGGAAGATTGAGCCAAGTGGACGAGGATAATAGTGTTTTAAATGTTCGGCTGAATTATACCCTTCGCAAGAGGGCGCCGCAAGAGCTAGTGGCTAGCTGAGGTTTCATTTAAGAGGGGCATCTACATTTACGCAATGCCCTTCAAGCCACCGCGTGTGGCAGGGGGTGAGGATCGCCAAGCATGCGCTATTGACATGCAAACAGGCTACTGTATGGAAACATGCTAGATAATAGGGTAACATGCAGCTACATGGTTAGTATGTAAGTAGTAGTAAAGGGATTGGTTTTAAATATATGCAACATGGACTACAGACTAACTCTAACAATAGTTCACCTACCTATCCTTTTGCTATGCTGCCTGTGGTGTTTTCTTTATAGTACGGGGGAAAATGACATTTTAAATCTATTGGTACGACAATCTCTCTATTCTTAATTATCTGGTCGAATCTACCATATTACGAAGGGATTTTTAAAATATATCTAACATCTTTGGTAAAGCTATCCGTTTTTAATTTCTGCAATAGATTCAATCTGTATTTTAACCTACGGTCTGATAATGATTCCCAACCTAATTACAATTGCCTGATTCCCAACCTGTATTCTGTTAATTCTCATACACTACCACGCCTATCGTAACAAGAATTGTGAATTCACTCCCTGCCGCTCACCTTTATGATGAATTGCAGGTTATTATGTAGATGTAGATGTAACACCTTTTAACAAACCTAGCTGCTCTACGCTACACACTTTCTAGCTCTCTGATCAAAACTAATTCATTCGAATCCCATAAACTTGCTGCATATTCAAGGTGGGGGCTAACTAGTGAAAAGTAATATGGCTGAAAATAAGGGTAAACAGTTAATCTAGCGTACTTACTAAATGTATGATAATACAAGTTAATTTTCTCATGCATACAGATACCACTTACTACCTATATTTGAGCCCTATGTACCCTTTCATCTTTTACTTAGCGACCTGATATATTTTTCAATTAGGGATTGATGAAAGAATCGGAAAATGCATCGATGATTTCTCGAGGTTACGCTAAGGTTTCGGTTCGCTGGTTTTTTTTGATTACTTGCGTGAAAGAAACTTTTTTTTCTTTTCAAATTTTCAAGCGTAGGGTTCTTGTTCTGAGTCATATCATTTTATGTCTACCCTTTCGACGTGGAGTAAGTTGGGAATCATTTCCTTACTGTGGAGTGTAAAATCGTATTATTGTACGCTAGGAATATGATTCTTTGTCCTATACATCAATCGGACCCTCTCACATCCCTGTTTAAAAGGCCATTGAAAAGAAGCACTTGAGTGGGCCCTTAAATAAGCCAGCTTATCCTCAGAACCCCTTTGTGAATACTATTTATTTCGTTGGAGAAAGAAGACTAAGAGAAGAAATGAAAAATGTGGAGCATAGGTACTGATAATATGTAGCCAAGTTCCATTTTTGGCAGAAAATAATAATGGCCTATTTTAACTTTTGGTTTTGGGGAAATAGTTGCGTTCCGGAAAGAGAAAGTTATTTTTCACTCATTTTTTCGAAAGGGTTAAAAACATGTTTTTCGCCGCTTATAACTTGAGAACTAATTGACGGAACAAAGACCGGTAAAATACGATTCTTTTTACAAACTCTATCAGGTTTAGCAATAAAAATTATGGTATTTTAATTGCTATAATACCATAATTATTATTGCTAAACCTGATAGAGTTGGTAAAAGAGACCTGTATTTTACCGTTCTTCGTTCTATATGTATACGGTACTGATTTTTTCAATTTTTCGTTATTATCATGGCTTGTCGGTTTCAAACCTCTCATATGCTGCATAAATGCTGTCTTACATTACCGCTCTCTTCCATTTTGTTAGATCCTTCCTCAGCAGTCTGTCTCATTCTCGCTAATAAAAGGATTTTCATTTAATGTGTCACTTTTCCTCTCTTCCTTCCCGATTTCTTCCCAATATAGGGACGCCATATTGACGAGCAGCATCAATTGCCTCACCAGCTTCCTCGCGGGCTTCGTCATCTTCTCAGTGCTCGGATACATGGCTCACGTGCAGAACAAGGACATCAAGGACGTCGGAGTCGGAGGTGAGACACACGCCTGAACTCACCCCTTTGCATGGATACAAAATCAGAGGGCAAAACAGATGTGGAGAGTTCCCATGGGTATGGTATGAATTCGGTGGGAAGCGGAAACGGATAGGTAAGTATTTATGCTATAAGCCACTTCTGACTAAGTGAGTATTTTCATATCATGCCGCTTATTAGGTTTTCAGGGAAAAATGCAGCAAAGGCATCGTCCACTTTGCGCCGTTTTATATTAGCTAAAAATGTTCTGAATGTTAAAAATTTCATTCGGTCTGATTAAAAGTGAGCAACGATTTTTTTATTCCTAGGTGATACAATAATAATCAAAAAACAAAGACGGGCTTTATTTAAGATTGAAAATAATATTATAAATAATAATATGATTTTATTTACGCTGCGTTCGTACTTTCAGTACCTACTTGGTACTCGCTGGAATATTTGAACAGTTTTCATCATAGGAGGTCATCCATTTTAAAAAGGAAACCTCCACCAACATTGCTTGCCCAGCTAATTTTATACAAATCTGTGTCTTCACATTCACATTTTGCTCTTCCAGGTCCCGGCCTTGTGTTCATCGTCTACCCAGAGGCCATCGCGACCATGACGGGTTCCGTATTTTGGTCCATCCTATTCTTCCTCATGCTCATCACGCTGGGTGAGTAGACAAACGGCTGAAGAACAGCTTCTGATGTTCGGAAATAGCGCGTCGTGAGCAAGATGTAGACTTCCTTCCTTAGGACTAGAGATCCTGCTTAAAAAGGGGAGACCTTGGTAATATTCTCGCCGAGTTATAAAATATGGAACGGACAAATTATACGAACATTGAGCTGGCGTTTTTTGAAAAAGGGAAAGATGAAAAAGAAATACCAAAAGTGCTTCAATGTCAATTATTTCCACAAATCACAAAGAAGAAGAAAAATACGATCCAACTAACTAAAGAGGCATGTCAGTAACTGGAACTATCAGTAGAATACATGACAAACTCCTTTAGGAAAAAATAGAAAATGAATATTTAGAGACGGAAGCAGAGGTGTAGTTCAGGCTGGAAGAATGACCTCTTTTGTACAACCAAAATAATAGGGGAAAATATATCATGTGAATTTCAAATAGAGACTAATCGATCCCCGTGGTATAAACACGACGGTTTGCAAATTTAGTGTCTGAATCGCTCGTTACAATATCACTAATTGTCTCCACTTGAGTTTTTCTCTCCAATCTCGACTGTAGAGCCCCCAAATGAGATGAAATACAAATGTAAACAATGAATGAGGTTGTAATCAGCGGTTTCAGCACACTAAATCTGCGAATCATCGTGTTCATACCACGTGAATCCTTGATTATCTATTCGAGATAATCTAGACGGTTACAAACACAACCTCCCAGGAGAGTAACATACTGATATTGTTAACCTAGATAGCCATATAGGAATGGATAGCCATTAAATCATGTGGATTCAGCAAATTTTGAAGGCCAATAAATGTATAATACACAATTCTATCTTGAAAAGCATAATTGCATACGGATGCAAAATATATGGCCTGCAATGAACTGGAGAGACATTAAGAGACACTCGCAAGTGTCTCTTAATGTCTCTCGGAGGCTTTCGGAGCGCTGGGTGATCAAGAAATGAAATAGACGTGAACGAAATAATTAAGCCAAATTGTGGTTAAGTCAACCTTAGTATAGCAGGTGACATAATGATAAACCATTTAGCTGAGTTGAATACGATGGCAGAAGAGAGACTCCCTCAGCAGATTTTCTTCACTGACTCCCCAAGAATAAAAACGTAGAGGAAGACTATGAAAGTGAGATTTGAAGTGCCTGTTTTTTCAGACGTGCCTAGGAGTACTATTTGTGACATTTGGAGTATAAATCCATCTCCAATAGTTCTTTTACAAAATCAATGAAAAAAAGATATTCTGGCCATATTTCTTTAGTTTATCTTTGCAATCTATCGTAAATTTGAATACAAATGGAAATCTGGAGTTCGAGTAACAGACGAAGAAAATATAGGAGTAAAAAGAGAGCACGAAAGTGGATAAATTCCGTAGGGAGTTCTCCGATATTCATAAAATCATATTTTCCAATTATTTTCAAATGAGAAAAAAGTAAGAAAGTGGAGTTCAGCTAGAAAGCTCAACGTATTGATTGCTAAGGCAACGGGAACATCCGATCATGTGGAGAATCCTAGATAGGTTCACTAGCGTAGTGCGCTGAGAAGGATCTCTCCGTTAGACTGTATATGTGGCGGGAATTCTTGATATCACACTCACTTCAAGGAGAAATGCAAAAGTTTTGGAGAACTCATCTTTAAAAATCTCTAAGATCAGTGTTATTAATTTGCTATTAATATTTATTCACATTAAAACTTCGTGAGACCCTCCTCTTGTAAAAATAAATGTACTCTCTACATGACGTTTGCACTCTAGCAGTGTCATATTCGATGTGAATTATTGTATGGATTACTGTCTTGATATTTTCATGCTGATACTTAAGGAGGTCACTGACTTTACAAAGTGCTATGACCTACAAAATTTCGTGATTTAGTGCAGCTATTCCATTTTTTTTCCAAATGCCTGTGTCTAGACTTGGCCACGCCCAAGCTTCCTCTTTTGCTGGCTTTATCAAGTTTATTCGTTTTGTTGACTATGAAATAAGGGTAGGTTTTTATGGCTATCATCTTTTTTTCTGCCGTCATACTCTCAAGTGCTTTTCTTTACATGTATTTCTAATATTTTAAGTGCTCATTGACCCTTAGTGTGCAGTTTTTTTATTTTTAATTTGACAAATGCATTAAATTGTTAAATTTATTTTGTGTTCTAATGATGTGGTAAGGTTTTAATCGAATATTCATTTATTGATTTAATTTTATCAATATTCCTGATGCCAATTTCCCTCTTGAGATTATCAAACTTTCTAACCTGGTAATCCTTTCCTAGATGCCTATTTGTCAATCATTATTCATTCCACAACTATCGACCGCAACATACCATTTTCTTTCATAACGCATAATTTTAAGTATCTCATTAAATAAATGGATGAAGGGGATACTTTGTGGAAATTACGAACGTTAAATATGGTAAATGAAACCAAATTTGTACTTTCCACACAGCTTTATATATTCTCCGATCGATTTCAACGACTAAGCGTCATTTTCCCCCCTTGTTGGCCCCCTTGAAAATGACGCTTAGTCGTTGAAATCGATCGGGGAATATATAAAGCTGTGTGGAAAGTACAAATTTGGTTTCATTTACTATGTTTAAGTATCTCTCTCTATTATTTTCTAAAGTACAAACTATTTCCTCCACTCTTCTCCACACCCTCATTAGCCTCCGATCTATTCTCGTTTTTTTACCAGATCCCCCAAATCCTTTGGATTGTAAATTATTATGATGGAACTCAAAAGTTACAATTAGATTATTTTCATCACAGATAACTGTAACGTTTATGTTCATTTGTTGTCACGGATGATTTCAAATGTGCCTCTTCTCTCATGTGCCGTGTGCTCCGTCTTCCTGCGCCGGCCCAAAGGCTTGGACAGCACTTTCGGGGGTCTTGAGGCGATGATCACCGGCCTGTGCGACGAGTACCCGCGGCTCCTCGGGCGGCACCGCGAGATCTTCGTCGGCTGTCTTCTGCTGTTCGTCTACATCTGCGGCCTGCCCACCACCACTTACGTGAGCCTCTAACCTTACTCCCACCTCCTTCGGCCACGTTCGTCGGCCATGCGACGTGCACTATAGACCAAGCGAACCAGGGTGATCCGATTGCGACAGCCAAGTAATTTATACCTATACCTTATTGAGGCTTCCGCGGAGTGTGAGGATCTATTCCTTTCGGGATTTCTTCCGCGTGCACCCATTCTGGGGTGACAACAGTTTCGCCAACGTTTCAGTTCGCGTCTTCAGGTCTGAAGTGTTTCATAGCAGATTTGTACCGTCTTATATACCGTTTACTTCTGCGCTCTGGTGTTCAAGTGGGCGCATTTTCATTGGCCGTTTGACTACTTTTTTCAATTAGGCGCTTCCAAGTATGGGGGAGCTTATATCTATCCTCCCTGTTAAAATTGTTGGGGTTTTTGGCCGTTTTGGCCTTGGCGTTTCTCAGTATTGAGCAGCTTGGCTCCGTCAAAACTTTTGGGAAGGCCCGGCCCACAACATCAATTTTGACGGAGCCAAGCTAATCAAGACTGAGAAACGCTATTTCCCAAGGCTCATACGTGAGGCGATCGAAACGGCCAAAAACCCCAACAATGTTAACAGAGAGGATAGCTATAAGCTCCCCCATACTTGGAAGCGCCTAATTGAAAAAAATAGTCAAACGGCCACTGAAAATGCACCCACCAGAGCGCAGAAGTAAACGGTATATAAGACGGTAAGAATCTGCTATGAAACACTTCAGACCTGAAGACGCGAACTGGAACGTTGGCGAAACTGTTGTCACCCCAGAATGGACACACGCGGAAGAAATGCCGAAAGGAATGGATCCTCAATTTATACCTATATATTAAAGATCGAACTTAAATTTTGAAAGCAAGCGCTGGAAGCAGCTATTAATCAGTCAGGTTGTTTGTCACTAGGCATAGTTTGAGATAGTGTGATTAGTTTGAGATTAGTGAGATCAGTTACACGTTCTGGCACCGCTTGATGTTCAGTTTTGCAACCTTTTTAATTGTTTTAAGTAGAAGGTTTTTCATATGCATCTACATATTCGTCATACTCTACGAACCACCACGAGGG
Organism: Platycnemis pennipes; assembly: GCA_933228895.1. NCBI lineage: Eukaryota > Metazoa > Arthropoda > Insecta > Odonata > Platycnemididae > Platycnemis > Platycnemis pennipes. Next base: position 130,022,040 of record OW121851.1, on the reverse strand, counting down.
TGTGTTGCAAGGGGTGAAGATCACCAAACATACACTATTGACATGCAAATAGGCTACTACATGGAAACAAACTAGACAACAGGGTCACATGCAGCTTGCTTGAAATTTAAATCATTGATAAAAATATAAATACCAAACAAAGTAACGTAGCTTCACTCTGGAGGCAGTTCACTGTCCATGCCACACCTAATATATAGAAGTTGACTCTCCGAAAATGGGCTGCTAATTAGGGTAAGGTTCAGAGGATGGTAATATAATTACACGTGAAGTCAGAAAGAAGGGCTGCTATTTCGATGGAGGGGGAGCGACAGTCCGTCCTATTTACCAGAATTAGTCTGGTGACAATTAATCCTCATCCAGGAAAAGTGGAAAGCAATGTAGTCTGTATGGACTGTAAGGTCATCTATTTAGTTTTAAGAGCCATCATTCTTAAATTGGAGAACAGAGGAAGTAACTAGGAATTAAGATGAAGATGAGTTTGAGTGGTGGAAAAAAGATATATTTTCATCAATGCACTTAATAATCTGGTCTCATGTTAAATGAAAAGAGCTAACTTGTGAGGATCATGAGCTTGTTGGGATGAAAAAAATGACTCAGCATATGGGTTCCCTAATTAGAATGTTTGTCTATTGTTGTTTCCGATTGTTTTGGTGATTTTTTTATCTCTTCTCAAAGTCAATGAATGAGTCTGGTCTGTGGGAGCAGAGGATCTCGTCACAGCCGTCCCATTTCGACTGCCTTCGCTCACTTCCCCAAGTAAACGATCCTTTAATGCACTTTTTAATGTCTTTTTGAATGAGAAGTTTATTAGCTAAAATTTGTTTAGCGAAAATATTGCTGAAGAATTAATCTGCGTTTAGGCCACTTTACACGATACAATTTTTGGTACAATTTCTTGTACAAATCAGGAAAATTGTATTGTTGAAAATTGTAGTTTCTAAAGCTCTCCAATCACAAATGCAATGTAATATCTCACTCTCTTCTCCAACAAAGGAATGTACATTTTTATGGTTCAAAATTCCGATGTTTTATAATGAGTTACACTTCTCTACTAAAGGCATTTTTTTTCTATCACACGCTTTCAAATGTATGCTTCTAGCAGAAATGTTTATGCTGAATTCAAGCGCGTACTTTTACGAAATGAGAAAGGCATGGCAACAACATAGGTAGAAGCATGTAAAAATTGGTGGACGAATTAGTCCACGTGGACTGTATGAGGTTAATTTTGGCATCGCTGGCCTTAGGGAATGTCTGTTATAAGTGCATGGATCCAAGAATTGATTTGTCCAAGGCTTTCAAAAAATTTTTGATGCGTCTGAAATATATATGCAGTTGAGGTAGATGCATATTTTTCTGGTCAAAAATAAGAAAAGTATTTTTCTGGCCTGGTCAAACTCACCACATTTGTCAGTGCAGCCAATAGTGAATTGCTAGTAGGCCATGTTTTCCAGAAACTATCCATTTGTTGTTTTTTTCTGCCTCTGATGTCCCACACGAATTGCTTTGATAGCAGCAATGATATGAGGAACCGAGCTGAATACCAATCATAATGCCATGCAGAAACTAATATATAGTATCCTGATATTTTTATTATATTCAGTAAGTGTAAAAAGTAGTTTCAAGCTCTAAGTCTTCAAGTTCTTCAAGTCTCAAGTTCTCTTAACCGCATGAGAAATGGGTAAAGATGGACTTTTTTCTCAATTGTGTAGATATAAGGCATTTACACAGACAGGAACCAATAACCATACGCCGTTTATGTACACTTTGCTTATAGCTAAGAGTCTCCATAATGGATGGTATATCATTACAAAAAAACCATGTCACCTTCAAGGGTGACGTAATCTGAAAATGAAGTGCGACGGTCACGAAAAATACTGACTCGCGTATCGCGATATAGACTACATATACTTCCAATCAAGGAGCTAAAAGCTCAAACTGTCGTTAGGCAATTGAAACCACACACGAGATTATTGAAATACCCTTGTGACAAAAGGTGTGGCTCGTTGGATGAACAGGACTCTTCAAATTTTGTGTCAGTATAAAGAGTTCCTTCATCTCCTTCTGCATATTTTCCGTGTTTGTGGCGACATTCATCCCCTCTCAATCTCATATTTTCAAGAGAATTTTCTGCGTTGCGACGTACAGGACTCATAGCAGATGGTATAATTGTGCACTGCACAGAATGCTTTTTTTTAAGTGGTTCAAACTATTTTTTGCCGAGCGGAAATAAGTCATTAGGGCAGACTTAGCCATTGAGTGAGAGATTAGGTATCTTTTGGTAGGGTTTATTATCGATCATGCTCTTTAAATTTTACCAAAAAAATACCCAATCTCACACCCAATGGCTGCGTCTGCCCTTTCTTGGGAATATTTCAAATTTAAGTTTCTTTTTCATAGCAATCTGAAGTTTTGGTTTGGCAAGTCATTTTATTCTTAGAGTAAGTGACCAGCGGTAATGGTAGCAAATTCGTTTATCTGACATTCGGAAACCGTATATCCAAAAGCTAACCGTAGACCACGTCGCTTTTTTCAGCTTAGTACTAGCCACTTACATAAGATATCAAATGGAAATGATCATCGCTAAACGGAAGCCTTGGGGAACGTCTCAAATATAGCGTTTAATGGATAAATGAAAGCTTCAATTTTTTCATGACGGGCTCATGATTGATTGCGATTAATTTAAAAATATATCAGGGCGTCATTTCAACAGGGTGTCAACTTTTGCACAAAGTAGTCGCCTTGATGTGTGCGACTTCGGTGTTCAAGACATATGTTTTCCATTATTTCTCTGTTCTATTCGGCAACGGGTGCCCTTTTTTACGAGCTAAGCTGGATGCAGGAGTCCCTCCCATTTTCATGCTTGGAGTGTACTGTTTGTAGATAATATAGGAGCGCGTGTGCTAACGTCGCATCCCCACTCCCCTTAAGTGAGAGGGTGGGGGATTCCTCCACCTGGAAGGGCAGCTGAGAGGAATGGAATTTTTATTCCATCAACTTTCCCTGAAAGTTAGTTCGGCGGTGCGCGAACAGGTGGCGCGCTAAGTTATGGCCACTTTCGCCGAAGGTTAAAGGGGTCTCAATTCCCTCTCGTCGTCTACGTGCTTCCCCTCCAGACCCATAAATCCTCGACCCCTGTGGTTCCCCGACTGGAAAAAAAATACACTCCATCTCAGTTCACCCGCAGAACCAATTGAAATGCGTCCACCGAAATGGGGGACCAGGTGATGGGCGACTCCTATCCGCGCTTTCCGCGAAAATCGATTATCCTGGCGTGACACCATTTCCTATTTTTTCCGAGCGATGATTTCAATCTGACTCGGTTATATTCCTCGTCAATTACAACACAACCCATTGGGATCCCATTTCGCTTATAATCCACTGTTTTACCGATACGAAGTAGGAACTCTCGGCTCCGTCACAATCGCTCGGGAGCAGGCGCAGAATCTTATTTACCTTCCTCCCAAATCAAGAAAATCTTTGATAATCGGTTCATTTGTCGGTATTTGGTATGTACTTTCGTACATTAAGTATCGTAATTGATTTCACAGCTCTTAAGAAAATGTCCTGGTGCATCTTACCATAAACGCATGAATTCCTTAATGATATAAGGGGATTTTACAAGAATCCTAGCACATACTATGGATTATGCCATTAGATTTATCTTTTTCTATATGTAGCAATGATGTTTAAATGGCAGAGATTTTAAATTAGGAGGATAGCGAGGAAATCTTTCATATCCTCGCTGTACAGACTCCCTCCATTTGAGAGACCTTATGGAGTTGTAAAGGCATGTCAGTCACGTGACTGGCAACAGGTCTTGCTATACTAATAATCTACTCTGGTATACTGTAAGAACACCAGAGTATAATAATTAATTTGAAAGAAGCAGCATAATCAATGGCCATCAATTCAATGATTGCTGGTAATAGTGGATTTCAGTTTTCAGTACTCCACCTGTTTCGTTATATCGCACCGTCTAACCTAATCTTAAGCCTACCCTTGAACCTATAGGACAATACAACAGCCTTGCACGAGACGGGATTCGAACCCACGACCTTCGGTTTCCAGGCCGGTATGTTACTAATCAGACTATCTTGGCTGTCAGGACCCCATGATTTTCCTTTCAAAATTGTTTCAGAAGACTGACAGTAATCGCTTCGTTGCTGCCTTCGTTCCATTCCTTAAGCAGCGTTTACACGTAGCAGTTGACTGCTATAACAGTCGCGAGATGCGCGATGTATCTATATCGCTACTGCTATGATGCGCCTGCGTTAACTGCTATGCAGCTTAAAGCCGCTATTTAGGCGTTGCCACAACAAATAAAAAGCGTTTTACTTCAATAGTGATTGATGCTAAAATTTTCATGAAATTCTTCAAGCAATAAATTCCTCTGACGATTATCTTTTGTTCCAATTGTTTAAAGAGTAGAGTCTCCCCTTTGGGGAAGGATACTCATGTTATTATATCCAAACTCCCGGTATTAGTCGTCGTGTATTGCTTTCCGTTGACGATTGTTGCGATTGTGTTGGATATATTTCCGCTGGAAAGTTGACGGGCTTCAACTTTGCTGATAGCTCGAACTAGGATCGACAGTGTTTGGCATGTGTCCAGTACCGACCTGAACTCGCATCGCAATGGCTAGTTACACATACGAGTAGGGCTTAACAGTTGTTAGCAGTTAACTATCATAGCAGTCAACTGCTACGTGTAAACGCGCCTTAAACATGATCCAATTTGACATATTATTCAAAACAAAAGAGGTGGTATAACCATGAAGGGATTGAGAGACCCGCTCTTCATCACGGATGACAAGGTCAACCATCTGTTTTCAAGAGTCTCTACTTAAAGTTCGTGTTAATATGGACACTATTAGATCGAAGATATCCGCGGCGTTGGTTTGGTGCTCTGGTTCCGGGTTTTCTTCCGCGCAGGTTGGTAATATGGCATGGACACTTTAATATAAACGTGATCAAGCACTGCACGAAATTCGAACCGTAGCTCAGCGTCGCTATTTTACTTAAGAGACTGATATGGGTGATTTATTTCTTTCTCAAGAGAGACCTGACCTCAGTTTTGGCGGAGGAAGGGAGGGAGAGATGTTAGCGGTTTCTTATTTCGCAAACGGAGATCAAGCGTCTCTCCTGGACGAGCCTTTGTTGGCCGAGGATGCGCCTGGAACGGACGAAAGCGGCTCCATCCTCTAAAAAGGGTTCCGGTGTTTTCATTAGGGGGGTTGCGGTCGATTGGTTTCCATCCATTCAGAGCTCGCTCCGACCATTTAAAGGGTCACTCGCAAGTGGAGGGGGCACGTGAAGGGGAAGGGAGGGGTGGAAAGTGATTCACAAACTGCTGGTCACCTCGGCCTCTCTCTCACTTCTTTCAAATGCAATTGTTCTCCGAATAGTCTCTTGTGGCATGGTTTTATCGCGCAGGATAATTCTCGCTAACTCGCAGGTTAAACGCGAGTACTTTACGTTAGCGAATGCCTCGCCATTTGTTTTCAAGAGTCTCTACTGTACAAGGCAAGAGAGATAGTTCACATAAGACTTTTAAGTGCTTAAATGGATTAAGAATATTTTGCACTACCCATCGTGACAGAGTGATGGTGCCTATAAAGTAAAGTCCTTTGATTACTTTAGTCTTCGATTCCACTTTAACTATGGAAGACGGTGTCTTGGCTCCATCTAGCGAGTTCACCTGCCATAGGGAATGATTTGTTGTAACTCTTAGGCCATCCATAGCAGTAATCTTACGGTATTTTTCCTGAGTCCCATTAACGAATTCTAGGCCCGATAATGGTGGACATGCCATTGACTTTCCTCATGAAACGCTGCTCATTTTTGTGGGTATTAATTCATTGATCGAGTCAGCAATGCTATAGGTACAGATTAAATAGGATTGATAAGTACTCGATGCATGGAAATTATCGGAAATTGCAGCATCAAACTGTCTTAAAAACTGGCACGCGGTCACTACCCGCCATTATGAGCCTGTTTACTAATTATTAAAGTGACCGTAACAAATGCAATTGTGCTAATCGTAACAGCAGTACTTACCTACGAAAGCGTGGTGGCCTAGTGGGTAGAGTGGTTGGCTACTGATCGAAGGGTCCCGGGTTCAAATCCGGGTGAAGCCTTTGGACGCCCCCTGACAAAAAAATCCTCGGAGTGTGAGGTGGCCCAGGGAAAGGAACTGGCCCCCCTACCCTGAATGTGTGAAATTCACACGCCTGTTGCTTAGTCTGGGGTGAGTTCTACCCTCACCTATCAAAACCAACCTTCGGGTTGAATCACTGAGTGAGTGATCTACGAAATGCCCTGAACGCCACCGCAAGGGTGTATGGGGGGTGAATTTTTAATAAAACCCAATGCAATAAAACCCAATTTCAAAGCTTTTACGTCATTACCAAGGGTCAGAGTGACTCTTGATAATGACGCAAGAGTGACCCTTGATTTACCATGCACTTTCATACAGTTATGCTCGAAGTATTAAAGACATTTGGGGTTACCTGTAGGAGGAAACCGACAGCTATGTTCATTTGCGCCATTTAGGATAGTAAAGTAAAGCTATTCGTTTTAAATATCAGTAATATATTTAATAATTCTGTCCAGAGGCCAGGTTAAATTGTGTGCAAAGAGGTGTCTTCTGTCATCTTCCTGGGAACACACAGGATGGGAGACTGCAAATCAACCCACGTGAAGGGCCGACTCTATACTATTTTGCTAGTTTTTGCGTCTTGCATTTCAGGGCGGCATTCACCTGGTCAACCTGCTCAACTTTTACGGCCCGGGGATAGCCATCCTGTTCGTGGTCTTCGTGGAGGCGGCTGGAGTGTGCTGGGTGTACGGAGTGGAGCGCTTCTCCAACGACATCCAGGCCATGTTGGGCTACCGACCGGGCATCTTCTGGAGGGTCTGCTGGCTGGTCATCAGCCCCTTCTTCATACTCGTGAGTGCCTAGCCGCAATTAAAAGAAATTTGAGAAGTTCATGCTGTTCTAAGTAGATGTTACATTTTATCAGCGCGATGTTCAATCACTCGGGCTTAAATGACATGTGTGCCTGGAGGAAAACTTCGTCAGAAGATGAAATGGGAATTTTAGCTTCTCTTGAGATGGTAAGAACGCCAATATTATTTTTAGCTGCTTCAGTCATTCGGTTATATTTTCTTCATTACAAAGGAAAAAATAGTTTTCTCTATTAAAATTGAACTACAACAACAGGATTTGACTGTTGAACAAAAACTTTACAATACCTATTAGGTATTACTTTAAATGCATTTCCCATTAATCGAATTATTATATCCTCCGGATGGTTTAAACTCTGATAAATCTTTAATTAAGAGCCTTTTTGAATCATTATCTTTCCCTGTTGTATTTTATATTGCTTACTCGGCTAACAAAGTTCTTCTGTAATATTTGTGACGATCGGAATCGGAGACAAAAGTTTTCAAAAGATTATGAGCTTATCCCTGGTATTCAGCATTACCACAGGCATACTTTGTAAATGTCCACAGTAAGTATATTACACCGACCCAGGTTTCAGCAAGACATTGCCATTATGAAGGCCTTAATCTCAGAAGCCTTGTTATTTACATTAACATAATACCCTGCAAGCCACCATAAATGTGTGTGTCAGGGGGTGAATTCTCACCAAACATGCACTACATTTCATGCTTAAAAAAGGATTAGTATTACTATACTAGTCTAAACTTCACTATTCAAAAAAGATAAAAATAGCAAAGTAAGCATGCAAAAACATGCGGATAGTTGGATTACCTTCAAGCCCCTATACCAACATGCAACTATCTATGCAATGGATTGATTCACTTACATTGGTCACATTTACCGCTACTCATATTCCTAATTGTACGAGGAAAAAAAGGACATTTTGAATCTGTCTGTTCGGCAATCAATTTCTTAAATTTTGTAATCATGGCCCAGTCTACCATAGCAAGTTGGGGCTCGCAAAATATTTTTAACATCAACACTGAAAGTATGGTCTTGGAATTTGTTTAAGAGATTAAGTCAAAATTTCAACCTGCCATCTGACAATGATTCCCAATTTAATTCATTTAATAGACTTGTTAAGCTAATATTGTTATCGTACAAATCTTACTGATCTTCGCTGCACACGTTGAAGTTCGTTATTTAGACCGATTTCGTTGGGATCCCATACACTGGCAGCATATTCCAAATGAGGTCTAACAAGGGAAAAGTAGTTGATTTCTCGTAAATGATCGTCACACTTACCCAGTACTCTTTTGATGAATCCTAGTTTACGATTATAATTCGAGTGCGTAGTCTTTCTATTCTTCACTCTTATTTCCTATTGTGTTCATCAGATAGTTAGCTCTTTTTGGAGCATCTCTGTTGCTATTACCAAGATACTAAATACACACGCGCTGTCTAAAATGATTCCGCACTTACTATGATAATATGATGGTCAACCTTTCCGCGCGGAAACATGATCCCAAACAGAGAGTGTGAGCGAAGTTTTTCTGTGGTATTCATGCCCAGGGATGATGAGCATTACGACAAAATTTCGTCAATACCTTTGAAACCCTATGCTATACATTGATTCACGAGTATTGGACATATTTACCGCTATTTTTATCCCTAATTTTACGTTATCACCTTGATAATAGCAAAGTCTTGCTGAAACCTGGGTCAGTGTAATGAACTTATTTTGGAACTTTACAAAGTATTTATGTGGTAATGCCGAGTGCCACACATTTCCACAAATTGTCGCCTGATACGTTAAAATTCTTATCCCAGGTACTTATAACCTCATTTTTATTTGAGCATTAATATGCCTAATTTATTTGCATTTCACTCAGCAAAAAGGTTCAGAAATTCACTGAACCCAACTGAAATTTGAATTCCTATTGAATTTATACGGATCCCTTTCATATAATGCTATTAATAGCATTTTTTAGACTTGTAAATATTATCTTATTCCACGGCCTTGTTATCAAGCCATAATTCCACGCTGAATGGAGGTTATGATGAAGGATGTGTAGTGGTTTCACTTACTAAAGACAGTGACTTCTTGAACTTATGTTTTACGGGATACCGATCTTCTTTCTCCCTCTGTACCCCCATTTTCCCCTATAATTTCTCTTTTGAAGCCCCCTATCTACCCATTTTTCGTAGTCAGGTCATCATCATTGGTCAGCAATCCTAGGATTGGTTTGACGCAGCTTTCCACTCAATTCTTCTATCGGCCAACCATTTCATCGTGACGTAATTCTTCTCTTTTACATACCTCACTACCTGTTCCATGTATCTCGTACGAGGCCTGCCTTTTCCAATCTTCCCGTTCACTTTTCCCTCGAGTGTTGTCTTCAAAAGGCCATCGTGTATCAAGATATGGCCGATTAAGTTGTCCCTTCTTTTTAGAGTTTGCAGCAGACTTCTCTTTTCTCCCACTCTTCTTAGAACTTCAGATGATATCAAGCCATTGTCCTTTCCATGGTTGTTAGCGTCTTATTCAGCTCCTTCTCTGTCTCTGCTACGAGTGCTATATCAACAGCGAATCGCAGCATGCTAATTTTTTCTGTGGATTTTCACTCCAGAAGACTTATTCTTGATATTACTGATGGTTTTCTTGATGTGAACATTAAAAATTAACTAACCTCCTTATCCATCGCAAATTCTCTCTCACTTTTCCACTCCTAGGATCCCTTCACTTCAAGCCCATTTCCCAATCAGCAGCCATGCCTCCCTTCCCTTAACGTTTTGGAAGTTGGGAATCATTCTCTCCCCATATCTAACGCCGTACGTGATCCGTGCTTTAACGATAACACTCCTTCCTCCGCAAGTTTCAGTCACTAGTTTTAGGACTCGATATGTCACTGCCATATTTTACCCTATTTTTTTCGGAAATTTTTTTTTTCATGAGTGAGACATCACCCGTAACTTTTATTTCGTTTCAGTCTGTATCCATACCCCTTGAAATCACAAGTGCACTCTTCCACTTTTTTTGTTTTGGAATCACGACTTTTAGATCAAATCTAAATTTTATGCTGAAGCATCATCTCTTCCACCGCATCACCAATTGCACCACAACACATTCAGAATCCCCTTTAAGGAGTGATACTAAATACAATCTGATCGTTAGAGAACTGCGGCTCGAACGATCATTGATTACGTGACTTTCAGCGTACAGGATTCTGCCTATAAACAGTGATTAACTCCAGGAAAAAATGCTGATTCCCTTAACTTATCTTTTGAATTCCTGAGATGATTATAGATTGTCATTCTAACGCCACAATCAAAGAAGAGAGTGGAAATTCGATTGTAAAAGATGAAGTCAAGAAAAAATATGCATGTTTTACTCGTTCAAAAACTATATTCGAGCATTAATACGCATATCACAAAAATAACTGAATATAATTGTCAATAGCAATCACCCATATTTACCCAGGAGATGAGAATATGTGAGGAAAAGCAGTGTGAAGGTAAAGAAGGCACTAAAAGTGAAAATGTAAAAGACGGAAATATAGTTGGTAGTGGAACGTTTCCAACATAAAGTTTCACCAATGTGTGTTTATGGAGGTCTTATTACATGTGATACTAGGGAAGTAATATTTCCGCAGGGCTTCTCTTGATGCAAATGAGAGAGATTAGTGGAAGATATTTTTATGGTTTTATGAGAAAAAATAATAATCTTTTAAGGGCGATTTCTCTCCACTTGAGCGTCCTCGCTCAGCCGTGTTCAATGCCATCGTCTTCACTCCTTTCGTCTTTGTCGGCAGGCCATCTTCATCTGCTCGCTCATCAGCGACGAGGGTCTGGACGAGGAGGACTACAAATACCCGGCGTGGAGCATCTCCGTGGGTTGGGTGCTCACCGCCTCCTCAATCATGTGGATCCCCATCTACATCGTCTACAAGATCGCCATCACGCCCGGGAAGTTCCTCGAGGTCAGTGTGCGCTTTTTTGCCTCTTCCAGTATGAGCACGGAGAGCATAATACATATACTGTCTTCTGATTGACCAAAAAGAAATTACTTGCACTTCATTGAAGAGAACATGAAGATGGTCGATTACAGCCTTTAATAAAATTTAGCTTTGGTTGGACATTTTGTTAAGCACCTCAGTCAATTTTTCGAATTACATGGTGCATATGGGGTCGTTTACCATATTTTATTTATTGACAAATCTGATAGAGTTGGTAAAATAAAAAGACCCGTATTTTTCCGTTTTTTGATCCGTCAATTATTTCTTGAGTTACAACTGGCGAAAAACTGATGTTTTTAACCCTTTCGGAAAAGTGGGTGTGGTGCAACCTCTGGCGTATATCGACTTCGTCCAATCATAACTGAGCCCGCGAAGCTACTTTGCCTTATAGCAATTGGGGGACACAGCTGACTCTGCCAACTGGAGCAGTTGCGACAGCATCTGTGCGAGCAGACCTTCCGAGAACCCCCCGCCCACTCCCTTCCCTTCCCCTAAAAGCAGTCAAGAACGGGAGAAAAATGACGTCTATGATATCAAAGTAGCTTCTTCGGTGGGCGTCACCATTTGCTTATTTTAATTTTTGATTTATGAGTGAATAATTGAGGTTAGAAGATTAATTTTTCACTAAAATTCGTTTTTCGTTTCCATCTAACGATTTCGTGTACAAATTTGCGATTTCGGTTCCTAGTAAACGCCCCCATTAGCTATAAATGGGGAATAGAAAAACTAAACTAGCTAAATAATATGTTTTCGCGCCACGCTTAAAAAATATTACAGTTTACGCACGTATACTCGCGGCTGAGCTTAAAGCCACAGAGAGCGTCCATCGCGTGGCGGATGGTGCAGTTCGGACTAAGAGGTTAGCTGCGAGATAAGCGACTTTACTCGTCGAAAAAAGCAGTCGTGGACAAAAAGCGACGGCATTCCGAAGGGGTATTGGTCTATCCCTGGGTGGTAGGCCTCTAAATAATACAGAACCTGTGAAGATGCCATGACTTGGCGAAGGGAGGCCACCAACAATTAAGCTTCTCATCACACGGAGGAGTGGGCAGCAGCTCTCCTTCATATGAGTGAAGGTGGAGACCACAGCGGTCGGTACAGTGACACTATAGGCGTGGTAAAATTTGCTTTAACGGCTGAAGTACTGCGATGTGGAAGGCAATGGGATACCACCACATTATTATCCCGAGGAGTCGCAGCTACTCCACACTTTTCTTTTAATAATACGTTATTGAACCCTCTCGAATTTGTCTGGCTTACAGTTTACACTTCTGGAGTTCTGCATATATTCTGGTCGTAAATTATCCCACATTCAGATCTCCAGGCGGGGACTACCCGAGAGAGTACATCAGTCAAATGTGATAAAATATTTAGGGTAGGAACGTGGAACGTGCGATCACTTCGGACCTGCGGAAGACAGGAGAACCTGAAGGTGGAAATGCTGAGAATGGACCTCGATGTATTAGGAATCAGTGAAATGAGATGGTCCGAAGAAGGAGACTTTTGAAGTGGAAGTTATAGAATTATTCACACCGGATCACTGAATGGTAACGCTGGAGTAGGCATAATGAACAGGAAGAGTTCATGACTGCGTGTGAAGAGCTTCCTGCAGTACAATGAAAGGATAATAATGGTGAATATCGAGACCAAACCTGTAGATACCGTGGTGGTGCAGGTTTACATGCCTACGACGGACTATGAAGATGAAGAAGTGGAAGACGTCTATGACGATATCGAGGAAGTTATAAAACAGGTGAAAGGAGAAGAAAACTTAAATCATTTTAGAAGACTGGAATGCCATTGTCGGCAATGGTGAAGATGAAAGAATAACTGGAAAATACGGATTGAGAAACCGAAACGATAGAGGAGAAAGTCTGTTGGAGTTCTGCTTACAACATAAGTTAGTAGTTGCCAACACATTGTTTAAAAACCACAACCAAAGAAGATACACGTCAAAAATGCCAGGAGAAAGAAGAAGATTTCAAATAAACTACATTCTAGTGAAGCAGAGATTTAGAAACCAAGTGATTGACTGCAAAAGCTACCCTGAGGCAGACATTGATATTGACCATAATTTAGTGATGATGAAATGTCATCTAAAACTCAAGAAATTGAAGAAAACAAAGAAGAATATATGGCAAGTAAAAAGACTGAAGTAGGCTCAATATCAGCTGGATTTCAGAGAGCGGTAGGAAACAAAATGGGAGAGGACCTGAATGAGAAATCAGTGGAAAAACATTGGGAAAACATTAAATGAGGACTAAGGAAAGCCGCAAAAGAAGTTCTTGGAAGAAGAAAAGTTGCCAAAAACAAGCCATGGATCACAGAGGAAGTCTTATACTTGATTGAAGAAAGAAGAAAATACAAGAATGCGAAAACTGAAGAAGGCCAACTTTGCTACAAAAGAAAAAGGAACGAAATAAGCCTCAAATCCAGGAAAGCTAGAGAGATGTGGATGAAGAATTAATGCGAAGATGTACAAAACAACCTTGTACTTTGAAAGGTGGAAGCTGCCTATAGGATAGTGAGAAAGCACTTCAAGGAATGGAGCACAAAATGCAATGCCATTAGGGACAAGAATGGAGAAATATTGATTTAAAATGAAGACAAAGTGATGAGGTGGAAAGAATATCTGGAAGAGTTATACAACGAGAACAATCTCAGCAAGAGAATGATCGAAAAAGAAAATGAAGTCGAAAAGGATTATATGGGAGCATCAATATTGAGATCATAATTCGACGCAGCAATTAGGGAACTCCGGATGAATAAAGATTGTGGAATTAATTACATTCCCGCAGAGCTAATTAAAAATGCAGGGGAGACGACATTAACCCATCTTTACAAAACCATCTGAGACATGTATTCAATAGGAGGACATGTACTATCATTTGCAAAAGTATCTATACACCCACGTGCCCCATTATTTCATTGAATGGGGGCGTTGTGGAAAAACTTAGAAGGTTTGGCACAATCCTAAAAGCTCTCACTAGTTCTGGTTGCGGACTTTGCTGGAGACGTTTTACGTAGTGGAGAGCCGAAAAGGTTGGAAGTGGAAGCGATAAGGTTAGCGAAACTGGAGTCAAATCAACCACAGGAAAAAGAGCCCCTGCGGAAGGAATGCACTGTAGGAATTCACGTTCACGCTCTCGACCTGAGGCTTTTCTTTCGGGCTCGCCTTGAGGTTTTTGTTCCAGCACGAAGTGATATAAGCTGAATGAATCAGTGTTTAGACATGCATGGTGTAGCGGTGTGAAGGTCGTAGGATCGAATCTCCTCCGGGTGAATTTTTTTTTATTTCCTTCCCAAGTATTCTAATAGATAGTGTTTCTTCATTGATGGATAAATTTGTATTTATCTCCATCAAATTCGTAATGTTCGACCTCAGAAAAATTCCGGCAACGGAACCCTAGACGATGTAGAGCCAGAGCAGCATGGTAAAGTAACGCCTACCTTTGAAGATGCATATTCTGGTCAACTTAAATCTAGTACTTATCGATGGCTGCAGGTTTAAATGAATACCATTGATTTCTCTTCGCTCCAGGCATCAAAATCACCATGAACACCTTTGAGTTAAAGAAATAATTCATCCGCCTTGTAAAATATGTTCTTCTCAGGAATATATTGATGGACATAGTGCTATTTTTCTGATTAATGTGGTCTTTCTTAATAGTCCAGAATTCAAATAGTCATTGATGACATTAGTTTTTCTTGCAGTATTAGTACTTATTCGAGGGAGGGAACCGACCGCTGAGGTCTTTTGCACAATTTAAGATAGCTTGTAGTTTGGCAGAGGTAAGATTTTATCAAAGAACTGAAGAAGTTCCCTTGCTAAAAGCACACTAATTCCGAATTAAACTTCTTTAACATAAGTTGCCTTCACACCATATCAGTTTTGGATGGAAACAGCTAGAAAATACCCTTATGAGATCCGAGAGAGAACTAGCCTCGTAACGCGCTCGAAGGAATGATAATTAATGTTAGTAGAAGCCCTTGTGTACTCGCAGTTACTTCTATCTAGGACCTTAAAACAAAAGCATTCCTCAACTTTCGAGGGGATAACTTTCATTGCAGCTTTCACGGTCATATTTCCATAAATGAAAGAAAAGGCTATTGGTCGTTCTCGAATAAATAACATCCTTTCAAAATGCTTGTCGAGTCTGATTTTCGGAGGAAGGGCATAGACGCTTTATGCGAGTAGTGGGCAATATTTTATACGATCCTCTTATTACAAAAATATTCAGTTTTACCTGTATGCAGCTTTGCTTGGCTATAATTAGGGAAACGTTTTAATGAGATTTAATTGGGAACTATTTAATGAGCGCCATTAGTTTGCAGCTATGAAATTTATTATTATGGAAATCTAAAATGAGTAATGGGCCCATAAGGGATGATTATATTTCCGTCAGGTATACAATAATTTTTCCTTTCCATTGCATTAAAATACACGATCCATTGAATGAAAATGTCATATGTTTCTTCTTGTTGCTTAAATTTTATGAATACAAACCAATTTTCGTTTTGGAATTCATCAGTCAGTTTATAGTTATAACCAAATACCCATACTTCAACTCCTGAATTAGAGTCTGGTGAAGCGTTATTTAAAATGGTGTCTCCGATATAAGTCCCCTTTCACCTATAATAAGTAATTTAATGCGTCTCCTTGAATTAAATGTCACTTAAAACATGTTTTAGTGAAGTCTTTCGCTCATTAAAATACAAAATATTGTGTAATTACCAACAGTGGTATCCAAAAATATGCATCCTTCTAGCATTGCGAAGCAAGGATATATGACGCTTGCGTTTTACATAGGAACCGCAATGATTCGTACTTTTATACGCCGTGTGTTCAAAATTCGACAAAAACATTTCAATATCACTTATAATTTGAGAGTGGCACGGAAAATCATTTATGAATCCAAAACAAAAAAGTTGAAGACATCATGCATTTAAAAGTCTTTAACATATATGTCCCGTAAGTTGATTGTCCTTCGATATGAGAATACTCGCTTCTGTGCATTGCAAATTAATGATCTACGTAAGGCAACGAAAGCAAAAAACCCTCAAAATGATTAAATTTTCTTTGAAAAGTTCAAAATGTTCAGTTCATCAATTGATAAAGAAAAGCGAACGAATAGGCTAAAATATTTTATGCTTCCCTTTTCATATTGGTCCAAAATTTACACTTGAAGCTCAATCACTTCATATTTTAATGAGGGAAAATATAGATTCTATGCACGGAAATGTTTGTGCTCCCCGTCTAATCCCATTTAAAAAATGGAATCCTCTCTGGGCTTCGCAGACGAAAAAATCTCGAGTTTCCTGTTTCTTGAATCATCAAACGAATAGCAAATTCGCCTGAAATTTCATACCTCTAAATCTACTAGAAATACCTGGGAATTTTTATCAGTGAATGAGTCGGTTCTGTAGCTTTTGTAGCTGAAGGTGCCCGTTGACATTCAATAGGAGGGAAAAAGTTTTAAATATAGAGGGTATCTTTAAAGATTTCGATAAAGGGTCGATGCCACTCTTGTGCACTGCAGCTATCATTCACTCAAATTATAAATTAGAATTATAAATCTAATGTAAGACAATGTAAGCACATAAGTGTTTTCAGTAAATTAATCTGGGACTTCACAACACCAAGGATAGTTTTCGGAAACTTTCAGACTATGCGAAACCAAGTGGGGTAAAAAGTACAGGTGGGGGCATGCTAGCCAACGGGTGAAAAACATAGAACTTACTTAGTAACCTCTATGGTGAAATCGAAGCCAGAATGGGAAGGATTAGTTCCCTTTTTATAGACATAAAACGCTTCGCTTTCTACGGCCTGTTATATAATTCGTACGTGCGTTAATACCCGATAAATTCATATCAGTGGAATTGCGGCTGTCGTTAATGAAGGATTTTTAAAGAATGTATAATATATTTTGTTCCGTTAGGAATTCCTGAAACCTGGTAAAAATGTATCATATTTAACTACATGTATGGCGTTCATCTGCTGATTTTAGACTTTGCACTGTCAACTTGACGCATTTTTTTTTTAAAGGTCAATTCTATTCCATCTTACTATTATTTTGTTGAAATGTTTTCGCTGTTTTTCCTTTTCGTATGTTTTGTGCAATCCACCTTACGACTCTTATGTTAGTTTTACCGCGCGCAAAACCCACTTCATCCGTGAACGAATTATTGAAATGAAAACGTTTGGAAAAGAACCGGAAAAGCAGTAAATTTTGATATATATTACACATTTTAGAGGAACCTGGATCGCAGTGTCTAAAATGAAGGCAAGAAAAATAATGTTTGAAGCCTTGTCTGTTAAATTAAGAATAAATGAAAGAAATCTATTGCCATTTATTAAATGAATTTAAGTGAACGAAAGAAAAATGTTTTGCGCTCTCTTAAATTCTGGTTTTCTTAGGATGCTAGAAACACAAAGAAATTCACGGCATATCTCTAGAACAAACCGTTTCCGAAATGAAGGGGAGGATGGATGCACTGGCGGAAGGGCGGACAAGAAACAACAATCGCTATTGCTTATTATAGATAGATAATAAGCTACCTGATGTATTTATTGAAAGTTACAACATTCGATGTTAATTAATCCTGATCAATTGCTCTCGTTACTTCATATCTTGACAAAAGTGGACCTAAAACTTTCTTTCACGCAGATCTTTCGGAAACAGCAGGCTTGTGCCACCGCCGGATATCTTTACACTATTCCTCGCTTCCTCGAAAAATTCCGACATCTACCCAGTTATCCGTACGTACTTAATCACGCAAATGACCTCGTCTACCTCCCCCGAACAACTACTATTGCTTAAAAACTAAAATCATGTTGGGAATAAATTCACGTGTCCAGCAGTATAGAAATGTCATCCTAATATATGTGTAAGTAAATAAAAAAACACTCCCCATTGGAGGCTCGAACTCCTGACCCAGAGCTTTGGATAAAAACTGCAGAATGGTAGCCACTACACTTCGCTAGCCTGTGTATGAATAGGCATTATTTATGTTCGTTCCCTTCTTGTACGAGAATAACCCTCGAGACGGAGGCCGAAAGTTAAGACTTGCGATCGTCCTACCGACCAAAGATCGGCCCAAGGAGATTGTGAACTAGAGTTTCTTCGGCAGTGCATTCCTTCGGCTGGGGCTTCTGTCCCTTGAGTTTATTTGACTCGTTTCGCTAGCCCTGTTGAATTAGCCGCCTTACCTACTCGTCGGCCCCCAGTGACGTAAAGCTATTCCAGCTAATGCCGAAGCTGTATGCCAACCATGCCAACCCAAAAATGTTTTCCAAGTCGACCCCATTCAATTCAAGAAGGTAAAATGGGGCGTGAGGGTGTATAGATACTTTTGCAAATGATAGTACATGTACTCAGAGATATACTCAGGGATATTGAGAAAAACATTATCATTCCTATTCCCAAAACGAAGACAGCGGAGAAATGCGAAAAATTAAGACTATAAGTACACATGCATAATGACAAGAAGCATCTGCAGAAGAATAGAAAGAAAAGCAGAGAAGTTCCTGGATGAAGATCAATTCGGATTCGGGAAAAGTAAGGGTACAAGAGAAGCAATATTGGTCCTTAGGCTGATCATGGAGAAGAAAATGGAGAAGAACAAACCGACCTTCATTGCATTTGTGGATTCAGAGAAGGCTTTTGGCAACGTGGATTGCAATTCAATGCCCTGAATTCTGAAAGGATTTGGAGTGTCCTACAGTGACCACAGAATTATCCACAGTTTGTATAAAAACCAAGTACCTATGATAAAATCTGGACCCAGCAGTGAAGAAGCAAGATTAGGAAAGGAGTGAGACAAGGCTATGCACTACCTCCCGTAATAATTTTGAATGTATACATCGAGAGAGCCATAAATGAAATCAAAGAGAACTCTTCTGGAGTGAATATCCACGGAGAAGCAATCAGCATGCTACGATTCGCTGATTCAATAGAACTCATAGCAGAGACAGAGTAGGATCTGAATAAGATGCTAACAAACGTGGAAAGGGTAATGGCCAGATATCAGTTGGAGATCAATAAGGAGAAGACTAAGATATTGATGTGCATCAAAAGAGAAGTGCCTAATATGGATGCTATACAAGCTCTTAATGATTCCGCATCGGATTGGTTTTTAGTGCCCTATCTAAAACGTTGAGAAGAACGTTTCCGGAATAATGATAGATTAAAGATTCGAAACCGTAGGTAAATGGTTAAGGGGTGCATTAATTTTCCTAATTTTGCACTTAATCATTTATCAAACACCTATAAATCTCCCTATAGAATCACCTCTGCGGAAATCCTTCTATTGTGCATTTAAGTGGGTAATTTTGCTATGTTATTCGCCGTTAGTTCACAATTCTTACGTTTGTTCAAGTTAGTACCTTAGTGTTTAAATGCGGCCTTAACTTCTGAGGAAACAGGGAGTCCCGGGTTCGCTTACCGTTCTTGGTGGATTTTTTCATTTTAGGATATTCCGCTTTACAACCTTTCTAACCTATACTTGCTTCATGGCTTCGTAGATACTAACCATTTAGTTATATGTGACTCATTTCTATCATACCTCCGTGAAGTAGTGGCATTATCGCTCTCAATTTCTTGTAAATAGTTCATATTTGACTATCTTCACCCTCTGCCACACACCCTCGATCGGCTTGCACGGTATTACGTAGATGTAGATGCTGACCTGTGGATAAGCATTTTCAGATAGGTTCATATCTTGCATAATCGTTTATTTTAAATTTAATGTCTCACGCTTCTTAAGATAGACCGAAGAAGTCAAATTCCAAATTTTAAAACATTTACCACCGCTGCTTAAATGGCATTCGCAACTTCCATGCGTGAAAAGGAGAAAAAAAGTTTTGTGGCAGCTAAATTACTTATAGAAAGAACCACCATGCCTAGGGTAGCAAAAGTTATACCAAAATGGAGGAAATTCATGCTAACAAAGCTGAGATGTCATGTGAGGAGACTTTTTCTCTTATAATTTCCACGGAGATGAACAAGAGTCAACATAATACTCTGATATACTAGATTGCAATTGTAATTATCCTAGTTACGGCCGATTACTACTAGGTAAAACTGCAGTATACCCAAATGGTAAAATAATCTCCGATAATGTGTGCGAAGTGAATCTACTGAATCACAAGGCGCCAAGAATACCTACTAGCAGGTGTCCACTGTTCTACCCCTCGGTGATTAAATAAATATCACATTAATTTGCAAGTATATATGTAAAACATGCTAAAGTATTCCAACTGATATGTTTATGGAAGGTTATATGGCCCCTAGGAAGACTGCACACTTTTCAAGGGCTGAAGGGAGTTAATAAGAAGTATGTTCCCGGAGCGTACGCAAAGAAAAATAACTTAACGCGATTCCGCGTATACTTATCCGCTCACACGATTCAACATTCTCGCGATTTCATCAATATAGAGTCATTGGAGGTTAGTGACAATGAGTACAGCTGAAAAACGACGAATTGGAAGCTTTACGGTCCATGTCACTTGAGCAATGTAAGCGAGTTACGGCACTTCCAGCCCCCACGGAGCCAGACCCCGGACGCGCGGTCGGAAAATCATAGTATGTATTTTTCGGCGTCGCAAACTTATTTTGAATTTCTCTTCAGTTTCGTGTTTATGAGTCTTCAACAATTGCTCTGATAAAAGTCACTTTACAGGTCTCTCCTTAAAACGCTAGATATTCTCTACTTTAGGTAAAAATATTGTCGGAAAACAAATTCCGTTATTTTGTAATGGAATAGCACTAAAATGCTTCAAAAAATATTTGAAGCTTAGTTGTTGTGAAGGCAAAGGATTGTTTTAATAGTAAGTGCTATTTTTTATTCGATCAAATACCTCTCACAACGTCACTGCTATTAACGGTCAGTTCCGCTCCACAGAAATTCTTCCATACTTCTCTCTCCATGTCCCAGTCCGTCCTTTACGTAGCAATCACCTCCTCTACCTTCCAAAATTTCGACTTTCTCTCTCCCAGCGTTCCCTTTCTTATAGACTTCCTAAATTGTACATACAATTCTATCTCATCTTCCCACCCTTCCCTTGATCTCTCCGCACCCTTCCGAACGTTCAGCAACCACCTTAAAAATATCTCCCCGACTCTTAAAAATCACCATTAACAATTCTGTTTCTATATCTCTTAATACTGACATGCTGATTTTCATTTTATTATGGTAATTTATGTTTTATTCTTTGTTTTGTATACTATTTTTGTTGTTTTTGCAGATTTTATGTTAACTTGTTCACTGTTAAGGCCGGCACCGGCTATTTTTGAACATTTTAAATAAATCAAATCAAGTCACTTTCAACTTAACTTGAAAGATATTCGGAGAAAAATGAGTTCAGGAGTTTTTTTTGGAAATTTGGTCATGTTTGAGCCCCTGTATCTGACTAAAGGATGAGAATCATGACGAATGATTCAATATTACTTCATCAGCAATCTTTTTTAAGTATTTGTGTGAAGTTTTTATCTCAAAGAAAGCTATTTTGTAATTTTGTCTCGGAATTTTCGATTTCCGACTACTGTGCCCCGGCTCGACTATTCACGCCTTATGACGCTCACTTGTTCTTTGTGCCCGCAGCGCCTCGCCAAAGTGATCAAGCCGGAGGAGGTGCCGGAGGAGATGGCCTTCCGGACCATATCCACCTACGGGACGCACGTCTGACTTGGCGGCGCTCCGAGCCGCAAGGGGTCAGGGGCGGCCAAGGGTCCTCCGGGTCGTCACTCCATGGCGCCCGCCGGGGGCGCTTGGGTCGTGGTCGCCACGATCCCCGACTGCGTGAGGCAGAGGAGTACCTACGGGGAGTGGCTCGTCTGATTGGCCACCGTGGGAACGATCTCGCTGGGGCCCCAACCTCCCTCCCCCCCCCCCCCCCCCCCCCCTTCAACCCCCACCCTCCGATGAAGAGCTGCAGCATATCCCTCTCACGGCAAATGCAGGACTTCATCCACCAAAATGTTTTTAAAAAAATAGAAATCTCAGGACATCTCAATCCGTCGCACCAACTCCCTTTTCATTGATACTGAGATTATTTTTTGCAGCCGTTCTAAGATCTCGTTTCCTCCAAAATATTTGGCCGAGCAGAGCATTACTTTTTTACGCATAGTTCTTCTTACGTAAGGAGAGGAGTTGTTGAGTGTGGTATGGCCTTTGATGTTTTTTTTTGGATAGCCGCTGATGTCGGATCACTTCGCATCATCTCGCTTCCCTGCGTCAGCGACCACAAGTGGGACAACAACAACCGAAAAAGGCCACTCGCCGTAAAAAATCTTCAGCGTATGGCAATGAGCCTTTCGGAGAGTGTTCCCGTCACGCCTCTAGAAGAATGTGTTCAAAACTCAATGACTCCTGTCGTCAGAAACAGGAAATCACAAGTTCAAGTAATGTCCACCCGGTAAGTTTCTCGGCGGTGGAATGGAAGCTGGGGCTCCTTTTGCATTCTCGAGACTCGGAAATGAAAAGCTGTTGACGCCGCGGTCTCCGTGAACTACGATTAAAAAGTTAGGGAATGATATTTGTAAAAGCTGACTTTGACAGTGGCAAGATTTCTTCCCTGATTGAGGCCCCTGAAATAGTTCCAAGGGTTAAAAATGCGCTTGACAAAGGCGAGTCGCAAAGGTCTACTTTGAAATACACATACAGCGCTTTAGTGACGAATGAAGTCCACTGCTTTTAGTTATATTGGTGGGGATTTTGCCTTCGTGTAGATACTTTAGATAACTTTAATAACTGTAGAAGTTGCAAAATTATTCATTCACTTAAGAGGGTGCCATTTTCGGGCGTGGCCGAGGGCATCTTACGGAGCCGAAGCAGCCCTCTTCCCACTGCTAGCCCCTTTCATGAGTCCATCTTGCAACGAGACCCTCCAAGGCCACCCCTCACTTTCCCACGTATCTCCTCATTTTCTACTTTGCCTCAAGGAGGTTCCACCGTGACTCCGTGATTCAATCTCCGGTAAAAGAGCTATGTTATTTAATTAATAAGTACCGATCCAGAAAAACACCTATATGGAAAATCATTTATAGGGCGATAACGTATACACAATAATTCTATGAGTATGCTATTACATAGCGTGTTGTAGTTGCATTCTATTTCTTGCAAGCTCTTTTAACTCATTTTTACTTCGGAACATGACTGACGTGTTGTTGCCACGTTTAATTTTCAAAATGAGAATACATGCTCAATCCCGCTAACACGTTTTCTAAATTAGGTTAAATATTTTTTTACCTAGTTTTAAACTATTCTCTTGCAAATACAATTCTTTGTTTTGAATTTTATTAACATTCAAATTTCTGAAAAATGTTTGGCAACAATGACGCTTCTGCCGTTTGGAAGCATTGGTATTAATTACACCATGTCAATAACCAATGAAATATTTAAATTACATAAAAAATATAAAAAGGACCTTGGTCAGGTATATTCCTAAATTAAGTTAGTAAATAGGCCTGCAAGCACGTTCCGTCACAAGTACCGTTGCCAATGATAACAAAATACTGTAGCGCCACTTTCATGTAACTAAGGCTTTTCTGCTTTTTTCGATCAAACTTTTATTAATATTAATTAAACTAGTGTGGTAAGGCGAGCACTTTTTCACAATGCTAAATTCTACATAAAATTGCGTATCTTGTATTAGTTTTTTGTCAAAACGACATTTCTCTTTAAATTATTAATCTGCAAAATTTACTGCAAGAGCCATGCTCTGCCGTATAACCACGTATAAAATAGTTGATTTTCAACGTTTTTCTTCTTCAAGTATATGATTGAAAGTCCTCATTATTTTATTTCCAATCGATAGAAGGGCCAAAAACTTATGTGTCCTGAAATTTTCACAAAAATGACACCTACTTCATAATTCGGTGGAGCCTCCTTAACATCCTGCTTCCCTCAACAACCATTGTTTTCCCCCACCAATGACACTGCACACTGACTTGGAAATAACTTTCCGATCTTGCTCTGCTATTCAGTATTGTCCATTTTAGATGTCCTTTTCCATTTTTGTCTTTAAATAATACCATATACGCACCAAGGTATTTGGTGAACGGAAAACAGCAGAAAGATAAACACTTATTGTTAGTGGTAATAGGAGTGTGTGAAAAATACATTTTTTCTTTTTGTCATACTCATCGGGATCAATTCTGTTCTTCGTTAAGACACATTTTTCGTAGAAAGTTTTTTAGTGTTTTTTTTTGTTTGTCGCTTCATTTTAAAATCTGACGCCAAGTCTGAGAACAGAGGAAAGCCTTTTCTATGAATTATTTTATGGCTCTGCTCTATTTATTATTCTTGGTAGAAAATATGTTTTAGTTTCACATTTGGTGATGTAAATTTAAGTTTGTGGCACCTACCGGAAGGGTTAGGATTTTGTGACACCGGAGACACACTTCTGCGAAATTTTCAACTAAAGTTTCTCCTAACCTCATGCTTCGATGTGTTTCTTTTTCAACCAACTCAAACCTAATGCGTAAACTTCTTCACTTAACGCGCTGCGCTTGGGCACGCGTGAGTGCTTGATTCCTAAATTATATATTTAAATATAAAAACGTGTTGGAACTGAAAAAAGCATGCATGATATTCATCCTAATTGAGAGTTGTATTTGTTTTGAAGCAATATTATCTTTCGAGGAAAATTTTGAACGAAAATAATTTCTTTTTTTGCGAAATTATTGCCATGATCATAGAAATCGTCAATGCAAGCATCAGCTGGGCACAATGTTGATCCGGTTGCAATTATTTACTTGTGTATTTTGTTTATCAATCGCTTATAAAATCAGTAATTTGAGAGTAAGGTTTATCCTTGATGTTTTTTGAAAATTGCACTACCCAGAGTAAAGTAATGGGACTCACCATCGTTACTCCCAAATGCTTTTGGTTGTGAATTCTGAGGACAATAATCCACCGGTAACCTCCTATATATAATGAAGGAAAATAAAGGAACAAGGCAAATAGTCACTACTTTTCACTAAAAGGAGTAGTTTTGGAGGTAAATTGGAATTTTTAAGGCTCATATTTTCATTTATATCCACATTTCTGATTTCCTCATTTTTCTCATCAAAATTCTCTCTCGGAAATCAGCAGGTATTGATCAGCACTTTATTTTCCTAGGATAATTACTGGATCACTGATCACTTCGACATGACCCCACCCCTTCCCTGTCACTTCCAACTCCCCAACCTCGGGCCCACAGGAGCATCGAACTAGCAAACCCAATTTCACCTGCCTATTCCCAGCGGCCATATTATTCTCCAAAGCGGGAGGTCGAACTGACGTGCAACCAAAGGCCCTGCGGCGTGGCACCTCATAATGAGTTGTGCACGGCGTACTTACAAAAAGAATATCTAGCCCCACGATTCTTCAGTATATTAGTCGTTTAGGAATTATTTTGTATGTGAATGAATGTTGTGAGTGAGTGCATGTAAAATAAATTGGATGTGTTAAGTGCGAAACATATTTGACGGTGGTGTCGAGGACATCGGCGAGACATTGTTGTTCTTATTGTTGGCTGTCGGTAGAGGCGCGCCAGTCGCCGCACAAATGCACAAGAGTCTTAAATTCACTAAGCCATTTGAATGAAATTGGTACAGGTACATGGAAAAACCATCCCTTAGTGCCAAAGCACTCAATAGTGCGCTGTAAAGACAACCTGGGACAGTTAAAAATGAAATGAAACGTAAATAGCTTGCGACTATAAAAAAGTATATTAATCTTACGACGTTACTTATTGTTGTTAATCCAGCCATGTAGGATCATGTGTAGATAGGCAATAATTTGAAATGACCTTCCCAAGTTTTCGGAAAAAATACACGTATAATAAAATGTTGAAACTCCAAAAAATTCCAAAACGCTGTAGTCTCTGGGGTTGTCTCGCATTATAGATTTGGTAGTGCTGTAATATTGTTTAAAACGTAATGCAATAGAGTTTAACAAATAGAAACATGGTTTTCATTGTCATAAAAATTATATAGTATTATCTATTTACAAACTCTGGGTGCTTGAAATTATTTCATGTGTGCGCGTGTATGTGTGTGGACAAAATATGTTGTCGTTGAGTGGTGTTTGTCTGTTCATCGGAGAGTTATCCCTGAAAGAACATTATTAAAGATGTTTATTCATAAGTGTCGTGGCTAAAACGTGGTGCTCCGGAGAACTGCAAGAAGAATTATTGTATTTATGAAATGCATCACAAACGTGTACCTATTGAATGGGAGATGTGTTTCCTCGATGTCCATGTCTACTTCCATGTGAGCCGCGACAGTGTTCTTCCACAGTTGTGCATCAGTGTGAGCTGTTTATGTGTGCAAGGTTTGTTGCGAATTCAAATGCCAAAATACAAACACATACGGGGGATTTTTTAATCAATTCGTGAGATAGTTGTTACAATAAATTATAATGAGTGTACCACTATGGTTGTCAAATATTTATTCATATACAAATATCTATAAATACATGCATAAATATATACATACATATATAATGCTTACTCGAAGTAAAAGTGTAAACACACATTTAAGTGCTGAGTGCCTGCCATAGTCTATCAACAGCCAGATAGGCTATGGCAATCCTTGTTGTTGACAGTTGATGTCTCTGTGTTGTTGGTGGTCCAATAATTTATCAGTGTTAAGAGTATTTTACTGTTGAAAATCAGTGATTTTCACAAAAATTATCTATTTACTAATTATACAACCTAAAATATTCACGTTTATTTTTGGTGTATTTTGTGGAAAGGAATGTAAAAACCGATATTGTTATTGTAACTTAAAAACAAATATACAAACGTAGAACAATCTTATTCTTACTTCAGTTTATTTCGTCCTAGAATGTTGTCAAATATTCAAGAGTGCAATGCCTTTGCAAGATCTTGGGCATTTATATCCCTCTCTGTTCCCTAACGGTTAAAGTACCACTCCCTAAGGATGACTGAAAATTAATTAGGGTTTCAAAGGTATTGACGAAATTTTGTCGTAATGCTCATCATCCCTGGGGATGATTACCACAGAAAAACTTCGCTCGCCCTCTCTGTTTGGGATCATGTTTCCGCGCGGAAAGATTGACCATCACATTATCATAGTAAGTGCGGAATCATTTTAGACGGCGCGTGTGTACTTAGTATCTTGGTAATAGCAACAGAGATGCTCCAAAAAGAGCTAATTATCTGATGAACACAATAGGAAATAAGAGTTAAGAATAGAAAGACTACGCACTCGAATTATAATCGTAAACTGGGATTCATCAAAAGAGTACTGGGTAAGTGTGACGATCATTTACGAGAAATCAGCTACTTTTCCCTTGTTAGACCTCATTCGGATCATGCTGCAGTGTATGGGATCCCTACGAAATCGGTCTAAATAACGAACTTCAAGGTGTGCAGCGAAGATCGGCAAGATTTGTAAAGGGACGGTACGACAACCTTATTAGCGTAACCAGTCTATTAAATGAAATAAATTGGGAATCATTGTCAGATCGCAGGTTGAAATTTAGACTTAATCTCTTAAACAAATCCCAAGACCATATTTCCAGTAATGACGTTAAAAATATTTTGCGAACCACAACTTACTATGGCAGACTGGACCATAATCACAAAATTAGAGAAATTGATTGCCGAACTGACGGATTCAAAATGTCCTTTTTTCCTCGTACTATCAAGGATATGAATAACGGTAAATATATCCAGTACGAGTGTAGCAATGGATAACATTGGTAGCTGCATGTTGGTATAAGGACTTATAGCTAACCCAACTAACGGCATGTTTTTTCATGTAAGTTTTAGTATTTTTATCTTTTTTTAAATAGCGTAGTTTTGAACAGTACCTATAAAAGTACTGATTCTTTTTTTATGCATGATATGTAGTGCATATTTGGTGAGAGTTCACCCCCTGCCACACACCTTTATGGTGGCTTTCAGGGTATTATGTACTTATACTTATACTTGAGTTTTAGTTTACCTGGGCGGGATAGAACGTTGCCGTCCTCTCCACCCCCCGCCCAGGGAATTAAAGATACAAGAAAATGATAAAAGATGAAAAATCAAAAGTATATAAATGGATTCTCATGAGATGTAAGTTCCCAGTAGTAATTTGTGAAGCCTCATTCTCGAGTAATTCGTTTTTAACTTCTTTGGCAATGCGTTATACGCCCGTGAAATGAAGCAGCAAAGGATCCCGCCATCCTGGATGATCGGTGACAGGGGATTTGGATCGTCGAGGCCGCGTTCCTTGTGTTTCTGCCATGGATCGTCTCGAGCGATTGTAGCCTGGATGAAATGTAGCCAGGAGATTTTTTCTTCCAGGCTTTAATCCCTGTCTGGATTATGGCAAGCGTTTTCCGGTCATTAACCTTTAGTATCCCCTCCTGGATGTAATACGGGGTAAGGTGCTCCATGTAGTTTGGCCTGAGGGCGTATCGCATGCACGAGTTTTGAGCTAGCTGGAGTCTCCTCACGTCCTCGCCGGAAAGGTCGCTACATGGCACCAGGCAGTAGTCGATGATGGGGAATAGAAGAGTTTTGATCAGGAGGATCTTCGTTCGTTTTCCAGGCCGGTAATGCATACCCCTGAGTCGCCGGAGGCCCCAGTGGACCCTGGAGACGACCTGCGACACCTGGGATCCCCAGGAGAGGTCGTGGCTAATGATGACACCGAGGTATTTCACCTTTTCTGAGAAGGGGATGGATATTCTGTTGATTTGAATGGTCTGAGTATGTGGCCCAACGAATCGCTCCCGGATTCTTCGATGGCCCAGGATCATGGCAGAGCATTTAGTGGGGTTTACGACCATCCCCATTCCTGCAAACCATTCACTCACACGGACAATGTCCACATTCATCCTCTTCACACATTCGTTCAAAGAAGGGCCATCACAATCCACGATCAGGAGGACGTCGTCTGCGTAGAGCATTATTCGGTTGTACTGCGTAACCCTGGTGACACCGTCTATGAATAGATTAAAAAGAAGTGGGGACAGACAGGAACCCTGGGGTACACCAATGGGGAAGGTTCGCGATGGAGGGCGCGGACCTTCCCGCACCCGTAGGGTTGCGCGACGATCCCTCAAGTAGTCCTCCACCCAGCGGACTGCCTCCCGGATGTAGATGTAGGTGTAGATAAATCTAGTTGCATGAGACACTATAGTTGCTTGTTTGCATGTTAGTAGTGCATGCTTGGTGATCTTCATCCCCTGCCACACATCCTCTCGGTGGCTTGCAGGGTATCGTGTAGATGTAGATGTAGAAATGAATGGCGCGAATGACCTAAGTTGTCGCCTCTCCTGGATAAGCAACTCACTCTTCAGGAATGTTGGGTAGCGGAGGGCCATGCGTATGAGTACGACAAATCAATGGTCTGTGGTTCGATTCCCGCACCGTTTTCTAGGGCCTGGTACTTCCGGCGACAATTTGTGCACACGTTTCTGACTGTTATTCCTCGGTCTCTATTGCAGTGGTTCTGATGAGGCGATAGAGCAAAGAAAGAAAATGTGCTGAAACATACAACTTCCTCGATCTAAAGAGCATCGAAGCTATTATTTATATTATTAATTAGATAATGTTATATTAATATTTTTCATCATTTTATGCTAAATGTAAAGCATAGAAAGTAGGGTTTTAATTTTTAACTGTACACTTTTTTTTAAAAGAGGGAGGAGGTCAGTGTGGACCCCCCCCCCCCCCCCCGGTTTATTAATGCAAACTGGAATTTTCTACATAGTAAGGGTACCTTTGGTTTCAACCCCTCGGTTTTTCGTATTACAATTGCAATCTTCAAGAAAACAAAAATGCAAAAACTTTCATGTCACTAAAAAACAAAAAATGCAAACATGTAGAAATGTCTATGAGATACAGAAAGTAATAAGTAGACCATTTTCACTGGTTCAATTCACTGATTTCCTAACATCATGCTAGATACGTCACTAAGAAAAATGTAAAATCATAGATATGTCACTAGGAAATACAGGAAGTAATAAACAGACCATTACCACTAGTTCGATTCACTAATTTCCTAACATCGAGCATACCGCTTATTTTTTCACTCATATTTCACTTTCACTCGAGCTTTCGAGTTTGCTACACGGCATGCATCCCCCCGAGAGCACTTCACGCAATATGTACATACTATCCGTCCATAGATGTCGTGTTGCTTTCACTTACTCAGTTATTCTCATACTTGCTCTTATATTCACATTCATAAATTCACTTCCCATATGCATTATAAACACTTTTCACGCGATAGACTTCTATCAGACTCACGACACAGGGCACGGCTAACAAACTTATCACTTCACTTATTCATTCTCGTACTTGCTCTTTATACTCACATTCATGAATTCACATCCCAAATTCATTTTAACACCTGACACGCGATGCACTTCTATCAGACTCACGACATAGGGCACTGGCTAACTAACTTTCACTCAGTCCCCTCCTACTAATGCATGGCGCTCGAGGATTGCCCACTGCATTGCATTTACCAGCGGGGGAAAACCAGTTGCAATATCACTGTCCATGAGTCATTAGGACACGGTAAATAGTGGCAGAAAGGGTCATTTTTATGAGCGGTCAGCAGTGTCATTCTAGAACTGTGTGGAAACACACTGTCCCTATGCCTCCTCGTGCCAACTTTTTGGATACGGAGTTGAGGATGGTTATAAACGCCATTTTAAGCTCACCGACGCCGAAGAGGTGGAAATTTCATCGAAGAAGAAGGCCGCAAGAAGATTAAGGTTGAACACTTCTCTCTTGAAGTAATTCGAAGGACTTTGCACGATTTTTTTCCTGAGAAAAGGATTTCCAATCGTGGAGAAGGTGCATTTCGAGATGCAAACGTAAATGAAGTCCCTTACGGACAAACCTCTGACTGGGCAACACCGCGCGCCTCTCCCTTTCTCTTACGGGCATGATCCTGGCGCTCTTTTTCCAAAGTAAATGTTAATCGATACTGATTAACAAAGCAATTTCATTAAGGTTTTATTAATGAATTAGTGGTGACGAACTCGAGAGCAAGAATAAGGTCCATACGGCGATTTTCAGGGATGCGCGGAACGGAAAATAACGCAGTCTGACTTTTTCATCAACAACTGAAATACTAATGCACTAAATAATATGAAACTTGGCGTGAATATTAAGAAAGATCTTTGCTACGATATATAAAAAGGAAATTTTCTCGATCTCGATCCGTGTTGTTATTACGAAGCCGCAAATGGAGCGCAACCGTCCGGCACCCGGAAAAACGCGCTAAAATTCCGTTTTTAACAACGCACTAAAATTATTACAAACGGTGAAAAACTTTTTATACCATCACTAAACGCAAAATTAAACTAGTTTTAATTTGGTGTACTTATTTTGAAAATCTATTGAGCCGTCGTTGAGATATTAGTCTTCAAAATCGGGTGACGGAATTTTGCAACGGACAGTAGTAGGTTTCCGCGTTGTCTCCCCCCGTTCACCTCCGTTGCGGAGGCCGCAATTCCTGCAGCTCTGGTCCTATGCGGGAAGACTTGGCCGCTCCTGCGTCATCTACATCTACATAATACCCTGCAAGCCACCATAAAGGTGTGTGGCAGGGGGTGAACTCCCACCAAACATGCACTGCATTTCATGCACAAAAAAGGATTAGTACTTGTATAGGTACCTACTGCTCAAAACTACGCTATTTAAAAAAGATAAAAATACTAAAACTTACATGCAAAAACATGCCGTTAGTTGGGTTAGCTATAAGTCCTTATATCAACATGCAGCTACCAATGTTACCCATTGCTACACTCGTACTGTATATATTTACCGTTATTCATATCCCTAATAGTACGAGGAAAAAAGGACATTTTGAATCTGTCAGTTCGGCAATCAATTTCTCTAATTTTGTGATTATGGTCCAGTCTACCATAGTAAGTTGGGGTCCGCAAAATATTTTTAACATCATTACTGAAAATATGGTCTTGGAATTTGTTTATGAGATTAAGTCTAAATTTCAACTTGCGATCTGACAATGATTCCCAATTTAATTCATTTAATAGACTGGTTACGCTAATAAGGTTATCATACCGGCCCTTTACAAATCTTGCCGATCTTCGCTGCACACGTTCAAGTTCGTTATTTAGACCGATTTCGTAGGGATCCCATACACTGGCAGCATATTCCAAATGAGGTCTTACCTGGGAAAAGTAGCTGATTTCTCATAAATGATCGTCACATTTGCCCAGTACTCTTTTGACGAATCCTAGTTTACGATTCGCTTGACCCATTATTTCACGTATGTGTTTACGCCAGCAAAGATCATGTGTCAGTCTTATTCCAAGATATTTAATGGATTCCACGTTTGGCGAGAGGTAGTTTCGAACTTAGAATGTTCACATTGAGAACCCTGAACTTTACCCCTGACCCAACGGTACCTACTTGCTATCACTACATATCTGCCATCGCGCCATCCTGGCCGTCCGGGACTCTCGCTGCGCACCCGCCGGAATTCCTCCCTCTTGGCCGAGCCATTCACTGCTTTGTTATTTACCCTATTTCCTTGATGAATTTCTTCAAAAGGTAGTGGTATTAACTAACCCCTCAAATACTATAGATACTAACAATCTAGTTGCATGAGACACTTTAGTTGCTTGTTTGCATGTTAGTAGTGCATGCTTGGTGATCTTCACCCTCTGCCACACACCCTCGCGGTGGCTTGCAGGGTATCGTGTAGATGTAGATGTACGATTCACGAGGTAGCACGATTCTCCCAAGGTCCTCCAAGTTGTTTGGTAGGGTGTTTATAACCGCGACTAGTTGCTCCCTTTCCGCTGTGTATTTTGTGCAATCACAGACTCTTGTGTTCAAATGTGTCGGGGCCCCCTCTACACTCGCATGAATTGTCTGTTGTTTTTCCGTTTCTTTTCAGATGGGATCTGAAGTTCCCATGTCCGGACAATATTTCTGATAGTTTCCTGTCTGGTTTTAGGGGAATTCCAAGCCTACATTTTATCGAGGGGAAAAATTTCCTCGTAGTCTCCCCTTGTGCGTCATCGTGCAATACGGCTCCCCAGGAGAGACCCGGCTTAACTGGGGGGGATCGGGTTGGTGTGGTGGCTTGAGTACTGGCCTCCCATCCCGGGTTTGATTCCCGGCAGTGGCGGATTTTTTCAGTGGAAAACCGGTCCCCACTTGAGTGCCTAGTGGAGGGCATTTCAGGTTCAGTACTCCGTCCGTCGGATGGGACGTTAAGCCGTGGTCCCCTTGGCGCCTTTCGTTAAGAGTAGGCTAATGCCGACGCCGGGTTTCTCTCCACCCTTCATCCGTTTCCTGAAAACTCCCACCATTACCCAATTACCCACCTATTCTAAAATGGCGCAAATGACCTCAGCTGTCGGTCGCCTCCCCTGAATAACCAACCAACCGGCTTAACTGGGGTCAACACACCATCGTTTACCGTCCGGCCGTAAAGGGACGATATACCTGCTTGTCGTCTCACAGGTTTATTATAAAACTCTCAGAGCTGGTCAACCCCTTGCAATTTTCTTACCAAATTTTCGGGAAACGAAAGGTCGAGGCTACCTACCCACGAAAACTTTGTCTCGTTAAGTCTCGCATTTTTCTCGGACTCTTCTCACAAAAACTACGTTTCTCATTAATTTCCGAGGGACTTTTCACTGACACCTCACAATCGTTTTTGGTATGGTCACCTCATTTCAGTGTACGACTGCATTTGTCGGGCGTACGCTTCATTTCAAGACTCTTTCATGCTCTTATAAATACGTGGAAACAAGTAAGGCCCATGGAAGAGTTAGGTAGGTTAGGTACGACACCAATCCCTGTGCTTGCCTTCCATGCTCAGAGCGAAGTAGGTATTGCATCTCACTTCTGTAGATGTATAATTTCCGACCGGACTTAATTAAATAATAAAATACTTTCTCATACAAAATTCATACCTCCATTCTAACTTTTAAAATGACGAGTTATTCTTTACTTTTACACATTTTTCTCAATCGATGTCGGAGATCGAAACATTAATCGAAACGATTACTCTGCAGATCGACCAGTAGGTGTATTCGATGGCTCAGGTGGTAGCGCGCATGTTATGGAATTTATTGCGGAATTTAATTGATATTTTACAATGCAAAACAGTGCTGTTGTACTACAGAGATGAAAGTGATTAGCAGTAATTATGTATTTTAATGTCGTTTAGTCATTATTTTTATCACGCTTCGGCCAGTATGTCCTAATTCTACATTTTGGTAAGATAGTGTGTAGAATTGTATTCTACCTAATTGGTGTAACCCTTTTGCATGACAACTTACAAGTGCTGTTAGTAGTTCTATTGACTAACTATAGAATTTCGACTATGTATTGAATAATGACTGATGATTCCATTTATTTTCTCTTTTGATTGCCTTATCACGGCAAAGATTATTTGGATGATCGCAGATTCAATCTAAGGACCAAAGGTGATGGGGAATCATGAAGTCATTTCTGTTGAATCGGAGTGAGTAGCCATCCATTCACGAATGAAGACTTTTTCCATGAAGTATTTCCCATGTAAACTAGATGTCAGTATTCAGGTGGTAGCTGCTTGTAAGGCCTGAATTTATTTCAATTGAGCTAAATTCAGTAATATTTTTACCCTTGGCATACTCCCACTATTAATTCATGGCAGTAATCATCCATTTAAATAATTTCTAATCTATCATGGCTTGTTACCTCTGTTACTGGATAAGCAACCTAACTAGTGAATTACATTACTTTTCTTATGATTAATCTTCAAGAATTTATTTTGCTGTAGTTTTGTTAGGACGTCCTAGTACTACTTGGGACTGTGATCCCTACCACTTGGCCATCTATGTATGTAAGACAGCCATGTCTTCTGTTCCTGAATGAACACAAGTTATTATCACCCCTCTCTCAGCATTACTTTCTGTATTTGCATGTGTTAATTAGCTTAGTAGTAATGTGGACGTACCCTTTTCTCTATTGGTCAACGTTGCTTGTACTATTTATCTTTGCCAAACTTAAAATTTCAAATTGGTTATTTTTCCCTGTAGTGTTTCCATGATCTTGGGTGCTATCGTTAAATTTTTCCTTTAATTGTAAATTCTTTCACACAGTATTAGGTATGTAATATTGATATATTGTGTATAAATGTTTCTTTTGTATTAATTTATCATTCTTTAATTCCTATAATTGTATTCTTTACTGATTTTTTAACCTCATATTGTAATTGTTTTAGGTATTGACCACTATTTTATTTATATGATATAATTATATTGACGAGGGGTTAGATGGCAGAAGGGACAGTTTTGTCTCAATCTCGCCCCAATAAAGACCTTTTATTATTATTATTATTAATTCTTGTCAAAAGATAACCCAAAGTAGGTACAGTCAAAGTATAAAATGCTGGTACAGTCCTTAACTGAAATCTCCAAATTGTGAACGAATCTTAAAATTGGACAGTTTTTCAATCTTCAGAAGCAGAGCATGGAGGCTTTGGAATCAACACCTCCAAATAGTGGATACTCTCAATGACAGATGTGGACAACAGATAGAAACAGTTTTTCTACAATTACTTCCATTAACATTAGGAAGATAGTTACCCATCATATGATGTTTTAGACTTTTGGTGATTTATAACAATACAACTTTATCAAGAATGATATTGATTTTTCTACTCTTACTTAATTCCACTAAGGATCATATAAGTATGTAAAATCTTTTTCTCATTTTTTGGTTAAATTGTCTTCCTCCTATTGCGTAGTTCTCCATCTACGACAGCAGCCTGCCAATTGACAAGTATTTTCTTAAAGTTCTTTATCTTCCATAAGTTGAGTAGGTATTAATTGCAAACAATGGATGAAATTGGGATGATATCTTCTCATAATAGACTTTTCTCTGCTACAGTGGTTTTGATGCATTGTGCCATCAAGGGCGGATCCAGGATTTTTTTCTGGGGGGGGCACAAGGGTCTGACGAGCAAATGGCCTTCTCATATTTGGGATTAAAAAACAACATACAACAATTACTGTACGAAATATACTCTTTATTTTAATATAAAGGTTATTGATATTAAAATATTATTAAGCTACATATATAATAACGACAGTTTTCTTCTATGTTTCCTGCTGAAGATGTCCAGTACTTCATTAACATTTTCATTTTTGACTCAATGTCTTGATGGATATGCATTAAAGCCAGTCCATTCAAACGATCTTCTGTCATTCTGCCGCGAAGATATGTTTTTAATTGGCGTAAGGTGGAGAAAGATCGCTCGGCAGTGCAAGTAGTCTCAGGAAACGTGCACAACAATTGACATAGAGTTCTAATATTTGGCAGCGCCGTTGCTGTTTTGTAGGCATCTGCTGGAGACTTTGGCATAATATTTTCTCTTATCTCTTGCCAAATTTTTAGCTCTCCCTTCAAAGCTAAAAACAAGGAAGGTCCTCTTTATATACTTCAGCACCTTGCAAAACATC
Source organism: Platycnemis pennipes (assembly GCA_933228895.1). NCBI lineage: Eukaryota > Metazoa > Arthropoda > Insecta > Odonata > Platycnemididae > Platycnemis > Platycnemis pennipes. The sequence goes on along the minus strand of OW121851.1, from coordinate 129,985,627 downwards.
CTCAATATCTTCGTTACTGAAGTTATGTGACAGCAGCTTTTGCAACTGTCCCATTTTTTTGCAGCTGAGCGTTAGGTAACTGGATGATATTTCCTTTAACAAATAATCTAGAAAAGGAATATATATTGTAAGGCGGTAATACTCTTCAATAGACTCAGTCTGAATATTCGACCTATTTGTTTGACGGCCGGTAATTCTGCGGACCGTGATTTCTGTACCCATTTAATTTGCAAGGGCCTCAGCCATATTGAAATGTTTTTTGAATTCATCCGTGCTAGTTTCACGTTGCCTCTGCAGACTGGCTGTGGTCGCATTGATAAGCTGAACTGCAGAAAGTATATCGATTTCAATGACTTGTAATGATTGAGATAAAGGCAGCGTGATTCCTAAAATATCAGCGAGGATTACCAAGCTTACAAGAAATTCCGACGACATGATAGCTTGGAGCAGCGAAAATGCAGGTGTAGCACTTCTAACCCCTTCTTCAGCCATTTTTTGCAAACTTCCAGGAAGACATGGCTAGACGTCCAAAAATGTCAAAAATAGCTTCATGTCTTTTCACCCATCTGGTCTCACACATTTTTTAAATTATAGTTTGCTTTTCCTTTGGCAGATGAACTTGCATTTCTTCCCTGAGGAGATTTATTCGTTGAGCTGACTCACTTCTCCAATCAATGTTATCATTATTTGTCTAGTTGTCTGTTTATTATACACTCTTGTGGGCAAGACAAATCTAACGACAGCTCAAAATAAGTATTACCAACAAAATATCAAAATCTTTCCAACAAGGGCATCGCGATACCTACCTATGTCACGTTCCTGCAGCTTGTAACTAGCGGCAGCTGATGCTGCCGATGGATGTGTTCCATGTGTTGACATTGGCGTAGTTGCTGCAAGCGAGGATGGATTCACATGAGAACCATCACATTCAATCCCTTTACCAGTCTCTGTAACTGCATCGTCCGTTTTTTGTTTTTTGTATAGAAATACGCACTTAATTTATTTTGTCTTTTTCTATCTTTATCACTCATTTATAAATAATATCACTCATTACGCACTAAATATCACTCATTATGCACTCACACACGTGCCTACGCTCATTCTTCTATCGTAATTTAATTTTAATACATTGACGTCGCCGTCCTTATATACTGCGTCCCTAAAAACATTGTCTTCGTCCTCCTCATCGTCACTTCGCGGTCTTCGTCCCAGATAAAATCCCAGAGAAAAGGAACACACAGCACTAGTAGTTGCGACAATGTAGCGATCTATTCAAAGGGTGCCTAGCACAGCAGCAGAGCACCAGCGGTAGAAATCAGCGAATGAGGCGTCCGACTAATGGGCGGTCTTACCAGTCTTACCCCGCATTCTGCCGCCACAGATATTCTCACGAGCTGATTTTGTAGCGGCAAGCAGACGAAGCCCGGGTGTTTTGAAGTGAACTACAAAGCTCACGGTCCCCCCACGAGCACCCTTCCCACTCGGGCGATGTTTTTTTTCGAGCGTTGACTAGCGAATGCCCAATTACCGGCAAATCTGTCTTCTTGACTTGGGCTCAAGGCTCAAATGATTGAGGCTCCATAATACACCAAACTAAACGAACGTAATTATAACGGGACTGTATTAAAAATCTTGTTTTTTTTTAAGCTTCTGGAGGGGGCATGTGCCCCCATGCCGCCCCCCTAAATCCGCATATGTGTGCCATCATCAAACGCATAAATTTTGCATTGCTTCTGATAAACGGAATAATTTCATCAAACATTGTATTGCGTGATGCATACCCTATCAGAACAACACAGTTGATGTATAATTTTATCCTTCAAAATGTAGAAGTCCTTTCTTTCAATGCATGAATGATATGCCTGACAAGTGTAAATCATTGGATAGAGTCCAGCCGCGTTGAAATGGTCCTGCGCGAAAATTTCCGCGCACCCCCTCTCTGTCCTCGGCTACCCCCACTCTGGGCTCCTTCCTTCCCCTATCGTGCCTCCCCTACCAGTGTCACTTCATTGTAGTTGCCAGCTCTTTTCGTTACGGTTCTCTCTTGGTTTTGCGCGCTTGACTTTTGACATTGCTTTGGACATTCTTTGTGGATTTTGATTTCTTTCTGGTAATATTTTGACTTACGCTTCCGTTTCGGTTAATCTATTTGGTTTTCCGACTTTGGTCCTTGTTTACAGAGTTTGAGTCCTTAAACTCTCGTATTGCTTATTTGCAATGGCCAGCTCGTCGAAATCTTCGTATGCCCGAGGCAGGCCACTCAAAAGTCAGGCTCGAGAAATCGTGTACAACGTTATTCAGTTGTTGAACGATTTAAAATTGGAGAAAAAACTAAGTTTAAACGTGGTGCCAGCTTCAAGCCAGGCTACGGGACTTGGTACCTCCACGGTGAAGAGAATTTTAAACGAAGGGAGATTGTCTCAGGAGAGAGGAAAATTGTCGTTATTAATTATTACGGGAATCTGGTGTCACCTGCGAGCGTTGTTGAGCGGAATGAAGGAGCGTTAGTTGTGGAGAACGTGATTCGTTTGCCCCCTTACCATCCTGACCTCAATCCAATTGAGATGGTTTGGGGTGACCTCAAAGAACAGGCAATCATGAAGAATAAACTACCATTGGATTCCCTCAATTTATTATTAAATGTCAAGCTTATCTGCATCGATTTACACTTTTTAATTACTACGAATTTCCTGCATTCTTTTAGGTGCGTCACAATTTGGAGGCGACATCCTTGAACAAAAAAGCGGAATTGTTTCAGAACATTTGTTCCGAATATTCCACCGAGAAATGGACGAAAGTTTGCGGACATGTAAAGAAAATTGAAGAGGAATACTGGAGAAGTGACGCGCTGATGGATAAAGAAATAGACAAAATAATTGTCGAACTAAGTGGTAGTGACACGAGTGGAGATTCCGACATGTCATTCACATCCTCGGAAGAGAGTGAATGAAATTTTTTCAATCTAAATGCGCGAGCTGTTTTTAACTACAACTTTGTTGTGAAAACAGAAAGAATTTTAGTTTATTGAATATTACGGTAATTTTAGTAGCTATGATTATTAACTTAAATTGATAGGTTTTGAAAGAAAACTATGCCTACGTTTTCCAAAAACTATCACGTGTGCCATAGGAAATCAGTAAATCATCGCTTCATTTCAGTTTATTCATTACTATATTGTAGTCTAGTAAGGTTTGGAGGTAGGTTGCGTATTATTTAATGTATTTTATTAACTTTTATTTCCTCACGATGCAACCAATGTAACTTTAATTCAGATCCAGAAATTGAGAACGGAATTATTATCTCATTGTTTTGTTCTTCTCATTCTCTATTGGAAGCCTTGTTTAAGCCTCTTTGCTATATGTAATGTTCCACGGCAAACATAACAATAAATAAGATTATTAACATTTATATGTTAAATTAATTTCCCTCCACCACGGCCAGTTTTGTGCCTTTAAGTTTTCCTAAGCGCGCCGGAGTGAGGAAAACTGGCAACACTGTTTGCCTCTCCTCCAGTGAGTGAGTGAGAGAGTAAAGAAGGGGAGGTAAGGCCGGGAGGTGGGGTAGGTAGTCGTAGCTCCTCCCACCGGTCACCTAGAAGGACCATTTCAACGCGGCTGGACTCTAACAGCTGACACAAAAGAGAGATATGTGCCCTATGCTTTCCTCTACCTAGGAAAAGATGAATTGATGCAGTCAGGGCAAAGTATAGAGGGACTGTGATGGTACATCTTTTTATTCCATGCTAAGGACAGAAAAGGAATGTCATGATGAATAAGATTTTCACATTTCTGCCTCTGGCTGAAACAATTAAAACCAGGAACTTCAGCATTCTGGAAAACCTAAATTGGGTGAGAAAAGTAGTAACTCCTTCAATTCAGAAAGCCAAGAGTCCTTTGAACAGCACTGCAATCTGCAAAATAGGATTTTTCACCCCCGCCTCATTTCAGGGAAAGACATCTAAGAATGTTGTCATTTTGCTTACTTGCTTACGTTGCTCATGAGTGTATCTGTGGAACAGGACACTAACAAAGAGAAATCAGAGATGGTTAGTTTTTTAAATGAAATGAGTTGTGATGAGGAGAGTTAAGACTAAATGTAATTCAAACACAGCGTCCAATAGGTGAACTAAAGATGACCAGTGAATGCGTTTTCCAACATTTTAGACCTGGCCATGATAAATACTTATACCCTAGATCAAGCACATTGCCCGAGGGGGTGCTTCTGGGGCTTCAGCCCTCACCTCCTTTAAATTTTTTTTTTCCAGGCTCTTATTTTAGATTGCATTGAATGGCAGGGGCCTTTTAGGTATAAACTGTGCGAATAATGAGGGCTAAGAATATGATCTTTGGAGTGAGTTTGATGACAGTGAAAGTGAGAATTTGTAAGAAAAATATGTGGTTTAGAACTCTGTATCAGACCAAACTGTTCAGATGCTTGTTTATCCTTTGATTTGTTGAACAATTAGCACTTCAACAATACACCTAGGGCGGCGGAGGTAGCTGTTGATAGTGCCGCATCCCACAGAACATAAACATCATGCAAACATGAGTCCCTAAAACATAAATAGAGCAAAAAAATATGTGCACAGAGCAAACAAACATGTATGCAAAAAGTACATATGTGGACAAAGTGAAAGCAATACATATGTAGATTTGTCAAAAAATGCAAAAATGAGTAAATAAAACATTTTGTGAGAAACACTTTCTCTTGCACTCTCAAGTTGGCTTCTGCATTACGAATTTATACTAGCCACTGAAATAGCATTCAATGTGATAGGGATGCAGTTTCTTTTTATGATTTGATTTTCACAAACAACTACGTTTTCCTATTTTATCTGTTTCTTAACATATAACAGAAAATGGATGAATAAAAAATAATGGGGTCATCATAATGTGTCATTTTTTAGATTGTATCTTTCTTATTATGATTAAAATCATGCTCAAGTATTGGAAAACATTTAAATTAGGTTGAAAAGTGGGAAATATCGTAATTCAATATTCATGGGCAGTTGTTAAGAAATAAAAAAACACATGCCATCAGTTGATGTTTGGCCACCTTTGGTTGGGAGCACTAGTCCCCAGTTCTCATAGTGGTAACGGACTCTCACTATGAGCTATCCTGTAAATAGTTTCCTTCCCCTGAACAAAAAACTCTTTCTTAAAGAAAACCTATGGAGTTGTTCCAGAAAAAAATGTTTTCCTAGAAAATAAGGAGCTATCTGGTTACAATCAAGGAGTTTGTGCTCCTGCACCTATTTGCTTTCCACTCACTCCTTAATGCACTACTACTTATCTCTTTTCTGGGGGTTTAGTTTTTGATTCTTGTTTTGATCATGATGATGCCAATAGCTGCTATAAGGATAAACAATGAATAATTGGTTCATGGAAACCATGTAAAGACAATGGCCAGATATCAGCTGAATGATCAATGAAGTGTTCTGTTACCTGGGAAGCCAAATAACCAACTATAGATGAAACAAGAAAGAAATAGTCAGTAGAATAGCCCATGCAAAAGAATTCTGGAAGTATTTCATCAGGACGTTCATCTAGAGCATGTTTCTTATGGCAGTGAGGCATGGATGATAAAAGCAGCAGAGAAGAAAAGGGTGGAAGTATTCGAAATGTGCTACCGAAGAATGATGAAGATAAAAAGGATCAACTGCGTTACAAAAAAAGAAGTCTTAAGAAGAGTGGGAGAAAAAAGTCTGCTGAAAAGTATATAAAGAAGACAGGACAACTTAATCGGCCACATCTTTAGACATGAAGGCCTGATGAAGGCAATTGTCAAGGGAAAAGTCAATGGGAAGAATGGCAAAGGAAGGCCTCATTTGAGATATATGGAACAGGTTATGAAACGAGGGGAGTTACGTCAATATGAAAAGGTTGGCCAATAGAAGATTCGATTGGAGAGCTGCATCAAGCCGTTCCTAGGAGTTTTGACCGATGATGATGAATTGTTTCATTCCATATTTTTTGTAGGGATTTTTTTTTCAAAGATTTAAGAAATAAGTTTAACCCTTTTAGTGCCAGCCTCTTAGGCACAGTCTAAACATGTTTAGACTGTGTCTTAGGCCTGGTATATCTAAAAAATGCCAGGGTGTTTTGGATGAATTTGTATGCTTGTACTGCAAAATTTATTGAGCCTAATACTTATTTGTTGAAGCTAGTTTTTTGTATATGCTCTTAATACTTACAGTTATGATAAAAAAGTTCATTTATATTGTTATCTCCTCTCGAAACAAAACAACAGATTAGAGATGGTATGAGCGAAAAAATGCCTGGCCCGTGGCATTCTTTGCATATACCCCCATGCCAGCCCAGGCCCATATGCATGATAGATTGGCCAATGCAATGGTAAATCGTAAAGAAAACTTAAAGGGTTAATGCCCTGTATTAAATGCCTTTATATTTTAATTCACTGTAGTACTGCACTTAAAAGCCTTTCGTAATGCCGGCTCCCTCTCAATAGTAGACCTATCTCTCAATAGAGGGCAGTTTTTCCCAAACGTGCACTATTGGGAGGTTTAACTAAAATATTTTATGTTCCATGTTATTGATTCAATAGAGGGCAGTTTTTCCCAAACGTGCACTATTGGGAGGTTTAACTAAAATATTTTATGTTCCATGTTATTGATTCTTCAATTTCTGCTCTTTGCTAATGAAGAACAGAAGAGACTTGAGGCTGATTTCAGTCCTTTAATGTGAGCATCTTTTCCCGATCACCTTTCCCACTTTTCAACCCAATTTAAAAGTTTTCCAATACTTGAGCTTGATTTTAATCATAATAAGAAAGATACAATCTAAAAAATGACACATTATGATGACCCCATTATTTTTTATTCATCCATTTTCTGTTATATGTTAAGAAACAGATAAAATAGGAAAACGTAGTTGTTTGTGAAAATCAAATCATAAAAAGGAACTGCATTCCTATCACATTGAATGCTATTTCAGTGGCTAGTACAAATTCGTAATGCAGAAGCCAACTTGAGAGTACAAGAGAAAGTGTTTCTCACAAAATGTTTTATTTACACATTTTTGCATTTTTGACAAATCTACATATTGCTTTCAATGTGTTCACATATGTACTTTTTTCATACATGTTTTTTTGTTCTGTACACATATTTTTTTGCTCTATTTAAGTTATAGAGACATATGACTTTATGAGTCTCTATAACATCTCATATGTTTGCATGATGTTCATGTTCTGTGGGATGGGGCACTATCAACAACTACCTCAGCTGCTCAAAGTGTATTGTTGAAGTGCTAATTGTTCAACAAATCAAAGGATAAACAAGCATCTGAACAGTTCAGTCTGATACAGAGTTCTAACCCACATCCTTTTCTCATGAATTCTCACTTTCACTGTCATCAAACTTGCTCCAAAGATCATATCCTTAGCCCTCATTATTCATACAGTTTACGTCTAAAAGACCCATAACATTCAATGGCTGCTGTCTATAATAAGATTCTGGAAAATATTTGCTCAGTCCCCTCATTTGCAGTTTTTAAAAGGAGATTATAAACACTGCTAGGTTCAAGTTATTATAGTGTCAAACAATTTCTTACAGATTCTTTTCCCTCTTTGTAAGGTATTGGTGTGAAATGTTGGACAACTGCTAGATGTGTAATGATGTTGTGCTCTTTATTGTTATTTTTGTTTTTCACTTCCTCCTTTGCATGTGTATATTGATTGGTACTGTATAGTACTCCCATGAATGAGGCCATGGATTTCGCAATCCCTATCGTGTTAATAACTTATAATTATTATTATCCAGGGCACACACGTAGCCATAAATTTACTTCAGAGCAGGGGTTCTATAAGTCTAGTGCAGTAACAAATCAGCCTTGCCCGTTCGCTGTTGACATATTTTAAATCTCTTCCCTTAATTTTCAGTGCTTGGTATTTACTTTTACAGTGCCCATTCTTATCTCTCTTCACTGGCAAAGCCTACTGCTTACCTTGTTATGAAGCAGTTAATTTGACCAGCCCCAGAACAGAAGTTCAATGCATGCTTACATATCAGATTGAAAATAACAATTATTAACCACACACACATGCATCAATATAGTGATCACGTTTCAAAACACTTAATGCTTGAGTTATACGCAGTGTAATCTGGATTATCATGCCCAGTTAAGTTCAGTACAGCAATATTATTGGGAAAAATTTTTGGGGGGTGGGGGGCTGAAGCCCCAGAAGCACCCCCTCGGGCTACGTGCTTGAGCTAGGGTATAAGTATTTATCATGGCCAGGTCTAAAATGTTGAAAATCATGTGCAGGGCCATCTTTAGTTCCCCCATTGTACACTGTAGAATATTTCAAGCCTGCCACGTGAACGGCAGTGAAATTCACATTAAATGCATGCGAAAAAATTCCCGGTCCAGGTGAATTTTTTCGCATAGTGTTTCATGTACATTGTACGCTGTGTTTGAGATACATTTAGCCTCAACTCTCCTCATCACAACTCATTTCATTGCAAAAACTAACCATCTCTGATTTCTCTGTGTTAGTGTCCTGGTCCACAGATACATTCCTGCGCAAACCAAACAGAATGACAACATTCTCAGATGTATTTCCCTGAAATGTTGATTTCAGGTAAATGCTTCACAGAAGTTGAGACTGAACCACTCCTAATTGTTATGAGATCAACATATGCCAAAACCAATGTTATTCTTAAATTAGAGGTATCTCTGGTCAATTTCCTACTTTCAGGTTTCCATGCACAAACATAACTCTTTTTCAAAATGAAAGAATCATCATCATCATGAGAGTCCTACCATGTATGGTAGTTTTTTTGACAATTGATGATGGTTATCCTATTTTGCTGTTGTGACACCCTAGCCATTTTAATCACTTACCAGTTGTGTAGTTCAGGGATGGCAGTGGCCATCCCAGAATGATCCAACCCAGTATTTTGCCACCCCAGAATTTTGAAGCAAAAATCTCAATAATTTACAAACAATTGAGTAATACAATTCCATGTGCACTTTCTTGATTCTTCATTAATCATTCTTATTTAGGGTAGAATATTAAAACTTGTACATTATAAAGCTACATAGAAACAATGTAGGTGTAGGCATGTTGCAATAAAACAAGCATTAGATGTCTAAAGAACAACAATCAGTGATGTCAAAGTTCAGAAGTGGCAACTCTCCTAAGGTGAGTTCCAACACAATGTGACTTACTGGCCAAGACCTTTTAGGCAAGCTAAATGACCTACAAAGTTGTGGAATCTGTGACAGACAGCACTCTTGAAGTGTTTCAATTCTTCAGAACAGATGAGTTTTCACTCAGTTGTTCAATCACTGCACAGAACTCTCTGACAAGTGTGTGTTTAGAGCAGCCATGCCGTTAAGAAAGGGCAAAATTCCCTTTGAAAGTGGGGTTGGGAGTAAAGCTCCATTTGAATCTATAGAAGAGTATTACTAAGTTTCGTGCCTTTGGCCAGTTATTTACATTTTAAACCAGGAGTTAGAGGCCAGGCTTCAAGAAAACAACCTAGATGTTCTTAACCACTTAAGCAAAGTCCTAGGTGGGACTGAAGTAGACATAGCCAGCGTACATTATACAATGAACTTCTTCTGTCTGAACTGAGATCTTTTTAAAAATGGGAACTCAATAAACAAAAATATCAAAGTAAGAGCTACCGTTTTGGTAGAGAAGTCTTTGAAAAGTGTGTTCCCTCTACTTTTTGAAGTTTACCATTTGTTAATTACAATTCCAATGAACTCAGCATCCTGTGTGAGGTGATTTCATGCTTGCAGTGTTTGAAAACATACACCTGGAACATGATCGGCCAGGAGAGGTTGTCCTCGTTAGCTATTTTGGATATCAATAGGAGTCTTGATATAGACAATTCCAAAGTTATTGATGACTTTAATACAAGCTAAAAGAGAAGATTTCATTTCATATAAAATCAACTTACGGTGACATTGAGTAAAAGTTAACTAAATCTATGTTTTTTTTGTTAGGATATTAACTTGATTTTTACTTATATTCATGATAAAAAATTAGGATGAGCACGTAATCAATTAAAAATAGCCTTACTCTTGAGTTGTGTAAATGGTATTTATTTTGCAAGTGGTTTGGCCATTGATTCAAGTGGTTAACAATGAATGTTTTAGGGTAAGTAGAGAATGTTAGCATTTATTTTGTGGTAAAAGTAGTCTGTAAAAGCCATAATTCAAACAATTTAAAAATGTTTTCTTAAATTTTCTGGTGGAGGAGCCTCCATCCAACTGGGGAGTAGAGCAGACCAATATGTTGTACTTAATGAAAACGGAGGAAAATGTTTGCTAAATGACATTTAGAACAGCTCAGAATGATCACTATTTATTTATCAATGTTCTCAATATAGAGCAATAAGTTAAGAAAAAACATTTATAGACCCATTATCCTTTGAAACAAACTAGTATAAATACTAATAGTATGGTAATGTAGTACAATACTGCAATATGCGTGGTTCAATCGTTGAAGAACAATGGATGGGAAGAATGACAAAGGAAGGCCTCAAGTGAGATGTATGGAACAAGTGACGAAGGATGTGAAAGAGAAGAAATTCGTAGATTAGACTGAGATGAAAAGTAGGTTGAGGTACTTAAAGAGTCCCTGGGGCACTTAGACCTATTGGTCCATTATGCTAACCACCATTCAGGAGATCACCCATAGAGACCGATCGTCCGGCTAAAGGCCAAGAGGTCTCCTATGAGGATCCCTTTAATTTCATTGGGTTCCAGAAAAGGTGAGCCAAGATATCTATTCTGAGTCCTCATTATGGCTGGGCACTCGCAGAGGAGATGAGAGGTTGATTCGTCCTCTTCTTCACACCATCTACATCTAGCTGAATCAGTGATCTTCAGGAGATGGAGGTGTCTCATCACTTGATAGTGTCTCGATTGCCAAGGTTGGGGTTGTCTTCATTGCCCCTGAAATGCCCATACAGGCCATTCTCTGCAAGTGGTTTAGTTTGTCCCTGGTAACATTCTGCCGGGTCCTTGTCCACCACCCTGGTGAAAATATCCTGTGCAGGAAGTGTGCAATACCGTAGAGGAAGTGTGCAATACCATGCAGGAAGCGTGCAATACCGTGTAGGAAGCGTGCAATACCATGTAGGAAGCGTGCAATACTGTGCAGGAAGCGTGCACACGCTTCATACACGGTAAACTGCACGATACATGCACACTTCCTGCACGTTCAAATGTCCGAATTCACGCTTCCCTCACACTCCCTGCATGCTTCCTGCACAGGATATTTTCTCCAGGGCAGACAAGTGAGCAGTGCAGAAAGCTAGGCTTCACTAATGCTGTATATAGCCAGTGCATGGCTTTCGGTTTTAGCCCCCAGGTTTTTCCCAGAGCTTTCCTGCAAGATCATAAAGAGGCACAGGCTTTCTTTGTTTTCGCCTCTAGATGTTCTCCCCAGTTGAACTTGGAGTCTAGAATAACCCCAAGGTATTTAACTGATGTGGAAGGTTGTAAACACCTTCCTTGTAGTAGGGGAAGTCTTAGACCTTCCCTTTTTCTCTTATTGGTAAACACGGTAAGAAATACGTAAATATGAAGAGATTAGCCAATAGAAGAACTCAGTGGAGAGCTGCGTCAAACCAATCTGAGGATTGATGACCAATGACGATGATACCTGGTTAAATTTTTAGAGCTCCTCAACTTACCCTTTCATTATGTGATTTATAATTTAATTTTTCAGCATGTATACGATGACGGGTTCAACATGATAATTCTAATATCCGATATTTAGTAGCTGTTATTGGATTTCAAAGGTAAATGGTTAGATTTCAACAGTTAATGTTAGGTTTCAAGTTTACTGTTTGGTTTCACCAGTTTACTGTTAAAAGTTCTACATTAACTGTAATTTTCAACAATAGGTAACTTTGATGGATTCAACTGTTGGATTTACTTGCTGTTTGTAATTTTCCACAGTAACTATTGAATTCAACATTGGCCTGATTTAATGTGAAGTTTTCAATGGTTTTTTGCAAGAGTACCTGTAGAATTCAACAGTTTTTTCAACAGTAACTGTTGGATTCAACAGTTTTTTTTCAATGGTAACTGTTAGATTCAACAGTTTTTTCAACAGGGACTGTTAGATTTAACAGTTTTTAACAGGTTTTCAACAGTTTTTTCGCTGGAGATCTTCAGCGGGTAAATATTGATAATGCATCTCCATTTTCCATCATGAATTTTAACCCACAAATCATTTTATTCCCCTTCTAATAGGCTTTAGTTGTGACTCTGCCATGTTGGAAAATAATTCTATTAAAACCAAATGCCACATTTCATTGGGTATTCAATCAATCAATGGGATGTTCATTTCGTATTTTTTCCAATTTCTTGTATTCCTAGTTTTTACTTCGCACAATAATCCCTGCCCATACTCTGTACCATACTGTACACAATCTGTACCTGTACTCTGATGTAGACAATCTACCTGAAATCTGTACAGTAAAATGTTCTATAACACACAATTAGCACACAAAATCACACAACTTGTACCACATGTACCAAATTTTGTACATAATTAGTGTACCAGTTTTTCACACAAGTTGTACCTGAAATCTGTACAGCAAAAATGTTCTATAACACACTACTTGCACGCTAAAAGCACACAAAAAATCACACAACTTATACCACATTTACCAAATTTTGTACATAATTAGTGTACCAGTTTTTCACACAAGTTGTACACAAACATTTTCGCCAGGGTATTTTACCTCCAGAATATTTTACTCGTGAGGGTTCCATCACATCTTGATAAGAAAGATAAGAGTGGAGTAGCTGCGACTCCTCGGGATAGTAATGTGGTGATTTCCCCTTGCCTTCCAAATTGCAGTGCTACAGCCATTAAATTCAATTTTCTCATGTACATAATTTGTTATGGGACAGAAACAGGTGGTGAAAATATTTCTTTAAATCAAGAAATGTACCATTCACTGGAATATTATTTCCTCCAGAATCAAAATACTGTGGAAAAAACTGCAAGTTGTGTTTTACAAGATGTGCTCTTCCAGAAGTCATTCTGAAGATTATTCGATAAATCCTGGCTTTCTAAGTGTACCATGACTGAACTGACACTTAAATGTTCCTGGGCCTTGCATGAGATGGAGGAGAAGGATATAGGTCAGTAGTTAGGTGGATGCTCCTTATCACCACTTTTAAAAATGTGTGTTACATTGGCAGTTTTCCAACCCTTTAGTATGATATTTTTGGTCAGGGGGTGTATTAAGTATTATTTGCAGGTAGGTAGATATTTCAGAAGCTAGCTATTTTTATATATGTAGGAGGGAATTTGATCAGGACCAGGGGATTTTTTGGGAATTATTTCTTTAAGTTACTTTTCTTCACCATTATGAGAAATATGTGGCATCAGCTTCTGAAAGAGATCAGGGAAGACAACACTTGAATCCCCTATATGTGGGTTAAAAACTGTTTGGAAGAAGGAGTTCAATAAGTTAACCTTTTACCCTGGTGAAAATATAGTGTGAAAGTGTGCAAAAAAATGTGCACACGCTTCTTTGCACACTCTCTGCAGACTCCTCTTACATTTTTTGCCAAATTGCACTTTAGGCACACTTCTCTCACACTCTCGCATTTCCTGCACGTTTTATGCAAAAAAATTCAGAATTCATAGCACACACTATTTTACCTTGTAAAAAGTGTTTGTTGCTATTCCCCTCTAATCATTTTTAAGTGAATTGTTGGAAACTTTCTACCTTTTACCTCTCTCATGTATGACCAAAAGAATTTGGGATTTTCCTTTAAGTGCTCCCCAAGTGTTTTTCTTTTGGATTCTGTAAATGCTTTGTTATTCTAAGGCTGCTATTCTGAATGAGATAAGGCCGGCCTTATAAGTCATAATAGCGGAAAAAGTCGATATTTTCAAGAGTATTACGACCCAGTCGTTATTTGCTATTCTGAATGCCGAAGAGTCACCGGAAGTCGCTATTCTACAGATATCCCATAGCGCGGTCAAAATATGGTATTCTGAACAGCAGATAGCGACCGGCCGGGTCGTAATATTATTCCCCGATTCTGAAGACCGGGCAATCTGGATAGCGCGACGTAAATCAGCTCGCTGAATGACTTTCAAATGTTTATAATGTTTACTTCGAGTAGTATTGGGTATATATTCAACGTTTGTTTACTATCTGAAAGGACTGGACGTCTGCATTTCAAGTTTTGGCAATTGTTAATGCATATGTAGAAGCCCGGGGTAGGCTACGATTAGAGAAAGTGATACATATGTGTTTGTTTTTTGTGAAATCAGTGGACTGTGGTGTTTCTATTTACTTTGAAGTCATTGGTGGTGTCTGTTTTAGTTTCTGTGGTTGTTGTATCGGAAAATTTCAAGCATGTTCATTTATCTGGTAAGAATTAAATCTTGTTAAGGATTACTAGAAAGTGTTATTTATAAACTTACCGGAGGACCACAGAGGTTCCACCCCATGCCCCTTTGTAAACTGACCACTGCACGCAAATACCTTCAATAATAATATAAACAATAATAATAACAGGATGATAGTATAAATTCATTTGAAGTGATGGAGGACAGATTTATTAACCATTTCCGTGTGTCGAGTGAAGTGACTATGTTTGTAGTAAACTGACTTGATTAAACCTTGCGGCGAGAGAAATCCTGCAAGCCATGGCTTGATGATGTGTAAATACTCATTAATAGATCATAATAGTAGACGGGGAAAGTGTGATGTGCCATATTATACTTCATTGCAAAGGCAGTTTATTAATATGAACGTATTTTCAGTTTATAGAACCTTTAATTAGTTATTTACCTGCCCGATGAAAAGCAATAAAACTCCTACCGACAATAATCCTTTTCATCTCATTGTGTATTTGCAACGTCTCCATTGGGTCGTTCTTAATTGTAAATATATTATTGACTATAGTTACCCTTGAGTGTAAACGATTTTTATTTTGCTTGCATTGTAACAACAGTGATTTCATGAAAATACCGGTACAGAAACGAAATTGCCGAACGTGAGCAGCTGTGTGTCACTTAATAATCCTGAAGGGTACAGAAACCACAATCATTTCCATTCTATTAATTTGCAAATTGTATAATTATGAAACTATTGATCTTTTATGATGATAAGTACGATTTTCGTGCGAGTACCCTAGCCTCCGTAGCAAAACGTATTTAATGTTTATCAACATTGTTTATGAAGATGATAAAGTAATTAATATAAGTTCTACCACTTAAGATTTGTGATAATCGGATGAATATAATGAATGTGGTTGCTTACCACAGAGCGGAGACTAGGTACCAATTCATCATTAATAAACTCGTATTTATATACCATTAATAACCACCACATGAATATTGATAATGAGTACCTACGTTTTCAACGAAGGCCCTTTTCTCTGGCATGCTTTTTAACGTAAAATATCCAGTGAGAAGTTCATATTTCGTATTTATAGCTAAGGATTTTCTCAACTACAGGCGAAAACAATTTTACGACGAGTTTGTCTGTTTCATATGCAAATGTAAGCAGGAGAGTTACCTCAGTTAATGATGTTTGCTCGAAAGATACATTGATCTGGATGAATACGCGAATTTTCCAAGCAGGATAATAAATAATTCATTTATAATTTTATACATTAATATCAGCTGTTCGCTGGCCATTGTGAGAGGCATAAAGTTGGCCGTAAATCTATCCCAAACTGTCCCAGAAAATGTAAACATCGCTTGCTATTGGCTGCCGGAATTTTTGTTTTCTGATCTTTTCGGTTCTCATACCAGAAGGGGTGGGTACAATTATTCCACCTCAGAACTGGGCAATTTATTCCCCACCTCGATTCAGAATACCAGATCGGGCAATAATGACCCGTGGAATAGCACGGCCTTATAATAGCGACCCCGATTCAGAATACCAGCCTAAGGGTGGTCTTTGCAATGGATTTTGACATTTAACCCTCCTAGTGCCGCGGGCCGATATACTGGCCCAATGTCACTATATTCAACTTAATGGCACTAAAATAATAACATTTTTTTTCAATCACTATAAAAAATTTTGTCATTATTACATAGTTAGTTCAAATTAAGTTCTGTAAAAATAACCGCATTAGATATTTATAACAGTAGTTTCATAATTTTTTTCCTAAGGTGCTACAATTCATTAAATTAACCTCCACATTTATTGCTAGTACCCCAGGAGAAAGGTTAGGACTAAGAGGGTTAACTATTTTCAATGATCATGTTATCAGTGGGCATATATTTAAGAATATTCTTCATGTTTGCATGGCATTTTTCCATACTCATTTTTATGTCAGTGAGGTACTAACCATCTAGTAGCATGTGATTCTTATATGTTTCATGTTTCCTTGTAGTAGTGGCATTGTATCTTTAGCTGCATGCGAGTTGTGCATGTATGGAAATCTTTCAGCCCTTGCCAATCACCCTTGCAGTGGCACACAGTGTATTGTGTAGATGGGCATACGGTATTTATAGTTGTAAACATATTCAATACTGTATATACGAATAACTACCTTGCTCTTGATTATAACATAGGTAGTTGCTTGTTAGTATAAGGACGTAAGGCTATCGCAAATAGCAGCATGTTTGTGCATGCTGGCTTTGCTATTAGCATATTTTAAAATAGTTGTGTTTTGACTAGAATATAGTTACTAGTTCATTTCAATCATGATACATGTACTTCCATGGTAGCTTACAGGGTAACATTTAGCTGAAAATGTAGATTGTTATATTTCGACTAGAATACGAGCTCGTATAGCTACTTTAGCAGCTGTAATGCATGTTTGGTGTGTATTCACCTCCTGCCATACATCTTTGTTGTGGCTTGCAGGGTATTAATTGGATATAGATGTAGATGTAGTCAGTGCTCTCTCTGATGAAAATGTATGCCTGGTTATGGTTTACCCCCTTCAACACCCCTTTGTGGTGGCTTGCAGAGTAGGTACCAATTACATACATAGATTACATGAAGTAATGGTTTGGTAGGTTGTAGTCACATAGTTTAGTAGTTTGATGTTCATTCTTGTAACATGTTTTCATTCTTAACTTTTTCATCTTCCTTGCACAAGTAACACTATCATGTAAAAATTACCTTACCCATTCACACCATGTTAAATTACCTTAACCATGGCTATCTCCTACTCCTATAATAAAGATGCTCCTAAGTGATCGTCCAAAGGCTTCCACCACTGCTGCTGAGTGCCAGCGTGCCTTCTCTGTGTTCCTGGGCAACCACCCCAATTTTGTCACTGTATTCACAGACGGGTCGAAGTCTCCTACCGCCTGTGCCTGTGCTGTAGTTTCTTCTTATCATGGTACCATAAAGGCTAAACTCAGTCCACTGTGCAGTGTATTCATGGCAGAGCTGTTCGCTATAAAGATTGCTCTGTGTAGAATAGACAGTAGTGGAGGATCCTTCGCAATTTGCTCTGACTCTCTAAGTGCCCTAAACTCTATTTCCGACTGTACTTCTACAAACCCATTATGCCAGCAGATCCATGAGTCGCTACTCTCCCTTCAAAAGAAGGGAGTCACCATCATCTTTCTTTGGGTCCCCAGCCACATGGGAATTGTCGGGAATGAATGTGTCGATGCAACCGCGAAGGCTGCCCTAAAAGAAGAAAATTGCACATCAACTCTGGTACCTTTCGAAGACCTTCGGTCCCATCTAAAGGGTTCAGTTTTCCAACAGTGGCAGGAGCAATGGAGCGATCTTCCAAATAATAAATTACGCAGTTTAAAACCGGTAATGGCAGCATGGCCAACGTCCGTCAGGAGTAGTCGAAGAGAGGAAGTCGTCATTGCACGACTACGAATCGGTCATTGCCGTCTGACTCACTCGTATCTCTTCACCGAAGAGAAGGAACCGCCTCTCTTCAATGAGTGCAACATGCCACTCAGTGTGCGACACATCCTGATGGATTGTAACTTATTTCGGAATACACGCCTCAGGTTAGGGATCAGGGGGAGCCTAGAGCATGTTCTAGGCAATGACTCTGATCGTCTTAACCGTGTCATAATCCTTCTAAAGGAAACTGACCTTTTTAATAAAATATAATTTTATACACACATGTTTTTATTCTTATTTTGATCTACCGTAAATATAATTTAATATATTGCCTATGGATAAATTAGAGAATGGGTGGTGCGAAATGACCTTGGCTGTCGAAGCACCCCAAAAAATCAATACCTACCTACCTTAAATTACCTTATCATGAACATTATACTTATACAGATTAATGAAAGAAACAGATAACACTGAGATGGTGACATCATTATATTACAGCAAAGATGCATTGTCAATTCAAGCAGCCCATCCCACACTGTGTTAAAACACCTAGTGCCAAGGTGGCTCGTGCCAAAGATGGTGTGCGCCAAAATGTCTTATCCAAGGCAGCCACTCCAATATGTCTCATTCCCACCAAAGCTGTCATTTTATTTCAACTAGTCTACCCAGTACATATCCTAAAAACATGGTCCTCTTGGACCTCATTTCAAAAACACCTAATCTATTGTCGCCTCGTGGCCTGACGGGCCTCGAAGCAGTCACAGTCAAGGACCGTGGAAAGAAATTAGTGTGGGGGAGGGGGGGTTAAGTGGGAGGAAACTCATAGCAAAAGGGAAGGGGGCATTTGCGTCAGCTAGCAGATGCCTGGCGAGCATGAGACCTCTCATGGTCGGGTGGGGGGATTATTGCGTGCATGACGGCCGATTTGTACAGGGGTAAGGTGGGCGACCCAAGGCAAAACAAGCTCTCCAATAATTCCTTTTCTTTTTTCAATAAACAATTTATTAATGGTAATCACAATTTACATAAGCAAAACTATGAATAGGCGAAAAAATGAGGGGTGACGCTAATCCTAACTTAACACTAATGAGACAAAAAATAGGTCTGTCGCCTCCCGGGCGTTTAAACACTCAATGAATGCACAGACTTTTACATGTGGGAAACAACAGAGGATTCACATCAAAATGGCCCACTGATTAATCACGGCTTCCACTGTCCGTGACTTCTTCACAGATTTCTTGTTGCGATATAATTACCGGGTTGAATTAATGCACTCATTGACACGGGTGAGAGGGAAAAAATGTTATGTCTGAGGCTTTCACGGAAATATCTTCTTGGGGGGATGGTGGACAGTACTTATCACTCTCTGGATGTGGACACAGCTGGCAACAGCCTCTTCCCTGCGATTATTCCTAGGGTGTGCGACGCCGTTGAACCACCAAGCACGACATCACTCCGTTCTTATGACAGATGCCAAACTCCACACCTCGCGACAGCACACCAGGCGCAACAACTCATAATCGGTGATTTCTCGAGATGTGGGATGGCAGGGTGCAGAGCCTAAGGTGCTTTGCGGAAAGTCCTCGGAGACAAAAAATATGCGAGCCGTGCCGGTGCAGGCACCAACTCCTCCATCTGCCGAATGCTGGCACCACTCCCTCCCGACTGCCATACAGCCATCTCTCTATCTCTGAGCATGCACCGCGATCAGGAGTGGTTTTTTTAACCTACTCTCGCCGCAGCGCTCGTCTTCTGCTCTCATCGCATACCCAGGTGAGGGAGGGGTTAAGGGAGTGGGGGATTTCACTTTCGACACGGCCCCAACTTCAGCCCCGCACAAAAGAACTGGGTAGTGGGATGGGGAACAGGGTGAACACACTCAAGTTCAATCACTCTGCGCAAGGTCATCCACGCACACACACCTTATCACTTAACTAAAGTTAAATGACAGGACGAGAGAAAAAGAAAGGAACGGGCAAGACTTGACTCCCCTTGGTCGCCCTCATCCAAATGACCCAACATGAGATCGTTCGCATTCGGGAACGGTCACAGTATACGTATCTACTTTTCTCAAAGATTAACTATTACTACCACACAATGGTACACTCATTATTTTTTATATTTATAGTTTATATTCTTTATGTCTCAGTGTACCAGTCATTACTCCTAGCTCTTGCAATTTCCTGAAACGTAATTATTTTTCAAGTGCCTTTGGTACTAAATCAGGGTGGCGATCGTCAGGGAAAACCGGGAAAACCTGGAATTGTCAGGGAATTTCGGAAATCTTGAAAAGTCAGGGAGTAGTCAGGGAATTCTCCTAACAGTCAGGGAGAAACTGGGAAAGGAAATTCTCATTATTTTTCTACCATTACATTTACCATCTTTACCACCCTTTATTTCACCAACTAAATCTAATGTCCGTCGCCGAAGTCCATAGAATGCCACGTCAATTCGTTGAATATTCAGTTGTGAATCTTAGATATTTAGTTGTGAATCAGTTGTACAATGTATCCATTTTGTGTATCCTAAATGCGATAATTGCCTAGTAGTGTTAAAATTCATGATCACCGTGTATTTTGCTCATCACAAGGAATCCAAGGCTATGTTGTTCGGAAGATTTTACCTAGCATTTTTTTTTAACTTCCAAGACTCAGGTCAAGAGGTAGTTGGGGCACGTTAGCTTGTAGTAAATACGTGCTTGCAGTTCTAAAAATACGATACTGTGATCATTACAATAAAATACAAAATAAAAAAAAAATAAAAAATACAAGTGCATATATATATACATACATACATATTTATTGGACGTTAAGCAAGATACATCTGCAATAGTCTTCGTCAAGGTTAAGGACAACACAAACAAAATCAGAATACTATATCATTGATATTGCACATAAGATATTCATCAATAGAATAAAATGCTTTTGATACAAGCCAACAATAAATGATAGATTTAAATCTAGCCAATGTAGC
Organism: Platycnemis pennipes; assembly: GCA_933228895.1. Lineage (NCBI taxonomy): Eukaryota > Metazoa > Arthropoda > Insecta > Odonata > Platycnemididae > Platycnemis > Platycnemis pennipes. Next base: position 129,964,860 of record OW121851.1, on the reverse strand, counting down.
ATTTCTGGCCTCTTGGGGCAACATATTAAACAATTTTATTTTTAGAACATTGAAATGTTCCTTTGTTTTTGTTAACCTGCAGTGTGGTACAACAAGTTTTTCTTTTCTCCTTGTGTCATGGTGGTGGACACTGGTTGTTACCTTAAACAAGTCAATATTTTCTTTAACGTTACAAAGGCATTTGTAAATATACAGGCTGTGAAGGGTTATGATACCAAATTGTTTGAACATCGGTTTACAATGTTCACGAGGGGTAGAGTTCGAGATGATTCTCACAGCTCTTTTTTGTAGTAGAAAGATGTCATTTACCATTGCAGCATGACCCCATAGTTCAATACCATAGTTTAGATGGCAATGAAAAAAAAGCAAAATAAATTGTTCTTAGATAATCCTTAGGGATAAGCTCCTTGAGTTTGCGAAGCATGAAAATTACCTTGGATAGTTTGACACAGGTGGCGGATATGTGCGTATTCCACTGTAACTTGCTATCTAATTCAAAGCCTAAGAGTTTTATATTGCCAGTTTCATTTACTGCTTTGCTAAGGGAGAATAATGTTGACTGAGTTTTTTCGGTATTTAAAGCAAGTCCATTGGCTGTGAACCAAGTTTGAGCCATAGTCATAATAGAATTTTGCAAGTTTTGGATGTTGTTGAGATCTTTGACATTATATAAGAATGTTGTATCATCAGCGTACAGGACTGATTCACACGGAACATTGTAGGGGAGGTCGTTAATCATCACCAAGAAAAGAAGAGGGCCAAGAACAGATCCTTGGGGTACCCCATGTTGAACAAGTAAAGGCAAAGAGTGTTTGTCGTCAATGGAGACACACTGTAGACGATCCTTCAAATAAGAGTGAATGAGCTTTAATTCATTGTTTCTGATTCCATAATGAGCAAGTTTTTGAAGGAGAATGGAATGAGACACACAGTCGAAAGCCTTAGAGAGGTCGCATGCAATCAGGGCAGTGGATGATTTTTCTTCAAAGGCCTTTAAGATAGTATCAGTAATATAACTGACAGCAGATGAGGTGGATTCACCTTTGCGAAAACCGAACTGTGATGGTGTGAATAGGGTATTGCTTTGCAAATAGTAGTAAAGCTGATTTTTCATCACCTTCTCAATTACTTGACTGAACACTGGAATAATTGAAATTGGGCGATACGTAGAAGCTAAGGTTTTATCACCTTTTTTGTGTATGGGAATTACTTTAGAAAATTTAAGTGGGTTAGGGAAATTGCCAGACTGAAAACAGGAATTGCATATCATTGAGAGAGGTTCGTCAATGACATAGGCGAGCTCTTTGATCATTTTCGGTGATAAACCATACACATCCGTACAATTTGAATTTTTAAAAGTTTTTATGACAGACCTAATGTCAAATGGTGTAACCCATGTCCATTTCAAGTTAGATGTGATAGCAGGAAGGTTATTTTGTAGGCTGGTTGCAGTGATAGACTTGATGTCAATTGTAGCAATGAGATTATTAACTGATTTAATGAAGTATTCGTTTAAGGTATCAGGATTGAAAGGAGGTGGGGTATTAAAATTACTAGCCCCAAGTTCCCTGTTGATTACTCTCCAAGCAGTCCTTATCTTGTTGGAAGAATTTGCAATTGAGTTGCAGTTTGCGTTCAATTTTGATAAATTTATTTTATGGATGTACTCCTTCTTTAGCTTGAGCCAAGTTTGTTTATGATCATATTCTCCTGTAACTCTATACATGGAATGCAAGGCAATCACTTCTTCCCTAAGCTTTACCAGATCTGGAGTAAACCACTTGTTGGCTGACTTCTTGCTTCTCAATGTGTACCGCACTTTCTTGGGACAACAGTGTTCAAAAAACAACATGAAATTTTCAAAGAAGCAAGAAAAATTGTCATCACCATTTGAATGGATAAGTAAAGAATGCCAAGAAACACTGCCTAGAAGAAATTTTAGATTTTCGATGCCCTCGGGGGTGATAGGGCGACAGAGGGTAGAACTAGTCCTACTATTGTGCTTCTTAATAGAGTTCTGATTGTGAGATTTGATGAAGAATTCTAGAGCCAGATGATCGGAAATTCCCAAATCAGTAGTTCTCACATAAAAAGATTCTGATGGCAAGTTAGTAATAAAATTATCTAGACAAGAATTGAGTCTAGTGGGTTGCCTGTTCACACAGTGTAGATTAAATGAGAGAAGTAAAGTAGTGAGGGCAATTGATTCCTTGATAGAGTACCGGATGTCAACATTTAGATCACCACAAAGTATGATGTCTAGAGTATTGCAAGTCAAAGTAGAGAGCATTTGTTCAAGGCATTCACAGAAAATATCAAAATTCCCATTTGGGGATCGATAAACACATACAATAATTACCTTTAAGTCCTTCACTCTGACGGCACTCATCTCACAATGCAATTCATGGTTATACATACTTAAATCAATCACCTTGATTTGAAGTTGCTGAGAAACATACATAAGAGTGCCACCATTTTTAGCTACGGTTCTACAGTAGGAAGTTGCAAGTTGGTAGCCCTCTATTTGAAATAAGTTGAGTTCATGCTGATGCAACCAGTGTTCAGTTAAACAAACAACGTCATATTTATGTTCAGAAATAGATACTTTGATGGCACATAATTTGTTTCTGAGGCACTGCACGTTAAGACAGAGAATTGAAGGGGAATTACATAGGACTTCACTGTCATCTGCAAAATCAGTAGCTAAACCACTGAAAACAACTTGGTCATAGTTTGCCAGGTCTAGTCACCTGGACATGTCTTTACCATTTCCAGTCTTCAATCTTGTCAACATTCCAGTAGCAGTAGCAGGCTGCTCGATGTTTTCCGGAGAGTGAACAGATATACCCGGAGATGCATGTTGGTGGGTGTTTCCCTCAGCTGCGACGTCAATTTCGGTTGGAGCACTTAAATCCCCTTGGTTTATACGGTTACGGCGAAAAACGAAACGCTTAACACATGCGCCTTCAGGCCATAAATGGCCGTCAGATAACTGCTCTGCGAGTGAAAAATCGGCACCGATTTTAAAACTAACACTTGTATCACCTCTTTTAATCTCGTCGCACACGAATTTTTTCCCGACGAATTTACGTGTCAAGAAACCCAGAATTTTATCAGAGGTGGTGGATAGGTCCAATCGACCCAAAAATAACCAGGCCCGTCTTGGAATGGCCAGAAATTCATTTTCATCAGAATTCGTGCCATAGATCACCTGCTTCTTCCTTCCATTTCGTTGCGATTGTCTGTTACCTTGAGAATGTCCTTGAGGTGGTCTTTCTTGTGGATTGTGCTTCGTCTGAGCAGGTTTGGCGGCAGGATGGTTCGGCGTTGAGCGATTACTTCTGTTACGTTTATTAGTCACGATTTGGAAACCGTCAGTTACTGAATCAGCAGTATCACAGGTCTTGTTCAGACCCTCACTCACGTTCGTGGAGTAAGCATCATTACGAAGCACTACAGATTTTGAGTCTTCATTCGTCAAAACTTCGGGTAGTACATTAGAAGTAGGAATGTTGTTAGCATCGCCAAGATGCTGGGAATTCACAGTTTTAAAATTGTCCGAGATCGGTGACATAGCTGCAAAGTGGTGAGACTGTTCGTGGCAAAAAACTTGCTTCTTGAGTTTCTCCACTTCAAATGCCAATGCGGTTAATGTGTCAGCCATCTTGTAAACGGCACGAAGTTTGTCGACATTGCACGAGAAACACGACCATAAGATGTCACAATTCTCTTTTACTACTTTAAAGCTCAGTTCATTTAGGTTTGAGCATTTAAAATGAAAACTATTAAGACAAATACCGCAAAGAATCGTCTTATCCGATAAATTAACGCGATTTTGGCAGCGGCCGCAAATGCTTGCGTCTGAACACGACGCCATCTTTCAAATCAAATGCAATCACACATGTAAACAAAATCTTACATAAAGTCATCTTTGATTCCCATACCCCCCCTTCCCGAGACCATAAGAAGAGTCCTCCTCCCCTCCCCACCTTTCACACTTGGCATAATTATTGAATGGCCCCCATTAGCTCCCTCTCAAAGCAATTTAGTCAAGTCACAAACCACCTCAAATATGATATTCCTAAATATGATTCTGCCGTTGCTTTTTGCCTCCTGTTTTTACTCACAGTGGCGTGATTATATTTTGTTTGTTTATGCAAATATTTTTACGTTTTTGGTTCCCTCTGACAATCAAAGGGTTCATAGCAAATTTATAAAATTGTTATTTGCTTCTAAAAGTCACTCGTGCCATCTGATTTTGATCCAGTCCAAGAACTTGGCTTTGGTTTGTATTTTTTGCACAGTGATACCTGTGCTGGAGTCCGCCAGTAAATTGGCCATTAACTTTCCCTTTGATGCCTTTTCAGTAATCTTCAAATTCCCAGAACTACCACGACATGCCACCTCTTCCTTGAAGAAGTAGACATTGTCAATTTGTAATTTTACCGAAGGAAACATACAAGGCCACGCAAATACGACACAGGGCCGTGGATAAATGGCTACGAAAAATGTATTAAAACTGTGTACAATTTGTGTGAGGGCTTAACTTGTGAAGGTTAAATATATTTTTTCATTAGGGCGGAGGTTCAATATATGTTTTCATTTTTAAAGCTTTTAATGTATTGATTTCAGCCTTTAACATTTTCTGACTTTTGAGGAAAATTTCAGCAGAAATAAAATATTCCGATAATAGGAGAACTTTTGGCGACTGGTCCAGGAAATTGGTAAAGCCGTCAGGGAAAAATCAGGGAAAAGTCAGGGACTTTGAGAATTGTTTATCAGTAGCCACCCTGTAAATGATGTTTCATCCACAACTCTGCAGATATATATGAGGGTCATTCAATAAGTCCTTAGAAAAAGAGTAGAAAAACAAATAAAGTAGGGTAGATTTTTTTTATTTTTCAACATAGTCTCTCGTTATGTCTATACATTATTCCCAGCGTTTCTCTTAACTTTATTAAGCCATCCAAAAAATAGGATTTCAGAAGGTCCTCAAAATATGAATCTGTTTTAGCGATGACTTCCTCCTTTGACGTGAGTCGTTTTCCACAGTTGAATTCGAAATCTGCACTCATTGTCAGTGTGCAACACCTGTTGATGGAGAGCCAAAAATACCTCTCCATATAACAGAAGTTTTAAATTCATGGGGAACTTTCTGGTTACTTGTGCGATAAAGAAATAAAAATCTTTTCAGTTTACTAATAGAAGCGGGACTCATTAATATTTTATAAATTCTATTCGTGGGAGCTAAAAGCTGTAAAGCCTAACAATACAATGTACTCAATATCGTGAAGAGTGAATCTAATCATTGTCATCAGTGCACCCTTAAACCTAAACTACTACAAAGGATTGGGTTTTCCCTTCCGCATCTGCCCTGGTATCTCGGCGAAGGACGGTGAAAGGAAGGAGTGGGGTAGCATTGCTCGAGTCAATGGATTAATAACATTTACAAGTTCTACGCCATCTACACTGGATAGGAACATACGTTTGTAGTTGTCTTTCCTGAACGTTTGTGGGTTGAGTATGTTGGACGTCTAAAGAGCAGGAGGACATCAAAACACGCTCTCCGGATTGTTGAAAATTATATTCTAATGACCAGATGACTGAAGAGTTATCCATAGCATGTACAAAAACCAAAAACATACATCTGGAGTATGTTTCTTTATGGCAGTGAGCCATGGATGATGGCAGCTGCTGAGTAGAAAAGGGTGGAAGCATTTGAAAAGTGGCTCTACCAAGGAATGATGAAGATAAAATGAATCGACCAAGGGACAAACGAAGAAGTCTTAAAAAGAGTGGGCAAAAAGAGAAGTCTGCCGAAAACTGTAAGAAGAAGGGACAACTTAATTGGCCTTACCTTAAGACAGGATGGCCTGAAGAAGACAATCGTCAAGCTATTGACATGAAAATGTTACCTAATAGAAAAATGAAATGGAGATCTGAAACAAACCAATTTAGGAATGATATTAGGATGACCATATGTGATGATAATTATGAAATAATTAATTGGAAACATCTCCAGTAACTTCATAGCAAACTATCAGTAACTATTTGATGCTGGCTAGAAGTTTCATGTTGAATTTCAGAATTATTCAATATAATAATCTGATGACATTTCGATGTTGTAGTTGATTCTCTCTGAGCTGAAAGAGTGAATTTTGTTATTGCTTTCACGTGGAAAAATAATATTCTCTTCAGGTTACTGGCTTCATAAAACTAATAATTACCAAAAAGCAAATACAGCTCTGTGTTTTGGCAATTCTTTTCAATGACTGCCTCATAATATTGCATGCATCACTAATGATAACCTATTAGGAAATTCACTGATGATGTTTCATGTGCTGAATCACCAAAGTGTGCTTTCTGCATGTGGTACATGGCTTGAACTCAGACAAGTTTTCAAGCAATAATAATAATATAAATTTATTTGATGTGAAAGTACAGGATTAGATGCACAAATAACAGTACAACAGAAATTTTTCCTATTAAAATTTAATCTCCAATGCATTCAGAAAACTCATTTAGAGAGTAAAATGCTTTGCTAGCCAACCAGGACCATAGAATGGATTATAATCTGGGGAAGCTTACACTTCTAGTATTTTGTGGAATTTAATTAAATAGTCTAATTCCTAGGTTGTAAGACGATTTGAGTATTTTATCAAGTAGGCAGTGCGGAGTGTCACTGTCATGCTTTTGTCTTGTGTCATGGTTATGAACCTCGGATGTTTTGAGAGACTACTAATTTTATTTTTTATTTTGCATAGTGATTTAAATATTATAGAGGATTAGATAGCCATAATTCCGAGGCTGATGAAAGTTGGTTTCATTTTCTCAGAGGTTTTCTCATTGGTTTCAGATTAAACATTTTAGTTATGAGTAATGATAATTTATACATTCTATCCATGCATTCTATTATTATTGCTGTTGTATTTTGGGCAGGTCACTGACAGCTGAGGTGTCCTCTGTTTAACATTCCATCAAATGGGCTGAGTGTGTGGTACTATGTTTGAAATTCTCTCATCAAAACACTCAAGTACCAAGAGGCAGGGGTAAAAGTGGCTCTGAAAAGGTGGGGGGACACCAGTGGGATAACACTTTCAGTTCGGATGACTCATATGTGTGAGTCATGGCTGTGCACTTTACAGGGGCGGATGACCCCTGTAAAGTGCACTATGTGCATATGTGAGTCAAGAGTAAAACATACTTTAAATATTAGATGGCACACTTCGTCTGCAGCAGAGTCATTTTTTATTATACACCGGCTTCACCTGTGACCTAAACATTAACCTAGAGCAATAAAATTTGTCCTATTATTGATTTATTTGTAAGGAATATGAGTGAAATTTGTTATCCTGGGAAAAATATGAGTTTAGACGAATCGATGGTTCTTTGGAGATGACGCCTATTTTTCAGGAAATATATAAAAAGTAAAAGGCAGAAGTATGGATTGAAATTATATGTTGACTGGATCTTCAGGATTAGTTTTAAATTTTTGTGTCTACACTGGGGCACAAGACAACTATGAGATACAAGAGATCTATATCTTGCTGAAAGTTTATGAAGGGGCTTTAACGTTTGGCATTCTTGTACGCAGTCTAAAAAATACGCGATGTCATCTTGAAGTACTCATCAGTTTCCTTCTCCAGACATGTCTTGAGTGACTCCATTCCTGCTTCTTCCTGTACCTTCTCTGCACTCTGGTGGGCACTTGAATTTTTGTGCTCGAAGATTTTCTTGCGAAGAGATGTACACTGCTTTTCCTTATCTGTCCCAGAAGCTGCCACAAGAAACGTCTACTCCTTTGATAGTTGTGTTCCTGGATTTGGATTTGTATGGGTCTACAGATTTGACAAGATTACAAGTTCGGCATCCAAGTATTTGATTCTGGATGTTAGCCATAGATATTCCTTCTATTTTTCCATGCACTGGCCATGTTTCCAACATTCCGGGAAGTCCTCTGTGTTTTCATCATTTTTATCAGATTCTGACGATGTTTTGAAGTCTCCCGTGCTCTGTTTATCGTCATCTTGTCCATCATGCTGACCCGCTGATTCTCCGAACTGTCCCCCTTTGCCAAATGAAAAAATCATAATTGAAATAGATATCAACTTTTTCAATAATGTCTCTAGGTTTAGATCATATAGGAACCATTTTGTGATTTATGTATTTTTTTAAATAATTTCATTGTTGCCATTACTTTTGTCCTTCAGTGATTCTTAGATTTTACAAATAAAAAATATATGATAATTGATAAGCTCTTTCTGAAATAATCGGTTTGTTAAGGGGTTTATTTTAATTAATGGGTTGGTGGGTGTCCCCCCCTGCCACATACCCTATCGGTAGAGCCACGAATTTTTCGCAAAACGATTTTTTCGCAAAATGACGCGAAATATCAAGATTATTTGGGATAACGCGAAATATATTCTCCTGAGCGAAAATAATGCGATTTTTTAGAATTTTTACGGGTTATTTTGCGAAAATGTTGAATATATAGTAAAACCTCTACCTATGGAACATCTTTTCATCATAAAATCTTCATCCAAGGCCAAAATTCAAGAATGTACAGAGCGAAACATCTTTGTATCGAACCACATTATTTTCGACAAACCTACGCACTTTGTACTAAGAGTGAACTCCCCGAGACCGCGAAACTACCTCCACCGAATGGAATATTCAGTGATAATTTTTGTTCTTGCTCCCACACTTGTTTTCTCATTTCTCCACGAAATATTACTGCTTCCGACTATTAAAATCGATCATTTTAACCGCCGACGGAAACCTTCCATTTGAATTCATTCAAATGCCCGTACAATATTAATCATTAGACGTGTTTTATATGTACGCATCCAATGATTTTATATATCTTAGGGTTCTTTGACCTTTAATTGTGAATCAAACCATCAAAGGAGTTATTTTTATCATAATCCTTCTTGTAATCTCATCTTTATTCGTCCGAGCACCTAAATTTCATATAGTCGCCTGGCGATATTCGATTGTTTTGTTTCTCTCGTTTTCGCAGCGCGATTTCGAACATTATCCATGAAGCCGGCACGAATGATACGTGAGTGATTACATTGTAGTCAGTACATTAATTGTAGTCCCCGTGGAAGCCGGGTTTACATGGGAGTGGAATAGACGGAACGGATTGTGACTGTCTAGATGCTTTTCCGCTTTCTGCCTGTTCCGTCTATTCCGCTCCCATGTGAACTCGGCTTGAGACTTTTGCTTTCTAGAGATTATTGCAGTTTGTCCACATGCAATATTATTTGTTATTTACGTGAGTCTTAATTTAATAGCTATTCAGAGATCGATAGCAGAAGTATTCCTATAATGCGTAAATTGACCTAAGGAAAATGCCGAAAGCAGACACTGTGTTTGACCGCGAAAATCAGTTTCGTAGTGACGGTTTCTATGTTTTCGATAAACAGAAGAAAATATTAATGTGCAAATACTGCAACTGCCGAATTGAATGGACACGTAAAGATACTTGCGCTAAACACTGTGAGGGTGCAGGACTTAAGAAATTCAAAGAAGAAGCAAAGGAGAAGGGTCAATCATTGAAACGGCAATTGCTTCACTCCAAGAAACCTACCAAGCTAAGCTTTTTCCATCTCCTGCACCTACTTGCTAGAATTCTCGGCACAAGGCTGCCATTTATGTTAATGAGTATCTCTCTGATATCCGAGAATATTTCTCATTGATGGGGGAGGGAGGAAGTGCTGTACATAGGTTAAGTAGCCTGACCGAAGAAGAGATTGCTATTATACAGAGCCAAGCAGCATTTGTTGCTGAACATTGTAAACCAATTGTGAAGTTGCTAGAATGCCTTGGGGGTGCATATCCTTATTCATACAAACTACAAAGCAAATTAATAGATATAGGAAATAACCTAAAAATTGTAAGTGATGGTAGTTTTGGGAATGACACATCTGCTCTCATAAAAGATCTTCCAAAAAATCTTGCACCTGTATTGACGGCAACATTAACTAATGCAGCTACGAAGGCAAAAATCAAGCTTTCACAGTTAGAGCATGGAGATACTGCCAAGGAATTTCTGCATTCTATTGGCCAACTTTTTGATGAAAGGTTCATGAGATCCACTATGAATAATGATATTATCAGGGCCTCAAAGCATCTACCACTAATGGCAGCTCTATCTTCACAAGTGGGTCTCGAGGGTCATGCTGCTGTTAAAAGTGCGTACACAAAGGCACTCTATAATGTATTTGAATTTGACCTCATGGCAGAATTACTTAACTTAAAACAAGACCATGCTGAGTTTGTTGATGCATGTGTTAAATCACTGTCGGTACCAGTGTCTAATGTGGACAGTAAACGTGGATTTTCAGCTTATACAAATATACTAAGTGATCGTAGAACAACTTCGACACCAGAAAATGTTGAACTGATGCTCTCTTTGACATTTGAAGACTAACGACTAACTGTTGTCGCTGTACATGCATAAGAATCTAACTGATAAGAAGTTTTCTTGTTTGAGAAGTTTTTCTTTGGTGAAAGTTATTAATTTTTTTTCATGCCCCTTGTCCTTCTCAAAATAAATAATTGTTTGTACTGATATTTTGTGTCTTTTTATTGTTTTTTAAATCCTTTTATGAAAATGTGAAATCCAACTTTAATGTATTCTTATAGCAGACAAGCAGTCTATTTATTTATCTCATTAATGTAACTGACCCCATGGTTACATATGATTATGTGGAATTCTGTGTTGAAATTGTATTCCAACACTTATACCTCTATTTTACAAGATTATTAACCAAACTTGATTAAACTCACTCAAATACATTAAAATGAGAATAACATTTCTCCAGAACAGTCATCAATATAGTATCACCAAATGGCATTTGGGAAATCTCGGATGAATCAATATTTTTTATAGACCGAAATTCAGGGCCATTTCCCATTTTTTATCCCGAAATGGGTCATTTTTAATGACGAAATTTGAGAGTTTTATTTACCACAAATTCTTGCCTCTACCTATCGGTGGCTTGTATGATATCGCGTAGATGTAGATGAATTTGTGAATAAAATTTTAGTGTGTTCTACCTCACAAGCTGAAAAACTATTAATATTACAGCATCAGACATACTAGTGGATTTGTATGAAGTACCTACATTTTGGAACTCTTTAATTAAATATAGCTGTATATGGTATATCTGATTTTACGATAAGAGACCAGTCCTGTTAACGTGTACAACAATACAATGAGCATACACGACAATAATCGATGCTTGTACATTGATGCTTCAAAGATGTCATTGTTGAATGCTTATAAAGTAGAAGCGCTATTGCTGGTAGACGCAAAAAATGATACTTCTTGAGTTCTTGGAGGAAAATGGTACGATTTTTGCTCCTTTAGCTTTTCTTATAAAATTAGCATCGAATCAACGACTGTTGCTTACCTCTCTTTGCTCTCCCAAATCTCCAGATGTTGCAGCGTTTGCAGCAGCAAGAAAATCAACATTGTCCTTCAGTTTGTCAGCTATGTTGCAGCTATAGTGCTTCGTAACCATCAGCAGCGGTCTTCAGTTTTTTGCTATTGCTTCTTTCAAAACACTTCATGATTTCGAGTTTCCTGCGCTTTGAAGACGTCATTTCTCTTTGTGTGATTGGATTTTGGATCCTTTCGTGTCACGAACACGACTGACACAACACGGTATCAGAGAAGAACGAGCCTATTGTTTGTCACTGTCTAATTTTAACACAAATTGTGCAGTTGGACTTCCGTAAGATAAGGAACGGCTTTGGAACGGACAAGTCTATTTGCGGGGGTGAGTGCAGATAATACTAGATAGGCAAAATTTCCTGAGCATCGCTTGCGCAGTGTGTTTTCTCCATTTCAAGACAATAACATGGGAGTGAGGGGATGCCGTTTCCCCGCGTCTCTGGCCCCTTGGCGAAGATGGCATATTTTTAGGAAGTGGGGGGACGCCGTCCAACTGTGTCCCCCTGCACCTTTACCCCTGCCGCTAGGGATACCATTGTAAAATCTGTCACTCTTTAGATTTAAACCTGGGCCTTCAGGATAGAATGGGCACACTATATCCACTAAGACAACCTGACCTTGTTGCATATTAGGATATGAACCTATCTTATTAGGGTATGAACCAAAGACTTGGTGCATATCCTAATAGCTCCCTGAGAGCACAACGTTTGCAGTATACCTAACGTAAACCCTATTTTAATGTTTACATCTGGTCTATGTCTGTTATATACCAGATGACGTTGAAATTGGATTTGCATTAGGTATATAGTGCACACATTGTGCTCTCAGGGCTATAAGGAGTTAACTCAATCTGAGACAAAAATGTTGGATATAATCAACTTCTGCTCAAGATGTGCATTATATTGTAACTATAATAGGCATTGTTTTTTATTTACTTAAGAGCATACAACTGTATCTAAATTGAGCATTAATGATTGAGTCGCATATTACTATGGTAGTAGTTGTTTTGAATTTTGCCATGTTATGACTACTATCACTCGGTCTATGGTTAAAATAATGTAACAACATAACAGACTAATAATTCTTAACTACATAGTGAGTGAGCTATTTGCTCTGGGTGGATTGTGTGCAGTATATAACTATCCAAAAATTCATAGAGTAATATGCCATATTTTTGTCTGACTGTAAATACATACATAACCCTTTCGTACTCATGGCATTTATGGCTTTCCCTCCCAGAATGTTCACAGCTATTTCTCAAAGAGATTATCTATTTGTTTAAACATTTTTTTTCAAGCCATAACATTAGGGATTTGAAAATTTAAAAATATATTTTGAGCACCTTTTACCTCAAGTTAATAATTTTTCCATGAGTCAATTTAATATTTAGTTTTTTTTACAGCACAACATTTGTAGAAATACCATTTTTATCAAGAGCTGATATATCAGCACCGTGAGGATCAAAAGGAAAACATAGGAAGCCAATATATCTGCACTTTGGGTGTCTAAGGGTCAAATTAATATTAACTCCAAATTACTCCAAAGGATATGAAGAATAACTTGATGGATTTCTTAATTTCTACCTCAGCAAACTTGTTAATAAATAATTGAGCTTATGTAGTGGGCACCATAACACTACAAGCATAACTTCTTGGCCTTCAGCAGTGGAATAATTTATTGACATGGAAGAATTTAATTTGAGAGGTTACAAGCCATGAGTGTTTCTAAAAATATCTAGGTTTTGGTATTGGCTGATCCTTGTGGTCTCTCATGGCCATGTGTACTAGGTCTTAAAGGGGATTCGGTTGTGAGACCTGACAGTGGTGAGATCTATAGTTGGCAAATTACAAGACTGGGAAATAAGTGTAAGAATGATGGGAAAGCATAAAAATTGGCTACAGGAAGCCACAAGAGAAGTTCTAGGGATAATAAAAATTGTTGTGAAGAAGCCATGAATCCTAGAATTAGCCTTAGGTTGAAGAGAGAATAAAATTCAAGAGTGCAAAAACTGAAGAAGGGCAACTCTACTATAGAAGAATAAATATGTTATATTTGTATGAAAGTGAAATACACTTATATAATCATAGTGAATCACATAGTGATGAAATAAGTCAAGTAGTGATAAAAACAAGAGAATTGTGAATGAAGGATCTTATGCAAGGATGTACAAAACAACCTCCCAAATGGTAAAATGGAAGTTGCCTATGGGATGGCGAGGAACCACGCCAAGTGAGATGTGATAATGCACAAGAATGTTGACCTTTGAATTGAAAATGAAGAGAAAGAGAAGATGTGGAAGGAATATTTGGAAAATTAAATCGACAATAGCAATTTTAGTTCAAAAGTTTGCAAAGAGAAAATGAAATTGAAAGGGATGATAAGGAAGACTCAATCTTAAGATCGGAAGTTGATGCACATGTAAGAGATCTGGGGATGAATCCAGGAATTGATGATATTCTTGCTGATTGAAAGTGCAGGAGATAAAACATTGAACCGGCTATACAATACCATCTGAGATGTTCAGCAGGAGAGATAACCCTGGACTTCAGGCATCTCTACTCCCAAAAAGATTAGGTCTGAGACCTGAGAAAATTATAGGATCATAAGCCTTATGACACATGCCTCAAAGGTGTAGACGAGAATCATCTATGGGAGAATAGAACGAAAAGTAGAGAATATCCTGAATGAAGACCAATTTGGATACAGAAAAGTACTTAAGGGTATGAGAGAAGCAATTTTGGCCATTAGGTTGCTTATAGAGAGAGAATGGAGAGGAGCAAAATGACATTCATCCCATTAGTGGATTTATAAATCCACTATAGTGAAGTCTTTTCATAACATAGATTAGAATTCATCTAGGATTCTAAAGAAAAAATATATATATTTTTTCTTTAGAATAACTAATATACGCATATGCGTATTGTACATGGGATTGATGATAATCTTAATTGTGGTGGTGACAAATGGGTGACTGACTACTAGGTTTCCACAGAAGTGGAGTCAAACTAAGGTTCACTAGGTGGAACTCTTAACTGGTGTGTATTTTTTTATATCTTGTGGGATTTTTTTCTCAGTAGCGGTAGCAAAATTTAATGGAATCCCTAATTATCGTAGTGACGGTTTGGTGTGAATTTTTTCCTTTTTTTGGCGCTGTATCCTCCGTAACAGGTCCAACAGGCTCTGGAATATGACATGTACATCTAGGCCATTCGTTTAAAGACGTATTTCTCGCAAAAACCTGTACCCGGTTATCCAACACTCGAGGGCAGGCTATCCCAAACACCGCCAGGGTATATAGCTTTTACTTTTGTTTCATAACACGAAGAATACGTAATTGATACTATTTGAGAAAATTTGTATATTTTTATGCATGTTTTAGTCCCTTTAGTCGGCTCATCATTCAAATCTACACCGATAAATAGTTAAAACATTTAACAGTTTTGTGACGGCGGGACCGACGGGTGGTTCCCAATCAACCGCCTATGCTATCCTATAACGGCTGCGGATAATGACTTCTTTTTTCAGTGACGCTCCTCAGTTAGATCCTATTTCATGGACATGGAAAAAAACCTACGTTGCGAACGTGTTAAGTTATCAAGGGCCAAATACTCCGTCTCCGCCGATGAAAATCAAAAAGGAAATTAAGAGAATTTTTCCAAAACTAAATAAACATTTTTGAAACTTACCGCAGTGAAATGCAATGTTGAAAACAGTCCTACTGACTATCAGAATGACCCGATGGCGTACCAGGAGCGTACTCGTAGAATACTCTTAGGAGTATCAGTGTCATCCCGATAAAATGTGTTGAAAGCGACTCCTCAGTCTCCATGTTTATGAAATGATTTTCAACCAATTTCTACTTTAGGGTGTACTAGTTGTCAAGAATAAGATATGCCAACTTCAGAGGCTGAACCTACTGTAAACCAAACATGGCGGTGTCCTAAACTATCCCGCAGTTCTGCAAACTACCATAGGCTCCATTTACGACGCCGAATTCAGAAAATAGTCCTCATGTCTCGAACATTTCCAGCTGTACCCTCACCCCCTTGTATATGAATCTTATCCAAACATTTTGCAATTTACTAATAGCCACTTGTCAATTGGGCCTTACCTACCATGAATGGAATTAATCAGTAAAACCATCTGCCTACAAATGTTTGAATGGCCACTGACTTCGAAATGGAGTTCTTGTATAGGAGTCAACATTTTGGTAACCCATTGCCTAGATCACCATTGCTCCTGCTCTATTCTTACCGACAAGACTAATCTTCGGATGGAACACTTCTCTCTCATGGTAGTGCTACGCAAAGGGAATCATTCACCGTATGGCAGGACTGGGACAAATGTTCTAAGGCATGTCACTGATAACTTGTTACACGTAAAGGTAAAATTTAACGTCTGTGATTAAGCCTTTCCACAGGAGTAACGGCACCTTGTAAGAAAATTTGGTGTAGTGTCCTTAGTTCAGCAACTGTCGTAGTATAGGAAACAGTTTTTGGCTTAACTTTGTGGAGCTGAACATTATGGATAAAATGATAAATCACTTGGTTTACTCCACTAATAATTCTTTGGATGCGACCTATATTGCAACACATTTTATCACCTTCAGAGTAAGACCTGAAAGGTATTTGAAATTTTCTTTTCCTTAGAAAATAACTATAAACCTTGCTGGATACAAATCCATATGCCCTAAGAAACGAATGGTCTGCCTACTCGTGCATTCGATCGCGTGCCATACCCGTGTATATTCAGTCGTCCAAGTATTTTCCTCGAGGGAGTTTCGTTTCTGATGAAGACTTCAAGGCCACCCACGACCTTATCCCTGGAATTTGAAATTAGTAATATAAAACGCCTCGTTTAAAGATCAGTGGGGAGTCGACGCTCACAAAGTCCACCGTTCTGCTGCAATCAACTCATATTTATCTCACAACCCCAAAAGGTGGAGACATTTTTGATATTTTACAGCACTTCAGCCTTCCTTAGTCCAGTTTCTGACTGTTTCACTGCAATGACTCGCCGATCATTCCCTCGTTACACACGTTATCAACTTGACTCTAGTCGTTTAACTAACCTGAGAGCCTTTCAGAATTTAATGCACTCCTTTCACTGAAGGCTCGTCTCCGAATTTTCTTTACTTCGCTCTCAACCGATTTACTTTTTGATGACTTTGACAACGACGCTTTGACGACTGACATTGACCGACCGCGGTCGTGTGCAGAGCTTTTGATTCATCCCCTTTTCCCCTCCTCTGCTGTCTCCCCATACTCTCCCTCCTTAATCCCGGATTAATCTTGAAGAAAAATCATGCCAGGCTGTAATATACGCGAACCTTACTTCTATTCCTGAAGACTTAAAATGCTCGTAGACTTAGATCCAACCAGTGCCAATCAAAGCGTGTGTAGTACACACTTATGCAAAATATGTTTGTAACCTTTAATTTCATCAAGTTTTCCATTACATCACCAGCCATTTAATTCCATCCTGGAGACTCTCTCCAGGTCCAGGGGACTCCAGCTCTTTCTGCAAAATTCAAGGCTTTTGACTCAAGATGTCATCTTTGACCTCAAAAAGGGCAATGTATTCGCAGGATGCTATTCAGACAACTTCTAGTAACTCACCACCTTACTTTTGAACTCAATATTACCGTTTCTTGTCTCTTTTTCGAACATATTTTCACAACTCATTCCGTTCCCATTCTCCAAATTTCTGTAGTCATAAAATTGTTAACCAGCAAATCCTCTCCTGGTGCTGGCAATTGGTTTAACCTTTAAAACATCGGCCCAAATTCTCCTGTTTTTCTTTACAGGCATTTAAAACGCCTGTTTAAACCCATAACCCTTACCAATGCAAAGTGACCCATTTTGCACTCCATAGCACAATTAAAACCTTCGACTAATCTAGCATAACCCCGTAATCAGATTCCTTCCAACCGTCGGTAAAGTCTTGTGAAACTTAAAATTTGGATGTTAGACATTGCAATAGAAGATGCCGATTTGGGTATTTAGCGAGTTGAAAAATAGGGCAATTTACGGGAGTTTTCAAAGCGGGAAATATATGAACATTTTGGGTAATAAAAATGTTTAATTGCGCATATTAAGCATTAAGTAACACAAAAAATAATAATCTAAACCGGTACCCACTTGAGTGCTGTAAGGAGAGCGTTTAATTAGATCAGAACTCCATCTTCAGATGGAGCGTTACTCTGTGGACCCATTGGTGCCTTATATGGTGAGGAGGCCCATTGTGAAGCCGGGTTTCTTTTCAAATCGTCTCTATTCCCGAAATCCTGTCTCTCTTTCAAAATACTTACTTATCCATTCGGACGCAAACTAATCTTAGTCGTCGGTCATCTTCCCAAAACACAATTGCAGAGGATAAAGTTACGTGCAGAATAACTGATAACCACAGTTTGAATCAATCAGTACCTGGGAATTCATCCGGAAAGCATTTGAAATGGCGTCGTCATTGATGAAAATGTCGTTTAAAAACACATGTATTTTCAGGTGGTGGATTGTCGGCTAATTAATTAAATTCTGATTACATACCAGCGCGGATTTGCCATTTTTAAAAATTTTTTCTTTAATTAAATTAAAATTTAATTAAATTATTTTTAAAATGGCAAATCCGCGCTTTAAATCCGGCAAATTTACTAGTATATCCTGAGGGATAAAACGCTTGTCGTTATATGGTTAATTAAATTGCATATTATAGTGATCATTTGTTTAAAAAAAGCATTTTTATATTTAAAAAAAGATATTATGATTTTGATAATAGTTAAATATCGGGCATAATGATGTCCATTAATGGTGAAAAAACTACATATATGAACCCTCAGCTATTACTAGGTGGCTCTATTCCCGAAATCCTGTCTCTCTTTCAAAATACTTACTTATCCATTCGGACGCAAACTAATCTTAGTCGTCGGTCATCTTCCCAAAAAACAATTGCAGAGGATAAAGTTACGTGCAGAATAACTGTGATAACCACAGTTTGAATCAATCAGTACCTGGGAATTCATCCGGAAACCATTTGAAATGGCGTCGTCATTGATGAAAATGTCGTTTAAAAACACATGTATTTTCAGGTGGTGGATTGTCGGCTAATTAATTAAATTCTGATTACATACCAGCGCGGATTTGCCATTTTTTAAAATTTTTTCTTTAATTAAATTAAAATTTAATTAAATTATTTTTAAAATGGCAAATCCGCGCTTTAAATCCGGCAAATTTACTAGTATATCCTGAGGGATAAAACGCTTGTCGTTATATGGTTAATTAAATTGCATATTATAGTGATCATTTGTTTAAAAAAGCATTTTTATATTTAAAAAAAGATATTATGATTTTGATAATAGTTAAATAGCGGGCATAATGATGTCCATTAATGGTGAAAAAACTACATATATGAACCCTATTACTAGGTGGCATGGCTGAACTGTTGCACCATTATTAAAAGTATGTCAAACAAGGTACAACAAAACAGATGTGATGAGATGGAGTAGGCAATATTTTGTCAATAGAATTAATTACTTAGAAGGTACTCAGTTAACCAGATGTGCTCGTGTTACAATATTTCTTTATAATAGTTTGAGTTGAGTAGATTAGCCAGAAGTATTATCCGATGTGTAAAAGCCATCGCGAAGACAAAATTTGATCGTGATGTAATATTTTCAAGGACGGAAGGGTGGAAGCATTCGAAATATGGTGCTACCGAAGAATGATTAAGATAAAATGAATCGACCGAGTGACAAATGAAGTCCTAAGACGAGTGGGAGAAAAGAGAAGTCTGCTGAAAACTATAAAAAAAGAAGGGACAACCTAATAGGCCATATCTTGAGACACGATGGTTTGATGAAGACAAGACGTCGAAGGAAAAGTGAACGGGAAGAATGGAAAATGTCAGTTCACATCCTGAAATTCGATATTTTCAAAATACGTATTAGTTGAAGTTGTTAAATGAGACTCATCAGTCAACAGCTTGGATGGAATCTCAAAGTATAAACATTTTAATTAGTAAATTTTCGTAGTTAATGTTTTCAAAAAATATATATATCGACAGATTTGAAGTCCTTTATCTCGTAATTTAAGCACTTTTCTTGATAACTGCTGGAATGAGTGCGCCCACATGCGATATCCTTTTTTTTTCAAAATGTCTGGGGTTATATCCGGATTAATTCTGATTGCCTTTCAAGAGGAAACTGCGTTGGCTTTCGCTTCTTCGTGTTGCCTTCATGCATAGTTAATTCGATTTCCCTCATGGATCATCAGCATCCATCAGAGATTATGTGCCTCAAAATGAAGATATTGCTCTCCATATTAGGCGCTTTCATGCGCAAAATCACAAGGAGGGCATGATAGTCTAGCATGTACAATATGAGTCAAGCTAATCACGCATTTCTTCATCCGGATCCGGATAACACGTAAGTTTTATGATAGCGAAAACATCACCCTTCACTTATTTGATGCGCTATTGTTATATAAGAATTATCCGTCATTTTGTTTATCATATTCTCTTTTCCTTTTGACCCCTATAATACATTCAATGCCTAACTTTTTATCGTACTTGAATATATAGAGCGCCTATATTTCTTTCCTAGGTTGTATTATTTTAAAGTTTTATTACCTTGCCCCTGAGAAATCGCTATCGTTTGTCATTTCACCCGTAATATCCCTCCATAATGCACTTTCTTAAGATTTGCGAGTAAGCGGTGCAAGTGGGAAGTTTTTGACTTAGGTCAAAAGAATCTTCGTAGTTCCAATTTGTAACTTATTTATGGCCCCAATATTTCATATTGACCGCGTCGCTTGATAGCAATACCTTGACCTTTATTTTGGCTCTTGATGGAGGTATCATCCACCTTGCGGTGGTGAGGAGGCTTGCGTGCCTAAGTGAACCTGAGAGCTATGCCAACGGGAGCGTATGCTCCTGGTAAGGCCACCGAAGCAGGACAGGTCAAGGGGGATAGGCCAGACAAAAAGAGGTACCCTGGTCCTCCAGGTTGGGGGTTGAGCGTAGGGCTAATAACCCAATCTCAAAAAAAAAAGTTTTGTTGTGAAGCTGAAAAAAAATGAAAGCTGGTCTGAATCTAACAATAAGCGACCCATGCAAGGAAAGGACAACGCAAAAGGAAATTCGATATACAAAGAGCCACATGGAATGTTCGAACACTAAATAAACCAGGTTCCATACAGGGCCTCAAGGAAGAGATGGGAAAATACAACATAGGAGTAGCAGCCATTCAAGAAACTAGATGGAAAGGAGAAGGAAACATAAGTAGTGGAAAGTACACTATCATGCATAAGGGAGGAGAGAGCGGTGCTGTAGGAGGTACAGGCTTCTAATTGGATAATAAGTATAAGGCAGCAGTCCTCAACTTCAAGCCTATGAATGAAAGAATGTGCGCTCTAAGGATGAAAGCCCGCTTCTTCAGTATTACAATGATATGTGTATATGCACCAACAGAGGAATCAGGGAAGGAAGAGGAGGACACATTCTATGAACAATTTGAAAAGGAAATAGAGAAAATCCCGAGACATGATGTGAAAATAGTTTTGGGGAACTTTAATGCAAAGATGGGCAAAGAGGAAGCAAACAGAAAAACCATTGGAAAAGAAAGTCTTCATGACGTAACGAATGACAATGGACAAAGATTAATCGATTTTGCTATGGGGAACTTGATGGTGGTAAAAAGTACCAGGCACTTGCAAAAAAACATAAGGAAGGTCAAGTGGTGCTCACCAGATGGAACGGACGGAACTACTCTTAACCAAATTGACCATTGATAGAAGACATGCATCCGATATACTTAAGGTTGACAGCTGTAGAGGAGCTGATTGCGACTCAGACCATTGAATGGTTCGAGTGAGATATAGACAGCGTATTGCAGTGTACAAATCCACGGGTAAAGAAAAAATATGTAAAAGATACAATGCCGCTAAACTCAAAGAAGAGACCACTGCACAACAATATGAGTCTGAGCTCAATAAGAGTTCGGAAGGGAAGTAACAGAAATGGGAGCAAGGAAGTGTTGAAGGGAAGTGGAGTATGATAAAGAGTGCATTGCAAGAGACCGCCAATGAAGTCCTCGGGGTTAAAGTGGGGGAAAATGGGAAGGATGGTTTGATGAAGGATGTAGAGAAGCAATCAGGGAGCGGAATCAGGCAAGGAGGAGGATGATTGACAGAAGAACGAGAGCAAATACAGAGTCTTTCAGACAGAAAAGAAAGGAGGCTGACAAGATATGTCGAAGGAAAAAGAGACTGGGAGAGAAAGCGGATAATGGAGCTGGAGGAAGACTAAAACACCCTTGAAGTGCGAAAATTCTATGCCAAAATAGAATATATACAGGAAGGCTTTCAACCACGGGCAGTATTTTGCAGGGATAAGGAAGGAAAGATGATCGGTGGAAAGGAACTAATTCTAGAACGGTGGGCTGAATACTTAGCGAACGATTGAATGCCACTGAAGACAGTATGGCATCAGAATTTGATGAAGAGGAAAGTGGACAACAGTGGCAGACAACACAAGTAGACACTACCCAGTGGCGTCGGAAGTGGGGGGCAGGGGGGGGCATTCGGCTCCCCCCAGAATTTGCCCCGGGCCCTTGAGAAATGAGTCTTCATTAATAAAAATTTCACTTGTTTCCAGCTTACCTTTTCCCTTCTGACGCATATTCTACCACCTTCATATGCACTTTTAGTGGAATTCTAGTTTCTACTCCCTCCTATCCGCAAAAAAAGCGGGCCCTTTTCATAGGAGCCGGGCCCATTTCTTAAGAGCCGGGCCCTTTTCAAGGTTGGCCCCTCCCAGATAAATAGTTCCGACGCTTCTGACACTATCCCAGGTCCAGCGGCGTCCTTAAGGGAAGTAAAAGGTGATCAAATCCCTAAAACATAACAAATCGCCAGGAAGTGATAATATTTCAGCAGAGATGATGAAATACTGTGGGGAACAGCTTGCACTTCATATTCACCAACTGATAAGTGAAATATGGGAATCAGAACAGATGCCGGAGGAATGGAGTCTGGCTATCCTTTGGCCCAATCCATAAGAAAAAAGATAAGGCCAATTGTGAAAACTACCGTGGCATTGCTCTGTTCAGTGTAGTCTATCAAGTGTTAGCCAGAATCTTGGCTAAAAGACTTAATCCACTAGTAGAGCAAATTCTTGGAGACTACCGATGAGGATTTAGACAAGGCAGATCAACAATGGACCATATTGTTATAGCCAGACATAATGGAAAAGTGTTATGAACTCAATATAGATATTCACCAGCTATTTGTGGATTTTCGGCAAGCTTACGATAGCATAAAGAGAAACAAACTGTACGAGACTTTGATCAGCATGGATTTGACAAGTAAATTAATCAGATTAATAAAAATGACGTTAAATAGCACTAGATGGAAGGCCAAAATCGAAGGGAGCCTCTCGAGGGAATTCGAAATTACTCAGAGCTTACGACAAGGCGACATGCTCTCCACCATACTCTTCAATGTGGTCCTAGTAGACATCAGCAATCCAGGTGGTACATTGTTCAATCGTGTATCACAAAACCTAGCTAATGCTGACGATGTCGATATGCTATCGAAGACACAAATATCTCGAGAAAGGACTGATGAGGTTAGAAGTGGAAGCTGGAAAGGTGGGCCTCAAAGTGAACTGTAACGATACCCAGTACACGTTTCCTTGCAGGAAAAGTAAACTAGTGAAAGATAAATTTATAGAACTGAATGGGAACAAATACGAAATATGTAGTAAGTTCAAGTATTTGGGAGTGCTGGTGACAAAAGACAATAAACTAAATGATGAAATAAAAGCCAGAATAGCAGAAGGCAATAGGGCTTTAAGAGCATTGCTGAAGGTTCTCAAGTACGTAACCTTAGTAGAAACTTGAAAACAAAAGTCTATCGAACTGTGATTATGTACAGCTCCGAAACATGGACCATGACCTCTGCAGAAGAACTGCTTAAAAGATGGGAAAGGAAAGTTTTGAGAAGGATTTTTGGTGCAACGAATGGAAATGGACAGTGGAGAATTAGAAGGAATAGAGATAGGGTTTATAGGAACCTGGAAGAGTCAGGGAAAATGAAAACGGCCATGGAAATCCTGGAAAAGTCAGGGAATTTAACGTGTGGTCAGGGAAAAATCGCAAAACGTTCAAATTTCGGAATTTATCACCTGAAAATGCCAAGAGATCAAAAACTGCGCATAGGAGTGGAGGAGGAGGGTGAAGGAGGGGACGACTGGCCTCAGGCTGGCTTCTCTGCGGAGACAGCCCAGGGGCCCTATTCTGGTTCCTTCTGGCTATTGTATGATTTGGTGAAAAGATTGGCGAAAGATGTGCGCATCTCATTTTCATTCGCTTGCGATTTTGCCAGGAATGCTTCATTTTGTTCCTTTGGTGACAAAAAAGTTATTCTCAGTCAAATTTGATTTCACTTAGCCAAATTTGTAGAAGGATGTGAGGAAGAAAAAATCAAGATTGATTCAAAGAGCTACTTTAACATGACATCAGGTTTGAAGGAAAAGCCAGGTTAGCCCTCTTTGCATATATTTTTCTGCAATTAAAACCCTTTCTGAAGGCATATTAATGTAAGTAATCATAATTTTTATTTTGTGGACTTAAAGTTGTTGATCTCTTATTATTGGAAGTTCATATGATTAATATGAAAGTAAACCTACGATTTTTCTTAAGTTTAGACTACTCCGCTTCCTCACTATCACATTTATCTCTATAAATGACCGAAATCTTGGAGTTTTCAGGCGTTCAAAAGTCAGGGAAAATCACTAATAATGGTCTGGAAATCCTGGAAAAGTCAGGGAAAATTAAAATGAAAATCCCGATAAACCCTGAGAGAGCTAGAGGAACTCCACAGCCACCCAAACATTGTGGCAGAAATAAAGAGTAACAGGTTATGGTGGCTAGGCCATGTAGAGAGAATATCTGAGAGTAGAATGGTCAAAAAGATATACATGGAACATCCTGGTGGTAAAAGATTGAGAGGAAGACCTCGGAAAAGATGGCTGGATGATGGGAGTGAAGAGATGGAGAATTAAAGCAGAGGATTGCAGCCACTGGTCCAACATTGTCGCAGAGGCCAAGGCCCTACAAGGGCTATAGCGCCGAGGAGTAAGTAACTTAAGTATGGAAATATAGTAATCAGCTAGTAGTTCATAGCTATTTACACATTGAATTGTTATTTCTGTTACGCCTGTTAATGAAAGCAAAGTTTAGATAAACGTTTAATTATTCTAATAATTGCCAATAAATTTTGTACACCTATCTGTTACGTTGTGTTCTTCATTCGCTTCACTTGAATTTATTTCTGTTTGTTGCAGGATCAATCAGCTACCAACTCCGCCAATCCGACGCCGTAATCATTAGTAGCCCATTTTTCGTCACGCTGATGAAGTTAGAAAGGTATCTGGGATGCTTGCCACCGGAATGAGGACGAAAAAGAAATTAATGGATAATTGTTGACTTGTGAACTGCAAGCGTAAAAAATAAACATTTCTGGAAGTGTTCACGTAAAAACATAATTCTCCAAATCCCCTGCAAGAAATTTCTCAACCATGAGTTAGACCCCTGCGGTCGAAAATTATCCTCGCCAGACTACTTGCTTGACGTAATGTTTAATGCAGCCAAGAGAATCCTGTAGCTTCTGATGTACGTCTTTTTAAGTGAATGGATGAAACCAACCGGAAACAATAATAATTCCATGCACTCCCCCATAAATGTTTAAGTAGTTTTTTGATAAATTATAAATACAAAATAAGTGGAAACATTCAGGCAATAGTCTTGGCCGTCCGAAAATAAAGTATGAATTACATTCGGTCATTTTTATGGATTGCGTCTTATTGAATGAGCGACAGCCTGGTAATCTACTACACTATATTTCAATCTTAATTTAGGCGCCGCGCCGCACACTATTTCGTTTGCTACATATGAATACCGTGCTATCTAGCATTAAATAAATTTTGGCAAGTCAAAATCAAATCAAAAGTTGTGAGCACGATACGCGCGGGAAACATGTTCGTTGAATCTATTTTCTGTATATAAAAAAAAAATATTTTGGCGTGATTAACTTTTTCCATTAATTTAATACGCCTTTCACTACTGTTTTGTCGTAATATACAAGGTGTTATTTATGTATCTATGGGTGTTTTCAAGTCTGTTTCCGCACTAATAGGTGCTTCAGACCGGGAGGAAAGGTATGAGGATAGGAATGGAAGAGATGGGGGACTTCTATTTATGTATTCATTCAATACAGTGTAATATCATCAAAGCAATGAGTGATTTTTCATATACCTAGTTTTATGTGATTTTTCAATATACATAGTTTGTAATGAGAATGCACGTAGCGAACAGCGAGCGATATCGGATAGGTCCGACCGCGTATCGAACATCGAGCGACAAACGAAGAAGCCACCAACGGTTTGGGGAAGAGGGTGGGGTTCCGTGCGTGGCGGATGCGTGTCCGGATCGTGCTGCCGCCTCCCGCCGACCGGGCGAACTAACGATATTGATTTCTCCACCCCCATTCCCCCGCCTCCAGCGCGGCCGAGCACCCCTCCATCCCCTTCCACCCCCACCCCCTTATACCCCACACCCCCTTCCACCCCCACCCCTCCGCTCGCACACACTGAGGCACTCACTCACGAGAGAGGGAGGAGGACTCCGTCGGCCTCCCCGCCCCCCCTGGCCCGGGAGATTATTAGGGGGGTAGGGAGGGGGCAGCGCCACCCTCTCCACACCCCCCTCCCCACATTCCGTGAAACATCCCCGGCCGCCGCCGACGCCACCTTCGCATCCAAGGTGGAGGAGATAAACCGAGCGAGCGAGAGAGAGGATGTTGTTTAAACATTTACGGACGAGACCTTCCCGCCCCTCTCCCGGAGGGGAGGTGTATCTGCTACCCCCTCGTCGCATCGCTCTCCCTCCGCGCGCATCGCATCGCGTCGCGTCTCACCCCCTCCGCGTCATTTTGTGACCCCGAAACCCAGTCCGTCGACGTCTCTTTCCCTAATCCTCTTTGATGGTTTGTTTTCATTTATTTTATTTCATATTCCGTCACCATGGTATCCCACAGGGTTGAGCATAGGTCTTCTGATCGGAGGTTCCGGGTTCAAAATCCAGGAGCAAAA
Source organism: Platycnemis pennipes (assembly GCA_933228895.1). Classification (NCBI taxonomy): domain Eukaryota; kingdom Metazoa; phylum Arthropoda; class Insecta; order Odonata; family Platycnemididae; genus Platycnemis; species Platycnemis pennipes. The sequence goes on along the minus strand of OW121851.1, from coordinate 129,938,252 downwards.
TCTTTGGGCACGTCCGTCTAAGCTGACTGATTTTCTGGAAAACGGCAGGCGTCGTCGTAGGGAAAGGAACTGGTCCACCGTACCCTAAATGTGTGAATTAAACACGCAGCATGGGTTTTCATTTGTTGATATCCCCCCTCACCTACAATAACGAACTTCGATCCACAAACTATGCAGAATTTTAGCTATGCCCAAAAGTATTTTGTATTTTCTAGTAGTTTTGTTGGTAAGAAGGTAATTGGGCACCTATAAAAATGGTGACGAACACTGAGAATCATTGATAAGTGCCCCGAGTCGTAGTAGCAATAGAGGGTGAGAATTTCAGCTGGGCATTGTGGTTCTTTTTGTATTCTACCGGTTTAAATGCGTTTGGGTGGAGTTCTCCTCCACTGCCTCACTCCATCTCTCCCACTTTTCTCGAGAGCTTTCCTCCATACGCTATTTCTGTCTTCAAAACTAAACGTAATTTTTTAATAATTATATTTATCAATAGGCAAGTTTTCATGCACACATGTATATGCACATGGTTATTCTTATGCCTGCGTGTCTTAATATATTAATAGACAGATGCATTCGTACGTAAAAATGGTCAATAACAATTAATGATAACGCGTTTGAGAATTGCGTTCTGCCTTGTGACATTACACAGGATAGCAAAATAATTCAAGAGTTGATGCAATCATTAGAGGGGTGCGAATGGAACCCGCGAATACTCGAATGCCAGAAAGTATAAGATACTCGCCATCGCGAATAGTTATGCTGAAAGAATTCGGTATTCGATATCTTGAAATATTATGCTAATTAGGCTGTGTTTGGCGTGGTGATGAACTAAGTCATCTTAATTAAAAACTGGACATAACATGGTGTACCGACGTTTTCTGCTCACTTATTAAGGCTCATAAAATTTGATGTACTCAACAGTCAATAATTGGAGGAAAAAATGCTTTATAATATATTTGACATTTTAAAAGTGGAATTAATTTTTTTATTTGACCAACTTGTTGCTTTTTACTTCAATAGGAAACTAATTAATCTGCAGAATAACATTGAGCACATCAATCGCAATCCTAGCATTCGAGGTATTCCAAATTCGAGATATTCGAGTCATGATTTATTATTCGAATTTGAGAAGCATGCTATTCGATTCAACGTTTGAGGCTTAACTTTGTGGAACCACGAGATTGGAAAAGAAACGTCGCTTTGTACATTCCACACACTCGTTTTATTGGCTTCGGCCATGATTTCGACAATTAACAATGCCATTATGCCTCGATTCTTTTCCATTGCTATTGGAGACATCTCTAGTAGTAGTTATTCATGCGTTCCCATGCATCTGCTGTTTTCTTGAGTCACGGTATGCACCCACCTCTCTTGAAAGACGACACGGGGGGGAAGGACCTCCGGGAAGGTGTGGATGAAAGAGGCCCGATGGAGACCCTTCCGGGGCCCGCCCTCGTCTTTCCTTTGCTCGGATTGGTGAACTGGACGCCTCTCTCGACCTCGTGAAGAGCGAGGGGCAGTTATGATTCCAGCGTTGGATTCCCATCTGCTCCCTCCCGCGTTCCTTGCCACCCTTACCTCTGACCTACCCTCCAACAGGGCAAGCTCTCAGCCGGCCATGGCTTTCTGCGTCTCCTCCCAGCAAACCTGTCAATGCCAGTCATCCGTGGAACTTACTCCATTTCCTTTGGTACAACATAACTTTAGCCACTGGTTTCAATTGTGCTGAGAAATGCTGGACGGTAAGGGTTTCATGGACCCTGAATTTAACCATGGACTTTTGTCCTGGTAGGTCAACTCACACGCACCCATGACTTCCCAAACATTTGCTTTTCGAATCCTGTGCCCTATTTCGTTAATCCTGGGTAGAATGGTTGTTTGTGTGTTTCTTTGGAAAATTTTCCACGCACTCAAGCGGCTGAATGGGGTCGGTTACCATATTTTTATTGCCACATCTGATAGAGTATGTAAATTAAAAAGACCCGTATTTTTCCGTTTTTTGATCTGTCAATTATTTCTCGAGTTATAAGCGGCGAAAAAATGATGTTTTTAACCCTTTCGGAAAAGTGGGTGTGGTACAACCTCTGACGTATATCGACTTCGTCCAATCACAACTGAGCCCGCGAAGCTACTTCGCCTTATCTCAAAGGGGGGACACAGCTGGCTCTCCCAATGGGAGCAGTTGCGACAGGATCTGTGCGAGCAGACCTTCCGATATTCCCCCTCCACTCCCTTCCCTTCCCCTAAAAGCAGTCAAGAACGGGGGGAAGATGACGTCAATGATATCAATGCAGCTTTTTCGGTGGGCGTCACCTTTTGCATATTTTAATTTTTGATTTATGAGTGAATGGTTGTGGTTAGAAGATTAATTTTTTCGCTAAAATTCTTTTTTCGTGTCCATCTAACGATTTCGTTTACAAAATTGCGATTTCGGTTCCGAGTAAACGCCCCCATTAGAGTATCTTACTGTTGTATTGATGAAGAATGCCAGTGCATAGTATGCAATGGATGGGAAAATGAACCTACGCTCCTATGAAGACGAATGAGTTTTACTCATTGCCACTTATAAGTTGACAAAAGAAAAACGCTATTGGGAGTATAGAAGAATAGTTTTAGGTAATGTATTTATTTGTCTAATCCAGAAAATAATGGAGAATTTTAGCAATGCTCGAAACTATTTTGTATTGTTATAATAGTTTTGTCAGGAAGAAGATAATTGAGCACCTATAAAAATTGCAACGAAAACTCGGATCTGTTGTCGAATGCCCTGAATCGTAGAAGCAGTAGAGGGTAAGGATTTGAGTCGGAGGGAAACATTTCTGTTAGTTCGAGGCGGGGGAGTGTGTGGGAAAGCGGTGGGGTGTTGAAGAGCGGTTGGAGGGAGGAAAGAAGTTCATTGCCTGTGTGAAAGTTAGTTTGGCTCAAAAGACTTCTCAAGGTTCAGTCATGCAGTAACGCCTGTATTTCGAATTCCAAGGCAAGAAATCAGTCCATTCGGTTCGTTTATTATTCGTTTATTTGTTGACAGTGGAGATGTTGTTCATTTGCAGACACAAATGCAGCGCTTCACCCGCCTCCAGTCACCAAGCCACGCCCCTGTGGACTCCCGACAATCTCCACCGAGGTGGGTGTCATTGGAATTGCCCAGCACATTATCCTCCGCGAACTGCTAGGGAGAATTTGGGGGAGTCGTGAGTCTCCTCGCACGTGAAAGGAGATCCGGTCGCTGATCTGCACCCATTCATGAGCTTGATGGCCAATGCATGCAAAACATATAAAAATATCATTCCCTTGAGACTACGTAACTCTGCCTCCCAGCTGCTGGTTCATGTTAGAGTTACAAACGTCAATGATCTTTCCCATTATTGTGAAAAGGCGGTATTTGCTACCGTCTGTTCATTCATGTTGAAATAATACCGCGTATCACGAGTCAAACAATTTTTAAGACTATTTTACCGCATGGATGAAGTAAAATACTTGTTTGTTTCATTTAGGGGTGTCATATCAGTTGCAACAGGTGTTAATTTAAATTGAGAAATAAGTCTGTGTTTAGAGTATATTAGCAAAAAATAAGCGTATCGCTGCACTTAGGTATCCATTGATATAGAAATTTAAAAAACCGTTAATGTTTGCTGCTTCCAATATTGAACTCTATTGTGATGGTGCTTTTATCTATTCTCATAAGTTTCTATTCCTTACATCAATGGTTACGACGACGCCCGCCGAATTGCCTCATCAGTAATCTACTTCAACTTTCTGGGTGTCCAGAAACCAAAATATTGTGAATATCTCTAGTAAACAATGTAAACACGATTAGTTGACTTGTCTGTTAGTTCTTCACTTGTCTTCACTCCGTTAAATTCAGGAGATGGAAATAGAAAATCAATACTAATAAATCTCTAGTTGGGTCGACGTTTGTTCGCAAAAAGCTCCAAATCTATAATGCCGATTTCAATATAACTTTGCTGACTATACCGAGCCGAAGGTTTTGAACTTCTCTGAGAACGCTAAATTTAAAACAACCGAAGTTATCGCAAAAAATGTAATTTCCGAATGTTCTTAAGGCTTCAAAAAAAGGAAAACTCCCATCACAACTCTCCTTACAACCTTGTTATCAGCCTCCATTGTAAAGTCAAATATAAACCACTTTTTTTAAAACTATAGTAATCTATATTATACCAGGCATAAATATTATAAAATATCTATTTTGCTTGGAAATGTAGGTACCTATTGCATTTATTGTTCTTTTCCGATGGTTTCTATCAAGAAGTCGAATTATAATGAATCTAATATCATCAAACAAAATGCAAGCATAACGTAACATATCCGTACAATTTATACACTGGTTTAGTGAATCTAAAGTGATCATCTCTGCATAAAAAGTGAGTAAGTAGCTGTTTGATTAATAAGTAGACTTCATATCGACTTCTTTAATTGTTGTTTGTTGTTGTTTACATTTACATTTAGTAGGGATAGATAATTCTTAAGTGTTATAATTTTAGGATTGTATTCTATACCATTGCACGTATATTGTATAAATAATACTGCACTTTCATTCTGTAACCTCTCAATTTCGGCACTTGCTCAGTAGGGATGGGAAATTTTCCAGACCTATTCATACTTACTTCACCTCAGTTATGCAATATGAATCACTCGTGTAAATTCCTGTGCCTTATTTCGTTAATTACTCATCATCGTTAAGTATTTGTGCAATACGTACATACTGTAAACGTAATCTACTGCTGCCGTAAAAATAACGAAACGCTATTGAGTGGCTGAAAATGATGTCAAAAGAGTAGGAATGCAATCAGCACCAGGAAACTCTCCAAAAAGATCAGTATTCAAAGTACCACGGGATTAAGTTCCTAAGATTCGGAAAAAACAGGTTGTCAGTACAAAGACAAAGGAAAAAAACTCTCAGATTATGTAGCAACTCAAAAATTGCTATAACAATCATATTTACACAAATATTCACGTGCGAATCCGTGGATTCCAGCTAGTGCTTTAATAAAAGTTAGGAATGGATACCTCTCCACAAATCGGCATAACAAGTAGGTATTCGTAGTAGTTTGATGAATGAAGTGATTGAAGAGAGAAAGTATTGCTTTCGTTTCTAGCAGCTCATTTGATCAATTATATTAGCCCATGAAATGGGATGGCCAGGGGCGTGGCGGCGATTCTGATGCGTTCATTTGGTTTATTGAATGTAAAGTGGTAATGATATTTCCATAAACCTTAAGTATGAATCGTAATACCGCCCATTTCATACTATGCATAAAAAGGATTAGTAATGATATTCTACTCTAAACTTCACAATTTAAAAAATATAAAAATAGCAAAGCAACCGTAATGAAACATGCTCTTAGTTGAGTTAGCTTAAAGTCCTTATATCAACATGCATCTACCTATGCTATTCATTGATACACTTGTATTTATACTATTGTATATATTTACAGCTATGCATATCTCTGATTGTACGAGAAAAGAAAGACATTTCGTATCCTTCAGTTTGGCAATCAATTTCTCTAACCTTATGATTATGGTCCAGTCTACTATAGTAAGTTGGAGTTCGCAAAATATTTTTAACGTCAGTGAATATATTGCCTTGGAATTTATTAAAGAGATTAAGCCTAAATAGAATCAGGCAATAATATATTCAAAGCTGGGGCAATATTTTCTTGAGCCTACCACTGACATTAAAATGCATACATGATGTATTTCAATTACGGGGACTTCCAGTGCATGGGCTCTTCCCCTCTTCCCAGCAACACCATTCTCCCCGCCCTACCCCACCTCCCCACTTTATCGTGCTCAAACACTTAGCCGACCCACCCGCTTCTGCGTTACGTCCTAAATACACAATCATTAATACTTAATATTTCGGTATTCGTTATATAAGCTTGCCTCTTTGCTTTCGCTTCTGGCTCCTCGGAAGTGCAGATATAGGTAAAAAAAAAGACAAACGGGGTTGCTGAGAGTGTATGCCGTATTCTGTATTTTTTTTCGTTCCAAGGCTTAAAGTGAGCCTAACTAAAGTTACAGCACTCAGAACACCATTACCACAGCCACTTTCATATTGCATGCTTGAATTACTCCACTTAAGTAATGGATTTACAGCAGATAAAGCAACCATGCCCTTTTAGCGTATTTAAGCATTTAAAATGTCAGTAATTTTTCATTTCACAAAATATTAGACCTGAATTTGCCAACCAGCCCAACGCTTTGGTGGCATTTGAAATGTATGCATTGTATATGTATAGTAAATATATTAATACAAACGGTGCATTATTCATTACAAATAGTTGAAAATATTACAAAATTTGAATAAACAATATTTAAAAAAGTGGGATTGTCACCTCTTATCATTAGTTTAAAATTTATGAAGTCATAATTATTTTCGGAGATGAATAGCATAGCATTTGAATTCATTATAAATGTTCAGCAGTCATGTTTTAATTTGATGGGAATCCGTTGTGATAGTATTCTTTGTCATCATATGTACGCAACCACTGAAGCCTGGCAAACTTTTAGACATGTTTCAATTTAGTGTATGTTAATTATTTGACGTACTTGAGTTATTTGAGGGTATTTAATTTTAGCATTAAATTCAACTTGCTTTGTGACAAACGCTTGAAAATCGTTTTGGTATCACTGGAATTTGGCAATGGAAATCACCAATATTAGTTTTAATATGAAATTTTCGCCTCTACCATTTCAAGAAAATGAAGCTATTTTTATTTGAAAATATTTGATGGCATTAATACGTCCAAATGACCATCGTGAATATCCCATATTGTAGATATTTTATATTTGTTACAGTTACCAGCTCATAATCATAAATTGCACAAGCTTATTTCCTCAGACGATTGATCTCAACTTCCCTTATTTTTAAGAGTGTTACAAATTTTCATGCATTGTGGCCATGGATATGACTTGCTTCTTGAATGAATTTAGTTTTAGGGTGTCTGATATCAAAGTGGAGTGTTGATGGGACCGGTTCATTGGCTTTCCTATTTTTAATTCAAATATGAAGGGCTACTTTTTGTCACTGATACCTGTCCATCCGTGGGAAACGGGAAAATTGTGAGAAATGCGGTGAAAAATATTAACCCAGGTCCGGAGAGACCGCGGGAACGGATAAACAAGTTTAATTATCGTCGCGGCATTAATCACGGGAAAAAAAGAGAAGAGTTCGCTCTTGCGCATCTAGTCTTCGCGCTGAAAATGAATCCATGCATCCTTCGCGTGACCTCCTTCTGCTGCGCATTTCATATGTAGGGTAAGAAATTTCGTCATTACGTGGCGATAACAAGTAGGTTAACAGCATGAAGCTCCACCGCTTGCCCGAGCCCATTTTCTTGACCCGAAAAGTATTGATCAAGCGGTCATGCCCGGCCGGCCCTGATCACACGGTATTTGAATCGGTGGATCGCTCGAGGGATCGAATGATAATCCTCGCATGTGGGCCCGCTGCCGTTGCCGGCCCTGCCGGGAGGGGGGGTTGCGAAATGGGGCCCTTACTTGCTCCGGATCCCCTTCACCTTCACCGGCGTGCATGAAGTGGGGGAGGTTCGCGGAAGGGAAAAACCCCAATTTGACGATTAGCCACGCTTTGGTGTGCTCGCATGTTTCGGCCCTTTTCTCGCCGTCCGGGGGCGTGACGTGACTTGGCCAAGGGGGAGAGGGTGGGGGGCGGCTTTCGGAGGCCGACGCGTGCGCGCCATAGTGACTCGCCGTTTTGGAACAAATGCTCCCCCCCCTTCCCACTTCACCTCTTGTTCTCCCGCCCTGGCTCTTTACTCCCGCCCTCACGTCGTGATTCTTTTTTGTCTTCTTTTGTTCCTCTTGTTTACTCACGGAGGAGAAACAGTTCACGTTCCTGGGTGGAACTTCGGATTGAAACGGGATAGTGGGAAGGACTCAACGAGGAGGATAGCGTTGGCCTAGGGAGCATTTGTGAGCGGGAGGGAAGAGGCGAAAGTGCCTCTTGAGAACACGGACTCTGCAGCACACCTCGACAAGTAGGTGGCAGCGGGTGACTAAACATGCTGTTTGCACATGCGATCAAAAGATTTATTACTGCGTAATGAAGAAAATGTTGTTAGACGCTTATTAGACGCAGGAAACTGAATGCGTAAACGGTTGGAGGGATATGAGGGAAAACTTTTACATTAAAAACGTGGTCATTGAGGAGAGGAGAATGGAGACTTTTGAGGCATGTAGGTATTTGGGGAAAGATGAAGAACGGGAACTGAAATGGAAGTAAAGCATGATTTAATTGATAAAACAGTGACGCATGTCTATGATTGGATAACGCAGTGATAATTAAAAATGCCATCTATACGTATTTTTATTTTATCATTTGTCAATTAATGAATTCATCTTGTTTTTCCATTGTTCGTTTTTTGCATGTTTTCGATATCTTGGATGGATTGTCATAGTAATATATAATAACAAATAAGGGGGATTGTTAGAAGACAGGACATCTTGCAAGAAGGTTGGTGTGTATAAAATAAACTATTGGATTATATATTGAGTGCTGAGAAAAAAAATACAAACGGATAAAAGAAATTCCATTTTAATCACTGACATGATAACAGAAATATAAAATAAAGGATAGAATTGGATATGGTTAAGGAAGAAAGGAAGTGGGGAGGAAATTCGAACGAGACAGAAGAAGAGGATCGATGCCATTGAGTGATAAAAAGTTTTTGCACTGGTGGGAGAGCGAATTTCCGAAAACTAAGAAAAGGGGGAAGGAAGTGGACTTTTGATAGGCGTAGAGGGGGAGATGAGAATACGATGAGGTTAAAAAGGAAACGGCGTAAGGCACACGTCGTGAATTTTTGCAGTAGAAGGATGTGGGTAGATTTGAAAGAGATTTTGTCAGGAAAGTTTTCACTGCCCTGAATTTTGTGGTAGAATTCTTTTTTATTTAACCCTTTAACGCCTAGCGTGTTCATATGATCACAGAAAACATTTCTTGCTTTACATAACCCTCCTTCCCGCATTTCTCAAATTTTCGTTATGCGTTTTTGGCAACAATATCTTGATATATGTATCGTCCAAAAGACGAAATATTAAGTCATTCCAACTGAACGTTTTTGATTCGCAGCTTTCTCAAAGTAACGGTCTTCCCCTAACTCCTCCGCGTGAATGCATGACTTTAGTTTACTACATACTACAACAATATTTTTCTTCAAATTCTGATACATTTCTGTAAATGTGCTAAGAATACTACAATATACCATACAGATGAATATTGTTATAAAATTTTTATAAATAATAATATTATTTAGAAGAAATGTTACCCGTGATCGTATGATCACGCTAGGCGGATACCGTGTCAATAGGGTTCCACGAGGAAGGCAGCGTTACGAACGCTTTTTTCGATAAAGGTATTAAGATATTTCTCATTCGGGACAATGTAATAAGGCGCTGGTGTATTATAGCTATTAGGTTATTCTTTTCACTTTATGGTTGCGAGAGAAGAATTGTGTACCGATCATTGTATAGCGAGTCTGCAGTGAAGTCATTTTGTTGCACATTTTCACAACTGTAAATACTCTCGGCTGAAGCGTCCCTACAAATTATATCCAGGTGCTATTTTACAATGTAGCTAGTAATAAAATAAGTCATGCAATACTATTATGTTTCAATATCAGTTAGAAATCCATGAAACCAGAGTGTGGAATTCTACAGTGATTCACGGTTTTTTTCTCTGTACAACGATTCGACTGAAATTTCGTTAATATGCGGGTACATTCAGGAGGTAGACGCTCTTTTCTTCTACTTACAAGCTGAGCTATATCACCGTCAATCGCTTTATATTCAATATTGAACTTGAGGAGTGGGATACGCGTGCATAGGAGACAATGAACTGTAATGGGTAAGTATGCTTGCATTTACTACGGCAATTATAATTGAAATGATTACAGATTATTGATTCAACGCGTCTGTTTTTAGAGGAATGACTCTTCAAGAAGTTCTATCAGCACTGGAAGATGACAAGGATGAAATTTTAGGCATCTACATAGAACCTTAAAAGTTCTATCAGCACTGGAAGATGACAAGGATGAAATTTTAGGCATCTACATAGAACCTCAGGAGAGTAACGTGTTATCTGATGAAGATTCAGCGGAGGAGGATGGTGGTGGCTTCATAGATAATCTGTCCGGTCGTCAACTTCGAGCGGGTGCTGAAATATTATTGAGTACTCAACGAGGGGAATATAAAAGTGATGGACTCGAGACGAGTGACAAATGGGTAAACTCAAAGAGGAAGAAGGTGAAACGAGCATTGACTACTTGGAGAGATGAAGATCTTTGTGTAAAAAAATCATTATTTCCGGACGCAAATTATTGTGAAATCTGTGAGAAGTCGCCGACTGAAATTTTCGAGTTGATATTTGATGATGAATTAATTGACTTCCTAATTTCGCAGTCAACATATAATGCCGCATTGCAGAATTTTCGTAATTGGAATATAACATCTGGTGAAATGAAGGTCTTCCTGGGAATTTTGAACCTCTCGGGTTATAATGTTCCCAGTAAACATGATTACTGGGATTCATCTGGTGACTTACGAAATGTATTTGTTGTGAATGCTGTACACCGGGATAGATTTTTACAAATAACTATGTTTTTACACTGTGCAAATAATTCCCAGCCTAATGCAGAAGATAAAATGTGGAAGCTAAGGCCAATTACGAATACCTATGGTGAAAAACCAATTTATAGCTATGTTCCGCCCTCAGGAGCACCTGGATTTTGATGAGTGGATGGTTGAATATTTTGGACGACACCCGTGTAAACAGTTCATACGCGGCAAGCCTATTAGATTTGGCTACAAAGTATGGTCTCTAAATACCACTGCCGGATATTTAGTGAACTTTGAGGTTTATCAAGGTAGAAACCCTGCATCAAATTCCGAATATGGGAATATGGCAGGGAAATGCGCTGCTCCTCTTCTTCAAATGCTAGACGAAATTCCTCAAGAAAAAAGAAGGAACTTTGCCTATAAACTATATTTTGATAATTTATTTACCGGGTTTGAACTTCTAGAAGAGCTTAGGTCGAGGGGTTATGGAGCCACAGGAACTATTAGAGAAAACCGTATTCCAAAAGACTGTCCAATAATGCCATCCACCGAAATACGTAAGAAACAAAGGGGTTTTTATGAGAAATGCCTCAGTAAGGAGGACGACATCCTTTTGGTCAAGTGGGTAGACAATTCCACAGTCCGCGTGGTTACTATCTGTCATAGCATTCAGCCCGTAGCTTTTGTGCCGCGATTTTCACGGGCAGAAAAGAGGACAGTTCGCATTCCTCGCCCATCAATGATTTCGGAGTACAACCGTTACATGGGGGGAACAGACAGAATGGACGAGAATGTGTCCTACTACAGAATAGGGATAAGAGGTAAAAAATTGTGGGGGTGCATATTCACATGGCTAGTGGACGTGTCATTGAACAATGCGTGGGTTCTCCATAGAAAGTCAGGAAAAACGCTCTCACAATTACAGTTTCGTCGCAGCATCGTCCAAATGTATCCGACAAAATACAAAAATCCTCCTCTTAGTGTAGGGCGGCCCTTGAAGTCAAGGAATCGTTGTATCCATGCCCGAGTAAGTGACGAAATTCGCCTTGACGGTATTGGCCATTTGATTGAACCATGCAATCAACGCCGCTGTGCAGGTGAATATTGCCAAAGTACTATTCGTACCCAATGCGTAAAATGTGATTTAGGGCTGTGTGTACCATGTTTTGCAAAATTTCATAAAAAATGAATTTCTTTACTGTTCACAATACGTTTATGTCTTATTGACATATATATATATTTGCTTAATTTATTTATACAATAAATCCTTATGTTCAAAAAAATCAATAAATATAACTTGAAAAATCAATTGGTTTAATTATTTAAAAGCCTTTATCCGGGGAGCAAGATAAAGTTAGTGATTATTTGAAGAATTGAATGTACGCGAGCGGGGATGCTATTGCTACGGTATCCGCCTAGCGTGATCATATGGACACAGGTCATTTCCATGAAACCACTGTACATATTTCTATAATATTTGGGATATAAGCTTTAAATACAATGATGATCAACTTCTGAACAGTGGAAAAAAATCGGAGGAAAAAAAATAATTCCGGCGTTAAAGGGTTAATGCTGAGTTGAGAGTGATATTTTTGCTAATATTTTCAAACAAAAGCTTAAATCTAATTGAATACTTTCCGTTTCATACAGTAGCATGTGGAGACATTGTAGATTATCCATTTTCCTACTTAGAAAAAGAGTTTGGAAACGCTGTACAAATATAATTTTAATGCCGACTTTTATTCTTTTGTAATTAATTGGACATGTAGGTTTTTTACTCGGTAATGTTTTACATTGTAATAGCAGAATGAGTTTGCAATTCGACATAGTCTGTCCTACATTTAAGGAAACTTCAGTCGATACTAAATGCCTCTAGATGTTCCCATGTTCCAGAATATAGATAGTACTTAACATTCTCAATGTGTCCTGTTTTGTTCCGTACTCTTCCTACATCTCATAACGTCTTACGAATGGCCACTTCCCCTCCTTCTTAGCCTACACGTTCATTTCCCTTTTATTTCGTTCATATTTAAGCACAGTCCATATTTCCTCGATCAATGTCTTCTATTCCCCCCATTCGCCGCACTTCATCGTTAGTCTTCCTTCCAACCCACCTTCCTTCTTTACACATGCATTTCAGAGGCCACCAGTCTCATCCCACATACTTTCCCTGATGACTACGTATCGGAGCCATGCAACCTCATGCTCCATATGAGGTTCAAGTATTTTTTTTTAATGTCTCCACTCCTTGTCCCTGTCCTTACTTCCATCTAGCGAGTAAGCGCTTCTTTCTCCAGACGGTTCTTCTTCGTCCCGTACGGCGCAGTCCCATTTTCCTCGTATGCACCGTGGTGAGGCGGGAGACGGTTGTATAAAGATGTCAAGGCTTAATGAGATGTCCCTTCAAGCGTCGCGATGGTGTCGCGTTCGGAACACTATTGAGGCAAGCGATGGGAAATGCGTACTATATTCGTTTAAACTTTTCCTAGATAATGGGGTCGTTTACCATATATTTTTATTGCTGAATATGATTGTTTGTAAAACAATGAGACCCGGTTTTTCGGTTCATCGATCCGTCAATTAGTTCTCGAGTTATAAGTGGCAAAAACTGATGTTTTTAACACTTTCGGAAAAGTGGGCGGGCAAAGGTCACGTACGTCATCCACTTCGTCCAATCTTAACTGAGACCGCGAAGCTCCTTCGCCTTATCAAAATATGGGGCACACACAGCTGACTTTGCCAATAAAAATGGTTGCGACAGGATCTCTTCAGGCAGACCTCCCCTCCCGTTCTTCCTCAACACACTCAAAGGTTGGGAGGTGGATGACGTAATAATCCTTAACGCAGCTCGTTCGCTGGGCGCCATTCACCATTTGCTTATTTGAATTTTTGATTTATGAGTGAAAGACTCTGTTTAGAAAATTAATTTTTTCACTAAAATTCATGTTCTGTGCCCATCTAATAATGTGTGTAAAATAGCAATTTCGGTTCTGAGTAAACGCCCCCATTCTAATGGAAGGGTATGGTGCGGTATCGCTGCCATATCAATTGACGCAGGCTGGAGTTGATAGCTCGTTTACCTGATGATACCTGTAAATATGATAATTGTCTGAGTACTGGCCTCCTACCCAAGAGACCCGATTCCTGAGAGTGACAGAGATTTTTCCAGCCAAATCCTAGTCGTCACATCAGCGCTGTATGGTGAATACTTTAAATCCAGTACTCCGTCCTTTGAATGGAACGTAAAACTCTTGTCTTTTGTGTGTGCTTTATGCTAAGATAGGGGTAATGTCGAATCAGGGCTATTATTCCTGTTCCTGGGTATTCCTCTGTTCACCATGAGTACTGAAACGTTCAAAAGTCTGCCCCGGCGCAATGACCTTAATTGCCGATATCCTCTCCTGGTGACAACAACAATTTTGTTTGGCCCACAGAACGTGTTCCCGAGGATCCATCACGCCTGAAAACCCTTCTAGTCTGTCATTGCCTGTCTCGGTGACGGACGCCGGCGCTGGAGTGACCCTCTGGGCCCATCGAGCTGGAACGGAGAGCGCGAACATCCGAATGGGACTCTTATTAAGACGTGCTTCTCTCTTGCTCTTCTCCACTTCACTACATCTCATAAACAGGAATTTGCGCATCAAAATTGAACATTGAATTTCCTGGAAACTACTTTTGAGGGTGTATTTAAAATGGTTTATGTTTCTGCTTTACAAGTCAGGCAGTAAGAGGTCAAAATCCTGAATCGCATAAGGTCAGAGTAGTTCAATCGTGTTCTACTCGAGGTCTGTCACAGACGGTATTGTAGCCCAAGGAGTAGAGTGTTGAGCGTGGTGCCCGGAGAGGCCGTGTTTGAATTAAAAAGAAACCTCCGAACGTCTCTAATTGTACCAAATCTATGTGATATTTTGGTCATTAGATCTTTCTTGGAAGCAATGGGAAAGGTACTGATCCCTCCCAACTTGACCTGTAAATTTAATATGGGTAACATTTGAATTTGTTTCACTTAATACATGGCCTGCTCTGTTCTCACCGGGCCAGACTATTCTCCGGGTTGAACACTGGTAGTGGTTAGTCACTAGGAAAATGTTTATCCTAATGCAAGTAACGCAATCGAAAGCCACCACAAATATGCCATTTTATAAGTCCTGATGTCCTAATTCAAGCGTCAAGATATTTTTGGATTCAGTTGCAAAGAAATTCAAATTCTTGTGACTGAATCTTTTAAATGTCGTCCTAAACGTCCGAAATAACGCCCGAAAACGATCAATATCTATGCATTTCGTATTTCTGGAGCGGGATGGTTTTTGTAATTCCACCGAAAAGGGTGCGTGGAATTTCCGGGAACGTCGCTTTCCTCTCGTGTAAACTGCGAGGACGTCTCATGAAATGAACGAAACGAGTCTCGTTCTTTCATTTTTTAAATTACGGCCGGGACAAAGGAGCGCCTTGAACTTTTCTTGGGAGGGGGCGCCGCCGTGGCATGAAAAGAAGAAAAGCGTTCCTTCGCGTCAATCCATCCTTGAGTTCCCTTGATCCCAGTCTTAAAAATATCTAAACATTTTTGGCTATTGTGAAATACAGCTTATATTCTTCATGGCCTCATTAATGTTCATTTTCATAGCCAGTAACGTTTATACATTTCAGTGAGTACTTTTTATTGCATTCCGTGCCTTAATTTTAATTTATGGTATTGAACATTGTATTTCATTGGAATTTAAAATATGCCTGATTTATTGAGCAATAAAAGTTTTCATGCATGATATACTCAAACCTGTATTTAATTGGATTACACTTCACCTTCTGTTACCAGTTAGTTTCGTAACTAATGAAAAAATCTCATAGTTTTTCATTATTATATTATTAGCTAATTTTGCATAGGATGAGGGTTAGTACTGGTTCACTCAAATAACTGCCTCATATTTGCGGTAATGCACTTATTTTATTTTTTTAAATCAATAGTTTAGCTTTGTAAAGGTTATGAAACCTTTGATGGAGTAATCTCTAGTGGATATATTCTCATCCGCTCCTCCCGTACATCATTTCTTTCTTCAGGTCAATATTTTTCCGGCCCCTCTTCATACCCATGCGAAATGGCCCAGAGGCAAAATGCCTCTGGGTCATTTCGCATCAAAAAACGGGAAAACAGGAAGTTTACCCCGACCATACCCAATTCTCACAAAAATTTGTACATATGTGCCTATTCATGCATAAGTACGTGTGCAAAACAGTTTTCCCAATATTGAGTTAATCGAGAGTTATAGCTCTTTGTTATTTTTGCATTTTTACAATTAAGCCCTTAGCTTTAAGTCTCTTAAGCTTAGCTCTCTTGATCTAATTGAGCTATAAATCTCCAAAAAAGCTGGTTTTATTGGCTGAAAGTTAAAAATTGATATTATGGGGACAGATTAAAATTTATAAAAAGTTTGTGAAAATTTTCAAAGTATTTAAATTTTTGAAACCGATTTGCAAAAATACGTACTCCTTTGATTTCGTAAGTTTTTTTATGGATCAAAGGGCTATGTGTCCGCTACAGGATAGTGAAATCACATCAATGCGCAATTTATAAATTAATGCGTGAAACAATCCGAAAAAAATCGCGTGCAGAGTACCGAGCGGCACAGCGGCGGATCCGTTTCTGTTTGCTAAGCGACGCAGCCTTCCAAGGGTATGTAAAAAAGGAAAAATGGGGTAGAGACGGGTCTAAACGAGTCTCGGCCAAGGGACTTGTGTCTTCTGTAGACCAGAGTGAGAAAGACCCTACCCAACTCAACCCAGCTTATCCGTGTGTTGCAAAGTGCGTACTGAGTCGTTGGGCCGTCTTCGAGGCATTGCTGTATTGGAAGTTCTTTGAATAAGAAGTGTTCTGATGGTGCTCTAAAGTACTCTCAATACTTGCCGTAGCGGAAGGTACATCTATTGGAAGTGAGGTCAGGTGTGCAGGACGTAGCATCAGTATGTGATGCGCATGATAAGCAGTTCCGAGTATTCAACGCCAAAAAAACAGACAACTTGTTGTAATCCTCTGAATCTACATCGGAACATCTGTTTTATTGGCTTATGTGAAGTGAGTTCAAACCTGTACGATAGGTGTAATGGAGTTCTGAATGGGGTGATCGAAGGAAAAAGTCACTGCAAGCGATGTTCAATAGGAGTCTCAAAGTTTTTTTGGAGAAAAAGGACGCTAATTCAGGCAGCTGCAGCAGCGCTACGTCATGTGCACCGGTAGCAGCTGTCAAAACACCGAATGCTGCCTCAGTTCGAAATTCAGGGGTACCTTCACGGGAGCTCAGCCCAGCCTCCTTGTTGTGCAGCGCTTGCTCCCTTGTTGTGGGCTTAGGCCAGCAGCCAGGAGACGCAGGAATCGTCAAATTCCGCCCGTGAAGTTGTATAAACCGCCGAAATTAGTGGCAGTGCATATTATCCAAAGAAAGCGAGGATTTTAAATATTAACAACTCTTTGGAACTATTAGGAGAATAGCCAAACACCGAGAAGAAACTGCATGGGTCCAAAAAGTACCCTGTGTGAAAAGTTAAGACATTCCATACTGTAATTTATTAACAGGCTTCGGCATTCTACTGTCCATAATCTAGATCTACCCACACAATTTGGCATTACATTATTTTCACCAACTCCATTTCTTCCTCTGTCAAGGGGTGTTTGTTTGAAACCGTCAGGATTATCTCGAATAGGTAACCAAGGAGTCGCGTGCTACAAACTTGAATGGTTCGCTAATTTTGTGTGTCCGAATCGCTCGTTTCAACATCATTAATTGTTTTCACTTGAGTTTTTTATTATCCGTCTCGAGCATAGAGCCTCGGGAAGAGATAAAACTCAAGTGAAAGCAATGAGTAAGATTGTAATAGGCGATAATGATAACAAGCAAACGCACCAAAAACCACTCTTGTTTATGCTTCTTGACTCCTTGATTACCTATTCGAGATAATCCCCGTGGTTTTCTCGCACTGTTGGTGGTGTGCCTGACACCGTTCCATTATCCCACAGCCAAAAATCCATCATTCTTCATCTTATCCACTGCACCTTTTTCCTGCATTTACAACGTCCACATCAAAGCAGAAAGCCACCAATCTATTCCCCTGAACTCTATATCAGGTCCAGATCCCATATCCAAGCAACACCACCCTCCCATGTTGAAATCTTTCAGGCAATACAATAAATCATGAAACGTATTGTCACGAACCTAGAAATGCACAGGATCATTATCTTAGGGGCCTCAATATTATATTAACAGTAATATTTTTTTATTATGTAGGGTGTAGTATTTATGTGAGGGAGGTGACTGCAGCTGAGTGCCAAGTTTAGGCCGGGATTACGATGAACGTTTTCTGTCGTGACGGAAACGGACGGTGTCGGTGAACGCCAACGTAGCGGCTGAATTAATGGTGGTATATCACGATCGACGACAGATTGGAAACATTACCTTTTTCCAATATGGCGGTGCGGCGAACAATCACCTCTAAGGTTCGAATCGGTGCAAAACCGAAGGTTTTACCTTTTTCCAAACATTTTCTAGCGTATGTGAAGTGTGAACATAGCAGGTTGGGTTGTGAAAATTTCATCGAAAAAGGACGATTTTCAGTTGTCGAGAAAAGGTTTGAAATGTGTCACCCTCATCCGAACATTTACCCTCACTTGATTTTCAAGTCACTCGTGATTGGCTGACGGAAACCAACGCGACGGGAAAGCTAGACCCATGGTATTAATACCATGGCTAGACCTTGACAAGTTTCCCCAACGTACGTCGTCGGCACGTCACCGTCCGTACATCGTTCTTAGCTTCATTGCGTTCCCATTCTTCTAGCTTCAACAACGCCACCGTCCGTTTCCGTCACGTCAGAAAACGTTCATCGTAATCCCGGCCTAAGGGACAGAAAAGGCGTGCTTGAAACGAAATGCGACATTGTGTTTAAGAATCCAATTTTTTCTTCACACCCAAAGGACGCAGTGCTACATTTGAAGAGCATTGGAAGCTTCTCTAACTTAGGGACTTATATTGCACTAAAAATATTTTGATCTGCTGATATTCGAACCCAGAGCCTTCTAATACTCTGAACTACCACTCCTACCCGATTTCACGGTACATGGATCTCTTTCAGTAGTTTTATCGTTATCAAATATGGTTAGCAGTGATTCTGGTAGTGTCTAATCATCTGATTTTTTGTCATATGTGCTCCAATCACCGATTTTATATCAACCGCATCATCAAATCCTACTTTAGTTCTATGGCAAATATAGTGTTGTTTACGAAGGTGGAATTTGAAGCAGCTTTGTACCGTAGCTATACAATCACTTAAATGAGTTAGATACTCCAGTCTGTTTAAACTGATGTGGCGGCAATACAGTATCATTTTAGTCCCAGACACCGATCTAACAAAGATAATTTAACGCAGGAGACTCATTTTTGGCTCTAAATACCGTGCCACCTATTCGTTCAATTTTGTGAGTTTATCTAGTGTTTTAATTTAGTTCTCAGAGGAAGACTGAAATAAATGGAGAATAATTTATTTGAAACACATTACAAAACGCAAGTTGCCAGTAAAATTTTCTGTTTAAATACCCTCCTTGATACACAAGTAGAATTCATTCGCATACCGCAAGAGAATAATGCAACCCAGGGTGGAAATCAAGGCTGGAAAATAGAATTTATATCCGGGGCCGTCTACTTCAGTACCCAATGAGGTCAAAAAAGCAAACTAAACAGTGGCTGAAGAGGACCGGGCGATCCGTGCTCGATTATCCCCATCGGCCCTCTGTATACATGCCGACGATAACGCGTGTCGATTTCACTCGATAGGTGGAGGGGTGTTACCCATCTGAAACTTATGCCTGGCGCTGAAGACGATATTGGCGCGTGTCGATGAAGTCAATCAACGAAATGGGATCATCACTTTACATAGCTGATAACACTCACGTGTATCGACCATTGCTTTCTTGTCCCGCAACAAGCTCTGTAGTTTATTATGAGTAAACCGGTAGTCAACGATGGTTATTTTAGGCTCCCTATAGATTTAAACGTATTGGTTATCCTTTTCAAAAGTAGTAGTAGGTTCGAAGTTTAAATCATTTCCAGGGGGAATTTAATGACGATAAATTGGATTAAAAAAGAATCATTTAATAATAACTTAATAATATTTTTTTAAATCCCTGGCCAGGGAAATCTGGTGTTCACCATACCCGTTTTGGCGGAAAGTTTTCTGCATGCGCTTCAGCTCGTCGGGAAGACTCTCCTCATCGGCGATAGCCTTGGCTCGGTGGAATAGTGATGTCAGCACCGCCCTCCGTTGCGAGGGGTGATGATGACTCCCACCATTCAGATAGAGGTCGGTGTGGGCCGGCTTGCAGCAAAGTCCTCTGGATTGCCAAATAATAACTATATAGTGGAGTCGTCGCAGTCCGCCATTTTGAGTCTTACAGTATCTCGCTGCCTGTGTGGTGGCATAGGCGCTAGGATACGAGTAACACAAACATTTTCCTGAATTTACATTTACAAAAAAGCGAAACGGGTTGTTGTGGTTGTTCCACCCAATTGCTCCCAATTGTTCCAATAGATCCAATAAAAGTCTTCGTGTGTTTGATTTCCCTCGTCGTGCCGTGAGAAGAGCGAAATGGCAAATGTGCCGTAGGGACAACGTTGTATTCTACTCTTTGCGAGGTAGGTTAATAGGTTATTTCAATGCATTGTTTTCATTTTTACTGTCACAGTTTCATATTTTCGGGTTTGTAACGGTCAGTCATTTCCTTCCAGTTGTTA
Source organism: Platycnemis pennipes (assembly GCA_933228895.1). Taxonomy (NCBI): domain Eukaryota; kingdom Metazoa; phylum Arthropoda; class Insecta; order Odonata; family Platycnemididae; genus Platycnemis; species Platycnemis pennipes. The sequence goes on along the minus strand of OW121851.1, from coordinate 129,917,880 downwards.
ACCATTGTAAGTCACTCCAACGTGGTAGTGCATGATTAGTGTGCAAGGAACATACAGGAAACGTGCCCTTGTTCTGATAATTATTTTACTAAGTTCGCATGTCTGATTACGTGATTTTATCATTGATATTTCTAACGTGACGTTTCTACCTTCCAGCTGCCAAAAGTTCAGAATTTGTTTCCATCTTGAGGTTTAAGCTATGTTGCTTCTCTAAGGATGTGGGGGGTTAGTGACAATAATGATTATTTTTCTAGTGCTTAGAATGTGACGGTATCAAATACGTGATGTTAAACGGCATAGATGAGTTTACACTGTTATCGTTGTTACTATAGCATTTGATGACTATTTCTCAATTCGCAGGGTCTCATGTTTGACTTTAAGGCAGTCTTATGACTTGCTCAGGTGCTCTCGACATGATCGCAATGTTATGTGGATGAGTAAGACAATGGAATAATGTAATATATTGTGAGGTTTTCATCGCCCCTCGTCTTACGTGTCGATAGTCACATCCATTCATTAAAATGACTTTATGGGGTTTAGACCAGGCCTTTGGACGGAAGTAAAAAACTTGGTCCCGAGATTTTCGTCTCGTCTCGTCCCGACAATTTTGACGACCTGAAATATTCTTCTTTTCTCGTCCCAAAATATTTTTCGCCTCCCCAGGTCCCGAAAATTTTGCTGTTTCCAGTTTTATTCGTTCCTTTACGCCTAGCACAATTTTTCCCATTCTGGAACTATTTTTTCATTCTGGAATTAGTCTTTCCTGGTCTTAATTTTTGTACTAATCATGTTTTTTTTAATCGGACTGCTTTTTTAAATCTTGCAATAAAAACACTGCAAGACCATTGTTTCTAAAATATACTTTGTCGTCAACCACGTATATATTTAGAAGATTTGAGTTAAAAGCGCAATGTTAGTGGGAACAATTTGCTTAGCTGTTAATTATGTCCCTCGTTAGGGACGTATTTCATTTTAGAAACACCCAAGCCACTGATAATCGAGGTTTACTCGATTACGCGTTTTTCTGTTCATTCCTTCTTTATTACTTTCTGTTTATTCTTTCTATCATGTGAATTTTGGTAGAAACACTCGATCAAATTTCCACAATCAGTGAAATAAGTTTTGTTGTGATGGTAGTTGAATTCAAACAATCATTCTTTTTCCTGACCTACACTTTAATTAATAATTATTTTGGGATATAAAGATTTTCTAAGTTTTTTAATCATATCGTGAATCACTGCGTACAAGTCTTGGATTAATAAAAATACAATTTAATAAATGTCAGCCTTTTCCATACATGAGAGTATTTTCCATACATCTTTTCTTCAGATGTAGTTGATTTCACCGCTCTTTTTCCGAAGATGACCCAATGGGTTCTTTTTTCTTTTTCTCAGTATAGGTGAGAAAATTTAAAGGGATATGTTTTGCTTTTTTCACGTTAAATTTTTCTTCCTGCTGAAAGTTTTCACTTTCTCTCGGCTTGCAATATATTTCTTCCCGTTTTTTTCATCTCTTCTCATCCTGCACAATTTCTTCACCCCAAGGTTTTTCGTCGTCTCATACCGACATTTTTTTCATCTTAAAAATTTCGTCTCCTCTCATCACTTCTCTCTGTCCCAAAATTTTGTCTCGTTCCATCCCAGCAAATTCTTTGTCTTTGAGACGAGTTTTTCGTCTCGTCGCAAATTGTTCCAGGCCCTGGTTTAGACATGATTATGGCATCATAATTACCTGTTTCTCTGGTGCTTATCTATTTATCTTGGGTGTAAGTGATATTTGTACGTAAATTTTGGGTTTAACTGCGCATAAATAATGCACTGTGACCTTGACTGTGCACTTTCAGGGGTCACGGTTGCATTTTCGGTCTCAAAAGTTCTTCCATTGTGTTGTTCGTTCCCAAAATCCTAATATATAAAAGTTTCGCAAAATAATTCTGCCTTTTTTGTATTCTGAATAACTTAACATAGAAAGCCCATAAGGCAAAATTTGGAGTTTAGGTTTGACCCTGTTTCTGGGGTCAAAAGGTAAGAGTTACAAAATTTTGCTTAGACTCAACAAAACGTACAACCTTTTTCTACCCAGGTACCAAATTTTATCCTTGTGACATGAAAGAAAGTGTCTAAAATTACAGGTCAAAAATGACACACGATCAATGGGATACTCTGTACATTCCTTAATTTCGCCATTTTCATAATTTTCATGGCTAGAATTGCTAGTGTAATGCTTCTATAAGTTAAAGGCAATATCTCCTTAGCGTATGACCACTCAAAATCCTTCAGATGTCTCACATTCCTCCAAAAATGAAGATTACTGCTCTTCTCGCCGTAAGATTGTATAGAGATGTGAGAGTAAAGATGGCCGACATCGAAATACCCATTGTGGGAGTGTATGCGATGACTCGACTATATAGTTCATTATTGGCAAATCCAGAGGACTCTGGCTTGCGGTAAACAATATGATCCAGGCTGCCATCCTCCTTCCGGTTGACTTAAATGTCGAGGAAAGGAAGTTTTCCGTTGTTTTTCAGCTCCATAGTGAAGGCGATGTTGGTGTGTTGCCTGTTCATGTGCTAATGAAGCCTCATTCGACACTCATCTGCCCTGATGTTGGTGCCTGAGTCGAGCACCAAAACGTCGGCCATGGACAACCTGGCCCGGTGGAAAACCCGAGAAGATTTTCTACAGCTAGTTCTCCGGAAAACCTTCGATCTTATTTATTAATGTGCGTTTACAACGAATGAGATTGAACCTCACGAGCTACATCATTGCAATTTGAATGATTGGGTTATTGGCTCATGGTTTTGATACGTTGAAGTGAATATTGAAAACCACTGTTATTTGAGTTCAGCAGGTAATCCTATCCTGGGAAATTGTCCGTACCCAGGGAAAGTGCGTGTTCATGCGTAAAAGGGCTGGAAAGGGAGCCTGGGAGTTTGGTGAATCGGTCCCCTATTTGGAATACCGTTGATGATTTATCGCATTTGTCAAGTCACCACTATCATATGCTATCTACCAATATCAGTGTATCTTAGAGTATTAATTTACTGAAATAAATCTTATCACTGCTTCAGCAGTAGTCATTCTTCAGATCATATTTCGTATTTACATGCGATAATTTACGCGCGAAACTCTTCTTACCCGTGCTAAAATATCTCTCTTTCTTCCCTGTATCCCTGGTATTCTACATTGTACCACCTCCATCAACATCCTGTTAACTCATAATATTAATAATAATACATTTTATATATTTTATGTGGCAAAGCCACCTTTAAAAAAAAGGGAAATTAAACTTGTACACCAGTTGGCATTTAACAAGATATTAAGCGATTGCATAAAATACTGTATATAAAAGTGAAAATGTTCTACATTACATATTATAATTTACAAGTATGTACAATGATCGGAAAGACTTAATTATTAAGTTTTAGATACATATTCCTAGTATTTTTCTTTAAAGAATGTATCGATTGCGCACAGGTTAAGCTCGAGGGTAGGGAATTCCATAATTTTATATAGCATTAGCAACAAAATATTTTTCATATATATTGCTCTTGCCTTTGGAGTTCTATTTCGCCTTTTGAGTAACTGCTACAATTACTGCGAAAATTTGTCCTTTCGCAGTAACTGCACCGGTTTCTGGGTTGAGTTAGGTTGTTTTGGAGATCTATATCTACATAATACCCTGCAAGCCACCATAAAGGTGTGAGGCAGGGAGTAAATTATCACCAAATATGCACTATAAATCATGTATAAAAAAGTACTAGTATTTATATACTGTCCTAAACTACACTATTTAAAAAAAAGATAAAAATAGCAAAGCAAACACGCAAAAAAATGCTGTTAGTTGGGTTACCTTCAAGTCCTTATACCAACATGCAGCTACCAATGTTATCCATTGCTACACTCGTATTGGACATATTTACTGTTATTCATATCCTTAATTGTACGAGGAAAGAAGGGTATTTTCAATCTGTCAGTTCGGCAATCAATTTCTCTAATTTTGTGATTATAGTCTAGTCTAGGTTAGTAAGTGGTACGCAAAATATTTTTAACATCATCACTGAAAATATGGTCTTGGAATTTGTTCAAGAGATTAAGTCATAATTTCAACCTGCGATCTGACAATGATTCCCAATTTAATTCATTTAACAGATTCCAGATTAATGTCAGTATGCCTATGACACCATCCCGGGCTTTTGGCCCTTTATGGTCGAGGTAGGAAATAATTATGAAGGCGTTCGGTGCGGAGTGAGGGTTTTTTCGTTAGGGTTGGAAGCTCGAGAGGTTAATTCGTTCGGGAGAGGAATAAATTAGGGAAGCCGGTGAGCAGGAAGGGTTATTTTGTTAAGGGTGTGAAACAGTTGTAGGAGTCCGGAGGGTGAGAAGGGTTTTTTTGTTGAAGGAAGTTAGATATGCTTAGGAAAAACTTTTCGGGAGGACTAGTTGCTTTGCAGCGGGTGGTAGGGAATGTGAAGGGTTATTTTATTAGGGTATTTACTAAGGGTTGGGATTAATTGAGGAATTGTTCCGTCAGGTTCAGGAGGTTGGAGGTTGGGGAGCTGTGAGGAACCAGGACCCGTGCCGTTGTGAGGATAGGTGATGGGAGGGTTGTATGATGGAATGCTGAGGGAAGGAGGTTCTTCGTCTCCATCCTGGCTAGTTGAGTCGTTAGGGATGTTATCTTCTAGGACCACTGAGGGGGGAACTGGGAAGGGTTTAAATTGTAGGTGTAATGATTCAAGGTGGGTAACATTGGATGGGATTTTAGGAAGATGCGTTTTCTTGAGTGGCGGGGAAGGTAGGAGTACGTCGCGCGGATAGGAATATTTGCCAGTGGGTAAGGTTTGGGACCAGAGTACGGAGATGAGTTCGTTGGTGGAATATTTGACGGAGGTGGAGTAATTGTAAAGGCATTTTTGGATAAGGTCAGGAAAGGGAGGTATTTGGAGTTCGGTGAGGATGGATTGGTTGGATACAAACCAAGGAGCCTTCATTTAAAAGACTGGTTACGCTAATAAGTCACCGCACCGTTACAGATCTTGTCGATCTTATCTGCACACGTTCAAGTTCATTATTTAGACCGATTTCGTAGGAATCGCATACACTGGCAGCATATTCCAAGTGAGGTCTAGCAAGGGAAAAGTAGCTCATTTCTCGTACATGAACGTCACATTTACCCAGTACTCTTTTGATGAATCCCAGTTTACGATTCGCTTGACCCATTATTTCACGTATGTGTTTACCCCAGGAAAGATCATGTGTCAGTTTTATTCTAAGATATTTAGTGGTTTCAACGTTTGTTAATTCATCATTACTTACTTTGTACTTGCTAAGAGGAGAATAATTCTTTTTCCAAAAATTCATTACCACTCATTTAAAAAAAAATTAATTCTAACTTCCATGTATCACACCACTTTTCAATTGGTTGTCGGTCATCATTTAAATATTCTTTATAGTTTGGGCAGAGAATTTCCCTGTACACTACAGCGTCATCGGCAAATAGACGAAGCTTACTTTTGACCCCCTTATTGATATCATTTATTGATAGGTATTCTCGCATATTTTTTCATATATTGATATTATGTACAGAAGGAACGGGAGTGGACCTATCACACTACCTTGTGGAACACATGAAGTGACTTCGATTGCCGGGGAGGTTACACCGTCCAAAACAACCATTTGCACCCTATCATGTAGGAAATCATTTATCCATGATATAATATTACTGGCAAACCCATAAGATTTTATTTTCAAGAGTAGTTTACTATGAGACACCTTGTCAAAAGCTTTCTTGAAATCGAGAAATATTGCATCCACTGGAATATTATTTTTGACATAAACTAAAATATCGTGAGAAAAGAGAGCAAGTTGAGTTTCACGTGATCTCCTCTTCCGGAAGCCATGCTGAGTATTGGACAATAAATTCCGGCTATCTAGGTGCCCCATGACTGAACTGACAATTATATGTTCCAGAACTTTGCATCAAATGGATGTGAGGGATATAGGTCGGTAGTTAGATGGCTGCTCCCTATCGCCACGTTAAAAAATGGGTGTTACATCGGCTGCTTTCCAGAAACTACCCTTTTCGCAGTAACTGTACCGGTTTCTGGGTTGAGTTAGGTTGTTTTGGAGGTATAGCAGTGCAGCATGCAACTCTTTTTTTAAGGTCTCGTTGTCATAATGCAGTATTTAAAATGTAATTACTAATTATTTAAAATGTGATGTAACCACTAATAATGTAATTAAAATAAACACACTGCACTTTTTTAATTACATTATTAATGGTTATATGTGGTTCTGAAAGAAACTGTTAGAATCGATTATATCTATATTCTGTATATCAAAACTGTCATTGCCGTCAAATCAAATCCGTTATCAGAAATGTCTAAAATTGCCGTACCTTCGCGGCGCAGTCAAATTCTTAGTAACTTTGGCCACCTCTATTATTCTTCCTTCTTGTAAGTGAATAAAATGACCGAGTAAACGTTGTTTCACTGCCTTATTCATTTTATGTAACTATTAATGATCTCATCTACCAATGAATGATGGTGTTTTTATAACAATTTCTAAAACATTAAAACAAGCGATTTAATTTCAAGTTCGGCGGGAGATAGTCAGCATCTTACCTTGCGAAATGTCTGTTTCCTTAGTCCTTGGGATTTAATTGGGCTTTAAGGTGCTCTTAACTGCTAAGGCTACATTCCGCCGTCTAGCCTAGATTAAGCTAAATCATTGATTACATCCAACGCCCATGCCAAGAGCGGGATTCGAGCCCGCAACCTTTAGATAGCTAGGGCAGCGACTTGGCTATCAACGGCGGCCCTTTCCTACCTTCCCCAACAATTTGGATACACCGCTTAACCTATCGCAGTGCCTATTTTCAAGCGGTTCTGCTTACGGTGACGGAGCCACATGTAAAGCGAGCGGGTGCGAGTCGGGGAGTGGAGAGACGGGGGCCAATCCCCGGCCGCGCGCCGCGCGAAATGTCTGCTCTCGGGAAACCCAGAAACGCCCGCCCTCAACCCCTCCGTCCGTTCCGGGGCGTCCGGGGCTCCGGGTCGAGGGGGAGGGATGGACGGGGAGGGAGGGTGTTGCGATTCCGATGCGGGCGTTCGAGCATCGATCCGACTCCTCGCGATAATGCTCCTAGCGATAAATAACACTCTCTATTCTCGAGCTGTCGATATTTCGAGTGATGCAGTTAACTGCTCCCGTTCGAGATCCGAATGCTTCCAAATGGAATCCGTCGTGAGGGGTCGAGCGCGTCTTTCTTCAGCGGTGGCCCAAATATGAGAAGAGTTCTCGAGGTGACAGGAAGAGTTTTTGGCATCGAACGGAAGAACGCAATAATGTGCCCAATAACTAAGTGTTAAATTGGAAGTATTATAAGTAGTGTTGAATTTTAAGAAATGCGCGATAATGAACTTTTGGTAGAAGAATATCTTTTCCCGGAATAATTATTGCATCAAAAAAGAGTAAATATCTAACGTAGAATCTATTAAATACTTAGGCTTCGCCATCACTGAACACACACTAAAACCCATATATTTCCCATACATGGGACATATATGGGAAATATATGTTCCATATAGAGGCTTCAGTGTAGGAAGATATGTGGGAACACATCCGGGAAATAATTAGTGTAGGTTCATTCTTTGACAAAAGTGTGTGTGGAACGGAATTATTTCCAATTCAATGGTAAAGTTTATAAACAATGAGATGGCCTCACTATGGGACTCCTTTGCCCCCTCTTCTGGCAGACATATACAGTCAAACTCGGATATAACGAGATCCAAGGGACCAAATGCTTTTGCTCGTAATATCCGTTATCCGTTATATCCGTCACTAGTAGCAACATGTACTGTCACTCACAGTCTTTCCTCTCGCACGCACACACGCGCACTCACGCACATACTACTATTCTAATGCAGAGGTGATAAAATAACAAAGATGTGAACAATTTATTCAGTAAACTATCCATATACATGCTAAATTTACAAGAAAAAGTCCTTGGTACGAAAGTACAGCCACTGCTCGTTCATTTGGACTAAAGATTTGCTCGTTATAACCGTAAGGCTCTCGATAGTCTCGTTTTAACTGTTATATATTGCTCATAAAATGCATTATTTACAAACAACCCTTCTCTTTTTCCTCGCATTAGCCGAGATCTCGTTTTAACCGTGTTCGTTATAAATGAGTTTGACTGTATATGGAAAATTTTGAAAAAAAATTGTTAACCCACGATAGTGAACTTTTGAAATATGTGAATTGCTTGTATAGATTTGTCGATGAAATATTTTGATTTGGTCTGGCGCAACGAGACAACTTGAGGTGTTCACAAACCTTCTAAATAGTATTGACAAATGCTTGAATTTCACTAAGTATACTAAAATCAACGGAGCACTCAACTTCCTTGACATCACCATTTCCAAAGTTAACCAGAAACTTGAATATTCCATTTTTAGAAAACATTCATACACAGATCAAGTCATTCACACCCTCTTCCAAACATCATTTTTCACAAAAAATAGCTGCTTTTCATTCACTTCTACATAGACTGCTTAACATCCCCATGTCAGAGGTCAACATAACAAAAAAACTGAACACAAACAGTTAGCAGCTGACAATGGATACTCCATCAATCTCATTGATAATCTATACAACAGAAAACGACGCAAGCTAGCCATGAAAAACATTTTCCCAACACTCCTAGCAGAAGAAAAAGTCACTAAATGGCGTAGAATCCAACTCTTGGGAAGTATTTCCAATAAATTTTTTTTCCCGCAGATAAAATCAAACCAGTCTTTTATACCAAAAAATCTAGAAATTTAATCAGTCATGTTAAAGACAAGACCCCTTACAAAAGAGTGCAGTATATAAACTCACTTGCGATACCTGCCAAAAATATACATCAGAAAAACGGGAAGGGAATTCAAAACGCGAGTAAAAGAACACAAAGCATGTTTCAAAAACAACAATCCCTCATCGTTTAACAATCCTTCATGTACCTTAATCTACGCACAGATAAAGACTCCCACCCTAATTCTTGTATTAATTCTAAAACACTACTCAACCTATCGTAACACCTTTTAACGAACTTACCCTCTCTACGCTGCATGCACACTGTATACTTCTCTGATCAAACCTAATTCATTCGGATCCCATTCACTGGCTGCATACTCAAGGTGGAGCCTAACTAGTGAAAAGTAACATCGCTCTTTTGTCTTCTCATCACATTTCCCAAGTAATTACTCTTTTTATAAATCATAGTTTTCTCTTCGCTCGGCTGCATATTTCCCGGGTGTGTCTTCCCCACGATAAAGCTTTAGTGATTGTTACACCTAAATACATATGGTTTCAACGCTTTTGATCTTCGTGTTAATAATTTTATAGGATCGCTCTATCGAATTATTCCTCCTCCAAAAATTGATAGCTACACACTTTTAAGGCTAAGTTGTAACCTCCATTTGTCTCACAACTCTTGAATTGCATCTAAATTCTGGCTAAGCGATTTCCTGTCTTCTTCTTTTGATATACCCCTATACACTACAGCATCGTCTGCAAAAAGTCTAAGCTTACTACTAACGACTGTACCCAAATCGTTTATGTATAAAAGAAATAGAAGCGGATCTACTACGCTACCCTGGGGAACTCCCGATATGACTTTGATTGTGTCCGACATGATACCATGCTCTTCAGAGAGACTTCACTGAAATTGTAGACTTCACTGAAACACACATTGTGAAACTGAATTGGCAATGTTCTGAGAGACTTCACTGAAATTGAACTGCGATTAGATTTTGTCCGCATCAACCTTCTAATTTGACTCGTTACTTATTGTTCACAGCTTAGTTTAGTTGGTTATTTAGGGGAGGTTACCGACAGCTGAGGTCATTTGCGCCGTTTTAGGATAGGTGGTTAATTGGGTAATGGTAGGAGTTTTCATGAAACGGAGGAAAGGTGGAGAGATACCCGGCGTCGGCACTAGCTTACTGTTAACGAAAGGCGCCAAGGAGACCACGGTTTAACGTCCCATCCGACGGACGGAGTACTGAACTTGAAATGCCCTCCACTAGGCACTCAAGTGGGGACCGGTTTTCCACTGAAAAATCCGCCACTGCCGGGAATCAAACCCGGGCCCTCGGAATGGATGGCCAGCACTCTAGCCATCACACCGACCCGATCCCCTCACAGTTTCGTGCTCTAACCACATCCACGCTGTCTCGCCAGTCTAATGTTTAGGGATAGATTCTGGTGGATAATGGAATAAGTAATTCGAGGCATGTGGTTGGAGATGTTTCAATGTAAACGAATGGAACAAAAGGATACGGGTGGTGAATTGTGGGTGGTCGAAAAATAGGTTAATTTATGATTGGAATTAATGCTCCGATGAACGGCTTTAGGAAAGGAATTTAACCCCGGATTTAATGGCATCCCTTCGGAGTTAATAAAACAACTTAAAGGAATGACCCCGAGCAGTTATGTAAATTTTTCAGTGGTGTCATGCAACTGGTAAAATTCCATTGGGTTTCCCGAAGAACTTGATTGTCCCTATAGCCGAAGTAGAGGGGAGACAAATGAGAAAAGTTTAGAGCCATCAGGCTCGAGCAGCTTGAAAGGGGGCGGGGAGGTGAATAATTCAGATATACGGATGACAAAGAGTGAGCCATTCTGCCGAGGGATTGCAATTATGGTAGGACTTATTGCAGGGATGGTGTGAGAACTACAGGGTGGGATTAAGTCATGAGAAAACGGAGGCCATGAATTTAAGAGACTCGAAGAAAGTTGGAAGAGCTAAATGGTGCATCAGACTTCGTATACTGAAAATAAGCCCGGTAGAAAACTTGTGGGTTATATCTACCTACCTATTCTTCCATAGTATTGGAGACACGAGGAGAAACTTCGCTTCAACAAATAACTGCTTTTGAATGGGACAAAAATTTTAAGTTTTCAAGCATTACGTTTTATTTAAATAACGAGTGATTACTTAAATATTGGGTATGTTTGGGCAATCATGGTCCTTGACTCAGGACGGAAAGAGAACGAACGTAGGTAGAAAGGAACCATTACTTTCCACAAACTATATCAAAACTCCCGGCCATGGATAATGAAGTAGTCTTAATCAAGGAAGCTATAATGTACTGGAGAAGGCATCGCAGCTGATTTGATAATCCAGCGGCCATCTTGGTAGGCGAGCTACGACTAGCTACTTTTATACTCGCGATACTCTCCACACAACACGTAAGTGAAGGTTAAGATTAGACTGTAGTGTACCACTGAAAATTTCTGCTACCACCGGGAACCCGGGTCTTTAAGATGGTTAGCCGTACTCAAGCCACCACACCATCTTAATAAATAAATAAAGAAGTAAATTTAATTGCTTTTAAATTAAATAGGATAAGAAAAAATTGTAATACTTGCAAACAACGAAGCATTTTGGTAGCCCCTAAGGTGCAACTGTTGTGGGGCTACAATCTGTTAGACCATGTAATATCAGAAGGTAATTCTGAACAGTAAAAATAAATATTCATAGGGAAACATCAACTGTAACAGAGGAAAAGAGAAAAGAATATACTCTGCAAAACTACAAAAAAGGCATAATTATAATGTTACCACATTTAGTTACACAGAAAACATATAAGAATATAAATACGCATTTGTTTATATATACATACATGCACATACATATTGCCATTTATATGATCATATACATCATACAATGCACACAGTGGCCTACGCAGGATTTCCTTCTGGGAGGGGTTTCATTAATGTTTATGTGCATCATCTGAAAATGATATTTAGATTATTATCCACCTAAACAATAATTAAATTAGCATTCTCTTTTCATGAAGGCAATTCAACCATATTTTTCAGCCTAATAAGCAAAATTCTAAACGTTGGTGGAAAATATGCAAAATATAGTAAATTACGGGAAATGTTTTGGAAAATTTAAACCCTTAAACCCCCCGTCGCGACTGGGAAGGGGGGTGTAATGCGGGGGGGGGGGGGCGTCGTGACGCGTCGGTCCGCCACTGAATGCACATGCATCCATATAATTAAGGCATTCCATGTCGACGAGGTGATTGCCCTTTGAGGAACCGATTTTGACCAAGCGTGGCAAAATGTCATCATTTGATAGGAAAATGAAACCCCAAAGTCATTTTGCAATTAATGCAACCGTTTATGATAAATTGTATCGTTGCAAAATATGAATTTTTCAAAATTGACTATACATTTTACGGTAGATATCCGAAACTATTAAATCTACAGACATTCAAAAGGGCGTATTTTAAAGGTCTTGTATTGGAAATATATAAAAAGGGATTATATTAGAAAATATAAACAATTTTTCAAAGTTTATAATAGTTTTCAATTTTCAAATCGATTTTGACGATGTACCCATACTTTCAATTTTGCTCATTTTTTTATTAGTTACTATGGTTATTTGGGATGTGAATGGCTCAAGTGAGATGGACATTTTTAGGAATTGCTTGATTGATAGAATGTTTAGTAAATTTATTTTGGGAATACAATTTACGTCCATTGAAATCTGTTTGAAATATTGTAATAAAAACTAAACTTTGTATTTTTCACATTTCTAATCTGATATTTACACGGAGACAAGGTAGGTATACATATATCATAACACCCTTGAAAATGACACGGGAGTGTCGAAACCGGTAAGGTTTCTCAATAAAAGTGTGAAAAATACAAAGTTAAGTGTTTCTTACACTATGTCAATTTTTCATAAAGTATCGCCTTATTCTATTCAATTTTTGAAATATGTTTTGGAATCTGTAGAATTGATAAATTATGCAAGATGTCGGGGAAGAAAAGAGTAATAAACTATCAAATCACAATAATTTTTCCGAACTGGGCGCAGCCAGAGGAAGGTGGAGGAATTCAAAGAGGATTTAACCCAGGTTTGTAGCTTCTTTGTGCTCAGTCTACTTGCAAGGCATCCATTTTCTCAACTCTTTGGAATGCTTGAGAAATTAGTTAAGCTTTGACGCGAGACAACACCGTTAAGACGTCGTGCAAACAACCTGAGTCAATCGTACCACACATGAAGGGCATAGGATACGAGTGGTACTCCAGCCCTAGCCTTCACTCATTTCATGTCAGCATAAGCGTTCTCCAAAATTCCAGCAACTTTCGAATATTACCGAGAAAAAATGTTATTTCAGCGTATAATGAAGGTGCATGGTCTGCGGCGGATATCAAAGGATCTCTGAATTCTCATGACTGCTATGGTATTGAATACAACCATAAATCAAATGATTCTACACGGATATTCCTCTCATTTCTGAAAACAATTTTTCGGTCCTCTATTGGCGTGTGACGAAGTGATTCTAAAACTACGCATATATCAGGTGAAGTTAATATTGTGTTTTTTAATTAATTTAGTATTCTGCCTTCAATTCTAGGTTTAATGCCTGCTGACTCTTATACTGACCTCTTCTCATGCTACCATCCCTGTCACCAAACGATTCTAATGCCACGTTTTATGTCCCATTCGAACGCCACGTATTTCCAAAATTTTCTCACACTTTTCGGAATCACTAAGCACTTAATACCTCTCCACTCTTACCCAACATTATTCAATCAATGGAAACCTCACACGGGAGTCCTTTACTTATTTTTCTCTTCTTAAACTGGAATGAATACTGCTTTCACAGAAGAATTCGTGGCATTGTCCTTCCTCATATGCTTCAAATGCATCCAGATAACGTCTGTTTTCTCTTTTTTGCCTTACTCTTGGGTAGTAATGTGGAAATATGATCCATTCTAAATACTACAGATTTTTTTATCCCTAATAATGGTGCCACTATCAAAAATGTTCCGGAGCCCAAGTTATCCCTTCCGTTGATACATTCCTGTTCTAAGTTTAGATAGATAGCTTTTATTATTGCTCTAGGGCACTCCCTATAAGAAAAGTATTTTTAAGTAGGGAACAGCTCGGAATATTACATTATTCTTACACATATTCATGATAGCAATTTTAAATACAAAAACCATATCGATTTTCAGTCATCATCGGGCACAACAATCACACTACTAACATGCTTCCTTTTCTATTTGGTATGAGTTAACTATAATTTTAAGTTATATTTACTAGCATATGTGCAATAATCAGTCATCGGGAATTCAAAAGTGGATGTTTCTTAGTATTGCCCTATTTTGTTTGTTAGAAAATTCTTTTGAACCTTTAGTAGGTATAGAACTCTTGATGTTTGTTGAATGTACTATTGACATGATTGTACCAAGATAGTGTAGGAGAAAGATGTGAAGTTAAAGATAAGTGGCTCATCGTAATTGTCGTAAAGTTTTCTTCTCTGTCTCTAGCAGGTGGCATCAGTGCTTAGTCTCCAATTTCTCTTTTTTGCCTTACTCTTGGGTAGTAATGTGGAAATATGATCCATTCTAAATACTTCAGATTTTTTTATCCCTAATAATGGTGCCACTATCAAAAATGTTCCGGAGCCCAAGTTATCCCTTCCGTTGATACATTCCTGTTCTAAGGTTAGATAGATAGCTTTTATTATTGCTCTAGGGCACGCCCTATAAGAAAAGTGTATTTAAGTAGGGAACAGCTCGGAATATTACATTATCTTTCCTTCCGTTACTTCATCCATCTTGTGGCTCAGAGGGAGAATTTCACCCCATGTCTGGAATTTCTCCATATCCCTGCATCGAAACTTCTACCAACTTCGCCCAATTGGTTTATCACTTTTTTTAATCTCTGTTCCTTTGATCATTCTGAGGAATATGTCCAGAATGTACGCTCAATTGAATGCTATAAACACTAGGTCACGAAAACTAGGGTAAAAATGAAATAGTCAGGAGAAAGACCAAAGGAATTTTAGGAAACGAATCTACTTGCTGCTGGAAATGCAAGCTTAGACGTACTACAAGCGTAGGAAATACTTCATTATAATTTAAATATGGAGCATGTGTTTCAATGTCAGTGAGGTATGCACGATAGCAGCAGAAAAGTCATGGCTGGAAGTATTAAAGATTTAGTGCAGCAGAATAATGATGGAGATAAATTGAATCGACCGAGGGACTAGCGAAGAAGTCAAAGGGTGACCTCGCATGAGATATGTGGAGTGAATGATGTGAAAGAGAATAATTATTCAAGTAGGTACTATGAAAAGGATATCCTATAGAAAAATAGAGCGGAGAGTTGCGTCAAACCAATTGTTGACTCATGATGATGCCGATAAAAAATGGTATCTGCCGATGAAGAGCCTGGTTTTTTTTTGAAAGAAAATGATATTTTTTGGGTTTACTTTTGAGAAGTGTTATGAGATGGCTCACTGTTGTTATTCCTTATTAGCAAAAAAAATATTTCTAAACTCAGACGATATACATATTTTTATAATTTATGGCATTTTTTTAACACGTATTGATGGTTCACGACTTATTTTAAGCTACGGTGTTCATATGCCATCATTAGACAAAGAGATATTGTACGCCCCCATTTTATTCTTTATCAGTGAATTGTCGACAGTAGAAGATGTTTGCATTCTTTCCAAATGATTGTAGGTATTTATTTCAATTTATTGTTCCAAATCATTTATAAATTTATTTTTAATTTTAGAAAGTTTACAAAGGTATTTATATATTTATGAACGCCGAAGCTTAATTTTTAATTTTTAAAACTAATGCGTGAATGCAAGAATGCAGGTGGATGCTTCTTCTTGTTTCCAACAATACATGATTATTCTGGTAGTTTCCTCTGCAAAGGTATTTCCAGCAGACATAATTTCCGGAGGAACATTGTAGGACGTTTCTCGCGTCTACCGTTGAGAAAGAGATTTTCATTTCCTGCATTTTTCAATCGAAAATCGGTGACTTCTAAAACCTTTCCTACAAAACGCATTTTGTGATGGTTTTGGCGGGTATTAAAAGGACATATTACACGTTTTTTAAAGCACAAACATAACGCCAGTAATTAATATATATATATTTAGAACTACAAAGACGGCATCTGAAATTCCTATTTGCTATTTTATGATTTGCTCAAAACCTTCCTAGTTTTTGACCCAATTTCTGTTAAGTGCAGTCCATTGAAATATGTAGTTTAAATTATTTTTAAGAGATACTTTAAAGGCATCTCAACGCTTTCAATGTAGTTAAGAGCGTAGATACTGTACAGATATGAATAAAGTTAATCTGAAATAAAACATTTGGCGAGTCAAGTCAAGGGCGTCAAAAGTTTCTAGAGTCCACTTAGGTTAGTGTTATTGAATACTTATGTCGGAAACCGTTGATATTAAGTGATATTTGCTGCCCTAACGTCTCGCTCCATCAATTAAGATTAGCGATACAGAGTGCGAGACAATATTTGAGGAACAGCGAACGTGTTTCACTGTCCTCTAAAAGCTCCGAAAAAATACGATAACGCGACCGCGCGCTTTGTGAGGATCCACGATCCTGATCGCGGTGGAAAAACGTTCCCGATTCGCGCGCTCTTCCGGCGTCCGAGAATATCGCGAGAACGTATCGATCTCCAGCCTCTTCCTCTCGCCCAGAATCCGAAAGCATCGGAAAAGGGGAGAGAGAGAAGTCGGCGTTCGCTCCACGCGGTGGTCAATGGCGTTGGCGCGAATGGCGGCCGGGAAGGGAACTGCGCTCTGCCCCTCGCGAGCGGAGGGGAGGGAAGAGGAGGGGGAGGGGGGGAAAGGGGCGGAGGGGGGAGGGGGTGGCTGTGTCGGCGAATCCCCTCCCCCCGGCGGGCGGCCGCTGTGATATCCCGGCTGCGAGTCAGAGCACAGGTAGGGGGGGGGGGCGGAGGGGAGCAAGGGGGTTTGCCCCTCCCGCCCCTGTCCCGCGGGGAACCCTTATCCTCTCCCCTTCCGCCCCTTATATATATTTCCAGGGACGCCACCGGGAGGGTTGGGAATTCGTGCGAGTTGCTGTCGTGGCTGGAGGGGAGGGGGGTTTTAAGGGTGGGTAAGAGTGCCGAATGTTCCTTACCCCCCCCCCGTGAAATGCGAGCATGTAGGGGACCTTCTCCTCCAGCCCCTCGCCCGCCCGGGGCGTGAGGGGGGCGGGGGGTCATGCTCCTTGTGCTCGGAGGGGAGGGGGGTGCGGTGGTGCTGGTGCACGGCCGGGAGATGAGCACTCGCCGGCCAAGCCTCGTTTGATGATCCAACCGATAAGGGTGGATAATAACAATAATGCATGTGAGTGAGCGGGGAAGGTGTTGTGTAAATGGAGATGGGAGAAAGAGGCAACGCGATGCGGAGAGCAAGAATTCGATGCTGGAGCGATAAGGTTCGAGGGGATAGAGAGGCGCGATAGAGCTCAGGAGATGGATAGGTGGATGGATAGGTCAAAGAGAGTGCATGCATTTATATCGACTCCCCCCTCCCCTGCCTTCCCCTCCTTCCCCTCCTCCCCCCTCCATCCCTGCATATTCTGTCGCTGCGGCGTCCGATTCGACGAACGCGAGACCGACCCCCAGACTCCTCAGCTCCCGAACGCAACCCCTGCCCCCCTCCCCACCTGCAATTTTTATACTCACGTTCACCCGTGCAGGTGCCCTCACATTTATGTGCATTTCAAATCGAGGGGAAAAATCATGAGTAAATATGTGATGCCGTACATGAGGATACACCGGTTCCCCTCCGCTCATCCCCTCCCCTTTCCCCCCCATTCCTCTCCCTCCCCTCCATCCCCTCCAACCCCTCTCTCCCCCTCCCCCTTCGACCTCCCTCCCCTCCCGAGCGCCCCCCAGTAAGCGCCGCTCCTCACGGCGGTGGCAGCAGCAGCAGCATCAGCGGACGCGGCAGCGAGGGAGCGCGGCTTCAGCGGGTGCGGCGGGGTGGTGAGACAGACGCGGGGCGCAGCGGCAGCACCAGGGGTGGCGGCGCATCGTCAAAGGGGGGGGCGGGGTGCTAGAGGTGCCCTCGCCAGTGGTGTGAGCGAGTTGGTGCGGCTGGTGTCGGTTTTGGTGCTGCTGTGCGAGCCCGACCGACGGGGGTGAAAGGAGATAGGGGGCGAGGAGAGAGGGGCAGGCAGGCAGGATCAGGAGGGAAAAGGGGTCACGGGGGCGAAAGGATCCTGGAGACGCAAGAGAAGCGGAATGCACTCGGGGGGGAGTGGAGGATCGTAATCGCCCGCGAAATGATGTAGTCGCATGTAGTCGTAATATTGGTTTAGGTTCGCAATTCGACGAGGGAGCGAGTGAGAGAAGCCGTGTTTTTGCGTGTGCCCGCGTGTGCCTGAGTGATTGTGCTTGTTTCCAGGGGGATACTCGCCTCGCTATAGCTCGTTCTCGAGTGCGCGGATTCAGTGTGATCTCGACCCCGTGGGATGCTCCCCGATCGAATTATTCGCGCAGCTATTAGGAGCAATGATGATTGGATCAAGAGTCGAGTGTGAATGAATGTGTGTGTAAGCACATAGATACATTTGATATACACATAGTATAATCGATATATATAATATATGTATACAACATTTATATCTGTATAATTAAGTATATTGTCGCACACGAAACATCCCGGGCATCGCGGTCGCCCGGGGCAGTCAGTTGGGAGTGCGACCCGGCCCCGCCTAGTTTTCTCGACGCCCAGGGCCGCGAGGGAGAGAGAGAGGGAGCGAGAAAGGGAGAGAGAGAAAGGGAGAGAGAGAGAGACCGCTGCCGCCCGGTCGACCGACATCCAGTGTTCGCGCTGCCCAAAGGAGAGGCCTTCGCCGGCCCTTCGTCCTTTGGGGCCGGGGGGGAACGAGTTGCTGCCCTCGGAGGAGGAGTGCGTCGCTCTCGGGAGGAGAGGGCCCCGGCCAGAAGGTGAGTACGGGCGGTGGAGGGCCTCCGCCGACCCCGTCCCGGCAACCCCCGCCCTGCCCCAATCGTCCCGGAAGGCACGCACGTGCCCCAAAGGGTCCGACGGGGGCCGATTCGCCCCCGTCGCGTGACTAGGGTCGTGTGCAAAGAGAGGGCCCGCTTCATTTTCTTCGCCCTGCTTTTGTTCAATTTTTTTTTTTTCAACTCCCGCGGACGTGAGCTTCGATCATTCCACGTTCGATCGCGGAACTAAAAAAGAAAAACGTACACGCGCGCAAGCAACTCAGCTGTGTATTTTAGTCCTTAGGTATATATTTAGTCGAATGGATGTAGGTGCATGGATATGTACGGTCATAATGATGTGTACATGTGTACGTTAATGGGGGGGGGGTGGGGGGGGATTTTTGCGCGTCGAGGGTGGGGGAGGGGCTGAGGAGGGGGGGAGTGGGTGGGGGGGGGGGGCGTGCAGCGGCGGCGTGCCGTGTCGGTCGAACGCAGGGCACACGCGAGGACCCCTCTTCCCCCCCCCCCCCCCCCCACCTTCTTCTCTCCCCTTCCACCTCCCCCGGCCCCTCCCCTCCCTCGCCCTGCAATCCCGAGGCCCCGAAAGCGGATCAAAGTGAGCGGGCCTCTCGGCTCACACTTCCCGTGGCCCCCTGACCCCTCTCTTGCACACACGGCCTGGGTGTGGTGCCGTCCACTCCTCCGCAGAGGGTAAGAAGTCGCGGCACGAGGTCAGGGGGAAGGGAGGGCGTTGCATTGAGCCCTCAATGCGGCCACTGGCCCTGCTGACCCTTCGCAGTGGTGGCGAGGGTCCCAGCGGTTTTGCTTTTTTTTATACTCTAACATTTCCCCTAACTATCACTGCCCTTCCAAGCTTCAAAGTTTATCAGTCTTCAGATTGCAGGGGGAGCTTGTAAGCATTGAACTGAGGTCAGGAGGAAGGAATGACATGGGCGCCTGTTCTTAACGAAAGGTGCCGGAAATTGCGGACAGGGTGATGGAGTTCAAAAGCCCTTCGCAAGGTATCTTCTATCAAATACCTCTTGTGAATAAAATAACTGGTTGAACTCGGACAGTAGAATTGGTTATTAGGGTCTCCAACGCGTCAGGTTAGTTCCCACCCTCTAACATAAATTCTTTAGACAAAGACAAATACAACATTCATGTCCAAGGAGGATTTCAAACCTGGTACCCTTTGGTTGGGAGACCGGTCTGTTACTGACCTGGATTCCGTGGTCCGTTGCAAGTTGAGGGCTAGAGCCGCTAGTCTTATGGGTAGGAAGGCAGTATTCTCGCCGCTCGTATTCCATGCATTTTCCCCTCGGCCACTGTATGTGACCCGCTATTTGACCCCATCTCTTCCTCTGTTCGTGCCCCCCATATATCGGCTCGCTTCTCACTGAAAGAACCCGTCGATGACACGCTCAAGCAAGGGGGGTGTGGCGACCCATTGGACTGGAATACAATGCCACTGTTTGTCCTGTACTCACACATGGGGACCCAGCCAGACGTTAGCGGGAGGATTCGGGGCAGCTCGCTATAAATGGAGGATTGGGTGCGTGCATATATCGCCTGGCAAGGTTGGTGTAGTGGTTAGGGTATTGGCCTCTCACCTTGAGGGTCCGGGTTCGAAACCCGTCGCTAGCAGATACTTTTCAGTTGTCATCCGGCTCCCACTTGAGTGTTTTGTGGATAACATTCGAGTAAAGTACTCCGTCCGTCGTATGGGACGTTAAGCCGTGGTCCCCTAGGCGCCTTTTCGTTAAGAGCCGGCTAATGCCGACGCTGGGTTTCTCCCCACCCTTCCTCAGTTCCACTCATTCTCACACCTTTCCTTCCGGCCTGAAGTGCCTATCAAATCGGATACAGACTTGAAAACACGATAGGTATTTTCTTCCCCTGGACACTTTGCTTCTAATGCCAGGGAGGTAGGACCGCAACCACGAATCGCCATTCCAGGTTGACATATGAACCCTGAAAGCAGGGGCACCAGCCGTAATGGAACAGACTTCTCTCTTTTTGCCCCAGTCACGTTAACGTGCTAGCATGGAAACCCACAGGTCACAGATTCGAATCCCTGTTCGGGCGTCTATGTCGCATTCGTCTCAGGACAAAGCGTGGGTTAAATGGTACGGAATAAGCTACGGAGTAGTCGGCACACCTAAACCAAATACGATTTTGCTAACGCATTTGCTCGTTTCATAATTCTTTTTTCTTCTTTTCTTCCCTTGGCTCGGCTATTAGCCATTGCACACGCTCTTTCTATAGTGTACAAGGAAATATGTCAAGTGTCGGATGGAACACCATTCTAAATCCAGAAGCGTCCAACAGTTCTATACCAAAATCATGCTTTAATGGTAGTTTAGTGGGTAACTTAAAGCGGAGGCAAATATAACACTCTTGCCCGAGATGGGATGGTATACTTGTTCTCAAATTTCAGGTCATGATTTTGAATCTAATCTCGGGTATCATTGTTGAATTTTAACTCAGTATTAAGTCTTGCTCATGTGGTTTGACGTAAATGTAGCCGTTGGAACACTTGAAATCCAAGACTGCTGCCACTTGTTAAAAATTCATGCTTTGTTTGGTTCTAAATCAATAAAACCGCTGGCGGGCAGAAAGTTGTTCATCTGTGCTTAAAAGGAGGTGCTGCCGAATGATTCGATAGGATCGATTTTATAAAATCTTGAATACATTTTTGAACTTCTTGGAAGTCAGCTGTATGCCACTCCTGCCGATCTTGAAATCCCTCACGCACAAGCCTTCAAGATGTCCCCAGCTCCCCTATTATTTCGCACGAACGTTTGAATTCTCCAGTACCACTCAATCCAACCCTCCTCTATCCCGTCTCATTCTTTTTCCCTCATTCTATGTCTCCCCCTTTTCCCCCACCCACCCCCTCGATCCCTTCCACTCCAGTGCGCATCCCCCACCCCCGACTCGCCTCCAATTTATTTTTCGCCTCAAAACTCTCGTTTCCTTCCTTCTCCAGAAGCACCTTGCGTCACTCAAACATCTCCAAAGACACTTGCCTTACATCTCAATGGCCAATATTCTTCTCAAGGAGGCTGTAACGACTTGGACGGGGAAAATAGCGAGCGATAACGAGTGTAGAAATGCCAGTCGACGCTACAGTTATGAGTTTATGTTTTTGAAACCTTGTGATTTTGCCTTCCACGCTATGCGCTCACTATAGCCCCTTTTGTTTGCATGTCTTCAGCATTCTTTAATTCTTATGTACGAAGTTACCAAAGAATGATGAAGATGGTTTGCCCGAGTTACAAACGAAGAAGTTTCAAGAAGAGATGGAGAAAAGAGAAGTCCGCTGAAAACTCGGAAAAGAAGACGGGACAACTTAATGGGCCACATCCTATTAGACACGATGGCCTGATAAAGACAATCGTCGGGGGAAAAGTGAACGGGAAGAACGGCAAAGGAAGGCCTCTTATTGAGATTATGGAACAGGTCGTGAAGGATCTGAAAGAGAAGAATTACGTCAATATATAATGCGTCAGGTTGACCGATAGAAGAATCAAACGGAGGGCTGCGTCGAACCGATCATAAAATTGTTAACCGATGATGATTATGTACAAAGTGGAGGCAAAAAGGAAGTATTGGTCAAAAGTGTTGATTGATGTTTTCCAAAATCATTCCCTTAAGGGTAGAGGATGCTCTGAAGCTGGAGAGTTTTAATGTATCTGGAGAGGAATGGTGTAGGTTAGCTGAATAGAGAAGAAGGAAAATGAGATATGGCTGAATATGCTAGGTGAGGAAGGGTGGAGAAATTAGAAGGCCCCAAGGAGTGTTTGGAGAATTTTTTCAGATGTAATGGAATATTGAAAAATGCGAGAGAGAGAATGACGCTAGAGAAGGGAAAAATGAATTAGATGCTCTGATTATCATGAAGTTTTAAAAAGGATTCGATGTAAGGCACATGATTTAGATAAGCAGGACAGTAACGTTTGACCCACATAAATGAGGAATGGTAGTGAGAAACTATCCACAAACCGCTAAAAGTAATTTTAAAGAATTTTGTATTTCATTCATCCTACGTGAGATGTTTAACTTTCGTACGCAGATTTTGTTTATCAGTGTCTTCGGTCATTTTCCTTATTCCCTCCAAGCAGTGCCACCGGTCTTTGCGTTTTGGTGTATGATAATGAATTTCTGAGTGGAATAATTCGATTTTTGGCGTGTTGATTCTCCTCCCGGCATTTTTGGTTAAAATTGTTTCATTTTCCGGGCTTTTCATAATTTGTAGTGAGACCTTTATGCTGCTCTTCGACTCTCATAAACCCAAACGTTTTCATCTGGGAAGGTATCATCCAATTCCTATTATTAGATTCAACATATATCATGCCTCAAAAATGCTTTATCATTAGCATGTGATCCCATGACTATGGTATTGAAATCTTGGCTTTTTTGTGTTAGGAATGGAAATGCAGCCTGAAAGATATTTTTTTACTATACAAATATTTCGTTCTCCGTCCTCTATTGCAATGCAAATAGTTTTGATTAGCTATCAAACCTATTTTAATGATAAATTGGTGACTGCCTAACATTTTTCATGTTCTGATCACCCATTAGGCGTTAGATTGCCGAAGGGACAGTTGATTCTCAGTCATGACCTAATAAATACATTATTAATAATCTAATTGCCATTCATAAACCTAACCCTTCAATAACTCGGCGGTGAAGTATTTTGCATGTTGAAGAAAGTACAATATGACCGAGGTATCACAGAAATTAAGGAAGACGGACGGAATTTTCTTTTTTTTACGCGTATTGAACTACCAAAAAGATCATGTCAAATAGGGAACTCCGTAGAAAAATCCAAATACGTCCAAAAATAACGAGGTGGATTGATGGAATGATTCGCAAGGAAAGTAAAACTTAGCATTTCCACACAAACGTTATACACTGGCACGACCGATTTCACCTGCTAGGGCATCATTAGGTACCATGATGTGCCATGTACCTGATGATGCCCTAGCAGGTGAAATCGGACGTGCCGATGTAAATCGTTTGTGTGGAAATACTAAGTTTTACATTCCTTGAGAATATTTTGGACTTCCACAAAGTTACGCCTGAAACAATTAATTTTGCAATGTAATGATCGCTAGGATCCCTGTAAGAATGCACTATTGGTAGTCTTAGGCTCGTATAAATACTGTGATGGTGATGAACTGAATTTCGTTATATGAAGCTTGGGAGGTAAATTGATTGTTTTCGGAGTAAGTGTGGTGAATATCATGGAAGTTGGAACAAAACTGAAGTTCATATTCGCTTGTGAGGAATTTTCTCTCCACTCGGCTTCCCGTGGTTTCGTTTCCGGGATCATCCCTTCGATGTACTCCAGCCCCTTTGATCACTCGCTTCACTTCTCCCCCTCACTCCCCCTATTTCCGTCCGCCCCGCTGAAGCTGACACCACCGCCCAGAAGTGTGAGGCCCTGAATGAACGGGTGTATTTGGCACGGAACACTTTCCTCATCAGAATGAAATAATTTGATTCGTTGCCCACAGAAAAAACAGTGAGAATTTCACACTTATGTAATTTTCTCTCTCTAACACTATGGCGTAAAAGCTAATGTTTCACGTTAGAGATAGCTTCAAAACGGTGTGCATAAAGCACTCTCGTTAAATATTTCCGGGAATCGGAAAATAATATTGGTGAAGAGATTAAAAAAATGTCTGCATCATTGCCCAGTTGGTAAAACGTTGCGATATCGATCAGAGGTTCCGTGCTAAAATCGGGGAGGGGACTCTTAGCCAGTCCAGCGTAAGTCCAAGAAGAATCATTTTCATGGGCACCAGATCGTTTTGGGAACCAAAATGAGTCAAAGGTTAAGGAACTCCCCACACTCTTGATCTGCTCTACACTTAATAATCAGACGGTTTAATTCTAGTTTGAAAGGCTCTTTGAGAAAGGAAATAGCCCCGAAATGATACACTTTTCATTTATTTCTATTGCATTCGAAAAAAAAGACAGACATGTTACCCGCAGGTAACTATACCCGCACTATACGACCGAGGGTGAAACTTTTTTTTACCTAAGTTTACTATTTGACTTTGCTTTTAAAACGAAGGATATATGAGCAAATAGTATTATTTCGAACCTGAGAGGTAATTCAATCCCCAATTTTAGGTTGCTTCTTCTGTAATTAATATAAAAATAAATGACGATTCGCGGCAATCTTTCAATGTAGTATTGATAACGGAAGGAAGGACTTTTGGTAAATAAAAACGTCGTCAAAAAAATGGTATATTTCGTATTTCCAAGGAATAAAAATATCTATCCTTTATCTTCGACTAGCAAAAAGCCAAAGTGGAGATATCGGATGCATCTAAATATGGCATCCGTTGTGACCCTAGATTTCGCGAAAGATTCAGCCGTTCCAGAGTATGAGAGCGGCCGGCACTTCCATGCAAGTGCAGTTCTAATCGAGCATCGCCAGCTACTGATGTGTGATGTGAGATCGTGTCGCATGGTGGAGCGGCGGTCAGGAGGAATGCAGGAGAGGGTGAAGGCGGGGAGGGGAAGTGGAGATTGCTGGGGGAGGAGGGGGTTCAGGGCACGTTCAGGATCTTGATTTGCGGCTTTCTTCGGGGCAGCAGAGTTGGGAAAGGAGAAACCAATTGGTGAAAAGGAGCGCGCTTGCTTTGCTGACTAGAATCCTGGCTCCCATCCCGTGGGACTGATTTCGAAACCGGGCAGTGATAGAAATGTTTCGTTGGTCTCTGATTAGAGTACTTTAGGGAGTGCACTTCAAGCTTAGTGATCCGTCCATGGTATGGGAGGATAAACCGAGAGCCCATTTGCAAATTCCGTTTAGATACATCTACATAATATCCTGCAAGCCACCATAAAAGTGTGTGGCAGGGGGTGAACTCTCACCAAACATGCACTATATATAATGCATAAAAAAGAATTAGTACTTGTATACGTACTGTTCAAAACTACGCTATTCAAAAAAAGATAAAAATAGCAAAGCATACATGCAAGAACATGCTGTTAGTTGGGTTAGATTTAAGTCCTTATATCAACATGCAGCTACCAATGTTATCCATTGCTACACTCGTACTGGATATATTTCCCGTTATTCATATCTCTAATAGTACGAGGAAAAAAGGACATTTTGAATCTGCCAGTTCGGCAATCAATTTCTCTAATTTTGTGATTATGGTCCAGACTACCATAGTAAGTTGGGGTCCGCAAAATATTTTTAACATCATCACTGAAAATATGGTCTTGGAATTTGTTTAAGAGATTAAATCTTAGGTTCAACCTGCGATCTGACAGAATAGCAGAGCTGACGATAGTCAGATAGAATAGCACTGAAGTTGAATGTCTCACCATCCTTCCTCCGTTCCCTGAAAACTTCCTACCGCTAACCAGGAAAAACTCTTATTCATAATAGCTCGGCGGTCGTCAGCTGTCTGTTGCCATGCCGATTAAGAGCTAATTAGCGAAAGAGAGAGAGCGAGCGGATTTAAATGAGGAGATTAAAGGAGGATTAGGGAGGAAGAGGAGATTTAAATCCGATATGTGGGACGGTGACATTCTGAAGAGGTCGTGAATTGGAAGGGTTCGGCTGCCTGCGGTCGCCCCATTGAACCGATCCTCGGGAGTACGACTGCGCCTCTCAAATGCCGTGACAGAGCTCAGCTACGGCGCCTGGGCTCGGATTTTTCTTGGAGATAAAACTTGATATGTTCTCACGAAAAGAGCGACCGAAAAGGTGTGAACCAGAAAATTCTATGCCCGTAATCTTTCTGCAGAATTGTGCTTGCCTCCGCGGTGGATTGAGATAACAATCTACGTAATTAAGATGTGAACTGTGAACTTCCCAGCTTTCTTGTAGAAATAGAAATTAAAACGTGCACTGAAAGTGGATGAACGTTGTTGAATTTCAATTAACACATGCGAACATATTCTCAGGGGAAATAAGCTTGCCTCCTTTGGTTACACATTTGCACCGCACCGATTTAGGATTTAAAAAAAATGTATTCATCGCCAGATTAGGGAAGAATTATTAAGGATCCATTTTCGATCTCATTTTTTCACCAAAATCCTACTGCTCTATCACTGACTATGGTGAATTTGTGACAAAAATGCACCGTGCTTCCCCCCTCCCAGAAGGAACGGGGGAAACGAAGCTGATTGCGATGCCACCTATGTGGGACGATTGGAAGTTTGTAGAGTTCTACAGGAAATGCTAGAATATTAAATCCACTGGATATGCATATTGAGTATCCACGTAATTATGTGTTTCCAATGTCATTCTGCAACGTAAAATTCTATATTACAATAGTAGGTGCTTGTACGAAAAAACTACTGGTGTGATCGAATTTTCACAGTGTCACCACCAGTTTCTAATAAACTGGAATATGTAATTATTTAGAATTTTTTTATTTGACTTTCATTTATGTATAGGTGCCATACGTACCGGAGAAACATTTGCGTCCGACTTAATGTTGGATTTGTGTATCAGTTAGGGGCCCAATTTGTACAAGTAATATACGTGGAGCCTCTTTAAGTGTCGCCTCGGAACAAAATGATCAATATTGTTTCTCTTACGCGCAATCTCAAACTTAAATTACCCGTTTCGTATCACTCATTAGTATCGTGATAGCGGTTCATGAAAATGCACGAATATCTCGCATTATATACCATATAATTAATTATATAATGATCATTTTCACAGTAAAAATAAGTAACCTTATCAATAAAATTATACCTCAAATGCATGAATCAAATATTTATTGTATCACACAATTTAAAAACCCCACATCTGGTTTGGATGAGTGCTAGTGAGTCCTACAATTTTCATATGAATTACCGCTTATTGATATATTTAAGTGATCCCATAATGTGCATATTAATTGCTAAATATTGATTGCACGATATCTTTGACGAGGGAGTATCGTTTTAATGTACGATAGTTTTCTAATCTAAATGACCTAAAATATATAAATGGTAAGAGGATCAAATACAAAGTTATATCTGTTAGAAATTTGGTTTCGAAAAGGGAAACATGTTATTATATCGATACGAAAAATAGTTAGTCATGTCTCCACCATTTGTATGAAAAATGTTTTAAAAGCATGCTCTGAAATGATTTGTAGATGTATAAATAAAGCAGATGCCCACCAAAGAGTTCTTCCAATATTGTACCCGGTATGAAGTATACATGAAAATTTATATTACAAATCTTAAAAATAGGAACTCCGGTGGAATGGGAAAGAATTAGGACTATCTCTAAGAGTAAATTGAAATTACTTCTGTTTGAAGTTGGCAGGTTTTCGTATTTCCATCGTGTTGGCATCATCTTGAAGACATTTCACCTACTCTACTACTAGCGTCCTCAGACCAGACTGAATGTGGAATTTGCTTTGAAAACATGCCTAGTTCAACTGAACGCGGTAAAAAAGCTTCGTCAGAATCTTTTTGAGTAATTTTGAGTTAAAGCAAAATTGTGAGTACAGTGATGCACTGCTTTTGATCACTCTGAATCAAATTTTGCTAAGTGCCCTCTTGCAATGAGACGTAAGCCTCTATACACCACCTTGTAGAAATGATGTTGACAAAAATGCCTCCGCTCCTTCCAGATAATTTGTAAAAAAAAACAGTCATTGATGGGCTTAAAATACGTCATTTAAGCACTTCACTTTCGCAAAGCCATATTTAGGTGAGGTCTGACGGTCACACTGCCTTGGGGCAGGTCCAGGAGACGCCAAAGCGGCCGTCTATCACATCCCCACACACCTTGCGCCGCCGAAAATAAGGAAGTATCCTCTAATTTCTAAAAATAGGCTTGCCGTAAGTGGGTCAACTAAAGTGCTTCCATCACACGCCTTCGTGGGATTTGGCCATGCAAATATTCACGGCTGAAAAACAAAGGTTCCGAATTGGGCGAAAATGTACGGTGGCGACGGTGCTACGAGACGGGGAGCAAGGGAAGTAGTCTCGCGGCTTCGGAAGCCGCATCACGCAGATCGCTGAGCGGCCGGAAAAGAAGGAATTGGCAAGAAACTCACTCCGGCACTTTTTATGTGGCTCAAATCGTTTCTCATCTACACTTCCTCTGGGTGGAAAAATTATTGGCTGCACTATCTTTTACTATTGCGGTGAAACTTGGAAAAAGAAGAGTCGAAGCCGATTTTCCAAGTAGATGCCAAGGGAGGGGCAAGGAGGCAAGCGCTCAATTGTGCCTTTTTTCCGATTTTAGAAAAAACTACGAGTAAAAAATTACATATTTTTTCAAAACTTTTCCGAACAGGAAAAAGATGCCTTGATATTTCCATCACAGGTGATAAAGAAAAAGTAGGTTCAATCAAGTTCTCCTTTAGACACCAAGATATTAGCAATGATGGTCAATCAACCGAATGCACGAAGTGATTTCCAGCAATGTAAAAATGTAAACTAAGGTTATATAGCACTGTTGCTCGGAAAAGTGAAAATCTACAAACTTGTAGATTTTCACTTTTGATGAAGTTACTGCCTCATAACCGAAGTGGAGTATCAGTTTTTTAACACACGCAACATTCCTATTCCATGATATTTAACCGGCACATGTCCCACAAAACGATCAGCAATTTCTAGTCGATTTTAGATATTCCCAGCCAAAATACCGTAGCAGCAATATCTTTTCCCTGAGACATGCTATTTTTGTCTATACTATTTAAAGTCCGTAAACACTTCCTATTAAACTCTTTGAATAAAGCACCGTCCAGCTTGATACCAGACTTACTCTTCTTACTCCAAAACTTCCCTTTATCTAATCCTATAATAGTCCCTTACATATTAGGGTTTCCATCATCTACTTCCTCTCCATCTTCCGGATTTCCTCAGAGAAGGCTTTTCTTCCCACTTTATATCATCACTTCCTCATCTGCTATCTTACTGTACTTAAGCATACTTGCTCCAACATTCTTCAAACCCACGTCATAGAATAGTCTACGCTCTGTCTCTCACCAAAGCTCGATTTTTATATTTCACTCTCCATATCAGATCCTTAATGAACCAGTTCCTCGCAATTTTGCATTAAATCTCTGTCATCAAATCCCTTCTCTTTGTCAATTCCAACTTCGCGGAGGCGATTCTTCTCTTTGGGCCCTTTATATTACTCTCAATTTTTCCATAAGTGTACCAAGTTTACCGATCTTGGAGAAAAAATATCTGAAATCCTTTTAAAAAATATTCATTTCATTTAGTCTCAAAATAAGACACTGTTCAATTATCCTGTTCGTATGCTTTTTTTTAATCCAATAGTGTATCATGTCTAGTGGCGGAAAAGTATTTTTCATCCTAACTTGTTCTGATACAAAAATATGCGAAAAATTTATTTAACGTCATTCGTTAGCATACCCCCTTATCAACATATTATTTGATAAATAATATGTTATTATAATGATATGCATGTGAAGGAACTTAAATTCTGTCTTTCGCATGAAATTTTAGCTCACTAGAATTGACTTATTAACCAGCGGCTTCATGGGCATCCACTTGTGATCTCATCTGATAGAATGGACTTCCTATGGGAATTAGTTCCAATAGGAAAAGTTTTCCTATTGTGCTCATACTTTTAAGTGGAATGCAAATACATTATTATTCGTAATTTTACGGATAAAGTGAATTTTGCCTAAGCAACTCATTGTGGGACATATCGCATAATGTCACGATAAAATTAATGAAAATTCACCTAATAAAAATGTATGAAATAATTTAATACCATTACTGAACCGTTGAGCTTGAGCTCTTTTACGATAAATGGCTTTATAGAATAAAAGTCAGGCTATGCATCGCAATTTGGATGGGAGGATTTCGAACCGGTGGTGGTGGCGACACTTCCAGCTGAGACGTGATTTGCTTAGTGGGAAAAAATTTTTTTACGAAGTACTCTGCAGTATTTTCGTGTATATTCCTTTGTTACATTTGCATTTTCAAGTATGCTGAAGCGGAAATGGATTTAAATAGCCTGTTTGTCATTCCGTTTAAATTCAAAGATTATTGTCCACTTTCCAATAGACCGCGGGTACTAATAATTATAAACTTTGCTTTCGACACTCTGATGTCAAGAGAACAGAGTAGTGTATGGATTACTCATCTGTCCTCTTCTGGATATTCCTCTCCTAAGGCTTCGCAACGGCCTTGGTAACACCATCTTTCCTCGGGGATTTTTTTGAATGAATGATATTCTCAGCGCTAAATGAACGTTTTTTTGCCTAGTAATAATTAGTTATGCCTACAATTTGTAACGACCATTTTTTCAGAGTTTACTTTTACTGTAAAATAGTTTTAGTGCGCTACATAGTTGTATTCTTTTAACTTAATTGATACTTAAAAGATTACAATGTCTACCCAAAAATTGAGAGTGTTGGTTGAAGTAATGCCTAAAATATTTTGTTGGTTCCGCCTTCAAGAATCAATGATGAACGTGGAAGTTTAATAGTTAGATCTCCTTAATTTGTGGAAAATATGCTCTTTCCTGTATTTCTATTGTCGGACATCTACGAGTTAAGGCAGGTAAAGAAGGACCGGAAAACTTTCAAATGCATCTAAACATTCTCATGCCATAGGATCCCCTTTACATCCTCCACAATGATATTTTTCATTAGTTCCTCATGCACCCTTATCTGCCAAATCTATTCTACTAGAAAAACGTGTAAGATTGACTTCCTTACTCTCACCGTTCCTCTGCTAATCCATCTCCCGCTTCTTACTTTTCCCTCACTTCGGGCATTCATTCTTTTTTTGCATTCTTCAAAGCACCATCAGCCTTTAGTAACAGCTATATCCTATCACTGACTCATTGAATAACTTCCTCTTCTCTACTACCGTCCACAGCACTATCTCGTTTGTCTTCCTCGTCAACATTCACAACTTGTATGCAACTTTCTTGTCCTCTTTCCGCAAGGCCACGTTTCGGTACCATAAGCCATCGCTCTAATGTCAGACTCTCCATAAGTATTTCCCTAACTTTCCTACTCAATATTCTTTCTATAAGTTTTCTTCTACGATTAAGCCCCTCTTTCACGAAAGCAATTTTTCATCGAGAGGCAATTCCGAACACTTGATTGAAGTATGTGTGGCCATTTAGAAATGTTGAGAATTCATGGTGCAGCGGCGGTGGAAAGTGCCCCAAAGGGGAGGGAGTCCATTAATCGTTCGATTCTTTGTCAGGGAATGTAATGCCTCTCCGCCCCTCGGCCCTTAGGGACGATCCTTCCCCCGCCCTCCGAATAAAATCGCACCCTTAATTGTTAGAGAGACAGCTCTACTGTCCCCTGGGGTGGAAATTAGCCTGGAGACGAGGGTCACTCGGCGAGTGACCCTTGATCTTTTGAGTGTAACGCTCCAGTCCACGTGGTGATGTCCTCTTTGGTGACAACGGCTTTGCTGAGATTGCATCTGTTTGTCTCGACAGCAGAACTTCATGAATAGTTCAGCTAAAGTGCAAGGAACAACTTGCCCTCGTGGCTAGGGCACTGGCTTCTCTTGAGAGTGTGAGTTTCAATCTTAATAGAATCTGAGGTTTCCAGTGAAGTGCAAGTTCTTTCTTGAATGCTGCGTGCAGTGCATTCCTGGTCTGGTAATTCATCCACGGGAATGGATGTTAAGCTATGGAGCTAAGCTTTAAGATTTTATTACAGAGGTGGCTAATGGATCTTTGCGATGATGTATCATATTTATCCTCGTGGACAGTGGCTTCTAAAAATTGCCTTTGCGGCTGGAGTGGCATGGTGGCAAGCCAAAGGTCTATTGTTAGATTCAGGACACCTTTTACGTTTGGTAATTTTTAACATATTGGACCCTTTAGCCCCTGTCCGTCCGCAAGTATCGGAATCTGTCCAGTCTCCATCCATTCCCCGAAGCATTCCTGTCTGTACGAAACTACGCTCCTGTCCTTAACCTCACAAGTTACGTCGCCTACCAAGTCCCTAACTTGTACCGGGGACTTTCCTAACGTATAGGCCTAATGCCATTTATGTGCCCAAATACCCACTTTGTGAACAAACGCTGATTTCTAGCAAGCCGGCCTCACACGACATGTGAAATCAGCTTGCCCACTGGTATCTGTGAATGATGACCTC
The DNA here is from genome assembly GCA_933228895.1 of Platycnemis pennipes. Lineage (NCBI taxonomy): Eukaryota > Metazoa > Arthropoda > Insecta > Odonata > Platycnemididae > Platycnemis > Platycnemis pennipes. Next base: position 129,884,983 of record OW121851.1, on the reverse strand, counting down.
AAGACTGGTAACGGCTTTCGGGCGTTCCTCCGCGTCGTGTGTTGTCAGGGTGACGACAGTTTCTCCAGCCATCCTGCTGGCGTCTTCAGGTCAGAAGTGTCGATGCTTTCGAAGCATCGACACTTCTGACCTGAAGACGCCAGCAGGATGGCTGGAGAAACTGTCGTCACCCTGACAACACACGACGCGGAGGAACGCCCGAAAGCCGTTACCAGTGTTGAGAAACGCCGCGGAAACTTCAGAACCAATTTGATGACCTCAAGCTTTGGGTGTCCGGTCTCTTCGATTTATGGTAAATCCACAGTGGCCCTAATGTGGAATCATGATTTCTAAAAGGCAATTTATAATGTTTCACTAATATGTGTTCATTTCAGGGGATATTTCCTTATTCGATTGATCTGCACGTCAGGCCATTCTAGAAAATTTAATCTTAGATCTTTGATACCATGGTTTCTAGTCCGTATCTATCGAATTCAATTCTACAAATGCTATTCCTCTTGGGCTTATCATGTTTCGGCTCAGGTCTTACCACTTTCAGCCGATGGTCGCAGAGTTTCTGTGCACTGGAGGGTTCCTCCTCGCCTAGCTGCCCACGGTAGATAACCAGCGATTGGCTGCTGGCGTCCTATCCCGTAAACAGGCTCTTAGCCCAGTGCGTACGAACGCTCAAAGCAGCGATCCAAAAGAATCGGCGAAAACGAACGCAATATCTCGCCGATGCGATCGCCTTTAGCATAGAAATACTCCGGACAAGAAACTACTACAGATATCGAGCCAAACCTTTCAGCGATTGCAATATTCATCGCTACGCGTTTAGAAACTAATGCCAATCGGCACAAGTCGCCTTGATTCCACTATAAATGAACAAAACGTAAAACCTCTTCAACAAAGTTTTCCATGATGCAAATACAATTATCAGAACAACGAATATTTTTATCACTAGAAAAGGATAAGAATTTATCGTACCACATTTAATTCAGGAAAGAAAGCCTATCACTCGGAATAGAAGGTACTTTAAAGTGAACTGCAAATTGACTTTCATTGAGTTTCAAAGGAAATTATTACCCTAAACCTTCATCTTAAAGCCTGTCTCTCGTCAAGCTGACACCAAATTCCTATTTTAGATGAATGCCCTAGGGAGTCGAAAACCTGTTTCGGAGTTTTATTTATTTTTTATTTGGCTTTAAGATAATCCTTCCTTCGGAAATATGCTCAGTTTACACTGCTATAAAATTAAAAATAACTCATTTCCAAATCCTCTACAGTTCTAAAAAAAATTTAGTTTATGATACATAAATATACTCATTCTAATAAATCTCCTTATGCTTAATTTCATGGCATACTTTCATGCATTATCAATATTCCGCAAAGCTTTATTGGTTTCATCACTCATGCTTACATACATGTTCCTTCACGGGCTTGTGGAACGGAAATAAATACTACAGAAATTCTTTGGATCCATCGTTTCATATCCAAAACAACTGATTCTAAATAGCACTTTCGTTCCTTAATCGCATGCAGATCTAAGAATTTAGATTCTGGAAAAAACTCATTAGATATCAGATAACATCTCTTAGAACCGTGAGCACTAACACCCTTGGAAATCCGCGAATGACAGCGAAAGGAAAGGTGTGAAGATGCTGGGAGCTCAGCAGGGGCGCTGGAAAAAGGAGATAATCCCCGCAGTCCCAAGTTTTGGAAACCAGTGCAATTTCCGTTTCCGCAAACATAAGCATAAATTTACATTTCATAATATATTTGTTTAAAGTGTCCTTATGATTAAATTGCTTAACCCTTTTTAACTGCAAGGACGGTGTAAATACACTCTTAATGGAAGGCTGTGGGTGTTGAGATCATTCAATGATTATATTGTCATTCTCATGTCAGTCTCACAGTTTGAAATATTTTTTTGGAAACCTATATTTGTAATTAATATATGTATTGATGCCTCAGTATTCGGCTTTTTTACAATCCATAATGGAAATTTAAAAAAGCAATTAGACTGTTACAATGTTGATAGGTAGGTCATATGAACATTGACAAAGAAATGTTAGTCGTAAATTATCTTGCCATTGTATAACTATCATTATTTGTTTTACATAGCGGAGAAAACGCATCAAACACACCATTTTACGTTCTACACCTTACGGAAGCTCGCCTCACTGGCGTATAAATAAAACGTAAATTAACCTTGTAATATCAAAATTATTATATAATAGGGCACTTATTAGCAAACAATTCCTTTTCTCTGAAAGCTTTGTCTTCAAGAAAGTATTTCAAATTGTAATTTTAAAATTATGTCGATGAAATCTCTTAAAAAAATAATATGGCAATGGTGAAAAATAATTTCTCTGTGCATATGACTTATTGTTAATAATGCAATGCAGTTATTATTATGGTTTTCAATTCATTGTCTGTCTCCCTATCTTACTAATGCTCATTAGCTCTTCTCAAGCTTTCTCTTATAGCATTATTCTCACCTCATTATTTTTTCCTGGTAGGCGATGTTCATTTACAACCTCGGTTATTCGACCAGCACGGGAAGTAGGGTAATTTTAATAATTCCAGATGCTTTCTCAGCATTATATCTATTGTATCTTAAGTATGAACATAGTATAGACCAATGCTTGATATATTTTTTCTTCAGCATCATCACTATTAATTGTGAATTCACGTAGCTTCTTGTAAAATGCAGCCAGGAGAAGAGACGAGGATTTCTGTTATGATGGAAAACAGAGGAGACCTGTTTCCCAAACGAGCCATATAATATCTAATGCACTTGCTAAAACTGTGGAAGAATACAATATACCTCATTGAATTGTTTCTGGCTGCGGAGATATTGAATTAATAACCTCATGTTGTCGTTAGCATTTTAATAGTAATTAGAAAACCTATCGTGTCTCCAAGTGTGTATTTATTCAATACCCGACCTTCTGCCCAGTTACATAAAATATATTTTCATATCAGAACTCGAGAGCAGAACTTTTCAGGTGGAATAGATTTGAAACTACTGACTATCTGAATGCCCAAGGGGATTTCCAGGATCTTAGGAAGATAGTAACCGAAAGAAATGTATCTCTTTGCTTGGCAATGCTGATGCAACCTGATGTAAAAGATATGTTATTATGGGGCAGACAGAGCATTGTACTACAACCTACCAGGGATACCGCTTTCAAATCTGGGAGACGTAACTCTTTTTGTTCAGCTAAAGCCATATGAAGCGATTTTCTAGGCATACCATTTCCTGGGAAACTATAGGCTACACTGGGAAAAGAACTGGCCCTCTACCCTGATGTGTAAATTTCAAACGCCCTTGGACTGCCTTCGAGATAAACACTTTGACTAGTTTGGGAAGAACCATATTCTTATCAAGATCACCCGTCAGGGCATGAAATAATAACTTTGAGTAGTTTTTTGTGATCAGTATCTGTAATTTTATAGTGTCTGAATTGAGAATTCTAGTTTTGGGTGATCCTAGTCGTCGACGTACTTCAAACATACAACATTCAAAATGTGTCTTGTAGCATAAGGACCTAAAGGTATTCCAAGTACGAATGACGGGTGCATTACTTATATCATTTGGAGCATTTCTCGCTGAAGTCAAAGGCGCCGACACCGATGTGCAATGGTGTGCGAACCAGCACTCCTTCGATTCGCTCGTGTTTTTTTGGGAGGGGGGCTTCGCTTCGCATTCCTCGGCGGGGTCGCATCCTTTTCCAGGGTGGTGTCATCGGTTACGTTTCCGGGCGGTGGGTGATCTGGAGGACCTCCTGAGGAGGGGGTGGAGCGTTTTTTGGAGCTGACGGGCCGTATTTTTATCACTGTCTAGTATCATTTGGCCTTGGTCGGGGTGCCTGCAGCGTTTTATATAGCGGCGGTCGATGCTTCGGCGTGCTGGAAAGGCCACATCCTCCTCCCCACTACTCTTGATTGAACGCCCGCAACAAGCGGAATGCACCCTCCACGGTGAGTCCTTGAGCCAATCCTGGGCCTTTAAGAGGAGGGCCCGTGCTGCACTTTAAAGAGGAGTTTAGAGGGACGGTGTTGATCATTGCTTGATGACGCCGAAAGAGGTAACTGAAGTCCGGGTCAGTAATCACATTAGCGACAAAGTTATATTGGAACCTAGCTTCAATGGTGTTAGTTATGATGATTATAACATTGCTGGTGGTATGAATGAATGATTCTGCCTGATACAACTAATCATTTTGATCGTCTCTCACTTTCCTCTTCAACCAATCCTCCGTTCTAAATTCACTACCTCTTCATATCTTCATTAAAGTTAACAGCCTGCCCTTAACAAGGACAGATCACTACATTTCCAATTTGTCCAAAATCCTTATTTTTCCCCTTTCTCTGTCGCATTCACTTAACGATTTCCCCCTAATCATCCTCTTCTGCATTCCTTTACCATTCAAAACGTCCTACAACCACTTTTCTTGTCTTCTGATATCTCAAACAAACTTTCTCTCCTGCTAGTTGTTGTAGAGTTGATTTTTGGGTGCTCCGAAAACTCGGGTTAATTTGCTCCATCTACCGTGTATTACGCGGTATTCAAATAATCAAGCACTAACTTGGTGGTGGTGACGATTAAGGTGTCACTTGGCTGACTTTAAGTATCTTACTAGTTGTTTAAAGTAAATACAACATTTGAAGACGTGTCAGGCTGGAAGCAGAGGCGCAAGGGAGGGGAAAGAAGAAGGCAGGGGAGAAACCCGGTATTAGCCAGGTCTTAGGGCAAGGAAATTAGCAACGTGTCCTTGTCCAAAACATTCATTAAGCAATGGACTTTTAATGTTTTCCACACTAAATCCAGTTACGGATCCTAACGAAACAAATGCTGGAATACAAACCTGTCGAACTACAATCGCAGTTGAAGGGTTAGGGTTTTGAATCCCACTCAGGGAATGCGGTTGAGCTTGTCTCAGCATTAGGTCTAGGATTAAGTTGGCTAGTTGGTGCCGTAATATTTTTGCAGTTGGAGTACCTTACACCTTATTCTATTACTTCTACAAACTTCTTCATCCAGAAAGGGCGACTGTTTCTCCCCAATTTAAGGCAAATTGCATTCACTTCGGGGAGGATGGGTGGATCCCTTACAATCGATTCCGCAAAAAATGGAATCAAATTTCTCTTCTAAGTACTTGTTTTATTCTTCTCATCTATATCTACACGATACCCTGCAAGCCACCGCGAGGGTGTGTGGCAGGGGGTGAAGATCAACAAGCATGCACTATTGACATGCAAACAATCAAGTATGTATAGGGTCTCACGCAACTAGATTGTTAGTATCTATAGTATTTAAGGGATTCTCATTGGAGTGCGCATGTGGTTGCCAATCCAAAATGTAGCCACTCACCACATCACTGCAATACTCTCAGGGACGTTTGAGCGATATAATTTTTGCCGTTAGAGTACCAAAAACCATAGGGTTGATTAAGTACTTTTGTCGGCAGCTCGCAGCTGTCAGCGCATTACCTCAGGTTGTGGCGATGGCGGGGCGAAGCTTTCTGGAAGGTGTCAGAAAGAGCGATTGCCTCTTAGATTCTCGGAAATGTAGCAAAAAAGAGACCTACGTTTCCAGAATATCCAGGATTTTCCAGCAAACTAAAGAGCTGGTGATATTGTGTCCAATTTGAGTAATTGTTTGAAAGTTTAAGGGACAGAGGTTTTACAATTTTGGAGCGGGACAAGGATCATTTATTGCTGAAATGGGGCTAAGAACTTGCTCTTCTACTCTTAGGTTCCGCCCCATAACTCGGCTTCTTTATCACTGATGTTCAACGCCATTCTCAACGTCATAATCCACTTTAAGTCGCGTGATCACAATTCATTCGAATTAGCCCAAAGTATAATGGTACGAAAGAATTGGTTTGGGAATGTAGCAGATTCTGCTGAATGGATCGGTAACTTTCTATTCGTGAGCAATGGAGATCAAGTTGAGGAATCTTACGGTTCGCAGAGTTGGTGAGGCATTTTGATGTGCCTGCCTGCTTCTTCTTTGGTGTGCTAGCTTACACGCCAAAACAAATCCATGGTTCTTTTACCTTTAGTTATTTGACTTAATTTACCATTCACTCCGTGCATTGTGCTATTCTCGCTTGCTTTGCTTTTTACGTAGCTCCTCTTTTATCCTCTAGATTTGAATACTTCAATTGGATGTAATAGCCTTATTATATTCATAATATTGTAAGAAATTTCCTAGGCATATTTCATTTCACATTTGCGGAATGTGGTCTTCGATGTTACTCTCTAGTTGTGACTTTCTTTTGCACCACTACCTCTGACAAACAATGGCCGTAATAGCGGCTTTGTGCGCCAGAAAAAACTTTTATGATTTTCAATGTGCTTGTATGCACAGTAGTCGAAGTTCATAGACTGATATGCGGACTCATATTATCTTCGTAACAAATGGTCAATGTTGTCGTTGGTAAATGACTCAGAGTACTTTATCTGTGTAATTTTCCCATCTAACCCGTTTTGAATTTCGTCGTAAGTATTGCATTATTTGAACAATTCATCCAATTTTTCCTACAGTTTTTTTCATTTGTGTGTGTTTTAGTGCATCAGAACCTATAATATGTTTGAATATGATTTGTGATTTTCATTTTGTTCGGGATTCATGTATGGGAAATTTTTGCCACAATTCCTGGAAATTCATATTTTTTCCCCATTCCTTGGATTTTCACGGGCTCATGTCGTACTAAGTGGCCGCCGATGAATTCTTTTAACCTTGCACCTCTGGAGACGGGATGGAAGCGATCCGAACACTCATCGCTCCTCGTGCTCGACTCCGTGTGATTAATGGGAATCCCCCGCTGTTTGGACGGACTCTCGACCTTCTTAACCTCCCTCGCTCACCTCGCCTTAATTACACCTCCTTCGGTCGCAAGGAAGTTCTCGGGTACTCTTCAGCAATCTCAAGTTATCATCCAGGCAATCACAGGTGGATTGCGGTCCCGGAGGCTGAAGTGCCAAGTTTACTCTGCCACATATTTCAACCAAAGTGCATGCTCCTACGAGAGCGTGACATCCATGCCTGACTTAGTCTGTGAGGCAAGCCTTCTAAACCAATAGACAGACGAAATTCCGACTTGAAATATGAAATTTACCCTGATTTAAACTGCATAGAGCTAAAATAATTTAAGAATGACAAACGAGTTGTATTGATTCAAAATATGAACACACTCATAAATAATTAAACATAACAAAGGGAAAACACTCTGAGCTACTGGATCTAGGTTACATCTTCAAATTCAGGAGAGATATCCTTTTGAAAAGGTCCTGAGCTTTGTTATTTTTGGGTACCGGATCTTTCTGGAGAACTACGGGTGTCACTAGAAGTTGGGATTGCTTAGTGACCCTCACACCACTTGTGCTAATATTTGTGCTTACATAGTTAATGTTTTGCAAAATCGGGATCATTGATTGATTAAGCTTAGATAAAAATATTTGAAAACACCAAATGTATAAATACCGAAAATATATACCAAGTTATCTGATTACCTATTTTTGGAACACAGCATTTTGTGAAGAATAGTCATGAGCTCAGCGTAGAACTGAAAGCTAGTGCATAGAAAGTTCTTCTTTCGGAGGTTTTTGTCGTTTTAGTTCTTGCAGGTGAACAAAAATTACGGAGTGCTACTTTAGAAAATGTTTTTCACCTTCACTAATCTGTTTTATTTAAACGAGGGAACTATCGAATCTTTCATTCTGAAAACTATTTTAGCGATAGAGTAGTGCTTTGGATGAATAGTTTGAGAACTTATGTTCCGTAATACATTTACTTTTCATTTATGGAGAATGCTAGAGGACGTAATTTATCATAGAACCATTTTGTTAAGTACCAAATAAAGTAAAAGGTTATTTTATGCTATATTCGAATTTCACCTAAGTACGTGTTACATTCTCATTCAAAAATTGTCAGCTGTAAGTAAATTTTTCTTTTTGTTAGAATGTCCTCTTTGTATGGAATTTAACTGGCTATTTCTTTCTTGCTTCGACCATTGCTGGTTACATTTCTTTCCAGGGAGTGCTACTCTTTCTCCACATCAAGTTTTTGTTTTCCTCGTTTAACATTGGAATAACCTCTTCTCTCCTGCTGCATACCAGTATCTTTCTTTTTACTGATCTTCAGTCATATCTGGTCATTGTTCTTTTCAAGATAACTAGTGTCTAGTTCAAATCCCTTTCTGTTTCGTCTATGAGCGCTATGTTAATCGGCGCATCACGGAATGCTAATTACTTCCCCGTGCGTATTCACTTCTCTTCGATTTCATCGATGGCTTCCTCGATATAGACATTGAGTATTGCGGGATACAGTGCACACCTTTTCTTACTCCTTTCTTTATTGTTATATCTCCGTCCAGAGTTAATCAGAGCTTCTAGGTTTTTCTATGATCTTTTGGTGGTTCTTCAGTCATAGTAGAACTCTCAGGATTCCTAGCATTGAATTCGAATCTACGCTGTCAAAATAAATTCGTGCCAACATTTTAAATTACCTTGAAAATTATTTTTCTAATAACTGCCATTCTGCTTACTTTGCCGTGTGTTATTTTTATACAACTTACTGGACACGGTGTTCAGATTAAGACCAGTTTCATCATCAGTCAGCAATCCGAGGATTAGTTGGACGCAGCTCTCCACTCGATCCTCTTTTTGGCGAACCTATACGCAGTTGCATGATTATGTTATTTCACACAATTATCTATGTACTTTATACATATATTTTGTAAGGCAATTCTTTGGTATTCTAAGACCAGCCTAATACCTAAATCATTGGTAATTTCTTAGTCGTAGCCGACATTTACGTAATTATTACGTGACTTTCATAATGAAGTAGTAATGAGGTCCAGGCACAGGGAATATACTTCTTGGGGTCGTTTCTAGTAATTATCATGAGCAAAACAGGTTTGAAATGGATTTAAATCAAAATATTACAATCACTATGAAATTTTGACTACTATCGTCTTTTCGAATTTGGACATTTGGGCAACTTCAAAAATAGCTTTTTGATTATTATTGATGGTATTGACAGAAAAGGTGTTATTTTTGTGGAAGATCGATGATTATTCATACGGATTGCCAAGGGTGTAGTGCATTCGCCAACGTAAAATGCGGGACAAGAATTACAGGTCAGGTCAGGGACAAGAATTACAGGTCATATTGATATACAATGATTGATATTCTGAAAGGAATTGAAGTTTCCTAAAATGATCGAAGAATTATCCACAGTTTGTATAAAAACCAAGTAGCTGTGATGAAATCTGAACCCAGCGGTAAAGAAACAAGAATAATGAAAGGAGTAAGACAAGGCTCTGCACTACCTCCCGTAATAATTTTTAATGTATGCATCGAGAAAGCCGTCAATGTAATCAAATATAATTAAGTGGCATAGTCCCAAAGATAAAAACCAAGTAGCTGTGATTAAATCTGGACCCAGCTGTGAAGAAGCAAGAATAAGGAAAGGAGTGAGACAAGGCTGTGCACTGTCTCCCGTAATTTTAAATGTCTACATCGAGAGAGCCATCAATGAAGTCAAGTATAATTAAGTGGCATAACCCCAGAGATAAAAACCAAGTAGCTGTGATTACATCTGGACCCAGCTGTTAGGAAGCAAGAATAAGGAAAGGAGCGAGAGATGGCTGTGCACTGTCTCCCGTAATTTTTAATATTTATATTGAGAGAGCCATCAATGAAGTCAAGGAGAAGTGTTCTGGAGTGAACATCCACGGAGAAACAATCAGCATGCTACGATTCGCTGATGACATAGCTCTCATAGCAGAGACAGAGAAGGAGCTGAATAAGATGCTAACAACCATGGAAGGGACAATGGCCACTTACCATCTGAAGAACAATAAGAAGAAAACAAAGATATTTGGGTGCAGCAAAAGAGAAGAGGCCAAAACCAACGTTAAACTAAGAAAACAGAAACTGGAAGAGGTGAAAGAGTTCTGTTACCTGGGAAGCAGAGTAACCAACGATGGACGAAGCAAGAAAGAAATAGTGAGTAGAATAGCCCAGGCAAAGAGGGCATTCTATCACAAGAAGAATCTACTAACAGCTGGAAATACAAGCTTGGAAGTAAGGAAGCAATTCATCAAAACATATATTTGGAGCATGTTTCTTTACGGTAGTGAGACAAGGACGTTGACAGCAGCGGAGAAGAAAAGGGTGGAAGCATTCGAAATATGGTGCTATCGAAGAATGATGAGTTAAAATGGATCGACCGAGTGTCAAATGAAGAAGTCCTAAGAAGAGTGGGAGAAAAGAGAAGTCTGCTGAAAACTATAAAAAGAAGACGTTACAACTTAATCGGCCATATCTTAAGACACGATGGCCTGATGAAGATAATCGTCGAAGGAAAAGTGAACGGGAAGAATGGAAATGGCAGGCCTCGTATGAGTTACATCGAACAGGTCGTAAAGGACGTGAAAGGGAGGAACTACGTTAATATGACGAGGTTGGCCGATAGAAAAATCGAGTGAATGGCTGCGTCAAACCAATCCTAGGATTGTTGACCCTTGAAGATGATGATTGATATACATATAAATGTTCACAGGAAATTCGCAGTGCGAATTACAAATAAGGATAAAGCTGGTCACAGGCGTGACAAAAGTATAAAAGCACATAAATGAAAGACAGTTTTCCGAAAACAAAGATAGTTTTCCGATATTTCGGTGGCCACTACCACCTTTCTTGAAGGAGAAGAGAGAACTGACTGAGGGGGCGAGGCAGGTCGAGGAAACATGTGAAGGGTAGAAGTAGGAGGGGTAAAGATGAGGGAGGAGGAGCGGACTCCAAACGGAGAAGGGTCACCAAGTCCGGTTTGAGCAAGTGAAAGGGTGGAGGTAGTGGGCTGGGGGTCCTTTACTCCCCCATAGCCCCTCCTTGCAAAACCAAAGACAACCTCTCCTTGTGCAACCTACTTCCCTGGTATTTAGTCCCTTAAACACATCCTCAAAGACCTATTTCGTATCCTGTCTAATAACCTTACCACCGCCAATATTTTCCCTAAATGCCCATCTCTTACCTTCAAACGTCCACCCAACCTCTTTGGTATCCTGAGAACCAACATACATCTGTCCAATCCCATCTCCCTCCCAAAACACCTTCTTACCCCTGCAATCGCGCTAGATGCAAAACCTGTCCTATCCTTATCACCCAGCCTCTCCCCAAACAATTCCTCTCTTTTTCGCTTCCCTCCATGCCTTCACTTTCCTGCACCACTGAAAATACTGTCTACCTTCTACTCTGCCAATTCTGTCCCGCTTTCTACATCGCCCTCTCCACCACCCCGCTATGCATACGCATGAATGGTCACCGCTCTTCCTGCAATAATCCCTCCTCCCATTCTTATTCTCTCCCGGTGACCATACATGCCGCCTCCCACGAATCCAACATCAACAATTGCTTCAAGGTGGGCATACTGGCCTCGCTCCCACCTTCAGCGTCTCCCCTCCAACTTAAAACGTTGGATCAATCTTTAATTTGGCTCTTCAGTGCTTTCCGCAAACCGGGAATCAACATAGCTCATTAAAGGAAACCTCTGTCTTTCTCTCTTTTTCTCATACATTTTCTCTTACCCTTTCCCTCCCCATTCATCTTTACCCCTCTTACTTCTACCCGTCACTTGTTTTTTCGACCTGCCTTGCCCCCTCGGTCAGTTCTCTCCTCTCTTTTGAGAAAGGTGGTGTTGGCCACCGAAATATCGGAAAACTATCATTACCCAGGGACAATCATTCGAGTACATATACTGCTGCTTTCTGTGATTGGAGCCACGCTTTTGTCTGAGAAGACTGCAAGGAGCCTTGGTGCTATGTTTTGATCTCTTGCGAGGTTTCAAATAGTGCGGGTATCCGAAGAGTGCTGAACACACGTCGCCATGCAGCAATTCCAATTCTACGGCCGCTTGGTGCACAACACCAAGAAAAGGGTCAAGCATCGATCCTAGGTTTCCCCCGCCTCAGTCTCGGTCCAATACCAAAGCTGTTTGATCGGCCTCTCCCATTTGACCCAGCGAAATGACTCCTATGACCTTCTCCAAGGAGACCTCGGGACTTTTGCTATGCTTCTCCCGTTTTAACCTCTAAAAGGGGAATCAAAAACCAGTTTTTACAGAATTAGAACGAACGAACAATTTTCTTCGGCACCTTGTCAAAGGAATGTTGTAGATAGGGTGTCGACACGGAGCTATCATCATCATGGGTCAACAATCCTAGGATTGGTTTGACGCAGCCCTCCACTCGATTCTTCTATCGGCCAACCTCTTCACATTAACGTAGTTCCTCTCTTTCACGTCCTTTACGACCTGTTCTATGTAACTCATACGAGGCCTGCCTTTTCCATTCTTCCCGTTCACTTTTCCTTCGACGATTGTATTCATCAGGCCATCGTGCCTTAATATGTGGCCGACGAAGTTGTCCCGTCTTCTTCATAGGGTATTCAGAAGACTTCTCTATTCTCCCACTCTCCTTAGGACTTAAAAATACACGGAGCTATACCATACGGAAAATAGCGGAGGTATGGAGCGAAACCCGACGTTGGCATTAGCCTACTCTGAACGAAAGGTGCCAAGAGGCACAGTGCATAATGTTCCAGCCCGACGGACGAAATACTGAACTTGATGAGCTCTTCACACTCAAGAAGGAACCAGTTATTTAACTCTCCCAATGCAGAAATTCAAACACACTCGATGCGGAAACTCTTGTCACCACGTCAAAAGAATATCCAAATGATTTGATAGGTTTCAATAATACGAGATCCGATGCGATTGTGGGAAGGCCTACATTGGGCAAACCTCGAGAGCCTCAAAGACCCGCATTCAAGAACACAGGAGAGCGACAAACAACAGACAACCGCGCCTTTCAGCAAGCAGAACACTTTTGGGAAGGCCCGGCACACAACATCAATTTTGATGGAGCCAAGCTGATCAAGACTGAAAAACGCTATTTCCCCAGGCTCATACGAGAGGCGATCGAAACGGCCGAAAACCCCAGCAGTTTCAACAGAGAGGATAGCTATAAGCTCTCCCATAGTTGGAAGCCCCTAATTGAAAAATACTAGTCAAACGGCCAATGAAAATTCGCCCACTTGAACATCAGAGCGCAGAAGTAAATGGTATACACGACGGTAAAAATCTGCTATGAAACATTTCAGACCTGAAGACGCGAACTGAAACGTTGGCTAAACTGTTGTCACCCCAGAATGGACACACGTGGAAGAAATCCCGAAACGAATGGATCCTCAAGAGGACTAAGTAGGCGTTTTAAGATTGAAGGCTGAGAGAGTAAATAAACTAAGATGATTTTAGGTGATTTTGTCGACTGTTTGGTGGAAACTGATATTTGGAGGTGCATAGTTTTCCCTGCTTTACGACTGGTCCGCTAAGAGGAGAAGGGTTTCCACTAGCTGCCATGCCCACTTAGGGCCATATTCACAATTTCAGCTCAAACCTGTGGTATTACTTTGACGTGACGCTGCGAAGTAAAGCTACCTTTGCAGGTAGAATCTGTACACCAAGTTGACTCGATGTAGAGGTTTTAGGGCGTAAGCAGTTAACGTGAGACTGTAGTTGAGATGCTGAATATGGCCCTAAGTTCACTAAGTGGAGGTAGTGTTGCAGTTGGAGGCGTGTCTGGAGCGGAGGGGAGAGGAGGACGCGGCCCGCGACTGCAGCGATCCGTTTTTGCTTTATCCTTTTATCGACGTCTCCCTTTCTACTCTTCACTCCGGGTGTGTGCACTGGAGAGGAACTCGACCGCTTGCTATCGGGGGGCAATCGCCCGGCTGCGCCTGCACGAGATCATGGGGCAATCGAGTGATAGCGCTGCTCGTTCGTTGAACATCTATCGTGAGATCATAATTTCTTTTGTTTTAGCAGTTACCCTCTTTTCCCTGACTTTTGAGAGACTGTAGACTCATGTCAATACATTCCTAAACGAAACGGGCATATTTTTCGTACGAGAGGTGACCTAATGCAATGCTCTTGGGACCTTGACTTTCATGATGCGAATTTACTGACAAAATAATCTTCGGTTTAATTGGTAGCATTTTCAATGGATTTATAGATTACCCAAACAGCGAATGCGACTTTTAAGCCTTGGGTCTAGAATATTATTTTGAAACCTTTCGAGTAGTAGCATGATTGTGTTAATAGCTAACATAAGTTTCGTTTCCAAGAGTGAAGAAATGCATAAAAAGTTATGACCGCTATGTGTAGACGAGAAAACTTGTTGTTTCTTTCATATACATACGGAAGTTGTGGAGAGTGATACAGAATTGGAGGCATATGTATGTTGAAATTCGAGGCGGTGATAGAATTTTAAGCATTTCAAGTGCTGAAGTGGTCCCTAGAAAAGCGTTGAATCATACCACATCTTGCAACCCAAGCTAAAAATTGAGAATAAAACCCCAGAGGTCGGTAATTCAACGGTATTTCCCCCTTTGGGTATTACTGTTGAATCTTTAAAAGTATGACCTAACTTAGTGTGAGCAGAGAAAAGTGAATTAAGTAATAATGAGCGTATTGAAAGAGAGAAGCTTTCTGGGGGGCGTAATATGGTCAATGATTGGCTGGAGCTTTCATCCAGGAGCTGAAATGATAAATTGGAGTATATGAGGAGACAACAAAGAAAGAGACGATTAGGAGTAGTTGAACATTGGAACAGAACCCTAACTGGTGAAATACCTTCTGTATATTTACAGTGGCATGCTGAATGTAAAGATAAAGAAAAGTCAATCTGAAATGTGGAGTCTGGAAATGAGAGTTGTCGATTGGTTGGTGGCCTTTGAGACGCGGGTTTGGAGAGGAATGTAAAAGGTGGAATGGACAGAGAGGAAAAATGATGAAATCTTGAGCATGGCTGGGTGGAGCGAATAAAATTGAAGTAAGAAAAAGGAGGCATTTCGGAAAGAGAGGAATTGAAACATGCTCTCATCTGAAGAAGGAAATGGCGTTCGGAACAGGTGCGCAGTGCAAAGCGGGAGTAGGGACAGCCCGGCGAAACCCGATCTAAACGCTGCAGGACTCTGCTGCTGATGATGATAATTATGGTGGAGGTGGGCACAACATCCGCGGAGTAGTAAGTTTCTCCTCGTTATTCTGAAGTCCCTTTTACAAATACTTGGGACGGATCGAGACGGTAGTAATTACGGCCATCGATTTCGAGGGCGGGGGCCGGGCCTTTGAGCCTCGAGCGACAGCGCCGGCGACGGTTTAACCGGCCCCACTCGGCCCGGGCACTCCCTTGGATTTCCGGCTACTTTGCCATTCCCCCCCCGCCCCACCCCTCTTTTCCACCTGACCTCACTCACGCTTCGGCCGCCGGGGCGGGCGGAGGCGCTCCCGTCGCGACCTCCCTCCCGCTCCCAACCCAACACTTCCCATTTGACCCGGCTGCGCCCTGCCCCTTTTGTGCCGGGCGAGGGGGAGGGCGACGCTGCTGCTCTGCCGGGGAAACACGACGCGCCCTCCCTCCCTCCCCCTCCTAATTATCGATTGCAATAACATTCCCGAGAGAGAGAGAAAGAGAGTCCGCTCGACTCCTATACAGGGATGGGCGATGCTGCGGACGCATCGATGCTTCCCGAGTTCAACTACGGCTAAAACATCGAATTTCAGAACAAAAGGCATTAGGACAATTCAACACCTTGCTACTACAGTTCTTGTAAACCCTAAGAAAAATACCCTGGGTTGAAATAAGATCAAAGATTTGGCATCGTGCTGAAGGCTCAAGTGGGCTAGAAACTTTGTTTGCGTGCCGATGGATATTCGAATTTTAGAGCTGGTCCTTATGAGCTCCTAAGGAAAGCTAGCTAATACCCTCGACCAAATGTCCCTGTTTCTTTCATAGTTTTGTTTTATTTTAAACGTCTCGTTAACCAGCATTAATAATCACCACTCAATCTACGTGGCTTGCTTAAAAATGTCTCATAAATAGTTGGCTTCACTAACGTAATTGATATTTCAGATAGGACTGAAGGCGTCACTTTGTGGAATTTAGTTACACTATTCATGGTGACGAATAAAATAAAAACTTTTAGTCTATTCCACACTTTTTTAATAACCGACCTAGGTTTCAACTAATTTCGTCCTTGAGAATGACAACATTTGTCGAAACGTAGGTCGGTTATTAAAAAAGTGTGGAATAGACTAAAAGTTTTTATTTTTTTTATTTTACTCGCTACCATGAATAGTGTCATTGAGATGGCTTCGGTGTGTTTTCAGGACACAATGATCATGAGTTTTGGACACGCGTCTCTTGTTCTTCCTGGAACAGATTGTATTTTAAGGCTTTACACGTAAATAGTCGAAGATAGAAAATCATTAATTGAGTACGGAAACCCACGTTAGCTTGTTTATTTGGAGGCAACCTAAGATTAGTGAGATGCGAAGGTGAAAGAAGATGAGGAACTTGATACTTCGCTCGTTTGCTCTCAGCCGGCTTATTCTTTCCTTTGTAGAAAAGATGATTTCTCAAGAAAAATGCCCCTTCGTCGGCGTATAAAAGAATACTTTTTAAGAGGAGAAAAGATCATGTGATTCATAACTGATGAATTAATTTCCCGTAACTGATATGCATTCGATATTGCTTCAATAACTACGCTATTTTTTCTAATCTACCAAAAAAACCTTGAAAGGCTCCTTGTAATATTATGTATTATTTCTAAGACGTTTGCTTTGCTTAGCAGCTATAAAATTAAAATATTTATATGCACTATATATTTATAAATAAATAAAACAGAAGTGGTAGATTTTAAAAAAGAGTACATGAGAATAACAGGTATTAGAAAGTAACACAAAAAGTGTTATGTAAAACTGTGTCACTGTGATTTATTCAGTAAGCTTAGGGATTTTCAGGGAACGGAAGAAAAGAGAGACGTCGACATTATCCTAATTGTAACGAAAGGCTCTAAGGTATTTAGTATTACATTTCCCTTTTGACGGACAGAGTACTACACTTGACGCGGTAAAAAATCAATGACATATATCTGCCTCAGCTAGGATTCCAACTTGAAACCACTGAATGGAAAACACACCAGCGTGTCTCCCTGCTTGCACGCGTTACCCGTATGCTCTGAAATAAGCATCAGGAAACTTGCTCGAAAGAGGAAAATAGATTTATATACAATACATAAATAATATATCATGCATAAATGTTTTTATATCAAGACACGATGGCGTGATGAAGACAATCTTGGAGGTAAAAGTGAACGGGAAGAACGGCAAAGGATGGCCTCGCATCAGATAGATGGAACAGGTCGTGAAGGATGTGAAAGAGAGGAAGTACGTTAATATGAAGAGGTTGGCCGATAGAAGAATCGAGTTGAGAGCTCCTAGGAATGTTGACTAATGTTGATGATCAAAAATAATCTATATATAATATATTTAGTAATACATAATGTATTTCGGCATTAAAACTAGTCTACTAAATGAATTAAATTGGGAATCATTGTCAGATCGCAGGCTGAAATTAAGAATTAATCTCTTAAACAAATTTCAAGACCATATTTTCAGTGATGATGTTAAAAATATTTTTCGGACCCCAACTTACTATGGTAGACGACCATAATCACAAAATTAGAAAAATTGATTGCCGAACTGATAGATTCAAAATATCCTTTTTTCCTCGTACTATTAGGGATATGAATAACGGTAAATATATCCACTACGAGTGTAGCAATGTATAACATTGGTAGCTGCATGTTGGTATAAGGACCCAACTAACGGCATGTTTTTGAATGCATGTTTTGCTAGTTTTATCTTCTCTTTAAATAGCCTAGTTTTAAACAGTACCTATACAAGTACTAATCCTTTTTTATGCATGATATGTAGTACATGTTTGGTGAGAGTTCACCCCCTGCCACACACCTTTATGGTGGCTTGCAGGGTATTATGAAGATGTAGATGTAAAACGTAGCGCAGAATTTTCAACACTGCCGAAGGTAACTGTAAATTATATTGAATTGACATTGGAATTTCTTCATCATGAAATTACTACGTTTCGTAATCTGTGGCGATAATTTAGAGTAGATACGCAGAGGCGATAAGTGTGAAATAAAAAGTTCATCTTCGGATGAACACGCGGCGGTGTATTGCTTTGTTTGGCGGAGCAGCGGTCTCCACGGGTGCTGATACACGTCTCTTCTAGTGCTCCACTTTCAAGACTGGTTGGACCCAGTGGCAATTCATGCGAGTACAAAAAGTTTGCCAATGCTCAGAGTCTCCGGTTATCCTCCTGCGAAGTGTTCAATGTACGTGGAATGATCTAATCTTTGTTGACATATTATTAAGGGACCTCTTTTTATGTGACTTTTGTTTGATCCTTTGTGAGCTCAACACATAATTTCAGCTTATTTCTTGAAACATGTTCTTTAAATTGTTTGCGTATACAATCTATACGTTTTACATACTAATAACTAATATCCTGTTAAATATTGTCGAGGCTTGACAGTAAATTGGTGCTAAATACACACATGAAAGACAATAATAATCTTGTGACAAACAGGTAACGCTATATTGTTGTTGACGTTTTACAAAAAGAATCAGTAAATTAATCAGTTTCTTATTATTTTTTTATTAGACATTAAAGAACCCTGGACATGTTCAGGAATGATTTTTGCTGCAGATGCTCCAAATAAATATTTTTTCTTTGAAAACTTACGAGCATTCAAACGACTCTTTGTGTGAAAACGGGTTTGAGAATGGCGGAATACGTACGAAAGGTGCGTTTGATGGCAATACGGTAATGAATTTATGATTGGAATAATAAGTGGAGCATTCGATCTGGGGCTTTCGCAGCTCCCCTTTTGAAATATATTTTCGGGATATCGTTATGAGTTGCCGCGCGATTATTGTGTAGAGGCTTGGTTTCTTGTTTTATAGCAAGTTTTTTCATATTGGAAGTAATTTCGGCAGTGAAAACTTTGGATAGTGCAACAAATAATTAATGCTCCTCCTGACTTGCTTGGAAATGGGTGAATCAAATAATTATTCTAACCAAAACTTTGCCAGCCACTATGTGGCAATAGGTTCCCTCTAGAAATTTATTAAATAGATTCTTTAGATATTTCTTTCTTTTGGCCGTAAAACATTTCATTGCAATGATACTTGATTTTATTCTCATTTGCAAGTAAAACTTAGAAAGCTGTAGAAGTTCATGCCTTGTACATTCCCTTGAGTGTATGCATTTATGCAAGCAGCCTTGCCATTCTTCGGAAATATTCTCGTCACAGCCCCGTCTGCCGTCTTTCCTAACTTCCGGAGTGAATTTATGGAATGGAAATCATAAAGCTCGCTTTTAATAACACTGCTGCACACATTTGTCGCATAATTACTCGGAAAACTTCCTACAATTTTCATCTTTTTATTTTCTCCTGAAATCAATCATCTGCACTCTCCAAACATGCACTGCTTTCATCAAATTCTTCCTATAAAATAATTTGGCAATTCATCATTTTCCTCACATCCTTGTTTTTCTACATGTTTTTCTATTGTTTCCTGTTGAGTCTTATCTTGAATGTCCTGTTGCAAATGAATGCAAAAACTTTGTATACTCTACTTGTAATAAAAACACGACTGGTTTTATCCATTATAACTGATGATGCTCCTTTGTGGATAAGGCCGGTCGTGCTTTGAAGTGTTGAGCATACAACGTTTTTATATTAATTGGCAATAAATATCCACAAAGTTGAGCCCAACACCATAGAGTTTATCTGATGCACTCCTAAAATTGATTTTTAATCATCCCTTTGATCACATCGCTTTCAATCTCTTTCAGAATTTCACTCTCTAACTTTCTCATTTTTTTCATCGACAACATCACCGGTACAACTCCTACGACTCCTTTTCCTTATGAACTTCTATGACTTTTGACACGTTAGTCTTATTTTCTCTTCTTCAATCTTCAGGCTAGAAATATCAAACTAGGATACATATTCTTGATTTATGTACAGCCTTATCAACAGCCATGGACGAAGTAGGAAGAAAGTAATTTCTGGGACAACTTTAGCGGAGTTTTTTATTCTAAATTATGAGGTATTTGCTTAACAGAAAGTAGACTCTTCTTCATTAGGTAGATTTTAGTATAAAGACCGAGTTAGGAGTGAAGATCATATAGGAAGAGATATGTGATGAAAACTCGGAAACAAATCCATTCTAATTAGACACGTTTTTTATTACGATTGCCTTACGAAGAGATTTAATAGGGTAAATTGAATGGTAGAAATTGCAAAGCAGGCTTTCATGCACGATGTATGGAAAAAAAAGTAGCGAAATACGTAAAAGGGAACGATCTAATCTGCATAAAGAGGCTAGTAATTATGAGAATCGAATGAATTGATGCGCCAAACCAATGGTAGGATTGCTATCTTGCGATAATGATTTTCCAATTCCTTAATTCTAATATTTTGACGTAAGCTCCATCCAATTATCACTTGGTATCCCTTTGCTGGCCGTTAAACTGTTGCCAGCGGCGATTTCATTTCATTTCGTTGTGACATCTAGGTTTAATCTCTTAGCCTCTGACTATGTGCTCTGAGTGCAGTTCATTTTTTAGGCCTAGAAATAATAGAATTCCATGTTGAATAGAAGACCTAGGAATAGAAAACGTAGGCGTTCTACAAGATAAAATAATACAACATGTTTCACTACAAGGTACTGGTCCTTTCCTGAAGATTGTTGTGCAGCGAAAAAATCTTGATTTGAAATATTGAAAAATTGTTATCCAATGGGAGTTTTCTGTCCCTAATATTTCCACATTTCCATTGAATACGTAGTAGTATTTTATTAGTGCTTAAGTAACCTTATTAATTGGTGAAGTCTTCACGGGTTCTCCACCGCTTCAGGGAAAAGGCTAATGCCGACGTTTCGATGGCTAACTCTGCCATCTCACTCCTTATTGGCTGTTTTATGAGAAGGGCCAGTTTGGCTCTTGTTAGAGAACGTACCCATGACAAAAGAAGAGCACTGAACACGAACGCAAGGAATTTAAAGGCACCTCATCTCCGCCTTTCCTCCTTCCTCTCTTCCCTGGATTGGGATTACATTGACAGAGCTACAGCCGCTTAAGGAGAACTGATGCTTCGTAACAACACTGCAAAGCAGAAAGGGAAATTTTCCCGCCTAAACGAACAAAAGGCGGCAACCAGTGGGCGTGACCACAAGCGAATTATCGTCAATCTGTCAGGAGAAATTATTGACGAGCCCACAGTGTCAGTCCTGTTTAATGGACTCAACTTTGCTCCGACGTCTAAGACAATTCCCTACGCTGATGCCATGTGTGGAATAGAGAAGGTCACCCGGAAACTACCGGGAGATGCTACAGAAGAGGTCAGGGGTGAAGTCGCAATTGTCCTTGAAAAGGCTGTCGCGCCTAAATCCAACCTCAGTAGAGAGGAACGGACAGTTCTCCGACGCCTTTGGGAAAACCGTGACATCGCTATTCTGCCTGTGGACAAAGGCGAAGTCTTCATGAGAGCTGAGGATTGCCGCCACAAAATCCTCGAAATCCTCCGGGATCCTGCATACCGGCCTCTACCGCGGGATCCGACCGAGAGCAGAGTGTGGAAGACCGTTGCTCTGATCAAACAAGCAGGACTCTCAGATGGCGAAAGGAGGAACCTGGTGGCGCAAGCTGCGGTCCCCCCGAGGTTGTATGGCCTGCCCAAAATACACAAGGATGGAGTACCCCTGACGCCCATTGTGAGTGCTATCAGCTCTCCCACGTGCAACCTGACGAAGTACCTCACCGCCATCCTGTCGCCTTCAGTGAGAAAATGCGAACACCACATCAAGTTTTCTGCAGAGTCCATCAAAGTCCTACGTAACATCCGACTAGACCCCGCAGACATCATTGCCAGCTTTGATGTCGTTTCCCTTTTCACACGTGTCCCACTGAAGGACACGCACCAATTCCTAGAAGGCCGCTTCGACCAGAAAACCATCAGTCTCTTCCACCACGTCCTAACGACCTCTTATTTCCAACATCCCGGGAAGTTGTACGAGCAGAGAGATGACGTTGCCATGGGGTCACCTCTCTCACGAGCCATAGCAAACTTCTTCATGAAGAACTTTGAGGAAAGGACCCTCGCCTCTGCAAAGCGGAAGCCAAAATATTTCTACCGCTATGTGGACGGCATGTTCATCATCTGGCCACTCGGTATTGAGGCCCTTAATGAGTTTCTTGACCACATGAATAATCAGCATCCAAATATCAAGTTTAACATGGAGCTGGAGAAATACCACTGTCTGCCCTTGACATCCTAGTATACCGGAAGGAAGATGGATCGCTGGGTCACCGAGTATACCGGAAGTTGACTCATTCAGATTTATATCTGAATGGATAAAGCCACCTTCATCCCTCTCAGCGGAGTGCAATGTTGTCCACGCTCATCCACAGAGCGTTATCTGTGGTAGACAAGAAAAGCCTTGATGGAGAAATCAATCACCTCCGCAAGTCATTCCGCCAGGATGGATACCAGGAAAGGGAAATATAATTGGCCCTAAAAAGGACCTTGGGATCCCACCACTCGGGCAAAAGACAGGCCCCAGAGGAAGGACATTTGGCCCCGGATAAGACCGACGAAGAGAGAGAAAAACTCTTAGTCAGAGTTTGCTTTCCCTATGTTTCAACCATTGCGGGGAAAATATCGCGGATTCTCAATAAAAGAAACATGGAGACAGTCCACAAACTTCCGAGAAGGCTCAGGAGCTAACTCGTCAGGGTCAAGGACGAATTGAGCCTCAAAACTTCCGGAATTTACAACATTCCCTGCGAATGAGGAGAGGTGTACATTGGAGAAACCAGCCGCACCATAGAAACCCGCATCAAGGAGCACAAGAGGTGCATCAGATTGGGATATCCTGAGAAGCTCGCCGTCGCCGAGCACAGCCTCAGCAAGGACCATCTCATTGCCTTCGACGACGCTAAATTACATAGCAGATCCTATGGGAATTGGGACCGATTAACCAAGGAGACGATTGAAATCAGACTACAGGCGAAGACTTTCAACCGCGACACAGGATGCGCCCTTAGCAACGTGTGGATGCCAGTGCTAATCAGGAGTGACCTGAGCAGAGCCAATCAGGAGAGACCTGAGTCAAGACCAGAGGGTATATATACCCGACATTTTTCTCCGACCCGACACTAGACGCCCTGAGGATGATGGCAGAGTTAGCCATCTAAACGTCGGCATTAGCCGTTTCCCTGACCCGTGAAGACTTCACCAGCATTATACGCCGGGAAAACACCAGATAGTTCAACCTTATAGTTCTCAAACAATTGATTTTTGCTCAATGTGTTAATTTAAGGTCAATAATCCCATTCTTTCCCTCGAACTATAAAGTATTTTATCAACTGCGTTTTACTGCTCTCCATGCCGCAGCACTGTAAAATATGTCTCGTCTGCCTTCATGTCAACATTACCAGTACCAGTGTAGCCTATCGCACTCTTTTTATTTCATACAATCATTTGGCTCAGTCAAATGCGGTGAAGCATTTAATCTCCGCCTAAGTTGCTCAGTCATCATCAGCATTTTCCGCCATCGGCAACAACATTCTTTGGTCAGATTTCGGGAATTATATCTGTATACTGAGGCGTTTTGAAACCGTAAAAATGCTTTCAACGATAAACGATAGCTGTTTTTCCTTAGTTAAATTCTAG
The DNA here is from genome assembly GCA_933228895.1 of Platycnemis pennipes. Taxonomy (NCBI): domain Eukaryota; kingdom Metazoa; phylum Arthropoda; class Insecta; order Odonata; family Platycnemididae; genus Platycnemis; species Platycnemis pennipes. The sequence goes on along the minus strand of OW121851.1, from coordinate 129,861,319 downwards.
CATGTCTTTGAAAGTAGTCCGCCAGAAAGAACTTACTTACATTGGGTGTGGTGGCTTGGCTAACACGTGAATGTGTCCGAACGTCATGAGTATATTTCCGAATGTAATATTTTGAGAATTTTATGGATTAAAGAGTCCCTAGCTAGTAAATGCCAACGTCAGAAAAGACATTGATATTGCGTTTGCCGTTGTTTGCTACTTTGGGAGTTTGAAAAGTTGGCCATAGTAAAATTGAAAGTCCTAAAAGGAAACAGAGTTTACCTTGTACGAGAGAGAATATTTCAATGTCATTGTGACACGTGTTAATATTTAAATGGAAAGATGTATTTTTTTTACGGTTTTTGGGAGTTATAATCATCAGTTGATAATCTCTACTATTAGTCCTAGCCTTCAACTGCGCCGGGATACTTGTGATATTTATGGACAAATGCTAAAATATCTGTTTAGATAGGTCATCCTAAGTCAGCCGTCAGGTAACGACTGCTAAAATAGCTTAGGAATACTTTATTTAGACAGGATCGCGAAAATACGTCGACGGGTTCTGTATGGCTCTATTCCTAGTGTTAATATTGATTCCTACAATTTAAAAGCATCATACAGAGGTGACAAATTATTTAGTTTGCTCGAAATTTCATCCGGGAACCGGTCGCTTCTGCGATACCTATTCAAATTAAAATGTAAGTAGCCTGAAGAAAGTTCGAAACTACCTCCTGCTCATTTCACGTCACTCATGTATATCTCTGCAATAAATGTGATTTTAAACTATTTTCGCCGCAAAAATCGCATTAGAATAACATGTGCAATGTTGAGGAAATGTTATTCAATCTTGAAATTTTAGAAACTGAAGATTTTCACATGCTGTTGTAAAATTTTCTATACTATCATCAATTATAAATTCATATTTCTGTTTCACAAATGAATGGGATTGCATTCGTCTATCCTTAAAATAAATTTTAATTAATTTTTAATAAATTTAGTACTATGAGAAGTACCAAATATTTTGCTGTATGTCAGTAAATTTACTCAAATAGCACCTACCCCCAGGGAATTACTTTTATAGTATGCACTAATCAGCAGTTTTTTTTCAAAACTAGTATTTTTTTATTTCTGATCATTCTTCCTTAATCAAACGGAGAGGTGGTCTCTTCAACCTGATGTCGCTAGCGCTCTTTAATTTCTTTTTCCATATTCTGTAAATGCGGTAAAGAGCCATTTGAAACGCATTTAAAAAATCTGCACAGCAATGATCCTTAGACATACAATTCTTTTGATCTTGTATAGGCTGCCCCAATATTTGAAAGGTTTTTCATTAATATCTTCGTTTTGAATTGACCTATCTTGGTATGAGTCTGTAGAAAGGTTGTGAGGTAGTATGAGGCAGAGAGTGCGGACGACGGCATTAAAATATGTAAGAAGATGAATTGTCCCTCACTCATTAATCGTTCCATCCGAGGAGTGAAGAATCGCCACCCTCAATCATTCCCATTCCCACGCTTGCTCTTTTACAACGAGATAATCCATCTTTCAGGTATGTATCTAAAATTTATTGTGCCTCAACATACGTCCGGTAGATTAGATTCTTATTTTTACATAGGCTCGGCGTATTCTTTCTTTCTCAGTATGTTCACCTCTTTAATTTACCCACTCACTTTACGTTCAGCATTAGCTTCAGACATCAGATTGCAAAGGACCATAACTTGATTCTTCTGCTTGCCACTGGTCATGCGTATCATAAACTGGTACCCTTGTGTTCGTATATTGTGGCTGAAATGTCCTTGAGAATAAAGTTATCTATTTGATTTGAATACCTGCATAGCTCTTGATCCAGTGTCAGCCAGGCAACCGGTGATAAAATAACCCCTTTTTTAAATCCTGGAACTAGAAGTCTGCTCATTTTTATTGTTCTATATGTCTAGGTATACACTCATTCTATTCTCTGTAGATCAATGAAATCATAGAGAAGTATTCTGAGATTATATCCAGGGAGAACTAATTAGCATGCTGTGTTTCGCTGATGACATAGCACTCATAGCAGAGACAGAGAAGGATCTGAATATGATTCTAATGACCATGGATAGGACAATGTCCGGATATCAGCTGAAGCTCAATAAGAAGAAAACTAAGATATTGGTGTGTAGCAACAGAGAAGAGGCCAAAACCAATGTTTAAACTAGGGAAACTAAAATTTGAAGAGGTGAAAGAGTTCTGTTACCTGGGAAGCCGAGTAACCAACGATGGGCGAAGCAAGAAAGAAATAGTGAGTAGAATAGCCCAGGCAAAGAGGGCATTCTATCAAAAGAAGAATCTACTTATAGCTGGAAATATAAGATTAGAAGTAAGGAAGCAATTCATCAATGCGTATATCTGGAGCATGTTTATTTACGGCAGTGAGGCATGGACGATGACAGCAGCGGAGAAGAAAAGGCTGGAAGCATTCGATATATGGTGTTACAGAAGAATGATGAAGATGAAATGGATCGACCGAGTGACAAACGTAGAAGTTTTACAAAGAGTGGGAGAAAAGAGAAGTCTGCTGAAAATTCTAAAAAGAAGGATGGACAACTTATTCGGCCATATGTTAAGACACGATGGCCTGATGAAGACAATCGTCCTGGGAAAAGTAAAATAGAAGATTGGAAAAGGCTGGCTTCGTATGTGATATATGGAACAGGTTGTGAATGATGTAAAGGAGTAGAATTACGTCAATATGAAGAGGTTGATCTATAGAAGAAGGTATTATTTAATAACTCTTATTCTTTCATATGCTTCAAAATTTTAGGCCAAACTTGGTGGAAACACATTCCGATAGTTTGGGAATAATTTTACCTTGTAATATTCCACTGAAACTTTTATTTCTTCCAATCAAGAGTTTTAATATTTATACAGTTATTGTCAAAGGTAATAATGACTGCGCAATAGTCAAAACCCTGGGTCGTAAGAAATGAAACTTTCTGTGGAATATTACTGAGTGAAATTACTTCCAAACTATTTATTCTTTCACACTAACGGATGGAAATAGATGAATGCGCCTTTCAATATGATAACTAAAGCTCACCAACCGCCAGTCAATGGGAACTCTCGGAGAGTTTGGGACTTGCGTGTCCTTATTAATGTGTGGGTGGAATTTTCCCACTTCTACCAGTCAAAGAAAGGGTCTCCATTCTTTAATCAACCGTTTCTCTTTTATGTTCCACGTTGTGATATATGGCCTCCTTTTGTGAAATATCTGAGCCAGAGTCACTCATTGTCAGTTTTTAGATAATCAATAATTTACCTTTCTCGGAAGTGTGACTTCATATTGGAAAGATTACAAATCAGTTTCTTTGAATTATTTTCACAGTCCCGGCGTTGGTTTGAATAGTTAGTGAATTTTTATAATCGCGACAAATAGAATAAATATTTAGATTTCGCTGTTTTAAATGCTAATATACCATAAATAAATCGTTTTGTGTTTTTAAATTATTAAACACTTTTAAATGAATTGTATTGGGAAGATGGTATTTCGTGTAGTGATATCACGATGCTATGAAATATGTGATAGTCATTGAGATAACATTCTATGGAATTAAAATTATTATTATTTATGGTCACTTCGAATTCTAATTACATATTAAACCTTCAGGGAAAAATAATTCAAGGGCTCAGATGCCATTCAATAGATTTAATTGTTAATCCAACTATGCCAATAAATCATCCTTTATTCGAGCTGTTACAATTCGATGCTCATTTCTCGTTCTTCTCGCAAATACAAATCAGTCCTTTAGGTCCAGTGAATTCCGTAGAAATCTTTTCAATCCTTATGTAGATTATATTCGTCAAAATCTTCAATTCTTTTGCCGTATATTAACGTTCATTTTTTTACTTTTATTCTTCCTCCTCTTCAATTGATCCAAAATTTAAAAACAAAACTTCAAAGCCTTCAAATCTTTCGCCATAGATTGACGTATATATTTTTTTCTTTTACTTGCATTCTTCCTCCTCTTCATACAAGGCTCTTCTGGTATTTTTTCAATTGCTCGCATGACGCACATTCTATACGTCGTACTTTCTATTGGATTTCCACGATACCACTTTACCACGGTAGCTTTACCACGATAACGCTAGTTCCAACATTTTACCCCAGTCTTACTAGTATATCTTCCACATTATGCAGTCATTCGTACAATGTCATCAATAGAGTCATTTTCTCTTTTGTTCTCGTTCACGCTGAAATAACTTTTATTGCAAAGTTTCTCCAAATATTATTTCCATCACTCGACTTTATCTTGATCATCTTCTAAATTCTAAGTTAGCATTCTTGCCCCCAACTGTTATTAAACTCGTTATTTGTCAAGTTACTTGAAGTAGTTCCTTACCTGCTCATATTCGGCTTCTGCCATTTTAAATTCAGGACATTCCTTTATTTCCTGCCATCCTGCGTTTGTTATCGTTGCGTAAATGATTTTTGCCACCTCTTCTCTCCTCTATTCTTTTTTCCATTATCTATTCCAGTATCTTTGGAGGTCTCTTCTCGCAAGCTGTCCCTCTATTTTCCTTTCACCATATATTCCTCGCATGCTTCTTCAGTTTCTTTGACTTCCGATAGCGTTTCATTATAACTAAGCTTTCGGTTGCTGTAGATGTCTTCACTCATATTGATACTGAAGTATACTTGAATCTGTTTCACTAGTAATTTCTGTACTTGAAATCGCCATCTTTGTTTTGCAAATTGTCCAATATAAATCTAATTCCATTTGTCAATGGGTGTAGTTTTTCAGCATGGAAGTTATCACCATTAGGTAATATTGAGTGCCAAAAGCTATTTTATCGCTTTTTTTCGCTGTGTCAACCTGTATTTCCAGTAATTCTGCCGCCTAGACATTTTTGGAGGATCGACTTTCATGCCCCCAGAACAGTTAAATGTTTTTATAGCCTTCACTTCTACTTTCTGGTATCAGCCTCTTTCTAATGATAAATTTTGTGAGTATCTTGTCTACTTTGTAAGAAATAATTTATTCACTTTCTATAATCAAGAGGGTATGTACTTCCTCATATTTTTTGTCCATCATTCCTGTTTTCTCTAACATTGCTTTCATGGGCTTTTTCGTAATATTCTTTACTTGCTATTTTCTCATACCTTGAAGTATTTCATAAGTATTTAGGTCCTCTTTCTTAGAATTGTTTTCACTCATACATTTCAATTCACCGATTCTAATTTTTCTTGTATCCAACATGCTTTAAAATCTCTCACAATTTTTAGATGCTCTGCAGTCTTTCAAATAACTGTTGCCACGTCTGTAGAGTAATCTGTGCATCTGTGCCGACTATTATGGTATTCACTTTCACTGGCGTAAAAAAGAGCTGCTACCCTCTCCTCTTAGCTATTGATGCAGATTATCTGTTAATTTCTCGCCAAGTTTTATAGCCAACGTACAGCATTCTTTTGAGGTTTTCCGCTAAATTATTTTTGTCGGGTATCTTTCACCAACGGAAAACTGGAGTTCCTCTCAAATACCGCCGTTTACCTTTCGAGAATGCTTTTTACAGCAAGAGCACCCACGTATTTTGCAGAGCGTTTTAATCTGAAAGTCAACTGATAATCTGCAACCCGGTGGAAATATAATTGTTTGCTGTAAGCTCTCAGCTACAGGCAACGAGGGATGCATTTTACTAAAAACCCACGTGTTTTAGAAATACCTCCAATTTCCTCTTAACCGCTCTTTGCTCGACACATAAAAGCCTTTTATTTCATAACTCAAGACAAGTTCTGAAAAACACAAGCAACCAAATAATTTTTTCTGGGTTTGTATCGTTAAAAGATTCTATGGTGGGAAATAATCCGTCATAAACCTTCTCTCGACCATTTTATTCTCAGTGAGTGGAGGTCTGAATGAAACCTCGTGTGAATAACAAAATCATTTCAGCGCACTCGTGGTGCATATCGTTCGGAGGGAGAATTGACGTGGAGCACCACCGCTCCCACGCAGAGAGCCCAAAGAGCATCATCCCGAATGCACGATGCCTCAGTCGCGTGCTTCGCCTTCCGGCCTCGCGAATCTCTTTCGCTTCCACCGCATACATGCAAACGACGCGTGCATTGCGCCCTTTGTTCCTCCTGCAATGGCGGAGCATTTCCTCTTTCCAGGGAGTCTCATCAACCATATTCATCGTCCATGTTTTCCGCGTCCTTCCCCTTAACCCCGCTAGGGTTCTCCCTTCGTCACGCTCCGCGAGTCGGGACCCTTTTCCCATTCTCCTGCTTCTGCACACGTGCGAAGCTCGCCTCTCCCCCGCGCTGACCACCTCTGCTCACTTTCAATCCGCTCTCATTCTTCCCTCATTCACCTCCTCCCTGCCTCTTCTGCCTTTTTGCCACGCTCGATCCTCGCATGTCCGTCACAGACTTCATTCACTGCTCCTCTATGGTTTCCCGGGGAACCACAATGTTTATGCTCCCGTGCAGAGGCACTGAAACATGCTCGGCCACAAATGAGCGTGGCCATTTCCCATGCTTCTTTCTGCTCTCCCATTCCCCCTTTTTCTCCTCGAGCTATAGAGTATTTTAAAAATTCATCGTTAATGTTTTTATTCATCAACGCTGTTGCTTCGGTATGACGCGGTACACAATCATTTAAATGATTTCGCATTATGGCCTTCGTGCCTCAGCGTTAATCTCTTACAAGATATGTAATATTGAACTGCATTTTGCAATGATCGGGGTAACATCTGAAGCATATTTCCGTTTATAAGTGAAGCGTGGATAATTAGTCCCGTTAAAACCAAAGCTTACCGAATTTAAATTATGATGTTACGGAAGAGTTTTGAAGATAAAAGTAACACATCCAGTAACTAAGAAAGAAATTTTTTTAAGATCATGATGAGTATCCTAAATAGAAGTTGGAAGTACCTCATTGGGGATATCATGAAACACGATGAACTCGTAAAAAAAGTTTTTGAGTAAAAATTGAGTGTACGGAATGCGCCAGTAGTCTATAATCCGAGAATTTCAGACTGCTGGCGGTAATGATAACTAAATATTAACCTAATGTTTCTTGAAAATATATGAAGGATCATTAGATTACACCTAAGATTTCGACTGACTGTACGTAATATGCTTGCCTCGCAATCTGAATGTCACGGGTGTCATTCGCGGCTGGAGAATGGGTGACATGGTAGTTTTGACGATTAAATTTAGGCCAGCTGGTGTGATATAACATAAGCAGTTGGAATACCCAAGAGTAGATTTCTACTTTTACTTCATTGGCGTGGCGACAACCTTTGTATAATTATTTTATTTTATTAAATTTTAAGGATGTTATAAACTTAAAATTGTCAAACCTAACGAAGCGACTTAACAATTTCTTAATTTTATGAATGATCCGAATAACTGCTTGGTCTTCCTTGGCTACTATTCGCATTGATTTCAATCCGGATGCTTACTCTGTATTTTAGTAACTGTTTTTCTCTGGTCAGTTTTACCCATAACTGCATTCAATATTTGCCATTTTCATTTATTTCTCTAATATTTGGCTTATTGAACCCTTATATTGAACTATTTTCAATATTGCTTGTTAATTTGGATTGATATTAGTTTAGTCTCTTAAAATTCTTCCACGAAATATTTATAATTACTCCATTAAAATTATCTTCTATTACTTATCGGGAATAGGTAAAAGAGGAGAATGATGTTTTTGCATAAAATCTTAAGAATATTTATTAAAATTGCCATTGGTACGTATCTTTAATATCCTTGTACACGAGCACCTTTGCTGTCTTCGGGTGCTTTTCGTTACCTTTCCGTATCTCCTTGTGAATTTCAATCATTATTCGCGGTTAATAATATATTAATTTCCCTAGAATTGTTTTTTTAAAAATTTTGGGACTTATGTTTCATATCGTTTACATTGCTGCTATCATAAAACGAGCCTTCAATCTAAGCCTTTAAAACTGCCCTTCATAAGTTTCAGCCTTTAACAAATTTGCTTCCTTTGCACCTTTTTTCTCACGGTCGAAAACAGTGTGTTCACAGAAATTATTGGAATTCGAGGGCTAATGTGTCACAATGCCATGAATTTTGGGTACCGATTATTCCACGAGCATTTATCTGTGTGAGATTATAATTCGTGTCTTCTCCAAATAACAGGAACCTTGGTACTAAGATCTATTGTCATTTGGCAAATATTTTTGATGAGCATATGCCTGGCGATATTTGTTGTAAGTTATACCATGCACCTACAAAGCAACTACCGTGGCAACCCCTAAGTTTAATGCGCAGATTTTGCGGCGCAAGAGGCCCCCATTTGACAAGTTCAGAGTCTTTTTATGCATCGTTAATATTATCTATTTCTAGACGTTTTGATGTTTTATTGATCAATTCAATTATTGTCATTTACATGGGACTAACATTCGCATTTTCCTCTTTCTTTCTCAGGTAAAGAAGAGCACTTTCCCTTGTGTCCTTTTGTTCTTCCGCTTCACTCCGTGAAAACGAGTCACCAAGCTGTTATGGTAAGGTTTCCCATCTTAGTTGGCAACTTCAGCCGCCGGACCTAAATCACAAAATATCCCCTGAAAACACCTTGGTTCATGGGTTGCACATACGACAGCCTGTACGAAAGACCATTTAACGGAACAACCGCGAGGAAACCGCTCAGTTAATATTGATAATTGATATTAGTATGTGGTCATTATCCAGGAATTAAATGATATGATTATTTCAGTTAGTTTCTAGTGGAATCATGACAGAATATATGTATTTTAAATTCCTTTTCGGACTGTTAAAAGTATGAGTTTAAATGCTCATTGCCTTTAAACTTAAGACCCGGACTAAGTCATTTACGGTTTCGAAAGTTAATCAGACTAGCAGCCTTTTACTGAAACAAACTTTTCCTATCAAAAACAGTTTGGGTAAAAAAAAATTTCCGGATCACATGGATGTGTATTCACTAATGGAATGATACTATTGATTATGTTTTAGAGCCTAAGGTACGCTGAGTTTTCATTAAGGTCATGCAAGCGAAAACGGAGTCAATACGATACGTTTCTCATCGGAACCTTTACCGCAAACTTTAAAATGCCAGAAATGTTTTGGAACAATGAAGCTGCGAAGAGAAGTTCTCATCAAGCAATACGCTCGTTCCTATAACATTTAGTACCCTCAGAATGCATTATACATGTATATAGTCAACAGAAAATCCAATGCGACCTTTTAAGGTTACCTTTCGCTGTGATTACCTCTTAGAACATGGGCAAAATAACGTTTGCTAGTTCTGTTAGCACTATGTTAAGTTTATTTATATGTAGATTAAATATGCAATAGTTATCACATTCCGAGCTATATTTATGACCGGGAAGAAGTCGTTGACTAACAGTTGCATTGTTGGTTCTCCTCCTTTACCAATTCCGTGGCAATGTCTGATTTGGCTTTAACTTTTAAATCATTGACTTTAGATAGCTTGCAATTCACGAATTCTGAATTATTTTAGCAGTCAAGTAATTACCTATGATTCGAAAAATTATATTCCTAAACATACTTTTCTTCCTAAAATTGTATTTGTAGACATTCATTTTAAAAGTTTAAACAATTGCCAAATTTTAAAAATGCAATTTTTATCCTTATTAGAATGACCTGAATTATTGTATTTGTGGCACAATATCTTTTAATAAGACTGCACAGTGATTATTCTGATTAATGACCCTTCATTAAGTAGGTATTGTACTGCTTTGCAAGCTGTAGTTTATTGTGCACAGGCGTAGTTTAAAAGAAGATATTTTTACTGATTAAATGAGGAAACGGTTCTTAATGCTATGATACCTTATTTGCGTCCTTCATGAAGTATATATCATCTGAGTTGTAAAGGCAAATAATGATTTTTTAATTATTTTTCCTGATTTTTCATTCAATTTAATTCTTTATAAAATAAACTTTTTCCCTATATTCGTTGATAAAGATGTTATATACCTTCTTTCCCTCCTTCGATCGTCGCTATGGACATAGGGTGCCTCTGTCAGGCTGGCTTCCAACCGCATTAGGCATCGGAAAACCCCAGGTTGTCCTCGGGGGTGCAAAACCACCGATATATCCACGCAAGTATCAATATGCGAACCGTAAACAGTTGAGCAGGTATTATGTTACGTATTGAAGAGGAGGGAGGGGATGAGAAGGGGAGGAGGAGAAGGAGGCAGGAAGTGTTCCGTCCGGACGCCTTCTCTCCATTCTGGAGTTTCCGTGCGATCGAAATCCTTTTGCGGAAGATAACATCCGATTAATGGCTTTCGGACTTGCGGCGCTCTAGATTTAGAAGTTGGCGGAACTGGAGATGGCCCTTGTTGCTGTTGTTCAAAGGGGACTCCTACAAAGCGGTCCCATCGGAAGCGAAGGAGGGGATGAGGAGGGCACACTCATCTCCCCATTCTTCCATTGTGGGAGGGAAGCGGGGTTCGGTCCCGCCGGGGGAGTGGTTGCGGGGCAACCGGAAATGTGCTGCTATCTAGAGGCCGCGGTGAATAATGGCTGAGACTCTCACTTAGCCAGAAGTTGTGCGCGGAAGTTCTCGGGTATACCCGCAGATATCCCCATTAATAAAATTAGCATCGTGAAAGATGAGTGCATGCAGTTTCGGCGTGTGGGTGGAATTAATACTTTCGAGCAGAAATGCTCGCAGCTTTAAGTTATTATGGCGAAAAGTATAACGCATCTGCTGCTGTCGATCCTCTTTTTTAATAGATATCAGAATACATTTTTGCAGATAAGTGTAAAGGTGGATGTTGAAACACCAAATAAAAACACCAAAGTGTTCTCCATTCATGACTCACCAAATATAGAACCATAATAGTTAGGGAAACAACGCTATTTCTTGTCATGGGAATCGCCCAATGTTAATTACGCAATTTCGGTTACATTAAGTTTGATGCAATACCTATCTCACGCGCCAAAAATATGAGAGAACCCTTTAGCGGTCACTGCTGTCACTTAAACGTTTCGTGCATCGGAAATAATCATGCAGTTAGGCATTTCCGTTCTCAAAAAACCGTCATTGTTTTTAATTATTTTCTTGAATAATAGATGTTATTTTACTTTCAAGCGTTGGCTATATACTTGACTGCCAAAGATTTAAGAGGATGCAAGATACATTAGGATAGTTAAAATCTTATCAGATGACGTAATGGGTTTTTAGTAAATTATGCTTAAAATAGGGTAAAAAACAGAAATAAATATTATTATCTCAGATGTATTTTAGCGTTCATATTAGTATTATTAGTAATAAAAATACTGCATTTGTTGTCCCTGAATATCTAAATTTGTAGCAGAAAAAAAAAGTCTCAGAAACTGGTGCATACAAGAGAAATTAACTCTTTCATCATCTAAGTACTCGCATTCCATCTAAGTCAAGCTAAGATGCATGAATGTCCAATATTCTATATCATTCGATGTTTGGTGATATTAGAGGAAACAGAAGGGTTTTATTCGAAGTTTTAACTTATCTGCGTTCCGGAAATGGAACGCGGTTCGGAGTTATCGCAAACGAACGTAGGATAAATGCGTTGCGTGAATATATGTAACCACTCAGATTATATAAACATGCAATTTTGTATTGTTCCCGAATGCCTTATCCCTGAGCAGCTTTCTCTCAGTTAAATGTCACAAGCAATAATCCATGGCATACCAAAAAATTAAAATACGTAAACATACAAGAAATTCGGGTTTTTGCACTGTTGTTGGACAATTATTTCTCCATATTGCGTTGAATTTCTCCTTAACAAAACTTTTGAGGATATACCATGTGTGTTTATTGCAAGTTATTATGTCTTGAAGAAGAATGTTTCTCCGTATCTTCTTCCCTGAATATTTTAATAACGCTTCTTTCGTTTAATTATATAAGTGTATAGCAAGGTTATTGGTGAATCTCTGAGCTTTAGTCCATAGTTATCCTAATATCCCAAAGTTTTCTGATCACACGGTTATAATCACTGATACCAAAACAATGAAACTCACGCTAGTTCCGTAGGAAAAAAACCTCCCCGGTTTGAAAGATCCGATAAGTTCTCAAGCGTCGCTTAACCTTTGCTCCTTCTTCAAATAATCGGATCCGATAATCCCCGTCCGGATCTCGCAGAGGAATCTTCTCTCTCACTCTCCTTCGACGCAACAGCATTCTGTGAGCGCGGCTCGCAATGGGGTGCCGTCGAGTTATAGCGGGCGTGCTTTCTGCTTACTCCTCTCTTTGTCTTTCCGCTCCCACTTTCCCACTCCCTCTAGATTTCACGTCGAGAGAATTTGCGGGAAAAAAAACGGTTGTCCTGCTCTCCCTCGCGCACTTGAACGGGATCGAGCGATGATATTAAAAAAGACAAGTGAGGCGAGCGGAGCGGAGGGCACGTGGGAGAAAGAGTCTTCGTATTTTCACACGCACCTGCCTTTCGGCTCGCGGGGAGCCCCCACTCTCCCCGGCAACCGGTCCTCTCCTTATTGTTTTGCGAAGTCTCCCTCGCCTGGGATGCACCCACACACCATCCCCCCAGCCGTTTGTGTTCCGGGGGCGAGCCCCAACCGCCCTCCTGACGGAGGAGAGCCCCGCCCTTGCAACGAGAGAAGCAGGGCCCCCATCCCTCCCTACCGACACCCTCATTCTCACCTATCTCTCTCCAAGCCGCGCGTACACGCATACAGAACCACACACCAACGAGAACACACACGCGATTACTTTCCTGACAAAACGGGTAGTAATGCGCAAAGCATTCTTTATTAAATTTTATTTCTCTCGAAAATAAAACGTCTTGTTTTGATAAAAATTTTGTTTGCATTAAATAAATGTTTTTAACAGAATTAAATCATCGCTTATCGCACAAATTTTCACGTCCTAATGTATAATTCTTATATTTTATCCCATAAGTAAATTTATCCTCCCAAGTCGAAAATTAAATGAGTATATCACGTATGAACACAATTCAAACTCAGCGTATCTCACTAACAATTCGGGACTTTGATATTACTGACTTCTTTGAAATGAGAGGACAAATATTACGATCCGAAATGAGTGATGAGTATAAGGAATTAGTTTCTATTCCGGAACAATTCAACCACCGACTTGCACCTTCAATAGCCTACTTGCTTTCATTGTTTCCTCTTCAAGTAGCGCAGGTGTACAGTTGTATAGTTGGTGATGTACATCGGGCATTGAAAGTCTACAGAACATTAGGCATATTCAGGATTATAGTGGAGAGGCAACAGAGGTTTAGACTCATTTCTTAAAAGTACCAGTTTATTTTCCTCACAAATTGAACAAACATTTTTTTATGATTTTTCCGTTACATTTGTTTGAATAACCGTTTTTAAGCGTTCGATTTTTTTTTCAATTCGCCCATTTCCAAGGAGGGGGGTGTTAGGAGCTGCCCTCCCCCTTCTTGGCCCGGGAAACACTCGGCCTCCCTTATATATCCCGTCCCGGCGCGCGTCCCCGGACAGAGGGGTGAGAGAGAGGGCGCTATCGATCGGCTTGCCCTTGTTGCGTCACTGGTGACGTGGGCGCGGGGCGGGTGGAGGGAGGAAGGTCTCCACACCCCACCCGCACTCGGAGAGGGCGCTGCCGCCGTTTATTCGCGCGCCCGCGTGAGCGTGCTTGCCGTGTTCAGTGCGTCCGTGTGCGGATGTAGGTGAAAGGCGGAGGGAAAGAATGCCACGCACCAAAGACATTCGCCAACAAGCGATCGATCAGGATACAATTCCCGTCAAAGTAGACTAGGTGAACCCTATCTACTATGCGTACTTCTCCTTTACCAATCTTCAAATAAATCTAGTAGGTTTCCATAACGCGAATACTCACGTTATCCTTACTATTATTACATTTCACTTAGTATAGGAGAGAGAAAATTGTATTCTCATCCTTCTTATTTTGTCCCGTACGTCTATCCTACGTATCATTCACTATTATTAAGTTAAAGACTAATTAAAAATAGCTGTCTTGGAGAAAGAGTACCCTCTGAGGATTCATGTATATATGAAGCGTTAAATATAACAACTGCAGCAATGTAACAGAAAGGACTATGATTCCGCCCATGGAGTCCTTCCTCTTTCTCTTATTCCCCTATTGGTAACATTTTTATCGAAATGTTCTCAAACTCTTGCTGCTTCATTATGACAAATGTCTCCTTCATAACCATACCAAGGCTATTTTCATGATATGATTTCTCTTTGTATTAATCCCCCCGTAGACCCAAATTATTTCCCTCATAAGATCCTCATATTTCCCATTTCATTCAAATCCGTCCTAATTGTATTTATTTTCATCCACATTCCCCTCCTTCCAAGGCATTTCTCTTATATCGCCGCTTTTAACATCTCATTGCCCCATGAGTCTTTTAGCAGACACTTTTTTAATATACTATATAATTTTAACGCGAGTATTCCCTTGCTTTATTTCTACATATAAGTGCTATGATTTTCATTCGGAATAGGAAGCACAGCGATGGAGGGCCAAAGATTAGGCTGAGTGAGGAAGCATGCACAAGGGCAGTATCATGTCCGATGCGAGTAGGTTAACTGATGGAGAGGAGAGCGGCGTCAAGGCAGTCTTAGGATCGATGACCGGCGGCAAAGGCGATGATCATTCGGAATCCGACGGGGGCAGTCACTCAATTTCCGACGGAGGGTCGCGGGGGCGCATTCACGATTTCCATGCGGCTACCCCTTTTGCCCGTGCAGCCGTGAGAGCTCCACTTGCGATGTCACGGACTCCCTCCGCCCGCCTCGACTGCGCTACTCCTCCCCTTCCTCCCCACCGGAGTGACGGAGCAGACGCCATCTCCGAAATCAACGGCGCGCGTCGTTCAAAGCGAGCCGTGGGGAGAGTCCGCGCCACGGGACGAAGGGGACTGTGAATGCACTCCACTTGGGCCTATTGGTTGGTTATTCAGGGGAGGCGACCGACAGCTGAGGTCATTTGCGCCATTTAGGATAGGTGGGTAATTGGGTAATGGTAGGAGTTTTCGGGGAACGGAGGAAGGGTGGAGAGAAACCCGGCGTCGGCATTAGCCTACTCTTAACGAAAGGCGCCAAGGGGACCACGGCTTAACGTCCCATCCGACAGACGGAGTACTGAACTTGAAATGCCCTCCACTAGGCACTCAAGTGGGGACCGGTTTTCCACTGAAAATCCGCCACGGCCGGGAATCGAACCCGGGCCCTCGGGATGGGAGGCCAGTACTCTAGCCACTTGGGCCGAGCTTACTCATGGATTTGCATGAAAGCGTGCCTTTTATAAATAAGGGCAATGATTTTAGAAACGGTTTGTGAATGTCGGGTCGGCACGAGCCTTGGCTTCTTATCCCAGAGCCCAGGTTTGAATTCCGGCTGTTGAATTCACACTCCTACGTCAGAGATGTGAGGAGAGGAAGAGCGCTATTCTGTGGCCGAATGGGAAGTTAGAGTGTAGGTCTCTTAGTGCCTTTCGCCATCAGGCTAATTCCGACGCCAGGTTTCTCTGCTCTCATTTTCCTTACGTATTCCACCCAAGCAAACCCACTTTCCTTCCATGGCCCTTAATGTCACTAATGATCTCAGCTTCCGGTGATTTTTATCTTATAACCACTGGCAGTTGTGAAGGGAGTAGCGTGCTTTCAACGTGCTCGACGTATACACGATTATACAGCAGCAAATGGACGTGTGATTGGAAGTATAGATGAATGTACGAAGCCCATGTGACCATCACTTGGTTGATAGTTATAGCAGTGTGCTGTGAAATGACAATATTTCTTGCACGTGGAGAAAATATAGCCCCAATTGGTATTTTGAGACTCCGCATGTACGATCTGATGAAATTATCAATGCCAATTCCAATCAATTATGATCTTCGATTACTACTGTTTTACAACCCACTGCCTTATCTAATCAGACAGCCCGAGAGAAGTTTTTCATCAAGTCATGCCTAGGTCAAGGATTAGCTTGGATCTTGGTCAGTATTACTCAAATTAGGTATATAGCTTTAACATGGCAAAATTCTTATTATCAAAGTAACAGGTTATTCGACATTTATGATTTTGAAGTATTAATTTTAAAATATTTTCATTCCTATGTTAACGTATTTTTGTTTGATGCAAACTGACCATAGATGTTTATGCACAATCAAGCCATATCCTGCTTTCAATACAAGTACTTACTAATTTTGCAAACAACAAACAATCCCTTGTTGAAAACATCATTGCCTTGGAGACGGTAGGCATATTTCAACAGATGGTTTGTGTAAGATACTTATACTAACGTTATGTAGATATATTTTGTCTCTCATGTGATTGAAGATAATGCTAAATACCATATTTACCACGGTGTTATATAAAGCAATTTAAAATATTAACATCTTTGTCGGCGACTTCATATCCTTTGTTTATTTTTGAAAGGTAGTAGTTGTTGAACTAGATTTTCATGCGTATCTACTCTAAAGGTTATAACCACCATCCTGTCAAACTTAAGTTAAAATAAGGCAAATCTCTAATACAAAAATCTCAACATATACGGCCAGAATTGATCTTTTTTCTTTTAAATTTTGAACTGATTTTCATGGATATCATTGTTTTCAAATTATTTGATGGGCTAGTCGTACTAACTCCAATATAACCGTTTCCACTTCCTAAGGCAAGGAGAGTATGCATAGTATATTTTTTACTCTCAAGTAGAAGTATTTTTCTTCTCAATGCTAGTGAATGCTGAAAATATTTTCCTTGTATTATAAACAAATTATAATATACCTTTCCATTCAAAGGCCTCTCCCCAGAGCAAGGCATTTGTGCGTACTTTTCGTCATTGCCTAAATTTTGAAATATCTTTTATCCCAAATATCCTTTAAATATTTCCCACATTCAATGAAAAGAAAATCGGAAGAAAATGATGGTCGAAACTCTGTCACGTGCGTTGAGTTTTACTCGGGAGATTGGAAATGGATCGATAGGACTGAAATACTCTTCGCTGAACTAAGTCGCGGACTTTTATTTTCACTTTGACCTCTTCTATCGTTGCACAGCAAGTTTCACGTTCATTTTCGGGAGCGCAAAATCAAAATCGTTATCATAATGTTAGAATAAAGTTAAAATACCTACTCAAATTGAATTTAGAAGTGTATGATTATGAAAATGAAGGAGTGGTATTTAAATTTTTTTACACATGACAGTGAATCAGAAGCGGCTGTCGCTAGATTTGTGAATCGTTACATGGTGATGAGATACATTCCCTTCACTGAAGGGGAAAGAGGAGATCCCTTCATTCAACATTGCTACCTACAGTGAGCCCCACCCTTCTTTGTAACCCGGGATGACCAAATTGATTCCATAGCGGTCGGGGCGTCACTTACCAAGTACTTACCAATTTGCGTAGAATAAATTGATCCGAAATGTAAATGTGTGTGCAAAGAACATTCATAAAATAACATAATTGTTTGCAGTAGAAGTAGTTGAATCTTTCTCGCTTAGGTGAAATCGCCAAAAACCATATGCTATCATGTAAAATGGCAAAACGCTGTCATCAGGGCAAGGCCTCATTATTTCAACAACTTTTTCGTCGGATAGCGAAAAACTCTCATGGTTAAATGCGGAAATATTTCCGTCTGTGAGGCACAGTAGACAGAAGTTCGGCGTATGTAGGTCAAACAAGTCTCTCCGTTATAGCTCTAATCAATTAATAATTCAAATATTCATGAAGGATATCCTGGCTGTAAGAAAAATGCGGAATTATTCCTGCTCTGGTCAACACCTGAAGTTAGTTAATTCATCATTCAGGGTTTTTCTAGCAGTGAATACTCGTGATTTGCCTTCGTTAGTGGAGACTAAAAAGCACCTGGCTTGCAGTTCACAATTTCACCACTGCATTCCCTCATTCCATTATTTCATAAAATAAAATCAAATATTTTTTTAGTATCACTAATTAGCACGGATTTATGACATTTTGTTCGAACTGTTTCTTTCCGATTTATTTTAGCCGTCATTACAGTGCAAGGTATCTTCACCATATTTAGTCTCTATTTGTGATCCATGCTTTGGGTGAATTAAAAAATCTGTTATTCACACGTTCCAGTTTTAAGGGTTTTTGTGAGCTTTAACATAATTTGATGTCTAATAATAATCTAATATTAAAATTATTCCTTGTTCCTAAAAAAGTTTCAGATTTCCTTTCAGCAAAACAGAACAAAAATGAGGAGGTATTTCCTTTCCTATAATTATGTGTCATCACTTTTACCTTAAGCAAATTGAATGAAATGGCATGTATTCATTTATTTTTTGTGTCAAAATTGGCGGGTGTCATAACTACTGTCTTAGTGTGGCGGAATAAGGTTGTTTCAAAACTTCAAAATACAATTTTCCAATATTTTTATTAGTTACTTGGTTATATGATTGACTTATACAAGTTTTATCGTCACAGTTATTGCAACAACACCACGGTATAAAACGATCCAATAACCAAAATGTCTATTTCGTTCATTATTTTAAATTACTTCACAGATACACTTATTGCAATCGGTTTGTGAAAATTCTTACGATTAACTGCTTCTTCACTTCTTTCCTGGAAATCCAATTGTTCCTTCTTTTATTGGAGGGATTATAGTTCATTATCTACGCGCGGAATTTTTCCAACAATTTACATTTCAGCGACAAGGGCTTCCTTCAATGTTAAGTTTACAAAAACCAATTATTCATCAAAATACACGAATATCGTTGCATAACCATTCTTTAAAGTTATATATACATATATATTTAACTTAATGTGACTGAAAGATGACCGCGATCTTACAATTTCGTCTCATTAAGTGTTTAGATGCCAATTCTCAGATTCTTCTGATAGGTATTCTGGGGGTGAATAATTTTCAATTATTTATTTTGTTTGGTGAGAAAATTATTTAATTGCTTGGTTATAAGTTATATATGTTGCATGTCAATAGCGCATGTTTGGTGATCTTCACCCCCTTCCACAAACCCTCGCGATGGGTTGCAGGGTATCGTGTAGATGCAGATGCGTACATGTATGTTCTATAACAATGGCTGCTGCCAAACGTCTTGTGAAACGTACCTTGAAAATTGCTATTTCAATTAAATAACATAATTGAACAATAATAATATATACGTTAATTATTATATGAATATATTTATTGGTAAAATTATATGTTGGATTCACCGTTAAGGTAATGTTCTAGCTCTTTACTAACGTGTTAAAACTGAAAAAGTAAATCCCAATTCCGAAAAAGTTCGAAATATTGTGATGGCTGATACCACCCACTTGCAATTGTGGTCCGATGAAATGAAATTTGGGTCATTCACTAATCATTATTGTCTCCCTAATAAAAAGTTATTCTGCTAGTGTCCGGAGCGTACTTCGAATGAAATATTCAAGCCGTGAGTGAGGTATCCCGGCGTATATGCAATTATACCGACAGAACTGTTGCGGAATTGCATACACTGCAGGATAATATGTCTATCTTTCCCTAGTAACCACTTATTTCCTTCTTTCCTCCCTTTAGCCCATTTCACACGGTACTTGATCCAGCACATGGTCGAGTATACTTGCTAGTATGCTAGCTTTCCAGTATTGTGTGAATAGAACCAGTATACTGGCTAGCAAGCATACCCGCTAGCATACTCGCTGAGCTACTGGATTTCATACTTGATGCGGTACTAGATTTCTAGTAACTCCCACAAGGACCCAGTAGCCATCGACCAATCAAGTCACGTTACAGACGCTGTGCGATCATCTCTTTATTTAATTAACTTATGGATTCATATGGAATAACCGTAATAGACAGCACAAGGTCAATGATCGTTTGAAACCTCCCAGGACGGTTCCAATCATGCAGGATTCCGTGCTCAATTTCAAGTAGCGGCTAGCACACTAGGTCTTGTGCTAAGTATCGTGTGAAACGGTCTAGAAACGTTGAACCAGTCAGTAGTTTAGGTTTGGGACTGCTAACCAAAACCCTGAGATGTTTATTTCCTACATATCATATCATTCTGATATCTGATTCTGATTCTGCCCTGATGTATACAGTTCACTAGCCGTTGGGTTTATATTTTACTGAACTCTGCGAAGTCAATCAAGCATGACAACCAATGGGGTCGAACACTTAAAATAATCCGCTTCAGGATTTTTACTAGTGTCGGACGAAACACATTCCTGAGCCCTTTGGGAATTGATGCTGATAAGGTTCTGCTCTCTCGTGACAGGCACGCACAGAAATTAACCTTGATTCTTGACTAAAAAACTACATTAAAGAATACCAAAGATAAGGCGAGTACAAGTATGAATAGGTAATGATAATACCTAATTATTGTGAAAAAAACAATAAAATGTTCTATCTTACTGACATCCACGACACTCATCTGCTATTCCTAAGTTACCCTTTCTAGGTGACCAATTAGCTATTATTATTATTTCTAACCCCTAATAAAATGAGTTAGGGTAAAACCCTAGAATGTTTAGAACTCATATTATTGGAAGAATGCATATTATTATGAGTCCAAAACTTCCCTGTTTAGTATTGGAGCTTAAAATTTCCTTTTTGTCTGCAGATAATGTGGTTCAGCATTTGAAAAAAATTTTAAGACCAGAAAGTATTGGAAAAGTTTTAATTAAAAAAATACATGAATTTTTAATGTTTTGATTATTTCGTAATAAAATAATCAAGAAAAAAAACGTTATCGAGTTTCAGAGAAAAAGGAATCTGCAATTAAAAATTTCTAATATCAAGAGGGTTGGGAGCAAGCGAAGATAAGCCAAACAGAAGACAATGGGATCACAATATTTCGTAATCTTAACTACTTTCATCGGAATTTATCTCCTATTGCTCCAAAAAACCAATGATTTTGGTGGTATTGTTCTTTTTAATATATGTTTTCGTTGACAAAGTTAATTTTGCTGTAATAGGATGTAAGTATGCCCCAATTCATGTTGAATGTTTTGCAATTTGTGATCACTCGCATATTGTGATGACGTTTTAATTATACTTTTGGGTAAATTCATTCGGCAACTTTAGCTTTAATGAAGCTATTTTACATACAAGGTTAACTAACGCACTTCTTTCAACTATTCTTCTGTCAATCTTTTCCCATGGAAAAACCCACAATTTTATCAGGTAGTATCTTTTATAACTTAAATGGGATTTAAATGAAACATCACTGGCACACAATTATCTGTAGCAGAGGCGTAGCGAGGGGGGGTGGTGGGGCCGGTCCGCTCCAGGCCCCGAACTCAGCATAGGCCCCCAAAGTTTAGTTATTCCCTTTTTTACCAGACCCATAAAAACCTTGGTTTGAATGCATAATTGGTTGTCTGAGCTGTCCTTTGAACTACATCGTAAATTTGGTAATAAATGAATTGATGAGCTAAGAAACAAAGTATAAACACCTACTTTGGAATTTTCTAGACCCACTATACTGCAATGATGTAAGCCCCGACGAGCAGAACAAGAGAAGAGGGCAAGGCGAATCAGGTCGCGCAGATGTGTAGACGCATAATCGCTCGCATAGATGTTCGCAACTAGTCACCCACCCTACCCCCAGCCATTGTAAGTCAAATCTCTATGAACGCGATGTCTTTTATGCCTCAATTATCCGATTATAACTCGCATATATTTTTACAGTACATTTTTACTAGGAAAATTGGAAATTTTCTAATCACCATTTACAATGCGCATTCGACTTTTTGAGAACGGTACTCCTCGCCATTATCTGCCGCTCCGTTCAGAACCTAAAAGAACATCGTGCAAAGAAATGCTGCCTACATACAACATTCCCTTATTCTCACGTCCCCTTTTCCTTTTGGTTTCCATATATAATGGTACATTTGTTGCGGCGAAACGTCCATCCGTGTCTATGGAAATATTTTATTCAGTAAATAGCTGAATTGCTATTAGCTGCAATGTGATATCAGTATTTAATTCGCCATAGTTTTTGTCCGCACGTATCGGACTCAGTCCGATCTATTTGCGAGTGATATTTTATTATGTAATTTCGAGATGCTACTATTCTGAGATTCTAAATAGGCAATTATCAGAACCTTTGTGGGTTTAGTTGTTACTGGCCTTTAAGCTGTCACACAAGGAGAATCTTGTGGTGGCCTATTTGTTGCCGATGAGTCTGAGTGAGCGGTTCGCATTTGCTGGAAGATAAGGTACCCGATTTCTTGCTATTGAGGCGATTCATACATTGTGGCAGATAAAGTATTGTTAGAGCTCACCTAGGGGGTCCGTCGAGGGTCAATCGTTAAGGTAACGACAAATCTTATAAAAGGCGTTTATTCTAGAGATTTACATGCACACGCGCAATAATTTCTTCTCTTGATAATATTGAGAAAATCTTGATACAAGAGGAACAGCGTAAATGTTAATGACAAGCATTTGTAACTTCAATTTTCTTTGTTTCCTGCATTTGTGGTCATCATCATTAGTCATCAATCTTCAGATTGGTTTCACGCAGCTCTACTCTATCGGCTAATCTCTTCATATTTACCCTTTCACTTCCTCCATCACTTGTTCCATATATCTCACTCGAGGCCTTCCTTTGCCATTCTTCCCGTCCACCACATTGGATGCCAGAAGAAAAGGCCAAAGACGCAGGCTTGACTTCACAGCAGGAAGTGAAGAGTGCACTGATAAGTTTCTTGCAGAGCGAAAAACTGGATCAACCTCAATGGAACACATACAGTTTTCTGCTGTTCATCCGATGAATCTTGTAAAAGCAAGTGATGACCAACTCCCCCATCTAGTTTAGCAACTGATAAAAACATTTGATTATTTGGAGAAGGAAGAAATGGTGCCAGATGTCATGAGGTTTTGAAGGCATGTATAGGCTTCAGGGATTTCTAAAGATGATGCAGTGTCGTGGTCCCCTTTGAATATGCTGCTGTTCATTGTTGAAATGGATTTTCAAGAGTCGTAAATATTTGTGGAGCCCTAAAACTATTTTTGACTGTATGTGTATCTGTCTCTTCTTGTTAAATAAGTATTTCTAAACTTAATTAAAAGCTATCTTCGCACAACAATGAGTCGATCCCACTTATATATCGATAGAGAATACTATAATATCGATAGAGAACGCTGTTGCAAAGTGAGTAAATTTTGATGATGTGATATATCAGTTTGCAAGGATAAAAGCTCGTAAGAAAAAATTTTATTCTTACTACTATGATATTTAAATATTTAACTTTTGGATTTGATTTATATTGTCAATTAGATAATGCTGTGAAATAACATCTCTTCATGTCATACCTATTAAATACGATTGCCGAAGTAATAGTATGCTTACGTAAATTTCCTCCAGCCATAAGCCGGTACTGGTACTTTCATAAAAGTTATTAACAGAGTGTTAGGATGCATTTAACCTACTATTCTGTGAATTCTGAGATACATGACGTAATCATTGATAAATAGTTGATTCTGGGTCTACAGGAATAAAAGAAAAAGACATCTTCCTATTATACTTGCGTAGACTATGTCAATGTTATCAATTCCAAATAGGCCCCTTATCGAATAGCACCCAAAGCCCCCAACCATGTTGATACGCCTCTGATCTGCTGCTTATGATCGAGCTGAGTCCTTTGACACTGAAAACGCTTTTCATTCTATTGAAGGTGCAGTAATCCAGCCCTGTTGTCAGAGGCGTGAGAGAATATTTTAAATGTGAGAAACGTATAATATAGTCGTATCTTCAAAGCAGGCGATGAGTTTGAACGATTAGAACCACTATAACTTAAACTAATCTCATGATCAATAAGCGCATGCAAACTTTCTCGCTGCTTCACCCAGCCATGGAGCCGGAGATTAAGTAAGGTTGCGGCGTGGACGGAAGCATCTCTTCCCCCTTCTCTCGCGCCTCTCCCGCTGGATCGCCCCAGCCCTCGGGAATCTCCCTCTCTCTCTCTCTCTGGATATGTATGTCCCCGCCGAGGTGCCTCCGACGAAACCCGAAAAGGGATTGCCTGACCCTTTTCCTTCTTCACACGCTCCCCTCGCCGGTTTCCTGCCCCGCCCACCCCCACTTCGCTCGCTTCCCGGAAGATGGAGTGCCGGTCGCCGCCGCGGCCCACCCTCCCCCCGGACGCGCCCTTTGGGACGACCCAGAATTCCTTGGAACGCGCGCTCTTTCCCTCCCCGCTCTCCCCCACTCCCTCCCAAGGCTCCTGCAGACCCGGCGGGGTGAGGCGGAGGAAAAGGGAAGGTACATCAATCGCGACCCCTCTTTTTCGAATCGATTTTTTACTATTATCTATTAATGTTATTACCGGCGTATAATCCGCAGTTCCACTTGGGCTAGTTCCAAAGGCATGCATGAGGTCTCCGACTTGTGAAAACCCGCATTTCGTAGTGAGTCTCGGAAACATTTTTCACCAAAATCGTGGATCTCTCGTTAAAGGGTACCTCCGTACAGAGGAATCGTCTCTGTAGCCAACTGCGGTTTTTTATTGTCCATGGCAGAGTATATGATTTCGTGTGAGATCTATCTCTTCTCCAAACGGCCAAAAAAGCTAATGACAGGTGTGGATATTACAATGGATCGTACCGCAAACAAGGGGCTTTTAATTCCTGTATATATCAATGCATGTTTTTTTAGTGCTTATGTACTTTTAGTACTATGGCATGTCATATGACTAGTCTTTAATTAGCATATTTTTTGGTGCCATTGCATATTATTTTCTGTTATAACAAGAGTTGGTTGCTTTGGCTGAGCCAGTATAGAGCTATTATAGAGAAAAGAAAATAAAGAATTCTTATTATAGAACTAATAAGAATTTTTTCGGGCAAAAGAATGATGAAAATCGCGGTATTTTTGTTAATTGCATTTCGAGTTCGTTCAATTTATTATATATGATCATTTATCATATAAATACTGGTAAAATGTCTTATTTTATTGTTATTTTTTAACCGCAATAGCTCATATTTCATCAAACATGCTCTTCTTCTATATTTTCTGTTCCGCTAATTCTTTTGCGTAATGTTAGCTTTTACTATCCTTTTTTTAAATACCTTATTTCCTAGCGAATATTCTTATTGATATTTAAAACTTTATTTGAGTTATGGAGCTCTGGAGTTAATATTATAGGATAGATAAATTTAAAAATATGTATTATTTTATTATCAGAGAGGTACACACTTCGTAAAAATGTCCTCTGATGATAGGAAATCCTCAATTCACTGAATCCATTATTTATGGCCGGAATCTGGAAAGGGAGTGGAAGTGCAGGGATATTTTTAATCATCTAAGTGCCTATTTGCGTATAGGATAATGCAGATATTTTTTAAATATATGTTGGATATCTGTTTGTGATCATTTAGAAGCAATGCATACCGACTCCTAGAAGACTTTTGGGCTCATTTAATCCTTCAGTGTAATTTTAATTCTTCATTAGGCATTAAAGTAATTCTTTAAATGACAGATACTTTTTTACGTTCATGATGAAAAATGTTGTCTAAATGCCTCGAATACTACCAATAGCACATTAAACTATTGTTCTTTCTTTTAAAGAGATAGATATCCAACGAAAATTTACCTAAGTGCAATACTCATTAGTATGCATATTTAAGGAAACTCAATCACCAAAATCCACTCAGTGTGGAAGTGTTTGCATATATAAAAAGAATTCCACGAAGTGTGAGGAAATATGTCGTAGAGTATCTTGTGCATAGAGTATCTTTAATTTCAAACTAACAGAAATTGATCCGAAGTAGTGTCCAAGAAGTGACGGGTGAGGTTTTTAATTGAATCAATTTGTTCCAAGATTGTTTGCTCAATCAAATTGCTCGAGTCGATTGCTTTCTGCAGTAAATATATGTTCCAGATTTACTTGATGTTAATTGATTCAAACATATATATGTCATAGATGATGTATTAGTCACAGTATCTCTTAAGCAAGGTTAATTTGAAAGAGTTTGTGAAAAACCATGAAGAAAACATTTTTTGTTAGCGTCATTTTTAAATAAATATTTTGCTTATTATGCACGGTAATTCACGTAAAATAAAAAAATAATAGTAGTCTTTTCAGCAATGTCTGCTGGCTTTAATGGATTACCAATGGTTGGTGCTGGATCCTCACCAGGTCGTCAGCATTTATTGTTCCTGGCAGTCAATTTTTTAGCATTGTTTAACTTTAGATTGATGTGCCTAAATACAACCCTATAAGTTTTGGAAAGGGCTTTGATAGTGCAAAGTGCCACTGCTGAATCACTCATTACTTATTTTTCATTACCACCTTTTTTGGGCCACTGGCGTGTTAGACGGACCCTCTTAGACGCATGAATAAGTACCTGGCCCGTATTTAACCTTAAAAAGCGTATAAGAGAGACCACGTTAGAGAGACTCACATATATCTTATTAGCACCAGCAGTAGCTTTTTTGGCACCCGATTCAATTCATTGCGGTTTCGTGCGCGGCCGAAGTGATTCCTGTCTCTCAACGTTTGGCTGCGAGCGAGAGTTGAAATGCAGACGCCCTCTGCTCGAGTCATTCGTGGACATCCTGCACCGATGGAGCTGCAGCCGATTGGTTCCGAGCGCAGGAAAAGATGGAAGTCTACTTCTGCACTTCCGACTGATTTTTATCTACTTTGTTCTTTGAAAACAATCTGTTAAATCCTTCGATAAGTAGTTCCGATCCGGTATTTAAGGTTGCGGGAGATTTGGCTTCTACTGGTCTCTATCGTTCTCGGAAAATAGGTCGAACCATTTGAATACCACATGGGCTGTAGATCTGCCAGTTAAATGCCTTGAACATCGTAGGGATTTATGTAATGTGAAGATTATTTTCAGCTGCCGGGAATTATTTGCACTTTCTATACTTCCAAGAAATCCCATGCTCCTTGTTTGACATGTTATATCGCGAATCTTAAGAGAGAATAATTCTCTGCAGCTATGTTTACCTTCACTCCTAATCGGAGACTCAAAGCTTACGCACTCTCCCTCGGTGATTCATGTCATGTATCTTATATAGTTACGTTAGTTACGTATGATTTTATAGCTATAATGTATAGATTATGTTTATTTGTATCTGTCTAATTTCTACAATCTTGTAGTTCTCTTCCATGTTTATGAATGAGTTCTCGTAGTATTTTAGTGAAGAGCTACGGCTGTCTCTTTTGAGTCGCTAATGAATTGAGGATTGAATTACGTTACGGATTCAATCTCCCTAAATAAGGTGTCTCCTTAGGTGGTTGGCGTTTTTCCTGTGCATTAACCAATTCAAATATTCGTCATTATGTCCTAAATAAAGCCTCTCATTACCTTGGAAAAGAGCGATTCCGACAGGTGTGTGTGTGTGTGTGTGTGTGTGTAACAACTTCATTAAGGGAATCAAGAACAAATAACTCAAGCCAGTATTTTAAAATTGCACTCAAGTTTACTCAAATTGTACACCAATAATACAGCTTTTGAATATTGTATTTATAAATAAGCTTTGGTATGTAATATTGCATTTTGAAATATTTTTCTTGACATAATTTATGATATATTTAACCCAGCCTTCATACATTCCAAATTTTTTATGGATTGTGCATCCTTACTTCAATTCCCTTCAAAAGCGATGTCATTTTGCGTTATAGATGGCTCCATATTTTGAGAAATTTTGAGAAAAGAAAATGCTTATAGGGGCTGAGAAAATTCGCTCCCGGTTGGATAATCAATCTGCCTTGTAGGTGATAAATGAATAATGGGTCAAATGAATAGCCAAATTTCCATAGAAAAAAGTAATTTACTTTCTACTGGAATCAAACCCGGATCCCCCTAATGGGGTCGTTTACCATATTTTTTTATTGCTGAATCTGATAGAGTTTGTAAAATAAAAGGACCCGTATTTTTCCGTTTTCTGATCCGACAATTATTTCCCGAATTATAAGCGGCGAAAAACTGATGTCTTTAACCCTTTCGGAAAAGTGGGTGTGGTGCAACCTCTGACGTATATCTACTTCGTCCAATCACAACTGAGCCCGCGAAGCTACTTCGCCTTATCGCAAAGGGGTGGATACAGCTGTCTCGGCCAATGGGAGCGATTTCAACAGCATCCGTGCGAGCAGACCTTCCGGGAACCCCCCTCCACTCCCTTCCTCCTCCCCTGGAAGCAGTCAAGGACGGGAGGAAAATGACGGCAAAATGTTATCACAGCAGCATTTTCGGTGGGCGTCACTTTCTGCTTATTTTAATTTTTGATTTATGAGTGAATGGTTGTGGTTAGAAGAATAATTTTTTCACTAAAATTCGTTTTTCGTTTCCATGTAACGATTTTGTGTACAAAATTGCGATTTCGGTTCCGAGTAAACGCCCCCATTCTTCAGGGGATATTTGGATTCGAGTATTTGGCCAGGCACTACAGCCAGTTAAGATACCACGGCATTTTTCTCTTATGTCGATTTCAGGAGATTTTAAAGGAGCTAGGTGTTAACACGAATACGTCTGTCATACGGACAATGGCAAATCCCGGTCAAGGCGGCTGATGTTTTCCAATGGCTGAAAAAACGGTGTCTTACCCCAGCAGAGAAACTATTCAAGTGTTGGTGTCACGCTCAAACACTGTTGAGGAAATGACGGGAAATATCTCAAACTTTCTTTAAATATAATAACAATTTGGGTTAATCCTGGAATCTAAGGGACTAGGTTCATGAAGAAAAATAGGTATCGTGCCCGGTACCGGAAGACACTTTGCCTTCTTGGTTGACTGGAGAGTAAGATTTGGGGGACTATTATTGATAGGGATGCGACGAGGAAGGATCGGGGGATCAAACAATCCTGAGAAATTGGAAAAATGTTGAGTTTCTGTTTTCCGGCGTTACCATGTGCAGCTTATGTACCTACTATATCGCAAATAACGTTAAATTAAAGATTCGGAAGTAGTTTTCATAATGCCACGAGTCAACGCTCTCCTCTTGAACACCATTTTGAAGTTAATTATACTGTAAATGGCGACACAGATTGCGCATAATGACATTCGTTGGGGTATCTTGGTGACAACCTTAAACATAAGATGAGTATAAGAGAAAACGGATTTTTACGCATAGCTTATGAATGTAATTTTTCAGCAATTTCTTTCATTTTTGACACATTTTCACATGCGTATGGAAAAATCATTTTGATTGTGTCCCCACATGGTCTGTACAGTTTGAAATTAGAAGTAGTATAGCATAAGAGAATTTAATTTGTTTTTCAGGTTGACTTCATCCGGTTCACTTTGACCCGGTGATACAGATCTAGAATAGTATTCAAATCGGAAATGAATACCTGATGTTTATTTTACTTATCATTATTATTTATTTATTAAATCCCTTGAAACTGCCTTTTGCCCTTTTACCCTAGGGTGTATAGCATTATAGTAAAGACACCCATGCATCGGTAGAGGAAAAGCCATACTGATAGTAGTCGAATCCTCGACCTCGGGTTGAGCCTGCGTTGGTGGGTTCGCCCCCCTGCAACTGAGGATCGATTTGAGATGAGTGAGCCGTGCACTGCACTCGTACGATGGCTCTTAGAGGCTCTACGACCCTCTGTCGATGTACTTGTATGAAATAACACGTTTTTCAATTTTGCGTTATTTTTACGGATGGAAATCTAGCTTCCATTTTGAAATGAAAATCCACCCGACAAGCCGGAACCGTCTCCGATGCACAGTTTCGACTGAGATCCCCTCGAGTGACCCCCTGACCTCTCTGTGGTGCTCTGAGCAATCGAGTCTGCCGCTGGTCGCTCCACGTCACAAGGGAACGTGGCTCTCCTTCCCCCCCGCGCGATCTGGGTTTGGGGGCGGAGGCTGTCTCAGGATCTCGGCCAGGGAATCCTCTGCCCCCCTGGGGTCGTGTGAACAGGGTCCTACCTTCCCCACACAGCCCCTCTCTCTCTTCGGTATGCATTGCCTCTCGGCAGGAAACAGGTGCCAGGGGAGGGGGGCGGGGGCGTGGAAAGGGATTCAGGAGAGAGCGGGGGGTACGGAATCCATTTTTATGAGAGCCTGGTTCAATTCTGAACTTTGACCCCGAGAGAGGAAAGGTACATGTGAGAGGAAAAACTCTTTTAAGTTAGGTATAAGGAAGAAAAATAGAAAAAGTGGCTATGCTAACACCTTAAAGTGCTAGGCAGCATAATCATTTAAACTTGTAGTATAAAAATGATTCAGCAACCGTGCTTCGAACGCTTTCACATTAAACTTGTACAAAATGACATTGGAACGATGAACCAAGACACAATTATCTCCAAAGAACCTAGGCATCACAAGAAATTTGATTGTATTTACCTGGTATTTTTACCCAAGGCAAGTCTTTTGGTTGTAAGAATGAGTAAGTATAGTAAGAAATTGCTATAAATGTTGCAGCCTCACTTCTCTGCATTAGAGATAATAAATTTGTTACGTTATCTTATTTTCCACTTCTTTACCCTCCGTCCCCGCTATTCCCCTTCCTGTTAATGGTGAAAGAGATTTTTTTCTCAGTAATATTATTTATTCAATTCTTTATTGTAAATGGCATTATTATATTTTGAGCTCAAAATGAAATTATAATGTATGTTTCCCAATGAAACCGAAGGCTCGATTCCCCTCTCTCCTGCTGTTAGCGTATCGTAATAGTTTAGCGTTACGAAATTTATGGAAGGCCCCTTATAAACCTAGGCTTTTAGAATGATGCCTGGATTTCAGAATAATGATTCATTAAATCTATCCATAAGACAGCCTAAATCTGTAATTTTCATACCGTGGATCGAGTCGTTGTAATGCCTAGGTAGCCAATTTCCCATCTTAAGAGTCCGAATCTCGATGTGTTCTATCATATTGTTCTATCATATCT
This sequence comes from Platycnemis pennipes, assembly GCA_933228895.1. NCBI lineage: Eukaryota > Metazoa > Arthropoda > Insecta > Odonata > Platycnemididae > Platycnemis > Platycnemis pennipes. Next base: position 129,830,559 of record OW121851.1, on the reverse strand, counting down.
CTACTTATCCTGGCCCTCGTATTGAGTTGATATTTCCAATATGTTATTAATCTCACACATCTCTTTCTCCATTTTTCAGAACCCTAATTTCTATGCCATACGTATTCCACATTCTTCGTTTTATACATTTGCTTTTGTCATTAATAAGAATCAGTTGTCATTAACTCTGCACTGCTGCACAATTTCTGCTTCTATACGGTCGCCACTCGCTCTATTTCTGCCCGGATTGCTAACTGAATATTCTGCCATGTTGCTATCAAATTCCAAGCTCTAAATTCATGTTTCCTTCACCTGGACACAGTGAATCCTACCCTCTCTGTAGCTGAGTTCAAGTTCCTTGGTGAGCAGGAGAGAGAGAGAGAGAAGGAACACTCTCCAGCCTCCACCCACGGGATTCGGACAGGTCTTACGCCTATGCCCCTCCTTCCCACAATCCTCTGCGCCCTCCTTCAGGACCGCATACTTTCCGCACATTTATTTTTCACGCGTCTCCGTGGGGAGGGGGTGGGGGCGGAGGAGGGGGAGGGGGTGGGGTGGGGGGGAATGTGCTCCGACGTCATCGGGGCGGCGTCATCGCTGCGTTGCCACATTTTCCATCCCCTCCGTCCCACACCCTCAGTCACATCGCCTTCATTAAATGTTATAAAAAAACGAGACTTGAATATATCATCCTTATGATAAGTCATCAATAGTAGCATCGGTTCCTTTCGAGGCACCCCTTCGAATCCTTCCGCCCCATTGTCCATTTTATTGGAGCCGTTCCCTTCAACACATGACTCCCTCCATAATTTTTCTCTTACACTTCGTCCTTCCTCTGCGAGTCCTCTCCTGATGGTTTCTCTCTTTACGCACTCCTCTGCATTCCTAAGCGTCGCTTTCATAACCAGGCAATTTTCTGTCGGTACTCGTTTTTTTCCAGCGAAGAAAACCTCCATTTTCCCCGTGGCTCTTTTTTACTGCCCTCCCTCCCTCTATTTCCATCTTGCGTGATCCTCTTTCATGGGCAGAAACATTCCTCCGCTTATTCCAGTGTTTCTCCGGCCAAGCTCATTTTAAAATGATGCCACTTACTTCGGCTGCAGGCTATCATCTTCTTTTCTTGAGTTGTTTCTCAAATCGTTCTTTTCTTCTCGCTCTCTAATAAGGGTGGTTTCACAGTGTGCGTGAGTAGAACGCCAGACGTCACACATTTCTTTTTTCAAAATTGTAACAGAGGGAAAATCTCCCCGCACTTCATTGCCCCCAATTCCAAGTAGAAGCACTTACCCCGTGTATAAAGAAGAGGTTGGATATGATATTTTTATCTGAAGAAAATCTCCATCAAACTTTGGAGGAATGCCAAAGGCATATGTCGGTTGAATTGCACTGGGTGGATTGAGGCTCTAGCTTAAATATACTTATTACTAAATCATAGATTTAATACAAATCTACCCTTTCATGAGGGAGCAATGTATATCTTAAAATTTTTATTGTTGAATCTGAATTTTTGAGCCGATCTTCCCCAAAATGTATTACATATAGATTTATTATTCATTTAAAAATACTAAAAGGGTGAACCCTCAGTGGGTAGACAAGGTGGAATGAAACCGAACCACAAGGGATAAAAGTTCGACTGAAATGGGTATCGAACCACAAACTTTCTTGCCCGGCAAGTTGTAGGCTCGAAGTTTTTTATGCATGTATGTATATGTGAAAAATATATATTATACACAATACACAATATTGACACGCATCAGTAAGATATTTCGATGATCTCGCTCCCCTTCCTCAAGGAGAAGAGGAATACTAGTGAGTAGCTATATTTTATTCTTCATTTTTAATTACTATATATGTGAAGTGAAACGTAGCGCACTTATGTACTTCGGCAAATTATGGGGTTCCTTTCAACCCATCTTCTAGGACGATTAAGTGAGATTCATCAAAAACTGAAAATTTTCCATAGTGAGTCCATTTTTGTCAACGAAGTCCTGAAAGTCATTCGTCATCAGTTAAATTGTTATTTTCAGTACTGATACCAGAGTTGGAAATTTTTTCATTCATTGGCATGTAATCAATTCAGTTATGTATTAACGCCAAGAAAAATGGTGAGTGTATCATTTTAAATATAAAAATTGGTGATAGGTCGCCATTTTTTCCGTGTGAGAAAAAAGTATTGAATACTAAGGAAAGGAAAAAAGTATTGAATTGAAAAGTAAGGTACAGTTAGAATCTAATCTGAATGCATTTAAAGCGTATAGCTTGCTGCCTTTCTATCTTCAATTTACAACATGTTTAAATGAATCGTAAAATAAATTGAATCATATTAATTTATTTATTTAATAATTTTTTAAGTTCACGCAACATGAAAACCCAATAATAGGGTTAACAATTATTTTCACAATAATCATAATTACAATCATAAGACAAAAACAACTTAATACACTAAAGGTACAATTAATTACCAAAACAGTCAAGGCCGGCTGAATGTCACATACAAAATTCTGTACAAATTTATAATGTCGCCAACATCAACAATATCTGTCCGTGAAACATTTCCTTAGGTAAGTTTATATTTAATTCACTTGAAAGTGTATTGAATGAGATACATATTCTATTAATAGGTGCATTCATACAATGATTTGTGTTCACACATCTTATGTAGACTGTCCTTTTTAACCTTACTTTTTTTGTTTCGACTAAAAAGTTCAATTTCCCAACCAATAAAAAATCTATGCTTAGTAAAACATGTCAGGAGTAAAGCGAGGCATTTTTCACTTTCGAGGTGAAAACATCTGATCGTTTTCCATTGATCCACTCTGGTTAAACATAGTAGCTTGGCACCATACACGAGGGCGTTTACAGAATTCACAAAAATTTGGATCCAAGATTCCGCGGCCTGTTTCCGATCTTCATGCCGAGCAAACGTACCGTCAAATGAACTAAATTTTCAAAAGAATATCACTTCATTCTTTTAATTAATTATTTGAACTTTATCTGTCAAAAGAAGGTATATTATTTTTTTATGTGTAATATGTTGGCTAGATTTTCATCGAAAATCAGGTTTTCAGGCGACCACATCACATTTTTATCATTTCATAATGGTGTGTACTAGTTTACAAAGATGCTTAAAAGCAGGAAACCTGAAGCAGATTTTTTATCATGATTTCAGAGAAATGCCCGCAGATTTTAATATAAATGTGCGCGAGCATGCTATCATCACGAGCCAAGACTCAGCGAAATTTAATGACATGCCATGAATGGCGTCTCCTCGTGGATTGAGGAAGCTATAGTGCCATCGTAATGGGACTGGATACCTCCTGCTCTGCTCGCTCGCCCGGCTATGGCCCGCTTCGCACGGCTGCTCAGTCAGCTATTTGCACTTCGTTACACGAAATAGTATTTACTCTGGAGGTGTGATTATTTTTGATTGTTCGAGGAACGCTGTTATTCCCCCCCTCAACCTGCCCATTATTTTGGAGATTGGGATCTTGTGTCTCCTGGCATGGTTGGTATCTTGAGTGGTGGAGGCGAGGGCTGCGGTTGCGGGCTAAATGAGGTGAAGGTGGATTTCAAACCTTCCCAAACGAGCAATAGGACAGCGTGAGTCACTCCCTTCTCCAGTCTTCACATTTCATGCGTTTCCCATTTTACAACATGTGTCTGTGCTTCATCATCATCGCCATCAGTGGTCAATAATCCTAAATTATGATCCACCTTCACCTTGTCTGATTTATAATGAATCGTTTTGACCAATTAATTGCCGATACCTTTGAGTATATTAATCTTAAAGCCTAAGTCACACGATCATTTACTAGATAGGTGTTCAGCAATCATTTTAAGCCGTAGCTTTCAGGGGCAGAAAAAAGTTTGAGTTATCATTTTCGCCACTCAGACTCGGGTCATTTTCTTTGTTACTGAGATTCAATTACTGGCCTCTGCTTTCTATATTTGCTTCTGTGCGCTCTGATTCACTGCCTTTCGGGTACATGTACCACTATAGGGACAGAAAATGAACATGCTGAAATGATGAAATAAGGGTTGAAGAGAGTACTTATCATTTGACCTATCCCAAAAGTTGATCATTTTGGATGTTGAGGTGTGATTTAAGCTATTATTTTCACTGTCCTTGAGCTTGCACCTGAAAAAGTAATCGTGCGATTGGGGCTTTAGATTTGTTTGACGTAACTTTCCATTCAATTCTCCAGCTGCTAAGCTATTTGTATCAACATATTTTTTTGCCTTTTATACCTTACTTTATATGGCTTCCAAATTTGACTTCTCATCCCTCAAAGACTGTATTCATGAGGGTGTAATGTTGTAAAATCTGTCCAAATGGACATGTCATGGCCTTTTAACTTTCCATCGGTCTTCTATTTTTATCGACGTTTCTCAGAGCTCCGTCACTCACCTTTTCAATCTATCATTCTTCTGTGCCATCTGAAGAACTTCCAGTCTTAGATTCACATGCCTCTCTGCCATAAAGGAGTGTGCTCTAGATATACTTGAGAGCTGAGTGGCTTCTTACCCGCAAGAGCTTTTAGTATATTCGTATTTTGGTGGGATACCCTCTTTGCCTGGAATATTCTAATAATTTCATCCTTGCAAATGCATCGCTTGTTATTCAGCTTCCCAGCCAACTAAACTTTTCCATCTGTTGAAGACTTTGCATCCTCGTCGTGCCCGTCTTAGCCTCTCCTTTTCTTATACAACCCTAACTTGTGTTTTTATGACTAGACTTTCTCCTACATATGCCTTTTGAATATGAAAACATGCCTTTTTATGTCCAAAGCCTTCCTTAAACTTATGCAACCACTGTATTTTAGTGATTTGTTGAGTGGTTTTTCAAACACACAGTTGGAGATATTTCCGAGAGATTACAGATATTGTTCACTACGCATTTGCCTCTATGGCTCAAAATAACTTTGATATTTTACATTTATTAAGTTAAATGCTTATTTTTTGACTAATGTGCATGAATTTATTGTTCAAACTAGCTCCTTAACATTCAGATTTGCTCATTCACAGAACCATAATGGAAATATAGTTGAAAGCAGTCTTATAGGGAGATAATAATTTACTGTATTTTTTCGCTGCAAAGACAAATTTAAATCGAGACGAATTTTAGTTTATAAATTTAGTCTCTCATACGTACTTAGTGGTCATTTAGATTGCCGTAAGGTTTAGCTCTCAACACACTTCTTCTTATTACTGGCTTATCTTTTTCGACAGTGGAGAGCTGTTAATTCGCAGAATATAATCTCACTCACATCGGTCCTATATAAGTCAATTTGAGAAAACTCCTTAAATGTATTTGTCTTAAGTCCGATCGTTCAGTGCTTGTTTATGCTCTTCGCTATTACCATAGAGTTACTCTATGCTGTTACTGAAGGCAGTAAAAGAATGTATGACGTTGCTTGGGATCAGTCAGGGATCATTCTAGCAGGCGTAATGGGCGTGCAGCAAATACGACCAGTGGCAATCTTCCAGAAAGAAAAAAAATCACCTAAAGATTATGGTAATTGCCAAATACATTTAGATATTGATGCGAAAGCAGGTAAAGCGATACAATCTGACATGGTATTACGTTATCGCATGAAGCACGGAGTTAAGATGAGAATCATCACTGTCATTTTAATGGAAATATTCATGAAATTAATTTAAAGGGATTCGTAAAGCTTTGTCATAATTTCTCACTTTTTAAGCAAGAGTTTAAATTTTTAACTTGCACGTGCTCATACTTTTGAAATAAATTTAGGGTTACTAATCAAAAGGAAGTCCTCAGGCTTACTTGGTGGAACCGCTTGATGGTAGCTTAGTAAGATTCCTCAAGTTAATTCCACGATTTCACAACTTATGGAATCTTACGAAGTATTTTTTCTCCTAGCTAACAGGGTTACCCAGTTACGAATGATCATGAAACTTGGATACATGGTACAAACTTTGTCTGCACCGGGATTTGAACCACGAGCCTTCAACTTACCGGGCTTACGGGTATAAAGCCTTGCCTAAGGACTAATCTGCTATGTCGCCTCAAGTACCGATGAACGAGGCAAGAAAGAAATAGTTAGTAGAATAGCCCAGGCAAAGAGGGCATTCTACCAAAAGAAGAATCTCCTTACAGCTGGAAATACACGCGCAGAAGTAAGGAAACAATTCATTAGAACATACATCTGGAGCATTTTTCTTTACGGCATTGAGGCATGGACGATGACAGCCGTGAGAAGAAAAGGGTAGAAGCATTCGAAATGTGGTGCTACAGAAGAATGATGAAGATTAAATAGATGGACCGAGTAAGTAACGAGGAAGTCTTAAGAAGAGTTGGAGAAAAGAGAAGTGAAGCTTACAACTCTAAAAAGAAGAAGGGACAACTTAATCGGCCATATCTTAAGACACGAGGGCTTGATGAAGACAATTGTCGAGGGAAAAGAGAACGGAAAGATTGGAAAAGGCATGCCTCGTACGAAATATATGGAATAAATTGTGAGGGGTGTAAAAGAGAAGAATTACGTCAATATGAAAAGGTTGGCCGACAGAAGAATAGAGTGGAAAGCTGCGTCAAACCAATCCTAGGATTCTTGGCACATGATGATGGTGATGATGATTAGAGTCTTGATTTTACGTTTGATGCACTTGCCACTCGCTAAGCCTCCTCTATTGTTATAATACTTTTTTATTGCTCGACTCTCTAGACCAGGGCAGCCCAAACGCTGGAAAATGCACATGTTCAAAGCTCCACGCACAGGTGCACTGCGCCGTGCATCGGTTATACACGGCTCGGCTCTATTCGGTATTCGGCCCGATTCTGTAAAGTCGAATTCGGGATTTCGACGTCACAACTATACCCATATATGGAACAAACGTCATAGTTGGTAGTACGAAACGTGCTCCCTTGATGACGCGACGGTTGCCCCGGCTCAAGGCGACGGAGTCGGATCATTTTGAGGATCATTTCGTTCATAATCCGTCGCCAAATATTTCCTATCGCGGAGGGCATCACTCGAAGCTGCGATTGTAGCAGACTACTTGTTGATAATTATCGCGTGGGATAGGTACAAGGTGAGAATGCATCTAATTCTAGCTAATGATTATTTCTTTCTTGTCTCCGTTTCCTTACCGCTAATACAGTTCGATAGAACTATTTGTTTTGTTTTGAAATGTCACCATGCAATGTTTTTGTTTAATGTGGATTTAAAAAATTTCAGGTCGGCTAGACATATATGCTTTTTTTTATTAGATAGGTTGTTTATTTTTTTATGACCGAGAGGGAGGAAGAGACAGAGTGAGCCCTCCCTTCGCGCGCACGAAACTCTGTCGTTGTTTGCACCGTGCACGGGTGCACTGCGCGGTACATGCACGCTGGGAAGCCCTGCTCTAGAATAATCGTCGATTAGATAAATACAAAAGTACCCCTTCTGTAATGTGCAAGACCGAAAAGACAAGTTTCAAAATGCTTTTGCGGTCGTTCTCGTCACCGACACTTGTTGGAGTACAGTTGTTTATTCTTTAATTAGTACTTCTTGTTCACACAAATCCACATCTACTGCCCGCTGCTGTGAATGGGAGGAGCCCACGACTCTCTCTCTCTCTCCCCCCTCCACCCCCACCGCCACGCAACTCCAGCGAAAGGAGGGGAGGAGTTTCAACCCCCCCCCCCTCACTTCCCTCTCCTTGCGGAGGAGAATGGAAGACGCGCCTCGCTCCTGCATCCGTGACCCCCTTCGCAACCCCCAGAGGGCTTAAGTGGAATTATGCATCAGATGGAGGCACTTGGGGGGGAGGGTAGGCGCCCGGGAGGGGATGAATATTTGAAGACGGGAAAGGGAGGAGAGGAAATTACCGTCTTTTACTCGGACCCCCGTAAATCCCGCCCCCTTCGGGAGGGCGAGCGGACTCTCAAACCTCTTCTTCTTCGTCAGCGCGGGTGAACCCTCCCTCTCGCCTCTCTTACATATCAACACATTGCTACCTAACTGAATATTTAATCCTCCTCCCATCATGTTTCCGAAAGGAACCTTGCAGAATTATCATTGCTTGACTGCGACCGGACTTTGGTAAGCTTATATGAGCTGGCATTCTGATATCCTAGCTAACACAATATAATTCTCCTGGATATCGTATTTCTCTCCATTTCGTCCTTACTGCATATAATTTTCTTAAAATTTACGTGCTAGGATAACGTTATCCTTTAGATGCTACCCTTAAAACCCTCACCCATAGAATTAACGACTGGATTGAAATAGCAATTTTTCTTTTCCGCGCTCATTTATAGAAGTTAGGGTCGGGAATAATACCGCTCCCGAAAAATTACCCAGTTATTCATACTAAAGAAAACACGTTTGATCAACGCCTGTTCTACTGCATCAGTGATCGTAATTATGTACACTGAACATCCGTTGCGTGTTCGTGCATCAAATGCTCACTCATCTAATAGCATCTTTACCGTGAGTCCAACATAATCATTATTGCTAATGCCGCGAAGAAATGATAGATATGGTAGTCCACTGTGGGAAAAGAGAGCCATTTTCGTCGCCAAGTGGATTTTCCCTCGTACGACCTCGTACGACCTCGTAAGGATTCTTGTTAATGCCTTGAGGCAATTCTTTTTCTTCATACATGCGTCGACCGCAATATTAAAAAGGCATGATCGTCTTGCCTAATGAGCTGCATTGAATTCTTGGGATGTGCTAAGGAGCTAATGTAACATTTTTTAGAATCTAATTACGGTTTAATTTCATGACTTACTTCATGACATGGGACCCTTACTCTTCAGTCAATGTTTCTGTTTTCAAAAATATGCTAAACTCTAGCAAAAGCAAAACTTACGGATATTTGAAATCGATTTGGGCAAAAGCCTGCGATATGACCCGCCAGCCGTTGTAATATCGTCGGTAGCACGCTGACCGGCCACCCAAAGCCGTGCATTCGGATCCAGCCTTGGGAATGGGCATTGTGGCCGTGAATTAATATTAGAATTATAGTTAGAAGGTTCAATGTAATCTTCTTCGTTGTAGCCCCTTATAATCTAATTTTGTGACGACAAGAACCGCTAGAGGCTGGTGGATAGCATAAAAAGATTTATCCCTTTAAAATACCTGGTATATTGATCAAACTATGGAATTAATGGCACTATATGTCTATAATGAGGTATAAAAAATATATGTAGATAAAGTAGTGTATTTCAAAGTTTTACTAGTCACCCATTGTTGAAGATAACCATTTTCCGATAGTAATCCTCAATAATCAAGAAAATAAAAATGACTTGGTATATTCCACACATTTTATTGCTACAACCGACCGCGGTTTCGACGGCTAGAGCGTCATTATCAAGGCAACATATAGTGAAGTATATAATGGGTTCGCTCTCTGTTGCCTTGATAATGACATTCTAGCTGTTGAAACCGCGGCCGGTTGTTGCAATAAAAGGTGTGGAAAATACCAAGTCATTTTTATTTTCATTATTCTTCAATTCCAAAAAAGTAACTCCCGAGGGTATTTCTTCGAGTAATCCTCAACATTGGGGAAGAAGAATTCACCACCTTTAAAAATATTGAACAAAATATCTTCGCACATTATTTTTTGATATTTGCGGTCTAATGAATAGAAATTTACTGCACAATACTAGGGGACCTAAATCCTTTCAAAATACTACTCATTTCTTTCGTTTCCAGGTAAGTGAATCAAGGATTCTGATTAGGCATCTCAGATCCTTGATTCATTTCATAGTTCGTTCTCAACTTTTCCCACTCCTTCATAGTAGCGAACATTTTTTATTTATGAGTTCTAATCTGACTCTCCAATCATATTTCTATCCCTACTCTGCATCTGCAGGATAAAAATAAGCGATATATTACGAAAGAGTAGATGCTAAACTATGATGGACAAGAATTTGTTTTTTTTCCACGCAAATTACCGGGCTATAAAACAAGTTAATATTGTTAATTTAGAAAATATTACGCACCACGCTTCATTACTTATTCACAAAGTTTGTTCGGCTAAATATCATCTTGACTACTGGTTGTACCGCCCCCTGCTACATTCCCTTAAGGTGCCTCACAAGGTAACATCTAGATGTAAATGAACTTTATAGGTTCTAATTTTGAGTAATTTAGCCTTGGAAGGAAAACAGCTTCACGTTCAACTCAGATTTTATTTATTTTTTAAGTACCAAATAGAAATACGCGGCACTGATCTTATACAAATGCAAAGAAGTTCCAGAAATTAAATCCACTTCTATTTTGTGCGCAAAAGGTTCCATGCAGGCATGTGAAATACGATTTAAACTACAGTAACAATTTTATTTTCTCCTCGGTAACTTTGGTGGCAGATATTGTCCCTTATTTTGTGTTGTAAAATTACGCTTTTAACCTTTAGATCTTACAACCATTCCCACTGATTTTCACTCTACGATATAATCTAGCATAATTTGATGAAGCTTCTTTACGTTTTACCTATTACCTGCAGTTTATCTCTGCGTCAGAGACGAGTTGAGTTGTATCCCTTTCCTCTTTCCAGTACTATCGCTTTTGAAAGCCGTCTCGAAGGAGAGAATTCAGCGTTTACGATATCCTGCGGCTCTTAGGAACACCTTAAATTCTCCCTGAGTACGGACCAATAGCTTTTTTGTTTCTTTTCATTGTTGCTGTCGCATGCCTCGCACCTGATTGGCGCAGCGTATAGTCTACGCCCTTCTTTTTGATCCTCTCCTCCAAAGAAAAAACTGAAAACATATTATCGATTGGGGTTCTTGAAATAGCTCAGCAGAAGATTTTTCTGTTCATAGAAACAAGTTTTGCGTATTAGAGAATTTGATTTTCATACTTAGAGATGATCGAATTTGCTCTACTGCAGCTTTTTTTGTGAGCTTAAAAGGCTGTTTTAAATGGTGGAATAATTTGTACAAAGGCTTCTAATAAAGCTAAACCGTGTGCGCCGGTTTCGTACAATTTGTTGCGCAAGTAATTTGAACATGCACATATACTTAAATTAAATTTTGATAGGCCTGCTCCATTAGCTTTCTAAATTACACTTTTATCTGTGTTTTCAAGTTTTTTCCAGTATTATTGGCGCTTCAGACCGATAGGAAAGGTACAAGGGTGGGAATGGAAGGAAAAGGGTGGAGAGAAACCCGGCTCTTAACGAAAAGGCGCCAAGGGGACCATGGGTCAACGTTCCATGTAACGGACGGAGGACTGTACTCAAATGTTTTCGACAGCGCACTCAAGTTGAGTCCGCTTTACACGTGAAATATATCTTCCACTGCCGAGATTCGAACCCGGGCCAGAGGCCAGTGAGGTGGTCCCAAGTGAGAACTGAGTGAGAGGCCAGTACTCTAACCACTGCACATTTCTGAGCTCACCGAGACGGCGAAGCACTCGAGTACCCTGCGTGATCATTTCAAGGGGAAAGCGATTGCTGATACCTCATTGTTCAATCAAATGTGGGCTTTAGTGCATTCAACTTGATGCAAAATTCGTGAGAATAGTTTTAACCGTATGGGAAATTCGTCTACCTTTTTGTACGCTGGGTAAATGCCTTAGTCAATTCCAGTACAAATATCCTCTTCATGATATATCACCATGCACGACGACCTCAAAATATTTTGGCTAGGTATTGAAAATCATGCGACATGGCCTATAGTAAATAGTCCTGACTGAATGCATCTTCGCTAGTTCTACCTACGAGCAGGACACCTTGGGAGGCAGCGAAATTTATTATTGACTACTCTAAATCAACGTAAAAGCTGTACAATAAACGGATTCTCAGCATTGGAATTCATTTTCTTAAACTTTACACTTTTACAAAGCTTACTTTTAAATACGTATAGATATTGATTAGATATGATGTTTATCGGGCTCCATTCAGCTGTGGATTAAGTGGCATTTAAGCTCAGTACAAAGTTTTTATGTGCATGTATTCGCGGCAGTAATAAAGAAGGTAGTAATAGCAACAAATGGTGATAATATTTATGCACCTAATAGTGGTAATTTTTTAAGAATATTTTCTTGAAGATAGGATAAGCAAATTTATTGGTAGACTCGAGAAAAATGACCTTGAATTATTTTTAATTCAATTGTTATAAGAGAATGACTCTCAGCAAAAGCATTCTAATATTTTACTCTTAATTATAACTTCATTTTGCACGAGCACTTCGTATGAAGTTACAGAAGTATTTACCTCTGTTGTTTGGTGCATGTTATTTTTAAAACTGTCGGAAGGAAATAAAATAAATCTCATGAGAAAATATTTGGTTTTTCGGGTCAGAGTTGATTCTATTTTAACATCGCTCCAAAGATTATGATTCAACAACATGCCAAGGTCATATCTTCCACGTGACCTCTCCAGTCAAATTACTTGCTTTGTCTCTTTATCTCTTGGGGAATGGAATCGGTCAAATATCCAAGCGCAAGGCGTTCACCCTTGTTGTTTCGATCCTATCGATGATCGCTCTGACCTTAAAACCGAGCAATCGATCTTCCATTCGTTTCACCGAAAGTTGTAGATGAGAGAGGGAGGGAGAGTTTGAGTGTGGCAGTAAAAGAGGGAGTCCAGCAGAAAGCACTTCGCTCCCTGACGGTCGGAGGTCCGGGGTTCTCGGACCCTCCCCTTTTCCCTAGTCCTTCGATATCCCTTTCTTCTTACGGCTTCGTTCTCTTCCTTTGATGGCCTTATTTTACTCCAGCGCGGAGAAGAGGGTTTCTTTTCACTTCGGTCAGTTGGGTTTAATAACCCTTTCCCTTTGAAGCGCTGGTAGTAGTTGCGTGCACCCATCAATATTTCCGCCACTGGATCGTAAGCCGTCTCTCCAAATCTCTAGATTTTCCCTGGTTACGACGCCCCATTCATAGCTTGTCGATGTAGTATGGAGTTTACCATTCGCTCCAATGCACTGAGAACGCAATCCAGTATTCACGATGTGGGTTGGTGCTTATGCTGGTAGCTTATCGTTAGGTGGTGTATCGCTGGAAATACCAGCTTGTATACACCGCGAAAGTACTACATTACGCAAAAAAAATTAACTGCAATGAGCAAGGATGGTTACTTTGTGCTGCGTGAGTTCTATTGTGCACACATTAGGCTAATTTTCTTAGTATATTAGGATCCAAAATCTTCTCATTGATTTAAAATAACTAATGTGTAATGAAATTTCTTTCTGGCTTTTTTTAATGAACAGGATTTTTGAAATCGATATATTAGCTTTGGCACCTATGACCAATATAAATATTGCAATGCATTTCGCTTGAGAATTACGATTAGTTTTGAGCATCTACTCTTCAAAGATTTCTATCCATAATTGATTTCCTGAAAAGTTACAGAGAGATTCTCAATTGCAATTGGGAATTCAGGGCTTTATTACGTAACTTCCGTTCTCGGATAGGCCATGTGCGGAGAATGGAACGACGGTAGCTCCAATAAGGCATCGACTCAAGAGAAAAGTTTGACAATAATGTCCGAAATCTCATCCGTTGAGTCTCTAACCACTGTCTACGAATATCCAAGGATGATGCCTTCTTGGTAGAACGGAGGAATAGTACTTGATGTGTAAAATGATTCAACTACTGCAGTCATTTTACACCACATGCAACTTTACCACGGCCTAGATAGAATATTTTGAAACTGCATATCTCAAGTTTTACATAATCATTATAGAATCTATAGATTTCTTAAAAACATATTTATCTCGTTAAAACTGTAAACTTTGTAGGAAAAACTGCCAACTGTTAAGCTATAAATAGTAGAAAAAATATTTATCATTCGGTTCGGTATTTGTCCAAATGAATTAATTTATGATTCCCTACAGGTAAACAAATGCGTATTCAGTAGAGTTAGTGGCGTTAAGTATATTTTAAAATGCATCTGAGACTACCGATATTACACTTACGCATATTGTTACCAAGAATTTGACCTACGGGTCCTCTGTAGCTCATCAAATCACGCACTGATATTTCAATCATAAGATGTCTTTTAGTGAGGTGAGAGTTAAAATAACACATTGGGGATTGATTTTCCTTCTTGGAAGAGATATACGCTCATCAAATCCTATTTGCAGCATTAATTATTGTGACCTCTTCCCTACTAATGCTCCTGAAGAATGTCTCGCGTAAATTTAAAAGGTTTACTAGTCATAAATAATTTGTAAAAACGTACTGCTGTTAGGTACCCATTGCAAAGCAAGGAGAATCATAATTTGGTAGGAAAAATATTTCGCAATGTTATGCATGACAATCGTACATTTAACGTTCTCAAGTATGAGGATATTACCAAATTTAAATTCTCTTATTTATGTGCAACAAATTGTATGCCGTGGAAATCGTGTTACCGTGTTGTGAGACGTAAAATTCAAACTGCAGCTTCCGTGAAAATGCCTATTTTTAAAATCCCTTTCCAAAGCAGCCTCGGGAGGTGATTATATGCCCACCAAGAAACTTGCATCCTTGGGTGAAGTGCTCAATGTGAAAATATTCACAATTGACATGGATGGAGTAAGCAACCTGTACCCGAGACCCTGTAAGAGATATCTTTTTGTGGATTTTCGGCAGATTTTACAAAAACTCCTAGCTTGTCACAGAGGTGAGGTAGGAAGACGAAGGTTGTCAGTAGAAAATGCAAACGACCTCTTGCAAACGATGGAAGATTTCTTAAAAGTAGTAGTGTAATTTTAGTTCCTATTTCATATGTAATGATTACAGCAGTGGAGTGCATATGCTCCATTTTTGTGATACAAATTTGATTTTGGCTAGCCAACATCGTCGATGATCCCTTCTTGATGTGTTATAGGAAGCCGGGAGGCTGTGCAGTGTGCAGTAGCTGAGCCTTGCAAGCTTTAGAGGTGGCGAACACGGGGCGTGGTTTGGAACGGGTCAGCGGGAGAAAGAGGGGTGGGGGGAAGAGGGGCAGGAGGGTGAGGGGACGCGGGGGAAGGAGGAAGAGACCGCTGTGCAGGCGCTTGACTCCCCTTCGCACTCCGTCTCTCTCAACAATTCCCTCCCTCCACCCCCCCTCTCTCTTTTTCCCCTCCCCTCCACTTCCCCTCTCTTCCCTCTCTTCCGTCACTACGAGCGCTCAGTACCATTCAGCTCGAGAATTCAGTAGGCTGGGATTATTTTTTCATGAATCCCAAATTTTGACCCGCTAAATAAAAAGTGCCACTAGCGTAACATTTCTCATTTGCATTCCTGGAGAATATATTGTTTTCCGATAATGGCGAATCTAGGTTTCTATGACGATTGATATGATAAAGTTCCTATTCACAATCTGACTTTTTCCAAGATGGCATATCTCTCAATTTGGTGCGACGGTTTCCGCAACATCGTCATTACCTATATATTTTCCATTTTCGGGCGTTTTGGAATGAATGGCAGATCGTCAGGTCGAAGATGCTCTTCGGTCTTAATAAATACATTATAGTTAGAATCACAAAATAATTTTTTACAGAATGTGCGAAAAAATATTTGGTGGTGTTTCTTATTATGATAATTAATCATTTATGCAAAAATCAAGAGTTTCTACGTTTGTCTTCACTGGAAGGTATACGTCACCTGTTAATCAAAAAGTTTCGAGAACGCCAGCGATCCTTCGCTGTGCTTCCATTCCCTTCCCTCGATAAAATTTACTGTGAGAGATTACATTTATGTTGCCTCCCTCCTTCCCGGATTACCACAAAGATAATCCCTAGGGTGATTACATGTTTTAGTTTCATATTAATTAATTGATTCGGTTTTGTTTTTTTTTCTTGCGCATTGGTACCTAAGTGATGATTAGTTGTTGTTGGAGATGAGGAAATGGGCATTATAAAAAAGGCTCATGACGTAAAAAGACTTACAGGCATTACCATAGGAACATGAGAGGTGAAAACGCGTCCGGGGGCGCGTTCGTCGCCGTGGGTGTGCGGGGGCACGACTCCAGCGACCGCGTGCTTCACCCCTGTTCCCCCGATGGTGCTCTGGGTGGTTATTTTGTATTCTCACTATAGTGAGAATACGTCATAAAATGTCACTTTTTCGTAGTTAAACTACGCCACCCTGGCGGCGGATCTCAAGTGGTGAACTGCCGGTCATGTGCTTGTCTTTTAGACGTTTCATCCGCTCTGATCTGTATCTTTCGACTCTTTATCCGTTTCATTATCTCCGCCTGCCATTAGTTCCCTTCTCATCTTCATAAAGAACGTGAAATGGAGCCACCATTGTTTCCACTTGAAGCTTGAGCTGGAAAAAAGCAGGAGCGAGAAAGATACAAACGATTTCTAATTCTATTTTTGGAATTTGCACAACGTAAAGAACTTCAGCACACCGAGATAGGCTCAGATAGCGCTACCGACAGAAGCTTTGACAATTCACGAACCGTTCGTGAGCGGATCATTTAAAGAGCGAAACGGATCTCCCGCCTTCCCGCAAAGAGTCATTAAAAAGGTGAGATTGCAAAATAACCCCTCAGGACGTATGCAAACACGGCTCCCTGCCCTCCCACGTTGTGCCTTTCCCTCCCATGCTGAGATACGGTATTCAAACTATTCCTTGAACTCTTCGATTTATTGATCTAATCAGTTCTGAATGCTTGGCTCATATGGATAGGAAAGATCACTAAAGGAGCCGATGGTTTCTACGTATTTTCATTCATCTCCAAATACATTCTTTCTTAATTCCCTGTGATATCTTTTGAAACGGATTCAGATGAGATTTACGACAGCTGTAGCTGACGATCACAGTAACATCAGTATAACTCAGGGCTGCATAAGTAAAAAAATCCCTGGTTAGAGAGCTCGACTAAGACTTAATGCTTCGAATTGAGACTATTGCTAATGTTTTAAATATGCTGATCTATTAGATTCTCTGATGAATAATATTAATGGACCCGTTTGTAGATACCAGCTGATATCGACCAGTTCTCACTACAGATGACACGAATTACAGAGACCTAATAAAGCATATTCATTTCAATGCGTGACTCATCTCAATCGTTGCGGAAAATCACTGTTTTACCAGGGGTCCAACTATGAAATACGTACTTATGTTAGGATAGCCAGGCACACATAATCCTCAGCATGCTGGCAGGCAGTGAATAAACGCATATAATAGCAATGCTCGATGCCTGTTTTAATGCTGTTTGAATTTCTTCTGTTTTAATGGAAACAAGCGAGAATACATTACACTTCTGTCAACACCTAATGAACGGAACTATGGTGAAAGAAAGTATTCGCTGCAACCCTTACTGGTTCAGTGGTTTTCGGAAGTGATGGGGAGTAAGTACGCGGAAGTAATCTGGATAACCAATTACTTAGTGGCGTACCCAATGCTGGAATATTAAGTTTGGCGCGATATTGGGTGATGAGGACTGTATTTTTTTATGGAATTGTAAATAAAACTGGCGCATTACTTGCGAATGAGAGGATTCGAGCAACTCATAAATTGGCAATGCCTCGTCAGCTGTTGCGTCACTTAGGCCCTCGCTTCGAGTTTTGATGATTTCGGAAAGCAGTTGGCGCATTCGAGGGAGGGGAGAGGTGGTGTGAATGGGGGTGGGGTAGTTTTGAGCCGGGGGAGGGGGAGGGGTTGTGAGGGGTGGGTTTAGGAAGGGGGGGGGGGGCTAGGCGCGGTGGCAGGTGCAGGCGGGTTCTGGAATCCGCTTACACCGCCCGCGATAAACATGAGCAGCTCCTTCGGTTCTCTCTTTATTGGGCAATAAATATCTGCCACCGGCTCTGCACGCATGTTTCATTTCGTAACGATGCGTAATAAAACACGAGAAAGAACACGTACCTGAGGATAGCTCGGATGATGCTGAGAGAGAGAGATACAAAGCCGAAATGTTTCCCTAGCAGGGGGGGGGGAATCAAATATTCGCATATCGGAATGCCCTCCGCGACCGCGGTGGCAATGCAAGCGCCATAAGAGGAGCACAGAGCCGAGCGCTTGTGTTTTTGCCCTTGTATCGGCAAACACGTGAAACGGAAACATTTCTCGATCAAAATATGTATTCCCTGGCTTTATTTTCGACAGTAGAGGCAGTTTGTTCGGACGAGATCCTCTCGTTCTCACTTTTTTTCGGCATTGGACGACCCCATTGCGTCGAGTGACGAGGGCGTGGATTGCTGGTGCGACTATCCGCGCTGGACACCCGCCGACAAAGTGGCTTGTTCCTTATTGTGTGGGTACTGTAATACCTATCATATTGTCTTATTCATTTTATTGGTGTTATTACCCGGTTGCTGTTAATTAAACTCGTGACCTTTCAAATTATCAAGATTATTTAATTCCCCGACTAACTCAATTGAATACACTTAGATATTACATTGTTCACCTTAAGTCACCTCCTTTCTGATATCACTCACATAAATCAAAATCACAACACAATAATACCCTTTTAATATTATAAATATACCATCACTTTTTTCCTTCTTCAGGCTCTCACTTTAAAACAGACAGGCCATAGAACACTATATATATATCAGAGCCACTTCACTGTTCACTTGACACTCAAATACAATTAAATACCCTCTTAAAATTTAGTACATACAATATTTAGTGAAGGAGTGGACCACTTAATTCCTCGAATGCCCTCTGGGGATTCCTCGGCTGTATCCTTCAAGTGGAGATCGCTGCCTCCGTCTGCAACCCCGATTTCTCCAGGTGGTTGAAGACCAGCACGGCGTTCCTATTCGGCTGCAATTCCGCAATCCTGTCCTTATAATATTTCATATAACCACCCAACGTAAATTCACCTCCCACGGACAGATTGTTGGCATCGATCACCCCGCGACGTCCTATTCTCCCCTGAATTTAGTTGGGAAGTTATCTCTCCCAATGTTTACGTTCGACTAAAATTAACTCACTCGCGTTTCCAACCGCGATGACTAAGAATAAAATTAGTTACATTTCATTTGTTGAGTTCGGTAATTCGCTAATGTCTTGATCACTGCACTCATTACCCTAATCACCCATTGTAAAGGCAGGCGCCATATTTTCCTATGTCTCTGTATAAAATATATGAAGAAAATTGAAGATGGCGGCCCCTTGAATCCCATGCATAAAGATTCCTAATGGGTAAAACATGGCTTGTAAATGACATGTTACAGTATGAACTCCTACATGACTCAAGCATGGAGAACGATTCCTTAGCAAACATTCTTCAAATAAGCCCCACACTTGGAAGAAAATCTATCATTAACTTGGATAATCATTCTGTCCGTATCTTTCAAACAATCCTTTCTGTCCGTATCTTTCAAACAAGTCAACATGCCTTCGCGATTTTACGTAAATTATGATTTCTTCCCACAAAGGACTCTACCACATCTCCAAAGCATCTTTTCCACTCACTTATTGTAATTTTAATATTGAATGGCGATATTAAATGTGGATGAAATGAAAAAGCGGTTAAATACGCATAAGGTAAATTTGTCGCAAATTTAGCAGTCTGCTAGGCACCGTGTAAAAGAAGTAAAATCTCAAGATTTTATTTTTCTTAAAGCATCAATACGTGTATTCTCGGATTGGGAGCTTTGAAAACTGCTCGCTAACTTCGTAAGATTTTCATATGATATATTTATCATATATGATATTCAATTACAACATACAATGGTAGTTTGGTTTTGCCGTGGCATCTACGGCATTAAAGATGAAGAAATATTCATATTTCCGCCAACTATCAACTTATGCTTATCTACTGCAAAATACTATCATATCCATTTTAGATTTTTTTGTATGGGCACGTTTTTACACACCCCTCGTCACTGCAATAAATATATCTAAAATGCATATTCTTCACTGAAAATACTTCTATGGAAGCGTTATCTATGCATCTCTGAAGATAAGGTGGGAGACCGTTGAACAATTATTTCGACTTTCTGGCTTAAATCTTAAATATATCGGCTCTACCTGATAAAATTCCAGCGTAATCTTTTCCGGTTTTACAAACCCTTATAGGTAAAAGCTGGTTCTATAGAGGAAGGACGCTCTCTTACTATTCTGTACTCATAAACTTCAAACACCTTTGAGTAATAATCTCTTCTGAATGTGTTTCATGGTAGTAATGAGTGCTTGTATCTTCGATCAGTTTGCACTTCAAGTTCTGCTATTTGTAATTCATCACAGATTTCTTATCTATTTTGTAGCTCTCACTCTCTGTGTCTACATTTAATTGAGCTAAATTAAAGCATCTCTCAAAGTTTTCAAAAACTATTTCGTGGGGGTAATGATTTATTCTTTCTGGATATGTGGTCAGTTTAGTAGTGAGTCGGGTCTAAGTGCATTCTGATTAATATCTCTCTTCTACTCTTTCCTGCGATGATTCAGCGGGAATTGCCGAACTTTTTTTTGATATGGAAATCCTCTGCTCCTCGAAGTCTCGTCTGAGACTGTCAAGTTTGCCTAGATTGAATATTTTCAACTTTCCTACGGATTCGATGATAAATAATTCGTTATAAATTCTACCATTTCCCTCTTTTCTCCACATTGCTCAATCATTTGAAATGATGAGTATGTATCTAGATTTTGGTTTTCCCATGTCGATGCTACTGCTTTTCTTCCTCTGACCTCTTTCCAGCAGCGTACTTATCCATATTCCGCCTATTATCTTTATAATGATACTCTGTTTACCATCTCGCCAATCACCTAGTTCTAGTTTAAAAGCCAATTCTTTTCCCGAGGAAACGAATTCCCTCCTGTTTTTCAAAGCTATCATTTTTCATCGTCATCTTTAATATGCACAGATTTACAGATTATAGCTGATGAAAAGTTTGTCATTTTACTTTAAAAATGCATATTGATCTGTATTCTTTCCTAAATGAATAATTGTGTGTTTATTAGGCAAAATTTAAGCTCCATAGTAAATATTAAGCTCAGTCATGTATATTTATTTTCCATGCTGTCGATATGTTTTTACTCTTCCACTCAACTTAACTCAAACTTCTTTAAATAATTGTAACTTCCTTTTTACTTTTCATAGCTGTTTAGTGTACTTTTTTCTTACTATATATCTTTGGGACTTAACTATGGTAAGTATTGCATATTTTTAGACCTCAGGCATTTTTTCCGCTCACTTTTCCTTTACTGGCTTCGTATCTGCAAGGCTTAACAATGACTCCATATTGTGAAACAACTTCGTTTTTTTACTATTTTTCCCATACTTTCAAACCCATTCTCTTCTTCAGTGTTTCTTCCACCTTTTATAGGCATGTAAAATTTTAACCTCACTGTGCTGAGGTTTTTCGATATCACCTCATTAACGGCTGTTGTAAGCAGTGGGTCCGATAAATTCCTTGTTTTGCTCTCATAAGCGCCCTTCGGGAACGAAAAACTTTGGCTTGCTTCTTCTCGCTGCCCCCGAGCAACTGCTGTAATTCGGGAAGAACCCTGCAACTGTAGATCATAGCCTGTATTGCCGTTAGCAGTTATTTATCTATGCAAATTTCGATATGGCACAGCATATGTACGTAGCTAATCGCGACTTTTCCAGTCTTGATGCATCAGTTGCATTCCGTGTTCTTGTTATAAGCCTATTCTACTCGCTGACGCACTAGGCAATAAGTATCTAACTTTGGGTTAACTTCCAGCACATTAAGTATTATTGTTTACCGTTCAATGTACTAATTGAAGGCGAAATAAAGTAGATACTGATGACTCTGGGATGGACTACATGGGTTTTCCATTGTCCAATGTAACAGAATTTCACATGAGCTATTTCGATGTTTTGGGCGGAAAATTATGATGAAAAGAGCAAAAGTAATATGTCACTAGTTTTGTGGAAATGATCCAGTTCTGGCACTGTTTTCCCGTTTTCCATATTAGTACTAACGTGAATGAAAGGTATAGCGTATCAAGCTTTCCTTAAATAATTATGATAACTGATATGCCATGTTCATAATGGAAGCATTTTTAACACTGTTTGAAAAGCTCCGATCATTCATCGCATGTAACTGATATTTTTTCTAATTAAAGTGCTCTCGGGGCCTATAGTCTTAAAAAATGGTTGACCAAACATTCTATAACAGGTGGACGCTCTCGACAATGTTAAGCTCCGTCACGAGGTATTGCTCTAGCGGTGTCGAAATGGCAAGCTGTGTAAGCATTTACTTAGTTGCCTACGGATTCCGGGCACGTTTTAAATGGTTCTTCATTAGTCCCACTCATTAATTCCTTCGTTTCCCGCTTTAAGTATGGATGTTGCTTTTCCTACCCTCTTCCCCGCCGCCTAAATTAGCAATTGTCCTCTCTCATCTCTCCGTTTTCACAGCAAAGTCAACTCACACAAATACCTGCCTATGCAAACCTGCCATCCCTCATCCCTCTTCCCCACCTCCACTCATACCATGAGCAATACTTTACACTCCATCCCTCAACATTCTATATGATTTACTTAAAGTCGACCCAAACTCTAATTCACATGCTTTTCTCCCACACTTATTTTTCTTCGCATTAAATTTCACGAATCTCATATATATCACATAAATCTCTGAGTGTACGTCCAAACATGTTTTTTAACGTGTTTCTTATACTGAGGTGAGATAAGAGTCCTGGCTTTCCGTTATTCGACGACTAATCAGACATTAACTTCTCCCTTACTAGTTTACAAGACATTCTCCTTTATGGAAGGTAATCGTTCCGCATAAATATGGTATTTTTCAATTTAAATCTTTTCGCTAAGAAATTCACTCTGCAGGTATTGTAGTACCTATTAAATTTATACTTAACAGCACAATTACAATTTTTCATTAATTAATCTATCATGATACATTACCACCAGCCTTGTAATGAAGATTATTTTATGAGTTCACTTTGTATGGATTGGTAATTATAAATTGATAAAATTATAATACAATATAAACTGATCACGTTATTTAAATGCTCATTTTCTTATCATATTATGATAAATTAAGATAATAAGTATTTTTTTCAATTCTATAATTTCTATTTATGGCCATGTATTTCCTAATTAGGAATCAGGCGTTTTCTGCAATCTCTTAAAACTTTCCTGTCGTTGTCATGTATATAACCGTAACGAGCAAGGATTGAGTTGTCCCTTAGTGGTCTTAGGTCTTCAAGCCTTGGAAATGAATGCCGTATACGCTCGAATCCAAAACGATGCTTTAGCCTTTCATGACGTACGAAGAACGTTGTTTCATCTTAGAAGTACAAGATGAAAGCAAAATCCTCATCTTCAACGCGATTACATAATATAGATATTTATGGTTGCTAGAGTTAATAGTGAAAGACTGATCGACCTAAAGTTTCATCAAGAATATCCCCACTCCTTAAACTTCCATATTTATAATGTTGATGATTAATGAAAATCAATTGATCTCCCGTGTGGATTTCCAAAGAAAAGGGATCGTCTTAGAATCAGCTTCGTCTAAAATTAACGTAAATACGGTAATTCATTTTATTTTACCCGTTCATAGCAATGAATCATCAATCCAGATAATTTTATGGAAATTGATAATGTTATTTCCTAAAAACAGTCTGTTTGTGGCTATGTACATCAATAACTCAGACTATCATTATGATTCTAATCAATATTCCTGGCAATAGTTCAACTTTTTCTCCCTGTTATTGGGAATTAATTCTATCATAGCATTTCAGGCTACATTTCAATGGCTACAATTCAATCCCTGGCACGATTTTCATAACATTTCTGCTTTTTATATCAATATTATTGACTGCATTACTTATCTCTCCTTCTTATTCTTGTACCTACTACATTTAAGGAAAATATATAATCACACTTTGATACCAACCTTAGGATTGGTAGGTATCTTAGTTGCTCTTTTACATGCTTTGTTCAATCAGTTTCATTCATTGAAATGTTAAACGCTGACCCTTTCGTTTCGTTAGTGCCAGCCCTTTATTGACATTTTCAATATTTTTATTACTCTGCAACCAACTTTATTGAACGAATTTGTTCTTGAATAGATGCTCATTTCTCCTTCTTAAAAACAACCATTTCGTGCATCTTTAAAATGATGGTTTTATTATGACTCCCACCACAGAAACGACTTATAAGGCACCGAGTCTCGTTAGTCGTAAGCGTCACCAGTCCAAACGCTGAACTGGTACCAATTGCGAGCCTTCATAATGAGGAACGGAAGGAGTGTGGACCAGCTTCGGGCTGACACCTAACCGTAGGCACTTTTCCAATGTAAAATCTAAAGGGAAAAGTTCAAAAGTGGAAATCCAGCAGAATTAGTTTTTAAAAACCAGTTTCTTTTGTATAACATCAAAAATGATGGAAATATTTCTCTTAAAATAACGTTTCCCACATTTTTTTTATTTACTCATTATTTTCTACCTAAACAACATTTCATCGGTTCTTGAGCAATTCATGATTCGTCCGACATAACTGATTAATTTATTAATTAAGTCCTTGTGTATCTACGACATTCTGTTTAAAAAAACTTTATGAAGAATCTTATTTTCACCTTCCTGCTTTCCCGTACTAATCGCAAATGGAGATACTCTGTGATTGTTCCTTTTCCCTAAAAATCTACTGATTATTCCGGTGACTCCATGCCAATTTATTTCTGTTACTTCTGTGCATACAATCGAAGTGCCTCCTCCTCTTTGTATGACCAAATCAATAATTTGTTTCCTACCGCTCTCTTCCACATCAACTGTATACAGCAATTGATCTGTCTATTTGCCATTAAAATCCTTCCATTGTTATGGCTAAAAAAATGTCTACGCAAGGATTCCGTCACATGAAGATTTTTTACGACCAATCGAAATCTCAGATCCAATCTTGTCCCTTTCTCCCATAATTTCAGTTACCGATGCGTGGTTAATGTTGCATTTACAACTAACGTATTGGAATGATGAAATCCCGTGCATGAGGAAAAATCTTTTCGATTAGCCTTCGTACAATAGTTTATTGCCATAAGCCTATTTCATGTCGTAACTTGCGTAAAATTTGCGTGTCATTGCTTTAAAATCAGTTTATTTCAAAAACTATCTCTGGCACTGTTATCAAAATATGTACGTTTTTTACATAAGAAAACGAGTGTTCCAGGTGCCATAGTCGCAAAAATTTGCATAAGTCTAAAAAAAAGGCTTCCGTCAGAAGTCATAAAAAGTTAGTTTTTATCTGTGGCAGGCTTTGTTTTTTTTACAAATGAAAAGCAATGATGTTATGAGAGAGATCAAGACAAGATCCATACGAAGGGAAAATAAATAAAGATTCCAATTGTACTCATCGAATTACTGATTCTGATCGGAATTGTGAAAACATTTGTGAAATACACCAACTTACACTTTTCCTTTCAGCTATCTTTTTCTGTGACCTTATAGTACTGGTTTTTCACCCCGAGGGTCTGAGTTTTAATCCCGGCATTGGAAGTTATTCTTTATAAGCTAATTGAGTGCTTTGTGAAAATCATTCGCGTTCAGTAAACCTTTCGTCGGATTGGACGTTTAGCCGTGTTCCTTTAGGTGCATTTCCAAAACAGTAGGCTAATGCCGATGTGGAATTTCTCTGCACCCTATCTGCCTCCATTCTTGTAACTTTTTCCACGCCTGAAGAGCATTTAAGTGCGGGTAAAGGTTTGGAAGCATAGACGAGAGTCCCACTGAAGACCGATACATTTTGAAGCCAGATGCACGTATTTTCAACAATAATTGACAGGAATGTCAGTCCATTAATGAAATATAATGAGACTACATGTAATAATCTTCAATATGAATACGTTTATAGCTCTACCGTAATTAAATTTTTAAAGTTTTATTTTTAATTTAAAAGTTGTGTTCAATGCCAAGTTCGCTCTGGTTAGATGGAGTTCATAAAAATTAATTCCCAACAGTTTTGTGACATTCACACCTCACAGTAGAATGGGTGACAATTCCTTTTCCAGAATCATCTGCAATTTCAGAGAAAAATATTTAGTAAAAAAAACTGGTTCGGTTTGGCTGGACATGTTCAAAGATCTCTCCTGGGAATCCACCCCTTGACCCTTGGTGTGGTAAAACAGCCAAATAATCTATATACCGTGCTTCCCGGTAAGGAAGTATCGTAAAAATAATTAATCCATTGCTATGTAACAATTCATAGAATATAGGACTTAAGTACCATCATGTGAAAAACTGGCCTTATGGGAAATAAATGTCATTACATGGTGCCACTATGCTTACCTAAATGCCGCACCATGCAATGACATCTATTTCCCGTAAGGCCAGTTTTTCACATGATGGTACCTTAGTCCCAAAGTCAAGCCAGAAGTAGGAAAATGTTCCCCTATTTTTTTAGATTTTAGGTTAAAAACATTTTGAACCAAAAGACGATATATATCTCATGTAAATAGAAAGAAAATAACCTCAGTCTTCATTTGAACGAAATTCAAGAGAGAGGCAAATGACAACAGACAATGCATTATGCCGTCAAAGATCGAGTGAGCTGGGTAGAAATAGTATTTTTCTTTGACTTTATCGATTTGCTTTTATGACTTTAAGCATTTTAATGGTGCATATTGTGAAATAACTTCAAACCATTCAGAATTTATAATTTTCTCTGCATATTTAATACCTAATACTAATACTACTCATATTTTGATGCGTTTTCAGCTCTAGAGGAAAAGGTTGATATGTTGCGCTAAATATTTAAAATAAAGAAGAGAAACTTTGTATAGTCTCATAATGAGACCACCATGAGAAGTGAAAATTAATGTTTTGAATTAAAATTTGGAGACCTAAACTGGTTCTTAGAAAAGGGATGTAAAGTAGATAATTTCTCTATTCCTTGTTACATGGAATCATTGAGGAGTTGAACGAAAAATAAATACAGGAATCCGTTTGATGATGAGATGATGATATATGAGATAAAATATTATAACCTCCGATAGAGGAAAACAATCATTGACATTTGATAATAAATACTTATTCTTATAGCGCCATAATGCGGCCATATTTGAGATAGAATTGATATATTTTGTGGGATAGAAGAGCGTCTGTAGTTTCGGCACTGCACGTGTTGCGCCAGCTTCTCCACATTCTCACTGTGAGGCGTCAGGCGTGTTGAACTAGTCACGGTTACACTCGCGAGGTGAACGGGCCTTCCAAGGGCTCTGGCGGTCGTTGACATCTACCTGGGGCAATCACGAGCATGCGGAAGAGCTTGGCGACCCTAATTGGCAGCCTTGCCATGATTCACTTCTCTCATTTGGAAATTTTTCCGTAATTTTAGGATTTCCTGCGAGGAAGTTGTTGGTGGAGGAGCTAAAAATAGCAAGTTAAATACTTTTAAATAAAAAAAATTTGTTTTCATTTATTATTCCAACACAGAAGCTTACAACCTAACATCAATGGTTACATCGAGGTAGTAACTTTAGGTAGCCATGAAGGTAAACTTGAATAGTGGCTACCATCGTAAACGGTATAGGTTATGCAACGTACCTATATAATGGAAACACAGCATTTTAATTAACAGTACATGAGGAATAATATTATAGTAACAAAAAATATCCTCTAGACTTTATTTAGTAAACAACCAAGACCGTATATTATTCATTGTTGAATTCAGGGGTTTTGAATTAAGACATGGAACAGGAAATAAATTATACACTTTAGGTCCTATGTACAAGAAACACAGTTTGAGTAACGTCTGCTTCGGTTTGGGTAAGGAAATACGTGTTTTACGTAGGTTATAAGGAGAAGGATTGTACAATAATAACCCAGTATACCACTTCTTGCGTAAAAACGACGTAATACTTATTAGATAAATAGTCTTAGGGGAAGCAACCCAAGACAGCAAAATAGGGGAAAGGAACTTTCAAGGCGACTCTATTTTAGGATAACTCTAACAATTATTTTTTGAAATAGGTAAATATATTCCATATAATATATAAATTCCATTGAGCTGCGAACATTTAAGAAACACGACGTAATTTATTCTGTCTTGGAGTGCACGATTTTATCCAGTTCCAGGGGTACAGAAACGTGCTAGTATCCGAGAGCGTTTATCACCCGCAGTACAGACGTGGTGTTAACATGCTTACCCTTCAGGATACTCATTTTCACACTGCTCGGAAACGGACCGAAATAGACTGGACTTCACGCCGCGAAAACCAATCCGGATATCGTCTCAAGTTAAAAACGTTATCCACCGCTGCCTCCTGCATTAAATTTTTATCGCTCATTGATGCCCATAAATGCTACTTATTATCCATCGCTCTTATCTCTCATCATTTTAAATTTCCTTCAATTTGAGACGCATTTCAGCTACTACTAAATGGAGCAACCTAACCCTGTTCCTATACAAACTCATTGGCAGCTACTTACTTTCAATCAAATCAAGCTATATTTTTTACTTGAGTTGGACATAAAATTATACTTGAAGCAATTTTACTCATCGTGTTCCATTAGGAAGGTACCATCTTGGAAGGACTTACAAAAATTAATTTTTCCGAATGGAGGTCCTTGCCATTTTAGTTTAAATTCAGCCCGAAATTCTAGCAAAAGTATTTAATACATCAAATAAAAATAGGTAGTTTTTGTTATTTTCCGCATCACTGTTGCCGGTGGCTTAATATTTTTTTTATTTTTTTTCTAATTCAGCCCGAAATTCTAGCAAATGTTATTAATGCATCAAGTAAAAATAGGTACTTTTTGTTATTTTCCGCATCACTGTTGCCGGTGGCCTAATATTTCTTTATTTTCTTGTCTTTAAGGACATCGTCTCCATGCAATATAGGCCGGGAAATATTTCGCGTTTTAATATGAAGTTACGTTTCTGAGAATGTCGGAAAATATGCTGCATAAATGTTTCCTCAAGTTATTCGCGGAAGCATCAAATTGGATGCTATTCAGCGGCAGATCCCGAAATGATGAGGACGGATTCCACATTTTGCTCGGATCCATGTTAAGAAGCAAACGTGTAAATGTTTCTTCTTCCCGGAGCCCCCTCTTCACTTCCTTCTCGCGAGGGCCTCTCATCTCGTGTCTCCCCCCCCCCCCTTCTTCTTCTTCCATCCTGCCCCCTCTACCTCCCCACTCTCCCCCCTCCCCGCCCGCCCATTGTCGTCGGCCCACGCGTGTCTCTCTGCTGCGGATAGCATGCTTCCTCCGCAGTACGGCGGCTGCGACACTTTTTGAGGAGCGAGAGTGGAGAGACGAGTGCGTCAGGGCAAGGGGATGGGGGGGGAGAGAGGCGGGGGGGGAAGGGGGAGGCGTGGGCAGGGAACGTGTGAGGGGATGGGGGGGCAATGAGAAGAGATCATCGCTCACACCTGAGGGGAGCAGGCAGGAGGAGCACAGGAGTGCCTTTTGAGAGCGTCCGTCGCCTGCTGGCGCGCGCGTTGCATTGTGTGCCGTTTGTGGGAGCCACGCCCACCCGGGAGAAAGCACTTGAGGAGCTGGGAGGTGAAGGGGGGCGAGATGGAGGGCATCTCGCAATCTTATGCGCGTGACGGAGCGTCTTTTTTATTGTTGATTTGCAGCGACGGCAAAATGATAGAATTTTGTCGGCAAGAGATTACGTAGAGTGCGTGGAGAGATGATCCTGTCTTTGCTCCGAGCGCAGTACTCGTGATTTCAACACGCTTCCCGCCCCGGGGTAGTTGTTAGTCATGGACTTATTTTACGGCGGAAACCCGGAAAAAATTATAAATTGAATGAAGAACATATTCTTTTGTTTTCTGAAACAGCTTCGGTTAAAACTTGGTTGATCCTTCTTTCATTTCTTTATTCTAAAGTATACGCATCAGGCGGGTTTGTAGCCGAGTGGGCAGACGATTGGAGTGCTGAATGTAAATCCAGTAGAGAGCTCTAGACACGTCCAGTTTATCCGAAGCCGGTTGGCCAACTTTTGTACTAGCCCTATCTGAGAAAGCACCGGCGGCACAGGAAAGAACAGGAAAGGGAAATGACCCGACTATCCTGATGTGTAAATTTAAGACATCAATGGGCTTGGCATCAATTGTAGGAGTCTTGCATATTGGCAACTGTAGCATAAAGTATCAAGTACATATGCCCGTAATGACTGTAGTTAAATTTTGGTTCCAGCCTTTATCCTCTCTTTTCTCTAGTTATAATCCCTCAGCCCTCGTCCTTTTTCCATTTTACTCATTATGTTCATGCCAATGTCAGGCAAATGGCAGCGTGTAGGGAATCAAGATACTCAGACTTCCCCGAAGTATGCGACTTGTTATGACAGCGGACCAATGTATTTATAAACATCAATTTGCTGAAAGTGTAAAGTACTATTTGCACTAAAATATATTTGATGAGGATACGTCTAATCTGCTCTTTTTTACCTATGCAAATGCATTTCGAAAGATCAAAGAAAGCAAAGCTGAAATAAAGCAAATAAAACAGTGAAAGTGGGCGTGGAATGACATTTGTTGATTTGCAGAAGGCATCAGAGTACACCGAGAAGTACTGTAGGTTGCATGCTATACAGCATGTTTGTAAAGTCTATAAATACCTGGTAAGCTGATTTCCAGACCTCTTTTTTAAACATACTAATGATTTTTTTCAGGTTTAACTGATCAGAAACCCTTGATCAGTTAAAAAGTAATGTCGTGTACTCAATATGATGTAACAATTGTAATAATAACTATATAGGCCAAACATCACAATATTTAAAAAACAGACTTTCACAACACAGCACATCTATAAAAAAATCCAATTCTGAGCATTGACAAAGCACGCAATCGAAAACAACCATACTTTTAATTTCGACCAAACAAAAATTTTAGATGCAGAAGAAAATTTGTCAAAAAGGTTATTTAAAGAAATGTATCAGATTGCTAAAGATCAAAATTCATGTAATAAAAGAACTGAAATTTCTAATGTAATTAAAATATATCACAATTTAATGCATCAAAATTAAAAATTATAACATATTTCTAGCTACCAAATTGTAAACAATTCACCTCAAAGAGCTTAAAGGTATGTCGTGTATTTTTTGGCTGTAAAGAATTATGATTATTATTGAAAAACATTTTTGTATTGAAAATATCTTGTAAATCATTTTATTCATTTTCATTGGTGGTTCATTCCATTGAAGGAAACAATATAATTTCCGAAACGTCGGCTAAATTGTTCTCTCTGATAATTTTCACAAGGACCTAAACTCCTGGAGAAACCATTTATGTATCTATAAATATCATTCTAGAAATAAGAGAATAGTAAATTCAAGTAAGCTCTTCGGAAACGTTCTAGGGAGAGTGCAACAAAAAACTGAGAATCAAACGATTTCAAGTTAAGATGTTGTGCACAACGGTGGGTCAATTACCGTGATAAACGTACATACAGTCGGCCACAAAGACTTTGACAAGAACTACGAAAGCGTCAGTGTTGATCTAGGGAGATTCTATGGATAAGTAAGAACTAATGATAGAAAAGTGGAGGAAGAAAGCCACTAAATTTTTTTATCCAATTCTGGTGCTGAATTAAGATCAAAGGGATAGATGGAAATACTAGATGAGTATGGAAGATTAGAAGAGTAAATGATGATATAGAGCACCGAGAAGGATTAAGGGGCTTGAATTAGCACAAGTACGTGATAGATTTCATTGACGCCTCATAGAAAGCAATCGTATGAAAATAAATACTCTTGAATACTCTTCAATAGGAATTGATAATACATTCGTCAAAGGAAATGTTATACAAGAAAAATATTTTGTTTCATTATGTTGCAACGACACTATTGCCATACATTTACAAATTCATATAAATTGGGCTTCTTTACTATAATTATTCACTGCTGGTTCACATCAAACAATTAAACTAATCACAGCAAAGAAAGGTAACACTGATATATGTACTCTCTAGAATATTAATTTTTAAATTATAAAGGAAACAAGAGATACATTCAGAAAATTAAAGGAATATTCGAGAGAGGATTTTGTCAAAAGCTCATATGTAACGTGGGATATTTAATTGGATGTGCCAAACAGTTAGCAGCAATAAGTTATTTGTAAAGGTAGGCTTTTAAACTGAAGGTATTAAGACTGATGAAATGAAACCACGGCGATTTATTGCAAGCTTGTTATTTCCTGGCAGTCCTTTTTGATAACTTGCTGTGCATACAAAAGTTCACAAAATACTCAAATGCTGTGATTCATAAAGGTAGAAAGGTTTCAGAACATACATAAGATCTACTTATGAATAACTACTTAAGAATTCAAAGAGGTGAATCGTCCGTTAAGGGTGAATGGGATCCCAGAAGTTTGAGCGTGTGCCTGCATTTCCGAAAGCCATTTGCATTCGTCATGCGGCAATGTTTCCCAAGTGCCCTGTCCGTTGTTTGCTTGTAATTTAAAAGGAAGGATAAAAAGTGTGCGCCAGTAATGAAACAGCCAATGATGTGCCCTGCAGGCAGGGGGAGCAGCAGACGTGACGTTTAAGGAATGACTACGTTTCCCTCTTTGCAAGGCACACTGAGCAAGCTCCACCCTTATTTAATAATAAAATATCATTTCATTTCAAATAGGCGCTTTTGAAATGTTTTGTTTACCATTCATTCATTTGTGCAGAGTATGGTGATATACTATCTCTTGTGCTTCGTGGATTATTAAAAGCTAACCTCAGACAGGTAAAGAACTTGATTGAAGTTTAATTTTCTGCACATGTGAGATGAGCATCTCATTTTTTGCGGCAAAACAACACATCAATGAACTCTCAAATGCACTTTTTGAATTTAGAAATTTTCTAACTCACTTATCTTTCAAATTTCCATGTAGACGGTCAATTGGTCGATCATTACAATATCTGAGGTTGATTTTTTTCAGTTAATTGGCTTTTGGATTGTATTTCTTAGAGAATTTTCAACAGAAAGAGATCAAAATTGTGCACCATTATGATAGAATAACTAGGTATATTGTTAGTTAGTTAATTTGCTCTGCGTCCGATAAAATTTTCTTAAACTCGTGTTAACTACGTTCTCTTATACCGTGTAGATTAGATACCGTGTACCGTGTAAATACCGTGCAATTAAGTTAAACCTGATATGTTCGTAAAAATTGTAGTCCTCGGTAATTTCCCATCATTTTCGTACTTTATATGTTAACACATATGTGTCTCATTATGCACAAAGTGCTAGTTTAGCGATTGATTATCCCGTGCACCACACCCTCGTGGTGCATTACAGAGTTCTCTGCGGATGAAGGTTGCATGTGAAGCGAGCGCCCGAAACTTGAGTTCCAAGCAAAACTTGGGAGTTCCCAAAAACAATTGCCGCTCATCACTTCCGTCAGTTTTAAGGAGCGGGGATGGAGAGTCGAGAGTTTCCCAACCGGCGATCTCGTCTTGCAAAGTTTTGGATTGACCCGCCACTGCTTCCCTCCAGAAACGTTCGCGTGGCTTCGCATAGGTCGACGGCCGGGGCGACCCCGCGCGGTGCACGCTGACCTCGGGAAGCCGAGCAGCGCGCCGAGTCCATGTCCCGCTAATTGCCACGAAATAAAAAAAAACACACCTCTGCAGCAAGCCAGTTGGGGCGTATTGCTGGGCAAATGAACGATCAGTCACTCATGGGATTCGAAATTCGTCTGATATTCCGTCACCTAACAGAGCAGAAACTCTGCCCTAATTGTCTCGGAGCCACGACCCTCAACTGTCTCGTTATGATTGACGACCTCCGCTAATACTCGAATTAATGGCGCACTTCAATGCATCCAATTGACTCCAATCCAATTGAGGGATATTAGTGGAGAAGAGAAGATGCTGAGACCTCAGTTCTCTAGTCAGCTGAACGTCAACTAGGACGTGCGATTGAAATGTGTCTACTAAAAACTGTATACTCTTGACTTTAAAAAAATAACAGTTTAAAGTCCTGAGAGTTAGTGTAAATTTTAAGTATTCAAAATACGATGTCTGCAATATTCAGATTGAGGTACAGAGGGGCGGAAGCCTTTCAGCCTGTGAGTCAAGGGGAAGACCGCAGCGCTCGATAAAATACTGGACAAGGGAAATTGTGTTAGGATACTGGAAACTAGAGAAGGGCATTATACAAAGGATACTGCATAAGAGAAATTTTATTTTGGTCAAGTATTTTGTTTTTCATATATTTGTGCGACAAATGTCAGTTAAAACTTAACCTTAAAAAGTGTGTAGCTATCAATTTTTGGAGGAGGAATATTTCGACAGAGCGATCCTAAAAAATTAATAGCAAGAATATCGAAAACGTTGAAACCGTGAGGTATTTAGGTGTAACAATCACTAAAGATTTATCGTGGGGAAGATACATAAGGGAAATATGCGACCGACGAAGAGAAAGCTAGGATTTATAAAAAGAGTACTTGGGAAATGTGATGAGAAGACAAAAGAGCGATGTTACTTTTCACTAGTTAGGCCCCACCATGAGTATGTAGCCAGAGTATGGGATCCGAATGAATGATGTTTGATGAGAGAACTAGACTGTGTGCAGCGTAGAGCAGCTAGATTCGTTAAAAGATGTTACGATAGGTTGAGTTGAGTATCAGCATTAATACAAGAATTAGGGTGGGAATCACTATCAGAGCGTAGGTTAAAGTAAAGATAAAATATATTACAGAAAGTTAAATCGAATGGATTTACTGAAGGTGATAGGCGTATTATGCTAGATCGACCAGATAAATAAGATTAGAGAGATAGATCGTCGTACAGGTAGATTCAAAATGCCATTTTTCCCCCTACTATAAGAAAACACAATAGGCAGAATAGCAAAGGTAGGGGAAATATGTTAGAGTAGTTTGTAGTGCATGATGCATGTATTAACAACAAATTCCTTGATTACAATGTAAATACCAACAATCTAGTTGTCTAAGGCCCTATAGTAGCATGTTTGCATGTTTATAGTGCATTTTTGGTTATCTTCACCCCCTGCTACACACCTTCACGGTGGTTGCAGGGTATCGCGTAGATATTGATATATTTTAATATCTCAATTATTCAGCTTAATTAATAACTTCCACAAAATGTCATCTTTGAAGTATTAGTCATGTTAATGACAGAAATATTTTGCGAAATTTTTTAAATATGACTAATTCATGTACATATTTTGCTCCCCATTTTAATAAAGAGTCCTTCAAACCACCACCTCTAAGGGCTACTGTGCAATTAAACGGAATGTAACATGCTCTGTGACATTACTGCCAAGTTTGGAAAAGAAGCAATGCTCAATAATTTACATTTTAAATCGCCAATTAAAAGCTTCTGTCAACCTGATTTATGTCTTATATCTTTGTAAAAGTTTTAGCTCATATTCAGCGTATATGTTGGTCCTTACATTTTAGTTAGCAAGTAGTATAAGTTAGTGGTCTGTTGTTGCTTAGGCCCTAGTGAACACGTCAGAATTCACCACTAGAATGTGGTTGCTAATCTTTTTTAAGCATTATATGTAATGCATGTTCGACATGAATTCACTCCCTGCCTCACCCATGCATGGTGGGTTGCATCGTGTTATGTAGATGCACAGTCTGGCCTCTCCCACAGGTTATTATTCTAATCCAGGATTAAGTCGCTCAGTAGAAGATTTTACATCTAATCCTCCTCCACTAGCGTTACAAAGGTACACTTTTCACGTCAGCGGGATTTTAACATTACTCTTCCACGTTCGTTGGCACCTTCGTTGCAACTTTATAGGGGGACTGAGCGACGCTGGTAAATTGACTTCGAGACTAGATCCACTGCAGGTTGATTTAATGATAATATCAGTAAGGGAAAGAGCTAACCCCATTGCTAAAAGTTTAAACGCTTCTTATGCTTGGAACGCTGTGCCCAGTTGCCTCTTCTTTCATCTCTTCCATATTTGAGTGTCCGCTTTGAACTCTATCGAAACCCTTGTACTCATGCTCTGCAACTTTGGTCAATCAAAAGGTGAAGCTAATGAGGTTTGGCTCAAAAAGCTGTGAGAGGAAAGAACTGCTGATGTGATGGGTTACAGGACTGATATTTCTGCTCCTTCGTGCGTTATTATTAGAAGTACAACTTAAAAAAAGAGTTTTAATACATTTCTAGAAAATGTTTTAATACGTTTTTCTAGAAAAACATTGTTGATTGAAAAGTGTTATTCATTAGTGTTCAAGTGTTACAGGGCTGAGACCGAGTATGTGTCCATGAAGATCTGAGAGAAGTCTCTGGTATCCGTAGCCTAGCGTTTTGCCTAGCATTTTTCGGGCAGTGTATTCCGTAGAAGTATTTTCCCCTCGCATTTGTTAGCCGAAAGTTTTGGCCTTAGTGATCCCTCCTTGTAAGTGCGACTGATATAAACCTGGAGCAACTAAGATTTAACTATGCAAGGCTTTCCGGACCACCACAATACACAACACGTTTTACATGGAGGAAGGCCCTTTTAATAGAGGGAAAACGAAGGCAGTAATTTGAGGCTTAAATGGATGATGGGGTACGGGTAAGCACTCGGCCAGTGTATCCAAAGGGGGAGAAGTAGGGAGAGGGGAATAGAGGCATCTGGGAGAAAAAAGAAGATGAGGACTGCGATGACGCGGAATATTAAAGCCATCGATCGCCATCGTGAATGCGCACGACAATGATTGCAGGAGGCGTGCGTGGAGGGCGGAATGGGGTGACATCTCCTGAGAGAGATAGGAATTAAAATGGTTTCGAGAGCCCTCAGTCACGAATGCTGTCCGAACCTTCCGTACAATTTCCGGCGAGCGTCTCTCGAGAAAATGCGATGTCAGTGGATGACGACTTTCGGTGGAGAATATCGTTATGAAACTTTCCATGTCCCCGGAGTCTCCTCCTCCAGGCTTCACTCTCTGTGCTGGACAAGCTCCCCCTCCCTCCTCTTGAGCTTCTGTGGCATCCATCCAAAACATGCGATGATGTAACAACCACGAGTGTGCATGAGTCAAGGAGTTGGCCTGTGCTGTGCCCCCGAAACAAGCGCGTTGAGCAAGCATGCGGAATCGCTCCATCCTTCTCTTTGTTTTGCTTTCCGATACCGATATACGCCCAATACTCATGCACCACACGAGACTTATTCGTTTACATTGTTGAGCGTACTACCCGGTATGTTGAAGTACAAAATCATACAGAACCTGCATTTTGGGCATCATGCTTGATCACTAGTAATCATGCTAAGGTTCTTGAACATATTAATGATGCGGTACGCTATTCACGCATGCTCTTTACGACATTTAGTAGCTGTTGGCAAATTAAATTCTCCCCTGCAAGCAACGATATCGTATATTGTCCTTATCCTGGAGAAAGAGAGCTCCAGGTTTACACGAGTTCAAGGATTGTGAGCGCGCTCTTAAGGACAGTTCAAATCATACTAGGTTCCCTCTTCTTTCATTATCAATCGTTCGCCAGCAAGTTAGGTCTTGTGCAACATTTTCTGAGGACATGAACTTGATTATTTTGGAATGTGTTTTAAGAACAATCCGCTGCTCTGCTGGGAAGAATTTCAATTCGGATTTTTTAGGGAATCAAGAATCCGGTATTATTGAGCATATAATGTCATGACTCCTGTCCATGTATTGGCAATAGTTGCATGACACGTATCAATCCGCATCCGGTATTATTGAGCATATAATGTCATGACTCCTGTCCATGTATTGGCAATAGTTGCATGACAGGTATCAATCCGCATTGACATTGTTTCTATTCGGCCAAATGCACCGAATCAGAGCGGAGGTCACTCACTTGATATCGAATTCATTTTCTATCTGTCCCCTTCAGAATTGTTTTCCATCCCAAAGCGTTCTGACGGCTTCGTATCATCCCCTTGCAGGTTGCCTAGGGAATTTGACGTGTCGATCACGTGACTTCGTCCCATCTCCGACTGACGGAGATCTCGCGAGGGAAATATCGAAGGATGCACTGTAGCTGGGGTAGTCGTTCCACGGAACATATTCCATTCCTTGGACGATGACTGTACATTATACATTCAATCCCTCGAATTTTGTTTCCCTTAAATAAATTATTGTGAGGTTTATCTTTTTTTACCTTCTCCTGAAAAGTACTTTAAAACACAAAATCGCCGACTATATACAAGGGAGGTTTTCAATTATATACTTCTTGTAATACCTCGTGAATCACTGAAAATAATTATTTACATCGAATTGAATTGATTTGTCAACTTTTTAAATGAGATAACAAGAGCAATCTCCATGTGTTGGTCTCCAGTTATGATTTACTGCATATACCTTTCCTTATAAAATATCCTATATTGGTATATTTAAGCTCCAATGGAAGCACCGAAAAGTCTGTAATTAAATTAAATGTGGAATGGGATAGTGAGGTATGGTTTTTTTATCCTCTCGGTTTCTCATGTATAGTTTACAACTGGAGAATTTTTATAGAGCTAAAAAATGGTTTTTCAGTTAACTGGATTCGCACATTATCACTGCATTCTTTAGTGATTAGAAAAACTTTCTATAATAATGACAATCGAATTTCGTGAAAAAATACTAAATTCAAACAAGGAAGAACACATTTGCTTCCGAGCAGGATATATCACTCATATATATATATATATATATATATATATATATATATATATATATATATATATATATCTAATAAATATGGACTTAGGACGCGTTTTCTGCGAAAGGAATTCCATTCAGCAACACATCTATGGATCAGGACTGATAAATATGATGAATGATGGGAAAAGGAAATTAAATTGCTATCATATTAGTATCGACCCTACTTGAAGGAAAACCACGCAAGTGTGGCGTTTTAATCAAGAAAAGTTATTATTGATACAGAGGATAAATTGATAATGAAATTAAATAGCAATTCCATACCATACTATAGAAACGTCATCCGAACAAGTTGAATGAAACTAGAAAACAGCTGTATTGCAGTGAAAACCGGGTCGTAGTAAAGTTTATTTTTGTGGATTTACCTGGGTTTTTTTTCTATGTTATTATGTTTTGCTTCCACTCCATATCGCCAGAATCTTCGGAATGAATGAAACTCGTGTAAAATTCTGTGTGCCCTCCAGTATTTTTGACCGATCAAACTAATGCTCGTTTCCAAAATCGAACAGGTTATCGAATTTTTCGTTTAGACAGGTTAATTTTAATGCCCTTTTTATTTTCATCTTTTCTCCGTGGCTTACAATTTCATACCACTGCACGACCAACAACCAATCCTTAATGAATTTAATCATGGACGCAGTCATCACCAACGTAAATCCCAAGGCACTCTACGTACTGCAACCCACTCGGGAACCCATTGCAGATATCCGGCTGCTTATCGATCTTGGCGTCACTGTTCCCAAAGTACTTGATTTTGTCAACACTACCATGGCTATTTGGGTTATTACGCCCATTTTTATATGTAGGTATTAATTTTGTAGCGTGTCAGTCAGTCCGTCATTCTGTATCCGTTTTGTTTCGTTCTCTCTTAATTGAGCTAAAAGAGTGAGGTTTGGTGGATTCAGTGTGGATTCTCTGTCTGTATGATTTGGTAGTAGTTTTGGATTTTTAGAAGTTTGTGGTGCAGAGAAAAATGCAAGAGAAAAATGGTATTTTCCCTATCTTTTAACATGGGAAACCAGTTGCTATGCAAATTTGTTAGCAAACATTTGTTTTGTTGCAAAGTAAATGTGTTTGCGTTTTTGGTAAAGGGAGAAAAATTAGATTGAAGAATTTGAAGAAAGTGAAATTAGTTTCATCTATCAATTTTGTTAGTATGAAAATATTAATTTAAGCTTTCGATGTGATGGTAGTGAAATAATACAATTTTTGCCTACCGGCCCCGATCTTGTGTATGGAATGTGTATTTCAAAGCTAGGCGTTTTGAAGTACTTTTCTAATAGTTGAAAGAAGGCTATTAAAGGTTTATTATGTATTAATGTTTGTTGCTAAATCAGCAGGTTAATTCCAATATATATTAATTTTATAGCGTGTCAGTCAGTCAGCCATTCTGTATCCCTGAAGCCCTGAAGAGGATTGCCGAGTCGGGAATCGAAACGTCGGCGGACATGGACGAATTAACCCGGTGGAGGACACGAGAATCCTTCACGCAGCATTCTGTATCCGTTTTGTTTTGTTCTCCCCCAAGTTTTGAGCTAAAAGAGTGAGGTTTGGTGCGTTGAGTATGGATTCTCTGTCTGTATGACTTGATAGCAGTTTTGGATTTTTAGCAATTTATGGTGCAGAGAAAAATGCAAATAACGTGGTTTTTGAGAGTGGGAGGCAACATATAATGAAAATATGGTGTAGAAAAAAGTAAAAAAACATATATGATAAGACTCATAGGATAAGAAGAGTGGGACACATTTCTCTATTTATAAAGTAGCCATTTCCTTCTCTCTGCATACGAGATGCTTGTGAAAAGTGCCTTCAAAGCAGGCAGCAGGTCTGCTAGTCTCTTCTTTTGGAGAGCAAGACAGGGATGGATGGTTTTACTTAGTTAATGATCATCAACTTGTAATATTTCATCTCAATCTCTTATTTTGAAATTGAATTAATGAAGAATCATGTCCGCTGACTGTATAACTGTTTTATCGAGTCCTTGCCGGTGAGAAGCAACTAATGTCAGGAACAGGATGAGATCCGTGAGTGATTGCGCATCTCACTACCTACAGCATAAAATTCAAACGGAACGCTCATAGTTCAACTGTACTGGTGTTTGTGAAACTTCATCTATCCCGTTAGGCTCCTCTACTAGCGAACAGGGAAAGGAGCGGCTCACGCATAATGGCCAGGAAATAACATTAACGAAATAATTCTTCTAATATCAATGGCTCTGAATATAAGTTACTCGTGG
Source organism: Platycnemis pennipes (assembly GCA_933228895.1). Taxonomy (NCBI): domain Eukaryota; kingdom Metazoa; phylum Arthropoda; class Insecta; order Odonata; family Platycnemididae; genus Platycnemis; species Platycnemis pennipes. Next base: position 129,789,937 of record OW121851.1, on the reverse strand, counting down.
CTTTGTGCGTTCTGATTGACAGTTGATAATAAGATGCGTAAAATCCTATCTATTTACAGTTTTTAAAGTGCCTAATACGTAAATTCTATCCCCCGGGGAAATTTTTCGTAAATATTTTGAATTGAATTCGTCATATTTGACAATTGAAGCATATCATGAAATAGAAAGATTTGCATGATTTGCAGGATTGAATCTCAGGGTGGCGTGGCACTGATAAATGCCAGCTCGTTGACAATATCTACCCTCCTACATTCCACTACACATCTCTATTCCTACTTGCGTTCTCCTAATTTCAGTCGCGAATAATATATTTACATCCAACTCAGAGAAATACACTCAAATCCATCAAATACATCCATTGCCTTGCATTCGTTCTGTTCCAGTGAACAGTTCCAATGTATTTGTATTAATATTTTATCACTTATTACATACTCTTTTCCTTATGGTGGATTTTAATGGGTCACTTTTTCTCTCTTTTAGCACATCTGAATATTTATCCTTCCGGATCCCTCTGTTGTTCGGAATATATACTTCTTCCTTCATACTGTCCCCAGCACCCACACTAGTCCTCTATTTTTCACTAATCCCGATCATTCCACCCCACCAATCCGATATATCCTCGTACGCTTTCGCAGACAATTATCCAATTCACTTATTCTGAATTCTTCCCATTTCCTTCATTAACTTTATATCCTCTCCTTACATGCCTATTTTTAATTTCTATACATTTCCGTGCATCTGGTTATTTCAAACCCTCTCCTTAAGGACGTTCCACCGTGACTCCACGATTCAAAATACCGAAAAGGAGCTATGTTATTTAATGAATAAATACCGATCCAGAAAAATACCTATATGGAAAATCGTCTATAGAGTGATAACGCATACACAATAATTGTATGAGTATGTTATTTTATAGCGCGTTGTAGTTGCATTCTATTTTTTACAAGCTCTTTTAACTCATTTTGACATCGGAATATGACTGACGTGTTGTTGCCACGTTTAATTTACAAAGTGAGAATAAATGCTCATTCGTGCTAATAGGTATTCTAAAATTGCTTAAATATTTTCTAGCTTGGATTTAAACTATTCCCTTGCAAATACAACTCTTTGTTTTGAATTTTATTAATGTTGATATTTTTGAATACTGTTTGGCAGCAATCACGCTGCTACCATTTGGAAGTATTGGTATTAATTACACCATGTCAATAACCAATGGAATATATAAATTATATAAAAAATATAAGAAGGACCTTGGTAAGGTATATTCCTTCATTAAGTTAGTAAATAGGCTTGTAAGCACGTTCCCTCACAAGCACCGTTGCCAATTTTAACAACATACTGTAGCGCCACTTTCATGTAACTAATGCTTTTCTGCTTTATTTCGAGCAAACATTAATTAATATCAGTTAAACAAGTGTGGTAATGCGAGCACTTTTTTAAAATGCTAAATTCTATATCAAATTGTGCATCTTTTATTAGTTTTTCGCAAAAACGACATTTTTATTTACATTATTAATCTTCAAATTTTACTGCCAGAGCCATTCTCTGCCGTGTAACCACGTATAAAATAGCCGATTTTCAACATCTTTTTTCTCAAATATATTCTGGAAATGCCTCATTATATTATTGCCAATCTATATAATAGCCAAAAAATTGTGTCCTGAAATTTTCATCAAAATGACATCTACTTCATAATTCGGTGGAGCCTCCTTAACTACATTTCACACGCCTCTTATAATATCTTTATTTGTGAGGGTCTCCGCGGTTATTAGAAGATGACTCGAGGGTTTTTCGAGTTTCCTCCGCGTTGGTTCATCCTGTTGAATAACGGTTACGCCGATATTTCAGATGGCATTTTCAGGCCAGATGCCCAGAATGCCAGATGGCATTTTGTTTCTGCTCGTCTTAAATGGGGCTCTTGGGTTAGTATGGGACGCTCTGATTGGTCCTTGGGTCAACTACGCTGTGGTTGTTTTTTTTGTCGAAAAATTTGTTTCCTTTCATAGTTGAGTGAGAAGCAATCTTCCCTGTTGAAGTTTTCAGGGTTCTTGGCTACTTATATCGCATCCCGTATCAGCCGAGGAATATATTTATTTCTCAGCGATGATTTTGCAGTCGTTGAAGTTTATTTTATGTACGAGTGCTGACCAGGCGTGTTATGCAACGGTGGAGAGGCGTAATCGTTCCCTCTTTGTGGCATTTCGGTGTTCCTTTGATCTGCATTTGAGAGATCTGGTAGTTTGGCCGATGTTCTATTTACCGCAGTTGAGTTTCACTTCGTACACGCATTCATGGATGTCCTTCGATTTTGCCTTATGAAGGTATCTATACATAGTATCTTCGCAGTAATAAACTTCATCTACGCAATACCCCGTAAGCCACCGCGAGAGTGTGTGGCAGGGGGCGAAGTTCAACAAACATGCACTATTGACGTGCAACTAGGCTACTACATGGAAACAGAGCAGAGGTCAAAGTTCTTCATGCCGCTTTTAAAACCCGTGACGATGTCATGCTTGACGAGGACTCCGGTGATAGTTTCAAAGGCACCGGTAACGCATGGCACAAGGGCATACGACTTCATTTCCTGTTTGATTTCAGCATCGAAGGTTCTTTTGTTTCTTATTTTTTCCCCTATTTCCAAGATCTCTTTTTCGTAACTATACGACGCTACGCACCACATTAAACTTCTCAATGAACTTTTTTGAACATCTTTGATATACATTTTGTTCTATTAGGTAAAGCGTTGTTATCTAAAGCAATCTTTCTTCAATTATAATACGGTCCTTCTTAATCCAAAATACTACTAAAGAAACAGAAATGTAAATACTAAACCTGTTTTCTCCATCTTACTATTATGCTCAGTTTTCACTTTTCTTTACTGGAGAATTGCAATGACTTTTATTATGAGCAATCATCATGTTCTTATTACATTTTTCACTAAATCTTTGGCGAAAAGGTCAAAAAAATGTTTAAACTTCTAGCTAACTAAAGCTAAATAAATTTTTTACATTCAAAAATCTAACCATCCGTATCCTTTCCTCCCACACTTATTATTTATAAATCTAGCTCTCCCTCATGCCTCACGTACTATTGAAATTTTGCTGAGGAAATCAAATACACCAGTTTTATTTTCGGAACCATTCCCCTTTGCTTCAGTAATCTTCAGCAAGCCTCAGAAAAGCAAACGTAAGCAAGCAGCTTCTACCAGAGACTTCAGCAATCATTCCCCTTCACGTGGGTGTCTGTGGACATAGTCTTTGGCTCTGGAGAGGGAGCCGAAAACTTGTAGAAGCCTGAGAAAGAGACGGAAACTCATTTTTTCAAGCAGAACCCGGCTTACATTAGCTCGAGGAATCCCCCCTTTATGAGAAGTATATGAAATGTGTGTATGAAGAACAAACGAGGTGCGATCCATCATCCATGCATAATAAAACCACCATTATTACCCCTCTCCCTCTCCACAACGAACAGCTCTAATACATTTCGGCGAAATTTCGGAAAGCCAGCCCCATTACCACTGCTAGCGGACAAATCCTCTCTCGGAATATCTGACGGTCGATCAAATTAATGAGTATTTTATTCCATCAATTGGTAATGTTTTACATAACAAATATGATACGTCAAATTTCCATTATTTTCCCAAAATTTGGATGTTCTTACTACTGGATAAATATTTATTATTCTTGAAATATGCAAGCATTGTTTCAATTAAACAGGCAACCTACAGTTACATATACTAAAGCGAAATCTTAATGTGCAATTTAGATTAGTAAATGCATTCGATCAATATACAAACCGCAACTCTCTATGATTTCTTAAATTTCGTGAAATATATTCCATTTTCCAGAATAGTTGGAAATCATCAGTTCAGTCTTTCCATAAAACCGGTGGATAACTCTGATTTCATTCCAACTAATGCCTTACGCATTGTGGACTCATTCCGTAGCTTGGTGGAAGGAGCTAACGATCATTTGATTGAATATCTAACTTCCCAACGTATTCACTAAATCTTTGAGTTATGCTTCTGCACGCGACCGTCTATACCAGACGGAATGGAGACGAGGGACATTTGGCAGTGGACAAATCTTCTGTTGAGGGCTGCTAACACGACACGTACTTTTGCGCGAGTAACAGATTCTGGTGAAGAGAGAAGTGTGTTTTTATGCGTGGACAGATTCTATTTTAAAAATATCGTATGTGGTTATGTTTTCGTTATATCCTATCGCTACCGTTGGAATTAATTCCTTTTCAAGAATAAGGCAGAAAATTTCATTATATTTAATTAACGAGAGCAATTATGCATTTTATGAAATCGTAGGTAGTCTCTTATGGCCTAATTGTCAAAGTGACCTAACATTTAGAGTTTATCTACGATTGAAATTTGTGAAACAGAGAGGATGGATACAGTGGCGTAAAGACGGGGGGGGGGGGGGTTAAGGGTTTAAACTCCCCAAAACATTAATCTAATTTACAATATTTTGTGCCTATATTTTGCACTAGCGTTTAGAATTTTGCTTATTGGGCTGAAAAATATACCTGATTTGTCTTCACGAAAGAAAATGTTAATTTCCTTAATGTTTTAGTGATAGTATTATAAATGTCTTTTATGATGATGCACATAAATATTAATGAACCCCCCTCCCCTCCCAGAAGGAAATCCTGCGTAAGCCACTGCATGGATAATATTTCCATAAAAAACACATCCCTTCATGAGCGTTAAACTTCAGAAACAAAAAATTGAAGAGTTAATATTTTATTTAAAAGTTTTCTGTGATAACGTTCATCGTATTTGGTCAGCAAAACTAATGTGACTCGTAAACGCGATATATCGAAATGTGAGAGACCGCTTCCTCCGAAGTTATGAGGTGAGGGAAGTGCCCAGGGTAGGGACCGGACGCAGTTTCCCAGAAAGATCTGATATTCAGGGAGTATCCCTGGTAATTGTGGATGGGAAGAACGGCAAAGGATGGCCTCGTATAAAATGCATGGAACAAGTGGTGAAGGATGTTAAAGAGAAAAAATACGTAAATATGTATAAAGATATTAGCCGATAGAAAATCTCAGTGAAGAGCTGCGTCAAACCAATCTGAGGAATGCTCACTAACGATGATGATCCATGACGAGGGTTGAATATGTCCAAAGGCCACCCCAGGGATTCAAATCTGAGATCTCCGGTCAAAAGAATAATATACTACCATCTGGTTTACCACGCGTTACCACGTCGGGTTTTCGTATATGCAATTGAGAAGTGAGTGTTTATCGATAAAGTTGGTCCTTCTTTGGTGAATTGCAAATTCTCTTATAAACCTCACCTGGTACAAATCCAGCTGAGGCTTATACCACTTTATTCTCAATAACTACAGAACAACTCTTAATTTGATACAAATTGAAGCAAAATTTCAAGTTACTGAACAACATATTTTTTAATAAAATGTTCAGTGTTTTTTTTAACGTTCGTGCATACTTCTTTTATAAGAACATTATTACGCGCTCAATAATGTATTATTTATTTATCCACTGCAGCATGAAAAAACTAGAGGTTAGCCAGCCAGCTGAAGGTGCCCATTAGCTAAAATTGTAGTTTAAATACACGTGTACGCAGGCTTTCTTATATACGAAAAACACCTTTGCTATCAGTCCAGATTATATCTCTTATACCTAAAACCCACCTTACTTAAGTTTGAAAAGGTACTTGTAGCGATCATGCTATTGATTCGTAAAGTTATCATTTAATGTGACCAAAAAAAATCCTCCTTAAATTTGCCAAACATTTTTCCCCACACAGAATCGTGATTTATGTCAATAGTCATCACTTTTACTTGGAACATTCTCTGGCTCTTTTCCATATCGTTCGACTATCGCTTTTACCACGAGAATTTAACTATAAAGTTGCATTTCGTAGTACAACCAGATAAAATCAAATCAAATCGTACCAATCTTTTGGTATATGGATGAAATAAGTAATATTGTGCAATAGGTGGATGGTAAATTTATTGGTACATACTTTATAGTTTCATGAGAGACACATACTAATTGTTGTTTTTTTTTGTTTTCACAGGTTACAAGAAGAATTCCTTTCAGGAAATGGACCGCATAGGTGAGTGGAAAAGATTTTCACCCTATCCTTTTGATCTATTAATGAACAAGTAACATGAAATACATGCAGTACGGCTTATAGAATTCGATTGATTTGATAACCTTTAAGTATTTTGGTTGCCAGGCGCAATAGATTAAACATGGGATATTAATTTGCTAATAATTTAAAGATTCTTTGGTTATATTATTGGTATAGTGATAAGGATGGATCATTTATAAAAAAAACAAATAACTTCTTACATTTTTCAAAGTTAGGAGAAAAATATGGTGAACCTTTCGGAATGCGGGATGAAAAAACGTGTACTTTGGACAGAGAATTTATATTTTGTTCTTTAATGATGTTTATATATGTTATTAATCATACTAACTGATTAGGAAAAGTTCCTTTGTCATGTGTATAGGGAATGATCTTTTTACGTCACTTGAGTGATTAACACCCCGCTTATTAATTGATACCCCGCTATTAAGAGAAACTTTGTATAGAATAGCCCTCACCTGATTGCCGTTTCGCTCAGTATTTTCCTGCAATTCTAGAAGAGGAGCACGTTTAAAAATATGAATATGTATTCATCCAAATGCATATTATACTATACATATTAGACTATAAAATATATTCAAGGCGCAAAATATTTTGCGCCTTCCGTCGTTCAATTTGTCGGTTGACTGGTCTGATTATAGATTTTGATATTGATTTGTGGCATTAGTCTACTTACTGTTTCCAATAAATGGATCTCTTTTACAGTCAGTCCATGTAAAATGTTTGCCTGTGTATTCAATGGTTAGGCATTAAATGGAATGCATTCAGTTTTCCCTTCATGGTTCTTTATCGGAAATCCGATACGGTTCATGAATTCTGTCAGACCGGGTAGCGTGCTTTAGTCGAGTTTTTGCTCATAAGCCGTTCTGCATGAAATTCGATTTTGTTACATTCACCCAGGTCATGAATTGAACTCACAGGAGGCATTTTAATCAAACTGTCCGGCAAAGTGTTTGCGTGTTTTTGTGCTCTCCGCCGCCAGTCCACAGATTAACCCAGGGCTCACTCGATATTCGTGACAATAGTGACTGTCTGTGTGTGTGTGTGTGTGTGTGTGGCGCCCGACAACCCGAAGTACTCTCGCATGTGGCCGTGCAGCTTGGCCATTCATACTCGGCTACTCTCTTTTTGGTCACCCTCCCCAAACCTCCCTCCCTGCCTTTCATGCACAAGGGCCTAATATATATGCAGCACGTGAGGGGAAATACCTGTGTGTGTGTGTATGTGCGATAGAGTATAAATGCCCATCACGGCCACATTCACACATCTGTAGAATGCCTTGCGCAGTCATGGAGACCATGGGTTGTAACCCACTCCAGGCATCGCGGACGTAATTTACATCCTTGGCAAACAATCCTTTTTTTTATTATCATTTTTCAAGAAACGAATTTCCGAGCGCATTAACATTTACTGGCGAAGGGGAGGAACTTCTAAAACGCGCGCATTCAATTGCTCTTTGAATTTCAGCTACAGGATCCACATGCACGGGTGCAGGCATTGATCCGACTTGCTTCGAACCCCTTCGTGACGTCGTGCCCCCTCCCCCCCCCCTCCTCGTGATCACGTGATTGGAGCGAAGGCAATTCTCTCCACCCTGCAAGTTAGTAGCTGAAATCCAGTGGATACACGCCGCATAGCGGCACCGCGTCTTAATTAAATATTCTGCGTCGTCGTTGGCCTTTAGAAGGTCGATTGTTGCAGAAGAACTCCCTCCCAACTCGAGTTAATCAGCTGGCACATTAGAGGTTCTTCTTGCACGCCGAATAGGTGGCCTGGAAAAAGGGATTGTTCGCGTCAGTCAGATAATTGGCAACAAGTTATGAGGCCAACAATAGTGGAACTAAACTGTAAAACCAAGCCAATTTAAATACATCTTCGTCGATCGGAAAAAGAGTCTAGTAAAGATAAAAATGAACAATGAGGTGATCCTGGGATTTTTTTTCCATTTTATAACCTTTCATTTACGGTTATCGTCATGGAAAGTGTAGTATTAAGATGTTTCCTGCATAATTTGCGGAAAATAAAAGCGGTATTCGGCAATTTGCGACAGGCTATAGATAAACAGGCTATATATATAAGCATCCATCTTCTGCTTTTGTGTCTAGAATGTACTTTTTATTTCCATCTATATTTCCAAACGTTGAGCAAGTGATTATCAAATGGGAATAATTTTATATCTTTTGATAGTTAGGAGATGATAATTGGATTCGAAGTTGGATAACGGTTACATGATCCGGTAGTCATGCCATAAGGATTTTTGGGAGCATCGTTATCTAAGTTTCATTGTGACATTAAAAGTACACAAGTAAGTTAACACATGTACCCAAAAAAAAAGAGTGGTACATGACATATAAAGGAAAGCTTATTGCAATAATACTAGTATTTTTGCGCCCAGGTTTAATATTTTAAAAATAATTTGCAGCGTGTATCTTGAAATCAGTAAAGGAAAGGGAATCAGTAACGAATGTTACAATAGGGATATTGACATCGGTGGAAAGAATGAGCTGTTAAATGAATGATATACTTTCATGACTACATTTATAAAAATCAAGTTTAGTACGCTAAAGAAAGTCATGGATATGATCCAAGTTTAACAATGATAGGAACACGGAAATAATAATTTACACACAGTATGGCTGCTGCCAAATAGTTTTATGAAATTATTCATCGCAGAAAGTTTCCACTTTGGAGCAGAGAAAATTTCGGTAAATTTCAATTTGGAACTCGGTCATTTCAGTGAATTTTATTTCCAAGAAACTTATATTATACGTGATATTAGCCCACGCGTGCCACGAAAAATTGAGTTTAAACAAAACCTGAGTGGAATTTAACTGCCATTTTCTCTCCTGCAACGAACGAAAAGGTAAGACTAGAACGTTAGGATAGCGAGAAGAGAAAGGTGCTTAGAGGAATGTCACAAGAAGCACATGCCTCTCTGTGATGCTTTTCCAATTTCAGTATTCCATCTGAACAGCTTTAATTCTTCTCTAACATTTCGAGTATCTAATTAGAGCCAAGAAACCGGTAATAACTTTAAGGTTGACGAAATTGCACTCTCTTGCCGAAGTAATCAGTGCGGCGATTTGGACCCAGAGAGAAATCTAAACAGTAGGCTTTACAATAATTTGATAAGGCTGATTCTTATTGATAACTTATTAATTTATAATACCTAGTAGTAAATAAATATTCTACAGTAAGACGGAAATGTTTAGTTAACCTCAAACATAGAACAGTTTTGCTGGTGAATTTTGCAGGAAATTTGAGTTATGAACCATTGGTTTGGTTGATGAAGGCTTAACGATACGGAAACCTAAAAAGAAGAGAAAAATATCTATACAAGATTTATTGTTGCTACGCCACATTGCTCCGAATAGTAAGCTAGGAATGTAGAGTTTTCGGTAAGATTGAAATTTTTAGTATAAATTAATTCTGATGAAGCATACACGTGTTTCACGACGCTAATTCGTAGAAATAGAAGTTTATTAAAACGTTGTTACATAACAAGGCATGTCAAAATGGATATTCGTTAGGGTCAGCTTGCAGTTGTCTTGGCATGTTTAGTCATTACTGTCATTTTTTTAATGCGGGAAGGCCAGTGACTCTATGAAAGAATGCATCTTCATACCTACATCCTAATCCTACACTCTAATTTCAACTTCGCGAATCATTTATCACCGAAATATTTAAAAATAGAACCGTGGCAAAACTTACTTATAATTTATACTGTTGTTTTTCCTCTGTGATTAGGAGAAGAGGGAAAAACAGTTTTTTGTTTAGCAATTCATCACTCTTGAATGTTGTTAAATTAAATCGCTGATTTCCATAACCAAGGTTTAAGGTTTAATTCCCAAGACTTAAAATGCCTAGGGAAACGTCCTGAACAGTGATGCTAGGATTCTTTCGCACAAAAAGCGACGCACTCTTTGCAAGTGACGTCACTTCCCGTTGCTTCTCCCACTTCGCATACGTCACTGTCCGTCGGGCCCTTCCTTTCTTCCTCCCTTCCTTCGCGCAGTGACGTGATAGAGCGACACCCCTATAGTAGAAGATTTGAGGGAGCAGGCCCCCCCCATCTCTCGACCCTGTTCATCCCCAGAGCGCCTGGCCCTTCCCACCTCTATGCACCCCGGACGGCCAACCCTCCCCAGACAACCCGCCCGTTCAAATGAACGGCGCCGAGCGTCCCCTGCGCTCCCCGAGTCGGCAACTCGGAGCGCTACAGTCGCAGCAGCTGAAGAATGTGTCTGATGGGGCAAGTGCCGTGGGGGCTGCGTTGCCAACTCGCTGGCAGAGAGGACTCGCTGCGTCTGCGGCTTCGGGCGTGACGGTATTCCCCCACTGGTGCTCCCAGTGCGGTGACCGTTTTGGTGGCTATCTTTTAGTATGGCTCTCGTGTTTACGGCCCATTGCTACAGTTAAGAGAAAACCTAGTGTACGTATGTTATTTTCGTCTAAAAAAACAAGAAAAATTTATGCTGATTTATCTCTCTTATTTTCAATAAACGAAATCGTTAATCTGTCATTTACATCCCACTGAATCTTTTTTTTTACGCGCCATATACGTAATCGTACCACTGGTTGAGAAGTGCTAGAGTATATTTTTTAACCCTCATTCAAGGCAAAATATATTCTATTTTATTACGTTTTTCTATTTTTGAAGGGAACCATCATGGTATGTTTCTTGAAAATCTCAAAACATCTGTGACACAAATAATTTAATACGATTACCAACAGTGCATGTCGTTTCTCACTTCTATGATTAACCTGAAGTTATCATCGACTCAGCTGCTCTTATCAACCATACTTTTAAATTTTGAGTAGCCAGATAATTTCATGGACTTACGGAGCTAATTTCAAATGCCTAAATTCATATTTAGACGAAACTTTAAATCTACGGCAAAATTAATCGTTTGGAATATTGTTCGCATAAATAGACCGCCATACATCTTACAGTTCTCAGACTCATAACTTCACTTTGGCGAACCTGGATCACAACTCTGTTGCCACTAAATGTGATATCCCTCATTATGTTCGCAATTGCTTAATAAGTTTCCAAAACTAAGATCACGTTATCGATCTAAAGCGATTGAAATTTCTTACTTCACGCCTGGATTAAAGATTCGGGCTATAGCTTCGTGGATTACATTCCATTTTCCTCCTCCAATCCGGTCATGTTCATTGCACAAGTTAAGAAAACCACACATTTCAGATCCTGCAGTGAGGATAGTGGAACGCCATTTAAGTCAGGAAGAGAAATTCCCCTGGGTTTGCTCCAGTTAACTTTCTCTGCAGCATCAGCGCGGCATAAATCAGTTCCCTCATATTCCCTGGATGCACGGAAAACTCGCGTTCCTCGCTCTTCCCCAGTCCCTTCCAGTCTTACGGAACGGATTCTTGGTGGGTGGTATTTGGCCGAAAAAATATGTTGACTAGTATTAAAAATATTTCTTCCACAGATGACCTTTTAAAATTTCCTGCTTTACTGCTCCCGTCCATGAGTTTGCAGCGTGAGACATGTTATGTTCGGCATCCGGTTTCCAAACCAATACCATCATTCTAAAAACAAACTTTAATTAATTCCAATATTCATCCCTTCCGTATTTACAAAGAAGTGTATCCCACAAGTAATTCAGAGACAGGTTCTTGCTAAAAGTTTTGTAGGGTAACCATTTGGCTCCTATAGCTTCTCCAACTTCAGTACTTGAAACTATGGTGGCAAAAATGTGGTAGGCAAGGCCGATTACCCCAGTGTATATGAAAAAGTGAAGCTGAGTTGGTCTAATGTTATGTGGTGGATTAAAATATATCGAAAAGTTTCCTATATCATAATATACATGTGGAGACAATATCCATGAACAGCATACCATTACAGCGTAGCAAATTAAATAGGTTTCCTTCAAATTAATACTATCGTATACCTCTATGCATGTATTAGCAACCAATTTCTTTATTTCTATGTGGATATTAACCATCTGGCTGCATGTGGCATTATTCTTTAACATGTTTCCATGTAGTAGCCTAGTTGCGTGTCAATAGTGCATGTTTGGTGATCTTCTCCCCCTGCCACACACCCTCGCGGTGGCTTTCAGGGTATCGCGTAGATGTATATTCATTAATGAGCTAAAAATTTATTTTCTTATACTCTGCCATAGCTGGAGCGTGTTAAGATAATGTCTCCTACTTTCCTAGTGGAGTTTCCCCGAGATTGAAATTGAAAAGGTTCTTTATTGTTCTGGTACTATAAGTCCCCTAGAACGTCGAAAAAAATGTTACAAGGCAAAAAGAAAAAAAATGAGATAAAGCGAATGTAGTCAAGGCAACAGCCGTACAATTGCATAATGGAGCAATATAGCACATAAAAAAACAGTAAATAATAGATACGAATGTAATGAGTACATAACTATTAATTGGTAAAGATTTATTGGTTAAACCATTAATTGATCGAACCAATAATTACATAACCATTACAATCAAAACCACTATATAAAATTGAAGGAAACACTTTAAGGAAAAAGAACTTTAAGAAAGGCAATATAAATAATGATTTAAAACACTTGAAAATAAAGCTTAAAATTACAAGGAATATAAATTAATTTGCACAGTATCAAGCATTTAAGTTAGATAATACAATATAACAAGATAGCATAGAATAAAAAAAGAGAGATGTGCGCCGAGTCCCAAAGGTTTAAATGGGATATATTTGTCATCAATTTTTTCTTCCCTCCAACGTACTTTCTGGAAATGATAAATTCTGAAGCTGTCTCCCTGGATCATTAGATGAGATCTTAATGCTCCACACACCGCCGGAAAGTTGGCGTGCCCCGTAAATTGCGATCGCCCCCTTTCCCGGGCCCCCGCTTGGCCGCGCGCCCATTCAAGGACTCCCTTCCCTCCCATTGAAGGGCCCGCCCGACCCTTCCTGCCCTCATTCGATCGCCTGGGGGTTGCCCTATTTCAGGGGCCTTTCCGTGACTCAACCGCCGTTGGTCGCCGACCACCCCTGGCACCGAGGCTTACCTCACGCCTCTCTCTCCCTCTCAACTCCAGTATGTGAGCCTGCGGCAGTGACACCCCATCCGGATTTGCTCGAGTTTCTGGCCTGGAATACATGATCAGCCTAGCGTAATTTGGTCATAGAGTCGGATGGCAAGTCAGCAAAGGGCAATAAACATTTAAACGGATCAGTTTGAAAGGTTAGTTATAGCAAGGCAGAGGTAGTGAGATTTTCAAAACGCATTGAGTTTCAAATAAGCATTAGATTGGGGTGGCATAGAGTATAACAGGTTGAATGGTTAACAAAGCAGGGACAATTTTGGAGGAAAATGGTGTTTTCGGTAGGGAAATACGGCTGGGAATAGCCCTGGTGAGAGAAGCGGCGTGTACAGAGATAATGTGATCGGTGAGAAGAGCTCTGACTACAAACGTAAAAAATGTTACTTTCACCGCAAACGTATTTTTTGAAATCGTGTTTGCGGAAAAATTATGGTCACTGAACTACGGATGTGGATATGATGAAGAGAGGAGTAGGTAAACTGGATGGATAAAACTTCAACTGTTGCAGGCTCTACTTTGTGGATTGACGGCATGATGGGAGAAATAATTAACTTTGTACTTATTCCACGAAATTATTTTAACCCAACCTGTTTCGACGTTGGCACGTCATCATCAGAGGTACAATCAGAAGATTGTATCCCTGATTATGACGTGCTACCGTGGACCTGGTCACAACGCTCGGCAAAAATTACCGTCTCACCTAGCAAAGCACAACTTTCTTTGCTCTTATTTTTGAGCGTTATATTTCAATATGTTGCCCGAAATTACTTTTTTATTAATCAATTTCTTTTTGATGCAATATTATTTGATTTGACGTTCATTCAATTGTTAAGCAATAAACGATAACTTCTCACCGATGTATGAATAAATGAATCAAGAATTTACAAACCTTAAACGAGACGAAAAAACCGGGTGTTGTGGTGTGCACAGAAATGCTCCGTGGATTCGAATCGTTGTAAAACCACAATGAGTTACATGAAATAAAACAACTTCATATGTATTCAGCTATATGTAATGTTACATCTGACTTTAAGCTTTAATTGGGAAATAATTTTATTTCCTGCTCTCTGAGGAGAAATATCATTTTGAATTTTGACGCTGCTAACCTCTTTTATGACTCCATTTTTTTTCATTTTTTGAGTGGAGGGAATTTGCACGAGTTGCAATTGTGATAAATACTTCCTTGATTATTTTAATTTTTTGGCAGTTTCCTTGAAATCCTTAATATTTTTGATTATAAGGACCTTAAAACCGTATAGTGTCATTGTAAAGGTTCGAGAAAAACTCAAGGAAGGCCTTTGAAATTCATTGAAATTGATGGTTAAACTATGAGACGTTCTTCCGCGTGTTCATGCAGTGACCCCGGAGGAAATTCGTTAATGATGATATCCCTATCAACCATCAGAAAATCCCTTTGCATTCCCCCACCTTCAACGTCTCTTTTATCCATTCCGATGAAAAACAGTGAGTTCACTTTGTCTAATGAATCGACGACGGAGGTCGAAAGAAGCCTTAGCTTTGAACCTATTGGATGTAGATCGGATGAGTAACAGTTATGCCGGCTGAATGAGGGTGCGTTTTATTTACGGCTGATAATGCAGATGCAGATTAGACAATCGAGAGGGTATTTCTTTCTTTACTCCCGTCATTTGTAGTTTCATTGACTGATTTGTTACCACAAAGATAGTACAATGTAAATTTATAGAATGATTACCAGGATGCTGGTTCCAGTAGGATCCGAGGCTAAATTGGAAGATATGAAGTTACTAGAGGATGGTAGCTAGAGTACAAGCTACCATAATAGGTTTGAATTCCTTAGCAGCATTGCCTCTCTAATTCCTTCCGTAGTATACTGATTCCTACTTGAGTGCTCGGAGGTGAGGAGTGAATTCCATGTCCAGTATTTCGTTCATAGGGTGGGACGTAAATAATAAATTTTATTACTGCATACACAATTCACATTTCAATAGCAAATGTAGAGTGATTTTAGGTGGCCTTGAAAGAGAACCTGTTTAAGGCTACCATCAAATAATAGTATGTACATTATGCTTTACTTAAAGACACATATAGCTCGCGTAGTGATACCATGACAATGTCTTAACAATTTAAGTGCGTACCTTAAAAGCTACTTACTAACCGTTTATTCATTACTCATTTACATTAATTATTTACAACAATATTTGCTCAACACTTTCTTTGGTGAGAAGCCAAGAATGTACATTTTCAAACATTTTTCACAGACTTAGAAATAGTGCATGACTGGGGTAATAGATTGTACCTTTGGTCCTACATGCAAAAAACATCTTTTGAACAACGTCAAATTTGGTTTTAGTAAGGGTATACTTTTTTACGCAGGGTAAATAATAATAATAATATAAGGTCTTTATTGGGGCGAGATTGAGACAAAACTGTCCCTTCTGCCATCTAACCCCTAAAGGGAGAAGGCAGGCACATAAATATTTCAGAGCTATCACTTCTACTATAAAAACACCGTAGAATCTTAAAAATATATAAATTCCTCAATGGAAGCATTGAGGATGGTAAATCATGAATCTCTAGTGCCTTTCGTTGAAACCAAGCTAATGTAAACTTTGGTTTATTCTCTTACTTTTCTTTTAGGATCTTCAAAGTTTTCCGCCTCATCTAAACGGTCACATTAGTCACCGGTCGCCAACCCTAATAATTATATTATAATAATTAACTAATTATAATTAGTGATGACTACCCGTGACATGGCAGTCTTGCCTTTTAAGGAATAGTTTGGCCTTGATTTTTCCTCAGAAGAAAATACAGTTTAACACTTAATTGATGCTTGGTACTGATTAAAAACTACCAGTGAAGTGACGGGAAAAGAACTATTTAGAGAGCTGGGACAGCGCTCTTAGAGGAGTGGAGGAAAGAAAGAGGAATTTTCAGTGACGCGGCTGTGGGGAGCCAAGTGAGTCGATCCGAAAGACAATCAATGTCACTAGAAGTGGAGGAAGGAAGCGGATTAATGGATATCGTGATGAAATTCGAGTTCAGAATAGGACCCACAGACGTCTATGCATATCGGAGAGAGTATATTGTTGGGGAAAGAAGTTGAATGATTGGGTAGGACTTCAAAAGCTATCATCAACAGTACCTCTACTTTTTTCGTCTATTGGTAGTATTTACTTATTTCTATATATCATTTTTGACGTTCATGAATTGAAAAGTTGGAGTCTTTGAAAATCATTTTTGTTTGCAATACTTAAGTTACGAAGGGAAGGGAAAATTCGTTCTTGGGCATTCAGTTCGATTGTTCCCCACCTTTTCCTCCTTCAACCCTTCCTTCCCACTCGCCTTACTTCACTTCTCTTGGCGAAGGGTTTGCGCTTCTATTGTGGGAACAACGTTGAGGGTGAGCGGTTATCCTGGACGTATCTATGGATCTACGGTATTTTTTAACTTTATTGCATGCTATCTTTGATATATTGTATTATCTAACTGAAATGCTTTATATTGTGCGTATTAATTTATATTCCTTGTTATTTTATGATTTCTTTTCAAGTCATGTAAATAATTATTTATGTTGCCTTTCTTAAATTTCCTTTTCCTTAAAGTGTCTTCTTTAATTTTATATAGTGGTTTTGATTGTAATGGTTATGTAATTATTGGTTCGAGCAATTAATGGTTTAACCAATAAATCTTTACCAATTAATGGTTATGTACTCATTAAATTCGTATTTATTATTTATTGTTAATTTATGTGTAATATTTCTCCATTATGCAATTGTGCTGCTGTTGCCTTGACTACATTCCCTTTATCTTTTTGGCATGTAATATTTTTACGATGGGAATATAAGTTTACTTATAGTCCCAAAACAATTAAGAACGTTTTCTATTCTATTCTATCTATAGTGAGAAGACTTGCAAGGAAAGGATAGGCCGCCCTTCAAGACGAGAAGGAGCCAATGAATGCATGCATTTGCTTTTAATTGAGAGGACGTTCCTGATTATGATATTTTCATAATATTAGTATTGTGAAAAAAGATATTTTTTAGTTATTTCTGACTATAAAAGTTATCTTATAGTGCCCCACGAAGATTCGTTTTTCAACACACTTGCTTGGCGGTCATAGCGACTTACGGTGGTGGATCATCGCCCTCTGCGATAAGAATCCATCCTCGAAGACAGTGACTTCTTTGAAGCCCAAATCCGCCTCACTAGTGCCATCATTAATGGACGATGATGGCAAATGAGGCCTAGCTCCCACTCATTCTTCTAAAGATTGCCTCAGAAATTAAGAACCCTAGGTTGCCTTATGGTCTATCTATTCACCCGGCATGCTAAAGGTCCTTGGTTCGATTTCTGGTCAAGAAAACCTTTTACCTCTGGCAATACCTTCAGTGATTGTGTATCATTTTGTGGCTTTCCCATCAACTGTGTCCCACACGACATAATTTCGCTTATAATGATCCCCGTACTTTTACTGAGTGAAAACAGAAAGCGTAAAGGCCACTCATTGCAATTGGCTCTGTCTGATTAAAAGTTTATTCATATTCGTTTTCGTAATCTGCACTTGAGTTTTTACAAACACCTTCCCGGTAGGTATTCTGCAAAAATTAAATTACCGAAGAAAACGAATGGGATTCCAAATTCTCCGCTTTATCGCGATGTAGAACAGTTTTCAAAGTCCAATTTTCCAATAACCAAGGCTGCCTTCAATCACCTGCTTTTTCATAATCACTGTGGATATTTATCGATTCAATGCAACCCCTCCGCTCCCACGAGTTGTCACTCCATATCATCTTCTGGTCGTTTGGGTTAAACGAAGGGGAACTCCAAAATTCAATAGGTGACTCAATACAGCATTTGATCATTTACATCTGCAGTGAACCCTGCTATCTATCCCCTATGGTGCGTGGCAGTTGGTAACCCCACGCCATTGTTGTACTTTAGTAACATTATATTTGCTTTTACTGCTATATTAAACAAATTTCCCAGAAAACAAAGCATCTTAACATACCATGAACCTCCTGATTTTGAATTGTGATTAAATTTGCCGGAGGGGCACTCGTCTGTTTGCATTACTGTGCCACCCAAAATAAATGCACTTATGCATTTCTTTTGGGCGCATAGGCCACTCATTGCAATTGGCTTTTTTTTACCAATTAAAAGTCCGCAGTCCCTCGCGGCAGTTTCCTAGAACCCTTTTTTTTTCAAAATTCTAATGTGCGGTTCATCTGTATCTACATCTACACGATACACTGCAAGCCACCGCGAAGGTGTGTGGCAGAGGGTGAAGATCACCATGCTATCTATCTTCACTACTAACATGCAAACAAGCAACTATAGGGTCTCAAATATGTTTCAAGATGCTACTTCTCCATTAATCACGGCAAAAAAGTTCCATATATCACTAATGTTGTATGAGATCCTCAAATGGTTTGTATGAGATCCTCAACAGTTACCCTTAAACTGGGGTAACATTACAAGGCTGAGCATGAAGAGTATCACGTAAGCACGCAAAGAGAAAGCCCACATACTTTTACTACCTGTCTTAGATTTTCCATTTTATTCGTGATCGTTGCCTATAAGTCCTCCATCCTTGAATTACCGCCGTGCGAGATAACGCGGGTGTAACGCGATATGCCCGCGAGTGTAGACGCTGCATATCGGGGAAGCGAGACTCTGCCGAATCTCCAATCGATATCCTGCCTCGCGATGATCTTCCCGCATTCGACTCCTCGCCCCTCACACCAACACTGAATAGAATCGCACGATTAATTAACGGGCGCCCCCAGGAGGGCGCCCCTCCCTCCCCCCCGTGGGCGATGGCGCCCCCTCCCCCCTCCGCCGAAGCCCTCGCGGGAAGAACATTGTCCCAAGGGGCGAGCCGGGTAAAAGTCTGAAGCGAGCGCTCGGGTGCCGTGGGGAAGGGATATGCCGAGAGAGTGTTCTCGGGATTGCGATAATCCCTCTCCGATTGCTGCGGCCGTAATCAATCTCTCGATCCGCGGGTGCAGAGGGGAGCGTGTCTAGCGTCTTCTGTGCGCCCCGGGATAACCCCGGGTTGCTTGATGAGCGAAGCAACCCAGGATATCTAGGCCGCCCAGGGGCTCCGGGAAACTGGGGTAACTGCGGTGCGGCAAGATACAGGTGTCTAAGTGAATTATGGAAGGGTGTGCGGCTGTGAATTCGACGCGAAAATGTGTTCGTAACAGTAAACCACATTTAAGCAAATAAATTAATGTATTTAAAATGCAGCAAAATACATTCTATGAGAAAGGTGGAATACATCCTCACCTTCGTAATAACCTGGGAGTTACCGCGAGGGTGTGTCGCAGGGGGTGAAGATCACTAAATACTCAATACTTACTTGCTCCCAATTCTACAACTTCATGAATACTTGTTAGATATAATAGTCACGTGCGATTAGATGCTTAATACCTACATGGTAATGAAGTGATTAGGTACTGTTCCGAAAAGCATTTCTCTAAATATATTTCTCTCTATTTTCCTTGAATGCGTGGGATAGTTACGCTAAAAAATGCTTTAGGCTCCAATCTAAGTATATTTTACCAGCCTATCCCTTTATTGTGCTGCACATTATGTTCTATTATCGGACGCGGGTAATATCAAATTTTAAATTTATCGGTACAACAATCCCTCTCTCTAATCATGCTTATCTGATCAAATGGAGCGTAATACGCTGGGGTTACTAATATATTTTTCAGAGTCACCTGCAAGTATATCAGCTTCGAATTTACTTAAAATCTTTAGCCTAAAATTTAACCTGTTTTTTGATAGTAAATCAAATCCTATATTTTTTCTTTAACTCGTAACACAAATACAAGTATCGTAACGACCATTAACAAATCCTGCTGATCTTTTTCGCACACGCTCACATTTCGTCATCATACCTTCCTCGTATGGATCCCATATACTAGCGGCATATTAATGAATGAGGCCTGACAACTGACAAGTATCATCTTTCTCATGCTCTCTCATCGCAGTTTCCTTGAACCCTTTTTTGCAAAATTCTAATGTGCTGTTTTTTACACCTGTTATTTCCATGGAGTGTTTCCTCCGTGTCATGTACCGATATTTAAAATGATAAACCTGTTTTATGATTGAAAACAGCTGTAATTTTAGGCAGGTGTCTTTAACTAGCAAATATCGCATTTAAGAATAACATTATTTGACAGGCGAAAAAAGCGACAAAAATCATGTGCCCACCTCACAAAATAAAGATACCTACCTGAACTCCATAAATGCAATAATCAGATACACAGAGAATAATAGTTATGAAAATGAACAAAGCATTTAAACTATAAAGGTATTTGACGGTTTAGGCAATGATTTAATACATTGCGTTGATAAAATTCATTTTTGATCATTGGCCATCAAAGAAAAATTTATCAACTGAAGTTAGTCCATTGAATTTATCTTGCAGAAAACAATTAATTTTTCGTTCAAGATATTGGATGGCCTCTTAAAGACTTACAGTTTTCGTTCAGGCATTAGTATTCAATGTTACTACGAATTTTCAGAAATATTCTGTTACCTCTATCCAATTCCTTCCACGGCGAAGTAAAATTTTTCAATTGCTTCTCAGCAAAAATGGATTCACGTTTAGACTTAAAGGCTTTGGAACAATCTTTTGAGTTATTTGATGTTAGACACATTAATATTATGATAGTAGAAATAACATTATTTCACATGCAAACATCGAAAATCTGGCAGTTGGAAACATATTTAAACTTTGTTGCATTCACCCGTGGTAGTCAACCCAAGGTCGACGAAGGAAAAGTGAATGGGAAGAATGGAAAAGGATGGTTTCTTAGGTAGTAGATAAATGGCGTTAAAATAGTGAAGGAAGTGAAGGAGAAGAATTACGTACATATGAAGTAGTTATCCGATAGTAAAATCGAGGGGAGGCTTTAAGAAACCAATCTTAGGATTGGTGAATGATGGTACTGCTTAATGTGACGGGCAATTTTTTCCGCTTCCTGCGATGATGGCGATCCATAAATACCTTCAAGAGTTTAGAATGTCTCTATGAACCATTGGTAGACCATGGCATCAACTTGTCAAGAGAGCTTTTTTAATAATTTTTTGCCTCACTATACAGCAGGTTCCCTCAGAGTTTTTGCGTCAACATCATTTTGTTAGCACGTACTCAACGTATCATACAAAATAATATAGCGGATTTAGAAAATATTTTGGGGTTTCATGACTTTCAGAAGAGGTTATTTTTTCTCTTAAACTATCCTCAATTTTGGAAATGCATGTTTCTTGAAAGTTTCAACTCAAGGTGGCAGTTTGAGAATTATTTCAGTTTTTCGGGCTCCCTAGAAAAAGTGACTTAGCCATGAATACACTGATAGAAGTACTATGGAGTAACTGTGCTAGGAAAAAAAGGAATCATTTAAGTTTAATGCATAGATAAAGGGGGCCGTGAGAGATTTTCTTCCAACACAAAAATAAATGTTGTAATCAAAATTTTCAATGATGTGAGAAACTTAATCTGTAGTTTTGAATTATCGAAATTGGAATTTGAATAATAGTGTGTAATGTCTCTCTTATGTAATCGTCCTGTGGAAGCTTAATACTCTATAATCTACTTGGAAAATTTTATCCTTCTATTTATCAATTCACTAACAGTATTCGTAGAATATAAATTATCTATATTCTCAATAATCTCAAGACGTTCATAATGCTGATGTAAAGTAAAGCTGGACAAGGTTGAGATTAGCTAACGAGAGACTGATGACGTAGAGTCACATTAATTAAGAGTTCTCTGTAGGCTTTTAAGGAAATTCCACCGTATAGTCAGAGTTTTGGAATTTTTCCTCATGTTATACAAATTATGAAGGATAACCTATAGAAGAATAAAACAAAAGGCAGGCTATAAATCACCCTGTGACAAACAAAGGAATCTTAAGAAGAGTGGAGGAATAGAAAACCTGCTGAAAACTTTCAAAAACAGAGGAGATACCTTTATTGGCCATATCTTAAGACACGATGACCTGATGAAGGCAATCGTCGAGGGAAAAGTGAACGGGAAGATTGGAATAGACAGACCTCGTATGAGATACATGTAACACCTTGCGAAGGATGTAAAAGAGAAGAATTACTTTAATATGAAGAAGTTGGTCGATGGAAGAATCGAGTCATCATACCAATCTCAGGATTGTTGACCGACGATGACCATGAAGCTGTTACTAGGGAGAGGTGATTGTCAGCCGAATTGAAGAATAATGTCAATATGAAGAGGGCTCCATCAAACGAATAATAGAATTGATGGCTTGTAGTAATGCTACAGCTTATAAAGCAAAGCATTCACTAGTCTTGTAGAAAAATAATACCATACCTGTTGGGAATTTAAACATAGATTGCATTGACTCAAAGACGATAATTAGTTTAACTTTTGTAAATAAAACTTTCTGATATTGGATCGAAATATCATTTCTGTAAAATGAAATAAAATGCGCATTTTTCTAGTAGCTTAGCTTCAAAGTTATTAATATAAAATTTAGTTACTGATGGCCAATTCATTACTTTGATAAAAGTGTTGCTACTTTCTTCTTTTCTAAAAATATAATTAGATAAAAGGTCATATTTTATAATAAGTATAACTTGTGACTATCTAATTTTTGGAATATTCTCATAATGAAACAAATAAAAGTATTTCATTTGCCGTTCCTGCCATATTTAATAAAAAGGATTGGGACGGTAAATTTAGTAATTTTCATTGTTTCATTCCCGATCTCACCTGCATATATTAGGGACCTAATTTTGTAACGCAGACTTTGGCATGCCATGCGTTAAACCAGCATTTTGGAGCATCTTAGGCATGACGGACAGCGGGATTCCTCACTCGTCTCGACTCGCGCGGTGGAGATGGGAGTCCCTCGGGTGAGGAGGCGAGGAGATGAGCCTGTCACTTTGGAGGTGGATGCGAGGTGCAGGGTTAAAGGGTGTGCGGGGTTGGGAAGTGCAGGGCGGGCGTCCCCGGAGAGGGGGCGCTGCTCAGGGAGAGGAGGCGCCCCTCCACCCCACCATCCCCCACGAGGGGGGTGGCGCCAATTAACTGGCGCTCTGGCGCTCAAGTGCGGGCGAAAGCGACGGGCTGAAAGAGGATGGAGTCGGCTGCGTCTGCGACGATAACACAGCGAGTGGTTGCATCTCACACGGGGCCACCTCGATGGCGTGGGGCAGGGGGTTAATTCATTAACAAACATGCACTTAATGATTTCATACCACCTACATTGAAATATTAGTTTTAGTTAAACATTCATCAGGCACGTGCTGTTGATAACT
Source organism: Platycnemis pennipes (assembly GCA_933228895.1). Lineage (NCBI taxonomy): Eukaryota > Metazoa > Arthropoda > Insecta > Odonata > Platycnemididae > Platycnemis > Platycnemis pennipes. Next base: position 129,766,461 of record OW121851.1, on the reverse strand, counting down.
AGTAAGGTATAGCGTATCTATGGTAAGTAAGTAAGTAAGTAAATATAGTAAGATGTAACGTATAGCGTTAATAACTAGTAAGGATAGAGTATCGTTTCTATTAATAGGTAAATCATATGTTGAACTCGCAGTGGTATTTACAGTGATGGGGAAGTATGGGTGTAGTTAAGCAAAGGATATATTTTCCGGTGCGCTGTTAGTTTGACTAACTGTTGTACATCTTCGTGGTAATATCCCTCTTGTGATCACTAATTTTTCTTGGGAAACATAATTATGTATAATCATCTGTTCAGAACTCTCTTTCTTTTACACCAAGGTTTATTAAAAACTTTTACAAACCACAGATTTCAAGGAAACACGACCCGGGTTTCAGCGAATGATCGCCATCATCAGGTGATCACCATCACCATCACCTGATGATGGCGATCATTCGCTGAAACCCGGGTCGTGTTTCCTTGAAATCTGTGGTTTGTAAAAGTTTTTAATAAACCTTGGTGTAATGGAATACCACAAAGTTACTTCACAACGTATTTTATTCTCTTTCTTTTATTTTATTTTCGTGTTTGAACTGAGTTTAAATGTTGCAGTTCTTTAAATGTCACATAGAGAGGCGTATGAGCAGACTGGGATTACGAAATTGATCACCGTAACAATTAATCACAGGCATGGGGGTGTAGTAGTCACTATTTCACATGATTCCCTCACGTACCTCCAGCTAAGGACAACTGACACCATTCACCGAGTGTTTTTCAGAATTTCAAGGCAGTCTGTGGTGGCTCTTGGAAAATAAGTTATTTTTATTGCTGACTTGATGCATCTAAAATATTTTTCACTTATTAACTATTCTTCCTACTGTAGACAATAGGGAGTTCCTTCCCAATCGTCTCACATCTTGAAGTAGCGACCTTCCAAGTGCGAGATAGGGTAAAAAAGTGGGTATGAAAGGTACTTGTTTTGTGAAAAAAATTGAGTATACTTTTAAAATCTCGGAACTCTATTTGACTATAACTCCAGTTAATCTTTCAACTTTACTTGAAAGAATTACGCAATTTCCAATGATAAGGATTTAGTATAGGAAAGGAAAAGTCACCACGAATGAGTTGTAGAAAAATAGTGGTCGTGACCGCTATTCTCATTATCAATTCTAATTTTTACCTTCTGTTCACTTAAAATGAATCTACTTTTATAAATGCGTCTTTTCGTGTGAGCTACAACGGAATATCGTGAAAAAAATAACTGTCCTCAAACTATATTCATTGGATTATAATCTATTCGTCTGCAAGTTGATCAAGTTGGTTGTGTATTATAGAGACAAAAAAAGCAAGCCGTAGCATATGAAAAGACAACGGTTGCAAGCGTTCTTCCTTCTTCACTCTAAAATCTCTTTAAGCCCCATAATTAGACTTTAAATGTGTTAATGCTATTACTGCTGATCGATTTTATCTGCATAAACAATATACTTTAGTAAAGTTCCCCTACTTGAATTCTATCCTAATTATTTGGCTCACATTTATACCGTTATTGGAGCTATCAAATTTCGCAATTTTAATATTTTTCCTGTATACCGTAAAATTTTGCATCGTAATTTCTTCAAATACATCTCATAACACGTAAATTCATCAAAAGAAAAGTAAAAATTCTGAGTTTTTTCACGAATTCACGACATTTTCTAGATAAATCGAGTGAACGAGCACAAAAATTGGTCGTTTATGAACAGGCATTTAGACTAGAAAATACTCTTGTAAGTATTTCACCCCGCTTCGTTTGGCTACCTCATTTCAAGATTTTACAGTGCCTTTCTCTCCGTCGAGGAATTACCCCGCTCCTTCCCTTCCCGGCAACCCGTGGCCGACGATCGCGTTTAGTCCGCTCCGCTTCGAAAGGCGTGAAGCGAGGAGCCGAGATGTGGCGCTCGATATTCCGTCGGGTTTCAATGCACGAGTCGCCGCGCAGTCGAGTCGATCCGGCCAATGGAGCGAATCCAGGCGTCTCCGTGAATTGCGACGCCTGACGTTGGATTTTTAAATCGGTCTTCCTGTCGGTTGAACCGGGGTGTGTTTTCTTTTTTTTTGTTCGAGCGCACGAGCGCTCGAAATGGATCGGGGAAATGCCCTGAAACAAGCAATCACGTGACCCAGGCGCGAGTGGTTAGCTGTTGGGATACAAGCCTTTTGAAATTCATCCAAGAACAAAAGCAGTCGAAGATGGGGCATGAATGGAGCCAAAACTCGCTGCGCTTTACGATCCAGATTGGGAACTTTGTCCTATAACGTCTAACCTTTCCGATACAAGTAAATAATAAATGTAACCCAAACTGTAGAGAATAAATTTAACCTATTTTTTAATATTATTCGTCGATGCCTTCTGATTTTAATAGGCAGTCACCACGAGATTGCGATCCTTGCTAGTGCAATCCCTTCGGATAGACTCAATAAAATTTAATGTACGGTTTATACTGGGAATTAAAATGGTTGTCCCGAGTGATGTGAAGTCTAGGAAAAAGTCGAGTCTATCATACGGGGCTCGATGTGCCATTGTTTTATTTTATTACCCTTTGTTCACAGTGAATCCTACTCTCGTCCTCCCACAGGTCTCTCTTATCTTTTCATATATCTGCATACTTTAGGTAGAACGTCTAGTCATTGCCCATTCAAATTATTTAACTTATAAACAATCAATCTCGGTACAAGGTGCCTTAATATCTTGTTTTTTTTGTGTTCAGCGGTTCATTTATCTCTTTATCTCATCTCAAGGATGGCTTCATCCTTATAAATTGCAATTCTCTTATGGGCTACGGCATTTTTTGTGTGACTACACAATCGGAAGCAGGAGATGGAAGGAGGTTGAAGGATTGAAATTGCATAATATAAAATGGCCTTAATGAGAGTAGCACTGTCCTGGTTACCAAGAAACCGGCGACTTCTATAAAATGGCCTTCTAATCTTTTCGCTATATATTCTAAATCAATTTAAGGAGCCAAAATGTTCACTCATATGAGGCTTGTCTGCAGCGTCATCGTGGCCAAAATCTATGGCCAGTGTTAAGCTAGATGCGAGACATTATGACGTCATTTTCCTGATCATCCAATCAGAGTTATACACGCGATTAATATATTAGAAATATTTTTCCTGTATCTTATTATTATTATTAGTTTTCTGCCGGTGGAAGTAGGTCTAAATGGACATTTAATTCTTCCCACCCCCTAAATTTCACGCGATGTCCCTCTTCAGCCCCTCATACCTCCCATCATACTATCCAAGCTACCCGTTCTTCTCCACCCTCTTCCCCGTTTACCCAACGTCCTTCCCTCAATCACGTATCTGCTGTACATAAATCGCTATGGATGAGACATGTTGTCACTTTGCAGTGTTGAAAGCAGAAGGCCTCGTCACTGCGCGTCAATGTTCTCTGCCAACTGGCCCGCCTAGTTCCCTCTCGGTTCCCCGAAGAGTCCACCCCAGTCCCAGCCTTAGTGCGCTCGTTAGAGTCATTATTTATCTTCCAAGTCTTGCAGATCGCGCCACGTGACTCGTTAGTCGCGCGGAGAAGGCATCTCGAAGCATATACACCCGCCTTCCCCCACCACGCACGCGTCCACACAGACTCCTCTTCTGACGATGAGGAGACCCGTCCCCTCTCTCAGAGCAGGCCATCATTCCCTTCCCTTCGTTTGACAGCGAGGAAAAGAGGGAGAGTTGCTTTCGCTCGGGGGTGGGAAAAAAGATTTCATACCTAGGAGGGAGGAGGAATTTCGGCGCATGCGCAGTCGGGGGTGGGTGGGGGGTGAGCACGAAATACGGCCCTCCACTCTGAGGGAGGATGATTTTTCCGCCTCGAGGGGTGTGGGGAGGGGGTATGGGTAGGGAAGGGGGGGAGGGTGGAAGAGGGAGGGTCGTACCCCTCCACGGCGAGCCGCAAGAAATCGATGCCCCCTCCCCGTCCCCGCCCCTCCTCCCCCCTCTTTTCTATCTCACAAAGGACAATCCTGACCTCGCCGCAGCGACAAATTATTATTTGCCGCCCTTGTTGAGGGACAGTGTCACGAACGACTCATGCCGGTGAACTATCAATAGTCCTCCCTCTGTATATCAATGGGCTTCGGCAGCTAGTCCCAGAACTGTTGCCAATTATTGAAGTTCTTCGATAGCATAGCCACTAGTTCCAACGGATAGTGCTCGTGGTTTTTTGCAAACGTTAAAAGTGAATCTAATTGGTATCAGGAGTTTAAAAGTTGAATGCAAAATCTGCTCGATCACTGAAAGCGGAGAATTTATGAGCAGTTATCGGTTAAAAGTTAGCTTGATTCACTGGGAAAGTACGTGTTACCTAATCAACCGAGCTTCTAAGAAAGCTCATGCGAAAGTACGCGTAAAACTAAGGGAACATTAATTCTTCAAGTTTTTGCTGAAGGTATTTCCTCTCACACTTTAATTAACGGGTCAAAAGCTATAAAAGCCTTGGAAAATGGAAAAATGGTATCTAGTGAACCAAACTTGGATCTGGTATTGTCTAGAGAGCAGAGGAATCACTGAAAGAGGAGAGCAATAATCCTTTTAGCTAGAGTACTGAACGCTGATCACTGGAATTAAAAACTTGGAGCAGATTTCTCGTCCGATTTGACTACATCCAAATTTTTCTATTCAAAACTGATGATGCCAAAACTGATGATGCCAAAACTGATGAGCTACAAATACTATAGAGTCTTTTAGTTGCATAAGTGACCCAATAATGACATAAGATACAAATACTAAGGTACAAATACTAAGGAGTCCCAGTCGTTTCTTCTAGAAGTGAGGGTTGCGGATTCTAGCCTCAGGGGTATTTGTATTAGTCTAGTCTCATTAAATTCAACTTTATCTTGCGGCTTTGCTTATAAATAGGTGTAAATTGATGTAATTTTAGCTGACGTATGAAAACTTAGCGAGATTACTCTTATCGAGTAAGAGAAAATATCCATTACAAAGAATATTTTCATTCTTGCGCGGAATTATTATACAGTTGGTGGTCTAGGTTCCTTTTTATATAATGTTCTTTCTAAATTCTAGGTTCTTTAATATTTTTTTAACCTGATGAATTTCTAGTCCTTAAAATGCGATGCTACTCATTAGAACTTAGCCATTTAAAGAAAAGAAAGCACGCATGTTCATTCTTCATTAATATCTTAGTCGAATATCTTGTCAAGCAATACTTAGAATTCAGAATTCAGCGATTTTATTTCACTTTCTGTTTATTAAAATAGCCTTTCTGCTTTAGAAACAATGGAACTTTAGTTACTGGAGTCTAAAAGCTACATCTACCGTACCTTGGTGTCTAATAATCAGTGAAAACTTGTAGATTTACGCCAAATAGTTAGTTGGATATCGTGGGAATCATTCTTCTAATCAAATCTCTGACTCTATGAAAAAAGCATGGATGGAACCAAATAATTACCAACATATTATGTGTAATACAGAAGCTGAATAGTGTAGGTTTACGGTTATTTTAATTCACTGATTCATGTTTTAGAATACTAAAGAATAAAGTTAAAATACGAAATGCAACTGCATTAACTTTATAGGAGTCATTATCTGAGTGAACCAAAAATGGAATTTCGTGGTAAAAGTATTGTTTACCTATGCTGGGACAATGATTGATGATTTTCGCCGGAATGTCGGAATGTTCTCTTTAGAATTCGAGTTGCTCTCGTCTATAGAATACTCCACGTAGCTACGGGGATTTATCAGAAAGGCCCACATTTTATGTCCTTCAACCATCAGTCGTGCAGTCAGCCAACAACTTCGTGTCGCTATACTTCCTCTTCGTCTGATACAAAATATTAGCTTTTATTTGGATGATAATTAACCTGAATATCATACACTTGTCGCGACAACTCCCTTCCATGGTACCAAGGGTCATATTCATAATCTCAACAACAATCTCACTTCTAATACTTAGGTGCTAAAATCTCTACTTCATCTAAGGGATGAGCAGATTCTCACTGTAACGTTGGTATAACTTCTTAGAGCCTCGCTATGTAGCCATATCAAGGAGAACCTGAATGCCTTTTTCAACTAGTAATAGAGATTTTATTACGTAAACAGAATAGTGAGACTGTAGTTGAGATTCTGAAGACAGTGCAGCCATCTTCAGAATCTCAACTCAGTTTTCAGCATATCCCTGAGAAGTAATACCACCTCTGCTGGTGGAATCTGTACATTAATTTGATTCGTTGTAGGGGTTTTAGGACGTAAGCATTAGAAGCTAAACTGTAGTTGCTATTCTGAATTGGTCCCTAAAGATATAAACCCAAGTGCTGTTTGTTTGATCGTTCCGTAGTGTACAGCACGGAGCACTAATATCATTCCCCCAAACGGAACGGATTCGATTCGTAGTTCAGTATTCCTCGGGCTCGTACCATGCATCAGGTCTTTCACAACCACGTTTGAGAAAAAGTATTCAAAGAAATAAATATTTGCGTACTAATTCTTGCCCTAGCGAAGAAGCGCTCCTCCTGGCACGCGGATGGCCAAAGGGGAGTTGGAAACACCTTAGGGCAGATGACTTGAGGGAGAAGGGATGGGGTAAGGAGGGAATAGAAAAGGATGAAAACTTAAATAAAGGAACAGTGGCTCCTAGAACAAAGAGAAGAGCTGAAGATGAGGAGAGAGCTCTCCTCACAAGTGTAGTGAATACCTATTTCCATGAAAGCTTGGATCACGACTGGAACCTGAGCGTTTTCAGTGCATACACCCAATGTTAGGGGATGATTCATCTATTGCCACATTTAGTCTCTAAGCAGCTTGCGAGGTACTCTGTAGAATTAGCATTAGGACGATAAACTTCGTTATCACTAAAAGAGATGACCGAAAACAGTAGGGAAATCTCCAAACTCTACTGTTTCATTGGAGTTCTTTCCTTGAACAGATATTCTCACTTACTGAGCTCCGGAAAAATGATGGTTATTGTTGATTGTGGCTGCGGTTCAGCTATCATTGTGAAGAAACTATTTCGATACTTCATTTATCAGTGCGAAGGTTTATAAATTCAGTAGTAGAACTCATCTCATACTGAGCACAAATAAGAGTACTGAAGAGAAAAGGGGAAATCTCCTTCCCCGGGCAGACAAGCTATTTCTTGCGAAGTTCTTACTACCTGATACACTCAGGAGGACGGACTTGAGGAAGTAGTGCCCACGGAGGATTCCCCGCGAATCCAAGATTTTGATGTGCGTAGCCCAACGCTTGCTCTACCAGGCTGAACGCAGGCCAACTCTTTACAATGGCACTGCGTCGTAAAGTCTACGAGTTAATGTCGACGGGGTAGATTTCCTTTCTTCTTGTCTCCTCAAGCTCCCTGAAAAATCTTGGCTTTTAGACAATCCCATACAATCCATTTAATCATGTAGTTCTTTCGAGCTATCTCCTGTATTTTGAGCTACCCAGACTCCTTTTTGAAGCAACCGATTGAATATTCAGTATGGATTCTTGGGAATTGCTGGAACGAGGTCGCTTTGGACGCTGCATATGGGTGCGCGAGAATTCTCTTGCACACCCTGCGCTTTTCCATAACCGCTCTGGCACCTCTCCCTTCCCAGAGAGAGTTTGTGTGCGTCGTAAACATGCCATTGGAAAGCGCTCCGTCTCATTCCCCAGCATCCTTTCTGCATCCCCCTTCTTCTGTCTCGATAAATCAGCCTGTTCAGCGTGAAATGAGAGCGAAAGAAAGAATTTTTTTAGCACAGCACCCTCAAGGGGTAGAGAGTGGGGGAGAACTCGAGGAAACACTCTGGTGTCTAACTTTCCTAGGATTTTGAATGCCAAGGCTACCGAAGAGAAAGTGAAAGAATTTCTGAATACGCCTCTTGGTATTAATTCAGCATGGCATCGCTCTTAACTGCGGGGCGGATAGATTGCAATCTAAGTCTTTTGTGTGGACGTTTTTTATCGGGATGTTTGTTTACGCCGTGGGCATTTCCCACGAGTCGAATCTTGCCGAGCAGACCCGAAAGCGTTCTGTCCATGCTGGTGGCATTCAGCGAAGATCTCTCCCTGGACGCAAATTTGAGCGCACGCGTGCCGCAGGCGAGTCATTACACGCGTTGGGAGACGGCAAACAGACTTCTAGATCAGCTCCATTGGGAGGGAATAAGACTCGACGACGTCGCAGGCAAAGGAGGGCTCTCCGCTGGCATCATCTTGCCGCTTTGTCTGGCAGAACATAAAGAATCAAAAGACCAGTTCCCGTCCTTTCCCCCTCCCCGCCCTTCTCCCGTTTCACAGTAAGTTCTTGAGTCGTTCGCAGCGAAGCGTCTAAGCTCCTGATCCCCATCGCTGGAGGGGACGGCCTTATTATCTGGAGGCTTATCCAGAGCCTTTGCCTCGCCCGAGTCAGAGGTGCGTCGCGGAAAAATATCTGATGACGCGGTAGCCATCCCCTTCTACGTGGGTGATAGCAATATGGGAACAGCAATTTTGTCTCACAATTAATCTCTATTTCTCCATGATATCTCGCCTTCCAAGGGTGTCTGGCAGGAGTTTTTACGCCCCAGACGTGCACTACCATCATAATGGTATAAATCATGCTTCCGGTTTCACTGTTGATAAAATTAGCCAAAGCAACTTTCTATGCAATACTTTCTAATGTCCAACAATATTAGCCTGCACTGTTCTTGAATAAAATCGGCGTCCTGAGTTCCAACTAATCCAAATTAGTATGCGCGGAAAACTGAGGGAATTTTTCTGCAATCGGCAAATCAGAGGCAATTTTAGACATACAGACATACAAAAAACTTTCCAATCTATGCAACAATTTCTCTAACCACTGTCAATACCGCATTTTAAGGGATGTTAGCTCACTACTCTTAAAATGGGTTGAAGAGGAAAAGGCAATGATGAAATTAAAGGAATTCAACAGAAAATAATTCTGTATTGTAACAATCCTGACTCTAGCACTCACCCTAAAGACGATGGTGAACTTAATATTTGAATCGTTGGTGCCAAATTACATTGTAATCCGTTCAGACACCCAAGAACTCTTCCTCCAGTGGCGGAATACTTTTTTGCGTGTGATGGTGATGAATTCAATTTTACCATTGAGAAGAAAAACAATGGTAAGTTGTCCTTTTTTATTTTTTAATTCTCGGAAGAAGGACATCACACTTGGGCATAAAGTGCACTGAAAACCAACTCACAGCGACCTACGCCTAAATGGAAATAGCCAACATCATCCTTCCTGGAAAAATGTGGTCTTGTTTTTACTCGTTCGCAGGACTAAGGCCATCGTCCACCAAGAAAGTCTCTCAGAAGAACTGCAACATATCATAAAAACGTTCCTTTAACTCCAGCGCTCAAGAAAATGTTCTTTGTCAAGGCGGGAAGCTCTTCTCCAGGAAAAATGTTCAGGATTCTCAAAGGGTATGAGCTCATCATTAATCAGATCACATCGTATTTCGGATATATTCTGCGACTATTATTCCATTATTAATGCCATAGGCTGAACAATCGTTGGTATATGAGTGAATGATGCTTTGAATATTTCAATCTCTGAATATTTTTAGGTTTGAACCAGATTCTCGTCTCATTTGAGACGCTTTACCGTCTTTTGCTTCAGTGCTTTGCTTCATCACCTAAAAGGTAGCTACTCGTATTTTGACGGAAATGAATGTTTCATATATTTTTGAACTTAAAGTTGAAGGATCAAGTGAAGAATTCAAGCAAAAACTTAATTTATGAGAATTATTTAAAGCCAATTTTCTCTAGGTAACATGTAATTAGAGATATGTGACGCAATAATTTTAAAAAGATTGTACACAGATGTTGTCCGGGCTAACTTACCCTCTTGATCACCCCTTCAACCGCCACGCATCACTTATTCTTGAGCGTCTGGTACCATACCATTCATCCGATCGTACCATACGGTTCAGGAAATGCGAAACTAGAATTTTTTATGACCCCTTGATCGAAATTTTTGTGAAGAACTAGCTTCACGGTCGGTAAAATTCTACTCTCATTTATCCTGCTGCGAAAATGGTAAAAAAATGTTTTTAGAATCGATTCTGGAGTCAACATTAAATTATGGGACGTATAAGATACCAAAAAAACTTACCTTTTGCTATAGAAAAAATTGGCACCCCTGAGATATGAGTCAAGCAGTAGAGTGTAGCTTCCTGGCACGTGCTCACTAGATGAATCCGTCGTGCATGTGACGCATTCTAATAGCCGTGGTTGCTAAAAGCTTTTTTTGGGCACACAGAAAAATCCTTTCTTAGAAGAAAGGTTTGTGTGTGCAAAAAAAAGCTCAGGGGCGCTACGGATCAGGCTGTCTATTGGTATCCGTTGGGTGATTGCAATTGCTGCCATTATTCTCTGAGGTGAGGGTCGTTAGGGTATTGGGGAAGAAAAAGGCTCGTTTGCGGGCAGGAGTGGGGAACGAGTTGTGCAGTGAATAAGGATATGGGGTCTACCTCTCTGCAGTGATCATCCCTTTCAAAAAAACGAGGGCTTTCCCTGAGCTACTTTTGTAGCAAGAATCTGATTCGGGATAAAGGAAATAAAAAAGTCTCTTTAATATAAAATAAAAAACCGATTTCGCTGTCTTTAGGCTTTTTGAAGTGCACGTCTATGAATGAGTAGAGGTGAAATGGAATGCCCAATACGTAATGATTTTTTTCAAAATATAATCCAATGATGGCGCTTTCTTATATTTTAGTTTTCAATCCTTCTAATTGATCTTGGTTATAACTTTTCGCACGAAATACTTTTTTAAACTAACCTGAGTCTAAAATGAAGCGTCAAACTTTTCTTTTGAGATCAACGAACGAACGTTTTTGAAGTATTAACTGTATCCAATTAATATTAGCTCAATTTTTTTGTTGCTGGACAAAGCCATCTGAATAAATCGGCTATGCATTTATTCTAATATTACACCATCTTTCTTAACACAATATTCGTTGAATAAGAAAAAAGTATTACGAAAACATCACCTGGCAATTATGTTAATACAAAGAAATTGTGTTTAATTTGAAAAACTCGGATTTTGTAAAATATTGCTGCAGTACTTTTACCAAACCGAGAAATCCTGATAGCGAAAGAGGGCATAAGCCTTAATTCCCGATGTCTGTATTGGGTGCGGTTCCAACCATCACTTAAAGAAATATTCTTCATACGCATTATTTTTTTTATTTTTAGCTGTAGTTTATCGGGTCTTCACTATGAATACGTGTCGAAAAGCCATATTATTTGATACTCAACCACGATCACCAGTTGGAACCATTGGAACCATGCATTTACAGATAAAAAATGGAATTCCACTCCGAAACGCGTCATTCTTTAGCGTCGCAGCTAAAATAGATATTTCAAGCGGACAAACGACTGAAATAGAAGACCGTCACAAAATCACCCTGTCTGTATTGAAAGAGATGTTTAAGTGCAAAATATATATTATAGAAAATATGTAGATAGATTTTCACTAAACCTTTGTATTCAAAACCACCTTCTTGTGCCTAATATTTTGTCTCTCATAACCACCACTCAAACCTACGAAAACAACTGCGATTTAAGAGCTTAGCAAAATTTATATTCATGTCCATTCCACTCACCCATTCCTAGTTATTTATAATTGCTTTCCCCTATTCAAAAATGTTCTCCGTCCTAAAACCCACTATTTCACCCTTTTATTGACAGCCCTTATCACCGTGTATTTGCGAAAAGTGTCATGGCTTTTTAGATGGCAAAGTAAGTTTCCTGTTTGGGATTTATATAAAACCTAATAATGATGCTTTGACATAAAATTTCTCTATCTATACTTTTTTAAGGTATATTACATGTCGAAAATTATAATAAGCTAATTACACACCATTAAAATATATAATTAATTTGTTTTGTCTAAGTTTGAAATTTCTTTGGCCAATAGATCGACCTGCTGGCATTTCTTGCTCACACACCAAGGGCTGATAGGTTCACTGGCTGGCTAGCACTTTGAGGCTTCATTATGGAAAATTCATCTACCAATTTAAAACTGACTCTTACGATTCCTCGATAGTTTTATTTGCTCTCAAAACTTTTTCAGTTTCATAGGCAAAATATTATGCCAAATTTCGATGGGATCGACAGCCATTATTTTTCACGGTCTTCATTAATTCCTGTTTTCTCGTATTGCCATAATTCTTTTCTATTTGAAGAGAGTATAGAAGTAGAGCAAGAAGAGGCATAAAAATTAGTTCATAGAGACTAGAATCTCCAGATAAATTGCAATGGAATACGCAGAAAAATAATTAATGGCCACGACAAGAGAAAAAACCAAAAATATCGTAAATAAATAATTGAGAGTGTTGGTCAGAGATACCAAAAATCACTGTAAATATATGAGTTATACTTAGCGCAATCATTGGTACATTTGTGTTCTCTGATATAAGCTGCCTCGGCAGCCAGCCACAATTATGATAGGTACCAACTATATGATACAAAATCACGACATATTAAACTTTTCATACCATACCGTACCACGACTCTTTCCCTCTAAGCTATGAGGTATACAGTGCTGCCAAAATTCATGTTAACGATTGATTGATATCCATGTTAAATAAAAAAGAATAAATAAAAATATCACTGGTACAATTTCCACAATTTAATCCCTTACACACGTCCGACCATGGTTTCGGCACATTATGCTATCAACATGACCCCGATGATGGCATAATGTGCCGAAACCATGGTCGGGTGTGTGGAAGGGATTATAGTGTGAAAGGTACTTAATGTATTGTTATGAAGTCACAAATTTTAACATTAAAAAATAGGAAAACTTTAGTCTCTAACTATATCTTTGTTATTATTAAATTAGGGTTCAATTTTATACGAGTACATTACTGCTAGTCATTTCTTGTTATCGTAAAAGTAAAATTGATAATTCTCTTCTAAATTTGGCCGTAAGAATTATTATTTAGAATCTCTTCCAGCGTTCCTTGAGGAATTTTCCAATCCTTTGAGCATAATCTTTCTCCCCCCCTTTGAAGGTAATTAAATTTTACCACTTTGGTCCGACTTGAATATTCATCCACATAGAGTACTATCGTATGGGTATTAAATTATTACTTGCCATGCAACAACTTTTCTGAGAATACGAAACGAAAAATATAGTAAAATGTTAAGTTACGTAAGTTAAGTTAATGTAAGTTAGTAATACCGCATTGCCACGGTAGTATGAGGAGTTATAGATAACCTACCCTCCTTCCCTATTCTCCCCTTTCTCTGTCCCTTCGTTTGCATCGGCACTGCAGGGGAAGGGTTATTGTCGGGACGGTCTTTGTGTTCCTCGCCGCTCAGGTCACCGTGGGGGTGTGGACTCTCCAACCCCTGAGAGCATCCTTCTCGACGAGTAGCCATTCAGGTCCTCTACTGCAGCCTCACGCGCCGCTGTAGCTGCTGCCGTAGATCCTTCCCTTTCTGTAAAACTGAGGGTGATTTGTCAGCGATAACGAAATTTTCCCGGGCGGAGTGCTCTATTGAGCGACTCTCGTCCGTTATCTGTCGCACCGCGAGAGAGGCCCTCGAGCGCTGAGTGGCAGTCATCAGGCGGCTTGGGACTGGTGGGACAACACTCCCCCTCTCTCAACCCTCTCGCCACCCCCCTCTGAGGAGGCAGCCGGAGCATCTTCACACTCCATAGTCCGCTCTCATTAACACTTCACAATCTCTTTCCTTGCGAGTGAGACGAGTGGACAAGCGTTCAATGCACGTGCGATGCAGTGAATCCGCAACACAATGAAAAAGACACCTTGTAAGACTTTATTTTTTTGCCTTGGACATTCCACGCGATTATCCTGGAATAGAAATGACTAAATAAGTCATCTATAAGAAGGAAGACCGATAATTCATTTCCCTCCGACTTGCATAATTTTTCCCACCATGCGCAAATATATATTGTTTTTTTATCCCCTCAACGACTAGTCTTTAAGTTTTTCAAGGGACTGAAGGATTCAATGCTTGCTAATGCAATGCCTACTTAAAGAATTTTTGAATACTAAACTAAGTATCGTACTACCCCTGGAGAAATAGGAACGGAATCCGGTTGCAGAGAAAAAAAATCAACTAAAAAAACAAATGAATATCGCAGACTGCACGTGTTCTGATTGCTGACCGAAGGAATCATTATGGTAAAGTGTTGTATGATCGGCATGTCCTCGGAAGGAGAGAGGCTGATTTGAGAATTTTAAGCAGATGATTCTGAATAACAGCTCCAGGTGCAGCTACTTGGAGCGGGTGAAATTTAAAATAAACTTCACCTCAATAGTCAAATGATTGAGCTCCTTTTCAATATTAGCTCAAATGTTCTCCTTTCTGATAAATACTTCTGCTGGACATTGAACTCACTCATTCACTCTAAGATAAAAAACTTTGCACATTCCTCTTTAGCCCCGCATACTTCATAATCATACTCAAATATTACTCCCACCCAAACAGCCCTTCCTTTTTTCCGTCTACCGAGCATTATGCAATGTAATCCAGCTTTCATAAACCCCGTTACTAATTGCTTAGTCCATTCATAATTTACTTTTAGATCGTTCAGTCCTCTACCATGCCTAACAGACCATCATTTCCCATTTTATCTATCCATTTTACTTTCAACATGCAGCTTATGCCCACTATCAACCTAACGCCTTAAGTTTGTTCACTTCCATAGTCGACTGTTAGAGTCAAGCCTTCAAAAACATATAAGTTATCGCGCCTCCTAAAGCTTTCTTCTACTCCTGGTCATCATCTCTCTCCAAAGACTAAACTTCCCTACCGCCTACGTAGTATTCTTAACTTCCGTCCCCACTTTCACTTAAGACTAATTTCAAGGCAAAAAATATGGTATTACTACTACTGCATCTACTGAAGACTGCATTAGTCTAGGGCGTATGACGGGGATGAATTATCAAAAATCTTGCGTTGCATGCATGATTGCAGTAAGTAAATGTATTTAACGAAAATAGAAACATATAATTGTGTACGTACCAGGCGCGTGCAACTAAATGATTAGTATCTGCAAAATAATTAATATTTTATCATCGGTTTAGTCATTTTCATTGATTAGATATAAATCTCGTAAGATAAAATGCAAGCCTGCAGGTAGTATCAGTCATTCAAGAATTTTTTCAGACTACTCAATTTTCTCATGCAATGGATGATACCTCTTATAATACTTCTTTTCTAGCTACAATTTATCTTTAGATTTTTAATGAATATTTACTTCTGGGCTGCTCGGTACTAATGAGCTATGTTAATTAGAGAGAATATGAAGGACATTGACAATTCGAGCGAGAAAGTAGTGATGTTTCCGTTATCTACTGAAAATCAGTACTCTCGGCACTCGATCTTGATAACAGTGAAGAGGGTCCACCAGAGATGCTATCTTCTATCTTGCCTCGTCAGGGGACAGGGTATGAATCCTCAAAGAGGAGGGTTGTTCATGCAATATTTTGGTAGCCATTGAAGAGCAGTTACAATGGCGTTTGTGTCGGTGCTCCAACGTCCTATGGATGGGATGTTCAGCAACTGCAACCAGTTGACATGTCATTCTCTAAAAGGGCTAGAGTGGACAACAGTTTCCATCCTACCATTGCTCCATTGTTTATAGTTGCCAAATACTAATTTAATCTCGATGGAAAAATTGTATCATGCATTGGACGAAACCCTTGCTTTCGACGAGAAATACAAAATAAACTGGGAATCGGGTTGGTGTGGTAGCTAGAGTACTGGTCTCCCATCCCGAGGGCCCGGGTTTGATTCCCGGCAGCGGCGGATTTTTCAGTGGAAAACCGGTCCCCACTTGAGTGCCTAGTGGAGGGAATTTCAAGTCCAGTACTCCGTCCGTCGGATGGGACGTTAAACCGTGGTCCCCTTGGCGCCTTTCGTTAAGAGTAGGCTAATGCCGACGCCAGGTTTCTCTCCACCCTTGCTCCATTACCTGAAATATTCCTACCATTACTCAATTACCCACCTATCCTATATGGCGCAAATGACCTCAGCTGTCGGTCGCCTCCCCTGAATAACCAACCCTAACCAACCAACAAAATAAACTTAAATCTTTGTCCATGGATTAGACCAACTTAAGAGCAGCTGTGGCGCCGTGTAGCGTTGGGATGTGGCTTGGCCAGAGAGGACTTCTTCTGGAATTACGGAAGAACTGAGGAAGCGAGATTCTCATCTCCCTCCACGCAAAGGATGCTTCTCACTTATACACCCTCGAATAGAAGCGAGGGAGTGTACGAGGCCCTCGCACGACTCCTTCATTCTTGAGTGCATGCTTTACCCGTTAATCACGATGGTGCCGATATTTTTAAGGGCACTTGTTTGACGAGTTGGTGTACAAGAAGCGTATTAAAATGTTTTGCAAATGAATCAATGCCTCAAGGAGAGCATTAGGTACATCTTCTCGCTTTCAGATGGTTACATGCAAGTCTTTCTTCCGTGCACTCAAACTTGGTTGTATGCAATCATAATTGGATATTTTCTAGTTGAATTAGTTACTCAGGTAATGAATTACGTCTCTCCTTTCGTAAGATATGCTCCATGTTGAGCCTCGCGCCATTGTTTCCATTGCATCCTCACGACGGCAATGCTAAGTTAGGCTTAAATGGGAAATAAATATCTGATTATATCTCTATGAAGTAATTTTAGGTGTATTGACTCTTTAGATATGCTAAAATCATATTAAAATTCCATTGTACAAGTGGTACCATAAGACGATAGTGTTACCATAAGAAATTAATAAAAAGGCGAGGTTTTATTTGTAATTTTCCGCAGGCAATATGGATAAGACAGATGTGTATGATGAGAATAGAACAAACTTACTGGAAAAATCATCAAAACATATGTAATGCAGATTGGATGCCTATGAAGGAATGTTTCTCGGGCTTGCTACTGGTTAATAGGTTCCATTACTGCCTAATTAATTGGCAATAATGGAGCCTATTAACCGGTGGCAAGCCCGAGAAATCTTCGTTACTTGTATTCGCCGGGAAAATACTAGATTGGATGGCTATTTTGCACAATTACATGGGTATTTTTTTCACCTCATCAAATTTAATCGCCTCCCACGTCCTCGCATGCATGGCTTGTTATCACAAATATTCGTGTAAGATTTTTGCAGTGTATGATCCACATTATAATATTTTCAAGTTAGAAGCCATCTTTTGCGAGCACTCTTGCCATAGTAGTGAAGCCAGTAATGGAGTAACTAGTAACAACCTTGAGGTGAGACACTTATGCATGCCTGATGAAGAGGCATCCCCTTCCACACACCCTTGGGCATGTTTTTCAGAATACATTGCAGGTGTAGATACAGATTATGGCGCTAGTTTTGACGAGCTGCGGTACTACCCAGTAAAACTTGAATCAAATACCATCACACTCACCCATCCCATTTCTGGTGAACTGGTGACGGTACTTTGTCTCGCCCCATCACCATGGAAACAGCCCCTTGATTCACTCGACCTCTTCCCTCCACTTCACCCTCAAACTGGTGATGGGAAACGTCTCCGCGGTGTGCCTCTTGGAATGAGAGGGTGTGGGAAGTGATCGACTTGCATTGGTCACCGACTGCCCCTGTTGATCACGCACCACGTGAGATCAGGGGTGGCGAATCCATGCACCCAGCTTGCGTGCCAACGAGGAAGGGCCGTGACGTGCCCATGATCATTCGCGTGCCAAAGAGTGCCAGCCACCTATTGGGTGTCACCCTCGGCAAGTGAGCCTGAATCAATAAAGCCGAGTCCCGACGTGACATTTCGACTTGGTTGGAAATCTTTCAATGGCTTTACGTGGCCGTTTGTTGGGAGGGTAATATTACGGTTGATTGGTACTTCCCTTCCACACCGCGCTCTAAGTGACACTGGCGCTGTCGGTCCTGGCACCAGGCTCCACCAAAACAATTTTAGTGCATAGCAGGAAGAGCGCACCTTTCGACACCACGTTTTTCGAAAAGCTGCGAGGCACATATATAATTTCCATCTCCATGCATCTTAAGAATCTTTTAATAATGATAATATAATAAGAGTGTAGGCAATAAGAGCCTAAATATTAATTGGAAACAAACAAAACATTTGGAGCAATATGCCGAGTGAAGCAAAGCAATCAATGTTAAAATTATGCATTACTCGGCATTATTATGAATGATAACCTAGACAGTAGATGAAGAATGCAGAGATACCGCGCTGGAAGGTTTCAGTTTAAAATAAAATGGATGAGTCGCATACTGAGACAAATCTTGAAAAAATATAAATGAAGGTGAAATAATACTACCTATATTTTAGCTGATTCCCTTACGAAGAGCCACGTAGCATACTTTTAGAACCTGAAAACACATTGCAAATATTGAGTTATTGATCATGGGTAGAATGAGTTCAGTGTTCTGGGCTGATAGGAATACTAATGAAAATTTTATAATGAAGTAAAGGCAAATAGATGCTGGTGAAAATTTCATATGTGCATCCAAATTAATGAATAATAGAGGGAGAGGAAATGATATTTTAGTAGGCTATGTTCGAGAGCATGAGCTCCGCTCTTTTCATCCATGAGGCTGAAGAAAAAATAAAAGAAAAAATATTTCACATACTATGCTGGACAATAGGTAAATAATTTTTAGTGCCAAAAAGGGGTGTGGTGGGGGGAAAATGGTGCTTCATAATGGAGGTGGGGAAAACGGTGCTCAAAAATTACTTCACGGTGGTCGATAGTTATCAGGGGCTTTAATCGGTGGACTGCCTCTGATAATGATGATGCATTGTTTTCCCCTCGGTAGGTAATAAGGGAGGATCCTTGAGACGGCACTTACGTACTTTATCATGATTTGTTATCTTCTGCTGGTATGGTGAAGAAGAGGAGGCACATTAAACTACCCTGTGTGCTAATATTGGTCACGCCAATTTCTCTCGTGTTGTCCGCGAAACCCTGGGAGGGCATGTAGTGAGGAATGCACAACACGATTTGAATAAAAATGCTTTCCAAGAATTTTCGGAGTTTCGACATTTCCACAGAGTTCCTTCATCATAACGATGCTGACAAGCACTCGGGGTAATAGAAATATTAATGCTCACATAATTAGTATGTATGTGTTTGACGAGTTGGGTGAACTATTCCGGCAATGCGAGACTACTCGGTAAAGTAGGTGGGATGGATGATGGAGGGACTCCGTAACAGTTAAAATAAATAGAAGACCTGAATCAGGGAATTAGAATTCAGGGATTTAAATTCACTAAAACTTTACAGGAATAATATTGCCAATTCATATCAAGTGATCTTCAAAACCCAGGCAGCTCGGATAAGTGAAATGATTAGCTTTTTTTACAAGACGACGTGCATTTCGGAAACTCCGATTTTAAGCCCAAATAAGGAATGGTTACGCGAAAGTAAAAAAATTTACTGGCACACCTTTATCCTTTCGCTAAGGCATTGGGGCCTGAAAACAAAAGTCCGTGAGATTTAGCAAGAATTTCTCCTCTGTTTGCAATATATTCGATGACATTCCAAACTAACACGTTGAAAAATTTAAGAATTACAAACCAGCCACGAAAAATCTTAACGGAGTGACCCGATAATATACACAATAGATGAATTTCTGCACATGAAAAATCACTCACCTTGACTAGACTTGAGCCCTGGATCCCCTGATATACATCCAGGTGCTTCAGCCAGTTAATCTTAGCATGACTGTTTCATAATGAAACACAGTAATAATACTCTACACTTAATATCAATCGACCCGGATTACAGCAACCAGTGCCATTTTCTAGGTTATCTACGTGCTATTAAATTAAGTGTGGAGTGTGTTTCATTATGAGTATTAGCAAGTTCCACAAAGTCACACCTGAAACGATAGCTTGCCTGGTTAAAAGCACCGGAAATTAGTGGATTCCGGATTCGAGTTCCGCTCATGGTGAGTGATTTTTTCTGTGTAGATTCCGCTACGAACACATTCATTTCCTCACTTTCCTAAATTGAACAGGGTCCTCAGGAAAGTGGGGTTTAAGTCGTTTAAACCTTCCAACGAGCCAGAATTAGAATATAATAGAAAAACATTTATAGACCTAGGAGCGATTGCTCACATGGGGCAGTAGTTTACATCGTAACATAATTTTCTTGCAAGGAAAGAAATATAAAACATAGCACACAAAATACAGAAATAGAAAATAGTTGTTTCAGTTTTATATCCTATAAATTAATAAATATGGTTCATGTAAAGAGATTTTAAATTGTGAGCTGATTTGTCTAATTTAAAAAAAGACAAAACAGGATGTAAGTGCAACGGATATTATTATACATACCTTAACATATTACAACAATATTATTATCTTAACATATTACACACCTTACATATTACAACAATCATACCTTAAACCTGAACTTACCAAATCATAACATAGCATCCAGACAAATATACAAGTGATTAGCAATATTTTTTTAAATTTTTTGTTATTAAAATCAATATCAATTTTCAATACTCAATTTATTATACAATGTATCATACATTATGGTTACTTATGTCTGATTCCTATTCTATGTTTTCATTTTCATTTTCTTTTACATAGTTATATAGTAGGTTTTTTAATACGTTGATTGAGGTGGTGTTTTTTATATTGTCTGGTATTTACTCCAAAACTTACACGATTTTTCTATGAATGATTTCTGGAAAAATTGTTGTATCGTACGATGGTACATATAGATTATCGGTTATGCTCGTTGTTTTCACTATTATATTTTTATTTTGAATCATATTGCTATAGAGGTAGGTTGGTTGCCCAGTTTCCAGAAGTTTGTGCATGAAAAGTCCCAATGGATAGAGAATTAGCATGCACTGTACTGGTTTTGCTTAGATGTGGGAGAATCTATTGGCTTTCGTGCGACTCTTGTGGTTGTCAAGCATTCAAGCTCTTTAGTGAGTGGATAATTTTGAGATTAAAGGAAAGAGGATCCTGTGGAATTGCGATTCTTAGATCCCTGGTGGAATCGCTGAATTCCATGGTAATGGGGGCACTTACTCGGAACCGATATCGCCATTGTGTACACGAAATTGTTAGATGGAAACAAAAAATAATTTTAGTGAAAAAATTAACCTTCTAACCACAACCATTCACTCATTAATCAAAAATTAAAATAAGCAAAAGGTGACGCCCACCGAATAAGCTGCTGTGATAACATTGACGTCATTTTCCTCCCGTCATTGACTACTTTTAGGGGAGGGGAAGGGAGTGGAGGGGGGTTCTCGGAAGGTCTGCTCGCACAGATCCTGTCGCAACTGTCCTATTGGCAGAGTCAGCTGTGTCCCCCCCATTGCGATGAGGCGAAGTAGCTTCGCGGGCTCAGTTGTGATTGGACGAAGTCGATATACGTCAGATATTGCACCGCGCCCACTTTTCCGAAAGGGTTAAAAACATCAGTTTTTCGCCGCTTATAACTCGGGAAATAATTGACGGGTCAAATAACGGAAAAATATGGGTCTTTTTATTTTACAAACTCTATCAGATTCGGCAATAAAAAATATGGTAAACGACCCCATTAAGAATCTGTTACTCCCTTCTAAATAATCCTTCTATCCCTCCCTTTAAATCCCTTTCTATCCCTCTCACAGTGCTGTGGCTTTGTCAAACGGTCGCTATTATTCTCCTCTTCGTTTAGAGGAGCTTAGATTTTCTAACAAATGGTGGTCAGAGGACTGTGTCATAGCAATACGTAATCGGAAGCGAGATTTGCGTATTTTTACGCTTTTATTGTAAGTACCCGACGAGTACAAACCTATTGACGTTCAGAAGACTCTGAGCAAAATCTCTTAGGGTCGTGAGTACCGCCAAAAGAACGTCCTGGATGAACTTTGTAGGTTCGATAAATAATAATAATCCTAGGGAGTGAATCTTGACCTGCAAGTTTGCTTGCATAGTTGCACATTAATATGCTCCAGTACTCCAGTGCCAGTTCCAGTAATAGGAACATATTAATGTGCAACTATGCAAGCAAACTTGCAGGTCAAGATTCACTCCCTAGTTTCAGAAGTGTTTTTAAACTAAATTTTATTGATATTTTTAACCGAAGGCCCAAGGCTACTAAGCCCTTGGGAATAAGATTTTATAATTTTATGTCGAAAAGAGGACATGAGATACCTCCTGTTTACCAGCATCGTATTTCCAAACACCCTTTTGGAGAATGACGAAGATATTGTATTAGATCTGACCAAAAAGAACAAAATCGAAAGTCTCCCTATAGAACACTGGGCAGCTTTCAACTCAGTTCTACATAAACACTCAAACTACACCCCATTTTTTTCCAATGTGTCCAAATCGTCTACTGATTGCGCTTGTGGATTCACAAATTTAGGCGATACTTTGGAGGTAAAGCTGAACCCAACGTGCTCAATCCTCACAGCGGAGTTGAAAGCTATCAATTTATCTCTGGAAAGCATAAAATAAAACTCTTCTTTCCTCACATGCAGCGATTCAATGAGCGCACTGAAATCCGTTGCGTGTTATCAACCGGACCATTCTCTGGTCCAAGACATTCACTCCACAATGTACATCCTCAAGGAGAGAGGCGTAAGAATCAAGTTCGCTTTGTTTCTAAGTCATTGCGGCATAATAGGCAATGGGGCAGCCGACACCGCCGCTAAGCGTGCCCTGGATAAGCCGAGGATTGAATTTGACTACATTTATTCGATGGACCTGAGAGCCTCATTAAGAAAGACTTGTTTGGATGAATGGGAAACCTCATGGCATTCTATTCAGAACAATAAACAGCGTACCATCAAGAGTAGTACTAGGGCGTGGATGTCATCCATTTGAAGCTCTAAAAGAGAGGAGGTAGTCATCACCAGGATGCGTTTTGGTCACACTGCGCTCACCCACTCATTCCTCTTTACCACTGATAAAGAGCCACCCTGGTGCGATAATTGCCAGTCACCCTTATTCATTAAACACCTACCATCAGAATGCCAAGTATATTCCGACCTGCGGAGAAAACATCAAATCACAGGAGAAATGTGCGATATGTTATGTAATGACTCATTCTAAAATAGACAAGCTTTTATTGTTTTTAAAAGAAAGTCAGCTCTTCGCCTGCCTTTAATTGTTCATCCCTCAAATTTCAAATTTTTTTATTTATTATTTATTTATTATTATTTTTCTGGTCTTTCTAATGCTAGGTTTTACCTGGATGTATGTCTATAAATCTTTAATGCTGTTTTTATGCAGTGTATTGGAAGGTCCAAAATGACTGTATCCGTCGATGCACCTCAAAAAATACATATACTGCTACTATTTTCTTACAATTCCCATTATTCCATTCGGAATGTTTTGCCACTCATGGGCACTTAATTTATCGTCCCTCCATTGCTTTATTATTTATGTGAGCATAGAGAAGAATGGAGTAAGTAAGGTTAGAGAAGATGACATATGGAGAAGATCAATTGGCAAATTCTATGTTCAAACAACTTCAGACTATCAGGCCTTGAGTGCTCCTGAGCCCAGAGAAAAGTATATAAACCTGGCAATCCTATGGACCCGACCCTCATCACCTTGAAGATGACGGCAGTGTCAGCCGTCGAAACGCCGGTAGTCGCCGAGTCCCTGACCCGGTGTAGAACTCGTGAAGGCTTCATCAGCATTATTCGTCGGGAACACATGAGATTATTCCTCATACCCCTTGTTGTCATTATCTTCCCTGTATTATTTAAGCCTAGTCTTTTGATAACCGTTTTCAATATCCACAATAGAGTTCTTTGTAATGTATTAAACTTCAAACCAATGTCTCTAATAAATATTACACATAATCGAGGAGTGGCAGGGGTATGCCAGCTGTTAGAGGCAACCGGTATCGAAGGGATCCATCTTGCAACCCTTCGGTACGGAGTTTACTCTTCATAACCTGCACTAAATTCCAGCTAAATGAATTCCTCAATATCCGATCTTCCCACGGGAAAACAAAAGCGACTCAAGGGATAAAAGTTTCCCTCTTTTTTTTCTTGAATGAGTGAAATTCATTCTCCACAGGTTTTATTACCAAGAGGGCGCCGCCCTCTTCTATCGAAACCTTCCTTTGGGGTGAGCTCAGAGATCAGAAACGCGATTAAGTTCATAAATTTGAGATTAAAGATCAAGGAATCTCGAGTAAGCTTCGGAGCTCTGTCTGCGGTGCACCAGGCGACCCCGGGTTCACTCGCCAGCAGTTCCCGACGACTGCAGTGAATGCCAGCATGCAATCTTCTCATTTGATTCGGAGTTTATTACTCTCAAGTATCCAGTCACGGAATGGACTGGCGTGGTCTATGGGCCAATCTAGAGGAGGCCGTGATGTAGAGGGCCAATTTATGAAGGCCTCGTTCCACACTCTTGGGAAAATATATAATGTAAGCGTCACGGGTGAGTCAATGATAGCATATTAAACGGCTTAAATCAAAGGCACTCGGATTCACATGGCAGTCGTCTGTGGGGACGTTAGCGTGGCTCGCTTATTGCTCCATTTCTTCGATTCCACTCGCCTTACCTCTTCCCTTCTCTACCTTATCATTCTCAGAGGTCTTTCCGCCGCTCTTTTCCACAGTCAACCATTAACTTCTTATATCACGCTCATATCCACTAATATTGGCATTATGAACATAGATGCTTAAATATCATCGATATTGCTCTTCTCTAATTTATCTATCATCATCGATCTAATATCATCGATATTCTTATAGCCTTAGTAAATGTTTAGCGTTCCTTGATAATTATATTATACATTATATTCTGCAGTTTCACCATAAAAAATTGCATTTTCACATTCGAAATGGATAATAATTGAATTTGAACGGGTATTATGGATTGAATTGGAAGCAAGTTAGAAACAAAATCTTTCAGATTCGCTTATCTGAGAAGAATATGGAGGAAATTGAACGAATTCTTAATTGTGTATACTTTATCTTAATATATTTCCAAGGTGGGGGAAAGTGTCCATGAATATTTCGGCTAAAGACTATGAAAATATAAAAAAACTTAATCATAATAAAGTAATCGAAAGTAGGTAATGGAATGCTGACCTATTTTGAATGCATGAATGAACGCAGGCATTCAGTCTGAATGCACTCTACCTGTGTACTATGTAAATGCGGTAGTGACACTTGATAATGACGCTAAGGCGTTGAAATATTTGTTGGGTTTTATTAAAACACTCATGTGCAAAATTACAAGTTTTATTATTGTTGTGAAGGTTATATTTTTTTAATGTATCGTGGATGATTTGAGTTTACCACAATGCAGGAAGTGATTTAGATAAGATCGAATGATGGGTTGGATGATATGCATTAGAAGTCCATGAGATCGTGTAATAATGACTAGTGGTGAAAAGAGCTGCCTGATGCAAAGACCCGTGTCAGCAGGAAACCAACTCGGACAATGAACAGATTCAGCAATCCTGTACTATATGCTTGAAATCATTTCTAATTTTTTGATTCCTATCCCTTTAAGTGCAATTTTGCTTAGATAAGAGTGTAGTGTACCTATTGTGGTTCTCGACAAGTGTCCTTTTCTGCCTTGTAATGAGATGTCTAGACTACAATATCTTGATATTGTAGCCGTGGAACGATAGCAGCAGATTTCACGCTCTTAATACAAGAAAGTAGTTCCGGAAGTTGAAATTCATCCATGTTTAACTTTGTGAAGCTTTCACTCCGTGTGATACTTAAAAATAAATCTGTAAATATAGTTTACTTCCTATTTATTATGGTATTTTTATCTCTTGCTATCTCATGGAAGCTAGGTCTCTAGTGGGAACCTCTGATGACACCATCTGCGTTGCTCAAATACGTTAGTGATGCTATACTTAATGAGCTGATTTCTTCTAAGTTCTACGAATTTCATCGAAACTTGATCTACTTCCTTAATCGTTATCGTCTCCTGTAGTTACTAGTTAAAAGCAGAATACCTTATTGGTGGTATTTTATGCATAATTTACATCTTTACAATTTCCTGTTGAAATTAACCAACTAAATGAATATTCACCTGAACATTGGCCATCAATTTTTCAAGTAATAGTTGTATAATTGACTTTGAAGATGTTCCAGCTGCTAAGGTAATATCGCACCGTATAAACTTAATCGTAAGCCGTTTTCTAAGACAATCAAGCATCCGAGCGTGGCCAAGACGTGGCTGATATTAATTTTTGGAATTTCCGGCCGATTTTCCGGTTCTGTTGGCCCAAATGTTCACCACGAAGAAGATTATAGCTCTAATATGAATTATAATTCTTTACGTCAAGCCAAAATGTATTAATAATTATGTCCCAATTACGAATGGCTGGCAAAATTCTCAAGTGGGCTATTTATATTCGGGAAGAATTTCATAGAATTCATTAATTATATAATGGCAAAGGATCAGTGTTAGCTTATGAAATGATTTGGAGATAGAAAAGGCCTAATTGTACTGTGGCCGCTAGCTGGATATTACAATAGAACCGGATCTTTTGTGATACCATAACTTTTTGCAGTGCCCTTAATATTTTTTTCTGAAGTGTGAGAGATTTCCTTCATATGTGTGACCCTGTCTGCTAAACTAAGCACCGCCGTTCCTTTCCCGCAGGCTGAGCTCCGGAATCCGAAGCACGTGCCGAGCGCAGGAGACGAAGACTTATGAGACATGGACCTCGAAACTTAGAGGTGAGTCGCCCTTCTTCTCCTCCCTCCCAACGTTTTGTCCGCTCTCTGGGCTCAAATCTTCATGCTCCAGCGATATAGTGTCAAGGTTTCATAACGCTAAGGAGAGCGAGAATTCAAATTTCATTCCTCTAATTTTGTCTTGCTCTTCAAATTACCGATTCAATCGGTAGAGTGGATCATTTGCATGGCTACTGCGGGAAGTGATCTTCAAGAGGGGTCGTTTTTTACAGCTAATAACAGTGAAAACTCGAAAAAAGGATTCATTATCCCACCTCTGATTCTAAATCTATATGTTGCGCCAAGTTTACTCCTTCCTTGAAATCAAAACCAAACGCGTCGCAACCTACGATAATGCATTAGTAACCGTAGGAAATTTATATTTTTTACATTGCTGTATCGTTGGTAATCAGAATATCTCTAATCTTAGGTTTTTTGAACAAATTATTTACGGGAGCAAGTGGGTTTTTAATAAAAAATATTAGCTTTTTAGAATATATTGGTTTGAATGTAATGTTTAAATTCATAATTTGATACGGGTTGCATGCAATCTTTATCTCTAAATTTAGGAGTGTAATATAAATGCTTGTTCGTCGATTGATGCAAACAAACTATTTCTCTCCTTCCTTCTTTCCTCGTCAAACCGTATCCACTGCTGAGCAATTATTGGATATGTTTTCTCAAACTCGTACTTTTTGATTCAAATAAACTTAGTTTTATCGATCATGCTTATGGAATCCCTGTCTTCTCCCACATCTCAGTACAGCTGATCCTCTTGAATGTCGCTGTAGGATAATGCATCTCTCATTCACATCGTTCTAATTCATTAATTGTATAATTTTCTTACAGTAGCGGTCTTGATTAATGAAAATCATCTCAAATCACAAATCAATTTTTAATTCAGTACATCTCTCCCTCGATAATTTAATTTAATATCTCCTTCATCTTTATTAGCATTCTTTATCACACTTGTAATATAAAAATCAATTTCCTTCCACGTTTTGTTAAATTGACCATTTTAAGCTAGGATACCATTTTAAATTTTAGATAAATAAGGTTCTTATCCTGTAATCGTGTGATTCAGAATTCACATCATGACGTCAGTATTCATCACGGTGATGTACTCCTGTATCCTTTGTAATTATTGCATTTTCACCTTTCGACAATGAACCTAATACATTACGTTCAAAACTCATTCGTTACAAATTTCGATTATTGCTGTCTTGAAACAAATTAGAAAATCTAAACAATCTTTCAGAATTTCAGATATAATATCCTTCCAATGATTGCTCTTCCAAATTACGACTCACTAGCGGATCGAATGTGGTAGTTAGAGTGGCTGGATAGAAACCTAGTGATCTTAAAGAATCAATATACTGGTCCCTTCTTGTATACCGTGTTGAAAGTTCTTGCGTCCAGTGCTCCGACCGTCAGATGGTACCTTCTCTTTTGGAGCCTTTGGTTAAGCGCGGTGAAAGAGGGTGTAGTGAAACCCTATCTCTCCCTGAGTCAAGTTTTACTACACCCTTTTTCCGTTTCTTGATAAATTATTCTCTCGCTAGATTTACCCTTTTACCTCCAATTTCGTGAACGACCTTAATTTTCGATTGCCTTCAACAAATAAGGACAGCAGTTTGAAAATGAGATTCAAATAAGCGCTCGATTTAAGTTTAACTCCAGGCAATGGTTACTTGCTGACATTTTGGTTACCTACTCTATGACACTCCTAGTGTCTCCAAGAAACTGATTGTTTCACGAGAAAATGTTCCAACAATGTAGACAAGGTAATAAAAATTAGGGTTATCCCCAATTGGAGCCATAAATATCTGCTAATAATGAGTTACGATTAAATTATGCCAATTTTTTTACATATGTGCGCCTTCACATTTTAATTTGGAAAATCTTGAAAAGTAACTCACATGAGTCATGCCTTTACGGATCAATGAATAACTACTCAAATGAGTGATCATCGTAAAAATGTGTAGTGAAATTCGTTGTCTGAAATTCATTCCAAATGTTGAATATTCGAGTGAATCTCTCTGATGGGTCCACGGAGTAGTTTCACGGGCACTGAAGGATTCCGTAAAATCGACAACTCCTCCTTTTCACTCGAGAGGTGAGAAGACCCGAATGGACACTTTCAAGTGACCCTCCATCTTTGCGCGCAAC
The DNA here is from genome assembly GCA_933228895.1 of Platycnemis pennipes. NCBI lineage: Eukaryota > Metazoa > Arthropoda > Insecta > Odonata > Platycnemididae > Platycnemis > Platycnemis pennipes. The sequence goes on along the minus strand of OW121851.1, from coordinate 129,737,664 downwards.
ACTCAGGGTCCGAAAGACCCTGAATACGTTCATTGAAATATCAATCCGAAACGCGTCGGGGATACCAAGCCATCAGCCTATTCTCCTTTTCTGTTGAAGTGACAAAGTCTGAATGAAATATTTTTTTAATCCTGGAAATGAATCCTATCAGAATATCTTTCCTTGAATACCATATCCAAATGGTCATGTGCCTAGATATTTGAAAAAATGTTGTTCACCCGGTATCGGCAGCAAAGCTCCCACAGAATTAGAAACGTATGAGTTCCAATCGCAATGTCTAGCAATATAACGCCAGCGTTTCTGGAAAAAATTTGCATCTCAAATTCATCCGACCAGAACTTGCTAGTTGAAAGATTGCGAAAGTGTCATCACATTCACCTACTATTAGGCCATAGAAATTTTAGGATCCAGATATGTCTCTAAAATTTACGCATATGACCACTTCTTTGCTACTGAACTGCATTTCTCATACTACTCAAGGTTTTAAATATATAGGTATCGTATAATACACCGCTCACGTACCTCTCCTCAATTATTAATAATAACTCCATAGACCCTCAAAAGTCTCCCCTTACGAAATTTCACAGGTTAGACTTTCATCTCAACGTTAGGAATTGAAAATAGATCAAGTATACCTTGCAAACGCAAAGTTGGAAGCGCAGTAATGTATCTCGAATATTTTTAAAATATTTCATATACTTCGTCAAAATTAAATGGCTGAGTGAGACGTACTCATTGATATGTTAATACTTAAGTTCAGGTTGTAGCAATTTCTTCAATATGGCAGTCAAAATATCATCTTTCACTCAACTTGATGTAGGTATACTTGTGCTTTTCTTTTATATGATAACTTTATTGCTCTTGATTTAGAAGTTAATGTATCGAAAATATTCATATTTCTTGATACATTAAGTCTATTTCGCTGAGTTAGCTTACGTAACTGTTGACTACCAACCAACAAGCCAACTGCTGGCGTCTTCAGGTTAAGGATGTAGTGGGCGAGTTTTTGCCGCTCTTATATAGGCCCTATACGCTCTTACATGGTGATTTTTTGGCGCCAAACAATCGACGAATCAGCGGTCTATCCTGGTGTTGCACTATTTTATGCGGGACATTCATTATTCTTTTCAAGGCTTCGTGCAAGGGATATCAGTCTTCTCTGTTATTGGCAGTTTTCTTTATCTCGATCGCCTCCCTAATTATTCTCGGGAAGTATCTAATTTCTTTGGCTATTATCTTTGCACCTTCAAAATTTCCTGCATAACCTTGTTGATTGAATATACATATGCTGTTAAAAGTTCCTCTTGCTGTAATGCATTGAAAATTCTACAGTAACCTATTTTTTGTAATAGCTGACTTAGGAAACTGTTTTGGACAACCTACAATGCACTTAACTAACGATCCAAAGATATTACTGTTACCTTGAAAAATTTTTCTTTTCAGGCTTATTGTAAAACAAAATAAGACAACTAGATAGCCTTGAATTTACATAAACTCAGATTCTATGATTTTTGTGCATAAATTCAGAAGTAGCTTTTGAGAGAATGGCTCAAAAAGTTCATAAAAGTGGTGGAAATAATAGCATGCATTTGGCGATTTATCAACTTTTTTAACTCTCTGTGTTTCACCGCTGTCAAATGTAACTGATAATTGATAAATAAGTATCACAGGTGAGCTAAAACCTTGTAGCACTCAGAAACACTTTATTGGAAATCAAATTTCATTGTTATCCATCAAGTATCAGTATCTTAGTTACAGTTTTAGTGTTAGGATGTGAGTTCATGTGCAAGGAATTGTTATTTCTGTTCTTCCACGAAGTTGATGTTCTGAGTAGTTACTATAGTTATTTAAATTGTCTCGCCATACTATTTTCTCGGTGTAGGAATGCTGTTACTTGCATGGTATTCTCTTCAGGAATTTATTTCCTTGTGTTTTCCCTGTTTACATCTTTTTCCTCTGCAGCATTAAAAAAGAATTTCCATCTTAAAGTACGTATCTTATACTGCAGGTACACACCGTAAAATTTTATTCTTTCTGAATTTTCACCTGTTAATAAAATCGGCTACTCCTTGAGTTAATTTAGGTTAAAAAAAACCCCATTCTTATCATGCCTGAGGAACTTCAGGAATCCTAAAAATACGATTATACGACTATAATTTGGAGTAAGGCTTCACCGGTCAATAAAAACATGCCCACCTCTGTGTCTCGTGTAATCAGGGTCCGTGACTGCTGTCCACTCTGTTCATTTCGATGCTGGAGTTTCCTAATAAAAATCAAGGATTTCTCATTTCGGGGAACAAAATTCGTCGGTGATCAAAGTGTCAGTGACAACGTTCCATTTCCTTACGCAGGCCGATGCGGCCGAGGGAGAGAGTATGTAGCATATCTGCGAACACAGTTAAAATAGCTTCGCAGTGTTTTAAGCAGTCTTGTGCCCATCTACTCCCACGGTGTTGATAAACAATTAATAAATTTGGCGGTGGGTAAAAAGCATAATCTTCGTTGGAAGCTCAGAAATAATTTTAGCCCGCGTAGTGGAGCTTGAACATTAAACAGATTCAATAGATATTTTTGCTCAACGGGCTGGAAAACTATGCGTTTAATTTTTTTCAGAATTGAGATTTTTTGAGGAATTAGAGCTTGTACTAAAGTTTGTTTGTTTCAATCTCGATGTTGTTTGCAAAGAGATTACAGGGTAAAAGTGAAGTCAAGTACCTTAGAATTTCTACATGTCCTTTGCCAATTCTCATTTAGGATTCACTGCCAATACATTGAATCCGTACCGGGCACGTTTGAAAAGGGAGAACACAAGTAACCCATCCTATTGATTTGTATTGCAACGATTAATTTACGCCTTAAACTTTCCACAGGCGTGTCCAAAATTCTCTTAAGGTTTAGTTCGATTGTTTTTGGAGTGTTTTCCCTTTTAATTTTGTCAATAAACTCGAAATGTCATTTTTTCTCCCAATATTAGCAACTTTACAGCCATTTGGTACTGCTGTTGTTATTTCTTTAACTATTTTCTCCCTAAATTGATGTTTTTGAGCTCGCTATTCTTGTGCTATTCTTATATGTTATATTCTTGCGTGAGCTACACCACGATCTGGGCCTGTAGGTTTTACTGGGGTTCAGGTCTTCACGTAGCTATTCAAAAACTATGAGTATCAATCATTGGCCTCAGTCATTGTGAAACGGGAAGCAACAGAAATGATACATTCCGCAGAGAAGTAGTGAAGGCACTTTGGAAGAAGAAATTAAATAAGTTGATTTTTTTCCTCGAGTGCTATTAGTCATTCCGCCTTATCGTTCTTCAGCAAGTTTTCGGTTGATTTATTATATCCTTGACTTCCCTCACGGGCGACCAAAATGCTTTCGAATTCTCCCCCTACGCTTCCCCAACTGTTTTTCTTTTCAATTCAATCAATTTTCCATTTTCATCTCCTCTCTGCAAATTGATTTTTCTTCTTGGTTCAGGGAGGCATTGCAAAGGCCGCTCTTCCTTCGCCCGTATCTTTGGGAAGCGAAGCTGGGGCACTCTTCCCTCTCGACACTAAGAAGATCCTCGGGCAGCCCAACCTACTCTAATACATTAAATTTCTATTTCCCAATGTTGGCTAAATATCTACTTTACCTCAGCGAGAGTGTGTTTGGAAAGGAAATACACTTAATGTGAACATAATCTTACGCAACTTGTGCCATACCTACTCTGGAATTGTTCGAACTGAAATATAATGTAGAAAACGGACATACAAAACGAATATGGATAACACACCAATCTCATTCGGAGCATTCTCCTTTACAGTAGTGAGGCAAAGACGATAAAATCCGCTAAGAGTGTTAAGTATTGGAGATGTAATTCTGAGGTTTCAGACGTGATTGAGTGGAAGCGGAACATAACTGCACTTGAATAATGAGCAACTTCCTCAGAGATGACGTTTATCACGACCGGGTGCCACTTTTTACAGCATCTTTAGGCCTGGAGATGCTGTAAAAAAAAGGAAAACCTTGGAAGGGATTGGAGATATACTGTTGCGGGCAATAATGAAGGTGAAATGAACCGACGAAGTGACGAAGGAAGGAGTCCTATGATGTGCAGGAGAAAAGAGAAATCGGACTCAGAACAGCCTTATTGGGCTCATCCTAAGCCATGGTGGTCTGATTAACTCCGTCGTCAACGTTAAATAAATGGGAAGAATGGGAAAGGAAGGCTTCGTTTGAGATACATGAAATAAGTAGCAAAGTGTGAAAAAAGGAAGAATTGTTTAAATATGATGAGTGTAGCCGTTAAAAGAATTGGGAGGAGAGTTGTATCAAACCAATCTTAGGATTTTGATGAATAGTGAAACTGCGATTATTAGAAAATGTAGAAGCGAAGTAAAAAGACAGTAATGTCTCATGCTTGGAGCCGCTTAAGAATGATATGTGGAAGGGAACACCTCTCATTCGGGGTATCACATTTGATGATCACACTGATGGCGAAAATTCTGACGGAAGGACTGTAGCTAAAGTAGCGAGTGACTCAAATAAAGTTGAAAATATTGCTTAAGGAGAGATTCCAATTTTTAAAAGAAACTTAACAGAGGGGTAGGAAGAAGGTTGAGGACGCTGAACTAATGTAGTATTTGAGCGAGGTTTAGAAAGACTAGAAAACCGGAGCTATTGAAAAGTACCTACTTAATTAGTGTTAAGGGAATAGAGTGTTAAGAGAGGATAAAGCTTTTATGCTCTCTACAAAATTTACTGTTGGAAACTATGTAATGAAAAAAGTAGACCAGGTACACGTCTGCGCCGTCCTTAGCCATAGAAGTGACGAAGACAGCCAAAGTACGACTATTCAACGTGCAAAGCCAAACTTCTGAACGCCTGATGCATTTATGTTATTTTCCCTAGTTTGTTGGAGAATTATGTTGGTGTGGTATCAAGGGTCCTGGCTTTCCATCTCAAAAACTCGGTTTTGTCTTCTGACAGCGTCAGAAAATTTTTAACAGTAATTATGTCAGTACCTTCTTCTGTACTGGTTGGAGAGCACTTCAATTATAAAACTCCGTCCGTCGAAAATGGCATTGAACTGTGGACCCCTCGGCGCCTTTCGCTAAGAGAAGATTGACGCCGATGTCGGGCTTTTCTCCCGGTCTCCCCAAACCCTCCCTCTTCTAAAATACCCACCTATCGTATATGACGTAAACAATCTCGGTCACCTCCCCGGATAAATACTACCGCTCTATTTATTTAGATAATTCCCCACATTGGGTACTTATTCCCATAAATACCTTATGGAGAGAAGTATGTTTTTCTACGCCATATTGCAAAGAAATTTATATATTTTCAGGAACAGGATATCATTTGTCTTGCATTGTAACACTGGTTTAACCTTGGGGAAGCCCTTGTAGGCTGAGAATCTCGGATGTAGAGTGCATTTTTCAACGTCTAAATCGAATTTGGCGGAGGAATCTATCAACCGCCTCAAAGGTGTTTCACGAGTTTCGGGTTAGATCTGCTGCAAGAGAGAAATCCATTGCACTCGTCAACATTTGGGGCTCATGCCGCCTGTTTTCTATTACCTTTTAACAGAATCCTTCCGCTCTTAGGCGGAAGGAGGAAGGTTCTGCGGGAACACTTCTTTTCCTTTTTATCTCTTTTCTTCTGCTTTTTTGATGTTCTTTCGTACGTTACTCTGTAGTTTTAGCTCCCTTGCATACTTTATTCAGAGTATATGCATCAAGCACCCTCTCGCTATGTTTAATCACACCAAACTTAACTGTGGAAATGGTTAATATGCATTGAGTGAGATGACATGGTCCTTTTTACTGGATTTAATTTATTTTGACAATTTTATTTACCTCCATATTTTAAGAATTTGAAAATTGCACAGTTATTTAAATTCAAACTTAATCTATATCTTCAAAACACAGAAATAATATTCTAAATTATTTTCTACTCGAAATTACTGTCTGCTGTTTATTAATGCCATGTCAATGATTTTATAATATGTGTTCTACAGCTGCACCTAATACCTAAATGTGTTTACTCGGTATGATTCATTATATTGTTATGTATGAAGTTTGTTAAAATTTTAGTTAATCTTATTTTGTATTATCAGCTCACCACATTTGTATATTTCGTGCTCTTAGGGGTATTGTACCCAGAGCAAATAAATTAATTTATGTTATCTGTGTTTAAATAATTTTTAATAGAAAAGTACCTCGTAGGATTTGTAGGATAATAAAGGATGATTCGCTCCTAACTTCAAAGAGATGGAAAAGTTTTACATAAAGCATTGCATCACAAAAAGATGTGCCAACGTCTCCAGATCAACAGGAGTAGTCCGTCATAAGTAAAAGCAATACTTTGACTTCCTGCTCAAGTGCGTGGAACAGCCGATAATGATGCGTGCGCTGAATGCCATTGATTCGGAGTGGAATCATTTCAGGGCCGCGTAGGTAGCGAGTGAAACTTGGCGAAAGCGAGGGAAGCGGTGGAAGCGAAGCAGCGAACGGATCAGTTCGATTGGCAGCGACCCAGATGGTCCCCAAATTGCCTTTGAAGTAGTTTTTATTTATTGCCACGTAGCCAATCCATGGTGGAATAAAAATCGATCCTTATTCATCCTTTGACGGGGCAAAATATATCATGCATGCATAGCACTATTGCCTGTCCCTTTCTAGCTAGATGCAGTTGAAAGGCGTATCAATGGTTTCCAACTGGAAACGCTTGCTTCTGATATACTAACAAATGCCTTGGCGTGTAATTCTGTCCTCTTTCTCAAAAGCAGTCGATTGTTTCATTGATGCTTTTTAGTAGGAGGCCCGTAATATTCATCACAATGAGAATCTCTTCAGCCATATTCACCCGTTATCATCCCTCTCAAACAGTTCCTCTCACGCCTTCTCTTGTTTGCTCTACATGTACAATCGGTCTTTCAGAATGTTCACACCAAGATCCACAGAATTCATACATTTTCATCGCCAGGACTTCATTTTGGATTTCCACATTCGTTCATCGCCCTATCTCTCATTTTTTAACCGCCAAGACCTCTCAGATACTCCACTCAACCACCAAGTATCTACTTCCATTACTTGAGCCTATTCTTGTATATCCACCTTTCAATGCCATAATATAATTCGATAAAATCCAGCCAAGACGCAAGTGAAGTCTTTGGTTAAATTTCCTCATTCTAAGCAATCTTTCTGTGATATGTTTCATTTAGGGATCACTTTCTACCCTACGCACTGCTCTGATGACTTCGTATCACTAATATTTGCATGCATCCGGATGAATTTTCCGCCAGATTTAGTCACCTTGGCTGCCTCGTCATCCACCTCTGCCCTTCCCCATGCCCAAAAGTAGTCATTATTTCGGGAAAGGACCCCATTTCGTCACGTCCAGTTTCGCGCCTGCAAAAATACTCTTCCAGCAGCTGATGCATCGGGCCTTTTCCATCGGAGCATCTGCTTCGAAGGCGAGTCAGGGAATAATTCATTCGATTTGCGATCTCGAGAGGGGGAAGCGGTGAAATCGGCGGCGCCGTCGTGGTGCGCCCCACCACCTTTGGTCCCTCCCGTCCCCTCTCCGGAGAAACGTCGACGAAGCAGCACCCAGGTGCACCTTTTGGCACCCGTTTGCTGCGTGTTCCGGTGCGTGTGCAAGCAGGAGTAAGTGAGAGGACGGACAACCGGGGGATGAATGAATGCAAATGAGAGAGAGAAGCGTTTGGACCGAGAGAGAGAGATAGCGGGTGCAGGCGAGGAGGAGGGGAGGGGAGGATTGTGAGTGCGTGCGTTTTCGGGCGTGTGTGGAGGGGCGGAGGGGGGCGGGAGGGGGGCGGGAGGCCGTCTCCTCCTTGCGCTGGAGTTTCCCGGGATCGGGAGTGGCGAGAGGGGGGGCGCCCCACTCCCTCGGAGCTGCTCTTCTGGAGAGCAGACCTGCCCTTGCCCCCTCCTCCCCGCCCGGAGCCTCCAGAGCTTCGCGTCGAGGATCAATATCTGGAGAGAGTGGGAGGGGGGAGAGGGGAAGGGGAGGGAGGGAGGGGGGGAAGGTGGCTGGGGTGGCCCCATACCCCACAGCCAGCCCACCGTGGAATTTTTTATTGCCGGCTGCGCTTCCCATATGGCAATGCCAATCACTATCACCAAATCGTTCAGCTACGCAGCTCACTGATTACAAATAAAATATAGCGGGTGGTTAATCTCAAGTTTTTTGTATCCCATCACCGCTCAACTCAAACCGGCAGATCTTTAGGAGGTTTTCTGGCTCGTGTTCACTTTCTCCTTCCCACGTAGTCTTACCTATGAAGTGACTCTCCTAGTTCCCCGCTCTATGCGCTCCTTAAATTATGAATGTCTCCTGCCTTCCCTCTGCTCATTCGTTCTCCGCCTCTTACCCATCATTCTCCCTTGATCACGGCTTTCAAGAAGCCATCGCCTTCCAGTGCTTCATTCCCGTTTTTCCGCACCCGTAGAATTTCTTGAGGCAATGAACCAACACGCGAGATGGCAAGCATGGAAGGGAAAGACGTGGAGTTGCCGATTATAGCGACGCACAAAAACGCACCGGGTCATATATATATAGGGTAAGTTGCTAAGGCCAAAGTTCGCATACAAGACCTGGGGAGCTGTGTGTGAAACCGTCGGGATTATCTCGAATAGGTAACCAAGGAGTCACGTGGTATAAACGCGAATGCTTCGCAAATTTGGTGAGTTAAAACCACTGATTATACTTAACTTCATTCTTTGTTTACACTTATGCTATATCTCAACTGGGGGCTCTTTAGTTGGAATAGGTGAGAAAAACTCTAGTGAAAACAATTAATGATGTTGTAAAGAGCTCAGACACATTAAATTTTGAAACCATTCGTGTTTGTACCACGTGACTCCTTGGTTACCTATTCGAGATAATCCCGACGGTTTCAAACACAACCCCCCTGGGGTGATTTTTGATCCATTATATTGGGGAAAAATTGCATCTTACATACCATCAAGTGCAGTAATCATGTGAGGTGGAGAATAAATTCTTCTAATCTACTGATTTGAGAATTCTATCGTTCCATCAACTTTAACGTTAATAACCTACAGCTCACAACTCATCAAGCGTAGAAAGATTTCGGGCGGTCCCTTGAAATTGATCGAAGTGAGCCCCCAAGGCACATCTGCACCGCATGAAGAACACGTTTCCCCCTGTCCTGTTTTCCTTCCCAACCTCCTCCTCCCCTCCTTCCTCCCCCCACCCTCCCTCCCCCACCACCCTCCCCCTCGCCACCCCGCTCAAATCTCGGCCCTCAGACTTCCACCGGCCCTCATTATCCCCTCCATCCACATTTTCTGCCACCTCAGAATTTTTCCCAAAAACTTCCTCCCTTGCCCGATCATATCTTACCCTTCCTCGTTTATCTTCTTCTCTGCCCAGCTTATCCTTCTCCTCCTCGCCCACATCTCATAGCTTTCCCTCCAATCTGCGATCGTGCTCCTCCCCCCTTCAGACCGCACTGCACGATGCTCACACCTTTATCAAGGGCGACGGGGGGAGTTTTTTCTTCGCATCTTTGCTGAAAGTCATATTCATTTCCATCCCCTTCGTAAAAGTGCCATTTTTACTCAAACACTCCCGCTGCTTCTCCTATAGTTAGCTCTACTGAGCTACTGTCCATCTTATGTACTGCCTAAATGTTATTCTAAATATCTGTAGAAACAAGGTCTTCTCATTTTCTCTAATAAAGCGCTGTTTTGGCCCCACTCATTAAAGGGAATTTATTTCGTGAATTTTTTTATTGTTATGCAATTTCCTTCTAGATCTGATTACATCAATGTTTTTCGCTGGTTACGTTTTTAGTGACTAATGCATAAAACCGGCAAACTCCGGTGATGGCCGCCGACATTTTTCACTCTAAAACTTTCTCGTTTCATTTCAATCTTCATTGTTGCATTACAAATCTCCTCTCCTAGCTGAACATTGACCTTAACAGTAATAATCAACCTACTAGCAGTAAATAGGATCATAAGGCATTTCGTTAAACTATCGTTTCTTTCTAGTTTCAAGACTTCCTCTATATACTTTTGAGGGCCTTGTTTCAACGAGGAAGATGTTATTCCTCCGTTTGTGAAGATGCTTTAGCCGAGGTTATTTCGAAAGCAGCTTGGAGTTTTTCTATTCAATTTGAAACATATTACAATTGTTAATTCAATAATTAGACATGCTCTATTTGTTTATATGAAACCGGAGGTGAGTAGCTTAGAATGAGATAATCTACATGTTTAACGTGTATATTCAAAATATAAATCATTCGGATGGGTGGATATTATTTCTTTGATTGTATTTGCCTTCTTTCCCGCACTATTTTCTTTTTCATCTCCACGAATCGCCTACCACTACCGCTACTCCTGTCCAACGTAGATATCTCGCCTCATTTATCTAGCCATTCTCCATCTGTCGAGGCTTTCAACACCTCATCGCAGCCCCTAATCATCTTCTCCATCCAACCTCTCTGGCTCCTAATTTCCTGCGGTAGCTTCAATTCCCATTTCTTCTCAGCCTATCAGTCTTATCTTCCTTCACAGCCATCATTCTTTCTCGACCTTTTGCGAAACCCACATCTCAAAATCTTACGATCTATATTCTCCGTAAGGGCCTCGTTCCTGAGTTAAGCACTGAGCAATGCTGGTTGTAGTTGGCTGCACGCTGTTCACTAACCTTTCTTTAAGATGGAACCCTTGTTTCGGAAGTTCTTCTGACACAAGGGACCCTCCCATTAGATCTCTCTCGCTGACGAAATGCTCTTTCCTCGACGTTATTCTTCTTTTACTTTGGTTTCTCAACTGTTTTATTTATTATCTAAAATTATTCATAGAATTCTCTGGGTTACTGAATTGTCATACCTACTGTGGCTAAGCTTCCTTTTGTCAACCTGGTCTTCTTTCATCCAAAATCCAATTCCTTTCTTTAGGATTAAGTAAGACACGTAAAGAAGTAATATATGGGCGCTGAATAAGGGCTTAATATTTAAAGGATATTAAAGATCTTGAATAGAGTAGAGAAATAGGTTTATCATCATCATCAATGGTCAGCAATCCTAGGATTGGTTTGACGCAGCCCTCCACTCGATTCTTCCATCGGCCAACCTCTTCATATTGACGTAGCTCCTCTTTTTTATATCCTTCACAACTTGCTACATACACCTCATACGAGGCCTGCCTTTTCCATTCTTCCCGTTCACTTTTCCCTCGACGATGGTCTTCATCAGGCCATCGTGTTTCAAGATGTGGCCCATTAAGTTGTCAAAAATAGGTTAATAATAGTTATTTACCTTTGACGGAGGATTTTGGGAATAAATGCAAAGTGGATGGATTTTCTCTCAGGAAATAAATAATATTTATAATAATAATATGATTGTTATTTATAATGAACAAAACTCAACCGCAAAATAAAGTTGAACATGGTGAGTTGAAAATTAATCTCTTCGGATTTGAAAAAAAAAGAAATATTTTGCAAGACGTCAAATAGGCAATAATGGCAATGATCCAGCCTAATATTCGAGCATTAAGTAAAGCACCGTAAGCACTAAGCACCACATTTTAGGCGGCAAGGATAGTTTTTTTGTCAGAGTTATACCTTACACGGATAAACGCTTAGGTTTTGTGTAATGAAAGGTTATTTGGTTTCGTGGGTGAGGGTGATAAAAACACCATCACTGAATATATTTAATGATAGAATTTTTTCTCCCTTTCACAATTTAGCGTATTGAATCACGACCGTTAACATTGCAAAGGGAACAGCTGAAGTCAAGAATGGTTGGTTCACTGGAAGGAACGCGGATTAAAGTGATGGAATGCGAAGGGGGACGGGAAGGGGGCATTTTTGGGGCGCTAGGGGCGTCAGGGCGGTGGTTATTGGATATCTCGTTGGTACGGCATAGCTGAAGGAGGGAGAGGGTATTAATAAAGACTAAGAGGTTACAAGTTTATTTTGGACAAGGGCGAGCGAGCATCCGAAAGGGGAAATGTTTCACGAGAATCATTTATTACTTCATTTGCTGCATTCCCATCGACTGCAATACTCCTTATCTCCATTTGTTCCGAGCATGCATTCTTCGTCTCTTGCCTTAAAAGTGCAAAATTTTAATAAAAGAACTACTAAAGTATTTAAATGAATGTGGCGGAAATATAATGATAGTGACTATGCCTACAATTTTAACCAATTACTAAAGGACATGAATGATTTGAAAACATATGCAGAAGTAACTAAAAAAAACTAAAGAAATATTCGTTAGAAATGTGACATCAAATATAATAGAGAACTGAATATATTTACTTGTATATCACATGATACACACACTCCCTTATCATAGAAAATTCGTTTGTTCTCAAATTTGACTGTTCTCTTACTTTTATCTAATACCGTTATTAATCCCTTTTCCGCAAGGAAACCGCAAATTCTTGTTACACGTGTTTTCCAGGTTCGTTTGGAGGTTAAGGTGACTCTCAATAATTTAACATTCACTGAATGACTAAACTCAATCCTGTCTGATCTGTATTTGGTATCAGATTTTTTCAGGCCTCAAAAGTTCATGACATTTTGTCTTTTTTTACATTTAGTTCCGTTCCCCATTTATTTTGCCCGTCCGAAATCTTGCTTTAGTAAATTAAAAATAAGTATTTATGTTTCGTGATGTAAGTTATCTGTCAGTGCTGAATGCTAGGAATATGAAGAATTTTCTTGGCTCTCCAAAATTTTGCCACACAAAAAACTACCTTTGATTTTCAAACTCAAATGATCAAAACTTTTTCGTTCGCTTCAGTGTTTACCTAATTTTAATAGGCCCATATAAAATTCCACCAAAAATAAATGTAAAATATCAGTTACTAACTAGGATTAGCAGCTTCTCTATACTCGTATTTTATCCTTTTGCTAACTATGTTATGGTGTAACATTGTTGCAACGATATCGATTCTCCAAAAACGAAGTAATCTATGGAAGGCAAAACACTATTAGAAAGTGACGCAAGTAAACCATTCAGGATTAGCATAAGTGTCCTGAGATTAGATTAGGACTTGGGTTCGGATTGCTTAAGTGGTAAGGATAAATACCGTCCATTTCAAGTATCCAGGTTCGCATCCAGGAAGTGGCACCGGTTTTTCCATCTGAATCCCATAACCTCCTTCACAACCGAGCAACTGCATTCGTTGGATGAGACGCTAATCTATGGACCCGTTGGAACCTCTCGTTGAAAGTAGGCTAATGTCGTCGCTGGATTACTCCTCCCTCGACTCCGTTGAAAGTTCCTACCCATGCTAAATTCCCCACCTAACCTTAATGGCGCGGAGGATATTTTCTGCATCCCCTGCATAACTAACTACACCAATTATAAAATTTCACACTTCTGACGGCACGCCAAACGCTATCGTTCTGCTCAGTGATAACGGTCAAACAGAACAGTAGAACAATTCTCCGAAAGGAAAAGCAAAAATCTTTCCAGTCGAGCCGAGGTCTTTGGCAGGTTACTTTGAGTTATGAAAGAGCTAGGCAAGAATTGTCTCATTCTATCTCCTGAAATGATTTTACGGACTCCTTCAACTTTGAAGCTGATTTCTTCCGAGATTATTATTTAGGCAATATTAAAGAAAAAATATAAAGACTGTAAATATCTGGAGAATAGAATCCTGGGCGTGGATTATTCTTTTACTGTCTCGCATGGTCAACGCCTCAACTGCTTCCATTATAGGACAGTAACGCCCTTAATTCTTCTCGCTGCTATTGTTCTGATCTCAATCCATGGAAGTTGACCTCGTTTTAGTTGTGGAGAGGTGTTATGTGGGATGCTAGGACAAGTTTTAATGGGAAAATGCACTGGAATTCACAATGCCATTAAAGACGCATGTATAAATATACCATTAAAGACGCATCCTTGAGAAGAGTGCGCCCAGCTTATGCTACGTGCTGAAACTTCTCTGTCATAATATTTCCATTTTTTCACCCACAGCACCCCATCCAACTAACTATCAATACCCTTTGCGCTTAATGGGATTCTTCATAAAGCTAATATATTGCACTCACAGTCGCCAGAATGCATTTTGAACGAGGTTAGACAAAGTTGCAGAGACATTTGTAGGGAATTACGCTGGCAAATGAGGCTAAAGCGTAAAGGAGAGAACTTATGTGATGAACCCTTTTTATGGTAATGATAAAAGGTCAGCGAGGAATTATGTGGTTGCAAAACATAGACCTTGGGAAAGAAGGACAAGAAAATATTGGAGGCGATTGAGATGTGGCCATAGAGGAGAATTGAGATGACTCGACGAACAGAGATAAAGACTAATAATGATGCACCGGACATGGTTTGGGGTAATAGAAGGCTGCCGAGGGAAATTAGATGGAGGAAATCTGGTGGTGGAGCAGCGATGAAAGGCGATGATTTATGATGGTTTAGTAGTGTTTCAGAATGAATACAAGAGTTAGGTTGGGAATCATTATCAAATCGTAGGCTAAAGTGCAGATTAAATGTATTGCAGAACTTTAAAATGGATAGCTTTGCTGAAGATGTTAGATATATATTAAAAACTCCAGCGTATTATGCTAGATTCGATCAGAAACATAAGATTAGAGAGATGGATTGTCGTGCCGATGTCATTTTTCCCCCGAACTATAAGAGAGCACAATAGGCAGCATAGCAAAGGGATAGGTAGTTGAAATATTGCAGAGTAGTCTGTAGTGCTTGATTTTGGCATTAAAAACCAATCCCTTTATCACTATATAGATTCTAACCATCTAGCTGCATCATACCATATTATCTAAATTATTTTCATGTAGTAGCCTAGTTCCATGTCAATAGTGCATGCTTGGTGGTCTTCACCCAATGCTACACACCATCGCGGAGGCTTGAGGGCTTTGCGTGGACTTTGATGTAGATTAAATGTCTTTATAGAGGTAAAAATGCTGAATGGAGTAGAGAAAAGCGAGGAAGGGGATAAATATTAGGGAGAGCAATAAGAGATAATTGAATATAAACGGAACCAAAGAGGCAAATTTCTCAGTGGAAGATATGTTCAGAAGTGATCAATGGAGATAAAAGTGGTCCATGAACACCCAACTTGGCCAGTAGAACATTTCTAATCCCAATAAGTCATCCAGTCTTGGTGCTTCCATGTCACAAATGAAAGTATTATAGTAGCATCTCACGTGGAGGGATTAACAGCTTGAGCTCCAGCTGGTTTTCCTGTTACAGGACTCAGACCCATGATCAGCGGCTGGTCTCGTTCTCTGCACCTCCGTTACTGGCTTCTTTCCTACCCAAAGGCGATTCCAACTTGAGAATGATTTTAAATCATGGGCGCTTTCATGCGTCGACCACAGCCAAATATTTGCTGTCACCGCTGATACATTGATGCGTTTCTTTAACGACATTGTTACTGTAACAGTCCGGTAATTCTTTGTAGTATATTATTCCGAAAGGATACCTTTCGTGGATTAAGTGGTTGGTTTTATTCCCTCGTCCCTTAATTTTTTCTCAAGTAAAACTACAAATACTCGTCAAGAGAGGAGATATGACACTTAATCTTACCAAATTTTCTCGAAAGATGCTCTTATATGGGGCATGTGCTCTTGAAGAAGTCAGTGCTACATTTCATACAGTATTCAAAATACTTTGGAAAGAAATAATTATGGAATAAAAAAGATCGATTTATATGTGAACTAATTGTATAGGAGGTCTCTTCTTTAATGTCCTCAAATTGAAATTACTTTTATCGTTTCAACATTGAGTGGAATAAGTCATGGTTGATGGATTTAAAAATATATTGATTCAGTTCCTAAGTTCTCCAGTATCACAATGGCTTAAATAATGACAATACAATCGCAGAATATGCCAAATGTCATTAGGCCTAGCACGTAACTGACGTAGGATTTGAGCATGCATTTCTGAGATAAAAATGAATTCCTCAGGCTTTAATTGATGGAACCGGATGATTGTGGCAAGGATAAAAAACCACTTGGAGAACTTTGTAAGATTCCCTTCTCCTTGCTGCATTGCTGTGAGCACGGGTGAGCTTTGATGAGCCAATGACAGTTGAATATTTTCACTATTGGAAAATTAATTTCACAAATTGCAGTTAGATTGGATACATGTTTTTTTTCATTTTCCCTCATGAGCTAAAAGTTTTGAACGTTTTGCTTTAGCTACACACTTTCATCTTGGTGTCTTATTAATATTGCTTTCGAGAATAGCATTTGGAATCTTAAAATAGACGCACTAACATTCCCTTTGTAATGAATTAGCATCTGGTACCTCACTATCGCCTGTCTGCCTCTATCTCTCTCTAAAGCTGATATTAAATCCAGAAAATTGACTATTTCTCTTCGTGTGCTTTTTACAGAAAGCAGTTGCCTCTATCCCATGTATATGCAGCAGATACTTCAAACAAAGTAATGAGGTACCTGCCACTCTCTGATGAGCAATAAAGCCCCCGTGTTACGCGGCCCGACATAATCGCCCTCGCTCATAAATGTATAGCGGCGTGTTTACAATTCAAATGAGAAAGATGTTGTCGACGACGGCAGTAGTTGTCTCCGCACTCCAGGATTGGTCGATAGGTGCAATGGTGAAACTCCGCGTCCACCCCCTCATCCCCCCCCCCCCGCAAACCCTCGAGGGCCTTCCCCACAGCCCTGGCGAATCCTGGGAGTGTCTGAGGCTCCCGGACCGACCAACGTTTGTTTCCATGTCCTCGTGCCACATGTGGGACGGATGGATTTGGGCACTTGAGACTGCAACGCAAAGGAGTCGGAGATAATTGAGGGAAGATTACAAGAGGGCTTTGGAACAGAATCAGTGCCTTAAGGGAGGAAAGCGGAGAGCGAGGGAGGGGCTGACATTGCGAAACAATGAAAGGCAAGTGGCATTCTGGAATTAGCGATGAGGGCCTGTGCGAAAATAAACCATTCCATCCATTCCTGGGTGCGCGAAATTAATTCTCCTATTCACCGAGGTACTCTATACGCAGAGGGAGAAAACCGTAGATATGCTTAACCCTTTTACTGCCAGTGGGCCGATATATCGGCCCTCTATGGTTGTGCGAAAACTGCCAAGGGGCCGATATATCGGCCCACCTACATTACATCATCATGTATTTGTAATGGTTACAATTCATTCAAATCAGAAACAGCATGAATAATTTTTTCATCCTCTTAAAAAGTGAAAATATATGATCAAAATTAAAAAAATAAAAAAAATTCATATACTAATATTAAGTCCTTATAATATATCTTAATGAGCTTGCCCATTGGCTGGGTATAATGTGCTTGGCATTTTTCGCACAGTCTACTTTAAATGGGCTGGCAGTAAAAGGGTTAAGTTCCATGAAGTGGAAGTGGAGTATTAAATGCCGGGGTAGATGAGTTTTTGTTTGATAAACAAAGCAAGGGGAGAATTGTGCATAGAGGTACGTACAACACTTTTTTACGGAAGCGTGAGAAGTCAAAGTGGAACGAATTTTTATTCAAGCAACAAAATTAAAATAGTTTTCATTCGTTTCTGTTTGCTCCCTGAAATACACGCGTATTTGATTTACCAAATGTCCACATTAAATTTCCATTCGTAAATACAAGCGATTGATCTATTATTGATTTTAAGCGTCACATCTCGAGAAATCCGTTGTTTTTTCACACTTCTCCCAATCAACACAGAAAAGTTCGTTGATTTGATCGCCTCGTAATTAGTTTAGGTCAAGTTCATTAAATTAATTTATGGCCTCGACCAATACTTTCTCAATCTTTCTAGAGTTTCATTTATTTCAGAAGATTTCAATAAAATATTACTGGAGGTAAGACTTCTTGCTAATGTGTTCAGGCCCGATAGCCTTCATTTGTATGGCACTAAGAAAGATTACCCGGAAATGACTTAGAGACGTTATTCTAAATTTTCTCCTGATGTTACGATTCATCCGTGAAACGCAATTTTTACGAGGATTCGTGATACGAAAAATTGACATTCTCTCATATCTATTGGCTCATTATTGAAACAGGGAAATCCACTTTTCGACGAACGATTTGGATAGAATTCGGATCGAAATTGAAATAGTTGTTATTGGTGAAATGCTTAAAAATAAATTGTTGAACCTATAGTATTATTGATTGAACTGAATAAGTTCACATCTTACGAAAAATGAAATGATCTGAATGGAAAATATCAAAATCTATCTTCTCTATTTTCTAGGACACTAATTAGAAATTTTGAGGAAGAAGAAAGAATATAACGGCTGCGAGGCCGAGGCATTGAGCGTGAACAGATAGGGCGTGCCACTTTCTTCTAGGAGGACGACAGTGTCACGTTACAGTCCTCCCTACACCGCTAATGGGAGTAATACTTGCCGAAGGGAGTGCAATATGTATCCAGGTTTAGCGAATGTTAGAAATTTACGGTAATTTCAGAACGAGAAACCATCTTGTGGTTCATATCCTATCATCATCATCATCAATCAACAATCCTAGGATTGGTTTGACGCAGCCCTCCACTTGATTCTTCCGTCGGCCAACCTCTTCATATCAACTCTTCTTCGCACTTCTTCTTCATATCTTCGTTCGTCACTCAGTCGATCCATTTTATGTTCATCATTCTTCGGTGGCACCATATTTTAAATGCTTCCAGCCTTGACTTTTCTGCTTTTGTTATCGTCCAAGCTTCGCTGCCATATAGTAAAATGCTCCTGTATGTATTTAAATATGTATGTTCTTATCAAATGTTTCCTCACTTCCACGCCTGTATTTGCAGCTGTAAGTAGAGTCATCTTTTGGTAAAATGCCCTTTTCGCCTGCGCGATTCAATTGGTAATCTCTCTTTTACGTCGCCCATCGCTGGTTAATCGGCATCCCAGGCAACAGAACTCTTCGACCTCCTCGATTTTTTGTTTTCCTGGTTTAACATTTGTGCTTGTTTCTATATTGGAGAGAATTAATGAAAAATTATTGGCCAAAAAGTGAAGCTGCTACCTGTGCTCCAAGATATTATCTCGAATGTGTTGGGTAATTTATTTGGTGCGAATCCATACTGTATTCCAGCAGCAATTTCATGTCTTGTCGTTAAAAGATACGAAAAAGAAGTGGCTGGTCCAGGTGACTCATGCATGGTCCTTGCCTATATTAATATGAGAGAGCGGTTTATGGCTCCTGGCTGTTTCTGCGGCTTTATAACCTACGTATCTCATGGTATTTGGTCTCTAGGCAAAGCAAATTTTCCTGCGGCTTGCTAAAAGATAATAAAACACTTATGTTGCTTAAATAAGTGTTTCTGATTCCTAGAGAGGATTCAAGAGGCAAGATAACAGGTGATATCACTCCAGTAGAATAAGAATTACCCGTATTGCCAATTCACTTGTGAAGGTTTAAAAATGCTGATGATTGGTGTTGATTTTCTATACTCAGGCGTTTCAAAGGGTGAATGAACATCATAGCACAAAATCGTATTACCTTCTACCAGGGACGAGAAATAAAATTCTTCGGTTAATAATTGCTAATAGAATTTACGAGGAATTGCAAACACTGATATAGTTAAATTATTTAATGAGAATGAAGATAAGCGATATTCATGGTACTAAGTTCTGTAAGAAAACTTCCTACATGAATCAAGGTTTACAACTCCAGTGACTCGTAAAGAATAGTGCCTCTAGCTGTTGGCTCTAGATATTCAGGATCTTTTTGTGTTATAATATATAGCATGGTATAGATAGCAAATGAATAACAGGTTATGATTAATAGCTGAGAACATTCGTTTTTGTGACACTTTGTATCGAGTAAGGGCTATATTTTTGCCTGGTCTTGCTAAGGTGTAGGTAACTAATCAAAAAAAGGAAGTTTCATCCTGGCCAAATACAAAGTAATGTCGTGAAATCTCAGTGAAAATTGCTATTAGCGTAGAGTAAGTATAATATAGAGGGCTCACTGCATATGGCTACACTACTAAACGTTTTGGAAGTAGTACTGGAATGTTTCCATAGATAGCGTGGTAAGAATTTTTCGCGTTACCTCACCAACTATACATATTATCGCTTCCATTGATTTCGTTTTTCTAATCGACTTAAGCAGCACATGACATATGCTATTGTTGTAGTTTTGTTATTTTATTATAATGGTGCGATATGCCTTTACCTAGGCCTTTACATGGACTTAGGGCTCTGGAGATGTGGGTGTGGAGAAGGATGGAGAAAGTAAAGTGGGTCGAAAGGAAGATGAACGATGAAGTGCTAGAATTGGTAGGAGAGGAAAGAAATTTGATAGATGAAATTAGGAGAAGGCACAAAGTGTGTGTGGAAAAGGTAATAAAAGGGGATGGTCTTTTGAAGGAGGTGATTGAGGGAAGAGCGTTGGGTAAGCGGGTAAGAGGGAGGAGAAGAGCGGGTAGCTTGGATGGAATGATGGGTGGCAGGAGGTATGAGGGGCTGAAGAGGGACATCGTATGAAATTTAGGGGGTGGGAAGCATTAAATGTTCATTTAAACCTACCTTCACCGGTAGAATACTAATAATGATAATAATAGAAATGAATCTAATTCCCTTTACCTGAAGGCGATGGCAGACTACGCTCTTGCAACGCTAAACACCTTCACCCGGATGGAAATCCTAGAACTCTTCACCCTAGGCTATCGTTGTCACCCGATGAAAACTTTTAAACTATTTGACCGAATTTAAGAGTTAAGGGACATTGTGTGAAAATTAGAGGGTGGGAGGAATTAAATGTCTATTTAAACCTACCTTCACCAGTAGAAAAATAATAAATAATGGATGTCTTTAAGAAACTAGTAATTTTCACTTCGTTCCTCTTCCCTCGCTAAGTGTTAAGGCCGATTTCCTTTTCTTCCTCTCGCAGTTTCTCACAAGTGATTAGCTTAATCATAATAGGTCTACTATGATTAAGCAATTCGGGGTGTGGTATTTGAACTTTATAATATTGTAGGAATAATTGGCATAAAATATTTGCCGGGGGATTGGTTTAGTGTGGTGGCTTGAGTACTGGCATCCTATATCGATGGCCTATGTCGACGGCCTGGGTTTGAAATCCGCTGGTGACAGAGCATTTTCATTGATATCCCGGCCCTTACTTGAGTGTTGTGTGGAGAGGTGTTTGAGTACAGTATTCCATCCTAAATTTGAACCGGTACATGACATGAACCCCTTGATACCTTTCGTTAAAAGTAGGCTATAACTGACGCCGGATTTCACTCCTCCATACCTCCTGTATTACATAAATATAATGAGGAATATTTTATGCCACTTTTTTATGGTTCTGGTGAGGCTTGGTGATATAATTAATGCTTCCGCCGATTGATATCATGATTATGTTCAAAACCTTAATTAATAATGAATTACGATTTAAAAACTTGTTAATGTGTCAAATAAAAACATCTCCAGTTGATCATAAACACCTGTTTTAATGCTAGGAAAAATTGGATATTACTAAAGCAACCTTCATTTTGACTATTCTTACGATGGAAGCCAAGAGATTTAGTGATGGTAAATAGGGATGAGAGGTGAAGACTGCTGGACAGAAGTACACTGTGTGGCCAGTAAGTGGGACTTTATCTGACAATATTGTTTGCAACCTATTTAAAGTGCTATCAGATGAAATTAAAAAGAGAATTGTTGTTAAAATGAGGTGAGCATTACAGTAAAGATAATTTTTTAGTATAAAATATTCGTGAATGCGAGGTATTATCAATATGCCGGAAAGGAATTTGACTCGTGGAAGAGTGCGGAAGGCGTGATTTTAGAACGCGCGGCAAATGAATGTCGCAAAGAAGTGGAAAGATTCGTGGTGGAACAAGTCAAAAATGCCGTGAGTGAAAATGAAGAGGTATTGCAGCTGGAGGAAGAGTAAAAGATGGCTTACGATGCCTGAAAGAATCAAAAGAGAGAAAGAGTGAATGCAGAAAAGGTCGTGAAGTATGGAAAGAATGCCTTGCTGCGAGCAGAAAAGATGCAGGAAGATTTTAAAGGCAATGTGAAGCTATTCTGGAAATGGGTGCGGAGACCGAGGATTAAACCGAATGAATGTAATAAAGAACAAACGTGGGAGATTGTGCGAAATGAATAGAGGACTGAGAGACTGTTGGAGGGAGTTCTTTGAAGATATGCACAATAAGGACCCGAGGATGAAGGTGATTCATATGAATTATAAACGAAAAGTGTCAGTAAGGAAGTCGAGATGAGAGTAACTGAGATGGTACCCCCGATAAGAACTTTAAAAATGGGATGGTTGAAAAATCCGGAATTGAGGTGAGTTTTACTTGGATTAAGAATTATTTTTTGAATGCATGTTTGGAATTTTTTCTTGAACTTAGTAATTGAAATCATGCAGTAGGTACTCACAAATAGAAAAGGAGAATGATCTGTAGGAGTGACAGGCTCGTTGTCAACGAGGTGTACCACGGAAGAAGAAGGAGGAAATGTTGACTAAAAGGGCGAAGATGTTACGCCAACTTAAGGAGAGTGAAACTCCACTGCTTGATAATTATGCAGTGAAACGTGTTTTTCCTTCGTGTGAATCAAGTTGTTTACTTATTTTCCCTCGTTTTATCTTTAAGCACCGCAATTGTCTTTTTTTAGTCTTTAAAAGTGTTTTTGTGGATGAAATTGTCTCTTGGTATGGTATACTTCTTACCTTTGACTGTTATCAACAGAGCGATGAATGGCTTAATACAGTAGGTTCTTCCCTACTGGGAAATACTACGAATAGAATATATTCAAGGAAATAATAGTACTTTTTTATGAAAGTTAGTGATTTACTAACCCAAAAAGCACCATTCATTTACTGTAGAGGTGTCTGCAAATAACCAAAGTTTCTTTCTTGATATGCCCTATGTTTTTGGCGAAGTATTTATGACTCAGGACTTCAGCGAAACAGATCTCCACGTCATATACTCTTATTTACTAGGTATATGCGGTAATATTTGTGTTCACAATAATTTAACACTTGTATGTATTTAGCGAGGAACAGAATTTAAATTTGTTTCCAGTCCATTTCAGGGCTTCGCTTCAATTTCATTTTGCTATGCACACAATAACCATATTCCAATAATATCATATAATAATATATACCTCCTCCTCACCTCCTATCATCAATTTTAACACGTCCACCTTGGCGCAAAATGCTACTATAGCAAAAAAAACATTGCGCTTGTTCAATCAGATACCATTCTACTTGTATGTGTGATCCGTCTTCTTTTTCTTGATAATTTCATTATTTTAGTTTTATTGCTATTATTTTTTTCCCCGGGATCTTGGGTTAATTTTGTCCGGCAGACTAGAATTGGTGTAGCTTAAACACAATTCTTAACAGCATGAAGACGGATTTTGTCAGGAAACTGATATTTAATGCATTCTATGCAATGAAAAGAAGTTATAGACACCATTTCGTCATCTTGTCGAGTCGTTGGGAAATAACTAAGATAGTTGCGACAGAAATTCGAAAGTATGAGAGATTAGCAATCCACAGGTTGAGAAAATTAATTGTTAAAATAATTATCAATCTACATCTACATAATACCCTGCAATCCACCGTGAAGGTGTGTGGCAGGGGGTGAACAATCTTACAAGGGAAAAGTAGCTGATTTCTCGTGCATGATCGTCACATTTACCCAATACTCTTTTAACGAACCCCAGTTTACGATTCGCTTGACCCATTATTTCACGTATGTGTTTACCCCAGGAAAGATCATGTGTCAGTCTTATTCCAAGATATTTAATGGATTCCACGTTTGTTAATTCATTATTACTTATTTTGTAAGTGCTAGAGGAGAGCTATTCTTTTTCCAAAAATTCATTACAAGACATTTTTTAAAGTTTAATTCTAACTGCCATGTATCACACCAAGTTTCAATTGCTTGTAGGTCAATATTTAAATATTCTTTATCATTTGGGCATAGAATATCCCTGTACACTACTGTGTCATCGGCAAATAAACGAAGCTTACTTTTTACCACCTTATGGATATCATTTATGTACAAAAGGAATAGGAGTGGACCTATCACACTACCTTGTGGGACACCCGAGGTGACTTTAATTGCCGGTGAGGTAACACCGTCCAAAACAACCCTTTGCACCCGATCATGCAGAAAATTATTAATCCATGATATAATGTTACTGTCTAACCCATAAGATTTTGATTTCAAAATTAGTTTGCTATGAGACACCTTGTCAAAAGCTATCTTGAAGTCGAGAAATATAGCATCCACTGGAATATTATTTTCGCCAGAAACTAAAATATCGTGGGAAAAGAGAGCAAGTTGAGTTTCACACGATCTGCTCTTTCGGAAGCCATGCTGAACATTGGACAATAAATTCTGGCTATCTAGGTGTCCCAAAATCTAACTACGGCATCAGTAATATTATACTATTTATTATACTTTGGAGGCTAGACATTGGTCATTTGAATCAGTCTTTATACACGACAAGAATAAAACTGTATGACACGGCATAACTTTCACCTGCTTTGGCCCTTTGACAGTCGTGAGCCAACCTCCTGAATGTATGTGCCTTGTTGATGGCCATTGTCACATGGGAGGGTGCGGTTAACCGACCAGTTGTCGCACCCTTGTGAGAAAAGGGGTTCTACGCATCCGACAACCCCCTCTACCCTCCACCGCATCCCTCGCGACTCTGCGGCCGACGGTCCCTCTTGTCGACTCATGTACAATCGACGATGTTCGCCTAATTCGCGGCCCACGAAATGTCCGTCCAATTAGGAAGCGAAAGGGATCGCAATTTCATTGGAATTTCAAATGGACGACGCCACGCGTGGGAGTCCGGTGGAACGCGTGGAAATTATTCGCACCACTCAATTGGCGACGAATTTTCATATAGTTCCCCTTTCCTACCTGCTCTCAAACTACTCCCAATGGGGTTGAAAGTACTTTCATTTATTCAGCAGCTCGAAAAGTTTGCCCTTTTATATTAATTTATTGTCTCAATGGTCGGCGGTCCTAGTGCGAATAGATTTTGACAGATATTTTGACTCAAAGACAACAGCAGTCATTATTTGATCCTGTCTTAGCACCTTATCTCAGAGTAGTACTATTGAAAGAAATTCTTCGTTCACTAAATTCCATATCTGTCACATCAGTATCACACTATGCTGGACACAAAGTTTTCCGAGGGTATCAAGGTATGAACATTCCAGCATGCATTAGTTGAGGTAATCATGTTTTTAATCCCAAAGGCCAATGTCCTTGTAGCTATTTCAATCGTTTTAAACTTAAAAAATAAAACTGTGTAAATGCTACGCACGTTATTTTCAACGTAATCCTCGAGTATTCTACATAAATGGTGATGTTTAACAAACCTGTGTGAAATTTTGTGTTTTCCATTAAAGATGAGAGTTCACAAGTTACACCGCAAACCATCGCATTGTTTCCCTTTTGTGTTGCCTTATTCATTCATTCATGTCCCTGACACACTGTGACCTCCCCCAAATATTATGTCATCTTGCTCCGTGTTCTATATTTCCTTCTTACATAGAGCTTTTTCTTTAAACGCCTTTACCATAGGTTAGTTTTTCCTGAGTAAGTGGTGAAAAGAGCCCCTTTGCTGCTTTTGCTGAATATTCCGTGTTTATGGCTTAATTCTTCCCTTACTTCCTCTAAGATTTCTTCTCAGATTTTTCTTTCTGTCCAACTAATTTCAGTAAATCTTTTACATGCCCACATCTACATTGCTTATAAATACATTCTATATTCGGTCAAGAGGTTTTAGATTTCACTACCGCTCCATAGAAGAGTATTGTCTTCAACAATGGCTGAGATATATGAATTGATCTTCATCATCATCATCATCATTGGTCAACAATCCTAGGATTGGTTTGACGCAGCTTTCCACTCGATTCTTCTATCGGCCAACCTTTTCATTGTGACGTAATTCTTCTCTTTTACACTCTTCACAACTTGTCCCTCGACGATAGTCTTCATCAGGCCGTAGTGTCTCAAGATATGGCCGATTAAGTTTTCCCTTCTTTTTAGAGTTGTCAGCAGACTTCTCTTTTCTCCTACTCTTCTTAGCACTTCCTCGTTACTTACTCGGTCGATCCATTTAATCTTCAGCATTCTTCTGTAACACCACATTTCAAATGCTTCTACCCTTTTCTTCTCCGCTGCTGTCATCGTCCATGATTCACTGCCCTAAAGAAAAATGCTCCAGATGTATGTCCTGATGAACTGTTTCCTTACTTCTATGCTTGTATTTCCTGCTGTAAGTAGATTCTTCTTTTGAAAGAATGCCCTCTTTGCCTGGGCTATTCTACTCACTATTTCTTTCTTGCTTCGTCCATCGTTGGTTTCTCTACTTCCCAGGTAACAAAACTCTTTCACCTCTTCCAGTTTCTGTTTTCTTAGTTTAACGTTGGTTTTCGCCTCTTCTCTTTTGCTGCACACCAATATCTTAGTCTTCTTCTTATTGATCTTCAGCTGATATCTGGCCATAGTCCTTTCCATGGTTGTTAGCATCTTATTCAGCTCCTTCTCTGTCTCTGCTATGAGAGCTATGTCATCAGCGAATCGTAGCATACTGATTGTTTCTCCGTGGATTTTCACTCCAGAACACTTCTCCTTGACTTCATTTATGGCTCTCTCGATGTAAACATTAAAAATTACGGGAGACAGTGCGCAGCCTTGTCTCACTCCTTTCTTTATTCTTGCCTCTTCACAGCTGGGTCCAGATTTAATCACAGCAACTTGGTTTTTGTACAGACTGTGTATAATTCTTCGGTCATTGTAGGACACTCCAATTCCCTTCAGAATTCCAAGCATTGAATCCCAATCCACGTTGTCAAAGGCCTTCTCTAAATCCACAAATGCAATGAACGTCGGTTTGTTCTTCTCCATTAGAGATGAATTAATGTCTTCTCTCCTGTATTTTTAATTAGTTCTGCAGGGACATCATCAATACCTGAGGCCTTATTCATCCGAAGATCCCTTACTGCAGCGTCGAATTCCGATCTTAGTATTGATGCCCCCATATCATCTATTTCCACTTCGCTTTCCTCTTCAATAGCTTTTGTGCTGA
Source organism: Platycnemis pennipes (assembly GCA_933228895.1). NCBI lineage: Eukaryota > Metazoa > Arthropoda > Insecta > Odonata > Platycnemididae > Platycnemis > Platycnemis pennipes. The sequence continues at coordinate 129,710,638 of OW121851.1, read as the reverse complement.
GATGTTTTCCATTGTATAGCTCTTCCAGATATTCTTTCCATCTCTTCACTTTGTCCTCGTTTTCAATCAAAATTCCTCCATTCTTGTCCCTTATGGCATTGCATCTTGCGCTCCGTTCCTTGAAGTGGTTCCTCACTATGCTGTAGGCCGCTTCCACCTTTCCAAGTGCAAGGTTGCTATGTACATCTTCGCAAAGATTTTTCAACCACAGCTCTCTAGCTTTCCTTGCTTTGCGACTTATTTCGTTCCTTATTCTTTTGTAGCAGAGCTGCCCTTCTTCAGTTTTCGCATTCTTGTACTTTCTTCTTTCTTCAATCAATTCTAAGACTTCCTCCGTGATCCATGGCTTCTTCTTGGCAACTTTTCTTCTTCCAAGAACTTCTTTTGCGGCTTCCTGTAGTCCACATTTAATGTTTTCCCAGCGCTCTTCCACTGATTTCTCATTCAGGTTCTCTCCTATGTTGTTTCCCACTGCTTTTTGAAATGCCAGCTGATGTTGAGCCTCCTTTAGTTTTTCTACTTGCCATATATTCTTCTTTGTTTTCTTCAATTTCTTGAATTTTAGATGACATTTCATCATCACTAAATTTTGGTCACTGTCGATGTCTGCTCCAGGGTAGCTGTTGCAGTCCTTCACTTGGTTTCTAAATCTCTGCTTCACTAAAATGTAGTCTATTTGGCATCTTCTTCTGTCTCCTGGCATTTTCCATGTGTATCTTCTGCGGTTGTGATTTTTAAACAATGTATTGGCAACCACTAACTTATGTTGTGTGCAGAACTCCAGCAGCCTTTCTCCTCTTTCGTTTCGGTTTCCCAATCCATATTTTCCAGTTATTCTTCCATCTTGACCTTCGCCGACGATAGCGTTCCAGTCTCCTAAAATAATTAGGTTTTCTTCTCCTCTTACCTGTTTTATAACTTCCATGATATCTTCGTAGACGTCTTCCACTTCTTCATCTTCATAGTCAGTCGTAGGCATGTAAACCTGCACCACCACGGTATCTACAGGTTTGGTCTCGATCTTCACCATTATTATCCTTTCATTGTACTGCAGGAAGCTCTTCACACGCATTCCGGCGCTCTTTCTGAGCATGATCCCTACTCCAGCATTACCATTTAATGATCCTGTATGTATAATCCTGTAGCTTCCACTCCAAAAGTCTCCTTCTTCGGGCCACTTCATTTCGCTGATTCCTAATACGTCGAGGTCCATTCTTCGCATTTCTACCTTCAGGTTCTCCAGTCTTCCACAGGTCCGAAGCGATCTCACGTTCCATGTTGCTACCCTAAAAAGTGTATCACATTTGACTGATGTACTCTCTCGGGTAGTCCCCGCCCGGAGATCCGAATGGGGGACTATTTTACCTCCGGAATATTTTACTCGAGAGGGTTCCATCACGTCTTGATAATAAAGGAAAGAGTGGAGTAGCTGCGACTCCTCGGGATATTAATGTGGTGGTTTCCCCTTGCCTTCCACATCGCAGTACTACGGCCGTTAAAGTAAATGTTACCACGCCTGTAGTGAAATGAGTGTCGCTGTACCGACCACTGTGGTCTCCACCTTCACTCATGTGAAGAAGAGCTGCTGCCCTCTCCTCCGGGTGATGAGAAGCGTAATTTTTTGCGGCCTCCCGTCGCCAAGTCACGGCATCTTCACAGGTTCTGTATTACTTAGAGGCCTATCTTACCCAGGGATAGACCAATACCTCCTCGGAATGCCGTCGCTTTTTGTCCACGACTGCTTATTCGACGAGTAAACTCGCTTATCTCGCAGCTAACCTCTATATCTAGAGGTCGACCCACCATCCGCAACCCGGTGGACGCACTCGGTGGCTTTAAGCTCAGCCGCGAGGAATTGATCTTACAAAGATTAAAACTTGACTGGTTCAACAAATTTATGCTGCAAAAAGTTATAGGGCTCTACATATGTTCGAAGCTAGTGCCATAAGTGATGAAAGTGAAAAAACATATCCTTCAAACTATTGTCCTTCTATTAGTTACTATCGGTTCTTCTTCTGTCCTGTTGCTTGCCTCAATGGGTGGAGAAAACTTTACTTCCCTGTTCCTTGCAAGGAGTGTCTCTCCAATAACCCAGGCAAACACGCTTTCCTTCGGATGTGAATCATTAACAATGGGGGCGTTTACTCGGAACCGAAAACGCAATTTTGTACACAAAATCGTTAGATGGAAACGAAAAACGAATTTTAGTGAAAAAATTAATCTTCTAACCACAACCATTCACTCATAAATCAAAAATTAAAATAAGCAAAAGGTGACGCCCACCGAAAATGCTGCTGTGATAACATTGACGTCATTTTCCTCCCGTCCTTGACTGCTTTTAGGGGAGGGGGAAGGGAGTGGAGGGGGGTTCTCGGAAGGTCTGCTCGCACAGATGCTGTCGAAATCGCTCCCATTGGCCGAGTCAGCTGTGTCCCCCCCTTTGCGATAAGGCGAAGTAGCTTCGCGGGCTCAGTTGTGATTGGACGAAGTCGATATACGTCAGAGGTTGCACCACACCCACTTTTCCGAAAGGGTTAAGAACATCAGTTTTTCGCCGCTTATAACTCGGGAAATAATTGTCGGATCAGAAAACGGAAAAATACGGGTCATTTTATTTTACAAACTCTATCAGATTCGGCAATAAAAAAATATGGTAAACGACCTCATTGTAGCGATTTTCTCAAGATATATCTCAAGTACTTGCTTACTGATAAGTTGCATTCTTAAATAGTTGATGTCTTTACGGTTACTTTATGCCAACTGTATTCTTTTTATCCAATATTGTTTCGGTAGGAAGACGGATTGCAACACAAGAGAGCTCGTTTCTAATTAGGATTTAGTTCTGTAATGTTTTCGCACGACCTGGGCTGCAATGGCTAGAACCTCGGGATTCGGGCGTAACTTACTTAAAGCACACGTTTCATGTTTCGTGCCTGGGGATTGGCTGCCATCCGCAAGGCCGAGTCGTCTCCATCCCGTGACGTCAGCAATTCCACAGTTCTTTATTAACAAATGAATATCACATTCCGTACATTGCTTACAATACCTTACAAGTTACTGGTTCCAAACCCGGCAGTTGCATCCAAATAATTCCCACTTACAACATGGTTAGCGTCTAAATAAATATGGTAAACAGTTAAAAAAATGCGTGGTAATATTTGTGTTGTTTCATTTTTTCATTATAAAAGGCAGTGAATAAATATTTCTCTATTTTGAAAACACTCCGTCCTATCCAAACGTATGGTTCTCCATAGTCAAAAATATATATTGCAGAATATAAACTTTTATAAAATACCACTAAGAAACTCACTAAGAATCCACCAATGATGGCGATAATTCGTTCGGGGTCATATGTCTGTATGTTTCTCGGGGGATTTTTTAATAATATTTCTCTAATTCTTAAGTAACGGGGAAAATGTTCCCCCAACCCAAATAATAGTGTGAAAGAAGTTTTTTCTTCCCCGGTACAATAGCCTTTAATCTCTTTATCTGCATTAATCTGTGCTCATAAATTGAGATTTATTGGAGGGGAAACCAAAGAAGAATTTCTCGTGGTATGTGGTACTTTTTCAGAACGGTTCTCAGCCCTCGGATTATCGACCTTGCCGTAAGGGGCCCGCGAACAGTGACGCGGAACCAATTTTTCTTACGTGGATAGCGGAAGCGGACAGAGGATATATACATAAGGGGGTAGCGAGGGGGCTGAGTCGAAGGATAGCCGAGGAGAGACGAGGAGGAAATGGTCGAGAGGGCGGGAACGATACAATCGCGTGCAACGACAGTCTTCGTCGCGTCTCAGCCCCCATTCCACGAGATTCGCTTCCCGAACGGCACACAAGGCATTCGATCTCCTCGAGGTTTCCGAGCGGGATTTGACCGTCCATCGGCTGCAGCGAAGCGCAGTGTGTGTCTACATGTGCAGAATAGACCTGCAATCGCATCTCCAGCGGAAATACAAAACTGATAAACTTTATAAGGATTTTCAGCTCTGGGTTATGCAGCTGATGAGACCCCGCTCAGGATGTCTGGGTTATGATCGCAAGCATGCTCACAATCGCTCAGAAAAACACGTAATCACAAATTCAAATGGGCCCAACTTCTGGGAGATTCGAGCTCAAATAGAGTTAAAATAAATATTTGTTACAAAAGTTAAAAGACCACTGAAGACGTTAGATGTTTATTAAGAACTAAACATTATGAATTGTCTTACCAATGGACTAAAAATAGCATTTTTTCCCGCGTACCATAGAGAATATTAAAGGCAGCATGGCGAAGAGACAGGTGAAATATTTTCAAAATAGTCTCTAGTGCATGATGCATGTTTTAAAATTACTATTCCATGAATACTAGAGAATTACTGATAAATATGCAGTAAATTCTTCGCGGGCTTTACACCGGGTCAAATGTTCAGCTGCCGACGTTTTAGTGGATCACTTCTGGGCATTGTGCTGATCAATACCCTGAAAATGATGGCAAAGTCATCCATTGAAATGTCGGAACCTGAACACATGACCCGGCGGAAAACCCGTGAAGAATTTACTGAATTAGTTCGCCGAGAAAGAACTCAATCCTATGTACAAATAGATATATTTATCGAAATGCTGTTCTAACCAGTTATCACGTCATTGCTATGTAAATATTAACCTTCTAGTTGCACGTCATTCTTATATCTAACATCTTTTCATGAAGTTGTAGCATTTTAGCTCTTAGCTAAAGTTAGTAGTTCATGTTTGATGGTCTTCACCCGCTGCCAAATATCCACGTAGTGGCTTTCATCTACATCTACATCCTCGCGATACCCTGCAAGCCACCGCGAGGGTATGTGGCAGGGGGTGAAGATCACCAAAACATGCACTATTGAGATGAAATTAGGGTACTACATGGAAACATGCTAATAATATGGGTCACATGAGCTACATGGTTAGTATGTACATATCAATAAAGGGATTGGTTGTCGATTGGTTGTTGCGCTATAGACTACTCTACCAAATTTCGCCAACCTATCCCTTTGCTATACTGCCTATTATGTCCTCTTATAGTACTGGGGAAAAAATCACCTTTTCGGTACGACAATCTATCTATCTAATCTTATTTATCTGGTGGAATGTAGCATAATACGCTGGTGTTTGAATATACCTATATCTAATATCTTCAATAAAGCTATCCAAATGAAATTTTTCTAATAGATTTAATCTGTACTTTAACCTACGATCTGATAATGATTCCCAGCCTAATTCTTGTATTAATTCTGATGCACTACTAAACCTATCGTAACACCTTTTAACAAACCAAGCTGCTCTACGTTGCACATTGTCTAGCTCTCTGATCAAACCAATTTCATTCGGATCCCTTACACAGGCTACATATTCGAGGTGTGGCCTAACTAGTGAAAATCAGGATATTACGTAGATGTAGAATGTGTGGAAAAACAACCGACGACCCCCCCTGCTGGTCGGAGAGAATGGGGGCCATTACTTGGAACCAAAATCGCAATTTTGTGCAACAAATTGCGATGTGTATATTTTTCCACACTGACATGGGATACGGTAAACTCCAGGTGTTTTGAGTCCCAATTTGTCCTTGACTCGCAATAAATCGCCACGCAGTTTTTTCGGTGGTTTATGAATTGCTTCGATGTTCCATTTCGCTATGATCCTAGAGATTTTTCCGGCAACGGTTGAAACATATGGAAGACCAGCTTCTATAGACTTCGTTACTCGTCGCGAAAGAATCGGAAGTTCATTCCCAGATAAGGGTGGTGAACTGGAAGAGTTCCCTTACCGCATCTTCAAGAGACTGCGGGGGAATTAAAAGAATTAAAAAGCCATTAATTACTTCGGCATCTTTGACTTTGGAGTCCCCTAATGTCGCTAGTAATCCCAGTCGGCAATATCGTTTTGTAATAATTAAGCTGAGTGCATTGCATAAAAATGCCTATTTTTTTGGTAAAGTCTTCTCGGGCTTTCCACCGGGTTAAATATTTATAAATATAAATAAATATTTAATATTTATAAATATTTAACCCGGTGGAAAGACCGAGAAGACTTTACCAAAATAATTCGCCGGGAAAGAATTAAATATATTATGCCTATTTTTTCTTTTATTCAGGAAACCAATTTTATGAAGTTATAAGTTCATTTAGGATCATTTAAGGCGAAATTAAAGCAATTTTTATTGCCTAAAAAGGCCTACTTTTACCTTTTTATGCCTTTTTATGCTGATATTGCCTATTTAAGGGCCTAAAAAAGTAATATTCTTCTCAACGTCACCAAACTTCTCTTTATTGCGGAGCTAGTCTGTTATTTCAGTTTCTCTCTTCATAGTTTTTACTCTATCAAGGTTGAAATAATGTCATTAAACATGCATTAAGAAAAATCGTCCAAAGTATTATTATATGAAGAGTAGGAAACGGTAATGAGAAACTATGGTAATTTTACGTGATCCGCACACGAAGTGGTTGCGATTGCCAAAAACTTATTTTTGAAGCTTTTTTAAAGAATGTTAAGCTTTACTTTAAATAGGTACTGTCCGAATTTGCTCTGCCTTTACAGCCAGTATTGATAATCATAAGGATATAAAAGAGAGGAGTTACGTCAATATGAAGAGGATGGCCGATAGAAGAATCGAGTGGAGGGTTGCGTCAAACCTATCCTAGAATTGTTGACCGATGATGATGATGATGATGATTGATAATCATGGGGAACATGGCTAAATACTGCATTATACTCTGCAGATAAAATAATTGAAATATATGAGGCATGTGACAGGTACAATTTGCGCCTCCGATACATAAGTTCGAACGTCATTTTCACCCACTTAAATGTGCACTATTGCAACCGGTTGGTTGGTTATTCAGGGGAGGCGACCGACAGCTGAGGTCATTTGCGCCATTTAGGATAGGTGGGTAATTGGGTAATGGTAGGAGTTTTCAGGGAACGGAGGAAGGGCGGAGAGAAACCCGGCGTCGGCATTAGCCTACTCTTAACGAAAGGCGCCTAGGGGACCACGGCTTAACGTCCCATCCGACGGACGGAGTACTGAACTTGAAATGCCCTCCACTAGGCACTCAAGTGGGGACCGGTTTTTCACTGAAAAATCCGCCACTGCCGGGAATCGAACCCGGGCCCTCGAGATGGGAGGCCAGTACTCTAGCCACCACACCAACCCGATCCCCTATTGCAACCGGTTTTGCTCATCTTTTATACTACGTGTCAATTCTGTCTATAAGAAAATTAAGCCATCATGGCGCATGGGTAGGTTTTCTATACTTAATAGAATATCTGGATCAAGAAGCAAACTGCATTTTTGAATCCAAAGCTGTAGAGTTATATCTCGGTATCGATGCAGATCCTGCATTTATCAGATGCAATTTTGGTTAACTACCATCGATCATGTCATCATTGGAGGCAAGAGGGTCATTCCATTTTAAATGGAAAATTTTTTCAGAAATATCTTGCTTCACCACCTCATATTTCAACTAAAATTGGTGCATAAATACTGTAAACCTTCCTGAGCCAAAAGCTGTTCCCTGTTTTCGCAGGAAAATTTTCGTCCCTGTATTATAGGCAGGCATGCATTTCGTTAACGCCTGAATATCGTCTTTTTGCACTATTTTTCTACACGCTGCAGCAGACTGGTTTTACATGAAATACACATGTAAAAGGTGTCAATAAAAAGCATCTAAAGTCTAAATGTTATCAAAGGAGTTTTAAATGTACTTTTCGCCAGAATAAGTGTCTTTTTGTCGCTGTAAATTCAACTTCCGAAATTCATTTTTTTCACAAGTTTAACCTAAAATTACACCAAGAAATAATTTGGAAAACTGGCCAGTTCTTCTCACTGTAGCACTCATACGTACCTAGGGTATGAATGTATTAATAAACATGGAATGTGAACATTTCTCACTGAGAAAAGATAACTCGAATTTGAGAAATTTGGAAAAAAAATGGTATTTCGGAGCTAAAAAAGTCCCTGTAGGACAGGATTTAAAATAATAAAAGCATTGTTTTAGAAAGTCTTAATGTTGTTCTTTTATGTACAAAAATAATTGTTTTGTGTTTTTTAGGGGTTTGGGAGATAATGTCGGTGTAATAACAGTGCTCAACTCCCTCACGCATGGGCCTAAACAGGCTCTCATTCCAACAATACTATACTTTCATCATCATTAATCCTCGTGGGATTGGGTTTAAAAATAAGAAAATCATTGGTTAGAAAGACTAAATGTTGCTGAAAATGGTACAAAAAAATGTTTCGTTTTTATGAGGGGTTTGGGAGGTATAGTCGATGTAAAAACTAGACTTGGGCCGTTACCGATAGCGAGTATCGGGTATCGGCCATTTTCCCAACACTTCGATACGTTTGAGTATTCGTTTTTTTGGATACTTTTACTCGAAAGTATTCGTTCGGTGAAAATCATCCAAAAACATTTAATTTTGAAATCCCGCCTTCTTCAACTGACTTACCAACGTGTCGCGTTTACTTTGCTGCGATCTTCGTGACAGTAAAAGTGAGACAAGAAATGCTTAGAATTCGCCATGGGAAAGCCTGAGGTGAAAAGCTCATCCTCCATCGAAAAGTAGATGGTAAAAGTAGAAGTAGAAAATCCACATACGAAGAAAGCTATTGAAAATTAAACTTCTGCCGTCAACTCAAGTTCGTTCTGCTCAACGCATATGTTGTTCGGCGTTTCCGCCTACGTTCCAAACTCGATTATAAAAAAATATAAAATGCAAATAAAGTATTGTGGCATAGTCAAGTGTTATGAAGTCAATGAATTCGCATTAGAAAATTTAAAATGAAGACGAAGGTGCTCGCGTGCCTCCAATGTTCCATACTTACGGAGAAAACCCGGTTTTCGTAAATTGACTAGAAAAACTAAAACGAATATAAGTAAATATTTGAAACTTATCGGACGTCATGAAAAAAGTACGATTCATATTCTATCAAAATTTCCTTTCATTTGTACATTTCATATTGTTATGACAATCTCCAAAGTGAGGCTGGCCTCTGCGACTCTAAGAAATGTGCCATCTTTCATCCTCACTGCTAAAACATGTCTCAAAAGTAATTATTTAAAATAGTCTGGTATTAAACGAAAGGATAAATTATCTACACGCTGATAAACTCTCTATGAATTTCTTTTCTTCCTTTTTTGGAATATCAAGCCTCAAAGTCGAATCTATATATACTTTTTTGCGTGAATAGGATACACAAAACATGCAATTAGGTCATATAGTCATAATTTATTATTGAGTGCACATCAATGCAAGGTATCGTACGTAACTTTTGGTAGGCGTAATAATTTAAAATGAAACTTTGTTACAATAAATTAACGCCAGCAATGAACTAACTTGATGGAGAGCGTATTGGTCCCATGGAAGTTATGCAACTCGCACATAAGTATTCAACATAACCCAAGAAGGCTTAACCTGTACAGCAAGTTTTCCTCGTTACCATGTTCAGGGTTTTTGGGTCCCTAGAAAAACGTGCTAACGAGAGTTCACTGTATTTGGGTGTACCTGCAGGTTTAGAGTTTCCTGAGCAAATGTTTTCATAGACTAGTGCTATGGTCCAGATAAATAAACCCTCTTAACTGCTGAGCATGTTAGGCAGCCATGTCAATAATATGTCAATGAACAATACATTCAAATATGAGCCGCTGAGAATTTTCAGCAGCTCTTATTTCTTAAAATGAATTTTCAGTATTTACAAATGCAAGAGGGCTTAGTGCATAAAGTCCAAGTCCAGTGATAATTGTAAGAGGCAAAATGATTTGTCACAAAGTCATTTCTCTCAATAATTAGGTGCTCTTTTAAAAAAATTTTTGATTACTGAGTCGACTTCACGAGAAGGAATGCACTTATCAATTTTTTTTAGAAAAATAAGTAAGGTATCGGCAAATAATACTATCGGTATCGGCCACTGGTATCGAGGTATAGGTTTGGTATCGGTACAAGTCTAGTAAAAACAGTGTTCATTTTTCACAGGAAATGCGCCTCATCACACGCATGCATTCCTACAATACCATTTTTCAACCTTCATTATCTTATTTACACCGATAAAAAGTATGAACAGTAGCACTGACACTTTGTAGTACGGAGAGAAATTTATTAATGGACGAACAGTTGCCCGGAGGTGAGTTGGTTCCGGAGGTCCTGACCTGACCTCGTTGAAAAATATCAGTAACCAATTGAAAATGGTTATTTAACTACAATTTGAAAAATAATGATTTTAGTCGGTTCATGTCTGAAAAAGGGCCTGCGCGTGAAATACAAGTTGAAACTAACATAATATATAAAATAGGCTTGAAATCTATAAGTCCAGAGAATTTAGTTAGTTTTTATGAGTCGAAAATTACAATTATTATCACTGTTAATTTATTGTGAAGGTAAGATTGCTGCTATTTTTGGTGAACAGTTGAGTGAATAAATTACGGAAGAATCGTTTACCGTCCAGAATTATTTCCGCGCCTACAAACGTTATTTTATTATTTTAATTCGTCTCATTTTTGCTCATTTTTCTTTCTGACCGGCGCAAAAGAGCTCTCAAATGTAATTGGTTTTTACTTCTAAATGAACAGCTAAATGAAGCTGAGGGGTAAGCGCAGGGCTCTTCAATTTCACTATGGGCCTCATCCTATTCTTGTACCCCGCATTCACACCACCCGGTACAACACGAATTTCAGTCGCTAGTGTCTCGTTCCCAAATAATGGTAACTTACAACAATATCCTACAGTAATATAAGATGTTTCTTGATGAAGTGATGCCACCTCATTTAGTACTGTCCAGGGAAATTGCAAACACCAACTATATCACGATTGATAGAATAGTGAGAGAAGCTTTGAATAAGTATTGAGCTCACAGATTTTTATGCATATTTATATAGCAGAGCCCCAATAATCGGTTCTCTACTGTTTTCTTTATTACCCATATTTTTTATTTTCATTAACTATTTTGAATTTTCCTTTCTTCAAGATTCCTGTGGCCAACAGAAAATAATGACGAGAAGTTTTTAGAGCTAATAACGAATAGAGTATCGTATATGTTAAAAGCTGGGCAGGGATTGAGTCTTTTATCCCAAGATGGTGCATGTCACATGCTCTACAGAGATTAGTAGAGGAGATAAGATCCAAGTTTCCCCATGTAAATGCGGTGATTTCAAGCGTGATAAAAGTATTTTTGAAGGCACCATTCCACATTGCTGTTATTAAATTAATCATCAGGGACTTCGGTTGCTCCAGGACCAAAGATGACAGCAGAAGAGCTTGCATCATTTAAGAAATGCCCTATCACCTCGCGTGAGGTTGAGAAGTCATTTTCATCCTAAAAAATAATTCTGACTGACTCTCGGCATCAGTTGATAGGAGAATATTTAGACAAATATATAGTTATGTAAATTGAAATAAGTAAATCTTTTGTGTTTTATGTTTCTTCAATTTATAAGCCAATTTTATTTGGACTTTTATCCTCTTTGCTCTCCGTCAGTTTTACCAAAAAGGATTCGTGTATTTCAGCCCAAACTTTAGATTTCAGATGCTTCTTTGTGGCAATAAGCCGCATTATGTTTCTAGCTGACCGCGGGGGCGGAGGGGTGAAGTCTTCGCCTGCTAATCTTGGGATTACGGGTTCGAGTCTTGCCTGGGTAGGTATTTCACCTCCCAAGATGTATGTCAAGTTCTGTTTATGTTTAAAAAGTTATATTTAAAAGATTATGAATACGTCCTTATACCTTAATACCTTAGTCTACTCGGAATGGAAATCTATTCTCGCAAGCACTGAGATTGATACTTTCTTTGTAATGTATCTTTCGTTTGTATGTACCAATTGCATTTTCGGCAATGGCTTTCCCCTGCCTCACCACCTCGTAGTAACTTGCAGGTGTTCTACATCTGCATAATACCCTGCAAGCCACTTCCAGTGTGTGTTGCAGGGGGTAGAGTATCACCACGCATCTATTATCAATCAGAGACACTCAGTCACTACCATGCAGGCTTGTACAGGAAAGTGTAAGAAAAACTTAACTTTGTATTTTTCACACTTTAATTGAGAAACCCTACCGGTTTCGACACTCCCGTGTCATTGTCAAGAGTGTTCTGATATTTACACGGGGGCAAGCCCTTATATTTACTCCAAATGAGGGAACTGCAGGAGTGGTTGGGGGAGGTTAGGTGGTATGTGTTGATGGTCAGGATGACGGGGAAATGCTTTTTAAAGGGGGGACGAGAACATGATACAATGGGGATAGATTGAAGGGTACAATTTCATTTAACAATTTTGGTCCCAAAGCATTGGAAGCAGGTACAATCTCAAAAAAAAAATTTCTATTCAATTTGTACAAGAAATACTACCCAGTTTAAAGATTACTTACATGAAACCAAGTGTCACTATGCTACCACTCCGAGGAAACTATTAGACATGCAGCCACGAAGAACGCGAAACTTAGGCCACTAATGACACCAAATTGTTGGTAAATACCAATCAATATAATATTTTATTATCAGGTGGTCATTTCTATAGATAAATTAAAATGTGAACTTATGTTTCGAATAGTATGCATGAGTTAGTTGTGTTAAAACAAGTATTCGTAAAAAAAAAAGACCAGTACATTCTAACTCCTATATCAATATCAACAATACTATATAATGATTTCGCCATGTTCCTTCGCTGAAACAATTCCATTGGTGCATGATCCCGGCCTTAGGGTTTGGGCTCGGATTGGGCACCAGAATCCCAGGGCCCGGGTTCGATTCCCGGCGGTGGCGGATTTTTAGTGGAAAACCGGTCCCTACTTGAGTGTTTAGTGGAGGGCATTTCAAGTTCAGTACTCCGTCCGTCGGATGGGATGTTAAGCCGTGGTCCCCTTGGCGCCTTTCGTTAAGAGTAGGCTAACGCCGATGCCAGGTTTCTCTCCACCCGTCCTCCATTCCCTGAAAAACTCCCACTATTACCCAATTACCCACCTATCCTAAATGGTGCAAATGACCTCAGCTGTCGGTCGCCTCCCCTGAATAACCAGCCATCCAACCAAACTTGGGCACCAGCTCCGGATCTTCCCCCGAGATTCATGCGGAGTGTCTGCTGATTCATCAATCTCTTCCAATTCCTAATCCTCTCTCTTTTTTCTTCCTCAGGTGCTCGCGAGCCGCACGCTCAGGGGTTGCCGGCGATGGAGTCAGTGCGCAACGGGAACGAGTGAGTTTCATGCTTTTAAGAAAGAGGAGGCAAGCTCTTCTATATAGCTTCCTATATAATAGGGTAGTTTCCTTCATCAAAGAAAACAGACTTCATTACTTGCGATTCGTGCCCTGCCATTAATTTTTATATTATTTATTTTTATTATTTATTTATTCTTATTTTACGCAAAAAGTTTGGACTTAGAAATCCCAGTTTACAAGAGAATTAAGCGTTAATTTTAAGATCATTAGAAAAGGATCTGAAACGGTGGGGTGCGCTGCCTTCTTGCTGACGTAATAGGTATGTAGTTTACGTTGAGAGGAATAGGAAAATTCGTCTCCAGAACTTACCAATGCATTTCATGGCCCCTCAGCTCTAGAGAATATTTTTTAGTATTAGCCTGTGAAAACTATCAAAGTTTGAAAAGTCTTCTCAGATAAACATGTTATTATCAGTCGTTTTATAGGCTCAAGGACATTCTGCTCCTGGTGTCTTCTGCTACGGAGAAGCATGACGTGAAGGTCGCGCGGCGATGGGCGAACTTCACGGAATGCTTGTGAAAGGAATACTAACCGATTTTTAATTAATCAACTGCATAAGTAATATTAAATAAATAAATAAAAGTTAATTATAATAAATTAACGGAATGAATATGCCTCCAATACCAGTTAATAAGCTTTAACGGAGTGCACCGTCTGCTTGGATGCGTTCGCAGCACCACCTGGTGGCAGGTAAAGGAAGTGGTTTGACGTCACACGTAGGATTTACCGATATGCAATAGTGTGCCGTCGCGTTTTCGCACCACTGATTTTTTTCACTTTTTAATTAATGAGGAAAAATACTTAATGTCGTTTAAAAATCGAACGGCTTAAAATAAGTACTCCAGAGGTTATAAACTTTCGATCAAGACAATAAAAAAATAATAGAAAACTACCCTATTGGTGGACTGACTTTGTGAGATGATTTAAACCAGGGTAACTGAGTAGTTAAACCAGAGTAACTGGTTAGGACTAGTTAGAAGAAGTAGGAGAGGTTATTGAGTAGGAGTTAAACTAGAGTAACTGAGTAACATTAATCCGCACTTCGTCACCAGCCTAGCTATCTAACATGTATCCATAAAATATCCTATTTGTATGTCAATAGCGAATGTTTCGTGATCTTCACCCCCTGCCACACACCCTCGTGGTGGCTAGTAGGATATTACGTAGATGTAGGTCAGCTTCCGATGGTTTTCACTTCACATTCTATAGAGGTCGCAGATTCCATTCTCAAGAGGCTTCAGGATAATGGTGGCTGTATAACGTTGACACAAGTAGACGCTAAAAAATAAAGTATGGATTAATACAAAGTACTGCCCATGTTTGAATTAAGATTCCCTGCTATCCTTCTCTCCCCAGCTATTTCTTCCCCTCCACCTTTTACTACATCTCCAGCTTTCTTCCCCGCCTCCTTCAGGCCCCGTTCAGCCTTAAATCTTCTCCTAGTCAGGGAAAGCTATTCTTATTTAGGAGATGCTTAAAAACCGTGCCAACTATTGCTGCCCACAATACGAAACCTATCATATACTTTACTTTCTCCTCCTGGCTGTTCACCCTGTCATCCAGGTTCTCCTCCATAGCTACCCGTCTCAAAATTCAGCTATATACTCTCATACTCCTCCCTCAAAGTTCAACACACGGATAATTACATCGACCCATATTAGTCTTCACGATCCCCTCACCCACGCCGTTTCATGAGCTCCTTCTCATGAATCGCATCATCTTTGTAAATTTCTCTTTCAAATGCGTGCTTCTCTTCAATATATCCATTGAACCACATCCAACGGCAAGATTTGTAAAGGGACGGTACGATAACCATATTTGCGCAACCACTTTATCAAATGAATTAAAATGGGAATCATTGTCAGATCGCAGGTTGAAATTAAGACTTAATTTCTTAAACAAATTGCAAGACCATATTTTCAGTGATGATATTAAAAATATATTGCAAACCCCAACTTACTATGGTAGACTGGACCATAATGACAAAATTAGATAAATTGATAGCCGAACTGACAGAGTCAAAATGTCCTTTTTTCCTCGTACAATTAGGGATATGAATAGCGGTAGATAGGTATGTCCAATATGAGTGAATAGCATAGGTAGTTACATGTTGGCAAAACGACTTGAAGGTAACCCAACTAACAGCACATTTTAGCATGCTTAGTTTGCTATTTTTATCTTTTTAAATAGTGCAGTTTAGACTAATATATTAATATTAATCCTTTTTAATGTATGATATGTAGTGCATGTTTGGTGAAAATTCACCCCCTGCCACACACCTTGGTGGTGGCTTGCAGGGTATTATGCAGATGTAGATAGAAGTAGAGGATCCATTTTCATTTGAAGTGCTGCTCAATGAAGGAAAGTCCTCAATCTGCTCTAACTGCTCAAACTCAATCCGCTTTCTCTCTGGTGATCCACCCATCCCTCCGTTTTGTGGGAAATCTCATTACTCTCACCTTGCTATTACATATTATTTTTCATTCCATGCTTCTCGTGCCGATTCCCTAGCGTTCATCAGTAGTCGTAACTTTGCCTGACTATTTGCCTGAAGCACAATCACATGTGTAATATTCACATCAATTGCCATGCGAAGAAATTCATCTGGACCGGGAATCAAACCACGGACCTTTGGCTTTCCGGGCCACTGTTCAGACCACTACACTACCCAGGATCCCTAATTCGCATGGCAATTTTACCGAGGCCCAGGGAAAGGAACTGGCTAGTACCTTGAACTTCGGTAAAATTGCTATGTGAATTAGGGATCCTGGGTAGCGCAGTGGTCTGAGCAGTGGCCCGGAAAGCCAAAGGTTCGTGGTTTGATTCCCGGTCCAGATGAATTTTTTCGCATGGCAATTGATGTGAATTTCACCGCCGTTCACGCGGCAGGCTTCAAATATCCTACACATGTGTAATATACCTAATGAAATCCTTATGTAATTACATTTCCATTCGCGCGGTGGTGATTATGTGAATGTTATTTTCTCCCTGCAGCGTTATCGATTCCCCACTGCATGTGGCACAAATTTATGCTGATAAGGTTTGCCAATTCTTACAATCCTTGCTCTGATCTTCCATTCCCTACCCATACCTTCGTGGTCTATGTCACGAACAGGTTTCGAGTAAGTTTGCAGTAGGTCATCAACTTGAGTGCTTTTGTACTCATTTCTAGCATGCAATGTATCAAAGCGTTTTCTAAATCGAAGAAAGAATCAAGTATTTAAATGTATCATCTTAGATGTTTTATTTTAATTTTCATTGTTGATCTGATGTGACACGCACCCCCGTCTAAGCGTGAGTTCCAGTAGCATTCGATTGGCCTTTCATCCGTCTATTCAGTGGAGATGTACTCTACTGCCCACAATCTATTTAAAACCTCTAAAACCTTTGAAACCTTTAAAAAAGAAAAAGGTTTCACTCTATGCGTTTATAATTTTTACTCAACCTGTGCTTTGCTTTTAAACCTTCGCACAAATGAGAAGTCGTCAATAGCCTAATTATTGGGTGTGTCTACCTTTGAGGCCAAAGGATTTACACCCTGGCCATAGCGGGTAACGAATGCTCAGTATCGCATTCTTAGAATTCCTCTGTTTCATTTTGCCCAGATACACATGCTCAAAAAATTAGCTCGTGTCCTGAGTAGTCATGTATGCGGATGGATTAATTTGATTTCTCCTTGGGAACTGGCCCGTCTTCCTTGTTGTGTGAGTTTCAGGCATTGGTCTTTGAATATTTGCTTTTGGGCCGCGCCAACCCGGCCAACCTTGAAAATAAAGTGCTCAACCTGCAGTTCAGAACTCACTCCGTAGGTACTAAGCGCAGCGTGCGTGCGAAAATCACACACTCAGGGTAAGGGGGTCAGTTCCTTTCCCTGGGCCACCTGCGATTCCCTTTTAGGTTCTGACCCGCAGAAAATCGAATTGCGAGAATTTTAGGCGGGGGCGTCCGGAAAGACTTCGCTCGGGATTTGAACCCAAGACCCTGCGGTGGGCAGCCCAGCGCTGTAACCACTAGGCCACCACTAAGGTAATAATAAATAGTCTTTATTAGGGCGAGATTAATATTGAACTATCCCTTTTGCTATCAAAATATTCACACGCATATGAAGATTGATAATACGAGGAATAAAAATATAAAGTGGAAAGGCACATGAAAGATTACAATTCACATTGGTCGGTTTTATTAATTGTCATGGTGACGGTGACATCGATGCGCTAATAAAGCGAAGCGAGAAGAAACGCATTTCAGCTGGACCAGTTTGCCTGAGGGCATATCCCCCTCCCTAGCGCGGGTCGGTAAGCGACGGAAGGCGACTGGCCGCTATCTTTGGTCCTGCCGTCTGTCGCCAGAGGCGCTGCGTCCGCACAGACGCGCGTTCAACGCTCCATGCCGACGACGGCCTGGGACAAGCGGAAAGGGGAGGGGGGAGAGAAGGGAGGTTTACGCACTGCCCCTCCCCTCCAGCTGCATTCTTCCTCTCCTAGCAACATAAAACACACTTGAAGGAACCTGGCGATTGACTGAGCTTTTTCTCCGTTTTCTGGGCTTCCGTACTATTGTATGCCAGCCTTCCCCTCTCCTTCTGCTGCCGTATTTTTTTCTTTTCCTTTTATCTCGACGGGAGAGGCGAGGTTGGAGGGGAGAGAATGCACTTCCCCGCTCTCACGAGTTGGTGAAAAACAAGCGAGCAGCGCCTTCCGCGCCCTCTCTAACCTACATAGCGTTTAGCGATCTCTCTCGTCTGTCAGTCGGTTGCGCCGAGTTGCCATGTGATTGTGAGTGTTTGTTCGAGTGAATGTGTGTCCGCTCCTCGTGTCGTGTTCTGGAGTGATACGCTGGTTGTTCGAAAGCAATCGCGAAGTGCAGTAGTTGGTGTTACTGGCGGCTCACCGAGTTTCCCTTGTGGAGGACACCTGTTGAGCGGTGAGTTGCGAATCCAACCCCCCCAAACTTGTCATTTAGCGGGAGACAACGCAAGGCATTTTGGTGTTCCCCTTTCCTGTTTTCCTCGTTTCGGGATCTAGGAATAATGAACAACCACTGTGAGAGTATCGTCTTCATCCCCCTCTAATTCTTAATAGTTTATTTTATGGATTAAATATTGTCTCAGTGTTTAACTGTTGCTCAGTATTCAATGTTTCTTCAAGCCCCTATTTAAATTCATCAATATTTGGTGATTTCCATCTGGCATGTTCGCAGTGGTTAATTTCTTTGATCGTTTTGCGAGTTAAGTAGGACACGAGGGACACTTTCTATCACGCGGCCTTTCGCGTGGAAATTTTCACGCTGCACAAAATACTATGTGCATCAATTACTCGTGTGCAGGTTGCCGCCATGTATTAAGTTAATTTATTTTCAAGTATTACTATGATACTCACTGTAGGGATCAAATTGGTTGTTGTCACAGAAATGTGCAGATTTTCTCACTCCCTTGTTTGTTATTTGTAATGACATTTTTGCTGCGGCGAGCGTGACTGGGGTAGCTGCAAGCTTGGTTACCTTGGAAACGTAAACAACAGCTGTTCGTGGGGGCCATGATTTTTTCTTCGTGCACAATTTATCGGAGACAATTCTGTTGTGGCAGTCCTTGAGCTTATAAATAATCTTTCATTCTTGGAATATTTTTTCTCCATATCCTGGATGTGGTGCGAACCAAGATTACATAATAGCTCCAGCCCTGGCGAAAAATTGTTCAGGCTACCTCGCAATTAGCGCCGTTCCCGTAATGACCGTATTCCCCAAGTCCTTACCAAAGGTAAATCGGAAACAAGACATTTTTAAGGCACACAAGTGACCAGTCGCTGTCAGCCGGCCCTGAATTGTTGAATGGAAAATGGGTGTTTCTGTTTTCCCGAACAAGATGTCATTCGCTACAATTGACCGACACCACCTTGAGAATAGTACGCTACCGAAGTGAATGTTCTCTCTATCTATCTCTAATTTTATACATCTGGTCGAATCTAGTATTATGCGCAGGTTGAATGGTGTTTACACGTCCTGAAGCGCCACGCAAGGAATTTTGACAATTCACGGGAAAACCACCGACGTTGGAAGACCCGAGTTGTTACGTAATCGAATGTGAAGGCGGCTATCGCGGGGCGGTTGGGTACATCTACATCTACATCTACACGATACCCTGCAAGCCACCGCGAGGGTGTGTGGCAGGGGGTGAAGGTCACCAAGCATTCACTACTAGCATGCAAGCAAGCAACTAAAGGGTCTCATGCAACTAGATTGTTAGTATCTATAGTATTTGAGGGGTTAATACATGCATCATGCACTACAGAATACTCTAAAATATTTCCCCTACCTATCCCTTTCCTATGCTGCCTATTCTGTTCTCTTATAGTACGGGGGAAAAATGCCATTTTGAATCTATCTGTACGACAATCTATCTCTCTAATCTTATTTATCTGGTCGAATCTAGCATAATACGCTGGTGTTTTCAATATGTGCCTAACATCTTCAGTAAAGCTATCCGATTGAAATTTCTGCAATAGATTAAATCTGAACTTTAATCTACGCTCTGATAATGATTCCCACCCTAATTCTTGTATTAATTCTGATACACTACTCAACCTATCGTAACACCTTTTGACGAACCTAGCTGCTCTACGCTGCACACTGTCTAGTTCTCTCATCAAACCTAATTCATTAGGATCCCATACACTGGCTGCATACTCAAGGTGGGGCCTAACTAGTGAAAAGTAGCATCGCTCTTTTGTCTTCTCATCACATTTCCCAAGTACTCTTTTTATAAATCCTAGCTTTCTCTTCGCTCGGCCGCATATTTCCCTTATGTGTCTTCCCCACGATAAATCTTTAGTGATTGTTACACCTAAATATCTTACGGTTTCAACGTTTTCGATCTTCGTGTTATTAATTCTATAGGATCGCTCTATCGAATTATTCCTCCTCCAAAAATTGATAGCTACACACTTTTTAAGGTTGAGTTCTAACTGCCATTTGTCGCACCACTCTTCAATTGCATCTAAATCCTTGCTAAGTGATTTCATGTCCTCTTCACGCTGGCCCCCACGAACAGCTGGGTATGGGAGGTAGGAAGGTGATCTAGTGCGGTCGTCCGGCCGGAAAACAAATGAGGCTGCTTTTTAAATCACCCCAGGTGGAACAGATCCCGGTGAACTGCTGCTGAGACGTTGGTCATTCAACTGCTGAGTTCTGAGGTGTACAATTTCGATGCGTCTTTCAGCGTCGCACAAGAAGAGGGGAATGTTTGCTATCCCAACTAATATCTATTCAATCTTAGCAGAATGAATACTTCATTTGGTACGGTGTCTTGCATGCCTTATCATGAATTTATTGCTAGGTTTTTAACACGAGAAGGTAAATATGGCAGTCATTTACACTTTTCTCGTCGAAATTTTGATTCACAGGACTGAAAGAGAAGAATATTTCCGTTTGTCCCCCATGACCTGGAACGTATTTTCTTGGCCATCTTATTTATTTCAGCTTATTTATCGGTAAAAGGGGTCGTGGTGGCATAGTTGGAGAAGTGCTGGGCTATAGGCCAAAGGGTCCCGGGTTCGAATCCCGGGCATACGCTTCCAGGACTCCCCCGATCCTTGCGATTCTATTTTATGTGCGTCAGAACTTCATAGAAATTCCGCGGGCAGCCCAGGGAAAGGAAGTGGTCCCCCTTACCCTGAATGTGTGGATTTCACACACCAATGGCTTAGTACAGGGTGAGCTCTACCCCCACATCAAAACCCACTCATCGGGTTGAACATTGATTTTGTTTTTAATCAAGTAAATATCATTTGGATATTGTTTCATGTACGTGTATGACACAGATTCCAAATTTTTGTTTTTTCGACGAAAGCTGTACAGAGAATGGTGTTGTGTCCAAATCCAATATAGCATATCAAACTTTGTTGGGTTCTCGTATTCTTTTCTCATGACAGAAACAAAATGCTATGAAGCTGAAGAGTGACGGTTGAATTGTTGGGCGACCAACTAAGCGGCGATTACGGTATTAGCCGGGGGCTCGTGTGTTTAAACGCGCCGCGGCCTCGATATCGCTTTTGCTACTTTCCCAACGGGACGTTCGTTCTAGATGAAGTAGCCCGGATAGGGAGTTGGGTCGCTGGCCGTCGCGGAGAGCTGATATATTTACGGAAGAGCTCCTCATCCCTCAAAAGACATGGGTTATTCGAGGAATGCGGCCCGACAGTCGGGGAGGGATGCGCCGGTATTTTCCGCCCTTTCTTCCGCCACTAGCCCTCAACCAGGGACAACTTATGCCTCGTTGAGTAAAGATAACTTGGGCGCGAAATGACCTTCATCAAACCCCCCCCCCCCCTCCCCCCCCCCCCCATTTGTGGAATTCACCCACGTTATGGCAGCTGCCGTGATCCCCGCCATTGTGAACGGCACATTCATGAAAAGAGACAATGCTTGGGAATGGGGATTGTTTGTGTGCCTCGAGTCTTACTACCCCGTCCCCCTTCGCTGACCAGCTCTCTGTTCGGCTCGCTCAAGGACGCTCAAGGTCACGCGTTGCCCTCGACGTGAACAGCGGATTAGTGTGTAAGAAGAGGGGGAGGGAAAACGAATGGGACTGATTTTAAGGGTGACTCAGCTCCATTAAAAATTAGAACTCTTTTGGCACGTGTGATTCTTGGATGAAGAAGTAATTGTCATGCAACTAGCGTCCCCCCCTCCCCCCTCTCCCTCGAACTCCACGGGTTTTAGGATACCCTGTTTGCTTCCTTATTTCATGGGCGATTATTAATACGCGCTTACCAAAGCTTAGAGACTCTTGAAATACAAATGTAATCTCAGGAGATTGATATTCCCTGTGCCTCGCAATGTAAACTGTGTATTTTCAACGTCGCCCAATAAGGCTGCTGTAATCTCGTCATTCCTGGGCTTTATCAAATAAACTTAAAATAGCATTTAATTTTATTGTAAACTGGTATTCCTTAGCAATTTCTTAGCCTTCCTGCCAATCGTTTGCGTATTTTTACGGTGGATCATGAATAGCAAATGATGAATCCTGTTTTCTTTGATGACCCTACTGAGCCATGTACACCTACTGTTTCTTCTGCAAGAAAAGAATACCTGCTGATCATTGTATGCACAATAATTAATTGTGGATGAAATTATAAAATTTTCACTAACGAAAAATATATTGATGTAAATATTTTAAATTTCTTTAGCTTTATTTTCCCCTTCACGTTGTCATTACTCAATTTTTTTATTTAAACATTAAAATTTACTTCCTAGAATGGTAGGTAATATTTACATTATACAATGTAAATGAAAGAGAAGTTTGATATTCCGATGAGATCTTTACTACCCAGAATGTTTTGCAGAAAACTTAAAGATGGGAGAAAAGTTGGAGCTTTAATGAAAAGCATTGATTACAAAATAATTTCGAATTTCGGGCAATCTTGCAGAAGTGTTGTCAAATTATACGCTAAATATTGGCTAAGTCATATATTTTCTCTCATATCGTGTCGATACCTCTTAATCTAAGCATTAAATAACTTTCATTGAATGTGTGAATTGTAAGAGTGTAATCTATCAGCCCTAGTGATGTTTCGGAATGATAATGGGCTGATAATGTGCTGAATGATCTGAGTAGTCGGAGAACTTTGATCACCAACCGTATTAGTGGCTACAACTACTGCTCGAGTTATCGGCCATTGCCTTGTGGGACTCAAGGCTGATTCTGCCCGATCCAGACTCCCACGAAATGTGTTTTTTTTTAGTGAAATAAATCAACGTGAGACCCCGGTCGATCTCTCTCCCCGTGCGACACGACGGACCCCTACCCCCTGTGGGTGTGAATTTGTTTCGGACGACACGGTGGCTGGAGCGCCCGAGAGCTGTGAGGCCCCGTTGATTTCCCTGGCGACCGCTTAGCGCCGCCAGCTAAGAGGGGGCATGAGGACTCGACGGCTTTTTTCATTTGACGAAGGAATAGTATTCTCTACGGCCCCATCGCCTTCCTTAGCTCACACACAACGGATCGTTTTCCTCACCACAATTGGCTCTTTTTAAGGGTCGTCTTTGGGTATAAGCGAACGTTCCCGATGGCAGTGAGGAATCTGATAGAGATTTTTATAGCTCTATGAGTATGAAAGAAACCAAATGAATGAACGTGGATGCAATCCCCTCGATAACGATGATACAGTTGGGCACCCTTAACCCGGGAATCCCTAATCGGGGAACACCCATAATCCGGCAATTTTGCCGCTGCCACCTACCCGGTACTAAGTAGAAAATGCCGATTTTTTTTACAGATACATTGCTTCATAACCTGCCGAGATATTATCCCATTCTTAACGTTCATTTTCCAATTGCGAGAATCAGAATAATTTAAGCATATTAATTTCTGGTACTTCGTGTGCACTGGAATTATTCTGCAACTTGAACTGGACGTACAAAATTGATGACATCACCGAGACGGACTAGTTTACAGATCGGCCATTTTCAATGGCGCGCGCATTTTTGATTGACCACTGGACGTAATTCGATAAAATTATTTGTTATTTGCTTATATTTCTCCCTAACATGTCTAATCTTTACAGTTGTGGCAACAGCAGAGGAGTTAGCATCAGTACAAAACTTTAACAATTGCAGAAGAAGTGCAAGTTGTGAAAAAGCCTGACACCGTTACATCGATGCACAGATCGGTAAGCGTGTGTCTGAAACATATTGCGTGGGATCTTCGGCAGTATAACGATATAACACATTAAGAAGTAAAAAGGGAAAATCCTCAAAATTTACAGTTAAAGTGACACGAACAAATGGACGACAGAGAGAAAAATCTATGAAAGACGATTTGTGTTGATTGTACATCGTGTGGTTACGATTGCGTCGAAGTGAAGGGCTTAGTTAGTATTTCTGGCCAAATGCTAAAGAAGCAAGCTAAACTATTTCAGGAACAGAAATGATCTAAAAGACGTAATGTGGGAAATTTTGCGTGTATGGAATAGTATTTCACAGTCTGTTCTAAAACATGCGTGGTTTAAATTGTGGCCTGCTTTAAGGCTTGATTCAGACGAAATAAGTGGGTATTTGAATAGCTTTCATGTTTCTGAGGATAAACATATGATGATGAAGTTTGTTGACTGTGCAAACAGCATCCATGACCCTGAATTAAAGGAAATGGAATTGGTAAATTTAGAGGAATGGATAGCTGGCGACCACGATATCTCTCACCACACAACATTCCACCGATGATGAAATCACTGAAATAGTAATTCATAACAATAACTCAGAGTGGGGATGAAGATGACGAGCCTGAAATTGCTGAAGGAAGACTACAATTAATAATGATCTTTAAAGAATCTTCCAGTCCGTTCGCCCGCGACGTTGTGATGGGCGGCGGTGCACATGACACCCACGCGTTGACATCGCGCTGAATCAACTGATAACATTTCAAGAGCGGCGGAAATATGTTGCGCGAAGCACAGCATAAGAAATATCAAACTTTATATACCATTTTCCAATAATAATATTACACTTTTAAATGTGCAGTAATATGATGAACACTATGCTTATCTGCCGTTATTTTCAATCGCCGTCATTTTCAACTTCTATACTTTCCAGTAGTAATAACTTTTTGAATCTAAAAAAGCCATTTCTTTCTAATTATTCTCAGTGACTCTTTTAATAATTATGTTCAGTAAATGGCAAACGAGTATATTTTGTCATAAATAATTGACTCCTTTCGATGAAAACATCCCGGACGTCAAAAATAGACCAGTTGCCATGCATGACCCATAGTCCGGCAAAATCCCTAATCCGGCATCACTTCGGTCCCGACTGTGCCGGATTATAGTAGCTCAACTGTAGTAAGCGAGGCAATGATATGGGTATGGGGTAATGCCATCCAGCCCTCATGTAATAGTGAGGCATCCTTACTTCATTTACAGATTAACCAGGCGCAGGTTGATTGATTGATCTATAGTTGCTTGTTTGCATGTTAGTAGTGCATGCTTGTTGATCTTCACCCCCTGCCACACACCCTCGCGGTGGCTTGCAGGGTATTATGTAGATGTAGATAGTCTTTCAGCGGTTAGGGTAGGTTTTAATAGTGCGCCCCTTCTCAGACTTCTTCCCTACAAACTTACTCTCTTCAAATCTGTGTATTTCCTAACCCTCACCGTTTGTCTGCACAGAACATATAATTTTTATCCCACATCCTCGCTTACCCAGCATTCTAACAACGATTACGACTATCAGCATTCAGCTATTCCTGCTAGAAAGTAGCTACTCCTAATTTCTGCTATCTATCTCACCCAGACTGGGCATTAACATAAATAGATGAGTTTCTGGCGAAGGTTTTCACGATGACACAGGCAGGCTTCCGGTAGCCTTCCGCTTTGTCATTATTGATGGCGACGTTTCACTCACTCTGCTGCAGGCGTCCTCGGGCCAGGCTGAAACGTCGTCATCAATAATGACAACGAGGAAGACTCCCGAAGCCTGCCTGTGTCATGAATACATGAGGATAAGTTACTTGAAAACTTTTCTTCCCTGATAAAACACGAATGTTATCGTAGAATAACCCAACTGAGCTCACTAGCACTGTATACTGACCTTCGCCTAGTATATCTTATTGGTTTTAATGAGCACTAATATATAAACTAATTACTATTGCAATGAAAGCTATCTATTTTATGAAATACACTGATGAAGCCTGGTGTCCTGGCTCCCTCTTCGTCGATACCTCGTGGTGGTAACGTGCAAATGTATATAAGCTCCACTCTCACAGCTCGAGTCGATCATCTAGTAGGTAGTATTACATCTCGGTAACTTGCTAGGCGCTGGCGTGACGAATACAGTCATCGGGGATATTTTGAGCGGGAAGGATGGAAAAGGCAGGCCTCGGATGAGATGCATGGAACAACTTGTAAATTATGTGAAAGAGAGGAATTATGTTAACATGAAGAGGTTGGCCGATAGGAGAATCGAGTGGAGGGCTGCGTCTAGGGCTGTGCGATATGCTGTTTTGAATATCGCACGACGATATCATTCTGATATCGCGGATTCACCGATGTATCGGTTTCGCGGTATAAATAGGAAATATCGTGATATGGACATATCGGGATATCGACATATCGGGATATCGACATCTCGGGATATCGGATATCGACTTATAATGTAATAACTAAAGGCGAAAAAGCATATAATTTTGGATAATAGAGGTTCTTTTCAATTTTTTGATACGGCCCAAATGAGCTGAAATGTAACCATTTTTCCTCGGTCGAAGAACGGTGAAAACTTTTTAAATTCCGAATTATTGTTTAAAAACAATTTTATTTTTAAAAAGTAGAACTTTTCTCGTTGAATTCGAGTTTTCAGTGATGAAATCGCACCATGGCCATTCCATTCCCTGCAACCAAATTTTATGATAAAAAAGTTATAGTTAATAACAATAACAAATTAGACAATTTGAAGCATATATAATTATTGATTGAGGAAGTGTAATATTTTATAAGGAAGAGACCGTTTATAGTACTTCAATCCGATTAACCATTACCGAGAAATTACGCTAAATAGAGACGTTTTTAAGGGTGACAGAAAAAAATACCGGGATCAGGATATCGTCATATCCGGGATATCGACCTATCGGGATATCGACATATCGGGATATCGACACATCGGGATATCGACGTGATATGGCGTTTCGAAATATCGAATCCCGATATCAAGTGCATATCGAGTATCGTCGACGATATATCGTGGTATCGTACGCCTTAGGATTGGTTTGACGCTAGCTGCGTCAAACCAATCCTAAGATGATGATGACCACTTAAGAAATATCGACTCCCGATATCAAGTGCATATCGAGTATCGTCGACGATATATCGTGGTATCGCACGCCTTAGGATTGGTTTGACGCTAGCTGCGTCAAACCAATCCTAAGATGATGATGAACACTTAAGGAATGACAAAAGGTAATAATGACACGTCGCTGGGTGATAACCGAAATTGATCGAGCTCTTTCCTTTTCCAAGTGTCTTTCGTATTTGGTGACTGCTGATTCGACTCTGGTTCCACGGAGACAGCGCGCGTTTCGTTTTCTGAAGGGCGTTGCCCAAATCTTGCGCAAATCACTACTCGGACAACGAGTGCCCGTCACCGCTGGACGGATTGAGAGTCAAAAGAACCGTTGCAGTAAGATTTCTCCAATTGGGTCGCTTTTCACACCTTTTTCTCCCTCAGCTCCTTATAATCTCACTTTACGTTCGGTGTCTAGAAGTTGATCTCTTTTCACATAGTCATACTTAGCCCGCAGATCTCACTCTGCGTTTCTCCATAGCGGAGGTAATATCCATGAAGGATGCTTGATATATTTTCATGCCATGATTGAAAATCTTTTTTATTTATTCTTTTTTATCGGCGAGAAGTTACAAGCCGGAGGGATGGGAATTTCTTAAGATTTCCTACGGGTAATCAGTGGCTGGACTGGTTTTTAAGCGAAATTTAAAACTTTACAAACTTTCCAAACCTTAAAACCGTGCTGCCAAAGCTACCGGGAAAATTATTAAGATGGATGACTATTTCCAGTTATTGTTACAATGCCCTGAGTTGTAAGCTGTTTTGTTGTGCCTCCCAGGGAAATACATCCTATCGCAACTCTGCCGCGGCTGTTGATTTCAGTGCTATTTAAGATATCAATCATGCGCGTTATCAAGTATGTACCCGTACTTTCAGGCGCTTCTGGTCGGGAGGAAATTTCCTTCCGACGGACTGAGTACTGAACTCGAATGCTTCCCGCATTAGTTAAATATTAAAAACATAATGTAGCTTATAATATAGCTAAGCTTATATGCAAATAAAATATTTGTAAACATAGAACGCTTCAAAGGTGACAAATATTAATAATACTACATGAGTTTAAGGTTTCGTGAATTTTAGGTGAATATAAAACAATGTCCTCGCTTTAATAAAAAAAATATAAAATAGGACAAAGAGCAGTAAGGGCGTTGTAGTCTTACCCCAGTCTAGCATGTGCCTCATAGGAAGTGCTCCGACTTCGGCTTTCGGCAAGACTAAGATGCCCAGTTTTGAGATCAAAGTTAGACCGAATCAAGGATGATGGGTTTCATAATTTTTGACGGAATTGATAATTTAAAATTATATGAATCCTCCTGATAACTTTAGTTTGTGGTTCAACCAAATAACAGTAGCCATTCTGTACTCCATTGATTAATCAGTGTGACAATCATGAGTTAGAGATTAAGCAAGGGAAAACAAGGAGATTAAGCAAGGAAACTAGTTAATGTCTCTTTAGGGGAGAAGAACAGTCAAACCGTTTTACAGTTGGCGATTGTAGCTAGGTATAGAACTAACATTTTTGGGTACTACTTCGGATGATGCGAGGTTAATTAATAAGAGGAGAATAAGAAAAAAATTGTAATGGCGAAGTGATCATTTTGAAAGTAAGGTGAATTTGTGACGAGGACTCTTCGGTAAGGAAGTGAAAAAAGAATGATGATTGCTAAAGATATGGATATACAGTGTGGCTTGTATTGTTGCTGAACTTGCTTACTTTTTAATGAATGGATGAGATCTGATGGGATGGGTTTGGATCTCTGTCTTTCGAGATGTAGATTTGGAGAAGAATTTGGCTGGAGAGAGAAGAAGACTTAAGAACTGTGAGGGTGGAGAAAGGAAGTTGTTTGGAGAATTGAACGGCAACAGAATAGGAGGAGAAAGTAGCATAAGTAAACAGATATTTGAAAGCTGCGATTCATAGGTGAATGATAGTCGACAGAGGGAGCAAGCGACCAGGGGTTTTGAATACTGTGGAGGGGATAGAAGATACGGAGAAATTATAAGAGCAATATTGCAAAGCGCGTTAGTAGTTTTAGTAGTAGTGAAGTTAACCATTGATTGTGTAACGAGACATCTAGTGTATTTGTGTCATTATATTCTTGCCAAAAAAGCATTTTTAGTGGTCGGAAAAAGATTTATATTTCCTTTTACTCATTCATTGTCACATTTTTATAATTCAATTGCATTTTCACCTTTGTTTTGGCTATGAATTTATTAACATTATCTCTTGAAATACTTTAACTAATACTCAGTAGTATATTCGTTTCACGCGTTTAATATCCTTACTAAAGAAAGCATTTAGTCGATGTAGTTTAAATGCAATTTTGAGTGTATCGGAAATCCTGGATTTAGATATTGCCCTCTGAGTTTTGCTTTCTGATATATCCGCGCCTGTTTGATTCGGTTCAATAGTAGCCCCAGTTCGGACTTGATGGCCCAGCTTCACTAAATGGAGTTGGCAGCACTGGCGAGAGAGAGAGAGAGAGAAAAAGAGGGTGATTCCAGTTTTCCTCTTCCTGTGGCCGCTGACGCCTGACCGATATTTCGCAACGGTACACAAGCGGAGTCGTTTTCTCCCCACCAAGCAGCGGAGGCGTATTTTTCCCCGAAATAATGACGCGTTGGACAATTTTTCTCTAACTGCAGTGGAAATTACGTAATCGGTCGACTTTTCCTCGGGGGACTTATCGCGTGCATTGGTCCAGTACTTCACATCCCGTAATAATTGAGTTCCACTCCATCAGATGCTGGTCAGTGTTAGTACCTTTTGCCGAGGACATTGCCATCCTTAAGGATAGGTGGGTCTCAATTTTGTAGGCCCGGTCTACTGCTCGGGGCGCCAAAAAAGAAGGGGAAATGGAAAAATCTTGTTTTTTTTTATTCGGAGATAGACATATTACTTCACGTCCCACAACCTCATTTACTACTGTTTACATTCTTAATTTTTTCCTCTACATTTAAGTGTGTTACCTCTACATATGTTTTACATCACAGTTTGATAACCGGGAGGAAGGGGGGGACGCCGGAATACTCTCTCGGTGAAAATTTTGTCTTAAGACGGCCCTACATCTGCGATTCCCAGTCTACTCTACTACACTATGGCTCTTAGGACCGAAAAGGACATAAAGGTACATTTAAGGATGGGAATGGAAGGTAGGAAGGATGGAGAGAAACCCACCCTCAACATTACCCTGCCCTTAAAACGAAAGGCGCCAAGGTGACCACTTAACGTCCCATCCGACGGATGGAGGATTGAACTCGTCAGGTAGGGGCTGGTCTATCTATGAAAAATGTGCCACGGTCGAGATATCAACCCGGGTCTTCCGAGTGGGAGGGTGCTACTAGCCATCACAATCAGCCCAACCACAGGATAATTTGGCTTTTGGGAGCTGGTAGAATTGTTATTGAGAGCGGAGTAAGGATGCAGGAAAACTCGGCTAAAACTATTGTCCCAGCAAAAGCCGCCAAGGTGTCTGATTTTTCCACTGTTTATCTCCCTTTCCACGGACGCGGCGCGTTGTACATACTTGGAAGTGCTATCCCAGCAATCGCGTAGAAACGGAGATCCCGCGGGAAAAAATCTGACTGCCAATATCCGAAACCAGGCCCTCCAAATACAACCCTGTAGCCACCAATCACAACCATATTACGAGTATGTTCTGTGCTAGTCGAGAGTTAGGAGCTATCAAACTAGAGTTGATGACTTTTTCAGTGGAGCAGACAATGAGGCTTCTCTAAGGAATTTGGAGAAGGTAGAGAAGGTGGATGGGGTATTGAACCTTAAGCGATAAGATGCTGAAGGTTATTTTAAGAAAGATAGTGGGTGAGGCTGAAAGTGAAGGTTAATGATGGGAGTCTTAGAGGGGAAGAGGAGCGGAGAGCAACGCAAAGATAGTTTTAGCTTGGAGAAATGAAAGTTCAGCGATGTAAAACAATATTGAAAATATCCGTCATGATCCAACTACGGCAATTTGAAAACCAAAGCGTTGTAATTCCTTCGTTGAGAGTTAATGCCAAACTTTTCTTGGATCTCCAGCATTGTAGGTGTGAGCGAGAAGACTACACGTTATCTCCAAATATTTATCATGCCTCCACAAAATTCCTCTATGCATTGAATTTGGTGCCTTTGCAGTAAAACATGTGGAATTTGACTGTCCAAAACATTTGTCATCAAATCCTGTCCGTAACTAACTTACCTTCAGATGTGCTGATCTGAAGGTCGTGCCGCATAATTTTTCTTCCACTACGCTATTCTCGCATAGCTTTGTGTTGAGGCCAGCGGATGATAAATGCCTCAATGAGTAAGGTTGGTTATGATGGAAACACCCCGTTGCCTAAAGTGCCCAGCCGCAGGTAACGAAATCCAGTCCCGCCTCGGTCGTCGTGATGGTTAAAGGGAGCGGTCTATTATCTTTACCTATATCTGGATCTAAGGAATATCCTGCAAGCCACCTCAATGGAGCGTGTAAAGGGATAAAAATTATCATGGAACACGAAGTAGGCAGTAGCACTTTTAACTAAGTAAGACATATTTTCTTAGAGGGACATTTATGCATTTTGCAAAAAATTGGGCAAAAAGAACTACGAAGGAATAAACTTTTTCCCCCATCGTAATTCTTTTAGTAAGAATAGAACGAAAAGAATTACGAAGGAATGAACTTGGGGATGGGGTTGGTGTGGTGGCTAGAGTGCTGGCCTCACATCCCGAGGGCCCGGGTTCGATTCCCGGCAGTGGTGGATTTTTCATTGGAAAACCGGTCCCCACTTGAGAGCCAATTTCCCAATTGAGAGAGGGCATTTCAAGTTCAGTACTCCGTCCGTCGGATGGGACGTTAAGCCGTGGTTCCCTTGACTCCTTTCGTTAAGAGTAGGCTAATGCCGACGCCGGGTTTCTCTCCACCTTTCCTCCGTTTCCTGAAAACTTCTACCATTACCCAACTACCCACCTATCCTAAAATGGCGCAAATGACCTCAGCTGTCGGTCGCCTCCCCTGAATAACCAACCAACCAGGAATAAACTTTTATTATTGGATAGAACTTTGATTTCCATTCAACGGTATCGTCACTACAGTAGACATGCATTAGGTATGCGTCAACAGATTAATAACTTTATTTTCTGTTGTACTTCTATTTAAACTATGAACAGAAGCATCTTCTATTCAGACCTTACGTCAAATGCTCTTCCCCCGTATTGTTCACGGGAAGAAAAATATTTAAAATGTCTTGTGGGTGTGGGAATGGCTATAGAATGTCTAGAAATATTGTGTAGGAGTTGTATTTATTCGACCGACTCACTTAGGTGAATTCTACAAGAGACTCACAACAATCCCTCGGGGCCTTTTGATTTTACTTATTGTGGAATTTTATATCTGGATCTCCTTCATGTGTTTTTACGTCGTGAAAAGTCAGCTCCCTTCAATTCTTCCTCTTCCTCAAGAGTTTAGCTGTTCCCCTCCGCCCACCGTCTTCTATCCATGGTTCAATCGTAGGGAAGGCGTTCGTCTACATTTCCTGAAAGTTATGACGAGAACTTATGGCAAATGATGGTTTCATTGCGGGCCTTCAGTACAAGTTTCATGCAACCGAGAGATTAAGGGCTAATGGTGGATTTCATATCACTAAGTTCCTGGCATTAACTATTGTATTTATGGCTTATAAAATACCATGCATGCAACACATACCGTAAATATAGGTTGTCATGGAAAACAGCTGTGTAGAGAAGCGCGTCAATGTAATCTACGTCATCTATTATTCATAGCCTGCCTTCGATGGAATCTAATAACGTGGATTAAGAAGAACTCAGCATAGTTGTACCATATACAATTTTTTTCTGCCAGACCTTACATGATTCCCATTTACTGCTTAAAAAACATATTTTGTCGAGACTTTGCTGTCATCGTAAAGAAGCACTCAAGAACTAAGATAAGCAACAGGTGAATTACCGACAACTCGACATTGGGTTCGGAATCCTGATTAAATGAACATTTTTTTCACATTTTTTTGCTCCCATGTATGAAAAAAGTCTGTGTCGCTGCACCCCATACGATACCCTTTTTTTGCTTATAGAAGTGAAAGACATTGATGAAATTGAGCATTGAAGGTGTGGAGGTTCGGTATTTTCATCCCTCCTCGTCTGCTGATTTTTTTAACGCCTCCATAGTGCACTAACTTGAATGAAACTCTTGCGGTATTGTGCTAGAGCTAACAAAACGGCATTTTACATCTTTCGATAATTGATTTGCCTCGAATTGGTGCTATTATTGGAACCTATCACTTTCAGCAGTACATCGGCCAGGAGGCACGACTTAAGGTGCTCTTCTCAGCACCTCACAACTCTCCGGTCCTGAAAAATACCTGGTCCTGAAAAAAACCTTTCTCGCCTCTGTTGACCACATATGGAGCCACTGACATTACATGCTGAAAAAAATTATTATTATTGTTTTTGTTGAAATATTTATAGTCCACATATATGTATAGTTGTAATTTGAGGGATGGAAAAAAATTGATGATTGCATGAATAAAATGAAATACCACCTTCAGCATTAATATTCTGTACATGAGCAGAAAAAATGCAACAGGCAGGAGATAAATAGATGAAATAGAATTCACTTTATTTGTGACCGCCATATTGGTTTCTGAAATACGAAAGCTAAAAGATAAAGATTAAGATCAAGGCGGAAAATTAAAAATCAGGTGCTTTCACAGATATTGCACTGGCAAAAGCTACCTACTTGAGGGACGTATAACCGGTTGTCCACATATGTGGAAATGGGTGACCGAGGAGGCAATATAAACCGCTAATGCATACGGTTTTAGCAAACGGTGTTTGAACTTGAACAACGAAAAATGATCACGACTTTTCCAGGTGTCAGCTTAAGCCCTTCGAAGTTAGTTTAACTCTGTTGCACAAGGCGGTATAAGGAAAAGTGGTGGAGCTCAGTGTATCGATGTTTCGTCTCCTGAAGCCCTTCCTCGTCACTCATTGAAATTATCGTTGTCTCATAGTCGCCGAAGAAAAAGGGCATGTTTAAGTAGCAGTTGGACCCTACATCTACATAATACCCTGCACGCCACTATAAAGGTGTGTGGCAGGGGATGAATTTTCACCAAACATGCACTACACATAATGCATAAAAAGGATTAGCATTTATATACTGTTCTAAACTTCCATATTTAAAAAAGATAAAAATAGCAAAGAAAACATGCAAAAACATGCTGTTAGTTGGATTAGCTTCTAATCCTTATACCAACATGCAGCTACCAATGTTATCCATTGCTACTCTCGTATTGGATATATTTACCGTTATTCATATCCCTTATAGTACGAGGACAAAAGAACATTTTGAATCTCAGTTCGGCAATGAATTTCTCTAATTTTGTAATTATGGTCCAGTCTACTATAGTAGACCCTACTTACTTTCTATTCATCTGAGAGCATGCTTTCTTCCCCACGTTCACTAATTTTCCTTCATCCAGCTCCTGTACCCTTGCTATTAAAAGCTAGAACATTAGGTATTCTTTTTGCGTGACAATGGGGGCGTTTACTCGGGACCAAAATCGCTATTTTGTGCACAAAATATTTAGATGGAAACGAAATATGAATATTTTTGTGATAAAATTTAATCTTCTAAAAATTCGCACCCAACTCAAAAATTAAAATAAGCAAAAGGTGACGCCCACCGAACGAGCTGCGCTAAAGATTACTACGTCATCCACCTCCCCTCCATTAACTGTGTTGAGGAAGAACGGGAGGGGAGGGGAGGTCTGCCTGAAGAGATCCTGACGCAACCACTTTAATTGGCAGCTGTGTGTTCCCCATTGTGATTGGGCAAGGGAGCTTCGCGGTCTCAGTTGTGATTGGAAGAAGTGGATGACGTACGAGTCCTTTGCACGCCTACTTTTTTGAAACAGTAAAAAACACCAGTTATTCGCCGCTTATAACCCCAGAACTATTTGGATAATTGAAGAACGGAAAAATACGGGTTTTTTATTTTACAAAATCAGTTTCGGTGATAAAAAAACATGGTGAACGACCCCATTACAAGAAGAAAATTATCTCCTTGATCGAGAATCGAACCATGGGCCTGTAACTTATCGAGCCGTTGCACTGTACTCCTGATCCAAAGGCAATTTTAGGAGTATTTATAGGAGCTAGCTATCATTTGACATAACATTATATCGAGGAGGGAACTCATAAATGATGTCTTCATAAAGCCCACTTCAATGAAGTCACCGTCCACGAGGTTAAGTGCTGTGAAAGACACTTTATCACTGAGTGCGATAAGCAAAAAGATGTATCTTAAGATACTCAAGATATACAATTCTTACTTTGATTGCTTTGATAGAGAGTCGCTAAAAAAATTACCGGTGTCCGCGACGTAAAGATTTTCATGAATGCGTTCAAGTCAAGAGTGAACTTTTCTTCAAATGGCACCTCCACCACCAACACGCGTTGCCCATAGTTTCTCTAAATAATCTTTTGTTTTTCGTTCGGTAGATCTCCACCTAAGTTTCGCTATTGTCCTCTCTATCCATATCGAGCTATTTTCTGTGGTATTCACTGTGATATCTTATTATGTAAAGTTACCAGAAGGTCATTTTACTGTGTTTGAAGCTTCCGCTCTTTTTGAGGGTAGGCTTGAGTGTGAAGTTACGTGAACAAAAAAATATCAACGTGATTTGCTGAAATTGGTTACGATAATTTTGTATTTTGTACCTCAAGGCTCTCAAACTTATGTAAAGAATTTGGGTAATAATCACTGTCAGATTGTAGGTTGCAACACATACTTAATCATTGAATAAATTCGTGCGTTATTTCTACCCCAAGATACTCTCAGATATCTTGAGAAGTTCTTCATATTACGGTCGTTTTATTTCGCGAAAATAAGTTGATAAGTGGACTGCCACAAATATTTATTTCAAATAATCATCCTCTCCAAAACAATAAAGGAATAGAATACACATCATATATAGGTATCTTATGCTTAGGATTTCATGTGGGTATTGTATCCTGTTGTAGCAGTAAAAAAAAAGCTTATAAATTTAATATATGAATTCTAAAATTACCATTGCATGCCTGCTGTCGTGAATGCAAATTGGTTTTGAAGCCTTTATCAACGTTTATCGATTTTTAATGTTCTAAAAGTGTAATTGCGGGAGCCTAGTCAATCCTTCATCAAGAATGTTTTAATATTTATAAATAAGTCCAAAATGTTGGATAACACAGCACATAGCCACCAATGTGACTGCATAGCCACAGCTCTTGAAATAGTGAAAACCAAAATTCTTCCGGTAAAAGTGCGCGTCATATCGTATGCAATTTGTGCCTAACTTTGCTTGCGGCAAGGGTACAACTGCAAAAGAGTGGTTTAGAGGAGGTAAACAGGGTATAGGATCATGGAAGTTTGTGGAACTCTTCGTGTTCCTTCGCAAGATGCTAGCGCATCGGAATATTACTCTACAGGTCATGAAAGAGTGATGGACAGTGGTTTCAGCTGCCTTATTTTCCATAGCAGGTACTGTGAAATCGAGCTGAAGTTTCTTCACCGTGCCCTTATCTTTTTATCAAGACCTTTCTTTATGCCATTCCGTTCTTTTCCGTACTTTAGAGTCACTATGTTTAGTTTGCTCTTCGCGAACCAGAGTCCATTATTTCTCCTAGAAATCGTCAGTTACACAATTATGAAAAGGAGATATTATCCCAATTTAGGACTCCAGCGTAGTAAAAGGCGAGGAGGAGTTTCGGAATAAGGGTTTGAAAATATAGTGGCGCAAGGAAATATTTAGGAAATAAAATAACTAGTGCTTTTATTGGTCCCGCAAAGAAATATTCAAGCATATTTCTTCGCATAAGTCGCCTTCCAACTTTTGTATGTTGTTCAGCCTTTCTCATGTTGCTGCGATCGCGAGGTCGTGGTTGGATAGGGTCGAACTTTGAGTGAAGTGAGCAAGTTGATGTGATGACTAAAGAGGAGGGGAAGAAGAGATGCGCATGGTCTTGCGCATGCTGTTGGACGCAATGGGCTCCGAGATACAATAATTTGTGCTTCCGTTGAATTTGATTTATTGTTAGGGAAATAAGTCATCATAGCCATTGCACTGCATTGATGGAGATATAGATTGTAGGGATTTTTGTTATTATGTTTTCTACCGGAAGGTCTAAATGGACATTTAATTCTCCCGTACTCCTATATTTCACACGATGACCCTCTTCAGCCCCTCATACCTCCCATAATTCTATCCAAGTTACCAGTTCTTCTCCTCCCTCTTCCACGCTTACCCAATATTCTTCCCTCAATCACGTCTTTCAAAACACAATCCCCTTTTATTACCTTTTCCACCCGCACCTTCTGCCTTCTCCTAATTTTATTTATCAAATTTCTTTCCTCTCCTACCAGTTCTAGCACTTTATCGTTCATCATTTCGAACCACTTAACTTTCTCCATCCTTCACACCCACATCACAGAAGCCCTAAGTGTATTTTCAACTTCTTTCCGCAAAGTCCACGTTTCCAAACCATATAGTGACACGCTCCATATTAACCTTTTCACTACTCTTTTCTTTACTTCCCTGCTCAACACCCCTGTATTGGTTCACGCATACGAGTTTTTGTTTGAAACACGCATTTGCAAAAGGTTTCAATGATGCTATACTCTTTTTCCTCGAACACACTACCTAGATAGCTAAATTGCTCCATCGGCTAGCTTCTGTCCTCCTACTTTTACAGTTAAACTGGCCTTCTTTGCTCTTGAAAATCGCTTTACTTTCGTTTTCTTCTGATTTATCTTCATCCCGTATCTTTCGCACTGCTTCTGCGTTGCATCCAGCATTTTTCGTGAGCTCTGGGCTGACTGCCTGACTAGCGCTTTGTCATCCGCGAACCTGGCCGTTTATCAGTTTTCCTCCGGCCTTTACTCTAGCCTCGAGCTCATCCCAAGGATCTCTCACCATTTCCTCCGCGTGTATGGTAAAAAGCTACGGTGATAACGGACAGCCCTGCCTCACTCCCCTCCCAATGGTGGCCCAATCCGATTCTCCATCAGCCACATCTACATCTGCGCAATAACCTGCAAGTTAGATAAGTCTCTCCAGTCTTCTCCTATCTTTCGCAATATTCCTATTAACTTTTCCGATCTCACTCTGTCTAATGCCTTTTCGAAATCAACAAAGCACGCGAATACATTCTGATTACATTCTAGATGCCTTTCCAATAGTATTCTCATCACTGCTTGCATCACGAGTGACCCTCCCTTGCCAAAATCATAACTGATCCTCACCTATAAATTTGTTTGCTCACTTTTCCATTCTTCTGTTGTTGATTCCAAACACTACCTTTGCCTAATGAGAAATCAAACTTATTATTCTACAGTCGTCGCATTCTTGAATCATTCCCACCCTCTTTTTAGGCATAGATATCAGTACGGATTTTACAAAATCCTTAGGCCAAGCCCTCTCTTCGTGTATTCTACGAACAAGCCCAAAAAATCCTTCTCTCCTCCTATTCCT
The DNA here is from genome assembly GCA_933228895.1 of Platycnemis pennipes. NCBI lineage: Eukaryota > Metazoa > Arthropoda > Insecta > Odonata > Platycnemididae > Platycnemis > Platycnemis pennipes. Next base: position 129,672,098 of record OW121851.1, on the reverse strand, counting down.
GCGTTTTTCAGAAGTTGGGCTGGGATGTTATTTATCCCTAACACTTTACCCGCCTTCGTTTCTTGCAATGCCTTCTCTATCTCAGTATCCAGTATTCCTGGCCCCAGCTCATCATGATCTATGTCCAAGATCGGAAGCCTATTTTTGCTATCGTACAGCTCCTCGACATATTCCTTCCACCGACGCTGGATTTCCTCTGGTTACAAATTCCTGGATTTCCTCTTGCTAAATTTCCCCTTCTGTCTTTTATGCACGGGACGGTTTTCCATTTCTTGACACCTGACAATATTCTAACCTTAGAGTACAGACTGTCTCTTTCTCCTTCTCTTTGGAGCCTCTCCATCTCCTCACATTGCCGACTCCAACACTGTTCTCTTGCTCTCTTTGTTTTTCTCCTCAGTCTGTTGTTTTTCTCCTCGTAACGTCTTTTGCCTAGCTCTGTGTTTACATTTTTCCATTTCCTTCTTTCATCGATCCTTTCCGTCATTTCTGCTGTTACCAATGGTTTCTTGATTCTCCTAGCATCTGCCGTTCCACTTGTTTTCTCATATTCTCTTCTTATTCCCGTCTTTATGATTTTCCACCCTTCTTCTATTGTTTCTCTTTCCTCCTCTTCCTTCATGCATCTATCCACAAGCTCCTGATATTCCCTCCTCTTCCTTCCTGTCAGAGCCAATATTTCCCCATTAGAGGTATATAGTTGATAAAATTATAACTCCGCATTTGCACTTGAGGGATGCCGCTTCTCTTTCCATTGCCGTGACGTGCCGAATACTTCCTCTCGTTACACTGATGGCTAGGTAGTGAGAGGAGATATCCAAGTAGTCCCCATTTTTATGACAAAGTTAAGTCTCCAGTCTGTTTGAAATTCTTTCCTTTCGCGGTTCACTAACCAATGCATAATATTTCATCGAAGTGTTGAACTTACTGAAGAAAATAAACAAGTTCCGTGGGAATAGGAAGGGATTATATTTCAGGTGAACAGCTGCGGCACCCTTTAAGTTATAATCGCGCGTCTTCGAGATATCCAGTGAATAATCCGCTCGCAGCGCCTTTGGACCGCTTCCAAGAGAACAAAGGGACAACAGAAGGTCACAGCGAGAATACAAATGCAGAAGTTCCACCCACTGCACATCCACGTAACTCTTTCGAAGTTTATTTCGACCTCAGCAAAAAAAGGATCCATCTCCTCCCAACGTATTATGGCCACCTAATTTTCTTCCCAATATATGCTGAATGAATCTAAGCAGCGTAGTTTATTTAGGAGGCCATGGGTGTTCAAGTCGATGGATTTTTTTTCTTGTCAAGCGATATCTCCGTCATCAAATGGCAATTGTTACGAAATTTCATGGTTTTCTCCTGCTAGTGAGAGAGCAAATTCCTAACCGCCCGCACTACATTTCCGAGACTATCCCATAGTCTGTCACGATAGGAAAAGGTCACGTCTCTCCACATTTGGAGTAAGTCACCCTTGCATCGTCCCTGCATCTACAGCTTCCGAGTATTTTGCAATCTGTGTCGAGGGAGTATGTAAGGCAAACGTCTTTCGCCATCCTTAAAGACGGTGCTCTACAGCCAACGACTTTAGGGAAGGCGAAAGAGGCTAAGTTCCTAGATCTTTCTTCGCGGGTCAATAGCCAACTTGAATTTGACATGAAGCGTAGGCATTTGTTTGGCCTCACTTCCTTGGCACTAAAGCATTACTTTTTCCCTTTAGTATCATCTCTACCACGTGCCGTCGTTGGTTGGTTGTAGTAACCAACTATGGGTTGATTGACAAATAATTTTGATTTTTCTACATTCTATCACCGCCCAAAAACTAATTTATATTCTTCACTAACGAATACACGTCATTCCTACCACATCTATACCTACGCAATACCCTGAAAGCCACTACAAGGGTGGGTGGCAGGCGGTGAAGATCACCAAACGTACACATTTGACATGCAACTAGGCTACTACATGGAAACATTTTAGATACTAGGGTCACATGCCGCTAGATGGTTAGTGTCTACATAGTAGTAAAGGTATTATTGGTTATAATGGCATTTACCTAAATAGAGTTATCTGTATTTACCCATCATGCATAGGTTAGTAATGGTAATAGATATGTATATGCATCATACACTACAGACTACCCTAACAATATTTCACATACCTATCCCTTTGCTAAACTATGTTATGTTCTTTAATGGCGCGTGGGAAAAATGGCATTTTAAATGCATCAGTGTGGTAATCTATCTCTCCAATCTTACTTGTCAGGTTAAATCTAGCATTTTACTCAGGTGCTCTTAATGTGTATCTAACATCTTAAGTAAACCTATCCGTTTTAAATTTCTGCTTGAGATTTAACCGGTCGGTACATGAACCGATGAGGATATATATAGCATTATTGATTTATTCATAGTTTCTTTATGAAATTAATTAAGGAGTTATTAGAGTTTTACAGGATACCTGTACATGCTTCAGCCATTATCCATAATTTTCCACGCGAAAAAATAGTCATTCGTGATCATAAATGAAATGTTAGCGCACAATTCCAGAGTTTTTTTATGCGTTTCCCCCTCTCTCTCCTCTAAATGATTGCCGACGAAGCCAAGGTCAAATTCGCCGCAGATCAACTGGCCTTTTAGATATTCTATATTCATGCAATGGCATAATACTTAAATTGTCGCATTAAGAGAAAGCATGCGTATAATTTACATATTTGATACGCAAGAAAAAGTACAAGAGAGAATAAGGAACAGAGTAAGATAGAGTGAGTAAATACATCAAGTCAACATGAAAGGCAAAAATATGAAAAAGATGACCTATAATGATTAATACAACATAGAAATCCTAACAATTTACAGAGTACATGAACACAAAGGAATTTATATGAATGGTATTCATAATTATCTGGTTACAGGAAAGAATATCAGCAAGAATATTACGAATGATATTCATTGACTAGGATATATATGAATGATATGGTATGATGGTGCCATTTGCGAACGGCGCTCTCGCGCAAGGGAGCCACTCGTGAATGCAACGTGCCTGTCCCCACACCCTGTACCCTGAGTCCTCTCTCTTGCCATTCCCCCCACCTGCGCCCTCACCTCGTCATTTCCTCAGGCGTAATTCCCCATTGCATGAGACGGGGTCATCTTCTGTCCCCGATGGGACTTCCTCCAGACTCTCTACCTTGCTCAACTCTCTCTCCCGTATTTCTTGGCGGCGATTATATAAAACCTTTAGTGAAAGAATTTCCCTGTACTGCTCTTAGCGATGCAGTGACCACAACTGTGCGTATTAAATGGTGTTGGCGTAATAGCGTGTCGCTGATACACGCTTGACGGCGTGGCAGGCCAGCGTGTCGGGCATATTTTTAATGGACTGGAGTGGGTGATTGCAAGTTCAAATGAAGTCTTATCTTGACGCCTTCAGCCTCTTTCAAGCAGCGGAACCTTTTTTACCAGAGAGGGGATCTAGGATACCCATGACGTGCGCGTTCGAGACTTCATTATTTGTTTTTATTCGCTGTTATTTAAGATTTAATACAGGTACCATAGTATGCAGTAATATTTGCCTATATAATTTCTCTGCCATTGTCAAGGCGCATTATTTATAGAACGTCTTAACATCAGGAAAAATACGAGGCAATTGAGGTTCAATAGGAAAAAGTAGAAAAGTGGATCATCTTGTCCCGAGGGAATATTTTATTTTCGATAACATTACGAGCTTGACAAATTCCAGGAAAAAAGTCGTCTTTCCTGTACAATGGTTGAATTCTCCGATCGAAGGGGCGTGAATCCATTACTTTTTGTAGAATAGTAAAGTTCCACCAAACTGAGCGTCGCCATAAATTTTCATTGGAATGCTCTCCCCAACAAATGGATTTGTCACTTATTTCTTGACTCCTTTTTTTCCCGGCTCTTTTAGCCACCACTCTTCTTTTCTTCCAAACTTGGCACAATCTGCTGGTGCTTCGATGCTATTATATACGAGCTATTCTGTGCCTTAGTATACATTTAAATACTCTACTGTGAGAAGCCAAATGATAAATCATGTTTACCACCTCACGAAACTGGGAGATAATTCAAACTTGTCAGAGCAGTCGAGCGAGCGATCCCAAATATGGGAAGCGATGCACCACCATATAGAGTAAGCACTCTATGGGAATGCACAGTGTGCTGAGGACCAGTATTATGGCATTATCCCCGGCATAAGCTTCCCCAGAATAGTGTATTCAGCATAAGAAACTGTGTCCGATAAGTAGTATTTATACTGCAGTAAAAGAACAACTTCCTGTATGTTAGCTGTTGTAAATGCCAGCTTAAACTTCAACTGTTGCAGGCTCTGCTTTGTGGAATGACGCCAGCTTAAACGTCTAAGAATCAATTGAAAAGTGATTGGAAATATTGACCTTCGAAAATAATGCAATAATCTTTTTTTCCGTCCCTCGTTTAATCCCAGAGCACACTTCAATGACAGATAAAAGTTTTTAAAACGCGTAAAAGACTAATTACGTAGTATCTGTATACAATCTCTTAGATTCCCTGAGCATTGGTAGGAAAGACTGAATTGATGGAAATCTAATCATTCTTAATAAAGATTGTCGGCTTTCACGCCAATCGTCATAATATGCTGATTTAATCGTGTAATCGATACATCTACGGAGTACTATGACAGCTGCGGCAATGGTGATGCAATAGGTTAGTGCAATTAAATATAGATGTGCAGGTTTGCGATAGGCAGAACTGGTGTTAGGTTCTGCCCATGCACACGTACACTCAACTAAGTGATTAGATAATGCAAGTGCTTGAGGACTTGGGTTTTGTCATATAACGTCGGCTAACGTCATATCGCGCCGTCTAACTTCAGCGCTTAATCCTAAGGCAAAAGCAACAATCTTGCACGATGCTGGGTGTGAATTATTGAAATTCTACGCCGACGTGATAAGAAGGTACCGGACAGCCGCGGTCGGCCAGAAACAGCGAAGGAATGGATATTGTGATAATGTATTGATCATCTACTGTGTTCAATATGGCACTCATTACTGCAAGCATGCGAGAGTGAATTTAACAGGGGTTGGTGTAGATTGTGTAGTAGAACTTTTTCAGGTACACCGACAACTAGGCTGCCAGCATTACTTTTTCCTATTCGATATTTATGCATTTTCTGATCTCATTATTACCACTTCATCTACATCTACACGATACCCTGCAGGCCACCGCGAGGGTGTGTGGCAGGGGGTGAAGATCACCAAGCATGCACTACTAACGTGCAAACAAGCAACTATAGGGTATCATGCAACTAGATTGTTAGTATCTATAGTATTTAAGGGGTTAATACATGCATCATGCACTACAGACTACTCTAAAATATTTCCCCTACCTATCACTCTGCTATGCTGCCTATTCTGTTCTCTTATAGTATGGGGGAAAAATGCCATTTTGAATCTATCGGTACGTCAATCTATCTGTCTAATCTTATTTATCTGGTCCAATCTAGCATAATACGCTGTTTTTTTAATATGTGGTAATATCTTCAGTAAAGCTATACGATTGAAATTTCTCTAATAGATTTAATCTGTATTTTAACCTACGCTCTGATAATGATTCCCACCCTAATACTTTTATTAATTCTGGAACGCTACTCAACCTATCGTAACACCTTTTAACGAACCTAGCTGCTCTACGCTGCTCACTGTCTAGTTCTCTGATCAAACGTAATTCACTAGGATCCCACACACTGGCTGCATACTCATGGTGGGGCCTAACTAGTGAAAAGTAACATCGCTCTTTTGTCTTCTCATCACATTTCCCAAGTACTCTTTTTATAAATCCTAGCTTTCTCTTCGTCGGTCGCATATTTCCCTTATGTGTCTTCCCCACAATAAGTCTTTAGTGATTGTTACACCTAAATATCTTATGGTTTCAACGTTTTCGATCTTCAAGAATTTTCTCTTGTAAGAAGGTTTTTATAAAGTAGAACCGTAGTCCATGAATAGTGCGAGTAAATTTTTCCGACGATGTTATCAGTTTCCTCTCAACTCTCCATGGAATGAGGTATAATGAGATGAGTTTAACCTTCTCGAATGCATCTGAATTGAGCCGTGATGCAGCTCTCTTGCAGCGGAGGTGGTGCTCACTTCCTCGTCTCCTCCTCACCTCCTCTGCGGTGCCCTTGAGGGGAATCCCCGATCGCCGGGTGCTCATGTCCTTGGAAGGAATGGGAAAGGGCAACCATCCGCACGAAAGATTCTGCTGGTGGCGTGTGAATGTGGACAGGTTGAGTCTGAAGGATGTAGAAAGTCCATAAAAGTAGTTGAGGAATGAATGTTTGCCTAACGACGTGCGCTTCCTTAAGAACTCAACACAGAAATTCACCACTAGGCTGTTGCGCCGTTAGTACTAAAGTAAACTAAATATTTGAGTAGTGGTGTGATTTCAATCTTGAAGTTTACTAGTACCGCTTATTCTATCTTTTTCCGCTTTCCACCTGTTCTTTTGCCTGCGTATACTTCCCTCGTTAATGAAAAAATATTTTGTCTTCGTGCATTCCATCTATATGATGAATATTCCAACCCTCTCTCTTTCACTTTCCCTTCTAATCTACCCTCGATTATAGTCATCAATAAACCGTAGTTGCATTTAGTTAATCGCTCCATCCACCCACTTCCTCCCTTGATTTTTTTCCTGCAACATTTCTCCGATTCAGACAAACCCTTCACTTCCTCATCTATCTTCTCTTCAGTCCGTCAGACTCATCATTCCTCTCGAGACCTATGTCTCAAACGCCTCAAATTTCTTCGTGCTCCTATAACTTAGGCTCCACGTTTCGAAACCAAGGAATATCAAGTTTTGAAGAAAATTTTCATCAATATTTTTAACACTAGAATGCCGGACATAGTGGAACCCCCGAGAATGCCGGTAGGGTGTCATTTTGACACCCATCAGTTTGTGTGTTCAAATAGGAGTTTTTGTGCGGATTATTTTATGTTCTATGGTTGCTACTGCAAATGTGGCAACCTCGGTATTTTTTTACCCTATTTTTTACAAATAAAAATATTTTTTTTTAAAGTGGCTCAATTTTAGCAAGTAATTATCTGCAAAAATTCTCTTTCGAGCACAGTATTTTTCGAAGATTGTGATTAAACGCTGGAGTGCGTACATAAGTGGTTAGTTAATAATCATTGAATATTTTTTTACAATCATTTGTTGTTTACGTAAAATCATGCATAATTAGTACTTAGGTAAACTACAAATTTTTGTAAAGGAACACACACAGAATTTAAAGGTCTCTTTCATAGAGGGTTTCAAAGAACTTCGTCTTAATTGCTTCACATTTATGGCACTATCTGTTTGCCGTACGCGTGCCACATACTTATTTATTACACGGTTTACTAAATCCACTAGTTCTGTTTTATTGCATTTTATCTTTATTTGACAGTTCCTAGTCAGTTCTGGCTCTCGCACTCCATCACACTCGTCAGAAGGTTTACAAACCTTTCGTGATACAGTGTAAGGACTGTAAGGACTTATACAATATCCAGGCATTTATACCGGGCAAGTCAAGATTATTCTGGAAAGAGTGGATTGACCAACGTCTGGTTCCTGTTCGAACCGAATATTTCTGCCCCATCTGATCATTGATATCCACTCCATACATTGTCACACTTCACCGTTTCTGGCGTTTTCTTAGATTTTCACCAGTGCCATCGTCAGAGTGAAGAGAGTTTAGAACAGCAACACACTTTCATGGTTTGCCCTGATAAACTGTAAGTGTTGCGTCACCGTTTTTGTACAATTTAATTGAGTACAACTCTTCCCTAAAAGCTTTTATTTCAGTAGAGATGTCTCTTTTTTTTACGGTTCCCATTAGACCTTTTTTCAGCTCTTAGATGAGCACAAGTGATGTGAAATAGTTGTCAGTTTTGACATTTCGGCCCTTGCTCAAGTAAGGCTGCATAAATATCATTACAAATTGATCTGCAACGCGATCGCCAGCTTGACGAGAGTCGTTCTTGCCAAGGTAGGGGAATCCGTTAAGCAAATATTAACTGTCCTTATTTACTGCAAGTCAGTATTTTTGCCCATGTTTATCAAGTTTCGATGTCATTTATTGCGTAAAGGAGCACCTAGCTTTGCTTGGAAACAGCTGTTAGTCAATAGTAATGAACAGTCCAGGCTTAAAGCATTGCACACAGTTGTCAATAATTTTCTACCACACATATGAAAACATCACAAAAATGTATCTGTCTGCTACCGTGCAGAGCGATTTGACTTTTCGTGAAAGCGAAGATAGAGTAAAATTCCACGAAAGCTCAACATCTTGATCAGACCGTTTCTCAAGCATGTCTTCAGAAATTTTATTTAGTACTAATCCGGCCTAAGACCTCTACGTAGCGCCATAACCAAGACGTAAACTATTTTAATGCAACCGCCTCGACGCAAGGCGATGTCACGACCGGTCGCGATACGCTAGCGAGCTAGACGCTCGGCAGTTGTCATCTGTATTGTCGCGACAGCACATTGTTGACGGCAACAGTGCTTCTTTACGGCAGATTAATATATATCTCTGAGTGGCTGTGGGCAAATGGGCTGGTTTGAAGGCGAATCATTTGCAAAACAGTAGTGGAAAATATACTTGCCTCACGTGCTACTAAATTTTCCAAAAATAAATAAACAATAGTATTTTTATCGAAATATGTAGAATTAAACAAATGCAAACGTGATGTACTTCTCGAAAATACCCGTTTGACTAGTAGTTCTCAAATCGCTTCCAAAGGATCACCTAAAACGAAAGAAGAAATGCTAACATTTATCGGGTGTCAAAATGACAACCTCCGGCATTTACGGTAAATTTTAGATTTTAAGACGAAAAAAAGGTGAGGGGCTATCTTACACACAGTATTCTTGTTAAGCCCTTAAAATGAGTAAAAGTCACAAAACATTTTTTTCTTCAATAGTTTCATGGGCAGCTCTGCAAACAAATGTAGGTGTAGAGTGTCAAAATGACACCCTTCGGCATTCTAGTGTTAAGGGTCATTACCAAGGGATCCTCTCATAAATTCTCTTCTATTTAGTAAATCCTCTGGTCAATGCAATCATCCTGCATATATCTTGGGTGCCACGCACCTTAGTCCAAACTGCGGCCCAAATACCTAAATTATTAAACCTGTTTTCTGTGAATAATCTTTATCCCAATGTTAAGGCACGGGATCTCAAACACGCCTAGCTGTGATTTCAGCCCTTTAGTGAATTGGAAGTTCTTAAACTCATTCCCTCCGTCTGCCCTGCATATCTTTTGCTGACATTAATAACTTTCTCGTTCCTGCTCGAAGATATCATGTGTTTCCACTCCTACTGCCTTAGCTGTGTACGCTTGATCGTCCGCAAATCATACTGATTTTATAATGGATTCCTTCGGCCTTAACTTTTTGGACGAGTGCCAGTTTTTTGTCCGCCATATTCTCTAACCTTCTTTTAATAATTGTGATCAATTAAGCATATTTCCATTTAGTTTTTACAAAGGATGCGTTTCTTCTTTTCGGGAAAGAGGTCAAAATGTTTTGACGAAGGCCATACTTCTTCCTCGTAAAATAAACGAAGTTGAATTGATTTCTTACTTCGCGTTATTTGACTACATAACTGTAATCCAAATTGAATTGGTTATTTTGATGAAATGTAGTTCATTTTTAAGGATTTACTCGCCTTTATATCTCGGTTCTATTTTATCTTGAAATAGAATATTTCTGTGTGAAGAAAGTCCTCGTCTATATCATATTCTACTTCCACATCTAAGCGTGCCGGTCTGTTTTATCCATCTCAAAGTCCTTCGACGTATTCTCTCCGTCTACCCTTTTCTTTTCCTGTTTATAATTTTCCTCTCTCGTTCTTGGTCGGTGATATAATCGTTTTATCTTTTTTTACTTCATGAAAGAATTTCATCTTGCTTGCAACGCACAAATTTCTCCCTCTTGAAGTATTTTTACTATCGATGAAACAACTTCGGCCGTCACCTTGTGGAATTTTTCCATGATTGAAAATAAGAATGAACTTTGTAATTTTCCACACGTTTTTTATTAACCAACCGGTTTCAACACTCACGTGTCATCATCAGGGACTCACGGACTCAGGGACTCCCATCTCCATCGTCATGTTTCGGCCATTAGTGCGGACGGATGTACTCATACACAGTGGGCTAATCGGTGCTCCAGTATAGAAACCGACCGCTTGTGTTCCACGTGGGTATAATTTTTTTTGCATTCCGGTGTGATACGGTGATTCAGCAGATAGTTACATAAGAGGCAGAGGACTGCTTCTTATCTTCTGAGAAGCATGCGTGTTGGGAAGGATAAAGAAGGCCGAAAATGACCTTTCGCAATTTTAAGCAAGGAGCGTCTGCCCATTCACGTTGCCTCCCCTTCCTCGTCTCCCATCCCCCCCCCCACTCACATCGAGGCGGGAGTGACTTTGAGGTGGGAGTCTGATTGGCGCATCGTGCAGCTCACCGCGCGTGCTCGTGAACACGTGACGCTCAGACGTAAAGTAACTCTCTGTGCCTTGAGATGAACAGAAATATTTTCAGTTGAGTTGAGTTGAGTCGCAAGATGGCGTCCAACCACACCAAGGGTGTGGTTGGACGCCATCTTGCGACAGTGTGGCAGCACTGCATATGCGTCTGTGGCTGGCTGATGACTCGGATACTTTGACCGGAAAACGCTATAAGATCTGTCCCGGAGTATATACTCCTTGCATTTGTATAATGGGGTCTTTTACCATATTTTTTTATTGCCGAATATGATAGAGTTTGTAAAATAAAAAGACACGCATTTTTCCATTTTTTGATCCGTCAGTTATTTCTCGAGTTACAAGCGGCGAAAAACTGATGTTTTTAACCCTTTCGGAAAAGTGGGTGTGGTGCAACCACTGACGTAGATCGACTTCGTTCAATCAAAACTGAGCCCGCGAAGCTACTTCACCTTATTGCAAAGGGGGGGGACACAGCTGGCTCTCCCAATGGGAGCGATTGCGACAGGATCTGTGCGAGCAGACCTTCCGAGAATCCCCGTCCACTCCCTTCCCTTCCCATAAGAGCAGTCAAGGACGGGAGGAAAATTGCGTCATTGTTATCACAGCAGCTTTTTCGGTGGGCGTCACCTTATGATTATTTTAATTTTTGATTTATAAGTGAATGGTTGTCGTTAGAAGATTAATTTTTTCGCTAAAATTCTTTTTTGGTTTCCATCTAACAATTTCGTGCAAAAAATTGCGATTACGGTTCCGAGTAAACGCCCCCATTGAGTAGTTTCCTTCTTCGAAGGAAACGGAATTAATTAATTTTGATTCGTGCCTCATCATAACATGTATTCATGTTACGCAAAAAATTGGATATAGAAAATCCAGTTGACTAAAAAATTAAGTGTTAATTTAAAGTTCATTAGAAAAAGCTTAGAAATGGCGGTATGTACTGCCTTCTTGCTGACGTAACAGGTATATAGTTTACGTTGCGAGGCATAGGAAATATTCGTCTCCTGAACTTACCATTGTATTTTAGAGCCCCTCAGCTCTAGCGAATATTTATTAATAATATTTTATGAAAACTATTGAAGTTCGATAAGTCTCCTCCGTTAAACATGGTGTTAATAGTAGTTTAATAGTCTCCAGGGAATCCTGTTCGTGGAGTCCTCTACTACTGCGAAGCATGGCGTGAAGTTCGCGCTACGATGGGCCAATTTCACGGTGGCTTAGAAAAATAAATACTAACTGTTAATAAATGAATCGACAGAATAAATAATTTTAAATAAATAAAAGTTAATCATAATAAACTAACTGAATAAGTATACCTCAGATAGTAGTTAATAATCTTTAAAGGAGTGCACCGTATGCTTGGAAGCGTCTGTAGCACCACCTAGTGTCAGGTGGAGGAAAGAGTGTTACGTCACACGTATAGTTTACCGGCATGCAAAAGTTTCCCGTCACGTTTCGGCGCCGTTCAATTTTTCACTTTTTAATTGATGAGGAAATATAATTTACGTCAGTTTAAAATCGAACGGCTTAAAATGCGTTCTCGAGAGGTTATAAAATTCTGATCAAGACAATACAAAAATAATGGGAAACTCTCCTATTGACTCTACATCTCCATGGTACTGCGAGGGTGTTAGTCAGAAGAAATAACATATCAATTAAGTAAACAATCAAATGTTGAATTGGTAACCGCAGTACATATCGATTTTACTGTCAATTCATTTAAATTCTTCTAGGAAACGAAGGATTAGCACTGGTAGTTCCTCTTCTAATTTGGAACTACATATCGCCACGAAAAGCAGACCCTGCGCAACTCGAGTACAAATATTTATGTTACGTAAAAATCGTAATAGGAAATGTCTAAAACATTTACATTCGGGCACAGTACGCTCGCAGTGTATCGTACAGTTTCAGGCTGGCACACAAAAAACCTAAAATTCGCATCACCTATCTTATATCTCCGGTATCGTCGATCTAATTTAACTCCTTCATTGTACTTGAAAAAATTGGTATCTCCAACTTATCTGGCTTCTTAATTTTATCTTCTTGATCGATATGATTAATTATATAACGCTTTAGTCAGTCGCCGATTTCTAAACTATTATACTGGCCACTCTGTCGCATGCGTGGAAGGGGGTGATTCTCCTCCAGACATTTATCGTATATTGAATTCTGTCATTGGAAGCCGATAGTACTTTTACCAGAATTTATGACTTCCTCTTGTTTTTTTCTTGGTTATTTATTTCGCAATGCTGAAGATAAGGAAATATGTCTTAGGACAAATGCATGTGCATTAACAATCACCCAGTCAATGAAGGTATATATTCTGGCATTTAGGAGGTGTTTCGTTGTGGCTTCGGATCGGTGTATTTTCTCATTAGGCTCTTGTATCAAATACGTATTTTTGCGTAGAAATATTGAACTTCTGGCCAAATGTAATTGGAATCGAACATGATTTGGCTGGTGCCTTTGTCCAGTTAGAGGAACGTTTGCGTGGTACCTTCCCAGCACGCTGTCATGAAAAATATTCGTTAAGCGTACTGAAAGTTGTGCTCCAAAGTGACGCAACAACCTTTTCAAAGCTACATCTCATTGTACTTGTCCATAATTGACTACTGAATTTCCGAATGTACGTTCGTGATGGTTTCATTTCAAAAAGATTAGTTGAAATGTCAAGGAAAGCAAATTTCTACGACGTAATCGCAGCAAACGATTAATTGCTCGACGCAAGACAGAAGTTGCCACTAAACAGTAATTGGGAGGTCAGCAATTTCTTCGCTATCAATAATAATAATAATAGAATTACCGCAATGGATGGTCATTAACGTCATTGACATACTTCACTCGAAGCGATGGCTGTACCTCGTATGAGGTAGTTTTCTTTACATTTACTCTGACGCCTCATGGTAGTAAAACAAAGGTGTCATTTCCTCACCGAACCATCCATCCCGGATGGCCCGGATTGGAAGATTCCGACCCGGAAACACATAGAATATACTTAATATGGGGCTTGCACCATCTCAAATATGCTATAGCATTCATTGGGAAAAAGTTGATGATAAAAAAAATCGCTATCAGTATCATCAATCCCAAGATCTGAATCTTCTGACGATTCATATTGCATAATCCTTCTCTTATATTTTTCATTGCAAACTCCTTGTATCTCATACGGAACCTTTCTTTGTCAGTTTCCTCCTTTTACTTTTCCCACGATGGTTGTCCTCCTAGAATCTCTTTATTCCACTCCTCTTAAAGCATTTATTTAATACTTTGTGAACCCAATTTATTAGTTCTTTTTTGAAAACACATTTGAAATACCTTTAGTCTTATAAACAATATATGTCTTCAAAGTCAACTAAGCATGCTCTTAAATAAAACTCGAACGCCGCGGTGACTGAAGAAATATAATGCCATTGATAATCCCATAAAAATGTCATTTCCTATTTAAATCAGGGTAATTATAAATATGACTATTACAGTTTAAAATTTTATATTGTCAAAGTTATATTTATGTTCTAACTTCCCGCAAGTATTAACTAGTATTTTTTTCAATATCTTCGGGGAGAAAATTAAATATTTTTTGCTGCACGTAGAGAAATTATGCCTGAAAAACTTTATTTGGCTTGGATAATAATAATTCATTTCTCCGCGTGAATTCCCGTCTTCTTTTGGAAATGGATCATCGTACCTTCGACTACAGACGCTATTATTTTTCTGCGCCCGTCAGCTAGTTTTTGCCTATTGCTTGTCGGTCCATTTCAGTTGAGACAAGTTCCGGATTTTGGAAGAGAATGCGTTATTTTCGAGTTGCAAGTTCAAATTGAGGCACGATGAACAATTCGTGGAAATACCTCGCCAAAAGTGTGCATTACATGAAGGTTTGATGGTCTTAAACAGTAGGGGATCATGTTTGTAGTGTGTTGAGAGTACTTGTGTGGAATCACGGATGCATCTTATCGTTATCACGCGTTATCGCAATCTTTATCGTTAACGCTTACCCCCTAGAGTAGCGCAGGGTTAACAATAAACGTCTACAAAATTCACTTCACTGATTGTGAGGAGCGATTTGAAGTGCTTTGCGAGAAATGAAAAACGGAGATCACGTTCTCTCTGACAAAAGTTAAATAAAAAAAACGATAACGCTAGCGCACGCCTTATGAAGATCCGTGATCGAGACCCTGGTCTGCTACCCTGAGGACCCAATTTCGATCCGCGGCAGTGACTGAGGTGTCTGGGGAACACTGGTTCCTAGTTGGACGCTATGTGGAAAGTGTTTCAAGTGTAGTACTCTGTCGGTTTGGAGGTTGATCAGTCCCTTAGTGCCTTTTGAAGTGCGCTGGGAACGATTCCGCGTTTCTCTCCACTCTTCCTCCGTTACCTGCAATACGTACCTACACCAGCTCAGCCGTTACTCACCTCCCTAATATTAACGACAACAAATCGTTTATAATCTCGTTTTCTCGACTTTTTTACGTACGGGCCGCGCGGTGAATTATTTCCCCTTCTACTTATACATAATACCCTGCAAGCCACAATAAAGGTGTGTGGCAGGGGGTGAATTCTCACCAAACATGCACTACATATCATGCATAAAAAAGGATTAGCATTTATATACTGTTCTAAACTACACTATTTAAGAAAAGATAAAAAAAGCAAAACAAACATGTAAAAACATGCTGTTAGTTGGGTTAGCTTTAAGTGCTCATACCAACATGTATACCAACGTGCTACCAATGTTATCCATTGCTACACTCGCACTGGATATATTTACCGTTATTCATATCCCTAATTGTACGAGGAAAAAAGGAAATTTTGAATCTGTCAATTCGGCAATCAATTTCTCTAATTTTGTGATTTTGGTCCAGTCTACCATAGTCAGTTGGGGTTCGCAAAATATTTTTAACATCGTGCTGCAAATATGGTCTTGGAATTCGTTTAAGAGGTTAAGTGTACATTTCAACCTGCGATCTGACAATGATTCCCAATTTAATTCATTTAATAGACTCGTTACGCTAATAAAGTTATCGTACCGTCCCTTTGCAAATCTTGCCGATCTTCGCTGCACACGTTCAAGTTCATTATTTAGACCGATTTCGTAGGGATCCCATACACTGGCAGCATATTCAAAATGAGGTATAACAAGGGAAAAGTAGCTGATTTCTCGTACATGATCGTCACATTTACCCAGTACTCTTTTGACGAATCCCAGTTTACGATTCGCTTGACCCATTATTTCACGAATGTGTTCCCCTTATTTTGGCACACATTCGAGATGGCCGTGTGGACGAACTTGAAAGCTCAAATCTTCTTTCATATCATACGCTCGTCCGGGGCAATGCTTCGATTCGTCCTCGACACACAAGCTGGGCGTGTGCATTCTTATCTGCCGGCGGGTTTTCCGAGCCACGAATGCGTCTGCTTGCGCCTGTTGACGAATTCCATTCTTTTTCCTCGTTGGCAGCACTTCATCATCGCGGTGGAAATATTTGCGTCAGCGAATTTGTTAGGCAGTTTCTCCATGACGCCATGTGTTATTGAAAACTTAAGTTCTGTTGTGTCAGGCATCTCTCTGAATAGCATTGGAAATTCTCTAACCGGGAATTTCATTTGCCGATGGTGACAAATATCCTTATTATATCCTGTGAATATTTATGGTTAATTTTTGCTCTCTTTGCCCATATTGAAGATTGTAGTTACTGTTAGGTTTAGTTAGAAGTAGTTGGTTCCAAATAATGATTAGTTTAAGCAGAAATGTGTGTTTATGTGCCATTTACGCCTCTAATTGGACTTAGTGGTAACGCCTCAATCATGGATCTTCATAAGGCGTGCGTTAGCGTTATCGTTATTTTTTTATTTAACCCTTGTCAGAGAGAACGTGATCTCCTTTCTTCATTTTTCGCACAGCACTTCAAACCGCTTATCACAATCAGTGGAGCGAATTCTATAGACGGTTATTGTTAACCCTGAGCTACTCTAGGGGTAAGTGTTAACGATAAAGATCGCGATAACGCGAAAAATATATCCGAGATTCCACACCAGTTCCAAGTGCCAGTTCTTAATGGAATAACCCCTGCGGGGCAGGAAAAGGATTTGAACCTCTCACCCTAGTGTGTGGATTCCTCGCGCCGTTGGGCATTAACTTAACTGATATCTCACCAACCAGACCGCTCTTCATACTTAGCGGAAATGGTTTGCGAAGAATATTTGAAAGTGGTAGCAGGATGAAATGAAAACGATGAATGTATCGCCACATTTTTTTACTTGTACCAACGGATGTACTCTCATCTCTAGGGTCCATTTTCAACTGTGGAGACTGTGATCTTCACCTATGGAAAAAAAATAGAGGCATACCACCCTGAAAATAAGTAAAACTGATTCTCTGGCTTCATTCGATGCAGGAGTGATGCAGGAAGCATTCAGTTTTCAGGATCCAGTCTTGTACTCCTGAATGAGTGAGCAAGTTTTTCTGGTTCGCAATAGCTAACTCTCATCAAGAGAGAGTGGTATACAAGTGATTCCCACGTTTATCTACGGTTATTGAACTACATAGTTTCATTGTGTCGCGATTTTTCTTCGCAAGAAATGCCATTCATAATTTTTAATAAAATATAGAACTTAGCAGTACAGTCCTTTTACTCAGCCCTCCTTTTATGACGCGGAGTGCATTGTCCCTGCAAGTTTAGCAAATTTTGGATGAATAAAATCTTTTTCACCTCTTACGATTAAAACATACTAGAAATGAAATCCGATTAAAATTGCTTGGTCATGAAAGAATGACGTTTTCCCGATGACACATTCTCTTTAGCATTTCCCTTTCATCACTGATTAACTTTCATCTTGTTTCAATGTGCCTCTAGTCAGCTATCTTTAAGTCACCTCGTATCTTACCATATTGAGGCAGGTGGAGACTAATCGCTATTTGATGTGATCACGATCCAAAAGAACCAGTTTTCCTGTTATTTTGTTAATAATTTGATCGCATTATAGAATTATTGGCGTTTGGCAAACCAAAGGGAAAAGGTTTTCTTGCATTCTTATTGAAAAAGGAGAGCAACCAGCCGATTTTCCTCAATAGGTCCAATTCCATATGTGGTAATCTGATATGAAATGGTGTAAATCCAAATTAATCAATTTCTTTGACAACTTCTAACTTTTTGACTTCGGCTGATTATCATTTATGATTGCAATAACTGTTTAAAAACTACGGAAGATTTGAACGAATATTTAAAATATGCGACAAGGTAAAGTCTGGAGCAAGATGCTGGCAATATTCTATCCTTTTCGCGGATTTAACAGAGGAACCATATCAATCCCACGGATGCCTATGGAAGTGCATTGGCTCGTTACTAGGGACTAGGATTACTAGGCTATGTTAGCGCGTATACCATGGGGAGGATGATGAGGGTAACGCACTACTTTTCGTGCATTTGAACGGTTCAGTGCAAGAGATAAAGAGCGTCCTTCGATAACGCAGACGGCCAGTCACGAGCCTCGCGTTGCAGTGTCCGCGGTGGTTCAAAGGCGGTTGATACTGGTGATAGTCAATTCTTATCTCTTCTCATATGAGAAATCTGATTGCAAATAAATTATCTTCGCAAAAAAGTGGATAAGATCAGCGTGGATAAATTCCTCTTAAGTTTTTGCTCTACGCTGACAATGTGGCATTGTTGTCTTTGATCCTGCACTTCTTTGGGACAAATTACGAACTAGTAGTGAGTGTTCATTCCTTTAAACCTGCTACAGTTATTTCCCCTGATGTGTAGAATGGAAAGAATGATAGTATTCGGAGTGTAATTGGCAAAACCTTATTTCAGACAGTTCTTGCTAATTCACATTAATTGCCATGCGAAAATATTCACCTGGACCGGGAATCGAACCACGGACCTTTGGCTTTCCGTCAACATCTAGTACCTTGAACCTCAGTAAAATTTCCATGTGAATTAGGGATCCTGGGTAGCGTAAAGGTCAATCTGCGCAGTGGCCCGGAAAGCCAAAGGTCCGTGGATCGATTCCCGGTCCAGGTGAATTTTTTCGCACGGCAATTAATGTGAATTTCACCGCCGTTCACGCGGCAGGCTTGAAATTTCCGACAATTCTTGCTAAGGCACCAAAAATTCACCCCGGAAAATATATCCTCTTCTCATTTTAATTGTTCCCTACCATAAGAGTGTGTGGCAGGGGGTGACTCCGCAACAGGCATCAGTTATCGGCAATTATCCTCCTAGAAACTGAAAAGGAATGAAACTGGAATATGCGAGAGTAAATTCAGTATATTCGGGCGATCTGTGGTAAATTGCAAATTTTTGTCTTCTCTTCGATATGCTGGAATAAGCCTAAATGCCGACAGAATGTGATGGAAGGGGGAATGTTAGGGGTGGAAATTTTGTTGTAAATTAGAATTTTTGACGGTTTAAATGCAAAAATATGTTGGGGATAGACCGTTGTAATTTAGATGCGTTGATTGATGAAGAGCTATGAAAGGATTGTACTGCATGTGTCTAGTACAGTACTTAAACTAAAATGGAAATCATTGTCTGATTGAAGGTTGAAATTTAAACTTAATCTCCTAAATAAATTCCAAGATAATATTTTCACTGATGACGTTAAAACTATTTTGCGAACTCCAATTTACTATGGTAGGCTAGACCATAATCACAAAATTAGAGGAATTGATTGCCGAACTGACAGATTCAAAATGTCCTTCTTTCTTCGTTCATCAATTAGGGATATGAATATATCCAATAGCATCAATTGAGTGTATCAAATTATAGCATAAGCAGTTGCTTGTTGGTATAAGGACTTTAAGCTAACCGAAACAACAGCATGTTTTTGCATACTTTCTTCGCTATTTTTATCTTATTTTTAATTGTGACGCTTAGACTAGAATGTTATTACTAATTCTTTTTATGGATATATATAATGCATGTTTGATGTGAATTCACCCCCTACCACAACCTTTTATGGTGGCTTACAGGGTATTGTGTAGATGCATAGATAGGAATTATTGATAGTCGGAGAACTACGTAGAAGTACGACAAGAAATCTTGATGTTCTAAGTGAAAAGGGTAGGTCAGTAAATTTACTATAAAATGTGATGGTAGTTTTTTTTCATGGGTGTTTTCAAGTCTGTTTCCGCACTAATAGGCGCTTCAGACCGGGAGGAAAGGTATGAGGATAAGAATGGAAGGGAAGGGAATTGGGGACATAAGTGTGATGGTAGTGGATATCACGAGAGGAATATTTGTTCTCAAGGATGGGATAGGATGCTGGTAAAAATGTGTGGGTGTGAAAGGAAGGAAAGCAGTGTGGAATGAAATAGGTGAAACAGAGCCAATATCACAAGCCCACCAGAGAGAAAGAGAGATTTTCTTACCGTGTCTACCCCAATGAGGATCAGTATGAATAGTGTATGTTGTAAAAACTGAACAAGTTATGAGCAATAAACTCGTAATGGCATCTTGCGTCGAAAACTACCGCTGCTGGCCATGGTAGTAGGTACTTTAATAACGGCAGCTTCAATCAAGGATTATTACTGATACCCTCCATTTCTAGGAGGATAAAAAGTGGTGTTTACTCTTGGTAATGGCCGTATATTTTTGTTATTTAAGAGTTTAACGGATGATGGTGGAATTGGATTAATGTGCAGACTTAAACACCTGTGACTATGCCCAGGGAAGTGCGAGGCTTAACCCTAAACCAACACCAGTAGTACATTCTTCCTTCCGCACTCCTAGCCAACAATGTGTTGAAATGTTTAGCACATCGAAGTAAACACTGTCTTTTTCTCATTTTTTTGTACAGCCATGTTCTTTGAAGCTACCCTGTCCATTACCCAATAAAAAAGAAGTGTGGAGACTTGCGAGCCACATTTGGATCTTTGGACAAATGTATGTGGCTAAGAAGTAAAATAGAAAATTAAAGTAAATATGTATTACTATTTATAAAATCATATATTATTGTAAGAAAACTACTATCATAATTTCATTTAATAATTCCAACTTGGAACAGTGCCTTGAATCATTAACGGATGGTTACAAACTGAAAGTACAGGTATGTTTCCAGGAAATGCGATGTCGTTGCTCGACCAGATTAGAAGCCAACAAGGGTATTTTTTGTGTGAATTTTTCACATTTTAATGAGGATATATTGCACCATAATGTTTTTTAAAATTTTCTTTTTTAGCGAAAATTATGCATTAGCTCTCGGGAAATTGTGAAATGTTGGTTTTGCTTGACTGGATTTGCTCTTCCGCATCAAAAGTTTCCCGGCCCCTTGCGAGGACCAAGGGTAGGAAAAGAATGGCAGAGAGGGGACGAGAATTATGCCGAGAGAATGTGTGTAATGAATAAAGGTAGTTGTTTCAGGCTTGATTTGGTGGAATATCATAGCGAAAGAAGAATACTGGCAATTTTCCGCAAAATTAGGATTTTACTTGACCGGTTTCGGTGTACAACAGAAACTCTTTATCAGTTTCAGAATACAGACCTGAAGATGGTGTTGTACACCGAAACCGGTCAAGTAAAGTCCTAATTTTGTGGAAAATTGCCAGTATTTTTCTTTCGGTGTGTAATGAACTCATCGGCCTCCGCATTAGGAGAGTGATTATGTTGGTTTTCGCCGTCGTACCGGTTTAGAAGCTCTCTTTTCAAGCACGGTACGTGGTAACAGCCTCCATTTGGATCTCTTCAGGTTGAATGTTAATCTTTTGAAACATATTGAGCTCGGACCCAGTCTTTAAAACTTGTCTTTGAATTGCAGTATCCGCCACTCTAGACAGCAAGTGCCCAACGTGGATTATTTTCCCGGCATGTGGTGGCGGCAGTGTAGCACGTGGTATTCCCAAACACTCACCGATCACTGATTAGTGCCTTCTTATCTCAAAGCAGCGTGCAATTGTTTCAGTTATCTCTTCTCGCGGGGTCGAGTTTATCGGACGTTTGCGGGTAATCACGTAGGGCTTTTGCGGAAACAGCAAATATCGCAAACCCATGAAAGCTTCCGAAATGTTGGAAACCCATTTTAAATATGTCCACTAGGAATTTTATAATTTGCTCTAGCTTCCTAGTTTTTTTCTTGTATCTCAATGGAATCTCTCTTCACAATGTGCGGATTTTCTTGACGAAGGATTCGTGACACATCAAATGCTAAGTGATAAGGTTGGTGATTCATATTTAGAGGCTCGTGTTATCTGACAATTGTGAGTGCTCGGAAATACTTTTAGGTGACGACACCAGTTGAAATGCCTCGCCACTCGAAGGTCTCGGTGCGCACACAAGAACTTCTTGATGGGAGGAGAGTGATTGATGCCAAATTGCAGAGGATGTCGACGGAGTCACGAGCGTGTTCGCCTTGGGGGCTTTGCACAACTCTTGCGCCAAAGCCGTGCACGACAGCTGAGTACGTTCTTACATGACGTACAGTTTGAACGCTCTTGCATGCGCACGTATTACTGTCTGCGTTTCCCTCAAAACCCTAGGGCGTATTTCCGCAAAATGAAACCTTTTTGAGTTGGTATCCACGTAGTGACCTGGGAAACTCGCTCAGATATAGACAGCTAGGGATATTAAAAAAAAGGGAAGTTATTTGGAAAAGCGTTTTCTTCATCTTACAAAAAAATCTATTTATCTATATCAATGGTCACAGCTCCTAACATCTAAATCTACATAATACCCTGCAAGCCACCTCAAAGGTGTGTGGCAGGGGGTGAATTCTCACCAAAAATGCGCTACATATCATGCATTTAAAAGGATTAGTATTAATATATTAGTCTAAGCTGCAATATTTAAAAAAGATAAAAATAGCAAAGCAATCATGCAAAACTGTTTTGTTTGTTGGGTTACCTTCTAGTCCTTACACTAACATGCAACTACTTATGCTATGGATTCAATCACTCGTATTGGACATATTTACCGCTATTCATATCTCTAATTGTGCGAGAGAGAAAGGACATTTTGAATCTGTCAGTTCGGCAATCACTTTCTCTAATTTTGTGATTATGGTCCAGTCTACCATAGTAAGGTGGGGATCGCAAAATATTTTTAACGTCATCACTAAAAATATTATCTTGGAATTTACTTGGGAGATTGTCTAAATTTCAACCTGCGATCTGACAATGACTCCCAAGGTTGGTTTGATGTAGCTTTGCACTCGATTTGCCTAAAGTTGGTATCTTCATATTAGCATAATTTTTATATATTCAACTTCTTGCTCTACATACGAGGTCTATCTTTCTTTTTTCTCAATCTTTCCATCGAAGGTGGTCTTCATGAGGCCATTATGTCTGGGCCCATCTCTAAGAATTTACTGTCGTGTTTTCATTCTTTATCTTTTTATAACTTCCTTTTAATGTATACTTTTTACTGTCGCCATTTCTCTGTAACACCGCATTTTAAATTCTTCCTGTCAATATATTAAAAATCGGACTTCGGACACCGTTTATTTATGTCTACACTATCTTTAAACAATGTATTTCCTCATCCACACTCAACCCCACCCCACCCTTCTGGCAAATTTCCAATCCCCCCCTTCTACATTCCTCCCGTCACTAGATGATGAGTCTTAGATGAGATTGCATTCGAATGCAGCTTTCATAAGCTTGCTTCCTGCCACGAGAAGTGTTTATATCTTCGTTAAACGCCCACTTTTCCCGGGTTATTTTGACCGATTATTTCCTTCTTGTCTCATTCATTTTCGGTCATTATTTTATCCTAATAGAAATACTCATCTACCTCTTTTAGATTTTGATATCATGTTTACTCTTAGTCTTTCCCTCTGCTCTTTTGATACATTGTGTAATCTATTTTTTGCTCTAGTGCATCTTATTTCATTCCTTTCTGTATGCTCTCAAGGTTAACTAGTGTATTATAAGATTTCTCTCTTAGCCATTATAGCAGAGTATGCAACTTTAATCATGCCTACATTTTTTCAGTGGATGTTCATCATTGTCTTATTTTTTATATGTTTAATTATTTTCTGGGTATATACTCTAAACAATTTATGAGGATATCTTCTATTCTTCTGTAGATGATCCTGGTCAATATCTTCGATGCATGTGTCGTCAGCCTTATAGTCCTAAAATTTTCGCATTTCTCCGCTCTCTTCTTCTTGGGAATAGTAACGATGATGTTTTTCTCGAAGTCCCTTGGAATTTCTCCTTTTTAGATAGAATTCTCTCAGCGAAGTTAAATCGAAAAGGAATCTCGCAGATTTTCCACCTTTTTCAAAAGCATATTGCCCTACAGGTGTATTGGCATTATAGTTAAATGTATTATTTTAGATAATCTTTTATAAGTTACTGGCTTTAGGAAGCTCTTTCGAAATTTTAAACTCAATTAATGTTTGCACCACTCAGAAAAATGGTAGTCTTACCGAAAAAATGTTGATTGATGCGTCTTTTGTTCTTTCACTGCACATCGGACGATGAGAATCCAAAATCTCTTCCTATTTTAACATGTTGGTACGATGTGTTAGTTTCACACTTACGTAGATATTTAATTGATCATGCTTTCATCTTAAGAATAAAACAGCTATGAACTTTAACGGGGAAGTGACGTACGTTACAGAGAGAAAGAAAATAATTTTATCTAGCTTTGACTTCCGATATGACAAAATATTACAAATTCCCCTTTATAGTACAATAGTTTGATATAGCTAATTGCAGCAGCAATGATATTTACAATATTAAGTGTAATGGAACAGACAAACAGCACATATTTAATAAGAACAAAAATGCTGGGTGCGGGGAAGAGATTGATTGAAATTTGCCATTAGACAATGGAAGAAAAGTGAGGCGTATAATGGATCATATATAGTATGACACAGATTCGCTTAATAATGAGTCCCCCCCAAAAAAATAACTTTTAATGCGACCCGGGTTTTAATATTGATACATCATCGTCAAGGTGACTCTGACGAAGATGTGTCAACATTGAAACCCGGGTCGCATTAAAAGTCATTTTTTGTGGAAAATTGCACATCATTGTTCCAATATGGACAAATTCCACTCCATCTCGCTAGAATCCTTGGATTTTATGTAATAATGAGTCCTTTGAGTGGGAGATATGAAGTGTAAAATGGTGTCGCGATGCAATTGAGGTCCGTAGCAAAACGCTTGCTCTCAAAAACGGCAGTATAGCAAATGCTTCTAGTATACTTTCAAATACCTTAGCAGATAGTCACTTATGCTGTTAGTTGGGTCAGCTTAAAGTCCTTATACCAACATGCTATCCCTTAATGCTATACATGCTACCTATGCTATACCTTGATGCACTTTTATTTATACAATTGGATATATTTATAGCTATTCATATCCATAATTGTACGAGGAAAGAAGGATATTTTGGATCTGTCAGTTCGGCAATCGATTTCTCTAATTTTTTGAGTATGGTCCAGTCTATCATAGTAAGTTGGAGTTCGCAAAATATTTTCAACGTCATCAGTGAAAATATTACCTTGGAATTTATTTAAGAGATTAAGTATATATTTCAACCTATGATCTGACACTGATTCCCATTTTAGTTCACCTAATAGACTGGTTATGCTAGTATTTTCACCATACCGTCCCGTTACGAATCTTTCTTTTGAGGAATCCCAGTTTACGATTAGCTTGACCTATTATTTCACGTATGTGTTTACCCCAAGAAAGATCATGTGTAGGTCTTATTCCAAAGTATTTAATGGATTCCACGTTTGTTAAATTATTATTATTTATGTTGTAAGTGCTATGAGAAGAACTATTCTTTTTCCGAAAATTCATTGCTGCACATTTTTAAAAATTTAATTATAACTGCCACGTATCACGCCATTATTATATCATTAGCATTGTAATATTGAATTTAACTGTTACCCTGGTGACCACGTAATGGCTTGAATGAATTACGGGGAAAACTAATAGCGATCGATGTTTTATTCCCCGCATTATATGATTTTGTATGTAGAGTGACATATGAACAAGAATAATACCGAAGGAATGTCGGTAGAGTTTCTCTAATTCCGGAAACTTCGTAGGGTTTTTGGCCGCTATAACACCTACCCTCGAGTTTCGTTCAATACTTCACCTTAACAAATACATTAGCGTTGGATGTTTTAAGAACAACCGTAGAATATTTTGCAATGGCATATGTCACTGACTAATTTCTTGTGATCTTCCCGCCCTGAAAGATCTCCTCGCTCCCGAAATTGTTCACATTTTCTCTTGTCTGAAGCTTGGAATATTAAAAGGGATCGTAACTTAATCTTGTGTGGAATGTCCCGCAACCAATTCACTATGCTTCCTATCCAGGTAAAAACCGTGAAAATCCCATCCATTTCTCAATAAAAGTTTTCCATGATCCGTCATCAACACTGTGGAAATGCAGGATATTTCAAGCCTGCCGCGTGAACGGCGGTGAAATTCACAATAATTGCCATGCGAAAAAGTTCACCTGGAAAGCCAGAGGTCCGTGGTTCGATTCCCGGTCCAGGTGAATTTTTTCCTATGGCAATTAATGTGAACACTGTGAAAAGGTTGGTCCATTCCATCCACCCCATTCATATCAAAATCTCAAGGTTATTGATAATTTCCCTTCCTTTCTTGGTTTGTCAGTGACATAACCAACTTGCGTAGTATCTTAGATCGTACTGTCTAGTAGTATAGCGTCGAGTGTCGGGTCGGAGAAAACGCCCTGAGGACGATGGCAAGTTAGCCATCAAAACGTCAGCATTAGCCATTTCCCTGACCCGGTGGAGAACCCGTGAAGACTTCACCAGCATTATACACCGGGAAAACACCAGAGCATTCAATGCGTAGTATCCGTTCAGCCGCCGCCCTGACATAAATTCTTGTGGGTAATTTTTGAGTAATGAATTTTTATAAGTATAGAATTATCTCAGATTATTGCCGCGTCAATGGTGAGGTAGTCCCAACATTTTTCGACCGATTCTGGTCGCTTTTTTAAGGGGAATGTCAATTGAAAAAGCAGTGGTCGGAGAACGTTGATACTATCCCACCATTTACGTGGTGATGACATAAGATAATTCTTTTAAATTTAATCGCTATGGCCCGTAAAAGTTTTACCAACCAGTTATGAAATGTTCCATGAGAGAAAAAGCAAACATTGAACTATCGCATGGAGTGCATGGCAGCCCAACACGTTTTTAAGAGTAAGGGTGCTTATCTTGGTCTTGTTCTGATCGATGATTTTTTTGAGAAATATAAAAGTATTGCACTATGTCCGGCCACAAATGTATCTTTTCCTTAGTTTCTGTTGAATAATGTGTGTTCCGAGCAAAGTCTTATTCCCTCAATGCTGTCTGGTAAACTTTGTTGCGGCCCATTGAGAGATTGTCCCTCCTCTAGACTGATGGGATTACCATTCCAAGTTTCTTCACTAACCTCATCGCTCATAAGCTTTAACCCTGTATCTGAAATCTGGAGAATATTCTCTGGACTTTCTGCAGTTGACATTCGTTCTTGTTGCGTAGATATCATGACATGCAAAATAAATGGATCCCAATTAGTGTGAACTTTAGCACCTCCCTTATCTTTTTATTTCCACTGCACTGTAGTTTTATATATTGGAACCGAGATAAAAAGAAATGGAGCCCTATTTTCCTCTAATGGGCGTTTCCCATGAAAGGCTAGAGGTGAAGGTGACTGGAAAAATAAGTACTTGTACGTGCACCAAGTCAATTAATTCAGTCTCATTTATATTTTGTGTGCGGTTGTGCTTGCGAAGTAGGTGCTGTATTGCTATCAAACATAAATAAGTGATTGGGGATAAAGAAAATACTGTCAAGTGTATGTGAAGCATTTCTTTGATCCATGGTTGGTTGGTTATTCAGGGGAGGCGACCGACAGCTGAGGTCATTTGCGCCATTTTAGGATAAGCGGGTAATTGGGTACCTAATGGTAGGAGTTTTTCGGGAACGGAGGAAGGGTGGAGAGAAACCCGGCGTCGGCATTAGCCTACTCTTAACGAAAGGCGCCAAGGGGACCATGGCTTAACGTCCCATCCGACGGACGGAGTACTGAACTTGAAATACCCTCCACTAGGCACTCTAGGCACTGGATTTCCTCTGTGAAATCCGTCACTGCCGGGAATCGAGCCCAGACCTTGGGGATGGGAGGCCAGCACTCTAGCCACCACACCAACCCAATCCCCTTCTTTGATTCATGATAAGTTACATAATATATCTAGAGCAGAAAACAGATTGTCTGAAGTATTATAAATGTGGTTCTGAAGATAAGAATTAGCATTCAGTTGATGGCCAAACGAAGGGAATTCCCAGGGTGAGGAGGCGAGTGGCCAATGAGATTCCGGGAGGAGAATGGAAGAGCAGTTCACTTCAAGTGTATTTTCGGCCCGTTGCTTCTTGAAGACAGTGTACGCACACGAATGTGGAGTTAGTGCATTTCGGGTTTTTGCAAACTATCGGCATTAATTATGCCCCAGCCCAATCTTCTGATTGGCGACAATCTCACCCACCATTGGCCAGTTTAGTTAGTAGGTACATGTGTCCACAGTCACGGAGTAGTGTGGCTCCCCCTTTTTCCGCCCTATGCCGCCAGAAAGCCGTTTGAATTTCATTGCTGCGTTACCTGACGTAAAACAGCGCACTAGTTTTCATAATATGAGCTTGTGCTGCCCATTGCGTGAAAAATGTACAAATCCTCTCAAATATCCTCTTTATTCTTGAATTTGTTCAAAAATTGTTCATAATTATTTCCTAATTGTCGGAGCGCAATGAAATTCATTTCTCAAAATCAGTTTACCCAACAGTATTCTCTGCCAACTCTAGATTTTTGTTCACCCATTTTTCTTTTTGGCCGCTACTATTAAACATAACTTCTCGGATTTGGCTGCCTATTATACTACTTATGTACTGATTGATTTCATTTCTATCAATGCATAATGAATGATGTACTACACGGCGGAGTGAATCTCAGAACCAAAGATCTTGGTATTTCGAGGCGTTCAGTTTGTATGCAGTAATTTTTTGTCACTGACCCATTCCAGGGCATGTGATATTCGAGGCCTGATGAATTTGTTTACTTAAAACCGAATTAAAGCATTTGAGCTATTTTCAAGTAGTTCATTGTAATATAGAAAAACTAAGAAATACCAACATGCAAATATTCTCTCCTCAATGAAAGCACCCGTTCCTGGAAGATATAACACCTTGGCATCCTAATTTAAAACAGGAAAATTCACGGAATTATCCTCCGAAGTTACGGTGAAGTGGACCCCTCCCATCATTTTACCGTTCCGTGTCGTCACCGCTTCTTCACCTTCTAATATTGGTTTCACATCTACATTTACATAATACCCAGCAATCCACCATAAAGGCTTGTGGCAGGGGGTGAATTCTTACCAAACATGCACTGCATATCATGCATAAAAAAGGATTAGTATTTATATATTGTTCTAAACCTCACTATTTAAAAAAAGATAAAAATAGCAAAGAAAACATGCAAAAACATGCTGTTAGTTGGGTTAGCTTTAAATGCTCATACCAACATGCAGCTACCAATTTTATCCATTCCTACACTCCTATTGGATTTATTTACCGTTATTCATATCCCTAATTGTACGAGGAAAAAAGGACATTTTGAATCTGTCAGTTCGGCAATCAATTCCTCTAATTTTGTGATTATGGTCCAGTCTATCATAGTAAGTTGGGGTTCGCAAAATATTTTTAACATCATCACTGAAAATATGGCCTTAGAATTTGTCTAAGAGATTAAGTCTAAATTTCAACCTGTGATCTGACAATGATTCCCAATTTAATTCATTTAATAGACTAGTTACGCTAATATAATTATCGTATCGTCCCTTTGCAAATCTTGCCGATCTTCGCTGCACACGTTCAAGTTCGTTATTTAGACCGATTTCGTAGGGATCCCATACGCTGGCAGCATATTCCAAATGAGGTCTAACAAGGGATGAGTAGCTGATTTCTCGTACACGATCGTCACATTTACCCAGTACTTTTTTGTTGGATCCCAGTTTACGATTCGCTTGACCCATTATTTCCCAGCAAAGATCATGTGTCAGTTTAAAATTTTTGTTTTGATGGGTTCAAACAAGAGGTTTAATGCGCCTCACTCGATCCTTCCAACTGCTTACCTCTTTCTATAATATGATTAGTCTCTTTTACACTCTTATTCGTAACTTGTTCCATGTATGTGTCTCAAACGATGTCTTCCTTTGCCAGCCTTCTCATTCACTCTTTCCTCCTTGGCGTCTTCATCGGACCAACATGTCTCAAGACGTGGCCCTTTAGGTTATCCTGTCTTTGTTTTACAGTCGAAATTAGACTTCTTTTCTCTCCAACTCTGCGAATTTCTTCGTCAGCTGATCGGTGTCTCCAATTCATCTTCGTGATTGTCAAGTATCTCTACTTTCAAATACATTGTTGCCAATTCCTCTGATTTCATCGTCTACTCATCCCTGCCATAAAGACGAATGCTTTCGGATTATAAGCTATGGTGCATTGATTCATTACCTTCAAGTTTTTTCCTGGTAGTGAGCAGTTTTTCCCCCCCGTTGGGCTTTTCTGCATACAATTCCCTTCTTCCTTCGTCCCTCGCCGGCAATTCTTCTTTCCAAATAGCAACGCTCTTCCATATTTTCATGCTTTTGTCCTCAGAGTTTGAAATTGACCCATGCCTCTGCTCTTTTCCTGCATGTCACCATCTTCGTTCTTTTTCATATTTGAAAGGTCACTCGTAAAAAATGCAGTTTTCAATTCAAACCGACCCAGGTTATAGCAGCTCAGTGCCATTTTCACGGGTTACGGCCAAACTCTCTTATAAATAACGCCTTGGAAATAAAAAAGTTAAGCTTGAATTAAATCGTGTTGTTTTTTTTAACCAAGTGACCTTTTCAATGTGAATATTCGTAATTTCCACCTATTTACACCCGAAACTATTTACTGCATTTGTTCTTTTTCATTCTTCGAGTCAGTAACCCTGTCCGAAACGTGTGCTTCTAGTTCTAAGCATACTGCAATGCTTGCTTGCAAGTGGAGGGGGGTACAGTCGGAAACACCAGAAATATGTCCGAACGCGAAGCATCCTGGGGGAAGCATGCTACGAAGTCAAAGCACAGAAGCACGCTTCCATGTAGGCTTCGAAGCATTGTTGACGAGAATAGCAAAAGATGGCGGAGCCGTAATGTGTGTTGCATCTATTTTTTTTACTTCGTATGTTACATTTGCATAATTATTAATATACATATCAATGAAAAGGTTAATATACATATAATCGCTCTTTTTCTTCCGGTCTAAACATTGTTGCCTTAGATCGTGTTTCACACTACATAGTGGTTTTTATGTTGCCACTGCTGCTTAACGTCGCTCCTTACCGTAGACTGTCCGAAATGAAACATTCTTTCCCAAGCATGCTTCATTGTACGTCAGCAATACGTCATCACCAAGAATGCTTTGCCGAAGCATACTTGGTTTTCGGATACGGCTATTGTGCTTTCTAAAGCCCGAATCACACGATATCATTTCGCCGCTCACAGGATCATTTTTACCGTCCCCTCTCGTATCATTTCAGTTCACGAGATACGGTAAACAACCTCGTAACTATGGATGATTTACATCGTCGTGGACTGCTTTTGGCTGCAGCCAAACGTTTCTTTCAGAACGTGAGCTCTGATTGGCTAAATGACAGGCCCAAGGGACGGAAAAAAGGACGTGCTCAAATGACGAAAAAAGGGATAGCGATCCCTATCATTGCCGCTATCCGTGAAGTGATCAAGTCAGACGATCATTTTTAAGCTATCATTTGAGCTATCATTTGAGCTATCATTTGAGCTATCATTTGAGCTATCCCTGAAAAGGGCCGTAAAAAATGATCGTGTGATTAAGGCTTAAGTAAACTGGAGTAATTCTTAAGGATATTTTTATGATTGTCGCCACAGGTTTCTTCGGCGAATCGTAGAATGTAAACTTCTCCATATCAACCGTTGCGGGGCAAATGCAAATGGTGTCCGGACTAATTGAGTCGCCACTCGCGACACCGGCCTCGGGTGCTTGCAGTTTCCCTTTGTTTGCGTGCCGCGGCGTCGCATGTCGTGAGGGACCTCCTGGAGACGCCATTTGACACTCATTCCGTAGAATCGTGATTGATGCCCAATCAGCTCGCGGCACGAGAGAGCTCCCGCGGCGCGAGATTATTTCCCGTCCCGTGTAATGTATGCAGCGTGTGTGAATGGCGCCGCCTATCACGAAGTATAGCCCCAGCGCGGCCTGTCCTCGGCAGTGGATATTCTTCCATATCGATTTGCTCGCGTCAAACTAGGAAAAAAAGAGCCTTTTCAAAAGCTTATTCTGCATTGTTGCCCTTAATGAGGTTCCTCCAACAAATGCAAGTCGTGTCATATTTACATTACCTTTGTTATTTCTAGAGATTTAAATATGCCCTTGCTATTTACCTCAATGGAATATTTTACCTAACCCCTTTTGTTTTGCGGAAAAAATACGCTTTAAATTCCATGGGCTGTGTTACGAAAACGGATGTAACTTAATAAATTCCTATTTTTGCAGTTGTTTCCAATGATATCAATTACTATAAACAAAAACTATTTACACTATTCATGGTAACGAAGAAAATAAAAAATTTTAGTCTATTCCACACTTTTTTAATAACCGACCTAGGTT
Organism: Platycnemis pennipes; assembly: GCA_933228895.1. Classification (NCBI taxonomy): domain Eukaryota; kingdom Metazoa; phylum Arthropoda; class Insecta; order Odonata; family Platycnemididae; genus Platycnemis; species Platycnemis pennipes. The sequence continues at coordinate 129,639,936 of OW121851.1, read as the reverse complement.
TCGACAAATATTTGTCATTCTTAAGGTATATGCTAAAAAAATGGTCGAAACCTATGTCGGATATTAAAAAAGTGTGGAATAGGCTAAAAGCTTTTATTTTATTCGTTACCATGAGTAGTGTAACTAAATTCCACTAAGTGACGCCTTCAGTCCTATCTGATATAAAAAATATTTACTCGATAGACACCTTTACATTCTGATTTCGGGCTGGAAAAATCAAATTGCTATGAAGTAACCAAATGATATGTTCACCCACATCCGTTTACTCCCCGAGGAGCTAGAAATGCTATGAATAAGTTCAGTATATATTAACGGCCTTGTTGGGTTTTCTACCCTAAACGTTGCAGTTGAAATGTTGAATCCCTCATTTGTGTTGCCTCAGTGGTCGCAGTCAAGGCGCCCCACCAAGGCGTCACTTCCACGTGCAACTGAATGACTGAGTGGAAGTGTTTCCCGGAGTCACCCGCCCCTCCGACTTTAACGCATCCATTGCAGTGATATTGGCTCTCAATTCGACAAGGCGCTTTGGATGCGCTGCAATCAGTGTGGCTAAGACTAACATTACCCCTGCACCTTTTGTGGTGGATTGAAGGGTACAATGTAGGTGCAGTTCACACCCCGCCGGCACACATTATTTCTGATTGTGGCACCGAGGTGCATCGCTCTTCGCAGCTATCACCAGCGGTGTATTCGTTTTTATCTTTCACTGGCTCCATCTGATGATGGAAGGGGATTGGCCATTGATGCTTTACGTGCCCTCTCTGATGACTCCGCGCCCACTAGGTTCGTTGTTTCGAATGGCGCTTTAAGGTGGCTCCAACGAATTATGAAGTACATGTCATTTTCGTGAAAATTTCAGGACACATCATTTTTTGGCCCTTCTATCGATTGGCAATTAAATAATTTGGCCTTTCCATAATATACTTGAAGAAAAAAGACGTTGAACATCAGATATTTTATACGTGGCTATACGGCAGAGCATGGCTCTTGCAGTAAAATTATCAGATTAATAATGTAAAGAGAGAATTCGTTTTGACGAAAAACTAATATAAGATGCGCAATTTTATGTAGAATTTAGCATTGTAAAAAACTGCTCGCCTTACCGCACTTGTATAATTGATATTAATAAATGTCTGCTTGAAAAAAAGTAGAAAAGTCTTAGTTGCATGAAAAAGGCGCTACAGTATGTTGTAATCATTGGCAACGGTACTTGTGACGGAACGTGTTTGAAAGCTTATTAACCGACTTAATTTAGGATACCTTACCAAGGTCCTTCTTATATTTTTATGTTATTTAAATATTTCATTGGTTATTGATATAGTGTAATTAATACAAATGCTTCCAAATGGTAGCAGCGTCATTGTTGCCAAACAACTTTCAAGAATACGAATATTAATAAAATTCAAAACAAAGAGTTGTATTTGCAAGGGAATAGTTTAAAACTAAGTAAGAAAATATTTAACCTATTTTAGAATACGCATTAGCGGGATTGAGCATGTATTCTCACTTTGGAAATTAAACGTGGCAACAACACGTCAGTCATGTTCCGAAGTAAAAATGAGTCAAAAAACCCTGGAAAAAATAGAATGCAACTTCAACGCGCTATATAATAACATACTCATACAATTATTATGTACGCGTTATCACCCTATAGATGATTTTCCATATAGGTGTTTTTCTGGATCGGTATTTATTCATTATATAACATAGCTCTTTTACGGGATTTTGAATCGCGGTGTCTCGTTGGAGCCTCCTTAGCAGTAGTTATTCTTCACTTAAAGGCTCTCTCATATTGGTTGTTTTGGTGCAGCGTGGTTTGAGCACGGAAACAACGTCTTCCGGACCAGGTCAAATTAGTACAAGTTGAGTCTCAAATCTCAAAACTCTACTGTAATCCCGAGTTGATTCACCTGAGTGGATTAAATCAGATGCGCAAACGAAGTGGTTCCACTGCGTGGCATAATCATATGATGATCATATTTTATACGTTCAAGATTCATTTTTAAAACATTACAATGAAAACTTTTTCCCTCATTTGAATTACACCTCCAGTGTCCGGGTTATTTGCTGAAGTTATTTCCGATTCAAGATGGCATTTACCACGCTGGCAATAAATCATCTCTTCTTTTCTCGTGGGTGCGATTCAGTCATGGGGCCCCGTGGTGAGCTGAGAGAGAACGCTTGAGTTCCACCCGACTCCTGCGCGGTGGCAGTCCGTACCGAAAAGTTCGATTTCCAAGTGCCAACCCCCACTGCTATCTCCACCCTTGAACGATAGCTAGCGAAAATATAGCCGTCAGAATACACCATCGAGGCATATTTGGAGGTCGTAACGATAGTAGTAGGTACTTAGCCATCCACTACACTGTATAAAGTTTATCTGATATTAAGGCACAAAAGCGATCTGAATTTCAGACGCAACATTTTTAAGACAATGTATGTTGAATTTCAGTACCCTTATCTTGTCTAAAACTAAGGCAGGTGCAAGATTGAAAATCAGACCAGGTAGGACTTATTTTAACCCTTTCACTGCTGTGAACGTACCTAGTACGATCGCACGGTAGACTGCTGTGAACATACTTTTTCGTTCTCACTGTAGCGCTTTCACTTTTCCGCCACATGTGACCAGTAGGTTTCCGGAGAGTGTGCCGCAGCATAAGGGTTAAGATAGGCCCATTATGAATTTAAGACAGCCCTGGTCTAGTAATAATGCGAGTTGCACCTGAAATTCAAGTCTAATTTTAAGGCAGGTGCTGGACTGAAAATCAGACCAAGTGGGACTTATTTTAAGATAAGCCCATACTGAATTAAAGACCAGGCTGTCTTAAATTAAGCATCGGCCTATCTTAAAATAAGCCCCACGTAACAATGCGGGTTGCTACTGAAATGCCTATTTTGAGGGGATATCTCATTATAAATACTACCTACATATTTAAACCGTAGCTTTTCATATTTTTATCCCATGAAACTGTTTTACTGATTAAATTAATCTTCAATAGAGCAAACTTAAGTCATAGCATTTCCCTTGGAAAAGGTTTCAGGACTGATATCGGAACACATTAGCAATGTTTTCATAGATAATATGAAAAATAATACTTTTATTAGAAAGAAAGTAATCCATACAGAGTCTTCGATACCACAGATGTGTGCCAGTTGTATCTACAAACCAAGGCAGGAACTATCACTTGACGAGGGCGACTATTTTTTTAATTCTTTCAATCCTACCACATAGACAAAATAAGGAAGTTTAGTCTTAGGATACGTCACTCAGATAAACCTGACTCCCTTCTGCAAACAAAGTAAGTATCAACGTCTCATTCTCACATCATCAATTCATCGCGCGAAACTTATTTCACCTATTTACAATGAAATTAAACTAGGCATCGAATTTGACTTCTTTACGCTTCGTAGTCCTTGTTGAATTCCATTTCCCTGGTTACGCCCATCGGTCTCTGCTATTGGTACGTTAGCTCCTTTCGTGGAGCCAACCAAGGCGTGCTAATTTTCTGCCCGGGTGATCTGAATTTCAGATCACAACCATCTTATTTTCAGTATTCAGTTGTTAAGTTCTTAAAATAAGATGGAGGTGTATCTAATTTTCATGCATGTTGAGTCTTAAATTTAGACCACTACCGTAAAATGAGACAGCGTTTAAATTCAGATCGAACTGGAAATCAGATAAACTTTTTACAGTGTAAAGATAAGAAGAGACTACCGGAAATAGCTATACTTGGCCACATTTATCATACTTCAAGGTATCAACAGTACTTAACTCCTTGTACTTCAAGGTATCAATCGACGTATGTCTGGTGGAACGAATTCTACGTATCTTTTTCGATCAATCTCCAGAAATGTCGATGGTTAATTACATCTCTTATCTCTTGGGACCAACCCAAAATTCGTTCCACACTACATGGAACCAGTTACTTGAAGCACAATATTGCTGTCTTGTACTCTTTGTCCAGAAAGTCGTTTGTAATATCTTTATTTTTTATGAACGACCATAAATATTTTGTGAGTAGGAAAGACTGACATGCAGTTGAATTTATAGTTTTTAGCATCTGTATTTTTTTATTCGAAGCCGTTAGTATCGGAGGTTAAGTAGTTATCAAAATTATTTTATCGTAATTTTTTCAGAATCTTTTCTTAGTAAAATGATATGAAAATCTCAAAATCTGAGAATGCTATAAGTATCTGAGAATTTCTTGCCTATGTATTTTAAAGGCACTAACAAATAGAACCCTCTCCTCTTCACTATTTACTTTTTTTAAATCCGTTCCAACTCTGGTTTAATGAATACTATTCATCATTACCTCAAATTAAACAGATAGTTTCAGGCTTCACTTTGTGTAACTTAATCATTTAAAACAGAAAAAACTTAAGTAGTGCAATCCTCTCAGTTTGTTACCACTGACCAAGGTTTCGACGTGCCACCGTCATTATTAATGTGGCCAGTCGAAACCCTGGTCAGTGCTAACAAACTGTGTGGATTATAATACTAATTTTTTCTTTTTACTATCACAAGTTATCTCTACGATAATTGGTTCAACGCCACATAATATTCCTATAGACTAGCCTCTTCATATTAGTATAATTCATCTCTGTGTTCTTCACCACTTGCTCTATAAATTTTGCCTTGTACTTTCGGCTCGAGTGTTCAGCCGTTATAGTGGCTATGTAATCCGGATCTGCCGCGTCGGAGAAATATTAACAAAATATTTGTAATACTACGGTGCAATCACTCAATGGTAGTTATGTTTTCTCAAATGGGGGAAAATACAGTTAACCTGAAATTGGGCTCTATATGTATTGCTCATTAACGATTATTTTTTATGCCAAATTTGACTTGGTGGGATTTTTTTACGGAAGATGGAACGGAGTGGGTATATGAGCAAATGAAAGAAGAAACTTAAGAGATATTAAGCAGGAAGTAGACTGGTGAAGTCTTCACGGGTTCTCCACCGGGTCAGGGAAACGGCTAATGCCGACGTTTCGATGGCTAACTCTGCCATCGTCCTCAGGGCGTCGAGTGTCGGGTCAGAGAAAAATGTCGGGTATATATACCCTATGGTCTTGGCTCAGGTCTCTCCTGATTAGCACCGGCTTCCAAACGTTGCTAAGGGCGTCCTGTGTCTCGGTTGAAATTCTTCGCCTGTAATCTGATTTCAATCACCACCTTGGTTAATCGTTCCCAATAGGATCTTCTAAGTAATTTAGCGTCGTCGAAGGCAATGAGATGGTCCTTGCTGAGGCTGTGCTCGGCGACGGTGGACTTCTCAGGATATCCCAATCTTATGCACCTCTTGTTCTCCTTGATGCGGGTTTCAATGGTGCGGCTGGTTTCTCCAATGTACACCTCTCCGCATTCGAAGGGATGTTGTAAATTCCGGGAGTTTTGAGGCTCAATTCGTCCTTGACCCTGACGAGTTGGCTCCTGAGCCTTCTTGGAGGTTTGTGGACTGTCTCAATGTTTCTTTTAATGAGAATCCGCGATATTTTCCCCGCAATGGTTGAAACATAGGGAAGGCAAGCTCTGGCTAAGGGTTTTTCTCTCTCTTCGTCGGTCTTTTCCGGGTCCAAATGTCCTTCCTATGGGACTTGTCTTTTGCCTGAGTGTTGAGAGTCCAAGGTCCATTTTAGGGCCTTGGGCTCTTACACGAATAATCCCGCTCCCACATGAATAATCAGCATCCAAATATCAAGTTTACCATGGAAATGGAGAAAATCCACTGCCTGCCCTTCCTTGACATCCTAGTTTACCGGAAGGAAGATGGATTGCTGGGTCACCGAGTATACTGGAAGTCGACTCACACAGATTTATATCTGAATGGATAAAGCCACCACCATCCCTCTCAGCGGAGTGCAATGTTGTCCACGCTCATCCACAAAGCGCTATCCGTGGCGGACAAGGAAGGCCTTAATGGAGAAGTCAATCACCTCCGCAAGAAATTCCGACAGAATGGATACCAGGAGAGGGAAATATAATTGGCCCTAAAAAGGACCTAAAAAGAGCAAAATTCAGGCCCCAGAGGAAAGACATTTGGCCTCGGAAAAGACCGACGAAGAGAGAGGAAAACCCTTAGCCAGAGCTTGCCTTCCCTTTGTTTCAACCCCGTGAAGACTTCACCAGCATTATACACAGGAAAAAAACCAGATCATTCAGGAAGTAGGCTATTTGGGGGAAGGATCAAGGAAGAAATATTGGAAACACTTAGATTTAAAGGATTATGCGTGTGAGATATTGGTTACGGGAAAGAGGAATAAATGCGATGCGAGATGAAGTAATTTTGGAACGCACGAAAGGAAAGAAAGGTGATTTACCAAAACAAATGGCAGTACACGCTAATGGGCGGGTCAGTTTTATCCAAGAATTATTTCTCACGGCTTTGGGAAAGGCTTGAGTTATTTCTATACCTTTAAAAGCATATTTTGCACTCATTAGTAAGTCGAAAAGAATGTTTCTTTGTGTCTAATGTGTGTGCTGTTTGATTTTTTTTTATTTTGTCTTTTGTGTCGCTGTATCAAACTCATTTGTTGTTCCGTGTTCACCCTCGCAGGTTCCGTCGAGGAGGTGGAGGAGATCCGAAGGTCGAGCGGGCGTCATAGCCGCCGGCCCTCTTGTCTGTGGGGGCGAAAGCGGGTTCCAGGAGTCACACCCGGAGAGCGGTCGCCGCCCTAGCCGAGCCCCGCGTAGGGACCCCTCAACGCTGAACTCGGAGGAGAGACCACAGAGCCAGGAAATGGCGGAATCTCAGGTGAGGATGAAGACCTGGGAAGGGAAAGCCCTCTCCTTCCGTCTTCCATCGTTTACCGTCTTGAAAACTCCTCCCGCTGGATACGCGTTCGGAATCAAAATGTTTCCCACTCCTTTGGGATCGAGTCGGTCGATTGCGGATTGTGTCGAGTCACAGCGCATCCGTGTTTGGATGGATATTGCAGACGACATAGATGAACCTAGTATTCTCGACTACGTTTTTGAAATTATAAAAAATATCAATTGCAATAAAATGTAGATTAATTTTATCATATTATTCCGCAGTGAATCTCATAAATGACACTACAGGTATGCAAGTTATCTATTTATGTCATGGAAGCAGCTAGTTATCGGTCGAAGCAAACTTACACAAATTCCTGGGCGTGTGTTGGCCTAGTGGGTAGAGAATGAGCTACTGACCGAAGGGTCCCGGGTTCAAATCCCGGGCAAGAGCCTTTCTGGACACCAATCTAAAATCCTTGCGATTCAATTTTCTGCGTGTCAGAAATTCGTAGGAAATCGCAGGTGGCCCAGGGAAAGGAACTGGCCCCCCTACCCTGCATGTGTGAGTTTCGCACGCCAGTGGCTTATTATGGAGTGAGCTCTACTCTCACCTATCAAAGACCAACCTTCGGGTTGAATCACCGAGTGAGTGATCTGGAAACAGAATAATAACGATGAAGATGAGACACCATTTGCGGACTCAGTCAACAGATCGGTCGCCGGAGTTCCCGGAGTGTGATTTTTTTTAGGGTATGCGAAAATGACATCGCTCGATTTTTTTCGTTGCCGTGTCTCCTGAATCACCTACTCTCCCTTTGCCGCTCTATCCATTGACTTGTCACCCAATCCTTACCCTGTTGCAATGCCCTGGAAACCATCTGTCATTACATAGTTCCGTGGTCAAAATATTTTTCAGTGTTACATGACACCACTTTGTCTGATCGCCGCACTTCCTCCCCCCCTCTGTCGAAGAGCGAACCCTAATCGAAATAGTAGCATTCTAGGAACTTGGCCACCATCAACTTTGAGCCCACCTAAATAGATAACTCTTGTCGTTCCAATGAAAGCCATTTATAGCCTAGACGCACCTTAGAGGCGCGGCTGTCCCAAAAAAAAACATTTTTTTTTAATTTCATAAACGTCAGTCGGATTCCGATGACCCTCCAGTGTACAAGGAAAGGCAAAAAAAGATTTTTGAAAAATATCCAAAAGTCAGGTAGCGAAAGGGACCGAAATACCAACACCCTTAATTTGTCGTACAATTTCGCGAAAACTGTCATTTTCGGGGTAAACACGCTAAGTTATGGCTCCATAGGCAATAATTTCGTCGGTTTTTTCGTATCTCGCACCGTTTATGCTACGCGGCCTGGTGCTGAGGGTGGCGCCACGTGGTGCGGCGCGGCTAGAAGGGCGCCTGTCGCCGTCCCCCTCCTCTTCGGCCCTTCTGGAATGTCCCGTTTACACTACAAGCTTTTTAGGATGGTAAGGCCTTAGCCAGGTAGCCTTACCATGGTTGGAAATTGACCGTCTGAACGCAAGTTGACGATAACCCTGGTAAGTTTACCTACCACGTTCAAATTACCATGGTTGGCGCCAGTTACTGGTGTTTTAAGAGCGTGTATACACGGCACCACGGGCGCCTGTCGCCACCGCCCTCCCCTCCGGTTACCTCCACGGCGCTGTGTTGTCTTCTTCTCCTCGTAATTCGAGTTTTAAACTCGTCTATTAGACCAAATAACGTAGACACTAACTTAATGCAATGAATTTTAACTTTATATTCCTGCAGAAAAAATGGTATACCAAGTGAGTTTTCAGTTGAGCAAGCTCTTTCTTCGCTCCCTGGCTCACCATTTTCCGAACAAGAAATGCGGCTTTTTGTTGCTCATCGTTAGTAATTATGTAGTTGAATTCAGTGATAACCCCCTCCCCCCCCGCTCGGCCACATCATTCACTACTTTTAGCAGTTTGATGTGCCGTCGAGCAGCTTGATAGCTTTCTGATGTATCGCAGTCTTTAGGATCCTTATTCAGAAATCCTTGAGGTAGCTCGAGAGTTTTAAAGAGTGTCTTTGAACTAGATGACACAGAATACGATAGATCCATACCCTGAGCATTTTTTTGGCTCAGCTATTCTCTTCAGCGACTATACACAATCATTCTCACGTTCATTCATACGTTTCACCGTTTTTCTCTTTACACTAAACGGTACCCTATCATCAAACCAAGACAAGCACACTAGCTCCTCACTTATGTACCACAGATGGTTTGAGAATTTTTCCTAAGTGTTGATCAGAATCTCATTGAAATTCGGCCTCCGATTCATGCTACTCCAAATAGAATATACAAGTACACTTAATGAATTTCATGTTCCTATCACAATACAGCTTTTTTAAATCCGGTACCCCAAGGTTCACCATATTCTGCTGTTTGTAAAAGAGCTAAATAAAGTCATCATCATCATCGGCCAACAATCCTAGGATTGGTTTGGCGCAGCCCTCCACTCGATTCTTCTATCGGCCAACCTCTTCATATTGACGCAGCCCCTCTCGTTTATATCCTTCACAACTAGCTCCATATACCTCATACGAGGCCTGCCTTTTCCATTCTTCCCGTTCACTTTTCCCTCGACGATTGTCTTCGTCAGGCCATCGTGTCTCAAGATGTGGCCCATTAAGTTGCCACGTCTTCTTTTTAATGTTTTCAGTAGACATCTCTTCTCTCCCACACTTCTTCGTTTGTCACTCGATCGGTCCATGATGCTGAAAACACTTTTAAACGCCGTTCTAAGGAGCGAATACGTGAAAAATAACACGAGTCGAATTTTCTGCAAATGCTTCAACTTCTTAGCTACTTAATTTCGCTGTATATTTTTTTTTGTACGGCAAGGTAAACACATACAATAAATGCAGAAGTTTTACGTACCCAGGATTCAGGGGTAAAGCAAACTACTTAATACTGACATGGGACATATCCGGGCGATTGAATCACCGAATCAGTAGAATGTCTTCGCACAATTACTAAAATATATCACATTGTGATTAAATAAATATCGTTGTCAGTAAGAATCTTTTCCCTTGCATATGGCGCGATCCGGTCTGTCTCAAAACACTACGTCTATTTCCGCTTCCAAATTCAAAACAAACCTTCTTTCTACTATTACTTGCGTATACACGCTCTTAATATACCTGTAACTGGCGCCAACCATGGTAATGGGAGGGTCATCGGAATCCGACTGACGTTCTTGAATTTTCAAAATAAAAATATTTTTTTGGGACAGCCTAACCTTAGTTGTAATTCATTGTAATTTGCATTTCCGATATTTTCTACCGGTGGGGGTAGCTTATGGTGGAAAGTCTCGAATGTGTTGGGAATATTTTGAACATCTCCCCACTCTCCTTTCATCAGATCAGCGTGTTTCTTACCTGTTTTCATTCAAATAGAATGTAATTCTTTTCCTCCCTATTTTCATTACCTATCAGTCTACCTTCCATCAGTAAATTCCTTTAATATATCGTTGCCCCCATTACTTGCTCCATTCACCTACTCTGCTTTTTCCCACCTTCCCATAACTTTTATCTCATCCTTTATAAGTGGCTCTTCCCTACCTGAACCTAAACTGAAGCTCCCAAAAGAAATTATTTTTCCTTGCTCCAGTCTTTCTTTTAGTATAATAAGAACCACCATACTTCCTTCGATTTATTCATCTTTTGATTGGCAATTTTACCGAGGTTCACGGTACTAGATGTTGAGCCCTCGCGGTCCATCAAGGATGGCAACGCAAGGGAGAAAGGGCTTCAAAGAAGCCACGACCAATGGTGGACCCCAACCAGCGCTAAAGCCGCGCTTGGCGGTAAATGTAGAATATTTCAATCCTGCCGCGTGAACGGCAGTGAAATTCACATTAATTGCCATGGATGAATTCATTTATTCGGGTCTTTGTAATTTTCCTTACCTGGAATTTTTACTCTTCTCACGTCAATTATCCTGGGAATTGGGTTGATTTGATGTCTAGAGGCTTTCCATCCCGAGCGCCCGGAATCGAATCCTGAGGCAGATCTTTCATTGGTATGCCATACCTCACTGTGGACTACTCTATTATCTTAATCATTTCGTCAATAACGGAACATTTTTCTTTCTCATTTTACCTGATCCAATGGTTTACTTACTGCAGTTGCTACTCATGTTTTAGCTCATCCTTTTCTCTATTCCTTCCTCATAATTTCACTTAGATAGCTTTTAACTATCTCATAGTATTCCAGTTAATATTGTAAACTCTATATCTTAACGCTTCTTCCCCATTTATCAATTTGAGGTGAACATATCATCACTACTAATTTGTGATCGGAGTCTGTGTCAGCATCCGAAGTTGTCTGAATTGGAGACGCTTTTCCTAATTAATGCCTACATAATCTAATAATAACGACTTTATAGTCTAATTTGGACCTTAGTCTCCCCTGGCTTTTATCGTGTGATCAAACGTTCTGTTTAAACAACGTGTTTTTTTAGGAAAATCCATTTCTCTAGCAAAACTTGAATATTTTGCATAGCGTTTGTATCTCAAAACCATTCTCTTCTCTCCAATTTCTCTGTTATCTATACCTTCACCATATTCCAATCCCCCATGCTTACTTGCATGGAATGTAAAATACCAAATCAAAAGTATTTTATTTGTTATATTAAATATTAAATGCTTCCTTCTGGGAACGTCAGCTATGGTTGTCATTCATTTACATCTTATACTTCTTCCTATACGTGACCACTCGTCAGTACGCAGACCTTTATCATGGTCATGACTACGTCGGTTGGAATCGTTTATTCTCCCCCAGTAGTGTCCAGTCTTACTCCCGTTCAGTGTTCGTTGTCCCTCTTCCCAATTCACTCTTCATCACTAGTGCTACACCTATCTGATTCTCCTCGTCCTACCCGCTACACTCCTGCCCGCAGCGTAGACCTCACGTTCCAAGTGCACATTTTAACTTCGTCTGTCTAGTCTAATTTTCTGTCATTATTGCTATTTTGGTTCCGAGAGGATACCTAACGACGACGACCACAAAGGCCTTGCCTCCCCCGCTGACGGATTTGACTGGGAATGGGTCTCTTAGAGACTAGGGTTCGTTTCCTTATTTCCATCTTCCATGTTTGTTGATGGGGAAAATACGTGGAAAGTGGTTTCTCGTTTCCTTCCACAAGGGTGGTTTCAAGTGACGTCACTTGAATGGACTCTCCACTGAGGTCAAGTACTACTTTGCAGTCACCAAGGAGGATGTGCTGACAACCTTTCGTCCTCGTCCGACCCTTCGTCTTTTTGGAATGGGTGATTCTTGAAGTGATGGATCCTGTCATTGGAGGCCAACCTAGCCTAGCCAAGAGCTACGTTCATTGCTCCCGTCATCGCAGAATTATGAGTTCTAGGAACGTGCCAGCCCTTCACCTTACGTCAAAATCGAAGATCACGTGGAAGGTTAATCTTTATCTTCCTTATAATTTAGATTTTTTTGTTTTGAATATTTCGCCTGCGCTGGATTCCTCAGGCTTCCGGGGAAGGAGGCTACGATGGTAACTTCTGGAGGAGGAAGTTCCCTCTCTTCCGAGAGGCTGTGAACACCGACCACGTGATGCTGACCGTGGACCATGGACAACCACGTACCACGGCTCCTTCCCACTCGTTGAAGCCTCCCAGACCCGCCAAAAGAGAAGAGCTTCCGATACTTGATTTCGATTTCGCGCGGTAGGCAGTGATTTTCGGAAAGGTCTCCCAAGGAGTTCGAAGGAGCATAGAGGTTTTTCAGTACGAGGGTGACTTAGTGGATTCCTACTTGAAGATTAAACCTCGGGGGCTCAACCAGCGATGGGATATGGCGTTCATTGTTGTGAGTCATACCCTGCCGTCGACGAAAAATCTGATTTGTAACGCTATCTACTCAGAAGATGGATGTCACTGACGCTTTGGTACAGTTGCTGTGGTGTATAATTGAATCGCAAGATTTTGTATTATTTTAGTGTTTTCAGCGCCTCTTATTGACGGGAAATATTCTAAATATTCTCGCTCCTGCAAGGCCATAGACTAAGCACACCGTTTGGCAAAGAATACCTTGTATTTATATGTGATAATATTTTTAAATAAAAGCCTACTTGGTTAATTGACTCTAGGATTTTTAATCATTTCCGAGTTATGATCCCTACTCGGATCGTACTTATGAGAATCGTAACAAACCGATGTTCCGTGACGGCCGTGAGCATTAACACTTCTTCCACGCTAACAACTCTCATGTCCCCATTTTATATTTTTCTCTGCTTCCGCCTTCTCTCATGCCTTCTCTCTCTCTTTCTCTCCCTCCCCCTAATCTCTGCCACCCACCCACCCTCCCACCCATCCAATCGAACGGCCGCCGGGCGTTGAAATCTCCCCGTGGGGGTCGGGCGTTGGGCTCTCCAGGCCGGAGAATGGGCGAGACCAAAGCGGTGAGGCCCATGAGAAGGTCCCCGCACCTGCGCACCTCTTCGCCCGAGTCGCCGCCCTCGAGGGGCGTGCCGTCGCCCCCGCCCCCGCTGGCGGCCTCCCTGGCGGCGCGCCATCTCCCGGGCGAGGGGGTCGCCGTGGTGGGGGCGGAGGGGGCGGCGGTGGCAGGGGAGCTCCGGGCGGCCCTGGAAGTGGAGGACAGCCCGCCGCCGCCCCCGCCACCCCCGCCCCCGCCCACGGAGCAGCAGCAGGCGCAGGTGGGGCGGGAGGGCGAGGGGGTGGGCGAGGAGGAGGAGGAGGAAGAAGAGGAGGAGGAGGAGCGGGACGAGGAGGGCGACGAGAAGGGCCACGAGGGCGAGGACGAAGAGGAGGAGGAGGAGGAAGAAGAGGAAGAGGAGGAGGAGGAAGAAGAGGAGGGCGAGGAGGAGCAGGAGGAGGACGAAGAGGAGGAGGAGGACGAGGAGGAGGAGGACGAGGAGGAGGAGGGCGAGGGCGAAGAGGAGGACCTCGGCGGCTTCGACCACCTGCACCACCTCCACCACCACCGGCTGCACTTGGAGCGGGAGGGGGCGGCGGGGGATGAGCTGCTGGGGGCCCACCGACCGCCCCAGGGCGATGGCCCCTTCCTGCACCAGTTCCACCACCTGCACCACCTCCACCTGCACCACCTGCTGCACCACCCGCCCCCGCCGCCCGCCCCGCCCCCGCCGCCCCCGCCCCCGCCGCCCCTCCTGCTCCTACTCAGGGACCGCCACGGCGGCGGGGGGCCCGTCTCGCCCTCGGGCGGCCCCTCCTCGCCCCCGCCCTCATCGTCGTCATCGTGCCTGCTGGACGCCGCCGTGGCCCCCGGCGGCGGGCCGCTCTCGGACGCCGAGGGCCACGGCGGGCCGCTCGAGCTGACGTGCGGCGCCGCGTCCCCCGGCGCCCGCATCCTCCACCGGCCGCCCCCCCACGGCGGCGTCCTGCGTCCCACGCACTCCACGCACTCGCTGCCGCGCCACGGGCAGCCGCGGCCCCGCGCCTACGGCCGCAAGGTGAGCGACGCGGAGGACAATGGCGAGGAGGACGAGGCCACCCTCAGGGAGCTGCTCGTCAGGTGAGCCGCCACACTCTTTCTTTCTCTCTTTCTTCTCGGTCACACTGCTCTCCCTCCCTCCCACCCACTGCCACCCTCCCTCCTCTCGCATGGAGAGGACTTTGGAGACCTTAGGTGGTCGTCATTCAAGGGGTCCCGTCTCTGCCACCGTCTGCCGGCAATGTTTCCTAGGGGGGACTTCATGGGTGGATGCAGAGAGAGTAGGGCAGTAGTCACAGCGTTCCCTGAGAAAACAGGGCTCTCTACGTTGTTTCTCCCTTACACATCCACTCAGGGGCGTTGGAACTACCTTCGCTGGGAGGGGGCCAACCTTGAAAAGGTCCCGACTCTTAAGAAAAGAGCCCGGCTCCTATGAAAAGGGCCCGAATTTTTATGCAGATAGGAGGGGGTAGAGACTATAATTCCACTAAAAGTGCATATGAAGGTGGTAGAATATGCGTCAGAAGGGAAAAGGCAAGCTGGAAACAAGTAAAATTCAATTTTTATTAATGAAGACTCATTTCTCAAGGTCCCGGGGCAAATTCTGGGGCGAATGCCCCCACTGCCCCCCCACTTCTGACGCCGCTGCATCCACTAGCTTCCTTGATGCTGCTTGCTGTAGCAAGAGTAAATTCAGATACTAAAAATACATTGGTTTGGAGAAGAAATTAAATCGTTTTACATTAATTTTAGACTTCTCTACAGTTTCAGCTAATTACTTAAGGGAAGCCCATTTCATAACTTTACCACCAGTGATATAGTGATAATGAAGCGCATCATTCTTATGTTAGGGTACATTTCATGTGCAAAGGATTCCTCATATTGACCACATATTGTGGCTTATACACATATACGCAATTGCAATAAGTAACCAAATGCCTCGTTATCAAGTTCAGTATTTTTTAAAACTCAGATCAAGACGTCCAAGTTTATAATTATCATTATTATTACGCACATTGAACCTGAGTGAATTTCTCCAGGCATTCCAGAAAATCCCTCCACATTATCATGTCTTTCGATTTCTCCAATTATTTTAATTTATTTAATTCTCTTACAATTATATTTAATTTTATAATTTATTTTAAATTCTCTTGTAAATATGTTTTTCTTTATAAAAGGATTAAAGTAATGGCATCCATTTTTTCCCACAAAAGAAATTTCTGCTCTGGGATTCAGTGGTTCCTTTCTTAGTCATTTCAATGAACTTATGCTGAGGCCGACTCTGTATTTTGATCCTGTTGCTAAACAGCCCATCAATCAATCATAATATTGATGTAAAATTACCCTGTGGCCTCTTCAGGTGATGAATCTGCTCTTGAGTTGTTTGTAGGTGGTTTGGATGCAGGACTAGACAAATGGATAATGTTGTACCATGAATTAAGAGAATGTCCCCCATCTTAATGAGGTGTTGACTAGTAAATGAGGGCCAAACCTATTTTTCAAGTGCATAGAATAATTTCGGTTAAATTTATAAAATATTCTGCAGATGAGGTTCACCATTATAGTCAGTCTCACTATGGTGGTCCTCTGTTAATTGATTTGTTTAGGCTGGTTGTATGTGATGCCTCTTCATTTAACACCAAGTGCTCAGAAACATTGTTATTTCCTGTTACTGACAGGGATTCCAGCCCAATTTTAGACATCAATTGGGCCTATTATTCAAAAATTAATAATGCATCCTAAAAATATTATTGTAATTTTCCTGTTGATTTGTCCAAATGACATCATAAGTCATGGCTGATGGCCAAAATGGAACAGATTGTTATCCATTGATACAAAACCATTTGAGTATTAGGTAGTTAATGTTTTCAAAGAGAATTTTCATCCAGAAAATGACACAACCTATGGTCTCCCATTCCTCTTACCAAGGCATTGGCAGCATGAATCAAATCAGTGCTAGTAAATCATACTCCCTTCAGTGCTCAAGCCAAATCTTGCTATAATAAAGAGTTGGTAAATATGTATTATAAAGTCCATTGATTCCTTTAAAGACTCATCCCCTTGGTCTTACAATGGCAGCATGTATTGATTGGGATGCTGTGGCCTGCCATTGTCTTTGTCCATGCCAAATACTCCACTTGTCTTGCGTGCCCTTCATCTCAAGTGCGAGTGGGAAGAGTGCCTTGACTGACTGAAACGATGACGTGCTCTGCTGTTGTTGTTGTTTGAGAACCTTTCTCGATTTCTTCCACAGACGACTTCTTTTTTGGATCCACATGTTGTTTCCACTTTGTTCCCCTTGCCTCTTTTCCTCCATTGGTCATCAAAAACCTTGCCTCATCAACACCCCCTCCTCATCCCCTCCCCTCCCAACTCATTCACTCATTCACCCGTTCTGTCGCTTCATGACTCTTTGGCTCCCCCATCTGCATTGTCACTTCACTCATTGTTGCTGCGAGTATAATTACTCTGTACACTTCATTCACCCTTTGAATTAATTTCCAATGACTGCATTCAACTTCTCTTTTCAAAAACTTTATTTTTATTGTGTATCCAACTAGTGAAAACATAACCATGGGTGCATATTGAGCTGATATTACTGATATGGATGAAAACATTCAGCAGCCTGAAGGTTTATCGGTGATGGAGGAGGAAGGAGATAGAAGAGTGGCAAGGTTAACTAATTAAATTATACTACCTGATGGGGAGGTTCCCTTCTGTTTGTTTTCTGTAATTTCTTGGTGAATTCTGGTGCAATGAGATATCTCACAGCTGGGGTTTAGCCCTGAAATCTCTGAATTTAACCATTTCCCAAACTTATCACCTCACATCTGATATGCATCATCAGCAGGAACGGATTAAGATCCTTAAAGGCCCTAAGCACTAACAGATTTTGGAGCCCCCATATAGATGTACTTCAAAATGTAAACAATATTAAACCAGGAAATAAAATTTAATATTGTGAAATTAAACCAAATATACTGAAGGTAAAAAAATGTTTATTTTTGAATTCAGCCTAGCAGTTCTTAACCCTCTTAGTGCCAGTGGCCGATATATCGGCTTTTGCTCCACGGGCGAAAAGTGCCACAAGCCGATATATTGGCTCAAGGATCAAATTAATGTTAACTATTTTTGTAATAATTACATTTCTCCTTTATGCAATGTATCAGAATACCATAAAAAATTAATCAATTTTTTGTTAAATAAAAACATTACATTCATATACAAAAAGTAACTTCATATTGTTTATATTTTTCACAAGGAGTTACAAAACTCTCAAATTCATGCTGGCACTTTTTGCTACTACTGCAAAAATTCGTTGGCACTTAGAGGGTTAATTTTGTGAGGTTTAATTGTTAAATGACTAAGGCAAAATACAAGCGACGGAAATTGTGTATTATGGTCGGTGACGAGTAACTTTTGCCGTAATCTTCTATAGATTTGAAAGATGGTGATCAGCAAATAGACCAATCAGAGAAAGTCTTAATCGTAACTATATTCTCATCCATCATAAATATTCATTTATTCGATCTATAACCTCTTTTATAATCCACCTCTTTAAGGTCCGGTATGCAAAGAATATTGAATGGATCTTCCAATTTTCTTTTAATAATCCATTAATAGATTTGTTATCTTGATCATTACATTCCTTACTGAAAATTGCCATTGAATTATAAAGCCCATTTGCATAGTTTTTTTTACACTTTAGAATTGGGAAGCCAAAAAATAGTACTTTCAATGTCAATTCTGGTGCTATATTTTCTGAGGAAAGTGTTCCAAATCAATGCTAATGAAGTGTTAAATGGTATAATATCTAAATTTTCCTATATATGTGCTACGATATTTTTGTCCACAAAATTCATAGGTATGTAATAGTGGGCAACTTTTAAATCACAGTCCTAAGTATCAAATTAGCTGCATCACAAGTTAGGAGTGAATTACAAATAGGACTTTTTTCTCTTTGTGAACTTTAATGGTCACGATAAAACAATACTCCACTATTCGAGTACAAGAGAAAACTTTGTATTTTTTATCATATTATCTTTTTTCATTCTCTCAATTCTCCATTGCCAGTTAAATCAAAACAATAGAAAAAATGTCCAATTTGCAACTCGGAGACCTTATGATAAGGAACTCGGGGATTTAATTTCCCAAACTTGGAAAGAATGTAAGTTTTCAGGCATGAAAAGCTGTATTTTTCATGGTAATGAAGTGATCAAATCCCTATGGAATAAGAGTACTTTATATTTTGTGCACCGGCTAAATACCTTCTATCCTGTTAATTCAAATATTTCACTTCTCCATCACTCCCTCTTTGAGTATACCAGCAAATTTTCCCTTTACCTCTCTCTATTTTTGTGATGTGCTTGTTGATTTATTGGTGTTAAAACATGTATTTACTTCAGAGCAGTTCCACCTTCTCAAATCTGAAACAATGTTAATTTGCTTATCAGTTAATTAGCTTATCTATACTCACAGCACATTTTATTTATGGTAGGAAATGGGCATAAGAGGCCAAGGTGATTGGAGCTTGGATTTAGACCTTACACAATACACATAAAATAATAGTGTAGGATGCCTTTTAAACTTCTGCAGGAATAAAATAAATATTTAGAGATTACTGAGTTGGAAACTGATGTGTCTTTAAATATGCCTTGTATAACCTTGATACCATTCCACGAGTTGCCTAGTCAATGGACTCCTTTCAAATTTCTTAAAAGAAAAATGTAGCAACACATGTAATATAATTTGTAACTTCTATGGTGGTGGAATTATCTATTGTGATAAATATTTATATCAATCTGGATTGGTAATAGATGCCTTCAGATTATTTTTGACCGATAAAAGATAAATTGGCTGCAAAAGAGTAATGGGCAACAATACTGGTCAAATGAACAACACTCAATAAAGGATCAAATAATGCTCTGAATTCCAATTTGAATAATGTATACCTATCTATCTATGTCTTAAAAAATCAATTGCAATATTGAAAAATGCTAAATTTATTAAGTTTACAAATTTAACTGAATGAAGTAAGAAAACCTCACCCTTCGTGAAATGGAAAATCATATGTATACCAATATAAATGTAATATTGTCCATTGACTTCAAACCGGTGCATTTAAAGAAATGAAGACTTTTCCAGCTTTCCCATTGTAGCACATCTCTTGGACAAACTATTTCTTAGTTAGGGAGGCTTGTATATGTGGTTAAAAACGACACTTTGACACTCAAACATTCTACTTTATGCATATAGATATGATTGTTGTTAGGCGTATTGCATGTATACTCCATTTATGATTATTTTCACCAATGGACTCATGGAAAAATAAGGGGAGAAGTGGAGAACTCGCAAGACCTAGGTTTAAATCATGCATCAGACTCAGTGAACCTCTTTGATATTGGCTTCTTCAATTTCTTGAATGGCATCTATTTAAAATGGCAGGATCTTAAAGCCTCACTTCGAGATTGGTTGGAATAAATTACAAACTACTTGAGGTTCATTCTTGTGAGAAGCGATTTTCCCCATCTTTTCATGCCCTCCCCTCCAGTCAGAGAAAAATATGAATCATATGTGATATAACATGATGGAACTAAACAGTTAACTGATCTTGGAAATACACCTAGGAAGGCAGGGTATTGTATTTTTTTTTAAATGTGCTCAATTGGACAATTCTGAGCATTTACTCACTGTGTACTCCCCTTTGGAAACTTCTCATATAGGTACACTTAAAATGAATTCCCCATCGCTAATCTCATTTTGCAGCAAATCATTATATTTAATTAATCAATTGTTTAAATATCATGGTGGAGAATTGGGCTGCTGCACATGGAATTTAGGAAAGCTAATAGAGATTAGGATGCAGGTTTGCTACAAATCTGGCAGATGTCTAAGTTGAAAACAAAGTACTGCTATTCTTGCATTTATCTAATATGAAGAACTATAATGCACACCAGAGGGAGAGGAGTGATAAAGAAAGGATACTGTAGAACCAGAAATTACTACCTGAAATGTCATACATGTGAGTACTCTAATATCATGATATCTTTTTTGAAATATGAATTTTATACACTTATTTTTTATACTTAATTGTTCCAGAAGTAACCCACAATCACTAAAGATATCTGTTAGTTTGCAGTGACCAAAAAAAATGAAACATGGCATTGTTATGTATGTATCAAATATTGCAGTGATTTTCCTAAATATCATTCATGCCCCACCCAAGACTGTTTAGGTTAGATGTGCCTAGCCATTTTATTTTGTGAATGAGTTGTTCTTGCTATTTCCAACCTTGCAACTCCCAATGTTTGGCATCAGATTAAAATTATATGGAACATCCAATTTCCAATTACTGCATGCTAATGGTTTTGGCTAATGATTTAGCTTGCATAAACATCATTATTTGTATTGCTTATGAATTATGTATAAAATTTTTATAATCATTTCATCCCTGTTAATCAGGAGTGTCATAGTTTCAGGAAGGGAATGTTGAGTCGAGGGTGGTCAGTAATAATTGACATAGATACTATTGTGAGGAAGTTACTCAAGATTAGGATAAGATTAAGAAATCAAAATATATGATGCCCCTGCGAGGTGCATGAGGTGGGAATTTTTTTTTTTTTTTTTTTACCTATGTAATTCCTTAATGTTAAACATGTAAGTTGACAACTCTGAGGGTAATGAATAATCTCTGATTGATTAATTTCATTATCCATGTGGTGATAACTTAGAATTAATGTCGGCCCGGTGGCGGCGTGGTTAAGTCCTCGCCTGCTAACCTGAGGGTCGCGGGTTCGAGTCCCGCCTGAGTGGGTTATTTTACCACTCAGGACATGGCTGTGTGTGCTCGTCTGTTGTTACATTGTTAAAATACCCCGATGTAAAGGCCATATGTGCTGTTTTCGGCGGTAGTGGAAAATAAATAAAAAAAAAAAAAAAAAAAAAATATACATAAGTACCTATTAGGTCGAATAGTAATCTGTTCATAATTATCATTTTTAATCCACCAATTTTCATAGACCAAACATTATTAACTTTAAACTTTCAGTAAAACCATTTGATTTTGTATTCTTTACCAATGTAGTGCAATTGCGGTCACCACAAAATCCTATGCAAAAATTGAAATGGAAGGCCATTACTGTGAAAATTTGATTTTACATTGATCAAAATGGTATAGGAGTTTTCAGGAGAGTTCTATGGGTGTATATTTGTTAAACTCCCTTACTATTATTTGTTTGTGGTAGAAATCAGGTACTTCCAATGAAGAAAACATCTAGAGAAACATTTCGATATTTCATCAGAATCTCAGAGACTATCTGTAATTGGTTTTAGTCTTTGTAAGTTCACATTCAGGTGTGATTGCAAATCATAACTTAAGGATTTAATCTTGTCAATCAGTGCAGAAGATAATTTAAGATGCAATTTGGAATGGCATGAAGTATGTACCTACATAATTTGATAAGAGGTGAAGTACAGAGACTTTTAAGTGTCCCTAGGTGTCCTTGGGCACCAACTCCCTTCCTTTAAGTCCTAAGTGTGCTTGTCCCACTGCCCTGGATGGCTTGCTTTTGCTCAAAACTATTTTTCCGGTCATGCAGTGCTGTTTTTAAGCTTACTTCAGTGGTTAATTTCAAAAGCCTTGTGCTTGTCATATTCATCTTGCTCTTATTTTATTTGGTATTTTTTCCTTCAATGCAATAATAAGTGTTCCAAAAGAGATTGAACGTAATATGTTTGGCACTCATCTGTCACTTGAAAAGTCACTCCATCTGTTAGTTCATATTTTCTTTGTGCTGTATTTCAACATGCCAATATTTCTTCGTTCCTAAGTTTTTTTTCCAACATTACATGAAGTTCAGTGCATTTATTAAATACTCTTTTCCTTTCATGTGCTCTGGTAGAAAGGCGTGAGAATGTAAAATAGTAAGTCTTGAATCTAAATACCACATTTTCAAAATTAACCCTGGTGATGAATGTTTATCTCCTCATGGCTTAATCTTTCTCTCTCCATATTTTTTTGAATCATGTTATATTTGTTTCAATCCTTTGTGTATATGTAATCACAATGGAGACATGAAGAATTAGGTACTTACCCACATAGCATGCAAGATTTCAGCAAGTTTGGTTGAGGCTGGCATATGGCTTGCCAAGATTGGCAAT
Source organism: Platycnemis pennipes (assembly GCA_933228895.1). Lineage (NCBI taxonomy): Eukaryota > Metazoa > Arthropoda > Insecta > Odonata > Platycnemididae > Platycnemis > Platycnemis pennipes. The sequence goes on along the minus strand of OW121851.1, from coordinate 129,617,545 downwards.
CTAGATGCAAGCTTGCTGCAATTTTGCCAATATTGACATGTTCCGTGCAAGTTACGCTCAATTTGCATGAAGTGTGCCAACCTTGGCAACTTTGCTGCAGGACTCTGGCAACATTGGTAGCAATAGTGCAAGGCCCAAGGCAATTGCAACTATACGGTTCCTACTAAGGGAGGAGTAGAGTTACCTTTGCTTGAACGCGCACGGCTTATTTCCCGTGGAAGAAAAACAATTCGAGCTAAATTGAAGAAGCGCGAGTTAATAGGAAAATTTTGCGCGAAATTAACTTAAGCATGCGTAACGATAAATTAACTGACAAAGAAGAACAAGTTTGTAAAGTCGTGAATACAGATTAATTGTGAATACAGTTTGATTGAGTACAGAAAACAGTGGTATTGACGTCAGGGTTTCTACCAAGGATCCCGCGGCCTGTCGGATGAAGATGGCGATTGCCATATTACTGAGGAAACTCTTATTTATCTCTCCTGGAGTTGAAAGAATATCCGTTATGCATATTCATAACGGTCATGCTTACTTTTAGCCACAAAATGGTCATTGGGGAAATGTTTTAATGATTCAAATATCCGTGTCCATATGTTGTAAAGTTAGTTATCACTAACGAATTCATGCAAGCCAGCAGCTGTATATACACGGCCTCCCAACAGTCAGTAGTTAGCGAAGAAGCGCTAGATAGCCATCGTGATTTGCATTTCGTTAGGTCGTTTAGGATAAGGTAATAGGACACGTAGGTCAAGTATGTATTGTTAAGAATTATATCTTTCGCGTTTACAAATGCGGGAAAGTCATTTTCTTTTTAAATTTTGAAACTATAGGGGTACTCATGCAAGTAGTGATTTTTTTGTAATACCTAACTAATTTGTTTCGCTATGAACATTGTTACAGCTCCTTTGCACAATTGCATTCCATAGGCAATGTTTTAGTGTGTGGTTCATGAATGCTTTCCTACCCTCGGCGTACCCTCTATTTTTGCCAGGGTTGAAACTTGCACAGGGCTTGTGTGAAGCTTGCACAGGACTTGCGTGAAGCTTGCATGAAACTTGCTGCAAGCTTGCAGTGCAACCTTGCAGCAAGCTTGTAACAGGTGCAGTAGTCAGATTGCAGCAAGCTTGCTGCAAGCTTTAACCTTGCCGATGCAAGCTTGCTGCAAGGTTGCTATCTTGCAATGACAAGCTTGCTGCAAGGTTGCAGCAAGCTTGCTTTGCCATGTGGGTATGCAGGCTTGGCATTTAATCTGACTAGAGGATATAGTAGTTTCCCATTCATTTTCCTCATAATGACTTATCATGACATGCCCTTATCTCCAAATATGGGTAAAACTCCTGTGGTCAAAATGAACCTAAGAATTTTCTAATCTAAGGTGCTTTAAAAATGTAATCAAAAATACTTAACTGCTAAGCTTCATCCAACTGAGCATTTGAAGGGTGCACTAGGGTAACTGTAAAGGTTATTCAGAGACTCTTCTCAATTAACTAATCACTTGCATAATGCGATATGAAAGTAGCTCTGTGGTCTTAGTGGGAACCCAAATTGCAATATTTCTTCATGATTAAGTTTTATTTGGTAAAATATTCTCATAAATGGTTATTTATGGTTCATTCTAATCTTGCATAGTGGTAATATTCTGCTTTTTTACCCTCTCTCCCCTTATATGCTCCATAATATTCTCTAAGACCCTCCCCCAAATGGGGTCGTGTACCATATTTTTTTATTTTTGAATCTGATAGTTTGTAAAATAAAAAGACCCATATTTTCTGTTCTTTGATCTTCCAATTAGTTCTCAAGTTATAAACAAGGTGAAAAACTGAGATTTTTCACCTTTTCCCAAAATTAGGCGTGCAAAGGATTAATACGTCATTCACTTCATCCAATCACAACTGACAAGCTTCTCCGCCTTATCACAATGGGGGACACACAGCTGACCCTACCAATGGAAGTGGTTGCGACAGGATCTCTTCAGGCAGACCTCTCCTTCACACCTCCGCTCCCTTCCCTCGGTTAGAGATAGGGGTTAGATGGAAGAAGGGACTTTTTAGTCTCATTCTCGCCCCAATAAAGACTCTTATCTATCTATCTATCTTCCTGTTCTTCCTCAACAGAGTCAAGGATGAGAGGTGGATGACGAAGATATCCTTAATGCAGCTCGTTCGGTGGGTGACATCCACCTTTTGCTTATTTTCATTTTTGATTTATGAGTGGATGGATGTGGTTAGAAGATAAATTTTTTCACTAAAATTTATTTTTCATTCAATCTAACGATTTAATGTACAAAATAGCCATTTCGGTTCCAAGTAAACACCCCCATTAAAGAACATACTCTGTATAACCCCTTTTGTGATTTTTTTTTCATTTTTTTATTTTTAGAGCAGACATTCTTCAGAAATGCCTCATTATATTTTTAGCTAATTATTTCTTCATAAGTTAATGCTCTAGTAGTTATTGCAATTTGAGCAAGGGATGAATTTGTATTGTACTATTCTCCACCAATATAATGGAGGATTGGACCCTCTCTCCTTGTCAATAGTGCATCAAAACAATTAATCCCCTCACCTCCACCTGCCACACCTATTGTGTGCATACATAGCTACTTACTCTTGGGTAACATTAAGGAAAAAGCAGCCCTTTCTAAAAATTTTTTTTTGCCACTCATAGCCATCTGCTTAATATATCTTTGAAAGAGAATCCACAGATAGGTAGGCGTCTACTATTCTTATTTTAGTCTTTTCAGTCTTTGTTGTTAGGCCTCTGTAGTGATACATATATTTGACTCCCAATGGCTGTTCATATCCCTATTTGTTTCTCAAAATGTGACACTTGCATAATTTATGGCCACGATACCTCTTTCATCAGCTTGTCTTAATTGCTAGATAACCATTCTTAATCTTGTTAGTACTATGGAATAGTATTCATGAATATCGATAGTAAAAAATCTGAAGGGTGTGTAGATACATATCAATCATCAGGGTTTGTTATTTCTTGTTTAACATCTTGGTTTGAATGAAGACAAAACAAGTGGGAGTCCATGTGAAGCTTATAGCTATCTTCAAGAAGCTTTATTTTTTTTTAAGGTATACACTTTTAACTTCTCTAAGTCAACCAATCCTTCTCTGTAAACAAATCCTTTCCAGATACATATTTGTCTTTTCATCTCGCCTCAATCATATCATGTAATAGCAAGACACATGTGCCATTTCTCTGCTTTGTTGCAGGTTCCTGCAGCATTACTCATAGCACTGACAAAATATGAAAATTAATGGAATGCCTTTTCAGTTAAATTTTGAAAACAAGTAATATTTCTTTTCCTCTTATGTGGTGGCAGTTCTGATAATGTTTCAGTGAAGATTACTACTTGATATAGCATTCAATTGGTGATATACTATTGGGGTAACTTTAAAAACCCTAGATCCATTTCTCTTCTTTTTGCATGTATGCATCTCTTTGGAACATTATATTCATTAGGAATATGAGGCAATGGTAATATTAGATAATTTACTTCGATCTCTCTTGCTGCATGATTGTTTTGCAGTTGAGATTATGAGCTGTGTTGTGAGTTTCTAACTACACATCTCATTATTTTGAAGTCATTGTTTTCCTGGGTTTAGTATTTAAAACAAATAGACCTCTATTTGAACTTGATTTTTTGTTAATGGCCCACTCAGATTATTATGATGACAATACCATCTCTGTGAAATATTGTGTGAGGCCACATAATTAGGTGTTTCTTACCCTCAAAAATCATTATTACAGGAATTTATGGCTATCAAAAAGATGTTGATTCATAGATATTATAATATCCCTTTTACTGCTGAACGAAATTTTGGTGTTTTTTCTAAGAATGCAGCACCATTTTGGGAAATGGCGCAACAGCGGAGGATGTGTTTCTGGAAGTCTACACACCACAGATAACGAAAACCTTGCAAAACATACCAAAATAACTCAGCCGTAAAATCGGCCCTCCGCAGTTTTTGTGCGAGTTAAATGGGCCGATAGATCAGCCCATCTGCAGTAAAAGGGATATGTAATGCATAATAATGTATTTTATTTCTGTTGATTGCAAAGTAACATAGAAGTCACAAGAAAATGCCATGTTTGCACAAAGAAAAATAAATTTAAGTAAAGAAGAATATTAAGTTATTGATTGAAAACGTAGTTACAGAGTACATGAAAGATCAGACATGTCTGTATACAATTCTATGCTGTGGGCCTTCCTTACCTTAGGATAGGGGATATTTATAAATATGATTATTCCTATGGTTGGAAGAATGTATTCAGTTTTTGGTAGGGAAACTGTTAGGCTGTAGTTTAGCTGACTATCATTTACCAATATATATTTATGGGTGTCACATAATAAGCCCCATCACCCTTCATAAAACTTATCTTAAAAAAAAGTTCTTAGAAATAATTAGAATATTGCAGGAAGAGCGGAACTACCTTGGTACTACCCTGTGTAGCATGTGAAATTCTCAAGTAGTTCAGGTAGTAAAACCAGACTTTTCTCTCTGTTTCTACCAGGGGCATAGATAAGGGGTAGGGTTGAGGGTGTTTGAACTCCCCCCAAACAAGAAATACTAATATAAAATAAAAATGTAAATGGATGACTAGTAAGTCTCTAAATCTTTATTATCCACTAATTCCATATTTTGTGTCAGCCGATTTGTGTCAGCCGATTAAATCCGATAATTTAATAAAAATTAAGAATACAGCATTCAGTTATACTAAAAGATATATTTCATACTTCATTGAGGACTGAACCCCCTCCAAGAAAAAATATATCTACGGCCCTTTTTCTACTTGTCTCCCTGGGAGTTCCTATCACTTAAATCTGGTTTTTATCATAGGGGACTCGAGAAAATTGCACAGTTATCAGTTATGCTGAAAAATATGTGGCAGTGACCAGTTCTCTTTGTATATCTTGTCAACAGAGGTCAGAGAGCGGCAAATTATAAACAGCGAAACCGGTAATTAGTTGCCACATATGGTACACCACTGAAAAATAGTCTTAAAAAGGAATGTCGGTTCAATAGGGGACTGGTGCCTTCTAGATAGATTGCATAAATAACAGGCACATGCTTTGAAAATTGGAAAATAACCAAACTTGTAATTTTTTTATCCTCATGTGACTGTATTTGATGGCATAAAAATGTGCACACTTTGTCCAAAATTATGGCTCAAAAAATGACCCTGGGTTTTTTATGCAAAGATTTGGCCTTTATGAACATGAAGAATGTTTTAATGGCTATCATCGCAACTCTACACTTTGACTGACACCAGGTTATATGTAAGCTACATATGTAGTTTGTCTTGCTTCCATGATATCAAAGGATTCACATGTGATTCTAGCTTTTGGCTGAAGTGATTCTGAAGATTGTACTGATGGCTGCAGGTTTGATAAGCTGGTACGGAATTACGGAATCACAGATACATCTTTCATGTTATCACAATCTTTATCATGAATGCTTACCCCTAGAGTAGTGCAGGGTTAGCAATAACCATCTATAAAATTCACTCCCCTGATTGTAAGAAGCGATTGGAAGTTCTGTGCGAAAAATGAAGAATGGAGATCACATTTTCTCTGGCATAACTTAAATCAAAAAATAATGGTAACACCAGCGCATGCCTTATGAAGATCCATAATCAAGGCCTTGGTTGGATTCTCAGAAGCTGGGAAAAAACCACCTTGACAACAATTTTTTGTTTCTAAAATAGAGGCAAATTTCCAGCAATGCTGAGGCTGTTGGTCAGGGTGAGGGGTGGTTTTTGAATAGGGGAATGAAAGGCTCTGATCTTACAGGTAATACAGTCAGTTCTGAGAAAAGCTTATAATTGAGGATAGTGGTCTATTCATAGGGATGGTCATTACGAAATATTTCACTGTACCTGCATCTCTCTTTCCTGAGGTTTTGTACTTTTATATAATGGCAGACTTATCAAGGAATCCAAGAAAGCAATTCGGCCTGAATTTGCCCTTTATTATGCCTTTAACACATTCCAGACTTAGTGCGGACTATACTCACAGTCACATGTATAAATTCGTAGAGAAAGAATGATGGGCTGCGCTCATGTTTTGTTTGATCTACAGCGCATGTTGATGTTTCAGTTATTCAGATATCCGTTAGATGGCGGAAACTGATTGAATTATTTGTTGCTTGTGAATTGAATTTATTTAAAACAGTTTAAGAATCACAATTTCACAAAGAACCACCAAAAACCCCTGTCCAGCATGCAAAAAAAAGCCCTTTAAACCTCGGAATGTGTTAATGCCTTTTCTCATCACATATTAGAAAAAAATGAATTGCAAGTGCTCATTGTTCCTCTGTCCCTGAAATATTTAATATTCACCAAGCATTTCTTGAGCCATCAATACATTGGCTTTTGGCTATCACACATTCAGTTTATTCATTGGACTACTGCATATATTATATTGTTAGGGTGGTTATAATTAACCAAGGTAGAATGAGCACTGGAATGTATCCAAAGAATTGAGATCTCCCAAAATCCCTTTCGATGTAGTTCTCGGCAAATGCTCAAATGCTCAGTCTGTCTCCTCCAGACTCCAGTAGAAGTGAGCATGGCTAATTGCCACTATAGCCTGTGAGTGCCTTTAATTGTTGCAGTGCACCCATTCTGAGGAAATTTTGTCACAATTTGGTTGCATGCTAGCTTTCTTTTCTCTGCTTTTGAGCATTGATGGGTACCCTTGGATATTCATTTCACATTAATTCTGCCATGTCACCTCTTCAAACTTCAGTTCTTATTCATACACGTACCCACAATAAGGTTTAGTCAGTCTGTTTGCCTTGTCAGGGATTCCAATACAAGCTCCAATAAGCTTCCACAGGCAGTTTGTCTGAAGGTGTTGGATATTAAAGGCTATGTATATTACAGGAAGTGCGCCATCTGGCATTAAGTGGAGCATGAATGAGTGTATTGTATAGAGCTATGTAGAGGGTATCATTTAATTTGACTTTTTTTGCTTAAAATCGTACATTCCTTTAGACATGTTACTCATGTAATGGTAGATTGCAGTTATAAGTGAAGATTGGCATATGTGCATACATAGATTGAAACTGTCTGATGTTAGGAAAACCTGTTTTCATAGAATCTTTAACAAAAATCCTATTTTCTGTTAAAAACACAAGGATGGTTAATTTGTTTTTTACAGAGGGAAAATTCCCATTTAAAATTTGAATTAATCCATTGCTTTCTCTTCTATTCTCTGCATCCAATGCAGTCTGTTTTGTTTCAGTCATCTTGATCTGACTTCTTTGAGTAAATCGAGAGTCATCAGGATTTATCCAATATTTAGTCAGTTTCATTATTTAGAAAAGTTGAACTCTGTTGTTGTTTATTCATTTTGTCTGTTTCCTGTTTTGTGATATCTGTGAATTAACCTGCATAGCAAATGACTTGAAAATATGGAGGCCAAAGAAGATAATTCAAATGTAACATGAAGGAAATTGTCAATGAGACATATTAAATATCGCTGCCTCACTTACCCAGAGGCCTATGAATCTCCGCTACTTTCAGCATGGATCAGGGATCTCCCTTTTACCTTATTTTGTATCTACCCTTCGCCATTGACATGGCACAACACTATTCTTTTCAAGAAATAGGTACATACTTATTCTCCGTATCCTACATCATAAATTTTTTTTTTAAAGAATCCAACTGTGGTATCTACTGGTGATATTTTTGCCACTATTAAATCAAGCTATCCTGTTAGTTTGCATAACTCATCAATATGACCCACCAGTAAAGCTAGAAACTGATAGATAAATAGGTCCACATTCCAGATGAATATGTTCTTAGCTATTTCATGTCATTATTTGTACATCCTCCATGTCTGTCTGTTTATATCGAGCTGTTTTCATTTATTTTTTATAATCTGGAATAATTTGTAGGAAGCCCCTTTCCAACCTATTAAAAGACTAGAACTTGACCAATAATGACTAAAAGCTAAACTGGTGAATTACAATGCATGTACATAAGCCCTGTTCTTTACCCTGTAGATGTGAAAATGGTATAAAATTGGTAATTTAGCTATAAATATGCTATTGTAAAGGCCTTTAGCCCCCTTGCCACTTCAGTTTTCAGGCTCTTTGACAGTCAATTTGGGCCATTGAACCAGCTCAAAGGCAAACATTTATTTCTTTGTTTCATGGTTATATTTTAAGATTTGTTTCTTCCCTGAGGTAACCTCCTATCTCAGCCTTGCGCAGACTGACTTCCGTACCTCTTCTCTTCCTCATCTTCTTTCATATTCTTTCTATTTTTTGCCCTCCACTATGTGCCTCCATCCCCTTACTATACATACCTACCCCCTGTCCAAAGGCCTTTTAATGTTTAATCAATGGAATATCGAAGAGGCAAAAAAGAATCACTCACTTGGGGTGCACAGACCATATCCCTTCAGTAGTGCATCTCCCCTTCTGCTTTTGCCCCAACATCTCTACTCCCCGATATGAGGGAGGGTGTGCCTGTCTTTGAAAAGAAAACCGACCCTAGGTTCTAACCCAAAAACCTTCCCCTCGCTCCACCCAACCTTAACTGTCTCTCTGTATGCACAGGGACATATTTCTTCTCCCCCTTATATGGATATATTTTGGTTAAGTTTGAAGTCTCCTTGGATCATGCACAGAATAGATGATGATGCAATCGCTATATGCCTTCATGAATGAATTAAGGAGCCAATATGACCACTGAGGTCAGGGCCACGTAAAATATAATAATTTAAAAATTAACTAACTTTGGCTTCAGTGCCATTTGCTCATGATATTATCAAGTATGATTTGTCAGTATGTTGTACTAAATAGAGAGGGGTTTCGACTCAGTTTGTTGTGGGGGAAATGAAAGCAGTAGAGCATAATGATGATAGTGCCAAGGTGGTGGGGTTTGATCTGCCTGTTTGTTTGTCTCTGTCTGTGTGGGCATACGCTCTGTGGTGTTTGTGGGTTTTGGGGAGGGGAGGGGAGGGAGTTGGGGGAAGTCTTTGGGGCGCTACCTTTTTGATCTCGTGGTTAGATTTGGAACTAAAAAGGGATTTCTCTCCCATTTCCCCCCTTCTCTCTTCTCTCTAGTGGCAGCGGCTTGGAGTACGGGTAAATATCTCACCACGTCTCTATAAGTACATATATATATATAATTATATATATTAATGCATATTTGAATATCTATATATCTTCTATTTCCTTCAATGATTATGGACATGGCATATATTTTCACCAGCTGACAAAGAAATCTAGTACTATGGAAAAGTTAATTTTTTTAAATTTTTTTTTAATTTTCGGCCGAACTAGAAACATTATTTGTGAAAGCACCCATAAGATGATGAATATCATTTTGATGACTATTTTCCCATCAGTGACATATAATTATTACCTATAGGATGAACTTGAAGACTCGATGTCAGTTTGCAGTAAGGTGTGAATCAATTCTGTTGCGAAACATGATTTCAAGTCGTGTCATTTTTCGGGTCACAGTTTGAGTTCATAATTGTTGGCATATCAAACAATAAATACAGTAACATTTATTTTTTTAAGAAATTTTTGGAAAAAAAGGAAATCTATTTTGTGCATGTGAACTGGTAGTCGATTTTTTTCATCCGCTGGTGATTACTGTGGAAGATGCAAAAAATTGTTTTGAAATATTTTAATTAATGATTTGCCTTCAAGTTTATTTTATTCAATATTTTTAACAGAGCTTTTATTAATGATTTATGTTTGATTTGTGGGGTACATTTGCTGAGTCTAATGAGTAGAATTACCAAACTAAAATTTTGAATAAATACCTTTATCATTTAGATGCATGCTCTGTTATATCCTCAGAACTGTGAATGTGCTAACAAAGTCCTATTATCCCTAATTGTTGTAATTACTTTACTTTGGCTTTTCTTCTTTTTTGCTCCTTCTGTTTATGTCCATGTCTGCGAGTGTTTGTGTACTTGGTGTTTATTTGTGCGTGTAAGGGTGCAGTGGACTTTTGTATGCATTAACCTTTTCCACATGCATACGCATAACGCTCATCATTTGTCCTCATCCCATCTGCATAACGGTGTCCCCTGCCCTTGGTCTCTCTCTCTCTCTTCTCCCTCTTCTCTTGTCACTCTCCTCAGTCTCCCCTCAATGTCCTCATCCTCTCGTACCGCTGATGCACGTGTTTAGTCAGTGTGGATGCAATATGTGTGCTGACAATGATGATGCGTGACTATGCGATTGCAATATACTGCCTTCTCTGAGGGCTCAGTGAAGGTTGCAAATGACCTCAGATGTTGGTCACCTCCCACAAATTACTACTACTACTCAGTTACGGATGTTTACCCCTCCTCAATCTTCAGAAATTGGGTTTCATTCCACTTGCTTGCATAACTTAGTTGCCTGATTCTCAGGGTAACTGACCAGTTTAACAGCCCCTTACTTTTCTGCTATCCTTAGATACAGAATTCCTCTCCAAATTAATGGTCTTCAGGTGACCGATTGCCACTAATTTCCTCATCAACCACACTCTCCTTCTTCTGCCTCCTTCTGTTGCCCTCAAAGAATATGCAGTGCATTCTATTATATCAATGAGATAAAGTGGCTTGCGTGAAAATTATTGGGTGTTATTTTTTGTTCATTGCCACTCTGGATAAGACTTCATAGTACCTAGGGGTAAAATTTGAAATTGCTCCCAAATGATTGATTGCATCTTAACATAGGACACTCCAAGTGTTTCTATATGATTGCATTATTCCATTGCCATTCCAAGCTTTTTTTGGCCTAATCCACTTACCTCCATCACACATCAGGAAAATTCACCATCCTCACATACTTACACTTAGCCTCACTTCCAAAGTGTCTCCAGAGTGGCAGAGACTTCTGTGTTAGGATTTAAATTAGCTGTTTTGTGGTGTGTCAAAATGAGTGTTGCCCTTGTTTCAAATAATCAAATATGCTTCTTCGTGCTTCCTCCCCTTCCTAGTTTGATCCATGCTTCTATAGCCATAAGATTTGCAGACAAGTTGTATCTTCAGTGTACTTGCTTCTTATAAAAAAATCCCGAATAATATTTTGATAAGAAAAATTTATTCACAATGGAATTCACCCTGATCCAAGTACATATTTTTATGATATTAAGCATGGATATCTGTGATGATTAAATAAGGGCAAAATATCAGAGCCAATCTTAAAACAACTGATTGGAATAAGGCATTGAATGAGGTGAAATCTCCTTCAAATTATAGTGACCTATGCTTTTTGAAAAGCTATGCTTTTGTGTGCAAATATGTGTGTTTTCTTGTCCATTGCCACCCATCACCTGATTCTTTCCCTTTCCTTGGCCTGTATCCTCCTTTCTCTTCTTAACACACCCAAACATTTATTCTTTTATTCCAATTGCAAAAAAACATCTCACATCCTCATTGGCCCATCACCAATGTTAACTCATTTGCAAAACTTTTAAACATTCTATTTGCAATCATTAACTTATTAAATTGAATTCTTTACATGATCCTATCTTAAACATTTCAATGTACAATTAATGCTCACTATCATTTTTGCTTGATTATCTGTCACAAAATCACATTATTCACAAATTTAATGTCATGATTCAATAATTTTTTTTACATCTGTCTGGAACATTGAAAACATTCCTTCTTGACAATGTTGCTCAACTGATTTTGAAAATTGCTTTTCTCTCTCTCTTCTTTTTTCATTCAATCTCTGATTCAATGCCAAAAAAATTTGCTCAACTTTTCCATGGCTGTGGAAATCGTCATTGAACACAAAAATGAAAATGTGAAATGGCATTCGTGTCCACGCTCATTCACTCACTCTCGCTCCCTATCCACGCACTCACACCTTGCTCATTGGACGTTGCCATCCCTCACTCCCTGCCATTCCCCCCCCCCTCTCCTTTGGCCCCTCTGCCCTTCCGCCCTTCTGCAGTCTGCAGAAGCAGGTGACGGTGATGAGCATGAATCTCAACGAGAAGCTGGACAAGCTGCAGGGGATGGGGGTGGGCGGTGGGGGGAGTGGGGGGGGCAGCGTTGGTGGAGGGGGGGCCTCGGGGGGTGTGGGTGGGCACCACCACCACCACATGCACCACCTGCACCACGTGGAGACATCGGTGGCACTCTCAGAGATCCGCACGCAGCTGCAGGAGCTGACCAAGTCGGTGGAGTCTTGCCAGTCGGAGGTGAGCGAGGTCAAGCGGGACATGGCTGCCATCAAGGGGGAGCTGGATGCGGTGCAGCAGGTGAAGGAGGAGATCGAGGAGCTGCGGGAGTACGTGGACAGGCTGGAAGAGCAGTCGCACCGGCGGAAGCTGCGGCTGCTTGAGCAGGTGGGCTGCAAGTGTCCTCTCCACGACCCCTTGACCCTCTTAGCCTAGTGCCCAGGGAGTACGTGTGTGAGTGATTGTGGTTGGGTGCCGGACATGTGCACCGTTTCAGGCATTCGTGAATAAAAGGGCTTGCTTCACTTCCTGGCATCATGGTGGCCCTGTGGGTATAAAATATATGACCAGTTACTGGAGTTCCTGGATTCATATCCCTTGATAGGCCTTCGTAGTGTCCTGCCAAACCCAAGCTGAGTGATTTTCTGGAACAGCAATTCTGAATTTGCATGTTGCCATCCAAGTTATGTTTCATTCATTCTTGTTTTCTTCATTCGTTTTTTCAATCGCTCATTCTTTCATGTTTTGATTCCAACTTTACCCCGTATGTGTACCAAGATTACACTTCTAAATAGAGCCCAAAGAAAAGTACTTACAGTGTGTTCTGTGGATTATTAGTTCCCAGAGTTTCAGGATACCTTTATTACTGCCATCAAAATGTATGATTTAACATTGTAGATAGTAACATGTTATTTAACTCTGTCACTCAATTGCTATGTAATGAATACAAGTACTTTTCCAGAGAGTTACTTCCTCTGAAGAAAGCATAAAGCCGTAAATCATGAATTTAGAAACAACTTATAGTTATGCCCATGTTCAGGGTGGAAGTTTTCTCTCAGGTGGAGTGTGAATTTGAAATTCACATAATACAATTCTCACAGATGCAAGGCCCAAAACAAATCTATGATGTTTTCTCTTTTTGATTTTCTGCTATTCTTTTTTGTTTATATTATATTTTGTGTATTATCCCAAAATTGTTACTTTGCTAACATCTTTCATTTTTTACTTACAGAAATTATGCTTTCATCATGATAATGTTACACTGATGAGTGTTAATACCATCAGATGTCATGTTGAGATGGCCTACCTTCCTTGCTTTCTGCTGCCTTTTGTTCTATTATGATGCTTGACTGATTGTTCAACTTCTATCTCATTCTCACTCCTGACCAATGTTGGTGGTAAGTATAGCTTTCCCATGTTTAGCGGGGCGCACTCCAATAGCTCTTCTTGATCTACCATCAGAGCACATCCTTTGGTGCTGCAGAACAGTTTTATTTCTTCATAATTTCACTCTGCAAGACATTTTTCCCAGTTTCGTAAATGGTGAATTATCTTTTACATTTCTAGATTGGTAGAGGCCTTCAAGAATATAATTTATCAAAAAGATATACTAAAGATATTAATAGTTAGTTCTTCATTACACCTTTTATATCATTGAGAAGATCTACGGGCTACTTTCTTACTGTAGTGAATTTGGTGTTAGGTTTAGAATAATTGCTAGTACTATTGAAGGGAAATCTTACTTCATTAGCATTTAGAGATCTTAAAAATGGATCATTCCCTCAGATTTTCCAAAGAAAACTTAATCATTTTATTATCTAAGTAGGAAATCCTTGATATAACCATATGCATTATTGCATCATTACTTATTTTTGGTAATAATATCAAAACCTATTCTCTGAATGACTTAGAACTCAATAAACTCTAAAAATAAAGAAATCAGTCAAGTTCAAAAGTGCGCCCTGCAAAACTATCCTTGGCTCTGAAAGTAGGCAATCATTTTCTGCATGGTATATGCTTGATGGATTTCAATCATGACGTATTTGTGAAAGATCATTACACAAGCATCATGTCCATTATTTTTTTCCATTAAAAGTGGAGTTGAGCTTTGTGATGTTTTTACTTATTTTGTTGCACAACTTTTGTTATTTGCCTTAACTCCTTGCTTAGTTTGTTTATATTTGTCTTTTCTTTATTTTCTGTCACCATTTATGTATATGAAAATAAATGATCATTTCATTTTTATTTGGTCTTATTTTATTTCTCTTGCCTTTATTTTCATTCATCATTCCATTTTGTGAGGGAAGTGTGGGTGCCACTTGAGTTATGGATTTTCATCCAAGTCAATGACAACCAAGTCTATTTACCTCCTAAAGAGGACTGCATAGACTGCACAAATAATGCAAACTGATGTACTATTAGCTCTGTCACTTTAATCCTTCCGTACCTTCACAAGGCATACTTAACCCAAGGATGATCTTATATTGCCACAGGTGAATCCTTTCAAAGGTATAGGTTTGAAGTATGATTGTATAAATTATTTAATGTGTGTCCTGTATTTGCATGGTTTCTATGATACTCAAGAACAGGAAACTTTGAGCAAATTGATGTAGCCTGAGGTGAGGTGCCTGTGTTCATTCCCATTATGGATGACTTAATTGAATTTTTAAAATTTGTGTTCTCTGCTTCCAATACCTAAATGGCTATTTAACGCCTTACATCCCATGGTGTATAGTTGTATATCTGTTTGTGTGTGCTTTTTTTAATCAACTTGTGCTCCTTGTGACTTCCCCTCGATGTTAGTCTTATTAAAGTTGTGATGCACTAAGTGGAGCCATGTACTCCCTCTTACCACCTTGCCTTTTCACAGCAGTGAAAGTCTTCTAGCTCTTAATCATGGCTTATGGAAGAGGATCATTTGTGACAATCATTTGAAGTTTAATGACTACATGTCTGATATTCTACCAAGAGAAAATATGAAGGCTGAGGTATTATTCCAAATTAGCTATATTTCATGAACAAAGATATAGAAAAGTACTTCAGACGAGTTGTACATAGATCATTATTAGGGACCCTGGTTTTTCGCAAATGGGTTTTTTTCGCGAATTTTTTTGAAAGAGCATAAAAGTGGTAATTTTAATGTTTAAAGCTTTAACAAGTTAAAATTTGCCATTTTAACGCTAGTGAAATTCATCGAAATTTCGCGAATAACTTATTATTTGCGAAATTTAGCGCTATTTGGCTGTTAGTGAGATATTTTGCATGAAAATTCACATTTTTTAAACCTACCGTAAGATATATTTGACGCAACTTTGAATACGAAGAGAAGCAGTACCAAGGAAATTGGTTGTAGGCAACCCACACAACACCATCCTTAGGCTAGGTGGCCATTGAGTCACCTTTGTTATGGCCTGTATTTTGTGTATATCTCTGTGTATTTTGTTAACCATCAATGAAGATTAGATAGAATAAGTAAGATATATCAATTTATGTCTTTAATACAATCCTTTGTTTGTTTAAATTGAGAAATACATAAATATTTTTTCACTGCTGGAGCATGAAATTTGCAATTTTTGCACCACTGGAACTATGATTTTTACACCACTTTCCCTTGAATTTATCTACCACTTTTCAGGGTCCCTAATCATTATCTATGGAACAGTTGAAATCTTATGTTTGAATATTATCAAATGTTTTCCCAGATACAATGACTGCATACACATAAAGTATCTTTGACTTATGTCAGAGATACTTTAATAAATCATTTGTTCTTGAAATATAGTTAATTTGGAAGAATACTTGCAATTGCTCAGCCTCAATTATAACTCTCATTATTAACAGTGCTGCATGAAAATCTTTTGTTCATACATGTAAACTCCACGTATATGTTGTCTTGTTTCTAGCACAGTTATTGAATGGTTTTTGAACAAATTAAGCTTTTGTAATGATAATTTGACCAGTTAAGGCTACTCTTGGCCCTGCTGAATTTTCTGTAGTAGTTTCCTTCAATGAATTCATTCAGTATCATGTTGTGTTACTGTTAAACATTTTCTGGAGCTGCTGCATGCTGCTCAATATTGAAGGTCAAGCTTTCGTGGGCAGTGCAGGGTGTATCATCCGGAAATCCGGAATAATGTCCTGCTGTTGCACCCTGAGAAGGCTGAAAATGCTCAATTGCCAATGAGGTGTGCTGCACAGTTTCGCGGAAAAACATGTAGTAGTAACATTCCTTGTTGCTAAAGCCTAATATCCAAATATGCTGTGTGCACCTGTGCATTTTATAATTGGGTGAAAAATAATCAGTGATGAGAAGCATATACTTCATTTTAACTTCAAAGAGTTTTGTTTTTAATAGTAAAAGCAGTTATAGCATGACACAAGGTTTTAGTCGTCCACAAGTTTTCTTTTTGTTTATAATCCCTTTAATTGTTTTTTTCTCTCTCTTTTTCAGGGCCTTACCTTCTTCCTCTCATATGCCATCTTTTCTGCAGTCCTCGGTATGTTCCAGTTTGGGTACAACACCGGTGTGATCAATGCTCCAGAAGGGGTGAGAGCCATTGAGATGATTATAAATGGATAATAATTTTCTTTTTCCTGGGTGAGACTAAAGTCTAATTGCTTGTTTAAAAAATTAATGCAGCATAAGGTTACAAAAAGGAATGTATTATTCTGAAGTGCAATAACATTTTCCCCATTGCAATTTTCTGCACTAATGAAAATATTTTGAAACCAATTTAGCAGTTTTCAGGTAGAGTTGCTATGTCCAAGTGATAAAAGCAAGCTTTCAGTTCCTTATTTTCTTAGCAGTATTCATGAGCATAGGCTTGAAATACAGTAGAAGCCCGTTATAGTGAGTACGGTATATAGCAAGAATCTCGCGATAACGAGTGATTGGCAACGTACCATCGCAAAGCCCATGATTAACATGTAAAAAGAAATGGATATAGTGAGGCCAAGAAGCTCCTGCCACGGTATACGAGTGATATTTCTTGAGGGCGATGCACTGCAAAGTACAAATTAACGCATGGTATTTATCTTTAGTAGCATTATACAATTTATAATATAATATTTGTACCATTTCTAAATTATTTAAAGTCCAATCAAGTCTACGCACTGACGATTTACGGCCGACCTTGGCGTACGTTACGCACGTTCGCGCTTTTTAGTTGTTGTTTTGCTAAGCCAAGTTCACATAGTAGGCATAGGAGTGGAATGGGCGGAAGATGGACAAGCATATAGCCAATCATGCAACAGCGGAGAGCGATGGTGTGGGTAAGGGGCGGAGTTCAGCTCGCTTGCCTTTGTCTGCCAGTGTGGGAGTTATTGACGGACGAGGAGTTGATTAACTCGGTGAGAAACAAAAGTGATGACGAAATTAGTTCTCTTTCAGAAGAAGAAACAGTACCTATGCTGACTAGAGCTAAAGCACAGAAGCTAAAGCTCGTAGTGACATCTTCCCTTTATTTACGCTAGCAAATTTTTGAATGGTTTGCAATTTACGTTTTACGAGGCGATTTTGACATGATTGTCGTCCCGGCAAATATTACCAAGGCACAGTAATCCTGCTATTGGCAACTGCCAGTACACTGAAGCAGACAATACTTGAATGATTTTTCAGCCGGGAATAGAAATTGAAAGTACTGTGCTATTAATATGGAGCATGTATATGTATGATGCTAAAGTTCTGACGCCTGTTTTGTTATGCTCTTTATCCTTGCGACGAAATCATCAGTTTTCCATTGCCAATGAATTATTAATTTCCTTATAATCCTGGTTTTGATTATTTTTTTGGTACATTTGTTAATTTTTGCATATTTTTCGATGTTTTCGTAAATATGGCCAGGGCCATGATATGCGAATAATTAAAATTTATCCCGTTCAGCAAACTGTTATTTTATGATTTCTGACTTCACTGATATCTACAATTTGGAGTGAATAATTCAATAATTCTCAGTAATAGTATTTCATGGTAGTTACCTCCGTTCGCTCTAGATTCACCAGATGGTAGCAATAGTACGACGCACGATGTACAGCACAACCGACAGAGGCATTTGCTTGTGTAAATAAATACTTGCTGCAGTAAATTTTTGAGAGATAACTGTATGTGAATTTTAGGAAAGGCTGGGAAGAGGTAATTATGCAAGAAATATTTTCGATGGCTGACAAATGCTGTAATTCTGCGAATCATTACGGAAAATTTCCTAAACAATGGACGTACTGGTTAACACTCAAATACTTCATCAAAGCGTAAATTATTAATTTGGAAGATTTAATAGAGTATTTGCATAAGTGAGGTATTGTGTTGAAATTTATTGTAGCGAGTAATGTTTAGCCTTTACGAAAATCTTTTCGGGTGTTGTCACTCTCGAACTCCAAACACAGTGGAACAAAGCCTCATAGTCTCTCATCTTTCTAGCTGTAATTTCATTGCTAGAATAACTACCTTCTTCCATTACAATGTATTTCACACAGCAACAGAAATCGTCCCATTAAGGTTAGCAGGATTAAAATCAAAACAGTCACATCCCAAGGCTACAAAGTCACACTATCTCCAAATCAACAAATGGTCGAGAATGGGAGATGACGTCAGAGCCCACTAAACATGGCAGACCTGTGTTTCGGTGCAATATTAATTTATTAGACTTAGTTTGCTGATAAAAAATTAATGATAAGGTTATTAAACGTCAGAATGAAAATTTAGTGTCTGAAGTATCGATAGATTTTTTGACGTCGCTTCCCAAAAGTATGCAAATACTCTATTCACAAATAATCGATAATTGTGCTATCGTGCACGAAAACGGCCCTTCTACCTGTTTCTGATAGCATGATCATGAAAGAAAAACGGAAAGTAAGAACAACTGTGGGAATTGGGAGGCTTAATCCATCACCTTCGGATATAACATGCGCTCACCATAGCGAGTGATTTCCTAGCCATTGGGAGTACTCGTTACACCGAGCTTCCACTGTGTGTGAGTAATGCTGATAAACATCAAACATCAAGCTATTTTTTCCATGTGTAACACTAAAAGTCAAAATATGGATGGTAATGAAACTGTAATAATAATAATAACTTTATTTGTTCAAGGATCACATTGATCATAAAAAAATTTCTACACTAGGAGGGTTAACTCGGGTGAAAAATTCAGATTTGGTTTAACCCAAATTGATCTGACCAGATCTGGTCTTGCTCGACACTTGAATATAATAGGTCAGGCCTATCTGACTGGTTCAGGTCTAAAGTCAACTAGAACTATACTGTATTAGGTCTTAAATGAGCCAGATCTGGACTTATTCAGGATTAAATTAGCCAAATCAGAGTACATATGAAAATATCCGAAGACCAGAATATCCAAATGCCAAATTAAAGTATGGAAAACAATATCTCCATGTTGTGGAGATTTAGTTATTAGGAGATTGTCTCCGTGTGTTAGGAGTGTGGATGTGTCAATTCTCGATACCTATCCTCGATACCACCGATTCTCGTGAGTTAAAATCAGTATTGAGAATCGATCACCTAAATTCAATGCCGATACCATTGATACTAGGGACGGTCAGATCGGATTTGTAATTTTCGTGGCTTAGTGATCGAAGTGCCTCGTGAATGGAATATAGGTGCGTTAGATATTGACTAGGAAGAGAGGTTGTGTAAATATGGTCACAAAATTAAATGAAAATTTTTCCGTGTAACTAGAAGCAAAATAAAGATATATTTTTTTCCCCCAATACCACGGTATCGCGTGAAAAACATATGTAGAATTCCATGTGGGTAGCCTACATTCCCTGGAATCAGGCGGAAATCGAGAGCTAGTGCCCTAAAGGAAGTTTGATCCCCATCTCAGTTTCATATTTTCTTTCAGTTATCAAAAATTTTATCATTCAATTTAAAACCCTTGCATCTAAATACTTTTTTATGCTTTCATTGTTTAAATTAGATTTAGTAATAAATCACTAAAAAATTAGGCTTGGTCAGGTCTAATTTTTTCCATGCTACTAGAGCAAAATAAAATAAATACAGGCATGCCTTGGCTTTTTTCTACACAGGCCGGGATGCGCCGGAAAAAAATTAACCTGAATGTCACGCGGGTTGCCTGCATTCGCCAGCCTCACATGAACCAATAATAGCTGATGATATTAGTTAAAAATGAGATCTGGTGTGCTGTCAATGAGAATCAAACTTCATTATCCACAGTACACTACCCCACTCTGCTATTATCAGCTTACCCGAGTTCGGAGAATGCAGGCTCATCACATAATGTTATTCTTCACAAGTGATTCGCGTGGAAGTCTTTTTTCTATAAATACATTTCTACCTTTCTGGCTAGAGGGTGATTCAGTGTGGCATCACCAGGATCTTAAATTTTGGAAAATAATTCAAATATTAATGAAAATGAACTTATAATATTTCACTAACTATTTAACTAAACTCTAAAGAATAGTTGCACAGATTTCAAAAATGTATTGTTTGATGAGTATGTGATAAGGAAAGTGAGCTTTATGTTAGAAGTAATAACATATAATTACTGCATCCATAATTCTTGAACCTGGAAAATATTATCCACACACATGATAGGAAGTTGATATTTTCTACTATAAATTTAGTTGTTTTTGTGGAAATATTGTTGCTCTTTTTTGGTGTAGATTAAAAATGTTGGATTAGAAAATAAATGAAATTCAGATTCCATTATCTGAAACTAAGGATTCCATTTCTGAAACTAAGGATCCAAAACCAAGGCAAGGATCTGGTTCTGGATCCAGAAAAGAACTTGGATCCATCCATGACTAATTGATACTTACACAAAACATGACGAAACATGAGAGTTTCTCATGAAAAATGAGAAACATATTTAGCATAGCCAGAAACATTTGAGACCAGAAACAAAATCTCCTTGATCCAGAGAGGCTAAAAATGTTGGTTTTTTGTACAAAAACCTGAATTTGGCTCAGGGGTTTGTGTCATGACATTTTATTCGTATTCCTTAATGTTTAAAGTTTGAACTATAATTTCAGTTAGTGTTTTTATTACTCCTATAACTAATTATTAATCATATTAAAATTAAACTTTTGACATGACAGTCATATTATTCTGCGTCATGACCTTTTACTCTCATTTCTTAATGTTTAAAGTTTGAATTACAATTTCGGTTAGTGTTTATATTGCTGCTATAACTAATTCTTAATAACATTAAAATTAAACTTTTGACATGACTCATATTATTTTGAATCTGTTATGAAAATTTTTATCTGATAAGTACTAAGTAAATTATGTTTGTTATTAAACATGCATGTGTGAAAAAATATGTAACTCATTGTATCAAACAGTTTTCATTTTCATAATGTCCTCATAGTGCAATATCATAAGTTTTCCCAAAGTAAATAGTATATTCTAATTTTTGTTTTATAAAATTGTATTTTTGGATTTCATTGAACATTTTTTAATAATGTATAGGAAAACTAGGTAAAAATAGGTATATCACGTCTAGGTCAATGGTATCGGTATCGAAAATTGATTTTACAGGAATCAGAATTGGTATCAAGAATCAATAAATTTTTGTATCAACTTCTCTCTAGTTAGGAGGTATTGTTTTCCATACTTTAATTTGGTATTTGGATATTCTAGTCTTTGGGCATTTTCACTTAATCCAAATTAGCAGTTCACCTTAATTCAGAGTACAATATTGTACTCTATGTACATTAATGTCTTGATTTTTAGATAATTAGTCTGGATCTTGAAAATGCTGAGAAATTTTAGCAAGGGGCCAAGTATCAATACAGGAATATATTCTATGGTATCGACCATCACTCAGTGGAAGTGATTCTTTGCTAAAAAAGAACTATGCTAAGAAGAGCCTCTCAAAATGTCTCTGGGTTGCACTCAGAAGTCCTGAGACCAGGTGGAACAAACGAAAAATGGGCTTGACACAATTTAAACAGTTGGAAAATAAATTTTAAATATTAATTGTAAGTCCAGTAGCTAGTCATTCATCTCATAAGCTAATATAGGACATATCTAACTAGGTTATACAATCAAAGCGTGCTATGCTCTTTTACTTTGTGTTAGTCATCCAAGGATGTGATTTCTAGTCAAATTTGCAGCAAAATATTTTTTAAACTCTCAATTTAAAAACAAAAAAACTAGGATGTTGATAAAACTGAACGGAAGTATAATCCTCCACTACAGAAATAGGTTAACTGGAGATAGACTTTTGCAGCACAGTCAAGGTGGAAGAACACCAGTGATTGGCATTGAATCTGATCCAGATCTAGGAAAGATCCCAGACTGCCCAAAAACTTGTTGAAATATTTCTTTCGAAACAAAATTGTTTCATTTTGGGCTGAAAACTTCAAGTTCTGTGACTGCATAAAAACTGGATCAACACATTTAGCGTAACCAAACCAAGCTACAGACCACAGCAGTCAATGTCATTGTTATTTCAGTTAGGCAATTCGTATAGAAATAAAATTGATCTGATTTTTTTTTTATTCTAGATTTTTTTACCAGCATTGACTGTGTTAAAGTATTTTATAATGTTGTTTACAATTTTAAAGAAAAACATCATTTCATGTGTCATGTAACATTTTTCATAAGTGCTCAGCAATAGTCACTTCGTCAATAAAAGTATAATGTGCCTTGCCTTGCATTGAAAGACTAAATCAGTTATGTTTTTTCATATCAATGATGCTTATTTTTATTCATTAAATGAATAGCGGGGAATGTTATAAGGACAGAAATCACTACAGTATTAATTCTACAAAATTCACTACTAGCTATTAGACTTAGTTCTTGTGATTATATTCAGAGGTGGAAATCTCTTTGAAACTTCTGGGGTAGTTTTAGAACTCTGAAAAACCCATAGAGGAGTTAGGAAAATTCACAGCCATGACATAAAGTGTAGGAAATGTATTGTAATATTGAGGGGGCTCAATAGGCTTTTGAAGTTAATGTGGAGCACTAGCCTGGTCATTATCATGACCAGCATCTCTGTAGAAACCCTGTTGAGACCTTACTGATGACTCCCTTTTCAAGCTGATATTGAAACTAGAAGGCTGAATACTGGGATTGTAACTTGAGTGCAAAGAGAAATAACAGCTTGGAAATAAAAAATACCTTGTATATCTAGGTGGAGACCAGCAGATTACAATTGGATGATTGCATAGTCCCAAAAACAATGGCATGAAGCCAGCAACAGAAGCAGGTACTTATTTCCTCCCATGAAAATTAAAATCTGCCCCAAAGTTCAAAGTTACAGACGTAAAGCAATTCTCAATCCATACACCCTTTCAGTGCTACTTCAGACATTACTGCCCTGAGCTCACCTAAAAGGATGAGCCATCTCTGTACCCCATTAACCCATTTCCACTTTCAACCATCCTTAAGTAGGGGGAAAATTGCAGAAATATGGAGGAAAAGGACTGTAGGGATGACCAAACCTATGCTGCCCATTCCAGTTCAAAAAAGGCATCATTGGCAAGGTCTGGACATATTTCCCATTGAAGTACTTTAGCAGAAGACCCCGACCATATTAGTACTCAGAAATTTGATTGCTACACTATACGTAGTCATAGAGCAGCCAAAAGAAGAAGAGACTCTTGCAAACTTGTACTAACTTAGCAGGTTAAGTAAGAACTTAAGGAAATGAAGAAAACTAAGAAGGGACTAAGGGAAATAAGGAAGAAACAATGTGATCCGTGAAATGTCTGGTTATTTCATTCCAGTGTTATCTGCATCACTCTTGAGTCTCCTATCATTTTGTGCTTTTCTTTTACATGGGCATAGAACATCGAGAACTTCATGAAGGATGTGTACAAGGACCGCTATGGGGAGGACATTCAGGAAGACTCGGTAAAACTCCTCTACTCAGTGGCTGTCTCCATATTTGCCATCGGAGGCATGCTTGGAGGGTTCAGCGGAGGCATCATCGCAAATCGATTCGGAAGGTTTGTTGCTTTCATATACATAGGGCATTATTTTGGTATTTACAGATGGTCCAATGCGAGATTTAATTTCTTCATGATTTCTCATGCAGACCTATTTTGTAAGGTAAAGAAGGGACGTGAATTTTAAGTAGAATAAGCAAATTGGTTAATTACTATAAAAGACAAGCTAGTCTTTAATCCACTTCTGACTTAATGATGAGGTTAACATTGTACTTTTGCTTCATGTTTGTATAAACTTTCAAATGTTTTGATGAATTATATTTGTAAGCAAAATAACTGTCCCTAAACTCTGATTACACAAGATCTGTTCATTATGAGGTGAAAAAAAATATCACTCTCTGTATGTAACTCCTGAGTATCTTTTCCAAAACTACGAAAATTTAGTGCTCCTCTTCATTACTAACTCTAGTAGCACAATTAATGCTCACAATATGCTGAGAACATTTCCTTAAAATATGTTCAATATGTTGAAAATGTTTCTGGCATATGCTGAGCATGCGCAAATGACTGGGTAATCATATGCTAGAAATGTGCTGAAAGCATTTTCGAAAATATGCTGAGCATATTTCAAATATGTTTTGTAGCATATTTAATCTATCACTGTTCAGGGTCACATTTTATCGGAGGAAGAACAGTCCAAAAAAGCAAATTAAATGGAAGAAATATGAATTTCAATACCAGTATTTCAGTCAAAAATGTACTATTTACTATGGTCAGTTTTTAACTGAAATATTGAAGTTTGATTTTCTTACATTTAGTAGACTTTCGATTGTTGCTCCGACTGTGTTTCATCTTAAGTTGCATAATACAACTACCCATAATGTTATACTTCTGCTCCTCCTTTCAATGGGTGACAAGTGAAGGAGTGAAGTTCCCATAATTGCAACTGCACTGGCTTCCTACACATATGCATTCACACTTCATTTTCACGACTTTTGGTAAATGTATTTAAAACAAAGCAGCTGTAGATTTAAATATTTATTAGTATTCCTTCTAAATTCAATTATTTCATTCACTTGACGATCCATACCACATAAAACATACGTTTCAACATACCACGCATCATCTCAAAGAAAACCACCATCACAGCACACGACACAAGAATAGGTAGAATTGAGATTGCTTTTGCACAACACCAACAACACAACTTTAATTTTATTTGTTCTGCATACTTAATAACCAAGGGTATTTTTAATCTACTCTCATCTCAGCAATGTAACTACATTTTCCCAAGAGGAAGTTCATTTAAATTGTTTCAATACTCGTCACTGCACTAAGATTAATCCACAAATCCGACGTTTCCACATTCATATATGAGCTATAGTTAAATAATGATCTCAATCCTCGTTATATCATTCCAAAATATTGAGTACGGTAATAATATTACATTTCTGAAAGAAGAAAAAGAATTGTCATTACTACTCGTGGCAAGAATTCAATGAAAACCATTGCAAGGGTTATTAAAAACAATGACAAATTGAATATTTTTCTTCAACAAAATCTATTTTCAATTACATAAATTTACTCGCCGTACCTGAATCGCCTGAATGCTCGAACATGATCATCAATGATAGGATGATCATCCCATTATCAAATTAAGCTGCCGTGAACACCAACAGTTAAAATGCAATTTAGTGAGGAGCTTTCTCTGGCTAACTCCCGCATTCGTTTCTCAACATAATTTCCCACCGCTATGCTTTGTGATGTTGGTATTCAACCCTATGGTAACCCTTTCCAAACACCTCAAAATATGAGATGAACGTTGAGCTAAATGGACACCATTGGCGCAATTATAATGAACATACAACATAGTTATTTACTAACATTAACATTGATTTAGGTTTAATTAATAGAAAACTATAAGAAAACCATGGACATACAGATGAAATTAAGTGGGACGATGATGGATATTGGTATGATTAGTTATCATAGCATGACTGAACACAATAGTAGACTCTGGTAAACTCAACTCAAAACTCAAAGTAATAGACTTAGAGTTATGGAAATATAAATAAGCATGTCTATCAATAAACAATGAGATATTTCCTTAGAAATATTTTAGACATATTCTATGAACATATGCTAGAAATGTGTTGAGCACATAACAGCAAAATATTTTGAGCATGTTTTTATAACATATGCTAGAAATATGCGGACTGCATGTTATAAAATGAGTGGCTCCTAAAATGACATGAAAACATTTTCAGCATGCTCTCACAATATGATTCAAAAATGTTTCTTTGAGCATAATGGAAATGCCATGAGCAGTGTCATGCACTCAGCATCTTTTGTGCTACTAGGGAATCATCTTTTAGTAATCTCCCTTATTTTCCATCCCCAAAAATGAGCTGTCATTTCTAGCATAGCCTCTGAAGTGAGAAATCTATATTCTTTGCTCTGTTGTAGTTTACCGCTAGTGAATCTTTGCTTAATATATGCCTACTTGCTCTGTAAATGTAAATCATAATGATTTGGATATTTAAAAACTGATATTATAAAAGTCTGTTATTTTGTGCATTGCTTTACTTAGAATAGTACAGTGAAACCCACTTAAAGCGTTGATGTCTGGGAATACATTTTTGAAATGTTACAGTATGCATCATTAAATGCAGGATTGGGGGTGATTCAAGGATTTAGATAGTGTATTACATTTATGGAGATTTAACGTGTTTGGAATAAGTCTACAGTGATTTTGTTGAGATCATACAGTCATGCTCAATGAATAAAGTTAAACAGGATTGAAAAATTTCACAACTGATGAGTATCCTTTCTGGAAGTGAGGAAAAAAGTTTCAGTGCATGACAGGATGCTCATGATACCTTCAGGCAGCTTGCTCTGTTGGCACCAGGGGTGACATTGAGGCTCTTGAGGCCTTCCTCCAAGGTAACTTCAGGTGACGGTGTGGCGTTAACATTACTGTTCTCAGCTTCTTGTTCCTGCTCAGACCCCTCACCTGTCTGGTACTTCTTCACGATGCTTGTGGTTGACAGCTCCTCATACACGGGCTTGTTGTATTGACAGTGACAAAGTTGTTGAAGAGGATTATGCTCTGCATGCCCAACACCCAGGATGACAGCGATATCCATCTCCTTGACCTCAATCTCCTCGTTGACTTCCTGATCAACACACTCCATCTGATCCATCATCTTCCTTGTCCCCTTCTCCAATCAATTTTGGGTTTCTGGACCATATTGTCGATGACATTGTCCTTCGAGTTCGAGGAAACGACAATGCAAGCACCTTCGGTGGAATCATCCCTGAGCTTTTGTTGGAACCTCTTAAGATGGATTTGTATTGCACTTTAAAAAGGACCTCAGGCTGTACAATTACTTCAGATAATACAATTTGCTAACCACCCCTTGACCTGAACCTTGATCTGACTGGAACGTGGCTACACTGTAATGTGGCCTGCCTAACACAGTTCCTAATGATTTAGGGGTGACTTGCAGCCACGACCACTGCAATGTGAAGAAAATGTGAACATTTAAATCCTACAGGTGGAATAACAGGTGTGGTTCAGTACACTCCATGATATTTGGAAGGGTAACATGCCTACGGGAAGACTAGGGTCTGGAAGAGATTATAAGAAATCTTTTCAGGACACACTTCTTTCCATACTAAGCTAATTAGATTAGCCAGTCATGCACCAGTTTCCTTTAGTGATCATGCTTCATATTCTTGACAATGCTTAGGTCCATGGATTGAAGATATGAGTTCTTCTCTTCTCATTCTTCTTTTCTTCTAGCAGTTCTTCTCTCAACTCAACTCTCATATTTGATATGTACTCCAGGAGGTGGGCTGGCCAGATCATTTGTAACATTTCATGTATCATGAATTGTTACGAATGGGGAAACGTTGTACACGGGCCTCTCTTTAAATGGGTTTCACTGTATATGTTTTGCTATTGCCTAATCAAATGTACATGAGAATATCTGCTTTTGCAGGAAAGGTGGTCTGCTGCTGAACAATGTGCTGGGTATTGGCGGTGCCTGTCTCATGGGTTTCACCAAGATCGCACATTCGTATGAGGTGTTATTCCTCGGCCGATTCCTCATTGGTGTCAATTGTGGTGAGTTGGTGGCACTTTCAATTGTTTCTATTGTACAATGAAGTGAGCTAAATGTTTGCCAAAAACAACACCATGGTGATTATGAAAAACAAGGATAACATATATTAAACTGTGTTTTGTAAACACAGTTAATATTTTACTGTGACAGTTGGAACTGAGTCTTTTTAGACCAGAAGAATCTTTAGATTGCCAGGCTATTAATCCTTCTTTAGTTTTCTGTAGAGAATACTGAATAAACATTCAAAGATGCATTCATGAATTATAACATCATAAATCATGCAAGTGCATTGCGGGAGCGCATACCTGTATATTTCAGGGGAGGGGTAGGGGGACTGGTAGCTTCATCACGAAGGATACTCGTTCATACAATATTTGATATTATGAATTTTCAATTTTTCTGGTCCTGTTGACTTAGTAATTTCAAGTTTCTGATGTAAATTTATTTTGATGTATATAAATTTTAAAAGTTTTTTTTTTGTTATTTTTATCATTGCCTGAAATGAGTGATAAGTTTGGAACTTGATTGTTATTGTTTGGGAATTGCTGTGCAAGGGCAGAGATTATTCTGCTGGTGATCAAAACAGGAATCGATATGAAGTTTAAAGTGATAGAAGACATTTTATTTAATCACTTGATGCATCACCTCAATTTTAGAAGGTAAATATATTCTTGGAGGAATGCCTAGCATGCTTTTCAAAAGAAACTTATTCAATGATGTCTGCTTCTGCAAGAGAAGCATTTCTTCATTATTGTTTAAAGGATTGATATGATTTGCTTTGACAGTAATATAGTGGTATATCCTGTTGGTGGAGGCTTCTGTGGTACCTATATCCTGTCAGAACCTACTGGTAGAGGCAATAATAGTTATGCAGCAGTGTATAACCCAAAATTATAAAAACAAATGTAGGATATTTAAATCTGTAAAGTGACACTTTTTTTAAATTTTCAGCCAAATAAGATTCAGTTTCTTTATTTAAGTGCTTTGTTAACATATATTCACGAGCAAATTTTTATGGGTGAGATTTTTCAAGCAAATACTGCATGGGGCTAATGGAATTAAATAGTATTTCATTTTGACGGCAAAATGTTGGTGTCTGTATATGCCCAGTCTCTTTATATGTGTGGTATTTTTACTCCAGATTACCTCATTTTTGTTTGGTGATAAACTTAATGACTCATAGATTTATTGATGGCTCCTAGATAAATTGATGATTCTGATACTCCCACTGTGTATAAAGAGAAACAATTTAGGCTCATGTCAAGGATCTACTTATGCATGAGTGATAGCTCCTGAATTTAGGGTGAATAGAATTTAATCAGATACTTGAAAAATCCCTCCTGCTGCCCTCTGTCAAACTGAGATTGTGAAGAAAATGCAGATTGGTGACATGTGCAATTTAGGGTGCTGATATTATGCTCTCCATTCCTATACAGGCCTTAACACATCCCTTGTGCCCATGTACATCAGTGAGATAGCTCCTCTCAACCTCAGGGGTGGCCTAGGAACAGTCAACCAGCTGGCTGTCACTGTGGGGCTCCTTATCTCCCAAGTTCTTGGCATCGAACAGATTCTGGGCACGGATGATGGCTGGCCAGTTCTCCTTGGTAAGTAGCAATCTATATGTATATAATTTGCAAAGTGTCTGTCGGTCTGTCCATCCGTCTGTCCCTCCCTCTATCTCGCAAATGGTTTGTCCTAGTGAGATGCCGTGAACTACATTGTGTTTCTAGCCCTCTGAAAGGCCAGGGAAAACTATTCCCGTTTTTGTCAAGTCCCCGGTTTGAAGCCCTGGTGCCAATAATGTGTTTACATTGGTTGAAATAGACTTGTTCATTTTATGAAAGTGCAAGGGGTTTTCTTTCGCTCAGTAAAATTGCTAAATGTTAATCAATGTCTTTCATTCTTTTTGTATTTAATGGGTAAAGATATTAACTTTCTTACTCTTTCAACTGATTTACACTTTGTCCTCAAGGTTTCTGTAAATCATGTACTTTAAGTTGAAAGTTACTGTTTTTTTCAGTCCCTTTCCGAGCATTGCTAAGGCGTTTCATTGTCATTCCCGAAATCGTGGATGCTTATTCAGTGTGACGTATGCCATGAACTGCATTGTTCTTTTCACGAGGATAATGGAAGATGTAAAATGAGGTTCTTGCCACTGATTACTGAGGCATGGTCGACCATTTTTTTCTGCACAAACATATGTGCTGACTGCTAGCGCTATTCATAGATTTAGTAGGTTTGCATTTGCTAATATTAGGAGTATTTAAAAGTTTTTTACTCTCACTCACAGGCCTGGCAATCTGCCCTGCTATCCTACAGCTCATTCTGTTGCCTGTATGCCCAGAGTCACCAAGGTACCTGCTCATCACGAAACAATGGGAAGAGGAAGCCAGACGGGGTGAGTTGTGTGCACCCCACCCATTCACCCATGATGCAATATCACCATGCATTGGAAATTCATGCAATCTTACATTTGTGTACCTGCAATCTTTAGGGGAACATTTTGGAACACAGCATTTCTTGTTGGATTTAATTTTCCTTGGTGAAAAGTCATAGGAATGCCCTCCATACTTGCTATCCTCTATTACCACCAATGGTCCATGCTAAGCTGTTCAAGCTTACCCACATGTTCCATGCTACCCGGACCTGTGTTTACTATTTCTGCCACTAGTTAGTGTGTTGCATGTCTGGATTTGCAAATTGCTTCTCATGAAAGCACAATGCTGAATATACTAGGATACAAAACTATTTTTTAATTTATGAGTTATAAAATTATAAGATGAGCTATCATAAAGCACTCTCTCTACAACAAATAAAATTAAAAAATCTCCAATGGCCGTAAAAATTGGCAACCCTCATCAAGGTACACAACAACAAATTGCTGTGTCGGTTTGCGGCAGGGTCCATTCCACATCAGTGACAAACCACAGCCTTTCAACCAGAAACCCTTCCGTGGTGGTTTAAGGGAATGTTAATTCCTCGCCAATGACACAACCACAGGCACACACTGTGTGGTTGGTCACTGCTGTGGAAATGACCCTCCCACAAACAACACAGCAATTAATTTTTGTGCATCTTGACAAGGGTTGCCAAGTTTTAAGGCTATTAGAGATTTTTAAATTTTATTAGTTACTTTAAGAGGCCATTGAGCTCAATCTCCTTAGATTTCACTCTCTCTGCATTAATTTTCTGATAAAGTACATAATTTCAAATCATTATGCTTGCATTTCATTGGAGTTTGCATCCAATTGAGTGATAAAGTAAATTATTGAAATAAGTTTTCTGTATCAAAATCACTACTAGTTGCAATGCATATCTACTACTTGATGTTGATGCATGACCGATGAAAGGGTGTGGCAAGCATTTGAATATTTGAGTTACTCATAGTGCACATTGTACTCCTCTTGGTGACAGCTCTGCGTCGCCTGAGGGCATCGAATCAGGTGGAAGAAGACATAGAGGAGATGAGAGCAGAGGAGCGAGCACAGCAAGCCGAAGCCACCATCTCCATGACGGAGCTCATATGTTCCCCCACCCTCCGTTCCCCCCTCATCATTGGAGTGGTCATGCAGCTATCCCAGCAGCTCTCGGGAATCAATGCAGTAAGTGGTGAATAGTTGTGCGTCATCTGTGGTTTTCAAGTCTGTCTCTGCACTTATGGGTGCTTCAGACTGGGAGGAATACATAATGCAAGTCAGTGGGTAAAGAGGAAGGGTCGAGAGAAACTTAGCATTAGCTTTCTCTTTAACGAAAGGCAGCAAGTGGACCACAGCTTAAAATTCCATCTGATGGACAGAGGCTGAATTCAAATGCTCCCCACAAAGCAATTAAGTAGGAGCTGATTTACCAATGGGAAATATCTGCCACTGTATGGATTTGAACCTGAAACCTCTGGGTGGGAGACCATTCAATGTAGCCACTTCACCAATCTGACCCCATATTACTATTTGACTTAATTTCAAATAAACCTCATGACGTGGAAGATTGTTCACAAAGGATAAGTATCTCAAAGTCAAACTGGGAATTCAGTATATAATTTGGAATGAATGAATTAAAATCTTTAATAATGCTCTGGGATAAACCATTAGAGCCAATGAACTTTTGCAAATTTTACATTCAGCTCAAATATTGTTTAGAGACAAATTAAGTAAAATAGAATTAAAGAATTAAACAGCAACTTTAGATTACATTGACCAAATCAGCATCAATATATTGTTGAGTTTTTAAATAAAAATAAAGTTATTTTTAAATGATTGGGCAGGTGAGAATTTTATCTGAATGGGTAGGGATTTCCAAAACTTGGAAGCAGTGATATAGAAGGAATTAGGTAGAGCTTTATTTGGGCTTAGGCCTGTAGGGTTAGTGAGTTCCCCTAAGAATATTTAGTAATTCAGTGGTAGAATGGTAATACAAGTTTCTCTTTTCTTTTGGTGTTTTGGTGGTCAGCACTTGCGTAGCAAAAGAGTTAAGATTTTCTATAACATTGTACTGACATAATTGTACATGCTGTGAAGGGTCAAAATACTCAGCTATGCATTTGAATATTGGTTTGGAGTACTGCCTTAAGGGTGAGTTAGAAATAATAATTGTAATGGCTTTTTATAGCCATTATAGTGTGATGCACATGATGATTAACTTCCAATATTTTCACTCACTGCACAACTTCGATACTTTTAAGTAATAATTTTGTGAATTAAGAAACCATTTCCTTCTGATTTTTCTCAGTGATCTTTTAATAATTATATTCAGTAAATGGTAAACGAATATATTTTGTTAAAAATAATAGACTCCTTTCAATGAAAACATCCTGGACATCAAAAATAGATGTTGCCATGCATGACCTGTAGTCCGGCAAAATCCCTTATACATTCATAAGTAAGTCAGTGGACTCTCGTTGGCACATTTTTGTAGGGACCAGAAATCCTGAACATGATAATGAAGAAAACATGCTAAACAGGTTATGCCTTCCCTGAATAAGTTAAATGAATATGTTGGGTTGCATAACTTTCAGGGAACAATATGCTTGCTGTCAAGTTAGTTCAGTCCATAGATCACTGTTGTTAATTTAGTGTAACAAAGTTTCAATTGCAATTATTTTGTCTCTCAAGAAAATAGGTATGATACCTTGTGTTGATGCGCACTCACTTTGTGATAATGAGCAAACCACAAGTTTTGAATGTAGGTCCATGCAAAAAGACTCAAGTTGAAGGCATTATATCTCAAAAACAAAAGAAGCGATAATTGTACAGAGCCCATTAGCATGTAGCATGTTTAATGCAGGCAACAGACTTTTTTGATACTTACTTTTGAATTTCTGTTGCGAGGATGAAAAATGGCACAATATATTTAGTCACTGAGGGCAGTATCACTTTGGTGGTTGTCATAACTATAGAGATGAGTCAATAACAAAATTATTGATTCTCGATACCGATTCCTGAAACATCGCTTCTGGATACCGATACCACTGACATTTTTACCTAGTTTTCCCTACACATTATTAAAAAAATGTTCCGTGAAATCTAAAAATACAATTTTTAAAAAAAATTTGAATATACTATTTATTTTGGAAAAACTTCTGATATTGCACTATGAGGACATTATGAAAATAAAAACTGTTTGATACCCTGAGTTATATATTTTTTTTACGTACGCATGTTTAATAACAAACATGTTTAGTATCAGATAAAAATTTTCATAACAGATTCAAAATAATATGACTAGACAAAAGTTTAATTTTAATATGATTTAATTAGTTATAGCAGTATTAAAAACACTAACCAAAATAATTATTCAAACTTGAAATATTAAGAAATAAGAAAAAAGGTCATGAATCAAACCCTTGAGCCTACTTCAGGTTTTTGTACAAAAACCCAACATTTTTAATCTCTCTGGATCAAGGTAATTTTGTTTCTGGTCACAAATGTTTCCAACTGTGCTAAATATGTCTCTCATTTTTTATGAGAAACTCTCATGTTTTGTGTAGGTAGGTATTGATTAGTGATCACTTGATCCAAGTTTTTTTCCGGATTCAGAACCGGATCCTTGCCTTGGTTTCAAGTCTTTGTCTTGGTTTTGGATCCTTAGTTTCAGATAATGGAATATGAAAAATGATTGTCTTCATCAGGCCATCGTATCTCAAGATATGGCCGATTAATTTGTCCCTTCTTCTTTTTAGAGTCGTCAGCAGACTTTTCCTTTCTCCCACTCTTCTCAGGACTTCCTCGTTACTTACTCAGTCGATCCATTTAATCTGCATCATTCTTCTGTAGCACCACATTTCAAAAGTTTCTACCCTTTTATTCTCCGCTGCTGTCATCGTCCATGACTCACTGCCATAAAGAAACATGCTCCAGATGTATGTTCTGATGAATTATTTCATTACTTCTACACTTGTATTTCCAGCTGTAAGGAGATTCTTCTTTTGGTAGAATGCCCTCTTTGCCTGGGCTATTTTACAAACCATTTCTTTCTTGCTTCGTCCGTCATTGGTTACTCGGCTTCCAAGGTAACATAACTCTTTCACCTCTTCCAGTTTTAGTTTTCCTCAGCACAACCGCATCAAAACAAAAACGTTTTAATGTGGTCAGGAGATTTCATCTATGGAATATCTGGGGATTCAGTTTTTAAGACTATAAAATCATTATAGAATATTTCAAGCTGCTAAAATTTAGTGGAAATTCATAAATGCATTTTTTATAAATATTTAAACATTTACAATTTTCTCTCCCACGGCCCATCGGCTCCCCTATTTGGAATACAAGCAGCAGACATGCGATGCTAGCCTGTTAATTTACTAATTGCTCAAAGCCGTGGCCATATGAGATAAAAATATATTATAAACTAAAAATGTTAACAACAATTGTTATTTGTTCTGTTAAATGGATGTTTGCAGAGAAATTTACCATTTAGCCCCACTTAAGTTTCCAGGTGGATTAACTTTTATTTGAGCTAAAAAATCTGTGACAATTAATATGAAAAAACTTTTTAAGAATTCAAGTATAATTCATCGATGAAATGAAATGAAAATAAATTACAATTATGCAATTTTTGCATCATTTGTTCTAGTAGAAAAATTTCTTCGTTTTTGCTATCTCACTCTTTTTATCTCTATAGACAAATTCACTGCAAACTCCGATTTTAGTGTCCAAATATTTTTTATCCATACAAAAACATTTAATTTTCAATTCGAGTCGAGAGCCTGCAGCTGTGGCTTTTCGTGCATTGAGACGTATTCCGTAAACGTAGCTCTCTCTAAAAAGAAATATTTTATGACACCTACGGATAGCAAGAGGGTAAAAACCTTTCCGCTTCCTTTCAGAACCCTTTTATTATGATTCCGTTGGTGGCCAATTCTGCCCATTGCGGTATGTGCCTAAAAGCTTGAAGGAAGACCATCTCTAGCTCCGCATATTTTTGTTGAAAGCCGCGTTTATTCACAGAATTCTCAAGTCTCAGTTTGTTTTGGTCTGTCACCACGTGTGCATCTCTTTATTCAAGAGCTGTCTGCCTTCTCTTTTTTCTCGTACATAGTTTTTTAAACTGATTGTCAAAATTTGCTCCATCGGTATGCTACCATCCATTGCTCTATCCAGTGAGAGGAGGAAAGTGTTCGCGATACAGTGTCTTTAAATGTATCGAGATCTGCAGCTCATCGAGGATAGAAGTGGTGTCAAAGTGGAAACAGCGTGTGTTAACAATGAAAAATCGTTTCTTGCTTTCTATTCAAAGCGTCAAAAACTGTGTTGTTATCCACTGAAACTGCAATGAATTATCCGTAGTGCTAATTTATATACAATTACTGCCAAATATTACAAATCGAAAATTTTCAGCACTAGAGCGACGTCTTTGGTCGAGGGCAGAAAATTGTGTCGTCAGTGCAGAGTGTTTCTGAATAAGGGAGTCGCGAAAGGTGACACTCCAAGGTCTGCCATCAGTCATCAAAAAGACGTTTCTGAGCAGCTTGTGGCTGCAGAAGCAGTACTGTCACAACCGGGGCCTTCTGGTTTTCAATTTGCGGAGGCTCATGTATCGCTACCTACAAGCAACTCCAGCAATGACAGTGACTCACAAGGAGAGAGCGATGGTGCACCTAATTCACCTCGTCAATCTGTACTAGAAAAAATCAACCGAATGAATCCGAAATCGGTACATCACCAGTAAAAAGAAAAAATTGAGAAGTAGAAATACTCTGAAGAAAAAATTCATAAAATAACTTCTGTTTATCAAAGAGCAATCGGGAAAGTATGGGGAAAAGCAAGAACTTCCTTCGGCCCATAAGAGTTAGTAGGGTGTGAAATGCTAAGTCAACCCAAGGAAAAATTTTCTGGAGCTAATTCTTACAGTGAAAAAATTTTAGTCCTGTCTACACTGCCTTAAAGCTGGAGTGTGGCAAAAATTCAAGAGAAATTTGGATCAACTCAATATTTAGCTTGAAAAGCAAAAGAACAAATAACAATTGTTTTTAACATTTATAGTTTATAATATATTTTTATCTCATATAGCCACAACCTTGAACAATTAGGAAATTTTTAGGCTTGCATCGCGTGTCTGCTGCATGTATTCCAAATGGGGGAGTTGACTGGCCGTGGGAGAGAAAATTGTAAATGTTTAAATATTTATAAAAAACGCATTTATGAATTGCCACTAAATTTTATTTTTTGGAATAGTTAGCTGGGAATGTTTAGATTGTGGAAAAAAAGTTTCTGCTGATTCTGAGATGGAGTATTTGAGAAAAGTTTACTAACAATTTTTTAAACATTAGTAATGAACAACAATAGGGTTTAGAATAAAATAATTATTTATTGATATACTTGCATTTAATAAAGATTTATCTTATAAAAGAGCTATTAATCATTGCTGTATGACAATTGAAAGCGGAGATATAAGTGATAATATGATTTAAGGCTCGGTTTTTTGCTAAAAATGCGAAAAAATTAAAACATGCATAATTCACTCAAAAAATTTTTTTTCACATAACTGTTTGAGGATATTCAGTTGGAGTTGATTTTGTTCCCATACACAAATTTTTATCCACATCTGAGACCCTAAGGGACAAACGTTTGCTGAATTGAGGTGGAATGACCTTATAGTCAATTTACAAAATGGGTTTTCTCCGTAAGTATGCAATGTTGGAGGCATGCGAGTACATTTGTCTACAATTTTAAATTTATAGTGAGAATCCATTAATGTCATAACACTTGACCATGCTGCAATACTTTATTTGAATTTTATATTTTTTGAAAATGAGTTAGGAATATGTTGTGTAAAATAATTTCGAGTTAGTATTGATGGCAGAACTTTAATTTTGGCTGCTATTTCAACACACTTCATGCATAGATTTCCATCTACTTTTTGGAGAGGGTTGACTTTTTCAATCTGTTATTTTCTTTTTACCTTACATAGTTTTGATGTCCAGTCAACACTTGTAAAACAAATGAACACAGCAATAAAATGCGAGACTTTTGGGTACCCCTTTCATTTTTCATAAACATTTTTAACCATAAATTTACATATTTTTATATTTTTGTGGGCAATAACAATCTTTTTAATGAGAGATTAAAACCTTTTGGGAGATAACTAGTGATGGACGGATCCAGGTTTTTTGTCGGATCCGGATCTGGAACCGGATCCTTGCCTGGGTTTCGGATCTTTATCTCGGTTTCGGATCCTTAGTTTCAGATACTCGATTCTGAATGTCATTCATTTTCAAAACCTAGATTTTTTAAAAATATATAAATACAGCAACAATAGAATTACCAAAAACAAGTAAATTTACTGTAGAAAAAATCAACTTTCAAATCTATGTGGATAATATTTTCCTGGAACAAGTTTTACGGATGCAATAACTATATCTTATTACTTCTAATATAAAGATCAACTTCCTTATCACATACTCATCAAACAATATATTTTTGAAACCAGTACAATTAATCTTTTGAGTGCAGTTAAAAGAAACATAAGTTCATTTTTATTAATAAAGGAATTATTTTCCAATTAATTATCAAATCCTTGAATGCTTTCATATTCTTTTTTAGAAACAAATAAATTTTAATGCGGCCAAGAGATCCCATTTATGAAATATCTGGGAATTCCATTTTTAAGACGAAAAAATCATTATAGAATATTTCAAGCTGTTAAACTAGTAATTTTGCACTGTCTCATTAATAATAACCTTTAAAATGAATCTATAGAATTTTATACTCATAAGGAGAGGTGTAACTCGGATCATGAAATGAGATTAGCCTTTTTTCATGCTACTAGAAGCAAAATTTAAAAAAGTCTCGGATTTTTTCTCCATTGGCTCGGGTTTTCAAGAAAAATGTAGAATGACATGTGGGGAGCATGTATTCTCCAAAATCAGGCAAGCCCACAATAGCAGAGTGGGGTACTGACTGCAGGGTAATGAAGTTCGATTCTTATCGCTCTTTAAAATTTTTCTTTCAGCCACTGAATCAAAAACTTTATCATCCTTCATTTCCAACCTTTGTGTGGATACTAACATTTTTGTACTACATTTACAAATGCGTCACTGAAAAATACATGGTAAAGTTAACGTAATGATTCCACGATTTAATTCTGCATTAAAAATGTTTTCTAATCATTTCACTAATGCCAAATTTTATTATTATTTTGACTTATAAATTGACATGAAATTTCTGATAATCTACTTTTTTTAGCTGCCTACTTGCATCACCCTGTGCACTTGCATCAGGCAGTGTTAAGAAACGAACTCGAGACCGGCAGTACACTAGCCCTCATGTTTAACAACTACGCTATCATATGTTCACGGGAATATGGCGAATGTAGGCAACCCGCGTGACATTCGGCTTTATTTTTCTTCTCGCGCATCCGGGCCTATGAAGAAAAAAGTCACGACGAATATTTTTTTATTTTGTTTTTGTGGCACGGACAACTCTTCTTCTCATTTCGTGACGGAGTTACACAACCTCTCCTTGTCAGTTTCTACCATACGTACATTCCATTCGCGGGACGCATCGATCACGAGGCCGCGAAATTTTAAAATCTCCGTTCTGGATCTGAATTTTTACTGCCTTCGGATATGATTTCAGTAGCGAATGAAATGAAAGACCCGTGGATCCGACCCCGACCATCCTTAATTTATTAATGGTTCATTTTTAAATCTAATTTAAACAACAAAAGTATGATAGAGTGAGTATTCAGATTTAATGGTTTGAAATTGAAGAGGATAACATTTTCGATGCAACGACTGAAAGAAAAAATTAAACTGCGATAGGGATCGAACTTCGCACAGTACACTAGCTCTCGTTGTACGCCTGATACCGGCGAATGTAGGCTACCCGCGTGACATCTTACGTATTGTTTTTCTCGCGATCCCGGGATAATGGGGAAAAAAGTCATATTTCTTTATTTTGCTTCTAGTTGCACGGGAACATTTTCATCTAATTTCATGACCTGAGTTACACATCCTCTTCGTGTCAATATCTACCGCAACTACATTCCATTCACGGGGCTCTTCAATCGCTAAGCCGCGAAAATTTAAAATCTACGATCCGGATCCGATTTTACTCCGTGTCTTTGGATCCGAATCCGGAACCGAAAAAATGAGAGATCCGCGGATCTTTGGATCCGACGGATCCGATCCGGCCATCACTAGAGATAACATTATCAAATCAACCTACAGGGTGATTATTTTCCTGGGACGATAATGGTTTGGTCCTCTCCTAAATGTGCTAAAGAGGTAATCAAAATGTGAT
The DNA here is from genome assembly GCA_933228895.1 of Platycnemis pennipes. Taxonomy (NCBI): domain Eukaryota; kingdom Metazoa; phylum Arthropoda; class Insecta; order Odonata; family Platycnemididae; genus Platycnemis; species Platycnemis pennipes. Next base: position 129,577,860 of record OW121851.1, on the reverse strand, counting down.
AATCAGTATTTACATGCACTGTAATGTAGACCTGAGAAAATGAACATGCAAATGAGGAAAATATGCTATCAAGGGACATCCTAACGAGAGTCCACTGTATACTTGTGATTAAATGAATTTTCTTTATTTATTTATTTGTTCTAAATTAATACATTTATTCAAACTTACATTCTAAGTCTTTTTGTTTGTACATATCCAATTAAAATAACAGGTGGCCATGGTTAAGCATACAATCAAATGCCAAATATTCCTCAATAACAATTTGACATTTTCAACTTCATGATTTTCCAAAAAATTCATTGGAGAAAAATTTTATTATGTGCCAAAATACTCTTGAACCTATCCAACCTCAAAGTGAAGTTGTCTAGTGTTCAGTGCCATGGAATAATTGGTTAAGAATTCATTAATAATCTATTGAGAAATTAAAATTTAAAGTATTGTTTGGAAAATAAATGAAAATCAAGCTGTGGATTTGGCTTTTATGTCCCAAATGTACATTCTTGTCTAACCTACTCATCTGTTTCTCCCCAGGTATTATACTATTCAACGGGTCTATTTGTCAGTTCAGGGTTGACTGAAGAGAGTGCCAAATTCGCAACGATAGGGATAGGAGCAATAATGGTTGGCATGACCCTCGTTTCCATTCCTTTGATGGATCGAACTGGGCGAAGAACGCTTCACCTTTATGGCCTCGGCGGAATGTTCATCTTCTCCATCTTCGTCACTATATCCTTCCTCATAAAGGTTTGTGGGAATGACATTTGCAAAGCAAAAGGATCTACAGGTCTTAATGTATGCATTATTATTACGGTAATACTCAAGTACAAGCTGCAGCCCTGTGCTGCATCTTTATTTTTATCAAATTTCTTTAACCCTTTCATGCTGGTGGGTTATGTTCAAAATTTGCTTCCATGTATTAAGCTGCATGGGTGATTTATTACGCTCATATACTGAGCACTTCATCTGCTATGAAATTATCAGGTATGCTTCTATACCTGCTGAGACCCAACTCAGTAGGATACCAGAGCCTTTCCTCAGTGACTTGCCCAAAGGAAAACTGATCCTCCATTTTGTTAGCAGCCCATCTCTTTGCATGATTACGTGGTCAGTTAAATGCATTGCACAAACATGTTTGTGCAATCATTTTTCAACTGTATGATTTGTTGTATATCACAAAGGTTTCAACCCTGAAATGGAATCCTTTTGCTACACTGAACATTCACAATTTTTTACCAATACTCTACTGCCAATATTAACAGATCTAGTGTAATATTATAGACAAATGAGAGCATATCCAGAAAAGGTGAGGGAAAAACTCACAAATGTGGAATTAATATGCTTTCATGCCATAATATAGGCAGAAAAAAAATCTCTCAGAGACAGATTTTCTCACACACGAAAGGAGAATCTAGCAATTCAGCTAAAAGAATATTTATATATAAATGAGATCTGTCCTTATCTGTAAATGAGATCTCCATATAAATAGATCTCGATAGAGAAGAAAGTATGAGAGATGGGCCTGAGTGAAGACCACAGGTAAGGATGCAATAAGTTCTTTACAATCCATTTTCAAGGGAACTGGGGAAAAACTAGATATTCAGATAAAGGAAGCTCTAGAAAAGGGACATCATATTAGTGCACCATTATTATTAATAAGTGCTTATTCATTAAATGAGTCAACTCATTCATGATGTGTTCCAAAAAAAATGGGAACAACGTATTAGTGGATGGGTGGATAAGAGGAATGGCCTATTGAGCCAGGTATGTCTAGTGCTCATGTGGGATAAATAATGTTAGTTTAAAGACAGCATTGTACCACAATCATTTAAATGTATCTTTTGCTAACAATAAGTTGGGAAGAATTCAGTGAACTTTGAGAATAATAGGAGAGTATTATAGAAGGAAGACTATATAGTTTCAAGGGAATCTTTCCTCAGACTTACAGCACACTCATAGTAAACAGATAAGTTGTGGAATTTACAACAATATTCTAGTGACTCTATCTTGCAGCCCACCTTGTTTATTAACATCCTGTGATCTGGTGACATTTGTCTGCCCGTCCATTCAACACAAAAAGCTATTAATCCAAAATGACACCTTGAATATCTTCTGAGGAATATCCTGTAGGGGGAGAAGTCATGGGTTCTTAATGGTTCATTTCTTATCAAACCTGGACTCTAATACCCCTGCTGTTAAAATTGGACCAAAGAAACATTATAGAGAGAGTATAAAAGAAGATTGTCGGATAATGGAATGTATCTTATTTTTTCGCAGCAAATTCTTGTCATCAGCCTAATAAATCAGTATTTTGTTAAATTAATTTCATATTTACTCTAGATTTTCACTTAAAATTAGCAAAAATTCATGTCAGCAAGAAATAAATAATTTTTATCCTAAATTTCAACTTAGCAACAAATACTTTTTACTATTTAAAATAATTATTTGACCATTGTATCATGCTGAGAGTAGGATTACTTTTCTACTGAGGGTCGAGATTACCTCTGCCCAGTTCGCTGAGGAGGGATCCAGTGTCCTACTAAGTTGGGTCCCATTGAGTATAATAGCATTCATTAGGCGTATGGTTTCATGGCAACCACTTCTCTCGACCCCAGCATCAGCTATTGACAACATTTGTTTGTTTGCGTCGTGAAATCTCCATAACATATGGCCCACATTCAGCATTAACAGAAGGAAAACCTCCATTATGTACACCCAACATAGTGTGAAAGAGTTAAAGAGGTTGACTGAACAGATACAAGTGTGCATAGTTCATTGGGCAAAAGTTGGTCTGATCTGAGTATGGCTTCATTAAATAAGAATGGCATTACTTATTAAGTGTCATGTTTGCTGTTATGCTCAATAGGGTGGAGTGAAGAGTAGCACTTATGGAGGAGGATAGTAGGTGTCTATTGATTTTCTGTTTCAAACATGTTGATTTTCGATGTGGTCTATAATACTTTAAACCGATGTTTTCCATATAGGCCTTAACTGATTTTTTGGGTTACATAATCTGGTATAATGGCAAAATTTTGGTATTTAAGATGTAATTACTGTTCTTATAGAATCGTAACTATCCTTAAAACATCAATCTATGGTAGGTGTGTGTGATGCGGTTGGCTACCTTTTTCATGTGTCCATGTTTATGTTTAGTGTAATGTTGAGAAGTATAGTTTTTTACATTTAGTCATCCTGCAATTTTTTACCTATTATTTTGCCCAAAAAATGTATCTATCCTAAGGGCTTGCTTTAATGTCTTCCATCAAATAATTTCTAAGCATTTAACATACTTTTCTTTATAAGGCAATATTTTAAACCTAAACTACAAACTGCCGAAAGCTGTCATTGCCTTCCTGCACCCCTTCCACAATTCGTCATTCCTTTGAAATTGGAAAATTCACTATGGAAGTGCCTGATAAATATTAAATTGCATTATCATGACTATTGCAATCATGTGCCTAGTAAGCTGGTGAATATATTCCTACACAGACAGCATGAAAATTATTGTATATAGCTACAATTGGTAACAATTAAGGTACAGGACATTCCATTTGGGATATTTGTTACAGGTGTATATTACAAAATTTTTTCGTATCGGAAACATAATAGGTTGGAAAAGTTGCCTTTTAGGTTCAATAGTAAGTATGCAAAAGCATGGCCCTGACAAAGTTTATCTTGAGCCTGACCAAGTAGCTCAAAAGTACGAAATTTCAGTGAAAATTGCGTTTCTTTTAGGTAAGTTAATTTTTTAGCATTTATTAAAACATATTAAAACAGCCATTTTATTAAATGGCTGTTTTAATATGTTTGGATTGATTAACAACTACATTGAGGCATTAAAACCAATTACAATGAGATATCATATGGGTGCAATATGGTGAATTTTATCCATAAGAAGAGAGCAGTTATAATATCAACTAGGTTTTACCTGGCCAGTATTTTATGGTTACCTTTTAGCATCAGCAAAGGATAAAGGTCCATGAATCTTTTACAAAAGAACTAGTTCTATGGTTGAATTAATAAAATTAAATTCCATAATTTTGAATAAAAACCAATATTTGTGTTGTCAAAATTTAGTTAGCTCCAATAATAGGTACATGGGACAACTTGATGTCAAATTTAATTAGCTTCAATTATACATGGCGCGGCATATACATGAGCACATGTCTCAACTCCAGAACTCTCTGGAACCTTCTGGAGCAAAACAGAAGAACAAAAATACTCTTTTCGTGATTGGACAATTTCCAGGTGCCAACTAAAGAATTTAATGTACAACACAACCATAAATTATTTCATGACAACTCTTATAAACAAATAATTATTCTGACATGTGTTACTATTTTGAATAGATTTGGGTTTTCTATGTTTCTGTTTGGCTGAAAATAACCGAATCTTTTACTTTGAACATGCATAGTATTATTTTTAGACTTATTTCTGGAAAAAGCAGTATCCTTGATGCCAGAAAATGGGATATGAGTGAATGGCAAATTTTAGCCAGACACAAGTCTCAAAATAATGAAAATATATTGGCGATTAGATAAGCTCAAAGATCAGACCAACATAAGCTGCGCTTCTTTAAATTATGCCTTAACCTCTTATGAGATACATAAATGTATTTTCAATCAACTTCCAGAAATGATCAGGTTTATTCATTTATTATTTCCTAGAATGTAGGTATGCATATGATACAAGCATATTATTTTTTGGGTGAGAAATCTTGAGTATACTATATACAGTTGAGCACCCTTAATCCGGGAACCCCTAATCCGCAAACACCCATAATCCGGCAATTTTGCCTTGGCAACTACCTGGTACTTAGTAGAAAATGTCGAAACATTTTTAACCGGAACATTGCATCATAACCTGCCGAGATATTATTCTGATAGTAATACCGAGATACCATTCATAACGCTAATTTTCCCATTTCGAGAATCAGAATAAATTAAACATATTAATATCTGGTACTTCGTGTGCACTGGAATTATTCTGGAACTTGAAGTAAACATAAATTTGAAGACATCGCCGAGACGGACTACGACTAATTTACAGATCGGCCACTTTCAATGGCGCGTGCATTTTTCATTGACCACTAGACATAATTTGATAAAAATTATTTGTTATCTACTTATGTTTCACCCAAAACATGTCTCATCCATACAGTTGTGGCAACAGCACAAAACGTTAACCGTTGCAGAAAAAGTGCAAGTTGTGAAAAAGCTTGACGCCATTAGTAAAGAGTTTGACTGGAACATACTACGTGGGATCTTCAACAATGTAACACATTAAGAAGCTGGAAGAGAAATCTAATCAAAATTTTACTGTTAAAGTGACATGAAGAAGTAGTTAACAGAGAGGAAAACTATGAAAGATTATTGTGCTGATATAGATAGCCTGGTTTCGATTGCATCGCAGTGAAGGGCTTAGTTAGTATTTCTGGCCAAATGCTAATGGAGCAGGATAAACTATTTCAGAAATAGACGTGATCAATCCAAAAGACGTGATGTGGGAAATTTCACGTGCAGGCAATAGCATTTCATCATCCGTTCTAAAACTCGTGTGGTTTAAATTGTGGCCCGCTTTAAGGTTTGATGTGGATGAAATAAGTGGGGATTTTTAAAAAATTCATGTTTCTGAGGAAAAAAATATGATGATGGAGTTTTCAAACACCATCCATAGCACTAAACTACAAGAAATGGAATTGGTAAATTTAGACGAAAGGATAAGTTAGCGGCTACGATACTCTCACCACACAACATTTCATAGATGATGAAATCATTGTAACAATAAATCCGAGTGGGGTGGAAGATGATGATGCCTGAAATTGAAAGGAAGACCACTATTGATGATGGTCTTTAAAGAGTCATCCAGTCCGGTCGCCCGCGATGTGGTGATGGGTGGCCATACACACCATAGAGCTTAAGCTAAGCTCTATGGTACACGACATAAGTGGGGATTTGAAAAATGTCATGTTTCTGAGGGTATAAATATGAATGAGTTTGCAAACATCATCCATAGCCCTGAATTAAAGGAAATGAAAAATTTAGATGAATGAATAGTTGAATGAAAACGAATGAATGAATAAGGCCACAATATTCTCACCACACAACATATCGTAGATGATGAAATCATTGAAATGGTAATTAATAACAATAAATCCGAGTGGGGATGAAGATGATTAGCCTGATATTGTTGAAGGAAGACTACTATTGATGATGGTCTTTAAAGAATAATCCAGTCCAGTCGCCCGCGGCGACGTGATGGGCGGCCTTACACACGACACCCACGTGTTGACATCAAATATCAATATCAAATTTTATACCCTTTTTCAATAATAATATGAAACTTTTACTAGTGCAGCAATATGCACAATGCTTACATTCCATTATTTTCACTCACTGCGCAACTTCTATAATTTGGTCACTGTAACTGTAACATAATATCACTTTGGTCCCAACTGTAACATAATATCACTTTGGTCCCAACTGTGCCGGATTAAAGATGCTTAACTGTACTATGGGCAAATCTTGGAAGGGGTTAATAGACTTAAAGGAGCTGCACTATAGATTTAAGATGACTACGTAAATAATTGTAACTATTCTAATACCTAGAGTAAAAATTATGCAGTTGAAACTCATTAAAATTTTGACATTTTTGTTTTTATTTGGTACAAGCTCTTTGCTTTTCGTGATTATGATAATTATGAATCTTCTTAGACTCTACTTTTGTAAATATGTAATATCTTAAACCTAGACAAATAAGTGATTATAACCACCCACATGCCTATGGTATGAATGGGATATAGTAACTAATGATGTACAGTGACTTTTCAATCCTTAATTTCATTTTTTATCTAAAAATCAGGAAAGCTGTCTATATATTGCTTAACCCTATGTAGATGTCTCAGTCTTTTACATTTATGGCCTAATTTCAGTTATGTGTAACATATTTTAACCATAAAATAGTGATTACATCAAGGCATCTAGAGCTGATGTCAGCACTTTCACTGCTTCTATGGATGATAAATATGCTTTCATAATGATGCACCTGGCCTATTTGATACACAAGCTTATTATTCAGGGTTTTTATGAGAATTAAGTGTTGATGATTTTCAGTGATGTATTGCGGTTTCAATTCAACAATGTGCATTTTGTTCAAATTTTGAGATTTTAAATCATTAACACCATTGTTTTAATAAATAAAGGATCTCTTTCCTGCCTTTACTTTGACTGATGTTTGGTAAGTTCCTAGTTCATTGAGCCATACAGCCACTAGTAAAAGTGTCAAAAAGTTATCATATTAGGTTTTAAATGAATCAATCAAAATATAATGCAGCCCTTCAGTTGTTTTTCTGTTGTTTTTTTGAAGTATTCAAGAAAAAATCTAAGCACTAATGCAGAAATGATTTTTTAATGCTGCCTTTAAAAATGGGAAAGAGAACAATTACTTTATTTTTATTTTCCAGTCTTTCCTATATTTAATATTTTAGGAAAATGATGAAAAATGCTGTTAAAAAAAACAGTTTCTGTTTACACATTCTGTCAGTAATACATTTCTTTATGATTTCATCCCTGTCAAGTTCATATATTCCAAAATTCCCCGGCTCAACATGTTTCAACCAGATGAATGCTTGAGCACTGTGTGGGTGACTTTAAAGGATTCACTGGAATGAAATATGTTTAGCAATCATATTAAGTGTATATTTAAGATGGTCCAGCATGTTTTTCATTGATTTTGCCAAACACCTTGCAATTTTCAGCAGGTAATGTAAATATGGCCTTTGTGTTATAGTATTGCATGATTTATAGCATTAGATGGGTTCACCCATATATAAGAGTAGAGTAGATGATTCAGCTTTTGTTTGGCTTCCACCGTCACTGCTTCTTTATTCCCCAAACATTTATTTCTCCCCACTTACCACACAGATAACTTTCCTAAAATCGTCCGGAGGAGATGACACAGAAGCACTCCCAAGCCAGCTCTCTAAAAAGCACTCACATCACCCAGAGCATATCTCAGAGCCTTTCCATTCTTGAGTTCCTGTACATAGCTTCTGCCTCATTAAAATTGCTTCCATTATTTATGTGCTGGCAGTCACTCACCAATGAAAAGCATGATAGATTAATGTTTTATGCAATGCAATGAGAAAGGCCTTCTCATATTATCTTTGCATGGAGGTTTTTGCTGTCCTGAGTTAATCTGCCCTTCATTCATGTGCTTTGAATGATTCCCAGAGACAGCAGAGTTAGTATGCAACATTTTACATTCTTTCTATTTCAGGTTACCTTTGTTTTGTTTGTTTGAGAACATTGAGAGTTGACAAGTGGATTTATTCTTAAAAAAGAAAATACTTGCATGGTAACTTGTGTGATTTAACTATGTATTTTTTTGTATGACTGATAATTAAGGGACTAATGCTGGTCAATTCCACAAATTTAATGGGTTAAGTGTGTGCCTTAGTGCATCTGTATTTATTTTCAATGAAAGATGAAGCTGCTTGCTGTTCTCTGGAATGCTTGAATCCTTTTCTTAAATTTAATTGTCGGTTTATTTTGACCCTGAATGTTACAGCTTGAAGATAGTCAAGGGTCTTTTGGGCAGTTCTTGCTATTGATGTTTCTCACATTGTTTTTGCGGAATGTATAAACATAATAGTAGTGCCATAGTGCTCCCCCATCCTCTCTCCTCCGGCGCTCTTGGGAAAGTCTAGAGCAGGCCACTTACGCCTGATCAGGAGTTCTTTGGCTATGTGCAGGAGATGATCGACTGGATGTCGTACCTGTCCGTGGTGTCCACTCTGAGTTTTGTGGTGTTCTTTGCTGTTGGGCCTGGATCCATCCCATGGATGATCACGGCGGAACTGTTCTCTCAGGGTCCACGTCCAGCAGCCATGTCAATAGCAGTCCTTGTGAACTGGATCGCCAACTTCGTTGTTGGCATAGGCTTCCCCAGCATGAAGGTGAACAAACTCTGTTATTTTGGGCAAATAAATCTTTGGCCTCAAATGCTAGAAATAGACAATAGGACTCCAATGGCAATGCTATACTGTATTTATTTGATTTTCATTACTTTTTAACCTTGATACATGGCTCAGTGGATAGCAGGTTGGCAGCTTTTTTGTAATATTTATCTTTAACTTATATGATTTGTATGCCACCTTTTTCCACTTTTGCATAAATATGATTTCTCAATTTTAAGAAGCAAATAACTCTAGAGGAGTTGTTACTATAAAATCATGGTTTGTTAGTCATGGATTTACAAATTTTCCTGGTCTGTTCCTCACCATAAATAGTTATTGGAATCTTATCTTTTTGACTATTTCTGAGCTTTCTCAAATTCATTACTGCATATACATATGTATATCTCCTCCCCTTTGGCTGGAATGCCCTCTTGTTAGAGAATGGGTAGGTCCCACCATGGACAATTTAGGTTGGGTTATAAAACATTGAATATCTTATAGGATTACTGAATTACCGTATTCCTCCGAATATTGTCCCTCCCCCCCCAATTTTTGAAGTTCAGTTGTGGAAAAATTTTGTTGAAATGCAAAGCAGGACTTGCACATAATTTTCTCAGATTAACAATTTGAGCACCTCGAGTAGTAAAAATTTCCATTGTTTCCGTTATCAATTTGGAATATCAAGTTAGTATATTTACCAAAATGCTCAATATTATTTTACCTATTTAAGTTGACTATGTAGCTATTATATTTAGAGAAACTATATTTTCATAATTAGGTGGAATGTAGGAGTGAGATATGTAAAGAGAATTTGTGAGAAATCCCGATTTTGAAGTGTAAGCACTGCCGCATGTGCATTGGGAATCATGGCGACCAAATGTTATTTTATTTAAAATGCTGCCCTCTGTAGTTATCACTCACATTGGTTGCAGGAAATCAAGGTTACTGAGATTGCAGTGAAGGATTATTTTAAAAAGGAATGACGATATAATTGAAGGGTGCAAATTCCTAAGTCTCTATCTTCTTTATTGAGTTTTGCTTTATGTTGCGGGTAATTTTTTTTCAAATAAAAGCTTCGTCATATCCACGTAATTGTGTTACGTGGATATGACGATATCCACATTTCTGTACGTAATCACATTGTAGCCCTTGTCCAAAAGTACGTATTTTGCAGCAGTATGACATTAAATCTTCACAGGTGTTCATGGGTCCATTTACCAAATATTTCATATTTTTACTACATTCTCCACTCGGGATGGCATTGTTTGTTTCTGATTATTTTATTTGTATTTTTTAATATTCGTATAGGGGGCCGAGTAATATTTTGAGATGCATTTCGTTGAGAAAAATAGACTGAATTTCTACTATTTCAGTTAAAACATGCATTTCTTCCTCTTCCAATTAGTAACACCGTAAGTTTTATGTGGTATATCATCCGTAACACCCTTATTAGGATGTCTACCATCCGTTGCAAAATTTCTGTCACTCGGGAGTTTGAAGACAAATATCTCCAAGATGGCTAATGCGATTTTAAATTAAAGTATATCAAATGAAAGCTTGTTTATTTCTACATCTACTTAATGTATGATAATATTTTTACACATTTTTTTTGCTGAAGCACGTGTTTAAGAACTGATTTTTAGCAAATTTTTTTGGCACCGGATGAATTCATCGAATTGGAGCATCGTAAGTAGAACATAGAGAGGAGCACATTGGAGCATCGAGATATCAAACTTTCCTTTTCACATGTTGCAGCTAAGGGCTTTGTTAATAGTCATACGAAGTTTCATACTATTTATACATTCATCAATATTTTTGTTATTGATGAATTTGTCAGACTGCGTTATTTTCCGTCCCAAAAAGCATTATTTTGCCCACCGAGCTGCATGGCAGGTATGATTGTGCCATTATTTCATAATTGTCTGTACCCTTGTTTTGGGTTCACTGCTTGGTAAGTAGCCAAGCAGCTGTATAGTTTTTTATGTAAGGAATTTTATTTTGTAAAAGTTTCCTTAACCCTTTTACTGTGGATGGGCCAATCTATTGGACCATTTAACTCATACGAAAACTGTTGAGGGCCAATTTTTCGGCTGAGTTATTTTGGGATGTTTTTCAAGGTCTTCATTATCTGTGGTGCTTAGGCTTTCTCAATCACATCGATATTAGTGCTGATGCATGTGTTGGCATATTTTTTTTCTTTGTGTCAGCACATCCTCAGACCTTCGCTGTTGCACCATTTCTCAAAATGGTGCCCCATTTTCAGGAAAAAAACCGAAATTTTGTTCAGCAGTATAAGGGTTAACATTTCTTGCTACCCAGTGAGGAATTCTTGCATTAAATTATAATGCATTAGTGAATTAATTCATCAAAACATGTACCAGAATTTTGATCAGTTGTAAGGTGAGGTTGTGGGCAAAATAACTCTAGCTAATTATCTATAATTTTTCACTGGCAACATGTTATCATCCTTCCCCTAGAGAAAAGGATCCACTCTATACTTTTCAAGAGGAAGAAGCTTGAGCTGTGTCTTATGTGCTTATAAAAATGAATTTAAGCAAAATTTTTTTAAAGAGCTTTTGTATTTTATTAAAATTGTCTCTATTTTATTCCTTGCATAACTAAGAATGCTATTTCACGATGCTGAATATCAAGTAAATATATTGGAGAAGAAACAAATTGCAAGGCATACCACCGTCCCACCACTCCCCTATGCCTCTAGGCAGGGTTGGGTCATTACACGTAGAATATTATTTTTCTACATACACGTAGAAAATAGTGTAGATAATGTAGATTATGTAGAATATTGCATAGATTATGTAGAATATTATGTTGATTATTTTTTTGTCTGCAAAATAATGTTTTACGCTTAATAAAGTGTAGAAAATTGCAATTAAAAAAAGTAAAGTATCATATTGATTAGAGGGAGGTCAGAAGCTAGAGCAGGTAGAGCAATTTAGCTATCTAGGTAGTGTGTTGGAAGAAAAAGGGTATAGCAGCATTGAAGTGAGAAAGAGAATTGCATTGGCAAAAGAAGCCTTTACGCGTAGGCGTGAGCTAATGACAGGGGTCTTGAGTAGGGAAGTGAAGAAAAGATTAGTGAAAAGTTTAATATGCACTATATGGGGCGGAAACGTGGGCTTTGCGAAAAGAAGATGAAAATAGACTTAGGGCTTTTGAAATGTGGGTGTGGAGAAGGATGGAGAAAATAAAGTGGGTCGAAAGGAAAACGAACGATGAAGTGCTGGAATTGGTAGGAGAGGAAAGAAATTTGATAGATGAAATTCGGAGAAGGCAGAAGGTGTGGATGGAAAAGGTAATAAAAGGGGATGGTGTTTTAAAGGAGGCAATTGAGGAAAGAGCGTTGGGTAAGCGGGGAAGAGGGAGGAGAAGAACTGGTAGCTTGGATGGATTGATAGGTGGCAGGAGGTATGAGGGGCTGAAGAGGGATATCATGTGAAATTTAGGGGGTGGGAAGAATTAAATGTCCATTTAAACCTACCTTCACCGGTAGAATACTTACTATTTTTGTGTGCTGAGAAACAAGGGCATCAAAAGTCCATCAACCTTTTGGGAGCTTACTAAATGCAAGCATCCAGGTTTGAGCAATCTTGGAAATAATTTACTTAATGCCCGTGCATCTTCTGCGCAGCTTGAAAGAGTGTTTAGTAATTCAGGGTGGCTACTGATATCCAATTTTCAAATTCCCTGACTATTCCCTGACTTTTCCCTGATAGCCTTACCAATTTCCCTGACCGATCGCCAAAAGATCTGCTATTATTGGAATATTTTATTTCTGCTGAATTAAATTTTCATCAAAGCTCAGAAAATGTTAAAAGCTGAAATCAATACATTATAAGCTATAAGAATGAAAAAATACATTAAACCTTCACAAGTTAAGCCCTCTCACAAATTATACACACTTTTAATAAATTGTTCACGGCCACGGGTATGTGGCCGCGTATCATATTTCTGTGGCCGTGTATGTTTCCTTCAGTAAAATTACAAATTGACAATGTCTAATTCTTCAAGGAAGAGGTAGCGTGTCGTGGTAGTTCTGGGAAGTGTAAGATTACTGAAAAGGCATTGAAAGGAAAGTTAATGGTGAATTTAGTGACGGACTCTGGCACAGGTTGCACGAAAAATACAAACCAAGCCCAAGTTGTTAGACTGGATCAAAATCGGATGGCACGAGTGATGTTTAGAAGCGAATCACAATTTAATTAACGTGGTTATAACCCATTGATTGTAAGAGGGAACCAAAAGTGTAAAAATATTTGTATAAACAAACAAAACGTAATCGCGCCACTTCGAGTGAAAACAGGAGGCAATTAGCATCGGCAACATCATATTCAGGAATATTATATTTGAGGTGGTTTGTGACCAGACCAAATTGCTTTGAGATGGAGCTAAGGGGGCTATTCAATAGTGACGTCGAGCGTGAAAGGAGGGGAGGAGGACACTTCTTGCTGTCTCACGAAGGGGGGTATGGGAATGGAAGATAATCTTACATAAGATTTTGTTTACACGTGTGATCGTACTTGTATTAAAGTTTTAATATTCATCGTCTAGTATTTTTAGAACTGCAAGCACGTATTTACTAAAAGCTAGTGTGCTGCAACTACCTCTTGACCTGAGTCTCGGAAGTTAAAAAAAAAGCTATGTAAAATCTTCCGAACAACATAGCCTCGGATTCCTTGTGATGAGCAGAATACATGGTGATCATGAATTATAACGCTACTAGGCAAATATCACATAGGATATACAAAAGAGATACATCTTCCGACTGATTCACAGCTAAATAACTAAGATTCACAACTGAATGTTCAACGAGTTGACGGGGTTTATTCTATGCACTTCGGCGATGGACATTCGTTTTAGTTGGTGAAATAAAGGGTGGAAAAGACTGCCAGATAAATGCAACGGTAGAAAAATAATGAGAATTTCCTATCCCAGTTTCTCCCTGACTGCTTTGAGAATTCCCAGACTTTTCCAATTTCCAATTTTCCCCGACAATTCCAAGTTTTCCCTGACGATCGCCACCCTGTAATTGTTCATATCTACACTGCCCTGTATATGTAGAACCTTTAAGGAACAGCCATAAGGCTTTAAGAGTAAGTTACCATCAAAAAACAACTTAAGAACTCTGTTTTTTTCATAGTAACTTTCTCCTGACCTTGATAGAGGTGCAGTAATATACTTCCTATAATGTTTCACTTAGTGGCAATGGACATAATTTTACTTCAATTAAAATACCAGTTAATGTAATCCCTAATCTAGCCTCCTGCATATATAACTAAATGCAAGTAATTGCCATAGAAAATTCAAAAAATGATATGAAGTGGTTACAAATGACTCAGGCCTACACCAATCAATCTAGAAAATATTGCTTTGAGTCGTGGATAATTTAGCATTTAGACAGTTCAGTCTTGGATAATTATTGATTTCCTGGCAGGCCTAGCAAAGGTAGGCTTGTAATAGGCTATTTAAGTTGAAACTGCACTAAATATAGGTTTAATTATTAAAATGTGTTGGTATAATGTTAAAATAAAATTTTCCAATAATCGTAATCACTTCTTTAGCAGTATATGTAAAAATAATTTTCTACACGTAGAATATGTAACTATTAGCAATATTCTACATTACATATTCTACGGTAGAAAATACATGTAGATTACGCATTTTCTACACAGAATATTCTACTGACCCAACCCTGCTTCTAGGGCATGAATGATACACTCCAACTACCCTTGCCATACACCTCAGGTCATGATAGATCCCCATTGGCCTGGCAGAATGCAACAGAAAAGTAGGAGAGGAGAGGCTGTGGATGGGCTGAAACTGTTTTTTGCCAGGGCAGCTCTTAGCACAAGATGATAAATTTGCTTAAGTATTGTCTTTCAGATAACGTCTTCAGATAATGTCTTGTAATGTCAATTCATTGCGACTTTTTAAAATGGTTTAAGTGCATCCACATTGACACCTTTTGGCCATTCTGCCATTACGTACCTAATGACCTGCTTTGATATTACATCTGACTGGGTTTTTTCTCCAATTTCTACATCAGTTAAAGGAAAGTCCTTCAAAAAATTGAAGCTACACACTTGTACTTCTGCACTTCCCATCATAGGTAATCTTGATATAGCATGTGCATGAAAAATTGATGAGCCTTTTTTGTAAACAATTTTTAATCATAAGAAGCTAAAAGTATGCCCCAACATTGAAGATATGATGCTACAAGGGTAGGTATACTCTTTGTTGGTGAAAAAACACTGCATAAAGGTTTATGATCTGTGACCAACAAAAATTTTCGTCCATACAGATATTTATGGAACTTTTTAATGCAAAGACAATTGCTAAACCTTCCCATTCCAATTGTAAATAATTTTGTTGTGCCTTACTTAAGGTAGTGGAACTGAATGAGACTGATCTTTCGACACTATCAATTTTATGACTGAGCGCTGCTCCTACACCATAACTAGATTAACTCAGGATTATAAGGCACTAAAACACTGTTACTAGATAAGCATTTTTTTGCCTGTTGAAAAGCAGCTTTGCATTGCTTTGACCAATGCCATTTCTTATTTGAATAAGTCAACTCAAATAACGGATGTAAAATTGAAGAATACATAGGTATAAAGCAATGATAGTATGTCAACATTCCTAAAAAGGATTTTATTTGACTTACATCTTGCTGCTCAGGAGCTGCTTTAATAGCATGGACCTTCTCCTCAGAAGGATGAATACCTTCTCGATCTATCTTGTGACCAAGATAAGTTGCTGACGACTGAAAGAATTGGCATTTAGAACAATTAATTTTGACACAATGGTTATTTAACTGCTCCAGCACCTCAAAAACTCTCTTTTTACACTTTTCCAAAGAAGAACCACAAATTAAAACATCATCTAGGCGACAAGAGACATTGGGTCATCCCCTTAATATGGACTCCATCTTGGATCTTGGACACAGCTTGGATTATGCTGGATTATGCCACTCCATAGCACAAGTGATTGAATCGAAACAAACCCTTAAATGTGTTAATAGTTAATAAATGGTGACTTGCCTCTCCTACTATTAGTTGTTGGTAGGTATTTGACAAATCTAAAACTGTGAATACCTTGCTTCCCACTAGGGTATTGAATAGGTACATCTTCAGCTTTGGTAAAGGATGTTGAGGTACCTTTAAGGCTTTGTTTAAAGAAACCTTTAAGCCACACACAATCGAATTTTACCATTTTTACGTGGAACTGCTGCAATAGGTGAAGCCCACTCACTGAATTCTACCTTGGAGATCACTACCTGCTGTTCAAGAATTTTTAACTCATTTTCAATTTCCTCCTTCAGTGCATATGGCACCTGATAAGCCCTATGAAATGCTGGTGTGGCATTATCTTTTAACATCGGATTAGCCTGATAACCCCTGATTGGTTCATTACAAAGCTCAGGGAACAAGTGTTTAAACTTACACTTAATTTCAGACATGAATTCAGAATTCTTCATCACCTATTCCACTATCATCATGGCAAGACACTTGACCTATTCCATTTCCCTAACCAATTTTAATTTATAAGACTAAATATAATGTATAGAATATTATTGATATTGTAGTATTTGTGAAAGTTAAGGAAGAGGGATGAGAGCTAGTGTGAAAGAATCCTAAGCCAATAAGTTTAGAGAGGAAAAATTTATTTTTAAAAGAGAGGAATGGCAGGTAAAATTTCTAAATCCTATTCATTATTTCTTCTTTATTCTTGTAGATATTTAAGTAAATAATTATCATTTTTCAGTCATTGGTGGTTCACAATAAACTCTATTAGCTGTTACTGAGGATGTGGAATATTTTTCCTTTTTTACTTCGCAAAGAGCTCTCCTATCTCTACTCCCCTCTGAAGTTGGGAGTACTATGCATTTGGAAGTTACCTGGAATTGAATTGTACAGGAACTAGAAGTCATATTCCTCTAAACTATGAACCCTTTCTTACTATTATATTTGAATGTCATGAGCCCAATTTCTCTAACATTTACCAGCATCTCTAAAAAAGGCAAGATTTCTTACTTATCAGAATGAATGATAACTTTTTCAGACGGCGTTGGATAACTACACCTTCCTTCCATTCAGTGTGTTCCTTGCAATTTTCTGGATTTTTACTTACAAAAAAGTCCCTGAAACTAAGAATAAAACTTTTGAAGAGATATCTGCACTCTTCAGGCAAGGGAATGGCAGGTATGTGCAAAAATACCATATTTGGTAGAAAACGCAACCTTGTGAATCTTAACCTAAGGTTATGGGAAAATTTCATTTGGTGACTTGTCTTCTTTTAAGTATGGTTACCTTGATGGTTTTACTTTGCAAATGAGTAAGTGTCACTGATCCCTTTTGAGGACATTTCGTTAATGATTACATACCAGTTAACTTACCATAAACTTAATTAATGATAAAAACTAACATACTACTTTTCTCTTCACTGCTGTCCAGTCATATGAGAGTTTTGCTCACTAGATGCTGCTCATCTCTATTGCTAAACCTCAGAACCATCTAGGCTTTATCCAAGTTTGGCCAATGTTGAAGTTGTTGGTGTATTTTATGCATGTTATCACGGAATATTGAATTCGTATGTGATGATTTTCTTGTCCAGTGATGTGCAACACATTATTTACTGTTATTGCTGTGTTGGTGTTGAATTGCTTTACTGCATTTTATTCATAAGTACTAAATGATGGGAAGCATTGCTGCCTTTATTTTCTTCATTTTTGAAGAATGTGTACATATGTGAATATTTAAATTCATAAGTGAATCTCCAAGTTGGTAATCTAGCTCAGAAGCTGTACATAGCATTAAGTCATGTTAAGGACTAGATCTGGAGATAAATGCTATTCCTTTTAAGTGCAGACTGCAAGATTCATTTGTCATAACTTTGCATTGAGGAGTACAATGACTCTTCTTCATGAATGAAGGCCATGAATGAGGATTATAGTCATGGAGGGGTGGGGATGGGGTATTCTTATTTCATTGAAGAAGAATACCCTTGATTCATTAACTTTATTGCTTGTGTGCTCATGAATATTTCATATCATGATTATGAGCAGAACATTCTATTGAAATAGCATAATTTTCATGAGGAAAAAATCCACCTCAACCGAGCATCTGGCTGGAAATCAGGGTATTCTGGGTTCTGGTCCTGGTTGAGGTGGATTATTTCCTCACAGAAATTCTGATATTGTGCATTTAAGCAGGTGACTCTGCAAAGTTAGCTGCCAGTTTATAATTCTAACATTTTATTAAAATTTAGCTTAAAGACTTCATGTAATCAATCTTGGCTTTTAAATCTAGAAAGCTCGGAAGTGCTGTAATTGGCATTGCAAAGGAATCTATCAGTCTGTACTTTCTTTCATTGTTTTTTTTTATGAACACCAACTCTAATAATGTATATATCATTTCTACTGCATGATCTTTTTATCCGTAAGGTTGATACTTTTTTAAACTTATTATTTTTAAAAGAATATTGGTTGAAGATATACTTTGTCACATCCTATGTACATAATCAATTCTGTGCATTTTCCCTTGTCATTGATATTATTTCTGGTTATGTAGAATGGCAAGAATATTAGGGCTAAAAATTAACATTATTCTAAATTATTCAATCAAATCCCTGCATATATTGTCTTTTCCTCCTATTATTTGTGCTTATAACAATGTCGTTAAATAATTACTATTTTATGTTTTTATTTTAACAGTAGGTACATACTCCACAGTCAGTTTGCAATATGCTTGGTATAATAAAAAGGGGAAAAATTATTTATAAAGAAACAGTGAAACAGGATTTAAGCGTACTTTTTGTGCCAACTGGCATTATAACATGAATAACACATGGGATTTTTTTGTAAACTCCTTTGTGAGAAATAGCATGCCTGTATAGCATAAAAGATGCTGTCATTTTATTTTTGGTGACATAATTGTTCTGTGACAATTTGTTAGCCTCATTTCTCCTATGGAAATCAAAGCATTTTACACTACTCTATTACTGTGCACAGTAAGGATAATATGGTATTCTATCTGCTGGAAAAGGTTTTAATGGAATATCCTTACTCTTCTATACTTCTCCTCTTTTCTCAAATGTTACCAAAAATATACAATATACTACAATTTTCTCTCTTTAGATTACCACTCTTTAAAAAACATAGTTTTTAATTCTATCCCACATAGCACATCTTCCAACGTATACACTTAGTAACTAGATACTATCCAATGATGAAGATGATACGGAGCCCTGCTGCCACACTTCAGCAATGGATACCATCCACTACCAGACAGTATGAGAATGAGATAGCTAGACGTGCAATGTCGGCTACGGATATGATTAGATACGAGGCGTAGGAATACCACATCGGTCACAAGATCTCACAACAGTATAATGCTCGAATCTCACGGTCGATATTCATCGAATCCCATAATCAATTATTCTCTTATCTCCCGTTACCAAGGTTATCAACTTAAGGTGATTAAAATGAAAGATTAAATTGTTGGTGACGAAACAGCATATTTCCAATCAGCTTTTACATCTTTAACAAACCTTTTGATCAAATTACTCATAGCAAATACATTTCATACATAACTCACCACTGGCTGAGAGCTCACTTGCTTCAGTGATTCCTAGCAATGAACCATAACAATCACATCACTGCAGCAGTAAAGAAGTTTTACTTAAGTAGTCCTGCGACAGTGAGAAATGGAGGCATTATAACATCACAAATTCGAAGGCACGTAAAAAAATAAGTAATTGGTAGTAAAGAACTTTTCCACATTCAGAACAAACCTTCGGCAAGAGCAATTAGGGCTTCCTGAAAAAAAGTTTGTGATTCCAGGGCCATGATCATGGATCTTCTTGAGGGATGCTCTAGCGTCACCGTTATTTTTTGATTTAACTTATGTCAGAGAGAACCTGATCTACATTCTTCATTTTTTCCGTAGCACTTAAAATTCCTTATCAGTGGAGCGATTTTTATTGACATTACTGTTAACCCTGTGCTACTTTAGGAATAAGCGTTATTGATACAGATTGCGATAACGTGAAAGATGCATCTGTGGTTCCACACCAGGTCACCTTGGAACATGATATTCATACCTGTATGAAGAGGAGAAGAAAAGTATTGGATCTCAAAAATCAAAAGATAATGCAAGGAGCTACGCAGGGATGCAACATTAATATTAAAATAACTAATTATACTCACCCTCTGATTTAAGCCTAGAGATGGGTAAATTACCGTAATTTTCAACTCAGGTAATTTTCCGGTAATTTTAAGTTTTCAGCTGCTAATCCTTATCAGAGGACTCAAAACAAAATCAAATATCAATGAGATACAAATGCTGACGCTTATATCAAACACATCACGACTTTTATCTATTATAACTCATTAAAAAAATTAAAACAAAGTTGGCAGCCACACGCAATTTGCCTCTCTTTTGTCACAATATGAGAAATTTTCGTTCCAAAGACATACCTCTGCGCAATATGCATTTGTTATTTTACTCTGAATTAATTGGAATTAATCATGGACACAATGTAAACAAAATTGTTTTAGCTTCTTAATTTATAATATCACCCATTCCAATGGTTTCTTAGTGAGGAAGAAGTTTTCTAAAAAAGAACTTTTCTGAAAATTACCTACTGTTTATTACAGTAATTTTGAGGGGTGTTGGTAATTTACGAACAATACCACGGTAATTTACGAAAATTACCATGGTAATTTACCAAGTTGCCCATCTCTATTTACGCCTACAATGTCATCCCAGTCGGCACAAGGGATACGCGTATCTGTGGTGGGAAAGGATCTACGAAGGATGGTGTATCTCATATGATATATATCTCTAATTCTCCCATCGTTTCCGCCATTCTGTTATACGACATAGAGTCTTTTGAATATTAATGTGGCGTAAAAGTATCTTTTACTAGGTAACAATGCAAAAATAATTATAATAGAGATTATTTGTGTAATTGTATGCATACGCCTGCTGCCCAATACTGTTTTTCAAAATAGACATGCCGAGGCGCCGCTGACTACTGCAGTCGTGCGCGAGCATTCTGTTTTCCGAGAAAGTTGACTAACTACTGTGTGCGTGAACCTGTTGAGTAAACATTGCCTTTTTTTGCAAATATGGATTTACTTTTGACCCTCGAACAGATTCGGAATATTCTCCTTGTTTCGACCCCTGCGCTCCTGTTGACTATTGCTCTACCGGGTTCGACACCTAACTTCTTGGATCCTAATTTTTGGATTGTTACCATCGAAAGTTTTAAGTTGGACCGCCATACCTTGAACATAATTTTGCAATTTTTAAGTAGATGCGGTGAATTCTTTAATTGTACCTGGACTTTGACCTTTTAATTCAAGGTAAGTGCATCAAAGTAAGACACGACCTGTGATATTTATGAAATTCATATTTCAAAAATTACAATTGGTTACCATGTGCTCGTCATTTTGTCGTTATGTGCTGCGAATTATGTCATTAATATTTACAACGTATTTAATCATAACTTGACTTTTGCAATTTTCTCTGCCCATCAGATTTTTGTTCTGGATGAATAAATATATTTCCTGAAGCAAGAGCTTGTTGTCCTTCATTGCTGTTATTTTCAGTGCAGTCTTGACGAAGAATGCTGTTGTTGATTGTTAATGTGTGGTGCATTAGTGAACATATGTTGATAATTAGATATATTGAATAAGTGGGGATTTGAAGCGATCGTAACGTAGTATTAATAGCTGGAATTAGTTACTATAAAAACGTTCTCTCGTTACATATAAGAGAGGTTTGTCAGCAATTGAAATAGTTCTCATTATCGCAGATGTATGGCGCTGTACGCGCCCTATTGCGACGTAGTTCCACTTCCTGCCAACAGTGGCGCTCTTACGATATACGTCTGTACGGAGGACTCTCATTGGTTCGGGCGGAGAGTGTCGGCCAATCGGAGGAATCGGTCTTATGTAGAAATTATGTGTAACTCCACCACCGCCACCACATATCTCCTTTGTGGCGGACATCTATCCACCGTAGATCCCGTTTCACCTCACGCTCGATCCCCAACGTATCCTTAACGCCGGGATACGAGATCCTTGGCCCCCATTGGCTATCCCGATTTCAACAGATACTATCTGGTGATTTAGGGATCTGTACCTCCTTGTGCCGGCTGGGATGGTTCTATGCTTCTATAAATATCATTCAGCAATTGTTTGCTGCAGAGCTACCTATGCATGATCTTAAGGAACTTTTATCAGTACCTGCAGATTGCCAATATCCTATCATGAAGGAAAAATTAAGGGCTTAAATTTAGTTATTAAAATTTGATTATTTTTTTTATTTGAGGCTCTCTTTAAGATGCATCTGTGATTCCACACCAGGTCACACTGGAACATGATATTCATACCTGTATGAGGAGGAGAAGAAAAGTTTTGGATCTCGAAAATCAAAAGATAATGCAAGGAGCTGTGCAGAGATACAAAATTAGCATTAAAATAACTAAATATACTCACCCTTTGACTTACACATACAACAATGTTGTGGTTCTACGCTTCTATCAATATCGTTCAGCAATTGTTTGCAGCAGAGCTACCTATGCATTAGCTTAAAAAACTTTCATCAGTACATGCAGAATGCCTCTATCCTATCACAAAAAAAAATTAAGGGCTTGAAAGTTAGTTATTAAAATTTGATTAATTTTTTTATTTGGTCTCTTTAAAGAGCTGACCTCTGCATCAGCTGTCTGTAGTGCTGACTATTTAGACAAAAAATAGTTTACAAATACATAAATCACACATTTGTCGGTTGTAAAAGACATTTGTGGAATATTTTGCACCAATTGATGAACGAATGAGCTTGTACTAGAAGAAAATGGATGCAAATCACGAATATGTCTATGAAATACACTCGTGCACGTTATTTTTTTCCTAAAATGGAAAATAAATACACAAGATACTAGTATCCCTTTGTATAGGATATACGTATCTCTTCATATTCGGATCACGGTCAGATACACATATCTCTTTGTATCCGGTTCTGGGAACTATTTTTTGTCTAAATCGTCAGCGCTACAATCAGCTGATGCAGAGGTCAGCTCTTTAAAGAGACCAAATAAAAAAATTAATCAAATTTTAATAACTAACTTTCAAGCCCTTAATTTTTCCTTCGTGATAGGATAGAGGCAATCTGCATGTACTGATGAAAGTTTTTTAAGCTAATGCATAGGTAGCTCTGCAGCAAACAATTGCTGAACGATATTGATAGAAGCGTAGAACCACAACATTGTTGTACGTGTAAGTCAGAGGGTGAGTATATTTAGTTATTTTAATGCTAATTTTGTATCTCTGCACAGCTCCTTGCATTATCTTTTGATTTTCGGGATCCAAAACTTTTCTTCTCCTCCTCATACAGGTATGAATATCATGTTCCAGTGTGACCTGGTGTGGAACCACAGATGCATCTTTCGCGTTATCGCAATCTGTATCAATAACACTTATCCCTGAAGTAGCACAGGGTTAACAGTAATGTCAATAAAAATTGCTCCACTGATAAGGAATTTTAAGTGCTATGGAAAAAATGAAGAATGTAGATCAGGTTCTCTCTGACATAAGTTAAATCAAAAAATAACGGTGACGCTAGAGCACCCCTCATGAAGATCCATGATCATGGCCCTGGAATCACAAACTTTTTTTCAGGAAGCCCTAATTGCTCTTGCCGAAGGTTTGTTCTGAATGTGGAAAAGTTCTTTACTACCAATTACTTATTTTTTTACGTGCCTTCAAATTTGTGATGTTATAATGCCTCCATTTCTCACTGTCGCAGGACTACTTAAGTAAAACTTCTTTACTGCTGCAGTGATGTGATTGTTATGGTTCATTGCTAGGAATCACTGAAGCAAGTGAGCTCTCAGCCAGTGGTGAGTTATGTATGAAACGTATTTGCTATGAGTAATTTGATCAAAAGGTTTGTTAAAGATGTAAAAGCTGATTGGAAATATGCTGTTTCATCACCAACAGTTTTATTTTTCATTTTAGTCACCTTAAGTTGATAACCTTGGTAACGGGAGATAAGAGAATAATCGATTGTGGGATTCGATGAATATCGACCGTGAGATTTGAGACTTATCAATTGTGAGAATCGAGGACTATCGATTGTGAAATCTTGGGACCGATGTGGTATTCCTACGCCTCGTATCTCATCATATCTCCTTTGTAGCGGACATCACACGCCTTGATATCTCGTTCGCATACTCTCCGGTACTAGATGGTATCCATTGCTGAAGCACTGCAGCAGGGCACCGTATCTTCTTCATCATTGGATAGTAATCCAGTTAATAAGTGTATACATTGGAAGCTGTGCTATGTGGTTGTATAATCAGGTCCCCTCTGTTCCTCATTAGCTGCCTCCCATTCTCTTTCACCATTTGTTTGCTATGCATATCATAAAGTCGTCTACCCCTTCAGTCCAACCATTTGTTACAATACTGTATACATTACACAATACATGCATTAACGCATTTACTGCCAGCACATTGTACGTATGCTGAGCAAAAATGCCAAGAAGATTTTCATGAAATGAAATACTATTGATTTCCAAATATTTTAAGTACTTAATTTTAATTTATGAAGTGCATATTTATCTCGATGTTAACCCCTTTAACAGGGAATAAATTTTTACCTTTCCTCTCCCTTGGAGGGGAATAATGCAGTTTAAATATAGAATTATGTTATATCCATGCCCCTCATCACATGAATGACTAAGGTCGGCAGGTATATCTTCTCTCTCTATTTAAGGGGTTGATGATTTATTTGAGTAATCACGTATCTTTGTGAAATATGTAGGTTCACATATACGTAAGTTATATAAATTTAAAATCAGGTTAAGACACAATCCAGCAGATTCCATTTAGCTCTAAGGAATATTGAATTAATACGTCCTTGTTCTGCTCATTCTGCTATGAGCTATTTTTCTCCCTAAACTCTGTGGATTCACAGAGTTTAGGGAGAGTTTTTCTATGTATTTGAGCAGATAGAAATGTTTTGTTGGACAAACTCTCTCATAGTTTATTATGAGGAATAAAGGCAGCAATGCAAGGTGGCAAAGAAGGATAACATTTGCTTTATGTATGTATTGTGTTCATTTTGTTATGTCTGTGTGTGTTGGTGTATTTTTCATGAGTATGTGACTGCAGTAATATTGAATGAGTCATTTTTATAATGCTTTCTCTCACCATGGAAACTCAGAGGAAGCCTTCGGGACAGTAGATTGTATGGGTGAGTAGTTGTCTAAAGTTTCAAGCATGAAGTTTATGTTGACATTCACAGTAATGAGGATGGCTTCAATAATTGCTAATGAGCATGGGTTGCAGCTGTATGGACATGAATATTGAAGCAACTGCTATAAAAATGTTACATGTTAATTTTTTGTCAGTCATGAATATTTTATTTTGTCTGCTTCCTCCTCTTAGCACAATCTTCTTCAATCAAAGATTTATTGCATCAATTTTCTTCAGCCTTCAGATATGCCATCTCTTGTAAAGTTGTACTTTCTTCTTGAATGTTTCATTTTTGACCTAGTATGTAGATAACTAATCCATTAAAATGCATTTTTCATCAGTAGAGAGTCACTCATTTACAACAAAACTTTCTCTAGGATCTTTTAGACATCTACTACAGACTTGGATTTAGTGAACTAACATGCAATTTAAGCCTAGATTGGTCTGAGGAAATAAAACTACGTAAATATATCTGTATTTTATGCAAACGAATGTCCTAACTGAAAGAGTTTCAAGTATTCAAAATTTATTTGTAACTATGTTTGATGATATCATAATGTGATTTTAATAGTTTATAAGAGTCCTTATAAATTGGCATTTAGGTGCGAGTATATCTGTGATCTTCTTGGTAGCATTAAGCATTTGAAATAGGGCTAAATTATAGTTATATATTCTAATGTTACAGGATAGTATGATATATAAACATTTCATGAGTGAAATGCTTTTAAATGTTTCACTTTAAATAATTGGTCTTTAGCAGAGCACTGGCTTATGCACCTGCTTTCATTGGGCAACATTGTTACATAATAGAAGTACCACCTAATTGCTTTCTTCATGGTGAATGAATTATCTTGGATGAAGTTTCAAACAGTTATGTTTTTGTTTGATGTTTTTCATAGAGCACATTCTAATATTTATTGCATATTAATATCTTTAATTTTAACCATTTAACTAAAGTACATCCCTTTGAGAAGGTACTATTTTCTTCTTAAAAAGTAAGTTTTTCTATACAAAATTACCATGAATTCTGTTTTTAGATTTGAAATCAGATTGAAACTATACATCTGTATTTAGTTTGTTGATATTTGTGGAATCATAAAAGACTTCCATGAGAGTGATAACTCATTAAGTTGCACTGATTTTAGTTGAGAAACTATCATATAGAATGCAACAAAAGGCTTGTCTTTGACAGTATAAATTTGCAATAGGAATTTTCAAAGTTAAGTAAAATACAGTTATGTATTTGATCATCTGACTCAGTATTGCTGGATTGGTTTCATAGCTCTTTTTTGTGGCAATTAAAACAACATATATATGCATTTGTTTTGAATGGAAGACTTTTTTGTGTTCAACGCCATCATTAATCAAACTTAATTACAAATTAATTTTTGTCTGGGTGGTTTTCGTAGATATTTTTCCATCAGCCACTCTCATCATGACCCACTCTTAGCAGAGGTAGATTACTACGGTATGAAACTTTCTTGTATTTTTTAAATACAAATATTGCATAGGGGTGCAATAGCATAGGGGTTAGTGAAGTTAGAATTAAATCAAAACATTTTATCCTAATGTGAGAATCATCAGCCCACTTTTTTTATGAATGCTTGAGTGAAAAAGCCACTGATTAGCTCATGCAGATGAATATAATGTGTGTCCATTGGATAATGAGATATGCTTGGAATGCGTGGAAATGAAAGAAACTGATTATTTATGAAATTTCACTGTTAGCACATATAAAATATTTCCGACATAGCACATCAGGTAATGTTTTAAAACATGCTGTGCATTTTGAATTCATATCTGTGCATATTTTATGAGCTCATGAGGTAACATATTAATGAAATATTGCAACACAGTCCTTTAAAATAGTTTGTATTTTTCTGTACCATTGCACTGACACGCTAAGTACAATTGTTCTAATTAAGGAGATTTAAATCTTCTAGTGGTGCCAGTGAATTGCTTCTGCACATTCAAAATATGTGCAAAATGATTAAGATGATCCCTGTAAATAATAGGTTACTAAATATGTTTTGCATAGGCATAGAAGCTATCTTTATTCTAAGTAGAGTACATAATTATTTCTAAAATAAAATTGTTTCACGCCTATCAAATTGTTTTTAATTATCATATTCACTATGCATTTGAGGAGACTAAATTTCATTTTAATTACACCTATTAGCTTTTACAGGGTGAACCTTTAGTAAGTAATTATTAAAACAACCCCAAAACTTGAGGTATAATGCCTCAAGTGTCACTATAGTGCCATATATGTGGCTAGATTTCAGGAATGTAACACACATGCCAGCAATTTTTTATTCACGCGACTTTAATCCAGTCAAGTTTACTGAAATATGAGTTTGTGATTGCATTGATTTAGCAGAAGAAGCAAATTGTTGTAGGCATAAAAGGTTATTCGGGAAGAAATGTAGCCATAGCATATTTATAAATTTCATTTACAACCCAGTTCTGTCTCGCTCTTACCATTTAGTACATATATGTTGTACATGAAAGATAACTGTAATTTCATTACCTTTTCATTCATACTTTTTACACACATTAGGATTGAGACAAAGTAATTGCTACAGCTCCAGGATTAGATGCGAGTGGAGGATCACATAAAGAAAGGTACTCTGAATTTGCTCTGCTCAACATGAAGCCCTGATGGTGCTTATAAGGACCAATCGGCACATCGGAGGAAATAGCAACGTGGCAAATGATATGATGGCTATTGAAGCTGACAGAGAGGGCGAGTGAGCCTTAAAGGCCTTGAGCAGTTGGCCTTTAATGGAAGTGTGTTCGATTTCAGGATAGAGGAGAGTGCGGCCGTGAGCAAAGAGACCATCAGTGGAAATGAAGAGACCCCTCTCAATCCATCCAACAGCATCAAAGTTGCCATGCGCCATGAGCCAAAGCCTGAGAAGTAGATGTGTGCGTTCTTTATTTATTTGGTTCACAATGGCAAAAGAATGTGATTATGCTGTTGGAGCACTAAATGACATAATGATATACATATTTGCCAAACTTGCATGTTTTTGTCTAGCCCAAAAATTACTTAGAATACTAACTTTGATTGCAATAGGTTTTCCTGAATTTTTGTGGATGTATTTTCTTAAAACTGTTATTTTTTCAACCGGGCCTTTATTTCATGGTGGCAGATATGTATATTTGTGCTGTGGCAGTAGACATATTTTTTATTAAAGTTAGAATGATTGATATTCAAAGTTGGTTTTGCAAATCATCTAGGCATATTTTTTTTTCTTTTTGAAGTCGGTTATGTTTGGTTGGACAGTAGCTCAAAGGTTACTTGAAGAGTGTATCTCTGTGTGTATTACTTTTGATTTGGCCTCTTTGTTCTTTTTGTTTTGTAAAGGTTTATAATTTTAAATCAACTCCAGAGGTTGTATGAGACTTTTAAGTTGTGCAGGTTTTCTTGCTATTACATTCATATGCATTATAATTTGATCATCTTCAAAGTATTGCAGTCCTAGTACGCAGTTAGGGCAAGGAGGACACAATGGAAATTTATCAGAGCCACACAAACAAGCAAACCTCAGAAAACAATCATGCATCAGCGAGAGAGAACTATTTTTATAAATCTCATCCAGAATATATATATATGAAAATATCATGTAATGACATATTCTAAGAATAAAAATAAGGATACATACTTGTTTAATGAAAGCTGGCATTTAACAAGATTAGGACCAAAATTTGGTCAGGGCATAAGATCTCATCAGGTTGGTACTTGGCTTTACTGCACAAAAAAAACAATCATCTTTCACTTTCCATCTCAGCTCCTATTTCTTGTGTCTCATGTTCATCTTCAGAGGTAGTTTATTTAGTACTGTTGCTCTCACTTTCCACTTTCTGCACCCTCCAGGCATGGCATCACCGTTTGTTTAATCTCCAGTCTCTCTCATTCCCTCTCTCCATTGCCACCCCGACATCTCCCTCCCTTGGCCCCATTCCATCTCCTCTCCCCCCTCCCCATCTTCCATTCATCCTTCCCTAGTTCCACTTGAGGCCTCCGTAAGATTTTCTGTTTGTCTAGCTTACCCAAACCAGGCATTGCCAACTCTTTCTTCCAGGAGCATGTTAAACTGTGTGAATGCGTTAGAGCAACGCATGCCAGCAGATCAGGCAGCCTTAATGATGGAGGATAAGCCACCGACTGAAACATGTAAGCACCGTTAATGTCGCTGCTCTTCCCAGCTCTCTCACTCACTCAGATTCTCTCCAATGCTATCCCCCTCCCCAATCACTCGGCAAAGAGAATAATGAAAGGAGTGAGTGCCATTGCCCACTTCACTCTGAACCACCCTCCTGCATTTGAACCTCCTCTTCTCCCCCTCGCAGACACATTTGTGTGTGTATGTGTGTATGAGTGGGTGTGCATTATTTTAAATGCTCTCTCACGTTCAATCATAGCTTAAGAAGAGTGGGGGAGTGGAGATTGTGGATTAAGATGAGAAAATGTGCCACCTTCCACCCACACTACCCCTTTAAATGAAGCCGTCCATCACCCCAGCAAATATATCATTCCCTATGAGATTCCACCATCCTCCAATTTTTATGTAGCTTCACCAAAGGAAATAATTATATGAATAGGCAGTAGTCAATAAGAATATGTTACTAAATATAATAACACTTGGTGCTTCAATACACCTCTCTTATGTAGTGTTTTACGTGGAAGATCGATCAATTTATTTGCATACTTTTTCTGCACTTGTCAATTGGATCAGGCCAAAGTATAAGTCATGGATTGTAGAGTATTTTGTTGTATGCTTGTTGTTTACTCATGTTTTGCCTGCTGCATGGCTCAATGTTGAAAACCTTGAATTATGTTCTCTGAATGGTTACCATCTAACTACAGCACTCTTGAGCACAAATTTTGTCATGGAATGTTATATTACAGTTCAGCATGTGCATTTCATTTTAACTGTAATCAGTAGGTACTTCAGGTGTATACTGCAAAATTGTATCAGCAAAGTTCTTAAAGTATAATATCTTCTGTTGCACAGCTGCGTCACCCAGTGGTGAGACATAATATTCACTTAAAAACAACTCTTTGAAATGTGTGTAATCACAAGTAATTGAAACATATTTTTGATAAAATGATTGTTAAATAAATATTGTCTAACCAAGGACTTGCATTTGAAAAATGAGCATAATTCTTTGTCATGATGGAATACAATCATGTCTAATTTTCACCATGCATTTCTGCAACAGTAATTATTCATTGTCTCAAAAGAATGCAAATTTGAGTTGATGTGGTGTGCTTGTGGACTATTTATGTAATCCCATTTTTTACTTTATATTCTCTGTATTTTTTACATTTGTTATTATTATGTATTTCCCTCTGGTATTTCATGTTACCTTGTACATTAAAGTTTTTGTTCCCATGTACATTTTACCCAACCCATTTTACCCATTTTAATTTGATGGCTATCCCTTTATTTTTTTAAGTTTTAATGTTTGTCAACTGTAAGAATATTTTAATTTTGTACCTATCATAGTATCATTTTACCATGTTATGAGGCAGTTAAGACACAAAATAGCCAGCAAGGCAGTAGATCAAATAAACAGAAAACAAGCTCTAACACACGTTCATTATCTCTTCCATGACCAAATCACATAATCCCTTTTATGAGCGATTCAATCTTGATCATCTGCGTACTTGTTTCGTTCATAAATTTTCCCTTTCCTTTCTTTCCTGTTGATATTGGTTGTTGCAATGCAATCAAGTAATACCTGTATATAAGGAGATAATATATTTATATGAGAAAAGCTTCATTATAATGACTACAGATTCTTAAAAAGAGGTACACAATTGGTAAAAAATTTGGAAGAGAATTAATGTGTATTCATGATTCTTTAAAAGAGCCGTTGGTAGCCCTTTTGTATCACCAAGTACTTTTATATTGAAGGGATTTCAGGAAATTAAACATAGTCTCCTTTTTTTCACCCTATCCATAGATAGGGTGAAAAGCTACGGCTAAGCTATAGCTTTGCTTTCCTTCAGTCATCATGGTGAAGTTATTCTCTTATGTGCAAGTGTACATAAAATTGCATTCCTGTCTGTATATACAAGGGTATGATGCTACAAAACCACCTTTGCGAAAGCATTAGCACCATCAAGCAGCATATGAAGAGTGTACACATACTAGTCGATATCCATGACTTTATCTCTGATAAATAGTATAATTTTAATGGCCTATGCACCATCACTTGCCAAGCCTTATTCATAGTCATTGCTCACTGTGAGGTGTGTTTAGATATTTGTTAAATATACACGCACAACCAGTTTTATAAAATCTGGACAGATGCATTAAAATGTTTGTGCTATCAGAACCACTGTGGAATCAAATGTTGTTAATGGTTTTGCCAAATGCTGTGATATGCTTCATGACATCTTGACTGTCAGTAACCATAACACAGTTTGCACTCCCCAACTGTATAGCTGTTGACCAGACGATATAAAACTGGGCTGTAGAATTATTTCTTGTTGAGTTTGTGGCCCATGGTTGTTTTCTTACCAGTAAGGCCACATGCTCTTCAACTTTTCATAATTAACATGCCTGTCCCACTAGGAACTGTCTATCAGTGTTGGGCTGTTTTTCTGAGCCGATGTATTTCTTTCATTAGTATATTTGTCTGTCAATTTTAGGGATAGTGAAAATAGCCTAGTGGTGTGGTTAAATTTTTTAAGAACCTTTATCATGCAAATTAATACATGCATATTGAAAAAATTACTAAAACTTTGTATTTCCACCGAATATTTTATTCGAACACGACCATGGTTTCGACGGTTAACGTCATCTTCTGGTCAGCTTCTTACCAGAAGATGACGTTAACCGTCGAAACCATGGTCGTGTTCGAATAAAATATTCGGTGGAAATACAAAGTTTTAGTAATTTTTTCAATATGTCTAGTAAATTCCACAAAGTTACGCCGGAAACCATCAATTTTAATACATGCACATCAATTGATGGCCCCTCATACTAACATATTGAAGGGAGATGTGATTGAGTTTTATTCACCCCTTTCATTGTCAGGTGTCAATTCTTTATTACAGTAGTGCACATCTAGATGTATTTCATTGAAGTATAATTGACAGTATAGGATCTCATAGTTTCCTTGGCAAATAAATTCCAAATGAGGTTAATTAGCATTCATATCTACAAAATATTTCACAGTGCATTCTTACTGATAGGATTAACTATAGTTGTTGGGATTTTAGAGTTGAATTTTGGCATGAAGAAGTGTTTTTCTTATAAGAATGTTATGCTCATGAAATTTGGGTGAAACACTATGAGCTAGTTCTCTCGGAGAACTTAATATTTGTTTGTATGTACCTTCACCTATCATTCACAGCGGCACAGTAAAATCTTGCTTATGGCTTATTGCCCTTCCGCAATAGTTCGAACTAGGTCCTATTCTCATAGGCCGTGCCTTTTAATCCCAATTCCACTGTACAAGTGCGATAATGGAAAATGTAACCTAACTCATGTAGATCCTTCTAAAAATCCCCTTAAGATCAGGAATTCTGGGTAGCATGGCAGTGGATCAGCCTGGCAAGCCGAAGGTTTGGGATTTGATTCCTGGTACAGGAAGTACCTTTCCCTTAGGCAGTTCTCAACCATGAGGAAAAATATTATTTTGTATACCATTTCATTCATATTGGCGCTATTTTTATTGAGAATAGGAATGATGATGCCATTCTCAAAGTCTCTGGGTACCTATCTCTCCTGTTGAGTACTCTCGCAGATGTTGTTGTACAGCAGGGTACATGTTTTCCCTCCCACAATTTTAATGAGCTTGGTGGCAATTTCTTCAAATTCAGGTGCCGTATTCATCTGCAGGTCCCTTGCAGCTGTGTCAAATTCCAGTCTTAAGATTGAAGCTCCCATATCATTCGTATTCACTTCATTTTCTTCTTAGATGACTTTCCCAATAAGATTTCTTCCAATGTACAACTGTTCCAGGTATTCCTTCCATCTCTTCACTTACAAGTTCACTTTCATCTTCAAGTTCAGTTAAAAGTTCTCCATCTTGTCCATGGTCATAAATTTTTTCTGGTTAGCGTCAAAATTACATTAATCTCATTTCGCTTTCTGAATATTCAGCTACAGTTTTAAGTTGAAAAGAGTGAGGTTTGAGCTCAAGTAATGTAAAGCTCCCTCCTT
Source organism: Platycnemis pennipes (assembly GCA_933228895.1). NCBI lineage: Eukaryota > Metazoa > Arthropoda > Insecta > Odonata > Platycnemididae > Platycnemis > Platycnemis pennipes. The sequence goes on along the minus strand of OW121851.1, from coordinate 129,544,434 downwards.
TCCAATTCTTCATCGGTATCATCCTGCCATATTTGGGTCCTAGGTCTCCATGAAAGTGTTAGGTGGAAGCATACCAGTGACAAGTGACTGATGGTGGAGTACAGGTGCTAGTGGCACTATATTATTACTATAAAAAAGGATATAATGCAATTGAGAGGTGGACTGTAAAATAATTTGTCATTCTTTTGCCAATGCCCAACACTGATGGAAAAGTCAAATTCTATTAGAAACATTTAATCTGTTTTGCATTAATGCCTATGCATTTTATGGTTGTCTAGTAGTGGCTTCTTATAAAAAGAGTTGCATAGCTAATATGATAATTTTAGAGTTGTATTTCTCATAATTTTAAACAAAAATTTGTTTACCCATGTGATTTCTCTCACAAAATATTTTGTGATCACAATTACAGGGTATTACTCCCAGTAAATGTATAAAATACATTCATGGAATTACTCTATCATCCAACTACACACTATAACATGAGGTGACAATGTGATCAAAATCTACTTGCTGAGAAAGGTATGCTTCGGAAGATAATATGTGTGTCTATGTTACCCATTCACTGCACTATACGTAACCTTCCTTTCTGAAAACAACACAACCCTTTGCACATGTGTTACCCAATTAAACCATTAAGCAGGGATCATCTTGAATGGATGAAATCCTGCTAAATTAGTCCCCCACCACTACAACAATCCTATCAGTTGCTGAAAACTCATTAGGTACCCATTATCCAAAGACGCAAAAACACTTGCACCATATTTTTCTCTTTCATCAGTTTTTATCACTGCTAATTTTCCTTGCCACAAAGTCTTCCTTGGCCCTTCATATGATATGTAATCACTCTAGGCATTAGAAATCACTTGAGGAACCTTATTTCTGTGAATGCATTCAAAAAGGGAATTATGTATCTGCAGATACCCCTTTTCTTATCTCATTATATCGACACAAAATAGTTCCAGTATTTACCAGGGAATTCCTCTGTTCAGCAATAAATTGCATTCATTCAACAACTATTCTAGAAAAATATATGCGGTGTAAACCTTGGCAAAGCCAAGCTTCTTTGAACAATCTTATGGCTCACTAATTCCTATTTAATCTTTGTGAACAAAAAACCAATGTAAATTAGGAGTAATCATTAGATTACCATATTATCTCTTTACTTCACTGCTATGGTTAGACATTTACCCTTACGCTATGAATGCCATTTTTAAACTGCGCAGATTTTTCACCCATGTGAACAAAGGGCGTCTGTAAGCACCACGAATTTTTCTATGGAAGAGATTTCATGTAAGCGCTTATGTCGGCAGAGGCAAATTCCACCTTTTCTCCTGTAATTATCTTACCTATGAATAACAATAAATTAATAATAGTACTAAATATGATACTGATATAGGTAATAAAACTAAAATATTTGCCGTGTAGATTTTGACAATTTAGGTGTTCATGATTTGAGCTTCAGTTCACAGATATCAGGCCTTTCACTAAGCTGTTCACTTCTGAAAGGTACCTAATTCATCAGGGCTGCTGAGTGGGAGTAAAACCATATAGTAGCTTTTTTGTATAAATGTGCATTATTTTTTTTTTCACTTCGCTTGCCAAGTGAAAAAAGAATTAAGGATTAACTTTGACTACCATGTATACATGTGTATTGGTTGAACCCCCATAGTTTCATTTAAAATTCATTTTTTTACACAAATTGTGTCTAAACAACATTAAACCATCAGTGGTAGTAGTTTTTAGCTGAAAAAAGTAATAACTGTGATGTTATTATTACAATGGTGGTAATTGTAGTAGTGACTTTTTGAATGTGACCTTGTACAAGTTTGGCAAACATATCAAGTGACATCCTTTTTATAACTTACGCTAAGTAAACAAACCAGATTCAGGTGTGATGCGGTGGAAACGTTCAATATTAAAGGAAAGATATTGCAAATTTTCACCTCTCTCGTGTATAGGTAGAGATGGGTAAATTACCGTAATTTTCAATTGAGGTAAATTACCATGGTAAATTACGGTAATTTTCGAAAATTACCGTAATTTTCCGGAAATTTTAAGTTTTGAGCTGCATATCCTTATCAGAGCATTCCAAACGAAATCAAATAGCATTGAGATATAAATGCCGATGTTTATATCAAACATATCACGACGTTTATCAATAATAACTCATTAAAAAATTAAAACCAAGTTGGCAGCAACACGCAATTTGCCTCTTTTGTCACACGATGAGAAATTTTCGTTCCAAAGACGTACCTGTGCGCAATGTGCATTTGTTATTTTACTCTGAATTAATTGGAATTAATCATGGACACAATGTAAAAAAAAATCGTTTTAGCTTCTTAATTTATAATGTTACCAATTCCAATGGTTTCTTCATGAGGAAGAAATTTTCTGAAAAATAACTTTTCTGAATATTACCTACTGTTTATTACGGTAATTTTCAGGGGTGTTGGTAATTTACGAAAAATACCATGGTAATTTACAAAAATTACCGTGGTAATTTACCAAGTTGCCCATCTCTATGTATAGGTCAGCACTTGGTGGTGGCTGGGAAAATCCCTTACCTGTTTGTGTAGCACATTTCAGTTGATTTTAAGAGAGGACTTCATAGTCCTAAGTTTGTTGTGCAAATATAGATGTGTTCAATTTTATTTTTTAATTTAAAAATTTAATTTTTTCATTGAAATTTTGTATTCACAGTCTATTTTTCCTCCACTGGGTCAAAGGCTCCATCTCTGCCGATGTTACGGAAAACGACTTGTTTTTCATCCTCAGCACTGTGATATCTGGCTTTATCACAGCCCTGGGGATGGTAAATGAGTCTTTTTCTGAAACATCGACAGAGATGTAGCCTTTGACCCTGTGGAAGACCCGAGAAACTTTCACTCATCTAATACTCTGGGAAAACACCAAGTCTTACATTAGGCTTCACCTTACCATGAAGTATTTCTGACTGTACCTACCGTATTCTATGGCATATAAGAGGCACCTTCAGTTCAGTTAGGCCTTTGAAGAAAAATTATATAAAACACAATTTTGTATGACCATACCCCTATAATAATCGATTTCATTCAAAATCTCGCTCTTACCTCCTTAGACATGGCAAATACAAGCTTAGGTAGCCAAGATAGAGGTACAGTGAATACATATACCCAGGTGCTGATCACAGTGTGAAGACACAATAATAGCAATTACAACTGCAACATTTTTCAGTTGATTAAGCCTCATGTATAAGACCAGGGGTTTTGGGAAAATGGTGCATCTTATATGCCATCGTATACCATAACTATCCACCAATTCTAAATAATGACAAATGAACTCAACTGTCAGTTATCTGCATTAACTGTTAATTCAACTTTTTTGCAAGCTGTGGCCCAGTTTATTTATTCAAGGTAGAGTACACATGCTGGAATGTGGCGTAGTTCATTTATTCTCAGCAAAATTTTATCTGAGGCCTTATTCAGAATGGAATTGGCTTTGTTTATCACTATTATTAAAGAGGTTTACATTTTTACTCTTCATCATTGACAGCTTCTGATGTTGGCTAGCAAACAATCAGATCTGTTGAGACTCTGACATAATAGGCTAATTATTTTTGGTGTTTGAGAATAACATGGCCTGACTGAACATAGACCCTGACTAGAAACTTACATAGCTATCAAATTTTTTTACATTAACAGCTCAACCTTTTGACTTTTTCCAAACTATAATTTCATATGAGCCAGCTAAACATTCATTGTTTTGCACATTAGTGAATGTGAGTTGGATTTCTATAACCATGGTAGGGTTCATTTATTAAATGATAAAAGTTACTTAAGTTTAAGATTGCTCTCTAGTTAAGTTCTCATTTTGCCCTTAATTACATTTCTAATTAGGATTGCAGAGTTAGGATTTAATCATGGGTGTATTGTGTACCTTGTCATCTCACGATCAAAAATATATCTCAGGAATGATGTCAAAAGATGATGCAATGAAAACATGTTTGAGTGAGACGGTCTGCCAGGGAAATTTTAAAACTAGCTAAACCCGTTAAATTTCATTAAAATATCATTGTACTCAGATAAAGAAGTTAAGTCACTATCAAAAAAATACATTTTTACTAGGGATGGGTCGGTTCCACTTTTTTTCGGTTCTGGTTCGGTTCTTAACTTCGGTTCTCGGTTCCGGTTCTTAATTTACCACTTACTTGCTTGGCTCAATGGTAAGATGAGGTAATCAATAATCATTTTCAGAGACATACTGCTTGAAAAAGAATACTTCATTATATTTTTGTGTATAGTCATTTTAACGACTGAATTAGAATAATTCGCGACTTTGAAGCATCTAAGTACACTATTTCACCAGGTTTTAATGTGAAGCCTCCACTTTCGGAGTGTGAGTAGGTTTCAAACTGGTTTTCGCACCAAATATTTCGGTACCGATTATTTTTGGCCTCGGTTCCGGTTCTAAGTTCAAGAACCGAAGAACCGAACCGACCCATGCCTAATTTTTACCTAATGCCAATTGCCATCTATGAGATAGATAATTGTAAATACATATATGTATAACCTCTGAGGCTCATTGCTATTTTACTTTCAATGTCCTTTTGCTTTTTGGTGAAGAGTCAATCGAAAGTAATATATTGCATTTTTCCCTTGGAGGAATTACTGGCGAAATAACAACTCAGGCGACTTTTAGCACAATATACTGATCTACTTGCAGATAGTTTTGGCGGTATGCATTAGTGACCTCATTCATCCTGTTTCTCCTGGGTCATTTAGAGATGACTTTAATATTATGCCGAGAGTTGAAATTTTAGTTATAAAATTCTATGAAAGTAGGCAATTATTTTTTAGAGGAGTCATGTATGATTTTAGTTGGTGTACTAGCATTATTATGTTTGCAGAAATTTAGCTAACCTGCCAAACTGGCGATTCAAAGAAAAATGTAATGTGATTACATATTATATGGTTGGCTCACTCCACATTTTAGGAGTAGTTGCCCTTTATTGTCAGCCCTAATCTAATACTATAGTAGAATAGAGAGTAGGTGCGCATCATCAGAACAGAAGGGTGGGTGGTAGAGATGGGTAAATTACCGTAATTTTCAATTGAGGTAAATTACGGTAATATTCGAAAATTACCGTAATTTTCCGGTAATTTTAAGTTTTGAGCTACAATCCTTATCAGAGGACTCGAAACGAAATCAAATAGCATTGAGATATAAATGCCGACGCTTATATCAAACATATCACGACGTTTATCTATTATAACTCATTAAAAAATTTAAGACGAAGTTTGCAGCAACACGCAATTTGCCTCTCTTTTGTCACACTATGAGAAATTTGCATTCCAAAGACATACCTCTGCGCAATGTGCATTTGTTATTTTACTCTGAATTGATTGGAATTAATCATGGACACCATGTAAACAAAATCGTTTTAGTTTCTTAATTAATAATATCACGCATTCCAATGGTTACTTCGTGAGGAAGAAATTTTCTGAAAGAGAACTTTTCTGAAAATTACCGTTTATTACGGTAATTTTCAGGGGTGTTGGTAATTTATGGAAAATACCACGGTAATTTACGATAATTACCGTGGTAATTTACCAAGTTGCCCATCTCTAGTGGGTGGTGATAAATAGCTCAAATGATTGGGGAGCACTCCTGTATATAAATATTTGTACAGTAAATATACACCTTAGATTTTCATTCCACCTTGCACCAACTAACAAAAGCATTAAATGGCATGCTATCAAAATGAAATCATAAGATTAGGCAGAATTAATTGACTGTTATTTATTTATATCTAGTGTCAACCCAGTTTGAAAGGAAGAAGTATAAAACCATTCGACGTCATCACTCTGCATATACGATTATTTCTTCAGGTATGCGATTGTGCATTCTATTATCTAAAATGCATCAAAATCATGCACACAGCACTCTTGAATTTTAAATGGCTAAGAAATCCATTTCTCAATGTAAATATTGCAAGCTCTGAAATCTGCAACTTGACACAAAAATATCTTCCTGTAGTTGATATGAGGAAGCAAATGTTGAATAACCTTTATTCTTAAGAGCATTAATTAGAAAATAGGCCTGGCAATGCATTTTGCAATCAGGAGGAATTGTAACTCATATATTATCTTGTAATTGTAACAAGACACCCATTATTGCCTAGCGCTGGAGCTACCTGGCTACAACCCTAATGTATCTTGAAGATACTACCAATGACATCCATGCACTGATGCACAAATGCACATTAATCTGCCTTACACATCACCCTATCTGTGTGCAGTTCCTGTTATGCACAACTGGATCATAAAGCAGAATGAAAAACACTTGGTGATTTAATGGTAGAAAAATTTTCTTGAGGTAGAGTAGGTATATATGTATAATTTTTTTTGCATAATATTTTGTAATGCAGGTACTCCAGTGGTTTATGTATTTGGAAGTTGTTAAGTGATGTGACAACAATTTCCTACCTGATAATTGATTAATCACCTAGTTGCCTACATCATTTGTCTATCTACACTGTTTCATTAGAAGTTGATGTTGGCACAATGTTTCTCTGAGGAAATGAGGTTAAGCTCTCACATGTGCACTTCCTTCTTGAGTGCTGTAGTCTTTCTATATTTCTAATCTATAATCTTGAGTTATTTCCTAACTTTCTAAAGAATGAGTGCAGATTATTTAGTGGCCTTTTCATATTACTGATTCCATTTTAGGGTTTCATGGTGTGGAAGTATTTAACTGACAAGAGTTTTGCTTGTCTTACTGCAATAGTAGACTGAGTAATGCAATATGCTAAACAGGGTCCCAAATCATGCCAAGATGCTGATAAGATAAATCATGCTTATTCTGCCTTAAAAAATAGGTAGTTCTCTCCTGAGCAGACACACTGAACAGTCACCACTTGGATGATTTGAGTTCCTACATGTGTCATTGATGGAATATTTTAGGTGGTTAGCACGATATCTAAAATATCAAGTAAAAAAATTGCACCAAAAATCCTCGCTAAAAAATCAACCTTCAGGTTGAACTCTAATTATTTATATTAGCATGATTTATTCTCATTTTAATCTATGAGAAAGAAGTAAAGTAACTTAGGATGCCCAATATTTTTGTCCCTTTCCAAAATATTAATGCCTTTGCCTCAACACTAGGAGAAGTTCTGCATTTATTCATGAGGCAACACTTTCACAGTGCTCAAAATTAAGGAGATGGTTCCATAAAATATGTTATTACTGTTCTGTGTAGGAGAAAAATTAATTTCAGTATCAAGGGGTTTTCCACAAATCAGATTTTAATGGATCATCACAAATACCAAAAGGAAATTTGTCAAATTTTTCACTAGTGAAATTACCAGGGTGTTTTTCATGATGCTGCAAAAAGACAAGTCCGCCTACACATATGCTCCTTGCTCATTCAAAAATTACCACAGTGACTGCCTCCTTGAACCTGATTCCTCTCTCAGTATCCAAGCCTTTTCCCCCTTCACTCTTTTCTCTCTTTTTTTTTAATTTGATCATTTTTTCGGCAGCCTTATGCCATCTTGCACACGCACAATGAGCGCCTCTGACAACAGTCGACTAAAGGCAAAAGGAATCACCCTGGTTCCTATTCTCTGTCTCATCATTTCAGCTGCCTCCGAGCCCTCTTCACGAGAGCTCGGCCGACCTCTCAGGCCCCCGCCCCCGCTGCGCTTACTGAACAACAACAGCGCTGTCTGACACTGGGAAATTCTTCTTAACATCGGCAGCCTGTCCGTCGTACCCCTGTCAACCATCCCTCCCCCTCCCTCCCCACACACCCTGCCCCAATTTCCTCCCCCACCTCCCTTCCCTGCCCCCACTCCCTCTCGACAAAATGACAGGCCTTTCCCTTCGCTCTCAGGCATAGAGGGCCAGCTGATGGGCCTCATTGTGAAGCGAGGGAGGGCCTGCATCCTCTACCTCACTCAAGGCCTCCCCTGGAGAAGTTCGGCGGGCAGTCGAGCTCGGTCCCAGATGGCGCCATCTCGGGGATCCCGTGCCTACTGGCAGCGACAGTGACAAACAACGACTGCTATGGGAACACTGCTGCCGCTGCCGCCTTGACAACGGCCTCTCTCTCTCTGTCTCCACAACAGCATGTTGCGCGATGCCTCTCTAACCATGTGACCAATGGTCCCTCCTCTTCTTTCTTCTTGTGTGATCACCACTTCCTTATTTTCCCTCAACCCCACCCATTCTCCTACTCTCACCCACACCACCACTGTCTTACCCTCTTCTGTGAGTTATCCATTCAGTCCCAACTTTTTTCATTCATACTGCCATCTATTTCCCTTTCTTTCTGTCCAATTCACACAAACATATATATATATGCATTCAAAATACACTCATGCAAACTGAAGCAGCAGCATGAAATGCCTTTATCCAACCTCCCTTCCTCTCATTGGAGTTATTTTGTTGGGCCTCTTATTTGGAGTGTGTCTCTCAACCTGCCATGGCCACGTGAAGTGGATCAGTCCCCACCGGAGGCTCTTGAGTGCATGTGTGTCCTCATTGCATGCATTCACACTGAAGGTGCTGAAGGCTTTTGGCGGCTGGCACCTTTGACATGAGTGATACCGCAAGGTACATTGGGCATTGCTACCATCTATCAGCAAGCCTATCACAGGGTGCCCTCGGTGGCTGTGTTGGAGGAGAGCGGAAATTCAAATCAGGAATGGGAGGGGTGAGGCAACTGTTTGGAGGCAAGAGAAGATACAACGGCTGGCACAAGTGAGCGACAACCATGGAGCATTTGAAAAGACCTCCAACTTAGTTCTTCGTTGCTCTCAAAATTTTTTCCTGCTGACACTTTAATTCCTGAGTGCTGGTGAAGCGAAAGGACGCAAAGGATTCAAGAGACTGACTCGGCAGTTTTGACATATTTAATGAAATTTTCATGAAGAAATAATTTTTGCGTTATTTAAAAGAAGTTTAGGCTGGAGAAATGATACATAGACACGCACACGTGAAACACATGCGCCACAGACATTTAAAACACACTTTGTTTCTTATCCTATTGTAACCTGATGGTGTGACATCCAACTGATCCCATTCCTCATTTTTAGTTGAAGGAAGTGAAGGTATCAATAAGAGCCATTGCTTGTCCAGGACGTTTCCTTGGGCAAATACTTGCTCTCTTGCAGTTCATTGTGAAAAATGGGACGCTGTCCACAAACATAAAAAAGCAGTTGAGATGCATATAAATATTGTACACAACCTCATAGTATAAGTATAGTTAAATATTATATTGGATTGAGCATTTAGCTATGTGGAAGATGGAGGTCAACTATTTATTATTTGCAAGGAAGCTGCTTACTAAGGAAACATCTCATCATTGCCAAGATTCAGTGGGAGTCCATCAACTCTGTTCTTTTTTTTAAGCTTACTACAAAGAAAGAAAGCCCAAAAAGTACTATGAAGATTTTCTTTTGTAACATGTAGTCAGTCTATACAGTTACCTTTGCAACTTTGGAACTATCGCTTTTAGTGAAATGACACATTCAGCACATAATGAAAGAAGTCCTTATAATTACTATGAATAATGTTTTTCTCTTTGTTATAATTCTTCTTTGAACATGGCATCGTGGGAAAATTATTGTTCTCCATGCATAATGCCTTAATTTCTAACCACATAAGAATGGAGAAGAGCGAGATAGAACAAGTAATTTCAATACATTTCAAAAATAAAGTTCTTTCTCATGCAAGTTGGATACCTACATATAAATATATAAATAATACATATATATATAAATATATATACATATACGTTCCCCGCGTTTCCAAGTATCTGTGAATTGCTCACTTAACTGTCTCTTTAGCCAATTGAATTTTAAGGTGGCATTCACCTTGATGTGGGGACAGATATCTCCGAGGCCATTATTTCGCATCTGTTGGATTGTGAATAGCATTTACAATTTTTAACAAAGACTACAAACATATACATAAGTGACAGCAACATCAAATCCCACAACTCATTCAATCTTTATGATACTCACGTTTTTTCAAAATTGCATATGTGTTTTATTTCCAAAGCTGTCCACATGTTTGTAATTATTTCATTTCTAACATTGTCATAATGGAGCCCAAGCAATGTGCTTCCTATTCAGTTTCATATCTACTCCAAAAATTTTTATAATTTAGTTAAAATTTTGAAAGTGTTCCTCAATTTTAATCGTAAGTGAAGTTTCTAATGGACCACAACATTAAAGATTGTTACAAAAATGAGTGTAATCATGAATGCAGTGAAAGTAATTCTCTGAAAATGTTTTGTTTGAAAGTACTGTAAAGATTATGTTCAGAATAATCTGCGCGACTAATTCTAATTATATACACTGCCAGGACTTCTAAATGTGATCAGAGTTATATCTATTAATAGAAATGCCGGACGGATGCAAGATATGTATGCCTCTGTAAATAACCTATAGATGAATAGAGCCTTCTCTTATATAAGATTATGGAAAAACAAGGACGGAGAATGTGGTGGATTTTTCATTTTGTGTACATGTGAAACTGACGTCGTCACCAACGTTCAGGTGCTCAATTTTAAATAGTTGTCACCAAGAAGTTAATTTAGATAGTCAAAAATCAAAAGTTAGAGTATATATATATATGTATATATATATAATATAAATATATATATATGTATATATATGACATGGATTTGAGTGTGATTGTTGTGGGGAAGGGGATAAGAGAGGCAATGACTGGATGGCATGTGTTGTGTTGTTGGTACATTATGGGGTTCGGACTGCCAGGGGAGGGTGGGGGGGAGGGAGATTAGAGGCGGGAGGGGCTGTGAGTGCGCATTTGGGTGTGTGCATGCTTACGTGTGGGGGGGAGGGGGAGTGGGGAAGGGTGGGAAAGAGGGGGGGCGAGGGAAGACTTATGTTTCCCTCCCCATCCCTCTCCGTCCGTCTTGTCTCGGCTTCTCATCCTCACAGAGCGATTATTTGTGTGTGTGTGTGTGTGTGTGTGCGTCTCTCCACCAGTCAGGAAGACACTCCCAATGGTTGCGCCCGCGCTCGTTGGACCTTCCACGGCAGCATCATCGGGGCGAGAGGGTGGCGAGGAGGGAAGGTGTGGGTGGGGGGCAAAAGGGGGTGGACAGGCGGACGCTGTGGGGGGAGGGAAGCATCGTGGTGCACGCCACCCCCCTCTCCCTCTCACGTGGCCTCCCCTGATCATGTCCACATGTTCACCGACTTGCGTGTGCACCAATGAGAGAGCGGGGGCACCTTGCGTGCTTGAGTGAGTGCCTGTTGGTCATCTTGATGGTGCAGTGGTCCATCTCGCAGTCTCTGGGGAGTAGAAGAAGGGTCAAACTGAAATGGCGTCGAGAGGGGGGGTGTTGCTATGGTGACAAAGTGGATTCCAACCAGGAGGAGGGGGAATTTGAGGGAAATATATTATGTGCCGTGAGTGTGATGAACGAGGAAGTGTGCTGAGTGAATGGTTTAATTTAAAAACTGTTGGTTTTGATGCTCCTCACTTTGAGGGGCACCAGATCACATCGAGAAATAATAAAAATAAAAAAAACGTGAGCATCATGGGAAATGTTTGGATGCATTTGAACTCAAGATGATGATGATGTTTTATAAAATGAAATAATGATATATACAGTTATTGAAATTTGTTTTTTTTTGTGGGTGAAGAATTTTGAAAGCGTGTAACTCAAAAATGAATGGTTTGCTCATAACCGTACCGTTGTCATTAAGTTTGAGATATGTAAGAGAGGGAGGAGAAGTGTATCTGATTATGGGGGGAGTGTGTGACACCGACTTTGCCTTCTTTACAAGTGCAAGTTGCTGTGAGGAGTTGTAATACGCGATCAATTTATTTATTGATACTTCAAGTTTTTAGATACCAGATGTCACTGATCAAATTATAAGCCCATATATGGCCATTAAAGCAAACAAGATAAGAAAACAGTAGATGTTAGCCAGTTATATACTCAAAATTGGAAGTGACCTGCTAATCGTTAGGGATTCAAGAAACAAACTACAATAGCTAATTCGTTTCACTTCAGTTATTGTCATGACTTGGACGGGGTCATGATATCTATGGAGTGAAAGCTGAAGTAGCTATTAATGACCATTGCATTCTAAAAGTATTAGTTGCATTTGGGATCAGAGCTTAGATTAGTAAAAAAATCAAGTTTAATCTAAAAGTTACCATTTCTTCTTACCTTGTGTAGCTGCTGTATGTATCATCTCTTTCTTAATTTGCTATATAAAAATTAAAAAATTATCACACCTTTGTAGAATCATGGAATTTGAGAAATGGATTCTATTATAATTGCATTTATAATCATGTTGTAAAACTTTTATGAAGGTACCAGCATCTATTTATGTCTTGTAATGGCTATATAAAAACTGAAGTGACAGTGACATCTGAGTACTATGTGAGTAAATCTTCTCATAAACAAATGCACGCCAGTACTGAAAATCACCTAGTGCTGATAAAAAAGGAATGTTTGTAAATTGCTGTTGATAACCTTGAAGGAAGGAACAGAACTACCCTATTTCAATTGTTGGGGTATTTTTGAAGTTACAGAAGTTCTAACTCAAGTATTAGATCTTTTTGGATTTGAACTAATTTTAAAATGAAAAATTAATGCTAGAAAATATTTAAACAAGAAAATAGGGAATTAATTCTTCTGGCAACTCATTGAAAAACAAACCTTTTAATAACATTGATAAGGGGTGGGTTAAAGGAGAAGTAAAGAATGATGAGTTTTCCTTCAACCTTTCCAACAGCTTCATGCAAACGGTCTAAGAAAAAATTGGAGGGACTCGGAGTGACGAATGCTATTCTAAATGTAAATATCGTTAAACACTTGAAAATCGTATTCCTGACGAATGAACTGTATATTTGTGTTCATCGTTTTTTATTTCTGTGTATGTATGTATGCAAGCATTATAAGTAGTGCAATTTCTAGGCAAAAGATAAGTCCTGTTTGAAAATGTAGCGAGTGTGAGAGAATAAATTGGGGGATGTGAGTGCTCTTCCTCTGTTGGTGACTTAAAAAAAAAAGAAAAACTCTAAATGCGCCAAAATTTACCTGTACACAATACATACATACACATCATCCAGTTACACAAACACACATTCAGTGAAAGACAAGAAAGAGTCAGAAACACAGACAAACACACCACTTAAACATTCATACACGAGACATATACAGACAACTTATGCTAAGACACTCGGCAGTTGTGATCAAAGGAAAGATGCAGTTAAGGTAGTAATAAATCCTTTACATAATGAGGAGGGCAGGGCTGTGGGAGTCGTCATGTTTTTCTCCATGGAGACGAGCACATGCTCTCCTTCTCTTTCTTCAGAAATCAATTGCTTGTGAAGTGAAAGCCTCATGAAGTCAAATGGCAAATGAAGGGATGTGTATTATGGAGTAAGAGGTTTTTATTAGACTTGAAGAAAGGTTTCCACCTGGCTGTTGTTTTGTGGGAAAGTGTCACTACCAAGTAGCTGTCACAAAGTGTTGCCAAAAAAGAATGAAGAAGTGTGTATAAGTTCCATGAATGCAATAAAATTCTATCTCTATAAAAATTGATAAAACATTTTTATTTCTTTATTTCAACCAGTATATTTTACAACTCTGTAACAATATAACTTCAAATTGCTGAAATTATTAGTGAAAGCACAAATGATAAAAGGGGTTTACTATCACATATTAAAATATGCTAGGAGAGCTCGGGGTAAGCATATGACTTATCACAGGTAAGGCTCATAAATACAAGAAGCACACCCTAAATTGAAGTATTCCTACATGAACATAAGCAATGAATTTGACTTCTCATTCCTGCTCACTTGATTAACATTCACTAGAAAAAAAATTGATTGAGTTCATAATTGCACACAAAAGCAGAGCTGAAGGGAGTCACAATGAGATCCCTAAATCCAGTTCACACCCCAATAGATTTGGTGCATTTTCTTTCATCTAGGAGGTAGAATTCTAGTTCTTTCAAGCTGCTGACTATATGCCCTGGGTCGACTTCAGGGGACACCCTTGCCAGATCCTGGCCTTCTTTCACAAGGACAGCATGCCATCCTGCTCCCCTGGCCCCCACATAGTCAGATGACGGTGTGTCACCCACATGACATGCTTCCTGTGGCCCTAAGGGCCCCTCTAGAACCGCCTCAGCCTTCCTTAGGGCTTTGTGGAATATCCTCTCATCTGGTTTAGCCACGCCTAATTCATATGATGCAATGGTGAATGAAAAAAAATCCCGTAGGCCCACTGCCTTCAAGAGACCATTGAGGCGAGAGTCAAAGTTGGAGACCACCCCCAGGATAAGGCCCTCCCTCTGCAGGCTGGAAAGGATACCCTGAGCACCATCTGCCACGTTCCAGCACTCGGCCGTAGAGTATGCCTCAATCAAGTGATCAGCCACAGATGCCAACCTCATCTCGGACGACAGCCCTTTAACCCTACTGTCGTCGAATCGCAGCGATGGCGCTGAGAGAAATGTCTGCACCACTAACGTCGACCACCACGAATGCCAGGGAAGTCCTGTGGCGGCTCCAAAGTTTGGGTGCTGGTCACAGAGGAGTCGCCACTGTTTCTTGAACCCATCGGCCAACTCAGAAGGTTTGGCATGCACGCCCATCATTGCTCCGGCATGCGAATACTGCTCTCCGGGAGGACGGCGGAAGTTCAGTAGAGTGCCCGTGATGTCAAAAGTCACAAGGCGTAGCTGACGAGCCACAGCTGCCGGCAGCGAAGGCACTGCCATAGCATGCCCCCCTCCAAGAACACTGCCATAAGAAAAAGAGTAGTTTTAATGGATTAGGCTTCAAAGTTTTGAAAATTCATGTTTAATCAGAGAACAAAAAAAAACCATGCAGAGATTCCACATTGGTCTGTGTCATTCAATTACTAAAGGCCAGTTTGAGGTAAACCAGGTAATCTTTCAGAACGTGTGCTTTCCTGGAAAACTTGCTGAATGAAAACTCGAGAAGCTTTCATTCAAGCAATCCTTCCTTAAGAAACTGTTTGTACGTTAAATGACACTAAAATTGATCGCAGAATTTTATTTTGTTGGCTGTCTGATGGTATAGAAGACCCAGTGCTGGGAACCAGTACTTGGAACAGATCACTCTACTAAACAAATTTTTCTTTGTAGTTCTTTACTATTAGTGTTTAGATGTTAAACATGACATGCAGTTTATGCCCTATAAAATAAAGGAAGGAAGTTAATGGTACATTTCATTTGTTTTATTTCTAGCAACATCGTCTTCAGTAAACTTATATCGACATGCTCACTAAACATTCAATTACACCCATGAACATAGCAAAACCATGGTCTTTCAATGCAGTGCGATGGAGTGCTAAGAGACAATATTAAATATCTTGAGCCGATTGGTGGCAGGATTATTGAATGGTAGCAGGAGCATTCATTGAATGCTTTAGAATTACTGCAGGAACATTCACTGAATGTTTATTTTGAACATTGCTGCAACATATCTAGTTTGTACATTCGGGTAACATTGTTTGAATGTTCTGGATATGTAGTAACACTTTGATTCAATCTCTTTTAGCTTACTCTCTTTACTATCATCAGAATGTAATACTTTCCTTTCACTTATATACTGTACTCCCCAATCACTATCCTGAACACTTTTACCTCTGTGTGCTCTGGCTTGCTTAATGTTAAAGTAGTTCTGTACTTGAGAAGGACAAATGATTAGGTTACACATGAATATACCAAATCATTGACCTTCTAAATCTAATATACATATGTATAATAAATGTTACCAATAGTTCTGCTCGAGATAATTCAATATTTATTAACAGTATCCCAAAGTTAAATTTACACAAATATCAATCTTTTAACTCCTTGAGCTCAATGTACTCAGGCTTTCTCTTCAACCATTTAACATGAAACAAATGAGTAATCCTCACTTGGGATAAGAAATGTCTCTTTCAGTTCCTCTTTATAAGTTCCCAAATTAAGTCCTTTTGGAATCCCAATTAAATCTCAGAAATGAATTATGATCAATAACTTATCCAAGTTCCGTGCTCTTGTTCATCATGTTAGATGTTTGCCTGCTCTCTGTAATGAGTGGGTTCAGATGCACGACCTCCGATGTAAATCTCCTTTCCTCTGCTCCTCTTTGGATGACCATGTACAAAGGATATCCTCTTGGAATAATTTCCTTTTCCACTGTAACTGGGTTGCCCATCCAAGTCCTTTGCCCTCACATCCACAAATTCTTTCTCTGCACTTCTTCGGTCATCCAGTAACAGTTCCAGTAGTGTCAATTGGTAAGCGTAGGCTCTCCTTTACAAGAATTTTCTTACCCCTATCTAATGCCAATCGCTCATTCTTGGCCTCTACATAGCCTTTTCAGAATTGTTGTTTTTACTGATGGTTCTGTTTACTTTATTATTCCTCATGAATGTTATAAGTTGTTAACAAACTAATCTCTTCAAATGCTTAATCTTAGATGTTCTTTCCAAGATGGATGTCATTTATTAATTATTTGCACATAATTTACTATGTATTACCCCTTCATTTACTAATGCCTTTCAGTAAGTCATACTTAACCCATTGGCTTAGTATTTTTTACTCCTTTTTTGCCACTTATTTCACCATTTTTTATTGAAAGTATATTTTGTACTTATATTTAATCGATTAAAAAATTTTACAGCCCTTATCATGGATTCTTTTAGAGAATATTAATTATTCATTCATTAATTAAATATCCGGCTCTTTAACAGAAGTCCAAGTTCTGCCAGCCAGCAAATCGCCATCTCTTTAAGCCAATGGGTTAAGTTTGTTTGATGGCAAATTTGTTTGGGTGGCAACATTTGGTATCTAGGAGAGGGTACACAACCTTTCCCTTCCATTTCCATCCTTTTGCCTTTCCTCCCAGGCTGAATCATCTATTAGTGCATAAACAACCTTAAAAACATCCATGTGATGATCGATGTGAGTCCAACAGCCAATTGAATGAATATGTGCTTGAGATATCCTTGTGTGGTATCATTACCAGAGATGGGAAGAGTCCAAAAAAGTGACTGGACTCAACTACATTGACTCTTCTACAATTGTAATGAGTTTCAAGTACCCAAAACATTTTTGAGGTAACTATTTACAGTTACAAGTTAATGACAGTTACTTTTATAAAATTTTCTAAATGAGTCTAATGTCAATGTGGGCGAATCTATTGCATGCTGCTTTTAAAATTCATCATCATAAGTCATCAATCCTCAGATTGGTTTGACGCAGCTCTCCACTCAATTCTTCTATCAGCTAATATGTTCAATATTTACATATTTCTTCTCTTTCTCATCCTTCATCACTTGTTCTATATATCTCACAAAATGCCTTTCTTTGCCGTTATTCCCATCCACTTGTCCTCCAACGATTATCTTCATCAGGCCATGGTGTCTTAAGATATGGCCGATTAAATTGTCCTGTCTTCTTTTTTAAGTTCTCATCAGGCTTCTCTTTTCTCCCACTCTTCTTAGGACTACCTCATTACTTACTTGGTCAATCCATTAAATCTTTATCATTCTTCAATAGCACCAAATGCTTCCACCCTTTTCTTTTCCGCTGCTGTCATTGTCATTGCCTCACTGCAATAAAGAAACACGCTCCAGAGGTACGTTCTGATGAATTGTTTTCTTACTTCTATGCATGTATTTCTAGTGTAAGTAAATTCTTCTTTCGATGTAATGTCCTCTTTGTCTGGGCTATTCTGCTGACTATTTCTTTTTTACTTTGCCCATCATTGATTACTTGGCTTTCAAGGTAACAGAACTCTTTCAACTCTTCAAGTTTTTGTTTATCTAGCTTAATGTTAGTTTTAGCCTCTTTTCTTTTGCTGCATACCAATCAATATCTTAGTCTTCTTCTTATTGATCTTCAGCTGATATCTGGCCATTATCCTTTCCATGGTTACTAGAATCATATTCAGATACCTCTGTACATCTACTATGAGTGCTATGCCGTAGGGGAATCACAACATATGTTAATTTTTCCTCCTTGGATATTCACTCCAGAAGACTTCTCTTTGATTTCACTGATGGTGCTCTTGATGCAAACATTAAAAATTACAGGAGACAGTGCACAGGCTTGTCTCACTTCTTTACTTACTCTTTTTACATTAAGTTAATATTTTAATAAACTGTACTTAATACAAATATTTAAATGCATATTACCAATTATTTCTTGCTAGAGCAATAGTACATCTCTGTAGCAGGTAGGTATACCCTTTTGGGGGCTCTAATGAAGTAACTGGCCACATTTTTCACAGATAAGTTGTCATATCTAAACAGTTTTAATACCTAATAGATTAAACACGGAACTCAAATGCTCACAAGGCTCAGAAAAGACACATACACCGACCAAGTGATACATGCTAAATCCAGGCATTATTTTGCTCAAAAACTGTCAGCGTTCCACTCCATATTGTACCGTCTGCTCACTATCCCCTTGTCCAAAGATAATTTTCAAAAAGAGTTCAAAATTATAAAACAAATAGCATTACGTAATGGATACCAAGCAACCTTATTGATATATTATACCTATATTATATACCGGAAAAAAGTGGAAAAGATTGCTGTCCAAACCATTTATAGAACCCCCTCCCAGTTTGACAGTGTTTATAAGTGGAGGAAAATTCTTTACTTGGGTAATTTGTCCCTCCAAGAAACCAAATCTATTTTCTAAATCCAAAGACTTTATTCCGAAGTTGGAAAGGAGTGGTCTGTACCAACTTAAGTGTGAGTTCTCAGCAATTTATATAAGCCAAACGGGAAGGAAGTTCCAGGAGAGGGTGAAAGAGCACATTGCACGTTTCAAACACCAAAATTTAAACTTGAACTTCACCAAGCATCTTTTGGACAATGGTCATGAAAGTAATTTTTTCCCGGACTTGTTTTATTTTGAAAGGAAAGGCCCCCGGCTAGATGCTCTAAAACAAGTGGAAATCCTGAAATGTGTGCATGCTGATTGCAACATTGCAAACGACCTTTTGTGTGCCTTCCGCTTCCCCCTCCTCAACTTCTCCCTGTTTGTAAGAAGTCATTGCAGGTGTGACTTTGTGGAAGTTTTTAATATGCATAATAAAATGCAATGGTAACACTCCACACTAATTTAATGATAGTTGACCCAGGTTTTGGCAACTCAGTGCCATTTTCAAGCACTCTCTCTGTTCCATTAGCCCCCAACCTCCATACCTCTGTGCTCCACTATCTTCAACCACTGAATTCTTTCCCTCCACCCACTGGTAATTGCACTAAAGGCTCTACTTCCACCCCCCCTTATCTCTCTCCCCTTTTCCTCCCCCCACCCCACCACCTTCATTCCACCTCTCCCCCCACCAACCTCAACTGTATATAAGCGACAACATTTCTGTAATCTGTACCTGATGTTGACGTTAATCATTGAAACCATGGTCGTAGTGTGAGATATTAAATGTGGAAATACAAAATTTATTTTGTCATTTGATTGAGGTAATTAGTGGGAAAAATAGAGGATAAGAACACCTTCAAAAATGTGTTAATTTAAATTACAATTATTTTCATAATTTACCAACACTTTCAGTTCACAAAAGTTTATGCGTTAGATAGCATAAATATTTTGTGCATAAATATTGTGTAAATATACACATAGCCACTCACAACATCCATAAAACATATCATGGTAGGGCTTTATTATCTTGGATTGTTTGGGGTTACTGGAGTGTTTATATGCAAAATGAAAACTACTTTTATACATCATATCTACTAGGTATGACTCTATGCCTTTTATCATAACAGTTTAGTATGTTAGGAATAATATGGTAGCAAAGTGGAAGTAAAAAATTACAAACGTAAGTGTATAGTAATTCCTGTCAATCCATGCCTAGAAAATATTTGCTGTTTCTATTCACCCCTACCGCATGTTTCTCATTGAGGCAGCTCTAAAAATATATGACCTCAGTGGTACAGCTTATCAGGTGCTTTTGTCACATAAAATTCAATATTAAGTAAGGTAGCGGAAAACCATCCAAATCTTGCCTACATTATCATGGTCATATGAGGAATGAAAAATCACAGAGTACAAAATGTTTACTTAAAAATGTGTTCACGCAGGAAAATGCAGTTCCTATTCTTGTATTCTTCGGATTTCCTATGGAAACCAGCCTCTTCCCTTAAGAACAAGAACTGGTGGCAGTATCTTACAATAACCGGAGATTTATCCACAGCTTATATAAAAACCAGGCGGCTTTAATCAAATCAGGACCCAGCATCAGGGAAGCAAGCATAAAAAAGAAGTGAGACAAGGTATTGCACTGTCTCACGTACTATTCAATGTTTACATCGAGAAAACCACCCAAGAAGTTAAAGAAAAGTCTCCGGGAGTGAATATCCATGGGGAGAAAATCAGTATGCAGCGATTCTCGGACGACATAACAGCCATGGCAGAAATAGAAGGAGACTTAAAGAAGATACTAGGAAATAAGGAAAGGATATTGACCAGATATCACTGAAGATCAATAAAAAGAAGACTAAGGTATTGGTATGCAGTGGGAGAAAAGAAGCCAGGACAAATGTTAAACTAGGAAAACAAAAAATCGAGGAGGTGGAAGAGTTCTGTTACCTGGGATGCCGAGTAACCAGCGATGGCGAAGTGAAAGGAAAAATTGCCAGTAGAATTGCTCAGGCGAAAGGGCATTTTACCAAAGGAAAATCCTGCGGACAGCTGCAAATACAATCGTGGAAGTGAGGAAACATTTCATTACAACATACATCTGGAGCATTTTACTGCATAGCAGCGAAGCATGGACGATAGCCGCAGAAGAGAAGTCAAGACCGAAGAATGATGAAGATAAGATGGATCGATGGAGTAACAAACGAAGAAGTCTTAAGAAGAGTGAGAGAAAAGAGATTTCCACTCAAAACCCTAAATAGAAGACGGCACAACTTAATCGGTCATATCTTAAGACATGATCAGCGGCGTCGGAAGTGGGGGGCAGGAGGGGTCCAATGTCCCCCTATAAATTGTCCTGGGCCCTTCCAGACGAAGCGGGCTCACGGGACTCAGAACTTTGGAGACCTGTTCATTGGCATAAAATAGTCAGCTTGCTTTTTCCTTCTGACACATATTCTTACACATTCATATGCTCTTTTAGTTAAATTCTACATAGTCTCTACCCCTTCCTATCCGCAAAAAATACGGGCCCTGTCAAGGTTGTCCCCTCCACCCCCCTTCGGCGAAAATAGTTCTGACGTTTGCGGATACGATGGCCTAATGAACACAATCGTTGAGGGATAAGTAAACGGGAAGAATGGAAATGGCAGGCCTCGCATGAGTTACATAGGCCTTTTAGATCACAACTCATACGAGTTGTGAAGGCTTTTTACGAGTTGTGAAGGATCTAAAAGAGAAAAATTATGTTGGTATGAAGAGGTAGGCCGATAGAAGAATCGAGTGGATAGCTGCGTCAAACCAATCTTAGGATTGCTCACCGATGATGATGATAATCAGTAGTACGCCACTTATGTTCAGAATGCACAAGCTACGAGTAGTATAGACTGTCATTTGTAATAAACTAAATCATTTTTGTAGGTTAAAACTTGTTCACACAATAAGTATAAGGTAAAGTGCTAGTGTGTGTATAATTAACTGTGAAACAATGTCATTTTTAACCACCCCGCAGTTAAGTACCCGAAGTTACAAAATTTGAGTAACTCGGTATGAGGTCATCTATAAATTAGGTAAAAGTGCAGTTGGGGGAGGGGGGGGGGGTGGTTGGCTGAGCCAACTGTTATCATGCACTATTGACAGGTCTCCACCTGCACTTATAGGCGCTTCAGACAGGGAGAAGAGGTACAAGGATGAGAATGGAAGAGTAAAGAGGAAGGTTAGAGAAAAACCGGGTGCCAAGGGGACCACGGCCTAACGTCCCATCCGACGGACGGAGTGCTGAACTCGAATGATCTCCACAAAGCACTCAAGTTTTACCAATGAAAAACGTTCCCTTCTTTTCCGGGCCGGGATTCTACCCGTGTTCTCCGGATGAGTGACCAGTACTCTACTACGTTAACCCTAGACCTCCAACACACTGCTCGAAATGTTGACCTCCCGGTTACACCGCAAGTAATTAAATATTTGGCCTTTAATACTTTAGTTCCCTCAATGAAGGGACGCTATCCTTCCTGGATGAAATACATTACCTCGGATATTTCAACGGTAAGAGTGTCATCAGTGAGCATTGAAATAGCCAACAGTGGAACCCATTACTTGTTAAAGAAACCGAGAATAGTACCTTCTTCATGGGGATCGGGATGGTGTGGTGGCTAGAGTACTGGCCTCCCATCCCGAAGGACCGGGTTCAATTCTCGGCAGATACGGATATTTTAGTGACAAACCGGTCTCTACTTGAGTGCCAAGAACAGGGCATTTCAAGTTCAATACTTCGTCCGTCCCCTTGTCGCCTGTCGTTACAGTAGGCTGATTCCGACGCCGGGTTTCTCTCCACCCTTCCTCCATTACCTGAATATTGCTCATACCATTGCCCAATTACCCACCTATCCTAATGGCGCTAATGACTTCACCTGTCAGTCGCCTGAATCAGGCCCGGTGACAGGATTTTCGGGCCCCTGGGCAACTGAGTGGTCCGGGCCCCCTAAATCCCGGAAAACCCCCTCACTCAATTTAGACCAGAACTGCGAACTTTCAGGTTATTTTATAACCAAGACTTACCTGATTATCAGCTTTTTCTGCAGAAAAAACTTGCAGACTGTCATACATTATCTTTAGATTTATTACAAATTGTCCTTTTTTTAAATTAAACACATGTCAGTGGAATGGGATGGGAAAAAAATTTCAAAATGAAAAATTTTTGGCGGTGTAACACACTTTACATTTTCATTTTACAGTAAAACTAGGACTTACTTGAACTTGAAAATTTTATAAAAAGTCATAATAAAACGTACTTTTCTTTTTTTTTCAAAATTAGCATATCCACAATCACTCCCATCTTTTCGGAGATACGGAGATAATTATATCACCACCAAATTAAAATGAATGCAGAGTATTCACTTCTACTAAGCTTTGCTTTCACTACAACTTTCTCAATCAAACATAAAAGCAGGGAATGGGTAAAAATAACGTAAGTTAAGGGTTTTGACGAACAGAATATATTTTGTTGTGCCTCAATATTAAGCTATTTTCGATAATTTGTTTCCTTCCTGTGTGCATAATTCAAGTAAAGTAGAAACTAAATTTTTCCTAGATGAATAAAGTCTAATGTGACATATAAATCAGAGATATGCATATTGTTATGCAGGGAAAATGAAAGATTTGAGTAGATTTTCTCGATGAACAACCAAAAGCTCCGCGGTATACTAAATGTACCTTTCTGCATGAACCTCCCAGTAGGGTCAAAGGCTTGGACTGCAGGGGCAAAGGTGCAAATAAACGGAAAGAAGTTCTTAATAGTGTCCCTCTGGAACGTATAATAATGTTACATGTGAAAAATACAGGTATTTTAAGGCTTTGAGGGTGTGAATGCGAAGTTTACTTTTGAGAGGAGAAACCTTGAATGCGATTTCGCGTACACTTACAGACCTTAATATTTCTATATCCCTATGATTTTATATGTGTAGAGCCGGTGGAGATCGATAGCAATATACACATATTAAGAAAGGTGAATAAGAAGCGTTATGTTCCTTATGGCTTGAAAAAACTTACTCGTGTCACGTCATTTCCAGCTCCCGACGCGTGTCTCAAGCTTCGGACGCGCGTACAAAAAATCAAATGTAATTTTTGGCGTCGCAAATGAATTTTCAATTTTTTTTCAGATCTACCTTTAAAAAGCATCAAAAATTGATTTAATATGAGTCACTTGACAGGCACTTAACATGCCAGATATTTACTACTTAAAATGAATTTTTGCGTGAAAATAGCATCCGCCATTTTGTTACGTAATATCACCTAAAAAAACTCCCGAAGTTAAGCACAGTAAAGTAAAAGTGTGGTTTTAACAGACCTACTAGTTTTTTATCCGACCAAATTCCTCCCACAGCGTCACCCTCAACTTAAATAAGAAGATTTTCGTAGAAAACTGAAGTCGGGTGTAATTTTGGAATTTTGACTATGTTTGAGCCCCTGCATCTCGGTAACGGCTACAAAACATGACCAATGACATGGCATTCCATGGTTACCAATCAATTATGAGTATTTGTACCAAGTTTCATGATTATATCTCCAAAAAAGACATTTTGGAATTTTGTGATATTTTTTTCAGCCTACTGTGCATCGGTTCAAATTTTCCTTCCTCTCCTTTCTATTAACAAAAACCACACAAAATCATGACAGTGCGTACATGGGCCTTGAAATTATTTAAATAACACAAGGAAACAAATTTAGCAACATTTCAGAAGGATAAATTATACATCGTGTTTAAGAATTAATAACTTTCTGTATATATTCACAAAATTTTAAATATAAAATATATTTTGCTTCCCTTTTTAATTTTTCCCGGGAGTTAAGGATTGATATCCCGGAATCCCGGATGAAATGACAATCCCGAAATCCCGGGATTTAGTATCAACGAATACCGGGATTCCGTACACCTTTTCGCTGACAGGCAGCGCTAATAAGTAAGTTTTCTTGGACATGAAATGCAACACGTTAGATGTAACACATCCTTTGTAATACATAAGAAAAACGTAAATGAGCTTACGGTGCGCGCGTTAAAGACAGTGATCGCCAGCATTAAACAAGATGGACTAAATTCCAGAAAATGTTGTCTAACTTTTGATGATGATCCCGTAATCCCGGGATTGAAAAATCAATCCTTACTGGGAGGCTAGGTTGGGGGGCCGCGGTCCCTCCCTACCCCCGTGTATGGGCGCTCATGTATACAAAACCAATGATACAACACTAGAATGTGTAGCTTGCTACTGCTGTAACGTTGACTGTAGAATAAACGATTATTTACGGTCCACTAACAAGTAAACAATAGACTTTAGACGGGGGATGGGGTTTTTTGTCGTTCAGGTTACAGTATGTCACTGAGTGGCGAATGTTCGCGGCAAAGGGAGGGAAGGTGAGTCACAGCGCTCGCGCTTCTCGCTCTATCGTCCCCATCACCCCAAAACCCTCTATGACCACAACAACAATGGTAACGTCATACTTCTCTATTGCACACTGACACACTCTCTACCTTCACTTTTTAAACAAAAAAATTTTGTATTCTTTTTGGCATTTAAATTTATTCATACTTAAAATTTTTATTTTCAATTAATTTATTTTGGCCCGGGCCCCCTGATGGCCCGGGCCCCTGGGCATTTGCCCCCTTTGCCCCCCCTTGTCGCCGGCCCTGGCCTGAATAACTAACTAGTAGTGATGAGCGATATATCACTAACTGTGATTGAATCACCGATACTGAAAAGTAGCAATCACAGCCTGGACTAAATAATCGAAATCACTGTGACAATGAATTCGGTGAATTAAGCTGATTTAGCTCAGGCTTCTACCGCTGCTACCAACTGCACAGGGGCGTCGGAACTATTTTCGCTGGGAGGGGCAAACCTTGAAAAGGCTCGGCTCATATGAAAAGGGCCCGCATTTTTTTATGGATAGGAAGGGGGTAGAGACTAGAATTCAGCTAAAAGTGCAAATGAAGGTGGTAGAATATGCGTCAGAAGGGAAAAGGCAAGCTGGAAACAAGTGAAATTTAATTTTTATTAATGAAGACTCATTTCTCAAGGGCCCGGGGCAAATTCTGGGGGGCTGAATGCCTCCCCTGCCCCCCACTTCCGACGCCGCTGCAACTGCACCAGTGCAACCAACGAATACAGTGCTACCACTGCTAATGCGTATTAACAGTGACTGAACGTGATCGCTACTTGAGAAATCGCTACTTAGAATTCTGTATTGTCTACCATAAAATTGAGGAAATACATGAATTTCAAACATCCCACTGTGGCCCTGCCATCGTCCTCACGGCGCAATAGTGCATATACTTTATGCATACCTTTTAGATCTAAGGCGTTTAAATGAATGGAAAAAAGAAGAGAAAAATTAATGAAATATGGAACTTTTTTGCCGTTGTTAATGGAGTAATAGCATCTTTCAACATATTCAATCTTGCGTAGCAGACTGTTGTCTCAATAGATGTAGATCGTTTCGTGAAACTATTTGTCTGAACCGAAAAGTAAATTTACTCCTTAACAGTTTCAGCTACCTGTTCCGTATATGTACGTGACGTATGGAAACGCCATAGGACGTATAAATTA
This sequence comes from Platycnemis pennipes, assembly GCA_933228895.1. Classification (NCBI taxonomy): domain Eukaryota; kingdom Metazoa; phylum Arthropoda; class Insecta; order Odonata; family Platycnemididae; genus Platycnemis; species Platycnemis pennipes. The sequence goes on along the minus strand of OW121851.1, from coordinate 129,518,163 downwards.
CATGTACGTGACATATAATGATTGTAACTTGACTCAGATATTATCTACCGTAAACATTGATTCGACATGTAATTATTCTGAAATCATTTGACCGGGCAGTTGACTAAAAAGCTCTGAATGCTTTCCATCATGCATCTATTTAATTCAATTTGCATCTTATTTGAGATAATTTACATTTATTTTTCCTAATATCTACTGTAATTAAATTGTCCCATTTTCCGTGAATCGAAGTACGTATACGTACTTCGTATAGGTATCTATAGATATTGCTAAATTTCAACATGCTTATTGCAGAATGTTACAGTTGCAGTTGGACTTACTGGAACGCTGACGCACCAACATGGCCGTCCCCTACCATGTGATTGCGATTCTCGTTTCTATGCCGTGTCAATTCTAAAATGTGATCGCAATCACATTTTATAATAACAGTTATTGCAACGGAACAGTCACATTTAAGGTGGTGACAAGAAAGTCACAGATAAGGCCATCCCTACTAACTAGTGCTTCGTTCCTTTCGCCAGGAAGTCATAAAATCTTGCGTTGATTACAAAGTGTCTGAGCCCCTTCCTTTCACAGGCAGAAATTTCCGAATTCATCTTCGTCTTCAAATATACTTCAAGGTCATCGAGGTACAAGTAGACGCAACGTGTGGTTCGAGCGTGCATATTATCTTTGCCGCGAATTTCGGCTGTCTGTGGAGAAGACGAACGAGGTGGCGCTGCGCATGATTAGGGAGTCGAGGAAGTAGTTCGAAGGAGTAGCTCTTCAACAATCGACCATCCACCTGCTTCTGGGAGGTAGAGTTATGAGTCCAAGCTATGACAATGCGTTATGGCGTTTTCCCTAAACGGTATTAAGCTGGAGAACAGAAGGTGAAAGGGAAAAATAGGCTGAGTGGACGTCATGAAGGAGGATAGGGTAAAAGCTGAACCAAAGAGGGAATTCGAACAGGAAAGGAAACATTTATAGACTTATCATAGTGAAAATAAATGGTCAATCGAACCTACCCTGACAGATGGAACAACGATTCCTAATTCCGCAAATAATTGAAGAAGGGAACAGATTAAGCCTCTCCAGTATTCCCCGTTCGGGGCTGTGTTTGAAACCGTTGGGATTAACTCAAATTGGTAACCAAGGAGTCACGTGGTACGAACACGAATGATTTGCAAATTTAGTGTATGTTTTAAATTTGTGTGTCTGTAATAAAGTGTCTGAATCGCACGTGATACGCACCTGAGTTTTTCTCATCCGTCTCGACTATAAATTCAATGAAACTATTCTTGTTTGTACCACATGATTCCTTGGTTACCTATTCGAGAAAAACACGACGTTTTCAAACTCAACCCCCGTAGCGCTTCTCAGTGTTGCCGCTTTCAAAACCCAGTACACGTCTCCTCTCTGATCGTGTTCTAATACCCTGTAGATACCACGCATGAAGTATCTTTACATTGTTTGAGTCGTCGATGTGAGGGATGATATCCCTGTACTCTTATCTCGGAAGTTTCATTGAGAGCACAAGCTATCTCCTTCGGGAACATGGAGTGGGTATCTTCATAAATCCACGCGTCCTCAATAAAAGTATAATTACTGTTGTTCTCTTATCAAGGAGTCAACCCTGATACACAAATATAATGTGGCCTTCCACTTCGTCTGAGATTTCCCGCTGATAGAAAAATGTTGACAAGAATCATCTACAGAAGAATAGAACGAAAAGCTGAGGAGTTTCTCGATGAAGATCAATTCGGGTTCAGGAAAAGTAAGGGTACAAAGGAAGCAATATTGGCCCTTAGGCTGCTCATAGAGAAGAGAATGGAGACGGAAAAACCGACGTTCATTGCATTCGTGGACTTAGAGAAGGCTCATGACAACGTGGATTGGAATTCAATGCTTGGAATTCTGAAAGGAATATGAGTGTTCTACAATGACCGAAGAATTATTCACAGTTTGTATAGAAACCAAGTAGTTTGTATAGAAACCAAGCAGCTGCGATTTAATCTGGACACAGCTGTGAATGCGTAAGAATAAGGAAAGAAGTGAAACAAGACTGTGCACTGCCTCCTGTGTTTCTTAATATTTACATCGAGAAAGCCATCAATGAACTCAAGGAGGTCTTCTGGAGTGAATATCCACGTAGAAAAAAATTAGCATGCTGCGATTCACTGATGACATAGCACTCGTAGTAGAGACAGAGAAGGATCTGAATAAGACTTTAATAACCATGGAAAGTACAATGGCCAGATATCATCTGAAGGTCAATAAGAAGAAGACTAAGATATTGGCGTGCAGCTAGAGAGAAGAGGCCAAAACCAACGTTAAATTAGGAAAACAAAAACTGGAAGAGGTGAGAGTTCTGTTACCTGGAAGCCGAGTAACCAACGATGGACGGAGCATGAAATAAATAAGTAGTCAGCAGAATAGCCCAGGCAAAGAGGGCATTCTATCAAAAGAAAAATCTACTTACCCCTGGAAATACAAACTTAGAAGTAAGCAAACAATGCATAAGAACGTACATCTGGAGCGCGCTTCTTTATGGCAGTGAGGCATGGACAATGGCAGCAGCGGAAAAGAAAAGGGTAGAAGTATTCGAAATGTGCTGCTATAGAAGAATGATGAAGATTAAATGGATCGATCGAATAAGTAACGAGGTAGTCCTAAGAAGAGTGGGAAAAAGAAGAAGACGGAACAACTTAATCGGCCATATCCCAGACAGCACGAAAATTTTCCAATCTAGTTACGAAGGGCGGCGAACAAGATACAAGTCACACTACCTCGGGTATTTTTAAAAGGAGTACGCATGATATGTTACATAAATTAAAAAATGAAGTGCGCGTATATCAAGGTAGCGCCGACACACTATGAATACCTAATACTGGTAGATTTTAACAGATGCCCGTATTTTTTAAATACGAACTAAATAACTACAGGAGTACGCTATATATCTCCTTATCTCGGATACGAGTATACCTACTCGTGTACGAGTATATCTCTTTTTACGGTGTAGATGTATCTACACCGTAAAAATAGATAATAATGGGTTTAGAATACGAATAAATGATTCTCCGGGAGTATGGAAAGAATACAGCAAAGATTACAGCGCCTCCAGAATTCAGTTTGTATTCGGACGGTTTCACGCTTTTAAATACATACGTGGATCCGGTTTTTAATAAACCAACCTACATAATTAGTTTTTGTGGTGGTTAATTCGCAAATATTGTTGTTGCTTTTATTTAAAATGGCAATTTTGGGGTTATTTTAAAATAATTTTTCATACATATTTGAAAGGAAAAAGGCAATGAAAGTAAAAATACATTAAATTATATTCTTGTCACCCCCCATAGCTTCTACTGTAAATAGAATGTTGTAGAAAAACAGCATGGAGGCGGATTAAGGTTAGTGTCGCGAAAAGTTGTGCTTTTTATTTACGATATAGGGTGAAGATAACGTTCAGACAAACGCAATATCTCTTGCTTCCAGCAAACAAGGTGACTCATCGCCAAGTTGCCCAGCAAGCTCATGGGATATGCAGAGAGCTGGGTATAACAACGCAGGTAACTTAGTTTATAGCATAACCGAAGAGAGTTCTTAACTCTACTAAAACATACGAACTGCACACCTACAGTGAACATCGCAGTGAATGTGAATAGATGCATTGCAATATAAGAAAAAATTAATTTCCTGTATTTATTTTCTTATAATTTTACTGCGTGTGATGGCGTATGTTTAACTTACGCACCTTTTTTTTACTACGTAGTGATATTTTTTGCTACATGTGCTTACTGCATGTTTACCGGTTATGCATCCCCTATCACTTACCCTAGTGGTGCATTAAATAACATTCTGCGATCGTAAATGTCGTAGATGAACCCAAGCAGAGTAGAATGGGGTACTCAGTCCGGCGCGAACAGAGAAATCCCGAAAACCAACTAGTCGGATGGGGACAGCAAGTAATTTTGCGTTGTTTGCACAATTAATTTATCTTTGTTTTATCTTTTTATTTATTTTTTTATCTGAATGAATTTCTCCAAATGGTCTTTCCCACCTTTGATTATCTCTTGGTGCTGAGCAGGCACGTAGCCAGAATTTTGCTACGGGGCTAAGTCTAGAGTGGGTAACTTGAAACAGATCAGCCTTGCCCGTTCGGTGCCGAAATGCTACAAATCTCTTCCCTTAGTTTTCAGTGCTGAGTATTTACTTTCATAGTGCCTATTCCTATCTCTTCTCACTGGTCGCTATGTTGCGTTTATTAGCGACGAGATTCATTGTTCGTTTACTCGGAACCGAAATCGCAATTTTTTACACGAAATCGTTAGATGGAAAATAAAAATGAATTTTAGTGACAAAATTAATCTTCTAACCACAACCATTCTCTCATAAATCAAAAATTTAAATAAGCAAAAAGTGACGCCCACCGAAAAAGCTGCTGTGATAACATTGACGTCATTTTCCTCACATCCTTGACTGCTTTCTGGGAAAGGAAGGGAGTGGAGGGGGGTTCTCGGAAGGTCTGCTCGCACAAGTGCTGTCGCAACTGCTCGTATTGGCAGAATCAGCTGTGTCCCCCCATTACGATAAGGCAAAGTAGCTTCGCGGGCTCAGTTATGATTGAGCGAAGTCAATATACGTCAGAGCCCCACCACCTTTCCGAAAGGGTTAAAAACATCAGTTTTTCGCCGCTTATAACTAGAGAAATAATAGACGGATCAAAAAACGTAAAAATACGTGTATTTTTATTTTAAAAACTCTAACAGATTCGTCAATAAAAAATATGGTACACGACCCCATTCTTTATCCAAGACGTCTAACCTTCTGGTGAGAGCAGAAGACCGGATTCCAATGGAATCCAAGAGTGGAGTGTACCAAGTGGAATGTAGCTGTGGGAGTAGCTACATTGGGCAGACCTCCAGAGCACTCAAATGCCGTATTCAGGAGCATCAGAGAGCAACTAAGAACAGGCAGCTGAGACTCTGCCATAGCAGAGCACACTTGGACGGGCCCTACCCAAAATATTAAATTTGGAGAGACAAAGCTCATCACGGAAGAAAAGCGATACTTCCCGCGTACAGTAATAGAAGCCATTGAAGTCAGCAAAAACTACAACAATGTCAATAGGGAAGATAGTTACACTCTCTCGAACAAGTGGAAGCGCGTTTTACATGAGAGGACGAAAGGCATCCCAACAGCCAATCAGAGAAGATCTGATTCCAGCGGAAGTTTATATAAGAGAGTTGACTGCATCGACACTTCGAACTGAAGAAGCCGACTGCAACACCGGCGAAACTGTTGTGGACTCATGGACTAACGCGGAGGAAACCCCGGAAGACCTACATCTTCACTGCAATGAACCCGCGGAGGCCTACACAAGAACGATTACGTACTGCCAAGAGTAATGAGTTTCGTACAGCAGTACCAAGGAACGAACGTGTGACAAAAGTAATCCATGAGAGTGACTACACCAAACAAAAACGTACACATAATTCTATTTATCCTCGCATTTACGCGAGAATAGGGCAGACACCTGCCTAACCTGTAGGGTCATTCGGGCGCCATAACTGAGACATACAAAAAACTGGAAGGGGGGAGAGAACTGAACCACTGGAACCCCCTACGACGCTGCAGACAAGGGCGGGAAACTTAAGTTAATCGCCCAGGCTACCATAATCTTGTTGATGGTCATGGAAATTAAGATTATTAGTTTCTATTTCAATTTCAGTTGGCACAAGTATTTAAATTCTTATGAAATGAAGGGCAACGTAGTATCCGGTGACAAAGTTCCGCTGCTGACTCGAGGGCCCGAGTTTAAATTCCGACTGAACGCAAGCTGGTTAATTTTGTGGGAACAGTATGACATTTCAGAAAACATAGTCGACATAGGGATAAGAATTTTTAACTGCACCTGCATGTGTGAATTTCTCAGGGACTCGCACTTTTCGCGTTGGAAACCGTGAATTGGTTAAGAAAAACACTCAGACCAGCCATTATTTCGTCCCTCGATTCCTTCACTCTGAAGATGATAGATTAGTAGTGTCAAGTGATTTCATTCTTCCTCAGACGTTTATATCTGACTCTTCTCCTTTGGCGTGATTACATTTATTTGGCATAAGAGGTCGTAGGTATGCAAGAAGACAACCATGAAGACAACAACAAATTAAGACAAATTAAAAACAAGGCCTTGCTCCGAAAGCCATGGATCATATTGTCCTAGTATAATCCTGCCAGGAACTACAGTGAAAGTCCTACGGCCGTACCCGACAATAAATTACAAAGCAACTAGCATGACATAATTGAAAACTGGAACCTCATCATGTAATTTGCGCTTGGGAGTGTCCTGAAAGAGAAGTCATATCATTGCTTGGTGACTGCCAAATGTAACCGGTCCCTCTAAAAAACGCGACTGAAATCGAATGCACTCGTACATTTTAGAGCACAGCCTTTACGAGGACGAACATACTGGACACGAGCCATAATAATTAGCGAGGAAAGGAATCAATCATACAAAAATTAATGCTCGTTCACAGTACGGCCAAACAGACACATAACCTCCAGAAATCAAACATTTAACCATAGCGCGCAATGCATTTACGCATGTATGGCTTACCTGACTATGATTTACTCTCCTCTTAAAATACTTCCTTAACCCTCGATAATCTTGGGTGCCGAACAATCAACCTGAACGCCTTCCAAAAAGGAACTGAGGGAAATTGGAACTGAACATGTCTCAGCCGCAGCATTATCGCAGATTTATCAATCGCAGGGAACGATCAGCTGGCTGTTGCTCATTTATACCAACCTGCACTTTTGCAATTTTCTGCTAGCTCATATCATCTCATATTTTTGCTGAACTGATATGCCATTATTGTTATCTATGCGAGAGAATATCACACTGTCTTAACTTGACACAACAGTTTGTTTTGCATCAATTAGCATATATTGCGTTGAATGTTTTGTGTTTTTCCTTGGTAAGCAAAACCATAAAGCTTTTGTAAGCAAATTGAATCAGCGACGGCCGTTTGTACATATTAAATCAAAATAATCAATTACAATATGCACTTGCACTAGTTCATTTGAGCACAAAAGTTATATTTCAATGTAGAGTGTGTACGCATGGAAGGAGGCCTCCTTCCGTGGTATACGGACACGTCAATATGGTTATGCAACCTAGGCAACCCACGATTTTAAATTTCAGCTATCGTGATAGCACGACTCTATGACCTATTTCTGAGTATCCAAATGACACACACACAAGAGAACTTGCACGAACAGAGTGAACAGAACCACGTACTGTTTTCCCCTCATTGAACAAATTAACAGTATTCACTCTAATTAAGTATGTTACATTAAACTAAGCATGTTTAGACTATGGCTAAAACCAAAATGTACACATTTTAGTAATTTAAATGTATGATCAACATTTCGTCTTGGATGAAAATTATATTACGTTATTGTCATAATAGATTAAATTTGTGAAAAAGACTTTGAACTTCTCTTTAAAAATATTTTGAACTAGCAAGAATATTTACAAATTTCACTAGTTTGGCAAAAGTGACTGTCTCCCTGCGCTCTTTTTGAATCGGTGCAGCAACTTCACCCCGTAACTTGCCGTCGGAAAGTGAACGTAAACAAACATGGGTAGTTCTAGAAGTTACAAAGGAATACGAAGAATAACGTTGTCAGTGGTCTATTTATTAATTCTCCTTTGTGGTTTCTCAAAATTTGGTGATTCTGAGTCCGTAATTAGCCAAAGTAAATTGAGAGACCCATCGGTAGTCATTGCAATTCTTGCGAGAAACAAGGCTCACACACTTCCGTTTTTTCTCACGTCATTGGAAAACTTAGATTATCCTAAGAGCCGAATATCACTATGGTTAGTATATCCAGTGAATACTGTTATCCTCCAACGTTGTTACAGTGTCAGTTTGTTCATCTGCTGACATTGTCACGGCATCCTTTAAAACTGAATGAAGCCTATGTTATATAGCAGATTTTTGCATTAAGATTTTAAATTGAGTTCATATATATGATGGGAAACAAATACGTCTTCGGTTCGTACTTGCTATTATTTTTACAGTGCTGTTTGCTTTCAGGCTTCGAAGTGATCACAATGAAGATGGAACGTTAGATGTCCTGAAGAAATGGTTGAACGCAGTGCAGTCGAGCTATCACTCGGCTAATGTAGTGCTGTCGACATCCCTTCCGAACCACCTAGCAGATGAAAAGGGACCTGCCCACTGGTCTCAGTCGCGATTTGCCCATGTAATCGGTCTTCGGGAGGAGGCATTGGAGACTGCGAGGAACCAGTGGGCGGATTTCATATGGGTTCGTGCAATTTTAATCTCGTTTCGTCATGACAAAGTTTTTTTGTTGCCCATGCAGCATCGTACTCTGCAATTATTCCTGTAGTTACCTGTATGCAAAGAAATATCGCAAAGTGTGGATGATATTTGTGAAAAAACTTATATTTAGTTGCGAAAGCACCGAGAATATAAAAAGTATCGGTCCTCGTTTTCGCTTCGATCCTATTTTATGCTCATCCGGTTAAGTTTTTCTTTGAAACTTTGAGTAAAAGCAATACACATAATATGCATTCATCAGTCAGCTATAACACACATATATCATAGCTGGATAGTTAGTCGTCCTTCAGGTGAAAGCTGAGGACTTTACATATGTATCCTTTGCATTTGATTCTATTTCTACCCTGAGTGGGGTTGTGTATTCCTATGTGCTATGTTAGAATGAGAAATTGTCACTGAGCATATTATCATGAGTTCTCTCTTATACTCTTAATTTGAAGTTCTGCCATGTTAAGGTTGAAATAAATGATACTTGACCACCCAGTTAAACTACTCAGAATATTATGTAGACATAATCACCAGGCAGGATTGCAGTAACACTAAGGATTGCAGACTTAAGATTAAGTTACTACAAGTAACTCAGCTATGCAATTTGAAAGCAAACAGTATTTCCTGAATGAATGTGGACGAAGTGTTATCAGATGTTCTCTCCCATTCATATGCTGCTTTTGTGTGAAAATAACTCTATGTAGGTCTAATTCAACTAGATGCTGAATTGATGCAACTGAATAGATATGAAGGCCACATGAAACAACTTTTGCTCTACGCTCTATGGCACATTTTGTTCTTTGTAACTTTTTGCATTTTAAAGTCTATATATGCCGTGAATTAGTGCGTTTTTCTTTTGGTACCTACCTTCACACTAAAATTTTTCTGATAAATTTTTCAAGCCTCAATAGTTGTTTATTTTACTTAACAGGTATTGCTCTCAGGGTTGAGGTAGAGCACTTGTTAACCAAACTTTAAAAATAGTACTCTTATTAATTATGACATATTTTAGTACATTTAATTCCTTTTTCTCATATGATTTCTTACCATTTCTCTCACTTGATATACTTTGTAATTTTAAGCCCTGGCAACACTTGAAATCATTATAACATGGAAGGTGGTTAATCATGAATAAAGGCATAACCCAGAGACGTTACCTATTGTTGCCTTCAGAAAATATGCTGTCACATATCTGCTCATCTGCATATATATTTGCATAAAAATATGACCTAGCATTTGAGACAGTATACCATAGTAATTTTCACCTTGGGTTGCTAGGTTTTCCTCAGGAGTATCTATTTCATGCTTTTCATACATTCCATGTTGTGCTTCTGAATGAATGAATACCATAATAACAAATAACATTCTATCTTCTGTAACCTTGTGGTATTTCATAGTCAAGAAATTTATTAAAAACAAACTTTTACAAAAATGCCACTAATATATACACTTCTCTCATGACCTGGGTTTCGAATGAATTTTCATCATCATCTTCATGCTCATGATGGTGATATATTATTGTATGTATAAGTGGTATGTTAGTAAACGTTTGTTTTTAATAAATTTCTTGAATGAATACCGCTTTTGCATTCCTGTTCATGCATAAAAAAGAATAAATGGATATCAAAAGTAAATGCATATCTCATATTCTTTCTTTCTACAGGATGTTTAGGGATCCCTTCGATAAATTCGAATGAAGCGTATGAAACTAGGAAGCTTTGAGATATTTTTCAATTGGCATGCATAAATGACACAAATAGTTTCAGGATTTACTTTGTGGAATACTAACATATTGATAAAGAAAAAAAAACAATTTGCCCATGAAAAGTGTGAAAATTGTGTGGAAAATAGTATTTAAAATTTTTCTTTATTATTTAATGTGCATAAGTTACTATGTAGTTCTCAAGACTTCGACGGATTTGTACCTATTAGATTTTGTTTGCCAAAATTCTAGGTTCATTATAAGTAATAATTATCCTCTACTTCCAGTTCTTGGACTGTGATACCTTTCTGATCAACAATCAAACCTTGAGGCTTTTGATGTCCAAAGAGCTTACGGTTGTGGCTCCAATGCTCAAGTCGGATGGAATGTATGCCAACTTCTGGTGTGGGATGACAAAGGATTATTACTACCTCAGGACAGATGAATATAAACCTATACTGAACCGAGAGAAAAAAGGCTGCTTTGAAGTACCTATGGTGCATTCATCTGTTTTGATTGATCTCCGACATGAAGTTTCGCAGTCATTTTCCTTCAAACCAGAGAATCTTGTTGGATATGATGGCCCTAGTGATGATATTATTGTGTTTGCCCAGTCTGTTAAATCCTCAGGTAAGCTAATGTACTAAGCATAGAATGTGTATGCTAGTATAAGTGGGTTTATTTAATAAAGCAGAATATTTGTATGCCCTTGTGCCAGTCAATTTTGTTCAATATCTTGCTTAGTTTCATTTTGTTGTGTATCTCGCTCAAACCTTTGATATTGGGGAAGTTAGCCAAACTATATATATCCTTGTTACTACCGTAGTGTAAAGACACAGTAACAGCAATTACAACTGATTATTCTTCATGTTAATCACTTAGCCCAAACGTTGACAGATAAAACCGAGGGTAATTATTGAGCGACAATGATGTGTTTGCTGTGTTTTGTATTGCCGAATCTGATAGAGTTTGTGAAATAAAAAGACCCTTATTTTTATGTTTTTTTGATCTGTCAATTACTTCTCGAGTTATAAGTGGCGAAAAACTGATGTTTTTAACCCTTTAGGAAAAGTGGTGGTCTGACTTATATCGACTTCGTCCAATCACAACTGAGCCCGCGAAGCTACTTCGCCTTATCACAATGGGGGACACACAGCTGACTCTGCCAATAGGAGCAGTTGCGACAGGATCTTTGCAAGCAGACCTTCTTACACCCCCCCTCCACTCCCTTCCCTTTCCCTAAATGCAGTCACAGACGGGAGTTGGATGACATAATAAGTTTCAAAGCGGCTTCTTCGGTGGGCGTCAATTTTTGCTTATTTAACTTTTTGATTTATGAGTGAAAGACTCTGGTTAGAAGATTAATTTTTTTCTCTAAAATTCATTTTTCGTTTCCATCTAACGATTGTGTGTACAAAATTGCGAATTCGGTTCTGAGTAAATGCCCCCATTTTATAAAAAGGTGCTTCGTTTATGCCATGAAACATGGTATTTATGTTTGTCACCACCACGAACATATAAGCAGGAGTGGCAACTCTTGCTTTCACCATGACCTCTTAACACTTTTACTACGATCATTGCATATATAAAACAGAAGCTTTCCTGACCAGGAAGACGAACATTGGATGCTTCGTGAATGAAATATTAACTTTGTTTCCTTCCACAGATTTATTTCCTTGGTACTGCATGTTTCGACACATTGGTGTCGTCATCGGGTACAAAATTAAATACAATTTGCTTGTGAATATTTACCATGAAGGGTAATGTGTGTTCAGGAGGATACACCGAGAAAGGGAAAAAGGTGGACAAAAGAGAGGAGCTGGAAATCAGAAGGAACATTAATAAGTGCCTTTTACTTAATGACATCCTTTTTGAAAAAATTTCCCCCCTCCTAGAAGTTTCTCTATCCCTTATGGAGAAACGGACACCCGTGGCCCTCCCATCCCACTCCCCACCTGCTGACAATCCACCACCACCTTAATCCCTAACTGAAGACAGAAGACCCACGCCAAGTCAACTCCCCTCTCTTCCCCCACTCACAGGTTCCATCGACTCATACTCCAAACCGTCACTCCTTACCTCTCCCCACCCCCGTTTTTCCCCTCCTCAACACCCATTCCCCGTCATGGTATATATACACAAGCAAATTGTATTTAATTTTGTATCTGATGATGACACCGTTGTGTCGAAACATGTCGTACCAAGGAAATGAATCTGTGGAAGGAAACAACGTTCATATTTCATTTACGAAATTCAACTTCCACCTAGTTGAGCCTGATACTATGGAACGTATTGGTTGCTTCTGTCAGAGATTTTCCTTTGCAAGCAAACGAACGTAAAATATTTTCATTGAGATGCTTTCCCTCTTTCTGGCGATCGCAGGCAACAGATTCTAAATTATGGGACTCAAGCAATAGGGAGGGGGGGGTGGAACGGGGGGTGGTCCGGCCTTTTCCCTCGGAATTGGGGAGCCGGTCACCTCGACTCTTTGTCACATTAGCACCCCCTCATTGTGGCAAGGGTCCATGGTCATGATTGTTTATTCAGTGACTTTGCTAAATAAATGAAGGTCCAGGCTGGGTTGGGTCCTTGAGAGGGTCTGGGACCTTTCCCTCCTCTCTCTTGCCTTTCTAGGCATGCCATTTTTGTGCACTCCTGTTTTTCTCTGCTTTCCTAGGTCTTGGCTTTGGAGAATATTTCATCCATCATTTCCTCTCATTTCAACAACATAAAATATTGTTTTCTCTTTAAAAGGAACTTGGGATTTTATGAAGAATATGTCATCGACAATGTTCTTCCTTTCACTTTGGTCTTTTGCTCTCCGTTGAATCATATGAGGGAAGAAATGGTGTGGTACACTTCATAATGGGCAAATATTTTGCCCTTTAGAAATTTTAATGAACAGTTATTTTAATGAGCACTTATTTCAATGAACACAATTCCCTTAGTGCTTCTTGGCCTGATTAATAATGCATTTTCTGGTAATTTATTGTATCTCAATAATAAGAAATGTTCTTAAATATGTGAGATGGGAGACTGAAAAAAATAAGGTCAAAATATGTGAAAACCTGGGAAATACGGAAGACCTGGAAACCCTAGTCAGTGTTTAGCTGAATCCTACTCAAAGAAGGTGAACAGAGAAACATGGACCTAGGGAAAAAGGCTTTCTTACTAAGCATTGGGTCATGGCAACTGTGAAAAAACAATATGTTCTGTAAATAGCTTTTTTAAAATCCATAAAGCTGATGAGGACATCCTGAATAAGATCTTAGAGTTAGTTTTATCATTAACAACCTGCCATAACCATAGGAATCTCAACTGCAACATTCTCTGTGTCAATCATAAAGGCTAAATATTTGCATATAAGACCCAGGAGTCATTTTATGAGCCGTAATGTTAGGAAAAGGTGTGTCTTATTTGTTGTCAAATTTGGTGCATAGAAGAAATTTGCAGAATTCAATGGGAAATATGCATAATTCTTTTGTTGTTACTGATTTTAATTCCTGTTATTTTAATTATTAACCAAGTAAATTATGGTATTGGTGGGGAATAACTACCAACTAGTTAGATTTTTCCCTTTTTACTTTTTAGATTTCCTGAAGTATTTTTACCTACAGTGTATTCATTACATTTATTACAGAAACCACTTTGAATGTATGTAATGATGAGGTTTATGGATATATCATGGTTCCTCTGGAGGAGCAGAATGGCCTTGAACAGGATTTGGATCAACTAACTAACTTAAAGATGGAAATATTGGGTGAGTTTAATGTTTCTCTCTTTCAAGGATGCTTTTTTGATGCATTCCAGCTTTTTTTGATTCAAGACCTGATACCCATTCCTGTGTTTTGGATTCTGGATTGTCGCTCCTGAAATGGTACTCAGATAGCAAATTTTGAATGTATACAAATTTTGAGGAGCTACAAAATATTGATAGCCAAGCTATAAAATATAATGAGCTATAAGTTTTGAAATCTTAAAACAAACAGAATAATGAAGATAATATTTTTTTATTTTTCTTCTAAAAAAAATTGGTGAAGAATTTATATTAGATGACTAGGAATTTTCATAGTAACTGAATTCTATATAATTCAAAACGAAGATGAGTAATTAAAATAGTAATTTACCTTTTTCACTTTTAAAAAACCTAGCAGAAAAACATTAGAGCAAAACTAAAGAATAACGACAGCAATGAGAATTAACTAAACTCATTTTTATCATTTTTAATGCTTTTAGGCATTATTGTAATGTACCTTTCAATATTACCAAAAGGAAAATCATGTAGGCAATTCACATTATCATGTCGATAAAAATGAATTCAAATGCATTAGAAGCCTGTTATAGTGAGTACGGTATATAGCGAGAATCTCACGATAACGAGTGATTGGCAATGTGCCATCAAAAGGCCCATGATTAACATGTAAAAGAAAACAGATATAGCGAGGCCAAGAAGCTCCTGCCACGGTATGCACCCGGCATTATGAGCAATATTTCTTGAGGGCGATACACTGCAAAGTACAAATTAACGCATGGTATTTATATTTAGTAGCATTATAAGTCAACTACAACTTAGAATACAAGATTTGTGCCATATCTGCATTATTTAAAGTCCAATGAAGTCCAGGCACTGACGATTTATGGCCCATCCTGGCGTATCTTGTGCACGCTCGCACTTTGTAGTTGTTCTTTTGTTAAGCCAAGTTCACATAGGAGCTAAATGGGCATTAGATGGACAAGCGGTAAAGCATTAAACAATCGCACGACAGCGGAGAGCGGTGATGTGGGTAAGGGGTGGAATTCAGCCTGCCTGCCTTTGCCCTCCCGCCTCTACCCACTCGTTCCTGCCACTCTGCCCGCCTGCTACTTCCTGCCCCTATACTGAAGCAGCCGATGCTAGAATAATTTTTCAGAGAAGAATAGAAATTGAAAGTACTCAGCTGTTAATGTGAAGCGTGTGTATGTATGATACTAAAGTTCGACATTTGTCTTGTTATGCTTTTTATTCTCACAACGAAGTCATCAAAGTTTTCAGTTGCCAAAGAATTATTAATTCCTTATAATTTTACGATTCTTATATCCTGGTTTCGATTATTTTTCCTCTTAGCAGAATATAATGGGAATACTTATTTTTTCTGGTACATTTGTTAATTTGCGCATGTTTTTCAATGTTTTCATAAATATTGCCAGGATCGATTTTAAGCAAATAATTAAAATTTATCCCATTCAACAAATTTTCATTTTATGACCCATGAATTCATGGATATATGCAATTTTGGGTGAATGCATTGATAATTCTCGGCAATATTATTTCACGTGAGTTACCTCGGTGCGATCCAGATCCTCCAGATGGCAGCACTAGTACAACACACGATGTTCAGCACAATCCACCGAGGCATTTGCTTGAGTGAATTGCAACTAATTATTGAGAGATAACTAAATGTGAATACTAAGAATGGCTAGGAATAGTAATTACACAAGAAATATTTTTGACCGAGAAAATGCCATATTTGGGCAAGTCATTACAACTTTCCTAACCAATAGACGTAATGCTTAACACTAGAATTTAAGCGAAGCATAAATTATTGTTTTGGAAGATTTAATTGCAAAATGATCGATGAATAAGCAATTGCGCATGAGAACGGCTCTTGTACCTGTTTCTAATAGCATAGTAAGAAAAGAAAAATGGAAAGTAAGAACAACTTTGGTAATTGAGAGGCTTAATCCAGCATCTTTGGATAAAATGAGCATTTGCTTTAGCGAGTAATTTCTCAGCCATTGGGGGCACTCATTATACTGAGCTTCCACTGTATATGTACATCCACCAGCTGTACAAAAGATAACTTATATCACAATTAACAATACATATATTATCACAGAAATGGCTCACTTGAATAGGTCTCTGGACACATATTCTAATAAAGGCATTTTCGTAGAGTTTAAACAAAAAAATTACTTGCTGCGAAAGCAGTTTTGACAGAAAGTATTTTATTTTTAAAATATAAGCATCTGAATCGCCACGAGCTGGTCCCTCGCAAAAACGTAATTCGCATCGCTGCCATCTTGAATGACGTCAGGTCCTGCAACAGCGGTCGCGGTGCGTATATTTCTATGCGAAGTTTGAAGCGTTTAGGAGATCACTATTGAAATGTCTTTCATGAACGCACTTTATTTTAATATGCCAAAGCGTTGTTTTAAATGTTGTCTTGTGCCAAAATATAATGACAGCAACGGAAATGCCTCCCAACAAGTATTTTTTTTAATTACCCGAAACAGGATAATATGGGTGAAGAAAGAAGTGCAAGCGAAATGAAACTTTGTCTATGCGATCAAACGTGTGCATTTTTGAACGTTCACTCTGTCTATATTCATTTTACCAATTCTGAAAGCTAAATTAAACTTAATTGTATCTTAATTGTGCAGAAACTAGGTCAAAACAAAGCGCCGCCAGTAGTACTATTGATGCGATTGACATATGGGCTCAATATTATTCAGTAAAGTTTTTTCATTGATTGAAAAACTGCTAGGAAATTTAATACATGCACAAATCAGTAATCAGAGTACCAGGGAAATGTGCTGGACATATGTCACGAAAAATCTTTTCCATATCAGGCAATATGCCATGCTTGAAAAAGTTCGCTAAGCAACTTTCAATTATGATTAAAAGACTGAACCCACTGAACCTATCGCTGCTTACTTTTCAAGATTAGATGTCCTAACTATTATTAATCGCAAGCAGTAATTTTTATCGGTCAATTTCAATTTTCGAAGGTCAGCGTGAACGATGGATGCGTGAACTTGTGCACATAAAAACAATTTATTAAACCAAAGTAGTTGTAGAGGGGGATATTTATTTCTTTGCATTACCTTCACGATTTAACACATTAAATTCACGTTTTAACATACCGCGTCTGCGTCGAGATCAGCTAATATGCCAAATACACCAATATTACACCACACAACATTAGAATCTAGGATCACGATCGCACTTGCTTGCACACAGGTTGAATTTTGAAGTTCCTCGGTACATTCGGTAATCAAGGGTTTTTTAAGCCCCCTTTGTCTCAATAGCCCAATATATATTTCCCCAAAAGGAAGTTCTTGGAAATCGTATCAAAACTCATAACTGCACCATAAGGTTATGCCACTACAAACAAAAGATTTTCACGTTCATTGTATTTTTTATTTAGGCCTTTAAAGCCTGGTTACACGATACATTAACACGAACGGGTTAATGTACATTTGCGTGAATGGTTTCTGCTCAACTTGTGCGTTAGTGCATGAACCAAATAGAACAGGTTCTATTTTCTGTTCACGCATTCATTCATTTGTACATTTCGGTGTGGTTACAAGGGGCATTTTCGCGTTCATGCATTTACACATTAACTCGTACGGGTTAATGTGTCGTGTAACCAGGCCTTAATCCGAATCCTTGAAAACATCCCAAATGATACATTAATGATATAATGTGCCTGAAAATAGAGAGATGTCTACACATATTGGAGCAGTAATTCAAAGTAAACAAATGGATAAAGTAGATGCTCATAATACATCTTATTTTTGTGGTCCCGAACTTGACGTACCTACGCAATCCCTGCACGAAATGCTCACTATAGTCTATAGCGAAGACAAGTAGGTATACCTACTTGTCTTCGCCATCCATCAAAATATGTTCTTCCACGACATATTAGTTTATGCTCGGGGCATACACGAGCACGAACAACATTTTATCGAGCTTAACCTGCACATAGCCGATGGCATCATCGTCGTGTTCCTCACGAACGACCCTAACACCAAAACATTCATCATCGCCATATTATGAATATTACAAAATTCAAATGTGAACATTCATTTTCAAACATTGACATGCTTTTACCTCGCCATCTTAACTCTTTGGATTTCCGTTTGAATCATTTTCTTCGAAGATTGAACGAAGTTACATTTAAACACGGTGTTGATACGTATGAAAACATTGCTAATGTTGAGATTTTCGGAAGATTTCTTGCCTCAGCTTTGACAAACTCAGACTCCATACCTTCTAAAGAAATCATATATGTTCGCAGCCTTCCTTAACCACACCAAAGATATCTAAATCCGACAACAAATGTTGAAAACAACGTCCACAGGTACAGTACGTTCCGCCGTTTTCCTCTCCATTGCAGGAGCTGACGTCACTTTCAGCCGGCCAATCACAATACGTTTTAGAGTGGGCGTGTTTTCTGGGCATTTCTTTTGCTTATTTCTCGCCAAATACATTAAATAAATGCATTGTTTTCATCGCTAAGGTGTTTTAGTATAATTAACAATTTTTTAAGTAGCATTTCAAGGAGATTTAAAAAATTGTCCAGAGGTCTATTCCCTTGAAAGTCCCTTTAACTTTTACTTCCTTGTTACTGAATCTCTATCTTGTCTTGAGTAAAGATTTTTCAAGATGCCTGCCTATACTACTTTAAATATCGTCCTCACTAGAACTTATGTGATAGGAGCGTGGAAGTTGGGAAGCACTTTATTAGAACTTAAATCGGAGTGTGCTATGTGATGGAAGTGAATGATGGACAGAAACAAAAAAAAGGGAATACATGAAGCATTGAAATGTGTTTAAGATGAATGATGAAGTTTGGATGGATAGAATGAATAATTACCTAATTTCTAAGAAAGGCTAGAGGGAAGAGATGGCTGATGAACATTCTGAAAAGAAGGTGGGATCACCATAATGGACGCATTGTGGGACATGGTCTCTTGAAGAATATCATAAAGGAAAAAGTAGTTGGAAAGAATGTCAAGTAGGAACCCAAAGAATCGAGAGAAGAGCTTAAAGCCACCGAGTGCATCCAGCGGGTTGCGGATGGTGGGTCGACCTCTAGATATAGAGGTCAGCTGCGAGATAAGCGAGTTTACTCCTCAAATAAGCAGTCGTGGACAAAAAGTGACAGCATTCTGAGGGGGTATTGGTCTATCCCTGGGTAAGGTAGGCCTCTAAATAATACAGAACCTGTGAAGATGCTGTGACTTGGCGATGGAGGCCGTCAACAATTACGCTTCCCATCACCCAGAGGAGAGGGCAGCAGCTCATCTTCACATGAGTGAAGGTGGAGACGACAGTGGTCGGTACAGTGACACTCATTTCACTACAGGCATGGCAACATTTACTTTAACAGCTGTAGTACTGCGATGTGGAAGGCAAGGGGAAACCACCACATTATTATCCCGAGGAGTCGCAGCTACTCCACTCTTTCCTTTATTATCAGACGTGATGGCACCCTCTCGAGTAAAATATTCCGGAGGTAAAATAATCCCCCATTCAGATCTCTGGGCGGGGACTACCCAAGAGAGTACATCAGTCAAGTGTGATAATCATTTTAGGGTAGGAATGTGGAACGTACGATCACTTCCGACCTGCGGGAGATTGGAGAACCTTTAGGAGGAAATGTGAAGAATGGGCCTCGACATATTAGGAATCAGTGAAATGAGATGGCCCGAAGAAGGAGACTTCTGGAGCGGAGCGAAGTTAAAGAATTATTCACACCGGATCAAAAAATGGTAACGCTGGAGTTGGCATAAGGCTCAGGAAGAGTGCAGGACTGCGCGTGAAGAGCTTCCTGCCATACAGTGAAAGGATTATAATGGTTAAAATTGAAACTAAACTTACAGATACCATTGTGATGCAAGTTTACATGCCTACATCGGACTACGAGGATGCAGAAGTGGAAGACGTCTATGAAGATATCCCTGAAGTAATAAAACAGGTAGGAGGAGAAGAAAACCTAATTATTCTAGAAGACTGGAATGCTGTCGTCGGAGAAGGTCAAGATGGAAGAATAACTGGAAAATACGGATTGGGAAACTGAAACAAAAGAGGAGAAAGACTGCTGGAGTTCTGCACACAATATAAGTTAGTGGTTACTAACACATTGTTTAAAAATCACAACCGAAGAAAATACATGTGGAAGATGCCAGGAGACAGAGGAAGATTTCAAAAAGACTACATTTTAGTGAAGCAGAGGTTCAGGAATCAGGTGAAGGACTGCAAAAGCTACCCGGGTGCAGACATCGACAGCGACCATAATTTAGTGATTATGAAATGCCATCTAAAATTCAAGAGATTGAAGAAAAGAGTTAAGAATATTTGGCTAGTAGAAAAACTAAAGGAGACTCAACATCAGGTGGAATTTCAGAAAGCAGTAGAAAACAATATAGTAGAGGACCTGACTGAGAAACCAGTAGAAGAGTGTTGGGAAAACATTAAATGTGGACTACAGGAAGCTGCAAAAGAAGTTCTTGGAAGAAGAAAAGTTGTTAAGAAGAAGCCATGGATCTCGGAAGAAGTCTTAGTGCTGATTGAAGAAAGAAGAAAGTACAAGAATGCAAAAACTGAAGAAGGGCAGCTTTGCTACAAAAGAATAAGGAACGAAGTAAGTCGCAAAGTCAGGAAAGCTAGAGAAATGTAGATGAACAATCTATGCAAAGATGTACAAAACAACCTTGCACTTGGAAAGGTGGAAGCTGCCTATAGGATAGTGAGGAACCACTTCAAGGAACATGTGTGAGATGACGTACTGCATAATTTATTGCGCAAAAGTGCGCAAGTGCGGACTTCTCTTGCATTTGTTTTATACAATAAATATTTTATTATTCCTAAATCTATATTATACATTAATCTCCACTCATGGCAATTTGAAACACCCATTTCAAATTATTTATTTTTTATGCTTGATGTAGAGGAGCGTATATTTTTAGTGGAAAACTTAGTCTAACAAGGCAGAACTATGGCAGTTAATCGATGAATTTATGCTCTTCGCAAGCACAAGATGCAATGCTATAAGAGACAAGAATGAATAACTTTTGATTGAAAATGAAGACAAAGTGAAGAGATGGAAAGAATATCTGGAAGAGTTATGCAACAGAAATAATCTCAGCACGAAAGTTGTTGAAGAGGAAAGCGAAGTCGATAAGGATGATATGGAAGCATCAATATTAAGATCAGAATTCGAAGCAGCAGTAAGGGACCTTCAGATAAATAAGGCTCCTGGAATTGATGATATCTCCGCAGAACTGATAAGGAATGCAGGAGAGAGGATATTGGCCCATCTCTAGAAATCCATCTGCAACATGTACTCAACAGGAGAAATACCCAGGGACTTCGAGAAAAACATCATAATTCCTATTCCCAAAAAGAAGAGAGTGGAGAAATGTAAAAATTTTAGGACCATAAGTCTGACGACACATGCATCGAAGACATTGAAAAGGATCATCTACTGAAGAATAGAACGAATAGCAGAGGAGTTCCTGGATGAGAGATCAATTTTGATTCAGGAGAAGCAAGGGCACAAGATAAGCAATATTGGCCCTTAGGCTGCTTATAGAGAAGAGAATGGAGGAGAACAAACCAACCTTCATTGCATTTGTCGATTTAGAGAAGGCTTTTGACAACGTGGATTGGAATTCAATGCTTTGAATTCTGAAAGGAATTGGAGTGTCATACAATGACCGAAGAATTATCCACAGTTTGTATAAAAACCAAGTAGCGGTGAAATAATCTGGACCCTGCTGTGAAGAAGCAAGAATAAGGAAAGGAGTCAGACAAGGCTGTGCACTGCCTCCCGTAATTTTTAATGTTTACATCGAGAGAGCCATCAATGAAGTCAAGGAGAAGTGTTCTGGAGTGAACATCCACGGAGAAACAATCAGTATGCTACGGTTCGCTGATGACATAGCTCTCATAGCAGAGACAGAGAAGGAGCTGAATAAGATGCTAACAACCATGGAAAGGACTATGGCCGGATATCAGCTGAAGATAAATAAGAAGGAGACTAAGATATTGGTGTGCAGCAAGAAAGAAGAGGAGAAAACCAACATTAAACTAGGAAATCAGAAACTGGAAGAGGTGACAGAGTTCTGTTACCTGGGAAGCAGAGTAACCAACGATGGATGAAGCAAGAAAGAAATAGTGAGTAGAATAGCCCAGGGAAAGACGGCATTCTATCAAAAGAAGAATCTACTTACAGCTGGAAATACAAGCATAGAAGTAAGGAAACAGTTCATCAGAACATACATCTGGAGCATGTTTCTTTACGGCAGTGAATCATGGACGATGACAGCAGCGGAGAAGAAAAGGGTAGAAGCATTTGAAATGTGGTGCTACAGAAGAATGCTGAAGATTAAATGGATCGACAGAGTAAGTAACGAGGAAGTGCTAAGAAGAGTAGGAGAGAAGAGAAGTCTGCTGACAACTCTAAAAAGAAGAAGGGAAAACTTAATCGGTCATATCATGAGACACGATGGCCTGATGAAGACTATCGTTGAGGGAAAAGTGAACGGGAAGATTGGAAAAGGCAGGCGTCTATGAGATACATGGAACAGGTTGTGAAGAATGTAAAAGAGAAGAATTACATCACAATGAAAAGGTTGGCTGATAGAAGAATCGAGTGGAAAGCTGCGTCAAACCAATCCTAGGATTGTTGACCAATGATGATGATGAAACATTAAAACTATGTAAAATAAAAACTGCATTTATTTAAATGTTAAAATATGGTATCTAAAGAGACAGCAGCACATATCATTGCCAAAATGTTCCATATGGCAGATTATAGGTGTTCATTTTGCTGAAACCTCTTTATAATGAACCTCTATTTATCAAAATGACCAAATAATTGGTCCCTTTTATTTAGACACAAAGAGGTTTTACTATACTTACAGTTTGCAAATGAATCACCAAATAAATAATTTTAAATAAATAAATAAAAGTTAATCATAATAAATTAACATCTGTCGCGTGCACCATCTGCTTGGAAGCGTCTGCAGCACCACCTGGTGGCAGGTAGAGGAAAGAGTGTCACTTCACACGTATGATTTACCTGCATGCAGTAGTTTGCCGTTGCATTTTTGCACCTTTGAATTTTTCACTTTTTAATTTATGAGGAAAAATGCTTATCCTCATTTAAAAATTGAATGGCTTAAAATATGCATTTAAGAGGTTATAAACTTTCAGTCTAGACAATAAAAAAGTAATATGAATTAGCCTGTAGTACCAGCAGGGATGGGCATGATTCGTCTTCATGAATCACGAATCATGATTCGCGAATCACAAACTGTGATTTGTGATTCGTCCTTCGGATCATTTTTTTTTAATGATTCGTGATCCGTGTGTCGACTCTTTTTTTTTAGTTGAGGTGATTCGTGAGCCGAAATTTTGTGATGCAACTCACGATTCACTGACGAATCATGAATTAATATCACTGATTTCACTGCTAGAAACATACATCAGTCTTTCACCGACAGTTACTGTGTAAGTATACGTCAGAAGTGGAACAATATGGTTAATGCAAACTTCAATAATATATTTTACACTATATTACAGATTTGTTCAAATGTGACTTTAAATTGTTTTGAAAAAATAGCAATGAAATATCCTACATTTAAATGATGACCACGAATATTACATTTATTACATGTAGACTCCTTGATGATGACCAAGAAAAAATTGAAAAATGGTGTGATACGTATCCATGCCTAACTGCCTAATTGCCATGTACATGGCAGTTAGAATTACATTTAAAAAAAAGTGAGTGGTAATGAATTTTTGGAAAAAGAATTGTTCTCCTTCTAGCACTTCAAATTAAGTAATAATGAATTAGCAATCGTGGAATCCATTAAATATCTTGGAATAAGATTGTCACATGATCTTTCCTGGGGTAAACACATACGTGAAATAATGGGTCAAGCTAATCATAAACAGGGATTCATCAAAAGAGTACTGGATAAATGTGACGATCATGTACGAGAAATCAGCAACTTTTCCCTTGTCAGACCTCATTTGGAATATGCTGCCAGTGTATGGGATCCCTACGAAATCGGTTTCGCGGCTGAGCTTAAAGCCACCGAGTGCATCCACCGGGTTGTGGATGGTGGGTCGACCTCTAGATGTAGAGGTTAGCTGCAAGATAAGCGAGTTTACTCGTCGAATAAGTAGTGGTGGACAAAAAGCGACAGCATTCCGAGGGGGTATTGGTCTATCCCTGGGTAAGGTAGGTCTCTAAATAATACTGAACCTGTGAAGATGTCATGACTTGGCGACGAGAAGCCGCTAATAATTACGCTTCTCATCACCCAGAGAAGAGGGCAGCAGCTCTTCTTCACATGAGTGAAGGAGGAATGCGTGTGAAGGGCTTCCTGCAGTACAAAGAAAGATAATAATGTTGAAGATCGAAACCAAACCTGTAGATACCGTAGTGGTGCAGGTTTACATGCATACGACGGACTATGAAGATGAAGAAGTGGAAGACGTGTATGAAGATAACACGGAAGTTATAAAACAGGTAAGAGGAGAAGAAAACCTAATTATTTTAGGAGACTGGAACGCTATCGTCGGCGAAGGTCAAGATGGAAGAATAACTGGAAAATACGGATTGGGAATCCGAAACGAAAGAGGAGAAAGGCTGCTGGAGTTCTGCACACAGCATAAGTTAGTGGTAGCCAACACATTGTTTAAAAATCACAACCGAAGAAGATACACATGGAAAATGCCAGGAGACAGAAGAAGATGTCAAATAGATTACATTTTAGTGAAGCAGAGATTTAGAAACCACGTGAAGGACTGCAAAAGCTAGGGTAAAAAGTTAGGGTTTAAGGGAAGCAATATTGGCCCTTAGACTACTCATAGAGAAGAGAATAGAGAAGAACAAGCTGACATTCATTGCATTTGATTGCAATGAACGTCGGCTTTAGATTTAGATATTTAGACAAGGCTTTTGACACCGTGGATTGGGATTTAATGCTTGGAAATCTGAAGGGAAATGGAGTGTCCTACAATGACCGAAGAATTATCCATAGTCTGTATAAAAACCAAGTGCCTGTGATTAAATCGGGACCCAGCTGTGAAGAGGCAAGAATAAGGAAAGGAGTGAGACAAGGATATGCACTGTCTCCCGTCATTTTTAATGTTTACATCGAGAGAGCCATCAATGAAATCAAAGAGAAGTCTTCTGGAGTGACTATCCATGGAGAAAAAATAGCTGCGATTCGCTGATGACATAGCACTCGTAGTAGAGACAGAGAAGGATCTGAACAAGATTCTAGTAACCATGGAAAGGGGGCAAGGGCCTAGCCACGTTGATACACCGGTTCCCGTCAGATCACCGAAGTTAAGCAACGTTGGGCCCGGACGGAGGTTGGATGGGTGTCCCCCTTCCATACCTCTACCGTGGTGTTCTTGTCCCCTGTCTGCGTGTGGCGGGCAGGTTAAATGTGGGTTGGCACAATGGATCTAAAAAGAGGTCTAAGTGCCAGGGGGGCTCCAGAAAGCCTCCGCCCACCCCTCCAATTTACATTTTACCATGGAAAGGACAATGGCCAGATATCAGCTGAAGATAAATAAGAAGAAGACTGAGATATTATCGTGCAGCAAGAAAGAAGAGGCGAAAACCAATGTCAAACTAGGAAAACAAAAACTTGAAGAGGTGAAAGAGTTCTGTTGCCTAGGGAGCCGAGTAACCTACGATGGACGAAGCAAGAAAGAAATAGTTAGTAGAATAGCCCAGGCAAAGAGGCATTCTATCAAAAGAAGAATCTCCTTACAGCTGGAAATACAAGTGTAGAAGTAAGGAAACAGTTCATCAGAACATACATCTGGAGCATGTTTCTTTACGGCAGTGAGGCATGGACGATGAGAGCAGCGGAGAAGAAAAGAGTGGATGCATTCGAAATGTGGTGCTACAGAAGAATGCTGAAGATTAAATGGATCGACCGAGTAAGTAACGAGGAAGTCCCAAGAAGAGTAGGAGAAAAGAGAGGTCTGCTGAAAACTCAAAAAAGAAGAAGGGACAACTTAATCGGCCAAATCGTGAGACTTGATGGCATGATGAAGACTATCGTCAAGGGAAAAGTGAACGGGAAGATTGTAAAAGGCAAGCCTTGTATGAGATACATGGAACAGGTTGTGAAGGATGTAGAAGAGAAGAATTACGTCACAATGAAAAGGTTGGCCGATAGAAGAATCGAGTGGAAAGCTGCTTCAAACCAATCCTAGGATTGTTGACCAATGATGATGACGAAATCGGTCTAAAAAATGAACTTGAACGTGTGCAGCGAACATCAGCAAGATTTGTAAAGGGACGGTACGATAACTATTTTAGCGTAACCAGTCTATTAAATGAATTAAAGTGGGAATCATTGTCTGATCGCAGGTTGAAATGTAGAGTTCTTCCCCTAAATAAATTCCAAGATAATATTTTCAGTGATGATGTTAAAAATATTTTGCGAACCCCAACTTACTATGGTAGACTGGACCATAATCACAAAGTTAGAGAAATTGACTGCCAAAATGACAGATTCTAAATGTCCTTTTTTCCTCGTACAATTAGGGATATGAATAGCGGTAAATATGTCCAATACGAGTGAATCAATGTATATCATAGGTAGCTGCATGTTGGTACATATAAGGACTTGAAGGTAACCCAACTAAAAGCATGTTTTTGCATGCTTACTTTACTATATTTATTTTTTTAATAGTGAGGTTTAGACTAGTATACTATTACTACTTTTTCATGCATGATATGTAGTGCATGTTTGGCGAGAATTCATCCCCTGCCACACACCTTTATGGTGGCTTGAAGGCTTGTACACAGAACTGGTTTTTTATGATATTCAGTTAATCCACAATGTATCTACACAAGTGTTAATTAACCGGCGAATAGATTGGTATAGGTTCCCAATTATGGGAGCAATGTTCAGAATGTGACCATTACTTAGTGGTATTGTCATTCTGCAATAATTCTATGATTCGTGATTCGTGAACCGCACGAATCATATTTAAAGGAAAAATCACATGATTCATGATTCGAGATTTGAATCAAATTTACAGCAGTGAATCGTGATTCGTGCTTCGAATCTAATTTCCTTCGATATTCATGATTCGTGACTCGAATCAATACTAGGTGATTCGTGCCCAACCCTGAGTACCAGTGTAAGATTTTATTTCTGTCAATATGAAAAATTGCCTCCTCTCAAAATATTTCTCCTGGGATAAGGTTTTGTAGGTAGCATGGTGATCTTAGCATTAACACTGCAAGCCAAAAGTCAGTGGTTTGATTCCTGGTCCAGGGAAGCTTTTTCCTTTGACTATTTGCAACAAAACATTAGGATTGAGAACTGGTGAAGATGACTGCTATTTAAAAAGGAATGACTTCCTTTGAAGCAATTCTTATATTTTTGTCCAATTAAATTAAATTATTTCATCATTCAGAGAGGAAGCTGATAAGGCAACTTTCTCTCTGAATCAGGAAATAGTATTAGGTAAAATAGAATGAGGAACTGGTGAGCTGGATGAATTAATTGTGTTTTTAATCATCTTAAGTATTTTGGTATATTTCTTTGTATTTTTTTAATAATTCATGAGGAATTTATGGGCTCAGATCTTCCAAAATATGCCATACCATTTTGGAAATGTGTATTAGTTTGATATATCATATGTATACTAAATTGGCCTTATGTTACTTTATGATTATTGAATGTTTCTATTTTTGGAATAGTAGTGTATTGTGTTAGTTTTCATAACATCATTGTTGATTTCCTTAATTTTAGTGTTCTCTTCTAAAGTAATACTGCTCGACTATGTTTTTAAGCCAGAGGTTCATTCAGGAAAAATAGATTTCATTCTTGGCATTGAAAACTGTCACATAAGTTCTCGTCGGTTTCCAACATGAAATACTTTGTAGAGTCTGGTGATAAGGGTAACGTTTAATAGGTCGATGTGTATTTCAATTATTTTCCTTTGTAAAAATGAAAAAAAAAACAAAATTAGGTTTCATCATTTTTTCTATATCAATGGCAAATATAACAATTCAATCATAAAATTTACACACAATCCATCTCCATTACTTTGATTTGGTATATTTCCAGGGAAAATATGCGTACTAATACACATATCATACTCGCACCCTCATTTTCTTTCCCCTTTTCTGTGAGTTGTCCCATCCCCCTTTTTAAGCCATTTCTGCTAGCGTATGGGATCCCTACGAAATCGGTCTAAATAACGAACTTGAACATGTGCAGCGAAGATCCGCAAGATTTGTAAAGGGACGGTATGATAACCTTATTAGCGTAACCAGTCTATTAAATGAATTAAATTGGGAATCATTGTCAGATCGCAAGGTTGAAATAGAGACTTAATCTCTTAAACAAATTCCAAGACCATATTTTCAGTGATGATGTTAAAAATATTTTGCGGGCCCCAACTTATTATGGTAGACTGGACCATAATCACAAAATTAGAGAAATAGATTGCCAAACTGACAGATTCAAAATGTCCTTTTTTGCTCGTACTATTAGGGATACGAATAACGGTAAATATATCCAGTACGAGTGTAGCAATGGATAACATTGGTAGCTGCATGTTGGTATAAGGACTTATAGCTAACCCAACTAATGGCATGTTTTTGCATGTATGTTTTGCTATTTTTATCTTTTTTTAAATAGCGTAGTTTTGAACAGTACCTATACAAGTACTAATCCTTTTTTTATGCATGATATGTAGTGCATGTTTGGTGAGAGTTCACCCCCTGCCACACACCTTTATGGTGGCTTGCAGGGTATTATGTAGATTTAGATGTGAGTTTAACTCTAGTTAGGTGGTTTTCCTTGACTTTTCTCTGTTGAGTGAGTTTTCAACTGACTTTGTGCTTCAGTGTGAGAGATAGTGCTTGTGAAGTGTGATTGAATATTATTCCCGTAAACAATAGCAGAAAGTGTAAAAGTTTCCCATTTTTGGGTTTGAGTGTATCAGTCCTGTGGTTGGTTCCTGGCAAGGAAACAGCCTTCCCGTAAACCACTGCAGGTAGGCCATCTGGGCTTAATTTCATATTTTTTCTTTGTTTATTGCCTTTTCTCAGTCGCGTGGTGCGAAAATTATTATGGCCATTGGACATTATTCATTACATATTAGAGGCCATGGAGCTCAACCATGCCCGTTTTAGAGATTGTTTGCTATTAATACCTTTAAAAGGTAACACAAGTCAAACTTGCTCCTAGCATGGTTGAAATTCCTACATTGGTGAGAAACATTCAGGCATACTTCCTTCTATCCCATTGGCTGTAGCTGTGGGAGTCCTCTTTTTCATTCCTTGGACTGATGATCCTCTGTTTCATATGTTGCCTTTAGTGGACCATCCAATGTTGCCAGTGAGTCCTTTGCTGCGTGAATTTGTTCCTCGGAAGCCCAAGGACAGGATGGGTCTTGATGAAATATACATGATCAACTTGCTCAGGCGACCAGAACGGAGACAGCGGATGAACAACTGTTTTGATGAGCTGGGGTTGGAGGTCACGTCCATCGATGCTGTGGATGGAAGGTGAGTGAACTTCGATTCTTGGGCTGAAGGAGCAAATGGTTGCACACTTTGCTTCAGTGAATTTTCAGTGAAAGCAGCAAATGCTTCATAGCGGTCTGGAGCTTAATGAGTAGGTATATGCATTCAGCAGAGTAATGTGAGAGTCATACAAGTATGATTTTCATGGATGATACTATAATCTTCTCTTGAATGGGAATGAAATAGAGTAAAACCCTTTATTTACACTTTTCTAGGGACCGGTAAAAGAGTGTAAATTGCGGGAAAATGTATACCGTGGGAAAAGGAAAATTTTCAGTTTTACATGAATACTTACACAATATGGAGTAAAGATTAATATAAGAAACACTAATAAACTGATTTAGAGCAATATCATTAATAATTACTTAAAGTATGTGGCTGTCCTGATTTATTTTTGTACAATATATTTCTACCAATTTGTCAACCAAACCAATTAACCATTGGACATTGTCAAATTCATAATTTACAAGCTTTATACATTGTGCAATTCCTTTTTTCTTATGACGAAGCCATTTATGGTGGTATTTGACGATCTAGAACTTAAAAACCACTTTATAAGTTGGTATTCCTTCTTACCAACATTTCTTGTAGAGACCGGTAATTATAGATGTTTCAGCATATCATTGCGAGTTGTATGATGAGATTCCACTTGATCCGCAATTTTTATTTACACCTGAGCGACAGTTTCGCCAGCATTCCACATGGCAACTTCAGGTCCAAAGTATAGGAAATATATAGGATGAAGAAGAAGGAAATTTGGTGGGGTGCTATCTTCGGACTTGAAGATGGGGTCTGGAAAGCCGGTGAAACTGCATCGTCCAGCAGGATGAACCAACGTGGAAAAAACCCGAAAACACTCAAGTCATCTGAAAATATCCTAATTCTCTTCAACTTCCCATTTCCTAGTAGGATAAAATTTACGTTCCGGAGTAATTGAGGATAGCATCAACAACACATGAGAATACTGTACTACCCTGTTGGTCGGCTAGCACAAGCAGTTATCCGACTTAGAAAATTTCTCTACAAAATCATTTTTTTTCAATGAGGTTTTCACGTGATAAAACTAGTTTCAATAAGTTTTGTTTTGTAGTAGCCTGCAGTAGAACTGTTGAATCAATGTAGTACAGGGTGTCGCATCACGGGGCTGTTTTGTCCCACCCGAAAGGCTGGTGATGCAGGGCCGGTACTAGCCTCACGTTTACAAACAAAAAGAAATGAAAATAATGAGCGACAGGAAACCAGATGGGAAATGAAAAGAAATAAAAAGGGGAAGAAGGAGAAATGAAGGAATAGGAAGAAATGAAGAAGGGGAAACCCGCCTTACCTTTTGCTCCGCTGACCTCAGCGTTGGATGTCCTTCACGTCTGAACTTCCAACGAGAAAACAAAGGAACTGATACGAGTACCTTCTCGCCTGAACTTCGGCGAGAGAATGCCCCTCTTGCTAGGACTTTGTCTCTGAAACTTAGAAAGTGCCCTCTACATGCACAAAACAAAAGATATACTAAAACCAAGGCAGGCGGGAAGAGAGGGGAGAAAAAGAGGGAAATTTAAAAACTGAAAAGAATGGAAAAATAAAAAGAGGATAGGTCTGTTCCGGCCTGAACACAGGGTTCATACCGGTCAGGGAAGTCATGGAAACAAAAATCGGGACTGGAATTCATGGAAAATCTCTAAGAGGCACAGCAAAAAGATGAAAATCGTGGTTGAATGCACAGAGTGTTGCTGCGTTCGAGCGGTGAGGTGTGTATTTTGTTGCCGTTCTGGCTGGGCAGCATGGGGTATGCCCCGTTCACACTACTAGCTTTTTACTATGGTAAGGCTTACCATAGTTGGAAAATGGCCATGTGAACGCAAGTTGCCGTTAACCCTAGTAAATTTTTCTACCATTATTGAGTTACTATAGTTGGCGCTAGTTACTGGTATTTTAGGACGTGTGAACACAAGTAATGGTAGAAAGAAGGTTTGTTTTGAAAATGGAAGTGGAAATGAACGTAGAGTGCTTGAAGACGAAGTGACCGGATCGAACGATATGGATTGGAAATGATTCTTAGTTACAACGATATTTATTTAATCACACTGTAATATATTTTAGTAGTTGTATTACCGCGTTCCACTGATTCGGTTGTTCAATAATGGTTTTAAATAGTTTGCTTTACCCCTGAATCCTGAGTACGTACGCTTATATATTTATTTTATGTGATTACCTTGCCGTGAAGAAAATATACATGCAGAAATTAAATAACTAAGAAGTTGCAAACATTCACAGGAAATTCGACTCGTGTTATTTTTTACGTATTCACTCCTTAGGACGGCATTAAAAGTATTTTCAGCATTATTCCCTTAAATAGCTCCTTTCACAAACAGCAGAATTTGGTTAACTTGGGATATCGGATTTAAAAATACTGAATATTGATAAGAGCAACAAATTCATTATGTATACTTGTATGTATTCTATTTGAATGCATGAACTTGCCTACGAAATGGGTTAACATGAGCGATAACTTATTGAGAGGTGAACAATTAATCATTTCGTAGCATGGCGTTCCATGGTTGATTGCATTTCTTGGTGCGTGATGCCTGTATATAAGCTAAATGAATAGAAATACAGGAAAGGAAACGTTAATAATTTTAAAGTGTAAAGGTATTAGTTTAAATATGCGAGGAAAAAGAGGTAAAGGTTGAATGTCTTAAATATCTGGAAATTAAAGTCATGGAGGGCGTTCATCGTTGTACAACCTTTACATATTTTTAACATATTTCTTTGGAGCTATTCAAAGCAGATGTTAATTGCATTCAATTTTATATTTAAAATTGATGTTTAGCAAAGTAACTAACACAGAATCCATTGAGTATCTTGGAGATACGACCCACTGTCAATCATGAGGAATTTAAGAAGAATATTTTGGTTGATTTATAAAAAGGGATCTAGGAAACTACATTGATAATTTTCGATAAAATAACTGCATCTAATTTGCACATAAGTTAAAATACGCTTCCAATCTTTGCAAGACAAAGTCCTTCCACTACCCTACCCTCCATTGTGATTTTGATATAATTTCACTCTCCAATAGATGTCACTAGAGTCTTTACGATGGTTCTGGGTAGGCCGTGTGAACGCAGGTTAGTTTTAGCTACCATATTAACTATCATTCTACCCTAGTAGTGTGAACGGGGCAGTAGCGCCGACTTGGCGGCTCGCTCGGGATCTGACTGCTTGGTCTGCTCGTCCGTTGTTATGTTTTTGAAATTTGACTGGAACATGTTACTTTCCTGGAATAAATACATTTTATTTCACAATATACCTTGCTACATTTTTTCATAAAATCCCGATGTTTACGACTGCTTTGCCATTGATATAAAGTCAGGGAAATTTAAAAATTTGAGACTGGAAATCTGGGAAAAGTCAGGGAACTTGAAAATGAAAAGTTAGTATGAACCCTGTAGCATGAATGATTCCAGTTATCGGACACCAGTTCAGTTCTTGTATTTTTAATATTTCATCATGTCTGGGTAAAAATCTATTTTCATTCATCATAATATGAACTTCGGTGCAGTTAAAATATAATTGTGCATGTGTTCCTAAATTGTATAAATTGCGTCCCAAGCACATTCATTTCATAGCACTTATCTTATCTCTGCAAAGAGATCACGAGTGTAAATATTTCATCTTTCCCCCACTAGTGGTGCTATGTACTTCCTTGCTACGTTCGAATTCTTCCATTAACTGGAGCATATTACTGTTTTCTCTTGTGTTTTTGAATTGAATATGCACGAAATGAGGTAGAAAAAAAGTTTTTACAGACTGAAATGTATGGATATATGTCTTTTAAGTGAATTTTGTTTTTTAATCTATCGCATTCTAACCCGCGTCTAAAGCAAATAACGGGAAAACGGAAAATTAAGGTATAAAGGCTGGGTTCTACGCACTTTGGATTACAGGAAAGTGGATGGGACCTGATAAATACATTATAAATTGCGTGAAAACAGAAATTCGGATAACAAATACGAGATTACTGTAAATAGTTGAAGTGGTATTTTTTATCATGAATTTGGGTATATGTATTTGGGACATGTGAATATGACATGGGATACTGGGTAATGTGACATGGGATATGTGAAACTAATCTTGAATTCACATGTGGTGAAGGTTGTACAGGTGTCCCCATGTTATTCAACTAATGCTTTTTGACATACACCATGTAAGTTGAAATTTATGTAATTGGAAAGTATATAATGTAGATAGGAAATTGAGTTTACAATGTAAATAGGAAAAGGTGATGCATTTCTGTCTTGTATTAATTTAAATCTGTTACAAATTTAAAAAATGTACTTATCAACTCAGCAGTTAAAACCTAAGTGTGGCTGTGTGAAAGGTGGATGGCTCTGGTGGGGGGCAGAGATGCAGGAGGAGGCAATTTGAGACGTAATTGGCACAGGTGGTCACAGCCCAAGGAACTGTCATCTCTGCTAGCCGTCCGAAAATCTCACCTCAGCTTAGTTGTCGTGTTTCTTTCTTTTCTGTGGTAAACGATGCAACAATGTAGCGACTGTGTGCCTCGCTGGTGGGGGCCGTGGGGTGGTTTGAATGAAATATATTTTTTAAATACTGCATTCGTATTTCTGAAAGAAAAATAGCTTGTTATCTGTGTAGTTTGGTGAATTTTTGTTTTAATTTGTGTTTGTGTGCGTGACGTCAATCTCGGTTATTAAGCCGGCGCATTTTTTCCTGACGACGCACTACGTAACATTTCGTCCATGCCCTTCACTGGAATACTGAGAGAATTCTCTCATTTATGACGGAAAAATCGAAAGACATTCCGAACATTATTTCGATATCGATAATGAAAACCTATAAATGCAGAGAAAAATAATTTTTATGCAAAAAATTCGTTAAATAGAGGTCACCTTTTTGTTTGGGCCCAGGCGTGGACTTTGTTAGTATGGAGGTTCGAGGAGGAGTAAGTATGGAGATTCGTTACGGGAGATTTTTCTGTGTGCATTGTGATTGGGAAAGTCCCGGAACAGGGGATATGCCTTCGAAATCGGGTGGTTTTCGTAAAATTTCGTTATAGGGAGGTTTCACTGTAGTATATTTGTTGCGTCGAGTTTCTCTCACCTGTGTCTTGCTGCTTTTGTTTCATTGTCGCTTCATTTTCCGATTATATAAACATTTTATTTAAAAAAAAGACGCATCGTTATGATGTAATACATATTTTTTTCGACGCTAACAACATTCTAGAGCAGAAACGTTGGTTTCTGATGGCATGCGTTGATAAAGTACCCTTTTAAGTATCACAAACAATATTTTATTCAAGGAAGAACCGGCAGTGATTACCTTAGCGGAGTCACTCGCTGAAATGCACTATAGTAAAATTCTCACAGAGAAAAAAATCCATCTTAAACGGGACTCGAACTTTGATCCCCATGGTTTTCGTCCAGTTGCTCTTAATCGAGCTATCATGGCTTCATTCTTCCCTGCCCTGTGAATTTCTAGAGGCCGTAAGAGACAGATGGTAGAGCCATCTGGCCGGATATTAGGGGGTTCCGGGTTCGAGTCCCGGTCAAGATGGATTTTTTTCTCTGTGGAAATTTTACTGTTGATGTTATGTTGCACCATTAAACTTGTGTCAACCTTAGGTAGACAAAACATCTATTCCCTTAGTCTAAATCTACTGAGTACCATGCAAGTCTTCTCGAGCGTGTGAAGGCGTGATTCATCACGCAGGAGGTACCGAACTAAAGGATACCTTACTGCGTGATTAAAAAAGAGTGCGCTATTTAGGCATGGACGAGGCATTTAAAACAGTAGAAGTCAGTAAAAGAAATTTAATTTTTATTGATGGTTTAATCATTTGCTTGAATAGACAGTGGTGTTAGTTACATTAGTGAACTGCACGCAAGGGCCCAGTTCACGTACGTTAGTTCATTAGCACATTTAGGTAAAATGTAAGCACTTTTTTCAGATTCACTTACTTCATAGCAGTCTTCCAATGGTCTTCTTATTTATTCTGTTATCATGACGCATATTCTGATCTATAATTATTCTTGGTGAGAAAGGCATTTATATTCATCTGGCCGCCCACTAGACTATCTCCCTAATCTCGATTTCGTGGTCGAATCCAGCATCATATGCTGTTGTTTTGAAAATATTTATGTAATCGGAAAACAGATTGTCTTCAATTTTTACCCAAGATATTTGATTTTTATTGTAACTTAATGTCTGATAAATGTTACCTGTCTGTCTTGTGTATGCTGTCTATACTGTCTCATACAGCTCTTGAGGTAAGCTTGTAACGTAAGCAATTATTGAAACGACATATCACAAACTTCTGCGATATTTTTGACTCGTTCCAATTCCATAATAAAACCTGCCTCATTCCTATTCATATGATAGAGGTGTAGTCTTAAATGTAAATCTATCTCTTATTTTAACGTAGAACTCTTTTTACGTTCCGTAGGCGTGATTCGAAATTTTAATATTTGGCTTGACAAGGCCCGATATAGCCACGTTACCGACCACAGCTACGGCCGGCTAAATGAATTGTTCATCCTGTTTTAATTTTTCTCACTTATTACTGTTTACGATAGCCCTTTAACGTAGGGATAACATCATTATTGTCGTTTTTTCGTTATTTTTATTCACCCTTCGATATCGACCTCTGATTGCTTAAATACGTTCGATGATAACTGTAGTCCAATAGTCTGCCGGCTGACTTAAGCTTTATCATCTGCAAACCCAACTGACTTCATAAGCCTCACTTCAACTTTATCCCACGCCCAGTCCAACCAGAGCCTCTCTTATCACTTCCACGGCGGATATATTGAAAATGCTTTGGCGATATCGGGCAATCCTGGTCACACACCATCCCAATGCTTTAATGGCCTCCACCACCCTTGCAAGTTTATTTCTATCTATAGGATATTCATTGATATTGGGTGTTATCTGTTTATAAGTTTGCCTACCCTCATGGCTCCATAATCTTCGGTTTCATTGACAACCGCTCAATGGTCATTTCGGTCACTTCGGTCATTTTATTGATAGCTCATCGACAGTCTTATGTATCTTCATGATTATTTATTCAGATATTGTCATGGTTGTTTTCATGTTTTAAGATGAGGTTAATTGCAAACCTGAGCAGTCTAGACTCCAAATTATCTTATTCATTTCATTATTTAATTAGTTATTTGGCTAACTCCTTTCCTTTTATTGTTAGTTAAAAGTGCTAAAGTCTAATTTCGCATACGAAATGTAACTTGTGATGGCAAAACTACTACTAAAGGACCCTAAAACACGTAAAACGAACGCAATAGTGGCAATCATGCATTAGCATTTCAGGTTCAACACCGGCAGAACTTAATGCAGATGGACGAAAGTGCCAGCATTGTGACAATAGCCCTACAGCATGAAATGTAGGGCTGTGCGAGTCTCGACTTCTTGAGATTCGAGCGAGATAAAAGTAATGCTCGAATCTCGCTCGAATTCGATCTCAATACGCTCTAAAAACGAGTCTCGAGATCTCCGTCGTGGTGGACGTAATTTTACGGGGCCTTGCTTTATAATGCGACCTAGTAAATTATTATTTATGCCTTACTTCTGCATGATAATTTCGTGATGGCATGCCACAAAATGTCGAGAAATCTCTTAGTCTTCGAGTATGCCCAACTTTAATTATATAAGTTAATTTCCTTTTGGTAGACATCGTTTCCCCTAAAATCAAAGAAAGAAAGAAAAGGGAAATATCTTATTGACTCTGGATTTTTTGATGGATATATATGGATCGTAGTGTTCGCTTTCGGGGCGATAATCAGAATGTAGTTTGCACGCGGTACCTCACTTCAGTATTTTTGGGGCATACTACTGCCATTGATCTCCTCGGGGCTTTCAAAGAAGCACTGACCAGGAAAGAACTCGAGAATCCTTCAAGTTTCAGTGGATGGTCCAAATGTGAATTTCAAATTTTTGAAAGAACTACAGCCTGACCTCTCTGAAGGACATACGGATGGCCCCCGGATATTAGATTTAGGTAGCTGTGGGCTGCACACGATAAATTGTGTATTACAAGCTGGTATGAAGGAAACTGGATGGGATATCGTTCCATTCCTTCGTGCAACGTTCAATTTATTTTTATATTCCCCAACCCGTAGACCTGACTTCAAACAAATCACTCATTCTCATCGTCTTCCATTGAAGTTCTGTGCAGTTAGGTGGTTAAAAAATGAAAAGGTTGCACTCAGAGCCCTCGATATTCTTTCAGCCTTACGAAATTATGTCAAGAGCTTTCAGGTTGATGAGAAAAGTGAGCATAAGGGCAAGAAATGTGAACCTATGTGTCATAGTTTCGGATTAATCAATCTCACCATCCATGACAAAATCTTAGGTCCTAACCTGGCTCTCTTTGCTACAGCTGCGGCGGAGCTGGAACAATTTTTGAGGGAATTTCAATCCAGCAAGCCTTTGGCTCCTTTCCTGTTTTCGGCAATGACTGATTTGTTGAAAATTGTAATGGCAAGATTTGTCAAGCCGGAAGTTTTGGCATCTGGAAACGTGCAGTATATTGCATAGTTGGTTTGTGATATGATTTTGTTTTAAATTATATGAATGTGTTCCATGACGCTGGACTTTTTTTTTCTTTTCCTTTAACCCACCGTAGACGATTACCCTGGAAAAATTCAATTCATTTAGTTTTTTAAGTTGTTGATCATTTTATATCAATGCTATTCATAGCGAAGTCTGGTTGTAATGTTACCTTGTTCCCGAACGTCAGCATGATAATGTTTAACTCTAAGATAGTGGTGATGTGATTTTATCACGAACTATATGAAAGTGTTGTATGATGTTGGAGTTTTTGTTTATTTTAATCCAAATATGCAGGATTTGGTTTATTTTGTTCAAATATGCAAGATTAATAATAATACGTACGTTTAATTCCACAATAACTATACCCAATGTCCTCTTATACTTAACGAGAAAAAAAATCAATATTTTCTGGCAAAATAAAAATTATGTCTGGAAAACCTGGAAATCTCAGGGAATTTTCAAATGCCCAGCCGCTGGACACCCTGTATGTGCTTACATTGTCGCGGTTGTCTTTCTTTCATATCAAATTCTGATGCCGCCGATCGCGTTGTTGTGATCTTGATGATAGCTTACAGTGGTATGAGCGCCTGAAGTAGCGCCGTTGCGAAGCGTCGGGATTCAATCTGCTAAAGAATAACCTTCCACTTGCGATGAAAATAGACAATGGAATCATTTAAGGGGACATGGTGAGACGAGTTTTACTGTATTAGACATGTCGCTGACCGCGTGGGACGCATCACCGGGACGTCGGGATAAAAGTCTCGAAAAAGTTACCTACTTCTAGCGCGATAATAGTCAATGTAATTATTTTGGGGGAGATGTTGAGACCCGCGGGGTAGTGGGGCGCGTTATAACCGGATTTTAAGCCGCGTTTACACTATGTAGCAAAACCTGCTATATAACTTTTGCTATATAACATTGTTATGTAACTTTTGCTACATATAGCGAAGTTAGATATAGCATGGATTTCTTTTGATGTTTACCGACTCCCAATGGATAGCACAATTTTTGCTATATATAGCAGAATCTGCTACGTATAGCAATGTTATATAGCATTTTTCAGAAGTGACTTTTTCTACTTCTGGCAAATGTTATATAAACTTGCTATATGTTACAGAAATTTGCTATAAAGCAGGTTTTGCTACATAGTGTAAACGCGGCTTTATCTATCTACGTTTTAATTTAGGCCTAGCCTGTCACGATTTCCATGACCGACAATCTGATCTAGCGAGTTCGACGCCAACGCGCACTTTATGACGCGCATTTTGACTGATTGTACCATCTCTGTCGTGCGAGATACTGAACTGAAGCGTGATTTGAGAAGTTGCGGCTAGAGAGCATAGAGCGCTCTATCGACCCCAGAAAAGAAACTACTTTACCGACTTCTAACCCTTCTACTTTCTTCTAATCTTGATCGTTACATGACTTGGATAGCTAATTCATGATCTCAGGTAGTTTTCAGTGGGCGGCTAGGCCCTACTATGATTTAATAAGATCTTGATGAAGTTTTTCTTTTAATCTTGTTAGTTACATGTCGTGGATAGCTAATTCATGAACTAAGGTAGTGAACATTTGTTTTGTCTTGATCTTTGAGGGTGAAACAGTTGGCTTATGTTTCTTAAATAAAAACCTGAAAATCCAGGTTATGTCAGATTTTTTTTCATTTTTATAATAATTTAATAAAGACCAAGCTCAAGTTTGAAATCTTTTTATGTTATTTTATTTGAAATGTATTTATGTGAATATAGGCCAGGCATATAAAAATATACCATGTTAAAACATGGGGTACGGCCATTATGCTTAGGTATTGGGTGATGGCATTTATATTCAAAAATGTTTTGAAATTTCAGTGGTGAAAGTAGGGGTGTATTCATCATTCGATGGAGGTCTATCATTGCATAAATACAGGAAACCTTCATCCTAATGATTCCACGTAGATGTTGATCTCCAAAAGTAAATGCTAAAGTTACGCTCAACAGAATTTGGTTAGTAATTCCTAAACTTATATTTGTGTAAGTACAAAATTAGTACCCGCAAAGATAGTCTGTACTGTAATTTCAGAGCGCTCAAATCTCGCTCGACTTAAAAAAATCCCTGCTCGAACAGGCCTAATAAAGTTTCTATTGATATTCAAAATGTTTAGCAAAATTTTAATGCTAGTGTACAATTGGTGCTGGTCGTTCTTGAACTTGCAGAACTGCAGGCTTAATTATCCATTTAAAATCAATGAAATCGGATTGGAATGGACTTTCACTCTTGGTTGCCAAAGAAAATTTTAATTGTTGAAAATGAAGAAAAAATGATGAGTTTGGAGTTTAAAACACTGTTTTTAGCCAAAAATGTATAGTATAAGACAATCAAATGAAATAATTATATCCTACATTCTATTTTCCATGCCGTAATATAAATTTCCATCCATTATCTTGAGTGCAACTAATTTAAAAAAGCAAATGACAAAAAACATCAGCTTCGAATTCAATGAAGTGAAATTTTCCAATAAAGAGGTAAAAACGACCCTAAAAATAGGTTTACGCAAAATCCTTTCTTAGTGCTGCCCTACACCACAATCGGGATATTTTCTGAAAATTTCACGTAGTAGTTTCAGTAGTTTGGGCTGTGCGTTGATGAGTGAATGATATGTCAGCCAGGAAATTTGATTTATGTACATATATATATAGATAATCGCTATTCGTGGAGTCGGCTGCAGCTCAATGGCAATACCACTGACGTATTTTACGAGCAGTAATTTCTGTATTTCACGTGCAATTCGGGTATCAAAACGGATTGCTGCATTCGTTTCATTGTCGTTTCATTTTACGATGATATAAACATTTTATTGCTAAAAAAGGAAGCATCGTTATGATATAATACATATTTTTTCGATATTAAGCCCATTCTAGAGCAGAAACGATGGCATGCGTTGATAAGGGACTCTTTTATTTCAAAAGTATCAGAAATACGCAAAAATGATGTGCTTAGATATCCATAATTAGTACCTCACCTCATTTCTTCCTTTCGTTCTCTTCCTCGCCGTCTGTATCAAGATTCTCCATCGTGATCTCGTTTTTGTTTTTAGAGTAAAAGACCGACTGGTGTTCGCGTAATTGATTATAAGTTTGCACATATTTGTATATAGGTTGGAATTTCGATCAAGAGTCAGTCGTGTGGAGAACATTTCAAGTTCAGTATTTGAAATGCTCTCCACAAAGCAATCAAATGGGGATCACTATGGAAAATCTCTACCTCTGCCGGAATCCGAGCCTGGGCCTTCGGAACGAGAATCCAATACAGTGATACCTCGGTCTAGGAGTAACCCTAAGGCTAACGAATTTTTCGACAAACGAAGGTATTTTTCGCTGTTTTTCGATCTCGGCCAACAATTTTGGAATCGGCTGTTGTTGTGGGTACGAACACTTAACGTAACGCAGCCACGCTGGGAACTGAATTTTTTCGCAGCCAATCGTATATCGAATCATTGTCACTCGAGTCCGATCAATTGATGTCTACCTCGAAATCGATGCGCTATATGCGAATACGCCAAGAAACAATGCAAGTATAGTTATACCTCACTAACGAAGATTTCGGATAATGAATGTGATTCCGGAACGAATGGGGAGCATACGTTATTTTTCATAACTCTTTGAATGAGGAGTGTATTTGCTAAAATGTGCTTGGAGAAAATGCTGCTGAAGAATTAAGTTGTGTGACAAAGATATTACTCTTTGAAAATTTTATGTTTTCGGCAGCTTAAAAACATGACGTCATTGCATGACGTATCAGGGCACGGTGTCACAATAGCCGTATCCGAAAACCAAGCATTCTCCGGCAAAACATTCTTGGTGATGACGTATTGCTGACGTACAATGCTTGGGAAAGAATACTTCATATTCGGACAGTCTACGGTAAGGAGCGACGTTAAGCAGTAGTGGCAACATAAAAAACCACTAGGTATAGTTAAACACGATAGAGGGCATCATCTATGAAATGTTTAGATCGGAAGAAAAAGAGCGATTATGTGTATATTAATCTTATCATTGATATGTATATTAATAATTATACAAATGTAATATGCTAAATAAAAAAAATAGATACTACACATATTTATAAGTAGCCAACGGCTCCGCCTTCTTTTGTTATTCTCGTCAACATGCTTCGAAGCAAGGAGAGTACTCTCCTTGCTTCGATGTTTAACATGGAAGCGTGCGTCTATGCTTTGACTACGTAGCATGCTTCCCCCAGTGTGCTTCGCGTTCGGACATACTTCGGGTGTTTCCGACTGTACCCCCCTCCACCTGGAAGCAAGCAAAGCACACGTTTTGGACAGGGCTACTATGTTTATCTGTTGTGCGTGGAGGTAAGTTGTTGAATGAATTCTTGGCAAAAACGTATGAATATATGTCATGACAAAGCAATCGCTGTTCTTTTTGAATGGATGCCACCATGAGGTAGTCGACCAAAGGCAAATCGTCGGATTGTGCTTTTTTAAATCTCTGTCAGCCATTGTTTCGATCAAGAAAGGGCTAAATAACTCAAAACTTTATATTTGTTTCGTCTTCTTCCCAAGTAAACGTCTGCTTCGTGAACAAT
Source organism: Platycnemis pennipes (assembly GCA_933228895.1). Lineage (NCBI taxonomy): Eukaryota > Metazoa > Arthropoda > Insecta > Odonata > Platycnemididae > Platycnemis > Platycnemis pennipes. The sequence goes on along the minus strand of OW121851.1, from coordinate 129,475,600 downwards.
ATGTAACTTATACCGTGCAGCGACGTCAGAAGGCGTTACAGGTCACGTGACTATCGTCAATTTTCTGGAATATTTTAATGGCATTTAATTATCCTTGTGGTTAGCATAGAAAATTGTGGCCTATATATTTAAATTTGTGACAACATTTCGTATCTAGTACATCATCCTCCTGCACGGGAAACAAATTTCATGCATGTACCTCATTATCTGCGATAGCCTGACGAGGACAATCGTTGAAGGACAAGTGGATGGGAAGAATGGCAAAGGAAGGCCTCGAATGAGATATAGGAAACCAATGATGAAGGATGTGAAAGAGAAGAAATACGTAAATCTGAAGAGATTAGCCGATAGAAGAACTCAGTGGAGAGCTACGTCAAACCAATCTGAGGATTGATGACCAATGATGATAATCCGAGGTACCACTGTATACGTATTATCCACCACACAATGCGATCCACCCAATTTTTATTAGCGTAACCAGTCTATTAAATTAATTAAATTGGGAACTATTGTCAGATCGCAATTTTAGACATAATCTCTTAAACAAATTCCAAGACCATATTTTCAGTGATGATGTTAAAAATATTTTGCGAACCCCAACTTACTATGGTAGACTGGACCATAATCACAAAATTAGAGAAATTGATTGCCGAACTGACAGATTCAAAATGTCCTTTTTCCTCGTACTATTAGGGATATGAATAACGGTAAATATATCCAATACGAGTGTAGTAATGGATAACATTAGTAGCTGCATGTTGGTATAAGGACTGGAATCTAACCCAACTAACAGCATATTTTTGCATGTTTGCTTAGCAATTTTTATCTGTTTTTAAATAGTGAAGTTAAGAACAGTATATAAATACTAACCCTTTATTATGCATGATGTGTAGTGCATGTTTGGTGAGAATTCACCCCCTGTCACACACCTTTATGGTGGCTTGCAGGGTATTATGTAGATGTAGATGAATATCGGTTGGTTGGTTGGTTGGTTATTTAGGGGAGGCGACCGACAGTTGAGGTATTTGCGCCATATACGATAGGTTGGTAATTGGGTAATGGTAGGAGCTTTCAGGGAACAGAGGAAGGATGGAGACGACGGATGGAAACCCGGCGTCGTCATTAGCCTACTCTTAACGACAGGCGCCAAGGGGACCACGGCTTAACGTCCCCTCCGACGGACTGAGTACTGAACTTGGAATGCCCTCCACTAGGCACTCAAGTGGGGACCGGTTTTCCGAAAAATCCGCCACTGCCGGGAATCGAACCCGGGCCCTCGGGGTGGGAGGCCAGTACTCTGGCCACCACACCAACCCGATCCCCCATGAATGTCGGATCTTTTAATTTTTGCATTGTGGTTAATTTGTAAACAATTCACTTCTTGGGGCTTTGGTCCTTTATCGATCTTTGCTGCGCAGAAGCAGTTGCTCGACCCTGATGCAGGGTGCGAATTGGTGTCTTGGGGCCCACGAATGTTTGGCGTCACGCCTCCTGGCAGCAGTTGGCGCCGCGGGGCGCCTATTTGCTGACGGACGGATCGGAATTAGAGCGCACCTTGCTGAGTCGTGGTGTCGACGGACGGAGCTCTGTTCCCCTTCACCAAAAGGGAAAAGCGGGGTTGGGATTCGCTTCCGACAGGAAGAGTGGAAACACGCGTGCCTGAAACCAGCGGAAGATAGCGACGGGAGGGAAACAGAATAGCTGGGGGAGGAAGGCGAGGTGGAGGGAAGAAATACATCTCGAATTTAGAAGCGCAATTCCGGAAGGAGGCCGTGAGCTCCACATTAAAGGACTTCAGTATACTGGTTCCATGGTGACTGCGTGAGCCAAAGCGAATGTTGAACTCCACCACTTGCAGCTTAAAAAGATACTGCTCCTACCGATAGCGTAAGTTAAATCTGTCGAAAATCCGTAAAACTAAGCTTTGCTGTTATTTCAGCTGTTGCAGGCTCTACTTTGTGGAATGACGGCATGATGGGAGAAATGATTCACTTTGTACTAATTCCACGAATTTATTCTGATGAGATTGTACCCCTGGGACATTGTACCCCTGATGATGAATCCCAACCGGTTTCGACGTGCTAACCTCGAAACCGGTTGGGTTAAAATAAATTCGTGGAATAAGTACAAAGTGAATAATTTCTCCCATTTTGCTGTTATTATGTGAAAAAGTTTGCAAAGATATTTTTGAAATTCCTCTTCCTAGCTTGAGGTCACGATCGAATTACCATTTTGATCGTACTTAAATTTCGCCTGCAATGATTGTAAATTTTGTGTTAATAACTCACAAGGTGAGATGGATCGGTGCCTTCAAAGGGCATTTTATTTCCTGAAAAATGCGCATAATTCGTCAGTTTACAAAGGAAGGACAGTTTTTACACTGTTGTAAAATGGTTGTCTTTTTTTTCGAATTCCTGTCCCTACTCACCATCAAGGTTACGTAATTACTCGTATGCAAGTTTTCGAATACTTAGGTGGCTTGGAAAAGGTATAATTCTATTGCAGTGAATAACTAAAGGACATTCATACCCTTTATGCTCGAAAAATAGGAGAAAATTTCGTGATTACGGGTCTTTCCATGTCAAAAATCGGGAAAACGAGGTCTTGCCCCGGCCATTTCCAATTTTCACAGAAGTTGATACGTATGTTTTCTGTTCGTGTATTAATATGTGTGAAAAATCGTTTTCCCAAGTATCGAGTGTATCGAGAGTTACAGCTCTTTAGCAAGATATTCCACAGAGAAAAAAATCATCATGAATCTGAATTAGTTACAGCTCTTTGTTCATTTTTTATTTTTTTCAATTAAGCCCTTAGCTTTAGGGCTGTATCTCTTGATTTAATTGAGCTAGAAATCTCCAAAAAGACTTGTTTCAATTGTTAATAGTTAACCAATGATATTATAGGGTCAGATTAAAATGTATGACATTTTTTCAAAAGTTGTTATTTAAACTTTTGAACCCGATTTGCAAAAATACGTATCCTCTCGATGTCGCTAGTTTTTTTTATGAATCAAAGGGCTATGTGTCCGCTACCGATTGGTGAAATCAGATTGATTCGGAACTACTTAATCACTGCGTAAAAAAATTCTGAAATAATCACGTGCATTGTACCGAGCGGCCCAGCGGCGCTGAACCTGGTGAACCATTATTCCTTGGCACAACCTTTAACGGTCGGTATTCCCTGGAATCGCTCTAGTGCATGAATCCCATACGGTATGGAGAATATAGTATTTCGTTTATGGTCTATATTGGTCGATATTCCGAATTTTGATGCAACTCGGCCTATATTTTTGGGCAGGGTCTATATTTTGGCCAAAGTAAGCTACAATTTACGTCGATGCTAGTCAAAAGCATTAAAGGCCCGTGGCATCGTAAGCCATTCCGGTGGCCGCCGATAAACTGTCGAAAGAAGCGGAAGAGGAAAACAAAGAAGTCGACGCTTTCCGGTAGTCCGTCGACAAAAGAAAACCCCGAGTCATCTACAAGCGTCATCCATCCATCCAAGTCATCCATCCATCTGCAGCAAAAAAAGCGGACTGGAGATTTATCATCCTGTATGTGATTCATTTTCATACGTACTTTGTGAATAAAATGCTCATATTTGGAACTACCTCGTTTATCTAAATTTCCGCCGCTACTATAACCTCTACCACACAAACGAGACGAAGATTTTAAGAATTAAATGCATAATTTTGAATAATAATGCAGAGTTGGTCCGATTTTCTTTAGTTTTCATGCGTATTAATAGTCCGTTTTGGTCTATATTTTGTTCTACATTTTCACGGACTTGGGTCTATGAAGTCTATAGATTTTTTCCCTGAACCTATAGAATGTTTGCTGTAGTGGTTTATGAATTTTATGCATAAACCACTAGAGAACATTATGCATTTCTATCAAATCTTCTTCCTGAAGTTTTTTTAGGTTTCTTCTGTAAGTATTTTATCCGATATTTAAAACAATACTATCACAGAAATAGAAAATGTTGACATTGCATGGAGATATTTATGAAGGTTTCATGCTTATGAGGCGTTTTCAATTTAAGATTTGTCGTTTGACAGATGTTTTAAATGCGAAAAAAATACTGTCTAATGGGAGATAATTCACTTTAAAGATCGTATCGCAGGCATGGTGGCCACTAAACTCCCAATTAAAGCTCTTGATTGAGAGCTGTAGTAGATTTTATGCGAGGGTGAGTCATTTAATGCGGAAAAGGGAGAGGGGATATGGTTGTTGTGGTGAGGGGAGTACTTAAAATTGCACCGTACTTCAGACGAGAAGTTAAACCGTAGGTCCCTTGGCGTCTTTCGTTAAGAGTGGGTTTAAGGCTGTCTCTTGGGTCCCTTTCCGACCTTACTCCGTTTCCCTGCATCTAAACTGTCAACCCCCTCCACCCAGTTCCTTCCTCAACACAGCTATTGGCGCAAATGACCTCAGCTGACGGTCGCCTCCCCAGAGTAACTCGCAGTACGAGAGAAAATAAGGAGCAAGGAAGCCTATTTCTGCTGAAAATCGATGAAAATCAAACGAACTGAGTGAATCGCCACTGAAGGAATCCTTGTAAACACAGGCTTGGAACGAACGCTGCTGGAGACGTAATGCTCTTACTGAATTACTGCTGGAGGAGTGTTAATCGCGAATGGCCTGGACATTCGCCACGACGATCAAGTCCCGAAATCTCCATTTTCAACTTCCAGAGTCCTAGTCCAGTGGAGTTCATGTTTTTTTAAGTGTTGCTTGGTGTTGAGAATGAGGCCACGGGTTCGAGACGCCCTAATTTAATGTGAATTGAAATGTCATTTAATGTTTTTTTTTGTTGATATTGTATGTGAAAATTTTGTGCTTGATAATGCCTTCACGGGGAGAAAATCACCATGCTGCGATTCGTCGACGACATATCAGTCATGGCATAAACAGAAGGAGATTTAAAGAAGACACTAGGAAATATGGAAATGATATTGGCCAGATATCACCTGAAGGTCAATAAAAAGAAAACTAAGATATTGGTATACAGTAGGAGAAAAAAAGCCAGGACCAATGTTAATCTAGGAAAACAAAAAAAATTGAGGGAGTGGAAGAGTTCTGTTACCTGCTATGCCGAGTAACCAGCGATGGACGAAGTAAAATAGGAATTGCCTGTATAATTGCCTAGGCGAAAAGGACATTTACCAAAAGAAGATACTGCTTGCAGCTGCAAATAAAAGCGTGGAAGTGAGGAAACATATATCATAACATTCCTGAAAACATACATCTAGATTATTCTACTATATGGCAGCGAAGCATGGACAATAACAGCAGCAGAGTTGTCAAGGCTGGAAGCATTTGTAATGTGGGGCTACCGAAGAATGATGAAAATAAAATGGATCGACCGAGTGACAAACGAAGAAGTCTTCAGAAGAGTGGGTGAAAAGAGATGTCTACTGAAAACCCTAAAAAGAAGACGGGTAACTTAATCGGCCATATCTTAAGACACGATGGCCTAATGAAGACAATCGTCGAGGGAAAAGTGAACGGGAATAATGGAAAAGGCAGGCCTCTTATGAGATATATGGAATAGGCTGTGTAGGATGTAAATGAGAAGAATTACGTCAATATGAAGAGGTTGGCAGATAGAAGAATCGAGTGGAGGGCTGCGTCAGACCAATCATAGGATTGTTGCACAATGATAATTATGATACGTAAATTTATTGGTGTATGACATTGCTCCTATGAAGTATTTGTAAGTTTTCGGAGGAATAATTCGTGACCGTGCTTAGGGTTAGTTTCCCATCAAAGTCCGAAATACGTAGATGTTGAAAACTCTAATGAAACTTGTTGTCTTTTTGTTGTACTTACGCATTGCGCCTGAGAGGGCCATCCTAAGTGTCCTAACTTGGATTGTGTTCGTCTTTGGCCTCCGCTTCCTCTTCCTTTGACGCACCGCTTCTCGTTGAAACAAGAGCTCTACAATCCCTCCCCCTTTTCACCTCCGCCCACACCTGTTCCCAAAAATATTTCTCTAGCTCTCTCATTAGTTAGGCGCTAGAATCACCACTGTCGACTCCTCCCTTTTGATTATTCCTGAATACCCTTTTTGCTCAGGAAAATCGGTATTTTTTTTTAACCTAAATGTGTTCCCATTCGCACCCACCCGAGTCTTTTCGGACGTCGCCATCACGGAAGAACCGCAATTAAAGTCACTTCGGGTGTCCCACAAGGTAGTGTGATAGGTCCACTCCTGTTCCGTTTGTACATACATAAATGGCATCAATAAGGTGGTAAAAAGTAAGCTTCGTATATTTGCCGATGACGCAGTAGTGTACAGGGAAATTCTATGACCTAACGATAAAGAATATTTAAATGATGACCTACAAGCAATGGGGTCGTTTACCATATTTTTTTATTGCGAATATGATAGAGTTTTTAAAATAAAAAGACCCATATTTTTCCGTTTTTTGATCCGTCAATTGTTTCTCGAGTTATAAGCGGCAAAAAACTAATGTTTTCAACCCTTTCGGAAAAATGGGTGTGGTGCAACCTCTGACGTATAACGACTTCGCCAATCACAACTGAGCCCGCGAAGCTACTTCGCCTTATCGCTATGGGGGGACACAGCTGACTCTGCCAATGGGAGCAGTTACGACAGCATCTGTGCAAGCAGACCTTTGGAACCCCCCCTCCACTCCCTCCCATTCCCATAACAGCAGTCAAGGACGGGAGGAAAGTGACGTCAATGTTATCACAGCAGCATTTTCGGTGGGCGTCACCTTTTTCTTATTTTAATTTTTGATTTATGAGTGAATGGTTGTGGTTATAAGATTAATTTTTTCACTAAATTTCATTTTTCGTTTCCATCTAACAATTTCGTGTACAAAATTGCGATTTCGGTTCCGAGTAAACGCCTCCATTGAAAATTGGTGTGAAACATGGCAGTTAGAATCAAACTTTAAAAAATGTCTTGTAATGAATTTTTGGAAAAAAGAATAGCTCTCCTCCTAGCACTTACAAAATAAGTAATAATGAATTAACAAACGTGGAATCCATTCAATATCTTGGAATAAGACTGACACATGATCTTTCCTGGGGTAAACACATACGTGAAATAATGGGTCAAGCTAATCGTAAACTGGGATTCGTCAAAAGAGTACTGGGCAAATGTGACGATCATGTACGAGGAATGAGCTACTTTTCCCTTGTTAGACCTCATTTGGAATATGCTGCCAGTATATGGGATCCCTACGAAATCGGTCTAAATAATGAACTTGAACGTGTGTAGCGATGATCGGTAAGATTTGTAAAGGGACGGTACGATAACCTTATTAGCGTAACCAGTCTATTAAAGAATAAAATTTGGAACAATTCTCAGATCGCAGGTGGAAATTTAGACTTAATGTCTTAAACAAATTCCAAGACCATGTTTTCAGTGATAATATTAAAAATATTATGCGAACCCCAACTTTCTATGGTAGACTGGACCATAATCACAAAATTAGAGAAATTGATTGCCGAACTGACAGATTCAAAATGTTCTTTTTTCCTTGCTCAATTAGGGATATGAATAATGATAAATGTATCCAGTACGAGTGTAGCAATGGATAACATTGGTAGCTGTATGTTGGTATAAGGACTTGAATCTTGCGCAACTAACAGCATGTTTGCTTTGCCATTTTTATCTTTTTTTAAATAGTGAAGTTTAGAACAGTATATAAATACTAATTTTTTTATGCATGATATGTTATGCATGTTTGGTGAGAATTCACCCCCTGCCACACACCTTTATGGTGGCTTGCAGGGTATTATGTAGATGTAGATGAACCTTCTTTATTTCTTCTCTTTGACATCCTTCACAATTTGATACATATACCTCATACGAGGCCTGCCTTTTTCATTCTTCCCGTTTACTTTTCCCTCTGCGATTGTCTTCATCAGGTCATCGTGTCTTAAGATGCCGTTTAAATTATCCTGTCTTCTTTTTAGGGTTTTATTAACACTTCTCCCCCCACTCTTCTTAAGACTTCATTGTTTGTCACTCGGTCGATTCATTTTATCTTCATCATTCTTCGGTAGTACTACATTTCAAATACTCTCAGCCTTGACTTCTCTGCTTGCTTCGGCTATGCTTCGAGTGGAATGATAACGCCGATTTTAGTATATATTTTTCTGATCCACCTCCTCCTTGTGATGAAGCCCGTCTACTGTGACGAATAATCCAACTTCTCGTCCATCTGATTTATCGGGTTGAAATTTTATCTCGGAACTGTTGCCCTCTCTCCAATGTATCATCTGGCTTCGGTTAATTAATTACATATTATTTGTATACGCATCGATAGATTATTCTATTCTAAATACACTCGCTCGGTGCTTTAACCTCATCGGAGATCCATCCGATTCCCTCCCTTTGTTTGGTCCATTTCTCTATAGATTCCTATCTTGAGACGATGAGGTTATCTACCATGCCGTCATACGATTTCAAATAAGTTTACCTGGGATGAGCACGGGATTAAAGAATAACAGGGTTAATGGAAAATAAATATACGTGAATGAAAATAAGTGAGTTTACAAGTTAGGTTGTTTTCTGCCAATATCGATTTTGAAATCGATATATTTCTCCTTAAAATAAATACACATGCAATGCGCTGCCGTGGGTAGTCAAAACAAAGTCTAAGAGAGAGTAAATTACGTGTATATTTTTGTTAGAGCCCCGAAATGCATTTATCGTCGGGGGGAAAATGATCATGTACCGATATCTCGTGGATGGAACATTCCATTAAAACATGACTTGAGTTAATTGGATATTATATCTCCGGTTTTTTTCATTGGACTGCAGTGCTTGTTAATATCTCCACTCACATCTACCACTGAAGATAAGCGTGCTTACAAATTGCAAACTCGGCAGTCATATGATTCTTCAAAATTTTAACCTAGAAAAGACAAATAATGTTACTTCAGGCTGAAGCATTCAGATTCCCTGCGTCAATGCAAGGTTAGTGAACCGTAGATTTTGAGTTCAAAGGCACAGGAGACATTGCCGACATTGCTTTCTCCATTACAATCTCTGTCGTTCCTTGCCTCTGCTTTTCTCCCCACCTACCAATTATTTTTGCTTGCCTTTAAATAACCTAATTTCTTCTATTCGAAACGTTTGATCAGTTCGGTACAGAGTGACACGTGTTCCATTGGTATAAATAATTTTTTCAAAGTTTTCGTACGCATGAGTTTGCTCATAGAGTTGAGTTTTCCCGTTCTCCATTTTCTAATGGTTACGTATGACATTTGGGTTGACCTAGTGCCACCCCCCTCCCACCTTTCGTTTTCACATTCTCGGTCGACCTTTGAAATAAATATGAATATCTGGAGCTGTTCAGTATACGAGCAAATTGAAAAATAATATAAATAAAACGGCAAAAGAGTGCTTAAAATTAAAAGAAAGCATCCTCCATTTAATATGTGGGCTAATGTTATGGAAGTTAATTTACCTTTTGCTGCCAAAGCTTTTTCATGCTCGCGTGAATATAAAAGGCGTGGACTCTTCTTATTAGATAACTAATAAATAGTCATGTTGATGGAATATGTCAATCTATGGTGGCATCCCTTGTCATTCCTGTTGCGCATCATTCAAATTATGACTAGTAATTTAAACTCAAAAGGAGCAGTAACAAAGTATTTCAGCGGGTTATCAATATTTTTTTGACTCACTAACCTTTTTGAACCTATCATGAATAAATTATTTGTCTGTATCGTGAATACTCTCAATGATTATTTTCAAAATTTCGAGAGGAGTGCATTACTAGTTGATAAAATATTTACCCGAATTCTCGAAACGAGGCGTCAATATAATTCGTAAGTATCAAAGAAGGCTTGTGTTGCAGGACTTTAATAATTATATGGCGTTTTTCATGTTTAAAGCATAGGAGCAATGGTAAGGTACCCTAGAGTATATTCCATGCGGAAGAATTTTGGCCTTGCCAATTTTTCTAGTTTTAGCGACTCTGGAAAAAGATTTAAAAAAATTTTTCTGATTGTACCTGTTATTTACTTATAAGTTTTCTATATTTCCTACGTTTTCTATTTTTAAGCGCTTGTCAAAATTTTCTGATGCTGTTACTGCCGTCTTTCCTCTTTTCCTTACAATATTATATCTTAATTTGACTATTGACTCCAATTTAAAGCGGCGAGCGGGAGGTGTGTTAGAAACCGTCTGGAATCTCGAATATCTCGATAGACAACCAACGTGTCACGTAGTACTAACAAGTAAGGTTTGCCAATGATGGTGTGTTTTAATCGCTCTTAACATTCTATCTCATAGTTTTCATTTTATCCCCCCAGGAAGGGGCTGTGTCTGAAACCGTCGGAATTATCTTGAATTGGTAACCTAAGAGTCACGTGGTATAAATACGAATGGTTTGAAAATTTAGTTTTTCTGAATCGCTTGCTGCAGTATCATTAATTGTTTACACCTGAATTTTTATCATCTGTTTCGACTATAAAGCCCCCAGATGAGATAAAACAAGTGGAAACAGTGAATGGGGTTTTAATCAACGCTTTTAACACACCAACTTTGTGAAACATTTGTGTTTATACTACGTGACTCCTTGGATACGTATTCGAGATAATCCAGACGGTTTCAAATACAAACCCCGAGACAAATTCACTGTAAATTGCCTCTGATGGAAAATATCTGTCTTGGGTGCTCTTCTCATTTGGGCTCCTGGGAGAAATGTCAAAACATTATTTTTAAAATGGAAGGCTTCTCATGCTATTCCGCGCCGTAACTGCTGAATTGCAACCTCTAAAACTATGCTGAAATTTCATTCCCTCCTCGTAATGACTCTTCGTATAGAAATTAAGACACCGACTTTGAGTCATTCATAATTTCCTGAGATCTTCCTAATTGGATAGTTTCTCTATCCTTACATTGAATTTCTTCTTCCATGCCCTGTGCCTAACCTTTGTTCCGAGGTTGAAATCTGTTCTTCTAGCCTACTGCTAATAAACTGATTCCAGCCACTCCTAGCTGGGATGATATTCCTACTCGTGTGCTACCTGTAAATTTGTATACGTGAACTCTCTTATACGTTAATTAACTGCTTTGCTTCTCGCTTAGCTGGTTCAGTTCGCACAAACATATCTCTGAGCCCAATGAAATGTATGCTAACCTTTCACTGTGGCTCCGTAACCTATCCCTTCGGCAAAGTTATGGAAAAAAATCCTTTCTTGTCTTTGGCCCCTTATTTTCCATCTCCAGCGTCATCAGCTATTTGGTTTTGCGGCGAGATTTTCCTTGAAGTACTAAGTTAATATACTTACGTAATGAATCTCTTCAACTTTTAACCCAACACAACTCATTACTAGAGGTCCAGGAAATGGTTTTCTAAAAATTCAAAATTAGTTTTAAGAATGTCAAATTTCTGCAATACTACGACACAGTTTCAGGAAATACTTTGTGGAAGTCAATAATACGGGGAGTAAAGGATTGAAAACTGCAGCTTCCACTTAGATATTTATTTAACACGACCATGGCTACATCATCAGGTGTTGATGTAGCACTGCTACGAAACCATGGTCGTGTTAAATAAATATCTAAGTGGAAGCTGCAGTTTTCAATCCTTTACTCCCAGTATTTCTGCAATACTGTTTTATTATTTTTTTCTTTTTCCGGTAGAAATGAGATCAGTTTACGAGACGACAGAATACGGTTGTCCCCAATTTAGTATTCTGTGTATTTTTTCCTCGACTTCTTGTTTTCATCTTGCTCAAGACTAGAACTCAAGGCCAAAGACCACGTTTGATTCAAAATAAACTCTACAGCAGATTTTCAGTGATTAGCAACCAGGTGAATGATTTAATTAGGGGCTAAACAAAAAATTACAATCTTTTTACTGTATCTTCCAAGGGCGCAAACAATAACTCGTAAGATATGAACGCCACACTTCGTCATTGTACTTATTTATCAGTAGTTATGAATTAAAAATGTTAAAATAGAGCTCATTTTGATTCTACAGTGACTGAGAGCTCGACTAAAAACTGATATATTGTTCTGCTTGTCTTACTTATCTTGGTATTTCTTTACATTAATAGTGCATAAAGTTATTTTTGCACTGCTAATGTAAATTAAAGTACATTATAGTACATAATAGTAAAGTTCACGTATTTTAGGTAATATTATATGTAGAGCCTCAACACCTAAGGTACTTGAATGCAAACATTGTTAAAGTTACAGCATTTTCTGGTTTCAATCGATTTCAATGTTCGCTGACTAAAATGTAATACTGAGAGAATGACCGCTTACTGTCCACGTTGTTTGTGGGTATCCACAAGGATTACGTTGCAAATGTAGCAAACACCGAGTTGTCTTCTTTCATTGAACAGAGGATTGCTATTATGTCTATGCCTGTGTTTTTCGCATCTCGAACGGTTTTCCTTAATATAGCATAGCGTTCTCGGAATAGCAGATTTCTTGAATTCTATTATTAAATCATGACTCGAGCATTTGAATACTATCTGGGATTTCGAATACCTCGAAGGCTAGAATTGCAACATTCATGTTAAATGTTACTCTGCATTTATTAATTTATTTGTTGCCTGGTGAAGGAAAGTGCTAAAACTTGATTAAATTACATAATTTAATTTCAGTTTTAAAATGTCAAATATACAAAAAATAACTTTACTACCAATGATGGACCGTTGAGTACATTAACTTTTACAAGCATTAATAAATGGGCAGAAAGCTTTAATTACCTTCAAGTTCTGGCCATTTATGAATCAAACAAAAACTAGAGTCAAAGTTCAAGTAATACATAAAAGTTAAAGTTCGAAATATTAACCTAAGATCTGGTAAAATGAACTATGAAATTACTATGACCAGGTAAACATATTACATGTAATTCACGCAAAATTCTGTGAGTAAAGCATCTGGGTGACCCTGAGTTTGAGAATCTCTCTCTTCCAAAAGAGAAGACCAACTTCAATGTAGTTAGGTAATACTGGCAATTTCTCTCCTTCTCTGTACATTTCATGCTGAAAAAATTGTGACTGCAGTGGTCCCACCCGAGTTTCAGTCAAGTAACCAGTTCAATAGTAAGATTTAACGAATTTCATAATAACTTTTGAATATTTAAAATGAATAAAATTTTGTCATTTTCTTTATTTAGCTGAAATTTCAATTGAACTTGAAGACAGCGAAGAGAATAAAAAGCACGCAATTCTTGGTGATCGAATTTTAAGTCACGAAAAAAGTTATAATCCAAATAAAATTTTGTAAAAGTTTATCTAAGGTTACAAAAAATTATCTACATGACTAAATGTATCAGTGTAGTCTATAAAGTGCATTTAACAGCATTAAACTCGTCCACCTTTTTCGGGAATTGTAACTTCTCAAACTCGGGCATCTTGGAGTATTCTCGACGATGTCTCGACGGAAAATAAATAGCGAATGTGCTCGTAGTGATAGGTGTGTAGAGAAATCAGCTCTCAGTAATTCTAACATAAAATTCATTAGCTATTTGCGAAAGTGAGATATGGAAGAATAGGTACATTATGTGACCTCTTATAAATCAATGATGAATATGTAGCGGGAGAAAGCGTAGCTCGTATTGAGCGGCAACCGTCGCCAATGTTTACGAGCTTTCTTCGATTTTGAATCGTGACTATCGGTGACATGTTTCGCTGTGTTATGTGTCGTGAAAAGACAAGTTTTTCCGGAATTCCATTTGTTAAAACTGTTGTCTTTCTACTCATCCCATCAACAGACACGTATCTCCGCCGATTGTTATTTTCTAAAAACATCACGTGGCGTTTAGTTTAATGGACCTACAATGCTTTTAGTGCCTATATTTGTAAAAGGTGCGCCACCTACGAATGCAATAAAAACTTGCATTTTTTTAGATACTTCTCCGAAACGTTATGAATTCGTATTTTATCGCTTTATGGCCGCATTTTCGTGTAATGCCACGTTATGTCGTTAAAGCGATTTTCCTGGACCCCTACTCATTACTGTTGTTTTCTAATACAGCGTTTTAGTCTTTAGTTAAGAATCATGAAGTAAATGTCATTTTCGTGAAAATTTCGACTCATCATTTTTTAGTCCTTCTATCGATTAGCAATGAAATAATGTGACCTTTTCGTAATATATTTGTTATATATAATAACAAAGACATTGAAAATCAGCAATTTTATCCGTGGTTATACGACAGAGCAGTAAGAGCAGAGCAGTTATTTTAGATTAGATTATTATTAGTTTAGCAATGAAATAATGTGACCTTTTCATAATATATTTATTGTATGTAATAACAAAGAAATAAAAAATCAGCAATTTAATCCGTGGTTATAGGACAGAGCAGTTATTTGAGTAATTTGAGTACTTAAGATGCCGCAACAGTGGACACCCGCTAGTATTCTTGACGCCTTGTGATTCAGTAGATTCACTTCGCACACATTATCGGAGATTATTTTACCCTTCGGGTATACTGCGGTTTTATAGTATTAATCGGCCATAACTAGGATAATCACAGTGACAATCTAGTGCTATCAGAGTTTTATGTTGACTCTTGTTCATCTCCGTAGAAATTATAAGAGACAACGTCTTCTCACATGACATCTCAGCTTGGTTAGCATCACTTTCCTCCATTTTGTTATGACTTTTGTTACCCTGGGTATGGTGGTTGTTTCCATGAGTAATTTAGCTACCGCAATCCTTTTTTTCTCCTTTTGAATCATGGAAGCTGTGAATGCCATTTAAGCAGCGGATGTAAATGTTTTAAAATTTGGAATTTTTCTTCTTCGGTCTATCCTAGGAAGCGTGAGACATTAAATTTTAATTAAAAGATTATGCAAGATTTGAACCTATCTGAAAATACTTATCAACAGGTTAGCACCTACATCTACGTAATACCGTGCAAACAGCTTGAGGGTGTGGCAAAGGATGGAGAACGTCAGATATGAACTACTTACAAGCAATTAAGAGCTACAATGCCAGTACTTCACGTAGGAATGATAGAAATAAGATTCACATATAACTAGATTTACATTGGCAAATATTTTAAAAAAATATTAATATTAATGCAATTCAAAACAAAGAGTTGCATATACAAGGGAATAGTTTAAAACTAAGTGAGAAAACATTTAACCCATATTGTCATACGTAAGGCTTCGTTAGAAGTTCGTGGCTTCTTTGAAGCGGTCTATTAAGGATGGCAACGCAAGGGAGAAAGGGCTTCAGAGAAGCCACGAACCCCATGTGGTTCACCCTTGGTCGTGGCTTCTTTGAAGCCCTTTCTCCCTTGCGTTGCCATCCTTGATGGATCGCGAGGTGTTGAAATCTAGTACCTTGAACCTCTGTGTGAATTACCTATCCTGGGTAGCGTAGTGGTCGGTGCAGTGGCCCGGAAAGGCAAAGGTCCGTGGTTCGATTCTCGGTCCAGGTGAATTTTTTCACATGGCAATTAATCTGAATTTCACCGCCGTTCACGCGGCAGGTTTGAAATATACTGAATTCATTTTACAGTGATCAAGGGCAGAACTTCAAGCCTGGAATGCCAACTAACCCTAGCCTGGAAAAATCTCTCCTGCGCACAAACCAAATTATTTTCTCCATTTGACGTTCGTGAAAAAATTTCAACGTCCTTACATCACCTAAATAATTTACCTCTCTGCTGAAAGGGAATCAAAGATTGCTTTTCATCACCTCTCGAATTTCCTCTCTGGGGGCTTCCTTATCTGCCAAAATATCCCCATTGATTTCCTCCACATTGTTGTTGAGACCCTACGCAGCATCTGCCCAAATGAAAACCCCTTCGCTTCACCCCAACGCCTATCACCCGAGCCCGGTCAGGGATCCACCATCCGTTTACCTTTCCGCGATAGACCCCGCAATCGCCGGCCCTAACGTCTCCCTAATGCAATTTTGTAACCCTCTTAATCGCCCTCGTTGTGTTGATTGCTCTCCAGTCTCCGGAGAAAGAAGAATCTAGACAGTCCACTTCCAACCGTTTGCAATGCTGAAATTGAAATAAAAAAATCATTATGATAGATAAAATGAAAACACTACGCGGTAATAGCAGGATTTAAAAGTGAGTCTTCGATGCCTTTTTGTAAACTCTCTTTAAATAAATAATTTTTATCCTTGCCAAGACATTAAATCATACACTTTTCGAATAAACATAAACCTTAACCTTACTCTTAGAAGTGAGGTACATACATACATGCATTCACAATCACAGACGTTGATCTCTTCCAATCTTAAATGATTCTGTGTGGACGCCAACGTATTTTTGTCTTTTGAGATTCTAAATTTTTTGGATATTGGATATTGGGATGACCAATTCCTCCGTTCTTATTCTGTTCTGCCAATTTACACATGGGAGTTGGCGACCATAGCAGTAGCGATATAAGTCATATATCGATATATCTAATTATCGATGGTTGTTGAGACTGGAGATGCTTGCTCTATTCTCCCGCTTCTTTCTACGAAGTCGAATGAAAATATTGACTAGAAAGTAAACATTGTTTTGAACATGGTGAACGAAATGCAGGTGGATCATAGAAGACGTTCCCTTTTCGCTCTCACTGCTCTAAACGCCTCCAGCGCAGAAACGAATGCTATGTTATTGGGCGAAGGAGCATCGGTCGAAAAGGGCCGATTTGAGCCTTGAAGACAGTTTTATGCAGGTGATAGGTAATCAATTATTCTCTTCTTACCTGCCTCCGTAGTTAACCCAAAACTCCCTCGCCATGTCAATAATGGCAGCATATCCGCTGGTTGGCCGAATGATTGCTGTTCCATAAACGTTTGCCCAGTTCGTATTAGTGATACCTTTTACTACCAACAGGCTCAATAATGTGACTGATGTTGTCCAAGCTATGTATATAGCCTGTAGTATAATAATGTAGCCTAGCTATGTATATAGCCTGTGTAATATAGCCTATGTATATTTATTAAAGCGTACATACATCTGTTAATAGATCTAACTGTCTTCCTCCAATTTATTCTTTGAATATGTTTATATGTTCCGCTAGTGGCCGTTTTTCGTCTTAATCGACTGGATGCTATGGGATCCGATATGCTCTCGCCGCTTCCGCTTGCAAACAAGATGGTTAGGTGTTTATTTCACTGGAAGCTCGAATCATGGTCGACTTTCACTGCCACTGAAGTCGATGCTTACTCACAGAAGTGTTACTTTTAAGGAATTTAATGGCATTTTACTTCCACGTGTAAAGAGTCCTTTAGAGTACTGGCGAACGAGTCGTGGCCGTATTATCGTCGTATTTTATACGTATCAAATCACCCGAGAAGCATCAATATCCGCTTTTAATACATTTTATAAACGTTATATTGGCTTAGCTTCTATTACCATTCACGCTATTGCATTAATTACGCTCCGATTTCTCGATTGGGCTGATGGAAAATAAATGACAAAGTTGGATCTGAGGTTTCCGCGGCGTTTCATAAATAAAGGACAAAGTTGTTTCGTTATTACTTTTTGCAATTATTTACGGCCAGCCATTCCTGAGCGTCATATCTATGAGGTTCATAAAATGAAAGAGATAGCGGAAATACCTTCAGTTTACCTTACCTTTACCCGAACATAGCCAAGGGCCACGTCGAAACACCGGTTCCCGTCAGCTCACCGAAGTTGTGCGACGTTGGGTGTGGATTGGGGGTGGCAGGGTGACCCTCCTGTACACCCCTACTGCTATGCATTTGTCCGCTAAAGTAAATGGCGAGCAGGTAAAATCTACCCTATACCCTGCAATCCACCGCGAGGGTGTGTGGCAGGGAGAGAAGATCACCAAACATGCACTATTGACATGCAACTAGGCTACTGCATGGAAACTTGTTAGATAATAGGAGCATCACATAAAGCTAGATGAATAGTATATACTCTCAATTAGTGATTATTGGTTATAATTAGAGCGCCAAAAAAAAGTCTTTTGACTTGAAAACAATTCACTTTCATTCTCAACTATTCACGTTCACATTCATTTGAATTCAATTCACATTTGAGGAGCACAGGTGACGGTGCAAATTGAAGACTGGTGAAAATTATCTTGTAAATGTTAAAGGTTATCAAATGATAATACATGGTTTTGTTGTGGCTTTGGGAAACTTTCTTTCTATCGACTTTCAAAAAAATTAAGTTTTATAGTTCGCTGCTAACTACAACAATTTGTCCCTCGACGCGTGCTATATCTGTATTTCTGTGGACGCGAATGGTATTTTATACTGGCTTCATATTATTCCTGAGAATATCCGATGGAGTTTCCCGAGAATTATATGATTCAATTAACGATGCGCGGAAGCCTTTAAAGGTACTTTAATCTGTTTTCTTAACAGGCAGAAGCATTTCGCTGAACCGTGTTCCCAGCTGAACTGTGTAATCGTGCTTTAAGCTTTAATGTCTGGACTACCACCTTAAATACGTTATTCCTCTATATGCGGTATTGTGACCGCTTTAAATCGGATGGTTATTCAGGGGAGGCGACCGACAGCTGAGGTCATTTGCGCCATTTTAGGATAGGTGTGTCAGTGGGTAATGATAGGAGTTTTCAGGGAATGGAGGAAGGTTTGATGGAAACTCGACGTCGGCATTAGCCTGCTCTTAACGACAGGCGCCGAGGGGACCACAGCTTAACGTCCCATCCGACGGACGGAGTACTGAACCCGAAATGCCCTCCACCAGGCACTCAAGTAGGGAACGGGTAGCCACTGAAAATTCCTCCACTGCCCGGAATCGAACCCGGGCGCTTGGGATGGTAGACCAGTACTCCAGCCACCACACCAACCCGATCCCCCCCCCCCCCACCCCCCCCGCCTTAAATCGCCTCATATCAATACCAAAGTAATCATTCTCATTGAAAGCGATCATAGATGTGTTATGTATTTAATAGATAATAAATGATACTGTGTTGCTGTTAAATAGGCATTTCAAATTTGCCCTGTTGCGAAAATTGTGAGAATGGACGGTATTTTCATGTAACGCGTTACTAACCTGAACTTTGTGTCGTAAAATTAAACGGAAGTACTTTGAAACTTTTATGTTCCAATGAAAAAAATGGCTTTGACTCACCATTATGTAGCAGAATGAAGCCTATTCAGTTGTTTTTATACTGTACTCTCAATTTTATTTTACGATCCGAGTTTAGCAGCAAAAGGTCATCGTCAGGAGAGGTGGAAACCACTGTCGTAAAATGGAATATTGCACGGAATAACGGAATGCTAAGGATTCTTTTCATTGTGCTGAGGTACGTAAAAAATACGTCTGAAACTATGGACGAAATTATATTTCGAGTTCCTGAAAAACTACGACTCGAATTTGGGGCGTGGGGAGTGTTCGGGTTTCACTATGTGAATCCTTTGGCCGTCTGGAAATTTTGCTCTAGTTTTCTGTTTAGCATCACCTGATTAACATCACCTGCTGTGCTGATAGATGATGGGCCGAAACGTGTTTGTAAACTTCAGAGGTATTTCTCGTGCCTCGCTCTTTGATATGGAGAGTGAAATGCCCTATTTTCCATGATGATGGAAGCCTTTTCTCAGCGTGGCTGAGTTTGGCCCTACCTTTCATTTGCTAGGCCCCTTCTCGAATATACACGGAATCCAATGAAATTAGTTTAGATCTCGGAACAAGACAGTGTGCAGCGTAGACCAGCTAGGTTTGTTGAAGGTGTTCCTATAAATTTACCAGTGTATCATACTTATTAGAAGAATAGACAGGAAATCATCAAATCGTAGGTTAAAATAGAGAATGAATCTCGTACAGAAATTTGAGGTAGAATGGTTTCTCTGAAGATGTTAAAATTTATTGATAACACTAACATACTATGACACGTTAGACCATGAAGATAAAATTAGAGAGGTAGTAAGACCGATAGGCTCAAAAATTAACAGTCCACGTACAATGAGAGACAGTAATAGATTACAGCGAAGGCAATAGGAGGAAATTAGAATAGGTATAGTCAATTTTGGCTAGTATTTTCCATGCCTGCTTGAAGTATAAATTTTATTCTCTTTTGATTTAGAATGCGTGCCTTTGATGGTTCACTTCCTGCCACACACTCGAAATTAACTCGAATAGGTAACCAAGGAGTCACGTGGTACAAGTACAAAAGGTTTGCAAATATAGTGTGTCTGAATCGCTCGTTACAATATCATTAATTGTTTTCACTTGTGTTTTCTCATCCGTCTCAACTATAGAGCCCCCAGATGAGATAAAACACAAGTGTAAACAATGAATGAGGTTGTAATCCGCGACTTTAACACACAAAATTAACGAACCATTCGTATATATACCACGTGACTCCTTGGTTACCTATTCGAGATAATCCCGATGGTTTCAAACACAACCCTCCTGCACAACAATTCACAGAAAAAACTATAGTTTCTTCATTCTCCTTCATAATTTGAAGGAAACTAATTAAAATTAATTTTTGTTCTGTCGGATTTTTTTAAGCTGGAGTTCAAATTGGGGTATTAAGTAGGTGATTCCTTGTGTCAACAGCATATGTTTTTTAACGAAACAATGAAGTATCAGGCTAGGAAACAAGGAATCAAGGTACAATGTTTTTCCATCTATTATCTTCAACTAAGTAAGTCTAACCATAAAGGCACTTCAAAATATTTGGTGTTGGTAATTACTTGTCATCCTGAAGCAAGTTTATATGTATTTCTTTTTAATTCCAGTTCGTTGATCCTTTACTTGATTTTAGTACTGTGATATTAGTTGAGGCAACGCTATCTTTCAAACATTTTTCTCAAACTGAAAGGATACTCGCTTTGACCTCAGTGCTTGGTCATTATTCAAATTTTGACTGTCGTAATTGAATTTGTGAGGCGCATTAAATCGTTTTAATACTTTTTGTGTTGTTCTTTTGTGTACTCTTTAATAATTACTCTTGTGTGTAAACGTATTGTGTTAACTTTGCGTTGTGCCTCGTTTAAATATTAATCCAATGTATCAAAGTATGAAAATTATCTATAGATATTTTCAAACTTTTTTCTCCGTGGCCGACCGCTGTAAGGCCTGGTACCGCTCCTCGTGTATTCTGGTATCGTGTACGGGAAGCAGATAGCGAATGGTGCGGGCATAGGGGGTTTAAACGAATTTGTACGGTTTAAATTGGTGATAAGAAGGTGATAGAGAAAGTGTGCTTAGATTTGAAGACACTAGAGTACCTTACGGTCGACCGTGAGTCTGACGCCGCGGCCACTGGCGGGCGTTACGTCTTCACTCAAAAATATTTTTCTTTCTTAAATGAGATATTACCTCTGGCAAACTTTTTGAAATTGTAGAGGAGGGGATTATCTACAATATATAAAAAATGAGAAAAATCGAGGACATAGGTACATGCATCGTCAAAAATCGATTTGAATATTTAAAATTGCTATTAACTTTATAAAATTGTTTATATTTCACAATATATTCCTTATTATATTTATCCAATTCAAGACGTTTAAAATAAGCCCTTTGAACATCTGTATCTTTAATAATCTTGGAGATGCACCATAAAATGTGTAGTCACTTTTGCAAAATTAGAATTTTGCAACGTTGCAACTTCTCGTAAACGGTTGCATGTTTTGCAAAACGGCTTTGGAGTTTTCCTTTTCCTATCAAATGATGATGTTTTGCCAAGTTTGGTCAAAATCGGTTGCCCTTAGGGCAATTTTTGCCGATTTTCTTGTCAAATGGGGAACATGCACTATTTTTTATAACTCTTTGAATGTGAAGTTTATTAGCTAAAATGTGCTTGGCGAAAATTTTGCTGAAGAATTAAGTTGCGTTACAAAGATATTACTCTTTGAAAAGTGTAACTTTTCGGAAGCTTAAAAACACGACGTCATCGCATGACGTCACGGCACGGTATCACTAAGAGCGTTGTTTATCTGTTTATGAGTGGATGTAAGTTATTAAATGAATACTTGGCGATAACGTATGTATTTTTTTCATTTTTTTATTGCAATAAACGATTGTATCTCGATTTTTTATTTACGTAGTATGGATGGTAACGAGAAAATCGTCCATTAATTATATAATGCCTGTTTAGTGCCCAAGAATTTCTACTACGTCTATGCAATCGGTGGTTTTTTTTAGGAAGAACGCCGCCATAAGGGAGTCAACCAAAGAAAATTGTCGGAATGCGCTTTTTTAAGTATTTTTTCAGTCATCGTTTCTTTAGAAAAACGGCTAAAAACCTCAAAACAATATATTCACTTCGTTTTCTTGAAAATATAAATGTCTATCTCCGTAGCAATATGGAACCTATACCGTGCAGTGACGTCAGAAGGCGTTTCAGGTGACGTGACTTTCGTCGATTTTCGGGAAAATTTTAATATCATTTAATAATCTTTGTGGTGGGCGTAGAAATATTTGGCTTATATATTTAAATTGGTGAGAAAATTTCGCATCAAGTGCATCATTAATCTTCGAGAAACAAATGTCATGCTTATTCCCCATTGAGGTGGAGTGACCCCTATGTATTTTGTATTCACCGTATTTCATTTTGACACCCGGTATCTTTTCCTATCCAGATCATTAACGACGGTGGTGGTAATCAGTGTTAGGAGTATGGCTTTTCTTTAATGTCGTAAATTTTTAACATTGATAGAATCAATTTTTCATACTGGGATGTGTAAGTCGCCTTATACATAAGATGCATGAAACTTTTGGACAGTGAAAATATTTTTGCAGTAGAATTTGAATGCAAAGCTACCTGGCTTTCTAAAATATTTGCTCATCATCATCGGTCAACAATCCTATGATTGGTTTGACGCAGCCTTCCACTCGATTCTTCTATCGGACAACCTCTTCATATTGACGTAGTTCCTTTCTTTCACCTCCTTTACGACATGTTCTATGAAACTCTTACGAGGCCTGCCTTTCCCATTTTTCCCGTTCACTTTTCCTTCGACGATTGTCTTCATCATGCCGTCGTGTCTTAAGATATGGCCGATTTAGTTGTCCCGTCTTCTTTTTAGGGTTTTTAGTAGACATCTCTTTTGACCCACTCTTCTGAAGACTTCTTCGTTTGTCACTCGGTCGATCCATTTTATCTTCATCATTCTTCTGCAGCACCATATTTCATATTATTCCATCCTTTGACTTATCTGCTGTTGTTATCGTCCATGCTTCGCTGTCATGTAGTAGAATGCTCCAGGTGTATGTTCTAATGAAATGTTTCCTCACTTCCACGCTTGTATTTGCAGCTGTAATAGGTATCTTCTCTTGGTAAAATGCCCTTTTCCCCTGGGCAATTCTACTGGCAATTTCTCTTTTTTTCGTCCATCGCTGGTTACTCGGCATCCTAGGTAACAGAACTCTTCCACCTCCTCGATTTTTTATTTTCCTATTTTAACATTGGTCCTGGCTTCTTTTCTCGTCTTACATACTCATACCTTAGTTTTATTTTTATTGATCTTCAGGTGATAGCTGGCCAAGATCATTTCCAGAGTTCATAGTGTAGGTACTCTTGAAATCTCCTTGCGTTTTTGCCATTACTGCTATGTCGTCGGATTTGCTATTCCTCTTAAAAGTAATTTGAATCGGCGGGAAATACCGTAGATAAAGGCGTGTGCATACAGGATGAGGTTCGTGTAATCCCGTGTCAGCCGTTAATGTTGTCTCGCCTCTTGTTCGCGAACCGCCCTGGCTCAGTGAGTTCCTCACCTCCGGGAGTTGCTTTCTTTTTACTCGTTATTAAAATGCATTTTATGAGGAATGGAGTTCCCTCGTTCGCAGGCTAAAAAGTGCTAAACAGTGTTATAGGCTAAAATCTGAATCACAATTTGTAATCTGCCGCCAATAAAGTGAATTATTTAAGGTTAGAATAAAATATAGCTAGGCATTCTTGCTATCCTTGGTGAAATGGGGGCGTTTACTCGGAACCGAAATCGTAATTTTTTGCGCGAAATCGTTAGATGGAAATGATAAAAGAATTTTAGTGGAAAAATTAATCTTATAACCACAACCGTTCACTCATAAATCAAAAATTAAAATAAGCAAAAGGTGACGCTCACCGAAAAAGCTGCTGTGATAACATTGACGTCATTTTCCTCCCGTCCTTGACTGCTTTTAGAGGAAGGGAAGGGAGTGGAGGGGGGTTCTCGGAAGGTCTGCTCGCACAGATCCTGTCAAAATAGCTCCCATTGGTAGAGCCAGCTGTGCCCTTTTCGTTAAGGTGAAGTAGCTTCGCGGGCTCAGTTGTGATTGGACGAAGTCGATATACGTCAGAGGTTGCACCACACCCGCTTTTCCGAAAGGGTTAAAAACATCAGTTTTTGGCCCCTTACAACTCGAGAAATAATTGACGGATCAAAAAACGGAAAAATATGGGTCTTATCATTTTCAAACTCTATCATATTCGGCAATAAAAAAAACATGGTAAACGACCCCATTGTCGACGTGACCTCGAATGAAAGGGTGAAAGGTAAGGTATTAATAAGAGTTTCTCAACGCACACTCGTCAAGTTTAAGCCTGTAGAGTTATAAGTACTTGTTATGTCGTGGTTTGGTTACAAAACCCAGGAATGTACGTACATCTCTTATGGAATTTAAGACAACTCCCCGAAGCACGGAGGCGTTTAGAGCCAAGCACCAATCGATAGCTGGGTGTTTCTGATAGTGACCCGCCACAGAAACCGTCCGCACGTAATAGAAGTCGATGAAGTTGCATTTTAATTTTACTACATTATGGACGGATTTTGCAGTTTGTGATAAATCTTAACGTTTTATAATTCTACCGGATATTACCTATTGAAGATGTTTCGTAGTTCTTTGTGTAGGCTTCCGCGGGTTGTCTTGCTTGAAAATGCTGGTCTTCTGGGAGTTCCTCCGCGTTGGTCCATAATTCCTCAGACGGCAGTTTCGCCGGCATTGCAGTCGGCTTCTTCAGGTCAGTGAAGTGAGTGTGCAGAAGTGGATAATACGAGAGGCCATAGAGATACGCAAAAATGAAGACAACTTCAATAGGGAAGACAGCTACTCGCTAACAAACACCTGGAAGCGGGTTTTACGAGAAAAAACTCAACAGCCAATCACAGACGCCAATGCAACGGCCATTCATGGGAGACCACAACAGCCAATACAACCAATCACGACAGACCTATCCCCAACGGATGAGTATATAAGACGGCAAAAATTCTGATCTTTCCTCTCCAACCGCTCCTTACGAATCAAACATGGTAAATATCTCTCCGACTTCCACCCAATCCACACAGGCGTACCACACACCGTCTTAAGCCCCAAACTCTTCAACATCTTTATCAACGACTTCCCTACTACATACAGGACAGAACTCTTTCTCTACGCTTACGACGCCACCATTGATACTCGCAGTTGGTGGCCGGACAAAAACGCAGACGTCCTTCAGACGCATCTGGACCTAATCTAAGACTGGCTCGACGACTGGAAATTACAGATTAACCCCAACAAATGTTCCAAGTTGTGCTTCACCTTTAAGACGACTAAAAGAGACAACTTCCCCCTTACCCTCTACAGTAAATTTATCCCACAAACGACTGAAGCCACCTTCCTTGGGGTGACATTGGACGAAAGACTCCTTCTCTGCTCACACCGACAAAATTCTGACTACCGTTTCTTGCAAAAAAAAGGCCCTTCACCCTCTTCTTCATTACAACAGTCCCACCTCTTTGAACAATAAAATCAGAATCTTCTTCAGTATCATCCTCCCGAAAATGCTATACACCTGTCCTGTGTGGATAACAATCAACAAAACCTGCAAAAACAGACTCCAAAAATTCCTTAACCGTACTGCTAGGCAACTTTCTGGAGCTCCCTGGTTCGTCTCTAACGCCCTAATCCACTCGGAGCTCGGCATACCGCAGCTTGAAGATCTTTTATTCCAGAATACCACTAGCTACGCCACCACTGTGAAATACTCTACCAACTCCCTCATCTCATCCCTTTGGTCTCCCTCACTACCTCCTGGACGTTTCACTTACCCTAAAGATGCACTACCTAAACTCAAATCCAAACCCAAGACGAAATTACCCAAATTCCCAAGCAACCTGTCCCACCTTGCAACACTCCACCAACCTTCCCATGATTTTCCCTCAACCAGCGCCAAAATGCAACCGTTCGAGCCTGTGTGTCATCTGTGACGTCAACCCTGATGATCCATCAACTGCAAACTCTCAGTCTCCTATCCTCGATCCTCCTGCTACGTCTGCCACCTTCCAAACCTCCACTTTTATCCCTGCTAACCCTCCACACCCAGGCTGCGGTAGAGGCGGGGCTTCGTTAGAAAACCTGCTTCCACCTTTCCCCGATTAACCTAAAATTACTCCACTCCTTCCCTACTTGACTTTTCCTACCATTATTATCTTACCTAAATACCCAAGTATGAAACCCTAACCATAGTATAATAATATTTCTGCTTAAAAAAAACATCGATGTCCAGCCATATTGAAACTTCCTACTCTAACTTTACTTCTCGCACCAAACTCATTAAGAAACTTCATCTTTGTTATCATCCTTTCAACTTCATACCGCGACCAGCAAGAGCCAAAAAGCTCGGAATGGCGATAACAGGACTACTACATAACTTCTGCTTCTGCTGCATATTCACTTCACTGACCTGAAGAAGCCAACTGCAACGCCGGCAAAACTGTCGTCCCAGGAATTATAGACCAACGCGGAGGAACTCCCGGAAGACCAGCATTTTCATGTTTCGTAGTTATTACCTATCGCAGAAAAGGAGAATAATTGGCGATATATAATATAAGTGGATTTCTCATATTTAAATAAAAATTCTTGAATATAATTAACAAACGTTCACATAACGCGGCTATCAAAGAGGAATGTTTTAACAGCCGTCCAATTTGTCATCGTTTCACTCTATTTGTTGACTTTGGGATGGTATACGGCCATCGTATGATGTTGCGGAAAGGATTGAAGGGAACCTTACTAATGCATTTAATTCGGAGGTCATTCGTGCATCTGCGTTCCAAGTGGGCGTATTTATTATTTATGTGACTGTTTATGATTACACTGGAAATGCGTTTTGCATGCAATTTAGAAAGTATTCTCAGTCGGGAATCATCGGAAAATTTGTGGGAATGTTCTCTGTGAATTTGAAATTTTGGAGTTAAAACGTTTTTTAAAATGCGTGCTGAGTGTAATCAGCGTGGATGTTCTTTTGTTATTATTACTTTCAGGTGATGCTTTTTAATGTATCATCGTGGCTATCATTCAACATATATTTCGCCAACGCATCTTTGGAAAGTTACTGAAATAAAACAGCATAATATTTGTGTAATTGAAAGTGTTTTTAGTAAGATTCTTACACAATGCATCAGAAGAGGCGGTTGGGAAAAATAAACTTCTGAAAGTACACTGTACGAAATACGATAAAGTGCGTTTGTTGAAATGCATATTCGATAAAGAAATTATAAATATCCACACTTTAGAACGCACTTTAACTCTCTCTGAAAGCATTTCTGTGCTTTTACTTGAAATACATTAAGGTATAAAGGAATTAATTACTTTCTTTCCAATTCCGATGAGTTTGCTGAAGGCAGAGCCAGAAAAAAAACGCTTCAGGCAAACTTTTTTTAAAAGAAATATTAAATGGGTAGTAAACGTTTTAATCGTACTGCTGCGTCCGAAAATTTTCTATTTTCGTAATTTATCCAAGTATGTTTGAATCTAGTCGTCGTTTTCTGTATAGAATCCCAATTGCGCATGATATATTAGGAAAATAGTATTCATTCCTCGACTTTAATGTTCCCTGCCCTACCTTCTCGTACTAAGAATGGGGATAAAACTTCACGATTTGTCTTGTATCAATAATTATCAACATTTAAGAGAGTCGTATTATGTTTTAAGAAATGGTTTCCAGGGAGCAACCCTGTGTATGATGTATGGATGCCTTCGTCTCAAATTAGATTACTCCTACATCTACACCTTCATAATACCCTGCAAGCCACCATAAAGGTGTGTGGCAGGGGGTGAACTCTCACCAAACATGCACTACATATCAAGCATAAAAAAGGATTAGAATGTATATAGTGTTATAAACTTCACCATTTAAAATAGATAAAAATAGCAAAGCAAACATGCAAAAACATGCTGTTAGTTGGGTTAACTTCAAGTCCTTATACCAACATGCAGCTACCAATGTTATCCATCGCTACACTCGTATTGGATATATTTACAGTTATTCATATTGTACGAGGAAAAAAGAACATTTTGAATCTCTCAGTTCAGCAATCAATTTTTCTAATTTTGTGATTATGGTCCAGTCTACCATAGTAATTTCGGGTTCGCAATATATTTTTCTTCGCAATATATAGATCTTCGCTGCACACGTTCAAGTTCGTTATTTAGACCGATTTTGTAGGGATCCCATACACTGGCAGCATATTCCAAATGAGGTCTAACAAGGGAAAAGTAGCCGATTTCTCGTACATGATCGTCACATTTACCCAGTACTCTTTTGACGAATCCCAGTTTACGATTCGCTTGACCCATTATTTCACGTGAAGCTCCTGTTATCGGTCAAGCACGAATAAATTACTCCCTCAGTTGGGCAGGCAGAGGGAGGCATGAAGGGTCCTCCCTTGACGCCACGGTAGGGGCCCCAAAGACTTTATCCTCGCAAGAAGAAGGCCCCAAGTCCAACCTTGATAGTGGGCACCCGGGCACTTCGTTGTGGGCGGTCGGGCGTGGAGTGATTCTCCTCAGACCAGCCTCTTGTCATCTTCCTCCCCCCTACGCAGCCCTCCCCTCTCCCCCTTCGCCCACTAGGGGCTGGGTGGGCCTATCAGGCTATTGGCCGAGTCTTCATCTATTTCTACATCGAAAGAATGCGCTTCGAACCACCGAATCGAAAGTGTTTGGCAAGCAATGAATCATCGTCATACCTGCGCTAGATGCTGAAATGTTTACAAAAGATGCCGGAAACGAATTGCGTAATTTCGAAGAAATGTACGTAGTATTCTAATAATGAAAATGTAAAAACTTACATTGTGCATCAAATAGCCCTGATGAAGCCGCAATAAAGAGGCGAAACGTTGGCGTAAATTGGTGTTTCTCTTAAACGACCAAACAACTCCATACAACTTATCCATTTCTACATAAATAAAGTGGTCGAACTTCATTATAACAAAATCATACTCCATGATGACCTTTCATTAACCTCTCCTATCCTCTACGCACATGACCTTATTCTACTATCAAACCTTCAATATGTGGATGCTAACTACTAGCGACGCCGTCTAATGAAGCTCACTCTCTATCTGTTACTTTCCCACCGTACTTACGTGGAGCCCTTTTTCCGACCCCTAATCGAGGCTTTTGTGAGCTAGTTCCTGGAGACCCGCCCCTGTAACCCAACGACTTGTATTCTCTGAAAGACTCGCCTCGGTATTCTATTGCTTGTGCGGCTAAATTAATCTATGCGTTTGATACTTTACTACGGACAATGCAGTGTGACGGGATGTTTAATTGGTACTTTCTGACTTAACTATCCCGGAGGTGGAACGATTTGCATATGAAAAATTAATTACCTACTTAATTACAGCGAAACAGGGATAAATGTACGGTACGAGATCCTTGTACCCAAGGCCCGTGTGCACACTTTTAATAATGGGTCTAGTGGAATTTTCTGTTGTTGCCTTTACCTCTGTGGCAGGTGTTCATTCTATCCATTACTAATTGCGTAAACAGAGCAGGTGAAATTCTGCGCATGAACTGCGGGACGTAAGGGTATGTTGATAGTCAGCCATAATCGCCATCATGTCAGCCATAATGTCAAAAACTGTTGATTGTTGTAGTTAATTTATTGAATTCCTCCTTTATCGTGGGATTAGTTTATATTGCTTAGTATGTCAGGCCGTTCTATGTTAGTTCAGCTAATGGTCTTTGTTCCACATTCTCTGCTTTTAGTTAATTGGAGCATGGTTTCTGCATCCATCTCATAAAACAAGTCGGTTTGCTTTGCGCGCGGAAAGGTTTTTTGCCTCTGTTGTTATGCACGGAAGGATCGAGAAGAAAACAACATTTATAATCCTTAGTCAGCCACAGGCGAGTGCTTATTTTTCATTCTTCTTGAACGAATAATTATGGTGTGACTGTAAAATTGAAAGTTTTAGCTCGAAGTTGAATTTTCTACTAAATCAAACGCAACTATTTTGTATTTCCCTCATTTTATTCCAACAAGTTGTTGTGTTTTGTAACTTAAGGGGAAAGGGCTGTTAAGCCCCTGAAGGGATTTTTGATGCTACGGGATAGCTTTTCTAGCCTTGATATCTTATGCACGCATAGCGTGGGAAAGAAAAATAATATGGCTTTTGGATCCAAGTAATAGGGCTTGGACAGGTTCTGGGAAATAAGGCAAGAGATGAAGCAAAATTCCCATAAAGTGAATTTTTGGACTGTAGAAATCTGACGGACCAGTGAAAATTGAAAGGAAGGATGATGGCTAGGACATAATGGGGTCGTTCACCATATTTTTTATCGCCGAATCTGATAGAGTTTGTAAAATAAAAAGACCCTTATATTCCATTTTTTGATCCGTCAATTATTTCTCGAGTTATAAGCGGCGAAAAACTGATGTTTTTAACCCTTTCGGAAAAGTGGGCGTGGTGCAACCTCTGACGTCATCGAATTCGTCCAATCACAACTGAGCCCGCAAAGCTACTTCGCCTTATCGAAATGGGGGAGACACAGCTGACTCTGCCAACCGGAGCGGTTGCGACAGGATCTGTGCGAGCAGACATTCGGAGAACCCCCCTCCATTCCCTTCCCTTCCCCTAAAAACAGTCAAGGACGGGAGAAAAATGACGTCAATGATATCAAAGCAGCTTATTCGGTGGGCGTCACCTTTTGCTTATTTTAATTTTTGATTTATGAGCGAATGGTTGTGGTTATAAGATTAATTTTTTCACCAAAATTAATTTTTCGTTTCCATTTAACCATTTCGTGTACAAAATTGCAATTTCGGTTCCTAGTAAACGTCCCCATTTGAGGAACGGCTCTGATAGCGTAGTTTCCTTTTATTTTCTTAATGTCTTGATCGAAAGTTTTCAACCTCTGGAGTGCATATTTTAATGCGTTCTATTTTAAAATGACGTTAGATATTTTTCCCCGTAAATTAAAAAGTGAAAAAAGTCAACGGTGCGAAAACGGGACTGCAAACAATTGCATGCAGGTAAATTATACTTGTGACGTGACACTCTTTCCTCTACCTGCCACTGGTAGGTGCTGCGGACGCTTCCAAGCAGACGGTGCTCTCCGTTAAAGCTAAGTAACTAGTATCGGGGGTGTATTTATCCAATTAATTTATTATGATTAACTTTTATATGTTCATTTAACATTATGTATTCAGTTGATTCATTTAAAAGCAGTTAGTATTCATTTTACTTAGCGAACTGTGAAGTTGGCCCATAATTGTGCGTACTTCACGCCATGCTTCGCAGTAGCTGAGGACTCCACGAGCAGGATGCCCTGTAGAGACTATAATAAAACGACTATTAATAACATGGTTAACGGAGGAGACTCATGGCGATCGGGTTGATACGGTGGCTAGAGTACCGGCCTCCTATATCCCGAGGGCCCGGGTTCGATTCCCGGCTGTGGCGGATTTGCATACCGGTCCCTATTCGTGTGCCTAGTGGAGGGCGTTTCAGTTACAGTACTCTGTCCGTCGGATGGGACGTATAGCCGTGGTCCCCTTAGCGCCTGTCGATAGAAGAGAAAGCTTAATCCCGACGCCGGGTTTCTCTCCACCCTTCCTTAGGTACCTGAAATTGTCCTACCATTCCCCAGTTACCCACCAATCCTAAACGGCACAAATGACCTCAGCTGTCGGTCGCCTCCCCTGAATACCTAATTAGGAGGAGACTTTTCGAGCGTTGATAGTTTTCACAGGCTATTATAAATACATATTCACTTTAGTTGATGGGCTCTGAAGTACAATGGTAAGTTAAGAGACGAATGTTTCCAATGCTTCGCAACGTAAACAATATACTACCTGTTACGTCAGCAACAATATGGCGCATCTAGCCATTGCTGAGCTTTTTCAAACTGTCGTAAAATTAACATTCAATTCTCTGGCAAACTGGGATTTCTCTATCCAAATGTTTTGCGTAAAATGAATACAGGAGTGCGTATCACAATTAATGAATTCTCTTTTCTTTGCTGAAGGAAACTCTCCTATTATGCTGAAACAGAAGAGTCGAAGGGCCTCGATCTTTTGTGACGTATGATTTAAAAGGCAACACTGTGATCCGTGATCAAATGTTAATGTTGGGTCATTCGATATCTTCGATTGCAGACTTGGACCAAGCATGCACATTATGGAAGATAGTCACGGAGGATTTGGTGGAAAATTCGCAACGCAGCGGAAGCATGCGCTGGTGCTTTCTGTTTCTTGAATGCGGTGGAACTGCCGGTGCTTGCATTGGAACCCATTCCTTTATTTCTAATGTTATCTGTCGAGATTACAGTAATGTGGGAAGTTTGCGATGCTATGGCTTATTTTTATGATAACGTGCCTTTAAGATTTTTTTAAAGAAGCGCTAGATAATATGTCGCTACGCATAATAACGCTATTGAAAGATAACCGAAATGAACCTGGATTTCATTGATAAATGCAATGGTGAGTGGCGTTACTTTGTGGAACTCTTTTGCTAGTCCAAAGGATATCCTGTGAACCAGCAAAGTATTTTTTCTCCCATGTGTTTAACTGGATTTCATTGTTATTTCCCACTATATTTTTAAATCCGTGGAGTTTATGTAATGTGATGAATGGGAAATTACGTGTATAGCATGTTAGAGCAAATTTTTTAGCGTTGATTCCTTTGGCATGGATTAATCAGCCCCTAAAAGCATTAATTGGTCCGATCAAACATTCATCGCGATGATATATTCTGGGGTGGACTTTGTTAATAATATCTCAATCAAACTTGCTTTGAATATTTGCTTTTAGTGTTGAAATAAGCAGAATAAATTGAGATTTTACAAGTTTTGGTTTGATCTGAACGAATTTTAATGCACGCACGACATTAAATATGCGTAGACTTGATCGTCAAAGCGTCAATATTTTTAAAATTAGTTTCCGAGGAAAAGAAGAGAA
This sequence comes from Platycnemis pennipes, assembly GCA_933228895.1. Taxonomy (NCBI): domain Eukaryota; kingdom Metazoa; phylum Arthropoda; class Insecta; order Odonata; family Platycnemididae; genus Platycnemis; species Platycnemis pennipes. Next base: position 129,442,538 of record OW121851.1, on the reverse strand, counting down.
AGAGAGAATTTTAATTTAATGTTAAATTGATTGTGAATATATGAAATCATTGTGAATGAAACTTTGATCTTTTGTGCCTTTAAATTTTGGGAAAATGGAAATGGAAAAATGAATTTGATATGCATGCAATTGGTATTGAAATATGTGCTAATTGTCTAATAGAATATGCAATTAGTTTAAAGATCAGAGAGGCTTGAATATAACAAAGGCTATTGAATTCTTGATCATCGCGAAAATAGCTTTTAATTCCATTACTGACAACTTTTGGTACCGTTTAGAATTTAAAATAGCTCTCGTGGAGTTATATGTTCTCTATGCATTTATGACTTTGCATTCATTTCCTCTAAGTTAATCTGTAATTCTTCCATAAATAAGCTGAGTCTAGAAGCAATAATATGTTTCTTATTGATTTGGTTTAATTATTCAGATACGAATTCTCTATTATTCATTAATCATGATGCTGTAAATTGATACTTGGTGACTTGAACTGATAAATAAAATTATAACTTTCGTTGAAATGGAGGATGGAAGGGGAATGGTGTATGGTTTAACGGTTTTGCGAATTAAAGGAACGGCATTTCATTTCATAATGAGCTATTCCACCTCAGTTCTTGCAGTGATTTTCCTCAATTTAGCCGATTTCGCTCAACATTGCCCTCCCGGTGGCAATCACCTCAAATGAGATGAGCAAATCGCGTTTGATGAAAATGTTTTATTTGTGCATTTTGTAACCTGCTTATGATTTTTGCGGGATGCCAGACTTAAAATTGAATTATTGATCTGTTGATCATATGCGTCAGGCATGACTCGTGGATCATGTTTAAACTCATATGAGCAATTAAAGATGTTATCAACTCTTCTCTCACATTTTTCGAGTTCTCTTTAAACTGTAACGAATGAAGCATTTGCAAATAACGTTCTGTCATTTTCCGACTCTGTATTTCGTGCTGCCAAATGAGTTCCCATCGTAAGGATATTCGTAACTGTGGATGGAGAGGAAGGGCAACTTTTCTTACCACCTCCGAAATTAAATAATGGCTATCGCTTAAAGACTGGGACACGATTATCATGAACGGATGACGTGAGTCGTTCACGGGAAACGTGAGTTTATTCTCTAGCGGACACAATTGACGTACTCAGGAAAAAATTGACTTACAAAGGCGCTAAACGGAATCCGTAGCGAATGTGTAAACAGAAGCTAACAATTCATTTTCAAGACTGTAGAGGTACCTATGTATTCCATGCCGTTAATGCCGTTATCAGATCGCGTAAGTTTATTATAATTCACGAGAATTAATTCGCGAAAACCGTGTTTGATCATTCCTAGCTAAAATTTCACCATCTAAACAATGGCAACGTCGCAAACAGGCTCTCTCGTGGCATTAGTTGCATCAGTAAAACACAATATCTTCAAAGGATTATTCTTTCATTGATTTGCTCACTACGAAAAAGTCAAGAAATTCTGTATGCGATAACCAGAGGCTGAAATAATTTTTACAGTATTTGAGACTACAATTTTAGTTGTGAAGAGGTGTGCGTAACTTTATTAACTACCCACAGGTGGCTCCTTATCACCGAATGCTGGGACATTTTTCATTGGTTTTCCGTGTACGTGAAACGTGGGAGATGGGAGATGACCATCTCTCACGTGCTACACGTCTCACGTTACGCGCTAATTTTGTCTTTTGTTTCCGTTCCCCCACCCATACGCCATCTCTATTCACGTTTTACGGTTATCGACTCACGTCACCCTTTTACGTTGATTGTGTCCAGAGCCTTAAGGGTGGAACCCATGAAACGTTTGCGCCAAAAAAATCAAATAATAGTGATGGCAAACGGAGTATTTGCACATAAACTTCATCTTAAAACTGAAAATTAGTCGTGAAAATTTTTATCATTTTTTCAATGAAAAATAGGTCTTCATTCTCACCGAAGCGGCATTTGTAAAAGTGATTTTGCGGAGTTCATGCCCTGGAAAATGTCGAAGCTCGCTCCTCTCGCATAGTACGAGATTCAATGAAATTTGGCAAAGGTTTATGGCAGGGAGTGGAGTGCGAATTTGTGCCATTCAGCTATGAAAGCCTATTTTTTGTGTAACTGCTTGTAATCAGAGGGAAGGGTTTTAAAAATTTGAATTGGCATACTCGTTAACGAGCCCAAATATTACGTTTTCATAAGCAGGAATTGGAACTGTAACTTTATATACCAGAGTCATAGTATTCCATGCGTATTGATTTAGGACAGTCATCAGTCATAAATTCATTATTTTTTTCGGATTGATAGAAGTAGTGGTCGTGAATAGAAGTTAGAATGTAAAGGTATCTTAAGGGATCGAAATTTGTGGTTCCCATCCTTTTGCGTCTTACGCCCCACTTTCAATCATCAGAAAAACCAAGTCCCACCAAGGTACAGGGTAATATTTTTTAGAATTTTCTTCCTCATTTCTGCCTCTTTCTTTATTCTCTTTTTACGACTCACTATAAGTATTCACCAAAAAATTGTAGATTGAGTACTTCTGCGTATTTAAAAGCACCCTAAATATATTCTCGCCCAGTTTCGACGAAAGCGAAAATGAGAAATTCAGACGATATGTTGTCTGAATTTTCAAAATGATTATGAAGACAGTTCGAGTTTTATGATAAACGAGGAAGCTTCATTGCTTCATAAGTCTTCGGCGCTTCGAGGTTTTAGGAATTCGTAAAATAAATTTCCATTATAATCCCCGGAAAGAGGAAAGGAAGGGGTTGTGGACTCGAAAGTTTGATTTCGCTCGCGGAAAAATTTATTTTTCCTCTGAGAGCTTGTGACTCTGGATAATGAAATGAAGCGGCAGACTGTAGTGTTTTGAAGATGAAATTGGTTGGGTGAAGGAAGGGAAAGTGAGACGCTGTACGTGTAATTATGATGCTAATGGGAATTTACGCCAATGCCAGATTGCCGCTGTTTGCTACGTGGCGGTGGTGTGGTGGAGGAATTTGCACGTAATTAATAATTGTGTCGCAGAAATTAATATTGGATTGGGAGGACTGACTTCTTATTATAATCCAACTATAATTCTTATTATAACCTTTCAATTAAGGTTGACGAATGGAGGATCAGAATGAACAGTGATGAGCTGAGGATACAGATCGGACCATCCTCAACCATCGTTGCTTTCAAACTTAATCGTTTAAAAGCAACGATGTGGGAAAAGAGATGGTATAGAATGGGGGGGTTTACAGAAATCGCTATTTTGACACGAATCCGTTAGATGGAAACGAAAAATGAATTTTAATGAAAAAATTAATCTTCTAACCGGAGCCATTCACTCATAAATTAAAAATTGAAAGAAGCAAAAGGTAACGCACACCGAACGAGCTGCGTTAAGGATCACTACGTCAACCACCTCCCGTACTTGACTATGTTGAGGAAGAAAGGGAAGGCAGCGGAGGTAGGGAGGGGAGGTCTGCCTGAAGAGATCCCGTCGCAACCACTTCCATTGGCAGAGTCAGCTGTGTGTCCCCCATTGTGGTTGAGGGAAGGAACTTCGCTGTCTGAATTGTGATTGGATGAAGCGGATGACGCACGAGTCCTTTGCACTCCCACTTTTCCGAAAGAGTTAAAAACGTTAGTTTTCGCCGCTTATTACTCGAGAACTAATTAACGGATTGAAGAACAGAAACATATGGGTCTTTTCAGTTTACAAACTCTATCAGATTCGGCCGTAAAAATATGGTCAACGACCCCAATTGGGGATTACTTTTATTGAGGACTGATGACTAATAGATAGATTTGCGGATGGCTTAGCTTTAGTTGTCGATTGAGGAAATCGAGTAAAATTTGTCAATGTTCAATATGGTTGAATTGTTGAAGGATTTGAGTGTCTGGCAAGGATCACGAAAGAATCATACGAAAGCAAAATTAATTGGATTGCCAAGATAATGAACGATAGGGATACAAATTAAGGAAGTTTGGAATAAATTGGAGAGATGAACAGCTTTTTTTTGGACGTTTTCGAGATGAAAATGGGCTCTGCAGAGAAAACACAAGAAGGAGTAGTATGCTGGCAAAGAGCCTCAGCAGATATAAAGGTCTCGTTGAGAGGGATTCCGGGGAGAGACGTGAGGAATGACCATTCGCAGCCTCGACCGAGTCGTAGCACTAGATGGCTCTGGAATTAGTCTCTATGTAGGCAATGAGGGATGAAGGAAGAAAATAGCGGAGGCAAACATGTTTAAGGTGTGGTGGATGGAGAACTATTCAAAGGTGACAGAATATGAAATTCGGTAATAGGGATGAGACAGTAGCGTCACGTGCATAAAATCTATGGTGTTGACACAGAGCTGACAATAGATAAAATAAATCCATTGTGTAAGTTATTCGTCAGTCGGTCAGTACTTTAATGGGAGCCCAAACAAACTGCATTGTGTTGTCACTGTTGTAGAATATAACGATAGTAATACACGTACGAAGTTAACGCAAATTAAATTCAAAAAACTACTTATATAATATTGATGTAAAATTGGCTTTAGTATTCATTCGTACATTCTCAATACTAGCGTAAAGTACAACACTAAATCCTATTGGAATTTCACGCTTTCCTCATTTGTAGAGATTGTCACCGCTACGGACTACGCAGAGTATTCTAGATGGCATTCTCAACGCTACTCTTAGGTTATATGTAGTTACTCTTTGGCAATCCAGAGGACTCTGCGTGAAACATGCTGCTGTGGAATTTTAGAATAACTATTAGAGAGGGCATTAAAAGAGAGCAGCGCAATCACACTCTAGTTTTGCTCACATTCACAGCAGGTATAAACAGCCCCTTAGAAGCACTAGCTATGCAATACTTGTTAGTAGTTCACGACAGGATGGTGATAAGCGGGCGTGGCGCGTGATTCATATTGAATTCAGGAAGGGAATCGGCACACGCAAATACTTTCTCAACTTACAGAAATAGTAGGATCTTGTTTTTTCCCGGCGTATAATGCTGGTGAAGTCTTCACGGGTTCTCCTCCGGGTCAGGGAAACGGCTAATGCCGACGTTTCGACGGCTAACACTGCCATCGTCCTCAGGGCGTTGAGTGCCCGATCCAAGAAAAATGCCGGTATATATACTCTTTCCCTTTTACAGGAATTGTGTTTTCATCTCACAGTATCGTGTATATTTCAAGTGTTTGGTATTGCCGGGTGGTTTGCGTGCTCTCGTGATCCATATTACCCTGGGATGAGATATGCTAGATAGATTCAAAATATTCTATTTCCCTCGTACAATTAGATATACGAATAACGGTAAATATGTCCAATCGGAGAGTAGCAATGGATAGCATTGGTAGCTGCATGTTGTCGTGAGTACTTAAAGCTAACCCTACTAACAGAATGTTTTTGCATGTTTGTTTTGCAATTTCTATCTTTTTTAAATAGTGAAGTTCTGACTAGTATATTAATACTATTCCTTTTTTATGTATGATATGTAGTGCATGTTTGGTGAGAAATCATCCCCCGCCACACACCTTTGTGGTGGCTTGCAGGGTATTATGTAGATGTAGATGCTCGTTAGCAGGGCACGAATGGAGATTGGATACGGATATTATAGGGTGGAAAGGAAGGAGGTGAGAGATTCGAAGGACTTATAGTTGTGAGAGGTGAGGGCCCGGAAATGAGAGGGGCTTAGGATAAAGGCCTCTGATAACCGTACGGTGGGGGTGGGATTTTCGGACAGAGACTGAGGCAGAATATCCACGTTTAAAACGGATTTTTTAAATTTTCTTTATCTGCGAACTAAAATGGGCAAACATCATTAGTAGTGAGCTGAATGAACTAATCCTGAACGAAAAAATCTTACGAACTGAATGAATTAGTTAATTTTACATGCTTTCCTTTAGTTTGCTTTTCCATGGTTCCGCGGTTCCATCTACGGGTCCCGTTCCCATGGTTACGACTTTAAGACTATAATATACTTCAATTTCGTATTTCTCACATGGCGTAGTGGTTAGTGCGTTGGGTTTGCCTTGATAGGGTCTCGGGTTCGAATTCCCATAAATGGGACAATTTTTCCAATTGAGAATCTTAAGATTTCAATGTGCTATCTTTCATAATTATAATTGAATCGTTACTCATAGTTTATGAAGCGTTTTAATGTGATTTTATCCCAATATATGGGAAACACGTTCAAGGAAACATGAGGATTTTTATGTACCTTTTTTCTGGTCATATTTATCTGAAATACAAAGCACTTCGAGTACGATTACTTTTTAGTTCTAGCAAATTAGATGTTTGTTTGTCATCAAGTTATCTTAGACATATTTAAATATAACATATTTATAACATATAGCATAAAGTGCAAACATTTGCTTTTACAATAATCTAGTGTAGTTTTATAAAATCTAATATTCTAGGACTAAAAAGTAAAAAAAAACAGAAAAAATATTTTTAAGCGCGCTTTTATTTAAAAAAATAAAAATCTAAGAAAAAGAAATATCTTTACATCGTACTAAAAATAAAAAATAATATTTTCTTAAGTGAATTAAAGTTTAGCCTGTACTGGACAGTAATAAAATGCAATTCAAAGAAATTATCAACACAATAAATTATTTATGAACATTAATAGGAAGTAATTTTGGTTTCAACAATATAACCTATTTAAGTTGTTTATGTTTATTTGGCCACAACGAAAAGCATGGAGTGCTCTTTCGTATCAATTATCAATATAAATTAATTAAATATTAAGATATTGGTATTCAGTGTAATAGAGCGTATCCATTATCAATATAAGTAGAGAGATATAGAGAGTATCCATTATCAATATAAATTAATTAAATATAAAGATATTGGTATTCAGTGGAATAGAGCGCTTCAATATATAATTTGTAGAAAATATTTAAATGGACTAAAGTTAAGGAGTGAAATATAAATGAGGTCGCACCCTCGCCCTCTTAGATTTTTATTTTTTTTAGAAAAGCATGCTTAAAAAGATTTTTTATTATGATATTCACAGCGAATTATATTGTTGGTAAAAGCTACCGGGAAATTTATGCGAATGGCCTGTTATTCGTAAAGTATGTACTCATTATTTTTTCTATTTTGGGGCTAGTTTTGAATAAAAGTATTCTACCGTGCAGACTGCTGGGAATGTTACGGGCACATAAATGGCAATAGCTGTGTACTAGGGGAGAGAATGGATTGGTAACTGAGGAATTGAGCGTAAATCCGAACGTTCCGAATTTTAGATTTTTTCCTCGTCTCAATTTTTTAAAAATGACCCTAAAATAACAGCTGATAGCTTTAAACCCAACCTATTACTTCATGCTTCAAGTAACCTTCATATCTTGGAGTCCATATTGAATACGAATTCACCTTTACCTACACCATAACATTTGGGTACCACGGCTTTATTGACGCAAAGCTAAGTCCATCATGTAGTATATGTGCTTCCGAACTAGGAGTCCTAACCTACCCCTCGGCAGGCTAACACCTATTCTCCTCTCAGTAGATGGTTGCCAAGTCAGCCGAAAAACTTATTTCGGAGATATACTTTCCTACTTGAATTGGCATTTTAATATTCCTGTCTTCGGAGTTTTTCAAATTTGAATTAAACTGTAAAATTACGGGTTTAACACAGTGGTTGGATTCCTGGTGAAATATTGCCAGCCATTAGCTACGCTGCAGTAACCTCACAGCAGCTGCACCAGGCAGTCATCATCATTCAGGAGGACTTAATATACGAGTCGGAGAGAAGAATTCGCAGGTTTCGCTGATTGACAGGAATAGAAAATAGGTGTCTCTGCGCTAATAAATTCGTTGCTCAGGGGAATAATGGTAAAGCATTTTGATGATTGCGATTCCACTCTTAGTTAGCGACTGACACATGATCTTTCCTGGGGTAAACACATACGTGAAATAATAGGTCAAGTGAATCGTTAACTGGGATTCGTCAAAAGACTACTGGGTAAATGTGACGATCATATACGAGAAATCAGCTACTTTTCCCTTGTTAGACCTCATTTGGAATATGCTGCCAGTGTATGGGATCCCTACGAAATCGGTCTAAATAATGAACTTGAACGTGTGCAGCGAAGATCGGCAAGATTTGTAAAGGAACGGTACGATAACCTTATTAGCGTAGCCAGTCTATTAAATGAATTAAAATTGGAATCATTGTCAGATAGCAGGTTGAAATATAGACTTAATCTCTTAAACAAACTCCAAGACCATATTAACAGTGATGATGCTAAAAATATTTTGCGAACTACAACTTACCATGGTAATATTGGACCATGATCACAAAATAAAAGAAATTGATTGCCGAACTTACAGATTCAAAATGTCTTTTTTTCCTCGTACAATTAGGGTATATTAATATATCCAATACGAATTGCTGCATGTTGGTATAAGGACTTGAAGCTAACCCAACTAACAGCATGTTTTTGCATGCTTGCTTTGCTATTTTTATTTTTTTAATAGTGAAGTTTAGAACAGTATATAAACACTAATCCTTTTTTATGCTTGATATGCAGTGCATGTTTGGTGAGAATTCACCCCCTGCCACACACCTTTATGGTGGCTTGTAGGGTGTTATGTAGATGTAGTGTAACACCGTTTGGACATAATGCGGTAAATATCCGGGTTTGTAGTTGAATCTCCACAAGGAAGAAAATCCACCTCGACCGGGATTCGAACCCGGATCTCCTGATTTCCGGTCAGGTATTCTACCAGTTAAGCTATCTGTGGAACTCGGGTTTGTGTTGGAGACTTGTGAATGTAAATAGGAGGGGTGAGCGGGGTCCGTCAGGGGACCCCACTTAGACCTCTTTGGATCCATTGTGCCAACGAACATTTAACCTGCCCGACACTTGAGGAAAGGTGACAGGAGCTCCTCCTTTCCCTGCCAATCCCACCCGTGTACCTTTCCTCCCGGTCTGAAGCGCATATTAGTGCTGAAACAGACGTGGAAAACACAGATGAAAGGTATGGAGAAGGGTCACCCATTCAGCCCCCGTCCGGTCCCACCGTTGTTTAACTTCCGTTATCTGACGGTAACGTTTCGACGTGGCTAGACCCTTGCCCAGTGTTGGAGAATTACTATTGAGGGTGACCGAGGTTTTATTTAAGAAGATAATATCAAAACGATTTTTTAAATCGCCTGATATGCGTCTTAAAACGGAACGAATTAGTATGCCCTTTATATTTTATAATTCGTTTGCAATGCTTTTTTAATGGTGGCTGAGTATTTTGAAATCCGTATTTACTCACGAACTGAGAGATATATGCTCTTGTGAGGTGTAAATGACCGCCTTGATGTACTCTTATGGAAAAAAGAAACTATCATTTCTACAGATACATAAGAATTTTTTTCTTCATCTTCCGTTCATGTTTTAGTGTAGGTAGCTTTTCCCTTCAAAATTGATTTGCTGGTTCAGTTTTGAGGGAAGGTAAGGTTTTTTAGATTTTTCATATTTTTCCTTTTTTCCGAAAGCGCTTGTATGAAATGGTGTTCTCATTATCCTTCTTCATTTTTCGGCGTTACGTCAAGATGGAAATACAACAGTTTTATACTTCATTCATAATGTGAGATTCATTTTTAAACTTCACATTTTTTGATCGATTTAATAATTAGTAATAGTGTTTGAAAACACCTTTCCCTTGCGCACCAAAGTTTATCAATCGTTTCCTTTGCGGAGGACTGTATTTCCTCGATAATTCACATTTCTGGCGACTCGGGAAGTTTTAACTTAATTTTCCACGCAAGCAATCCCGAAAGCTGCCGTCGTATGCGGGGACATTTCTTAAGTTTTACGGCACGGTTGATTCTCTGGAGTGAGCTCTCAGGACGGCTCGGAGACGCTACGGACGCAAGGATCGTCTTACGAATGCCATTAAATATAATTGGTCCCTTGTTATCTTCGCGAAGCTCGAATTCAATCGGAGACGGGCGCCTCTTCATCGCAGGGACCGGCTGCTGATTCATGGCAGGGGTTGAGTGAGGATGCAAATGCCGGCGGGAAGGGCTTCCTGGAGGGCTCGCATCCCTCTGGGCGTAAACGAGAGGATTGGAAATAGTACCTACTCGTTCCAACGTCGAACGAATGGTCATTACGTTTCCGGAGCTAGGCATTCCGTTGCTGCACAAATCGTCTTCGGCGCCGCCGTTTGTGGAATTGCACCTCTTAAAGCCTATACATAACGCTGTAACGTTTCCTCGTTACGTGCACTAGGATAAAGGTTTTTTTTTACATCTACATCTACATAACACCCTACAAGCCACCATAAAGGTGTGTGGCAGGGGGTGAATTCTCACCAAACATGCACTACATATCATGAATAAATAAGGATATTATTTATATACTGTTCTAAACTTCACTATTTAAAAAATGATAAAAAATAGCAAAGCAAACATGCAAAAACATGCTGTTAGTTGAGTTAGCTTCAAGTCCGTATGCCAACATGCAGCTACCTATGTTTTCCATTGCTACACTCATATTGGATATATTTACCGTTATTCATATCCCTAATTGTACGAGGAAAAAAGGACATTTTGAATCTGTCAGGTCGGCAATCAATTTCTCTAATTTTGGGATTATGTTCCAGTCTACCATAGTAAGTTGGGGTTCGCAAAATATTTTTAACATCATCACTGAAAATATTGTCTTGGAATTTGATTAAGAGATTAAGTCTAAATTTCAACCTGCGACCTGACAATGATTCCCAATTTAATTCATTTAATAGACTGGTTACGTTAATAATGTTATCGTACCGTCCCTTTACAAATCCTGCCGATCTTCGCTGCACACGTTTAAGTTCTTTATTTAGACCAATTTCGTAGGGATCCCATACACTGGCAGCATATTCCAAATGAGGTCTAACAGGGGAAAAGTAGCTGATTTCTCGTACATGATCGTCACATTTACCCAGTACTCTTTTGACGAATCCCAGTTTACGATTCGCTTGACCCATTATTTCACGTATGTGTTTACCCCAGGAAAGATCATGTGTTAGTCTTATTTCAAGATATTTAATGGATTCCACATTTGTTAATTCATTATTACTTATTTCTAAATACTAGAAGCAGAGCTATTACTTATTAAAAAATCCATTACTAGGCATTTAAAAAAATATAATTCTAACTGCCATGTATCACACCAATTTTCAATTACTTGTAGGCCATCATTTAAATATTCTTTATCGTTTGGGCATAGAATTTCCCTGTACACTACTGCGTCATTGGCAAATAGACGAAGCTTAATTTTTACCACCTTATTGATATCATTTATGTACAAAAGAAACAGGAGTGGACGTATCACACTACCTTGTGGGACACCCGAAGTGACTGTAATTGCTGGTGACGTAACACCGTCCAAAACAACCCTTTGCTCCCGATCATGCAGAAAATCTATTATCCATGATATAATGTTACTGTCTAACTCTTTTAAGATTTTAATTTCAAGATTAGTTTTGCTATGAGGCACCTTGTCAAAAGCTTTTTGGAAACCGAGAATTAAGCATCCGCTGGAATATTATTTTCGCCAGAAACTAAAATATCGTGGGAAATGAGAGCAAGTTTTAATCCTTATCCTACCTGATCTATAGACTCAGTAATAATAGTCAGATGGCGCTTCTAATGTAATACGAGTTAAAATATAAAAAAATACGAAAGGATAGGATACCTGGCATATGTATTAAACACTGTAAAAATAGGAGTTTTTCCTCTTTATATTCCCCACATCAACCGGTTTCATAGCCTTCCCTAAGGATTTTCAGATTTTTTCTAACTAAAAATAATTTTCGAATTTGTAGCATGTGGAAAAGGACATAAGCGTTTAAACCGGGTGAGTTAGAGAGAATAAGAGTAGAATATTTTCAAATTACTTTAATTATTAATATGGAAAAGTTCCAGAAACTTAGTTTTGCTACTAATTCGCAGTTAAAATTTTTTTTCGTAAATCATACATTTATTAATTTGTTTGAGTGACAGTAAATATGCGTGTTACATTTTGGTAATTTAATATAAACAAAATGGGTATTATTTCAATTGCAATATTTTTTCATGGTTACTGATTCTCTTTGGAACGGCTTGTCAAACGACACCAGTCTGCCTCTTGCCCTCCAATGAACACTTTCTCTTCGAATATATAACAAATTGCTAGGATTGACTTCGTGGAACCACATATTGATAACGTAAATGAATTCACATAGTAAAATTCCACACTTTTATTAAAACCGACCTAGGTTTCGACTTATACAGTCATTATCAATCCTAGGTTAGGTCTAGATAATGACTGTATAAGTCGAAACCTTGGTCAGTTTTAATAAAAGGGTGGAATTTTACTAAGTGAATTCATTTACGTTATCACTTTCTCTTCGTTTCGGAAAGGAGGTAAATTCAAGGCGTCTCCGTGGAGTGAGGGGGGAGGTCCATGCGGGCAAGGAGTGCTGGACGTCGAGGGCATTGAGATTCCGGTCGGAATTAGTGTCTTTGTGTTTTTCTCGAGGCCTAACCTAGGGGAAGCCGGTTCTGATTCATCGAGGGGGACACCCCAAAGGCGATGGGAAGTTCTGGAGGGAGGGAAGTTCGCATGGGGGCGAAACTTCCCAGCTTCATTTCAGCGTGACTCGGATAGTTAAGTTGGCTGGGCGAGAGGGGTCAGCGCTGTCGAGTTGAGATGATGTCCCTCAGATCCCTCGACTTCGGCCGGCACACGTGTGTGGGTAACGGTGGGAAGGAGTTGCGAAGAAGTTCCCTCTGCGAGAACAGCGCGCAATAATTAGTCCCTCGCCTCTCCCCTCTTCATCCTTTTGAGGCCTCTCCCATTCTCCAGCCCTCTCTCCAGCGGCCGGAAGGTCCAGACGCTGGGGTCGGGATGGTGTAGTGGTTAGAGTACTGGCCTCTCACCGGGAGTGCACGGGTTTGAATCCCCCCAGTGGAAGATATTTTCTTTGGTTATCCGGCCCCCACTTGTGTGTTTTGTGGAGAACATTCGAGTACAGTACTCCGTCCATCGGATGGGACGTTGAGCCGTGGCCCCCTTGGCGCCTTTTTGTTAAGTGCTGGCTAATGCCGACGCCGCACTATGGGGTACAGAGGTAGCGCTCACTTTCAAAATCGTAGAACTTTTGAATGAATTGAGATATGAACATACATTTTGTTTTATTTGAAAGCTAAAACTGTGAGGAATAGGGGAAAAATATCTTTCAAATGAAAAATAGCAATAAAAGTCTGCAGAAAGTGTGCGAATGTCGTAATTTTTTCCAATTATTTGTATAGACTAAAATAAATCAGCGAAAAATAAATTTTTAAACACAAAAACACACATATTACTATATTTTCTCATACTCATTGATAATAAGATTAAACCAAGTCAAAATAATAAATAATATTTGTTATAAACATTTTTTTATTAATAACCGTTAAAGTAAATGCCGCCACGCCTGTAGTGAAATAAGTGTCGCTGTACCGACCACTCTGGTCTCCACCTTCACTCATATGAAAGAGAGCTGTTGCCTTCTCCTCCGGGTGATGAGAACCGTAATTATTGGCGGCATCCCGTCGCCAAGTCACGGCATCTTCACAGGTTCTGTATTATTTAGAGGCCTACCTTACCCAAGGATAGACCAATACGCCCTCGGAATGCCGTCGAATTTTGTCCACCACTGCTTATTCGACGAGTTAACTCGCATATCTCGCAGCTAACCTCTATATCTAGAGGTCGACCCACCATCCGCAACCCGGTGGACGCACTTGGTTACTTTAAGCTTAGCCGCGAGCACTGGGATGTAGTTACTTAAAAAATGGGGACTATATTGTTCGGAGTAGGTTTTTATTTCGAGAAGTTCTAAGAAATCTAATTTGGCTATTTTATCGTGTCTAGAGAATTGCGATAAACTTAGATGCGTGAGAAGTTTCTCATGAATGCTTTTAAAAGAAAGACTTGTTACCATGAAGGATAGGCTTGAAATGTTCGATGGTCCTCACTCATATTTTCCTCCTAGTCTGTCCAATGTAAAGGCATTTAAAGTGTGGGCGTCGCTTTGAAGTAGGGACACCCCGCTGTTGTCCTTTTCTTGGCGCTTATCTTTGGAGTTGCACAGTTAACAGAAAAGTCAACGGAACCATTTGTGAAGACTCGGCCCTGCATGCTATTGCGGGGACTCGAACCTGTACACATAATAATTGTGGGTTCTTGCCCTTGTTGTCGGGAACAAGTAATAAAGAAAAAGGTTCGTGCAAGAGACAGAATTTATTCGGAAGCAAAAGTTAAACCAATCGCGTCTCGAATAGCCAAAAGAGAGTTACCTCACGTTACCTCAATCTCGGGAGGATAGAAGAGAATAGGTGTTCAGTACGGGTGGATGGCGCGGCTTAGAGCACGGACCCAACGGTCCGCTCCTCGGTCTCCAATGATGGACTACATTCTGACTGCAACCGATTCACCAGTCCTCCAAAATCCACCGTGCACGCGATTGTATAGAAGGCAAAAGGTGGATGTTTTTCGGTCAAGGGGCAGGAGAGAAGGTGAACTGCGAAGTCGAAAGTGAAATCTTACTCCCGAGGCATTGGCTGTTTGCTATTCTGAGCGACGCCCATTAACAGTACACAAATATCTATTCGGAAAGTGAAGTTTAGAATAACAAAATTCTCTCAAGATTCATGCGGCCGTCCGGGACATTACACATATGCTAAAACTGCTATGTAAGAAACAAGCAGAAAAGTTAATAGCCGGCAGAAAATAATAAGGCCCTTGTACCAAAATAATACGTTTCGACTAGGAGGCTTGGAGTTGAAAACTTTTTTCTCTGAATTATCTCTAGGTGCCAATATTGGGGAGAGTGGTGATCATATTTTCAGCCCATGGGGTTCAGATCACTTTTCTCTATTGATGAGGAAGTACCTTTGGATTACATACAAATTCCACAATATTTAACAATCGTTGCACATCAAATCATTCCAACTTTCCTCTTATAAACGATCAATTACTATTGTTGCTGCTTCTTTCGCAAGAACTGACATGAAAAGAGTTTTGATGTCAAAAGAAACTAGTTTATCATTAGATAGGGGGAATTGAATATAGTTTGTCTGCTGATTCGACGGAACTTTTTTATGTGTTAGTAGAGTTAGTAGTCATACAGAAAAGGAAGTAAAGGAAGTACTGGTTTAGTTAGTGACAGGTGGCCATATAGGGCAAAACTAGAGGGCGAAATTGAATAGTTGGTACGTGGGTTTTTGACACTCGGAAGAAAATAGGGGAAACTGTGTTTATATGGTCAATCCCCCATTCCTCACGACAAATGATTAACTTCCGTTAAGGACGTTTGGAAATTGCTGTTGGCGTCTCTCTTAAGAACCAGAAACTGATTTTTTTATTAATACATTTTTCGATTTAGGTAGTCTTCTTTGTCCAAAAATACCATACTATTTTTTTGTAGACTTTTGTTTAAATCAGAATTCGAATTTTTACTTTAATTTTATATTTATATCTCTCAGAATTTCAGTGGAGGTTATCACCATCAGATAATATTTATCCAATCACCCGTATGGTAAGTGTCACAATCGGCTAGCAGATTGGTTGTTCGCCCCCCCCCCCCATTATAACAACCTTAACCTTAAGAACCCCTTAAAAACCCCTTTCTTTACTCTTTATTTATGTTTACCCAATGAGCGCGACCCCAATTGCACCCTGAACCCTCCAGAACTTTCCCCTCCCCATTTCTCTGCTCCCTTGGGATTACTTGTGCTTAACAACTTTCCATACACTTGTACCTTGCCAGATCTCTTGAAAATTACTCGTGTGGAGTGTCAAACTGGTTGAAGCCAAATAGTGAAGAAACGATGGAGTTTTAAAAAGTGCTGTGTGAAGAATCATGACGCATTTGCGTAAAGTCATCTTGTATAACTTGCATCAAATTTCAGAGTCATACCTAATATATTTTTGAAGTTAAAGAGAAAATAATTTTTTAAGCAACGTGGACGAACAATATGATGTAACGTCGTGGGAGGTCTTGTCGTGGCTCCGTCTGTTCCCTCATGTGTGGCCTTGTACATGAGTTAATTAGATTTTAGTTGGAAGAGTTTATATTGCAATAAAAGAAGCTGGTTTTGATTACTACCAGAATTTATTCCCACTGAAAATCCTGCGCTGCAATTTGAAAATACTTGAAGAAGGCTTGTGTTCGCAGATTCATCGCTTTCTCGGAAATGTCGATCGCGCCACGTCGATAGGTGAACTTGACGTTCGGAGGAGGAGATGTTTCACTAGGTACTTCATCTTAGGGATTGAAATAGTCCACTCCCGTTGCTACTTATCCTCCATTCGTGGATGGAGTCAGTGTTTCAGCTGTGAAAGACTTCTCGCTCTATTCGAAGCAGAAGACGCGAGAATATCTTGAAATTTTAGGCGTGACGAGAGAGAGAGGGAGGGAGATAGCGGATGTCGTCGATTCGTCTCTTCTGTACGAATTCCGCGCTGGTCGTTTTCAATGCAGAAGCAAACTTAACATACGGATCGTAATCACGATCAAATTGACTGGCAAGGGCCCGTGATGAATATGTACTCCAAGGTTACAGGATCAAGGCACTTTGATGCCGTGGTTTTCGTGGCATCCTTCAGCAAAAAATTACACTCATATCAATTCCTTTGCGAAGTTTTTGCTAAAACGCAGGGGAATCTCTTCTAATTCAACCTAAACATAATCTAGGAGTTAAGATTATCAATATCGAACTTCCTGGTATTCTGAATCTATAAAGAAAAGAAGTCCCTTGTCCATTTCACGTATACTAAGTAGTTAATTCTATTTTCTATTAATTGAATGTCAGTTTTAATTACGTGTTGGGGGTCGGTGAATATTTGTCTGCATCTTAAATTGGTGGAAAACGTATGGCGGAGATGGTAGCCTAAGCAAATTTAGTTTTAGTTTGTTATAGATTTAGGCTTTAAAGACAATCTATTTTAAGATTAAGAAAAATGGATTAATGATTTGACGCAAAGTTTAAATCTGCATTATGCTAGAGGATTAAAAAATGAGTCTTGCTTAAATTTCTTTTTAAAATTGCTGTTTCATGCGTAAAACTTCAGCTTCGAGACTTTTCCTACTTAAATAAAGTAAGAAAGGGAGAAAGCGTAAATAGCTGTGATTGTCTATTGGAAGAAGTGGAGATAAATAATGAAATACGTTATAACACAAAAAAATATGAGGTGAAGTGTAATACACTGGTAAAGACTCTTCCATCGTTTCGTTGCGAAAGATTGTTGAACCGAATACTGTCTTGCCTTCTAAAGGAAGAAGGACTATAAAATGAAGATGAAACTGGGGTGCCTCTCCTGTAAATCACTCCGTAAATGGCTTGGTGTTCTTCTTATTGCCCACAATCCTTGGTCATAACTCTTAAAGCTAGAGAGAAACTTATGCCATTGAGAAGTCTAAGGAGGACTGGTCAAGGAATTCATTTCGGCAAGGTTCAAGGAATTAATTAATTCGTAGCCTCTTGTGCCGTACTGATTACTTTGAGAAAAGAGTTTAAACTTTTTTTATTTTTAGGGTAATTTTAGTCTCTAGACTCAGATAGGGTAGACAGATAGGGTAGGGCTAAGTGTGAAAGGCGATTTGGCAAAAATATCCTTAATTACAAGTAATTATGTCTAAGCGTGGGTTTCCTACATCTATTAATGTCACAAATGACTAGAGTAAAACTAAAATTGTGGCGTAACATTTCGTACAATGCTTTCTAGCTTCATTGTGGGTCTATTTAATATACACAATATGACTTATTTATTACTTGTCGATGTATTTATTGATGTAATATTTGAAACCAATGGTAATGGTTTTGGGCGTCCTTTTAATATCGGTGACTTGTTGAAGTTTGTTCCAATATTCAGTCAAAACGCAGTCAGAAATTTTGAAACTTAGCGGCCAGTTTACTGTATGAAATCCCTAAAAAAACCTAGTTCTTGTACAGTGCGGTGTAGTTTGAATAATATCTAGGATACGATTAAAAAATTCGGACGCTGCCTTGAATGGTTCTGCTGAATTTTCTAATCAAATCCTAATCATGGAGACATCGACTATTATGCCTAATGGACAAAACTATATTCGCTAAATAGTTGTAATCCAGGGAAAGAAATATTGCTCCAAGACGGAATGTAAATGAAGTTAAATTTATGGTTATGAGAAATGCGGAGCCCTCATGGTGGTTATTTGTTGTCTTTTTAATTTTTTGTAGGTATTCGACTGTTATATCTTTTATTTCGCGCTGTAGTAGGTAATATTTAATTGTATAGGAAGCATTTGTAGTGTCTTTCCCGAAAAAGGTAACAAAGATACGAAAGCGATCCTTTCCATTAAATGTTGTTAACGGTTGTTTGAAGATATTGTTTATTCTGATGTGAATCCCGTGGTAAGTCACCATTCTGTGGGTGGGGATGATATTTTCCTGGTGGTGTTCCGAGGATCGTGTGGCAAAGGACGAAGCGCCTTCGAAGGTCATTAGCGGTCACTTCTGTGAAAGATTTTAATGTGAGGTTTGTGCTAGGAAGGGTCTCGTAACTCCCTAAGTTCTTAGGCAATGTGCCAAAATGCTCCAAAACTATGTTAGTAAAAGGGGAACAATTAGAGGCCCATTCCAAATTACAGCCAAAAGCTAATTTTTATGCGTAGGTAATGCATATGCTTTTATTTAAAGTGAAGAAAATGGAGTATATACATTTGAAAATCTCGTATGATTTTCTTTGCTACCAGTTTTTTCAGTGCTAACCCTTTGTTTACCCGAGCAATACAAAAATCTTGTTCTTTAGGTAGTAGGTTAGTTTCCTATTATTTTTTTATGGTCTTCATCGAAAGTTTATAATCTCTGGAGGGCATATTTTAAGCCGTTCGATTTTAAAATGAACTTAAGTAAATTCTTTATTCATTGAAACGTGAAAAAATTCAACGGCACCGAAACGCGACGGGAAACTATTGCATGCCGGTAAATTATACGTGCGACGTGATTCTCTTTCCTCAACCTTCCACTACTAGTTGGTAGTGCAGCAGACGATTTCGAGCAGACGGTACATTCCGTTAAAGCTTATAAGTTATCTGAGATACAATTATTCAGTTAATTTGTTATAATTTACTTTAATTTATTTCATGTAATGTTATTTATTAAGTTAATTCATTTTAAAATAGTTAATATTCATGATACTAAATGCACCGTGAAGTTGGCCCATAGGCGCGCGAACTTCACGCCATGATTCGCAGTAGCAGGGGACACTACGAGTAGGAAGCGTAGTAGCCTATAATAGAACGACTATTAATACCACGTTTAACGGAGGTGGCCTTTGGAACTTTGATAGTTCTCATAGGCTATTATTGATAAGTATTCACTAGAGATGAGGGGCTCTCAGAAATACAATGATAAGTTCAGGAGACGAATATTACCTATGCCTCGCAACGTTAACTATATGTAAATGTTACGTCAAAAACAAAGCAGCGCTTCCCGCTATTTCTGAGCTTTATAAAATGGCCTTAAAATTCACATTCAATTCTCTGGCAAACTGGGATTTCTCGATCCAAACTTTCTTACAAGTAGACATCGCGAGACTGAGGTTCGGGATCCAAATGACAAAACTATTTTCTGGAACTACATAGGGGATGCGGGAAAAGTGTCACATCTTTCTTCCCCATAGACCCGGGTGCGCGAGAAAAACGCTACTGAAGAATTGTCCTCCGTATAAATCCTTTATAATGTACAACTTCAAAATAACATCTTTCTTGGCCGAGTGGGTTAAGGTGCCTCCTTACTTACATCTACTACATCGCTCACTAGCAGTCACGTGGTTGATTAACGTCGCCTTTCCTGCGTGCATTTTTTCCCAAATTTCTTCCCTACCTTCTTTTCTTCTTTCCCCACTTTCATCATTGTGGTTTTCTTCAGAGCTTCCTCTTCTCCGTTGCCTCACTTTGCGTCCGTTGCCGAAAGGTTAATTGTTGCTTTGTGAATGGAATATTTGCTGTCGCTTGATGGGGAGTCGTATCATAGAGCCATGAACTTATCTTTAACATGGTTACTTCACACTACCAGGGAGACCGTTGCGTGTGAAGGAGAAAGAGAGACTTGGTACTAAATATCGTCCACCTTGCGGTATTAAGGAACGAGTTCCAGGCGCAAATCGAGTTTAAATGTCATACGAGATGTGATCGTGCACAACACCCAGCATGCTAATCAGGTGCAACAGCTTGCCCGTATCGCGTAATGCAGAATCAGCAGGCGGAGTTTTATAGATGGTCGCTAGCCTTGTGTGCTGGAATCCTCAAAAATGCATAGAATTGATGTTGTCTTATGTACGCGCTTGCTCGTGGCGTCAACTGGTAGATCGCATCTGTTTCCACGCGCAAAGCGTTTAGTCCGGGATACAATCAACGTGAACGGGTGACTCGTGAGTCGTTCACGGGAAACGTGAGTTTTTTCTCCAGCGGACACAATCGACGTCCGCGACCCTCCGGAAAAAATTGACTGACGAAGGCGCAAATGGGAATCCATAGCGAATGTAAACAGGAGCTAACAATTCATTTTCAAGACTTTAGAGGTACTTACGAATTCCTTGCCTTTAACGAAGACACCAGATTGTTTGAGTTTGTTATAATGGGGAATATGCATGAAATTTGTTTCTCGAAGATGAATGATGTACTTGATGCGAAATTTTCCCACCAATTTAAATATATAAGCCAAATTTTTCTACGCTCACCACAACGATTATTAAGTGATATCAAAATGTTCCCGGAAATTGACGAAAGTCACGTGACCAGAAACGCCTTCTGACGTCACTGCACGATATAGGTTCCATATTGCTACGGAGATAGAGATATATTTTCAAGAAAACGAAGTGAATATATTGTTTTGAGGTTTTTAGCCGTTTCTCGAACGAAACGATGGCTGAAAAAATACTTAAAAAAGCACATTTCGACAATTTCCTTTGGTTGACTCCCTTATGGCGGCGTTGTCCTAAAAAAAAACCAGCGTTTGCATAGACGTAGTAGAAATTCTTGGGCACTAAACACGCATTATATAATTAATGGACGATTTGCTCGTTACCATCCATACTACGTAAATAAAAAATCGAAATACAATCGTTTATTGCATTAAACAAATGAGATAAAACCATACGTTATACCCCGTTTCCACTACTAGCGTAAGTACGCGCGTCCATACGTGTGTGACCAAAAAACACCGTGGGAACGCACGTAAGGACCATCGTATTTCGTAGTTCCGAACCATGCCATTTTTCACTGGTTAGGCGCTGGCGTCGGGACGGAAACTAGGAAAAATGAATCACGGTATTCTATAAAGTTGGACCAAATGGTTATTTGTCGGCTGTACATTGATGAACAAGTGAGAATGAATGTCTCATAATTTTTAAAACGGCAAAAACACGAAGAATGTGCTGGAATACTGAAGGTATTCATAAACTACTTCAACCAGCAACTTGTTCAGTCAGATGCCAAGGTAGGGCAGCACTGAGTTACTCGAGTGTCGTGGGAACGCATCGCTGGTTGGTACGCGCGTACATACGCTAGTAGTGGAAACGGGGTATTATCGTCAAGTATGTATTTAACAACTTACATCCACGCATAAAGAGATAAACAACGCCCATAGTGATACCGTGCCGTGACGTCATGCGATGACGTCGTGTTTGTAAGCTGCCGAAAAGGTACAATTTTCAAAGAGTAATATCTTTGTTACGCAACTTAATTCTTCAGCAAAATTCTCGGCAAGCACATTTTAGCTAATAAACTTCACATTCAAAGAGTTATAAAAAATAGTGCATGTTCCCCATTCAAGAGAATTAGTTTGTGAAAACCGTGTTTGATCCTAGCTAAATTTTCACGATCTAACCAATGGCAACAATCGCGAACAACCTTTTTCATCTCGGAAAATAAAAGAATGAAACTTTGTTGGGTTCACTTTATATTTAAATAGGCACGACCCGGGTTTCATCACGTAGTTACATCTTCAGGTATCAATTAACTACGAAGCGTTCCATGAGCACGCCATACATGCACGCGAGATGAAACCGCTTATGCAGTCCTCGACGCAAGACCACACGCCATCACGAAAGAATTTAGATTGATTATGCCACCATTGCATGCGTCGTTCGGTATCAGACGAGGAGAGCAAATCGAGTTTGGAACTAATCTGTAATTAACGGGCTTTGGAATAAAAATGTGGAAAAGAGAATGTGTTAGCTGTTTATTTGGAAGGAATCAGAAGTGGCTATTACGTGGGTGAAATAATATCTCATTGTAAAGTTCTTGACACAAGAAATGGTGAATTCAATGTGCACCGAAATTTTTTTTTTTAATATTTCAAGTATATTTAACATGTTGACAAGTATATCACGTCCTCCCTTTTGATCCTTTTGTGATAGTCCTTTATGCCTGAGTTGTTGATATCGGTATTGGAATAAACCTAAGTACACCGGTTTGAATCCAGAGGTTAATTTTTAAGATGACAGAAAAAGTGCCTCACTTTCGCTAGGTGCTTGAAGCAATGAGGTTTCTAGCTGATCCAGAGAGATGAGAAATTCTAATTCTGTGATTACAGTTTGTAAGCGAAGGACATGAGAAACTTCTTCGCTGAACGTGTAATAAATTGATTTTGGTGTCTCCGGGTAATTCAATGGTATGAGCTTTGTGTTACCTTTTCTATTTGAAAGCCAAAGTGAGAACGCTTGACAGAGAAGTATCTATCACACTGTGGAATTGACAATAAAAGATATTTTAATTAATATCTCATCAAATATTGAATACAGCGTTGTAAAAATGTATACGATAACGGATAATATGAGAGGTATTTAAAGCACTTAGTTTTAATATATGGATTCCGTATTTGTGTCAATGTTGACAATATATATTTCAGTTTTTATGAGGTTGAAAAAATCATTCATGCTGTCTCTGATTTGAAGGAAATATAATATTACAAATATGTAATGATGTTTCAAGAAGTTCTCTCGGGTTGTCCACCGGGTAGTGGCGTCCATTTCAGCCGACGTTTCGATCCTCGACTCGAGGGTCATCTTCAGTGCGAGTGCCATCCTAGATTTGTCCACCTTATGAACATGTCCTCAGGAGTCAGGTGACTCTTGAAGAAGATACGCCGGGAAAACACCAATTCCTATGTAATGATGTAATGTAAGTCGGCCGGTATATCGTCCCGTGGCAGTTTTTGCGCAACCATGGAGGGCCGATGTATCGACCCACTGACAGTAAAATGGCTAGCCTCTAGGGCTGTGCGATACCACGATACATCGTCGACGATACTCGATATGCACTTCATATCGGGAGTCGATATTTCGAAACGCGATATCACGATATGTCGATATCCGATATGTCGATATCCCGATATGAATATCCTGATCCCGGTGTTTTTTTCTGTCACCCTTAATAATGTCTCTATTTAGCGCAATTTCTCGGTAATGGTTGATCGGATTGAAGTGCTATAAACGGTCTCTTCTTTATAAAATATTACACTTCCTCAATTGTTAACTTTACATTTTTAATTGTCTAATTTGTTATTGTTATTAACTATAAATTTTTTATTCTAAAATTTGTATTTAGGGAATGGAATGGTCATGGTGCGATTTCATCACTGAAAACTCGAATTCAACAAGAAAAGTTCAAATTTGTTTCTAAAATTATTGTTTTCAAACCATAATTCGGAATTTAAAAAAATTTTCACCGTTCTTTGACCAAGGATAAATGGTTATATTTCAGCTCATATCCCAGTATGGTTATATTTCAGCTCATATCCACAGCCCGTATCAAAAAATTGAAAAGAACCTCTATTATCTAAAATTATAATTTCTTTCTCCTTATAATCATTAATTATCTCTCTTTCGCGTTAAGTTATTTTGTTCCTAAAATTTAATTATTTACTGATATATTGTCTATACTAAACAGCCTCGCTATATTGTATGTAAAATATCGTTTCGGCGTTAAAATTGGCTCCTCTTTCACGAAACGTTTTTCATTTTTCTCTGCGTTCAATTTAGCGATAAAATTGTTATTGTTAATACTAAAAACCACGAAACGTACTATGTAGTACATCGTTTTAGAATTAAAATTTCTCCTCTTTCGCGTAAACCTATTCATTTCCCTCTAAGTCATTTAGTGATATAATGCCTATAGTTTAAACTAAACTCTCTACCAGGTAGCGCGTGAGGGCGATATTCCGGTGTGACCTTCGGGTTATAGTCTTATCTCCGGAGCCCGGGTCATCCTTCATCAAAGTAAATTGAAATTGAATATTATTCCCAGCTTACACTGTACTTTATGTCTAAAAGGCCAATATTGGTCTACGACAATAAACTTATTATTATTATTATCCTTTTATCCCTCCGACTTTATCTTTTTCTTCCGTGCCCCCTTCCCCTCTTCGCAAACTTGTTTATCATTTCACAAGGCGTACGTCTATGTAATACCCTGCAAGCCACCGCTAGGGTGTGTGGCAGGGGGTGAAGATCACCAGACATGCACTACTGATATGCAATACGAAGTACACTACTGCTACTTCATTAAAACAAGTTAATATCACGTGCAACCAGATGGCTAGTGTTTATATAGTAAAGAATTGGTTAAGAAAAGTTCAAATTTTCTCATAAAAGTATTGTTTTTGAAACCGTTATTCGAACAAATAATTTTTCTCTATTCAGTGACCAAGGAGAAATATTGTATCTCAGCTCCAATGGGTCGTCTCAAAAAATTGAAAAGCGCCTCTATTATCAGAAATTGTCTGCTCTTTCGCCTGAAATTGTTTATCCAATTTTATTATTTAATGATATAATAGCTATTGTTTACAATAAACAACTACTCCACATTATATGTGAAATGTCATTTTTGTGTTAAAATTCGCTCCTCTTTCACACAAAATTATTCATTTCTCTCTACGTTCCTTATTTAGTGATATAATAGTTATATTTAATACTAAACACCACAATACGTACTATGCATTCGCACCATGGCCATTCCATTCCCTACAACCAAATTTTATGATAAAAAAGTTTTAGTTAATAACAATAACAAATTAGACAATTTAAAATATATTGTTAACTATTGAGGAAGTGTAATATTTTATAAGGAAGAGACCGTTTATAGAACTTTAATCCGATCAACCATTACCGAGAAATTGCACTAACAAGATGAAAAGTAAGAAAGATATCGACGATATGTCGATATCCGGATATGTCGATATCCCGATATGTCGATATCCCGATATGTCCATATCACGATATTTCCTATTTATATCGTGAAACCGATATATCGGCGCGGCTCGCGTGAGGTGTTGCCGGTTTCCCACACGCCTCGGGTGAATGCCGAGCCATTAGCCATCCCGGAGGAAAAGAGTTCCAGCTGCTCTCCACATACCACTGCTCAGAGCTTCAATTTTTTCAATGTAAACATTTTTTATGCTCAACCCTGAAGAGGCTACACTCGCCTAAAACAGAGTGGCATCATTCATTAACTTCCTATTGTATAATATATATTTTTTTGTAATACCTGCACAGCGGTGGCTGAAATTTGAATTGTAATGAAATACATCGGCGAATCCGCGATATCAGAATAATATCGCGGATTTGCCGATATTCAAAACAGCATAGCGCACAGCCCTACTAGCCTCCTTGGTCAAAACACCTCCCCCTACGTGTTTTCCCAGAACGACGCTAGGTTGTGCTGAGCGCGCCATACGTTGCAGCGTGGCCCGCAAAAGAGCCGGTAAGAAGCGCGCGAATATTTGAGGGCCTTTTAAACTCATGTGAGAGTGGCTGCAGAGCCAATGGTTGATTCGCAAATGCGGTCTTGTCGTAAAGTTCTACACGATTCTTTCAGAGTATCTACGCAACCGTTAAGGCTAATCATAGTAAACACTTGTATCAATCATAGCACTTGTACGTGCGTATTGCTGTGTTTAATTTGCCTTTATAAAGACTACCTTCAAGATCTGTGTGAGCATACTCGGTCTCGGAGTAAAGATGTACACGATTCTTCCAGAGTATCTATGCAACCGTATAGGCTAATTATCGTACTTGTATCAATCATAGCTCTTGTATATTCATATTGCTTGATTCAGTTTGCCTTTATAAAGACTGCTTTTGATAATCCATGTGAACATTACGAGGGATAGTGCTTCGATATGGAAATCGGTTGCAACGAAGGACACGGTCAGCTCTCGTATGGAATTAGGCAATTGAGTATTCTTGGTATTTAGATGGAGGGGTAGTATTCAGGAGGGCAACTTAAGGGCCAAGTAGTCTTGCGGCGAGACTCGAAACGATACCGTTGGTAAGCGATGGGAAACCAATTTTGAATTAGGGTAGTGGAGGTTAGTCGTCTACATTAAATAATGTAAAGCGAAAATCAGGGCGAAAACCGTAACAGGATTTGTATTGATCGTGATATAAGGAGGTGCTCTGGTAGTGAAATCGGTTAAAGGGGTTAGGTTGGTGTAGTGGTTAGAGTAGGTACTGCTCTCTCATTCTGAGGGTCAGGTTTTGAACTGGGTAGGGAAAAGACATTTTTTTACATGCCGGCCCCTGCATGAGTGCTGTGTCCAGAGCAATGTTAGTAGTGCCGTACTATGTCCTTAGGATGGGACGTTAAGCCGTGCTTCCGAAGGCGACCATCGTTAACGGCAGGCCTAACTTACCCTCCCTCCTTACCCTTCCATTCCCATCCTTGTATCTTTCCTCTCGGTCTGAAGACCAGTTTGAAGCGTCTCGCGACTGCATGAGTCAACTTGTCTAAGGAATCTTATTAATTTAAGTACGAGTATATGCGTGCTAAGTGATCCTTACTTCACAAAAAAAATACCTAAGCTATTGAAAGTCATAAGTATCACAAGAAATACGATGGAAAGTCGAAGGATTTATTTTTTATGATAATTTTAATCAGCTCGACGATGGACTCAATTCAGCATTTACTTCACAGAAATAAATTCATGTACTCAATGCATTTACTAATGTATAACACCACAATAATACTGTCAAACGTAATGCTATAATATTTCTTGAAGTATTTTTTAATATCTCTTTAGTAATGATATTATTCATACGCCAACCATTTTGGCTAAAGCGACCGCAGCACCACTTAAAGTCAACTAACGCATTTCGTCTGCTATTAGCGCAGAAATGGGTGGATTTAGCGAAAAATACGGTAGGTTGATGCCTTTTTTCGTGTCATTTTATTTCATGTGAAATAAAATGACACGAAAAATATCAGTTTTTGCAAAAATGACATGTCACTATCGTATTTTGAAACGTTATATTCCATGTGATGGTCATTCTCGCTGTTAATCGTATGTAATTTCAAAAGCAATTTGTGATAAAAGGTGTATGGGTTGGTATAATTATCTTTACACTATTAGATAGAGGAACTTAAGTTCTATGAGTGCTGAAAATATAAAGAAAATGACATGACTTTCACTTTTCGGATCAACCTCCTTTAAGTGCGGGACAGGCTTTAAACCACGGATTTGGTCGAATCACCTGTAAAGGGGTGTGTGAATGTTTTGGCTTGGCGCTTGGCGATAATTAGAGGAGGTGGTCCAAATACGGACTATGGTCTAAATATGGGCTGGTTGATGAATGAGGTACTAGCAGATGCTGCAAGCAATCGTTTGGTATAAAGTAATTGCTTTTTGATAAGAAAGAAGAAATGGAGTAATTGAGCTTGCGCTGTCCTCTATGCTGGAAGCTGTGGTTTTTTTGTCCATAATCCTCATTACTGAAGACTCAAAAACTTTTTCAGGTAGATGGTTTACAATTAAAAAAAAATTATCGAATAACTTTAGGTACTTTTGTTAATATTGTATCAAAGCTGACATTTTAAAGTATAATTTGGAGAGGTTGAACAATGGATACACTTTATCCGTAATATCTGCCGTTCAGTTCAGTAACTCAAACATGCAGTTGGTCTAAATATGGGCTAGCTAAAATGGTCTAAAAATGGGTAGCCAATATTTGTGCCTTTTCTCAACCTCACATCAAATTTTTTTCATTCCTGTCGTCATTTTAAAAATTTATTCTAGTCGTTCTAATTCATTAACATTGTTTGCATTCCTGCGTGAAACTTTTTAATAAACACTTCTTTTTTAATTATTTCAGTAATAGGATTCCTAGTGAGTGCTAATGAGGATGGTTAAAAAATCAAAAGTTTTCCAATTTTTGCGTCGCCTTCTAATTCGATACCAAATGACTAAAAAACTCATAACGCAAAATACCTTGAGCTAAATTCCTTAACAAGCCCGTGCCCTTTGCAGTTTTATTTATTTTGCTTGAACGACCTTCAAGAGAGTAGCCAACAAAAAGTCAAGAGTCGGAGCCAAAATAGTATTTCCTCTGACGTCAACTTTCATTTGATTTCGCAGGAATTGAATTGGGTCGAATAAATGAAGAAAGTGAAATTAAAATGAATGATAACGAATATAAAGCAAAGTGAGGCTGAAATGGGGTCTAACATCTCAAGCCGAGCCTTCTAGATTTTCAGTTTATTGCTTCATTAGCTGGAGATCAGGCAGCCGCCTCCACCTTGAAGATTATCACTTTTCAATCGTGTTTGTGTTCTCGGAGATTTCAAAGGCTTGAAGCCCTTGGGGGTGCTGACTCTTGGGAGATAACGAGTATCCCGACAGCCAGGGTATATAATTCTCCATTTCTATTCACACCGGTCTCCAAATACAAGCTTTACGAAACGGTTTATGATTGTGGTGAAGTCGATATTCCCCTGTCTGCAAATATTACTGAGTGGGCTAATTACGCCCACGAGAAAACCTCTGCCATTCAGCTACTGACCGGCAGTTGGCGATTAGGACCCCCGAACCCTAGTCCGCTTCCGGGGAGCCTCCCCGTAGAAGCCTGCTCAAAGAGTCTGAGGCGATTTCCCTTTCTTTTTCTACTCTTGTCTCAGCAGCTCATCTCTCCATGCTCACGTTTTCGAAAATGGCAACAGTGGAGCAGTCGTGAACGCCATTGATACATCTACATATACATAATACCCTGAAAGCCACTATATAAGTGTGTGGAAGGGGGTGAATGCACACCGAACAAGCATTACATATCCTGCATTAAAAGGGATTAGCAATTATACACTAGTCTAAAGTTCACGATAAAAAAATGATAAAAATAGTAAAGCAAGCATGCAAAAACATGCTGTTAATTGGATTAGCTTAAAGTCCTTATACCAACGTGCAACTATGCTATCCATTTATGCACTCTTATTTATGCTATCGGATATATTTACAGCTATATATATTCATACAGCTATATATATATATTCATATCCCTAATTGTACGAGGAAAGAAGGAATTTTTGAATCTGTCATTTCGGCTATCAAAATTCTCTAATTTTGTGATCATGGTCCAGTCTTACGCCATTGATACATCTACATATACATAGTTAGTTGGTCGTAAGTTGCAGTTCGCAAAATATTTTTAACGTCAGCAGTGAATATAGCAGTGATCCTTGTAATTTATTTAAGAGATTAAGTCTTAAATTTCAACCTACGATCTGAAAATGGTTCCCATTTTAATTCATCTAATTGACTGGTTTCGCTAGTATATTTATCATACCGTCCCTTTACAACTCTTTCCGATCTTCGCTGCACATGTTTTAGTTCATTATTAAAGCCTATATCGTAAGGATCCCATATACTGGCAGCGTATTATAAATGAGGTCAAAATGTATGTATTTAAATTTGATTTATTGTTTTTAATGTATTACGGAAGCAAACTTTATTCTCCTACATCGTTTGATATTAAAAACCATTCTGCTGATGATGGCTTGGAATGCATGTTTACTAGGAATTCAACAGTAGTAAAAATCGTTCCTTGCAAACGTACTCAAGCCCCACATTCCAGATATTAGAATTGGACGTATAAATTCTTTTCTCGTCATGGAATTTTTATTGGCACACCGTCTTGGGTGCACTTGGGCTGCTCTTTAAAGTTTAGTACTTGATCGCACATAGAGCCACAATTATAGCCGCTTAAGGGTTGTGTTTTTTTTAGGCTTCGGATCAAGGATTTTAGTGGAAATTTGTTAGAAAATTTTCAGTATCAGAATATCTAACACACCATTAACATTTAAAGATTGCTGGATGCCCAGAATCTTCTAAATTAATTTTTCCGCATAATAGGAAATTTTTGCTTTCCCATTTTTTTATTTAATTCTCAGCAGATTAAGGATGAGTAAACATTATCTTGTTTTTAGTTTTTGTCTCCATCCTGTATGAGGTTGGCCCCACCCTCTGATTGTACAGTTTAATTTATTCATTATATGTCCTTTGGCGATTTGACTCACGTAAAAATAAAATTAAATACTATGTTTATTCCACACTATTTTAATTCACCGACCCGAATTTCGTCTACTCCGTAGATATTTTCATGGTCTACGGAGTCTACGGAGTAGACGAAACCCGAGTCGGTGAATTAAAATAGTGTGGAATATACATAGTATTTTTTTTACGTAAACATGCAGTTCCACAAAGTTACGCCTGAAACTGTGCAGTTGTTTTGACTCGCTTTCCTGAAGTATAATAGCATGATATAATTTTATGTAAATTTTCTAGTTAATTGAAAAAAGTAAAAATGGTTTATTTCATTTATCGTGTGGTGGAGATACATATATAATGGAAAATAAATATTTCCTATTTCTCTCAAAATATCCGGTCAGTATTCTAAGTTAAGAACGGAGCAAAGAATTTGTTGAATATTGTCGTTTGTCTCGATCTCCGAGTAGTGCAGAGATGCTGAAGATATTGAGAAAGCATTCCCATACTGGCAAAAAGGGCGAAACTAGCGTAGCTAGTTCTAGCAGAAATTCCCTTTTCTCATGCCGCATTGTTTGCCAGGAAAAATTAAAATTTAATGAGCAAGGAGTTGAACGGAATCTTGCTCTCAACACGAGTTCGAGTTCAACTCTGCAAAGAAATTATGCAGCCAGTGTTTGGGATCCGAAATTAATTAGGTTTCATCAGAGAGCTAGACAGCGTGCAGCGTGGAGCAGTAGGTTCGTCAAAAGGTGTTGCAATAGAAGTATCAGAATTAATAGAAGAAATAGGTTGGCAATCGTTATCAGATCGTAGGTTAAAGTACATTTTAAATCTATTACGGAAATTTAAATCGGATACTTTACTGAATATGTTAGGCATATATTAAAAACACCAGCGTATTATGCTAGATTCGACCAAATAAATAAGATTAGATAGCTGGTTTGACGTACCGCTAGATTCAAAATGTCATATTTCCACCGTACTATAAGAGAACAGAATAGGCAGCATAGCAAAGGAGATAGTTAGGTGAAATATTTTAGTCTGTAGTGCATAATGCATGCATTAAAAATCAAATTTCTTATTAAAATATAGATACAACCCTTTAGCTGCATGTGACCCTATGATGTAGCATCATTTTTCCATGTAGTAGCTTGTTTGCATGCCAATCTACATCTACATAATACCCTGCAAGCCACCACAAGGGTGTGTGCACCAATAGTGCACGTTAGGTGATCTTCACCACCTGCCACACACCCTCGCAGTGGCTTGCAGGGTATCGCGTAGATGTAGATGAAAATATACTAAAATCAAACTTAATGTTATTTTAAGCTGAAATCATTGTGTAAATAGATTCATTCTTGCCGAATTTCTGGATGATAACTATACGCAGAATCTTTCTAAATTATTTTTTTTCACTTAAAGGGAAAATTCTATTTGCCCCCTCTTACATGTCACTACCAGTATCTCAATAACCCATTCCTTCATTGTAGGATGATTAGTAATATTGCGTTTCATTACAATTACATTTACGAAGATTTACCAACTTCTTTTCAACAATAAGCTTTTATCCTCTGTAGAAATGAATGGGGTCCTATCCTTGGGAGAGTATAGAAGCGGAAACTACTGGAGTTTTGTGGATTTAAAGATTTTTTCGCCCAGTGCCCTTGCTTCGCACAGTCTTCAAGGATTAAGGGATCGAGGGTCGATTTTCTTTCGCCGTGGAAACTGGACCCCAAAAGAGATTGATTCTCGACTTGAGCGATAATCCTCACTTTCTCCTTTTACTCGGAAAATATCGCCGCCCGTGTTGGATGGAGGGCGGGCAATCCAGTGGATATTGCGGCCCCCGAATGGAGGGTTGGGGCTCCAATCCGGGCGGTACTTACCTTTGTTCACGGCCCGCTAAACCAAGCAGATTATTTTCCGATCTCCAAATAACCTTGGGAGAAGGCAGCTGGCGCAGAGGGGATGAAGTTGAATCCCATGACACGAGCGTGAATTTAAGCGCCCGAAAAGGTTAGATCCATCACCTTCTGGGCCAGTCGTCGGTTTAATGGCTCGAGTTGAGAGTCGGGATATTTTTTGGCTATTTATATGTAGTCCAACTGCCCCTATTTCTTAATGTGTTAAGCATTGTTAACGCTCTCAGGAATATTTTGGAAATTATTATCTGTATGATTCATGGTGGGTCATTCCGTTTTAAATTGACAGATTTTTCAGAAATATCCTTCTTTAACACTACAGATTGCAAAAAAATTGGTGTATAGATAGTACCAACCTTCGTGAGCAAAATCCATTCCCTGTTTTTGCAGAAAATTAAATATAGTCTGACGATCTATGGGTGAATGCTTGAAAAACACCTTTTTACATTATTTTTGCACAAGCAGCAGCCGACTAATTTTACGTGATGTACACATTTTAAAGGGGTCATTAGAAAGCGTATAAAGTGTACATGATACTTAGGTACTTGTAAATGAACTTTTCGCAAGAATACGTGCTTTTTTGTCGCTGTAAATATAGCTTCTTAAATTAATTTTTTCACAAGTTTAGCCTAAATTTACACCATGAAAAAATTTAATCGTCATCATCATCAGTATTTCAATCCTAGGATTGGTTTACTGCAGCCCTCCATTCTGCCCTATTCAGTGTTAATTCCCTCACGCCCTGGTATGTTTTCTCTTTCACGTCCTTCTTTATTTGCCCTATATATTTGTCCCTTGGTCTCCCTCGCGGGACCTTCCCTTCAATCTTCCCTTCTAATACATTTCTAACCAATTCATTTTGCCGAAAGGTATGTCCAATCCATCTGGTTCTTCTTTGGCGTAGGGTTTTCCATATTGTCCTTTCTTCATCTGCTCTTCTGTACACCTCTTCGTTCCTCACTTTATCTGTCCATTTAATCTTCAACATACTCCTCCAGCACCATGTTTCGAAGGTTTCAATTCTTCGTTGGTCTACTTTCCCTATGTTCCATGTCCCTGATCCATAGAGTTCCACGCTCCATACGAATGTTTTGATGAACTGCTTCCTTGTTTGCAGCTGTAGGTTCTTTGAGCATAGCAGTTGTCTCTTCTTCATAAACGCCTCCTTAGCTTGTGCAATTCTTCTCTTGATGTCCATCGAGCTTCTTCCATCCCAAGTAATCGTGCTGCCGAGGTAGGTGAAGTTCTCCACTTGTTCCAATTTCACTCCTAGAATTGTTATATTTGCCCTAAGCTTCTCTCTTCCGCACACTAGGATTTTAGTTTTTTTTTGTTGATGCTCATATTATATTCTTGATGTACTTGGTCCATTGTGGTCAGGGATACTTGAAGGTCCTCTCGAGTTCCTGCTACAACTGCGATGTCATTAGCAAAGTTTAGCATGTTTATTTCTTCGCCATTCACCTTGATGCCCTTGATGCCAATTTCCTCTGCGTCTCTTATTGCTTCTTCCAGGAATATATTGAATAACGCTGGGGAGAGGTTGCATTTATTTATTTTGGCTTCTATATTCCTTCCGACTTTCATTCGCATTGTGATGACCTGGTTCTTGTAGAGGCTATAGATAATATTGCTATAGTTTATTCTTCTATCCTTGTAGTCTATTCCAATTGCTTCAAGTATCTTAAACATCTTGTTCCATTCCACGTTGTCAAAGACCTTTTCCAAGTCCACAAATGCCACATACAACGGCTTGTTTACGTGTATCATTTTCTCGGCCAGTATCCTTAACCTGAGTATTGCTTCCCTAGCTACTCGGTTTTTCCTGAATCCAAATTGATTAGCCGAAAGATTCCCTTCGATCTTTCCTTCCATTCTTCTGTTAATTATCCTAGTAAGTATTTTCGATGTCTGTGATACCAGGCTCAATGTTCTGTGCTCGTTGCATTTCTCTGTCCTTGGCTTCTTCGGGATTGCGATAATTTCACTCTTCTGGAAGTCCTCTGGTAGTTCTCCACTGTCATAACTATCTTTGATTATTCCAAAGAGGATATCTTTTGCTTTGACCCTGAGTGCCTTGATAATTTATCCATTAATTTTGTCCCCTACTGGTGCCTTGTTGTTCCTTAGGTCTTTCACGGCTCAGTCAAATTTGCTTCTCAGTATCTCTGGCCACCCATTTGTCTTCATCCTCCCTGATTTCTTCTTCCGTTAATTGCGATTCCAGTAGTTAGAGTGCTTGATAGAGCTCTTTGATGTATTGTTTCCATCTGTTCCCTATGTCTTCCTGTTCTATGAGTATCTTTCCATTCGAGTCATGTTGTGGGATCTTGTTTTCCTTTCTCCGAATTGTCTCTTCGCCAGTTTATAAGCCATTTATGCGTTTCCTTTTATTATGTTGTTATTTACTTCTTCGCAGCAGCTTTCTATCCATTCCTCCTTGGAAAGAATTTAATAAACAGGCCAATTTTTCTCAACGTAATACTCATACGTGCATTGTGTATGAATATAAAAGAGATTTGGTATGTGAGTATTCCTTTCTGAGGAAAGATCACTTGAATTTGAGAAATATGGAAAAATATTTTCGGAGCTAAAATGGACCCTATGGTACATGTTTTAAAAATTACAAAAGCATTGATTTAGAAGGCATTAATGTTGTTCTTTTAGGTGTAAAAAGAATTTTTCTATGATTTTTAGTAGTTTAGGTGTAAAAAGAATTTTTCTATGATTTTTAGTAGTTAGGGAGATATGGTCGGTGTAAAAACAGTGCTCAACTCCCTCAGGCAATGGGTCTAAACAGACACGCATTCCAGCAATGCTACTTTTTAACCTTTATTAAACCACGCGGGATAGGTTTTAAGATTAGAAAAATCATTGATATAGAAAGTTTAAATGTTGCTCTTAATAGATGCAGAAAAAACTGATTTTCTGTTTTTAAGGGGATAAGGGATAATGTCGTATAAAAGCAGTGCTTAATTCGCACGGATAATGCGGCTAAACGGACACAAGTATTCCAACTATATTATTTTTAACCTTCATTATATCACTAACACCAATAAAACATGTAAATATTGGGACTCACACTTAGCAGTTGGGACAGAAATTGATGCATGGATGAACAGTGGCCTGGAGGTTGAGTTGGCTAGGGATGGTCTTTACCTCACCTCGCCGAAAACAGTAGGTCTCTATTATCGTCCGCAGCATTAAGCTGCTTCATTCAAGAAACTGACATATAATGTCGACGGACCTTTTCTCGACGAAGCCTGTATTTAATATTTTTTTCATAAAATTCAGTTTAAAGTTATCCATTTCACTCCGTTGCCTGTTGATAGTTTCTTTTGACCTTGATTTTTTGTACGCCCGAAGTTGAAGTTGAAACGCCTGAGCATCTCGGTATATGTGTGGGAAACAATAGCATTTCCTGTGAATAGAATTTCCAGAGTAAATTTCCTTCTAATATTGCGGTCGGTTCGAGCGTTCTCTCTTCACTTATCATTTATTATTCTTCGTCTGAAACCTCTCCGAGAAAATTTTTATTGAGAGTAAATAATGTTGATTAGTATAAAAAAAGAGCTTTTTTTGAAAAAATGTTTTTGGGTGCTGTGTATTTGAAATTATAATGCAATGCATTCATCCGTGCAAATTGAGGCTTTGTCGCATAAAAAGCGTTGACATTTATGCGTCATTATCAAAGGACATGCTTCTGTTGATCTCCGCACTTTAATACCACCTAATTTTTGGTTTATTATTTTCAGTGATTTTCATTATGAGGCATTAAAAACAAAATCTGTGTTTTTTTAATAAAGATGAATTTTACAATGAGGTGGTATATTTTAGGGGTGAAATTATCTGATAGTGAATTTGTTGTGACGTATTTTCTTGTCGTGTGGAGTATTGATTACATGTAAATCAACTTTTATTTGGTCCATATATCCTGGAATATTTTATCAAAGCATCTTTTTGTATTAGATTCGAATGATTTATTTTATCCTCTGCACTCTCCGTTTTGACTTTTTATAACTTGTGAGTAACCTTTAAAACTTGATGGATCAATTAGGATGGTGTCAAGGATTGTGAACTGTATGAGAAATAAACCATGTGACGGACAGAGTAGGTGCTCCTCCGAAGTGCTGAACAAATGACGTACTATTATGGACCGATAAATCTACATCTACTGAATACCCTGCGAGCCACCTCGAGGGTATGTGGCAGGAGGTGATTTTTCCACCAAACATGCACTACGTAGATCACTAAATTTTACTTATACTACTTACCTAAAGATATATTTCTGTGAATATCTTGCGGGGAACAGAATATTTGTTCTACTTTTTGTCCAGCATGAAAAAATAACATTTAGAAGTACTAAAGAATACAGTCCAACCTCCCTTGTAACGGACACCTCCAAACAGCGGACGCCTCCGAAAAACGGACAGTTTTTAGATCCCCGGGAGCTGAGGCTTGTGGAACTAATTTGCGTTCAATCCGAAGGGTAGTCTTTTGATAGGTGAGGGTAGAGCTCACCCCTTACTAAGCCATTGGCGTGTGAAATTCACACTTTCAGGGTAGGGGGGCCAGTTCCTTTCCCTGGGCCAGCTGCGATTTCCTACAAAGTTCTGACACGTTTATCAAATCTTGAATCGAATCGCGAGGATTTTATGTAGGGGTATCCAGTAATGCTCTTGCCCAGGATTTGAACCCGGGACCCTCCGGTCAGTAGCTCAGCCCTCTACCCACTAGGCCACCACGACCCCTATTTTGGAACTAACACTTCTAAATTGCCAACGATCACAATAACGGACGCAGACCACACAGAGAAACATTTCTCCTTCAATTACCTCTATTAAAGGACACACTATGACCTAAACATCCTGCTAAACATTCTCTTCCTCTGAAAAAACCCCAATTTCTCTAAGCAAGTATGTATACGCAACTAACTTTTCCAGAATAAACTTTTTCTTAGTAATAAGGGAGCAATCTGTTGTCTGTCTACGAGTTCGTACGCTCCTTCCTGTTTCCTTTCCAATTACTGCGTACTACACCGCTACTTCTCTATTTTATTTTGGGGACAAGTTCACCATTCTTGTTTTGATTACGATGACGCCAATAGCTGCTCTATGGGTTAAAATCGAATAATTGTTTTGCTCCATATTTTTGCTGCAGGGTTTTTTTTTCGAACATTTTTAAAATAGGCAAAAGTTTTATGCAACATATTAAGTGTCTTTATATTTTGATTCGTCGCAGTTTCTGCATAGAAATGCTTGTCCTTTTCTACCACCGGGATTGGAACCCAGACCCTCGAGATAGAAACTGGCCAATACTCCAGCCACCACACCGACCGAATTCTAGTGTTCTCAGTTAACATATCTTCAATATGCTCATTAGTAAACTCATGGTTCATTTGAGTACTTCCGCCAATATCACTTCAGCAAGGGACAAACAGCGCAATTGCAACACAGTCTGCTCCTTCGTATATATATCGTAAAGCACAAATATTGCACTCATTGAATTTGTTCTCTTAAATTTATTATTTTTATAATAAACCTTTTACTGCCAACCCTTTAAGGTAAACTGCGAAAACTACGAATCCCATATCCTTGAAAATGGTAGGATTATGAATTTCAGATACATTTAAGCACTTAATGTTAATGTGTGAATTATGTATTAATCTTGTTTTGTTTCGGATATATTTGAGTTTTTATGAGGATAAAAAACTTATCCATGCTGTCTCTGATTTGAAGGAAATACAATATAACAAATACGCAATGATGTAATGTAAGTCGCCCGATATGTAGTACCCCACTGGCATTAAAAGGGTTGAATACAAGTTTCTTCTAATGATTAAAGTTTGTCATTTTTGCTTGGCATAAATTTCATGCAGCCCCTACTATACAAATTAACCCCGTGCTTTCTGCGAATTTTTGTGCGTATAAGGGGCATAAAGACAAAATTTGATACTATTTAAATGGATTCCACAGTGTCTACTCTGTGTGAGATTCAGTTTTTGGCCCTATTATCGAGACTTTCTCGAGCAAATCGTTTCATAATTATTCGAGATCACTGAAACCATATTTCCAGGTCTGTGTGGCTTGGTATTGCAGGTCGTTTAAAAGTGGATTACAACCCGCAGGCTTTATTCGTGCCCATAGTAATGACATGGAGAAGCGTTTGGATGGCAAGTGAAAGGCATGCGAATAAATCCGACACTCTTTCGGCCTGTGTGGCGCTTTAACCCGCTCGGACCTCGGCTTTTGCGGTCAGACGCGTGTGGCGTTCCAGGGATTTCCCAGAACGGAAAAATACGAGTGAAATCTGTTCGCAACAGGCTTTATTGTCCATTTCAACCTCTGTGGTTGACTGGACCGGTGAGGATTGTCAGAGTACGGCCGCCGCTCCTCCGACTGTATGCGGCTATTACGCTTTTCACGCATTTGAGTGTCCTCGTGTCTCCAATTTCCACACCCCTCACTTTCCTTATCAGTGATTTTGACTTGCACAAGATAATTTACATCAAGTATCATATATGTAGTCAACAACATTTCTCCATAGTGCATCATCAATAATAATTGTGGTGAATGCTTCAAGAAGTATTATCTGGTGATACTTAAAATTAGTTGTATTCAACGTGCATAAACCTTGGTTGATTTCACATTAATTGCCATGAGAAAAAATTCACCTGGACCGGGAATCGAACCACGGACTTTTGGTTTTCCGGGCCACTACGCAGACCACTACGCTACCCAAGATCCCTAATTCGCATGGCAATTTAGGGATTAGGGATCCTGGGTAGCGTAGTGGTCTGCGTAGTGGCCCGGAAAGCCAAAGGTTCGTGGTTCGATTCCCGGTCCAGGTGAAATTTTTCGCATGGCAATTAATATTAAGTTCACCGCCGTTCACGCGGCAGGATTGAAATATCCTAAAATTGGTTGATTTGTTAACGTACCCTGTGAAAATGATACTCATTTGTCATTTCATCATCCTGGGTTCAAGTTGTTAGTTTATGGGTATGCATGTTTTGCTTTATCGCATATTATTTCATCACTTATTGTTAGTTTTAATGAGCTCCTGTGTTCACAAGTTTATTTATATTTATGTATTACTTCGCAATTATTTCGTACATCCAATTTACAATTTATGCGGGGCTGTATGCAGCCTTCAAAGGTCTCGGACCTGTGGGTAGGTTGCGTTCGACCATTAAAATATATTGCTGTTTCAAAATTCTTGAATCCTTGTATTAAATTACATAAAAATCCTGAATAATAATAATGAGAAACCTGAGATCGTATCTCAACAGCGTCCCTAAATATTGATTAGAAAAGGTTGGAGCTTATACGGAAGGGGTAGTTGGGGAATGAGTGGAGTTAGCCGTGCTGGTTAACTTGCTTTTGAAACGGCGAGAACTGGAACAAGTATGCTTGATGGTCATCAAACGCGAAAACACGAAGGCATTAAAGCACCATAGAATTCTATACTGTACGAGGAATCAATCGAACTCGGAATTTTCCGCTACTTTACGCTTTTTAAATTACGGTTTGCGTGAAGTGATCTCTAGCGCGCATTCCAACTGCTGGCAGTTTTCCGCCATTAAAATCAAAAGCTTGCATTACTCTATGTGCTATTTGCAGTTTGAAAGAGTACCTACCGAATGCGTTTCGCTTGTGTGCCATTCAAGGGATCTAAGCATTTACACCGGCGGAATTCCCTCTCGCCAGTGATGCAGGCGCCGCCGGCGGCCAGAGCTGAAATGTCCGAATGAAGTGCGCATTTACTGTGTTTAAATGGGAGGGAGGTTCCGGGAAAGGACTTGGGAGGAGCTGATTACGCCGCAATTTAAAATGGCTGGGGTTAATCTACTCCTTCAAACCGGAGCTCTGCAGTCAATCCTGAGAGGACAATACGAGTTCTGGAGGATGAAGGAGTCTTTGTAAAATGATGAAATTCACCTTGAAAATTTTTGGAATTATTTTATATGCTTTTACCCTTTTTATTATTCCCTCTTTATTCGAAAATTTAACTATCTAGTGCTATGCCAGCTTTTTTGATGAAACGTACGTAGGCTTTAAATGTTCGAACGCATCTTTCCCCACTGAACGACCTAGTTGTGGTGATAATTACATTAACACTAAATACTCATTTGCTATCATTATGCTCAAACTTCCTTGCCGTTTGCCGTGCAGAGTGGAAGAGATAATATCATAGAGTCGAAAAAGATATTACTAATATTATTTTGTGCATTATTGTCTTCCTTTTCCTGATTTACCTGTTACAAATATGCGGAAAATACTGGCACTTGAAGCTGAGTACACTGAGTACACATTATTTTTTCGTACCTGATCCCTTGTTACGTGCGCATTAATGTTAGAATAGAATGGAAAGTTAAATTTATCATTCTGGGAAAAATGTGTTCCCTTAGGAATTCCAATAGTTACACATCATTAGAGTCAAACAGTAAAACAACAACTAGATTGCAAAAGTATATTGTCTCAGATTGCTGAAGAATATTTGATTTGCCTTTAGTAGGTACAATTTCATAAAAATAGATTGCAAAATAGAACAAATCAGGAACAAAAACATTATATGGTGCTGGATGTTGCAGAATATTTTATTCACTGGAAGTAGTATTTTGCGGTATTTCCTTTCAAATTTGCTCGCATTTTCAGTTTTTTTTTTTACATCTTCTGGCATATAATTCCATACCTCG
The DNA here is from genome assembly GCA_933228895.1 of Platycnemis pennipes. Classification (NCBI taxonomy): domain Eukaryota; kingdom Metazoa; phylum Arthropoda; class Insecta; order Odonata; family Platycnemididae; genus Platycnemis; species Platycnemis pennipes. Next base: position 129,401,650 of record OW121851.1, on the reverse strand, counting down.
GGAGAGTTGTTGTGGCAAGACATAGCGTATTCAGGTGTTCGATAATGTGTTACTTGGAGTTCTTCCATTAGACGTGTTGAACGTTTATTGGTTTTACTATCCTATTGTATATCCCGGTATAAATATGTGGGAACCTCTGTAATTATTAACATATGTATGAATTCTGCCCCGATTAAGTAAGTGCTTATTTAGTATTTTTAGCCATCCGAGTTTTTTAAAAAATGGTGAAACGTGTTCATAAAATGTGATCGAAAATATGCGTCAAATTAGGAGTTCTGAATTCTCTGAAGTTTTAAATTAAGTTCTTTTCTAAGGTGGAGTATACCACACAGCAGCAGTCGAGATGTGGGATAATAAGGTTATTCATTCAATTTTGGCAAAGGGAGACAGGGATAAAGTATCTTAATTGTCTTAACTGGTATAACTTCTTAGACATTTCATGTGAAACAGTTATAAGTGTTCATTCTATGATAAGGTTTTATTCAAAGTAACTCCTAAGTTAGTTCACTGAAAAAATAAATTTGGTGACCTTTTACTCTTACTTTTGGCAGGGCATCAAATATAATTCTAATAACATAAATGTTGCTACCAATGATGATACTTTTGGTCTTGTTTGGATTGAGTCGTAAACAATTTTCCAATGACCATTTACATATATTTCGAATATCGTCGTTCGCCGTAGTAATGGCTTCAATCACACCAGAAGGGTAACAGTTATTATAAATCTGAAGATCATCTGCTTACATGTGGTATTTAGAGTTTAAAGTTACTTTAGAAAGGTCATCGACGTCAATAGAAAACAGTAGGGAGCCAAGAATTGATCCTTGTGGTACTCCTTTGGTCATAGGAGAGTAATTTGATAGATCACCTTTCGGTCCTCAAACGGCCTGTGTTCTGTTGGAGAGGCATGCCTTGAACCAGAGTACAGCTGAATTTGACAGTCCGAGTTCATTCAAACCCTTTATTAATATACAGATTGTGGTTCACAGATATGAGGGATTTTCTAAAGTGTAGTAAACTAGCAAAGTTACCATCTTTTGCTCAATTAAGAGTAATATCGTGTGTAACTTTCAAGAAGGCAGACTTAGTTCCCCCTATATCTTTTGTTCATCCAGATTTATATTGATCTAATTGATCAGGATTTAGGAATTTTAGTAGCCTTAGTTTAAACATTTTGTCCTTTTTTGTCCTTTAAACAATGTTAGGAATTAGGATCGTTGGAAATTGCATCCCATTAGTTAACCAATTCATGAATTTCTGTGAAACATGTAATGAATGGATACCAGATCCAGGTATAGTTGCGCTAACGTAACGAGCCATCAACCCTTATAAGTCTCTTTCTACCACTCTCACACGTTCTCTTATAAACTCAGCCTTTCTGAGCTGTGGATCTTGATGTAGAGATTTTCTAGGTATTTTTTTCACCTGCAATAATTTGGATGCTTTTGAATTGGGGAACTTCAATCTTAAATAATTTTCTATTGTCGGTGATTGGAGAAAATTTTTAAGCGGCCTGAGATGGCTGTCGACTGAGTTCGAGCTGGTAGTTGGTAACCTAAGAGTGTGAATGATGGTGAGAATGGTGAGTGAGAATGAAACAGTTAAATAGTCTTCATGCCTATTTCAGAGCGTTCATATTTATACGTAGAAATCACGGCTCTCGTTCATACAGTGCGGTCAATACTTTTACAGCATTTTGTAGGTTTTAAAATAAGAGCTAAAAATATTTCAATAATTTCACTGAAGAATATTCAAAAATTCAATTAATTTCATTGGGCTCGGTATTTGTTTAAAAAAACTAATTCCATTTTTTGGCTATAATAATATAAATAATGAAGCGTCCAGTTTTTTAAATGGATAGGTATGGATTTTCTTTGCCTTTTTACTCCATCCGCTTTAAATAGATAAGAAAGATTTCCATCCATTAAAGAAAAATATTAGCGCACTATTTATAGCTCTAGGATTATACTCTCAGCATTTCCTGGTTTTTGTCAGCGCATGTTATCATCACAAGCATGCATAAGCAGGGTGTATTATTAATCTACCAGGTGATCTACAGCTACACAAGACCCTGGGACCCACTGCAGGGATGCATGGCAGGGGGTGAACCATCACGAGGCATGCATTAATGCCAAGATTTTGAAACCTATTTTAATAAGCACCTCACTGGTTCAAGTGCTAAATTTAAATTCCGTAACAGTGCGAACTAACTGAAGAAATAAAGTATTTTCACAGGCAATATTGCTTCTATTTTAAAGTCACAACTCTAGATTGGACGTCGCACTAACGAAACATATGTCTCATTTTTTGACAGTTACAAAATGAATTATTTTGTTTACGTTAGGAATCAAGAGCGTCGAAAAAATAGGAAAAATCGCTTCACAAAAATCATATTTTATTCCCTTGGTAGTTTCGATCTACTCTGCGTATTACTGTTCCTAATTGTTAGCGGAAAATTGGATGTTTGAAACTCGCTGCCTTGCAAGAGGCATCTTTCTTATTTATTTTTTTGGTCTAACCTTTCATAGTACGCTGAAAATGTGAGTATTATATTTTACAATGCTCGGTGAATGTGTCCGACTTAAATTTCTTCTGAAGATTTATTTTTTGAAACCTACAAACTGATAATGATTCCAGACCAAATTCTTCAAGCCATTTCGCTACACTGCTAAACCTATCGTAGCACCTTTTAACAAACGTAGCTGCTTTTACCGGCTCGCTGCATATTCAAGATGGAATATATTGCTCTTCCGTCTGGTGTTTCTTGATCACATATCTCCTGGGGATATCAAGGGGATGTATTTTCCCCTTGATAAATCTCTATTAATTTTAACGACTCTATGTTTTGCTGATTCACCGCTAAAAATTTTGGTTTTACTGATGCTATAGGATAGCAAATTAGTTAGTTTTAAAATCATTGTAGGTGTACGTTTTTTCATAATAAATAAATTTAATTGCTTCCAAAGTAAGGCTTGTTATAACTTATATTTATCCCACCAAGATTGAATTGCATCCGGATTGCATCTTAGTGATATCCTATCTTCGTCTTTGGAAATTTAGTCTTACGGTAGTTTTAACAAAAGGTCTAATTGCAAGTTTACTATTCACTATGGAACCTATGTCATCAAAAAAATAGTTGACCTATTACGCTTCTTCGGGGAACACCCGATGAACTGTTACAATGCTGGACATGATAACATCTATATCGGCCTATCAGCGATCTACCTGCTGCTTGAAGAATCCAATTTCAACGAGTATGGGAGAATTCAAATAGCTCTTATTTGCGCTTAACAGCTTTTATTTCAAATATTACTCCACTTGGAGATTTTACTATTACTTGTTTATACTCCGTAACTTCCTCGAGAACAGCTTTGCTCATGCTGGGTCTGGAATATGTCATTTTAGTGTCCTCTCATTTTTCGTTAACACGTTATCGAAGGTGGTAGGTTATATAGCCAGCGGGTGTAAAGTATGACTTACAATATATTTTTGGTTATGTATAAAAATTCATTGGATTTCGAGGTGTATTCTGACCCTCTCAAAATGAACCAGGATACTGCTGCTGATGGGCGTTGAGAAGAATTTTCTGGTAATTATAACTGAATATTTGCGTATAGTTTCACTTTTATGTTTTCAATGTACTTCTGGAAAGTCGTAATAATAACTTAATTTGAGCCAGTGGCGCTAAAGCTGTTCGTAGTATCTATTATTAGCAGTTTGTGGAGTCGTATTATATCCCCCCAAGTTTGTCATGCATGTGGCAGTGGTGTGCGCCTGGTTTTCACTTGCAGTTGGCTCATGAAGGTTTGAGGAAGGCGAGGGGATAATGGGGCGTCCAAAATGTCCAGGGTTGGATTATGCAACAGTGCAGGATTACGCGAGGACGCTGAATGAGCAGTGAGCCGTCGTGTGGGGATAGTGAGGCCTCAACGCTTAAGCCCCGTGCGTTAAGTGTTTTTTTTTCGCCCATGTGCTGATTGTGATTCCGTCCGGGGACGTCCTTCCCCCCCTCCCCGCCCCCCTTTGGCCCCAACAGTCCTCACACCAGTCGGACACACTGGCGCTTTGCACGATTGTCACTTATTCAGGAATCCCCCTCTCATTGCCGATTGCACACCACGGCTTCCGAGTTGCGTCCTTCCGTTAGCTTGTCTCCTTCTCTTGCTAGTGTCCCTCTGCCTTTTTGCACAAATAAAAAAAATGTTATTCAACGTTTGCGTATTCGTACTTACTAATTCAACATAAGTGTTTTGCCAGCAGTATATACCTATGGATAGCCATTGGTAAACGGTCTCTGCCCGTACCAACAATTCGAACTAGCTTTTTCTATGTCATATCCTTCTTTAAATTTCCTTATCCTATGCCCGTCCCATTGCATTCCGGAATAACTGTACTTTTCCTTCGTTTTACGCGTTTGCCCAACCCTCAAATGAATTTTTTACCTTAGTTACCATTTGAAACGTCCTTCATTCCCATTTTGTTTTCTCCTAATTTTTACGATCAAATCCATTTTCTCCCTAGTAATATTGAGCATTGCCTAATCCGTCTTCCCCTCCGTACAGTTAGCCTTCTCCATTCTTCTAATCACTCACATCTCAAAGTCCTTTAATTTCCTATCATCCTCTTTTCGTATGAAACTGGTTTCTAAACCATACGACTCAATGCGGTGAGTAACAGGTTATCAGCAAATGATTTGTGTATTCATTCGACTGACATTACTCCTTAGGCCTTATTCATGGTGTAACGTCGTGCCTTGTCGGGTTCCATTTTTATTTGTTTTGTTCGTCTTGTGTATTTGGTTTCGTTCGTTGTTTTGTTTTTGATGATATTGATTTGTATGTTAATGTTTTACGTTGTTTATTGGTTTTTGTTTGAGGGTTGCCGATGGATCGTTAAAAAGGTTGTTGACAGGATTGTTAAAAGAGGTTTTGGAAAGATAAAGACGTGGAATAAAGAGGGGCAATGCCCAAACGAGTTTTTAATAAGGTACACATTAATTGAGGGATCCCGACGTCACAGAGGTGAATATTTTTGGTGGCAGCGGTTGAGGATACAAATAAGGTGGAACACGAAATCGTCGGGATCCAGAAACAGTGGGATCGAGAACTCGGCGGATTCCAGGAACGGTGGTGCCCGGAACCTTTGGATTAAGAAACGTCGGGGTACAGGATCGGTGAGATCCCGAAAAGCCAGAGTCCAAAGGCTCGACACAGGATTCCGGAGTTATCGCGGCGAGGCGCTTGGACGGGCTCATCCTACGTAGTCTACGGAAGAACGCCATAAGTTGGACGAAATTACGGCCTACGAGATAGGTGAGTACCAGGTTTTGCATTGGTAACTTTGGTGGCAAAGAAAATCCGAAAATTTGCTTTGTAAGAAAGGCATTAGAAAATGGCGTTCTTAGGGAAAGCTAAGAAAGAGGAGTTGAGATATGTGGCCGAAGAATTAGGGGTTATAGTGAGTGCTGCTGATAAGATGGTGCAGTTAAAGAAAAAGATTGCAGAGAGTCCCGAGTATGACGAAGGTTTCGTTCAAAATATTTTAGAGGATTATCAAAGAAAAAAAATGGAAGAACTGGAAGAGAGACGATTAGAAAATGAGAGAGAGAGTAGAAAAGCTGAAGAGAGGAAGTTGCAATTAGAGGTAGAATTGGCAAGATTAAAAAGTGCGGAAAGGAGAGCAGATTCGGAAGGAGGAGCGCCAATTTCCGGCAGGATGAACCCTAAAATCGAGTTGCATAAGGTGATGCCAAAATTCGTGCCACAAGATACGGATGCTCAGTTGTTTTTGAGTTTATTTGAAGGTCAAGCAAGTATAGTGGGAATTGATCCTGAGCAGTGGGTGTCTCATTTAATTGGCTTATTGCCAAGAGAAATGATTGATGAGCTGGCTCGGGAACCATGTGAATTTCGGTATGATTATAGTCATGTTAAAAGACTAATATTGGTGAAATATAATATTGGAACGGAGAAACTAAGACAGCTATTTATGAATAGTCAGAAGCCGGTGAATTTAACTTGGAAGGAGTTTGCATACAGAATGAAAACTTACTGTGAGGGTTGGTTAGAAGGACATGAAATCCGAGAATTTGAAGAATTAAAGGACCTAATCATTTGTGAGCAAATTAAACGAAGAGTTTCTCACGAAATTAGGGATCATTTTATTGACCGCTGGGCCAAGCTAAAATCCACCGACGAAGTAACTACTTTGGTTGATGAATACCTCACAGTACGTGAAGAGAGAGGAAGCAGGGGCGGGGGAACACGGTATCATTCAGGACCCATTAAGGCGACCACTAATAACCCAAGTCATTACGAACGGGAGAAAACGTATGAATCGTACGGGGCATCAAATGGTAGCTCAAGGCCAACTTTTCCCGCTAGGAACACGAACTATACGCAGAATCATACTTGGAGGTCAAGCAACGTAAAGGATCCGAATTATCAGGAATATGAGAAGCGAGCGGAGAAGACTTGCTATATCTGCCATTCCCCCTCCCACTTTCAGGCAAATTGTCCAAAAACCAAAGAAAGAAATGGAAGGACCGCTTACATAAATCACGTAGAACAATTCGCTCAAGAGGACCAACGTGAAGAGGATAAGAGGAATGGAGTCGATTATTGTGCCGATGTGGGCCGCATCGAAAAACTTGAGAGAGTAAATCAGAAGGATGCTTCTTCCGGACTAGCATCGTATATGTCAAGGGGAGTTGTGAATGGGCACGCTATGAGTATTTTACGTGATACTGGAGCATCCATCGATGTTATTGCGAGTACATATATAAACCCTGAAAGGTACACAGGAGAACTTGTTAGAGTGAGAACCCCATTGCAGGAGGAATCTGCATGTTTACCTGTTGCAGAGGTAGAAATTGTGGGGGACTTCGGGCGAGTGTTTTCCAGAGCTGCCGTAGTTCGGAGTTCCTTGGACAGAGGGTACTACATCTTAGGAAATAAAACAGCCGAACTGATTGAGCAAAAGACGACGCAAGATCCTCGGCCAGAATTATTAAATGCTGTTACGACTAGAGCTGAAGAGGCAAGACAAGTGGATGTAGAGGAAGACGACTTTATGAGTGAGGCTGTCGAAAGAGAAGAGGAGGAAGGGAAGATCGAAGAACAGGAGGATGAAGAGCCTGAGATTCTAAGATTCTTGGGTTTATTTATTTTTGGGTTTATTTATTTATTTATGGGACTGTGTAATTACTACAGGAAATATATCAGAATGTTCGCAGATTTAGCCGCTCCTATCACAAATCTCACAAAGGGGATGACACGGATGGGTAAAATAGAGTGGAGTAAAGAAGCAAATACAGCATTTGAAAAATTGAAAGAGACTTTGAGTGCTGGACCAGTATTAATGCCCCGGACTTTGAAAGTGAATTCCTAGTACAGACAGATGCATCCGAGAATGGAATAGGCATTGTTCTCTCTCAGATGGGAACAGAAGGAGAGGAGCATCCCGTACTATTTCTTAGCAAAAAGTTCAACGATACTGAGAAAGAATGTTTAGCGCTTGTGTGGGGAATCAGGAAACTACACTGCTATTTGGACGGTGAGAGGAGTTTTCGCATACAGACGGACCACAATCCTTTAGTGTGGCTACAGAGCGCAGCACTGACAAACCTTAGGCTGATGAGGTGGGCCCTAATCTTGCAAAATTATAATTTCGAGATTGAGCATCGGAAAGGTCCATTGCATGCTAATGCTGATGCTTTAAGTAGGAGTATGAAATAATTGCCACTGAGGGTCCGATTCCAAACCTGGTGCTCCTTACCAGCTGAGATGCTGACCTGTCGAGTAAGGTCGTGACTTCACGACCTGTACTCGTCTAGAGGGAGGGGGCAAGTCTGTAACGTCGTGCCTTGTCGGGTTCCATTTTTATTTGTTTTGTTCGTCTTGTGTATTTGGTTTCGTTCGTTGTTTTGTTTTTGATGATATTGATTTGTATGTTAATGTTTTACGTTGTTTATTGGTTTTTGTTTGAGGGTTGCCGATGGATCGTTAAAAAGGTTGTTGACAGGATTGTTAAAAGAGGTTTTGGAAAGATAAAGACGTGGAATAAAGAGGGGCAATGCCCAAACGAGTTTTTAATAAGGTACACATTAATTGAGGGATCCCGACGTCACAGAGGTTTTATTTCTACGACTCCATCCGTTAAAGTGTCTATAGACCAGAGGTTACTGATCTTATGTTGGCGGCACCGCTGAAACGGTACGGTATTTTTGACTGATAATGTGTTCCCAATGTTTAGCGCACTTCCGCAAATTTTCATTTTTGTTTCTTCAATGAATATTATTAACTTCATGCATTTCAAATATGTATGTTCATTCGCATCTAATGTTGACATTTTTACGAGCGTGTTATCTGTCGAAAAATACAGTGTTTGCTTCTTATTGGCGTTTGACGGCAACAATGGATCGGATATGCGGATTTGACCTTTGAATATGGGTCTCTTAGGTCCGGCTAAACCCGAACCGTGTGGTTTAATAAGATCCTTGTCTTCAAGGGAAATTACCGGCGGTGTAACCGAAGCAACGCTGAGTTACGCTGCTCTTATTTGTGAATTTAGCAACAAATTGAGCCTAAATCTTTATCTCTGTCTTTTCTTTCGTATCGAAGGGGCTTTCAGGTTGAATATTGTTTCAATTAAATTTCATAATTTTCGAGTGAAATTTCGCTATTTGCGTCATCGTCGCGAATCTGACGTATGCCGCTAGTGGCGAAACCAGTTAGTGGTACGTCCAATAAATTGTGAAACTTTACCATGTAGCATATGTCAATTTTACTCAATGTGCAGCGATTCCTTCAAGTGTCGCTAAAGAAAATTTTATTTTTCCAGGGTCAGGGACCCTACAGCAACGCAACTCGTGTTGGGAATCGAGTTTCTTACACTTATACCCCTTCATTGGATTCGCATATCTTCCCGGGAATCTTCAGCCCTTTACCATTCTAGTAGTAGTTGTGCATCGACGCTGGGGTCATTTAGCACCTTATATTTCCCCTTGCAATTCATACCATGATTTGTTGTATATATTAATATTTATTATGTTTTTCAAGAGTCCACGAATTGTGTGCTTACTATGGCGATGGCTGATAAAATATTTTTATTAGTAGTTACCGGTGAGATTACGAAAATCTTTAAAGATATTTTTTATGCAGTAGCTACGGATTTAGAACTGAATAGAAAAAATGGGATATTATGTCACGGAAATGCTGTGTGTAGCCATGTGACTAAGGGGATTATTTGACATGCTCTGGAGTATTTACTCCCTCAGGATTAGACCGCTGGAATCGAATTATCGCTCCAAATTTTCTTGCGTAATTGAAAAAAGGATTTCAATTCGCAATATATGATAATAACTCAGAGGACTACTGATTTAAAACACACATGATTTCGTCAAAGTTTCCTTTGCTTATTTAATTTACATTCATGCCAGTCGTGATGGAGGTAACATTGATCGGTGAGTAGCAGTAATTATATTTGTGTTACCATAACAAAATAAATTAAAAAGGAATATATATCACTTATCAAACTTTGTGAAAAGCGGTTCAATTCAGCAGGTGATTAACACACGTTACGTGAATAATTGCCATCAGTCACGATAGGTGCTAACATTAAAATAAGACAAAATGACTAGTGCCTATGATTTATTAAAGTATTTTCAGTTTTTTAGGACTGATGCAAATAATTGTTATAGTGACCCTTACCTCGTCTCCTTGGTACAGCAGTTTTGTTATCTTTATGTTTTTAAAATAATTATAACGGTGATGGAATCTTCCATGCCATAAATACATTCTTTGCATTTCATTACTGGAAAATTAAGTTGTGTTAGAAAGGTATAACCTTTTTAAAATTGTACATTTTCGACAGCTTAAAAACATGACGTCATCGCATGACGTCATTGCACGTTATCACTATAGGCGTTGTTTATCTCTTGTAAGTGGAGGTGGATACTTGGTCAAGACGTATATATTTTTACATATCTAATTTGTTTAATGAAATAAACGAGCGTATTTCGATTTTTCTTTGAGTCGTATGGATCGTAACGAGCAAATTGGCCATAAATTATAAAATACATGATTAGTGTTCTGTTTTTAATTACTCCGAAGCTATTATGACAAAGCAATCGTTTTTTTTTCTAAATAAGGATGCCCATTAGGAAGTCAATTTGTTGGATTGTTGTTTATTAAATCCCTTTTCAGTCATGGTTTCGATCAAGAAACGGCTACAATCCTCAAAAAAACATATTTGCTTCGTTTCCTTTTAAAATAAACGCCTATTTTCGTAGCGATATGGAACCTAATCCATGCAGTGGCGTCATAAGGCGTTTCAGGTCACGTGATTGTCGTCTTTTCTGGAACTTTTTAATATTATTTAATAGTATTTGTTGTTGGCGTAGTAAATGTGGGCTTATATATTTAAATTTGTGAGAAAATTTCGCATCAGTGTACTACATCATTGATAAACGAGAAACTAATTTCATGCGTGTTCCCCATTGTTGCTGTGGAAGAGTGGGAATGATATCCGTAGGTAGTATTAATGAGTTAATGTTTGGATTTGGAATCTACATCTACACAATAGGTACCCTGCAAGCCACCGCGAGGGTGTGTGGCAGGGGGTGAAGATCACCAAGCATGCACTATTGACATGCAAACAAGCAACTAAAGGTCTCATGCAACTGTATTGTTAATATCTATATTATTTAAGGGATTAATACATGCATCATGCACTACAGACTACTCTAAAGTATTTCCCCTACCTTTCCTTTTGCTATGCTGCCTATTGTGTTCTCTTATAGTACGGGGGAAAAATTCCATTTTGAATCTGTCAGTACGACAATCTATCTCTCTAACCTTATTTATCTTGTCGAATCTAGAATGTGTTTTTAATATGTGCCTAACATCTTCAGTAAAGCTATCCGATTGAAATTTCTCTTATAGATTTAATCTGTGCTTTAACCAACGCTCTGATAATGATTCCCACCCTAATATGTGTGTGTGTGAATAAGTGTGTTGGATCTCAATTTAATCTGGGTGATTGCTCTCTCTCTGGCATCGTATGCTTCTTCATTAAAAGCGCTCCTTCCCCGCCCCCGCGGTGTCTCCGCGAGCGATCGCCGCCGTGAAATAGGAATGTCTTCGCCAGAGGCCGTCCGACAACTCTGCAAAAGAGTCGGGCGCCCTCGCAAGCCCAGTGATTATGGGCGTTTGTTTGTCGGAGGCCGGGACGGAGCGCAAACCACTGCGCGTAATTGCATTCCTTTTTTTCTTCCCTCTGCTCTCATAAGCGCACTTCGCTGTCGTCTTGTTTAATCCACCCCCGAGGAATGCCAAGGAGGAGGCGAACGAGGTGACCCTTTATCACGTAATTGTGAAGAAGACATTGTTTGAGGGAGGATTGGAAAGCCAGCGGCGCGATTGAAGTATCCAGGCCCATGATTACGTCGCTAGATTATCGACAACACGAGTGCTCGCGGGGGCTTTTTCGCTGGCGATAGAACAGACATTCTTTAAAACAAATACGCCGAGTTGAAAGGCAATTCATAGAAACGGATGCTCTTCATCGTATTTTTGGTATTTGTTTTAATTGCCTTTTATTTTGTATCACTATCGCCATGGGAAAAGTGAACGGGAAGATTGGAAAAGGTAGGCCTCGTATGAGATACATGGAACAGGTTGTAAAGGATGTAAAAGAGAAGAATTACGTCACAATAAAACGGTTGGCCGATAGAAGAATCGAGTGGAAAGCTGCGTCAAACCAATCCTAGGATTGTTGACCAATGATGATGACTTATTTTGTCTCCGTTATATATTTTATTTGACGTTCTTCACGGGGATTTGCCTCCGTGGCTCAACATTATAATATGGTACAACCATTTTTGTGGACACAAAACCTCAATTCACGGCGGTTTACGACTTCCTACTTGAACGTATGAGGACGAAAAGTTGACTTTAAACGGGTATTAGGGTTTTTTGTTCATTTCCGATGGGTATTGTTTTCAACGGAAGGCATCTCGGCTGCTTTTACAGGAAAAAGTTATTTTTCAATAATTCTTTCATTGTTTTCTCAAATTAAGATGCATTACTTGGAATAGTATTCATTTTTCATCTGCGGGCCTTTCCATTGTTGCTTCCTTTAGCTCTCTTTCTCATTTTTGCCGTTCTCAACTTCTCTGTTCTCAAGTGATTCCTCGCCCTTATACCATCTCCCGTTCTCACATTTCACACATTTGCTTGGAGATGAAAATGACTCGTGGATTTTAATGAAGGTGACATGCTCTTTATCAAACGCGGGGGAGCTCTGGAGCAAATGGAAGTTATGAGACCTAACTTTCCTAGGATTCCGAGTGGCATCTAGAAGTATGAGGGAAAACGAATGGGAATTCGGTGACCCGGGCTAAAATCAATCATTTAAATAAATCTGGGTAAATAGAAATAAATCGTATGCCAGTGGCAAATCGTGTAGAATGCTGTGAGCTTTCTACGCAATAACATTTCAGAAGAGAGAAATAACGGTAAATTTTAGGGACACTTTTCTAATGATTGTTTTTTACTAGGTGATAATAAATAAAGAGAGAGCCAATGCCTATGTTGGAATATCTTTGCGTTACGTTAATCTTGTGACAGGATAGGCATTAATTCGATTGTTGTACGTCATCGAAGAGATAAATTCACAAATTTTGCTCGTCGTTCATTTTGCGCTGCTTTAAAATTTTGAAAACGCTGAAAACATGAAATAGACGGCATTGAAACAGTGGGTCTGACGCTTGATTTCAAAACACAGGGTGTCCCTTTCAAACATCCTGCATTTCAAAAGCCCAGGGAAAATAACTACAGCAAAGTGCCGAAATATCTTGATTTCGGAAATCTGCTGTAGATTGCCGAGCTGAGTACATGTAAATGCAATCAGTGAGATTTGTTTTGTTTGTGTAAGGTGCAATTTTACTATCATAGCTACTGTAGCTTTTTCCCTGGGCCTTTGAAATGTGAGAGGTTTTACGGGACACCCTGTATTATTGAAATTAGATGGGGAAGTTAAATCGGAACCGAAATCGCAATTTTGTGCACGAAATTGTTAGATGGAAACGAAAAACGAATTTTAGTGAAAAAATGAATATTCTAATCACAACCATTCACTCGTAAATCAAAAATTAAAATAAGCAAAAGGTGACGCCCACCGAAAAAGCTGCTTTGATAGCATTGGCGTCATTTTCTTCCCGTCCTTGACTGCTCTTATGGGAAGGGAAGGGAGTGGAGGGGGGTTCTCGGAAGATCTGCTCGCTCAGATCCTGTCGCAATCGCTCCTATTGGCAGAGCCGGTTGTGTCCCCCCTTTTCCGTTAAGGCGAAGTAGCTTCGCGGGCTCAGTTGTGATTGGACGAAGTCAATGACATCAGGGGTTGCACCACGCCCACTTCTCCGAAAGGGTTAAAAACATCAGTTTTTCGCCGTTTATAACTCGAGAAATAATTGACGGATCAAAAAACGGAAAAATACGGATATTTTTATTTTACGAACTCTATCAGATCCGGCAATAAAAAAAATATGGTAAACGACTCCATTCTACGATATTGATTTATTTATATTTTTTCACTAGTTGAGGGTTATCATTGATTGAATGAAATTGAAGCGAAGCAAAAAATTATGCTCTTCTATACTATGCATTTTCCATGTTATCTTATTCCGAAGAACGAAACAAGAATGCAGCTATGTATCTTAAGGAATTTCAGATATTCGTGCGCAATATGGTGTTGATGTGCTGCATGTTTGTTGATAACGGGGAGCGCCGATCCCTCCTGCTGCGTTGTTTCCATTGCTGTCGGATCCCCTCCACAGGGCTCGCTGGAGGACCACGTCACTGGAGACTCCAGCGTGAGTTCCTCCTCGCCCCGCTGCGCGTAAACCGACTGTCCAAAGGCGAGTTGTGTTGGCCGCGGAAACTTCGCGTCCAAACCGAGGGCGAATTTTCTTTGAAGTTCCGACGCGCAGCGCTCGGCGCTCTTCACTCCGTTCGGCGAACATTCCTTTGCTCTCGTCGGACGAATATCCTTCCGCACTTGAGTGCTCGAGTTTCCGTGGCCTCAAAATCTTCGACCAGTGCCTCTCGAAGCTCTTTGGGCTCCCTCTCCGGCACTCTGCACCTGCGGAAACGCCGAAGACTACTCAGCTAAGCTAGTCGGATTTGGAATTCCGCATGCCGAGCTCAAATTTCAATGCGGACCAACCGATGTAATTGCCGCACCAAACCCTGGAATGAAGTGAAATAATCCAGTTGTGATGGCATGAGGGGGGTATTCGATCCTGGATGGGAGCATTAGACGAAAATGACGTAAGATTAACGTATGTCTCTGATGTCGTGATTGAAAAGCGAATATTTTGGCTAAAATGGCTAAATCGCCAGCACATAAGCTGGCGAGATATTTAGCCAAATTGCTGCAACCCTTTACCGGTAGGACATCCACCTACGTGAAAAACTATTCGCATTTTATTGAAATCATCAAGGATTTGAGAGTTAGCAGAGATGACCTACTTGTTAGCTTCGACGTAGAATCCTTATTTACCAATATACCCGTCAATGAAGCCAATGAGATTACCAGATCTCTCGTCGCAAAAGGACTACCAGATGATATCCCAAAAATGGTGAGATTCCGCCTTGACAACACATATTTTATTTGGAACAAGCTGACCCGGCCACGCGTTGCTGTGGCTCAATCTGGTTAAATGGAAAGCGCACGTTTATAGTACGTTTAATTTCACAATTCTTATGGGTATACAATATATCTCAGCTGATCGATTGTTTTGCAGCTGGACACGCATATTTGTATATAATTTTAACGTCTTTACATGTCGTCACAAAGTAGAATATTTCAGGCAAGCATTTATTTCATCCGCTAGTGTCAATCGAGGAATTACAGGTAATGTTTGCCTGAAATGTCGTGCAAGCAATATTAATGCGTTCTCAAATGGTCTCAGGATTCAACGGAAATCTTGCAATGATCGATCCAGAGCCTCGAGCGATGCTTTGTGCACCATTGTGCATTCATCCCAAGCAATAAGTTGGCATTTCTGAAATATTTGTCCCATGCCGGATGATTTGAATATGTTGCACGTGAGTATTTCAATGAATTGCAAGTTCAATGGGATGCACATCCCGTCTCCAGTGTCGATATTGTATTCTCGATATTGTACAAACCTTCATGGAGTGAACAAACAACTAATCAAAGCTTCATGGAAATTGGATGAATGTTGTGGTAATGCATGAAGTTATCAATATTGTATCGATACAGTATCGATATTGTAATGATACTTTATAAAACTTTGATAAAAAACACCTAAATAATTTCACCTCAATTTTGTATCAACAATGTATCGATGTATCCATATTTTATCGATATTATATCGATACAGTATTGACATTGAATTATCGATTTTGTAGAAACCTTCGCGGAGCGTACTCAATAACTTTCAAAATTTCATGGCGATCCGATGAATGGTGTAGTAATGCATAAAGGACAAACACATTATATACATTTGATACAGTATCGATATCGCAACGATACATTCCTTTTAAAAAACTAAATAATTTCACCTCAATTTTGTATCAATAATGTATCGATTTATCGATACATTAGCGATATTATATCGATAAAGTATCGATATTGAAATATCGATTCCGTAGTCCTCTTTTCGGGAATGTACTCAACAACTTCCCAAAGTTTCATGGCGATCCGATGAATGGTGTAGTAATGCATAAAGGACATACACACATACACACACACACACACACACACACACACACATACATTCATTTTTATATATATAGATGGGGTATTTCACCAACAGGTCAAAGGCGCGGCCATGGGGTCCCCCCTATCACCAGTCATCGCCAATCTTTTTATGGAGGCATTTGAAGAGAAGGGTCTACGATCCCATGAGAAAAAACCTAAACTTTTCCTGAGATACATGGATGACACATTTGTCATATGGCCATACGGACTAATTGAACTCAATGGATTCCTTACACACCTCAAACAGCAGAGCGAAACCATGAAATTTACGATGGAGGTTGAAGAAAACGGGCAACTTCCTTTCCTAGATGTGCGGGAAAAGAGGAATGACGACGGGACCCTAGGTCATTCAATATTTCGGAAGAAAACGCACACCGATCGATATTTGAACGCTGCCTCGCACCACCACCCTCGACAAAAGACGGCTGTTATCCGTACTCTTTTCGACCGAGCTCTTTCCATCTGCGACGATTCGTCTATTGGAAACGAGAAACAGCATCTTTTTAAGGTTTTTCAAGACAGTAACTTCCATCGACACACTACCCACCGAGTTGCTCAGAGAGAAGAAGATAAACGAGTTTTGGCCTTGAGCAGGACCGACGAGGCTACTACTACGAGGGAAAAGAGTGATGCCACATTCGCCGTGATAGTACCATACGTTGGCGGAACCACCGAAAAAATATCCAGGGCTCTTGCCAAACATAACGTCCTGACCAGATACACCTGCGTCACTAAGACGAGGGACATTTTATGCAGAGTTAAGACATTACGCCGATGGAAGAACAGAGCGGCATATACGAGGTTCCATGCGATTGTGGAAAGGCCTTCATTGGGGAAACCTCGAGAGCCGTATTCAAGAACGCAGGAGAGCGACAAACAACAGACAACGGCGCCTTTCAGCCATCGCAGAGCACTTTTGGGAAGGCCCGGCACACAACATCAATTTTGACGGAGCCAAGCTGTTTCCCAAGGCTCATACGCGATGCGATCGAAACGGCCAAGAAGCCCAACAATTATAACAGAGAAGCTATAAGCTCTCCAATACTTGGAAGCGCCTAATTGAATAAACTAGTCAAACGGCCAATGAAAATGCGCCCACTTGAACATCAGAGCGCAGAAGTAAATGGTATATGAGACGGTAAAAATCTTCTATGAAACACCTCAGACCTGAAGAACTGAACGTCGGCGAAACCGTTGTCACCCCAGAATGGACACACGCGGAAGAAATCCCGAAACGAATGGATCCTCAAATTTTTGCTAATTGTTTGAAAATTGCATGCGTTCGACAATTAAGGGCAGTAAAAAATACCCTGCGTTGCTTTGACGCTCTTTCGAAAGCACCCCGTTCGTTCAGGGCGTTATTTTCTGAAGTGAAGCGTCAAACTAGCCCTCGCTGTCGGAGGTTTTAAAAGTGTGGGATACTTTTCTTACTCGACCTCCAAAAATTGCCCTAAGGTAGTGTATAGCCGATAGAAATTGCCGTCAATTGACACATAAAAATCAAAATGAACGTGGTTTTTAATGGTTGAGAAGATAGTTGAGCATAAGAAGTGTATTAGATATTCTGATGAGACTTCATTTTACGCTAAACATCTTTTAGAGACAGGCCACCAGGAAAACTTCAGCCCATTTACATGCCCATGATAAAGGTTTTTAACTTGACTTCTTGGAGAAATTGGAAATTGTTAATAGGTATACCGTCACCCGATATTGTACTTCTAAGTGATTTAAAAGATTTTATATGTTCCCCGCTGACCTCATGTTCTTATATACCCCATTATTTAACCTAACCTTTTGAATGGATTCCTCCTACCTCCTATGATGTATTCCCATGTCACCCTTCCCATCTTAACCTTCAACTTGTATACACCTCAGCTTTCCTTCAAATTCCTTCCCCTTCCTAAAAGAACATAACCCCCAACCAGTCCTGTGCACTATTTAAGGCCTCTCCAATGCTCTTAACATTTTAGTTCCTTGAAAGGGACACCTTGTATTATTGAAATTAGAGTTGATCTGATGCTTGATATATGTATATATTTACGAGCACTAGTTGAGGGTTCACATTGATTGAATGAAATTGAATCGAAGCAGAAAAACGTCCTACTTTTTACATGCTTTTCTTTAGTTCGCTTTTCCATGGCTGGTCCCGTTTCCATGGTTACCACTTTAAAACTATAATATACTTCAAATGCTCTAATTTCCTAAGTCTCGCATGGCGTAGTGGTTAGTGCGTAGGGTTGGCCATGTTAGGGACTTGCGTTCGAATCCTCCAGTCGACAAAATGTCCCTTCTTCTTTTTAGAGTTGCCAGCAGACTTCTCTTTTATCCTACTCTTCTTAGCACTTCCTCGTTACTTACTCGGTCGATCCATTTAATCTTCATCATTCTTCTGTAGCACCATATTTTGAATGCTTCTACCCATTTCTTCTCCGCTGCTGTCATCGTCCATGCTTCATTGCCATAAAAAAACACGCTCCAGATGTGCGTTTTGATGAATTGCTTCCTTCCTTCTACGCTTGTATTTCCAGATGGAAGTAGATTATTCTTTTGATAGAATGCCCTCTTTGCCTGGGCTATTCTACTAACTATTTCTTTCTTGCTTCGTCCATCGTTGGTTACTCGGCTTCCTAGGTAACAGAACTCTTTCACCTCTTCAAGTTTTTGTTTTCCTAGTTTAACGTTGGTTTTGGCCTCTTCTCTCTTGCTGAACACCAAAATCTTAGTCTTCTTCTTATTTATTTTCAGCTGATATCTGGCCATTGTTTTTTCCATGGTTACCAGAGTCTTGTTCAGATTCCTCTCTGTCTCTGTTATGAGTGCTATGTCATCAGCGAATCGCAGTATGCTTATTTTTCCTCCGTTGATAGTCACTCCAGAAGACTTCTTTTTGATTTCGTTGATGGCTCTGTCGATGTAAGCATTATAAATTACGGGAGACAGTGCACAGCCTTGTCTTTCCGTATTCTTGCCTCTTCGCAGCTGTGTACAGATTTAATCACAGCTACTTGGTTTTTGTACAGACTGTGTATAATTCTTCGGCCATTGTATGACACTCCATTTCCTTTAGAATTCCAAGCATTGAATCCCAATCCACGTTGTCAAAAGCCTTCTCTAAATTCAATGCAATGAACGTAGGCTTGTTCTTTTCCATTCTCTTCTCTATGAGCAGACTAAGGGCCAATATTGCTTCCTTTGTACCCTTACTTTTCCTTAACCCGAATTTATCTTCATCAAGGAACTCCTCTGCTTTTCGTTCTATTCTTCTGTAGATGATCCTGGTCAGTATCTTAGATGCATGTGTCGTTAGGCTTATAGTCCTAAAATTTTCGCATTTCTCCGCTCTCTTTTTCTTGGGAATAAGAATAATGATGTTTTTCTCGAAGTTCCTTGGAATTTCTCCTGTTGAGTAGATGTCGCAGATAGTTTTGTAAAGATGAGATAATGTCTTCTCTCCTGCTTTTTTAATTACTTCTGTCGGAACATCATCTATACAAGAAGCCTTATTCATCCGAGGGTCCCTTACTGCAGCGTCGAAAGCCATCTTTATATAGATGCCCCCATATGATTCTTTTCCACTACGCTTTCCTCTTCAATAGCTTTTGTGCTGAGATTTTTTCCATTGTATAACTCTTCCAGATATTCTTTCCATATCTTCACTTTGTCCTCATTTTCAATCAAAATTTCTCCATTCTTGTTCCTTATGGCATTGTATCCTGCGCTCCGTTCCTTGAAGTGGTTCATCACTATGCTGTAGGCAGCT
This sequence comes from Platycnemis pennipes, assembly GCA_933228895.1. Lineage (NCBI taxonomy): Eukaryota > Metazoa > Arthropoda > Insecta > Odonata > Platycnemididae > Platycnemis > Platycnemis pennipes. Next base: position 129,382,101 of record OW121851.1, on the reverse strand, counting down.
TCCACCTTCCCAAGTGCATGGTTTCTTTGTACATCTTCGCATAGATTTTTCATCCACATCTCTCTAGCTTTTCTTGCTTTGCGAATAATTTCGTTCCTTATTCTTTTGTAACAAAGCTGCCCTTCTTCAGTTTTCGCATTCTAAGTTTAGCCTAGTACTGGAAATAATTAAATGACATTCAAGGAAATTATTCACACAATGAATTATTTGTGAAAATTAATGGGAAGTAATTTTGGTTTCAACAATATAACATATTTAAAGTTGTCTATCTATGCAAAGCGACAACGAAAAGCATTGGGCGCGACTTCATTATATTTCGCTCCTTAACTTTAGTTCATTTAAAGGTTTTCTACAAGTTATATAATGAAGTGCTCTATTCCACTGAATACCAATATATCTTTATATTTGATAAATTTATATTGATATTGGATATGAAAGAGTGCGAGCGCGAAAGAGCGATACGAAAGAGAATGTGAAGATGTTTCTTTTTCTTAGATCTTAATTTTTTTTAGAAAAGCATGCTGAAAAACATTTTTTTTCATTTTTTATTATGTGTTTTCCATGTTATCTTCAACACGGATGCTTCGTATTTCCTTGGAACGTTCTTCTCTGTGGGATCAGCTCGTCTTTTCTATTGTAAACCAGCAACTTGGCCGAAAAGAAAAATATGGGAAACTGGGGTGTGTAGTGCTATGTGCTGAAGAATAATGGTTAAAGGATAATGATAATTTATGTGACCTCCAGACACTTGGCCTAGTGCTATAGAGGAATGAATTTTTTATGATGATTTAACTCCTGCGTATAGATCGTGTCTCTGACCTCATTAAGAATTAAAATAAACGCGAGAATTTATTCACTAGGCTGGAAAGGAAAGGTAGTAGAAAATAACTGATTCATTAATTATAGAAAATAAAACCCGGATGAGGTATTTCCCAGATAGTAGTTGTATCATAAACATATATCATGTCATTTTTAGGTAACTAAAATAATACAGTTCAAATTGATAAATTCCGAGTCTCAATAATTTATGCTTACACTACGCAATCTTTTTTATCAATGAGAAATTACATTAATAGTAATGATAATTTTTTACACAGAAGCCAATTAATACTGATCATATGCCTAGTGATACTCTTGGAGAGGTTGAGATAACTGATTCTTTGTAATATTTTTTATCTGTGAGGTTGCTGCGTTGTTTCCAGTCGCTGGAAATCGAAATTCATTTTTATATGTGGAGGAAATTATCCCTCGCAGCACTGGACATGCTCTCCATTGCTGTCTTGCATTCCCACCTCGTCACATTGCCGCCTAAAATCCAATCGCCAGCGCGGCTGAGAGAGCAAAAAACATTTATTATATTCCATTTACGTCTGCCGTTCCATTTAGCACCAAGAATTCAATTGAAATTCATACAGCGGTCGTGTTTTATCTTCATATCAACTATTTGGAAGACGTGTGGGCCGTGGAATAATAGTGCATCGAATGTTTGGGTATTTATTTACACTCTCATCGTGTGCATGGGCTGAAAATTTGTCATCTGGCGTTCTGTGGTGCACTCAACATTTCCATGAATTGCTTTAATGCCATACGCTAGAACGTTGTATCAAATACGGCATTTAATCACAGGTTGTTTTTTCTGAGTAAAATTCCAATTACATTTTTAGTTTTTACTCTGATTAATGTTAAATCCTTTATAAAAATTCAGTTTTCAAAATTAGATTTGCTTCAACGTTCATACAGCAGGAAATATAATGTAATTTGATTGGAGTGGTGAAATACGTATCTACAAATAAATAAGAAATTACCATTTTAGTGCGTTCCCCTCATTGGAAGGTTTCGGTTAATAAACAGGACATTCCTCAGTTTGAATCGTACCTAATGCCCAGTAACCTTGTGGCTTCGAAATTCCTTCGAGTTTGTCGCGAGGAATTCATTGTCGTGTCAAGAATGTTCTCATCCTAATCCAACTTCATTGAAAGGCCCAGGTTAGAGGAGGAATTTATAAAAATGGAATGTATGCTTAAAATACTTGTGATAGGCCATTATTCTCTTCTGTGTACTATTCTTCGAAAACATTTGCTGCTAATTCTACAGCTGCTGGTACTCCTCATTATGAACTTTCATTATTCGCGCGTAACGAGCCGTAATGGGAGCATATTGGTAATGTAGACTGAACTAGGTAAATCTTACACAGCTTTATTCCATACTATAAGACAATTAAAAGAAATCTTGTGGACTTAAAGAAATGGGGGCGTTTACTCTGAACCGAAATCGCAATTTTGTACATGAAAACGTTGGATGGAAACGACAAAAGAATTTTAGTGAAAACATTAATCTTCAAACCCGAGCCATTCACTCATAAATCAAAAATTAAAATAAGCAAAAGGTGACGCCCACCGAATATGGTTTGATATTATTGACGTCATTTTCCTCCCGTCCTCGACTGCTTTTAGGGGAAGGGAAGGGAGTGGAGGGGGTTCTCAGAAGGTCTACTCGCACAGATGCTGTCGCAACTGCTCCTATTGGCTGAGTAGGCTGTGTGTAGGCCATTATGATAAGGCGAAGTAGCTTCGCGGACACAGTTGTGATGGGACGAAGTCGATATATGTTAGAGGTTGCATCGCGCCCACTTTTCCGAAAGGGTTAAAAACATTAGTTTTTCGCCGCTTACAACTCGAGAAATAATTGACGGGTCAAAAAACGGAAAAATACGGGTCTTTTTATTTTACAAACTCTATCAGATTCGGCAATAAAAAATATGGTAAACGACCCCATTAAATACGTACAATGAAGTAGACATAGGTATGCATTTTATCTTCCTGGAACCACTTCACATATTAGTCATAAAATAGGTAGGATATATAATATATATTATCACAATTAGGTCGTATAAAAACATTATTTATCGCTAAGTAATCAGTAAACGTGCGAATTAAGCAATTATAATTTACATGCTGCCTGAGATTTGTCTGCTTCAGGCCATCAGTTATGTTTGCTAAGAGCTTGACTCTATCCATCACGAAACGTATACTGTCCCGCTTCTTTTCAGGGGAGATGACTTAACATCTTCCCGTCTCTATTCATGTCATTTTATAAAATCTATTCCAGGCCAATTGTGTCACCCGAACTTGAGGTGTTCCTCGCTCTATGAACTCCCTCTATGCATGAAGCAATTATTAGAAGTCCTTGAATCTTTATGAATATAATTTTAAGATACATTTCTCACGGTTAAATGTTGGTATAATTGATTTCGTCATGTAATCTATACATGTTCGATTTATTTCTGCTTAATAACCACACAGCTGTCCCAATACAAAAAATGATGGCCATAGTTAATGCTGGTGCTATTTCGATGAATTGACTAACAGCAATTGTTGAACATAAATGTTTGTAATCCGCTGAATCTAATTTTATGTTACATTTACTATATATCTAAATATTGATTTCTTATAATAGGACACTATATATGTTAACATAGCAGACTTACAATGGTAGTTATCGCGGTTAAAAGGGTATCCAAGTATCAAGCTCATCGTAATATGTTCTTTGAAATTAATTAATCTCAGCGAAATCTCTCAATACATGCCAGTGGCCGGATTCGCTTCAATTAGCCTGGATAGCGATATTAGGTATTTAGCCAGCTGAAGGTATAAAATGGAGCCACTGTACAAAATACAACCAAAGCTTTTGCTTTCAACAGTAAGGGTCGAAGCCCGTAGTTTTTAATCTTAGCAGCGTGTGAAATTTACACATCAGGGTGGTGTATGCAGTTCCTCCTTTTGTGCCACCTGAGGTTTCAGACTTGGTTACCTATAAATAAAAATAATAATAATAATAATAATAATTTTTCTTCCACCTCTGAGAAAAAATAAAACATACAAATACGAAGAATACAAAAAAACATCAATTTAAAGGGGAATATAGGTACCCCAGAGTGTTGGGGTTACCATCATCAACTATTGAAAGCAGCGGCTGGTGCTAATATATACAAGTATTAAACCTAGTGGCTAATAAACACTTTATATACTCAAACATTGTGTTCAAAGCAATGAAATATAAAAAATAATAAATATAAAATATAAATAAAATCACGCTTCCTTGGTTAAAGTGGGCGTGTATAAATGGGCATCTTCCGAATTAGAACTCTGGACCTTCGGCCAGTAGCCCAGAGCTCTACCCACAGAGAAAGAAAGGTGTTGGTAGCCGGAAACAAGGGGTTACGATTTCGAGGGCCGGTCAAGGCGATTGAATTTTTTCTCTGTGAAAATTCTGCATCGGGATATATCCATGATATTTGTTTCTAGTGTGTTTATGATGTACATGATGCGAAATTTTCTTGCAAATTCAAATATATAATCCAACATTTTCTATGCCAACCACCAAGATTATTAAATTGTTCCAGAAAATTGTCGAAAGACATGTGACCTGAAACGCCTCCTGACATCACTGCACGGTATGAGTTCCATATTGCCACGGGAACAGACGTTTATTTTAGAAAAAAACGAAGCAAATATGTTGTTTTGAGGCTTTTAGCCGATTCTTTATCATTGGTAGAAAAGCGATTTAAAAAAGTAGAATCCGACTGTTTGCCTTTGGTTGACTCACTTATGGTGGCATTCTTCTTAAAAAAAACCAGCGATTGCTTTGTATTAACAGAGATTCGCGAAATGACCCCAAGAAGGGCACTATACAGATATTATTGTTTTATTGACGATTTTCCCGTGACAATCCATACTGCTTAGAGAAAAAAATCGAAGTACATTCGTTGAGTGGCATGAATCATGCAAAAGAGATAATTGCATACGTTTTCGTCAAGTATTCATTAAAATCTTCTCTCCACATACAACAGATAAACATGGCCCATGGCCCATTATAATACCGTGCTGTGACGTCATGCATTGACGTCGTTTTTATAAACTGCCGGAAAAGTTTACTTTTAAAAGAGAAAAACGTACAACTTTAAAAAGTTTTGTAACAAAGAAAAAAAATCTTTGCTACACAACTTATTTCTTCAGCAATATTTCCGCCGAGTGCATTTTAACTAATAAATTTATCATTAGAAGAGTTATTAAAAGGGGATCGGGTTGGTGTGGTGGCTAGAGTACTGGCCTCCCATCCCGAAGGCCCGGGTTCGATTCCCGGCAGTGGAGGATTTTTCAGTGGAAAACCGGTCCCCACTTGAGTGCCTAGTGGAGGGCATTTCAAGTACAGTACTCCGTCCGTCGGATGGGACGTTAAGCCGTGGTCCCCTTGGCGCCTTTCGTTAGGAGTAGGCTAATGCTAGGCCGGGTTTCTCTCCACCCTTCCTCCGTTCCCTAAAAACTCCTACCATTACCCAATTACCCACCTATCCTCTATGGCGCAAATGACCTCAGCTGTCGGTCGCCTCCCCTAAATAACCAAATAACCAAGTTATTAAAATTATTGCACGGTCCCCATTGCAATGTATGCGCATTCAATTTTACCATTGCGTATATCACTAACAATTAAACTCTATAGCTGGCCATTGATAATGAGTGTTGCTATGACGAAGAGAAGAAAGAAAGCGCATTCCTTTAACCTTTCTGGTTGCTTAGAGTTTTTACGCAATTTATTTTCGAGTGAATGGGATAGGACGCTGCTCATGGGACCAGATAAAATTAGCAGATAGAATCAATAAAAAGGGATGCGTCTGTCCTTCTATAAAAATGCCGGAAGCGCTAATTGAACAGCATAGTAGTTGTTATTTTGTCAGTGAAACGTCAATTTCTACTGTCAAAGCTAAGAAGGAACTATTGCTGTTCGTATCTTGTCGGTGGTAGCAAATGTTTTTCTTTTGTTGTTCATCGTCATCATAAGTCATCAAACCTCAGATTGGTTTGACGCAGCTCTCCACTGAGTTCTTCTATCGGCTAATCTCTTCATATCTACATAATTTTTCTCTTTCACATCCTTTATCCCTTTCATATAGCTTGCGCGAGGCCTTCCTTTGCCGATCAAGTTGTCCCGTCTTCTTCATAGGGTATTCAGAAGACTTCTCTTTTCTCCCACTCTTCTTAAAACTTCCTCGTTACTTACTCGGTCGATCCATTTCATCTTCATCATTCTTTTGTGGTAATATTCATCATTCTTCTGTGGCACCACATTTCGAATGCTTCCACCCTTTTCTTTTCCGCTGCTGTCATCGTCCATGCCTCACTACCGTAAAGGAACATGCTCCAGATATACGTTTTGATGAATTGTTTCCTTACTTCCAAGCTTGTATTTCCAGCTATAAGTAGATTATTCTTTTAATAGAATGCCCTCTTCGCCTGGGCTATTCTGCTGACTATTTCTTTCTTGCTTCGTCCATCGTTGGTTATTCGGCTTCCAAGGTAACAGAACTCTTTCACCTCTACCAGCTTTTGTTTTCCTAGTTTAACGTTGCTTTTGGCCTCTCTCTTGCTGCACACCAGTACCTTAGTTTTCTTCTTATTGATCTTCAGCTGATATCTGGCCTTTCCATGGTTGTCAACATCTGATTCAGATCCTTCTCCGTCTCTACTAGGAGTGCTATGTCTTCAGCGAATCTCAGCATGCTAATTTTTTCTCCATGGATATTCACCCCAGAAGACTTATCTTTGATTTAATTAAAGGCTCTCTCGATGTAAACATTGAAAATTACTGGAGACAGTGCACAGCCTGGTCTCACTCCTTTCCTTATTCTTGCTTCTTCACAGCCGGGTCCAGGTTTAATCACAGCTACTTGGCTTTTATCTTTTAGGGTTATGCCACTTATTAATATTTGGAAAGTGATGTGATTCTAATAAGTGGGATGAGTCAGAAGACTCCGTGGAGTGGAGTTGTTAAAGTTGAAGGTTACGGTGAAGGAGGTTGAGCGTCTGGATCCGAATCTATTTCTGTCAGTCACTGTATCGAAAATAGACTTAAATGTTCCGACCCTAATTTTGAATACTCACACTTTCATAGTCAGGAAATGGTAGAGGAAATATTTTAGGAGTAATCTGTAGTGCATGATGCATGCATTAACATTACAAACCCATCCATGTTAGGCAAATACAAATATTCAGAAAAATGCCATTTTAATCATTAACCCCTTTATATATAGATACCCCACTATATAGATACCAGATATCTAGCTGGATGTGACCTCATTATCTAACATGTTCCATGCAGTAGACGATTTGCATGTCAACAGTGCATGTTTGGTTATTATCACCCCTTGCCAAGCACCGTCTCGGTGTCTTTCAGGGTGTCGCGTAGATGTATAGGTTCATCACTGATGCCTTTTATCCTGTGGCTCAATCGGAACCCGCCAACAAATGCATCTGCAAGTAAAAAAACAGAAGTGTGACAGGATTGTACATACTCTCAAGTTATTGTTACATTTATGTCGAGAGACTAATAAAATGATTAAAAAAGGGCTGGATGATCTTCACCCCCTCACACATCCTCGCGGTGGCTTTCAGGATTTTTGTTGATGTAGGTGAGAATACGTCGGCGAGATTTGTAAAGGGATGGACCGATAACTATATTAGCGTAATTGTAATTTATTTAAGAGATTATGTCTAAATTTCAACCTGCCATCTGACAATGATTCCCGTTTTAATTCATTTGATAGACTGGTCTATCAAATGAATTAAAACGGGAATCATTGTCAGATGCAAGGTTGAAATTTAGACATAATCACTTAAATAAATTACAAGATTATATTTTCAGTGATGACGTTAAAAATATTTTGAGAACCCCAACTTACTATCGTAGACTGGAACATAATCACAAACTTAGAGAAATTGATTGCCGGACTGACAGATTCAAAATGTCCTTCTTTCCTCGTACTATTAGGGATATGAATAGCGGTAAATATGTCCAATACGAGTGTATCAATCGATAGCATAGGTAGTAGAATGTTGGTATAAGGACTTTAAGCTAACCCAACTAACAGCATGTTTTTGCATGCTTTGCTGTTTTAATCTTGTTTTAAAATTGCTTGGTTTAGACTAAAATATGATTACTAATCCTATTATGCTGATGTTTAATGCATATTTGGTGTGAAATTACCTCTTGCCACACACTTTTATGGTGGCGTTATAGGTATTATGCATATGTAAATAAAATTACAATTAGAAATTTTATGCAGTCAGTCCATAATAATCCAGTTGCTTTGCTATTTTTATCTTTTTTGTTATTATATTTTAATCGGCTGAATGGATTGAGACCCCGCCGTAGCGTCGTCGACACGATCTTTCGAGAGCAGTGGGGTAGGATTGCATCCGAATGCATCTTTATTTGGCCACTGATATTTCGTATTTGAGTCGTATTTAGAGCGAAGTTTTCGGGTTATCTTTAGACTGCTTGCCAATAGTTTCCTGGTGCCTGAGTATGCCCCTGTTAGCCCTCTTCTTTTTTCCCTGAAACTAGGTAAGTGCGCAAAAATTACGACATCAAAGGCCTTCTTGGAAAGCTTCAGGAAATGGAAGCGTGTCTAGGAAGAAAGCCATATTGTGTCTGTTAGGATCCTAGACGTAAATCCACACAAAGCCCATAGAATAGAGTCGGCTGCTCCTTATAGACGGTAGGAAATGAGTTTCCCCAGTCTAAAAGAATTGAAACCTTTTACCCAGACAGGGTAAATATTGAGCATAAATATTGAATAATTGCATTCTGATATTAACGTGAAGGGCAGGGCATCATTCATGTACAAAACACGGAATAGCTCTATTTATCATCCGTTTCATTTCTTTTATACACCCATAATTGTACTTACTTTCTATATAAAATACATGGTATACTATTATGAAAAATGGAAAAATCACGCAAGACATCGATTCATGTTTTGAAACTGGCGGGTTTATCTCGAATAGGTAACCAAGGAGTCACGTGGTTTAAACACGAATGGTTCGATAATGTTGGTGTGTTTTAATCGCTCTTAACGATCTCACTCGTGGTTTACATTTTAGTTGTCGCCATCCGTCTCGAGCATAGAGTCCCCGGATGAGAAAAACTCGACTGAAAACTAATCATTGAGATTATTATGAGCGATTCAAATAACCCAATTTGCGAAAAAAACATGTTTGTTCCACGTGACTCTTTGGTTACCTATTCGAAATAACCGCGAAAGTGTCAAACACATCCCCAAAGAGTGAGCATATTTATAATATTTTCATTTTGTTATGTAGATATTTTATATGATACCGTGGCCACTAAAATATGTTAATACATACCTTGGTCTTGCCTAGTACCAGCTGTGTAGGTAATGTGGTTGATTGAAGCAACTTTTTGCCATTCAAAATCGTTCGCTGCACCGTTTATTTGCTGAAATCTGCTTGGGAGTGACATGTGTTAGCATGGTTGACGTCGTGCTGGGGCGTGATTTTTCTCATTATCCACGCTATGGTGCAAAAAAGCAATGATTCCTTGACCTCGCGAGGCACTTAAAACTTTAGAAATAACTTGATTATTCGTTCGCGAGAGGTTGAAATAAACCGTGAATGACAGGCTTTTCTCGGGATCTGAAAGTCCTCGCTGCTGAACTCTTAGACGACGGTCGGTAAATGCTTTTGAAGTGTGTACATTAAGCTGTCACGACTGGAACTCCGCTCTCAAGACTTTGTATCAAACGGGCGAGGCGTCCTTTCTCGCGGGAACGAAGGCTTGGAGATGAAGTGGCCTAATTTGGAGTCAAAACATCAAAAATATTTTTGTGTTGATGAATACTTTGTCCATTTCTGAGTTAGTTTCCTTTTTTGTTTTACTCGACTTTGAATGCTGGAGGCTTGCTGAGTTTTGCTCCCAACCTCTCAACGTGAATTTCTGGATGAGATTTCCTTTCGACATCTGAGATTTCCGAGTTTTTTTATCTGTGCTGTAGGTACTTTCCTAGACTGATGGATAGATTTTATTATCGTTCCAGGACACGCCCTTTAAGAGCAAGTGTATTTAAGAAGAGAACAGTTCGGAATTTAACATCATTATTACACATATTCAACGGAGCAATTTTAAATACAAAAACTAATAGATTTTCAGCCATCATCAGGTAAAGCAATCAAACTACCAACATGCTTATCCTATTTGGTATCAGTGATCAATAATTTGAAAATATATTTAAAAACATATTTCTTTCCAATTACAACAGCAAAAAATGTACATCAGTATCAGACAATGCAGTACCTATATATTCTTGTGAGATCTCAGAGCACTTAATATATTTCCTGCTTCTATGTGACTTGCCCCTATTATTGCATAGTTTTTTTCATTGAGGACTTATGTTTATGTGCGTGGATTAATTTATAGCTTTAACTATTCTGCATTTCCAATAATTTTCGTAAGTTTTTGCTTTAAAGCATTCAACGGAGGAACTTCGTTTTAGATGCATGGGAAGGGAATTCCAAAATTTTATTGAGGTTATTTGAAAAGAGTGATGGTAAGGTGGTGGTGTGATACCTAGGGCAGTAAAACAGATCAGGATTTGCTCGAGTAAAATGAATCCGTTTCAGGGGTTTTTATTAAACATTTCCACAATATATTTTGGGCTTCTGCTATCAAATATTTTGCATAGGAACACTCCCAAGAAGTATTTTAGAAGACATTTTCTGCGTGTGTCGCATATAGGAATGGCTGGACTATTTTTCCTTTCGGCACCTGAGATATCTGTTTTATTTTTAGCAGTGCTGTTTTATTCCCTTTTCTGCGTGTGTAGTATACAGAAACGTTATAAGACATTAGTCATGGTACTAATACATGACATTAGTAATCATTCTTTGCAATCGATCTAAAACATCACCAAAAATCTGCTGGGATTATCTGAGATACTCCTGTTTCGATCTCAGATATGTAATCTCGGAATAGGTATGCTTTTCCTTCGCGAATGGAGGTTGGGATGGTAAAAATCTACTGTCATTTATTTAGCAGTGCCTGCCGATATTTTAGAATACTTACGTTGGGAGCATCATTAAAAATGGAAGCATCATAAAAGATAACTCTTCTGAAAAACTTTAGGGTGGGTAGTTCTTTTTAAGATGCAAAGTAAATGTTTAAAAATACTTTTGATGGTGTAATATAATGTCAGATATATTAAAATTAAGGACTTAGTAAAATTAGGAGGTTGAATCGTTATTTTTACGCATGGTGTCATGGAAATTTATAGGTTTCACCAAGGTTATTGGGAAGATAATATGATAGATAGTGTTGATTTTAGCTCTTTTTATAAGTGTGAATGATGCTCTAAATGCCCAACGCACGATTGTAATATTTTTAGAAATACGTGATTTGCATGTAACCAAGTATACATATGTGTGCAATATTTGTGCTGTGTTCAGTCTCTAGTTATGATAGTTTAAATTGGGAGCTGTATTTTGTGTAAAGCTTCTTTGATTTCCTAATTGAATTTTGATGACTTAAGGAGGTTCCACCGGTACCTACTCCGCGATTCAAAATCCGGCAATAGAGCTATGTTATTTAATGAATAAATACCGATCCGGAAAAACTCCTATATGGAAAATTATCAACGCATACAAAATAATTCTATGAGCATGCTATAATATAGCGCGTTGTAGTTGCATTCTATTTCTTACAAGCTCTTTTAACTCATTTTGACTTCGAACATGGCCGACGTGTTGTTGCCACGTTTAATTTCCAAAGTGAGAATACCAGCTCATTCGTACTATTACGTATTCTTAAATAGGTTAAATAATTTTTTATTTAGTTTAAAAGTATTCCCTTGAAATACAACTCTTTGTTTTGAAATTCATTAATATTCATATTTTTGATTATTGTTTGGCAACAATGACGCTGCTACCATTTGGAAGCATTGGTATTAATTACACCATATTAGTAACCAATGAAATATTTAAATTACATAAAAAATATGAGAAGGACCTCGGTAAGGTATATTTCTAAAGTAAGTTAGTAAATAGGCTTCTAAGCACGTTCTTTCACAAGTACCGAAGCCAATGTTAACAACATACTGTAGCGCCACTTTCATGTAAATAAGGCTTTTCTGCTTTTATTCGAGCAAACATTTATTAATATCAATTAAACAAGTGCGGTGAGGCGAGCACTTTTTTACAATGCTAAATTCTACATAAAATTGCGCATCTTATATTAGTTTTTCGTCAAAACGACATTTCTCTTTACATTATTAATCTGCAAATTTTACTGCAAGAGCCATGCTCTGCCGTTTAGCCACGCATAAAATAGCTGATTTTCAACTTCTTTTTTGTTCAAATATAAGATGGGAAGGCCTCATTATTTTATTGCCAATCGATACAAGGGCCAAAAAATGTTGTGTCCTGAAATTTTTACAAAAATGATATCTGCTTCGTAATTCGGTGGAGCCTCCTTAACAGTTACTTACTTATTAAAAATTATTTACTCCATATTTACTCCTGTAAATCTCGTGTATCCCGCGCACCCCCATTTTTGGGCGGGCTCGTGAAGAATAATATATATTTTCGTCAGCAAATTAATTTTTGTCCTTGAGCCCGCCGCTTTTCGTCATTACCTGTAAAAACAGCTTATCTCTTATCTTATATAGGTATAATTTGCGCAGTGTCTGTCTGTCTGTCCGCCCCCATCTAGTACCATGCCCCCATCTATCTTGGAAACAGTTCGTCCTGGAGAGACACTCTGAAAGACCTGGGAAAACTGTTCCCGTTTTTGTAAAGACTCGTTCGATTCCTGGGGAGATGCGCTTGAATCGTTCGAGATTGATTTCGGAACGGAATTATCCCGAACGCAATGTAAAAACATACTAGTGACTCCTTAGTTATCAGGCGCCAATTCATGTTTACATTGGTTTAAATCGTCTTTTTCAATTTATGAAAGCGTGAGACTTATTTTCTTTTGCTCGGTGAAATAGCGAAATGTTAATCGATTTCTTTCACTCTCTGCATTTAACGGAGAAATTATTAAAATTACATATTATTGTAACCGATACACTCTTTGCTCTCAAGGTATCTGGGCAATGTGTAATTTACATTGAAATTTGTTTTTCGGTTGCTGATCGAAGGTTTACTCAGCGTGGATGATGTCCAGTTGTCTCTTTCGGTAGCTGCTACTTGTTTTTCGGTTCTTTTCCGAGCGATGCTAAAGCCTTTGCCATTTTCGTCTCCGATATGAAAAGATCGTTGATTCTCAATCAATTTGTCGTAGAGGGATTCCGTAAACTGCATTGTGCTTTTCGCAAGGATATTGGAAGGCACCATAGGAGGTATTGCAGCTTTTCCGTGAAGCGAGGTCGGCCATTTCATTTGGATCTGTAATACGGGCTTACTGCTAGCGCTACTCGCTGTTCAAGTATGTAGGCTAGCATTTGGTAAAACTAAGAGTATTTAAATGAATGCTTCAGCGGAGTTTTAGTTGCAAATGTTTTTCGTATTTCTTTCCGGGTTTTTCTAATTGAACCAAACAGTGACTTGATAAGAGTATTGGACCGCTTGCAAGCATATCGTTAACTGAGAGAATAATAATACGGTAGTTGCTTACAATATGATTTATTACTAATCGTTGATATCCATAACTATCCAAGCAGCGTCGTATGGCAGTTATACGTCGGCCCAATGTCATTTTGACGTCACCAATGTCTTTTTAACATCGGCTGATAATGCTGATATAAAAATGACACATAAATGATACCTTTCTCCGATGTAAAATTGATATCGTCGATCGTATCTTAAAGTGATATTCAATAGATATCGTTTTCCGATGCAAAAATGATGTCAGCTGAGCTGAATAGTAAAGGGCATAAAAATGATCATTTTTTCTGGTCGCTGGATTTTATAATTTTGAGTATTTACATTTTTTCCCCCGACGTCAGAGAGAAAAAAGTCAAAAATTCGTGATTGGTCAGAACATCAGAAACCGTTTGGAGGCCTACATATAAAATGAGAAGTGTGGTTATTTAAGGATTCGATAACACAGAAAGAAAAAACACGAGCTTGTATTATCATTTTTCGCTTCCACTCCATATCGCCTGAATCTTCAGAATTAGTAAGTATTTGATGTTTGCTTGCAAATTACCGTTCACGCGGCAGGCTTGGAATATCCTACATTCACCACCAAGCGCGGCTTTAGCGCTGGATGGGGTTCACCTTTGGTCGTGGCTTCTTTGAAGCCCTTTCTCCGTTGCGTTGCCATCCTTGATGGACCACGAGGGCTCAACATTTAGTACCTTGAACCTCGGCAAAATTCAAATTCGGCCATGCGAATTAGGGATCCTGGGTAGCGTACTGGTCTGCGCAGTGGCCCAGAAAGCCAAGTCCGAGGTTCGATTGCCGGTCCAGGTGAATTTTTTCGCATGGAAATTAATTTGAACCCCCCATATTTGGTTATAACTCCAATAACTTCAACAGAAAACGGGTTTGAAATATTTTATTGCAATGATAACGCCTAAAGTTACGCATCTTTCACTAAGGGAAGTTGGGTCAGGAGTAAAGTAGGTATCTCATTACTATCATAAACGCTTAAAATTACCCATTTCTTGTACAAGAAGAGTTGGGTCAGAGGTAAAATATAGGGTTCTCAATGTTAACATTCCTAAATCGAAACTTTCTCTCGCCGTCTCTTTTTCCATCGCAGTTTTATTGTACGACCGTCCCTGATTATAAATAGTTTTAACATGTTTATCCAGGATACATTTTTATTATCTTACTTATTAAATCATCCCAATATGTTAATGAAATATCAGTCCATGGTAATATCAAATATGCGTCGGCCCAATATCATTTTTATGCCACTGTATAGTAGTGAAAGATGTATTTTTATCATCAAATTTATATCGGCCCAATATCGTCAGCGAATTTCATTTTTATGATGGCAAATGTTTTTACTTTTGACATTTGCCGATATCGGTAGCCAATATCGGAGTGACCAATAAGTGATATGTGACGGTGTAAAAATGATATTGGGCCGATGTCACGATGCTGCCTGGGTAGTGTGAAGTCACCCCTTACACCCTTGTGGCGGCTGGCTGAGAACTATGTAGCTGTGTAATATCTTGTTTCTCTAAGAAAGATCATGTGTCTCTGTTATCATGTATGCTTTTAATGAATCACTTTTATGTAGGCGGGCTTGTAACTCGAATGAACATCTCGGCACATGACTGGTTGGGCGCCTCAGCGGCTTGATGCCTGCACCTGAAATTTCCAAACTGATTGGGATTGTGCCTCTGTTGGAAAGGTTTCAGTTATCTCGGAACGTTATTGCCATCCCCGCAGGCCTCTGCAATTGTTTCCGTGTCAATCCCTTTGTAGCTGCGGGTGTTGACCTGAATCATGGGTTTCTTCCTAGTCTTTTCTTCGTCCTGCTTCCTTGGTTCCTCATTTGCCTTGTTAGTCTTCTTCCTGTCAATCCTACTCATACTTGCCTTTTCCAACTCTTCTAATCAGTAGTTATCATCAATATATTAACTCGTGGTATTTATCTGTAACTCTCTATGCATGTTTGCTGCGCTCGAGGTTGGTCCATTAATTTGAGGTAATCTCCGAAGTTACTGTTCGTATCGAAGTGGGAGTGGTGTTTCAAATAGGAAAAATTGGCGCGTGTCGTAGGCGTATTTTTATTTTCGTTACCGATCAAAAAAGGTGGAAATTTAAGCATGAAAAATGGTTTTTTCCCTATCTTTTAACGTGGTGAACGAGATGCGAAGCAAAATTGTTTACTTTGCTGAGTAAATGTGTTTAAGTTTTTGGTAAAGGGACAAAAGGTGCATTGACGAAGTGAAAGATGTTGAAGAAAGTGGAATTAGTTTTATCGGTTAATTGTGTAAGCATGGAAATATTAATTGACGGTTTCGCTCTGCCTATAGTGAAGGAAAACAATTTTTGTCTACCGGTGGCTCCGATCTGGAGTATGAAATGTGAATTTCGAAGCTAGGCGTTTTGAAATACTTTTGTAACACTTGAGACAAGGTTATAAAACGTCAGTTGGTTAAAAATTTCGCGGTCGATGAATGTCCAGCGATATTCTTTTGGGTTAGTTCCCGCGTCAAGTGTTAAAAGGCCAACGTTTCGTCCCCGTTGCTGGAGACCCCCTCAGGGCTAATAATATGCCTTTATTGCGGAGGAGGGGAGGGGGTTAGGGTAGGTGTGGGGCTTTCTGGGAGTCTCTTTCTTTTCTGGAGAGTACTGGTAGCCAGAATGAGCTCATCTTTTGTCATTCGTCTCTGTTGAAATTGGTAGCGTGCTTCTTTATCTCCAACGCCTCCCTGAATAATCGGGTTTTAAAATACTTCTTAGCTAGGATTTTTGCGTTTGTGAAGTGGCGTATTTTTTAGTGGAAAAGCGGTCCCCACTTGAGTGCCTAGTGGAGGGCATTTCAAGTTCAGTACTCCGTCCGTCGGATGGGAGGTTAAGCCGTGGTCCCCTCGGCGCCTTTCGTTAAGAGTAGGCTAATGCCGACGCTGGGTTTCTCTCAACCCTTCCTCCGTTCCCTAAATAACTCCTACCATTACCCAATTACCCACCTATCCTAAATGGCGCAAATGACCTCAGCTGTCGGTCGCCTCCCCTGAATAACCAACCAACCAACCAACCAACCTTTTGCGTTAGTCATGTCGACGTCGTGGCCTAGGGCGGCGTGTTCTGCTACTGCTGATTTTTGAAAATGTCCCAGTCGGATGGCGGCGCTGTGCTCCTTTATCCTTTAGCCCAGAAATTACGGTCTCCGCCACGGCAAATAGAAGAGGAAAAAGTCAACGACAAGAAGAAAGCATACCTACCGAACATAAAGGGAGCCTCCGACAAAATAGCGAGGATATTACGGAAGTATGACTTCGGAAAAATATTCAAACCACGGAGGCGACTACGAGCCGTAATCAGAAGTGTCAAGGATAAAGAGAAAATGGAGACGGAGGGAGTGTACCAATTAAACTGCCGGACCTGTAACAAGGTGTATGTGGAAAAACGGGAAGGACCATCCGGACGAGGAAGTTGAAGTATGTATTAAGTATGCCTGATCATCTTTTACAATAGCAGTTCATTGCAAACAATGTAAGTGGTGGTCTTAAAGAACGAACATTATAGTGGTGAGGGGGTGAATAAGGCCGAAAATCACCGTTACGTACTACCTATATGGATGACCACTAGATGAGTCATTTTTTGTTGTTAACGATAGCGAAGACGCGTAGGAAGGATCCATAATCACGCACCAGTTGTGGAGTCAGCCTCTGCCACACGCTCATGCAGTGACTTTTAAGGGTACTTACTATGTGCATTTTAATCTGGATACGAGTATAAAATCAAAGGCCTAAGCTTTGACATGGTGGAAGGTTGACTTGATATCTATCAATGAATCACGCTTACTCGGTCACTTCCACAAATTTTGTGTGTCAAATAAAAAGGGAATAAGTTTCATTCATTAATAGGTATCAGGATACGAGTGTTATTAAGGAGAAAGTTGTTACAAAAACCCTTGGAACCGCTGTCGTTTGGCCAGTGGTTAACCCTCATTCAAAATAACTCACGGCGCGGTGCATCGAGATCACAAGCAGAATTGCTCGATTAGATTGATTGCTGGACGCAAGTTCTTTGAGTTGCAATTCATGGCCCTGGACGCGCGGTGGTTTGGCTTCATATTCGCGGGTGATCTCGTGGCACGTGTTTGGAGGGAACGGATGCTGTTTGGAGGGCACGTGATCTCATCATTGGCAATCGCAACCGGTGAGCACATTACTGATGCTATGCATTAGTTTCTAGTTCATCAGACTTGATGGGCTACGTTCCTTTCACGAGAGGGACATCAGACCACGCCAAACGAGAGTCCTGAAATCGGACAGATGGAGTGTCGTGCTTGATGCTCTCCTCATACGTCACTAATGTTTTGATCGGTGATTAACTGAAGTACTTTCTGCATTGCGATAAGCCTTTATTATTTAATTAAGCGCAAATTTGCTTTAAATACGGTATTGAAGCTTAGATATTACGGCATGCATAGTGAAAATGCTGCTAGTATAGGTATGTGAATATGTAAAGAGTTGTATGGATCTACTTATGATACCAATTGCTTCTACCTCTGCCTTCATGATATTAACTACTCTGCTCTAATCAGTATGATGTCAGATGATTCGGGTAGGTACCAATCCAACCACCGATAGTTATTTATTTACGATTATTTGAATAGGCTTGTGATGATAGAAGAATTATCATGGTGCTCTTGTACAGATATATAATTCCGATCTCCTTACTTACTCATAGCGGGAGTATTTTTATGAGCCTGAACTTGGGAGTAGTAGTACTTTTTTATGGCATGAAAATATTTCTCCACTGCTTATCTCTTACTATACTTATATACGCTTTTTTATCGCTGACCGTCCACGAGTTTTGTCAAAGTATTTCATTCACAGGTAAAATAAAACTCAAGTCAAGTCAAGTCACTGTTGGCTTACTATTTAATTTTTGGTGGAAGGTATGTACTGCATGTACTTATGTGGCAAATAGTGATGGTTCAAATGATGATAATTACGTCAGTATGAAGAAGCTAGCTAATATTACATGGTATTACGTTGAGATCAGAGCTGCTTCAAACCAGTCTTTGGATCGATGATTATTTATGCTGATGTCGGACAGGTGTCCTAATCTTGCTAACTAACTAATCTTGCTCCTAAAACTATTGTCTACTGCCCGCGCCAAAATCTTGTAGACTCGAGTTTAAACCTAAATAACTCCGAAACTGTTCATCAGATTTTCACGTTATTTACATAGTAATTTAGATAATTTTGTTATCGACTGACTATATTGTTAGAAATTTTTTTGAAAACAAATTTTGGACCTGTTTCTTACGTTAGAGAAAAAAAGGGCCCATTTTTTATCGCTACGGTGCCATGGGTCACTTTGACGTCTAATAACTTCCAAGCAAAGTGTTTGGCTATAACAAATTTTTAATACAAGGTTAATTATATCTTTATTATTACGTCTGCGAAGTTTCAAGGATTTAAGTTTAGTAGGTACTTATTGGGATGCTATTCCATTTATAACCGCACTTTTTCTGGGCAACTATGCATCTAGGCGCCACGACACTAAAACTGTCATCTTCCTCTTTAAATTTTCAGAACGAAACATATATTATCATTTAGCTGAAGTTAGCGCCTTATTTTATATCGAACTTTATGTTTCCTGAAAAAACGCGCGAGCCCATAGCAGGAAACTCCGCCGGCAACGCTGCGCTTTTTCTGCTCTGCGATTTTTCAGGAAACATAAAATTCGATACAAAATAAGGTGCCAACTTCAGCTAAATGATAATATATGTTTCGCTCTGGAACTTTAAAGAGGAAGATGACAGTTTTAGTGTCGTGGCGCCATGATGCATAGTTGCCGAGAAAAAGTGCAGTTATAAATGGAATAGCATACCAATAAGTACTAGACTTAAAACCTTGAAACTTCGCAGACGTAATAATAAAGATATATTTAACCGTGTATTATAAATTTTTTGTAGCCAAACGTTTTGCTTGGAAGTTATTAGACGTCAAAGTAACGCATGTCACCGTAGCGCCAAAGAAATGGGCCTTTTCTTTTACTCTAACGTAAGAAACAGGTCCCAAATTTGTTTTTAAAAATTTTTCTAACAATGTAGTCTGTCGATAACAAAATTATTTAAATTACTATGTAAATAACGTGAAAATCTGATGAACAGTTTCGGAGTTATTTAGGTTTAAACTCGAGTCTACAAGATTTTGGCGCAGACAGTAGTATTAATTAATATTTATTTATACTGTAATAGACCGGGTTATGATATATTTATTTTTGTTTTTCAATTCTTCCTTATCTTCCATCTTTATTGTTCTTTACACTGAAGCGTCATACATCAATAATATGATACCGTTGTAGAAAACACCTATAATTTGGAAATAAATAGTAACAGCAAACATTTTCAAAAGCATTCCATCATGCTACAGAGCCATCGTAATTCGTTTAATTCATCTCGGTTAAAATAGTAGCCCGCAATTTTCATTTCCCTCCGCCGTGAAACGCACGCTGCCTCTCGGAAGATAAGCGACAAGGAATGTGTTGTCAAACGGAAGTTGCCGTGTCACCAGCAAGTAGGTACTTATCCTTAATTTGGCTTCAAAGTTGTTGAATAAGGCACATAGACCTCTTTGAAGCCGTTGATTCAGCCGTCTCTTTGTCGTGTCGTTCTCTGTCAGTCTCTTCATAACCTCGCCAACATCCCTTGTTATCAAAGAAAAGGGAGAAGAAGCGTTTTGTCGCATATGGTGACACTTTCAAATGCCTAGCTGCCACGCTCTTCTTGTCTCAGTTTTAATTTGGTGAGATAAATGTATCCAGAGGTTTTCAAAGTAAGACCTCCGGCAAAAACGTCGGCGGGTGTCAGAGTCGGGAGGCTCTAATTAAAATAATGCCTGTCTCCCTACTGTGGCGAAGCTTGAAGGTTAAGCCTACAAGAAGGTATTTTCAATATCTGCCCGCTTTCTCTTTCTAAGCTGATGTTTGTGCAAAACCTTGAGATATAAATATCGGTCTCAATATCTCATAAATATTGGTTAATATTCAAGGAGATTAGAATAATGTCTTGAATAAACTTTAAAAATCGACAAACGGCGTTCGATTAGGCGGCTATGCAAATTTGACATTAAAGGGATAAGTCCGCAAATCATATTTAGCGATTCTTATTACCTACTCTACCTACTCCTGCTCAGAAATGAAGTGAAAATGCAGTACTATTCGACACATAAATTTAAATTGAAAGTTATAACGATAGGTTGCTACCTTATCTTTGTTCCTTACTTGACGTACGTAAAAGTAAGAATAGTTCAAGAGGCAATTTGAAATCCAACTACTTTTTCCAGGCCTTCAACCCTACCTTCATTGTAATGGGTTCTAAAATATCTCAGTATATAAGCCCAGATATTCAGTGTCTACTTATTCTGTTCATTAATTTAATGAGCTGAAAAGAGTATGGACTTTATAATTTGCGATAACATATATAAGTGAAATGAGGGCTAGGAGGGTTCTTATTGGCTTGGAATCATTATTCATTTTAACTGAGTTAAAGTGAACTAAGTCTTGGGTGCATTTTTCGCGCTTACCTTCACACGATTACCTTCTAAAGATGTCTAAATAATGGAATCACCACAGTTTCAAAACACTGTACAATTTTTTCCTTTTCCCATTTGTTTATAGTGCTCTTATTTTCCCATTTGTTTATAGTTTTCTTATGTTTGTAAAATTGTGCTACATATGAATTCGTTTGAATTCATTGAACGGAAAAAAAGATATTAATATTATCAAGGAATATCTATGAATCACATTTAGCAGTGATGCCTTTGAACGGAATGCTGGTTAAGCAAGTTGTTATGCTATACATACATTTTATCAGTGCTTTTGCACTCTCTCTTCTTAAAATACTTTCTCTTTGCCCAGGAATGCAAAAAAATAATCAAGACGGTGTGAACTCAAAGACCATCTCCCTTCTGTTTTAATGGAGCAACTTCTCTTTGAATTCAGACAGTGATTGTGAAATTGGACCTTACCATCGTAAGCATGGATGCATGTGGAAATCACATAGTAAAGGGTTGGGAGCTGGGTAGTTTTCCTTAGCAACGGACAGGTGTTCCCTTATAACTCTTGCCAACGACAATCGAGGCACTTCAATTATTAGCCCTGTCCGAAACGTGTGCTTCTAGCGCTAAGCATACTACAATGCTTGCTTCCAGGTGGAGGGGGGTACCGAAACACCCGAAACATGTCCGAAAACACCCGAAACACCCGAAGTATGTCCGAACGCGAAGCACTCTGGGAGAAGCATGCTACGAAGCCAAAGCACAAAAGTACGCTTCCATGTAGACTTCGAAGCATTGTTGACTAGAATAACAAAAGATGGCGGAGCCGTTAGCTGCTTATAAATGTGTGTAGCATCTATTTTTTTACTTCGTATATTACATTTGCATATTTATTAATATACATATCAATGAAAAGGTTAATATTCATATAATCGCTCTTTTTCTTCCGAGGTAAACATTTGATAGATGTTGCCCTCTATCGTGTTTCACTATATCTAGTGGTTATTTTTGTTTCCACTACTGCTTAACGTCGCTCCTAACCGTAGACTGTCCGAATATGAAGTATACTTTCCCAAGCATGCTTCATTGTACGTCAGCAATACGTCATCACCAAGAACGCTTTGCCGGAGCGTACTTGGTTTTCGGATACAGCTGTTGTGACGTAGCTGAGCAAAGAAACCTTTCCTTTGGTCCGCGGACGAACCCGACCTTCCCGTCCCAAAATATATATTTCCTTCCCTTCCTTTCATTCCTCCCCCTAAAATCCTCCCTTCTCTCGCCCTCTACGTCAATATGAAGAGGTTGGCCGATAGAAGAATCGAGTGGAGGGCTGCGCCAAACCAATCCTAGGATTGTTGACCGATGATGATGATCTCGCCCTCACCATTACCTTATTTCCATTATTTCCTTTTTTCCAGTTTTGCTAAATATCTTTTATAAAAGTGGACACTAGTGGTTTTAAACCTAACGTTATACCCTTTGAAAGCACAAGAAAACTTCGCTTTGAGGGGCTTAACATGAGTAAATCACGCCCTCGTCTTTACTTCCACTTCCTCCAATTCTATCCCCCGCCCTCGGGGTGGTGGTGTCCTAGTGGGTCGAGCACTGAGCTACTGAACGGAGGGTCCTGGGTTCAGTTCCCGGGCAAGAGCCTTTCTGGACGCCCCCACCTAAAATCCTCGCGAATTGATTTTATGCTTTTCAAACTTGGTAGGAAATGGCAGGTAGCCTAGGGAAAGGAATTGGCCCCCCTAACACAACATAATGTGTTATTTCACCTGCCAATGGCTTAGTACGGAGCTCTATTCTCACCTGTCAAAAGCCAACCTTCGGTTTGAACATAGTGTTATTGGTCTCCCCCTCCTCTTTCTCCACTCCCTACCTCCATAGTGGAGGACCTGGAACAGATACATTGCTGGTGAGAGACACCTTAAGAATGATAGTGATCCGTAGAAACCTTGGTCGGTGATCAGTCCTATAAAATTGTGTGGATAATACAAATTTTCAAGGTTTTATTTCTGTTTTCAACTGGATTGAGTTCCGCAAAGTAAAGGCTGAAACTTTTCATTTATTTCCCATAAGTTCCCTTCTTGCTGATAGCTGTGGCCTCCAAAATGTTCAAATGAACTTTTACGATTGTTCCTTTTTTATTGCTATATCCCCCACCCCCCTGAGAGCTTATTGTTTTAGTCCATATTGATGTACGGGGTGTAGTTTTGGTATTCATTTTAATCCTTTATTGCTAAATAATTCTCATCAAAAAGGCCTTAGTGTCTGTTCTTGAAGTTAAAATAAATATCCTAGCCCTTATATAATTAATCCAAAAACTATGTATATTTCCATTAAAAATTATTCGGTAGGTGCAACTAGTCTCAACGCGTCATATTCAGATTCCTCGTACTGAAGATGACACCTATGCGTTGAAACTAGTTGTACGGAATGAATTTAAGTGGAAACATACATTGGTTGTTGGATTCTTTATTTTACCATGAATTTACACATTTTTACGCCGCAAAGTATTGAATGTATCCTATCCATTTTCAACAAGTAATTCAACTTTTAATTCTACGCGGAGACGGAGTAGCTTAGGTTTTTTGTGGTGGGAAAATCAGTGTTCTGGATTCAGATTCAGGCGCCACACACAGCTGCTCCTGACAATGGCTGATGCAGTTCATCCTCGCTGCGAAAGCCTATTCAGGATAACCAAATAAATAAGGTCTGCATGCTATATTATGCTCATTAATTACTTATTTCGTTTTAATATTAGAGTTTTTTTTAGCACTTTGTGATGCTTGGCAATGGTAATTGTAGTAATGTTTATAACTGTTCTAGTAGTACATCCACTGTTGATGAACTATGGCAATAGGTAATAGTGACTTATGCAAACGTGGTCGAAGTGTGAAAACTTTCGTATTACTGCAAAAACTCGGGAAAACTTTCAAATTGCTAAAATATCCTGGCGGTTATCATTTCTGAAGTCGTACTCAATACTGTAAATTGAAAGAGAGAGTACTGAGAGAATTATTTTTGTCTGCCTTAATGCTGTGGATTGAGTGGGCATGAAGTAACATCTGCATTTACTCAATACTCTGCAAGCCACCGAGATAGTGTGTGGCAGGGGGTGAAGATCACCAAGTATGCACTATAGACATGTACTATAGGGTCTCAGGCAACTAGATTGTTAGTATCTACATAGTAATTAAGGGATTGGTTCATCTACATCTACACGATACCCTGCAAGCCACCGAGAGGGTGTGTGGCAGGGGGTGAAGATCACCAAGCATGAACTACTAACATGCAAACAAGCAAGTATAGGGTCTCATGGTTGTTAATACATGCATCATGCACTACAGACTACTCTAAAATATTTCCCCTTCCTATCCCTTTGCTATGCTGCCTATTGTGTTCTCTTATAGTACGGGGGAAAAATGACATTTTGAATCTATCAGTACGACAATCTATCCCTCTTATCTTATTTATCTGGTCGAATCTAGCATAATACGCTGGTGTTTTTAATATGTGCCTAACATCTTCAGTAAAGCAATCCGATTGAAATTTCTCTTATAGATTTCATCTGTTCTTTAACCTACGCTCTGATAATGATTCCCACCCTAATTCTTGTATTAATCTGATAATGATTAAGCAACAAATGGATTACCAAGTACACCCTTCTGTAGTGGAAGAAGTATATGTAGGAAAATGCTGTTGCTGCTGAGATCAGCCTAATATTTGACTGGGATCCCTGATATATATTCCGATGGCGAAATATCTTATATCGGATGTAGAGCTAGTCTCCTTATAGTCGATGGGACGTAAAGGGTTGAGGAAGCCTGTCTTTAATTACAGCATATCAGATAGCCTGAGAGATCCTCCGTCCAGAAGTTTGTGTATCTTACCCGCTCCTCGAATCAGCAATTTTAAATTCTTAAAATAACGATGGAAATGTCATATTTAAACTAGGCACAGTGCTCAACACCCCTCTCTCTACAACTTTTCTTTCTTGAGCATCCTTCGACTGGAATGAAAGCCATTAGCCCGAAACTTGTCCATCGAACGCTAAGCATACTACAAGGCTTGTCCTCTGGGTGGAGGAGGGCGGTGGTTCTGGCGGAAACACCCGAAGCATGTTTGGAGAGTACTTTGGGGAAGCATATTACGAAGCAGAATCACGCATCGATGTAGGCTTACAAGCATGCTTGGCGGCAATTAGGGAATATGGAGGAGCCTTACTAATATGAATTTTATGGGAAACGTCGGGAACAATTGTTTTATCATCATCGACAACGAAGTAAGACGATTTATATAGGTCTGATATTTCTCACTGCTATCTTTTCAATGGCAATAACAAAGTAAATAAAAGCAATAACATGCTGCCTGTAGATTTAGTTTTACGTATATGTACTACACTTTATTAGCTGAGCCATTGATTGACATCATTAAGCTCATTGCTTCTAGCGCTAGCCCTATTTTTTACTCATAAGCGCTCTTTAATTTTTTTTTACAAAAGTGCACTATTTCAACCTGGATTGGGAAGGCTCCAGTCATTGTATTCGCATTTCCCACGCCTGCACAACACACACGATTTGTCCTCACCTTCCGTGTCAATGCTTTCAAGAAATCTTTCTCTCCAATTTCAACAAGGATTATTGCTCTAAGTAATTCAGTCGTGAGACAATTGCTCTAGCAAAGACACATTGACAGAATATTTGAAGGTGTTTCAAACGCATTGCCGCTCTTTTTTTGCCGATCAAAACATTTGAAAAATGTTGCCCACTGCTGCGTTTCGCTGTACCTAGTGGTTGCGTAGTTTTGCCATACTTCTTAACGTCTGACAGTAGACTCTCCGAATGTTATGCCTTATTTATCCAGCATGCTTCATTGCAAGTCATCAATACGTCATCATCAAGAATACGTCGCCGCCGAAGCATTCTTGGTGATGACGTATTGCTGACGCACTTGCCGAAGTATTCTGGTTTTCGGATACGGCTACTGTTTTTGCGTGTAGGTGTCGTCGCGTCCCCCGGGTATCGGCTTCCGAGTTCCCACTCGCCTTCCCGTTCGCTGTGGAGGTAGAGGGAAGGCTCCAAGCGTCATGTGTCCGGTGGGGGAGGAGTCCGAGGATCTCCCGGGACGCCCCGTCGCACACTGGTCCGGGCCTGTAAAAAGGCAAACAAAAGTAATTTTTTCGACTTTCTTCAAACTCGCTTTGAACATGCGGTCCATGTAGTATATTGTCTCGGACATCCTGCCTGTAGATTTAGTGTTACATACGTGTACTATAAATTATTATCTGAGCTATTGATTGACATCATTAAGCTCATATCTTACAGCGCTAGCGCTATTTTTCACTAATTAGCGCTCTTTTACTTTTTTATAAAAATGCACCATTTCAACCCTTTTTTACATTTCATCATTAAATTGACAAAATAACTGTGGACCATTGTGCAATATGGACATTGCACTAACGGAAAATCTAGGTTTCAATGTTTTAGCGATTGTGATTATCCTTGAAGGAGTCCGTGATCATTAATAAACATTTCTAATAAAGCTTGTGTAACTGTCGGAATAAAAAATAAGCGGCGAATAATGTCAAGGAGATTTTTGCGATGGAAAGGGTGACCTGTATTGTGGAAATATTCTTGTAGAAATCATCTGCAAATACTTGCAAGATGGACAGTGACTTATGTGACTCTCTGTCGCGTACGTGAGCGTCCGCACCGAAGAGTCACTGTAAAAAAAGGCCACAAAATATGTTCCGTTTCCAATTTTTCACGAATCAGGGTTATAAAAAATGGAGAATCGACTACATCTACATCTACATAATACCCTGCAAGCCGCCATAAAGGTGTGTGGCAGGGGGTGAACTCTCACCAAACATGCACTACATATCATGCATAAATAAGGATTAGTACTTGTATGGGTACTGCTCAAAACTACGCTATTCAAAAAAAGATAAAAATAGCAAAGCATACATGCAAAAACATGCTGTTAGTTGGGTTAGCTCTAAGTCCTTATACCAACATGCAGCTGCCAATGTCATCCATTGTTACACTCGTACTGGATATATTTACCATTATTCATATCCCTAATAGTTCGAGGAAAAAAGGACATTTTGAATCTGTCTGTTCGGCAATCAATTTCTCTAATTTTGTGATTATGGTCCAGTCTACCATAGTAAGTTGGGGTCCGCAAAATATTTTTAACATCATCACTGAAAATATGGTCTTGGAATTTGTTTAAGAGATTAAGTCTAAATTTCAACTTGCGATCTGACAATGATTCCCAATTTAATTCATTTAATAGACTGGTTACGCTAATAAGGTTATCATACCGTCCCTTTGAACCGACTGCCGTCCCCTACCGACTATTCTCTGCCAGTTTCGCGTTCCGCTCTCGCCAGAAACGACCAGTCGTTGACACTCGGCACAGGAGGCGAGAACGCGATGCACAGAGGGAGTTGAGAAAGGGAGGCCATCCTCTCACGACTCCAGTGCTGCCCCCCTCCCGTTGGGGCCGGGGCGGCATAACTTCCGGGAAGCTGCTCCCCCGTGAGCCGCGGTTCGCCGCGCGGCCTGCGCCGCCGTCATGAATAACGAAAGGCGAGATTTCCCGCACCCTCTCCTCTTCGTCTGGTTCACCCCCTCCGTTCCCCCCACCCGCTCAAACCCGACTCCTTCCACCCATCGTGAAGTTGCTCCATAGCTTTCACCCCGTGAATATCGTCTATTAATGAGTACTCTAAAGCAGCGTTTACACGTAGCAGTTGACTGATATGACAATTGCGAGATGCACGATATACAGGGTGTGTAAATAAAGTTTCAAGACTGATTTTTTCCTGAGTAGCGGAGCGCGCGGAGACCGGTCTCACCGCCTGGGCGAGGTGATGGGGGGTGTCTGCTAAGCGTCCCAAGCATCGGCAGTCGTCGGCGGGACGCTGGAGTGAGAACATCGTGAGTGCAGTGGGTGTCTGTTTCAAAACGCCGTCGAGAAATCGGAGCGTTCAAAATGTGGCGTCTTTTGAAGCAGCGGTGTTCGATCAAATTTTGTGTCAAACTGAACAAGACCTTTACGGAAACATTCAAAATGATTCAAGAGGCCTACAAAGAAGATGCCATGACACGTGCCATGGTTTTCATGTGGCACTAGAGGTTCAAAGATGGCCGCGAAGATGTGGAGGACAATGAACGCTCTGGAAGACCTTCAACGAGCAGAACTGACGAAAATCTGGCCAAAGTGTGTCATGTTTTAAATGGTGATCGACGTCTCAGCATCAGAATGATTGCAGATGAAGTGGGTTTCAATCACCAAACCCACGAGATCGAGGGATCGAGTCAGCTGCGTCCGCCCGGAGAAGAAAGACGACTGGGTGCTCCACCACGACAATGCGCCCGTTCACACCTGCTTCGCCGTCACAGAAGTTTTGACCAGTTTCAACGTGGCTACGCTGCAGCAGCCACCCTATAGCCCCGACATCGACCCCAGTGACTTCTTTTTGTTCCCCCGGATCAAGAGAGACCTGAAAGGGAAGCGGTTTGATAGCGTCGCAGCGGTCCAAAAGGCTTCGACGAGGGTTTTGAACAGCATTCCAGTCAAGGAGTTCCAGGGAGCTTACAAGTAGTGGAAATCTCGTTGGCAGCGGTGCGTGGATTCTCAAGGCACCTATTTTGAAGAATTTTAGCTCAATGTATGAAAGTGTACAATAAATTTTTTTTTCTGAGACCAGTCTTGAAACTTTATTTACACACCCTGTATCTATATCGCTACTGCCATGTTGCGTCTGCACCTACTTCTATGCAGCTTAAAGCCGCTATTTAGGCGTTGTCATAACAAATAAAAAGTGTTTTATTTCAATGGTGCTTAACTTTTCATGAAATTCTTCAAGCAATAAATTCCATTGCCGATTATCTTTTGTTCCCATTCTTTAAATAGCAGAATCTCCTCTTTGGGGAGGCATATCCTTGTTATTATATCTGAATTCTCGGTATCAGTCGTCGTGTATTGCTTTTCGTTGGCGATTGTTGCGATTGTGTTGGGTACATTTCCGCTGGAAAGTAGACGGACTTCAACTTTGCTAATAGCTTGAACTAGGATCGATAGTGTTCGACATGTGTCCACTATCGACCTGAACTCGCATCGCAGTTGCTATTTACACATGCGAGCGGGACTTAATAGTTGTTAGCAGTTGACTGTCATAGCAGTCAACAGCTACGTGTAAACGCACCTTTAGTCACATCCACAGAATTTTATTTCACAATCGACCGGTTTCGGGCTGTTACGCCATCTTCAGGTAACAATAGTCAGATCAATCCCAGTATATATATTCATGGCAGAGGGAGGGGGGAGTGTGGGTAGAGGGGGTTGCGGGTAGGTAAGGTGACGAGCA
Source organism: Platycnemis pennipes (assembly GCA_933228895.1). Taxonomy (NCBI): domain Eukaryota; kingdom Metazoa; phylum Arthropoda; class Insecta; order Odonata; family Platycnemididae; genus Platycnemis; species Platycnemis pennipes. Next base: position 129,352,726 of record OW121851.1, on the reverse strand, counting down.
GCAACGGAGACTGATACATCTACGCGATACCCTGCAAGCCACCGCGAGGGTGTGTGGCAGGGGGTGAAGATCACCAAGCATGCACTACATACAAACAAGTTACTGGCTACTAGATATTGGCTCACAACTCGCGATAATAGTACGGATTATATATGTTAGTTTAGCAAGATGATAAACTGAGTACATTTTTGAAATTCGTCAAAGAAACATGGGGAGGGGGAAACAGAAAAAAGTGCAAAACAGCAAAAACGAAACGAAATATGTAGTTTTAGTAGGTGAAATTCGAACCAGTTTGAGTAAATAAAATTATCTCCCTGGGGATACAAATGCATTGATACCTTCCTTAAACGTCCTCAGAAATATTACACGACGTCGTTGTCATGAAATTTGGGCACCTTTCATTGTTATTTTTTTAGAGACTCATGCATTCTCTTCAAGTGGCAGTGAACAACATTATTTTGTGCCGAGTAGGCGGGGCCTAATCCATCCCCATTCTCGCTTTGTCGTTTCCCATAGTCTTAGTATGCCAATGCCTCTTATAGTACATACATAGATTCCAACCTCCTTGGGTATAAGCAATAAGGTGATGTAAAATGTATCAGATGCCGTTGTCATGAAAAATAAATCCGAGTGTTTAGGTTTACTACTAGGTAGTGTGTCAGCATTTTAGAAGAATTAGGTTGGGATCATTGTCAGTTCGTAGGTTAAGGTACAGATTAAGGCTATTCATCTACATCTACACGATTGTAAAATTGGTAGGGGAAAGTCAGGTCGTTTGGGAAGTGGGCAGTCGTTAGGCAGTTGGAGTTCCTCGCCAGGCCGATCGCCCGCTGCTCACAGGCGTCCAATTTTCGTCCTTTTTCTGCGAATTGAATGACCTCCGGGTGTATGTCACTTTTGTGGCCCGATTTACTCGGAACCGAAATCGCAATTTTGTACATGAAATCGTTAGATGGAAACGAAAAATGAATTTTAGTGAAATAATTAATCTTCTAACCCCAACCATTCACTCATAAATCCAAAATTAAAATAAAAAAAAGCAAAAGGTAATGCCCACCGAAAAAGCTGCTGTGGTAACATTGACGTTATATTCCTCCCGTCCTTGACTGCTCTTATGGGAAGGGAAGAGAGTGGAGGGGGATTCTCGGAAGGTCTGCTCGCACAGATGCTGTCACAACTGTCCTATTGGCAGAGTCAGCTGTGTCCCCCCCCATTGTGAAAAGACAAAGTAGCTTCGCGGGCTCAGTTGCGATTGGACGAAGTCGATATACGTCAGAGGTCGTACCACGCCCACTTTTCCAAAAGGGTTAAAAACATCAATTTTTCCCCGCTTATAACTCGATAAATGATTGACGGATCAAAAAACGGAAAAATAAGGGTCTTTTTATTTTACAAACTCTATCAGATTCGACAATTAAAAAACTATGGTAAACGACCCCATTCAAGAAGGTGCCGGGCGAATGCCGAAGAATCGTCTTTGTTTATGAAGCACGTTCTGTGTTCTTCAGCCCTAATTTTAAATATAGGGTAAAGGGGGGTGAATCGGACCAGCGGGTGAATAGGAACGCTTTTCAAAAAGTGCGCTCAGACCCGAAACGGTATCACTTGAGACTGACTACGTTTTAGGAATTGCTTCTTTGTAATCTTGTCCTTCTAGTAGAGTGAAAACGAGAACTCGACGACTTAATTTAAGCAAATGATACTATGTCGAATGGAAGCCTACCATACGAGAGAGGTGTGAAATTGGGTATTTAGAAAACCTCGTATAGGTTCAAAGTAAGGTGACATTGTAGCGCTTACTCAGATTTCAAGTTTTTCTTTCCTGAAAGGAAATCTAATACCATAGCTGCCACATTAGGTTACTTTTTTGAGCCTTGTATGAATATCGGAGTTACCAAACATGATACAAAATCATATTACTTAGTCGGGTGAAAAGGACCAGCACGCGCAGGAGTTCAGTTCCAAGCCGCTGATCGAGGGTGAAGCATTGAACCAGTTATACTCAACTGACACTTGGAAAAATTCCTTCTGCTACTGAAAAGTAAGTAGATATACAACTAATATTGATAAATTGCTTACTTACACTTAATGTTTTACATTAAAAACATCAAATGTTTATAAGAATGTTTGAGCGAAAGTGGCTAAAAATTTGTTTTTAGGCCATACTCTTTTATTAAGTATTATAAGAAGTTTAATGGAATAAACCTATTTTAATGCTATTCTATATCACGTTATAGATATTTACTACGTATAACGAGGAGGAGGAAAGAGATTTTCCCCGTCATAGAGGTGAATTATTACGGCGACGAGCACGATTTACAGGCTGAGCGAGAGGTAAGCTACCTTCGTTTGATGTAACATATGTTGTGTAGTGTTCCATATATATTAACCAATTATTCGCTGAAACTATATCATAAAACATACGCATTTCATGATGGAAAATGATTGTTCATAATTCACATTGAGTTCCATACCTATACATTCTACATTACTCAGTGGTCTATATTTTCCAATCTGAAAGAAAAGGAGGTGATATAATGTACGTGATAGAGGGATTGCCAGAGTATTAAATATTATATATGGCAACAGAATTAGTTGTGGAACGCCTTACAACCTCCTTTTGATAGCGTAACATTAGCAAAATTTCATTTAAAACGTATTTATGAAAGTGATAATTTTCGCTTACCGTTAATGTTTTTCCTTTTGGATTAAGATGGGGAAGTACCGGCGAAAAACGGAACAGACATGGACAGAGGAGGATATGAGAATGGCGCTGAAAGCTTTCAGAGAGGGAAGAAGCATGAGGCATTCTGCCGAACTTTTCCATGTTCCCCGTACTTGCCTCTATCGTAGGATAGTAGCGGATACGGAAAAATTGAAGACAAGAGGGGGGCAAAATGTCTTCTCAGTGGAAGAAGAGGAAGCATTAATTAGAATAATTCTTAGGTTATGTGAAATTGGGTTCGGATTGACAAGAGATGATGTCATGAAGGTGGCATATGAATTTTCCATTGAAAACAACATAAAAAACAATTTCTGTGCGTTAAAAAAACGAGCAGGCAAGGATTGGTTCTTGAATTTTATATCTAGACATCCTTTAAGTCTTCGAAAACCCGAAGGTTTGTCAGTGGCTCGAGCTGAGGGTTTAAATAAGGAAGATGTAGACGATTTTTTTTCAAAGTTAACTATTTCGATGGCTGAGGCTGGAGTTATGGATAGGCCCCACCTTATATACAACGCTGACGAAACGGGATGTGTATTAAATAATCGCCAAACCCAAAAGATTGTTGCAAGAACAGGATCTAAGTTAGTCATAAAACAGACGTCAGTGGAAAGGGGGGAATTGGTGACAGTTGTTGCGTGCTGCAATGCAAGTGGACATCACATACCACCTTTTGTAATTTTTAAGGGGAAAAAGTTCCATAAGGAATGGGAGGATGGATTTCCGTTGGGATCTAAAATTTTTATGTCCGATTCAGGGTGGATAAATGAGGATCTTTTTTTGGAGTGGCTAAAGCACTTTCAAGCAAACAGGATTCCTGGCCGATGCATTTTAGTCCTCGATGGCCACGCATCACACAAGACTCTTCCTGTTCTACTGTTCTGTGAAAGGAATGAGATCACTCTCTTATCACTGCCCAGCCACACTACACAAAGGTTGCAACCTCTGGACAGGTCTTTTTTTAAACCATTAAAGACATACTACGATATTGAAACAAATGCGTATATGACAGTTTGTAAGGGGGATAGAAAGATGACTAAATTTAATTATGGTCGGCTTTTTCGAAATGCATGGAGCAAAGCCGCAACAATCGGCAACGCTGAAAATTGATTCCGATCAACAGGAATATTCCCTCTGAATCCGGGTATCCTGACGGAGTTAGATCTTCATCCTTCTAATCTCGGAAGCTCACACGCCCCAGAAGAAGCATCAACTCCTTTTTCGACAAATTCATCTTCCGATCAAAAATTAACTGCCAGTCCCTATGAAGAAAGCCAATCCTCGACATCAACATCTGAGGAATCGTCAAATACTTTGGGTAGGTCTTTCCATAATTTACTACCTACACCAGAAAAAAGAATGAAAGTCAATGTGAAAAGGTCAAGAAAGCAAATTGCTCAAATACTTACTTCTCCAGCTGTAATAGAAGAAACAAAGCAACGACTGAAGAAACAAAATATTAGGAACGCGAAGGGAATTTGCAGAAACTTATATGAATCATCTTCAGATAGGGACGGCAATACTGAGAATGAGGAAAACTCAGCTGATGATACGCTTTGTGGCTTCTGCTCCAAGTCTTATAATTGTGCGAATTCGTCAAAGTTTAGAGACTGGATTAAGTGCATGAAGTGTAATTGTTGGTACCATGATCTGTGTGTAGGTGCTAAGGGGCGAGATAAATTTACTTGTGGTAAATGTGCTTAATTGTTTTGGTAAATTTGTTCTATTTTGTTCTATATGTTCAGATTTGGTGATGTATGTCTATTTGTAAAGTTATGTTTGACTCTAAGAAGGTGTCGTCGAAATATCTCCAGACTGCACTACATTGTTAAAAGCAATGATGCAAAATTTCAAAATTTTATGGAATAAAACTTAAGAAAACTAAAATTTATAACGTTATTTTACTGGTCCGATTCAGCCTCTAATCTGGTCCGATTCGCCCTCCAAGTCGTCGGGCGAATAGGACCATGCAGTCTCTTGAAGAAATTGCTCCAGGAACGTTCTATTCAGAGCAACCACGCTGAAAATTGCGTTTTAAACTGGAAAAACATCAAGTCCATTGCTGATAATGCTTTCAGAATGTAACTGTTTACACAAACGAGGAAATCGACGATTTTCCTTTTTGTGGCCCGATTCACCCCCTTTTACCCTACGTCCAGTTTGGCCGATATAAAATCCTTTACAGTTATAACATGCAAGTTTATATACTCCACTCTTTAAAATTGGTTCAATAAAATCCTTAGAATTAATTAACAAACGGCCCAAGGTATGACTATTGTAAAAACATGGGTTGAGAGTGTCCTTATTTTTTTACCTTACATATAGGATTGACATCGCAGAACACCCTTACCTACGGATCGTACAAATACATCCGAAATGATAGTATTCTGGCTCTGCTCAAACACGATTGATACGGATGAAAGGAGTTGGCCTCTGGGCGACCTACAGGGCCGCCTTAAGACTAAAATGTTCATCCGGTAGAGAGAGTATTCCGGCGCCCTTCCCACCCCCCCCACTTGTCAAACCTTATTGTATGCAAAACATATATTCACGAGTTAAACGCAATAGTGTAAAAAAAGTAGTAAATTAGTTTGTTAGTCATCATCATCATCAAGGGTCAACAATCCTAGGATTGTTTTGACTCAGCAATCCACTTGATTCTTCATATTAACGTAGTTCCTCTCTTTCACGTCCTTTACGACCTGTTCTATGTAACCCATACAAGGCCTGCCTTTTCCACTCTTCCCGTTCACTTTTCCCTCGACGATTGTCTTCATCAGGCCATTGTGTCTTAAGATGTGGCCTATTAAGTTGTTCCGTCTTCTTTTTATAGTTTTCAGCAGACTTCTCTTTTCTCCCACTCTTCTTAGGAATTCTTCATTTGTCACTCGATCGATCCATTTTATCTTCATCATTCTCCGATAGCACCATATTTCGAATGCTTCCACCCTTTTCTTCTCCGCTGCTGTCATCGTCCATGCTTCACAGCCGTAAAGAAACATGCTCCAGTTATACATTTTGATGAATTGCTTCTTTACTTCCAAGCTTTTATTTCCAGCTGTAAGTATATTTTGTCAGACATGAAGTAAGTAATTAATCTCCGAGTAGAAAAAAGGCTTTTTTCCATTCCCACGGCGCCCCTTCCTTCGTGGCGCCCCGGGTAGCCGCCCGGACTTGAGTAGGTGCGCTACGTCGCTACTCTTTATCAGGAAAGTCTCATACTAATCGAAAATTAGTATTTTATAATTATTACCACGCAATAAATCTACACCAAAAAGCGTCTTACAATATGCCAGTGAGCCATATTGTGTAGAGTGAGAGAAGGGAGGGTGACAGAAGAACGGGCTCTCCATCGTCGGGATCGCGATCGAATCCCAACCGATATTTCAATGGGATCTCAAGTCTTGCGCCTATTCCCGGCGAAGAACACTCCGAAGCCAGCTCTCCATTCATCGAATGATAGATCTGTTTAGACCCCTTGTAGCCATTCTTTAAGACGCTGAATGGCGATACGTTGTTCCTCTTCATCATTTTATTGCTGCCCAATCCTATCTACTCTAATTCCAGCCTGAGGTGAGCCTTTAAGCACGTTGTAACCTTGACAGCATTGATGAAACTTGCATTAGAAAGCTATGAAAACTTCTTCCATGCAAAAAGTCTGGTAAACCTAGCCGATTCAGTCTGTCAATAGCATGTAGGAAAATCTGGAATATAAGAACGGAACACTTCAGCATGCGTATCTACTCCGCGCTTGTCCGATATTCCAAGTCTACGCCTCGTGATTTCAGGCTGCAGCCGTGAGCACCTACTTGAGAGTGATGTCCGCCAATCTACCTTGTCGGGTCCACTTGAGTGCCGGAGAGGGAAATTCCTCGTTACCGAGACACGGAATTGATATCCCGTCCCCCCTATGGATCCTCAGCATACCTCACGTGGGTTTTCTTCCGAGGCGAATGCAGCGCCGGCCTCGAGGGCCATCTTCCTCGTTAAAATCGAATCTCCGCTTTGAGTATGGATTTAAATACACGGGAGGGTGTCCCCATAGAGATTTTACCTTTGCGTCAAAGGCCAAGGCTTATTTACAATTATATATACTTTTTTTCGGTAGAAGTCTCATCTTCATCATCATCATGATTCAACAATCCTAGGAATGGTTTGATGCAGCCCTCCACTCGATTCTTCTATCGGCCAACCTCTTCATATTAACGTAGTTCCTCTCTTTCACGTCCTTTGTGACCAGTTATATATAACTCATACGAGGCCTACCTTTTCCATTTTTCCCGTTCACTTTTCCTTCGACGATTGTCATCATGAGGCCATCGTGTCTTAAGATGTGGCCGATTAAGTTGTCCCGTCTTCTTTTTAGCAGACTTCTCTTTTCTCCCACTCTTCTTAGGACTTCTTCATTTGTCACTCGGTCAATCCATTTAATCTTCAACATTCTTCTGTAGCACCACATTTCAAATGATTCCGCCCTTTTCTTCTCTGCTGCTGTCATCGTCCATGTTTCACTTCCGTAAAGAAACATGCTCCAGATATACGTTTTGATAAATTGCTTCCTTATTTCCACGTTTGTATTTCCAGCTGTAAGTAGATTCTTTTGTTGATAGAATGCCCTCTTTGCCTGGGCTATTCTACTCACTATTTCTTTTTTGATTCGTCTCATCTTTCGCATTAATATTCATTATTTCCATGAGTGGGTTGAAATGCGACGTTAGCTATCCGATAGTAGTAATCAAAGTAAATATATCGTGTGTAGTACATATCAGTGATGGATTGTATAATGCTATTTAAAGGTTAGTAAAACTGCGTAGTATATTGTTATGTACACCTATTCATAAAGTTGAATAATTTATATGTATTTTCCACAGATATAGCGGTATAGATCGGCAGTGCAATGTATCATTCATAGAGGGGGCTGAAGCCAACCTAACGAAACCCGCACGACATATTGCGCAATGCCGCCATCTTACCACTACACACGACAGTTCAGCGTGGAGAGTGCTTCACTGAAAAGATTGGTTTTTATTGCTGAAGAGAAAACACAGTTCATCATAGGGTAATGCCTGAGTAATGACTAATACTTGCTCAGTGCATGGCTGCTATTTCAAGGGCGGAAGAATAAAAATAACGGGTTAACCTGTATTTGTATACACACTCTTCCATGGATTATGTGTCATTATTGATCTGGAATTTAAGGCACTTTTATTTGTTACTCGTCTATGATATGTGATTCAAGGGTAGAAAAAGGTCTCATGTTTTGTGCAGTGAGAGTATCATTTTCAAAATTCCAATTTTTAACCTCAGAATGAAATCTCTTAATAAAATCAAATTTTGCCTCATAAGGTATAAATTAAGAGCATAGGGATTCAAGAAAGTCTGAATTTTTTGCCAATATTTAAATAGAAGGGTTTTTGGGCACGATTAACAAGATGAATGGTATTTTCTAACGTCTTGAAAATGTTTGCGTGCTTTTGTGTGTTAATAGATTTTTAGCATAACTTATGTGCAAGAAAACTTCTGATTTCATCAATTTATATTATATATCTAGCGGATTCTTGACGCCAAAACGCCGTGTTATTTAATTGGATCTGCTTTTATTCGCATTCTAAATGCACGATCATCAAATTTATAGTTATCTCGTACGATGATGTTTTTAATTGTCAGCGACACTCAAACGAATAAGCTCCAATTGACTTCAATTTTCATCCGTTCAAATCCAGTCATACACCTTTCTGAGCGTATTCTCGACGTTCTTGTTATTATTGATTACTGGCTGAAGGTGCCCGTTGAAATTCAAAGGGTGGGAGAAATATAATAAATGTAAACTGTATTCAGAAACTTTATCATTTTTCATGAAGGGACGAAAGAAACCTGTGTTATGGAGTTAGCTAAAGCTCCAAGTCAGAATCTGAACTATAAATATATTTTAAATCAATGTAAGCATAAAATTACTGCATGGACTCATACCTAGGTCTTTACAAAAATAAGAAATTATTTATAAACTTACAGGCCAGAAGAAACAAATGAGGTTTGAATGGGGGGAGTTTACGAATGTGTGTCAATGTTTACCATATTTTTTTATTGCCGAATCTGATAGAGTTTGTAAAATAAAAAGACCCGTATTTTTCCGTTTTCTGATCAGTCAATTATTTATCGAGTTATAAGCGGAGAAAAACTAATGTTTTTAACTCATTCGGAGAAGTGGGCGTGGTGCAACCTCTGACGTTTAACGACTTCGTCCAATCACAACTGAGTCCGCAAAGCTACTTTGCCTTATCGCAATGGGGAACAGAGTTGACTCTGCCAATGGGAGCAGTTGCGACAGCCTCACTGCGAGGAGACCTTCTGAGAACCCACCTCCACTCCCTTCCCTTCACCTGAAAGCATTCAAGGACGGGAGGAAAATGACGTCAATGTTATCACAGTAACTTTTTCGGTGGGCGTCACCTTTTGCTTATTTTGATTTTTGATTTATGAGTGAATGGTTGTGGTTAGAAGATTAATTTTTTCACTAAAATTCTTTTTTTGTTTCCATCTTACGATTTGGTTTACGAAATTGCGATTTCGGTCCCGAGTAAACACCCCCATTGTTGACAATGAGGTCAGATTCGGGTTTTTGGGAATGGTAGGGCCCAGCTCTTCGGCAAAAACTTTTTTCTCTAACCTTTCATGTATGTTATGTTTGTCTCAAATCTCCAACTTCATGACAGTGGCGTCGATGAACTTCCTACGGATAGGCATTGATGCATTTCATTCCAATTAGAGTAAATTCTATTCTTATAACCTAGTACAGTAGTATAGTAGCCTAGTTGCATGTCAATAGTGCATGCTTGGTGATCTTCACCCCCTGCCACCCACCTTCGTGGTGGCTTGCAGGGTTTTACGTAGATGAAAACGTACAGATTTAGCGCACTTAAACCAGGTACTTGTCGCTCGGTTGCGTATATTCGCACCTTCTACTGTATATTTGACGCATAATTGTATTGTCTAGCGATTTTTTTTGGGTTACCTGCATCAAGGTTTAAAAAGGCCTACGTTTCGTCTCCGCTGCTGGAGAATTCATCGGGGCAAATGGTATTCCTTAGCTAATGCCTAATGTTATTCACATTAATTTCCATGCGAAAAAATTCACCTGGACCGGGAATCGAACCACGGACCTTTGGCTTTCCGGGCCACTGCGTAGGCAAATAAGAAATATCACTCTGGTTGGATATGCATTGGGGTTACTAGAGGGTTAGCTGGAACAAAGTTGCCTGGGTCTCCTAGTATATTAGTGATGAAGGAATTATGCTATGTTATATTTTATTATTATTTTATTACGAATTATATTATAGAATAAAGGATTTATTTTATGTCTCGAATAAAGCTTAGGAAATTTGGAATGTTTTTGACATAAGATTTCGCTTTTTCGACCTCCGGTTGCAGTGTAATGGAAATGTATTTATCTAATTTATAGGCGAGGGAGTCTATTCCCTGAGGAATATTTTGTATTTTTCAAGGGAATAGTTGCGATTTCCGTCGTACTGTGAGAAACCTGAGACGGTTAAATGCGGATTTTATAGAAGTCCAAAACGTGAACACCTGATCTATGCACGGCGGAACTCATCTTTTGGGCTTAACCTTCATCGTTGTGATTCGATCTTTTTCTTATAATTTTTTTAGTGGCAGAAGTTCGGTGCCGATGGTTGCCATCAATATCTTTATTTTTTTCATAAATCGTATTGCGGGAGCGAAATCATCCAGCGCCTTCTGCTGAATGTAATATCCTTCCCCTTAAGGCAACATGCGTATCGATTTTTGTCAATCCTTCTGTTTTTTTGCGTGCACCAATTGGGAGTGTCGGCACATGGGACTGCAGAAATGGGTGGGGTGGGGAGTTATCATCACTTCCGGAACCTGTCTATCCTTCTCCTCCCCCTATCCCCCCCCCCCCCCCCCCAATCACTCTTTTCTCTCTCTTTTGTGCGTGAGCTATTTTTCCGATCCCGCCCTCTGCCGGAAAAACTGCGACGTCAAATCCATCCTGTATCCTCTGAAAAATTCTCATCAATTGATTGTCGGACCAAAATCCACCTCGTGTTCCATATTCCTCCAGGTAGAATTTTTTTAAAAGCCGATTGCTCCCGGTAATTATTTTTGGGGAGTGTTGAATTCTCGAAATAATTCAATAGCGTTTTAATTATTTCGGAATGTTTCCACCGCACCCTCGCGAGACTCTGTGCCTCAACTCCAATCAAATTCGTCAACTTCTGGATATTTTCCCACAGAACTGTCATTTTACGACAGAGATGTTTTAAGTACACGAAATAGAAGTGAGTATTTTTTCGCTTACTTACGTAAATGTAATTATGAGAATCATCCTTGTTTTTTTTTTAAGATTAAGCGTTTCATGAACGCCTTGACATTGTTCATGCCAATGCTTTATTCTGTGTGGTGTGAGCTTGTGAAAATGCTTCATTTTGAAAAAAAGAACGGTTATGTTTTCACATGACACTTATTTTTCATGTTGAAATTAATTAGTGACACGACATTGCTGTGCTTCCTGTCATGCTGTTTCACAGAGAGGCATAACTCATGAGAAATAAATGTCGAGTTATTATTAAATGTGGGTGGTTATTTCTTTGTTCATAATTTTTCCTTTTTCAATTTAGAATTTATAATAATTAACCTGGAATTTGTTTCATCGTGTGACATCGAAATACCCTCGATTGGACTTGATATAATTCGGTGTAAGAGAAAAAAATTCCAAAGATAAGTTATGCCTCCGGCTCTTAAAGCTTTGCAGAACGCTGGAAAAAGAGGAATCCTCCCTTTGATACCCCGTGACAAGGAGGGGTTATTTGTTCCTGAGGGATTAATTATTCCCGGAAATTTTTCCTAATAAACTCACTCTTTTATGTCCACCTTCTGTTGACTCCGCAGTATCTTCACAAATCCATCCTCCATTTTGCTCGCCTTGAACTGAAGTTTGAATTATTTTTTAACCAGCGAATCTTGACGGTCTTCTTTCTCTCTTGGAAGGTTCCTACAAGTTCTTTTGTATATGAATCTGATAATAGTAGAAATTCACGTATCATTCCCGATGCGTAATCTTCATGCTATTATCTTTTTGAATGGCCATTTTTGCTTTCGTTCTAGCGATTATTATCAATTTATTGTTTAATTTTTTTCATCAAGTTATACGCAAATGTCCCGTAATAATCCTAAACAATTTTTGGTGATTACCATTCTGGCATTCCACGTCGTATATTTCACTATCTTTTGTAAGAAAAACTTAACTTTGCATTTTTCACTCTTTTATTTGAGAAACCCTACCCACACTTTTATTTGAGAAAAGGGCTTCTCAAATTGAAATGTGAAAAATACAAAGTTAAGTTTTTCTTAAACTATGTCAATTTTTCAATCGCCTCAATTCTATTCAATTCGCTACCTTTTCCTGTATCTAAATTTACGTTAATGATTTTGCGTGATCAACGTGCTGTTTTTTTCCGTTAGAAATATGATGCCTTCGGAAATATCAGGAGTATGAGGAAATATGGTTTTATTTTTTTTTAATTTCCATCGAAGGGGAAGAAGCCGATATTTACAAATTCGTAGATTATACAGTTTTGATGCGAAAATGAAAGTACTAAATACACCTGCATATACACAAACTGTATAAAAACACCACAACCACTCTTATCTATCCACGAGAGCGAGGAATTCTCTTCTCTGCCAGACCTTTGGTCTTACTCTTCTTCAAGTGCTTATGTTTATAACCCCCCCAACCCCCGCCATACACCCTGGAGGTGGCTTGCAGGGTATGTCGTAGATATAGATATAAGTCTGCAACATGACCAATGCGTCAGCATTTGACCAATGATTCGGTGGAGACTGTGTTATTGGCCTTAACTGCATCCTGAAATTAACTACATATTATATTTCCTCTTGCCTTTATTGCAAGGCAAGACTTATTTCCGTCTTTATTGCCTACCGAAACTTCGTTATGACTACCATTCTCGGTGCTCTTTTTCGTTCACTTATCTGACAGCTACACTTGCATTCTAACGTCCTTTAACACTGCATTTTCTATTCATGTCTTATTTGTTCTACTTTCCCCTTATTTGTAATCACAAATGCTGTTGAAAATGGCTATAGTAGATTTTCCTAAAAATCATGCCATTCTTTCATCTTGACTCTTTAAATATTCATAGCCGCTTTCTTAGTATAGCGTGTGACGCTATTCTTACCATCTTCACATTTCTGTTAACAGTTTTATTCTTGCGAAAATATGGCAAGTAAGAGTTGCTAATAATATATTGAAATACCTACTAGCATGATATATACGACATGCATTTACCATCGTTTTGCTCATGCATGTTGTGTTGATTCCTTGTTTATCTTTAAAAAATGCATTAAAAACTTTTGAGACCAAAGTCATCGATGAGAATTTTTACTGAAGAGGAAAATAAAATGTTGGCCATTCGAGCCGGGAATCGTGGGAATGACGTGAAAAGGCAATCGAGAGCGAAACGTTGATTATCGGATTCACGTGCATCAACCAATCTGATTCTTTCGGAGGCAGAAAATTGTTCGTCCTTTCCCCCTCTCATGCCTTCATGCGGGCCTTTAGTGAAGCTCTCGCCTCCGAGGAAAGATAACAAAACAATTGAAGCGGCGGCGGCGTTATGATTTCAGGCCGAGGAATTTGGCAATCCGCTCATCCCGCTGTTCTTTTTTTTTGCCTCAAAGGAAAACATGAGCCAAATATTCGTACGGGTAATTGGTCTCGCGGTTCCCTTGTGGCAATCTCTCTGTGATTTATGATATTTTCCTGATTTTACTGTCGCATCCAGTTCTCTGATGGAAGCCGGCGATGCCGGTATTAATTTGATCGAATCCGATTGTTAGGAACTGGTAATCGAGTTCGTGAAATGCCGCGGTGTGATCAAGACACCTTGGCGTACAGCTCATTGGGCGTGGAATGAAAATGATGACATTCATTTTGTAATTTCTCTTCTTATAAAAAAACACCACGCATAAATTAGTCGGTGTAATCCTACTATTGTGTGGAAATCACTCATGAAAGTATCATTTCAGATCTGTCGTCCGTTCAGCGGGCACTTTCTTTTCCGGATTGCACAAATGCTCTTTGTGACTCTCGTTTGGAAACCTATTCTCATTAATTTATTGCCTCGCAATAGAAATAAAACATTTGAAATCTAGTAATGTCGAGTATGAAAAGGAGTCGTGGGGATCGGGTTGGTGTGGTGGCTAGAGTACTGGCCTCACATCCCGAGGGCCCGGGTTCGATTCCCGGCAGTGGCGAATTTATCAGTGGCAAACCGGTCTCTACTTGAGTGCCTAGTGGAGGGCATTTCTGGTTCAGTACTCCGTCCGTCGGATGGGACGTCAAGCCGTGGTCCCCTTGGCGCCTTTCGTTATGAGTAGGTTAATGCCGACGCCGGGTTTCTCTCCACCCTTCCTCCGTTCCCTGATAAATCCTGCCATTACCCAATTACCCAACTAATTGGTGTAAATGATCTCAGCTGTCGGTCGCCTCCCCTCTAACAAACTAAGAGGGAGTCGTGCAAAAAAATCAGGTTTGAAAATGCTTCATAGGTCAAAAAGAGAGAAAATATATTACATTGGGGGATAAATATTTTACGAATAAAATATCATTTCCTGAGGACCTGTGCAAAATTATTATTTATCCGAGAACATGATGGCGATGCAATGAAGGTTTCAAAATGTCTCAGTTAAAGTTTTGGGTGAATTTCCATTTTTACCGTCACCTAGGTAAAAAACTGCACCTATCGTTACCTCCGGATGAAAAAATTTAACACTCTGACGTTTATTCGTCGGTTGGTATACACTTACGTGTGTCATTTTTACTTTTCGATATCAGCGAATAGGTAGTATCTTCAATAGCTTAGATACTTAAGAAGGTGGTGTTCTTCGTTTTAGTTTTTGAGTTTGGAAGTTGCAGAATGAACACTTATGGACCAGTCGGACTCTCGCGCCGCAACGTTTGATGGGAAAGAAGGAAGCTGGGAGGAAGGGACGATACTTGAGATGGGAAATTCCGTCAGCCTTCTTTTTGAACGGGATCACCCTCGATACGATCCTCCATGGCAACCGTATTCGAGGAATTTGGTGCGAAATTTAATAAGTTGGCAACGTAGAATTTTGAATCAAACCCAGGAAGTTAATGTAATTTATATAGATGTGTGGATGGAAGTGCTAAAATATTTTCATTCGGTGTTACTGGAATTGAACAGAATTTGGATTGGATATCGTGGCATTTGATAGGATAGTTTATTTTTAGCCCGTCAAAAAGACTAAATTTAATTTAAAAGTTCGAGCAATATTGCCAGAGTGGTAATAATATGAGAGAATTTCACGGCTTGGGGATTTAGAGTCTTCGGTGTGGACGAACAGTCTTAATTGTAGTTGTGACGGGCTGTATAAAATGTGAGAAGAGGGTGTTGGGATGGAAAGTAGTCTAAAAAGTTAATTCTCTGAACTCATAGAGAAATAAGTAGCTCAAAACTTGGAAGAGATCAAAACAAAACGGATACAAAAGAGTGAGTTTTGGTGCGTTGAGTATGGATTCTCTGTCTGTATGATTTGGTAGTAGTTTTGGAGTTTAAGCAGTTTGTGGTGCAAAGAACAATGCAAAAAACGTTGTTTTTGAGATTGGGAGACAACATATAATTAAAAAATATGGCGTAGAGAAAAGTAGAGAAACATATATGATAGTTAGAGTGGGACACATTTCTCTATTTATAAAATAGCCATTTGCTTCCCTCTGCATACGAAGTGCTTATGAAAAGTTGGTGCACAAAAGGGTAAAAAAATGCAAAGACTACTTTGAGTAGTGAAGCAGTAACTGCCTGTCAAAAGCACAAGCACTACTGCCACCTATTGGTAATGTGTCATCAGTAGTTTCCAAACCCTTTGTAAAACCTCATTTGACACTAGAACACAAAGTTCACCTCAAGAGCACACCAGACAGAGACTGCCTGAGTTTGAAAGAGGAGTCAACAATGGCCAACGAGAGACAACAGGAGCCGTTTACCAATTTTTTTATTGTTGAATCTGATGGAGTTAGTAAAATAAAAAAAGAAAATTAAAAAAAGGATTGGTAATTAAATTATAGTCTAAAACTTCAAATAAAAAGAGATAAAAAACAAAGCAAGCATGCAAAAACATTCTGTTACTTAGGTTAGCTTAAAGCCATTATACCAACATGCAACTACCTATTCTATCTATTGATACACTCGTATTCATGATATTGGATATATTTACAGATATTCGTATCCCTAATTGTACGAGGAAAGGATATTTTGAATTTGTAACTTCGGCAACAAATTTCTCTAATTTTGTGATTATGGTCCAATGTACCACGTTAAGTTGGAGTTCGCAAACTATTTTTAACGTCATCAATGAAATGATTGTCTTGGAATTTATATATTTCAATCTAAGATCTGATAATGATTCCCGTTTTAATTAAACTAACAGACTGCTTACGCTAATATAGTATTATCATACTGTCCCTTTAAAAATCTTGCCGATCTTCGCTACACACGTTATAATCTTCTATAAATATAAAAATGAATGTGTCTGTGTGTGTGTCCTTTATGCATTACTACACCATTCATCGGATCGCCATGAAACTTTGGGAAGTTGTTGAGTACGCTCCGAGAAGGTTTCTATAAAATCGATAATTCAATATCGATACTGCATCGATATAATATCGATAAAATATGGATACATCGATACATTATTGATACAAAATTGAGGTGAAATTAATAAGGTGTTTTTTTTTCAAAGTTTTATAAAGTATCATTACAATATCGATACTGTATTGATACAATATTGATAACTTCATGCATTACCACAACATTCATCCAATTTCTGTGAAGCTTTGGTTAGTTGTTTTGTTCACTCCATGAAGGTTTGTACAATATCGAGAATACAATATCGACACTGGAGACGGGATGTGCATCCCATTGAACTTGCAATTCATTGAAACACTCACGTGCAACATATTCAAATCATCCGGCATGGGACAAATATTTCAGAAATGCCAACTTATTGCTTGGGATGAATGCACAATGGTGCAAAAAGCATCGCTCGAGGCTCTGGATCGATCATTGCAAGATTTCCGTGGAATCCTGAGACCATTTGAGAACGCATTAATATTGCTTGCACGACATTTCAGGCAAACATTACCTGTAATTTCTCGATTGACACTAGCGGATGAAATAAATGCTTGCCTGAAATATTATACTTTGTGACGACATGTAAAGGCGTTAAAATCATATACAAATATGCGTGTCCAGCTGCAAAACAATCGATCAGCTGAGATATACTCACATAAATTGCTGGAAATTGGGAACGGAAAGGTGCCGGTTGATCTGACCTCAGGAAAAATTCATTGCCTCATAACTTTTGCAATTTAGTAACGTCAAAAGAAGAAATGGTTGAAAAAGTATTTCCCAATATTCAAATCAATTATAAGGATCACAATTGGCTAAGTGAACGAGCTATTCTTGCGGTCAAGAACAAAGACTTATGCGAACTAAACAATATTATTCAGTCTAACACTCTAAGCGACGCAGGCACATATGTACAAGACCGTCGACGATGTTGTGGAAGCAGATGAGTCAATTGGTTATCGAACGGAATTTTTGAATTTACTCGATCTGCCAGGGATGCCACCGCACATACTGAAATTGAAAATGGCGTGCCAATTATCATGTTGCTAAATATCAACCAGCCAAAGCTTTGCAATGGCACGCGGCTTTCAGTAAATAAATTAATGAGTAACATCGTAGAATCCAAAATCTGGACAGGAACTTTCAAAGGCGAAGATGTCTTCATTCCTCGCATTCCTATGTATCCAACAGATATGCCATTTCAATTTAAGTGATTTTATTCCCAATTCGATTGGTATTTGCATTCACCATCAACAAAGTTCAGGGCCAATCTTAAGAACTATGCGGTTTAGATCTAGTCACGGATTGCTTCACACATGTACGTGTATTTTGTTGCGTGTGTGTTGCGTGTTCTACGTGTATGTTGCGTATTCTAGAGTCGGCAAACCAGACAATGTCTATATCTGCACAGACAATGGAACAACAAAAAATTGTATACCCATAAGAATTGTGAAATTAAACATACTATAAACGTGCGCTTTCCATTTAACCAGATTAAGCCACAGCAACGCGTGGCCGGGTCAGCTTGTTCATTATAAAGGACTATTTCATAAGGAAAATAGAGATAGGGTGAGGTGCTTGGGGCAACATTGATGGATTCGAATTATCGACTCAGTCTATGTGGACGATTCTTTTCTCAATTAGCATCTACTTCTACACGATACTCTGCAAGCCACCGCGAGGGTGTGTGGCAGGGGGTGAAGATCTCCAAGCATGCACTACCGTCATGCAAACAAGCAACTACAGGGACTCAAGCAACTAGATTGTTAGTATGTATAGTAATTAAGGGATTAATACATGCATGATGCACTACAGACTACTCTAAAATATTTCCCCTACCTATCCCTTTCCTATGCTGCCTATTCTGTTCTCTTATAGTACGGGGGAAAAATGCCATTTTGAATCTATCAGTACGAAAATCTATCTCTCTAATCTTATTTGTCTGGTCGAATCTAGCATAATACGCTGGTATTTTTAATATGTGCCTAACATTTATAAATAATTCTCTATAAATAATTTATAAATATCATTCGCCGAGAAAGGACATAATCATATATTGTGCCTAGCATCTTCAGTAAAGTTATCCGATTTCCATTTCTCTAATAGATTTATTCTGTACTTTAACCTATGCTCTGATAATGATTCCCACCCAAACTCTTTTATTAATTCTGAAACGCTACTCAACCTATCGTAACACCTTTTAACGAACCTAGCTGCTCTACGCTGCACACTGTCTAGTTCTCTGATCAAACCTAATTCATCCGGATCCCATACACTGGCTGCATACTCAAGGTGGGGCCTAACTAGTGAAAAGTAACATCGCTCTTTTGTCTTCTCATCACATTTCCCAAGTACTCTTTTTATAAATCCTAGCTTTCTCTTCGCTCGGCCGCATATTTCCCGGATGTTTCTTCCCCACGATAAATATTTAGTGATTTTTATACCGAAATACCTAACGGTTTCAACATTTTCGATCTTCGTGTTATTAATTTTATAGGATCGCTCTATCGAATTATTTCTCCTCCAAAAATGGATAGCTACCCAATTTTTAAGGTACAATATAGCTACACACTTTTATGGTTTCTGTATACTCTCTGTGTGCCATATTAGAAATGGTATTTGCTTCTGTTGGAGACATTCACCTTTTTCCTTGTCATTAACGCCCCTTTCTGTCCCCACCGGAGTGCTCGCGGACGGAGCGGCCCTGAAAGAGTTTCGATGTGGCACTCGTGACCACCCCTAGATCCCCTTCGCACTCGAGATTTGCTTCTCCGAGCAGTGAGGGTGTTTCCTCCCTGTACTTCCTCTCTCCCTCCAGTCCTTCCTTTGCTGCCCATTCCGCTCCACACCTTCCACACTCGAAATGACGAAAGTTAATGCGTCCCCGCCCTCTGGACCTCCCTTCCCTGATAGATAACGCCACGCCCCTCGTGCCGAGAAAAGAAGACAAGAGGGTTGCGCACCCACGCATGATTCCTCGTTCCGATAGATCTGTGTTGAAGTTAGTTGGTTTGCTCTTGAAATTAGCGGTAGGGTATGGTGAAATTTAACTCATTTACGTATTGGTGAAAGGCAAGGGATATCGGGTGCAATCCTTTCCGAAGCAGGCATATTTCTCTAAAATACAGGTTTATGCTAGACGTGTGTGGATATCACTTCAGGGTTAGTTCTCCGTCCATCGGATGGGACATTAAACAGTAGACCTATGGATATCCTTTGTAGAAAGGGTGCAGTTAAGGCTTTCTATCCACCCTTTCAGGGTTCTCATGGAAACCTACCAATGCGTTACCACCCCAGGGCGTAGAGTCGTAATTTTTACGCTCCCGTTTTTCTTCGATTCGGGTTTGCTTCGCTCCGACTCCCATCATTGAACCAATACGAATAATTGTTCCCTTTCGTTCTAAAAAATGTTAGGAAAGTTAACCAATCATAATTTTTACTTCTCAGGTAACGAGTATGTGCCAAAATCTTATATTGTGGAAAGATATATGATAATATATGATTTCGATTTGAATTCAGAGTGTGCTCATGCTGAATCGATAACGTATGAGCGTAGATGGAATCAATGCACATATTATCGTTTGATAGGTAAGCCCCGTTCTTCATTATCACTTTGAAAAGAGAACTTAAAGGGTGAGAAATAAATTTATGCCCTTGCAAAGTCCTGGTACAAGATGTTCATTTTTCTGGTTGACTTTCGCTGCTATTTTGCAAAAAATACATTTTTGCAAAATAGCAGTGTTTCCATGAAATACACATTTCCGATTTGACTTTTCGGTTCAATGCCGGTTCGATGCCCAAAACTAACATTCTGTTCGAAACGGAGCTAAGCCGGCTGTGGTAGCCTAACGCGACGGCCTGGTAAACTAAAGGCCGTAGGTTCGAATCCCGTCCAGGGTGAGAATATTGTGTTTTTCTAATGGAATAAGGTACTAGGTTATACCGTGCAGTATAAAAGTAGCCGTTGTAGCACCCAAAAACCCAAGTCTACCGTACTAAAAAGCAGAGCAAAAACCATAGCTGTCGCAATGTCAACCGCAGAAGGGTTATAGCGAGTGGACATCCTGTACCTTCTGCCTCATATCAGCGCCCCTCTCATTTTGCCAATGGCAGCAGGTGCACTTGTTAGGAAATAATCATCATCATCATCGGTAAAAAATCCCAGGATTGTCAAGTCGTTAAAACTTTCGCGGTCCATATTATGACTTGTTATATGTTTTTTGGGTTGTCCGCGTCTTGTTGACTGGTTTGAGGGTGGCCGACGTTTCCTCTCTTTTGCCGCCGAAGTCTCCGGAAAGGAGAGGAAACGTCGGCCACCCTCAAACCAGTTAAGAAGACGCGGACAACCCAAAAAACATATAACAAGTCATCCCAGGATTGGTTTGAAGCAGCTTTCCACTCGATTCTTCTATCGGCCAACCTCTTCATATTGACGTAATTCATCTCTTTTACTTCCTTCACAACCTGCTCCATGTATCTCATACGAGGCCTGCCTTTTCCAATCTTCCCGTTCACTTTTCCCTCGACGATTGTCTTCATTAGGCCATCGTGTCTTAAGATATGGCCGATTAAGTTACCCCGTCTTCTTTTTAGAGCTTTTGGCAGACTTCTATTTTCTCCCACTCTTGATAAGACTTCTTCGTTCGTCACTCGGTCAATCCATTTCATTTTCATAATTCTTCTGTGGCACCACATTTCGAATGCATCCACTCTTTTCTCCTCCGCTGCTGCAATCGTCTATGCCTCACTGCCGTAAAGAAACATGCTCCAGAAATACGTTCTGATGAATTGTTTCCGTACTTCTACGCTTGTATTTCCCGATGGAAGTAAAATATTCTTTTAATAGGATGCCCTCTTTGCCTGGACTATTCTACCGACTATTTCTTTCTTGCTTCCTGCATTGTTGGTTACTCGGCTTCAACTCTTTCTCCTCTTCAAGTTTTTGTTTTCCTAGTTTATGGTTGATTTTGGCCTCTTCTCTCTTGCTGCACACCAATATCTTAGTCATCTTCTCTAATTGATCTTCTGCTGATATCTGGTTATTGTCCTTTCCATTGTCAATAGACTCTTACTCTTATATGAGTGCTTTGTCATCGGGGAATAGCAGAATGTTAATTTTTTCTCCATGGATATTTGCTCCAGAAGACTTCTTTTTGATCATTGATGGCTCTCTCGATGTAAACATTAACAATTACGGAAGACAGTGCGCAGCCTTGTCTCACTCATTCTGGGGAAGAAAAGGAAGGAATAGTCGAATGGAATTATCAACTTCAGTTTTCATTTGTATGGCCACTGATACGCAAATATTCGACGCTTAGGATGGAATGCTATTATTCGTCATTTTTCAAAGTGCGGTGTGCATTTCCTGTTTTGAATGGACGTCAATGGACTCACGTATCTCTATAATTTTAGTCTTTCAGAATAATGAGATTTAAAACGTATGGTTGCGTATTTTAAGCCGAAACTACAATGGCTAAGTAAAGTAAGGCGTAAATGACGCGAATTAGAATAATTATGAGAAAAATCCAGGAATAAAAAGGCGGAACATCAGTCATTGTCCTTTGTTCGTGTAGAAAGGATCAGAGTTTCAGTCGGTAATTAATTGATCCAACAAATGTTCTTCTTGTCGAGTCTGAACCGTCGCACGCGCGAGTTATGGTAATTAATCGCGACCCTCCAGCGGGTAGGGTGTCCCTGTTTGGGGAAGCGAGCGACAAAATTTGTGATGGATCGGCTCAATAGGGGATGTTTTTTTATTCCTGAAAATCTTCTGTTTTTAAAGCTATTTGCGATTGTGCGTGTTTACATTAGAAAGCAGAGAGTTGTCGACAGGACTATGGAAATTAAATGTAGTTATTAATATATGTTAGGTATTTTATGTAATTTTGCATACGGCTACGAGTATTTTTCTTCTCCTTCCATGCAAGACGTAGATATAAATGAAAGTTTTCAGTGATCATAATCTCGTCTTCCTCTCGTGTGTATTTCCTCATCTCGCAGTACAATTCAAAGAGCACAGAGTATTCATAGTTTACCTTCTCTTAATGAGCCCTTCTTAATAGCTAGCTTGGTTATTTTATATTATGCTATATACTGCAAATGCTTTCTTGCAAATGCGGCCAAAAAGTGGTCACAATTTCACCTTTAATATTTTCATGCATATTTCGTTTCAATATTCAACCCATCTCGTCACTTTAAGAGCAAAGATGTGTGGAATGATCTTTTTCGTATTAACCCCCTGAGCCCATGATGTAAATTGTGTTACAAATAACGGATAAACATATTTTGATCCGAAGTCCATTTACCTTAACTACATATTTATAAGGCAACTGTGTAGTGTTTCTGAAATATTTCCTTGCCTGTTGGGTAAAAGGTGAAATTTATAGTCTTTTCCTCATGGTATTAGTAGTAATCTCAAATTCAGTCACATTGCAAACCAAAGTGCGTGCGCGCAGTGCAAGAGTGGTAGTTGGTCATCCCCTGCCATACACCCTTGAGATGACTTGTGTAGTCGTAAGCAGGCGTAGATATAAATGAAAGTTTTCAGTGATCATATTCCGACAAGCATATTTTGCTGTTCCACTGATGTGTTTGCCTGCATTAGTGGTAAATCGGACGAGCTTAATTAGCTTTCTTGCTATTTGTCACACGTCAACCTTTAATGACTCCTTCCAGTTTTTTTCGCGCATAAAAAGAACTTGAACTGACCGAGGACCTAGTAATATGTTCTGATATTGCCATGCATCTATATCTTTTTTCGTACGAACTCCGGGTTCATTTGTAGTCTTTCATGAATTCCCTATTTTCGCGTCATGAAATCTGAAGACAGAGTCAAAAGTCGATGCCCTTAATTGGTGGAAGGTTTTCATGGTTGATAATCACAAACACTCCGTGACTTCCACAAAATTTATCAATGCACGACGGTTTTTTTTACCAATCTGAAGTGATTATCTGCGATGCCATTCATTCTTGCTTCTAACTGATAACTTCAGGCTTGACTATGTGATACCTTTCCATAATGGAAAATAAAAGAATGAAACTTTGTTAACAAAGTTTCATTCTTTTATTTCCCATTCTTGCTTCTTTTTAATAAGTGCCGCTCTCAATAAAACAGATTCAGTCATCTGTTCTTCCAGAAGTTTATGTGCGATAATGGTCGTTATTATATGTTTCATTTGCTAGTGTGTATTTTAATCTTAGTAATTTGTCGAGGTTAGATGCATAAATCGTAGGTGGAACTTCGGTGTGAAATCTAATTAGTCACAAAAGATTGAAAGAACAGACTTAACCTTCATTAAGTATTCGAATACATGCGTGTTTATAGCATGCACCATGCAAGTTTTGAACGAATCGACTAAATTTATTGCTAAAATAATCTTCGGCGAATAAAATGCGCCGTAAGTTTTAATTTGCAAAGGAAATTCAAACCTTGTGGTTTTTCCGTTGTTGGATAAATTACTGCTGAATGAATGAGGTTCCCTCATGCGCGGAGGCGAATGGCCTTTCGTAATCATCGGACGGTGCGCAGTATGGTCCGTGGGGCCTCGGGTGCTTTTGAAACCATTCGAGTCCATTTTCGAAGGCAGTCAAGGGCCTCCCGAGTCGTCCGCACCGTGGAGGGCGGCGCTGTTGCGGCAGGTGGGCCGCGAGAGTTTCCGTTCGCCGTTTTTCGATATGTTTGCCGTCTGTGTGAGTGGGGTCGCGGGCGAACTCCTCTTTGCCA
This sequence comes from Platycnemis pennipes, assembly GCA_933228895.1. Classification (NCBI taxonomy): domain Eukaryota; kingdom Metazoa; phylum Arthropoda; class Insecta; order Odonata; family Platycnemididae; genus Platycnemis; species Platycnemis pennipes. The sequence goes on along the minus strand of OW121851.1, from coordinate 129,328,575 downwards.
GCTCATGGCCCCTCAATTCCAATTTCGTTCGAATAAACTCCATTTCTCCGTCGCACAGGATTCCTCTTTTTTCATTGAAATATTTCATTTCCAAGTCCGCCCTTCATGCTAACGAAATGCTTTCGAAATATCTCTGCGGAGTAGCTTGTGCTGGAGTACCTATATTGGACTCTCTTCCGCGATTGTGCACATTTTCGTGTATCTCTTGCTGTAATGGCGACTTTTTCCAACCATACCGTTAAGCAGATGGTTGAATTTGCATAAAAAATGATTAGTGGGCGGGAGTGGGAGATAGAATTCCTCAATTTCTCGTCGATGGACTCGTTTGTGGACAAAAACAGCTTTTGAGCATTTAAACGAATTAATTAATCTAATGGTTTCCTACACTGAAAAAAAGATTCTCTTAAATTGAGAGGTTCCCTCTTGATTTGAGAGTAGATCCCACTTAAATAGGTGCCCAGTATATTTTCTTAATTTAAGAGGGAATCCCGCTAGATTGTTAGCCGCAAGAAAGATATTCTTAAATTAAGAATATTCTCTTAACATCGAATAGCGTCATGTATTCTTAAATTAAGAATACCCTCATGGGAGTTAAGTATAATTTATGCTTATATTAAGAATAATTTCTTGCTATTTTAAGAATTTTATCCCCTTTAACTGAGAATATCGAGGTATGGTAAAATAAGCACTGCAATTTTTAATTGGGTAAAAGCGTTTATTGCATAAAAACAATAGAATTTCAGCACAAGTTTGAAATGGCCATGGCACAATAATGTCCATGTTTAAAGGTAACATATACCTTCCCATCATCACCAAATCTTGGGAATGCCAGAAAACTTATTACGTACCTTGATGACACAAGAAGCAATTGTTCAGTTGCCTTTATTTCAAAGCATTGTAAATGAGCCTTGAAATCAATAGTATTCATTGCAGTTATAACGAAAAGGCATACTCACTTTTAAAACGCTCATTTTCAACAAGTTCCAACAAGTCATCCTTCTTTAGACAGTCTTCCTCTTCTGGGTCCAATTCCATGGCGATAGCTGGATTTAAGAGCACTATATGATTCCAAGACGATGGCAGGATATTTGCGATAAATGAAGCACGGTCAAGAATCTTGAATATTGTCGCAGGCCGAGCGTCTGAACAAGAAAGATGATGATGATTGGAACCCTGTGAACTCGCAGACTGTGAAGTCTGCCTTTCGCTCCACGACTGTGAACAGTGGGCGCTAGGAAGGGCCTAACAATATGTTGAAGAATGGAAATCAACTTTGTAATGCCGTATCCACTACTAGTGTAGAAACGAACATAGCTACGCGCAGAAAAGGGGGCCCTTGGTGGCCAACCTAATAGCGTTGCATGTTGCCTTGAGGCGTGAAGTTTGAAGATCGCAAACGCTTGCCTAGTTTTAAACATCTAGTTGGAATTTGTCTGCAAGATAAATCCGCCTATGATTCGGCTTATTATGTCGCTATCTCACAATTTTTATTTGGCGCCCAATTGAAGAGAATCAAATCTTGCCAATTTTTGCTGCACACGTTAAAGTTCGTTATTTAGACCGATTTCGTAGGGATCCCATACACTGGCAGCATATTCCAAATGAGGTCTAACAGGGGAAAAGTAGCTGATTTCTCGTACATGTTCATCACATTTACTCAATACTCTTTTGATGAATCCCAGTCTACGATTAGCGTCACCCATTATTTCACTGTGTGCCATCTTCTAAGTTGAAATGTAACTGTGTTTTATGAATGTCAATGGCTTTCCTGACCTGCCGAGGGAAGTATCTTACCATCCTTTGCCATAAGTTTGGTCAACTCATATGTAATGTCGTGGCTCGGCAATGACCACGCGTGCTCGGTGATGGCGGAAAGGCGAAATTGCTTTTTTTTCGTCGTCCTCTGATGTTCTTTCATCCGCACGTTCGTGGAGCGGCATGTTGCGCCAATATAGGATTTTTCGACCCTTCGACTTGAAGACGCTGACAGGATAGTCAGCAAAACCGTCGCCATCTTGCCCATCAACGCGGAAAGAAACCCGGAACTATGTAGAGAGAAAGAAATTTATGCCCGACAAATATGCACTTTTTCGGAATAAGACGATAGTAGCGCTCGTCTCTTAAATTTCCTGCCCCTGAAGGAGGCTGTAGTTTCCAATTCCACGTGATCTCCATCATGACAACCTCTGAAGATACAGGAAGGTTTTTTTTAAGAGTTATTGTGTATCGATCTTTGACCGAGGTACGATTGAGAAAGTGACGATTTTGGCTCCTTTTCGTCATTCTAATAGACGCATTACATCCAGATTTTGTTGCCAGTGTTGTAGTTGTTTCTGATTGACCTTATGTGCTTTGTCTTAGTTAGTACTAAGTTCACAAATCTATTGAAATGTATGCAAAAGAGACGCATAGTGATTTGTCTGTTTTTCGTGATTCTACCCTTAAAGCCCTTGGCCCGTTAACTCCGATTAGTGAGAGGGAACAGGCTAATGAGGAGGATCTGTTTTTCGATGATTGCAAATTATTCAATTAATGGCAATGGAATAGAGTATGTGTTCGAACATGGGGGGTGAATTTCGAAATTGTTCGGGATTTAATAAAGGGCGTTTTCTTTTTTTTCGGCAAAGAAGTTGTTATTTATTCGATAACATTAAAATAAAAGGATCGTTTGAAATTCTGGATAACATGTTAGCATGTCTCAAAAAAGAGAAAGTGGCTTAAATTTTTCATTCATGTGAGTGTTCCATTAACCCATTGATTTTAGTTCTAATTTAATTACATGATATTCATTGTTCATAGTCTCGCATGTTCCGGATCGCTCGGGTGTTGTAATCTCCGAATGGGAGATATCTGTGGTACCGTGGAGTTTAAGCTCGCGTCAATGCGAGCTCATTGAAATCGATTTCTACTTCACATGCGGGATCACGGCCGAAAAACATCAAGGCTCATCATTAAGTGCGATGAATGAGTCCATATACATCTCGTCCACTCTGTTCGCAAGTGGAATCAAATCTCAGAATTGAACGCACATTTTCCTACGGTTATTTTTTTACAATTGAGTGAAAATAGTGTTTTCACCTGACGCACTAGTTTTTTTTTAGCCTTGAAATATATTTCACCACATTATTAGACCCTTGTTTTCTAGTCCTCTATTTTATCACATCTTTTTTCTCTAGTTTTAATGGCACTAAATTGTTTCCTTTATTTGATAACTCTAGCAGTAACGTCCCTATTTGATTATAACTTGTCAACTTTGATAATGAAATCTATAATTTTTTTTAATTCTCGCCAGAACCTATCTGCGATCAGTTCCAAGTTTTATTTGATAGAAGAGGACGTGAAGTGAGTCACAATGCTGCCGAACATTTACCTGCCATTCCATTTCGTTCTTTGACTGTGGACCCTATAAAAATTAGTTCTTCCGAAGCAGAAAGGCAACTTAATGGCCTTCACAAAGCAATTAAGGAACACTCTTTTGCTCTCTCTTGTCTGACTTTTTTTCCAAATGCGAAAAAGCGGCAATGGCTGTTGAATCCGAAGAGCGAAATGGGTTGTTTTTGCAATGGAACAATGCTAATAATTGCAATTTGTCTCATTCAAACAGAAATCAGCATGAAATATTATCTCCCTGCCGCGCGTAATTTATTAAGAGTATTTTAAGTAATCCTGTAGAAGTCAATGGACATAAGGCGGAAGGAGTAATCGCGTGCGTTTAAATAAATGCGTATTCCTGATCGGCTTAGCTTGAAGACTGTTAAAAGTGGTCTCTCATTACTGCATTGAATTCTCTGCGGGGGCGCTAATTGCATGAGCCGTCGCTTGCTGCCTGCTCATCTAGGGCTATCCTTTCTTAGACCCTCATCAACATCTGCATTAATCATACTTACGGGAATAATTTATCACAAGCATATTTACTGCTTTCGCGGCATTTAGAGGCATTCTATAGAGGGAATTAGCGAATTTTCCATTATTGTTAGCCGTAAGTTTTCACAAGGACATCCCTATGTCCAGGCGGACCATATATAAATCAGTTAACAATGGACCAGACAATTAGGGTAGTTCCCTATTATTTTGTGTATTGTCTTGACCGAAAGTTTATAGCCTCTTGAGTAAGTATTTTAAGGCGTTCGATTTTAAAATGACGTTAATTATTTTTCCTCATTAAATAAAAAGTGAAAAAACTCAACGGCGCAAAAACGCGTCGGTGAGCTATTGCATGCCGGTAAATTATGCGTGGGACGTGGACGCTTTAACGGAGGTGCACTCCGTTAAATCTTATTAGCTAGTATCGGAGGAATATTTATTCAGTTAATTTATTATGATCAATTTTTATCCATTCATTTAAAATTATGTAATTAGTAGATTCATTTAAAAACAGATAGTATTAATTTTACTAAGCTAACCGTGAAGTTGACCCATCGTAGTGCAAAATTCACGCCATACTTCGCAGTTGCAGAGGACTCCACTAGTAGGATGCCCTTTAGAGACTATAAAACGACTATTAATAACATGTTTAATGGAGGAACTTTTCAAACTTGGATAGTTTTCTCAGGATATTATTAATACACAATCACTAAAGATTTAATGGATCGACCGAGTAAGTAACGAGGAAGTCCTGAGAAGAGTAGGAGAAAAGAGAAGTCTGTTGACAACTCTAAAAAGAAGAAGGGATAACTTAATCGGCCACATCTTGAGAAACGATGGCCTGATGAAGACAATCGTCGAAGGAAAAGTGAACGGGAAGATTGGAAAAGGCAGGCCGCGTATGAGATACCTACATGGAACAGGTTGTGAAGGATGTAAAAGAGAAGAATTACGTCACAATGAAGAGGTTGGCCGATAGAAGAATCGTGTGGAAAGCTGCGTCAAACCAATCCTAGGATTGTTGACCAATGATGATGAATCACGAAAGCTTAAAGGGGCTCTCAAATACAATGGTAAGTTCAGGAGACGAATATTTCCTATGCCTCGCAACGTAAACTGTATGTAAATCCTACGTCAAAAACAAGGCAGCGCATCCCGCCATGTTTAAGCTTTTTCAAATGAATTTAAAATTAGTATTTATTTACACTTAATTTTCTATTAAACTAGGATTTTTAGACCCAAAATTTTTGCGTAAAAGGAATAATTTATGGTAGGGCATGACTCGCAATTAATTATTCTCTCTCTTTGATAAAATAAAATGCCGTATTGTATTCATTTATGGAAGTGAGTTTAGGATATACTCCAATAACACTGAAAATTACCAAAACTTGACCCTTTGTTTTCGTGCGTGTAATTTTGAAAAGTTATGCGCGATGTACGCAGTGAACTTATGTACATTGTAATTAACCAGGAGTGTAAGCCGGGTGGGGTTAACTCGCGATGTACGGGTAAATAAAAGTGGACCAAAATCTTCCCATCCTTATGGTTCATTCGCATGATTGCCGGTCCAAAAAAGAATCTAAGCATTCATCTCTGCCTGAACGCAAATGTATGCTTTGTGGCTAAAGTCCTTTATGACCTGACTTCATCGTACCAATTTCAATCAGCTTCTACCTCTGTCAGTTCAACCATACCTCTTTTCATAATATTTTATACAATTTAATCACCGATACTTGCCCAGGATACTATTAAGATAGCGTCAAAATAATTAAATTAGGGAATAAAAAATTAGAATATAGAATCGGATCGAGGCATGTGCCGCGCTGTGCTTATAACTGGTTTGTCCCTCAAGTGAAGGTACCTGTCATTCCTCATTTTCAGATTTTATTTTAAATAAGCCATGATTTTTTACTTTCTCCTAGTAGGTTGAAGTTAAGTGACAATGGATAACGCCAGAAGTTGGAGCACCTTAAAACCCTATTGTGCCAATAATCTTTCAGAAATCGGTGGAGCAACTTAAGAAGATGGCACAACTTAATCTGCCTCATTATCGGACATGATGGCATGATGAAGGCAATCGGCAAGGGGACGGGAAGAACGGAAAAGGAGGGTCTAGAGTATGAGATGTATGGAACAAGTGATGAAGGTTGTGAGAGAGAAGAATTACGTTGATATGAAGAGGTTGGACGATAGAACTCAGTGGAGAGCTACGTCATACAAATCTCACTAATGATGATGATGAGGATCATTTTCCCTTACGGTGTTTGCGTAATGCGTTTTACTCGGAACCGAAATCGCAATTTTGTACACGAAATTGTTAGATGGAATCTAAAAACGAATTTTAGTGAAAAAATTAATCTTCTATCCAAAACCATTGACTCATAAATGAAAAATTAAAATAAGCAAAAGGTTATGCCCACCGAAAAAGATGCTTTGATCGTATCGCATTGGCGTCATTTTCCTCCCGTCCTTGACTGCTCTTATGGGAAGGGAAGGGAGTGGAGGGGATTCTCGGGAGGTCTACTCGCACTGATCCTGTCGCAATCGCTCCTAATGGCGGAGTCATTTGTGTCCCCCCTTTTGCGATAAGGCGAAATAGCTTTGCGGGCTCAGTTGTGATTGGACGAAGTCGATATACGTCAGAGGTTGCACCACGCCCACTTCTCCAAAAGGGTTAAAAACATCAGTTTTTCGCAGCTTATAACTCGAGAAATAATTGACGGATCAGAAAACGGAAAAATACGAGTATTTTTATTTTACAAACTCTATCAGATCCGGCAATAAAAAATATGGTAAACGACTCCAGTTCGAACATTTTATTTGTATTTCATTGTTTATTAGTCATAGAGATTCGGATCTCAAACTACAACGATAAAAAAGTGTTACGACAATGTTTTGAATACCTTAGTGGAATAAAGCAGCTAGATGTCAGACTAAGTTCCGCTCAAAATATGAAATATTGAAGTTCGGGGTGAAAATATGATTCAGTTCTTCTGAGATACCGCTTTGCGCTCATGTCGTGCGTACATAAAGCGAAACAGCGCCAAAGCAAAAGTCTTGGAGCAGGCAAAGTTCTCAAATTGTAATCTGAATTCAATGAGTAAGCATTTGTGAGGCAACAATGCTTGATGTTATCATTAGCGTGTAATTGTTTATTTTTTATATCTTTAGCAAAAGCTGAGGAAAGTTGTGATAACTTAGTCAATCGAACGACTTTCCCACTTTCTCTTAACAATGTACTACGCGTTAGAACTGAACTGGGTCATCATCAGGTACAACTTTCCTTCAGGAAAATTGCGTGTGAATTGATTGTGATGTGAAATTAATAGACAAATATAATTGCACGCGTGATTTTTTACTATTGCGAATTTGGATGATTTCGGAACCGAGAAGTACGGGTTTGTGTGAGAATTCAGAACCTGGAACAAAAAAAGGTTTTCCTGAAAAAGGAGTCGATGTAGTGGTTGTATACGATATCGTATTGATGTTGTATTTAGTTGATCGATATTATTTGTTTTTTTGTGCGAATTTATTTCACTCGAAGGAATTTATAATTTTCTCTCGTATAAGGTTATTCTGCCTGAAGCCGTTTTTCTGCTGATCCCAATTGGAGTCAGTCTGGCAGAAATCCCGCCATCAGCGGAAAGTGCAAGGTGGAGAGATAGAATGATCTAATATGATGACAGCTCCATTTGGCGCCTGTTGGTTTTTTTGAAGCTGAAGCAGAATGTTATTAAATAAATCGTTTCCAAAATTGAGTCATGGAAACCTAGGAAGTTCAACCAAAACATTTTCCGGCCGCGGATGAATTTATTTTACAACAATTTTTTTTTAATTCGTTGTGTGCAAATGTGGTCTGTTTTAAGGAAGATGGCGGAGTTGGTAAAATGTCCTCTTCTTATGCAAACTGTACTTCAAGCATAGGCCTCCATATAGAATAAGGCTTAAGTATTTTGAAAGAAAAGGCTGAACTGAAGTTGACCGGAAATTGTACGGTAAATATACATTTATACACTTCATAGAACAACTTCTTCACTCTTCGGAATTTTCTGTTATATGCGGGAAATAGAATGAGGTATATGCGGCAATTACGTTTGCTTACGTTGCATTGCATTGCCTACATTGGCATTACTATGGTGTTGCAGCTAGCGATTAAAAGGGCGAAGAAGGAGATGGAAATAAAGGGCGCAGTGAAAGATTGGTAGACCGATATGCGAAGGAGGGATCTCACAATAATTGAACTTTGCTCCTTCTAGTTGCGCTTCCATATCTACCGGAATAGGAGTTCAAATGGCACGTTGCCCGATGTTCAAATGCGCGATTCTGCGCATGCAAGGCGAACCAATGCTTGCAGATTAGCGGCTTGGCCTTATCACGTAGTGGGCGGTGGGGAGGAAGGTGGAAGGATGACTTTCGAGGGGGAGGTCATGTCGGTAATAATCCGGCAAGGTAATCAAAAGGTCGCGGGGTCGAATGTCGCCTCGGATGTGGATGTTCGAGTTGACTTGGTACGAAGCTGACGTTAAATAGTGCTGTACAATATTTTTGCTGAAAGCTGAGGAGTTTCTGGAGGAAGATCAATTCGGATTCAGGAAAAGTAAGGGCACAATAAGAGCAATACTGGCCCTTAGGCTGCTCATTAGGGTGGAGTGAAAAAAGTCAATATTTTTTTTCGGAAACGGGTACCCTTCAATGACTGTGTATGAGACCTAGTAACAATTCTGTATAATATTTATTTTTTACGACGTCATCTTGAGTCTGCACATTTGGCTTAAAGTTTGAAAATGTTTGAAATGTTTTGCATTTTTACAAATTTTTTTTAAATACTTGAAACAAAAAAAAACCATAACTGGTAGTCACTAAATAGTTGAATAAGACCTTAACTAAAGACAGGATTTTTATAAATATTTTTAGGCGGTGGTTTTAGTCAGCACATGAGGCTTAAACTTATCCAAATATTCGTAAATTTCTGACATTTTCAACGTTTTATAATTTCTGATATCCTCTTATGATGTTATCAAAACTTGTTTATATCGCTTTCGTTAATCAACTTTGCCTTGTGCAACTCTTCGCTAGTTCATATTAAACTACCCACGACTCACCACGGGGAGGTGGTTGCACTTCGAGTCCCATCCACGCCCTCCCAACCACCCAATCATGAGAGCATGTATTTACATCTTTAAGAAAGGTCTTCAACAGGTAAATTGTTTCTTTGTGTCATATATTGGACGGATATTTCTATCAAAAATTCTAGTTTTGATTAAGCTTTCTCTTTTCTTTTGATCACAGACCAATTTTGAGGAAGCAGTGACTTCTTTGACGGCTCTTTCTACCGCTTGAGCATGTGATGGGAGTTCAAAAAGAGTGCACTCAGAAGCTATGTTAACACTCTCGGTTTCCAGTAACCTTTGCAAATCCTGATTTGTCAAATGACTTGTGAGAGGTGGTTCTGTCACTTCCACATCATTGCAAACAATCATATCGACATACTCTGATGCTCCAAAATTTATTTTCGGGATTTCAAACCTTGTTAGTGGTTTACTGGCTTGTTCTCTAGATCGAGCCTTAATGATACGTCTTAAAGCCAGTTTCTTTATATGATCTCTCTTATCAACCAACATAGCTATGAGCATGTTTTCAATGTGAGCAAAGTATCCATTGTTTTGGATACATTTGTGTAGGTACATACAATTCTCCGATATACCTCAGATAGGTAAGTGCAACTCTTTAAGGTTTCCCACAAGTTTTGAGCTCCATTATAAGCTTTTGGATTACACTTGATCCTGAACTAGCTAGGTGCATAAACTTTCACGATGAAGTTTGCCACACATTTAATGTTTGCGATGGAGTTTTTGAATCTGCGTATAACCTTAAAATTCTATTAGCTGTAGTCAACCATCTCGCATTGAAGAGCTTTCCTGGACTTCTTTTTTCTAATTCTTGAGATATTTTCCCACTCGAAACTGCTTTACAAATATCATAAAGGTATTGCTGGTCAGTACTCAAACCCTTTTCATCACCACGATCGATTATATCAGTAATAAACTCTATGGGCTCAAACTGAACTATTTTCAATGCATGACATGTTGCCAAAATTTGGCCGTCAGGTTCAACAAATCCTTTTGGTTCGCTAGTAAATCCATCCATCTTTTCCACTAAATGCCGTAATGGAAGTTCATTTGCATGCGATTGGCAAATAACTCACTGCAGCGGTCTACCAAGTTTCTCTTCTAGCGAGTGAATTACACCATTACATTTTCCTGTGTTTATAGGTCATCTATCTCAACCAATGCAAATTATTTCCGACATTGTAACATTGTGATAAGAGAGTACATATAAAGAAACTGGCTTTAAGACGTATCATTAAGGCTCGATCTAGAGAACAAGCCAGTAAACCACTAACAAGGTTTGAAATCCCGAAAATAAATTTTGGAGCATCAGAGTATGTCGATATGATTGTTTGCAATGATGTGGAAGTGACAGAACCACCTCTCACAAGTCATTTGACAAATCAGGATTTGCAAAGGTTACTGGAAACCGAGAGTGTTAACATAGCTTCTGAGTGCACTCTTTTTGAACTCCCATCACATGCTCAAGCGGTAGAAAGAGCCGTCAAAGAAGTCACTGCTTCCTCAAAATTGGTCTGTGATCAAAAGAAAAGAGAAAGCTTAATCAAAACTAGAATTTTTGATAGAAATATCCGTCCAATATATGACACAAAGAAACAATTTACCTGTTGAAGACCTTTCGTAAAGATGTAAATACATGCTCTCATGGTTGGGTGGTTGGGAGGGCGTGGATGGGACTCGAAGTGCAACCACCTCCCCGTGGTGAGTCGTGGGTAGTTTAATATGAACTAGCGAAGAGTTGCACAAGGCAAAGTTGATTAACGAAAGCGATATAAACAAGTTTTGATAACATCATAAGAGGATATCAGAAATTATAAAACGTTAAAAATGTCAGAAATTTACGAATATTTGGATAAGTTTAAGCCTCATGTGCTGACTAAAACCACCGCCTAAAAATATTTATAAAAATCCTGTCTTTAGTTAAGGTCTTGTTCAACTATTTAGTGACTACCAGTTATGGTTTTTTTTGTTTCAAGTATTTAAAAAAAAATTGTAAAAATGCAAAACATTTCAAACATTTTCAAACTTTAAGCCAAATGTGCAGACTCAAGATGACGTCGTAAAAAATAAATATTTTACAGAATTGTTACTAGGTCTCATACACAGTCATTGAAGGGTACCCGTTTCAGAAAAAAAATATTGACTTTTTTCACTCCACCCTACTGCTACGCCCTACATGGAGAAGATAATGGAGAAGAACAAACGAACCTTCATTACATTTGTGGATTTAGAGAAGGCCTTTGGCAACGTGGCTTGGAATTCTGAAAGCAATTGGAGTGTCGCACAATGACCGAAGAATTATCCTCAGTGTGTATAAAAACCAAGTAGCGGTGATAAACTTCTGGACCCAGCTGTGAAGAAGCAAGAATAAGGAAAGGAGTGAGACAAGGCACCGTCTCCCGTTATATTTAATGTTTGCATATGGAGAGCCATCAGTGAAGTCAAGGAGAAGTGTTCTGGAGTGAACATCCACAGAGAAACAATCAGTAAGCTACGATTCGCTGATGACATAGCAGAGACAGAGAAGGAGCAGGACAATGGCCAGTTATCATCTGAAGATCAATAAGAAGAATGGTGTGCAGCAAAAGAGAAGAGGCCAAAACCAACGTTATACTAGGAAAACGGAAACAGGAAGAGGTGAAAGAGTTCTGTTACCTGGGAAGCAGAGTAACCAATGATGGACGAAGCAAGAAAGAAATAGTGAGTAGAATAGCCCAGGCAAAGAGGGCATTCTATCAAAAGAAGAATCTAAGAAGAAGAATGGAAAAGGCAGTCCTCGTATGAGTTGCATAGAAAAGGTCGTAAAGGACGTGAAAGAGAGGAAATTGAAGTGAAGCAAAATGTTATTAAATAAATATACGTCAGAAATACGTTAATATTAAGAGGTAGGCCGATAGAAGAATCGAGTGTAGGGCTGCGTCAAACCATTCCTAGGATTGTTGACCCTTGATGATGACGATGAAAATATTTTTGACCTATCGAAACGTTTGATTCCATCACGAAAATATTAGTAACGCACAGGACTGCGCAGAAGACTTTTTTTCTTCGCTGAAGGTGCTTAGATGAGCGAAAACGTGGTATCCAGCCTTCCCATTTTGGTCAGTGCTAAGCATCACTTGTATCAGTTTGTATAAACAATTGCTACAGATTAAAAACCTTTAATTTCTGTGGAGGTACTAATGTAAATAGATAACGTCAGCGCTCATTATAGACCATTTATTCCGCCCCTAATTTCAATTTGGCAATGATTATGGTAATTAACAAGTGTTGTAATCGGGTGGTGCGTTATCGGCGGACGGAGGAAGAAAAAAGAGTTGTTCATCTTCATTTCTTGTGGGATTTAATTAGCAGTGTGTGAGAGGTTTAGGATTTTGAATCGATTGGGGCTTAGCGAGGGGGTGATGAAGCAGAGAATGAAAAGTCATGAATCTGGAACGCGGCTCTGTATCAAACATCAAATCATAATATTTCATTAATTACTCTCATGAATGAATACAACTTTTCGGCAGCCTTTTTTGTTTGGTTTCAATTGTTGAAAAATTGTCTTTCATTTTAATTTTACTTGCAACATAATTGTTGAGTGAATGGTACACGATGCTGATATTAAACTGCACGTTAAATTGAATAAATGTTGACGTCACTGTGAATTGAAAAGAAACTTTGATTGCAGATCAGAAATAGGCTATATTTAGTCCGCCTGTGTCCTGTTTTCCTGTGTCATTTTGTGATGGTTCGGTGAAATTGAATTGTGCCTTGATGTATTTAGCGAGAAAACACTAAAAAAGTCTCTAAAATAGTCGTCAGTTTCATTTATTCTAATTCTTTCCCTCTCTGTGCACATGAGAGTGACACTCCATTAATGTTCGTCGCGGCCAGGTCACTTTCCCTCTTAGTTTTCCATGCTTTCCAAGTTTCAAGTGTATCCTTTGTGGTGGATAGTTAATTTGTGAATGAAGATATTCTTCCAGATCAAAGGCTGTTTACTTGGCTTTAAAAATTATCTATTACTATGAGATGGGAGCCCCTGGTCAAAACATAGGGTTTACTCTACCATAACAGGAAGTGGTAATTAATTGTAAACAATCGTTTAATTTTTCATTTCATTACTGACTAACAACTTTAAATTACTTTGGTAGTCCGTACTAATTTAAGCTGTAGAAGTGAAAGGAGTCAAGAAACGACTTTTCGGTCGCCTAAATCAAATTGTATTGATAAAGTCGTTTAGATCTAAAATCACTAACAGCATCGTCTGACCATGTCTTAATCTATTTAACTAAAACTCCGACGACCTCAATTTTTCAATGCTTGTGTATGTTCATGAATGCTTTCGTTATTTAAATCCCGGAGAAAGTGGCCAATGTAGTTCCAGAGAATGATGATGGAATAAACGTTGGAGCTTGGACTTTAGTTTGTAATTGAGGAATAGCATCTTTATTTGTTTTTAGCGATTATTATGAAGAAAAACTTCAGTCAGAAACTGCGGATCAGATCTGCTTCTTTCACTCTCTAACGACATCCAAGCTAATGTATGACTTGATAAAAATGTACGGTTCGAACAAGACAAAGGATTGATGCATGTACCCCATACAGCATTTCGTAGCTTGACGTAAACTCAATGTTTTTAGTGTTGAGGGAAGACCAGCATAATAAACATATAGAAAATTCCTCGAAAAGTTTTTTTATTGGCAAATCAGATAGAGTTTAAAAAATAAAAATACCCGTATTTTTCCGATCTTCAATTCATCAATTAATTCTCGAGTAATAAGCGGCGAAAAACTGATGTTTTTAACCCTTTCGGAAGAGTGGGATTGCAAAGGACTCGTACGTCATCCACTTCATCCAATCACAGTTTAGACCACGAAGCTCCTTCGCCTTATCACAATGGCGGCAAACAGCTGACTCTTCAGCCAATGGAAGTGGTCGCGATTGGATCTGTGAAGCAGACTTACCGTCCCCACCTCCACTCCTTTCCCAATCTTCCTCAACTCAATCAAGGACGGGAGGTAGATGACGTAATAAGTCTCGAAGCAGCTTGTTCGGTGGGCGTCACTTTCAGCTCATTTTAATTTTAGATTTGTGAGTGAATGGCTCTGTTTGGAAGATTAATTTTTCACTAAAATTTCTTTTTCGTTTTCATTTTCATGTGTGTCAAATAGTGATTTCGGTCCCGAGTAATCGCCCCCATTAGCATTCTTAGAGCAAAGCTTACCTTTGGGAAACAGGTAAGGTTCTAGGTGACTTCAAAATTGCACTGCTTTCGCTGGTCATAATGCTTAGAGAGCATGACGAACCGACCTGGAACAGAAGAAAAGCTTCTTAGGTTAAAGTGGTGTTAAGAAAATATCGATTCTCTTCTGCTCATTTAATTAATATTAATTTTCAATTGGAAGAAAAAATGTCACTCATCCAAATTGATCTAAAAATGAGTGTATCCATTATGTGTTTGTTTCTCAACCATAAGTAGAATAGAAATCTCAGCAACAGAGTTGAAATGTCCTCCAGCTTTAGTGCTGTGTAAATATATGTCTGCCGTTTTTGAATGTTGAATTTCCAAGTCGGCAAGCATAAATAATCTGCAGTGATATATGTTTCAGACTCCTTATTCTTCTCAAAGAAGCTCTACTCTTCCATTTCACAAAATTTTACAATCTATGAGTGAGGGATGATTAAATATTTGCATCCGTTATTTGTTATCTGAAATGTCTGATTGAAAAATGGTGCTCACAGAAAATGTTTTTCCTTTTTGATTCATATTAATATTTCAAAGTTTATCGGATGGCCATTCTCTATGTTTATTTTTTTCTTCCAAGATCACGGAGCAGAATTTTAACTTCATCACCTTTTGAAACTAGGGCAATAATTCATGGACATTTCATATACTCTCCGTAGCTCATGTGCGGTCCATTTCGGCTATCAGGCCGTACTCACTTCCATATCGGCGATTGGCATCAACCGCTGTGATTTGTGGTACCCAGTGACTCTAGTCTCGTCGCTTAACCACGCTGGACCATGATGAATACTCGTACTTTATCTCGTTCTTCGGCGTCTTTTGTTTTTGTTCATATGAAATGTGTTGTAAGGAAGGAATCAAGGGGTGATGTCCAGGCATATATTGGAAATAAAAATGAATCAGATAACTCAAGTAAACAATGGTTTTCTAAAGGACTTGTTTCATGGATTTAAAAAGCTTATGGTGCACTAAAAACTGTAGATGATTTTACACATCGGGATTGACACTTGCAATATTTTCCCATGGAGACCGTGGTTCATTTTGCTATTATACGTAATCAGTCATAAATTTTAGTGAATCTCGTAATTATTATCTTATGTACATTATACACACATTTTATGACTAATGTTCCCCCCCACAGTACCAGGATTCTTAAGTTTTTTTCTCTGTGGTGTTTCACACGGAATACCTTCGGATGTGTATGTTTTATTAGATGCTCATGACGTTCGATTCAGTAAAAATTTAACTGACCAAACCAGATGAATTATCTATTAAGTCTGCAGTGTTGAAAATGAAGGAACATTAATTCACCGTGAACGTAAAGATGCGGAAGAGAAATAAACCAAGAGGGGTGGGTTCTTCCCGCTCATTTCTTTTGTCTGGTTTCATCTTCATCATCAGCCAGAGATTGCTTTGACGCATCTCTCCACCGAATTCTCCTATCAACTAATCTCTTCATATTTACGTATTTATTCTCTTTCAGCTCTGTTTTTTCTAATATCGCAGACGAACGTAATGGGAGACTTGGGGAGGAGTGTGCTGTAATTAGGAGGTTGTTGTACACAGCATTCAAAAAAACCATTACACGGCAGTGATCATACGAGCGAAGAGGCTTCTATTCATTATCAGTATACGGACTCCTAAGTGAGAATTACGTTGCCGGAGGGTAGACAATTTTCTTCATGTATTTTGTTAGTGCGAATAAAAGCAACCGATAATTGAAAATAGTGATTTGGTCCGCTTTTGCCCCAAGCATCCAAACCTTCGGACTTGACCCGTTAAATACTAACGCAAAACTTTCATGCACATGACGCCATTCTCAGCCCCATAAAATTTCCCACAGATTTATTTGTTTTATTACCTTTGTATTTTCTTCTGATTCTCCACAACGAATTTTCTAACCGAACTGTCCTGACTTCTCAAAATTTTCGAATTCTTTGATTTTTTTCTATGTGCCTTTCGCAGAGTTCTTTTTTCTTCCATCCGGGGAATATTTTTAGTCATGATGAGGGGAGGCGGAATTACTTTTTCCCAGATTCTTGGAAACGCTTTGGTTGAGGAGTATCAAGCATGAAATCTATCCGCAATCGCTCTTTCTATTGATCTGCTGAAAAAGATGCTGACTGAGAAAAAAAGTTTCCCAGTCTTTGAAATAACTTTGGTTGAAAATAACAAGAAGTCATAAATCACTGGAATTTCTCTCTATATAATATATCATGGAAAAAGAATTGGGTTTAACCCGGTGAATTCGAAGTTGGGAACCTAAATGAACTCAGCTATGTGGAGTCTATTATTTGCAAAAGTTGGTGATTGCTTTACCTCTTTCCGTTAGGACTGAAACTATTGGGGAAGCTCATATCTAATTACTGTTAGATGAGTCAGTTGTAACGTCAGATTTCATGCTTTGAATGAAGGCTTTTCGACCTTATCGTATACTTATCGTACTACCGTTTGTAATTTCCTTAATGGGGTCGTTTACCATATTTTTTTATTGCCGAATCTGATAGAGTTTGTAAAATAAAAAGACCCGTATTTTTCCGTTTTTTGATCCGTCAATTATTTCTCGAGTTATAAGCGGCGAAAAACTGAAGTTTTTAACCCTTTCGGAAAAGTGGGCGTGGTGCAACCTCTGACGTATTCGACTTCGTCCAATCACAACTGAGCCCGTGAAGCTACTTTGCCTTATCGCAGTGGGAGACAGCTGACTCTGCCAATGGGAGCAGTTGCGACAGGATGTGTGAGCAGGCCTTCCGAGAACCCCCCTCCACTCCCTTCCCTTCCCCTAAAAGCAGTCAAGGACGGAAGGAAAATAATGTCAATGGTATCAAAGTAGATTCTTCGGTGGGCGTCACCTTTTGATTATTTTAATTTTTTATTTATGAGTGAATGGCTCGGGTTAGAAGATTCATTTTTTCACTAAATTTCTTTTTTCGTTTCCATCTAACGATTTCGTGTACAAAATTGCGAATGCGGATCCGAGTAAACGCCCCCATTGCTGATACGAGAGGAGTGATCCACGTTGTTGGTGCCGTGAATAAGCTTGCATTTCTGTTCCAAAAGTTGCTAGCTAGGAAGTACATCTATATTTTGAGAGATCTTAATTGAGAGAAGTAAAAATTCACCATTTCTTTATCTTTGTAGTGGACATTATGGTGGCAATAAAATAAAACATCGCTGTTTGATGTTAATAATGCCTAATTCAAGTTCATGAACTCGACCCTCGTTGGAGAACATAGGTCTGGTACTCCATAGCACATTGTTCGGTGTTTGGGACGTTGTGTTCATTTGATATATTGCTGTTTATTGTAGGCTTTGGTGATATAATGCTAAGTATTTCTCCTTTCTCTTGTATGCCCCGAAATACTATTTATATCTTCAGAAATGAGACTTTGTTCCACTTCCAGTCCCACCTTAAAGACCCATTCTCTATTTTACTCGTTTTCCTGTGTAGTTGTTTCATCAGCATAAATATTACTTTTGTTTATGGTGCTGACATTAAATAAGTATTAAATTAAGTTAAATTTACCCAAGAAATTTCCATTTTCCTTACTTTTAAATAAATACATGTACCTTAGTACCTTTATCACTTTCTCCATTCATTTGTTCCATTCAAGGGATGCCGTGATTCTTGACGGAGGGGCAGCGCACTAGAATCACGGCTCTATAGGAATCAGTGACTGTGAAATGGCGTCTCTGTTGCTTGCCTTCTTTTATTTTCAATTTCCGGTTATCTTCCTTGAAATATCTCAATTTCTTTTCAGGTCATCTCTGTCGTATTTTTTCGTCCAAATCGCTGTTCGTTGCCTCCAACTGTGCTGCTGTATCATGATCTCCTGTTGGGAACTAGTCTATTTTTTATACAATATATGAGGCCTTCGAACCTTGATGTTCTGATAGGCTTGGAAATTGGTGTATTGGAATTTTGGCCGTACGGAAGTATTATCTGTCAGTTTTATCTTTAGAAACCCAGCAAAATATGTGAGCACAATGTTCTTTGCTCATATATTTTCTGATCGTACTTCTTTTTTTGCATTCCTTCGTCAACGTCCATAAAATATTATGTTATCCCGCACTTTATTTGGCAAATGATAGCCTCGGGGCCGTGTTTGAAACTCGAATGTGTAACCAAGGAGTCATGTGATACAAGCACGAATGGTTCGCAAATTTTGGTGTTTTAATCTCTCCTCACAATCTCACTCAACGCAACTATGACCGAGAATTCATATGGAATACTTGTTAGTAACAAACAATTACACAATAAAATGCAAACACGCCATAAAGTGACCAGGGGGGCTGTGTTTGAGAGCGTCGGGATTAACTCGAATAGGTAACCAAGGAGTCACGTGGTACAAACACGAATAGTTCGCAAATGTCGTGTGGTGTGTTTGAATCGTTCATTACAATTTTATTCATTGTTTTCACTTGAGTTTTTTTCATCCGGGGACACTATACTCAATACGGATGGCAAACATTCAAATGAAAACAATGAATGAGATTGTAAGGAACGATTCAAGCACACCACACGACATTTGCGAAATATTCGTGTTTGTACCACGAGTTGGTTCCACGTCCTTGGTTACCTATTCGAGTTAATCCCGACGCTTTCAAACACAGCCCCCCTGGTCACTTTATGGTGTGTTTGCATTTTATTGTGTAATTGTTTGTTACTAACAAGTATTCCATATGAATTCTCGGTCATAGTTGCGTTGGGGACTAATTAACTTCTTTTTAAATGTCGATGTATAGAAAATCACTCATAGGCAATGGTTTTATAAAATGAATTTATTAAAGCTGGAAAATATCAAAATTTCAAAATTGATTTTTTAGACGTGCGTATAGCATGGCATTGGCATGGTCACTGTAGAAATATGCAAACTGGGCTCGGAATAAAAGTTGGAACGGAAATACCCTTACTTGTTCTCACTGATGGTAATGCATTTCTCACAGAGACTAGAAAATTGCCATAAGAACTATAAACTGTTTTGGTCAAAGGAACAGCCGTTGGGCCTAATAAAAATTGTAATAAATCAACACTGGTACATTTTTACGTGCAGTTAAAATTGGTAGAAACTTAACCGTAAAAAATATTGTTTCCGGAATTATGTTTTCAATTAATTCGGAATTATAGTTAACAAACAGGGCAATGCAGAAATTTGAAATTCAAAAATGCAACAACACAGCCAATAGTCTTAAAGTCTTAGGTGAGAGAAAGTACCTTAGTCTTAACTATTAACGTTGGATATAATTTGCCGCGAAAGTGAAAGAGTGAGAGCCAATGCCTAACATATTTTCATATTTTTTCGGCAGTCTACCATGGTACCACTCTGAAATCGTATAACATAATATTTTTCTAATTACATTGCACCAGAAATAAATCTAGAACATGTGGCTTCGAAAGCAATGGTGAGGCTGATCCGGAATTAATTGCCAGCAGGGATGAAGTGCTTATTTCGAAGGGAAACAATTTGGATTTGAATGCTATAGAACCTCTTAACTCTTAAGTGCTACTGCATGACGTTGTAGCCTAACTTCCCGGTTCAATCCACAACCACTTTCACCCTTACCTTTAGTTGTGCCGGTTGCTCAGGTGTTATTATTCTTGGGCAGAGGTGCATGATTAGGGTACATACATTCACATACAATACTGCTATATACTTTTTAACTCATGTCGATCTATGCTCATTTAACGTTGCTAACCATTAACCAAAGAAACGCATGGCAAAATTCTGCAGTTTAAATACAGATCTTTCCACCGAGACCATTGACCCAAAGTCGGTGGCGGGGAGAGGATGGAGGGGAAGTCTCTAGCTGCGGAAGGGAATGGTGCTGGCCTTACCTCGACGGCGTCGCGGTGCGGGGTAGCGCCCTGTGCAGTGAATCGCATTGCGAGGGACCATATCTCAGAAACGCTTAGAGATAGGTCAAAACAAACGAAAATTTGGCACTAAAGGACTTTACTTTTGCGGATTTCATTAAAATAGTGTTTTATAGCCCCAAAGTTTTATAGGCCCGAAGTAATTAAGGAGGTTCCACCGTGACTCCGCGATTCAATATCCCGTAAAAGAGCTGTGTTATTTAATGAACAAACCGATCCAGAAAAACACCTATATGGAAAATAATCTATAGGGTGATAACGCATGCACAATAATTCAATGAGTATGCTATTATATAGAATGATATAGTTGCATTCTATTTTTTACAAGCTCTTTTAACTCATTTTGACTTCGAAACATGTCTGGCGTGTTGTTTCCACGTTTAATTTCCAAAGTCAAAATACATGCTAATTACCGATAATACGTATTCTAAAATAGATGAAATATTTTTTTACTTAGTTTTAAACTATTACCTTGCAAATAAAACTCTTTGTTTTGAATTTTATTAATGTTGATATTTTTGAAAATTGTTTGGCAACAATGACGCTGCTACCATTTGGAAGCATTGGTATAATTACACCATGTCAATGACCAATGAAACATATAAGTTAATTAAAAAGTATGAGAAGGACCTTGGTAAGTTATATTCCTTAATTAAGTTAGTAAATAGGCTTGTAAGCACGTTCCCTCACAAGTACCGTTGCCAATGATAACAACATACTGTAGCGCCACTTTCATGTAACTAATGCTTTTCTGCTTTACTTCGAGCAAACATTTATTAATATCAATTTAGCAAATGTAGTAAGGCGAGCAGTGTTTTACAATGCTAAATTGTACATAAAATTGCGCATCTTTTATTAGTTTTTCGTCAAAACGACAGTTCTCTTTACATTATTAATCTGTAAATTTTACTGCAAGAGCCATGCTCTGCCGTATAACCACGCATAAAATAGCTGATTTTCAACGTCTTTTTTCTTCAAATGTATGATGGAAAGGCCTCATTATTTTATTGCCAGTCGATAGAAGGGCGAGAAAATGATGTGTTTTGAAATTTTCACAAAAATGACACCTACTTCACAATTCGGTGGATCCTCCTTGGGGCACGTGTTCCCGTTAATCCGAAGTGGCCAAATTTTCATTTCGATCATTTTGATAGTAGGAAAACATAACTTTCCCAAATTTTGAAAAATTAGGGTCACCCTACTCCTACTACCATAGCAACTGCTACTACCATAGCAATAATGGCGGCCAATCGCCAAAATGACCGTGGCGAATGAAATTTTTTTGCCACGACGTACTACCGCTGGTGATTGTGACCCGCCACCTATTGCCTCAGTCGGGACGAATCATCGATAGGCTGGTTATTCATGAAAAAAAAGTTGCACCCAGGCCGTAATCCTTAAAAGTTTCCATTTATATATAAGTAGCTAAAATAATAGAACATTTTCTGCCTGTTACTATTTTGTGCGCTTTTCGCAGGAAATAGGTTAATGTATTTCGGTGAAACTTTTTTCGTTGTTATCTGCAAGCTATAAGTTTATTTTCACCTATCTCAAGCCATCATTCGCAGTAGAATATAAATTTAAAATAATTTTGCACAATGTTCACATTTTAAAATTAGGTTTTTAGGCATGGCAAGATTTTCTCCATCACTAATTAAAGTACTTAAATAATAATTGATCTCTTTCATATTTTCTTCATTATAAAAAGTCTCGACAAGGCGTAATTTACGGGGAAATTTATTGTTTTTTTATCGGTTATTTTCCGAGCTCTTCTTAGGGCGTTACCATTCTTTCCTCCGAATGAAAACATTGATGATATGCAAACATTTCGTCCTCGGAGAGAGATGCGGTGAACTAGAATGTGTTTCTCGCAGAGAGCTTGGAAGGTACTAATTAAATTGTGGCTTCGCAGCAGATTCGCGAAGCAAGGCCGGCCATTTTACTCGGCACAGATAAATTAGCTTAATACTCGCGCTACTCACGGATCATATTGTTTTTGCACGAGGTAAAAGGAAGAGTAGTCAGATGGTTTAAATAGAATTTTCTTTTAATTATGTCAAATAAGCAAATGGGAAGTGCACCAATACGCAAACAAATACCTTTTTCCTCTTTTAAATAGGTATACCAGAATTTAGCCAGTGGAATAACAGTGTTTCCATAAAATATCCTTAGGAAGATTATCTGATGCCCCTGCGAATAATTTTGGGCATGAAAACGCCGTTATTCAAGATTCAAAGCACATGAAATCGCTGTTAGGGACCATGGAAAATACAGTGTTTTGTGCCAGAGGGCAGGACTTAATCCTGCACAAGCACATCGTCACTCGTAGGTCGAGCGTGCATGTGACAGTTGTGGAAGAACAAGCGTCCAATCACAGTTCATTTTTTTATCATTTACTCTTAAACTAAGCGGTATAGGTACAACCCAAGTAACAGTTAAAATGCATCACCGGACCCAGCCTCCGTCATATGAGCCAACAAACCCAAGGCCAGCGATGACGTATTCCCAAAAAAAAGCCAGTTATCTCCTTTAGTATTAATTTAATTACAAAATAAACGTTCCCACATGAAAGAAGAGAGATTTTAAGTATAAACGATATATTACTCTATACTTTGAGGGATTTTATAATGAAAAATAACAAGTGTATCAGTTAATAATAAACTTAGAGAAAAAGTAATAGCTTTGCGTAAAAGAAGATACATTTTAAATTCAAAAACGATGTATAACATAATAACGATGTAGTATTACTTGGGTTGTATATCGCTTAGTCATTAAACCACTACTAATATGACTCCTGTGCTTTACGACGTTTATTGGTTATACCTAATATATTGTACTTATTGGTTAAAAATTGGATTTAGAAAATTCCGAAAAGGAATTTAAGACGTGGGTGGATTCAGCACACAAGTTCGGCTTTGGCTCGTATTGGGAAATGACAAAACTACTTATTTCTGTGTGTTCATGTTTTATATCCCTCCCGTATAATTCCAACTGGCACCTCATCCACTTGTTGATAAAAAAAGAAGAATACGAACTCCCGCCATACCGCCTTGTCAGTCGTTCCCACTTGTGTGTGTTGTTGGTGCATCGAAGAACTTTTCAGGGTGTTATGATTGACGTCCTGCAGTCTCTCAAACCTCTCATTTGCATCTCTCTCGTTTTATTTCATTTCCAGGTAAGCACTTGGGGTGTTTTGGGCGTCGCCTTCCGAGGCTAAGAGCGGCGGGTATGTGAGGATTTAGGGGAGGGTGTCACCGACGCCGTCTCTCCTTCTTCTGTTTGGGCGATCCATGTGAGTGTGAATATTGTTGTGTACTTGCTGAATGTAACTCTCAATTCCACTCCTGAGAGGACGCGTATTAACATTTTTTGAATCTGATAACGGTTATGTGATCACTACTTTCGTTGGTGATTCTTTTATTTATTGGAAAGTGCTAATTATAATTTTTTAATTATTGCTTTTAATGTTTACCCAACATATAAATATAATTATATGATAAACAATGAACAATCACACAAGAAAATACAAATATTATTAGCATTGTTCATTTATTAATATCAAACAGCTAAACACTTGTGTAACTTATTAATTCTACACATCAACCTCAGTTGATCGTTCAACCAACCAATATTACCATCATCAACTGTTCCTATAATCTATATCGACCAATTACTATAGTTATTAATATCATTACTATCAACTATTACTAACATTGCTATCAACCAACATTACCTCAGAGTGTTTAATTTTGAAATTACCTCTCTTAAAAATTGATTTATATCTTGATGCATAATCAGATCGTGGCAATATATTGTTATGTGTAATACACAGTCTGCCAATAGGAGAATTTTTACAGTAGTCTCTATTGTCATTCATGGCATAAAATGTCGTCATGTTTCTACCTTTTTCGAGGGAAAGTGGGAATTTAATCGTATCAACCGCGTGTCACATTCCCCTTTATTTATTACATCATGTAAAAACGCAAAAAAATCGATATGCGTACCTTTGTACGAACGAGAATGGTAAAACTACCAAGAAGGCCATTCAGTATTCTCCGATCAAATAATTTTTGGAAACGAAACATTTCTTATAAGTCGTCGTATTTTCTATGATTCTCCATGATGGGATAAACGTGATAACGAATATAAAACATACACCTTGAAAAACCTTTTTTATGTTTTCAAAAATTTTGATTGCAAATACCAGCAACGCACACGCAAGGTTACTTCCCGTGATGAAGACCGTTCTCATTATTATGAGAATCATATTCGATATTGCCGTTAGCGATTTATTTAAAGTTTAGTATTATATATTATTAAGTATACATTAAACTGCTTTGTAAAAATTGTCCATACTCTTAGTTACTACATACTCAAAGGCACGGCGATCGTATCAACACATAATTGTCTCCTTGATAATGGTAAGTACTTATGTGTTTAAATCAAAGTCGTTCTTTTCTAAATAGAGAATGAAAAGAGTGCATGATAATTTTCACTATCAAGAGTATTCCTCAAAATTGCATCTTCTTTAAGCTATTTGAATACTATTGTGATGCAGGGCTTTATTTTTATTGGGTAAAAATGCACATCCAATTTTTTTTTTACTTTTACTAATCCTAGACCTTTTGTTGACTTTGTTTATAAAGCGAATGCGTTCATTGCGTATGATTACTGCTACCAGTGTTTATGTATTTGTTGCTGTGTGATTCATGAGAGTTATATTCAGCTCTATTTCCATATAATCAAAATATTGAATGTTACTTCCAATTAGGTATTCCATTGCATTTGGCTATATTTTTCAGAGTCTCGTAGTTCGGCACGACGAGCATTCATCTCGTAGCTGGGTACGAGAAATACCCATCCGTGATGTACTACACACAGTTCTCAGTCGTTTACGTTAGCCTTTGAATCATTAAACTGTGTGTGAGACCCGTCGCTGAATCGCAGGCAAAGCGAGGCCCATCGTCTTCGTTTCTCAAGGCTCTTGTGCTCATTCCTCGATATGCGTGCCTTTGTGCGAACGAGAATGGCCAAACTACCAAGGAATTAACACATTGCTTTCTTTTTTCCATTTTATCCTTTGACGAGAAAGAACGCAGTTATCTTCGTCCAAAATCCTCACAGAAATAGAAGGTATTGTCGGAATACTTGTGGAGAAGTAAACCATCTGTGAAAGTGAAAAATATTTTCTGGGTAATTTTATGATCAGTTTCGATTCATGGCACGGGATCATACTAACAAGGCACAGCACTAAAAGAGTAACGTTGAATAGATTTTTGTGCATGTAAACGAAGAAAGTGCGAGTGGAGTCGGCGACTTATTATTAGTTGGCGATAGGAGTATTATTTGTTGATTCTTTAGCTTTCCTTAAATTTCACCTTAAAATTTTTTTATTCAAGCTAATTCAAGTCCTATCAAATTTATTATCTGCATCAGGTTTACTCTAACTCCTCGTTTTCTTAGTTACTAGATCTTGATGATGAATATAAACTTAGAAACTATTCGGCCAGTGATATCAACAGTTGAGTATAAGAAAGGCTCCTTGTTCATCTTTCGATGTGGTAATTGTGTCTTGAAGCGATCTCTATGTCTTATGCAAGATTTCTCAGTTCTTCATACTGCCCAAATGTCAGAGAATTTTCTAAATTTTCCGCATTTAGTTTGCTGTACGGTTTTTATTCATTCGGCAAAAGCACTTTCTCATGAACACATCATTCTCCAATTACAAACCAGAGAAAAAACCACGATCAAACACGTGGGTATAAACTATGCAAGCATTATGATTTCTAAATCACCAGAGAAGGATGTGTAGATAGCCGCTGTAAAGCATTATTTTCACCAAGTGGGAACTATTTACTTCTGGAACCTTGTTGGTTTCCGTTCGAGCTACTGCTCTACGAAGTGGCTGTCATGTAAATAATTCCGTGCAGTAAAACTCCCAAAAATTAAGAATATTGCCTGTTGAATTTGTTTTTCTATTGCAGTCTTGGGGAGTTAACTAATCACCGCAGTACCAATTGCGGTTAATTTGACCCATTGAGAACAGTTTTATTTTTTAGTGTAATGAGGGCGTTTACTCGGAACCGAACTCGCAATTTTGTACACTAAATCGTTTAATGAAAACGGCAAAAGAATTGTAGTGAAAAAAATAATCTTCTAACCACAGCCATTGACTCATGAATCAAAATTTAAAATGAGGAAAAGGTGACGCCCACCGAAGAAGCTGCTTTGATATCATTGACGTCATTTTCCTTCCGTCCTTGACTGCTTTTAGGGGAAGGGAAGGGAGTGGAAGGGGGTTCTCGGAAGGTGTGCTCACACAGATCCTGTCGCAACCGCTCCCATTGGCAGAGTCAGCTGTGTCCCTCCCATTGCGATAAGGCAAAGTAGCTTCGCGGGCTCAGTTGTGATTGGACGAAGTCGAATACGTCAGAGGTTGCACCACGCCCACTTTTCCAAAAGGGTTAAAAACATCAGTTTTTCCCCGCTTACAACTCGAGAAATAATTGACGGATCAAAAAAAACGGAAAAATAAGGGTTTTTTTTATTTTACAAACTCTTATCAGATTGGGTAATAAAAAATATGGTGAACGATCGCATTCTTTCCAGATCGTATGTTATTAGAATGAATCCGTACACCTTTTCGTCAGAAATCTTAAGTATTTAAATTATAAAAATGGTTTGTAATGAGCAGTGGGTTCTTTGGAGTTTTTAAAGTGAGAGCACTTTGCTAGCCGAGTTGTCTAACGTCAGACAGCGTTTCCCAGCCAGTGAGGCTTCAAAGTCCGCTGAATACGCTGTCCTTTAAATTTTATGGGGATAACGTAAACAGATGCGTGCGCAACTTATGCACTTATTTTGTACCCGAATACGCGCGAAAAGGCGACAAAAACTGAACTCGTCTTTGTGCCCTCGATTTGGTTTCCCGGAGGATGGAAGTGGGACGCACGACGCAAATGATTGGTAGTAACTGGTCCAAAGGTAGTACGCTTTCTGAACATCCGTAATCGGGGTGTTTGGCACGTGGAGCTCTGAAATATCGCGCGGTTCACGAGGCAGAGAATTCTTCTCGGAGGATTCTACTCGGTAACCTGAGGCGTAAGAAAGGGTTCTTTGTAACTCGTCAGAGGGAGTCATATACCCCTGGCATGAATGCGATGAGATGGTAAGGGGTAGTATTGCTTCTAAGAACTCGACTCCGTTCACTTGATCGATCGCTCCTCATTCTCAAAAGAAATCTCCGCTGCGGAACCCAAGAATTTCTCCCTTCTCTCGACTTCCGACCCAGTGCCTATCCGCTATTCCTACACACCAAGGAGAGTAGAGAACTGTCTACTCTGCTTGCTACACCACACGCATTCCCGGCGTGCGTCGGCATTCCGACGAACGGCGAGCGAACCATAATCGCGTTGGGAAAACGAAACTTGAAGCCGCGATTCGCTCACGCGTCACGTCATCGCACGCACCCTTCCCTTCGAGTCGCGTACAAACGCACCCCTCAGTCTCTCAGTCCTCGAGGGAGTATCTGCGCGTGTGTACCCTTGTCCTTGCTTCGTGATCGCTAGAGGCCGGGAAAGGGGGCTTAGATCTACATCTGCATCTACGGAATACCCTCAGCGAGCCACCACGAGGGTGTGTGGCAAGGAGTGAATACCCCCGAGCATGCAATATCGACATGCAACTAGGATATTTACATCTACATCTACATATTACCCAGCAAGCCACCATAAAGGTGTGGCAGGGGGTGAATTCTCACCAAACATGCACTACATATCATGCATTAAAAAGGAATAGTATTAATATACTAGTCAGAACTTCACTATTTAAAAAAAATAAAAATAGCATAGCAAACATGCAAAAACATGAAAAAAGATCGCAGGCTTTCCCGGCGTACGCTGGAAGTGAAGGTTCTTCGGGTGCTCCACCGAAATGTCGGCAGCGATGGAGGATTTGACCCGGTGGAGCACCGGAACAGCCTTCACTTCCATGCAAAAACATATTGTTAGTTGGGTTAGCTTTAAGTGCTCATACCAACTTGCAGCTACCAATGTTGTCCATTCCTACACTCGTACTGGATATATTTACCGTTATTCATGTCCCTAATTGTACGAGGAAAAAAGGACATTTTGAATCTGTCAGTTCGGCAATCAATTGCTCTAATTTTGTTATTATGGTCCAGTCTACCATAGTAAGTTGGGGTTCGCAAAATATTCTAACATCTTCATCATTTAATGGAAACATGCAAGGTAATAGGGTCACATGAAGCCAGATGGTTTGTATGTACATAATAATAAAGGGATTATTCGTTGTTATTACATGCATCATACACTACAGACTACTCAAACAATATTTCACCTACCTATCCCTTTGCTATGCTGCCTATTGTGCTGTCTTATGGTACGCGGGAAAAATGACATTTTAAATCATCTCTCTAATCTCGTTTATCTGATAAAACCTAGCATAATCTACATCTACATCTACACGATATCCTGCAAGCCACCGTGAGGGTGTGTGGCAGGGCATGCACTACCGTCATGCAACCTAGCAACTATAGTGTCTCATGCAACTAGATTGTTAGTATCTATAGTATTTAAGGGGTTAATATATGCATGATGCACTACAGGCTACTCTAAAATATCTCATCTACCTATCCCTTTGCTATGCTGCCTATTCTGTTCTCTTATAGTACGAGGGAAAAATGCCATTTTGAATCTATCAGTTCGACAATCCATCTCCCTAATCTTATTTATCTGGTCGAATCTAGCATAATACCCTGGGGTTATTAATATATATGTAACGTCACCTGTGAACAAGTTAGCTTCGAATTTACTTAAAAGGTTTAACCTAAATTGTAACCTGCGTTCTGATAGACACGAGGAGGGAGTTTGGGAGGGAAGGGACTAAGGGTTTTGCGTCCCCCGTTACATCCTGGCTACATCCGTTCCCTCACCCCCCCTCCCCAACCCCCTCCGACACCAATCCCGAGGGGAGGGAACCCGTGGTGCGGAAGGACTCAAGTCTTCCCTCGTCTCCTCCTCCTCCCTTGGCACTTCGATGCAGCGCGTTGCCGAACCGAATTCACCTTCCGTCAAAATCGGCGATGGGGAAACCAGGCGGTGGGAATTGAGGGCCGCGTTGGCTTCGCGCCCGTGTCAGCTCCCGAAATTCAAGCGGACGGAGAAAATGAGAAAGTGAGCAGCATAGCGTGGATCGGAATGAGATACCTCAGCAAGGAGGAGATGTGTGTGTGTGGATTATGCTCACATTGAGACTCGAAGGATTTGTGGAGAAAGGATTTCGTGCGTGAATAGGGAGGGAAAGTCCCTATGACGTGCTGATTCGAAGCAAGACGGTGTTCATGACTCATTGCCGCGAGTCACTGTTTTTCACTCTTCCTCCTCGAGAACCCCAGTTGCATACAGTGCGCTGCAGGGAAGTTTCGTGATTTGTGTAGCAATAAAAATAAAAAAAAACCGCACCGCCTCTTCCCATATAGAATCAGCAGGAAGCGTGTTTATTCCTTCCAAATTAGGTACATGAATAATTTACCAATAAGTTTACCCCTCCTTTCATATTACAATATTTATCAGATTAATAATCTCCATTATCTCAATTTTTCTTTTTGTTGTTAAACTCCCTCCAACCATTCAGCAAAGCGATGATTTGATCTTATCGTGGTCCTTTCCTGAGCGGTTATTCATTGTTATCCATAATACTGACTTACCCGCCAGTGAATGATGAGAAAAAAACCTCTTTCATTCATTGTAACGCAGTCCGGGCGCTGGTATCTGTAATCGACTTGAACTCGTTTCATCAAATTGTTCCTCAGGATTAATTTTTTATTCTAAACTCCATCAGCATCTTTTTATTCTGAATATACAAGAATACATTGAAAAAGAAGCGTACCAGGACTGTTTTTACAAGTGGAAACACCGTTGCGATAAGTGTGTGCGTTGGGGAGGAGAGTACTTTGAAGGGAACCTAAACATGTAACTTCTAAATAAAGTACATTTTGTTTTATTACGTCAGTCCGCGTATTTTTTTAACAGACCTCGTACTTAGGTTATATCATGCGCTTTCATCTAAATGGCTATCATGGCAGCCATGTCCCAGGTAAGATTAACCTTTGGGTAGAGAACTGACAATCGCGGTTTGCCAAAAAATCATCCCACTATTCCGTAATATGGAGATTATGTGTACTGTAGGAGATTATGTGTACTGTAGGAGATTATGTGTATTTACTGACAGTAAATGCGAATGAGAAAATACTGAGACTCTATGCACATTTACATTGCATTATCTCTCTAGGCGCGCTTAATACCTGTATAAGAAATACATATAATTCAGTTTGGCATGGGGAAGAATGCACCATTTTTATCTTTCGTTGATAATTTCAAGCAGATAAAGTTAAAGTTTTGCATTTTTAATATTTAAATGTCGCTTTCATTATCGATTGCTTGTTTAGTGAAGAAGCAATTGGTGCTTTACCGAAGTAACTGCTGATTAATGTTACCAGCGTAGAATTCCAAATCGATGTGAAACTTGATGTAAAGCGTGATTAAGAAAACTGGGAATATTGAATGGGGGGAATTCTAATTAAGAAAACTAGTTCTGCTGGTTTAATACCTGGAATCAAAACAAATACCTAATAACTATTCAGTTTCCTATGAAATCTGTCTGGTTAAAAAAATCATTGAATTCTCATAACGTTCACATTTTTTAAAAATTCCTGCTATTGTGTTCTCAATGTTTTTTTCACGTAAAATAGTTGGCATGTACTTAATTTTAAAGTATGTATCAAAATAAATGACGAAGAAATAGTTCAACATAAAAAAGTATTAAAATATAAAATAAAATATACCAATAATTATGTATAATTCGAAATTTTTCTTTGCTTTGTTTTTTTAAATCATTTTCAAATCTTGCCAGTAAAATAAAAATCATCTGACGTTGGATAATTTAGTAACGTGAAAATGACATAGTGTGATCAAGACATAGATTGTGAGGCTAAGGAAGAAGAGAAACCAGGTGAGGATGGAATCGAAGGTGAAATTGTTCAAAAGGGCGGAGACATGTTCCAGTTGACATTTTACCAGCTAATAAAAAATCGAAAACGGATGAATTATCACTTAAAATAAAAGCTATGTTATTTTTCGATTGGTTGTTTTATAAAAAATTCTGCTCTCTCTTCTCAAGTTAGTAAATTTATGCATTGGGCCCCTACTATTCCGACATATTACGCTGAAAATTAGCCTTCATGGGAGAATTTTTACACTGTAGGAATATACATCTTTTCCTTATCGTAAAATAATTTATTTTTTGCTAAAATTTTAAGATGCTCCTAATCCCAGGAAGTACAATTTTTGCAAAACGAAAGACCATATTTATTTTGGGAGTTAGTTACAGAATACTGTGAACATAACTGGCTGCATGAATTCGAGAGAAAAGGTGTTGCAATTGGGCTGGGGTAAGCTTTTGTGAAAAAAACGTAAAAGAAAGTACATTTTTTTAGCTCCCTAGTCTTGCCCGTGGGAGGGTCACTCATGAGAAAGACTTATTTTTTAAAACGGAACTGGGCAAAATTGCAGAGACTTGTTTTGACTCAAGTAGTCGCGGTAATACCTATTAAACGGAAAAACGGCCAAGGACTGAGGAGAAGGGAAAATTCACATAGAGTCAAAGGTTGTTCCTTTGATAGTCGAGATTCGAGGAGGTTTTATTAACGAAAGTTTTCTAACTACAGCTAAGAGCTCTGAAAGGAGAGAGAGAGAGAGGGAGAAAGGTTCGCGAACTTATTCGCATGGCGGCCGTCTGTTGTTCCAATTCGACCTTATCTCTCTGCTTGGGGACTGAACGTGCAGGGAAGAGCCCTGCACGTTTGTCTCCCGAATTTCGCAAATCCTCGCTCCGAACTCACCCAATCCCCAACCACCCTCTCCGTACGTGCCCTAAACGACTCCCTTGCTATTGAACGCTGCTTTCTCCCCCTCATTTTCCTGTGATCCAATCAATATCCCCCGATATGTGCTTCAATCGAATGCCTCTCGCTGAAAGTGCCCGGTTTGAGTTCCTAATCAGGGGCTGTCGCACAAGAATATCGCCTCGGAAAGAGGACAAGAGGCCTTGCCCTGCGGCCTCCGTTCCTCGAGTTCATTCTATCGCCCGATAAGTGAGCCGTACCTCTTATTTTCTCTAATCTCTGCCTCATCTTGCACTCCATCAAACAGGATTCTGCTGGGGTAGTTATTGTCGTGACGAGAAAATTGGGAGAGGGGATTGAGCAATATGAAGATAGCTGGATTGAGAAAACCTTTGCTTTTGGGCTGAGGTGGTGGCTTTTCATCTAAACCTACATATTACCCAACTAATCACCGTAAGGTATGTTGAATGGGATGATTCTCCATCAGACATTCTGGTCGTGAATACTATCGTGTTTTGAAAACTATTCAATCAGCTGAACAGTTAAGTTAAATATGATTACTTAGGAAGTGATTCAGGCTGATGCACGTTTTAAGATTCCAATTTTACGTTATTATGCGTGATAAACATGGTACTAATCTGACTAATATACATCCGGAGGGCATTCGTTTATTACCGACCAAGGCAGAGTTTTTATTTGAATACCAGTCCCTACATACGTGCCTTTTGGTTAGGGAAAAATAAATTAGGTACCATTCTTGCGTTCAATTTCATTTGGCTAGTTTCCTACGCCTTTTCTATACGACAGTCATTTGTAGTTGCAGTAGTGTTTCTTTCTTGCTTTCTTTCGTTCCAATTCATACAGGACGTCACTAGGGACGATATCTTCCCGAAGATAGCCGAACCGTACCTACGATACCGACGGCGGAACCAGAATTACCTATTAACGTATCGTTTGGTGTCAGAGAGCTTTGTTACCGTACGAGAGCTCACAGTGACAAAAGGACCGTAGTTAGCACCCGGTACCCAATACGTCGGTTAAGCCGTGGTTACCTTGGCACCTTTCGTCGAGAACAGGCTAATGCCGACGCCGGGTTTCCCTCCACTCTTCCTCCAATCCCCGAAACCTATCCTCTCTGGCACCAATCACTTCAGGTGTTGGTCACCAACCGCAAATAACTGCAACCAACTAATGCTTGTGCTTATGTGATATAGTATTCGGGTTTGTGGGGGCCTAGGACCGGAGAGTCTCGGGTTCAAATCCCGGGCAAATGCCTTTTCGGTCGCCGCCACCTAAAATCCTCGCGATTTGATTTTCCGCGTGTCAGGACTTCGTAGGAAATCGCAGGTGGCCCAGAGAAAGGAACTGGCCCCCTCTTCCCTTAATGCGTGAATTTCACACACCAATGGCTTAGTACGGGGTGAGCTCCAATCTCACCTATCGAAAACAAATCTTTGGGTTGAGCCTACATTATTTTTAATAAACTTGCAGGAAAATGTTTTCAAAGAGTAATTATTGTATGCTGTGCTTTTAGAGCTTCATCCAGATGTGCAAAAGTAGCTCTATCATTTTATTACCTATTCTAATGAATTTTCTCTCGGGCAACTTTGAAAGTACCTATTATTTTCTCTAATGGGAAACGTGCACTATTTTTTATAACACTTTGAATGTGAAGTTTATTAGCTAAAATGTGCTTGGAGAAAATTTTGCTGAAGAATTAAGTTGTTTAACAAAGAAATTACTCTTTGAAAATTGTACCTTTTCGGCAGGTTAAAAACACGACGTCATCGCATGACGTCACGGCACGGTATCACTTAGGGCGTTGTTTATCTGTTTATGCGTGGAGGTAAATTGTTAAATGAATACTTGGCTATAACGTATGTCATTATCTAATTTTTTTATTCCAATAAACGATTGTATTTTGATTTTTTATTTACGTAGTATGGATGGTAACGAGCAAATCACCTATTAATTATATAATGCGTGTTTAGTGCCCAAGAATTTCTACTACGTCTATGAAATCGCTGGTTTTTTCTAAGAATAACGCCGTTTTTTCTAAGAATAACGGAACATTTTAATATCATTTAATAATCTTTTTGGTGGGCGTAGAAAAATTTGGCTTATATATTTAAATTGGGGAGAAAATTTCGCATCAAGTACATCATTAATCTTCGTGAAACAAATTTCATGCTTATTCTCCATTGTACGTAAAAACGAGAAGTTCCTAGACTTCATTTTCCTCGTGGAACTCCTCAAAATTTCACGTTTGGATATATTTTAAACTTGCCGCTTATATTTTAACGTTCATTGGGGGTACCCATTGTCTCCCGAGATATGTCGGCAAAACGCCAGCCTATGAGCCCAAAGACTCTGATTCCAACAAGGGTACAAATGCCGTGCTCGTGTTAGAATTATGCTTAGTGTTAATTTGGGATAAATCTTGATTTATAACATAAGTTGTTGGCGATTAAAGTCTAGTTGTATAGCAGTTAGATAAAATATAATTTCACAACAGCTGAACACGAACTGAACAAAAATTTAAATATAATTTTACTACTACTAACGGAGATAGCGTCCATCTGTCATTTCTCGAGTCTCGGAAAATGAAGTATCCATCCGAATACATTAAAATTAGAACCTCAATTATAAAGAGAGTGTGGAAAGTCCGCGGAATAAAGGTGGAGTTGCGGGCGATAAACTTCATGGATAATGATCGCTTGGTGTGTTGATTACATTCTGATGATGCTTTCCTGGTCGCCTAGTGATCAGGCCTGCATAGGGTACTCAGAATAAATAAATAAAGGTTTTTTAAACGTTTGTAGGTTGTGCGTATCAGTAATCGGTTCCATCTCTTAATAAAGAAACATGAGATATGTTGTGAGGTAAAGTAAACATGTGACCTTCTCTCCTGTCACTTGTCATTGCTTGTAATCAAATGATTCTGATCTAACGTTGTGGAATATTTTCTTGATTCTGTGTTTTTACTCACTCGGTGATCACCAAGGGTGTTTATACCTCCTTGTCATTAGTTGCTGTACAAGTATCGTACAAAAGGTGAAAGGTGTGAATGAGTGAAAAAAGGTGAAAATTGAGATACGCATTGCCCTGTTTCAGACCTCTGTAATTGATTCCTTCCCTCAGAGAAAGACGACGCACCTCGGCGTTGTTTTGTCTTCTTGGTGAACGACAAGACGGGAAGCAGCTCCTTTCACCTTTTCGGCTTCATTGCTAGAAGGGTGATGATTTGCTTTCCGCCCCCCGACTGCGGTTTTGTCTTCTCCCACCTAATGCGAAGAAACCGTTTGCCCTTAAGCATGGCTCACTTTGTTCCCTAAAACCCCTCACGAGCGCATTTTACGTGAAGTGTGACTACTGATTCCCTTCGCTTATAGCCAATTAATTTCTTGGTAAATAACGCATTTAATTGTTCGCAAAAATAAATTTTGTTCGGACGTTTTAAAATGGTATTAATCCACGACATACAAGTACTTAGCACCGCTCCGATGTGATTTCAAGTTTTTTTCGATTTTCCGCAAAAGAAGATTGTAAAATTTTTTGGTTGGTATTAATTTTTGTGATAAATTTTTTCCGAGAGATCAAAAAGTATACCAAAATGACATATTTTATTGAGCGCTGAAATCTACTTAACGTGCTCTAACTGCTAGGATTACTTCGCTCTGTCCAATCAAAATTCAATCATAAGTCGGACTAGATTAGCGTGCCTTCATTTCGGGATTCTTATAAGGGTATATTGCGTTGCCAGGTAGGACCTGCTAAGGGCCAGCTCACCACATCTGCTGAGAAGGAAAACCAAAGGTAAGGACAGTCACGGGCAGTTTTGGGCGACTGCTTCTGCCCTTCTTTTCGCTATGTCCTTGTTAATATATATCACTCAACTACGGGATAGCTATAGAAAATAGAGAATTGCGGTTTCCTTTATTTGATTCAGGAGATGCCATTTCATTTAAAATTGGAAAGAAATATTTTTATTTCTCTAGGTTAGCGAGAAATTTAAGATGAACTTTGGCTTATTAACACTTGCTTCAAAGACAGAAATCCAACAATTGGAAAAAATAAACCTCTAGCTGCATCTTTCTTCTGCGAATTTCTTATAGCACACAGGTCAGTATTAGTTTCCGATGCCGCAATCATGAAAGCGGTAGACCCCTGCTCGCCGAAGTAATTAATTGTTTCGGCGGGTGCTGAGGTGAACCTGGCGGTTACGTATTTCATTCCCTCCAGCGCCGACACTGCGGCAACGTGGCTTAACGTCTTATAGCCTGGGTGGTTAACTTGTTACTTATACAGGGTGTCCACTGACCGGGAAAACCTGGAAAATCGGGAATTATTCGTGAATTTTCAGTGCAGGGAATTGTTCGTGGATTATTCGTGATTTTCTGGTCTTAGTCGGGAATTTTAAAAATTCTTAATTCAAGACAAAAAATCCTTATTTTATAAACAGGATAAATAACGATGACTTTAAGATATGGATTTGCCGTTGGTATGAATGAATAAATAAACGACAGAAAAGTAGTTAGGCTCAATGTATCGTCAGCGCTGTGTGGATCGGAGACGTTCAACTGTTCGACCGTCGAACGGATGCCTTCAGCGTCACGCCAAGTGCCCTTTGTTCTCATTCAATGCACATCGGACTAAGCCCATGATACGCAAACATATGCCTAACGTGTAGTGATGGCCGGATTGGATCCGTTGGATCCAAAGATCCACGTATCTTTCATTTTACTCGGTTCCGGATTCGGATCCAAAGACACGGTATAAAATCGGATCCGGGTCGTAGATTTTTAATTTTCGCGGCTTAGCGATCGAAGTGCCCCGTGAATGGAATGTAGGTGCGGTAGATATTGACAAGAAGAGGATGTGTAACTCAGGTGACGAAATTAGATGAAAATGATCCCGTGCACCTAGAAGTAAAATAAAGAAATATGACTTTTCCCCATTACCCCGGTATCGTGTAAAAAATTACGTGGGATGTCACGCGGGTAGCCTACATTCGCCGGGATCAGGCGGACAACGAGAAATATCTAGATAAATAATAAGCGATATTGTCCTTATTAGTGATATTCAATGTAAATGTTATTAGTATTAGCATTGCATTCATCGTACAGCATACAAGAGTACCAATCAATTTTCAATTGACCAATTGGTTTCGAAGTTAGCAGGGGTTTGCGTTGTTTACAACAAATCCATCAATTTTAATGGTATAAACACTTTGTTTTCTGCAAAGTGTTACTAATAGATTTGGCTTCCTTATATCAAAATCGCAAATTCTTGGAACAAAAACTACGGGAATACCAAGCGCTCAAAGTTGGGCAACTTGATTTTACGCGCAAAAAACGAGTACTTTTTTGAGAAAAAATTAAGTACAGGAAATACTCTTGAGCCGAAGATTTTTTGAAGTAAATGATCCAACGTAGAAATAAACTCTCACTCGTATGCTTTTTGTTGCATTGAAATTGATTGCTTCGTTTAGACGATAGAGCTCCTCAAACTCGGGTGTCTTGCTTTTTTTTTACAGACAGTAATGTACTGTGCGAAGTTCGATCCGTATCGCAGTTTAATTTTTCTTTCAGTCATTGCATCGAAAATGTTATTATCTTCAATTTCAAACCAGTACATCTGAATACTCACTTTATAATACCTTTGTTGTTTAAATTAGATTTACAAATGTACCATTAATAAATTAAGAATGGTCGGGTTGAATCCACGGGTCTTTCATTGCATTCGCTACTGAAATCATATCCGAAGACAGTATAAATTCAGATCCGGATCGGAGATTTTAAATTTCTCGGCTTAATGATCGATGTGCCCCGCGAATGGAATGTACGTACGTATGGTAGATATTGACAAGGAGAGAATGTGTAACTTGGTCACGAAATGAGAGGATTTGTTCCGTGCCACAAAAATTAAATAAAAAAATACTCGTCGTGACTTTTTTATCCATAGGCCCGGATGCGCGAGAAAAAAATAAAGCCGAATGTTACGCGGGTCGCCTACATTCGCCAGATTCCCGTGAACCTATGATAGCGTAGGTAGTTGCTAAAAATGAGGACTAGTGTACTGCAGGTCGCGAGTTCGATCCTTAACACTGCCTAGGAATACAGGCTATGCTGTATTCCTAGGGTAATGCTAGTAGGCAGTTAAAAAAAGTAGATTATCAGAAATTTCATGTGAATTTATATTTAAAAAATAATAAAATTTGGCGTTAGTGAAAGGATTGGAAAATGTTGTTATTGCAGAATTAAATCGTGTTATAATTATGTTAACTTTACAATGTATTTTTGAGTGACGCATTTGTAAATGTAGGTAGTTTAAACGATAGAAGTACAAAAAAGTCAGTATCCACACAAAAAGGTTGGAAATGAAGGATGATAAACTTTTTGATTCAATGGCTGAAAGAAAAATTTTAAACAGCGATAAGAATCGAACTTCATTACCTACAGTCCACCACCCCACTCTGCTATTGTCGGCTTACCTGAATTAGGAGAATACATTCTCCCCACATGTCATTCTACTTTTTTCTTGCAAACCCCGGCCAATGGAGAGAAAATCCGAGACTTTTTTTAAATTTTGTTTATAGTAGCATGAAGAAAGTCTAATTTCATTTCAAGATCAGAGTTACACAACCTCTTCTTATGAGTAGAAAATTCTCAAATTTCATTTCAAAGGTTATTGTTAATAAGACATTGCAAAATTACTAGTTTAGCAGCTTCAAATATTCTATAATAATTTTTTCGTCTTAAAAATGGAATCCCCGGATATTCCATAAATGGGATCTCTTGGCCGCATTACATTTTTTTTGTTTCTAAAAAAGAATTTGAAAGCATTCAAGGATTTGAATAATAATTGGAAAATAATTCCTTTATTAATGAAATTGAACTTATAATGTTTCTTTTAACTGCACATTTGATGTGTTTGAGTTGGCTCTCTGGTAGGCTTTGCAATATATTTTTTACAAACTTTTCTATAATTGTTTGAGAAATCTAATTGCTGATGTTTGTTAGATATATTCAGGATGCGCTTACTTGAATTAGGGTTTTTATTACATTAATTTTTGTTAGAAAAAGATGGTGTAGGATAATAAAGATTGTTATGATTTCACTTTTTTCTATATAGTCTACCTGTACAAAAATGTTACATTCTGATTCTGAATGAACAGAAAATTGAGGCTTTGAGACTTAAAATAGAAAAGCATGGATAAAAATTTTAACTTAGAAAATCATCATTCCAAGAACAGTGGTTGAATGCTGAAGACTTTAGCCAGTGGCTTCTTTAAGTTCCTCTTGTAGAAGAAGTTGTAATTTCTCATTGAAATGCTAATTTAGAAAGAGGGTGTTCAATCAAAAAGTAGTTTATCTTTCCCAACCAATAAAGAGAGTCTCTTACTGCCAATAAAATTACATATTTGATTACTTTAATTTATCAATTATTTCTTATTTAATTACTTTATCTATATTATGCTATGGGTTGAACTACAAAAAATCCATATTCTACATAGAACTTGAAAAACATCACTTATGACTCATACAAGAACCGCGATATATTAGCCTGGAAATTTTTATAAATTTAGCCTTGAAAACCTTGAATTATGCTTGAATTTTATATTTTGACTTTAGTGGACACCCTGTTATAAGTAAGCCCATGATGGTTGCTAGGGCGGCAAGGGACATTCAGCGAGCACGGATAGACTGCTCGCCGAATGACTGGCAGTGTGAATGCTTGATTCTAGCCCGAGCGCCCATTTTCAGTGCTCGACCTTTCTACATCTACACGATACCCTGCAAGCCACCGCGAGGGTGTGTGACAGGGGGTGAAGATCACCAAGCATGCACTACCGACATGCAAACAAGCAACTATAGGGTCTCATGCAACTAGATTGCTGTTATCAATAGCATTTGAGGAATTAATACATGCATCATGCACTACAGAGTACTCTAAAATATTTCCCCTACCTATCCCAGGGCACTATGGGAGAAAGGAAGGGACACAGTGTACACCTACTGTGGGGGAACACCGAATCACAAACTGCGAGAGAATATATATGACGGTCGACTTTGAATGATGGGAAGTTTTATACTTATTTTGTGGCGATACCAATCCTATACTCCGATACCTATCCGATACTCCGATACTTATCAGGTACTCAGATACCAATCCGAAATTCGGTTACAATCTGATACATGGATACCAGGGTCCGATGCCGATGAACGTAACTGATTTTTTTCATCCGATAGCGATAGTAATGTTGTAAGGTTGGCGTAGTAGGTCAGCTCCTATGTTTTTATGCATAAACGATTTGGGTACCGTAGTTAGTAGTAAGCTTAGACTTTTTGCAGACGATGCGGTAGTGTATAGGGGTATATCAAAAGAAGAAGACTGGAAATCGCTTAGCAAGGATTGCTAAGCCTATACCCCATAGTTGCTTGTCAGTATGTCGGTAGTGCATGCTTGGTGATCTTCACCCCCTGCCACACACCCCCGCGGTGGCTTGCAGGGTATCGAGTAGATGTAGATGTATCCCTTTGCTATGCTGCCTATTCTGTTCTCTTATAGTAAGGGGGAAAATGCCATTTTGAATCTATCAGTACGACAATCTATCTCTCTAATCTTGTTTATCTGGTCGAATCTAGCGTAATACGATGGTGATTTTTTTTCCAATTGAAATTTCTCTAATAGATTTAATCTGTACCTTAACCTACGCTCTGATCATGGTTCCCTCCATAATTCTTGTATTAATTCCGAAACACTACTCAACCTTTCCCGCAGTGTGCCAATATTTTCTCGGTGCTCGTGGAATGCCGATTGTCTGGTATCGCTGTTATGTTGTACACATTATATTACTTCAGCTGATGCCATCAAGCACCTCACGTACTACGGCTTGGTGCAGATGCCGTTGATGACACTCTCACTCTTTGATGATGAGAGGCTTTTTTTGGATGAGGAACATGCAGCGTACATCCAACCACACGATGTTTCGCCTCCTTTCTTTTCCACCCTCTAACTTTGATCGGGCTGCCGCGTGGGCACTGTTTTGGAAGCGTCGACGAGCGCAACGCATCGAATCGTCCGGTCTACTACTTGGGGGATGGCTCTTCGTGTGACCAAATTCATCAGAATATGATTTTTTTTGTAAGCATACCTTAAAATTTTAGAAAACAAAAAAGTTTAAAAAAGCCAAGTTAAAAAATCACACACGTTTAAAACTTCCGTTGGAGATTCAAAGTCCCTGTTAGGAAATCTTATGGAAAATGAGAAAAATCCGACAGTTGTATGTGTTAACCAGGGATAATGGGCGCTGGCCCACGACCACCGATAGAGACACTGTATTGGGATACTCCCAATACAGTGCCTCTAGCCACCGAGATCTCGGGTGCATTGTTGCCACATTTAACACGTAGCTTACCCCCGTGTTAAATGTGGCAACAATGCACCGCGCAGCCCACTCTGTTTGCTTGCCGGCTGAGCTCACTTTCATCAGTTTAAATGCAACTCAATAAAATTCTCTAAGCCCCTTACTGAACGACGTAATGGAGATTATTCAAGTGTTGCGAACTAGCCGCGAATACATTAGCGGAGTAACCCGTTGAAATGCAAAATAGATGAATTTCAATTCAGGGGTCCGGGTTCGAATCCCGGTCGAGGTGGGTGTTTCCTTGTGGAAATTTTCTACTGGACGTAATGCAGTCCTTAAACGTCTCTTTTTTGTGAATGGTAAAACAGATATTCTTTACAAGTACCGTATTTATTTCTCAATCTGAGTATCTATCAACAAATAAACCTTCATAACTAGACGTGATTTCATTTGAGCCTTGAAAACAGAAGTTTGTGTATCAACCTTGAATTGAAGAATTTCATGAAATCCCCTTCCTCTTCAAAGATTAATTTTTGATAATATTTTTACACCTTTCAACATGAACTAACGGAATAATGTAAGATGTGATTATTAGCGTACTTGAATATGCGTACTACCATTGACTATTCATTCACTCAATTCATGAATACTTGAAATAGTAAATTACCATGTTTAGCGTATGATGATTCAAAGAGTTAACTGGTTTTGAGTGGCTTGATTATTATGCGCATGCAAAATTGAAAATACTTTATAAGTAGCTGAAAGTAAATCCTGCGTTTTTCGTTACTCAACTCGCAACATTGTTCTTTCATTTAATTAAATTTTTCATTTTGCTAAAACGAACGTAAGCGATGAATTTCCATGCAGAGAAACAGATAAAAAAACCTTTTTCCCAGAACTGCTCAAATGTTAGGAAAAATCTGAAATAAATACCTACCCCTTGTAGACTGCTGGCCAAACAATTTGTGGCATCTTACACTAAATGATCTGGACTGTTTAATAGTTTATATGTATTATGTGTAGTGGCTTATTAT
Source organism: Platycnemis pennipes (assembly GCA_933228895.1). Lineage (NCBI taxonomy): Eukaryota > Metazoa > Arthropoda > Insecta > Odonata > Platycnemididae > Platycnemis > Platycnemis pennipes. The sequence continues at coordinate 129,286,153 of OW121851.1, read as the reverse complement.
ATGTTTTATAGTGTTCCATTATCATGCAATCGTTTGTAAATATGCTATTTTTCATCTAGACCTCAATTATAGTACGTTAATAATTTATCTTAAATTTTAATATTGATTATTTTGTAGAATTTCAGTGTTTTTTGAATGTTCTTTGTAGCCAAAATTTATGTTTATACCAAAAGAAATGTCTCTATGAAATTTCTCCGTTCTTACTTGTGCTTATTTGTTTTAACCATAGAAATTAAATAATTTTTCAAAACCCTGAAGAGACCTGGAATTTTGGTTATCACTTTGGGAAGCCCCCCCTATAATCCAATTATTTATTTACCAATTATTTTTTGCATGACCAGTTTTATCTCAGCCATGAATTATTCATAATGTATTGCTTACTTTCTACGAAACGGAAGGCTGTGGCCATATCGATTGTGCGTCACAACAGTTGGGCCAACCCCCTTGGCGTTGCGTAGTGTATGGACCTTCCCTGGATAGTTTATTCATGAAGAAGTTGGAAGGAAAGCGGCATCTTATATGCGAGATGTGCATTTAAAAAGTTACCGTTGATGTTAGACGCGCGTGAGTTCTACCCACGTCCGCGAGCTAGGCTACGACGTGGTCATGTATTCAGTGCAGCAAACAGGCAGGGCTAGACTGAGTTAATATGCTAAGAAAATAGCGGTGGGAACTTGAACTGCCAGAGCACTCGGACATCCCATTGCTCGTACCCGCACTCACACTCTCTCTCGTGCCGCCAGGTGGCTTCTATCGCCAAGCGAGTCGATCGCCTGCGGTTTGTGGAGGAGGAATGAATTGGGGGAGTCATGGGTCGTGAATGGGGAGGGACTGCGTGACCCGGTGACTCGCTAAAGGGAGCTCTACTCCGTGTGCTTACATCCATGTTGACGATGTTGACGGAAAAACATTTTGCGAACCCCAACTTACTATGGTAGGCAGGACCATAATCACAAAATTAAATACATTGTGTGCCGAACTGCCAGATTCAAATTGTCCTTCTTTCCTCGTACAATTAGGGATATGAATGCGGTAAATATATTCAGTAGTATAAATACAAGAGTATCAATGGATAGCGTAGGTAGCTGCATGATGGTTTAAGGACTTTAAGTTAGCCGAACTAGCAGCATGTTTGTGCATGCTTTCTCTGCTAATTTGTACACTCGTATGTTTAATCTTCATGAATCAGGCACCTATATTGCCAGATATTCAAATACTTTGTAACTAATGATGAGGAAAATGACTTCTCTCCCCCGTGCTGTGAATTATTATGGTGCTATGCTGTTGGGTTATGTATAATTTGTATTTTGTAGCCTGTTAGAAAATCTTTATCATTTTTTTATTTACCGTTATCTTTTTAATTGAACTCTGCTAATAAGTATGCAATTAACTTCTATATTTTAAAGTGTACTGTGATTCACACTTAATTCTTATCTCTGCACTAATGCCGTTATAAACACCCAAAGAGTGCTAAATGGAAGGGTTGGCCGAATATTCGAATCGTTTAGTTGAGGGCCACGGAACATACAAATAGTATGAGCAAATTATTTTGAGTGAATGATTACCAATAAGTTAGTCGACTTCATTTTGGATTCTGTATCATGTGCGAATTACTATTCGTTTTCTTCCTGCGAAGTTTCAACCCACTAAGATAACGTTCTACCAGATGCACCTGGATAAGATTTTGAAACCGTGGATTTTACTCAGTATATTTTAGTAAATTGCAAACGGCATAATTTCCGTTGTCTATTTTTCGTAGCAGAGGTACTCTTGGGCTTTAGGCTCTCCAACTCTTTTCTCTTTCGTCCTTTTGTACCTGCTGCTCATCCTGTACGTGCTCTTCTCTGAATGCTTCCATGGACTGAATTTGCTTAAGCACTTCATTATCACCTTACGTTCATGTGCTACCTCGGGTGGAGTAGGTCATAGATTATCCTTTGCGTCGTTAGGTAAAACTGGAGAGTTTACGAGGGGCCGGTCGTGTTCGGAAGATCGTTGGGAGGAGGAAGGGTGGTGAAAGGATTTTCGAGCGAAGCCCTTTGGAAAATGCGGAGACTCCCTCTCTCTAAATGAGGGAGAGAGAGAGAGAGAAAGAGGAAAGCTGCGAAAGGGGAACGAAGACGAAATTCGGAATACGTTTTCAAAGCCTGCGCAGAAAGATAGAGCCTTTACTGTAGAAAGGGCTTTTATGCTGTTTATTTTGGCAATTTTGCTCGGGAAATCCGTAATTGTGAACTGGGCAATGTAGCTAAGTAGTGGATATAAAAATAGCAATGGACTAATGGATGTTCACGAGAGGTTGTGGTTTGCAAGGCTATTTTAAGTATGCTTCCGGTAGCCACCTTTTTGCCAAATATAGCTTAGTGGTATTAGATATCTGAATCACAACCTTGAATTCACGGCACTAAGAGTTATAGACTAGCCCAATATGTTTCGACCTTCAAAGCATTGGTTACCTAGAGGTCATATTAAAAAAGAAATGGATTAAAACATTTGAGGTAAAATGGTATGATGAAGGCAGTCTTCGAGAAAAAAAGCGAATGGTAAAAGATGTCTTTGTCTGAGGTTGTATGGCGCAAATATGGAAGGATGTTAACGTTACGAATAATAAGTACATGTAAATGTTTTCTGATTAAAAATATTAGCCGAGTGCTGTGTGACACCAATCCTAGGATTCGTGACTCTTGATGGTGATGTATTATTTATGCATATTGTAATCCTTCAAAAGTTATTTTGGACAATATCTTTTTGGAGCACTCGTTATCCCAGAGGGTGAGTTGACCAAATTTAACCACTTAGCAGAGCTTCGTACTGTTATATAGCTGATAACTTCAGGATTAACTATGTGATACCTAATGGTATAATGGAAAATAAAAGAATGAACCTAGCAAAGTTTCAATCTTTTATTTTCCTTCGTACTGTTAATTTGATTTTGTGTAGGGTTAGGCGGTGTTTCTTTAATGTTAGTTCAATTAATTATGAAAAATGAGGGCTACTTTGCTGCAACTTTAAATGCAAGTTCTCGTATTTATGTTAACCCATTCAGGTTACACTCAAATTGTAACTAAATTTTTTTGCTAATAAAGATGGATGAATATCAAATGGATCGACTGAGTGACCAACGAATAAGTATCTATGGGCAGTGGGAGAAAAGGGGTCTAATTAAAGACTAAAAAGAAGACGATAAATATATCCGGCCATGTCTTGAAAAATGTAGCCTGATGAGGACAGTTGTCAAGGGAAAAGTGAACAGGAATAGCGGAAACGAATGTGTAACATGAAATACATAGCGCAAGATGTTAATGATGTGAGAGAGGAGAATTTTGTAAATAGGAAGAGGATAGATCATAGGAGTATCGAGTGGAGAGCTAAGAGTCAAACCAATCTAAGGATTTTAGACCCACGATGGTATTTGTAAATATTAACCTATTGTAACTACGGTAACAAACCATATTAATGATTGCGGTGTTTTAATTCAGAGTTCTCTAATTATTCATCTTTTAATAAAATTAATTTTTCTTTCACTAATGTTCGATATTCTCACCTTCCTCAGTGTCAGTTCTTTGAAGTTTTTATTCCTTGCAAAGATTAAAGGGTATGATTTGCTAGCAATTGTATATGATTTATGAGAGAGAGAGAGAGAGTACTAGCTTTAACTATCCCGGAAGGAGTTTGAAATGAAAAGGATTTTGCTGGCGAGCACAGCTAGGTGAACAGTTAATTTTGTATTCGGCAAACGACGACGCGAGTTCCTTCCTTCTCCTCTGTGGCCAATCATTCTCCATTTCCCGTCCTCCCCCCTCTTCCCCTCCCTGCCTCCCCCTCCACTCCTCCCCGTCACAAAGCAAACTCTCTTGAATTTCCTCGTCAGTTGTTTCCCGTTCGACACACCGCCGTGGGAAGTACTCTAGCGTGCTCATTTTCATCAAGGGATAGTGTAGTTTCCGCGCAAATGGCTGAATGTGTACTCACTATTCCGTTATTCTGTTTGCACATCGAATAGGTACGCAGATGTAAATCATCGTACGATTATTTTATGGATATTGCGAAAACCCCGAAAAATCTGAGTGCAGTAGCTCGAACCTCTTTAAGAATCGGGAATGATTCCACCCGTGTGAAGTCTTTTAACAATTTGTTCTTATTAGTAAATCAGAATAAGTGTATAATACCTTTGTATCGCCATTTTCATTTGATCTATGTATTCCATCCCTTGCCTCTATGTGTATAAATCATCCGTGTCAATAATGCATCTATTTCTCATAACCGTTTTCGGACCCCGCCCGTTAACGATCTCATTCTGTCATTTATATCTATTTATTTATATCCATCTGCCTATATGTATAATACTCCTTTCCTCTTTCCTCCGCTTGTCGCTGTGTGTATCCTCATGTCACGATCATTGAATGGAATGCACCGTAGATATTTTCTTAACAGTTGATTTCGTACCACCCCTTACTCCAACACTGTTGGTTATAATTGTGTTGACTGCATCTGGGTTATTTATGCTATGATATGATATATTCAGGGGAGGCGACCGACCCATAGGTGGGTAATTGAGGGTGTTTTCAGGGAACGGGGGAAGGGTGGAGAGAAACTTGGCGTCGGCATTAGCCTACTCTTAACGCCAGGGGGACCATGGATTAACGTCCTATCTGACGGACGGAGTACTGAATCTGAAATGCCCTCCACTAGACACTCAAGCAGGGGCTAGTTTGCCACTGAAAAATCCACCACTGCCGGGAATCGAACCCGGACCCTCAGGATGGGAGCCAGTGCTCTAGCCAACACACCAAACCGGTCCCCATCTGGGTTATTTCTAGATTTGATATGTTTCATAGATATTTATGTAAGTTGCTGGTTGCCTTGGAAATAAACGGTTTTATTTTTCTCACATTTTCTTCATATGGTCGTCCTTCAAATTTGTTCCTCAGTGATGTTAAATCTCACTTTTAGGTGCTTATTTAAAGAAACGTAGTGAAATATATTATTATAGCGAATATAATTCCATTTAATGAATTATCTGGAATTCTATTTGCGTGGTATTTATGTGAATGGATACATATTAGGTTTGCCTAGCGTTTTCAATGGCATCCGTTTTTTCAAATCCACTAATGCACCCTTCGTTTTGCCTGATCCGTTACTGTGTCTCTTGGTATGCCTCCTGCAACACCATGAAGTATTCTCTTTTCATCTAATCAAAATAGAAGTGTATGGTTTAAAAAAGAAAAGAAATGATAGCATATAAACTAAAACTGCGAATTGCTACTCCAGCTTAAATCTTGAATCTATGCGTATTAGGTCGTTTATAACTATAAAACTATTATTTACACAACCGATAAATTAGAGAAAATGATGGTATTATTTTCCGAAAAGTTAGCATTTTACACACTTTGATACTCTTAATAGACTTTCGCTACTGTTTTCTGCCCGAGGAGGAAGCTTCAGTTGGAAAAATACATATCCTCGAAAACAGAGTCATGCTCAAGAAATCCAATTTCTCAAAATGCATTCCACTGGAGGCACCATTTCCTATTTCGCGCGTGACAGCATGAATCAGATATTCTCTATTCATTTCCTTTAAAGAGTTTAAAAAAAATGTTATAGAGGGATTGAGTGCGACTTTTACGACCCCGATCACATCCGACGAAGGCAAAACTTATTCTGGAGGGACTCAATACTTTCAGCGACGGCTGGGTCGCACCGCTGGTGACATGAGTCCCGTACGCAATATTGACCTGAAATCCCTTGTTTATTTTTGCGGCTAAAAGCCACGGAACAGATGTGGGAGCGCATTGTCTTTTTTTTGCAGTAGGTTGCGACGAATGCTTGGAGTTGGCAACCGTCGTGACGGGCAAAAAAAGCACGTTTGCCGACGCGACGTTTCGGGGAAGGCTTGCTTGTGCCTTTTGTCCGTGACGCATGCAACTCGTGTTTTTTTTGTCTCCGCGGCCTCTGGGGAAGAAGTGGTTCGCGGCGTGGGTGCGAAAACGCTGCTCTGTCGGACCCTGTCTGTTGAGGACCATTTAAGGATGTTGCCTCTCGACTGCTTGAGTCAAGTTGTCTCAGGAATCTTATTAATTTAAGTACGAGTATATGCCTTCTAAGTGATCCTTACTTTACAAAGAAAATAACCTAAGCTATTGAAAGTCATAAGTATCACAAGAAATACGATGTAAAGTCGAATGATTTATTTTTAATGATAATGTTAATCAGCTCAACGATGGAGTCAATTCAGCATTTACGTTACAGAAATAAATTCATGTACTCAATGAATTTACTAATGTATAACACCAGAATATTACTATCAAACGTTATGTTATAACATTTTTATGAATTATTCTTTAATACCTCATTACTTATGATAATATATTATTAGATATTAAATTGTAATCTGATTTGCCTAATTTATGAAAAAATCAAAACAGGATGTAATTACAACGGATATTACAATATATACCTTCATATTACAACAATCTTACTATCTTAACATATTGCGTACCTTAGATATTGCGAAAATCATACCTTAAACCTAAACATATCAAATCATTACATGGCATTCAGACAAATATACAAGTGAATAGCAATTTTTTAAGTTTTTGGTTATTAAGATCAATTTCAATTTACAATATTCAATTTTTTATGCAATTTATCATGCATTATGGTTACTTATGTCTGATTCCTCTTCTATGTTTTTTTTCATTTTATTACATAGTTATATAGTAGGTTTTTGAATACATTGATTGAGTTAGTGTTTATTATATTGTCTGGTAAAATATTCCAAAACTGACACGATTTTACTATGAATGATTTCTGGAAAATTGTTGTATGGTGCGATGGTACATGTAGATTTTTGGTTATTCTCGTTGTTCTCACTTTTAAATTTTTATTTTGAATCATATTGCTATAGAGATAGGTTGGTTGCCCAGTTTCCAGAAGTTTGTAAATGGAAAGTCCCAATTTATATAGTCTACGAGATTCGAATTTTAGAATATTTAATCTTGTGAAATATGGCGTTACGTGATCCCGGTGCCCAATATTGCAAATGTATCTGATGCATGCATCTTGTTTTTTTTGTAGTTTTTTAAGTTGATCTTTATTTGCATCTGTGCACGCTAAAGAGCAATAATCAATATGAGGCATCGGAAGTGAGTTTACCATTTTTTGTCTTATCGAAATTTAAAGGGAAAAATTAAGTGACGATGGATACGCTGGAAGAACGTAGATATTACTATTGACTCAATCGTTTTTGGAATTCGTGCTAGTGAATCTCGTCACCGACATGAAATTAACTCAAAGAAAAGTCTGTTTTGCTCGGCGGGGGAAAATCGTTGAGCTGACGAAGGAAACATCGTGTTTGGATTCGCATTAATGCGTTCGTGGCCATCACGTGAGTGGGGGAAGGCGGAACATCTGAGGAATGGATCTCTGCTGAATCGGGGAATTTGTTGACTCTTTAATGGGTTTACTTTGAACCGAAATCGCAATTTTGCACACGAAATCGTTAGATGGAAACGAAAATGAATTTTAGCGAAAAAATTAATCTTCTAACCCGAGCCACTCACTCATAAATCAAAAATCAAAATAAGCAAAAGGTGACGCCCACCGAAAAAGCTGCTTTGATACCATTGACGTCATTTTCCTCCCGTCCTTGACTGCTTTCAGGTGAAGGGGAGGGAGTGGAGGGTGATTCTTGGAAGGTCTGCTCGTACAGAAGCTGTCGGAACACCTTCCATTGGCAGAGTCAACTGTGTCTCCCCCATTGCGATAAGGCGAAGTAGCTTCGAGGTCTCGGTTGTGATTGGACGAAGTCGAATACGTCAGAGGTTGCACCACGCCCACTGTTCCGAAAGGGTTAAAAACATCAGTTTTTCGCCGCTAATAACTCGAGAAATAATTTACGGAACAAAAAACGGAAAATATAGGGTCTTTTCATTTTACAAACTCTATCAGATTCGGCAAAAAAAAATGGTGAACGACCCCATTAAAGCTGTTTTAGGTCGTAGTATAGGCGCCAGCCCGGTCAACAGGAGCACATACCGATCAAAGAATTAAGTCCGTGGCAAGTCGGTTTTAAAACACTCGCAATCATGAGTGGGTGCTAGCGGGACTTTAGGTGACTGGGCGAGAGAGATATACGGGGAATTTATAAGTGAATTGAAATCGCACGTCGTGTGCCACCCGCAGTTTTTCGTAATGAAGGACAGGAGAGAAGAGGATGTCATGAAGCGGTTAGCCCTTGTCCTTTGACGAGTCAGTCACTGCCGAAGGGACTCCGTTCCTCGACTGAACTCAAGGAAGATTGCTTTAATCTCTTTGTTACTTGCTCAAACAATGCGAACGTTCTCTAGCTCGGTGCGACGTCGATCCACGTTACTCTGGTAGCATTTCTATCTGCTGCTTTCATGGTGTACTGATGCAGAGTACGTCACTGTGGATTACATCCCTCATTTTTCATTTCATCGTCTCATTTTCGCATTATTCATTCGTACACATCTGCTAGGCACCTTGTGGGACACTTAGAAGGTGTGTGATAGGACATGACGGACATGACTCATCACCAAGTACGTATCATGTAAATGCGCTCGTAAATATGCTAATACGAATTGAGGAATACGTGTACATCTCGCACGCACTAGTCACGTGCTATGAAATAATTAGTGAGAGCGAATGAGCATAATTTTAATTTATGGTTTATGGCAGTTTTTTTTTAATTCACTGAAGTATTTTCACAATAGGACTCATTCTCTATCTATGCGAATGAGTCATTATAGTCAATGAGCTTATAGAAGTCAGGCGCTTGGGTGTCATATATAACCGTGTTGCATTTTAGAAGGAAATAGGGTAATTTCGTAGTATTTTCTATTGTATTTATCAGAAGTTTATAACTTCTGGAGTACTTATTTTAGGCTTTCGTTTTTAAAATGACGTTAAGTATTTTTCCTTATTGATTAAAAAAGGAAAAAATTCAATGGCGCGAAAACGCGACGGCAAACAATTGCATGCCGGTAAATTGTGTGTGGGTCGTCACACTCCCTGCGTTGTTAATTTGAAATTGTCGGAAAAGTCTTTCAGCAAGAGATGCCCTTTAAATATCCAGGAATAGAGCTTTCAAACTTCGGGGACTTTGAATCGAAAGTCGCAGAGCAGGTGACAAAGGTAAACAGAATTGCAGAGTGCATGAGCACAATCATCTGGCGAAAAATGCATTTTAGGAGAGAGACAAGGGGTACAATTTACTGTCGTAGCCTGTAGTGAGATCAATTTGAGCAAGTGTGAGAGAAACTAGACAGAAACTAGACCTCCAAAACTAGAAGATTACTCTGAGCAACGTAGGTTCAAATTTTGCAGAGGATTGCAGGCAAAACGCTCTCTGACAAGGAAAGAAGTGAGGTAATAAGAAGAGACTACGGTGTGAAAGATAGTAACGAGTGTGTTCGCGGTAGGGAACTGGAATGGAATGAACACGGACATGGATAGGATGGTGAAGGTTGTTAGGGCTCCAAAGGGAAGGAGAAGGAGCGTGGGTCGGCTAAGGAATAGGGACGACTCGGATGTGGGATGATGAGTGGGAAGGGGCGGAAGGTAACAAGCCGAGGAGAAGAAGGGAGAGTCCCTGTATGATAATATAACGAGTTATATGTTGGTAGAGGTGTGACTTTCTTTTTAAGTGTTATCTATATCTAACATCTATCTTTTAATACGACATACCCTGCAAGCCACCTCGAGGGTGTGTGGCAGGGGGTGCATCCACACCAGGAACAATGACACAACAAACAAAAATGAACACTACAAAGCAAACACTACGCCTTTAAAAGTAATTAGGGAAAAAAGAAGAAAAACTACCAAATCCCAATCATGTAGGACACACTCATGAATACCATGCATGCCTTGAAACCCGACACCAATTTCATAGATACTCATGCATGCAAAAAAAGGCATTGCATGCAAGTTACACGTTGATTTGAACATGCAGGCAATTAAAAAAAAAAACTATCGACCTACTCTGAATATTACCTCTATAATTATTACCGATTTACGCGACGTTTAACGTTCTGATCACGAATCGTACGCGGAAAAAATGACTTTTTAAACCTGTCCGTCCTGCAATGCTATCTCCTTATCGTGTTTGAAGGGTCTGCTAACTGGGGCAGCTGTGTCTCTACCTCTATCTTCCCGTTTATCACTTTGCCTATATAATACCTTGCTAAAGACTTATAGTGTGGAACATTACATCTACTCCTACACAATACCCTACAAGCCACCATAAAGGTGTATGGCAGGGGGTGAATTCGCACTACATAACATAATTTAAAAGGATTAGTAAATATATTCTAGACTAATCTTAACAATTTTACAAAAGATAAAAATGGCGAGGGAAGCATGCAAAACATGCTATTAGTGGGGTTAGCTTAAGGTCCTAATACCAACATCCAACTACCTATGCCATCCATTGATACAATTGTATTTATACTATTGAATATATTTAAGCTATTCATATCCCTAATTTTATGTACAAGGAAAGAAGGACCTTTTGAATCTGTAAGTCCGGCTATCAATTTCTCTAATTTTATGATTATTGTTCGGTCTACCATAGTAAGTTGGAGTGCGCGATAATTTTTAACGTCATCAGTGAAAATATTGTCTTGGAATTTAGTTGAGAGAAGTGTACATTTTAACCTACGGTCTGATGATGATTCCCATTTTAGTTTATTCTAATAGACTGGCTACGCTAATATAGTTGAATATGAAGCCTATATATTTATTAAGCTTATTAACATTAGTCACACAAGAGACTTGTGGGAAAAGCAATCCGCATAACCAAGGAGCGGATATTCCTTAACACGTCGAGCACAAGTCTTATACTACATTCTAGCTCTGTAAATAAGTTTGACTATAAATGGTGATGCTACTAAGCATGTATTTGTAGATAAATGTTTGTGTATATCATTCGACGTGTAACATTAGCTCCCAGTCAGTAATTTTCGCAGGTTTTTCGCGCCCCCCTCATGTGTGGGGGGGTTTTTCTGCACTGGGTGTTTCCGTTAATGAAATGAGTATTTTATCCTTACCTATTCCACGCACTTACCTACCTATATATTTTTATGCATATTTTATAGCTGTACAACGTTTCCAAATTCATATATCTCATTTATTGCTAGTTATTCTATATTTTTTGTAGGGATGGGTCGGTTCGGTTATTCGGTTCTCGGTTCCACCGGTTCTTGATATTAGAACCGGAACCGAGGCCAAAAATAATCGGTACCGAAATAATTGGCGCGAAAACCTGCTCACACTCTGAAAGTGGAGGCTTCACATTAAAACCTGGTGAAATAGTGTACTTAGATGCTTCAAAGTTGCCGCGAATTATTCTAACTCAGTCGTTATATGACTATATGATTTATTTTATTACATCCAATTCTAGTAAATGATGAAATACCGCCGTAATAAGGATATTCTGATTGATAGGTATGTGTGACGTCAACCTCCTTTGGAGGTGCGAGTCCTCATATCATTTTCGTAAATTATATCATAATATAGTATACATAACACAAAAATATAATGAAGTATGTATTATTTTTCAAGCAGTATGTCTCCGAAAATGATTATTGATTATCTTATCTTACCACTAAGCAATGCAAAGTAAGTGGTAAATTAAGAACCGGAACCGAGAATCAGAACCGAGAACCGAAGTTAGGAACCGAACCGGAACCGGAACCGAAAAAAAGTGGAACCGACCATCCCTAGTTTTTTGCCTTTCAAATAATGTAAACTTCGAAATGTTTATTGAATCTTTAATGTGAATGATTATGTATTTAATAGTTCGCACAAGAGGACACTTAACACAAAACATAGATACACGAAAAAAGGAGACACTCACAAAGTAAACTGGGAGACGTTTCGACGCTCATGGCGCCATTCTCGATCCGGAGAGAGTGATGTTCTCCGCGCGCGGAGAGTGAGGGGGTGGAAAGGGAAAAGGGTGGGGGGAAGAGGGGCTGGTGGTGGGGAGGAAAAGGTGACCAATAGGGACTCTCAATGTTGCTGATTGAGGCCTGGAAACTCCCATGCCTTAGAAACGAATATGTGGGCGGATTCTCTGGTTCTCACCTCTATGCTGCCGGCAGATTCAGGGAGGACTTCAATAATATTAAGGGAAAAGCAATGGTCGAAAGGGTGACCGTGGGAAGCGGTGTGCTTCGGAATGATTGATTCTTAGCTTTTAAAACCTCTTTAATTAACAACGAAGAGGAGTTAGGCGAAAGAATTGACTACTTATACTAAACATTGCCCCAAAGGAAGGTGGAATATTTTATTGTTCACGAGAAAGAAAGCTTTTTATATCTCTCGAATATCGGGACTCCAGACAAGAGAGACGCCAACTAGCGGCAACCTTTGGAAGCTCTCAGTGAGGGATACCGAGTTAATGAAGGTCGAGAAAATAGGCTATGAATTCGCAGGCGTTGTGCACTATTTCGATATATTATCAGTTCATTAATTTTTAAAATGACTGAAAATTCGTAAACATAAGTAAAATAAATTATTAATAGGTTATTTTATATTTTTCCAGTTTGGTATATGTTTTTAGACATTTCAGTCGAATAAGTTTGGTATAAGCCGAATAGATTAGAGAAGTTAATAATATAAGTCTATATTCTGATAACCATAGAAAATAAGTGTCTTATTATTATTTATTAGTTTTAGCCTCTAAATATCTTTCTTTTGGCGTATAAATAATATTTGTTATAGCCTAAATGTTTCACAGATAGGTGAATATTAGTAAGGGTGGCACGAAGTCCAAATTACTTTGCTCCAAGCATTTTCTCCGCAACGACTTTATACTGCCAGGTAATTATTTAATTTTCTTCATGAACGATTTATATTTTAGCGTTTGTATCCTTAATATAATGCAAAAGCGTGAAAAGAAAAAAACTGGCGTATTGCTATCCAAATTAAGACGCACCAGCAAAGATACGTCGCCTGAATAAAATTGCAGTGCCTTCCTTTAATGTACCCAGAGCGTCTACTAATGATCGTTTAAGATAAAGCAAGATGAGAGTAAAGTCCAATAGTCGAAGAAATTTACGTCTGCCCGCATAGGTAGGGTTTGAAAGGTTATAATAAACAACATGAGCCGTTTGGTACATTTTCCTTGGACGTTGATAATGTTGGCGAGGATCAGTCAACATTGCCGAATACTATTTTATTAAAACAATACAAATTACTTTATGTACAATATATAATAATATTCAATACAAACTACTATACATATGGCCATGAAAGCTTGAATCGAGAAAATTTTTAAGTAAGTAGGAGAATAGCATTTAGAATTGAATTTGACGGTATCAATAACGCTGGATTTTGTGGATTTCCTTCATGTAGAGGAGAGAGAAAACTATGAAATTCCACGAAATAAATTTATTGTGAACTCTACAATATGATTCTGATGTGAAACATCACATTACATTCAGATTCAGATATTGTATTGAGTTGGGGGCGAGGAAGGGAAGTTTCGCTGAATAGATGGGATTTTGGTAGTTTTAGGCATACATTATCGGAAGTTTAGAGAGGATGGATTGAAGAGAGGTAGTGTATAGTATGTTTTGGGTTTTCTTTGATGATGACGTTGGAATTACTGCTTTTTATGCAGGCAACGCTCTGAGTTTAATGACTCCATTAGCACATCACCTAACCTCAGCTTTATTCTCTAAATAAGAACTAATTAATTCCAACGACATGCAACTTTGTCCCAATGAAGAGGCAATCGAAGAAATGGAGGAGGACCAGCAAGTCCTTGAAGGAGCTGGGATCGCAGATACAAATTGTAATCAAGGGAGAAGAGGTTTTTCTGTATTTAGGAGATACTTCCCCCTCTGTGGAGAAGGTAGCCACAGCAGTACAAGCGACACCAGAAGTGGTCGAGAAGAGAAAAAAAGAGATTTTACGTATCAGTGGAAGAAATTATTTTCCGGACATTACTGACTGCCATTAAACTCATACAGTATTTACTGAGTTCGACACATTTCTCAGACTGGCTTGGTTTATCAACATTTTTTTCATTACGCGACCTGAGGGTAATAGATCGTCATTAAGTAGCAAGTAAAAGATAATTATGACGATGATTAAACTAACAAATTAATTGAATTGGTCGTTTGCCCCTCCAGCAGAGCATTCTAGAAGCACTGCTACGACAGGTAAAATATTATTTCTTCCACCATGCCCGTATTTCCACAAATTCTGAAGGCTACCGTAGTATGGCCTTCTAAAGAAGAAATTCTGTGCAATATGCGGAGATGTTTTGGAAATGCTATGAAGGTCAGGTAGTATTTGGTTACACGGAGGTCAAAAAAGGTAAATTAAAATTCCGCATAATATCACAGTCACTGTATAAAGGGTCAGTGGTCATACACCAACCAGATATTTCACATACAGTGAAATAACTGGTTGGGGTAATACCAGGGGGATGAATCAATTATATTAGCAAATATGGAGGGTGGGTCTCTGATAGAAGAACTATTGAAGAGATTAATTGAATAGGATTATTGGAGCCATTTACTGATGACATGATGGTTGACAATTTTTTAAAATTCGTCATTTATGTGAGGAAAATTGAATAGGGGTCATCCATCCTCCATATCTGGGTAAAAATTAGTTTTCAAAGGAACAGGCTAATCAAACTTCAGAGATAGCAGAAGCTAAGATGCATGTGGAGAGGGACATAGAATAACTACAAAAACTATCCTGGCTGAGAATAAATTTATTAAATAAAATGTTAAGTAGAAATACATAATTATAATTTTTCTTCAACTTGTCTACTCTGTCTGTCATCCATCACTATAATGGGCATAAGTTTTCTTTTCTTGTGAGGAGTCATATCCCTCAAACTTCCCCAACAACACAGAGCCTTATTCTTCGTTCTCTACCATACTTAACTCCGTCAACTTAATGCCATACTTTGATAAAATTAGAACAGCAGCAATATGAAAGTAGGGTTGGGAAAAACTCCGTGACCATACGCATATTATTTACAGCATTTGATAGTAATTCGTTACCAATAAATATTTTTTATGCTATCTAACATTTTCACCACCATTGCTAATATCAAAGTTGACAAACGGATATTTTCTTAAGCCAGAACGAGAAAATCGGCAAAAGATGTTGAAAATATTGTAAGATGTAACGTATGTTTTCAGACCAAAACAACGATGCAACCATCACTAGTTGAAATAAAATTTTCTTACATGATTAGTGCCAACGCTGAGCAAGGGCTAACACTCACTAGGGCCATAAGAAAATTACTTTGGAAATCTTTACTCAGCTCACATTAAGTAGGGGTGGGTTTACCTGACAAAAGTCTCGTGTTCGTAGATCTCTGCTACATCTTTTTAATCAATTTTTCGCCCACATAGACTTAAGGTATGTACGTCGATGACAGCTGCTCAAGTTCGGTTATGTCGTTGCTAGCAAAAAGATAGTTCCCATCATTTACATTAGACTTCAATCATTCCTTAAAAAAAAAGTATGTAGTAGTTTGTGACCTAAGTACAAAAACGATTAAATACATTTTCTGCGGCAATTATACCATACTTTGCAACATCAAATGTAATATTTGTAGTAAGATAGGCAAATCAAATTACCCCTTTAGGCACTAAGGAGTAGCAGCTATATGTTTGCACTTTCCCGATAAACCGGCTTTACAGGTGCCATTAAAATGTTTGATGACAATTTCCTGCCTGATCTCTACCCTTCCCTTCATTAGTAATGGCTCTTTTGTTTGCCCACTCGTTTCCAACATGAAAGCTAGAAATTGACGACGACCATTTTCAAGACTCCGGAAGGGTAAGTACATTCGTGGAGTATAGGTACTCCACGAATAGGTAGTACACAGACAAATAGGTAGGAATACATTCATTCTGAAAGTAAGGAACCCTATCCTTGCTCTGAGCATTTATCCCTCCCTGAGCGGCCATATTGGAAAATGACACAGCGCCGCCATCGGTGATTTGAGTCTCGAATAGGGTAGCCTATTCCTTTAGCCTTGAGCTCGCGATGGAATCTAGCGTAACACGCGGGTGTTTTTCGGACATTTCTTATGACAGAAGAAACCACGTCGACCTTCATATTTAATTTATGTACTAGATATTAATTTACATATATATCTGCATAATGCCCTGAGGGTGTACGTGAGGGTGTGCGGCAGGAGGTGAAAGATAATTGTACACATACTGTAAAAAGCTTTGGGGATTCTTCCGCGTTGTCATTGTGTAAAATGGCGACGTTTCGCCCACTCTACTGCGGGCGTCCTCAGGCCAGGCTGAAGTGAAAATGCTTCGCAGTTGACGCTTCTTTATACTCGTCTTCTGAGTTGGCCGCTGCTCGCTGATTGGCTGTTGATGTTCGTGTGAATACTCGTTTCCACGTGTTGGAGAATGGGTAGCTATCCTCTCTATTCATATTGTTGGGCCTCTTGGAAATTTCAATTGCTTCCCTTATAATTCTAGGGAAATATCGCTTTTCCCTCGAGGGTATTTTTGGTTCCATTAAATTCACGGAATGGTTTGGTTCCATCGAAACGTGCTCCGCAACAGCCGGTTTCTCCCCTTGTCCGTTTTTGACGACTATAAATAAGCGTCAACTTCGAAGCATTTTCACTTCAGCTTGGCCTGAGGACGCCCGCAGTAGAGTGGGTGAAACGTCGCCATTTCACACAATGACAACGCGGAAAAATCCCGAAAGCTTTTTACAATCATCGGAACGCCGCGAAAATCTTCGCCAGAAATTGAACACATACTACTTACGTGCAATTAAGATGTTACAAGATGCTCCCACTTTATGGAAACACGTTAGATAGGCCTTCGCGAGTCATGTGAAACAAAATGATTAGTATTGACATGCTATTTTATTAGCTATTGATTAGTGAGAAATTTATTTTAATGAGTATACAAATGTATATTTCCTTAGCATTATGTCAAAACATGATTGGTGGTCAACAGACTGATGTAACAACATTTCACCTATACCTTCCCTTGCCCATTATGTTCTCTTGCGCGGCTAATATGAAATGTTAGATGTATCGGTATGACAGTCTAATCTATTTCATAATTTCCACAGAAAGCAATTCATCCATACCGGGACACAAACCCGGTGCCCCCTGATTTCCGACCACCTTGACAGGTGGATTTTTTCTCTGTGGAAATTCTACATTTCAGCGGGTGACTCCACTGGGGCTTTCGCGCCTAGTTCGCAATCCTTGATATCTAATCGATCTCTCTATTCTTGTCTTTCTGATCAAATGTAGAATATTACTCGAGCGTTCTTAATGTACTTCTAGCGTCATTATCAAGCCTATTATCTTCAAATTTACTTAAAACATATAGTATATGTTTAACTTACGTTATGATAGTGATTCCCTCTAAGGTTCTTCTATCAAGCTGGAAACAATAGTACAATTATAGTAACGACATTTTAAAAATCTTGCTAACCTCCTTTGCTAACGCTCTAACTCCTTACCTCCTCATATGAATCCCATATACTAGTGGCATATTCGAAAGGAGGCGTCACGTGATGTGTGACGTAACATGATGCAGGTATTAACAACTAATCCTCTTTATTGCTATGCAGATACTAACCATCTTGTTGCATGTGACCCTATTATCTAACATACTTCCTTGAAGTAGCCTATTTGCATGCCAAAATTGATTGTTTGCTAATCGTCACCGCCTGCCACACACTCTCGGTTTTTTCCGCACAAAATCGGTCTAAATAATGAACTTGAACGTGTACAGCGAAGATCGGCAAGCTTTGTAAAGGGACGATATGATAACCATGCTAGCGTAACCAGTCTATTAAATGAATTAAAATGAGAATCATTGTCAGATCGCAGTTTGAAGTTTAGACTTAATCTCTTAAATAAATTCCAAGATAATATTTTCAGTGATGACGTTAAAAATATTTAGCGAACCCCAACGTACTATAGTAGACTGGCCCATGATTACAAAATTAGAGATATTGATTACCGAACTGACAGATTCAAAATGTCCTTCTTTCCTCGTACAATTATGTATATTAATAGCGGTAAATATGTCCAATACGAGTGATTGAATCCATAGCATAGGTAGTTGCATGTTGGTATAAGGACTTGAAGGTAACCCAACTAACAGCATGTTTGTGCATGCTTACTTAGCTATTTTTATCTTTTTAAATAGTGAAGTTTAGACAAAGATATTAATATTAATCCTATTTCATGCATGATATGTTCTGCATGTTTGGTGAGAATTCACCCCCTGCCACACACCTTATGGTGGCTTGCAGGATATTATGTAGATGTATGTGAGCGCCGTTACTTGGAAGGGTTCACGGCTCTTTAAGAAATCAAGTCCCTCGGAAGTATTCTCGTCCGGTTTCCTCGTCCCCTCGCCGCGACAGTCTCGGTGTGTCCCCCTCATCTGTTTGTCCCTTGGCCGGGAAGGTCTACTGGCTTGAATGGCTGCAATGGAGGGGGAAAGGGTCTTTTGGGGAAATTTAGGAAGGGCCGACCCATTCTGTTCCTCGTCCATTGTTTCCCCTCGCTTGCACCCTCCTCAGGGTATCGCTCACCACGTAGCCATGACAACGCCCACGCAAGCCCACTCACACCCCTCCTCGTCTTCCCCCTCCTTTAAACCAGGCAGAAGTTTTTGGGACTCCTTGTCCACGCCTTTTGCCCTCTGCTACAATCGTGAGTATTGAGCGCTTCACAGCGGTAGCGATGCAGAATGTAAAAAATACCGCCACATTGCCTTATACCAAAACTTTCATTTAGTCAGCGAAAGATGTAAACCCTAAAAATCATGAGCTTCGTTATTTTGGGGGGGGGGGGGGGGGGGGGGGGGGGGGCGTGGGAGTAAATAGTCCCTACCCTTGACGGAAAAACTGTTGGATTTCAACAGTTGCTGTTGAATTTCAATCAGTTGACCCAATTTACTGCTGAAATTTTCAACAGTTTTTTCTCATAGGATACGCTTAAACCCTCGCCAGACAGAGATTTTATTAACGTAAAAATGGGTAAATAAGTACGTTTTACCTTCAAAAAATAATAAAGAAATGATTTAGACGCTTGCAGCATTTGAAAGATAAAGATAAGTCGTAAAATAAACTACTTAACTAGGCAATTAGCATTAAAATTTTACTAAGCACTACTTTTTTAAATTTTAACGTTTGGTTCTTATTTTTATCAAACTAAGGAACCCCCACAGATTTATCTGGGAGAAAATAAGTAATACAAAGTACTAGGGTGACCTACTTTCCTCAAGACACTTCGGAATACTTAAAAGTCACATCATCATCGGTCAACAATCCTAGGACTAACGTAAATGAATTCACTTAGTAAAATTCCACACTTTTATTAAAACCTGCCTAGGTTTCGTCTTATACAATCATTATCAAGACCTTCGACTTATACAGTCATTATCAAGCTATTGATAATGATTGTATAAGTCGAAACCTATCATCTTCATTGGTCAACAATCCTAGGATTGGTTTGACGCAGCTTTCCACTCGATTCTTCTATCGGCCAACCTCTTCATTGTGACGTAGTTCTTCTCTTTTACATCCTTCACAACCTGTTCCACGTATCTCATACGAGGCCTGCCTTTTCCAATCTTCCCGTTCACTTTTCCCTCGACGATAGTCTTCATCAGGCCATCGTGTCTCAAGATATGGCCGATTAAGTTTTCCCTTCTTCTTTTTAGAGTTATCAGCAGACTTCTCTTTTCTCCTACTCTTCTTAGCACTTCCTCGTTACTTACTCGGTCGATCCATTAAATCTTCAGCATTCTTCTGTAGCACCACATTTCAAATGCTTCTACCCTTTTCTTCTCCGCTGCTGTCATCGTCCATGATTCACTGCCGTAAAGAAAAATGCTCCAGATGTATGTTCTGATGAACTGTTTCCTTACTTCTATGCTTGTATTTCCTGCTGTAAGTAGATTCTTCTTTTGAAAGAATGCCCTCTTTGCCTGGGCTATTCTACTCACTATTTCTTTCTTGCTTCGTCCATCGTTGGTTACTCTGCTTCCCAGGTAACAGAACTCTTTCACCTCTTCCAGTTTCTGATTTCCTAGTTTAGCGTTGGTTTTCGCCTCTTCTTTCTTGCTGCACACCAATATCTTAGTCTTCTTCTTATTTACCTTCAGCTGATATCTGGCCATAGTCCTTTCCATGGTTGTTAGCATCTTATTCAGCTCCTTCTCTGTCTCTGCTATGAGAGCTATGTCATCAGCGAATCGTAGCATACTGATTGTTTCTCCGTGGATTTTCACTCCAGAACACTTCTCCTTGACTTCATTTATGGCTCTCTCGATGTAAACATTGAAAATTACGGGAGACAGTGCGCAGCCTTGTCTCACTCCTTTCCTTATTCGTGCCTCTTCACAGCTGGGTCCAGATTTAATCACAGCAACTTGGTTTTTGTACAGACTGTGTATAATTCTTCGGTCATTGTAGGACACTCCAATTCCCTTCAGAATTCCAAGCATTGAATCCCAATCCACGTTGTCAAAGGCCTTCTCTAAATCCACAAATGCAATGAACGTCGGTTTGTTCTTTTCCATTCTCTTCTCTATGAGTAGCCTAAGGGCCAATATTGCTTCCCTTGTGCCCTTTCTTTTCCTGAATCCGAATTGATCTTCATCCAGGAACTCCTCTGCTTTTCGTTCTATTCTTCTGTAGATGATCCTGGTCAGTATCTTCGATGCATGTGTCGTCAGGCTTATAGTCCTAAAATTTTCGCATTTCTCCGCTCTCTTCTTCTTGGGAATAGGAATGATGATGGTTTTCTCGAAGTCCCTTGGAATTTCTCCTGTAGAATACATGTCGCAGATGGTTTTGTAGAGATGAATTAATGTCTTCTCTCCTGCATTTTTAATTAGTTCTGCAGGGACATCATCAATACCTGAGGCCTTATTCATCCGAAGATCCCTTACTGCAGCGTCGAATTCCGATCTTAATATTGATGCCCCCATATCATCTTTTTCCACTTCGCTTTCCACTTCGCTTTCGAAACCTATAACGGTTTTAATAAAAGTGTGGAATTTTACAAAGTGAATTCATTTACGTTATCAATATGTGGTTCCACGAAGTCAAGCCTAGTAATTTGTTATAAATCCTCGGATTGTTTTGACGCAGCCCTCCACTCGAGTCTCCTATCGGCCAACCTTTTCATGTTAAGCACAATTCCGCTCTTCCACATCCTTCACAACCATTTTCATATATCTCATACGAGGCCTGCATTTTCCATTCTTCCCGGTCACTTTTCCAAAAAGTCACAAACTGAATATTCCAATTCGCACTATGATACGACTCTGTACGGTCCGCTGTTACTTATTACTCCGAAAATTGAACACTCTGCAGCTTTTCTTTTACTCTGTCAAATCATCTCTCACAAAAAAAAATTGTCTGGAATTATCAGACATACTATTTTCAATTCCTCCCCATCAAATGTAGGTAAGTAACACTAGTTTTATTTGACGTGAATAATCAGTGGCTTATCAAAAGAATTAGCAGTTTAAATCTCGACCTTCATCTGCTGATCCGCCTATTGTTCTGATTTTCTGCGTTATTACTGATCCGTATAGTTTACTTTCCTCAGGTGAAAGACATATCCAAACAGTGATTAACACCTTCAAACTTGAAGGAAGTGATGCTTTTATGCAAAGAGAAGTTATGCAAAACTCAGTTTAACTTTTTCTAATTGGATCAATGGATCATTTCAGTAACTCGGCAAGAAATTATGCTCGCCGAGGTGCTAATTTTAAGATATTTTCGTGAGCTTGTAAAAGTGTCCGTAACTACACCAATGTAATCTACCATTTGCTGTTGTTACTGCCTACTTGTTTTATATCATTCATTTATATCCATGCAATACCCTGCAAACTAACGCGAGGGTGTGTGGCAGGGGGTGTAGATCACCAATCATGCAATATTTAATGCAACTAAGCTACTATATGGATTTCGATTTATATGGAAATATGTTAGATAATGGGGTCACGTGCAGTTATAAGGTTAGTATCTACATAGCAATAAGGGATTATTGGTTATAAAGTCATGTATCTAAGTATTTTTATCTGTATTTACCGATCATACATGGGTTAGTAATGTTAATGCATGTATCATGTACTACAAACTACTATAACAACATTTCAACGATCTATCTCTTTGCCGTGCTGCCTATTGTGTTCTTATAGTAAGGGGAAGGAAGAATCTATCGATACGACAATCTATCTCTCTCTATTCTTTTTATCTCTTCAAATGTAGCATAATACGCAGGGTTTTTTTTAAACATATACCTAGCATCCTCAGTTAAGCTATCCCTTTTAAGGGGATCGGGTTGGTGTGGAGGCTAGAGTACTGGCCTCCCGTCCCGAGGGCCCGGGTTCGATTCCCGGCAGTGGCAGATTTTTCAGCGGAATACCAGTCCCCACTTGAGTGCCTAGTGGAGGGCATTTCAAGTTCAGTACTCCGTCCGTCGGATGGGACGTTAAGCCGTGGTCCCCTTGGCAGCTTTCGTTGAGAGTAGGCTAATACCGGCGCCGAGTTTCTCTCCACCCCTTCCTCCGTTCCCTGAAAACTCTTACCATTACCCAATTATCCACCTATCCTATATGGCGCAAATGACCTCAGCTGTCAGTAGCCTTCCCTAAATAACCAACCAACCTATGCTTTTTAAAGTTTTGGGAGATTTAATCTGTACTACGATCTGATAATGATTCAATTCTGCTAATTATTCTGACACACTCTTAAGCCTGTCGTAACACCTTTTAACAAACCTAGTCGTTCTACGCTGCACATTGTCTAGCCTGATCAAACCTAATTCATTCGGATCCCATACACTGGCTGCATAATCATGGTGGGGCCTAACTATTGAAAAGTAAGATCGCTCTTTTAACATTCTCAACATCATTCTTACCATCTCAAATATGTTGTTAAGTTGTGAAAATCATAGCACTGAAAATGGGGTCGTTTACCATATTTTTTATTGCCGAAATTGATAGAGTTTTTAAAATAAAAAGACACGTATCATTCCGTTTTTTGATCCGTCAATTATTTATCGAGTTATAGACAGCGAAAAACTGTTTTTTTTAACCCTTTCGGAAAAGTGGGTGTGGTGCAACCTATGACGTATATCGAATTCGTCCAATCACAACTGAGCCCGCGAAGCTACTTCGTCTTATCGCAAAGGGGGGGGACACAGCTGACTCTGCCAATCGGAGCAGTTACGACAGCATCTGTGCAAGCAGACCTTCCGAGAACCCCCCTCCACTCCTTCCTCTTCCCATAAGAGCAGTCAAGGACGGGAGGAAAGTGACGTCATTGTTATCAGAGCAGCTTTTTCGGTGGGCGTCACCTTTTGCTTATTTTAATTTTTGATTTATGAGTGGATGGTTGTGGTTATAAGATTAATTTTTTCACTAAAATTCTTTTTTTCGTTTCCATCTAACAATTTCGTGCACAGAAGTGCGATTTCGGTTCCGAGTAAACGCCCCCATTATTGACCTTCGATAAATTTGCTCCATGTTAGAGAGTTCGATGTGACGGAGCGTGCCCGAACACATTTTTCCCGGAAGAGAAAGATGCAGTATTGAAAACGAAGTTAATAAAATAGTTGGGATCAGCAGAATGAATCCTGGGGGTGTTTCTCCGCCCCGTTCCTTTCGTTCCTGCCGCCGCCGCCGCTTGGGAGCGCGCTGCACGCAGTGGGGAGCATGAAATGTTTACGCTCGCAGAGACTCACGAGGGAGCATTGTGTGGGAGAGATGCGGCATTTCTGCCGTTGGTGAGTGATGACCTCCCTCATGACCTTTTGCCGCGGGCCTTCCCTGGCTCCTTCGGGTCTGGAGTCGGCCGTCTCGTCTCCCGAGGAGCTGGAGGGGGAGCAGAGGGGGGGGGGGAGGGTGTGTGTGTTTCCAAACATTGGATTCCTCCGACGTTACCTCCGGTGGATATGTCGCGTTGCCTCTGCACAAACTACGAACGGCCCCAGTTGCGGCCCTGGGGGACCACCGTACGCGTTTGGAATCATGTGTGGGCGACGCTGAGCGACGATTGGCTGGCTCACGCTGCCTCCCCGTCTGGCCACCGGCGTCGGAATATTGCTCACGCGCTGCACTTAAAAGAAATACTCTGGAGTCAGGCATCGGAGAAGTCTGGAATGTCGACTTTGTGCCGGAGTTATTTGTTTGGTTTAAAGATTGAATTGTCGGAGGCGTTTGGAATGTTTGATGTGCGGAAGCGATATAAAATTCATACCGAAACCGAATCGATACCTCGACTTTGGAATTAAAATTGACATTAGCTAGGTCTATTTTTAAAAGTGGTGATAGGGAATAACCTAGTGACTACAGACCCATTTCACTAACGTCAATCTCTTGTAAGGTATTTCAGCACATTGTAGTCAGTTCGATCATGGGGCATTTGGATAGTTAGGGATTGCTCATAAACAGCCAACATAATTTCCGGAAAGGAGGATCTTGCGAGACACAATTAGCTTTATTCGTACACGATATTTCAGTCTACGGCAAAAACAGTACATCTACATCTACACGATACCCTGCCAGCCACCGCGAGGGTGTGTGGCAGGGGGCGATGATCACCAAGCATGCACTAACAAATAAGATTAGAGAGATAGATTGTCGTACCGATAGATTCAACATGGCATTTTTCCCACGTACTATAAGAGAACAGAATAGGCAGCATAGCAAAGGGATAGGTAGGGGAAATATTTTAGAGTAGTCTGTAGTGCATGATGCATGTATTAATCCCTTAAATACTATAGATGCAAACAATCTAGTTGCATGAGACCCTATAGTTGCTTGTTTGCATTTCGGTAGTGCATGCTTGGTGATCTTCACCCCCTGCCACACACCCTCTCGGTGGCTTGCAGGGTATCGTGTGGATGTAGATGTAGCTCGTGATGACGCTTAATATCGTATATCATAGAATATCATATATCGCATTATATTGATTTATATTGCTTACAGGTATATCATGTTGTCTAAGGTTCTCACATCGTATTTCGTTATAGTGACCTCTGGTCTACCTCAAGAAAGTTTTATTGGTCTCTTATTATTCATGATTTACTTAAAGGAATTCACTTGCGGTACGGTACACTAAGGCACGTATAAATTAGTAAGGGAAATAATGTGAAATACCTGGAAATCACTGAAGATTCATAATCGGATTATTCGTGACAGCGCTGAAAATATTATGATTTTTAAACGAATCATGGAAAAGTGTTCAATTAAAAAAGTAGTAGAAAGTTATTATTTTGCACTGATAATTCATCACCTAGATTAAGTGACAATCATTTGGAATCGAATTAATAAAGACTTTATTGTTGAACTGAATAAGATACTAAGGAAAGCAGCACGTTTTTTTTGAAGAAAATTCCTCTTACCGAAAAGTTCACTCGAATGTTGAAAAGCTTTGTTGGGAGGCCACAGATACCAGAATGTTATGAGCAAGATTGATGTTACTTGGAAATTTCAGTGAATGTTGATTTTAATCTGACACTGCGGACACATTTCTATCCCCACACTGCACCAACAGGCAAACGGAGGGGAAAGATAAATGTGGGACTGAGGGATGCAATTATTTTTTTCTTCACACCTAACGCGATTGCTGTCAAAATCTGTTCTCTTCAGATAAATGGGCTATTTCATTTCAAAAACATCTGAGTCTTTCACTTAGGCTTTCCATCCCAGTTTCATCCGGCGTAGTATTTCTGGTCTCAGATCTCCCTTCGTGTTAACAAGTTGTCCAAGATAGGGCTAAAATTTTCTGAGCTGGTATTTTCAACATGCACAACTCCTGCTGGGACACATTTACATTCAAGACTTACTCATTCATGCCTACTTCGTGGCATATTCGTGCAAGGCCGCTTACTAAGGACTGAAGTTCCTCAGAGGCAGTTGCCAATAGCGCGATATCATCCGAAAATTGCAGGGTTTATTATTATATTGTACAGATTCCCCATTCGTGCCAATCTACTTTCGACATTTCCAACGCAGCTGCGAAAAGCCTGGGAGATACCTTAACGCCTTACCGTAACTGTTCTTTTTGCTGGGAACATCTCTGCTGGCATCTATAAATGCTGAATGTGATTCGTCACGCTGAGCTTAGATTTGACCTGTTTCTACTCCTTGCTCCCTCAACACCATTATGACGGCTGCATGGCTGACAGATTTGAATACATTTTGAAGTCCAGAGGGCTAATCAAGGAGGCATTTGCTATTCATTTACTTGCTAATAACTTTCTTAAGGTTGAAGATTAGTTAGATTGCGCTAAAACCATTGCGAAGGCCTGCTTATTCGATTGTCGGAGCTGGATCAAGGACAGAAATTCCGGTTTATCCTGAAGGTAATGTCTGTCTACGGACCTGAATGCAGGCTGATATGATGATAGAAAGAAGTTGAAAATTCAGCTAAGTAAATTTTCGTTTCCTCACTGGCTAAATTTTGAATATGAACCGAGAGCAGCAGTTTTCTTTTCTTAATGCAGTCAAGTGCTTTTTGAGTTTCAAAAGGGGTACTTCAGGAACTTAGAGAACCTGCAACCAAGAAAAACTGCAACCGGGAGACCGGATACACACTCTCTAACGCTTGCAAGAGGGTATTCCAATTGGATGAACCAGCAGCCAATCAGAGACGGCCCAGGGCTCTTAGCCCCCTATATAAGACGGACAATTGAATTGAATTGATGCACCGTCACTTCTGACCTGAAGACGCCAGCAGGATGGCTGGAGAAACTGTTGTCGCCATGAGTCACCCAGACGCGGAGGAACGCCCGAAAGCCGATTTCATCGACAAGGAAAGCCGCGGAAACCTTAGATCAATATTAGAGAACCTATTTCTACTTAGGGGAATTTCAATTTAATCCGTGACTTTGGGGCACAGTTTTACGTCGAAACTTCTAATGAAGTCTAGATTATTACTCTGTCAGAATTCCGGCTTTTACTTTATACATTTTTTATTCTTTATATTTTATACATATTTATATTTTGTATATTAATTTTAATTATTTACTACCTACCTGTCGTGACAATTCGCTAAGCTGCTTTTTTTAGCCTCCATGGTAGTAGTTCAAACTACATCCTCATTAACTTTGTATCTGCTTTCATTTTCTTTCGTGAAGTGTTGTAGATTTCACTGTAAATTCTGTGAAAATTTTTTTATCTATTTTGCATTTTTAAATTATGTACTCAAATCGAGTGTCGATGGAATCATCAACAGGTGCCACGTAATCAGATGGGTGATACGTTTAACTGTTTCCGTGTGTAGAATATAGGCTGTATTTTAGTCAGACAATGATTTATTGCGGGTAGTAGGAATGAGTTGTTTTCCCAGAACCTCCACAAGGCGCGCGTGAGCAGTGCTCACTATCCCTCTCTTCGGTGTATCCAGCCGTTGGCCGTGGTGACGCATCACCGGGCACTTTACTGCCGCTCAGTTAATCGCTGCAGCCGATGACTCCCTCTCTCTCGTGCAAGTTTTATGAGAAGGAGCAAATTAAATGATTGGCGGGAAATAGCGTGGCGTAGAGCGCTCCCGAGTTCGTGAAATTCAGTTTTTTCCGGGCCCACTGGAGCATCAGTAGAGGCCTGGGGGCCTATGCTCGAAATTCTGTTCGTATACGAAAGAGCAATTTCGTGCGAGTCACGTGGTACCAACTCGCACGGCGGAGGAAATCGGTATGCTCGAAGCGCGGAGCGGGTGAATTCGAATGGCCCTTCAGCTCGTACGCCCGAGACCGGACGAGTTCGTATACGAACGGAGGAGTTGAGAGACAATATGGCCGCTGCGATGTTTCGTATTCTTCTACTCAATCACGAAGAAGCTAATTTACAAGCGGTAAGGCCTCAGCGAATCATGCGAGTAATGATTTCTGCATTTTATTTGGAAGATAACAAATTCAGAAGGCTGTATAGAATGCCTAAGGACATAGCAGTTGATTTGATAAGGGAACTGACTCCTTTCCTAAGAGTACCTTCTCGATTATCAGCAATAAGATGAAGCGAAAATACTTAAAAATGTAAAAAAAACTCTACTGACCTTCCACAAACTCCAACAAAATGAGCTTTTGTTCCTCGCTGATCTTTGGAATTTTTACCGTAAACGATGTTACTTCCATCTTGAATGTGGTGGTGGAAGTGGAGGTTGTTGAAAATGCATTGTTTCAGAATGCATAGAGACGAACAGCATTATGAAGTTCGCGGCAAATAAGTGAATCAAGGCTGTTTGGCTGTGGCCTCTCGCATAGCAACGTAGACCAACGTTGCCACAGTGTCGTACGAAAGCCGTGTTCCCTCGCACGGTCGGATCCGCATGTGCCTCGAGCATACCGATCTCCCATTCGTACGCGTCCCATACGGATTCCGCCGTGCGAACGAGAGCCATACGAACGGGAACTCGTATACTTTCGAGCATAAGCCCCCTGGGGGGTTGTGTTTGAAACCTTCGTAATTATCTCGAATAGGTAACCAAGGAGTCACGTGGTACAAACACGAATAATTTTTTTTCTCTGAAACGCTCGTTACATTATAAAAAAATGTTTTCACTTGATTTTTTCTCATCTCTTTCGACTATAGATCTCACAAATGAGATAAAACAGAATTGTAAACAATGAATGAGGTTGTAATCAGCGGCTTTAACACATTATATTCGCGAGCCATTCTTGTTTATACCACGTGACTCCTTGGTTACCTATTCGAAATAATCTCGACTGTTTCAAACACAACCTCCCTGTACTCGGAAAATGTGCTTGCCGCAGGGTCGGATGATTTCGGTGCAACAGCCTGAATTTGTGAATAGCGCTGAATGAGCTTGCGCCGGGCGATAGCATCGGAATACGTGCGTGCATTCGTTCGGAATGTATGCTCATTACGTCGCTGGTCCCATTAATGCACACGGTTGGCATTTTGCGGAGGGAAACATTCCGCCTACTCCCATATAAGTGATTCACTCTTGACTCTATGAAGTTACGTGAAATGCCTCTGCCGACGGTCCAAAGCGACGCTCACTTCGTAACTTATGTGGGAAGCTTGAGAAACGGTGGTCTCGTATTCAAACAGTTTATTTACGGAAACGAGCCAAAACACATACTCCAAATTTTTAGTGCATTCTTAATAGGATCATAGCTTATTGTGCTGAAAATTTCAAATTTTTAATAAGTCCCCCACCAGAGATACAGGGGCCCGAAAATGGTAAATTTCATATTTTTCCTATTTGCGGGAGCTTGTAACAGCTAAAGGCTTAACAAACACAAATTTTTTCTTACACACATTTACTATGATACCCAAACATACTATAACAAAAATATAGACCTTGTGATCATAACCCTTCTATAAGAAAATAAATAGCAAAAGTTGTAAAAAACAGCAATTTGTATCAAAACTTTGTACTCATCATTCTCATAGATGTTACATAGTAAGGTTATTAAAAAATATTTCAAATGAAAGCTCAATTTATGACCATCAAAATGGTATCTGAACCATTCTACTACAACCTGTAGTTTCCGAGTAACTCAAATTACCGATACTCGCTGAAAGTGTCATTTTTACAGTGCGCTGTGACCTTCGCGGCCCTGTAAGTCCTTGAGGTCATGGAAAAAAAATTAACAAAAATTGGTTTTGAGCCTTACAGACATGTAGTAGTAAGTGTGTTAAATTTGAATTTTTTCTGAAATGGTGCTGCAACAAGTATTCGGTGAATTGGCATGGAATGACCCCTTTACAAAATTCACTGTATTTAATCATTCGTGTTAGCCGCGCCCACGTGCATCTCGCGCACGAGAAGCTCAAGAGGGAAAAAATAAAAAAATTAATTTTTCCCACTTGAGTGGTCACTTTTCGTCATAATCATAATTAGCAGAATTAATAGAAGAATAAGGTTGGGAATCATTATCAGATCGCAGATTAAAGTACTGAAGATCAATAAGAAGAAAACTAAGATATTGGTGTGCAGCAAGAGAGAGGAGGTCAAAACCAACGTTCTACTAGGAAAACAGAAACTGGAAGAGGCGAAAGAGTTCTGTTACCTGGGAAGCAGAGTAACCAACGATGGACGAAGCAAGAAAGAAATAGTGAGTAGAATATCCCAGGCGAAGAGGGCATTCTATCAAAAGAAGAATCTACTTACAGCTGGAAATACAAGCTTGTAAGTAAGGAAGCAATTCATCAAAACGTATATCTGGAGCATATTCCTTAACGGCAGTGAGGCATGGAAGATGACGATGGACAGCATTGGAGAAGAAAAGGGTGGAAACTTTTGAAATATGGTGCTATTGAAGAATGATGAAGTTAAAATGGATAGACCGAGTGACAAATGGAGAAGTCCTAAGAAGAGTGGGAGAAAAGAGAAGTCTGCTGAAAACTATAAAAAGAAGGCGGGACAACTTATCCGGCCACATCCTAAGACACAATGGCCTGATGAAGACAATCGTCGAAGGAAAAGTGAACGGGGAGAATGGAAAAGGCAGGCCTCGTATGAGTTACATAGAACAGGTCGTAAAAGACGTGTAAGAGAGGAACTACGTCTATATGAAGAGGTTGGCCGATAGAAGAATCGAGTGGAGGGCTGCGTCAAATCAATCCTAGGATTTTTGACCATTGATGATGATGATGAGTTTAAATTACGAAATTAATCTAATACAGAACTTTAAATCGGTCAACTTTACTGAAGGTATTAGATAATTGTTAAAAAACACCAGAGTATTATGCTACATTCGACCTGATAGATAAGATCAGAATAATAGATTGTCGTACCGATAGATTAAAATGTCATTTTTCCTCCGTACCATAAGTGGCAGGTATAGGCAGCATAAAAAAGGGATAGGTATGTGAAATAATGTTAGAGTAGTCTGTAGTGCATGATTCATGTATTAAGAACCAATCCCTTTAAATTCACGTGACCGTATTATTTAACATGTTTCAGTGTAATAGCTTGTCGTCATGTCAATAATGCATGCTTGGTAATCTTCACCCCCTGTCACACACCCTAGCGGTGGCTCGCAGGGTATCGCGTATATGTAGATGTAGATAATCTGAAAGCACATACTTTAATAAATAATTATTAAGTAGGAATCGTTTGTGGAAACGAGATAGAGGAATTGGTAAAAAATATGTGATGCAGAAATAGGATTTCGGAGGATAATTCCTGCAGTTTTGATCGCGGCGCAGGGCTTACAAGGAATTTCGAACATTCTGTAAGCCCCTTTCTTTCGTGGGGTTTCGGGAAAAAAAGATCCACGGATTACACGAATATTTACGGTATAACGCATTTCGACTGTGATAATGGCTATTAATCGCAGATTACTTGAAAGCAGGTGTGTTGAGAGGGTGGTTTCTCCCTTGATTAAAATGTAACACAAGTGTTTACTTTTATTTTTACTCACATAGTTTCTGCGAAGAAGACGAACGGATAAAGATGATTTTGTGTGTGGTAAGGAGGAAATATGTTGAGAGAAGAAAGTGAATAAATCAGGCGAAAGAGGAGTGGGGGATTATGAATCTGAAGAGGGTGATGCATTGAGGTTGTTGTATTTTGGACGAGCTTGGGGGAGGGAGGAGAAGGTAAGGGTTCTTGGGTGTTAGGCCAACGAGGTTGGGGTACTGGAAAGGGGGAGGAATTTTTCCAAGGGAATAGTCAGTGAGTACGATGTAGTGTTTGTCATATTCCAACAATTGTTACGTTCTGGGCTGTACAGAAGAGGCCTTCTTACGTCGGGAGAACAATGCAATGATAGTGAATTTTACAAATTGTACTTCGAGGAATCGACTATTTCTCACGCTAGGCACATTCATGTCCTGGATCTTCATAATTTGCAATGTAATTTGTAGGAAGATTGGTGTGGCTATTTAAAATTCTGTCTACACAAATAAATGGAAGGCAATAACTTCTGCAATATTAAAAGAACACGATGACGTGACTTATGTTTAACGACCCTACTTCCTTAAAAGCCCTTCGTGCCAGCGACCGATGCATTACTCTCCCTGCCGGGCGAGAGTTGGGTGGGCGCTGTATCCTCCCCCAACCTCCTCCTCGTTGCGTCTGATTTCGGGCTGGCGTTTGTTCTCAAGCGATTCTCCGTGGAACGACTCTGAATGCGAATATATTCCCTCCTACCTTCGCCTCGCTCGTCTCCCCCCCCCCCCCCCCCCCTAATGATGCTCTCCCGAGTGTTGTCGTGGCTGTGGTACATTACAGCAATTAATAATCGGGCGGTAAAACCGAGGAACTAGCGTCCGTTGGCATTTAAGGAAGCGGAATAGCTGAGGGAAAAGCATTATTGCCCTTCTAAAAAATTCTGCGACGTGGAAGTCGACGGTCGCTGAGCCTAATGAGCGAAGGTCTTCCTTAAGTGAAGTTAGTGGGGGGCTGTGATTAGGAGGAGTAAATTAAGACGATCTGCGATCAAAGGCGTCATTAAATTTAAATCAGAACTCTGGAGTGGAAAGCACAAGGAGAACGCTCTCTCTCTCTTCCCTCTCACCGGTGAAAGAGAGCCGCCTGACGAAGCCCAAAGGAATAACTCGGCCGGTTCTCCTAAATGAACATCTATGGTCCATTCCTACCTTACTCGGATGAATAGGGAAGTAGTTGGTGAATCCTTAATTATTTATTCATTAAAAGAAAAAAGAATGAAGTCTCCATGACTTTCGCGAATTGGAATTAGGTTTGAAACAAGTACTCACTTAACTTTTCTTTTTGCTTGTGGGTAGTAATCAAGCAATGGAAAATTTCTTCATCACCGTAGTGCTGATTAATGATATTATCACAAGTACTTGAAACTTAATTCAATAGCTGCAATCCACCAAATAAACATTTCTACAAAAGTTTGAGAAATCATGGCAATAGTGTTGATAGAATCGGTCGTGTCCAACATGTAAATTCTCTTCCATGAATTTGGGTGATTGTGGGAAATATTCATGCAATGGAATGTAACTCGTCAAATTTCCATTATGAGTGGACTTAACAATATTGCGCAAATATTTCACCGATGTGATTAACGAGAGCTCCTGGCTTAATTCCTTGTAGTGGTAGTGAGATGTATAGTCTTTCAAGTAATGCGATGTGACTACCGGTAAGCCGCAATTGACAAAGTTAGCGTGAAATACCACGGTTTCCATTTCCAGGTTCGAAAAATGGATGACGAGAATCACTTGCGTAGATCCCACTAGGGTTTCGACAAAGCAGCGTAAGAGAAACTGAGAAAAAGGTGTTAGTTATTTGGGACGATATTTAGGGAATCGTTTCGGAATTTATTTCGCCAGCTTCGAAATTCTGGAAAAGCATTAGCAAGGGTTCCTTTTTATGTGTTTCTCCTTTGTAAGTTTCTTCTTTAAAACGCCGATTCTTACCCTCCGTTGTGATCTCCAGGGTCTCCATTTTTAAAGCTAAATTGATATATTTAAGTTTATATCAATTAATTTTTTTGGTGTAGAGGAATCTTTCGTACTTTGTTAACTACTCGTCGGAAAAGAATCACTGTAAATTTTTAATGTACGTTTTTCCGTCTGACCACACATCCGCGACATTTAAGGCACCTAATGGTGGCCCAGAATTAAAAAATCTCAAGAACAACAAGCCTTGGCTCGGTTGGAGGAGCATAGCATACGTTGGCAAGCTATCAATTCAGCTTTTTTTTGTTATTCCTTGCCCTTCAAAAAGCGACTTGGAAGGTACTGCCGAGCAGCTTGAGAATGAAGATTTCGCGGGATTTTGTTTCATTTTGATTAAAAATTCAATTTTTAAAGCTACCTATTTCCCATCAATTTATTTTCTTTAACTCTTGTTGGCGCAATAAAATAGAGCAATGTAAATTTTCCTGCATACTTGGCGGGTTGTTAATGTAATCGGGGTTGTTTTCATCA
Source organism: Platycnemis pennipes (assembly GCA_933228895.1). Classification (NCBI taxonomy): domain Eukaryota; kingdom Metazoa; phylum Arthropoda; class Insecta; order Odonata; family Platycnemididae; genus Platycnemis; species Platycnemis pennipes. Next base: position 129,252,251 of record OW121851.1, on the reverse strand, counting down.
TAATGTACTTCGTATATCGAAAACAATAGGATAGTGTTTCTGGTGAGCCGAAATGCATAGGAAGAAATGATACGAATACGATCTCTGGATTTCTATGAGGCCCTTTTAACCTATATTAATCTCCCAGTTACAATGATGTTGTTTGAGTATGCTATCATGATTTACTGAAAATAAAAGGCATTGCAGCGTAATGTCGCACCTAACGGACCATGAAATTTGCACGAAAGGCAATCCACGGATGCCTTCAAGTAGGTCACATAATTCCACTTATTTATCTTCCCTTTCCAGTCTCGAACTCAATTCCCTGGAAATAGTGGCGGGAATAAGAGGGTGGAGTATTCGCAGTGAAAAAAACGGATTTTTAATTTGTTCCCGGTCTGTTTAGCAGTCATAGTAATTTTACGTACAATGGAGCACGCTCTTTCAAGACGAGTCTACCATAGGAAGTTATTGGGATTGGGAAATTCTTCCACAGTTTGTAGTTCAGGTAATTTTTTTCGAGATGATGACAAAAGTTGATAACTTGACTTTTTCCGATCCGATTTTAAAATCCGATCGATTGCAATTATTTCGGGGCATTATTGAGTATCCGTATCTTCGTCGGAATGGAATTTTTATCGTGGGAGCTTTGTGAGGGAAGTGTGGGATCTCATATGCCATTCTTCAAGGGCCATTCATTTTGAAAACTCCATGAAGTCAACAATGATACCCGTTGTTAAAATCATTGAGCATAATTTTAGTTAATTATTATTTTAGTTTTTTATTAATTTTAGTTAATTATTAAAGTTTTGAATTTAATTTTTTAGGATACATTTTCAATTTGAAATCTGCGTTATTAACGCCCAAATTTATTCTACATGAGAATTGTACAAGCGTGTTCATGCGTCTGAAACAGATATCGTAATACATGCGTGCCTAAGAGTGTCATCCTGTCTGTTTCCAATCCATGCTTCCTTCTGTGAATTCCAGTTGAATGGCATGCGCAGGAAAATAGTTATTCATTCTTAAGTTGCGAAATGTTTATCTCCTCCTTTTGTGAAGTAGGCCCAAGAGAGGTATTAATGTCATTGTGCTTTTTAATTATTGGAGATATAAGTGGTGTAAAGCGTAAATGTTTAACAAAAAATTATCCTATGTTCAGTTGAAATGGAAGTGGGGCCGTGTTTTAGGTATAGTTTGAGAGGAAGGTAGTTCCATAATAAAATTGGGAGCGAGATTAGGATGGGTGGAACAGTTGTAGTCAGTGGAGTGAAAGAGGCTCGGGTGATAGATAAGCACGCGCAGAATGAAAAAAAATAATCATAAAGTTGGCGTGAAGCGAAAAAGGTGGAATAACTGAGGAAATAATTGACGTAATTGGTTTTGCGGGTAAAACGGAGCGTGTCGGCCTAGTTTAAATTTTACGCTCCACAAAACTCTTTTAACCAATGAAATTCAGTGAATGACTGAGTTTTCAGTTATTAGCCGGAGAGACACGACGCTGTAATTCCATTTGCCCTCCTATTTTCTTCCTGGACTTGACGGCTCGTCTAGAATCCTGAATCTCCAGAAGAGGCAACGGATGGATTATTTTCATCCACATTTACATCCACACAATACCCTGCAAGCCACCATAAACATGTTGTCGCAGGGGGTGAATTCACATCGAACATGCATAACATATGCATAAAAAAGGGTAGGAAATTATATTTTAGTCTAAAATTCACAATTAACAAAAAGATGGAAATATCCAAGTAAGCATGCAAAAATGCTGTTAGTTGGGTTGGCTTAAAGTCATTATACCAGCAGACAAGTACCTATGCTATCCATTGATACACTCGTATTTATGCTATTGGATATATTGGCAGCTATTGTATCTCTAATAGTATCCCTAATTGTACGAGGAGAAAATAACATTTTGAATCTGTCATTTCGGCAATCAATTTCTCTAATTTTGTGATTATGGACCACTCTACCGTAGTAAGTTTGAATTCGTATAATATTTTTAAAGTCATCAGTAAAATATTATCTTGGAATTTATTTAAGAGATTAAGTCTAAATATCAACCTTCGAGCTGACAACGATTCTCATTTTAATTCATTAAAGAGACTGGTTACGCTAATATAGTTATAATACTGTCCCTTTACAAATCTTGCCGATCTTTGCTGCACGCGTTCAAGTTCACTATTTAGACCTATATCGTTTGGATCCCATATTAGATCCCAGCGTATTCCAATTTTCTTCGGAGTAAAAGCTCGGTAAAAATTCCATGTTTCTATGAAGATAGTCTCCAGAGCTCCGTTTCGCTCTATCTCGAAGTTCTTCCACATTGTGTACTTCCTAGCACAGGGCCTTAGTATCATTGCTCGAAGCTTGTGTTCCGATGCTTCGCATCGTGACATAGCGTATGAAGTTTTGGTGAAGACGTTCTTGAGTATAATGCAAAATCTCGAGTTTCTCGGGTCCTTTGGTTGCAATTTCAGTGCGATTATTTTGGCGTGGGTATTCCGATCAAAGGGAAGTGGATCACCGCTGCGTGGGGGAGACCAAGCCACCTCAGAGGCGAGGAGAATTTGTTTTATTCTGCAGCGAGTGGGACAGAAGTTCATGCGCGTCTCGTAGCCCTCCAGCGCAAGCCATCTCAAGCGGATCGGCAACATGCCCGTTAATCCCCGTAAACTCCCATTTGCAGCGTTCAAAAGGACAGCCCGTGGTTATGGCAGTAGTTATTCGGGAAAAGAGCCCGTCAGCTGAGGCTATTTCCGTCATTTTGGATATGTGAATTTTAGGCTATAGTCTGTGCAGTATATTTGTGCAGTTACGTCACGACGCTGAGTTGCCAGATTGTGTTGGATGCTCTCTTCTTCATGTTCTCTCGCAAAATTTTGGAGACCAATTGACTGGCGTTTTCCGGAGTATAATCCAAGTTTTCGGTTGATTAAATAATTCACCTGTATAATTTGTTTGGGAGTGAAGATATTTTCTGTTATTTTCCCGTGAATTCTTTGTCAGGAATACAAGGCGTCCCATTTGTTATAGCGTTTTCATCATGAGTTGTGCAAGAGTTAACGCTACATCTGACGGAATGAGTACTGCACTTCAAGTGCTCTCCACAGAGTACTCGAAAAGAGACAGGTATGCCAATGAAAAATCACCGCCAATGAAGAGAATCGAACCCGGGCCTTCGGATAGGAAAATCAGTGCTGTAGCAATCCAACGAACCCGATTCACTCGGAAGGGTTGCGGGTTGGATTGGTGAGAATGGAGGAAGGGTGAAGATAAATCCGCTGTTGGCTTCAGTTTACTTATAATTAAAGGCATCCCAGTCGACGGACGGGCACTGAATTTGAAGACACTAATAGAGAGTAGCCGGTACGAGAAAATGTCTACCGCAACTGGGATACGAACCCAGTTCCTTAAGAAAGGAATACATTACGCTATAGCTACCACCCACCCGATTCGCAGGGCGAATCCTGAGACTTTTTAGAAATATTTTTTACTCTTAAAGGGAGATATCGCGGGACTGTTGCTCGGAATCCAAACGACGCAATTATTTTCGGAAAATAAAGAGGGAAATGCATCGAAGCCCATCCTATTCACGAAATTTTCATTGTACTTTCAAAATCTTAACACATTAATGCTTTCGGCATGTAAAGGCTCTTTTCGGGAAAACGTAGAAACCCGAAATTTGCTTCAAAAATCTCCAAAGGGGGTTCATTGAAATTGAAGCCATTAGTTTGAAAGAAGCAAGAGTAAAAAGCCATTTTGTAAGATCATCTTCAAGATCCATCCATCCATTTTCAAGATTGTACTACAATCGAAACCTAGGTCGGTGTCTGAATAAACTTGTGGAATCTTAAAAAGTGTTTTTTTTTCTCCTTGCTACCATAATGCGGTTCCACCAAGTGAAGCCTAAGGATTTCCTCTTTAATAGTTTGAAAATTAAGAAAAATATTGTTTTTGCTGCCTTAAATGCATGGGGTTCGGCATTTTACAGTGATTCCGCATAATATTCGAAAGGCAAAATTTTGCCCCGATTGAGACTGCAACCCGCACCATATTGTGTGGTTAACTTTTACAGCGTCTCAAGACACTCGGCCGCGGCTATTGTTAATGAAGGAGCGCCCTACATAGGATTTATAGGGTAGGGTGCGATATGCTGTTTTGAATATCGCACGACAATATCATTCTGATATAGCGGATTCGCCGATATATCGGTTTCGCGATATAAATAGGAAATATGTGATATGCAGGGTTTATAGGAACCTGGAAATCCTGGAAAACCTGGAAAAGTCTGGGAAAATGAAAACGGCCATGAAAATCCGGGAAAAGTCAGGGAATTTAACGTGTGGTCCGGGAAAAATCGCAAAATGTACAAATTTCGGAATTTATCACCTCAAAATGCCAAGAGATCAAAAACTGCGCATAGGAGTGGAGGAGGAGGGTGAAGGAGGGGACGACTGGCCTCAGGCTGGCTTCTCTGCGGAGACAGCCCAGGGGCCCTATTCTGGTTCCTTCTGGCTATTGCATGATTTGGTGAAAAGATTGGCGAAAGGTGTGCGCATTCATAATTTCATTTTCATTCGCTAGTGATTTCGCCAATGCTTTGCTTTGTCCCTCTGATGACGAAAAAGTTATTCTCAGTCAAATTTGAAGTCACTTACAATTAGCCAAATTTGTAGAAGAATGTGAGGAAGAAAAAATCAAGATTGATTCAAAGAGCTACTTTAACATGACATCAGGTTTGAAGGAAAAGCCAGCTTAGCCTTCTTTGCATATATTTTTCTGCAATTAAATCCCTTTCTAAAGGCATATCAATGTAATGAATGATAATTTTTATTTTGTTGACTTAAAGTTGTTGATCTCTTATTACTGGAAGTTCATATGATTAATATGAAAATAAACCTACAATTTTTCATAAGTTTAGACTTCTTTGCTTCCTCACTACCACTTTTATCTCTATAAATGACCGAAATCTTGGAGTTTTCAGGCACTCAAAAGTCAGGGAAAATCTCTAATAATAGTCTGGAAATCCTGGAGGAGTCAGGGAAAATTGAAAATGAAAACTCATATTAACCCTGATTTGGATATATCGGGATATCGACATATCGGCATAATGACATATCAGGATATCGACATCGAGATTTTGACATATCGGGATATCGACATATGGGGATATCGACATATGGACAATATATACTTATAATATAACAACTTAAGGCGAAAGAGGATATAATTTTAGATAATAGAGGTTCTTTTCAATTTTTTGATACGGCCCATATGAGCTAAAATGTAACCATTTTTCCTTGGTTGAAGAACTGAAAATTTTTTAAATTCCCAATTATGGTTTAAAAACAAAATTTTTATGAACAAATTTGAACTTTTCTTGAACTTTTCTTGTTGAATTCGAGTTTTCAGTGATGAAATCGCACCATGGTCATTCCATTCCCTACATCCAAATTTTGGATAAAAAAGTTATAGTCTTTAATAACAATAACAAATTAGGCAATTTAAAATATATAATTAACGATTGAGGAAGTGTAATATTTTATAAGGAAGAGACGGTTTATAGCAATTCAATCCGACCAACCGTTACCGAGAAATTACGCGAAATAGAAACATTATTAAGGGTGACAGAAAAAAATACCGGGATCAGGATATCGACATATCGGGATATCGTCATTTCGGGATATCGGGATATCGTCATATCGGGATTTCGTCATATCAGGATATGGTCATTTTGGGATAGTGACATATCAGCATATCAGGATATCGGATATCGACATATCGGGATATCGACATATCAGGATATCGGATATCGACATATCGGATATCGACATATAGACACATTGTGATATCGCGTTTAGAAATATCGACTCCCGATATCAAGTGCATATCGAGTATCGTCGACGATATATTGTGGTATCTACCTCTATGGTTTCAGAATATATGTAATTGCGTTATTAGGATCCCGAGCATCAGTCACTCGAAGTCTCCTTGATAGCACGTATCGAACACATAATCTTTTAGTTTGCTGAGACGTGCTATAAAATTCGCACTTTTGGTCGATGAAGAAGAGTAAACACTCTCCTCGGCCAACGATATCCAAAGAGAGGTCTTCCCTACTCAGCGTATCGGAAAACGCAGCCGGGGATGCGTGCCTGTGAATCGACAGAAATTTAGCGCAGTGGGAATAAAAGTAGAAGAGCTGGATTAATTTACTGAAGTAAAGCTTTTTTTTAACTCATTGGATAATTATGTCTCCTCCTACTAAGCTACTCGAAAGGCAGTGATGAGGAAGGTTTTTTTCGAGTCATAGATGGGAAACAAAAGTCGTATCCGAAAACCAAGTATGCTACGGCAGAGCGTTCTTGGTGATGACGTATTGCTGTCGTGCATTAAAGCATGCTTGGGAAAGAGTACTTCATATTCGGACAGTCTACGGTAAGGAGAGACGTTAAGCAGTAGTGGCAACATAAAAAACCACTAGGTACCTATAGTGGAACACGATAGAGGGCAACATCTATCAAATGTTTACCTCGGAAGAAAAAGAGTGATTATATGCATATTAACCTTTTCATTAATATGTATATTAATAATTATGCAAATGTAATATACGAAGTAAAAAAATAGATACTACACACATTTATAAGTAGCCAACGGCTCCGCCATCTTTTATTTATCTCGTCAACAATGCTTTGAAGCCTACACGGAAGCGTGCTTCTGTGCTTTGGCTTCGTAGCATGCTTCTCCCAGAGTGCTTCGCGTTCGGACATACTTTGGGTGTTTTTGGACATGTTACGGGTGTTTCGGTACCCCCCTCCACCTGGAAGCAAGCATTGTAGTATGCTTAGCACTAGAAGCACACGTTTTGGACAGGGCTAAAGGCTCTCTCCGCATAATTTTCGCATTCCAGACATTAGGACGCTTTAATACATCCCTTTGGGGAACTGAAAGACTTTTCGTTACACATTTTCAGCTCTCAATACTCCATAATGTTATACTTCTCCTAAATTTTCGCTCTTCCCCTCCCCCCCCTCCCTTCTGGTTCATGTGCGGCTGAACAACATTTATTTCTCTGTGAAGTACCAATACTTCAGTCCTACATACATTAGTTTTGATATTCGAGTGGGACAAGCATCAGTGTAAAATCATTTTATTTGCGTAAAATAATTATAATAGGAACAAGGTTTGTGGGTTTGAATCCTTCGTGTGTAAAGTTTTTTTTTGGGATGGGAGATGTGACTCTTCAAACTCTACTTCTGCTTCGATTGTGTTTCATCCTGAGTATCTGATTTCCGAACACAATCTGAATTTATCCTTTTATTTTTGCGTTGCTAAAATATGGTTTGTGGTTTATTTATGGGCGTTTAGTGAGCAATTGCAGTTGATTGGCGTTTTAGCCGTAGAGTTCTCTCTGCTAAAGTCAAGAATGGGTAAGGTTTTTCCATCGGAAGATCAAATGTTGCCTTAGTACACGTCATCATGAGTAACTCTGCATCCTCTCTAGTTAAATTCTTGCCGCCTGTGATGTACGTGAAAAATAATGGATCGCTCTTGCATGCTGTTATTATTTTTATGGCCTCAAAGCTGATAAGTTACCCTTATTTGATACGTGTCAAAATAGTACCACTTAGGTAGTCTTTTAGTTGATTATGGTGCAGAAAAGATAAATTTATTTTTAATGCAGTCTAGGTTGCCGTATGTTTCCGTGTATATTGACATTAACCTGACGTATTACGGGTGAAACAATTCGTAGAATATATTTTGATTATCACTCAATGGTAAAATAGCTACACTTTAATCAAAAGAAAGACAAATAAGAGCAAAATGACCGGATTTATGATCCTGTCGGGGAATGTCCGCGTCTGAAATAATTGTTGTAATGGTAGCAATTTTTCTTGCCTGCAATGAAAAACAGCAGCCTAAATAATTGTGAAAGAGAAAAATGAATGCAGGTTTTGCATTCTTTATCAATACTTGTGGAAAAGGGAAATTAAGTGTTATATAGTAATAAATTATCCACTGAATGAAACATTGAAAATTATTTTAATTTAGACAATTTTAATGATTCAGCGACGTTGTTAACCAAATTAAACACATTTGTAGTGAAAGCCTTGGATAAATTAATCGTATCTTAATTGCCTCAGTGATTCCTTTCTCTGAGCTTTCTCTTTTCACGATGGCATTCTGGAAAATAAGGGAATAACCGTGCTTAAATATCTTTTGTGATCGTAGCAAGTTTGCCTTACTCGTAAATCATCGAATGTTTCCTTTCATTCAGTCAGGGACCAAATAATCTCGGCTACAAAATGAGTCGGTAATTTCATGGGCGGCTTTTGAGCTCAGCTTGAGTTTATTTAATAATCCTGAAGAGAAGTTATGGTTCAGCTATGTGTCGCAGGAGTTTAGTTTTTATCGTATTTTAGAATGTACCTATGTATTAAGTTAATATGTTCTAAAACTCGAGGACAAAATTTAGCACATCCTTTAAACTTTTAAGGTTTATTAAATGTCACCATTTGACAGATAATAGGCTACTTTTCTTATAACTAATGGTCCTCAGTTCAACCCCAGTTTAGTCAAAAGAGTCCCCATAAGGAATACATGTAAAGGGCTTTCGCACAGTTTACAGCCATTTTTTCATTGAAAATTTTAGTTAGAAATACCTATTGCTAAAAGTTGAGACGCACACCAGCCGAAAGATGATTCAATAAATATCCTTATTATATTCGTCGAATTCTGATTTCGGATCAAAATTACTGGTAATTCAGTAAAAAATGACGATTTCTGGTGAATTTTTTGGTTTAAACAGCCTTATCTCCTTGACGACTGAAGGGTTTGTCCCATTATAAAGTAGAATGTAGGTATATTCATACGTATATCCATTCTCCTAAAACTCGAGAACCAAACGCTATACGAGGATCAAACTTTGAAGTTAAATAAGTGCCTTCATTGCGCAGTCGATAGGCTACTTTTCATGTAAGAATAGTCCATTGTTAGATTCCAGACTAGTCAAAGCGTTCCCATAAGATTTTTACGGAACTTTCTGAAATTTCACGGTGTAGACGGTCATTTCCCGTGGTGACCGAAGGCTTTGTTTACAAATAAGTTTGTAATGGTTCGTCGACTGAAACGCTCGTTTTACTTACTTAATTTTACTTGACTTCGTAAAATAACTGGTGCTCTGTTATTTCGTACTTATATCTCTCCCGTTGAGAATCAACGGGCACCTTCAGCTAGTAAAATATATTTCCAACCATATCTTAGTTTGGTTTAGAAATAATTTTTTGGTAAGAGATAAAAATACTCTAACAATATTTTTCGATAGTTTTTTTTGGCAATTTATGAGCATTTACAAATAAAAAATCTTTAATCATGTACTGTGCCTACTATTTTATAATTAATGCCTCTCAATTTTGAAAATTTAGACACGGAACGCTGGTATATTTTGGACCTCACGATCAAGGTTAAAACTACTCATATATTTTTCAGCAGTGAAGTGTTAAGAGTTCTTTTTCCTAATTGGTTGCTCTTAATGGAATCGTATCATAAGTAGAGATGGGTAAATTACCGTAATTTTCAATTGAGGTAAATTACCGCTGGTAAATTACGGTCATTTTCGAAATTTACCGTAATTTTCCGGTAATTTTAAGTTTTGAACTGCAAATCCTTATCACATGGCTCAAAAAGAAATCAAATAGCATTGAGATATAAATGCCGACGCTTATATCAAACATATCACGACGTTTATCTATGATAACTCTTTTAAACAATTATAACGAAGTTGGCAGCAACACGCAATTTTCCTCTCTTTTGTCACACCATGAGAAATTTTCGTTCCAAAGACATACCTCTGCGCAATGTGGATTTGTTATTTTACTCTGAATTGATCACGGACACAATGTAAACAGAATCGTTTTAACTACTTAATTTATAATATGTATCACCCATTCCAACGGTTTCTTCGTGAGGAAGAAATTTTCTGAAAAAGTACTTTCTGAAAATTACCGTCCATTACGGTAATTTTCAGGGGTGTTAGTAATTTAACGAAAATTAACGCATTAATTTACCGAGTTGCCCATCTCTAATCGTAAGTTCACTCAAATAGTATTAGTTTTTAATTATAATTAACATACCCAGAACCATATTTCATTTTTACTAATGAAATGGCCAGTACCTTCTCGAGGAAATGCGTCAGATTCCTGCTAAGTGAGGTGCAAAAGTATGAATTTGTGATTTTAAAACAGAGAGGAGAGGTAAGGAATTAGGAATCATTTAACACACTGCGAATCTGCGACTGTAGTTACCATGCCGACCGACCTCTGTGCCTAAAATTGGAGATGCCCACATCTACGTTCCTGATGATGAAAGCTACTGATTCAACTGCAGCTTTATGGAGTTGACTGCAGCTAAAAAATATTTTTACTTATGATTTCCTCTGGTAAGGGTTTTTATTTGCCCTCACTGGTATTCACGAATAATGGTGCTAGAAACGGTATGTGGAAATAATAAAATCTCACAAGTTTAAATTAATTTCCCGAAATCATCGTTAGATTTTGTTCACAAGGGATACTGGTTTTTAATCCGACATCTGCTTCCGACTCCAATGCGAATGGTTGGCTGCTGTGCTTTTGATTCGAAGTAAATTAGCGGTCAACTTCAGTGAAAATGTAATTAGTCGTTATCAACCATTTTTCAGTAGATATTTATAAAATTTTGCGAAGATTATTTTCAAATGCGCTACCAGTAATTGTATTAATGAACTTCCAACAAATCTGAAATGCCTGTCTTTCTTCATTTATTCATCCCCGTGATATTCTGAGTCTGAGCTCTTCAGCAATACTTTGTCTTGGAAAGATCTGACTTCGACTGAAAATTGCTAAAAACTTACTTCCTATCCAGGTAAGAAAGCAACTTGTCACCACCTTAATTTTTACCAATTTTGATTAATGTTGTCTTGTATTATATGATCGCACAGCAGAACGTAATATCAAGCTTCAGCGCCTAATGAATTCCTGCGTTAGATTTATTTACGACTTGCGGAAAGAAGAGCACATACCCTCATATTTTTTCAAGCTCTCTTGGATGTACATAAAAACTAGAAGAAAATTCAAATTGGCCTGCTTCATGTATTCCCGACTCTAACATGATACCCACAGTACATAATTGATTTTTATCCCAAGAGAACCACATTGCTAAATATAGTTACTAGAGCCGACCCTAACTACCTGAATGTCTCAAATTATCGGTCCTCCACATTTCAGAAATCATTTATTGTTGCTGCCTCTTAAACTTGGAACCACCTACCTAAATCTATTAAAGATTCCTCATCGCTGCCCCAATTTAAAAATAAGTTATATATGTATCTACCTTGTCCCCCATAAGCCTTGTTGGTTTTGTATAAGGCATGTGGTTTTTTGTAATATCCAATTGAAATTTTAATAAGCCGAATTTTACTCATTTCAATGCTTTATATCATGTATGGGCTTTAATAATGTGGTATATTTTCCAATGTTAATCTTTCAAATTGATAATCTTAATTAATTACTTCAAAATTGTTGCATCAAAATATTTAATCCTTATTTCACTGTTTGAACTTAATTTAATACTTATTTCATTACATTCAATAATAATTTAGTACTTATTTCTTTGTGTGAACTTGCTTCATATCCCATATTTCTTATTGTGTTATTTGTTACCATGTTTATTGCATACAAATGGCATGTTGGTTTTTTGTAATATCAAATTTTAATACTTATTCTTAAATTGGTGCTTTGCACACAAAATGTAATTGTATTTTTAGCTCAAATATGACTGAAGAAAATATGTTAATATCGGATGTAAATCCTTGAACAATAAATAACATTATTATTATTCCGCTTTCGTCCATCCGTGTTTGATATAAACGTTGGTTCGCCACAACTTCTGTAGTCCTCCATAGTGAGAGTTTCTGCCAGAATTTTGCTTTTATCCTTACCTTCTCTATTCTTCTTCATGTCAATTATCACATTTGGTAGTAACAGTAGTATTAGGTGCACCAAAGGCTTAGGTTACACCGCAGCGTCTAACGTAAGAATTTGATCCAAGGACAAATACGACATTCGGCGGGATTGGAACCCGCGACCTGTGGATTGTCAGGACAGCACCTTATCGACCTGGCTTTTATTTTGTTTTGGTTATTTATTTGGATATGCTTAATAGGCATTTGAACTCGCTGAAGGAGTGCGTATTATGTCATTACTTCGCCCCTTCCATTCATCTCGAGTTAGTCTTCACTCATTTCTTCCGCGTAGAAAAGCGTATTGAAATAACATCATTTTAATCCAAATTTTTCTCCACTTATCTGGCGGGCTAAAGTTTAATCAAGTTCTGACTTTCAAGTACCCAGAATTATCTTTCGCTTCCTTTATATTCTGCTATCCTACTCTTTTTCACTCTTTAAAAAGCATAACAATCTTATAAAGATACTATTAGTTAGCTAGAAGTGTAGCGACCACTAACCCAATCTATACGTTACTATAATTCGGAATCCTTTCGTATGCGACAGCTTTTAAAGTAATCAACTTTCGTATTTTAACTTTGATATTCTTCTCTCACTAGTCATTTTATAATATTTTATAGATTTAATAAAAGAGGACTCGTGAGTCAGTACAAAAGTATGAAAAATATGTGATTGTGGTTATTTTGTCATTTAATGTAAAATTCATGTTTTATAACAAACATTTTTTTTACGTTTCATTCTACCATCGCAATTTTTTGTAACTTTAATATAATTTGACTTTAATTTTATATCCTAATGAAAAATAATATTTTTACCAGCACTAAAAATTCAGAAATGCTTTTATCCTTTCAAATTATTCACAAAACAAGATTTGTTAGTTTTTCATAGAAATGCATTCATCAAGATATGGCTATCCTTTAAAAAAAATGCCGTCCAACTCAGCTGTCTTTCATTATATCTATGAAGTCCTAGCCTTCGCTTGATGTAATTTCCATTTTGTTAATTTTTCTCTGGCGCCTCCAATGGGCCTCTGATTTTCAAATGCTATTACTGACAAGCGTAATTTCAAGAGTATTCATGTCAAGAGATGTTTTGCTTTTTATTTCTTACATCTGGATCGCAACTTGCCTTCAATAAGTATGTGGATTTGGATGTAATGCCTTACACCAATCCACCCTGTTATGATGTTGCCTGTTGCAATTAATTGCTAGTCGCGGGAATATATTTCCAATGATGCACACCGTAGATATTATAGGTTTTCTAAGTTTATTTAGCTAATCCATTTCTTTACGTCCAAGTATGCCGTAATGAGGTCGACTTAAATCCTAGCATCATCGAAGAACAGATGGTATTGAAATGTGTCTAAACGATTCAGTCCAATTTTTGACCCAGGATCTGATAAATACACTCCTCTCTGAACAGAGTTACGTTAGTAATATGGTGAAGTTAACAAAATTACCATCTTTCTCAAATTTAGCTCGTCTTCTCTGTTTCAAAGTGAAATGGATGTAGTTAGGCATCACTTCGCGGAAGTTGCGACACTTGAACATAATGAAAACAACTTGTCCACACTGGTATTTTAATGACCAATCGATTTCCATGCTTTTAGCGCCATTTTCAAGGTAGATGACAAAGAAATACTCTCAGAGCCCTGCTTATATAGCTAATTCGATTGCGGGAGGGGAGGGGGTTGGGGGTTGTGGGGGAAAGGTCAGTTCGTGACGACTGGAACGTAGGTGCCGATAAGGGAGAGGTGAGTGTTGGTGGCTTTCGGGATGTGGCATGGTTTAAAATGGTTAAAAACTAAGGATGGGTCGATTCCGATTCCCGATTCTCGATTCCACCGATTCTTAGCGGAATCGAAGAATCGAAGCCTTCAAAGTCGATTCTGAAGAAATAAATACCAACCAAAACGGTACGTGATTTCAAATTTCCCGGGTGAACGTGAGCACGCGCTCACGCTCTCTAGTGGATCGTCCTGCAAACTTCAACGGAAGTCGTTTTTCCAGTGTTTCTTTTCTTTTGTCTTTTGTTGTCTGTGTTCCTATTCCACAGTGCACGAAGGCATGGTGAAATACGTCCTCACCGAATTTTGTGGAGATATTCAGTGGATTTATTTATACTGGTGGCAATTAACCTGTTAATTTTATTGTTATGTCTTCCCAAGTATGGAAATACTTTGCTATTGACGTTGGCAATGAAAATTACGCGAAATGTAATATTAGCAACAAACTTATTTCACGTGGAGGAAAGAGTAAATCAACGACCAACCTCAACAAACACATTTCTGTGCAACACAATATCAAGTTCAATTTAAACAGTGCTATCCCCCAACAAAGTTCTCAACCTCCGACGTCACCCTTGAGTGTCACCGTTGATCCACCCGTGAGCCCTACGACTAGCAATTCTCTTTCATCATCCATTGAGTTTCAGTGTAGTGAATCTTCCAATTTTCCATTTTCTTGGGAAAACCCATCTCCCAAAGCATATCCAAAATGTATACAGTTGGGTGATAAGCTGCGTCAACCGACACTGGGAGAATTTTGTGATAGAACAAGAAAATTCAAGTCAAATGATCCACGATCAGTGAAGATCAATAGATTGATCGTAGAAATGATCTGCTTAGACCTTCAACCATTTAGTATTGTTGAAAATGTGGGCTTTAAGAACCTTATGCACCACATCGAACCACGATACGTGATGCCCTCCAGAAAAATCCTTGGTAACAAGTACCTAACGGAAATGTACAGTGCTGTCACGACAATGGTAAGGGAAGACCTGGCCGAAGTCCAATACGTCGCAGTGACTACAGATATGTGGACTTCAATCAGTACGAATGACTACATGGCTCTGACTTGTCACTTCTTTAAAGAATCTGGAAATTCTCTGAAACTATATCACAGACGTTTAGAAGTTACTCCATTCCCGGAAGTTAGTCATACTGCACAGAACATTTTAAATTTCATTACAGAGACATTGAGTGGTTGGGGACTCGCAGAAAAAATCGTTGCGGTGGTGAGAGATGGAGGCACAGACATCAAAGCTGCTTTGAAGAATTCCGAGTTCAAGGATATTAGTTGCACTGCACATTTGCTTCAAAATGTAGTAAAAGATGGCTTCCTAGATAATGCTAAAATCAGAAACATCATTACTAAATGCAAGAAGATAGTAGGCAGCTTTAAACATTCATCAAAGCTTTCGAAGTTGTTGAGGCGCAATCAAAAACAACTTGGTCTGCCTGAACACCGGCTAATACAGGATGAGCCAACGCGTTGGAACAGCACTCTGCACATGCTGAGAAGATTGGTCGAGTAGAAGAATGCCATAATTTTGATTTCAGATTCACCTGATATAAAACTAAATGCTGAATTGAATGATGATGAATGGCGAGTCACTGAGGCTACTGTGCAACTTCTGGAAGTCTTTGATGCTGCAACCTTTCAATTAAGTAAATCCACATCAACTTCATCAGAGGTAAGCAACTGTACCGGTCTACTCAGGCAGCCAATGCATATTTTTTAGTCTCTCCTTACAATTTCCAACTCAGTTTATAAAAATATTTTGTTTCCCCACAAGTTAGGAGAAGTTCAATGTATTGTTTCTTCAAGTGACCATAGATGTTTAGTGTAGAATAAAAAATAAAATATAAAAAAATGTTTCAGATGACAAAAATCTAATAAATTAACGTCATTGAATGTTTTAAAAATATTATTATTTATTTTGTTTGGCCAATATATTTATTAGCTCTTTTGCAATGTCCTAAACATAATTTTTTTTCTGCAGATAATACCACTAGTGCAACTCATAAAGCACAATCTAGAAGCACCAGCACCCATGGGTTCAGGCCTTCAAGGGCTGAAAAATGAACTTTTTTCATCGTTGAAAAGAAGATTTTCTGGAATTCAGAGTGATTCTACATTGGCACAAGCTACCTTTCTAGATCCAAGGTTCAAGCAGATACCATTTACAAATGAACAAAGTTTGCAGAATGTCAAATAGCTCATATTGTCAGTAATCAGTGAAGAAGATTCTAAAGTAGAACTGGATTCTGTGGCCCAAACATCCACTGTGTGCACTAGTTTAGGAATTTGGTCACAGTATAAGAATCTTGTTACCTCTACAGAGAATACTCCCCAGGAAACATCAGGTGAGGAAGAACTGAATAAGTACATTAGTGAGAGTATATTGCACCAAGAAGCAAGCATGGAAGATATTGGGAGATACTGGCACAACAGCCGTTTTCTCAGACTGAAAAAAACTTGCTCTTAAGTATCTTTGCATACCCCCAGCTACAGTCTTCAGTGAAAGGCTTTTCAGCACTGCAGGGAATATTGTAGATGCCAAAAGAAATAGGTTGGATCCAGAGAGGGTCAAAATGATTTTGTTTTTGAATAAAAACTTGAACAATTGACTGCATGATCTGTGAATGTGGAAAAATTTCTGAATTTGAATGTATTTTTATGTACATCATAATGAGTAATGTCCACATGATTTTTATTTTGTTAAATTGAAAGATAATATGCTATAATGCCTATAGTTACTAAAACTTCCAAATATCAGTTACATTTTTCCTCATTGTAGCGTTTATTCTTTAGTGCTTTGCTATTATGTTTTACTGCTATAATTTTTGAAGTGAAAAGGCTATATTACTATTTTAATGACTCGTATTTGTTTTGGATTCTATAGAATTCAGTTAATATGGAAATTCATTGTCATGTAATATGCATTCTTCACCATTTTTTTTAGAAGTAAAAAAATATTGTTTTAAGATTTGTGTTAATTATATTTGTTTTAAGATTTCAAAAAAATATCCAAAACTTATAGCTCATTATATTTTATAGCTTGGCTATGTATAATTTGTTTCTTATTGAAAGATTTAAATGTTCAAACTTTGCAAAAGAGTACCATTTCAGAATCGAGAATCGAGAATCGAAAACACAGGAATCGGGATCGGGTTTGGAATCGAAAAAAACTGGAATCGACCCATCCTTATTAAAAACATATGTGAGCCTTTAAACTTGGACAAATTGTTTAAAATTTTTACATTGGGTGACAATGAATGCCTTCTTATTAAAAAAAAAAAATAATTTGCAACTCTTTTTTCTTAAATATGTAAAACTTCAAAATTTGAATTCCAATTGTGGCCAGTTGCAGTTAAATGTATTGTGAAGTATGATTTGCAGTCTTTATTTTTGACACTTCTCCAATGTTCATTGATTCTAGTTTTGAAATATCTTCCTGTTTGGCCCACGTATCTCATCTACGTAATATCCTATGAGTCTTCACGAGGGTGTGAGGCAATAGATCTGGATTCACTATTGACATGCATATTAGGCTACTGCATGGAGACATGCTCGATAATAGGGTCACAATCAGCTATATGGATAGCATCTGCGTAATAAGAAAGGGATTATTGGTTGTTATGACATGCATCATGCACTACAGGTCACTCTAAAAATATTTCACCTACCTACCCCTTTGCTACACTGCCTATTGTGCTCTCTTATGATACGCGGGGAAAATGACATTTTAAATCAATCGGTACGACAATCTATTTCTCTTATCTTGTTATTCTGATCAAACTTAGCATAATACGCAGAGGTTCTTAATATATAAATCAGCGTCATCTGTAAACAAATCGGTACTTAAGAGATTTAACCTAAATTTTAACCTACATTCTGATAGTAATTCCCATCCTAGTTCTTCTATTAAAATCGTAACTCTAGTACAATTATCATAACGGTCTTTAGCAAATCTAGCTGATCTCCTTTGCACACGCTCTAATTCCTTTTTCATACATTCCTCTTACGAAGCCCATAAGCGACATATTCTAAATGTACCGCTGTAGCACGTCATAGTCCCCACATTTGACCACATACTATCCACTTTGGTCTTCGGGGGCCACTTCTTCTTTGCCGTTGAACAGGATTTTTCCGATTGAGGTGAGGGAGTAGGTATACACGTTGTGTATCTACTCGCTCTCTAAAAGTTCAAGCTGAGCTATCTCATGCTTTGTGGCCTCTTTCATCAAACAAAAATCATGCGGAACAAGACCTGAACAAATCTCACACCAGTATTTGTTCTAATATTATTGAGCGCATCACTGGAGTTTCCATTCGTTACTGTTTAGATCCTAATAGACTCAGTCGGGGTTGCCAAATGGTTTTTGATCCGACAGACGAAAAGGTGCCCTTCTCCGAGCACTCAGCATTTCATTCCGCTCCACTTGGCAACTACGCGTGGACGGTTTACCAATGAAATATATTTTCCACTGCCAGTATTCGAACCTAAGCCCTCCTGGTGGTGGGCTACTACTTTAACCTCAATAATCACCCGATGGGGGTCAAATTCCAGAGTATGTTCCAGGAGGTATGTTCCATTAGTGAACCACCCCCTACTTGTGTTCTGTGTAGAGAGCATTTCGAGTACAATACTCAATCCGTCGGATGGGACGTCAAACCGTGGCCTCCTTGGCGCCTTTGGCAAAGAACAGGCTAATTCCGATGTCCTGTTCATCTTCATCAATCTTCTCAACACATCAATCTCCATATTTGTTCGTAGTGTAAGGTTTGACTCCGCGGAATTTGCGTGACATTATGTATCTCTGACATTTTATTGTCAAACACGACCCAGGTTTCGACGAAGCCCGTCATCAGTCTTCGTTTTTTGCTGTGTTTCTACTTAATGATGACGGGCTCCGTTGAAACCTGGGGGGTTGTGTTTGAAACCGTCGGGATTATCTCGAATAGGTAACCAAGGAGTCACATGTTGCCAAAACAAATGTTTTGCTAATTTATTGCGTCTGAATCTCTCGTTGTCGAATACCATTAATTGTTTTCACTTGAGTTTTTCTCACCTACCCCAACTATAGAGCATCCAGACGAGATAAAACACAAGTGTAAACTATCAATGAGGGTGTAATCAGCGGTTTTGACCAAATTTCCAAACCATTCATGTTTGTACCAAGTAAATAATCCCGACGGTTTCAAATACAACCCCTGTGTCGTATTTTATAAAATAATTTTTATGTGCGAGTACGAAATCGCTGTTTTCATTTATAAAATCCCACATTTTCCCCTATATATCCCCTAATCCCATAAGAGAGCACACTTTCACTAGTTAGGCCCCACCTTGAGTACGCAGCCAGTGTATGGGATCCGAATGAATTAGGTTTGATGAGAGAACTAGACAGTGTGTAGCGTAGAGCAGCTAGGTTCGTTAAAAGGTGTTACGATAGGTTGAAGAGTTTCAGAATTAATACAAGAATTAGGGTGGGAATCATTATCGGAGCGTAGGTTAAGGTACAGATTAAATCTATTAGAGAAATTTCAATCGGATAGCTTTACTGAAGATGTTAGGCACATATTAAAAACACCAGCGTCTTATGCTAGATTCGACCAGATAAATAAGATTAGAGAGATAAATTGTCGTACTGATAGATTCAAAATGGAATTTTTCCCCCGTACTATAAGAGAACAGAATAGGCAGCATAGCAAAGGGATAGGTAGGGTAAATATTTTAGAGTAGTCTGTAGTGCATGATGCATGTATTAATCCCTTAAATACTATATATACTAACAATCTAGTTGCATGAGACCCTATAGTTGCTTGTTTGCATGTCGGTAGTGCATCCTTAGTGATCTTCACCCCCTGCCACACACCCTCGCGGTGTCTTGCCGGGTATCGTTTAAATGTAGATATTTCTACCTATCCTCCCGATCTGTGGGGCCTTTTAAGTGCGGGATCAGGCTCGTAACCACGTATGAGATGAGAGAGGGATCTTGGGATTGAGGTCATGCGCCTCAACTTATCTGGAAGGTATCGTCTGCCCTTGAGGTTTGGTTTGGAGAAGAGGGCTGTAGCGGCCTAGTGCATATTTTTCGCAACAATTAATCTCTGTTCTCCTTAATTGTTGCCGTCGACATGTCCAGTATTGCTTCCACTCCGCCGCGGCGTCACCATCGGAATCCTTTCACCGCGCGTTAATCATCATTCCGTTCCGCTCCCTTGGTAATTTGCGAACGCTGTTCTTCCCGCGCCGGCCAGTTGACAGCGCTGTTGTGTGCGCCCCGAGGTTAGGTGGGGACTGGGAAGAGGGCACTCCGGGCGGGAGGTTAGCCTGACGAGTTCGCCTTCCTTGAGGCCGTTCGCACTCCACTCTATCTTGAATACCTACTGAAAAATAATGCATCACTGAACTCAGGAGTACAGTCATGGGCCCACTGTCGACCAACACATTATGTGGACTCGATTTTGAAGGGTGTTTATGAAGTAACCAAAAGACCTAAGGGGGGGTTAACTATATATTTTTCGTTTGATTCTACGTTAATACTTATTCATATGAATGTTTCAAATTTTTATGTATAAAACTTCATCATCATGGGTCAACAATTCTAGGACTGGTTTGATGCAGCGCTACTCTCGATTCTTATATCGGTCAACCTCTTCATATTGACGTAATTCTTCTCTTTTAGATCCTTCACAACCTGTTCCGTGTATCTCATACGCGGCCGGCCTTTTCCAATCTTCCCGTTAACTTTTTCCTCGACGATTGTCTTCATCAGGCCATCGTGTCTCAAGATATGGCCGATTAAGTTGTGAGTAAAAATTATACTTTATTTTCAAATAAAGTTTAAATGGAAAAGTGACGGATTTTTAACACATTCAACAATTACGCCGACTTTAAATATTTATTTCTAAAAAAATGTGTGCCGATCTATTCCAGATTATAATGTCATATACATAGGAATATTTTCTTCGTTTTCTTAAAATTTCAGAAATTTATCCTTGCAAGAAATGATTCTGTAATGATTTTTATCAGAACCGTTTTTCTCGGTCAATGAAATTCTATCTTAATTGCGTCATAATCCTTAGATTAAAGCGTCATTTCGAAGGACGTAATGCAATCAGCTTTTTTTGCATCACTATATATTTGTATGTGTAGGAATGAGACGGGTCAAGGATATTTGTTGCGGCAACGTTGCACGGCTTTCCAAGCCATTCCTACCCGTACAAATTCTGAGGGTGGTTTTTAAGTGTTTCCCCAGCTAAGCTGGAAGTTAGAGAACAAATATGAACATTATATTTTCTTTTCCGTTATGATAATCTGCAATTATCGTAGCTTGATTTTCACTCAGAAAGACTTATTTATATGATTGAAGAAGTTGGTCTGCAGAATTGTAATTGTATGCACCCGCCTACAGTAAAAAAAGATATTAGCTCTATGCTATCGGTTGCATTTTGAAATGCTTACTTTGTTCATAAAACACCATTTTCAGTCTTTCTGATTTGATACTACGACAGAAACGATATTATACTCGGTCGAATCGGCATTGTTGATAAATTTCTGGCTTTCCAATAGGGTGGTTTCCTTCATCAAAGAAAGCAGACTTCATTGCTTGCGATTCGTGCCCTGCCATAAATTTATTTATTTTACGCAAAAAGGTTGGGCTTAGAAATACCAGTTTACATGCAAATTAAATGTTAATTTTAAGGTCATTTGAAAAAACTCTGAAATGGCGGGGGTGCTGCCTTCTTACTGACGTAACACGGTATGTACGAGGTCTGTTAAAAAAATACGCGGACTGTTTGAATTTCCCGGCTCCAGTTGGTTCCAGGGAAATCCAATTGGTGTAGCTAGATTTTTACAGATCAGCTGATTATAGCGCCGTTTCCCGAGTGGAGATATCTTCATTTGTTGATTAGCACCGCGGTTTTTAGTGAAGTGCGATTGTTTCGTTTGTCGGATTTCAGAGTGAATGACCTGAAGGAGCAAAGACTTACTGTGAAAATTTGTGCTGAACTTGGAAAGTCTGTGACTAAAACATTTTCTATGCTCAACACGGCTTACGGTGATATTTTTATGAAGCGTATGGCATGTTTCAAGTGGCATGAACGTTTTAAGGGTGGTCGACAGTCGATCGAAGACGATGAGTGTCCTGGACGTCCTTCCAAGTCAAATGACGACCCACATGTCGACAAACTCAACACCTTGGTGCGGAAAAGTTGACATCTGACCGTCAGGGGTCTTGATGAAGAGTGAGAGATATCAGTTGGATCTTGTTACGAGATTTTGGCCGCAACATTGAAGGTGCACTGCGAAATTTTTACCCCGCATGATAACGGACGACCAAAAAGCCAATCGTGTCCAGGTTTGTCAGGAACTGCTTGATCGTTCAGAGGAAGATGAAAACTTCTTGTAAAGGATCATAACAGACTTCCCTACCCCCCTACTGAACTGACCTTGTTCCTTGTGAATTTTTCTTGTCCCCCAAACTCTAAAGACCCTTGAAAGGAAAAAAATTTTGGGACCATTCCCGAGATTAAAGCAAATGCGACGAAGGAGCTGAAAGACATTACAAAAGAAGCGTACCAGGACTATTTCTACAAGTGGTAACACCATTGGGATAGGTGTGTGCGTTGGGGAAGAGAGTACTTTGAAGGGAACCTAGACATGTAACTTCTAAATAAAGTACATTTTGTTTTATGACGTCAGTCCGCGTATTTTTTGAACAGACCTCGTAGTTTACGTTGCGAGGTATAGGAAAATTCGTCTCCTGAACTTACCATTGTATTTCAGGGCCCCTCAGCTCTGGCGAATATGTGGTAATATTAGTCTGTGAAAACTATCAAAGTTAGAAAAGTCTTCTCTGCTAAACATGGTATTAGTAGTCGTTTTATATGCTCAAGGACATCCTGCTCGTGGTTTCTTCTGCTACGGCGGAGCATGGCGTGAAGGTCGTGCGGCGATGGGCGAACTTCACGGTATGCTTGTAAAAGGAATATTAACTGATATTAAATGAATCAACTGCATAAATAATATTAAATAAATAAATAAAAGTTAATTATAATAAATTAACGGAATAAATATGCCTCCAATACTAGTTAATAAGCTTTAACGGAGTGCAACGTCTACTTCGTCCGCAGCAGTACCTGGTGGCAGGTTGAATAGTTTGACGTCACTCGTAGGATTAACCGGCATGCAATAGTTTGCCGTCGCGTTTTCGTGCCATTGATTTTTTTCACTTTTTAATTAATGAGGAAAAATAATTAACGACATTTAAGAATCGAACGGCTTAGAATACGTACTCCAGAGGTTATAAACTTTCGATCAAGACAATAAAAAAATAATAGGAAACTACCCTATTCTACGGCCCCAGTTCTAATAGTGAGTTAGCTAGAGAATTTTAAGTGCCGTTCCGGTCCCTAATCAAGGGTTTTGTGCAGCGCATGTCCAGTGCAGTGATCTGTACGTGGGATGAAATGAACTGTGGACCTCCTTGGCAAAATCCGATGGGAGCAGGCTAATGCCAACGCCAGGTTTTGATTAACTATCCCTTTTTTTCCCGTTTTTCCCGTTTTTTCATTTATCCATAACTATCCCTTAATAATACAACAAATGCTGAACTACCTGATGGTTAAGCTAACAGACCGAGCAATGAAAGAAAAAGTGCTATCAAAAGCAGAATATAAAACGGCTTTATCGAATACATCTTGAGGCATCATGGTCTGCTATCGTAGAAAGTAGAAAATGAGAATGGTACGATTGGTAGATAGATTTTTCCTTTAATTTGCCAGCGTGTGGATTTAGTAAGTAAGTATTTAATTGAGTGGATTTGTGATGATGGGTGCTAAGTAATGGAAGAATCAAGTGGTGAACACATCAACACATTCGTAGGTAGGTTATGCCTAAGGTTGATGACCCAATTACCGTCCTCATACTATATTGATACGAAATGTCCCAGGTGTCGGACGTCTTCTCTTATGACAAAAACACAACAGCGACGCGACGTTGGTTAGCAGCTTAATTGATGGAGCTTTGACAATGAAAAAAAAATAAAAACTTCTGCCCCAGAGGTTCGGTCAAGGCAACCATCCGCATCCGGGCGGTGGATTGAAGTCGCCGGAAACAGAGACGTAGCCCCTTAGTTGACAACTTCCGGGACGGAGGACATTTTTTGTGCCTCCGCTGTCTTGCCCTGGTTCTGCAGCGCGAAATATTGTCCCGCGACGTGTCCGTCGGGCCTTCTTGCGGCCGCTGCTGCGTCGTTATCTCTTCATGCGACGCGGGAGATGCGAGGTCGCCCCACCCGGACTTCACCCCGAGCCCTTCCGTTTTAATTAAAGGGAGAGGTGCAGTTGGCGTGGACGAAGGCGCGGTGGTCGTCGAGACGCATACCGCCGTCCTCCTTGCTGCGCCCCCTCGCGTCTCCCTGCGAGAGGGGTGGACGCCCACCGCCCCCGCCCCCTCCCCATAACACATCTAGCCACCCTCCCAAGCGCATGAATAATCATGAGGATTACTTTGGAGCAATGAGTATATCATGCCTTGGTACTCGGCAGCGGGCGGGATGATCTATTCGGGTCGTTTTCCTTGATTATAATTCTAATAATATCTGAGTATTTACTACACACTGAAACAATAAATTGTAGAAATTATTATTGGCTTTGTGCTGTCAGATCGTGGCAAGAACTTTCCGTATTTACTCTTTCTTTAAACTTGTTTGTATTGTTACCGTTTTTGATGCCTGATTGCTCGCCGTATAATGGATAAATTAATACTAAAGATCGGACGTGTTGCAGATTTCTTGAATTCTAATATAAATCATAACTTGGATATTAGACTATCTTGAATACTCGAATACTTGAATTTCTACTTATATATATCATAATATCCTGCTAATTCCTTTGTTCCCTGAAGTAAAAAGCGACACCTAATTTAAATAAAGAATTATCTCCTATTTGAAAACTTCAAGTAGTTTATAATCAAATAATTTAATATTAGTCATGGTCTATGTAATGCTTTAGCATATTCGCTTTCTATGAGTGATAACAGAGTGTTGATACCGCTTTAAGTTCTATAGAGTTTTGTATCTACCGCAAAATAATGTAAAGGAAATAATTAATTCACGGTAAAGATGTTACCGGGAAAGTTTCGGCATGGTGTGAGTTTCGGCATGGTGTGGAGTCACGGATATATCTTTCGCGTTATCGCAACCTTTATCGTTAACGCTTACCCCTAGAGTAGTGCAGGGTTAACAATAACCGTTTATGAAATTTGCTCCTCTGATTGTGAGAAGCGATTTGAAGTGCTGCGCGTAAAATAAAGAACGGAGATCACGTTCTCTCTGACACAAGTTAAATCAAAAAATAACGATAACGCTAGCGCACGCCTTTATGAAGATCCATGATCGAGTCCCAGATTGGACAAATGATGCGTTCTATTGCCTACTGTTGTACTATTAATTATATTTACTACAATATCGGCATTTTGCGCGTAATTGACGCTCCATTCGAAGGATCTAACTCATTATAAGATAACAGCGTATATGGCTCGGCATTAGATCTCAGGAACCCGTATGTGGACTGTCATAGATGCTCTTGACACAGAGGTAAGTTGTCCCTCTCAGAGTGGGTCATATTTCGATACCATCAATCGTGAGAACTATGAAGTAATAGCGAAATTACTCCGAATTTGGAAGAAAAGACATTTGATTTCTTTTTTATTAATGAGGATATTATGTAAGGGCAATAGCTTGTATTCGAAATAACTCGTATCGAGCACTAGCCATTGACGATGTTTGAAAACTCTTTTATTTTGCACGGTGACAAGTTTCACCGCGATTTTTATGATGAGAAGACTATAGTTTCGCCAGATTCCAAATTGGCTCCGTTCTATTCATTGAAACTTTTATTTTTACCACAAATTACGTAGGGAAATCCGTAATGATACTAATTGTAGCGCATTATCTTAACGGAAACTTACGTTAGAACACACCGTCTTCAAATTAGCTGGGCGACAAGCGCAGACTAGGCTACTTGTGCCCAGTCGTGAGTTTGTCTTGTAATATTCGTATCTTAAATTAGAATCAAGCAATTTGACGCAGCTGTAAGGGACCTGAGAATAAGTAAGGCTTCGGGAATAGATGCCATTCCTGCCGAACTGATTAAAAATACCGAAGAGAAGACATTTACTCAGCTGTACGAAACCATCTGTGACATGTACTCTACAGGAGAGATACCCCCGGACTTTGAGAAGAATTTCATCATCCCTATTGCCAAAAAGAACAGGCCTGAGAACTGTGAACATTTTAGGACCATAAGCCTGACGACACATGCCTCGAAGATCGAAGCGCGATTAAGACACGATGGCCTGATGAAGACAATCGTTGCGGGAAAAGAGAACGGGAATGATGGAAAAGGCAGGCCTCGTATGAGATATATGGAGCCAGTTGTGAAGGACGTAAAAGAGAAGAGTTACGTCAATATGAAGAGGTTGGCTATTGGAAGAATCGAATGGAGGGCTGCGTCAACCCAATCCTAGGATATTTCTGACCAATGAGAATCAAGCAGGCGACGATACAATAACGAAAACAAAAATTTACCAAAAAATAGGAAAATAAATTGAAGGATCGCGAACTGGCCGCGAGAACCTTAACTTTAACCTTAAATATTCTGCTTACAGCTGCAAATACAGGCATGGAAGTGAAGAAACATTTCGTTAGAACAATTGGTTTATTCCAAACTTTTACAAACCACAGTAAAATTACAAACTCATCAGGACCTGATGGTGGTGCTTAGCGCCGAAACCTGGGTCTTGAGTTTGTAATTTTATTGTGGTTTGTACAGGTTTGGAATAAATCAATTGTCATCATGAATTTCCACAAAGTTACAAGTCAACTTATTTCATTTATTTCATTAGAACATATATCTGGAGCAAGTAGTACTGGTTAAAGCACCTGGCCGGAATCCAGGGGATCCGGGTTCGAATCCCGGTCAAGGCGAATGATTTGTTTTCTCTGTAGAATTTCTTCTATTATAAAAAAATAAATATTTACGAATCTGAATGGGGGAATGGGGTCTCCTCTCTGCGCATATGATGTAAGTCATAATCGAACAATTCGCCAAGATAGCGCATGTGTGTGCAAAGTGTGTATGTAAAAGCTGGATATTCTAGGCTTTCGATTTTTAACACCATTATTCTAGATATTGAATCATGAATACCTTCTAGTATACAAGGTTTTGGAGTGTTTGTGGTTAGTATCCGCACATCTCTAATTAATAACTTTTTATTTTTCGTGCTAAGCTTTATTCTCATATTGATTTCCGGCCGAATTCTTGGCTAAACTACGTTGCATTGAAAGCTATGCTTTTTATAATCTTATTTCGTTAAAATATAAGCATTCCTATTCAAGAAATTGTATATTATAATATTATATGGAAAGAGTGTTTGTTTTTTAAATGTATTTTGAGTTCGTCATTGCCGAGGTCATTTTGCATAATTTGCTACCAGAGTATTACAAAAGCTCATTGTTTCTTTTATTGGTTTTAATCAGTTGGTTCTCCTGCATAATTATGTGCGACGGAAATATGATGAAAACAGGAGAAAATAAATTTACTCATAAATACCGCCACTTCGCATTGATAAAAAATAACGCTCCGTAAGCAGTCATGGTTATCGTCTGCTAACGTATTCCCGATATTCCCTAATGCTTGCTGCGCACATATCCGTATGTTTTTAGCGTTCCGTGATGGGGCTTGGACTCGGGCGTTGGCACTCATCGCATAGACGGTGAGTTGCCCTGTAAGAGTGGGCCGTATTCCGCTGCCCCCCGTCGTGATAACTGGGCGTCCTCCTTCCGATTGGTCCTGACGGAAGAGTCCACGACGCAGACACCTTTGTGCAAGGCAATTCATTATTCTTGTCGTTCGCTCGGGGAGTACACCGTCGCTCTAGGTTCTCGCAGCCTCACTGAGAGATCTTAGATCGTCCGGCGGTGCCGCCGTGTGCGTTTTTTGGTCCATTTTGGTCAGAGCACCCTGTGGGACCCACTTTCTCATTTCCGGCGCTCCTCACGTGGCCAGGAACTCAATAGATGTCATTTTTCGAATCTCTCTCTGAGAGAGAGAGACGGGTACGTGTGGGGCAGATTGATTGTGTGCCCCGGACAGGTGACCTGAAGAGCTGGCGGTGGACTGCAGTACACTCGATGAGTAAGTACATATAGTGAGGTAGCTGTCGGCACGCATGATGCGCCGTAGAGCCACCTTATATGGTCTGGAGCTTCGCGATGCCAGCATTACGCATCGGACTAAGCCTCGCTTCGGTGGATCGGTGGTGGGAAGATATATCCGCGCATGCATAAGCAGTATCTCACTTTGATCCTCGCGTGAATCCGGTGGTGAGATCGGAATGCATTATGTATTCCGTAATCTCGAGAATTTCTTTAAGAAGAGAGAAACGTTTATAGATATTATAAATTTTCTTCCCCATGTGAGATTATCTATTTATTTCAGTTGTTAGGACCACTCAGGGTGGGTTTAGGAGTTATCATCATCAAGGGTCAACAATCCTAGGATTGGTTTGACGCAGCCCTCCACTCGCTTCTTCTATCGGCCAACCACTTCATATTAACGTAGCTCCTCTCTTTCACATCCTTTTCGACTTGCTCCATGTAACTCATACAAGACCTGCCTTTTCCATTCTTCCCGTTCACTTTTCCTTCGATTATTGTCTTCATCAGTCCATCGTGCCTTAAGATGTGGCCGATTAAGTTGTCCCGTCTTCTTTTTAGCAGACTTCTTTTTTCTCCCACTCTTCTTAGGACTTCTTCATTTGTCACACGGTCGATCCATTTTATCTTCATCATTCTTCGATAGCACCATATTTCGAATGCTTCCACCCTTTTCTTCTCCGCTGCTGTCATCGTCCATGCTTCAATGCCGTAAAGAAACGTGCTCCAAACATACGTTTTGATGAATTGCTTCCTAACTTACAACTAGTAGCCAAGCTTGGAAGTAAGGTTTAGGAGTACATTGCAAGAAATTCACATGTCTTCCGTGGTGAGATTTCACTCAACATTCTATTTATGTATATTTATAAGTGGATGCGTAGCGACCTGGTTGCTTTTGTCCGTCTGTTAAAAACTTATGGAAACCTCCCCTATAATCGTGGAAGGTGACGTTATACACGCCTGGACCATAGTCCTTGAAAGATTTGGCAACATTACCATCTGGAAGCTCAACAACGGCATTTTTTAAAATACTAAGAACACGAATGATCCTGAAGGTCTTAATTGATATTTTCCTGGGTTATGTGTTGTCGCTTAAGTCGTAGTAGGTACGGTTACAGACAAAAGAGCACACGACGTGACCGTATACCCATTCTGAGTGCAAAAAAGTATGGTTTAATAAGACCAGGAGGACGTGGTAGCCAGGTCAGTAACATGCCTCGGTCATGAGTTCGAATTTTACCTCGGACAATTATGTTAGGTTTTTTTGAGATTAAATTAAGGTTAGACCTAATCAGTTTGGGCTCATTAGAATCAAATTATTCTAAAATAAGATCGTAATTGGGCTTTCATTTTAGTATAAATAAAGGCCAAAAAACTAAATAATGGGGGCGTTTACTCGGAACCGAAATCGCAACTTTCTACACGAAATTGTTAGATGGAAGCGAAAAAAGAAATTTAGTGAAAACATTTTTCTTTTAAACTCGACCATTCACTCCTAAATCAAAAATTAAAATAAGAAAAAGGTGACGCCCACCGAAAAAGCTACTGTGTTAACATTGACGTCATTTTCCTTCCGTCCATGTTTGCTCTAATGGGAAGGGGAGGGAGTGGACGGGGGGTCTCGGAAGGTCTGCTCGCACAGATGCTGTCGCAACTTCTCCTATTGGTAGAATCAGCTGCGTTCCCCCATTCCGATAAGGTGAAGTAGCTATGCGGACTCAGTTGTAATTAGACGAAGTCGATATACTTCAGAGGTTGCACCACACTCACTTTTCCGAAAGGGTTAAAAACATCAAGTTTTCGCCGCCTATAACTCGAGAAATAATTGACGGATCGAAAAACAAAAAATTCCGTGTCTTTTTATTTTACAAACTCTATCATATTTGTCAATAAAAAATATGGTAAACGACCCCATTGCTCTCTGAAAATATTTGCCGCGAAAACCCGTACACGGCGTCGTCAATTCATCCCGAAAATCAGGCCAGCTCCTCGTACGGAAGGGTCGTTGTGTTTCACTGGTTTGGACGTAGTTCCCCCTCACTCAGTTCACTCATGTGAACTGAGTGAGGGGGGAGGGGAGTGAGGTCGCACCTAATTTTCCTTCCAGAAAACTTGAAGCTGTTCCCATTGAAACAATGATCAAGTCTGTTTCAAGGCTTATCCTGTAGCGCTGGCGAGCTAAGAGAGGCTTCAATTATTTCCACCTCATGCACTAACAGTAACCTCATTAATACTCTCAGTTTTATTACCTTACTGCGGCCGCAAGGAGCCTGTAGCTCATCATGGAGCCAGGGGATACTTCATCGTTTTGCTTTAGTACACTTGAGAATTGTCCAGTTATATAAAAATTCGGTATATTAAAAAATGAAACTGAGCAAGTGTCTCCTCAAAACGTAATTTTTGGGACCTTCTTAACATCTTCTGCGCTATATTCATTCGTATTCTTCCTGCAAATCGATGGAGTCATGCAAACATGGTGACGGAGAAGAAAGTCATCCAGAATTAAATGGTCCACTCCATATAAAACTGCAGACTACATATTTTAAACTACAGTGCTCATAGAGAACCGCTGTCGTCTTGACTCAGTGGAATCTCTCAATGGTGGAGAATGATAGTAAAATTAAATTTCCAGTTTTTTTTGGGGAACATAAGGAGATAATTAGGCTATCAGTCACTTTGGAAAACCTACCATTCGCCCTGCGTATTATATTACTTGGAACTTCCTTACTTTGAGATTTTTCTTTCTTTAATACTCCCTGGGAATTTTTGTACTGAGTTTCGTCTTCCATGCTAATTTGTTCCCCGTCCCTCTGAATCCCAGGTTACCGCGAATCCACACTAGATGACGCTACATAAGACACATGGTTGAAGAAATCAGTAAAATATCGAAAATTTTTATTTTTGTTTAAAATTCAAAAGAGAAATAGCACACAGATTCAAAGAACGCAAAACTTCCCCATGGAATACATGAATTCCCTCGCTAATTGTAAAGTATCCGTGTAAGTTGAGGAAAAACTTAAAATAAAATTAATATGTTAAACACTTTTTATGGAAACTTGTAATGCGATGTTTACTCACGAAGTAATCCCCATTAAAATATCATAATAATAAAAAAAAGGAAAGCGCATTGAAAGATACAGTGTGTGTATATTTTTAGGATTATGTGTCTTTTATTTATTTTATGTTGAGCGTATACTGTTGCCATTCATATATGATTGATTGTGGTATTCATTCACATTGCAACGAGAAGTCTCTCCTGCATAACGTTAAAAGAGATGCTCGGGCAATTCACGTATCGATTATCGAGTTTTTACGTATGATATCGCCATAAGCTTGTACTTAGCTTTTAAATTTTCAAGGTTTCCACTCTGTTTCCTTATATAATATCATGGGCTTAAATTTTGAATTCAAGCCCAAAGCCAATTCAATTTCAAATTTAAGCCTGAATTTCCAGTAGTATGTGAAAATTCAATCGTATTCAAGTGTAAATAAAGGACTTAGTAGACGATTTTAATTCTTTAAATCAGACACACACATGCCTTTATTCATTACCAATTTTTTCCCCAGTTTTATAATCTTCCTTTTCTGTTGATTTCAATAACATCATCGAGCGGGCGGTTTTAATTTGTTCAATAATGTTCGTCAAAAAATTGGAATAAAATGTTCGCTTTGTCTTAAAACAATAGTTTGGTTCAAAACAAAAACAACTATAAAGCTTTTAAGCGTATATTAGGATATTTTGCATGTAAAAAGCAGGTACGAATCAGAACTTCCGGTAATAACTTAAATTTCAACATACTCCGATTACGCTTTATGTAATTTCAGCTCAAATAATCTTTTTTCCCCCATGTTTCTGCTTGAAACATTGTATAGAATTCAGTACATTCGTATGTGTTTTGCCATATAATTAGGGCTGCGCGATATGCTGTTTTGAATATCGCACGACGATAGCATTCTGATATCGCGGATTCGCCGATATATCGGTTTCGCTATATAAATAGGAAATATCTTGATATGGACATATCAGGATATCGACAATCGGGATATCGACATATCGGGATATCTAAAATTGGGATGTCGGATATCGACTTAAAATAACCTAAGGCGAAAGAGCATATAATTTTAGATACCAATAGAGGTTCTTTTCAGTTTTTTGATACGGCCCATATGAGCTGAAATATAATCATTTTTCCTTGGTCGAAGACCGGTGAAAATTTTGAAAATTCCGAATTATGGTTTTATGACAATAATTTTATAAACAAATTTGAACTTTTCTTGTTGAATTCGAGTTTTCAGTGATAAAATCGCACCATGGCCATTCCATTCCCTACATCCAAATTTTATGATAAAAAGTTAAAGTTAATAACAAACTAGACAATTTAAAATATATAATTAACGATTGAGGAAGTGTAACATTTTATAACGAAGAGACCGTGTGTAGCACTTCAATCCGATCAACCATTACCGAGAAATTGTGCTAAATAGAGACATTATTAAGGGTGACAGAAAAAACACTGGGAACAGGACATCGTTACATCGGGAGATCGTCATATCGAGATATCGGATTTCGACATATCGTGATATCGACATATCGTGATATCGACATATCGTGATAAATCTACATCTACACGATACCCTGCAAGCCACCGCGAGGGTGTGTGGCAGAGGACACTGATCGGTTTTGATATCGCGTTTAGAAATATCGACTACCGATATCAAGTGCATATCGAGTATCGTCGACGATATATCGTGGTATCGCACAGCCCTACATATAATCCTTCACCCCTGACTCATAGCATTTAAGCGGGAATAATCATTGTGGCTGCCGGTTGGTCCGTTTTCAGCCAATCCGCACCCTTCTTTTCTCCCCTCCTCCCCCCGTAACCTTGGAACCCTCCCACCTTTCCCTCTCCTTTAACTTTCCTCCAAAATAGGGACTCTTAATTGAACCCTGAATTCACCAGAACTCCCCCTCCACCCCACATGCGCTCCCCAGTACCCTTGTATTTAAGCTTGCCACACTCTTGTACGCTGCCAGACCTCTTTAAAATGACGTTGGTTCAACCCCGTTACCGTTTGAGGCCTAGGAATACCAGAGGGATCTTACAATGGACTGTGTTTTGCTTCAATCACGTCGCGGTTCCAAAAAATCATCCGTCTACGATTACCCTTATTCGAACGAAGCGAAGTTTACGACGGGGCGGTGCAATATTTTCCTTAACATTTCTCGACATTTTCAATCGTATTACTGTTTCGTAAATGGAGACTTGTTTTCCTAAAAAAAAAAATTTAAAGGAGGGAGAAAACTCACGTACGAGCTAGGAGGCAAAATATTTTCCGCTTAATTTTTACCGTCCGCTGCTGGAATGTGGTCTGGTTATTGAAGGTAGACTGAGACCAACGGCATGTGAAATCTTAAACACCAGGGTATGGGTTACCAGACCCTTTCCCAATAAAGTGTGTGTGTAAAGTATTTCCAATAAACCACAAGCGGTTCGTGAGGTTCCCAACTATTTCCACTTAAATTCACGCTCTTGAATGTTTCGTTTCATACAAATTCTGCGTGTGGTATCCTAGAGACCACAGGCGCTGCCTGTGGTCTCCCAACTATTTTCACGGCTGCTCCTGAATATTTCGGTTTTGGTTCTTTCCTTCCGACAGCCCTTTCTTCATTAGAACAAGGGAAGGGCAAGGAGTGGAGCGGCCGTAACACTACCGACCGAAGTAATCGTTCTTGGCCCCCCTGGCCGTTTTCTCATCACCTTCTCCGGCAAGAGGTCTCTTTATATTACTCAAATATTTTTATTTCTTTAAGCAAGTTGATTGTGAAGTGTTTTTGTGCGACATTGCTTGAGTCCCTCATGCTTAAAGCAACCAGATTTATAAGTATCTAGAGCCGGAAATGTTAATAAATCTAAGTAAGTGTAAAATGCGAGACCGGGGGAGCGCTTAAAAATACGGTAACATCCAGTTTAAAAACATGTTAGGAAGACGCACTGTAATACTTCCATTACTTAAAGAGATTAAAGTTTTACAATGCATTAAGCTAGTAATTGTGAATCAAAGTAGAAAACGCTATTAATCCAAATGAGTATAAAAAGTTATGTGGTAATAATAATTCAGAGATAGGTATTTTAATTACGGCATCCTGTTCTAAAAGGGTGTGTACGAGCCAGTGTAGAATTATTGCAAAAGTAACTGTAAATTCATCGGAAAAAATTTGTTCCACCCCGATGATTTTGCATTTACCGCTTGCAAGGATATCGAGTTAGCATGTTTGTTCGAAGGTTTCCGCAGTGTGGCAATGAATGGCTCTGCATTTCTCTCGGGATTGCTCCGCGTATGTTGACTACGCTTGAAAACAGTTTCGCCGGCATTCCAGCTGGCGTCTTCAGGTCGACTGCTTCAGGCAACACGTATTACGTACCTTTACGTACCTATGAATAGAATGGGGATCGGGTTGGTGTGGTGGCTAGAGTACTGGCCTCCCATCCCGAGGGCCCGGGTTCGATTCCCGGCAGTGGCGGATTTTTCAGTGGAAAACCGGTCCCCACTTGAGAGCATAGAGGAGGGCATTTCAAGTTCAGTACTCCGTCCGTCGGATGAGACGTTAAGCTGTGGTCCCCTTGGCGCCTTTCGTTAAGAGTATGCTAATGCCGACGCCGGGTTTCTCTCCACCCTTCCTCCATTCCCTAAAAACTCCTACCATTACCCAATTACCCACCTATCCTATATGGCGCAAATGACCTCAGCTGTCGGTCGCCTCCCCTAAATAACTAACTAACTAATGAATAGGTTTTACTTAGAGCTTTTAATTTTTTACGTTCCAGATAAGCACAACTTACCGATTAGTATCTACGGGAGGATCTAGATTTTATTTGTGGTTTAGACTAAAGTTTTAATGATGATAATTCCCAAACAGAAAAGCAAGCGTGCAGAATGTTGTTAATTATTCGCGTCTACCTTAATAAAGTTGTTGCGATTTTTTCATTTCTACTTCTAATACTCTCGTAACAATTCTTTGCATTCAAAGTTCACATTGAGGCCCCATCGAATTTGAACAACATTATTTGAGTACTACGACGCATGATTTTGAGAACTGTAGACGAGAGAATATGTCAGATTCGTAAGGTTCTTCGTTTTTATCTTGAAGCTAACCGGCAATAGAAAGCGTGGGCAATTAAAACTCAACTTGCCTGAATCGCCTGCCCAAAAATATTTGTAAGTCCACACAATGTGTCACAATCTTGCATTGATCTATTGTTTTTTAAAATTGTTTTCAAAAATATTTTAAATTTAATAATATTTGATTGGGCGAGTAATCTCTTATTCAATGCTATCAGTTTTTAAAACCGATCGTGTCTTATCATAAATGTATGATATGTGTTTCAATCTTCCAATACGTATATGTGTGGATGCATTAATTCCGCCGTCAGTACGGAATACGAGAGCGATTTCCCCTAGCTATGGATAGTATACCATGCGTGATGTGCGCATTGATTCATTTCAGTGACGATGCTTTCATCGGCAGTCGTGCGCTTGCCTTGAAGCTCCGAAGTATGTAAATGCACCTGATGCAACCCTGTGGTAATCGGAGATCATTCACTGGATCCTCTATCACTACGAGGTTAACGAGTTCTCTTCCAGTTCGTTCCCTATCGTATATGGCTCAAGAACTCGTACTCCTGTGCAATTCTGCAGAGTTTGGCCTGTGGGTGTAATCGTTTACGTTGGGACAACAGGTCGGTTTGTAGATCAATGGGCAGTTACTCCTCGCATTTGGTTTCTGACGAGGATGACTTTTCGATTGCTCTCGGCTAAGATAAAATGGGATGAAGCATGTGTGATCTTTGTGCTAGATTGTGTAATTAAGTCGACGTTGTGCAGCGAAAAGCAGCTACGTTCGTAAAGATTAAATAAAGTATACTATTTGGTGGGTAGATCATTAAGATAAAACCAGAAAAAAACAGCAGCACCTAAGGCAAAGAGGCTTAAATTGTCTTAAATTCATGTGAAATAAGTGAGAGGCAGATGTAGTCGATGTTGAAAGGTGCATAATAGGATAGGTGCAGTTTTTCATGCAATGAAATTTGCTTGTGAAAATAAATGTGCAATAAAATGCACAACTTTTAATTAGAATTTTTTTCATTGTTCCTCACATATTAGGCATGTAACCACAGATAGCTGTGTAATATTTTAGCTCTGTACTGTATGATGGTATTTTTATTGCGTTTGAAGCTGCTTTGCATACTAAGTAAATTGAGTTGGCTTATTGACGAAATCAGCTACAAGTATGTGGCTACTAATGGTTGACTTATGTGTAGTACAAGCCTTCTGTTGTGTAATCCCCTGGTATAAACGGTTGTAGGGGATAGCAAAGTATTATATGGGCGTAAAGTATATTTTTTGCGAAATATTTCGAAACATTCATAGCTTTGTTGCACAGTAAGTAAACTGTGTCGTACTTTGGCAGGATACTTCTCAGCGTTTTATCGATAGGATATTCATTTACTTATTCCCACCCTAAGAGGAATAGCTAATCCTATTTCTACTATAGTTTTAGTAATATCTCTTTATTTAGTTAAATGATTGCGTGACCTGTCTACCTAACCACCCGTTATTTCTAATTTCCAACGGATCCACATTTCTGTTGTGCTTGTGTCGAAAGCTTATGTTCTTAAAAATCTTTCACCCCTAAATTCCTCTCTTTCTCTCCCTCTCTTCAATACCCATCGTGCCTCAGTCCTTTCATCTCAGTGTTCATTTCACTTGTACCCGTTTTACTGGTTGTTTCTAGCCAATGTTTTCATGATGTGGTCAAAGAATAAGGTTTTTATTTATCTTTTTCCCTGAAAGATCTCTTTCATCATCGTAATGGACCAACCCGTGATTTCAAAAGCAGGATATAAAAACTGCTGCCTGGTTCAGGAAAAAAAACCAGGAGGGTCGTGCGTGGTAAAGTCTTATTAGCGTGTTTTGCATCCTCATTTATTCATTGTAAGTAACAATTTCCTTATATTTTCTACGGGGAGCACAGTTATTTAATTTTTAGGCTAACTCTGATTGGTCAGAAGGTTGATACTAAGCCGTTGCTAGTCAGACGAATGAATTTTGTATTAACAGGAAAGAAGAAAAACTTAGCTAGTTCCATGGTCCTGGAACTAGCAAAGTTTTTCTTTTTTTTTTCTTCTTTCCTGTTAAATCATGAAGGAGTTCCATCAAGTTACGCCTCAAACCATTGCACGATTTTTGTATTCTAATTTGGCATATTAATTTTTGCGTAAATTTTCAAA
Source organism: Platycnemis pennipes (assembly GCA_933228895.1). NCBI lineage: Eukaryota > Metazoa > Arthropoda > Insecta > Odonata > Platycnemididae > Platycnemis > Platycnemis pennipes. Next base: position 129,214,963 of record OW121851.1, on the reverse strand, counting down.
TTTTAATTAGAGGACTAATGCTCTTCCAATAACCTACCTAGATTTTCTGAAGGTGTTGTGGAGCGCAATCGAAAGCTGTTCATATTTTGGTAAATGATACCAAAATATCGATCTAATCATCTAAATCGCAACACTTATAAGGAAAAATCAAATATTCTAATGGGGCGATTGATATCCGTCTTTTTTGATGGGCGATTGATATCCATTGTCATGCATTACCTTATAGGGAAATGGATTATGTGAACGATGGTAGTAAATGCCTTGTTAATTATCCTTAAAAAATTGCATGCTCTGTCTCTATCGACATTCTTCGTACGGAAGATTCCAAACGAGTGACGCCCTAGTTGCTTTTTACAAATTGGAAATCGTTATCTATTGCTCCACGTCATTTATTTAATTTACATAATAAGATTCAGTGGAGGAATATTTGTCAACGATGTCATAGTTTTCCTTGAAATAAAAAACAAGATCTACAAGATTCTGAAAAATAACTTCAAGAAACGGAGCGAAAGAGGTAATGCCATAAAGACTAGGATGGAGAACTTTTGATTGAGAATAAAGAGAAATTGAAGAGGTGGAAGGAATATTTGGAGCAATTATACAACGGAAGCAATCTCTGGGAAACTAATCGAAGAGGAAAATGAAGTTGACAAAGATGATTTGGGAGACTGTTGAGATCAGTATTCGACGCAGCAATATAGGACCTGCGGATACATAAAGTGTCCGAAATCTACAACTTTCCTGCCGTAGTAATTAAAAAATATGGGAAAGAAGACATTAAACAGACTGCCAAATATTTTATGCGACATGTAGTCAACTGGAGAGATACCCTCGGAGTTCGAGAAGAACATCACTGTGCCTATTCCAAAAAACAATCGGGCTGAGAACTGCGATTAAATTTAGGACCATGAGCCTGGTTCGATTCCCGACAGAGGATAATTTTTCAGTGGCAAAATTGAGTGCCCAGTGGAGGGCATTTCAAGTTTCGTACTCCGTCCGTCGAATGGGACGTTAAGCCGTGGTCCCCTTGGCGTCGAGGGGACCACGGCTTAACGTGAAAGGGTTGCGATAAATTCAACATTCAACAGCGAATGTTTGCTGCTGAGCGCAAACAACGAGAAACAAGGTAGAAGCCAACTAACACACCAATCACTCAATGATTGTTGCGTTAGTTGGCAGTTAGAATTAAATTTGAAGAAATGCGCAATAATGAACTTCTGGAAAAAGAATAGCTTTCCCCGGAATAATTATTGCATCAAAGAAAATAAAATATCTAACTAGAATCTATTAGATACTTAGGTATTACGCTTAAGATTTATAATGCTACGCTTACTACGTCACTGCAAACATGTGGTGTGGGAAACACATCATAACTAGTGTAGCAAACCGTAGATTAGGATTCGTAAAAAGGGTTCAAGGCAAATACAAAGAGAGAGTAGGAGAAAGAAGCTATTTTACACTTGTCAGGCCTCATTTAGAGTATGCAGGTAGTATATGGGATCCGTGCGAGGAAGGTATGATAAAAGAATAAGAGCGTGTGCATAGGAGATTACATAGAATTGTTAAAGGCCCTTATGATCATCGCATTAGCGTTACGAAGTTAATAGAAGAACTAGGATGGGAATTAATACAAGAGCGCAGTTTAAAATTTAGGTTAAACCTTTTAAGTAAATTAGAAACAGATTTTTTTACAGATGACATTAGATATATGCTCAGAACACCTGTGTATTATGCTAGGTTTCATCAGAGTAACAAGATTAGAGAGATAGATTGCCGTACCGATAGATTAAAAATGTCATTTTTAGCGTACCATAAGAGAGCACAATAGGCAGCGTAGCAAAGGTAGGTGGAATGTTGTTAGAGTAGTCTGTATTGAGTGATGCATGTAAAAACAACTAATAATCATTTCTTATTATGTAGACGCTGACCATGTAGCTGCATGTGGCACTATTATCTAGCATGTCTCCGTGTAGTAGCCTAGTATGCCTGTAAATATTGCATGTGTGGTGATCTTCACCCCCTGCCGCACACCCTCGCGGTGGCTCGCAGGGTATTATGTAGATGTAGATTTAGATGTATGACATAGCTTCTTTCTGCTTTTCTAACGACATTTCTGAGTAGCGCTTCCGTAAGAGCGGTCGTCCGCAATAACGCCTCTCGAGTTGCAATTGGGCATCGCTGAGCGCAAACAGCGAATGAGCCAGCGGTAGGGGAGATGAGACTTGCGTCTGCGCGACCTTCCCCCTTACCCCCTTCTCCCTACGCCCCCTGGGGCCATCCTAGGTACAAACTCCCTGAGGCGGGGTTAGGTAACCTGTAGATGGATGCAGGAGGGGTAATCATCAACTCTCTCGCTCCTGGCAAAAACCACTCAACCCTCATTCTTCGCGTTAAAGTGTTAATTTGACAGGGCAGACTGAGAATTCATTTCAAAGTTAAAATGACAAACTCCGCCAATATATCATTCCACCAAGAGTAGTGTTCACGATGGAGGTAGGCTCACCGAATACTAGGCCCAACGGCGTTTGAAACTCTTAAGCATCACAATACGGGGCAGTACCTTCCTGTTGTGCCGTTCCCCAGTAAGATTCGGTAACCAGAGAATCATGTAGAAAAGGTCTAGCTGTAAGTTTTCTAAACGGTATATTCTCGATTTTGAATCAGAGACCTCCCATCAGTACCTACCCAAACTCACTACCCAGTGGCCCACCAAACCGTCTATAGGTATATCATTAGGGAAATTTGATAAATTTTGTGCCAATTCAAGGATTGGGAACTAGCGGCAATTAAGAGGAGTATTTTAAAAGTTAGGGTTGTCTGCTTGTATTTAAATTTGGCAGCTCAAAACAAAGTTACATGAATTCTCCGCCGTCTATTGATTGTTTGCGACGTTGTGCTGATACAGTAGACTTTTGACTGTCGGTAAATGCAAACAATAGTTTCAAAAATAATTAATCCAGCCAGTTGCAAATTGTGTCCTTTAATTCAACAATTGTGTGCAAAAGGGTCTACAACTAGGTTCTCAAATTCATCTGGAGTTTTTCCTAATTTATTGACGCACAGTAATGAATGTGGAAAGGATTAGGCAATTTTGTCTAACCTTTTCCAATTCAGTGGCGAACGGATGGGTAGGTGAAATATTTTACAGTAGTCTGTAGCGCATGATACATGTATGAACAATCAATCCCTTATTACTATGTAGATACTAACAGTCCATTGCCTGAGACCCTATAATAGCATGTTTGCTTGTTTATAGTGCATTTGGTGATCCGAACCCCCTGCCACACAACCTCGCGGTGGCTTGCAGGGTCTCGTGTACATGTAGATGTTTAACGTCCTATCCGACGAACGAAGTACTGAACTCGACTCCTCTCCACAAATCACTCAAAGCAGAGGTCGGTTTACCAATGAGAAATATGTGCTATTTCCGGGCTTCGAACCCGGGCCCTCCGGGTGAGACGCCTGTACTTGAATCACTACTTCAACCTGATTCCACTAATATGCCACTTTTGTACTTCAAAGGCAAATATGTAGCCGTACAGAATATGGTCAGTAATGGTTATTTATCCAACGAATGGCGCCCGGACACGCTCATGGAGAGATGCTTCATCGAGAGGGGAACTCGGAACGCATTCGCTCCATTAGGAATGAGAAGAGAGAGAGGAAGAGATGGATTCGCATTTACAGAGAGAGTCGCGTGCCTTCGAGGGGGCATGCAAACTCTCTTTCCCGGCACATATGCACTCTCCACACCTGCGTGCCTTTCTTCATCTACATCTACACGATACCCTGCAAGCCACCGTGAGGGTGTGTGGCAGGGGGTGAAAATCACCAAGCATGCACTACCGACATGCAAACAAGCAACTATAGGGTCTCATGCAACTAGATTGTTAGTATCTATAGTATTTAAGGGATTTATCCATGCATCATGCACTACAGACTACTCTAAAATATTTCCCTCACCTATCCCTTTGCTATGCTGCCTATTCTGTTCTCGTATAGTACGGGGGAAAATGCCATTTTGAATCTATCAGTACCACAATCTATCTCTCTAATCTTATTTATCTGGTCGAATCTAGCATAATACGCTGATGCTTTTAATATGTGTCTAACATCTTCAGTAACGCTACCAGAAGTATCTTTATATTCTTACAACAGTCGCTGTCGAACTTTCCCCATGGCATACTTCTTATGCAAATAGGTATTTAGATTAGCGGTTGACTAATTGGGCTGGCCAACATCTTACGAGGAATAGTTGCAACAGGGAAATGTCTCCTTATATTTCTACTTTTTTCATCTTTTGATTTCCCTTAGCTATGATATCTCCCGCACCATCACTCCGCCCTTTATTCTTTTTCGTACACGTTTTAGCTTTTTTTTATCGAGAATGTGTTCAATTTAATTTTTTTCAGAGATATGGACTGTTTCTTGCGACGGGACCGTTAGTAAAAATTTAGAGACTATGCTAAAAAGGATTTCTTTCTGATTTAAAGGATATTTATCTTTTATGGTCACGAAAACGGTTAGGTAATTTGTTGCGTAAACCGAGAAAAATAACGAAAATCTTCATTAATTACGCTAGTCCAGGACAAGCCAAAATAAAATCAAAAGGTAACGAATATGAACGGAAGACTAATGAGAAGGTTCTTTTTCATGTTTGGAAGGGAAAGGAAATTAATGGATAATATTTGAATAAGACTTACTAGATTAATATACAAAGAATTAATCGACAATGGTTCATTTGAGTCTGTTATGGGCATTAGGTTGATAGATGAAGAAGGAAGGAAAAAAAAGGCTATTGGGTGGTGGTGACTGGAAGGTGGGAATGTGATGAGCCGAAGAAGGAATGAAATACGTTTTCAGAAGAATCGAAAGATTCACAATGGCCCATGGAAACAGCAATTCTAATCTAATGCACGAGGAATCTTAATGAATGCAACAGAGGTCTAAGATGAAGAAATGGAAAAGACCGGCACCTTTTTCCTTATCTTTCGTGACTTAAGAGGCTTTCGAATGATTCCTCATTTTCGTGGAATGTTTACAGATATTTCCAATTCCAATGGAACTTTAATATTCTTTGATACAGCTATAGTTTGTCGTCACCGCAGCCTCCCTGAATAATAAACACAAGACGCACGAGGGGCGTCGTGAGGCATGAGCTAGGGAAGACGCGGTGTCGCTGGCGAAGAAGGGGGTGAAATACAGCACGAGGGCCGCATTAACACATTCGTGGCTGGGAGCGGGGTGACACCTGCGCTCCAATTGGTCCCCGTGGTCGTAATTAAGGGACGAATCGTCCCGTCCCTGTCCCCGGGTGGCTACGCAATTTCTTGAGCAAGGCATTGCGGCTTTCCACAAGCTCGCTTAGCGACGAGTAGTCATCGATCACGTTGGCACATTAAATGCTGTCATCATTTAATCCTTATTTAAACCTCCTGCTAATAGCATTCATTCTTGATTAATTCTATGCCTTAATTTTCCAGAAATGCCGTAACCGTAACGTAGTGTACTGCATTATCCAACTACCCCCAGAAAAAAGAGTACACTGTGTAATCCACATTAAAATCAGTACTTGAAGCACGTCAAGCCTTCATTGCAAGAGGCCAATGAGTGAAAAATTATTTTTAAATAATTTTATCCGAGCAGGTATTCTCTATAAATATGCGGCAATTTTAATTAAGTATTACTTATTTATCTGCATCTACATAGTACCCTGCAAGCCACCATAAAAGTGTGTGGCAGGGGGTGAATTCTAACCAAACTTTCACTACATATCATGCATAAAAAGGATCAGTATTTGTGTACTGTCCTAAACTTCACTATTTAAAAATAGATACAAATAGCAAAACAAACATGCTGTTAGTTGCTTCAAGTCCTTATACCAACGTGCAGCTACCAATGTTATCCATTGTTACACTCGTATTGGATATATTTACCGTTATTCATATCCCTAATAGTACGAGGAAAAAAGGACATTTTGAATCTGTCAGTTCGGCACTCGGTTTATATAGGTATATGTGCGATTTAACGACATTTATTTCTAGAATACTTGGCGTCACGAGTGAATCCTGTGGTCGAATTATGAAATGTGAGAATGGAAAAAGAAATAATTATTAACTGGGGAAACGACAAGGATGGAGGAGTAAATGCTGTGAGAAGAAGTGGATCGTGGATGAATGTGGTGGAAGAGGCTCTTACGAGGAGGGGCCTTCGGAATCTTGACGACAAAAGAGTGTGTGTGATGCAACCCATGAATGAAATAGACGAGGACAAGATGAGAAACAGGGACTGGGCAGAATTAATTCATTAGACACAGCCTAAGATGACCAAGAATATATGTGGGATTCTCTAGCAAGCCAACCCATAAATGATACGGCGCAAAGGATATTCTCGACTGCTGGTTCTGAACTATCTCTACCGTTTATGCATATGAATAACTTGAAATGAAGACATTCGGACATAATTTAGGAGAATCTTTATTGCATATGGCCACCGTATGGATATTAGTTCGTCAATTCCCTAAAGCCAATATTCCTACCTACTTAAAGGCATTCTAAGGGCAGGAATAAATGCGTGGCCCTTCAAAAACTTCATCCTTCTCTAAAAGTTAGGTATTACTTTGTTTATTAAATGAACATGCGTAAAGCATCCCAAACGCGTGTATTAGTTGAAAATTAAAAGGTATCACAAAGCGTATGTAAAGTAATCAGAGAGATTCAAAATGTCCTTCTTTCCTCGTACAATTAGGGATATAAATAGCTGTAAATATGTTCAATGGTATGTACCTACTTACGTTTACGTATACAAGTGTGTTATTTTTATATAGCCTACTAGCCTGTATATTTTTATATGTACCTACTTACGTTTACGTATACAAGTGTATCTACGGATAGAATTGGATAACATGTTGGTATAGGGACCCAACTAACGGCTTTTTTTTCATGCTTGCCTTGCTCTTTATAGGTTTTATAAAATAATGAAGTGTAGACCAGAATATAATTATTAATCTTTTTTATGCATGATATGTTGTGAATGTTTGGTGTGAATTCACTCCCTTCCACACTCATTTATGGTGGCTTACAGGGTATTGTGTAGATGTAGATGTATAATATTAATATATGGATATTCTAAGTTACCGTTTCCGAAATCCATTCGTAATTGTTTTGTTCAAAAACGCGTTTCTTGCAACCCTGATGACTACTTGCCACTCATATAATAACGCCGATCTGACGTGAGATGGTGAGACTTATTCAATGAGAAATATGGCGAAAGTGGGGTGATTGAGGCACAAGTTGACGGCGAATAAGCGTTGCATTTGGAAGCAATGTCAGAGGCGAGGATGAATCAGGAGACAAGCGAGGATTCCACTCGACCTCGCGACACCCTCACATACGCACCCACGAAAACGCACTCGCTGCAAACGCGATCTATTCGACGTCGAGGAAATCACTCATTAAGCATGACTAAGCACTCGACACCGCTCGCCTCTGCTTCGCGTAAGAGTCTCGTAATTATCCGAGAAGACTGTAATCCATCCGGAAAGAGGTAATATTTTCTGGTGACATAATTCACCGTCGGTCTTGGCAGCCGGAGTGTGTTTTTGAAACCGTAGGGATTATCTCCAATAGGTAACCAAGGAGTCTCACACGAGTATAAACACGAATGTTCCACAAATCTATTGTGTTTGAAACGCTCGTATCAATCTCACTCATTGTTTTCTCTGGTGTTTTTCTCATCCTGGAGATTTATATCCCGGAGACGGATGATAAAAACTCAAATAAAACTCCCCCATGCCGATTTTTCGCTGGCCTGGCTACCCATAGGCCACGGGTTCGATTCCCGCCCAGGGGGGTTCTGTTTGAAACCGTCGGGATTATCTGGAATAGGTAACCAAGGAGTCACGTGATACAAACACAAATGGATTGCAAAATTAGTGTGTCTAAATCGCTCGCTGCAATATCATTAAATGTTTTCACTTGAGTTTTTCTCATCTGTATCGATTATATATTATCCTGATGAGATACAACACAAGTTTAAACAATGAATGAGGTTGTAATCAGCGGTTTGGACTCACGAAAGTTTCAAACCATTCGTGTTTGTTCCACGTGACTCCTTGGTTACCTATTCGAGATAATCCCGACGGTTTCAAACACCATCCCTCAGGAAATGGATGATGTTCTTGTCCTAGGATGAAGATCTTAGGTTGAACTAGATTGAAGATCTATATAATTAACTAAAGCCAGTTTCACACGATACCTGATCCAGCGCAAGGTCGAGGTTACTCGCTAGTATGCTAGCTTTCCAGTAACGTGTGAACAGAACCAGTACTATACTGGCTGGCAAGTATGATGGCTAGTATAGTCGCTGAGCTACTGGATTTCCTACTTGATGCGGTACTAGTTTGCTACTAGACCCAGTAGGAACCAGTGGCCATCTACCAATCACGTTCACGTTACAGACGCTGTGCGATCTTCTCTTTTTTTAATTAGCATGGAATCATATGGAATAACCGCTTCATAGCAAGCACAAGGCTGATGATCGTGTGAAACCTCCTAGCAGGATTCCAATCACGCTAGATTCCGTCCTCAATATCAAGTAGCGGCTAGCACACTAGGTCTTGTGCTGGATCAAGTTTCGTGCCGACCGAGGTAGCAGTCTCTGTTACACGTCACACTGGCAACCCGAAGGTCACCGATTCGGATTTCACGTTGGAGATGTTGTATTAGTATTAGGTTAGCCGATTTGATATAAGCTAACGAGTTGTATACCTGAAGAAATGAGTTCTGATGCTACTTCATTCATCTAAATACGCTCTCATATGGCCACATTTTATCCCACCTTCAACTACCTCCGATCCCAAATGTGCCGAAATGAACTTGGACTGGCTACCATACTTCTCTCTATTTTGACAATCAGGATACCCCCTGATGGTTTCCTCGATAAATAGGAGACCACACCATTTATTCACCGTAGTTCCCGGCCCATGGGAAGCACATTTTTCATTTTGTGAATCGGTTCCCAAATCATCCAGAGGCCTATAGATACTCAAGCATCTGATTTAGCGCTGCCTAAGAAGGCGCCTATCTCCCTAGTTTCACCGCAGTCTCCGTCGTGGCAGAGAATTGAATATTTATTCTCCACCGTGCAGTTGTTTCTGAGATTCTACAATGCATAAATATGAAATATGCTATTTCTCGAATTTTATAATCCCATTTTCCCCTTTAAATGCAATTCATCATCATCATCGGTCAACATTCCTAGGATTGATTTGATGCAGCTCTCCACTCGATTCTTCTATGGGTCAACCTCTTCATATTGACGTAGATCCTCTATTTCACGTCCTTTACGACCTGTTCTATGTAACTCATACGAGGCCTGCCTTTTCCATTCTTCCCGTTCACTTTTCCCTCGACGATAGTCTTCATTAGGCCATCGTGTCTCAAGATGTGCCCCATTAAGTTGTCCCGTCTTCTTTTTAATGTTTTCAGTAGACATCTCTTCTCTCCCACTCTCCTTAGCACTTCTTCGTTTGTCACTCGGTCGATCCATTTTATCTTCATCATTCTTCGGTAGCACCACATTTCAAATGCTTCCAGCCTGGACTTTTCTGCTGCTGTTATTGTCAATGCTTCGCTGCCATACAGTAGAATGCTCCAGATGTATGTTCTAATGGAATGTTTCCCCACTTCAACGCTTGTATTTGCGGCTGTAAGCAGAATCTTCTTCTGGTAAAATGCCCTTTTTGCTTGGGCAATTCTACTGGCAAGGAATTATTTAATATGAATAAAATAAACAGATACTAACAATAATTTTGATAAAAATCTGACTCAAAAAACGGCATGGATTTGACGAAGCAGGAAATACAGTAATTGTATTTTCCGGCCGAGTGTACTGTAATTACAGTTAAAACCTATGACGTGCACCGCCGTTGAAATGTAGAAACTTATAATACGCCATCTTCAGGCCATTCTACGGACTTCCCAAAGGCATCCTTAGGGTGGAAAGGCCTCCTTGCTTAAGACTTAAAGTGCAGGACCACGAAAGAAAAGAACTTGGCCCTTGCGTCCCCCATTCCAATTCCCCTCGGCAGCAGCTGGGCCCCCTCCCAGCGAGAGAAAGAGAATAAACGTCCGTGGACCCCCGTCGCATTCTTCGGAGTGCGCGCTTCATCTTCTCGAGACGCCCACACCCTCCCACCGCTGCCCTCCCCAGGAAACTAATTTCGGGGAAAGAACTTGGGAGGGGACCGATGACGCGCGCCCTGTTTGACATGCACGCCGCGTTTCCGAGGAGTCTGGCCGTGGGGGAGGAAGGATGAGGGAGTGTCGCACGCTTCCGAAAACGGAGACGTGATTTATCGAGGACGAAACATTCAAATAGCTGGGGGAGAGCTCCAATGCTAGGTAGCGCGTGGGGAGATATTGATATAACTTGAGGCCTGGAATTTGAGGTAGAGAGAGGTCTATCTCCAGCGCTCGCAAAAATGTTCTAAGGAAAGTGAGGATGATTTAGATGCGCAGTGGCGGCGTATCCTGAGGGCTCACGTTTCAATACTGTAAGTGGCAGTTTTTTCAGCTGAATTCTTATCCGTGCTAGCGGGACTTTCAAAGAGTACATCAAGTTCACTTTTCAGTCCGGCGGATGGGACGTTATGCCGAGGGCTCTTTGGCATCGCTGCTGCGGACACCGGGTTTCTACCTTCTTCCGTTCCCTTAAAACATCCCCCCTTCCATCCAAATTTCCACCCATTCTTAGAGCTTCAGCTGTCGGTTGCATCCTCCTGATAACTATTAATTACAACTACTACTAGATGATAGGCAGAAGGGTTTTCTACGGGGACTAGGAATGGGTCGGATCATTGTTGACAGCACACACGGAGTGGGAGGAAACAAAATATTTTGAGTTACTCGGACAACAATCTCTCCGACAGGAACTGAAGTCTGACGGACAGAATGTCTTGAGTTTTTGTGGCGAGGGTGAGGCATAATGTCGATCAACCGCGTTGTCCTGGGAACCCACCCACTCAGCTTCTCACGGTAGCCAGTTCCTCAGGGAACCTTGAATCCTCGTATACTCTCCTGTACCACTGCTTTATAAAAATTTCAGATTTTCTATTTTATGAGGTTGTTATTGCCCATTTACAGATTATTTCCATAAAGCAGCTGGAAAAATTCAGGCTTGATGTGGTGGAAGGAAATATATTCATTCCGACAACATTCGCACTTGTCCAGTTTTTACTGCGCTATGCGCTTCAATTCATGGTGTCTTATTGAGGTACTTACAAGACAAATTTCGTCAATGGAGCCCCCACATTTGAAAATCTGTGAGATGAAAAGCGTAGTGTCACATTAAAAACTTCTGAAAAATTTGCGAGTGTCGTATGGTTGGTATGATCATGCTCCGGATGCACACAGTTATTAGTTAATAATTAAGTGTTTACCGAGATTCTATTTCAAACCGCTATTGGGTTTTTGACACATTACACGCTCTCTTCCCCTTTTTCTATTTTATTGCAAATATTTACCTTCTGCATTCGTGTATAGCTAATTATTCCACTGCCCAAATTGAAATGTACTCCCCCTAATGGAATATCATGAGACATATATAGAGAAAAAGAAGGATGTGAAGTATAAGAATAGAAGAGTAATTATGAAGAGGTTTGCCGATTGAAGTATCAAGTGGAGTGATGCGTCAAACCAGTCTTAGGAATGTTGACCCATCCTGATGACGACGACGTTATAGCGATCTCAAAACGAAAAAATACAATTGTTTATCGTTCGTTTTATTTTGAACTTAATATCAGCATGTAACGTATTGATAGCAAGCCTATTCATAGGCATGTGGCAGGATGTGATTGCCAGTGACATGACATCCCAGTGAACAGTACGTATGTAGGTACTTGAAAATAAGTGATGAAGGACACTATCAAAAAATATTTCGGAATGGTTTCCTTCACTCACTTGAATGAATCCCTTCCATAAATTCTACCTATTAATTACACCACATCCATTTTAAATCTTCTGTGAGTATTATCAAGTACCATATTCCTGTGAATTTCAGCGCGCATTGGAAGTATGTTGTTGCCAATGCTTGTGTTTTAAAGGGGACGGAGTTGTATAGGCTGGCTTTCCTGAATACACGCTTAAATATCCGGTATGTAAGGCATTTATTCTGATCTCAATCGTAGCAGAAGTAGATTGTAAACCTTGTATTCTGTAATGAGCTGACGGATTCAGGCGTCTTTCGTGAAATAGATTTGTCTTATCCAAGGAACTATATAAAAATAACACTAGTTTTGTCTACAATCTGCGACTTGTTTCGTCATTTCAATTGATGGAAATATTTTAGTATTTAAATGTGTTAATAATAAAGTAAATATTATTCCACGGCCAAATTGAAATGTAATCCACCTAACAAAGCTTGTTTTCTGAAATTAACTCGAGTCTCATCCACTACTATTCCACTGCGAACCATATCCCTTATTTTGCTCTCACTGACCTTCGAGCATTACCATGTTGATATCTCTTTCAAATCAACGAGAATATTTCTTCATTTCTGATTTGTATCTGCCATTTCACCAATGTCTCCGACAAAAAGTGCAAAACATTTAGTTTTTACCCACGGATATTCACTCCTATAATGACCCTAATATATGGTTTCTCTCTTCGCTTTCTCAATGAATACAAAAATGCACGGGGTCTAGTGTACCGTACCACCACTTCTCGTATTACTTGTGGCCACGCTATAAAGCAATGGGAACAATTAATTACTGACTTTTGAAATTTACAAATTCCTTACTCTTTTTTCAAAGGGGCGAACCTCGGAAGCTGCCAGATATAACAGCAGCTTGAGGGGTTGGGATTGTGCTGCTTCCAGAAGAAAAAAGAGAAAGGGTTAATCATTGGGGAGTGATCAGTGAGAAGCGGGCGCTGGGAAGGAAACGAAGGAGGAGAATGACTTAGGCACGCATCTTCGATCGAGGGAAACTGCCGAATCCGCAAGGAACGAAAAAACAGGCCCGGGAAACAGGTTCAAGACGCCAAGCACATTAGATTCGGGGCGTTTTTGTGACCTTAGTCAAGCGGTAAAGGTGTGACACAAAGAGTAATTTCCTCGAGCCTCCAGGGAGAAGACGGCGTCATTCTTTGCTTCTGAAGGGGCTTCCCTTCAGCTTCGGGTTAGCTGAAAGCAAGAGAAGAATTCTTCCCCCGCTATATTTGTTTTTCTCAAAAGAAACGTAGGAAGCTAATCCAAAAACATACGCTTTTGAACCATTGGTAGTGTTTTTCCATTGATAGTGCCTGAGTTCATACGAGGCAGGGTAGGCAGATTCAAATCACGCACGCTTACTTAGAGGTTTGAAAAATCACTTGTAATGATAAACCGAAAGTCGCGCTCGTTTTTTCATTGCAATCGTTTAAATTGCTGAGGACACTATCCTTCCCGGCAATAGATTAATGAAAGAATTATGTAGTCCGACTCTCTGGAAGTAAAAAATTTAAAAACCCTTTGTAGCTCAAATATCGTAATGCAAAGGAACACACACAAGACTGAAATATGACTGACATAACGGTGAAATTTATCGTGGTTGCAACTCTGTAGCCGTTGAAGGTACTCGATCAATTGCTTGAATTCTTTTGGGCGCTTGTATGTTTATAGACGGAGAACTAAGTCACCTTCCAGAAAACTAAAATGGGTAAGTAAGTGGAAACTACTAGAAATAAAAAATACCTTCTGCCTTCAAGAAAACCTAGCTCAATTAGTTCTCAATGATTTATTTCAGAAAGACGAAGAGGCGTGAAGTAGAGTTCTTACTGAACTAATTTAGCATGAATAAATAAATCATGCATCAAATAAGCAGTTTTTACATGAAGATACCCAGGTTGCTTATATAATAAAGCAAGTTCATCATCATCATTGGTTAGCAATCCTCAGATTGAGGATCCATTCGTTTCGGGATTTCTTCCGTTTTTCCCGAAATAGCGTTTTTCGGTCTTGATTTCGGGTTTCCCCAATGAAGGCCTTTCCACAATCGCATCGAACCTCGTATATGCCGCTCTGTTCTTCCATCGGCGTAAGGTCTTTACCTCTGCAAAAAATGTCCCTTGTCTTAGTTACGCAGGTGTATCTGGTCAGGAAGTTATGTTTGGCAAGGGCCCTGGATATTTTTCCCGTGGTTCCGCCAACGTATGGTATCACGGCGAGAGTGGTATCATTCTTTTCTCTCGTAGTAGCAGTCTCGTCGGTCCTGTTCAAAGCCAAAACTCGTGTATCTTCTTCGCTCTGAGCAACTCGGCGGATAGCGTGTCGGTGGAAGCCACTGTCTTGAAAAAACCTTAAATAGATGCTGTTTCTCGTTTCCAATAAACCTCGAGAGCCTTAAAGACCCGTATTCAATAACACAGGAGAGCGACAAACAACAGACAACCACGCCTTTCAGCCATCGCGGAGCACTTCTGGGAAGGCCCGACACGATATCAATTTTGACGGAGCCAAGCTGATCAAGACCGAAAAACGCTATTTCCCAAGGCTCATACGCGAGGCGATCGAAACGACCAAGAACCTCAACAATTTTAACGGAGAAGATAGCTATAAGCTCCCCCATACTTGGAAGCGCCTAATTGAAAAAACTAGTCAGACGGCCAATGAAAATGCGCCCACTTTAACATCAGAGCGCAGAACTGAATGAAGTGAAAATCTGCTCAGAAACACTTCAGACCTGAAGACGCGAACTGAAACGTTGGTGAAACTGTTTTCTCCCCAGAATGGACACACGCGGAAGAAATCCCGAAACGAATGGATCCTCAAACCAGACACTCCGCGGAAGCCTCAATAAGGAATCCTGAGATTGGTTTGACGCAGCTCTCCATCTGATTCTTCAATCTGCTAATCTCTTATTATTTACGTATTTCTTTTCTTTCACATCTCTCATCACTTGTTCTATAGTATATCTCATACGAAGTCTGCCATTTCCAATCTTCCCGTTCACTTTTCCCTCGACGATTATCGTCATCAGGCCATCATGTCTCATGATGTGGCCGATTAAGTTGTCCCGTCTTCTCCTTAGGGTATTCAGAAAAATTCTCTTTTCTCCAACACTTCTTAAGAATTCTCTTAAGAAAATGCTTCCACCGATTTTTTCACTGCTGATATCGTCTATGCCTCATTGCCATGAAGAAACACTCTCCAGATGTACGTTGTGATGAATTGTTTCCTTACTTCTACGCCTGTATTTCCAGCTGTAAGTAGGATCTTTTGACAGAATGCCCTCTTTGCTTGGGCTATTTTACTGAGTATTTATTTCTTGCTTCGTCCATCGTTGGTTACCTGGCTTCCCAGGTTAGAGAACTCTTTGGCTTGTACAAATTTTTGTTTTCCTAGTTTAATGCTGGGTTTGGCCTCTTCTCTCTTGCTGCATACCAATATCTTAGTCTTCTTCTTATTGAACTTTAGCTGATATCTGGCCGTTGTCCTTTCCATGGTCATTTGAATCTGAATCAGATCTCTCTGTCTCTGCTATGAGTGCTATGCCATCGACGAATCGCTGCATGCCAATTTTTTCTCCGTTTATATACACTCCAGAAGACTTCTCTTTGATTTCATTCGCTAAAAAGAAAGATTCAACCTTCATCTCGAGTCTTCAAATTGAGTTTCGAAAGGAAATTTCAATGTATCGATTGTTAGTCAATGCAGTAACATGATACATCATTTTCATTTATTTTTCCGAGGCATTCATCGAAAAAAGTCACAGCACGATGGCATTCGAAGGTCCTATCAGTGGTCACTGATGCACACGAATACGCCATAATAGTTACCTGCGAGTAATATTTCTCAATATCTAGTGTTGGCACTTTAAGAATGTAATTACCCATAAAATTTTATTTCCTAATTTTCTCTCAACTTTCTGAGATTATACCAGTCGAATTTAATTTATATTGGCGTAGCTAGAGATCAAAATACCTCCAATTTAGAAATTGAAGGACTGTTGGCTGCCCGCGAGAACCTTAAGGCCTCTAAAAATCTAAAGGGTAATATGACGCCTCGGTATCTTATGGTTGAAGTACTAGGCTGGAAGTCAGGGGATCCAGGTACTACTCCCGGTGAAGTCGAATGCTTTTTTCTTTGTGGAACTTCCGTCTTTCTCCAAAAGAGTTCCTTGTGTATTTTTAAGGATAGCGACTGCGTCTCAAAATGGGCAGAAATTGTAAGGGTAAAAAGCACGACAAATGAGTGTGTCAATTTTCTTCGTGACCTTGAAGTGAACAGGGAGAGAGAAGAAAGCTATAGAGTCTGAGAACGCCCACTCGAAGTGGTACGAGCGGGAATGAGTCAGCGAGGGAATGAAACGTCGGCCGTAAAAAAGCGCCGGAGGAAGACTAGGAATGGGAGGAATGTTCCGATTGCTACGGTCTATTTGCGATGCATTGGCGGTGAGAAACTGAGATGCGATCCGCTACCCGACGACGGCCAATGCACCTTGAGAAAGCTCTACGTATCACTGTTGATTTGGCTGTAAACATAAATATATGTACATGAATGAGCTACCCGATTATTCTATAGTAGAACGACGGATATGTTCATATTTTTTGCAGTTTCCTATGCATTCTAGAATTTTAATAATAAAGACTTCCTTGAAGTGGCATTTCTGCTTCCAATTTAAGACCGAAAGTGGTTAATTTGGGGGAATAGCTTCTATCATAGAACGATGGATATGTTCATATTTTCTGCAGTTTCCTATTAATTCTAGAGTTTTAATAATACGCTTTCATAAAGACTTCCTTGAAGTGGCATTTCTGCTTCCAATTTCAGGCCGAAATTTGCGAAGGTTAATTTGGGGGCATAGAACGACGATATGTTCACATTTTCTACAGTTTCTTATGTATTCTAGAATTTTAATAATACGCCTTCGTAAAGACTTCCTTGAAGTGGCATTTCTGCTTCCAATTTAAGGCCGAAAGTGGTAAAGGTTAATATGAGGGCATTGCCACCTTTTAGCGTGCGTTTTACGAGGTTACTTCTGCGTACAATTCACGATTCGGAGACAACTCTCAACTGATGAAATCCAGGATCGATCCGTTTTACAGTATCAAATAGTTCCCAAGATTGGGATAACTCTACTCCGCAGAGCACGAATCCGAGTGATACAAGGGGAATCGGGTTGTTGTGGGGTCTACAAAACTGGCTTCCCACTCCTAGGTCCAAGGTTCGAGTCCTGGCGGTGGCAGAGATGATTTTCCATTGATATGTTGGCCCCCACTGCGATGTTGTTTGGAGAGCAGTCCAAACAAGTTACATGTTTGCATGAAAAGTACTAACTCGAGTGAGGAAATAGGCAAAACGGCAAAACTGAGCTTTCGGCTATACTTCACTACTATTCAATCTGATTAAATACCGTTTTTCTTCCGTGGATAGGTTGCATTTACGCCACGGCTTTTTGCGACAGTTGACTGTAATTTTGCTTTGGCATATCCGTGTTTGTTAGGTATAAAATGTGGTTAATAGTGTCTGACCTGTATAAGAGTGATATTTTATATCTAACTAATTCAGAAATTATTTTATCTTTATTGCAGCTCCCTGCTACACACGCTCGAGGAGGCTCAGGAGACGTAGATGGTTTGTTCTCGCGGGCTCCCCCTCGGAAGGTTATTTATTTCTTGAGTCGTTCGTGAATGTCGAATTATGAAGTAAATGCCATTTTTGTGAAAATTTCAGGACATATCATTTTTTGGCCCTTCTATCGATTGGAAATAAAATAATAATTCCATCGTATATCTGAAGAACAAAGACTTATTTAGAATTTAAAAATATGAAAGAGTGTTGGCCTTACCTCACTTGTATTATAATGAGTGAAATTCAAAACAACAATTTTTATTTAAAAAGGAATGGTATAAAACTAAATGAGAAAATATTTAACTCATATTAGAATATGTAAAAGCAGGAATGAGCGTCTAAACTCACTTTGGGAAATCAAACGTGGCAACAACACGTCTGCCATGTTCCGAATTCAAAATGAGTTAAAAGAGCTGGTAAAAAATAGAATACTACTACTACATGCTACGTAAAATATTCACATACGATTAAATTGTGTATGAGTTATCATCAATTATACACGTGGTTATACGGGAGAGCACGGCTATTGCACAAAAAAATGCTGAATAATAGTGTAAAGAGAATTGTCGTTCCGACGAAAAGCTAATAAGATGTACAATTTTATTTAGAATTTAACAATGTGAAAGGGTGTTGGCCTTACCTCACTTGTTTAATGTTTATTAATAAATTTATTAATAAATGTTTGCTCCAAAAAAGCATAAAACCCCTAGTTACATGAAAGTGGCGCTACAGTATGTTTTTAACATTGACAACGGTGCGTTTTACGGAGCGTTCTTACCAGCCTTATTTACTCACTTAATGTAGGATTGTACCTTACCAAGGTCCTTCTTATCATTCTTATTTGATTTATTTATGCTCATTGGTTATTGACATGATGGTATTAATACCAATAATTCCAAAAGGTGGTAGCAGCGGCGGCAATAGAACTATGTTATTTAATGAATAAATACCGATCCAGAAAAAGACCTATATGGAAAATCATCCATAGGGTGATAATGCATGCACAATAATTCTATGAGTATGCTATTGTATAGCATGCTGTAGTTGCATTCTATTTTTTACAAGCTCTTTTAGCCCATTTTGACCTCGGAAGTTGACTGACGTGTTGTTGCCACGTGTAATTTATAAAATGAGAATACCTGCTTAATCCCGTTTATACGTGTTCTAAAACAGGTTAAATATTTTCTTGCTTAGTTTTAAACTATTTCCTAGCAAATACAACTCTTTGTTTTCAATTTTATTAATGTTGATAATTTTGAATACTGTTTGGCCACAATGACGCTGCTACCATTTGGAAGCATTGGTATTAATTACACAATGTCGATAACCAATGAAATATATAAATTACATAAAATATATAAGAAGGACCTTGTAAGGTATATTCCTTAATTAAGTTAGTGAATAGACTTGTATGCCCGTTCCGTCACAAGTACCGTTGCCAATGATAACAACATACTGTAGCGCCACTTTCATGTCACTAAGACTTTTCTGTTTTTTTTTCGAGTAAAAATTTATTAATATCAATTAATCAAGTGTGGTAAGATGAGCACTTTTTTACAATGCCAAATTCTACTTAAAATTGCGCATCTTATATTAGTTTTTCATCAAAAAGACATCTCTCTTTACATTATTAATCTCCAAAGTTTACTGCAAGAGCCATACTCTGCAGTATAACCACGTATGAAATAGCTGATTCTCAGCGTCTTTTTTCTTCAAATATATGATGGAAATGCCTCATTATTTTATTGCCAGTCGACAGAAGGGCCAAAAAATTGTGTTTGCTGAAATTTTCGCAAAAATAACATCTACTCCATAATTCGGTGGAGCCTCCGCTAAGGTAGATTATACACCGCGTAAGACTTATAATTAATGCATGGAATTCGGCTTCGCACAACTTGTAGTTGAGACAAGTCAAGGCGAGCAATCTCGCGGACGCTGAATGAGTCATGGGGTATGTCACGCTTTTGATTAGGTCGTCTGCACGCTGGAAGCCTTTATGTGCGACAACAGGTGGGCCCGAATGAGTGATACTCGAAGCGAGCACTCGGACCAATTAACGAGGTTCCACCGTGACTGCCCGCATCAAAATCCAGTAAAAGAGCTATGTCATTTAAAGAATAAACGCAGATTCAGAAAATTACCTGTATGGAAATTCATCCACAGTCCAATAACTCGTACACAATTTAATCGTATGTGCATGTTTTTTATGCAGCACGTAGTAGTATAATTCTATTTTTTACCTGCTCTTTTATAACTCATTTTGAATTCGGAACATGGCCGACGTGTTGCTGCCACGTTTGATTTCCCAACGCTCATTCCTGCTTTTACCTATTCTAGTACGAGTTAAATATTTTCTCATTCGGTTTTATACCATTCCTTTTTCAATAAAAATCTTTGTTTTGAATTTCACTCATAATAATACTTTGGAAAAATCTTAGGCAACATAAACGCCGCCAAAAAAAGCATATGGTGTTCATCCAAAGCCATGACTGCCTATAATCCATAGATGCAGAATAGTCGAAGTTCAGGTCAGAGATAAAGTTACTTAAGCATGAACTGAACAAAGTTTTTTTCATGCACAGTCAAAATGAAGTTCCACCAAGTACTGAACGTTTTCCACCAAGTATTGACTTTCTGCCGCGAGTGCCGAGTTTTTAAATCTCGCTTCTCCTTTGATGAAATTAAGTTGTGGTAAGTTTGGTTTTTAGGTGCCCCGACGGCTAAGGTTATATGGCGACTTATAGCATGTTTAGCCTAGGCTTGTGCGATGACCGATTTTGGTCATCGATTTTCAATGAAAAAATTTCATCGAAATGCTTCGATGACGATGGCTGTCAACGATCATCGAATAGAGTGTACACAATGATCGATGACTATCGATGAATATCGATGATCGATGAATGTCGATGATCGATGCATGTCGATGATCGATGAATGTCGGTGATCGATGAATGTCGATGATCGATGAATTACGATGATCGATGACTATCGATGTCTCGGTTGGCAGTTTGGTGTGGCTATTAAGTGAACATTGATTTGGGCCCAACTTATTTGAGGACAAGGCCTATTTATTAAAGAGCGAAAGAAGCACCAAGTTAAAAACTAAGCAACAACTCTTTGTTGTGGTGTAATACAATTCTCATTTCCGCATTTTCATCGGTGAGTAGATGTCGGTCGTCCAACACAACGTTTCCTGCATCGCTGAAGAACCGCTCTGACGACGTTGAAGTGGCAGGAATACAGAGGTATTTCCTCGCGTACTTCTGAAGGTGGGGATACACATCTTTCCTGTCCCTATACCAATGTAGGACTTCCGAAGATTTGGATAAAGCTGGGACCTCCTCGTACTTGTGGAGCTCCGCCAGGAAGGTGTCGTCAGCGTTTCTCGTGTCAGCAGTAAATCACGACTCATCGACATCAATGATTCGCATCGACTCATCGACACATCGACATCGATGATTCTCATCGACTCTTCGACATCGATGATTCTCATCGACTCATCGCAGTCGATGGTCGATGACTTCGATTAATCGACTCATCGCACAAGCCTAGTTTAACCTATGGCGGACAAATGACATAGCCCGAGGTCAGATTCGATCCCGTGACTTTTGGGTTGCCAGGCCGGCAGGTTCCTGTTACCGCAGTGAAATCTTGCGGGGGAATATACACGGTGTATGAAATGAAGAAAACTCCGATGCCTGCGTACATAGCACTTACAAAATAAGTAATAGTGAATTAACAAACGTTGAATCCATTAAATATCTTGGAATAAGACTGACGTATGATCTTTCCTGGGGTAAACACATACGTGAAATAATGGGTCAAGCGAATCGTAAACTGGGATTCGTCAAAAGAGTACTGGGTAAATGTGACGATCATGCACGAGAAATCAGCTACTTTTCCCTTGTAAGACCTCATTTGGAATATGCTGCCAGTGTATGGGATCCCTACGAAATCGGTCTAAATGATGAACTTGAACGTGTGTAGCGAAGATCGGCAAGATTTGTAAAGGGACGGTACGATAACTTTATTAGCGTAACCAGTCTATTAAATGAATTAAATTGGGAATCATTGTCAGATCGCAGGTTGAAATTTAGACTTAATCTCTTAAACAAATTCCAAGACCATATTTTCAGTGATGATGTTAAAAATATTTTGCGAACCCCAACTTACTATGGTAGACTGAACCATGGTCACACCACAAAGTTAGAGAAATTGATTGCCGAACTGAAAGATTCATAATGTCCTTTTTCTTCCGTACAATTAGAGATACGAATAACGGTAAATATGTCCTATCGGAGAGTAGCAATGAATAGCATTGGTAGCTGCATGTTGGTATGAGTACTAAAAGCTAACCCTAGTAACAGAATGTTTTTGCATGTTTGCTTTGCATTTTATATCTTTTTTAAATAGTGAATTTCTGACTAGTATATTAACACTAATCCTTTTTTATGCATGATATGTAGTGCATGTTTGGTGAGAATTCATCCCTGCCACACATCTTTATGGTGGCTTGCAGGGTATTATGTAGATGTAGATGTGCATATCATGCATAAAAAAGCATTAGCATTTATATAGGTTCTGTTAAAAACTACACTAACTAAGAACCCAACTAGTAGCATGTTTTTGCATGTTTGCTTTGCTATTTTTATCTTTTTTAAATAGTGTAGTTTTGAACAGTACCTATATAAATGCTAATCCTTTTTTGTGCATGATATGTACATCTACATCTACATAATACCCTGCAAGCCACCTCAAAGGTGTGTGGCAGGGGGTGAAGTCTCACCAAACATGCACTATATATCGTGCATAAAAAAGGATTAGTACTTGTATGGGTACTGTTCAAAACTACGCTATTTAAAAAAAGATGAATATAGCTAAACATACATGCAAAAAGATGCCGTTAGTTGGGTTAGCTACAAGTCCTTATACCAACATGCAGCTACCAATGTTATCCATTGCTGCACTCGCACTGGATATATTTACCGTTATTCATATCCATAATAGTACGAGGGATATATAGTGCATGTTTGGTGAGAATTCATCCCCTGCCACACACCTTTAAGGTGGCTTGCAGGGTATTACGTAGGTGTAGATGTACACATTCGAAATGTTGTGGAGGTGATGGCATTTTCGTGTGCTCTCGCCCTTTTTGTCGTTCGATCGGGAGCGCCGCCGACTCCCGCACTTCCAGTGCCCCCTGGTGGGAGACGCGTCCCCGGGGAGTGGACCTCCGTCATTTCGCTCGATTGCCCTCCGCCTGCCCTCTGACCCGTCGCCCCGGCCGTCTCCAAGTCCTGGCCGTCCGTGAGAAAGGATTTGGAGGGAGGGGGACCCTTTAAAGGGCTTAGGGCGTTATAGTGTCGGAGGGTTGGGGAGGTCGAATAAGTGTATTTTCTCGTCTATCTCTTAGACATGACATGCTCGAGCGCTGAACTGTTTAATTTAAACAGTCATCGTTCCGAATTTCCGCCGTTGAAAATGTTATAAAGATGTTTACGCCACTTTTTTAAATGGGTGAAGTTCAATGAAGTGTTGCGCGGGAAAAAATTTACATCTTTTCCTTGCTAATTTTTAATATAATATTGTTGATGTCGGACGGATTAATAACTGGACGGATAAAATGAAAATTGAAGTATGCAAAAGATCGATGGAAAAAAGACGTGTAAAGATTATGGTACGACAGAAGAAGAAGGTGTGTAATCCCGACACAAGGGATTTGTGTAGAACGTGACCGAGGGAGAATATTAGAAGTAAAAACTCCATGAGAAAGGCACATGTGATGAGCACTGGAGCCAAATGAAGAAGTATATATGAAAAATAATCCCCCAGGACGTAACTGAGCTGCGAATAGGATTAAAAGGAGGACTGCAGTTAATTAACTCTGAAATTGATAAAAGTTACAGTGATCATTGATGGAATTGAAGGTACATACTTTAGGTATTGCTAAACGTTAGAAGGAATCATGCCATATCGTCAAATGTGTAATGATATAATGCAAAAAGTATGTTAGTGTCACAGTTTTTGTGTGATTTCAAATGTAGCGTGACATTCGAACGAAATTTACATCATCGGAACGTCATCACTCTTGTGTCACTCTACATCCTCTATCATACTCTCTCCTTGCTTAGTTCCTCAAAATCTGAGTGTGTATAACTACCGTCCTTACCACTGTTCATCCTTATCTCTCTCTTTCTTTGATTACATGGACGAATAAATGGAATCTCTCTCAATGATTCTTCATCCCTTCGGGCCTGCACCCACCCCTAAATGAATAAAGTTTAATTTTACACTCCCGATTCCCTAATTCTTCTTCCCTGCTTCACCCTTTTTAGTCTGTGGCCCTGTATTCACCCTCGAACCTTACTTTTGTGTACGTAACTATTTAGGTCACAGTGCTATGAAACACGTCGGTCCGATAAATCTCTTATAATTGGGAGTCTCTTGCATTCAGATTATAAAATTTAGAGCTCAAAAATTTTGTCGTATTTATTGTGGTGAGCGGATGCCATTCTGTTACCTAATAAAACATTTATATTATTACAATTTCACTTCTAAATTTCTAAGGAAAAACTCAATATTTCTTGTGTGCCGAACTTCTCGATTAATGCATGGTAATTTGTTATTATTTAGCACACTTTATGGTGAAGATATTCTTCTGGTTTTAGAGATTTGAAAGAAATTCATTTGTTAAAAGCCTTGCATGTTGTTTTGTGACGATGGAGCGCTCCTAGGCGAAGCGGAATCGAACGACCACCCGACGCCCTTGTACCGGAACATGAGGTCCTCCCTCTCCTGGTCGCCTAGGGCCCCTCTTTAGGACCGTGTTTTACCACTTCGTATCGACCCCAATGTGTCGATATGGAGTATCGTGGCACGCTACGGAGGCGGCCAAAGCAATACATCGGCGAGCACTACTATACGATGCGTAGCGACTTTCAAAGCCATAACATTTTATGGCACATATTGCGGTATGCGATACCACGTGGTATTGTGGTAAACGAGATAAAAGATCGTACGATGCAATGCGATACGCACCGTTTCACGAAATGAGTTATGAAAAAAACTATGCGTAAACACATATTGAAGAATGTATTAAATCACGCGATGTTTTGCGTTGAGTGATATCATGAGATATCGCGACATATCTGCGACAACTGCGGGGTTATTCCCGAGGTTCGGTCTGGTCAGTGGTGGTAGAGCGTACCAAATGCGTGACCAAGTCCAACTGCGTATGAAAGTCACTTGTCAGGATAGAAGTAGGGGTCCATATCCTTTCCCTCTGCTGTTTCTAGTTTCCTGAAAATATATGTTACACTGAAAAGGAACACTGCTTGGGTATAGCTGAAATTGCCCAGAGGCCTCCCCCGTCTGCGAGCCCGGAATCTGCGGTCATTAGCCAACTGCGCTGCCGCGCCGAATATAATGTGATATATACCGTATTTACTCGTGTAACCCGCACTCCTTTTTTCTTCATATTCAAATTATTTGCATCGCATAATCGTTCCCTTAATTCCTATTCTTAGTTTTTATAACGTATTCCTATTTCTTAAGTTTTTATAAAAACATTTGCTTTCAGGTTATGACAAAAAGTGGCAGGCGCAAAACATCAATTTAAAAAAATATTTAATTTCCCTCACGAGCCTATCCAAAAATGGGAGGCGTGCGGGACGCACGAGGCTTTCACGAGTGAATACGGTAGGTAATAGGATTTTCTGAAGATCAATAAGAAGAAAACTAAGATATCGGTGTGCAGCAAGAGAGAGGTGGCCAAAACCAACGTTATACTGGGAAAACAGAAAATGGAAGAGGAGAAAGAGTTCTGTTACCTGGGAAGCAGAGTAACCAACGATGGACGAAGCATGAAAGAAATAGTGAGTAGAATATCCCAGGCGAAGAGGGCATTCTATCAAAAGAAGAATTTACTTACAGCTGGAAATACAAGCTTGGAAGTAAGGAAACAATTCATCAGAACATACATCTGGAGCATGTTTCTGTACGGTAGTGAAGCATGGACGATGGCAGCAGCGGAGAAGAAAAGGGTGGAAGCATTCGAGATATGGTGCTATCGAAGAATGATAAAGATAAAATGGATCGATCGAGTGACAAATGAAGAAGTCCTAAGAAGAGTGGGAGAAAAGAGAAGTCAGCTGAAAACTATAAAAAGAAGACGGGAAAATTTAATCGGCCACATCTTAAGACACGACGGCCTGATGAAGACAATCGTCGAAGGAAAAGTGAACGGGAAGAATGGAAAAGGCAGGCCTCGTATGAGTTACATAGAACAGGTCGTAAAGGATGTGAAAGAGAGGAACTACGTTAATATGAAGAGGTTGGCCGATAGAAGAATCGAGTGGAGGGCTGCGTCAAACCAATCCTAGGAAATGCTGACTCTTGATGATGATGATGAATAGGATTTTATCGACTTTCACCTCCAAGTGGATATAAATTGACGTCCAAGCGATACTGAGGTAATATCGGGTTGCGATTTTCAAATCCGGGTATCGCACATCCCGACCCCTTCCTGAGGACCCTTCATTTCGGCATGAGGGCATGAGTGGGAAGCGTGCAGCGACAACGGCGAGGCAGTTTTATTCGCATTATTTCGCGGGTGGCTGCGTGTTGAACGGGATGAACGTCTGCGGGCGCTCTGCGCTACTTGCAATCGTGGGTGTTTCCGGCATTCCGTGTCCGGGAATCTGAGTTTGTTTTTATTTCCGCTGCAGGAGAGGGGAAGGCTGCCTAAGTGTGGAATGAGAGGGGTCACAGCGTGGTTGACCCCCTTATGCCCTCCAGCACCTCCCCCCGCATCCATTCCGGCAGCCCTGCCCTTTCAGCGCCTTTTCAAAAGTCAGTTGCGAATCATTCGGAGCTCCATGGGGCCGTGAAATCGTTTGGAGGGCTGCGCGGACAGTTGTTGAATGCTCCTCGGGATGGAAGAGAAGCTGTCAGGAATCTTGGAATCCTTCGAACTACTGGCCGTAACGGTATTTTATTTGCGTAATTAAATGTGTCCAATGGATTCAGGAATTCCCCCCGTGTTTCTGTCGGATTATTTGGTGAATGCGGATTTTAGAACACATTTGGCCCTTTGGTGGCATTTTCCCGAAAAATTGTTGAATTTTTGTAGTTTAAATACATCGACAAACATTACCTCACAGTGATGATAGCTATAAAGGGATTTGGAGGTACCTATGGGGAAAATATCAGAATAGCGACCACCTTCTCGCTGTCAATGTCATTTATAAAACTAATCATAATATCTCTTCCATCTCGTCTCGACTCAACAAACAAACCTGTCATTTTTGGATTTGATGTGAAAGAGTGCGGGGAATGTGTATGTCTGGAACCAATATAGAATTTTATATTTTCTCTTCAAAACTCTAGGATTCCTTTGGACAGCTTGGTCAACCGTGCTGGGCTTAACTCCAATCGGAAAGTTCGTGAGGTCAAATCGATCGCGGTTTGAGGCAATGCTAACACTCTTAACTAGTAGTTTACAGCGTTTTACGAAAGTATTTCAAGGGTGGTCAATGTTTGAAGGCCTGATAGAATAACCGGGAAAAAATTGATTTCATGTTAAGTAGTTGTTCACTTGGTAAAGTAATAGGTGATTCAGTGGCTTTTGCTTATAACTATATATAATTTGTCCTTCAGTGAGATTGGAAGCCTTTCATAAGATAAAATCTCCTTCTACGTGTAAACTTGGGATCTTAACTTGCCTACTTTAGAAGCATTCTTTAATATTTTTCGCCATTTTAGCAGATTCTCTTTGGCAATACTATCCAATTTCATGGGAAATCTCTTTTGCTTCTAAAAGTGCTCTGTGTTGTGCTCAACTAGAGACACAGCAGGAAGCTATGACCAGTAAAACATTGTGCAAGTTGAACTTAGGAAACATTCTTCCAGAGCTACATTCAGGATTAGAACACTGAAAAAGAACTTCAATGTTCACATCAGCAAATGCTAAAAGTTATGCTAGTACTCACTGGTTTGCCGTGACGTTTTCTTCGCGTCATGAATCGAGAACTTAAATGGCTCCTTTTCCATCGTTTTCCGAGCCATACCCACAGGTGGCTTCCATGCTGATGTGGATATGTGCAACTGTTAAGGTAATTGACTAGAGCGGTACTCATGAGTCATTGAGTGTATATTGCAATAATTTCTCAATTACAAACGTCGAAAAAATACCAGGACAGCATTTCATATAATTAAAACTAATTATGTAACACCGCACATCCCTTTGTGGAAAGTATGCAAATATTTCGTAGTGGAAGAGATCTAGAGATAAGATTCAAATAATCACGGAAAGGGCAATGACCAGATATCAGCTGAATATTAATAAGAAGAAAACTAAGATAATGGTGTGCAGCGAGAGAGAAAATGCCAAAACCAACGTTAAAATTGGAAAGCAAAAGCTGGAAGAGGTGAAAGAGTTCTGTTACCTGGAAAGCTGAGTAACCAGCGATGGACTAAGCAAGAAAGAAATAGTGAGTAGAATAGCCCAGGCGAAGAGGGCATTCTATCAAAAGAGGAATCTACTTACCGCTGGAAATACAAGCGTAAATAAGGAAACAATTCATCAGAACATACATCTGGATCATGTTTGTGCACGGTAGTCAGGTATGGATGATGACAGCAGCGGAGAAGAAAAGGGTAGAAGTATTTGAAATGTGGTGCTACAGAAGAATGATGATGATTTAATGGATCGACCGAGTGTCTAATGAGGAAGTCCTAAGAAGAGTGAGAGAAAAGTGAAATCTGCTGAAAACTCTAAAAAGAAGGGACAACTTAATCGGCCATATGTTGAGACACGATGGGCTGATGAAGACAATTGTAGTGGGAAAAGTGAAGGGGAAGATTGGAAAAGGCAGGCCTCGCATGAGATATATGGAAAAGGTCGTGAAGGATGTACAAGAGAAGAATTAAGTCGATATGAAGAGGTTGGCCGATAGAAGAATCGAGTGGAAGGCTGCGTCTGTCCAATCATGTCTTAGCCAATGTTTACCCAAATTAAACTTTATATTAAAACGTGCTGTTTTGTACCTTTGAGTCGGTGGGAAGGAGTGATATTTGTCGGTATTCATTTTTATAATATTTTATTTATTAATTTACATCTAGGAGAAAATGTGCATGTGTTTTCGAATTATTACAAAATGTATCTTGTGCACCATAATATTTCGTTTTAATAAAGCATTACAGTACCAAACTAAGAAATTCGTATAATGGAGTTTTTTACACTTTTAATTATAGCTATCAGTAATTAGGGCCTTTATATAGAGTTTTACGCAAATCTGTTCTTAAACAAAAATCGCTCCAACCTTATCTATGGTCGCTCCATCGCTCCAAACTCCAAGGTGGATGTGTTTGAAACCGTCGCAATTATCTCGAATAGGTAATTAAGGAGTCACGTGGTATAAATACAAATGGTTTGAAAATTTAGTGTGCCTGAATCGCTCGTTACAATATCATTAATATTTTCAATTGAGATTTTCTCACCTGTCTCCACTGTAGAGCCCCCAGATGAGATAAAATGAAAGTGTATACAGTGAATGAGGTTGTAACAAGGGATTCAGGCACACCGAATTTGTAAAATATTCGTGTTTGGACCCCGAGGCTCCTTGGTTACCTATTCGAGATAATCCCGACGGTTTCCAACACACCTCCCCCTGTATCGTGAAAAACCTTGGTATTTCGATAGTTCTGGAGCGTATTGCTGAGGCAACCGTGGCCGACGCATTGATGCTGTTCCCCGAAAAACTGCGGAGGGAAATGAAAAATTTATATTCAATAGGAAAGGGAATAATTTATTTTTTAGCTTTCACTGTCGTAATCGAATAAGAGTCTATCTCTGTCATGTGTTTCGTTCAAATGCATGGCAAGAATACCACGACTTTTGCAATTGAAATCCGTTCCATTAGTACTCCATGCTTTCGTCTTTTTCTGGGGAAACGCAGGACATACTTTCATGACATGTCGAGTGGAATGTTCGTTGAGGAGAATAAAACAAGACTTAGATGTGGAAAACGGAGGAAAAGTCATTTTAAATCCGTCATTCGCGTTTCCAGCTGTACCCTAAGGCTTTCCATAACTTCCAACGTGACGAATTTTTTCCAGCGAGTTTTATGCTTCGGGATTACTGGAAATCCTCTTAGGGGCTCAATCTCCTCTCTTTGACCTTTGAACCGCCCTGAGCGTCCTCGTTCACAGTGTGGGTAACTCTGTGACCCTCGCGATGTGCTCTACCGCCTGAAAGACCTCAGGGCTATGCTTGACTGTTATCATGAAATGGTGGGAAATGGCATTTCGAAACAAATTAACACGAATCCTAATGACTGCTTTAAAAGCCAAAGTTTACTGTGGGGATTAACGTTATTGCACTTTAGACTGACTTAATTTTTGGCTCCTGTGGTGGGCCGACGTGAGATTTAATCTTGATCATCAGGATATTCAACACTAGGCGAAACTTTTTAATGAGGAAACTATTATCTGTCGGTCCTCATTCCTAATGCGGAAATGTTAAATTGTTGAATTTAATTGTGCATGGAGGGATCGGTGGTCGTGGTAGCCTAGTGGGTAGAGCGCTGGGCTACCGACCTGAGGGTTCAAATCCTGGGCTGAAGCCTAACCCCCACCTAAAATCCTCGCGATTCAATTTTCTGCATGTCAGAACTTGGCCAATGGCTGACTTAGTACGGGGTGAGCTCTACCCTCACCTATCAGAAACTAACCTTCGGTTTGAACATTGATTTTTATGGAAGGATCAATTCAAAGAGTGTGTGTGTTCATCGTGCAGTTTACGAAGGCATTCTTGCATGACTTTATTAGTATATATCACGATATGTAAAAATTGCTAAACATACGTTGACGCTGCTGCCCCTAACGCAGGCTTCCCTAATTTATTTGGCCTTTCGACCACTGTAGGAATTTTTTTATTTCTGATCGACCCCCTACGTTAATATTACTTAATTGAATTTGGGAAACATTACTTTTTAAGTGCCCCTTTGAGGTTTTATTTTTTGAATTAAATACCTATACAATATAAATGTAAATTTCCGGTCCTTTACAATATATGCCTTTAGTAATGATTCTTCCGTATTCGTTATAACTACATTACATGTATTTATTTGAAATTTGTCTCAGAATGAACTTAAAAAATCAGTTGATACCATTAATTATCATTACTAAACTTTATTCTAACCAAACAACATTAAGAGAATTTGGCAATGCCCCCGACAAGCGTGTTTTTCCAGGTTGACCAGCTGACGGTGTTTGTTGTTGAGGGGGTTCGTAAGCACAACTTAGTATTCCCCTGCTTGCAACAGTGCTTCAAAAATCAGCGGATGAATTTGCTTTGATTGCCTCCTGTTGGTATTCGAGATTCCAGACAAGAGAGACGCCACCTAGCGGCGTACTTTGGAAGCTCTCAGTGAAGGATACCGAGTTGATAAATGGTGATAAAATGCTTGTGAATTCCTAGGCGTTGTGCATTATTCCAATATGTTATCAGTTTGATTAATTTTTATCTGGCTGAAAATTGATAATAAAAGTAGAAGAATATATTAATAGGTTATTTTATATTTTTTCCAGGATGGTATAGATTTTTAGAAATTTCAGTTGAGTAGGTAAGTTAGGTATAAGACGAGTAGTTTAGATAGCAAGTTATTTCTTCATCCATAAGTTATTTAGCTGTCTCCATTTGTTTGGTAATCAGAGCAAATTATTGTATTATTATTAATTATTAGTTCTAGTCACTAACTATCTTTCTTTTGGCGCATAAATTAATATTTATTATCACCTTAATGTTTCAAAAATAGGTGAAAGGCAAGGGCGTCACGAAGAGCATGTTAGTTTGCTTGAAGAATTTTCTCCGAAACGACCATATACTGCCAGGTAATTAGATAATTTGACTTAATGTTATTGAATTTTCTTCATGTATGACATATCTTAGCGTTTGTATCCTTAATATCATGCCAAAATGTGTGAAGAATGAAAATTGGCATAGTGCTATCCAAATTAAGACGGCAAAGCTGCGTCGCCTGAATAAAATTGCAGTGCCTTCCTCGAATTCACCCTGGGCGTCTACTAATGATCGTTTAAAATACAGCGAGATGTGGGTAAACTCCAACAGTCGAGAAATTTACTGCCGTGCACGTAGTTTCTTGTGCCGCTTATATTTCTTGCCCCTTTGATCGTACTCTGCTCTCTGCATCTATCATCAAGGTGGGCGTGTTTGGAATCGTCGGGTTGATCTCGAATAGGTAACCAAGGGGTCACGTGCTACAAGCACGAATAGTTTTCAAATTGAATGTGTCTGAGTCCTCTCGTTACAACATCATCACTTGTTTTTCCTGAGTTTTTCTCCTCTATCTCTACTATAGAGCCCCCAGATGATGTAAAACACAAGTGTAAGCAATGAATGAGGTTGTAATCAGGGGTTTTAACACACCCATATTTGCGAACCATTCTTGTTCGTAGAAGGTTTCAAACATAACCCCGCAGTTCTCGTTTCTTCATCCTTTCTGGTGATCCCTCTCTAATATTTTCTGTTTCTGCCGTTATCCTGTTGCCTCGAACATTAAGAGATATATCCGTCGCCTCATCCTGTCCACTGACACAGTTAAATTTTTGGGAAGTCATGTTTCACTACTTTATTTCAAAGAAAAATACTGCTGGAACGAACCGTTTCCACTGGGATATTTACGATGCGGTGGCTCATTCAAATATAACGTGTAAAGAATAATTCAGACAGCAATTCAAAACCTGAATTTTTAACATGAATGACAAAGAAATCGATAGCGCACCGAAAAAAATAGAAGGATACTTATTTGCAAGCATTACTCAATGAAGATTCTTACCAAACACATGAAGTGTTTTCCGTGGAAAACATGCTAATTGATCCACTGCTGGAAAACATCCGTATGC
This sequence comes from Platycnemis pennipes, assembly GCA_933228895.1. Taxonomy (NCBI): domain Eukaryota; kingdom Metazoa; phylum Arthropoda; class Insecta; order Odonata; family Platycnemididae; genus Platycnemis; species Platycnemis pennipes. The sequence goes on along the minus strand of OW121851.1, from coordinate 129,182,428 downwards.
AGTAGTATGGACCAAATGAAGGAGATTAGTTTCTATGCAAAGTGGAAAGAGAGAGACATCGAAAGATGCTTTGTCCCCTGCGAGATGATGCTCGATCGGCAAAAGAAATAAGGCTTTTTCTATCTAATTTTCTCCAATGATGAAAAATGGATCTGTTATGATTAGCCTAATTGTTTTAAAAAGCATGGATGATGCAGGGTTAACCAGGTCCATCCACTCCTAATGGACATATTCATCGTTCAAAGATTATACTATGCATTCGGCGGGACCAAAAGGGTGTCCTATGCTATGAGCTGCTGAAACCTTTTCTGGTGATAGTTATCGACTACAGCTAATACGCTTCATCTACATCTACATAATACCCTGCAAGCCACCATTAAGGTGTGTGGCAGGGGGTGAACTCTCACCAAACATGCACTGCATATCATGCATAAAATTTGTAATTAAAAATTAAAATAGCTAAGCATACATGCAAAAATCTGCTGTCAGTTGGGTTAGCTTAAAACCCTTATACCAACATGCAGCTACCAATGTTATCCATTGCTACACTCGTACTGGATACATTTACCGTTAGTCATGTCCCTAATAGTACGAGGAAAAAAGGACATTTTGAATCTGTCAGTTTGGCAATCTATTTCTCTAATTTTGTGATTATTGTCCAGTCTGCCACAGTAAGTTGGGGTCCGCAAAATATTTTTAACATCATCACTGAATATATATGGTCTGGGAATTTATTTAAGAGATTAAGTCTAAATTTCAACCTGCGATCTGACAATGATTCCCAATTTAATTCATTTAATAGACTGGTTACGCTAATAAGGTTATCATACCGGCCCTTTAAAAATCTTGCCGATCTTCGCTGCACACTGTCAAGTTCGTTATTTAGACCGATTTCGAAGACCGCTTGAAGCGTGCTGTGAGAAAAAAACGACCGGAGCGGACAACAGGTTCGATAAGCTGATCCTGCTGCATGGCAACACAGGGTTACACGTTGCAAGAGCAGTTAAGAAATACCTGGAAGGACTCAACTGAGATTCTACCTCATCCACTTTATTCCCTAGATTTTTCTCCTTCCACTTTCCATTTGCCCGGGTCCATTCAGTCATTCCTTTCTGGAAGAGTCGTTCACTTCTCATGAAAGTATCTAGAATTAGGCTAATGAATGACATCGCTTCTGTAGGGCAATATATTTTCGTTCAAGGAATCAGTTTATTGCCTGAAAGGTGGGAGAAGGATGTTGCTCTGATGGCCCATGCATTTTTGAATTGAACGTACCTTGTTTTTGCATTAAAAAGAAAACAACTTTTTAACAAATAAGGGCAGAAACTTATTCCAATACCAATTATGATTATAGTCAATCACACATGTATCACACATAAAAATCTTGCTGTGAAGTTCCAATTCCTAGGTTTTTTGAATTTTTATGTTAAGGGTATGTTTACATATGTGTCCATACATCAATTACTTTACACTTAATAACCACGGAACGTAATGCTACTTACTTCATTATTAGAAGGTTATATCCTCGAACACATGGATCAGATGTAAGTAAAAGGATGTCATTTTCACCAAGCTATTAACTGATTTTGAATCATTTGTAGCATTTTTGAGTGAGAGACTAAAGATAATAAAATGATAAATTGTTTTTGAAAGTTTTATTTTGAGTCATGTGTCCAGACTGATGCACGTAAAGATTGCACGTGACGTATGCACGTGAAGATTGTTGATTAATGAGTGGAAAACAAATTGAATCCATGGAGTTATCAATATGTTCTCAAATTCGCACCTTAGTCTTCTGGTGACTAATTACTTTAGATAATACTGGTTAGGCTCCATAAAACAGATAGCGTAAACACTTGAAGTGACTCTTTGAGTCTCACTTAAGTTTTGAGTTACTCGCTACCATTCTCTTTGCATTGATGGAGGGTGAAAGCAGCGAGAGTGGGTTTTGGATGATAAAACTGTGGGTTTTGGATGAATCAAGTATTGCAGGGGTTGGTGTATTTTGGATGAAATAATTTTTAATATGTCCGCGGTTTTGCATGTTTGAGCATAATTAGAAGCGCCGAGAATTATTTATTTCACCCCTGTATCTGCCACCTCTCTCTTTGTGTACAATTTCATTTCACAAATTTCATGTTTATTTGAGACCCTTAGCAATGGATTCAACTCGTTATTTTGGATTGCACTGCCTTATTGTTCAGCCAACTTGCCCGACTGTGAAAACAGTCTTAGGCGTTAAGACCTCGTCTCTCAACTCAGCTTCTTCGGTGCAGGTGGAGTCGATCTATTACTTATTTTGCAGGTACCGTGTTTGCACAACAGTTTCAACCTTGTGCGTCCACGTAGCTTGGCAGGACGAAATCACTTTCCATCTTCCGTCCCGGGCACTATCTACACCTCTATTCCTCACCACTACCTGCTTCGCCCTCTGGCAGTTTTCCGTCTCTGTTTTAACACTTTTCACTTCCTCGACTCTTATCGAACTTCTACTAGAGAACTCTCACCCGGAATTTGGAACTGTTGTTAAACTATCCTGCCCTCAGGCTTTGCTTCAATTATGGTTCACTTACTTACATGGTTAAGCCGAGCATACACCAAGCACATCACTTAGGCATTGCAGAAACAATCACTTACATCACAACTGTTGTTAGTCAAAACACACGTTCTTTCTCAAATGCGTGTGCTTCATATATAGTGATCACACTTAATTTTTACAGAGAACAGGAAAAGACACGGCAAACAGTGAAATAAATTATGAAATTTTATAAAATAAAAGCGATCAGTGAACGTTCACTTTCGCATGCACATCAGAGTGTATTTGATGGGGGAAATGAGGAAAATGCTAGTGCTTCACGTATCACGCGCGCGTCTAAGTATTACCCTTTTGAGCACATGTTACGATTGCGCAATCCCATTTTGTCCTTTCAAGTTTCTTTGACCAGTAAAGGGCGCATTAGTAGCCACGCTTTTACAGGGTCCAAGATCTTCCTATGAATCGGATAGGAATGCTCTGAATGAGGCAAATGTTCCTCTGCTGAAAACATGAGGGGAATATCGAAGGTCGTTGAATCCTGTTATATGCATGTGGACACACTTCCCTTTTGGGTTTGAGTGAAATCCAAGGTTGGTCCTGCGGTATCTTCAGCCCTTGGTCATGAGCAACCAACGACGCTGCTTAACGCTTCATGGAAATGCCCTTCCCACGATACAACACGTTCGTTACTCGAAAGCAGCGGCAACCGCATAATCATATTTTTCCTGTGATTCCGAGTTGCCGGGATATGGTTGCTTCGCGTACTATAGAGGTAGATTTGAAGTCTGCTCACACTCACTATTTTCGTTTACTCCCAAAATGTCTGTTTTTGGCTGAACGAAAGTGTGACGACCCGACGTAGTAAATCGTTTTTTCGGCGAGGAAAAGCGATACTACCAAATATCATTAGATGAAACTATGCTCCCCATACTTGAAGGTGTAAATTAAGCTCAGGCTTGTACCAGAAATCCTCTTTGGTCGGAAACTGATTACGACGTTATGCATTTGTGTTTCCGATCGCATTTGCGCGTGGAAAATAATTACGTCTGTTGATGTAGTGCTGTTGTTTTGTTTTGATATCATCAGTCATTTAAAAGAGTATATATTTTTTCCATTAGCGATGCCGGTTATAGAGGTCTCTAAGGAACCTAAGTTGCTGTCCTTTTCTCGTAGCTAATGTCTGGGATACTTGGGTGTGGAATACACGAAATTCCATGCCCAACGCACGTTTTTGATGGTTTTCTCTACCCACCCTAGAATGACTTCGGGTTTATGGAGTCGCCGTGGCCTGATATATTACGCATTCTAAACCGAAGCACTGAAGTAATATTCTCTGTCGCCCTTTACAATGTTTCTCTAATAGCCCTTCTCACGCGTCATAGATTATTCACTTACCGCTTACCTGACGTGATACGTTTCGTTGAGGATCAGTTAGCGTCTTTGTATTTGGTACAGGGTATGCTAGTTTCCCTAATTTATATACAGGAAATCCTTCTTGCCATTGCTGTTTTCGACGATCCAGCCATCTATTTCGTTTCTCCCAATTCCTTCTAAATCTATTGCTATTTGACACTGCTCTAGGATGAGAAGGGAAATCGATCAAAAGGGCGGCAATAGGGAGACCAAGGACAGCGGTAGAACGGGTAAGGATGTTCATCACGGGTCCGCACAGGAAGGGTAGTCTTAGATGACCGTCACTCGATGACCGGTGGTCAGCATCCCCGCCTTATCATTCTCCTGGGCACTTCGCACTTGCACCACTTCTGCCAGGACATCCTCGCCCGTCACATCCGCCCTACCGTTGAGCACGTGCCTCTGAACGGATCGGACCCTGAAGCTAAGGCCCACGTTGGACGCCATCGGTGCCCCTCCCGATGCTGTGGACGCGTACGTGGACAGCCTGTTCCTTGAAGTCACCTCTGCTCCGTAGTATCCGTGGTCGAAGTCGCGGGACACTCTGCAGCAGCAGCACGGCGCCATCCGGTTCCTCCTGGTCCTCCGCGTCCAGGTGCCGTGGTTGCTCTTGGACCCCGAGGCGACCTGACCCGCGCCCCCACCTGCAGGGATGCCGAACACCGTCTCCTTCATCCGACCCAGAGCCACCTTGATCTCCTGCATCCTTGCCGCGTATATGATCGGGTCGGACAGAGACTTGAGGATGATGAGAAGGTTGGCGAAGCTGTAAGCCGCCAGCATCACCCTCTGGTCGTTGTCTTTGAAGCCCAGGGCGCAGTTTTCGCAGACGAGCAGGAAGAGCATCACGGCGGGGATCCAGCCGAGGATGTAGGTGCCCAGGATGAGCATGGTGGTCACCACCGCCTTCCAGTTGCGAGCCAACTGCCTCGCCCGCGGCGTCCTGCCTCGGCACGACTCGGACCTGCTGGACCTGCCGCTGTCCCGGCCAGATCCCCGGATCATCCCGCGCGAGCCGTCGTCCAGCTGCCGACCCAGCCGCGACCTCTGCCGTGAACACTGCGTACGACGGACGATGCAATAGATGTGTAGGTAAATGAAGGCCATCAGAACCAGCGGTGCGAAGAACAGGCAGCTGAAGACGGCCCTGTAGTTCTGTTGCTTCATGAAGCCGTACTCACACTTGGTCGCCTGGAACCCTTGGTCCGCTATCGAGGAGAAGTATATGAAGAAGAATGCGATGGGGAAGATCCACAGCGCGACGATCAGGATGGACGTGATCCTGGGGGTGAGGGTGGAGGCGTAGTGCAGGGGCCTCAGGATACCGAGGTAGTGGTTGACGGCGAGAGCCAGCAGGTGGGCCACGGACACGATTATGCCGCCCCCGCGGAGGGCCTCGACGCCCAGCAAGACGCAGCGGCCGTGGGCCATTTTCTCGACCTCCAGCCCGAGAGCCCTGGGCAGCAGGGAGTTGACGAGCAAGCCCGTGCCGTTGAAGAGGGCGTTATAGGCGTCGGCCGCCGCGAGGCTGATGCTGAGCGAGAGTGTCGGGGACATGGGGCGTCGGATCCAGTGGACGGCGGCGAGGATGACGGCGTTGCAGGCCAGGGTGACAACGCAGATGAGGATGAGCACGGATGCGCTGGCGATGGCGTACGTGTTGAGGGGGTTCACCGCGGCGGCCTCGGAGGTGGCATTGGGGCCCTCGGTGGACCAGTAGGTAGTCGTGTTGAGGTCCTCTTGCGGGTCCCTCTCGCTCCCGCGCAGAGGATGCAGGGCCTCGTCGACTGTGGTCGCTGCCTCGTCATCCATCTCTCCTCCTCCTGCGAGACAGAGAGGGAGAGAGATTGCTTAAGGAGGTTGATCCGAAAAGTGAAAGTCATGTCATTTTTTTATATTTTCAGCACTTATAGAACTAAAGTTCCTCTATCTAATAAAGTAAAGATAATTGTACCAACCTATACTCCTTTTTGCACAAATTGCATTTGAAATTATATACGATTAACGGCAAGAATGGCCATCAAATTGGAATATAGCGTTTAAAAATACCATAGTGACATGTCATTTTTGCAAAAAACTGATATTTTATGCGTAATTTCACAAGGAATAAAATGATACGAAAAGAAGGCATAAACCCACCGTATTTTCCGCTAAATCAACCAATTACTGCGCTTATAGGAGACGAAATGCGTTAGTTGACTTCAAGTAGCGCTGTGGTCGCTCTAGCCAAGATGTATGGCGTATGAATAATATCATTACTAATGAGATATTAAAGAATATTTCATAAAATATTATAACATAACGTTTGATAGTAATATTCTGGTGTTATACATCAGTAAATTCATTGAGTACATGAATTTATTTCTGTGAAGTAAATGCTGAATTGACTCCATCGTCGAGCTGATTAAAATTAGGTATCATTAAAAATAAATCCTTCGACTTTCCATCGTATTTCTTGTGATACTTATGACTTTCAATAGCTTAGGTAATTTTCTTTGTGAAGTAAGGATCACTTAGCAGGCATATACTCGTACTTTAATTAATAAGATTCCTTAGACAACTTGACTCATGCAGTCACGAGCCAACCTCCTTAATACCGTCGTAATGATGCATGCTGATTTAACACATCTGCATGTCACTTTGCGAGCCGCCACAAGGGTGCGTGGCAAGGCAAGGTGCTAGGACACCAGCCGTGAAAGCGACATTTTACTTTAAAAAGTGAGGAAGGTTATAAATCTTCGGTAAATAGTAATACATTTTAATTCGTAGTTTTTTTCAATAATATGACTTTGCATTTTGTAGTCTTGTATTTTGTGTGGGAATAAGGAATTCTTGTATCGCTGTCTCAGTCTCCCTTAATTTGTCAGTTCTGTGTATCCTGTAGTGTATGGGTGGAAAAATGTCAGCTGTCAACCTGTAGGGCATCTGAAATATGTTGTTGGCAATGTTAACTCATGTTAGCTGCGCCCTGGTATGCCTAACTAGATTCATATATTATTTACTTCAACAAATATATCGACATTTAATGAAAGTAATACTAAGGAGATACTATATCATTTAGTTGGGCGTTCCAGTTGGATTTATAACTTGTTTCTCCATTAAAGAGATATTGTTCCCCCTATTTGCAGGTGCGTGACTGGGATCGCCCAAGGGGACCGGGTCTCAGAGGTGGGATTGGGTCCCTCAAGGCACCAGTAGTTAGAAGAGTCCCTGGTTTGGCCACTTTTTCTCGGATAGAAATTTAATGTCCGTCAAAATTGGCCCATCTACGTGAACATTGCAGATATAAATATTTTCCAATAGGATAATATCTTACTAGTAATTAGTCGTGATGGGGTCCTCCACCACGTGCATAATCCGTAGGTGAAAAGGGATGTGGAAATACCAATATCAGGCTGGCGATAATATCGCAACATCGTTTTAGTATATTGAGCCTGAAAAATGTAAACAAATGCGGTTTATATATCGATTCACCTGTTATTGTGCTACCCTAACATCATAGGCAGCCAGAGATAATGAATGTACAATGGATAGAATTAAATTATGTTATTTTATTTATACTGTTATGTAATTTGTGCTGGTCAATTTTTGGTTGAAATACGCATGCATTTACATTTTATGTTCTTACATTTTATGCAATGGTATTTGATGTGGAATTGACGTACTGAAGGACCGCGAACTGGCCGCGAGAAACTTAACTGCGTTACCCGCTGAAATTACACAATAGCAGAAGTTCCACTGAGAAAACAACCATTCGCGTTGGCAACAAGGCGAATGATTTTTTCTCTGTGGAACTTGTGCTGTTGTGCAATTTTAGCTGGTAACGCCTTTAAGGTTCTTGCGGCCAGTTTGCTGTCTTTCAATTTTTATATAGTAAGCACCTTAGTGTTTAAAGTTCAACCTAAACCTCTTGGACGGTGGCGCCATGCGCACGAAATCGACTGATTTGTGGCATAATATGTCTAGCAGTTCGAGAACATGTTGTTCCTTTAAGGACTCCAAAATTCTACAGGGAAGGATTACGCCTCGGTAGCTTAATTGCTAAAGCACCTGGCCCAAAATCAGGGGAACTGGGTTCTCGGATGCTTTCAAGGCGAGTGCTTTTTTCCTCTGTGGAACTTGTGCTATTGATTTGACCCTCTGTACCCGGATGAAAAACATTTACAGGCAATTAGATGGAGACGAAAGCGAAAACATAAGGCTAGTGCTGTGGTTAAATCGTCATAAACCCTGATTTCCGATATTTATTTATCAAGTTTCACCTTTTTATTAGATTTCACGAAGTATCGAGAGAAGTATTCAGTGGAAGGTGGGTGTAAGAAGTGTAATCTAAGCTCACTTAACCAAGTACTCTATTGATCGACTTTGATTAGGAATCTGTTTTGGTAATATGCATTTTGAAACATCTATGATAAAAAATTGTGATTCAATGAAGCCTTATCAAATAAAAAATCAGACAACTATGTATATTGCCACTTAAATTAAGTGCAAATATACATATTTCTTGGATTCTTTATTTGACCATGAATTTCCACATAGTTGCGCCTCAAAGTATTGAGTGCATGGCTGCCTTATATTTCTTTTGGTTATTTTTCAGCATTAGCGCTAACGAATGGGCTTGGTTTTGTCTCCGGACGAAAATTTTTGCCGGCGATAGGAGTTGTGAAACACCCAGATGTATTTTTAGAAATTAAGGTGGTATATTTTAAGCATAGGGCCTCGTGCACTCCTCCTTATTACTGTGATCCTTTTCAGTCTCCCTAATTATTTTCTAATCGAGAGAGGTATTTCTATTTCAGGACCTCTTTTAATTAAATTTATGTATTTCATGAGAACCCTCCAGTTAACTAGTTTTAAAACCTATTTTGTTATTCAGAGTGGTTAATTAGTTCTAATTATTGGTAGAACTTATTATATATACGATCAGAATTGAATGGATCGTATTTATGTAAACGTGTTGTGGTCTGTCAGTTCTGTACTTGTGGTGCAGTTTTTATTTTTCGCAAATAAATAATGCAGCGTCAGTCGTCAGTTTGTTTATATATTTTAGACTTAATTTTTTTGATGATCTAGATTCAATTAACACGAGCGTGTTTTTTTTAATTCATGAATTGAACGGAAAAAGTGTTGGCGCTTGCGTGTGGAATTGTATGCCACATGTCATGTGGGAATGTCGCTGGCCGGACAACATCGCGTGAACACTCTCTGCTGAGTACTCAATAAGAGAAATTTTGAGAATTCATTTATATTCCCGTAAAAAAGATTGCCCTCGGGAATCAAGACATATATTACGATGACTTTGAGTGATTTCATCCGAGCGTTTACTGTTGAGATGATCACCAGATTGCTCCGAGAAAGGTTCAGTGTTGCAACACGTTGTCACTCCTATGCCTTGCCCCTTGTTAACATGGCTGCGACTTCTTCTCTTTCCACGAGCTGTCGGAGGGCGTCTCGTTTCTGCTCACGTGTGTGAGTACCCGTAGTACATACACACACACGCAAGGGACGATGCATCACACGGTTACTTGCGCGCGCTCGGCGGCGCCCTGTCACAACGGGGTAATTCCCGCACTCCGGGGAAATGTTCGCTCGGCGGAAATCGGTGGACATGAGTGACAACTATCAAAGAAATACGTGTCCTACAAGTCGCTAGTCAAAATTTCTTGCCACGTTAAACTTGGATGGCGAATCAACCTTTATTGTGAAACGTCCCAACGTCCCTGTGAAACATTTACGTGAAAGTTTTTTTAAACTACTGATCCGGGTAATATTTTTCAAAATGTCCTTCCTTTAGCTAGATTGAAGACATAAAGAGAGATAAATATTGTACTTCATCATCTTTGGTCAACAATCCTAGGATTGGTTTGACGCAGCTTTCCACTCGATTCTTCTATCGGCCAACCTTTTCATTTTCACGTAATTCTTCTCTTTCACGTCCTTTACGACCTGTTCTATGTAACTCATACGAGGCCTACCTTTTACAATCTTCCCGTTCACTTTTCCCTCAACGATTGTCTTCATCAGTCTGTCGTGTCTCAAGATATGGCCGATTAAGTTATCCTTTCTTCTTTTTAGAGTTGTCAGCAGACTTTTCTTTTCTCCCACTCTTCTTAGCACTTCCCCGTTACTTGGTCAATCCATTTAATCTTCATCATTCTTCTGTTGCACCACATTTAGAATGCTTCCTCCCTTATCTTCTCCGCTGCTCATCGTCCATGCCTCACTGCCATAAAGAAACATGCTCCAAATGTTTGTTCTATTTGTCCATTGTACTTAAATTGTGCTTTAAATTTACAATTAAAACCTAATTTGCAATTAGATGTTTGCCTAACCAAGGAAGAGAAAGTGGTGTTGACCATCAGCACAAATATCATATTTAACAAGGTCTTTCAGGACAGTTATTTCCCGTATGTGATGTTCCTTTTACACTGAGCTTCTAACAACCTGCTCATGCTTCCTAAGATTCCGTGATAGAACTCCAAGTTTTTACGACATGGCGGCCTCGTAGCCATCGCTGATTTTAGTTTTGCGTTTAAGACAAGCAATCTATACTAGTGCTACTCATGTAGAAAATATCTAGGACGCAATTTTGCTATTCACTGGAATTTAATCAAATAATTTTGGCAATAAAAGGCTAAATGTAATAAAATGCCTTCAGTGCATTGCTACCGAGTGCCTTGGTGGTGGATTCAATTTATTCCTGTCATTATAGTCGAACGTCTTGTGAAAAGGATGCCTGCGTTGTAGAAACAGTGTTTTAAATAGCAGATTTTCGCCACATGCACTGTGCAAAGTTTTGAACTTTCAGGCATCCCACTGGAGAAGATTATATTTACTGTCACTTTAGAGACTGTTGTTATTGTTTTATAGCCTGGCGTGGTGAAAATGATTAAAAGAGAAGAAATAGAAAAATGAGTCTTTGTAATTTTCACTGTGGTAATAAAATTTACTCGTTAAAATAAATAAATGCGTAATGTTACTATTAAAAGCTTCGTATCGGCTAAATAATATTTAAATGGACATGGAATACTTGGCATTATTTTTACGGGATCTACCTATCTTTCACATCTCGTTCTCCTTCAACAACCTTACCTTCTCCATCCTTCTACACGTTCATATATCAAATTCTTCCAATTGATTTTAGTATTAACTCTTAAGCCCTCGTTTTTTTGCCACATATTGCAAGTTCAAATCAGACATTGTATATTTTTAACTTCCCTGTTAAATGGCTTACCCATTCTAAGTATAAAATCAATTTAGAGTTAATGTAACAGTAAAGGCCTCAATGTAAAAAGTGTACCAAAACGCCTCCAGGGAACATGGGATGATTCTTAGGTCCGCTAAAAAAAAAACCTCAGTAATATTTTCAGAAGCGGAGCTTATTCCAGGATTTAAGACCTTACCCCGATGCTGGCAACTTACTTTTGGCAAATTTCCTGAAAACCTAATCCAAACTCTGTTTGCATTCTCCATCGACAGCCCTGTTAAAGATAGTATAGCTCTACTAACCTCGCCACCGACATCATGCTCTGAAAAGGAAAAATCACTCGCAACAAGAAGACTCCATCCTAAATCCATTTCCACGCCACAAGTGGAGTATCTTTCATGAGTTTAGTCCTCCCCTGGGGGTGTGTGTTTGAAACCGTCGGGATTATCTCGAATAGGTAGCCAAGAGGTCACGTGGTGCAAACACGAATGGTTTGCAAATTTAGTGTGTCTAAATCGCTCGTTGCTGTATCATTAATTGTTTTCACTTAGTTTTTTCTATCTCCGTTATTTAGTTTTCCCTAAGTTATTAATTTTTTCGCTTAGATTTTTCTATCTATCTCGAATATAAAGCCCCCAGATGAGATGAAACACAAGTGTAAACAATGAATGAGGTTGTAATGAGATGTTTCAAAACACACCAGATTTGCGAACCATTCGTGTTTGTACCACGTGACTCCTTGGTTACCTATTCGAGATAATACCGACCCAGAGAAGGAATAAACTCATGAAAGATACTCCTGTTGTGGCGTGGAAATAGATTTAGGCTGGAGTATTCTTGTTGTGAATGATTTTTCCTATTCAGAGCATGATGTCGGTGGTGAGGTTAGTAGAGCTATACTTTCTTTAACAGGGCTGTCGATGGAGAATCCAATCAGGGTTTAGATTAGGTTTTCAGGAAATTTGCCAAAAGTAAGTTGCCGGCATCGAGGTAAGGTCTTAAATCCTGGAATAAGCTCCGCTTCATTTCATCTGAGAATATTTCTGAGGTTTATTTTTCGCGGACCTAAGAGTCATTCCATGTAATCCATAGTTTCGTGTTTTAGCAGTATAAGAAATGTGTGAGCGTTGGGAAATAATGGAGGTTGAACGGACTAAGGCTACATCTCGTGTTTACCGATAGTTGGTGCTATCAGTTTTCGTGTTAAGTACCTTCCACTGTACGTGACTAGGATTCCAGCAGCCCTATGATTGGATATTCTTGTTCCACAATCGACCCATTAAAGCTACATTACCTAAATTAAAGCGAAGGTTATATTGTACGAGGTGATGGGTTTAAGTCGAGTCTATAGCCGTATCCGAAAACCAAATATGCTTCGGCAAAGCATTCTTGGTGATGACGTATTTTTCTGACGCACAAAGCATGCTTGGGAAAGAATGTTTCATATTCGTACAGTCTACGGTTAGGAGCGACGTTAAGCAGTAGTGGCAGCATAAAAAACCACTAGGTATAGTGAAACACGATAGAGGGCAATATCTATCAAATGTTTAGATCGGAGGAAAAAGACCGATTATATGTATATTAACCATTTCATTGATATGTATATTAATATTTATGCAAATTTAATATACGAAGTAAAAAAATAGATGCTACACACATTTATAAGCAGCTAACGGCTCCGCCATCTTTTGTTATTCTAGTCAACAATGCTTCGAAGCCTACATGGAAGCGTGCTTCTGTGCTTTGGCTTCGTAGCATGCTTCTTCCAGAGTGCTTCGCGTTCGGACATACTTCGGGTGCTTCCGACGATACCCCCCTCCACTTTCAAGCAAGCATTGTAGTATGCTTAGCGCTAGAAGCACACGTTTCGGACAGGGCTTATATCTCTTGCTGAATGTTCGTGAGTAATTATTTTAAAATATTTTACTCGTAGGTAGGCATACATAAAATTAAAAAAAATTAAAAAATTCAGAAGTATTTATGCAAAATTCGTACTGCTTCCATCCAAAGTGATGATAGATCAAAATCAGAAGGTATTTCGTGTGAATCTGATTGTTTTCCTAGTTGATTTCAGTTGGCTAGAGGATTGTGAGCGCGTCTGGAAGTTATGCTTCACAGATTTCTACTCCAAGTCTTCTCAGAGGTTTGCTGGGTATTATACGCTTTCAAATGAGTATGGTATGGCCACACCAAGCCGGAAGTAAAATACATATGTTTAGAATTCCACCTTAAGGAAATAATGATGGAATTTAAATTTTTGATGGAGAAAAAACGTTCTACATATGTGTTGTTAGAGTAATCATGTTTTTGGTATTTAGCTCGAATATTGTGAGAGTTTTGGGGAACTTATTTCGTAATTAAAGTGAAATAAGTCCTTGCATCTTTGGGCCGGAGTTGAACCTTCACATCTCCAAGTACTAGTATAGTGCTAACGGAGTGTTGAACTATGCTGCCTAAAAAAATACCACTTCTGGCTTTTGCGGAAATCGAAATAGCTCTTGTATCGCCATTGGTTTTCAAAATGGCGGATTTAATTCACCTAAAATGTTTATCATCGATTATCTCGACAGTGAAAAATCAGTCAAGTACATTGATTTATTTACAGTCCCAGGAACGTTTATAGTATTCATGGTTGACGCTGTTGGTTGATGTGGGCGTTAGACTAGTGAAATGTTTAAGTTAGACCACCTGGGCTTCTTAGCGTTCACAATTCACATTATGTGCTGACGTTGCCACTAACAAAGAAAGAGGCCATTCACAATAGTTCTAAAACAATCAAAGTATGGACCAAGCGATATTATATTGTGCTCAAATGGGGCTTTAAATATTATGAACATAAAACACAGGGAGTAAAAAGAGAAGAAGATTCCACCTGATTGCATCGGTTTGACGCCCATTCGCGGCAGCAGTCGCTTCTGTTCCGCAGGCAATAATTGCGTCCACGCACGTATAATCCTTGCGTCATCGCTGCGCGAAAAAAATGTGAAAACCGTGGAGAGTGTTATTACTGGGTGCGCATCTGCCTGCTACCCCATTGGCCAGTGGCCATACGGATTTGGCTCCTCCTATGGCTCCTTCTTTTTCTCTCCGGATCATCTACATCTGTAATAAGTGTGTATCATTGTGGGTGGTTCCTCACACAGGCGTGCACAACTCAGTTCTATCTTACCAACATCCGGTAATCTGTTTATCAGTCTATTTGTCAATTTCAACAAGTTCAACTTGTAAAAAATTCAGCATCACATGCAGTGAAGTTTCCTGTTCTGCAATCAATTGGAAACCATCATTCATATTGAATTGTTGCTGCATAAATCAATCGGTATACTTATTTTGTGGAATATTTCCATAATAATAATAATAGACCATAATCAGGTACATCAAAGAATTTTTAATAGACATTTCGACCCCAATCGGAAGAGTGGAGTGTATAAAATTAAGTTCTACGACCGCTCCAACTACTGCAGTGGACAGACGGGTATAGAAGCTTCTCCAAACGGATGAACGAGCACAGGAACTGCTTCCGAAACGGCGACCTGACCTCCAGCATCTAATTGAAGAGGGTCACCACTGATCCTTTGAACCCCAAGTTCTGCATTTGACCCCCAAAGACCGAAGGCTGGATGCCTGGGAGCGAAGGTAGATTCGCCTCCATGCCAAGGACTGCTGAATGGCATTACCTTTTTTAACCTCCCACCCCTACTTTCAGTTTCTTTAACCGCCTAAAACGCAAGACCTATTCCACTTGCCCCTGATCCCTTTCCTACTACCCAACCTTACATTCCTTCCCCTTCCACTCCGCCGCATGTTCCCCAACTTATGTACGTACAAAGGCAGTCAACAAAATTTTTTATGTACCTTATGATAATATTAATAATAAAAGGTCTTTATTCGGGCGAGATTGAGAAAAAACTGTCCCTTCTGCCATCAAAATAAATATATAAATCATATAGTGGTCAATACCTAAAACAATTACAATCTGAGGTTAAAAAAATGAGTAAAGGAGACACTTACAGTAATTAAAGAATGATAAATTAGTACAAAAGAAATATATATATATATATACACAATATATCAATATTACATCTCAAATGGTGTGTGAAAGAATTTACAATGTGGGAAAAACGTGAGGATTATTAGGCTTATATACGTAACGCAAAAACCCACTGCAGGAAAACACCCACATAAGAAGGGGGGTGTGAAAAACCTGCAAAATCCTACTGATAGTAAAGCTAGTGTTTAAGAATAACTCAAATATAATAGTATGCACAAAGGAAAATGATGGCATAGCGGCTGAAACCGGTAGTACCGACATTAAATCAGTTTAATTCGCAAGTTTATGCCTGTTTATCATTCGTGGGGAGGAATGGTTTCGATGTATTTTGGGTTACCCATTTTCATTCAAACTGTACCTACTAAATTATAACTCTACACGAAACTGAAATTGCCCTACTATTTTATTTAATCAGAAATAGTGTTGTCATTTGCTATTTTTTTCTGTTGTATGCTGAAAAATTATATTTTTAATCTCTTAATCTTACAATCCAACCTTTTTTAGTACACCTATATAAATTAACGAATGATGTATTTATTATGTTGGTGACTGGAGAAAAGTTTTCCTTGGAAGTTTTTTGGTGATTTATGGAATCGAGTGAAGCATGTATATTACAACTAGGAAGTAGAATAGTAATTCAATTTTTCTAGGAAGGATGCCAGCAAGAATTTGATGCTACCAAAGATAGCGTTATTCACAGCCGAGGACTTCTTTCACTCTTTTGTAATCGGGGTCCGTTGGGTGTGGCCGGTAATGAAATTGTGTCTCGTATCGCCCTTTGCGGCGAAGATTTTCTTTCCTATGTGATTGCCGGCTAGCACTCATTACATTTGAGCGTGGAAATTGCTTTTCTTCCCTCATTTGAAATCTCTATCTTTTCCCAGGGAATGAGTGCGAAGTAATATGAAGACTGTGGGGAGAAAGGGTCGTTAGAAGATGCCATATGGAGACCAAAGTATTCACTTTCTTGGGAGTTAGTGAAGTTGAATACTTCCAAATCAATGGTTTTCCGTTAATATTTTTGCAAATTCTGCCAACGACCCCAAGATTGTTGTTCACCCATGCTGGTGTATTTTGCGAGACGATAGTTTTGACGGCCAAGAGTTGGCACCTTCAAGGAACTTGTAACCTCTGGCGATTTCGGGTCGGAAGGTATGAGCCCTCGGGCCGTAAAATGCGAAATATGTGTCTACCTAAATAAACCATCTCGTTAAGAACCCCGGCAGTCTTGGAGTCATCTTTAAATATTCTACATCTGCGCGATACCCTGCAAGCCACCGCGAGGGTGTGTATCAGGGGGTGAATATCACCGAGCATGCACTATTGACATGCAAACAAGCTACTGAATGGAAACATGCTACACAATCGCAAAAGCCTTCTCAGCAAGGTTGTATTCTGTTTTCACCAAGTTGCAGGAATGATCGTGTAGAATTACGAGCTCGCTCTATTGAATTGTTGATCGATTCCGTAAAGAAAATGATCCTTTTTGGTATGTTTGATGTCCTCAAACCGATCCTCACCCTTTGCCCTCGTTTTCCTAGCGCCTTCCCTCCCATCTTCCTGGTTTTCGAGCGCGGTGGAGGTCATTTTCGTGGAGCATCAAGTTGACGACCAGCAGCTTCCATCTCACGCACACTCTATATCTCTCTTTCCCTTTCTCTCTCTTGCAGGTAAGGACCGAAGAGTCGTCTTGCTGGGACGAATGGGCGATCAGCCGTGGAATAAGAAAGAGGGCCGGGCGTCTCCACCGCTGTCGCTCGTCCGTGGGTGTCGTCTCTGCTCTGAGCGACGTATGTATTTTGCTCCTGCGTCCTTCACGGTGACTTGTCCTTGATACCGAGCGATGTCTTTCCTCGAAGGTCACCATTCCCATGAAAAGGGCGAACCTCAGGGGTGGCGGGGTATTACCGTGAGGAATGCAGGCTCACAATTTTCGAAGACCATGCTGGATTGGACGAGTGACGAAGATAGGTGTTTCAATTTATTTGAGTCACAGCTCCTACAAATCATTATATTCATTCTTTTCCCAGCCTCGGTCAATTTTGCTCCCTTATTTGGAATAGCTTGCGGAGAAAAAAAATCAGAAAAATGCTCCGAAGTTATGCGACGCATGGTTAGAAATTTTAAGGAATGGAACCATCCGCTTTAAGATCGCTTTATGTCCCGGGCGTTAGTTCCCTTATTCGACTCTGATATCCCATCTACAACATATTTCTGAATGTGTCGGGAACTCTTGCCGCCGTATAGTGACGCCATTTCCTTTATCCTTTTTCCATATTTCTGTAGGAGGCTTAATGCCCCCGGGAACACCAGTTCGGCGGCTCACAAGACCTTATGGATACCAAGTTTATTGTTTTAACTTTTGTATCATTTTTATCTGTACATTTATATTGCAACTAAATTCTTTAGTTGTATAAAATCTGTTTCTTGCGTGTGGAACAAAGGATTGTGGTATATAAACCCTAGTATTTAGCGAAACCAAAAATGTTCATATTGGAAGTCAACACTGTCTTCACTATACATTACATCCCTGGTACAATTCTGAAACTATTTGTTAAACTTTTAAACGAATTGCATCCAGGATTTTACATAAATTCCTAACATAATGAGATTTGAAGGGTTTTCTATTTCATTTCCTGTGGGTGTTTTCCTGAAGTGAGTTTATTTGTTAAGTACCCAGAAGTCTTCCTCATACAAATACGTATCTTTTTAAATAATGCGTACATACTGTTACAATATTGAATCCTGTCATTGAATTGCCAATTTATATAATGATGCTCAGATATTGTACCCGATTTAATTGACGTTCTATTAACAAGGTGTTAGGTGGAAGAAGCGACGGTTTAGCCTATATCATCTTAAGCAAGGGCGGCTTGTTATTATTAACATTATTCCAACACAGTTGGGTTATGCGTGTCCGTGACCCTGTGGAATTCTCTCCAGGATACGTCCATGCTTTCAAACCCTTCGTTCCTTCTTTCCTTCTCAGCCCCGCGCTTCTAACTCTGTTGGGAATACTTTCGCTGAAGAAACGAGGCAACTTCAGGGTCGGAGGACAAAATTAATGCAACTGAGCGGAGTAGTCGTTCGAACGGCCCTTCGGAGAGAATGTGATGCTGCCTGCTGGAAGGGCCGAACATATGTGTTGTGCATCCGTGTGTCAGTGTTGATCTCCGTTGGGAACCATTTTCATTGGCCCAGGCTTTAGTACCTAGGTGTTTTGCTTTCCCAATGCATCGAATTTCCCTTTCTGTTGTGAATTTTCGACTATTTCAACTCTCAAATGACATTTTTGGGTGAATATTTGCAGCGACGACTTGGCAATATTCTCTTTGGCAGTGTGGGTATGTGTTTTGAACCATATGTATATTATTTTATTATGAATTATATGTATATTATCTAGTAATCGGGTATTAATTTATATAGAAAATTCGATTATGATAGTTCATTTGTCGTGGTGTTAACGTTGAAAAATTCATTGAACGATTTTGATGAGAGCTATGAGGCACACGGTGTACTGATGAAAAACATGTGCATTTACTTGAACCAAATGGCTTCTAAAATTGTCTAGCGATGGATACAGGCTTATTTTATTCTCAACGTTAAATATTTCAATGTGGTCAAGTTGGGAGTGATCCACTATTGAAAACTGTACCCTTGTTCATCATATACCGTATTTACTCGTGTAAGCCCCGTACCTTATTTCCCCGATACCCTGGTGAAAAAACGGGGTCGTGGCTTACACTAATCCTTCAGATTTTCTTGTAAACCGTGCACGTTTTTTCTTCTAATTCCTAATGTTAGTGTATCTGTTGCGTCAGCAACAAGGCAATGCATCCCGTCTTTCCTGACCTTTTTCAAATGGTCTTAAAATTAACATTTAATTTCTAATAATCTGGGATTTCAAAATGCAAACTTTTTACGTAAAATAAATTTATAATGAAGACTAATGAATTATATTTTCTAAGTAAAGTAGTAGTAAAATACCCTGTTGGTCATATTTACTGATGATACTGGTAGATGTCTCCAAAAATGTCCTAGATTAAAAATTTACGAACTAGTTGACTGATATTTTTTTAAAGTAACCAAGCCAAATCAATGGTTGGTTTATGTTACCAATTATAGCAGATATTTGGAGTGACGTGAGTTAAATTCAAGGTAATGCACACGGTGATTCCATTTCCCAGCTTCAATTCTTTCCATTAATCTCTCCTTATCTGCTCTATTGGTCAGTACAAAAAGGGACTTAAAACAACGCCTCAATAGTTGTGATTTTTAATGTCTCAAGCAATGTCCTAGGTTACAAATTTACGAACTAGTTGACTAAAATTTGTAAAAGTAACTAAGGCAAATCAATTGTTGGTTTATGTTACCAATTATAGCAGCTATTTGGAGTGACATGGGGTTAATTCTAAGTAATGCATACGGTGACTCCATTTCCCAGCTTCTATTCTTTCCATTAATGTCTCCTTATCTGCTCCATAGGTCACTACACAAAGGGACTTAAAACAACGCCTCTATTTTTATGAATTTAAATGTCTCAAGCAGTAATACAAACGCCGCCCCTCTCTCTCTTGGACGATAAAAGCGTAGTGGCGCAATGCGATGCATCAACTTTTCCGCGACACGTTTGAAGTGCTTCAACTCAAGAGCGTTTTAGGATCCATCCGAAGCGCTGCAATCGCGAATGTCGCAACGGGCAGGCGTGCCAATTTCTTGCGGGATCCCGCGGAAACTTTTGCTAAATTTATGGCAGACGAGGATTACAGTTTTTTGGGCGTCGCGGCGATTGCTTGCTTCGCCGACGCGTCCCTTTTGAACGCGAGCAGCCGATGGCGCAGCCGTGGATTGTGAAATCCGTGGACGACGCAGATGGACCGATAAGTGCCCGCGTGTTTTCCGCGCTTGGCTCTCGACTGAAAGGAACACTTCGAAAACGGGGAATGCTCATAATCGCCAAAAGTCACTATCCGCGGCTGTGGTGGTTGTCAACTCTACCGAGATTGCATTGACACTACGAGGCATTTAAGAAATCCCATCATATTTATTCATGCCTGAAATACGTGTTTGTACCAATGGTGACATTTTTAGATCTCTGATAAGTAACGAATTCAAAGATCACGTACTATCCGTGAAAAAATTAGCGGCGTTACCCGCTGAAATTGCACTATAGCAAATATTCTACAGAGAAAAAAATCATACGCCTTGACCGGGACTCGAACACGGACCCCCTGATTTCCGGCCAGGTGCTCTACTGGTAGAGCACCTGACCGGGTATTTGCTATAGCTCTGATAAGTAAACTGTGGTCTTAAATGTGCGCATATGTTCAACAACGTATTTTCTATTTCCTAATTATTTTTCCCAGCCTAGGGAGTCAAATATGCCGCGATTCCTCTATAGTTAACGCAGTTAGCACATATTCGTTGCAGTTTTCTATTATGAATGACAAATATTTAGAAGAATTGTCGCCTTCCTTTTGTAGTCACATACATAATGAATAAATGTGCATTTTATTTGTGTATGTTTTTGCAAAGATAATATTTGTTCTGATGCGCAAGTTCGACGTCGTATTAGGTGCGCAGTGGAGCGTTGGGTTTGGACAAATGCTGTTAGTACGTCGCGGGTGAATTTCTGTTTACACGTGTCTTCGGGACTACTATTCAAAGCACTGGGAAAGTGACTAGCCTTCCTTTCGTAATTTGCGAATGTCACGATCCGTTAGGCTTAGCAATGGTCGGCCTCAGCTCTCACCTACTAGCCGAGCTTCGAGTTGAATTCTGTGGTTTGTTCAGTTATCCAAAATGGGGGCGTTTACTCGGAAATGAAATCGCAATTTTGTACGCGAAATTGTTAGATGGAACCTGAAAAAGAATTTTAGTGAAAAAATTAATCTTCTAACCACAACCATTCACTCATAAATCAAAAATCTAAATAAGGAAAAGGTGACGCCCACCGAAAAAGCTGCTGTGATAAATTTGACGTCATTCTCCTCCCGTCCTTGACTGCTTTTAGGGGAGGGGAAGGGAATGGAGGGGGGTTTTCGGAAGGTCTGCTCGCACAGATCCTGTCGCAACTGTCCTATTGGCAGAGCCAGCTGATTCCCCCCCATTGCGATAAGGTAAAGTAGCTTCGCGGGCTCAGTTGTGATTGGACGAAGTCGATATGCCTCAGAGGTTGCACCACGCCCACTTTTCCGAAAGGGTTAAAAACATCAGTTTTTCGCCACTACTAACTCGAGAAATAATTGACGGATCAAAAAACGGAAAAAATACTGGTCTTTTTATTCAACAAAATCTATCAGATTATGCAATTAAAAAAAATTGGGAAACGACCCCATTCGTATGTTCGTACGTATATCCCAGTCTCACGTTTAAGCCGATGTTATGCCGAGTGCAATTTTTCGAAAGAGTAGCGTTGATTAAGTATCGATAGTGGCCTGGAGACGTTCTTCTCTACAAACAATCGTGAAGTGAGAGGACGTGACTTTCGGGCCTCCTTTAAAGCGACGGATCTCTTTAACGTCTCGCGGCCGGGGCTCGGAGGAACAGCCGGGGAATGGCTCTCACTCTCTCCATCTCTCTCTGGGTGGCGAAGAGGGGGGTTGTGGGGGGAGGACGCCTTCGCTTGTCCGGTGCTTGAAGGGCTTTGGCGCCACCCCGGCGCCCCGAAGGCCACTCGGGGGCGAGTGGATTCGGTGTGGGTGTCATGAAGTTTGAGATTTCCGTGTCGCGGTGAGGTCCGCATCGGATGTTAGAGGGCCAAGTGTCGGGTGAACACCTTTGGGTGGCGTGCTTTAAAATCGAAAGTTTTGTGGTTTTCCTCGAGAGTGAATGTGGATTGTGGTTGTTGACAAAAATTCATACTGTTTCCTCCCTTCCCCCCCCCACACACACACACGTCACACTCATCTACATCTACACGATACCCTGCAAGCCACCGCGAGGGTATGTGGCAGGGGGTGAAGATCACCACTGCACTATATGCATGCAATCATGCTACTATAGGGTCTCATGCAACTAGATTGTTAGTAGCTATATTAATTAAGGGATTAATACGTGCATCTTGCAGTACAGAATACTGAAATATATTTCCCCTTTCTATTCTTTTGCTATGCTGCCTATTCTGTTCTCTTATAGGACGGGGGAAAAATGCCATTTTGAATCTATCAGTACGACAGTCTACCTCACTAATCTTATGTATCTGGTCGAATCTAGCAAATACGCTGGTGTTTTTAATATATGCCCAACATCTTAAGTAAAGTTATCTGATTGAAATTTCCCTAATAGATTTAATCTGTACTTTAACCTACGATCTGATAATGACTCCCACCCTTATTCTTGTATTTATTCTGAAACAATACTCAACCTATCCTAACACCTTGTAACGAACCTAGCTGCTCTACTCTGCACACTGTCTAGTTCTCTGATCAAACCTTATTCATTCGGATCCCATACACTGGCTACATATTCAAGGTGGGGCCTAACTAGTGAAAAGCAACGTCGCTCTTTTAAACACTCTTGGGAACACAATCCTCTCCTTTTCTTACACTCCACTGAGTCTGAGTATTGAATAAATAATGATTTTAAATTTAAATGGTACGTGAAATATTTTGGTACTACTAAAGGAAGAAAAGAAATGAGGAAATACCTGAGATTCTTTCCTTTGGGATTATTTAAACAATTTTTTCTATGATATGATCTAAATATTTTTTCCTGAACGAATAAGGTATTTCGACATTAGAACTAAAGAGAATTTTAAGAAATTTAATGGCAGCTATTAACTAAAGAGTAATTTCACCAGGAACTTGTTAAAATATGACCACAGCAGTAATTTATATTTCAATATTTTTTTATTTGTGTAGCTAAAGAAGTGAGCTTGATTCTTTTGTGTAGTTGGACATTTTTAAAGGATGCGTAGCTTCTGAAGTCTGTGTATGTATAATGAATATTTTCCCCCATCTTCTCTCGAATTATCACCCATTTACTTCCTTCCACCACCCCGCCCTCCATCCTCCCTCTTCCCCTCCTCGCGCCCCGCAAATTCACTTGCACCATTAACCCCTTCAACCAATTACTCCCCTGCACTGTTTGCTTCTGAGTGCATCACCTGCGTTTTATTCTCACCTCCTGATGATGCTCAGGAATCGAAACCCGGGTCGTATAATTCTATTTTGTTGTGGATTGTAAAAGTTTTTTATGTGGTGGTTTAAGTAAAAGTTTCTTGCGCGTATTTGCGAGTCATTATGCTGCAACTCTTTTCCACTCAGATATACCGATTAGTCCGGCGCGCTGGCTAACCACAAATGGAAATTTCCTCGGATATTTTATAATACATTCTTTCATGGAACTGGAATGAATTATTCTGTAATATCTGGTCAATCAAATTAGAACAAAAAGTCGGTACTCCAACAAAGCGGGAACACAAAATTATTGGGTGTATTTGTCAGTCAAATGAGTTTGTTGATGAAATCGGAAATCGAAAAATGAAGTACAACGCGCGAAAATCAACTAAGAACCAGCTCTTAATGTGACTAAAAATACGTTATATAATTGTTAGCCCTAGTAGTTTAAATTATTCTTCCCCAATTTTACCCTTTAAAATATTTTATCGATAGATTTGGCTTTTAAATAATAATATTAACATAAAACGTAAGGTGGTATAAATTAGAGACGGCCTTTCCTTATGTACGCATGTATGAGAGACATTATACATTACACGTCAACTGAGTAACGTGCTAGCAGCCACTTTGAGACGTGGAAGGGGGTGAGACTTCGCCAAACGTGTAGTACGTCAAGAAAGATCTGGTGCTTTCCCGGTGTCTCTGCTGCGTGAAGGTTTCTCGGGTCCTCCACCGGGTTATTGCGTCCATGTCCGCCGACGTTTCGATACCCGACTCGGTCATCGTCTTCAGAAGCCCTGAAGACGATGACCGAGTCGGGAATCGAAACGTCGGCAGACATGACGCAATAACCCGGAGAAGGACCCGAGAAACCTTCACATTGTAGTACGTCCATGCAGTCAAAAGAGCTGATTAAAAGGATACTATGATGTGAAATAGCTTTTTTTTATGGATATGCACAAGGCATATGCTGATAAGTTATTGTAAATCTGTAATAATTTTTGCTTTTCTGTTTGCATTCATGCCTATCTGATTTTCGCTCAGTCAAGGCTTTTGCCTGCGTTGTGATGCATTTAAAACAGGGAACTTTAAAATAGATACGATGGTATTTATCGACATTATTTAATAGCTGATCTTTCTGCGAAGTAAAATGAGAAAAAAATCAAAGGCATGGTTTTTCGGTGAGTAGTTTTTTTCCGGAGAAACTTTTCCAATTTCCTACTTTCGATAACCAGTGGAGCGGAACTGTTCCGTTCATCTGCGGGGACGATTGGGATGAGGAGCCTCGCGACCCCTGGCCCAGGGGGGGGGTAAGGGCGACCACTCAACACCCCCTCTGCTGCGTCTCGCTCGCCAGGGGACGGAGGTGGTGGATCCCTGGGAGGGAGGGGTCGGAGAGATCAATTCCAGCGAAGGGGTTCGCGCGATCTACTTTCACTCCCTCCTAGTCACACGTTTCCCATGCTCGTGTGGCTGCGTTTGGTGGGATGACGGATATTTTTTCGCGTATAAAATACTTGAAAGCCGTGGAACTGTTCCCTAAAGCTTATATCCGTCGTGAAGGTGGATGATCTAGTGCATTATTCAGATATGTCTTATATTTTAACCCTCTAATCCCGAATTTACGAGGAAAATGAGAGTAATCACGCTTCATCATTAGCTCGGACATCAATCCTAAAGTCGGAATCTCACAAGACGTGATTATGTACCATTTCGAAGACACGTGCTAGTATGATCTACATCTACATCTACACTATACACTGCATGCCACCGCGACGGTGTGTGGCAGGGGGTGAAGGTCACCAAGCATGCACTACTAATATGCAAACAAGTAACTTAAGGTCTCATGCAACTAGATTGTTAGTATCTATAGTATTTAAGGGGTTAATACATGTATCATGCACTACAGGCTACTATAAAAACATTTCCCCTACCTATCCCTTTGCTATTCTGCCTATTCTCTTCTCATATAGTACGGAGGGAAAGTGCCATTTTGAATCTATCAGTACGACAATCTATCTCTCTAATCTTATTTATATTGTCGAATCTAGCAGAATATGCTGATATGATAGAATTGTGTAATTAATACCAGGATGCTAGGTGTCATGGGTAATTGCTAGTATATTCTATGAGGTCACCGAGTTCAGTTTCTATTTTTGTACTGGAACTGAAAAACGTTGAAAAATCACGTTCGCATTCCTTTTCACACGCAACGTTGTTGTGCCAATCTATCCTCCAGTTAGCGCGTAATATTATCGCTTCGAAATTTTGGTAATCCAGATTTGGGAAATTTAAAAAAATTGAGACTCTCGAGAGAATAAAACTTAGGAATAAAACCGAGGCCAATGCATGCGCTAAGAAGGCTGAGCTAAATCTGAGGCTCACTGCAATTTTAAGCCCTTTCCCGGCTCCCCACGTGCTGGGATACCGTTAGATTCTGAGAGCTCACGCGTTGCGTCACTGGGCGCTGGCAGGCGCTAGCCTTGGAGCAGCGTATGCGTCCTCGGCCCTGAATATGTTAAAGGAGCATCCAGGCACTGATTATGAATTACTGATTTTCCATTTTCTTTCCCCCATTCCCCTGCAAACCTCCGTTATAGTTCTTCAAGACTCCCCATCCATAAAATACGCAACGCTGTCAGTGAACCTTCTCTTTTTTGTGAACGTTAAAAGAAGAATGCTTTTAAAATAACTTATTTATTTCCTTCTTCTTCCTTCCTTTCTCCAAGGGTCATGCCTCTTTCCTGCAGTACCTTCCCACTCAACTTACATCCGGGTCGTCCCTCCGTCTTTTCCTTGGTCGACCCACACTTCTACTTTTCACATTTGGAGCTTTTTCATCTCTAACTCTCACCATATTCTGCGTGTTAATGTGTGAGTTACATTATAGTTTCCTTCTACGGAGCCGAAACCAATTCTGCTTCTTCTGTAAAATATGTACGGATACAAGCTTCACTCCCCTACGCTAGTGGCCATCAATACCTTCCACGCCAAAGTCTCATATTCTTATCACCTCACTCCTTTCTCTGCCATCCTTGACTAAATTTGTTTCGAGTAATCTTTTTGTTTTTGAGGTATCTGGCCTAGTTTCTGCCACATATTTCAAGGCCGTTTTACTCGGTCATTGATACTGCGCAGGATGTTGAGAGAACACTTGCGCAAGAAATATTGCGCCG
This sequence comes from Platycnemis pennipes, assembly GCA_933228895.1. Classification (NCBI taxonomy): domain Eukaryota; kingdom Metazoa; phylum Arthropoda; class Insecta; order Odonata; family Platycnemididae; genus Platycnemis; species Platycnemis pennipes. Next base: position 129,155,925 of record OW121851.1, on the reverse strand, counting down.
TGTTAAGCGACGACTTGCGAGGAGAGGCAGCGCCACTGAGCGAACGCTTGCGAGTAAATTAGAACATGTTCTAATCTGATACATGCGTTCGCGCAAGTTTGAAGTTTATTTTTCTCACTAGATGGTGCAGATGTTGCGGCAACGAACTTCCTGGGGAATTTTAGCAATTAAATAGGTTGTTGACGATTCATTTGGGTGTTTTTGTTTGAACTCAACTCCTTAGGTAGTGAATAAAGTGCAATAATGATGAGCAGGGCGATTAATCACTTGGAAGCTTAAATTTCGTGCGTAAAGGAAGAACTCGTCACCCTGGCCCACATCTGTTCGTTCGTGGTGCAAATATTGGGCTAAGTATACCTGACTGTGGTCTCCACTATTATGTTTAGACAATAGCTTAAAACATATTTTAAAGTGGTGGTAATTTATCTCATCTTTCACGCCTAATTAATTGATACTTACAGATCTTGGCGTTATGCGATATATTGACGGTATTACCGCTACTGAATGGTATATTGTCACTGACAAAATGCTCCCACGATTGAACCGTGTATAGCTGTCAAGCAAGCGTCCTCGCAATTTTATACGTCACGGACTCTCGCAGACGACTGCTCATACGGAATCAACATCAACTTGCGCAGTTTCAATGACCGTGTACAACGGCTTTTAAATTTGGTTTCACTTCTTCCTTGCAATTCCCACCCTTTGGCTCTTTCCTTAAGTGCTTGTTTCTACAGTTTGTTCCATATGAGGACACCTCAATTCCGTGTTCTTTTCTCACCTGCTCTTCTACTTCCTTTTCAATGTCCCAGGAATTTGAAAGCCTTATTCCTAGACATTCAAAGGACATTTCTTTTTCAATAAATTTCCCGTGCATTTCCAATTTGCAGGGCCGGGGTTCCTTTGATGTATTCATATGATTGCTTATTTGTGAATTGATGAATTTTAAACATTTTTTGATACATGATTATATATATGTAGGAGTCTTAGTACAATTGTAATTTACTTTAGAATACCATTATAAATTCACCGATTGCTATTTTATCATCGCTGTTATTATATCAAAGAAGAACCATGTAATTTATCTTTCTGCCAATGCAACGGAAGGCTATACCACTCGTCCCTGTCATTAGTTCTGTTTAGCTAATGTTCTGACCTCTCCCCGCGTCCTCTTTAGTGCTGTGCGTGCTGTGTAATGTTTGTGGTGGGTGGGTGGCCAGGTGGGTAACGTGGCTACCTGACAAAAACCAACGTATACAGAAGAAGGATCTGATGCTTTCCCGGCGTATGCTGGTAGTGAAGGCTGCTCGGGTGCTCCACCGGGTAATCTCCTCCATGGCTGCCGACGTTTCGGGGTACGAGTCGTACTCCATCATCAGGGCTGAATGAGCCCTGATTCATTCAGCCCATTCAGCCCTGATGATGGAGTACGACTCGTACCCCGAAACGTCGGCAGCCATGGAGGAGATTACCCGGTGGAGCACCCGAGCAGCCTTCACTACCACCAACGTATACAGATTAAAACCTGTCTCAGACATGGATTTTGTATTTGTCTTAGGTGTAAGAAAGTAGGAGGGACGGTGCGGAATAACATTTGCCGCTACTTCTGCTGGATGATCGGGTATTGATTTTCCTAGTTCAAATGGAGATGGTTTCTATCATAGATGTGCATAATTTTACCGTTCATTTAAAGCAATATCCTGCTATTTGTTTGTTCTGGCATTTTTGCTTTCTTTTGTGGTAATGTTAAGAGTCAGTGTTCTAACTCAATGAAGCTTTAACTTTTGCCTTTTTTTATGCAATGAATTCCTTAAAACCAATTCTACACTAAGCAAGGTACTATGGAATACAAAACCGGATGTATAAACTCTACTGGGAGAGGATGAGTGGTATTTCGTATTTTTCAGAAGGTCTTAGATGTGGAGAAGGACGTTTTGAGGGGTATTGGAATGTTGGAATGGACGTAGGGGACATAGTTGGATGAGCGCAGAAAAGGAAGGAAAATTACAAGCATAGTCGTATGGCGTCATGGGGAGTGGGAGCGGCGACGTTGTATTTTATTCAGAAAACAAGGATTGGATGGGAAGGAAGATCAGGGATGAGATACAGGGGTGGGGAATAGTAGGCAGGGGCTACCCGAAAATAAAAACCACCGATAGAATTCGATAAAATTCTCTGTCGCTTCCCCGTTTAGAACGCATGATGAATAATTGCTGTAGTGCAATGCGGTCGTTAGCCATGTTTTTTATTGCCGAATCTGATAGAGTTTATAAAATAAAATACCCGTGTTTTCCCGTTCTTCGTTCCGTCAATGGGGGCGTTAAATCGGAACCGAAATCGCAATTTTGTGCACGAAATCGTTAGATGGAAACGAAAAGAGAATTTAAGTGAAAAAATTAATCTTCTAACCACAACCATTCACTCATAAATCAAAAATGAAAATAAACAAAAGGTGACGCCCACCGAAAAAGCTGCTTTGATATCATTGACGTCATTTTCTCCCGTTCATGACTGCTCTTATGGGAAGGGGAGGGAATGGAGGGGGGTTCTCGGAATATCAACTCGCACAAATCCTGTTGCAATCGCTCCCATCGGGAGAGCCAGCTGTGTCCCCCCTTTGCGATAAGACGAAGTAGCTTCGCGGGCTCAGTTGTGATTGGACGAAATTGATGTACGTCAGAGGTTGCACCACACCCACTTTTCCCGAAAGGGTTAAAAACATCAGTTTTTCGCCGCCTATAACTCGAGAAATAATTGACGGATGAAAAAATGGAAAAATATGGGTCTTTTATTTTACAAAATATATCATATTCGGCAATAAAAAAATCTAGTATACGACCCCATTACAATTATCTCGAGTTGTAAGCGGCGAAAAACTGATGCCCTTTCGGAAAAGTGGGCGTACAAAGGAGTCGTACGTCATCCACTTCGTCCAATCACAACTGAGACCGCGAAGGTCCTTCTCCTTATCACATGGATGGCACACAGCTGACTCTGCCTATGGGAGCGGTTGCGACAGGATATGTGCGAGCAGACCTTCCGCCCCTACCTCCACTCCCGTCTTCCTCGAAACAGTCAAGGATGGGGGGATCGGATGACGTAGTAATCCTTATTGCTGATCGTTCGGTTAGCGTCAACTTTTGCTCGTTTTCATTTTTGATTTATGAGCGACTGGCATTGGAGGTGGGGAATGGAGATCTGCATGAAGAGTTCCTGTCGCCACCACTCCCATTGGCAGAGTCAGCTGTGTGTCCCCCATTGTGATTGGGCGAGGGAGCTTCACGGTCTCCGTTGTGATTGGGTGAAGTGGATGACTTACGAGTCTTTTGCGTGCCCACTTTTTCGAAAGGGTTAAAAACATGTTTTTTGCCGCTTATAACTCTAGAACTCGAAGAATAGAAACTTATTTCGCGGAGTGGGCGTGGTTTCAGATCCGCTTGGAAATTTAAGGGCATAAATCTCCTGTAAAAATGAATATAAAACCCTGAAATTTATAGGGTGTGTTATATGCAATCCCTATTTTTTCTAAGGTTCAAATCCGATGTATAAATTTGAGTGATCTCTTCTATTGCTTCATGACGGAAATTATCGTGATTAGATATATTATGGATATTCATGACAACCATAGGAACCTCTGAGATGGCAGCCTGTTACGCCAGCTTGTCGAGAATATTTCTATTTCTGTTTCCATCGTAGAGGAAGAAGGAATACTCTCGGTGGATTTCCGCAATTTTACAGTCGAGCGATATTTCATGAGGCAACCGACATTTAGGCCGGTTAGACGCGCGGCATACTAGTGATGCATCTTTTTGTGCGTCGTCCTATTTGACGGGTATTTCGGCGTTGCTTCCGATGGGAGACTGGGACGCAACAACACGTATTTCTCGCTGGATGTAGATGACAAAAAAATGCTACTGTTGCCTTGTGTTTCCTGTAAAGAAAGGAGGTCATTCGGCGAATCGGAATGCTACGTGGTTCTCCATCCTTTGGATTTCTTATTATTTTTGGCCTTATATTTTTCTCCATTTTATGCCTCCGCACTTTTGACTTGTGGGGATATGTGGGCAAGGAATTCGGCTTCTCACACAAGGACCTCGTTTTCTACGCAGGCGAAGCCTCTGGGCTTTAGCTCAGCCATTTGTTCTAACGGTGATATTGTGTGAGAGGGAACTAGTCTGGGAAAATAATAGTTGCACATTCATTTGACATTACAGTTTCTATTATCGGGTGCTTACTCCTCTATTCTCTTGGCTTGGTTGTTGGTTATTTAGGTGAGGCGACCGAGAGCTGAGGTAATTTGCGCCATTTAGGATACGTGGGTAATGGGGTAATGGTAGGAGTTTTCAGGAAACGGAGGAAGGGTGGATAGAAACCTGGCATTAGCCTACTATTAACGAGAAGCGCCCAGGGGACCACGGCTTTACGTCCCATCCGACGGACGGAGTGTTGAACTTGAAATGTCCTCCACTAGGCACTCAAGTGGGGACCGGTTTTCCACTGAAAAAATCCGCCACTGCCGGGAATCGAATCCGGGCCCTCAGGCCAGTACTCTAGCCACCACACCAACCCGATTCTCTTTCTATTGGTTTCCCTATAAATCCTTACAACCGATTGGTGATCAATTTCCTTTCCTCACTGTCGTTATACTACCGTTGATAGGAAAGACCTTGCCTTTGGAGTAATGAAATTGCTATCAATGCCTGATGTTATTCGTTTGATGAAAAGGAATGTGATTTGAATAAATATTTTAAAGAAATATTTTAAAAAATAACGAAATAAGTTACGGAAAACGAGAGACTTTGCCGCATCCATTTATTATCTTTCACACGTCTAAATAACTGATCTCCCTAAAATCAAATAGCCCATCAGTTTCTAAAATGTCCCCTCTTACCCGTTTTTTTTTCTCCGCACTGACACCCATATTACCTCCCTTATTTTACTATACCCGTATCTGAAAGGATATGCATCAAGTTTGATCTCCTTGTACAGTCGGCTAAAATTAATCTACACCCTTAGGAATTCATATTTTGATTCATCGGCAGTGATGTGGAGGAATATTAAGTGAGGTGTGTAGCTATACTTGGTAGAGGTATATCCCTTCTTCAAGTTCGGGACAGTTTCCGCTTCGAGCTAACTACTGATAGCCCGATGAAGTTGTTCACAGCTTCTCTATCGATATAACTATAGAACCTGAGTAAAAGCCCCCATTATGCATTGTAACGAACCAGATGAGACTTACCTTCCGATACTAACTGGCAACTAACTTTCTCTAACGCTCTGGAATTACGCGATATCGTGTAGGTGAGTGCCGATTTCACTGCGGATAGACTACTAACGGCGCTATCAAGATTGGCAGTAGGGCTGTGCGATACCACGATATATCGTCGACGATACTCGATATGTACTTGATATCGGGAGTCGATATTTCGAAACGCGATATCACGATATGTCGATATCCCGATATGTCGATATCCCGATATGTCGATATCCCGATATGTCGATATCCCAATATGTCGATATGACGATATCCCGATATGACGATATCCTGACCCCGGTGTTTTTTTCTGCCACCCTTAATAATGTCTCTATTTAGCGCAATTTAACGGCAATGGTTGATCGGATTGAAGTGCTATAAACGGTCTCTTCCTTATAAAATATTACACTTCCTCAATCGTTAATTATATATTTTAAATTGTTAAATTAGTTATTGTTATTAAATATCACTTTTTATCATAAAATTTGGATGCAGGGAATAGAATGGCCATGGTGTGATTTCATCACTGAAAATTCAAATTCATCAAGAAAAGTTTAAATTTGTTTATAAAATTATTGCTTTTAAATCATAATTCGGAATTTAAATATTTCCACCGTTCTTCGACCAAGAAAAAATGGTTATATTTCAGTCCTATGGGCCATACCAAAAAATTTAAAAGAACCTCTACTATCTAAAATTATATGCTCTTTCGCCTTGAGTTATTATATTATAAGTCGATATCCGATATGCCGACTTGTCGATATCCCGATATGTCGATATCCCAACATTTCCTATTTATATCGCGGAACCGATATATCGCCGAATCCGCCAAATGGGAATGATATCGTCGTGCGATATTCAAAACAGCATATCGCACAGCCGTATTTGGCAGTGATCCGTGTGAAGCCCTCGCGAGGAAAGCCACTCGAAATGCGGCACCAATGTCATCATAATTCTGTCCTAATCTATCAAGGCTTTCCGCTGAACCCCCACTGCGCTTCGTGTGGCCACTCTACAGCTTTTTCTCCCTCTTCGTGTCGAGTTAGAGGACTATCTTCCCATTCCCCCCTCCGCCCTCCCTATCTCCCATCCCCCCTTTCCTCCTTTCCACGGAAATCCCCGCGGACCCCACGAATGCCACACTCCGTCCAGCGCGGCCAAGACCTCCTCCCCCTGCTTGACCTCTTCCCTCGCCGTCAGCTGTTTGGCGCCGCCCGCACTTGTTGCCGCTGCCCTCTTCTCCTCGACCCCTCGGCATCTCCTCTCGCCCACCACCCGTCACCCCAAGAATGCATGTTTGTGTGCATGTAGTGCATGCTTGGTGACCTTCACCCCCTGCCACACACCCTCGCGGTGGCTTGCAGGGTATCGTGTAGATGTAGATGTAGATGAATGCTCCAATGCGTGGACATCGCGGCGTAAGAAAAAAAAAGGATTTTCCACCTTGAAACTAGGCCAAAGCCCAGCCCTTCTTTCGGTTACTTGGCCAAAGTTTTATTCTAAAACGATTTTGGTGAATGTTTTCTTTGGTTTTAAATTACCAAATCATCGTTAGTGTTTTACTTATTTGTGAATGCTTTAATGGAGTTTCCGTGTTCTACTTCGCATTGCGTTTTTGGAAGAGAAATCCCTCCTGTTTTTCCCATAGGTCTGCACGTTTCCTATTTATTTTTATTCTCTCCAAATGCCTTCTCTACTCTTTCACTATTCTTGTTTCTTCAGCGTTTTGTCTTTGAGTATCGGCCTTCCGTGTAATGTTATCTCTAATTGCCTGGGTGCAATCCACCTCCATTCCTTCCTCATAATTTTCGCTAGCGACCCACATTTCAACAGCCTCCCATCTCTTCCTATCACATTCCCCTTGACTCTTCTCCCATCGTGCCACGCCAAGTTCCAATTCAAGAACCTCACCAACCATCTCAGCCCATCAACCAACTTAGCTCAGGGTTCTCGTCTGAACTTCTCCCTTTATGGTTCTGCTGCTTAAAAGGGAGTGAAACTATCATATATTGTTCATCAGATTCATCTTTCCCACTGCCTTCATTGTGTTGTCATTAAATGTAATTCCTTGGTATGTTTTAAATTAAATTTTCCAGCTATATATTTTGCTTATCTTTCGTGGTCTATGTCGTTTAATTATAGATGAGGTAAATTTAGGCTTCGTAGTTTCAATCTTCTTGTTTAAACTTCCATAAACGTTCTGCGTTTGTAGACAGAGGTCGAATTTCTTTCTTCGGCAGCTTTATCTGGTAATTGAATGGCTTAAAATAATATTGGTTTTGAAATGGCCGACGGCTACTAAACATTTTAGTCACAGTGGATCCTACGACATAATTCTCAAAATTTGAAACATTTATGCTCTAAATTTATTCGACCCCCTAAAATATTAGATGTGGTTTTAATTACGTGCTTGAATTTTTAAATTGTTGTTTGCAAATTTATGTTACGTTTTGTGAAAAATATTTATTTAATATTGGACTGTAATTTGTGAACTTGATTCCTTTCATTGATGTTTCTATTAAAAAAATAATTTCTCTTTTAAAGATTTGTACCTGGTGTGTTCGTTAATATTATTTTTCATTTTCTCCATGCTAAGGACTTTTACAAGATACACGAAGTAGTGATTCAGAACATGTGATTGTTTTTTTGTAGGGTTTCTCGATTGAATCCGGGAGGTGTTCTTGGTTCCTCCACAGAGGTTGCACTGTAGTATTGCAAGCCTTGCATCTACCGATATGAATAGGTACTCACAGAGCATAGCTATTTTCCATGAATAATATTTATATCTGGAAATTATGTCGCTGACGGTAGCAGAAGTTATAGACCTTATGAAATATTTACTCATGTATGGACCATCTCGGAAAAAAGTCATATTAGAATTGGGATTTTAAAGGTCTTATTGTCCTATTTGTAACTTCACACTTGCGTTTTAGACTCCTGACGGTTTAATAATTGCCCAAAAATTGTAAATATATCAGAATGATAATGGAAGGTAGTTGTTTTTAAACTTCTCTCATTGGTAGTGATTAAGTATAATTACATAAATAAAATAATGTTTCGTTCTATTCCACATAAATATATTTAAATACTGCTCGACCGGTTTCGACCCTTTCAGGTCATTTACGAGAGCTGAATAAAAGACCTAGATTGGTCAAAACTGGTGGATCAGTATTTAAATATATTTTGTGGGATAGAACAATGATTTATTTTATTTATATAATGTCGAAGTTCAACCAAGTTTACTTGTCTGCTATTTCTATGATAAATATAATTATTTAATGTACTTATAATAATTATAATTATTACCATCACTAATTTTTTCCTTCTCTTTCCTGCGAAACCCCCTTCTGCAAATAAATCAATTGCTTAGCACATTATATTCGTCACATTAAGATTTTTTTAAATAACTCGTATATTGTGAATGAATTCTTTATTTATTTTCAGCTAGCTCAGAAGTGAGTTTAAGAACACTGCTCTGAGTGCTTGTGAAATTGAATGAGTTTTGCGACTGGATAATCAAGCGTGCGCTGTGTTTCGTTCATCGTCTGCGGATGTATTGACTGCATTAACTTCATGCACACAGAGCAAGTAGAATAATAGGTGCCATTTAAAACGCCCGAGCAGGCGCCCGAGAGAAGAGGGATCGTTCATCTTGACATCGATTTTGAATTTAACTTGGTGCGATAATCCCCCGACGGAATCATGACTGCCGCGATGGCGTTAATGGCCCATCGCTCCATAATTTCTCCCCTCCTTCATCTCCTCGCGCAAATGCCACCCCTTCTTCCTTAGGAACGGATTCTTCGGGAGACCCTGGAGTCGGCGATGACTCTTCCGCGCGCACGCATAATGACTCCGCTTTCGGCGTCTCCCGTCTCCTCTCGTTCGTGAGAGCAAACTTGCATCGGCTTTCCACGACAAATGCGCTCCCGTTTCGCTGCGCTCTCATCAGCAGTGTTCATCCGTGCGCTTGGAATTAGCGATGCCGCGTGAAAAGAGAGACTTTTATTATTGCAGACGCCTAGGCGTTAGTTGTGGATAACTGAGACTCTCAAGTGCAGCTGCGTTCTCTCTTGCACTCCATGACGACCGCTGTGTTCGGGAGTAGGTATTCAGCGCACGGCGGCGCTCTTTTGTCTCGTTCCCATCCTCCTGCGCCTTGCACCACCACGCAGGGGGCTCCTAGGGGAGGGGAGGGGCGGGAGGAGGGGCCCAGCGCCAACCGAAGTAACTTGATTCTTAGGCGCTCAAACTGCTTACGTTATATCGCTGCGCCTAACTTAACTCAGTACGAAGAGAAACAAACACAATATCTATGCACGGAGTAGTATTCGAACCCGCAGTTTTGTGATCGGCCGGCACTTTAACAACCTAGGGTCACATGCAGAATCTCGGCCACAGTCTCGCTTCTACTGCCAGCGTCATAAAATATGTATTGCGATTTCAAAATGGTATGCAAGTTCTCCTCTCTATGGTTCCCAGCGCTGTACAGATATTCCTCCGTGCGTCACGCTGAGAAGTAATGTCACTTTTGCGGGTGGAATTTGTGCACCATTTGACTCGCAGTAGGGATGTTATGAATTAAGTTATAGAAGTGAGACTGTAGTTGAGGTTATGAATACCGCCCCTTGTCTACAGTCGTCTGCGCTGGTCGTAGATAGTAAATTCTCCTAGTATTTGCGGCGAAACGCTTTGTTTTGACTTGGAGAAAGAAAATAATATATTCTTCCAGTAAGAATATAAGAATTCATTTTAGGCGTGACTTTGTGGAAGTTTGTGATATTTACAATGAAATGCAATAGTAATACTCAACACTTAATTTTTAATAATCTTTTCGGCAACTCAGTGCCATTTTCTAGAAAATTCGTTTCTAGAAAAGTCGGTTATTATTAAAAATGAAGTGTGGAGCATTACTATTGTATTTCATTATGAAGATATTCCTCCATCATTTTGAATAGGCCATTTCATTTGAACCGTTTGTGACAACATCTCCCCTTTGTATTTTGTCCTTCAAATCGGGTTCTTCTGTAGCAGTAGTTGATTTAAAGGTAGTTAGGGTGTATCAGTATCATGCATCCTTAATCACTGCTCTCCATAATGGAAAACTAAATAACAATTATAGTTTAGGTATTTGCACAATAGATATAAAACAATGAAATTATATTGATTCAACTCTCAGCCCAAATATCCGCCATATGATGACGAATTCCCTTGCGTGACTGATCCTGGCGGTTTATGGAACGCAGTAGAATATTCTCCGCGCTTGCCCAGACTTAGCACCTCTTCAATTGCACCTCTTCACGCGTGGTAGCCTGGAAGTGTACCAGCGTCGATGTTAGCTGCGAATTGTGAAGGTCTTCCTCATTTACTGAATCTTCTTCAGAGAGCATGAACGAGGAATCCTCTTACAGCTACTCTCAGTCTTCTCATTTCCGGTGATTACCTCTCACCCGGAGGTTCGAACAAACAGAATCTTAATTCCCATTCTTTGACAGACGGACAATTTGGCGGAATGCGTGTTTTTTCCAATTTACGGGAAGAAGCCGACGGAAGTGGATCGCTGTGCACCGTGAAGGGTCAATGAAAATCTTTAATCTATAGCTTGACTCCTTCGTGCTGATATATATCGTCTTTTCTGCTCTCTATTCTGCTGTGTCATCGCTTTCTCTTTCCACTCACTATCTCCCTGGAAATCAAACCCTGGGGCCCTGCTTCCCCCTCGGATCGGCCCCTTAAATGATCGGAGAGAGGTTGCGTATGATCCAAGGTGTAGCCAAGGGTCTCATATTCGAGCAGGAGCGGCATTAGCCTAGCGGCAATTCTCTCATGACCCGGATTACAGTATCTGCGATTGTGTCATCTTGGAATCGAGCAAAAACCAACCTCTTTCCATTGTTCATTTCCCTTATCCTCTAACTTCCTATCAACATTGCAAAAGTCCATTGCTTCTATATATTTGAGAATTCAGTTATTTATTTGTAATTTTAGCCATGAAAGATTTTTCGCTGTTTGAAAGTGATTATTGTCGTTGTAAGAGCTGTTTTTCGTTAATTATGATCAGAATAGACTTAAAGTTTCCTATGTAACCATCCATAGGAAATGCGCGTTATAATTTGTAATTCGCAAGCGACAAAGTGATAGCTATAACGTAAAACAAAAGCATAAGTTCTGTCCCCGTAGTATGTACATGGAGAAGGTCATGTCAAGCATCTACATCCACACGATACCCTGCAAGCCACCGCGAGGGTGTGTGGCAGGGGGTGAAGATCACCTAGCATGCACTATTGACATGCAAACAAGCAACTATAGGGCCTTATGCAACTAGATTGTTAGTATCTATAGTATTTAAGGTGGTTAATACATGCATCACGCACTACAGACTACTCAAATATTTCCCCTACCTATTCCTTGCTATGCTGCCTATTCTGTTCACTTATAGTACGGGGGAAAAATGCCATTTTTAATATATCAGTACGACAATCTATCTCTCTAATCTTATTTATCTGGTCGAACCTAGCATAATACGCTGGTGTTTTTACGATGTTCCTAACATCTTCAGTAAAGCTATGCGATTTAAATTTCTCGGATAGATTTAATCTGTACTTTAACCTACGCTCTTATAATGATTCCCACCCTAATTCTTGTATTAATTCAGAAACACTACTCAACCTATCGTAACACCTTTTAACGAACCTAGCTGCTCTACGCTGCACACTGTCTAGTTTTCTGATCAAACATAATTCGTTTGGATCCCATACACTGGCTGCATACTAAAGTTTGGGCCCAAGCAAATAGGTCATGAATGACTATGATGAAATCTCATTCTCCACGACGTTGAAATGGATTCTTTTATTTTTTTATATTAATTTATGCGCTATATCATTATTGTTTTAACAATTAGGTATTTGTGAAAGAAATACATAATTTCAGTGCTTGGCATTGCGTATATAACAGTCGGTACGTGTTTTATATAATCTCAATGCTTGCCATTTCCCCTTATTTCTCCGTTCTTCTCCAAATATGCCCACACTTAGTTTTAAACGCTCAGAATTTGAGGCTGTGAAAATGCCAATGAAATCCGCGTTACACATTTTATGATTTATAATAAAAAGCTGTGGTACGATCCACTAACTTCGTTGTGAATCCATTCATCCAAGCTATTGGATTTTACGTGCGTGCACAATCTTTAAATAGTTTTGTGGTGGATTAAAGTTGACGCATGCTTCTCATGCTCACTCTGCCTTTCGTTGGCATGTGGATAAAAATTATCGCGATGTGCTTGCCGAAAATTCTTAAATGTGTATTTTAGGGGAATTCATTATGCGCCGGTCAGAATTAATCGTTTTCTGTGTAAAGCTTAAGTGTGTTTTCTGAGAATGGAATGGAAATCATAGAAATAGTCAATAGTGGCATAATGGGAAGACATATTTATGAATTTACTCACCAAAATTATTAAAAAACGTGTGAGTGAAAAAATGTTCAATAACTGTCCCTGGTGGTAATGTGTGGAGTGTAAGCATCCATTTGTAAGGCGAAGAACCACCTCCGGCTTTGTTCAACCGAAAATCTAAATGAGAAAGGCTTTAAATACGTACAATGACAATCTTGACTACGCATGTTGAAGAGTACTTATATTATTGCCAGCATAGTCTCTCATAAGTCGTTTTTAGACGTTTTGAAGTAAGAGCATGCTTTATAAATATAAATTTATGCGTTGACTAGTTGGCTCTGATTTTTTTAATGCGCCAACTGCTTTGCTGTCAACATCATATCAGCTTTATCTTTCAATATTGAAATCTGGAAAGAGACCGAGGGTTTAGTTTCGAATCCCGGAAACGGTTGGTTATTCTTTGGTTTATCGATTCCTACATCTACATAATACCCCGTATGCCACCATAGTGGCATGGGGTGCACTCACGCATAACATGCTTTACCCATCGTGTTGGAAGAGGATTAGTAGCTATCTTCTGGTCGAAACACATCCGTTTAAGAATATATTTAAAGAGTAACGCAAGCATGAAGAAATATGCTGTTAGTTAGTTGAACTTTAAGTCTTAATTTAGTGGTATAATGAAAATTGTTTGATACTCTTTCCATGCGATGGATGTCAAAGTAGTGAACTCCTTAGCGATTTTTGTTAAGAGCAAGTTTCTCTCCACCCTTCCTCCGCTCCTTAAATTCCTATTTCTTCCCAGACACCCATTTATTCTTAATGAGGAAAATCAATTATTTCTCGGTCCTTAGTATAATCATGGAAAAAATAGTTAATTTTCTTTTTAAATATGAAGATCGTGGAATTCAAAGTCGATTAAACCTCTGTCAGCTTATAATAAAATTCGATTTTTGTACATATGGAGGAGAGAGTTAACCATTCAGAAGATCGCTAAGGAGCAGAGGCGTGTGACTAACTGACGGTCGTGTTCCGGAATCTGCCCTCTTCGCTCAGCTGCGGTGGGTTAGCGGAGGGCCTGTCTGGGGTACGTGGAGTAATGCGAGACGGCGGCTTTGTGGGGTCGGAGCGACCCTTTCCGCCACTCTAGAAGGGCGATAAGGACGAGGAGGCCATAGCAAGGGGGGAAAGACGGACTACGGGGGATGTTCTTGGCGAACGGATTTAGAGTGGCTATCTGGGGATGTGGGCTCGGAGGTGGGGGGAAGATTCGTATTCCCTTCGCGTCTTCAACAGGTTAAACCTCACGTAGCAGCACATACTCGTCACGCAGCCGCAGATCCTCAGGGATAGATGAATAATCCTTCGTCGGAAATATCCTTGGGGCCCCTAGTATTCGCAGCGATCGTGATCCCCAATTTACATGCATTGGATGCGGTTATCTAAAAAGCTTCTCTCACGCTTTGGCAAAGCAGAAAGGAAATGCAAGTGGCGTGTGCAGTATATCGTTAACTACCTTGTCCTGATGTATTCGACTGCTGTATTAATCCAGAGGGTAATAAAATGTCAATAGAAAGAAGCACTAAACCTAATAAGGTAGTGCGTGAAGGTTTCTCGGGTCCTCCACCGGATTATTGCGTCCATGTCCGCCGACGTTTCGATTCCCGACTCGGTCATCGTCTTCAGGGCTTCTGAAGCATATGCCCTGAAGCCTCAGGCCCTGAAGACGACGACCGAGTCGGGAATCGAAACGTCGTCGGACATGGACGCAATAACCAGGTGGAGGACCCGAGAAACCTTCACGCAGCAGATACGCCGGGAAAGCACCAGATCTTCTTAATAAGGTATTAGTGTGCAGTATGAGAGGAAAAGTCAGTGCCAACGCTGAACTAGGAAAAAAGAACTTGAGGAGATGAAAGAGTGTTATCATCTGGGAAGCCGAGTAAACAGCGACGGACGAAGCAAAAGAGAAATTGTCAGTCGGGTAGCCCAGGCAAAAAGGACATTTTATCAAAAGAAGGTCCTGTTTACAGCTGAAAATGCAAGCGTGGAGGTGAGGAAACATTTCATTAGAATGTACACCTGGAGGAAGCTATTATAAAGCAGTGCAGAATGGATGATAACAGTATCAGAGAAATCAAGACTGGAAGCAATTGAAATGTGGTGCTACCGAAGAATGATGAACATAAAATGGATCGACCGAGTGACAAACGAAGAAGTCTTAAGAAGAGTGGGAGAAAATAAAAGTCTTTTGAAAACCTTAAAAAGAAGTCGGGACAATAATTGGCTATAACTTAAAACACGATGACCCGTTGAAGACAATTGTTGAGGGAATAGTAAACGGGAAGAATGGTAAAGGAAGGCCTCGAGTGAGATATATGGAATAAGCTTTGTAGGATGTGAAAGAGAAGAATTAAGTCAATATGAAGAGGTTGGCTGGTAGAAGAATCGAGTGGAGGAAAGAGAAGACAGAACAACTTAATCGGCCAAGTTATGAGACATGATGGCCGAAGGGAGAGAATTATCGAGGGTCAAGTGAACGGGAAGAATGGAAAAGTAGGCCTCGGATGAGATATATGGCACAAGTTGTAAAGTATGTGAAGGAGAAGAACTATATCGATATGAAGAGATTAGCCGATAGTAGAATCGAGTGGAGGGCTGCGTCGAACCAAATCTTGGATTATTGACCGATGATAATGATGAAACAAAAGTACGCCTGTTTAAAAAAAAGAGGGACTATAATGTATTTGACTGTAGAATGTCTTTTCTACATTGCAGCTCACCCTACAACTTTAAGGGCCGACGAACGTATCATGGGGGATAGAAAATGTATTGGCGTGCTGGTCTCTCTTTTGAGGATCCAAGACTTAAGGGTTCTCTGTGTGGTAACACAAAGCAAGCCCCTGGAATTTGAGAGGCACAGCAGGGATTCACAAAAGCGAAGTTTCAAATCCGTCCCACACTTGAAGGCCCCTCAGATGAGAAGATTTGGAGAGGGCAGGAGGAAGGGTGGAGAGATAGACGGATGTAGAGCTAGCCTGTTGTTAGCGAGAGGCGCCGAAGGATCCACTCAAAAGGGTGCTTTACATCCGTACTGATGAGCGAATCACTGACCATGGAAGGCTCTCATGAAGGACACGGGCGGGGTCCGAAATTTCGAGAAAAATTCGCTTTCTCTGCAGGAATTTAAACCCGGACTCTGCGGATGGGAAGTTGCCTCTAGCAACCGAGCCAACACGATCCCCTTATATTAGGAAGTAACTCCCTGAGCAAGCCAGCTTACAGTACTACCAAGTGCGGTTTGCTGACAATCGCTGCTCTTTGTCCTCGGTTGCCATCTTTTCGTGGTGGAGAGAGAATCGAACCATTCGGTTACAAAACGCTAGTTAACACTAAGGAATGTATTTCTCATATTTGCTTTTTATGAGGTAAATGGACGCTTTTACTTAGCATATTGCCGTGTATAATTTTAGAAATTTAGGATTACGTAAGACGCAACTCCAGTAATGGAAAAAAGTGGCATTTATAAATTGACGTGTGAATGTGAAGCTATATACATAGGACAAACAGGTAGGAATTTTAAAGAACGAGTAAAAGAACATGAAGCGTGCCTTAGAAACAAAAACGTGTCGTCACTCTTCGCAAAACACCTACTAGAATATGGGCATAAAAGTGATTTCGTTCCCGAAATATTACATTATAAAATTTTTGTGGAATCGCGGAGTCACCGTCTTTTCATCATGAGGTTCCAAGAAGTAATGCCTGAAACTACTAATTTCATTTAGGATTCCATTTCGGATCAGCAAAATGCGCGAAATAAATTTCTGATCAGGCACATTGTTTGTGAAGAAATCCGTCCTAGTGTGAGAAATGTGCGCCAGTACCATGTACGTTTCATTGCTTCGAGGAACGGTTATTTTTCAATTGTCTTTCTTTTCAAATGAAACCTGACAGCTATTACAATATAGAAATAATCTTGTGTTTGGAGCCCCGGATATCGTTGAACATTAATGTAGTTCCTTGAAATTATTTTAGAATGAGGATAATTTTAATTTTTTTAATTCCTCTGCAGAAACGAACGCATTCCCTGTGTTGTTAGTAATTATGTTTTGAGAGTAAGTGTTGGTTAAGTTGGGAAATGCAACCTGACAAGTGAAGTCTATTCGCTCGGCTCCAGTGAAGAACCCAGGGAGGCATGATTTATATTTGCATTTGCATGTCCATTTGATAATCATGTGTTAAAATCATCATCAGAGACAAATGAATCTGAAATCAAAGTAATTTGACAAACTATATCACGATTTATGTGGTGCATGGAATAGTCCTTAATGAGGCTTTTAATTTATACTTCGACGGAAAACTCTTTCATTTCCGTTCGAGGCATCGATGGATATCAAGCCAAAGCCGAAGTAGTTAATTGTTTTGCATTTATTAAAACATAAACTCTTGATGAAAATGCTTCTTTTGTTACGAAATCTCCACTGCAAGTTTCATCCTAAATTCGCAACTTGCCCTCCGTTCCCTTCCGTTAAAATTGGACGCTGGACTGAAGCGTTAAATTCACCTCTTTGTTTTCATGCACGTGATCCCTTGAGAAATAAATACCTTTCTCGCATTTTCGTCTACTTTTTCCTCAACTCACCCTCGAAATTACGCTGGCTGAGAGAGAGGAAAATGAGGTTCTCTGAACGGCATCACGACAATGAAATTGGAAAGAGAGGGTGTTTAAGACACGAAGAAATTCAAATGGGGTTAATGATGGAGGGAGAGTGGAGAGAAGAATCTTGGCGGGGGCGAGAGGGGGGGGGGGGTTGACAGTGAAATCCTCTTTCGTGTGGAAGGCGGATGAGAAATCAAGGGAGCCTCTGTTCGGCGAGTGAGAGAACAAAGACTGCCGAAGGAGAAACAACTCGGGTCAAATTCAGAAATGCACAGAAGTGAAATGATTTCTTTAGATTCAAAACTAAATTAAACATGTATAATGTTTCGCACACCTCTATTATTTTATTTTCCTTCACCACTCTTCACGCGTTGTCGACAAGAATCATTCGTGGAGTTTTAAGTATAGTACGCGCGACTGTTTGGGTTGGAGGGATCCTGATGTGTAAGATAGGTTTCTTAGTGCTTTGCCTCTTATTTCGTGGTAGGACGATGAGTTGGCGGGATGTCGTATGTCCCTCAGAAGAGATACCTATGTTTCATCGGTTTCCAATCTTCTCACGTTTATTTGTTCTCCTTTGCAAATCGATCAATCGCCTTCTTAGCTCTTTATATCTGTCTAAACCTCAATCCATCCGATTGACAACTGCAAATGCAAACAAGTGGTAACTTCAGCGCCCTTGGAGAGCAGCCCTCCTTTTCCCTTTGCTTCGAGCAAACTGATTACGGGATAGTTCTTATCATACTCACACATCAATTCCTCATAAACTTGATAATTTCAGGGGGTGGAAGTGCATTTCCATAAATCAATCAAAATCTTTGATTAAATCAGTCGTTAATGCTATAAGTGTAAGTTTTATTTGTTTGTAAGATTGACGATGTTTTTCGTTAATTTAAATACCTATATCTTCCATCTTGGATTAGTGCAAACAGTTTCCGCCATGCTTCACTGTTCCCAATAGATTTTATTCGAACCTTCTACGCCCTTCTTTGTAAACCAAACTGCTCTTTCCTGCTCCAACTATCTCAGATTTTTCATGTTTTCCTTGCGTTCATATCGTCCGGCAGAATATTTATTCTTTTACTTAGTATTCAACGCTTACTCTCCCCTTTATCATCCCCTTGCGCATTCCGCTGCCTTTCTAAACGCCCTGCATCCACTTCTGTCAAATGTTATTATTAGAAAGCAATTACCTTCTGATTTCCCCAGCCTAATTCCATTTTTCTCCTGCGTTATACTCTTTTCCCTTTGTCTTCTTATCCATCCAGTTAACGGCCATCCTTCTCCACGCCATATGTGACATTTTTATCTTGGAATTCTCAAAACGAAACTTCGATCGTCGATCAAGAGAAATCAAGAGGGCGTGTCCCTTACATTTAAGGATCAGATTGGTGTAG
Source organism: Platycnemis pennipes (assembly GCA_933228895.1). Taxonomy (NCBI): domain Eukaryota; kingdom Metazoa; phylum Arthropoda; class Insecta; order Odonata; family Platycnemididae; genus Platycnemis; species Platycnemis pennipes. Next base: position 129,137,227 of record OW121851.1, on the reverse strand, counting down.
TTGCTTTAATACTGCCACTGTCATTCCTGGCAGTGGCACAAGTTTTTTCATTGAGGTTCTCAGTTGAGTACTGTGTGGAAAGAACTTCTAGTACCGTACCTTCTGGTGAAGCGTTAAAAAGTGGCCTCAGCACCTTTTGTAGGCTACAGAGTAGGCTCAAGGCTCTCTCTAAATTCCGATGCCATTCTTAACTTTATTTCACCGCCCATCTCTTATTTAAATTCAATTTGTGGTCGGCAATCCAAGAAGCCGAATTCTATCAATTCATTTCACTTATTAGGGTGAAAACTCTTCTTAAGCCACTGCTGTTTCGCGATCGTCTCTGTGGCTTCCAGATTACCTGCTTGAAACTCTAAACTTGTCCCAAGTGTGATTCCAGGCGCGCTAGTCTTCAGGCACTGTAGCTTGCCGTGAATGGTGGCTTGTTGTAATCACAGTCAATCAAATGCACGTATAAGTGGACGCTCAAATTTAATGCTTCCGTTCCGCCGAAGTTTCCCAGCAGTATCGCCATCTCAGGACGTAACTGCAGAAGCTGGCAATCCTCGTCTTTTATAGCCATGCGCTGCTCCTTGGATATTCAACGATTAATTCGTGAGCACTCCATCAAATTACATGATCCGTTCGTGATTCACTCTCGCGCTTTAGGTGGCCTCCTCTCTCGAAATTCTGGAGAATCTCATGCTTGGGGGACATCGTCCTTAGTTACTTCGGCTAAAACTACGGGCGGAGTTAGTAAAATACTTCATCTTTCATTTATTTCAAATGTCTAATAACGACTAGTTTTCCTACACTATAGCGTCAATAGGCAATACCTAATGATGCTGGAGTGTAGAGAAAACAGTGATAATACCACTTTTAAAAAAATGTGTAAAGATAATGTTTTTTACTTCCTTCTACAATTGACTTCCAGCCCTAATAATCGGCCCTCATGGCCCTCATTTACATAAGTAGTACATAAAATTTAGTCCCTTAGCCACTTCGTAGTATGTGCAATACACTGCGGTGAATTAATGCGAGGACTCCGACGCTTCCAGGAAAGAATATCGGTTTTATCTTAATCAGACGTCTACGTCTTTCAGAGCTGCAGCGCATAAAGGAATACAAGAAAAAATTCAAGTTACTCCATGAAACCAATTTCATGTAGGCATTTTAAACTACTGTTTGCATGCTCAAACCACAGGTTATTATCAATAGTACAGTGGAAAGTGCTAATATATGATTTTTCAATACATATATTGGCGTGCAAGATGTTTGAGACTAGAAGTACTGTAGATTTAGATATTAATTTGGGTTTTAGTGCCACAGTTGATGAGACTCGATATATTTGCGCGAAGGAAATTTTACACCAGAAGGAAAATTCTGAAAAGAAGTTTGTTTTACCACTTCTCTCTTGGGCTAAATTTGGCCTAAATTTTCTCAAGGTTTTTTTAACTTTATAGTCCCGTCAGAAGGATTAATCATTGACCTATATCGCAAATATCTTGCGTAGGTTATGCGGAGATCTGTGGGTGGCCGTTATTCTTGAGACTAATCTGACGTATATGTCATCGTCCATTTGGAGCATAATTCTGTCGATGAGAGGTGTAAATTGAGAAAAGTTGCCAACTCTAAGCCTTTCTTGGAGCCAACATTAATTAAGAAGGTGTTGCTTAACCCGCAGAAAACTTGTTCACGCAGAATCAATTACTCTCTGACCTCCGTGTCCGTGGAGAGTACTTGCGCTCCAAGGGTGTCGTGTTGAGAATTGTTTCAAATTAATTTTTTTTTTACGGGCTGAAGTCAAAAGTTTCTTCAAATTATCCTGCAGCGGACGTAAAGTGCTTTCTTTCATCTTTCCACTTCCTTTGAGATTGCCTCTTACATGCCATGAGGAACAGTTAGCCCTCTTTCATATTCACCTTTCTGAACACTTCCGTCCCCTCGCGGCGGTTGATATCAAATAAATACTCTCAGATTTCTCGATGACTCACCGGTAAATACGACAAACGTTTTCGCGATTGTGAATTGTTAGAATCCTGATGGAATGTTGTCTTTTGATTCCTTCATCTTAAACGTAACATGCTACAGATTAGAAGTGGGATTTTTCAATATAAATCCTGAGCGATCAATACATGTCCCATGTGAAAATGAGCTCTATGTACCTACTCATGTCATCCGTAGTCATCAATCATCTACATCTACATAATACCCTGCAAGCCACCATAAATGTGTGTGGCAGGGGGTGAATTCTCACCAAACATGCACTACGTATCATGCATAAAAAAGGTTTAGTATTTATATAGGTACTGTTCTAAACTACAGTATTTAAAAAAGATAAAAATAGCAAAGCAGACATGCAAAAACATGCTGTTAGTTGGGTTAGCTTCAAGTCCTTATACCAACATGCAGCTACCAATATTATCCATTGCTACACTCGTACTGGATATATTTACCGTTATTCATATCCCTAATAGTACGAGGAAAAAGTACATTTTGAATCTATCAGTTCGGCAATCAATTTCTCTAATTTTGTGACCATGGTTCAGTCTACCATAGTAAGTTGGGGTTCGCAAAATATTTTTAACATCATCACTGAAAATATTGTCTTGGAATTTATTTAAGAGATTAAGTCTAAATTTCAACCTGCGATCTGACAATGACTCCCAATTTAATTCATTTAATAGACTGGTTACGCTCATAAGGTTATCGTACCGTCCCTTTACAAATCTTGCCGATATTAGCTGCACACATTCAAGTTCATTATTTAGACCGATTTCGTAGGTATCCCATACGCTGGCAGCATATTCCAAATGAGGTCTTACTAATCGTAGATGATCTCCTCGGATTGGTTTGACGAAGGAATCCCTACTCCGAGAATGCCTATGTCATTGAATCAATATTTTGAGCGTATTCGTGCTAAATTCTGTCGTGTTCGCCAAATGACGAGGTACCTTGGGCTAATTGAATATCGACGTGAAAGAGACCTCTAAGAGGGCTTTCGTTGATTTTCTACTGCTGTCTCGTACAATCATTATATGATTTAGCGCTGCAAAGCATTTGCGTAGTTTATATAAGTTGGAACTAAATGTATCCCAAAGCTTTATTATGCGAGTGGCGTTAAACATGCATTTTGAGATCAGGTGCGGATGATCCGTTAACTCGTGATTTTTTTTCAGCAAATATTAAATCGATGTTTATTTCTCAACTATATGCGTGTTGCTGTGCATAAGTTACAGTGTCTAACTTCCTTTTTCCAGTGACATTTATTCTTTTATACATGTATTGCATTAAAAGGATTCAAGAGAGATGCGTTATGCATGGAACGTCATCCTTTTGCTTAGTATATCTGAAATTAGGTATGTTTAATATCAATGGAAACTTAGTTTGAAACGTCTGGGAGCACTTTTGCTCGGAATGCTAGAATTCACGTGTGTTTGTGATCTTGACATCCCTCCCACTCTTTGTATTGGAAAGTAAAAACGTAGATTTTGTTAAATTATATCTTAGAAAATGTAATATGTCACAATTTATAATTTTGGCGGCAGGGAGGGGGAGATGTTTTGTGAAGCTGGTTCCAGTTTTTATAGAGAAGCAATGTGTTGCATTTTGTGGCGTTTATTTTAACTAGGGTTCTAGCGAGCAATGATGCTTGATGGAGGCCTTAAATGAAGGCGTCGTCAGACTTTATTTAAAATCTTCCCCATTGGTGTGAACGCTATTCAAGGCGGAAGTACTGAAATGTTGGTGGACGTGGCCGCATGTTGGAAATTGATGTTGGTTACAATTAAGCTTCCAGCCACCAGGAAAATTAATCCTTTCGACATATTGGTGGTCGTTGACCTGAAAAAGCCGAGGAGTTGTAGCAGTGAAGGAACTAGAATTTCGCCAAGCATGAAAAAGCCGTGGAACTTCATGAAAGCACCCGACACAAGCATTCGAATGTGCAAATGTCTCGTGAATCTGAAACGATGTATTGCAGGTGACCGAAAGAAAAGAGTAAATGCAACTTTATGGAACATATTAACTGAAAGGTTCAGTGGCTTAGTAGTTTTATTTGTTCACGATGTCGGTGTTGCAAAAATCTTGGATTCTGCTGGGTCTCTCATGTCAACCCGCATGCTTTCCAGCCGTGGCCTAATTTCCGAAGGGAACGAGTGTTTATTTAGTCACAATATGAGGCAGGGACGGAGGTGGCGAAGTGCTTCGAACAGCTGGCTGCTCTCATGCAATTGCAGCGTGGATGATTGAGATTTTTTCTCACATAATGCGTAAAATGCTCACTGCGACAGTTCTACTTCACATTACGTGCCTTACCTAATGCTTTTACCTCTTGGACTTGTCGTGAGTTTGCGTATCTTTTCTGTACCACTACTTATTTTTTAAGAAAAGTATATTTCTTCGAGGTAATAAGGCTGGGTTAATTTTTGTTCGCTATGTAAAAACATTTCTGTGCGACCACTATAGAAATGGATTGTATTTGAATCCTGTATTTGAAAATATTGTACAAAAGAAAAAAAAAGGCACGTCTCTAGTGCTTCTTGCGTTTCTTCCTTTCAACATGGAATACCACAAGGTCTCAGCTTCAGCAATTCCCTTGATTGTTATTTATTTCAGTAGCGGTAAGAGCAAGGATATAGCGGTGGCGGGTAGGAATGGGCAAATAGGAACTTTTAATAGAATATTTTGTGGCCGCGGTACGGCGATGGTAGATGACAGCTATTGTGTTTCCTCTGCTGTGGTCCCCAGAGCCTGTTTCCGCATTTCGTTATAATTTCATGCGCGCATAGTTTGAATACTTGGTAGTAATGCGGGCTAATTTTGTAGAATTTTCACCCAGAAATAAATCATTTACCTTTCGCGGACTCGAACCCGGATCCCTTGACTTTGAGCCGAGTGCTTCAGTTCGCAATCCTTATATTACAGGCTACATTTTATGGCAGATGTCATATCATGGGTTTGGATGATTACCATTCTGGTGCCCATAGCTTAGTCTGACTAATGTTCTCTTTTATGCCACATGAGAAACCATACCGTTGTTAGTTATACCCTAACCCTGGGCTTTTAGCGTTCTACAAACTTTGTTATCCATACCGAAAGAACTCCCTTAGGAGACTGCGCATTATACACTGCGGTACTCTAATGCGTTATAACACTTCTGTCCTCATCTTTATTTTTCCGGGCCGGGTCTAAATTTTCCGATGACCGATTTTTTCTCGGCTAAGATGTGGCCCTTCTCGATAAACGCGAGGATAAAAGACTTTGCGTGCTTTACTATGTAATTTTTACCTATTGATTCCCATGTGTTAAAACAGGAGTTCAAAATAAATTATCAAAAATAATTGAAATGAAAATATTTGAGATTCAATTTTTGAAACGGCGTCAGAAGGAAGACTTGAAAAACCGGAAGAAAGAAAGAGATTATATCATCGATAATACTTAGCTTCTTCCTCAATGGAATGCATCAAAAAGAAAGATTGAATATCATGCTTTCTTTGTCTATATGCGGCCTTTAATCTGGCCTTGCATCTTTTCCCCCGTTGTTGTCCACGGTTACGCACCCATTTTACTTCAATTCTCGAGTTTCTTTGCCTTTTCCGTTCTTGAATCGATAATTCATTCCGTTGCATTGGTCTATTATCAGTTTTCTGGCCATTCAGAAAAAATCTTCATCACTGCTCCTTTTGTCGTTCAAATTGCTGTTAACGGCGTTGTTGGGCAATTCTCATTCTTTGCTAATTAATGCACGGGAAGTGAGCACGGTGGAATGGTTGCCCTCCAGGATAAAGCCGCAGTCGTAAATCATCGCTCAAGCAAGGCAGAGGCTTAAGGTAAACGCGGAGCTAAGAGGTGAGAAATTAGAAACTTACCGTGGAATCATCTTTTGCGGGATTGAGGAAGTTTGATGGATATTAAGAGTGGAGTAGCCAAAGCAGGGAAGACGCACTTAATGCATATTCTAGAAGTTTGCTCCAGGAGGCTACCGTTACTAACAAGGAAGCAGTGCGTTTCAACTTTCGCGTGGGCACGTGTCTGAGTACAAGGCTTACTTTTGGAGAGAACGTGCAGTATTAAGTAGCCTTTGAAACCTGGTGTCGTGAGAGGGTTTCTGAAACTTAAAGTACTGATAAAGAAGAGAGCATATGATTTCACCGAGGAGGAGAGGAGAATAGGATGAATAATTTGATTTAAAAACGAACCGGAAGGGTGTTGCTCCCCTTCCCGTCAGGAATTTTCAAGAAAATTTATGGAATAAAAGTTCTTGCGAGGGAGATCATTGAATAACAGTGTAATATGTGTGGTAAGGGATGAAATGCAATAATAATGTTCGTTTTTTTTGAGTAATTAAAATAAAACGCTTGAGGTGACTAATATTTCAACTAAATGAAATATAACATTAATATAAATTTGTTTCCTTGAAATATAGATTAAACGTATGTATTGGAATTCATTTTGATGATTTCATAATAAATGTAGTTTTTTTGTACCATAAAAAATGAATAACTATAGTGTTATGAATGCCTTGAATGGTATTTTGGTTATGCTCAGTGAAGCAAATATTTGGCGCTAGGGATTGACCCACACGGTTTGTCTGAAGCGACGCATTACGTGTCTCATAAAAAAAACGAAGTTTTCCTGCTTCTTTCCCTCTAAAGAGATTTATTTCACATCGTGTTTCTCGTCGTTACATTCTTGTTTCCATATGACACGAAAAACGTCCTCATTAGTATTCAACACCCGGAGGACACATTGCACACTCCCGTTATTACCATCGCTGAAGATTGGATGTTAGACTGAGTAATCGGAGTGTATTACGAGAAGCACATAATGTGAAGATCCTTAAGGAGGATTCCTTATGTGCCTCGCGATAGCTTTCAAGGGGTTGGCTTGCGTCCTCCTCTCGCTCTTTCGTTGAATCGTGTGGAAAGTGCTGGGGTCACCTGCCAGGATACACTTCGTATTGTTAGCTGCAATGAAATGTTTGCCTTCTTGGCACTAAGTCTTTTCATAGGAAATTTCATATCATAAATGATGATATTTTTATCTAGAAATAGAACTATTTTTGATGTAGGGGTTGAGGAAAGGGACAGGTTGTTCATTAAAGGGGCCAACTCAAGGTTGGTGAGGAAGCTGGAATTAAGCCGGATTTCAACCGAATTCGTTTGACTGAGCTGGGGAGAAAACCACGGGTTTTCACTCTCTGTATATAAATATGCAGGTACACCCGCATCAACGGCATTCTTTGTGAATATTGTGCTAAAGATGTTAGCATCGAGTTCAGCGTGTTTTCGGAATGAGTTGCAAAACTTGACGACGAATAATATCTGCCAAAAAAATATTGTAAGGTAAGAAGGCAAGTCTACGAAAAGAAGTATTCACAAATGGGTGGATAAACAAGCTGGTATGTTAGGCAAAACGTCATTCGAACGTGCAATCTGCCAAGGAAAAACATCATAGGAATTTACTTGAATATATATCTGCCTTCATAGTTTAGATAAAATTTTACTCACTTGACTACTTGACAAATAAATTCAATATTAAGAGGTATTCCGATGTGTTCTGAGTGTAATGTGTTCAATGTGTGACAAACTTATCTTAGGAATAATGATTGATGATGATGGTGACTACGAACGCCAAATATTATCTGCTTCTGCAGCCATGTCATTAACTTACGATATAAGGAAGAATAATCGTCAAAATATGAGACAGGGGAAATAAGTTCGTGTGCCCCCACATAATTTCATGCCTTTGTCACTTAGATGAGCGGATCGCGAGAACGCTGGCTTTCAAATAAACTCTTGCAGTAATTCATTCCAAGCCCGAGGCATTAACTACACTAGGTGTCTAACGCACACTTGATCCTTAAGCTTTCCGGTTTATCAGCCCTCATTTATCTTCCCATTAATCGTTATCGGTTCGCTCAATGTAAACAAACAATCTGTGAAGACTTGCGGTAACTTTCGTAATTAAGGCTCACGAACCAATCGAATTCATCTTCACCGCTACCGGATAGTAGATCGAGCTATCTAATGATTTTCGCGTAATTGTAGTATCATAGGTTTTTCAAAATTTGAATTTTATCAGGTAAATATTTCATGTATGCAAATATTTTGTCGTGGAATAGTCGCCGAGTACTATATCCTCTCGATTATTTTTTAAAAGTGGCAGAAGCAACTAAATTTTGATCGGACCAGCACGTAGGAGGATATGACGAGGTCTGTTGCACGCCTCACTAATTGGAATGGTGTCTTAAGGCTGTCTTAAGGTTAGTTCAATGAAGTCTTTTTCCAGGGTATGTGCGTTTTCTCTGAAGGATTCGACTCGTAAAAATTCACGTGGCTTCGTCTTCCAATGTTATCTACCGGAATCTCAAGTAGGGCCATCACTTTCACTGATTTAAGTTCCTCTCTTTTGTGTCGCTAACATTCCTCGTGGATTTTCTATTTTTCCAGACCTTCTTCATCGCCTCTACTCAGGAAGCCAAGAACCAGTGTTCTCCTCAGGAGGATACTGTAAGATATCCAAATTCCTCTATCGTTGTGATAAAATGAACGGAGGATGAAGATCAGTACAGACTCTCGAATCGGAAACAATAATCGCAGCAACTTTTATTTTAATGAGCTTGTGACTTTATAAGGCTATAATGTGTTCAAAATTTTCATGTTGCTCAACATGATTATGCTTGGCTGTGTAACTAGCGCAAAAAGACACTGATGTGGGCACAAAACCCATACTTATGTTACGTGCCGTGCCAAGTTTGAACGATTTCCGTTTTGTAATTTATTTCCTCGACAGCTGATATCGTTTAATAATTAGATGGCACCAGGCGTGCCTCCGCCCACTCCCAGGGCAAGGATTCGTGGGCTGAATGACGAGGCGTCGCATCATCTCGATAACAGCTGTGGCTGTTGTTTTTTCGTTACGCTTCTCATCGGGAATGTGTATATATTCTAGGTATGTGTATAAATCCATGTTCTAGGGATCAGTTTGGTTATCAAATTTAACCTTACTATCTGCATTTGTCATTATGCTCAGAATGATTGGTTGACGTGATTCTGAGCAACAGTGGCATCTATATCAGGGCTGCCCGCGCCGCGAAGTGCACCCGCGCATGGTGCAAACAATGACAAGAGTTTCGAGCGCGCGAAGGCTCACTCTAGGACTGGGTGGTTTTCAGTTTACCGGTTCCGATGATTTCGGAGACGGCAATGGCAAAGGCCTTAGCAACGCTCGGAAAAGAACCGAAAGAAAAAGCATTTATCAAAGTAAATTACACATTTCTTAGCAACATCGACGACAAAATGTAAATCGGTTACAAGAATATGAAAGTTTAAACATTTTCATATTAAATAAAGAAAAAAAGAAAGAAATCGAGTAATATTTAGTTATTTTACTGACCGAAAGAAAAAACTCCTGCGCTACAACAAATTGTAAAAGGCCATTTAAACCAATGTAAATACATAATAGGCGCCAGAAATCGAACTCGGGCCCTCAGCCTTTTTTAAAATAATTATTAACAGGAAAGAAGAAAAACTTTGCTAGTTCCACAAATATTTATTCACATGCGACCGGTTTCGATACAGTGTATCATCTTCTGGCCTGATAAGAAAAACTTTGCTAGTTCCACAAATATTTATTCACATGCGACCGGTTTCGATACAGTGTATCATCTTCTGGCCATATCAGGCCAGAAGATGATACACTGTATCGAAACCGGTCGCATGTGAATAAATATTTGTGGAACTAGCAAAGTTTTTCTTCTTTCCTGTTAATCATGAAGGAGTTCCATCAAGTTACGCCTCAAACCGTTGCATTTTTTAAAATAGCCTATTGCACCTTCTAGTGTACACGCTAGAATCCTATAGAATCTCAGTTCAATCGGTGCTGTAGTTTTTGAGGAGATGCGTGGCCGGTATAACTAAAAATGAACATCTTGTTCCTTTAAATCTCTATAACTTCCACAGAGAGGAAGAACGCCTTGGTAGCTCAACTTATAGAGCAACTGGCCGGAAATCAGAGGATCCGGGTTCAAGTCCCGGCCCGGCTCTGTGGAATATTTGCTACTGTGCAATTTCAGCGGGTTACGCCGCTAAAGTGTTCACGGCTGGTAAGTGATCTTTGAATTAAAAAAAGATACGTTCACTCTTCATGGGATTTAAATTTATATTTTTTTGTACTTCTTACTTATGGTTACTTTTATACTTTTTCTAATTTCGTGTTTAATTTCTGTAATAATTATTACAGAAATTATACACTTAAAATTGAACTTTAAAGTCCAATGTAGTATCATAGTAAAAATATCTCTTGGGCCGCATAGGTCCACGATAGTAAATGAATTGAATTCAATATATAGGAGAAACTGTACATCCTTTGAAATTCGTAATAGAGTAATCAGTAGAATAATTCGTAATAGATTTGACGTAATCAGTAGAAGTGAGACTAGTTGAGATTTTGGGCCATATTCAGAATTCAGAAGCCAGTTCTCGGGGTGCGCTGAGAAGTGACAGGTACCTTTACCTTTAGAATCTATGCACCAACTTAGCTCCTTGCTGGGATTCAAGGACGTGGGCAGTGTAAGCGTGACTTTAGGTGACATTATGAACATGGTCCTGAGCAGTGGTAGTTCAGGTAGTGAGACGTGAGTGGCGGCGAATCATTAAATTCTGTAAACTAGCGGTCAACGCTCACTCACTGATATTTCACTGGCCTGTTTACTGCCTGAGTCCGGCGTCTTTCTTTTTCTCCCTCGCCCTCATCTCTTCGGTGTCTGGTTAAAGAGGTTGATCCGAAAGTGAAAGTCATGTCATTTTTTTTATATTTTCAGCACTCATAGAACTCAAGTTCCTCGATCTAATAAAGTAAATATAATTATACCAACCCATACTCCTTTTTCCACAAATTGCATTTGAAATTACATACGATTAACGGCGAGAATGACCATCACATGGGAATATGAAGTTTAAAAATACCATAGTGACATTCCATTTTTGCAAACAACTGATATTTTATGCGTAATTTCACAAGGAATAAAATGACACGAAAAAAAGGCAGCCCACCGTATTTTTCGCTAAATCCACCAATTCATGCGCTAATAGTAGACGAAATGCGTTAGTTGACTTCCATTGGCGCTGCGGTCGCTCTAGCCAAAATGTATGGCGCATGAATAATATCATTACTAATGAGATATTAAAAAATATTTCAGAAAAATATTATAACATAACGTTTGATAGTAATATTCTGGTGTTAGACATTAGTAAATTCATTGAGTACATGAATTTATTTCTGTAACGTAAATGCTGAATTAACTCCATCGTCGAGCTGATTAAAATTATCATAAAAAATAAATCCTTTGACTTTCCATCGTATTTCGTGTGATACTTATGACTTTCAATAGCTTAGGCAATTTTCTTTGTGAAGTATGGATCACTTTGCAGGCATATACTCGTACTGAAATTAATAAGATTCCTTAGACAACTTTACTTAAGCGGTCGCGATCCAACCTTAACATGCGGATTAATGCACCAATGGAGGAATAAGGGACCACATGCTCATGACCTCCAGCCATCTTCGCTTTCGTTTCAGCCCAAGGTCAGATACAGTCGCTGTTTGAATGGAGACGCACTCAGCCGTACGCGAGTGACGGCAGTCGAAGAAAAGTAATCGGAGACCAATGGTGCGGGGAAGATGTAGCAGCGCGAACTGGGGGGAGGTTTATTTAAAGGGACCGGCCATTTGATCGCCGGAGTGACGCAGGGAGTGACGTAGGATCGAATGGGGTCGGACGCAATCAGCTGGACGACGAGAGCGCCATTACACACTCTCTCTCTCTGCGAATCCGAGCGGCGAGGTCGTGGTAAATTGGACGAAGAGGACGAAACGACATTCGCTTAAATCTTTCGGGGAACGCATGGAATCGATAGACGTTTATCTTGGCTGATGCGCTTGCTTTCTCACAGTCAAGAAATTGAATCGTGAATCAATCAAACGATGTATAACTGTGAATCTTATGTCGCTTGGAAATATTAGAATAGCAGTGTGGTGTCACCAGGCATTTCTTTAGGTCCTGTTACTTTTCAAGGTGGAACTCTGCAATAACTCCCAAGAAATAAATCGAAGTATATATCGGCACTTATAATTTTTCTTGCGTATTACACAAGAGTTTTTCGGTGGAAATGGTTGTAACTGTTGATCTCATACCACATCAAGAAATACTCCAACCTCTGCATTTTTTGTCCTCTGTTCCACGTATGACTCAATGAAATATCATAATAGTCGTAGTTCTTGAATGTCCCTACCACACGCTCTATGGAAGGGTTATTAATCCATATACTTGTATATTTCTTATAATAACATCCCTCCACCTTAAATTCCCTATGGGGCATCCCTTCAAATGCCCTTCTAATCCGTCCTTAAGCGTGTTCTTCGAATAGGATTTGTGAAATGATTGCTTATGCGTCTAATTCTTATCAATGTCTATATTAATTAATTTTAATTGGTTTCTAAAACAGCTGTTAATGGCAGCAATCTCCCATTTTATATCGGCAGTTATTCCTTTTGTGATTAATTTCTTGCGAATCTTCAAGCGTACTGAAATACGTTGAACAGTGTTCGAACGAAAATATAAAAGAGTTGCTGTTCCGCACTGGTAAGGCCTCAACTTGAGTATCATATGAAACATTTTAAATCCAAAGAATAAAGTTTTAACTCAGAAACAGAAAAAGGACTAAAGGAAAGCAGCGTGTTTTTTTTAAATAAACTCCTATGAACGTTCAGAAAGTGCGTCTTGGCTACTAGGAAAGATTGTTTGGGAAACACTACAGAAAGTTGTTCGCGAGAATAAAGTTACTTGAAAAATTCAACTGATACGAGTTCAAGACTGACAAAGCAGACTTATTTTCCTCCTCTTCCTCCAATGTTCCTTCATTCGCGTCCTCTTTTTTTAGTTCTTTCCAAAGTTTTTTCTCCTTTATTTCAGCAAATATCTTTTTTCGTGGCTGGTTACTTGCTGCCAAGAGCCCTTTTGAAGGTTCGGAGGGTAACATGTAGGTATACATGTATAACTGCCTAGTGGTTTCCACACCGTGTCTTTCTTCGTAAGGTGTGTGTGCATTTGGCAGGCAGGCAGTCAACCCTTGCTAAGGCGGAAAGCCGCGTTGACCAGTCGGTGCCAGATACAATCCACCTTACCCTCCACCTCACTCACGTTAATCGCCTCGTGCATACGAGCGCTGTCGCCAATTTGCCTCAGTGAAGACCCCATGATCGGAAATTGGCAAATAGTACTGAAGAATGGGGTCGTTTACCACATTTTTTTATTGCGGAATCTGATAGAGTTTGTAAAACAAAAAGACCCGTATTTTTCCGTTTTTTGATCCGTCAAATATTTCTCGAGTTATAAGTGGCAAAAAACTGATGTTTTCAACCCTTTCGGAAAAGTGGGCGTGGTGCCACCTCTGACGTATATCGACTTCGTCCAATCACAACTGAGCCCGCAAAGCTACTTTGCCGTATCGCAATGGGGGGACACAGCTGACTCTGCCAATAGGAGCAGTTGCGACATCATCTGTGCGAGCAGACCTTCCGAGAACCCCCCTCCACTCCCTTCCCTTCCCCTAAAAGCAGTCAAGGACGTGAGGAAAATGACGTCAGTGGTTACGTCAGTGACGTCCAATTCATATCAAGGTCTATATTCATAAATTTTAATTGGTGTCTTAAACAGCTGTTAATGACAGCAACCTCCAATTTAATATCAAAGTTATTCCTTCTTTGACTAATTTCTTGCGAATCTTCAAGCGTACCTACTGAAATACGTTGAACAGTGTTCGAAAAAAAATATAAAAGAGTTGCTGTTGCGCACTGGTGAGGCCTCAACGTGAGTATCATATGAAAAATTTAAAATCCAAAGAATAAAGATTTAACTCAGAAACAGAAAAAGAACTAATGGAAAGCAGTGTGTGAAATTTTGGGCATTTGTGAAATGATTGCTTATGCGTCAAATTCATATCAATGTCTATATTCATAAAATATAATTGGTGTCCAAAACAGCTGTTAATGGCAGCAACCTCCAATTTAATATCAGCAGTTATTCCTTTTATGACTAATTTCTTGCGAATCTTCAAGCGTACCTACTGAAATACGTTGAACAGTGCTCGAACGAAAATATAAAAGAGTTGCTATTCCGTTCGTCTTCAAACAGCAGCATTTTCGGTGGGCGTCACCTTTTGCTTATTTTAATTTTTCATTTATGAGTGAATGATTGTGGTTATTAGATTAATTTTTTCACTAAAATTCATTTTTCTTTTCCATCTAACGATTTCGTGTACAAAATTGCGATTTCGGTTCCGATTAAACGCCCCCATTTGCGATAGAAGTTGTTGCAATAATTTTTTTAGTCACCGTAAGATAAATGGCTGTCAATTGTTTTAATGCGACGATTGTGGTATTTGGGTCAGCCACATGTAGGCATCTCAGTGCGCTGGTTCGAATCTCACCTCGGGTATAAGTTTTGTGCCTATAATTCATAATTTAATTTAGTGTAGTTTGTGTAATGTAACTACAGCAGTTTAATCATTATAAAATTGATTTGTTCTACTCTATGACTTTATGCTCCGTCCAAGTACGCACATATCTCACTATTAAGTCGCAACTTGCTGACAATCAGAGAAAAATAAGTTTTTCCCCGATTGACTCATGTTGCTGTCCGTGCCAGCGCAGTGGCAAGCGGTCGGACTGCTGACATACCCCTCTACTCTCAAGATAAGAATACTTTCTTTGTGCTTGTCTTCAAATTTTGTGTTAAAGTATGTGCGAATAACATTACGTGATTGGTTTCGGCAGGAGAGAAGTGGTTGTAGCTGCTTTATGGGTTCGTCACTAATAGGAAACTTTATCCGTACCGAAAGAGTTTTAACGGAAGAAAGAATTAGTATAATTAAGTTTGTAGCGGTGTCCGTCAGTCCAGTCGGTTTTATTGTGTTCTCTCGCGGTGGTTGAGAGCTCTGGAGGTGGAGAAAAGTGCGTTCAATTCAGGACGTGTCCGCGCACAACATATTAAGAGTTTTAGATTTCCTTTGTACCTCCTTCCCGCCCAAAAATAAAAAAAAATAAAAATGTATGCGGGTTGCAATCCTCCCAGGATGTTTTAACGTTCGACCTCGGTGCATCAATTTGAGGCAAACTCAGTAGATACTTGATCTGATCGATGCGGGATACCTGATGTTTGGACGATAAATGATGGGTTTCATGAGACAATGAAAGAGTGCAAGTAAGCAATCGTAAAATTCCATTTTATTAATGCTAGGATTAATGGTAGAAATCATCGTAAATCATTGTAGCCCAGTAACTATGGCAGTATTTTCAAAATACTATCGTCATCGGATATCGCGATTCAGCTGCTGGACAGAAAACGATATCTGCACATGTTATTGGCGCACAAATTGCATGAAAATCTTTGATCGTGTACTACCGTGAACCAACTTCTTGTACAATATCTTGGTCCAATCTCGTAGTTCAATTTATGGTACAAGATCTTGTACAAGAAATTGTACCGTGTACAACGGCCTTAACTTGGGAAAAGAGTTGCTATGCAAATTCGTACACGTTGCTATATAGGTTTGTTTACGTGCTTTGCTAAATGTGCATTAACTAATTGACTACGTGAAAGAAGTTACAGAAAGCGGAATTAGTTTCCTCTATTAAGGCATTATCTATTGATTCGTAAGTATGTTGAATACTTATTTTGTTCATTTGATTATTTGTTATTATATTATATTGAGTGGTTTGAACAATTACTCCTTTTCCTCCCAGGCGCATTTTGCGAACCTCCCAGGATGTTTTTAATAATCGGCCTTATATCGATCTCTTGAGACAGGTTAACCAATAGACTGCCTGCAAAGCAGGCCTCTGGTCTGCTAGTCTTCTTTATTTCATCTACAATAGCCCGAGCCGTGTCAGTTTGTTGGTAAGATTGGTAAGGTTGGTTGTTGCAAGAACCTGTCATGTGATAAACGCTACTTCAATGAATAATTGAATATTTTATTTGATAAAATATACCATTAGGCTGCACCTAGGACAACAAAAATGTGATTAGAGGAGCATCTTGGCGTAGTAAATTGACTTCCGATCCGAGGGACCGGGTCGCATCCCGACTGTGGAAGAATTTCCATTGCAATATCGATTCCCACCCTAGTGCAGTGTGTTAGGAGCATCGAGTTCAGTGATCCATTCGTCGGATGGAACGTTAAACGCTGAGCGCTCGTCGTATTACGCTCCTTGCATGCCGTAGTTCATTCCAGGTATCTGTGTATGATACAGTAAATGATCTCAGCCATCCATTGCCATTCCGGAATGTCTGCGAAGTGATATATTGTGATCGATAGTGGAAATAATACTACTAGTTAATGAAATACGGCTTGTGCTTTGCAAATGCAACAAATCATTGAAAATTAGTGTTTGCATTCAAGAACAATCGAAAAGGATTAATCCGAAGTTGGATAATTAAACAATGGGGAATATGCATGAAATTTGTTTCTCGAAGATTAATTATGTACTTGATGCGAAATTTTCTCACCAATTTTAAGTATATAAGCCAACATTTTCTATGTCAACCACAAAGGTTATTAAATGATATTAAAATGTTCCCAAAAATTGATGAAAGTCACGTTACCTGAAACGCCTTCTAACGTCACTGCACGGTATAGGTTCCATATTGCTATGGAGATAGACATTTACTTTTTAAAAGAAAACGAACTGAAAACGTTGTTTTGAGGTTTTTAGCCGTTTCTCGAACGAAACGATGACTGAAAAATTACTTAAAAGAGCACATTCCGACAATTTCCTTTGGTTGACTCCCTTAGGGTGGCGTTCTTCTAAAAAAAACAGTGATTGCTTTGACGTAGTAGAAATTCTTGGGCACTATACAGGCATTATATAATTTATGGACGATTTGCTCGTTACCATTCATACTAATTACATAAAAAATCGAAATACAATCGTTTATTGCATTAAACAAATGTGATAAATACATACGTTATCGCTAATTATTCATTTAACAACTTTACTCCACGCATAAACAGATAAACAACGCCCATACTGATACCGTGCCGTGACGTCATGCGATGATGTCGTTATTTTAAGCTTCCGAAAAGGTACAATTTTCAAACTTGTGACACAATTTAGTTCTTCAGCAAAATTTTCGCCAAAAACATTTTAGCTAATAAACTTCACATTCAAAGAGTTATAAAAAATAGTGCATGCTCCCCATTAAGAACTGAATGGAGGATGCAATTGTTAGGCCATAAAAGAAGTGTGAGTGGTTAGAGTCGGAGGCGCCGTCATGTTGATGCCCTTCGAGGGTCGAGCGGGAGGGGTGGAAGGGGGCGTGGGGGTTGACGAGGGTTCGTGAAAGTCGGAAGTGGAATTTCGTATTGTAGGAACTGAAATTTACGAGACAAGTGGAATTAATAGCCTTTTGTTGGAAAAGATAAAAATATTCCTTCATTCGCGCTCTAAAACTTTGCATTCCGCTGATCAATGCCATTCTCTCACCTGAGGCTGCAATGTCATTGCAATGGGAATTGATGAACAGAAATTCATTTGTCACCTCCCGGCTCCCGGGGTGAATGTCAGGAAGGTTCCCCTGGGAGCGCTCGAGAAAAGCGATACCAAAATTGTCAAGTGATTAATCGACGCCCCCGCACGGCAGTGTCAGCCCGGATGATCCGTCGGGACGCGATCCTCCCGGGGAGCGGCGGCGGCGATTTTAATCGGCGCTCGGCCGCTTCCCCCTAATCCCAGCGCTCTTCTCCCACTCGCACTCCCTGATACCCTACCGTTAAGGCTCGAGGGGGCAGGAGGAAGGGGGGTGTGGGGGCACGGTATTTCGGCGCTGGTGGGCGATTCCCTCCGTCTCTGCCTCGTTTCACCCGATCGCACGCCACTAACCCATTCCTCGGCTACCCGCCCTGATCAATATCATTTGGTGCCGCGTGTTGTGACTCTTTAAAAAACGTCGTGCTGAATAGAGGCGACTCTAGTGATCTAGCTAGGATTCATCCTTGAATATTCCCCTCTAGGGCATGCAACAGGGGATGAATGGTCATCAAATATGCACTCAGTGCGTACACTATAAAAATATATTGCTACTGGATGCGAAAAACTGATATTATACTGAATATATTAGAGCTACTCGTAAATACTTGTAGTATATTCTTGGTAATTCATCAAATTCATCCGATACACACTCGGCGCGTGCACTAGAAAATATATTGCAACGTGGTGAGAAAAAATGAATTTATACTAATGGTGTCCGAGGTAAATACAAGTAAATTATTGGTATCTGTGAAAGGGTGTATTGTTTAATCATGCGCTTCTATTTCTTTGAATTACTGCGGTGTGGGGCCTAAGGGTTTTACAAGAGTTAGTGTATTTGACACGTTTTCAGTTACTCAACAAGGTAGACTAAATTCCTTATGCATATATGTATCCATTTATAATATTGCTTAGTTATTTTAGTCAAATATTGAAATTTTTCTTACTATTTTTAGGTATTTAATATTTGATTAGGCCAGGGCAGGCCCCTGACACTCGTCGTCAAAAATGGCTCGCTTAGTGAGGCCGTGGCGAAAGCGGGAACTAATGGCAGCACTAGTAACTCCACCCAAGCATTAAGCTGATACAATCACCTTTGCTTTAAAACCTTGCATGGAAAGTGTTTCAGCAATTAAAATTTAGCCTACATCTTTAACAAAAAAACAATATTAATTATCTGACTCATCTTGTAGAGCCCGCCATTGGAGAAATGGCAAATATTTTCTTCGAAATAACATAATAGTAACAAAGGATGTCTGCGTTTTTCTAATGCTCGGAACACTGTCATATAGTTGAGAATAATACCAAAAGTTACTAAATAAATGAACCTTTACTCCATCTGATACTTGGCCAGCAGCATGATGAATCACTAACTATGATGCCTGAGAAAAAGGAACACAGAAAGTAGGTGTATTACAGAAACGTTTAAAATGAAAAAATGAGGTAACTAGCCCATGCGTAGTGATCACTTTTGTTGTAAACCTTCTATCCACCCCCGGAACGGAATACCTGTAGATTGCACGAAATAAATTGAATGCCATTTAGAAATAAGTAAATGTTATCTTAACTCGCTGAGTAACTAAGTTCAACCATAATACAATTAATTACTAAATCCCCTAGCAGAGTAGTTCTAAAACACTTGACTATCCCACTTTATCTGCCCTTTTGGATGGTAGATATTAGGCTAAGCAATACCGTATGGACTGTAGTGAGGTACAATTAAAACAGGAATGTTAATACACAAGAATTCTTTCTTAAGATATTAAGAAAGAATTAAGATATCAGCTCTTCGAAAATTTTGATTTTTTCAAAAATTGCGATTCTCTTTTTCAGTCTCACAATTTCTTCGTGCAGCAAACAGTCGCATTCATACCATTATATAATGATTGACAATCCATACCATTATCTCCTCCCTGTGCATTGAGCATGGAAATATTAAACCACCAGAGTCAACATTATCATCAATGGTCACTTTGTATGCATTGATAGATTCAATATTAATTAGAAGCTTGTCCCCCACTGACTTGATAAATTTAAAAAGATTTGCGTTTGGATGAACCATTCTACCCTCTGATTGGCGATGATAAAACTGTGCAACAGCATCAATGCCCAAAGGGTTTAGAGAAATGATCGCCGAAATGCATACTTGACAATTGCTGAATTTTTGTATTTGTTTACACAAATAACCAGTCATCATCATAATGGGTCAACAATCCTAGGATTGGTTTCACGCAGCCCCCCACTCGATTCTTCTATTGGCCATCCTCTTCATATTAACGTAGTTCCTCTCTTTTACGTCCTTTACGACCTGCTCTATTTCACTTATACAAGGCCTGCCTTTTCCATTCTTCACTTTCACTTTTCCTTCGACGATTGTCTTCATCAGGCCATTGTGTCTTAAGATATGGCCGATGAGGTTGTCCCGTCTTTTTATAGTTTTCAGCTGAATTCCCTTTTCTCCACTCTTCTTAGGACTTCTTCATTTGTCACTTGGTCGATCCATTTTATCTTTATCATTCTTCGGTAGCACCATATTTCGAATGCTATATTTCTACCCTTTTCTTCTCCGCTGCTGTCATCGTCCATACCTCACTGCCGTAATAATAGGCCAGGGTAATTTGAAAACTGTTTTTAAGAGTCTCTCTCTAATCTTATATTCGTGACCTTTCGGCATCTGACTCTTTTCTGTCATCTTCTCTTTCTTTGTATCCTGTCATAAATTACCCTTGTAATTTTTCTGAGACATCAATTGTTTTGTGTGAGTCAATCCTACTTGTTTTACTTTTTGTACCATGAACTTACAGCTGGAAAAGCGTAGAAGTAAGGAAACAATTAATAAGATCGTACATCTTGAGTATGTCTCTTTACGGCAGTGAAGAATGGATGATGACAGCAGCGGAGAAGAAAAGGGTGGAAGCATTCGAAACGAGGTGCTACAGAAGAATGATGAAGAATAAATGGATCGACCGAGTGACAAACGAAGAAGTCGTAGAAGTCTGCTGAAAACATTAAAAAGAAGACCGGACAACTTAATGGGCCATATCTTAAGACACGATAGCCTGTTAAAGACAATCGTCAAAAGTGAAAGGGGAGAATGGAAAGGACAGGCCTCGTATGAGATATATAGAACACGGAAGGATGTAAAAGAGAAAAATTACGCGGATATGAAGAGGTTGGTCGATAGAAGAATTAAGTAGAGGCCTTCGTCAAACCAATCCTAGGATTGTTGATCGATGATGATGATGATGATATCCATGTATGATGATCCAAGTCTCTAAAATGGTGTCATTTTGAAACTGAGATAACTTATGTCCTTTGGAGTGGAGAAATCTAATCTGTATGTACAGTGTTCAAATGAAGTTACTGATATGATATTAAATGTGCATCAGAGATACATTACTCCTGTAAAGGTGTTGCTTACCTATACGTATTGTAGTTGTAACTTTTTTGTGGTGTATTTATCAATATACTTGTTTTGCGAAAAAAACATTATTTACATGGCTTGTGGATGATTTATGGGGCTGAACTGAATAATTGTTTCTACCGGGCGTGGTAGCCCGATCTGGTCCAAACCAGCCTTATCGTAGGTTCCATTCCTACTTCAGACATGTCTGCTGTATTTATTTTAGGAGTACGACGTTTAGACGAATCACATACACGTTGGTGCACCTCAAACTCAAGTATACTGCTACTAATTCTGTCTTTCACCGAGGACCACATTAAATAAAACTTATGGATGCACTGCGTGGGCGAGTAAAATGTTTCGTTGTGGCTGTGGTAGCTCGGTGTTCGAGTACCGGAATAGGTTGAGGTTATTCAATGAAAACCGCTCCGATATCTTTCGAGTGTTCTACGGAGATAACTTTAAGGTTCGCAATCCTACCGTTGGACCTGGATTCTTGGCGCAATGGGGGCGTTTACTCGGAACCGAAATAGCAATTTTGTACACGAAATCGTTAGATGGAAACAAAAAAAGAATAAAAGTGAAAAAATTAATTTTTTAATCACAACCATTCACTCATAAATCAAAAATAAAAATAAGAAAAAGGTGACACCCACCAAAAAAGCTGCTGTAATAACATTGACGTCATTTTCCTCCCATCCTTGACTGCTCTTATGGAAAGGGAAGAGAGTGGAGGGGGGTTCTCGGAAGGTCTGCTCGCACAGATGCTGTCGCAACTGTTCTATCGGCTGAGTCAGTTGTGTTCCCTCCCAATGCGATTAGGCAAAGTAGCTTCGCGGACTCAGTTGTGATTGGACGAAGTCGAATACGTCAGAGGTTGCACCACGCCCACTTTTCCGAAAGGTTTAAAAACATCAGTTTTTCGCCACTACTAACTCGGGAAATAATTGACGGATCAAAAAACGGATAAATACGGGTCTTTTTATTTTACAAACTCTATCAGATTCGGCAATTAAAAAAATATGGTAAACGATCCCATTCATGGTAGCGGTTAAGTTCCAACGCCGATTTTATTCCAACTTTAATCCGTACCATAGGGATGCCACCGAAGCACCCAACAGGCGCACATTATGACTGCCAAAGTGACCTTGACTGCCCATTGCCTTCCCCTAATTACCTCTACCCCGAGTGACTCCACTGTATGCACCAGGGCCCTCTTCATTTCATCCTTTTCTTACTTTTGTTCCCCTTTTAAACCCTTTCTCTCTACTCGCATTCTTTCAGAGCCCCACAAAGCCCTCTCCGTCCTTCGTAGACCCTTCCACCGCTCCCCACTCTTCTCTCCTCACCTCACGTACGAATCAATTCCAAATTATCTCCCTTCCCTAGCATGGGTCTAGAGCAGAAACATGGCTTTCCCCACGCCCGGAGTGTGCGCCAAGCGATCTCCGCCTTGTGCCCTGAATCTAAATCCTCCATTCATGCTGCACCTCATCAGGGTGAACGTTGAAGATAACGAGCAGTTAAGGTAATTTCTTTTGTTTAAATTCCAGGCTCTCCACTCGACTTAGAAAATTATTTCAGGTTGTATCACACGCCCTGCAGGGTTTAGAATGACGATATAGATTTTTTTCCTCCAATGAGTGAGTAGCATACAGCATAAGGTTGGATCAATTAATTCATCTTCTTAGTACTTTGAATTTTTATATGTATCTGGTGCCAAGGGAACCAACCATTGTCCATCTCTGGTTTTGTGAAAGCGGACTACAGTACAAATATTATTATGGATGAACATATTTTGCTTTTTGCTTTGACAGGAGATTATTTTCCTAGAGGGGGATCGGGTTGGTGTGGCGGCTAGAGTACTGGCCTCCCAACCCGAGGGCCCGGGTTCGATTCCCGGCAGTGGCGGATTTTTCAGTGGAAAACCGGTCCCCACTTGAGTGCCTAGTGGAGGGCATTTCTAGTACAGTACTCCCTCCGTCGGATGGGACGTTAAGCCGTGGTCCCCTTGGCGCCTTTCGTTAAGAGTAGGCTAATGCCGACGCCGGGTTTCTCTCCACCCTTCCTCCATTCCCTAAAAACTCCTACCATTACCCAATTACCCACATATCCTATATGGCGCAAATGACCTCAGCTGTCGGTCGCCTCCCCTAAATAACCAACCAACTATTTTCCTAGAGTACTTGGTTCCCATTCCAGGGTCTTGGTTCGTATCTCGGTTATGCAGATTTTTCATTGTTATAACAGTCTCCACGTGGGTGCTATATGGAGAACACTATTTAGTTCAGCACTCCGTCCGTCATGGTGGCCGATTTAACTATAGTCCCGGAAAGAGAAGCTGGGTAGCGACGCTATGCTCATCTGAGTTTTCAAGTCTGTATCCTCACTAATAGGCGCTTAGGACCGGAAGGAAAGGTATGAGGATGAAAATGGAAGGGTGGAGGGAAACCCGGCGTCAGCATTAGCCTCCTCTGAACGGAGAGGCGCCAAGGAAACCACGGCTTGATGTACCATCCGACGGACGGTGTGGTGTACTCGAATGTGCTCCTCAAAAGCACTCAAGTAGCGGCCGCATTAACCATGGAAAACATATTCCACTTCCTCCTGGATACGAGTCCGGGCCCTCAAGGTGAGAGGTCTACACTAACCCGGCCCCCATGACGCAATGCGGAGAGGGCGCCTTGCAAGCCTAAGAACCTCTCCTCCCCGTCAATGCCCTGGGGGCGCCAGAGGCTTTTCTTCTCCTTCCTTGAGGAGGAGAGGAGGACCTTGAATCTCCACCCTCGAAGAGGGCAACTCTCATCCAAGGTCATCGACCGGAAGATCATGTGCTGGCTCGTGCCCAGCACGAACGGTGTCTCTCGTCTGTTGTGCTCTGCGATATATATATGTATTCGACTCTCTTTCTCTTTTGTGTGGCTAGCTGTGGGAGGGTTCGAATTTATGGAGACGCCTCCCGGCGTCGGACGATTTGCGTGGGACGGAGAGAAACCCCTTTTCCCTTCCAGAGGGGGTGTGTCCGGGACGAGATTGCGAGAGATGAATGGGCCAGGGGGCGAGGGTGTTTGCAGATAGGGCGGCCAGACGTGCATCTCGGAGGGGCCAGACTTGTCTTGGGGCAGATAGCCCGCTGGACGGGCGACGTGCATCTCCTTGGGTTTTTTCACGCGCGCGGCGTGACCACTTTTCCTCATGCCCTGCCGAATCATGGACGTGGGCAGTCTATTTCCGTGTCGACCTGTGTCCACACAGCCACGCGGCCTCTTCTTCAATCATCCCCGCTCTCTCTTTCCATTTCACTTATTAGGCTGGCTGGCTCTTCTCCCGCGCGAGCATCTTTGCATTGATTGTTTTGACACTTGTCTGTTGACCAAACTCCCTATATTTGTTGTCCCTGGTGTTTCAGAATTAATACAAGAATTAGGGTGGGAGTCATTATCAGAGCGTAGGTTAAGGTACAGATTAAATATATTCGAGAAATTTCAATCGGATAACTTTGCTGAAGATTTTAGGCACATATTAAAAACACCAGCGTATTATGCTAGATTCGATCAGATAAACAAGATTAGAGAGATTGAATGTCGTACTGGTAGATTCAAAATGGCATTTTTCCCCCGTACTATAAGAGAAGAGAATAGGCAGCATAGCAAAGGTGTAGGTAGGGGAAATATTTTTGAGTATTCTGTAGTGCGTGATGCATGTATTAATCCCTTAAATACTATAGATACTAACAATGTAGTTGCATGAAACTCTATAGTTGCTTGTTTGCATGTCGGTAGTGCAAGCTTGGTGATCTTCACCCCCTGCCACACACCCTCGCGGTGGCTTGCAGGGTATCGTGTAGATGTAGATGTAGATATTTTTTCCGGTGATGTAATCCAATGATCATAGCGAGAGATGGATGACCCAAAATAGACATGAACTAAAACGGCTTCATCTCTACTTTATGCTATCAACAGCTATATTTCTTGATACTTGTTTCTGTCACTGAAGGCTGGTGACACTGGTAAATCGAGGGTAGATTATGTTAAAAAGTAATGTCAAAAATTGAAAAATTTGATTTTAACTCCATTATTGCATCTGAATATTTGTGAGACGTAATTATCACTGTTATCAGTATACGACTTTAGGCTTAAAATGAGACCATATATCTCCATTTAAAGTAAAAGACAACGAGAAGAATGATGTGGACTCTAATCTATTGACGAAATACCTATCCACCGCACAATAGCCCTCGCATCTATAGGAATACTGCAAGAGAGTGACCTGAACTCTCATTAGTGTAATAGGCCATACCTTCGAAGCCTCCCTCTGCCTTCCTAATCTTACGCATTCATTGCATAAGATGTAGCCAGATTTTATCAGTACGTCCTAGCCTTGCTAATTCGTATCTCTCAATGGTTGCCCTATGAGAGAAAGATTCTTGTGATATTCTGCTCCACAATGAATGGTTTTTGGTAATAAAAGAAGAAATACCTCTTATCTTAATTCTCCAATAATTACTTCATTACTATCGCTCCGGAAATCAGCTGTTATTGATTTCCTTTGTTTTCACTTCAAGGCTATCACGACAAACAGTGAAAGCGTTTAGTTAAGCTCTTCGCGAGGAGAGATTGAAGTTGGGGCTTTTTCCCATTCCCTTCTGCCCAATCCTGCGCCTCGTTGGTCGACCACACCCTTTCATTTCCCGCCAGGGTATACTCCCAGATTGCTCACCCCGTGGGACACGAGGGTGTGAGGGTTTGGGGTGGCGCACTAGGGTCAGGGAAGAAGAAGATGTGCGGAGAGTGAGTGAGGTGGCCATTTGGGGTGGAGGGTGTTGGCTGTCGAGAGAGGCGCGTATAGAGGGTTGTGGCGGGTGAGCAATTGGGGGCGGAAAGCAAGGGATGATAGCGTGGTGAGCGGGAAGCAGGGAATGCGTGATGCATTGCGAGATCGGCGACGGGGCGCAAATCACTCGGCATTTGGAACTACATCTACATCTACATAATACCCTGCAATCCACCATAAAGGTGTGTGGCAGGGGGTGAACTCTCACCAAACATGCACTACATACCATGCATAGAATATGATTACTAATTATATACTGTTCTAAACTTCACTATTTGAAAAAAGATAAAAATAGCAAAACAAACATGCAAAACCATACTGTTAGCTGGGTTAGCTTCATGTCCTTATACCAACATGCAGCTACCAATGTTATCCATTGCTACAATCATATTGGATATATTTACCGTTATTCATATCCCTAATTGTAGGAGGAAAAAAGGACATTTTGAATCTGTCAGTTCGGCAATCGATTTCTATAATTTTATGATCATGGTTCAGTCTACCATAGTAAGTTGGGGCTCGCAAAATATTTTTAACGTCATCACTGAAAATATGGTCTTGGAATTTGTTTAAGAGATTAAGTCTAAATTTTAACCAGCGACCTGACAACGATTCCCATTTTAATTCATTTAATAGACGGGTTTTAGCTAGGATTATACGAGGTGGCTCTGCATTAACATCTGGACCTGCTGTAACCCCTATACGTATAAGTTGTTGACAACATTGTTGTCCTTATGTTTTCTTGTACACCCTCTCAAAAATTACGAATTTTTCTTCAATAGGGAAAAGGAAAAGGGTTCTCTATGGTAACTATATAAATATGTATCTCGAACGACTTATTTTATAATATCAATGAAAATAGTTTTGCACAAAGATTTGCAATAAAATTCAACGAAGGTTTCAATGCTTCACGCCATCATAAAGGGTTACCCATAAGGGGTGGTTGAAACCTTGGTTAGGTTTATTAAAACTCTATGTGGAAAAATACTTTCATGAATACAATGCACATCCACAAAGTTTCGCTCGAAGGAATAGAAAAAATTCTTTGCTAATAGTTTATAATTAAAAATTAGGTTCGATAGCAAAAACGATATCAAAAGTCTTCTGGATAGCAAAAAATTATTGATGGCAAAAATCTTGTGGAGTGAATATCCACAGAGAAAAAATAAGCATGCTGCGATTTGCTGATTATATAGCACTCGTAGCAGAGGCAGAGGGGGATCTGGATAAGATTCTATTATACATGGAAAAGGCAATGGCCAGATATCAGCTGAAGATCAATGAGAAAAAGACTAATATATTGGTGCGCAGTAAGAGAGAAGAGGCCAAAAATCAACGTTAAACAAGGTAAACAAAAACTGGAAGAGGTGAATGAGTTCTGTTACCTGGGAAGCCGAGTAACCAACGATGAATGAAGCAATAAAGAAATCGTCAGCAGAATAGCCCAGGCAAAGAGGGCATTCTATCAAAAGAAGAAGGTACGCACCGCTTGAAATACAAGCGGAGAAGTAAGGAAACAGTTCATCAGAACCTATGCATCTGGAGCGTGTTTCTTTATGGCAGCTAAGCATGGACAATGACAGCAGCGGAGAAGAAAAGGGTGGAAGCATTCGAAATGTGGTGCTACCGAAGAATGATGAGTTAAAATGGATCTACCGAGTGACGAACGGAGAAGTCCTAAGAAGAGTAGGAGAAAAGAAGAAGTGGGAGAAGTCTGTTGAAAACTCTAAAAAGAAGATGGAACCACCTAATCGGCCATATCTTGAGACACGATGGCCTGATGAAGACAATCGTTGAGGGAGAAGTGAACGGAAAGTATGGAAAGGACAGGCCTCGTATAAGATACATGAAACAGGTTGTGAAGGATGTAAAAGAGAGGAATTACGTTAATTTGAAGAGGTTGGCTGATATAAGAATCGAGTGGAGAGCTGCTTCAAACCAATTCCAGGATTGTTGACCGATGATAATAATGGTGAGCAAAACCTTTTCCGTCATTTGTTCGATAAAGAGTTAGATCACATTTAATATTGCCCTTAGCCCATATAATATATAATGCTTTTATTAAAATATTTACCTACAGCATTCTGCAATGCTGCAGTGTATATGCTGGCATATACTCTGCATTCTGAACAGCAAATAATCGTTAATTGTGGTTTTCGGCAACCACGCATTACAATAACGATAACTTATGGAGAAACCAAGGTGATGTAGGGCAGGGGGTGAATTACTACCAAATATACAGTACGTTCCTGCAACTAATAGGTAGATTTATACTAGTTTATAGAAATGTATACGATATGCGCTCATGAGGCAAGGCAACTAAATTTTTAGTATATACATACATAGTAATATAATAATTATTTATTGATTTGGCGTTTTTTAGAATATATTATTTTATTTCTCTCGCCAAATGCGAGGGTGTAGGTAGTTGAGCTGAAAACATATTACTTTATAAACGTACTATACATAAATGTAATCCAACTATGTGATTATTATGCTGCTTATTCGTCTGTAGGTCTCGGGGAAAATATTTTTATGAATCTATCCATACGACAGGCAGTCTCATTACTTGTTTATCTGATCTAATCTGCGGTGATACACAGTTTATCTTAATGTAAGTATTTCTAATATCATCGGCTATAGGCCAACTTCAAATTTACTAGTCTAAATATTGACTGACGTTTTGATTGTGATTCCTTTCGCTGCCTTCGCAGTAAATTTTGACATTTTATAGTTTTCAGCATTACGGTACGTTGGCCACGTGTTTGCTTATTTTTTAAATTTTTATGTAGCATACTAACTGTCGTCTGATGGATTTTTTTCACTTCCGATTTGAATAACCTTGGTTCAGGGCTTCTTTTATAAATTTACTCGGGATATAAATATTGAACGGAGCGATATTTGGGAATGATTTCCAAGAACCCTCCGTAGA
Organism: Platycnemis pennipes; assembly: GCA_933228895.1. Lineage (NCBI taxonomy): Eukaryota > Metazoa > Arthropoda > Insecta > Odonata > Platycnemididae > Platycnemis > Platycnemis pennipes. The sequence continues at coordinate 129,108,491 of OW121851.1, read as the reverse complement.
TAAATAGATTTTTTTATTGTTGTTCTAGGGCAAACCGTATAAGAACAAGTAGAAGAAGACAAGAAATAGCTTGGACTTTTACATCGTCATCAGCATTTATTTAAGTTAAAGATTACAAACACAAAACTTATCGATTTCAGTGCAGCACCAGGTGCAAAAACAAATCTCAAACTATCTTCATGCCTTTGAACACATATGATATGCGTGCACAAGAAAAATACAGAAACATAAAAACATAAAAAACGGTACACTCAGGTTTAAAATAAATGGCTTAAGCGTTTGAAGTGCAGTATTCGTCATCTGGAGGTAGAGTGTGCGGCGAGGGTGTGAAGGAAGTTGGACGGGAAGAAGAAGGGGCAAGAGATGAGAATGGGGGGAGGGGGGGCTAATGATGAATGTTCAAACCAGGACTGCACGCACGAAGAACCCAAATGAATGCCGTTTTGCCGGGCCTGGCCTCTATTCTACTTGTATATTCCTGTAGGAACTCAAGTATCAATAGGGAAAAGCACTTGTCAAAAGGGAGGAGGATAAATAGTGTGTGTAGGGATCGGAAAGGATAAAAATGAGGTGGATTTAGTGGAAGCTGGATGGTTGTTCATTCTAATTGATAAGGGGGTTGTGCATTCACCAATGCGATCTGACTTAGGTACACTCTTGTTGGCTTTGTAATTTCTAGTTTATATGTGTGACCTACGTTAGTAATTTTGTTCTTCCCTCATAGTTAAACTTAAATACCACACTTTAAGCAATATTATTTATTTTTAAAGGCTATTTTACTTTGAGGTTATTATTTAACGAAATACGTTATGGGTCCCCATCCGTATATCTGTAGAACTACCAATCTCGGTAAATTGGCCATCACCGTATAAAAAAATGCTATTATTAAATTCTCTACGAGGCGCTACGAATGAGTGAAACATCTTTCATTTTATGCATTAAGAGGAACGTAGTTGATGGACATAATCCGATCATACAATAAGTTTAGTTTCGCTTAATTTCGTTTCGCGTAAAAATAGTTTCGCTTCCCAGGCCGATCCACTTCCCTCTCGCCTGGAAAGGGACGTTCACGGAGCTTTAAATTTCTTCCATGTTCCGTGCTTAGTTATCCTGGGGATGCCTGTTTGGGGAACGTGTTGTGTGCCCCTTCAAATGAAAACTCATAAACGGTCCCGTCCTCCTAACGAGACGTGACTCTGGAGAGATCCGCATTGTTGTTGACCATCCCAACCACGCCCGTAATCCTATACTCCATCTGTGCATGAAATGAACAGAGCTCTCACAATACGAGGGGTATATTGCCTGAAAAATCAGTCTTCCAATCCCTGGCAGCCGCTGCTACTTCACGCCAAATTTCTGTTTCTTGAGTGGCGCGCATGTCCGAACCGTAATTGTAGCTCGTTTCACATTGCCGTGCGTGTGTTTTTAAAGATTTATTTTTAACTTCTAAATGACTGCATAACTCTCTAAAACGGGTAATTAGTTCATTTCTGTCATATTTACGCTCACCGTGACAAAATGGGCTTCCCGGAAATGCCAGGTAATTCAGCGTTAAACACGTGGAATAGAAAAATAATCCTTTATTAATGAGTTCATTAGAGGTATATTTTTCGTGAGGTGAGATTTGAGTGGAATACAGATTTTTTTCAGAAACTCCGGTGTTGTGTTGCGCATATTGTAAGGACAAGCTTATTATCAAATTAGATGATTGCATACTAGTATTGTATGCACGGACAAATATTATTTGCATGCATACGTGATAGTAAGTGTAAAACTATTCTCTCTCATTGATCATGCATGCCTAGTGATAATTCACCCCCTGCCCCTTATCCTTGCTGGAGCTGACTGGCTGGGTATTATGTCCATGTAGATAGCATAGTAACCGGTCATTTGCGCCTGACAGCTGAGGTCATTTGCGCCATTTAGGATATGTGGGTAATTGGGTAATGGTAGGAGTTTTCAAAAAACAGAGGAAGGGTGGAGAGAAATCCAGCGTCGGCACTAGCCTACTATTAACTACAGGCGCCAAGGGGACCACGGCAACGTCCCATCAAATGGACGGAGTGCTGAACTTGAAAAGCCCTCCAACTAAAGTGGGGACCGGTTTTCCACTGAAAAATCCGCCACTGCCGGGAATCGAATCCGAGTCCTGGGGATGGGAAGTCAGAACTCTAGCCACCACACCAATCCGCATAGTAACCGATATGTCGGTGATGTGTGGTGTATTTGAAATTGCTTGAGAGCTTTACACGGTGCAATTGTCGGCGCATTATTTCAGTAAAAATGTGCCAATTATTATTTTCTGTTCCAACTTAATTAATAATGCAAAGATCTGTTAACTAGCAATTAATTGGACCTTAAGGAAGCAATTATTACAAGATATATTATCACTTCTTCAAAATATGTTTTTAAACAATATTCTAAACAAAGTAGTGGACACCCTAGTCCAGTATAATTAGCCCAAATTTTGCACAGCGAAATCAATCTGTGGGCCAAGCTAACCGAGAGATAGGGGCCTCTTCCTCTACGAGAAAAAGTTAAACTTCAACGCGATTAATCTCCCAGCTCATGACTATTGCACTTAATGCTCCACCAAAAGATTTAAGTGCAAACAGAGAATCCAAACTTAATCATCAACAACCTGTTTAATCGCTAGAACTCCGTTGGCAGTTAGTTAATGCTACATTTGCACCATCTGGTGAGATAAATTGGAAAATTTCGTGACTGAATGTATCAGATTGGAACATGCTTAAATTTGCTTCACGCAGTAGCGTAGTCTCTCCTCGCAAGAGGTCGCTTTTACGCGGCGCAATATTTCTTGTGCACTTTTTTTCGCAGTAGCCTGCGTAGTTTTCAATAACCGTGTAAAACGGCCTTTACGGAGATGGGTGAACATCTACATCTACGCGATACCCCGTAAGCCACCGCGAGGGTGTGTGGCAGGGCGTGAAGATCAAAGACCAAGCATGCAATATTGACATGCAGGTAAGCTACTAAATGAGAACATGTTACATAATAGGGTCTCATGCAACTAGATGGTTAGGACCTACATATTAATAAAGTGAATTGTTAATACTGCGTCATGCACTACAGACTACTCTTAAGTATATCCCCTACCTATCCCTTTGCTATGCTGCCTATTGCGTTCTCTTATAGTACGGGGGAAAATGACATTTTGAGTCTATGAGTACGACAACCTGTCTCTCTAATCTTATTTATCTGGTCGAATCTATTATAATAGGACATGAATTAAAATTACTTTGCAACTATTCCACATAAAAAATTATTTCAAACGAGTCTCGTTTGTGACTCGTTTGAAATAAATTTTTATGTGGAATAGTTGCAAAGTAATTTTAGTTCATGCCCTACAATGGATTTCCACAAAGTATCTGCCTCCACCATTCATTTCACTATTATAATACTCTGGTTTTTTTGATATGTGCCTAACATCTTCAGTAAAGCTATCCGATTTTAATTTCTGTAATAGATTCAATCAGTACTTTAACCTACGCTCTGATAATGATTCCCACCCTAATTCTTGTATCCTCGCTACTCACGCTGCACACAATCTAGTTCTCTGATCAAACCTAATTCATTAGGATCCCATACACTGGCTGCATACTCATGGTGGGGCCTAACTAGTGAAAAGTAACATCGCTCTTTTGTCTTCTGATCACATTTCCCAAGTACCTACTTTCTTTATATTTCCGTTATGTGTCTTCCGCACGTTCTTTAGTGATTGTTAATGCCGCTTTACACGATACAATTAATTGTTCAATTTCTTCTGTGAGGGAATTGTACCGTGTAAAGCGGCAAATTGTTCGAACGCTTGTGCGATTGTCTGAATGCCTGAACGGGAAATAGAACCTGTTCTAATTCCATTCAGACAAACATACAATTTCGTTCAGTTTATACAAGCGTTTGTACAAGAAATTGTACAAAAAATTGTATCATGTAATACGGCCTTTACACCTTAGTACCTTATTGTTTCAACGCTCTCGATCTTAAATGATGTTTATCATAAAACCCTACTGTGGTTTGGTGTCGATGGACGAGCATTAATTTCATTTCTTAATGCACGGCACCGTAGCTTTGCCGAGTTGGCGAAACGCTTTAGTTTCTCATTGGGGGTAAACCTCTCGACATTCCCGCCCTCTCTCGATTTGACCTTAAAGGGCTTCTTCTCTCCTCGTCCCATTTCGCCGCTCGTTCCGTCAGAGGGCGGTTTAAGACGCCTTTCGCTGCGCTTCCGGACGTGGTTTAGAGGGGGCCATCTCCTCCCTCTGCGAGGGTACGACTAAATCGTGCGTGGGACGCAAGGGCCTCTCTCTCTCTCTCTTTCCCTTTTAGGAAGGGTTCGCCTCTGCTCGCCGAATTGGACGCCGCTCGGAATCCGCATCCCGCGTAAATGGGAGGCTACTGTATTGTTCCGCTTGGTTATGAGGTGTCAAGCCCTTATGGCTGTTAAACCTATAGTTCAGGATGTTGCTGCAGGTTTCCCGTGGCTATCTGGGAGGTTGAAGAGACTCGGAAACTCCTGTATTTGAAACGGGTCTGCTGGCCAGCTATTACTATACTGTTGGCGTCCTAACCCAATATTCAGATTGATTTAGGTCATGGAAATCATCATTAAACTTTGGAAGTTTGGCAGTTATCATTAAAATGAAGATAAAGCCCAAAATTCAACACAGCGTTACTGTAGAAAGTTTTTGTCGCGCGACTTTAAAGCAATCATTTTACGTCGTCATCATCATCATTAGTCAGCAGCCCTGTGATTGGCCCGACGAAGTTTTTCGCTGACTTCATCCATCGACTCATCTCCTCATATTTTACATATTTCTTCTCTTTTATGCCCTTCATCGTTTTAATTTACTAGCGGTCGTATCTGACGATAATGTGCCATACTGAACTACATTGTTGGTTCCCCATATAATTGGGTAGGAATTCGATTCTTTCAAATGATTTGACTGAGTTAAGATGATCAAGACGTTTGGCTCTTTCTTTATTGTAATAATTAACTGTACCATTCCCGAGCTCGCCCATCACCCCAACCCTCTTAAATCAATCACCCTCACCTCAACCGTAAACCCAACATGAATCATCCCCTTATCTCTCTATCTATTCCCACTAACCCGAAGAGATTAGAGAATGACGTGCATCTGTTGCATTAAAGCAATTCAGTGGAAAAGTAAAAAACGTTTTATTTCTGCTGTAATAAGCAGAGCCTAACACTTGCATGGGTATAAAGCCATCCATCTAAATTCCTTCCACTTAAAAAAAATTACTTTCTCCTTCACTGCCTTTCAATTTTATTAGTGATATAAATTTCGTACCGTAAAAATGTAATTTATTTTTTGCCTCATCATCCCAAAAGAATACTTCCTTATGCATTTAGTCGATTGGAATAAATATATAGAAAAAGTAGGATTGAATACGCCGTTACTATTGATAATTCATGCCCGAACAATTGTCATCGTTGTTAATTTTGTATATTTTCTGTCGCCACGTGTGGTATGCGGTAAAATATGCAACAACTATCGTGATTTTCAGGTACCGGTAGGTTTTCGATCGCGAAGAAAGAGGATGGCCCCTTGGGTTGCAGCCTAGAGGATATTAGCTGAGCTATATGCGTTTTTAATACAATTCAATTTCATGAGCTCTGAAAGTGTAGATTTTTCCAATAGTACATGTACGTCCGGTTTTCGAGCAAAGCAGTCACATGTTGAGTTATGTGTTTTGCTATTAGCATATTATGAATGGTGTTCGGGGGAGAGGGTGAGAGATGATATCGATTTTTGCGATGCTGGGATCGTGGCGATTGGGGGAAATAAGAAGGGCAAGACAAATGAAGATCTGGCAGCCGCAGAGAAATGAAGTTGTTTTTGGAAAATCTGAATGAGAAAAAATGAATAAAAGGAGATGCATTAAGCGGTAACTAATGGTTAGGGGCTGTGATGGATGGAAGAATGTTGGGTAGTCGCCGAAAAGTGAGGAGAATAATGGACCCCACTCTTGGGGCGAGCGAAGGGGGGCAGATTGTAGGCTGAGGATGAAATTATGCGAGACGAAAGATATTTATCTTTAGGAGTTATATGCTCTTTTCTGCTCCTCGGCGTATTGAACTACTTTAAAGATCCCATACGTAACCATACCCTCGAATTTGGATTACAAATTCATTCATTTTTAGAGGCTAGCAGGCCGTAGTTACGGCACTTTGAAAGATTAAGGGTTCCAGCAAAGGTGCTTGGAGACACACGTGATATCGTCACAATGCGGTCGGACCCGTTTTGCCCATGAGGCAGGATGACGATTACATTCGAGTCATAAGAATCTGAGATGCAGCCGAGGCATTAGGTGACAGTCGGGAAGCCGGGTAGAGCATCTGGATGAAAACTATTGGAACACTGGTAGCCGAGCCCATCTGGCTCCGCTCCGTGATATTTTGGGTGACAGATATTTCTTTGGAAAGCGGCAATAGTAGAGGAATGCCCCCATTCCATTCCTTGATGTATTTCAGTCCCCGTTGGTCTTTGGGCCTGAGTACCTCCACGGTCAACAGTAAAACCGGGACTTTCATTCAACTCGTATTCTCATGTTACTCTACTTTTTGAGCCGCCAGTTGGTGAAAAAAAAAATTACTTCAAGTGGAATGAAGAGAGGGTAGCCGAAGGCTTGTCTGTAACTTGTCTCCGTAATCCCTGGGTTTTAAAGGCTTCATCATCATCATTGGTCAACAATCCTAGTATTGGTTTTACGCAGCTTTCCACTCGATTCTTCTATCGGCCAACCTTTTCATTGTTTCGTAATTCTTCTCTTTTACATCCTTCACAACCTGTTCCATGTATCTTATACGAGGCCTGCCTTTTCCAATCTTCCCGTTCACTTTTCCCTCGACGATAGTCTTCATCAGGCCATCGTGTCTCAAGGTATGCCCGATTAAGTTTTCCCTTCTTCTTTTTAGAGTTGTCAGCTGACTTCTCTTTTCTTTTAAAAGCTTAATATACTATAAAGGAACGTATGCTAGTAGATAAACATTGCCATCATTTTTATACACACGTAATTAAATTCTTAGTTGCATAAACGTAGCGCACGTTTTGTTATCATCCACCCTCTGCCATACACCCTCAAGAAGGCTTACAAGGCACTATGTATGTATAAATTAACATGCGTGTGGTATATCATTGGCCCAGTTTTCTTATTTCTTGTTTAATATCGTCATGAAACGAGAATTGTCGTGGAGATGCTACACGGCGGTTCATCACTAAACGGACTGTCTGATGTTCTCTGTTCAATCGAACTTAAGCTGACAATGGCATTTTCTTAACATTCAACCAGACTACACGTTACCGTCACTTAAATTGTATTGTTGGAGCTAGAAGATCAAAATAAGGTGTCGAATGCAAGAGCAACATTGACGATGGTGTTAAAATTGTCTCTGCCATCCAGTACAAATGAAGGAAATAGCCGACATTGCTTCGCATTAGTACATTAACATAAATATCCTGATGCGTTAATGCTCTTGTTGCAGAGCCAAGTGGTTGCATAGCTCTCTATCATCGTTCATACTAGCCTTTAGGTTATTCACTGTATCCGTGTTCTTGTTTCAGCCCATCTACCATCGTGGAAAATATTTCCTCAGAACAATGCACAAGGGCAGAGTGACGCATGGATTGCAGTTGTAAGGTATCGTGGTACCAAATCTTTGAGGGTCGCAGGTGCGGAGTGTAGAAACGGAAGTGCTTTGAAAAAGGACTTCCTCTTCGCCGAAGGCGTAATAGGTTAAGAAAAGATGCGATATTGAGTTGAGATGAATACCCTCGTAACTCGACGGAAAGTTGAACGACCACTAGCAGAGCGAAATTATCCACGGCTAATTTTGACGATTTGGATGTTATATTTTCCTAATAGCTAATTTTGTCTCTTCATCTACTCCCTACAGATATGCCTTTCTTCCGTAGTATTACCTACTGTTAATGTATCTAGTACTTTTATGCTTGCTTCAATTTTTTCTGGAGATATTCGTGTATTTTGTAATATATTGCAAACATTACTGTTATGGCCAGGAGAGTTAGCGTCGCCTTAGTAAGGAAATTGAAAATTTTATCTTCAATCACAGGAATAAGTCATGCCTTGGCAATAAAAATGACTTGGTATATTCCACACCTTTTATTGTAAGAACCGACCGCGGTTTCGACGGCGGACGGTTCTTACAATAAAAGTTGTGGAATATACCAAATCATTTTTATTTCCATCATGCTTCAATTCCACAAAGTAACGCCTGAGGGCATTTCTTCGATAAGTCATGCCATTGGTACAAATCAATAATTAATATTAATAAAATATATTAAGACATTTCTCTATGGATAGTTGTCGCATTAGGGGTAACTCGATGACTTACTTCCTGCATGCAGAATTCCGGCTTTTCTGATTTTAAAGATCCTGCAACTTTAAAGAATAGTTTTTAGCAAATTGTAATATCGAACTAATTTTCTTTTTCTGTGCAAAATTCTGGTTTCTTAAGAATAAGTAAGGTATTCCGTATGAAAATGCAACTACCAGTTAACTGCGACGCATTTATTTGATAGCCAAATTTTACCTTAAAGGTATTTCATAAATCGCCATCACAATGTGATGCTATCTGAAATATGGCTTTAATTTTTTTGTCAACGTGATCATTCCTACTTACTTAATTTTTCACATTACGTTGTCACAATAATAGGGAGACGTCGGTGAGCTAACGACAGTTGACACAGTAGACTGCACTCTCGGGACAAAAGCTGGCTGGAGCAGTGTTTGCCGAGTTTCATTGAGGTCACCAAGGACATTCGCCTCGATACAATGATGAAAAAGACGGCCGCGAACGTTTATCCCTGGGAGGAATTCGAATAAGGTTCTTCGTTATGAGAGACTAATTGGTATGAATTGCCTTGGCACAAAGAATGGGTTTGATTGAACTAGAGAATTGAATAATTTCTGCCACATCCATTTGGATCGGGATTTAATTCAACATCACGAGCCGTATTCTGCTCTCGTATAGATAGGCCCTTGGACAATCCCCTCGTGATAAAACATTTGAGCGTCGCCGATGGAATCTAAAGTATCTTTTCCTTTTTGGCACTCCGCTTGCCCAACTTCATCCCCTCCTTCACGCTATCTTATATCTCCGACGTATTTTATCTCGCTTTATACCGCTAAAAATCCTTATTCTCTCTGATTCTCTTTAACTACTCCCTCTAGTCCTCAATTTCAGCATCGCTTGAAAATCCTTCGTCCAGTTTTTCCTCCTCCTTTGTAATTCTCTTAAATATGATTCTCCTTTGCTTTTGGAAAAACTGAAAATTCAGATACTTAGATTTCTGATTTCAAAGTATCTGAAATCTAGGTTTGAAACGTCTAATGTAGTACTTTGTTGAGAGCTTTTAAAATTGGCCGTATTAAGCGTAGGATCGGGTTGGTGTGGTTGCTAGAGTACCTACTGGCCTCCCATTCCTCGGGCCCGGGTTCGAATCTTAGAACGGGCGGATTTTGCATTAGTTTGAGGGTGTCTACTTGAGTGCCTTGTCGAGAATACTTCGAGTTCAGTACTCCGTCCGTCGGATGAGACGTTAAGCCGTGGCCCCTTGGCGTCCTTCGTAAAGAGGCTTATGGCGACGCAAGAATTCTCTCCACACTGTCTTCGTTCCCTGAAAACTCCCTCTTCTACCAAGGTACTCACTTATCCTGTCATTCTCAAATGGGCTCAGCTGTCTGTCGTCTCCCCCAAATAACTACGGCTGTAAAACGACGGACCCGACACTTGAAAAATTCGATAAGCTTTCCGAGGCTTTCGAAATCAATTATTTACATCTCATCTACGATAGCCTGATACCCTGCAAATACCCTGCGTTACCCTGCAAACCACCGCGAAGGTGTGTGGCAGGGGGTGATGATTACTGAACATGATCTAATGACATGCAAACAAGCTACGACATGGAAAATTGCTACATAATAGGGTCACATGCAGCTAGATGGTTAGTATCTATATATTAATAAGGGGTTTGGTTGTTAATACATGCATCATGAGCTACAAACTACTGTACAATATTTCACCTATCCATCCCTTTGCCATGCTGCCTATCGTGTTCTCTTATAGTAAGGGGTAAAAATGACATTTCTAATCTATCGGTAAGAAAATCTATCTCTCTAATCTTATTAATCTGGTCAAACCTAGCATAATACGCTGGTGTTTTTAATGCATACATACCTAACTACTTCAGTAAAGCTATCCGAATGAAATTTATTTAATAGATATAATCTATATTTTAACCTACGACCTGATAATTCTACGTAACGTAGAGTTCTACGCAACGTAGATACTCTAACGTAATTCTTGTATTAATTCTGATACGCTACTAAACCTATCGTAACTCCTTTTTACAAACCTGGCTGCTCTACGCTGTACACTGTCTAGCAGCACAATCCTTGCTGTGAGGCCGAAGGCAGTCTGAGGAAGGCGGGAGATTCAGAACTGAATGAGGGCATTGGGGTTAGTCGCAGGTCGCCCAGGGCTGTGCGATGTGCTGTTTTGAATATCGCACAAGGATGCCATTCTGATATCGCGGATTCGCCGATATATCGGTTTCGCGATATAAATAGGAAATATCGTGATATGGATATATCGGGATATCGACATATCGGGATATAGACATATCGGGATATCGACATATCGGTATATCGGATAACGACTTATAATAACTTATGGCGAAAGAGCATATAATTTTAGATAATAGACGTTCTTTTCAATTTTTTGATACGGCCCATATGAGCTGAAATATAACTATTTTTCCTTGGTGAAAGAACGGTGAAAACTTTTTTAAATCCGAATTATGGTTTAAAAACAACAATTTTATAAACAAACCTTGAACCTTTCGTGTTGAATTCGAGTTTTCAGTGATGAAATCGCACCATGGCCATTCCATTCCCTACGTCCAAATTTTATGATAAAAAAGTTATAGTTAATAACAATGACAAACTAGACAATTTAAAACATATGATTAATGATTGAGGAAGTGTAATATTTTATAAGGTAGAGACCGTTTATAGAACTTGAATCCGATCAACCATAACCGAGAAAATGCGCTAAATAGAGACATTATTAAGGGTGACCGAAAAAAACACCAGGATCAGGATATCGTCATATTGGGAAATCGCCATATCGGGATATCGTCAAATCGGGATATCGTCATATCGGGATATCGTTATATCGGGATATCGACGTATCGGGATATCGACGTATCGGGATATCGAATATCGACATATCGTGATATCGCTTTTCGAAATATCGACTCCCGATATCAAGTGCATATCGAGTATCGTCGACGATTTTTCGTGGTATCGCACAGCCATAGTCCCAGGTCTTCGTCGCAGTGCTGCTGTCCCCTTCCCTTCCCCACTGTCGCGGTCGGTGGGAATCATTTTTCCTTCGTCGGTTCGTTAGTCATGTTGGCGTGAGTGACTCAGCCGTTGCCCTCAGAGAGGATCATTTTCCCGGAACCATTTTTCAATTTCGTTCCGCGCTGCGTGCAGACCCTTTGATTCCACTCTGGGCGACCCTCGGAGCGCAGACACGACCATCGGGTAAAATGATGCATGGGCTTGTCCTTTGTCGCGAAGAGACCCCTTGCACGGGCGAGATCCTCTTACCGAACGAATGCTTGAGTGATGTTGCAATTGTTTCTGAATTATTTCGAGGGAAGCTGTTTATAAGTATCCACAACGAAAAGTGCTGTTGCTAGGAAGTGAAAATGCTTCTTTTCCGAAACGGGTGTAGTACTACTTTCCACGTCTTTCATCTCAATATTAGAGCTTGGTAGATATAGTTTCCCTCTATTTAGGACTGCTTATTGAATCTGGTGCACGTCGTAAATAATATTCTCCGGTTCGACCTTAGACGAGTCAAAGCGTTTCCATAAGATGCACCTTATTGCTTGAGGCAGTTATTTCATGTGTAAATTTTAATTAGATATATTCTTTGCACAAACTTGAGAGGCACATAGCCGAAAGATATTTCAATTACGATTCTTACTTTTGTCGTCGAATGCTGAGTTTGGTTAAAACTGCCGGAACTTTGAAGATTTCTGCGGAGTTTTCTGAAAGTTTACTGCTCAAACAGCCATTTCACAGGTTTTATTGCTCGAAGTTTGTTGCCAGTAAGATTAATCCAGTAATCTTTCCACTTACATACTCACGACGTCATTTCTTGACACCGCCCTCAGGTCATACACAGGGACCAAAGGTCATGGTATTTCTGCCTCATTCAAGGTCTACAAGAAAGTGGAAAATTGGAAACTTGTGTAATGATTGGCACATTCCTTTGCCGTAATTAGTATGTTATGTTTTCCTTTATCATACTTGTCAATCGTTAGCATACTCATTGGATCAAAACTGTGCTAAGTCTGCAAAAAAAGTTTGCCATGAATTTATTTTTGTAATCTCAATATAAAATTTTCTACCGGGTGTGAGGGCTTCGTGAGAATGCGTTTTGATTTGATGATTTTTTCCGGCTATAACTAATTTTGATGGAGTGTTCCGACTGTACTTTGCATTTCATTTAACTATCGTCTATATTCCTACTCTATTTTTCTTTCCGTTAAACGATGCACTATTACAATGGCTATGTAAAAAGGTATGAAAAAATAACGGATCATATTTTACTCCAATTAGTTTCCTATCATCATCATAAGTCATGGATCCTCAGCTTGGTTTGACGCAGCTCTTCACTGAGTTCTTTTATCGGTTAATCTCTAATTATTTACGTAATTCTTCTCTTTCACATCCTTTATCACTTTTTCCATATATCTTGCACGAGGCCTTCCTTTGCCATTCTTCCCTTCCACTTGTCCCTCGACGATTGTTTTCATCAGGCCATCATGTCTCATGATGCGGCCGATCAAGTTGTACCGTCTTCTTCTTAGGGTATTCAGAATTATTCTCTTTTCTCCCACTCTTCTTAGAACTTCCTCGTTACTTCGTTGTTTCCTCGTTACTCGTCGGTCAACCATTTAACCTTCATCATTCTTCTGTAGCACCACATTTCGAATGCTTCCACCCTTTTCTTCTCCGCTGCTGTCATTGTCCATTCCTCGCTGCCATAAAGAAAAACCCTCCAGATGTACGTTCTGATGAATTGCTTCCTTACGTCTACGCTTTTATTTCCAGTGGTTAGTAGATTCTTATTTTGATAGAATGCTCTCTTCGCCTGGACTATTCTGCTGACTATATCTTTCATACTTTGTCCGTCGTTGGTTACTCAGCTTCCTAGGCAATAGAACTCCTTCACCTCTTCCAGATTTTGTTTTCCTAGTTTAATGTTGGTTTTGGTCTCTTCTCTCTTGCTGCACACCATTATCTTAGTCTTCTTCTTATTGATCTTCAGCTGATATCTGGCCATAGTCCCTTCCTTGGTTATCAGCATCTTATTCAGATCCCTCTTTGTCTCTGCTATGAGTGATATGTCATCAGCGAATCTCAGCATGCTAATTTTTTTCTCCACAGATATTCACCCCAGAAGACTTCTCTTTGATTTCATTGATGGCGCTCCCGATGTAAAAATTAAAAATTACTGGAGACAGTGCACAGACTTGTCTCACTCCTTTCCTTATTCTTGCTTCTTCACGGCTTTGTCTTTCCTAAGCACGGAAATAATAAGGGTAATTAGAATAATTGTTAGCACAAGACCTAAATACTCTTTCATAGCGTGAATTTTGTAAAGTTACTACTATATTCGGCAAGGAAAACATGCTTAACCGACGCTTCAAACGAATCTGAGCAGTGGTCTATCCAAGAATATGTGGCTGTTATTAATGGTGAGGATCTTTGACGAAGCGCAGATGGAGATACAAAAATGGGCCCGAAATGCAAAAAAAATATGAACATAGTTTTCTTTTCTATCTTTTTTTTTAACTTTTATCTTTCGCAACGCCGAGCAGAGTTCTCTGCTTTGCTACAAATAATATACGCTCTGTTGATTCAAGTAGCAGTGTATAAATCTTACAAGGAGACATCGCGAGACGGATTCTCGAGGTCCAAATGACAAAATTATGATCTTAAACTACTGAGAAAATGTGGAGAAAATGTCTCGTCTTCCTTCCTCGTAGGCCCAGGTTCGCGGAAAAAAATGTATAATTATATATAATTTTCCTCGATCTAAATTCTTTGTATTGCCTTCCTCCCTCAACAGTAGCCGTGGCCGAGTGGGTTTTTAATGATCAACAATTTGGAAGGATCGCACATTTCTTCAGGACTATATTCGCTATACATGACTATATTTGCTGGAAATGTTTGAAAAAACCGATATATGTAGAAATTTGATTTTTAAGTTTCACATCCATTTGAGAATTATGTTTGAATGCTTTTGTCGATCTTTCAATAATTTGGAGTAATCGTGCTATTTTGGGCTTTGCCATAGTTTTAGTGGTGAAATTTAATCCCTAGGATTACGATAAGCTGATGTTTTTTAATCGTACTTTAGTAATGTAGTATCCGTCGGCCACCCACAGTTAAAGATCGCCATTCGTTATCTTCTGTTAAAATTTCAGATAAGTTTCCCACCCTCCCATCTACTCCGTTATTTTTCAAACTGGTTGTTGGTAGTATCAGGTCTTGGTTTGAGATGCTCCAATGAATCTGGTTACCATTATTATTAGTCGTTGGACGTACACGGTTTCCATACAATTCCAGATATTTTTTTTTCAAGCTATAATTTTCTACGTTCTAATACTTCGGGGCCTTCTCAAAGTTAAGCGACAAGAAATGATTTGTTAAAATCATAATAAAATAAGTTATATAATTTCCATATCTTTGTGTTAACATGACTCGGTCTTTTTATTACTCGGGTGCTTAGGATATTTCCAAAGTCAATCCATTCACATATTCTAAGAAATCAATCTTATCATGTTTATTCGATATTCTCCTTATCTCAGCTTCAACTATCGTTTCATTTCTTAGTTATCATCAAGGTCGTTTGCTGCTAAGACACGTGCCAGACAGGTTTGATGAAGCGAGGGTTATATCCGAACCAAAGAAGTATTACAATTGCAAGATATTCCACAGAGAAAAATCATTCGCCTTGACCGGGACTCGAAGCCGGAAATTATAGAGGCTATAAAGAAACACACACAAAAATAGAACTTCACAGAGAAAGACTCCACTGGTAGCTCAACAGGTAGAGCTCCTGGTCGGAAATCAAGGGGTCCGGGTTCGAGTCCCGGTCAAGGCGAATGATTTTTTTCTCTGTGGCATATCTTGCTATTGTGCAATTGTAGCGGGTAACGCCGCTAAAGTTTTCGTGGCCTGTTCGCGGTCTTTGAATTCAAAGTAGTATTATTTGAGATTAATCATGGAAAATGCTGAGTCAATTAAAAGACACAAAATGCAGCTGATATTAGGTGTGTCTCTTGCACAGTTCGCGTAAAATCTGTTCAGTCAACAACCGATCCAAGCGAAAGCGGCAGGCTTCCGCTATACAGGAATAGAGTTTCCGCACCAGTAATTGATTTTCGGTTTCTAGAACAGTATGGTAAAACTTTTCTATAATCAGTGCACGCATCCGGTAAAAAAAATAGACGAATCCAGAGATTATCAAGGTTATCTGTCCACCTGCTCGCCTATTTATAATATTTGTAGCACACCTTCTTAATAACATTGGGAAAATAGACCAGCGAATAATTGAAGGCTTCAAAGCATGGCGCTGGAGGAGAATGTTAAAGATTAAATGGACAGATAAAGTGAGGAACGAAGAGGTGTACAGAAGAAAAAATCAAGAAACAGCAATGTGGATCAAACCCTAGGTAGGGCAAAGAAGAAACAGACGGATTGGACATACCTTGAGACGCGATGAATTAGTTAGAAATATAATAGAAGGGAAAGTTGAAGGGAAGATCCTGCGAGGAAGACCAAGGGACAAGTATATAGGGCAAATATAGAAGGATGTGAAAGAGAAAGCATACCAGGGCGTGAGGGAATTAACACTGAACAAGGCAGGATGGAGGGCTGCAGTAAACCAATCCTAGGATTGAAATACTGATGGTGAATTCAAGCAAAATTGTTTCATGCAACACATGTTTTGATGCTCCCTCTGCACATCGCTGAGGCTGAAATCATCCCCTAAAAATTCTCGTCGCAGGTGCATTATTATCTCTGTTAATCATCAGAGGAATATCTCTCAACCCTAAGTCACACGTGGAGCCACATGCAACTTCACATTGCTCACACCCTCCCGTTGGGTGGAAGAGCGGCAACCGATTAGAGCGATTACCCGTGTCGTGCCGCAGCCGCTTTGACGTTCCCTTCACTGCGAGGTGCACTTCCCACGGAGCAACTGCGCGCATCAAGCCAACCACCCCCGCATGTCTTTTTTAAAGCGCGTTGGGCCCTCGTGTTAACCCCCCCCCCCACATTCCACTTTTTCGCGGCTTCGTCAAATTATTGGCCCGCGAGGCAGGCGACCGTAAAGCGACCCACGATCCCGGTTTTCCGTCCAATAAAGTGGAAAGAAGATTGGTCAATCGATCGGCCAATGAAGTGCCCGCGTCGCTTCAGTGCCCGAGGCTCTGTGCATTTGACGGTGGGTCAATGCCTCCACCAACCATTAATGACCAAGGCACGCCGGAAGGTTTTTACATTTCCTCGAGTGAGGTGCGACCTGAAAAACTGATTGATTTCACGCAAAACACTGCCGGTGGCGGCCTTCAAATCTGCAACGAATAATTGGCGAATTACCTTTAGCCTTTACTTACTTTAACTTACTTAACTTACTTTAATGAACTTGAACGTGTGCAGCGAGAATCGGCAAGATTTGTAAAGGGACGGTACGATAACCTTATTAGCGTAACCAGACTATTAAATGAATTAAATTGGGAATCATTGTCTGATCGCAGGTTGAAATTTAGACTTAATCTCTTAAACAAATTCCAAGACAGTATTTTCAGTGATGATGTTAAAAATATTTTGCGAACCCCAACTTACTGTGGCAGACTGGACCATAATCATTAAATTAGAGAAATTGATTGCCGAACTGACAGATTCAAAATGTCCTTTTTTCCTCGTACAGTTAGGGATATGAATAACGGTAAATATATCCAGTACGAGTGTAGCAATTGATAACATTGGTAGCTGCATGTTGGTATAAGGACTTGATGCTAACCCAACCAACAGCATTTTTTTCCATGTTTACTTTGCTATTTCTATATTTTTTAAATAGTGAAGTTTAGAACAGTATATAAATACTAATCATTTTAAATGCATGATATGTAGCGCATGTTTGGTGAGATTTCACCCTCTGCCACACACCTTTATGGTGGCTTGCAGGGTATCATGTAGATGTAGCCAAGGAAAGATATTTGGGCCCCTTCCTGCAGAAAAACCGTTGAATTAATTTCGAAGAAACTCGCAGAATTTAAATTATCTTTAAAGGAGCTAAAGGTAAGACAATATTTGGTTGAGTTCGCAATGGAGAACAGCAACTTTTCTTTGTTCAAGGGTTCTATTTGAACTCTTAGAGCAAGAAGAAATGCCAGTGGGTAAACATTTGGATTAAATTAAGCTTTGGTAGACGAGAATAACTTCGCTCAGAATATTAATTGCCTAATTTATTCGATTGACCTCATGAAATGCATAGAAATTCTTGAGAATTTTCTCGCATGCTAATCAAATGTAATATTGGATGCACCCTTTTTCTATTTTTTTATTTTGCTATATTTTCACGTTCACAAGGTTTATAGACAGCCTTTTTCCACCTTAACCACCAGCTCTGTAAATATTTATTTTGGCAACCGTGAGATCGCGGGTTCGAATCTCGCTTCGGGTGTGAATAATGTGATTTTCTTTGCATTTAGAGTCTAAGTTAAGCTTGATCGGCGCCAAAACATTATCATCTACACTTAATAAAATCAAAGCGTTCGCTCAGGACCTATGTAGGTCTTAAGAATTTTGTGTTCCAATACCCTGAGCTCTTTAAGTAAGAGTGCCAAGTATTTTCTTTGCTCTCATAGTGTCGAGGAATGTCTCTGGCCTTCCATTTCTTGGCATATGTGTGACTTTGAAACAAAAACAAATTTTGCGTTTCTTCCTTGTGAGATTTAATTTTTCCTTATCTTCGGAGTCGACGTTTAAGGTGAGGAAGGTAGTCAACAGGAACTGTGACTGTTTGAGTGAAATCGTTGCAAGTGTGGGCGGAGATTTTTACGGCTGAATTTCGCTCAGTTGTGAAATTTAATTTGGCCGTAGAAACCCTATTTCTCTTTGGAGATATTTGTTTGAAAACATTTGGGGTGAAATTGTTACGATTGCTTTCAGTTTTTTGTGCGATAGAACCAAAAACCTGAAGCATTAATCGTCTCATTTAAGGTCTCATGTGCCCTTCCTAAGTAAAACTATTGAAACTATCAATCTGAACTCTTTTCTTGTTTGACCCGCAATGGTTCCACGCCCATATTATCACGAGGTCTCTGTAGATTCATTATTCTACGTCTTGTGTGTTATATATAGTGAGAAATGATCTTTCATTCAGAATGATTCATGTTTTCATGCAGAATGGCTATTGAGTTCAAAATATGAATGTTTGCGAAAAGAGTAGGAGGATATTGCTGTAGCACTCTGCGCACGGCTGCGACCTTCTGGGCTTGCGGTGGGGAATCCATCGAATTAAAATTTTTCGTGTTGGAAGCGTCTCACGGACAAGTAAAAATTATTAATCCTATTATAATTCGAAGCAAAAATGCTAATGTGTTTTGATGTTGCCAAAATATACCGCAGTGATTTTCCCAATGGCAGAAAGAAAGCGAAATAACCCTGTGGAGAAAGAAGCAATACCGTGGCGATTCACTGGTTAAGGGAGAATCGGCATTATTATTGCCTAATTGTTGGTACTCCTCCTTATGCTGATGGAAATAGATGCCATACGCAGTGGAAAGAGGAAAAGAGCCTTAGAGGTTTAGGTGAAAGTACGATAGTAAAGTCTTCGTAACTAATTTGCTTTCACTCTCAAGCGTGTTGATTTTCCTCCGTTTGCCATCGCAAGGTCCCTTGGACAGAGTCTTAAGTTAATTTGAATCCCCGCGCTCTTCTATTTATCGTGTCAGGCCCGAGAATTTAAATCAACTTCAGTCTCTCTTATTTCCCCGTCTGACGTTTGATCGTTCTCAAGTTGTCGTTTTCAGTTGCAAGCAAAATTTCCGCCCGGCTCTTTCTTATCTTAGGATTTCATTCACGTCACATTTCGACTTCTTATTTGACCTTAAAATTTCCTTTCCGTTCAGAGGTTGTCACGTGATGTGATTTATATGATATTATTCATGTCAATTATTTGCTTAATCGAACAGAAATTTATTTATTTTATACCTATTTTGATGGTAATGATAAAACTCCGAGTGCTGATATCCATAGATAAGAAAATTTATATCTTCATTTCAATTTCCCTTTTCTTCACATTGTGTGACCCAGCTACTTCTCATCCTGCCGGGGCCCATGCGCAGATATAAATTATTATCAGCAACACGTATGTGTCGCGAACTCAGACGTATTGCCACGAAGGTGTGTTCCTCCATTTTCAGTTTATATAATCACCATTGTAACAACTTGTAGTATTTATGTAAATGGTAGCTGGTGATGGGAAGCTGTACGAGTATTATATTAGACTGACCGCTTGATTCTTAATAAATGCCATCAATCGTCACTTTGTAAAAGTGCTGGATTTTCATGATAAAGAAAATGAAAGGTTTATATTCCCCTTATATTTAAAAAAAAGTGACATTGCTTTCAACACATAAGAACCATTATCAAGGCCTTGACACCATTGTAGGTCTTCTTTTTTCAACAAAATTGAAGATAATGCGTGATTTATTTATTTATCATGTACTGAAGTCACCTATTTTGATCTTCTCTGGGGACTACTATTAATTAATTATTTAAGACAGTAATTAACTCTGACAAATGCATCTATATTTTAGAATTATTATGTTAACACACAAAGAAAAAACACGAGCCAAGTCCACAAAAAATAATAAACTTTACTACGACCCGGGTTTCACTGTATTACTGCATCGTCAGGTAGAGTATATGTAAAGAGTAGAGAGTCTGTAGAGTATTAGATATACTCTACCTGACGATGCTGTATTGCAGTGAAACCCGGGTCTTAGTAAAGTTTATTATTTTTGTGGATTTGGCTCTTGTTTTTTCTTTCTGTGTTATCATGTTTCGCTTCCACTCCATATCGCCTAAATCTTCAGAATTAGAATTACTATGTGATATCAGTGACAATTGTCGGCCTATGTTACTGCAAACTTAGATGACGCATCATCCGCAGCAGATATGTTGTAAATCTCAGTAATTAACACAATCAAGATAACTAATACGATCGAAAGTGATCGATCCATAAAAGAAACTGAGTGTATATTTATGAGTCAAACCTAAAACATTACGTGAACCAGAGATCAAACAAATAAACAGCTGGCTGGGGTAAACAGGTTGATATCGCATTGACCCGGCTATCCAAAGGTTGTGGGTTCGATTCCCACCTACAGCGTGAATCCTGTGGTGTTCATCTTAGGTTTGCGGGACTGGGTGCGATTTAAACTTAGTCTTTGAATGACGAATACAATCCCTCGAATATGTCCATCATTTGATTAATTTATACCTCTGCGTATCACCCTTATACCCTCAACACGCCTTTAAATTTTCATTTTATCCTGCTGAGGAAGATTCATCGCTTATGGGGAGATTTGTTCCTGGTTATCAGAAGATTTATTTGAGAACAGGGCTAGGACCACTTGTAGTTCTATCTTTTCTCGGGGGGTCTGCGGTAACTCGTAGGTAAACCCTTCGGCAATTATTTAACTCAGTTTCAAACTCCACCTCCCAGCGAGAGTGACCACTCCATGAGCACGGGCCCACATAAATTCTCGGTCTGCCTCAAAGGTAGCTTTCCCCATTCCTTCCCCGAGTCCCCCAAGGACCTCCGCGCCCCTAATGCCATTTGCATCCGCACGTGTTTGCGCGAAGGTTTAAATCCAACTCTCCCATTTGCTATCTCTCGCATCTTGTTCTGGCCGGAAGCATTTTACACATCTACCCTTGCATAGGTATATATTTTATTTTATTACATTTCTTCCGCATGTTTTTAGAAAACGTGATTCTTTCCTTGGCGTAATACTTTAACTGCTGATAACTGAGACATCGCAATCTAGATCAAACATTCATTCTCAAACATAGAAGACTTTTCTTTCGAAGGTGTGTGGAGGGAGATGAAAGGTCTCGAATGTAGAGAGCTATTTGAGGATGGAAATGAAAAAAATATGGAGGAATTCCTAGTATTCTCTTTC
This sequence comes from Platycnemis pennipes, assembly GCA_933228895.1. Lineage (NCBI taxonomy): Eukaryota > Metazoa > Arthropoda > Insecta > Odonata > Platycnemididae > Platycnemis > Platycnemis pennipes. The sequence continues at coordinate 129,087,135 of OW121851.1, read as the reverse complement.
ATTCTGAGGTATTTAGTCTACCAATCGAATAAGCATGAAACTTAAGAAAGCGGCTTCAGAATTCTGCAAAGTATTTCAGTCATTTATGTCCATGTCGCTCAGGGAATAGAAAACAATAAAAAATTGAACAAAATCCATTTAAAAATGAAGTTAATAGATTTTATCGGCCGAGGAAATACCTGCCGCTTAGCCAAGTGCACGACCATTTTTCTCGTTCGACAATTTCAAACGATTGAAACAACATCAAATACGAGACGCCATTTCATTCACACTTGCAAAACAACTCTTCAAGCATCTGCCAGAATATGTCCGGGGTGTTATTCATATTCAGCTGCCATACATTATCGTTATCGTAGCGTAAAAACGGTTGTTGCAAGAAATTACAAGGCCGGATTTTAGTATTAAGTTAGTTAAATTCATTTTAAGCTGGTGAAGCAGTGTCTTAAGAAATTTGGAATCAAATTTTTCGAACTACCATCTTGCGTGACTAACAGGGTACACATTTGCGGAATTATTGTGGCTGATTTCCAAAAATGGGGGAAAAAGTCTAAAACTTATATTTTGTAATCGTAGATGGTTATTATTCATGCATCAAAAGAAGCCTACGTTAACCACGCAGATTAATTGTCCCATCAGTAACTTCAATGAGATATTATTGACTTTATTACCTGTGGAAAAATAGTATTTTAACATCTCCATCTTACTATTTCTCTAATAAGCAAATAACAATTTATTATACTTCATGTAAAAAAATTCACGTGTCTTTTGGCTGAATGCTTAATATTTTACTCGTGGTGGTAGCTTTGTGACTCTTGTTTCGTGTAAGTAGTGTAGAGTGTGACGAAGTAGTATTTTTTTTCAATCCTGCACGGCATTTAGTGTTTTATTTGATGGACGATGCATGCCGGGTGATAGATTGTCCCATGCAAAACCCCCTCGCGGTGGCTTGTAGGATATTATGTAGATGAAGTGAAAAGTTTTGACATCGATGCGGAATAGCATACATATCTCTTGTGACGCAGAGAAAGGGTAGATTTGTTTTAGTCATGTACTCGCATTTTTTCCCCAATATGTGGTCTGAAGATGTGTGCAAAGGAGATATAAATCCACAAAGATATATGTCCACCAAGTGTCTCATGATTGCACCTAATTGTGTGTGAGGGAAATTATTGGTCTCTAGAATAAACTGTGCATCCCTACTGGCATCGGCTTAAGTATTACGTTTATTGACGGTAATGTTAATTGATACACCAATTATTAATTGCCTGTGGGTGATTTTATAGTAATTTAATCAAGAATTTTCCAATACATATGTTTTTTTTCCTCGAGGTTACGATTGAATCATGTCTCGTTAAATATCAGAACGACATGGGAGTCGTAGACATTTTAAACCATGAGTCGGTATATTTTCAATTCTTACCGATTCTCTGTACAGTGAGTCTTTGGGGTGATATATCTCGTTTAAGTAGCAAATTCTGGTTGAAAAAATGGAAAGGATCCCAACGGGAGGGTATGTCTGCGAGGGTATGAGAGCCGGTGAAACCAGCTCGTGATTAAATGATCGGGTTAAATCAAGGGCTTCGAATTTTGTGAGATGAAACGGAAATTACGATTTAAACTCAATTACAGCCAATGCAGTTATCGCGAACGCTATATGTGTCAGGAAAACTGAGGTTTTAGTTAGTCCGTGAAGGTGGGGTGATGTCACTTGCATAACCTGCTGGAAAAACTCGTCCCATAAATCAAAAGGGAATAAGATGTGTGTTCACCTGTTTGACGGCTACACTTCCTAAATTTCTCTGCTTTACTTGGAGCATTCACTACTATTGTGACTATATGCCTCCAAGCTTTACAGCCATAATGTATTTGCGGGTTAACTATCTACGAATTGATGCGGGAATCAGGTTGGTATAATGGTGGCCAGAGTACTGGATTCCCATCCAGAAGATGAGGGTTTTAATGCCGACTGAGGCGATTTTTTTCATTAGTATAGCACTTTGTTGCCGTTTTGAGACCAATTCTTGTTGAGTACTTCGTTCGTTGGATTGAAAGTTAAATCGTGGATACCTTTCTTTTAGTGTAGGCTGATGCCGACGCCGGGTTTCTCCTCTCCATTCCTCCTCTGTTCTCTGAAAAGTGACCGCCTATAACAAATTACCTACATGTCCAGAATGGCACAAAAATACCCTTAGCTGTCGGTCTTTCTCCAGAACAACTACTCATACGAATTTATGCAAGAAATCGTACCTGGAGCAGCATAAAGGATGGAGCTATTTACTAGCCCCTTCCTACCCACTCACTTGCCTCTTTTCTCAAAATATTTTTTTTTCAATCTGTTCCCGTTTCAATTTTCGCACGCATTTTTGCAGGCAAAACGCTCGACGTATATTATACTCGTCGGCTTCTTTATTGGAAAATTGCAGCTAGGCATAGCTGATCTGTGTGGCTTCCTTTTTCTTGCAAAACACACACCTTGCGTGAGTGATGACGCCGGCTCTTAATAATGAGTTGTGCGATCGGTTGCAAATAAATGCCGCGAGAACATTTCATTTGATGTTCTTGATTACATTCATTATTTTTGGATGCTCGACACGCGACGAGAAAAGCGTGTAATTCTTTTTCTATATTTAAGGTAATTATTTTCCGATTTAGCTTTCTGAAAATTGAATAATCTTTCGAAGATGGAATTGGTTTGAAAATGAATTATTTGTTTATCCATGTTTTAAGAAGATACGTCCTTGAATTTCAGCCGAAATCCTCGTATCAGATGCTAACCTCTCAAAAACTATTTTTAATAGAGTACGGCTGTGAGTTCTTTATGATGAATACTCGTGAAAGGATGTTATTGTTCCTTCAGCCTTCGGTTTATTTAAACGTGACAGCTTTAACGTGCATCCCAGCGACTTACCACGGCGTCGGTGCATCTCTGGGTGAGGTCTTTGTGGCGGGCTCTGCATCAAATGATAGTCAGGAAGTGAAAGGATGGAATCGCCGCCGGTATCTCCTGCCCGCCCCAGCCCTCCCCCCTCAAGAACTCCATTCTCCGGACCCGCATGCCTCTACCCCCGCATAGAACGGCGCTTTCAATGGACCCTCGTGTATCCAAATCCCTTGTGACGACGCAGCACGCTTCTGTTTTCCACTCCTTCGTGAAATGCCGTGAAAGTGGTTGCAGGCGCCTGCGGGACCCGAGCAAAGACAATGGTTTAGTCGGAAACGAAATCGCAATTTTGTACACGAATTTGTTACCATAGGACCACATTAAAGAAAACTTATGGAGTCACTGCGTGGGCGAGTAAAATGTTTCGTTGTGGCAGTGGTCGCCCGGTGTTCGAGTACCGGAATATGTTGAGATCATGCAATGAAACACCGCTCCGATACTTTTCGAGTGTTCTACGGAGATAGTAACTTTAAGGTTCGCAATCCTACCTTTGGACCCGGATTCCTTGGCGCAATGGGGGCGTTTACTCGGAACCGAAATTGCAACTTTGTACACGAAATCGTTAGATGGAAACAAAAAAATATATTTAAGTGAAAAAATTAATCTTCTAACCAGAACCATTCACTCATTAATCAAAAATTAAAATAAGCAAAAGGTGACGCCCACCGAAAAAGCTGCTGTGATAACATTGACGTCATTTTCCTCCCGTCCTTGACTGCTTTTCGAGGAAGGGAAGGGAGTGGAGGGGGGTTCTCGGATGGTCTTCTCGCACAGATGCTGTCGCAACTGTCTTATTGGCAGAGTCAGCTGTCCCCCCCCCCCCCCCCCCCCCCGATGCAACAAGGCAAAGTAGCTTCGCGGGCTCAGTTGTGATTTGTGTTTGAACGAAGTCGTTTTGCATCAGAGGTTTCACTACGCCCACTTTTCCGAAAGGGTTAAAAACATCAGTTTTTCGCCGCTTATAACTCTATAAATAATTGACGGATCGAAAACGGAAAAATACGGGTTTTTTTATTTTACAAACTCTATCAGATTCGGCAATTAAAATGATGGTAAACGACCCCTTTGCAGCCTTCTACCCGTCGAGGCCTCGCGGCGACCTCCTCTCCTCCCAGGGCGATACCGACTATGGCGCAAAATTGTTTTCACCATGACTACGAGAGAGAGATGGGTTAAGGGAATACCGTGTCCAGGGAGTTAACCACTCAGAGTAGGGTGGTTAGAAACTTAAGGAAAAGTCGTTTTACCAGTGTTATTATAAGACAGTAACAACAGCAGAGAAGTCCAGGCTGGAAGCATTTCAAATGTGGTGCTACCGAAGAATGATAAAGATAAAGTGGATCGATCGAGTGAAAAACGAAGAAGTCTTAAGAAGAGTGGGTGAGAAGAGATGTCTACTGAAACCCTTAAAAAGAAGACAACTTAATGGGCCACATCTTAAGACACGATGGCCTGATGAAGAAAATCGTTGAGGGAAAAGTGAACGGGAAGAATGGAAAAGGCAGGCCTCGTATGAGGTATATGGAGCAAGTTGTGAAGGATATAAAAGAGGGGAGCTACGTCAATATGAAGAGGTTGGCCGATAGGAGAATCGAGTGGAGGGCTGCGTCAAACCAATCCTAGGATTGTTGGCCGATGATGATGATGATTATAAGAATGATGTAGGAAGAAAAGGCATATCCTCATTGAACGGTATACCGAAACATCACGAAGGAAAACAAAATGCGTATATATATCACCCTAGGGAGAAGAATTAATCCCTGCAGTTTTAAAGTTTTGCAGAATAAAGTAAAAGTGAAAAAATGCTGAAAGTACATAAATAGATTTTTGGAGACGTGCGGTAGAAAAGTCAAGAACGGAAAGAAAGAATAACCAATTATAAGATAAGTAATGAGGAAAACATACACAAGAACATGAAATTAAAAAAAGTTAGTGCGCTATGGCCACGTACAAGGGGTGAACAAAAATAGGCTACCAAAACAGGTCGTAGGTTGGCAGCCCTAAGTTAGAAGAAAATTTGGTAGCCCAAGAATGAGTTAGGAAGAAGGCTTAAACAAAGAGATAGAGTAAAAGGAGTTAGAAGAACACCTATGGCAGTATAAAAATTTTTGGAGATCAAAAGACATGCATGTATATTAGGGTGGTCCAAAAAAAAAATTTTTTTTAAACACCCGCTCCACATGTTTGCCCCTGTTTCAATTGGTGGTAGAAAGCTATGAAAAAAAATTCAGGCAAATTGGTTAATATTTAGAGGTCCCTATGATTGAGCACTTTTTGGATGAATGCGGATTTTTAACTAAAACAATAGTATTTGCATGAAAAAAATTTAATGGTGACATAACTGAATACATAAATAATGTTAAATCATCATGATGCATTTGCTGTGACCATAAATGAGTCTCTGAAAAGGTAAAAGGTATGTTCAATACAAGATTATAATATGTTTTTTTTCACTAAGCTTCTTTACCATCATCATCGTCAGCCATGAGTAATAGTAATGCCTTCTTACAAGTTGATTACTTGTTGATTACTTCTTACAAGTTGAAGTTCGGTGTGATTTAACAATCCGAAGAAGATACTGAAACTGGGCTTCATTGTTGGTTATACACATATTGAATTCTTGTATCAGGGCAATGCCCCTTTCAGCACAGTCATCAACTACTTTCATCTTGTGAACAGCCTGTTTGAGTTGTATGTAATCGGGATCCGAATCCCACAACTTAGGTTCTTTACAAAGAAATGAAGCAGCCTTTTCAATCCCATCTTTATGGAGAATGTCAAAGAGTTCTGCAGTTCGCTGTGTCACATATGTTTCCAGAGGAGTGTCATGTTTAAATGTTTTACTCTCAACTCTCTTAAGAGCCTTGGCTTTTGGTGGGCGCTGTAGGTTGGTAACCTTTTTAACTTTGGTAGAGTCACAGACACGGGAATCAAAGAGGGGAAGTCCAACCAAATGCTCTGAAAAGAACCACAGATGGCAGTGAAAAGCTACCAAAGCAGCCTTCCTAACATTGCAGTTGGGATAAGCTTCAATTTATTTTAAAATAATCGCGTCATTCATGACAGCTTTCTCAGCTTTGGGGGCCTCATTCCAATGTCGACCGTAGATGAGAGCTACGTGCAAGCTTACTTCAGTGATTCCTTTTTTTTCTCCAGCTGTAAGGGTGAACTGATCTCTAAATAAGTAAATTTTAAGGGAACAAATAGCCTTTGCCATCCAACATGCGTTGTGCAAACCACCTGGTGCTCGGAATTTCTCTTTGGATCAATTAGGACTTTGACCACCAAGAAAGGTATAACACAACTTTAAAAGCTTGAGGTAATCATCTCTAGGCTACTTTTACTTAATTGGGTCTTCTAAAATAGCAGCATAATATCCCATCATTTCTCCTCTTAACATTTTGATTTCATTGGAATCATACAGATCATCACTGCCTTGAGAATATATTAGCTTGTCGATACGAGGCCATTGTTTCTGGAAATGCTTAAATATTGCGACATCTGGACCCCCACTAACTCCAAATGCTGTGGTAAAAAAGAAGGCAACATGATTTAAAGTACATGGTGCCTGCATGGAATCAACACAAGACTAGTTCCTAAACTCTCCTCGAGAATAGTACATGCTCCACTCTTCAGGCCTGTGTTGGCAGCTGTTGTGTCAAATACTGGAGCCCGCACATTTTGTCTGAGTACAATTTATTAAGTTTTCTTTCAATCGCATTTATTCTTTGAGTAGGAATTCTTGTCATACCCCAAATTTTCAGTGCAATGGCCCAACAATGGCTCTTATTCCTTTTTTTAAGCCCAAATTTTGGTTAATGTGGTGGAAAACAAGTCGTTGTAACATGTTTCGTTTTGAAAGTCTAGATTTGGGCAGTGACTCAGTAGGCTTTCCATTGAGCATCTGCCTGCAACCAAGAGATTTAATATGGTAGATATAAGATCTACCATATTAGCCTTAGCATACATGCACTCCAAAAGGTAGGTGGTCTGATAGGTACTCGATACGTCAATTTAAATATTTATTACTCTACCTTTATATTGTGTGATTCATTCTAAAATCTAGGTATTATTAATTATATATACCTTGTGTTGTATTAGAATAGAGATTTACAAAGTATGATAATGACACTGACAGCTGGCACAGAATGGCTGCCTGTCAGTTTGATGGGAATACCTAGGTAATACTATAGGTTCTCTACTGCTTCTGCTTTCTAGTGTTGTTCTATGGAAATATTTTCTCAGTAAACACTGGAACGTGCTATTATCTATTGAGAAATGATATAACTAAGTAAAACTTCTTGTCTATTTACAGTACATTGGAATAGTCCAGTAATTTTCTAACAGGAACCTGTAAATGGCAAACTTGAGAAGCGATTACTAAAAAAATGCTTATTTCTTCAAAACGTTCAAATCATAGGGACCCCTAAACATCATCTTATTGATCCAAATTTTGGCATGGTATTTCAGTTTACCAAGTGGAATAAGGGCAGCAATGTGGAGATGAACATTTTTAACTTTTATTTTTTTCTTGCGATTTTGGACCACCTTAATGTATATATAAGGAAAAGTTGCCCCTCATCACTCCATGTGAGTTTTCAAGTCTGTTTCCGCACTAATAGGCGCTTTAGACTGGGAGGAAAGGTATAAGGATAGGAGTGGAAGGGATCCATCATCACTTTTTCTTTCCTAGGCACAGTTTAAGAGGAGGAATAGAAAGACATGGGGAGAATTGGAACTGGTTATGACCGTAGTATATGAACAGGTTAAGTCAGCTTTGCGGGTAAGCATGCGTTTATTGGACCTTGGGCAGACAGGCTACAAGTGATTTCAAGTGCTAAGTTTCAGTGCGAACAGTATGGTGTGAAATGGAGGCGATAGAGGCGAAGACACGAGATAGATAGGTTGCTACCTCTCCCGGAGAAATATCATACTTATATGTCCGGGAATTTTTTCCTTTTATATCACATTGCTAACTTGTAACTGTGGTTATGTAGTAAGTACTTTTTTCACCATGATCTGATTACTCCCATTTTTTAAGGTTTCCTAGCCAAATGTTTACTCGGAACCGAAATCGAAATTTTGTACACGAAATTGTTAGATGAAAACGAAAGAAGAAATTTAGTGAAAAAATTAATCTTCTAACCATAACCATTCACTCATAAATCAAAAATTAAAATAAGCAAAAGGTGACGCCCACCGAAAATGCTGCTGTGATAACATTGACATCACTTTCCTCCCGTCCTTGACTGCTCGTATGGGAAGGGGAGGGAGTGGAGGGGGATTCTCGGAAGGTCTGCTCGCACAGATGCTGTCGTAACTGCTCCGATTGGCAGAGTCAGCTGTGTCCCCCCCTTTGCGATAAGGCGAAGTAGCTTCACGGGCTCAGTTTTGATAGGACGAAGTCGTTATACGTCAGAGGTTGCACCACACCCACTTTTTCGAAAGGGTTAAAAACATTAGTTTTCGACGCCTATAGCTCGAGAAATAATTGACGGATCAAAAAACGGATAAATACGGGTCTTTTTATTTTACAAACTCTATCATATTCGGCAATAAAAAAAGATGGTAAACGACCCCATTCTTAAAATTGGACTTATCTCAGTCATTCTTCATCCACAATTACCCTCAAAATTTAGGCTACGTTGCCGTTCACCTTTCATTCCCGGACATGTTCTGTCCCAATGGGACTCCGAGCATACTAGTGGGATCCCGGGTTATCCGGATCAAACACAACGGGTAGCAATCCTAGAAATGACAAACAAAGAAAGTGAGATACGACATGAATTGGTGGAGAATAATTAGCAGGCTCTACCCACAGCCTTACCCATAGAGTTCTTATGTTGATGATTTGGTAAGGAATATTTTCTAGCAATATTTCAGTTCTTTCAATATATCGTGACCATTCATGAAATATTTTCTTGGAATATCATCTTGAGATATTACTCCTTTTGAAAATAACCGCGTCGGTTGGCGTGATATTTCTGTGTTTTTTATCCATTTCCAATAGAATATGGAATTCAATGAGTTCCTTTCCCAATGTTGATTTTATTTCGAAACTGCTTCCTTATTGGCCGTCCACCTTGAGTCGGGCGTATTTCTATCTCAAGGAGAGGGAAAGACACTGATTGGAGTGTCTTCTTCCTCACTTTCGTCTTATTCAATCTATACTTTACGGTCGAACCTCCCCTCTCTATCTTCATTCGTTCTTCCCGCGCTGTTTTGTCGGAAAGGGCGAGCGCTTCCTCCACGAGGATATCTGTGACCCCTTGGGAAATGACGGAGGGAGTATTCCGATGAAAAATGTTGACCCTTTGGCATCCAGCTTCTCTGCGCATGAATGCGTGGCTTTGCCAATGTATTCCGGTTGGATACTTCGTTGGATCTCGGAAGTGAGCCCACCCGACCGAATTTGTTTCCGATTGTGGGCTTTTACTCGGAACCGAAATCGCCATTTTGTACACAAAATCGTTAGATGGAAACGAGAAATGAATTTTAGTGAAAAAATTAATCTTCTAACCAGAGCCGTTCGCTCAAAAATTAAAAATTAAAATAAGCAAAAGGCGACGCCCACCGAAGGAGCTGCGTTATGGATTACTACGTCATCCATCTCTCGTCCTTGACTGTTTTGAGGAAGAACGGGAGGGGAGCGGAGGTGGGAAGGGGAGGTCTGCCTGAAGAAATCCTGTTGCAACCACTACCATTGGCAGAGTCAGCTGTGTGTCCCCCATTGTGATAATCCGAAGGAGCTTTTCAGTTGTGTTGGACGAAATGGATGACGTACGAGTCCTTTGCACACCCACTTTTTCGCAAGGGTTAAAAAATCATTTTTCGCCGCTTATAACTCGAGAAGTTAAAAGGTGTTACGATAGGTTGAGTAGCGTTTCAGAATTATTAAAAGAATTAGGGTGGGAATCATTATCAGAGCGCAGGTTAAAGTAGGTACAGATTGAACCTATTAGAGAAATTTCAATCGGATAGCTTTACTGAAGATGTTAGACACATATTAAAAAAACCAGCGTATTATGCTGGAATCGACCAGATAAATAAGATTAGAGAGATAGATTGTCTTACCGATAGATTCAAAATGGCATTTATTCCCCGTACTATAAGAGAACAGAATAGGCAGCATAGCAAAGGGATGGGTAGGGGAAATATTTTAGAGTATTCTGTAGTGCATGATACATGTATTAACCCCTCAAATACTATGGATACTAACAATCTAGTTGCATAAGATACTTTAGTTGCTTGTTTGCATGTTAGTAGTGCATGCTTGGTGATCTTCACCCCCTGCCACACGACCTCGCGGTGGCTTGCAGGGTATCGTGTAGATGTAGATGAAGTTATTGAGGAATCAAAGAGCGGAAAAATACTGGTCTTTTTATTTCACAAACTCTATCAGTCTCGGCAATAAACAATATGGCAAACGGTGGCTACCGTGTTCGGTTTCTTTGAACCATACAGTGGACGACCGTGTTTCTAGTTTTGATAATCCATCGCGTAATCAACGTCATGCTGATTTGGAAGATGACGATTTACTTCGTTCATCGTAGATCCGCTGCATGACGGCTGGCAGTGTGACGGAATTTCTCCATTTTGGTTGCCCTTAGGTGTTCTTGGAGCCTGATTTTTAAAGGCACTCATATCTGGTGTATGTTGCATTTACCGCAACATCATGGTGTTTTGTAGATTCCTTCCTGCATTTGTTGAGGAATCTTGTCCTTGGACCTCGCAAGTGTATGGCCGATCTTTTCATGCAATTGTACGCCGTAGTGATGATAAATTTCTTCAGGACCCTTGAAATCTTCTCGATCCCTCCTGAGATGAAAGGGATGCTGGCATATGTTTCAGCTTAGGCCTTTTCCGTCTCGCTGCCTATCGTGTCTTGTCGTCTTTCTTCCTTATCGGCCCTTTTTAGGATCAAATGCCTCTTGTCTCCATTCCTTTGTAGTGCTGATATTAGATGCTTATTTTCTGCCACTCATAGTCCGTGTGTAACTACGATTGACTCCTAGTCTGACAGCTTTTAAGACCGATTCCTGAGTGTAGCCGCCAGGGACACCTTCTGTTTGGCGTGCTCGTAAGAAGAGGCGTTGAGGTAGCGGTCCCCATGGATGCTTTTTTTCCGTAGATAACGGCGCGTGAATTACGTCGGGTGGAGATTGTGTTTTTTAAAATACTAAAACTGTTATTTTGAGGTGTGAAAGATAGTTCTAAGTTGGTTGGATCTTGTCAGTCAGTCCTACGAGTCTCTCTGCCCACTGACATAGAGATGTTTTTTAAAGCGTTGGTCAGCATTTGAAGAAATGCGTTCACATTTTTCTTCACCTATTGCAATAGAAAAAACACGATTTATGCGATCGTGCGCTTTGTGAAGAAGCGTGATTGAGCCCCTAGTATGTTGGCTCCCTTCCCTAACGAGAGCAATCGCTTCCAGCCTCGCGGTGGCTTGCAGGGTATCGTGTAGAATTCATAATTAGGGCGATGGTGACGAGCGCCATCAATGGATCTCCGAGCCTCGCTAGCGCCACTTAAGGCTCGCGTAATTGGTGATTCACAGCTGGTATCGAGAGCAGGAATTCAAAGCATCGTCTGCGGACATCAGTTTTGCGCGCTGCTGCGCACGAGACAGCGGGCGGGTACGATCCCAATGGGCGCCCCTTGCGGGATCGAGCGGGTGACGGCCCTGCCCACGCGTTGAGAGAGCGAGGGACGGCCCTGAAAGGGGGACTCATAGAGGGAATGGGGTCGCAGGAGCAGCGAAGGACCCCTATTCAACGAGAGAAAGCATTTCCGTAGATAACGGCCGTCGTCGGCGCGTGAATTTCGTCGAGCGGAGTTAGTGTTTTTTAAAATAATAAAACTGTTATTAGGAGGTGCGAAAAGTGCAAGTTCTAGGTTGGTTGGATCTATTCGTCGAGTGTTAAAATATGAAGAAATATTTTTTGTTGATATCTCACTTTATTTTAGAATTCTAATCGTGAGACGCGGAGAACATGCTCTTCTGAGAAAATAGTGTTGTGGTCCCAGTCGAAAAACGCATATCAAAGAGTAGGGTATTGGTATCTTAACTGGTATTAAATTCGTGGTAATAATGAGGTGTCTTTGGTGACTGGCGTCAGTTAGGAATTCGTAAAAAATGTATGCACACATTTGGACTTCAAGAATTAGTTTGAAACGTGTGTTAATGTGATACCTAGTTTATTCTCTTCAATTTTTTGACATGAATCCATTGAATTTCTTTGAAAGTATTTACGTAGAGTACTGACAATGAGGTTTTTTACTGCCTAATTTTGATATGTTTTGCTCAGCAATAATAAAAATATTTTCATGAAACTTTGTGCTTGATGTCCTAAATTAAACAAAGAAAAGTGACATAGTATTGCATACCGATGATATGATATTCGTAACATGAAACTGCCTGCCTCTAAGCTTAAGCTTCAAAACTTAAACACCCTACACGTTCTGAGAAACTTTCAAGTAATACATGCCAGGTGAAAGGATTATAGCACGTTTTGAGAAATTCGCTAAAGGAATTTATTGACTCAGACCGATCGAAGAAATACCTTCAGGCGTAACTTTGTGGAATTGAATCATCATAAAAAATAAGAATAAAAATGACTTTGTATATTGAGTATATTGAGTATTTGAGAATGAGACACTATATGTTGGTTGCCTTGACAATGACGCTATAGACGTCGAAACCGCGGTCGGTCTTGTCAATAAAAGTGTGGAATATACAAAGTCATTTTTATTCTTATTTTTTATGACTCAGACCGATTTTTTAGTTAATTATTTCACATACTACTGAAGAAAATGTGGTCTTCCACTCATTTGGCCCGAGAAACAGACAAAAGATAGATTCTATTTTTGGTTTGGCTCTTTATAATTGCTCCTGAATACCCAGCTTAATTCCAAATAATATACGCATACGATACCTTTGGTAACTATGAACTTCTCGTGCGTTTTTTTATTTTTTAAAAGGAAATGGATTAGATGTATCGTAAGGAACAACATCAAAAGCCTGTTGATGTTTCTTTCCTTTTGTTAGGAACGGCAATAATCATGCCTTTGGAAATCATTTCCATTTGCCTCATCAAATGGAAAAGATATGTCTTTCCTTACTTTTCATCCATATGAGACTTGACTAATATGTTATTTTGAGGAAGTGAAGGTTTTTTTTTGTGATTTTCATACATGAAACTTCCGTGTCTTGGTAAAAAATTCTTTTATGCCATTCCGCTTAGTGTGTTTCTTACTTTGATCCCCTTTGGGAGTTGAAAATGAATTGATGTAGTTCTTAAAAACACTCCGAAAATATACAGATTGCTTGACGCTGAGTGATTCCGGTTATATTGAATGCTGCATTAATATCCTTCTCTTACCAAACATTCTGTTCAAATAATCCTATTCGCGGTAAAACTTCGTTTCCTGAAATATATTCCTGCCTAGAAGAGGTATTGGTCTCGACCGTCAAATAGTAACGTTGTAAATCGAAAGCATGGGAACTGACGTTGATGTTCTCACTGAAATTTGATCTCCATATTTCTTTTATCGACTTCTTGGAACGACGCATGCTAACAGGATGGTATTAAATTGATTCCTGGCAAAGTTTCCGGTCGCAGCGGGGATACTTCTGCCCTCACTCCAGGAACCCTTCCCCTTCTCCCCCTCGGGGACCCTTTTTCTGACATTTCGGTGACACTCCGGGAAAGACCTCAAGGGGACAAAATTCTTGTCAGCGGATTTGAATGATTGCGGTGGCGTGGTGCTCTTTGTCGCGCTGCTGGTTTCCTTCAGTTGAATTTTTGAATGGCAATTCACGCTTCGGCGTGTAATTGCGTCACGCGTAATTCTGCGGTGGAATGGTCGCCGTAACTTGTGTACCGTGGCTGGATTTCTTTCATGAAATGCACTCCTGTGTGTACAGCCTTTTTCTTGCCATTGTGGGCGCTATGGGAGCTTTTATCAATAATCCCTTGTTGTCAGTTATGTTACATAGTAATTATCTAGCTCTTTGATTATACGAGAGGGTGCCTTCCTATCTGATTTTATTTTTATGTTTACCGAATTATTTTGATTAATAAGCAACTTCGAAATTTATTTTCAATCCATATGTAAACACGCTAAAGTAAGCTAGTTTATGCAATACAATCTAGCCAATTTATCTCGCAAATTAGTTAAAACTCAACTTGTCTGTCTGTTCACGACAGACTTGTCAGACAGTTCTTATCATTTGTCGTTCTTGTCTGTTCAACCTGTCTGTCATGTTTGCTAAGAAATCTTTTGGATGGTATATTTTTTCTTGAACATCCTGATATTTTTTCATGAGTTTGAACATCATTATGGAAAGAGCGGTCCTTTATATCTCCTAAGTTTACTCAATTCACTCGAGATTCGCCTATTTGCTTTACCTCAGTCATTATGCTCTTTTCCTTCGCCTATAACCCCTCGTGAATATCCGAGTGCGAAAGTTCCATCTGCGGAGGTTGAGTAGGGTTCTAAGGGCAGACACGTCAATCTGTGATGCCTGGATTCTTCACTTTCCAATCTGTCTCGGTATCTTCACTGCCTCGCCCTCCGAGTCTCTGGTGGTGGGATTTTCTTGACGAAAAAATCTATTTGAACTTATCCGTACCGCAATCAACCTTTAGAGGCACCTACATTGATCGTTTGCATTTTACAAAAAATACCAGCGAAAACTTTTTCGATCCCTGCCTTCGCCGAAAGTAAAACTCCTTCGTATCTGCTGCAGCTGATTTTGATTCTCGGGAAGTTGCTGGAAAATTCTTTTCATGGCAAAGTTCTTTTTTGCATGAATATTTTTTAAGAATGAAGTACTCTAAGAATTTTCATCTGGCGATATCATCTTCCTCAAACCACTTCCTTGCTTTTGAGTCGTGAGCAACTGCGCCCGCGTCAGGAGGCAAAGTGAAATGATACTAGGAATGATACACTTTTATCATAACTTTATGCTTTTCATAATATATTAGAAACAAAAGTTTGACTCCTTCAAAGTCTCTTATTCCTGCATATTGTTGGTATAATTGGTCACTCTAAAGAGCTTCCGCAAGCAAAAGTATTTCGTACACAGTGCCAGGAAGTACGATATTAGATAATATATTCGGGCCTTAGAATGGATTACTTTCACTTAGTAGCCACATAATATGCAGTTATCATTTGACCCGATTGCAAGTTGATTATTAATTTATAAGTAATATCTTCTTTACAGTTAATTCAACTTAGGAAGAAATTCGTTTGTTTTTGAGTTAGAATTCTGTTTTTGATCCCTCTTATTGGGGTTATATCGCAGTTTGAAACGTAGCCTAAATTTAAGCTAGATACTACATCCGTACCTCGAACGGGGTTCGAGTCCGCAATCTAAGAGTCTACAGTCTACTGTGGTCGGCAGATTTTATTTGTACATACATGTCGGTATGATAAGCTTACAATCAGGATGCTTTCCTAACAGTACTGACGGTAGCCAGATGTCAACATTTCACATACATCACTACACCCTCTAAGTCACGGCAAAAGAATTTAAAAAATATTACTGTTCCTGTCTTTATTTGATAGCAGGCCGGTTTGAACGCAGAGTAATTGTTAAGGATGCATAATACCCATATGCCGTTCGATGTACTTCTGAGAATTATACTCTGTAGCGTTGAAACTGCTCAAATGCTAATTAAAGCTGTTGCATGTGGCTTAAGTTTTGCATTCAATTACCATGAGTTTATTCTACAAAGTTCTACCACAAGCGATTTACTTTCTGCAAAGTCATTTTGTGTCTAAGTTCTAAGGCAAATGAAAGAAACATGTCGTAACAAATATGACATTTACAACGAATACATGTACATAATACCCTGCGAGCCACCATAAAGGTTTGTGGCAGGGGGTGAATTCTCACCAAACATGCACTACATATCATGCATAAAAAATTAGTGGAAACAATATACTAGTCTAAACAAGAATTTTTTTAAAAGATAAAAATAGCAAAGCAAGCGTGCAGTATAATGCTCTTAGTCGGGTTAGCCTTAACCAAAAAAAATAGGCCTGATCCCAAAAATGCAACTACCTACGCTACCAATTGATACACTCGATTGGATATATTTACCGCTATTCATATCCTTAATTGTACGAGGAAAGAAGGACATTTTGAATCTATCACGTCGGCAATGAATTTCTCTAATTTTGCTATCATGGCCCAGTCTACCATAGTAAGTTGGGGTTCACAAAATATTTTTGGCGTCATCGCTGAAAATACTCTTTTGGAATTTATTTAAGAGATGTATGACAGAAATTTCGTACTGGGTAATTGTCAAGGTAGCATTAATTACAATTATTAATCGAATAGAAGTTTGATTTGGAATTATTTTGGCAATATTTTTAGTTCTTTCTTTTCCTTCCTAGTTTTTTTACAGTTAGAAAATATTCTCGGCCCTTACTCTTATAATCTTCATTGTGCGAATGAAATGATCTTAGATATTCCCGAGTTAGCGTCACTTCTGTAGAATTTTACCGGCTCATGTTCCCGAGTTTCGCGTCAGTACTTATACGCTGTATGAAGATTGTGCCTCGCGAAGGATAACTCGGGTGAAGCGCGGCGCCCTTTGACCTTGGCATTGCATAAGTTACCCTCTCTCCGTTTATGGGATGATGGGAGGGCCAAGGGTGGAGTGGGGAGGGGCGGCGGAGGGAGATGTCACGATCTTGGGGGTGGGGCTGGGGAAGCAATATGACGACGGTGGTCGGTAGGTTGCTCTTTCTTCGAGAGGAAAGAGAAAGCTCGAGTATGTTAGTGCCGTTGTCTTGGAAAGAATGTCGGGCGGTGGAAAAGGAATCGCGTTCTTCCTCGCAATCCCAAAGTTGAGAAGCGAGTATGGTTGTCAGTTTCCTCATCCTTGTGATAGGAATGTTCATTTCAGCTCCTAAATTGCGTGTTCGCCGATCCCCTCTTGAAAGGAACTTCCGTATGCATTTACCCATGAAGATAATGAAATATATACTATGATGCAAGCATTCATCATAGTTATCATTAGTCAGCGAGGGCAAATGAACTTAAAATATTAGTTGAGCAACATTTATTATTCATTATTCATGCCAATAGTACGTGGAATACTGTGACGTGGTGATTTTGGCACTTGTTCCTTTTTTTTTAATGAGCTACGCAATATAAGCCTTAAATTGCCGATATATATGAAAGTTTTATTTAAAAGGGTCACGTTAAACATGAAGTAAGTAATCATCATTGATGAAGTCCTTATTTTATTGGCAAGTTTATACTTTTAACGCTAACCTTTGCAATATCAGATTTTTCGTAGGGAAAGTAATCATTTTCCTTGACCGGTACTCGAACCCGGAATCTATCACAGGTGTTTCAACGAGGAACTCCGTTGAGGTGTTCGCGAAAAGTTCGTGATCTTTGACTTTTCATTCATTATCCCCCATTTTCATTCATTATCACATGGATACCCTTCGTGGTCAATTGTATCGCAAACATTTTTATGGAATAATCTCTAGAACTTTTTTTTTGCCCTTTTGTATCAATTACTGGTAAATTATATGTAATCAGTGACGTTACAATCCATCATCAACCACTCAAGGAGCATTTTAAGCCGTATTGAATCTGATACGATTCTATTTGCTTCAATCGTCTTAACTTCGGTTTAGTTTATCCAAGGATTTTATTTTTTGCGGGACATTTTGGCTATCTATATTGCGTTGTATATATATGACTACAACTCTATATAATGAAGCGGAGGAAGCTTTTAGGCTCACCCAGGACTTTCCCTATCTCAACGGCGAGAAGAGCGAAAATTGTCAAATAAGTTGTATTCATTAACTAGAGTAATTTTTAGGCACTAAATTGTCAGTTATAAATTTGCGTTACTATATGTAACTTGTAGTTGTATCTACGTATACATAATCGCTTTTTCTCAGTTCATCATATTTTTATGGGATAGTGTAGTGTGATATCAATATAAAACTGCCAGTGCACAATACTCTGGCGGCATTTGAAATTAGGTGACAAAGGACAAATATGCATCAGGGAAAAGTAGAAATTAAGGGATTCGATGCATTCTTGTAGAGGTATCCTATTCTCATTGGCTAAGTAATAAGTAGTAGATGAGCGAAGCAGTTTTTAGATACATGTTGAGGTTGTAAATGTACTCGTTGTTTATCGACTTTATGGTCCAATTCCTCAAATTTTCATGTATACTCCTATTATGGAATTTTACTGCTCATAAAAAGTGCTCAATTTTATCTAATCAAACATATTCCATTCTTTGTATCGTTTGATCGCGGAGCCCTAGTTATTATTCTGCCTATATTATATTCCCTTACATACATTAAGAAAACAAAGGATATATTTATATCACCATTGTGAAGAGCATTACAACCTACAGTCGAGAGATATGGCGGCTGAAAGTAGAATTGAAGCAATGCTGAAAACTACAGAAATAGATTTTTGAAGACACGGTAGAAAAGTCAAAAACACAAAGAAAGAATAGCGAATGATAAAATAAGTTAAGAGAATTAGAATTGAACGAAAACAATAATATGAAATAAAAATCTATTAAGTTCGAAGGATTCAGGCTTAACTATGCGGAAATCCACAGTGACTGAGAAAAAATAACAAAGTATATTCCAGTCGTAAATTTATTGGCGGTACTACTAGTTTCAGCGCTTCTGTGCCATCATCAGGTACCATCAATGATGATTACTTACTTCATGCTTAACTTCACCCTTTTAAATAAAAGTTTCATATATATCAGCAATTTAAGACATATTCCGTAGCTCATTAAAAAAGTAACGAAATAAGTGCCAAAATCACCACGTCACAGTAATTCAGTACCTGATAATGGCACAGAAGTGCTGAAGCTAGTAGTACCGTCAATAAATTTACGATTGGAATATACTTTGTTATCTTTTTCTCTGTCACAAAACAATTAGTTTGGCATGGCAGCAATTCGTAAGAACATACATCTGAAATATCTTTATTTACAGCAGTGAGGCATAGACGACGACAGCAGCGGAGAAGAAAAGGGTGGAAGTATTCGAAATGTGGTGCTACAGAAGAATGATGTTGATTAAATGAATCGATCGAGCGAAAAAACAAGAAGTCTTAAGAAGAGTGTGGGAAAAGACTGCTCAAAACCCTATGAAGAAAATGGAACAACTTATTCGGCCACATCTTAAGGCACGGTGGCCTGATGAAGACAATCATGAAGGGAAAGATGAACGGGGAGAATAGAAAATTCAGAACTCGTATGAGGTATATGGAACAAGTTGGGAAGGATGTAAAATAGAAGAATTGCGCCATTATGAAGAGCTTAGCTGATAAAAGAATCAAATGGAAGGCTGCGTCAAACCAATGATAAGATTAACAAAACGAACAATTTCAGGGGTAATTTTGTGAAACTTTTCATTGTTGGAAAAAACAAACTTTGCGAATTTCACTGAACTAATTTACTCACCGCCCAGGTTTTGGCAATTTTTTCACCTGAAGATGGCATAAATTGTCGAAACCCGGGTCGTGAGTAAATCATTTCAGTGAAATTCGCAAAGTTTGTTTTTTTCCAAAAATGAAAATATTTTTATCCGGTGATGACTATGATGGAAATGATGGCCTTGTTCAGCGGGTGGACGAAAATAGGCTACCAAAACAGATCCTACACAAGCAACAATATGGTACGAGAAAATCTTGTTGCCCAAGTTTGATAGAAGGCATTTGAAGAAGTTTGATAAACATAGAGATAGAGGAAGTGTAGTATTTAACAGATTCCAATCGTTATCGTTTAATAATAATAGAATCGTTTGATCGCGGAAGGCCCTTTATCATTCCGCCTATATTCCATTCACATACATAATCTAAACCTGTGCATTCCCATGAGTGTTTTTACATTAATTAAGCCCTGAGTATCGTTAATTTTGCACTGAGAGGAGAGTATTATTAATCGTGCACCAAAGCTTTTGAGAAAAGCTGATCACATCTCAACTTTCGATGCCTTCATTCATATTTTTCACGCTGAAATTCAATTGCGGGGTAAATTAGCATGGCACAATAACGCATTAATCGAATTTATTTCGACTTAAGCGTGATCTACTGCAAACGCAATTACATTCGTTCCGACCCTTCCGGGCTTGCGGTGGTTCTGTGCAAGGGTGAGTTCTTGTGTGCGCGTGTGGTCTTATCGCACGTCATATTTCGCTAGCCGCTGGCGTGTGGACTTGGCGCCACCTTCCTTTTAATTACCATCCCCATGGCGACCCGTTCCATTCGGTCATTTATCGAGTCCCTGATTAATATTAAGTATTGAAATGCATAATTGTTTTTCATTCCTCCTATATTGTATTCCACGTGCTAACCCTCATCATTATCATTATCATCGGTCAACAATCCTATTATTGATTTGACTCAGCCCTCCACTTGAGTCTTCTTTCGGCCAACCTCTTCATATTAATGTGATTCCTCTCTTTCACATCCTTTATCACTTGTTCCATATATCTTTCACGAGGCCTTCCTTTGCCATTCTTCCCTTCCACTTGTCCCTCGACGATTGTCTTCATCAGGCCATCATGTCTCATGATGTGGCCGATCAAGTTGTCCCGTCTTCTTTTTATAGTTTTTAGTAGACTTCTCTTTTAACCTAGTCTTCTTAAGACTTCTTCGTTTGTCACTCGGTCGATCCATTTTATCTTCATCATTCTGTGGTAGCACCACATTTTGAATGTTTCCAGACTTGACTTCTCAGCTGCTGTTATCGTCCATGATTCACTTCCATAATGCTGCATGTATGTTCTAATGAAATGTTTGCTGACTTCCACGCTTGCATTCATGCAGCTGTAAGCAGGATCTTCTTTTGGTAAAATGCCCTTTTCGCCTCGGCAATTCTACTGGCAATGTCTCTTTTACTTCGTCCATCGCTGGTTACTCGGCATCCCAGCACAACTCTTACACCTCCTAGATTTTTTTTTGTTTTTCTAGTTTAATATTGCTTCTCGCTTCTTTTCTTCTATTGCATACCAATACCCTACTTCTCTTTTTATTGATCTTAAGATGATATCTGGTCATTGTTCTTTCCATATTTCCTAGTGTCTTCCCTAAATCTTCTCCTGTTCCTGACATGAATGCAATGTCGTCAGCAAATACCAGAATACTGATTTACATATCCTAAGAAACAAAAGACTTGATACTTACCCTAAGAAAACAAAAGACATTTATATCAACATTCAGAAGAGCATTACACCTGAAGTTGTGGAGTATGGCCGATACAAAGTAAAAGTGAAACAATGCTGAAAGATATAGGTATTTGTAAACTGATGCTCGGACCATTGTAATCTGTCAAAATTTACCATGCTGGCTACAGAATGTATGTTTGATATAAATAAATTACTAGACAATTTAAAGGTCAGAAAAAAACGAGGAATTGCAGGAAAACTAGCTAAAGTTCACTTTCAATCAGGCCTGCTAATCTGGTTGTGATGCTTTTCATTACCTTAATATTTTGCAATGAAAGTCTGTTCCTTCCATCTGTGAGTACCCCGTACTTTCAGTCGTGAGTCTATCGCAGATAAAGGAAATGTGATCAATTAGTTAGGTAAACATGAAATAGGGGGTAAGTTTAGGGGGTAAACATGAAATAAGGAGTGCAGAAATCTATACATAAGTAGGGATATCGCTGGCTATGGTATTCAGGTTGGTTTTCACTATGTTTTCATGACTGTACCCGTTCTAGAGGGAGCTTAAGTCTGGAAGGAAAAGTACAAAGATGGAGAGAAACCCTGCATCGGCATTAGCCTGCTCCTAAGCCAAGGGAACGACAGCTTAACATCCTATCCGACGGATGGAGTACTGAACTCCAATACTTTCCATAAATCATTAAAGCAGTGGCCGGTTTACCAATGTAAAATGTCCTCCACTGCCAGCATTTGAATCGAATTCATCTGGGTGAGAGGACACTGCTGTTACTACTACACCAACGTAGCCCCATTTAGGACGGTGGCGCGCCGCCCTGACAACCAAAAGATTACAGTTTTGAATCCTGCCTGGAGTGTGTCTTCGTCTTAATATCAAGCTTGTAACTAAATCAGGCGTGACGGGATAATGCTACTACCTAAGTAGTTGAAAAAAACTTAAAACTTTGCTACTTCTATCAAGATAGAACATCTCAGGAAATTATGCTTTTCAACTCCTTTCCTTTTCGTGTTGCGTAATGCGTGTCTCCATCTCTGAACTGGCATCCATACCCTCAATATTCCGCCGCCATACCCAATGTCACGCTAGAATTCGGCATCTCAGGCAATGCCAAAGTAGCTACGGTTTGGCACTTGAGCACTTGCGGAGAGTCGTTTAGTACTCTCCTGCGCATCACTTGCAGCTGCATGGATGTACTAATTCTTTTTAACGAAGCACGAGCATCATCTTTTTGTGGTTTCACTCTCCCGTCACATTCGCTGCCAAATTGTTTGCCTGTGAGACGTAGTGAAGACGTTCATGATTGAAGTTTATGACACTAATAGCATCGGTGCGGAATGCGGGCAATAATTAATTTTCCAGCTCTCCCATCGTTTTGGAAAAAAAGGAAAATGTCCCCTAGTACTTTGGGGCTCCATACTCAATTTATAGCCGCATTTCCAACGCGGCGATGTTAATTGGGAACGGCAAATTTTATCGTTACGATGATTTGCGATCGAATTGTTTTGAAATTTGCCGTCGTTTCGCAATGAATTCATGTCGAATTTTTGGTGGTTATCTCGGTATATTCGAGGCAGGACCCGTTTCGAAAGTGAAGAAATTTGGTAAAAAAAAGGCTATTGAAATGATTCGGCGTCGTTCATTATAGTTCCGCGTCATGGGGATCGTGTATTTATTAATGCCTCTCCCCACTTCTAGAGGGCGATGCCGAATGTGTAATTTGCGCAAATGTTATTGCAAAGTGTGACGTCGCTCTCTGAACGCACCGCAGACACGCCTACGGACATGTGCGTTTGCGAGCACTCGCTTGAATTGAATGCCATTCACTTCCTTTCGCCCACCGCCAATTAATGCTTGAGAGCTTTTTCCTTCAAACCCGCTCGTAATTGCGACAGCGGTGTGGGGTGGTCACTTTTTCGAATGTTTTAACGTTTATTTGTACATTCGTTTTGCAAAATATATTCAGTAAAATTTTCTAAACGTCATCGTTTCACGCAAGAGGGGAAGAAACTCTCCATGCGCCTCGCGTTAGTAATTTATTTTTCGGGGAATAAACCAGAAAACCATCATCAAATAATATATTTCTGGGTTCCTATCCAATTTTACGATGTTGTTGGTCTAAAGTTTTATGAAAAATGAAATTAAAATTCATATTAACCACGCAGACATTTTTTTCCTATATCTATAACCATAATTTCTTGTTAAAAAAATCTAATAATTCATGCCTGCAGCTATTTTATTTTTTATTTAGGCTGGAGTGAGAGATGCAACTCAAGACACATTCTGGTCAACTCGAAATTTCATTACCATCTGTCGTTGTATTGTTACACTGGGATTGCGTGATTTTTCAGCATTTCAGTATTTTGTAATTGGCAACCATTTGTGAATTAGAAGTGAATTACACATTAGCGTACGTAGATAAGTGGTTAGGTGAAACCTCAAAGGCCCTAGCGAGTCTCCGAAAGATTTAATGTTGCAGATAAAATGAAGGCACAGTAAGCATCGCAATGTATTATATAATGGGGATTTTTTTTGTCCTACCTCTTTAAATCCGACGGTTCGCTGTGGAGACGAGAATAATCGTCGACTTCCCCCTCTCAGCAGCGGTAGGGGACATCTGGAACAGAAATATCTTATTAGTACTTATGTAAGTCTCATAATATGATAATCTAATATTTAAAAAAAATTCATACTACATATATGGAGCGGGTGTCGAGATGGTACAATTTTTACATGCGGTCTATGATACCTACTTGAGAAAATTTGGTCGGCGACCAGTAAAAAGGGTAACATCAGAAATAGAATAATGATAATGTAGAATTAGATTAGATAACCTTTGATTTTAAAGGATTGTGGTGTTCTTTTTTATACCTTAGCTATTTACTGAAAAAAAATGTTTCACCAGAATAAACTAATTATAATTAGAAGGAGAAATATTCAAATTGTAGACTTTGAAACGAAACGAATGAAGTAAAAATTTTATGGTAATGCATCTGTCCAAAAACCCAGTAACGGGCCCGACTAGCGACCGTGGTTGTGAGTTCAAAGCCCGCATTGGGCGTGAATAATTAAGTTTGATACCTTGGGTTAGAAGGAGCGATGTAGCTTAATCCGTGGGAGCACTTAAAATCCAATCCGTCTAATACAACGGTTTCTCCACCGTAACATTTAGTGATGTGTAAATTCACATTAGAAAATATTAAGTGGTGGTGGAATGCATCTCTTGTCTTGTTACCTAGTTTAATGGTGGGAAAATATTAAGAGAAAAAATAGTGTACATTCCTAGATTTGTATAAGTTTACAAAGCCAGTGAAAAGGTTTAATATAATTGCAGAAAATGAACGAATCTGCTTAATTATGAAAACTAAAATCTTGGCGTACGTTAGTTGCTTGATTGTGAAAAGTGCTTTGCGATATTTAAAAAAGTTCATGGCTAGGATTCATAACAACAATTCCCTTGTAAAATGGACCAAATGTATAATGGACATCATAACCTTACTGGCTGCGTCTTCGACATCCTACACACGCTGGCAGGAAGGTTTTTTCTCCATACTATTATGCAGCTGAGGACTCGCCAATCATGTCATCGTGCCATTCCGTTTTCTGACCCCAGATTCCATCTACATCTAAACGATACCCTGCAAGCCACCGCGAGGGTGTGGGGCAGGGGGTGAAGATCAACAAGCATGCACTACCGACATGCAAACAAGCAACTATAGGGTGTCATGCAACTAGATTATTATTATATATAGTATTTAAGACATGCATCATGCACTACAGACTACTCTAAAATATTTCCCCTACCTATCCCTTTGCTATGCTGCCTATTCTATTCTCTTATAGTACGGGGGAAAAATGCCATTTTGAATCTATCTGTACGACAATTTATCTCTCTAATTTATGTTGTCGAATGTATCATAATACGCTGGTGTTTTTGATATGTGCCTAACTTCTTCAGTAAAGCTATCCAATTGAAAATTATCTAATAGATTTAATCTGTACCTAAAAATACGCTCTGATAATGATTTCCAACCGTGATGGCGTCGTTGTTTTTTGGGTAAACCCGCGTCACAGTATTAAAATGACCAACAGTTTCGTCTCCGCTGCTGGAGACTTCCTCAGGGTAATGACATTCCATGGTTTGCGCGTAGATTTATATTCTCACGGTGGTGGAGGTGGGGGAGTGGATGAGGGTGTAAGTGGGGGTTTCTCGATTTTTCTTTTCGTTCTCGAAATAACTGGAAGCCAGGATGAGCTTACCCTAATGTATTAGTTCTCGTATTAGTTCTGAAACACTTCTTAAACATATCGTAACACCTTTTAACGAACCTAGCTGTTCTACACTGCGCACTGTCAGTTCTCTGATCAAACCTAATTCATTCGGATCCCATACACTGGCTGCATACCCAAGGTGGGGCCTAACTAGTGAAAAGTAACATCGCTCTTTTGTCTTCTCGTCACCTTTCCCTAGTACTCTTTCAATAAATCCTAGCTTTCTCTTGGCTCGGCCACATATTTCCCCACGATAAATCTTAAGTGATTGTTACACCTAAATACCTTATGGTTTCAACGCTTTCGATCTTCGTGTTACTAATTTTATAGGATCGCGCTATCGAATTATTCCTCCTCCAAAAATTGATAGGAACACACATTTTTAAGGTTAAGTTCTAGCTACCATTTGTCTCACCACTCTTGAATTGCTTCTAAATCCTTGCTAAGCGATTTCCAGTCTTCTTCTTTTGATATACCCCTATACACTACTGCATCGTCTGAAAAAGGTATAAACTCACTACTGACTACGGTACCTAAATCGTTCATGTATAAAGAAATAGAAGCGGACTTCCTGACGCACCGATTCATTATTTTCGTCGTTTTAAGAATTTTTTTCCAAACTATTTTCGTGGTCATTATATCCTCGCCAGGCGGGCGTTAATCCCATTCGAAGCTCGCTCCCTCTCCGTTTGACTCTCATCGGCCTCTCCTCCTGGGTCCTTCGGGCGAACGGCGGGAACACAGCACCTTTCTTCACGCTGACCCTCCAGCCCTTGGGGCCTTGGGCGTGAACCGCAGAGTGGGAGGATTGGCCATAAATATTGCATTTCGGGAAATCCCGAACTTCCTAAACCGAGGGCAAGTTTGCGGTCTCTTGGGGTCAAATTGAACTTCATGATTTCCGAAGGTAGTTCTCCCTCATGATACTCTTGTTGTGGTAGCTAGAGGTCTGGCCTGCCATCCCTGATGTCTCGCTTTGTATTCAAGCACTGGTGTCGATATTTCAGTTCGATCTTTGACCTTGGTTGAGTTAATTTTTGGAGTTTTCTTTAAAGTCAGTACTCCATGCAGTGAATCCCTTCTCTCCTTTCTTAGAGTTAGAGACGGTAATGGGGGCGTTTACTCGGAACCTAAATCGCAATTATTTGCATGAAATTGTTAAATGGAAACGAAAAAAGAATTTTAGTGAAAAAAATTAATCTTCTAACCATAACCATTCACTCATAAATCAAAAATTAAAAAAAGCAAAAGGTGAAGCCCACCGAAAAAGCTGCTTTGATAACATTAACGTCATTTTCCTCCCGTCCTTGACTGCTCTTATGGGAAGTGAAAGGAGTGGAGGGGGGTTCTCGGAAGGTCTGTTCGCACAGATGTTGATGCCACTGCTCCTATTGGCAGGGTCAGCTGTGTCCCCCCCATTGCGATAAGTGAAAGTAGTTTAACGGGCTCAGTTGTGATTGGTCGAGTCGATATACGTCAGAGGTTGCACCACGCCCACTTTTCCGAAAGGGTTAAAAACATCACTTTTTCGCCGCTTATAACTCGAGAAATAATTGGCGTATCAAAAAACGGAAAAATGCGTGTCTTTTTATTTTACAAACTCTATCATATTCGGCTGTAAAAAAATATGGTAAACGACCCCATTCTGAAGCCAGATTTTAAATCCACCCTGTTTACGTTCCTTGAAATAGTTTCTGCTCCTACCCAAATTTCTTATTTCCATTGGCTCCCACGGTCTCCCTTTTGCATGACCAATTGCTAGTTGGTGTTTTCTTATGAATTCGGTGGTTGAGAGTTTGAGATTCCCACTCCGAGGAACCCGTGTTGAAATTCCGCTTTTTTTTTATTCTAAGGGTGACGTGGAGACGTAGCAGATTTTAGTTCTGACCCTTTTCATTTTATTTACGTCAGTGGCAAAAGAATTGTAGAAATGCAAAAGTAACATTTTCCTCTCAGCGACCCGATTTTGATCGCCCTGGGGGGCTGTGTTTGCAACCGTCGGGTTTATCTCCAACAGGTATACAAGGAGTCTCGTGGTACAAACAAGAATGGTTCACAAATGTATGTGTGTTTGAATAGTTCATTATAATCTCATTCAATGTTTCACTTGAGTTTTTCTCATTCGGGGACTCTATGCTCGAGACGGATGGCAAAAACTCAAGAAAAAGATTGAGTGAAATTGTCATGAACGATTGAAACACACCAACATTTGCGAACCATTCTTGTTGTACCAAGTGACTCCTTGGTTACCTATTCGAGTTAATCCCGACGGTTGCAAACACACCCCCCTGGATCGCTGAATACTTTCGATATCAAAATTGACTGAATCCCGCGCTCGAGCCGGTCTTCCAGTGGGTAGGTTGGCACC
Organism: Platycnemis pennipes; assembly: GCA_933228895.1. Taxonomy (NCBI): domain Eukaryota; kingdom Metazoa; phylum Arthropoda; class Insecta; order Odonata; family Platycnemididae; genus Platycnemis; species Platycnemis pennipes. The sequence goes on along the minus strand of OW121851.1, from coordinate 129,059,355 downwards.
CGGAAACTCAACGGTTCCCCACTCTATGGTTCATTTTATGCTTCTTCTTCTTCCTTCCTCTTTCCATTATTCGAATCTCATTTTAATCACCCTTTTCAGGCGGAGTCCCCTTTAAGCGCTGTGCAGACGGTAGAGCAAACCATTGAGCACAAGCGAAGGTGAAACAGAAACCTGGCCGAGGGAGACGGTATTATCCACATTCGGATCTTTAAATCGAAACCACGCCCTTCGAATCCCTATTTTAATACTTCTCTCAAGTGACTATCGTCCTGCCCTCAATGTACATCTACACGATACCCAGATTTGAATAAATGGTATGATACTCTGGAGTTGCAGCTGAATAAGGCAAAATGGAGTCGTTTACCATATTTTTTTTACTGTCGGGTAGTAATACTAGTCTTTTTATTTGTAAAATAAAAAGACTCGTATTTTTCCGTTTTTTGATCCGTCAATTATTTCTCGAGTTATAAGCGGCGAACTGTTGTTTTTCGCCGGTGCTTTCGGATAAATGGGCATGGTGCAACCTCTGACGTATATCGACTTCATCCAATACAACTAAGCCCGCGAAGCTACTTTGCCTTATAGCAATGGGGGGACATAGCTGACTCTGCCAATAGGAGCAGTTACAACAGCATCTGTTCAAGCAGACCTTCCAAGTACCCCCCTCCACTCCCTTCCCCTCCCCTAAAAGCAGTGAAGGACGGGAGGAAAATGACGTTAATGTTATCAAAGCAGCTTTTTTCGGTGGGCGTCACCTTTTAATTATTTTAATTTTTATTTATTAGTGAATATATGTGGTTAGAAGATTAATTTTTTCACTGAAATTCGCCTTCCGTTTCCATCTAACAATTTCGTGTACAAAATTGCCATTTCGGTTCGGAGTAAACGCCCCCATTACCGTTTTTCTCATCTATACTGTTAGATGTAAATGTGATGTACTGGCGATGAGGTCACTCGTTAAGTTTCGTGTAGCAAATACTATTGAAGCGATGAAATTCATTTAACTTCGCCAAAAATATTAGGTGTTGTTCTAAAATTGAAATAGCTGAATATGGGTGGAAATGGAGTGAATGATATTTCAATCATACGTTGCAGTTAAGAGACCAGATACCATTGCAGTCACTGCTAGTATACTTGAGCCTGTGCCAATGGAGTATTTTCCTTTTGTATTTGGAGGATAATTCAGCCTAAAGTCTTAGTTTGAAGTATGTACATGAATAAAAAATAATTGAATCTTCCGAGAGTAGCTTGCTCTTATGGAGACCGGAGAGTGGCTTAGTTTTTACACAAAGCCTCTTACTTATACATTCATCTAGTGACGTATGAGTGGTTGGGAGAGAGCGTTGCTTCGTAGCGGATATTATGGAGTTTAATCTTATCTTGAATGGGCCTCCAGAACCCGATGCATATTCTGTTTTCGGAAAGTTTATGTGAAGTAGCCTCTTTCGTTTCTCTTTGCTTTTCCCTGAGAAGGCGTAATGAGGTCACATTTATGTAAGTTGCATTCGCACATTATTGAATCCTATTACTCCTGAAAGGTTGAGAATAAGGGACCACTCCTGGGAACGTACTTGCTTTTTTGACCTATATTCACCCTTTATTATGTCTAAGCAGAATCTGTGATAATTTAAGCGGGCTCTTCACAAGGTAATAAAAATGTCCCTAGGAGTGTCTTGGCCTCAAGCGTTGATTGCTCTTCTTATTAGTACGCCCAATGGAAGTCCCTCTTGGATTACAAAGGAAGTGACGAAGAGAACACCTAGTTCTCGTCTTGTAATCCACTAGGCTGGTGTGGTGGTGTGCAGATGTGGATGGTCAACCTACTTGAAATCTACATCTACACGATACCATGCAAGCCACCGCGAGAGTGTGTGGCAAAGATCACCATGCATGCACTACTGACATGCAAACAAGCAACTATAGGGTCTCATGCAACTAGATTATTAGTATCTATAGTATTTAAGGGATTAATACATGCATCATGCACTACAGACTACTCTCAAATATTTCCCCTACCTATCCCTGTGCTATGCTGTCTATTCTGTTCTCTTATAGTACGGGGGAAAAATGCCATTCTGAATCTATCAGTACGACAATCTATCTCTCTAATATTATTTATCTGGTCGAATCTAGCATAACACGCTGGTGTTTTTACCATGTGTCTAATATCGTCAGTACAGCTATCCGATTGAAATTTCTCTAATATATTTAATCTGTACTTTAACCTACGCTCTGATAATGGTTCCCACCCTAATTCTTGTATTACTTCTGAAACACTACTCAACCTATCGTAACACCTTTTGACGAACCTAGATGCTCTTCGCTGCATACTGTATAGTTCTCTGATCAAACCTAAGTCGTTCGGATCCCATACTTTGGCTGTATACTCTAGGTAGTGCCTAACTAGTGAAAAATAACATCGCTCTTTTGTCTTCTCATCACATTTCCGAATTACTAATGTTATAAATCCTAGCTTTCTCTTCGCTCGGCCGCATATTTCCCGGATGTGTCTTTTCCACGATAAATCTTTGGTGATTGTTACACCTAAATATCTTATAGTTTCAACGTTTTCGAACTTCGTGTTACTAATTTTATAGTATCGCTGAATCGAATTATTCTTCCTCCAAAAATTGATAGCTAGACCCTACACCCTAATTCTTGTATTAATGCTGAAAAACTGCTCAGCCTATCGTAACATCTTTCAACAAACCTAGCTGCTCTACGCTATACCCTGTCTAGCTGTCTGATCAAACCTAATTCATTCGGATCCCATACACTGGCTGCATACTCAAGGTGGGGCCTAACTAGTGAAAAGTAACATCGCTAAACCGCTAAACCGAAAAGTAACATCGCTTGATCCCTTTCCCTGATGGAATCTGGCCATCCACTGCATGGAATACACATCATTTCTACACCGTCCGATCTTCCCACCTGCTTAATTTCTCGCCTAGTTTTGGCTCCGCGCTCACGTAGCACTGCTCAATTTGTGTGCTAGGGGGTGCTCTTATCCAGCAGCAAGGGGAGAAAGGGCCGAAGAATTGATCGCGCCCAGACTGTTTGGGACCCGTGTGAGAAAACGATGGCTCACGATGATGAGGTGGGTATGGTCCCTACCACTCATTACATTACTTACTCAAATTCAATTAAATTCAAATTTGTTTGCTAGAGTGCCGAAATTTGTGTCCGAGCGCTGTTAGCGTAATAGGGCGTGCGTAAGTGGAACTTGGTTGGAATATAATGGAGCCATACGATATTAATGACTGAGGGTAACATTTCACTACGAGAATATGCATGCACATATGCATTTACATATTGATTTATGCATGTGTATGCATTCATACACGTATACTTTATATAGTACTTTGGTGTGATACATGGCAGTTAGAATTAAACTTGAATAACTTTTTGGAAAAGGAATAGCTCTCCTCCTAGCACCTACAAAATAAGTAATAATGAATTAACAAACGTGGAATCCATTAAATATCGTGGGATAAGAGTGACACTTGATCTTTCCTAGGGTAAACACACACGAAAAATAATGGGTCAAGCGAATCGTAAACTGGGATTCATCAAAATAATACTGGGTAAATGAGATGATCATGTACGAGAAATCAGCTACTCTTCCCTTTTTAGACCTCATTTGGAATATGCTGCCAGTGTATGGGATCCCTACGAAATATATCTAAATAACGAACTTGAACGTGTGCAGCGAAGGTTGGCAAGATTTGTAAAGGGACGGTACGATAACCTTATTAGCGTAACCAGTCTATTAAATGAATTAAATTGGGAATCATTGTCAGATCGAAGGTTGAAATTCAGACTTAATCTCTTAAACAAATTCCAAGACCATATTTTCAGTGATGATGTTAAAAATATTTTGTGAACCCCATCTTATTGTGGTAGACTGGACCATGATCACAAAATTAGAGAAATTGATTGCCTAACTGACAGATTAAAAATGTCCTTTTTTCCATACGCAATTAGGAATATGAACAACGGTAATATATCCAATACGAGTACCTCTAAGTTGATATAAGGACTTCAAGCTAACCCAACTAACAGCATGTTTTTGCCTGTTTGCTATGCTATTTTTATCTTTTTTAAATAGTGAAGTTTAGAACAGTATAATAATAGTAATCATATTCTATGCATGGTATGTAGTGCATGTTTGGTGAAAATCCACCCCCTGCCACACAACTTTATGGTGGCTTGCAGGATATTATGTAGATGTAGATGTATACATTCGTGGGATCCATGTATCGCCTTTAAAATCAGTTTAGATTCCACCACAATCATTCCGGTGATTGGTGTGGAGAAGGAATACGTTCAATACATACAAGGAGGAGACCAAGTAGGCGGGAAGAGTATTACTGACTTTCTACCATTTAGCCTTATAGGTTCCGATCCCGGCAGATGTTACATTAGAATCCCCGTTTGAATTCATCGTCGTCATCATTCCAACTTCAGTTCCCCTTCAGTCCGATGGAGCGTAAAACAGCAACCATGCTAATGCTGACTGAAGGGTTTCTCTCCACCCTTCCTTCCCTTAAATCCATCCGTTCTCAGACCTCTCCCTTTGCTGAGATGCTCTCAAGAGCGGGGAGGACTTGAAAATACTGTTGACCCGTAGTGGAGTGAACACAACCAGTACCTATAATAATAGCCCATTCACTGCACTTTTATAATAGTGAGCCTTCTTGAAAGCACTGCTTATTATAATGATCTACTTGCTGTCAGTATTTAGTGGTTCTCTCCCCGGCCGTCATTTCATCCACACTTTCATTATAGTAAATTTTTCACAAACTCGATCTTCTAGCGTATATATTAGAACGTTTATGCATTTCCGTGCTAGGTTTTGCTGAGAGTGAGAGAAACGTAGGGAAGCCAGGTGTGGAAGGAGGCGGTTGGGAATGGTTCGCCGCCGGCTGCGTGAAATTAAGTCGGCGAAGTTGGGGATGGCGGTCGATGTGTGGGTGGGGGTGGGGTGGGGATGAGGAGAAGGACCTCTCCCGTGTCTGGCTGGACCCCAAAGCGGACCCCCGAACTACTGCTGCTACTGCACTAACCCTTCTTCTTGAGAGCACCTGTAATATCACAAAAGGTACTCGTGTTTTGTAACATATGCGCAATACACCGCTACCTCAAATCTTCGCTCTGATTCTCATCTACGCGATCTATCCTGCAAGCCACCGCGAGGGTGTGTGGCAGGGGGTGAACATCACAAAACATGCATTATTGGCATACGAAAAAGCTACTAAATGGAAACATGCTACATAATACGGTCACATGCAGCTACCTGGTTAGTATATACATAGCAATAAAGGGATTGGTTGTTAATAAATGCATCATGCACTACAGACTACAATATTTCCCCTACCTTTCGCTTTGCTATGCTGCCTATTGTGTTCTCTAATTGTACAGGGGAAAAATACCATTTTAAATCTATCGATACGGCAATCTATCTCTCTAATCCTATTTATCCGGTCGAATTTAGCATAATACGCTGGTACTTTTAAAATGTGCGTAACATCTTCAGTAAAGCTAACATCTTCATCTCGCGGCTAAGCTTAAAGCCACCGAGTGCGTCCACCAAGTTGCGGATGGTGGGTCGCGAGATAAGCGAGTTTACTCGTCGAATAAGCAGTCGTGGGCAAGAAGCGACGGTATTCCGAGGGGGTATTGGCCTATCCCTGGGTAAGGTAGGCCTTTAAATAATACAGAACCTGTGAAGATGCTGTGATTTGGCGACGGAGGCCGCCAACAATTACGCTTCTCATCACCCGGAGGAGAAGGCAGCAGCTCTTCTTCACATGAGTGAAGGTGGAGACCACAGTGGTCGGTAAAGCGACACTCATTTCACTACAGGCGTGGTAACATTAACTTTAACGGCTGTAGTACTGCGATATGGAGGGCAAGGGGAAACCACCACACTCATAATCCCGAGGAGTCGCAGCTACTCCACTCTTTCCTTTATTATCCAGACGTGATGGCACCCTCTCGAGTAAAATATTCCGGAGGTAAAATAGTCCCCCATTCGGATCTCCGGGTGGGGACTACCCGAGAGAGTACATCAGTCAAGTGGGACAAACATTTTAGAATAGGAACATGGAACGTGAGATCGATACGGGCCTGCGGAAAAGTGGAGAACCTAATGGTGGAAAGGAGAAGAATGAACCTCGATAGGTATAATTGATTACATGCGGAATACCACCGTAAGTAAAATATATATCTAGACACATTAATGGAGGTGAAAATATTTTTCTCAGTTAATTATCACCAGCACGAGAAGCCGAAACAGTCTTCATTTGTTTTGAAGGATCGCATTTTACCTCTGTTGGATTTGAATTCAAATAATTTCTATACTAAATGGATAAGTGACTGTTTTATTCCCTAAACAATTGCATATTTTCATGTTTTTTGATGTGATAATATTTTTGTCCAATATGGAGTTGTTTCCCTCATTCTCATGTTTAAACCTATTTCGTAATTTCGTTTATAAAGTTTCATAATTAGCGCCGAAAGGTATGTTTCTAACATTCTGAATAAAGGTATGTTTCTAATATTCTGAATGGCCAAAGGATATTTTTTGTGTAGGCAATAATGCTGTGAACAGTATGAAATAACATGTATTTTACGAGACAATCTCCATAATACCTTTCGATCTTTTTATTTGTCGTCTCGGTGTAATGTTGACCGACAGAGGTCAATAAAGCTGGAGCTAGTAATTGAAATTCTAAGGGGGCAATGTATAAGCGGCAAGGGAAACCTGCAAATTTGCCAGTCCGACCTATTCCTACGAGAACTCATCGTGGGAAGTGGCCCGCCATTATCCCGATCAAAGTCATGCTTCGTTGTTTCTCACGCTTGATGCCTTTCTCTCGTCCCCCCTTCCTCCCTCTCTGTTTGAGAAAAGACCCGGGGAGAAAGGTCAAAATTTGTGAGGTGTAGGGAATTAAAATTGACAAGCTGAGCGAGGGATCCTAGCAATCACGTTTCCTGCCAATGATTGCCTTTCAGATCTTAAGAAGCCACTGTTGTGGTAAAAACAAAAATACTTTCCTTTCTGAAGGTTATTTTATTTAGTACAAACCGTAGCAAGTGGATAAATTGTGCCCAGATCGTCTCGGTAAGTAATGAGAGAAATCTCAGTACTTAGTGTAGTAGTATGTATGCACAGTGGGTAGGGCGCTGGGCTACCGAGACTGGGTTTGGACTCCTTACGCTCTACCCTCACAAATTGGACCTAATGGTTTCTAATGCTGATAATTCTTACTTCGAAGGAATCCAAATACGTGTCCACGTTTGGGAGCTTTGTGGGACTTGTTATTGTGGTCGTCTGCCGATCTCAATTTAGGCATGTCTATCTGTTTGTCCACGTTCGCCTTGGTCACTCCTCTCTTGCATTCCATCAGACTTCAGGGTATTATTTATAACACTCGCCGATTTTTCGGGGCGTTTGTTTTGTCTTCCTCCATTTCGTCTTTCAGCGTAATAGGTTTATTTAATTTCGTCTCTTTGTTTATTTTTGAGTCGGTTACCGTGCGCGCATGAGCGAGGTGGATCTCAAAAACACCCGGAGGGCAAGTCCTCGTAAGCGAAGGGGAGCGCGCATTTGGGGAGGGGACCCTTCCAAGGAACAGGGTCACGCGAGTCTCCTGCAAAAGGGTTTGTGCAATGGCGTGGAATGCTCCTGCTATCCTCCTCTTCCTCCGCTCCCCCCCCCCCCTCCCCCCCCCCCCCCAAAGTGGCTGAAGTGTTGGTCTTTCAGCTATAACGGCGTAATTAATTAAGAGAGTATTCCTGAGAGGAAATGATTTTTTCTGTAAAAAAATTAGGGATGGGTCGGTTCCACTTTTTTTCGGTTCCGGTTCGGTTCTTAACTTCGGTTCTCGGTTCCGATTCTCGGTTCCGGTTCTTTATTCACCACTTACTTTGCATTGCTCAGTGGTAAGATAAGGTAATCAGTAATCATTTTCAGAGACTGAATTAGAATAATTCGCAACTTAGAAGCATCTAAGTACACTATTTCACCAGGTTTTAACGTGAAGCCTCCACTTTCGGAGTGTGCGTAGGTTTCAAACTGGTTTTCGCGCCAATTATTTCGGTACCGATTATTTTTGGCCTCGGTTCCGGTTCCGGTTCTAAGCTCAAGAACCGGTGGAACCGAGAACCGAAGAACCGAACCGACCCATCCCTAAAAAAAATAAAGAAAAGAGTTACTTGGCAGTTTTTTATTGATGCATAGACTACTTTTCTACGTATTCTCCTATCGAATCCAAAAGCTCGTGGCTTAATATCATTTTTTTCTTCTCTCTCATTTGACATTCTTGTTTTTTTGGTCTTAAAGTGTTCGGAAACTAATTCTTTTAAATCGTTGTTTTCTTATATAACCGAATATATATGTATTATAGTAGGGATCACTGTGACAATAAACGACAAAACAGCGGCTATAGTCCGTGTGTCTGATTTATATATGTTATGATTTAATTAGAACTAGTGTTATTCACAGGCAAGAAATTTGTCAATGCTGCCAGTCAAAATTCATGCACATTGATCCTCCCTTCATAGCAATTTTAAAAATACAAAGAAATTCTTTGAGTTAAGGCATCTATTACTAATCAATCGGGATGTTCAAAGTTTCATCATTGTTATAAATTGGAACGAGGTATAAAGTTTTGATGCGAGAATTTAGGTTATACCGAATATCTCGTGGTATTTCTTCCTTGCTTTGTTTCCCAAATGGATTTTTCTGCTGAAGGAACCATGCAAAAATTAATTACTAGGTTCATGAAATTCCACGCTCAAGATTAATATCGATATTCAGCGTGGGTGTCTCTGGAGGGAATTTCGGAATCATCAAAGGTGCCTTTAGTGCAGATTATGAAATACAGCTTAAATAGCGTAAGATTTCATGAAATATGCCCCATCATGCCTTCATAAAACTCATATCCTCTTCCTGAACAACGCCACCCCCTCTTGCGCGGTTAAACGCGGTAGAAGTAATTAGAATCCGTTATGTCATGCATTTCTTTGAGGAATGTTTATTCTAATTGCAGGTTATGCAAGTGAAAAATTGGAAGATGGAAGTTTAATGCTTGAATTACCACCGGTATGGCAATCGTATGGAAATGGAAGGGATATCAGTAAATATAAGTGGACAGCAGCCGGGTGTTTCGTTAATTTATTCTTTATGTGACTGACTACAGTACAGTTCAGCTCAAATTGAAATTTACAATTCTTACGGTAGGTGACCTAGACTTTTGCCAAGAGGAGCAGATTCCATTGTATGCCCTCCTTGAGCTTTATTTCTCCCAACCTAGGCGTTCATAGCCTCATTTGCTCTCGTATTCTGAAGCCATAAATTGTTCCCTCGGCTTCATTATTAAATTCTCAGCATTTGTATTTTCTGGTAGGTTAAGTCTTGCGTGTAATCATTGTTCATCGGGTGGATCTCGTCTCAGGCCTTTCAGTAACAATACGATCCATTCTGTTCGTTCTTAGCGATTTTAACGAACCCCGAGACCTTTCTCATTCGTTTAACTTCCTAATGAAATCCTTGTGCAATGGGACCCAAATGCCGTGCTCGAATCCTCGATGAGCCCCGGAACTAATTCGCGACGGCGATGCTTCTCCCTTTAACCTTTTCATCAGAATATAAATTTTCCCGTTATTCGTGTAATGGAACCGCGCCTTCATTTTCGGCAGTCTCCCCCTCCTGCATCAAAAAGAGTCCTCCTCGCGTGAAATAGTTCCCTCTGTCGGGAGAAATTTCCTTTCAGACTCAATCCCAAAATTGGGTTGTATCCCTCCCCGCCACGCCCCCCCCCCCACTATATACCCCTCCTTTCATGCGGAGTCGTGTCCTCACACTTACAGTTCCCCTCCTTCCTATGGAAACAGCTGTTGGGGTCGTCTGCAACCCCTCCCTTCTCATCGGGGCCTTCCTATCCTCCTCAATCCAACCCGCGTGGTCCATTAAACTCTCCTCCCAGAAGCCCCGCGCCGTCGTATGCTGGAGCATCCGTTGCGCCGCCGCGAAAGGCGCGGACGATGGAATGATACGAGCGGGAGTCGAAATGAGCGGTTCCAAGTAGTTTCGATCCGACGGAACACTTCCGCGGAAACGAATCGGATGGGGGACTAGAAACTTTTGAGCAGTAGTCGGGACCGAGACTGAATTGAACGAATCCTTTCGGTTCGTTCAGGGGGTGGATTGTGTAACTTTACGGTCGAACGTAAAGAGCCGGTTTCCGAGGTGTTGTGGATAATTTCTCGAAAACAATTTAAGGCGCTATTGTGTAAATTTACGTTCGAAGGTTTTTCGGCTCACGATCGAAGGAAAGACGTCGGCTGCTAAGTACTTGACGTTACGGCTATTTTGAATCGTTAGTAGTTTGATTTTGTTTGCATTTTAATGTATAATTAAAAATAATCGTTTTGATGATACTTTTTTGAACTATTAGGGATTAAGAATATTGTTTACAGTATCAAACCGCATAAAAAGCTGTGTATGATGTGATAGAGTGCTTTAATTAGAACACTTATAGCAACGTTGAGTGGGTCTTTTCCATGTTATATTAATGGATAGGGATGATATCAATGTGCCTTGTTATTCATTGAGTAGCAATTTAAAACAAACTATCGGACTGTTACATATAATTTCAACTTTTAATTACAGAATTGGCATCAACAGTTTCACTTGAGCAATGCCACTTACGTTGAGAATAAAATATAATGTGAAGATAGCGTTTGTTGTGACTGCACATTGTGGCAATTCAGTGATAAACAATGTTTATAATGAACTGTGATGGGTTGCATGTATGATTATGGTATCTTTAAAGATATCAGAGAAAATTGTTGTCGGCAATTCTTTCGTTGCATCACCTATTGCCTTAAATTAAGATTTGGAATCTATGTGAATTCAATTTGGTGACTAGGTGGATTGCTCTTGTCTTGTAAGTGTAAATGTTTAACTCCCAGTGAAAAGATACACAGTGTAGTGCTTTATTATTTTTCATTCAGTGAAATTTCCCACCCCAAGTGTCATCATTTTATTTCATTGCATTGTGGTGTCCAATGTAATTGTATTGAAATAATTAATCCATTTACGTTTAAGGCAGGTTAATGTCTAAATAGCAATAAGCATTAGGATTTACCCTCGTAAGGGATCACTGTGTTGTTTGAGAGTCTATTAAATTTTGACTGTGGCTGTTTACGTTCAAGTGAAAGGGTGATGATTTTGTCTACTTATGCAATATATGCTGTTTCTTTATGCTTTATTCAGTAAATGCTTCCACCTTAAAAGATCATCTTTTCATTCACTCGCCTTGATGTCATTAGCTATAGAATTGTTCCTTTATTTGTGTGCCGCTGTGTGTGCCTGAAAAAATAGTGGAAATGATTTAATCCTGCCTTATATGTCTCACGGTAGGTTATCGTATATGCTACAAGGAATACCACGAAAGACTTTAAAAGTGAGTTTCATAGGCATTTATCTTCATTGTGATGGAGATGGCTGTGAAAGTGTTTCAATAGTAATAAAGGGTGATTATTGCTTTAATGATGGGGACTAGCTTGAGGATAGTATTTAATTGTGTATCAATAAATGACCTAATGATAAATAATGATCAATTTATGTCTGAAGTTGTATATATGTGCCAATACGCCTGAGCGTAGTTTTGGTAAATGATATTTAAAATGAACCGTAGAACATTAGTTAAATTAGATGACGAGAATAACCGGAGTGATATTGTGGAATTTCAACTTGATGTGGTATTTTTTATGCACTCTCTGCTATAGAGAACACGATTTGAGTGATGATTAAATATTATGTGAGGCAATTTAAGCAAACGTTTCTGTTAATTATCCGTGAAAGTCTTGGTATGACAAGTAATTATACATTAATTTATCAAATTAGAACGCATTGAGGCCAGTGTATAATACTCGTGAGGAAGTTATCTTAAGTTTGCAGGCATTGAAATGTTTATTATTAATTATTAATATTCAAAACAAATGCAACCACCTCAAATTCAAGTTCTTTGAGCATGCGTACAAGAGAAACAAGTGCAAAATATGCTGTAAATCTGACAACAACGTAACGTTCGATTGCCTGCTGACGATCGCCCTTATACAATCGCACTTTTCATCCTCGGTCGAAGACTGTGAGCTCGATCGAGAGTGAACGGATCACTAACGATCGAATGTTAGCCTAATTACATAATCGGCCCCCAGTAGTCAGGACCGAGACTTAATTGAACGAATCCTTTCGGTTCGTTCAGGGTAAGGTTTATGCCAGGAAGGTTTCCCATCTGCTTCATCAACGTCATTCCAGCTCTTGGACCATCCGACCCTCTAATTCTTTTGAGAGGAATGAGAATATCATATCCCTACGCGCTCACTTCGCGAGTTCATGGAAATTGAGACTAATTACGCTCCAGGCGCTTCGCTTCAAGTTTTGGACGCCGAACTGAACCCATACAATTCTTGCCAGTCGCTGTCGTATTTCGTTGGGCAATTTTACCCATTAATGCAATTAACGTTCGACAAAAGTTACGTGTCGTGTAATAATGCGAGCGAAATCCTTTGTTCGGAAAACAAAATTAATCAAGTAATTAGTGCGGAACTAAATCGCGATTCGAATGAAAACTAGAGGCATGGTGCAGTGTAAAAGATGATTCTGTCAAACTTACCCTAATTTTCAAGTGCAGAATTTATGCACCGTAAGTGATTTTATGAATTTTGGAGTCCTTAAATTGTTCTCTCGGGGTCCCGTCATCGCCTGAACTTCTGGACGGCTGGATGCAGAAACGTTTGGAGGCGTTGATTTAGGACTGCATGCAAATGAAGATGGCGTCGAATAGCCTAAGAGACGCTTCGAGGAATGTGTTGGCGGATAGTTCCATTTCATCTGGTCAACTAATAATAACGCAAAAACGATGTGGGTTGCAAATATCGACTTTGTCCAAGTGTCTTTCATATTCAAATCCAGGAATAAATTTTCCATAAATGATTCCATTTCGTTTTTCTTATCACCGAAGAAAGCCCTTGTAAATTTTCACCTTAATTAAATTAGATCGGTATCCTACCATGAAGAAAGGAATTAATGTGTTGTATTCATTTATTGATTCCGTAGGTTATTTTATAACTGATTGAAATTTTCCAACTTTTTACCCTCTCTTGTGGCTGGAATTAATGTCTTTCGCTAATTAATACTGAATATGATCAGTTTTCGCCTAACATTCAGTATAGGTAATAGCCTAATTACGTAAATTGAACTTGAGTACAGACCTGACTAATTAAGTCGTGACGTTGGGAAAAATTGTCAGTAATTAAAGAACAAATTCACTCGTACTTTCAACATGTTAGTGTATAACGTGTGCCGATGGCTTACACTTGCAGTTTATTTAAGCTACTTAAAGACTTGTTATCATTATATTAAGCTGTGTTATAATAATTTAGGTATTTCATTTGAGTTTTTGTTGCCTAAATTTTACAAGTTAGACCTACCCTTGTTGGATTCTACTGCCGATAAATTACCTTTTTTTCGCGTGCTTCAAATCCTTCTCGTTGATATAACTACCGTCCGCGCCGAAATCTTGTTGACTGGAGTTTAAACCTAAATAACTCCGAAACCGTTCATCGGATTTTCACGTTATCTACATAGTAATTTAGATAATTTTGTTATTGAATGACTACATTGTTAGAATTTTTTTAAAAACAAAATTTGGACCTGTTTCTTACGTTAGAGTAAAAAAAAGAGCCCATTTTTTTTACCGCTACAGCGCCATGCGTCACTTTGACGTCTAATAACTTCCAAGCAACGCGTTTGAATAAAACAAATTTTTAATTCAAGGTGAATTATATCTTTATTGTTACGCCTGCGGAGTTTCAAGGTTTTAACTTCAGTACTTATTTTATATCGAAGTTTATGTTTCCTGGAAAAACGCGCGAGCGCAGATCAGGACACTCCGCCGGCAACATTGCGCTTTTTTTGCGCTGTGTTTTTCCAGGAATCACACAATTTGATATAAATAAGATACTAACTCCAGCTAAATGATAATATCTGATTCGCTCTGGAAAGTTAAAGAGAAAGATGACAGTTTTAGTCTCGTGGAGCCATGACGCATAGTTGCCGAGAAAAAGTGCGTTTATAAATGGAATAGCATTCCAATAAGTACTAAAGTTAAAACCTTGAAACTTCGCAGGCGTAATAATAAAAATATAGTTCACCTTTTATTAAAAATTTGTTATAGTCAAATGCGTTGCTTGGATGTTATTAGACGTCAAAGTGACGCATGGCGCCGTAGCGCTAAAAGAATGGGCCCTTTTTTTACTCTAACGTAAGAAACAGGTACAAAATTTGTTTTAAAAATTTTTCTAAGAATGTTGTCTGTCGACAACAGAATTATCTAAATTACTATGTGAATAATGTGAAAATCCGATGAACGGGTCCGGAGTTATTTAGGTTTAAACTCCAGTCCACAAGATTTTGGCGCGGACAGTAGCCCATAAGCCGATCCCTAATCATTTCTATGTCTTGGTGGTATGTATACTGGCAGAGAACTGGCCAACGGAAGAAGAAGGAATTAATTCGGAAACTTAGCAGCTCTCGACACTAGCCGAGTCTCCCTTCTCTCAACGGCGCTCCACTGTTTTGTAGTCCCATCTGACGGACACAGTATATACTTTGAAAGGTTCTTTATCAATCTCTTGAAAAAAAGACCTGTATTTATTCCATGGAAAAATCTGCTTTTTCGATATTTGAACGCGTTTCCTCGGGATGAGAGGCCAATACTTCAACTACTAGACCTATGCAGTCTCTTCCGTTATGTAGCCGTTAAGTTGGTGGTAACTGAAGTTGAAAATCGACTCATCAAATGAACTTCCTCATTTTATTTCATGCTTGAGGTCATAGTGGAAAATGAAATGACGCGAATCATTTTCACTTAGGGGCTCGCATTTCCTCTAAATAATCGTTATTTCTATATAAATGGGCCAAGAGCCCCGAAAATTACCCCTTTCCGCGAATTACTTTTCAGAGGATGGGGAAGACTTTCTTGATCCCCGTAAATGATGCCAAGAAATAAATGAGCTGTATGTAAATGACTTCAGAGAGGGCCCCCGATTAACATCTGGAATGTGCCCCCCCTGAAGATTTCGAGGGAAAGCTGCCGCAGCGAAATGATTTGTCCTGACGCAACCCAAATCCCCACGGAGAGAATTTGAGGACGTTTTCCACTCACGCGCGAGCTCATAGAAAAGTCCAGATGTGGTTTTAACCTATGAAAGGGAATGTTCGAATATATTGTACGCCCATTCTATCCGTGTTTCGTTCTATTTTTTTCTAAGGCTATCGTGCGCACGCATTCTGTCCAGGACGGCGAAAAAGATCCCCATCATTTTCTCTAGGACAACGAGAAGAACGAAAACAACCACGATGAATAAACCTCCTTTCCTCAGATTTTCTCTCTCAATCAAGGATTTTATTCCTCAACCGCTGCTTGGACGCATCTGCGTCATCTTCAAGAAAGTGCTATCGCTTTCTCTATCAAAGGGGTTCCCAAACTTTTTTGTACTATGCCCCCTTCTGTTAAATGGAAACCTTTCACGCCCCCCTTCACAGTGAATTTTGTGGGCATATGAAATAAACAAGCATTGTATTGAAAACAACCTGTATTTTTACTATCACAAAATACAACATTATAAGTTTCAATTTAAAGAAATACTGTTAAGAGAAAAACATCGACAAAAAGCTACATATCTTTGCTATAAAAAAGTTTTATACAAGTGGATTGTTAAGTTTTCTAAACATCAGGGTTGATTTTAAAAATCTACACCATAAAATTAGTTAAAGAAATGTATGGATTTTATTTACTTAGAGATTTTTATTTTTAACTGGTCTCGCGCTCACGCCCCCCTGAGGGGAGGGGCGCGCCTCCCAGTTTGGGAACCCCTGGTCTATCACATGGTATTGTCGGAGGTGCGTCGAGAAGAGTATCAATAGGAAAAATGCTCCCTTCAAAATAATGAAATATGTCACAAATGCGGTCTCCAATAATTTTTTTGTAAATAATATGTTTTGTTTTCACACATATTTCCGTTATCCCAAAAGGTAATTCACGATAGATGATGAATAAATGACGATAGCAATATTTTGCATGGTACGGTAGGAGATTCGAGTTTGTGAGGTGGCTAGAATACTGGCTTCCCATCCTGAATCCTTTGTTTTGAATCCCAACAGGAACGTTGCTCATAGGCAAATTGGTTCCGATTATTTTAATATGAAGAGATTGGCCGATGGCAGAATGGAGTGGGGAGCTGAAGAAAACTATTCTTAGGGTTGGTGAAATTTAAAGATGAAACTTGATCCCCATTTGAGTGCTGTGTGGAGAGCGCTCCGAGTACATTACTCCGTCCGTTGAATGGGACGTTAAGCCGTGGTCCCCTTGGCACCTTTCCTTAAGAGTAGGCTAATGCCGACGCCGGATTTCACTCCACACTTTCTTCGTTTCTTGTAAATAATTTCTATCCCTACTCAATTACCCATTATCCCAATTATGGATAAGGACAATCGCGAAATCAAGCGGACAGAATCCATATCAAAACGAATGCAGAGATGTCTCCACTCCGCAGCATACCATTAAAAACTGGCTGAAATGAGTAAAATGGTCCCAAGTGGTGATTGGCACGCCCGTCCCACTTTCCACGGGGGGAAGGGGGGCAGCAATATGCTGGGGGATACATCTCACAATTGAATTTCCAGGGTCCCGAGATGGGATTAGTTCGAAGAAAAGTGTAAAGCCAGAAGGTGCCTCGGATATCCTTCATTCCCGAGGGCGAGCCGTTTAATCAGCAGCTGCGATCCGCAGACACGAAGAGCCAGTGACAACACCGGATGAAATGGGTCCGGATTGGCGGGGGATGAGGGTCCATTAAGCAACACGCCAATCCGGACCTTCCACTGGAGACAGCTTTCATTTCAGTCCGATCTTCCTCTCAACTGGCGCCAGCAAACGGAACGAAGCACCTCTCGACGACAGGAAGGAGAGGCATATCTCCGCGCGCGCCACGTGCTGCGACGGGCCATCCATCCTCTGCCTCATGCCACGAGGGCCAGGGCGCGACCCCTCATAAATCCCCGACCGCATCATTCACTTCCAGGTGGCCAAGTGCCCTACCCTGCGGAATACTAATAATAAACACACGCCCCGAGAGAACACTGGGATTCGTCAAACGAGCACTGGGTAAATGTGACGATCATGTACGAGAAATAAGCTACTTTTCTCTTGTTAGATCTCATTTGGAATATGCTGCCAGTGTATGGGATCCCTACGAAATCGGTCTAAATAATGAACTTGAATGTGTGCAACGAAGATCGGCAAGATTTGTAAAGGGACGGTACGATAACCTTTTTAGCATAACCAGTGTATTAAATGAATTAAGTTGGGAATCATTGTCAGATCGCAGGTTGAAATTCAGACTTAATCTCTTAAACAAATTCCAAGACCATATTTTCAGTGATTATGTTAAAAATATTTTGCGAACCCCAAATTAATATGGTAGACTGGACCATAATCACAAAATTAGAGAAATTGATTGCCGAATTGACAGATTCTAAATGTCCTTTTTTCCTCGTGCAATTAGGGATATGAAAAATAGTAAATATATCCAGTACGAGTGAATTAATGGATAACATTGATAGCTGCATGTTGGTATAAGGACTTGAAGCTTACGCAACTAACAAAATGTTTTTTGTATGTTTGCTTTGCTATTTTTATATTTTTTTTCAAATAGTGCAGTTTACAACAGTATATAAATACTAATCCTTTTTTATGCATGATATGTAGTGCATGTTTGGTGAGAGTTCACCCCTTGCTACACACCTTTATGGTGGTTTGCAGGGTATTATGTAGATGTAGATGAACACTCGAGAGTAAGGGAAGATGAAGGAAAAATGTGGAAATTAAAATCGATGAAAACGTTCGAGGATCGTATTGCGTTGAACAGCCTCGACTTTAATGGGATCATCAAGACAACGTTTGACGGTGACCCGACGTTTCATCTTCACTGTCGGTGGCTTCTTCAGAGTAATTTCAGCGGCGTGTGGAAAATTAGAAAAAAAAAATTCATCCTCAAAGTCGATTGCATTGCTACCAAGAGAGGGGAAAACGGGAAGGAGCTTAAGTCAGTGATAGGATCTGCGTTTTTTATTGACTGCAAGGAATAACCAGGGGGATTGAAGATTTTGAGGTCTCTGGTAGAGCGTAGTCAACCGTAATTCATAGCGAACTTCAACTTACTCGACAATTGCTCTTGCAAGTTGCTTGCGGCAGCTAACCTGTACCATTTAAGAAAGGTGGGTAATTGAGTACGGATAGAAATTATTTCCATAATTCTTATAAATCACTACGTATGCTGTTTACTTCGTAGATTAACTTGTCAAATTGCATACCCACAAGTTCAAAGCGTACCATTTTATGCTCTCCAGTATTATTCCGTGATTTAATTTGGTTTCCCCAAATCCACAGCGACGTTTTAATGACAAGCACCGAACTCTTGCACGCTCTAGGAGCCGGTCGGTGACTTCATTTCCTTCTACCATTAAAATTTGTGGTGTTTAGTGTTGCGTTTCTAGGTTAGGGAAATGCTACTTCTTCCTACTGTCTGTAGGAGTTCTTTAACGTGCCCAAATGTGGCTAAAGGTGACCTTGGTGGTGAGAGTAGTCGACACGCAACAAATGTGCGAATTCGCATCGCTTTGGTTACTGCTTCCTGGAGCTCATTTCGGTTTGCAGCGGTAGAAAGTCTAGTTGTGTTTGGTTTCAGTATGTACTGCTAACTCAATGGTCAGATTAAGGACTTCTCTCCATCCATCGTCCGCAACCTTTGTTCGTGTAGGAATGTATATTCTTGCTTGGTTTTAAAACTTGCTTTAGATTCAAAGAAAATTTTCTGTGTTAATGACGAATACTTGTCAATAATGAATTTTGTATGGCGTCTGAAGAAACTGAGGTTCAAATGAGTTAACATGAGGGTACATATGGGCGGGAAGTCAGTGTTATATGTGTGGTTTTATTTAATAATATGGTGGCATTTAGTTTTGGCGTCAATTTCTTAGGTCTGGATCGTCTGCAAGGAAGATATTAATGTGCACTGTTTATAAAATTTCCTTACATTTCCCGATTATTTTCCAATGTTTTTTTGATGGATGTGTTTGAGGATCGCTCGATTTTGAGAGCATTCAGTGCCCTGTTATCTCGATATTCGCAACGAAAATTTGTTCATTTGTTGAGTGCTTTGCACTTAAGGCCATCTTTTACGTGTTCCCTAATATGATATACATTTTAAAAGCTCTTATTTCGATTGAATTATTGTTGAGTTCATGCTCTTTTTTCCGTTGCGTTTGTTAGTTGTTGGCGGAGTTGTGCGTCAATGACGGTTATTTGCAGTATAGGGAAGGTGGCTTATTAGACTATTCTCGGAAGGGATTTGAATATTCTTGTTATGTCTATTATTTTGCTGCTCAATTTTGTATTTAACGTGGTTGACCATTCGTAATTATTACGTCTGTACAGTTTTTGTGAGGTTTAAAATAATAATGCTCATGTGTACGTTTTCCTGTACCGTTGTTTCTATAGATCAAAAGATTGGAGATATTTTCTGCATTTTTTGTTTGTTCATTCTGGTCCTGTAATCTTATTGTTAGAGTACATTTAATAGAATAAATAGCTACTTTTTAAATCAGAAGTTTAGGCTCATTGAATAAAAAATTAAAAACTTTGTACCGACGTTGCAGATATGTATTTATCCATCATCAGGACTTCAAGTTTTTGTATTTTATTACATTGTAATTGAATTTAATTAAATTTAAAACTTGAAGCCCTTGTGATAGATAAACACGTATCCAAAACGTCGGCATAAAGTTTTGACTTTTTTATTCAATGGACCTAAACTTCTGGTTTAAAAATATATGGGTCATTCCACGTCAGTTCGACCCGAAAATTGGCCTGATTTTGACCAAATTTGGCATAACGGCTCCATTTGATAAGATACATTTAAACCACAAAGTTGTTTTGCAAAAAATGCAACCTTTTCCGAAATATTGCAGTTGCAAAATTCGAATTTTGCAAAAGTTACTACACATTATACAACATATATCCGAGACTATTAAAGCTACACACGTGATTAAGGGCTTATTTTAAAGGTCATGAATTGGAAAAATGTAATAAGCGATTATATTGTGAAATATAAATAATTTTATTAAGTTTATATCAATTTTAAATTTTCAAATCGATTTTTGACTATGTACCTGTACCTTCGATTTTGATCATTTTTTTAATAAGTTGTAGACACAATCCTCACTTACAAATTAAAGTTTTCCCGAGGTAATATTTCATTTAAGAAAGAAAATTATTTTTAAGTGAAGGCCTGACGCCCGTTGCCCGCCTACTGGCCGACGTGTTGGTATTCTAGTGTCGTTTGATCTCAGTTACTTTCTCATTCGTCTTCTTCTCACCAATTTTTAACTGTATAACATCTCTTTGCCTGTGCATATCGCTATTTGATTCGCCCAGGTGTGACCACAGCCTTTAGAATCTATGAAGAGCGGCACCTGGCCTCAGAAAACAAATGACAAACCTTGTCCCGTCCTCAGCTTCCAGTACTACTCTCCTCACATACGCTTTTAGCATGTTCTCCGAAACCTCTTTCTCAATTCTTTTCCAAAGAAACGAGTGCACTATTCCGTCTCCCACCATCTTTCATTCGAATTTCACTCTCAAGAAAAAAAAACGGGGTAGTCAGAGCGCTATCCATATCATCTAAACGGATATTTCGTTTCTCTTCGCATACGATATCCTAACAGGCTAAGGCAAGACCCTGACATCCCATAGTTTTGCTTCCGCACCCGTTAATTAAAATGGTCACTTTCTAACTCGCGTTTTAAATATTTTCCCAGCATGACTTCACACATATGAATGATGTAAGTCTCCGGAATCAGTGAAACAATAAATTATGATACATGAGGCAATGGAATTAGTTTCACATTTAATGTTTTCGATGGTTTCAACATATTATTTTCATCTCTCCTAATTAAGTAAAATAAAAATTATTCACATCTTTAAACACCACTTACATTCTATAGCCTTAAATTCCTTATTTTATCTTTACATACAGTTAACTTGAACAGTACCAGAAAGCTGGAATAAAAAATGTTTTCTTTTGAAAACCCTTCATGCACAATTTATGTTATAGCCAACGCATTCCTTATATTATGAAAGTTTATTAATTATTTATTCTTCCTTTGTATTGCTTACAGTCGTAGAGACGTTCATTTCATTGTTCGTTTCATTGTTTTATGAAAGTTGTAAATTATTACAATAATTGTACGTGCAGTAGTAATCGAAGGGATATAAATCAATGTCGTCTCCGTTCAACCTGATGCCGTACAGCTGTTCTGGCAGATTGGATTTCTGAGGCTGGTTTCCTCCTTTCCGCAGAATTAAAAGATGAAAGTAAAATACAATCGTGTTAAATAATGGTTAAATGTTCAATTTCACATCGAAAATACGCTAACCTTCTTGCTTTACCTTCAAAAACCCATGTTCTCCTCCAAACTCTCCTAATCCTATTTGTACCACAAAATTGAAAATTTGGTTTTCGGATTACTGAGAAAGGTACTTCAACAATAAGTATTCCTTCGATTGTGGATAGCCATATGGTAGGTATGAATACACTCCATGGCAGGTGTATCTCGGAATCTTCTCGTCAGGCTCTTCTTTTCTACTTCACTTGTTCGTTGGTTGCAATATCGAAGTTTTCCTAAGTGTTAAAGTGCTAAAGAGCCCGAAAGCTCCAAAGCGCAGTGGACACCAGGATCTCCATGGGTCATCTACTGGTAAGTGTCCACTGATTATCCTTTCCTTCACCCCCACCCTCAACACCTTGTTGCTAGCATTTATTAGGACATCTCTCTCTTCTACATATTATATATATATTAAAATAAGAGGTCAAGAAAACAGATTAAAAGAATAAATAGCTTGATTTTTCTTCAACTTTTATCCTCATCCTGGTAAACCCCTTCTTAGCATGTGTGTTTGTTGGAAAATAATATGACATTTCAAACAGTGTCAGGCTCTGTGAGACATCAATGCCAATGAGCATCGTGTCGTCAGAATCTTATTTTTTCGGATAAGGAAAATGTGAGCTCATTTATTTTTTTATATTTCTCGATAAGCATTTACCATATCATTCAAAAATGCCATAAGTTGCGTTACCTTCCTGATATTGACTAATGAGAATGTCTTTTCTCCGGAAAAAGTATTCTTTTGTCTTGATGCTTTGATCAGTTTACTGTACCTCATTAGTTTTATTGTGTACCCGTTGCATGGCTAATGCATTAGTTTGAGTAAGGCGTCTTTAATTTTCTGCTGCCCCTCAGATAATACCTTGTAAAAATAATTTTTGTCAAATCTGCAGACGCACCTTCCTGTTGCCATTTTGGGTTTTTAGTTACCCTTGTCTACTTTCTTGCCTGAATTTTTGTATTCCCTCGTCGAACTACATGTTTCCTCATCCTGCTCTCTTAAAAAATGATTTGTATCAACCCGTCTTTTGAGTTCCGAAGTTCATGAACTTTGCCTGAAGGGCCACAAATATGCATATTGGAGCCCTAATCGATGTATATCGTATATTCATGCGAGACATTTGTGACCCGCGGGTATCTCTATCCATCCGGGCACATTTTTCACCGAATTTAGAGCTGATTTACGAGAGAGGATTATGTCGAACGCACTCCTTTCATCCAGCACGTCTCCCATAGCCCGAAGAAAACGCCAGCGGAGCGTTAATTTCTCAGCGCCGTCGTCTTTTGTGCTCGTCTCCGATGGAAACTCAGACTATCTCCCCCGAAATTCGAGCGTCGAGAGGGCCTCCAACCACATTCACGAGTGCATACCGCATTAAGCGGAAGAATCGGTGCTCGATTGCGCGGGCGTGCTTTCAGTTGTTCGCTTCTCGGAGTTTCACACTCGCGCTAATCGTGTAGATCGCGTTCGAGCGCTTCTCCCGCACCGCAGAGATGAAGCGAGAACGCAGGCGACCGCCGCTGTAGAGTTGCGCGCTGCCGCTAAAAAAAAGGCCTTTCTGCGCGTGTGGAAGTGCCTCTGGGACCGGAGATGAGGGGGAGGTGAAGAGGATGGTTTGAAATCGATGGTTGGCGAGTTCACTTTGTGGAATGAATTCATGATTGGAAATAATTAACTTTGTTATATTCCACAAAACTTTTTATTGACCGAACGGTTTCGAACTATTCAGGTCATCATCAGGGGTTGAAGAGGATAGTTGCCTCTTATACGTGTACAGAGTATCTCTAGGGTGTTTTCAGGTGGTTGGCCATTACAAACCATGTCATCTTCATTGTGACTAGACATCAAACCTAAGATTGGCGTGACGCAACACACCACTTCATTCTGCTGTTTCACTTCTGGTGTTTGCTAACCTCTTCACATTGGCAAAATTTTTCTCCTTTACGCCATTAAATAATTGTTCCATTTATCTCATATGCGACCTTACTATATTATTCTCCCCATTCAATTTTCTCGTAATGCTTCCAGTGGTAGCTAATTCTTTTGTTCCTCATGTACTAGTGACTGTCATAATGAATGATAGTGCAGGTATTCCTCAGTGAAAATGTTATTCACATACCGCGACTCGAACCCGGACCCCCTGATTTCCGGCCCGGTGACCTACCAGTCGAGCTGCCAAGGCGTCCTCTTTCTCTGTGGAAATTATAAAGGCTTTAAAGAAACAAGATGTTCACGGACTGCTAGACATATTATGTCACAAAGCAGCCGAAGTCGTGCGCATGGCTCCACCGTCCACGAGGTTAAAGCCGACATTGAAACACTACGATGCTTACTTATAACTAATTCAAAGTTTTCAGGGCTAGTTCTTGAACTTTGAATTCATAATGAATGATGATTCATTACTGGTTTCAGGCCTCAAAAATGTGGCAATTGCGTTAAATGGGGCGTTTACTCGGAACCGAAATCGCAATTTTGTACGCGAAATTGTTAGATGGAAACAAAATACGAATTTTAGTGAAAAAATTAATCTTCTAACCACAACCATTCACTAATAAATCAAAAATTAAAATAAGAAAAAGGTGACGCCCACCGAAAAAGCGGCTTTGATAACATTGACGCCATTTTCCTCCCGTCCTTGATTGCTTTTAGGGGAAGGGAAAAGAGTGGAGGGGGGTTCTCGGAACGTCTGCTCGCACAGATCATGTCGCAATCACTCCTATAGGCAGAGTCAGCTGTGTCCCCCCCTTTGCGTTAAGGTGAAGTAGCTTCGCGGGCTCAGTTGTGATTGGACGAAGTCAATGACGTCAGAGGTTGCACAACGCCCACTTTTTCGAAAGGGTTAAAAAAAACTTCAGTTTTTCGCCGCTCATAACTGGAGAAATAATTGACGGATCAAAAACGGAAAAATATGTTTCTTTTTATTTTACAAATTCTATCAGATCTGGCATTAAATAAATATGGTAAACGACCCCATTGGGCTTCATTTAATCAGGGCTTATCTTCCGTCATTATTTTCCCGCCAATACTACCTACTATGGGTCCCTGTTGCTTGAATGGCAGGCGGCCGCGAGGCCTTGCAACACATTTGTTGCTTCTCCTTCGCCAGCACTCTCCTCCCCCTTCCTCCCCCCGGCGTCTATTTCAGGCGTTGGCGCCCCTTCGCACTCCGTGCAGTGTCCGATTTTGATGACCACTCGAACGGTCTCCCTCCCCTCCCCCTCCTTCCCCCCCTCGCATGTGATTGGGCAACGATCGTCTGTTCGCACAGGAAGTGAACTGATTTCCTGATTTTGATACATTTGGACGCACTATCGTCAAACATTTTTTTTGCTTGAACGCCCTGATGAAATGCGTTTCCTGGACGATTGACGGCGTAAAGGTATCACGGGAGGCAGCTCATGAAAAGCCTTAAATCTTGAATGATATAGTTGTTGATCTTAATGCCATCGAAATTTTGAGTTAGCGGTTATCTTGCTGGAAAGAAACATGGTGGTCAATAAGTAGTCACTGTGCGGTGCCTGTACGTGTCGACCTTTGAGTTTTGGGATGCATCTCATTTTTATTCAAACTGAAGAAGGGTAGTTTCCTATCATTTTTTATTTTAGTGATCGAAAGTTGATAACGTCTGGAGTACGTAGTTAAGCCGTTCGAATTTAAAATGCCTTTACGTATTTTTACTCACCAATTATAAAGTGAAAAAAATAAACGCGACGGTAAACTATTGCATAAACCGGGAAGTCATACGTGTGACATCACACTCTTTCGTCTACCTGCCACTAGGTGGTACTACGGACGATTTCAAGCAGGCGGTGCACTCTTTTGAAGCTTATTAACTAGTATCTGGGGTGTATTTATTCAGTTAATTTACTATGATAAATTTTCTTTAATGATTTACAATTATTATTCACTTTAAAAAAAATAGTATTCATTTTTCTAAGCTTGCCGTGAAGTTGCCCCATAGCCGTGATAACATCACGCTATACTTCGCAGTAACAGAGGACTCCACGAGCAGGATGCCCTGGAGCATATAAAACGACTATTATTACCACATTTAACGGAGGTGGCCTTTCGAACTTTGACAGTTTCATAGGCTATTATTAATTCATATTCACTGGAGCTGAGGGACTCTGAAATACAATGATAAATTCAGGTGACGAATATTTCCTATGCCTCGCAACGTAATTATATGTAAATGTTACGTCAACAACAAAGCAGTGAATCTCGCCATTTCTGAACCTTTTCAATTAAACTTAAAATTAACATTATATTCTAAAGTAGCTGGGATTTTCTGATCCAATTTTTTTGTGTAAACTGAATAAATGTTATGTTAGGTCACGAATTGCATTTAATGACTTCTGTTAGGATGGAGGTAAATACCCTATTATCCGTCTGTTTGGTAGATATGTAATATTTAGCCCCTCTGCAGTGATTCCCGCTGGGCTTTGTGCTTTGTGATCTCATTCAACGCAGTAGTTGGCCTCGAGCGGATGGGGAACAGGTGACGTATGGAATGAAATTAGGGAGGCCGAATGCTCTTCGGTGTAGGAGAGGCATTGCGGCGAAAACGCGAGGACGTGATGCTTGTGGATACATTCGATTTCGCGCTTCGATCAAACTGCTCTGACTGCTGCGCCTCTGCCGGTGGAAACATGGACTCGTCTCTGCGGATACGGTATCCATGCGTGGTCCGGTCCGAGGACACTGACGGACGGATGGATGGACACACACAAACCCGCGTGGATGTGGTCAAAAGACGCGACGCTGAGTGAGTTCGGGAGAGCCTTGATTTCATTATGTCCTCATCGGTCCAATCCGCGACCTCTGTCGGGTGGAACAGCGCCCATTCCTCCCGGATATGCTACCTCTGATTCGAGACTGAGGTGTTGGGCGGCGAAATGGACTGTGAACTCATAAATGCTCTGTTATGAGTCCCTTATCTCTGTGCTAGCCTTCTCTTTATATCGAAAAGCGGAGCTCTGAGGCGAAATGTTGTTGATGAACTCCGTTGAGAGGGCCAAAACATAATTGTTATTCATAAGAATGCTTCGTTGCCGCGAAGATTTGATTTAGTGACATGTGACGCAGCAATTAGCACGGCACCCAAAAAACGTTTAAGATTGTGAGGTATTTATTGGCCCAGCTGCTTGCCTGCTTTTAGTCAGGTAACCAATCAACAGAGTGACAGAGTGCATATCTTTTGGTTCATCAAGCTCAATCGAATCCGCCAATCAATGGTTACTAATCAAGTTTCGTTTTATTAAAAGAAAATATATCTCGGAGCCGGAGAAAAATCTTATAACTATTGTATTTGTGTGGTTTTGGTGTTAACGGAGTTGATGTGGTAGGATGGCTACCGGGCCCTAGGGAAGGACAAAGATTTTTTTATGATCTTCTTTGGCTTATCCCATTTTTCTATAGTTTCGGAGAAAATTCTGAGTGGGCGTCGACTCAGATAGACGCGGCGGAGGAGGCTTTAGGTTATCCGTTCCGAGAATTATAGCTGCGGGGAGAATGAGCCGGCGACGTGTGGTTTGAAGGGGGAAGGGCATATAACTGAATTGAGCGTCGAAGGAGAGTGAACACGTGCGAATCGTGCGAATGGGGGGCTGATATGGGGGGTGGTTACTTTGCAGTGGGGAATGGCGGGGGGAGGAGGGGAGGGGGCGTGGTTGGTGGTGCGGGCATCATCTCAGAGGGCGGAAGGTTTACAAACAGAGGAGCGGACCCAAACAAACACCCTGGAGCACCCTCTTCTAGTATCTGCTGGTGTGGGCATGCAGTTGAGCGACACTGCTGAATAACAGTGCGCTGAAACCGCATCGCTGTCACACGATTCGTATTGACCCAATCGATGAAGATGATTTGATGCAGAAAAGGATTTGAGGGCCGACTAATACATTGTCTCTTTCAATTCCCAAAAGGTGATGTTGAATTAAGAAAACTGGAACTGACTTTCAAAGGCTGGGCTTGGAAATGATGCATAGGGAAATCCCAGCGATGGAATCAGAAAGGCAATTGTATTTAAATTACTGAAATTAAATTTCCATGAAAGAATTTTTAGTACAGTTATTTATAGACTCACGTTACTCTACAAGGTGCCTCTGTGGCTTTCAGGAAGATTGGGAGTCATGAGGAATGGAGAGAAGAGGGTGGAGAAGTTATAAAAATAATGGAAACAAATGAGAGATATTCTTTCGTATTTTGATATTTCGGTATCTCAATGCTGTGGTAGTGATAGTCCGGGTTTTAATAAAATCTTAAATACTGTATATAGTATGACATGCGACACACTGCCACATTTCACGTCAGTGTTTTCTCTTATTACTAACTGTAAGCTGAGGAAATTAGGGCACTAAAGTTTCAAAATAGGTACTTAAAATAGGCGCTTGAAATATTTTTTGTATTTCGGACAATTCCGTCGGTCCTGGAATTCCAAAAGGCTAAGCCTTTAATCAGGTATTCCAGGGACCAGACAAACAGAACTTGACATACATCTACGCCTTGGCGCCCACCCAGGCACCTCGATCCTGGACTCCCAGACACCCAGGAATCGAACCCGTAATCCCAAGACTAGCAGGCGAAGACTTCTCCCCTCTGCCACCGCGGCCAGATAGAAACATAATGCGGCTCATTGCCACAAAGAAGCATCTGAAATCTAAAGTTTGGGCTTAAATACACGATTACCTTTTGGTAAAACTAATGGAGAGAAAAGAGGATGTAACTCCAACTAAAATTGGCTTATAAATTGAATAAACATACAACACAAAAGATTTACTTATATAAGTTACATTACAATATATTTATCTAAATGTTCTCCTGTAAACTGATGCCGAGAGTCAGTCAGGATTATTTTTTAGAATGAAAATGACTTCTCAACCTCACGCGAGGTGATAGGGCATTACTTAAATGATGCAAGCTCTTCTCTTGTCATCTTTGGTCCTGGAGCAACCGAAGTCCCTGATAATTAATTAAATAACAGCAATGCAAACTGGTGCCTTCAAAAATACTTTTATTACGATGGAAATCACCGCATTTACATAGGGAAACTAGGATATTTTCTCCTCTACTAATCTGTGTAGAGCATGTGCGATGCATGTGACGTATTGGTGACATGTTGAAATCTGAGGTGGTGAAGCAAGATATATCTGAAAAAATTGTCCATTTAGAATGGAATGACCCTCTTTCCTCCAGCGATGACATGATGATTGGTAGTCAACCAAAATTGCACCTGATAAACGTAGAATCTGCATCGACACTGAGATATAACTGTGCAGCTTTGGATTCGAGAATGCAGTTTGCATCTTCATCCAGATATTCTGTTGCGTATAGAAAACCTACTCATGCGCCATGATGACTTAATTTTCTTATAGACAGAATTGACACGTAGTATAAAAGATGAGCAAAATAGGTTGCAATAGTGTACGTTTAAGTTGATGAAAATGACGTTCGAACTGATGTATCGAAGGCGCACATTATTCCTGTCACATGACACACATACTTCAATTATT
This sequence comes from Platycnemis pennipes, assembly GCA_933228895.1. Taxonomy (NCBI): domain Eukaryota; kingdom Metazoa; phylum Arthropoda; class Insecta; order Odonata; family Platycnemididae; genus Platycnemis; species Platycnemis pennipes. The sequence continues at coordinate 129,030,263 of OW121851.1, read as the reverse complement.
TTGTCTGCAGAGTAAAATGCTATACTTAGCCATTTTCCCCATGATTATCAATATTGGCTGTAAAGGCAGAGTAACTTCGGGCAGTATCTATTTAAAGTAAAGCTTAAAATTCTATAAATAATGCTTCAAAAACAATTTTTTGGGAATTGTAACAATTGCATGTATGGATCACGTAAAATTGCCATTGTTACTTTCCTATTCTTTATATAATAATACTTTTGATGGTTTTTCTTAATGCATGTTTAATGACATAATTTCAACCTTTTAGATTAGAAAATATATTGAAAGAAACTGAAAGAACAGACTAGCTCCGCACTAAAGAGACAGTGATGTTGAGAAAAATATTGCTTTTTTAGGCCCTTAAATAGACGATATTAGCAGAAAAAGGCATAAACAGGTAAATTACGCATTTTTAGTCAGCAAAAAATTGCCTTAATTTCGCCATAAATGATCCTAAATGAGCTTATAACGTAATAAAATTGGTTTCCTGAGTAATAGAAAAAATAGGCATTTTAGGCAATGTCCTCAGCTAACTTATTACTGACAGCGTTTGTTCTCTTTATATTTAATGATGCCTGTATTTCTTTACATTTGTTATATTTTTCGATTTGCCACGTACGAGTATTTACTGCAATTAGTCGTTGCTAGATGGAAGTATTTAATAAACTGATGATCAACCCTGGAAGTCAAGTATTGTGGTGGACTTGGAGATTCTTAAGGTGAATTACTGCCGGAGTTGTAGTCGTAAAAGTCGTCTTCGTGGGAGGAACAGTTCGTTATTGCAGCTAGAATTTGCGTCGGAACAGGAAAGACGAAAGCGATATCCACTCGTAAAACTGAGTTAAGAATGCTGTCGACTCCCCATTTAAATCTGCTCTCACTGGTATTAGAAAAGTCTGTTCGCTACTGCATCCATATTTCGTTTGAGGAGCTTGAAATGCTCTAATTAGCGCTTAACTAGCAAAAAAGCTACCGCTTGGAGTGGAAGACAGACTATCTATTTTATAAGAACGAAATAGGGCACTGATTCCTGTTTTTAGTGTAGGAATTTTGCGTAAAATATTAATTAATATGCAATTCTACTAGAATTATGAGAGTCGTAAGATTGGCTTGAAAAAAATCCACTTCGACATGATCTGAGGGTTACGAAAAAAAGAGAATTTTTGCTGCTTAATGCTCCGTGAGAGACGCTCTGTTGAAGTAAGGCCGACAGCTCAGAAATGGTGCCGAAAAAAAATCTTTCCCTCCTCCTGAAGCTCGTTTTCGGTGGGGGGAATGGAGAGTCATAACCTTTGAGGTGGCAGTTTATTGTCGCCTAAGATTCGACGCTGATCTCTGTGACGGAGAGCAACACTTGGAATGCCCCCCCTCCCCCGCCCATCTATCAACGCTGCCCCCCCCCCCACTCGTTTCCCCCCTCCTCCCATTCTGTCGCACGTCGGCCTAGTCGTGGACATTGAGTTGTGAGCGCTCTGATCGGCGCTGAGTTGTCCTCATCTACGCCTATTTCTCTTATTTTCGAGCCCACACCATTTATTGGGGTGTCATTTCGGTGAAAAGGAAACATTATCTCTCTTTTTCTGGCCTGAAGTAATCGTAAGCTTTTATTTCGTTCCAGGAAGCTGTTTACTTAGTAGCTCAAATGCGATCCATTTGTCTATTTGTGTCTAGCTGTATATCACTCCAGGCAGCGCAGTCCACGTACAGGTCTGGATATAATTTGTTCTGATACGCGTATAGAGTGAAATCGAAACACTTTCAAATATGTTATGCCGGGTTATAACCCTTCTGACGTTTCATGCTTCATTTTTTTTATAGGTTGGTTGGTTATTTAGGGGAGGCGACCGACAGCTGAGGTCATTTGCGCCATATAGGATAGGTGGGTAATTGGGTAATGGTAGGAGTTTTCAGGGAACGGAGGAAGGGTGGAGAGAAACCCGGCGTCGGCGTTAGCCTACTCTTAACGAAAGGCGCCAAGGGGACCACGGCTTAACGTCCCATCCGACGGACGGAGTACTGTACTTGAAATGCCCTCCACTAGGCACTCAAGTGGGGACCGGTTTTCTACTGAAAAATCCGCCACTGCCTTTTTTTTATAGATTTCACGGAATATTTGCTTGCTGATTGTTACCTGTTCCTAAGGTGGTTTTCCGTCGTTGTGAGGTTTCATGAGTGCTTGATTTCCGACCTCTTAAGAGCCCCTTATACGCTAAAAAATCTGCATGGGAGGAGGGTGGCTTTTGGCGTAATATCGAGGGATCTGGGTTCGATTGAATTTTTGATTTTTCCTCCAAATTAACTTCCAAATATTAAATAAATTATCTTTGGTGTGATGAAATGATGTAAGTACAAAAATAAAACTAAAACAATTAAGGTCTCACTGTAAATATCTTTGTAGTGGTCTTCTAAGTAGTGAGAGTCGACGGTAGGAGCACTTTCATTCTGTAAGTTTTTTTTCTCAGTTCTTGGAGTGATTATATTAAATTTTGCAATATTAGGCAGGATTTTGCCTTCATTTGGAACAATTTTCATTTATGGAAATTTAAGAACTTTCGATCAGTATGCACTACATTTGTTTATTGTCTATGATACTATTAGAAGAGGAAAAAAGTATTCTTCCGTTGGAGTATTCTTACTGAAAATGTGATGTTCCGACTCTTAATTTGTAGATGTTCATGGGCTAAGGATTATTAGCTGCTGCATTTCGATGACTTTATTTCGTGCTGGTTCTAACGTGTGTCATTAGCCCTGCACCTAAGTACTCTGGTCTTCCGATTACTGCTCTGAATCTTTTGGGCCCGCAATGTGATTGCAGTGAGGAATTGATAGTTTGAGAGGTAATCTACCGACAGCATGAGAAGCACTTTAAATGTGGATGCAGATTACTGAGGACGTGATTTTATGAATTGGTAAGGGAAGGAAGGAAATAATGGGAGTAGGATACGATAAAGTCAAATTACGATCGTGCAAAACAGTAATTGAATTACATTAATTCCAGTAATGAAAATAATCAGCTCTTAAGAGCCCCTTATAGGCTTAAAAATCTACATGGGAGGAAGGTGGCTTTTGGCGTAATCGATATCGAAGGATCGTGGTTAAATTAAAGTTTTAGATTTTTCCTCTTTCCTCTGTGTATTATTTTTACAGATGCATTTAGATTTGTCTGGTTCCCTTGTTATCCCCTGATGACTCAATAGAATGGAATGTCAAATTTTTAGAAGTTAGTAACTACTTCATTGCATATAATTGATGTTTTAATATTTGAAATGCTGCCTTTTCATTATAAGAGCTTTCAACGTGTAGGCTTGTATGTGCCTAATGTGCCCCTAATCTGACTTTCCTACGGATTGCTACTTCCATGGCAGTTAACAAGTGCTACTTCTCTTGACTATTCTCCTCATCAATCAACGCCTTCCTTCTGATTAGAATTTCAGTAGATTCTCATAGGCGAGTTCTATTCTTAAAGTACTTCATCAAATTCTTTACGAAATGCTCCGTTGTCTTCACCATCATGTTTTTTCTACGAAAAGGAGTGTGCCTCTGAAATTTTTCAATTCTAATTCCTTGACTTTCTTTCTCTCTCAGTTCAAATTTAAGCTTTGCTTTGACGAGATCATATACTTCTCAGAAATTAATGCAGGCTTTAATTAGTATATTTTTTCACTATCCTCAGTCATTACAATTGATGAGTTCCTCGATCACTCTTATCCATTCCATGCTTACCTGGAATTTGTGCTTCTGTTCCTGCTCTGCCTTATTATTTCCTTGAAGTCTGAATGCTATTTGGTGATGTTTTTCCTTTGGAGTTCTTGTGACTATAAATCCACCGAAACATTGCCTGCAAATGAGAAATAATGGGTGGAGTATCGGATTTTGCGTTCCCGTAACAAGCCAAACGCTTAATGTTCAGTCCCGTGTTCAGATTGTAATCCCTGATTTAAGAGGAGCAGGCCTCTCTCTTTTGGAAAATCACCGAGAGGATTCTCATTGGAAAAGGAGTTGTAGTTAGATTGGGGAATGGAAAGGCGGCTTTTCGGGGTCCAAACCCTTGTCTCTTTGTACCCTTCCCGCATCCAAGGGTTCATCTTCCCGAGGGCGCCATCCACTTCCTCGAACTGGCCAAGTTTCCCTTTTCGGTATGCCTTTTTTCCCCATTACAACCCCTTTACCTCTAGGGGCCGGAGTTTCGCAAACAAATTCATCCTGGTTAAACGCGGGGTATTCGGCCTAATCCCCGAGAAGGAGGATATGGTGGGAGACTTGTAAAGGGAAGGTGGTGACGAAATCAGACCCGGATCTTTCATTAAAACCTAATTAAGGGAAATTAGAATGTTGAGTGGAGACCAGTCTATAATTTAATCCTCGCTTTGCCCTCAAAACCCACTCACCTAACCATGTTAGAAATCAAGTCGTGAAAATTATATCAATATCCTGAAATATACGGGTGTGATGAAGTTCATACACTCCTGCGTAACTTTTTTTCATTTCCGCTGTGAGCCTTGTGAGAAAGTTACGTACGAGTGTATGAACTTCAACCAATTTGTACGTAACTTGTTTCATTTCCACTGAGAGCCTAAATGTTACTCTGTTTTTTATATAAAAATGCCTCCTTATTATCGGAGAGGAAGTAAAGAATGAGAATTTTAGATTATATAAGACGGAGAGATATTCATTTTACTTGGAGATGAAGTGAGTAATTGAAAGAAAAAGCAAAGAAGTCGGAATACTCCTTCATACTTTTTTTTATATTGAGAAATTTCAAATTATGTTAAGGAATTAAGAAATTTTATACTAGGAATACCCCTTTTTTTGTGAAATGCATTTGCTGTTTGAAAATGGCCACAACGGCCTGTCACACGCGTGTAAATATATGTGCTACTTTGTCTCAAAGGTTGGCTTTTCATTCAATTATTTTTCTTTTGTCCCTTATCACCTCTCTTCTTCAAATTCCGAAATGTGCTCGGCTTGTGGCATCTATCCTGTTTTCACATTTTTCGTACTATTTATTTTTTAACCGACGCTTCTTTTGATCTCTCCAATGGATCCTCTAGTTTTTGAAGAACTGCTCAACATTTTTTTTGTGAGAACACATTTACAATACAACAAATAGATATTTTTTTCGTGAGAACACGTACAATGCCTCCACTCACGTGACAACTTCGTCGGGTGATGAGCGCCACAGGTCACGAGCACGCAGATATGGCACATTTAATTACTGCCTCGGGTGTTCGAATCAAAAGGAAAGAAGGCAATACTCAGCCATCAATATAAACGACCTCGACATGTTCGCACGGGGAGTTGATTGGCCCCAGTGTCGTGGTACCCTCTTTATCCCCAAGGATTGGGTTTTTTATCTATTGATAACGTCTCAATATTGATAAGGTCTCAATAAATAAATTCCAGAGCATTCGAAAACATTAGATGGCTAAATATCATACCATCATAAAACTCCGACATCGGTGATCTTAGAGATTCCTCACCACTACGTCAGGCGTGACGATAATATAAATTTACTCCCACTTTTTGGCTGACGGGGCTCTACGGGTTAGATGACCTGGACCCTAGACGAGGCCCCATGCCCTCTGTAAAGCATTAAGACCCTCTTCATCTCTGTGGAAAATGTCCAGATCCATACGGAACCCAAATCGGGTGGAATCGCACAACTGATGAGATCTTGAAACTCGGAACTCTAAGGGTTAGGGATCCGGAGCGTTGACCCTCGTCATTTCTTCTTCTTAAAAATCCCTGTAAAACTGACCATATAGTTAATATATGTAATTGATTCCATGCTTTCAGTAAAATGCTATACAGCATGTTATAACACAGTATTAAGATTATTATAAGTTATGCAACACCACATCATTAAGATGTGATGTTGCATAACATCATATGAACTTGGAAAACAGCTTTTGAAATTTGTGTTCCAACAGGAAAATCTTCGCACGGTTGGATTGGCCCTTAATTCATTGAACTTGGTTAATTGGACGTACATATGCCTAAATCATATGATTATTATATGATAATTTATGGTAGTAGTGATGTTTAAAATAATCAGCAATGAATACGTAATATTTTCGAGTACCAAAATGGTTGGGATTTATTTCGATTAACTCTGAAACCTAAAGAACCGTCGATATCTGCCATTATCTTATCTTACCTATATTGACCACTTACAAAGTATGATTTAAAACTCTTTGAAGGGCTAATTTATATTCATCTGAATATTATTACTATTCCATTGGCAATGTTTTTTTCAATTTCTTGTATGTAAATGAATGGTTGTGTTGGAACATTTGATCAAATCCGCATATTATAATGTGAATTGCTATTCAGCACCCACGAGTGTATTTTTAAAACATAATATAATCTTGCAAAATTTTAAGACTGCTCAGATCTTTTCTTAATGCCGAATAAAAATCAACCATTCCTAATCACTTAATTATATTAATTGGGGTTTTAAATAAAATATTAGTGGTGAAAATGCCATGGAAGCGATTATTTTATCAATCAGGTGGATAGGATAAACGAGTATTGGACTCCGAGAAATAAGTAAGAACTTAGTAATAGTACCAAAGAATGATGAAAATGAAATGGATCGAGTGACAAACGAAGAAGTTTTAAGAAGAGTGGGAGAGAAGAGATGTCTACTGAAAACAGTAAAAAGAAGACGGGGCAACTTAATGGGCCACATCTTAAGATACGGTGGCCTGATGAAGACAATCGTCGAGGGAACAGTGAACGGGAAGAATGGAAAAGGCAGGCCTCGTATGAGATACATGGAACAGGTTGTGAAGGATGTAAAAGAGAGGAGTTACGTCAATACCAAGAGGTTGGCCGATAGAAGAATCGAGTGGAGGTCTGCGTCAAACCAATTGTTATTGATCGAAAAAAAACTTAGTAATAGGTTTTATTTGTACAGTGTATATTGCTTCAGGGTTTGTACCGTGTATGTACATATTTGACAATATTTTTCCCGCGCTCTTTTTGGCTTCCACAGGTATGCTGTAGGCCCCATTCCATCATAAGACATCAAGATATGCAAGGTATTAAGATCATCTCCACCCCGGCGGAAATTATTCAAATCGGTGAGAAATCTAAATCTGTCGGAATCGTACAACCGTAAATAAGGTTTTGGAAGTTGGAACCCTTAATCTGGGTGGTTCCCTTAGACTTGAGAAAGTCAGAGGATTGCTGGAGAACTAATGTTTGAAATGTACAAACGCGGTAATTTTTAATGCTGATTCCATTTCAGTAATATACTCATGAATGATAGTGATAGATTAGGGCATGAACGATTTCCAATTTATGGAACCTTTTCCATTTAAGGAAGTGATGGAGTTGGGCGAGGATAGAGAGGCATTATAATCCCCTTGCTGAATCTGATCTGAGGTGATGGCAATTCAACCCGAGATTCAATTTGAAGCATTCAATTTAATTTCGACGCGCAGAAAACGTAACGTTATTTTCCCGATCAAATGTAATTTTTATGTTAGCCATTTTTTTTCGAAAATAATTGGAACGCGAATCTTTTTTCATCTGGATCTTTTTTGACTCTGAATTTATCGCAAGCCTCTGTATTTGAAGTACTATTGTGAGCGGAAATGAAAAATGAGTCTTTTTAATCCCGGCCATTTCGTGGGACTCTAAGTCAACTTACTTTAATCTGGGATGAGGGGTCCCCAGTTCGAAATTTCGTATTCTTTTTCAAGATTTTTTTATCGTTTTGATCGTGAAAAATAGTGTCAAACGAAGCAATATGGTTTTAAGTCCGTTTCACTGATTGAACCTATCATCGCCACAAAATAGATTCATTGATCACCATTCGCTGGCTCCTGAGATGGTTTATGATAAATTGAGTTCATTCCAATTAAAAAAACCTCCGGTGGTGGTGAGATTTTTGAAATTTCCTATTCTTGAATTAGAAGTAAAAATTTTTTCTTTCTTGAAATGTGAATATGCAGTTTAATGTTTAGCATACAGAAATAATTTGCTTTCAATTTTTCCTTTTAGAATGAGAAAAATACAGGTTCATTCTCATAGGTCATTGTTTTTTTCTTTTTAACCCTAATTCTTATGATGCCGGTTTTTCACCCAGTTCACCTACCCTTGAGATTTTTTCTGAATGTTGCAAAACTGGTTCCCTTTTATTTTTCGGACCAAGATGATCGATGAAAAATTCAGCCCTAAAACTATCAGACATTGCAAAATTGAAGAATAAAATATCCCCAAAGCTTTAATCTTAAGGGGCAAAGGAATACAAAGGGGGGGGGGGGATGGGAAGGAAAGAGTATATGCAGAGTAAGGGTGCTCTCAATCACTCGTAAAAAAAAGCATGCAAAGAAATTTAAATGGAAGTGAATGACACACTCGCACACACACTCATTAGTGCTACAATCAATCGTCACACTCAAAATTAAGGGAATCAAGGTAAAGATAAAAACGAATTGGCTCACACAATCAGTCACACACTCAGGTTTGTATGCTAAATACAGTCACCTTCGTGAGTTCAATCACGCACCCACAAGCAGGGTTTACGAGGATTTATCCAACGCCAGTGATCCGTCATGCACGTAAGATAAAAACAAAAGTAAAAATAAATAAATAAAGTAAATAAAATAAAATTGATAATAACTTTCAAGCACTCATTCACGTGGATTTGCATGCGATATATCCATGAGTGTGCGAATGTGTCATTCACTTCCATTTAAATTTCTTTGTATGATTTATTTTGTACCAGAGATTGAGAGCTCCCTCACTTTGTATATACTCCTTCCTTTTCCTTCCGACTTTGTATCCCTCCGTCCCTTAAGCTTACGGCTTTGGGGATAGTAAATTTTTCAATTTCGCATTGCGTACAGCCGAAAAGACGTCCTCTGCATTGTTTTATCAGGCATGGGTTTATTCTGAGAAGAGAAGTTACAGGTTTGTATTTTTCTGCTAAATATTGAGCGTCAGCCAACAATGTACTTTGAATCAATTAATGTTTTCGACCAATTTTGTCCCTCGCTCCGAAACAGAATTTTACGAGGAAATAATATGGAGCAATTCCATTATTTATATTATATGGAGAAATTATACGGAGCAAACTTTATCCTTGGATTCATTGGTTGGTTATTCAGGGGAGGCGACCGACAGCTGAGGTCATTTGCGACATTTAGAATAGGTGGGTAATTGGGGCGTTTACTCTGAACCGAAATAGCAATTTTGTACGGGAAATTGTTAGATGGAAACGAAGAAAGAAAATTAGTGAAAAATTTATCTTCTAACCACAACCACTTACTCATAAATCAAAAATTAAAATAAGCAAAAGGTTATGCCCACCGAAAAAGCTGCTGTGATAACATTGTCGTCATTTTCTCCCGTCCTTGACTGCTTTTCGGGGAAGGGAAGGGAGTGGAGGGGGGACTCTCGGATGTTCTGCTCGCATAGATGCTGTCGTAACTGCTCCTACTGGCAGAGTCAGCTGTGTCCCCCCACTGCGATAATGCGAAGTAGCTTCGCGGGCTCTGATTGGACGAAGTCGATATATGTCAGAGGTTACACCACACCCACTTTCCCGAAAGGGTTAAAAACATGATTTTCGCCGCTTATAACTCGATAAATAATTGACTGATCAAAAAACGGAAAAATACGGGTCTTTTTATTTTACAAACTCTTATCATATTCGGCATTAAAAAAATATGATAAACGACCCCATTGGGTAATGGTAGGAGTTTTTTTAGGGAACGGAGATGAAGAGAAACCCGGCCTACCCTTTTTAATTAGCCTACTCTTAACGAAAGGCGCCAAGGGGACAACGGCCTAACGTCTCATCCGACGGGCGGAGCCTTGAGCTTGAAATGCCCTCCACTAGGCACTCAAGTGGGGACCGGCCTTCCACTGAAAAATCCCCTTCCGGGAATCTAACCCGGGCCCTCGGGATGGGAGGCGAGTACTCTAGCCACCACACCAACCCGATCCCCTCCTTGGATTCATGTTCACCTCACATGCTATGTGAGCAGTACTTCCACGCAAGCACAGACGTCGCCGTCGAATGGATTCAAGACGTGCGCGCCAAGATTATACGCCATCCCAATCCAAGCTGGCCCCAAACGTCACACTCCCCCTGTGGGAGCGCATTAAAGGATAATGAACGGACGAATGGGGTCCTGGGGGATGCTGGTCGGCACAGTGTGCGGCCACTCTCCTGAACCAACACGGCTGCATTCTCAGAGGAGCATGTCTCCGAGGGAGGAGAGGCGATTGGCTGGAACTTTCCGCCCCGGGATCTGTTTCGAGAGGTCCTCGGAAACCCGCAGGGCACGTTCCCTTGTGCGATCCTTTTGCCCTCCTTACCTCTCCTGTGACTGGATAAGTGGTGCATCTGGAGGAAGAGTTTTTTCTTTTGGGACAACGGAATGACCCTGGTTGACCCTTTCTTGAGCCATACCTACGTCTAACTAGTGCCCTGCAAGCCACTTCGCCGTTTTTTGGTAGGGGAGAATCGTCACCACAGGATGAAACTTGAACTGAAACTGGTGCTATCAAGCAGTAAGTAAAACGCGTTAACTCTGCTTACATTAGGCATGTGAAACTGCATTATTCCAAGCTACAAAAGAAAATATTTTTAAATTATTATTTGAATCAACGGTGATATATTTTTGGGATTAGTGGTGAAGGGTGAATTTATTATTTATTGGTAGATTTTGCAACATTTTCGGGATGTATAACTATATAAATTACCTATAATGCACCTAAATGTCCATTAATAATGATCATTACGTTTTGAATCCCGAAAATAAAGGCTCTATAGACGCATCCGTTCACATCAGTTTATCTCTCTGACCTTGCTTTCAAGATTGAATCGTCCCAGCTGAATGGGAATTCTAAAAATAAAACATTCTATCGTGATCGGAGAACGAATTGCCTCCCTTTAAATCAACCCTTATTTGCTTCATTCAGAAACCGTCGTAGCCTGAGGTGTAATAGTGATTTCCATCCGAGTTTTGATTTGAAACCTCGTGACACTAGTGCAGATATCAACGTGTTTTGGAGAAGAGGAGATGCCCTCTCGCGTTCACCTCCCCCCTCCTCTTCTTCCGTTGCGTTTTTTTGTAATTTTTCTTTCCTTGAATTTTATATTTTATCTCCTAATTTTGATATGTACATACTATTATATTTGAGTTATTCTTAAGCACTAGCTTTACTATCAGTAGGATTTCGCAGGTTTTTCACACCCCCCCTTCTTGTGTGGGTGTTTTCCTGCAGTGGGTTTTTGCGTAAAGGATGTAAGCATAATAATCCTCACGTTTTTCCCATTTTGTAAATTCTTTCACACACCTTTTGATATGTAATATTGATATTTTGTGTATATATATTTCTTTTGTATTAATTTATCATTCTTTAATTCCTATAAGTGTATTCTTTACTGATTGCTTTTTAACCTCAGATTGTAATTGTTTTAGGAACTGACCACTATTTGATTTATATATGTATTTATTTTGACGAGGGGTTGTATGGCAGAAGGGACAGTTTTATCTCAATCTCGCCCCAATATAGACCTTTTATTAATGTTATTATTATTGCGAGAAGGTTGACGGCGGGAATGGGAAGTGGTGAGGGAAGTAGCCGGGATCGCAGCGATACCAAGCGTAGCCTAAAGAGAGACTTGTGCTCTGGGAATTCTTAGTGCTTAGTATGAGATGCTCCTACACTCCACATTTTGCATTTGCTGCCTTTCCTCACCGACCATTCGAATTCGCTCTTCTAAGACGACATGTCTTAAGTCATGTACCGGCTACGATAAGACTTCTTTTCTGCTATCTAGGTTCATCGATCCTTCAGCATGCCGGTTTTCTCTACCAATGTCTTTTGTGGATTTTGAAATGCTCCTCGAAGGTTAGGGTGGCTTTTTCTCAAGTTCGATGACGTACATGCATTAATGTGTAAAATGTTGCTCTACTAGAAAAATATGTTACTCACGCTCGCTCCTGGCATGTGTCACTAAATATTTAGCGACTACGAGGAAATAAAATGGTCACAAATGTGATGGATGCTTGATAGAATGCATTTATTTTTTATTCTCCGTATGTAGGGTTGTATTTCACTGGAGTAAGTAAATTTAGGTACGCATATTTACATACGTTACGCCCAATTAATCAGATATTATTTTGCCTATAATGTGAGGAACGTGGGAAGAACATTTTAAAAGACAATTTACTTATACTGTCTTAGCGAAATATTTCATTTAGGGAAGTATTTGAATAGAAAGGAGAGAACTATAATGTTTGTTGCATTAGAAGGTTGGTTATTCAGGGGAGGCGACCGACAGCTGAGGTCATTTGCGCCATTTAGTATAGGATAACTGGGTAATGGTAGGAGGTTTTAGGGAATGGAGGAAGGTTGGAGGGAAGCCCGGCGTTGACATTGGCCTACTCCTAACGACAGATGCCAAGGGGACCACGGCTTAAGGTCCCATCCGACGGACAGAGTACTGACCTTGAAATGCCCTTCACTAAGCACTCAATTAGGGACCGGTTTGCCACTGAAAAATCAGCCACTGCCGGGAATGGAGCCCGGGCCCTCTGGATGGAAGGCAGTATTCTAACCCATACACCAACTCGAACCCATCACTTTAGAAATTAAATCCAGGTTTCCCGAGAGGTTAGATGCAATGGACAGATTGTTTGTTATTGATTCCTTTATATATTTAACCAGAGGTTGCTGTAAAATTAACATATGTTATAAGTAATGACTTCATTTTCTGTGAATTGGTGATTTAATTAACTACCTAATGTGCCGTTCAACGAATTTTTTATTCACATTCAGATTTCATATGTGACTACCACTTGCTGTTTTATTTCCGTTTTGTCACTGACATGAGATCGAAAGGTTTTATCGTTTTCGATAATCGTTACTCGATGGCAGCATAATTGTCAAGACTTTTCATTGACATTTGAGGCATTTATCTCACGTATGATGATGAATAGCCTGGTGCTCATTGATGTGAACCTTTTTTTAATAAATTTTTCTCATCGACTTAATTTTTCGACCTCAATGACTTTCGAGCATTTTTTTTTGGCATTTTTTATATCGTCAAATTTATCGTATTAAGCACCCTATTGAAAGAGTGGCAAAATTGTAACAGCAATACATTCTGGTTTCCGGGGGTGCCAATCGATGAACACGATACGGAGTTGATACCCAATCTTACGGAAGACTCAGGAGTCAGGAGTTAACCTTATATCATCGGTGTGGCCGACGGTACCAGTTAGAAAATACTTTCCTACACCTCATTGATTGCGACTGCGCGTTTTATCGCTGGAATGTGCTGAAAGCTAGCAAAGAAAGACTACCAATAATAGTCCCTTTCCCCATTGAATTTATATGCACATAGGACAGATCTATACAAAAATAAAGTTTTCAGTAAGCGTGTTACAAAGCGCTCTGGAGGTTAGTCATGCGTCATGCGCAAGCGAAATAAAAGTTTATCGTAGAGCCATTGTGGGCCATTTTTGTGATATGAATGTGTCTACGTTTTGCAAGAAGATGCTCGCAAACCAGTGACTTATAGCTGAGAAACGAAATGTGAAAATTTTGCTTCAATGATAATGATAGAATAGAAAATATCAATTTAATTTTATGGAGTCAAGTTTCTCTCTTTCTACCATGAAAATTATGCGTCAAGAATTATCTGTAATAGAGATTTCTGAGTTGGACTTTCTTTTTCCCATAAATATATCGGGATTAGTTTTTGAAGGTCCGTTTATCGCCTTTAATTGCGGGAAGGTTGTGTGCTTATTTGTCTCTAACCTTATTTGTTAGCTTTTCATCCGGGCATTTTCATCGTTTCACCTCTGGGTATCATACTGGATCTTCGAACTTGATTAAATTCCTTGAATTCCGCCCCCCTCTGCAATGGATCTTAGGCACTTTCCCTTCTTCTTTCCCCGTTTCCAACCTCATATAACCTCAAAAGGTCGTTTAGTCTTCCGTTCCAGCAGCTAGAATTCTGGATAATATTGCTTTCATCGCCAAGTCAGCTGATTAGGATTCGAGACCACCCGTGCCAATTCCGTCCTTAAAATATATTTGTATTTTTCAGCTCTCATATGTGAAGAAATGAGCCGGTGTATTTGAAAAAAAAAAATTGTCCCAGTTTAGAAACGTATGCTAAGTAAGTGCTGGAGGGTTAGAGTATTGTGGATGAGGACCACGAAATGAAATTCAAGCGGCAAAGTACTAGGCAATGCGGAGGAATTTACCGAAGGGCTCCTCAAGGAAATGAATGTGGAATTCTTGTAAGCACAGAAAATGCAATAGAGGGTTTATATGGTGGAGATGCTCCACAGTGGCATACTAGAGAAATAATGTTTGCTATTACTGTAGCCTTATTGTAATGTAATGCCAAAAATCAAGTGCTATATCAAGTATTTTTTTATTATTTATATATTATTTACAATTTTTACTTATTCATTATTATGGAGATAACTATATTTTGAGTCTAGTAAATTCTTGATTCCACGTTTACGCATTATTTGGTGGTTTTTAGAGAGCGTGGTTTACTTCGCATAAAATTGGACAAGGAAATTATTTTGAAAATTATTGCTCCTACTCTTTCGGAATAAAAATATTTTTCCGTCTCATCTTGCCTCGAAGGAGTAAACCCGCCTTAAGACGTGAAATATGTGGGTGGTCTGCGATGGAATGGCTGCTCTGTATCCAAAAGGGAGTTCTAGTTGGAAGCATTTGGAACTACTTTGGATGATTATATGTCCCTGAGTATTTTTTCAGTACTTAAGCGATGTTTTGCACACGTTGTTTCATCAGAGAAGGTTTTTCAAAAACCATAAGCAGGGTAATACTAAACTCACCCTTGCGGAATTAAATTTATTTTGCTAAGTCCAATTAAAGAAATGAGAAAAGTTTCTCTAATTTTATATTTCTTTCGGATATTGTTTTTTTAATTCCTTTGGGTCGGTATTTAGTGGCTTTCATACTACTATATAAAACATATTCACCGAATATTATTCTAATTTTACATTAATTTCAACTCAGATGGCTTAAGGCTACTATTGTTAAAGAATATAAAAATCTATGTTTGGATTCGTATTTAGTGTTCCAAGTAATTTATCTATGTACAAGTAATATGTATAAAGCTGTAGGCAAAATAGTCATCAAATTATGTACTACACCATTTGAACTTATGACTCTGTTGAAACTATAATGTGCTTTTTATTCTACACCAATTGCATGGGATGCCATTGAGAAAATCCACGACGAAAATACAAGACTTCAAACGCCTGCCATACTCAACGGCGCACAACCACATTTCATCTTGACTTAAGGGAACCGCGTAAACTCTTCGATCACAAGTTTTGCCTTAGTGTATATAGCTTGTGCTTCATAAAAAATCGAATTGAAGATTCATACAAATATAAATCCATTTTTTAATATTTTTTGTTTTCGTGCATCACCTAGTGTTAGGTCATGACTAAAAGTAAATAATTAAAACTTAGCCTACGAAAATCCATTCAACACTCCATGTCTCCGTGTGGTTGTCTCGTCGAGCACGACCACTAATTATAAGAAACTGGTTAACACCTTCGAAGTCCCTTCTCTTCTACTCCTACAAAGTATATTTCGAACTGCATGAAGGGTATTTGGCAGGCTGTGCATCAGTAGGGAGCTTGTATAAAAGTGTGGTAGTAAAATTACTATCAAATAGGCATGCACCAGTCTTGTGGAGCTAAATACTCTGCGACTTCGAAGGAATGCATGTTTTATTACTGCTTTAAGCATCATCTTGAATAATTAAGGTATTTTTTTCGATTTTGTGTGCAACGTTGCGGTTAATATGGCTCTGTAGAGTTAAGATTTAAAAAAATCTTATATGAGCAAGGCTTTCTACATCTCACATACCTATCCGATTTTCGCGAAGCCTTTCCGCTCCACTCAAAAACCATTCCGCTCCGTTTTCTTTTAAGTCGTCTAGCTGTCGTGACTGGTTGGCCGTAATCTACGGGGTTTTTCAAAAATATATCTTGCGTCATCGAAAAACAGAATGACTTCAAATATGCATTAGAAACCAGTATAAATTGCAAACGGTGGTCTGAAAGTGATTCTCGTCAGAGTTCTTCTACAGAGTTTATGAAACCGGCTCAGCAATGAAAACGATCTTTAAGTATCAATTACTTGGTACTTGGAAGCTGGACATTTCCCACTAATTATTTTCAAATGTTGTCCAAGGTCAAGGATTCAATTTTAGCCCAGCACGTATTGGACTCAAGGGCTTCAGTGTTTTTCTTCAAACGATTTTACACATGTGTGACAAAGGTTGTAAATTATGCTGTTTGGAGTAGCTGGAGAATATAAAACGTGGACAAGAACTCAAACGGGTTTTAATCGATCCGACTGATTTAAAATGCTCATTTTTTCTGCCTTTGTGCCGACCGAACTCGATCATCACCCAAGCTCACTTTCCCCAAACATCCCCTACCCTCCACTCCATCCCCCCCCTCTTCCATTGCTCTTCCCCCAACCCTCACTATCTCTATTTTATCGTTGAATCTGCGTCGTTTTTTTCTGGGAGCTATGAACAACAAGTCTAGTACATTGAAATAATTGTATGGTTAAATTTATTTAAACAGTTTTGATCAATATTTAGTGGAAAAGTACAAGAGCTTTATCATTACTCAGGAGAAACCATATACACCATATGTGATAGAAATAAAACAGCCTTTCACAACTCCCGCCGTCTTTCCTGTACACTTTGTGACTCTATAATCACGTCCGGCTCGTACAAAACCCGTGCGTTCATCCTCAGGGAGACTGGAATCGTTTGATGACCTCGGTCCTCTAGTTAGAACTTAACGCGGGGCAGTGCTGACGGAAGTCGCACAGGGGAGGAGACGACTGCTCCCTTTGCATCCTCTTCCCCCTCCTCCTTTGTATCCCTTCCCTCCTCTCATTGGTCCCATTGGAGCCTCCCGCCGGAGATTTACGCGAGGCGTGTCTTGTATATACTATACACAGCATCCTGAGCTCTTGTTTGTTGATTCCGTATCCGTAAATAGCTGCATCACGAATGGCTGCCCAGCGTTGCGGGCTGCGTCGTCTGGTATTTCCGGCGCTCTTCCTTAGGCACTCGTAAAATACGGGAGCGTTCAGTGGGACGCGGTTATCATGGCGAATCGGGGACATGCAGGCGCACTAACAATTTTCCTGCAGCCCGGTACACAGATTTCATCGATTCTGAAAGGGGTAGATTTGGCTGCAACACTAGTCATAATGACACACTTAATTTGCCGTTGTTTTCTTTGTCTAGTGACAAGAGTGGGCATTACGTGGCTAAAATGGCTGGCAATGCTGTCAGAAAGGGAGTCAATTAACCTCCCAGCTTGAGTTTTCATGCTTAAATGCATTGTTCTACGCCCGCGATGGAGGCATTTCACGACATGATGGATTTTCTGGAATGATAAAATTTTCAACTTCCTATTTACGGTGGCTGGAGCGGTAATCGTGGATTATTGAGTATAAAATGTAATAACTTTTCACGTGCGTCGAAAAAAATACTAGAAACACATTTAATTTAAGTATAAACATAAAGTAAGTGTGACATAGAGGGCTCACCGCATAGGGCAAAACTGTTATATGTTTTGGACGTAGTACTGGAAGGTTTCCATAGATGGCGAGGGAAGAATTTTTCGCGTTACGTCACAAACGATATATATATATATCGCTTTCGTTTTTATAATCGATTAAAGCGGTACAATTGAGAAGTGTCTCATACTCTCCTCCGTCTGCTCCTTGCAGCGTTGGATTATGTGTTTTTTATGAAACAACAAGTTTTCCCTCCTGTGACAAGATATGAATGGTTTTTTAATAAGAGAAATGTTAACTTATCCATGTGACTGTTAGGTAAAGACGGATAAACTTGACATGGTATATCATATACCTTTCTCTTCCATTCCCATCCTTTTACCTTTCCTCCCGGTCTGAAGCGCCTATTAGTGCGGAACCATACATGAAAACAACCATGTAGGTAAAGGCATATCGCACCACTATAATAAAATAGCAAAAATACAGCATGAGCATATGTTATGAGCCGCATAAGTTGATTATAAAAAGCCGGAAGCGATAAATACAGTTTGTTACGTAATGAGAAAAATTCTTACTACGCCATCTATTGAAACCTTCCTGTACTACAAACAAAACGTGTAATAGTATGGCCTTAGGCGGCGAGCCCTATACGGCACACGTAATCTATGGTATAAATAATTTTACGGTGGATATGCTCTCCGCACATGCCATTATAGAAACTAAACAAGAATGATATATTGAATTTTTTGCCTTAATTAAAGCATGTCGTGGTTACCATTGATATTTTTTGGAGCTGTATTTGAAATTGAGATGAAAGTTATATTTAAATATGATTTGTCGAGTCTTTGAGTAGGTGTGACACGGTGATATTTGTCAGTAGTCATTATAACAATATGCTTTTTATTATTTTGCGTTAAGAAGAAAACCTGTGCATAAATTATCAAAAGATAATGAAATATATTTTATGCACCATAAGGAGACGTTAAAAAAATTTCAAATGACGAAAAAATCAAATCGGTTGAGAGAATATTTTTACATTGTAACCCACAGCTATCACTAATTAGTACACGCATATTTCACGCAGATCTGTTCATTGACAAATGTCGATCCAACCGCCTAAAGCAGCAAAACGTCGTTCAGTAATTTGGCCGCTAGAGAGATTGGGAAAAAAAGCGCAGAATGGGGGATATGCATGAAGTTTGTTTCTCGTGTATTGGTGTTGTACTTGATACGAAATGTTTTCACAAATCGAAATTTATAAACCAACATTTTGTAGGCCAACCACAAAATTTATTAAATACTAATAAAATGTTCGCGAATATTGACGTAAGTCACGTGACCTGAAACGCCTTCTGACGTCACTGCACGGTATAGGTTCCGTATTCCCACGAAAACAGACATTTATTTTCGAAGAAAACGTAGCGAATATATTTTTTTGAGGTTTCTGGCCATTTCTTGATTGAAACTGTGACTGAAAAGAGATTTTAAAAAGCGGAATCCGATAATTTGCTTTCGGGTGACTCCCTTATGGGGACATTCTTCTTGAAAAAACGGCGATTGCTTTGTTATTGCAAGAATTTTTGGAGTGAGATTAAACAGAGCAGTTTAGGTACATGTATGACCTATTCTCTTTATAGATGATTTAGTCGTTACGATCCATGCTACTTAAAAAACAAATCGAAACACATTCGATGCTATATTTTGAACATGATAATCAGGTGAAAATTTTTGCTAAATGTTCACTTGATGATGTTGTATTGCTACGAAATCATGGTCGTGCCTAATAAACATGTATGTGGAAACAGCAGAGTTGATACCTTTTCTCCTACTATTTTTTAAGAATAATGTCTTTATAATGAAACTTAATTCTTCAGTAGAATTTTAGCTAAACACATTTTAGCGAATAAACTCCGCATTAAAAGAGTTTTAAAGAATAGTGCATGTTTTCCATTGTCCTCGATGTTGTCCCAATGTTGTCTCACACGTGATCGTTTTCGCAGGATTCCTTTAAAGTCCTAACCGCGAGTCGTTGACCCTTTCACGGCTGCCGGAAGAGACGAAGGGGCAGGTATGTGACCTTGATATCGTTAAGCCCAGAGTCCCATCGTTACTGGGAAGAAACATGGCTGCTCGATCGCAAATATTTTGGGGCTTTCTTTTGACTCGCCTCTGGGTTGAATTCGAATCTTGTGCGAAAAACACCCGCATCCCATGTAGCCCTCTAGTTAGCGAATGAAAGACACCCATGCCGACGATTCTGAAGATAACCATGGATTCCAAGGGAGCCACACCATTCGTTCCAAACACTTTGTTATTTTGGTGTGGTTAAGAGAAGGGGGATGTGGAATTCCGTCGGAGGTCATCGAGGAAAGGATCTCAGAATTCTTCTCTTGTCTCCTTCCGCGCTGATTGCTCGGAGGGCTTGCCCACAGAGGACTGAAATTTTCCTTCCACCTGAAGGCCCTATCTGGATTGTTGGCGAATCTATTGTCTGCTCTAGCCAGCCAAGGGGCGCGCTTTGGACCCGAAGAGAATGCGCAGATCAATTTCAGTCGAAGGGGAAGAAGGGCTTGGCTACTTCCCCTTTTTACCCCGCAAGAGGTTAAGAGTGAGGCCTTTGTTGTGAGCCTCCGGTGAGGGCCCTCATCCTTTCTTCTATGCGTGCATATTTATTGACGGCTACCTACTTGACATTTTACTGAATATCAATGATTTTGGCTTGCGCGCAGAGAATTTGTTAATCTCCGAATCATAGCGTTCTTCAGCAGAGCTTGAGTTTTCGTGCTTAAATTCATTGTTCTACGCCCGCGATGGAGGCCTCTCACGACATGATGGATTTTCTGGAATGACGGAATTTTCAACTTTCTATTTACGGTGGCTGGAGCGGCAATCGTGGGTTGTTGAGTATAAAATGTAGTAATTTTTCACGTGCTTCGAAAAAATACTAGGACCACATTTAATTTCTGTATAAACATAGAGGGCTCACCGCATAGGGAAAAACTGTTGTACATTTTGGACGTTGTACTGGACGTTTTCCATAGGTGGCGAAGGAAGAATTTTTCGCGTTTCGTCACAAACGATATGTATCGCTTCCATCGCTTTTGTTTTTCTAATCGACTTAATTTGCACAATCGAGTAGTGCCTTATTGTCTCCTCCGTCTACTACTTGCATCGGTGGATTGTGTGTTTTTTAAGAAACAACAAGTAATCCCTCCTGTGGCCGGATATTGGGCGCAGGGTATTTGTTAATCTCCGAATCATAGCGTTCAGCAGAGCTTGAACTGGTGCCACATCAGCTATAACGATTAATCATAAAATTATGTGGTATGTTATCATATTTACTTTCAACGCCATACAGAATAAGAAAATAACATTTAAAAGTGCAAGTTTAACAGATTATGTGAAACTATTTGAGCAATTAGAGATTAGTAGGTAATACTATGTCAGCCAATGCGTGTAGGGTGGCTGTAAGGGTAGGAAATTCAAAAGGAGGATTTAAATATCCAACCCATAAATTAGTTTTTGCGTGGATAAAATGTGCCCCGAATAGTTAGCCAAATACCGCAATTAATTGAAGTATTGAAGGTTGGAATTGAGGGTGCAGAACAATAAATTAGTTAAGAACTTTTAATAAAATTTAATTAATATTTTTTTTATAAATTAGTTAAGAACAAGAAGATTAGTTAGAGTTAGTTAGTTAAGAAATAAATAAGTGAAGAACCCATAAATTAGTTTTTTCGTAGATAAAATGTGCACCGAATAGTTTGCCAAATACCGCAATTAATTGAAGTATTGAAGGGTGGAATTAAAGGTGCACATCAGTACTATGGTAGCAACCTCAGAGTATTCCGTGCAATTGTCTTTTGAGAACAAAGTATTTGTAGCAACCGTTGTTTATGCCTAGTTCGGACCTACACTAGCGGAGTGATTTAAGGTAGCAAAAAGGATTTTTCTCACAGAAGCAAGTAGGTGCGTAAAGAAATTTCCATTGGCTGGAGGAAGACGAGATAAATGTGGTGAGGAAAGATTAAAATGGGTGATATTTTTACATTGTAACGGGGCTTACAATCATTTATTGTGATTCTTTTTCAATTTTGACAAATTATATCTTTGTATTCTCAATGAACGTATTATACCAGAGCCAAATTTATTCAAGCAATTCGTGTACGAGATTTCGTATTTCAAGATATTCTTAAGGACATTTGGCTCAATTCGAGGTCTTCGTTCTTCTTTCCATTTTGATGTCAATTACGGCTGAATCGCTCGCACGGTGTTCGGCATTCCTTGGCTCACGCACGATGTTACCATATCCGCTCGAAGGTCGAATGCATCCCCCAATCAATTATTTTCTAACTGTCACATGTCATCAGGTAGGATGCATATCGGGTGTAAAGTAGATACGTATCTACAGCTGCAAAATATCTACAACGTAATTCAAGTTGTCCAAATTAATGCTTTTCTTTTCGAAAATTCTGGCTTAACTTTGAAAATAATTCCTCAGATTTTTTTCACAATTTAGCGTATATTGTTGTAATCCGTTGAAAAGTTAATTTTTGTTTTATCTGTAAAGGCATGTATGATCATTCCAAGCATCGAGGAAATTACTTTATGATTAAAAATCAATAATTGTTGAGTAATTTTACTCACGAAACCTGCTTATGAGTTCTTCATGTATGAGCGAGGTAATTCTCTGGCACGAAAGTGAAAATGGAGACGCTTGTATCACCCAATTAGAGGCAAATACAATGAGTTGAAATAACGTTTTTGAATTTTTGCCGGTATTTGACATTATGAAATAAAGTGCATGTTGATGCAATGTCAGTAAAGTAACTTGGGATAGTTTTATTAGATATAGCGTCAATCAAGGAACCGGGTGAAATGAGCAAATTTTGCCCGTTGTTATTTTAATAATCAATTTCTCCTCAAAGTAATCAGGTTGACACGAAACCTGATTACCTGAAACCTGAAACAGGGTCGGGATCAATGGGCCTTCTTTCGCTTTGTCGCTATCATTATCAATAACGCAAACCTGCTTAGTATCGGAAAGATCATAGTAGCAGTCGTGGCGTTTTGTGATGCCAATTTAGATTATCAATTGAAAGTACTATACTTGGAGAATCGTGACCTAGTTTTTGATCTCCTTGGCGCAAATAAAATATTGAAGCACAATAGCGCGAGCTATCCGTGATCGGGCTTCGGATAGGTGAGCACGAATTGATTTTTTTTCGCCGTTTTCATGGATGATTGCTGCTTGGAGACGCTCAAGGCCAACATTTGTCTCCTGTTACGGCATCCATTTACTTCTAAACTGGCGGCCATTCCACAGTGAGCTGCACTCATTGCCCCGGGTCATGCACGTCCTCTGCGCTATTCCCGTCCCCAGCGTGAAGGTTCGCCACAAGGCGAATGGAACAGGTCACCCGCTGCGCGCTGTCTCCTCGCTGTTGTTTTCTCTCCTGCCGTCCGTGAGTTGAGGTGGACGGGTCGGCCACTCCAACTGCTTCTCCCGAAGGAGACGACGCCGGCTGGGGCCGGGGAACCAACGTGGGTCTCCAAGGAAGCTCGACTGTTGAATTATAAAATGGCATCTCAGTCGCAAATCCGTGGTAAAGCCTTCCTTTTCCCCTAAGCAAGTGCGTAGATCGGTAATCTCATTCAGTCTCTCGATAATGGGGGCGTTTACTCGGAACCGAAATCGCAATTTTGTGCACGAGAATTGTTAGATGAAAACGAAATGAGAATTTTAGTGAAAAAATTAATCTTCTAACCACAACCGTTCACTCAAAAATAAAAAATGAAAATAAGCAAAAGGTGACGCCCACCGAAAAAGCTGATGTGATATCATTGACGTCATTTTCCTCCCGTCCATGTCTGCTCTTGTGGGAAGGAAAGGGAGTTGAGGGGGAATCTCGGATGCAATGTATCATGCAATGTAATCTTTTGTCGTGATCGTGATCTTGGTATGGTTTATGTAAATATATTGATATTTGTTCAGAAGAATCTAGAAGGAGAGCACTGAATCATAATCCTGTAAATCTTTTGCTTATGATCGAACCCTGTAAATTCCACGATACGGAAAGCGATTTGGATGCATAGGCGGTAGGATCAGATATAGTTGATGGTTGAAACAGAAGGTAGAATGGGAGCATTTAGGGCTTCAATAAAGAAATATAGTGTAAATGCTCCAATAAAATACCGGTGGAGTGTATAAGATTTCCAGAAAGTGTTACCTCGGGGACAGTGGTTAGAAGAAGACATTTTACGAGAATTACAAAGTTGCCCTTTTTTTGGCACTGCCTTTCCAAAATGGTTTTGGAGAAAATGGTATCCCTACCCTTTTTGTTGCCCTTTATATAATCTTTGCTTTGCACAAAAGACCTTTAAACCCCAAAATAAGTAAATATCTCGCCTTTAAACTAAATACATCTTAGTTTCTACACAAATATAAGTGTATTTACTTGAAATCAACTGTGTTTAATTTTTTTCCGAATTGATGATATGCTCTACGTGCCCGAGCGCACTTCATGTCCTTTTTATATCTATATACATGTATACATATCTTAGTTGGTGATACCAAACATAGCCGGGTTTGACCCGCATGCGAGTTATTTAAATCCTCGGCAAGGAAAAGACATTTTTACAGCGAAGCTTTCGTCGAATGAGGCTAATCATATTTGGGCGGTTTATGGGGGACCTCAGCAGAGCGTTCTTTGGCTCCAATTGGCGTTCTCCTCTTTTGGCCGTATTTTACCGCTTAATTTCTTCAATTTTCCAGTCGCCGCGCCGGTCGGAGCGGGAAATGCGAAGGGAGGATCGGATCCCGAGGCTTTCCAAATTCTCACAATAGCGTCTCACGCGTCGGCCCTGTGCCAATTGTGGGGGTGGGGGGGAAACTTCAAGAATATTACCCTGCCTTAACGTCTTTCGAGGCTAATTTACTAGAACGCTAGAATACTGACTGAAAATGTGTAATTCATTCACTAAGTAAACGTTTTTTCATATCTCTCGAGAAGATTACTAAAATTATTTAAGCCCTTAATTTCCAATTTTTGTTTCAATATTTTCATCTCAAAATACGTCTTACATACTAACGATATGTACTGCAGTCGCAAACATAAATGTGGATTGAAATCAAAGATCTTCGAAGTGTCGATATTACATTATGGGCTATAAACTCATGTAAAATCATGTGTCAAAACCCTTAGAAATTCCTGGAAACATGGTACTTGAAGAAATCCTATTCTTTGCACCCAAATAATTTTATTTTCTCGGTTATTTCCGCGAAGTTTCTTTAGCATCTCAAACTTAGGACGAGTGACAGTGAAAAGGAGTATTATATTTGATGTGAAGGGAAATCGAGGGTGACATTACGAAAATGCTGAAAGTTACCTTTGGTCAGAGGTGAACGGCAAAGGAAGCGGTCATGCATGAGTACGGTGACAATTGACGAGAACGGCAGCAGACGCCTCCCACTTACACATTCAACCCCTGCACCCAGAAACCGCTAATGGAGCCTTGAAAGCAAGGGCGTAGCCGTCCGTCCTTTCACCAAATTTCTCCACCCCACCCTATAAGCCACCCTTTCGATTAAAATTTTGACGTCCGCTGCTTGAGACAATTACTCTTACTTGCCACCCAAGCTAGAGAAAACACTTTTGATTTTTGTCCTTCAATGTTGGAGGAAAAGCGTAAGCTATGGAGATGCACCCCTTACGTTACCACTCGAGCGCTTCACCCTTTTTCCTCCTCTTCTAATTTTGGACTGCAAAGGGAGTGGCTGGGTCGGACAGGGTCGGCCGTTCTAAGGGCTGGGTTGTGGGAGTTGGAGAACGGCCCTTTCCGCGGTCCCGGAGTGGGCCGGGCAACATTCTGGACACGCCGACTCGTTGGCAAGGAAACCCAGCAGTTGGTGATACAGCACCCTTTGCTTCCTACTCCGGGACGAGCGGAGACTTGGGGGTAACGCTGCGGGTTGGGAGGGGGGGGGGGGACTTAAGGGTTAAATGAAGCCCTTTTTCTTATTTTTCAATTAAGACATCTACGCATGGGGCGGGGCGGGGGAGGGAGGTTTTGAGAGAAAGTTCGCCGAATTAGGGCCCCTAGGGTAGGTTGTCTTCCCCTCTCTCGCCCTTGCCTACGGGGAGGGAACTGGAAGAGTTTAGGAATGCCGCTGCTTAAGGAACTTTGGGTGGGGCAGCATTTCCTTTGTATGTCTTGTATCTGCCCCTCCGAGTGAAATAGGCATCTTGTGAGAGAGATCTTCTGTTGAAGATTCAAATGACGCAACACTTTCACTCGACCCTTGAGATTGACAAAATAGCGTAATGCGATGATATGGTGAGATAAAACGACGCAATAGTTTTCAAACAATAAAAACATGAGTTCTCCGCAAAATAATTGTATTTTCGTGGCAGGTACATTTTAATTCATAGTAGTACCAGAAATCATGACATTTGCCAGAAAGGATGCAGTTAAGGGTGTACATGTCCTAATTCGAAGTGTGAAATATGATAAAGGATACGAGAGGAACAAAAATATAAGCTTGGAGCTTGAGATGAGGAGATAATACTCTGTGAAGTGAATTTATTTTCCGTATTGACTTGATATTTTTAGATACTGAATGGCAATTTAAAAGAATAGGTATGTAAATTCTGGAAGAAATATGTGTGATTATATCTTTAGAATAACGATTACTACTCGGCTATTAAATATCAAAGTACGAAAACGTTTTCATCCTCCTAACTTGAGTAGATGACAAAATTTGCCTTTGCAAGTTAAGCTGAAGCTCCCGAAGAATCTAGTTATTTTTAGGTTTACTGCCGTCGTAGTAATTGCTGGAAATGGGCGGAGTGTGCGTGAACCATGAAATAGCGTATTTAGGATGCAATGGGGAAATGTATAAAAATATACTTACTCATATTATTAGTGGTAACATTATGGATGAGAGCTAATTTACTCAGGAGACGTATGATTTTACAATAATTAATTGAATTGGTTAACCTGTTAAAGCTATAGTTGAATCAGTGAATCTCTGAAATAAAACAGCACCCGTAAAGTAAAGAAAGATAAAAGGATGGGGTTAATGTGGAAGCAAGCAGTGAAAGTTATATAAATATATATGAAAATTTTCGAAATGGTTGCATTTTGGATTACCATATCTTGTAAAGTTAGGTTTGTAGCAATATAAGCCTTCAATATGTATTAAAATAATGATACATTATCCATTATCTGACCTAGACTTATAAAAGTTTATGCCAGATATGACGTTTTTTACTGCTTCGTTAAGTTTATGTCCATTTATTGCAGTATTCAACGATCTCCTGCATCCCACATTCTTATTTATTCATAGGCAGAGAAATAGAAACCTCTACTATTTTATTGCGTGATGACACCGCCGGAACTGTACCTGAAGTGTTGGCCGTAGTTGGCCGATGCCTGGGACGTGTGCGTGCATTCGGATGTGAGGCCATGCTTAGCTTCGTGCACGTGCACAGCTGGGGGAATGTTCTCGTAGGTTAAGTGGCCAGTGAAATGGTTCTCATTTGCATCCCCTTGGGAAGGTCAGGCTTTGGGCTCACGGAATTCCCACGTGGTGCTGTGGGTTTGCTTACAAATCGGAAGGTGGAAACATATTCTCCCTTTACGTATCATTACTGAGCCACGAGAAGAGAAAGTGAATAGGGCTATGTAGAGAGCTTGACTTGTGTTACGTAATCAATGACAAGGGACTGGAGAAAGAGAAAAGACAGTGCTGGAATCGTTCCTCGTCATTAATAAAGCAGATACGGATTCCCTTAATTTGAAAGGGGTTTGATTTTTTCCTGCGAACCATAGATATCCCTCTAGAGCATTTTTATTTTTAAGAGTCGGCCCCGGTGGCGGCGTGGTTAAGTCCTCGCCTGCTAACCTGAGGGTCACGGCTTCGAGTCCCGCCTGAGTGGGTTTTTTCACCGCTCAGTACATGGTTGTGTGCGCTCGTCTGTTGTTAATTGTTGTAAATACCCCGTCGTAAATACCCCATAGGTGCTGTTTTCGGTGGAAATGGAAAATAAACAAATAAATAAATAAGAGTCTCGTCATTCTCTTTTGAGCAGGAATTTCCCCCCAGTGTCGTAATCCTGATTATAATCATGATAAAGATAGCCGTTGATGGATTTAGTTGGCTCTTTTCTCTTTTTTTTCCATTTTTGAGCGTGTTGTTTCAATTGTTATTATTATTATTTTTTTCATATATGTATTATTATTTTTTATTATATTTATTTTTTGTTTTAATATAATTTCATATTATTTAGGATTGAACAGTATCTCTGGCATTTATCTTTGATAAATAATTATTTATCAAAGACAAGCGTCATTTGATTTTTCTGACCATGACCTCTGGCTTGTCACTCCACGGTACTTCGGAACGGGGAACAATCGAATCGAATCACCCGGGGTCATCGCGCACTTGACCTTTTCAGACACACCACTTGTCCTGTCCTTCCACCGGGTTTCTCTCGCCAAAACCTTTCCCGTGTCAATGGCAACGCTACTCCGCCCTGACACGCACGCAACTCGAAGTTTCCCCTCGCAGGCCGCACTCACTTGTTCCGCTTTCGTCCCTGCGAGAGCGACGCCAGGCCCCAAGCCCTGAAAAGAGTGGACCCTACTCTCGGGAATAGGAGCGCTGTGGTTGCAGCAGACGGCAAATAGATCCCTCTCACCAAACACCCCGGGGCGGCTCCTGGTTTTTCTCGGGAAGCCCTACAATACGGCGGGGAGGGGGGACATGTGACTGGAATCTCCTCGAAGACGTTGTTCCTTCCGCGAGATGAGGTGCTGTACCCTCCTTCGGTGTGCTGTGAACGGGGGCGAGCGGTCCCTGGGAGAGGGTCGAGATGTCAAGGACTCTCTCTTCCTTTTAGAGGCAAAAACAAGAGGAGTTAAGACGTGCGAGACGGTACACGTCGTTGAAAGTGCACGAAATTCTTTGAATTTATGGAGACGTTCATGTGGAAACTGATGCGGACGTCCACCCTCCACGATATTCCTCTTCGAGATGAGCCCACACGAGTTTTCCTTTTTCAGAGAATTCTATGAGACGTCGACAAGTATTGTAGATAATATATTTGTGGGAAATTGAGTCGTTCTGATTTTCATATCATTGAGAATAAATATTTTGTCATGAAAGGCATGAAGAATGTCGTCAGAAGCACGATGTCTATTCATTTTTTTTATCTTTGCATACCCGAGGCGGGGATGAATATTTTGCATCAATAAAATAAGTTAGAACTTTAAATTCAATATATATTTAATTTTCCATGAGCATGTTTCAGCAGTTTTCAAAGCGATGAGGGCATATTTGAATGTCTATGAATCATAAATTACTATCCCATAAGTCTTGAACGTCCAGAAATGTGCTTACTATATCCATGTGTTGGCAAACCCCTGGGAAAAACGCACTTGCTTGCCACTCTTCTAAGGCTCTTTTATTGGAGTCTTTTATTGTCTTGGTGCTCCAGGCTCAGAGCCTTCTTCTATCTTATTGTTTAGAACTAAGAGAAATCAACCATTCTCTATCTTCTATTTATTTATTATTAAATTTATATTTTTTCTATGTTTACATGTGTATACTCTTGTATGTGTGTTTTTTTTGTGCATACCTAATGAAAAAATGATTTGGTTTCTTGTCCAAAGCATAATAATATCTGTTTGTGCATAGATATAGGTGTATATGTATGTTTGTATATAGCTTCAGAAGAGATGCATAATTTATATTTTGTATTTTTTCCCCATGTGTATAATCTTGTATGAACACCTATGCATGTTTTTATTGTCATGTAATTGGATTTTGTGTATGTTTACATAAGTATACTCCTGCATGAATATATACGCATGTTTCTATTGGCGTGTAATGTGCATGTATGAAATTCAAATAATTAGTATATTGTCTATTTGCTGCACCAAAACCAAAAAGGTAAAATTGTAACCCTGTTCCATAGGACACTAGTCCTCGAATAATAAAATTCTATTCTTTTCTATTCTTCCTTAAAACCAGTCTGTTGTCCTTTCTTCAGATTAGCATATGTATAAAAATTCCTTGGTTTGCTTGGTTATTTAGGGGAGGCGACCGACAGCTGAGGTCATTTGCGCCGTATAAGATAGGTGGATAATTGGGTAATGGTAGGAGTTTTCAGGGAGTGGAGGAAGGGTGGAGAGAAACCCGGCGTCGGCATTAGCCTACCCCTTACTAAAGGCGCCAAGGGGACCACGGCTTAACGTCCCATCCGACGGACGGAGTACTGAACTTGAAATGCCCTCCACTAGGCACTCAAGTGGGAACCGGTTTTCCACTGAATAATCCGCCAATGCCGGGAATCGAACCCGGGCCCTCGGAATGGGAGGCCAGTAATCTAGAAAAATTCCTTCTCCTTTTTATCCAACCTGGAATGTCTTCTCCTCATCTCCATCCCACTTGATTTCGCAGAGTTTTCCCTTCAATAACGATCAGGAGAATCATGCCATTTCTCCTAATTACGAGCCTCTCCCGACCACTTTCCTGGTCCTCCAGCAATTCCCTCCAGCGACCGCCTCTCTTCCTCCACCACTTCGTCTTCCTTTCTGTTCATCGAACTTTCCCCATTCTCTTCCGAAAGCACATTTCAGCTTCTCCAATCATTTTTCATCCTTTTCCTTCGGGGCCCAGGCCACGGAACCATATAACATCGCGCTACGCATCAAACTCTTTAATAACCTATTCTTGTCATCTTCGGTTAAGGTTCTTGTCATAAGTTTTCTCTTCTTGGGAAACCCCTCGTTTGTGAGCAGTATTCATTGCCTTTAGTTCTTAACTCAGTTACTTTAGTTATTTGCCTTCGGTATTACACCTTCATCCTGGACGCTTTTGGAATAACTAAATCGATTTAAATGTCCTATTCCATGCCAACCTAAATTTATGCATAGAATATGTTTATTTTATTTTTAGCTTTTTAACTAGGGTAATTTTTAATACTTTTATGCATGGTGGTCTATAATATTCATACCAGCAATAATTTATTTCAAACGGTATTCATATGAGAAATAAATCAGTGGAAATGTATATAATGACGCGAGCAGTATGGTCGAATTAAATTTTTTATATTTATATATATATCTTGACGCTTGCATCTTAAAGGTTTTGTTGTACACTTAAGAATAATTGTGCAAAAATTGATTGAAAAAACAAGAAGAAATAATTCAAGTCACATACAGTTGATAGTTTTCATAGTTACTATAATATTTACTTCGAAATAAATTACAGAGTTTAAAACCTTTCAACTGTAAAATATGGAGCTCTTACACAATTTAAGGGAATAAAACTAAGCAATTACCTGCTTAGCATAAGAACACTGAGATTAAAAGCCATGTAATTTAGAACATCCCAGCATTTAACGCCTAATATTAATTGTCTTCATAACCTGCGATGAATGAACACACTCGGATAGGATAGTCTCACACTTCCTCACCAATGTAAACGTCAATTGACTTTGACAATGTCACTTTCTTTTCCAATAAATTAGCCTCCTGTGTCACGAAAATCTTCCGTCCGACGCGACAGAGGATCTCAATACTATAGGTCACCTATTATAGCAGAAGAGATCGGGTTTATCTTTATCACTCGTAAAAAATTCTGTCTTTCGTACTGTAATTTATGCATTTAGCTCTCATAAAAACTGATCATAGCATCGTCTAAACTGATAACATGGGGGTCTTGAAACAAAAATACTACCCATTATTTGATTAATTATAATGTGCAAATAACAACCTCCCCTATGCTTTCGGCTGAGAGAGCGGTTCGGCTCACCTCCAACAAAAATAGCTCAACTCTACGGACTTTACTCCTTGTTGATGAACGATCAGCTCTCACGGTCCGCACGTTTGAGAAGGGGATATGCGCCAAGGTCATTTTTACTCTACCCGTATGCTATTATAATATTAAGTGCTTGCATCCGGCGCGTCGTGATTGAAAATGTATTGTTGAGACTGCAATGTGCTAAGACTGGTGGTCAAAGATCGCTCTTTACCCCTTTTTCCTTCGTTTCTTTTTGTCCTCCTTCCTTCAATCGCGAGTCAAAATTTTCTCTTTCCCTCTTCTTTGTGCTTCTTTAAGCTTCTTTGTGACCAGTCCGGATAAATCTCATTTTCCTGGGATAAGAAAGTAGGTTAATCGCATTGGCTTACGGATACTTGAGTGTTAAGCTATTTTTGTCATGCGTAATTTCCATCGCAGTGTGACCCCCTTGACACCATTACAGACGTTGATGTTAACCCATCTTACTAATTAATTATGAAATTCCATTATATTTATTCCTAATATGGGTTACATTGCATTATGAATCATGGATACATTATGAATTTTCATAATTTAAAATGCATGGATTTCAGAATATATTTTTGAATTTGCCAATTTACCTAAAATTGAAGATGATGAAATAATAAATAGATATTTTTATTGCGTAGCAGGTTTTACTTGAAAATATACCAAGAGGAAAGCCTGACGATCCATTTGACTCTACTATTGATACGTTGAATACATTTTGAGTGCCAATATCCTGTAGGCCTTTATTTATTGTGTTGTTCAGTTTACTTTCATTTATATATTCTCTTCTACATCTACCAAATACCCTGCAAGCCACCATAAAGGTGTGTGGCAGGAGGTGAATTGTCAATAAACATGGACTACATATCATGCATAAAGAAGAATTCGTATTTATATACAGGGTAATTCAAAAAGAATACCACAACTTCGAAAATCTGTATTTAATCAAAGAAACATGATGGAACCTTGGGTAATTACGTAATTGGGTAACGCGTCTGCATTACTTGGCGCATCATTTACGTGAATTAATAGATTTTGAGTGAACGTCGTTAATGTAAACACCACTAGGCGTCTTTCAACTTGTGATGAAGAATTATGATAAAAATTCCGTTGCCACGTTTGCCGGCTGAATGCAGCTGATCACGTTACCCCGAACGCCCCCTTTCCCTCGCAGTCCTGGAAGGAGTGGAAAGCGAGTGCTGGAGCGAAATTGGGTCAACTCTTTGCTCATTCCTATTGTTCTGCTTACCCTTCCCAGATTACAAAGGCTCTCGACTACTCTAGCTGAACGCACCAGGGAGGGAGGGAATGGTGGGATTGCAGTTTCTTTTACTTGTGGTTTTCCAGGATTACCTGGTTCCTAGAACACCTCGCTTTATGTGATCCTTCTAGAATATTACCCGGTAGCAATGGCTTAAGTTCCTTTGCCTACTGGCCGACTAACTCTGGCTCTCCGCAAAGCTGGCAGAGTTTACTCGGAACCGAAATCGCAATTTTGTGCCCGAAATTGTTAGATGGAAACGAAAAAAGAATTTTAGTGAAAGAATTAATCTTCTAACCACAACCATTCACTAATAAATCCAAAATTTAAATAAGCAAAAGGTGACGCCCACCAAAAATACTGCTGTGATAACATTGACGTCATTTTCCTCCCGTCCTTGACTGCTTTTAGGGGAGGGGAAGGGAGTGGATGGGAGTTCTCGGAAGGTCTGCTCGCACAGAAGCTGTCGCAATCGCTCCCATTGGCCTAATCAGCTGTGTTCCCGCCATTGCGATAAGGCAAAGTAGCTTCGCGGGCTCAGTTGTGATTGGACGAAGTCGATATACATCAGAGGTTGCACCATGCCCACTTTTCCGAAAGAGTTAAAAACGACAGTTTTTCGACGCCTATAACTGGATAAATAATTGACGGATCAAAAAATGGAAAAATACGGGTCTTTTTATTTTAAAAACTCTATCATATTCGACAATAAAAATATGGTAAACGACCCCATTATTCATTTTAGAACGTAAACTTTTTTAGGCCTTTTTTCATTATTTTATTCTCGTATGCTTCAGAGGGTGTAACAGGAAACCCTCTACAATCCTATTACTCCGGTCCTATTACTGCTCGATCGGCATCTCCGTCGGCTTTTCTCACCTTCGTTGCTTCAGTCAAACTCAAGGATCAAAAAGAGACACTCATTCCTTATGTTCAATCCTCCATTCGTCAGTGCTCTCATTAATTCTTCCCAATTTGCTTTATCAGGGCCTTCTTAAAGACAACAAAACCAGCAAGGGCATCTGCATTTCTTTCTCGATCTCTTTCCGTGTTCTCATCAACGCGATGGAGTCACGAGTGCCCTTGTCGCCTATAAAGGCAGACTGATTTTCAGCTTAAGAACTCAGTCATCCCTTTTTCCGGCTTCCGTGATAATGGCTTCAACGGTAATCATTGTCGTGTGCCAAATTAAGGTATTTATCATTTGGATTTCGCAAAATTCTTATTTTTTTAAACAAGGTGGGGTCTGAAGATATTTTCGTGAGTTTTCAGACGTCAAACCATCCTCTTGAATCATACGAATCTTAAAATTTTTATTTTCATTTTTCTGTATAATCTTCAGCGGCGGTACCTATATTATTTATTGTTCAACACATAAACCGGCAGAAAATAGCCATGATTTTCTATGATTCCCGGATTTTAAGGGTTTGTGCCCTGTTATCCTTGATTGATATCTTGATTTTTAGTTATGTGAATCGAATTGTCGCCCCTCCTCAATCCTCGTTTCTTCTCTGTACAACTATGGCATCCGGAAAAATCATAAAATCCCCTCCAAGCCTCAAATAGTTTTGAGTTTAAGAATTTTACATTGAAATAAACATTAAGTCGTAGTAGTATAATTGTAAATGTGAGAACTTGATTTTATTATTGAATCTGATTGAGCCCCACGCCAGTGGAGTCTGATGTGCTGGTGAAGATCCTTAGCCTGATATATTGCTCTTCATAGAATGGCTAATCGGCCAGCGTCTTTTTTTTCTTTATATGTATTCCCAACGTCCACAGTTCTAAGTATTTACTAATTGATATGTGCGTTTATGTTAATTTAAGTGTACATAATGTATGTTTATCGCTTGCCACATTATTGTTCAATCATTAACATCGTGGTTTTCACATATTCAGAGCTGCACATTATAATAACTGTCTAATATTAGGCCCCCTAATCTCTTATTCTCTCTTTCTGTTTGATGTTTGTTTTTGTTTATTATTTTTCCTAATTCCCTTTTAACTATTTTTTTTCTTTCCTTTTTTTCTCCTTACCTTTTGTAATTTTTTTTTCTTGAATATATTTATTATCTACTAATTTTCCTATGTACATGCTATTATATATGAGTTATTTCTAAACAATAGCTTTACTATCAGTAGGATTTCGCAGGTTTTTCACACCCCCCTTCTTGTGTGGGAGTTTTCCTGCAGTGGCTTATTGCGTAAAGGATGTAAACATAATAATCCTCACGTTTTTCCCACATTGTAAATTCTTTCACACACCATTTGATATGTAATATTGATATATTGTGTACATATATTTCTTTTGTATTAATTTATCATTCTTTAATTCCTATAAGTATATTCTTTGCTGATTTTTTTAAACCTCAGATTGTAGTTGTTTTAAGCATTGACCACTATTTGATTTATATATTTATTTTGACGAGGGGTTAGATGGCAGAAGGGACAGTTTTGTCTCAATCTCGCCCCAATATAGACCTTTTATTACTATTATTTCTTAGAAATAGGCCCAATTAATATCAAATAGTAGATTAAACCTATTGTTAATTCACTCGTATTTCAGCTCAGACCAAAATTTTCGTATTCTTGGACTTAGAAAAATGCATTAAAATGAATGAAAATGCATGTGCAATGCTTGCCGAGGATATTTAATGAATTATTCGTGTAGGATTCAAGAAAAGAATCACCACTATCACTGAGGAATCAAATGGCAATATTTTTGGGGGCTTGGAAAGCGCATGGGAATAGATTTCCCCCCAAGAAATTCTCGTCTTTCCCTTACGAGATCTCCCCCCCCCCCCCCACCCTCCCCCGACCAACCTCTTCTAACCCCTGAGGCGAAAACTGAAATGTCGCTCCTGGAGACGGCAGCTCGTGCGGCCACCCTTCTAATTGGGGACATGGGGTTTATCTTACGCGCCATGGGAGGGGAAGGGGGGGAGGGTGTGGTGGGAGGGGACGGTGAGGGTGGTGGGGAGTCTTTGGATTATTAAGTTTGTGTGTGTGAATGCAATCGCGGCTCGCTCCATTGCTTCGAGCGTGTCCCTCGCTTTCTCATACTTCGGCAACTGCCTCCTCCAACCCACCATGTGTCCCTCCTCCCCCCCCCCCGCCCTTCCCTTTGACCCTATATCTCTCACTCTCTCCCTTCTCCCTCGGTCGTGGGCGAATTTTCAAAATACGGGCGCCCGCCCATTACTCTTGCCTCTCTGCACTTTATTCCCTGAGAGCCGTCGCTATGGTGTGTGACGGGTATTCAGGACAGTGAACCCATTAATCATGTGCTCAAAAGTTTAGAAATTATTCTGTCTCGAGTTTTCTATAAGTATTCGAGAAGAATATTGCATCCAAGAAAAGCAAGACGTGCAAAAGAGTCAGTGCCTCGGAAAGGCCGTAATGTCATACTATGCGACTGTTGTGATAATTTGACGTGCAGTGGGCGGAGGAAGAGTGCTGAGAATCAATATTATACTTCTCAATCCTCTTATTTCACAATTATTTTATCTTTAAAGACGGTTAATTCGTCGTATTCGACCTTTTCACGGTACTGATATGTGATAGGTCATGAATCCAATTCGGCTCTTTCTGATAAATGTTTCGTTATCACCCTAGTCGTAAACTATATTGGATGAATTGTGTGGGTAATTACGCATTTTCTCATGCAAGTTTATCGCTTTTGACCGCAATCCGTACGTTAGCCAGTGCTTGCCTGGTTTAATGCTGTTAAAAACTGGTATTCTTTGCATTGGCGCTTTAGTCTAGTAATTTAATTCATTTTTATCTGGTGTAAAGAATGAAAATTCTATGAATCATTTTTTCCTTTAGCATCGATGTGATTTCGTTAGTGGTTCAATGTGATTTTCATATTTAATTTTTTAAATCCTGCTTCGTATTGTTTTTCGTGAAGATTAAATAGATTGACCGAATGACAAAGAAAGGAGTCTTAAGGAGAGTGGGAGAAAAGAGGAGTGTGATGAACAACTAAAAAGAACACGGGACAACTTAATCGAACACATCTTAAGACACGATGGCCTGATGAAGACAATCGTGGAGGGAAAAGTGAACGGAAAGAATGGACAAGGCAGGCCTCGTATGAGTTACAGAGAATAGGTCGTAAAGGACGTGAAAGAGAGGAACTACGTTAATATGAAGAGGTTGGCCGTTAGAATCGGGTGGAGGGCTGCGTCAAACCAATCCTAGGATATTTGACACTTGATGATGATGATGATGAAGAAATGGTTTTCTCTTCTGACCTTTTATGTTCTGTAACTCTTTGCTTACGCATTTATTGTAACATGAAGCAGTATTATGAAAGGAAGCATTACCGTTATTTTTCGTTGATGTATCTAAAATATTATCACAATATTATCTATCGTTGACTTGTTTATTTTATTTCGGGGTGAAATTTCGAATTCCTGAATTGTATATTTTATTTACGATCGTCGAAGCAAAAGTGAACGGAAAGAATGGAAAAGGCAGGCCTCGTATGAGATACATGAACAGGTTGTGAGGGGTGTAAAAGAGAAGAATGGGGGCGTTTACTCGGAACCGAAATCGCAATTTGGCACACAAAATTGTTAGATGGAATGGAAAAAAGAAATTTAGTGAAAAAATTAATCTTCTAACCACAACCATTCACTAATAAATCAAAAATTAAAATAAGCAAAAGGTGACGCCCACCGAAAATGCTGCTGTGATAACATTGACGTCACTTTCCTCCCGTCCTTGACTGCTCGTATGGGAAGGGGAGGGAGTGGAGGGGGATTCTCGGAAGGTCTGCTCGCACAGGTCCTGTCGTAACTGCTCCGATTGGCAGAGTCAGCTGTGTCCCCCCCTTTGCGATAAGGCGAAGTAGCTTCGCGGGCTCTGTTGTGATTGGACGAAGTGGTTATACGTCAGAGGTTGCACCACACCCACTTTTCCGAAAGGGTTAAAAACAGTAGTTTTTCCTCTCTATCATATTCGGCAATTAAAAAATATGGTAAATGACCCCATTACGTCACAATGATAACGTTAGCCGTTGGAAGAATCGAGTGAGAACTGCGTCAAACCAATCCTAGAATTGTTGACCGATGATGATTATGATTATGATGATGATGAATGTTTTTCGTGTGTATACAAAAAAGCATGCCGGTCTTGGTAGTCAGTTCATTGACGTGCCGACGTGACAACCTTGAGTTCGCAGGTTCGATTCCCTTCTCGGTCAAGGTATTTACGGGGGTGAGGGGAAGAATAGGAGGCATCCGCGCTCATAGAGGGCCTATCGGCTCTTGGCTCGCTATATCCCGCTTGATGTTATGGAAGAGTAGTCGGTGGAGGGGACGGCCATTACGAACGACTGACCTTGATACTCCCCGAGTGAGAGGCTATTATTTTCCAGAACAGTGGCTTCGAATCTTCTCACAAACCTCATTCGCATGGGATGGCCCCATTACTCAAATTTCGTTTAAGCCCCTTTCGTTTAAGCGGTGAGAGGCTTAAACGAAAATCATCTTTGCCTTTGTGGTAGTAGTGATTTAAGCTTCTAGTTTATGGAAGTCGGACGATTTCATCATTCATCGCTCCAACTATGCGATAATCTCATGGAGATGTGCAATTCGTTTGTGTTTGAATAGTGGTTCCAAGGAAGCCACTTCTATTGACAGTGCTCACTGCATGGGATTCGGATTCGGTCATCATCAATTTTCGGGGGATTTGGCCACTCTCAAGCCTGAATGTTGGTTGGTTCTAAACTCTCTGCGTCGCAACCTCGCTCATCATCGCTGTACGTATATTTCCAATCCATCGGC
This sequence comes from Platycnemis pennipes, assembly GCA_933228895.1. Classification (NCBI taxonomy): domain Eukaryota; kingdom Metazoa; phylum Arthropoda; class Insecta; order Odonata; family Platycnemididae; genus Platycnemis; species Platycnemis pennipes. The sequence continues at coordinate 128,991,793 of OW121851.1, read as the reverse complement.
AGGGAAGAGAGTTACTCCGAGCTAGCCGAGATTCTCAGTCGACATTCGGTCCGTGCATCGATTCAATCCATGCTCTGTCGCGACCGGATCTTGAGCTGTCGAGTGCAAGATCTCTTTTCCTTGAAATAGGGAGCTGGATTCCGTTTATCCTGTCTGAAAAAAGGGCGTAGTTAACTTCTGATTTTCTTCCTCTCCTGTGTGACAAATTGGCAACATGAAGTGCTCTTCTCTCTCGGTAAATCTGCTCTGAATCATAAGGGAACTTGGAACATGATTTGGACAAATGCGTTTTAAAGGAGGGCCTTGGGGGAAGTATAGTCTTCTCATTAAGCCAGAACTGCAAGTGTTTTAGTCGGTTTGGATATATTGTGATTATAAATTAATTCACATTCTGGTGCTCACAGTGTAGGACTGGAATGAGTGGAATTGAGGACTTTGATGAACATGTAAAAAGGGTGTCTGATGGAGAAGATCCTGCACGACTTTTGGTGAATCGAAGTGAAGGGCCATATCGGCCAAAGGGTTGTGTTGAGAGTTGAGTTTCAGAACGATAACCGCGGGAGATATATCCCCAGAGAATTACACTTTTATGCTTTTACTATTTTATTGAGACTTGCAATTTTAAAGGCATCTAATATATTAGCCACCAAGTAAAATAATAATCGTACTAGATATGGTACTAGCGCTGTACCGAACAATTAGGCATTCTCCTACAGAAACTAGAGTAATGCTATTCAATGCTTCTTTCTATTAGGGACTTTGATTATGTTTAAGGTGCATGTCCATGGTATTTTGACTTTTTCAAAGTCACCCGTTCTCATAGACGTTTTAGACAGGGAGTAAAAATATACAGATAGAAATGGAAGGGTAAGTGAATGGTCGTCGGTAGTAGATGCCAACGACCTTAACGAAAGATGCCAAGGAGGCCACGACTTAATATCCCATTCGACAGATCATCATCACCATCATCATTGGTCAAAAATCCTATGATTGGTTTGACGCAGCTTTCCACTCGATTCTTCTATCGGCCAACCTTTTCATTGTGACGTAATTCTTGTCTTTTACATCATTCACAACCTGTTCCATGTATCTCATACGAGGCCTGCCTTTTCCAATCTTTCCGTTCACTTTTCCCTCGACGATTGTCTTCATCAGGCCATCGTGTCTCAAGATATGGCCGATTAGGTTTTCCCTTCTTCTTTTTAGAGTTGTCAGCAGACTTCTGTTTTCTCATACTCTTCTGAGGACTTCTTCGTTCCTTACTCGGTCAATCCATTTAATCTTCAGCATTATTCTGTAGTACCACATTTCGAATGCTTCCACCCTTTTCTTCTCCGCAGCTCTCATCGTCCATGCCTCACTGCTGTAAAGACATATACCAGGTGTATGTTCTGATAAACTGTTTCCTTACTTCTACGCTTGTATTTCCAGCTGTTAGTAGATTCTTCTTTTGATAGAATGCCCTCTATGCCTGGGTTATTTAACTAATTATATCTTTCTTGTTTCGTCCATCGTTGGTTACGCGGCTTCCTAGGTAACAGAACTCTTTCACCTCTTCAAGTTTTTGTTTTCCTAGTTTGACATTGATTTGGCCTCTTCTCTCTTGCTGCACACCAGTATCATAGTCTTCTTCTTATTTATCTTCAGCTGATATCTGGCCATTGTCCTTTCCATGGTTACTAGAATCTTGTTCAGATCCCTCTCTGTCTCTGCTATTCGACGGATGAAGTACTGATTTGAATTCCCTTCCACAAAGCACTCAAGTAGGGGCCTATCTACCAATGAGAAATATCTTCCACCATTTTTCATCCATTTTCAAGTAGAATTAGCAATGTGCATGCCTTTTGTGGTTGTTCGGGAGAAGCGAACGACAGCTATGGTATTGCTGCAGTTAGGATGGCTGGAGATTAGAATTTGATGTGGATAGTAATTTTTCAGGATGGATTAAGAGGGGAGGGAGAATGGTTTGCACATTTCCCTGTTCTTAAAGAAATGCGCCAAGAATTCATCGGTAGAACTTCCAACCTGGCGGACCGAGTCTGAACTTATATTAGTGTGTTCTCAACTCTACACTTAAGTAGAGACCGGTGTACTAATTCAAAATCTGACACTGACCGTGGTTACTAGCGAACCCGTGCCTTGAGAATGGGAGGCTACTATAGTACCATGGATATCGACCTGATTTCTCCTATTAGTTGTTTCCATGTATTTTACTTGAAATTTACTTGAGCGTTGATATTCTTATTTTCTCACCATAATTTTTTCACTTGATCACTTATTTTCTCCTTCCAAAGATCACTCGCAAATCATATCACGTTCGTGATCCGAAATTGAGTGCTTCCCTGCTCTTTTATGCCTGCGAGATAAACTTCTTTTCTATGTATAAGTAATACACTCTTGTCTTATTTTTTATTAAATTAATGTATTTGTTTTATTGATTTTTGAATGTAACTCTTGTGCTCGTCAGAATCGGAACTTTAAACGTGAAATTGTGAAAACCGCCAACATTCAGTGCACCTACATTCGTCTAGTGCATATGATTTTATTGGTAGCGACGACGTGGAAGAGAAATCCAAATGAAAAACATTGGTTGATTGCGTATTCAGAGGCTTTATTTATGCTCGTGACCGCAAAATCTGGCAGGAAATATAGTGAATGTGGGTCATGTTCTGAATTTCCGCGACCCAATCATTCATGCCGGATTACATGCCTGTGAAATATCCGCTCGTTGAAATCACTCGTCTGTGGCCCTGATGAGCTTTCCGCCCTCAAGTCGACGTCCGCATAATACAAAAAGCCTGTTTCATAAAAAGTTCCCAAATCCTCCTTTTGTCTGCAAAACACGACACCGACACTGCGCCAGGATTTACTGTGAATTCCCGTGAAATAGCGTTGGTATGTCATTTCGTTCTGCTTTAAGAGCTTTTGTGCTACTGTCGGGTAGTTAGAGGATTTAAGTGTACGAAGAACTAAATGGCATAAAGCGCGAGTATAGTATCTCAGTGGATTACCGATTATTGGGAAACGTTTATGTAATTATGTTTGTTTTTAAGCTGACAGTGAATAAATATGGCATGAAAACTTGGATGGCTTCTGATAGCCTTAACGGCATTTTTCCCGTCTTTTGTGTGTGTTTCTTGTGTTCTTAAAAGGGTCATTATAATATATGTGCTTCCCATCCTTATGGGTCAAATCCGTGAAATAAAGTGAATTAGTGATCATTATTTCCAAACACATATATGTAGCCCTGCAATCCGCTACAGGGGCGTGGGACAGGGTTCGTTAATACTCGGCCATGAAAGGAGTAATCAGAGGAAGGTGTGAATTACAGAAAAAAGGGATTATTAGTGGCATATAATTTCGAATGCAATGAGATCAATGGAGTGGCGTATGTAGTGAAGTCATGAATAATGTGCGCGGCAGACGAATTCGTCAAATTTTCAATTTAAGAGTGACTTTTCCTCATTTCCTCCTCTCTTTCCTTCCGATGTAGCTTAGGGTAAAAATGTATTTGGCTTCACGAGCTTAATGCTAGTTACCCTGGAATGTATTATTAACTTTTAATCTAACGTGGAATCATCTAATCTCAAGTGAAACCATCCTGTAGTCATGTGGTAATTTTAAATGATAGTCTATGTTTTTTTCGAAACTCATTCACGGTTTTCCTTTGATTCTTTTCAGTTCCTGATGGAAATCCCTCCTTGTTGGAACCAAAACCCTCGATGCATACTAATATATACTGACCTGACCTAAGCAACGCTCTCAATTATTATACATTGCCGTTAGACGCCCGTCTTTTCAAATGTTTGATAAAATCTTAGTATCTCTTACGCAGTGCAACAAAATTTAGAAAATTAGAAAATTTTGAAAATTTAGACTTTTAGAAAATAGGTGTGAAACGTGAGCAATGGTTGATATTTATCTACACTTGCTACGCATATTCGCGCCGAAATTATAAACTTGGCACGGATATAATTGTCCCCCAAGAGAACATCGCTGAAAATTTTTTATCGACATTTTAAGTCATCTGAGTTTTTGTTCATGTCTCGACTGCGAACGGAACTAACGGACTGTTCTGAGCGAGTGTTTTCTGTACTTATACGTGGAAAGAAATGTCAGATAGTTGGAACGCCATTGAAAACGTTGGGTAGAGTCACGGGTGTAATCCGCATTTGCTAATAAATAAAATTTAGAAAAAAATAAATGCAATGAATTGCCCATTTCCAAACTGATGGCTACCATTCCATCCGCATTGCGACTTCACTAATTATTTTTAATCACCCTGTACTTCATATTTATGGCCAGCTTATCGGATTGGCTCTAGCTGTTTCCTGAGTATGTTTGTTTTAAATTAAAGAAATCCATGCGAAGACTTGTTTTCATTGCGGCTTTAGACGTTTTACAATTGTTTGCAATATTGCTGTGTCCATCAATAATAATTTGTTAGCTTACTGTGGCCTACGCGCTGGTGTTTCAACATTTTCTAATTCTCACGTTATACCATTTTAGTTAATTAATTTCTATCTCATTTATATGTGATAGGGCAGTTTTATTGTGTTCTATAGTGTGATTTCAGAGGACGCTTGCCGCGAAATGTTTCTTTGTTTGTCTTCCAAACTTTTTTTAAGCATGCGAAAAAGCTCGTAGAAGAAGTTGTGATAGAGCCCATAAAAGCAGTTTTCCAGAAAATTTGAATATTTTTTTCAGTTGTCTCGTTACTCAGAAAAGTTTAACGGTCACAATTTATTGGCTTCCAACTTGTTCAACAATTTTAATTTTTGTTTCTCCTTTTTTTACATTTGAGGTTATTATATAACATAGTGTGCTAATTAGCCTTTGTTAATACTTGCTGTAGGGCTTTGGGTATTAAAGGTACGGCGGTGATTCACAGAATTCTTTGTCTTTACCTCCAGGGTTATTGGTGAATGTGCTCTAATATATCGAGGGCGTATGCCATCTGCGCATTGAACTAAATTCTTATTTGTAGAATTAATGCTGCTGATCCGTCAGAGTGATATTAAGTTGGCCTTAGTATGAGGTGGTCTTTAGTTCGCTCCAGCATGTACCTTTTGATTAACACTATTCTATTAAATACCGGACATTATATTTCGCAATGAATACATTAATGTTACTCGTTATTCGGTAATGAATTATTAGTAAGATCATTTACAGGTGGCCGTTGGCCTTCTGGAAATTGCTTTCCCCAAATGAGTTTTGAACATATACATACAGTAGTCTGTAGTCTTCAAAGTGATTCCTAGTCTATTGTTTGCCAATATTACGTAAAAAAACGACCTTCGTAATAACATTACGGTGAGTGGTTTCTGAGAAGTGTGCAATTTTCTATTTCCCCTCCTTGATTTCCCAGCTACAGCTACAAGAACAGGGAATTGTTTAAAGTGCGTAGAGGTCAAACTCACTCATTTCTTTATATCTTAATTGTTTCTTCAGCAAGGACACACCACGCACCCACGCTGGGTGCCGTGATGTGATATATGGAGTATGATTGAGTGCAATACACCAAAAATGTTTAGTTTAATTGTGACACGAAATAATCTTGGGAAAAGTTATGGCGTGGAACTTTTTGAGTGTAATACGGTACGTAGTAACTATATAAATTGTTCCAAAATCATAACTTTCCCTACTACAGCTCATTTCCAAGTAAAAGAAATGGTTGGCGAGTTTACATTGTGGAAGTTAGTTTTCATTTTAAAAATGAAAAAACTTGTACAGTGTAATCTTGAGAATGGCCTGAACCGAAACCGGTAGATTTGTTTAAATATATTGTTGAAAAAGAACTAAGTTTTTTTCATTTCCAAGAGTGAGGCTTGGAAGAAAAAAACAAAACGCTTAAATCAAACTGTTATTGGTTTGTTTATTGTTGTCCCTTTCGCAATTAACTCTCCGAGTAGGTACTCCGTGTTTTAAATTCCGTGTGAATTTTTCTACCTTGCCGTGAAGAATGGATATGCCTACCTACGTCTTAGTCACTATTTTAGTTATTTGCACAACATATCCTTTGATCCTTTTTTCTGCATTATTTTTAAGAAAAATGTATTGTAATTTGAAAGAGAGAAATGATTTTCTTTTCAATATTTCTTTCTTGCGCAACTTGAAGAAAGCTAAATTCCTTTACTCATTTTTGTGTGTATAACATAGCATATTTTACTTCAACTTCTCCATACTTGAAAATTAGTGCATTTCAAAAACGCATTAACCATACGCAGTAAGTGTCCACCCTAAACCTCCCTAAAAATGTTTTTCTTAGAAATCGGAGCACGGAATATTAGTGAAAAACTACTTCCGTATTTTCTAGGCGGTGTGGGATACGAAAAGAATGTCCCTCCCTGCCAAAATGTAAGTAGTAAAGGAAAGCGTATCGCAGTAACGATGTCATCATGGATACTCCAATATTGTGGGATTAAATTAAGTTACACAACATGCAAGTTGCTTTATCCACTTACACAAAGTGTCATCATCACATCTACCTGTAGACCTAAAGTCAGTGCACCTGATGTTGTGAAAACGAATACTGCGTATAAGTGTACATTAAATATTAGTACAACTTGTGCAGCAAAGTTTAATCTCCGAAATGATGTTCCACCACGTAACGCCAGATACGGTCGAATTAACTCCTATGTTTTGAACACGACATGCGATGCCATTCCAATGAGTTGCGTTGTTATCAGTCGAGAATAAAACCAAAATTGTTAACCGGAGAGAAAAGAGTTAATTGCCGGCGAGGGAAAGGGCATGTTAAGACTGTAGGAGCGGGGGTGGTGTAAAGGAGGGATGAAGTGGCCGCGGGGAGGAAGAATGCGGGTGGCCGGATGCAAACACTCGGTCCTGTGCAAACACAGAGCGGCCCCCCGCGACCCTCGCAGATTCTCGGGCGTAAACACCTCTTTAATGAGGTTCCCCTCTCACTTGCAGGTCGACCTCCAGCAGGAAGTAATTATCATAATTCTCGCGCTCCCTCAGCCCCTTGTGCTTCTTTCTCTCCCTCTCTCTCCACTCACCCCCAGTAGTGTATTCTCCGGCGTCTTCCCACCCACCCACCGCCTTTCTCTCGCCAAGGGACATTGAGCGAAATTATTTTAGCCTGCCCGCTGGCTGGGAACACCCTCAGGATACCATGTCTCCTGTTTTGCCACCCCCTTGGCTGACGTGCGCGGATAGGAAGGGTGTATGTGTATGGATTTCTTGGCGCATGTAGTCACACCACAACGAACGCTGCTCTTAGAAGAGCCTTAAATATTTTGAGAGGGAATGTTACTTTCGAGTTCATATTTTTACTCCTTTGGTTTTGAACCGAAAAAATGTTGCTCCGCAGTTGTGGCAGCGCAAACATTTCGTCCTCCTTTCGCAGGTTTAAGCAAATCGCGTCGTCTCTAACTTAATATATAATCTTACAACAAACAGTCATGGGAAAATGCTGAATCATTTATTGAGGCATTGATTTGATAAGCAATATAGGCAATGCGTCTTTCTTCTGGTTCAATTTTACATGCTGCAATGGAGATAATTGAGATCAGATACATCTGAATCTACGTAATACCCTGCGAGCAACCACGAGGGTGTGAGGCATGGGGTGAAGACCACCAAAACAATCAAAAGATACCTCTTCGTCGATGGATAGCTTGCTGTCATATTGTTTGCTATACATATCTCTGGAATTCAAGCCAATGGATCAAGAGATATGTTTCTCCTAGCTTTCTGATTACTCGAATGAATGTTTATTATGCACCTCATCAAGTCTGTAAGAGACGTTTACTATCATCTATTTTGATAGAGGCAACGTCAAACTTAGTTGTACATTTTATTAGTTTCTACGTCTAATAGAACCACTTAAAAGTGACTTGTCGTGTGGGAATAAAAGTGGAAAAACTCTAATTATGATGGCTCCTCAGATAACGTTCAGTTTGTAGGCAACCTTCTGATTGCATTTAGAATCAACCCCAAAATTGTCATAATGGAAATTGTGATTCATTTGAAGAAAGATCGGTTTTATCCCCGGCGTGTGGTGTTAGAGAAAGCTGTAAGGGTACTCCACCGGGTCAAATTCTACAATTGCTGCCGACTTTTTGATGGTTGAGTCATCCATCGTCTTGAAGAAGTTGGACAGTGATGAAGAGTTTGGCCCGGTGTTGTCATTGATTTGTTATTTTAATGAATACTAGAGGAGTATATGTCGTGTGTATGGTTGTTTATTGTAGATTAGTCATCTTAGCTGGAGCTTATACATTCCATCTTTTATTCTTTGCGATATTGACAATATGCCTCGTACGTCGCGACGGTAGCGACCATTACTTCTTAAAGGAAACCGGGTAAGTGGAAAACTCCTGACATTTTGAAAATACCATCGTTCTCCAAGCGTGTTAGCGAGGGAAATAGACGGGAAATGAATGAAATTGTGATTGATTAAAAAAAATCAATATGAAATCGGGTGTTTCATATGAATATCATTTAAGTGATACGTAATGGTTCTCATGTTTTGTTCTTCTTTCTTGTTACCAAAGTCGGGCCTTAGCTTTGAGTTCTTATTCTCTAGCTCGTCCAAAAACATTTCAGTTTATTCTGTTTGGAATGTATCTGAAAGTTTTGTGTAGAATCGTTTTTAAATGCATATATTCATCGTTATAGACGCAATGAGTGTATCAGTATATGGTGATGAAGTTAAAAAAACCTCTTGTAAATTAGACGACTTTGTTGCCAAAAAAATCAATAATCTGCTACTAATCATTCATAATCATTATCCGTGTAAATTGTTAATTATTAAAATGGATTGGTTTTTACAGACGGTATCCAGCGCCCTCATGTTAATACTCTTGAATTTATATGTTTGCGTTGTACATGCGTCATGACGTGTTGCATGGAAGCAACGTCTCTCAATGCTTAGGAGCTAACTATAGCCACATATTTGCGCTGTAACTGGATTCATTGACGCCGTGCAGCATACAGACAAAGGATCTGTGGAGAGGTGAGAAGATCCGTGGGGAGGCCTTTGCTACGTGCTCGTAATCGAATTTCATCTCGACTACTCCAAAGGCAGTACTTGTTGCAATATTTGCTCAGGAAATGTTAAGCTCGGAAATTGGGAGTCATCCGTCTCTCTTTTCTGTAACTCAGCTGTCGACGTCTACGACATGTCTAAAAGGGGTGTTCTCTGAGAGGGATAGTTCAGCTCATCAACGAATGGGTAATAGACTTGATTCTTTCTCATCGATTTTGATGGCTCGTAACATTCCTGGTGTATAATTACGTCTTAAATGTATTCACTGGCTACCTGTCATTTTAGGCGTTTTTTTACACCAAAGCCCTGGCACATGAGTCATAGAGGTATGATTCTCTTTACACGTTTTACCAATATATGACCTAAGAAGTCGAAGCCGGATGTGTAAAGTAAAAATGAGGAGGAAAACTGTATTTTTAATTTATAATATTAGAATTTCTTCGATTGAAAAAAAGTCTAGGGGTCGTGTGTCGGGAAATAAAACATTTAATGTAACAGAATTCCAAATTCACTCGAGCAGTCGATGAATTAATTGCGATTAGAATTTTTTATTGGAGACAATTTTCCAAGATAAATGGTTTTCTCTTCTGATCTGGTATGTTGTTAAACTGCTTGCTTACGCATTTGTTAATTTCATGAAGCAATATTATGAAAGAAGGCATCACCGTTATTTTTTTGTGATCTTCTAAAATATTATCACAATATTATCCATCGTTGACTTGTTTATTTTATTTTGCGGTGGAATTTCGAATTCCTGAATTGTATATTTTACGACAAACAAAACCTATTCCTACATTATTTGGAAAATTGATTGAATACTCTTTCATATTAATTTTATGCTAAGCGGATAAGCAGCTGCCTCGAAAATGTTTTTTTTTATTTTTTCATATGAAACATGAAATTCACTCTACCTCTCAGTAGATTAACTCATAGGCTATGACTTATGTTCATTTGCTCTTGCTAAATAATTGCAAAATGAGGCAGAAATGAGGCAGAAATAAATGAGGCAGAAATTTGTTTTTTTTTGTTGACAAGCAGCATTTGTTAACATTTTCTGTTAAAAATGGCGCCTCGTTCATCGCTAATCCAGGTTCAGTCCGCCCTCGGCTTGATTGCGAACGAATCTCATAAATGCACGCCTCTCCCATTGTAGATAAACGTGATGCTGACGCTTCTGGGGTATAAAACGACGACGAAGGAAGAAACAAAGCAACGTTAAAACAGTCGTACTGTGTTCTGAGCGCTTAAATCGCGAATCCAGGATTTTACTTGTTAAGGCAGCAGTGCAGTGGATCCATTAGCATTGTTTCTCCATGGTGTCGAGTTAATTACCGCAGGAATGATATATGGAAGGTGGCGTCGTTGCGTTGCGAACTGGGGCGACGAAACCTGGGCTTTCATTCGTGTCGTACCTCGAACGAAGTTTCATTATCTCCTATTCTGTTCGTTTCTCGCCCTTTCTCCCTTCCACCCTCCCCCCCCCCCCTATCTACCCTCCTCCATTCGGAAGGGAAGTGATGTCTTCCCGTATTGGGGGCGCTGCTTCCAAAACATCCCCCCCCCCACCCTCATCCCTCCGCTAGGATCGGGAGTCACGGGGCAATGAATGTTCGGGAGGATATCAAATTTCGACACCTGTCCGCGTGGAGGAGGCTTGGAATGGTGGTACCTACCCCTGCTGGGCGAAGTATCCGCCCTTGGATATATCACGAAACGTCCTCTTCGCCCTCCTTCCATCGCAGCTGCGAAAGGTGCAGCACGTGTGCGTCGTGACGCTCATGTTATGCATGTGCCTCACGTGATGGCTACACGTGCATCCCTGCCACCCTCCACTCTCCCCCCTGCACCTGTGCGCTCCTTCTTTCGTGACACGAGGGCCCTGATGTTCCATTTCGAGTAGGTAACTGACGCTGGGCGAAAGGGGGGTCGCGACTACGCCTTTCATATTGCGTGGAGAAGACGGGTGGCCGAGCTTGGAGAAAGAGTTTCTTTCGGCGAGGCTAGTGCTCTTTACACTCCAGTGACTTGTGGAATTCCATCTTGATCAAAATGCGAATCCCTTATCTTATATCGAAGCTGGAGGTAAAATTAATACTACATATGAACATTTCTCATACTCATCAGTCCTGAATAGCCGGCGGTGGTAGCCGGGTCGGTAACTTGGCCTGATGTCACGGGTTTGGTTCCCACCCAGGGAATTGATGTTTCATTTGTGCTGAGGTTAATAATAATAAACCGTTCATTAGGGGTGGGATAGAGACTAAATATTATCTCCTCCCTTCTTACCCGTGAAGCATTAAGACCTTAGCTTGAGCGGTACGATGTGGCCTTGAAAGGTTGAAATTTAGACAATATCTTAAAAAATTCCAAGAACATATTTTCAGTGATGATGATAAAAATATTTTGCGAATCCCAACTTACTATGGTAGACTGGACCATAATAAAAAATTAGAGAAATTGTTTGCCGAACTGACAGATTCAAAATGTCTCTTTTCCTCGTACAATAAGGGATATGAATAACGGTAAATATATCCAATACAAGTGTAGCAATGGATAACATTGGTAGCTGCATGTTGGTATAAGGACTTGAAGCTTACCCTACTAGCAGCATGTTTTTCCATTTTGCTATTTTTATCTTTTTTTAAATAGCGAAGATTAGAACAGTATATGAATACTAATCCTTTTTCATGCATGATATGTAGTGCATGTTTGGTGAGAGTTCACCCCCTGCCACACACCTTTATGGTGGGTTGCAGGGTATTATGTAGATGTAGGTAAAATACCCAAGGTTACGCTAGTCTTGGGTAACGGGTTACTGAAGACTTTGCAGACCTTGATGACGCTTACTTTAACGATAATATTTCGTGTCGTACCTGTATGATAGATTTGATATAAGTTATATCAGATAACACTGAAGGCGTCACTTTATGGAATTTTACGGTATTCATGGTAACGAATAAAATAAGACTTTTAGTCAATTCCACACTTTTTAACAACCGACCTAGGTTTCGACAAATTTTTGTCATTCTCAAGGTCCTTGAGAATGACAAAAATTTGTGAAACCTAGGTCGGTTATTAAAAAGTGTGGAATTGACTAAAAGTCTTATTTTATTCGTTACCTTGATGTAAGTAAATTGCGAGGGATAATTTGCGAACTGGAAATGGCGAGCAAAACATGCATATGAAGCTATTGCACTTGCAACAGCTGTATACATACACGTAATAGAAAGCGCATTTTTTATATTTTCTGAAGGACGGCCTATTCTTCTTAAAGGCCGGTACTACGTCGCGGACCATACTTAAGGAAACGCTGCTTTATATTATTGATTATTATATAAATAAATAAAAGTGACTCAATTTGGGATCATATTCATGTGGTGGCTAGAGCACTGGTTCTCTGTCCCCAGGGCCACGGTACGGTACCCGGTAGTGACAGAGACATTTTATCTACATCTACATAATACCCTGCAAGCCACCATTAAGGTGTGTGGCAAGGGGTGAATTCTCACCAAACATGCACTACATATCATGCATAAAAAAGGACTAGCATTTATATAGGTACTCTTCAAAACTACACTATTTAAAAAAAGATAAAAATTGCAAAGCATACATGCAAATACATGCTGTTAGTTGGGTTAGCTTTAAGTCCCTACACCAACATGCAGCTATCCAATGCCATCCATCGCTACACTCGTATTGGATACATTTACTGTTATTCATATCTCTAATTGTACGAGAAAAAAATGACATTTTGCATCTTTCAATTAGACAATCAATTTCTCTACTTTTGTGATTATGGTCCAGTCTACCATAGTAAGTTGGGGTTCGCAAAATATTTTTAACATCATCACTGAAAATATGGTCTTGGAATTTGTTTTAGAGAGTAATTCTAAATTTCAACCTGCGATCTGACAATGTTTCCCAATTTAATTCATTCAATAGACTGGTTTCGCTAATAAGGTTATCATACCGTCCCTTTACAAATCTTGCCGATCTTCGTTGCACACGTTCAAATGCATTATTTAGACCCATTTCGGAGGGATCCCACACACTGGCAGCATATTCCAAATGAGGTAAATTATTTCCGAGGGCAGGGTGACCGTACGCGTCCGCAATACTTCCGATGCTATGTTGCGAACAAGGAGTAGCGAATGGGGTTGTTTTGCGGAATATTAGGCAGAGGAAGAAGCGATTCCCTGGGGATAAAATAAACCCTTGCCGAAGCTCATCAAAGGGTCCCACATTCCTCATACTCAGAACCCCCGGAAGCCACTAACTCATCAAACAACAAGGAGCCTTCCACCAGATCCGTTTCCGCGCCTAAGGTTCCTCTACCGTAATCCCACCCTAGCGAACCCCCTTACATCTACAGGGCTTTATACTCTGCCATACTTGAAACCAGTACGAAAAACACTTCAAATTTAACTCTGCGTTCGGTTGTAGGACGTAAAAGTGTGAGTCCCTTGCAAACTTTCGTGTAGATTAGGCTGATGCATATTCCGGATGCATTCATAATGATGAAAAAAAACTACTACATTTTAGGAAACGGGCCAGTTTTTTTTGCTATCTAGTGCTTTAATAAAGATCAGACGATGTGTAATGACGCTTCCTTGTGCAAGCCAAGATAGGTTCATTCAAAATATTGTGCAGATATTGTGCTGATTTTCTTCTACTACTGTAAACTTAACAAATTTTCCTTACTCTTGGCCTTAGTTGTTACATTGAAGTCTCTATAGTTTGTATTCTTTCGTAGAAATGTTTCAGAACTCCTATTTTTTCTCAGTTTTCCACCTCTCCTTAGTGGCATACATGGTCTTACCTGTCGGTCTCGTTCTACCAACTATTATTCCCAACATAATATGACACAATTTTACACCCTTCCTCCAATTCCTACAGTTTTAACCATTAAATTAAAAAAGTTGGTCAGAGTGTCCGCGATGCTTCTATAAACCAAGGCTGCTGTAGACCATTATCTCTCACAATCAGACTCATGGCTGCATTCTTAAGCACATCATCGGTCAGTACCAGCATCATTCCCCTACCGTGATAACCTCATTGTAAAACTCTTTATCCTTAGGCTGCTCTATAATCAAAATGAAGTGTGTGGGATTCTGTGAGCATTATTAAACATTGAGGGATAAATTTTCTACGTAAGACATATTTTCAATCTAGTGCTTTAATAAAGGTCAGGCAATGAGTAATGACGCTTGCTTGCGGAACATTATCGGTTCATTCAAAAACATTGTGTAGATATAGTGCTGTTTTTTCTTCCACTATTGTTTAAGCTTTTTATACCTGAATATAGCTATAATCATTGATACATGTTACACCGTTCCTTTTATATTAAATTGTATTCTGTTTGCAGTGTTAACTAACATAGAAGTGTAAAAAAAACTACTGCAGATTACGGACAAAGGTGTTTATGTTAAAAAATGCTCAAATTCTCTGTTAGCATAAACACAAGTCTTTAAACAAATGTACTGTAATGCTTTACTTTAACTACACATTTCAAACCATGGGTTAATTACTAAATTATCCAGCACCAATGATAGCATCTATGTGATTTTAGTTGCAACACACTTATTCTATGTCCATATTTTTGTATTTCATCTGACGTGAGATGGTCGAGTCGGTGACCCCAAAACGAAGATACTGTCCACCTATATTCCAGACAAATGACTATATAATTAATAATTGTATTTATCTAATCTGGAATAAAAATCATTATAATATTATTATTTTTATAAAACTTAAAACACAGGTCGGGTGAAGGAATCTCAGGCTCATTGCTGTTAGCCTACAAGGCATCAGACTTTCTGAATAGCCGTCCCAGTCCTCCCGCCAATAAATACTTCCAGTGGGTGATCTTCTGGAATGGGGTGCCTGTCGGATGGGCACCCACTCCCTCTGCACCCTCCGGCGCGTCTCCCTTCTCGCCCCCCTCGTAACATCCCTCATGGCGTGAAGGCTCCGCGCGGTTTCATTTCACAGCCGGAGGGGATGGGAAGGGTTCCCCTCCCTACACCCTCCGGTGGCCTCCCACCTTCACAATACCTCCCCCTCCCCAAACACCCCCATTTCTCTCTCAAACACCCACTCCGTTGACTCCTGCCTTGAAAGTTTAGCGCCCGCCGTCATCTCGGTTTTATTCTCCGCCTAACAACTCAACTCCGGAGTCGATATAACGACGAATGCAGATGATGCCTTTGTTGCGACGCGCGACGGCGGAAGCCGACGCCTCCCGTGTAATAGGAGGGAGATAGATAGATAGATAAGCGTCTTTATTGGGGCGAGATTGAGGCTAAAAAGTCCCTTCTTCCATCCAACCTCTCGTCAATACATGAAATATAGCATATAGACATATAAACGTTGTTCTAATTACTCAAAAAATACATAAAATTACAATAGAAAAATAATTAAATATACAATGAGGAAGAAATAAGTAAGATAATATGACAATGAAAAAAAAATTAATATAGTTATACAAATGAAAAATACGAATATAAGGTTTCGATTAGGAAAACCATATAAAATCAACAAGATGCAAATGATAACATTAAAAGTATGTGTAAAAGATATGTACAGTTGTGAGAAAAAAGTGAGGATATTAGCTGATTTCCACCACGGAAAAAAAACCCACTGCAGGAAAACACCCACACATGAAGGGGGGTGTGAAAAACCTGCGAAAACTGCGAATAAGATGGGGGGGGCGCAGTAATCTCCTACTCCTTCACCCCCCCCCCCCCCCACCCCGCCTCGTGTGCTGTACGTCACTCGCCTGGGACGACCGTCGGTCCATCAGCAGCCAATCGAAGCTGCCCGCTGCACCGCTGCCGCTTTCTTCAAAACCGGGGACCCTTCTAGGATTGCCTCGTCCGCTTTCCAAAGAAAGCAATCGAAAGCTCGAGAACGGTCGGGTGAAGGAATCTTGTCCGCCGTCCTTCTATTCCGGCGAGAATTGTGAGTGTAAATTGGCTGGGTGGCCGAAATAAATGTCCGCTTCGCTATCCATAGGGTGCGGCTGCAGGGTGGTGCTTAAATGTTTTCTGCTTTCTGAGTAAGTTCGAAAGCAGGGGGGTGGTGATTGTAACCGTCGAGATTTTCTCGAATAGGTAACCAAGGAGTCACGTGGTATAAACACGAATGGTTCGCGAACTTGGAGCGTTCAAACCGCTGATTACAACCTCATTCGTTGTTTACACTTGTTTTTTTTATCTCATCTCTGGGCTCAATAGTCGAAAAAGTTGAGAAAAACTCAAGTGAAAACAATTAATGATATTGTAACGAGCAATTTAGGCACTGCAATTTTGCAAGCCATTTCGTTTGTAACGCGTGACTCCTTGGCTACCTATTCGAGATAATCCCGACCGTTTCAAACACATCCCCCACCTGATGTCTAAAAGGCTGTCGTTTCCATAGTCGCATTGTGTAAGTGTTTCAAATGTTTATTCTCACCGGTTACGCGGTGTGGACAAGGTGGTTGCCACTCGTTGTTATGCTATGTTATTCAGGGGAGGCGACCGACAGCTGAGGTCATTTGCGCCATTTAGGATAGGATGACTGGGTAATGGTAGGAGTTTTTCGGGAACGGAGGAAAACCCGGCGTTGGCATTAGCCTACCCTTAACGACAGGCGCCAAAAGGACCACGGCTTAACGTTCCTTCCGACGGACAGAGTACTAAACCTGGAATGCCCTCCACTAAGCACTCATGTAGGGTCGAAGAAATACCCTCAGGCGTTACTTTGTGGAATTGAAGTATCATGGAAATAAAAATGATTTTGTTTTTTCCACACTTTTTATTTCAAGAACCGACCTCGGTTTCGACGGCTAGAGCGTCATTATCAAGGCAACATATAGTGTCAGGTTCACTATATGTTGCCTTGATAATGATAATGACATATAGTGTCAGGTTCACTATATGTTGCCTTGATAATGATAATGGCATATAGTGTCAGGTTCACTATATGTTGCCTTGATAATGATAATGACATATAGTGTCAGGTTCACTATATGTTGCCTTGATAATGATAATGACATATAGTGTCAGGTTCACTATATGTTGCCTTGATAATGATAATGACATATAGTGTCAGGTTCACTATATGTTGCCTTGATAATGATAATGACATATAGTGTCAGGTTCACTATATGTTGCCTTGATAATGATAATGACATATAGTGTCAGGTTCACTATATGTTGCCTTGATAATGATAATGACATATAGTGTCAGGTTCACTATATGTTGCCTTGATAATGATAATGACATATAGTGTCAGGTTCACTATATGTTGCCTTGATAATGACGCTCTAGCCGTCGAAACCGCGGTCGGTCCTTGCAATAAAAGGTGTGGAATATACCAAGTCATTTTTATTTCCATGACTCATGTAGGGACCTGCTTGAACCTGAAAAATACGCCACTGCCGGAAATCGAACCTGGGTCCTTGGAATGGGAGGCCAGTACTCTAATCGCCATACCAACCCGATCCATGGTTGCAACTCATGATGATAAAACTGCATGAAGAATATCTACGGCCACCGACCTTGATGGATAAGGTTACCACTGTCGAAAAATACTTGGTACAACTATAAGCCAAATACTCCTGCAAAGTCCTAGATCGGGTCCAACTGAGTCTAGCCTTAGTCTTCGAGGTCCGGGATGCTGTACTGGTTAGAGTACTGTCCTTTGACCGGGAGAGCCCGTGCTCCTTACAGTACTCCGTCCGTCGGATGGGACGCTAAGCGGTGGTCCCTTTGGCGCTTCTTCGTTAAGAGCAAGCTGTTGCCGATGCCGTATTTCCCTCCAACCTTCCTCCTTTCCCTTCCATCTCCTTCCCTGTACCTATACCACCGGACTGAAACGCGTATTAGTGCGTAAAGGGACTTGACAACACATATGAGAATCGTCAGCCATCGCATCAGTAGTTTCTGCGTTTGATGAACGTGGTGGATGAGACTTGTCGGCTACGGTCCGCGCGAGAATTCAATCACCCGTTCGACCATGGAAGCGGTCGAGACACCGTGGAATCACTTCCCGAATCGATGCAAAGACCATAACACACTCTACTATGGAGGATGGCCCTCGGATTTGGTTTATTCCTGTACGTAAATCAACTGATACAATGTTTTTGATTTAAACATTGCTCACAGTGCAGGTAATCTTATCTCAGTGGTGTTTTCAAAAACATTTCTTCAGCCACCATTTTGTTAGTATTCGTAGTATCACAATATTGGTAGAATTTGGTTATTGCATTCTTCAGAAACTAGGTTTCTGTCGTAATAACTAATCTAAGTAATCCTCAGATGACCCAGCATCCGTAGTATTCCGTTGCGGTATGAGATAACTAAAGAAGCATCGTAACCATTTGAGTTGAATACAGGATTTGTTTTATGAAATGCTTATAAAGGCCCGTCCACATTTATTGTAAATCATAAAAAAAAACATATAAACCTAAAGGGTGATTGAATTTGTTGAAGTAATGGGTCGCCATTCACCTTTCCTTCTGTGGAGCTGTATCTCTGGTGCCGCTACGACACCGATAACTACTCTTTACAGCAAAACCTGCGCTGGCAAACGGGTCATCCAGCTAGAGTATTGTCCCAAGTTCTGCCTCGAAAATATTTTTACAGCACAGCCGATCCCGATTTACAGCAGAATTTGTAGTACTTGAATTTGGAGTATCGATTTTGCACCACCAAGCCCAAACTATGTCCGTCTAGCCACCCTCCATTCTTATTTCCCCACTCCATTTACGCCCTCATCTTTCAATGACCATCTATTTGTCTACGAGCGAGATCCCTTCAGCGCTGACTCCGCTCTTGTCTCATCATGCCCCGAGGGCACCCCCTAACAGAGCGGATATCCGGGATTCTTCCCCGTACCGCCTCCCTCCCGGCCGCACCCCTTTTCGCTCAGGGTCTCCAGGGACCCTTGGGGAACTCTCCCTTGCGGTCCCTATTAGCTCGACTATCGTCCGTACACGACGTGGCTGAATTATTTAGGTCGGCCGCGGGCGAACTCCTCCCTTTTCTCCGATTCCTCCCGCTGTCTGCTCTTTCTTCTCCCGCTGAAGAGAGGGCGGAGTGGGGCGGGGGGTCAAAGGGCGACGAGGCGGTGCATTCAAAGGAAGGGTCGGGATGCGGCCGTTGCCAAGAAAGGTTCGCGCATTGAACCAGGGAGGAGAGGCGAGGTCATGCTTGGGTTGTGTCTCCTTGCCGCTAAGTGGATGCCTCAAAATGCAGTCCGTGTGGAGCAGGGTTGCTCGGAAAGCAGTAAACTTTATCCTAAAGACTCCGGTCAATGCCCCGCGTGGTGCATATTGATGCATGCACTTACAGCAGGGGGGATATATATTCTATCGAATTCCAATATTTATTGCTTGTCACAGGGTTTTTGAAAAGCTAATTGTACTTAGCTATTAAGGTTGATGTGATATCTTAGTGTTTAAGAATGGGCAAGTTCGGAGATTGACCCTATTCTTGATATATTTTGCAAAATGAATGCATTAAACAGACCCGTATCAGTACAGTTATTACCGTCATCAATTCCGCTCTCACTCACTTGAAATTTCATGAATCCTCGAATTACGTCAGTCAAACTCACGAGCGGTCAGTGGTGTGATGAAAATGAAGCTGGTCTTTTAAACTTGGAGATATAAAAAAATATCAAATTCAAAACCTTTCACTGGATGAAGAATTTAACTTGATGAGTGGTAAAGTGAGTTGTGTGTGACATTTAACCGGCACGTCCGCATAAATGGACTACAATCGTTTCTAAGAAACGATGCGTCGTCACATTGAGTCCGGGACGGGTGAGATGCGACCGACCATCAGAGGGGAATAGAAAACCCTAAGTCTATAAAATAGGGTTGCATCGTGCATTTACTCTTTACTCCGCGGAATCTGTTGAATGCATGTTCACTTGATACACACATATATGATATGTTGGATTTTTTTTATCGAAATCGATAATAAAACGATGAGAATGGATTTTTTTTCCACAGGAGAGATTTGGAATTTGATGTATCTATTTAGGAATACTGTACGTTGAGAATGAATTTTGTATGCTAAAATTATTTGTACAGTTTAGACTGTTGTAGAGTTGAGTTTATTCTGTGACCTCGATATTGAGTGCAGAGTTGAATTTTGGTTTGCTTCTGGCTGAGACACGAATGTTCGACACGAATTTCCTCTCTCGTGTCAGCGAGATCTAATCTGTACATAATATGTGGTGCAAGGCATCAGCAGAAATGGAATATCTCTCTTCTCTAATAGAGACTCATTTATCATGATAATATCTAATGATAGAGAAAATTTCTCATGATACCTGCGTGATAAAAGTGAACGGGAAGAATGGAATAAGTAGGCCTCGTGTGAGATATATGGAACGGGTCGTGAGGGACGTAAAAGAGAGGAATTTGGTTAATATGAAGAGATTGGCCGATCGAAGAATCGGGCTGCGTCATACCAATGTTAGGATTGTTGACCCATGATGATGATGATGATGAATAATCGGCTTCGAAATTTGATTGCAATATTCAACTCCATCCCTAAAATGTATTTATCTAACGTAATTTATGCCACAGGCTTGCGCCATTCCCATTCACCAAGTTTTCTTCATTTGATTAATGTTCCGCGTAGCCAAAATGTCCTTAGCAGGCGAAGAAGATTTTCGGTAAATAAATTAAAGGTATTCTGATTCTTAACCAATGTGTAATTCTCTAACATTTTGGCGCTGAATTGTCTTGATTGAATCTGAATTCGCGATAGCAGGTCCACTTCCATGATAATTTGCATGATCTGGTGCTTTACGTACTGATGATTCAGACGTAGTTTTAATTGAATGACTGTATTAATTGTTGTTGCCGTCTTCCTGATAGATCATCCTGATCTCTTCAGTGAACTTCTACGCAAGCGTTGTATTTCTAATGTACTGACTGGAGGTAATGAGTAAGGTCAATGCTCTGTTTTGTTTTAAAAAACGTTCGACTAAAATATTGTGTTTTGGCATTTTTAATTCGCTATCTACCATTAAGCTCCTATTGATCATTACTATAAATTAACCGATAATCTATTTAATTGCATGCCCGAAAATCTCTATTTGCTTTGATACCTAAATACTCATCGCCATCAACACCATTTTTCTTGATACTACTGCTTTTAAGGACGTAAAGAAGGATAATAGCTTCAAATTAGTTGCTTGATTGAAGACCTTATTTTAAAATATAGCCCAATTTCTCATTCAAATGATCGAGCTTGTTTGGGACAATTAAATTCCAATTCATTCAAATTAGATATTAAGGATGCAGGATCGTATAATTTTTGGCCTGAAGTCATCTGTGATGTTTTATGTTTGAATGCCGGCAGTTTCACTTTGAATATTCATTTTCTTTTTTCCGTATTTTGACTGAGTTCTCACTGTCTTAGGCTATGTAGGAACGGGAATATAATGATTACGTAGCTCCTCTATAATGTAACGTAGTTCCTCTCATTCAAGTCCTTTACGACCTGTTCTATGTAACTCATACGAGGCCTGCCTTTTCCATTCTTCCCGTTCACTTTTTCTTCGACGATTGTCTTCATCAGGCCATCGTGTCTAAAGATGTGGCCGATTAAGTTGTCCCGTCTTCTTTTTAGGGTTTTCGGGAGACTTCTCTTTTCTCCAAATATTCTTAGGACTTCTCCATTTGTCACTCGGTCGATCAAAAAAGGTGGCGAAAAAGAAAAAAAGCGTAAAAACAGCTGCATTATTACAGGCGATTTTAAGTCACAGGATGTTCGTAATCTATTTATTCCTTTTACATTTGCCCAAATGACTATATATAGGCTTTGCATGACTAAAATTATGCCCCATAACGGTATATTTGACAATTTCTTCCTTTAGTTTCCTTTGCATTTTGTGTGACTTTTGGAATAGAGCTTAAAAATTTTACACGATAGACAAAAACTGAGGTCATTTTTGGATTCAGAAGCCAAACGATAGTCAAAAACAGATGTCAGACCTAAGTCAACAAATTTAGTGGTTCTCGGTGTAACTTATACCTATTATTTTTGCTTCGCAGGGGTTATGAACGTTTTCATGAAACCAGTTATTATAGGCTATTTTGATGTTTCTTACGCCATTTTTATTCTTACGGTCACTGAAACAGACTAATTATTCAATATGGCTTAACTACTTGCTATAATCTTCTTAGAAATGGCTCTTCTAGAAATTCTTAATGGCTAACCTTTATTATATAATTGTGTTCTGTTGCGTGTTAAGCCTTAAAAATCATAGACAGTTTTAAACATGCATCCGAGGGTAATAGGATGATTAAAGTCATTAAGCGTAAAAATAAGTTGGTGTTCATATTATTTTCATGTACTTAATCTGGCATTCTTAAATAAAAGTATAATTTAAAGCGACATTCGAAATATTTTTTTTAAGTTTTCTAGCTTTTAATCCAGGGTAAGAATTTTCATTCTTTCCCGGCTCACTCACACTCTCCGTCGACGTCCTCAGTGTCCTATGGAATTATGTCTTATGAATTATGCTCAGTTATTTAAGGTTCGTGAATTTTTCCATACTTATCGCTGTGATCGTGCTTTTGCACTAGACTCGAATTTCCATTAAATCCTCTGAACTTATCTCAAAATCTATCTTTACGAAAGTTTACTCTTAACTCTCAGCTCTTCTAATATCACCTTCAAAACTTTGGGCTCTTGCCTTCGTAATATCTTAGGTTGTAAGTTAAGGAGATGAATATTTAACGTGTATGCTTCGGGAATCAGGAGTATGTCATTTTGAGAAGCGAACGATTGAAAAATGTCGGAAGCCATAGGGCAGGGAAGCCCAAAGATATTGAGATTCAGAAAATTTTACAGCATTTATTTTACGGTGGAATTTTTTTCTTACTCTTGATACAACCGTATAACTAGCCAATTGCTTATTTTTAAACGCCCAGTTACTCTTTCCTTAATTGCGCTTTGAGGTGCCAAGATAATTGATGAATACTTTCATTGATTATGCGTTAGATTATTTATTGGTGTTAGGATCTCGCTACAGGTATAAAGTTTCATGAGATTTCTCAAGGGGGACAGAGCCATGAGATTTCCCTATTGTCATATAAGCTTGACCGGAGGATTGTATCAAAACTTTTCTGATAGCTCTAATGAAAGAGAATGTCACAAAGGAATGCAAAGAGATTATAGAATGATGAGTCAGATAGCTCAAGCGATAAAAGTCTTGCTTACAATCGTCTACAGAAAGGTGCAAAAGAGAGCAAATGAATTTCTAGCTGAGAATTAGTTTGCATTGCGCAAGTGGAAGGTAACTCGGGATTGTAGAAATGAGGATAGTAGTGACGAGCAATTTATTATATAATCAGGATGTATTCGGGTGCTTTCTTCATTTTGAAGAGGTTTTTGACATGTTGAGGTGGAAAAAGTCATTAAAATGTCGCGATTTGAGGAGTGGACCGGGGTCACAGAAGACTGATCTGGAATTTAAACGTGGCATAGACGTGTCGCATAGCTGATAGAAAATTGGATAGGGTGGTAATAGGAGAGGAATTACACAAGACTGTCCGTTACTACGTACACTTCCTGATACATACTTGGCGGAAAGGATGAGAAAGACATGGGATGAGCTTTAGACAAGAGGGAAAGGTTGGGGAAAAATAGATTAAGTCGGTCAGGTTCGAGAATGACTTAATGCTGTCAGTCAAGTCGGCCAAGGGCTTATAAAAAGTAATTGATACGTTAAAAAGGTAGTGCAAAATATCTGTATAGAAGATAAACCACAAGAAAACGAAAGTAATGACTTTTTCGAGAACAAACAAGAAGCTAGAGCAAGTGTAGCAATTAAGCTACCTTGGTAGTATGTTGGAGGAAAAGGGTTAAAGCAGAATTTAAGTCAGAAGTTGAATTGCGTTGGCGAAAGAAGCTTTTACTAGGAGGCGAGAACTAGTGACCGGGTCGTTGAGTAGGGACGTAGAGGTATAACTAGTGAATGGTCTAGTATGGAGCAGGGTACTTAATGCCGTGGAAACTTGGGGTTTAATGGAAGAAGATGAAAATAGGCTTAAGGCTTTTGAGATGTGGTTATGGAGAAGTATGGAGAAAGCAGGGAGGGTCGAAAGCAGAGCAAACGATGAAGAGTTATAGTTGGTGAGAGAGGAAAGAAAGCTGTATGAGGAAATTCGGAGAAGGTATATGGTCTGGATCGATGAGACAATATGAGCGAGGGTGTTTTGAGTGGTGTGGTAGAGGGAAGAATGTTGTGGAAGAGGGGTGGAGGGAGAAGAAGAACGGATGAAATAATGGGAGGTAGTAATGGAAGGACGAGTGAAGAGAGGTATCGTGTGAAATGTAGAGGTTGTGGGAAGGATTGAGTTTCCATTCTGACCTACATTTACTGGTAGAAAACTGATACTAATAATAAATCTCACCCTGGTTCATAGAACGTAAGCATATTTTGGTGATTTCTCCATCAGGCGGTATTACCTGGCCAACGCTACCGAAGCCTTGTTATTCTAATGTATCTCGGGGTGAAAACGAACCGGCTACTTTATATGGTCCCTTTTGGGATCCCCTATCCAATAAAATGTCCTGTGGGCGGATCGGTTGTGGCTTTGAAACATCGGGAACTTCCCTCCTTCCCCTTTCTAATCCACCCATCTCAAGCGATCATCTTTCCCGATGACTTGAGGTGGCGGTGGAGGGGATGGGGGTGGAGGGAGGGATAGTGACGTAGGATGTGAAGGGGTGAGGTGACCTCTCTTCGGGGAGGAAGATGAGACGTCCCTGGCTTATGGCGGAGATCAGCGACCCATCGGAGTCTCTCGCCCGCGTCCGTTTTCTTCATCTACATCTACACAATACCCTGCAAGCCACCATTAAGGTGTGTGGCAGGGGGTGAACTATCACTAAACAATCACTACATACCATGCATAAAAAAAGGATTAGTACTTGTATAGGTACTGTTCAAAACTACGCTATTTAAAAAAAGATAAAAATAGAAAAACACACATGCAAAAACATGCCATTAGTTGGGTTAGCTATAAGTCCTCATACCAACATGCCGCTATCAATGTTATCCATTGATGCACTCGTACTGGATATATTTACCGTTATTCATATCCCTAATAGTACGAGGAAAAAAGGACAATTTGAATCTGTCAGTTTGGCAATCAATTTCTCTAATTTTGTGATTATGGTCCAGTCTACAATAGTAAGTTGGGGTCCTCAAAATATTTTTAACATCATCACTGAAAATATAGTCTTGGAATTTGTTTAAGAGATTAAGTCTTAATTTCAACCTGCGATCTGACAATGATTCCCAATTTAATTCATTTAATAGACTGGTTACGCTAATAAGGTTATCATACCGTCCCTTTACAAATCTTGCCGATCTTCTCTGCACTCGTTCAAGTTCGTTATTTAGACCGATTTCGTAGGGATCCCATACACTGGGAGCATATTCCAAATGAGGTCTTACAAGGGAATTCTTCGAGTGCCGAGGTCGCATCCGGACGATGTGTTGACCCCGGCCTTCCGTTCTATCGGTCGTCAACAACCGTCAGAAGCATGACTGGCACGTCGATAGGGCTGCTGGGAGATTTAACATCCCATTCTATGGTGATCACAGTCGCCAGTTCTCGCATGATTTGCGCGCTAAATCGTATTGGCAAATGCCAGTCACAACTTAACCTTAAAAAGTGTGTAGCTATTAATTTTTGGAGGAGGAATGATTCAATAGAGAAACCATATGAAATTAGTAACACGAAGATCGAAAGTGTTGTAACGATAAGATATTTAGGTGTAACAATCACTAAATATTTATCGTGGGGAAGACACATCCGGGAAATATGCGGTCGAGCGAAGATAAGCTAGGATTTATAAAAAGAGCACTTGGGAAATGTGATGAGAAAACAAAAGAGCGATGTTACTTCTCACTGGTTAGGCCCCACCTTGAGTAAGTAGCCATTGTATGGGATCCGAGTGAATTATTTTTTATCATAGAACTAGACCGTGTGCAGCGTAGAGCATCTAGGTTCGTTTCAAGGTGTTACGATAGGTTTAGAAGTGTATCAGAATTAATACAAAAATTAGGGTGGGAATCATTCTAAGCTAAACCCGTCCACGCTTCGCTGTGGCTCAGTCTTATGTGAAAGGAATGAGAAAATATATAAAAGTATTCTAGCCAACATAGATTCACCGAGAGAACACATATTTTAATTCAATACCCTGCCTTGCGTTGCTGGGGCTATGCTGTGGAATGAAAGGAATGGAAGAAAAAAGGTGTTTATCACAGGAAATTATTTATTTTTATAAAGATAATGGATTGACTACGTTTTTTGTTTGTCCGTTTTCTGCGTAAACATAAAGGTTAGACAGTTTACCGACTCTGGACCATGCGTCACATAATTACCCGTGAGAGAAGGAGAGATCATTTGAACGGATTTTAGCCAGTATCAATGAAATTAAGAACGTTTTTCCAGTTCCACTTGGAGCGTCAAAAAGTTATTGCTGTAAAACCACGCGCGTATTTGAAAACAACTTATGGTCAAAATTTTAAGTCAATTGACCGACTACTTTTCGAGTTTTGCGAGTAAAAACATACGCAGGCTTTTTATGAATAAAGATTTAAAATTGTTAAAAATCATTTTGTTCGAGTTGCTCTGCTCGCCAATGGTATACCAATGTCTGGTATGTTACCCGAATTGGGATGGGAATCGCTGTCACAACGCAGGCTGAATTATAGACTTAATCTTCTGGGTAAATTTAAGGAGGGACATTTCATTAATGACGTTAATCATTGCTGGCTCCGACTTATTATGGTAGGATCCATAGTTCTAATAAAATTAAGGAGATAGATTGCAGGACGGACATGTTTAAAATGTCATCTTTTCCACGTACGATTCGAGGTCAGAACGTTAGACATCGTGTAAATTGGTAACAATTATAGAGATAATATTCAGAGTAGGTCGATAGTATTTTTTTTAATTTCCTGCATGTTCAAATCAAGGTGTGACTGCATGCATTGCTTTTTTTGCATGCATGAGTATCTATGAAATTGGTGTCGGGTTTCAAGTCATGCATGGTATTTGTGGGTGTGTCCTGCATGATTGGGATTTGGTAGTTTTTTTCCCCTAATTACTTAAAAAAGGTGTAGTGTTTGTTTTGAGTTATTCATTTTTGTTTGTTGTGTCATTGTTCCTGGTGTGGATGCACCCCCTGCCACACACCCTCGAGGTGGCTTGCAGGGTATGTCGTAGATATAGATATATACCGGAACGTGAATGATACTGTTGCCGATAAATTTCATCAGGACTGTGAACGGTGTATTTTCTTGTTGAGGCTAAGGGAAAAGTTTTGTAGCTCGATTTGCTGGATAAGCAAGAAGTTGAGGTGGGACAAGAGGTGGGAAAGCGGGTAATTTCGGATGGTCGGAAACGTTCTTAGACGTGCTCCGAGTTATAGGAATCTTTTTGTTCAAAAGTGGAAGGTTACCAAAAGTATCTTCTTGCCAAGTTCCATATCCCGTGATCTTGTTACAAACTATTAAGTTATCAGCTTTCAGAATATTACGCAACTTCTGTATTCCTGAAACTCATAGAAGCATGGTACAGTTTTCTCGCCAAGGGGAAGGCTCCGTCTCCCTCATAGGAGATCCCATTTCCTAAGTTTGCGTTCGTCTAGTCCATTTTGAGATGGAATACGATAAGCACTTTCGAAATGTGAAAATCTTAAGAAGGGCATTTTTCTGAGAATATAAGGATAAATGTTCATTGACCGGTTGAAATTTATTTTATATCAGAAAGTAAATTATGAGCATTCCGTTCTTTTTGTCACTGACTTAATAATAGATAATCAAAGTCATTGACTACTTCCTTAATAACCTACGGACTCTACTCAACATCTTGTGACTCTACGGCTTGTGAACATGCACGTTTTCCCACTCTCCGTTTTTAGTTTATCCTTATCTTATCTCTCCTCATAGACATCCGTATAGTCCTCTTCCTGTACTCGTAACCTCAATGTTTATCTGAAAGAAACTTCACCTTTTCTCAGGTGCTACATCCGAATGCTCTGACCCTTCCTTCAGCAACTTTCGATTCTCTTCAGCCATGAAAAAGACCCCTTCCCTTATTCCTCCCTTCCATTCTTCCCTTACCTCTAAGTCATCCAATTTCTTCTCAGCGTCCTTGCCCAAGGGCCATGTTTCCAAACTATACGATGCCACATTCCAGGTAAACTTACTCACTTATATTTCCTTTAAGTCTCAACCAAAAGTTCTTGTCAAAAGTTCTATCCTGTTATAGCAAGCCTCCTTTGCTAACGGAATTTTCCTTCGTGTTCGTTTGGTGCTGTGCTAATCGTTAAAATTGAGGTAAATCTAGAGGAATGCTTAGTTTACTCCAGCTTTGCCCACCTTCAGGTTGTTTACCTTTTTCATGATGAGCTTTGACTTCATATCTCTGGACAAAGCATTACTTACACCCTCTTCCTTAGTAAAGCTGCCAGAATTTTCTGTCTGACTGCTATGAAAAAGATCCCTCCCCTTATTCCTCCCTTCCATTCTTGCCCTGACTGCTTTTATGTAGATGTAGATGTGCGGGATCCCAACGAAATCGGTCTAAATAACGAACTTGAACATGTACAGCGAAGATTGGCAAGATTTGTAAAGGGACGGTACGAAACTCTATTAGCGTAATCAGTCTATTAAATGGATTAAAACGGGAATCTAGTCAGATCGCAGGTTGAAATTTAGACTTAATCTCCTAAATAAATTTGAAGGCCATGTTTGCAGTAATGACGTTAAAAATATTTTGCGAACCCCAACATACCATAGACAGTACCATGATCACAAAATAAGAGAAATTGATTGCCGAACTGACAGATTCAAAATGTCCTTTTTTCCTCGTACAATTAGGGATATGAATTGCAGTAAATATGTCCTATCGGAGAGTAGCAATGAATAGCTTTGGTAGCTGCATGTTGGTTTAAGGACTTGAAGGTAAACCAAATAAAGCATGTTTTTGCATGTGTGCTTTGCTATTTTTATCTTTTTAAATATTTCAGTTTAGACAAGTATATTAATACTAATCCTTATTTATGCATGATATGTAGTGCATGTTTAGTGAGAATTCACCACCTGGAACACACCTTTGAGGTGGCTTGCAGGGTATTATGTAGATGTAGATGTATGAACTACTTTATTCCCTTGTTAGACCTCATTTGGAATATGCTGCCAGGGTATGGGATCCGTATGAAATTGGTCTAAATAATGAACTTGAGCGTGTGCAGCGAAGATTGGCAAGATTTGTAAAGGGACGATACGATAATTATATTATCGTAACCAGTCTGTTAAATGAATTAAAATGGGTATCATTGTCAGATCGCAGGTTGAAATTTAGACTTAATCTCTTAAATAAATTTTAAGACAATATTTTGAGTGATGATATTAAAAATATTTTGCGAACCCCAACTTACTATGGCAGACTGGACCATTATCATAAAATTAGAGAAATTGATTGCCGAACTGATAGATTCAAAATGTCCTTTTTCCCTCGTACAATTAGAGATACGTGTAACGGTAAATATGTCCAATCGGAGACTAGCAATGGATAGCATTGGTATCTGCATGTTGGAATGAATACTGAAAGCTAACCCTACTAACAGAATGTTTTTGCATGTTTGCTTTGCAATTTCTATCTTTTTTGAATAGTGAAGTTCTGACTAGTAAATTAATACTAATCCTTTTTTATGCATGATATGTAGTGCATGTTTGGTGAGAAATCACCCCCTGCCACACACCTTTGTGGTAGCTTGCAGGGTATTATGCAGACGTAGATGTGGATGTATGAAAATGGAATTTTAGTTGGACCCGTATTCAGGCTGCTTGATGGTCCTTTCAGTCTAAAGTTAATCAAGTGCGTCTAGGGTAAAAGGGAGTGCTATAAATGCGGGTGCACTTCTCTAGGTCCTTCGCCCTTTTCCTCTAGTGACGTCACAAGGGGGTGTGCGGTGTGAGCATCTGAACGAGTTTTCTCAACAATCTCACCACTTTCCCCTCCTTTCAACGATCAGTACCCCTCCCCCCCCCCCCCCCCCCCTTCTCTCCTCCCAAGCCAAAATCTTGTTTTCTCACCCCTGACCGGTTTTCTCCACCTGATGTCATGACAGATGTGATTTTGGCTTCACGTTGCGGAAGACTTGTTGATGTTCCGCTAATTCCGGAATATCTTGTAAGTAAGAACTTCAAGCGTTCACTACTATGCTGCATTCTTGGAATTAATTTTTCTCACATGGACCATACTTTCTTTGCTATTTTCTTTTGGATGATTTGTTAGTTGATTGATACTTACGTTTACATCTACATAATGCCCTGCAATCCACCTTAAAGGAGTAGGGCAGTGGCTGAATTCACTCCAAACATGCTTTACATATCATAAAACGGATTAATAATCATATTCTAGTCTAAACTTTATGATTTAAAAAAAGATAAAATTGGGAAAGAAAGACTGCAAAGCATACTGTTACTTGGATTAGATTAAAGTCCTTATTCGAACATGCAAACTACCTTAACCTCCATTGAACACTCGTATTTATGCTATGTAAATTGATGTTGTATCACGTGAGAAATAAAGTTGCTACTTAACAGGAAATTGGATACGTGTGGAGTAAAATATCTTTTTGCGTAAATTTCACCAGAAGTCTTATAGATTTTCTCCATTATAATTCAATCCTCGATCACGCTAGTTTTGCACTCGTTCTAATCTATTTCTTCATGTTGGAAATGCAAGCCAGCCGAACCTGCCCCTTACGTCTTTTCTCTCCCTTCACGCAATGTCGTGTATAATCAGGGTGATTGATTGCACCATGTAATTTTTCATAGCTTTCAAATGTCTAACATTAGACCTTTTGTATGTTTTGATCTTGGTATCGTCAAGAAATTTTTTCATACTATCGAATTTTAGAGAAAAAATGTAAGAGGAGAACGAGAGAAAGTTTACGTGTGGAAAGTCGTTCGTTTGAAATTCTCAGCGTTATGGTCCTTCTCTTTAGTTCCAAACGACGCCACTTCAGTGAAAGTGGGCGTAGGGCCCATCGAGAGGGAATGTGAAGCATTCGATGCTTGTTTATTTCCTTGCACCAGGTGTGGCAAAACTGCCTTTTTCACTCTTTCAGGAATATCGTAATTTGGAGCAGCAGTATGACTTTTTTTCACCATAGTGGATGCAAGAGGTGTTATTTAACCGTAAGAGTAGAGAGACATGGAGTAAATAAATACTATTGGGGAAAGTGTATGACAAAAAGGAAATCATTGCGTTTTAATACCGAAAATTAAGTAAGTAAATTTTTAAAGTATGGCAGAAATTTTAGGAAAATCCAATCGCGAGAAATGAAAATTGTATGTATACAAAATGTATGTATAAAAAAATTGCATTGAACATTCAGCATGTGCTCTGTACCGATAGTGAAAGAATTTATTAATAACTATTGGATAAATATCTACTTTGATGATGCGATCAGTATGCAGAAGATCTGTAGCAGCTCTGTTAGTCCCTCATATATGTAGAAAGAACATTTTAATACCCCTTCGCCTTATTGTTTGCTTCTCTAATTTAATCATCATCTATAATCAGCTATAGTACTATGGACGTTCGATTAGCTTCAATATTTCCACAAAAGCATTCCGCTTGGAATTCCTGTAGGTAAATATGCTTGTGCTTTAATCTGTGAGTCAATAATGAATCCCATTCCCATTTTCTTAGCCATTCGCACGCATTACTAAACGTATCATATCACATTCTTACAACCTCATCTGGTATACCCTATTGCGAATTCGGACGCACTTCATTTGCAATCCACTAACTGGCAGAATATTGTAGATGGAGACCTAGAGCTAAGTCATTTCACCGATCTTTCGTCCTTCGATCGCATTTCTCAAGTAGGTATTCGTTTAGTAGATCCTATATTAATGTGTTTTAGCTCGCGAGAGTATGTAGACAGGCGAGTAACTAGTTCTTGGAATTTATATTTAATTGGGTGAGTATCAGTGCGTGGAAATATGAAATAGCCTGCTTCAAGTACACGACTCTAAATAGGGCTGCCACCGAAATAATTTTACGCTACGTTCCGCGCGTCAGATGACGAAGAAAGACGACCGACTTCGTTACTACCGAGGCGTTAAATTAATTTCTCCCTCTGTATGCACTTGGTTGAGAGCATTGCATCGCGTACACTCTTCGTGAAAACTTGACCAAACCAAATTATATTATTGAATTGAAATGCAAAATAATTACCTATTGTTTACTTTTGCACAGTGAAATTAAAACAATGGCTGAAATGGTAAAATCGTACACGTCACGAATTTGTTGGATGTTTTCCATCGCCTATTTGAGACTAATGCTTGTGCTTTTATAAATGCATGTTTTAGGAATTCAGTTAGGGCACAAGAAAGCAATTTTAAATAAAGCAGGCTACATATTCCTCGGGAATATTTGTAGCTGTCTGCTTTCAGTTACTACCGGAGAACCCGCATTCCCATATCCCAGCATATCCCAGCTTTTTCATCCTATTGTCGGTTTCAGATTATTTGTTGTTCTCTTGTCAGATTTTATCATTGATCAAAATCCCCCTACCTTGTTATTTCCCCCTACCTTGAAATAGTATTTAATAAATCCCTGACCGAACACGTCGTACCGATGGATTGGAAAGCAGCCGATGTAACACCCATTTTTAAAAGTGGTGATAGGGAGCAGCCATCTAACTGCCGAACTATATCCCTCTCATCCATTTCATGCAAAGTCCTGGAACATATAATTGTCAGTTCAGTCATGGAGCACCCAGATAGGCAACATTTATTGTCCAATGTTCAGAATGGTTTCTGGAAGAGTAGATCATGTGAAACTCAACTTACTCTCTTTTCCCATGATATTTTAGTTTCCGGCGAAAATAATATTCCAGTGGAAGCAATATTTCTCGATTTCAAGAAAGCTTTTTGCAAGGTGTCTCATAGCAAACTAATTTTGCAACTAAAATCTTATGGGTTAGTCAGTAATTGGTAAGTTGAATTACAGACCTCTTTTTTATTAAATTAATGAATGATTTTTCGGAAGCTTAGGTCCTTTTTTTGAAAATTAAAAATATTTAACTTTTGGCTGACGTTTCGGAAAATGTATTTTTTCCTTCTTCAGGGCTAAAGTAATTTGTTTAGAAAACAAATTCACCTTATAAAACTTGTGTTGGTTACATGTTGATGTAAGGACTTGAAGGTAACCCAACTAACAGCACGTTTTTGCATGCGTAGTTTGCTATTTTTATCTTTTTAAATATTGCAGTTGAGACAAATATATTAATACTAATCCTTTTTAATGCATGATATGTAGTGCATGTTTGGTGAGAATTCACTCCCTGCCTCACACCTTTGAGGTGGCTTGCAGAGTATTATGTAGATGTAGATGTAGAAAATCCATTTGTAGCCGTATAATGCTGGCATTCATTTCCTCTCTTCCTAATGCTTCCATTGCGTCGCCAATTACGATCACATATTTTTGACCTGATATCAGAAACTAGTTGATTTTACATTATTCACTAGTTACGGTTGTCATGGATTTGAAAGATCCGTGGCATTTGAATCCGAAGAATGGTTTATCAGTAATTTAAGTACTTTTTTTTACTGCGGAATCCAACGCAAAACTTGTAGTTTCTTTTGCCTCTTACTAGGCATTTCAAACCTTATAATTATGTTTCGCCTCATTTATTTCTTCCAATCTCTAAGTTAATGGACCCAATTAGGAAGTAAATTTCAATTAATGTAGTCATATTCAATGTTGTGCTACACACTTCGTCAACTGAAGGTGATGCATCATTTGATGAGACAGCATTTACCATGCATTTCCTATTGATGGGCAAGAAAAAGGCTTGCGGAACTCACCACTCAAGTAGGCCTTTTATTTTTTTGCCAATCAATACTTCGTTTATATTTTTAACATTTCAATATAGAAGCATTTAAGCGAGGGCTGGTGTATGTTATCCATTCATTCACTTCCCAGGCAAAGTTATAGGTGGATCTAGATGGGAAAAAGGTTAAATTGACCGAAAGGCATGGAAGTAAAGAGACTCCACATTTAACCCCTAACAGAGGAGGGAAAATTTCTCGCTGCCGAGGCCGCTACCTCCAGTATAATATCCATCCAAAAATAAACCCTTTCTGAGAGGCTAAAATTTCAGCTCATATCAACTTCGTTTTGGCTCTGAAGAAATTTTATTGCAGTTTTTTGTCGTGTGTAAAATGATTTTTATTATGCTTTGAAAACTGTTTTAAAGATAAATGCTATTACCTATCGGTATAGCTATATTTTACGTTGTTTTTTAGCTACTGACACAATGACATACTTCAGGATTTAGCTTTTTTTACATATCTAAAATGTACATAAGCCAATAAAGCGAGTCTCATAAAATCAAAAGCTCTTTCCAATTCCGAATCGTATTTAGGAGAAAAATTACAATTTGTTACCTTGCGTACTATTTTATTATTGTCGACCATGATTTTTACACACTCAATATCATTAGGTGTCAAGTGGACTACGATTTGCTTTCACATCAGTGCTGTCCTAATATTATTCAAATATGCCGACGAAAAATCTCTGCTATTGATGGGATTCGATCCCGGACCCTTTGGACGCCATGGAGATTTATTTATCAGTGATTGAGAGGCAATTAGCACCGTAGATGGCCAGATGGGAAGGGTAACTTACAATTGCAAACTCGAAATATCATATTGGAAGCAGTCATTTGTTTGCAGCAGTCTCTTTCATATTGATTTTCCGAGTTTCTACAAAGTGTGGAAACATATTGATCTACACGTAACATACCTAAGATGCATAATGTTGAGCGTAAAGACTTTTTAGCCATGAAAAGAAAGGAGTTTTGCAGCATACTGGCAATATTATAATGTTAATGTATTCTTGAGATGTGCATCGTGTTAGAATCATGATAATTCACTCGTAGTCATGGTCTCGTATTTTAAAGGTGAATAATTCCATTTATGCATGTTAAGAAACAACAATAACTTTTTTTATTTCATGCCTTGAGATGTTCAGTGTGGACAGTGTGAGGGAATTCAAGAGTAAGATATTGCCATTTTTGTGGTACCATGCTGAATGTTCTTTTGTCCTCGCAGTCTGCGAACGGAAAGCTGAGAAATGTATGAACGTCACGGTCAGCTGCTAATTTCCCGTAAAATATCATAAAATTTTTCATATTTTGCGTCGAATATGGTGCATTACACAAAATGTGGTACCATTTGAACAATTATTACGGAAAAATCTATTTTTCCGTCTAGATTTGGCAATTGGCCCAAAATGCGCTGAGCTTCAATTTTATCGTGGTGCAGATATGCAATTCGACTTCTTTCGTGGTATCCATAAAAATGTCAGATGAATTTCATGAATTAAGTTGTAAAAATGTAGCAATAGGAATTCATATAATAAAATTGAAGTTATACTATATTAGGAGAAAGTGGTGAGCGACGTTAAACCATGAGTTGGATTGACGATTGATGAAAATTAGTGTAAATATTATTTAATCATCGGAAATCGCTCCCTTAAGTAAGACCCCGATGCGTTGGTGAATTTTAAAGACCGGATGTTAACTAACGTATAGTGAAACGTGATGCCTAATTACGTTTGGGCCTATCAGTCTTTTCATGTAAATCCTCACTTTACCCTTATTGTTCACTGGAGAGTGTATACTAGGGAGATATTCCACCATAGAAATGCACTGCCTTCTCGAGCACTATACTATTTTCAGTATATCACCTAAATAATGCTAGAATAATTACGAAAAGGAGAAAAGGAGCTTATTTGATTTAGATTTTAATTTCACACCATTACCTACCTGAAGAACAGCGTCTAAATTAATCGTCTACAGGTGTTAACGGTTACGTACCATATGAAGAAGTACTAAAACGCTCGAACTTTAATTTTGAATTAAAATATCTTGGAAA
The DNA here is from genome assembly GCA_933228895.1 of Platycnemis pennipes. Taxonomy (NCBI): domain Eukaryota; kingdom Metazoa; phylum Arthropoda; class Insecta; order Odonata; family Platycnemididae; genus Platycnemis; species Platycnemis pennipes. Next base: position 128,955,782 of record OW121851.1, on the reverse strand, counting down.
ATGATGCAAAAAAGGTGATTCAAAAGAAACTGCATTAACCCTATTAAACCTTTTTCCCTCTTAACGCTGATCATTAGGTACATTGTTGTCCCGGATTGCACGTAGAAACGATGTCTTTTACAGCCTAGCTGTCTCTCCAACGGAATCCCCAATGGTCCTCCCTATGAATCACCGACTTCTTTCGTCACCTGCGTGCACAGTCCCTCGGGTGCCTTTGTGGTGCTCGGCGGTGCTTCCGCCGCATCTCCATGGGGAGAGAGCGGCGGTCCTGCGCAGATGGCCGGCCCTAAATCAAACAGCCCCGCAGGGCCCAGCGGGCGCGCGGTGCGAGTTTCTGCCCCGGGCACCCGGCCCCATCGTGGTTCATTAATATTGTGGAGACGCAAAGTCCGTGTATCATCGCCCGTCATTGAAACCCCCAAATCGGTGGGTTATCGTCCCTGTTCACTCCACGCCCATTAGCGGCCTTATCCGCGCAGGGGGGGGAGGGGGGGAGACGGGTCCAGGGGGTGGAAATGGTGTTCGAGATTGGTGTCGTAATCCCACATCCCCTTCGCCCCTCCGCAAAGGTACGGCCTGCGCCGAAATGCGTGCTTCGTCTGCGTGCGTTACGTGTTTGAATCAGTTGCGTTGACAGTGGAATCCCGACCAAAGACGGGGAAATCCACTCTATTCTTCGTCACCTGATTCACCCTTCACTTGATTGGTGGAATTGATTGATGGAGACCTCTCAGAATGGGATACGATCGGATCACTTATTTCAACAGCGGACGGACGGAGCGTGGGAAAAAAATAGTCGCTTGTTTTTTTTCTCTCGCCAAACTGTTGTCTCATGCATATTGAAGTTAACCTTGGATCGTTTTACTCCACCACCGAAATTGGAGGATTAAGGCTCACCATGACACGATGAACCCTGGTTGAGGGTTTTAGGCCGGCGTAACCTTAGCAGAGTGTTTTTCGACGCACTGGCTCCTAGGAAGTGGGCTTAATCTTACCATATTTTTATTTTTTGCATAGCGAAGCAACGAATTATGGCGGGGGAAAATTTGGAATTTAATTCCAGTCAGACAGCTATTTTACTCAAATATGCATTTAGTTTCAGATCAAGTGGTTGCTTTATTTCACCGTGGAGTTCGTGTTGAAATGGAATCGGTAGGATATTAATTTATTAAGAACAAGCTGACCCGGCCACGCGTTGCTGTGGCTCAATCTGGTTAAATGGAAAGCGCACGTTTATAGCATGTTTAATTTCACAATTCTTATGGGAATACAATATTTTTTGTTGTTCCATTGTCTGTGCAGATATAGGCATTGTTTGGTTTGTCGACTCTAGAACACGCAACATACACGTAGAACACGCAACACACACGCAACAAAATACACGTACATGTGAGAAGCAATCCGTGTCTAGATCTAAAGCGCATAGTTCTAAAGATTGGCCCTGAGCTTTGTTGATGGTGAATGCAAATACCAATCGAATTGGGAATAAAATCACTTAAATTGAAATGGCATATCTGTTGGATATACATAGGAATGCGAGGAATGAGGACATCTTCGCCTTTGAAAGTTCCTGTCCAGATTGTGGATTCAACGACGTTGCTCATTAATTTATTTACTGAAAGCCGCGTGCCGTTGCAAAGCTTTGGCTGGTTGATATTTAGAAGCATGATAATTGGCACGCCATTTTCAATTTCAGTACGTGCGGTGGCATCCCTGGCAGATCGAGTAAATTCAAAAATTCCGTTCGATAACCAATTGAATCATCTGCTTTCACAACATCGTCGACGGTCTTGTACATATGTGCCTGCGTCGTTTAGAGTGTTAGACTGAATAATATTGTTTAGTTCGCAGAAGTCTTTGTTCTTGGCCGCAAGAATAGCTCGTTCACAATGCGTTCTCAAATGGTCTCAGGATTCCACGAAAATCTTGCAATGATCGATCCAGAGCCTCGAGCGATGCTTTGTGCACCATTGTGCATTCATCCCAAGCAATAAGTTGGCATTTCTGAAATATTTGTCCCATGCCGGATGATTTGAATATGTTGCACGTGAGTGTTTCAATGAATTGCAAGTTCAATGGCATGCACATCCCGTCTCCAGTGTCGATATTGTATTCTCGATATTGTACAAACCTTCATGGAGTGAACAAAACAACTAACCAAAGCTTCGTGGAAATTGGATGAATGTTGTGGTAATCCATGAAGTTATCAATATTGTATCGATACAGTATCGATATTGTAATGATACTTTATAAAACTTTGATAAAAAAAACACCTAAATAATTTCACCTCATTTTTGTATCAGCAATGTATCGATGTATCCATATTTTATCGATATTATATCGATACAGTATCGACATTGAATTATCGATTTTGTAGAAACCTTCGCGGAGCGTACTCAATAACTTTCCAAAGTTTCATGGCGATCCGATGAATAGTAATGCATAAAGGACAAACACATTATATACATTCGATACAGTATCGATATTGCAACGATACATTCCTTTTAAAAAACTAAATAATTTCACCTCAATTTTGTATCAATAATGTATCGATTTATCGATACTTTTGCGATATTATATCGATAAAGTATCGAAATTGAAATATCGATTTCGTAGTCCTCTTTTCAGGAATGTACTCAACAACTTCCCAAAGTTTCATGGCGATCCGATGAATGGTGTAGTAATGCATAAAGGACATACAGACACACACACACACACACATACATTCATTTTTATATATATAGATATAGATATTTTTGTACCCTTCACGTAACGATTATTATTCACTGTCAAAAATGTATTTAGGATCTATTTTCTGCATTTATCTCTGAGATCACCATCGGATACAACCCTGCTCTGATTGGTGATGGATGTGACGAAATGAAAATCCCAGTTATATGGGGAACTTTCTCTACAGGATGGATCTTGTAGTCAGCATTGATCGACCTTCGCTTTCCATGATTCCTTCAAGTATTGCCTTGGTCCGCATTGATGTTCAAAAGACTCATGGCTGCGAGAAACGCTCCATTAAAATAATTCCTTATAGTACCCCGTTAGGATATACTTTTAAGTAAATGATTTAATATTCGCCGGCTTCGGTGGCGGCGGGGTTAAGTCCTCGCCTGCCAGTCTTAAGGTCGCGGGTTCGAGTCCCGCCTGGGTAAAAACTCACCTGTCCAGCGAGGGTATGCTTGAATCGTTCGAGATTGATTCCGGTACGGAATAATTCCGAACACAATGTAAAAACATACGAGTGAGTCCTTAGTTACGTACCGTATCAATCCCAAGCGATTCAAGCACACCTACCCAGGGCATGGGTGTTTTTAAATGTGTTGTCCATATATCTATTTAAATGGTCGTAATTAGGAGATCTGTGGTTAGACACCTGTGATCATTAGAGAAATTAATTATTGTTATTATATTCTGTGATTAAATTCCTACTCATCTTTCTGGGGCTCTTTAACTGCAAGCACATAATCTAATTCCGGCACCTCAGGGAACACACTACCCAAACCTACGGAAGGACATGCACAAAATTTAGCTTCAAATTCTTTACAGAGCCTTACAGAGAATGCTTACAAAGCCTTTGACTGTATTGAAATTGTCGTTTGGGAGGTCCCTGTGTGAAACATCCCAGCCGTTTGCCCCCACAGCACTATTTTTGATGGTGTGATTCTAAATCACTCTTCTTCATTTACTCTTCGGGAGCAGCGGAGATATGTGGCACGTCCTGACAAATGGCCAAGACCAGAGGGTTCCTGTAATAATAAGCATTTTTTTTCTTAAGTGACGGCCGGCGTAGATAGCCATTTCTTGGGCTCTACCATCGGGAAAAATATAGCACTGACCGCTAAATCTGATGTGAATAACGTACGTATCCGTCTTTTAACCCAAGGGTCGATTTTCGTCCTTGCTCTTACGACTATTCAAATACATGTGCACTTTGAAAATGCACTCTTAAGAAGCCATCGAATGCTTAATGAATGTATTAAATGGTTGGCATTATTCAGTGCTTATCGATAAAACTGAGGTTAACTGATCCATACTGTATATATTTGAAGCGGGTAAATTGGTTAAATAATTTAAACGCTAAGTGCGTAGTAATTTTTGTGATATCAAAAATGATAATATTTACTCTTCCTTGAGCAAGTAACCAGAAGTTCCGGGTAATTTTCCAGGATTAGTCTCAATGTGCGCGAAGTAAAACCAAGCCGAGTGATCACCTGGGCGTCACATCATATAGGGAAACAACCTGCGTACACAGGGAAAGGAACAGGCCCGCCCTGGAATGTAAACTTGGCACACACTCGGGCTTGGTACTCGCCATCCAGACCAACCTTCAGGTCGAGCACTATGTATCCCCTTGACCATTGTAAACCCCTTTTTATACAGTGTTGTATTATGACAGTGTATAGTTTATGTGTTTAGCGCCCTTCTCTCTGTAAAAGTAAATTTACCAATGTACACATGTCAATCAAATGTGCATAACTACTCCACCAGAGGTAGAGATGACTTGAATGTTCCATTCTGCAGATTGGCAAGAGATTGTAAGTCCTTTCACAACGTTAAAGTGAGATTGTATAATATGTTGCCTGCCCAGCTGAGAGCTGAAGACACTCCTCAATTTAGGAGAAGACTAAGCACTTATTTGATGCTGTGTCCTCTATATTCTAGTGAGGAATTTTATGACTGTGATTCAAATTTTATATAAATTTGATATGTGACGGCATCTAATATGATATGCATCATTTTCAAGATGAATAAAATGTTTTGTTATTATTATTATTATGTCGAGCAACTACTATCTGATGTCGCAGAGCTATTACTCCTGCCATTGGAGAACTCCATTATTTTCTCGTCCATCATTCTCGTAGCCCCTCCATGTTGCGTCGATTACACTTCTTTATTTGCCAAAGGGAAAGGAACCGCTCGGAATCGCTGATGGGACCTCCCCCGTTTCTTCCTGCTGTTTTCCCAAATCATCCTGTTGCGCCTCCTGTCATTTGTGCGGCTATTTTGGTGGAGAGGGCATTTCTCGGGTCATCAACTTGACAGCATGCATTCTTCATCCTCCTTTTCTCTCTCCGTTCCAGGTAAGCGCCAAAGTGGACCTCTGATGTTTGGCAGCGGTGGTCGGGTCATCAGCTGTGGGATTTGAAGAAGATCCCTCGCCTGTCTCAGGGGCGTGTTGCGTGAGTGGTACACGCTTTTCTCGAGTGCGCCGGCCCTCGAGAACACCTTTCACCCACCCGACTCCTTAAATATGCATCTGCGCTTCGTCGACTGCAAACAGTCGATGCAGGTGTATTTGTTCCCGGGCATATGAGTTACCGTAAATCTCCCAAGTAGGATTTCGCATTCCGTTTTAACGCTATGGACGGTCGTGTATTATTGACATTGGGTTATTCTCTGTGTTCGTCATTTTTCATAGTGGTGTCTCATTTATTATGGCTTATCGTCTTCTTTCATATCATTTTCACTTTTTCGTATTCCGCACGAATCTTTTCCGTTCATTTTATTTGAATTATAACCAGTTTGGCTTCAGCAGTAGATTTGACGGAGGAGACTGATGTCGTTTGATGTTAGAGGAATATGAACATCTGAAATTTAGAAGTTCTTTGTATCAGAGAAATACAACAATCCGATTGAACCAATAGAATAATTTCTATCCTTGAATAATTTGCTATTATTTTTTATTTTCTCCCGAAAAAACTGCATTGACTCGTTAGCAATGGCACTATTGTTGGTTCTTCGATCTATGGAATTTTATGGATCAAATTATACTAGACCATAAATCTAAATTATTTCGCTTTTATTTTACCTAGGTATGACTAAGACTTGTTATCGATTAAACCTGTATTTAGAGGCGTAGGTGAGAAAAATGCGGCTTTAATGTGTTTCAACTTTAATCTTGCTAGCCTTGCCATCCATGGTAGCTGTATATGCATGTAATGGTGAAAGGATAGTGATTTTTTCCTTTTGAATTGATTCTCATAGTCGTGAACCAACCATATTAAGCTCATGATACGTCTTTTAAGATTCCAAAAGTTAGGTTTTCCTTTATGAAAACAGTTTGTACTTGGTACCTGCCGTCAAATAAAATTGATTTCCGATAACCATCATGGGGAGAAAGCCGCCATGTGATGTTCCTTTATTATTTTGTGACGCATAATAGAAGACGGCGGTGAAGCCTAAATTATGGGGAGTGGCGGTACTCTCTTTCACATGACTCAGTGCCATATGTCCCCACCAATAAGTGTGGCTCTCATCCATTTTTACGATCTCGTCAACTCTAAATTTACGTTGTCACAGGTGTTGGCCTCAAAAAGTCTATGAAGCTGATTAGAGAACCTTTATGCCAGCTATGCTTATGTTGTTAAGTTCTTAGTTATTGTTTCATTTTTGGGTATAAGTATACGCTCTAAAATTATTGCGATAACATGTTTAGTCTTACAATTGCCCCTTTTCTGTCGAAGCTTTGTTTTTGTCTAATTTGCAGTTGGTGAAGAACCTCAGACGCCATATGTTAATAACGTTTTACGAGAGAATTCCTCTCAAGTTACCACATATGAATGGTCGGTAATGAGAATCAAGTTCTGAGTAAGGTGATGGTGAACGTAGGTGTTTTTTATTTCTAACTTTAAACACAAGTCTCGTATTTTCATTTCTGAACTCTTATCCACGTGAAGTAAATGAATAGAGTGAACTAGGTTGTCAAAACTCTCTGTTAAGTGACTGAAATATTTTAGTGAAGAAAGCGATGCCATGCAGCTTATATTCATTGTGGTGTGATATTTCGCGTCTGCGTTTGTTTTTGAAAGTTATTTGACTGCCATAAACAATTTCTGGAGAGTTCTGGATGCATCTCCGGTATCTCATTGCTTTTTCTTTGCTATTCCAACTTTTCTATGAAACCGAATGACTGAGAGCTATTTCAGAATTGATCTGAGTCAAGAAAAAAACAAGCTCTTTTGAAAATATTTTTCTTTATGCTTAACGTTTTATGGAGAAAATGGAAATGATAACATGGTCCTAAAGCAGGATAACCGCCATCTGTTTCATGATGCCACTTTTCCACCAGTTGCTGCCTTCGGTTGTTACGGCATGCCTGTCAGTAAACTCAAATGGGCAATATAAGCATTTACAAGGGACCGTATTTGGTTAGGAAGGCGAATAAGCCGGTTTTATTGTAGCTGTCTAAAATTTAATGTCTCTAACCTGTGTCTAAGAACTAACTCTTTTCATTCCCTCGTGCAATATTTTCGTGTGTTACCCTCCAGTTCTAAATTTCTGGATTGAAAGAAAAATTCATTAAAATTACGGGATGGAAAATATCATACAACAATAGCCTTCGTAAGACTTTTTACCCTTGGCTCACTTCTTGATCAGTTTTACTCCAGCTACCTCCAGCTCTTTCATTGCTGCATTCTCTACTTTACTGCTACTCGTGAGTCGTACTCTACTCGTAATCTGAGTACAAATAAATACTAAATATCAATGGAGCCAATATCTAACGTCAAATGTTTCATGTAAATATCTCATGACCAGGAGGAACGTTATTCTTTCATGGTCAATACGTGAATTTCGAATTAGTAATTTTACCAGTCCGTACGTACCACTCTCGGTAGTGAGATATTTGTTGAAGCCCTACGTCCTCTAATCCTGTGATATTTATGCATATTAGAATGAATACTCATTTTCCCAAAAATAAGTGTAAATTAGGGTTTTTTGAGATGTCGATCCAGAGAAGGTAAGCTGATTATTGAGGAAGATGTTCACACTTCTCTGGGTGGTGGAATAATAAAGATATTTTTAGGGAGCTTCAAAGGAGGTATGTATAAACATTGGGCAGAATACTTGTTGACAAATAATGGTATATTAAAAGGGGTAATAGAAAGGAAGGAGTTTCGAGTGATCACGGATCAGGACTATAAGAGGGAATTATGGTAGCATTGTGGGAGCAAAACGTTATGAAGAGTGTAACGGGGAAATGATATGTAGTACAAGCTGACCCGGCCACGCGTTGCTGTGGCTCAATCTGGTTGAATGGAAAGCGCACGTTTATAGTATGTTTAATTTCACAATTCTTATGGGTATACAATATATCTCAGCTGATCGATTGTTTTGCAGCTGGACACGCATATTTGTATATAATTTTAACGTCTTTACATGTCGTCACAAAGTAGAATATTTCAGGCAAGCATTTATTTCATCCGCTAGTGTCAATCGAGGAATTACAGGTAATGTTTGCCTGAAATGTCGTGCAAGCAATATTAATGCGTTCTCAAATGGTCTCAGAATTCAACGGAACTCTTGCAATGATCGATCCAGAGCCTCGAGCGTTGCTTTGTGCACCATTGTGCATTCATCCCAAGCAATAAGTTGGCATTTCTGAAATATTTGTCCCATGCCGGATGATTTGAATATGTTGCACGTGAGTGTTTCAATGAATTGCAAGTTCAATGGGATGCACATCCCGTCTCCTGTGTCGATATTGTATTCTCGATATTGTACAAACCTTCATGGAGTGAACAAAACAACTAACCAAAGCTTCATGGAAATTGGATGAATGTTGTGGTAATCCATGAAGTTATCAATATTGTATCGATACAGTATCGATATTGTAATGATACTTTATAAAACTTTGATAAAAAACATCTAAATATTTTCACCTCAATTTTGTATCAACAATGTATCGATGTATCCATATTTTATCGATATTATATCGATACAGTATCGACATTGAATCATCGATTTTGTGGAAACTTTCGCGGAGCGTACTCAATAACTTTCCAAAGTTTCATGGCGATCCGATGAATGGTGTACTAATGCATAAAGGACAAACACATTGTATACATTCTATACAGTATCGATATTGCAACGATACTTTCCTTTTAAAAAACTAAATAATTTCACCTCAATTCTGTATCAATAATGTATCGATTTATCGATACTTTAGCGATATTATATCGATAAAGTATCGATATTGAAATATCGATTCCGTAGTCCTCTTTTCAGGAATGTACTGAACAACTTCCCAAAGTTTCATGGCGATCCGATGAATGATGTAGTAATGCATAAAGGACATACACACACACACACACACACACACACACACACATACTTTCATTTTTATATATATAGATTCGGAGACAATAAGAGCTTAGGGTGGTCCATCATAGGGAATGTCATCAGAGATGGTTTAACATCCAGTCACGTTTGGTAGTGTATTTCTGGTAATCAAAATGTGCATTTATTTTTTCGCAAATATAATCCGGACACATAGATTAGATTAAGGAGATTCTGAACGTGACTTTTTGTGTTAGCAATTTGTACAGAGATGCATGTATAAGTTAAACAATAGAAGTACAGTCATTAACTCCCCATATTCGTTAATTGAAAAACAAATTGTGGTAAATTATGAGCTCACTCTGCAATCAGATGGATACATCAGAGATAAAATGCGAGATCAAGAAAACTTAGGGATAAAATGCCAGGGAAAGTTACGAGAGAGGGAAGTGACGTAATATTTTAATCGAGAAGGTTGGAGTTGAATCGGAATGGGCGAAGCGATGACGTTCGTGGGGACAGGTGAGTGAACGGAGGGTTTGTGGCTTGCCTTCGCGGGAGTCGTGGGAGGGAAATTTGTGAAAGGAAAGATTGATTCGGCGCGGCGTATTCAAGAAGACCAGAGGGTTGAGAGGGAGGAGAATTAAAGGGGGGAAGGTCGGTTAAGGTTAAGGGCGGGACGGGCGGGAAGGGAGAGGCGAGAGGAACATCATGGAAGGCATTTCGTTCTAAAGGGATGATTGTGGGGGTGTGTCGTATCTAGGGCGCGGGTTCTTGAAGTGATGAGAGCTTATTTGTTCCTGGATCAGACTGCATTGTTCCTATCGCGGGTGTAGAAGAAGGGTGGATTGGCGATATCTGTTGTTCTTTGCAAAATTGCGTAGCAGTATTAGCAATAGACTTCAAGTTTTGAGTAAGTGAACAGCGAGGATCATTTTGCACCAAGCAATTTTCATCAAAAAATTTGGTTGCTCAGAATTAATAATAATAATTGCCAAAACTAATACTGAAATTATATCAGTTTATCAATGCCAGAGGAAAGTTTATTATTGATATTTTTATGTAAGCATTTAGCTCAGGCGATCAGGGTCGCAGTTTAGGGTATTTTTAAGACCCATCATCTACATCTGCATAATACCCTGCAAGCCACCACAAAGGTGTGTGGCAGAGGGTGAATTCACGCCAATCATGCATTACTTACTAATCATGCATAAACATGTAAGTAATTATATTGTTGTGTAAACTTCACAATTTAAAAAAAAGATGAAAATAGCAAAGCAAGCATGCTTAAGCCTTCCGTTAGTTGTGTTTTCATAAAATCCAACATGCAATTACGTATGCTATCGATTGATATACTAGTTTTTACATTATTGGATATAATTACATGCAATGCATTTTAGAAATGATGAACAATGATGATGTTGCAAACACACACGATTTCACTGAACAGCAAAAATAAAGGAAATGCGATATAAGGCAGGAAATAGAACTATTAGATTAAAATATTAAAAAAAAGATAAAAATTAAATTATCGAACTGACAGATTAAAAATGCTATGCATTTTTAATCTGTCAGTTCGACAAACAATTTCTCTAATTTTGTGATTATGATCCAGTATACCATAGAAAACTGGAGTTTGCAAAATATTTTCATCGTCCTCAATGATAATATTGTCTTGGAATTTATTTTTGAGTTTAAGTCTAAATTTCAACGTACGATCACCGATCTTCACTGCTCACGCTCCATTTGATTATTTAAGCGTATTTCGTAATGTTCACATATGGCAGCGTATTCCAAATGAGGTGTAACAAGGGAAAGGTTGTTAATTTCTCTTGCATGATAATCTCCGTAATAGTTCTATTTCCTGCCTTATATAGCATTTCCTTTATTTTTGCTGTTCAGTGAAATCGTGTGTGTTTGCAACATCATCATTGTTCATCATTTCTAAAATGTTGATGCTACGTTCCGCTTGGTTCTTTTACCAACTAATTCGTTCATACTGGCATATAAAAAACATTGTTCAACCTGAAGGTTAGTTTTTGATTAGTGAGGGTAGAGTTCACCCCGTACCTATCTTCTCTTTATTGCCTATTTATCTCACTTTATCCTTCAACGTATTTACCATTAGGATTGTCCCGTCCTCGTGTTAAACATTTGTTATTTTGCCTTACCTACATTAAATTCCTTCCTCATATTCTCAATCTCTCGAGTACACCGTCGTTTACTAGTAAGGACGCCTTTAACTCACTTTTATGCCTCGCCTTTTCCGCTACTGTTATTAGCTATTCTCCACTGTTATAAATGATCATGCTCTTGACGAAATTTTTGATGTATCATTTCCCTTCTTTCAGACTTGTAATTCCATCTGCAGGTACATTTCCCTGTCCACTGTGGTTATAATAGTGATTCTCTCGTCGTAATTGTGCTTAATTTCCACCTATTCTCTAGCTTTATCCACATTGTCTTTGCTCCCCCTACGGAAATAAAGCGTTGGACAGCGTTCCATGAAGAACGGACACCTTTCTCTTTGCCGTAGATTCCTCTAACTGCCGCATACGCCGACCTCCCACCGTTTCGTGTGCGTGCACACGCATTCGTGGGGTATTTATCGTCATTAAACTTGTTGCCGCTGCCTCGGACGTAAATTTCGTGCTCCACGCGGATGTAATCAGCGCACGTCACCCCCCGGACAGATGTTGAACAACCTGAACACTATGCGCGATGCACGAGCAATTGCATACGTATCTCCTCCTCGTCACTTCCCAGGCGTCCGTCCCTCAGTCCTGGCCGTATGGACGCGTCACCACCACACGCTCGTGCGTGTGGTGGTGACGAGCACAGAAGTCACGTCTTTTTACCCTTTTACTGGCAATACTCGCTTTTAAAATAATTGACCTCGCTGTGGGAAGATTTTGAGGCAAGCCGAAGGCGATACTTATGACTAAAAAGTATCCAAAATCCTGCGAAAATATTCTACATTTCTCAATCCTGTATGAATAAAGATGGATGTATTCTGTACCGAATCGTATTTTGATAATTTCTATGCTCATGTCATTAAATTCTGTTCTTTCATTACGGTATTAGATTAGAGAGATTAGATTAGTTAGACATTAAGATTAGAGAGATGGATTGTCGTACTGATAGATTCAAAATGGCATTTTCCCCCGTACTATAAGAGAACAGAATAGGCAGCATAGCAAAGGGATAGGTGGGGGAAATATTTTAGAGTAGTCTGTAGTGCACGATGCATGTATGAATCCCTTAAATACTATAGATACTAAAAATCTAATTGCATGAGACCCATTGTTGCTTGTTTGCATATCGATAGTTCATGCGTGGTGATCTTCACCCCCTGCTACACACCCTCGCGGTGGCTTGCAGGGTATCGTGTAGATGTAGATGAACGGTAGAGGAAGAATAAAATCTTTCGCTGACCGTATTGTTCAGTGAGCATTATTTTAGATAGGAAAGAGAGAGGTCATTTTGATTCCAAGAAGGAGATACTATAGGTTGAAACCGTATGAAAAGAAAATTGAATAGTGATAAGTAAAATGTGACAAGTAGACTTTTGAATGTTTTTCGTGTCTATTATATCGTACCTTTATTTTCATTCTTTTTACGAAAGGTTGCGAGGAGTCAAGTTGATGGTAAATGTATCTCTAGATGAAAACAAAATAGAATTGTACAATGGGCTTAAGTTATTTTACCGTTAAACATTTTCCTTTAATTAATATTTGTTCTTGTCACCTTAGTTGGTTTCACCACTTTTTCAGTTCCAATTCTTGGCTTTCATATTCGCGTTGCAGGATTTCCTTTCTTGGGAAATCCTTTCTGAAGCGAAGTCTATGACTCAACGATTAAGTGGCCAAATTTTGAGCAGCACACCTTTTGAACTATTTAAAGGAAAGGAAGGACATTAATGTTATTTGCTGTAGTAGTCACAGAAGCAAATGATAATGAATGGATACCTTGTAGCCATTAATTGCAGAATCGTAAATTAATAGGCTCTGTTTGCTAAAGACATTTCTGATTACTAGAGTACGTGTTTCATTTGAACCCATGATTTTTTTCATTCCCATTATCTCCATCACCTCCATTAGTGTTTCCTTACTACGACTAACTGGCTTTCTCCTATTTTTCCTTTTGTTACACTTGATTGTCGTACACATTGATGACTCTTCTTCTCGGCAATTATTTACTTGGTCCTTAGTACTCATGTCATTGTATTCCTAATGGTGTGCATGTTGTATCTTAAATCAATTTGATCTGCAATATTTGCTGCCAGTTCTTTGAGGCTTCTCTTTCTCTCAGGCCGGCTTCTCGTGTGGTTCTTGCCTCTGACGCATTAGGCCTTCTTCCCTACGCTTGTTTATTGCGTATCTCTTCATTTTCTGTGATTTCTGTGATTTTTCTTTCATCATGTGATCTATGAACGGAGTACTTTTCTCTGCATCGTGACCGCCTGACGGGTTGAAATTTATACTTAATGTCATGAATAAATTCCAAGATAACATTCTCACTGATCACATTAAAAATGTAATTTCGAACTCCAACTTACTATGGTAGACTGGACCATAATCATAAAATTAGAGAAATTGATTGCCGAAGAGATTGACAGATTCAAAATGTCCTTCTTTCCTCATACACTTAGGGATATGGATAGCTGTAAATATATCCAATAGTATAAACATAAGAGTAACAAGGGAATGAATGTTGCAATAAGGACTTAACTAACCCAAGTAGCAGCATGTTTTTACATGCCTGCTTTGTCATTTTATATATTTTTTAAACTGTGAAGTTTCGACTAGAACGGCATTAATTATCCTTTTTATGCTTGATAAGCTTGATCGGTGTGAATTCACCCCTTCCCACACAGCTTTATAGTGGCTTGCGACGTATTATGTAAATTTAGATGAAAGGAGAAACCTAGGTTTCAATCAGTAACATCTGCACTATAGCAAGAAGTTCAACAAGGAAAAAATCATTCGCCTTGACCGGGACCCGAACCCGGGCCCCCTGATTTCCGGCCAGGTGCTCTACCCGGTCCCGGTCGAGAAAAAAATCATTCGCCTTGACCGGGACCGGGACCGGGTAGAGCACCTGGCCGGAAATCAGGGGGCCCGGGTTCGGGTCCCGGTCAAGGCGAATGATTTTTTCTCTGTGGAACTTCTTGCTATAGTGCAATTTTCAGCGGGTGACGCCGCTAAAGTTTCCGCGGCCAGTTCGCGGTCTTTGAATTCAGTAACATCTGCTTCTTCCGGATTAAAACCCTTATGCCTAGGTATAGAAGGATTTTAGTGACCGCAGAAGTTTGATTTTCGGCGTCCATCATCTCTATAATCATGCACTTATATTTCTTTTTTGACTTTCCTTTCTTGAGCATTCACGAATGTTTGTTGTTTATCTCAATTATTTTCCAAGACATATGTGATATGAGGATAAACTAGGATGGAATCATTTTACGTCTGGACTCGTCATTTCATATAGTTTTTCAGGTCAACCGATTATGTCCATCGGTCTTACTTATTTCTATGGAATCAAGATATAACTTATCCGACCTTAGGTGCAAATTTTTCACGTATCGTTCAGTTGCTACTTTTTTGTCAGTGAAATATTTGTCGAATGATATGCATTGAAGCGCTACAAGAAAGAGCCGTGTTTGTCGTTACCTCTCCATTTCTTCCATGGCTCAATATAGTTCAGCCTCTTAAGTATAGACCCTAAATTTCTATTCGTCTACAAACTTGAAAATAAGCGACCAAACAGAGACCTTATGTTTCGTTAACCAAAAGCAAATATAGAATGGATCATATTAGGAGAGGCCTTGGCCAGAGCATTATCTAGAATTGATTTAATGTAATATTCGCCATAAATATCGTGTCGTACGGTCGCATTTCCAGTGATTAGATCTAATTTTGCTGCGGAAGTAATTTTATGGCGAAGGACTCGAAAAAGGGGCGTGGTTCATCATAGAGTAGTAAGCTTCAAAAGGTTTCGACCAATGCTTTATTCACAGTAAAGAGGATTTCAGCGCGTATCATCCTCATTTACACTAATGGTGACATTTTAGCGGTCTGTGAATAGAGAGTATTTTAATGAGATCTTGTTTCATGGAGCATATCTCTATTTCAGATTTTGAGTCGCTCTGGCAGCAGTCGATAGAAATCCTCTCAATAAATTTTTATCTGTTGTTAGTTACCACGAAATGGCCTCAAAATCACTGCGTATTTTCAGTCTCCTCACGTAATTGGGACGATTTTATTTTTCTTCGTTATGTTGCCCTCTCTTCTCGAATAAAAGCCGTTTTAGTACTCCAAATTGAAATCACACTCTGAATGAGAGTTGGAATTTTATTAATCGTAGATTAGTTTTCATTAATACCGTTATCAGTTATGTGGATGGCAGTTGCTTGCGAGAAATTATAAAGTAGATAATTGAATGAATGGATGATTACAAGTTTTTATTTAACATAAATCCCTTCAAATGCTGTATTCCCTTTGTGAATAATAATTGTAATATCAGTTGCATTATTTTTGAAAGTCTTTTTTTTCTGTAATGTTTCTTTAATTCGAAGCTTTTGTCATTTAATTTTTAAGACATTGCATTGACAAAAGTATTGCATGGAACGAGGTAATAGTTAATTTCGTTCTTCCTAACTATTTTCGGATGCAAAACTCTGTTGCAGAAGTATGTTCCGAAAGAACTACTCAGATAACGAAAAAAAAAAGCGTGCAAATTTGTACAAAATAAATTTTAGTTTCGACCTCCTGAAGATGACTATGGTGTAAAGTGTTTAAAAAAGTGCTGGATTAGCACTGAAACACGAGTCGAAAGTAAATTTTATTTAGTGGAAAATTGCACGTGCTATGTTATTCTTTATGTAAAAATAACACTCAATTTTGCATGAATCTTTGGATTTTATAGCTACTCAGATAGCTTTTTAGACCTCAATTGGAAAACGCTTAGAGTGTATGAGATCCCTACGAAATCGGTCTAAATAATGAACTTGAACGTGTGCAGCGAAATCGGCAAGATTTGTAAAGGAACGGTACGATAACCTTATTAGCGTAACCAGTCTATTAAATGAATTAAATTAGGAATCATTGGTTGGGTCGAATTGGTTGTCATTGAATCAGGTTGAAATTCAGACTTAATCTCTTAAACAAATACCAAGACCATATTTTCAGTGATGATGTTAAAAATATTTTGCGAACCCCAACTTACTATGGTAGACTGGACCATGATCACAAAATTAGAGAAATTGATTGCCGAACTGACAGATTCAAAATGTCCTTTTTTCCTTGTGCAATTAGGGATATGAATAACGGTAAATATATCCAATACGAGTGTAGCAATGGATAATATTGTGGTAGCTGCATGTTGGTATAAGGACTTGAAGCTAACCCAACTAACAGCATGTCTTTTCATGTTTGCTTTGCTATTTTTATCTTTTTTTTAGATAGTGTAGTTTAGAACAGTATATAAATACTAATACTATCTTATGCATGATATGTTATGCATATTTGGTGAGAATTCACCCCCTGCCACACACCTTTATGGTGGCTTGCAGGGTATTATGTAGATGTAGATGTAAGGTGCGTAAATTGACCAAGCAATGTAATTGAGATGGACTGGTTTAGGGCAGAACAGTGTGTCTACTACTTTTCCAATTATAAATTACTGTTGCGTAGGACCAGTCTTCTCGATTCCTCCGGTCTAAGTTCATATTTATTGATAATTCCATAAACAGTGTGAGGCTTGTTACCTCAATAATTTGGCTGATTTGACCATAATTCTTACTCCCTTTGCAACGTCTATTATATATATATTTCTCAGTTTAAATCATATCCTGGTTTCTTAAACTTAATAGTATATTGTATTTAATAATTTTGCTTTAGCTTCATTTGTACCGATGGTGTACGTTGGGTCATTTTGTGGCTTCAGAATTATACTAACTTTTTTCCTTTGAAGTGCTTACGGGCTCGAATGTGATTGTTGATTTATGATTATATTTTCTATCTCATAGATGACGGCCTTTTTATCGAAAAGCGCAACAATATTGATATTTTATGCGTTTATTCATGTAAAATTACCTCATGGTAATGAAAAAAAATTTTTTATAGTGATTCAGGAGCACTAGAAAATGCCATAACCTTATTAGAGGAATGACATCGCCAAATTTCTGTTTCGTGAGAATTTCATTTCTTGGGAAACTCGCACTGGAATGAAATCCATCTATTATTTTTAAATATCACTTTATGGGCTCATCTTTACAAATTTTTAGTCATTGGCGCCAATGCGGGGTAATAAAGTTCGGATCCGGTCAAGGTGGATTATTTTTTCCCTGTGGAAATCGCGCTATTATGTGTATCTCTTTTAGGCGTGACCGCATTAAACAATGTATAATGCCTTCCTTCCACAAGTGATATAGTGATTGATTGGTTACATTAGTATTCTTCATTATTGGTCAACAATCGTAGCATTGGTTTGAAGCAGCCCTCTACTCCATTCTTCTATCGGCCAACCTCTTCATATTAACGTCATTCTTCTGTTCACTGTCTCTGGCATCATATAGTGGAACCTTGCACCCCATAGCTCCCAGTCATTCTTCTCTTTTACATCCTTTGCAGCTTGTTCCATACATCTCATATAAGGCCTGCCTTTCCCTTTCTTCACGAAGTTATCCCGTCTTGTTCCTAGAGTTTACCGCTTACTTCTCTTTTCCCCCGCACTTCCCAGGACTTCTTCGTTACCTACTTGGTCGATCATTGTCTTCATAATTCTTCCGTAGCAGCACACTTCGAATACTTCCGCCCTTTTCTTCTCCGCTGCTGTCATAATCCATGCCTCATTGCCGTTAAGAAATGTGCTCCAGATATACGTTCTGATGCATTGTTTCCTTACTTCTGCGCTTGTATTTCCAGCTGTAAGTAGATTCTTCTTGTGATAGAATGCTTTCTTTGCCTGGGCTATTCTCCTATTTCTTTCTTGCTTTATCCATCGTTGGCTACTCGGCTACTCAGGTAACAGAACTCTTTCACCTTTTCCAGTTTTTGTTTTTCTAGTTTAAACGTTGGTTTTGGCCTCTTCTCCCATACTGTGCGCCAGTATCTTAGTCTTCTTCTTGTTGATCTTCAGTTGATATCTACATTAGTATTGCAGCACCCGTCTGGCATCTCTTAATCTCAATTATCTCAATTTCATTGGAATATGCTTTATTGTCTTCATTCCACAGTCGATCTGTCTTGGAATAATGGTAAACTTGAGCCAAACTCTTTTGTTGCATCCGCTATAGGTGCAGAGTATTATACGGTTTCCCGAAGGAATCGAATTTCAAAGATTCAGGTGCGAAATATAACATCGATGATGCCCGTAACCTGGCTAAATGTCTTCCAGGCACATTTTTTATCGAGAACGGAACCTATACTTCAAAAAGTCTCTGAATAAAATTCAGTTTTCACTCTCTGAGTCGTAATCTTAAGTTAGGCTGCAGATTCGCGGTCACCTTATTGTATTTTTTTCTTTTGGAGGGAGGGTGGTCGTCGACAGTGGAGTGGGTGTTTCCCACGTTCGAAGGGAGGAAGAAGAAGCGTCAGTGGACGGCAGCGCCCTTTTTTTAAGTGCCAGCCGAAGGCCTGTGGAAAGGGTGGCGCTCATAAGAGCCTGTCTCTACATCTGGGTGAAGAAAAAGAAAGCTTTTAGAAAGAAAGGATCGCTGAGTTGGGAGGGAGCGTGTGCTAGATGTTAAAGTAAAGGCGGTCGCTCGAGAGAAGTCTTTCTCCTCTGGACAGCTTCCAATTGATATCACGCCTCCAATATCTGGCGTTTGATCTCCTTGCGAAGAAACTCCGATAAAAACTACAGTTCAACTTATTGGCGCGATGCTTGTTTATAGCGGCGGAAAGTGTCAATACTATATTTAATTGTCATATGTCCTAAAAATGTTAGCATCGTTTTTTTATTGCAAACTGAAGGACTGTGAACTGGCCGTGAGAGCCTTATCGTAGATACGCACTCAAATTTCACCATAGTAGAAGTTCCACAGAGAAAAAAAGCACTCACCTTGACCCGGAATGGAACCCGGATCCTCTGATATATGGACAGGTGCTTTAAAATCCACCAGAAAAGATGACGCTTACTGGAATGATACAGAATGATGCTGAATGATGTGGAATGATTCTGAATGATGCAGAATGATGCTGAATGACGCTGAATAATGCAGAATGATGCAAAATAATGCTGAACGATGCAAAATGATGCAGAATGATGCTGAATGATTCTGAATGATGCAGAATGATGCTGAATGACGCTGAATGATGCATAATGATGCAAAATGATGCTTAATGATGCTGAATGATGCAGAATGATGCCGGCGCTTATCAAGATGACCAGAAAAGGTAGCTTAATTGGTCAAAGCATCTGGCCGGAAATTAGGGGATCCGGGTTCGAGTACCGGATAGGGCGAATGATTTTTCTCCGTGGAACTTCTGCTATTGTTTTCTTTCTTTGAATATGGGTGTTTTTAATCTAGTAGCTGGTAATAACCCTGTTCATCTATGATTATGGAAAAAGTTGATGAAGAGCGAATTAAATGTGATTTAAAAACATAGCAATTATCCTTTGTAGGTTTGCTGATTTTCTCTGGGTTGTGGAGATGTTGTTTCTCGTAGTTATCGATTTGGTGTCTTGCCACATATGTGTATGAATCGTGCTCGCTGTCAGAATGAACTCGACTCTTAGCCGCTTAGAGGAAAGCAGGTTGAAGTAAATAAAATAAGGGTAAAGGCATTCTTATCCAAGTAATCGGAAATACCTTTATATTTGTATTTATATATTTTGATTGTTCACCCTATAACTATATAGATGTTGGGTGAACGTTAAATTCAATAAATAAATACCTGATGTATGAGTACTGTGAGAAAGGGTAATTAATTTATTGCAAATAGTTTATAAGAAGAGGTCCGTCACCATATGTTTAACATGGAAGGTACTACCCACGCATTTAGATGAAAATGTATTATTCAGTGAAATGATTCATAAATCATATTGAAAACATGCGTGTTTTGAACTGTGAGAGAAATTACTGATAAGTATGCTACGTAGGTGTTTGGAAACGATAGGGTAGCACGGATGCTAAACGGAAACCAAAAGAATTCTGTAGCGTTGCTGTTTGAATTTTGCTGGCGTAATGAGGCTCTTGAAACGAATAATATCACAAATATGGATGAATTAGAAGAGAAACGTATTAATCAGTTGGTGTCCGCATTCATTCGTGTGTTGATTTGTGATAATGTTGTTGAGTTGAATGAAAATATGAGTTAGGGATTCTGTGGTGATATATTTCAATGGTGAAAATCGATATTTGGTGAAATACGTGATCCTGTTTTTGATGTGACATAGAGCTTTCTATAGATCATCAACTTTTCAACTTGCTCTTGGATGTCAATCCTCCATCTAATAACCATCATGTATTCGATGCGGTACGTTCATTTATTCGGGTTGAAGTGGAAAGAAATAATCTCTCCTCGTAGTTATTTTGCCATGAATATGTGAGAGGTTTTTAAAACTGTTCGCTTGGCCGTATGCATCATGTCTCTCCTCAAACTCTGGCCATAATGAAGTATGACGTCGTCGATAGTTCAAGGGAGGGATTAAATATCATCTGCACTGGTTATTTTACTGATTTTTCAATTTTGTAGCTTTCGAATTTTAGCGGCCAATTTTTATCATGTACTTTATTACTGGTTTGTAGTTTAGGGGAACTGGAGATTCAAACTCTTTGTAGGTGGGTGAAGGACGGAACTTAGCATATTAGACGGTATATATCTCATTTAATTTATGAATTATTTTATCAAATATTTATTTATAATGAAGTAGCGTGGTTGCGTATGCGGAACAACCAGAATTACCACAAATTCAACTCATCCATAATTTGGGCTATAATTATAATTTCAACAATTTTTATCAAAATATCTACTTTTATAATGCTAATTATCTAAATCTTTAACATCATATCTGAAAAAAATGCACGCAACTTATTTTTGGCAGCATTTAAAATTCCTCCACACAACAATGATGTGTTATTACCAAGAGGTCATCAAACAGATGGTACCCTGCCCGGCTGAACAGCTAAGGGGATAACGGGGCTCTACCACAACCAATTAATGGAGTGATACTTGATGAATTCACTCTACCCCTTTATCGTCGTCGATCCATTTTCGTATGAACCAACACTTTTCTCTCCATGTTCCGCATCCCCGCCTCATCTCAAGTGTGCGTCCAACTGCTCCTAATTTATTAATATCCTCCTTGCTTCATTTTCTTAAGATATCTGTCACTGGCACTCACTCTTCTGGCACTACCCAGGGTATAACTGCATTCCCTCTCCCCGTCATATTTTTTTACCCTCTTTCCGTCCATCTGCTGGCCTTGTTCCCCAAGCTAGCTCAGTATAAAAGCCGCGGATGAAGGCTTTCTTTTTTCTTTTTAGCATTATTATGAAGTAGGAACAACCTAAAAGGTTTGCATATTGGCTGACTATACATTGTTCACAATCGTAAATTTGTGTATGAAAACCAAATTTGATCTCTAACCATGTCTTCAGAGTGCTACTTTTCAGAGATGAGAGATCTATCTTGCCTCTGATTGCTTTTCTATTAATATTATCTCACTTTTTCTCAGCAATGAAGCGAGCAAGAATTCCCTCTATCTATCTTGCCTCTGATTGTATTTCTATTAATATTATCCCATTTTTCTCAGCAATGAAGGGAGCAAGGACTCCCTTAAAATATTATAGATTTTCTGATTGATTTTTCAGTGGATAAATAGCTTTTCGAAATACGGGGTTGGAATTACTTTCATAAATCCCTATACTTTATAATAACGTGGAAAAGAGCGAGGTAAAATGTGGAATTACTACTATCTAATGGATCAGCTGTTTCATGGAAATCGCTTTAAATAAAGCAAAACCAGGAGTGTGGGAACAGATGGGAGGGCTCCCTCGAGTCGAACGCTGGCCGAGTTTCGTTCGGGAAGAATTCTTGGCTGGGTTCTCCGCCTGCAGCGCTGAACAATTTCCTTGATTCGCCGGAGTGAATAGTTCATTTCGATCCGTTCACTCGCAAACCGCTCATTTCCCGGAGGAGAGGTCAGTTTGATTTACCTCCCTCTCCGACCTTGCTTTGGCTCGCTCCTCGTAATTTTTGTCCCGATGAGCCTCCTGCGGTTTGCACTCGAGGTGAAGATGACCGGAGGGCGAGTCTGGTGACGTCTCCTTTGTCGCGAGGCGCCCAAAGGGAAGAAGGGAGCAAGGAAGGGGTGGGCCGAGAGGAGGGTGGGAATTACAGGGTCGTCGTCCCAGTGCTGCAAGGGTGCGAGTAGTGGAGGGTTCGGGCGACCCTTGCTCCCAACGGAGGAGGCCGTGTGTGACGAGGAGGAGAGGAGAATAAAAGGGAATGGATTCGGCTTTCGTGCGCTCCGCGTGTCCTCATTTCACCTTCTGCCCCAGAGATCAAACGGAGTGGCGTTAACGGGGCGAAGAAATACGTCTGATGTTGGGGAGCACATTAAAATCCTACTGCTGTCTGGATCTGGATCCTATTGCTCAAGTCTTACCGCTCAAGATCGAAATGATGAGGGATGAGGAAACAGATAGATAGATAAGGAAAGAGGAGGCAGATATTTAGATAGATACAGAGGGGATAGATAGATGGATAGATGCAGAGGAGATAAAGAGATAGACGCAGAGGACATAGATAGAGAACGAGGAGACAGATAGATGGATGGTTACATAGATAGATGGGGAGATATGAATGCTTCTGTTCATTTCTTGCGGAAAATGGTTCGGATTCTTTTTGTGAGTAAAACCGCTCGACGCGAAAGAAAAATACTGGAAATTTTCCACAAGAATAAAGACATTTACTTTTGACCAGTTTCGGTGTACAACACCATCTTCAGGTCCCCTTAAGATTCTTGTGGAAAATTGCCAGTATTTTTCTTTCGCTATGATATTCCACAAAATCAAGCCTGAAACAACTACCTTTTAAACCGCTCGAGTTTAAAATTCTGAAATGGTATCCAAGATCGATAAATTTCGAGTGGACCGTAAATTTATTTTAAAAATAGAAATAAATTTATTTTCCTTGGACGTCTTTGTCCACTAAGAACATACTACAAAGTACATGTACAAAAAATATAAATTATAAATATATATAAATTCAAAACAAAATACACGAGGGAAAATATTGCCACACGCGTACTTTAACGAGAATGGACCAATAGCAATTTTCTCACCCGTGTTTAGTCTTCCTTTAGGAGGAACGTTGAACTAGGAGCCTGAGCCGTATTTCTTTGCCTGAAAGTCATCTTTTTTGGCAGTAGTGAGTTTTTATGTAATTATCATTTCCTTTAAGTCAGCATGCTTATGATTTCGTGCTTTCCAGCGCATTGCGCTTCGCGTCAGATATGAACCCAATCTACATATCATGATTTCAACGTATGGCAAATAATTCGCCGGACCCAATATTTCACATTAATCAACTCCATTTTTCTATCTAGTATCGAATCTCATTTCTCAATGCACAAATGTTTGTCTGAATTATTGTTGTTCGTAGAGTAATTTTTGTAAAATGCATATTTTAATTGAAATCTCCCAAAATTTAGTTTTAACTAACTAGTTATTAACCGTCAGAATTAAAAATTTAACTCTGCATCAAGGGTAAAATTATGTTGATTAAATTGTCCAATGTTTTGAAATTTCGATTACCCTAAAAATGTTTACCTATATACGATGCTTTCTTATCAGATGAAATATGGGGAAATTTTCAATTAAAGACTCGAATGGGATGGAACCTAAGCTACGGTTCCATCCGGACCTCCGCGGAGGTGACAGACTTAGAAGAGAATAATTATGTCGATGTGAAGAGACTACCTTATAGAAGAATTGAGAGAAGAACTATGTCAATGTCTAGATATGATGCTGATTATTGGTGGCTGTTTGGCTATATTCCAAGCACCCTTATGATATGTATTTTATCTGTAGGAGAGTACTCGCGTGTGGCAAAACATTTTCTAAGAAAACTTTACTTAATTATTCGATGCTATCAATGCTGTGTTTAATTATTTTTTCTATCTTCTCTGCTGTCTCCGAATATGCCATTGAAAGACAAAGTTTCGAAAATATTAGGCAGGAACAATTCTAATTCTGAGTGTATATTTTTCCGTGATGAGTTGTAAACTTTTAGCCAAATTTAGTCCAGATTATTTTTTGTAATTATTTTTTCCGTGGTATGATAGCTATGACTATCAAATCTGATGACTAAATAAATTCAAATAAATAAGTTCTCTTGGAATGAGAAGGCAAAGCTGGAATAAAATTAGGACTCTAGGTAGGAATAGGTGGAAAGGTGTTGTTATCCAAGCGGTATATTAGGTGAAGGTGAAGGAATAAAATTAGGACTCTAGGTAGGAATAGGTGGAAAGGTGTTGTTATCCAAGCGGTATATATAGGGTGAAGGTGAAGGAATAAAATTAGGACTCTAGGTAGGAATAGGTGGAAAGGTGTTGTTATCCAAGCGGTATATTAGGTGAAGGTGAAGGAATAAAATTAGGACTCTAGGTAGGAATAGGTGGAAAGGTGTTGTTATCCAAGCGGTATATTAGGTGAAGGTGGAGGTGGTAGTAAAGACGTTAGGAGAGAAATTGCTTTTGCAATGTAAGAATTCATCTACAAAGGAGTACTGAATGAAGAAGTGCTAAATTCTACGGTGGAGGAAGAAAGACTTTGACAGGAATCAACTGTACAAGCGCAACCTATTTACCGTTATTTTTTCTTAACATTACTTCACATTTCAAAAGTAATTCATGCCCACCCTGATAAGAGAGGAATTCAGCTATCACATCCTGTAATTCTGCAGCAATTAAGGGGAATTTGGTAATATTTATCTCCAATGAGCACGATGAGCTTCGCGTACATTCATTAAGCACCTAAAAGCCGTTGATTCATGAACACCAATCTGATCCCCTAAAGCCTTAAAACAAAACTTGCAGTGGCGAAAGACCTTAATTACATAAGCAATTGAATAATTGGTGGCACCTGGAATCCCCAGCGGTCCGTCGAAAGTCTAATGTGATAGTTCGTTTCTCCCAATAGCTGATGAGTTACTTCTTTATTAAATATTTACCTCTGTTCAAACTCTGAATCGATGTATGATAAAAAAAGATCACTTCGGTCCCTAATTAATCTGTTTATCCTTATTGGTGGAACGTCAGAATCCTCAATAGCTGTAATTTCTTCTATTTCCTCCGCCTCGCGAACGTCAAAAAGTGCCGGCCGGCCATGTTTGGTGTCTCTCGTGAACGCAGACCGCTGCTTAAACCTACCCAGCAGGAGGTTCGGGAATTGGCGGCTTTTGAACCGTGGTTTAGACGGCGTCTGACGTAAAACTCGTTCATGCAAGCAAAAAACCGCGGTTTCGGCCATTTTCCCTAACCACTGTCTAAACCGCGGTTTAAACCTCGTTCTTGCAATCCACCCTATGAGTTAAAATACCTCCTCATTGTGTTTCTGTCCCCTTTTTAGCGTCATCTGTGGACTTATTAAATTTTATCCAGGGATACATGCTTTATTCCTCTTATTTTTACTCACGACGATAATATTCACTATACGTGTGCTAGTGGCATTGCGTTACTCGGAGAGTACTGCGGTAATGTTGTGGGCACCTAACCATTTGTTCGAAGCAGCATGCGACCATTTTCTCCGTATGGTAAATAAAATCGTTATGCATTCATCCGTATGGGATCCTTCATTCTTATGCATATTTTAAGGAGGTTGGCTCGCGACTGCTTGAGTCAAGCTGTCTAAGGAATCTCATTAATTAAAGTACGAGTATATGCCTGCTAAGTAATCCTTATTTCAAAAAGAAAATTACCTAAGCTATTGAAAGTCATAAGTATTACAAGAAATACGATGGAAATTTGAAGAATTTATTTTTTATGATAATTTTAATCAGCTCGACGATGGATTCAATTCAGCATTTACTTTATAGAAATAAATTCATGTACTCAATGAATTTACTAATGTATAACACCAGAATATTACTATTAAACGTTATATTATTATATTTCTTGAAGTATTCTTTGATATCTCATTAGTAATGATATTTTTCATATGCCAACCATTTTGGCTACAGTGACCGTAGCGCCAATTGAAGTCAACTAATGCATTTCGTCTGCTATAAGCGCAGAAATTGGTGCATTTAGCGGAAAATACGGTGGGTTGATACCTTTTTTTCGTGTCATTTTATTAGTGAAATTACGCATAAAATATCATTTTGTTGCAAAAATGACATGTCACTATGTGATGGCCATTCTCGCCATTAATCGTATGTAATTTCAAATGCAATTTGTGCAAAAAGGAATATGGGTTGGTATAACTATCTTTGCTTTATTAGTTAGAGAAACTTTAGATCTATAAGTAGTGAAAATATAAAAAAAATGACATGACTTTCGCTTTTCGGATCAACCTCCTTAAAGAAGCATGTAATTTAAGCCGAAACGTAAAGGAGCGACCGTGAGCCGGTTGTCATGTATTTCTCCTCCATTTACCGCGCGGTCGTCAAGTAAACTGGCGGTTGGAAGTCTATTGGCAATACGCTCCGCTGTTGAATAGTGCTACAGTGATCGTTTGAGGAGAGGGAGATCCCTGAGGGGGGAGGCGTGGAAGTATTCACGAGGGACTTCCGAGCTAATTTCCCCGCGGTGGCTGCTTAACGTAGCGCAAGCATGGGCGCGTGGGTCCCGCGGCTGTTTCCCTGAGCGAAATCAAAACATTCGAAGGGCTCTCACGATCCAAAGATCATCCTCTCCCACGCTCGACGCTTCTAGGCTGCCGCATTTTGATCGTCGGAGCCTCCGTGATCTGAAGTTGATGGCGTTTACTGAAGCCACTAATCGCTGTAGCATAGATGAGGGTTATCATAATTGTTATTCACTTATTTACAGTGAACTACCTCTTTGAGGGGAGCTTTTTTATCCATCTCAGAGGTTTGATATAACAGGCCAGAACGCGGTTACAGTACTGCCCTCTTACTCGGGAAGGCCGGGTCCAAATCCCGGCAGTGAAAGATACTTTTCAATGGTCATCCAGCCCCTACTGGAGTGCTTTGTGGAGAACATTCGAACACAGTACTCCGTCACAACTCCTTATATGTGTCCCATTTGAAGCCGGTGAGAGTTTAATTAATGCGAGTACGTGGCTTAAATATCATGAGTATTTTATTATTTTATATTATTGTTGTTTGTTTATGCTTCATTCATTTCATTCATTCATTATTTTTTATATGTCATTGTTTTGAACGCAATGTTAGAAAATATAAAGTGTTTATTAGCCACTTGGTTAAATACTTATTTACATTAGCACCTGCCGCTGCTTTCAATAATTAATTATGGAAACCCCAACTCAGGTTCTCTGGGGTACTTATATTCCCCTCTAAATTGATGTTTTTTTGTATTCCTTGTATTTGTTGTTTTATTTTTTCTCAGAAGGGGAACATCAATTATTATTTAATACATAATTGTTACCAGCACACCCCATTAAAAAATCATTTTTACTGGGAGCTCGTCGAGATCTCAAAATTTCCCCCTTCGTTTGACAAAAGAGTCATTAGAGACAGTAAAATTACTCCGATGTGTGTTATTACTCCTGATCTGTGATAGAGTATTCTTATTTCTTATTTTTTTTAAAGTCATATCAGGTAAGCAATGAATGTAATAAGTTCCCTGTGAGTGTTATTTCTGTAATACTTTTTTACCTAAGCCTCGGAACGAAGCCATATGGGAATGACCTAAGATTCATTGATGCGTGACCTATTCGCCTGGAAATCAGAGATATTAAAGGAGGTGAATAGGGTTTTTTATTACCGGCAAAAATTCCTTAGAGTTGGTAGCTATCCGATCAACAACGAGGAAAGCGTTTTGTCACATTCATCTCTTAAAAAAATTTCCTCAATGCCTCTTTTTTGTTTCGTATACATATATTTTGATGGATATTTTAAGGTGCAATAATGCGGGCGTTTACTCGGAACCAAAATCGCAATTTTGTACATGAAATTGTTAGATGGAAACGAGAAACGAAGTGTAGTGAAAAAATTAATCTTCTAACCACAACCATTCAATAATAAATCAAAAATTAAAATAAGCAAAAGGTGACGCCCACCGAAAAAGCTGCTGTGATAACATTGATGTCATTTTCCTCCCGTCCTTGACTGCTTTCAGGGGAGAGGAAGGGAGGGGAGGGGGGCTCTCGAAAGGTCTGCTCGCACAGATGCTGTCGCAACTGCTCCTATTGACAGAGTCAGCTGTGTCCCCTCCATTGCGATGAGGCGAAGTAGCTTCGCGTGCTCAGTTGTGATTGGTTGAAGTCGATGACGTTAGAGGGTGCCCCACTTTTCCGAAAGGGTTAAAAAGATAAGTTTTTCGCCACTTATAACTCGAGAAATAATTAACGGATCAAAAACGGAAAAATGTTTTTATTTTACAATCTCAATCAGATCCGGCATTAAAAAATATGGTAAACGACCCAATTGTTAATTTATCATTTTTATATATTGCTACTCCAATTTTTCATAGTTTTCTGCGATAGCGAGGTAGATTTTTTTTGCCACAATGCCTGCTTCAATGGACTAGCCACTATTTTGCGCATTTGAATATGTGCTCCGTTTGTGCTCTGTCCTCACTCTATATCTAGTCACGTACTTGTTTCGTGAGTGCCTTTTCGCAAGTAATTGTTTTGTTGATTGATATTTTCTGTTAACCATCGCTTACCATTTTAATCCAATTAGTGTCACGCACTTTAAGTAGGAAAATAGCTGAGTTTCAGGTAAGGGAGTGCGCGGACAACATCCCAAGTAGAGTACGCCTTCCGTCGGATAGGTACTTATCGATTTTTAATCGGGAATAAAATCGATTATCCACGACAGGGAACCTTTGTAAACAGCGGAAATTTAAGTTTGATGATATCGGTGAAGGGTAAGTGTGGCTTTATGGTATGTGCGTGATTTTTCGAAGTTCCTACCGCAAAAAAATATTTCAGTTTTGTTATCGAGTTTCGTGTCCTTACTTGGTAGCGATGAGGATATTAAAGGGAACCAGGATAATACGTTGACAAGAGTACTGACTTCCTACCGTGAGAACCCGAGTTCGAATCCATTGGTGGTTTTTTTCCTTGAAGTACAGACTCCGCTTTCTCCTTTTCCATCTTTTCACTTCACCCGTTCTCCACTCCCTTAATATGATTCCCCGCCCCAAGTGCCTGCCTATCATCAAAGACACAACGGCCTTAGTTGCTGGCTTTCCCCCCCTAATAACAGCAATTCAATTCTAAGGAATGTCTAGAGAGATGAAACTTTATTGATTTTCCAATTAATAGTGCATTGAGGTTCCGCCGTATTTTGAGCTAACCCGCAATTTAATGATATCTGTGAAATATGAACACCAAGTAAGTTTATTTGGCAATTTTACCTTTCGCAGGGTTAAAAAACAGGAATAAACTCATAAAAGTAGGGTGGCTTGAAGTCTTTTCCTTTTTACATAGGAACCCTCAGAATATGTAAGTAAGTATGACGTGCCCAAATTGTGGTTTCTCACGTTTTAGGCGAAAGCTGGCAGGCAATGTTTGAATAAAATAACGGTGCGAAAATTATACTAATTCGCAGGCTATTAATTGTATAATCTCACCATACCTTAGCAAGATCGGTGTGTAGTTGGCTATACTGCTATGAGTGGCAGAAATGTTTATGGCAGAATTAGACCTAAGAAAGTGTGTTAATGGGTGGTGAAAAAAACTTGATTTTCTATAGTTATTTCTATACTTTTATAAGTATATTTCTATCCTTGATGATATATAGATGTAGGTTGTAGATGCATGTTTTACATGCTTGCATGTTTTCGTAACGGCGTGGTAGCTCAGTACATAGTGGAGCGTTGGGGGTCTGACCGGAGGTTTCGGGTTCGAATCCCGTAGAGACTTCTTTGTGTACGCCCAGTTTAACTGGAGCTCCGTGGTTTTCTGGGCACCAGATCGATCTTAATAGGAAACCACTGGCAGCGCAGAGGGAGGAAATACCCCTATGCCCTTTACGTGTGAATTTCACACGCCGTTGGGTTTAGCTCGAGGTGAGATCCACCCTCATGAACCAAGACCGGGTTGAACAGTGTTATCGTTCCGTGTCATTTGCATATTCACTTCTGCATAAATTAAATTTTACCGCACCATTTTGTGCTGCTACCGTGGAGAAAGCGTACCTTTCAGTTCACCGAATGGTTAAGAACGGGTTGAGGGAAGTTTAAGCTTACCTGCTCACGTTCTCTTAATTGGCACTTGCACTGTGCTTTCCGTTCATTGCACAGTGCCTATGGAATGTATCTCTTCCTCCTTGGGAGTAAGTGATGGGATTTGGCCTCTTTGCAAGACCTTGTACTGGTCGTGGTACTGTGAGGGAAACCCTTAAACTCAAATGTCGTCTGTATTATGCGTTTTCTCTGGGGAAGGGATTCCATGTCAGCGAAAATTGATTTAAAAAAATAAATAAAATGGGAAAATAATTCGGGCCTTCCCTTTCACGTTAATTCCATTGTAAGCAATTATTGAATACTATTTTTTTTAACTACATTTTATCAAAACAGTTCCTGATATTAAAACACAAGTTTCGTCGTCAGAATCTCATTTTTTCAGCAAGTAAGAATGACTAACCTTGACTTAATGACTATGATATGACATTTTTGTTTCGAAACCTTTGTTAGATATTTTAAAATGCTGTGTGAAAATAGTATTCACATATTACATTTCCCATTATAAGCTTGAGCAATTTACAAAAGTTCGCATAGAGTTATTTTTTCTTTTTACCAGTTACTTCACTAAGAGCGGACGAACTGGCTTCATTACTTGGCTGAGCATTTCAACCGCCGCTCTTGGTAAACAGTCGAACGATATTTAAAGATTTCTTCGTGTGAACTTGTCCGTAGATATCTTTCATCGCCCTTTTAAGGAAGATATTTCAATTCTTATTCTCCGTTGACCAATTTCTCCGTTGTGTTGCTTGGTTTGACGCATGGCAAGAATAACGGGGGTCTTAACTAACTGCCTTTCCACTGACGTAAGATTGTGAGTGTTGATCGGTCGTGCTGTTGTAGAGAAGGGTTTTCAGGCCGCGTATGCTGTCAGTGCCCTCTAAAGTCAAGAGGAGATACCTTTGCCATTGAGTTTGGTCAGATATTGGAACGGCGATCGATTGGGTTGAAACAGGGAGCCCTCGTCAGTCCCTGGTCTTAATACCCGTGGCTCGCAATGCACGGTCGTGGCTTTTTGGATACCGATTAAACTTATCCTTATCGGTCTCTCAAAACAGTCCGTGGTGCCTTCTAAGAGTGCCTGTCAATTAATGACTCACTTTGGCATATCTTTATATATAAAAGCCTGCGTATGTTTTTGCTCGCAAAACTCGAAAAATAGTCCGTCGATTGACTTGAAATTTGTACACATCGTAGCATTCGAATACGCGCGTGTTTTTATAGGAAAAGTAGCTAAACCTGACGAAGCTTCGCTGCGGCTCAGTCTGATATGAAATGAATGGGAAAGTAAATAAAAGTATTCTAGCGAACATTGATTCACCGAGAAAACACATCATTTAATTCAATACTTCAAGTCTTACGCTGCTGTGACTATGCTGTGGAATGAAATGATCATCATTCTCTCAAGGCGGTGCCTTGTCATTGTAGCCATATCTTCGTTGCCTTTATTTTCATAATTCCATGATACTGCTGGTTCAATTCCGTGAATATCGTCTTAAAGTTAGAAGTTCTGGGACGCCCTCTTGATTTCCTCCCAAGTACTTTCCTCTCAAAAATATTGGCCAACAAACTATTGTGCCTTAATATATATGTCCCACAAGCTTGGCTCTTCTTTCCTTAATTGTATTTAGGAGGGACCTCTTCTCTTTCACTAAACCAAGCACTTCGTCATTAGTTTTTCTCTCTATCCAGCTCGTCTTTGTAATTCTTCTCCATATCCACATTTATGCTCCCTCTAGTTTCTTATGCTATTTTTAGCAAAATTAATGAAAGGAAAGGAAGAAAAAAGATGTTTTTCACCGAAAATCATTTTTTATTGCTAAAGCTAGTTTTAGAAAATAATAGGTAATAAATACTTCCTAAAAAATCGAAATACTTGCTGTTAATCCTTATTAAGAATGATATTCATAACTGCCCAATAAGACTAAAAGGATACGAGATGAAGAGCTTTATCGTTGATAGTGTTATGCGTGGTTTATTCATCCATCTATGCTGAAAACACAATATGCGGTGGCATAGATTCTGGCTTATTGTTCTTTCAATTTTTGCCACTTATTAACCGTCCATCTAATGCTAATAAGCGCATATTTTACAGCTTTTGAAATAGCAAAACCCTATTTTTAATCTTTAATTGTACATTTAGTACTTTGTAGGTGTGAATGAAACTCATATGGCAATGAATTCATGAAATTACTGTTTTATCCCTTTATTATATAAACATGATTTCCGTTGCCGGAGTAATGATCCGGGAAAATTCAAAAAGAGATGGTAGGCTAATTATCCTGCCTTCGTCAAAGTGCTGCCTTTCTCTTTTATGCCTTCGTTTGCACCAAAGCCTAGAACCATTTTCATAGGAGCTACATCCCAACATTATAAAATTCTCTCTTCCCTCTTGTCCATTATATCGGTGAAACTTCTTCCTACGCAAGAATTCACCAAAAGATTGGCCTTCTTGACTGAATAATATAATTGAGTCATTATATGATATTTATTGATAGAATTATGCTTTTGATTAAAATTTTCTTTGGTATAGCATAAACTGTAGACAAAAAAGGATGATGAAAGTAAGGATTTATGCCTGTTAACAGCTCTTTGTTCTTTAACTACGTTATTTTTCACTTTTCCATAAATGCTTTGTGCATTTTATAAGGCATATTTATTTGAAGTTGTCGTGAAAGTAGTGATATGTAGCAGTGAAGGTTTGCATGAAGGCTTCCGTGGTGATGTCTTTTTGAAATATTTGTTTTTTTAGAAGTATTCCTAAGAAACAAGTGAAAAAAGCAAAATAGTTCCGAAAAAATATTTCAGCAATGTACGTTATTAAAATTGTTTCCTCATTAAATTCTTGGTGTTGATTTTTTATTAAGTAATTATATCTGTATTTATTTTACTAATTACTTGGTGATATTTATTTCTTAATGCTGCTAAATGTTTGCTGTTTCAAGTGGCACATCGTGAAGTATTGAACTCAATAATGTAATAATTATTAAATTCAATACAAATATTCACTCATGTTTTTTGATGGATTATTGTTTCTACACCTGATAGTTGGATCTTTTCATTATCAAACCGTTGCTAAATCGTGTATTTGGAATGTAAACGATGAAACAATGTAATAAACTCAAAGGAAATGGAGAACAAAAATGTATTCTCCCTTGGCGGAGTTGGGCGGGTGTGTATCATGGCTTGAGATATTAGGAAGTACTTAAGGAACTAGAAATCGCATGATGTATTTCTGTAGGAGATTTTTCTAAGGGAACTATCTCCGTATCGTTGCCCCTCGGTCAATTTCCGGTCAATAGTTAAAGATTCTTCTCTATTTTTCCCGGCGTCACTGACCCCTGTGACCCTTATACCGGTGCCCTGAAGGGCGGATCGCTTTCGGAGAATGATGGGAGGCTTCCGCAATATTTCCTCCGATCGGCCGGAGGTCGTCTCTTCTCGCGAGGTCCAGAATATCCACTCGCGTCCGAGCGATGCCCGGCATCCTTCGAGCGGTTCGTTTTTGGGGAAGTGCCGGGATGAACGTTTACTCTCCCCCAGCCGACCCTCAAAACGCCTTGTCCGATAAACCCTCTTACCTCCGTAGAGGAGAAGGGGAGGCGAGCGTCTCCGTCTCGGTAGGTACATTGTCTCTCCCCTTCCGCCCTCTTATTGCGCCCCTGTTTTATGGTCGCGGTGGACCCCCAGCCCTTAGCTGCGCCACACTCTCGAGGGATGTCTAGCTGTGGGGTCGGTCGTAACGGTAATTGGGTCGGCCTCTTATCTAGAATGGCCCTAGAATATGTTGCCAGTGCTTGGGATCCAGATGAGCAGGTTTCATCTCGGAGTTCAATGGTGTGCAGTGGGATGCTCCAACGTGGATTGCTTGTCTGAAGATGTTAATAGCATAATGAAAACAATATGGTAGGTCGTATGAGAAAGAAATTGGAGAAGTTCAGATCTTGAAGAATCGAAACATTAGAGAAAGAGGTGTGTCTTTAAGTGGTTATTATCGTTTTTTTCTTTGCCATTCGATGTATCTGAAATTACCATTAGGATAGTTAATTACGATTTCTGAAGAATCAGGCGATATGGAGTGGAAGTGAAACATGATAACACAGAAAGAAAAAAAACACGAGCCAAATCCACAAAAAATGAACTTTACTACGACCCGGGTTTCTTATCTTCTTAGATATATCTTAGTTAGACATACGCTACCTGACGACGCTGTAATACAGTGAAACCCTGGTCGTAGTGAAGTTTATTGTTTGTGGATTTGGCTCGTGTTTTTTCTTTCAGTGTTAATTACGATTTCATACCATAATGTGGTTTACAGGGATGCCTGCATGAGACTTGCAAGCCATATAAGTCTACATTTTATCAATATTTCCTCGTATGTTTTGGATCTAAACTCGAAGCATTTTATTACATTTATGTGCTGTGTGTTTTTCGTATGGTGGCTGTTTGAAATGTGAAGTTTTACTTGTCCAGCAGCTTCATTTGAGAGGCCAGTCCACTTCAATCAATACTAAAAATTTATTAACAAGAGGATCATGTGCTCGATGGCAGTGAGTTAGTTTATAAGGTGGGGTTCACCTCCGGCCAAACACACACACACATGCGCACACTTGATTGCAGGCTTCTATGAAGAGGTGGAATGAATCGGCTCTTTACGGAGCGTATCGTAGGATGTGGGTGTGACAGTAATTGGGTCGGTTGCTTATCTAATACCGAGGATTACCGTCGTGCACCGCGCTTACACGTATCGGAAGTTTCGGGGCAGTGCAGCAGCGGGCTCAGGGGGATTGAAGGCTCACGCGAACCTCGTCCGTTATTTCAGTTTTTCGGGGGATCCCCTCGGCGACGAGGCACCAGGATGATGCTGCCCACCCCACCTCGTTCCCCCCCCTCCCCTCCCCCACCTCCAGAGTGCCGGGGTGGATGTCGTGAAGAGAGATTGATTGCCGCATCCAGCTCGTCGCCGACCTAATCGCCTAGGAGTATTTAAACCGTGTGGATGGAGTGTGTGCCTATGGGCTCGTTAAATAATGGTTCGTTTCATCGTTAACGCGTGTTCGAGCCTGAGGTGTCTCCCTTGAGCGGGTGTAACATGATAGGCGCCATAGGCGAATTGTATTATTTTCCTCTCATCACATCACCGTCTTGATGTTCCCTAACACATCCCTCCGATTAATTTTTCCCGGATGCATGAAGAGACGTGAAGTGTTTATCTTAATTACGTATTTCACATTTTTTATAGTTCCATCATGTTCATTTCGGACCATGATGAGTCATAGGCATAAATGTTAGGGGGTGTTTGTTTTTGGGACGAGTTCATTTTTATCACTTCTTCAGCCTCAGTTCAGATGTCGTTATGTTTTTTTCCCTTCACCGCTCACCACGATCATCAAATGCCTCGCAATCTGCTGGACGTGGTCCATTCTTAATCTTCTTTGCCTGTCGTCGCTGTCCATTCATCTTCCTTCTACATCCCTTGGCGTCTGGTCGTCGCGCTTCTATACAACACGTTCCCTCGACATTGATGTTTACCTCTCGTCTCCTTTGCAATGTTCTTTCTCCGTTTAGTACGTGGATTTGTTTCTTTTCCTTTCCTTTCCGCTCTTTAATAATCTATTTGCTGTATTGGCTTTATCCTTCAGCGTACGAATTTGCTATGTGGAATTTATTGATGTATTTTTTCATAAACATCTTCTTATTTCATGCGGCATAAATATTTGAATTTGCCGTTATTCCCCGCATGATATTTTAGGCAATCTCTGAAGGCCGCTTCACACGATACAATTTTTTGTTCAATACCTTGTACAAACGCTTGTATGAGGAAATTGTATCGTGTAATGCGGCAAACTGTGTGAACGCTTGTGCGAATGTCTGAATGACTGTACGGAAAATAGAACCTGTTCTAATTCCATTCGGACAAATATACAATTTCGTTCAGTGTATACAAGCGTTTGTACAAGAAAATGTATAAAAATTTGTGTCGTGTAAAGCGGCCTTATTGGAGTAAAATGGTACATATTGGTTAAATGTTCGTAATGCATGTTCGATTGGTTATTCAGCCCATGCCACTCGGCCTTGAGGTGGCCTGAAGAGTAGTCAGCATATGTTAAATCCTCCTCCAGTGACTTCAAAGAAAACAATGACTCATGGTCCTTCCTCTCTTGCTGTGGAAACTGTCGCCACTGCCTCGTCGTTGCCCTCGTATTGAGTATTATATTCCTGCCGGTTTGCTGGAGGCTCCTACATCAGAAAAATGATTCAAGAGTAAGTAGCATTCTAGCGATAGGTCACATCCTTCGGGTGTTTTGTCCTCCTCCCGCGCGTGGCGCTTTGAGCGCGGCGTAGTGAGTCTGCTCTTTGCGCTTGCGGTAACTCAATCTGTCAGCGGTGCCTTCCCTGTCGCCGTGAATCTCCAAGTGCGACCAAGGATTTTTTATCATCATGACAGGCGTGTGTACTTTGGCGGTCCTTAAATGACCTCCGTTTTCTTTACAAGGATGTTCTTGCGTATTCTGCCATTTTACAGTAGAATACTGAAATGCGTCCACCCTGTTTTTGAAAACAGTCCCAACTGGCGATCAATGTGATATATTTTTGAAGCTAATTATCAGTGAATGAAGCGATACATTTGAAAATAGATTTGAGTGTTTTGTAAACACGTGGTTGAATCAGGAGAAAGCTTTCGATTCAAATTCAATCAGATTCAAAAAAGTGAATTGCTAGAATAATTACCAGGATATTTGTATTTGTTAATTGTTTTAAAAGTCCTGTTTTCCTATTCCTACAAATGCATTTTAAAAACATTAAATTAACGTAATCACGCATGGGCTGGCTTTGAGGGATTGATGAATAACGATGGCATTTGAGGAGGGTCCTCTTTTTACATTTTCACTAAATAATTGTTCATTATTTATTGCTGCGTCACTGAATCTCTCCTTGAAAATCTTGTGTGAAACATTGGCATAATGGATATTAACGTTACTTGTTCTATGAACGTGTGTGAATTAACGGTACTTGAATTTAAATTACAGCATTCCTTTTGGATCTCATTGATTTAAATTACATAAAAATTGGTGTGAAAAATATTTTATTCGGGTTATTAAATTTAGTGACTTTATTGCATGTATAATAAACAATTGTAGTGATGCTGTTCCCCTAAAGACAGAACCGCGTCGATGAGGCTTTAATTAAGCTGATTAATTTCAGTGCAAAATGCTCACAAGTATTGTCTTTGTAGCTGAGTAGCCTAATGCCTCGCTGTGTTTTACAGCTAAAAATATTTTTGTATCCAAAAAAAGGTGTTTTAATATTTCATCAATCAATTGTTCGAGTGCTTTGTTAAGAAATGTAACAGAATTTTATGCTTGTTGCAATTGTTTTTGCACTTGAGCATAGCTTTATCATACCCTATGATAGACCAGCACGGAAGAAATTCTTGTACCTCTTTGTAAATTAGTTCTTAGCGCGTCATATGCGAAGAGGAAAATGACCTCTGAATGGCCTTGTGCGGTAGTCTGGAGAGGCCCTGTTGTTGTCACTTTGATATAAAGTTACGCTTTGGAGACAGGCCTTTTGAGCTCAAGAGAAAACGACAGAAAAATATTTAACGCTTTACCCGTGTGTTAATTCCCACTACAGTATATCTGATAACATTTAGCTTTACATCCTGGAAGGTTCTCCCAGCGAATTCTCTTTATTATACCATATTAAAGTCATTATCTTTTTTAATTCGGATTCATTAATTATTCGGATCGGCATTAATTCGGAATCGTTGCAACTTAAATTTAAATTGTAAAATTAAGATATTTTTGCTTCCTTTGAGGCTATGCGTATCTGTGTAAATTGTAGATCACACAGTTCTTACTTCCTTCGATCTATACTTGCGTAAGAAATTTTGAACATTCATTATGCAGAAAAAGTGTAAGTAGGGAAAGAAATAAGTCCAATGTGAAATTTTTTCCAGCCAGCATTTCATTGAAAAACCTCAGTTTTTGGCGATTATATCTAACGCATGGTTACGCACGCGTTACTGAAAAAATGTGGTATTTATTGCTGAAAAAAAGCTTAGAACAGTATTTTTACTACCTACAAAATTCACATCATTTAACATGCAGCATTAAAAGAGCTTTTCTACGTTTTAATAGAAGTAAAAATAAGAATAAATAGCTCTCATTTTCTTCGTTACTCCTGCCATGTTGTGCCATTCTTTTAGCTCCCTCACTGGCCTTCTCAATCCTTCTTTGGTCTCGATTAGACGAGTTGCCACGTCCCTACACGTTGCGGTGCCAAGTAATGTCATATACTCCTCAGCCGATTTTTTTATCGGATCTTGATTTTCCACCATTAAAATAATGTAATACACTTCTCTCCGCTATTCCTCATTTGTTCTCGATCTTCCACCAATTTCCTTTTACTTTTTTATGCTCCTTAATTACTCAAAACCTTGATTTCTTAATTTTGTATATTTTTGTTTCCTTCACTACTCCCATGACATCTACCCTTGACGACGTTTGTATCAAGCCGTACGTTACAATGGTGAATTATTTGAAAGGGTTGGTCCAGCTCTGACTGCTATGGATTTAATTTCAATTTGAGGCAGGGGCTCTTGGTGCAAGAGAATGTAGCATGCCCATGATGCAGCGAGCGATGTTTTTGGATCCGTCTGGAATACTTCCAACTGATTATGTCGTTGTGGTTTATTTGGTGCATTATCCAATTATTGGAGAGAGAGCAAAACGTTGAAACCAGAAGATATTTAGGAGTAACAATCACTTAAGATTTATCGTGGGGAAGACACATCCGGGAAATATGCGGCCGAGCGAAGAGAAAGCTAGGATTTATAAAAAGAGTACTTGGGAAATGTGATGAGAAAACAAAAGAGCGATGTTACTTCTCACTAGTTAGGCCCCACCTTGAGTATGCAGCAAGTGTATGGGATCCCAATGAATTAGGCTTAATCAGAGAACTAGACAGTGTGCAGCGTAGAGCAGCTAGGTTCGTTAAAAGGTGTTACGATAGGTTGAGTAGCGTTTCAGAATTAATGAAAGAATTAGGGTGGGAATCATTATCAGAGCGTAGGTTAAAGTACAGATTAAATCTACTAGAGAAATTTCATCCGACTAGCCTTACTGAAGATCTTAGGCACATATTAAGAAAACCAGCGTATTATGCTACACTGTAAAAAGATTATCTGATTTTCAGTGCGATCTGAATTCAAACGCAGTCTGATTTTACGATAGTGGTCTAAATTTAAGACTCAACATGCGTGAAAATCAGACATACCTCCGTCTCATTATAAGAACTTAACAACTGCATTTTGATAAAATCGGTTGGTTGTGAACTGAAATTCAGATCACCTGGGCTGAAAATACGCAAGCCTTGGTTGACACCGCAATTGGAGCTAACCAGCCAATGGCAAAGATTGATGGGCGGAGCGTAACCAGGGAGCAGGATGTCAACAAGAATTACGAAGCGCAAAGAAGTCAAATTTTCAAAGTCAAAGTTCATTGTAAGTAGGTAAAATAAGTTTCGTACGATGAATTAATGGTGTGAAAATGTGGCATTGATACTTTCCTTGTTTGCAGAAGGGAGCCAGGTGTATCTGAGTGACGTATCCTGAGACTAATCTTCCTTATTTTGTCTATGTGACAGCATTGTAAGAACTAAAAAATAGTCGCCCTCTTCAAGTAACAATTCCTGCCTTGTTTTTCAGATACAACTGGTACACATCGAAGACGAAGTATAGATTACTATGTTTCTAATAACAGTACAATTTTTCATTTATCGGCGAAAACATTATTAATGTGTTCCCATTACAGTCCTGAAACCTTTTCCAATGGAAATTCCGTGACTTAAGCTTGATCTATTTAAGATTAATTTAATCAGTAAAACAGTTTCATAGGATAAAAATATGAAAAGCTACGGTTTTGGTTCACATTCGAGTGAAGTGTTTAAATATGTAGGTAGTATTTATAATTAGATATCCCCTCAAAATATGTTTTAATTACAGTAGCAACCTGCATTGTTACGTGGAACTTATTTTAAGATAGGCACATGCTGAATTTAAGACAGCCCTGGTCCTACATTCAGCATGGGCCTATCTTAAAACAATTCCAACCTGGTCTGATTTTCAGCCCTTCGCCTTCCTTATTTTTAGACAAGATATTAGTGCTTCATTTCAACATACACTGTCTTAAAAATGTTGCATCTGAAATTCAGATCGCTTTTGCGCCTTAAAATCAGATAAACTTTTTACAGTGTAGATTCAACCAGATAAATAAGATTAGAGAGCTAGATTATCGTACCGATAGATTCAAAATGGCATTTTTCCCCCGTACTATAAAAGAACAGAATAGGCAGCATAGCAAAGTGATAGGTAGGTGAAATATTTTTGAGTAGTCTGTAGTGCATGATGTATGTACCCCTTAAACACTATAGAACTAACAATCTAGTTGCATGAGACCCTATAGTTGCTTGTTTGCATGTTAGAAGTGCATGCTTGGTGATCTTCACCCCCTGCCACGCACCCTCGCGGCGGCTTGCAGGGTATCGTGTGGATGTAGATGTTATCCGAAAGTCGATGGGACTGGGAATCACCCTCATCACCATTTCCAACCACCCCAACCCCTCCCTCATTTACTTTGCCCCTAGTCTCTTCCCCCCTCCTTTACATTCGCGCTGAAAAAAGTGTCTTTTAGGTCCGAGCAACCCGTTTGCATGAGAATGTTTTCGGTAGAGTGATTTCCGTGGATGATTAAAGGGAGGGTCAGCTGAAGTCACATTTTCCGCCGCGAGGAGATCTCGATGCAGGATCATCACGTCGGTACTCGTTTGTTTTTCGGACCTCATATTCGGTCGTATCCGCCCACTTTTCGCTCTCGAGTGCATTCTTCTGGATTAGGCGACGGAAACGAGGCGCCCCCGAGGCAACAAAGTTAAAACGGAGGAGTTCCATGGTTGGGACGTCCACAGCGGGAATTATTTAGTGACCACTGCCTCGGAATCACCAACTATTGGTGATTCCGAGGCAGTCATAAATGCATAAAAAAGTTTCCCTAGCAAGTGTCTCTACCCTTCCTCCCCTCAAGTGTCCACCATTGAGCTGCTGAAACGATAAACCTGTCTCTCAACATGATAGTACGTATTTCTGTTGGATGTTTTTGCTTATATAAATACAAAGAGCAACCTTTGACTTTTATCGCTGCAAGTAAAATGTACCTATATGTTCGAAAAAATCTCCTATTTCAATGAACATCAATGATTTTATTTTTACCGTTAATATACTTGCAGTAGTTAGAAAAAAAAACTCTGTGGAGTCCGGAAACTCAAATGTATTTCAAATTCACTTCATTCCCCCAAATGGTCGCATCATCCCGTGGCATGATCGCTAAAACGCATTTTTAGCGATTTGTTTAATTTTGAAATACTCACTAGAGAAATTTACTGTGACTCTATTGTGCTTCCTTACAGAGTCATTTTTAGATTTTGTCTAACTTCAGCGCTTATGATTGAAGTAAGTTTCCCTCCCCGAAAGGCATAGTTTTAGGATGAAACTCTGGTCTTCATTAAGAGGAAATTTGATGTTGAATGCAGTTACCTCCTGAACA
Organism: Platycnemis pennipes; assembly: GCA_933228895.1. Lineage (NCBI taxonomy): Eukaryota > Metazoa > Arthropoda > Insecta > Odonata > Platycnemididae > Platycnemis > Platycnemis pennipes. The sequence goes on along the minus strand of OW121851.1, from coordinate 128,913,762 downwards.
CGAATACACTGTAATTTTTTTCGATAAGAACATTTAATTTTGGCTTGGAAGATTCAGCAGTTCAAAGTACCCATTATCCCAAGGTGTTCTTGAAAAGTTGGCAATCATTGTAGTGAAAAGGTGCTTAAATATACTCTTTCCCTTATAAATAGGTCATAGTCGAAGGGAATTTCGGCGTAGCAGGACACAAAGTTACACACTGTAAAATTGGATTTGATCAAGTTCAAAATAGCTTCACCCACTTCACCTACTAAGAAAGTCTTGGTTATGCCCTAAAAATGAATGTGATGGAGAGTGTGAGAAATTGTCTATATATGCTATCCACCAGAATTAAAATCCATTTGAAGCAGCGCTAATGGTGGAAAAGAAGTTAAACTTCCAGTTCCGAGATAAAATCTCTGCTTCTCATTGGCGCATTTGATTTTCTCATGTCATTCACTTATGGCTATTATGTACTTTCTCGTTCATTTAAGGTGAAAAAATGAACTCTACCTGGCGTGATTTTGTTGGCTAAAATAGTGTATCAAAATGAAAAAGTTGTGCGGTCCATGCAAATTTATTTTAAATTTCACGAAGTACCCCAAAAATATGTCTTAGTTTTTAGTAATATCATTGGTAATCCCGTGGAACAAATTTATATCCCTGGGCAGGTGAGTAAATTAAGCGGGGCATGGATGAATCACCTGAAATAGCTGGTATTGTAGAAAAACTGAAAAAATGACAGTGTGAGAACTTCATATATATCTACGTAATACCCTGCAAGCCACCATAAATGTGGGTGACAGGGGTGGAATTCAAGCGAAACATGCATTAAATATCACGAACGAAAAGGATTATAAATAATATTCTAGTCTAAACTTCACAATTTAAAGAAGGTTAAAATTGCAAAGCAAGCATGCAAAAACATGCTGTGAGTTGGGTTAGCTTAAAGTCCTTATACCAACATGCAAATACCTCTACTATTCATTTATACACTTGTATTTATGCTATTGGATATGTCGGCTGCTATTCATTATCCCATTTACTACGGGAAGGTGTTAAATAGAGCTGGGGAAGAGTTGCCGAAATGATGGGGTCGTTTATCATATTGTTTTATTGCCGAATCTGATAGAGTTTGTGAAATAAAAAGATCCTTACTTTTCCGTTTTTTGATCCGCCAATTATTCCTCGAGTTATGAGCGGCGAGAAACTGATGTTTTTAACCCTTTCGGAAAAGTGGGCGTTTTGCAACCTCTGACGTGTATCGACTTCGTTCAATCACAACTGAGCCCGCGAAGCTACTTCGCCTCATCGCAATGGGGGGACACAGCTGACTCTGCCAATAGGAGCTGATACGACAGCATCTGTGCGAGCAGACCTTCCGAGAATCCCCCTCCACTCCACTACCTTCCCTTCCCATAAAAGCAGTCAAGGATGGGAGGAAAATGACGTCAATGTTATCACAGCAGCTTTTTCGGTGAGCATCACCTTTTGCTTATTTTAATTTTATGATTTATGAGTGTATGTTTGTGGTTAGACGATTAATTTTTTCACTAAAATTCTTTTATCGTTTCAATCTAACAATTTCGTGCCAAAATTTGCGATTTCGGTTCCGAGTAAACGCCCCCATTGTCATGAATGAGTTGGAAATTCATTATCTCATCTAACGCAGTCTCCCACTTGTTCCTTCGGTGCGACCATCACCTGAATGTCATGCATGTGCGTTGACAGGTGTGTGAAATCTTTGGTGAAATTTGTGTGCCCGTTTTACATTTAAAATGTGGTTGAGCTTTGGGATAGTTTGCTCTTTGCCACTCAAGTGTGCCTCTTTCCTCTCGTCATTCCAGTTGTTATAACTATATCCCTCCTATAGCTCTGCCTTCTAAACCTCTCCGTTTTATTCCCTCTTCAACTCTACTAATAGTCATCCTTTGAAGGCCATCTTTGCCCAGTGGATGGACTACTGAGCTGTTAGTTGGAGATCCTGGGCTCAAATCTGGGGGATGCATCCAGACATTATCTTTGCTCGAGCAATTAGGGATATGATTGGCTCTGAATATATCCAATAGTATAAATACAAGTGTTTCATTGGATAGCAAAGTTAAGTTGTATGTTGGCAGTTATAAGGACAAACTTTAACCCAACTAACAACACTTTTTTGCATGCTTGCTTAGCTTTTCTATCTTTTTTTCTATTGTGAAGTTTAGACTAGAATATAATTACTAATCCTTTTTATGCCTGATATGCTATGCACCTTTGGGGTGAATTCACCCCCTGCCACGCACCTTAATGGCGGATTCCAGGGTATTTGGTACATGTAGATGATCAGTTAAACCCAAGCTGAATGGCTGGCCTGATGCCAGGCAAATCATTTTGACTGGTTTCCAAGAATTGTTAGGAAAATCGGGCGTGACACAGGTAAAGAAAGAAGACCATCATGCGCGAATGGGCCATATTTGACTAAAAAATGCGTTGAAGCCCAAAAATGCAGGCTTTACTATTTATCCTTTAATCTCTGTATAGTTTTCCATCTTCTTAATCCAATGGTTCTTTCTCCATTCAGTTTTCTCAGGTATTCTACTTTTTCCACTGTGATGTGTAAAGAGTCTTCGTTTTTTTATCCTATCCGGTCCCTCGTTGAATCATTGTGCACATGATAAAGTCCACCTATCTGAATGGGAAGCTTTACGCTAAAGGCTCAACCCGTTTATTTTTTCCGCCATATGATATCAAGATTTTCTTGAGATTATATTATGTATATTGTAAATATCACCCATGTAATTACCCTCCACATAGCTTTACCTGAGACCTTTATTCATCTACATCTAAATAATACCCTGCAAGCCACCATAAAGGTATGTGGCAGGGGGTTAACTCTCACCAAACATGTACTACATATCATGCATACAAAGGGATTAGTACTTGTATAGGCACTGTTCAAAACTACGCTATTTAAAAAAAAGATAAAAATAGCAAAATGCAAAACCATGCTGTAAGTTGGGTTAGCTTCAAGTCCTTATACCAACATGCAGCTACCAATGTTATCCTTTGCTACACTCGTACTGGATATATTTACCGTTATTCATATCCTTAATAGTACGAGGAAAAAAAGGACATTTTGAATCTGTCAGTTTGGCAATCAATTTCTCTAATTTTGTGATTATGATCCAGTCTACCATAGCAAGTTGGGGTAAATTCTTGCTGTCCCTATTATCTATGATAATCCTGATCTCTAGGTAAACAGTCTTTAACTAATTCCATCCTCTATTAACGTTCGACCGGCCGTATTTTTCTTGGAAATCCCTGAAGGCCTTTTTTTGAAGTATAATCCTCACTCTTCTTCTATTCTAGCTTCCTTGCCAAACGTTCGCTAATCCGTAGGCGACTGGATAATTAGTTCGACCAAACGAATATTAAACCGATTCAAGTCTCTTCATAATACCAGTGAACTTGTGTAAGCAAACGCCATTGGCGACCGGCTGACTCAGACTCAAGCATGTAGGAAATTTAAAGCATATTGTTCTAGAAATCCGGCCTCGCCGTAGATTGGCTGGATGTCGAACCCCCGACTGCTCCATTACCGTCGGCAAAAGGTAATCAGCTTACCGTCCGCTTTCGTCCCTCCCCTCGGTTTTCCCCAAGGACGTCTCAGGTGCCTTCCCCTCAGCGCCAGCGTGTGAACCAGTGGTCTCGTTAGTGGGAAACCATCTCCTCATCCTTTCCCATCCCTATTCTCTGGAATTCCCTCTTCGCGACACTCATTTTCGCACTTTGTGCCATGCATATTTAAGTTGAATTAAGAGCCAGCAGTCCTCTGTTTTACTGCTGTTTTCCGCTTCGCTTTCGCTCTTGTCTCGTCTCCGCTGATTGAGACGCCTTTTTATGACTCGTAAATAAAAACCAATTTCACTCCGGGCTTTGTGCTCGTCTCTCCAAATAATCTCGCTGTCGCGAAGCCAAATACCTTTTTCCCTCACCTCGGTGATTTTTCTATTTTCCGTAAAAACTATTTTCAGCTGCTCTCGTACTACCTTCATTTATGTAAAAAAACGCATCAACTGAAAGTAATGATAATATGTTTTCAAATTAATATCTTTCCTCATTGGTCGTAACATTTTGCAGGGGAAGACATTTATTCAACGCCTCATTTACCTGCGTGGGATACGGTATACCCATATTTTTACCTGCCGTATTCCACCAAAAGCTTCTGTAATAAATTATCATCGCGCAAAGTCATTACTTCTGCAAAATGTGCCAAAAAGTATTAAAAGTTTCTATAGAAATGTTTATATTTCACTCATTGTTGTAATTTTTCCTTAGACTATATTCTAGAGAAATCATGAACCTTGATATCAATTTGTAACTCCATATTTATGTAATCATTTCTCGTAAGGTACCTTATCTGATAGTAAAGGGCTTTTAAACTTCTTTTAAAAATGGAATCCGACTAGGAAAGTTTAGAAAAATTACTGCGATTCTATTTCGTTACGCCTGGATATAATTGGAGTGTTCCCAGAGCTTGCTAATCGTCTTTTGGGGCGCTTACCTCAGGCTGTTCATTTGAAGTTGAGATGGTATTCACTTTGAGGTCTGATACGCCACCGTGCGTCATTAGTGGGATCCCTTTTCCTTCACCCGTCCCCGGTGTGGTCGCGTCTGCGGAGAGAGTTCTCGCCTCCTGTGTGCAATGGGACGCCTCCGGTCTCATGCTCCTCGGCCCAGCCAAGCGAGCGAGAGGACATCTGCGTAATCACTGTCGTTGCGACCAACCAACACGTTCGTGCCACACAAGGATATTTCAATCCTGCCACGTGAACGGCGGTGAAATTCACATTAATTGCCATGCGAAAAAAGTCGCTTGGACCGGGAACCACGGACCGTTGGCTTTCCGTACCTTGAACCTCGGTAAAATTGCTTTGTGAATTAGAGATCCTGGGTAGCGTAGTGGTCTGCGCAGTGGCCCAGAAAGCCGGGAAGGTTCCTGGTTCGAATCCCGGTCCAGGTGAATTTTTTTTTGCCCATGGCAATTAATGCGTTTGATTACATGTGCATGCGAAATTAATGAATGAATTGTTAATGAAATAATTATTAATGAATTAATTAATTTATTAATGAATTAATTTCGCATGGAAATTAATAAATTAATTTCAAGGCCGTTCACGCGGCAAGATTGAAATATCCTACATTTACCGCCAAGCGAGGGCTCAACATCTAGTACCTTGAACCTTGGTAAAATTGCCATGCTAATTAAGGATTCTGGGTAGCGTAGTGGTCTGCGCAGTGGCCCGGAAGCCAAAGGTCCGTGGTTCGATTCCCGGTCCGGGTGAATTTTTTCACATGGCAATTAATGTGAATTTTACCGCCGTTCATGCGGCAGGATTTAAATATCCAGCATTTACCGCCAAGCGCAGCTTTAGCGCTGGATGCGGTTCATCTTTGGTCGTGGCTTCTTTGAAGCCCTCATTCCCTTACGTTACCATTCTTGATGAACCGTAGGGCTCAACATCTAGTGAAATTACCATGTGAATTAAGGATCCTGGGTAGCGTAGTGGTCTTCGAAGTGGCCCGGAAGCTCTCCCACACCTCTACGTGCCACACTTTATGGTGGCTTGCAGGGTTTTGTATGGATATAGCTATACTACGCTGGGTTTGATAAAAAAAAAAGACTGTCGCATCGATTTTTTTTCGAAATATCATTCTTCCCGCGAACATAGAGGATATAAAAGTTAGCATATAGGTGCACCGGCATTTAGTTGAAATGTAGGGCGAGTAGTCTGTAGTGCATCTTAAATATGTTCTCTGCACTAAAATGACATTTCAACTGCATAACGTGAGAAATACAGATTAATTTATTCTAAGAAACTCATAATCATTACAAAATTCTCATATGTATGCGTACATAATTGCGTTTTAGTTGCGCATGCCTTGTGGGTGCACAGCTGAAGCTTTTTTCTAATAAAGTACCTAGTTATATTGTACCAACCCTCCCCCTATTGCCCCCCGCCACACACCTTCTTGAATTGGCTAGCAGCACACGCCATAGATTGAGATTACCTTCTCCAATTCATGCTATCTGAAAATCCTACCCTCTTCGTACCTTTATTTCTTTCCCGCTGCGTCCTAGCGGGGCCTTCAATATGCCATCATCTTTTGTTACTTGGTTCCTCCACCTGATTATTCCAATTTTCTCAAGAAAATGCCTCTCTTCTTCTACAGCATTGTGGATGTCTTATATTCTTTCACTCATTTTCACATTTTCTACCCACGTTGGTGCCTTCTGAAATTCAGCTTTTTTGCCTTTCTCTTGCTCTTATACATTCGTCTCCTTTCTTTAATAGTGATCTCCTACCTCGTAATACTTAGTCCACGCTCTTCACCGGCCAATAGAGTTTGCTTTTCCTACATGGACAATGGCAAAGTGCACACGATTACGGCTCTGCGTGACATTGTAAACTCGGCAGTTCGTCTATGCATGTTTCTGCCTCAAGAAATCCTCCCGTACGAAGGACACCTTGGTAGCTTAAACGCATAATGCCCCTGGTCAGAAATCAGAGATAACCGGGTTCGAGTCCCGGTCAAGGCGAATGATTTTCCTCCTCTCCCTCTTTAGAGAAATTTCAATCATTCCGATGACTTTGTTGAAATTCTGCATGCGTAAAATTCTGAAAATAGCTGTTTAATCCCTTATTCGAGCACTGGAATCGGAAGGTACCTAGTCTACTGGACTAGGTCGTGAGCTCATTCTTTCGGATGTCGAGTTGAGCGTTTGGGATAAGAAGTTTTCTTTTTAGTCCTAAAAGCGGCGCACTGGAGCATTTCGGATATTGGATTTATTATGTCAATCTATACCGACTCTTGAGGTTGATTGTATCTCTTTTCAATATTTGAATAAGCTTTTTCTCTCTACCTCGTAGATGGCATTCCTCTATCTTTGCTTTCCCATATTTATTGACCGATTGATTAGAATCACTGCTTAGAGAGTAAAAATAATTAAATATTTCTGCGGAATCTTATTGAGGAAAACGCTATCTTAGAATGTTGGCTTTACTGCTGAACGTTTACGTTATTTTTAAATCTATAATTAATATTCATGCAGTTTAATCACGCTTTTCGGTAAAAATGCCTGAGCATGAGGCTTTATTATTCCAGTTACTGCGGAATAATATCGATCAGATGAGAAATCTCGAAACACAACATATTTCTGCAAAACTGAGGTAAAGTATTTTAAGATACCAAGGTAACTAATTCGATTTATTTATTTCAAATGGTATTTATTTTTGTATGTATCACTCAGCCCACTTAAAACAACTAGAGCAACGCGGTTTCGTCGATGCAACCTCTGTTCGGACGTTGCTCTCCTGGCGGTGACCCTACGGCCAACTCCTTCCATTTGATTAAAACTTACTCTGGTCCACGAGGCCTAATTTTCCCTCAGAAATACCTGTGCAGTAGATGAATTCTGTGACCTTCGAGTTGGGAGGTGGTCAAAGAGCCTTGGGCGGGTAGGCAATTCCTCTTTGCAGACTTAACTATTCATCTGCTTGATGATTGGCGAGATGATTAAGCTTGATTAACTCCTAATTGAAATCGTGTTCATGTTCAATAACCTATTTGGGTAGTTGTGTAGAATATAGCTTTAAAATTCAGGAAGAGTTATTAGATGTATAACCTTTTGGTGAAATTCTATAAAAATTAGTGTAAAATGTATTTAAAATTTTTATTTAGGCCTTAATTTGTACTTACTAGTACTTAACTCACTGCCATTGCTGTTCTTAGTACTTATAACAGTATATCCTCTTATACTGGTTGATTGTTGTGATATTTGATATGGCAAGCTCGACAGTTTAACAAAGATTTTAATATTTTTTAAACTCGTGATTCACTTTTGTTCAACTTTGAGTGTAAAAATATTTTTCCTTGAATTTATTTTTAGCTTTTAAATGATTTGATGTCAGTATTTAACAGGTTCTGCAATTCTTTCGAATGAATTTAGTCTGGATTTAAAGGTTTACTGACGGTGGAAAATTGAACGCTTGGTGACTGAAGCATGTGTCAATTCCCGGCAGATTACCGGGAGGATTGAAGAGAACGTAGGGAGTATGAGATGAGTGCCCTTGAAAGAGAATCCTCGCCTCGTTGAGATTTTATTCCCGCAAGTTCTTACATATCCGAGTGGTGACGTCCCTGCTAAGTAGCACTCCTTGGAAGGAAAGGGGATGTATTAGAATTTCCGAATCAATTTTATAGAGGGTGCGTTCAAGTTCGACAAACATGATCTCAAATTGCTTTTATAAGAGGATATTATAAACGTACGTCGAAGTTATTTAGTTAGTGCTCCAAGGCTTTCAGCTAAATATAGCCAGCGTGATGCCTTGGAAATGCCATGCATGTCAGTAACACCCAACCATGTCTTGTGCCGTCTTAACCAAGTAGGAACTGAAATATATTTTATCCAAATTGCGTATGTTCTTCACACTAGTTAGTTAGTCATCCAGTTATTTTGGGGAGGCGACCGAAAACTAGATCAAATGTTCCATTCATGGCAGGTGGGTATTGTAGTAGAGTGTGAACAATGGGGGCGTTTACTCGGAATCGAAATAGCAATTTTTTGCATGAAATTGTTAGATGGAAACGAAAAAAGAATTTTAGTGAAAAAATTAATCTTCTAACCATAACCATTCACTCATAAATCAAAAATTAAGATAAGAAAGAGGTGACGACCACCGAAAAAGCTGCTGTAATAACATTGACGCCATTTTCCACCCGTCCTTGACTGCTTTTAGGGGAAGGGAAGGGAGTGGAGGGGATTCTCGGAAGGTCAGCTCGCACAGATCCTGTCGTAATCGCTCCCATTGGGAGAGCCTGCTGTGTCCCCCCTCCCCCCCCTTTGCGATAAGACGAAGTAGCTTCGCGGGCTCAGCTGTGATTGGACGAAGTTGATATACGTCAGAGGTTGCACCACACTCACTTTTCCGAATCAGTTTTTCATCGCTTATAACTCGAGAAATAATTGACGGATCAAAAAACGGAAAAATATGGGTCTTTTTATTTTACAAACTGTATCATATTCGGCAATAAAAAATATGGTAAACGACCCCATTCCGGCGAGATATCGTGATATATATATATATAACTCATCATTTGTCCACTTAGGACTTTATTTATTAAATCAAGATGCATATACAAGGTCTTGGTGAATTTTAATGATTCATGATTTTCAACATCTGAGTAGAGAGGTGAATATTTCAGGAAACGGTGGACAAGCAGAGAGAAACCCGACGTCAGCAGTCTAATCTTAACGAAAGGCGCCAAGATATGCACGGAAAACGTCCCATCCGAAGGACAGAGCACTCAAATTCACTTACTCTCCATCTAGCAATGAAGTAGGTATTTTAGTGAGAAATTTCTTCCACAGCCGGGATACAAACTCGAGCTCTCAGGGTGGGAAGCCAGTTCTCCAGCCCTCTTTTTCTTACCTTTCATTTCCATTACCGGCCTCTGTGTCATTGCAAATCTGTGAATTATATATATTAAGCTTTGCATGTGTTCAAAAGTAATGTAAATAGCGTGGAATGTACTGCATTAATCCAAATGTATAATCACTCATCACAAGTATTAAAGGAAAATTGGTAAGTTTGTAGCTAGTTCATATCTGCTATTAAAGTGTATTAAAACAGGCGGTAGAGATGAGGATATAGAGAGTGGTTTGTTGCACAAATGCAGGCTCGTTGGTTAAATACGTTAAAGATGACCTACGTGGGTGAGGGATTGCAAACACGGTCGCATATGAAAAAATATTGGTTGTATACTTAAACATTTAAAAAATCCTTTAAAATTTTAGACGTGAGTAGTTATTTTCTCTGTCGATTTCAAAAACCTAATATAGAAAAATATATTTTTGTCAGCATTATCAGTCAAAAAACCTTAGATTGGTTTAACGTAGCTTTCCACTCGTGAAGAGATTCGCTGATAGGATATCAACTAATCCATTCACATTAGCGTATTTCTTCTCTTTCACATCCTTCATCACATATTCCGTGCATCTCATTACAAGGCTTTCCTACCGTCCAATTGTCCTTCGACGGTTGTCGTTATCAGACCATTATGTCTCTTGATATAGCGGATTAAAATCTACCATCTTCTTTTTAGAGCTTTCAAAAGACTTCTCTTTTCTCTCATTCTTCTTACGGCTTCCTCGTTACTTATTCGGTCGATCCATTTAATCTTCATCATTCATCTGTAGCACCACATTCCGAATGCTTCCACCCATGACTTCTCCGCTTCTGTAATCGTCCATGCCTCACTGCCATTAAGAATCATGCTCCAGATGTAAGTCCAAATGAAGAGCTTCCTAACTTTCAAGCTTTTATATCCAGCTATAGGTAGATTCTTCTTCTGGTGAAATGCACTCTTCGCTTGGGCCTATCTACTGACTATTTTTTTCTTGCTTCGTCCATCTCTGGTTACTTGGTTATCCAGGTCACAGTACTCTTTCACTTCCTCTAGTTTTTTTTTTCTAGTTTAACGTTTTCCTGGCGTCTTTTCTCTTGTTGCATACTAGTACCTTTGTTTTCTTTTATTGATCGCCAGCTTGTATCTGGTCATTGTCATTTCCATGATTTCATGGGTCTTCTTCAATCTTCCTCTCATTTTTCTATGAGTGCTATGTCATCATAAAATCGCTGCTAGCTATGCTTTACCCCGTGGATGTTCAGTCTTTAAGTCTTCTCTTAAATATCATCGATGGCTTCCTAGATGTAAAATTTAAGAATTACGGAAGGCAGTGCACACACTTGTCTCACTCCTTTCTTTGTTCTTACTCCTCTACAGCTGTGTCCAGCTATGCCCAGATACTTGGTTCTTTTATAAAATGTGATAGTTCTTCGGTCATTGTAGGGCACACCAATGCTTTTCAGAATTTCAATCCACGTTGCCAGAAGCCTTCTCCAAATTTACAAACGATGTACCTTTAGCCGGATTCTCTTTTTCATAGAATGCTCCCTTCGTCTGTACTATGATACTGACTATTTCTTTCTTGCTCCGTCCACCTCTGGTTCCTCGGTTTCCAGGTAACAGCACTCTTTCACCTCAAGTTTTTGTTTTTCTAGTGTAACGTTGGTAATGGCGTCTTCTCTCCTGATGCATACCGAAATTTTATTTTTCATTTTATTAATGTATTTAGTTCATTCTTCATAATTCTAGGTTTTTCAGCGTAATTTTGCGGATGCCCCGATCAGAGTATTTTACAAACCGGCTGCTTAACGACTTTGTAGTTAGGTTGTCGCTATGTGGAGGACTCAGGTCTCGGCATGTTAGTGGCGCCACTGGAGTGACAACGAGCACTTCAGTGCGTTTCGACTTCTTCGCCAAAATTCGATATCCATTGTGACGTCGAAAGAAAGGAGCAAGGTCTTTTCCGTCGCATGAATTACCAATGCCTGATGTGGCTGTCGCGGTCCCCAAGCACCCAGGAGCCTGTAATGGAAGGGATTAGGTGTAAGGGTATTCCACCTGCCTATTCCCCCTCCAGGCGCGTCTGCGACACCGTCGCCTTTATCTATTATTCGTTTGAGATTTCTGAGTCTATCGACGGCATAGACACTCCACGATACAGCGCCTATTCCCGTCACTACTCTTGTGCCCTCGGAAGACTCCGATCGACCAAGTTTAACCGGTTTTGCGGTCGCAGCGGCAAAGTGAGGCTCGCTGCCACGTGAAGGCTTAAGGAGGTTGGCTCGCGACTGCTTGAGTCAAGTTCTCTAAGGAATCTTATTAATTTAAGTACGAGTATATGCCTGCTAAGTAATCCTTACTTCACTAAGAAAATTACCTAAGTTATTGAAAGTCATAAGCATCACCAGAAATACAATGGAAAGTCGAAGGATTTATTTTTTTATGATAATTTTAATCAGCTCAACGATGGAGTCAATTCAGCATTTACGTTTGTGAAATAAATTCATGTACTCAATGAATTTACTAATGTATAACACCAGAATATTACTATCAAACGTTATGTTATAATATTTTTCTGAAATATTCTTTAATATCTCCTTAGTAATGATATTATTCATACGCCATACCTTTTGGCTAGAGCGACCGCAGTGCCAATTGCAGTCAACTAACGCATTTCGTCTGCTATAAGCGCAGAAATTGGTGAATTTAGCGAAAAATACGGTGGGTTTAAGCCTTTTTTTTCGTGTTATTTTATTGCTTGTGAAATTACGCATAAAATATCAGTGTTTTGCAAAAATGACATGTCACTATGGTATTTTTAAACGTTATATTCCCATGTGATTGTCATTCTCGCCTTTAATCGTTTGTAATTTCAAATGCAATTTGTGCAAAAAAGAGTATGGGTTGATATAACTATCGTTACTTTATTAGATAGAGTAACTTTAGTTCTATAAGTGCTGAAAATATAAAAAAATGACATGGCTTTCACTTTTCGGATCAACCTCCTTAATATGCCGTGGTGCGTGTGAGTCTCGATTTTTGCGAATATGCGGAGTCCATTTGGCAATATAAGTGGACAATGCGATCCATTCTCAAAGACAATGGAATTATTCAGAGTCAAATGAGGTTTTTAGGTACCCAAAATATGTATCTAGTAAGGCAGTCATGTAGCATTTGACCTGACTCAATCCTAAATCTAATCTTATGAAACAGTAAAAACCAATGCAGGTGAAAAATGCTTGCATCCCAAGCACCCGTTACTTCTCGCTTTCGTAGTCATGGCTTGATGGGGAGTGAAATATGTGGCTTGTGGAACAATCACAATAATTGAGATAGTTCCTCATTCCATTGGAATAATTGCATCCTCACTCATCCTTAGTCGGTCTTTAGCACCTACGTCCCCAATCATATAAAGATGTTATCTTAGTTTAGTGCAATAATGAGATTATCAAACTTTGAAGTATAAGTAGGCTGCCAGGCATAAAATAGAGTAGGTGGAACCGTTTTCTTATCTACGTATTCTCATTTATAAAAATGGGTTCAATATTTTTCGCACAAGAATGCATTGCCCTAGCCAAGGAAGCATTCGCCGAGACCAAGGATGCAAATTCAGAGGCAGATGAGGCTTTTAGGCAGTACCCCAAGTACATAAATAAGCCAGTACCGCTGCGTGTGGCGAGAATGAAGTGAATTTTGAAAAGAATAGATTTGAAAAAACGGGAATGCATACGGAGTGCTGAGGTTATGGCTCGTGCCTTTTCTCGTTCTTTCAAAGGGGGCATCGATGAAAGTAGGAGGCTTATGATGAAGAATGGGGGATTATCGAGTTGGAGAGGAGGGTGAATGAGGAAGTATTAAATATAATACGAGGGAAAAGAAAATTCTTGGGAGAAAATCGAGAACGGTGAGAATAGATGATGGAGAAATTTTTGATAGGTAATAGAATATTGAAGAGGGTGTTCGAGAAAGAAGATAAAATGTAACTTTGGAAAGGGGAGGAAAAGAAGAGATAATCTGGATGTGAATGAAGAGTGTATGAGAAATTTAATGTAGGGAATATGGATTGGTGAGGGTGAAGAGCAAGAGACGACCACCGTGAACGGAGAGTAGCAGGGAATATAGAAAAACCTACCACTGATATTGAAAAGCTTATGATGATACTCTCCCTTCAGTTACTGAATATAATGGGGTTGTTTTTACCATATTTTTTTATTGCCGAATCTGATAGAGTTTGTAAAATAAAAAGACCCGCATTTTTCCGTTCTTTGATCCGACAATCATTTCCCGAGTTATAAGCGGTGAAAAACTGATGTTTTTAACCCTTTCGGAAAAGTGGGCGTGGTGCAACCACTGACGTATATTGACTTCGTCGAATCAGAACAGAATTCGTCGAATCGAATCAGAAGCGAAGCTAATTTGCCTTATCGCAATGGGAGGGGGACACAGCTAACTCGGCCAATGGGAATGATTGCGACAGCATCTGTGCGAGCAGACCTTCCGAGAATCCCCCTCCCCTCCCTTCCTCTCCCCTGAAAGCAGTCAAGGACGGGAGGAAAATGACGTCAATGTTATCACAACAGCTTTTTCGGTGGGCGTCACCTTTTGCTTATTTTAATTTTTGATTCATGGGTGAATGGTTGTAGTTAGAAGATTAATTTTTTCACTAAAATTCTTTTTTCGTTTCCATCTAACGATTTCGTGTACAAAATTGCGAGTTCGGTTTCGAGTAAACGCCCCCATTGAAGGTGACACCGTACGTAAATATCATGAAGAATACCTAAGAATATCGTCGTTATTTACTTTGTGATATAATTTGGCAAAAAGTATTATTTGTTTTGAAACTTCTTAATTGTCATTTCCACATCGATTAAAAGCTCTTGTTGAGATTTCTTTTTTTTTCTGTGAGATTTTCGTGGCAAGAGGAAGAAACCTGCTGGTTCGCCGCACCGTGAAGATGCCGTTCAATTTCATCCGGAATGTGTGAGCGTTCGTGCTTGGAACTCCCTGTGAAATCGCGGGTGGCATCCGTACAGCTAGCTGCCATGGCTTCAGGCCAAAGCACTTGGTGAACTCCTGCTATATAGCCCCCTTTCATCCGGGCTTGTTGCTATGGGTTGCTTTTCAAAATTTCTTTTGTGTCTGTACTCTATTTCCTTATGGTGTATTTACGGACAATGGTAGCGCATTATTAGGATTGTATCGACACTAACGTGTTTTTAGTTTTTAACTCGTAAGATTGTTGACCGATGAAGATACGGCCATAAATGTGATTTATGACTATGAAGACAAAGGGGTAGATTATGCCTTGCGAATTAAAATTACCTTAACATAAAAATGTAATTGCACCCTTTAGATTAATACGTAGTAATGAAGCAAAAAGGTAAATAAAGATGGATGCTTTCCCGACATATGGTGTTTGTGAGGGTACTCAACTGGGTCAACTGTGTATTGTTGCCGTCGTTTCGATGGTTGAGTTGTCATTGTGTTCAAGGCTTGATGTCGCGTAAAATTGCCCGGCAAATATACATCGGGCCCGAAGTCACGTGGCGTCTATCTGCGGGCTAATTCCCACATTTTTCTTGATGTTCGCATGCTGATCCTTTTAAGACACGTTTTTTTTTAGGATATAAGCGTATCTTCATGAAATACCTTCTAACGTGCATAATGCCTGTTTGTAGTACATATCAGATGTTAATGCATGTTGAAAAAAGTTATGAATTGTAGAGTGTGTGTCGTATGATATTCATAGAAATCTTACTTTAGGTAGGTTTCCGGCCGGCCTGATTTCTTGCCAGGTGCTCTACCCAGGACGCTCTAAAGAGAACGCTTTGGTAGCTCAATTGGTAAAGCACCAGGCCGGAAATTAGGAGGTCCGGGTTCGAGTCCCGGTCAAGGCAATGATTTTTTCTCTGTGGAATATCTGCCATTGTGCATTCTACTTAAATGAAAAAATTGAAATGCATCGCTTTAATGCTTCAATCAAATGAGATAAAAGCAAGCGTTTTCGCCATTTATTCACTCAACAACCTACCTCCACGTATAATGGATAAACAACGCCCAGAGTAATACCGTGCCATGACGTCATGCGATGACGTCGTGTCATTAAGCAGCTGGAAACGAACAATTTCGCACAACTTAATTCTTCTGCGAAATTTTCAACAAGCCTTTTCGACAGTAAACTTCTCATTCAACCATTTATAAAAAAATAATGCTTGTTCCCGTTCGGTTTCCGCGGCGTGTCAATGAATGGTTCTTCATTTCTTTCGGGATTGCTCCACTTATGTAGGCTTCACTTGACATCGGTTTCGCTGGCATTCCAGCTGGAGTCTTCAGGGTCCCAATTTTGTAAAGTCGAATTCGAGATTCCGACGTCACAACTATACCCATATATGGAAAAACGTCATAGTTGGTAGTACAAACCGTGCTACCTTGTTGGCGCGACGGTCGCCCCGGCGCAAGACGACGGAGTCGGATCATTTTGCGGATCATTTCGTTCATAATCCGTCGCCAAATATTTTCTGGCGAGCAGGCGCTGCTATCGCGGTGGACATCTGTCGAAGCTGCGATTGTAGCAAACGACTTGTTGATATTTATCGCGCGGGATACAAGGTGAGAGTGCATCTCATTCTAGCTAATGATTAAATCTTAACATTATAGTGAGAGATGTTATCATGTTGGAAATCACATTGTTTGAGTAAATTTCATTATGATGCCTTGCTTTGTATGAGTACTTTTCTGTGTGCTTATGTTATACCGACAAATTCTGACATTGTATGGACGTCCCCCCTGTGTGGCAATCTCCCCCCTGCCGCACACCTTTATGGTGGCTTACAGGGTATATATAGATGCAGATGTCCTTTGTTATTCGGACGCGTACATTATCGCAGGATATTGGATGGTTGTTGCATATTTGTTATCTGCTACTGTGATATCATCCATTCCAAATGAATGTACTATTTAAATAGAAACATAGACGGACGGAGGATTATATGCACGAAGATGTAATGATTCACTCTAGAAAACAATATCACTACAGAAGCTGTCAACACAATCAATTGATAAAACCAAAACATTTCTTGTTTTAATTCCAAAGGTTTAATCACTTCCAATTGTCAGAAGTTTCACTTTCTTAATAAGTTCGCCGTATTTCCATACCAGCATATATTGTTCCATTTTAAAGCGAATAGATGATTACAAACATCAACAGTAAGTCATGTTGATTAACTATTGTTAATTACCTCAGTTTGTTCCCTACATTGTAATAATGGCGCGCTGGATAGACATAACCCTGGATAAACATTCAACTGTTATACGTCATTACGGCAGTGAACGATGTTGGCGAATCGTTCGTCCCGGTGACCCACGACTCTCCATATGAGCCGAAATTCTTTCGACTTTACAGAATGGGCCCCCAGGTCGACTGATGACGTGTCAAGCGAAGCCTACATACGCGGAGCAATCCCGAAAGAAATGAAGAACCAATGCTTGATTCCCATTGTCATTAAGGTCTCACGCAAGGGACTGATGGCTTTTTAATCGGTCAAGTAGGGAGCACGAACGAATGCGGTCGTTCAGTGTGAGGATAGAGGCCGGGGGAGCGTTATTTTGTGAGAAATACCACCCACGACGTGATTGGGACAAGTACTCTGCGCAATTGGCTGCTCGTAGACAACGGCGCGTCCCGACGCCTTTAAGGTCACCGCCGATCGCTTCTTTTGGCCGAGTGCATTGGGGCAGCTCCCCCTTCCACTCCACTCCATTTTCTCGAAGGTCACAGCGGCCGAAACAAAGCGGACGAATCCTTTGGAGAGCCACTCTGGAGTTTTACTGCGCGGAGCATTCCCTTAGATGTCCATTGCCCGTCTGTCCTTGCTCCTTCTTGTGCGAAATCCCTTTCAGTCTGGTCGAGTTCCAACGTACGACAATTAAATCCACGTGGCAGCTTAATCAACCTTTCACGCCTCCTTTTCTTTCCTTTGGCGCCAGCTCAAAATGGCCGCTCGATACGCATTGCATTTCTGTCTTCCACAGCGGGGTTGTTTACCATATTTTTTTAATGCCAGATCTGAGAGAGTTTGTAAAAGAAAAAGACCCATGTTTTTCCGTTTTTTGATCTGTCGATAATTTCTCGAGTTATAAGCGTCGAAAAACTGATGTTTTTAACCCTTTCAGAAAAGTGGGCGTTGTGCAACCTATGACGTGTATCGACTTCGTCCAATCACAACTGAGCCCGCGAAGTTACACCACCTTATCGAAATGGGGGGACACACAGCTGACTCTGTCAATAGGAACAGTTGCGACAGCATCTGTTCGAGCAGACCTTCCGAGAACCTCCCTTCACTCCCTTCCCTTCCCCTAAAAGCAATCAAGGACGGGAGGAAAAGGACGTCAATGTTATCGCAGCTGCTTTTTCGGTGGGCGTCACCTTTTCCTTATTTTAATTTTTGATTTATTAGCGAATGGTTGTGGCTAGAAGATTAATTTTTTCACTAAAATTCTTTTTTCGTTTCCATCTAACGATTTCGTGTACAAAATTGCTATTTCGGTTTCGAGTAAACGCCCCCATTCCCCGATGTCGTCGCGAATTGGAGTTCTCGCTTACGGCGGCCGATAGAGTACGGGCCTTCGTTTGTCTGGAGCATACAGGTGGCCTTCCTCGTCTGCACTTGGCGACTTCACCTTAAAATGATCCCATCCATTTCCAGTACTCTCCTCCTCACTCAATTGGGTCTTGTGCCAGCGATAAAACGACAGTAAACTCCTCGGATGCCACGGTTAGTAAGGACCTTTCTCAAGACAGCCGTAGTAATCCTTTAGCAGTCAATGATAAGGGCATCCGGTAGGAGACTCAGAGTTGGTAATTCAGTTGGTATGTGCATGGGAAACTTACGATCTTCATAGTGATAACATAAGCTATAGAGCCATGGCCATAAATGTAAGTCTCGAATTTTTATCCCATTAAAATGAAATGGTCATTTATTCTCACATTATATGTGCCTTGTGCATTTGGTGCATTAGTAAGACCTAGCCGGTAAGTTCAATAAATGAGTTTATTCTGGAGTGGTGTTTTCATATCTTGCTACGTTATTAAGTTTTTATCTAGAAAGAGGTTGGTCTGAACGGAAAAAAATGTTTCATTATTTTGTAGCAAACCGTTAAGATTGATGCATTACAAACATCATTGGCAGCAGAATATTTGTAGGCTACTTTACTCGTAGAAGTCTATTAGGCTTCAGTAAAATAGAATTTGGTAAACTCATGCTTTTGTGAAGTGATTTGCTGTTTATTACTGGTTATGGATTAAGAAAGAACGTTTGCTAGAAAAATGTTTGATTACCTTTTCCAGTGGTTGCACAAGACATTCATAACGAACGGTTAGAAAATGAATTATCCATATACGTGTTTGCAGAAAAATTAGTAGGCACTTATAGTGTACTTCTTAAAAACCCGAAAATGGATTTTTGTCCTCTTGGAGACGCTGCACTGTTTAATAGAGTTGTAAGTCAATCATGCACTTAAGTGCATGACTGAGTTTGAGTTTGACTCAAATCAGGCGGAGATGTAACGTTGAATTTCTTGGAAAATAGTTTTAGCTCTTACTTATTATTTCGGAGTATGCAATGTTCATTGTTAATGAGCGGTGTAACTTGAACTTTCGTTTGCTTTTAAGCAAAAAAGATTATTGATATTGGCTTATTAGTTTAGGTACTTGAATATCATATTAAGGTGCAGGGCTAAAACTATTTATGTATTTAGTTTTTTGATTTTTCCCTTAATTGCCGCGTTAAGTCTTATGTATTTTAATTTTCAACTCTAAAACAGTGGTTGTGGGAGTACCTTATATCTTATGTTGTCCCACTTGTCACTTATTTTACATGTTCCTACTAGCAATGATATGCTGTCGGACTCCAGTCATACCCTCAGATGAAAAGCCTTCCCCTTAGCTGGAACCATATATCGAATCATGTATCAAGTGTTATATATAACTTTTCACTATCAGGAAAGAATAATTATCTGGCAAAATGATAATTTTCTAGGTTTTTTTATAAAAAATATAACGCGAAATGCTTCGGGGTGGCACAAAATCCTTATACTTAAAGAATTACGCGTGATAATTCTCAATACTTGTTTGGATCCATTTTAAGGCTGTAAATAACCCTCAAGCGCAATGTATATACGATATTTGCCGTACTTCATGAAGAAGTCAGTGAGAAAAACTGATGAATGATTTTTGTTCAGGCATGGGAAGTACATAATTACATAAATTGAAGCATGAAATTTACAGGTGTCATTTAAGCTTCCTTAAGTATTCTTAATTTTTCTTCTTTTCCGAGCGCTTGCTATGGTAATTACACACGGATAACGGACTATTTCAATAAAAAGGTCATGCTTTGCGAAATGAAATCACTCTTCGTAGAGTGCCAAACTGTAAAATTGGTAAAAGATGTCTTTCCTCGCGCAAATGGAAAAAACTTCTTGACTAATGGTGTTGTTTTAGGCTAGATAATGTAGGCACAAATCGCAAATCGTTAGCAGTAAACCTGTTTCACCATCTCGAGCTATGCGCTCTTTCTGGCCGTGGTTGGTAAGTTCAATTGAAAGATGGGGAGTGAAGGGTGAGTAAAAGGTTGGAGTATATATATATAGCTTTTTTTATCTACTTATTTCCCGAAGGCTAAGTTATGAGGGTTATAGAAGGGTTATTTCATTAGGGTTAGGATATTAACATTTGAGTACTTAGCAGGATAAGGTGTATATAGAGGATACAGATGGGTTGTTTCTTTAGGGTGTTGTTTGGTAAGGATCTTCTTCAGTGAGGTAGGATGTATCATTGGGGTAGGATTTAATTAGGGGATGATCAATTTGGGAAAGGGGGTAATATGTTTTTCAGGGCTGCCCCGCTTCTGCCGCAACCAGGATGAGGATTAATGTAGGAAGACTGAGTATGAGGTATAGGAATGTTTGAGGAAGATGGTAATGATAGGGAGGGGGTAGGAGATGTCTTCTCTTCATCTGTCGAATGGCATGACATGCTGGTGTGACACTTATCATGGGTTAGTGGAGTCTCGGTGGTATAGGAAGGAAAATTACGGTGCGGGAGATGGATGTGAGGTAGATGAGATAGAGTTTGGGGGAATTTCTTGAGTTTTCTTCTATGTTTAGGAATGGTTTGAGGAATTTTGTTTTTAGGGTAGAGGTATTTGCCGGATGGGAGTTCAGATGACCAGAGGGAAGAGATTAAGGGATTTGTGGAGTATTTCACAGTGATTCCTTAACTCCTGGTGTTAGAATCAATCAAGGTTTGAAGCTGCGGGATGCCGAGATCCGATTGTATTTGGGAATTGGGAGGGAACCAGGGAGGCCCAGTCAGTTGCCGTGCCAGTTTATTGAGGAAAACTTGAAGTTTTTTCATGTTGGTGGTATCTGTGGTGCACCAAATAGGGCAAGCGTAGAGAATTTGAGGAAGTATTATATTAAATAAAATGCGGAGTTTGTTGTTGATTGAGGTTGGACTATTGAAATGTATAAGGGAATGAAGAGCATGTTTGGTTTTGTTAACTTTAGAAAGGGTATTGGTCGTGTGTTGATTGAAGGAAAGTCGTTCGTCAAGCGTTACCCCCAAGAAGGTCGCTTCAGTTACTTGTGGAATAAATTAGATAATGTACGCTGCAATTCTCGCGTGATTAATATGCAAGATTAGTTAGTCCTCTGCGAATGTATGTTTGCTAATGTCATACTCCTAATTTCCTAGGATTTCGTGCATTAGAATGAATATTAGCAATACCTAATGACATGTGTGCCAACGAAGGTCACCGAGGGTTTAATTAATAAGCGTTGAATTTGAAATTTGACTCAAAATTGTGTATGAACAAACCAGATTCAGGTGTAACGTGGTGGAAACGTTCCATATTAAAGGAAAGATATTGCAATTTTCCACATGTGAAAATTTTCTCCTTCTGTTCCCTCTCCCATCTTCCCCCGACGTCACCAACCGACACCGGATTTAACAAATTTGAATGTACTGATGTGCCCCTCTCACCCACACCCCAACCAGATCCCTGCTTCTTCCATGTTCCTTTTCTCTCCCTTTCCCTCTCCACCTTCCCCCACCGACCTGCTCATATTTACACTTGTTTGTAAACGGAAAGATTCACTTGACAATGACGTATTAGTATCGAAACTATTTGGAATACATTTTTACTTTTGGAAACTTGTAATATCTTTCCTTGAATATAAAATTATTTAATCAAATTGGGCTATCGTCCTCCAAGAAAAATATCCTTAGCATTTTTTGGGTAAGAAAAATTGAAAACATCTCTAAGATCGTGGTATTTCCTTTGACTTTCTCGGCAGCTTTGTGCATAGGAATTTTTACACTGAAGGAGTTCTTAGATGCTATACGTAAAGAGGAGTGATAATCAGTTGATACCGACTTAATTGAGATTTCACGCGTTAATCAAGATTTATTAAGAAGCTGGAAAGGTTTTGGAAAAAATGCACTAATATTAAATGCTGACTGATAAAAGAACTGAGTGGAAAATGTCGTCCAATTAATCTCAGAATTGATAGCCCGGGATGGTGATTTATTCTTCCTCTACTTCGTACGGCAGCGCGCGGTGCAGCTGTCCTATCCATGCCGCCGTACATCTTTCTTATGGTGACATTTTTGGTAATGGTGATTTTTCAATAAATAGGGCTGGTGCAATTTGAGTTATTTTGAAGTCCGGGAATGTTATTGAATTAAATATTTTCCCGATGAATGACGCGCAGGATTAGAAAATTGTCGGAAAATATAACCAGTTATAATGTCCGGAAAAAATATTTCATTGCATCGAACGATTTTCTCGAGAAAGATTTTGATTGCCCAAAAGACTTATGATATTAGTATTCACGTTGAAATCTGTAGGGATTGACTGAAAATTAAAAATGAAAGTATCATTAGAAGTCGTGCAGAAAAATTTAAATATTTCTGGAATACCGTTGTTTGCCTTTCTACGCAATGGCTGAAGTATAACAATTACTAAAAATATTTTTTAAAAAATTCAATTTAATTTTTTCGCGCCTGCCGCCGATCCTTGATCGTATTGCCGGCAACGGCCGTTTTGGGAGTGATTCACTTGAGCATCTGCATTCAAAGCTCATTAATTAGTGGATAGGAGAGAGTGGAAGCGCCATTTCTACGGACTTTATCCGCTTGGCGTGACTCACCGTAATTTGCAAAGACTAAGGGCTGATCAATTCTCACGATTTTGCTACCCTTGCTCTAGACCAACCGCCGAAAGTCTCGTCTGTCGAGGCATAATTCTTTTTCCGTGGTTATCTTTCGCCTCTTACTCGCCCGAGGCTCCGAAGGAAGTTTGATTTCCCTGAAAGGAAACTACGTAGATATGGCCTTCGTTTTGATACATTATCCCTTCTCGGCCATTCAGTTCTTGAAGATTTCTTATCCTCGTCCGTTTTGAAATTGAAGAAGGCTAATTTCGTCGTATGGGGATGGGTTAATGTTGCGACAAACTGGAGCAATCGAAAAATGTCGTGTTTGGTAAAAAGTAAACATTAGGTTTCCGTAAAAACCAGTGGACATTGCATGGAAACCTTTATTACTCGCATGTCATTAGGTATTGCGTTTGAATTTTTAGTTTGGAATTATATTTATTCCTTATTTTGCGTGACGCAGTAGGGAGTTCTGGTATTGTATTAGCAGTATGATACTCTCTAGTTTTTGTTCGGTTAATGAAAAGTAAATAGCACTATTTAAATGTACTACGAAGGAAAATTATCGGCTAATGTTTCATCTTTTAATTACAAAAAAACTAAGGTGGCTCTATTTTCCATGAATAATACACTTTTAAAATTCGAAAACTTTATTTTTGTTTTGAGTTAACGTTGGTGTTGGTTCGACTGTCGTAGATATTACTTTCGACTGGCGTTATTTCTTAGGGAGTCTAGTACAGTAGGCACTAAAACAAGTAAAGTAAAGGGTTGTTCATAAAAGGTAATAAAATATCCTTTTTATGTCTGTAACGCAATAAAAAAGGTTGATCATCCTATCTACAAAAGCACCCCGACCTTTTTAGAAACTCGGCTGAGTGCCATGGTTAATTCTTTAAACCATGGTAGTATCCCTGCCCCTAAATATTCCACGTGATAATATATATTATCACGTGGCTCTGGGATGTGTGATCGGAACTCCCTCGAGAGATATATTACATTTAATACTCAGAGATTTGAGTTTCTAATGTGTCAGCTCTGGGAAGCCAAATGTTTTTGCCCCCAAACTGTTATTTCGAAAATTTGTTTCTCATGGGCACATCGCAAGAATTTATTTAGAGAATTTAAGAGCAAGATGGCAAGAGTTTAATTGAAATTTAAATTTAAAAAATTTAATGGCGAGAATTTAAGAGAATTCATTGCAAGTTTTCTGGCAATAATTACTACTGACACATATAGCATTCTTAATACCATTGATAGTGAAGAAGTAACTTCATTATTGTCGAAAAAAATAATTACTAAAGCAGCATTCATAGTTGAACCCAAATATCTTATTCGGATATTTAGTTATCTCGTGAACGAAGTTTATATTTAGATGTCTGAGTTGTGATTCGAACTCACGACCTTTGGATTGCCTACGTAGCTACTATGGTCAGAGAACGTGTTGGATACTTGTCGAAAACGTATGTATTTATCTGATTTGTTTAATGCAATAAACGAATGCATTTCAATTTTTTCATTCAAGTAGTATGGATCGCAACGAGCCAATCGTCCCTTAATTGTATAGTACTTGTATAGCACTCCATTTGTTTTCACTGCAAGAATCCCTTTGGATTTGAATGAAGGAATTTTTAGAAGAGTACCACCATAAGGGAGTTGACCAAAGGAGAATTGTCGGATAGTGCTTCTTTAAATTCGTTTTCAATCATTGCTTCGATCAAGAAACGGCTAAAAACCTCAACACAACATTCGCTTCCTCTGCTTCCATGAAAATATGACGTCATAAATTCCAGTGACGTCATATGGCGTTTCAGTTCGCGTGACTTTCGCCAATTTTCTGAAGCGTTTTAATAGTGTTTAACTATGCTTGTTATTGGCATAGACAATATCGGCTTATATATATTTAACTTTTTGAGAAAATTTTGCATCAGTGTGCTAGATCATTAATAAACAAGAAACAAACATAATGCATATTCCCCATTGTTGCTATTATGGGGAGCATTGTATTTTCCAGTGACTCCGACGTTAGCCTGCACACGATAGAACTGATGCATTTTTTTGTTTCGATCGATTGACTCCAGTTTCAACACGTTTCTGCCGCGAGTTGCACTCACCTTCTCCTCTCCCGATCCCTGTAAACAGTTCGCCAATTTCACCTCGTCCTAAATCTTTCTTCCGCTCGTAAACTTACTCGCCATTTTCCTCCCTCCGACAAACTGCGGTTCCCTTCGCTATTTTTCATCCTGAACTGCCTCGATCGATTATTCAGAGCTGCTTGAATCGAGAGTGAGCAAACGATAGCGGTCGAAATGGGTTTCCACCGTGCCATCTCGCGGCTGTACACGCACCCTTCCTAAACGGTCTGTTTCCGCCATCCTCCCCCTCCGCGGTTACCATGGGCGTAAAAAAAAGAAGCCAGGACGAGGTGAACGTCACGGAAAGGTGGGAGGATCGGACGATCGATTTCTCATCATTTTCGTCCCTTGACATGAGTCTGAATTTTATTATTTTCTGCTAATTTTCCTATGTACATGCTATTATATTTGAGTTATTCTTAAACACTAGCTTTACTATCAGTTGGATTTCGCCGGTTTTTCACAACCCCCTCCTTGTGTGGGTGTTTTCCTGCAGTGGGTTTTTGCGTGAAGGATGTAAGCATGATACTCCTCACGTTTTTCCCACATTGTAAATTCTTTCACACACCATTTTATATGTAATATTGATATATTGTGTGTATATATTTCTTTTTTGTTAATTTATCATTCTTTAATTCCTATAAGTGTGTTCTTAACTGATTTTTTTTAACCTCAGATTGTAATTGTTTTAGGTATCGACCACTATTTGATTTATATACTTATATTGACGAGGGGTTAGATGGCAGAAGGGACAGTTTTGTCTCAATCTCGCACCAATAAAGACCTTTTATTATTATTATTATTATGCTACTATTTGTAACTTCCACTTTTTACTATTATTATTGTTCACGGCACCCATTTGCCAAAAACAGCGAACTCAATTACACTATCCGCATTAACCCGTTTTTCTTCTAATTTCCCACATATTTTGGGGTATTCAATTCTTGAATTACCGATTTGGTCCCTCAATTAGGTGAGGGAAATCTCCGGGACTTATAGGAAAACAAAAAATGGAAATACTACGACGAAAATTACCCGAAACTGCCGGTAGAGAATGAAATGTCGAAAGATAAGAAATAAGAGCAATATGGCGAATTAAGCGAAGAAAAAACCTGTAGACATAAGAATGACCATGTAGTTGTGCGGTCGGCAATGCGGCATTCTCGCAACCAAGGATGTTCGAGGGTTCGTATCCAGCTCCGGTAATAAATTCTGTTCATGCGCAGAATAATGTTTTGGCAACACCATGTGTCGGAAACCTGCAGCTCGAGATTCAAAACCAGCCGCTCTTTAGCTACTTACGCGCATGTGGCTCTGAAGGTTAATTTCAACTAAAAATACAACTAAAATGTTTCATTTACAAGAGTAAATGAAGACAGTGCACTAAAGGAATGTATTATGAGTTTATTTACTGATACCGACTTGGAATCGTCCTTAAAAATGAATTGTTATACATAGTCTCTTCCCTTACAAGAGTGTACTGACTCCTAAAATGGATAATGTGATGTAACACAAGCAAATTTAGTAACTACTAGCGGAAGCTACCCGTTGAAATTCAACGGGTGTGAAAAACATTGAACTTATTTTGTAAGAAAACCACTGTCTGAAGAATTCCTATTGTTAGCGCGGTTATTTGAGGAGTTGGTGACCTATGTTGTACATAGTGGTCGTTGTAGTAGACACGCTGACCTTTTTCCAGGTGCACGGAGAGATAAGTGACTGTTGGTCCTCTTTCATGTACGGAAAATCCAAAAATGGCCCA
Organism: Platycnemis pennipes; assembly: GCA_933228895.1. Classification (NCBI taxonomy): domain Eukaryota; kingdom Metazoa; phylum Arthropoda; class Insecta; order Odonata; family Platycnemididae; genus Platycnemis; species Platycnemis pennipes. The sequence continues at coordinate 128,887,221 of OW121851.1, read as the reverse complement.
CGCAAACTCATCACCACGTAAGATAAATGGCCATCTCGTATTTTCGGTTCTCTTATCCATCAAAGGTTTTACAATGATTGCGTACCAAGTATAAACTATGGTATTATCCCCTTTAATTTAAGAACGGGTAAGCGAATCCGCATTGCCGAACTGCTCATGATAGATAGAACTACATATTTCTCTACTTATCCTGAGATCAATGTTTAGCTATTTTCATATTACCCTAATCTGCCGACTCAAATCACGTTTAGGTGCACCAATCAAACGGTCATGCAGCGTGAGAACAAAGTACCTTTATACATATTCTATGTGGCCCGTCTGTCGTACTGGGAAGAAAACCTTTTTTACGGTTCTTAACATTACCCGAGATACGCCACGAGGCGGTGACCGTTATTCGTTTCTCTTTTTTTACTTCTTTTTCAAACCTTAAGAAACATCGAACATGGGACCCTTGGGACTCTGGGCCTCTCTTATATAGAATTTATTTCTAAGTGTTATCATGGGCGTGCAGAAAAACGTGATATTTAAATGCCAGAGGCTTTAATGTCCTTTGAAAATCAAAGGACATTCACACCGATCTCTGGTTGTCAAGGAAATATGCTATTGTTGATTTCAGAGAAAAATGTGAGATTTTTTTGCTAAAAATATGATTTTAAGACAAATATTAAGCGTAATAGAAAATTGATGGAAAGAATTAGAAACTTCGTTTATTCAGCCATCCGATAGAAAAATTCCAGCCCTCTGTCTTGAATGGAAATACTTTAAATAAGAAAAAAATGAGACCACTGCACCGAACTCAATGCCAAGGATCACCAGGGTCCATCTAAGGGTTCATTTAGGGGCTTTTGGGGACCCTGAGGGCATTTTAACATAGCCTATGCTCCGCCCAGACACATTTCCTATCTACATACCAAATTTCAGCTCAATCCGCTTAGTAGTTTTTGCGTGATTGAGCAACAGACAGACACCATTAAATTTTTATATGTTAGTATGGATTAATCAATTTAAAGCAGCTACTTAGGGGCCTTGGAAGTGAAATGAGTTTGAGTAAAATGGTGTCCTGCGAAACTGTCTTTAGCGGAAAGTTAGTAGAGAAACTTTTAGTTGATCTCTGAAAAATCCCTGGTATTCTAAAGTTGAAAGGTACCGAAGGTTTGAACAGGTTCAGTAGAGAATAACAGTTAATGAAACGACAATAGTCATTCGGCTAGCATAACACCGGTTTCGTCATCAGCGTTATTCAATCTTTGAAACCCTGTTCGTGCTTCTCTATTGTTCCTTGTGGCTTCGTAAAAGTTCAATTACGAAACTCTATTAAACATGCTCAGTCATGGCTTACCACAAAGTTGCGAAAGAGCAAGTTCTATCCTATTCTAACCCTGATGCCTAGGGTTTCCTCGAAATGAGTTAGCCAATTAGGAAAGGGGCGAGTATCCGATTTTTTTTGTGTTCGACATCCGGCTACTCTTGTGGTAGACACCGAAATTTCCGGCTTCAGCGTCTCCTCCAATGGGGAAGTGGCTCTGCCAGGGAGAGGCGAAGGAGGAGAGGCGATCGAGCCGTACGTCGTTAAGATATGTGAAGGACGCCAACCCCCCTCCCCTTCCCCCTGGAGGCCAGCAATCCCTCTCCCCCCCGCCCCCAAGCCCTGCGGATCTCTGTCATGTAAGTGCGACACTCCTGGCTCACTTAAAGAGGGCACTCGCTTATCTTAATGATTTGCGGGTGGTTGCCTAATACGAGGGGGTTTAATGGGGGGCGGAGAGGGGAAGGGATGGGAAGGCCGCTTCGGTACAAAGCATGCGCTCGCCCTATCTCTCTCTCTCTGTTATATGGTTCCGCCGCCTTCCTGTTGAAAGCGCCGACCAGCGATCTCTTGCGTTCGTGTTTGTCGCTGCAAGTGGCTTCTCAAGAACGGAGCTCCGCCCTCAGTTGCCCGTCTGTGAAGGAGCCAGTCGAACTCGTCGAAAACTGCAGATGCATTCTTAAATTCATACAAGATGCAGGAAATAATTATCAATCGTAAGATTGGCTGGAAACTGCTCTCTTCCACATTCTCACTAACGATAGCCTCTTTCATAGTAAAATCATTCATCTCTTGTACTTGTTTCACTGTTCATTCCGTGACTTTCATCCGATATTTTCCTCTCCATCCATTCATCGATGATTACTTCATGAGACGGTAGTGTCTCCGAAGGCTTCCTATTTCATCGTCTTTGTTTCAGATGCTTCCAAAAGTTTCTTTTTTCTCCTACATTATAGTTTGCAGCGAGAGAGAAGAGGACAAAACCAACGTTGAACTAGGAAAACAAAAATCGGAAGAGGTGAACGAGTTCTATTTCCTGGGAAGCAGAGTAACCAATGATGGACGAAGCAAGAAAGATTTAGTAGAATTGCTGAGGCAAAGTGGGAATTCTATCAAAAGAAGCATCTACTAACAGCTGAAATTACTAGCGTAGAACTAAGGAAACAATTCATAGGAACATATCTCTGGAACATATTTCTGTACGGTAGTGAAGCATGGACGATTACAGCAGCGGAGAAGAATTAGTTGAAGCATTCGATATAAATGCTCCCGAAGAATGATGAAGGTTAAATGGATCGAATTAGTGACAAATGAAGAAGTCAAAAGAAGAGTGGGAGAAAAGAGAAGTCTGCTGAAACTGTAAAAAAGAAGACGGAACAACTTAATCGGCCATATCGTAAGACTCGATGACCTGATGAATACAATCGTTGAGGGAATAGTTAACGGGAAGAATGGCAAAGGAAGGCATGTGTGAAATATATGGAATAAGCTGTGTAGGATGTGAAAGAGAAGAATTAAGTCAGCATGAAGAGATTAGCTGATAGAAGAATCGAGTGGGAGGAAAGAGAAGACAGGACAACGGCATGAGACATGATGGCCGAAGGGAGACAATGGGGTCGTTTACCATATTTTTTTTATTGCCGAATCTGATAGAGTTTGTAAAATAAAAGGACCCGTATTTTTCCGTTTTCTGATCCGACAATTATTTCCCGAGTTATAGGCGTCGAAAAACTGATGTTTTTAACCCTTTCGGAAAAGTGGGTGTAGTGCAACCTCTGACCTATATCTACTTCGTCCAATCACAACTGAGCCCGCGAAGCTACTTCGCCTTATCGCAAAGGGGGGGACACAGCTGACTCGGCCAATGGGAGCGATTTCGACAGCATTCCGAGAACCTTCCGAGAACCCCCCTCCACTCCCTTCCCCCTCCCCTGAAAGCAGCCAAGGACGGGAGGAAAATGACGTCAATGTTATCACAGCAGCATTTTCGGTGGGCGTCAACTTTTGCTTATTTTAATTTTTGATTTATGAGTGAATGGTTGTGGTTAGAAGATTAATTTTTTCACTAAATGACTTTTTTTGTTTCCATCTAACAATTTCGTGAACAAAATTGCGATTTCGGTTCCGAGTAAACGCCCCCATTATGGAGGGATAAGGGAACTGGAAGAGTGGAAAAGGTAGGCCTCGCCATCACGATGGCTTGATGAAGAAATTGTAATAAGAAACAATAATAAATTAACTGGATAAATATACCTCAGATACTAGTTAATAAGCTTAATAGGAGTGCGCCTGTCTGCTTGGAAGCGTCCGCAGCACCTCCTAGCGGCAGGTAGAGGAAATTGTGTTACGTCACACGCATAATTTTATAGGATATACGACTTGGTTATTTGGATGAATTTGATGGCAGGAAATAGTTTGCCGTCGCGTTTTTGCGTTGTTGGCTTTTGTCACTTTTTAATTGATGAGGAAAAATACTTAACGTCATTTTAAAATCGAAAGGCCTAAAATACGTACTCCAAAGGTACGTATTTTAGGCCTTTCGATAAAATTCGTTTCTTATCGATAAAAAATAATAGGAAACTACTCTTTTAGGAATTTAAAGTTGGTTGGTTTTGATGTGCTAATAATAGTAAATAGTGTGAATAATGGTGATATTAAGTAACATTTTGCCTAACTTCAATGAACCTAAAAACAAATATTTTTCTGTCTGTTTCACGTGATTGGAAATTCCCTTGACTAAAAATCTTAGTTTATACTTTTTGTATTTTTGAGAGTATTAATTCATTATTGTTAATTATCTCTGCCTGTTCCCTCCATTGTAATAATTTGGCGCGCTGGATAGACATCAGTAAACTGTTATACGTCACTACGGCGGTGAACGATGCTCGCGAATCGTTCGTCCCGGTGAACCTCGACTCTCCATATGAGCCGAAATTTTTTCGAGTTTACGGAATAGGGCCCGCATCCTTTAACCCGTCTCCTTGAAAAACTTATAAAGAAGTAAAAGGGGGATCGGGTTGGTGTGGTGGCTAGAGTACTGGCCTCCCATCCCGAGGGCCCGGGTTCGATTCCCGGTAGTGGCGGATTTTTCAGTGGAAAACCGGTCCCCACTTGAGTGCCTAGTGGAGGGCATTTCAAGTACAGTACTCCGTCCGTCGGATGGGACGTTAAACCGTGGTCCCCTTGGCGCCTTCCGTTAAGAGTAGGCTAATGCCGACGCCGGGTTTCTCTCCACCCTTCCTCCGTTCCCTAAAAACTCCATTACCCAATTACCCACCTATCCTATATGGCGCAAATGACCTCAGCTGTCGGTCGCCTCCCCTAAATAACCAACCAACCAAGAAGTAAAAGAGTGTTATTGGAATCAAAGGAACAGTCAAATAATGACTTTACCGTCTAACAAAATATTTGCAATAAATTGTCATGAATAAGAAAAGTAGGTGTATGAAGAAATTTTCTAGATTACAACATTAACTCCAAGTTTGTTGATATTTCATTTGTAATTTCGATGTTTTGTTTATTTAACTGTTTAAGATTGTTTCATTTATTAAATTATAATAAATTGTACTTCAATTGGTTACGTCTGTCCTTTTATTACCATTTTTTTGTTTTTGAAATTGTGGAACATAATTCTTTAACAATGAAATAAACAAAGCAATGAAATTATGAATAGGATAAAATATCAACAATCTTAAAGGTAAAGTAATCTTGAAGATGTCTTCACATATTTTTGTTTTTAAAGTCTGTTTATTGGTTATTTTAAACCATCCTTTTTAAAAAATGGATTGCAAAGAGCTTTTCAATCAAACTCTCTCTCTACGTATCATGGGACGAGAACCCATTCATATAATCAAATAGCGCTGGTCGTCATTTTCACTTTATGGTCGAGGTCGGAGGTGAATGGAAAGCGCGTGCGAAATATTCCAACAGGTTTTCCTCATGACAGTGGTCGGTACCGTAAACCTGGGTTACTTGGACCCACTTTTTACTTATTTTTATATATTTGTTTTAAAACCACGATGAAAAAATACTGGTACTGATAACCACAAATCTCTTAATCTGTAACATCTATATTTCCTATTTATGACCATTACTACCATATTTTTGCACTTCATGATTTTTTACAAATGAAATGAAATTGAGTTCAAGTAGCCCTGAGGTTGGGTTACTTGAGCCCATGTTCTATTTCCCTATGAAAATGAATTATAAACGTGACTTGGGTTCAAGTACGGTGTGGGATATTTAAATCGTAAAATATTTTAATAACGCAAAAAAATAGATTTGAAAGCATTACAGAATCTCAACCGACCTCAGCATTTTTAGCCTATATTTTATGGTTGACCAAATGCAAGCCGGTCGTGTACATGGGTGTTTTAAAGTCTGTTTCCGCACTAATAGGCACTTCAGACCGGGAGGAAAGGTATAAGGATAGGGATGGAAGGGATAGGGATCTCTCGCTTAGAGTACCTGTAATCCCTTAATCATGATCATGGGTGTTTTCAAGTCTGTTTCCCCACTAATAGGCACTTCAGACCGGGAGGAAAAGTATTCGAGACTCAAATCACCGATGGCGGCGCTGTGAGCGCTGATGTCATTTTCCAATATGGCCGCTCAGGGAGGGATACATGCTCAGAGCAGATGGGGATCCTTACTTTGAGAATAAATGTATTGTCTCCTATTCGTATGTGTGGTAGGCAGTGATTGGAAGTCAGAGCACTAAAGGACACGTGAGTTGGACCATGTCTCAAAGCAAATTATTATGCTTTCAGAAGATTAGGCGTTATTTGAGGTAAGGTATAAAAAAACCGTCGTTTAACAGAAGGTAAATGGGTTGTTAATGATTGACTTGTAAAGACCGTAAGATGCTGGAGTCGAGAAGAAGGTCCTTATTAATTGCTAGCTGTCATGTTGCAAACGAGTAGGCTAACAAAAGAGCAATTACTGATGAAAGGGAGGATAGAGATCAGAAGGAAATTGTATTCAAACATTTCATATATAGCTGCGGCTCCTTGGTCCCTAAATGGGTATTTTTATTTGCCTATCTTACTACAAATATTACAGTAAATGTTGCTAAGTATGGTAAAATTGCCGCAGAAAATGTATTTAATCATTTTTTACCTATCCCATAACCAACTGCATATTTTTGCTCAGCGAATGATTGAAGTCTGTTGCAAATTATCGCAACTAACTTTTTGCTAGCAACGACATAACTGAACTTGAACAGCTATCATCGACGTACCTTAAGTGTACGTGGGCTAAAAATAGTTAAAAATAGGTAGCAGCGATCTAATTATTCGCGAAAAAAATACGAGACTTCTGGTTGGTAAAAACACCCCTACTTATTCTGAGATGAGCTAAGATTTCCAAAGGAATAATCTTATGTCTCTCGTGAGTGTTAGCCCTTGCTCGGCGTTGGCACAAAACATGTAAGAATATTTTATTTCAACTAGTGATGGTTTCCCCGTTGTTTTGGTCTGAAAACCTACGTTATTTCTTACAGTATTTCCAATATCGCTTGCTGATTTTCTCATTCTAGAATAAGAAAAAATGCCTTTTTGTCCACTTATATATTAGCAATTATTGTTAAAATTAGTTAGATGGCATAAAAAAGACTTTTGGTAACGAATTACTATCAAATGTTGTAAAAAAATATGCGTATGGTTACGAAGTGTTTTCCAGCCCTGCTTTCATTATGCTGCTCTTCTAATTTCATCTAAGTATGGCATTAAGTTGACGGAGTTAAGTATGGTAGAGAACGAATAATAAGGCTCAGTGTTGTTGGGAAAGTTTGAGGGATAGGACTTCTCACCAGAAAAGAAAACTTATGACCATTATGGTGATGGATGACAGACAGAGTAGACAAGTTGAAGAAAAAGAAAATAATATATTTCTGCTTAACCATTTATTTAATAAATTTATTCTCAGGCAGGATAGGCCAGGAAGGATTGGTAATTGCACTGGCAGGCATCATGATATCGTCAATATGGTGAAGTAATACAGCTGGAACATTTTTGACTAGAATGTTAAGTTTTTGTAGTCTTTACTATAACCCTCCACATGCACCCTAGATTTTGCTATTACTGAAGTTTGATTAGTATGCTCCTTTGAAAACTGTAATTTTTCTCAGAAATGGAGGATGGATCCCTATTCCATTTTACTCACATAAAGAACGAATTTTAAAAAAATTGTCAACCATCGCTTCATCTATAAATGGTTCCAAAAATCCTATTAAATTAATCTCCTCAACAGTTCTTCCATTAGAGACCAACCCTTCATCAACCTTTGCTAATATAACTGATTCATCCCCCTAGTATTACACCAACCAGATATTTCACTGTATTACTGGACTACCTTTATTCTGTGAGTGTGATACAATGCGGCATTTTAGGCATTTGAATTAACCTGTTTTGACCTCCGTGCAACCAAGTATGTACTAACCTGACCTTCATAAAATTTCGAAAACACCTCGGCACACTGTACAGAATTTCTTTTTTAGAAGGCCATTCTACGGTGTACTTCACAATTTGTGGAAATACGAGCTGTGTGGAAGAAGTAATATTTTTACATGTCGTAGCAGTGCATCTAGAAAGCTCTTCTGGAGGGGAAAATGGGCTATTTAATTTTAACTTCATCATCATCATAATGATCTTTTCCTTGTTACTTAATGACGATCTATTACCCTCAGGTTGCAAAATTTAAAAAAAATTGATGAACCAAGCCAGTTTGAGAAATGTGGTGAAACCAATAAATGTTGTAAGATTTAATGGAAGTCAGTAATATCCGAAAAATAATTTATTCCTCTGACAACTGGCACCTAAAATCTCTTTTTCTCTGTACTCAATTCTGGTGTCGCTTATACTGCTGTAGCTACCTTTTCCACTGAGGGATAATTATTTAGAGAATAAAGCTGGGGTTAGGAGATTTGCTAATGGAATCATCAAACTCAGATCATTACCAGCATAAAAAGTAGTAAATCCAACGTCATCATCAAAGAAAACCCCTAACATACTCTCTTCAATCACTCCTAACACTAAGTACCTCTCTTCAATTTCTACTCCCAAAATTTCCGACAATTTATGACAGAATTACCAAAATCCCATCTATTTGTTCAAACTACCCTTTCCCACCCCCAATTGTATACAATTTCTGAATCTGAATGTAATAACATCTGATGATGATGCCTCGCATCAGAATAATGTTTTTAAGTTCACGATAAATTTATTCTGTGGAATTTTATAGTTTTCTCTGCCCTCTTCATGAAGGAAATCCACAAAATCAAGCCTCATTGATACCATCAACTTCAATTCTAAATCCTATTTACTTACACAATTTTCTCAATTAAAGCATTCATGGTCATATGTAAAATAGTATGATTTAATTATTATGTATCGCATATAAAGTAATTTGCATTGATTTAATAAATTAGCATTGTGTAATGTTGATCAATTCTCGTCATAACTATCCACGTCCAAGAAAAATGTACCAAGCGGCTCATGTTTCCTCATATAGCTTTTCAAACCCTACCTATCTGGGCAGCCGTAAACTTCTAGACTATTGCAGTTTACCCACACCTCGCTGTATTTTAAACTATCATTAGTAGACGCTCTGGGCAAATTCGGGGAAAGCACTGCAATTTTATTCAGGCAACGTAGCTTTGCTGTTACGTCTAAATTTGGATAGCAATATGCCAATTTTAATTCTCTACACATTTTGGCATGAAATTATGGATACGAACGCTAAAATATAAATCACACATGATAAAATTCAATATCATTAAGTCAAATTATCTAATTACCTGGCAGTAATTATTCGTTGCGGAGAAAATGCTTGGAGCAAACTAACATGCTCTTCGTGACGCCCTTACCAATCCTCACCTATCTTTGAAACATTAAGACGATAATAAATATTATTTATACGACAAAAGAAAGATACTTTGTGACTAAAATAAATAAATAATAATAATAATAGACTAATTTTCTCTGATTATCAGAGAAATGGAGACCGCTAAATAAATTATAGATGAATAAATAACTTGTTATCCAATGTAGTCGGCTCATACCTAACTTCTGCAACTGAAATGACTATAAACCTATACCATCGTGGAAAAAATATAAAATAACCTATTAATATATTCTTCTACTTATTTTAAAAATGTTCAGTCATTATAACAATTAATCAAACTTATAACACATCGGAATAATGCACAACGCCTAGGAATTCACAACCTGTTTCATCGCCCTTCATCAACTCGGTATCCCTCACTGAGAGCTTCCGAAATACGCCGCTAGTTGGCGTCTCTCTTGCCTGGAGTCTCGAAGGATAGAAATGGAAGGGATCTTTCCTTGGGTCCAAGTAACCCTAGTATTCAGTTATCAGTAGACCAGTCTACACTTTGATGAACTCATTTTTTATCTAACTTATAGTTAAACATTTGCATTGAAAGTACATCAAACAGCGTTTAAGGAACGCAACTGTGCACTTACTTCATTGAAATAATCCATTGTTCGCACATTGGAGAATTGTTTTGGGCGAGAAAAAGGGAACACTTGTAATAACATTACAATAAATTCCATTACACCCTAATGGCAACTCATGGAACTACTATGGCTGTGCCAGGGACTGCAAAGTGCTTGTATATAATGGATGACCTAAGACCTACGTCGAATATTACAATAAAGTAGCACCCTGAAAGACTTCAATCACTTTATCAATTTGGGTTCAAGTAACCCCTCAGGGTCCAAGTAACCCTGATTTACGATAATGTGAGTCTGGTATTCGGGACGAGTGAGTAATGGTTTCGATCATCATTCCCTGATCCCGCTGTGTGTGATGGTTGAGGCCGTTGACTGGTAATGGGGGCATTTGAAAGGAGGAGAAATGCAATGGACGAGAAAAAGTAAGGGGTTGCGGAAATCTTTCTTCGCTCTCTTGCGCCCTGATCGATATTTTAATTCCTTTCGAGTACGTTCCGGCGAAGAAGAAGTAGGACTTAAACCTCTCCACGCTACTACCTAATTCTCCCATCATTCATTCTTTGCCACCGGTTTTAAGCCGTGCGTAGGAAATCTTGTGCCCGGACCGAAAATTCCTGCTTTAAATTTGTTTTGAATTCCCTTCCTTTTTTCCTGCTCTCGTTTACCCCACAACATTCCTCACCACCGTTCGGATTAGAGCGTGGAGATACTTCCGTGTTGTCGTCGCAAAGTTTTAAAGAATCCGCCCGCCTCGAGGCGTTCTGCCTTATCTGTTTCTTACGAGATTCTCTTATCTGTAAGGAGACTCTCTTGCACTGAAAGCATTCTTTAGAAGCTGGCATGCCTGATGTGCAGTTTTTTGCTGGCGTGAAAACTTCACGGAAATATTATGAAAGATATCTGCACAAAGATGAAGCATGTACTTATATTGAAAATAACATATTTTCGTCATACCATCTGCGAACAAGCCGATAGACTTTGGTATCGGATGGATTCACTAGTCAAAGACATCAGCGCATTTTTGTTTTAAATAATTGCGGAACTGTATTATTAGTGAATGAAATCAATTCCATGATACAGCCCTGAATATTAAGGAATGATCTGTCGAAATAAATAAGCAGCTCTGCTACTCATTGCGCGTGATCAATATTTTAAATTCAACTTGGCTATTAAAAATTTGAGATTGTGGTGGCCAGGTGGTTAGAGCTGCTGACCGGAGGGTTCCAGGTTCATATCCCGGGTAAGTGCTTTGGAAGGAAAGAAACTGGCCCCCCTACCCTGAATGTGTGAACGCCAAGGGCGTAGTACATGGTGAGCTCGACTGTGAAAACCAACCTTTTGGTTGAACACGCATTTTTTGTGTTTTTTGTTGAATTAAAAATATAGAAGAGTTTTATATTGAAGTTATCAGTGACACAACCATACGACTTAATCAGCTTGAACTCTGTAGGAGGATAATGAACCAGGGGGAAAAAAGGAAAACAGGACTGAAACTCATGGTGAAGATATTAAGAAAGTTTTGTGATGGTTTGTTTCGTGTAATAAACACTTTTCAATATTCCCATGCAAAGTTTATTTCTCCCCGGTTGATTTCAGCGCTTGAGCGACATTAACGAGGCATTTATCTGTTTAGCTGCATATACGCGCTAGAAGTAAGAGAGCAGCTTAAATACTGCACCGCAGAGGGGAAGGTTTGGGGTGGCTATTGTGATAGAGGGTGGAAAAGACTGAATGAACACACACTTGAAAGACAGGCGTGGGGAAGGAAGGTGAAACTTTAAAATGTTTACCTTTCACTCCTGTTTTACACGTTCCGCATCATAATCAAGTCTCAACCTCTCTCCCTTCAACTTGGCGAAGCGTTCCCTTTTCCCAGTTCTTCCCGCCCCCACTCAACCCCCGCCCACCTTCCCCTCTCATCCTTTCGCCCTTAACTCATGAAGGAGCCAACCCTACTCCCTACCTTTCCTCGGTTCAGTTTTCTTGGGTGCTTCTCGATAATTTGATTCAGACTCTTCTTAATGACGCCCTGTCGTTGAAAACTCTCAGAAGTTAAAAAAAATGTGTAAACAATAGCCTAGTTATTTATGGCTTGATGTCATTTCCCAACAAAAATACGTACGTCTATATCTACGTATACGCAATGCCCTGCAGGCTACTTCGAGGGTGTGTGGCAGGAGATGATTATCACCAAACATGCACTATTGACATGCAATTAGGCATCTAGACAAATGTGGTGGACGTTATTCTGATGAGTTTGGGAAATAATATGTCGTTGTATGGTCCAAATAATTGCTCACCAGCTTATGAAGAGAGGCTGAAAAATGTAGGAGGTGCTGGAAATGTGGGTGTGATGAATCTTTTATAAATTTCGATAGGCTGAAGATACGAATACAGAAGTGACAGGCATTGTAGAGGAGGATAGAGTAGATGCTACTGAAGGAAATTAGGTGATATGGGTGAAATATTCGGTGTTGAAAGACGATACTGAATCCATGCTTGGTAAGCTGAGGTGATGGAGGAAAACGATGGAGTGAAGATAGGCAGGGAGTGAGTGGGTCTGTAGAAAGGAATTGTTTGCAGCGTTTCACCCTGTTCTCAACGAAAGGCAATAAAGTGTTTAACGTTCCATTCGACGGACGGAGTGCTGAACTAGAGTTCTCCACACATCAATCGAGTCGGCATCGGTGCACCAATGAAATATCTCTGCCACTCTCGAGATTAGAACTCGGGCCTTCGGTATGGGAAGCTAGTATGTACTCGAGCCAACTCACCAACCCGATCTCACTCACATTCATAAGATGCCCAGTTGGTTGAGGTTATCTTCCTCTTTCGCGTTGGCGCTATCGTCATCAGCAATGCAAGCCACTCAAGAAGTGCATTACTCAAAGTGGCTCTACAAACGACTTTGTTTTCCAATTAAGATTGGCAATTTTAGGCATCAGATAAAGGGAAGAGCCACAATTACATATTCGCGTCCCTTGGCATAATAAAAACATGATGATAACCCTAGCGCAGGCTTTATAAAGACCAGTGATCGATACCCATGACCATTACTTTAATTCCCACCCTTACCTGAAAGCAAAGTAAAAAGAAGAGTGGTTATCGCTAGAGATAATATCCGAATATGCATCTTTACCGTTTAGAAGTTTCTTTCTGCGCCCAGGCTCTGCGAATCAAGGCTTCCAAGTGAGGCCAAGGGTGAAGGAAAATGCGTTTGATATTTCTCATGGAATGATGAGAGGTTTAGTGGAAGAGTGTGGAAAAAGATGTGTAGTATTATTTTTAAATGAGTTGTGTGATTCAGTCACTTGAAGCCATATATCTCAAATGCACCCGGATACATCAATGAGAGCGGAATTTAGCTTTTTCAAACCATATTTCGTGTTAATAAGAGGTGATTTGAGCGATAGAATGCGATTGTGAGTAGCTTATATTGAACCAATATTTCTACTCCACCCTTCATGCGATGAGCATCAACCAAGTACCAAACCCTTATTAGAAGGGTTTCTATCGCCCTCCTCCCTACACCCCAGCGTCGTCAGTGTAATGACATCCCATTCACTTCCCGTTATTGCGTTGTGAATATTTTTTCCCGTTCTTTAATGACCTTGGTAGCTATGGATTTCATATACTATTTTGTTTGATTAATGATTCACCACTCAGCGTCCGATAATCGAAGAAAAATTTCCTGCACTTAGTTTTTTTCACTCTGGCAATGAATCGTTTTTGAAAATCTGAAATTTCACCTCATCGTTCCCAACAAGAGAAAATCATTATATTTAAGCATCCAGGGCTCATTCTACGTGTCGTACTTTGGTTCAAGTAGTCTGGCGTTAAGCCAGAATGTGGGAAATTATTATCACTATCCATTTTACTTTAACCATTTCACTTATCAATGCAATGTATTGCTGTGGTAGTGTTATTGGCGGTCGAACAGTGAAGAGTGTATTGCAATATCTAGTCTAGTGTTTTAATTCTAATAAAACACCAGGGTGGGACTAGAACCCTCCATCATTGGGTTGCCAGACCTTTGGGTTGCTTAGGCACCTGTTTCCATAGCCGGCTTAATTTTTAAGCGAATCGATTGTAATTGCCAACGTAACCGTCTCCTATGATGTTCGCTTTTTTTTTTGACCATCATTGGAGTAACGCCTCAAGTGGGATGCATTCCTGATGATTTTTTCCTTATGATGGCACCGCACTTAAGTGTCCGTTGCCTGCTTTGGGTAACTGCATTGCATGCTCACTAATAACCATTTGCCTGGAGCGAGGGCAGTTCCAGATGCCCGTGCATCTGTTTTCTCATAATAGGTCTGTCGTTATCCCAATGGAACGGCTGAAATTGCATCTCAGACTACTCGTTGTACATTTGTAGCGCCGTAATGGGTTTTTGAACCCCGTGTTGCGGCACGTTCCTCAAAACCTCCTCTCCTACTTAACTAGAACGTTTAACGACGCTCTCTTGTAAGGGCTTGGTGCAAGTAATTGGCGATTCCATTTGGGGTACATTTGGACCCCTTCGTGAGGCCTAACTTGGCAGTACAAGGCTCTTGAATGGGAGATAGGGTGGTGGAATTACGAACGGGCTTAACTGGAGCAAAAGCAGGATAATTGAAAGTAACAGATAGCAACAGATGTATGGATGCATTGATAAGGCAGAAACGTCCAAAACGTTTGATTCGACATCCTATGTTTGCTAACTGACGACGCGCCGTTGCAGTAATGGTGTAGTTTTATACTTGCATTTTTTAATTGTTTTGATCAGGTGTTTATAACCTCTGCAGCACTTATTTGAGGCCGTTAGATTTAAAAATGACGTTAAGTATTTTCACTTATGAATTAAAAAATGAAAAATTTTAAAGGCGTAAATACTTGACGGAAAACTTTTGCTAGCCGGTTAATGTGGTCGTTTACAAAATTTTTTTAATGCCGAATCTGATAGAGTTTGTAAAATTAAAAGACCTAACGAACGTCAATCAAGACTTCCTTGATTGCTGCTCAACTTCCCAGCTGTGGGTGTCTGAAAGTAATTTTCCGTTTTTTGATCCGTCACTTATTTCTCGAGTTATAAGCGGCGAAAAACTGATGTTTTTAACCCTTTCGGAAAAGTGGGCGTGGTGCAACCCCTGACGTATTTGACTTCGTCCAATCACAACTGAGCCCGCGAAGCTACTTCGCCTTATCGCAATGGGGGGGACACAGCTGTATCTGCCAATAGGAGCAGTTGCGACAGCATCTGTTCGAGCAGACCTTCCGAGAACCCCCCTCCCCTAAAAGCAGTCAAGGATGGGAGGAAGATGACGCCAATGGTATCAAAACAGGTTCTGCGGTGGGCGTCATCTTTTGCAAATTTTAGTTTTTGATTTATGGGTGAATGACTCGGGTTAGAAGATTAATTTTTTCACTCAAATTCTTTTTTCGTTTCCATCTAACGATTTCGTGTACAAAATTACGATTTCGGTTCCGAGTAAACTCCTCCATTGTTGTCTTGATATGCTGCTAGTTCATAGCATCTTTTTCGCGGTTTTTGCAGATAAAGAGAGGCAACGCTGTGAAATATGCTGGAGCGCAACTGCAATGAACGTCTTTTTCTTCCTTGGCCCCCTTGGGCCCGAGGCTCCCGAATTCTCACTGTTGGCGTTCAAACCAATTACCCATTGTATGTACCATACGATTGCACTGCCATGTACGGCACGATTCACGGACCCACGAACTTTAAGGCAAATTGCCGATTTGCTTCTCACCTGAGTAATCTGGTCAAAAAAATACATGCTTTTGAGAATGTCGAGAATATTGTTGCAATGTTGGATTACTCTCTATAATATATCATTAGCAAACCGTGGCTGCGGAAATGTCGCGAGAAAGAAAGCGGCATTGATACGATGGGGAAAGAATTCCACGCATTACAAGAAGAAGGCAGATTACGTAAAAAATTTTAACCTGCAAGAGAGCTAAATTTCACCATAGTGTCATGATTAGTACGACTCGTTGTTAATGTTACCTACAATTTTTTCACTAATATTCATTCTTCGTTTCCATGTAACGATTTCGTGTACAAATTTGCGATTTCGGTTCCGAGTGAACGCCCCCATACTACGTGTGACGTCAAAGTTGCGTACACGCTTTCCTTCCCTGCCACTGGGTGGAGCTGCGATCGCCGTTAAACAGACGATGCCCTCCGTGAAAGATCATTAACTGTAGTGTCTGAGGAGCATGCATCCAGTTAATATATTATGACTTACTTTTATTTATTTAATTTAAAAGTATTTATTCAGTTTATTTGTCCAAAAACAGTTGATCACTATCTTGTGAATGGTACATGCAACCGACAATAACATGCTCAGCGGAGAAGAATTTCCTAGCTAAGGATTTAAGGAATTTTATTGGCAATTATTAATGCACATTCTGCAGAGCTTTGGGCGTCTGAAAGTACACAGTTGAGAAAGTACTACTGATAGTTCTACAGAAGTTAAAAGACAGAAAGTTCTACAGTTGTTATTTTCCGGCGATGGAATATCCCAATGCGTCTAAGTGTAAACCGTGCACCTGTTACGCCAGAAACAAGGCTGACGCCATTTTTTATCTTTCTGAATTAAACTTAAAATTATCATTTGATTTTCTAACCGGGATTTCTCAGTCCAAGCTAATTGTTTTTAATGAAGACCTTTATGGCGGGGCACGGATCGATCTTCAGTTGTCTTTGATGAAGGAAACTACCCCATTACGTGCCCCTGCGAACCGGTTTCCCAACAATGGGGGCGTTTACTCGGAGCCGAAATCGCAATTTTGTAAATGAAATCGTTAGATGGAAACAAAATAAGAATTTTAGTGAAAAAATTAATCCTCTAACCACAACCATTCACTCATAAATCAAAAATTAAAATAAGCAAAAGGTGACGCCCACCGAAAAAGCTGCTTTGATAACATTAACTTCATTTTCCTCTCGTCCTTGACTGCTTTTCGGGGAAGGGAAGGGAGTGGAGTGGAGGGGGATTCTCGGAAGGTCTGCTCGCATATGTGCTGTCGCAACTGCTCCTATTGGCAGAGTCAGCTTTGTCCCCCCCCCCCCCATTACGATAAGGCAAAGTAGCTTCACGGGCTCAGTTGTGATTGGACGAAGTCGTTATACGTCAGAGGTTGCACCACGCCCACTTTTCCTAAAGGGTTAAAAACATCACTTTTTCGCCGCTTATAACTTGGGAAATAATTGACGGATCAAAAAACGGAGAAATACAGGTCTTTTCATTTTACAAACTCTATCAGATTCGGAAATTAAAAAAATATGGTAAACGACCCCATTTCATCGCCTGGGGTGTAAAAATGTCCCACCTTCCAATTAGGCCGACACTCCTTCGCGCGTCTCCTACAGCTCGCCCTCTTGATTGCGACAAATTCCCTTCGGCAGTTAACTGCCGTCCTATATCTCATCCACTCTCTGGCGCGCTCAAAAGCGTCGAAACGACCGTCGTCCTTCGCGCGGTGCCTCCTCGCCTTCATAATCACGCCTCGCGACGGAACGCTTTTACTCCACCCTCCCCCCCGATATCCCCCCCGTCCCCGCTCCAATCCGGATTGCTGCTCAACTGCCGAGAGATTAATGTTCCCCGATAAGCCATCCTCAGTCCCCCGGTCGTTTTTTTTTCATTTATCTTTTTCGGGAAGTTCGGCGGCCCCTTCTTTGAGCCTCCATAATTTTAATCGACGTATCAGTCGAAAGAGCGTTTTAATATCGTTCCGTGGTGTCCAATAAGCGATATCAACACCGCAATGCACTCACCTAAATCACTTTATTCCTGCCTTTCGACGGGTCTCTGATAGGGATCGCTCGCGACACATTCATCGGAGTGAGTCTACGTGGGCTCGCACTTTCATGTTGTCGGTGGCTGAGTGGCTGTTGTTTTTTTTCTCGGTATTTTAGCCAGGAAATTGAAGCGATAGGAGGAGGTCTTGTATTCATGGTTTTCAAATAAAGATCGTTCCTCTTGTGTGCAGTGAAAATCGGAATAAGACCTTGAGTATAATATAACTACAGTAAGGAATTTCCAAAATATATTTGCATTCAGCCGTCACGTACACTTGATACCGGAGGCCAGTAGTGTCCTTGTCAAAAATTTAGTAGTAATCTACGAAAGCGTTCTCTTGTTGATATTTTAATTTCAGTCACAATGGGGGGTTTGCACGTATTTTATTGTTTACATATACAGAAAAATCACGTCTTCCTGAGCACGTTACTACTATTTGAACTTTAAATTGGGCTTAATCTGAGTCATTTATAGCTGTGTAAAACATAACCCGTTTTGAATGCCCGCAAAAACAACAAATTTCTTTATGGCAGCCTGTGACGTCATCTGCCCGTAACTTCAGACTGCTCCCGAAATTCTTCGCCGTAGGTATACGTGGTATTAGCTGGAGTCAGCACCCGCGACCTCTTTCATTTATTACTGCTGGTGTTAGTTGAAACGAACCTCGCTAATATTATTTATCGATGTCAACCTACAAGCGGTGTTTTGTACCAAAATGTACAAATACGAGCTTGAAGAATACCGACAAAGAGTTTTTCACGGTACCAAAAGCCGAAAAACAATGAAAGAAATGGTTCAAAGCTGCCAGGCGGGACATGAATCAAGAACTTTCATAAACAGATTGAAAAATCTTTCAGAAATATCTTTGCCTGATAATTTTATGCCAGATAAACAAGGTATACTGAGAACATTTAACCAAATGACACCATAGCGGGAATGTTATAATGTAAAATATTTTCTTCATCAATGTGCCATGAAATTACTTCTTATGCCTAACACCAACATTGACAGATCCTTTTTTGCCAAAATAGTTAAATAATACTCATAATGCTCCAAATCAGGGAACAGCATTAGCTGACTAGAAACACTAATTATACTAGTACTGGTAAAAATGTTACCTAAGCATGCTAACTCTCACATTTTTCAAATTGTTTGCCTAAAATACCACCCTTATCGAAACCTGAATTTAAATCAGCAGCAAGTCATAGTTAATTGATATTATATCCTAATTGTTATTATATACTATGTAAAAAATTAATTAATCGTCAAACTGTTCCATACAAGTAAAGTACATTAGGGTATAACTTAGGTATTATAAAGATACTATTATGAACTTAACAATATGTATATTAATACCTGTAGCCTCAATATTAAATTCATCAAAGAGGAAGCCTAAGACATGCTAAATCTAGACTAAATATCAGCTGATTTATTCATGTAAATTACCACACCATCTCTCATGTGTTTTTTCCTAAAGTAACTAACTTCCTACCTATTCATTAGGCCAAAGTTATCAAAATGTGTGAAGGGAATTTGTGTTTCTAAACACCAGTGTTCACTTATGGCTTATGACTGGCAACACAATCTTTGCAGGAAGCCGTGACGACTATTTCTTCTTCTTCATCAATCGTAAATTCTACGGCGTATGTTTTGCTCCGCACTCTGTGCTCTGGACAGATTCGTCCCTGAAGGAAACTCTTCGTACTCTCTCTCTCTCTTCAGGTGGACATAACCAACGGCTGTGTCTCCGTCACATTCTCGAGATGATCTGAAATTATGAATTACCAAATTACCCTCGATGTATATACCTCATGGGTCAAAACTTTCAATTCAGCGTGAGGTGCATTAGGTCAACGATTAAATTAAAATAACATACTGAATATGCATGGGAGATATGTTATTATATTTCCAATCATACAAGGAGCCAATAGAATTGATATTATATTAGTGAAATTACTTACTTAAGTGCCTTAGTTCCTCTCACTTCCGAGATATTGTAGAAGTCATTGGTCTTAAAAAACTCCGTCACCATAAATATATCTACTTTCGGTAGGTTATTTGAGTCGGCTTTTTGGAAATTTAATTCTAAAGACATCTTAATATCCAGCTATAATGCAGGCTGCCTATTGATATTTAAGTTCTCAATCCTTCCTGTTAGCAGCTCTTTCACTCTCAACTCAACGCTCACATGGACGACTTCGAGCAGATGACATCACACACCAGTCGACGAATCGCAGGACGTTTCTCCTTCTGCTAAAATCTTCGGTATTATAGCGATTTTATTTTAATATTATTATATAAATAAGCATTTTACTGCACATAAACGTAGGTTTTTCTTCACCCGTTTTCATTCCTTTACACATTAAAGAGATTTTTTATTTAAAAAAATTTATGCAAACACATGATTGTTTCAAACCTAGCAAAGAGGGTAACGTCGAACTTTACAGTTTTCTATTGATTGTGTAAAAAGGAGTGCTGTTTTGTTTCAATTTGTTCAAAAATCAAGTTGTCAAAATTCTTTAAAACCTAACAAATAGGGTCACGTTGAACTTATCAGTTTTCTTATTGATTGTGTAAAAAGAAGGGTCAGGGTATTACTGATTTTAGTAAGTCGGTGCGAGCGTGTAAAAGCTTGAATAAGATTCACACAAACTATTGTAGCCATCATGGGAACTGTCCGGCTGATGAGATGATTTTTAGTGATTTTTTGCCAGAGCTTTTAAGTGATTTCCTCTGATTCAGTTAAAGAGTGCTATTTTGCGAGGATGATGAAGTTTCTCACTTCATCTGCATGAATTAGCTTCTCTGTTTATATTTCCCGCTAATCGCGTTGGCCTATGTTGAGTGAATTCTTAATGATACCCCTTTTGTCGTCATAAGTAAACTCCTCTTTCCTCTACAACCCTCTCAAGGTATTATTTCCCTGAGCCTCTTATAAGTATCTCTTGAAATTTTTGTGCAAAACTTGGCCAGGCACTTTTAGACTTGGAAGGCGCTTTAGGGGACTATTATTAATTAAGACGCAAGCCTGCTTTTCTTTTCCAAGAACCGGTAGGAATTCCATCCCAGTTTTTTTGTTGTAATTTCCGAAGCTTATTCTTTCATAACATTGTGATCGTATATTTTGAATCAGATGTCATCCCATTATTCTTCTGTAAATTATTTTCTTCAATACATTTCAAACCACTGTAGAATAATTCAACGGTGCGATATTCTATTAATTTTCTGCATTGCCAGCTTGTTACGGGTATTGGGGCTTTATATTCTCGATTCAAAATTCAACAACGATTTACCTTGAAGTTGAATCATGATAATGTATTGCCTCTGTTTTGTTTCCTCTTTCCGTGAGTGAATATCTGAAAGAGAAATCCTCTGCCCAAGTACGCCCCTCATTTCTAACCCTGATTCTTATTTGAGTACATACTTGATAGATGTGCACTGTAAAAATAGGTTTGTGGTGTATGCTTATTGCGATGAGATAAGAAATAAGATGATGGAACTATCATGTCAACTTTGACTTAATTTTGGCGGTGGTGATATTAGGCGAAATAATGATGCTGATCAATTGGTGTCCCTTTTCTTTTAAATATATATTCAGGAGACAAGAGTAGAAGCGTTTTCCGAGCTGGGAGTCAAATACTAGGATTCATTATAGAAGTTGTGGATAGGTGGTCCACCAAAAAAGCGTCGGAAAAATGCTGTTTAGTTGTAGTAAGGTCTCATATAGAGCATTTGAAGTCCAAATATTAATGGTATGATCCGGGAAGTGAATGAGATGCCAAGTAAAAAAAGAGCGGTGTTTTTCTCTGAAAAAAACTGGTGACCCGGTGGATTTGTCTCTGGAATCCTAGTGGGGGTTGCTTGGGATACCTTTTATACTAGGGTGTCGTACACGGCATTACAACCATTTGGTTGATTTGAATTGCACTCGAATGAGGCTGACACTGCAGGTACTGTTCTTACTCCACAAGACAACAGCAAGGGTGACGGAAGTGAGAAAGTGAGACAAATCATTTGTCCTACCGAATGATTCAAGAATCCATCACCATCGTATACAGTCCTCGATCAAAATGCAAACAGTGTATGATGCTCATACCATATGACTTCCCCGCCTCCTTCACCATCGGTTTCCCTTTGGTCCTTTTCCGGGAAAGCACATTTTGACGACTCTTACCACGCGCCTTTGTGGCGGGTCTGTTTTAATTCTACCACAGTTGAGTTTTTCTTCGTTCTATAGGATTTATTGCCCATTCCGACCAACCTTTCGCATTTGATATGGAGAGTTTTCTACAGAATTTCCATAATCTTACTCCTATGTGTCGCCACTGGTTTTGATACTGTCATTTTCCAGAGTGGGGCTCGGAATGAATGCATGAGACTTGTATGAGACATTCTTATTCTTTCCTTGGAGTGCCATCGTTGCCTTTCTATTTATTTGCCTTGATGAAACTCCAGGTTTATAGTATGCATCTCCGTTTCTTGCTATTCCAACATTTACTCCTTTATTATTTTTTTCTAAAGGGGCGAGTTTATTTTTCAATTACCTTCGTGATTTTCGGTAACTCAATATTGGCTTTAATTATTCGGTTAAATTAATTCTAGTATAAACTGCTCACTAACTTGTACCCGGCTCCTTCCCTTCTCCCTACTTCACAGTAGATTATAACTTTTTCTAGTTGTTAGAACTACACAACTAAACTCTTACTGTCCCTCTAGGTTTACTTTGTACTAATAATTACTTGCACATACCATCCTTGCGCCATTAACATTTAAGAAATTATAGTTATATCATATTACTTTCTCTTCCCATCTTCTTCCAAGTAGTATTTTAATTTTTGTCATTCTGAAATGAATAAGGGCCTTTTTCTCCGGTGACAACCCTTGGCTCAATTTGTTGATCAAATCTAAGTGAATTGAGAGGGTAACATTTGCAAGTGAAATCGACTTCACCTATGTGGCCGGAATTCAGACTGAATAAGAATTGTTAGTGTGCAGCAAATATTTTAAAATGCTTGAATCGGTGGTGAACAGATCAATACAAGGGAATAGAAACTCCAGATTTTCAGTTTAAATTGATAACACGGTTGGGTATGAAAAATACATCAAATGGAATGTCATGTTTTTCTTTGTGTTCACCTAAAGAAGGCGATTTTACCAGCTAAAATATATCGGTATTCGGTAGAATGGGACAGACTAAAGCAGCCCCCTTCTCTTTTATATCAAACAATGGAGACTGAATGGGGAATGGATATATAACATGATATCTTTAAGGCTGCAAAATGACCCTTGTTATTGGTACACCCTATAACTTGCTAAAAATATATAATAAATTGAAAGTAACTAAACACTTTAACTGCTACTAAATCTCATCATCATCGATCAACAATCCTAGGATTGGTTTGACGCAGCCTTCCACTCCATTTTTCTATCGACCAACCTCTTCATAATAACGCAATTCCTCTCCTTTATATCCTTCACAACCTTTTCCATGCATCTCACACGATGCCTGCCTTTTCCATTCTTCCCGTTCACTTTTCCCGCAACGATTGTCTTCATTAGGCCCTACTAAATCTACTGATTATAATAATATGCATGGAGGAACATACTGACGTCACCACATCTACGAGGCGTCTAACCTTTTGGTTTGGTTTATTCCTTTTGCCTTCTTTAATGCTAATCAAGTGTTTTATATCTAGCATGAGGACAAATCGCCGATGCACCGCCATCTCTAGAATCCCGTGTTTAAAAAGTTTTTATTTATTTTATGGGGTGAAGCTAGATGTGAATCAATAGCCTTAGCTTTCGGGAAGGGCCTCATTCAAGCGTTACTTTGTAAAGACGTGATTTCGTATAATATTCGGCTGATACCGGCGTGGAGTCGTGACTGAAGTGA
The DNA here is from genome assembly GCA_933228895.1 of Platycnemis pennipes. Classification (NCBI taxonomy): domain Eukaryota; kingdom Metazoa; phylum Arthropoda; class Insecta; order Odonata; family Platycnemididae; genus Platycnemis; species Platycnemis pennipes. The sequence continues at coordinate 128,863,743 of OW121851.1, read as the reverse complement.
GTCCTCCTCCGTAATGCTTTATCGCAAGCGAGCGAAGGAAAGCGAAAGTCATTTCCTCAGGAAGAGCTGAGTTCCCTTTTCCCTCACTTTGGAGTAGAAAGCGGAACCCAACAATGCGCGCAAGAATAGGAACTTGGGCCGAAAATGGCTTTCAGTGATTCCGACCATTTCATTTGGCTGTTTTTTTTTGCAGATTTAAGCCCCGTCTCAGAATTCCTCTGTTCATGCTGAAGCTAAAACAGCGTTTACACGTAGCAGTTGACTGCTATGACAGTCGCGAGGTGCGCGATGTATCTCTATCGCTACTGTTATGATGCGTTTGCACCAACTTCTATGCAGCTTAAAGCCGCTATTTAGGCGTTGTCATAACAAATAAAAAGAGTTTTATTTCAATAGCGATTGAGGCTTAAATTTTCATGATATTCTTCATGCAATAAATTCCATTGACGATTATCTGTTGTTCCCATTCTTTACAGAGAAGAATCTCCCCTTGGGGTAGGGATATCCTTGTTATTATATCCAAATTCCCGATATCAGGCGTCGTGTATAGCTTTCCGTTGGTGATTGTTGCGATTGTGTTGGATACATTTCCGCTGGAAAGTAGACGGGCATCAACTTTGATAATAGCTCGAACTATGATCGATAGTGTTCGACATGTGTCCACTATCGACCTGAGCTCGCATCGCAGTTGCAATTTACATATACGAGTAGGGCTTAACAGTTGTTAGCAGTTGAATATCATAGCAGTCAACTGCTACGTGTAAACGCGCCTTAAGAATCTAAATCGTTTACCGAAAAATAATGCAAGACTCTTGAATAATTGAATTGAATAATTGCTTTTCTGCATGCGTGGGAGAAAATACTTTGCTAGAAGCTTTTCGGTTCATATCGGCATGCTTCAGAGTTCGGCTTGTATCGCTCTGCTAAAGATTTGAAGCCCGATCACAAAAAAATCGATTATGCGCGCGTACATGTTAGTTGGCGCTGGGAAATCATTCAAGTGTAGTTATTTTATGTGTTTTTGGTGGTATGGTTACAAGTCTGAAATTGGAACCGTGTGTTCTGGCATCGTTCGAACACCGTTTCGATGCTTCGCCAACTGCCTTTTTGAAACGGAGCGGCGCCGCCGGTATCTCTGGAAAGAAGTTGGAAGGCACTCTAGCGCTCATTCCTAACCCTCTCCACCTTCCTTATCTGCGGCTCTCCACCTCGTTAGCTCACCGTTCAAGAGCTAGTGGCTCTCTAATTGGTGTCGAAACTGATTAAACCGCGACGCGCGTGGTAATAATTACATTTGAATCACCCGAGACGGTCAGCTCCGACTGCAGCTACTCCCATGGTGTATGTTCATTTTAAACGAACGATTCTTGACGTTTAGATATTCTGCTGAATGCGCCTTTCCCTAGAGTACGTTGCTATTCTGTATCCTCTGTCTTCCGTGCTTGAAAAGTATGCCTTTAATTCCCAGCGTGGAGTCCTTAACCGTGATTTTCTGCAATTTCTTCCGGATTAACCCACGATCGGATACGGAGATAGTCTTGCGCCCGTCGTCATCTCTGAGTGGCCATGCGCGTGCAAGACCTCTTATCTCTCCCATCACTCCCCGGCAATATTCTCCCACGCAGTTCCCCTCCCTTATCGCCAGGCCCTCTTTCAGGGTCGGCAACCTTTCGTCACTCCGATAATCCTTCAAACGGCGCCGACGTGAGTCCAATGCGACGAAGCTGCACACAGCGTCGACTTTCTCTCCCCGAGACGAGTTGAAAGGCTTCGTTCGCCTCCTCCTCCCCTCCATTCGTTTTCTCAATTTTCTCTTCAGCTTCTCGTGCTCTTTGTCTTCACTAAATGAAGGATTTCGATGTATTGCGAGTGTTCTCTGCCCATTCGCCTGACTTCCTACGAGTCGCATTCTCTGTCGGAGAATATGAGAGAACCACGCCCTGACCGTGCGAATGTTTGCGAAGATCGGTTATGATTCAGAAACAAGTTTGAAGATGTCTTAATTGGCTTTGCTCAATTTATAATGGGAATGTAATGAGACGTAATGGCCATTTCATATTCATCATCATCATCATCGGTCAACAATCTTATGAGTCCAAGTGAGAATCCAAAGACTTGGATTCCTGGATCCCTGAAGACGATGGGCGAGTCGCGCATCGAAACGTCGGAGGAAGATACGGAGAACCTGACCCGGTGTGAAACCCGAAAGATCTTCACACATATTATTCCCCGGGAAAACACCAGATCTTACATCCTATGATTGGTTTGACGCAGCCCTCCACTCGATTCTTCAATCGGCCAACCTATTCTTATTAGCGTAATCCTTTTTTTTATACATCCTTCACAACTTGTTCCATGGGAAAGACCGGTCTCGTGTGGTGTATATGGAACATTTCATATCGACCTTTCGTTAATAAGGTTGAGAATACGATGAGCACTGGAAAAGAATATATTCTTGATCAATTGACCATTTTTAAGTGACGTAAGTTTGCAATTTAATCCCTCTACTTCACGTGAGTCTTTTGGAAAAATTGACGTGAACACTGAATGCAATTTCTCAGTTCTTTGAAAATATTACCCTGAGGATTGGAAGTAGGTATGTTTCAATTCAGCAAAGTTTTGACTCGGCCGAGGTAACTAGGGTAGCCCGTAGAGGTCATGAGTTCGCGTAAAGAAAATTTTGCGTAGGTAGCTCTGATTCTGTCTAGCGTACTTACATAGATAACATTTAATTTTTTGTAGTTAACGTGTCATGCAACTATTGACGTAGAAAAATCGCATTTTGAACAAGTTAAAATAAATGGAATTTTCCTTCGGTAGAAAGGAAAAAGGAATTATAGTCGAAGCATATTCATTTGGTAAAATACATTCGGAGAAGTGAAAGTTGGCAAAAAATTGCAAATGGTGTGAAGTTAATGGGACTGATAAGCAATGCCCATCTTCTTGTTTCAGTATTGTTTTCTATTGTTTTCGTATTCCATGGTATCAGTTCTTACATTTTCAAATCCATTCGGTTTTAATCCGTTTCGCAATTCTTTCTACAGCATTTCAGAAGATGAATTTCAGGGCTCGTAGCCAACGAATAGGATCATTTTCTCATGTGCTTATCCGAGTCCTGCGAGTTGGCAATTTAAATGACTCCCCCGATGGTTTGAAATTCCACAGTTTTTCGCGCGACTCGAGTAAAAAAGTGAATGGAACGTTTTTTTATTCATTCTGGACCAGTGCAGAGCGTCCTTTTCCTCGATCAAAGCTTCGAATTTGGACGAGCCGTGAACTCAGGAATGAGAGGCGGAGGGTAAAGGGAGGAAATAGGAATCACTTCCAGGGAGGAGTGCGGGTGACACTTAATTTGCAAGAGGGCCTGTGCCGGGACGCTATGACGACTATTTCGGAGGATGAGACGTCCGGAGGGTTTTCGAGGGTGAAACTAGGTTCCAACGGAGGAAACTCTTGGGAAATGTTACATTTGGGTGAGAACTTTAAAGAACATAATGGGGTTATCGGCCCGATGTTTCGTTGATTCCTCGGTTGCGTCTCGAGCGCCATGATCCCGGCCCAAGAAAAGATTTATTCACCGAATGGGGTCATTTACCATATTTTCTTATTACCGAATCTGATAGAGTTTTTAAAATAAAAAGATCCGTATTTTTCCGTTTTCTGATCCGTCAATTATTTCTCGAGTTATAAGCGGCGAAAAACTGATGTTTTTAACCCTTTCGGAAAAGTGGGCGTGGTGAAACCGCTGACGTATAACGACTTCGTCCAATCACAACTGAGACCGTGAAGCTACTTTGCCTTATCGCAATCGGGGGGACACAGCTGACTCTGCCAATAGGAGCATTTGCGACAGGATCTGTGCGAGCAGACCTTCCGAGAAGCCCCCTCCACTCCCTTCCCCCTCCCCTGAAAGCAGTCAAGGACGGGAGGAAAATGACGTCAATGATATCACAGCAGCTTTTACGGTGGACGTCACCTTTTGCTTATTTTAACTTTTGATTTATGAGTGAATGGTTGAGGTTAGAAGATTAATTTTTTCATTAAAATTCTTTTTTTTTTTGTCTCCATCTAACGATTTCGTGCACAAAATTGCAATTTCGGTTCCGAGTAAACGCCCCCATTAAAGCAGGATATGGAACTCACATCGTTTCTGTGATATTTCATTTATACGAACAGAAATACCTCGCGAGGTTACCAGGAAATATCGGAAGTAAATGATGATCGATGATTTCGAGTGACGCGCTGTTGGACCAGTTTGTGCCCAGTAGGAATTATTCGACACCCGATGCCAATAATACCCATCGACAGTATGAACTCTGACCTCACCTAGCACTGACAGGCGAGACTAAATTCCCTTACTCCAACGGAACGGAGCCTAGTTAGGTCCGTTCCAACCGATACTTGATCCGCCCCAAGGTTGAGAATACTCGCTGGCATGATAGTAACCCAATAAATATCTTGGAATAACCCTGTCACCTTGTCTTTCCTGGGTTAAACACATGCGTGAAATAATGGCTCAAGTTAATCGTAAATTGGGATATGAATACTAGACAAATGTGACGATCACGTAGGAGAAATTAGCCACCTTTCCCTTGTCAGACCTCAGTTGCTGCCAGTACGCTGCCAGTATCTGGGATCCTTACGAAATAGGCCTGAATAACGAACAGGAGAGTGTGCAGCAAAAATCGGCAATATTTGTAGAGGGACAGTATGATAATTATATTAGCGTAACGAATTCAGTATGCCCAGATGGATTAAAGCGGGAATTTTTGTCAGACCGTAGGTTGATGTTTAGATTTAATCTCTTAAATAAATCCCAAGATAGTATTTTCACTGATGACGTTAAAAATATTCTGCGAACTCCAGCTTACTATGGTCCTCTGGACCATAATCATAAAATTATAGACATCGATTGCCCAACTTACAGATTCAAAATATCCTTCTTTCCTCGTACTATGAGGCATTATGGCATGACGGGCTGTAAATATATCGAATAGCATAAATACAAGTGTATCAATGGATGCCATATGCAGTTGCATGTTCGTATAATGACTTTAAGCAATCCAACTGACAGAATGTTATTGCGTGCTTGCTTTTCTATTTTAATTTATTTTTTAAATTGTGAGTTTTACTGTCCAATATAATTATTAACTTTTTATGCATGACTCTGTAATACATGTTTGATGTGAACTCACCCCGTGACACACATCTTTATGATGCCTTGCAAGGTATTATGCAGATGTAGATAGATGATAGCTTTCTAGTATCGCGTGACATAGAATTAGCTGTACGTACGCTCCCATAAACTTAGATATTTTTCGTATGAGAAAATAATTTTATTCATTTTGCTGCATAGCATTCATGAATGATATTCAATGCAGTTCGGCCATTGGAGTCCTATTTTTGCCCATTTCTTGTATGACTCCAAGTGGTGTGGGATGAATGTGTAAGAGGTAATTTGTTTTAGCCTTTTCCTATTTCTTTTAAGTTTTAATGTTTTTTAGTACTCAGGATAATTTTTCTAAAGATTCTAAGAAGTCTCAAAACGCTAAAACAAACCTGAATTAATAAAAGTAATTTCTAAAATTTAGTCCATAGTGGAAAAACCAACCTGTAAAGATATTGTTCTTGTTCCTTTAAAGCCACTATAATTTCCACAGAAAAAGAGGACGCTTTGGTGGCTCAACTGGTAGAGCACCTGTCCGGAAATCAGGAGGTCCGGGCTCGAGTCCCGGTCAAGGCGAATGATTTTTTCTTTGTGGAATATCTACTATTAAGAAAAGACATTCTGCAAAAAGCTAAATCATTACCCAGCTTAAAGTTAAATATAAGTAATGAAATAACCCACCTATGTAACGAATATGTTAACAATCGCCTAAATTGTGAATAATTACCCCAGTACGTATGAAAAGTATATATTTCAATAAATCTTGAGTTACTAAATGAATGAAGGCCACATCAGGAAACCCCGTAGATAAAATGCTAAGGAAAGATAGCATGGAGCCTCAGTGCTATGATACTTTTTATTTTTCATGTACTGATACACTGTAAATTCTATGCTTTAATTGAATCATGGTCTTATATTTGTGGAAAGGGTCCAGTATCTTTTGTAAAGCATAAAACTTTATGCAGCCTAGATCAGTCATCCCCGTGTATCAAGCCCATTTCCCCCCAGTATTGCGTGTTCGCTGTGCTGATCAATATATTTCGCACGTCCCGTCAGGAGGTGCATTGCAGTTCTAATGGAACTACATTCTGCACAACAAGGGTTTATCTGACGTGTATTGAAAATATCGGAGTGCGTTATAGCCCTGGAACCCATTCTGAGACGGGTGACTCCTTCCCTTCTCTGCGACAGGCGTGAACGAATCGCACGATACTGTGAATTGCCCCGCATTGCAGGTAGTTTATTGTTTGTATCGCGCGGGATATTCCTGGAACGTGATCCATCGCCTTTCGACGGTCATGGTTGGACGGCCATGAGCTTGATGGATGGGGGTGTGCTGCCGTTGATCCTTGGCGATCCCTGCCTCGTCATCCGCGAATCGTCTTCGGCCTAGTATATCCGCCACTTCTTCCTGCTCGCCTTCGCCCCGCGGCGATAGTTCTCCACCAAGCAAGAGAAAGAGAGGAAGCCCTCTCACGCGCGCGCTCCCGCTTATTGAATGGCATCCTCTCTCTCAACACATTTGTATGCTCTTTTTCGTTCCGCTGGCAATCGCGCGAAAAAACTTCCCGCAACCGTCACGGTTCCCCTCCTGTGTGTACCCCAGCGGCCATTATTCTTCTGTTTATTTGCACTCGCCCTGTAATATATGTTGCCGTTTTCCTTCGCGGAGATACTTGGCAGCGAGGCTATCTTTTTCAACTGTTTATTCCATCCCGTATTTCGCGCAGTATTTCCCTCCTCCCCCGAAGGGTAAACAATGGGATACTCGGTACCTGATACCACGCCTGAATGGAGGGAAAGAGAAAGGTTGGATTGGGTGTGATGGGAGGGTCGAACGTGGGTTATAGGCACTAGGTGTATATATTTCCTTGTATACGTCCTCTTTTGGGATCACCGTCGGTGCCCAGGTTTTAAGTAAATATGTGACAACGTTGGCGTCTCGCGAGGTGAGCATTCACCAATCGGCTTGTCGTCATTCTGGGAACTCGTTTCAAATATCCTCTTCTTTCGAAAAGGCATCCGATATTGCTTCTTTCCCTTGCCGATACCTTTTCCCACCAAATGATGCTCCTGCAAATCTAAATTTTCTTTTAAACGTGGTGGACTACGGGTATAGCCGTGCGTTTAGCTCAAATATTTTCCCTTCTCGTAAACTAGAGCGTTATTGTCGTTTCCCAAATATGATCAGCGTGCAAATATATCTCAGATAGGACTGAAGGCGTGACTTTATGGAATTTAGTTACACTATTCATGGTAACGAATAAAATAAAAACTTTTAGTCTATTCCACACTTTTTTAATAACCGACCTAGGTTTCGACAAATTGACAGGTGGCCTCGAGAATGACAAAATTTGTCGAAACCAAGGTCGGTTATTAAAAAAGTGTGGAATAGATAAAAGTATTTTTTTGGTTAATGGTAGTTTAGCTCAGGTAGCTAGTGGGACGGAGATCATTAGAGGGGTTCACCCTCGGTCTCGTCGAAAATCGAGCCTCGCCCATCCCGGGAGCTCTGGGAAGGTACACCTTTCCCAGCGGGTGGGGTCCTCGGGGAAATTGACCACTAGACATGGTTTTTCGAAGTTATAAACTTTGGAACGTATCAACAGTTTATCTTCTTCATTGTATCGTTCATTCCAAGACGTCGAACAACGTTTTTTGATTGACGCTCTACGATGAAAATTGAGGATTTTCCTATTTTTAACCTTTTATTTCATTCGTTACCATGAATAGTGCAAATATATCGCCAAATGCCGTAATATTTTTTTGTCTTCGAAACTATCCAAAGACCAAGATCGACGACAGATGAATATTTAAGTAAAGGTAGATTCTCGTTCCTGAAAAATGTGTGCCATGGACGTGCCATGATCTTGGCAATCTCAATAAAAATGTCTATGGAAAGCACTGTTGTGTTTTTTATTTAGGCATTTAATTGTTTAAACAGGGCAAGCGCCTCCAAATAAATTGACGAATCTTAGTTTTCGGTAACAAGTGCATCACAATGTGATGACGGGTGTAAAGCAGCGTTTACACGTAGCAGTTGACTGCTATGACAGTCGCGACATGCACGATGTATCTCTATCGTTACTGCTATGATGCGTCTGAACCAACTTCTATGCAGATTAAAGCCGCTGTTTAGGCGTTGTCATAACAAATAAAAAGAATTTAATTTCAATAGTGATTGATGCTTAAATTTTCATGAAATTCTTCAAGCAATAAATTCCATCGACGATTATCTTTTGTTCCCATTCTTTAAAGAGTAGAATCTCCCCTTTTGGGGAGGGATATCCTTGTTATTATATCCAAATTCCGTCGTGTATTGCTTCCCGTTGGCGATTGTTGCGATTGTGTTGGATACATTTCCGCTGGAAAGTAGGCGGACTTCAACTTTGCTAATAGCTCTAACTGGGATCGATAGTGTTCGACACGTGTCCAGTACCGACCTGAACTCGCATCGCAGTTGCTATTTACACATGCGAGTGGGGCTTGATAGCTGTTAGCAGTTGACTATCATAGCAGTCAACTGATACGTGTAAACGCGCCTTAACGTCTGATATTTATTTTGTTTGTTTGGGAGATGTTGGAGGGTTGCTGGGGGAGTGAAGCGGGGGGATTGTTGGGTTGTCGGTTTTTTTGGAGAGAGGAAGAATAAAGGGGAGTCTGATAAGCAGCGTTTTCTTTATTTAAATTAGTGTTCTTCCGTAATATTTGCCCGAAGTTACACGGGACAATAGTTTTGTAGACATTGGCTATAAAAGCCTGCCGCGTGTCTCCTGCCTCTCCGCTGTATAATTTTAAATAAAAAAAATACAAGCGTGGTTTTGGCTTTCGGCTTCCCCTTTAGCAGATTTATATAGGTATTCGACGTAACTACCTTGACTTCGTCGTTGGAGCCCTTTACTTACCCTCCTTTCCTGTGCATGAAGTCTACCATAAAATAATTAGACGATGTGCGGAGTGACACCATGTGACTTAATGCTGTTAACAATATTTTCCCAACAAAAAAATATGGAACAGCAGTGCGTTAGCACTATGAGAGACCGCCACTACATAACTAAGTGTTTCACGTTAAGGTGTGTTAAGTAGTGGAAATGGGATTTTTCCCCAATATGGCTACGGCAAACCTAAGAGAAGAAAAGTTCCCACTACTAAGTGATTTTCTGCATCGAATGGAGCCTCATTGAGGTAGACGCTTATTGACCGTCGCTATCAATCGACGAAGATGCTTCAGAGACAGCTATGCACGGACCTAGATTCTGAAGACATCAATGGAGCTGTGGATCTGTTCCATTTCTGGATATATTAAGTTTGAACATTGAATCAAAATTTAAATGAACCTGTATCTCAATTATGATTCATTAGCATTTATTGAAATCCACTGACGTATTATCTCAATTTCTTTATGAGCAAAAATAAATAAATTTCCTGCCTACATCATCATGGGTCAACAATCCTAAGATTGGTTTGACACATCCCTCCACTCGATTCTTCTATTGGCCAAACTCTTCATATTAACGAAACTCCTCTCTTTTACATCATTCATAACCTGTTCTATATATCTCATACGAGGCCTTCCTTTTCCATTCTCCCCGTTCACTTTTCCCTTGACGATTGTCTTCATCTGGCCATCGTGTCTTTAAGATATGGTTGTCCCGACTTCTTTTTAGGGTTTTCGGCAGACTTCTCTTTTCCTCTTGGTGATCCGCTTTGCACTTTAAAACTCCTTAATTGAACATGACGCGCTTGATCGCGAGCATTTTTTTTATGGCCGCATGGATTTACAATTACAAAGCAGTCGCAGAAAAATAAGAATGAAGGTATTAAAATACGGTTTTACAGACGCATCATTGTGGTAAAATGCACAAAGCGATGAACTAAGCAAGACTTACTGAGCGGTGAGATAGAGATGAGACTTTTGATGGACACTAATAAGAAAAGAAAGGGACGGCCTTACTGGACCTATCTTGAGATATGAAGGTCTTATGCAGACAGTCATTGAAGGGTAAATGACTAGGGAGAGAGAGGTGAAGGACGGCTTCGTGTGGGCATCAGCATTGACGGGTGTCAGGAGCACAGATATGTCAGGAGAGTGAAGTAAGTATGATGTGGGTAGCCCATAAAGGCTACGTGCTAAAATTGAATCGACCTGGCTCTAGTGGAGAGATGATTTGATTCAATTTCTGGACGGATGACTATTGGCAATGATGAAATTAAATAGGGAAAAAAATACGCATGCGACCCGAGTTGGTTGCGGGATAATTTGGGTTTTTGTTCAGATAAATTGTTGTATTTTTACTTGCTAGAATTAATTTTCTTTGAACTTTTGGAGAATAGTGTAAATGGCTGAGGACTTTCCACTCAGTATTGCTAGACTGATAGTCGTTTTATATGAATCGGACTGCTAGATTAATTGAGCATATAATTTATTGCATACGAGGTAAAGGGTCATAATTTCCTCAACATGAAACTGGACTTCAAGTTGTATTAAAAACGCTGTTTCTGTAGATAATTATTTACAATCCTATGAATATGAACATGAAAATACAGTCAGTTTTTACAAAAAATTGAATGAATGTTTATTTCTTCTTCAATGTAAAAGTTTCGAAATTTCATTTTCAGTAGTTTTGATTAGTTTCAAGTGGAATTGATTTGGCCCCCCACGTGACAGCCGACATCGTCAGTCATAGCGCGGTTTGTCACAGGTTTAATGTTCGAATGCGGGTGATACTTCAACACGGCATATCATGAAAGATACCAGCTGTGTGAATCCCTTGTTTTTGAAACGCTTTGAAATCATAGGTGTCTCAGTAAAAGAACTTGATTACAACTAAATGATAATTAAATTCCTCACGTCTCTTTGCTTAGGGCTTGGTAAGATCAAATCACAGCAACCAGATTAGCCGTCTGTGTTGGAAACTCGGGTGTCGTTTTGTGTAGATCTCAGTGTATGTACTTGCTATTTGGATTCCATGTTCCTTAATCCTACAGTGGTGACGTGCATTTTTGGGACGTCAGTGGTAACATCAGTCTCCTGTAACGATTTGGACTCTGGGTTTTTTTTGGAAGGTTAAATGAGTATTTACTTGGATTATCTTTAAATAATAAAATTCAATTTTTTTATTGGTTTATACATGGGAAAGGCAGCGTAAAATAAGAAGCTACTAAAAAGCACGAACTATATTTCGCGTGCGTCACCGATGAGATAATAATATCTGATTACATCCTTCGGCAGACTATCTCTGTTTATTGACTGGTAATGCCTCTAGAAGAGGTATTTTCTTGCTACTCTGCAGAGGTGTCGAATTTTACTCTCAAAAATTCTTTCCTGGCTAAGGTTGTAGAAAATACAAGTGGTCATTTATTTCTGGCCGTAGGTGGAGAATCCTTTATGTACTTAATTGACATACTTGTATCTTCAGATGAATTGCAACCTGAATGCATCCCAAAAAGTATAAGGCTAACCGTACCCCTAAACCAGGGGTGCATCACTCTCGATTATTCTAAGTCCATGCTCTCTCGAGTGGTAATATCAGTGACTTCTTTACCATATTCACTGTCATTGAAAGCAAATCACTTTGAAAAACAAGTAGATTCCTTTGTGTTAGAGTTTCAATTTTCAGCCTATAAAAATTTCCTCCGTTGCTATCTATGTTTCTTCTATCTATTCCCTGTCCCATTCATCTTAAAGATGAAGTTACTCATCGCATAAATGCGTACGTCTTCACTCACTTGCATCGGATGAGCATTTCAAGGGGCTAAGCTAGGAGGTCGGTGCGCGTTGGATAAGGGATCCCATCTCCCCTTCCCTACGCTGCTTTGCGATGCCGTTAGTGGAGGGGTGGCTGGAAAAAAGGGAAGGGGGCGGGGTAATCGAAATTGCCAGAGGTATTTACTAATTTGCTTGGTTTAAATCCGAGCGGAATAGTGTTTCTAATTATTTCTGTGTGTTAAGTCCTCTGCCTTTTCATTCCTCTTGGCGTGGAGTGGAAGTAGTTTCTGTGAAGTGTTTAGAAATTACGAAACTTTAGGAATGGAGCTCCCGTTATAAGTCTGACCTAGAAAATTAAATCCCTAACCCTTATCTCTGCTCCAATTATATCCCACTTTTACAAAATTAATTGGTTTAAGTGAAGAGGGGACACGCTTTTCTGAAGTAGTGTTGAAGAGATATGATATTTTTGTTTCATGCACCCTTCCTGTAGTTTAAAAATGAGTACTTTGTGACGGAAGAGTCATTAATCACTTGATGTATACTTCTGAAATGATTTCGTCCTTGCGTTCATTTATTAATTAAAACTTCAATTTCGGAAGCCAAACTTATCTTTCCTCATACTTTGGAATCGTTTCATTATAGCACTGAACTTCCTTTCATGTCACGCCTATTCATTTCCTAATGATTTCCTCGTCCGAGACTGGTATAATCCACATCATTGTTCAGGTGCTTTGAGCATGAACCTGGGTCCCTACCATCGTGTGATCTCATCCATTTAGTGTGTGTCGTAGTGTTACACGGTGTTCCTCTCACTCACAGGAAAAAGGTGAAAATACCTTCCGATTTCCTCCTAACAATAGCAATAACGCACAATCAGAGCATCGCCCCAAATAGTGCCGGTGAATTGCCGTGTTGTTTGATGCGAGGATGAATTCCATGGACTTAATGTGTGCAAGTGCATGTCTGCCTCGAATAAATTTGTCCTGTTATCGGGAGAATATCTTCGTGAAAACGGAACATAAATAGAGACTTTAGCGCGCGTGCTTCCCATGCTTGAAAGTGCATTTTATCTTTCGTGCAAAGGTAGGCCTGCATTTTCTTCCACATGAAAACTCATTTAGTTCACCGAAAAGTTTGGCATGAACGCACGCCTTGTTAAAAATTTACATCGCAATCCTACCCCAGTAAAAATTCTTATCGCGGTCCTGCTTTAATTGCTCTCAGCCTACGAGAGACCATGTAGCATGGTTTTCTTAATGAGAAACGGGGGACCCGGTAGAGTATACGTGCCGAAAAAATGAGGACAAAGTGAGCGAAAAGGTTGGTTCGCAAATGGACTCTTCGACGGTCCGCTCTGGTGCACTTTGCTAGTGTTTCGGCCATTGGCAAGCAGCGGAGGGCCCCGGAGTGCTCAACAGATTGCCGTAAATAATGACGCAAGGACTCGAAAGATATCTTTGTTCATTCGGGGACTGTGTGAGTTATCGTTTATTGAGTTGGATGGTGGCAACTTTCTCTAGAGAACTCCATTGATTTTGGTGTTCCTGATGCTGCCCGAAATATATTGGAATAAAGGCATTGTATGAATACATGCTAAAGTTTTGTTGTAGCTATTAGTATACATAAGTACTGAATATCTTAGGTTAAGATATTGTCGTGGTTCTTGAATAAACATTTAGCATTGATTTCTTAGCTGTTCCAAATAACCGTAGTGAACGAGTACACCTCTTTTTATCTGCATCTACATCTACATCATACCCTGAAAGCCACCATAAAAGGGGTGTGGCAGGGGGTCAATTCTCACCAGACACGCAATACATATCATGCATAAAAAAGGATTAGTATTTATATACTGTTCTAAACTACACTATTTAAAAAAAAGATAAAAATAGCAAAGCAAACATGCAAAAACATGCTATTAGTTGTGTTACCTTCAAGTCCTTATACCAACATGGAGCTACCAATGTTATCCGTTGCTACACTCGTATTGGATATATTTAGCGTTATTCATATCCTTAAATGTACGAGGAAAAAAGGATATTTTCAATCTGTCAGTTCGGCAATAAATTTCTCTAATTTTGTGATTATGGTCCAGTCTAGTATAGTAATTGGTTCGTAAAATATTTTTAACATCATCACTGAAAATATGGTCTTGGAATTTGTTTAAGAGATTAAGTCTAAATTTCAACCTGCGATCTGACAATGATTCCCAATTTAATTCATTTAATACTGTTTACGCTAATAAGGTACCGTACCTTTACAAATCTTGCCGATCTTATCTGCACACGTTCAAGTTCTTTATTTAGACCGATTTCATAGGGATATCATATACTGGCAGCATATTCCAAATGAGGTCTTACAAGGAAAATGTAGCTGATTACTCCTACATGATTGTCACATATGCCCAGTACTCTTTTGACAATTTTTAATGCTGTATTTTCGTTTAAGTTTAAACGAAGGAACGATAATCAATTTTTATCGGTCAGGAAAAGTTATCGCTTACCCACCAAGGATACGGAGAGGCTTCTGTACCTTAGTGGTTGGACTAACATTAATTAAGACGCCTGACCTGAGAAATCTTCTTTCACCTCTTTGAGTCTCGATTTGGGAACGGGAGGAAAACGAGGATTTTTTTATCAAAAAGAAAATATGGATACGCCAGTGATATGGATAAAATTTCTTCTTGCCTCTCGGCGGAAGGAATTAATTATCGAGCTTAAAATACGACGTTTTCATTTTTTGCCGATAATGCCTTAGACCATGGCTACAAAAACGCTTATTCCTTGAGAATCAACAGCCCCAGCGGCGTTAAATCGTTTTAATACATCACATCTTAATGCTGAATATTAATTTTAACACCACCATCGCCCTTTTGAATTCATTCATACTGCTAAGGAAAAATAGTAATATTTAATTTTTTTACCAGACTGGGTATTTTTTATGTCCGGTGGATAAAATTTTGCAAAATTTGCATAGCACTTTCCAGGGGTAAATTATTTTGCCTCCTTAACATTTTGCTGCCCCTGTAAGTGGCTATTTCCACGTCCGACACCCCTTTCTCCCCCGAGCGAACTCCTCCCCCGTGTCCCTCCCCAACTCCGAGGCACCCTCCCCTTCCACTCCTTCAACCGCACAGCTATCACCCCCTCCCACAACCCCAACCTGCGCCTATCTCCCAACCGACGTTTCGCCCGCAATCCCTGCTGCCTACTCCGCACGAAAAGCGAGCCTCGGGGTCTACACTGCGCCGGCCACCCCTCCCCCTCAGCCATCAAATGCCTCCTCCTCCCCCTCCTCTTCCTAACTCCTCCCCACCATACAACTCTTTTTTTCTTAATTCATTCCAATTTGTGGACGACGGCGTTTACGCTGAGTCGCATGTCCTTCTTCACTTTTTTTCTCTCTCTCTCTTCTCCCCGAAAACTTCAGCCCCCGGCCCTCACGAAAGTGATGCCCCGTCCTCCTTTTGTCCCTCCATCTCTCCCTATTTCTCTCTGATCCACTTCATTTCTGCCGAGATCTCTCTATTGTTCCTCCTAGTCTTCAATTAAAGTGGGTTCGCCGTGAAAAAATATGTCCGTATATGGTATAAAGTAGTCCCATCGTGCCGTCTGCTGCTCCACCCTGTACCCCTGGGAGGTATTTTTAATTAACGTGACTCCAAATCAGGGATACTGAAACTTAGAGCTAAATTACATTACAAACAGAGAAATGAAGTTATAACACCATTCGTTTAGCATCTCCTAGAATCAGAAAAGGATAAACATACATTCATCTTAGATAAGTATAATTAATTTTACTGCAATTACTTCTATTATTTTAGGAATTAAAGTGTTGATTTGGACGCAACTTTTCCATAATAAATCAAGTTTTCGAAGAATTTACTCGTGCTTAATATTGATTAATTCAGCGCATAAATTTTGCCGTTTCGAAATCTTATGGTATTTCACTCATGGAGTCGGCCAGCCGAGAAAATTTTTTGAGGATTCCTGGACGCGAGAAGGCTGCGATTTTTGGACTCTGACGCATGACTCGTTGTTCTCAAAGCATGCCAGTCATTTCCTTGATTTTTGGCATTCGGGTTTTTATCGGGAAATTGATAGTTTATAATCGGTAAAAGAATTGATTAATGAATACTAGCTTTTGTAGCTTGTTGAAATCTGTCAACTGATCGTCTTTTCTTGCTTTTCCGCACTCCATTATTTTGGAATTTTTTGCATATCTAATTTTCGTTACGTAGCAGACAACCAAAGTTCCTTTATTTGCTATTATTTACATGTATGATTTTGACCTTAAAAAAACAATCAAAGGTCCTTTATATTCAGATGGAAGCAATGCACAACGTTCTATTTTTCCCGATCGAAACACTGACTTTCGTAGACTTTTCATCATCTGCCATCGCAACCGAGTAGGGCTGTGCGATACCACGATATATCGTTGACGATATTCGAAATGCACTTGATATCGGGAGTCGATATTTCAAAATGCGATATCCCGATATGTCGATATCCCGATATGTCGATATCCCGATATTCCGATATCCCGATATGTCGATATCCCGATATGTCGATATCCCGATATGTCGATATCCCGATATGACGATACCCCGATATGACGATATCCCGATATGACTATATCCCGATATGACTACATCCCGATATGTCGATATGTCGATATGACGATGTCCTGATTCCGGTATTTTTTTCTGTCATCCTTAATAATGTCTTTATTTATCGCAATTTCTCGGTAATGGTTGATCGGATTGAAGTGCTATAAACGGTCTCTTCCTTATAAAATGTTACACTTCCTCAATCGTTAATTATATATTTTAAATTGTCTAATTTGCCATTGTTATTAACTATAACTTTTTTATCATAAAATTTGGATGTAGGGAATGGAATGGCCATGGTGCGATTTAACCACTGAAAACTCGAATTCAACAAGAAAAGTTCCAATTTGTCTATAAAATCATTGTTTTTAAACCATAATTCGGAATTGGAAAAAATTTCACCGTTCTTCGAACAAGGAAAAATGGTTATATTTCAGCTTATATGGGCCGTATCAAAAAATTGAGAAGAACCTCTATCATCTAAAATTATATGCTCTTTCGCCTTAAGTTATCGTATTATAAGTCGATATCCGATATGTCGATATCCCGATATGTCTATATCACGATATTTTCTTCGAAACCGATACATCGGCAAATCCGCGATATCAGAATGATATCGTTGTGCGATATTCAAAACAGCATATCGCACAGCCCTACAACCGAGGCTTTGAGTTTGTGCACCCATTTTTTACATTAAAAGAGATTTGTAGAATACATTGCATAACAATGGGGTTTTTTATCATATTAGTTATTGCCAAATCAGATACAATTTGTAAAATAGAAATACCCGTATTTTTCCGTTCCAGCGGTCAATTAGTTCTCGACTTGTAAATGGCGAAAAATTGATGTTCTTAACCCTTTCATAAAGTGATCGTGCAAAAGACTAGTACGTCATCCACTTCGTCCAATCACAACTAACAGTAAAATCACGAAACTCATTCGCCTTATCGCAATGGGGGACGCACAGTTGACTCTGCCAGTGGAAGTAGTTGCGACAGGATCTCTTCAGGCAGATCTCCCCTCCTCACCTCCGCTCCCTTCCCTTTCTTCCTCAACACAGTCAAGGACGGGAGGTGGATAACGTAGATATCCTTAACGCAGTTTGTTCGGTGGGGGCTACCTTTTGCGTATTTTAATTTTTGATTTATGAGTGAATGTTAGAAGATTAATTTTTTCATTAAAATTCATATTTCGTTTCCATCTAGCGAATTCCTGTGCAAAATAGCGATTTCGATTCTGAGTAAACGCACCCCTTTGTCATACACTGATAATCATTCATTGACATACATCGATGAATCATTGTTTAATTTAATATAGCGACCACTTGAATCACCCTCCCTTCCCTGCCTCAGATTCTCAATGTTTGGAAGATCCAGGTGGACTCCTGCATATGCTAACGGACGAAGTCCTGCTACGGATGTTCGCTCTGCAAATGGAGTGTTCAAGGCTATCTCCAATTCCTCCACCTTAAGATAATGCTCTGCGAGTTTGATATTTTATTGTGCATGTGCCAAGTGCCGAGAAAAGGAGATTTGTTTTTATTCTAAGCGCAATACCTCATTTTAAATCCTTCTTTTCTTCCTCGTGGTGGAAATTATTGTTCACGATACAACTTTGCTTTGTAATACATCATTGAGAGCCCTTTTAGTTCACCCCATGTATTCGCTTCTTGCATTTTTAATACTTGTCTAAATTATTGAACTATTGGGCATACAATGTATTCTGTACTTTATATGCTGTGTAATATTATACATTAACACGGTTTTAATTTTTTAATAAGTTTCTTGCCCAGTTGTATGATTAGTCATTATTTTATCTGCACTGCAAATCTCTTTTAATGTCAAATTTGTAGCCATCGTGAATAAAATGCTCTCATCTTTGATCAGACTTAATCATGTGAATGACACGTAATTTTCGGAATTTCCGCAAAGCAGAGGCACTAATTACGGAAGGATAGAGCTGTCAAGACTTACGCCTTCTGCTGTACTACGTGCCTTTAACGTTATTACCGTGAAATGCTGACTCATTGGTCCATCATTTATTACCTCAGTTCCCAATAAAGCAGAGAGTTAGCTCTATACGTAAAATATAATTGCTTTCATTTTTCATATTAATTATGTTGTCACTTGCCAAATATAAAAAAATAATTTTTAATCTACTAATCATTAATTATTGTGTCAGAGATAAGTGATGATGGACGTTTAAACAATTTTTACAAATTTACATTTAAGTACCCCGTACTGGATTTTCTTCTAAAGGTAAAGGTAGCTTAATAAAAAACAATCCCTAACAATTTAATGGCATAACTTTTTGGTGACTTCGCTAGTTTATATTACGTTGTACTATCTGATATTAACGGAAGTTTGTAGATATGGCTGATTATGTTTCCCCGTCTCTTATTTAAGTTTAACGCTTCAGGAGTGAATCCACGGGGAGAAAACTTGGTATGATGGGAACGGCGATGGCATAGCAGTCATAGCTAGAGATGGGCAACTTGGAGAATTACCGCGGTAACTTTCGTGAATTACCGTGGTATTTTTCGTAAATTACCAACACCCCTGAAAATTACCGTAATAAACAGTAATTTTCAGGGGTGTTGGTTTCTGAAAATTACCGTAATAAACGGTAATTTTCAGAAAAGTTCTTTTTCAGAAAATTTCTTCCTCACGAAGAAACCATTGGAATGGGTGACATTATAAGTTAAGAAGCTAAAACGATTTAGTTAACATTGTGTCCATGATTAATTCCAACTAATTCAGAGTAAAATAACAAATGCACATTGCGCAGAGGCATGTCTTTGGAACGAAAATTTCTCATAGTGTGACAAAAGAGAGGCAAATTGCGTGTTGCTGCCAACTTCGTTTTAATTTTTTAAATAAGTTATAATAGATAAACGACGTGATATGTTTGATATAAGCGTCGGAATTTGTAAATCAATGCTATTTGATTTCGTTTTTAGTCCTTTGATAAGGATTTGCAGCTCAAATCTTAAAATTTCCGGAAAATTACGGTAAATTTCGAATATTACCGTAATTTACCACGGTAATTTACCTCAATTAAAATTACGGTAATTTACCCATCTTTAGTCATAGCAGAGACAGGAGGGATTATTTCAGTAACTATGGAAAATACGATGGCTAGATATCAGCTGAAGATCAATAAGAACAAGAATAAGATATTGGTGTGCAGCAGGGGAGAAAACGGTCAGGACCAAACCAGGGAAATAAAAACTTAAGGAGGTGAAAGAGTTCTGTTGCATGGAAAGCCGATTAACCAGCGAAGGACCAAGCAAGAAAGCAATAGTTCGTAGGATAGCCAAGAATAGTGAAGAGAGTATTCTACCTTGAGAAGAATCTACTTAAATCTGGGAATATAAGCATAGAAATTAGGAAAAAATTCGTCGGAACTTAAATCTGGAGCATGTTTCTTTACGGCAGTGAGGCATGGACGATGGCAACAGTGGAGTGGTCGTAAGGGTGAAGGAACTGGAAATGTGGTGCTACAGAAGAATGATGAAGATTAAATGGATCGACCGAGTGAGTGATACGTAAGTCATAAGAAGAATGTGAGAAAAGAAAAGTATTTTGAAAACCCTAATAAAAAGACGGGACAACTTAATTGGCCACATGATGAGGCATAATGGCCTGATGAAGACAATCGTCGAGGGACAAGTGGACGGGACGAATGGAAAAGGTGGACCTCATTGAGATTCATAGAGCAAGTGATGAAGAATGTGAAAGAGAAGAATGACGTAATTAATGAGAAATTAGCTGATATGAGATTTGGGTGGAGAAATCAATCTTGGGATTGCTTGCCTATGTCGATGATGATTAAAATTTTTCTCCTTAAAAATTCTTCCTTTGCTGTTCGGTCTTACCATATTCTCTTCGTTTCTTCTATTAACCTATTTCATAAATGCTTACAGTATTTTATTTTCGGCGGCCGTTATTGTACATGCAACACTGCGCTATGCATTGCCGCCATGAAATAGCATGTTGCAAATATATACGTTTGAATTAAGTAAATGGATCATAATTTCTATTATTTCAGAGACATTACTTTATCCTGCCTCATATTTGCAATCCTTCACAAAGCTGCGTTTGCTATTTCCTTTTAGTGGTGCGGTGGAAGAAAAGATCACTCATCTCGTTGGAAGCTATTGGGAAGGTAGTCTTGGGAGCGAAGCTAGAAAGCCACGAATTGTTGAAACATTTTGTACTGTGAAGTGTATAGTAGGATATAAAAACTGTGTCAAAGAGAAGAAGAGAGATCGCAACAAAGAAAAAAGGAAGATTGTGAAGAACTTATAACTTTGTTTTGCCTTAAGTGCTTTTTTATACGAAAAAATTATAAACATCTTGTTAATAATAGCATAATTAAATATTAGTTACCTAGGAAGCCGAGTAACCAACGATGGACCAAGCAAGAAAGAAATAGCTAGTAGGAAAGCCCAGGCAAAGAGGGCATTCTATCAAAAGAAAATCTACTTACAGCAGGAAATACAAGCGTAGAAGTAAGCAGTTGTAGGAAACAGTTGATCAGAACATATTCTGGAGAACGTTTCTTTACGGCAGTGAGGCGTGGACAATGACAGCAGTGGAGAAGAAAAGGGTGGAAGCATTCGTAATGTGGTGCTACAGAAGAATGCTGAAGATTTAATGGATCGACCGAGTAAGTAACGAGGAAGTGCTAGGAAGAGTAGGAGAAAAGAGAAGTCGGATGAAAACTCTAAAAAGAAGACGAGACAACTTAATCGACAATATCTTGAGACATGATGGCCTGATGAAGACTATCGTCGAGAGAAAAGTGAACGGGAAGATTGGAAAAGGCAGTCCTCGTATGAGATACATGAAACGGGTTGTGAAGGATGTAAAAGAGAAGAATTACGTAATAATGAAAAGGTTGGCCGATAGAAGAATCGAGTGGAAATCTGCGTCATACCAATCCTAGGATTGTTGACCATTGATGATGATGATGATAATGAATAAATTTTAAATGTAAAACGTTTCAGAATATGATATTCATTCATAGAATAATTATAGGATTAAAATGAATAGAACCTCCCAAATTTATATTGGAAAATCACCAAAGATGAACTTACCCCACCTCAAGTGGTGCGAGAGGATGGAGAAGAAATTTTTGCTGCCTGCGAGTCTTGGAGGATATTTCCTCACATGAGGAGTCGTGTGGGATCTTAACCTCTCCTTAGTGGCGTTCAAAGGTCACTCGTCCTCCTCCCACTCGCGTCTTTCAACGGGGCACCCGAGTTGCTGCTCCATCTCAATGCACGCTCCCAATAAGCCATTGATCTCCTGCAAAGTAACGCTGCACTTTACCCTGGTCAAGTAGCAATTAAAACTTTCTTGTTGGGGAAAGGCGTCGGCAACTCCGCCACTGATCCTTCGCGCCGCTGCCTTCCCTCGGCTACCTTTTCATCGTTCGCTCCTTCTGAATGACGCGGACGCCCAACCATCGTCCCAGAAGCATTTATTTCCATTCATGCGAACTGTTTGGGGCTCTTTGGTTTAAAGTAATCAACTTCCTTCTAAAATTCCGATTCCACGTGTGCGTATCGGTACTAAAGGACAATGGAATTCTGAAGGTCGTTATTGAAAATAAAATGATCGGTAGGATGAGACCAGTAAAAGAAGAAAAGGTATTCTACATCTGTATCTGCCTAACATCCTGCCCACCACCACGAGAATGTGTGGCATGGGGTTTACTACTTACTGTCAACCATGAGCTTCAATGCTTCTACTTCATGTAGGTATGACAGAGTCACGTGAAACTAGATGATTAGTTTCTACATGAAGTGATTACTGGTCATAAATGCATTTTTATGCACTTAGATTTATCGGTATTTTCCTAGTATGTATGTGTTAGTAATGTTAAAACATGCATCTACTTCTAAATAGTATCCTGAAGTCACCGTAAGGTGTATGGCAGGGGGTGAAGGCACACCAAGCAAAATGACACTTCTTAAAAAGGATTAGTTATTATATTGTAATCTAAACTACACGAAAACAAAAAGATAAAAAACACAATAAAGCCTGATATAACATGGTGTTGAATGGGTTAGCTTTAAGTCCTTACACCAACATGCAATACCTATGATATCCATTGATACACTTGTATTTATACTATTGGCTACATTTACAGCTATTCATATCCCTAACTCTACGAGGAAAGAAGAATATTTGAAATCTCTCAGTTCGGTAATCAATTTCTCTAATTTTGTGATCATGTTGCAGACTACCATAGTAAGTTGGAGTTCGCAAAATATTTTTAACGCCATCACTGATATTATTATCCTGAAATTAATGAGATTAGGTCTAAATTTCAACCTACGGTATGACAATGACCGTACCCATAATAGTTGCATGCAACTATTATAACAGTATATGTAGTATTTAACTATAGAATTGTGAATAACAAGAAAAAGGGAAGAAAATACATGGATTTGAAGAGAGAAGTAGCATTGGGAAGGAGTCTGTCGATGAATGAAATTCATAGAAGGATTGGGACTTCCATCAAAATTGCCCTAGCCAAAGAGTATAGAAGGCAGTGAATCGTCTGATTGTAATGCGAGTTTTAGTGTCAATAAACCTGATCACTGCGGAAAGAGGATGAGTTGGCGGCTTTTGAAATGACGGTGTGGAAGAGTGGAAAGGATTACCTGGATGAAGGTAAAGTGATCAATGTGGGAGGACTGGGAGGGAAGTTTATCAAGGAAATGAGAATAATACGTCAGAGTTGGGCGAAGGAAGTATTGA
Organism: Platycnemis pennipes; assembly: GCA_933228895.1. Classification (NCBI taxonomy): domain Eukaryota; kingdom Metazoa; phylum Arthropoda; class Insecta; order Odonata; family Platycnemididae; genus Platycnemis; species Platycnemis pennipes. The sequence goes on along the minus strand of OW121851.1, from coordinate 128,840,482 downwards.
GTGATTGGTGAGTAGCGTTCTGTTATCTCTCGGTCCTGAACAGGGAGAATGTTCTCCAAGTGTGAAGACGATGTAAAACAACGGCCATCCGTAGATTAGATGAATTCGTGAATCTGAAGATTAAATTTGGGATTTAGTGTAGCAGGCCCAGGCTGAAATGGCAGGGAGGTGAGATGCAGCCTTTTTGGGTTGAGATTAGCAAGCAGAGACAAACATTCCAGCGTTAGCTGAATTCTCATGAGTTCACGAACGCATGCTTAATCTTACCATCTAAAACCTGGTCATCAAATAATTCATTGGTTTGGATGTCAATTTTTATTTTGGTTTCAGAGGTTTGGTTTACGAAGGGTTTAAATTGTTGATAAAACTTGAACGTGAGAATATGTTTTATAACCGATACTCCAATAGTAGTTTGTCATATCTGGACATATCTGCGCATATCTGGACATCGCTCTTTTAGGAAACCTCGGACGATAATTTGGAAACTTTATTAACTCCTCCTCCGTCTTTATTCGGAAATGCGAGTCGTGGACGTATAACTGAATGAGACAGCATTCTGCAATAGGGAAAAGAGCAAGCTTAAAGTTTGCAGGAGTGATACGGGAAACTTTAGCCTTGGGCCTTCATAAAAGTATGACATTTTCAATGCCTAATGATGCAGCATAACCCACTTTTTTTTGGCTGAATCATATCTTAATTCTTTGTAATATCAAAATAGAAACGATTATGGCGCGAAGAAATATCATTATCATAAGGCAGCAATCGTTGAATCGGTTTGACGCCACTCTCCTCTTGATTTACCTAGCAATTAACCTTTTCACATTTGCATAATTCTACAATCCTTCACTACTTCCTCTGCATATCTCATATGAAACCTATTTTTGCCATTTCTTCCTCTCGCTTTTCCCCCGACGATTGTTTTCATCAAGTCCCAAGACGTGTTCGACGATGATTCCTTATTCTACAACTGAATCTACAACAGATGTGGCTTATTCATAATTTTCCATGCCTTTCTTTTCAATCTTTCTCTAAAACTCTTACGTTATATTTTTATGTACCCCTTCAAACACCATTTAATTATTTTTTTTGGTTTACTTTGAATTGATGTCCTGTATCGTGGGAAATATACGATTTCCTTGACACACCAATTATATGAAGCATCTGAGAAATATAAGGTTAAAAAAGAATTTTACTATAATACGGCTTGTGGCCGCTCACTTGAAAATTCCGGCGAGACTTGATCTCTTCTGGCCCTCGCAGAGGAGGGGGTAGTTGTTCTTGCTGAGGGGTGAGGATTTATTTACTAATGCGCTTAAAAAACTCGCCTCACGGAAACCGCTTCGCTATTCTCTTCTCCCCTCCGTGAGTAGTCCGCTAAAATTGAAATCAGGAGGCGATGAGCGTCAAAATCTGCTTCATGCGCGATTCTCACGGATTTATTCCCGCTTTTCTGTTTGCTTGCATGCCGCTCGCCCGTAAGATGGTTTGAAGGGAGCCCTCTGTGTCTTAAAGGAGGCCGCCTTAAAGGAAGACCGGTCGCTCCCGCCAGCCACCTCGGTGCAAATACCCTGGCTCCTTCTGCAATTCATAGCGACCCTTGATTGGCGCTTCTGAGACCTCTTTTAAGATTCTAAATTTTGAGCGCGTCTAAAACTTCTTGCGTGTACGCTGTCTGCAACTCTCGGAGAACAAGGGCTTTCACTCGCCTTTCAGATTTCTTCTCGCGATTTCCGAAGCGTTCTCGCGGCGCATTAAGTACTTTTAACGCATTCATGACTGATGGCCAGAGCCTTTACTGCAGTCCGTGATGGGTCGATGTGAAATGTTGAAATTTTGCTATTCCCTTGCTAACCTTTTTTTTTATCTTTTCAGGTAAGTGAAGATGCAATAGAGGCTTCCGTGCAAGGGTCACGGGTCTACGATATGCTTCTCTGGTTACCCGGGTGAGTTTTATTCGTCACTACCACTCTTAGGAGCCCTTTGATAAATGACGTAGTGCTTAAGGAAGAAGGCTATGGCCGGGAAGGAAAAAGAAAGATGTATTGAATTAGTTCCTTGTTCAAGTAATAGTGATGATGAAAATATTTATTAGTGAATTGATAAGAGTACTGAAAAAAATAAGGTACTTATAAGGAATTTCTGTTTTATCATTCACAAAAAGGTTATTAGGAAGGATGGAGAGAAACCTAGCGTCGGGATTAGCCTGCTCTAAAACAAAATGTTACGGAGGGGAGTTGGAAGAAAAAACTGGACAATGAGTGTTGATTGGCGTACAGATTGCCACTTAATGACAACTGTGAATTGAGATAAAATTGTATCTCTTAAAGGGTCGTGCGTATATTACCTGATGCTGATTTTTACCCTTTCAGCCCCCCCCCCCCCCTCACCTTATACGCTCCCTGACATTCTCCACCTGTCCCTTTCCCTAAATTACGCAGTAGACTGCTATAAAACCCTCTTTCTTGTGAATGATAAATCACTTTTTTATATACCGTATTCATTTGTTACAGATATAATTCAATCACTAATTGTAGTAGTAAATCTATTTTCCCTATCTTTTAAATTCAGTGGGTTCCTTTTAATTGTTCAGATTTGAAATTGTGGCGGTGTTCATGCATAATTAAGATTTTTTGAGAAAGTAAAGAAAAGAATATTAACTCTGATTTATGAGTGATATTTTTTGCTTCATCCATCGATTCCTGGCGTCAAGAGATTGTTGATTTGCTAATATGTAGCGGTAGTGTGAACGGGAGAGGTTTCCCTAAATGACGCAAATTATTCGCCCAGAGGCTCTGTAAAAAATGCATGGCTCACGAAGCATGTGACAAGGAAGATTTTTCATTGACTTATAACCTGGGTATCGATTAATTCGTAATTCGATATTAATTTTGTTAAAAAAAATACCGCTCTTATGGCTGTAAGTGCAATGTTTTGTCTTAAAAGTGGTGGTTGTTTGATTTTCTAAGTGGAAAAAATATTTGCGCCGATGCGGAACGTACTTGAGCGTTTGGTACTGTCTCATAGAATAAGGGTGCATAAGAATTTACACGAGTATAATCGTTTCAATATTTACAATTTCTCTCAGATTATGTGCATTAATATATTGAGGTATCTCAATATTACTAATGTAAAAGAAACTCTCTTTTGCCAGGAACTTCCAAACTGCAGGGAATCCATTTTTTTAGCAATTTTGAGTAATATTTACTCTTGCTATAGGTTTGATGATACCGATAAAAGTTTGAATCTCTTCAAGTATGCGCCTAAGCGATTGTTATGATAATTGCCTTGTCGTATTTTCTGAGATTTCTACAGAGAAGTTTAACTGGCTGCTCGATTTTTTATAAATAATAGCGTATTTGAGGAGTCTATAAAGCTTATCATTTTTTTTTTAATTTTCCTGAGGCCAAAATGTCATAAGAGAAAGGAAGAAAAAATTACCTCGTAACTGCTCTTCTTAGGGACGTGAAAAAGCCGTTTCTTATGTAGAGTAGGGTGGCAGTAATATCTGAATTTCTATTACTTTCGTCAATATTTGTCTTTGCGCACGAACTCTCAACTCAATCACTGGGTGTCACTGTTAACACCACTCTAATTTGTCCCTCTCCGACATATTTTAGTTGAAGCCTCTACGATAACACTTCAGTTTACGAAATTAACGAATAATCACTGTTACTAAAACGTCGCATGTTGTACAACTAGACGAACGTGGACTGTTAAATATCTAAAAGTCTGCCACGACACATTGTTGACGTAATAGTTGGTTGCGAACCTTCGAGTAAATGACCACATACCCTTTTCGTATATATCCCTACGAGGAAAACCTTTCACGCCTCCGCCCTTCCAAAAAAAAGGGTTTTCTGTCCTTTCATGCAAAGACTCACCCTTTATTCTTTATTCTTTTTGATGTGGAGTTTCTGTCTCTTTTCGCGCGCTAAAATACGCTTTATGATGGGAAATAAACGTCGGAGGCCACCTTTTGTGGAATAAGTTTTAAGCGCTGAGGAATTAGAAGGACGACAGCCCTATTGGCAACCAAAATCCTGGCTATTATTTCCTCCGGAATTTATGCGGCTACCTCTCTCTTCTCCACCCCTTCTTTCCAGTCTTCATTCATCACCTCTCCCTCTCTCCTCTTTTCCGCCATCCCTTCCTCCCTGTTCTCTTTGCCGCCCCTTCCTCCCTTTGCCAGCCCTCCCTTCTCTGATCTTTCCATTTCTCTCTCGTGTGCGTATCCCTTGGTTCAAAGTTCACGCCAGGGATGGAAGATTCCTCTACGAGTGATCCTTCCCAAAGAATTCCATCCATGCTCATTTAAAAAAAATCCATATTTTATTCATACCATGTATTAGGACGAGTCGCTTGATTAAGAATTCTCAATCGAAGCACAATTGGGGTAAATAGTGAAAACCCTCCTTTGTATTCCATGTAGAGTTTTTATAATTCACGTTTTTAAAGTAACAATCACAAAACCAGTATTTCCGGCGTGTATGAATTCCATACTTTTGAGTATGTATTCCAATACTTTGGAGCATTTTTGATATGATTGTGAAGTATATTTTGCGCTTGGCCGTCGATTATAAATGAATAATCGAGTTTAAAAATCCTCTCCATTGGAGTTTATTTCGTTAAAAAATGTGGATAGAAGACCAGTCATTCCTATAATTTGAGAAGAAAACTAGCGCATGATTAAGAAGGGAACGTAATATTGTGTATTTATTCTATTAATGCTATAATAATAGCATAATGATATTGTTTTATATAGAGTTATTCATACCATTTTTCCCTTTTAGCTGGGAAATGTTGAGTGGAAAATTGACTTAATTCAACCTTGATCTTATCGGAGGATCAATTCTTTGTGTTATCTTTCCGTTTGGATTTTAAGTGTGAATCTGTGAAGATATCGTGCTGATCACTAGTTCACCGTTGTCGAATCGGAGAACGGACGTCGCTATTGGTGTGAGCTTTGCGAAAGAACGTGGGAATGGAGGGAGGAAGAGGAATGAAAGGGATCTGTATCGCTGGGCAGGTAGGGAGGTCTTAATGGCATGGCCAAAAGTTTTGTCGCCCGAAGCACAGCAGCGTCTGGTCAAATGGAATGCGGTTCGGAGTTTGGGAATGGTTTCCCTCTTGTTGGGGACGAAGGCGATAAACCTACGGACTTCCACTCTCCTCTTCAGAAATTGTTTTTATTATAAAACTTTCCCTTTCAGGAAACCAGTCTTAAAAGTTAGTATAATTCGCTTTTGTCAGTGATGCACACTCAATCTCCCGCAAAAGTTCTTGTAGCTTACACAAAATTAATCCATAGACGCTAAATCAGGCCATCAAATCTCAAGATATAGCTGATGAAGTTGCTTTTACTCTGTTAAAAATCTTTCCAAGTCTTTTAGCATTGTAATTTTCTCCCACTCTTTTTAGAGCTTAATCTTCGTTGATCACTGTCTAGTCATTTTGCCTTCATTATTTTTCTGTGGCAAAGAATTTTGAAGGCTTCCTTTCTTTTGAAAGGGATCTTTGTCAACACGCAGCGTTAAAAATAAATGATGTCAGGAATCACCAGTGGGAATCTTGGTCAAAACCCACAACGTGAATTTGATTCAGAAACCCACAATCCGAAGCCGTTAATTCAATCGGCTAATCCACCGTCAAAACTAAGGTAAATGCATCATAAAATCGCCTATGCAGTGTAGTCAATCGGTAAGGGCACGCAAGTTACGGGATGCGGATGCCGACCAAGTGTTTCGATGCGAATTTATTGAAACTGACAATTGGAATTCTTTGACTCACTCGCCTGGACAAGCTGGAGTCGAAGTTCAAGCAAAAGTGCACGGTGTTCACGTTATAACCTTCTAGTTGGTGAGGGATCTATACGTACATCTACGTAATACCCTGTGAGACACCGCCATGATGTGTGGCAGGGGGTGAAGATCAGCAGACATGAACCATTTACAAACAGATAAGAACTACCTTGACTTAATTGATACAACTGCCATTCAACCATGTAACTGCGACTAATAGCTACTTTGCAATGCTAACCATGCAAATTAGAGCTCATATTAGATGGGATCAGCTCTCAATGTACAATACTCAACGACACGTGAAATTCACACACTTAGAATATCGGTTTCCTCCCCCGTGGCAAGTGTCGTTTCATTAAATCATGTAGTAGACAGATATTCACGTTGTCTGGGTTTTTCTGTGCCAATCAAGTATTCCGTCTGGAGTCTAGTACTCCGTTCACTTTGTTACCACACTATCAGTAAGAAAGGTTTTTTTTTTTTAACGGATAAGTTTTAATAAAGTTCTCGATGGAATACCTCTACTTAATCAGCATTTATACATAAACAAAGAGTCTCATGCAGAAGTGACAGCACTGCTGATTTTCATATGATTAGTGTGATGCACGCATTCTGTTTATTCTCGTGAATCTTCTGTTTTCAATTCAAAATCGTTTAACAATTCTATAAAGGCCGCATTACACGGTATTTTTTGTTGTACAAATAAATGTACGAAACAGAAGGAAATTGTACGTTTGTCTGAATGGAATTAGAACAGCTTCTATTTTCCGTTCAGTCATTCAGGCATTCGCACAAGCGTTCACACAATTTGCCGCTTTACGCGGTACAATTTTCTCATACAAGCGTTTGTATGTACTAGAAATTGTACAAAACAATGTAACCGTGTAAAACGGCCTTAAATTGTGGTTCAAGGAAAGAAACGTACAGTTATATTTTATAGCGTTCTTGAGTCCTTTCGCTTTTCTAAATGAGGCTTTCTCTCTCCGTTAGTCACAATGGCACCACCACTGTCGCATTTCGCGTGACGTCAAGGAATACCCCTTAGCCAGGGCCGTTTTCCTCCCCTTCCGGGCATAGTTCCCGACTCATAGGTCACTCCCAAGTGACGCACACTTGTGACTTGACCCCACTTAACCTGTTGGACCCGGAGCATTCGAAGGGGACAGCGCGAATGATCAATGATCAGCGCGACTGACAAATGATCTTTCCTGGGGTAAACACATTCGTGAAATAATGGGTCAAGCGAATCGCAAACTGGGTTTCATTAAAAGAGTATTGGGTAAATGTGACGATCATGTACGAGAAATCAGCTACTCTTCCCTTGTTAGACCTCATTTGGAATATGCTGCCAGTGTATGGGATCCCTACGAAATCGGTCTAAGTAATGAACTTGAACGTGTGCAGCGAAGATCGGCAAGATCTGTAAAGGGACGATACGATAATTATATTAGCGTAACCAGTCTATTAAATGAATTGAAATGGGAATCATTGTCAGATCGCAGGTTGAAATTTAGACTTAATCTCTTCCACAAATTCCAAGGCAATATTTTCAGTGATGATGTTAAAAATATTTTACGAACCCCAACTTACTATGGCAGACTGGACCACAATCATAAAGTTAGAGAAATTGATTGCCGAACTGACCGATTCAAAATGTCCTTTTTCCCTCGCACAATAAGAGATACGAATAACGGTAAATATGTCCTATCGGAGAGTAGCAATGAATAGCATTGGTAGCTGCATGTTGGTATGAGTACTTAAAGCTAACCCTACTAACAGAATGTTTTTGCATGTTTTCTTTGCAATTTCTATCTTTTTTAAATAGTGTAGTTCTGACTACTATATTAATACTATTCCTTTCTTGTGCATGATATGTAGTGCATGTTTGGTGAGCAATCATCCCCTACCACACACCCATGTGGTGGCTTGCAGGGTATTATGTAGATGTAGATGAATGTAAATCTTTTCCGAGCAGAGACTCTTCACCCGTTCTAAACCTCGCGGTCGTTTTAAAAACGACTGGCTCCGAGCAAGATCCGTCATGTTCTCAGGGGGTGGACAGTGGGGTATGCTGTCGCAATCGCTTAAATCGGGAGGAGGCTGTGAGTCCGTTTACAACTACATCTACATGATACCCTGCAAGCCATTGCGAGGGTGTGTGGCAGGGGATGAAGATCACCAAGCATGCACTACTAACATGCAAACAAGCAACTATGGGGTCTCATGAAACTACATTGCTAGTATCCATAGTATTTAAGGGGTTAATACATCCGTCATGCACTACAGACTACTCTAAAATATTTCCCCTATCTATTCCTTTGCTATGCTGCCTATTCTGTTCTCTTATAGGTAGTACGGGGGAAAAAGGCCATTTTGAATCTATCGGCACGACAATCTATCCCTCTAATCTTATTTATCCGGTTGAATCTAGCATAATACGCTGGTGTTTTTAATATGTGCCTAATATCTTCAGTAAAGCTATCCGATTGAAATTTCTCTAATAGGTTTAATCTGTACTTTAACCTACGCCCTGATAATGATTCCCACCCTAATTCTTGCATTAATTCTGATACACTACTCAACCTATCGTGACACCTTTTCACGAACCTAGCTGCTCTACGCTGCACACTGTCTAGTTCTCTGATCAAACCTAATTCATTCGGATCCCATACACTGGCTGCATATTCAAGGTGGGGCCAAACTAGTGAAAAGTAAAATCGCTCTTTTGTCTTCTCATCACATTTCCCAAGTATTCTTTTTATAAATCCTAGCCTTCTCTTCGCTGGGTCGCATTTTTCCCGGATGTTTCTTCCCCACGATAAATCTTTAGTGATTGTTACACGTAAATACCTAACGGTTTCAACGCTATCCATCTTTGTGTTATTAATTTTATAGGATCGCTCTATCGAATTATTCCTCCTCCAAAAATTGATTGCCCTTTTTTAAGGTTAAGTTCTAACAGCCAATTGTCGCACTACTCTTGCATTGCATCTAAATCCTTGCTAAGCGATTTCCTGTCTTCTTCTTTTGATATACTCCTATATACTACCGCATCCGATATACTCCTATATACTACCGGAAAAACACTGCTGTACGATTGGGAAACCGAAAATTTCCAGCATACTCGAAGAAAACGTGACATCCCAATGTTCAGCTTCCTATGAGATTTTATGTTGTTTTGTGTTTGTGGTAATTTATAGGAAGACTTTTCATCTTCTTTGCATTAACTAACCGTACACGTAACAAGGTGAATAAGGTACCCTTATTAATACTCCGATCTGACCACCCGAATTTCTCGAGTTAAAATCCCGTCCCAGGAGCATATGTCGTTTTTCTCTTAAGATGTTAGGGGTTTAGATTAGGGACTGCGATATAACGTATGCGTTCAAAGCCCATAAAAAGTGCAGTTGATGGAGGCGGCCGATACTTAGTGGAACTCCATCGCTACTACCCATAAAAAGTGTTCATTCTACTGCTGCTCCTTTACGTTAGTGACTAATCTACGGTTTAGCACAACGGTTTGGCGTGGTAGCCATGAATATCGGCCTAACGACGGGAGATACCGGGTTATAATTCATTAGAGGTCTTAGGACACGCCCAGCATGACCATAACTAAATTGTTTCCGGTGTACCTGATATTTCTGGTAAACCGCAGTCGGCAAAGTGAAAGGAACTGCCCTCCCACATTAATGTTTGAATTCCCCGTCTATGGGACTTAGGTCTTTGTAAGCTCTAACCTCTTCAGACACAGCGACCTTCGAGTTGAGCTCTATGATGGTAGGTGGTATTGAGTAGATGTTTTGGCGATTGGTGGAGATAGATGGTGTGAGAGGGAATGAGAGTGAAGGGATTGAGAAAATGGTTTAAGCTGGCCGCGGAATGAGTCGGATTAGACGACCGAAGACCGCGGCTTCTAATTCCGCCTCAGGCAGAGGTGGTGTCTTTACGTAGAACCAAAATCTTACTAGACGAGAGAATCACTCCCTTAAAAGCTTCCCTGGTGAGGGAAAACATGCTGTCGGAGGGAAAGGAAAAAGGCAAAACGCCTTTGTAACGCAATGCTGCTGCTAGACGAGAGAAGTCATAGGCGTCGTACTAACAGCGTATAAGTACTTTCAAGTTCAAGCATTGGCCTGCTCAGTGTTTATTTAATGTTTCCCCTGTAGTGTTTTAATTCTCTGCTTGTACATACCGTAATAAATGCTGATGGCCATCGCGAGAAAAGGGTGTGTTTATACTTTTATGTAAATAAAAGGCGTTGTATTGTTAGCCCTGCGGGTAGTATATGTATGGAATGCGTACGAGGAAGGTATGACAAAGGAATTAGAGAGTGTGCAAAGGAGAGATTTGTAAAAGGCCGTTATGGTAATTGTGATAGCGTTACTACTTTAATAGAAGAACTAGAATGGAAACTGCTATCAGAATAAATTCAAGGATTGTCAGCTATTGTACTATCAGAACGTAGGTTAAAATTTAGGTAAAACATTTTGAAGTAATTCGAAACTGATATGTGTACAGATGACGTTAGATATATGATAATGACTCTAGCGTATTATGCAAGGTTTCATCAGATTAACAAGATTAGAGGGATAGATTGCATTACCTATAGATTCAAAATATCATTTTTCCTGCGTACGATAAGAAAGCACAATAGGTAGAATAGCAAAGGGATAGGTTGGTGAAATATTGTTAGTCTGTAGTGCATGAGGCATGTATTAACGACCAATCCCTTTATTACTACGAAGATACTAACCATCTAGCTGCATGTTACCCTATTATCTAACATGTTTCCACATAGTACCCCAGTTGGATGTCTATAGTGCGTGTTTGGTGATCTTCACCCCCTGCCACACAACCTCGTGGTGGCTCGCGGGTATTACTTAGATGTGAATGTAGTCAGATTAAAGAAATTCCTCTCGGGTTCTCCACCGGGTTAGTTGGTCCATGGCCGACGTTTCGGAGCTCGACTCGTGTACTGTCTGCCCTAGATGAGTGATCATCTGCCCTGATGACAGTGCACGAGTCGAGCACCGAAACGTCGTCCATGGACCAACTAACCCGGTGGAGAACCCAAGAGGAATTTCTTCAATCAATTCGCCCGGAAAGCATGCCTACTTATTTAGTCAGATTAGTTATATAAATAAAGCTAGTTACGTATTTAAAAAAATTAGTGTTCAGGAAATCTCATGGAGAGATTTTGTTCCAAGTTTGCCATAACAATGGTAATGGTAGGTATGACAGAGCTAAGCAAACATAGCGTATATTTGTAATAATATTTTTTTAATTTGAGAATATTATTTTTTTGTTGTTCATCCTTCATAAGAGTTCTTTTCTTATCAATATTTTTAGTGCCATGTACTTGATTAGCGGTACACTCCAAGCACTGTCATTTTAGCTATTAGTTATTTCATTTGCAACAAATAATGTGGCTGTGATTACCATCAAAATGATTAAATTCTGGATGTTTGGTAATTATCAGACAGGTGAACTGGCGGTATTTGAATTTGGCGACAGGTTTTTGATGAGGAGTTTATTATTTTTTCTGTACTGGAAATTTTGTTGAATCTCACGAAAGTTTTCGCTAGCAACGCTCTCTCACCGCTCGTGGACCGAAAATTCATTTTTTAAATGCATGAGCAGTACTGGGTACTCGGAACCATTGAACTTTTAATTAAGGATGATTCTGGGATGCGAGTATTTTAAATACCCAGGAAATCATACGCAGGTGCCTTTAGATTATAACTGACATTTTTTTAAAACTTTAATGTACATTGAACCTATCAACTTTATTTTTCTGAATTCTTCCATCAGGTTTTCATTCTAATTCCCTGGAGTGTATCAAGAGTGAGACATGCAGAGAGAGATTGAGAAATGTTGGTGCGAATAGAAATGATTCAGCTCTGAGATTGCGGCTGAGCGAAGCCTGATTTAATTTAGTTAACCGTCAAACGTCAGCTTACCGAGATACTGTACATTTTTTATGGTAAAAAGTATAGAGATAACTTCACGGCTTTTTTTAAAACTTGAGAGGGATGGGATAGTATTCAAAGTACAAAGTACGCTAAAGAAGAGTTGCCTCTCACTCGCGAGTCCAAGTTAGACATTTGTAATTGCCAGATTTTAATTTGTAATGTTGCGTAGAGTACGCCTTCAGGACCCTTATGAGTTGGATAGAAACTTTTTTTTATAAAATAAAATTATTCTAATTTAATTTATTTATTTTTATATAAGTTTAATTAAAATATTAAATCCGTTAAAAGTTATTTTAACGGATAAAAATATTTTAGTGCTAACCCTTCGTTAAGATTCGCCTGATGAATAAATATACTTTGTGGTGCAAATGATTTTAGCTGTCGGTCACCTTCTCAATGTACCATAACATTAAAATTTTAGTGCTACTGATTCCTGATTTCGAGGTCAATATTTAGAAGCAGAATGCGAGAACTGTTTTACATCTACATTTAGATACGTAATACCCTGTGACCCACCACGAGAGTGAGTGGCAAGGGATGAAGATCACCAAACTGTTGACATGCAATTAGGATATTTAATGGAGACAGACTAGATAATAGGGTCACAAGCAGCTAGATGGCTAGTATCTACATAATAAGAAAGAGATTATTGGTTGTTATTACGTATATCATGCACTACAGACTATTCTAACAATATTTCACCAACCTATCCCTTTGCTACGCTGCGTATTGTGCTCTCTTATGGTGCGCGGGAAAATTGACTTTTTAATCTATCTACGACAATCTTATTGATCTGATCTAACCTAGCATAATACGCAGGGGTTCTTAATATATATCTAACGTCATCAGTGAACAAATCGGTTTCGAATTTACTTAAAAGGCTTAACCTAAATTTTAACCTGCGTTATGATAGTAATTCCCATCCTAGTTCTTCTATTAAACTCGTATTACTTATACAATTATCATAACGGCTTTTAACAAATCTAGCGGATCTCCTTTGCACACCCTATAATTCTTTTATCATAACTTCCTCGTACGGACCCCATATACTGGCGGCATATTCTATTTTTTTTTAATTTCTAATAAAACTTTTAGAAGTGGTTAAAAAATATTGAATATTTTAACGAGTTTATTTTCGTAATTAAACACGTGCCGATTTCTCAGCGTGAGTCGTGATATCGGATTTCTTAATGTTTCTCCGTAATTCTAACCATAGGGTGAAATTGGGCATTTTTGATAGTTTCCGTTTATCACGTAAGCTGTGGTGGCGTAATACTCAGTAAAAACATAAGAAAATCTGCTTTGTCGCAAATAAATGGCATCGATATTTTCCTTATATCTCTTTCTCAAACGGAAAATGGTTTTCGTGAGATGAAATTGCCGTTTCGTATGGTTACGCATCAAAACTAAATCACTATAGCAGCTGTGAGTAGCGTAAGTCATCACGGTCACTATCACTTGCGTGTTTGTAATTTATCATTCACAGCATTTGCGAGTGAAGTTGCCATTGGAAATGAACGCGACATTATCTGCAGTAGTTTATTATTGGCAATCCAGAGGAGTCTGTGTATCTGTAGATGCCCTCTATCTATGAAACGGTAATTTAGTCCGCTAAAAATAAAAAAAAACTCCACATAAGTTCGTGGGCCCATCTGTGTTCCGTCCGATGGAAATGACGTTCTGGAAATTGATTCTGACGCTATTTCTCTCTAGGCTCTCTAATTTCATCTATTCGCCAATCAATTTTCAATGCCCAGAGGTGCTGCTGTCCATGCTTGTGGGAGAGACGGGGCTTTCACCGCCATACACGCCTGCCTTACCCTCGCCCCACCCAACCCGCCTTGAACCCGTCGACCTCGGGGGGTGGGGAATGCTAATCGAAAACAACTGAAGGCATCCCCGCGGCTGGAGAATGCGAGTGCACTGCGTCGGAAAAATTATCGTCATGTTTTCCTTTTTATGACTATCCATCTGTTCCATTTTTTTAAATCTCGCTTCTGATAAATGTAGCGCATGAGTAACTAAGCTTAGTGGATGTTGTATGTTACAGAAAAACAGCTTCTCCATCATTGGATATTGGATAACATATGCGTATGCATTAAAATCTGGTTCCGTGCATCATTTATAAAAAAATAATCTAAAAGTCTCTTTTTTTATCTTCAAGTTTAATTTACTTCTCTCCTTCTCGTTTCCGAACATATGCGACTACTCTTGATAGCTAACCTTCAATAGTAGTAAATTTGAGTCGAAAGAGCGAAAATTTAAGAAGAAACTTTAAAAATTCTGCGACTTGTGTTGCATGGTCTATATCTTTGGGGTTGCATTAGGTATGTCTATCTTTGGGGCGTGCGAACACTAAATTTATTTCACGCAATGATCGTCATTGTGACGATTATGCATCAATAGATGCGCAATAAAAGTAGGATCGTATCTTAAAACGAATTTTATGGGTAAACTTCCTTAGGGCTTGAAGCACAACACGGAAAAATGCCCTTGGTCTTTTTTCCCTGCTTTTGTCTTGATGATTTCCACGATTTGACGTTGCTTCAAGCTCCGTCGCTCATTGACCAGCGTGAAATAGCCTTAAAATGGCCTCATTTCAAAAGTCAGTGGTAATGGCAATTAGTTTTTTTTCCGATTTCAAGTTTTTTTATTCGTAGTTTTTTACCTTTTATGCCATGAGCGGCAGTGAAATTGGTAATGAGCTGTCTTTATAAAGTAAGCCTTCTACTTATGTGAACTTCGTTAATATATGTCGGTAATATAATATTTTATTTTGTTTTAACAGTAGAATAATATGACCATAATCTCAATACGCAATTAGGTTGCATTTATTTTGAATAATGACAATAACTAATTATGTTGTCACTCCACAGAGTTTTTTATTGGTACTACTTAGTTTCAACGCCACGGCGTCATCATCAGGTACTAGCATTACAACCATGGCCATATATACTCAAAAAGCAGGGTGGAGAGGTGGTGAATAGGGATAAGAATTTTACTTAAGAAAGCCGCTGTGTGTTTAAATCTGTTCTGAATGTGTTGGGTGATTCAATTCCCATTGATCACACTTCCCTGATTATTTGGGGTAATATTTTGAACCCCACTGTGTGCCTTTATACTTACCCATAACCTTCACACCACTATCCTCAGAATTCACCTTCCCCCTTCCCTACCTCCCTCCCCTAATTCTTCCCCCCCCCCTTCTTCACCCTGATTTTTGTGTATATATACTAGACATAATTGTAATGCTTGTAGCTGATGATGAAGCCGTGGCGTTGAAACTAGTAGCACCAGTAAAAAAAACTCTGTGGATTAAAACATCATCATTGGTCAACGATCCTAGGATTGGTTTGACGCAGCTTTCCACTCGATTCTTCTATCGGCCAACCTTTTTATTGTGACGTAATTCTTCTCTTTTTCATACTTAACAACCTTTTCCATGTATCTCATACGAGGCCTGCCTTTTCCAATCTTCCCGTTCACTTTTCCCTCGACGATAGTCTTCATCAGACCATCTTGTCTCAAGATATGGCCGATTAAGTTTTCCCTTCTTCTTTTTGGAGTTTTCAGCAGACTTCTCTTTTTTCCAACTCTTTTTAGGACTTCTTCGTTTGTCACTCGATCGATCCATTCTTCAGCATTCTTCTGTAGCACCACATTTCGAATGCTTCCACCCTTTTCTTCTCCGCTGCTGTCATTGTCCACGCCTCACTGCCGTAAAGAAACATGCTCCAGATGTATGTTCTGATAAACTATTTCCTTCCTTCTACGCTTGTATTTCCTGCTGTAAGTAGATTCTTCTTTTGATAGAAGATTAAAACATAGTTTTTTCTTTTCATTATTCATAATGGATTTCCACACAGTTACGCCTGAAAGGATTGAATGCATTTATGTTCATTACTTCCACATGTGATGAGCCCTTTGCCATATAGTACAATCAAATCTTAGGCTTAGATTTTTCACTTGTGTGCATTAGATGAACCTCGAAGAAACCAGAACCAAAGATGGAGCCTGCGAATGCAGTCGTAGTCCATGTTCAATCGGTCAGGCCAACGGCCATCAAAATATATGTAATTCCCTTAATTGGTGACAACCGTGATTAAATGAAGGTGTAACCTGCTGATTGAATATAGGACTTGAATCTACGCATCTTATTTCTCTGTGTCTCCTTTTCACTCCGCCAATTTCCTCTCGTCTTTCTGCACCCACAATAATAGAATCCTCTTCCTTTTCTTTGTTAGGATCTTATTCCTTCCATTCATTTTTAATCGTCTTTCTCCGCTTCTGAAACTGAAAGCCCCTCATAATGATCAAGACTTTTGTATTTTTATCCTTAAAACCTTCAAAGGCTTATTATCATTTAGTGCGTCCCGTTTTCAAATGTTTCTTTTGAAAATGTAATGAATTCTTAGCGGTCCCCAAAAAGCAACCAATTTCGACGGAACTGGTTCACATATATACGTAAACATTTCGTTTTCCATACTTCCTCTGTTTTATTGCTTCGATTTCCGGGTGAATCCCACTGGAACTATAAAATTTTAACAAGCCTCGTGTCCTGTTAAGGTATCAACCTAGGGACATTTTCTTCGCATTTTTTTCCAGTTTTCCCAATTGATTCCCTATTGTTGTTTTTCTTATGAGAAAAAAATTGCAACTAGTTCATCCTGCGTATTTCGGCTACTAAGCTAATCCTTTTTTATTATTTCTACTCCCCACCCAGTAGTCCTGTCCGAAACGTGTGCTTCTAGCGCTAAACATGCTACAATGATTGCTTCCAGGTGGAGGGGGGTACAGTCGGAAACACCCGAAGTATGTCCGAACGCGAAGCACTCTGGGGGAAGCATGTTACGAAGCCAAAGCACAGAAGCACGCTTCCATTGTTAAAGGCTTCGATGCATTGTTGACGAGAATAGCAAAAGATGGCGGAGACGTTGGCTACTTAAAAATGTGCACAGTATCTATTTTTTAACTTAGCATATTACGATTGCATAGTTATTAATATACATATTAATGAGAAGATTAATGTACATATAATATAATAAAATATATAATAATATAATTAATCCTTTAAATACAAAAATACTAACAATCTAGTTGGATGAGACCCTATAGTTGCTTGTTTGCATGTAAATAGTGCATGCTTGGTGATCTTTACCCCCTGCCACACACCCTCGCGATGGCTTGCAGGGTATCGTGTGGATGTAGATAATCGCTCTTTTTCTTCCGATCTAAACATTTGATATTGGTGCCTTCTATCGTGTTTCACTATAGTATTTTTTTGTTGCCACTACTGCGTAACGTAGCTCCTTACCGTAGACCATCCGAATATGAAGTACTCTTTCCCAAGCATGCTTCATTATGCGTCATCACCAAGAATACTCTGCCGGAGCATTCTTGGTTTTCGGATACGGCTCATGTGTCATATTTAGTTTCTCTGGTGGTGCAATAAAAAAAGTAACATATTTCAAAACTCCTGAAAATTCTCAATAATCATTATCACTGGCTCTCCAATATTGTTTTGAGGCTGCTCTGCATTATACTCTTCATGTGACCAATTCTCCAATTTGATAGAGACATTTTCTTTAACTGAAATCATTATTTGCTACGTCAATCTTATTATTTATATTCCTGTGACATTTTACCCTTTCACATTTCCCATCAGAGAATGTCTTCACGATGCCTTCTCTTAATATTAGAAATCAATATTCTTGGAAACTTAAACATATTTCCAATTTACAGCTACTGTTCAATCTTACTTTCCCCTGCCTCCCACCTTTATGGTGGCTTGCAGGGTATTATGTAGATAAAGATTTAGTTACCTCAAGTGTGTACCCGCTCTGATAAGTGTTTCAGACCGGGAGGAAAGGCGTAAGAGTGGGAATGGAATGTTAAAGAGGGAGGGTGGAGAGAAATCCGGCGACGGCATTTGTCTGTTTTTAACGACAACGGCTTAAAGTCCAATCCGGCGTACGGAGTGCTGTACTCAAATTCTCTCCTCGAAACACTCAAATAGGAACCTGTTTACTAATTACAATATGTGCCACTACTGGGATTCGAACCCTAACCCTCCGAGTGATCGTCTAGTACCTACTCTAAATCACTGCACCAACCCGACTCCTATGAAACAACTTCTGTTCATCTCAATAGGATTAGAGAAGTATACAGTTAGTGATTGCGAATGCTCATGAATTCATCAGGGTCATTGCTGATAAATAGGCTGTAGGCCATCCTGGAGTGTGAACCTGATGACTGACTAGATCACTGCCTTCCCACCGGAGAGCTTGGGTTCAAAACCCTGCTGTGACCGAAAATTATCATTGGCATACCAGTAACCGAGTTAAGTACATCTACAATTACATATTACCCTGCGAGCCACCTGAAAGGTGCGCGGTAGGGGGTGTATTCTCACTAAACATGCACTACATATAATAATGGGATTAATATTAAGATATATTAGTCTAAACTTCAAATATAAAAATAGCAAAGAAAGCATGCAAAAACATGGTGTTAGTTGGGTTACCTTCAAGTCCTTATACCAAATTGCTACTACCTATGCTAACATTGATTCACTCGTATTGGACATATTTACCGCTATTCATGTCCCTAATTGTACGAGGAAAAAAGGACATTTTGAATCTGTCAGTTCGGCAATCAATTTATCTAATTTTGTAATCATGGTCCAGTCTACCCTAGTAGGTTGGGGTCCGCAAAATATTTTAACGTCATCACTGAAAAAATTATCTTGGAATTTTTTTAAGAGAATAAGTCTAATTTCAATCTGCGATCTGACAATGATTCCCATTTTAATTCATGTAATAGACGGTTACGCTAGTATGGTTATCGTATGGTACCTTTACAAATCTTGCCGATCTCCGCTGCACACGTTCAAGTTCATTATTTAGACCGATTTCGTAGGGAACCCATACACTGGCAGCATATACCAAATGAGGTCTAACAAGGGAAAAGTAGCTGATTTCTCGTACATGATCGTCACATTTACCCAATACTCTTGTGATGAATCCCAGTTTACGGTTAGATTGCCCCATTATTTCATGTATATGTTTACCACAGGAAGATCATGTGAGTCTTATTCCAAGATATTTAATGGATTCCACGTTTGTTAATTCATTATTACTTATTTCGTAAGTGCTAGGAGGAGAGCAATTTTTTTTCCAAAAATTCATTACAAGACATTTTTTAAAGTTTAATTCTAACTGCCATGTATCACACCATTTTCCAATTGCTTGTAGGCCATCATTTAAAGTACTGTGTCCAAGTACTGAGTGAAGAGCGCTCAGTACTTCGTCCGTCAGGCGGGACGTAGAACCTTCTACCCCTTGGCGCAGGTTAATGCCGACGCCTAGTTTTTCGTCTATCTTCTTCCTTTCCCTGAAGATTCTTACTTTAAGATAACCAGCTATCCCTCGTAAATTCTGAAAATGACCTCATCTATCGGTCACCTCGCCAAGCAAATGATTAAATAACTTTTCAAGGGTTAATGGAAAGGGATTCAACCTCTCATGTCCATTGGAAGGAATGTGTGACTGCGTCAGGAGTCAGTGTGAATCGTGATTCGCCCAGGGAAGATGGGTGTAGGAGCCAGCACACATACACCCCTAGTAGGTGTGCTCGAAGCTGTTTCCAAACTGTCGAGAGCCTCTTCACAGCCATGTGCTCCGGAAGGTGATTAGGGCAAATTGAGCCTTTTTCTGTAACTTTGTAGTGTCCTTCTCAGTCCTTCCCTTTTGTGGGTTCCATGTCCGCTGCAAAGTTAGCGTGGGAACTCTCTTTGCACTCAGACCCAGCGTGGCAAGAAGTACTCAATCGATCAACTCCATTGGTCTGGAGCGCGTCGATGAGACGAAGGCTGGAAGCTGACCGCGGCCCACTCTTCTACTCTATAGGAAGAGTATCTCACAGTGTGTAGCTATCAATTTTTGGGGGAGGAATAATTCGAAGGAGCGATCCTACAAAATTAATAACGCGAAGATCGAAAGCGTTGAAACCGTTATATATTTAGGTAGAGCAATCACTAAAGATTTATCGTGGGGAAGACACATCCGGGAAATATGCGGCCGAGCGAAGAGAAAGCTATGATTTAGAAAAAGAGTATTTGGGAAATGTGATGAGAAGACAAAAGAGCGATGTTTATTTTTCACTATTAAGGCCCCACCTTTTAGCATGCAAGCAGTGTCTATGGGATCCGAATGAATTCGGTTTGATCAGATAACTAGAAAGTGTGCAGCGTAGAGAAGCTCGGTTCGTTAAAAGGTGTTACGATAGGTTGAGTAGTGTTTCAGAATAAAAACAAGAATTAGGGTGGGAATCATTATCAGAACGTAGGTTAAAGTACAGATTAAATCTATTAGAGACATTTCAATCGGATAGCTTTACTGAAGATGTTTGGCACATATTAAAAACACCAGCGTATTATGCTAGATTCGACCAGATAAATAAGATTAGAGAGATAGATTTTCGTACTGATAGATTCAAAATGACATTTTTCCCCCGGACTATAAGAGAACAGAATTGGCAGCATAGCAAAGGGATAGGTAGGGGAAATATTTTAGAGTAGTCTGTAGTGTATGGTGCATGTATAAATCCCTTAAATTCTATAAATACTAACAATCTAGTTGCATGAGACCCTATAGTTGCTTGTTGGCATGACGGCAGTGCATGTTTGGTGATCTTTACCCCTTGCCACACACCCTCGCCGTGGGTGGCATGGGTATCGTGTAGATGTAGATGTAGACGAGTTATCCGCGTCTCTGCAGGCAGAAGGTCGGTCTCCATCATGTTTTCACGGTCAAAAGTCATCTTCTTTGGGAACGGAAGTATTCATCCCGTTCGAATCATACCTGATATTACCCAAACGATATTCTGAACACTTCTCAGAATTCTCATTTGGATTTTTACTTGCCCTCGATGGATCATTTAACAAGAGCAGCGAAAAGCAGGATTTTAGACTGTTTCCAAGAACTTTTTATGAAAAAAGACCACGCAAAAGTCACTCAGAGCCACTTTGTCAGGAGTTGATACACACATTTGTTCCCTTGGTGGTGGAAATCCCATCCCGTCAAGTCCCCAAACATTTTAATTAAACCATAAAACAGCACGTTAATGCATGCTTGCTCTGTTATCAAGGCCTAGGAATAACAAATTGCCTCTTTGAAGAAGAACTCTGTGAAAGTGGTGATCATCATCATTAAGGGTCAACAATCCTAGGATTGGTTTGACGCAGCCCTCCACTCGATTCTTCTATCCGCCGACCTCTTCATATTCACGTAGCTCCTCTCTTTCACGTCCTTTACGACCTGCTCTATGTAATTCATACGAGGCCTGCCTTTTCCATTCTTCCCGTTCACTTTTCCTTCGACAATTGTCTTCATCAGGCCGATGTTTCTTAACATCTGGCCAATTAAGTTGTCCCGTCTTCTTTTTATAGTTGTAAGCAGATTTCTATTTTCTCCTACTCTTCTTAGGACTTCTTCATTTGTCACTAGGTCGATCCATTTTATCTTCATCATTCTTCGATAGCACGATATTTCGAATGCTTCCACCCTTTTCTTCTCCGCTGATGTCATCGTCCATGCCTCACTGTCGTAAAGAAACATGCTCCAAACATACGTTTTGATGAATTGCTTCCTTACTTCCAGAGTAGTAAGAAATTGATTTTATTTGATCTATTAACAAACCAATGCGCTGACCAATACGATACTTATGATTTAATTTCCTATTTATATATCTTGATGCCCATTCGACGTGACATTTATTGGCACATTTCAACTCAGTTACTGCTGCCCCCTGATAAAAATATTTTTAACTGCGCTCTGATTTTACATCACTAGATGGATTGCATCGTCTGAGAAGATTTTCTTCACCTGCCAGACAAAGAGACTTACCGTGGTCTTCGAGGCCTTTGCCTCGAATATGTAAGACCCTAGGATTGGTAGAAACTTCCCGGAAAGTGCAAAAGTGGCCCGCTATTTTTGAAACGTGGACTGATAATTGAACTCCCCCACGGGCGTTCACTCCAGTAAGAGTCGTTGCTCTTGATTGTCGCTCACAGGAAATCACCACCTTCATGAGGTTTCCTGTCTCCGGAGATTAGTGAGAAATTCTGCGGCTTGAGTCGGAAATTGTTGGGAAAAAAAAAAGAACTTCAAAATGCGGACCCTTACTTTTCCATGGCATATATGAGAATGAATGCTGCGTGATGGTAGGGTAAATTTGAGAGCTTCATGGGCATTTGGCGACGTCTCGCTTCTCAGTATTTTGATTTAGAATATTTTGTTGCCCACGCTGAGTTTTAGTATTTTTTTCACTTGCCGAAAGTGCTCTTTCAGCATATAGTTACAGTGGAATTGGAAAATGTGGAATGTGAATGAAGTTCCATAGTCGATCGCAAATGGTTATTTTCAAGTTTTAATGCCACAAATATTATTGAACATATTCTGCCTAAAATTTGTTATTCTACTTCTGAATGTTTCCGCAATGGTGGCGAAGAGGTATTTTCGTTGTGCATGCTCAATCCGCATCCGCTTCCGCGCACCTATATCTATTTTTGGCAATCCTATGAATGAAACATACTCGTCATCCATTTTTTATTACCTTTAGTGGAAATACCTTTAATATGTAAATTCCCCTAGTCAGCGCATAATGTGTCCTCAGGTCTTGAAAATAGTAGATTTCTGCCAATAAATGTTTATTTAAGGAGTTGCAGATGAAACTAGAAGCAAGGCATTTTGTTGGCTAGTAAAGCTTTTTGCATTAACCTGACACTGTTTCAGCAGACATTTCTTTTCGCAGTGTTCATGCGATGGCAGTATTCGACATCTTTCGACATCATGTCTCTTTAAATCCCTATGGCAGTTCTCACCCTCCATTCAGGTTTCCAAATCAAGCGAAAGAACAATATTCCATTTCCTTTTCAACATGCTGGGAATGGATAGCTTTTTTGCTCCCAAGGTATGTTCAATGATTGAACGACTAATGGCTTTAATTGCTTTTATTTCGGTCGAGGATTATCATGTTCAGTTATTTTTCATTTTAGGATTATGATAGAAACGCTGAGCAGGATTAGATAGAACGCCTACATTCGAGTAACGCTTAAATTAATGGTAAAAATAATATCAATGCATATACAGAGAAAGTAACTACTTTATATGAGCAAAAACTGCAGAAGATAATGATTTACAGGAAATGCTACTGCTTTACAGGAAACCACCACAAATTAAACTACAAGCAAAGGGGATCGTGATAAACCTCAGCGAAGAATTTTTGACGCTAGGGATGGGAGTAGACGAGATCCGCATAGAATCAGATTAGCATAATAAAGTTGTCGGAGGAATCTTATTAATTTAAGTACGAATATATGCCTGCTAAGTGATCCTTAATTCACGAAGAAAATTACCTAAACTATTGAAAGTCATAAGTATCACAAGAAATACGATGTAAAGTCGAAGGATTTCTTTTTTATGACAATTTTAATCAGCTCGACGATGGAGGCATGCAGCACTTACTTTAAAGAAATAAATTCAATTACTCAATGAATTCACTAATGTCTAACACCAGAGTATTACTATCAAACGTTATGTTATAATATTTTTCTGAAATATGCTTTAATATCTCATTAGTAATTATATTATTCATACACCATACATTTTGGTTGGAGCTACCGCAGCGCCCCTTGAAGACAACTAACGAATTTCGTCTGCTTTAAGCGCAGAAATTGGTGGATTTAGCGAAAAATACGGTGGGTTGATGCCTTTTTTTTCGTGTCATTTTATTTCTTGTGAAATTACGCATAAAATATCAGTTTTTTGCAAAAATGACATGTTACTATGGTATTTTTAAACGTTATATTCCCATGTGATGACTATTCTCGCCGTTATTCGTATGTAATTTCAAATGCAATTTGTGCAAAAAGGAGTATGGGTTGGTTACCTTTGCTTTATTAGATAGAGTAACTTTAGTTCTATAAGTGCTGAAAATATAAAAGAAATGACATGATTTTCACTTTTTGTATCAACCTCCTTAAATGGCATGGGTAATTGGCTACTACCAAGGTAGGCAGGTCGATAACGTGTCTGCATTACTGCCCAAGGATCCCAGGTTCAACTTTCACTTTGGGCTTGGAGATTGTATTTGTCATAGAGTTGAGATTAATGTTAAGGTATGCTAGATGGCACGATATGACTGGAGCATTTGGAGCACCTTAAAACTCTTATTAGGCAACCCTAGAAATGACAATACGCGTCAGGAATCTTGCATAAAAATACTTTCTGTATTTACATCCTCATGGTCAGCGCAGATTTTATCCCAAGGTCTTCAAAATTGTAGATGACTAATTTTTGGCTTTTCGAATTGTCGAATTACAAATGAAAATTATGTGGAAACCATGCGCTTGCCGATTTATATAGAATTGTTTCCACCAAATAACGGCCGATAATATTGCTTGTATCCACTGTATTTCATACAATTACTCGTACAGTTAGGTATATGAATAGCTGTAAATATATCCCATAGTATAAATATAAGTCTATCAATAAGCAACGGTCAAAGCATGTTGGTAAAAGGAACTTAAGCTAACCTATCTATGGCATGTTATGGTGTGCTTGTTTTGCTATTTTACCATTTTTTCATTGTGAAGCTTAGACTAGAATATTATCACTAATCCCTTTTATGTA
This sequence comes from Platycnemis pennipes, assembly GCA_933228895.1. NCBI lineage: Eukaryota > Metazoa > Arthropoda > Insecta > Odonata > Platycnemididae > Platycnemis > Platycnemis pennipes. Next base: position 128,816,020 of record OW121851.1, on the reverse strand, counting down.
TGATATTAATGCACGTTTCGTGTGAATTCCCTCCCTGCCACACACCTTTATGGTGGGTTATTATGTATATATAGATGTAGTTGGTTACAATTAGACTATTCCACCTTTAGCTCAACCTTCTGCATTATCCTCCCTGTAAACGGGAAAATGAGTGAACATTTGTGAAAATTTTAAAGTTCAAAACTGTTGGTCAGGAAACGACAGAGAAGATCTATCTGTATCTATCTACATACTATCCAGCAATCCACCACAAACGTGTGTGGCAGGGGGTGAATTCTCACCAAACATGCACTACATAAAAGGATTAGTACTACATAAAAGGATACATTAAAAGGATTAGTATTAATATATTAGTCTAAACTGCAATATTTAAAAAGGTAAAAATAGCAAACTACGCATGCAAAAACGTGCCGTTAGTTGGGTTACCTTCAAGTCCTTACACTAACATGCAACTACCTATGCTATGGATTCAATCACTCGTATTGGACATATTTATCGCTATTCATATCCCTAATTGTACGAGGGAAAAAGGACATTTTGAATCTGTCAGTTCGGCAATCAATTTCTCTGGTTTTTTAATTATGGTCCAGTCTACCATTGTAAGTTGGGGTCCGCAAAATATTTTTAACATCATAACTGAAAATATGATCTTGGAATTTATTTAAGAGATTAAGTCTAAATTTCAACCTGCGATCTGACAATGATTCCCAATTTAATTTATTTAATAGACTGGTCACGCTAATAAGGTTATCGTACCGTCCCTTTACAAATCTTGCCGATCTTCGCTGCACACGTTCAAGCTCGTTATTGAGACAGATTTCGTAGGGATCCCATACACTGGGAGCATATTTCAAATGAGGTCTAACAAGGGAAAAGAAGCTGATTTCTCGTTCATTTTCATCGCATTTACCCATTTCCTTTTTGGTGAATCCCAGTCTACGATTACCTTGACCCATTGTTTCACGTATGCGTTTGCCCCATGAAAGTTCATGTGTCATTCTTATTCCAAGATAAAGATTTTTTTTTAACCAAATAACGATTTAAAACCCCAGGTGCGTAATACGTGTCCCCCGGGAATATCCCTCACAACCAGGAGTACTGCACTTGTTCATAGCTCTCTTTATTTTCTGATCATGAGCGTTGACTTTTTATAACTAGAATTTTAATTACTCATTAAATTTTCTCGCATGACTCTGGATCGGGGCAGCCTAAGGCTCCTTGTCCAGCCATGTCTTTTATCGCTTGCGTTTGGGATCATTGTTGTCGCATGGGAGTGTTTTCATTTTCTCGGTGATAGAGGGCGACATGTTTATCTTGAGGGGCGCTATGTCGTTAGCGCTGGAATCTCGCGTCCGAGGCTTCCCGTGAGAGACTTTATTTACGATATGCAATCACTGGGGCGGCAGCACTGTCGAGAGCCATGGCGAGGCCATGAGAAGAGTGACTTCGTGAAGGACCGTATAAGAAAGCAATTTTCCACCATGATTAAGATTTTAATACCGACCGGGTGTCAATGTAATTGCATCATTCCTATGTAGTGCAATTTCAGTGTAGTACATTGGATCCGGGATTGTATTAGAACCCGTATCTTCGTGGAAAATTGCTTTCTCATTACACGATGTACCGATTTCACTATATTTTGACTTGAACTTCCTTATTCAAAAACGGACTTCCGTTCCACCGGGTGGGCTATTTATGATTTGCTCCCTGGGCTCTCTTTTGACCTGGGTGGTCCGGTGACCTTGCTATAGTCGGAGATAACGCCGCTGGATTTCATTCATTACTTGCGCGTCTCCCAGAGATTTTTCCCCAAGATTCTGACCGTGATGGCTTAGCTACCTTCCGCAGTCGTTGATTTCTTTGAGCGTTTCAGCTGGTGTATTCCGTTCCAGCAAATCCCGTCTCTCATTTCGTAAGCATACATAAAAGAGAATAGATTTAAAATGTTGGTTCTTTCAATTTTTCTCCTGTTACCTAACCAAATGAAGCATTTAGTATATGGAACTGTTTGTTATTTTATTGTAATCCTCAATTTCTTGCACAAAATCTTCAATTTTAGTGTCGTCAGGTCAGTGTCGCGTCCATCTGGCTACACATGTATCACGGGTAGATATTCTCTCCTCTTGGCATCCCGCTCTTCGGTATTAGGAAGAAATTAGAAATCATACGATGTTATCCCATCATTTGGAGTAATAGACCTCAGAATCTCCTCTGACAATTAGGACATTCGACCCCCAGATTGCCGACACCCTTTGAAGTGATCCCTTATATACCAACGAACTATTAATAAGGTGGTAAAAAGTAAGCTTAGAATGTGTTTGGTGTTCATTAACATGCCCTAAATCCAGATCAGTATCTGTCTGCGCCTTCTATAGGCCCCCAAACACTGATGTTGAGTCATTATTAGAACTGGGAAACCAGATAAATACTATAACGTCCCGTAACAGCGAACGTAATATAATAATAGGTGGAGATTTCAATGCACCATCAATAGACTGGAGAACATACTGCTTCAAAGCTGGAGGAAGGGACAAAGACATCTGCGAGACTCTATTAGATGTTTTCTCCAATAACTCCCTGACACAATTAGCTACAGCAACTAATAGAGGGGACAACACTCTTGATTTACTGGCAACCAATATCCCACAACATGTGACAATGATTGACACGGTTGATGGAATCAGTGAACACAGAGTTATAACTGCAAAACTCTCGCTATCTTTAGATAAAAATTTTAAACAAAAAAGAAAGATTTACATTTTTAAAAGAGCAGACTTTGCTAACTTTAAATTTTATTCAAGAGATTCCTTATCGGATTTCAAAAAGTATTCCATAAAGGTATGTACCAACGATTCATGGAAGTCGTTCATTAATATCATGCGCTCTGGGATCAACAGATTTATCCCTAGTACATTAAAAAAAGAAAGCACTGAACCTAGGTGGTACAATGCCGAAGTGAGAAAATCCCTGAGACGGCAGCAAATATGTCATACTAAAATGAAAAGAATTAGTACACATATGCCCACTGATGAGTGTAATGTAATTATTGAAAAATATAAAATTTCAAAATCCACTGCAAAGACAGCCCTTAGTAATGCATTTGCAGAATTCAAAAGAAAAACACTTGGGGAACAATTGAAAGAAAATCCAAAAGTCTTCTGGTCGTACGTAAGGGAAGTGCAAGGCCATAAGTCTGCCGTCCATTCACTTAAAAATGATAGAGGTGAAATGACCACAAACACACTCGACAAAGTTAACTTGCTAAATCCTTCTTCCAAACCGTTTTTAACCCACCATCCGGGGATTCAACTGTCGTGTTACCTGGCCTCTTTCAGCGGTTGATGCAACCAATTAACATTTCCTGTAATGGTATTGAAAAATTACTTAAAGATATAAGCCCCAACAAATCTCCTGGCCCTGATCAAATTCCCTCCCGCGTATATAAAGCGTTAGCCTCCGAAATTTCCCCCTACCTTGAAATAGTATTTAATAAATCCCTGACCGAACACGTCGTACCGATGGACTGGAAAGCAGCCGATGTAACACCCATTTTTAAAAGTGGCGATAGGGAGCAGCCATCTAACTACAGACCTATATCCCTCACATCCATTTCATGCAAGGTCCTAGAACATATAATTGTCAGTTCAGTCATGGGACACCTAGATAGCCAGAATTTATTGTCCAATGTCCAGCATGGCTTCCGAAAGAGCAGATCGTGTGAAACTCAACTTGCTCTCTTTTCCCACGATATTTTAGTTTCTGGCGAAAATAATATTCCAGTGGATGCTATATTTCTCGACTTCAAGAAGCCTTTTGACAAGGTTTCTCACAGCAAACTAATTTTGAAGTTAAAATCTTATGGGTTAGACAGTAACATTATATCATGGATTAATGATTTTCTGCATGATCGGGTTCAAAGGGTTGTTTTGGACGGTGTTTCCTCACCGGCAATTAAAGTCACTTCGGGTGTCCCACAAGGTAGTGTGATAGGTCCACTCCTATTCCTTTTGTATATTAATGATATCCTAAAGGTGGTAAAAAGTAAGCTTCGTCTATTTGCCGATGACGCAGTAGTGTACATGGAAATTCTATGCCTGAACGATAAAGAATATTTAAATATTGACCTACAAGCAATTGAAACTTGGTGTGATACATGGCAGTTAGAATTAAACTTTAAGAAATGTCTTGTAATGAATTTTTGGAATAAGAATAGCTCTCCTCCTACCACTTACAAAATAAGTAATAATGAATTAACAAACGTGGAATCCATTAAATATCTTGGAATAAGACTGACAAATGATCTTTCCTGGGGTAAACACATTCGTGAAATAATGGGTCAAGCGAATCGCAAACTGGGTTTCATTAAAAGAGTATTGGGTAAATGTGACGATCATGTACGAGAAATCAGCTACTCTTCCCTTGTTAGACCTCATTTGGAATATGCTGCCAGTGTATGGGATCCCTACGAAATCGGTCTAAGTAATGTACTTGAACGTGTGCAGCGAAGATCGGCAAGATTTGTAAAGGGACGATACGATAATTATATTAGCGTAACCAGTCTATTAAATGAATTGAAATGGGAATCATTGTCAGATCGCAGGTTGAAATTTAGACTTAATCTCTTAAACAAATTCCAAGGCAATATTTTCAGTGATGATGTTAAAAATATTTTACGAACCCCAACTTACTATGGCAGACTGGACCATAATCATAAAGTTAGAGAAATTGATTGCCGAACTGACAGATTCAAAATGTCCTTTTTCCCTCGCACAATAAGAGATACGAATAACGGTAAATATGTCCTATCGGAGAGTAGCAATGAATAGCATTGGTAGCTGCATTTTGGTATGAGTATGGTAAAGGCGCCAAATTTCGTCCCCCAGTCTGTTTTTGGCCTCTGGATATAATATTTTTAAATCAATCATTCCCCAAAAAATTACATAATACCACCAACTAAGCCTACACATGATATTTAGCTCAAATAATATCAGAAGCGATTTGTTATCTTTAAAGAAAAAAGTTCAAAAAACAATGTACTTTTACCAAAATTGAAAAAGTGGTCCTATTTTCGTCCCCTACCAATACATCTTGTAGAAAAGGTATTAACAGTTTAAAAACAAGGTAATTATAATAAAGACATGTTACAATATTTGTTTATATATGTTAACGTTCATTTTTGCACAAAAAATACTTTTTAGTAACTGTAATATTATTTGTTACCCTTCCAAACAAGAGTCGCAAGTGAATTTTTTTGTTCTTTGCTCTAGAGCACATTTCGTGTCGCCACAAGGAACATTGAATGCAACGCACCCATTTTCCCCCATGATTGTCTTGAGAAAAAAGTTTTAGGCAAATGGGGCACTCCGCATCATCTTCATTATTCTCGCTTTCACTTGAATCTTGGTATGGGACATCACAGTCGTCATCAGAGTCACTGGCAGTTTTTACGACTGCTGCCTTTTCATAGGCTTCATTGAAAAGCTGTGCAATCTGCAAGTTACCAACAATCCTGCCAGGATGGTTAGAAAGCCTATTTTCTATTGCCTGCGCATAAGATGTTTTAAAAGGAAACATGAACGACACATCGAGAGGCTGCAGTTTTGAAGTGGAGTGAGGAGGCAAGCAGACTATGGAAACACCATTATCACGAGCAATGTTAATAAGATTCATATTGCGAGAATGTGAATAGTGTCCGTCCATTATCAACACAATAGGATCTTCCTTTGATGGCTTTACAATTGAAATGAAATGCCGAAACCATTTTTCAAAAAGATCACTCGTTATCCACCCAGACTCATTCGCTGCTCCAATTGACCCAGGTGGAGCTTCATCCATGAGTTCGTTCTTCATCATCTTTCTGGTAAAAATCATAAGAGGAGGCACAAATGTACCTGATGCCGACATGCACATAACAACCGTGACTAGTGCACCTCTCTCTGCAGACGACAGTTCGTGCACAGACTTCTTCCCTATCATAGCAACAATCTTTCTTACTTTGTGTTGTACCACTGTGATGCCGGTCTCATCGACGTTGAACACTTTAACTGGATTAAATTGTATTTTCTCCAACTCGGGCTTCAAAATAGAGAAAAAGAGCTTAACACTTTCCTCGTTGAAACCTTGTACCCTAGCTAGTGATAACGATTCGTGTAGAAAGTGTGGGATGTCTCTGGAGAAACAGACGCAACCACTTTCGTCCAGCTGTTTTTTTCCCGACCGAAAATGGGTGAGCAACATTGTTGCGAATAGGAAGCTGAAAGGCCATTCGCCTAAGATCATTCAGAGTAAGGCCATAGTAATGGTTCTCCATGTCCTTACAATAAGTCACTAACTCAGCCTCTAACTCACGTGAAAAAACTGGTTTTCTACCGATAGCTTTTCCAATTAACTCATCAGCACCTTTACCTTGTCCTTTCTTTGTGTAATCCTTAAGAGTTGCCCTAGGCACACTAAATGTCTTACTCGCAGCTTTATATCCCATTTCCTTGTTTCTCACCGCACTTATTGCCGATTTCATCGCCTCTCTGTCCCACTTCTTCCTAGGTGGCATCTAAAACAAAATAAAAATATTTGTTCTAAATTTCGTCCCCTGGACGGAATTATGAACAGATGGGGGGACGAAAATAGGAACATTCCACTTGCCAATATGGACGTTTCCTACACCACGTGAAGTGAACCAAACACGGTAAAACGCTCAGATCATTCAGTTTATAGCTTACCCTAAACAAATATGCAAAATGCAGCTAAATAAACACATTAAAAGTTATTCGGAAAGAGCACTTACAAATAGTATTTCGACAACTCACCATTCCAAAAATCAGAATAAGTTTTCTCAAAGGGGAACGCAGCCGACTAGACGCATGAAACTTTCAGTACTAACTGGTGGCCATGAGCACAACTAACGATAAATATCACCGATGGCGCCCCTTTCGTCAGAACAGAAAACCTTGGGGGGACGAAATTAGGCACGGGGACGGAATTTGGCGCCTTTACCTTACTTAAAGCTAACCCTACTAACAGAATGTTTTTGCATGTTTGCTTTGCAATTTCTATCTTTTTTAAATAGTGTAGTTCTGACTACTATATTAATGCTATTCCTTTTTTATGCATGATATGTAGTGCATGTTTGGTGAGCAATCACCCCCTGCCACACACCCTTGTGGTGGCTTGCAGGGTATTATGTAGATGTAGATGTAAGCCTCGTCTATTTTACCATGACGCAGTAGGGTACAGGGAAATTGCAAGTCCAAACGAAAAAACTCTTTGAATGATGACCTACAAGCAATTGAAAACTGGTATGATAATTGGCAGTTGGAATAAAATTTTTAAAAGTATGTGGTAATGACTTTTTGGAAAAAGAATAGTTCTCCTCCTAGTACTTAGTAAATATGGAATAATAAATTAACAAACGTGGAATGTGTATACCAGTCTAATCTTAAAATTTTTTAAAAATATTAAAATAGCAAAGCAAGCATGCATAAACATGCTGTCAGTTGAGTTAGCTTCAAGTCCTTATATCAGCATGCAACTACATATGATAACCGCTCATCATCATCATAATCATCGTTAGTCACCAATCCTCGGACTGGTTTGACGCACATCTCCACTGAGTTCTTCTATCGCCTTATCTCTTCATATTTACGTATTTCTTCTCTCTCACATCCTTCATCACTTGTACCATATATCTAACTGAAGGCCTTCCTTTGCCATTCCTCCCACCCACTTGTACTTCAACGATTGTCTTCATCTTGTCTTAAGATATGGCCGATTAAGTTATCCCGTCTTCTTCTTAGATTTTTCAGCAGACTTCTCTTTTCTCCCACTCTTCATAACACTTCTTCGTTTGTCACTCGGTCCATCCATTTTATCTTCGTCATTCTTCTGTAGCACCACATTTCGAATGCTTCCAACATTTTATTCTCCGCTGCTGTCATCATCCATGCCTCTCCGTCCATACACTTGCAAAACTATACTCTTTAACGTATATACAGCTATTCATATCCCTAATTGTATGCAAGGAAAGGAGAACATTTTGCATCTGTTAGTTCTGCAATACATTTCTGTACTTCTATGATCATTTTTAACCTCATCAGTGAAAATATTATCGTGGAATTTATTTAAGAGATTCTGTCTATCATTTAACTGGTTACGCTAATGTAGTTATCGTACCGTCCCTTCGCAAATCTTGCCGATCTTTGCTGCACACGTTCAAGTTCGTTATTTCGGCCTATCGCATAAGGATCCCATATCTGGTGGCATATTCCAAGTGTGGTCTAATAAGATAAAAGTATCTAATTTCTCTCCCATGATAGTCAAATTTTCCCAGTACTCTTTTGATGAATCCCAATTTGCGATTAGCTTGACACATTATTTGTCGTATATGTTTACCCCCTGAAATATCATGTGTCAAATGTTATTCCAAGATTTTTAATGGATTGCAAATATATTAATTTATTGTTCCTAATGTAGTAAGTGCAGGGAGGAGAGTTATTCTTTTTCCAAACATTCATTACTTTATATTTTTTCAATTCCTATGCATTATTCTTATTTTCATTTTGCCCGCCCATTAATTAATGAAGAGGAGCTTATCTCTCAATAGTTAATTGTTATTTTACTCAACAAATATTTATGCACATAATATTCATGACATTGAAACAAATGAATGGATATAACATTTTCTGTCCCTCAAATTCATATAATGGATTTCTCTTGTGATCTTTCTTTAAACCATAGTGTAACTTTTTCATATGCATACTTGGGTTCAAATTCCTATAAACACTTTCATTGCACTCAGATCAGTGATGTGTTTGATCGTCTGTATTAAGTTTAATTTACAGAGTAGGGCGATGCTATTTTAACTAGTAGTAGCCTCACTTAGAATTTGCAGCTAGTAAATGGGAGCTAGTAGGTGAAGGGGATTCGATTTGGAGTAGGACGGTGCCCAGCGAAGAAAAGCTAGGTTTCTTAAAAGATGTTTTGACAGGCTTAGCAGTGTGTTAAATTGCTAAAGAATAAAAATACTACAAAAATGTAAACCGGTTACTTTTCGTAACGCGTTTAACAAATTGAAGTAACTTTAATTAAATTAAATAACTTACGGTTTATCTAAACCCCAGCATGTACTGTGGTAATTGAGGCCATAAAGTTAAAATTGGAGGTAAAATAAGGTAGGGCAGAGACATTTGAGAATGTATTTCTTTTCTACCATTTTCTCGTGAAATACTGGACAAACATAGATTTAATCAATTTTGCCCTGAAGGTAATTTGGATGGGTAATGAAAATTGTACCCTTTTTTGCCCTACTGACTAAACTCCTAAATTTTAAAACCTTAGTGTGATCGTTTTAATTTATATCTCCTCAAAAGCATAGTAAGTAACTAGATACATTTTGTAACATGTGTGGAGAATTTTCGCATCATATTGCTATTGGAAGGAGGCTTGCATGTAGTGTCGCATATCTTCCTAAATTTGTGATATTTAATGTGAAAGCAATATAACTTCATACAAAAATAAGTCTTCTTTCTCTGAATTACTTGCCTGGTGTGGAATCGCCCACTGCTCTTCTTTGTGGATGCATTTGGTGTGCAATATAAATGTAATTGAAGTTGATCTTATACCTTTTACATTTTTTAATTCAAATTATTGAAATCGCGGCTTCTAGAGGGATGAATACTTTATGAATCAAAGCTCACAATATATTGGAAATTATTTTTGGTTTTATATCGGGACAATGAATATAGATCTCTGTATAGAGTGCGTTGCGTAAAATTGATTCTAGAAAACGCACAGAGCGTGGGATAATCCATGTTGTCTCTTCCTTGAGAGCGTCCTTCGAGGAACCACTTTGGCCTCCAAATGGCCCCCGTTAGGGGCCATGTTGGTTTCATTATGGTGTCCCCCCGTAAGATTCCGTTCATCTGCCCTCTGGAAAGGCCACCAATCCCGAAAGGAACGGTCATTTAATGCATCTTTTACGACGCGTATATCCGGCTAATTCTTCGGGGGCGATGTTAGTACCCTAATTCTTTGAAAGCCAACTATCCGTCAGACACAGGCTTATCTCCGACCCACATTGGTTGACCGGAAAATGTCTACGTCAACGAGCGTTTTAGGTACGGACATCAGCGATAAATGGAGATGCAACGTACCTTTTTCTCAAATTAGACATAGTCACAACCCTGGCCTTTATTTGTCCTCAGAGATCTGGTTGGTGTGGTGGCTAGAGTACCGGCTTCCCATCCCGAGGGTCCAGATTCAAATCCTGGCAGGGTGGATTTTCATTGGTGTACCGACTCCTACATCTACATAATACTCTGCAAGCCACCATAAAGATGTGTGACAGGAGGTGAATTCTCACCAAACATGCACTACATATCATGCATAAAAATGATTAGCATTTATATAGGTACTGTTCTAAACTACACGCTTTAAGAAAAGATAAAAATAGCGAAGCAATCATGCAAAAACATGCTGTTAGTTGGTTTAGCTCCAAGTCCTTATACCAGCATGTAGCTACCAATGTTATCCATTGCTAAACTCGTATTGGATATATTTACCGTTATTCTTATCTCTAATTGCACTAGAAAAAAGGACATTTTGAATCTGTCAGTTTGGCAATCAATTTCTCTAATTTTGTAATTATGGTCCAGTCTGCCTTAGTAAGTTGGGAATCGCAAAATATTTTTAGCATCATCACTGAAAATGTGGTCTTGGAATATGTTTAAGAGATTAATTCTCTTTAATTATGTTTAAGAGTTTAAATTTCAACATGCGATCTGACAATGATTCCCAATGTAATTCATTTAATAGTCTGGTTACGCTAATAAGGTTATCGTACCGTCCCTTTACAAATCTTGCCGATTTTCGCTGCAGACGTTCAAGTTCTTTATTTAGACCGATTTTCTAGGGATCCCATACACTGGCAGCATATTCCAAATGAGGTCTAACCAGGGAAAAGTAGCTGATTTCTCGTACATGCCCGTCACATTTTCCCAGTACTCTTTTGACGAATCCCAATTTACGAATAGCTTGACCCATTATTTCGCATATGTTTTTACGCCAAGAAAGATCATGTGTCAGTCTTATTCCAAGATATTTAATGGATTCCACGTTTATTAATTTCATTATTACTTATTTTGTAAGTGCTAGGAGGAGAGCTATTCTTTTTCCAAAAATTCATCACAAGACATTTTTTTGAAGTTTGATTCTAACTGCCATGCATCACACCAATTTTCAATTGCTTACTCTCCTACTTGAGTGTCTGTCTACTTGAGAGAGCAATTCGAGTTACGTACTCCGTCGTCGGATGGGACGTTAACCCGTGGTTCCCTTGGCGCCTGTCGATAAGAGAAAGCTAAAACCAGGGCCGATTTCTCTTCACCCTTCTTCCGTTCCTTAAAAAAAATACCTGCCTTTACCCAGTTCCTCGCCTATCCTGTCGGCACAAATAGCCTGTTTTCAATCGCCTCCTGCAGATAAGTAGAACTACTTTATATTCGGCCTCACAGAAAGTGAGTGTATTCTGCTGTTTACGTTCATCTACCAGAGGATTCGTGCATTCATTTGCTGCAATTTTTCTCCATAGTTTTTATTCTAAAGGTGCATTCATGTGCAAGTGTTAGCTACCATTGAGTAATAATTTGGAAACATGGTCAAATATTCGGCAAATGCTGCAGCTTGGCAGATTGGCAGCTTGGCGTCGCGTTCGCACGGATTTTGCGGCGGGCGGTTTCCACTGCAAAGATAAATTTGGAACTCTGTATAGTCATGATAATAGTTATGGAAATAATTGTTATGGAAAAATTAACAGTAAATAACCCGTGGGAATCGGAAAAATTTGAAACCAAAGCCATGAATATTATTTTTCTATTAATAATAGCAGGAAATCTTGCAGCAAGTTCACAAGTGTTGCATGCTCTCGTAGAGAGGATGCTCAAGGCGGATGCACAAAAATTCACATAAAAAATAAAAGCTGAACACTATATATAGGGACACAAAAAAGGGGACACTCATACAGGGAAGAAAGGGGACTCAAAAATTCGGCACTCAATGGCACCATTCTCGATCCGAAATATAATTTGAGTGTTAAAGCGTGAAATAAAATAAAACACTTGATAATATTCAGTGTGAATGATTTAATCTATGTTGAGTTTGATGAAATGGTTTCAGTAATGTCCAAAGGCAGTGTCTATCTGAATTGCTCGTACGTCTATCTCGTAGTGTACCTGTTTCGCTCGTAAATACATTATTTCGCGTTTAAAGGATCTTATGTGATAGAGCGGTTGACTAGATTCGACCAGATAAATAAGATTAGAGAGATAGATTGTCGTACTGATAGATTAAAAATCGCATTTTTTCCCCGTACTATAAGAGAACAGAATAGGCAGCATAGCTAAGGAATGGGTAAGGGAAATATTTAAGAGTGGTATGTAGTGCATGATGCATGTATTAATTCCTTAATTACTATATATACGAACAATCTAGTTGCATGAGACCCTATAGTTGCGTGTTTGCATGTCGGTAGTGCATGCTTGGTGATCTTCACCCCCTACCACACACCCTCGCGGTGGCTTGCAGGGTTGAGTGTAGATGTAGATGTGGTCACTGGCATCTGTGTTATTTCTTTGAGAGGCCATCCGTGCACGAAATTGCCGAGCCGGTCGTGAGCCAGTGGGAGGGATTTTTCGTCGTATATATCGGGCATCGTGTTGGAGGGTGGCTTCAGATTGGAGGTGAACCACGGAAGGGGGGTGGAGGGAGAGGGTTGCTAGGGAACAGTTTTTCATTCCAGTCGCGACCGTCGGGGACAGCGCTTATTCAGCGCCGTAAACGAGGCGGTCATTAATTAGCGAGAGGGAAGATTCGAGAGAGAAGAAATGGCCGCAAGTCTTGCGGTTGGTCAGGGCGGCGCGTCTGCCCCATTGGGACCCGGCCCGTAAAAGTTCCCGTCCGTCTTTCAGGCCGTTCTTCGTGACGTGGGCTGATCAAGGGAGCCATCAAATCGCATCAGGCCTTTATGTCCTAACGGCCCGATACGCAACGGGCCCTGGATAGGCCAACGGACGGGGAAGAGATTTCTCGGAGAGCAAACGTCTTGAATTCCTGGCGTAAACGCTCAGATGTGCTTTCGTGCTCTGAAATTGGATAAGTTTTCCTGTCTCCTGTTTTATCTTCATGCCTCCTCTCAGTTTATTTTGAAATAGGCAAAGAGGAGAGGATAATGAGGTTTTCATTGAACGATGGCCTGAGTCACAGCGCCAGAAATAATGACCCGCAAAAAATATGACGCTCTTGGCGTAGCAGTCGAAATGAAAAAGTTGATTCTACTTTCATTTGGATTTTTCTAAGAATGATTAATTTTATAACAGGTTCTGTTCAAAGATGGTGGAATTATGTCTGAAAGTCACCTCAAATGTCACAATTTGTTATCCGTAAGCTTTTACTTCTCGGTGTTAATTTCAGATCCTCACTCCTACATGATAATCTTCATCTCATATACTTTAATGATAATTCCATTTATCATTATAATAATATGATAGTGTGAACCATTTCAAGTTTTGGACTTTTTTAACTTATGTTTGCTTGTCTCATTCATCAATAGCCAGAATTGAGAATTATTTTTCAACAGAAAAAACATTTATTACGTCATCTTTGTGTGAAAACGATGCATCAAAATCAAGCTTTTATTACTCTCAATTATTGCAATTTATAAATTTAATTACATGCAATGGAGTCGATAGATTACTGTCAGTAATTAGTCATTTTCTAGAAAGTGTGAGGAAAATATTGCCCGTCATAAAAGCATTGTTCGCGGACATTGTATGGTATTATTGTGATATTTTTTCTTCATGTTGTAAATACGTATTAAATTTTGTTAGTATCATAACGGAGATCTGACTAGTGGTATTAAATATGCACCCGAGGAAATCCCTATGACAGGGTGGGCAAAATTTTCTTTGTTTAGGCTAGCCCTTTTATCTCCCTTTGGTTTATTATCACTCCATTTGTCACTTTGCACGCTGAATTCATTCATATTTAGAGCGATAGTTTCATAAGCTTTGCTGTATGACCCGAAATAGGGGGTGATGCACATTTCAAACATTATTCAAATTCATGGATTTGTAGGAATATGGACGCCTTCCATGCATGGAAAATCATTCCTCTCTGACCCATTGATAAGGGCTCAATTTTACCCCCTCAATAAATAAATACAAAGTAGGAAAGATAAATATGTTGTTTAGCGAAATGCGGAAGGTGTATCTGTCTGATATCTGAGGCATGTCTGGCGTTTGCAGGTACTAAGAGAATTGAAATGGTGACAATTTTACTGCATCTCTTGATTTTTCATTGATAAAAATGGAGTCGTAATGCAGTTCGTCAGTTTTTAGATTGGCTATGGGATATGAACAATATATCTACAACTACATGTACATAATACCCTGCAAGCAACCATAAAGGTGTGTGGCAGGGGGTGAACTCTTACCAAACATGCACTACATATAATGCATAAAAAAGGATTAGTATTTATATACTGTTCTAAACTTCACTATTTAAAAAAGATAGCATAGCAAACATGCAAAAACATGCTGTTAGTTGGGTTATCTTCAAGTCCTTAAACCAACATGCAGCTACTCGTAATAAATATATTTTTTTCCGTTGCTCATATCCCTAATTTCACGAAGAAAAAAGGACATTTTGAATCTGTCAGTTCGGCAATCAATTTCTCTAATTTTGTGATTATGGTCCATTCTAGCATAGTAAGTTGGGGTTCGCAAAATATTTTCAACATCGTCACTGACTGACTGACAATGATTCCCAATTTAATTCATTTAATAGACTGTTTACGCTAATAAGGTTATCGTACCGTCCCTTTACAAATCTTGCCGATCTTTGCTGCACACGTTCAAGTTCATTATTTAGACCGATTTCGTAGGGATCCCATACACTGACAGCATATTCCAAATACAGAGTGCTTTAGTCGGTGTTCATTCAGTTAACTTATTTTAGTACAGTATACTAAGGCTTTGATGTTGGGACAGTTGTGTAAATGATGAATCCGGTAACTCACTTTTTCTCTGCTGCTTTCTCGAATGCTCGGTTTTGCGAAGACAGATAAAAAAGGGGAAGAGCAGCTCACTTTGCATTCCGCCTCGACATGAGATCCCGAACGCGCCCCGGGAACTGTCGAATCCGGAACCACTCTTGATTTTTTATGCGCGCGCTCCCAATCGAGGGCATTGGGCGTTGCCATTCAAACCATTTACGTCTGCTAAAGAGAGGTTCGTCATCCCGCAGTGTTCAGGACGAGCCCCCCCATCCTCCCCTCCCCCTATATTGGTTTATTTTTACGGCCGCTGGAGCGTTTACGACCCGTCACACAGAGAGAGAGTTACTGCGCGAGTTGAAAGAGAAATATCCCGTTAGAGAGGTCCGTCCGACCTGTGGAGCATCCTTTAGGGTGAGACGGGAGCGTGGGCAGGCGCGTGAGATGTGGAAGGGTCCAGACCCTGCGATGGGGGAAGGGGACGACCCTGGGAATGCGTGCAGAGGGGAATTAGAATGTTGGTGGGGGAACGGGAGGGGGACGGTTCTTTAGCATGGACGGGCTATTTATCGAGGTAAGAGTTTAAGATGACACTCCTATATTGAGGGCAGGTGAGGTGAAGGCTGTTTAAATACCCACCAATTGCGGTATAATTTCAAATTTTTATGACTCTGTATCTGTAGACTCTGCATATACATCTACATAATACCCTGCAAGCCACCTCAAAAGTGTGTGGCGGGGGATGAATTCTCACCGAACATGCACTACGTATCATGAATTTAAAAGGGTAGTATTAATATATTTGTCTAGACTGCAATATTTAAAAAGATAAAAATAGCAAACTACGCATGCAAAAACGTGCTGTTAGTTGGGTTACCTTCAATCGCTTACACCAACATGCAGCTACCCATGTTATCCATTGCTACACTCGTATTGGACATATTTACCGTTATTCATATCTCTAATTGTACGAGGAAAAAAGGACATTTTGAATCTATCAGTTCGGCAATCAATTTCTCTAATTTCGTGATTACGGTCCAGTCTACCATAGTAAGTTGGGGTTCGCAAAATGTTTTTAACGTCATCACTGAAAATATTATTTTGGAATTTATTTAAGAGATTAAGTCTAAAATTCAACCTGCGATCTGTCAATGATTGCCATTTTAATTCATTTAATAGACTGGTTACGCTGATATAGTTATCGTACCGTCCCTTTAGAAATCTTGTCGATCTTCGCTGCACACGTTCAAGTTATTTACTTAGACCGATTTCGTAGGGATCCCATACACTGGCAGCATATTCCAAATGAGGTCTAACGAGGGAAAAGTAGCTGATTTCTCGTACATTTTTTTCACATGTACCCAATACCTTTTTGGTGAATCCCAGTCTACGATTACCTTGACCCATTGTTTCACGTATGTGTTTGCCCCATGAAAGATCATGTGTCATTCTTATTCCAAGATAAAGATTTTTTTAACCAAATAACAATTGCATATAATGAAAATATGCATTGCATATAATAAAATGTTTTATATATTACATGCTGTTCCCGGCCACGCGTTGCTGTGGCTCAATCTGGTTAAATGGAAAGCGCATGTTTATAGTAGGTATGTTAAATTTCACAATTATTATGGTTATATTATATTTTTTGCTGTTCTTTTGTCTGTGCAGATATAGAGATTGTCTGATTTGCCGACTGTAGAACACGCAAAACACACGCAACAAAATACAGGTACATGTGAGAAGCAATCCATGTCTAGATCTAAACCGCATAGTTCTAAAGATTGGCCCTGAGCTTTGTTGATGGTGAATTCAAATACCAATCGACTTGGGAATACAATCACTTAAATTGAAATGGAATATCTGTTGGAATCATAGGAATGCGAGGAAAGAGGACATCTTCGCCTTTGAATGTTCCTGTGCAGATTGTGGATTCTACGACGTTGCTCAATGATTTCTTTACTAAAAGCCGCGTGCCATTGCAAAGGCTGGTTGATATTTAGCAGCATGATAATTGGCACGCCGATTTTCAACTACAGTACGTGCGGTGGCATCCCTGGCAGGTCGAGTAAATTCAAAAATTCCGTTCGATAACCAATTGCCTCATCTGCTTTCAAAACAGTGTCGACGGTCTTGTACATATGTGCCCTCGTCGCTTTGAGTGTTAGACTGAATAATATTGTTAATTTCGTAGAAGTCTTTGATTTTGGCCGCAAGAATAGCTCGTTCACTTAGCCAATTGTGATCCTTATAATTGATTTGAATATTGAGAAATACTTTTTCAACCATCTCTTCTTTTGACGTTACTAGTAATGCATCCCTTAGTAATGCATTCGTAGAATTCAAAAGAAAAACACTTGGGGATTAATTGAAGGAAAATCCAAAAATCTTTTGGTCCTACGTAAGGGAAGTGCAAGGCCATAAGTCTGCCGTCCATTCACTTAAAAATGATAAGGATGAAATGGCCACAAACACTCTTGACAAAGTTAACTTGCTAAATTCCTTCTTCCAAACCGTTTTTAACCCATCTTCCGGCGATTCAACTGTCGTCTTGCCTGACCTCTATCAGCGGCTGATGGAACCAATAGAAATTTCCTGTAATGGTATTGAAAAGTTACTTAAAGATATAAGCCCCAACATATCTCCTGGCCCTGATCAAATTCCCTCCCGCGTATATAAAGAGTTAGCCTCCGAAATTTCACCCTACCTTGAAATAGTATTTAATAAATCCCTGGCCGAACACACCGTACCAATGGACTGGAAAGCAGCCGATGTAACACCCATTTTTAAAAGTGGCGATAGGGTGCAGCCATCTAACTACAGACCTATATCCCTCACATCCATTTCATGCAAGGTCCTGGAACATATAATTGTCAGTTCAGTCGTGGGACACCTAGATAGCCAGAATTTATTGTCCAATGTCCAGCATGGCTTCTGAAAGAGCAGATCGTGTGAAACTCAACTTGCTCTCTTTTCCCACGATATTTTAGTTTCTGGCGAAAATAATATTCCAGTGGATGCTATATTTCTCGACTTCAAGAAAGCTTTTGACAAGGTTTCTCATAGCAAACTAATTTTGAAATTAAATTCTTATGGGTTAGACAGTAACATTATATCATGGATTAATGATTTTCTGCATGATCGTGTACAAAGGGTTGTTTTGGACGGTGTTTCCTCACCGGCAATTTAAGTCACTTCGGGTGTCCCACAAGGTAGTGTGATAGGTCCACTCTTATTCCTTTTGTACATAAATGATATCCATAAGGTGGTAAAAAGTAAGCTTCGTCTATTTGCCGATGACGCAGTAGTATACAGGGAATTTCTATGCCCATACGATAAGGAATATTTAAATATTGACCTACAAACAATTGAAACTTGGTGTGATATATGGCAGTTAGAATTAAACTTTAAAAAATGTCTTGTAATGAATTTTTGGAAAAATAATTGTTATCCTCCTAGCACGTACAAAGTCAGTAATAATGAATAAACAAACGTGGAATACATTAAATATCTTGGAATAAGACTGACAAATGATCTTTCCTGGGGTAAACACATTCGTGAAATAATGGGTCAAGCGAATCGTAAACTGGGATTCGTCAAAAGAGTACTGGGAAAATGTGACGAGCATGTACGAGAAATCAGCTACTTTTCCCTGGTTAGACCTTTTTTGGAATATGCTGCCAGTGTATGGGATCCCTACGAAATCGGTCTAAATAACGAACTCGAACGTGTGCAGCGAAGATGGGCAAGATTTGTCAAGGGCCGGTATGATAACCTTATTAGCGTAACCGGTCTATTAAATGAATTTAATTGGGAATCATTGTCAGATCGCAGGTTGAAATGTACACTTAATCTCTTAAATAAATTCCAAGACCATATTTTCAGTGATGATGTTAAAAATGTGTTGCGAACCCCAACTTACTATGGTAGAATGGACCATAATCACAAGCTTTTGATTGCCGAACTGACAGTTCCAAAATGTCCTTTTTTTCCTCGTACAATTAGGGATATGAATAACGGTAAATAAAGCCAGTACGAGTGTAGCAATGGATAACACTGGTAGCTGCATGTTGGTATAAGGACTTGAAGCTAACCCAACTAACAGCATGTTTTTGCATTTTTGCTTTGCTATTTTTATCTTTTTTCAAATAGTGTAGTTTAGAACAGTATATAAATACTAATCCTTTTTTATGCATGATATTTAGTGCATTTCTAGTGAGAATTGACCCCCTGCCACACACCTTTATTACCCCACTCCAACTTACTATGGTAAACTGGACCATAATCACAAAATTAGAGAAATTGATTGCCGAACTGACAGATTTAAAATGTCCTTTTTTCCTCGTACTATTAGGGATATGAATAACGGTAAAGGTATCCAGTACGAGTGTAGCAATAGATAACATTGGTAGCTGCATGTTGGTATAAGGACTTAAAGCTAACCCAACTAACAGCATGTTTTTGCATGTATGCTTTGCTATTTTAATTTTAATTACAAATTTTATGCATATATGTAGTGCATGTTTGGTGAGAGTTCACCCCCTGCCACACACCTTTATGGTGGCTAGCAGGGTTTTATGTAGATGTAGATGTATTAAATTGCAAAAGTTATGAGGCAATGAAATTATTCCCGAGGTCAGATCAACCGGCACCTTTCCGTTCCCAATTTCAAGCAATTTATGTGAGTATATCTCAGCTGATGGATTGTTTTGCATCTGCACATGGATATTTGTATTTAATTTTGACGTCTTTACATGTCGTCACAATGTAGAATTTTTCAGGCGAGCATTTATTTCATCCGTTAGTGTCATTCGAGGAATTACAGGTAATGTTTGCCTGAAATCTCCTGCAAGAAATATTAATTCGTTCTCAAATGGTCTCAGGTTTCCACGCAAATCTTGCAATGATATATCCAGAGCCTCGAGCGATGCTTTGTGCACCATTGTGCATTCATCCCAAGCAATAAGTTGGCATTTCTGAAATATTTGTCCCATGCCGGATGATTTAGATATGTTGCACGAGAGAGTTTCAATGAATGCACGTTCAATGGGATGCACATCCCGTATCCAGTATCGATACCTATTGATTCTTGATATTGTACAAACCTTCATGGGAGTGAACTAAACAACTAACCAAAGCTTCATGGAAATTGGATGAATGTTGTGGTAGTGCATGAAGTTATCAATATTGTATCGATATTGCACCGATGCAGTATTAATACAGTATCGATAGTGTAACGATACTTTCTTTTAAAAAAAACCAAATAATTTCACCACAATTTTGTATCAATAATGTATAGATTTATCGATATTTTATCAATATTATATCGATACAGCATCGATATTGAATTATCTATTTTGTATAAACCTTTGCGGGACCATACCCAACAACTTTCCAAAGTTTCATGGCGATCCGATGAATGGTGTAGTAATGCATAAAGGTCAAACGCATTACATACATTCGATTCAGTATCGATATTGTAACGATAATACCTTTTTTAAAAAACTATAAAAAATTTACCTCAATTTTGTGTAAAAAATGTATCGATTTGTCGATACTTAATCGATATTATATCGATAAAGTATCGATATTGAAATATCGATTTTGGAGTCCTCTTCTCGGGAATGTACTCAAGTGCTTCCCAAAGTTTCATGTCGATCCGATGAATGGTGCAGTAATGCATAAAGGAACACAGACACATTCATTTTTATAAATAGGCATAGATCCGGTTTATATATTATTAATATAATAATTATCATATGAAAGGTATTTATATATTATAATATTATATGCATAAAAGGGATTAATAATTATATTGTAGTCTAAATTTCACAGTTAAAAAAAAGCACAGCAAGCATGAAAAACATTGTTTATTGGGTTAGCTCAAAGAGCTTATAGTAACATGGAACTATCTATGCTGTCCATTGATACTCTCGTATTTATGCTTTTGGATATATCTACAGCTATTGTTATCCCTAATTGCACGAGGAAAGAGGAATATATTAAATCTGTCAGTTCACAAATCAATTTCTCTAATTTTGTGATTATGGTCCAGTCTACCATAGTAAGTTGTAGTTCGCAAAATATTTGTAAAGCCATCAGTGAAAAGTTGTCTTAGAATTTAGATCTCAATTTGCACCTTCGGTCTGATTGTGATTCGGTCTTCGGTCATGATTCCCACTTTAGTTTTCTTATATACTAGTAACGCTAATATAGATATCATACCACCCCTTTTCAAATCTTGATTATATTCGCTTTGCATGTTCAATATCATTATTTAACCTATTTCGTATGAAGTCCATATACTATATATAGTAACCTCCCCGGCAATTAAAGTCACTTCGGGTGTCCCACAAGGTAGTGTGATAGGCCCACTCCTGTTCCTTCTGTACATAAATGTATAAATAAGGTGGTAAAAAGCAAGCTTCGTCTATTTGCCGATGACGCAGTAGTGTACAGGGAAATTCTAGCCCCGAATGTTAAAGAATATTTAAATAAAGACCTACAAGCCATTGAAAAATGGTGTCATACATTTAGAATTAAATTTCAAAAAAGTGTGTAGAAATGAATTTTTGGAAAAATAATTGTTATCCTCCTAGCACGTACAAAATAAGTAATAATGAATTAACAAACGTGGAATCCATTAAATATCTTGGAATAAGACTAGCACATGTTCTTTCCTTGGGTAAACTTATACTTGAAATAATGGGGCAAGCGAATCGTAAACTGGGATTCGTCAAAAGAGTATTGGGTAAATGTGACGATCATGTACCAGAAATCAGCTACTTTTCCCTTGCAAGACCTCATTTGGAATATGCTGCCAGAATATGGGATCCCTGCGAAATTGGTTTAAATAAAGTACTTGAACGTGTGCAGCGAAGATCGGCAAGATCGGCAAGATTAGTAGATTAGGGACGGTACGATAATTATGTTAGCGTAAACAGTCTGTTAAATGAATTAAAATGGGAATCATTGTCATATTGCAGGTTGAAATTTAGACTTAATCTCCTTAATAAATTCCAAGATAATATTTTCAGTGATGACGTTAAAAATATTTTGCGAACCGCAACTTACTATGGTAGCTGGACCATAATCACAAAATTAGAGAAATTGATTGCCGAACCGACAGATTCAAAATGTCCTTTTTTCGTCGTAAAATTAGAAATATGAATAACGGTAAATATGTCCAATACGAATGATTGAATCCATAGCGTAGGTAGTTGCATGCTGGTGTAAAGACTAGAATGTAACCCAACTAACAGTACGTTTTGGCATGCTTTCTTTGCTATTTGTATCTTTTTAAATAGTGAAGTTTAGACTATATATTAATACTAATTCTATTATGATATGTAGTGCAAATTTGGTGAGAATTCACCCTCTACCACACACATTTGAGGTGGCTTGTAGGGTGTTACGTAGATGTAGATGTACTGGCAGCGTTTACCAAATGAGGTGTAACAAGGGAAAAGTAGCTGATTTCTCGTACATGATCGTCAGATGTTCCCTGTGCTCCTGTAAGTTGGTTTGCATTTGTAAGTTATCACCGTAAGTATTAAAACATTACCATTCTCGACGACGCCAAGCCTTCAGCTTTCACGTATTAATAGTGTGATTTTCGCGGTCAATTCGTTATCTTAGCCACAGAGGCTTCTCTACTTTCGCCCCTTCCAACTACTTCTATTTTGCCACTCCCTCCCCCTTCCTCGTCGCGTGGTCACATCCTGAGCCTTTTAATTCGTTGCCATAAAAGCATGATTAGTTAGTACCTCGATCGAAGCGATGTTTTTCGTCATTTAGGAGCTTTAGTGTTGCCACGCTTAGTGCTTTCATTAGCATGCAGGCTTGGTATAGCTTTTATCGCAGCTTGTATTTGCATGTCTGTTTTATCGCTAGGTTGGCAGATGGGTTTTTGGTTTATTGCCTTTAGCCGACGCTCGGAGCATCTGTTATTGCTCGGAAATCTGTCAAGGAATGAATCCATTGCATCTAAAATAAATCTCTGAATGTTGCTATGCGTTAGCGTTCCCCGCTGGAAAAGTCCGATGTCAATTCGCCATTTGTGGCGGACGTTTTTCTCTCACCATCTCTCCCTACTTCTTTCTCTCTCTCATTATCTCGAGAAATATGCGTAATACCTTGAAAGAAAAAGGTATGTACTTTTTTTTGTTCTCTTATCATGAATCATAGTTTTCATATCTATGGGTTCTCTTAGTGCAGAGTCGTTATTCCGCGTTAGTATTAATATCAATAAATTTGAATTTGCATCCGAGGCGTAATAATTATCCTTAATTTTTTTGTATTTTTCATTCAAATTCCATTTATCATTTATATTTGCTAAATATAACCACTTTTTCTGGCACAAATCGACACACAACTGCTATCAGTTCTGGACTCCTTTCTACGGATTGACTTATCGAGTGTGAGTAGGTGCTCCATTGTTGCCTCTAGCGTGACGATGGAGTAAATTTGTTCAAAGTTTAAAGATATTAAAATTAAAGTTATGTACGCTTTTGAAAACCGTAGGCTGTGTGATCATAATATCGCTGAAATGGCGATGTGGATTTTTTTGTATGACGGAATTTTTGAGTTTGGAACTCCTGGCGCCATGTCTGTCTAGATGTCTGTGGCTGTCCCTTAGGACAGTTGTTTGGTCTGTGGAGATCATGATTTGTTTTCATGTTCTGGTTGTAGGTGAAGAGTTGAAGACCTGACATTTTCCTCTTCCGTGTTATCATTATTGGGGTTTCGGGTTAGACAGCTTGGGCATTAAGATTGTGAATATCTTAGTTTTATCTTAAAAGAAAAACAACTAGCAGACCTAACAATCTGTTACTTTTTCGGATGGATTTGCTCCTTCTTCCGTCGTAGAGATAAAAAATATGCCTTGTGGTGCTGTCTTTTATTTAGCTTGTTGATAATGCGTATGAGCGATGTATTTATGTTTATATTTTATCCTTTGCCGGAGTATTTTTCTCCCTATTTTCTCCATTCCATTGTGGGGATGAATTTCTCGTTTTTTCATCGATTTCATTGCCATAATTTGTATTAATTATTCCTTTTCTTGATCTAGCAGTACGAGTACATTATATTTTGTGTCGCAAGTCGAAAGTTCATATGTTGTTACCGACCAAGATGGATGACCTGGCTTCTGAAATAAGCTGCAATACACCCTCCAGTACATTCCAACCTCCTTGGTGGTGTCGGACGCAGCTGCCCAATCCACTAACATATCGGTTTATTTGCTGGCAGTCTTCTCACTCTACTCCCCAAGTGCTTGAGAACGTCGCACAGCGTGAAAGCCTCGCTAAAAGGTGGCCATCGTGAGTTAAGTTGCTCATTCAATGCAAAATTTTGTTTGTACTGGAATTTAAAGTCTCAGTTGACAAGTCTGAAACCGGAGTTGCGAAAAAATCATAAATTTTGTGAACAACATTGCAAATATTTGCAAGTGGATCAATAAAGAGTATATTAACTTAGAATATGTGTAAATATGTTTTTTTTAGGCCACTGATTAAGAAAATGTGATTTGAATTGCAGTAAAGTTGTAAATTTAGCGAAAAATTTGCGAATTATGAATAGATAGGGAGAATAATAATTAAATAATAATACTTTCTGAACTCTAATGGTACCCTATGGGTAACGTGCTGATTTTCCCTGCATAACTGTCTGTCGGACTATCTATATGGACCCTTCCTCCAATACTACGCTGATTTCAATTAAATTTCACAAGCTTGGCCTTTGCAGCTCAACAAAATACTCTGTTTAAGTTTCAAACAGCTAATCCTTAGTTCCGAATTCGGCTTCAGGTCATATGGGAGGGCATCCATATAAATACAACCAGAGTTCATTTTAATCCCTTATATACTTTATTTATTTTACAAATGTTAACTTACATATGAAGTCAAGATGAGTACCTACTGTTAGAATGGAACGCAGATTATTTTTCTGACTATGGGTAGCTGGGGTTTAATCTTAAATTTAAGAGAATTTCGGTAGAAAACACGAAAACCTTGACGACCAACGCGATTGCTGAAGCCGAGCTCATGTATTTCATCCCTTAAGACGAGTAATTCTCACTTTCAGCTCGCAATCCTATCACAAAGTAAACGTTTTATTTATTAATATCTACAATAATTAAAATTATTATGGAATTATATTATGGCTGTATCTTTGTAATATGCATAAAGTCCATTTCTGTTCGTTGAAATCCTTTATAGCAACTTTTGCAAATACCTACTGCACTACTATGAAGCACGTGTTTAATGAAAATTGTCAATGTTATGGAAGATTTTTTTAAAACATGAATCGCGCAAGAGCAGATAAACGCAGCTGAATTGTTCGCATACCTATATGTATTTCATACGAATTTCTTTAACTTAATACATTTTGAAATCTGTACTCTGCTTTACAGCGTAACATTTTAATGTTTAAGGTACAATTATTTCTTATACATTAATCCATGTCATACACTATATAACTCTATCCAATCTATAACTGCTTCATTATAGAAATAAAATGTAACTAAGGTTCTCCCAAATTTAATTTAAAACACGTACCTGGTTTCTTTGAGGACTGTCACATCATCAGGTACATACAACGCACCATCTTTTACATAAATAGTTCTTTCCCGGGGGTGGGGAGTTAGAGGGGAAGGATTAAGTAGGAAGGGGAGAGGGATTCTGGTGCGTGGGGTCGGGTGCTTCTGAGGTAGGGAAGGGATAGAGGCTGGGGGAGGGGGGACCACATGAAGTATAGGACCATTGTCCTTACGCAAGTGTCTCCCGATGTCCAGGAAGGTGAATGGGACAAGTCCAAAGCAACTGAGGAGGATATTATCTCCTTCCAGAAATTCGACAAATTGTGTGTGCAAAACTTAATGTGGAAGAAAATAAGGTACATTTTCCATAACCCATTTTCCTAAAACAAACTATTGAGAATTTTTAAAGCGTTTTGGAGTTAACTTATCATAAAAAAAAGTAATTGTCATTGCACTTGTAATTCTGAGGTGTATAAATTCATTTTGTAAAATTGAAAGCGGGCAAACAAGCACTTTATAAGTGATTTTAAATTTGTAGTTCGTCTTTTTTCGTCCACTCGTTACACTTGACCTTCGAGGCTTGCACTTCAAAAATGGATAGAGTGAGCAGACTAATGAATCACATGCATTGTATTCTAGCGCCTCGAGTAACACAGCCTCGTCTCTATCGTAAAAAATATCAATCTGAGAAACTAATCATCTTCATGGCCTCCTTTATGCGATCCTGTCACAGCGTGCGTTGGAGGGAAATAGAGGGTAGACGGGGAATCACTGCGGCGGCAGGCAGTGCCCACGCGGCAATATCGGCTGTTACGTGAGGTACGAGGGCTTCTCAAAGGTCTCCATAGCAGTAACCCCCATCATTCTTTGATCCGCGCCCCTCAGATCTGGGACGAGGCCGTTAACTGAGTCGGTCAACCTAGATCTTCACGTTTGAGTTTTTTAACGACCGGCAGAAATATCCTTCAGGAATCGACAGGAGGGTGAGATGCCAGAGATCTGCAGGTATTTTTGTAAGCTTCCCCGTTTTTCTCGCTGAAAGAGGTGTTCCGGACAGTTTATTTTCACTAATAATGCATAACAAAACAACGATTCCCATCATTAGTAGCTCCATGGTAGACAGAAGTCCATGGACTTGCGACGCAAGACTAGAGATGTCATCATCATGCAGGCTTGGAATTTCCTACAATCCTAGGATTGGTTTGACGCAGCCCTCCACTCGATTCTTCTTTCGGCCAACCTCTTCATATTGACGTAGCTCCTCTCTTTCACGTCCTTTACGACCTGCTCCATTTAACTCATACGAGGCCTGCCTCTTCCATTCTTCCCGTTCACTTTTCCTTCGACGATTGTCTTCATCAGGCCATCGTGTCTTAGGATGTGGCCGGTTAAGTTGTCCCGTCTTCTTTTTAGTTTTCAGCAGACTTCTATTTTCTCCCACTCTTCTTAGGACTTCTTCATTTATCACTCAGTCGATCCATTTTATCTTCATCATTATTCGGTAGCACCATATTTCGAATGCTTCCACCCATTTCTTCTCCGCTTCTGTCATCATTCATGTCCCACTGCCGCAAAGAAACATGCTCTAGATATACGTTTTGAACTAGAGATGTAATGTGATGAAAATAGAAATTGTAAGATGCCTATTGTATGCATACATTTCCACCCTCGTGTACCTCTCTTTATTAATTCGTTATATCATCATAGTTATGAAACTTATGCAGTCATAGATTAAAATTATTAAGAAAGAGCAAATGTAATCCTCTTTAAACAATAAAATCATGATTGGAAACTTATTTTTGCTGCCCTACTCTCTAGGTCTAGTTTTTGAGAAGTCAATTTTTTTAAAACTCTATTTCTCCTTCTCCCCATTTCACTTGAACTAAAAATATTACCATTCTATTTATGATTTATCTACTTCTGTTTTTGTTCCACGTTTATCTTTCCTATGCATACAAATTGAGTAAGGCATAAGGAAACTGCCCTGTTTATTTTCCCACGAATTACTAGGATTGCTCAAAATAAGAGGAGTTCTAGCATTTACGGGGCTGAGCCCCAGTTTGGCTGGATCGGGTGTCGGGTCCTGTAGCAGGGGAGGCAAGACCTCCGGCGACCATTGTGATGCAGAATCCTTGCTCTGCAGCAGAGGCACGTATGTAAATTTAAAAAAAAAGAAGGCCAAGAGAAGAAGTACGGGTGAAATGTTTAAACTGTTGGACCAGAAATTTCAAAGCAATGCTCAGGGCAGGAAAATATGAAAATGTATTAGTTGGGAGCAGTAGCAGAATAGTATTCTCTAATTGCTATCTTACCGTTTAACCCATGGTTCGGCCAATTTTTGAGACGGAAGAGCCAAACCCCTACTCTGACTCATCTATAAAAATCATCCAATAGCCAAAAATATGTTGTTTTCAATAAAGGAAATTTAATTATACATTATCATACCAGTATTGAACAGTATTTTTTTTTTAATTTAAAGCACTATGCATGTGGAGGATAGCAAATAAATCTGTGATGGTTTCAGTCATCGATAGCAATATGTGATTTGATAAATTAAAGATTTTTATAGAGCTACGCGATAGTACTAATTTCATTCTCAATTTTACTCCAGAGCCATATGTTTACACGTGGATCGTGAGCCGTAATTTTCCCATCCATTGTCTAACCTAATATGATTCCAAGCCTAATCTTCAGATCAACTCATAGGAGGGGCTCGAACCCGCAACCTTTGCGTAGTCAGCCTTCTAAGTCACCAGCCAAGCTTCCACGGCTACCGTGGTGGAGAAGGAAAGAGAATGTTTGTTTGTGAGAGCTGTCGTGGAAGGCTGAAAGTGAAACAGAGGAAATAAGTTTTTTCCGAGGAATTTTATATAAAAGACGTGGCTAAATTCAGATGAAAAGTTACACATGACTCCATTTGAAGGAATTTGGCATCCCTTTCAGAGGAAAAGTCATACGGTGGAACTATCTAATAACCTACTGATAGAGTGAGGATGAATAGGCAATCTATCGATGATTCCTCTAAAAAATCTCATTCGAGACTTTAAAGATTCCCGACAAGGTCTTCTCTTCTCCTTCCCCATCAGGCACAAGAAAACGCCTTCGTGGCTTCATTTCCCGCCCTTTGTTGTATTCTTCGATTTTATGGTACTCCGACTTCTGAGGTTACATTGCATCCCTACGCTCTTGTCTGAGGCGAGATGCAAACGCGATATAACCTTTGGTAGTGGGACGGTCTCGTTCTAGACGTGGCTCCTGAATTCGAGTGCAAATGAAGTCACGAAGGACACTTCTTTTTCTGGCGCAAAGTGTTACGCGCAAGTCGGCTGCCCTTGATCCAACTGCCGTCGATTAAATCCTGGAATTAAGTGATGAATGTCGTTTGAGCGCTTTCAAAGATTTACTGCAGGATCAAAGGGAGGAAGTTTTGTATAGTTTCTATCGAAGAAGTAGGACATTGAGAATGAGCATGCGTCGCAAATATTTGTAAAGTTGTAAATCACGAGCTAAAATTAGCGGCGTAGAGTGCGTTTAAAGATTTACTTCGGTGTCCTCAGCTGGTTCATGCCATGGAAACGACTTTTGAGCTTCCCCTCAGAGAAATTATTTTAATGAAAATCCACACTACTGTTACATATTTGAATTATAATAGATTATAATGAGAGGAAAGGCGGCAAATCCGGACCCCCAATTGGTTTTTGCTAAATAACTTTTATACTAAAGTACTTTGAATTCCAATTTAAGCAAAAAACAAAACTAACATTATCTAGGAATAATTTCTCTAAGTATGAAATATTAAAAAAATATATTTCATACGACTTTGCTAATCTTTGCAAAAGTTTACAAAATAGGCACTATACAAAATGTGCTTAAAACCCCCCTTTTTCCTCGTATGTCGACCCCCTAGAAGTGTAATGGATAATGATTGGTATAGAAAGAACGCATAGTTAAATGAATAGATACCAACGCGACTCACAATTCGACGGGGGACAACGGCATCGGGATTATTTATGTGGTACTCCCTATATTCTATTTTCAGCTAGAAATTTAGCTCTCTGAATATATTTCCCCATAAATTTAAATGAAGTATGCTAGCCATCGAACATTTACGGTATACGATCGAAAGGTAAAAGGTCATCAGAATATGTCCCAAATTCTGTTAGACCCATTAATCATGCTGTTTCATGGATCTTGTTGATTTGTACGTCTTCTCTCATGTTCCATTTCAAATTTGAAAGTTTAAACATAGAGCATACCTAACGGCCTTATTTCATTTTTGTGGTCCACCAAAAATGCTTTGAATAGGGATAGCGTTCAAACCGGTTTCTAATATAGTGGCTAACTGCTGTCCTATAATTAATGAATTTAATTACTTTATTCGAGCCTCGCAATGATTACTGTATTCCATGTTTTTGCTTTTCCTAAACAACCAATCTTTCACTTCTGCATCTTTAAACTATTGCTGTAGGACTGACGACAACTTTAATTTATAAATAACATTCTTTTTAAACTCTGAGTAAGTATGCGACAATTCTAGCCTAATGAAAGGTGTTTGGTGGCCATAATGGGGGCGTTTACTCGGAACCGAAATAGCAATTTTGTTCACGAAATCGTTAGATGGAAACGAAAAACGAATTTAAGTGAAAAAATTAATCTTCTAACCACAACCATTCACTCATAAATCAAAAATTAAAATAAGCAAAAGGTGACGCCCACCGAAAATGCTGCTGTGATAACATTGACGTCATTTTCCTCCCGTCCTTGACTGCTTTCAGGGGAGGGGGAAGGGAGTGGAGGGGGCTTCTCGGAAGGTCTGCTCGCACAGATGCTGTCGAAATCGCTCCCATTGGCCGAGTCAGCTGTGTCCCCCCCTTTGCAATAAGGCGAAGTAGCTTCGCGGGCTCAGTTGTGATTGGACGAAGTAGATATACGTCAGAGGTCAGAGAGGCACCACACCCACTTTTCCGAAAGGGTTAAAGACATCAGTTTTTCGCCGCTTATAACTCGGGAAATAATTGTCGGATCAGAAAACGGAAAAATACGGGTCCTTTTATTTTACAAACTCTATCAGATTCGGCAATAAAAAAATATGGTAAACGACCCCATTCTATCTTAGTTACCCTAGCATTAATTCGTTATATTTTGTGGGATAACATTGGAGTAATTTACTCCTTGTAATTGCGCTCTACAGAAACGCCATGAATGCAAAGATATGACAATGACTATGGATCCTAGTATTCGTATTATAAATTAATGATGGGCAAGTGTTCCGCAAGCTGTATTTGAAAGTTGTTTCATCAAAAAATCTCATTACAGCACCACCCTCCCTATCGTTTTTCAGGTGTCATTTCCGGTTATACATCTCAGTGGTTAAATTGCGAAAAAGTCGCATCAGAAACGGCCGTCAGATAATAAATTATTTCCTCAATTCTAATTTTCTAGTACATTTCATTTGACAAGATTCCTGCCAGAAATCCGATACATGGTGTTTCTGTTACATGGGTGACGGCTGGGCGCCCGGTTGAAATGGGATGAAAGGCCAAAAGAAATTTCTTGATTTACGTACGAAGGAGAGGCAAACATATGTTTGTGGCAAAACTTTTTATTTAGGCTAATATATCCAGAGAGAATTATTTCTCGTCAACTGAATAGGGATTCAGATAAGTACTTACCAGCATCATAAGGTACTTACATAGCATATAGAATTCTCCCGAATACTTATTCAGTTCCAACTCAAAAATATGTCGGATGAAGCCGAACCAATGGTATAGCGTGTTCTCATTCGAGTAGTGTCCTAGCTCTCGATAGCTAGGGGTTGTGGTAAAGTTTTACCTATAAGTTTTGCTGTTCTCATGTCACTAAAACCTAATCTAATTTAATTATTATTATTAGTATTTTACCGCTGAAGGTAGGTCAACATGGACTTCTAATTCTTCCCAAAACACTTGCATTTTAATAAAATTGATAGTTTCGGCGGTAACTTGATGGAAAGTCATCTTTCACAAGGAAGAAAAAAACTTTGTATTTCCACATAAAAACTTTTTAATGAAGACACTACCGGTTTCACCCGCTAGGGAATCATCACCTGATAATGCCCTAGCTGGTGAAACCGGTCTTGTCTTCATTAAAAAGTTTTTAACGTGGAAATACAAAGTTTTTTCTCCCTTGCATTTTACCCGATGTCTATCTGAAGCCCCTTATACCTTCCATCATACAATATTATGCTACGGGAAAATGTGCGTCTTCTTTCTGTACTGATATCGTTGTTTGCAAAATAGATCATGTGATCATATCCTTCTCATTTGCTGCAGGGTCTAAATCTACCAAATTTCCCCTGATTCTGGCATTGGCAGAGATTAATCATTGAAATGCCGTACCCTATTCGTATACGTACTACTACTGTAAGTGCAGTGTTCCATCTGTCTTATGGGGCGTAAACAGTGAGCCCCTTAGTGATGAAACTTACGCTGACACCAAGTGTTTCTCCCCCCCCTTCCTCTGAGCCCTTCAGTAATCCTGCCCTTGGGAGTGTCATCGATCTAAGCTGTCGGGCGATTCCACAGTTAACAGTAGTAACAATAACCTAAAACTTCAACTGTTGCAGGCTCTACTTTGTGGAATGACGGCATGATGGGAGAAATGATTCACTTTGTACTTATTCCACGAATTTATTTTAACCCAACCGGTTTCGACGTTAGCACGTCATCATCAGGGGTACAACCTCCCTTGTACGGAGATTGTACCCCTGATGACGACGTGCTAACGTCGAAACCGGTTGGGTTAAAATAAATTAGTGGAATAGGCACAAAGTGAATCAATTCTCCCACAATAACCTAAGTCTATCAGTTTGTCGTAGAAACTTCAATGTTTTGTAAACTTCTCTTGCGCCTAATTCTGACATCCATCCAATCACATTTCATCAAAGATCGTAAACATAGGGTATGTTTGCAAAAAGGCGATTGAATATAGAGAACTTGAGACCTTATTACTCATGGCCGTTGTCGTTTTTTGATTCCATTCAGATTATTCTATTGTTTAGATAAAATTTGTGCTCGACTATGAAAATGTTATTGGATTTTCATCGATGCTCTTCGATTCCCAGCTAAATCAAGTTTGAAAATTGCTTCTGGCATTTAATGCTAATAAGTAACGTTATAAACGTCATTTTATGTTGGTAGCACATGAATATTCACAATATCGTTTGCCAGCTATTCTGTTCTGTTCCAGGTTAATATTCATTTCCGCGGGAAACGCTTCGAGTTAGCTCCCGTTGATGAGAGCGCTAAAATACGTTACGATAAACATCGGTATTTCCAAGTATCTCGAGCCCTATCTTTTGTCTATTGCTCCCTCCCCATTAAACCAAAGGCTGGTGATCTTACACCATCTGCCACACGCCCCTGCAGCGGCTCCCAGGGCATTGTGTAGATGTAGATGTAGTAGAGGAAGAATTTACTGGGTGTACTTCTTTCTTCAAAAGTTTTTTCCTAGTCTCTCATTTCAAGATAATCCGCACATTACTTGGACCTACGGGCGCACTCGGATTAAAGTGGATGCTCTCTCGTGAACTCTCCAAGAGTAAATTTTAGATTTTATGAATGAAAACATCCTGTAATACTCTACACGACTACGCGACAAGTTTTAATGCTCTCTTATGAAAAAACGTTGGATTTGCTATTCCGATCATTAGATGTTTTGGTTGAGCTCGTACCTTATACATGTATATTTTAACTGGTATTTATGTTTTAATTTTGGTATAAATTTTGGTATAAATAATAAAAATAAATAAAACACATAACTATGGCATATAGACTTACAGGTGGATGTACATCCACTTCCATAGTTCCTTTCATGGTGTTGTTGTGTGTTTTTTCCTGCTGCTAAAATACTATAGTTAATTGTAGAAACATAAATGATGCAATTGATAGAAAATATTGAAATAGAAAATATTGATGGAATCTTTTGATAGAAAATATATGTATGTATGAATAGAGTTCATTATATGGAGTAATATCGTATTGAAATATTAGCCGGTATAGAATTACCAGAGTTTTCTCTATTTTTGCGAGTGGAAGCGTAGGTCTCGGTGGAGAAATGTCGTTTACATTGGGTTAAATGGTAAATGGGAAAAGTTGCCGATACGTAAGGTTTTCACTTGCAACAGTAAATTTGCGCACGGTTATCATTTCATCTTAGTATTAAGCTGCTGCATTGTTATTTGATGCCAACAAAATGCTGAAAACATTACTCCTCATAAGCTTTCTCTAGCCATTAAAATAGTTTAACGTGCATTAAAGCAATAAATGTGTTCTGTGACGTAGAAACTTATTGCATCAGGTAGAGTAAGCAGCCATCGTGGCGTGCTTATTTACTTGCATTTTCTTCTCGTTAATTTCATTACTTGGGCACGGAAAAGTCTGAATTCGATTTAAAATGTATTTTTCAGTTGTGGGTTTTCACCTGTGTTAAATTAAGCTGAAGTTATTCTCATAGTTGCTTCATGAAAAAATACTGTTTTGAGTTTGTTCTGGAGAGAAAATTAGACCATACAAATTAGATAAATCTCTCAAAGTGCGGTCTGCATAAAGATATAACAGGGAGATTAGTATTTCACATCGTGATTGCATTATTATATCATATTATAAAGATAGAGTAACCAATTGTCGTCGTTTTTGCCATTACGTTCCAATTGAATAAGAGTCGGAATGAATTAAAATCAGTCTCCTATTGTTGTGCGATTGACAAAGTTATTCATAATTAATGGATTGAAAGGTGACAGGGCTCACTTCTTGTAAGGCATACTTATTTCATTGAAGTTGGTTCATAAATTTAATTAAAATCTTCTAGTAAAAAGTCAAAGATTTGAATCTTTGACTTTTAATTAGCAGATAAACCTTTAGTATGAATTTTGGTATCGAATTTTAATAGCTACTCAATTGATGATTTTCCCATCGCTGAGCAGCTAAGGAAGCAGGACAAGAAGGCTCATTGAAGAAGAAGACGAAAACATATAAGGGGGGCAAGAAGTGCACTTCGAAGTGTTCTAGATATTTCAATAGCCTTTCCAATAGATAGGTCTCCGCTTGCCATGATCTTTACGGCTTGAAGGGGCCTCCTTCTCCAAACTATCTTTTATTTTCTTTGTCGTAGTTCCACAGAGTTATGGGAATACGCTATGAGCTCTACCTGATGCGTAAAGTACTAGTTCTCCAATGCACACCTAGAATATGGACAATATAACAAATATTACTTCGCTGTAAATGAAAAACAGTCCGGATTTTTACATATCTTGTGTATACGTAGCTCAAATCAAAGTAACTTGTGAAAGGCCTCTGAAAGTAATGCGTCTTATAAGTTGCTTCATATGATGATTCTCTTCGATAAGATATCACCTCCATGTAAGGGCGCAGGGCTTCAAAAGTGCTTTCTTCGAATCACCTTTTCTTTAAATTTCATGTGGTATCCCCAGTTTATTCTAAATACAGGGCAGAAACTTTGGTCATAGGTTGTAGAATGAGGTTCAGATTTGGTCATAATTCTCGTTTCACACGATAGTTGATCCAGCACAAGACTTGAAGCCTCTACTTGATGTTGAGGGCGGAATTGAGCATAATTGGAACCGTCCTGGGAGGTTTCACACGATAATAGGAGAGTTTACTCGAAAGAGAAATCACTATTTTTTACACGAAATCGATAGATGGAAACGAAAAATAAATTTTCAACATCATCATCATCGGTCAACAATCTTAGGATTGGTTTGACGCAGCCCTCCACTCGATTCTTCTATCGGCCAACCTCTTCACATTAACGTAGTTCCTCTCTTTCACGTCCTTTACGACCTGTTCTATGTAACTCATACGAGGCCTGCCTTTTCCATTCTTCCCGTTCACTTCTCCTTCGACGATTGTCTTCATCAGGCCATCGTGTCTTAATATGTGGCCCATTAAGTTGTCCCGTCTTCTTTTTAATGTTTTTAGTAGACATCTCTTCTCTCCCACTCCACTTCTTCGTTTTTCACTCGATCGATCCATTTTAAAATAAATTTTAGTGAAATAAATAATCTTCTAACCAGAGCCATCCGCTCATTAATCGAAAATTAAAATTAACAAAGGTGACGCCCTCCGAACGAGCCGCGTTAAGGATATTTACGTCATCCACCTCCCGTCCTCGGCTGTTTTGAGGGAAAGGGAGGGGAGTGGAGGTGGGGTTAAGGTCTGCTCGCACA
Organism: Platycnemis pennipes; assembly: GCA_933228895.1. Lineage (NCBI taxonomy): Eukaryota > Metazoa > Arthropoda > Insecta > Odonata > Platycnemididae > Platycnemis > Platycnemis pennipes. The sequence goes on along the minus strand of OW121851.1, from coordinate 128,780,215 downwards.
GATCCTGTTGCATACTGCAAGTAACCCAAAACAACTGGACAACAAAATATTTTTTATATATTTTAGCGTGACTGAAAGCGTGCTGAAGTTTATTTGGTTATTCACAAATTACGATGTAGCTGCGTATGCAATGCCTTTCGAAATAATCCGAATGGAGTCTTAGCAACCACTTCCATTGGCAGAGTTATGAAGTGTTTTTTTATACTAATTTAAAAAAAGAGAATCTCGTGCAGCGTCAATGACGTGACGTTATTGGCCGATGGATCATTGGGTCCTACAGGGAACTACTATTAAACTAGTACCGCATCAATTACGAAATCAAGTAGCTCAGCGAGTATGCTAGCGATACCATGCTTGCCAGCCAGTATACTTTCTTCTTCTATTCACAAGATACTGGAAAGCTAGCATAGTAGCGAGTATTGTAGACCTTGATCTGGATAAAGTATCGAGTGAAAATAGCATAAACTCCATTTTGAAGTGTGGATGACATGGATTGTGATTCGCCACCCGAAAGCCCCCGTATGTTTGTAATATTTCTGTAGTCTTATCTGAGTTTCGTACACAAATATTCCAATGTGTCAGATTAAGGGGAAGCATACTCCTTTTGTGTGAATTAGAAACTCAGGTGAGCGTACAGTTACGCAAATTTGCCGAACGAAATTTTTTTCTGATTGCTTTAGTTTAAACTAAGATTTAAAGCCCAGAAGATAGTACTTTTCATCATTAATAATGCCAAGTAGCCTATGATTTTTTTATGTCTTCTTTCAAGGGCATTTATAGATCTAAAATTAAATTTATGACACATGGATTTGTCTTCCATTACTGTCTGTATTTGAATCAGTTAACTTACCCATGGCCAACGAAATAGCCATAACTTTAAAAATACTAAAAAATTCAATTATTGAACTTAAGCCCTGAAGAAGGAAAAATACAATTTCCTAAACGTCAGCCAAAAGTTGAATATTTTTCATTTTTAATAAAAGACCTAAACTCCCGAAAAATCATCCATATATTTAAAAATACTGTAAATGTTTTAGTTTGAGCTGGGTGTGAACAGTATTACATTCCCATATCCTACTATTTTTGATCTAATCCTTTTTAACGATTTTGATTTTAAAAAATCCTTTTTTTTATCAAAAAGGATCACTTTTCTCCCCAGAACTTAGCATTTTTTGTTGGTTTTATACACTCTTTCTTTTTCCCATTAATATTTTCAATTGCATACATGATTTTTTAAATCCTTTTCCTAATTGTGTATCCATCGTCTAGGTCGCTGTACTTGGAAATGGTAGTACATACCTTGATACGTATGCTACAGTTTCTCAATGCAACGGAACTCATACCCCTTACTTAGCCTAAGAGATTCGACTGAATATTAATTTTCACATTAGAATTGATTGTTGTCTAAGGAATAGAGCGAAGAGTTCAAAGAGCTGGCAAGTGAAAAAGTTCTGTTACCTGGGAAGCCGACTAACCATCGATGGATGAAGCAGGAAAGAAGTGGTCAGCAGAATAGCCCAGGAAAAGAGAGTATTCTATCAAAAGTAGAACCTACTTACGGCTGGAAATGCAAGCGTGGAAGTAAGGAAACAATTCATCAGAACTTACAACTGGATCAAGTTTCTTTACGGCAGTGCTGCATTGGACGATGACAGCAGCGGAGAAGAAAAGGGTGGAAGCATTCGAAATGTGGTGCTACCGAAGAATGATGAAGAGAAAATGGATCGACCGAGTAAGCAACGATGAAGTCCTAAGAAGTGTGCTGAAAACTCTAAAAAGAAGACGGGACAACTTGATCGGCTACATCATGAGAATAGATGGCCTAATGAATACAATCAAAAGACAAGTAAACGGGAATACCGGCAAAGGAAGGCCTCGTATGAGATATGTAGAACAAGTGTTGAAGGATGTGAAAGAGAAGAAATACGTAAATATGGATAGATTAGCCGATAGAATAACTAAACGGAGAGCTGCATCAAACCAATCCCAGGATAGTTGTCTAATGACAATGAAGTAATAGAGATATATTGCTTGAATGATTTTTAATAAAAAGTTTCGGTCATATGAGTTGTTTTTCAGTAAGATACCAAGATTTAAAAAAATACTTATTATTATCGGGTGGATTTCTGAAATCATTTGTTTGGACGTTTTACTCTACATCAGTGTTTATTGCCGCAGTCACTTAGAATGGAAATATTTACTTTCCTTAATTTTAGAATCCGAGATTCGTTCAAAGAATAACTACGTGCGTATTACGGCTGCATACTAGAAGTGTCGCTTCAGCTTAAACCATGAAAGGTTACACATTCAGAGCGTAGCATAAAAATTTAACTTAACTACACCGTCTATTCGAGTGGAAGGCCGGAAGCATGTATGGCCATGCACCTTCCCGTGCTCTAAGTGCACTCTAACGCTAGAAATCCCAACGAAACACCAGTGGCGTTATGTACACCTGCGAGTTTCTGGGTGCAAAATGTATTTCATGTATGTATATGTATGTAAATGTCACAGATCTCACGCGAGAAGAGGAAAGAGATATTCCTCCTTGGGGGCTTTCAGAGGTAGCGCCGGGGCTTTCAAATTCTCTGGAGTGGCGCATAATAATAAGCCCATAAGTATAGGAAATCGAGCCGTCATTTGACTTTATATAAAAGGACGACATCACTGTTTTGAGCAATGAAAATAGACTTAAGATGATGCGATATGAATGTTTTACGTATTTTTTCGTCGAAACCTTTTGGTGAATTTGGTAAACACCTCTTCCTTCTCAAATTTGATTTTACCGTGGAAAAAATATGCTTAGTTGCTGAAAAACTTCCTTTCATTAATTGAATAGAGTCTATCTTCAGGTATTCATCAGCTACTTTCCTATAGTCTATTGAATATAAGGAACATCACTCATTAGGCAAGATGGCCGCCAATGCAGTGGTGTCGGAAAGTGAGTAAACGTTTATAAACGGGCAAAGTTAATTCATGCGCTGGAAATCGAAAGCGAAAAATATTAAGTAAGTAATAAATATTCATGTAACATCAATATATGTCAGGCATATTTCAGATTTGTGAACGCGTGGTAATAACTGCCCGGCCTCACGATCCATGTAAAATGTTCATTCAATGATTTTTAGTTGAATGCGTCGTAATATGACCCAAAGGGCCCTAAGTTTTGTAGTATTCAGTGGTATGCTGTCAACGTACGAATGCATATGCCCGTAACGAGAGGCTGTTCCATCATCATAACAAAATAGATATGATAGTGGGTCCTACTCAGACTACAATTAATGTAAGTACAAATAAAGAGGATCGTTGTGATTCTATGGCCATCGAATCGAGGAGAAAATTTGAACTGGATCATCCGGAAAACTACTTGGAATCGAGAGCACGGCTCCAGACGTTTTTACTTCTCCATTTTACGTTTTTACGCTCCATTTTACGTTTACCGTGAAGCCTCGATATTCTTTGGAGTTATCAGGAAACGAAATAAACTATTAATGAAATAAATGCTACATAAGAAGTTGACAGATATGAAAAAAATTATTAAGCACTTTTTCATAATCATATTTCGTGGAAAATGGTGGTATTACCAACGTCATTTTAAGAAATATCGTTTAACTGATGAAATAAAGCGATGGAAAACAATTTTCGAAAATTCGCAAGTCATTATTTCTCCATACTTCTCTCTCTATCAATCAAAGAGAGCTAACAATATATAAAATACATCGAAAAATTGACTCCTTATAACGCAGGATGTACTTCATAAAACCTCTTATACTATTTCTCTTCCTTCTTCCTCCACTATCGCTGTACGATCCCTCTTCTAAAAAATGGCCTTCATTAAGAAAGAGGGTAACTGCCCCTCAAGGCCTTTTCAAAACACCCACCGTACTAGATTGCCCATGTTGGTTAAGTGGCTAGAGCACTTTCTTCTTTTCCGAAAGTTTCGGGTTTATATCCTGGTTGCGACAGAGGTTTGATGGGACCACGAACTGGCCGCGATTGGTCCTAGTGAAGTTTCCTGCTGACATGAACCCCTGTTTCAGAATTCAGTTCGCAGGATTTAGGGGGAAAATCGTCCAGATTGAGCGGGACTTGAACCAGAATACCTCGGCATCGCGCCTAGTGCCTTAGGATACCGAGGTGCCTTCTGTAAATCGGTAAGGACTTTAAGGAGCTGCGTATTGCAAAGTGACTGACGTGAATTCGGGGTCACAAAGCACATGAGCGAGCATAACAACTTGTTATATTGCGTGCATGTCTGATCTCCATTATCATTTAGCTCAGGGGTGTCCAAGATTTTTAAGGCAGTGGGCCATTTAATTAGTGTAGAAATTGCCTTTGGCCGCATTTCTCAGTAAATAAATTTGATTTTGTAAGTAAACTCTATGCTTGATGAGTAATGATATTACTAATACTTTAAAAAATAAATGCCACGAAAAGTGCCTCACTGATGAAAATAAAGAGACTCGAAATCCTGAGAATAACGCGTTAGCGTCGAAACGCGTTGTACCAGCAAAATAAAGTCTGTGGAAATTTTCGTAAGTTGCATCTTCTCATTCAGAAAGAGACTCGTTGAAAAAAATACCTAAATATCTTTCGGGATAAATTTAAATAAGTATTTGTGCTATGTTTTCCCCTTTGGCACCAATATCACCGTTCTGGGCCGAGGGTAGAACATCCCAGATGTAGCCCCATTAAAATTTTTAGACATTCATACTGCTTAAATGGCCAAAGCACTGGGGGCCATTTCCTGGTTCTACTCCCATTGGGGGTGGATGTTTTATTCCAATAGAAGTCTTCCGGGGGCGTCGAAGACATCTGAACACCGGTTCTTAGTTGCGTAAGGTGTTAGCTTGTGTTCAGACCACTTCCAGTGCAGCGCTGTGCCCGTCATATGGGACTTAAATCCGCGAACTTCTAGAGCACTCTACCTTTTGAGTATGCCGGCACGAGAATTTCCTCAACCCTTCCCACTCTCCTTTTCTTTTTGTCATCCCCCACCCCCTATTATTAATGTCTGAAATTACGTCAGCTTTAGCCCCCTCCTCAACCACTACATGGTGTTTCAAGATGAATATCCGGGTTTTAAGGCTTTGTAGTATTTATTCCATTTAACTTACAACTATGTACAATACATAAAATGAAAGAGCAACTCAAACAGTTTTGTTGTTACACCTGTGCACATGCACTGTTTCCTCTATCTTCCGTTAGGAAGCGCTAGTAGGAAATATGGCGACTAGTGAGAAGAAAGATTTTTGTGTTTTACACTTTGCAAGGACTGAATCTATAGTTACAGTGAAACATGCTTTCCGAAATAAGCTCCATTGTAATCCTCTAATTTATAATTACATCTGTAGATGGTGCCATCAGTCTTAAGACACCGGGAAGAGCACGGCTCGAACAGCAGTGACTGAAGAACGTGTTGAACGAGTGAGAGTCTTCCACGCGTAGCCTTAAGAATTTACTTCGGAAGGCTTGTCGTGAAGTAGCAATTCCAGTGACGTCTGTGTGCAGAGTTTTAAAGAAACACAACTACATTCATATCTTTTGTAATAAGTACTAAAAGGTTACAAAAACCCACATATTCATTTTGAAATATCCTAGAGGCCCCCATCCCTTCCATTCCTATCATTATACCTTTCCTCCCGGTCTGAAGCGCCTATTAGTGCGGAAACAGACTTGAAAACACCCATGAAAAAATATCCTATATTTTAGCTATTTAAAGACCAAGTTCATCACTTTTGAAATTCAGTACTCTAACGTTGTAATTTAAAGTAACTTCTCCCGTTGAATGTCTCCCCATATATATATATCACGGAAGTAGCACTCAGAAGAGCCGATGAAACACACGCGATGATAGCACACGAAAAACATAGAAACACAAAAATATAAAAAACGGGACACTCACATTTAAAATAGTTGGAAGCTTGCAATGGTAAATAGCGGTTTACTTTTGGCTGCTTATAGAAAAACAGGAAGATGGCAGAAAATATATCGAAATACTACGAATTTTATTTTATCACTACGTTATTACTTTTGAGTTCCCAAGTGCAAATAGGTAGATGATATTGATGTGGTGCTTGATTAGTGATTATTCATCCCCCGCCACACTCCTTAAGGGTTGCTCGCTGTGTAAAATGTAGATGAGGATGTGCTTGCTTTACCAACGAGCAAATAGGAGCGCGGGTAATCGTAACGATTGAATTCTCTCATTTTAAGTATTAATTCAGTTTGGTTTCTAGTGGAATATATTTTGATCCCGTTTCAGAGAAGCGGAAGAAACATATCTCCTATAAAACTCAGCGATCCACGTTTTTTGATTATTCTCAACTCTGAACGTCATATTATCAATCGATAGGTTTTTGCAAATGATAAGGCTGCTCTCTCAATCGTCTGCTGCGTACAATAAAAATGGCTTCGATAATAGGGTGTTACTAATTTTAGCTTTAAGAGGCTGAAAAACGATTCCTACCTAGGTGGGGAGAAATTGGAAGAAGGGTCGCGTAAACGGAGCTGACGTTCCTCAATTAAGTGGGAGAACAGATTCAGGGGGAATGGCAACACACTATCGGAAGTTTGTTCTGTTACTAGTTCATCGGATTGGGTGTCAAATCCTGCAAGTCTATTTTCAAAAGACGAGACGTACATGGGGTTTGAAATACTGCCCTCCATCTAGCCTGCGGACGATTCTTGAGCCGGAGATCGAAGTTTTTACCCAGAATGCAGCCCTTGTCCTTGCAGGAATATTCGAGAAGGATCCGCGTATGCTTCACCCACGCTCAAAGAATGATTTGAAAATTATTTCTCGTTATATTATTGTCGAATTATTCACTTGCACAACCCGTTATTAATGAGCCACATATGCCAAACTGTACTAACGCAAATTTCTGCAAAACATAGAGATACTATGCTGAGGCAGTTTTTTTTTGCTTCGTTACGTACATAAATATATCGAAAATATGTTTACATAAATTAGTAAAAAAATATTTCAAAGCGTTTTAATGTGCACACCAGTGATTAAAAATGATATGCATAAATGTTCTTTTCTTACCTTTGTTTATTGGAAATCTTGTAAATGTAACCAACAGATCCAGGCTTGATATAGTGGAAGGTATCCAGCAATGAAAAACTTTAAGTACTTTTCCACAGATTTAATAAGCACACTACGCGTTTCAACTCACAGAGTGCAAGTGTCTCTATTACGTGGGTGTTTTCAAGTCCGTTTCCGCTCTAATATGCGCTTCAGACCGGGGGTAATTAATTGTATAAGGATGGGAATGAAAGGGAATGGACTAATGATGACTCTGCGAGTTGAAACGCATAGTGTGATTATTAAATGTGTGGAAAAGTACTTCAAGTTTTTCATTTATTGCCAATGCATGTAATATGAGGATTGTTTACAAAGTGGAAGAAGTAGAGCTCATGTTCTCTAAACCTTGTTTTCCCTAAGTCTTATTTTAATAAAGATCCTCTTTCAATTTTTGCTATAAATTGTAATCATCCTTTATTATTAGAATATTTATGATTGATTAGGAGCATAAAACATAAGAAATAAAAATATACATTCTCAATTGATGCTATTATACACTGTGAAAATAGTTTGAATTAATACCATGCTTAAAGAAGACAGTTCCTTCTTTTCAAAGCCCTATTCGTTTGCCGAACAAACCAGTTTTTTTCTTGGATTTTTGTTTGACGTATCCAATATATGTATTAGTATTCATTTGTCACAGGCATTAAGGGTTTCATAACAAGTTTTGAAGGATTCAGATGCAAAACCATCGTACCTCGCGCAATATGCCTACCTTAATAAAGTGTGTGTTGAACAGAATTCCTTAGTTCTAAACGGAGAGTTTTACGGTGAAATCATAGAATTAGAAATAGGTTCTCCTTTATCATCTCAGCTCGCGGATCTAGTGATGAACGAATTGAAGAAAAAAGTTTTCACATCCAATCCAAGGAGAGCATAGAACATCAGTGTTTGGTGCAGACGCGTTGACGATATACTTGCGGTCTGAACGGGAACACCCCGACAGCTACATCGTTTCGTCGGATACTTAAATTCGTTATGCAAGGGTATTTATTTCACTCTGGAAAGAGAAATGGAGGGAAAACTTAAATTTTTAGGCAATTAAATCTCATTCTGTGGAAGAAAATAATATTTTGAAATTTTAAGAAAATGGACTTTGACGGAACAAGTCATCCACATTCAACTCTTCTGCTTCTCTCATGAGTACTCTGGTCAGAAAAGTTCATACCCTTGAGAATGTCGAGAATATTGTTGTAATTTTGGATTACTCTTTATAATATATCACTTGCAAACCGTGGCTGCGGCATTGTCGTGAGAAAGAAAGCGGCAATGACACGATGGGGAAAGAACTCCACACATTACATGAAGAAGGCAGATTATGTTAATAATTTTAACCTGTAAGAGATCTATAATTCACCATAGTGTCATGATTAGTACTACTCGTTGTTAATGTTACCTACAACAGCATGAATATTTGCAATACGCTTAAAATTAACACGAAAACAGCAAAAATACTAGTTAGAAAAAGAAGTGAGGGAAGTGAGCTTGTGGGTAATTGCGAAGTCTGACCGTCATGTAATTGAAGAAAAGAAAGGATTAAAAAGGTGATCCCATGACGTGGTTTCCATCAGAAACAAAGCCCATATCATGACGTGAAGGAGAGGAGGCTTTCAAAAGTCTGGAGTGATAATGCGGGCTGGTTCAGTGAAGAATATATTTTGTGCTGGATACAACTTTTTTACGATTGGTCACATAATGGAAATGAAGACTTGAAAATAACCGTACTGTTATGTTCTGGTACGAGTAAGAATCGTTTTATATTGCTGTGGGGTGATGCATTGCTTGTCACAACCGTTAATTATTTCCAAAGCATTATAAAACTGCATTCACTTGTTTTTTCCAAAATTTTTATTATTACTTGACACAACCGGTTTCGACCGCTAGGGTTATCATCAAGTCATTTTCAGTTGAGCATATCGAACAACGTTGTTTATAATGGACACGGAAGGGCATAAGAGAAATAATACGAGGACAAAATTGTCATTTTTAGTCATACCTAGAGATGAGCAACTCGGTAAATTACCGCGGTAACTTTCATAAATTACCAACACCCCTGAAAATTACCGTAATTTTCAGAAAAGTTCCTTTTCATAAAATTTCTTCCTCACGAAGAAACCATTGGAATGAGTGATATTATAAATTAAGTAGCTAAAACGATTTTGTTTACATCGTTTTCATTGTGTCCATGATTAATTCAGAGTAAAATAACAAATGCACATTGCGCATCTTTGGAAGGAAACGTTCTCATAGTGTGACAAAAGAGAGGCAAATTGCGTGTTGTTACCAACTTCGTTATAATTTTTTTAATGAGTTATAATAGATAAACTTCGTGATATATTTCATATGAGCGTCAGAATTTGTATCTCAATGCTATTTAATTTCGTTTTTAGTCCTTTGATCAGGATTTCCAGCTCAAAACTAAAATTACCGGAAAATTGGTGTTATTTTCGAAAATTTACCACGGGGTTATTTACCACGGTAATTTACCTCAATTTAAAATTACGGTGATTTTCCCATCTCTAGTCATACCCCTAGGAATTGAATATATATGTATATTCGATACATAAATACATTCGATATTTTATGTACCTATACTATATTCACGAGTGAAATGATTCGAGGATAAAAGTACCGAGCTAGGAAGGGCAATCCATCACTGGAGTCGAGTTTAACATGGCAACTCTCAAGAGCGTAGGCCCTTTCCAAAAAATCAATATAATTCTACCGCCCACATCTATTGCGACACCTCCAAACTAAATTCGCGAGCGCCCCAGCCTCCCCCTTTGAGCCCTTCGCTCTCCGTCTCCTCTGCTGCACCCGCCAAGGGGTGTGGGCGCCGAACAACAGGGAAATTACTCACCCGCGAACTGCTTCTTGAGGACGTGAGATCCCCGCGCGCATTCTTCTTTCCGGCTGCGCTGGCAATGTAATTACCGTTTAATGCCGCCCGTTCATTGGCGTTAGAATTTTGGAGTCACCCTATCCATATCGCACCATTTAACCCAACCCCCGTGAAAAGCGTTCAGTGGAGAGAAGTCAGGCTCACAAAAGGTTCTATCATCGGTTTTTCAGTGTGTTTCGAATCGTTTGATGGATCAAATTTTGAGTAATTGACTTACACAAACACACACACACGTCGAACATCTTGCATCTTCAATGGAAAATTGCTTTTGTGAAGACTTTAAAAGCATTTACAACTCCATTTTACTTTGTTAAACAATAGTAATATAGTTTAATTGGAAAACAGTTCTACGTCTATCTACATCTAAACGATACCCTGAAAGCCACCGCGAGGGTGTGTTAAACAATAGTAATATAGTTTAATTGGAAAACAGTTCTACGTCTATCTACATCTAAACGATACCCTGAAAGCCACCGCGAGGGTGTGTGGCAGTGTGTGAAGATCACCAAGCATACACTACCGACATGCAAACAAGCACCTATAGAGTCTAATGCAACTAGATTGTTAGTATATATAGTATTTAAGGGATTAATTCATGCATCGTGCTCTACAGACTACTATCAAATATTTCCCCTACCTATCCCTTTGCTACGCTACCTATTCTGTTCTCTTACAGTACAGGGAAAAAATGCCATTTTGAAATTATCGGTACGACAATCTATCTCTCTAATCATATTTATCTGGTCGAATCTAGCATAATACGCTTGTGTTTTTAATAAGTGCCTAACATCTTCAATAAAGCTATCCGATTGAAATTTCTCGTATAGATTTAATCTCTACCTTAACCTACGCTCTGGTAATGATTCCCACTCTAGTTCTTGTATTAATTCTGAAACACTACTCAACCTATCGTAATACCTTTTAACGAACCTAGCTGCTCTATGCTTCACCCTGTCTAGTTCTCTAATCAAACCTAATTCATTCGGATCCCATACGCTGGCTGCATACTCAAGGACAGTAACAGACAAACAGTTGGACAGAAAGGTTTAAAATATTTAAACCATTTATGCGTACAATAAGCGAGAATAATATATGTGGCTGATATACCGGGGAGGTAATTAACTATGATTTATGAAGTACTTTGCATGTTTTTTTGTGTATCGACACGAATCTCTAAAATGTTTTGTTTTCGGCACTTTTCCGCATGTTTTGGATGAACCACAAATAGTACCGTAATAATCATCCTTCCATCCTTCGAAGTAGCATATAGCGTGACTATCGAACATATATTGAAATTTTTCCGACCTCCGACCCGATGATGACACCCTGCGAAACGCTGGAAAAGAAGCGAGAGATCGACATCCTCCCGACGGAAATTCGAATGGGAAATATTGATTGAATAGGCGATGTATCGAAAAAGATTGGAATTTTGAAAGCGTTGTGGTAGGGGAAGGAGGCTGAGTGGAGGCTGGATGGTAGAAAATGAAATTTTGGATCTTGAAAAATATCTCGGGTGTCACGAAGAGACGAAAAAAAGGCAAAACACAGTGAATGTGGAAGAGCGAGCTCACATTTTGAGGGACTGCTTTAGGATTCTTCCGCGAGGTGCGATGAATTTTGGGAGCCATCTTGCGAGACAGAATCAAATTATAGTTGGAATAGGAACGTTTCACCATATGTGGTTGAAATCGCCTTGTTTCAGATCTATCTTTAGATCCACTGTTAGGTTTTGAGTCTCTATTTCTGTGGAGAAGAGGGAGGGTTTTTCAAATCCCGCTAGAATCATCTACGCGATCGCATAAAAGACGCGATTGAGTGAAGATGTTGAAATATCCATTCTCCGGGCTTAAATAAAATTGACACTTTTTTTTGCTGTAGAAATTTGGCTCTAAATATCCCGAGGTGGAAATAAGTCCAACTCCCATTTACATCTCTAAGGTGGAATTCCATTTTAATTTCCGTATCGGAGGGGAAATTTAGGGAAACTAGCGTGCGACAGTGTCTTTATTTCTATCTGAACAAAATGCTTCAGAAGTGATCATAAAAAGTTAAGGTGACATAAAGTATGGATTGATTCGTATCATCATACGGTGATGCACAGCAACCTTTTGTATTCCAGTCAATTTTCTTTAACTCTCGCATTTTATTTAATAAAATGCGACTATAGAGCTGTAACTTCCGTTTTAAGTTGCCGTGCATTCATTTTAATTTTTCCAGACTTGTGTGTAATTCCTATCTATTCTTATTTCAGAAAATGCTATCACTTATCTGAAAATATTTGTGAATTTGCGTTCCTTAGCTTGGGAAGACGCTCTTTCACATTATTTACCGGTATTAATGTCATAATTTGCTCAGGTCATATTTTACGGGATATAGTTCGTGACCGATACGTTGTTCCGTTGGTATTTCAGAAAAATGGAGGATAACGGGCGCAGAAGAAGTGATTGGAAGAAAACATGTTCACCGTCTTCCATTTTCCAAGTAAAATATACCCGGTAATAGCATTTCTTAGCTTTGAGTTCCACAGTTGAAATACTGAACGTAACTTAGTTTCTTGCCAAGATAAGGATGGACGAATGATTTTAGAAATTATAGGTGATCGTTAGAGTTCCAAATGAAGCCTTGGGCATGTCACATAGTTCAAATTAAATTTGTGGCATTGAAACAGTCCGAGCTACTTTTAAAAAATCTTCCAGTTCATACCTTGTGATCTCAATAATTTTAAAATTAATGAGTATCGCAGGGTTTGTCAAATGAAAGGAAAATGTTCAAGATCGAATCTTTCTGTCGAGACCTGAGGTGAGGAAGGCTAGATCTAGGGCCGGCAAACTTTAAGACGGAAACTGTAAAACCGCCTCTTAATTGATACAGCAATGGAGAATATGGATGGAATTTGTTTCGCGTGTTTTGGTGATGCGAACGTGATGCGAAAGATGTTCTCACAAATTGAAATACATAAGCAAATGTTTCCTATACCAACCATAAATATTATTAAATAATGTTAAAATGTTACCGAAAAGTGACGAAAGTCAGGCGACCCAGAACACCTTCTGACTTAACTGCACGGTATAGGTTCCACAATTGCTACGGAAGCAGATGTTTATTATAGAAGAAAAAAGCGAAAATATTGTTTTGAGGTTTTTAGCAGCTACTTCATCGAAACAATGGCTGAAAATCAATTAGAATGGATTAGAAAAAGCTCAATCCTAAAATTTACATTTGATTGACTACCTTGTGGCCTAACCTTGTACCTAATATATTAATCCGTGCCTTGTGGTGGCATTATTCGAAAAACAACAGCGACTAATTTCTCGTAGCCGAGATTCTTGGAGTCAAAACAAACATTGCCCATAAATTGCTTGATATCTACATGTATTATATAATTGATGGGCAATGTGCTCGTTGCGATCCTTACGCCATACATACGATAGTGAAAAACATTAGTTTATTGCATTAAACAAATTAGATAAGTACAAAAGTTTTCGCCACGTATTCATTAGACAACTTACCTCCACTTACAAGAGATAAACAACGCACGTAGTGATACCGCCCCGTGACGTCATGCGATGACGTCGTGTTTCTAAGCTGCCAAAAGGAAGACTTTTAAAGAGAAATGTCTTTGTAACACTACTTAATTCTTATTCAAAATTTTCACCAAGCACATTTTAGCTAATAACTTTCACAGTCAAATAATTATAAACAAATAGTGCATGCTCCCCATTACCAATGTATTAACCTACTTATGATTGTAAATAGGCATTTAAAGTAATTACTTTAAAAGGTGAATACTTTAGTTCTCGGGCTCTATATTCCTCACGGAGTTACACGGTATAATAACTACAGTGTATAACACTTCTTGACCTTCAATTTCATTTAATTTTTCTTGAATGAGTAATGGAACTAAAATTATGAATATAATTGTTGAGAAGGTAATAAAATGCAAATAATGTACACATGGAATTGATGAATCCATCACCGTTGCGGTTATTTTAACCTTGTATTAACTTTAACTTTATCACGTAAATTTATCGACTAAATTTATCTTACAAATTTTACTACCATTTAGATATCGGGTTGGTTGGTTATTCAGGGGAGGCGACCGACAGCTGAGGTCATTTGCACCATTTAGAATAGGCGGGTAATTGGGTAGGAGTTTTCAGTGAATGGAGGAAGGGTGGAGAGAAATCCTTCTACCTTCAGGTAGAGAGAAACCTACTCTTAACGAAAGGCGCCAAGGGGAACACGGCTTAAAGTCCGACGGACAGAGTACTGAACTTGAAAATGTCTTCCAATAGGCACTGAAGTGGAGACAGTTTTGCCACTGAAAAATCCGCCTCTTCCGGGAATGGAACCCGTGCCCTCAGGACCACTCTAGCCTACTCTAGCCACCATACCAACCCGATCCCCTTTAGATATCGGTATTTAGTGTCATCGTTAAAGGCAGTGATGGCGCAATGAAATCATTGCGTAAGTTTATAGAGTAACATATTATCATAATGAAGGTCGATCACTTTCACAACATTTCTGATACTATTTCATGCGTTCACACAGCTTTCACTCCCAGTGGAAACTAGGAGGAAAGACGTTTACATGGGCTGAATTTTATGCACAACTTTGCGATACATAGTTTTTGTTTTGATTTTCTGAATATTCATTAAGAAATTTCATTGGATCAGTAATATTTGTCATCGATGCGTATGTAATTTTCGCCGATGAGTTTATATTCTACATTCACTGTTTTCCTCTAAACTAGGATGGGAGAGAAATTCGAACGCTCAATTGTTTAACTTTTGGTGTACATGCACCAAAAGTAAAAAAAATTTAGTCCTCGTTGGGCGGATGGTGAAGTTTGAATGAGCAATTGGAAGAAAGAGGTTCTTGAAGAGGAAATAAAGGGAGGAGTGGAATTGAGGAAGAACGCGCGCGGAGGATGAAATAGAAAGATTGGTGACTCAAAAGGCTTCACAATGGAGAAGAAAGGTCTGATGAGAGGCCGTACCTTCCTTGGTGACAATAGGTGCCTACCTAACGCGCCTGAACACGAGAATGAAAGAAAGGATTTTTTCGGAGGCTGAAATAATGAGAACCTGATGGAGAGGAAAGAATGGCCGCACTTAACTGATTTCCCGATTGAAGGCCTAATTAAATGAAATGAGGGAAGCCAAAGGCATATTAATCTCCAGTGATCAGCGGCGATGCGATCTCCCCAGTTGATGTCTTGCATTTTCAATGCATTCGCCCACATCTGAAGTCCTTCATGTATCAGTTGCATCCACGCGTACTGGTCCTTCTTTTCGTTGTTACACTCCGTACCTTTCTCATCGTATATTGCTAATCGGTAACGCCCATCTTTCCAAATGTATACTTTGCGAGTTTGCAGTCGGCTGAAGTGAACTTTTTATCCCGCATGAAAACTGCGTTACGGGAAATCTGATTCGGTGGAAAATCTTGTTTACTTTTCGTCGTTGCCTGGTGATATGCTTTACCTTGAATATGGCAATTCTCCTTCCAATCACTGTCGAAATATATCAGTTTTTTTTATTTCTTTCGTTAATACACTGTAAAAAGTTGATCTGATTTTCAGTGCGATCTGAATTTAAGCGCTGTCTGGTTGTAGGGCAGGAACACGGATTTAAGGTACGGAAGAGGCAGGAACATGGATGGTTGGTACCGGAGCAGTTGAGCAGGAAGCAGAGGAAGCAGGATTCTGGATGGTCTGATTTTCAGCCGTTCACCTGCCTTATTTTTAGACAAGATATTACTGCTGAAATTCAACATACCCTGTCTTAAAATTGTTGCATCTGAAATTCAGATCGCTTTTGTACCTTAAAATCAGATCTACTTTTTACAGTGTAGTGTAAACTAAAAACAACTGAAATACCAAAAGAATATCTAAAATCATGCATTCAATTTAAAATGGAACAAGAATGAGAGAACTTGGCTATTTTATATTTCTCTTGGACACCAATAAATAGTAGCTAAAGCTTTAACTCTCTATGCCCGAAACTCCTCCTCGCTGACGGTAGGAGTATTGATGTGCTCCGCGTATCAACCTCGAAGCGTTGAATTCGATCACAGTATCGTTTCTCCGTAGCCTGCAACATTTTTCCATATCATGGATGAATGACTAATCTTTGTCGAACGCCCACTGAGATTTAATCCTTCTAGTCACAAAATTAATCATCACGTATATGTTCTGGACGATTTATTTTCGTCGTCATATTTTTTATCTCATTAGTGAAGTGTCTGTAGCAGAACTATTGAGTCCTATCGCCAAGGGCCCGATAGCCTGGGGTGAGCAAATTTTCATTTCTAACATGCTCGTATTACCCCAGGAAATGATTTCATGCAGAAAGATTATGCAATTCATATTAGTGTCATAAATTGGGCTTTAACCACAATTACAAACATGAACTGGGTCTTTTGACATTTTAAGTCTGAAATTTGAAAAATGTTAAATCATTATACTTCGCTTGAAATTAATTCAAGCTCTTTCAAAATAGCAAAGAAAATGATCGCACTTATATCATGTCTACAGCATACTGCTGTCGATAAAAATGTTGATTGCGTTGAAAAGTGACATCTCTTATTTTTAAAACATTTGTGAATGAGGGATTGAATGGCTCTAAGAAGTCAACAGGAAAATTGTGTTGTTGGGAAGCATGAGGAGGTATTTAGTAGGTAAAGTAAGAAAAACTTTCCATTTCAGTTACCTATTTAAATTTTGTATAGTTTCCACTCAGGCCGATCCATTGATTTTTCCTCACCCTCCATATTTTATGCTAGGCTTGCAAGGCTGTTAACACTCCATAACATCACATTAATCAATCCCAATATTCACTTATCCATTCATTTTATCATTTCGTCGAAGAACTTCAGCATTTTATGACTTCAAATGTAACCTCCCAAAATACTTCCCCCATCTTTATCACTTTATTTTCACCCAATTCTGCTTTTCAAAACATTCTTAATCATCGCTTTTTTCTGCGATTCTGAATTATGCAACGTTTTCATTTATATCCGTAAGTCTCTTTTTCTTTATTTTCACATCTGGTCTGTTGTATCCAATCCATTCCTTACCTTAGGCGAACTTTTTCATTGCTCAGGCAAATCTTATCCTTCTTCCGATGGCTTTATTTCTTTTTCTCGCCCAAAACACGGCCTATAAATCTTGAGTTATTCCATCTGCTGCTGTGCCTCTCTTTTTTTTACATTCTTCGTGTGCCTCTGACCTTCACTTTCTTGGTATTCAAATTCACATCATGCGCCTCTCCTTTGAACGATTCTCCGCCAAATATCGTAATATGCATTTTAGGGGCTATAAGACGCGAAAGTCGGAATATTAAGGTTCTTTTCTTTCCGAAAACGTTTCCTCAAAAATACTCGCGACTTTACGGAAAAGCGTATGTTTGCCTTTAAGATTGCTCCATTTCTATTCAATATGCTGATTTCTGCGTGAAATATTTTCTCCCTAAAGCTTGAGCTACTAAGAAGATATCTGTTATTCACTTCCATTTGTGGATTTTTCCTATTTATTGAAATTTTAAATTACATTTTTTTCAAATAAAAATGCTCGAGGAAGAAAATTTTAGCTAAAAGCTTATTTGAGATTTTAAAATTGAGTATTGCCCTCCTCTAAAGTGGTAGTTGAGTTGTGTCTTTTATGTGATATCCAAGGCTTTAAAATAGGTACGCTACCAAAAGCTCCATAATATATTACGCTAAAAATTCAGCATAAATGTTTTCATTACTTTTTCGTAGTACGGAATATTAACACGTCTAGGCAATCTCATAATCATTTAAAGTAGTATATACCGAATGGGTAACGTGTATCTTTTATGAGCTGTTGCGTCTTTACGTTTCGTGGCTATGGAATAAATGAATAAATATCCTACAACTTGAAAGTACTTTTGCCGTAAGCTCCTTAGGCCCAAATTACTTCAGTATTCAGGCGTTTAACTTGGTTTTAAAGTGTGTTTTGCTCCGACTAAGGATGATCGCCGTAGGAATTCCAACAAACATGTTTTACTTTAGTTTACCGACATTTTTCACCTTTTCAGTTTATTCAGTTTTCTTTACTGTTGGAGATCATGTAAAGTATTGCATCTAAAATACCTCCAAGGCTAAATGAAGCCAAATATAAAAGAATTACATTTTCACGGTAAGAGGTGTCTTGAGCAGTCCTATGGAAAAAAATCTTGTTTGCTGTCATTGATTATAAATAGGCCTTTAAAAATTCTTGAACAATAAACATGCAGCACGTATTAAAATCAAAGTATTTTTTTCCGTATTTCCATACAACCACCATAGGAACTAGCAGGAATTAATTTGAAATATCATAACTCTCCTAAAGTATTCTCCTTGCTTCGATTATAAAGTCGTCGTGTTGACAATTCTAGGACATCAAATGAGGAAACGTCTTGTGTGATGATTTTTAGGCGGAGGAGTCTCACTGTAGGTACCTTAAGCAGTTAACAGAATATCGTGGTATTGTTGAGGACAATATACATTCGAAATATGTATATATTGTCTCTGTCTTTTCGGTGACAGTTGAAAAGGTCTAACTCCTTAAAGTTCCATGTCGAATAACCCTCTATGTTTTCATTTTCATTTTTTTCCTGGGATGAAGTAAAACATGAAAGTTTCAATAAATGAAGAGGAGAGTAAGATGGTTTTAATTTAAATTTCATTGATTTTTTTAATCCTTAGTCTTATCTAAGACAAGGAAATTCTGATTCATCCTCATCATATGTGTTTTACTCGATTTCACAAAGTTAAACGTGCATGCGTCTTGTCATTTTTTTGGGTGCCTACTCGTGAAGGAAATTAATTATTTTGAATTTATTCAATTATGTTCACAAATACAGATAACTCGAAACTTCTTATAATTAAAGGTATTGATTCATCCATCACCGGATATTATTGCTACCTTAGTTCGAGGTTAATTGAAAATTGTGAGTTAATTATTTTGAGGAATTGAGTTGCCAACAATCGTGTTTCGTGTGCGGGTGGTATGCCCCAAATACATGTTGAAATTTTTCACCATTAGAAAGTTGAGTGTCGCACAAGAGATTCATTTTTGTTTTGCCGTGTTTCTTAGTCATTCAGCGGGGCCTAAAGTGCCGTCTTGTGGCACGCCCACGCCTTATCTCCGCGGCACTTACCTCCTCCCCCTCTCTATCTGGAGATTCTCCCAATCGGCCCTTTCAGAGCTCCCACCTCAGGCCTTCTCTCTGTTGCTCTCAGCCAGCGGAGGGGGCCCTTGGGGGGAAGTGGGGGGGAGGGACAACGACTGGGGAGGAATATGATGAACGAAGACCGCGGCCGCTGCTCCACTACTGGCGAAATCACTCCCGAAACACACAATCACTCCCAAAAATCACTTAATCATTCGCGGAGGTCCTTCGGGAGCGTGTCCATAATCCAACCGCGCTCACCATCACCTCCGCTTCCCGCACCCATCCCATGAGAGAGGCGTGGGGGCGGGCAGTCTTTCTGACCCACTCCTTCAGGGAGGAGCACTTTGGCACTCCCAGTCGCCCTCCTCGTGCTGGAAGGGCTGCGCAGAATACCCTCGGGGTCACGGGGACACTGGGTGACCTAGCATTTGTCCCCTAGGCCCCCAGCGAGGAGGCGCTTGTATTATTTTATGGTCACCTCCCTCACTCTTGCCGCATACGAGCGTAAAACTTTCCCTTGTTTCCTTCTATCCGTAGGGTCCTGTGTTTTATCTAATTGAGAAAGAATTTAAGCGCCCCTCCTGGCAAAAGTTCTCCTCAAGTCCCGGGCTAATTTTTCAAGCCGCGGGTATCAGAGGATGTTTTCACTGTACACTCGCTAGTAGCCAATGGTGGGTTGTCTCCTGCTATCCTCAAGCGGAGGTATCCCTAGTCGCCGCCTGTCGTGGTCCAGTACGCAGTGGCCGCCAACCTTTCCGGCCCTCCACCACTCCTCCCCCCCCTTTCCGAAGAAGGGATCCACCGCAGACGCGCGGAGCGGCAACCCACGGCCGGATGCAGAAGGCCCCTCACACTCCTCCTCCACTTTCTGGACGCTCCTCGGAGACGACTGGCTCTGCACACCTCCGCTCTTTCGGGGGAGGACCAGACCCTCCCTCCTCCCACCCCCTTTTCCTCCCCCCATAGGGCGCATGCGCTCCCTACCCCCGCACGCCCACCACCTCCCCTCCCCCCTCCCACCCTCTATCTCTCCCGAGGCGCAAATCAAACGGATCGGACCGCGAAAGGAACCACCTCTGCGTAGTAAGAAAGAGGTCCGCCCGAGTGTCTTGGGATAGGTGCGCGTAAGGCTGGGTGGTTTTCCGGTACACCGGTTCAGCGGTTCGGTTTTTTCAGAACCGGCAGGCTGGATGAATAATATTTAAAATAATGGTATATTGAAGGAAAATACGGTTACCTAAAACAAAATTTGATGTGACACCCTGCGTCACCAGAAATGTTCGGGTGGTTGGCGGGCTGCCTATTTTTAACAATGTCTCAAAAAAGGGGTCATAGTCGGATCCTCGCCACATAATAGTTGCCATGATGAAAGATAAAGGAAATGTTGACTATGAAAAGCAGATAACTATGAGCCATAGACGAAATCAATCAGCCTTTCCACACATCCATTAACTCTCTGGAAGCACGTAAATAAGATCTTAATTGGGAAGATTTCATATGCAGACACCAGTCGCTCTGCCTCTACAGAGCTTTTCATTCACCAGGTATGAGTTAGTATCTTAGCAAGACGCGTTTTGCTGTTACAACAGCATTATCATCAAGGCTGATCAAGGAACTTGTTGTTTAAACAACGAAACTCGTTGTGCTAAGTGAATAAATACATGTGGAAATTTTGCAATGTCTTCCTTCAGAAATAATGTGAATTTCATCGCCGTAACAATTACGAAAGGCAATTTATACATACGCCTAGGCCCGCATAAAAACCATTGACTCACGCAAACACGCACTTTTTACTGTTCAGTTTAGGAAAGCGTACCTATTTTACGGAAAAAACGTCTTAAAAAACGCGTTAAAGAAAAATTTTGGCAAAAAACGTTTTGGATGACAAAAAACGCGGTTTGCGAGGAAAAGAAAGTTCAAAAGAAAATATTGTTTATAAAAATTGGTTCAGTAGATAACTCCGGTTCAGGAGAAAACACCGGTTCAGTACAAAACATCTGCTGAGTACAAAACACCAGTTCGATCTATTGAACCGGTGCACCGCCGTCGGATACGGTTTTTTTGACAACCGAGAACCGGTTCAGTATTTCCTGCACCGCACAGCCCTAGGTGCACGGCCTGGCCACTTTCACATGGCGTCACCTCCAGCCGCCTTCTTGAGTCTTTATCTTTCGCGCGGTTGGCCAGGTCAGAGAAGTCTGTAGATAGCGCTTAATATCGCGGGGAAGTGACCGACAGATCTACATATGCTCAGTACCCTGAAAACCTACAGTCGAGGGTGTGTGGCAATGGGTGAATTATTTCCGAACATGCTTTACGAGCATGCAATAATAGATTAAATATTACTCAATTAAAGATCTTTTTTACAGCAATGTCTTCCTTCCAATCTGGGACATAAGGTGTGCAAAGTTTACGTTTTGCATAAAAGGCAGGGAGGAATTATTTAAGAAAACCTACACACATCTACCATCCTGGAGGCCAGGGTTTGATTCCCAGCAGTGGTTGATTTTTCAGTGAAAAATCGGTCCCTACCTGAGTGCCTAGTAGAAGGCAATTCAAGTTCAGTAGTCAGTCCGTCGGATGGGACGTTAACCCATGGTGCCTGTCGTTTAGAGTAGGCTAATTCCACCGCCGGGTTTCTGTCCGCCCTTCCTGCAATACCTGAGATGTTCCTACCGTTACCGAACCACCCACCCGTCATATCCTGAATGGCGCTAATCACCTCAGCTGTCGTTCACGTCCCCTTAATATCTAACTAATGTTGCGAATGTATTAGCCCACTCAAATTACAAACGTGCCTTAAATAGCGGCTGTATAAAATATCATTTTTGTCTCCCTGGTAACTTAAATTTGATATGTTTCTTGAACCCCACTTCTTAGAAGCAGTGCCTTAAAAGCCTCTCCTTTTTGCCATCTATCTCTAATTTCATCTTTATAACCCAACCGACCATAGTGCCATGACGTGTTTAATCTATCTTTAGCATCATCAGTGGTAGTATCCATCTCATTCTTCTCCCGGATGTTTTGCATGTATTTTACCCCGAGATAGCCCGAAAATTTGATTCACTAATAACCTATCACAGGACGTTTTCACAAGTTTATACTAGGCATGGGTCGAATAGCAGATTTCTCTAATTCGAGTATCAAATTCGAATATTAAATCATGACTCGAATATCTAGAATTTCCAATTCCTCGAATAATAGAATTTAAATGCTGAGCGTTATTCTGAAAATTTACTTGCTGTCTGTTGAAATAAAAAGCTATAAGTTGATTAAATTGAAAAAAAATTAGTACCATTATTAAAATGTGAAACACATAATAAAATATTTATTCTGCCAATTATGGAGTGTTGAATGCATTAACTTTGACGAGCCGTAATAAATGAGCAGAAAGTGCTAATACAGCATGCTCTCTCCAGTTTTGAATTGATATGATGTCGTTCATCAACACGCCAAATATTGCGTAATATCAGAATCGGTAATTTAGTATTCGAGATTTGAATGTCGAATTCTTTTAGCGTATTTATTCGAAGTCTCGAATATCGAATACTTGATGGTTTCAGGCGTTAATTCATGGAATTTGCTTTCATGCATAATGAACTATAGAATAAACTTTGTAATTCCACAGTTATTTACCTCACACCACTATTGCCATGGTTTCGACGATTGACGTCATCATCAGGTCAAGAGAATTTTGACTGGCTTCCGTTGTAAAGGCCCGGATGTGAATCCCAGAAGGGGAAATATTTTTCACATTGACATCAGCTCATACTTGAGTGATCTTTGAAGCATAATTGAAGTTGGTTTCCCCGTCCGCTCGATGGAACAAACTGTTTACCTTTTGGTACTTCTCGTCAAGAGTAAGTCTCCGACCTGATTATTACGTTAATCGTCCAAACCATTTGACATTTCCTTTATTTATCCTGGGCTAGATGAGGCCATATGGCACCCTCTTCCCCTTGCCCAGGGTTCATTAAGATATAAAGTTTCATAATTTTCAAGTAATTTGACACACAGGCCACTATTCTATTTTAAACAACCGGGTAAAAACGCATTTTGGGACCATATAGCAGTGCATACCTTTCCCATGGGTGTCATTTTGGTGGCATTACTCTGTCACTGAAGATAAAGAAAAATATGTAAGCATTTAATCAATGAAACAGTAAACAGAAAAGAATTGAACCTTTTTTGTAGAGCCGTATGCATATTTTGTTACAATTGTTTAAATCATCTTGAAAGAATTCGTGGCTCTGCAGAGGAAAATGTCAGTGACACGAAATTGAAAAAGATGTATTAGAAGAACAATTAAATTATTTTGTTAAATTGATGTTGTAGGTCCATCCCCAAGGTTTACACTCTGTGACGTTAGCATGAGGCGAAATATTTTTTTGTGGAACCCTATATAATTTTATATCTTTTTGAATCCTACCGGGAGGTTGTTATATAGACGCATGAAGTAGAAGTAGTATGAGATAAATAATTGTGGAATTACAAATTGTATTCTATCATTCATCATGCACATCAAATACTTTCTAGAATTCGAGGTGTTCGAGTATTTCTGGTCAATATTTGTATATCTCTAGTTCAGGCTTTCCATTTGATGTCAAGCGTGTTTACCAGCCTTGTTGCTCACCCTTGTGTACTATGGTTACTATGTTGCGCCACTAAGGTTAAAGGGATGGTGTGGTGTGTCTGGTTTTTAATAGTGAGAGTATGAATTAGTAGAGCATCAAATTACTCTTGACAAGAGGTGCCAAAAGTTGAACAGTTTGTTCCATCTAGCGGATGGAGAAACGAACTTCAATTATGCTTCAAAGATCACTCAAGTATGAGATGGTGTCAGTGGGAAAAACATTTCCGCTTCTGGCATTCGCACCTGGACCTTTAGAATGGAAACCAATCAAATCTCTCTTCGCCACGCAATCAGGATCCTGGATCATTGATTTTTTCACTGTACCGACAGTTTGTTGTTTCTTTCATCACCTGCGTATCCGTCACAAGATGGAAAAAGAGCTGCGTAACAAAAGGTTTATGGGAAGTAAAGTATTCTTCCTTTATAAAGTATTCTGATGAATAGTTTAAGAAGGAAGGAGTACAACTTTATCTGACGCATCTTGATTCTTGAATCTTGATAGTACCTTGAAGGTAAGGGGTGAAGAGGACAATGAGAAGAATTACTAAGAGTAATGGCCAAATATAAGATGGAGTAGTGACATATATGAAAAAAAAGGAATGATGTTGACACTTGGAGTTTCGTTTCCATTCATCAGAGCGTACATCTGGAGTGTGTTTCTTTACGGCTGTGGGGCAAGGATGATGACAGAACCAGTAAAAAGGGTGGATTCATTCGAAATGTGGTGCTACAGGAGAATTATAAAGATGAAATGGATCGATCGAGTTAGTAACGAGGAAGTCCTGAGAAGAGTGGGAAAAAACAGAAGTCTTCTGTGTACCCTAAGAAGAAGACGGGGCAATTTATTCGGCCACATTATGAAACATGATGGCCTGATGAAGGCAATCGTTGAATGGAAAGTGGACGGGAAGAATGACATCGTATGAGATGCGTAGAAAAAGTGATGAAGGATGTAAAAGAGAAGAAATACGTTAATATAAAGAGATTAGCCGATATAAGAATTCAGTGGAAAACCGCGTCAAACCAATCCCAGGAGCTGACTAATGATGATGATGAAATGGAGTTGGTTGTTACAAAAATTGAGCATGGAGTTGCATTCCGTCAATCGTAGGGTTGATTAGGAGTGGCGATAATGTGGTTATATAGGTGGCAGCATGAATAGGGTGTGCAGGGAG
The DNA here is from genome assembly GCA_933228895.1 of Platycnemis pennipes. Taxonomy (NCBI): domain Eukaryota; kingdom Metazoa; phylum Arthropoda; class Insecta; order Odonata; family Platycnemididae; genus Platycnemis; species Platycnemis pennipes. The sequence goes on along the minus strand of OW121851.1, from coordinate 128,755,242 downwards.
AAGATAAGGTGGTAGCACTGGCGAAAGCGCCTAGGAGTTCGCTTTTAACGTCCCTCTCGGCGGACTGAATTTTGCCTTTAATGTGCTCTCATCGAATCATTCAAGCCCGGGCTGGCACAGCGTTCCATATCCGTCTCTGTCGCTACCAAGAATTCGGCATGTATACGCACTTGGTGTTTATGAGACGGACGTACCTACTCTTCTACCTTCCTCAAGGGACTTTTCTTTCTCTTTTGCTTCCTATCGTGCTCCTTAGAGTTTCACAGAATCCCTGGATCTCTTCAACTGGTTGTCCCTTTCTACCACGTGCTCCTCGTGGGATTTGCATCTTCTGCTTCCCTCTGCACTTAACTTGTTTCCCTCCTCATCAATCATCGGATATTTATCCACCATGGCGGCCGCCCATCGGATTCGAGGGCTCCTCCTCTTCTTTGATCGGCTTTTCCAGCGGATTATCTTCATTCGAAAGGTTCCTCAGGTGCTAATTAGAACTCGTGTTGCAAGTTAAGATTGGAGCTGGAACTTCGCGTCATCATCTCCAGAAGCAAAATTTATAATAGAAGATCTTACGATTAAAACTATCCGAAGCATTTGATTCGTCACTTTACTCGCTAAGATCGAAAGTAAGTATTCAAAATGTTTAGAGCTAGGTGAAAGGATTTCGCGATTTCCATTCTTATAATCCATTTTGATTAATTCTATATGCTTTTAGAATTGCAAATATGCCACCCTATTTCATTGTGCAGATATTTTTACACATTTGCATGTTGGAGAAGTGTGCAATTGGGGCGTTTACTCAGTACCAAAGTGGCTATTTTGTCCTTGAAATTTTATATGCAAACGAAAAATGAATTTGTGTGAGAAAATTAATATTCTAACTGGAGCCATTCACTCATATAATAAGCAAAAGGTGACGTCCTCCGAACTAAGCTGCGTTAATGGTTACTACGTCATCCACCTCCCGTCCTTGACTGGTTTTTAAGGAAGAACGGGAGGGGAGTGGATGTGGGGAGGGGAGGTCTGCCTGAAACTGATCCTGTCGCAACCACTTCCATTGGCAGAGTCAGCTGTGTGTCCCTCATTGTGATAAGGCGAAGGAGCTTCGCGGTCTCAGTTGTGATTGGACGAAATGGATGACGTACGAGTCCTTTTCACGCCCACTTTATGAAAGGGTTAAAAACCTAAGTTTTTCGCCGCTTATAACTCAAGATAACGTATAATTGACGGATCGAAGAACGGAAATACGGGTATTTTTATTTTACCAGCTCTATCAGATTTGGCAATAAAAAATATGGTAAACGACCGCATTGAAATTTTATAGCTGTGCCCGTGGACGGGAACAATGTTTGTTTTTTTTGCTACAAAACTTATTTATTCATAAATCTGAACTAATGCCGCATGTGAAAATGTTTTTCATGGTCTCCATGGCTCTGTGTAACTATCCTAGAACATCATGATCAATTTCTCACAGTAAAGTGAGGGACAATTTAAACAGTATGAGATTAAATTCGCGGGTGACTTGCATTTACAAGTGTTATCGACGGAGAGCTTGTGTTATCTCTTGAGTTGTGCAACTACCGCTTTGCTATTTGCCAAGCATTAAAATTCATATGAATTAAATCTTAGATAGAAATCAATCTGTAGCATTCATATGCAAAAGGGATGGTGATGTTATGAAGTAATATCTAGAAAGAAACATGATATTTATTGTGTAAATAGCATTACCATTTTTCTTTTCCATCATCCATTATCAAAAGCATTGATTTCCCTCATTTGTCCTTGCTCGCTAGCTATTTTTTTATAATCTAGCTTACTTCAATTGGTATATTTTATTTCATTCACTGTTTCTAAGTGTTGCCAGGATGCCATCCTTACAATAAAAATAAAAATTCAAATGATTTGTTCTGGTTGCTTCCTAGATTTGAGGCAAGTTTTCAATTATTTTTTTTGTATTAATTAGTTTCTACAAAATATGCATAGCTTCAGATTAAGCTTAAATATATTTCACAGAAGACTTGGAATGTAGAAGTGAATTTTGCTCCGTTAATTATACCGGAAATCATTAGTAAAGAAAGTAATGTAGTGATTTCGAGTGAAATTTTAGTTTTGTAGATTTATTTGCAGCTTAGCTAGTTTTCCTAGTCATTATTGCATAATTAAAAGCAATAAAAGGTATAACACGGCCAATTACTTCAAGGTATCGTGATATTTAGTGTGAAATTTCGGATTTTTCTATAATGCTACACTTGATATAATTTGTTTTATTTGCATATTCTTCCTCTAAGCACGAAACTGTTTTCATGTTTCTTCTGTGAAATCCCAATAGTACATTAATTTCTTCCTTTACTCTTTTTCCTCATGTTCGAATTTTACACCTCCCTATTGTAACAATTTTTCCCCAGGATTATTATAATTAATGGACTAAGGATAACGTTGAGATTGACTGGTGTGTACATCGGGATGAGTATTTTTGATTTTAATAATTTTCTCATCATTACCATTATTATTCTCTTACTGCGATAGACTACTAAAAGCCTATCGCAATCTAATAGTAGACTGCATCCTGATTGGCGTTGAACATCTTTTCCTCACTAACACCCATTCGTTCCATCGCCTTTGCCTGGAGCTTTTCCTCTACGTTTCATTTCATTGTGTCCCTAACAAGGTCAGATCGGGAGATGGAGCCATTTTATCTCATTTTTATTCTATTTCTGCTCTTCCTGGTATTCTGCCCGTCATTCCATCCTTACCATTTGATCTTCAACACCCGCCCCCATAATCAATCTGGCTTCTGAAAGCGCCGATTTTCTTTCGGCCTATTTTTCAACCAGTCTCACCTTTCTAATCTGCGGAGTGCCAAGACTCCTTCCACATTTTTTTCGCGGTGCTTCCTTGTTGACGAGTGCTTCTCCATCGAGCGAGTCTGTAACGCCTCCATTACGAACGCCTTGCAAGACATTGTGCCATTGTGTGCCTTGCGGTTCTCGGGCGCCTTCCTCTTCCCTATCCGCTACTCCAGGTGATAGGGTTAGATTCCCCTTATTCTAATGTCTATCAATTAGACGTGACCCCCCTACTCTCATCTTATCTCTTTACAGTTTCTTTGTTTCATTCATGTTTGTCTGCGTAATACGCTGCAAGCCACCGCGTGGGACTATAGTGGAGGGTTGTAGTAGTGGAGGACTGGTGTGTACATCGGAATGAGTATTTTTTATTTAATAATTTTCTCATCATTACCATTATTATTCGTGCCATTATTAACGTGCAATTTTTATAATCGACTAAGACTACAATGCTGCTACTACATGGGTACATATTAGATATAAGAGTCACGTCAACTAGATGGTTAGTAATGTATTAAGTACTGGATAACATAGTAATGAAGTGATTACTGGATTAGTAAGCCATTTCTCTAAGTGTATTTCCGTAGCATGCATGGGTTAGTAATGTTACAACATGCATCATGCTCTACATTACACTATGAGTAAATGGGGTCGTTGACCATATTTTTTTAATTACCGAATCTGATAGAGTTTGTAAAGTAAAAAGACCAGCATTTTTCCGTTTTTTGATCCGTCAATTATTTATCGAGTTATGAGCGGCAAAAAACTTATGTTTTTAACTCTTTCGGAAAAGTGGGCGTGGTGCAACCACTGACGTATATCGACTTCGTCCTATCACAACTGAGCCCGCGAAGCTACTTTGCCTTATCGCAATCGGGGAGACACAGCTGGCTCTGCTAATCGGACAGTTGCGACAGAATCTGTGCGAGCAGACCTTCCGAGAACCCCCCTCCATTCCCTCCCCTTCCCATAAGAGATTTAAAGGACGGGAGGAAAATGACATCAATGTTATCACAGCAGCATTTTCGGTGGGCGTCACCTTTTGCTTATTTTAATTTTAGATTTATGAGTGAATGGTTGTGATTAGAAGATTACTTTCTTCACTAAAATTATTTTTTCGTTTCCAACTAACGATTTCGTGTACAAAATTGCGATTTTGGTTCCGAGTAAACGCCCCCATTATTGTCGGGTCTTCATATTCATCACCCATTGCCCCGAGGTCGATGAGCAAGTCGATCATCGAAACGCCGGCGGAGATGGAGAACGTAACCTAGATGAAGACCCGGAATTAATTTACTCAGTTAATACGCTGGGGAAGCACAAGCACTTTTTTTACACTGACAATATTTCTTCTACCTACCCTTTCCTCCTGACATTTTAAAGCTATCGGTTTCACAGTGTATCTCTTTAATCTTCTTTTTCTGTTAAAAATTGCCATAATATGCAGGAGCTCGTAATGTATATCTTTGTACTGATATTTTATGATTCTGTTGTACACGTTGCTTAACGATACCTAAAGATACCTCTATTTCTTAATTTTATGTGCTACTGCGTAAAGATCATTGTTGTTGCAAATATTCTCCCCATGAGCCTTTCCTAGTCTCACTTAAACATTTTAAATCATCATCGTCATCGGTCAACAATCCTAGGATTGGTGTGGCGCAGCCCTCCACTCGATTCTTCTGTCGGCCAACATCTTCATATTAACGTAACTCCCTATTTTACATCCTTTACAGCCGGTTACTTGTATCTCATATGAGGCCGGCCCTTTCTAATGTTCCCGTTTAGTTTTTTTCTTAGTCAGGCCATTGTGTCTTAATATGTGGTGTATTAAGTTGTCCCGTCTTCTTTTCAGAGTTTTCAGCAGGCTTCTCATTTCTCCCACACTTCTTAAGACTTCTTCGTTTCTGAATGTTCTGAATAAGAGAATTTAAGGGTTTCAACTGTTGACTAATTCAGGGACTAAGTAACTGCTTATTACTCCCAGTACGAGACAGCAGCTCCCTCCAGTTGCTTTTGTGTGTGGTGCGTGCTGCTGTAGTTGGATTGAAGTCGGAAGGAGGTAGAGCATTCGTTGGAGCGGGAATTAAATTCTGCCGCGAATCGTAATGTTGTTGAAATGAGATAGCACCTTCCCATAACTGTACGTATTCTATTTTTTTGCATCTTATTTTCCTCCCTATTTCTAACGTTCTGCTGAAGGAGTTTTCAGTCGTGATATTGCGGTGGTTCTCGGTCCCTGGAGATTTTTTTTACTTTCCTTTCTCCCTCTTGCCATTTAAATCGCAGCGTCTTTCCGCTGTGGAATTCACAGATTTTTCTCAAGTAGTTATTGGAATATGTACGCATGTTCAGGTAATATGCAAGACTCCAGCTACGGATTCCTTACGTGGAGTAAGTTAACTCGTACTTCACGATGTCAATATATTTTTTGGAAATCGAATGGGCATGAGGATTCACAACCGTTCTGGCATTTAGATTTCGCCATCGTGGCACCTCCAGTCATCGTTCTAGCTGCACAATTTTAAGATATTATAGAACATTTTTATATTTTAATAAAAAATTTCCGTCAATGAACTTTGGCTATTGTTATTCCTTCTTTTGCGGAAATTATTCATTCGTATTTTTTCAGGAGTTTCAGTATCTTTTTTTGCGCTCTTAAATGCGCCATAATCCATTTCCATTTCCTCCAAAGTTATTTGTTTTGGTTTTAGTTCATTATTTTTAAGCAAGCTTCCCTGGACGGAGAACGCCATCGTTTCGCATCTGATCTTGCTTACTTTTGGAAGAAGATTTGCAGGCAGATTGCCTTCGAATTAGACCTCTATTTCATGTAATTCTAATATTGCGAGTTGCACTTTTGAGTACTAGGGAGCGCTTGATGTCAACGCTAATATTATGTTTCTATTAAGGCGTAAAATCCTTTATTTGCGTGTTTGTGCATGCAATTATATAGATATAGTATTGTCGTTAATGTAATTCAAAGTTTCCTTACATCTAAATTAAATATGGTCCCCAATTTTTATCCAAAGCATGCATGCAAAAGGCTTTTAGATATTTTTGTTAAAATGTTAATAAAGCAGTTTATTATAATCATTCTTAACCCTGGAAATTTTCGTGAAATGGGAGTATAGCTACATAAATTTCGGAATTTTGCGAACGATTATACGAAACTTATTTCTAAAAAAATCCCCACGTCAGCAACAGAGGCGCTAAGCTCTTTGGCGCCACCGCTGCGACCCTTCCGTCCATTTCCCCAACGCTGCCTTTCGAATATGAATACTTTTTTCAAAACCCGTTCCCTAGACGATCCCACCTATTGTACTAACATCCTTTCAACCCCTCGCCCCACGTTTTCCCCGATCCTTTCCCTCTTATCCTCATATCTCGAATCCATACGTTCGAGCATACAACTGATGAGCGTGCATTGGCATACTGTGTGAGGGGTAAATCCACTGTCACTTGCATCGGGGGCACACGAAATCGCATCGAGTTGAAGGCAAATATTTTACATCTTTCCGTGTGAATCCCTTCTTTCGTAGTGATTTTGGACTGTATATTGACCATTACTTGACTCGCTTCCGTGCATGCTGGGTGAGCTTTTAGGAACGCACAGGCTAATGTAGGAGTGAGGAATATGTGACATTGGTGTCTCATGCTGTGAAGATATGTCACGCATGTGAGGCAGCAAGGCGCCAAGTGCATTTTGGTTCCAACGCGAGACAGTGAACTCGTCAATCGAGTATGGCTTCCCTCTAATCATCCGTGTATTGATGCCGTGGTCCTTTACGAAGATGTTGTAAGATTATTTTGATGTCATCAAATTTTGTTTTTCTCCTGGTAAAAAAGTAAAAATAAATCGTTGTTTTGTAGTTGTTTTCTAGTTATACTCATATAGGTAAATACTCAGATGTAAATGGCATTTATTGTTTATTGTTACTTTTTCATGAAAATCTCACTTTTCACTATAACTTTTGTATAAAAATTAGAAACGTTAGTGATGAATATATAATTTATGAAGGTTGCCTCAGCACAGGTTCTCCTTTGAGGCAACCCAACTTTCCAATTTTCTTCTGGTAATAAATTCAGTATTTTGTATTGTTTTTTGTTGAAAGCAATAAAAATTTACTTACTTACATAAATTCTGGACCAATAAACAAGCATCAACATTTTACTGAATTAAGTACCTATATGCATGTGACACTTTGATACGCTGAGTGTGGTCCAATGAGATCTGCTTGGGGTAAACTTTGACCTTCCGATTATAAATGATTCCCCGGATCTGCTGTAGCGAGTCTGATGCAGTAAAACTTGCTCTCACCTCGCTCAAACATTCTCACCCTAAAAATATGCGTCTAAAAGGTATTATTCGGCTGCTTAGGCAATTAATTAATTAGGTGAATCCCTTTTATATTAAGTTAATTGAAGAACATACAGAATTTTACCAACTTAAGATTCCAGTGGAGTGTACAATGTGATGTGGAACAAAAAACATATGAAAGAGGTGTTGATTATTGATCTACTAAACGCAAAAGGAGGGAAATTTCAGTGATTTACCCAGAGAAATCTAAAGGCAGAGCAAACTGGCGAGGAAGGCGTAGATTAATCCACAGTGAATTATCCACGCTCTATGGCCTTAAAAATTTCTCTTGGATGAGTTGTTTTTTCGAACATCTATCTAGCGATTTACAATTCCGTCTTAATTGGTTATCGTCGCCCATCTTTAGCTTCTGGGACACTGTAAAGGCTTCATGAACCTAGGTACATTGGTAGATTAACACTGATCCTCAGTACCTACATATCTTTGACTTTAATTCCAATAATGGTAAAACTAATTATTAATACAGCAGATAATCACTGTTCTATATCTTGCACTATTCATTTTACGCTTATTTTCAATTGAAGAATGCAAGCTTTAGTGGAACTAGGAAAAGAATATATTCTTGGATCATGTAAGATTCATTTCTCAGCGAGAGATTTAACTCTAGTAGTCCTCTTTGTATATCATTAAATGCTCCGTCAACACAGGATATCGGGAGCTAAATCTGCATTATTATCATTGTATCCTCTTCAACACTTATTTGTAATTAGAAGAACGGCCAGGAGAGGTATTATGGTTAGGTGTTTGTAATAATGCATGCCGAGATATCAATTAGTGGTTCTCTTTGGAGGTTGGACAGAAATATTCGTGCTGTGTCTTAATGTATAACAAGTCGCTCTTTTGTACTTTTCATGTGGCGGAGGAAACTTTTTTTGATCGCCATTGTGTAACCATTTTATGTTTGCTGCTTTCCTTTTGCATTAAATATATCCAGTACGAGTGTATCAATGGATAACATTGGTAGCTGAATGTTGGTATAAGAACTTATAGCTAACCCAATTAAGGGCATGTTTTTGCATGTATGTTTTGCCATTTTTATCTTTTTTAAATAGCGTAGTTTTGAACAGTACCTATACAAGTACTAATCCTTTTTTTATGCATGATATGTAGTGCATGTTTGGTGAGAGTTCACCCCCTGCCACACACCTTTATGGTGGCTTGCAGGGTATTATGTAGATGTAGATGTAGATGAAGATTATCCGTTTATTTTGTTCGGTAATATGTACTTATTGAAAATATTGGTTCCAAAGCTAGCTTATGATGAATTGATCCTCCTTATATGCTAAGCCAAACGTGAAAGTTAATGCGCATTGCCTCTCAGGACCACCACTATAGATTTTATGGAAAATAATAGAATAAAACTTTGTTAGGCTCACTTTATATTTGAATAGGCACGACCTGGGTTTCATAACGTAGTTACATCTTCAGGTTACATCTTGTACTTCAAGAATATAATATGAGCATCAACAAGAAGAAAACTAAAATCCTAGTGTGCAAAAGAGAGAAGCTTACGGCAAATATCACAATAAGAGGGGTGAAATTGGAACAAGTGGATAACTTCACTAACCTTGGCATCACTATAACTTGGGATGGAAGAAGCTCGACGGACATCAAGCGAAGAATAGCACAAGCTAAGTAGGCGTTTATGAAGAAGAGACAACTACTATGCTCAAAGAACCTACGGCTGCAAACAAGGAAGCACTTCATCAAAAAATTCGTTTGGAGAGTGGCACTCTGTGGATCAGAGACATGGAACATTGGGAAAGCAGACCAATGAAGAATCGAAGCCTTCGAAACATGGTGCTGGTTGAAGATTAAATGTACAGACAAAGTGAGGAACGAAGAGGTGTTCAGAAGAGCAGATGAAGAAAGGACAATATGGAAAACCCTACGGCAAAGGAGAACCAGAATGATTGGACATACCTTGAGGCACAATGAATTAGTTAGCTATATAATAGAAGGGAAGACTGAAGGGAAGGTCCCGCGAGGAAGACCAAGGGGTAAGTATAAGGGGCAAATAAAGAAGGACGTGGAGTGAAAACATACCAGGGCGTGTGGGAATCAACATTGAATAGGGCAGAATGGAGAGCTGCATCATTAGGCTAATCCTAGGATTGAAATACTGATAATGATGTGGCGGAGGAAACTTTTTTGATCGTCATTGTATAGCCATTTCACGTTTCCTGCTTTCCTTTTAAATTATTGGTTTATTTTATTCGGTGATGTGTACTTACTGAACATATTGGCTCCAAACCTGGCTAATGATGGATTGATTTACAATATATGCTAAGCCAACCGCGAAAGTTAATGCGCATTACTTCGCAGGACCTCCACCATAGATTCCACTCACCAACTCTTGGATAAATATTTCAAACGCTGGCAGAATGCAAGAAGATGGATGGAAATATTATTAGGCACACAGTATAAAGAAGAGTGGCGAGAAGCAGCGATGAGACGGGGACGTTGGCGCACCCAAGCGAAAGTATTTTGTGACCTATGGCGAGAACAATAGGACTGCGACCTTCAAAAATCTTTTAACCTCAGACCAAAACCTACACGGACAGGTATTGGGGAAGATGATATCCGTTTTCTTATGAAACTTTCCCGTATTGCCTTGTCGGCAAGAGGGAAAAGGCGCTGAGAAAAATAGTTAGGTGGTTATCCACTGAGAAGCCATATGATTAGACTTCAATATTAGTGTGTAATTGAAAGTGTCTGTGAGTCATATGGAGAGTTAACTCTTTGTTACCATATCATTCATAGGTGTGAATAAAGTTATGATAGCCAAGGAGTGAACGTAATAATTGTGCAATTTTGAAATGATTATTATGAGGAATAGATCGGTAATGAAAATTTACCCATATTCTTAGGAAGTGTTCGTTTAATAATTTAATTATTATTATTTTCATGCCTAATTGGGTGTAATTCTGTGGTCTGGTCATCACATTATTTTGATCCCCTCGGGATGATGGGGGATAACGTATAATATGAAATGAAGAGTTCGTCATAATTCATGTGAGCCTAGAGACATTTCTAATCCATCGTTGACGTATCTCCTACGTCGATATTGCATGCTAAACGTACACGCAACTTTAGTAGGTATATTATTTAAAAAACATTCACTGTAATCTCTTTAATGATGTTCGTGAATGAACTGGATAGCAAACGCAGACTCAAATCTCATTTTCCGTAAAGTAACTCTTGGCATAAATTGCTAATGAATGGGGAATATGCATGAAATTTGTTTCTCGAAGATTAATAATGCACTTGATGCGAAATTTTCTCACCAATTTAAATATATAAGCCAAATATTTCTACGCCTACCACAAAGATTATTAAATGATATTGAAATGTTCCCGGAAATCGGCGAAAGTCACTTGACCTGAAACGCCTTCTGACGTCACTGCACGGTATAGGTTCCATGTTGCTATGGAGATAGACATTTATTTTTAAAAGAAAACAAAGTGATTATATTGTTTTGAAGTTTTTAGCCATTTCTCGAAAGAAACGGTGTCTGAAGAAATACTTAAAAAAATACATTCCGACAATTTCCTTTGGTTTTCTCCCTTATGGTGGCGTTCTTCTTAAAAATAACCAGCGATTACATAGACTTAGTAGAAATTCTTGGGCACTAAACAAGCATTATGTAATCAATGGACGATTTTCTCATTACAATCCATACTACGTAAATAAAAAATCGAAATACAACCGTATATTGCATTAAATAAATGAGATAAATACATACGTTATCGCCAAATATTCATTTAAAAACTTACCTCCACTCATAAAAAGATAAACAAAGCCCATAGTGATACCGTGCCGTGCCAAAGAGTAATATCTTTGTAACGCAACTTAATTCTTCAGCAAAATTTTCACCAAGCATATTTTAGCTAATAAACTTCACATTCAAAGAGTTGTAAAAATAGTGCATGCTCCCCATTGCTTTTCTACAACTTTGGTGCAATTTAGTGTTAAACTCATGCATCTACATCTACACAATGCCCTGGAAGCCACCATAAAGAGTTGTGGCATGGAGAGAATTCGCTCCAAACATCCATTACACATGAAGGATTTGGTGCTTTCCCGGCGAATAGACTGTATGAAGAGCTCTCGGGATCTCCACCGGGTCAGGAACTTGAAGTTTGCCGACGTTTCGATGGAGATCCCGAGAGCTCTTCATACAATCCATTACATATCATGTGTATGATATGTAATGGAAGCTAATTTCGCCAAGAGTTGCTTGGTATGAAGGAAATGAAGGAAATTTTTTAAATTAGTAGTGGCTTGTTCGGGAGTTCAAAATTACAATAGTGCCATAATTGGCATGCTATGGTTTTATTGTAACAGCAGCATGAATACATTTACAATACAAAGAATAAAATCTGCAAAGCAACAGAAAATACCTACTGGTTAAGATAAGATACGAGAGGCACGTGTAAATCGGTTAGTGTGAATTATGGCCGTCAAGTGAGTGTGGAAAGTGGGAATTCAAATGCCATTATGTTAATGCAGGTTTGGTCTGTGGAAAAGCATGCACTGAATGCCAAACACCAGAGATAATTACTGGCCACACTCAGGAATTAAAGACCTATGGATAAGCTTAAGACTAAGAGCTGAGTGTAACTCTGGCATGGTAACACGAATTCCCCTCTGTTAATTTGTTTGTTCGTCAAAAACAATGTTCGTCAAAAACAAACATTCTTTTTCACGAACCCGAAAAACAGAAATAAATAAATATAAAGTTACGTAACTGTTAAAAATATTGTTAGTGGCACTGAGTTCTCGAATGAGTATAACAGCGTCATGCCTGGCAAAACACTAGGCAAGGCATGAACTGCAGATCCACCACAACCACTGATTTCCCAGTTGCCTGTAAACAGGAAAATATCTGGCTTCAGGCTCGCTTCAGCTGTATCACCTGTTGCGTTGACTCCAAGCATTGTGAATGGGTCCCACCACCTCAACTTCCTTTAAATGCCCTAATTTATATCATCGTCTTTCTTACTTTTAGGACGCTACGTCAAACTGACTTTATTCCTACTCCATTTATTGTATATTAATTTCTTGCAAATGAGATTAACAATTTTGACTTTCCCGATGTTTATGCTTGTAATAAGTTGGAATAAAGCCATAGTCTCAAAGGATTTTATTTGAAAGCGGGTAAAAAATCAAGAAATTATTACCTTTCCTCATTATTTCCCGCACCATTCTACTTGGAATGGTGTGGGAAATAAGATAATAAACAAACCAATATCTGCGTCAACGCTTATTTCCAAGATGATTTGCATTAGTCGTCGTAGTGTGATAATGTTTGTAGGAAGTTCCCTTCTGCTGTTTACACCCATGTGGAACAATGGGATCGTTTATCATATTTTTTATTGCCGAATCTGATAGTTTGTAAAATAAAAAGACCCGCATTTTTCCATTTTTTTGATCCGTCAATTATTTCTCCTGTTATAAGCGGCGAAATACTGATGTTTTTAACCCTTTCGGAAAAGTGGGCGTGGTGCAACCTCTGACGTATATCGACTTCGTCCAATCACAACTGAGCCCGTGAAGCTACTTTGCCTTATCGCAATGGGGGACACACAGCGAGAAGACCTTCCGAGAAACCCCATCCACTCCCTTCCCTTCCCATAAGAGCAGCCAAGGACGGGAGGAAAATGACTTCAATGTTATCACAGCAGCTTTTTCGGTGGGCGTCACCTTTTGTTTATTTCAATTTTTGATTTATGAGTCAATAGTTGTGGTTAAAAGATTAATTTTTTCACTAAAATTCTTATTTCGTTTCCATCTATCGATTTCGTGTACAAAATTACGATTTCGGTTCAGAGTAAACGCCCCCATTATAGTTGATATTTTCGCTTGTGAATGTCAAACAGGAAAAATAACATTATTTTATTGGTGAATTATGAACGTCCTATCGAGTTCTATTAAATAAGTTATTAATAGCTTCGGAAATAGCATATTCCCTCTGATACCCAGTTTTGTCACTATTATTATGCTTTGAAATATAAGATAATATTATCTGTACTTCATCTTTTCCACAGTCATTGACATGATAACATTAATAAGAATGGTCAATCATGAATAAGGAGTAATTCACAGGCAGTAAAATGTTGATATCAGATGGCTTTTGCTCATATTCTGATATGGATGTTACAAATTAGTATATAAACTGTAGTGAGCACCCTTGATTAGTTGAATGTTTCATATTGCTATCTCCTGAATCAAGATAATTAAGCATTTTAGTTATTCGTCGAAAAGGTTGCGTATTAGAACGCAATTATGGATAATCCCGGAAACATTGAAACTTTCCTACTACCTGCGAATCCTGTCTTTGACAGAGATTAACACATTGCGAATTATCGCCCCCACAATATGCTACTTTCCATTCCAGTTTTCTGACAATAACAGTCTATTATGGAGTTGAATGTTGCTCAAACACTCTTTGGATCATAATTACATAAATTGAGTGATATCCAGAAAATCTCCACTGCTTTAGGGTTGCGAACAAGCCGCAGAAACTACATAGAGGTCACCCGCTAATATGCACAATAACAAAATTTCCACAGAGAAAAAATCATCGAAAATCCGCAGCGAAGAAGGACACCTTGGTAAATTGGTTCAAGCAGCTGGCCGGATATCAGGGAGTTCCGAGTTTGAATCCCGGTCAAGGTGACTGATTTTTTCTCTGTGGAAATTTTGCCATTGTCCACTACCTTTTTACATGCTTATAATATTCACCTTTGCACATGGGCTGTTCGCATTAGTTCGGTAGCAAATGGGGGGAAACTTTTAGGTGAATTTCTTTGATGTAAAATGAAAATAGATAAGATTATACCCTGTTATTAACGACTTTGGTGCTGGAGGACGTGTGCATTGCAATGAAGGTATGTTTCATAGTAGTTTGATAACTGAATTTACTGTTTATTTATTATTACCAATTACTGACATTGAACCAATTCCAGGATCTTTATATTTCTAGCCTTTGAGCAGTTAATTATGTTTTCACCCTTCGTCTCAACTAATTTTTTTCAAATCAATCAACCCATGGCCGTAAAAATTGGCACCACTCGTCAAAAGCCGGTATACAACAAATTGCTGTGTTGGTTTGCGGGAAAAGGAAATTCCACAGCAGTGGCAAACCGCAGTCTCTCAACCAGAAACCCTTCTTTGGTGGTTTACGGGAATGTTACTTCCTCGCCAGAAACGCAACCACAGACACACACGTTCTACACAATTGGCGTCATTCGCAGGGCTGATGGGACCCCAGTAAAGATGCCTGGGTTATAACCTGGGATAGACACGGCTGATGAAACCACGCTCAGGATGCCTGTATTATGATCAAAAACATGCGATCACTCTGAAAAACACTCACTCCCTCACTCAAACGGGCCTAACTTCGAGATCTTAACTTAACTTGAGATTAGATTGAGATTGAGAGAACTTAACTGGGAGATTCGAGCTCGAAATGAGCGTACTCAAGAGTACAACGCAAGGTTAAGACGAGCATGTGCGTTTCACTACCATGGGAGATTTAAGTGGCCGTAGAGCTCAAGTTCTGTAAACCCTTCATCTTGTTTTAATTAAGATCCTCTTTCAATTTTTGCTATAAATTATAATCATCCTTTAGTATTACAATATTTATGACTGATTAGGAGCATAAAACATAAGAAATAAAAATGTATATTCTCTATTGATGCTATTATACAACTGTGAAAATAGTTTGAATTAATACCATGCTTAAAGAAGGCAATTCCTTCTTTTCAAAGCCCTATTCGTTTGCCGAAAAAGCCTGTTTTTCGGCAAACGAATCCATTCTGCGTCCCTGTATCCATTCTATGTGTCACTATTCATTTGTCACAGGCATTAAGGGTTCCATAACAGGTTTTGAAGGATTCAGGTGCAAAACCATCGTACCTAGCACAATATGCCTACCTTAATAAAGTGTGTGTGTAACAGATTTCCTTAGTTCTGAACGGAGAGTTTTACGGTGAAACCCTAGAATTAGCAATGGGCTCCCCTTTATAACCTCAGCTCGCGGATCTGGTAATGAACGAATTGGAGAAGAAAGTGTTCACATCCAATCCAGGGAGAGCATAGAACATCAGCGTGTGGTACAGATAAATTGACGATATACTTGCGGTCTGGTCGGGAACACCCCGACAGTTAGATTGTTTCGTCGGATACTTAAATTTGTTATGCTAGGGTATTTATTTCACTCTGGAAAGAGAAAAGGAGGGGAAACTCAAATTTTTAGGCAATGCAATGTTATTCTCTGGAAGAAAATATGATTTTGAGATTTCAAGAAAATGTACTCCTCATTCATCTCAAGTCATTTCAACTCTCGACACCATTGGCCACCGAAGTTTTCGGCATTTCATTCAATGATGACCAGATTATTAGACATCCCACTATCTGATGAAAGTTTCAAGGAGAATTGGCGCAGTCATTATACGCAAAACACCTGTGTAAAGAGGGCCACATGAGTAATTTAATCCCAAGGATCCTTGTCTTCGAGACCAAAGGCAAGAACATTTTATAGGAGCTTGAGATTAAGAAAAATTCAACCCATAGTCATATTGTGAAGGACGTCATGTTTTCGGGACCTTAACCCATTCCTGACATCGCCCTACTTTCTGAAAACCACTTTGACCTCTCCATTGACATTTGACTTTGCGTTAAGTCCCCCCTTCAACTATCCTTACTCACTCCCCCACTTCATCATGATTACATAAGGACTGGAATTTTCTGTAAATTCACCTGATGATGCCCTCTTTTGCATGAAACCGGACATGTTTTCCTACTAAATCGTGGAATGTGCAAAGTTTTTAATTTAAATGAAGATGAATATCCGCAAAGGTGAGTCTAAAGTCATTGAACTTTTCTAACACAAAGATTATTTATTGTGCAAAAAGATTGCTTAAAAACATCCAACATCTTTCTGTAGCTCGACCCTCTGCCTCATCTGATATCTCCTTATCGCCTTGGGGTTTGTATGAAAGAGATGGGTGTTGGTTCGGGAGCGTGTTTGATCCTGAAGTGGATTGTTTTGAGCCGAGACTTTGTGATATTCCGAAGAAAATCGGAAAGAAAACTCAGTCGTGCTTGTTTATCACGGGCCATGTACGCCTCTATCGCAGTAATCCAAAGATTTTGAATATTTTCGCTCCAGTGGAAAATAGAGTATATTGTGTAGCCTGAGGTAACTAAGAAAGAATACTAATTGGAGCTAATTCCTCGGTGAAAGTCTCGCTTGATTCGGGAGGCAAAATCATTGCGCGTGGGATCGCGAAATTTCGAAAAGCATTGCGTGGGCCGGTCATAGTTTAATTCGGTGGGTTGGAGGTCAAAGGACAGATTCACGTGTGGGATTAACAAGAGATGCGGATTTATCGCCCTAATCCCCTTGGTGGCGCCGCGCGTTGATCGTCTGATGTTCCGTTCGCCCACCGCTCCAACGGCGAGAACGAGCGTTCAGTCAAACTGATTACCTTGCTCAGATCAAGGCCGTGAGAGCTAAAGTGGTTCGGGACGTTGGCTTTCCGTTCCTATGGGTCAGCATCTGATGAACCCGTGGAATAGGGAGGGAACGGAAGAGTATAATGCATTCGGCCCATAAAAAACAGCCGTTTTACAATAACAAATGGATCACTTGGTTACAATCAATTTTAGCGATACGATTTTGAACATTACCTGATTGCATTATTGGCATTTATTCAATGACCTAGGCCCATATTATTCTTAGTGGTATATTTTATTCTTATCTGTTTCCGAAAAGGCCATGTAATGCAATTATGTTAATGCAGTATGCAAAATACCTTGTGTG
Organism: Platycnemis pennipes; assembly: GCA_933228895.1. Taxonomy (NCBI): domain Eukaryota; kingdom Metazoa; phylum Arthropoda; class Insecta; order Odonata; family Platycnemididae; genus Platycnemis; species Platycnemis pennipes. The sequence continues at coordinate 128,738,186 of OW121851.1, read as the reverse complement.
ACTTACCAACATAGCATCTGGCACCAAATATTATACAAACCTAAAACAGACCAAGGCTGAATCTTTTACTTCTCATTCTCCCTACCTGATAGATAATATTCAAAACATGCTTTTCAATTGTGTTAATTATTTAATTCCTTCCAAGCCGAGCATTTTCGTTATTTCTATGTATTCAACTCATGTCTTCTTTTTCCGGTTTTATCCCATCTTAGACCTTAACAACCTACCTTTCCTCTCCTCCGCATTTTCAACATCAAACGATTGCTTTTTTCTTTCCCTCTCGCTTATTTTCCTCGTTTGTTCCTCACAATGAAAACAGACTTAAGCTCATGCTCCTCTTTTCCTGTTGGCCATATTAAATTAAGCCATATTAAAACATCCCATATAATGCTGGATCCAATTTATTTAGCAAGCACTTACCTTTCCTTTTACGCACTTATTGGCTCCTTTTTAAGTGATTTAAATCCATCCGTCAATATTACCGCTTGTTAATCATGTGAATTTCCTTCCCTGAAGTTCAAATTAAGTTGTTATTTTGGTCCAAAATATTCCTTGGAATAGTTATTTTTTTACTTCTTTCTGAATTGTAAACTCTATTCAGGGTTAATTTGCTAAACGTTTCCGTCTTTGCTATTCCCGTGCCAATTATTATTTTTATTGCAGTATTGTTGAATAAATCTTGTTATGTTTTTATGTATTCTGCGGATTCATTGCTGCTCTGTAATTTTTATTTTAGTGCCTGGTAATTTAGACTTACCTGCTGATAGAATTTTATTAGCTCACGCTTCACATTTTTCCACAGAGGTTACCCAACTCATTTTTTTTTAACTACACCAGTGAATATTACAACCAGCTGCATATTCCTATCTTTGGTTTTTAAATTTTTTTTCACTGTATTCATTTGCTCATGTTTATCTGGAGGAGATCAGTTTAATGTGCAAACTTCGTTTTACGTCCATACTTGTTAATTTTGTGGTTATAAATATGTAGTACATACTATCATTTGCAAAAGTATCTACGCACCCACATTCCCCCTTATTTCTTTGAATGGGTCGAGTAGGAAAAACAAGAAAAAAAGCTCTCGCTAGTTCTGGTTGCGGCCTTTGCTGGAATAGTTTTACATAGCGGAGAGCCGAGAAGGTGGGAAGTGGAAGCGACAGGGATAGCGAAACTGGAGTAAAATCAACCACAGGAAAAAAAGCCCCAGCGGAAGGAATGCACTGAAGGAATTCACGTTCACGCTCTTGACCTAAGGCTTTTCTTTTGGGCTCGTCTCGAGGTTTTAGTTCTTGCACGAAGTGATAGAAGCTTAATAAATCAGTGTTTAGACATGCATGGTGTAGCGGTGCGAAGGTTGTAGGATCGAACTCCTCCGGGTGAATTTTTTCATTTCCTTTCCAAGTATTTTGATAGATAGTATTTCTTCATTGATGGATAAGTGTGTATTTATCTCCATCAAATGCTTAATTTTCGACCTGAGATCAATTCTGGTAACGGAACCCTAGACGATGTAGAGCCAGGGCAGTATGGTAAAATTGCGCCTACCTTTGAAGATGCATATTCTGGTCAACTTGAATCTAGTACTTATTGATGACTACTGGTTTACACGAATACCATTAATTTCTCTTCGCTCCAGGCATCAAAATCAGCATGAACAGAAACGAGGTAGTGCGGTGTTACTTGCTTCCTAGAGTGAGGGCCTAGGCTTGAATCCCGGGAATGGTATGCCAGTCCCCATTTGATGGTTGGGGGTGTTATACTGTCTGTGTCGGACACAGAACCGCAAGCCCCTCGGTGTGACGATCCAACACTTGCAGCAGGGGAGTACGGGGAACAGTCTGACTTTGTCCAGCACGATTTCTAAACTGCCCAAACAGACAACGATTTATTATATCCGCCGTATTAATCGTCAAACATAGTAACGACCGTCTTTTGATCGGCGTCAAACGATAAAAATTAAGGTTTTTCATATTTCCTGCTGATTTCTAATGATTAGGACGCTAGCTGTCGACGACCCTCCAAATGACCGACTCCGTGACAAATCCCCCGCAAGACTCGTTCCCCCAAGACGTCCTTCCCCTGTATATAATTCCTACTTCCACGCAAGTTCAGCCATCTGTCACCTTCCAATCCAACCCAGCTATATAAGGAGTAAATGACTGAACGTAAGTGCCTATTCCCCCCTGAAAATGGGACCATTATATTTAGTTACTGTAAATTAATCGATGACCGATTGATGGAGATCCATTATTTGGTTCATGAAATCGGGTTCCAAAATTCTTATAGGAATCTGAACACTCGAAAAAACTATTATTTTATATGTGATCTTGTGGGATTTAATTTGGGATTCTTTCATTTTCTTAGCTTCATTAGCGTGTTAAGTGATTGTTCCTATGATCCCGGTTGCTGTAATATCCTTTAGTTTTTGGTCGTCCCCTTAAAGGGGTAGTTACTGACATGTTTAGTGCGCCTAGTGCCTTAATAGTAATAAGAACCGTTAACGCCGATTGCATAGCGCTCACTTTGCAGAAAGGAACCTCCTGGTGCATCAGATCTACATTTACATCTACACGATACCCTGCAAGCCACCACGAGGGTGTGTGGCAGGGGGTAAAGATCACCAACCATGCACTATTGACATGCAAACAAGCAACTATAGGGTCTCATGCAACTAGATTGTTAGTATCTATAGTATTTAAGGGATGCACCACGCACTACAGACTACTATAAAATATTTCCTCTACCTATCCCTTTGCTATGCTGCCTGTTTTGTCTCTTATAGTACGGGGGAAAAATGCAATTTTGAATCTAGAAAATCAGATTTCCCCCTTCGCTCGCACTGGGGATGGTCCTGTCAGCGACCAATGCGCCCGTCCTTCTGCATGCTTTTGCTGATGACGCACGGTGAGCCGCGACAATCAGGAAGTGTCACTCGCGAAATTGGAATTTTTTCCATCAGTCTTTGCAGCAAACCGCATTCAATCACCGGATCAAGGACAGTTGTGTCAATCTCGACTCTAAACATGGCGTCTTTCCGTTATGTTGCCGGTCTCATCCATGCTGTAGAAATTACCCCCTCTTTTTAGTGTGGGTGAAAATAAAGTTAAAAATAAGTAGTTGGGATCGGAGACAAAATCGGGAATTTTCCTCGCCAATTAAGCCTTTTCCTCTCACCGTTGCCATGAGCTTGCTATTTTCAATCACTAAAGTGATTAAGTGAATTAATATGACCGGCAAAGAAAATGGGATACCGTGGCGGTTGCGAGCATTCTCTCCGTGCCACTTGGATAGCCACTATCTTACACTTATACCATGGAAGAAGAGTAAAATACTCTTCCACATTTCAACTACCAGCATATACCTCCGGACCATATTTCGCCATTGCGTTTATTGAATGCTGAATCTTGTATTTACTGTAAGTTGGTCCTTGGTTCTCGAGCAGGCAAAATTTAATTTAATGAAATCTAATGTTTCATTAATTATAGCCTTCTTCGGATTAACGAATGAATAATCAAAGGGTTGGTGCCATTTTAATTCCTTTCATCGTTGATAAGGTCTTCTAATACTCGTAGACTAGGATCTTCTCAGCTGGTTGGTGTGTAAACAAAGTTGCCGTCTGAGGTAGAGAAAATATAAGATTCCGTATTATGCATTCCACATTTTCCCCGTGTCTAAAATACTGTATGCTGGCGATGAGTATTTTAATTCGTTCCTTCATTTGCATGGGCGTTGGAGCATCGGATATACCCATGATACTTGCGAGAACTTTGACGTCATCGACTCAAAACTTTCCGGTGAAATTTTGCTGACTTTCTGTCATAGCCCAAGCAGCATCATGATATTGGCCCAATATCATTTTTACACCGTCACATTTCACTTATTGGTCAATCCGATATTGGCTACCGATATCGGAATATTTCAAAAGTGATAACATTTGACTATAAAAATGACATTTTCTGACGATATCGGGCTGATATAAATTTGATGATAAAAAGACATCTTTCACCACTATACAGTGGCATAAAAATAATATTCTACATCTACATCTACATAATACCCTGCAAGCCACCACGAGGGTGTGTGGCAGGGGGTGATTTCTCACCAAACATGCACTACATATCATGCATTAAAAAGGAATAGTATTAATATAGTAGTCAGAACAACACTATTTAAGAAAAAGATACAAATTGCTAAGCAAACATGCAAAAACATTCTGTTAGTAGGGTTAGCTTTAAGTACTCATACCAACATGCAGCTACCAATGCTATTCATTGCTACTCTCTGATAGGACATATTTACCGTTATTCGTATCACTAATTGTTCGAGGGAAAAAGGAAATTTTGAATCTATCAGTTCGGCAATCAATTTCTCTAATTTTATGAATATGGTCCAGTCTGCCATAGTAAGTTGGGGTTCGTAAAATATTTTTAACTTCATCACTTAAATATTGACTTGGAATTTGTTTAAGAGATTAAGTCTAAATTTCAACCCGCGATCTGACAATGATTCCCATTTCAATTCATTTACTAGACTGGTTACGCTAATAAGGTTATCGTACCGTCCCTTTACAAATCATGCCGATCTTCGCTGCACACGTTCAAGTTCATTACTTAGACCGATTTCGTAGGGATCCCATACACTGGCAGCATATTCCAAATGAGGTCTAACAAGGGAAAAGTAGCTGATTTCTCGTACATGATCGTCACATTTACCCATTATTCTTTTGATGAAACCCAGTTTACGATTAGCTTGACCTATTATTTCACGTATATGTTTACCCCAGGAAAGATCATGTGTCAGTCTTATTCCAAGATATTTAATGGATTCCACGTTTGTTATTTCATTATTACTTATTTTGTATGTGCTTGGAGGAGAATTATTCTTTTTCCAAAAATTCATTACTACACATTTTTTAAAATTTAATTCTAACTGCCATGTATCACACCAATTTTCGATTGCTTGTAGGTCATCATTTAAATATTGCTTATCGTTTGGGCTTAGAATTTCCCTGTACACAACTGCGTCATCGGCAAATAGACGAAGCTTACTTTTTACCACCTTACTGATATCATTAATGTACAGAAGGAACAGGAGTGGACCTATCACACTACCTTGTGGGACACCCGAAGTGACTTCAATTTCCGGTGACGTAACACCGTCCAAAACAACCTTTTGGCCCCGATCATGTAGAAAATCAGTTATCCATGATATAATGTTACTGTCTAGCCCAGAAGATTTTAATTTCAGAATTAGTTTGGTATGAGACACCTTGTCAAAAGCTTTTTTGAAATCTAGAAAAACAGCATCCACTGGAATATTATTTTCGCCAGAAACTAAAATATCGTGGGAAAAGAGAGCAAGTTGAGTTTCAAATATTAGGCCGACGTATGTTTGATATTACCATGGTTTGATTGTTCATTAACATGATATTGGGATGATGCAATAAGTAAGATAGTTTCAATGTATCCTGGAAAAACATGTAAAAAATATTTATAATCAGGGAAGGTAGTACAATAAAACTCCAATGGAAAAAGAAATGGTGAGAGGTAGTTTTCATCTAAGAATGATCATATTGTGAACCTAGCACTTTACCCCTGACCCAACTCTCCTTGTTAAGGAATGGGTAATTTGAAGTATTTATGATAGAAATGAAATATCATACTTTACTCCTGACCCCACTTCCCTTGTTCCCTTCTTCTTATATCGGCATTATCAGCCGATGTTAAAACGACATTGGTGACGTCAAAATGACATTTGGCCGACGTATAACTGCCATACGATGCTGCTAAGGAATATTCAAATGAAGAGTTGCGACTCCATAGTGATTTAAGGCCCTTATTTCGTTTCTTTTTTTTTCACAAGATCGACTTTTCCTTTTTGCTAAGTGAAAACATTGAAATGTGATGAGTGTGACCTCGGGCCATATTGCTGATCCCCCAGCAAGAAAGATTTGTTCATTTTCGGTGTGCTATTGAGGTGAGATGCCTGACCTACATGCAATCATGTGATCATCATTGGAAGGACATCTGGCGAAGTGAATTCGGATTAAGCGAGCTAGTCATCGTTTTGAAATCATCGTTTGAAACATCTAATTCAACATCATACCGTGCAAGCCACCATAAAGGTGTGTGGCAGGGGTTAATTCACATCGAAAATGCATTACATATCATGCATATAAAGGATTAGTAGTAATTCTCTAGTCTAAACTTCACAATTTTAAAAATAGAAAAGCAAAGATGCAAAAACATGGTGTTAGTTGAGTTAGCTTAAAGTCCTTAGATCAGCATGCAACTACCTATGCTATCAAGGCGCATACCTGCCTATACTATGTATGAAAGGCGCTACCTATGTTATCTATGAAAGGTGCAGTAATCATCTTCATCATCTGTCATCAACCCTAAGATTTGTTTGACGCTGCTTTTCACTCGATTATCCTATCTGCAAACCTCTTCGTATTTATACAATTCTTCTCTTTCATCATCATTACAACCTGTTTCATGTATCCAATTTGAGAACTTCCTTTGACATTTTTCACATTCGCCACTATAATTGTCTTTTTTTAGGCCATCATGTCTCAAGATATGGGCGTTTAGTGCTCTAGTGTGCTAATCCTAACGCTGAATACACCACAGGGGTGGCTCATTTATCGAATTCCATGCTTTCCCGCGGTTCTCCAAAACCATTACTTCCTATTTTTATGTTCCTTTCCAATGCCATTATTTTTCACTTGTTTGCATTTGTTTGAATTGCGATCTTGAGTCGTGAGATATACATTTGTTTGGCACAGCATTTATATAAATCGCCAGGGGATTACAAGTTTAAAAAATAGTTTTTCCTATAATGTGTCTTGCTACCGCTCGCCTGGGAATTCCGGCGGGATTTTACCTCTGCTGGCCTTCAAGAGGGTGAGTGGTCGTTCTTGGTCTCGAGTGAGGATGTATTTACTAATGCGTTTACTAAACGCACCCCATAGAAACCGTATTACTATTCTTTCTTCCCCATGGCTGGTCATCCACTAAAATTGAAATGTGTAGGCAGGCACGTAGCCAGGGGGGAGGGAGGGGAGCCTCTGGTGCTTCAGCCCCCTCTCCATAAATTTTTTCCCAATAATTTTGTTGTTCTGATTGTAGCAGTGAACTTTACTAGTGAGAAGAGATAAGTATGGACACTGTAAAAGTAAATACTAAGCGCTGAAAACTTAGGGAAGAGATTTGTAACATGTAGGCACTGAATAGGCAACGCTGATTTGTTTCAAGTGACGCAAGACTTAGCCCCCCCGAAGCAAATTTCTGGCTACGTGCCTGTCTGTAGGCTATGAGCATCAAAATTAGGCATCAAATAACTCATGTCTCAAGATATGGCTGTTGAAAGGGGCAGTATAGTTGTGAAAAAGGGTGTATTCACGCTTATCACTGAGATTTACGATGATATGTGTTATATTGTGTTCAAGGCAGGTAGAATAGAAATGAGAATCATAACGGAAATTGTAGAATAGCCCTGATTAAGTTGAAACTATTCCACAGGGTAAAAATACTGGCAAATAAAAACGTAAGCCTGGAAGGAGTGAGAAACTTTATTATAACGTAATAATAATAATAATATTTTTTATTTTCCCGGTGGATCGAGTTACAAAGTTTGCACACAATATAAGGCACGTAAGGAATTAATGAAAGTAGTAAACTATACATAAAATGGGCAACATTGCCAAAAAAAAAACAAGTTAACATTGCTCAGAACTATAAATATTAATTCATAAGTGATCAATAAAAAATGGCTGACTTACAAGGGATCTGCCATAAACCCATGGACACCAACGTACACATGGATCATGTTTCTAGGTGGTAATGCTCTTTTACAGTGGAAACGTGGTTGCGAAAGATAAAAATACCTGTGGAAATTTCTCAGTTGTTGCTTTCCCGAATTTTTCGAGATGGTGACGCCCGAATGCCTTTCCTCCTCGAATTAGGAGGCTGCAGGATGAGTGGATGGGCCAGGTTATGAGGGACGAGGGTATTTTGGAGGGCGTGATATGAAGGAGGATATTGGACGAGCGGGGAAGAGGGAGGAAGCGATTTGGCAAGTTGGAGTTTGAAGTGGTGAAAGTGAGCAGGTATGTTGAGCTGTAAATCATTGTGAGAAAGCCAATATTGGATCATTCTGCTGGACCGCCCAAGGGTCCGTGGGGGGGGGGGGGGGGGGGGGGGACCAACAAAAAGACTCGCGTAGGCTAAACAAATTTAATCAAATTAAATTACACAGGGGCACGCTAAGGCCGGAGCAGAGGAGGGTGACGGTAAAGATGGCGAGAACCAGAGGAAAAAGGGGAATGAAGGGGGAAGGTGAGGCGGCGATACCTGCCGAGGACCGGGCAGCCGATGATGGTGACCAGAGGCGTCGTGCCGTTGACGAGGGGGAGCTCCTTCAGGCGTCTCGGCAACATAAGCTCGACGGCAAGACTCCCCCGAGCGCGGATTCCGTTCCCACTTAAATACAGGACGTCCCATCGGACTCGGGTGCCATATTCCACCAGAAGACCGAAAGCCCTCGGCCCAGGAGCACCGCTCCCGACTCCCCCAGGAAGGAGGAAAGGGGGGGGGCTTGCTAACGGGCGAGCTGGACGGCTCATCCTCGCGCAGCACCACGGGAACCACACCCCGGAGGAGCGAGGGGGGGGGGGGGGCTCACTAACGGGCGAGGCGTACGTACGGCTCACTGCATTCTTTCTTGCACATCGAAAACTAATACCATAACTACCGATGACTGTTAAAGGGCGCACGGGTAATCGGTAAACACGGATAATCCTCCGTTTTGTTCTTTCCGGATTCATTTCTCTACGTGGTGAGGCGCCGAAATAAATAAACTCGATAAGAAAATAACACAATCTACCAGAAGTCGACCCATTCCTGGTGCCCTATTCTGTAAGGCAACAACCTCGGAATTCCGAGGTTGGTTCACGTAAGGACGTCACAATCTCGGAAGGAGTCTCCGTTACCGGATAACGTAAACGGAATCTGAAACGTCGAGGAATCGGAAACGGAAAGTGATATTTACGGGTTAGTTTGGCTATTCAGGCGAGCCGACCGACAGCTGAGGTCATTTGCGCCATTTAGGATAGTTGGGTAATGGTAGGAGTTTTTAGGGAACGGAGGAAGGGTGGGGAGAAACCCGGCGTCGGCATTAGCCTACTCTTTACGAAAGGCGCCAAGGGGACAACGGCTTAACGGTTTTCCGCTGAAAAAACCGCCACTGCCGGGAATCGAACCTGGGTCCTCGGGATGGGAGGCCAGTATCCTAGCCACTACAACAACCAGATCCCCTCAACCCATTCCTTCTGGGAGAGAGGTCCCCCATCCCCTCCATCCCTATCCCTATACCTTTCCTCCCGGTCTGAAGCGCCTACTAGTGCGGAAACAGACTTGAAAACACCCATGATGATACAATCTGGCAATGAAACGATCCTCGCTGGTCATTAAAGCATTTTATGACAAAAAAGAATCAAGTAGAAGAGCTGTCCCGGCTGCAATTAAATGTTCGCAAGCCTCGGGTGGCGGCACGAAGCCTGGCGTAAAGGCCGTTTTACTCGGTCATTGAAACTGCGCAAGTTGATGTTGACTCCGTTTGAGCAGTCGTCCGCGAAAGTCCGTGACGTAGAAAATTACGAGGACGCTTGCTTGATAGCTTTAAACGGTGCAATCGTCGGTGCATTATATCAGTGCCAATATACCATTCAGTAGCAATAATACCGTCAATATATCGCATGACGTCAAGATTTGCTTAGTCGCAATTAATTGAACTTGAAATACGCCATAAATTTTCACCACTTTAAAATATGTTTTAAGCCATAGTCTAAAAATAATAGTGGAGACCCTATTCCCGTATACTTAGCCCAAAATTTGTACCACGAACGAACGGCTGTGGGCCAATGTAACTAGTTCCTCATTTACGAATTACATTTAAGCTTCCACGTAATTAATCACCCATCTCATCATTATTGTACTTTATTCATTTATTGAGTGCAAACTAAAACACCCAACTAAATCGTCAACAACCTATTTAATTGCTAGAATTCCCCAAGCAGTTCTTTACCGCTACATCTGCACCATCTAGTGAGAGAAATAAACTTCAAACTTGCGCGAACGCATGTATCAGATTAGAACATGTTCTAATTTGCTCGCAAGCGTTCGCGCGGTGGCGCTGCCTGTCCTCGCAAGTCGTCGCTTTACACGGCGCAATATTTCTTGCGCAAGTGTTCTCGCAACAGCCTGCGCAGTATCAATGACCGTGTAAAACGGCCTTAAGACATCGGACCAGTCGGCAGGGCTGTAGTGAAAGTCGCCATTGGAAAAAAATACCTGAACTTAACTTGCCTTTTTGACTTCTGCCGATACGAAAAAATTCACCTGGATTCGTACTCGAAGGTTCGCGGTACTCGATGTAGATGATTAGTACCGTGAACCTCGGTAAAATTGCCATGCGAATTAGGGATCCTGGGTAGCGTAGTGGTCTGCGCAGTGGCCCGGAAAGCCAAAGGTCCGTGGCTCGATTTCCGGTCCAGGTGAATTTTTTCGCACGGCAATTAATGTGAATTTCACCGCCGTTCACGCGGCAGGATTGAAATATTCTACTTCTGCCGATACACTAAATAGATTGGAGATGAACGGATGAGCCGCAGGCCGGATATTGCGCCCATGGATAATCGGGGGTTTACTGTAGTGAGGTAAGTTCCGGAATACGCCGTAATTCGAGACTCCAGGCAAGAGAGACGCCAACTAGCGGCGTAGTTTGGAAGCTCTCAGTGAAGGATACCGAGTTGATGGAGGGTGATAAAACAGGTTATGAATTTCTAGGCGTTGTGCATTATTCCGAAATGTTATCAGTTGATTAATTTTTATAATGACTGAACATTGTTAACATAAGTAGAAGAATATATTAATAGGTTACTTTACATTTTTTCCATGATGGTATAGGGTTTTAGTCATTTCAATTGCATTAGTTAGGTATGAGCCGACTACATTAGATAACAAGTTATTTCTTCATCCATACTTTATTTAGCTGTCTCCATTTCTCAGATAATAAGAGAAAACTAGTGTATTATTATTATTTATTAGTTTAAGTCACGAAATATCTTTCTTTTCGCGTATAAATAATATTTAATATCGCCTTAATGTTTCAAAGATAGGTGAGTTTTGGTAAGGGCGTCACGAAGAGCATGTTAGTTTGCTCCAAACATTTTTTCCGCAACGACTGATTACTGCCAATTAATTAAAATTGGCATAATGCTATCCGAAATTAGACGCAACAGAATAGCTACGTCGCCTAAATAAAATTGCAGTGCTTTCCCCGAATTTGCCCAGAGGGTGTACTAATGATCGTTTGAAATACAGCGAGATGTGGGTAAACTCCAATAGTCTAGAAATTTACGGCTGCCCAGGTAGGTAGGGCTTCAAAAGTTATATGAGGCAACATGAGCCGCTTGTTTCATTTTTCTTGGACGTTGATAGTGCTGACGAGAATCAATCAACATTACCCAATACTAATTTATTAAATCAATGCAAATTACTTTATATGCAATACATAATAATTCAATCATACTACTTTACATATGGCCATGAATGCTTCAATCGAGAAACTTTGTAAGTATATAGGAGAATAGGATTTAGAATTGAAGTTGATGGTATCAATAAGGCTTGATTGTGTGGATTTCCTTCATGAACAGGGCAGAGAAAACTATTAAATTCCACAGAATCAATTTATCAACATTCATAACAATATAACTTTCATAACATAACAACATTCTTCTAATGCGAGGCATCATCATCATCAGGTGTCATTACATTCAGATTCAGAAATTGTATATACAATTGGGGGCGGGAAAGGGAAGTTTGAACAAATAGATGGGATTTTGGTAATTTTGGTCATAAATTGTCGGAAATTTTGGGAGTAGGAATTAAAGAGTGGTAGTGTTAGGAGTTTTGAAGAGAGTACGTTAGGGGTTTTCTTTGACGATGAGGTTGGATTTACTACTTTTTATGACGGCAATGATCTGAGTTTGATAATTCCATTAGGAAATCTCCTAACCCAAGATTTATTCTCTAAATAAGAACTAATGGTATGCAACTTTGACCCGATAAAGAGGTTGTTGAAGAAATGGAAGTGTACCAGCAAGTCCCTTTAGATACAAATTTTAATCAAGGCAGAAGAGGTTTTGCTGTCTTTGGGATCTAATTTTCCCTCAGTGGAAAAGGTAGCCACAGCAGTACAAGCGACACCAGAATTGAGAACAGAGAGACAGAGTGCAAGTTTTCAGTGGAATAAATTATTTTTCGGACATTACTGACTGCCATTAAATCTTACATTTACTGGGTCCAGTACATTTCTCAAACTGGCTTGGTTTATCAAATTTGTTTCAATTTTGCAACCTGAGGGTAATAGATCGTCATTAAGTAATAAGGAAAAGATCATTATGATGATGATGAAGTTAAAATTAAATAGCTCATTTGCCCCTCCAGCGGAGCTTTCTAGATGCACTGCTACGACATGTAAAAATATTGCTTCTTCCATACAGCCCGTATTTCCACAAATTGTGAAGTACACCGTAGAATGGCCTTCTAAAGAAGAAATTCTGTACAGTGTGCCGACGTGTTTTGGAAATTTTACGAAGGTCAGGTCAGTACATACTTGGTTGCACCGAGGTCAAAACAGGTTAATTCAAATGCCTGAAATACCGCATTCTATCATACAGTATAAAGGTAGTCCAGTAATACAGTGAAATATCTGGTTGGTGTAATACCAGGGGGATAAATCAGTTATATTAGCAAAGGCTATGAATGGTGATTCTCTGATAGAAGAACTGTTGAGGAGATTAATTTAATAGGATTTTGGAGCCATTTATTGATGAGGTGATGGTTGACAATTTTTTTAAAATTCGTTCTTTATGTGAGTAAAATGGAATAAGGATCCAGCCTCCATTTCTGAGAAAAAATTATAGTTTTAAAAGGAACAGATTAATTAAACTTCAGCGGTAGCAAAAGCTAGGGTGCATTTGGAGGCTTATAGAAAGACTACAAAAACTAAAAATTCTAGTCAAAAATGTTCCACCTGTATTACTTCATCATATTGACGATATCATGATGCTTGCCAGTGCATTTACCAATCTTTCCTGGCCTATCCTGGCTGAGAATAAATTTATTTAATAAATGGTTAAGCAGAAATATATTATTTTCATTTTTCTTCTACTTGTCTACTCTGTCTGTCATTCATCACCATAATGGTCATAAGTTTTCTTTTCTGGTAAGAAGTCCTATCCATCAAACTTCCCCAACAACACTGAGCCTTATTATTCGTTCTCTACCATACTAAACTCCGTCCACTTAAGCCATACTTTGATGAAATTAGAAGAGCAGCATAATGAAATCAGGGCTGGGAAACACTTCGTAACCATGCGCATAGTTTTTTTACAACATTGATAGTCATTCGTTACCAAAAATATTTTTTATGCTATCTAACTAATATTAACAATAATTACTAATATCTGAGTTGACAAACAGGGATTTTTTCTTAAGCTAGAACGAGAAAATCGGCAAGTGATATTGGAAATACTGTAAAATATAGCGTAGGTTTTCAGACCAAAACAATGGTGCAACCATCACTAGTTGAAATAAAATATCCTTACAAGCTTTGTGCCAACGCCGAGCAAGGGCTAACACTCACGAGAGACAAGATTATTCATTTGGAAATCTTAACTCATCTCAGAATAAGTAGGGGTGTGTTTTACCTGCCAGAAGTCTCGTATTGGTTTCGGGAGTAAGTAGATCGCTGCTACCAATTCCTAACTATTTTTAGCCCACGTACACTTAAGATACGTCGATGATAGCTGTACAAGTTCTGTCATGTCGTTGCTAGAAAAACGTTATTTGCGTAAATTTGCAACAGACTTAAATCATTCGCCGAGAAAAACTATGCAGTTGATTATGGGATAAGTACAAAAATGATTAAACACATTTTCTGCGGCAATTTTACCATACTTAGCAGCATCAAATTCAATATTTGTAGTAAGATAGGCAAATCAAAAAACCCGTTTAGGGACCAAGGAGCAGCAGCTATATATAAAATGTTTGAAAACAATTTCCTACTGATCTCTACCCTCCCTTTCATCAGTAATTGCTCTTCTGCTACCCACTCGTTTCCAACATGACAGCTAGCAATTCACAATGACCTTCTTATCGACTCCGGCATCTTACGGTCATTACAAGTCAATCATTGAGAACTCATTTACCTTCTCCTAAACGTTGGTTTTCAACACCTTCTCTCAAATAACAACCAATCTTCTGAAAGTATAATAGTTTTCTTTGGGCCATGGTCCAACTCATGTGTCCTTTAGTGCTCTGACTTCCAATCACTGCCTACCACACATACGAATAGGAGACAGTACATTTATCCTCAAAGTAAGGATCCCCGTCCTTGCTCTGAGCATGTATCTCTCCCTGAGCGGCCATATTGGAAAATGACATCAGCGCTCACAGCGCCGCCATCGGTGATTTTAGTCTCGAATAACGCCGCTGTCATCCATCCACTCTTCTGCGTCTTTCCACTACCGTCACTAAGTGTGATTAAGATTCAGGTATTTCAAGTTTCGTATTGAAATTTTTCCCTATACCCCTTCATTGATTACGATTCTAGCTGATCCAAGATACTGTTGCCAAGAATATATCCCCGGCCTTCTTTGCCTCAATTTTTCCCCAATTCGACAGCATTTTCAAAATGGGACTGTAAATGAAATATAAATTAAATCAATAGTCTGACGCGAATATAAATGAAATCAATTGTCGGACACGAACGCCAGTAAGGCAAACAGTGAAGGCAAGATACTAGAACGGAATGCGATTTACTAATGTTTGTCAGCAATATGTGCAACGATGTAGCACCAAAATTGACTGTAAAATTTGTAGGTCTTCGGTTGAAATTTGTAACAATGTACAGAAGTTGACTTAATTAGTGCCAAACATTGAAATTTGGTCTTTTTTCCCATGTCTGCCACTCATGCTCTGTGGATTGAATGTTAAAAAGTGGAAAGCACGAAGTGCCATGGAAAAGAGTGCAATTGTAATCAACCCTATGGTTTATTGCTTCCAACCTTTTTGCACTAAATTTAAAACTAAACTACTTCCTCAAATTGAGCCCTTATGGCGAAAAAAACTGCACGGATATTTTTTTGTCTCAGACTCATTCATCTACAATTGTTGATGGTAGTGAAGGACTCGTCACTAAGGATAGTGCGTGCTGGCAAATTAAAGGGAATATTAAATCAAAATTATGAAGCGTAAGCACCGAAAAAAGCTCACGTAAATTTTAGAAAAGTACCAAAGCATGCCAAACTTGATTCCATAAAATATATCTAAATGGGCTAAATCTAAAATCCAGTATTTTTTTCAGAATTTACGCCCATTGCAATGCTTAGTAGGAGATCCAAGATGTACGAAAATAAGATAAAGTATTGAGAAATTTTTATAGAAAATATTCTTGTGAAAGGAATATATCAGGCGCCACAAAAGTCTTCTAGTGTCATTAGACTTTATTATATAAAGCGTAAGGATGCATTTAAAAGGGCTAGACATATCCTTCCCATGATATTGCTATGCTCTTTACTCTTGACCTAGAGGCTAGGGCGGATCGGAAAAATCGATTTCTCGCGGGGAAACTTGGCCCTCTGGAAAAAGTTGTCAAAGTGACTCAAAATGAGGCCAGAAAAATTTGGGACCTGTAGGTCGACCCTAAACCCTCGCGCCGTGGCCATTTATGGAGAGGGGACTGAAAAGGGAAAAATTCATGTTTTTATAGCGGTTCCCCATGGATTTTGCGGAGTTGCAACCCTATTGGACAAATATTTCGTTCATTTAGACGTATCTGCAGCCGTTAAGCCACAAAGTGTTTATTTTGAGTGCTCGGCCGCGCGTAATTATGGAACGTCCACGCAGCGTCGCGGCACAAGGCCGCTTAGCTCCCGTCTCTTGCCCGCTCGCCGCAGCAAAACTCAGCATGGATGCCTCTTCCATCGTCGGTCTAACTAATATTAGATAATTAACCCTAATTTCCAGGGAATAACATTTGCGGAAGAATCATTTGAAATTAATACAATACACGGTCATATTTCAGGGAGTAGAGAAAAACGCCTACTTTTATAATTCTTTTTCAACATGGAGAAATAATGCAAAATAGTTACCTGAGCTCTCCACGTGAAGGTACCTACACTATGAAATACCCCGCCCACCCTACCACTCATAAATAAAATTGAGGAACGCATTTCATTTATCACATTATATGCTATCTGAAAAATAAGCAAGGGGTCCTTTTGTAGTACCAATAGGTTTATCTGTGTGTAAGTATTCATCTTGAAAAAATATTTTCATTGAACACTAAAGGTTATTTTCGATTTACTTATTTTTGAAGGCAGGCAGATAAATGTAAAGCTTGCTCGCCCTATCACATCATGAACTGAGGCTTGGTTTCGAAGGTCGGAATTTCGGTTCTCCTTTCTAGTCTTTTTAGTATTTTAATCGTCTCTTGTTGTTTCGGATGTGAAAGAAGCTTGGGTTACCTCTTTCGCAAATCTTTCCACTTCTTGCGAGTGACAAGGAAAATTCTCAAGTGAATCTCGAATTTCTTCAGTCGTGAGATGCGATCGAGCTCGGGGTGTCTATTCTCGTTCTCCTAACCTGCGGCGAAACCGACCAAACTCGCCTGTTTCTCCCGAGCCCGAGACGTTGGTATTCCCTTTGTCTTCCCGAGCGCCGAAGGGGAGATACTCCCTTCCCGAGGTTACGCTCTACCAATCAGGTTGCAGGGGCGTATTCCTATTCCGCCCGAGGTAGGTTTCAGCCTCGGGATGAGTATCACCGGCCACCAAGCCGTGATACGGGTTTATCACGGGACCAATATGGCGAGTGTTAATGTTTATGTTGGTGGTGTTGAGTGTTAAATGCAGTTCTATTTAGTTAGAACATGTCTGTTGATATCACTGTGTTCACCAGGAATACTCGATGAAGAATATTTTACTCTGGGAGCTTGTGTTTTAGTGGATTCCGTGAAGAAAACGAGCTTTCAAATTTTACAAATGTTTGTTTATATCGTAGATTTTCAGAAGTTGCAGTTGTTAGAAGTTACAGTGCTTAATAACCTCATATTTTGCTGTAGTGTGTGTGTATGAGTGAATTACTCGAAGGAAAGTAACGCTCATTTTAAACAATACAAAAGTTTATTCTCGTATGTGTATTTCCCCAAAAATTACAGTGCTAATTACCTCGTATTTTGCTGCCCAGTGTTTGTGTATGAGTGAATTCCACGTAAAACGATAAGGTTCGACTCATACAAAAGTTTGTTAGCATCTTATATTTCCCCAAATTTACAGTGCTTGCATTGCAACCTCTTAATTTGTTGCAGCGTTTGCGTGTGAGTGAATCACCCGAAGAAATTGAACCCTCTTTTATATAAAAGTGTGTATTCATATAATATTTCCTTAAAACGTACAGTGCTTCTGAAATAACCTTTTATTTTGCTGCAGATTCAACTTCACGTTCAAATCGTGAATTTCACGAAGAAAGTGAAGGTTCAACCTACACAAACGTTTGTTTACATCGTAACAAAAGTGTGCACTTCTTCAATAGTCTCGTGATAATCGAATTAAATGCTTTGTCTGTGTATAGTATACGTGATGGTTAGCATCGAAGAGTCTTTTATAGATAGCAATAAGATTAGTTTCGCTCATTGTTTACCTTGTGTATGTGTCATGTATTTAACGATAAAATAATGACAAAAAGTCGTAAGATGATTGCTTTTTGTGCAGTTTCTTACGCTGCAGTTTTGTTTTCTGTGGAAAAGTATACTTATGATTTGTGCCAAATTGGACTAATGAAAACTAAGCTAATAACAATCAGCTGGCACATGACGATACTTTCATTAAAGATCCTTCCTTCTTGGTGTTTCTTGCAGTATTTGCCACAGGTGAACCAAAATCGTCAGGATAAAACAATATAGTTTTAATTGCGTATTAGCAGTTGTTTGTCAGTGATTTTTGTTGGCCTATTAATGAGTTTTAACGCATAATGTGAAATTTTTCCTTCGTGTGCGACGTTATGCTTGTTCTTTTGCCTTTGGTTGTCAGCATTCGTGGGTTGACATTTAGTTTCCTTCGTTAAATATCCACAGCAATTACTGACACAGTACATGGAATCACCTTCGTTTAAATAGGTACTTAAAAAGTTCATAGTATTCTCCCATCTATTAATATGCTTTTTTTGTACGCTGAATCATCTTCCTCAAAAAATCATGTTGTCATGAATGTCTTTATTTTACTTAAATAAATGAAATATTTTATGAAATGTACGGTTGTTTGCATTGGTTCCTTTATATTTCTTCACCAATAGTACGTAATTCGTGCGAAGAAAGGATATTGATTGCTAATGTTGCAGTGATTTAGTAGGTACTTAGTTATAAGTTGAAGAATGTTATTTCCCTTGCTCCCCTCCATCGCCCTTTTATCATAATTTTATTCTGTCAACAGGAAACTATTTAAGGTTGTTTTGCTTATAGTTACTCATATATTTTGGTGGATGTTCTAACGGCATTTTTCGCGCCTTATTAGTTTTGCACTGACCGTGAAACAGTGGTGATTTACGGAGTGAACTCATAGTTTCTCGTGAGAGTACAAATCAGTGAGAGGCATACATCTAGCTGGCTTTGTAGGTATGAATCGTTGAGGATTGTGCGTCTATTCATTAATTATGTGTACCAATAGTATCATTGATAAAAACATAACTTGGCAATATTTGTACATTTCTACATTGACGGTAACAGAATCAATGGAGGAGGCAATTTTATTGCTAACTGCAGCAGTCGATGAGGGGCGAGGGATTAGGTTGGAGAAGAGGGCTCTCAGGGATGCATCCAATCCGTATGAGCTACCTGATGAGGTATTTACTATGCTATTTCGGATATCAAAGGACAATGTCCGATACATCTGCGATTCCCTCAGGGATAATCTACAAAGGCAACGGTCACACGGCCTTAGCGTTGAGTCGCAGGTATGTTTTAATGGAAAAATTTGATTGATAGTTTTAACTTCTGACGTGCACTGCTGAAGGAAATTCATTTGGAAAATGTATTTGCGTAGGTGCTCGCCTCATTGCGATTTTTTGCTGTGGGATCGTACCAGCTGTGTGTTGGTCGAGACTTCGTAATCTCCATGTCACAGCCTTCAGTGAGTAGGTGCATACAAGCAGTGGCATTGGCGATTAGGGAAAATCTGACCCACCAGTGGATCAAGTTCCCCAGCACTTTGCAGGAGCAAAACACCAACAAGCAGAGGTAAATTTTTCATTGTACTGTATTTATTTTTCTATTTGCGCATTCAAAATATATCACTGTGATAAATACAGTTTCAGAGCCATGAGAAATATAAAGGGTGTGATAGGGTGCATTGACTGCACCCATGTGGCAATTGTGCGGCCCTCCGAGCATGAGGAGGCTTATGTAAATCATAAGGGGTACCACTCCCTTAACGTGCAAGCTGTGAGTTCTTTCATTAAAGTCATTGACCTTACACTGGCACTAAGACCAAAATAGATATTTTACTCCTCTCCCTGATAGAATTAATTCACTAACACTGCATCATTTTCAGATATGTTCACCAAACATGAATTTTATGAACATTAACGCACGATATCCTTGGTCAGTGCATGATGCTTTTATCTGGCGGCACTCTGCTGCTCGGGAGGAGATGGTGAGGTGCTGGGATCTAGGAGACCACAGTTCTTGGCTCTTAGGTGAGGAATAGAGGATCCATACAACATACTCATAAATTGATTGCCATATTTAAATAATACAATAAATTGCCTGTATAGGAGACTCGGGATATCCATTGGAGCCATGGCTCATTACACCGGTCCTGCATGCTGCAGATGGGACACCAGAAGCTCGATTTACGGAGGCACATTTGCAAACTCGCTTCTGTGTCGAGCGTGCTTTTGGTGTCTTAAAAAATACCTTCCGCTGCCTCATGCAGCATAGAACGCTGCACTACCAGCCTCTGCAGGCAGCATCAATAGTTGTGGCCTGTGCTACATTGCACAATATAAGGGTTGAAGGCCACTTAGGGAATGCACCCATTGACTTCCATGATGACATGGAAGTGGATATACCGAGGGAGCTGAACGAGGGAGCTGTGTATGAAGCCCCCCCTTTGGATCCAGGAGAGAGGCATGGGGAAGCTGTTAGGGTCCGTAATTTGCTGATAAGAAATTTCCAGCACTAAAGGATCATTCTAAAGCCGTACTTATTTTGGTCAAAATTAGTATATTTAGGTACATACATATCAAAATTAAATTAATGAAGTACTTCTTATGATTAGGTACTTCTGCTACCCATCCACCAATCTTTCCACAGCTCTGGCAATTCTCTCCATGGCCTCCCGCATCCCTCGTACATCTTCCCTTATCTCCTGGAAAAAGAAATATAACACTTAACTGACCTTTCCTTCCAAAACCAATAAAAATTATCCAAAAAAATACATTATCTAGGTGACTTTCACTGTAAGTACACCTATGAGAGAGATTAGCATGATAGAACGTACTTTGAGGATTTCACGGTCCTCTCCTCTCATGTCCTTCAAAGTGGCCAATGATGCCTCAAGAGCTGTAGAATTATCTGCAAGGATAAATAGTTCAAAAATTAAGTAGCAGCATACCTCTGCAAGCAAAAAGAGAGTATGCACATGAGTGTATGTTACTGTGCAATGCAAAATATTCTTGTAATCTAATTAGCATAGTCGATGAAGAGGTTTTCCTGAAGGTATATTTAGTAACCAGTGCCATTGTGGAAAGATTATCATGTGTCACTAATCATCTTCATTTTTCAACTTTACATATAACGTTAACAAGCTATACCATAAGGCCCCTTCTTCTTGGGCCCCCCAAAATTTTTGATAAATTATGTTTTTATACTAACAAAAGGTTTTAGATATGTATTCTGTCCACACATTTCCAAGAAGCATATATTGAAAACTGAAAAGTGACAATTTGACATTTACAAATGATAGCTGGACATTAAAAGGCCCCCATTACCTTCAATAGGTAAGCCCAATGAAACACATCCACCAATGATCACTGAGAGTACCTGAAAACAAATGTCCTGATGAGGGAGTTCATACATACACTTCTAATAAACAGGGAACATTCGTGTGTGTGTGAGCTCAGTGTTAAGAAATATTAGAACTACTTAATGGTATAAAATTGCAATTATGTTGATTCCATAATCCATAGGATGTTCAAAATCTTTGGCTAGTCTTTGGGACCCATCACAGGAATATTTAATAATTAACTTGTTAAATTCAAGGAAATATCTACACTATTTGTATGATAATATTATGAGAAATTACAAAGTCCACTGTAAATGAACATGGATGGGGAACACACAGCTGCACGAAAGATCAAAAATTCTTCACTGGAGGGATATGAGCTCACCTCCAAAACAACAGAATAGTAATCTCCCTCAATTATACTTAATGTTTGAATTGGCTGTTTTAAAGAAATCATTATGGAAACCCATCATTCCTCCAGCAATTTGTATCCACTAAGATTAACTCTTTTGTTGCACTCTGCCCCACGACCAATAATGTCATAACCAAGAGCACTTGTGGTCATAACCATTGTTATTAAAGCAACGCCTTTCCAC
Source organism: Platycnemis pennipes (assembly GCA_933228895.1). Lineage (NCBI taxonomy): Eukaryota > Metazoa > Arthropoda > Insecta > Odonata > Platycnemididae > Platycnemis > Platycnemis pennipes. The sequence goes on along the minus strand of OW121851.1, from coordinate 128,716,463 downwards.
TAAGTGATATCTGGAGAAAGACAACCACTTATGAAACCTTTTCTTTTACTGCCATTTCAGATGTTAGATTGAGAGGCTTATTTTATTTTAACAATCTATTGTTAATGACCATGTTTCAAAGTCCCATAAAGCTGTTGTGAAAGTTACAATGGTATTGAATCCAATGTATTCATCTATGTTAGATTAATCAAGGTATCCAGGGAAAATGTACATAGGCATTACCTCCATGGGTGGTTGCTTTGTCAGCAAGCCTAAGATCTTGAGTTGAGAATTAAGCAGGTTAATTAACAGGGACGGTATTAAAATTCATAGTACACAGAAATATGAACAATATGTCAACTGACATGGACTTCAAGTGCAGAATTTGAATGTAGGGTGTAATAATCAAGCATATGAATCAGCTATTGATTGGCATCATAATATGTGATAAAACATAAACGAAAGTGAGGAATTAGGTTATGTCCTAATGCCGAATTCTTCAATGGGCTAAATCTTGATTTAAAGGATGGAGGTAAGACTAAAGGATAAAGATGTAAGGGATGGATCTGAAGAGGGGTTAGTTTTCAAGGTCTTCATATCAATAGGAAGGAATATTATTTGAGGGGCAGAAAAAAGGGGGTACTCTGGATGGAATTAATTGTGTATGATGAAGTGAACAGGAAAATACTGCCAGGAAAAATGCATACATATCTGGGTAGGCCTAGCTATGAAATACAGAATGACATTGTGTACTACTTGGATTTTCATGATATCCATCTTTGAATTTGATGGCAGGAAGTTGTCAAAGCCTTACTATCATTTGACATAGAAATAATTCCATCAGCTGTAAGATTGGCTCCACCTGCACAAAATTCTCTGTGTTTTATTATGTGTACCCATACCTGCTGTACATTGACATCAAAGTTTGGAATAAAACAGTTGTAAGAAACTTGCAGCCTTAGTATGGCAGTGGGCTTTTAATTAACTTTTACATACAGTCGACATTTAAGGGTTCATGCTGAGTTGAAATGTTTTTATTAATAGTAGACTACCATGTCAGCAGGTGTTATAAACTTAGATAACTTATATTGTGCTAAAGTCTAACAATATTTTCTTAAATTCCCCCTAAAAGGCACTGCATGCTGTCCTGTCGAAAAAACCTTATTTATTCACCTCAATTCGGCTACATATTATTTAGTGGAGTGGTGACCTCTAAACTTTCTAGTGCATCGAGTTCATTAATGTAATCCAAATTGCACTGAAGAAATAATAACATGATCCTCTTTGTACCCTTCATTCCGATAAAATTTACTTCTCTGTTCTTAGCAATAGGTTATTAGCAGGTGGCCCTCAAATGTTCTTTCATGTACTATGGGGTTACATGCACCAAACACAAAGGCCTTTACTTCATACATACTTACAGGCAGACTGAGCTGTAGATCTTGTGGGGCGCCATTTTGGCTGATATGGGGACAGCAGGTGATGTGGAGGTAGATGTGCTGGGTGCGGGAGCATTACGGGTAGCAGTTGGGGTGGCTATGGGAATGGTGGTTGTAGCTGGAGGGGTGGCTGTGGGAATGGTGGTTGTAGCTAGAGGGGTAGTAGAAGGTGTGCTATATGATGGGGATTCCTCCCTTGGTGTTGGGAGGTGGTAAGCAGTTGAATGAGGCAATGATGGGGATATCATGGGGACAGAGATGCGATGTGGAGATGAAACAGATTGAGAAGAAGGTATGTTTTGGGATATTTTGATGAAATAGGCTGGGGATGAGGACTGGGGATCAAGGGTATGAATTGGTGCGCTGCAGGTAAGTGGACTGGATGAGGATGATGCGATTACTGGTAAGGAGGATGGAGGGAGCTGCAGTAAAGGATCACTGGCTTGGGAGGCTTGAATCATTATGGGGTATGGGGGGGGTTTGCAGCACATCTACCTCAGAGGCCTGGAAAATAGAGATTTTGAGGTCTGCCTCATTTTTTCACAGAACTTTAAGAGAGATAGCTTTCCAAATTATTATCTCATCCAAGGAATTAATAATTATTATAATTACCTCAGGAATAGGGTTGCTGGGCCCTGCAATGCCAAGTGCCAGGGAATTTGCCACTGCATCCTAAATGAAAAATAACACTTTGAAGCTATTGAAATGAAATTGAATTTTTTTGAGGCAACAAAATATACAAAAATGCAACTGCACAGTGACCGACTCTTACACTCTACCTCCCTCGTGTTTCATGGCAGAGAAATTGATAGCACTTATGCAAGCATAGTACTTCGTGACGAATTACTTGTATATGTGGTGTCACAGAAAAATACTTCACCATGATTAGTAATTAATCATAACATCTGATACAAAATGGGCGATACTTTAATTCCTACCATCTAATTTATGAGTGTGTGGAACAGAAAAGCTTTTAACTTCCAAGCATAATGCATGTAATGGTGTAAATAAGTGTAAATTCTTACCTGTGGCCTACTCCCCAGTCCTATTTCTTCCAATGGAAGGCCAAGGGAAGAGTCAGTCCCAACGACACTTAGTACTTTCAGATCTAAATCTGATAGATCTGAGGGTACTAAGGTGTTCCCTGTCCTTTCCCTGGCAGTCTTGGCCTTTGCAGCCCTATTCCTAACGTTGCCCCTGTAGTCGGTCCAGCACTGAAATAAACACAAATGTCGTAATGTATCCCCAACAGGTCATATTGCCATCAAAAATCTGAATTCCTTTCCACACCTGAGTGATTACTCACCTTCTTCCACTCCGCCACTTGCTTACATGGCCCAGGGAGGTCATTCAGCATGCGACACAGCCTTTCCCACTGCAACTGCTGAGCATGCCTTCCCTGGGCAGCCAAGAGGCGGCCAGTGGCGAAGTCTTTGTGGGCCAGCATATAATTTATCATATACTCAATTTGCTGGCCCGACGCCCTGCTGGACCGAGGCCTCACATCACCTGCTTTATAGGAAGTAATAAGGATTGGATATTGAATGCAGCGTCTGTAATGTATTCTTACAAACCTATATTAATAACACCGATCAACTGAAATAACCTTTCAAAACCTTTTAAATATAATATAAACATCAAATGAATTAGTAAAATTATTAATATGAATTAAGACAACTTAACGATACAACTTACCATTCCCTTTTGATGCCATATCACGTTTTTGATTCGCCGATTCTCTAAACCCTACAAATGCAGTTGTCTCCCAAATTCTAAAAAATGAACATAAATGTTAAGAGCATAGCATGATCGTGCTGGACACTTCACTTACCCGTAAATGCCACAATGGTATGATACAATTAATTCTAGGGATGACATTATCAGAAGGCAGTCTGCTATACACATATATGTATATACTATAGCATTCCACTTTCCACGGTATTAAAATATTTCTCAAAGAAACTATAATTCCATCGAAAGATTGACCTAGGTCAACAAAGAATAAGTTTCCTACTTATGAAGAAATGCATTTTTCTCAATTTAATGCATCCGAAGAAAATGCCATATCCATGGGAAACGATAGATTATGGTGATGACATCCAATGAATTGCCAGAAGAATGATTGATAATCATTTAGAATATATTTCGCCTCATAAAGAACACCAATAAACTGAACTATTCCATGCTGAGAACATTCGTGGAATCAACTACAGTTACCTACTTTAGTTCCTATTTAGCGAAACACGGCAATGTATACCAAGAAGGATGCAAAGAAAAAAAAATAGATTAACCTTTATAATTATAGCTAACTGTCGTAGCGCGCAAATACCTACTTTTATTGAATTACACTCGTAACTAGCCAAGAATAGTTACGCTTGCGACTGGCTACATTAATTTATGAAGCGATTCGTTTTTGAACGAATTTATAATGAAAAAGACAACGCATATGAAACCAGCCAAAAAGTTGAAATGTAATTTGCCATTCAAAGAAAGTGTCAACATCTCATTCCAATTTGAATCACCAAATAAACAATCACTTACCTACCGTAACAGGTAAACACTTTCAATTTCGTTTACTCGCTGCACTTGTCTGCTTCTCCCGGAGGCGCTCAATTGGTTGAAATTGATGACGTATCGGGCATGTCGTCATCGTCGCGCGGAGGCAGCCGAAGCTTATCACGGCCGGGATCACGGACAATAGGAATACGCAGCGAACGCAACCTGGGTTTCAGTTCTCGGGATAAATCCGCTCTCCCGAGAACAACCAGAATAGACGCCCGGGGGTCGGTGTCCTCGTCCCATTTGATCAGCAGCTTGTAGTCTTCTGCATGAAAATTAAAATCTAATAATTCAATAGTTCTTGGATTTTCGTTCGCATGCGTATTTCTTCGTGCCTCTAAGATTTTTTTCCGTGCATCTCTTCGCACTTCCTTTCGATGGTAGAGCAATCATATGGAGGAGTAAATTTTCTGGGTTCCCGAAAGACCCGTTTCTCTGAATAACAGGATCAATGACTTTTTTAAGATCTTCCGGTATATATATCGACCAATTTATTAGTTTCCATAAATTTACAGCGCCGTCGTGTATGCAATGGTTTTGATTCACTGAAAACCAGACAGGTGCGTTTACTTTTTGATTGAATGACACTAGATTTTGTAAATTTGCGCTTGGATTTTCATTGGACACGTATAGCCTCAGTGGTCGGTTGGTCGTATAGTTAGCCAGTGAGAATAAATCTCTTTTCCTGCAGTTTTTTTTCGAGCCAATTTTTTCGAGCAAAATCCTTTTGACACAGCATTGGAAATTTCCAAACGATACTCCTGGTCAGTGCTCACCAATCTCAAGTCTATTTCGTGGGACAATTTTGCTGGAATGGGCTCGAATCGTATGATATCAAGAGTGTGGAAGGTCGGAGCCAATAGGTCCTGCAAAGAAATTTTGACCCTTAGTTTGCCCGTCTAATTTTCTACCAAATGCCGCAGCGTGAAGTCAATCAAGTGTAATTGGAAAGTAGACCACTGTAAGGGACGTCGGAGTTTTGCTTCCAGCAAACGTATGATGCTTCCTTTCTGACCTGTATTCACTTTAGTGCCGTCGCAGTCAAACACTTTGAAAGTTCAATATTTTCTTTCGCAAAAATATCAAGGATTGCAGAGTTGATGTTTCTCGCAGATCCTCCTGTGGGGAAGACAAACAAAAAAAATGGGAGCCTGCCTCTCCAACTAACACGACATTTCCCTCCGTAACCTTAGATTGATAAGTCCTCATACGTATTTTCTCCAGTTTAATTGTTTCATCCTTCCTGCCGTCAAAATACAGCCATTCTGTTGCGTTTTTTATTTTTCTCTCTTTGCTTTTACTGAATCTAGAATCTTCTTTTTCTGTCTTCGTAAGTAATTCCGGTCTGCTACCATTCATGTGTCTCCCGGAGTTATGAGATTTGCGTCGGATACAATTGCGCTGACGATCATTGCTGCTGCGATCTGAGGGACATGCCGGTTCTTGCACATACTAACGCCACAGTTGGCAATTGAAGACGCATTTGCTCCGAAGAAGGTCCAGGTTGATTTTCATTCCTAATCGTATGAGGAGCGTTGAGTCCAAGTCGGCTGGTTCCTCGTCGGTTGAATTTTCTCGAAATGTTGCGGAAGAAAATTCTTGATGTTCACTTTTTTCCTCTTCCAGAATGAATGATTTTGACTCGAGGCTCTCTGACGATCCTCTTCTGAGGCTTTTCTTCAATCGTCGACTTTCTGAGGTATACATTCTACCGGATACCATATTTCGTTTTTTCCTGTGATCCCTCAAAAATACAGCTTCAGTTGGGGGAACTTTATCCTCCTTCTTACATCTACACTCGTTGATTATTTTGTACTGACACACACAAATATCACATAGTTTCTGAGATTCATTTAAAAATGTATTAATTTTTTTTGTCAATTTGACACATTTCGTAGGCTTGCTTTCACTTTTTCTTAAGCCGTAGTTCGTCGCATGGTACCGTATAACCATTTTAATCACAACACGTTCCGGAATGATTGGAATAGAGGTGCGTCTCCAAAGTTCGGACAAGTTTTTCGCCACTAGACTAGCTACTTGATAAACAGTAGGCTCCCTGCCTGCGTTTTCGTATCTCAATATGCCGCGAGCATAAAAAAGTATTTTATCACTTCTTTAAAAGTTGGTAACGTTGATACGTTAAATGTCGACGAGACACCAAAAAAGGTTGTAGTGTATATGCATAAAATGGGGTCGTTTACCATATTTTTTTTAAATGGTTGGCCGATAGAAGAATGGAGTGGAAACCTGCGTCAAACCAATCCTAGGATAGTTGACCAATGATGATGATGATGCCGAAATGTGATACTTTGTAAAATGAAAAGACACATATTTTTTCGATGTTTGATCCGACATTTATTTCTCGAGTTATAAGCGGCGGAAAACTGATGCTTTTAGCCCTTTCCGAAAAGTGGGCGTGGTGCAACCTCTGACGTATTCGACTTCGTCCAATCACAACTGAGCCCGCGAAGCCACTTCGCCTTATCGCAATGGAGGAGACGCAGCTGACTCTGCCAATGGAAGCTGTTGCGACAGCATCTGTGCGAGCAGACCTTCCGAGAACCCCCCTCCACTCCCCTCCCCTAAAAGCAGTCAAGGTCGGGAGGAAAATGACGTCAATGATATCAATGCAGCTTATTCAGTGGGCGTCACCTTTTGCTTATTTTAATTTTTGGTTTATGAGTGAAAGGTTGTGGTTAGAATAATATTTTTTTCACTAAAATTCATTTTTCGTTTCAATCTAACGATTTCTTGTACATAATTGCTATTTCGGTTCCGAGTAAACGCCCCCATTGTTATATTAATTTCAAATAATTATTCCGCAATTGTTATTTCCTGGAAATTATGTTTAATTATCTAATATTAGTTAAACCAACGACGGGAGACGCATCCATGATGAGTTTTGATGCGACGAGCGGGCAGGACGCGCGATCTCAGCGGCCTGCTGACTGTTGCGCCGCGACGCTGCGTGGGCGTTGCATAATTACGCGCGGCCAAGCACTCAAAATATACAATTTGTGGCTTAACGGCTGCAGATACGTCTAAACGAACGAAATATTTGTTCAAAATGGTCGCAACTCAGCAAAATCCATGGGGAACCGCTTTAATAACATGAATTTTTCCCTTTCCAGCCCCCTCCCCATTAATGGCCACGGCGCGAGGGCCTAGGGTTGACCTACATGTTCCAAATTTTTCTGGCCTCATTTTGAGTGACTTTGACAACTTTTTCCAGAGGGCTTAGTTTCCCCGAGAAAAATCGATATTTCCGATCCGCCCTATTGTAGGCCTCAGAATTTGATAATGAATGTGTGGAGACAACCAGGTACTGGAGAAAGGTCTGACATGGAGTCTCAAGTAATTTATTACAATTAAAATCTGACTCTAGATTTCAAGATTGATTTCTGAAGATAAATTTACATGTTCATTTTAAACTGTGATGGTAAGAGTATCAAAAACTGATTAATTTCATAAATACGGGGACATGGGACTAGGGTAGGAACTAATAAGGGAGGTATATTCACCAGAAAAGCCTCTATGAAAATGTGGGCTATTCAGCCTCTAACGTCTGTTATGAAAAAGTTCATGTTCACCACGAATTTAAATAATTAACACGATTTATAATCAATATGTAAGCCTATTTTTCATGGTGATAGGGGTAGAAAATATAATACTTATGATTGTAGAATTTGGTTTTTTTCGATTTTGGTCACATCTACATCTACATCTACATAATACCCTGCAAGCCACCATAAATGTGTGTGGCAGTGGGTGAATTTCTCACCAAACATGCACTATGTATCATGCATAAAAAAGGATTAGTAATTATATTCTGTTCTAAACTTCACTATTTAAAAAAAGATAAAAATATCATAGCAAACATGTAAAAACATGCTGTTACTTGGGTCAGCTTCAAGTCCTTATACTAACATGCAACTACTCGTATTGGATATATTTACCGTTGTTCATATCCCTAATTTTACGAGGAAAAAAGGACATTTTGAATCTGTCAGTTCGGCAATCAATTTCTCTAATTTTGTGATTATGGTCCAGTCTACCATAGTAAGTTGGGGTTCGCAAAATATTTTTAACTTCATCACTGAAAATATGGTCTTGGAATTTTTTTGAGAGATTAAGTCTAAATTTCAACCTGCGATCTGACAATGATTCCCAATTTAATTTATTTATTAGACTGGTTACGCTAATAAGGTTATCATACCGTCCCTTTACAGATCTTGCCGATCTTCGCTGCACACGTTCAAGTTCATTAGTTAGACCGATTTCGTAGGGATCCCATACACTGGCAGCATATTCCAAAAGAGGTCTAACAAGGTAAAAGTAGCTGATTTCTCGTACATGATCGTAACACTTACTCAGTACTCTTTTCATGTATCCCAGTTTACGATTCGCTTGACCCATTATTTCACGTGCGTGTACACCCCAGGAAAGATCATGTTTCAGTCTTATAGCGTCTTATATTCACTTTTTCTTTAAACGATGGGACGCAAACCAGGCCGATAGTTCCTGTATATGCATGCATCCATCGTTGTGGAGACTCACCGGTTTCCGTCCCTCGACAAGTAACCTCCTTTACGGTGAAATTTCTGGCTGATGCAGGCACCTTATGTCTACCCCCGAGGGAAGGGTTGATGAGGGATGTTTTCCCTCGTCGCGGTCACCTGATAATGCCCCCGGAGGGGAGGTACGGATAGTGCTGGGTGCAATCACACTTCTTCCGCCTCCGATTCGATCGATCGACTGGGTAATTAGTCGACGATTGGCCGGCGGGAAGCTCTCTCTGCGTACTTCCTTCCCGGAAACCAGCGTCGCTGGACGCCACTTTAATGGAGTCGAAATCTCAATTTATTTCTCAGGTTGGGATCCACAGTCAGGTCATAGGTTGGAGTACAGGCTAAAGCTCGTGCAGAAAATCAAGGTGGGCTGCTTGTTTGATGAAGCTGAACGTTTGTTAAAAGCACCATCATTAAATTAGATAAGTAAGTATGAAGGCACAATTTGGTTTAATTATCCATGTATTCCGGGCACATTTAGGGATCTTCGACAAATAATTGGTGCGATCGCGGTTATCAGAAAGATGTTTAATTAGGAAATTTGAGGCATATTTTGTTATACGTATAAGGCACATGAGTGATTTTTTTTACATTTTTCACTTGCATTTTTAGCAATTAACCACTAATATTTGTATCAATGGCAGTGTCTGCCTCGTATGATAATGGCTAGCTATAATATCCTACGTTTCATATGAAGGTACTTCGTATAAAAAGAGTCGTTTCAGGCGTGATGTGGTGAAATAACATAAGTTGGAAGTCCTGACGATGATGTATCACATCGAAACCGGTCGGAGTAAAGAATTCTTTGTGGAAAATTGCCAATCTTATTTAATTAAAAAGGTACTTCGTGTTCTAGTTTAAATTCTGATCGTTAAGTAAAACCTCCAATACAGTTGCTAATTAATGAAATGATGAATCTCAGTGGCCCAATACCAACTAATGTTAGCAATTATGAAATATATTTTCTCAATTTAGCGAAAAATTTTTATACACGTAACGAATGAGTAGCAGAATGGATAAATATAACCACAGTTTCGAGTACACACTTTTTCGTTTCAAGTTGGCATGGAGTGTGTCATTTCCTGCTGCATGCTGGTCCTGTTTGTATCACTTTTATCTTGGAATTTAGTAAAGAGATTAGGTTTAAATTTCAACCTAGAGTCTGATAATGATTCCCATATTAGTTCATCTTATAGACTAGTTTAGCTAATATAGTTATCATTCAGTACCTTCACAAATCGTGCCGATCCTCGCTGCACAAGTTCACGTTTATTATGTAGCCCTTGTAGTAAAGATCTATGCATCGTATTTCAAGTGAGGTCTAACAAGGGGAAAGTGCTGATATATCGTAAATGATCGTCGCATTTGCCCAGTACTCTAGTAATGTATCCCAGTTTGCGATTAGCTTGACCCATCGTTTCACGCATGTGTTCGCCCCTAGAAAGATCATATGTCAGCCTAATTCCAAGATTTGTGTACCATATTTGGATACCACGAATCCAATACGAATTGTATTCTAGGAATGGATACCACATTTTTCAATTTATTATTCCTTACGTGGAAAGTGTTAACACGAGAACTATTCTTTTTACAAAAATTCATTGCTACATATTTTTTCAAATTTAATTTCACTGATCACACCACTTTTCAATTGCTTCTAAGCCATCATTCAAGGATTCTTTATCGTTTGGGCTTAGAATTTCCCTGTACACTACTGCGTCATCGCCAAAGAGACGAAGCTTACTTTTTACCGCCTTATTGATATCATTTATATGCAAAAGGAACAAGAGTGGACCTATTACGCTACGCTGTGGCACACCCAAAGAGACTTAAATTGCCGGGGAGACCGTCCAAAAAAACCCTTCATATGCGATCATGTATAAAATCATTAATCCATGATATAACATCATGGCATAATCCATATGGTTTTTCACGAGTAATGTAAGGAAATTGATATGAGACATCATGTCGAAAGCTTTCTTGAAATCGAGAAATATAGCATTCACTTGAATATTATTTTACTAAAAGATAAAATATCGTGAGTAAAGAGTGCAAGTTAAGTTTCACAAGATCTGCCCTTCCGGAAGCCATGCTGAACATTGGTCAATAAATCCTGGCTATTTACGTGCCTCATGGCCTAACTGACAATTGAGGCGCTCGGGGCTAGATAATGGCAAGCCACACACTGAGAAATATTGAGATTTGTACGCCTTTCTTATCTGCTAGAGGATGGGAAGCCACTGGCGGAGTATTATTTGAAGAAATCAAGAGATGAAAGTACACACTCTGTTTTATGTATTGCACCAAGACACAACACCTAATTTACGAAATTTTTCGAACCTTCAGATGTCTCTCCTGTAAAATTTCCTAAATGTGGCTTACCATTATCTAGCCCCGAGCGCCTCAATTATATGTTCCAGTACCTTGGATGAAATCGATGTGAGGGATAAAGGTCGTTAGTTAAATAGCTGCTACTTATCGCTATTTTTAAATATGTGTGTCACATTGGCAGTTTTCCAATCCTTCGGTACGACGAGTTTGGCCAGGGATTCATTGAATATTATTTCCCGGTAGGGAGATATTTCGGAAGCTAACTCTCTATAAACGCGAGAGGGAAGTTGACTAGGGCACGAAGATTTGTTGGGGCTTATTTCCTTAAGTAAATTTGGTATGCATTGCATGAAATATAAATTGGTGGCATCAGCCACAGAAAGATGTCAGATAAGACGGCAGTTGAATCCCTTAAAGGTGGGTTAAAAACGGCTTGGTAAAAGGAATTTAATAGGCTAACTTTCTGAATAGTGTTTTTGGGTATTTTCCCCTTATCACTTTAAGTGAATTGACAGCAGACTTATTGCCCTGTAACTCCCTTACGTAAAACCAAAATAATTTTGGATTTTCCTTTAATTGTTCCCAAATTATTTTCCTTAGAGTTCTGTAAATGCATTTCTAAGGGCTGCCTTTACTGTGGATTTTGACATTTTATAATTATCACTGATCAAGTTACGCTAATTGGTGGGCATATATTAACTCCTTTTTCTTGGCATACTTGCTGTCGTCTCAGGGATTTTCTCAATTCGGCATTGTACAACCTTGGTACAGTGCTTTTTTTTAATAGGGATATATCTATTGATCCCAGAACGCGTTATACACATGTGTTTGTGTGTGTATTAAGGAACAACTTCCATGAACCATCCTCACGAATGAAAGCTTTTTCATTGTCAATGATGGTTTTCTCATGGCTTTTGGAAGACTTTAAAATGCGAAAAGGAATCTCTTAAATAATTTTTAAAACCACTGGTTCGTAAGCTACTCGTCTGATGCTGTCCGTTGTGTTGAAATAATTCACTGTAAATAGTCTCAGAGAAAGTGAAGAAAAACCCTTGGCCCTTAATCTATGAGAAGAGCCTATTATTGGGTTTTAGAGTGTATGCTTTGGAGGTCCCCGGCGAGGAATTAATTCTTACCCCACACGGTTACAGATGGAGTGGAGAGACTATGTTATTGTACCCGTTAGGCTGTTTCTATGCCTAAAACTTGGGTCGTTATAATTAGTTATGTCGACTCTTCTAATTCGTCAGGTGCATAAAACTTTATCGACCAGTGGAGATTTCATCTTTATTAGCCCTTAATACAGTTGCATCTTTATCTGCACGATTCCCTGTAAGCCACCGCGAGGGTGTGTGGCAGGGGGTGAAGATCACCAAGCATGCACTACTAGCATGAAAACAAGCAACTATAGGGTCTCATGCAACTAGAGTGTTAGAATCTATAGTATTTAAGGGGTTAATACATGCATCATGCACTACAGACTACTCACAAATATTTCACCTACCTATCCCTTTGCTATGCTGCCTAATCTGCTCTCTTATAGTACGGGGATAAAATGCCATTTTGAATCTATCAGTACGACAATCTATCTCTCTAATCTTATTTATCTGGTCGAATCTAGCATAATACACTGGTGTTTTAATATGTGCTTAACATCTTCTGTTAAGCTATCCGATTGAAATTTCTGTAGTAGATTTAATCTGTACTATAACCTACGCTCTGATAATGATTCCCACCCTAATTATTTTATTAATTCTGAAACGCTACTCAACCTATCGTAACACCTTTTAACGAACCTAGCTGCTCTACGCTGCACACTATCTAGTTCTCTGATCAAACTTAATTCATTAGGATCCCATTCTCTGGCTGCGTACTCAAGGTTGGGCCTAACTAGTGAAAAGTAACATCGCTCTCTTTTGTCTTCTCATCACATTTCCCAAGTACTCTTTTTATAAATCCTAGTTACTGACAATAGGATTGTTAGCGATGGTACAATGGCTGCATATTGTGTGACGTAACGCTGCGGCGGCTTCCAAAGTAGGTACCCTGCCACTCATAGACTAGTTTTCACTTATTTGCCATGGAGAAGCCAATATATTTCCTATTTGAGAACCTTTATTTTTTCTTTCTGTATAGAGAGTGAACTCGTAAAATGAGAATGTATTCACTCAATTGTTCACTTTAAATCAAGGATCTTGAGGAAACTGCACGAGGAGGTCCAAATGACGCATAAGTCCTTTGAGTTTTGTCCTTAAAAGATGAGCCACGAGGCGATTTGTGGACGGAGGAGAAAAGATCGGGATAGGGGCGTGTGGGCTAATCGGCCACTTAAGTCGTAAACCGAATAAAATGGAATCATGTGGAAATGATACCTCCCAGGCCATATAACTATTAAGCCAAGCGATAATCAGGCAAAGGCTTATCATTAGGGGCCATAAACCAATAGCCACAATGAGGGAGATAACGGAAGTAGAAAAATACTCGCATTTAGGGCTCGTCTCGGCCCGGGAAGATCGACAAAGCACTTTCATACGGATCCGCTGAAATTTAATATTTTCATTAAGAGTATTTAACATTTTAAAAAATTGATCACTTGGATTTCTCAATTAAATTTACAGTTAAGTTCCAAGACAAAGACATATTAAATTACCTCGATTTGACAATATCCATTCAGGATGGAAAACACATGTTTGGTATTTATCGCAATCCAACATGCACTGATCATGTTATTCATGCCACCTCCAAACATCCTCCTAGTCAAAAGCTAGCAGCCTTCCACAGAATGGTCCACAGAGCCATTAAAATCCCCCTCACTAATTAAGAACGCAGTAAGGAGATATCCCTCATTAAATCCATGGCCAGAACTAACGGTTTCCCGGAGGCTATGATAGATAACCTGATAGTGAAATAGAAAAAAGAAATATTCCTTAGACAGATTTATTCAGTTGAAGCAGCGAAAGCTCAACGATGACGGAAAATAAATTACATTGGCAATGTTTTCTAGGAGTCGGCAAATTCCTGAACCACCTTGGCATCAAACCAGCTTTCCACAACAAAACAAACCTCAAATACCTGCTTCCCAATGTGAAAGACTCCATCAATATTATGCACCAAAGTGGAATTTACAGGTTAGAGTGTGGTGATTGTATGTCGTAGTACAGTGGACAGACGGGAAGAAGCTTGAGGGTCCGAGCAGGCGAGCACAAGAAGGACATTGAAAAGAAGGAGGGGGAATCCTAGTTCGCGGCTCACCTCTTGGCAGAAGGACACCAGGCTTATCCCAGAAATGCTTCACATAGAGAAAAAGGGGACCTGAATGGACAATTGGGAACAATTGTTCATCCTATCGATCGTTGGGATGAAAGAAAACTTCATTAATGATCACGTTTTTACCTTCCATTCCCCATCCTTGACCTCCCGCAGTTAATCCAAAACAAACCCTCCCAGCATCCAAAGTCCGTCATCCGTCCCTCCACCCCTTCCTCTCCACACACCATCGCTCAGCTCAAAACTCCCAACCCTCCCCTCATCCCTGCCTCCAACTCTCTCCCCCACCCTCCTAGCCCAAGAATTGGACAATAATATCCCTTCACCCCAACCCTCCTTACGTGAATATAATTTCTGGCATGTTTAACTTATATATTAGTCCTGATGATGCTGCAGTGCAGCGAACCATGTTGACTCCTTTGTAATAAAAGATTTTCTGTGGAAAACTACAAAGTATCGCCACTTCATTTTGAGGAAGATGAAGAAAATGCTCTAGATAGAAAGGAAGACATATTAGGAAGTTATTATAAGGTGATCAACTAAATGAAATTTCTAAATGAATTCAGGTAAAGCAGCAAAGTGAATGAAGCAAGCAGTCAAGGGCGATGAAATGCTAAATTCCAACATTAAATCCTTACGCAAGAAAAGATGGCAGCTTTCCGAAGGAGAGAAAGGAAGAAAATAGAGATTTTTACATTGAAGGAAATGAGACGTGAAACATTCTAATCTGAAGGGAACTCGAAAATGGAGATAACTCCATCTACATCTACGTAATACCCTGCAAGCCACCACGAGGGTGTGTGGCAGGGGATAATATCACCAAACATGCACTATTGAGATTGAACTAGGATATTTAATGGGGCCATGCTAGATAATAGGGTCACATGCAGCTAGATGGTTAGTATCTGCATAATAAGAAAGGGATTGTTGGTTGTTATTACATGCATCAAGCACTACGGACTACTCTGACTATATTTCACGTACCTATCCCTTTGCTACGTTGTCTATTGTTCTCTCTTATGACCCGCGGAAAAATGACATTTTAAATCTATCGTGACGAAAATCTATTTCTCTAATCTTGTTATTCTGATCAAACCTAGAATAATACGCTTAAGAATAGTTTTTAATATATATCTAACATTTTCTGTGAACAAATCGGTTTCGAATTTACTTTAAAGGTTTAACCTACATTTTAATCTGCTTTCTGGTAGTAATTCCCATCCTAGTTCTTCTATTAAACTCGTAACGCTAATTCAATTATCATAACGGTATTTAACAAATCTAACGGATCTCTTTTGCATACGCTCTAATTCCTCTATCATACTATCCTACTAAGGATCCCATATGCTAACGGCATATTCTAAATGAGGCCTGACAAGTGAAAAATAGCTTCTTTTTCGTACCCTCTCCTTGCATTTGCCTAGAAAGTTTTTTATGAATCCTAAACTACGGTTTGCTACACTAGTTATTTCCCTGAGGTGTTTCCCCCATGACATATCTTCAGTGATGGTAACGCCTAGTATTTAATAGATTCTGAGTTAGATATTTTATTTTCTTAGATGCAATAATTATTCCGGGGAAAGTATTTTTTTTCCAAAAGTTCATTATCGCGTATTTCTTCAAATTTAATGCTAACAGCCAACTACCATACCAATCATCAATCGCATCTAAATCCTTAGCTAAAGACTGACTGTCCTCTTCATGCCTAATTTCCTTATGCACTACTGCATCGTCGGCAAAAAGACGGAACTTGATATTTTTAACTACTGTCATTACGTCAGGTCATTTACGTAGAGAAGAAATAAAATTGGGTTTCCCTGGGGAACACCCTATGTAACTTTTACTTCTCCTGAGCCGACACTATTTAATGCCATCCTTTGAACGCATTCATGTAAGAAGTCTCCTATCCAGACTACTATATTACTGTCTATCCCGTATGATGCAAACTTCGTGAGTAACTTGCAGTGGAAAACCTTGTCGAACGCTTTCTAAAGTCAAGAACGCTGCGTCTACGTGTAAGTTACCTTCTCCGGAAACTAAAATATCATGAACAAAAAGACCTAATTGAGTTTCGCAAGACCGTCTCTTTCTGAACCCATGCTGGTTTGTTATTAAACAACCTTGGCTGTCGAGGTGTCTCATTATGTATCCCATTACAGACATGGTTCATGGTAGACTGGACCATGAACACAAAATTAGAGAAATTGGTTGCCGAACTGACAGATTCAAAATGTCCTTTTTTCCTCATACAATTAGGAATGTGAATAACGGTAAATATATCCAATACGAGTGTAGCAATGGATAACATTGGTAGCTGCATGTTGGTGTAAGGACTTGAAGCTAACCCAACTAACAGCATTTTTTTGCATGTTTGCTTTGATATTTTTATCATTTTTTAAATAGTGAAGTTTAGAAGAGTATTAAATACTAATCCTTTTTTATGCATGATATGGAGTGCATATTCGGTGAGAATTCACCCCCTGCCACATACCTTTATGGTAGCTTGCAGGGTATTATGTAAATGTAGATAGATTACAGTGCACTTGACCAACACCTGCCCTTGCTCGAAGGTCACCAAATAATGACACCATTACCCTGTTAGATACGTGTTAGTATGAAACCCTTGGGTGAATTCGATGAAAGGCATGTCCAATACTTTTCCTTCTACGGTCATTTTTCATTTGATGGCATGTTTCCGCCACTTAACACCTCCCTCTGTTGACTGTCGGCAAGAAGGAGTCCCTCCTCTGGAACAGGTTTAATGATGCGCCACCTTTCTACCCTGAATGCCTCGCGCGCCGCCCCAGCAAAGGACAGCGGCGGCTCACGGAAGAAGTTAATTAGCCGGGTCGGGCGGGTGCAGGTCAAGGGGAGGTGATTAAGGCCCTCTTTCCTGTGATCCATCCCTTGAAGTGGCCGTTCAAGGGGATGATGGGGCGGCTAATAAGGGGTTGTCCCACCTCAGAAGTGTCTGCTATGCGTCTTTTTTTCCATTCCTATGAGCCACCATCCAGAGTATACTGTGGATAGCGTGAGAGTTGTTGTTTTGCAGATCCCAAAAAACCCCTGCAAATTATAAGGAGGTTTGTATCTTCCTGTTTAAGTGTTTCAGAATCTACATCTACATAATATCCTGCGAGTACCATAAAGGTGTGTGGCAGGGGGTGAATTCTCGCCAAACATACAATACATATCATGCATAAAAAAGGATTAGTATTTATATACTGTTCTAAACTACACTATTTAAAAAAAATAAAAATAGCAAAGTAAACATGCAAAAACATGCTGTTAGTTAGCTTCAAGTCCTTATACCCACTGGGTATGCCTCCCCAAGTAGAAATGATGGTGTTTCGGAAATTGTTTCCGAGCCCTTCCTTTTGGAAGAAGACTTTAGCACTGTTAAACACAGGTATCCATTGACTGCAAAGGTTTTAGCTTACCAGCTCGTAGAATTTGAAGCCTCTTGAGTGTGTTGAGCTCTGTCTGCATCAATGTGCATATTTTTTCGCCTCAATTTCCAATAAAATCAACCCAGACAGGCTGCCTCCGGTGAAAATCATAAAATGTTATTGTCACCACGAAGCGTATTCCACGACGAAATTTGTTCGAACTTTATTGAAGGCCACATAAAATGTGGTAAAAGTGAATTAAGCACGAGAAATGCATGAAATTACTTCTCAGTGGTGAATGGAATTTGTTAACTTCTTATTAGGGAGCGCTCAGGCTATTTGGATTCCTTAACACTTTGCCACAGGTTTTGTCCCAAAGGTAATGCTTCGCATAAAAAAAACAATTATTGAAATAATTCGTACAACAACTTAAAATTCTTCAAACTAATCTCCTTCTGCGTCGACACACCGACGATGCCGGCGGATCTTCCACGCCCTGAAGGCACCCATGAACTCGTCTGGGGGAAATCCCCTTGGGAAGCCTCGTCGAGGTGGCCTTGATGTTGTCGATGGAGTCGAAATGCACACCTTTAACTCCCTTTTGAGGCAAGGAAACAAAAAGAAGTCTGGCGGTGACTGTACGGTAGGGCAGATCGGAAAAATCGATTTTTCGCGGAGAAACTTGCTCTTCTGAAAAAAGTGTCAATGTGACTCAAAATAAGGCCAGAAAAATTTGGGGCCTCTAGGTCAACCCTAGACCCTCGCGCCGTGGCCATTTATGGGGAGGGGGGCTGAAAATGGAAAAAGTCATGTTTTTATAGTGGTTCCCCATGGATTTAGCCGAGTTGCGGTCCTTTAGGGCAAAAGTTCGTCCACTTGTACGTATCTGCAGCTGTTAAGCCACAAATTGTCTATTTTGAGTGCACGGCCGCGCGTAATTATGCACCGCCCACGCAGCGTCGCGGCGCTCAACGGTCAGAAGGCCACTCGCGCGTCCTGCCCGGTCACCCCGAACGCAGCAAAACTCATCACGGATGCGTCTTCCGCCGTTGATCTCATTAATATTAGATAATTAAACTATTTCCAGGGAATAAAAGTTACGGAAGAACTGTATGAAAGTAATATAACACACCGTCATCATTCAGAGAGTAAAGAAACACTCACCGATTTTTAGCATACTTTTACTATTATTTTTCGGCATGGAGAAAGAATGCAAAAATAATTAAGTTACCAGAGGTCACCACGTTGAGGTACATTCACTTTAAACTCCCCCGCCCACACACCCACTCATAGAATAGAGGAACGCATTTCCTTTATCAGATTATATGCTATCGAAAAAATAAGAAAGTGGTTATTTTGTAGTACCAGTCGGTTCATATGTGTGCAAATGTTTGTCTTTAAACTTTATTTTTATTGAACACTAAAGGTCATTATCGATTTTTTCATTTTTGAAGTCAAGCAGATAAATGTAAAACTTAACTCATTCTATCACAGCATGAACTTAGACTAGGTTTTAAAGGTTGGCATTTTCGTTCTGCTTTCTAGTATTTTCAGTATTTCTTATTGTCTCTCGTTGTTGCGGATGCCTAAGGAGCTTGCGTTATCTCTTTTACAAATATTTCAAAAGCAAAAAGTTCGGACCTAGAGGCCCCAAATTTTTCTGGCCCCATTTTGAGTCACTTTGACTTTTTCCAGAGGGCCAAGTTTCTCCGCGAAAAATAAATTTTCCGATCCGCCCTACTGTACGGCGCACAGTGGGACCAAATGCCAAATTGATGACCATAAGTCCCTAAAATAAACTTTCAATTCCAGGTCTTTTATACACTGCGTTGTCTTCTATGATAATGGCGCCACCAGGAAATGCAATTTACAGGTATATACGTATGAAAATTCGCGCAAAAATCATTGTTAAAGTGACTAGGGCGTAGCTCAACTGTGTGTGTTAAGCAAACCCGCAATTAGATGGTCTATTTTAAAGTTGAATTGTAATTCACCAACTCAATAGATTGTAACTTCGTAAACAGAAAAATCTCCCTCATGGTAAGTAGGTATTATGCATACAAGTGAAAAGTTTATCAAGATTTTTTTAACGTTATCCTCATTTTTACAGTAAGTATTTTCAAATTTTTTTCGCGAAATATTTGAAGAAAATTTCTAAAAGTTGTATTGCCAGTCATCTCATCACCAAATAAGTTGCATGAATTTGTAGCCAAATATCTTAGCTATCTATTGATGAAAAAATATTCTGCAGTTTAGCAGCGAAATGTTATTATTTAAGAAAATATATGCATCACTTTAGCTATCACGTTGCGCGGGTTGCATATTAAATGTAATAGCCCTACTTTTGTCCGCTCAGCAATGTCAAATTTAGTCTAGTTTGGGGGAGGTAACTGATAAGCGTATTTCTTCCAAAGCGTATTTAACTCTTGATATACTAGTGTAGAAAAAGCCAATTCTTGAAACACCTTCTTCCAATGCGTATTCAACTCATCGTCACACAACGCAGTGGAACCACTGCCGAACACATTCAGTGAACAAATGCCATAAATAAAAATTTCATGTCGCGGAACAGAGCCGCAGTCAAAAAGCATTACTCAAAACAAATCACCAGGTCCCGATGAAATTCCATCCAGAGTATATAAAACATTAGCTACTGAAATAGCCCACTATCTAAAATAATATTCAATAAAACACTTAAGAACCACAGAGTACCCAAGGATTGGAAAGTAGCTAACATTACAACTATTTTTAAAAGCGGTGATAGGAAAAAACCTAGCAACTACTGACCAATTTCACTCACGTTAATCTCTTGCAAGGTATTTGAGCACATTTTAGTCAGTTCGATTATGGGACATTTGGATAGTCAGGGATTGCTCACAAACAGCCAACATGAGCTCCGGAAAGGTAGATCTTGCGAGGCACAATTAGCTTTATTCGCACACGATATTTCAGTCTACTGCGAAAACAGCACCTTCAGAAGTTGATGCGATATTTTTAGATTTTAAAAAGGCATTCGATAAAGTTCCTCATGATAAATTAATCTTAAGGTTAGAGACCTTTGGTATGAATAAAGACGTTGTATGTTCAGTAAAAGAATTCTTAAGTGGACGAGAGCAGAGGGTTGTCATAGATGGTATAATGTCGGACACAATCAAAGTCACATCGGGAGTCCCCCAGGGTAGCGTAGTAGGTCCGCTTCTATTCCTTTTATGCAGAAATGATTTGGGTACCGTAATTAGTAGTAAGCTTAGTCTTTTTATAAACGATGCGGTAGTGTATAGGGGTATATCTAAAGAAGAAGACAGGAATTCGCTTAGTAAGGCTTTAGATGCAATTCAAGAATGGTGCAACAAATGGCAGTTACGACTTAACCTTAAAAAGTGTGTAGCTATTAATTTTTGGAGGACTAATTGGATAGAGCGATCCTAAAAAATTAGTAACACGAAGATCGAAAACGTTGAAACCATAAGATATTTAGGTGTAACAATCACTAAAGATTTATCGTGGGAAAGACACATCCGGGAAATATGCGGCCGAGCGAAGAGAAAGCTAGTATTTATAAAAAGAGTACTTGGGAAATGTGATGAGAAGACAAAAGAGCGATGTTGTTTTTCACTAGTTAGGCCCCTATTGAGTATGCAGCCAGTGTATGGGATCCGAATGAATTAGGGTTGATCAGAGAACTAGACAGTGTGCAGCGTAGAGCAGCTAGGTTCGTTAAAATGTTTTACGATAGGTTGAGTAGCGTTTCAGAATTAATACAAGAATTAGGATGGGAATCATTACCAGAGCGTAGGTTAAAGTACAGATTGAATCTATTAGAGAAATGTCAATCGGATTGCTTTACTGAAGATGTTAGGCACATATTAAAAACACCAGCGTATTATGCTAGATTTGACCTGATAAAAAACATTAGAGAGATAGATTGTCGTACTGATAGATCCGAAATATCATTTTTCCCCCGTACTGTAAGAGAACAGAATTTGCATCATAGCAAAGGGATAGGTAGGATAAATATTTTAGAGTAGTCTGTAGTGCATGATGCATGTATTTATCCCTTAAATACTATAGATACTAACAATCTAGTTGCCTGAGACCCTATAGTTGCTTCTTTGCATGTCAGTAGTGCATGCTTGGTTTTCTTCACCCCCTGCAACACACCCTCGCGGTGGCTTGCAGGGTATCGTGTAGATGTAGATGTAGAATTATTTCCGTATGTGCTCCTCGTTACTTGCGGAAGTAGAAAAACTTTCCACCCCTTCTAAAAAATATTTTCTTGGGTATCGCTCCAGCGCTTCAGTTGTAGCAGGAAATATCCTTACTATCTTGGATCTCTGATTTTGAATAATTTGTGCAAAAATGACTCAAAGTTCTCTGTTGGAGTATCTGCGAGTGTGTTCCGAATGACGAATACCAAACTTCATCGGCGCGATGCCTATGAATTTCCTGATCACGTGCTGCTTAAGATGCAATCCATGTAGGTCTATGTTATTGACCTGATAACCTATTTAAGCCGTGCTTTCTTCGTTATACGTCTGAATGCTGCGGATATTGAATTGGGGTTAGGCTTGTGGTTCATTTTCTGGGGCAAATAGCATTTTTCTGGGGCAAATTTCATTTTTCCCCCGTACAATAAGATAACAGAATAGGCAGCATAGCAAAAGGATAGGTAGGTGAAATACTTTTGAGTGGTCTGTAGTGCATAATACATGTGGATACTAACAATCTAGTTGCATGAGACCCTATAGTTGCTTTTTTGCATGTCAATAGTGCATCTTTGGTGATCTTCACCCCCTGACACACACCCTCGCGGTGGCATGCAGGGTATCGTGTGGATTTAGATGTAAAATTATTTCCGTATGCGCTCTTTGTTGCTTACGGAAATAGAAAAACTTTCCACCCCTTCTAAAAAATATTTTCTTGGGTATCGCCCAGACCTACTTTAGACAATGCTTGGTATTGCATTGTTGAAACTTATTCAATAATAACATCCTTAAGAAATAATTTCTCAATCTTTATTTTGTTAATTTGTCGATCGATTCATTCAGGCCAAAATAGGTGAGCGGTAGAGCTATCTCAGAGCCGCTTTAAAGTTAGTTGTCACTGTCGCTGAGTACAGTCTAGGCCTCCAAAAAAGGAAAAGTTAATTGCTAATTGTTAAAAGTTTGGCGAATATAGTTTTAGCTATTACTTGCCACAGCCCAGGAATCCTCATTCGGCGCAATCTCTATCGAACTATCATTTTTTGAATTTATTAAAACTTGCGCGGACCATGATTTAATGGCGATAAAGTTTTTTTGGTCAGCTCTGGGTTTTCTTAGGCTTCTACGAACGTTTCCCTTCCGCTGATGGAGACCTCTTCAGGGTAGAGTGAACTCTAAAAACTTCCCAAAAACTATGCTACCATTGCGTTTTGTGTGCAGTTATCGCAGTTTTTTTATATTGTCGTCGAAACAAACGCAAACTAAGTAATGAGGCATTCATTTAATAGCCATTACATTTCCTTGAGAAATGTGCATAACATATCAATTTTTCACATTAATGTCACTTTACTTTGAGATTCATATACTTGCTTTGTATTGCAGTCCCACTCTCACCATTAAGGATATATGCACATATAAGGGTATTTGTATGAGGATAAGGCTCACGTGTAAAGGTATTGACTGTTAATACATACATGATGCACTGCAGACTTCTCTAAAAATATTTCCCCTACCTATCCCTTTGCTATGCTGCCTAATGTGCTCTCTTCATGTACGCGGGAAATATGACATTTTAAATCTATCGGCACGACAATCTATCTCTCCAATCTTATTTATCTGGTGGAATCTAGCATAATACCTAGGGGTTCTTATTTTATATCTAGCATGATCTGTAAACAAATCATCCTCGAGTTTACTTTAAATGTTTTGTCTAAATTTTAACCTGCGTTCTGATAGTAATGGGGTCGTTTACCATATTTTTATTATTGCGGAATCTGATAGTTTTTTAAAATAAAAAGACCCGTATTTTTCTGTTTTTGGTCCGTCAATTAGTTCTCGAGTTATAATCGGAGAAAAACTGATGTTTTTAACCCTTTCGGAAAAGTGGGTGTGGTGCAACCTCTGACGTATATCGACTTCGTCCAATCGCAACTGAGCCCGCGAAGCTACTTTGCCTTATCGCAATGGGGGGGACACAGCTGGCTCGGCCAATGGGAGCGATTACGACAGCATCTGTGCGAGCAGACCTTCCGAGAATCCCCCTCCACTCCCTTCCCCTCCCCTAAAAGCAGTCAAGGACGGAAGGAAATGGACGTCAATGTTATCAAAGCAGCATTTTCGGTGGGCGTCACCTTTTGCTTATTTAAAATTTTGATTTATGAGTGAATGGTTTTGGTAAGAAGATTAATTTTTTCACTAAAATTATTTTTTCGCTTGCATCTAACGATTTCGTGTACAAAATTGCGATTTCGGTTCCGAGTAAACGCCCCCATTCCCATCCTAGTTCTGCTATTAAACTTGTGACGCTAATGTAGTTATAATAACGGCCTGTAACAAAGCTAGCGGATCTCCTTTGCGCACGCTCTAATTCCTTTATCATCCGGTATTTCAGGAGTAACAGTTATACTGGGAGGCTAAATTAAAATATTATACTAGGCATGGTTATTCTTTCCCCTAGACGAGGTAGATATTTGTGAGAGTAGATTCCGACCAGTGATTCACAGTGATTTAGAGAGCCACAAATACATGATTGAATGGGAGAAATTTTTCAAATAGGGAGTTAATTGTGCCGTGTGCCATCAGCAACCGAGTAAGACCTATACAAAATGTATAAATGAAACCATGGTAGTTTTACCTCAATTATTCCGTTTTACTTGAGAGGCACGTGAATGTACAAGATTATAGAGATTGTTAGTCGTACCGTTAGATTTAAAATGTTTTCCACGTACCATGATATGCATATTCGGCAGGATTGTAAAGGGATAGGTTAGAGAAACATTGTCAGAGTAGCCTGTAGGACACGAAGTATGTTTTATAGTTTCTAACCCCCCCAGGCATAATAGAGAAATAGTTTGGAAATGTACTATGTGCAGAGAAACGCTTATCTAACCAGTAATCCAGTAAAGTATAGAATAGAATAGGAAACTAGACTAGTAAACGGTTATCTATCCAGGAAACCAGTGAAGTTTATATTAGAATACCTATTATTTGTAATCCTTCTTTGCATGATATGTAATACATGGTTGGTGTGAATTCATCTCCTGCCACACACCTTTATGGTGGCATGCAGGATATTATCTAGATATAAATGTAATCATGTTTACCATGTAGATAGTGTATCAACGGATAGCATAGGTAGTTGCATGTTGGAATAAATACTTCAAGAAAACACAACTAACAGCATGTTTGTGCCGGATTGCTTTGCTATTAACCTAAATCTTTTTTTAATTATTAGGTTTAGACTAGAATATGGTCACTAATCCTTTTTAAGCATGATATGTAATGGATGTTTGGAGTGAATTCACTCCCTGCCACACGCCCTTTTGTTGGCCTGCTTGGTATGTAGCTATTATATGTATTGTCTAAATAATGAACTTGAACGTGTGCAGCGGTGCAGGCGTGAACGCTTGCAAGATCGGCAAGATTTGTAAAGGGACGGTACGATAACCTTATTAGTGAAACCAGTCTATTAAATGGGAGTTGGGAATGGGAAAATTGGGAGTCATTGTCAGATCGCAGGTTGAAATTTAGACTTAATCTCTTTGCGAACCCAAACTTACTATGGTAGACTGGACCATAATCATAAAAGTAGAGAAACTGATTGCCGGACTGACAGATTCAAAATATCCTTTTTTCCTCGTACAATTAGGGATATGAATAACGGTAAATATATCCAGTACGAGTGTAGCAATGGATAACATTGGTAGCTGCATGTTGGTATAAGGACTTGAAACTAACCCAACTAACAGCATGTTTTTGCATGTTTGCTTTGCGATTTTTATCTTTTTTTTAAACAGTGAAGTTTAGAACAGTATTTTATGCATGTTATCCTTTTTTATGCATGATATATAGTGCATGTTTGGTTAGAATGCACCCCATGCCTCACACCTTTATGGTGGCTTGCAGCGTATCATGTAGATGTAGGTAGATGTTTGTGCCTCTTGCTTTGCTATTTACATCTTTTTTTAATTTTAAGTTCAGACTAGAATATGTTCACTAATCCTTTTTAAGCATGATATGTAATGGATGTTTGGAGTGAATTCACCCCCTGCCACGCACCTTTATGGTGGCCTGCTTGGTATGTAGCTTTCAACCATCTAGCTGCACGTGACTTTTATATCTAACATGTCTGAAGTACAGTCTGAAGTGAAGAACTACACGAAGTAGTTGCTTTGTGGCTCTTAGTTTCATCTAATTAGTGCACCCTCTCCTGCACACCCTCAAGGTGGTTCGCAGGGTATTTCGTAGATGTAGATATATGCATGCACCTAAAGAACCGCATGTGGCGCGTGAACATAAGTTTTGCAACCACTGCCTTTCACCATCCGAGCGGAAGTGCATCGTATCGTTCCAATATGATTCTCCGCTTTTCTGCCAGAACATGTTTTTTTTTAATTTAATGTTAACAATAGAACGCTCTAGAGTAAGTTCTTTACGTACTACTAGTCCATAGGCCATAATCGAAAGTGTCAAGAGTGCTAAACATGCTTTTCGAGCGGATAGAAGTAGGTAATCATTAACGGCTAAAATGGTAGAGCGGATGGAATTGGAGGAAATTAGGAGTTTGGATCTTAGTTTTGTAAAAGGAATAAATGTTAAATGACAGGTAATGTATACTAATGACTCAATTTAGGAGTCATTTCGGAGAATTTAAAATACGAAGCGTATCGCTTTGAGTGGTTTCAAACTCTGATTTGAAGTGAGTAGAACAGCAGTTTGGAGTAGACGATAATTGGTAATTGTCTAGCAAAAGAGAGTTAAATACCGTACAAAGTAGAGAAGTTGTCGGCAGTTCACCATGGAGGGACAGCGTGAGCATTTTCAGGCAATGGAATGTTGAATTCAGTGGTGTAGAGAGGAGGCTACAGAGGCTAGGGAGGGATTCAGGGAAGAAGAGGATTTTTAATGGCCGGTCCACTGCTAAAAAGCTCCAGGAACTGAGGAAGTGTATTGTGTGTACCAGTCAGTAAGGTGAATGAGATGAAGAGTATTAAATGCGCATGTGATTCATTGCAATTTTTGAAAGCCCAACTTTCAGTCAACTCGCTCTCTCAGCACTGAAAGCTTTGATGTTGCAAGCAAGCAAAAAAGAAATGCGTGCGCATCTTTTACGAGGCATCCCGTTTTATTTCGTAGCTTCCGCATCCATTTTGTTGGAATGCAGGTCACCATGGTGGAGTCACGGTCTGAGAATCGGGCTACGCAATCGCCTAGAGCGCGCGTAAATCACAGTCACTACCGAAAAACGACATTCAGTGACGAGTGAAGCAATCTGCGACCGGAGCCGTTAAAAATTAAAATTCATGTCAACGCCGCAAGTTCTGAAACTCTTCTCTCTTCCAGTGCAGCTTGATGTTGAGAGATAAGTTGTGAGCGTTAGGTGAGAAGAGACGGTAGGAATACTGGAGCAGGTTATTTCTCGGGTGAGGAAGGGTATGTGCAGGCTGACCATCCGCTTTGCACCCTCCCTTTCTTCACTCCTGGCGCATAGGCTGTGTTGCACTAGCCGATCTACGCCCTGGATAGTTTTTCCACACGAAAAATAAACTTAAAATTTCACATCCTATTCTGCCCCAGAAGAACTCGTATGCTCACGTAGTGATGATAAATTGCTTTTTCGGGAGCAAAAGTTTTTCGATATGGTGAAGAATAGTTATGGTAGCAATTTAAGAAAATTCTAGAATTGTCTTATGATGAAATATTAAAGGTTAAACCCAAATATCGTGGAATTTGAATATATTTTAAGTGTAAAAGAAGTCGGTATTAATCGAATTTAACCGTAGAGGTATTATTAGAACAACATGTGGACAGAGAATCATTGAATGTCGTGGTAAATCATTGCATAGCTTTCTTCTCCAGTCATCGTTGACGAATACGAAAGAATAAGGTAAAGTAAATCAAAGTAACTGGCACTAAAACAAGCAAAAACACTTTTAATGTATTGCTTCAGTCTCGTACCTGATAGCGACGTATGTTTTTTCACATAATTTTATATAAAACATCATTGTAACCTGATAGTATATTATTCTTCGAGATCCTTTCCAAAACGAAATAAGAAAACCTAGCAATCGAGGCAGATTTGGCTGATTAAAAAATATTTACAAAACAGTTTAAACCATCTAAATCAGTGGTCCATATCCATTACTACGCAGGTATTGGCATTCCATTGTAATTTGATGATGAATTGTGGAAATATTTTTATATTTCGAGAACAAGATGATTGGGAATTTTGCAAAATCATATTTTTCGCCTTTCTCTTGTCAAAATAGAGCCAGGAATAGGTATTTTTAAGAATAGCAACAGAAATATTCTCCGTTCAGCTCTGGTTGTTGCTATTCACCAGCAGAATGGTAGGCTGCGGGCTATGCGGCACTTCTGTATTCATACAATGCTGCATCCTTCACTACAGTGTATTCTGCGGGCCACCACGAAAGTGTGTGACAGAGGATGAACCATTAGGTTCTCCCTCCTTCCTCCAAAGACCACGTTTCGTGATCTTATAGACTCTAATCCACGCCCTCTCCTGCTCTACGATCCATGGCCGTAACAAATCTATTCCTTACGTCCTTGCTTAGTATCCAATGTGTTCTTGTGACCCTTTTATTAACAAGGAAGGTATATCAGGTGTATCACACGGATTTTATTCAAATAGCGCTCATTTTATGGAGAAAGAAAAATTAAGAGACACTTTTTTTTAATCTGCAGAGAAGCCGGTTTAAGGGGTGAAAAATACCCCCAAAGGTCACCCCTAAAAACAGTTTCGACAAATCTTCGCTTGCATAAGTGATCAAATTCAAAATCAAAGTGTGAATAATTTGTCGTTATTATACACTTCGTTTACCACCATTACGATACTCGGGGGGTTGCAACCTCTATTTCTTACGCATATTTTGGCCCCTTCAAATTAATTTCAAATAAATCCAAATGCATAAAACCATTTTATTAAAGAAAATTTTATTTTAAAGTTAAGGTGTTTTGGTTTTTTTCGAAAAAAATATTTTATTGGGTTAAACCCCCCGTCAACAAATTGTGTTATTTCTGCACTGGAGAAAGTCGCCAAGACACTTATTTCACCTGCATAAATGTTTTTGCATGGTGCTTTGTCTTATTATTTAATATCATTATATATACAATACTGTATATAATATACACCCTCCTCGTACTATGCTTAAAGGGTGAAAACCACCCCTAAAAACAGTTTTTCAACATAACTTCGCCTGCATATGCGATAAATGAAATATAAAAGTGAATATCATTTGTAATTACAGTACGCTTCGTTTAACGCCATACGGTACTCGGTTGTTGCAATCCCTATTTTATATGAGGTGAATATATTTTTACGGATGTTTTGGGTCCTTCAATTCACAATAAATTAAAGTTCAGAACCAATTACTACAAGGAAAATTTATTTACGGGTTAACGTGTTCTGTTTGTTTTGAAAAAAATATTTTAAGAGGCTAAACCATCCCTCAAAAATTGTATTCATTTATATTTTAGAAAGTCGCCAAGGCTTACTTGCCTATCCTAAATGTTTTTGAACACAGGATTTTTATAGTATTGTGATGTGCTTTATAAGGAATTGTACCTAACAAGCATTGGCACTAACTTTGTTATTGGTTGATTCATGGAGCGGCAATTGCGTAAATGTTTTATTAGAGACTCCCGCTCTCAAGAACATTCAAATTAAAAGATACCCGGAGAGACCACTGGAAGTATTTATTCATGCTGTAGATGTATTTGACTTTAAAGCTAAATTCTAAAACTCACCCCCAAAACAGTTTTTTAAACACATTTTCGTTTGCATTAGTGATAACATTTGAAATCAATGTGCGCATCACTTGTAATTACAATACGCTTCGCTTAATGCCAGATATTCTGGGGTTGCAACCCGTTCCTTTTATTTAGAATAATTCATTGTTCACAATTTCGGCCTCAATTAATATGTCATAGTTTTCTCGAGGTAAAGTCGTAAAAATAAAAATAAAAGGCAGCAATTGCTGTTTTTTATTTTTATTTCAAAATTGCCGTTTTTTTATTTTTACGACTTTGCCTCGAGTAAACCATCCCACTTGGATGAATAGAGCTTTTTTGATTTTGAAAATGGCTACGGTAATATGGTGTTTCAAAAATGTTTATCCTAAAATGCTGAAATGCTATTCACAGGAAAAATATACGTTAACAACTCATTCACCTTCATAAGAAATATGAGTTGCAACCCCGATTATCATAATGGTGGTAAACGAAGTGTATAATAATGACAAATTATCCACACTTAGATTTTAATTTGATCCCTTATGCAAGCGAAGATATGTTGAAAACTGTTTTTGGGGGCATTTTTCACCCCTTAAACCGGCTTCTCTACAGATTTAAAAAAAATGTCTCTTAATTTTTCTTTCCCCACATAATGAGCACTATTTGAGTAAAATCGGTGACACACCTGAGATATCTTCCTTGTAAAATGCGGAAATATCTCCACCTTGTCCAATTTTAAACCAACCATCTTTCTTTCTTCTCGATAATATCATTCCTTTTATTCTACATGCCAATAATTATTTCATACTTTACCCATTGACATTTTAAAATTTGTTATTATTCTGCTATGCATTGTCTTTGCTGGCTGGTAGAGTGACGCTATGTCATCGAAGATTCTAATTAATATACATATCTCCCCGCCGTTTTTTAGACCTGATTTAATCTCTTCCTATACCTCCCTAACCATTTCCTCTCTAAATTGTTAAATAATGCCTTTCAGATATTACGGTAAGACAGAGAGAAGAGAGATTTCTCTAAACAGATCCTATATTCTGTAACATTCTCCTAAACGACCCTTTCCTGCGCCTTTTCAAAGTCAACATAGCTTAGAAATACGTCCTCATTGTCTTCTCATATAATTCGGTTACAATTTTTTTCAGAAAGAGTTTAATGGTGTGGCTTAAAACTATGATGCCTGCCATTTGGACATTGCAGATACCATGGATATCTCTTCGGTTAATAAGAGGTTCCTAACTTAGGAAGTAGTACATGGCTCCTATATAGCCTCGTATGCGTATGCATACGAGGGAGGACCAAAAATAAACCGAAATCGTTTGGCACAACGCGGTCCATTAGAAATACAGTCTTCGGTTGCTAGGAGTAATCAGCTCGAACCCTTCATCAGTCATTAAGACATGTGTGAGAGGTCCTGGGAAGTAGTGCCTGTAAATTTTGTAGTGGGAGCTGTTTTGTGCAATTGTCGTTTTCTGGCGTGGCGGGCTCTCGCCAATGCTCTGTCGTGAAATGTTGCATCCCGCTCGGTAAAAACATTACGGACTGTTGGTGTGCTGAAAAAAGATTACAAAGACAATGCTTTAGGAAAAACCCGAGGGTATGAGTGGTGTATTGGTTTAAAAGGAGAAGAAATGTCAATTGACGATCTTTCTCGCACCGGGCGTCAGTTAACTTCAAGGACCGATTAAAATGTTGGAAAAATGAACAAACTTGTGCACGAAAATTGGCAGTGGAGCATTGATGAACTAGCCGAGTTCTCTGGGATGTCGTAAAGCTCAATTTGAAGAACTTAGACTTTTTTTAGAATGGAATAGAAAACTTTTTATGCTGGGGACAAGTCCCCTGGAGCAATGATGAGGCAATGAGGTGAATAAACAATTATAAAATAGTAAACATAAACAAGAGCAGCTATAGAAAACAAGCTAGACTTTACAGTTGAAAGCGAGAAAAGTGGCGCCCAAATTCCGCTGCGCTTGCTGATGCCGGAGCGAAAGGAGATTGGGATCCAAGGGGTATATGGACCAGCAGAAGAGTCCAGATGGAAAAAAAATATGGGGATAGGAGAAGGTGATAGAAGTAAGAAAAATCGTAGAGTAGATGTAGACTTTTCAGTGGCAAAATTCAGCAAGCATTAGATACCGCAGACCACTGCGTTTCGTTTCGCAAGAGTGAATTTGAAATTCGTAAGTTTACGTTTTGGTTGCTCCTTCGAAGCGCATGATTTATAAAGTGAAGTAAACTAAAGTTCAACTCAAGCTGATACATGATACATATGTGCATGACTCATCTGGGTGTAAAATACGTTCCTAATCCATCAAAAAAAAGTTTAATGTGAGGTACGCAAGTTGCAGTAACCCAATTGAACCGTGTATTTTTCATTTATCAGGATGATTATGCAAGTTTCATATTAGGGCTATTGTACTTGAATCCCTAGCTGAGTTTCATAGATGGAGGTGAAGTAATCCTGTATTCCATATGTTTTTATTCCCAGAATCTGGTTTGCCTGAAGACTCTCACTTCAGTTTAGAGCCATTTCACTCTTTTAGTCATTGTAGTGGAAAATCTGGTGTTTCAATAAAATCAATAACCCATCTTCATGGGCTTTTGGCCGAAAAATCCCGAGTTCAATTACCGTTGCGTAGAGGATTGAATGCAAGTTCAGAAAGACGTGGGAGATGTGGACTTAAAATTCGTAGGCCGATACCAATTATCGGTATTGACCCTTCTCTTCGATATAGATCTCTTTGATGTTGTGTTAATTAATCCCATAGACACGGTTGTGGTACACTGTTAATGGAATTGAAATACTGCCTTATGTTTGCTTGAGGAACGATGAGTTGCTTAAGCTTTACTTTTATTCCATTGACATGGAGTTATGGTAATGAAGTTGTCTAATTTGCTTGATGTATTTGAAAAGTTAAACCTGTTTTGCTACTGAGCATCGCTAACACTTCCTCAGCCAGTAAACAGCCATGATTTATGTATATTGTTAAATATACCGGTATGAAGAACTATGTGGTGCTACCGAAGAATGATGAGGATAAAATGGACCGATCGAGTGACAAACGAAGAAGTCTTAAGAAGATTGGGAGAGAAGATATGTCTACTGAAAATATTGAAAAGAAGACAGGACAACTTAATTGGCTATATCTAGAGACACGATGGTCTGATGAAGACAATCGTCGAGGGAAAAGTGAAAGGGAAGAATGGGAAAGGCAGACCTCGTATGAGGTATATGGAGCAG
Source organism: Platycnemis pennipes (assembly GCA_933228895.1). Taxonomy (NCBI): domain Eukaryota; kingdom Metazoa; phylum Arthropoda; class Insecta; order Odonata; family Platycnemididae; genus Platycnemis; species Platycnemis pennipes. The sequence goes on along the minus strand of OW121851.1, from coordinate 128,683,718 downwards.
GTTGTGAAGGATATAAAAGAGAGGAGCTACGTCAATATGAAGAGGTTGGCCGGTAGAAGGATTGTGGACCGATGATGATGATGAAGAACTTACGTAGATGAGGCCTTAAGGGATGTTTATAGAATCGTTGAATTTGCAAGCCATTCATGATTGGGTTGGTTTCACAGACGCTCGGCAGGTTTTGGCTTGTGATGTGTTGAAAATCATGGTCATTTGCAGCGTTTATAATCCCAGTTGTGTGCTATCGTCAAAATTTCGACAGCCCAGAATTAACCGATGAGAATCTGTTGATTAATAATTGAACACATTTAGATATCTATTTCCCAAAGTTTCTACTTCTGCAGAATTTCTCTCCGTAACGTCAAGAACACTTTCTATTTTTTTACATGAATTGAGTTTTGAAGGAAAGTTCGCCATTTTTTCTGAGTTATGAGTTAGGTTTTCGATCGACAAAAAATTTAGTTAGCTTTATATTTCGATAATAAATTCACTTGAGAAACGTTGGCTTGTTTTCACCCGCATATGTGATGAGAGAGTGATCAAAAAAAGGACCTTTCCGATGCAAGGAGATTCTGAGCCATTGGATCATAGAAATTATCCCTGTTGAGTGAATAGGTTTCTTCTTATCTTCAAGTGACTCGTGGTCGATTTCCTCAATTTAAGGTCACAATTATGCCTTCTTAGGGCCATAATCAGAATCTCAACTACCGTCTGACTTCTACTGCTTGCTCCCTTAAATATATACTTCAAGTCAAATTGGTACACAGATTCACCCTGCTAAGTTGGTATTACCACGCTATACACCACTTCGAGCCATACTATCGAGGAGAATCTGTATGCTCTTTTGAACTAGTAACAGAGATATAACATCTCTATGTTATACTCTTAGACAGGCTTAGACAGTCGTAACTCAGTTCTCAGCCTACGCTAAAAGGTAATATCACATCTACGGGTAGAATCTATAGACCAATAGGGTAGTTTCCTTCATCAAAGAAAACATGCTTCATTAATTGGGATTCGTGCCCTGCCATAAATGCATTTATTTTACGCAAAACGTTTGGACTAAGAAATCCCAGTTTACATGAGAATTAAATGCTAATTTTAAGATCATTTGACAAAGCTCTGAAATGGCGGGGTGCGCTGCCTTCTTGCTGACATAACAGGTACATAACGTCGTGAGGCATAGGAAATATTAGTCTCCTGAACTTACCATTATATTTCAGGGCCCCTCAGCTCTAGTGAATATGTATTATCCTGTGAAAACTATCAAAGTTCCAAAAGTCTTCTCTGCTAAACGTATTTAACTACTAATAGTCGTTTTATAGGCTCAAGGACATCCTGCTCGTTGTGTCTTCTGCTACGGCGAAGCATGGCGTGAAGGTCGTGCAGCGATGGGCGAACTTCACGGTATTCTTTTAAAAGGAATACTCATCATCATCAATGGTCAACAATCCTAGGATTGGTTTGACGCAGCTTTCCACTCGATTCTTCTATCGGCCAACCTTTTCATTGTGACGTAATTCTTCTCTTTTACACTCTTCACAACTTGTTCCATATATCTCATACGAGGCCTGCCTTTTCCAATCTTCCCGTTCACTTTTCCCTCGACGATAGTCTTCATCAGGCCGTCGTGTCTCAAGATATGGCTGATTAAGTTTTGCCTTCTTCTTTTTAGAGTTGTCAGCAGACTTCTCTTTTCTCCTACTCTTCTTAGCACTTCTTCGTTACTTACTCGGTCGATCCATTTAATCTTTAGCATTCTTCTGTAACACCATATTTCATATGCTTCCACCCTTTATTCTCCTCTGTTGTCATCGTCCATTGCTCACTGCCGCAAAGAAACACGCTCAAGATGTACATTCTTATGAATTGTTTCCTTAATTTTACGCTTGTATTTCCAGCTGTAGGTAGATTCTTCTTTTGATAGAATGCCCTCTTTGCCTGGGCTATTCTACTCACTATTTCTTTCTTGCTTCGTCCATCGTTGGTTACTCTGCTTCCCAGGTAACAAAACTCTTTCACCTCTTCCAGTTTCTGTTTTCCTAGTTTAACGTTGGTTTTCGCCTCTTCTCTTTTGCTGCACACCAATATCTTAGTCTTCTTCTTATTGATCTTCAGCTGATATCTGGCCATAGTCCTTTCCATGGTTGTTAGCATCTTATTCAGCTCCTTCTCTGTCTCTGCTATGAGAGCTATGTCATCAGCGAATCGTAGCATACTGATTGTTTCTCCGTGGATTTTCACTCCAGAACATTTCTCCTTGACTTCATTTATGGCTCTCTCGATGTAAACATTAAAAATTACGGGAGACAGTGCGCAGCCTTGTCTCACTCCTTTCTTTATTCTTGTCTCTTCACAGCTGGGTCCAGATTTAATCACAGCAACTTGGTTTTTGTACAGACTGTGTATAATTCTTCGGTCATTGTAGGACACTCCAATTCCCTTCAGAATTCCAAGCATTGAATCCCAATCCACGTTGTCAAAGGCCTTCTCTAAATCCACAAATGCAATGAACGTCGGTTTGTTCTTCTCCATTCTCTTCTCTACGAGTAGCCTAAGGGCCAATATTGCTTCCCTTGTACCCTTACTTTTCCTGAATCCGAATTGATCTTCATCCAGGAACTCCTCTGCTTTTCGTTCTATTCTTCTGTAGATGATCCTGGTCAGTATCTTCGATACATGTGTCGTCAGGCTTATAGTCCTAAAATTTTCGCATTTCTCCGCTCTCTTCTTCTTGGGAATAGGAATGATGATGTTTTTCTCGAAGTCCCTTGGAATTTCCCCTGTTGAATACATGTCGCAGATGGTTTTGTAGAGATGAATTAATGTCTTCTCTCCTGCATTTTTAATTAGTTCTGCAGGGACATCATCAATACCTGAGGCCTTATTCATCCGAAGATCCCTTACTGCAGCGTCGAATTCCGATCTTAATATTGATGCCCCCATATCATCTATTTCCACTTCGCTTTCCTCTTCAATAGCTTTTCTGCTGAGATTTTTTCCTTTGTATAGCTCTTCCAGATATTCTTTCCATCTCTTCACTTTGTCCTCGTTTTCAATCAAAATTCCTCCATTCTTGTCCCTTATGGCATTGCATCTTGCGCTCCGTTCCTTGAAGTGGTTCCTCACTATGCTGTAGGCCGCTTCCACCTTTCCAAGTGCAAGGTTGCTTTGTACATCTTCGCAAAGATTTTTCAACCACAGCTCTCTAGCTTTCCTTGCTTTGCGACTTATTTCGTTCCTTATTCTTTTGTAGCAGAGCTGCCCTTCTTCAGTTTTCGCATTCTTGTACTTTCTTCTTTCTTCAATCAATTCTAAGACTTCCTCCGTGATCCATGGCTTCTTCTTGGCAACTTTTCTTTTTCCAAGAACTTCTTTTGCGGCTTCCTGTAGTCCACATTTAATGTTTTCCCAGCGCTCTTCAACTGATTTCTCATTCAGGTTCTCTCCTATGTTGTTTCCCACTGCTTTTTGAAATGCCAGCTGATGTTGAGCCTCCTTTAGTTTTTCTACTTGCCGTATATTCTTCTTTGTTTTCTTCAATTTCTTGAATTTTAGATGACATTTCATCATCACTAAATTATGGTCACTGTCGATGTCTGCCCCAGGGTAGCTTTTGCAGTCCTTCACTTGGTTTCTAAATCTCTGCTTCACTAAAATGTAGTCTATTTGGCATCTTCTTCTGTCTCCTGGCATTTTCCATGTGTATCTTCTGCGGTTGTGATTTTTAAACAATGTGTTGGCAACCACTAACTTATGTTGAGTGCAGAACTCCACCAGCCTTTCTCCTCTTTCGTTTCGGTTTCCCAATCCGTATTTTCCAGTTATTCTTCCATCTTGACCTTCGCCGACGATAGCGTTCCAGTCTCCTAAAATAATTAGGTTTTCTTCTCCTCTTACCTGTTTTATAACTTCCGTGATATCTTCGTAGACGTCTTCCACTTCTTCATCTCCATAGTCAGTCGTAGGCATGTAAACCTGCACCACCACGGTATCTACAGGTTTGGTCTCGATCTTCACCATTATTATCCTTTCATTGTACTGCAGGAAGCTCTTTACACGCATTCCGGCGCTCTTTCTGAGCATGATCCGTACTCCAGCATTACCATTTAATGATCCTGTATGTATAATCCTGTAGCTTCCACTCCAAAAGTCTCCTTCTTCGGGCCACTTCATTTCGCTGATTCCTAATACGTCGAGGTCCATTCTTCGCATTTCTACCTTCAGGTTCTCCAGTCTTCCACAGGTCCGAAGCGATCTCACGTTCCATGTTCCTACCCTAAAAAGTGTATCACATTTGACTGATGTACTCTCTCGGGTAGTCCCCGCCCGGAGATCCGAATGGGGGACTATTTTACCTCCGGAATATTTTACTCGAGAGGGTGCCATCACGTCTTGATAATAAAGGAAAGAGTGGAGTAGCTGCGACTCCTCGGGATATTAATGTGGTGGTTTCCCCTTGCCTTCCACATCGCAGTACTACAGCCGTTAAAGTAAATGTTACCACGCCTGTAGTGAAATGAGTGTCGCTGTACCGACCACTGTGGTCTCCACCTTCACTCATGTGAAGAAGAGCTGCTGCCCTCTCCTCCGGGTGATGAGAAGCGTAATTATTGGCGGCCTCCCGTCGCCAAGTCACGGCATCTTCACAGGTTCTGTATTATTTAGAGGCCTATCTTACCCAGGGATAGACCAATACCCCCTCGGAATGCCGTCGCTTTTTGTCCACGACTGCTTACTCGACGAGTAAACTCGCTTATCTCGCAGCGAACCTCTATATCTAGAGGTAGACCCACCATCCGCAACCCGGTGGACGCACTCGGTGGCTTTAAACTCAGCCGCGAGAAAGGAATACTAACTGATTTTAAGTGAATCAACTGAATAAATAATTTTAAATAAATAAAAGTTAATCATAATAAATTAATTTAATAAATAAACCTCCGATACTAGTTAATAAGCTTTAACGGAGTGCAACGTCTACTTGGAAGCCTCCGCAGCTCTACTTAGTGGCAGGTAGAGGAAATAGTTTGACGTCACACGTAAGATTAACCGGCATGCAATAGTTTGCCGTCGCGTTTTCGCGCCATTGATTTTTTTCATTTTTTAATTAATGAGGAGGGATACTTAAAGACATTTAAAAACCGAACGGCTTAGAGTATGTACTCCAGAGGTTATCAACTTTCGATCAAGACAATAAAAAAATACTAGGCAACTACCCTATTTGACTCGTTACCGGGATTTTAAGACGTGAACAGCATAAGCGTGACTGTAATTGACATTCTGAATAAGGCCCTTGATCTTCCTAGTCATCTATATTGTGCTCTGTAACGTTGTGTGATGGGAGATGACTTTACACCAGATATGCAGGCACGTAGCTAGGGGGGGGGGGGCGCGGGGGGCTTCTGGTGCTTCAGCCCCTCTAACCCCGAATAAATTTTTCCCCGATAGTTTTGTTGTTCTGATTTTAGCAGTGAACTTTACCAGTGAGAAGAGATAAGTATGGGCACTGTAAAAGTAAATACCAAGCACTGAAAATTAAGGCAAGAGATTTGTAACACGTCGGCACCGAATGGGCAAGGCTGATTTGTTTCAAGTTACGCAAGACTTAATCCCCCCCGAGGCAAATTTCTGGCTACGTGCCTGCAGATATGGAAAAATGAATCTGAACTGCTGCCGCCTGCAGCATATCCTGTTGATATTTACTATGAAGTTAAAGACATTCAAGTAGGAAACAAAGACAAAGAAACAAATCCAAGATAGCCTCTTGATTCAAACCCACATCATTCTGGATAAACATTTCGCCAATACCATACAGATATTGATTCTTATGTGTCAAACGTTTGCGCATTTATTGCTAGCGGTAGTTGTGTTTACTATGCTGGGCCTTGTCTTCTATTTCAAGTCTGGTGGGGATTCATGATTCACCCATGCCGTTGCAAGGTCCTCTTCTATATAAGCGAGCCCTGTCATGGCCTTGTGGTGTTCCAATCTCACGCGAATATGGCTCGTTTCTGTTCCTACAGCCCTGCGATTACAGTCCTCATTTTTTCGTCCGCCAAAGATTTTCTCTTAAAGTTTCATGAATTACGTCATACGCCTGGAGAAGAGGCATCATTCCTGACGGTTATGGATGTCTCTTCTTCAGTTATGGGAATGGCAGAAGCTGGAGTGTTGGGGAATGAGTTTTGGGGCGAAGAAGCTGGAGTGATGTATTTTCCCACCATTATGTCCTAACGATCCATTCTAGTCCTTTCAGTCAGGCAGCAGTACGCATCAACCAGCTTTTTGGTCAATGTGTTATGTCATATTTGAGGTTTCATGTATGTGTGTGCATCTACATCTTGCGAGCCAGTGTGAGGGAGTGTGGCATGGGATGATGACCAGGGAATGCGTCATAGACGAGTTGATAGCTGGCTATTTGGAGAAGGCGACCGACAGTTTACGCCATTTAATATTTCTGGGCGATTGGGTAATATTTTTTTAGGTAACGAAGGAAGGGAAGTGTCGAAGAGAAATTGAAAAATGAAATGAAATTTATTATTCCGGTACAAGGTGTCCCTTAGGAACCTAATTGCTGTATGCACATAATTTAGAGACTATCAGATATTCTATCTACATCGAGCTTACAAGGAATGTATCTTATCAATGAATACAAAGGTGATAGAAACATATGAATTTACTTTCTGTATAATTTCAAATGAAAAGCAAAAATATGAAAATAAAAAAGCAATGAAAGCACTCCATTGGAGTTGCAGACAATAATACAATATTCAATTGAATTGGGACAGCATTTTATCGTATTTCCATTTGACTATCTTTGGGTCATTCCATTTCAATTCTACCAGGTGATTGCCCTTAGAGTAACCGATTTTGACGAAACTTGGCAAATCATCGTCATTTGATAGGAAAATGTAAATCCCAAAGCCGTTTTGCAAATCACGCAACCGTTTACGAGATTTTGCAACGTTGCAAAATTCGAATTTTACTAAAGTTACTACACATTTTAAAGTATATATTCGAGACTATTAGAGCCACAGATTTGGAAAAGGGCTTATAAGGACTTTAAAAGGGCTTTAATGGACTTGAATTGGGCAAATGTTGTATGGGATTATATTGAATATATAAACAATTTTATAAAGTTTATAACAATTTTAAATTTTCAAATCGATTTTTGACGATTTACCTATGTCCTCGATTTTGCTCATTTTTATATGTTGTAGGTAATCCCCTCCTCTACAATTTAAAAAAGTTTGCCAGAGGTAATATGTCATTTAAGAAAGACGAATATTTTTGAGTGAAGGCGTAACGCCCGCCGATGGCCCACGGCGTTAGGCTCACGTTGACCGTACATTTGCTAATTAATTCAATCTTACTATGGTGTTTTCAGATCTCACCACTGTCTCTTTCGTCTTCTTTCTCACTTAATTAAACTGTATACAAACTATAAAATCCCCTTAGCCCGTGCCATTCGCCATTTGCTTCCCGTACATATGACCACCACCCTATTAGAATCGTAGTAGGATCAGATATAGAATATAATAGAATCGGTAATGTAGAATTATTTTTAAGATTTTGTGAAATATTTCAAACATGGAAACACATCCAATTTAAAGAATTCACTAACTGAGATTGTTCAGACTATTTATAGAGTTTATAAAAAAAGGTAACTTCCGAGTAAGTAACGAGGAAGTCCTGAGAAGAGTAGGAGAAAAGAGAAGTCTGCTGAAAACTCTAAAAAGAAGAAGGGACAACTTAATCGGCCATATCTTGAGACACGATGGCCTGATGAAGACTATCGTCGAGGGAAAAGTGAACGGGAAGATTGGAAAAGGCAGGCCTCGTATGGCATACATGGAACAGGTTGTGAAGGATGTAAAAGAGAAGAATTACGTCATAATGAAAAGGTTGGCCGATAGAAGAATCGAGTGGAAAGCTGCGTCAAACCAATCCTAGGATTGTTGACCAATGATGATGAAAAAAAGGTTATGACAACTTGCAATTCATCCAGTGTTATCAGAAATTAAATATCTAACCTTTCGAAATACTATTGGACGGCACTGTATCGGTTAACTACTATTTTAGTGATAAACATAAGATTTACAGGCAATGCAATTAAGAAGAATGGATGTTTATAATTTATCAAAATTTAAAAACATGTATGGAGAGAGAAGGCTGCGTGTCATGGTGTCAAGGCTGCTTAACCTTTGGCGTGCTTATCTGGCACATGTAAATTTTATACGTGATGTAAAAATAAATGATATAAGCGTTTGTTGAAAATGAAAGTTTGATCCAACAGGGTTCAAATTGAGTTTTTTTTTGTTTTCATCTAGGGTGTATGATACTATACATCTCGTGTATGTAAGGACTTCCTGACGGGCAATTTGAGTTCAGGAGGACTTGAAGAGTATAAATACATGAATGTTTTAATTTAAGTCTTTGTATGATAGCGTTTGATAATTTTTGCTTCTGTATGTATGCAGTATCTCCTGCCTGTATGTATGTATGTACTTGAAATAAATTAATTCAAACAAACTCTCTATCTTCCATTCCAGGACGCTGAATGACTCGGTCCTCGAGGCGATGGGTATAAAGGCGATGCCGGAATACGTGGATCCCTACCACAAAAGGTAAGAAACTCAACTTCCCCCTCTCCCTCCCTGCGTTCGCCCCACGATAAATTCAGGCCTTCGTAAATCTGAAGAGCATTGGCACATTGCCTATCCGCGATGAGCAACCCAAGCGGCGCAAAACAGTATTCATAGTTGCAACCCCTAACAGAGTTGGGAGCTGATCGAAACTGGCTGCCAATGAAAAGTGAGGAGCTGCATTGGAAACTGGCTGCAGCCGCGTCGATTGCGAATAGTTTTATGGGAATTACGTGACCGTCGTAAGTATATCATGAACAGCCCAGATTTTTAAATGAATTGGTTTTTTTTTCACTCATTTAGTTTCTAGCTGGGTTGATTTAATCTTTGATTATTAAAATTAAGAATCAGCCCTGTCTGAAAAGTGTGCTTCTAGCGCTAATTGTAAGCATACTACAATGCTTGCTTGCAAGTGGAGGGGGGTACTGTCGGAAACGCCCGAAGTATATTCGAACGCGAAGCACTCTGGGGGGAGCATGCTACGAAGCCAAAGCACAGAAGCACATTTCGAAGCATTGTTGAAGAGAATAACATAAGATGGCGGAGCCGTTGGCTACTTATAAATGTCTGTAGCATCTATGTTTTTACGTCGTATGTTACATTTGCATAATTATTAATATACATATAATCACTCTTTTTCTTCCGATCTAAACATTTGATAGATGTTGCCCTCTATCGTGTTTCACTATACTTAGTGGTTATTTTTGTTGCCACTACTGCTTAACGTCGCTCCTTACCGTGGACTGTCCGAATATGAAATATTCTTTCCCAAGCATGCTTCATTGTAAGTAATACGTCATCACCAAGAATGCTTTGCCGAAGCAAACTTGTTTTTCGGATACGGCTTGTGATTTAACGGTTTTACAATTTTGCTGTTGCCAATAATGCAACGATATGATCTGAGCTCAAGTTTCCAGCATGTTTTTTTCGAATGTTACTAATTGAAGTTTTTCTGAGCATTTAAGGCTAGTGTGTTCCTCAGACAGGAAAGACACCCATACTTATCCTGTAGGATCCCATGGCAATCGTTTTGTTCTGTCAAGAGTTTTCATGAACATGATGTGATTTTTTTGCGGCATTACTTGATATGGCTTGACGTTCTGTCATGGGTCCTAAATTAAAATACTACGAACGGTAAGGACTAGCTATCATGTCACATATACTCTCTTTGCCTTGCCAGTTATTCTACGATAAAAAACTCATTTTTGACCGATCCGGAACCCTGTTGGCCAGTAGGAGGTTCTGGCAGAAATCAATGGAAGAATTCAATGGTTCACACTGTCTCCGCGAGTACTAGCTAATCGTGAACTTTATTTTAGCAGGTTGTCATTTTTATTTTAATACATTTCCAATACAAATGTCAGAAAGCAGTGATGACGTATCTTCACAATGCTTACTCGCTCATTAGTCGCGAGCAACAATGTTAGTTGATATAAAATCCAGATTATGGTATGTATCTTACGATCTTCTCGTAGATGATACAATAACACGTCATAACACACATCCGTTTTAAAAAATCTATTCATTTTGCATCTAAAATTTATCCTTACTCCTTTTATGACACTGATTCAGTTTTACGTTTATTTGTAAATGTATATGCTGACATGGCACGTAAGACTTGAAGTTTATTTCCATCTGTCACCACTTTTAGTAGCTCCCGAATGACTGTGTTAAGACTAAATGTAAACTAAAAAGAGGAAAAAAAGCAATCTTTCTTTAGCGTTGTTTCACGGCTTACCAAATTATTTGCTGACAAGCAATGCATTTATAGGAAACTTAAATCAGTGCAGTCGCATATTGATAATTAAATAATAGCGACGCAGAGTGTGACTGAAAACATATAGTGACGTTTTAACACTCCCCAGATTCCTTAAAAGCTAGAATTAAATGTTCAAAACTTCTGTTTTCAAGAAAAATGTAAGTTTTATTCCCTAATGTGTGTGTCGAAAGATATCTTTACCTACTCGAAAAAATAATGGCCTCTAAAACTTTCTCTCTTTCAAGCTACATCTACTTTCTCTGTTGCTTGTTTGATATCTTCACCATGGACGCAATGTGGGTGAGCAGGGGTGTGTCGGAAGACTAGGCACTGAAATCTCGTTACTTGAAAAATACCAGGCCTTGTTGCGGTCACGAATGTAAGAGAGATGTATTTAATTTGACATAAGTTTGGATTAGGGTTTTTCCCTGTTATTCCTGTGAAATTTCTCCTGGAGGAACAATGCATGGGTTATTTTAAGGAAGATTGCTAGGTAAGTGTGAGGAATATAGAAAGTTTACCCTTTCTGCACTTAGGGAAAATTTTCTGGCCCAACTTCACAAGGGCTACCATTATAGCAGTATGAATGAACTATATCTCCCCAGGCTTCACTTCGTGGACGTACTGAATGTTCATTTCAGGATGACAGATCTGTCCATTTTACATTTAAATATGTATCATAAAAGTAATACTTTATTCTAAAGTAAATGTTCAGTTCTTACGTGAAGTGAAGTCCGAAGTAGTTGAGGTGTAAAGTATGTTTTGTAATACGTGGGTGATATGTGCTTCGTTTGGACGAGAATCGAGAGATGCCAACTGCCTTATTGAACGTCTGAAATTTTATTTTAATGTAAAAAGTTACGCCCTTTCTTTTTACAGTAACGAAAATATAAAGGTCTATATTTTCCCATTTTGAATTCCGTTATCCCCTTTCTCGAATGTTGGCATTTCTTGAGTGACGTCATTTCAAGCGTCTTACTCGCTGAAAGTAAGGAAACGTGGCTGGAGTCAGCATCCGCATGAGGAAGAAATGTCGAAAAGCACACCAACTTTTCGCAGGCCAACAATTAAAATGAAGATTGCAAAAAAATTGCTTGCAAAATCAGGAAAGTATATATTTAATATAAAAAGAAAGACAACAGTACATAGTTACTGGAAAATGCGTATATAGAGCATGTTTATAAACTACAATGTGAGGATTTTTGGCGAATTTCATGCGTTGAGGTCAGAAGGGTTAGTTCCAACTTCGAGGGAGGATCTTGAGCAAAGTTTTTCCAAAATGGCTGAACCACCCTATCTCATTTCGTAGAACAAAAGTGAAGGGAAGCAGATGAGAGTGGTTTTCCTCTAAAAAAAAGCTCCAAAACATACTTGCGAGTTAAAAGAAAAAGGGAGGCGGGCTTGCCGAAGCACTTGGGGGCTGAGAAATAATTTGGGACGTGGGAACTTTGTGATAAAAAAATGTATTCCAGAGGGGGCCTCTTTCTGCTGGAAGTTCCCCTAACCTTGGCCAAAAAGCATTCGTGAACTCTGATTCCTACTCTTAATTCCCACTTTTCGTGATCTTCTATTGTTCAATACCGAAAGAAAATATTCCCGATAGCGACGGAAATGAATTTGAAATGGAGATTGTTGATTGAAAAAAATGCATTATTTCGTAAAATCCACGGTTGACTGTTTAGTCTCAGTGGGTTTTAGCTCCACGAAGGTGTCTTTCTTAAGAAGTTTAGCAGCAGAAAGCCATGCCATTATCGTAATTGTGTGCGTATAATATAAAAGGGTGTGGTGAAGTAGGCAGGGGTTTTGGAAAAAGTTGTTAGAAATGCAGTTGGCGGCTGAGAGGTAAGTGTAATACTGTTTACGGTGAGGGAATGAGAACGAAAAGGAAATAGAGGACAACGGAACCATTAATAGTGTGGAAGGGTTTGAATTAATTTGGTGACTTCAGAGATCGACTATGAAATAAGTCAAAATTTCGCAATTATCCTAAACGCCTACTTCTGCTGTTTTTCCCACTGAAGTGAAGTGTTGGTATTGAAAAGCTATATATACCTTGGAATTTAAATTACCGACAATGTAAGACTTTTTTTTTAAGATAATAAAAGATGGTCCTAAAATTTTCATGTATTGCATCACTGACGTTTGTGTAATGTTGTAATCGGTTGAGGCTAAAAATTCAAATGCGGCTCCATTTTTGGTGGCGGGTCTTTTATAAATATGTCATATTTCCGACAAGTTATTGTTATCCATCGAAAACATTGGATTTCCATGTTAGTTTCAGCAAACCCTAATTTTTAACTGCACCAACTTGATTTGTAGTTAAAAATTTGCACCACGGCCGGGAGTAGAGATGGGCAACCGGGTAAATCACCAACACCCCTGAAAATTACCGTAATAATCGGTTATTTTCAGAAAAATTATTTTTCAGAAAATTTTTTTCTCACGAAGAAACCATTGGAATGGGTGATATTATAAATTAAGTAGCTAAAACGATTTTGTTTTCATTGTGTCCGTGATTAATTCAGAGTAAAATAACAAATGCACATTGCGCAGAGGTATGTCTTCGGAAGGAAAATTCCTCATAATGTGACAAAAGAGAGGCAAATTGCGTGTTGCTGCTAACTTCGTTGTAATTTTTTTAATGAGTTATAATAGATAAACGTCGTGATATTTTAGATGTAAGCGTAAGCATTTGTATCTCAGTGCTTATTGATTTCGTTTTGAGTCCTCTGATAAGGATTTGCAGCTCAAAACTTAAAATTACCGGAAAATTACCGTAATTTACCACGGTAATCTACCTCAATTGAAAATTACGGTAATTTACTCATCTCTAGTCGGGAGAGTCAGGGTGTCTCAGTTCCCGAGCGCGGCGAAGGGTTCAGGACCGGCAGGAGTAGTTGGCGCCTCGACTCACCTCGGTCTGCGAGAAGGGGCGCCCGACTTGGGGGGTCATCGTGGAGGAAGGCCCTGTGTGTCGGCGACTCAGGTGCCTCGCTCCCGATTTTTCGGGAAGGCCGACGTTAGGGAAATTCCCCGAAAGGGAGGCGAGGGCCTTTCCCAGCTGCGCGTCGGTGGAGGGAGGCATGGGCGACTCTCCCATAGTACACCCGCTTATTACTGGTTTTCCATACAAGTGAAATAACTGATTTACTCGTTGTGGCTTATCTTCTACCACCATGTTATCCAAATCATTTAATGGGTTAAGTGAGGTGTACTCCCTTATCTTTTGTGTGAGCTGATTCATGGTTATTTTTGAAGGATAGGCAATCATAAATAATCAAAAATGTGCTGGCTAACGAGACAGTCAGAAATACCGAAATATGCTTTATGGTTAGTGTAAATACTTAATACAACCTGTCTTGCATTCTGCACACGTCAAGGAGAAGCCTTTAAATTTAAAAATAAAACATACACAACGGATATGGTTGCGTTTAAAGAGTGTAAAGAGAGCATGAATGGAATGCTTTGAATCGTAATTTATCTGTGAAGTAATTCATCCAGTTATTCATATTTATGATGCGCTATGTTCAGTTTGCCCAATTTAAGCCTTTGTTACATCGACGCAATGCAGAAATGTCTCATTCTTTGATGTTGTGTAAAATATTCTTCAAATCAATGTTATATGGCTTTAAACCATGTAGGCATGGGACATTTTACATTGTTTTCAATGCTAGACTATCTGGGTATTTCGTTAAATTCCTTAACGGAGGTAACTTGATGTGATATTGATTCATGTTTGTGATATTTACATTGGACGATGATTTATACTGATGACTTTCTTAAAAAACATGCTTTGTCTATACACCAGAGTGCTCCGGTTTCTCTACAGTTCCCTCATTTTCATTTTCCATATTTCTACTATGCTCATCTGATCATTTACCATTCGCTTTCAACTCAGCTTTTCTCAAAAATCTATTATATTGATTTTTCAATAGAATTTTACATGACAAAGGCTGGCTACAGTAACTATCCAACACTGTTGCAGGTGGAACTAAAGTTAAAGTCTTGATATCATTTAAAATGATTCATGGATACTATGTAATTTATGTGTATATGTATTGAAGGTTTTTGTCTTTGTACTTGCAGGCCTCTAACCATGGGTGAGATTGGGTGTTTCCTCAGCCACTACACCATCTGGTTCAATGTGAGTATGGAGATATTCCCTAGAAATCCTGTAGAGCCTACTTTATTGCATCCCTTAAAGGATGGTGAGGAGGTTATTTGATTTTGGTTTGAGAGAATGACTATGCATAAGCACAACAATCCAAATAAAAGTTTTTATTGCCTAACAGAAGTCAAGCCAAGCTCAAAGTGGTGTTTTTTTCCGAAATCTTCATTCCAACTGTCATAAAAAAATTTAACTGTGTTCCAATGCAAAATGCAGGTGCTGCATCTGTATTCAAGCAGGTATCAATGACTGCATAAAAATGCCTAATGCCCATAATATGCCTTCCGTCTGTTTTTTATTGTGATTCATTCTCCTCTATCTTGGCAATTAAAACTGAATCATACACCTTTAAAATTGATGAATTATAGGTTTCCTCTCTATTGACATCAAGATGTGGGAACATATTTGTAGTGCCAATTTCAGATTTACCGCCCATACCTTTAATGGCATTATGAATTACTGAACTCACATGAATATTAGTAGTTCAGGGCTTCTGGAGGCTGTAAGGATCCCGTAATTGCGTCAAAAATCAGCGACTGTCTGGCACCAGCCTCATCCCCCTGGGCGACTGACTTCTGCTCTCATCTAGCTATACCTAGGAAGTTGCCAATGCTAAGTGCACTTTACCCATGAGGTGACCCTCACCAAACAATTAAAAGTGACCAATGGGGTGTCACATGGGGGATGCTGGATGAACAAGGGAGTCGGACATTAAGGCAGCCAGGTTGCAGACAAATTGCCATTCCCTGCCATTGTCCAGAATATCCCAAGAGCAATATTTACAATCCTTATTCCTCCAGCTCCTGTTGCATGCGATTTCTAGAAGTGTCTATTCTTCACAGTTCAGAAATTCATAGTCTGAATTTCCACAAATTAACTGTTAGCATATGTACATCCCAGCCAGCACAAATAAACATTTTACCTTCAATTTATTTGAAATTTACGTAAATATGTCGTAAACAGTTTATTTGTTTACAAGTTGCTCACGTAAACTTCTAAGATGCATCTCGTAAAAATCGCGGTCACATGTCGTCATCGTGGAGTAAGCAACACAGAAGCAGTTTACCCTAACGTCCGCATAATGCATACGCATCAAATACTTTGTTTGCCATATACATTCCCTCACTACGTATTAAATGTGCAATTAAATCCAGTGTACCACGTTTAAAAATTTTCACGAATAAAAAAGGTTAAAAAAATAAAATTACATATGCATCACTAGCATCGCTTTCACCCCGAGGTGGCTCAGGGAACCGAACCCGTGTCGTTCGCTTCATATCTCAGCACGCTACCACCAAGCTAACTGCTTCGTTGATGTGAGTTTTGTCAGATGGCTAGTTGTTGTGACTCGGTTCATGCATGAACTTGCGCCGGTTCATGAATGCGAAGTAAAGTTTCAATAGTTGATTATAACTATAATTCATTACATAACTATAAGTTAAGACTATCCAAGGAACTGTAGTGATGATTTACGATCGAATTTGCTTTCCTAAATTGTCGAACACATAAATCCTTCGTTAATTGTGCTGGAGTGACAACACCCCTTAAAAAATCTTTGAAGATTAAAAATTAATTTCTCTTCACCTATGGTTATGATTACTGGTGAGCACCAATTAACTACTTGTGAATGATGATTAATTACTAATATTTGCAGTGATTACCTACTTATTGCAAGGGAGCTCAGGGGTGGATTTTGGAACAAATATCAAACTAGCATGCTATCTCATATCGGTGATCAGCTTGAAACATATGTACTCCACATTTAATGAAAAAGATACTTGAAACTACTTCATGTATCTACATGTTAACTTTATGAGCCAAATATTTTCATTAAACATACGCGCAGAGTATAATCTATGACATAATGCTGTAAATTTACTTTTCTTAATGGCCCACACTCGTAAGAATCACGTAAATTCGTTTATGTGTGCGGTTAAAAAACCGTTTACGAGATGCTTACATAAGCATTAAGCATTTACGTTTACGTTCATTATTATAAAATGATTACTTAGAAATTACGTAAACATGAAATAATGCGGGGAGATTATGTTTACATATACACACGCACATTAAGTTTACAAGGATTTTACGTAAACATGTTACCGTGTGCTGGCTGGGATACATATCTGTGACTGATCATTTGCAGGTAATTTGGCATTAATGTTCAATTTAATTACAAGCCTCAAGCATAAATTAATCTCTTGTGAGTAATGAGAAGACCTAAGTGATGCCAGAGATCACCCTTACAGCAACTTCGCCACAGAGTCATTCACAAATAGAAAATTTCATTTCAGCTTTTTTACCAAAAGATAGATTGATGAACAAGGGGAAAATGGGGGAAACCTTAATAAAAATAAAAACTTTGTAAAAAATTTCACTGGGTATATTTAAAAACGACCGGTTTCTTCCAGCTGTGGACATTTTTAAAAACACCCAGTGACATTTTTACAAAGGTTCCATTTTCATTTTGATGAGATTTGACAAATTTGAGCCTGTTTCTATAGATTTCAAGGAAAACCTTGGCAAGGAGAACCAATACAATTCACACTATTGCAATGAGAAAGGTTTTTATTTTTACATTTCCATATTATACTCTCTGTTCAAAAAGATTTTCCCTCCTTTACAACAATTATACAGTCCACCATACATCATTATAGGGACAGTCAAGGTAAATTCGTATGAGACTGATCCATTATGCCATTATTTTATTTTTCTGTACAAATGCAAAATGAATCCATGAAAGAGCTACAAACCCTGAAAGAAGTAAAAAGAAAGAAATACCGCACCAAAACCGAATAATCAATCAAAGGTCAGTATTGTTAGAGATGGTAGATATTACTACCGCTTAAATTCTATATCAGTATCCTAAATCTAATTTCAATGTAAACACATTTTTTGGGGATTCATGGTATCACATTCCTTTTCTTACAACCTGAAAATATTTCTCCTACAAACACTGTATTTACATTCCTCTGCTTCTTTCTCTCCTCCATCTTCCTCTCCATTATCTGAAATCCAAGGCTTCTTAATCCATATTATGTCTAATATTCGCCTTGCATGGGCATTGTGTATCACTATCTTTAATCCTCTTTTTAGCTCCTCCTAATATTCTTCTGACATTCCTATCTCTCTGTCCTCCCTCAGAATTTCATTATTAAATCGGCATGGTAACCCATTCATTTGAATAATGGACTGAAGGCTAGAGGTCTCAGGTTTAAATCTGGGACAGGCCTCCTTCAGAATGCCCAGTTGAACCCAAAGTGTGTGATTTTCTGGATTTCTCTGGGGAGTGATTTATTCTCATGCATGGCAGAGCGAAAGGAACTGACCGTGCACCTTTTCCCTGATGCATGAATTTCATCTGCTTTTGGTCTTAATACTTGTTGAGCTCTACCTGTTCTAACCTAACTTCCCCCTGCTCACTCCATACAGGCCCCTTTTCCCTTTAACTCTTATTGTCCCTTATTAAATTATTGTCCCTTATTAAATTATTGTCCCTTCTTGTATCCACTGTTGCTCTTCCCCCACTCCCCCTCTCCTATTGTCGAATTATTTATTTCTTTGTTCCCGTGTTTTAGGATGCGTAATTATCCACCTCTCATATGGGGATCCGTGAATGCTAATAATGGCGGCCAATTCATTCTATGACTTTGGCTTGTGAAATGCTTTGCCACACTTTACTCGCAATACTAACCTTGGGTTGAAGTCTCGTGTTTTGGTATGGTATTCCTATCTCTTCACTCCTTTTAGGATGTGACATCACTGGACCCGTAGACCGGTGGTGCCACATGTACAAGACTTTTGCCACATGCATTTTCTTATAATGCAGCGTAGTTGAAACAGTGAAGTAAAGTGCATTTAACAGAGCATGAAGCATGGGCATACTGCGTGTATGGTCTGGCATATGTTCAACCACAAGGTAACAGAAATTAACTCCTGGAACTAAACTGCAGAGGTTAGGTCCTTCAGGGCTGATGCTTAGAGGGATAACTCGTCCATCATCTTCATGGTATTGGATGTATGAATTATGGATCTATTCATTGAAAGAAGGTCCCTTTAGTTTAATTTGAAGTGATATATTTTTGCTTATGGAAAATATGATTTTGGTTCCATTATAAGAAAATTTTGCTGAACTGTGATTGGTGATGGACACTTACAAGTTAATCATATGGATGAAATTCAGCCTCCTCAAGATATTAATATTAATGGCAATTTAATTGCTGAAATCTTTGGAAGTTGTTATGCTAATAATAAATTAAAAATATGAAAAACAGAGCTACACTAGCATATTTTGACTAAGAAGAAACTGATTGAAGATTTCAGGTGTTAATGGATATCACCCGTGAGAAGCCTGAGAATTTATTTACTGAACATAACATATGTACATGCACAGGCAGTTACCCAATTTTATCGCACATAAATTACATATGACATTTTTAAAAAATTGCAAAAAGTAAGTATAGTTGTTAAAAAATATTTTTTTTTAAAACAATAATAATAATGAGAATGATTAATTGGTAGGAGTAGGTACATAAAAACACAGATATCATCGATAATCTACATGAAGAATGCACAGTTTATAACAGACCCTATTCCATTTACTCCTGATTTTGGTTGAAATGGCAGACTTACTGCCATGTGAACTGAAAGAAAATAATATCATCATTATGCAGGCAAAGACAGTATTTTACTAAAAGAAAACTCTTCTTACAGCTGGAAATACAAGATTGGAAGTAAGGAAACAATTCATCAGAGCCTACATCTGGAGCATGATTCTTTATGGCAATGGCATATGGATGATGACATAACAATCTGGACCATGCTACTTTGTGGCAGTGGGGTATGGGTGATAAGAGAGGTCAAGAGTGGAAGAATCCAAAATGTGGTGTTACAAGAGAATGGTGATGATAAAATGAATCGACCAAGAGACTAATAAAGAAGAGGGGGCTTCTGAAACCTTGAGAAGAAGAGGGAACAACGTAATCGGCCATATCATGAGACATGATGGCCTGATGAAGACAATTGTTGGAGGTCAAGTGAATGGGAAGAATGGCAAAGACTTGCATCTGAGATACATAGAGCAAGTGATGAAGTGTGCTAAAGTGAATAATTATGAAAATATGGAGAAGTTAACTGATAGGAGAATCAAATGGTTAACTGCATCAAACCAGCCTTACTGAAAAGATTGGTACAATTGATGACTGGTGATGATGATGCTATTGAAAATCTTAATATGTATCTGAAGGGCTCTCTTATGTGACTAGATAATGGGTTACTGATTGGCATAAAAACGTTATGAAAGTGACAATAATTTCTGGTTGACAATATAGCTGAGAAATACATACTCTGAGAATAACTTGAGGGTAGCTGGGCTGTGCCATACAACAACCCTTACATTTCTCATAAGATAAGCTCTTTCCATGGTGGAACATGAGACCCAAGATCAAATATCTCACTGAAAAAAAGATTTTCTTAAATCGAGAGGTTCCCTCTTGAGTTAAGAGTTGGTCTCACTAAAATAGGTGCCAAGATATTTTCTTAATTTAAGAGGGGATACCACTAGAGTGGTAGCCACAAGAAAAATATTCTTAAATTAAAAATATTCTCCTAACATCAAATAGCATCATCTATTCCTAAATTAAGAATACCCTTTTGAGAGATTTATGCTTTTATTATGAAAAATTTCTTGCAATTTTAAGAATTTTATCCTCTTTAACTAAGAATATCGAGGTATGGTAAAATAAGCACTGCAATTTTTAATAGGGTAGAATGTATTTTTTGCATAAAAACAATAGAATTTCAGCACAAGTTTGAAATGGCCATGGTACAATAATGTCCATGTTTAAAGGTAACATATACCTTCCCATCATCACCAACTCTAAGGAATGCCAGAAAACTTATTACGTACCTTGATGACACAAGAAGCAATTGTTCAGTTGCCTATATTTCAAAGCATTGTAAATGAACATTGAAGCCAATAGTATTCATTGTAGTTACAACAAAGAGGCATACTCACTTTTAAAAAACTCATTTTCAACAAGTTTCAACAAGTTATTCACCTTCCAAAAGTTCCAACAAGTCATCCTTCTTCAGACAGTCTTCCTCTTCAGCATCCAATTCCATGACAATGGCTGGATACAAGAGCACTAGTTGATTCCATGATGATGGCTAGATACTTGTGATAAATGAAGCATGGTCAAGAATCAATAATATTGTTGCAGGCCGAGCGTCTGAGCAAGAAGAAGATGATGAATGGAACCCCGTGGCTTGCGGACTGTGAAGTCTGCCTTTCGCTCCATGACTGTGAACAGTGGGTGCTAGGAAGCACACAAAAATGTGTTGAAGAATGGAAATCAACTTTGTAATGTCCCATTTCCACCACTAGTGTAGCTACAAGCATAGCTATGCGCTGAAAAAGGGACCTTTGGTGGCCAGCCTAACGGCATTGCATGTTGCCTTGAGCCGTGAAGTTTGAAGATGCACATGTTTGCCAAGTTTTAAATATCTAGTTGGAATTGGACTGCAAGATAAATCCACCTATGATTTGGCTTATTATGTCGCTATCTCTCACAATTTTTATTTGGCACCCAATTGAAGAGAATCACGAAGATTAAATCTAAACTATGTATGTAGTTGTTTTGGTACCTCTGCTGACCGTAGCCCGTTACTCCCCTCATCCCCTTCTCATTACCCTTTCCTTGCCCACATACCTCTTCTTTCCCCATACCCTTGTGCATATGAGTCCCTTAGTAACCATAGCGATTACCAAAATATTCTAACAAGGAAAATGTTTGCTTAAACCCTGTAAGTTTCAGGCAGTGACCGCTAGATGGCATTAGTTCCAACTCACTCAGGTAAGACAATCCTCTAAAATTTAGAATCCCGTCTTAGATGTCAGCTGTAAGAATATTTTCCTCTTAATTTAAAAATATTTTTTTTCGGTGCTGAATGAGTGGATGCTTCCGAAAGAGTTGTAGTTTTTAATACATGGATTAAAATTGACATCAAATGCAACATATTACTAATGAATACTGACGAAGATATTTATGAAATATTCTAGGCAACAAATATAATTATCATATTATCCTCTGAGGCATTATGCATATCTAGGTATTAATTAATAGCTATTAATTATACCTATTAATTTTAATTGAAAGACATTGTTATTCCACTCTTCTTTACAGAGAAAATTGTTACATTTTATAACCTTTTTTTCTTTTTCTTTAGTATCCTAAAACACTTAGAATGAAACACATCTTTGAGCAAAGTTGTCCCCCATGTGCTCTTACATTATGGGTGAAATATGCCAAATCCATATGTCCTTAATTGCCTCAAAATTTTTGATTTATATGCTGTTCATTTGTACATAATTTAAGGCAGACTATTATTTGCAAGTGATCAAAAAGAAACAAATTTTGCCCATTTAAATGGTCGAGGTGATAGACACTATACAAGTGTTGAGCTGCATCTGACCCACACCTGAACATACCTCCTTTGAGATTGCTAGGCGTGGTGACACATCTACAAAATGGGGCTCCCCTGGTGAAAATAAACCGTGACAGACAGTGTGACAACAATGTGTATCACACTGTGCAAGTGTATTAGTCACAGTGTATGTACACTGTACGCTCCCTTCAAAGTGTGATGGACAGTGTGAACACAATGTGCTGCACACTGTACATGGCTATTAGGTAGTCACAGTGCACGCACACTGTGCTCCCTTCAAAGCGTGATGGACAGTGTGACCACAATGTGCAGCACACTGTACATGGGTATGAGTCACAGTGTCCTCACAATGTGTGCACGGTGTCCTCACACTGTGAACACACTGTGAACACACTGTACCGTCACAGTGTCTATCATGCTTTCTGCATGCTTTTGAGTCCCAATTTACGCTTTTGTCACGGTGTATGTACACTGTAATCACACTCTTGTCACATTCTAAGCACACTGTGTTCACGCTTCTGTCACATTGTCTGTCACACTGTCTGTCACGGTTTATTTTCACCAGGGTCCCGCCCTTAGCGTCGAAATGGTCAGATTAAGTACACTGTACTGAGTTTCTCAGATCCTATATTGTAACAATTAGCAATGGTCAGATTAAGTACACTGTACTGAGTTTCTCAGATCCTATGGGTCATTTCACCTCAATTCAACAAACGTTTGTCCCTTAGGGTCTCAGATTTTGATAAAAATTGGTGTATGGGAACAAAATCAACTCAAACTGAACATCCTCAAACAGTTTTGTGAAAAAAAAATTTTTGAGCGAATTATGCATGTTTTAATTTTTTCGCATTTTTAGCAAAAATCCGAGCCTTAAATCATATTATCACTTATATCTCCGCTTGTAATGGTCATACAGCAATGATTAATAGCTCTTTTTAAAGATAAATCTTTATTGAATGGAAATATATCAAGAAAAAATTATTTTCTTCTAAACTCTTTTGTTGTTAATTACTAATGTTTAAAAAATTGTTAATTAACGTTTCTCACATACTCCATCTCAGAATCGGCCGAAACTTTTTTTCCGTAATCTACACATACCCAGCTAACTATTCAAAAAATAAAATTTAGTGGTAACTCATAAATGCGTTTTTTTATAAATATTTAAACATTTACAATTTTCTCTCCCGTGGCCTGTCGGCTCCCCCCCTTGGAATACATGCAGCGGACACGCGATGCAAGCCTAAAAATGTCCTAATTGCTCAAGGTCGTGGCTATATGAGAAAAAAAAATATTATAAATGTTTAAAACAATTGTTATTTGTTATGTTAAATGGATGTTTGCAGAGAATTTTACCATTGAGCCCCACTTAAGTTTTGAGGCGGATTAACTTTTATTTGAGCTAAAATTCTGTGACAATTAATATGAAAAAACTTTTTAGGAATCTTCAAATATAATTCATTGATGAAATGAAATGAAAATAAATTACAATAATGGAATTTTTGTGTCATTTGTTCTGGCAGAAAAATTTATTCGTTTTTGCTATCCCATTCTTTTTATCTCTATATACAAATTTACTGCAAACTCCGATTTTTAGTGTCCAAATATTTTTTATCCATGCAAAAACATTTCATTTTCAATTCGAGTCAAGAGCCTGCAGCTATGGCTTTTCGTGCATTGAGACGTTTTCCGAAAACGTAGCCCTCTCTAAAAAGAAATATTTAATGGCACCTGCGGATTAAGGCAACGGGGTATAAACCTTTCCACTTCCTTTCAGAACCCAATTTTTAAGACTACGTTGGTGGTCAAATCTGCCCATTGCGGTATATGCCTTAAAGCTTGAAGGAAGACAATCTAGCTGCCCATGTTTTGTTGACAGCCATGTTTATTCACCGACGAAGTCTCAGTTTGTTTTGGTCTGCCACCGCGTGTGCAACACCTTATTCAAGAGCTGTCTGCCTTCTCTTTTTTCTCGTACATAGTTTTTTAAACTAATTGTCAAAATTGTGTAAAAATTTGCTCCATCGGCGCAGTGAGAGAGAAAAGTGTTCGCGAGACAGTGTCTTTAAATGTATCGAAGAGATCTGCAGCTCCACGAGGATAGAAGTGGTGTCAAAGTGGAAACCGTGTGCGTTAACAATAAGAAAAAGTTTATTGCTTTCTATTCAAAGCGTCAAAAACAGTGTTGTAATCCACTGAAACTGCATTGCCATATCCTTAGTGCTAATTTATATACAATTACTGCCAAATATTACAAATCGAAAATTTTCAGCACTAGAGCGACGTCTTTGGTCGAGGGCAGAAAATTGTGTCGTCAGTGCAGAGTGCTTCTGAATAAGGGAGCCGCGAAAGGTGACACACCAAGGTCTCCCATCAGTCATTAAGAAGACGTTCCTGAGTAGCTTGTGGCTGCAGAAGCAGTACTGTAACAACCGGGGCCTTCTGGTTTGCAATCTGTGGAGGCTCATGTATCCCTACCTACAAACAACTCCAGCAATGACAGTGACTCACAAGGAGAGAGCGATGGTACACCTTATTCACCTTGTCAATCTGTGCTAGAAAAATTCAACCTGAGTTTATCCGAAATCGGTACTTCACCAGTAAATAGAAAAAAAATTGAGAAGTAGAAAAAACTCTAAAGAAAAAATTCATAACATTACTTCTGTTTATCGAAGAGCAATCGGGAAAGTATGGAGAAAAGCAAAAACATCCTTCGGCCCATAAGAGTTAGTAGGGTGTGAAATGGTAAGTCAAGTCAAGGAAAAATTTGCTGAAGCTAATTCCTACAGTGAAAAAATTTTAGTCCTGTCTACACTGCCTAAAAGCTGGAGTGTGGCAAAAATTCGAGAGAAATTTGGATCAACTCAATATTTAGCTCGAAAAGTGAAAGAACAAATAACAATTGTTGTTAACATTTATAGTTTATAATATATTTTAATCTCATATAGCCACGACCTTGAGCAATTAGGAAATTTTTAGGCTTGCATTGCGTGTCCGCTGCATGTATTCCAAGGGGGGGAGCCGACGGGCCACGGGAGAGAAAATTGTAAATGTTTAAATATTTATAAAAAACGCATTTATGAGTTGCCACTAAATTTTATTTTTTGAATAGTTAGCTGGGTATGTTTAGATAAGGGAAAAAAAGTTTCGGCCGATTCTGAGATGGAGTATTTGAGAAACGTTTATTAACAATTTTTTAAACATTAGTAATTAACAACAAAAGGGTTTAGAAGAAAATAATTTAGAGGAAACAAAGAGACTCTCAATAATTATTGAAGCAGAGCTTAGATCTTACCAAGGAAGCAAGAACAGTTACTGATGACGGATTCCTGTCGACTGACCCGACATTTGGGAAGGAACTCCCGCAATGATCTCCTGAGCCGCACTCTCAAGTGCTGTCTGCATTTCAGTATATGTAGGGCCGAACGAAGGTGAAACTTCCCGTCTCTTAGGATGCAAATAGGTATTTGTCTCCCGGGCATTCAAGCTCTGCAAAAGGTGAAAATGCCAATGAGGGCAGGAATATGGGAAAGGAATAACCTTTTGTGCTTATTTTGATCTCTTTATCTCCAAATTCGTGTGCAGAACACAAGTAGGAAAACATACATATATTTAAAGTATAAAAGCCATGAAAATGATAAGTAGTTACCTTGAAAATCACATAAAATATAAGTTATGTACAGATCAGCTAAAAAATTACAGTTATTTGAGTGCTATATACATAAGTAACTATAAATGACTGAATCTTGCCAATATCCAGTATGCTCTTTATTTACTAATTTAGATTTATTTTTATCTTAAATTCATGGTGGTCAACCAGTAGGCATTAGCTCAAGGTTTGTTTGAATGCATAAAATATTTCATAATGCTGCATGTTTGCTATTTGGAATGATTACAATTTTTTCAGCAAAATTATATCTTGGTAAGGATGAGGTCTCTCCAGTCAAGTCCCTGTTTCTGTATTCCAAGTAATTTCCCTAATGTTGTAGAGCACCAGTATTGATCAAATTACAAATCAAATTACTTGCTATGGAATGGAAAGCATTATTGCAAATAAAATGTTTCTGAATGGAGTGGAGGGTCATCAATGTTTGGGAAGGAGTTAATATCTTGTCATTGTATTTTGGTAATTCAATGTTATTTCCATTTCCATTTTCCATTTCCTTCTTCAGCAATTGGATCGTGGCCAGGAGGTGGTTATGGTATTGGAGGATGACATTCGTTTTGAGCCGTACTTCAAGCAAAAGGTGATGAGTTTGCTGGAGGAAACAAAGAGACTCTCAATTGACTGGGATCTCATGTGAGTGAGCTCATACCTTTCTCTCTCCTCTCCTTTGAGACTTTTCCGAAATTTTCTAACCACTTTATTAAAGGATTATGGTATTTTTAATGCTATTTTATTTTTTTATTATGGTGATGCAGGATAAATATCAATGCTAAACTAGCATGCTTTTACTTGCTTGAAAAATTATGTGAGTATATTCTTTTGCAGATTGGAGTTCAGGATGAGTTTATTGGCAGATTCAATTGTAGGCTTGAGAAAAAAAACTTGAACAGGGATATATAAAAGTTACCACCCTGGTGAAAATAAACCGTGACAGACAGTGTGACAGAAGCGTGAACACAGTGTGCTTAGAATGAGACAAGAATGTGACTACAGTGTGCATAAACTGTGACAAAAGCGTAAATTGGGACTCAAAAGCGTGATAGACACTGTGACAATACAGTCTATTCACAGTGTGAGGACACCATGCACACAGTGTGAGGACACTGTGACTAATACCCATGTACAGTGTGCTGCACATTATGGTCACACTGTTCATCACGCTTTGAAGGGAGCACAGTGTGCGCACAGTGTACATACACTGTGACTAATACACTTGCACAGTGTGATACACATTGTTGTCACACTGTCTGTCACAGTTTATTTTCACCAGGGCATAGATTGCATAATGTGTGAATTTGAATTTTTATTAAGATTTTTGCTGGACTGAAAGAAATAATTTGATTGATATGAGAAGAAAACAGAACTAAAGCAAGTTGGAACCATTAAGAAACTATTCAGTAAATTCTAAATAATTTTTTATAAGTTTAGAACCAGCTGATTGATGAGTTAAAGCTAGTTGTCTTTTTAAATTGATACCTATATGTATTTTGTAATTATTTACACACATGCAAAGTTCTTTAGTGTGACTTTTTAAGGTTTAACTGTATTAAAGTATCAGTGCCGCTAATGTGTGCCTGCATTCCCTGGTGAAAATAAACCGTGAAAGACAGTGTGACAGACAATGTGACACAAGCGTGAATACAGTGTGCTTGGAATGTGACAAGAGTGTGATTACAGTGTGCATACACCGTGACAAAAGCGTAAATTGGGACTCAAAAGCATGCAGAAAGCGTGATAGACACTGTGACGGTACAGTGTGTTCACAGTGTGAGGACACCGTGCACACAGTGTGAGGACACTGTGACTAATAGCCTTGTACAGTGTACAGCACATTGTGGTCACACTGTCCATCATGCTTTGAAGGGAGCACAGTGTGCGTACACTGTGACTAATAGCCTTGTACAGTGTGCAGCACATTGTGGTCACACTGTCCATCACGCTTTGAAGGGAGCGCAGTGTACATACACTGTGACAAATACACTTGCACAGTGTGATACACATTGTTGTCACACTGTCTGTCATGGTTTATTTTCACCAGGGTTGGATTTTGATGGTTAGTCAACTCCCTGACCCACTTCTGACTGGAAAGTTCCACCCATGGAATTTACTGCAACTTATTTTATGTGTGTGTATTTTTGTTTCAATTACCTGTAGGTTAAGGGAAGGTACAAATGTGGGCATTTGTGTTGACTCCCATCTATTGATTTGATTGTCTGCCCATTTTATTGTGCCATCATCCATAAAATTCCATCCGTCATCCACCATCCATTCATAAATGATAGACGAAAATCATGCAATAGCTAGATTAATGTCTTTCCTTCCAACTACTGAAAAATATAAAAGTGTAATGATTTTAAACTTTGACTTAATGGTAATGATCGTTTATATTATAATTTGTTCTGTTCTAATCATGATGATTAATGTAAAAGAGTTAAGGACCCAAGGAGGAATGAAAAGTCATTATGACATCAGGATGATGTCATTTTCAAGTCACAGCTAGGTAGTCACGGTGACATCAAAATGGTCCCTTGAATTGGCATCCTTTGCGACTCCTAATGATGTCATCTTGACCTTAAATGACTAGCCATCATTTTGACCTCACTTTGACTATTTGTGACCAAACCTGATTGTTCTACTAATGAATAAGCTGTCATTACTATCAAAAACTCTTAAATAAAATCACTTCATTATCAATATGACAGATGGGTTAGGGGTAAAGTTCAAAGTGAACTTTCTAAGTTCGAAACTAACTCTCGGCACTTTTTTTTCCATTGCTGTTTTATTGTACGACCGTTCACTCATTATAAATATTTTAAACATGTTTATCCAGGATATATTTTAACTATCTTACTTATTAAATCATCCCAATATCATGTTAATGAAAAATCAGTCAATGGTAATATCAAACATACATCGACCCAATATCATATATACCACTGTAAGTATAGTGGCGAAAGATGTATTTTTATCATCAAATTAATATCGGCCCAATATTGTCAGCAAATGTCATTTTTATAATGGCAAATGTTATCGCTTTTGACATTTGCCGATATCGGTCGGTAGCCAATATCGGATTGACCAATAAGTGATATGTGACGGTGTAAAAATGATATTGGGCCGATATCATGATGCTGCTTGGGTAGAGGCGTCCAAAGACATCCGGAGGAATTCACCGGAAAATCCAAGAAAGGTAAAGGAATTAATAATGATAATCGAAATGATCTTCAAACAAAATTTCTCTCTGTTGAAATATCTTATGATATATCGTAATATTTTATCGGTTCCGATAGTCTATCGGTCCCGATACTTTTATCGGGCCCGATTTATCGAACAACCATTCACTTACAATGTTCAAAACTCAATATAGGATTCCCGATATAATTAAATATCACGATATTTCACGATATATCGCCCAGGGCTAGTGGAGTAGTCAGGTTTTGGGTCTTGAGGTGCCGATGGGGAGGGGGGGGGGGGGGGGGGGGGGGGGGGGCAGGAGGGAGGAATTTTTAGGAGGCATCGCCTTGTAAATTTAGACCTAAAACCTGGCTATGCCACTGATTGGCCTAATGGATGTAGCCACCGGCTATTGGCCGAAGGGACCCAGGTTCAAATCTAGGGTGAAGCCTTTTGACTCCCAAAAATTAATAATCCTCTGTAGAGCTGGCCCAGGGAAAGGAACTGTCCCCCCTTATGGACCTCAAAATGACCCTCTTCTCGTGTGTCATTTTTAGGTCAAAGTGATGCCATGTTGACTTCCGTTACTCCTTTGGTCAGAGTCATGACTGAATAGTGACTTTTCCTGGGTCATTCTGAGGTCAAAGTGATGTCATGTTGACTTTCCTTTCTCCTTGGGGAGGTTCCACCGTGATTCGCCGATTTAATATCCTGTAAAAGAGCTATGTTATTTAATGAATAAATACTGATCCAGAAAAACATCTATATGGAAAATCATCAATAGGGTCATAACACATGCACAATAATTATATGAGTATGCTATTATATAGTGCGTTGTAGTTGCATTCTATTTTTTATAAGATCTTTTAACTCATTTTGACTTCGGAACATTACTGCCACATTTAATTTATAAAGGGAGAATGCATGCTTAATCCTGCTAAAGGGTATTCTAAAATAGGTTAAATATTTTCTTACTTAGTTTTAAAATATTCCCTTGCAAATACAGTTCTTTGTTTTGAATTTTATTAATTTTGATATTTTAAAAACTGTTTGGCAACAATGATGCTGCTACCAATTGGAAGCATTGGTATTAATTACACCATGTCAATAACCAATGAAATATTTAAATTACATAAAAAATATATAAAGTACCTTGGTAAGGTATATTCCTAAATTAAGTTAGTAAATAGGCTTGTAAGCACGTTCCGTCACAAGTACCGTTGCCAATGATAACAACATACTGTAGGTGCACTTTCATGTACTTAACTAAGACTTTTCTGCTTTTTTTCAAGCAAACATTTATTAATATCAATTAAACAAATGTGGTAAGGCGAGAACTTTTTTACTATGCTAAATTCTTCATAAAATTGTGCATTTTACATTAGTTTTTTTGTCAAAATGCCATTTCTCTTTACATTATTAATCTGCAAATTTTACTGCAAGAGCCATATGCTCTTCCATATAACCACATGTAAAATAGTTGATTTTTAACATCTTTTTTTCAAATATATTATGGAAAAGCCTCATTATTGTATTGCCAATTGATAAAAGGGCCAAAAAATTGTGTGTCCTGAAATTTTACCAAAAATGACATCTACTTCATAATTCGGTGGAACCTCCTTAATTAAGGCATAATTTCAACTCCAAAAGATTAAAAAAAAGAACTAATGGCCAAAATGCAAGTGAATAATAGTCTTTGGATAATGAAAGGCATTGTATTTTTTGTGCTGCACATAACCTTCCAATACATGACATTTATGTTAAAATTAGCTAGTTTCTGATGAGTGTATTTTGTCATCTACTATATATGTTTGTCCATGAACTAATTGCCATGATGTTTCTCTTGCTTATGGTATGCAATAAAATGGTACTTGTGTGCAAAGATGGTGAAAAAAGCTTTTTTTATGGCATATAATACATATTAGTTTCAAAAAACATACTAACAAATTAACCAAAAATTAATTGTACATATTTAATGAAATATTGTGGAAGTTATTTTTTCATTCTTTGTGTGTCTAGACCAGTGGTGCAGCCAGGAATATCTTTTTGGTGGTGTTCACTTGGATTGAATGGCAGGCACAAGCAATCTATTCCAACCCGAGGTTAATGTATGCCTTGCACATATATTTCGTATATGTGCATAAGGGGGCATTTATCGCATTGATATTATTAATCCTGCTATATCCTAAACATTGAAATTGACATTTCAAAATAACTTATTACCATTGAGAGGAATTTTATTTTAAAATTTAAGAAAACTCATAATATAATTCTTTAAAAAAATGTTTTATTTTAGGATTGAAGAAGATCATAGTGCAGGAAGATTCATAATATAATACATGCATAAGTGGACATTTAGCACATTGATATTAGTAATCCTGCTATATCCTAAACATTGAAATTAACACTTCAAAATAACATATTACCTATGAGAGGGAATTTATTTTAAAATTTAAGAAAACCCATAATATAATTATTTAAAAAATGGTTTCATTTTAGGTTTGAAGATCATAGTGCAGGAAGATTCATAATAATTGTGACCAATGAGCTTCAAACATACTTTGAAGGGATGCAATCCTTTCAAATTGAAAAAAACTGATATAATGGATGCATAGGTACATTATCATTCCCAAAGACTAGGGATTATCAAAATACACACTCAGGGCATAGATAGACAAAACAGGATACTTATTCAAATGGAAGAAATGTCTCTTTGTTTACAGTTACAAGAAAATGTTAAGTCTTTGTGATTTTTTAGCGAGTTCATCACAATTTTTTAAACTCCTCTTGGGGGCTTACCCTCAAAACTCCCATTTCCTGTGCTCCTGGTCCAGACTATTGCATTTAGTTTGAATTCCAGCCTCCATTAATGCCTAGAATTAGAATTAAAAAGGCATGTGTCTTGGTTTCATCGTTTC
This sequence comes from Platycnemis pennipes, assembly GCA_933228895.1. Lineage (NCBI taxonomy): Eukaryota > Metazoa > Arthropoda > Insecta > Odonata > Platycnemididae > Platycnemis > Platycnemis pennipes. Next base: position 128,651,944 of record OW121851.1, on the reverse strand, counting down.
AACTGACAGAGAATGATCCTCATTGTTGCAGATACTTGGGACGCAAACGCTTGGGGGAGGCAGATGGAGAAGATTGGGTCAACGGTTCGAAGCAGCTGGTCTGGGCTGGCTACTCGTACTGGACCCTAGGGTATCTGTTGGCGTCGAGTGGTGCACGGAAGCTGGTCAGGGCCCAGCCCCTGACCCGACTCGTTCCAGTCGATGAGTATTTGCCCATCATGTCAGATCAACACCCGGAAGAGTCATGGAAGGCCCACTTCTCACCCAGAGACCTCCACGTTCTCTCTGCTGCACCCTTGCTTCTCTTTCCCACTCACTACACAGGGGAGCAGGGATATGTCAGCGACACTGAGGATTCGGTCGTAGTGCCCTCCTTTGCCTCTCCTCAGCGAGACGATCTCTGAGAGGAGGAGGGAAAAAACATTGATCTTTACCTCACGGCCATTAGGGTCCTTCCGTCTTGCTGCCGGAGCCCTCTGCAACACATTCAATGAATGTATTTTTTCTCTTGTTATTGTCCAAAGCCCCCACGTCCTGTGTTCTTGGTGACAATAAATCTGAGGAAAGAGGAAATGATCTCAACTCCAGATTTTAGTCATCGCAACTATTATCGATTGAACTTATATGAATGCCAACATTTTCAATAATTTTACAATGAAGATCCAGATTGTCGCAATCCACATCACTCTCTTCTGCTAAAGCCATTGCTCTTTTATTACAAAAAACGTACAGTTCAAATTTCCGTAGTTATTTTGTGTCTTTGATTGAGCTGAAATTTTAGCTTTGCTGGTGATTTTTATTGCTTTGTGAGATCATATTGTTAATCATTTGGAGAGATTTAAGTAAGCTGTCTTGACTTGGTGGTCTATACTCTCTTCTTATGCATTTTTTGTCATGTGTTTTGTGACAAATGGAAGAGGCATACATGCATTGCATCCTCAACATTATTTTACTCCCTCACCCACTTCCGTGTTTGAGTCTATGAAACGTCCTCTTTAGGCTTTAACTCATTTTATCCCAATGTAAATGAAGCATACATTACATTGCAAGGAATGTACTTAGCCATATTGGAGATAAGTCCTGCTAGCTGCTTTGCCGGTTCTTAACGATCAGGGGACTGAAATGTATATGCTCTATGTGCTCCTCTGAGGAGGTACTTTGTTCTCCACATCCTGTAATATTGATGTATTCTATGTCTATCTGTCTCAAACTGTTTGTCTTGTCATGTTTCTGATATTACTTCAAAGGATGTCTGTCTTGTGATGATAACCTGGATAATTCATGGAAACTCCTGGATTTGCTCGGCTGTTGAACAGTATTTATGTGATAACCACTGACAAGTATTGGAGTAGAAAATTTCCTAAATGTATTGGTGGAATATTCTCATATAGGGGAGAAAATAGGATTTCATTCTCTTTCAGGGTGGCATTTAGGTAATCAAGAATCTGAGAGCTCAATGTAATTATTCTAACAAAGTCAACATGTGTAACATGAATGCACCCTCTGGAACCATTGCCTGTCAACGCTCAGTAAATCATAGTGAACTATTATTATGTGATATTCAAGAGATTAGTTGATGGGGATGAAGAGGCAAAGAGTTTTGCCTAATTTTTTGGTGTGGGACAGCAAATGTGCCTTAACTAAATTAAAGGGATTGAAATTTTCTCCTTTATCGATGTTAGAAAAGTATGCAATTTAGAAGAAAAACATTGGAGAAAAGAGGAAGTATATTATGCTGTTATGGATTCAGAGGAATGCAACATTCATTTATGAATCTCAATATTTGTTGGTGATGTCATTTGTTATTTTCAGTTTAATGAACATTATTCGAGCATGCATCGGCTTTAAAAATCTTTATTAGATTTGAAGAGGAAGAGAATGCCTTGAGTTTTATCCCCTTGCCTAAAGGCCACAGGAATGCATACACATATCTTTCAGGGCTCCTTCAGTTCTTGAAATTTACATTTGATTAAGTATTGGACATTTTGTAAGTATGCATTAATCAAGCAACAAACTTTACTTGGAATTCAAAATCAATGTAAATATTTTGTCACTCATGAAAATAGACTGTGCAGCTCATAGTTTTTTATAAATAGCTATAACTTTGCCTAGAATTTGAATTGCCTATTAACTGTATAAGTTAAGTCTTCCATCTTACCCATGTGAAGCTCTTTCAGTCCATTTTAAGAAGTGCATGTAACTTTGGTTGAGTTTGAATATTGTGATTTTTAATGTGCCACAACCTTTTTTTTCCATTTGCTGTGGTGCATATCTTGGCAAACAGTAGTACACACCGAAAACATTTATTGGCTCTTTTCACGTTTTGTCATGAGTAAGATACACAAACTGATTCTTTTTCCTGATGTTTTTTAAGACTTGAATGCCCTCCTTCATTTTATGTGTGACATTCTTCTGTTTTTAATTGTGTCTAAGGAGCAGCTTTGCATTATTTCGTTTATCTAAAAGGAAGGAAGCATGTAACATTACCATGTAGTACTCAGCAATTTTTGTTGATTTTAATAGCTAATTTCAGCAACTGAATTTTTGAAATTGTTTTCTGTCTCCTGCAGTCATTTATTCCATTTAAACCACTGGAAACTCAACATTGCCATTGATATTCAAACATTACTGATGGTTGTATTATGACTGTAGGGATTGCAAATGAAATGCGATTTAAATGCAAATTTGTCCAGGTATTCTTGACAAATTGGTTATAGAAGCTCATTATACAAAAATAGATGGATTTCTTTAGGTAAACTTCTACTCGAGTAAACTTTTAACCTTTTATATTTAAAATTAAGATGCTTGACATAAGTGTAAATCCCTTCTTTTAGCACATCCTGTTGTCTTTCGACAGCTTACAAGAATTTTATATTAAATTGAAAATAAATAATTAAATTATTTTCAATTTAATTCATTCAGTTGCCAACACAATAGAAGTCATTCACTTGGATTATAAAAATGCTCAAATGCCCAATTCAAATTTCTTTAGCGTACAGTTTATTTTCTTGTTTGTAATATAAATTGCTTATATGCCATAATAATTTCAGTCTTTTAAGAGGAAAGCATGTGCATGCTGCTTTCTCTTCAAATAAAGTAATGCCAACAAGGCATGAAACCTATTCCATGGGGAATATCAGTGAACCATCGGTACTTCCAGTTGACACAATAGCTTGCAGCTGATGAGGCATCTGATCTCTGTAATGGCATTTTTTTGAGAATCATAGTTGTTGAATAAGTTGCTTTCATTGCAACTCTCAATGATAATAGTTTTATATTATTATTTGTATCTTTTGCATTGCTGACAATGCCTTATTGCCTGGGCTTAGACAGATTTCCAAACTTATTTTTTTTCATGCGCTCTATATAATAGAATGCTAGAAGCTCCCTAATTCCACCATCTGTACCCTTATGTCATTTAGGTTAGTTAAACCTTCTGCAGTCTGATACATGTGCCATCTCTGTTACATTCTGAGTGCTTTCAAATGGTATTTTTAGGTTGGTTTTTAGGGAAAAGTATGTTATTTGATGTTCGCTGAGCTTCATTCAGTAAAAACATTGTTAGCGAGTCTTGTCTTGGAAAGTGAGGTGCTGGTGAAACCAAAGGATGCATTGTTCCTAGTAACCCAGAAGTATGATCTTCCTCGAAGTCATCCTGAGTGAGATCTGTATTTATATGTGTTAAAAGATACATTTTTGAAAGCAATGAAGTGAGCTTGTGTACTGGAGTATATTGTGGGATTTTCACCACAAATTGTGCTCAGAATTCTAATATTTTCACATGTTGTTGCTGGATTGGATGTGTCAAGAAAATATGATGTTATTTTATAGAAAGTTGGGTAGAATTATTAGTTTTTATAATACTTGTTGCATTTATGTAGGGAAGGGAGAGTGACATATGACTCATAGCCAGTGCAACTAATGTTTCTCTAATTTCTATTCTTGGGGGATTATATTATCCAAGGAATGCATATATTGATATTTCATTGCAAAATTTGCATTGATTTCTAAAATGTTCCTCTCTTGAAATACAAGGCTTGCTCATTTCATCCTATAGTGGTACTAATACAACAAAAGTTAACGAACATTCAACCCTAATGCAACATATTAATTAACTTCTTAATCTCTTGACTACTTAGAAACCTGTTTAGTAATAGGTTGATGCAGAAAAGCAGAAATTCGTGAGAGAAAATTAATTTGACCAATAATTTAGTAGGTACTGACATTTGGTTCTGTGTAATATAATGTACCATCTCACAATTATATCATTTCTGTTGATTTTTTGGAGATGTGCAGTATTATGGAAAATCGAACTGCTGTTGGCAGTGGTAGTTTATACACACAGTTGTAAAAGTAATACTTCACATGATGATGCAGCCCTGTGTACTTACTTTGTCTGCATCTCTTTCTGTCATTTCCTTTTTTTGAACAATTTAGACATTTTCAATTTGGATATCATTTTTCTCAGGCTACAGTGCAAAGTTAGCATTTGAATTTCCATTTTCAAATGCTTGATTTTATTGTTTTTCTCAATGAACTAATGACTCATGTTGCTCAATGATCTATGGATCCTTTATCACACATTCTTTTTTAAGTGGCAAGGAATTTATTGGTTCATTATGAGTCATAGTATCCACTTCACCCCTTGTATGTTTCACCACTTAACAGGGTTTCCTTATATGTCACCTTCACCTTCCTAGAATATATCTCAATAATAGTATGCATGATTTAAAGGGTTACATCATATATGTGCATGAATTATGTAATCAATTTAAAATAAGTTGGATATACATGCAGAGGTGCTAGAAAAATGATCCTGTATTAATGTTTGTATGCTCATATATTTTATTAAAACTGATAAATAAAGATTTTTACATTTTTAAAAGTAGGTACTCTTTATTAATACAAATAATCTTATTTATCCAGAAGACATGTCTGTACAATTTATAGTGTACAAGGACTGTACAAATCACAATTTCTATTACATTTTTGCATACCATTATATTCCATTCATCTTATGTATTATGGATCATGTATAAGGCAGGTGTATAGGACACATCAGAAAAGGAGAGGGAAAAACATTTCAGTATATAATGATGCTATAGATTTAAAAAAAAAAGCAGGCATCTAATAAAAAATAAAATTTATAAAATGCAAATAAAGAGGTCGACAGAGCAATATGCAACGAAACAAACTTTGGAGAAGAACAAAGAGAGTGGAGGAAAAGTCATTGTGGTGTAATTGTGGAGAAATAATCGCCCTGTACTCAAAGGTTAAATAATGTTTTCAGGTACCTACTGAGAATTGCAAATTATTATGTGTATCATGGACGAGATGGATAATTTAGCAATGGAACCAGAAGACATTCACTGCAGGTGAAAGGAATGCGTGGAATTACTGAATGATAGTGCAAAGAGGACATCGACAGTGACCATAATTTAGTGAAGATAAAATGCCATCTAAAATTAAAGAAATTGAAGAAAACAGAGCAGAACTTTTGGCAAGTAGAAAATCTGAAGGAGACTCAACATCAGCTGGAATTTCAGAAATCAGTAGGAAAAGACATAGGACCTCACTGAGAAACCAGTTGAAGAGCGTTGGGAAAACATTAAATGTGGACCACAGGAAGCAACAAAAGTAGTTCTCGGAAGAAGAAAAGTTGTTAAGAAGAAGCCATAGATCACGGAAGAAGTCTTAGTGCTGATTGAAGAAAGAAGAAAGTACAAGAATGGGAAAACTGAAGAAGGGCAGCTTTGCTACAAAAGAATAAGGAACGAAGTAAGTCGCAAAGCCAGGAAAGCTAGAGAAATGTGGATGAACCATCTATGTTAAGATGTACAAAACAACCTTTCCCTTGGAAAGGTGGAAGCTGCGTATAGGTTAGTGAGGAACCACTTCAAGGAAGTGCAAGATGTAATGCTATAAGAGACAAGAATGGAGACCTTTTGATTGAAAATGAAGACAATGTGACGATATACAATGGGAAACAAAAATACAATGGGAGCATTCTCAGCACAAAAGTTGTTGAAGAGGAAAGCCAAGTTATAAAGGATGATATAGGAGCATCAATATTAAGATCAGAATTCGACACAGCATTAAGGGACCTTTGGAAGAATAATGGAATTATGGAATTGATGATATCCCTGCAGAACTAAGAAAAATGCAGGAGAGAAGACATTAAATCATCTTTACAAAAATATCTGCTACATGTACTCAACAGAAGTAATACCCAGGGACTTCGAGGATAACATAATTCCTATTACCAAAAAGAAGAGAGCAGAGAAGGACAATCTACAGAAGAATAGAATAAAAAGCAGAGAAGTTCCTGGATGAAAATCAATTTGGATTCAGAAAAAGTAAGGGTACAACAGAGGCAATATTTGCCCTTAGACCGCTCATAGAGAAGAGAATTGAGAAGAACAAACTGACCTTCATTGCATTTGTGCATTTAGAGAAGGCTTTTGACAAGGTGGATTGGAATTCAATGTTTGGAATTCTGAAAGGAATTGGAGTTTCCTACAATAATCGAAGAATTATCCACAGTTTGTATAAAAACCAAGTAGCTGTGATAAAATCTGGACCCATCTCCCAAGAAGCAAGAATAAGAAAAGAAGTGAGACTAGGCTGTGCACTGTCTCCCGTAGTTTTCTGGAGTGAACATCCACGAAGAAACAATCAGCATCCTACGATTCACTGAAGACATAGCTCTCATAGCAGAGACAGAGAAGGATCTGAATAAGATGTAAACAGCCATGAAAAGGGCAATGGCCATACGTCAGCTGAAGACCAATAAGATGAAAATTAAGATATTGGTGTGCAGCAAGAGAGAGGAGGCCAAAACCAAAGTTATACTAGGAAAACAGAAGCTGGAAGAGGTAAAAGAGTTCTGTTACCTGAGAAGCCGAGTAACCAACGATGGACGAAGCAAGAAAGAAATACATAGTAAGTAGAATAGCCCAGGAAAAGAGGGCATTCTATCAAAAGAAGCATCTACTTACCGCTGGAAATACAAGCTTAGAAGTAAGGGAACAGTTCATCAGAAAGTATATCTGGAGCATGTTTCTTTACGGCAGTGAGGGTTGGGCGATGACAGCAGCGGAGAAGAAAAGGGTGGAGGCATTCGAAATATGGTGCTATCGAAGAATGATGAAGATTAAATGGATCGACTGAGAGACAAACGAAGAAGTCTTAAGAAGAGTGGGAGAAAAGAGAAGTATTCTGAAAACTATAAAAAGAAGACGGGACAACCTAATCGGTCAAAGCTTATGACACGATGGCCTGATGAAGACAATCGTCGAAGGGAAAGTGAACGGGAAAAATGGAAAAGGCAGGAATCAATTAAGATATATAGAACAGGTTATGAAGGATGTAAAAGAGAGGAGTTACCGCCTTCTAAACCACGACTTGATCCCCGTTCTTGCAATCCATCCAGCGTGTCGTCTCCCCGCTATTCTAAGTAGATTGCTCGTGTCCGTCAATTCCTGGTCCACGTTGCACTCCTTCATCGAAGTCTGCGCGTTCCTAAACTTGTTCATCAGCCGTCACAGTAACAGATTCGTTCTGTCCTTCACGTTCTTCTTGCATACAAAGATGAGGAATATCTTTGTATGAAACCTTGACCTTGCAAGGTGTTGTAAGTGTCCGTGAAGAGCCAAATACAACTAGAAACTCCGGTGCGGTTTGAAACGATTTTCGAAGCCCATGATGATGGAGAGTCTCAGGCAGCGGCGTCGGAAGCGGGGGGAGGGGCGGCATACCCCCCCCCCCCCCTCAGAATTTGCCCCGGGCCCATGAGAAATGAGTCTTCATTAATAAAAATTAAATTTCACTTCTTCCAGCTTGACTTTTCCCTTCTGACGCATATTCTAACACCTTCATATGCACTTTTAGCGGAATTCTAGTCTCTACCCCTTCCTAGCCGCAAAAAATGCGGGCCCTTTTCATAGGAGCCGGGCCCTTTTCAAGGTTGGCCTCTCCTAGCGAAAATAGTTCCGACGCCCATGGTTTCAGGTACAACTTCAGTCCGTTATAGGATCGAAACATTATCATTCAGCAATAAGGAACTGACTTGAGTTCGTACAATTACAGAGGCACATTGTTCATGATTTTGATTGCTTTGTAATACCTGCTTTTGTCCTCTTTACTTTTCAACAATTTGCATAATCGACGTTTCTCTGTTTGCCTTGGAAATACTTAAAGCAGCCAGAACGAACAAAACTATGTTGCAGAGCACAAGGGTTCTGTTGAGAAAAACTGTTTGAACTGGCGCCCACGTTTTTGGTAGTGTTTTGTTTTGTATCTTTTGTCCGCAAGAGGACGCTGTGGCGACCCGAGCTGTCTCGTTCAGTGCCGGAGAGAGCAGACCTGAGTTCGCGTTCGACCTCCGGGCAGTGAATGTGGTTGAGGGCGAATGGGGAGATAACGTTCTGATATTGTTCAATGCGTGGTTTTTTTGCTCTATTATGCGTGAGTGAGTAGAGTTGTTTATGTTGCGGTCAAATCGCAGTCTCCTTTCGTTGCTCAGGCACCCATCTCCGACAATTCAGTGTGAGAATTCCGTCAACATTTAGGTAACAGAGCGTGGTTCCTGTATTAAACTGCGGTAATATCGCATGGCTTTTGCAACTTTCAGACTCCAGAATATTAATTTCGTGCCTTTATTCATCGTCCATTTCGTGACGACGAGCATTCTATTCGTCCTCGCTGTCGTCAAATAGCCCCACTCCCTGTATGGAGTTCAATCGTGAGTCTTTTGCGAGTAAGCTGTTCTGTCCTGCTGAACGAGTCATCGTGCCGTGATCGTCTCGTCGACTCATCTTGCAACTGAGCTGTTACTTCCTGCTGAGCGAGTCACCGGGCTGTACCAGCCTCTCCGGGTCATCTGCACGTGAGCTGTGGATTAGCATCAATTATCGAGTAGGTATGTTTTTGTTAAGTGGGATGACGATTTCAAAACCACGATAAAAACCTAAGATAATGAGCTCTTTCGAATAAGTTTTTTTTTTAAGTGGGAGGACTTTTTTTAAAACTCCACGCTATAAGCAGGTGATTTGCATCTCTTTCGAATAAGTTTTTTTATGTGGGAGTATTATTTTAAAAATTTCGGCAAAGAGAATGGATTTGCATCACTATTGAATATTTATAATAAGGAAGGACATTTATACAATCCACGCTATAAGCAGTGGGAATCAGTCTTTCGAAAAATTTGTTCTTTTTATGTGGGAGAACATAAAATACGCTCTAAATAGTGGATTTTTTCATCTTTTTTGAAGAAATTTTACTTCCCTTACAGGACTTTTTTAAAATGACGTTCAAATTCACTGTTGATTTGTATCACTTTAGAAAAATATTTTGTTATGTGAAGGGACTATTTTAAAATCCACGTTAGAAGTAGTGGATTTCCATCGGTATCAAATACACTTGTCGATGTGGAGAACGTTTTTTCAATCCACGTTATCATTAGTGGATTTACATAAATTTAAAGTAGATTTTGTCACATAGGTAGTGTTTTTTTTAAATGCTTGCTTTAAGTAGTGGATTTGATCTTTGAAACTAAGATTTTTTTAAATTGGAGGCATTTTCTTTACGTTCACAAGTACGTGTATTTACGTTTTTCGTAATAGGTGCTTTGACTTATTCGAAGAAAGTGGAATTATGTTTATAAATTATTTCTGTAAACGTGAAAACATTAATTGAAGGTTAAGCTTTGCAGATAGTTAATTAAAGCACTCAAATCCCACCATTGGCTCAGATTTTGTGTGTGAAATTAGAATTTCGAAGCTATTCATTTTCAAATACTTTTCTGACTTTTGAAACAAGGTATTCAAACAAGTTTTTCTATAAAAAAATTATTATTCACCAGTTAATATGTACTGACTTATTAATGTGTGCTGACATATGTAAGACATGATAGCCTAATGAAGATGACATCGTCGAAGAATCGAGTGGAGGGCTTAATCAAACCAATCCTAGGATATTTGCCCGATGATGATGAATATGTACTGTTCATTGTAATATTACAAACAAAAAAACTGTTGAATCGATGATATTAAAACCGCCCAGACCATACCGGATGCCCTTAGAGTTCAACGCTCGCGGCGCGTGTTGAACACCGTGCTCGTGTTACTATTAGTAGATTTGCAAAACTTTCGACTTAGATTTTGTAACGTGGGTCGTCTTTTCCAAAATCCTCGATACAAGCAGTGAATTGGCGATTCGTAACAATAAGATTTTTTTCGTATAGGAGGACTTTTGTAAAATCCACGAAATATGCAGTGGATTTTATATCACTATGGAATAAGTTTTATTTGTGTAGATTGCCCTTTTTCTTAAATCAGCGTTAAAATCATTGGAGTTGCATCCCTTTCGAATAAGATTTGCACATATTTCGAATAGGTTTTTTACTACGTTAGAGGACTATCATATAATCGGCGTTATAGGCTGTCGATTTGCATCTCTTTAGAAAAAGATTGTTTTATTTGGGAGAACTCTTTTAAAATCCACGTTACAAGCAGTGGATTTGCATTACTTTTGGCTTATGTTTTATAAGGTGCGAGTCTTTTTTTTAAAATATCACTGTAAATTGTGGATTTAAATCCCTTAGGAATAAGATTTTTTAATAAAGGTGGAATTTTTCACAATCCGGGCTGTTAGATGTGAATTGACATCTTTTGTGAACAAGATTTTTGATGTGAAAGAAGCTTATTAAATCCATGTCATAAGCGATAGATTTGCATCACTTTCGATTGAAAATTTTCTAAGTGGGAACACATTTAGAAAATCCACGCTATAAGCAGTAGATTTTCATCTCTTTCGAATTTTTTTTTGTGGGAGGAGTTTTAAAACTTTGTTATAAAATATATTAATCGAAATGTTTATAAAATTCATGTATTAAAGCAGTGGAATAACATTAATTTCGAAAATGATTTACTTTGGTGGGAGGACTTTTTTGATGTCCATGCGATATGCAATGGATTTTCATCTCAATAGAATTAATTATCTTTTTTAATGGTATGTCTGAATTAAAATCCATGTTATAAGCAATAGATATTATCCAAATTTAATGACATGTTGTAATATGGGAAAACTTTTAAATACCCGCTCTAAGCAGTGGATATGAATATATTAAATGAGATTTTTTTTAGTCGGTGGGCTTATTAAAAATTCCACGTTCAATGCAGTGCTTTTGCACCACAATCCTATTAGAATTATTAGCGTGGGAGGAACTCTTAAAAACTCTAGACGCTATAAACAATGGAGTTTATTCTCTTACGAATAGGTTTGTTTTATGAGGGCAGGTTTTTCTAAACCGCACGTTATAAGCAGTGGATATGTATCTCTATTGAATTAGATTTTGTAACTTGAGAGGAATTTTTAAATTCCATTCTATAAACGGTTGTTTTCTCTCTCCCCATTGAGGTGTTTTTCATTTGGGACTACTTTTTTTTTTTTTTTTTTTTAATTTACGTTTTAAGGAATGCATTTGCATCACTATTGAATTAGTTTTTCATAATGCAGGACTCATAAAGACAACGCTTAAAGCAGTGGATTTGAATATCTTTTGTTTTTTTATTCGGGAAGACTTTTTAAAATCCGCGTTATAAGCAGTGTATTTACGTCGCTTTCGGGTAAGATTTTCTAAGGTTGGAGGACTTTTATAAACTCCTCGCGATAAGCAGTGGTTTTTCATTTATTAAAATAGATTTTTTTAGGGGCAGGGACTTTTTTAATATCCACGTTATATTTCGTGGATTTGAAATACCTTCGAATGAGTTTTGGTGACGTAGGAGGATTTTTTTTAAAGCTCTGCGATATTAGCAGCAGATTTGCGTCTGTTTCGAATACGATTTTTTCGTGTGGGTAGGTTTTATATAATGCACGTTATAGGCCAATGGCATGCATCACTATCGACTTAGATTTTGTAGCGTGAGAGGAATGTTTTGAATCCCATATTATTAGCAGTGGTTTTCTCTCTCTTGGCGTTATGGTAGGGACAGCCGCGGGCAGTTTTGGGCAATTGTTTCCGGCCTTCTTTTTGCTCTGTCCGTGTTTATATATCACTCAACTACGGGATAACTTTTAAAGATAAGAGACTTGCAGTTTTCTTTATTTGATCCAGGAGAAATCATTCCATATAACGATTGGAAAGAAAAATATTTTATTCCTCTAGGTTAGTGAGAAAATGTAACTTTGGCTTATTAATACTTGCTTCGAAGAAAGAAATTCAAAAATAGAAAAAAAATCAACCTGTAGCGACATCTTTCTTCTACAAGTACCTTTAAGCACATAGATCGGTATTAGTATCCGAGGCCGCAATCATTAAAGCCCTGCTCGCCGAAAATCTTAATTGTTCCGGTGTCTGCTGAGGTGAACGGGGTCGTTACGAATTTCATCCTTCTCAGCGCTGACACTTCGGCAACGCGGCATAAGGTGGGGGAGGGGGGGTTTGGTCGTCCGCTCGTCGATTTCGTCATCCTCTCAAGGTTTCCACCACCCTGGTTCTTCAACTCTGTTCCTAGGATTCGTAAGGATCCTTTTGGACGTGTATTCGAATTGGAAATGAACTAACCAAGCCTTTACAGGGTGTCCACTGACCTTGAAAACCGGGAAGTAGAGGGGAATTTTGGGTACTAATCTAGAATATTGACTGAGAAGCAGTAACTTTGTATTTCCATATGTATTTATTGGAAACGACCTAGGTTTCGACGTAGCACGTCATCATCAGGTACAAATATCACAGAACACTCAGAATATATAGTCACAAACATCGTGGGAGGAGGGGTTTGTGAACATATATTCTGAGTGTTCTGTGATATTTGTACCTGATGATGACGTGCTACGTCGAAACCTAGGTCGTTTCCAATAAATACATGTGAAATTACAAAGTTACTGCTTCTCATTCAATATGCTAAGCAAATTCCAAAAGTCACGCCTGGAACAACGGAGGAACTAATGTAGAATTTTGAAGAATTCCCAGAATATTTCCTACCTATGAGAGAAAATGTTTTTATTATTTTTGGATCCTTTAGAGGGAAAATTTGTTTGTGATATTTTTAAATCCGTTTACACTCGCTTCAGAACAAGAAATTACGCATTTTTATGGTAATTTTGTCAGGTTTTCGTGTTGCAACATTGCAGCAGAGAGAGTCAAGTATCTAGTTGTGTCAATACGATAAGATACATCGGTATTGGAAATGCGTTATTTTTCACCGCCCATGACCTTTTTTTTTACTTCATTGCCATCATCATTACTCTGGTTTGTCACAGCTTCGTCGAACCCTAGCCACCGTGTCTCAAGATTTCCTTCGATAATTTATGAAAGCGCTATCATGTTGTTGTATTCACTCAGTCGTATTGCTTATTTAGTAGTTCTTAATGCGAAATTTAAATGCAAATTAGGTTTCCTGTTACCGTCGTAGCCAACTAGCGGAAAATAAAAGGATTTCTTGACTACAGTAGTTCTATAGCAAGGAGTTCCACAGAGAAAAAATCATTCGCCTTGACCGGGACACGAACCCGAACCCCCCTGATTTCCGGCCAGGTGCTCTACCAGTTGAGCTACCAAGACGTCCTCTTCCTCTGTGGAAATCAACGAGGCTTAAAGGAACTAGGTGTAAACGGGCTGCGGGACATATCATGTCACAATGCAGCCGTAGTCGTGCGCAAGGCGCCACTGTCCACGAGGTTAAGCCGAATTTTAAACACTAAGGTGCTTACTTAAACGAATGATTTTTTCTCTGTGGAACTCCTTGCTATAGTGCAATTTTCAGCGGGTGACGCCGCTAAAGTTTCCGCGGCCAGTTCGCGGTCTTTGAATACAGTAGTTCTGTCTTTTTAGCCTCAGATGTGGGCTTAGACGTTACTTTAGACTTACGTTACGTTAGACTTTTCAACCATATTTTCCATGCGCATGCACTATTCTTTCCTGTTAATTTTTTAAGTTCGTAGGCGTTGAAATAGGAATATATTACTCCAAATGTGGACATTGCATCATACATTTCCGCGTAACGTTAACAAAAACACAACGCAGGAGGTACTTCAACCCGGAGAATTTTGGTTTCTTAGCCGATACGTTCTTTACCTCGCTTCAACGGCCGGTTTTTATCGATTAGTTCAACTTGTAATCTGCTGTAAAATTTAACGTAGCATCATACTGCCGGAGCGATATGCTAAATTTACAGCTTTATTCACGGCTTTAGTTAAGGGGTGTGACTGATGTGTATATTTCATCCTCAGACGCAGTAAGTTTTCGCGCACAACGGCTAATTATACATTATGGGAACCGTCGAGAGATACGTTTTGCGGTAAAATTAAGCTGCAGGTCATAACCACTGTACTTACGTTTGAGTCGTTTTCTCGATGACATAGGTCGTGTCGGCTTACTTTGATAACCTTAAACTGCTGTAAATAATCATCATAGAGCGGAAAAGTTACCGGGCATTTACAAATATGATGACAAAAGAGATACCTAGATCAATAATAGCGGCAAGTCATCCCGAGTTCCGACACATTTTCACAGTCGCAAAATTAAGGGCAGAATCTCGTATCCTTACATGCAGTGAAGGATTGGCAACGCGTTCGCTTTCTTAAGCGACATTGAAAAGCTAATTTATGTACACTTGAGATATTTAGAGATAAATGATAGATTGTAAAAGTTCTCTTAAACATTACACGGTGGTATTTTGCATTCTATCGATATTTAAAACAAGCTGTGCCCGGTATGCGTTGCAATTCCTTTTTTTCTTTCTAAGTAGGCACACATATGCAAAGCGGACACATTTACGTGTACAAAATAAACGAAAAATGATTTTTGTATATTAAATTAAATTTGAAAAAAATTTTCAAGTGCTTTGGGAAATAGAATATTTTTGGTCTTACCGCCCTCTGCAAAAACACAATTATTTTGGCTGTTCCACTCGTGAGCATGCATCATATTATTGATCAGTGGCGAAGCTGAAGGGTAGTCTGGGAGCCTGATAATACCCAATGTAAATACAGTGAAACATTTACTGTAACTATATTGGCTACTTGGCTTTACTGTCAAAGAAAAGTCTCCGGAAGTGAATATCCACGGGGAGAAAATCAGCATGCTACGATATGCCGATGACATAGCAGTCATGGCAGAAACAGAAGGACATTTAAAGA
The DNA here is from genome assembly GCA_933228895.1 of Platycnemis pennipes. Taxonomy (NCBI): domain Eukaryota; kingdom Metazoa; phylum Arthropoda; class Insecta; order Odonata; family Platycnemididae; genus Platycnemis; species Platycnemis pennipes. Next base: position 128,636,800 of record OW121851.1, on the reverse strand, counting down.
ATACACTAGGACACTATGGAAAGAACAATGACCAGATATCATCTGAAGATCAATATAAAGAAAACGAAGGTATTTGGTATGTAGTAGAAGAAAGGTAGCCAGGACCATTATTTAACTAGGAAAACAAATAATCGAGGATGTGGAAGAGTTCTGCTACCTGGGAAGCCGAGAAACCAGCGATGGACGAAGTAAAAGAGAATTTCCCTTAAAGAAGAGAAAGAAAAAGGGCATTTTACCAGAAGAAGATTCTGCTTACAGCTGCAAACACAAGCGTTGAAATAAGGAAGCATTTAATTAGAACATACATCTAGAGCATTCTACTATATGGCAGCAAAGCATGGACAATAACAGAAGCAGAGAAGTCCAGGTTGGAAGCATTTGAAGTGTGGTGCTACCGAAGAATGGTGAAGATAAAATGGATCGATCGAGTGACAAACGAAAAAGTCTTGAGAAGAGTGGGAGAGAAGAGATGTCTACTGAAAACCTTAAAAAGAAGACGGGACTACTTAATCGGCCTCATCTTAAGACAAGATGGCCTCAGGAATACAATCGTAAAGGGGAAAGTGAACGGGAAGAATGGAAAAGGCAGGCCTCTTATGAGGTATATGGAGCAAGTTGTGAAGGATGTAAATGAGACTTGGGGTACGAAAGCTATAGAATTATACACACAGGATCATTAAATGGTAATGCTGGAGTAGGCATAATGCTCAGGAAGAGCATCGGAATCGTGTGAAGAGCTTCCTGCAATACAATGAAAGGATAATAATGGTGAAGATCGAAACCAAACCTGTAGATACCGCAGAGGTGCAGGTTAACATGCCTGCGACGGACTACGAAGATGAAGAAGTGGAAGATGTGTACGAAGATATCACGAAAGTGATATAAAACATCTAACAGGAGAAGAACACCTAATTATTTTAGGAGATTGGAACGCGGTCGTCGGCGAAGGTCAAGATGGAAGAATAACAGAAAAAGATTTCAAATAGACTACATTTAAGTGAAGCAGAGATTTAGGAACCAGGTGAAGGACTTTAAAAGATACCCTTTCGCAGACATGGAGAGTGACCATATTTTAGTAATGATGAAACGCCATCTAAAATTCAAGAAATTGAATAAACAGTTAAAAACATTTGGCAAGTAGAAAAACTGAAGGAGGCTCAACATCAGCTGGCAATTCAGAAAGCACTAGCAAACAGAATAGGAGAGCACCTGACAGAGAAACCATCGGAAGAGCGTTGGAAAATATTAAATGTGGACTACAGAAAGCCGCAAAGGAAGCTCTTGGAAGGAAAAAAGTTGCCAAGAAGAAGCCATGGATCACGGAAGAAGTCTTAGACCTGATTGAAGAAAGAAGAAAGTACAAGAATGCGGAAACTGAGAAAGGGCAGCAATGCTACAAAAGAATAAGGAACGAAGTAAGTCGCAAAGCCAGGAAAGCTAGAAAAAAAAATGTATGAAGAGCCTATGCGAGGATGTACAAAGCAACCTTGCCCTTGGAAAGGTGGAAAATGCCTATAGGATAGTGAGAAACCACTTCAAAGAACGGAGCATAAGATGCAATGCCATAAGGGACGAGAATGGAGAACTTTTAATTGAAAATGAAGACAAAGTGAAGAGATGGAAAGAATATCTGGAAGAGTTACACAACGGAAAAAATATCAGCACGAAAGTGATCGAAGAGGAAAGCGAAGTTGAAGAGCAACAATATGGGAGCAACAATGTTAGGATCGGAATTTGACGCTGCAGTAAAGGACCTTCGCATCAATAAGTCTTCTGGAATTGATGATATTTCTTCAGAACTAATAAAAAATGCAGAAAAGAAGATATTAACCCATCTTTACAATACCATCTGTGACATGTACTCACCAGGAGATATACCCAGGGGGTCCGAGAAAAACATCATCTTTCCTATTCCCAAAAAGAAGAGAGCGGAGAAAGGCGAATATTTTAGAACTATGCCTGACAATACATGTATTGAATATATTGAAAAGGATACTCTACAGAAGAATAAAACGAAAAGCTGAGGAGTTCCTGGATGAAGATCAATTTGGATTCAGAAAAAGCAAGGGTACAAGAGAGGCAATATTGGCGCTTAATTCGATAAAAATAAGTAACTCACTTGAATCCGTTTCCATTCTACTATATGGGTAATGCTAGTGGGCATTTGATTCGTCTGTTGTCGCTCTAACCATAAATACCGAGAATGCGTCCCAAAGAAAAATTGGATTTTAAAAGTTATGAACCATGATTGAACTAAAGCAAAGGGTGGAGTTTTTATAACTCGACAGCCAGTAAAAATTTCATTCTTAGCCGCAAGCGCGGGAAATCGTTTAAATTATGTCAAAGAAAATGAAAGTTAATCATTAGTTCTCAGAGAAAAATAAGGCAATCAATCGACAAATTCGGTTTCTTTGCTTTATTACAAATAAAAAAAACCAATTTTCTCTTTCGGCGGAGACTAGCAAAACCAATTCATTCCTCGGTGAATTTCTTCTCAGTTGATACCCTTGGCAGTTATCGTTGAGGAACAGAGCTTCTCTTGATTGAAGATACCGCCGTCCACAGCCGCTGAGGAATTGACGAATTACGTTGAGCATGCAGGTTGCATCGATTTTTCAACTACGGTAGTTTTCATTCCTTAACAATCGTTATTCCTTATTTTAGTGCCAGCGTTCACCTATGACAGAGTATATGTTGATAAGAATATCAGTATTTCCATAAAAATCTGGTAAACGATGTCATGGAATAGTTTAAATATTTTTACTACTGGTAGGTACAGTTTATTCAGTTATTGTGGTTTCAAAGAAAACTCTCGTTTTTTAGAAGTAATCATCAAGTCATTATTATAAGTTATCAAAAGTCCCAGCGTTCTTGGAGATGATTCCCGTATTAAGGTATACGAACAGATATTACACTGAGAGGAGGAGAGGTTTTGTGACCAATTTTGCTGTTTATTGCTTTCAAGACAATTTCTTGCTCTTGTTGAAAATGTGTGCCATTTGTGTTCTGCTATTTAAAAGCATGTATTTTTCGCAATTACTGTGTATTGTTAGATCCCGGTTAAGACCTTGAAGTAGAGAAATCTTAAAAGGCAATGAAAAGATTCTAACAAGCATTAGCAATTCATAGTCAAAATATGAAACCAGGCAATAGAATAAACGGCTAGTATTTGATAATGACGTATGAAGGAAAAGCACTCACATGTCGTTATTCCCGAGGAGAGCCATGCGTCTGGCGTTCACTTTAGCTTTGATTAAACCCGACAGAACTCTACAAGGATTCTGCATACGACAACAGACGACAAAAACTCTACACAGAAGTTTTCTTTATTGTTTGATGAAGGCTGCACGGTTCACTGTGATTCGGAGATGACACTGGTTAGAGAGCAAGAGAATTTTTACTGCAGAGGACATCCGTTGTTAATGATTGAAGACTTGTGATACAAAGGCCTTCCTCAATGAGAACAGGGAGCAAGGAGAAAGGAGCAGATAGGAATAACTTTTGCTGATCAAATTTTGCCATTGAAAATAAGAACTGGTGTTTGTTTCGACTAGTCATCTGTAATATCAAAAACAATGAGCATTATAAATGTCCTTTATAATAACTCAGGGTAATCATTAAATTTATTTAATCAATTGACTGTCACCGAGGTGCACGAATACCTTTCAATGCTGTTTCATTCGATTGAATGGGAATGTTGGTATCCATCATTTCAAGGTAGGTAGAATTCTCCATCCTTGGAGTTGGCTACAATGAGAGAATCTTGATATGGTGACATCCTTGAAAACCAAATCCTTCTTGAGTGACTGGAGAAGATATGAAGATTGGAGTCCCAACGTTCTTAGAGATGACTCCCGTGCTAAGGTATTCATTAGATATTCCATTGAGAGAAGGAGGGGTTTCGTGACCAGTTTTGATATTTGCTGCTTTCAATATACGTATATTATTGCTCTTCTTGGCGATGCGTGACATTTGTGTTCTGCTACTTAGAAGAGTTTATTTTTCCCTATTAATGTGCATTATTGGATCCCGGCAGGGACCCTGAAGTACGGATTGCTTAAAAGGCAATGAAAAGAATCGGATATGCATTAATTACGTGTTTTCCAATCATCCAACCAGGCATAAATGTGATAATGGCTAGTAGGTTACAATGGAATATGTAGGAAAACCACTCGCATACCTTTCATTCTGATGAAAATCAAGCGTCCGGCGTTCACTTTGGTTCGGATTGAACGCGACAGGAATGTACCAGGCTCATCATCGAATTTTTCTTTATTGTACGCCGACGGCTGCAAGGCCACAAGACATTTGGTTCATTCTGATTCGGAGATGACACCGGTTGGAGAGAAGGAGAATATTTGAAACAGGAGAGTTCCCTTGTATGTGGTTGGAGACTCGTGACACGAAGGGGTCGTTGAAGGAGAGCAAGGAGCGAGGAGAAGATGGGAATAAGTTCTGCTGATCATATTTTTCCATTGAAAATATCAAATAGCCTTCTTTTTGACTGGTCATCTGCAAGATCAAAAATAGTGAACATAAGAAGAATTGTGGAACCGTCCTTTATAAACATTCAGGGTGTTAATTTCATCGATTGAATAAACTTCCGCTGAGGAGCACAAATACCTTTAATTCCAGTTTCATTTATGTGGAAGGGACTGATGGTATCCCAGAATAGAACACTGCTTCAATTTAGGAAGAACTACTCTCAAAGTAGGTTGCGAGGAAATAAATCTTTCTTTGGTTACATTATTGAAAACCATATGCTGTCTTGAGTGACTCGAGAAGATATAAGGATTGGAATCCCAAGGTTCTTGGCGATGAGTACCTCATCAAGGTGTACCAAAAGATATTCCACTGAGAGGAGGAGGGGTTTCGTGACCAATTTTTCTGTTTGCTGCTTTCAAAACATTTTGTTACTGTTCTTGACGATGTCCGCCATTTGTGTGCTGACAATGGAAAAAGAGTGTTAAGCGTAAGCATGCCATTCCATAAAATTGAAAACAAATATTTTTAAAATTTTTGTTCATGATATCAATTTATCAAAATATTTTTTCGTCCCTATTGTGGCAGAATGTAATTAATTATTCCTTTAAGTGTAGCAAGAATTTGCATCAGGTTAATAACTACCTAAATGGAAAGTAAGGCGTGATACTTGAAGCTGTGCCATTTACTCCTGTGATCAAAGTAGTTCCCCACATCATTCGTAATCCCGGACACACCTAACTAATATTTACATCTAGCTGTTTTTTCAGCAAGCTGTAACTAATATTTTAAGCAGCAGTTGTTGGATACAAAATCTATGTTTAAAAATATTGAAAATATTTATTTCACTGGCTATATTCCAGAAAAAAATGTGAAACATTAGATCAAATATTTATTGAAGTCTTATCAAGTTTAGGCTCAGTATTATTTTTGCTACTCCCCTAAAAATTATATCACTGAAAAGGCTTCCAATCGGTGGTCACCATGAAGGTACAAGATGAATAAATTTTGTGGCAGTCCACTTAATTCTAACACACGGTTTTTGTTTTCAATGATAAAGATATTTTGGAATTTGATAATATAGTCACCTGTTTATGATGTTAAAGTTTCAAGCTGTATCTGAAACGTGCAATTCTCCAAACTATCCGTTTATTAGATGAAAACGCAAGTTTTTCGTAGTTTCTTCCGCAAAACTAATTATCTGCTCATGTGGGCACATATACCTTGGTAATCTTCATAAACCGTAGCGCAGCTGGAGTCAGTAATGTCAAAGTCTGTTTTCGGCATCAGTAATCAGGAGTTTCATTTGTGAAGCAAGATTACGCCAAGGGGGACAACACTTTTACGCCCAATGCGTTGAACCAAGTACTTCATTTCCTGTTGTCCCCCGAATGTATTCAAATGCTGGTCTGATTCCCGATCCATGTTTTCTGCAACTGCCGATATTCCTCGGAATCGGAGATCAGTGCGGAAGCCACCACACCTACCCGATTGACTAATTGATTGGATTAGCCCCCTCTTGTCAGTTGTTCTCGAGAGATACAGAAGTTAAGCAATGTGTGGCCTGGGCAGGGGCCCCCTTCCCCCTCCCCAACCCCCTCACCCCCCCCCCCACCTCCCCATCCAAGCACCCCAACCCTCCCTTACCCATCCCCCCCAGCCCTCCAATCAACCCCACCCTCCCCGCCCTCCCCTCCCATCTCCCCCTCCCCGCCCTCCCCTCCCATCTCCCCCTCCCCCCCAACCCCACCCTCCCCTCCCGCCCCACCCCCAACCACCCCACCAAAATTTATACCCCCCTCCACCTCTTCTTCTATTTCCTCTACGAAAATTTCGAATTGTTCTTGATCGAAACCCCCATCCCCCATCGCGAACCGATCCCTACCCTCGAAATTTTGCCCCCCCTCATTATCACCCACTTCCAAATTTTGTTCACCCCCCAAAATGTTACCGACGAACCCCAACAGGGAATTTCGATCATCATCGTCACCTTCCGCATCAACATCAATCGCGTCACCCCCCAAAATATCGCCAACGAAACCCAACATAGAATTTTGATCGGATTCATCGTCACCTTCCGCGTTTTCCCCCAAAATTTCCCCGACGAAACCCAACATAGAATTTTGATCGGATTCATCGTCACCTTCCGCGTTTTCCCCCAAAATGTCCCCATTGAAATACGAAGAATTTTGGTCGTAAGGCTCCCCTTCCCAACCCCCCACCCCTTCGCCCTCCCCAACCCCTCCCTCGCCCACCCCAACCCCACCCAACCCAACCCCACCCATCCCTGCCCCACCCTCACCCAACCCCATCACCTCCTCCTCCTCTTCCTCCTCCATCCTCTTACTTCCAAAGCAGCAACCTGAGGAAGAGAAACGAAAGTCGTCACATATATATCCTAGTGTAGGCAGGCTGAAATGTTTATGATTCTGATACCTCAGCAAACCTGAAATTGTCTTCTCGAGCGCATCTATGCAAACAGTTGAATATCATTTGACGACAATGCGTAAATATTGTTTTCTTTCTTCAATCTTATGCATAAGTTATTCATACTAATATATAAAAATGTAATGGTGTGTGTCTGTCTGTCATCTGTCTGTTGCTCAATCACGCAAAAACTACATACAGGATTGAGCTGAAATTCGGTATGCAGATAGGAAATGTGTCTGGACAGAACATATATTATATTAAAATACCCTCAGTGTCCCCAAGAGCCCCTGAATGGGCCCTTAGATGAATCGGTCCCTGGCATTGAGTTCGGTTCAGTTGTCTCATGTTTTGCTTATTTAAAGTACTTCCATTCAAGACAGAAAGCTGAAATTTTTGAATCGGTTGGCTGAATAAATGAAGTTTCTAATTCTTTCAATCATTTTTCTATTACGCTTTGTATTTGTCTTAAAATTATATTTTTAGCTGAAAAATCTCACATTTTTTTCTAAAATCAACAATAGCATATTTCCTTGACAACCAGAGATCGGTGTGAACATCCTATGATTTTAAAAGGACATTCAAGCCTCTAGCATCTACTATAAATATCACGTTTTTCTGCAGGCCCATGATAACTCGTGGAAATAAATTCCATATAAGAGGGGCACATGTATGTATTTTCACAGACAAGGGGAGCCATCAAGCTGTTAATTCACTCAAGATACGGCTAAGAGAACCGAAAATACGAGATGACCATCGTGGTGATGAGTTTGCGTGGGCCAGTTTTGGATTTTCAGTGCATGAAAGGGGACCAACAGTCACTTATTTCTCTGTGCACCGGAAAACGGTCAGCGTGTCTACTACAACGACCACTGCGTACAACATAGGTCACCAACTCCTCAAATGACCACGCTAACAGTATTCTTCAGACAGTGGTTTTCTTACAAAATAAGTTTAATGTTTTTCACACCCGTTGACTTCTAACGGGTAGCTTCCGCTAGTATATAAGAAATGGTCAGGGTTACAGACAATATCAATGTGCTTCTTCAGTTATAATATGAAAACTTCGAATATCTTAATTTATTATTTTTTACAATAGATCAAAAACAAAGTTATTGCTTTTCTTCCAAGTGAAAGCCACTCTATAATATTTATCGAAAGTGGGAATTCCTTGCTTAAAATTAAAGATATTTACAAAAAAATTGTTATAATATAGGATTATGGCATTCATTGTAGTAGAACCGTAGATATCACCGTATTTCAGTGTGCAAGGTACACATTTTTTCTCCACAGAATAGAAGGACGGCTAAATAACTTTTTAAAAATTCGAGGTAGAAGTATAATGTAGTGAGTCATCGACATATATTCAACCTGTAGTGATGGATAAACCATGATCGTATGAGTTTTGTCATTTTCTGATAAGAGATTAAATTTTTCTTCAGAGTTTATAAGGTTTACGAATGTTTTTGAGGTGAAAACTTCAAGAAATTAACATTATTTGGAAAACTTGGTATCAGCCGATAAAAACGAATAATGATGTGTTACAATATTCACTACGAATTAGTAATGGACGGATCCAGGTTTTTCTTCGAATCCGGATTCTGACGCGGATCCTCGCATAGGTTTTGTATTTTTGTCTCGGTTTTGGATCGTAGACTCACCTAATGGATTTTAATTTCATTTCATTTCTACATCTAGATTTTTAATATGTTCAGTAATAACATCGACAATAGTATTTATGTAAAAACAGTTAAATTCAATGTAGAAAAAAATCTAATTCTTTACATTTGTGTGGATAATATTTTCCTGGATCATGAATTACAGATGCATCATGTATTATTACTTCCTAAATAAAGTTCACTTTCCTTATCACGTACTCAATAAACAATACCTTTTTTCAACTAATAAAAAAACTGTAATTAATTCCGTGCAGAATGGGTTTACAATAACTTCTTCTATTGGGGGTTACCTTTCTAAATCGAATCACTGAATGCCTTTTTTTTAGAAACACAAAATGAAATTTTAATGCAGTCAAGAGATAACACTTGTTAAATATCCAGGAATTCCATTTTTGAGATGAAAAAAATAATTATGCAATAGTTCAAGCTGTTCAATTTATATTCTGAAAGAGAGATTGTGTAAATTAAATTACAAAATGAGATGAGTTTTTTATCATGCAACTAGAAGCAAAATAAAGAAAAATGCATTTCGGTTTTTTTTCTCCATTGCGTTGGGTTTTGCGAGAAAAAAAGTTGAATGTCCTTCGGGAAGTCTTCATTCTCCGAATTCGGGTTAGCTGACAAGAGCAGAGTGGGGTTATACACTGCAGTAAGAAGTACGATTCCTATCGATGTTTTCAATTTTTTTTCAGAATTCGTGTTATTAATGTTGTCATTCTTAATTTCCTACCCATGTACATACATGAATACTCACTTTTTTGAACTTTTATCGCTTAAAATAGATTTACTAATGAATTACTCAAAAATACATCGTAACGTTAATTTAACCTTTCCACAGATTTAATTCCGTAATAAAATATTTTTCCAATCACTGATAGTAAATTATACGCTAACGACAAAATTAATTATTTTTCTGTATTATTTGTTGACTTATAAATTTTACATGAAATATCTCATAATGCACTTTTGTCAAGTGGCTGATAGCATGACCATAGGAATACAGTATAGACTGTATTCCTGGGCAGAGTTCACACTGATGTATAGTGGTCTGAAGTATAGAAAAAACACTTATTGACATTGAAAGTCGAATATTTTTCTTTGTTGACCTGAATTTGAAACTAGGCATAGCAATTCTCCATTAATTGGTGCATTTGGACGTGAATCTGAAAAGGCATCACGAATCCTAGCTATCATGCCTACCTTCTTTGCATGTTACATTATCACTTCTCACATATGGAAACATGGTTTTGAAGGAACGATAATTTTCGAAGCTTCTACACTTCAAGAGAGAAATTAAAGATGATAAAATTACAATGTAATCACTGAAAATAACATTAATACCGTATTAATGATCGATTACGCGACCGGCAGCACGCTAGCTCTCATTTTTAACTTCTACGCTATCATAGGTACACGCGAATCTGGGGAATGCAGGCATTACATTCGGCTTTATTATTTTTCTCGCGCACCTGGGCCTAAGGAGAAAAGAATTAGGAGGAGTATTTCGTTACTTTTTTCCATTTCCACGGAAAATACTTTCCACTCATTTCGAGAATCGAGTTACAAAACCTTCCCTTGTCAGTATCTACATTCCATTCGCGGGGCCCATTGATCACTAAGCCGTGAAATTTTAAAATCTTCGATCATGATCTGAATTTATACTCTCTCCGGATATGATTTTAGTAGCGAATTAATAGGATAAGATTTTGGATGCGCACTGACCATACCTAATTCTTGAGTGGTGTATTTGTAAATCTATTTTAAACAATCTCGGGGCTGAGCTTAATGCCACCGATTGCGTCCACCGGGGAATTGTGGTGTGTCGACCTCTATAGATAAAGGTTAGCTGCGTGATAGTCACGCGGATATCACGGAAGTAATAAACCACGAAAAAAAATGAAAACTACTTAATAATTTGAGGGGATTGGAACGCCTTCGTTGGCGAAGGCAAAGGTGGAAAAATAACAGGAAATATGGCTTGGGAAATGGATATTAGGATAAGAAAGACTTATAGAATTCTGCACATAACACAAGTTGATGGTGGCAAACAAATTGTTTAAAAACCACCAAAGGAGTAGATTCACCCAGAAAATGCCTAGAGAAAGAAGAAGATACCACATTAGAGTGAAAGAGAGGTTCAGAAACCAGGTGAAAAACTGCAAAAGCTAACCGGGAAGAGCTATTGACAGAGACCAATACATAGTGGTGATGAAATGCCACTTGAAACTCAAGAAACGAAAAAATCAATGAAGAACTTATGGCAAGTAGAGAAACTAAACAAACCTCAACAAAGGCTGGCCCTTCAGAAGGCTGTGGAAAACAGAATAGGAGAGGATTTGACTGTAATATCAGTGAAAAAGAGATGGTAGAAAATCAAAACCGTTCTACAGAAAGAAGCAAAAGAAGCTCTGGGGAGAAGAAAAGATGTCAAGATAAAGCTATGTCTTCCATGAGAAGATTTATAATTGAAGAGAAAAGAAAATATAAAAATGTGAAAACTGGAGATATTCGCATATTCGCTGCATATGAATCAGGAAATTAACTGTAAAGCGAAGAAATCAAGTGAAATGTGGATGACTGATTTATGCGAAGATGTACAATTTTAAACGTCGCTAATGGAAATGTGGAAATTGCCAACAGGTTGTAGAGAAATAGGATGTAATGTAGGAACGGGTTGCAAGATGTAACAGCATCAGGGACAAGAATGGAGAACTCTTAATTGAGCATGAGGATAAAAAGAAGAGATGGAAGGAATACTTGGGAGAGTTGTACAATGGAAGCTATCTTAGAGCGGATCTATTCGAAGAGGAAACTAAAATCCATAAGGATAATTTGGGAGCCCCAATCTTAAGATCAGAATTTGACGAAGCTATAAGGGATTCGAGGACAAAAAAATCCTTCGGGAATGGATAATATGGGAAAGTGAGAGGGAAGAATGGAAATGAGAGGTCTCGCATGAGGCATATGGAGCAAGTGCTGAAGGATGTAAATGAGAGGAGCTACGTCAATATGAAGACGTTGGCCGATAGAAGAATCGAGTGAAGGGCTGGGTCTAACCAATCCTAGGATGGTTTAACGATGACGATGAGTTTAAACGATAATAGTTAAGAAAATGCGTATTCAGATGTAAGGGTTGGAAATTAGAGTTCATATTTTTTTAATGTAATGACTGAAAGAAAGTGTTGAGTTTCGATAGGGATCGATCTTCGCGCAGTCCTACACTTTACCTCCTTTTATTTTGATTCTGGTTGCAGGGAAAGATTTCCGTCTGATTTCTAAACCGTAGTTGAAAAACCTCTCCTTTCCAATATATACCGAACCATATTCATGGGGCGGATTGATAGCTAGGCCGCGAAAATTTAAAATTTACCATCCGGATCCGATTTTACAGTGTCTTTGGATCCGGCAGATCCGATCCGACCAACCCTATTACGAATGATATGAAGTCACCAGTGTAAGTACCGATGATTTCAATCTTTTCTCTAATGAGATTTCTATTTCAAACCTCCGGGGTTTGCGAAAGACCTGCGTTTTTACTAAGTGCACCGATGATAATGTCAATATGAAATATACACTGGCTAGGAAAAATTGATGTCTAACTCTTAGAAAAGTTTTCCTTACTTTGATATATTTCCAAAGCAATGGTTTTTACCTTAATTGATTACGTAAAGAGCCTAAATTCCTTAAGAAGTGTCATCATCATGGGTGAACAATCCTAGGATTGGTTTAACGATGCACTTTAGTCCACTTTTCTATCAGTCAACCTCTTCTATTTACGTAGCTCCTCTCTTTCACGTCCTTAACTACATGTTCGTTATTAACTCATACGAGACCTGCATTTTATGTTCTTCCCGTTCACTCTTTCCTCTACGATTGTCTTCATGAGGCATTGGTGTCTTAAGATATGGGCGATACGGTATTCCCGTCTTCTTTTATAGTTTTCAACAGACATCTCTATCTTCCACTCCCCTTAAGACTTCTTCATTTGTCACTCGATTGATCCGTCTTATCTTCATCATTCTTCAGTAGCTCCATATTTCGAATGCTTCCACCCTTTTCTTCTCATCTGCTGTCTTCGTCCATCCCACACAACCGTAAAGAAACATGCTCCAGATATACGTTCTAATGAATCGCTTCCTTACTTTTAAAACTTATATTTACTGCTGTAAGTGGAATCTTCTTTTGATAGGATGCCTTCTTTGCCTGAGCTATTCTGCTGACTATTTCTTTTTTGCTCCGTCCAGCTGATATCTGACCATTGTTCTTTCCATGTTTGTTAGCATCTATTTCAGATCCTTCTCTGTCTCTACTTTGAGAGCTATGTCATAAGCGAGTCGCAGGATGCTAATTGTTCCACTGTGGATTTTCATTCGAGTACACTTTTCCTTGATTGCATAAATGGCTAACTCGATGTGAACATTAGTAATTACGGGAGACCATGCACAGCCTTATCTCACTCCTTTCCTTATCCTTGCTTCTTCATAGCTGGCTCTAGATTAATTCAGGGCTACCTGTTTTTCATACAAAATCTGGATAATTTCTTGAACATTGTAAGACACTTCAATTCCATTCAGATCCAATTTAAGCGTTAAATTTCAATCTACGTTGTCAAAAGTCTTCTACAAATCCATAAACGGAAAGGAAATCGGTTTTTTCTTCTGCATTCTCTTCTCTATTAGCAGCCTAAGGGCCACTATTGCTTCTTTTGTACCCTTACTTTTCCTGAATGCGAATTGATCTTCTTTCGGCTATCCTCTGCTTTTCGTTCTATTCTTCTGTATATGATCCTGTCAATGTCTTCGATGCATGTGTCTTCAGGCTTATAGACCTAAACATTTCGCATTTCTCCGCTCTTTTCCTTTTGGGAATAGGAATTATGATATTTTACCCGAAGTCCCTAGGTGTTTCTCTTGATGAATACATGACGAATTTGGTTTTGTAGAGATGGGTTAATATCTTTTGCCCTGCATTTTTATTAATCCTGCTGGAATATCATCGATTCCAGAGAACTAATCCATCCGAAATTCGTTGCTACTGCAAGGAATTCCATTCTTAATATTGATGCTCCCATATCATCATTTTCGACTTCGCTTTCCTCTTCAATCACTTTCGTATTGGGAATGTTTTCCGTTGCAGAATTTCTCCGAATATTCTTTCCATCTCTTCACTTTGTCTTTATTTTCAATTAGACTTTCTCCATTATTGTATCTTATGGCAATGCACCTTGCACTTCGTTCCTTGAAGTGGTTCCTCACTTTCTTATAGGCAGCTTACAACTTTACAAGTGTAATTTTGATTTGTACATCTTCACATAGATTTTTCAAACACATTTGTCTAGCTTTCCTGGCTTTGCGACTTGCTTCGTTCCTTATTGTTTTGTAGCAAAGCTACCCTTCTTCAGTTTTCCCATTTTGTACTTTCTCCTTTCTTCAATCAGTTTTAAGTCTTCATCCGTGATACATGGCTTCTTCGTGGCATTTATTCTTGTTCCAAAACCATCCTTTACGGCTTCTAGTATTCCATATTTAATGTTTTCCCAACGCTCTTCTACTGGTTTCTCTGTCAGGTCCTGTCCTAAATTCTTTCCTACTGCTTTCTGAAATGCCAGCTGATGTAGAGTCTCCTTCAGTTTTTCACTTGCCAAATGCTTTACACTGGTTTCTTCAAACTCTTGAATTTAAGATGGAATGTCATCATCACTTAATTATAGTCGCTGTCGATGACTGCACCCGGGTAGCTTCTGCAGATCTTCACTAGGTTTTTAAATCTCTGCTTCAATAAAATGTCTGTATTTGAAATTATTCTCTTTCTCCTGGCATCCTCCTCCTGTATCTTCATCGGTTGTGATTTTTAAACAATGCGTTAGTAACCACTAACTTATCTTGTGTGCAGAACTCCAGTAGTCTCTCTCCTCTTTCGTTTCGGTTTCCCTATCCTTATTTTCCAGTCATACTTCCATCTTGACCTTCGCCGACGACAGCGTTTCAGTTTCCTAAAATAATTATGTTTTCTTCTGCTCTTACCTGTTTTATTACTTATGAGCAGTATTGCAATCAATGTTACACCAGTAATATTTTGTCATATAACTATTGTCTATTTATAAATACGCACAAGTCACGGAAACTGGTAAAATAACAGCGTTTTATTACCAATACTTTTCATTTTGTCGTACCGGCGATTGGTCATAATTAATGCATTCTTTGGCAACCAAGTATTGGGCAAAATTTGTTTTACAGTTAAATTTAAAAAAATCTCTGGTCGTCATGGAATTCATAGTGATACAACGTTGGAAAGAAAGATAATTATTACTTACACAGTCTTGCACCCATCTCTCCAAAGCTCCAAAGCTCCAAAGCTCAAAAATCCACGAGACTAGATATGAAGGATGTCTGAACTCTCCTCGAATTCTCCTGGAATAATGGAGTGGACCAATACTGTAGCAACGGTTGCTATCAAGCTTCGCCAATCATTTAGGGTCATTGTTGTTTCCTCCATATGTCTTCCTTACCTGATAACTCTGTTAGTAATTTCTTTTCAATTATTTCTCATGAAATTAGCAATTTAAAAGATAATATTGTAGGTTTTATGGCTTGTTGATACTTGAATAAATAATCAAATAACCGCTCTTCGAGATCAACATTTTTTAGCATTCGATAAACCTTTACCTAATATGCCTTATCCTAAAAGTAATTATTAAAGAATAATATTTTTAATTTAAAGCACTCCAAAACACTGAGATACAATCGAGAATAGTATTCCCGCATAGTATTCAAATAATTCCTATACTTACAATGGTGGGTTCCACGTGGGCGTGTAGAATTGTTTTCTTTTCTTACTATCCAAATTGAAACTGCTAAGTTAATTAGGGTTAAATAAGTTTGGCAATTTTCCACAAAAAATTTGTTAAAGGGATTAAATTAAATTTGTTGTAGGGTTAAATAAGTTTGGCAATTTTCCACAAAAAAAAAACATTTTTTTTGTGGAAAATTGCCAAACTTATTTAATTATGTTATTCCACCATATAACGCCTGAAACGTCTCTTTTTATTAATTAGGGTTAACTGTACCTCGAGAGGCATTATCATTTTGAAGGATTATTATTATGCGTACTTATGGGTAGGGTATTGGGGTGAGTGGCAGAATTAATTGCTGTTTCTGTAAAAATATCTTAATTTAAATCAACATATAGGAAATACAGTTGCTTCTAAAAGCAGCGTTGATTTGGATTCTAGCTTTTTTCAAATGAGGAACTGGATTGAGTAATCATCTCTGTATTGTAATAATATAATTCTTGATTTAATAAAGATTACTAATGATGATTTAGAAAGGTTAGATTAATTTCACAAATATCACACTAAAGTTAGTTAAAAGAAGACAGTGAGCTGAGGTTAATAACAGAAGTTAAAAAACAAAATAAAAAATAAATTTTCACCTGACGATAATGCTCACGTGATGAAACCCGGGTCGTGATAGTAGCATTTCTTCCTGTGTTTTGTTCATTTCAACTTAATGAATTGGATACCAAAAGTTACAGGAGAATTGTTTTATGATTATTCAGTAAATCCACGTGTTTTAAAGTGCTGAACGTACCAGGCTGTAATTATTTTTCGCAGAAGAGAAGTAGGTGAAATGTTAGTGCTCATGTCCGGGTGGTGTCCAGAGAGGTGTTTTCTGAAAAGTTATTTTCGTCCTAATAATCTTATTTCTACCATCGTTATATAAATGAAATAAATTTTTTCGCCTCCTCACAGCAATTTTCACCTCATTATATGCAAAATTTAATAGCAAAACAAAATATTGATATAGAGTGGCGTTCTCTCAAAAGTTATTTCTTCCTAATAAATACATTTCTATTACTTTTATTCCAATTAAATTAAATTTTTCGCGCCTTCTCAGTAATTTTTACCTCATTTTATGCATAAGTTAATAGCAAAAGTAAAAATTCCGAGACAGAGGCGTTTTCTCAAAAGTTATTTCTTCCTAATAAATTTATATCTACCACTGTTATTCCACAAAAATTAAATTTTCCGCCTCTTTTCAGTACTTTTTACATCATTTTATGCAAAGCCTAATATAAAAAAAAATTCAGACGGAGTAGTTTTTTTTAAAAGTTATATATTCCTAACAAAATAATTTCCACCACTGTTATTACACTAAAATTAACTTTTTCGCCTTTTATCAGTTATTTTTATGCATTTTATATATAACTAAAAAGAAAAACAATTTGTTCTGATTTTTCAAATGTTATTTCTTCTTAATAATCCTATTTCTACTTATGTTATTTCACTTTATTAAATTAAACAACAAATTAAATTTTTTAAAATTAACAAATTAAAATTTTCGCACATGCTCTGCTATTTTAACCTCATTTATGCAAAACGTAATAGTGAAACAAATTGTTCGGATAAAGATTCTTTTTTTCAAAAGTTATTTCTTCCTAATCAATTGATTTCTACCACCGTTATTTCACTAAAATTAACTTTTTCGACTTTTCTCAGTACTTTTCACCTCTTTAAAGCAAGACGCAATAGCAAAAAAAAAAGTTTAGATAACGACGCGTTTTCTCTCAAGTTATTTCTTCCCAACAAAATCTATTCCACCACTCATATTCCAAAACATTTAATTTTTTCGCCTATTATCAAGATATTTCACTTCATTTGATGCAAAACTTAGTTGAAAAACAAATTGTTCAGATAAAGATTCTTTTGTTCAAAAAGTTATTTCTTCCTAATAAATTGATTTCTACCTCTGTTATTCAACTAAAATTAAATTTTTCGCCTCTTCATAGTTATTTTCACCTCATTTTTTACAAACCTTAATAGCAAATAAAAAATTAGGCGAGATATAATTTTTCGCAAAAGTTATTCCTTTCTAATAAATTCATTTATACCACAATTATTCCACTGTATTAACTTTTTCGCTTCATCTCCGTACTTTTTACCTCATTTTATGGAAAACTTAATTGCAAAACAAAAAATGTATACAAAAAGGCGTTTTCTCAAATGTATTTTCCTCCTAATAAATACATTTCAACCCCTAATATTGCACTAAAATTAACTTTTTTGCCTCTTATCATTACTTTTCACGCCATTTTATCCAAAGTCTAATAGCTAAAAAAATTTCAGGGGGGGTTTTTTCGAAAATAATTTCATCCTCATAAATTGATTTCTTCTGTTATTCCACTGTTATTCCACTGTTATTCCACCAAAATTAAATTTTACGCCTCTTCTTAGTACTCTTCCCCTCTTTATTGCAAAACCTAATAGCAAAACAAAAAAATGTAGAAAAAGACACGTTTTCTCTAAATATTATATTCATAATAAATTCATTTTTACCGCTGTTAGTGTAATACTAAACTTAAATTCCACTTATTCCACTAAAATTAATTTTTCGCCCTTTATGTGTACTTTTCACCTCATTTAATGCTAATCTTAATAGAAAAACCAATTGTTCAGATAAAGATTCTTTTTTTTTCAAAAATTATTTTTCCTAATAAATTGATTTCTTATGTTGTATTTCGACTAAAAATAATTTTTTGATCCCTTCTCTGTTAATTTTATTCATATTTTGCGTAACTTAATAGAAAAACAAATTGTTCCAATAAAGTCTCTTATTCTCAAAAGTTTTTTTCTTCCTAATAAATTGAGATCTACCACTGTTATTCTACTAAAATTAACTTTTTCACCGCTTGTTAGTACTTTTCATCACATATTATGCGAAACTTAATAGCAAAACAAAAGTTTAGAATGACAGGGGTTTTCTCAAAAGTTCCTTCTAAGCAATCTTATTTCTTCTTAAGGTATTTCACTAAAATTAAATTTTTCGCATGTTTTCTGCTATTTTCATCTCAAGTGATTCAAAACTCACTAGAAAAAGAAATATTTATGATAAAGTTTCATGCGTTTCATCATTTCATGCAAAACTAAAAAGAAAACAAATTGCTCAGATATAGATCTTTTTTTCAAATGTTATTTCTACCAAAAACAATTATTTTCACCACTGTTATTTGAATAAAATTTAATTTTTTTGGCTCTTCTCAGTACTTTTCATCTCATTTTAAGCAAAACTTAATACCAAAACAAAAAATTCAGATCGTAAGACCTTTTCACAAAAGTTATTTCCTTCTAAGTAATCTTATTTCTTCTTATGTTTGTTGATGATGCTAGCAAAAAAATGCGCCGGAATTGAGAATAAGTTTTTAATGCCTATTTCAGACTAGGTACAATATAACGTCAAGGTATTCTAAACTGCCAAGCAGTGAGTTCCGAGCACGTCCGCCTTCTGCCTTCTTGTCCCAGGTTGGGGTTCTCTCTCGACTGCCCAAAACTGGGTAGGCTCGCCCTGGTGCTCCTCCAGCCGGACATTCGACTGCTTGGCTGTCGAGCCGGCCTAGCGCCTCGAAACGTGATCCAAGGCGCCAACATCCCGCCCGCCTTGAAAGCATCGGTTTCAAAGTTCAGCAAGCTTGAACCACGGGCTCATGCGTGGAAGGATTATTAGGAATCTGACTGAAATAAATAAAAAATATTACAAAATGCACAGGAAAATTAATAACAAAATTATTCTTCAATGGGGAGAGGGCACAGTTTGGAAACAGCTCTTCTACTAATTCCGTGCGCAGTCTTCACAGCGGCCACGCGAACCAGTCCATCCTCTCCAGGGAACACTTCGATGATTCTACCCAACATCCACTTCAAAGGAGGAAGATTATCCTCCTTCAGCACCACCAAATCACCGGGAGTTAGATTTGGTTTCTTCTTGTCCACAATGTTCGCTGCTGAAGACTAGTTAAATACTCCTTGGACCATCTGTCCCAGAAATGTTGCTGCAACTGCTGAACATTTTGCCACCTTGAGAGTCTGTTAAGTGGTATGTCTCGAAGGTTAGGATCAGGAGCAGCAGTGAGTGCAGTACCGACTAGGAAGTGACCTGGGGTTAAAGGATTGAAATCATTTGGGTCAGATGACAAAGGATTTAAAGGGCGTGAATTAAGGCATGCTTCGATCAATGTGAGACATGTGTACATTTCCTCATAGGTAAGATGTGCCTCACCTAAAAGACGCCTTAAATGGAATTTAACAGATTTTACAGCTGCCTCCCAAAGACCACCGAAGTGTGGACTTCTGGGCGGTATGAAATGCCATTTGATGTTATCTTCAATCAAAAATTTGTTGAGTCTGGTCTCATGAGCAGCTGAGGTAAATAGTTCTTGCAATTCCTTCTGTGAACCCTTGAAATTAGTAGCATTGTCAGAAAATAAATTTGCACATTTTTCCCTTCGAGCCATGAATCTTCTCAAACATCCAATAAATGCCTCAGAAGTCAGGTTACCTACTAATTCAAGATGAATTGCCTTTGTAGCAAAGAATACAAAAACAGCAATATATGCCTTCACTGACTTACTACCTCGACCATTACGACTTCTAATGTATACTGGACCACAGAAATCAACTCCAGAAATCAGGAACGGACGACTGGGTTGAACTCGCTCCATAGGAAGACTTCCCATTTTCTGTTGACCAGCCTTAGGGTTGCACCTGAAACACTTAAGACATTGATGAACCACCTTTCGAGTTAAGTTTCGTTCATTTAAAGGCCAAAAATTTAATCGAAGTGACGACAATAAAGCTTGAGGTGCACAATGTAACTGCTTGATGTGCTCCTTCGCAGCAATCAATCTTGATAAATGGTCATTTCCGGGCAAAACGATTGGATGTTTAGTGTTATAAGCTTCATGGGAGGCACTGATCCTGCCACCTACTCTAATAATCATGTTGTTGTCCAAAAATGGGCTTAGTGTTCTGAGCCTGGACTTCCTTCCGACTTCCCCATCTTTGGATAGCTCTCGAAACTCCTGCGCAAACACCTGTCTTTGCACAATTTTAACTAACTGCAACATAGCTCGATCGATCTCTTGTGATGACAATGGTCCTGTAAGTCTAGCTGATGGCCTTGTTGTATTATGTAGGTATTATGTAGAAATCTTAAACAATATGCTGTTATTCCTTGTAACTTGCCCAGTGATGAATATCCGTGAAGCAGATCAAATTCCTTCGATATGGCCAAGAAAACTGTAGTTTCGACTCGTTGTTCAGGAATGGATGACGTCAACGGAGTTGCGGCTGCAGGCCAGGCGTATTCCTGTGATGATAGCCAAGAGGGACCATTCCACCAAACTTCATATGTAAGGATTTCTTGAGGTGACAGTCCCCTTGACACATGATCTGCAGGATTTTCTTTACCTTGGACATGTTTCCAAACGCATTCTCTAGTTAGCTCATTGATTTCAGCTACCCTATTAGCGACAAATGTTTTCCATTGGTTGGATGGTCCAGACAACCAAGATAATACAATCATTGAGTGAGACCACAATGAAATGTTTCCTTCAAAGCTGCAAGCCTTTGAAACATTACAAATCAGTTTGGATAATAAAACGGCAGCAAGCAATTCTAGACGTGGTAATGTGATATTCTTCAAGGGGGCAACCTTGGACTTGGAGCACAGTAAATGTACACCACAATCAGTTTTAGATGATCTTCTGATGTATACGCACGCTCCATATCCCCTTTCTGAAGCATCGCAAAAACCATGTATGTCAACTCTTGATCCCCTTTCATAAGCCACCCAACGAGGCACGTTAAGGTTCTCCAATAATGAGAGCTGTTCACGGAATTGACACCAAGCAGCATGATGAGTTGCTGGAAGAGGATCATCCCAATCACCTTTGAGTTCCCATAATTTCTGAAGGAATATCTTAGCCTTAACAATAACTGGTCCTATTAATCCCAAAGGATCAAAAAGGTGTGCTATGTCTGACAGCACCATACGTCTGGTAACTGAAAATTGTCTAAGTATTGGCCTTACAACAAAACAAAGGACATCCTGAATTGGTTTCCATGTTAATCCCAAGCTCTTTACTGTGAAGTTACTATCTGAATGCACATCATACTTAATTTCCCTAAGGAATTCAGGAATTCTTGATAACAATGCTAGATTGTTTGTGCACCATTTCCTTATGTGAAATCCACCATGCTTAAGCATGCTAATCATTTGCTGATGTATCTCCACTGCCTTCTCTAAAGTGTGTAATTTATTTCTTTTCAATTTAATTTGTCACTTTGTCTCACACAATACAACAAGATATAAACATTTATAATAATAAATTACCCTCACAATATATCACTTTCACTCTTGTTATCTTCAGGCTCAATTTTTTACAGGCCATAAATCACTTCACGAGCCACTTCACTTTTCACTTTCACATAAAATATAACAAGTACCCTCTTAAAAATAAGTACCTACATAATAGTGGGGAGTGGACCGCTTTATCCCTCTAGTTTATCTGGAGTTCCTAGCTGATGCGATCCCCGTCTCCTTGATTAATCCTGGCTTCTCCGCCACTTTCCTTTTCTCTCTTGTTAGACTAGCCGCCACTTTCCTTTTTACTCCTCTCCGACTAGAAGCCTCTTCACTGTTGTCAGACTATCAGACTAGAAGCTAGAAGCCCCTCACTTTCTGACTCTTGTTAAACCATCAGCCTTCACTTTCGTTCGACTCCTCCCCTAGAAGCCACTTCCCTCTTCTTGGACTATCAGCCTCGCCTCGAAGCCCCGTCTCGCTCTTCGTCCCTCTTTATAGGCACACTCCTAATTGTTAACGCTCGGCCAAAATTAGTCTCCCTCCGTCATGCCGCGAGTTCAACAATACCCTTCGATACAATTTTTATTCTTGGGATTGTATCTCCCGAATGACCTGAATCACCCGGTTCAATGACAAATTGGCCATTGTCGAGGCCGACGCCATATTTCCCTATGTCTCTGAATAAGTTTTCTGTACAAAACCCAACATGGCGGCTCCCCAACTCCCAAGCATGATATGGCTAAATTTTGATACGTTGCAAGTGTCAGCCCCAGTAATTAGATCATCTACGTAGAAGTCCCTTAACGCAATGGCTGATGCTATTGGGAACCTCCCTTCCTCCTCGTAGGCTAACTGTTGAAGGCACCTAGTGGCTAAGAATGGTGCAGCTGCAGTGCCATATGTTACTGTTCTTAGTCGGTATGTCAGCAATGGGGAATCTGGATTAGACCTCCAAATAATTCGCTGAAGATTTGTGTCGTCATCATCTATCTTGATTTGGCGATACATTTGCTCTATATCTGCTGTTATTGCGTAACGGTGTAATCTAAATCTGATTAGAATGGAAAAAATATCCTCTTGGATTAAGGGTCCCACCATGAGGACATCATTCAGTGATACACCAGAAGATGATGAACAGGAGGCATCAAAAACTACACGTAGCTTAGTTGTTGAACTACTAGGTTTGATGACAGCATGATGCGGAATGTAGTACGTATTCCCTCTATTCTCAGTATCTGATATGACCTCCATGTGATGTTGTCTCTCGTAATCCTCCATGAATTGTATGTAAGCAGAACGATAAATTTCATCCTTCTGTAATCGACGCTCCAATGAAAGTAATCTTCTAATGGCTATGTCTCTGGACTCACCTAACTGTGTAATAGATTCCCTTAAAGGCAATTTCACAATAAATCTGCCGTCTTTATCTCGTTTAATATTATTAACAAAGTGTCTTTCACACTGTAACTGCTCAGGTGATTGAATTTGTTTCACTGTGGAACATTCTTCTAATTGCCAAAATCGTTGTAACTGATCATTTATGGTGATGAATGAACTTGTGTAACTGTGGGTTTCATTAATTACCTCTTGATCGCCAATTCTTCCTCCTATTATCCAGCCCAATGTCGATTTCCGAAGTGTTGGTATGGTTGGATGAAGACTAAATCCTTCAGGGCTGAACAAATCCCAGAAGACTTCTGCACCAAGCAATCCGTCCACTCTCTGGGGGCTGTGAAACTCTGGATCAGCAAGTTGAATGTCTGGTGGCAACTGCAACCTTGAGATATCTATTTGAAGATAGGGAATATCTCTTGAAATTTTAGGTAATACCAGGAAATCCAAGAATACCTTGTATCCGCCAAATCTGGATTTCAGTGTCGTATTAACCATGTGATAAATCTTTGTCTCGGATCCTGAAATACCACTCACTGATGAATAACCCCTTTTTCGTTTGAGCTGCAATAATTGTGCCATTCGTTCCGAAATAAAGTTCGACTGTGAACCTGAGTCAAGTAGAACCCTCATGTGATGTGTTGCACCTTGAGAATCATAGGCCCAGACAACAGCAGTAGACAAAAGTATTGGTTTGCACATTCCTTGACGATGAGTTAAGAGGGTTAAGGCCGATTCTGCCGGTTCGACTTGAGTAATAGTCAGTGGTTGAGACTTGGTTACTATTTCTCCCTCTTTAGCATCACTATTTCCTAACGAAGGTTGATGAGAAACGTGGAGAAGCGTATTGTGTTTTTGGTTGCAAGTTCTACATGAGCTAGAACGGTAATCCTTGACATAATGGCCTGATTTCAAACAATTGCTGCATAATTTTAATCGTTTGACATCAGCGAGTCTACCTGGAACTGATTTATTCAAGAATGATTTGCACTGATACAACTGGTGAGTCTTGCCGCAAAGGTTGCATTGTAAATTAATTGAAACATGCACTGCGTATGAACTCCGTTTGTTCTTATTAAATGCTACTGAAGGTGTCTTAGTCCCACGATGGACGTCAACCGTTTCTAGAGTTTGGCATCTATTCTGCAAGAATTTCAACAATGAATTACAGTCAGGCAACTCATTGCCGTGAAGTGTTGCCTCCCACTCCTTAAATGTCACAGCATCTAATTTGCTAGTAACTAAATGCAAAATGATCGCATTCCAATGGTCTGTTGGCTGACCTAATGCCGTGAGCGCTCTGAGATTTTTATTAGTATCATCAAGCAGTTGTCGTAAGGCAGATGACGACTCCCTTTCTACCCTTGTCATGTCAAAGAGAGCCTTAACATGTCTGCTTATCAAATACCGCTTGTTTTCGTACCGTTGAGTCAAAAGATCCCAAGCGATATTGTAGTTATCAGCTGATACGGTTAATGATGCCAACACCTGAAGTGCTTCACCGAACAAGGCTGATCGAAGATAATGAAATTTTTGAATGCTCGCGACGGCTTCGTTTTCATGTATTAGACTACGAAAGGTATCGTGAAAGTTCATCCACTCATCATAATTTCCCGAAAAAGAAGGTAGATTGATGACTGGCAATTTCACTGGCACTTTATCTTGATCAGTTGACCTCTGAGCGGTACATCCAGCATTTAGGTAAGGTTGACTACGAAGGAGAATGGACTGCGCACGAGCAGATACTTCATAATATGACTCCTCAAAAAAGTCTCTTTCGCAGGTTTCAGCCGGGCTAAACTGTTGCAAACATTCAATTTCCGATTGTACGACTTCAAATGCCTGCCAAATTTCTTCCAATTTTTCGAAGCGTACCTTGACTTGCATTAGGTCTATATCCTCCGAAAGGCTATCCAAGAAGTTCTTAAATCTGGTCAGTTTAGCCTTAATTTGACCTCGCTTGCACGTTAATTCTCTCAAATTTTCCATTTAAGCGGTTGCGACGCCAGTTGACAATCACTTATCTATGTGAGTTAAATGTAACGTTTCAGATCAATTCAAGCTCCACACGTAAATTAGAACGAAAACATGCCTTATTGCAGAAATGGGAAAGGAAACATCGGAAGGAAGGGCAACAGAGGATATGAATGTATGATAATAGGAGACACTCACTGCTTACCGCCTGTGAAATGACCACTTCGTTGACGCGAACTGCCTTCCGGAACCGTTGATGAGAAGCCAAGTTGTCCTTGACGACGGCGACGAAAATGCGACGAATTCGATGCACGACGCTTATGGACTGCCTGCACGGTAGCGATGAATTCAGCTGCCAAAGTGTAGCCGAGATGCGATGAATTCTGCTACTGTTGTGTGGACGAAGTGCGATGAATTGTGCTGCCGATGTGCAGCTGGAATCTATGATACGAAATTCTGAAATACGGCATTAAATACTTCGAAAGATAAGAATCGTAAAACTTATCTATCCGGCCCGAAGGACCAAAAAATGTTGATGATGCTAGCAAAAAAATGCGCCGGAATTGAGAATAAGTTTTTAATGCCTATTTCAGACTAGGTACAATATAACGTCAAGGTATTCTAAACTGCCAAGCAGTGAGTTCCGAGCACGTCCGCCTTCTGCCTTCTTGTCCCAGGTTAGGGTTCTCTCTCGACTGCCCAAAACTGGGTAGGCTCGCCCTGGTGCTCCTCCAGCCGGACATTCGACTGCTTGGCTGTCGAGCCGGCCTAGCGCCTCGAAACGTGATCCAAGGCGCCAACATCGTTATATCACTAAAATTAAATTTTTCACATATTTTCTGCTATTTACTACTCACTTGATGAGAAACTCAATAGAAAATGAAATATTTATGACAAAGATTTTTTTTCTCAAAAGTTATTACTTCCTAATAAATTTATTTCTACCACTGTTATTCCACTAAAATTAACTTTTTCACTTGTTTTCAGCACTTATCTTGTCATTTCATATAAAACTTAATAGAAAAACAAATTGTTCAGTCAAAGATTCTTTTCCTCAAACTTCTCAAATATTCCTATAAAAATCATTTCTACCACAGTTTGTTTTTAAAATATATCTTCCTAATAAAATCATTTTCACCACTGTTATTTCAGTAAAATTAACTCTTTCGATTGTTCTCAGTACTTATCACCCCATTCATGCAAAAATACTAGAAAGACAAATACCTTAGATAAATTTTTTTTTTGAAATTTTATTTCTTCTTAAAAAAATCATTTCCACCACTGTTATTTCAATAAAATTAACTTTTTACAGCTCTTCTCAGTACCTTTCACCTCAAAGTGAGGAAAACTAATAAGTAAGAAAACATTCATTAAGAGAGGCGTTTTCTAAAAGTTATTTTTTCCTAATAACTTCATTTCCATCTCTGGTATTCCACTAAAATTAAATTTTCCGCCATCTCTAGGTACTTTTATCTCATTTTAAGCAAAGCCCTATATAAAAAAAATACAGATTGAGGAGTTTTTTTAAAAAGTATTTCTTCTTAATAAAATCATCTCCACCACTGTTCTTCCACTAAAATTAACTCTTTGGCTTGTTTTCAGCAGTGATCACCTCATTTCATGCAAAACTTACTGGAAAAACAAATTGCTCAGAAAAAATTCTTTTTTTCAAACGTTCTTTCTTACTAAAAAATCATTTCCACCACTGTTATTTCAATAAAATAAAATTTTTTCAGATCCCTCGGTACTTTTCACCTCATTTTAAGCAAAACTTAAAAACAAAACAAAAAATTCAGATCGTGAGGCGTTTTCCTAAAAGTTACTTCCTTCTAAGTAATCTTATGTAATTTCACTAAAATTAAATTTTTCGTATGTTTTCTGCCTTTTTCACGTGTTTTGATGCAAAACTCAATAGAAAAAGAAATATTTATGCTCAAGATTTTTTTTCTCAAAAGTTATATCTTGCTAAAAACTGTATTTCTACCACTGTTATTCCACAAAAATTAAATTTTTTCCCTCTTCTCAGTATTGTTTACCTGCTTCTTTGCAACGATTAATAGCAAAATAATATTCAGAGAGAGACGGTTTTTTTTAAAAGTTAATTTTTCCTAACAAATCATTTCCACCACTGTTATTCCACAAAAATTAACATTTTCGCTTGTTTTCAGTACTTATCATGTCATTTCAACAAAAATTTAATAGAAAAACAAATTGTTCAATTATATATTCTTTTTTTTAAACGTTATATCTTCCTATAAAAATCATTTCTACCATAATTATTTCAATTAAGTGAAAAATTTTCAGCTCTTATCTGTAATTTTCACCTCATTTTAAGCAAAAATAATAAGAAAGCAAAAAAAATTCATGTAGAGAGGCGTTTTCTCAAAAGTTACTTTTTCCTAATCAATTTATTTCTACTTCTGGTATTCCACTCAAACAAACTATTTAGCCTTTTCTCAGCACTGTTTACCTCATTTTATGCAAAGCCTAATAGCAATCAAAATATCCAAGATAGAGAGGCGTTTTTCATATGTTATTTCTTCCAAAAAAATCATTTTTACCATTGTAATTCCACTAAAATTGTTTTTCGTTATTGTGAGTACTTTTCACTTCTTTTAATGCTAAACGTAAATTAAAATTTAATTTTTCACCTCATCTCTTGACATTTCCACTTATTTTATGCAAACATTATCAGCAAAACAAATAATTCAGACAAAGAGGTTATTTTCTCAACAGTTATTTCCGTCCTAATAATCTTATTTCTACCACTGTATATAACTAAAATTAGAATTTTACCCTCTTTTCAGTATTTTGTCCTTCATTATATGCAATAGTAATAGCAAAAGTTAAAATTCTGAGACAGGCGTTTTCTCAAAAGTTAATTCTTCCTAATAAATTTATTTCTCCTCTGTTATTCAACTAAAATTAATAATTTCCCTCTTCTCAGTATATTTTACCTGATTATTTACAAAGAACAATAACAAAAAAATTCAGAGAGAAAGAGGAAAAGTTATTTCTTGCTAATAGAATCATTTCCACCACTGTTATTTCAATAAAATTAAGTCTTTCCCCCATTTTCAGCAGTTATTATCTCATCCATGCAAAACTAAATAAAAAAAAATTTCTCAGATAAGTATAGATTCTTTTTCTCAAATGTTATTTATTCCAAAAAAAATCATTTCCACCACTGTTATTAAATGAAATTTAATTTTTTTAGCTCCTCTAAGTACCTTTCACCTCATTTTGAGCAAAATTAATATCAAAACAAAAATTTGGATCCAGAGGCGTTTTCTCAAAAGTTATTTTCTTCCAAGTATTCTTAATTTTACTTGTTATTTCACTAAAATTAAATTTTTGCATGTTCTGTACTATTTATAACTCATTTGATGCAAAACTTTATAGGAAAAAAATTGATCCGATAAAGATTTTTTTGTCAAAATTATTTCTTCCTAATAATTTATTTCTGCCCCTGTTATTCCACTTAAATTAACTTTTTCTTATAAACTTAATACACTAACACTTTATAGAAAAACATATAGCTCAGATAAATTTTTTTTTCAGACGTTATTTCTTCAAATAAAAATCATGCCCACAACTGTTATTTCATAAAATTAAAAATTTTCTGCACTTCTCTGTACTTTTCACCTCATATCGAGGTGAAATAATATAAACCTAATATCATAACAAAAATAATATAACATAAACCTAATATCATAACAAAAAATTCAGATCGTGAGGCGTTTTCTTAAAAGTTATTTCCCTCTAGGTAATCTTATTTCTTCTAATTTTATTTCACAAAAATTAAATTTTTCGCATGTTTTCTACTATTTACAATTTACTATCTACTACTCTACAATTGATGCAAAACTCAATAGAAAAAGAAATAATAATGATAAAAATTTTTTTTCTCAAAATTTGTAACTTCCTAATAAATTTATTTCTATTACAGTTATTCCACTAAAATTAACTTTTTCACTTGTTTTCAGTACTTATCACGTCATTTCACATAAAACTTAATAGAAAAACAAATTTTTCAATTAAAGATTTTTTTTTCAAATGTTAAATCGTCTTATAAAAATCATTTCTACCACAGTTTCTTTTTAAATTATATCTTTCTAATAAAATCATTTTCACCACTGTTATTCCCGTAAAATTAACTCTTTCCATTGTTTTCAGTAGTTATCACCTCATTTCTTGCAAAACTTGATAGAATAACAAATTGCTCAGAAAAAAATTTTTTTTTCAAACGTTATTTCTTCTTAAAAAATCAGTTCCACCACTGTTATTTCAATAAAATTATTTTTTTACATCTCTTCTCAGTTCTTTTCACCCTAATTTATGGAAAACTAATAAGAAAGCAAATAATTCATGTAAAAATTCGTTTTCTTAAAAGTTACTATTTCCTCCTCTTGTCAGTACTTTTATCTCATATTATGCAAAGCCAAATATAAAAAAAATACAGATTGAGGAGTTTTTTTAATTATTTCTTCTTACTAAAATCATCTCCACCACTGTTTTTCCACTAAAATTAAACTTTGGATTGTTTTAAGTACTTATCACCTCAGTTCATGCAAAACTTACTAGAAAAACAAATTTTTTAGATAAAAATTCATTTTTTCGAACGTTATTTTTTCCTAAAAAATCATTTCCACCACTGTTATTTCAATAAATTAAATTTTCTCAGTTCTCTTTTGTACTTTACACCTCATTTTAAGCAAAAATTAAAATAAAAACAAAAAATTCAGATCGTTAGGCGATTTCTCAAAAGTTATTTCCTTCAAATTAAATTTTTATTGCTTCTTATATTATTTCACTAAAATTAAATTTTTCGCCTGTTTTCAGCTTTTTTCACATCATTTGATGCAAAACTCTATAGAAAAAGAAATATTAAAGATAAAGATTTTTTTTCTCAGAAGTTATTTCTTTCTTATAAATGTATTTCTCCCACTATTATTCCACTAAAATTAAATTTTTTGCCTCTTATAAGTATTGTTTACCTGATCTTATGCAAAGATTAATAGCACAAATAATTTGAGAGAGACAGGGTTTTTTTAAAGTTAATTCTTCCTAACGAAATCATTTCCACAACTCTTATATCAGAAAAATTAACTTTTTCGCTTGTTTTCAATACTTATCACGTCATTTGAAAAAAAATTTATTAGAAAAACAAATATTTCAATTATATATTATTTTTTTCAAACGTTACATTTTCCTATAAAAATCATTTCTACCTTAGTTATTTTAATTAAATTATTTTTTCAGCTCTTCTCAGTAATTTTCCCCTCATTTTGAGCAAAACTAATTAGAAACCAAAAACTTCATGTAGAGAGGCGTTTTTTCAAAGTGACCTTTTCCTAATAAATTCATTTTTACCTCTGGTATTCCTCTAAAACCAACTATTTAGCCTTTTCTCAGTACTGTTTACCTTTTTTTATGCGTTGCGTAATAGCAAATAAATTTCCAAAAGAGAGAGGCGTTTTCTCAAATATTATTTCTAAGATAAAAATCAGTATCACCATTTTCATTCCACTAAAATTAACTTTTTCGCCTGTTGTGAGTACTTTTCACTTCATTTAATGCTAAAATTAAATTAAAATTTAATTTTTCAACTCATTTCAGGACATTTCATTTCATTTTATGCAAACATTATCAGCAAAACATGTACTTCAGATAAAGAGGTTATTTTCTCAACAGTTATTTCCGTCCTAATTATCTTTTTCTTGCACTGATTATTACTATAATTACAATTTCGCCTATTCTCAGTAGTTTTTTCTTCATTTTATGCAATAGTAATAGCAAAAGTAAAAATTCCGAGACAGGTGTTTTCTCAAAAGTTGTTTTTTCCTAATAAATTTATTTTACCAATGTTATTCCACTAAATTAAATTTTCCAACTCTTTTCAATACTTTTTACCTCTTTTACAGCAAAGCCTTATATAAAAAAAAATTGAGGAGTTTTTTAAAAGTTATATGCTCTTAATAAAATCATTTCCACCACTGTAATTCCACTAAAATTAACTCTTTCGTTTGTTTTCAGCATTTATCACCTCATTTCATGCAAAACAAAATAGAAAACAAATTGCTTAGCTATAGATTCTTTTTTTTAAATGTTATTTCTTCCAAAAAAATCATATCCACCACGGTTATTTAAATAAAATTTAATTTTTTTAGCTCTTCTCAGAAATTTTCACCTTATTTTAAGCAAAACTAATATCAAAACAAATATTTAGATCGAAAGGCGTTTTCTCAAAAGTTATTTCCTTCTAAGTAATGTTATTGCTTCTTATGTTATTTCATTAAAATTAAATTTTTTGCATGTTCTCTTCTATTTTTAACTCATTTCATGCAAAACTTTATAGAAAAAGAAATCGTTCAAATAAAGTCTCTATTTCTCAAAAGTTATTACTTCCTAATAAATTGAGATCTACCACTGTTATTCTCCTAAATATACTTTTTCACCTCTTGTTTGTACTTTTCATCACATATTATGCGAAATTTAAAAGCAAAACTAAAATTTAGATCGAGAGGCGTTTTCTCAAATTTTAATTCCTTCTAAGCAATCTCATTTCTTCTAACGTTATTTCACTAAAATTAAATTTTTCGCATGTTTTCTGCTATTTTCACGTGACTTGATGCAAAACTCAATAGAAAAAGAAATATTTATGATAAAGATTTTTTTCTCAAAAGTTAATTCTTCCTAAAAAAATTAATTTCTACCACTGTTTTTCCAATATATTAAATTTTTTGCCTCTTCTCAGTATTGTTTACCTGCTTCTATGCAACTATTAATAGCAAAAAAAGTTCAGAAAAAGACTGGTTTTTTTTAAAGATAATTCTTCCTAACAAATCATTTCCACCACTGTTATTCCACAAAAATTAACATTTTCGCTTGTTTTCAGTACTTATCACGTCATTTCAACAAAAATTTTAATACAAAAACAAATTGTTCAATTATATATTCTTTTTTTAAACATTACATCTTCCTATAAAAATCATTTCTACCATAGTTATTTTAACTAAATTATTTTTTCAGCTCTTCTCAGTAATTTTCACCTCATTTTGAGCAAAACTAATTAGAAACAAAAAAATTCATATAGAGAGGCGTTTTCTCTAAAGTTACTTTTTCCTAATAACTTCATTTCTA
Source organism: Platycnemis pennipes (assembly GCA_933228895.1). NCBI lineage: Eukaryota > Metazoa > Arthropoda > Insecta > Odonata > Platycnemididae > Platycnemis > Platycnemis pennipes. Next base: position 128,604,564 of record OW121851.1, on the reverse strand, counting down.
CCTCTGGTATTCCACTTAAAATAAACTTTTGCATGTTCTCTACAATTTTTATATCATTTGATGCAAAACTTAATAGAAAAAGAAATTGTTCATTTGGATTTGTTTCTCAAAATTATTTCTTCCTAATAAATTTATTTCTACCCCTGTAATCCTACAAAAATGAAATTTTTTGCCTATTCGCAGTATAGTTTACCTGATTTTACGCTATATTTAATTCAGAGAGAGAGGGGTTTTTTAAAAGTTAATTCTTCCTAATAAAATCACTTCCACCATTGCTTTTCCACTAAAATTAACTTTTCCGCCCTTTGTGAGTACTTTTAACCTCATTTAATGCTAATCTTAATGGAAAAACAAATTCTTCAGATAAAGATTCTTTGTTTTTTAAATGTTATTTCTTCCTAATAATTTGATTTCTTATACTGTTAGTCCACTAAAAATAAATTTTTTATCTCTTCTATGAATTTTTAATTCATATTATGCTTAATTTAATAGAAATACATATTATTCAAATAAAGTCTCTTATTCTCAAAAGTTATTTCTTCCTAATAAATTGAGATCTACCACTGTTATTCGACTAAAATTAACTTTTTCACCTCTTGTTAGTACTTTTCATCACATATTATGCGAAACCTTATAGTAAAACAATAATTTAGAACGAGAGGCGTTTTCTCAAAAGTAAATTTCTTCTAAGCAATCTTATTTCTTCTTACGTTATTTCACTAAAATTAAATTTTTCGCATGTTTACTGCTATCTTCAAGTGAATCGATGCAAAACTCAATAGAAAAAGAAATATTTATGATAAAGATTTTTTTTCTCAAAAGTTATATCTTCTTAAAATATTTATTTCTACCTCTGGTATTCCACTAAAATTAAATTTTTTGCCTCTTCTCAGTATTGTTTACCTGCTTTTACGCAACGATTAATAGCAAAAAAATATACAGAGAGAGACGGCGTTTTTTTAAAGTTAATTCTTCTTAATAAAATCATTTCCACCACTGTAATTCCACTAAAATAAACTTTTTCACTTGTTTTCAGTACTAATCACGTCATTTCATATATAACTTTATGAAAAACAAATTGTTATGTTCAAGATTCTTTTTTTCGAACGTTAAATCTTCCTATAAAAATCATTTCTACCACATTTTCTTTTGAAATTATATCTTCCTAATAAAATCATTTTCACCACTGTTATTCCGGTAAAATTGACCCTTTCGATTGCTTTCAGTGCTTATCATCTCATTTCATGCAAAACTTAATAGAAAAACAATTTGCTCAGATAATTTTTTTTTCAAACCTTATTTCTTCTTATAAAAATCATGTCCACCACTGTTATTTCATTAAAATTAAAAATTTTCAGCACTTCTCTGTAATTTTCACCTCATTTTAAGCAAAATCTAATATCATAACAAAAAATTCAGACCGTGAGGTGTTTTCTCAAAAGTTATTTCCTTTTAAGTAATCTTATTACTTCTAATGTTATTTCACTAAAATTAAATTTTTCGCATGTTTTCTAATATTTACACCTCACTTGATGCAAAACTCAATAGAAAAAGAAATATTTATAATAAAGATTTTTTTCGCAATAGTTATAACTTCCTAATAAATTTATTTCTACCATTGTTATTCCACTGACATTAACTTTTTACTTGTTTTCAGTACTTATCACGTCATTTCATATAAAACTTGATAGAAAAACAAATTGTTTACTTAAAGATTTTTTTTTCAAATGTTAAATCAATTCTATAAATATGTTTCTACCACAGTTTTTTTTAAATTTATATATTCCTATAAAAATCATTGCAACCACTGTTATTCCACTAAAATTAACTATTTCCATTTTTTTCGGTAATTATTACCTCATTTCTTACAAAACTTGATAGAAAAACGAATTGCTCAGATAAAGATACTTTTTTTAAGTAAGTTTATCCTAATAAATTGATTTCCTATACTGTTATTCCTCTGAAATTAAATTTTTCGCCTGTTTTCAGCTATTATCACATCATTTGATTCAAAACTCAATAGAAAAAGATATATTAAAGAAAAAGATTTTTTTCTCAAAAGTTATTTCTTCCTAATTAATGTATTTCTTACACTGTTGTTCCACTAAAATTAAATTTTTTGCCTGTTATCAGTATTGTTTACCTGATTTTATGCAAAGATTAATAGCAATAAAAATTCAGAGTGAGAGGGGATTAAAAGTTAATTATTCCTAACGAAATCTTTTTTACAACTGTTATTCCACAAAAGTTAACATTTTCGCCTGTTTTCAGTACTTATCACGTCATTTCAACCAAAAATTAATTGAAAAACTAATTGTTCAATTATATATTCTTTTTTTCAAACGTTGTATATTGACTATAAAAATCATTTCTACTATCGTTATTTCAATTAAATGAACATTTTTCAGCTCTTCTCAGTAATTTTTACCACATTTTAAGCAAAACTTATTAGAAACCAAAAAATTCATGTAGAGAGGCGTTTTCTCAAAAGTTTCTTTTTCCTAATCAAATAATTTCTACCTCTGGTATTCCAATAAAACAAGCTATTAATCCTTTTCTCAGCGCTGATTACCTCATTTATTAATTTATCTCTTCCTCTCTCTTTTGGAAAAATAATTTCCAAAAGAGAGAGGTGTTTTCTCAACTGTTATTTAGACCAAAAAAATCATTATCACCATTGTCATTCCACAAAAATTAACTTTTTCACCAGTTGTGAGTACTTTTAACTTCATTTATTGCTAAACTGAAATTAAAATTAAAGTTTTCACCTAATTTCAAGACATTTACACTCCTTTTATGCAAACATTATACGCAAAACATAATTCAGATAAAGAGGTTATTTTCTTAAAAGTTATTTCCGTCCTAATTATCTTACTCCTAGCACTATATATTTTTAAAATTAAAATTATTGCCTTTTCTTAGTAGTTTTTCCTTCATTTTATGCAATAGGTATAGCAAAAGTAAAAATTCCGAGACAGAGGCTTTTTCTCAAAAGTTATTTTTTTCTAATAAATTTATTTATACCAATGTTATTCCACAAAATTAAATTTTCCGCCACTTTTCAATTCTTTTTACCTGTTTTTAAGCAAAGCCATATATAAAAACAATACAGATTGAGTAGTTTTTTTATAAAGTTATTTCTTCCAAAAAAATTATTTCTGTCACATTTATTTAAATAAAATATAATATAGGTCTTTATTTATATAATTATTTAAGACCTATTATATTTAAATAATATAATAGGTCTTCTCAGAACTGTTCACCTCATTTTAAGCAAAATTAATATCAAAACAAATATTAAGATCGAGAGGCTTTTTCTCAAAAGTTATTTCATTCTAAGTAATCTTATTTCTACTTTATGTTTTTTCACTCATATTAAATATTTTGCATGTTCTCTACTATTTTAACTCATTTGACGCAAAACTTAATAGAAAAAGAAATTGTTCAGATAAGGATTTTTTTTCTCAAAATTATTTCTTACTAATAAATTTATTACTCTCCCAGTATTTTCACTAAAATTAAATTTTTTGTCTCATCGTAGTATAGTTTACCTGATTTTATAAAATGGATAATGCAGAGAGAGAGGGTTTTATTTAAAAGTTAATAATAAAATAACTTTTGAGAAAAGGCCTCTCCGTCTGAATGTTTTGTTTTGCTATAGAAGTATACATAAAATTAGGTGAAAAATACTGAGAAGAGGCGAAAAAGCAAATTGTAGTGGAATAACAGTGGTAGAACTGAATTTATGATAAAGAAATAACTTTTGAGAAAAGGCCTCTCCATCTGAATTTTATGTTCTGCTACAAGAGTATACATTAAATTAGGTCATAAGTCTGAGAAGAGGCGAAAAAGTAAATTGTAGTGGTATAACAGTGGTAAAACTGAATTTATGATAAAGAAATAACTATTGAAAAAAAGGCCTTACCGCCTGAATTTTTTGTTTAGCTATGAAAGTTTACATGACATTAGGTGAAAAGTACTAAGAAGAGGCGAAAAAATTAAATTTTAGTGGATAAATAGTTCTAGAACTGAATTTATTATAAGGAAATAACTTTTGAGAAAAGGCCTCTTCGTCTGAATTTTTTGTTTTGCTATAAAAGTATACATGAAATTAGGTGAAAAGTACTGAAAAGAAGCGAAAGAGTAAATTTTAGTGGAATAACAGTGGTAGAACTAAATTATTGTAAAAAATAACTTTTGAAAAAAGGCCTCTCCGTCTGAATTTATTGTTTTGCTATTAGCGTATACATAAAATTAAGTGAAAAGTACTAAGAAGAGGCGAAAAGTAACTTTTAGTGGTATAACAATGGTAGAACTGAATTTATGATAAAGAAATAACTTTTGAAAAAAGGCCACTCCATCTGAATTTTTTTTTGCTATAAAAGTATACGTGAAATAGGTGAAAAGTACTGAGAAGAGACAAAAAAGTAACTTTTAGTGGTATAACAATGGTAGAACTGAAATTATGATAAAGAAATAACTTTTGAAAAAAGGCCACTCCGTCTGAATTTTTTTTTGCTATAAAAGTAAACGTGAAATAGGTGAAAAGTACTGAGAAGAGGCAAAAAAGTAAAATGTAGTGGAATAACAGTAGTAGAACTGAAATTATGATAAAGAAATAACTTTTGAAAAAAGGCCACTCCGTCTGAATTTTTTTTTGCTATAAAAGTATACGTGAAATAGGTGAAAAGTACTGAGAAGAGGCAAAAAAGTAAATTGTAGTGGAATTACAGTAGTAGAACTGAATTTATGATAAAGAAATAACTATTGAAAAAAGGCCACTCCGTCTGAATTTTTTTTTACTATAAAAGTATACGTGAAATAGGTGAAAAGTACTGAGAAGAGACAAAAAAGTAACTTTTAGTGGTATAACAATGGTAGAACTGAAATTATGATAAAGAAATAACTTTTGAAAAAAGGCCACTCCGTCTGAATTTTTTTTTGCTATAAAAGTATACGTGAAATAGGTGAAAAGTACTGAGAAGAGGCAAAAAAGTAAATTGTAGTGGAATTACAGTAGTAGAACTGAATTTATGATAAAGAAATAACTATTGAAAAAAGACCTCTCCGTCTGAATTTTTTGTTTTGCTATTAGAGTATACATAAAATTAAGTGAAAATTAACACAGAAGAGGCGAAAAAGTAAATATTAGTGGAATAACAGTAGTAGAACTGAATTTATGATAAAGAAATAACTTATGAAAAAAGGCCTCTCCGTCTGAATTTTTATTTTTGCTATAAAAGTATACCGAAAATTAATTGAAAAGTACTGAGAAGAGGCGAAAAAGTAAATTGTAGTGGAATAACAGTAGTAGAACTGAATTTATGATAAAGAAATAACTTTTGAAAAAAGGCCACTCCGTCTAAATTTTTTTTTGCTATAAAAGTATATGATAAATAGGTGTAAAGTACTGAGAAGAGGCAAAAAAGTAAATTGTAGTCAAATAACAGTAGTAGAACTGAATTTATGATAAAGAAATAACTATTGAAAAAAGACCTCTCCGTCTGAATTTTTTGTTTTGCTATTAGAGTATACATAAAATTAAGTGAAAATTAACACAGAAGAGGCGAAAAAGTAACTTTTAGTGGTATAACAGTGGTAGAACTGAATTTATGATAAAGAAATAACTTATGAAAAAAGGCCTCTCCGTCTGAATTTTTATTTTTGCTATAAAAGTATATAGAAAATTAATTGAAAAGTACTGAGAAGAGGCGAAAAAGTAAATAATAGTGGAATAACAGTAGTAGAACTGAATTTATGATAAAGAAATAACTATTGAAAAAAGGCCACTCCGACTGAATTTTTTTTTGCTATAAAAGTATACGTGAAATAGGTGAAAAGTACTGAGAAGAGACAAAAAAGTAACTTTTAGTGGTATAACAATGGTAGAACTGAAATTATGATAAAGAAATAACTTTTGAAAAAGGCCACTCCGTCTGAATTTTGTTTTGCAATAAAAGTATACGTGAAATAGGTGAAAAGTACTGAGAAGAGACAAAAAATTAACTTTTAGTGGTATAACAATGGTAGAACTGAAATTATGATAAAGAAATAACTTTTAAAAAAAGGCCACTCCGTCTAAATTTTTTTTTGCTATAAAAGTATACGTAAAATAGGTGAAAAGTACTGAGAAGAGGCAAAAAAGTAAATTGTAGTGGAATAACAGTATTAGAACTGAATTTATGATAAAGAAATAACTATTGAAAAAAGGCCACTCCGTCTGAATTTTTTTTTGCTATAAAAGTATACGTGAAATAGGTGAAAAGTACTGAGAAGAGACAAAAAAGTAACTTTTAGTGGTATAACACTGGTAGAACTAAAATTATGATAAAGAAATAACTTTTGAAAAAAGGCCACTCCGTCTGAATTTTTTTTTGCTATAAAAGTATACGTGAAATAGGTGAAAAGTACTGAGAAGAGGCAAAAAAGTAACTTTTATTGGTATAACAATGGTAGAACTGAATTTATGATAAAGAAATAACTATTGAAAAAAGGCCACTCCGTCTGAATTTTTTTTTGCAATAAAAGTATACGTGAAATGGGTGAAAAGTACTGAGAAGAGACAAAAAAGTAACTTTTAGTGGTATTACAATGGTAGAACTGAAATTATGATAAAGAAATATCTTTTGAAAAAAGGCCACTCCGTCTAAATTTTTTTTTGCTATAAAAGTATACGATAAATAGGTGAAAAGTACTGAGAGGAGGCAAAAAAGTAAATTGTAGTGGAATAACAGTAGTAGAACTGAATTTATGATAAAGAAATAACTATTGAAAAAAGACCTCTCCGTCTGAATTTTTTGTTTTGCTATTAGAGTATATATAAAATTAAGTGAAAATTAACACAGAAGAGGCGAAAAAGTAACTTTTAGTGGTATAACAGTGGTAGAACTGAATTTATGATAAAGAAACAACATATGAAAAAAGGCCTCTCCGTCTGAATTTTTTTTTTTGCTATAAAAGTATACAGAAAATTAATTGAAAAGTACTGAGAAGAGGCGAAAAAGTAAATTGTAGTGGAATAACAGTAGTAGAACTGAATTTATGATAAAAAAATAACTATTGAAAAAAGGCCACTCCGTCTGAATTTTTTTTTGCTATAAAAGTATACGTGAAATAGGTGAAAAGTACTGAGAAGAGACAAAAAATTAACTTTTAGTGGTATAACAATGGTAGAACTGAAATTATGATAAAGAAATAACTTTTAAAAAAAGGCCACTCCGTCTAAATTTTTTTTTGCTATAAAAGTATACGTAAACTAGGTGAAAAGTACTGAGAAGAGGCAAAAAAGTAAATTGTAGTGGAATAACAGTATTAGAACTGAATTTATGATAAAGAAATAACTATTGAAAAAAGGCCACTCCGTCTGAATTTTTTTTTGCTATAAAAGTATACGTGAAATAGGTGAAAAGTACTGAGAAGAGACAAAAAAGTAACTTTTAGTGGTATAACACTGGTAGAACTAAAATTATGATAAAGAAATAACTTTAAAAAAAAAGGCCACTCCGTCTGAATTTTTTTTTGCTATAAAAGTATACGTGAAATAGGTGAAAAGTACTGAGAAGAGGCAAAAAAGTAACTTTTATTGGTATAACAATGGTAGAACTGAATTTATGATAAAGAAATAACTATTGAAAAAAGGCCACTCCGTCTGAATTTTTTTTTGCAATAAAAGTATACGTGAAATAGGTGAAAAGTACTGAGAAGAGACAAAAAAGTACTTTTAGTGGTATTACAATGGTAGAACTGAAATTATGATAAAGAAATAACTTTTGAAAAAAGGCCACTCCGTCTAAATTTTTTTTTGCTATAAAAGTATACGATAAATAGGTGAAAAGTACTGAGAGGAGGCAAAAAAGTAAATTGTAGTGGAATAACAGTAGTAGAACTGAATTTATGATAAAGAAATAACTATTGAAAAAAGACCTCTCCGTCTGAATTTTTTGTTTTGCTATTAGAGTATATATAAAATTAAGTGAAAATTAACACAGAAGAGGCGAAAAAGTAACTTTTAGTGGTATAACAGTGGTAGAACTGAATTTATGATAAAGAAACAACATATGAAAAAAGGCCTCTCCGTCTGAATTTTTTTTTTGCTATAAAAGTATACAGAAAATTAATTGAAAAGTACTGAGAAGAGGCGAAAAAGTAAATTGTAGTGGAATAACAGTAGTAGAACTGAATTTATGATAAAAAAATAACTATTGAAAAAAGGCCACTCCGTCTGAATTTTTTTTTGCTATAAAAGTATACGTGAAATAGGTGAAAAGTACTGAGAAGAGACAAAAAAGTAACTTTTAGTGGTATAACACTGGTAGAACTGAAATTATGATAAAGAAATAACTTTTGAAAAAAGGCCACTCCGTCTGAATTTTTTTTTGCTATAAAAGTATACGTTAAATAGGTGAAAAATACTGAGAAGAGGAAAAAAAGTAAATTGTAGTGGAATTACAGAAGTAGAACTGAATTTATGATAAAGAAATAACTATTGAAAAAAGACCTCTCCGTCTGAATTTTTTGTTTTGCTATTAGAATATACATAAAATTAAGTGAAAATTAACACAGAAGAGGCGAAAAAGTAACTTTTAGTGGTATAACAGTGGTAGAACTGAATTTATGATAAAGAAATAACTTATGAAAAAAGGCCTCTCCGTCTGAATTTTTATTTTTGCTATAAAATTATACAGAAAATTAATTGATAAGTACTGATAAGAGGCGAAAAAGTAAATTGTAGTGGAATTACAGTAGTAGAACTGAATTTATGATAAAGAAATAACTATTGAAAAAAGACCTCTCCGTCTGAATTTTTTGTTTTGCTATTAGAGTATACATAAAATTAAGTGAAAATTAACACAGAAGAGGCGAAAAAGTAACTTTTAGTGGTATAACAGTGGTAGAACTGAATTTATGATAAAGAAATAACTTATGAAAAAAGGCCTCTCCGTCTGAATTTTTATTTTTACTATAAAAGTATACAGAAAATTAATTGAAAAGTACTGAGAAGAGGCGAAAAAGTAAATTGTAGTGGAATAACAGTAGTAGAACTGAATTTATGATAAAGAAATAACTATTGAAAAAAGGCCACTCCGTCTGAATTTTTTTTTGCTATAAAAGTATACGTGAAATAGGTGAAAAGTACTGAGAAGAGACAAAAAAGTAACTTTTAGTGGTATAACAATGGTAGAACTGAAATTATGATAAAGAAATAACTTTTGAAAAAAGGCCACTCCGTCTGAATTTTTTTTTGCAATAAAAGTATACGTGAAATAGGTAAAAGTACTGAGAAGAGCCAAAAAAGTAACTTTTAGTGGTATAACAATGGTAGAACTGAAATTATGATAAAGAAATAACTTTTGAAAAAAGGCCACTCCGTCTAAATTTTTTTTTGCTATAAAAGTATACGTGAAATAGGTGAAAAGTACTGAGAAGAGGCAAAAAAGTAAATTGTAGTGGAATAACAGTAGTAGAACTGAATTTATGATAAAGAAATAACTATTGAAAAAAGACCTCTCCGTCTGAATTTTTTGTTTTGCTATTAGAGTATACATAAAATTAAGTGAAAATTAACACAGAAGAGGCGAAAAAGTAACTTTTAGTGGTATAACAGTGGTAGAACTGAATTTATGATAAAGAAATAACTTATGAAAAAAGGCCTCTCCGTCTGAATTTTTATTTTTGCTATAAAAGTATACAGAAAATTAATTGAAAAGTACTGAGAAGAGGCGAAAAAGTAAATTGTAGTGGAATAACAGTAGTAGAACTGAATTTATGATAAAGAAATAACTATTGAAAAAAGGCCACTCCGTCTGAATTTTTTTTTGCTATAAAAGTATACGTGAAATAGGTGAAAAGTACTGAGAAGAGACAAAAAAGTAACTTTTAGTGGTATAACAATGGTAGAACTGAAATTATGATAAAGAAATAACTTTTGTAAAAAGGCCACTACGTCTGAATTTTTTTTTGCAATAAAAGTATACGTGAAATAGGTAAAAGTACTGAGAAGAGACAAAAAAGTAACTTTTAGTGGTATAACAATGGTAGAACTGAAATTATGATAAAGAAATAACTTTTGAAAAAAGGCCTCTCCGTCTAAATTTTTTTTGCTATAAAAGTATACGTGAAATAGGTGAAAAGTACTGAGAAGAGGCAAAAAAGTAAATTGTAGTGGAATAACAGTAGTAGAACTGAATTTATGGTAAAGAAATAACTATTGAAAAAAGACCTCTCCGTCTGAAATTTTTGTTTTGCTATTAGAGTATACATAAAATTAAGTGAAAATTAACACAGAAGAGGCGAAAAAGATACTTTTAGTGGTATAACAGTGGTAGAACTGAATTTATGATAAAGAAATAACTTATGAAAAAAGGCCTCTCCGTCTGAATTTTTATTTTTGCTATAAAAGTATACAGAAAATTAATTGAAAAGTACTGAGAAGAGGCGAAAAAGTAAATTGTAGTGGAAGAACAGTAGTAGAACTGAATTTATGATAAAGAAATAACTATTGAAAAAAGGCCACTCCGTCTGAATTTTTTTTACTATAAAAGTATACGTGAAATAGGTGAAAAGTACTGAGAAGAGACAAAAAAGTAACTTTTAGTGGTATAACAATGGTAGAACTGAAATTATGATAAAGAAATAACTTTTGAAAAAAGGCCACTCCGTCTGAATTTTTTTTTGCTATAAAAGTATACGTGAAATAGGTGAAAAGTACTGAGAAGAGGCAAAAAAGTAAATTGTAGTGGAATTACAGTAGTAGAACTGAATTTATGATAAAGAAATAACTATTGAAAAAAGACCTCTCCGTCTGAATTTTTTGTTTTGCTATTAGAGTATACATAAAATTAAGTGAAAATTAACACAGAAGAGGCGAAAAAGTAAATATTAGTGGAATAACAGTAGTAGAACTGAATTTATGATAAAGAAATAACTTATGAAAAAAGGCCTCTCCGTCTGAATTTTTATTTTTGCTATAGAAGTATACCGAAAATTAATTGAAAAATACTGAGAAGAGGCGAAAAAGTAAATTGTAGCGGAATAACAGTAGTAGAACTGAATTTATGATAAAGAAATAACTATTGAAAAAAGACCTCTCCGTCTGAATTTTTTGTTTTGCTATTAAAGTATACATAAAATTAATTGAAAAGTACTGATAAGAGGCGAAAAAGTAAATAATAGTGGAATAACAGTAGTAGAACTGAATTTATGATAAAGAAATAACTATTGAATAAAGGCCACTCCGTCTGAATTTTTTTTTGCTATAAAAGTATACGTGAAATAGGTGAAAAGTACTGAGAAGAGACAAAAAAGTAACTTTTAGTGGTATAACAATGGTAGAAATGAAATTATGATAAAGAAATAACTTTTGAAAAAAGGCCACTCCGTCTGAATTTTGTTTTGCAATAAAAGTATACGTGAAATAGGTGAAAAGTACTGAGAAGAGACAAAAAATTAACTTTTAGTGGTATAACAATGGTAGAACTGAAATTATGATAAGGAAATAACTTTTAAAAAAAGGCCACTCCGTCTAAATTTTTTTTTGCTATAAAAGTATACGTGAAATAGGTGAAAAGTACTGAGAAGAGGCAAAAAAGAAAATTGTAGTGGAATAACAGTATTAGAACTGAATTTATGATAAAGAAATAACTATTGAAAAAAGACCTCTCCGTCTGAATTTTTTGTTTTGCTATTAAAGTATACAAAAAATTAAGTGAAAATTAACACAGAAGAGGCGAAAAAGTAACTTTTAGTGGTATAACAGTGGTAGAACTGAATGTATGATAAAGAAATAACTTATGAAAAAAGGCCTCTCCGTCTGAATTTTTATTTTTGCTATAAAAGTATACAGAAAATTAATTGAAAAGTACTGAGAAGAGGCGAAAAAGTAAATTGTAGTGAATAACAGTAGTAGAACTGAATTGATGATAAAGAAATAACTATTGAAAAAAGGCCACTCAGTCTGAATTTTTTTTTGCTATAAAAGTATACGTGAAATAGGTGAAAAGTACTGAGAAGAGACAAAAAAGTAAATTGTAGTGGAATTACAGTAGTAGAACTGAATTTATGATAAAGAAATAACTTTTAAAAAAAGGCCACTCCGTTTAAATTTTTTTTTGCTATAAAAGTATACGTAAAATAGGTGAAAAGTACTGAGAAGAGGCAAAAAAGTAAATTGTAGTGGAATAACAGTATTAGAACTGAATTTATGATAAAGAAATAACTTTTGAAAAAAGGCCACTCCGTCTGAATTTTTTTTTGCTATAAAAGTATACGTGAAATAGGTGAAAAGTACTGAGAAGAGGCAAAAAAGTAACTTTTATTGGTATAACAATGGTAGAACTGAATTTATGATAAAGAAATAACTATTGAAAAAAGGCCACTCCGTCTGAATTTTTTTTTGCAAAAAAAGTATACGTGAAATAGGTGAAAAGTACTGAGAAGAGACAAAAAAGTAACTTTTAGTGGTATAACAATGGTAGAACTGAAATTATGATATAGAAATAACTTTTGAAAAAAGGCCACTCCGTCTAAATTTTTTTTTGCTATAAAAGTATACGATAAATAGGTGAAAAGTACTGAGAGGAGGCAAAAAAGTAAATTGTAGTGGAATAACAGTAGTAGAACTGAATTTATGATAAATAAATAACTATTGAAAAAAGACCTCTCCGTCTGAATTTTTTGTTTTGCTATTAGAGTATATATAAAATTAAGTCAAAATTAACACAGAAGAGGCGAAAAAGTAACTTTTAGTGGTATAACAATGGTAGAACTGAAATTATGATAAAGAAATAACTTTTGAAAAAAGGCCACTCCGTCTGAATTTTTTTTTGCAATAAAAGTATACGTGAAATAGGTAAAAGTACTGAGAAGAGCCAAAAAAGTAACTTTTAGTGGTATAACAATGGTAGAACTGAAATTATGATAAAGAAATAACTTTTGAGAAAAGGCCTCTCCGTCTAAATTTTTTTTTGCTATAAAAGTATACGTGAAATAGGTGAAAAGTACTGAGAAGAGGCAAAAAAGTAAATTGTAGTGGAATAACAGTAGTAGAACTGAATTTATGATTGAAGAAATAACTATTGAAAAAAGACCTCTCCGTCTGAATTTTTTTTTTGCTATTAGAGTATACATAAAATTAAGTGAAAATTAACACAGAAGAGGCGAAAAAGTAACTTTTAGTGGTATAACACTGGTAGAACTGAAATTATGATAAAGAAATAACTATTGAAAAAAGGCCACTCCGTCTGAATTTTTTTTTGCTATAAAAGTATACGTTAAATAGGTGAAAAATACTGAGAAGAGGAAAAAAAGTAAATTGTAGTGGAATTACAGAAGTAGAACTGAATTTATGATACAGAAATAACTATTGAAAAAAGACCTCTCCGTCTGAATTTTTTGTTTTGCTATTAGAGTATACATAAAATTAATTGAAAATTAACACAGAAGAGGCGAAAAAGTAACTTTTAGTGGTATAACAGTGGTAGAACTGAATTTATGATAAAGAAATAACTTATGAAAAAAGGCCTCTCCGTCTGAATTTTTATTTTTGCTATAAAATTATACAGAAAATTAATTGAAAAGTACTGAGAAGAGGCGAAAAAGTAAATTGTAGTGGAATTACAGTAGTAGAACTGAATTTATGATAAAGAAATAACTATTGAAAAAAGACCTCTCCGTCTGAATTTTTTGGTTTTGCTATTAGAGTATACATAAAATTAAGTGAAAATTAACACAGAAGAGGCGAAAAAGTAACTTTTAGTGGTATAACAATGGTAGAACTGAAATTATGATAAAGAAATAACTTTTGAAAAAAGGCCACTCCGTCTGAATTTTTTTTTGCAATAAAAGTATACGTGAAATAGGTAAAAGTACTGAGAAGAGCCAAAAAAGTAACTTTTAGTGGTATAACAATGGTAGAACTGAAATTATGATAAAGAAATAACTTTTGAAAAAAGGCCTCTCCGTCTAAATTTTTTTTTGCTATAAAAGTATACGTGAAATAGGTGAAAAGTACTGAGAAGAGGCAAAAAAGTAAATTGTAGTGGAATAACAGTAGTAGAACTGAATTTATGATAAAGAAATAACTATTGAAAAAAGACCTCTCCGTCTGAATTTTTTGTTTTGCTATTAGAGTATACATAAAATTAAGTGAAAATTAACACAGAAGAGGCGAAAAAGTAACTTTTAGTGGTATAACAGTGGTAGAACTGAATTTATGATAAAGAAATAACTTATGAAAAAAGGCCTCTCCGTCTGAATTTTTATTTTTGCTATAAAAGTATACAGAAAATTAATTGAAAAGTACTGAGAAGAGGCGAAAAAGTAACTTTTAGTGGTATAACAATGGTAGAAATGAAATTATGATAAAGAAATAACTTTTGAAAAAAGGCCACTCCGTCTGAATTTTTTTTTGCTATAAAAGTATACGTGAAATAGGTGAAAAGTACTGAGAAGAGACAAAAAAGTAACTTTTAGTGGTATAACAATGGTAGAACTGAAATTATGATAAAGAAATAACTTTTGAAAAAAGGCCACTCCGTCTGAATTTTTTTTTGCAATAAAAGTATACGTGAAATAGGTAAAAGTACTGAGAAGAGCCAAAAAAGGAACTTTTAGTGGTATAACAATGGTAGAACTGAAATTATGATAAAGAAATAACTTTTGAAAAGAGGCCTCTCCGTCTAAATTTTTTTTTGCTATAAAAGTATACGTGAAATAGGTGAAAAGTACTGAGAAGAGGCAAAAAAGTAAATTGTAGTGGAATAACAGTACACTGTAAAAAGTAGATCTGATTTTAAGGTACAAAAGCGATCTGAATTTCAGATGCAACAATTTTAAGACAGGGTATGTTGAATTTCAGCAGTAATATCTTGTCTAAAAATAAGGCAGGTGAACGGCTGAAAATCAGACCATCCAGAATCCTGCTTCCTCTGCTTCCTGCTCAACTGCTCCTGTACCAACCATCCATGTTCCTGCCTCTTCCGTACCTTAAATCCGTGTTCCTGCCTTACAACCAGACAGCGCTTAAATTCAGATCGCACTGAAAATCAGATCAACTTTTTACAGTGTAGTAGAACTGAATTTATGATAAAGAAATAACTATTGAAAAAAGACCTCTCCGTCTGAATTTTTTGTTTTGCTATTGGAGTATACATAAAATTAAGTGAAAATTAACACAGAAGAGGCGAAAAAGTAACTTTTAGTGGTATAACAGTGGTAGAACTGAATTTATGATAAAGAAATAACTTATGAAAAAAGGCCTCTCCGTCTGAATTTTTATTTTTGCTATAAAAGTATACAGAAAATTAATTGAAAAGTACTGAGAAGAGGCGAAAAAGTAAATTGTAGTGGAAGAACAGTAGTAGAACTGAATTTATGATAAAGAAATAACTATTGAAAAAAGGCCACTCCGTCTGAATTTTTTTTTACTATAAAAGTATACGTGAAATAGGTGAAAAGTACTGAGAAGAGACAAAAAAGTAACTTTTAGTGGTATAACAATGGTAGAACTGAAATTATGATAAAGAAATAACTTTTGAAAAAAGGCCACTCCGTCTGAATTTTTTTTTGCTATAAAAGTATACGTGAAATAGGTGAAAAGTACTGAGAAGAGGCAAAAAGTAAATTGTAGTGGAATTACAGTAGTAGAACTGAATTTATGATAAAGAAATAACTATTGAAAAAAGACCTCTCCGTCTGAATTTTTTGTTTTGCTATTAGAGTATACATAAAATTAAGTGAAAATTAACACAGAAGAGGCGAAAAAGTAAATATGAGTGGAATAACAGTAGTAGAACTGAATTTATGATAAAGAAATAACTTATGAAAAAAGGCCTCTCCGTCTGAATTTTTATTTTTGCTATAAAAGTATACCGAAAATTAATTGAAAAGTACTGAGAAGAGGCGAAAAAGTAAATTGTAGTGGAATAACAGTAGTAGAACTGAATTTATGATAAAGAAATAACTTTTGAAAAAAGGCCACTCCGTCTAAATTTTTTTTTGCTATAAAAGTATACGTGAAATAGGTGAGAAGTACTGAGAAGAGGCAAAAAAGTTAATTGTAGTGGAATTTCAGTAGTAGAACTGAATTTATGATAAAGAAATAACTATTGAAAAAAGACCTCTCCGTCTGAATTTTTTGTTTTGCTATAAAAGTATACGTGAAATAGGTGAGAAGTACTGAGAAGAGGCAAAAAAGTTAATTGTAGTGGAATTTCAGTAGTAGAACTGAATTTATGATAAAGAAATAACTATTGAAAAAAGGCCACTCCGTCTGAATTTTTATTTGCTATAAAAGTATACGTGAAATAGGTGAAAAGTACTGAGAAGAGCCAAAAAAGGAACTTTTAGTAGTATAACAATGGTAGAAATGAAATTATGATAAAGAAATAACTTTTGAAAAAAGGCCACTCCGTCTGAATTTTGTTTTGCAATAAAAGTATACGTGAAATAGGTGAAAAGTACTGAGAAGAGACAAAAAATTAACTTTTAGTGGTATAACAATGGTAGAACTGAAATTATGATAAGGAAATAACTTTTAAAAAAAGGCCACTCCGTCTAAATGTTTTTTTGCTATAAAAGTATACGTGAAATAGGTGAAAAGTACTGAGAAGAGGCAAAAAAGTAAATTGTAGTGGAATAACAGTATTAGAACTGAATTTATGATAAAGAAATAACTATTGAAAAAAGACCTCTCCGTCTGAATTTTTTGTTTTGCTATTAAAGTATACATAAAATTAATTGAAAATTAACACAGAAGAGGCGAAAAAGTAACTTTTAGTGGTATAACAGTGGTAGAACTGAATGTATGATAAAGAAATAACTTATGAAAAAAGGCCTCTCCGTCTGAATTTTTATTTTTGCTATAAAAGTATACAGAAAATTAATTGAAAAGTACTGAGAAGAGGCGAAAAAGTAAATAATAGTGGAATAACAGTAGTAGAACTGAATTTATGATAAAGAAATAACTATTGAAAAAAGGCCACTCAGTCTGAATTTTTTTTTTGCTATAAAAGTATACGTGAAATAGGTGAAAAGTACTGAGAAGAGACAAAAAAGTAACTTTTAGTGGTATAACACTGGTAGAACTAAAATTATGATAAAGAAATAACTTTTGAAAAAAGGCCACTCCGTCTGAATTTTTTTTTGCTATAAAAGTATACTTGAAATAGGTGAAAAGTACTGAGAAGAGACAAAAAAGTAACTTTTAGTGGTATAACAATGGTAGAACTGAAATTATGATAAAGAAATAACTTTTGAAAAAAGGCCACTCCGTCTAAATTTTTTTTTGCTATAAAAGTATATGATAAATAGGTGTAAAGTACTGAGAAGTGGCAAAAAAGTAAATTGTAGTCAAATAACAGTAGTAGAACTGAATTTATGATAAAGAAATAACTATTGAAAAAAGACCTCTCCGTCTGAATTTTTTGTTTTGCTATTAGAGTATACATAAAATTAAGTGAAAATTAACACAGAAGAGGCGAAACAGTAACTTTTAGTGGTATAACAGTGGTAGAACTGAATTTATGATAAAGAAATAACTTATGAAAAAAGGCCTCTCCGTCTGAATTTTTATTTTTGCTATAAAAGTATACAGAAAATTAATTGAAAAGTACTGAGAAGAGGCGAAAAAGTAAATAATAGTGGAATAACAGTAGTAGAACTGAATTTATGATAAAGAAATAACTATTGAAAAAAGGCCACTCCGTCTGAATTTTTTTTTGCTATAAAAGTATACGTGAAATAGGTGAAAAGTACTGAGAAGAGACAAAAAAGTAACTTTTAGTGGTATAACAATGGTAGAACTGAAATTATGATAAAGAAATAACTTTTGAAAAAGGCCACTCCGTCTGAATTTTGTTTTGCAATAAAAGTATACGTGAAATAGGTGAAAAGTACTGAGAAGAGACAAAAAATTAACTTTAAGTGGTATAACAATGGTAGAACTGAAATTATGATAAAGAAATAACTTTTAAAAAAAGGCCACTCCGTCTAAATTTTTTTTTGCTATAAAAGTATACGTAAAATAGGTGAAAAGTACTGAGAAGAGGCAAAAAAGTAAATTGTAGTGGAATAACAGTATTAGAACTGAATTTATGATAAAGAAATAACTTTTGAAAAAAGGCCACTCCGTCTGAATTTTTTTTTGCTATAAAAGTATACGTGAAATAGGTGAAAAGTACTGAGAAGAGGCAAAAAAGTAACTTTTATTGGTATAACAATGGTAGAACTGAATTTATGATAAAGAAATAACTATTGAAAAAAGGCCACTCCGTCTGAATTTTTTTTTGCAATAAAAGTATACGTGAAATAGGTGAAAAGTACTGAGAAGAGACAAAAAAGTAACTTTTAGTGGTATAACAATGGTAGAACTGAAATTATGATAAATAAATAACTTTTGAAAAAAGGCCACTCCGTCTAAATTTTTTTTTGCTATAAAAGTATACGATAAATAGGTGAAAAGTACTGAGAGGAGGCAAAAAAGTAAATTGTAGTGGAATAACAGTAGTAGAACTGAATTTATGATAAAGAAATAACTATTGAAAAAAAAAAAAACCGTCTGAATTTTTTGTTTTGCTATTAGAGTATATATAAAATTAAGTCAAAATTAACACAGAAGAGAGGAAAAAGTAACTTTTAGTGGTATAACAGTGGTAGAACTGAATTTATGATAAAGAAATAACATATGAAAAAAGGCCTCTCCGTCTAAATGTTTTTTTGCTATAAAAGTAAACGTGAAATAGGTGAAAAGTACTGAGAAGAGGCAAAAAAGTAAATTGTAGTGGAATAACAGTATTAGAACTGAATTTATGATAAAGAAATAACTATTGAAAAAAGACCTCTCCGTCTGAATTTTTTGTTTTGCTATTAAAGTATACATAAAATTAAGTGAAAATTAACACAGAAGAGGCGAAAAAGTAACTTTTAGTGGTATAACAGTGGTAGAACTGAATGTATGATAAAGAAATAACTTATGAAAAAAGGCCTCTCCGTCTGAATTTTTATTTTTGCTATAAAAGTATACAGAAAATTAATTGAAAAGTACTGTGAAGAGGCGAAAAAGTAAATAATAATGGAATAACAGTAGTAGAACTGAATTTATGATAAAGAAATAACTATTGAAAAAAGGCCACTCAGTCTGAATTTTTTTTTTGCTATAAAAGTATACGTGAAATAGGTGAAAAGTACTGAGAAGAGACAAAAAAGTAACTTTTAGTGGTATAACACTGGTAGAACTAAAATTATGATAAAGAAATAACTTTTGAAAAAAGGCCACTCCGTCTGAATTTTTTTTTGCTATAAAAGTATACTTGAAATAGGTGAAAAGTACTGAGAAGAGACAAAAAAGTAACTTTTAGTGGTATAACAATGGTAGAACTGAAATTATGATAAAGAAATAACTTTTGAAAAAAGGCCACTCCGTCTAAATTTTTTTTTGCTATAAAAGTATATGATAAATAGGTGTAAAGTACTGAGAAGTGGCAATAAAGTAAATTGTAGTCAAATAACAGTAGTAGAACTGAATTTATGATAAAGAAATAACTATTGAAAAAAGACCTCTCCGTCTGAATTTTTTGTTTTGCTATTAGAGTATACATAAAATTAAGTGAAAATTAACACAGAAGAGGCGAAACAGTAACTTTTAGTGGTATAACAGTGGTAGAACTGAATTTATGATAAAGAAATAACTTATGAAAAAAGGCCTCTCCGTCTGAATTTTTATTTTTGCTATAAAAGTATACAGAAAATTAATTGAAAAGTACTGAGAAGAGGCGAAAAAGTAAATAATAGTGGAATAACAGTAGTAGAACTGAATTTATGATAAAGAAATAACTATTGAAAAAAGGCCACTCCGTCTGAATTTTTTTTTGCTATAAAAGTATACGTGAAATAGGTGAAAAGTACTGAGAAGAGACAAAAAAGTAACTTTTAGTGGTATAACAATGGTAGAACTGAAATTATGATAAAGAAATAACTTTTGAAAAAGGCCACTTCGTCTGAATTTTGTTTTGCAATAAAAGTATACGTGAAATAGGTGAAAAGTACTGAGAAGAGACAAAAAATTAACTTTTAGTGGTATAACAATGGTAGAACTGAAATTATGATAAAGAAATAACTTTTAAAAAAAGGCCACTCCGTCTAAATTTTTTTTTGCTATAAAAGTATACGTAAAATAGGTGAAAAGTACTGAGAAGAGGCAAAAAAGTAAATTGTAGTGGAATAACAGTATTAGAACTGAATTTATGATAAAGAAATAACTTTTGAAAAAAGGCCACTCCGTCTGAATTTTTTTTTGCTATAAAAGTATACGTGAAATAGGAGAAAAGTACTGAGAAGAGGCAAAAAAGTAACTTTTATTGGTATAACAATGGTAGAACTGAATTTATGATAAAGAAATAACTATTGAAAAAAGGCCACTCCGTCTGAATTTTTTTGTGCAATAAAAGTATACGTGAAATAGGTGAAAAGTACTGAGAAGAGACAAAAAAGTAACTTTTAGTGGTATAACAATGGTAGAACTGAAATTATGATAAATAAATAACTTTTGAAAAAAGGCCACTCCGTCTAAATTTTTTTTTGCTATAAAAGTATACGATAAATAGGTGAAAAGTACTGAGAGGAGGCAAAAAAGTAAATTGTAGTGGAATAACGGTAGTAGAACTGAATTTATGATAAAGAAATAACTATTGAAAAAAAAAAAAAACCGTCTGAATTTTTTGTTTTGCTATTAGAGTATATATAAAATTAAGTCAAAATTAACACAGAAGAGAGGAAAAAGTAACTTTTAGTGGTATAACAGTGGTAGAACTGAATTTATGATAAAGAAATAACATATGAAAAAAGGCCTCTCCGTCTGAATTTTTATTTTTGCTATAAAAGTATACAGAAAATTAATTGAAAAGTACTGAGAAGAGGCGAAAAAGTAAATTGTAGTGGAATAACAGTAGTAGAACTGAATTTATGATAAAAAAATAACTATTGAAAAAAGGCCACTCCGTCTGAATTTTTTTTTGCTATAAAAGTATACGTGAAATAGGTGAAAAGTACTGAGAAGAGACAAAAAAGTAACTTTTAGTGGTATAACACTGGTAGAACTGAAATTATGATAAAGAAATAACTTTTGAAAAAAGGCCACTCCGTCTGAATTTTTTTTTGCTATAAAAGTATACGTTAAATAGGTGAAAAATACTGAGAAGATGAAAAAAAGTAAATTGTAGTGGAATTACAGAAGTAGAACTGAATTTATGATACAGAAATAACTATTGAAAAAAGACCTCTCCGTCTGAATTTTTTGTTTTGCTATTAGAGTATACATAAAATTAAGTGAAAATTAACACAGAAGAGGCGAAAAAGTAACTTTTAGTGGTATAACAGTGGTAGAACTGAATTTATGATAAAGAAATAACTTATGAAAAAAGGCCTCTCCGTCTGAATTTTTATTTTTGCTATAAAATTATACAGAAAATTAATTGAAAAGTACTGAGAAGAGGCGAAAAAGTATATTGTAGTGGAATTACAGTAGTAGAACTGAATTTATGATAAAGAAATAACTATTGAAAAAAGACCTCTCCGTCTGAATTTTTTGGTTTTGCTATTAGAGTATACATAAAATTAAGTGAAAATTAACACAGAAGAGGCGAAAAAGTAAATATTAGTGGAATAACAGTAGTAGAACTGAATTTATGATAAAGAAATAACTTATGAAAAAGGCCTCTCCGTCTGAATTTTTATTTTTGCTATAAAAGTATACAGAAAATTAATTGAAAAGTACTGAGAAGAGGCGAAAAAGTAAATAATAGTGGAATAACAGTAGTAGAACTGAATTTATGATAAAGAAATAACTATTGAAAAAAGACCTCTCCGTCTGAATTTTTTGTTTTGCTATTAGAGTATACATAAAATTAAGTGAAAATTAACACAGAAGAGGCGAAAAAGTAACTTTTAGTGGTATTACAGTGGTAGAACTGAATTTATGATAAAGAAATAACTATTGAAAAAAGACCTCTCCGTCTGAATTTTTTGTTTTGCTATTAAAGTATACATAAAATTAATTGAAAAGTACTGAGAAGAGGCGAAAAAGTAAATAATAGTGGAATAACAGTAGTAGAACTGAATTTATGATAAAGAAATAACTATTGAAAAAAGGCCACCCCGTCTGAATTTTTTTTTGCTATAAAAGTATACGTGAAATAGGTGAAAAGTACTGAGAAGAGACAAAAAAGTAACTTTTAGTGGTATAACAATGGTAGAAATGAAATTATGATAAAGAAATAACTTTTGAAAAAAGGCCACTCCGTCTGAATTTTGTTTTGCAATAAAAGTATACGTGAAATAGGTGAAAAGTACTGAGAAGAGACAAAAAATTAACTTTTAGTGGTATAACAATGGTAGAACTGAAATTATGATAAAGAAATAACTTTTAAAAAAAGGCCACTCCGTCTAAATTTTTATTTGCTATAAAAGTATACGTGAAATAGGTGAAAAGTACTGAGAAGAGGCAAAAAAGTAAATTGTAGTGGAATAACAGTATTAGAACTGAATTTATGATAAAGAAATAACTATTGAAAAAAGACCTCTCCGTCTGAATTTTTTGTTTTGCTATTAAAGTATACATAAAATTAAGTGAAAATTAACACAGAAGAGGCGAAAAGTAACTTTTAGTGGTATAACAGAGGTAGAACTGAATGTATGATAAAGAAATAACTTATGAAAAAAGGCCTCTCCGTCTGAATTTTTATTTTTGCTATAAACATATACAGAAAATTAATTGAAAAGTACTGAGAAGAGGCGAAAAAGTAAATTGTAGTGGAATAACAGTAGTAGAACTGAATTTATGATAAAGAAATAACTATTGAAAAAAGGCCACTCAGTCTGAATTTTTTTTTTGCTATAAAAGTATACGTGAAATAGGTGAAAAGTACTGAGAAGAGACAAAAAAGTAACTTTTAGTGGTATAACACTGGTAGAACTAAATTAAGATAAAGAAATAACTTTTGAAAAAAGGCCACTCCGTCTGAATTTTTTTTTTTTAAAGTATACGTGAAATAGGTGAAAAGTACTGAGAAGAGGCAAAAAAGTAACTTTTATTGGTATAACAATGGTAGAACTGAATTTATGATAAAGAAATAACTATTGAAAAAAGGCCACTCCGTCTGAATTTTTTTTTGCAATAAAAGTATACGTGAAATAGGTGAAAAGTACTGAGAGGAGGCAAAAAAGTAAATTGTAGTGGAATAACAGTATTAGAACTGAATTTAAGATAAAGAAATAACTATTGAACAAAGGCCACTCCGTCTGAATTTTTTTTTTGCTATTAGAGTATACATAAAATTAAGTGAAAAATAACACAGAAGAGGCGAAAAAGTAACTTTTAGTGGTATAACAGTGGTAGAACTGAATTTATGATAAAGAAATAACTTATGAAAAAAGGCCTCTCCGTCTGAATTTTTATTTTTGCTATAAAAGTATACAGAAAATTAATTGAAAAGTACTGAGAAGAGGCGAAAAAGTAACTTTTAGTTGTATAACAATGGTAGAACTGAAATTATGATAAAGAAATAACTTTTAAAAAAAGGCCACTCCGTCTAAATTTTTTTTTGCTATAAAAGTATACGTAAAATAGGTGAAAAGTACTGAGAAGAGGCAAAAAAGTAAATTGTAGTGGAATAACAGTATTAGAACTGAATTTAAGATAAAGAAATAACTATTGAAAAAAGGCCACTCCGTCTAAATTTTTTTTTTGCTATAAAAGTATACGGGAAATAGGTGAAAAGTACTGAGAAGAGACAAAAAAGTAACTTTTAGTGGTATAACACTGGTAGAACTAAAATTATGATAAAGAAATAACTTTTGAAAAAAGGCCACTCCGTCTGAATTTTTTTTTGCTATAAAAGTATACGTGAAATAGGTGAAAAGTACTGAGAAGAGGCAAAAAAGTAACTTTTATTGGTATAACAATGGTAGAACTGAATTTATGATAAAGAAATAACTATTGAAAAAAGGCCACTCCGTCTGAATTTTTTTTTGCAATAAAAGTATACGTGAAATAGGTGAAAAGTACTGAGAAGAGACAAAAAATTAACTTTTAGTGGTATAACAATGGTAGAACTGAAATTATGATAAAGAAATAACTTTTAAAAAAAGGCCATTTCGTCTAAATTTTTATTTGCTATAAAAGTATACGTGAAATAGGTGAAAAGTACTGAGAAGAGGCAAAAAAGTAAATTGTAGTGGAATAACAGTATTAGAACTGAATTTATGATAAAGAAATAACTATTGAAAAAAGACCTCTCCGTCTGAATTTTTTGTTTTGCTATTAAAGTATACATAAAATTAAGTGAAAATTAACACAGAAGAGGCGAAAAGTAACTTTTAGTGGTATAACAGAGGTAGAACTGAATGTATGATAAAGAAATAACTTATGAAAAAAGGCCTCTCCGTCTGAATTTTTATTTTTGCTATAAACATATACAGAAAATTAATTGAAAAGTACTGAGAAGAGGCGAAAAAGTAAATTGTAGTGGAATAACAGTAGTAGAACTGAATTTATGATAAAGAAATAACTATTGAAAAAAGGCCACTCAGTCTGAATTTTTTTTTTGCTATAAAAGTATACGTGAAATAGGTGAAAAGTACTGAGAAGAGACAAAAAAGTAACTTTTAGTGGTATAACACTGGTAGAACTAAATTAAGATAAAGAAATAACTTTTGAAAAAAGGCCACTCCGTCTGAATTTTTTTTTTTAAAGTATACGTGAAATAGGTGAAAAGTACTGAGAAGAGGCAAAAAAGTAACTTTTATTGGTATAACAATGGTAGAACTGAATTTATGATAAAGAAATAACTATTGAAAAAAGGCCACTCCGTCTGAATTTTTTTTTGCAATAAAAGTATACGTGAAATAGGTGAAAAGTACTGAGAGGAGGCAAAAAAGTAAATTGTAGTGGAATAACAGTATTAGAACTGAATTTAAGATAAAGAAATAACTATTGAACAAAGGCCACTCCGTCTGAATTTTTTTTTTGCTATTAGAGTATACATAAAATTAAGTGAAAAATAACACAGAAGAGGCGAAAAAGTAACTTTTAGTGGTATAACAGTGGTAGAACTGAATTTATGATAAAGAAATAACTTATGAAAAAAGGCCTCTCCGTCTGAATTTTTATTTTTGCTATAAAAGTATACAGAAAATTAATTGAAAAGTACTGAGAAGAGGCGAAAAAGTAACTTTTAGTTGTATAACAATGGTAGAACTGAAATTATGATAAAGAAATAACTTTTAAAAAAAGGCCACTCCGTCTAAATTTTTTTTTGCTATAAAAGTATACGTAAAATAGGTGAAAAGTACTGAGAAGAGGCAAAAAAGTAAATTGTAGTGGAATAACAGTATTAGAACTGAATTTAAGATAAAGAAATAACTATTGAAAAAAGGCCACTCCGTCTAAATTTTTTTTTTGCTATAAAAGTATACGGGAAATAGGTGAAAAGTACTGAGAAGAGACAAAAAAGTAACTTTTAGTGGTATAACACTGGTAGAACTAAAATTATGATAAAGAAATAACTTTTGAAAAAAGGCCACTCCGTCTGAATTTTTTTTTGCTATAAAAGTATACGTGAAATAGGTGAAAAGTACTGAGAAGAGGCAAAAAAGTAACTTTTATTGGTATAACAATGGTAGAACTGAATTTATGATAAAGAAATAACTATTGAAAAAAGGCCACTCCGTCTGAATTTTTTTTTGCAATAAAAGTATACGTGAAATAGGTGAAAAGTACTGAGAAGAGACAAAAAAGTAACTTTTAGTGGTATAACAATGGTAGAACTGAAATTATGATAAAGAAATAACTTTTGAAAAAAGGCCACTCCGTCTAAATTTTTTTTTGCTATAAAAGTATATGATAAATAGGTGTAAAGTACTGAGAAGAGGCAAAAAAGTAAATTGTAGTGGAATAACAGTAGTAGAACTGAATTTATGATAAAGAAATAACTATTGAAAAAAGACCTCTCCGTCTGAATTTTTTGTTTTGCTATTAGAGTATACATAAAATTAAGTGAAAAATAACACAGAAGAGGCGAAAAAGTAACTTTTAGTGGTATAACAGTGGTAGAACTGAATTTATGATAAAGAAATAACTTATGAAAAAAGGCCTCTCCGTCTGAATTTTTATTTTTGCTATAAAAGTATACAGAAAATTAATTGAAAAGTACTGAGAAGAGGCGAAAAAGTAAATAATATTGGAATAACAGTAGTAGAACTGAATTTATGATAAAGAAATAACTATTGAAAAAAGGCCACTCCGTCTGAATTTTTTTTTGCTATAAAAGTATACGTGAAATAGGTGAAAAGTACTGAGAAGAGACAAAAAAGTAACTTTTAGTGGTATAACAATGGTAGAACTGAAATTATGATAAAGAAATAACTTTTAAATAAAGGCCACTCCGTCTAAATTTTTTTTTGCTATAAAAGTATACGTAAAATAGGTGAAAAGTACTGAGAAGAGGCAAAAAAGTAAATTGTAGTGGAATAACAGTATTAGAACTGAATTTAAGATAAAGAAATAACTATTGAAAAAAGGCCACTCCGTCTGAATTTTTTTTTTGCTATAAAAGTATACGTGAAATAGGTGAAAAGTACTGAGAAGAGACAAAAAAGTAACTTTTAGTGGTATAACACTGGTAGAACTAAAATTATGATAAAGAAATAACTTTTGAAAAAAGGCCACTCCGTCTGAATTTTATTTTGCTATAAAAGTATACGTGAAATAGGTGAAAAGTACTGAGAAGAGGCAAAAAAGTAACTTTTATTGGTATAACAATGGTAGAACTGAATTTATGATAAAGAAATAACTATTGAAAAAAGGCCACTCCGTCTGAATTTTTTTTTGCAATAAAAGTATACGTGAAATAGGTGAAAAGTACTGAGAAGAGACAAAAAAGTAACTTTTAGTGGTATAACAATGGTAGAACTGAAATTATGATAAAGAAATAACTTTTGAAAAAAGGCCACTCCGTCTAAATTTTTTTTTGCTATAAAAGTATACGATAAATAGGTGAAAAGTACTGAGAGGAGGCAAAAAAGTAAATTGTAGTGGAATAACAGTAGTAGAACTGAATTTATGATAAAGAAATAACTATTGAAAAAAGACCTCTTCGTCTGAATTTTTTGTTTTGCTATTAGAGTATATATAAAATTAAGTCAAAATTAACACAGAAGAGGCGAAAAAGTAACTTTTAGTGGTATAACAGTGGTAGAACTGAATTTATGATAAAGAAATAACATATGAAAAAAGGCCTCTCCGTCTGAATTTTTATTTTTGCTATAAAAGTATACAGAAAATTAATTGAAAAGTACTGAGAAGAGGCGAAAAAGTAAATTGTAGTGGAATAACAGTAGTAGAACTGAATTTATGATAAAAAAATAACTATTGAAAAAAGGCCACTCCGTCTGAATTTTTTTTTGCTATAAAAGTATACGTGAAATAGGTGAAAAGTACTGAGAAGAGACAAAAAAGTAACTTTTAGTGGTATAATACTGGTAGAACTGAAATTATGATGAAGAAATAACTTTTGAAAAAAGGCCACTCCGTCTGAATATTTTTTTGCTATAAAAGTATACGTTAAATAGGTGAAAAATACTGAGAAGAGGAAAAAAAGTAATATGTAGTGGAATTACAGAAGTAGAACTGAATTTATGATAAAGAAATAACTATTGAAAAAAGACCTCTCCGTCTGAATTTTTTGTTTTGCTATTAGAGTATACATAAAATTAAGTGAAAATTAACACAGAAGAGGCGAAAAAGTAACTTTTAGTGGTATAACCGTGGTAGAACTGAATTTATGATAAATAAATAACTTATGAAAAAAGGCCTCTCCGTCTGAATTTTTATTTTTGCTATAAAATTATACAGAAAATTAATTGAAAAGTACTGAGAAGAGGCGAAAAAGTAAATTGTAGTGGAATTACAGTACTAGAACTGAATTTATGATAAAGAAATAACTATTGAAAAAAGACCTATCCGTCTGAATTTTTTGGTTTTGCTATTAGAGTATACATAAAATTAAGTGAAAATTAACACAGAAGAGGCGAAAAAGTAAATATTAGTGGAATAACAGTAGTAGAACTGAATTTATGATAAAGAAATAACTTATGAAAAAGGCCTCTCCGTCTGAATTTTTATTTTTGCTATAAAAGTATACAGAAAATTAATTGAAAAGTACTGAGAAGAGGCGAAAAAGTAAATTGTAGTGGAATAACAGTAGTAGAACTGAATTTATGATAAAGAAAAAACTATTGAAAAAAGAACTCTCCGTCTGAATTTTTTGTTTTGCTATTAGAGTATACATAAAATTAAGTGAAAATTAACACAGAAGAGGCGAAAAAGTAACTTTTAGTGGTATAACAGTGGTAGAACTGAATTTATGATAAAGAAATAACTTATGAAAAAAGGCCTCTCCGTCTGAATTTTTATTTTTGCTATAAAAGTATACAGAAAATTAATTGAAAAATACTGAGAAGAGGCGAAAAAGTAAATTGTAGTGGAATAACAGTAGTAGAACTGAATTTATGATAAAGAAATAACTATTGAAAAAAGGCCACTCCGTCTTAATTTTTTTTGCTATAAAAGTATACGAGAAATAGGTGAAAAGTACTGAGAAGAGACAAAAAAGTAACTTTTAGTGGTATAACAATGGTAGAACTGAAATTATGATAAAGAAATAACTTTTGAAAAAAGGCCACTCCGTCTGAATTTTTTTTTGCTATAAAAGTATTCGTGAAATAGGTGAAAAGTAGTGAGAAGAGACAAAAAAGTAACTTTTAGTGGTATGACAATGGTAGAACTGAAATTATGATAAAGAAATAACTTTTGATAAAGGCCACTCCGTCTAAATTTTTTTTTGCTATAAAAGTATACGTGAAATAGGTGAAAAGTACTGAGAAGAGGCAAAAAAGTAAATTGTAGTGGAATAACAGTAGTAGAACTGAATTTATGATAAAGAAATAACTATTGAAAAAAGACCTCTCCGTCTGAATTTTTTGTTTTGCTATTAGAGTATACATAAAATTAAGTGAAAATTAACACAGAAGAGGCGAAAAAGTAACTTTAAGTGGTATAACAGTGGTAGAACTGAATTTATGATAAAGAAATAACTTATGAAAAAAGGCCTCTCCGTCTGAATTTTTATTTTTGCTATAGAAGTATATAGAAAATTAATTGAAAAGTACTGAGAAGAGGCGAAAAAGTAAATTGTAGTGGAATAACAGTAGTAGAACTGAATTTATGATAAAGAAATAACTATTGAAAAAAGGCCACTCCGTCTGAATTTTTTTTTGCTATAAAAGTATACGTGAAATAGGTGAAAAGTACTGAGAAGAGACAAAAAAGTAACTTTTAGTGGTATAACAATGGTAGAACTGAAATTATGATAAAGAAATAACTTTTGAAAAAAGGCCTCTCCGTCTAAATTTTTTTTTGCTATAAAAGTATACGTGAAATAGGTGAAAAGTACTGAGAAGAGGCAAAAAAGTAAATTGTAGTGGAATAACAGTAGTAGAACTGAATTTATGATAAAGAAATAACTATTGAAAAAAGACCTCTCCGTCTGAATTTTTTGTTTTGCTATTAGAGTATACATAAAATTAAGTGAAAATTAACACAGAAGAGGCGAAAAAGTAACTTTTAGTGGTATAACAGTGGTAGAACTGAATTTATGATAAAGAAATAACTTATGAAAAAAGGCCTCTCCGTCTGAATTTTAATTTTTGCTATAAAAGTATACAGAAAATTAATTGAAAAGTACTGAGAAGAGGCGAAAAAGTAAATTGTAGTGGAATAACAGTAGTAGAACTGAATTTATGATAAAGAAATAACTATTGAAAAAAGGCCACTCCGTCTGAATTTTTTTTTTACTATAAAAGTATACGTGAAATAGGTAAAAAGTACTGAGGAGAGACAAAAAAGTAACTTTTAGTGCTATAACAATGGTAGAACTGAAATTATGATAAAGAAATAACTTTTGAAAAAAGGCCACTCCGTCTGAATTTTTTTTTGCTATAAAAGTATACGTGAAATAGGTGAAAAGTACTGAGAAGAGGCAAAAAAGTAAATTGTAGTGGAATTACAGTAGTAGAACTGAATTTATAATAAAGAAATAACTATTGAAAAAAGACCTCTCCGTCTGAATTTTTTGTTTTGCTATTAGAGTATACATAAAATTAAGTGAAAATTAACACATAAGAGGCGAAAAAGTAAATATTAGTGGTATAACAGTGGTAGAACTGAATTTATGATAAAGAAATAACTTATGAAAAAAGGTCTCTCCGTCTGAATTTTTATTTTTGCTATAAAAGTATACCGAAAATTAATTGAAAAGTACTGAGAAGAGGCGAATAAGTAAATTGTAGTGGAATAACAGTAGTAGAACTAAATTTATGATAAAGAAATAACTTTTGAAAGAAGGCCACTCCGTCTGAATTTTTTGTTTTGCTATTAGAGTATACATAAAATTAAGTGAAAATTAACACAGAAGAGGCGAAAAAGTAACTTTTAGTGGTATAACAGTGGTAGAACTGAATTTATGATAAAGAAATAACTTATGAAAAAAGGCCTCTCCGTCAGAATTTTTATTTTTGCTATAAAAGTATACAGAAAATTAATTGAAAAGTACTGAGAAGAAGCGAAAAAGTAAATTGTAGTGGAATAACAGTAGTAGAACTGAATTTATGATAAAGAAATAACTTATGAAAAAAGGCCTCTCCGTCTGAATTTTTATTTTTGCTATAAAATTATACAGAAAATTAATTGAAAAGTACTGAGAAGAGGCGAAAAAGTAAATTGTAGTGGAATTACAGTAGTAGAACTGAATTTATGATAAAGAAATAACTATTGAAAAAAGACCTCTCCGTCTGAATTTTTTGGTTTTGCTATTAGAGTATACATAAAATTAAGTGAAAATTAACACAGAAGAGGCGAAAAAGTAAATATTAGTGGAATAACAGTAGTAGAACTGAATTTATGATAAAGAAATAACTTATGAAAAAGGCCTCTCCGTCTGAATTTTTATTTTTGCTATAAAAGTATACAGAAAATTAATTGAAAAGTACTGAGAAGAGGCGAAAAAGTAAATAATAGTGGAATAACAGTAGTAGAACTGAATTTATGATAAAGAAATAACTATTGAAAAAAGACCTCTCCGTCTGAATTTTTTGTTTTGCTATTAGAGTATACATAAAATTAAGTGAAAATTAACACAGAAGAGGCGAAAAAGTAACTTTTAGTGGTATAACAGTGGTAGAACTGAATTTATGATAAAGAAATAACTATTGAAAAAAGACCTCTCCGTCTGAATTTTTTGTTTTGCTATTAAAGTATACATAAAATTAATTGAAAAGTACTGAGAAGAGGCGAAAAAGTAAATAATAGTGGAATAACAGTAGTAGAACTGAATTTATGATAAAGAAATAACTATTGAAAAAAGGCCACCCCGTCTGAATTTTTTTTGCTATAAAAGTATACGTGAAATAGGTGAAAAGTACTGAGAAGAGACAAAAAAGTAACTTTTAGTGGTATAACAATGGTAGAAATGAAATTATGATAAAGAAATAACTTTTGAAAAAAGGCCACTCCGTCTGAATTTTGTTTTGCAATAAAAGTATACGTGAAATAGGTGAAAAGTACTGAGAAGAGACAAAAAATTAACTTTTAGTGGTATAACAATGGTAGAACTGAAATTATGATAAAGAAATAACTTTTAAAAAAAGGCCACTCCGTCTAAATTTTTATTTGCTATAAAAGTATACGTGAAATAGGTGAAAAATACTGAGAAGAGGCAAAAAAGTAAATTGTAGTGGAATAACAGTATTAGAACTGAATTTATGATAAAGAAATAACTATTGAAAAAAGACCTCTCCGTCTGAATTTTTTGTTTTGCTATTAAAGTATACATAAAATTAAGTGAAAATTAACACAGAAGAGGCGAAAAGTAACTTTTAGTGGTATAACAGAGGTAGAACTGAATGTATGATAAAGAAATAACTTATGAAAAAAGGCCTCTCCGTCTGAATTTTTATTTTTGCTATAAACATATACAGAAAATTAATTGAAAAGTACTGAGAAGAGGCGAAAAAGTAAATTGTAGTGGAATAACAGTAGTAGAACTGAATTTATGATAAAGAAATAACTATTAAAAAAAGGCCACTCAGTCTGAATTTTTTTTTTGCTATAAAAGTATACGTGAAATAGGTGAAAAGTACTGAGAAGAGACAAAAAAGTAACTTTTAGTGGTATAACACTGGTAGAACTAAAATTATGATAAAGAAATAACTTTTAAATAAAGGCCACTCCGTCTAAATTTTTTTTTGCTATAAAAGTATACGTAAAATAGGTGAAAAGTACTGAGAAGAGGCAAAAAAGTAAATTGTAGTGGAATAACAGTATTAGAACTGAATTTAAGATAAAGAAATAACTATTGAAAAAAGGCCACTCCGTCTGAATTTTTTTTTTGCTATAAAAGTATACGTGAAATAGGTGAAAAGTACTGAGAAGAGACAAAAAAGTAACTTTTAGTGGTATAACACTGGTAGAACTAAAATTATGATAAAGAAATAACTTTTGAAAAAAGGCCACTCCGTCTGAATTTTTTTTTGCTATAAAAGTATACGTGAAATAGGTGAAAAGTACTGAGAAGAGGCAAAAAAGTAACTTTTATTGGTATAACAATGGTAGAACTGAATTTATGATAAAGAAATAACTATTGAAAAAAGGCCACTCCGTCTGAATTTTTTTTTGCAATAAAAGTATACGTGAAATAGGTGAAAAGTACTGAGAAGAGACAAAAAAGTAACTTTTAGTGGTATAACAATGGTAGAACTGAAATTATGATAAAGAAATAACTTTTGAAAAAAGGCCACTCCGTCTAAATTTTTTTTTGCTATAAAAGTATACGATAAATAGGTGAAAAGTACTGAGAGGAGGCAAAAAAGTAAATTGTAGTGGAATAACAGTAGTAGAACTGAATTTATGATAAAGAAATAACTATTGAAAAAAGACCTCTTCGTCTGAATTTTTTGTTTTGCTATTAGAGTATATATAAAATTAAGTCAAAATTAACACAGAAGAGGCGAAAAAGTAACTTTTAGTGGTATAACAGTGGTAGAACTGAATTTATGATAAAGAAATAACATATGAAAAAAGGCCTCTCCGTCTGAATTTTTATTTTTGCTATAAAAGTATACAGAAAATTAATTGAAAAGTACTGAGAAGAGGCGAAAAAGTAAATTGTAGTGGAATAACAGTAGTAGAACTGAATTTATGATAAAAAAATAACTATTGAAAAAAGGCCACTCCGTCTGAATTTTTTTTTGCTATAAAAGTATACGTGAAATAGGTGAAAAGTACTGAGAAGAGACAAAAAAGTAACTTTTAGTGGTATAATACTGGTAGAACTGAAATTATGATGAAGAAATAACTTTTGAAAAAAGGCCACTCCGTCTGAATATTTTTTTGCTATAAAAGTATACGTTAAATAGGTGAAAAATACTGAGAAGAGGAAAAAAAGTAATATGTAGTGGAATTACAGAAGTAGAACTGAATTTATGATAAAGAAATAACTATTGAAAAAAGACCTCTCCGTCTGAATTTTTTGTTTTGCTATTAGAGTATACATAAAATTAAGTGAAAATTAACACAGAAGAGGCGAAAAAGTAACTTTTAGTGGTATAACCGTGGCAGAACTGAATTTATGATAAATAAATAACTTATGAAAAAAGGCCTCTCCGTCTGAATTTTTATTTTTGCTATAAAATTATACAGAAAATTAATTGAAAAGTACTGAGAAGAGGCGAAAAAGTAAATTGTAGTGGAATTACAGTACTAGAACTGAATTTATGATAAAGAAATAACTATTGAAAAAAGACCTATCCGTCTGAATTTTTTGGTTTTGCTATTAGAGTATACATAAAATTAAGTGAAAATTAACACAGAAGAGGCGAAAAAGTAAATATTAGTGGAATAACAGTAGTAGAACTGAATTTATGATAAAGAAATAACTTATGAAAAAGGCCTCTCCGTCTGAATTTTTATTTTTGCTATAAAAGTATACAGAAAATTAATTGAAAAGTACTGAGAAGAGGCGAAAAAGTAAATTGTAGTGGAATAACAGTAGTAGAACTGAATTTATGATAAAGAAAAAACTATTGAAAAAAGAACTCTCCGTCTGAATTTTTTGTTTTGCTATTAGAGTATACATAAAATTAAGTGAAAATTAACACAGAAGAGGCGAAAAAGTAACTTTTAGTGGTATAACAGTGGTAGAACTGAATTTATGATAAAGAAATAACTTATGAAAAAAGGCCTCTCCGTCTGAATTTTTATTTTTGCTATAAAAGTATACAGAAAATTAATTGAAAAATACTGAGAAGAGGCGAAAAAGTAAATTGTAGTGGAATAACAGTAGTAGAACTGAATTTATGATAAAGAAATAACTATTGAAAAAAGGCCACTCCGTCTTAATTTTTTTTGCTATAAAAGTATACGAGAAATAGGTGAAAAGTACTGAGAAGAGACAAAAAAGTAACTTTTAGTGGTATAACAATGGTAGAACTGAAATTATAATAAAGAAATAACTTTTGAAAAAAGGCCACTCCGTCTGAATTTTTTTTTGCTATAAAAGTATTCGTGAAATAGGTGAAAAGTAGTGAGAAGAGACAAAAAAGTAACTTTTAGTGGTATGACAATGGTAGAACTGAAATTATGATAAAGAAATAACTTTTGATAAAGGCCACTCCGTCTAAATTTTTTTTTGCTATAAAAGTATACGTGAAATAGGTGAAAAGTACTGAGAAGAGGCAAAAAAGTAAATTGTAGTGGAATAACAGTAGTAGAACTGAATTTATGATAAAGAAATAACTATTGAAAAAAGACCTCTCCGTCTGAATTTTTTGTTTTGCTATTAGAGTATACATAAAATTAAGTGAAAATTAACACAGAAGAGGCGAAAAAGTAACTTTAAGTGGTATAACAGTGGTAGAACTGAATTTATGATAAAGAAATAACTTATGAAAAAAGGCCTCTCCGTCTGAATTTTTATTTTTGCTATAGAAGTATATAGAAAATTAATTGAAAAGTACTGAGAAGAGGCGAAAAAGTAAATTGTAGTGGAATAACAGTAGTAGAACTGAATTTATGATAAAGAAATAACTATTGAAAAAAGGCCACTCCGTCTGAATTTTTTTTTGCTATAAAAGTATACGTGAAATAGGTGAAAAGTACTGAGAAGAGACAAAAAAGTAACTTTTAGTGGTATAACAATGGTAGAACTGAAATTATGATAAAGAAATAACTTTTGAAAAAAGGCCTCTCCGTCTAAATTTTTTTTTGCTATAAAAGTATACGTAAATTGGTGAAAAGTACTGAGAAGAGGCAAAAAAGTAAATTGTAGTGGAATAACAGTAGTAGAACTGAATTTATGATAAAGAAATAACTATTGAAAAAAGACCTCTCCGTCTGAATTTTTTGTTTTGCTATTAGAGTATACATAAAATTAAGTGAAAATTAACACAGAAGAGGCGAAAAAGTAACTTTTAGTGGTATAACAGTGGTAGAACTGAATTTATGATAAAGAAATAACTTATGAAAAAAGGCCTCTCCGTCTGAATTTTTATTTTTGCTATAAAAGTATACAGAAAATTAATTGAAAAGTACTGAGAAGAGGCGAAAAAGTAACTTTTAGTTGTATAACAATGGTAGAACTGAAATTATGATAAAGAAATAACTTTTAAAAAAAGGCCACTCCGTCTAAATTTTTTTTTGCTATAAAAGTATACGTAAAATAGGTGAAAAGTACTGAGAAGAGGCAAAAAAGTAAATTGTAGTGGAATAACAGTATTAGAACTGAATTTAAGATAAAGAAATAACTATTGAAAAAAGGCCACTCCGTCTGAATATTTTTTTGCTATAAAAGTATACGTGAAATAGGTGAAAAGTACTGAGAAGAGACAAAAAAGTAACTTTTAGTGGTATAACACTGGTAGAACTAAAATTATGATAAAGAAATAACTTTTGAAAAAAGGCCACTCCGTCTGAATTTTTTTTTGCTATAAAAGTATACGTGAAATAGGTGAAAAGTACTGAGAAGAGGCAAAAAAGTAACTTTTATTGGTATAACAATGGTAGAACTGAATTTATGATAAAGAAATAACTATTAAAAAAAGGCCACTCCGTCTGAATTTTTTTTTGCAATAAAAGTATACGTGAAATAGGTGAAAAGTACTGAGAAGAGACAAAAAAGTAACTTTTTGTGGTATAACAATGGTAGAACTGAAATTATGATAAAGAAATAACTTTTGAAAAAAGGCCACTCCGTCTAAATTTTTTTTTGCTATAAAAGTATATGATAAATAGGTGTAAAGTACTGAGAAGAGGCAAAAAAGTAAATTGTAGTGGAATAACAGTATTAGAACTGAATTTATGATAAAGAAATAACTATTGAAAAAAGACCTCTCCGTCTGAATTTTTTGTTTTGCTATTAAAGTATACATAAAATTAAGTGAAAATTAACACAGAAGAGGCGAAAAGTAACTTTTAGTGGTATAACAGAGGTAGAACTGAATGTATGATAAAGAAATAACTTATGAAAAAAGGCCTCTCCGTCTGAATTTTTATTTTTGCTATAAACATATACAGAAAATTAATTGAAAAGTACTGAGAAGAGGCGAAAAAGTAAATTGTAGTGGAATAACAGTAGTAGAACTGAATTTATGATAAAGAAATAACTATTGAAAAAGGCCACTCCGTCTGAATTTTTTTTTGCTATAAAAGTATACGTGAAATAGGTGAAAAGTACTGAGAAGAGACAAAAAAGTAACTTTTAGTGGTATAACAATGGTAGAACTGAAATTATGATAAAGAAATAACTTTTAAAAAAAGGCCACTCCGTCTAAATTTTTTTTTGCTATAAAAGTATACGTAAAATAGGTGAAAAGTACTGAGAAGAGGCAAAAAAGTAAATTGTAGTGGAATAACAGTATTAGAACTGAATTTAAGATAAAGAAATAACTATTGAAAAAAGGCCACTCCGTCTGAATTTTTTTTTTGCTATAAAAGTATACGTGAAATAGGTGAAAAGTACTGAGAAGAGACAAAAAAGTAACTTTTAGTGGTATAAGACTGGTAGAACTAAAATTATGATAAAGAAATAACTTTTGAAAAAAGGCCACTCCGTCTGAATTTTTTTTTGCTATAAAAGTATACGTGAAATAGGTGAAAAGTACTGAGAAGAGGCAAAAAAGTAACTTTTATTGGTATAACAATGGTAGAACTGAATTTATGATAAAGAAATAACTATTGAAATAAGGCCACTCCGTCTGAATTTTTTTTGCAATAAAAGTATACGTGAAATAGGTGAAAAGTACTGAGAAGAGACAAAAAAGTAACTTTTAGTGGTATAACAATGGTAGAACTGAAATTATGATAAAGAAATAACTTTTAAAAAAAGGCCACTCCGTCTAAATTTTTATTTGCTATAAAAGTATACGTGAAATAGGTGAAAAGTACTGAGAAGAGGCAAAAAAGTAAATTGTAGTGGAATAACAGTATTAGAACTGAATTTATGATAAAGAAATAACTATTGAAAAAAGACCTCTCCGTCTGAATTTTTTGTTTTGCTATTAAAGTATACATAAAATTAAGTGAAAATTAACACAGAAGAGGCGAAAAGTAACTTTTAGTGGTATAACAGAGGTAGAACTGAATGTATGATAAAGAAATAACTTATGAAAAAAGGCCTCTCCGTCTGAATTTTTATTTTTGCTATAAACATATACAGAAAATTAATTGAAAAGTACTGAGAAGAGGCGAAAAAGTAAATTGTAGTGGAATAACAGTAGTAGAACTGAATTTATGATAAAGAAATAACTATTGAAAAAAGGCCACTCAGTCTGAATTTTTTTTTTGCTATAAAAGTATACGTGAAATAGGTGAAAAGTACTGAGAAGAGACAAAAAAGTAACTTTTAGTGGTATAACACTGGTAGAACTAAAATTATGATAAAGAAATAACTTTTGAAAAAAGGCCACTCCGTCTGAATTTTTTTTTTTTAAAGTATACGTGAAATAGGTGAAAAGTACTGAGAAGAGGCAAAAAAGTAACTTTTATTGGTATAACAATGGTAGAACTGAATTTATGATAAAGAAATAACTATTGAAAAAAGGCCACTCCGTCTGAATTTTTTTTTGCAATAAAAGTATACGTGAAATAGGTGAAAAGTACTGAGAGGAGGCAAAAAAGTAAATTGTAGTGGAATAACAGTATTAGAACTGAATTTAAGATAAAGAAATAACTATTGAAAAAAGGCCACTCCGTCTGAATTTTTTTTTTGCTATTAGAGTATACATAAAATTAAGTGAAAAATAACACAGAAGAGGCGAAAAAGTAACTTTTAGTGGTATAACAGTGGTAGAACTGAATTTATGATAAAGAAATAACTTATGAAAAAAGGCCTCTCCGTCTGAATTTTTATTTTTGCTATAAAAGTATACAGAAAATTAATTGAAAAGTACTGAGAAGAGGCGAAAAAGTAACTTTTAGTTGTATAACAATGGTAGAACTGAAATTATGATAAAGAAATAACTTTTAAAAAAAGGCCACTCCGTCTAAATTTTTTTTTGCTATAAAAGTATACGTAAAATAGGTGAAAAGTACTGAGAAGAGGCAAAAAAGTAAATTGTAGTGGAATAACAGTATTAGAACTGAATTTAAGATAAAGAAATAACTATTGAAAAAAGGCCACTCCGTCTGAATATTTTTTTGCTATAAAAGTATACGTGAAATAGGTGAAAAGTACTGAGAAGAGACAAAAAAGTAACTTTTAGTGGTATAACACTGGTAGAACTAAAATTATGATAAAGAAATAACTTTTGAAAAAAGGCCACTCCGTCTGAATTTTTTTTTGCTATAAAAGTATACGTGAAATAGGTGAAAAGTACTGAGAAGAGGCAAAAAAGTAACTTTTATTGGTATAACAATGGTAGAACTGAATTTATGATAAAGAAATAACTATTAAAAAAAGGCCACTCCGTCTGAATTTTTTTTTGCAATAAAAGTATACGTGAAATAGGTGAAAAGTACTGAGAAGAGACAAAAAAGTAACTTTTTGTGGTATAACAATGGTAGAACTGAAATTATGATAAAGAAATAACTTTTGAAAAAAGGCCACTCCGTCTAAATTTTTTTTTGCTATAAAAGTATATGATAAATAGGTGTAAAGTACTGAGAAGAGGCAAAAAAGTAAATTGTAGTGGAATAACAGTATTAGAACTGAATTTATGATAAAGAAATAACTATTGAAAAAAGACCTCTCCGTCTGAATTTTTTGTTTTGCTATTAAAGTATACATAAAATTAAGTGAAAATTAACACAGAAGAGGCGAAAAGTAACTTTTAGTGGTATAACAGAGGTAGAACTGAATGTATGATAAAGAAATAACTTATGAAAAAAGGCCTCTCCGTCTGAATTTTTATTTTTGCTATAAACATATACAGAAAATTAATTGAAAAGTACTGAGAAGAGGCGAAAAAGTAAATTGTAGTGGAATAACAGTAGTAGAACTGAATTTATGATAAAGAAATAACTATTGAAAAAGGCCACTCCGTCTGAATTTTTTTTTGCTATAAAAGTATACGTGAAATAGGTGAAAAGTACTGAGAAGAGACAAAAAAGTAACTTTTAGTGGTATAACAATGGTAGAACTGAAATTATGATAAAGAAATAACTTTTAAAAAAAGGCCACTCCGTCTAAATTTTTTTTTGCTATAAAAGTATACGTAAAATAGGTGAAAAGTACTGAGAAGAGGCAAAAAAGTAAATTGTAGTGGAATAACAGTATTAGAACTGAATTTAAGATAAAGAAATAACTATTGAAAAAAGGCCACTCCGTCTGAATTTTTTTTTTGCTATAAAAGTATACGTGAAATAGGTGAAAAGTACTGAGAAGAGACAAAAAAGTAACTTTTAGTGGTATAACAATGGTAGACTTGAAATTATGATAAAGAAATAACTTTTGAAAAAAGGCCACTCCGTCTAAATTTTTTTTTGCTATAAAAGTATACGATAAATAGGTGAAAAGTACTGAGAGGAGGCAAAAAAGTAAATTGTAGTGGAATAACAGTAGTAGAACTGAATTTATGATAAAGAAATAACTATTGAAAAAAGACCTCTTCGTCTGAATTTTTTGTTTTGCTATTAGAGTATATATAAAATTAAGTCAAAATTAACACAGAAGAGGCGAAAAAGTAACTTTTAGTGGTATAACAGTGGTAGAACTGAATTTATGATAAAGAAATAACATATGAAAAAAGGCCTCTCCGTCTGAATTTTTATTTTTGCTATAAAAGTATACAGAAAATTAATTGAAAAGTACTGAGAAGAGGCGAAAAAGTAAATAATAGTGGAATAACAGTAGTAGAACTGAATTTATGATAAAGAAATAACTATTGAAAAAAGACCTCTCCGTCTGAATTTTTTGTTTTGCTATTAGAGTATACATAAAATTAAGTGAAAATTAACACAGAAGAGGCGAAAAAGTAACTTTTAGTGGTATAACAGTGGTTGAACTGAATTTATGATAAAGAAATAACTATTGAAAAAAGACCTCTCCGTCTGAATTTTTATTTTTGCTATAAACATATACAGAAAATTAATTGAAAAGTACTGAGAAGAGGCGAAAAAGTAAATTGTAGTGGAATAACAGTAGTAGAACTGAATGTATGATAAAGAAATAACTATTGAAAAAGGCCACTCCGTCTGAATTTTTTTTTGCTATAAAAGTATACGTGAAATAGGTGAAAAGTACTGAGAAGAGACAAAAAAGTAACTTTTAGTGGTATAACAATGGTAGAACTGAAATTATGATAAAGAAATAACTTTTAAAAAAAGGCCTCTCCGTCTAAATTTTTTTTTGCTATAAAAGTATACGTAAAATAGGTGAAAAGTACTGAGAAGAGGCAAAAAAGTAAATTGTAGTGGAATAACAGTATTAGAACTGAATTTAAGATAAAGAAATAACTATTGAAAAAAGGCCACTCCGTCTGAATTTTTTTTTTGCTATAAAAGTATACGTGAAATAGGTGAAAAGTACTGAGAAGAGACAAAAAAGTAACTTTTAGTGGTATAACACTGGTAGAACTAAAATTATGATAAAGAAATAACTTTTGAAAAAAGGCCACTCCGTCTGAATTTTTTTTTGCTATAAAAGTATACGTGAAATAGGTGAAAAGTACTGAGAAGAGGCAAAAAAGTAACTTTTATTGGTATAACAATGGTAGAACTGAATTTATGATAAAGAAATAACTATTGAAAAAAGGCCACTCCGTCTGAATTTTTTTTTGCAATAAAAGTATACGTGAAATAGGTGAAAAGTACTGAGAAGAGACAAAAAAGTAACTTTTAGTGGTATAACAATGGTAGAACTGAAATTATGATAAAGAAATAACTTTTAAAAAAAGGCCACTCCGTCTAAATTTTTTTTTGCTATAAAAGTATACGTAAAATAGGTGAAAAGTACTGAGAAGAGGCAAAAAAGTAAATTGTAGTGGAATAACAGTATTAGAACTGAATTTAAGATAAAGAAATAACTATTGAAAAAAGGCCACTCCGTCTGAATTTTTTTTTTGCTATAAAAGTATACGTGAAATAGGTGAAAAGTACTGAGAAGAGACAAAAAAGTAACTTTTAGTGGTATAACACTGGTAGAACTAAAATTATGATAAAGAAATAACTTTTGAAAAAAGGCCACTCCGTCTGAATTTTTTTTTGCTATAAAAGTATACGTGAAATAGGTGAAAAGTACTGAGAAGAGGCAAAAAAGTAACTTTTATTGGTATAACAATGGTAGAACTGAATTTATGATAAAGAAATAACTATTGAAAAAAGGCCACTCCGTCTGAATTTTTTTTTGCAATAAAAGTATACGTGAAATAGGTGAAAAGTATTGAGAAGAGACAAAAAAGTAACTTTTAGTGGTATAACAATGGTGGAACTGAAATTATGATAAAGAAATAACTTTTGAAAAAAGGCCACTCCGTCTAAATTTTTTTTTGCTATAAAAGTATACGATAAATAGGTGAAAAGTACTGAGAGGAGGCAAAAAAGTAAATTGTAGTGGAATAACAGTAGTAGAACTGAATTTATGATAAAGAAATAACTATTGAAAAAAGACCTCTTCGTCTGAATTTTTTGTTTTGCTATTAGAGTATATATAAAATTAAGTCAAAATTAACACAGAAGAGGCGAAAAAGTAACTTTTAGTGGTATAACAGTGGTAGAACTGAATTTATGATAAAGAAATAACATATGAAAAAAGGCCTCTCCGTCTGAATTTTTATTTTTGCTATAAAAGTATACAGAAAATTAATTGAAAAGTACTGAGAAGAGGCGAAAAAGTAAATTGTAGTGGAATAACAGTAGTAGAACTGAATTTATGTTAAAAAAATAACTATTGAAAAAAGGCCACTCCGTCTGAATTTTTTTTTGCTATAAAAGTATACGTGAAATAGGTGAAAAGTACTGAGAAGAGACAAAAAAGAAACTTTTAGTGGTATAATACTGGTAGAACTGAAATTATGATAAAGAAATAACTTTTGAAAAAAGGCCACTCCGTCTGAATATTTTTTTGCTATAAAAGTATACGTTAAATAGGTGAAAAATACTGAGAAGAGGAAAAAAAGTAAATTCTAGTGGAATTACAGAAGTAGAACTGAATTTATGATAAAGAAATAACTATTGAAAAAAGACCTCTCCGTCTGAATTTTTTGTTTTGCTATTAGAGTATACATAAAATTAAGTGAAAATTAACACAGAAGAGGCGAAAAAGTAACTTTTAGTGGTATAACAGTGGTAGAACTGAATTTATGATAAATAAATAACTTATGAAAAAAGGCCTCTCCGTCTGAATTTTTATTTTTGCTATAAAATTATACAGAAAATTAATTGAAAAGTACTGAGAAGAGGCGAAAAAGTAAATTGTAGTGGAAATACAGAACTAGAACTGAATTTATGATAAAGAAATAACTATTGAAAAAAGACCTCTCCGTCTGAATTTTTTGGTTTTGCTATTAGAGTATACATAAAATTAAGTGAAAATTAACACAGAAGAGGCGAAAAAGTAAATATTAGTGGAATAACAGTAGTAGAACTGAATTTATGATAAAGAAATAACTTATGAAAAAGGCCTCTCCGTCTGAATTTTTATTTTTGCTATAAAAGTATACAGAAAATTAATTGAAAAGTACTGAGAAGAGGCGAAAAAGTAAATTGTAGTGGAATAACAGTAGTAGAACTGAATTTATGATAAAGAAAAAACTATTGAAAAAAGAACTCTCC
This sequence comes from Platycnemis pennipes, assembly GCA_933228895.1. NCBI lineage: Eukaryota > Metazoa > Arthropoda > Insecta > Odonata > Platycnemididae > Platycnemis > Platycnemis pennipes. Next base: position 128,561,198 of record OW121851.1, on the reverse strand, counting down.
GTCTGAATTTTTTGTTTTGCTATTAGAGTATACATAAAATTAAGTGAAAATTAACACAGAAGAGGCGAAAAAGTAACTTTTAGTGGTATAACAGTGGTAGAACTGAATTTATGATAAAGAAATAACTTATGAAAAAAGGCCTCTCCGTCTGAATTTTTATTTTTGCTATAAAAGTATACAGAAAATTAATTGAAAAATACTGAGAAGAGGCGAAAAAGTAAATTGTAGTGGAATAACAGTAGTAGAACTGAATTTATGATAAAGAAATAACTATTGAAAAAAGGCCACTCCGTCTTAATTTTTTTTGCTATAAAAGTATACGTGAAATAGGTGAAAAGTACTGAGAAGAGACAAAAAAGTAACTTTTAGTGGTATAACAATGGTAGAACTGAAATTATGATAAAGAAATAACTTTTGAAAAAAGGCCACTCCGTCTGAATTTTTTTTTGCTATAAAAGTATTCGTGAAATAGGTGAAAAGTACTGAGAAGAGACAAAAAAGTAACTTTTAGTGGTATGACAATGGTAGAACTGAAATTATGATAAAGAAATAACTTTTGAAAAAAGGCCACTCCGTCTAAATTTTTTTTTGCTATAAAAGTATACGTGAAATAGGTGAAAAGTACTGAGAAGAGGCAAAAAAGTAAATTGTAGTGGAATAACAGTAGTAGAACTGAATTTATGATAAAGAAATAACTATTGAAAAAAGACCTCTCCGTCTGAATTTTTTGTTTTGCTATTAGAGTATACATAAAATTAAGTGAAAATTAACACAGAAGAGGCGAAAAAGTAACTTTAAGTGGTATAACAGTGGTAGAACTGAATTTATGATAAAGAAATAACTTATGAAAAAAGGCCTCTCAGTCTGAATTTTTATTTTTGCTATAGAAGTATATAGAAAATTAATTGAAAAGTAATGAGAAGAGGCGAAAAAGTAAATTGTAGTGGAATAACAGTAGTAGAACTGAATTTATGATAAAGAAATAACTATTGAAAAAAGGCCACTCCGTCTGAATTTTTTTTTGCTATAAAAGTATACGTGAAATAGGTGAAAAGTACTGAGAAGAGACATAAAAGTAACTTTTAGTGGTATAACAATGGTAGAACTGAAATTATGATAAAGAAATAACTTTTGAAAAAAGGCCTCTCCGTCTAAATTTTTTTTTGCTATAAAAGTATACGTGAAATAGGTGAAAAGTACTGAGAAGAGGCAAAAAAGTAAATTGTAGTGGAATAACAGTAGTAGAACTGAATTTATGATAAAGAAATAACTATTGAAAAAAGACCTCTCCGTCTGAATTTTTATTTTTGCTATAAAATTATACAGAAAATTAATTGAAAAGTACTGAGAAGAGGCCAAAAAGATAATTGTAGTGGAATTACAGTAGTAGAACTGAATTTATGATAAAGAAATAACTATTGAAAAAAGACCTCTCCGTCTGAATTTTTTGGTTTTGCTATTAGAGTATACATAAAATTAAGTAAAAATTAACACAGAAGAGGCGAAAAAGTAAATATTAGTGGAATAACAGTAGTAGAACTGAATTTATGATAAAGAAATAACTTATGAAAAAGGCCTCTCCGTCTGAATTTTTATTTTTGCTATAAAAGTATACAGAAAATTAATTGAAAAGTACTGAGAAGAGGCGAAAAAGTAAATAATAGTGGAATAACAGTAGTAGAACTGAATTTATGATAAAGAAATAACTATTGAAAAAAGACCTCTCCGTCTGAATTTTTTGTTTTGCTATTAGAGTATACATAAAATTAAGTGAAAATTAACACAGAAGAGGCGAAAAAGTAACTTTTAGTGGTATAACAGTGGTAGAACTGAATTTATGATAAAGAAATAACTATTGAAAAAAGACCTCTCCGTCTGAATTTTTTGTTTTGCTATTAAAGTATACATAAAATTAATTGAAAAGTACTGAGAAGAGGCGAAAAAGTAAATAATAGTGGAATAACAGTAGTAGAACTGAATTTATGATAAAGAAATAACTATTGAAAAAAGGCCACCCCGTCTGAATTTTTTTTGCTATAAAAGTATACGTGAAATAGGTGAAAAGTACTGAGAAGAGACAAAAAAGTAACTTTTAGTGGTATAACAATGGTAGAAATGAAATTATGATAAAGAAATAACTTTTGAAAAAAGGCCACTCCGTCTGAATTTTGTTTTGCAATAAAAGTATACGTGAAATAGGTGAAAAGTACTGAGAAGAGACAAAAAATTAACTTTTAGTGGTATAACAATGGTAGAACTGAAATTATGATAAAGAAATAACTTTTAAAAAAAGGCCACTCCGTCTAAATTTTTATTTGCTATAAAAGTATACGTGAAATAGGTGAAAAGTACTGAGAAGAGGCAAAAAAGTAAATTGTAGTGGAATAACAGTATTAGAACTGAATTTATGATAAAGAAATAACTATTGAAAAAAGACCTCTCCGTCTGAATTTTTTGTTTTGCTATTAAAGTATACATAAAATTAAGTGAAAATTAACACAGAAGAGGCGAAAAGTAACTTTTAGTGGTATAACAGAGGTAGAACTGAATGTATGATAAAGAAATAACTTATGAAAAAAGGCCTCTCCGTCTGAATTTTTATTTTTGCTATAAACATATACAGAAAATTAATTGAAAAGTACTGAGAAGAGGCGAAAAAGTAAATTGTAGTGGAATAACAGTAGTAGAACTGAATTTATGATAAAGAAATAACTATTGAAAAAAGGCCACTCAGTCTGAATTTTTTTTTTGCTATAAAAGTATACGTGAAATAGGTGAAAAGTACTGAGAAGAGACAAAAAAGTAACTTTTAGTGGTATAACACTGGTAGAACTAAAATTATGATAAAGAAATAACTTTTGAAAAAAGGCCACTCCGTCTGAATTTTTTTTTTTTAAAGTATACGTGAAATAGGTGAAAAGTACTGAGAAGAGGCAAAAAAGTAACTTTTATTGGTATAACAATGGTAGAACTGAATTTATGATAAAGAAATAACTATTGAAAAAAGGCCACTCCGTCTGAATTTTTTTTTGCAATAAAAGTATACGTGAAATAGGTGAAAAGTACTGAGAGGAGGCAAAAAAGTAAATTGTAGTGGAATAACAGTATTAGAACTGAATTTAAGATAAAGAAATAACTATTGAAAAAAGGCCACTCCGTCTGAATTTTTTTTTTGCTATTAGAGTATACATAAAATTAAGTGAAAAATAACACAGAAGAGGCGAAAAAGTAACTTTTAGTGGTATAACAGTGGTAGAACTGAATTTATGATAAAGAAATAACTTATGAAAAAAGGCCTCTCCGTCTGAATTTTTATTTTTGCTATAAAAGTATACAGAAAATTAATTGAAAAGTACTGAGAAGAGGCGAAAAAGTAACTTTTAGTTGTATAACAATGGTAGAACTGAAATTATGATAAAGAAATAACTTTTAAAAAAAGGCCACTCCGTCTAAATTTTTTTTTGCTATAAAAGTATACGTAAAATAGGTGAAAAGTACTGAGAAGAGACAAAAAAGTAAATTGTAGCGGAATAACAGTATTAGAACTGAATTTAAGATAAAGAAATAACTATTGAAAAAAGGCCACTCCGTCTGAATTTTTTTTTTGCTATAAAAGTATACGTGAAATAGGTGAAAAGTACTGAGAAGAGACAAAAAAGTAACTTTTAGTGGTATAACACTGGTAGAACTAAAATTATGATAAAGAAATAACTTTTGAAAAAAGGCCACTCCGTCTGAATTTTTTTTTGCTATAAAAGTATACGTGAAATAGGTGAAAAGTACTGAGAAGAGACAAAAAAGTAACTTTTAGTGGTATAACAATGGTAGAACTGAAATTATGATATAGAAATAACTTTTGAAAAAAGGCCACTCCGTCTAAATTTTTTTTTGCTATAAAAGTATATGATAAATAGGTGTAAAGTACTGAGAAGAGGCAAAAAAGTAAATTGTAGTGGAATAACAGTATTAGAACTGAATTTATGATAAAGAAATAACTATTGAAAAAAGACCTCTCCGTCTGAATTTTTTGTTTTGCTATTAAAGTATACATAAAATTAAGTGAAAATTAACACAGAAGAGGCGAAAAGTAACTTTTAGTGGTATAACAGAGGTAGAACTGAATGTATGATAAAGAAATAACTTATGAAAAAAGGCCTCTCCGTCTGAATTTTTATTTTTGCTATAAACATATACAGAAAATTAATTGAAAAGTACTGAGAAGAGGCGAAAAAGTAAATTGTAGTGGAATAACAGTAGTAGAACTGAATTTATGATAAAGAAATAACTATTGAAAAAAGGCCACTCAGTCTGAATTTTTTTTTTGCTATAAAAGTATACGTGAAATAGGTGAAAAGTACTGAGAAGAGACAAAAAAGTAACTTTTAGTGGTATAACAATGGTAGAACTGAAATTATGATAAAGAAATAACTTTTAAAAAAAGGCCACTCCGTCTAAATTTTTTTTTGCTATAAAAGTATACGTAAAATAGGTGAAAAGTACTGAGAAGAGGCAAAAAAGTAAATTGTAGTGGAATAACAGTATTAGAACTGAATTTAAGATAAAGAAATAACTATTGAAAAAAGGCCACTCCGTCTGAATTTTTTTTTTGCTATAAAAGTATACGTGAAATAGGTGAAAAGTACTGAGAAGAGACAAAAAAGTAACTTTTAGTGGTATAACACTGGTAGAACTAAAATTATGATAAAGAAATAACTTTTGAAAAAAGGCCACTCCGTCTGAATTTTTTTTTGCTATAAAAGTATACGTGAAATAGGTGAAAAGTACTGAGAAGAGGCAAAAAAGTAACTTTTATTGGTATAACAATGGTAGAACTGAATTTATGATAAAGAAATAACTTTTGAAAAAAGGCCACTCCGTCTAAATTTTTTTTTGCTATAAAAGTATACGATAAATAGGTGAAAAGTACTGAGAGGAGGCAAAAAAGTAAATTGTAGTGGAATAACAGTAGTAGAACTGAATTTATGATAAAGAAATAACTATTGAAAAAAGACCTCTTCGTCTGAATTTTTTGTTTTGCTATTAGAGTATATATAAAATTAAGTCAAAATTAACACAGAAGAGGCGAAAAAGTAACTTTTAGTGGTATAACAGTGGTAGAACTGAATTTATGATAAAGAAATAACATATGAAAAAAGGCCTCTCCGTCTGAATTTTTATTTTTGCTATAAAAGTATACAGAAAATTAATTGAAAAGTACTGAGAAGAGGCGAAAAAGTAAATTGTAGTGGAATAACAGTAGTAGAACTGAATTTATGATAAAAAAATAACTATTGAAAAAAGGCCACTCCGTCTGAATTTTTTTTTGCTATAAAAGTATACGTGAAATAGGTGAAAAGTACTGAGAAGAGACAAAAAAGTAACTTTTAGTGGTATAATACTGGTAGAACTGAAATTATGATAAAGAAATAACTTTTGAAAAAAGGCCACTCCGTCTGAATATTTTTTTGCTATAAAAGTATACGTTAAATAGGTGAAAAATACTGAGAAGAGGAAAAAAAGTAAATTGTAGTGGAATTACAGAAGTAGAACTGAATTTATGATAAAGAAATAACTATTGAAAAAAGACCTCTCCGTCTGAATTTTTTGTTTTGCTATTAGAGTATACATAAAATTAAGTGAAAATTAACACAGAAGAGGCGAAAAAGTAACTTTTAGTGGTATAACAGTGGTAGAACTGAATTTATGATAAATAAATAACTTATGAAAAAAGGCCTCTCCGTCTGAATTTTTATTTTTGCTATAAAATTATACAGAAAATTAATTGAAAAGTACTGAGAAGAGGCGAAAAAGTAAATTGTAGTGGAATTACAGTACTAGAACTGAATTTATGATAAAGAAATAACTATTGAAAAAAGACCTCTCCGTCTGAATTTTTTGGTTTTGCTATTAGAGTATACATAAAATTAAGTGAAAATTAACACAGAAGAGGCGAAAAAGTAAATATTAGTGGAATAACAGTAGTAGAACTGAATTTATGATAAAGAAATAACTTATGAAAAAGGCCTCTCCGTCTGAATTTTTATTTTTGCTATAAAAGTATACAGAAAATTAATTGAAAAGTACTGAGAAGAGGCGAAAAAGTAAATTGTAGTGGAATAACAGTAGTAGAACTGAATTTATGATAAAGAAAAAACTATTGAAAAAAGAACTCTCCGTCTGAATTTTTTGTTTTGCTATTAGAGTATACATAAAATTAAGTGAAAATTAACACAGAAGAGGCGAAAAAGTAACTTTTAGTGGTATAACAGTGGTAGAACTGAATTTATGATAAAGAAATAACTTATGAAAAAAGGCCTCTCCGTCTGAATTTTTATTTTTGCTATAAAAGTATACAGAAAATTAATTGAAAAATACTGAGAAGAGGCGAAAAAGTAAATTGTAGTGGAATAACAGTAGTAGAACTGAATTTATGATAAAGAAATAACTATTGAAAAAAGGCCACTCCGTCTTAATTTTTTTTGCTATAAAAGTATACGTGAAATAGGTGAAAAGTACTGAGAAGAGACAAAAAAGTAACTTTTAGTGGTATAACAATGGTAGAACTGAAATTATGATAAAGAAATAACTTTTGAAAAAAGGCCACTCCGTCTGAATTTTTTTTTGCTATAAAAGTATTCGTGAAATAGGTGAAAAGTACTGAGAAGAGACAAAAAAGTAACTTTTAGTGGTATGACAATGGTAGAACTGAAATTATGATAAAGAAATAACTTTTGAAAAAAGGCCACTCCGTCTAAATTTTTTTTTGCTATAAAAGTATACGTGAAATAGGTGAAAAGTACTGAGAAGAGGCAAAAAAGTAAATTGTAGTGGAATAACAGTAGTAGAACTGAATTTATGATAAAGAAATAACTATTGAAAAAAGACCTCTCCGTCTGAATTTTTTGTTTTGCTATTAGAGTATACATAAAATTAAGTGAAAATTAACACAGAAGAGGCGAAAAAGTAACTTTTAGTGGTATAACAATGGTAGAACTGAAATTATGATAAAGAAATAACTTTTGAAAAAAGGCCTCTCCGTCTAAATTTTTTTTTGCTATAAAAGTATACGTGAAATAGGTGAAAAGTACTGAGAAGAGGCAAAAAAGTAAATTGTAGTGGAATAACAGTAGTAGAACTGAATTTATGATAAAGAAATAACTATTGAAAAAAGGCCACTCCGTCTGAATTTTTTTTTACTATAAAAGTATACGTGAAATAGGTGAAAAGTACTGAGGAGAGACAAAAAAGTAACCTTTAGAGCTATAACAATGGTAGAACTGAAATTATGATAAAGAAATAACTTTTGAAAAAAGGCCACTCCGTCTGAATTTTTTTTTGCTATAAAAGTATGCGTGAAATAGGTGAAAAGTACTGAGAAGAGGCAAAAAAGTAAATTGTAGTGGAATTACAGTAGTAGAACTGAATTTATAATAAAGAAATAACTATTGAAAAAAGACCTCTCCGTCTGAATTTTTTGTTTTGCTATTAGAGTATACATAAAATTAAGTGAAAATTAACACAGAAGAGGCGAAAAAGTAACTTTAAGTGGTATAACAGTGGTAGAACTGAATTTATGATAAAGAAATAACTTATGAAAAAAGGCCTCTCAGTCTGAATTTTTATTTTTGCTATAGAAGTATATAGAAAATTAATTGAAAAGTACTGAGAAGAAGCGAAAAAGTAAATTGTAGTGGAATAACAGTAGTAGAACTGAATTTATGATAAAGAAATAACTATTGAAAAAAGGCCACTCCGTCTGAATTTTTTTTTGCTATAAAAGTATACGTGAAATAGGTGAAAAGTACTGAGAAGAGACAAAAAAGTAACTTTTAGTGGTATAACAATGGTAGAACTGAAATTATGATAAAGAAATAACTTTTGAAAAAAGGCCTCTCCGTCTAAATTTTTTTTTGCTATAAAAGTATACGTGAAATAGGTGAAAAGTACTGAGAAGAGGCAAAAAAGTAAATTGTAGTGGAATAACAGTAGTAGAACTGAATTTATGATAAAGAAATAACTATTGAAAAAAGACCTCTCCGTCTGAATTTTTATTTTTGCTATAAAATTATACAGAAAATTAATTGAAAAGTACTGAGAAGAGGCCAAAAAGATAATTGTAGTGGAATTACAGTAGTAGAACTGAATTTATGATAAAGAAATAACTATTGAAAAAAGACCTCTCCGTCTGAATTTTTTGGTTTTGCTATTAGAGTATACATAAAATTAAGTGAAAATTAACACAGAAGAGGCGAAAAAGTAAATATTAGTGGAATAACAGTAGTAGAACTGAATTTATGATAAAGAAATAACTTATGAAAAAGGCCTCTCCGTCTGAATTTTTATTTTTGCTATAAAAGTATACAGAAAATTAATTGAAAAGTACTGAGAAGAGGCGAAAAAGTAAATAATAGTGGAATAACAGTAGTAGAACTGAATTTATGATAAAGAAATAACTATTGAAAAAAGACCTCTCCGTCTGAATTTTTTGTTTTGCTATTAGAGTATACATAAAATTAAGTGAAAATTAACACAGAAGAGGCGAAAAAGTAACTTTTAGTGGTATAACAGTGGTAGAACTGAATTTATGATAAAGAAATAACTATTGAAAAAAGACCTCTCCGTCTGAATTTTTTGTTTTGCTATTAAAGTATACATAAAATTAATTGAAAAGTACTGAGAAGAGGCGAAAAAGTAAATAATAGTGGAATAACAGTAGTAGAACTGAATTTATGATAAAGAAATAACTATTGAAAAAAGGCCACCCCGTCTGAATTTTTTTTGCTATAAAAGTATACGTGAAATAGGTGAAAAGTACTGAGAAGAGACAAAAAAGTAACTTTTAGTGGTATAACAATGGTAGAAATGAAATTATGATAAAGAAATAACTTTTGAAAAAAGGCCACTCCGTCTGAATTTTGTTTTGCAATAAAAGTATACGTGAAATAGGTGAAAAGTACTGAGAAGAGACAAAAAATTAACTTTTAGTGGTATAACAATGGTAGAACTGAAATTATGATAAAGAAATAACTTTTAAAAAAAGGCCACTCCGTCTAAATTTTTATTTGCTATAAAAGTATACGTGAAATAGGTGAAAAGTACTGAGAAGAGGCAAAAAAGTAAATTGTAGTGGAATAACAGTATTAGAACTGAATTTATGATAAAGAAATAACTATTGAAAAAAGACCTCTCCGTCTGAATTTTTTGTTTTGCTATTAAAGTATACATAAAATTAAGTGAAAATTAACACAGAAGAGGCGAAAAGTAACTTTTAGTGGTATAACAGAGGTAGAACTAAATGTATGATAAAGAAATAACTTATGAAAAAAGGCCTCTCCGTCTGAATTTTTATTTTTGCTATAAACATATACAGAAAATTAATTGAAAAGTACTGAGAAGAGGCGAAAAAGTAAATTGTAGTGGAATAACAGTAGTAGAACTGAATTTATGATAAAGAAATAACTATTGAAAAAAGGCCACTCAGTCTGAATTTTTTTTTTGCTATAAAAGTATACGTGAAATAGGTGAAAAGTACTGAGAAGAGACAAAAAAGTAACTTTTAGTGGTATAACACTGGTAGAACTAAAATTATGATAAAGAAATAACTTTTGAAAAAAGGCCACTCCGTCTGAATTTTTTTTTTTTAAAGTATACGTGAAATAGGTGAAAAGTACTGAGAAGAGGCAAAAAAGTAACTTTTATTGGTATAACAATGGTAGAACTGAATTTATGATAAAGAAATAACTATTGAAAAAAGGCCACTCCGTCTGAATTTTTTTTTGCAATAAAAGTATACGTGAAATAGGTGAAAAGTACTGAGAGGAGGCAAAATAGTAAATTGTAGTGGAATAAAAGTATTAGAACTGAATTTAAGATAAAGAAATAACTATTGAAAAAAGGCCACTCCGTCTGAATTTTTTTTTTGCTATTAGAGTATACATAAAATAAAGTGAAAAATAACACAGAAGAGGCGAAAAAGTAACTTTTAGTGGTATAACAGTGGTAGAACTGAATTTATGATAAAGAAATAACTTATGAAAAAAGGCCTCTCCGTCTGAATTTTTATTTTTGCTATAAAAGTATACAGAAAATTAATTGAAAAGTACTGAGAAGAGGCGAAAAAGTAACTTTTAGTTGTATAACAATGGTAGAACTGAAATTATGATAAAGAAATAACTTTTAAAAAAAGGCCACTCCGTCTAAATTTTTTTTTGCTATAAAAGTATACGTAAAATAGGTGAAAAGTACTGAGAAGAGGCAAAAAAGTAAATTGTAGTGGAATAACAGTATTAGAACTGAATTTAAGATAAAGAAATAACTATTGAAAAAAGGCCACTCCGTCTGAATTTTTTTTTTGCTATAAAAGTATACGTGAAATAGGTGAAAAGTACTGAGAAGAGACAAAAAAGTAACTTTTAGTGGTATAACACTGGTAGAACTAAAATTATGATAAAGAAATAACTTTTGAAAAAAGGCCACTCCGTCTGAATTTTTTTTTGCTATAAAAGTATACGTGAAATAGGTGAAAAGTACTGAGAAGAGGCAAAAAAGTAACTTTTATTGGTATAACAATGGTAGAACTGAATTTATGATAAAGAAATAACTATTGAAGAAAGGCCACTCCGTCTGAATTTTTTTTTGCAATAAAAGTATACGTGAAATAGGTGAAAAGTACTGAGAAGAGACAAAAAAGTAACTTTTAGTGGTATAACAATGGTAGAACTGAAATTATGATATAGAAATAACTTTTGAAAAAAGGCCACTCCGTCTAAATTTTTTTTTGCTATAAAAATATATGATAAATAGGTGTAAAGTACTGAGAAGAGGCAAAAAAGTAAATTGTAGTGGAATAACAGTATTAGAACTGAATTTATGATAAAGAAATAACTATTGAAAAAAGACCTCTCCGTCTGAATTTTTTGTTTTGCTATTAAAGTATACATAAAATTAAGTGAAAATTAACACAGAAGAGGCGAAAAGTAACTTTTAGTGGTATAACAGAGGTAGAACTGAATGTATGATAAAGAAATAACTTATGAAAAAAGGCCTCTCCGTCTGAATTTTTATTTTTGCTATAAACATATACAGAAAATTAATTGAAAAGTACTGAGAAGAGGCGAAAAAGTAAATTGTAGTGGAATAACAGTAGTAGAACTGAATTTATGATAAAGAAATAACTATTGAAAAAAGGCCACTCCGTCTTAATTTTTTTTTGCTATAAAAGTATACGTAAAATAGGTGAAAAGTACTGAGAAGAGGCAAAAAAGTAAATTGTAGTGGAATAACAGTATTAGAACTGAATTTAAGATAAAGAAATAACTATTGAAAAAAGGCCACTCCGTCTGAATTTTTTTTTTGCTATAAAAGTATACGTGAAATAGGTGAAAAGTACTGAGAAGAGGCAAAAAAGTAAATTGTAGTGGAATAACAGTAGTAGAACTGAATTTATGATAAAGAAATAACTATTGAAAAAAGACCTCTCCGTCTGAATTTTTTGTTTTGCTATTAGAGTATACATAAAATTAAGTGAAAATTAACACAGAAGAGGCGAAAAAGTAACTTTTAGTGGTATAACAATGGTAGAACTGAAATTATGATAAAGAAATAACTTTTGAAAAAAGCCCTCTCCGTCTAAATTTTTTTTTGCTATAAAAGTATACGTGAAATAGGTGAAAAGTACTGAGAAGATGCAAAAAAGTAAATTGTAGTGGAATAACAGTAGTAGAACTGAATTTATGATAAAGAAATAACTATTGAAAAAAGGCCACTCCGTCTGAATTTTTTTTTACTATAAAAGTATACGTGAAATAGGTGAAAAGTACTGAGGAGAGACAAAAAAGTAACCTTTAGAGCTATAACAATGGTAGAACTGAAATTATGATAAAGAAATAACTTTTGAAAAAAGGCCACTCCGTCTGAATTTTTTTTTGCTATAAAAGTATGCGTGAAATAGGTGAAAAGTACTGAGAAGAGGCAAAAAAGTAAATTGTAGTGGAATTACAGTAGTAGAACTGAATTTATAATAAAGAAATAACTATTGAAAAAAGACCTCTCCGTCTGAATTTTTTGTTTTGCTATTAGAGTATACATAAAATTAAGTGAAAATTAACACAGAAGAGGCGAAAAAGTAACTTTAAGTGGTATAACAGTGGTAGAACTGAATTTATGATAAAGAAATAACTTATGAAAAAAGGCCTCTCAGTCTGAATTTTTATTTTTGCTATAGAAGTATATAGAAAATTAATTGAAAAGTACTGAGAAGAGGCGAAAAAGTAAATTGTAGTGGAATAACAGTAGTAGAACTGAATTTATGATAAAGAAATAACTATTGAAAAAAGGCCACTCCGTCTGAATTTTTTTTTGCTATAAAAGTATACGTGAAATAGGTGAAAAGTACTGAGAAGAGACAAAAAAGTAACTTTTAGTGGTATAACAATGGTAGAACTGAAATTATGATAAAGAAATAACTTTTGAAAAAAGGCCTCTCCGTCTAAATTTTTTTTTGCTATAAAAGTATACGTGAAATAGGTGAAAAGTACTGAGAAGAGGCAAAAAAGTAAATTGTAGTGGAATAACAGTAGTAGAACTGAATTTATGATAAAGAAATAACTATTGAAAAAAGACCTCTCCGTCTGAATTTTTATTTTTGCTATAAAATTATACAGAAAATTAATTGAAAAGTACTGAGAAGAGGCCAAAAAGATAATTGTAGTGGAATTACAGTAGTAGAACTGAATTTATGATAAAGAAATAACTATTGAAAAAAGACCTCTCCGTCTGAATTTTTTGGTTTTGCTATTAGAGTATACATAAAATTAAGTGAAAATTAACACAGAAGAGGCGAAAAAGTAAATATTAGTGGAATAACAGTAGTAGAACTGAATTTATGATAAAAATATAACTTATGAAAAAGGCCTCTCCGTCTGAATTTTTATTTTTGCTATAAAAGTATACAGAAAATTAATTGAAAAGTACTGAGAAGAGGCGAAAAAGTAAATAATAGTGGAATAACAGTAGTAGAACTGAATTTATGATAAAGAAATAACTATTGAAAAAAGACCTCTCCGTCTGAATTTTTTGTTTTGCTATTAGAGTATACATAAAATTAAGTGAAAATTAACACAGAAGAGGCGAAAAAGTAACTTTTAGTGGTATAACAGTGGTAGAACTGAATTTATGATAAAGAAATAACTATTGAAAAAAGACCTCTCCGTCTGAATTTTTTGTTTTGCTATTAAAGTATACATAAAATTAATTGAAAAGTACTGAGAAGAGGCGAAAAAGTAAATAATAGTGGAATAACAGTAGTAGAACTGAATTTATGATAAAGAAATAACTATTGAAAAAAGGCCACCCCGTCTGAATTTTTTTTGCTATAAAAGTATACGTGAAATAGGTGAAAAGTACTGAGAAGAGACAAAAAAGTAACTTTTAGTGGTATAACAATGGTAGAAATGAAATTATGATAAAGAAATAACTTTTGAAAAAAAGCCACTCCGTCTGAATTTTGTTTTGCAATAAAAGTATACGTGAAATAGGTGAAAAGTACTGAGAAGAGACAAAAAATTAACTTTTAGTGGTATAACAATGGTAGAACTGAAATTATGATAAAGAAATAACTTTTAAAAAAAGGCCACTCCGTCTAAATTTTTATTTGCTATAAAAGTATACGTGAAATAGGTGAAAAGTACTGAGAAGAGGCAAAAAAGTAAATTGTAGTGGAATAACAGTATTAGAACTGAATTTATGATAAAGAAATAACTATTGAAAAAAGACCTCTCCGTCTGAATTTTTTGTTTTGCTATTAAAGTATACATAAAATTAAGTGAAAATTAACACAGAAGAGGCGAAAAGTAACTTTTAGTGGTATAACAGAGGTAGAACTGAATGTATGATAAAGAAATAACTTATGAAAAAAGGCCTCTCCGTCTGAATTTTTATTTTTGCTATAAACATATACAGAAAATTAATTGAAAAGTACTGAGAAGAGGCGAAAAAGTAAATTGTAGTGGAATAACAGTAGTAGAACTGAATTTATGATAAAGAAATAACTATTGAAAAAAGGCCACTCAGTCTGAATTTTTTTTTTGCTATAAAAGTATACGTGAAATAGGTGAAAAGTACTGAGAAGAGACAAAAAAGTAACTTTTAGTGGTATAACACTGGTAGAACTAAAATTATGATAAAGAAATAACTTTTGAAAAAAGGCCACTCCGTCTGAATTTTTTTTTTTAAAGTATACGTGAAATAGGTGAAAAGTACTGAGAAGAGGCAAAAAAGTAACTTTTATTGGTATAACAATGGTAGAACTGAATTTATGATAAAGAAATAACTATTGAAAAAAGGCCACTCCGTCTGAATTTTTTTTTGCAATAAAAGTATACGTGAAATAGGTGAAAAGTACTGAGAGGAGGCAAAAAAGTAAATTGTAGTGGAATAAAAGTATTAGAACTGAATTTAAGATAAAGAAATAACTATTGAAAAAAGGCCACTCCGTCTGAATTTTTTTTTTGCTATTAGAGTATACATAAAATAAAGTGAAAAATAACACAGAAGAGGCGAAAAAGTAACTTTTAGTGGTATAACAGTGGTAGAACTGAATTTATGATAAAGAAATAACTTATGAAAAAAGGCCTCTCCGTCTGAATTTTTATTTTTGCTATAAAAGTATACAGAAAATTAATTGAAAAGTACTGAGAAGAGGCGAAAAAGTAACTTTTAGTTGTATAACAATGGTAGAACTGAAATTATGATAAAGAAATAACTTTTAAAAAAAGGCCACTCCGTCTAAATTTTTTTTTGCTATAAAAGTATACGTAAAATAGGTGAAAAGTACTGAGAAGAGGCAAAAAAGTAAATTGTAGTGGAATAACAGTATTAGAACTGAATTTAAGATAAAGAAATAACTATTGAAAAAAGGCCACTCCGTCTGAATTTTTTTTTTGCTATAAAAGTATACGTGAAATAGGTGAAAAGTACTGAGAAGAGACAAAAAAGTAACTTTTAGTGGTATAACACTGGTAGAACTAAAATTATGATAAAGAAATAACTTTTGAAAAAAGGCCACTCCGTCTGAATTTTTTTTTGCTATAAAAGTATACGTGAAATAGGTGAAAAGTACTGAGAAGAGGCAAAAAAGTAACTTTTATTGGTATAACAATGGTAGAACTGAATTTATGATAAAGAAATAACTATTGAAGAAAGGCCACTCCGTCTGAATTTTTTTTTGCAATAAAAGTATACGTGAAATAGGTGAAAAGTACTGAGAAGAGACAAAAAAGTAACTTTTAGTGGTATAACAATGGTAGAACTGAAATTATGATATAGAAATAACTTTTGAAAAAAGGCCACTCCGTCTAAATTTTTTTTTGCTACAAAAATATATGATAAATAGGTGTAAAGTACTGAGAAGAGGCAAAAAAGTAAATTGTAGTGGAATAACAGTATTAGAACTGAATTTATGATAAAGAAATAACTATTGAAAAAAGACCTCTCCGTCTGAATTTTTTGTTTTGCTATTAAAGTATACATAAAATTAAGTGAAAATTAACACAGAAGAGGCGAAAAGTAACTTTTAGTGGTATAACAGAGGTAGAACTGAATGTATGATAAAGAAATAACTTATGAAAAAAGGCCTCTCCGTCTGAATTTTTATTTTTGCTATAAACATATACAGAAAATTAATTGAAAAGTACTGAGAAGAGGCGAAAAAGTAAATTGTAGTGGAATAACAGTAGTAGAACTGAATTTATGATAAAGAAATAACTATTGAAAAAAGGCCACTCAGTCTGAATTTTTTTTTTGCTATAAAAGTATACGTGAAATAGGTGAAAAGTACTGAGAAGAGGCAAAAAAGTAACTTTTATTGGTATAACAATGGTAGAACTGAATTTATGATAAAGAAATAACTTTTGAAAAAAGGCCACTCCGTCTAAATTTTTTTTTGCTATAAAAGTATACGATAAATAGGTGAAAAGTACTGAGAGGAGGCAAAAAAGTAAATTGTAGTGGAATAACAGTATTAGAACTGAATTTAAGATAAAGAAATAACTATTGAAAAAAGGCCACTCCGTCTGAATTTTTTTTTTGCTATAAAAGTATACGTGAAATAGGTGAAAAGTACTGAGAAGAGACAAAAAAGTAACTTTTAGTGGTATAACAATGGTAGAACTAAAATTATGATAAAGAAATAACTTTTGAAAAAAGGCCACTCCGTCTGAATTTTTTTTTGCTATAAAAGTATACGTGAAATAGGTGAAAAGTACTGAGAAGAGGCAAAAAAGTAACTTTTATTGGTATAACAATGGTAGAACTGAATTTATGATAAAGAAATAACTTTTGAAAAAAGGCCACTCCGTCTAAATTTTTTTTTGCTATAAAAGTATACGATAAATAGGTGAAAAGTACTGAGAGGAGGCAAAAAAGTAAATTGTAGTGGAATAACAGTAGTAGAACTGAATTTATGATAAAGAAATAACTATTGAAAAAAGACCTCTCCGTCTGAATTTTTTGTTTTGCTATTAGAGTATATATAAAATTAAGTCAAAATTAACACAGAAGAGGCGAAAAAGTAACTTTTAGTGGTATAACAGTGGTAGAACTGAATTTATGATAAAGAAATAACATATGAAAAAAGGCCTCTCCGTCTGAATTTTTATTTTTGCTATAAAAGTATACAGAAAATTAATTGAAAAGTACTGAGAAGAGGCGAAAAAGTAAATTGTAGTGGAATAACAGTAGTAGAACTGAATTTATGATAAAAAAATAACTATTGAAAAAAGGCCACTCCGTCTGAATTTTTTTTTGCTATAAAAGTATACGTGAAATAGGTGAAAAGTACTGAGAAGAGACAAAAAAGTAACTTTTAGTGTTATAATACTGGTAGAACTGAAATTATGATAAAGAAATAACTTTTGAAAAAAGGCCACTCCGTCTGAATATTTTTTTGCTATAAAAGTATACGTTAAATAGGTGAAAAATACTGAGAAGAGGAAAAAAAGTAAATTGTAGTGGAATTACAGAAGTAGAACTGAATTTATGATAAAGAAATAACTATTGAAAAAAGACCTCTCCGTCTGAATTTTTTGTTTTGCTATTAGAGTATACATAAAATTAAGTGAAAATTAACACAGAAGAGGCGAAAAAGTAACTTTTAGTGGTATAACAGTGGTAGAACTGAATTTATGATAAATAAATAACTTATGAAAAAAGGCCTCTCCGTCTGAATTTTTATTTTTGCTATAAAATTATACAGAAAATTAATTGAAAAGTACTGAGAAGAGGCGAAAAAGTAAATTGTAGTGGAATTACAGTACTAGAACTGAATTTATGATAAAGAAATAACTATTGAAAAAAGACCTCTCCGTCTGAATTTTTTGGTTTTGCTATTAGAGTATACATAAAATTAAGTGAAAATTAACACAGAAGAGGCAAAAAAGTAAATATTAGTGGAATTACAGTAGTAGAACTGAATTTATGATAAAGAAATAACTTATGAAAAAGGCCTCTCCGTCTGAATTTTTATTTTTGCTATAAAAGTATACAGAAAATTAATTGAAAAGTACTGAGAAGAGGCGAAAAAGTAAATTGTAGTGGAATAACAGTAGTAGAACTGAATTTATGATAAAGAAAAAACTATTGAAAAAAGAACTCTCCGTCTGAATTTTTTGTTTTGCTATTAGAGTATACATAAAATTAAGTGGAAATTAACACAGAAGAGGCGAAAAAGTAACTTTTAGTGGTATAACAGTGGTAGAACTGAATTTATGATAAAGAAATAACTTATGAAAAAAGGCCTCTCCGTCTGAATTTTTATTTTTGCTATAAAAGTATACAGAAAATTAATTGAAAAATACTGAGAAGAGGCGAAAAAGTAAATTGTAGTGGAATAACAGTAGTAGAACTGAATTTATGATAAAGAAATAACTATTGAAAAAAGGCCACTCCGTCTTAATTTTTTTTGCTATAAAAGTATACGTGAAATAGGTGAAAAGTACTGAGAAGAGACAAAAAAGTAACTTTTAGTGGTATAACAATGGTAGAACTGAAATTATGATAAAGAAATAACTTTTGAAAAAAGGCCACTCCGTCTGAATTTTTTTTTGCTATAAAAGTATTCGTGAAATAGGTGAAAAGTACTGAGAAGAGACAAAAAAGTAACTTTTAGTGGTATGACAATGGTAGAACTGAAATTATGATAAAGAAATAACTTTTGAAAAAAGGCCACTCCGTCTAAATTTTTTTTTGCTATAAAAGTATACGTGAAATAGGTGAAAAGTACTGAGAAGAGGCAAAAAAGTAAATTGTAGTGGAATAACAGTAGTAGAACTGAATTTATGATAAAGAAATAACTATTGAAAAAAGACCTCTCCGTCTGAATTTTTTGTTTTGCTATTAGAGTATACATAAAATTAAGTGAAAATTAACACAGAAGAGGCGAAAAAGTAACTTTAAGTGGTATAACAGTGGTAGAACTGAATTTATGATAAAGAAATAACTTATGAAAAAAGGCCTCTCAGTCTGAATTTTTATTTTTGCTATAGAAGTATATAGAAAATTAATTGAAAAGTACTGAGAAGAGGCGAAAAAGTAAATTGTAGTGGAATAACAGTAGTAGAACTGAATTTATGATAAAGAAATAACTATTGAAAAAAAGCCACTCCGTCTGAATTTTTTTTTGCTATAAAAGTATACGTGAAATAGGTGAAAAGTACTGAGAAGAGACAAAAAAGTAACTTTTAGTGGTATAACAATGGTAGAACTGAAATTATGATAAAGAAATAACTTTTGAAAAAAGGCCTCTCCGTCTAAATTTTTTTTTGCTATAAAAGTATACGTGAAATAGGTGAAAAGTACTGAGAAGAGGCAAAAAAGTAAATTGTAGTGGAATAACAGTAGTAGAACTGAATTTATGATAAAGAAATAACTATTGAAAAAAGACCTCTCCGTCTGAATTTTTTGTTTTGCTATTAGAGTATACATAAAATTAAGTGAAAATTAACACAGAAGAGGCGAAAAAGTAACTTTTAGTGGTATAACAATGGTAGAACTGAAATTATGATAAAGAAATAACTTTTGAAAAAAGGCCTCTCCGTCTAAATTTTTTTTTGCTATAAAAGTATACGTGAAATAGGTGAAAAGTACTGAGAAGAGGCAAAAAAGTAAATTGTAGTGGAATAACAGTAGTAGAACTGAATTTATGATAAAGAAATAACTATTGAAAAAAGGCCACTCCGTCTGAATTTTTTTTTACTATAAAAGTATACGTGAAATAGGTGAAAAGTACTGAGGAGAGACAAAAAAGTAACCTTTAGAGCTATAACAATGGTAGAACTGAAATTATGATAAAGAAATAACTTTTGAAAAAAGGCCACTCCGTCTGAATTTTTTTTTGCTATAAAAGTATACGTGAAATAGGTGAAAAGTACTGAGAAGAGGCAAAAAAGTAAAGTGTAGTGGAATTACAGTAGTAGAACTGAATTTATAATAAAGAAATAACTATTGAAAAAAGACCTCTCCGTCTGAATTTTTTGTTTTGCTATTAGAGTATACATAAAATTAAGTGAAAATTAACACATAAGAGGCGAAAAAGTAAATATTAGTGGTATAACAGTGGTAGAACTGAATTTATGATAAAGAAATAACTTATGAAAAAAGGTCTCTCCGTCTGAATTTTTATTTTTGCTATAAAAGTATACCGAAAATTAATTGAAAAGTACTGAGAAGAGGCGAATAAGTAAATTGTAGTGGAATAACAGTAGTAGAACTGAATTTATGATAAAGAAATAACTTTTGAAAAAAGGCCACTCCGTCTGAATTTTTTGTTTGGTATTAGAGTATACATAAAATTAAGTGAAAATTAACACAGAAGAGGCGAAAAAGTAACTTTTAGTGGTATAACAGTGGTAGAACTGAATTTATGATAATGAAATAACTTATGAAAAAAGGCCTCTCCGTCAGAATTTTTATTTTTGCTATAAAAGTATACAGAAAATTAATTGAAAAGTACTGAGAAGAGGCGAAAAAGTAAATTGTAGTGGAATAACAGTAGTAGAACTGAATTTATGATAAAGAAATAACTATTGAAAAAAGGCCACTCCGTCTGAATTTTTTTTTTACTATAAAAGTATACGTGAAATAGGTGAAAAGTACTGAGAAGAGACAAAAAAGTAACTTTTAGTGCTATAACAATGGTAGAAATGAAATTATGATAAAGAAATAACTTTTGAAAAAAGGCCACTCCGTCTGAATTTTTTTTTGCTATAAAAGTATACGTGAAATAGGTGAAAAGTACTGAGAAGAGGCAAAAAAGTAAATTGTAGTGGAATTACAGTAGTAGAACTGAATTTATGATAAAGAAATAACTATTGAAAAAAGACCTCTCCGTCTGAATTTTTGGTTTTGCTATTAGAGTATACATAAAATTAAGTGAAAATTAACACAGAAGAGGCGAAAAAGTAACTTTTAGTGGTATAACAGTGGTAGAACTGAATTTATGATAAAGAAATAACTTATGAAAAAAGGCCTCTCCGTCTGAATTTTTATTTTTGCTATAAAAGTATACCGAAAATTAATTGAAAAGTACTGAGAAGAGGCGAATAAGTAAATTGTAGTGGAATAACAGTAGTAGATCTGAATTTATGATAAAGAAATAACTTTTGAAAAAAGGCCACTCCGTCTAAATTTTTTTTTGCTATAAAAGTATACGTGAAATAGGTGAGAAGTACTGTAAAGAGGCAAAAAAGTAAATTGTAGTGGAATATCAGTAGTAGAACTGAATTTATGATAAAGAAATAACTATTGAAAAAAGACCTCTCCGTCTGAATTTTTTGTTTTGCTATTAGAGTATACATAAAATTAAGTGAAAATTAACACAGAAGAGGCGAAAAAGTAACTTTTAGTGGTATAACAGTGGTAGAACTGAATTTATGATAAATAAATAACTTATGAAAAAAGGCCTCTCCGTCTGAATTTTTATTTTTGCTATAAAATTATACAGAAAATTAATTGAAAAGTACTGAGAAGAGGCGAAAAAGTAAATTGTAGTGGAATTACAGTACTAGAACTGAATTTATGATAAAGAAATAACTATTGAAAAAAGACCTCTCCGTCTGAATTTTTTGGTTTTGCTATTAGAGTATACATAAAATTAAGTGAAAATTAACACAGAAGAGGCAAAAAAGTAAATATTAGTGGAATTACAGTAGTAGAACTGAATTTATGATAAAGAAATAACTTATGAAAAAGGCCTCTCCGTCTGAATTTTTATTTTTGCTATAAAAGTATACAGAAAATTAATTGAAAAGTACTGAGAAGAGGCGAAAAAGTAAATTGTAGTGGAATAACAGTAGTAGAACTGAATTTATGATAAAGAAAAAACTATTGAAAAAAGAACTCTCCGTCTGAATTTTTTGTTTTGCTATTAGAGTATACATAAAATTAAGTGGAAATTAACACAGAAGAGGCGAAAAAGTAACTTTTAGTGGTATAACAGTGGTAGAACTGAATTTATGATAAAGAAATAACTTATGAAAAAAGGCCTCTCCGTCTGAATTTTTATTTTTGCTATAAAAGTATACAGAAAATTAATTGAAAAATACTGAGAAGAGGCGAAAAAGTAAATTGTAGTGGAATAACAGTAGTAGAACTGAATTTATGATAAAGAAATAACTATTGAAAAAAGGCCACTCCGTCTTAATTTTTTTTGCTATAAAAGTATACGTGAAATAGGTGAAAAGTACTGAGAAGAGACAAAAAAGTAACTTTTAGTGGTATAACAATGGTAGAACTGAAATTATGATAAAGAAATAACTTTTGAAAAAAGGCCACTCCGTCTGAATTTTTTTTTGCTATAAAAGTATTCGTGAAATAGGTGAAAAGTACTGAGAAGAGACAAAAAAGTAACTTTTAGTGGTATGACAATGGTAGAACTGAAATTATGATAAAGAAATAACTTTTGAAAAAAGGCCACTCCGTCTAAATTTTTTTTTGCTATAAAAGTATACGTGAAATAGGTGAAAAGTACTGAGAAGAGGCAAAAAAGTAAATTGTAGTGGAATAACAGTAGTAGAACTGAATTTATGATAAAGAAATAACTATTGAAAAAAGACCTCTCCGTCTGAATTTTTTGTTTTGCTATTAGAGTATACATAAAATTAAGTGAAAATTAACACAGAAGAGGCGAAAAAGTAACTTTAAGTGGTATAACAGTGGTAGAACTGAATTTATGATAAAGAAATAACTTATGAAAAAAGGCCTCTCAGTCTGAATTTTTATTTTTGCTATAGAAGTATATAGAAAATTAATTGAAAAGTACTGAGAAGAGGCGAAAAAGTAAATTGTAGTGGAATAACAGTAGTAGAACTGAATTTATGATAAAGAAATAACTATTGAAAAAAGACCTCTCCGTCTGAATTTTTTGTTTTGCTATTAGAGTATACATAAAATTAAGTGAAAATTAACACAGAAGAGGCGAAAAAGTAACTTTTAGTGGTATAACAATGGTAGAACTGAAATTATGATAAAGAAATAACTTTTGAAAAAAGGCCTCTCCGTCTAAATTTTTTTTTGCTATAAAAGTATACGTGAAATAGGTGAAAAGTACTGAGAAGAGGCAAAAAAGTAAATTGTAGTGGAATAACAGTAGTAGAACTGAATTTATGATAAAGAAATAACTATTGAAAAAAGGCCACTCCGTCTGAATTTTTTTTTACTATAAAAGTATACGTGAAATAGGTGAAAAGTACTGAGGAGAGACAAAAAAGTAACCTTTAGAGCTATAACAATGGTAGAACTGAAATTATGATAAAGAAATAACTTTTGAAAAAAGGCCACTCCGTCTGAATTTTTTTTTGCTATAAAAGTATACGTGAAATAGGTGAAAAGTACTGAGAAGAGGCAAAAAAGTAAATTGTAGTGGAATAACAGTAGTAGAACTGAATTTATGATAAAGAAATAACTATTGAAAAAAGACCTCTCCGTCTGAATTTTTTGTTTTGCTATTAGAGTATACATAAAATTAAGTGAAAATTAACACAGAAGAGGCGAAAAAGTAACTTTTAGTGGTATAACAATGGTAGAACTGAAATTATGATAAAGAAATAACTTTTGAAAAAAGGCCTCTCCGTCTAAATTTTTTTTTGCTATAAAAGTATACGTGAAATAGGTGAAAAGTACTGAGAAGAGGCAAAAAAGTAAATTGTAGTGGAATAACAGTAGTAGAACTGAATTTATGATAAAGAAATAACTATTGAAAAAAGGCCACTCCGTCTGAATTTTTTTTTACTATAAAAGTATACGTGAAATAGGTGAAAAGTACTGAGGAGAGACAAAAAAGTAACCTTTAGAGCTATAACAATGGTAGAACTGAAATTATGATAAAGAAATAACTTTTGAAAAAAGGCCACTCCGTCTGAATTTTTTTTTGCTATAAAAGTATACGTGAAATAGGTGAAAAGTACTGAGAAGAGGCAAAAAAGTAAAGTGTAGTGGAATTACAGTAGTAGAACTGAATTTATAATAAAGAAATAACTATTGAAAAAAGACCTCTCCGTCTGAATTTTTTGTTTTGCTATTAGAGTATACATAAAATTAAGTGAAAATTAACACATAAGAGGCGAAAAAGTAAATATTAGTGGTATAACAGTGGTAGAACTGAATTTATGATAAAGAAATAACTTATGAAAAAAGGTCTCTCCGTCTGAATTTTTATTTTTGCTATAAAAGTATACCGAAAATTAATTGAAAAGTACTGAGAAGAGGCGAATAAGTAAATTGTAGTGGAATAACAGTAGTAGAACTGAATTTATGATAAAGAAATAACTTTTGAAAAAAGGCCACTCCGTCTGAATTTTTTGTTTGGTATTAGAGTATACATAAAATTAAGTGAAAATTAACACAGAAGAGGCGAAAAAGTAACTTTTAGTGGTATAACAGTGGTAGAACTGAATTTATGATAATGAAATAACTTATGAAAAAAGGCCTCTCCGTCAGAATTTTTATTTTTGCTATAAAAGTATACAGAAAATTAATTGAAAAGTACTGAGAAGAGGCGAAAAAGTAAATTGTAGTGGAATAACAGTAGTAGAACTGAATTTATGATAAAGAAATAACTATTGAAAAAAGGCCACTCCGTCTGAATTTTTTTTTTACTATAAAAGTATACGTGAAATAGGTGAAAAGTACTGAGAAGAGACAAAAAAGTAACTTTTAGTGCTATAACAATGGTAGAAATGAAATTATGATAAAGAAATAACTTTTGAAAAAAGGCCACTCCGTCTGAATTTTTTTTTGCTATAAAAGTATACGTGAAATAGGTGAAAAGTACTGAGAAGAGGCAAAAAAGTAAATTGTAGTGGAATTACAGTAGTAGAACTGAATTTATGATAAAGAAATAACTATTGAAAAAAGACCTCTCCGTCTGAATTTTTGGTTTTGCTATTAGAGTATACATAAAATTAAGTGAAAATTAACACAGAAGAGG
This sequence comes from Platycnemis pennipes, assembly GCA_933228895.1. Taxonomy (NCBI): domain Eukaryota; kingdom Metazoa; phylum Arthropoda; class Insecta; order Odonata; family Platycnemididae; genus Platycnemis; species Platycnemis pennipes. The sequence goes on along the minus strand of OW121851.1, from coordinate 128,536,720 downwards.
CGAAAAAGTAACTTTTAGTGGTATAACAGTGGTAGAACTGAATTTATGATAAAGAAATAACTTATGAAAAAAGGCCTCTCCGTCTGAATTTTTATTTTTGCTATAAAAGTATACCGAAAATTAATTGAAAAGTACTGAGAAGAGGCGAATAAGTAAATTGTAGTGGAATAACAGTAGTAGATCTGAATTTATGATAAAGAAATAACTTTTGAAAAAAGGCCACTCCGTCTAAATTTTTTTTTGCTATAAAAGTATACGTGAAATAGGTGAGAAGTACTGTAAAGAGGCAAAAAAGTAAATTGTAGTGGAATATCAGTAGTAGAACTGAATTTATGATAAAGAAATAACTATTGAAAAAAGACCTCTCCGTCTGAATTTTTTGTTTTGCTATTAGAGTATACATAAAATTAAGTGAAAATTAACACAGAAGAGGCGAAAAAGTAACTTTTAGTGGTATAACAGTGGTAGAACTGAATTTATGATAAAGAAATAACTTATGAAAAAAGGCCTCTCCGTCTGAATTTTTATTTTTGCGATAGAAGTATACAGAAAATTAATTGAAAAGTACTGAGAAAAGGCGAAAAAGTAAATTGTAGTGGAATAACAGTAGTAGAACTGAATTTATGATAAAGAAATAACTATTGAAAAAGGCCACTCCGTCTGAATTTTTTTTTGCTATAAAAGTATACGTGAAATAGGTGAAAAGTACTGAGAAGAGACAAAAAAGTAACTTTTAGTGGTATAACAATGGTAGAACTGAAATTATGATAAAGAAATAACTTTTGAAAAAAGGCCACTCCGTCTGAATTTTTTTTTGCTTTAAAAGTATTCGTGAAATAGGTGAAAAGTACTGAGAAGAGCCAAAAAAGTAACTTTTAGTGGTATGACAATGGTAGAACTGAAATTATGATAAAGAAATAACTTTTGAAAAAAGGCCACTCCGTCTAAATTTTTTTTTGCTATAAAAGTATACGTGAAATAGGTGAAAAGTACTGAAAAGAGGCAAAAAAGTAAATTGTAGTGGAATAACAGTAGTAGAACTGAATTTATGATAAAGAAATAACTATTGAAAAAAGACCTCTCCGTCTGAATTTTTTGTTTTGCTATTAGAGTATACATAAAATTAAGTGAAAATTAACACAGAATAGGCGAAAAAGTAACTTTTAGTGGTATAACAGTGGTAGAACTGAATGTATGATAAAGAAATAACTTATGAAAAAAGGCCTCTCCGTCTGAATTTTTATTTTTGCTATAAAAGTATACAGAAAATTAATTGAAAAGTACTGAGAAGAGGCGAAAAAGTAAATTGTAGTGGAATAACAGTAGTAGAACTGAATTTATGATAAAGAAATAACTATTGAAAAAAGGCCACTCCGTCTGAATTTTTTTTTTACTATAAAAGTATACGTGAAATAGGTGAAAAGTACTGAGAAGAGACAAAAAAGTAACTTTTAGTGGTATAACAATGGTAGAACTGAAATTATGATAAAGAAATAACTTTTGAAAAAAGGCCACTCCGTCTGAATTTTTTTTTGCTATAAAAGTATACGTGAAATAGGTGAAAAGTACTGAGAAGAGGCAAAAAAGTAAATTGTAGTGGAATAACAGTAGTAGAACTGAATTTAGGATAAAGAAATAACTATTGAAAAAAGACCTCTCCGTCTGAATTTTTTGTTTTGTTATTAGAGTATACATAAAATTAAGTGAAAATTAACACAGAAGAGGCGAAAAAGTAACTTTTAGTGGTAAAACAGTGGTAGAACTGAATTTATGATAAAGAAATAACTTATGAAAAAAGGCCTCTCCGTCTGAATTTTTATTTTTGCTATAGAAGTATACAGAAAATTAATTGAAAAGTACTGAGAAGAGGCGAAAAAGTAAATTGTAGTGGAATAACAGTAGTGGAACTGAATTTATGATAAAGAAATAACTATTGAAAAAAGGCCACTCCGTCTTAATTTTTTTTTGCTATAAAAGTATACGTGAAATAGGTGAAAAGTACTGAGAAGAGACAAAAAAGTAAATTTTAGTGATATAACAATGGTAGTACTGAAATTATGATAAAGAAATAACTTTTGAAAAAAGGCCACTCCGTCTGAATTTTTTTTTGCTATAAAAGTATTCGTGAAATAGGTGAAAAGTACTGAGAAGAGACAAAAAAGTAACTTTTAGTGGTATGACAATGGTAGAACTGAAATTATGATAAAGAAAAAACTTTTGAAAAAAGGCCACTCCGTCTAAATTTTTTTTTGCTATAAAAGTATACGTGAAATAGGTGAAAAGTACTGAGAAGAGGCAAAAAAGTAAATTGTAGTGGAATAACAGTAGTAGAACTGATTTTATGATAAAGAAATAACTATTGAAAAAAGACCTCTCCGTCTGAATTTTTTGTTTTGCTATTAGAGTATACATAAAATTAAGTGAAAATTAACACAGAAGAGGCGAAAAAGTAACCTTTAGTGGTATAACAGTGGTAGAACTGAATTTATGATAAAGAAATAACTTATGAAAAAAGGCCTCTCCGTCTGAATTTTTATTTTTGCTATAAAAGTATACAGAAAATTAATTGAAAAGTACTGAGAAGAGGCGAAAAAGTAAATTGTAGTGGAATAACAGTAGTAGAACTGAATTTATGATAAAGAAATAACTATTGAAAAAAGGCCATTCCGTCTGAATTTTTTTTTGCTATATAAGTATACGTGAAATAGGTGAAAAGTACTGAGAAGAGACAAAGAAGTAACTTTTAGTGGTATAACAATGGTAGAACTGAAATTATGATAAAGAAATAACTTTTGAAAAAAGGCCACTTCGTCTGAATTTTTTTTTGCTATAAAAGTAAACGTGAAATAGGTGAAAAGTACTGAGAAGAGGCAAAAAAGTAACTTTTAGTGGTATAACAATGGTAGAAATGAAATTATGATAAAGAAATAACTTTTGAAAAAAGGCCACTCCGTCTGAATTTTGTTTTGCAATAAAAGTATACGTGAAATAGGTGAAAAGTACTGAGAAGAGACAAAAAATTAACTTTTAGTGGTATAACAATGGTAGAACTGAAATTATGATAAAGAAATAACTTTTAAAAAAAGGCCACTCCGTCTAAATTTTTTTTGCTATAAAAGTATACGTGAAATAGGTGAAAAGTACTGAGAAGAGGCAAAAAAGTAAATTGTAGTGGAATAACAGTATTCGAACTGAATTTATGATAAAGAAATAACTATTGAAAAAAGACCTCTCCGTCTGAATTTTTTGTTTTGCTATTAAAGTATACATAAAATTAAGTGAAAATTAACACAGAAGAGGCGAAAAGTAACTTTTAGTGGTATAACAGAGGTAGAACTGAATGTATGATAAAGAAATAACTTATGAAAAAAGGCCTCTCCGTCTGAATTTTTATTTTTGCTATAAACATATACAGAAAATTAATTGAAAAGTACTGAGAAGAGGCGAAAAAGTAAATTGTAGTGGAATAACAGTAGTAGAACTGAATTTATGATAAAGAAATAACTATTGAAAAAAGGCCACTCAGTCTGAATTTTTTTTTTGCTATAAAAGTATACGTGAAATAGGTGAAAAGTACTGAGAAGAGACAAAAAAGTAACTTTTAGTGGTATAACACTGGTAGAACTAAAATTATGATAAAGAAATAACTTTTGAAAAAAGGCCACTCCGTCTGAATTTTTTTTTTTTTAAAGTATACGTGAAATAGGTGAAAAGTACTGAGAAGAGGCAAAAAAGTAACTTTTATTGGTATAACAATGGTAGAACTGAATTTATGATAAAGAAATAACTATTGAAAAAAGGCCACTCCGTCTGAATTTTTTTTTGCAATAAAAGTATACGTGAAATAGGTGAAAAGTACTGAGAAGAGAGAAAAAAGTAACTTTTAGTTGTATAACAATGGTAGAACTGAAATTATGATAAAGAAATAACTTTAAAAAAAGGCCACTCCGTCTAAATTTTTTTTTGCTATAATAGTATATGATAAATAGGTGTAAAGTACTGAGAAGAGGCAAAAAAGTAAATTGTAGTGGAATAACAGTAGTAGAACTGAATTTATGATAAAGAAATAACTATTGAAAAAAGACCTCTCCGTCTGAATTTTTTGTTTTGCTATTAGAGTATACATAAAATTAAGTGAAAAATAACACAGAAGAGGCGAAAAAGTAACTTTTAGTGGTATAACAGTGGTAGAACTGAATTTATGATAAAGAAATAACTTATGAAAAAAGGCCTCTCCGTCTGAATTTTTATTTTTGCTATAAAAGTATCCAAAAATTATTTGAAAAGTACTGAGAAGAGGCGAAAAAGTAAATAATAGTGGAATAACAGTAGTAGAACTGAATTTATGATAAAGAAATAACTATTGAAAAGAGGCCACTCCGTCTGAATTTTTTTTTGCTATAAAAGTATACGTGAAATAGGTGAAAAGTACTGAGAAGAGACAAAAAAGTAACTTTTAGTGGTATAACAATGGTAGAACTGAAATTATGATAAAGAAATAACTTTTAAAAAAAGGCCACTCCGTCTAAATTTTATTTGCTATAAAAGTATACGTAAAATAGGTGAAAAGTACTGAGAAGAGGCAAAAAAGTAAATTGTAGTGGAATAACAGTATTAGAACTGAATTTAAGATAAAGAAATAACTATTGAAAAAAGGCCACTCCGTCTGAATTTTTTTTTTGCTATAAAAGTATACGTGAAATAGGTGAAAAGTACTGAGAAGAGGCAAAAAAGTAACTTTTAGTGGTATAACACTGGTAGAACTAAAATTATGATAAAGAAATAACTTTTGAAAAAAGGCCACTCCGTCTGAATTTTTTTTTGCTATAAAAGTATACGTGAAATAGGTGAAAAGTACTGAGAAGAGGCAAAAAAGTAACTTTTATTGGTATAACAATGGTAGAACTGAATTTATGATAAAGAAATAACTATTGAAAAAAGGCCACTCCGTCTGAATTTTTTTTTGCTATAAAAGTATACGTGAAATAGGTGAGAAGTACTGAGAAGAGACAAAAAAGTAACTTTTAGTGGTATAACAATGGTAGAACTGAAATTATGATAAAGAAATAACTTTTGAAAAAAGGCCACTCCGTCTAAATTTTTTTTTGCTATAAAAGTATACGATATATAGGTGAAAAGTACTGAGAGGAGGAAAAAAAGTAAATTGTAGTGGAATAACAGTAGTAGAACTGAATTTATGATAAAGAAATAACTATTGAAAAAAGACCTCTTCGTCTGAATTTTTTGTTTTGCTATTAGAGTATATATAAAATTAAGTCAAAATTAACACAGAAGAGGCGAAAAAGTAACTTTTAGTGGTATAACAGTGGTAGAACTGAATTTATGATAAAGAAATAACATATGAAAAAAGGCCTCTCCGTCTGAATTTTTATTTTTGCTATAAAAGTATACAGAAAATTAATTGAAAAGTACTGAGAAGAGGCGAAAAAGTAAATTGTAGTGGAATAACAGTAGTAGAACTGAATTTATGATAAAAAAATAACTATTGAAAAAAGGCCACTCCGTCTGAATTTTTTTTTGCTATAAAAGTATACGTGAAATAGGTGAAAAGTACTGAGAAGAGACAAAAAAGTAACTTTTAGTGGTATAATACTGGTAGAACTGAAATTATGATAAAGAAATAACTTTTGAAAAAAGGCCACTCCGTCTGAATATTTTTTTGCTATAAAAGTATACGTTAAATAGGTGAAAAATACTGAGAAGAGGAAAAAAAGTAAATTGTAGTGGAATTACAGAAGTAGAACTGAATTTATGATAAAGAAATAACTATTGAAAAAAGACCTCTCCGTCTGAATTTTTTGTTTTGCTATTAGAGTATACATAAAATTAAGTGAAAATTAACACAGAAGAGGCGAAAAAGTAACTTTTAGTGGTATAACAGTGGTAGAACTGAATTTATGATAAATAAATAACTTATGAAAAAAGGCCTCTCCGTCTGAATTTTTATTTTTGCTATAAAATTATACAGAAAATTAATTGAAAAGTACTGAGAAGAGGCGAAAAAGTAAATTGTAGTGGAATTACAGTACTAGAACTGAATTTATGATAAAGAAATAACTATTGAAAAAAGACCTCTCCGTCTGAATTTTTTGGTTTTGCTATTAGAGTATACATAAAATTAAGTGAAAATTAACACAGAAGAGGCGAAAAAGTAAATATTAGTGGAATAACAGTAGTAGAACTGAATTTATGATAAAGAAATAACTTATGAAAAAGGCCTCTCCGTCTGAATTTTTATTTTTGCTATAAAAGTATACAGAAAATTAATTGAAAAGTACTGAGAAGAGGCGAAAAAGTAAATTGTAGTGGAATAACAGTAGTAGAACTGAATTTATGATAAAGAAAAAACTATTGAAAAAAGAACTCTCCGTCTGAATTTTTTGTTTTGCTATTAGAGTATACATAAAATTAAGTGAAAATTAACACAGAAGAGGAAAAAATGTAACTTTTAGTGGTATAACAGTGGTAGAACTGAATTTATGATAAAGAAATAACTTATGAAAAAAGGCCTCTCCGTCTGAATTTTTATTTTTGCTATAAAAGTATACAGAAAATTAATTGAAAAATACTGAGAAGAGGCGAAAAAGTAAATTGTAGTGGAATAACAGTAGTAGAACTGAATTTATGATAAAGAAATAACTATTGAAAAAAGGCCACTCCGTCTTAATTTTTTTTGCTATAAAAGTATACGTGAAATAGGTGAAAAGTACTGAGAAGAGACAAAAAAGTAACTTTTAGTGGTATAACAATGGTAGAACTGAAATTATGATAAAGAAATAACTTTTGAAAAAAGGCCACTCCGTCTGAATTTTTTTTGCAATAAAAGTATTCGTGAAATAGGTGAAAAGTACTGAGAAGAGACAAAAAAGTAACTTTTAGTGGTATGACAATGGTAGAACTGAAATTATGATTTAGAAATAACTTTTGAAAAAAGGCCACTCCGTCTAAATTTTTTTTTGCTATAAAAGTATACGTGAAATAGGTGAAAAGTACTGAGAAGAGGCAAAAAAGTAAATTGTAGTGGAATAACAGTAGTAGAACTGAATTTATGATAAAGAAATAACTATTGAAAAAAGACCTCTCCGTCTGAATTTTTTGTTTTGCTATTAGAGTATACATAAAATTAAGTGAAAATTAACACAGAAGACGCGAAAAAGTAACTTTTAGTGGTATAACAGTGGTAGAACTGAATTTATGATAAAGAAATAACTTATGAAAAAAGGCCTCTCCGTCTGAATTTTTATTTTTGCTATAGAAGTATATAGAAAATTAATTGAAAAGTACTGAGAAGAGGCGAAAAAGTAAATTGTAGTGGAATAACAGTAGTAGAACTGAATTTATGATAAAGAAATAACTATTGAAAAAAGGCCACTCCGTCTGAATTTTTTTTTGCTATAAAAGTATACGTGAAATAGGTGAAAAGTACTGAGAAGAGACAAAAAAGTAACTTTTAGTGGTATAACAATGGTAGAACTGAAATTATGATAAAGAAATAACTTTTGAAAAAAGGCCACTCCGTCTGAATTTTTTTTTGCAATAAAAGTATACGTGAAATAGGTAAAAGTACTGAGAAGAGCCAAAAAAGTAACTTTTAGTGGTATAACAATGGTAGAACTGAAATTATGATAAAGAAATAACTTTTGAAAAAAGGCCTCTCCGTCTAAATTTTTTTTTGCTATAAAAGTATACCGAAAATTAATTGAAAAGTACTGAGAAGAGGCGAATAAGTAAATTGTAGTGGAATAACAGTAGTAGAACTGAATTTATGATAAAGAAATAACTTTTGAAAAAAGGCCACTCCGTCTGAATTTTTTGTTTTGCTATTAGAGTATATATAAAATTAAGTGAAAATTAACACAGAAGAGGCGAAAAAGTAACTTTTAGTGGTATAACAGTGGTAGAACGGAATTTATGATAAAGAAATAACTTATGAAAAAAGGCCTCTCCGTCTGAATTTTTATTTTTGCTATAGAAGTATATAGAAAATTAATTGAAAAGTACTGAGAAGAGGCGAAAAAGTAAATTGTAGTGGAATAACAGTAGTAGAACTGAATTTATGATAAAGAAATAACTATTGAAAAAAGGCCACTCCGTCTGAATTTTTTTTTGCTATAAAAGTATACGTGAAATAGGTGAAAAGTACTGAGAAGAGACAAAAAAGTAACTTTTAGTGGTATAACAATGGTAGAACTGAAATTATGATAAAGAAATAACTTTTGAAAAAAGGCCACTCCGTCTGAATTTTTTTTTGCAATAAAAGTATACGTGAAATAGGTAAAAGTACTGAGAAGAGCCAAAAAAGTAACTTTTAGTGGTATAACAATGGTAGAACTGAAATTATGATAAAGAAATAACTTTTGAAAAAAGGCCTCTCCGTCTAAATTTTTTTTTGCTATAAAAGTATACCGAAAATTAATTGAAAAGTACTGAGAAGAGGCGAATAAGTAAATTGTAGTGGAATAACAGTAGTAGAACTGAATTTATGATAAAGAAATAACTTTTGAAAAAAGGCCACTCCGTCTGAATTTTTTGTTTTGCTATTAGAGTATATATAAAATTAAGTGAAAATTAACACAGAAGAGGCGAAAAAGTAACTTTTAGTGGTATAACAGTGGTAGAACGGAATTTATGATAAAGAAATAACTTATGAAAAAAGGCCTCTCCGTCTGAATTTTTATTTTTGCTATAAAAGTATACCGAAAATTAATTGAAAAGTACTGAGAAGAGGCGAATAAGTAAATTGTAGTGGAATAACAGTAGTAGAACTGAATTTATGATAAAGAAATAACTATTGAAAAAAGGCCACTCCGTCTGAATTTTTTTTTTACTATAAAAGTATACGTGAAATAGGTGAAAAGTACTGAGAAGAGACAAAAAAGTAACTTTTAGTGGTATAACAATGGTAGAAATGAAATTATGATAAAGAAATAACTTTTCAAAAAAGGCCACTCCGTCTGAATTTTTTTTTGCTATAAAAGTATACGTGAAATAGGTGAAAAGTACTGAGAAGAGGCAAAAAAGTAAATTTTAGTGGAATTACAGTAGTAGAACTGAATTTATGATAAAGAAATAACTATTGAAAAAAGACCTCTACGTCTGAATTTTTGGTTTTGCTATTAGAGTATACATAAAATTAAGTGAAAATTAACACAGAAGAGGCGAAAAAGTAACTTTTAGTGGTATAACAGTGGTAGAACTGAATTTATGATAAAGAAATAACTTATGAAAAAAGGCCTCTCCGTCTGAATTTTTATTTTTGCTATAAAAGTATACCGAAAATTAATTGAAAAGTACTGAGAAGAGGCGAATAAGTAAATTGTAGTGGAATAACAGTAGTAGAACTGAATTTATGATAAAGAAATAACTTTTGAAAAAAGGCCACTCCGTCTAAATTTTTTTTTGCTATAAAATAATACGTGAAATAGGTGAGAAGTACTGTAAAGAGGCAAAAAAGTAAATTGTAGTGGAATATCAGTAGTAGAACTGAATTTATGATAAAGAAATAACTATTGAAAAAAGACCTCTCCGTCTGAATTTTTTGTTTTGCTATTAGAGTATACATAAAATTAAGTGAAAATTAACACAGAAGAGGCGAAAAAGTAACTTTTAGTGGTATAACAGTGGTAGAACTGAATTTATGATAAAGAAATAACTTATGAAAAAAGGCCTCTCCGTCTGAATTTTTATTTTTGCTATAGAAGTATACAGAAAATTAATTGAAAAGTACTGAGAAAAGGCGAAAAAGTAAATTGTAGTGGAATAACAGTAGTAGAACTGAATTTATGATAAAGAAATAACTATTGAAAAAAGGCCACTCCGTCTGAATTTTTTTTTGCTATAAAAGTATACGTGAAATAGGTGAAAAGTACTGAGAAGAGACAAAAAAGTAACTTTTAGTGGTATAACAATGGTAGAACTGAAATTATGATAAAGAAATAACTTTTGAAAAAAGGCCACTCCGTCTGAATTTTTTTTTGCTATAAAAGTATTCGTGAAATAGGTGAAAAGTACTGAGAAGAGCCAAAAAAGTAACTTTTAGTGGTATGACAATGGTAGAACTGAAATTATGATAAAGAAATAACTTTTGAAAAAAGGCCACTCCGTCTAAATTTTTTTTTGCTATAAAAGTATACGTGAAATAGGTGAAAAGTACTGAAAAGAGGCAAAAAAGTAAATTGTAGTGGAATAACAGTAGTAGAACTGAATTTATGATAAAGAAATAACTATTGAAAAAAGACCTCTCCGTCTGAATTTTTTGTTTTGCTATTAGAGTATACATAAAATTAAGTGAAAATTAACACAGAAGAGGCGAAAAAGTAACTTTTAGTGGTATAACAGTGGTAGAACTGAATGTATGATAAAGAAATAACTTATGAAAAAAGGCCTCTCCGTCTGAATTTTTATTTTTGCTATAAAAGTATACAGAAAATTAATTGAAAAGTACTGAGAAGAGGCGAAAAAGTAAATTGTAGTGGAATAACAGTAGTAGAACTGAATTTATGATAAAGAAATAACTATTGAAAAAAGGCCACTCCGTCTGAATTTTTTTTTTACTATAAAAGTATACGTGAAATAGGTGAAAAGTACTGAGAAGAGACAAAAAAGTAACTTTTAGTGGTATAACAATGGTAGAACTGAAATTATGATAAAGAAATAACTTTTGAAAAAAGGCCACTCCGTCTGAATTTTTTTTGCTATAAAAGTATACGTGAAATAGGTGAAAAGTACTGAGAAGAGGCAAAAAATAAATTGTAGTGGAATTACAGTAGTAGAACTGAATTTATGATAAAGAAATAACTATTGAAAAAAGACCTCTCCGTCTTAATTTTTTGTTTTGTTATAAGAGTATACATAAAATGTAGTGAAATTTAACACAGAAGAGGCGAAAAAGTAAATATTAGTGGAATAACAGTAGTAGAACTGAATTTATGATAAAGAAATAACTTTTGAAAAAAGGCCACTCCGTCTAAATTTTTTTTTGCTATAAAAGTATACGTGAAATAGGTGAAAAGTACTGAGAAGAGGCAAAAAAGTAAATTGTAGTGGAATAACAGTAGTAGAACTGAATTTATGATAAAAAAATAACTATTGAATAAAGACCTCTCCGTCTGAATTTTTTGTTTTGCTATTAGAGTATACATAAAATTAAGTGAAAATTAACACAGAAGAGGCGAAAAAGTAACTTTAAGTGGTATAACAGTGGTAGAACTGAATTTATGATAAAGAAATAACTTATGAAAAAAGGCCTCTCAGTCTGAATTTTTATTTTTGCTATAGAAGTATATAGAAAATTAATTGAAGAGTACTGAGAAGAGGCGAAAAAGTAAATTGTAGTGGAATAACAGTAGTAGAACTGAATTTATGATAAAGAAATAACTATTGAAAAAAGGCCACTCCGTCTGAATTTTTTTTTGCTATAAAAGTATACGTGAAATAGGTGAAAAGTACTGAGAAGAGACAAAAAAGTAACTTTTAGTGGTATAACAATGGTAGAACTGAAATTATGATAAAGAAATAACTTTTGAAAAAAGGCCTCTCCGTCTAAATTTTTTTTTGCTATAAAAGTATACGTGAAATAGGTGAAAAGTACTGAGAAGAGGCAAAAAAGTAAATTGTAGTGGAATAACAGTAGTAGAACTGAATTTATGATAAAGAAATAACTATTGAAAAAAGACCTCTCCGTCTGAATTTTTTGTTTTGCTATTAGAGTATACATAAAATTAAGTGAAAATTAACACAGAAGACGCGAAAAAGTAACTTTTAGTGGTATAACAGTGGTAGAACTGAATTTATGATAAAGAAATAACTTATGAAAAAAGGCCTCTCCGTCTGAATTTTTATTTTTGCTGTAGAAGTATATAGAAAATTAATTGAAAAGTACTGAGAAGAGGCGAAAAAGTAAATTGTAGTGGAATAACAGTAGTAGAACTGAATTTATGATAAAGAAATAACTATTGAAAAAAGGCCACTCCGTCTGAATTTTTTTTTGCAATAAAAGTATACGTGAAATAGGTAAAAGTACTGAGAAGAGCCAAAAAAGTAACTTTTAGTGGTATAACAATGGTAGAACTGAAATTATGATAAAGAAATAACTTTTGAAAAAAGGCCTCTCCGTCTAAATTTTTTTTTGCTATAAAAGTATACCGAAAATTAATTGAAAAGTACTGAGAAGAGGCGAATAAGTAAATTGTAGTGAAATAACAGTAGTAGAACTGAATTTATGATAAAGAAATAACTTTTGAAAAAAGGCCACTCCGTCTGAATTTTTTGTTTTGCTATTAGAGTATACATAAAATTAAGTGAAAATTAACACAGAAGAGGCGAAAAAGTAACTTTTAGTGGTATAACAGTGGTAGAACTGAATTTATGATAAAGAAATAACTTATGAAAAAAGGCCTCTCCGTCTGAATTTTTATTTTTGCTATAAAAGTATACCGAAAATTAATTGAAAAGTACTGAGAAGAGGCGAATAAGTAAATTGTAGTGGAATAACAGTAGTAGAACTGAATTTATGATAAAGAAATAACTATTGAAAAAAGGCCACTCCGTCTGAATTTTTTTTTTACTATAAAAGTATACGTGAAATAGGTGAAAAGTACTGAGAAGAGACAAAAAAGTAACTTTTAGTGCTATAACAATGGTAGAAATGAAATTATGATAAAGAAATAACTTTTCAAAAAAGGCCACTCCGTCTGAATTTTTTTTTGCTATAAAAGTATACGTGAAATAGGTGAAAAGTACTGAGAAGAGGCAAAAAAGTAAATTTTAGTGGAATTACAGTAGTAGAACTGAATTTATGATAAAGAAATAACTATTGAAAAAAGACCTCTCCGTCTGAATTTTTGGTTTTGCTATTAGAGTATACATAAAATTAAGTGAAAATTAACACAGAAGAGGCGAAAAAGTAACTTTTAGTGGTATAACAGTGGTAGAACTGAATTTATGATAAAGAAATAACTTATGAAAAAAGGCCTCTCCGTCTGAATTTTTATTTTTGCTATAAAAGTATACCGAAAATTAATTGAAAAGTACTGAGAAGAGGCGAATAAGTAAATTGTAGTGGAATAACAGTAGTAGACCTGAATTTATGATAAAGAAATAACTTTTGAAAAAAGGCCACTCCGTCTAAATTTTTTTTTGCTATAAAATAATACGTGAAATAGGTGAGAAGTACTGTAAAGAGGCAAAAAAGTAAATTGTAGTGGAATATCAGTAGTAGAACTGAATTTATGATAAAGAAATAACTATTGAAAAAAGACCTCTCCGTCTGAATTTTTTGTTTTGCTATTAGAGTATACATAAAATTAAGTGAAAATTAACACAGAAGAGGCGAAAAAGTAACTTTTAGTGGTATAACAGTGGTAGAACTGAATTTATGATAAAGAAATAACTTATGAAAAAAGGCCTCTCCGTCTGAATTTTTATTTTTGCGATAGAAGTATACAGAAAATTAATTGAAAAGTACTGAGAAAAGGCGAAAAAGTAAATTGTAGTGGAATAACAGTAGTAGAACTGAATTTATGATAAAGAAATAACTATTGAAAAAAGGCCACTCCGTCTGAATTTTTTTTTGCTATAAAAGTATACGTGAAATAGGTGAAAAGTACTGAGAAGAGACAAAAAAGTAACTTTTAGTGGTATAACAATGGTAGAACTGAAATTATGATAAAGAAATAACTTTTGAAAAAAGGCCACTCCGTCTGAATTTTTTTTTGCTATAAAAGTATTCGTGAAATAGGTGAAAAGTACTGAGAAGAGCCAAAAAAGTAACTTTTAGTGGTATGACAATGGTAGAACTGAAATTATGATAAAGAAATAACTTTTGAAAAAAGGCCACTCCGTCTAATTTTTTTTTTGCTATAAAAGTATACGTGAAATAGGTGAAAAGTACTGAAAAGAGGCAAAAAAGTAAATTGTAGTGGAATAACAGTAGTAGAACTGAATTTATGATAAAGAAATAACTATTGAAAAAAGACCTCTCCGTCTGAATTTTTTGTTTTGCTATTAGAGTATACATAAAATTAAGTGAAAATTAACACAGAAGAGGCGAAAAAGTAACTTTTAGTGGTATAACAGTGGTAGAACTGAATGTATGATAAAGAAATAACTTATGAAAATAGGCCTCTCCGTCTGAATTTTTATTTTTGCTATAAAAGTATACAGAAAATTAATTGAAAAGTACTGAGAAGAGGCGAAAAAGTAAATTGTAGTGGAATAACAGTAGTAGAACTGAATTTATGATAAAGAAATAACTATTGAAAAAAGGCCACTCCGTCTGAATTTTTTTTTTACTATAAAAGTATACGTGAAATAGGTGAAAAGTACTGAGAAGAGACAAAAAAGTAACTTTTAGTGGTATAACAATGGTAGAACTGAAATTATGATAAAGAAATAACTTTTGAAAAAAGGCCACTCCGTCTGAATTTTTTTTGCTATAAAAGTATACGTGAAATAGGTGAAAAGTACTGAGAAGAGGCAAAAAAGTAAATTGTAGTGGAATTACAGTAGTAGAACTGAATTTATGATAAAGAAATAACTATTGAAAAAAGACCTCTCCGTCTTAATTTTTTGTTTTGTTATTAGAGTATACATAAAATGTAGTGAAAATTAACACAGAAGAGGCGAAAAAGTAAATATTAGTGGAATAACAGTAGTAGAACTGAATTTATGATAAAGAAATAACTTTTGAAAAAAGGCCACTCCGTCTAAATTTTTTTTTGCTATAAAAGTATACGTGAAATAGGTGAAAAGTACTGAGAAGAGACAAAAAAGTAACTTTTAGTGGTATAACAATGGTAGAACTGAAATTATGATAAAGAAATAACTTTTGAAAAAAGGCCTCTCCGTCTAAATTTTTTTTTGCTATAAAAGTATACGTGAAATAGGTGAAAAGTACTGAGAAGAGGCAAAAAAGTAAATTGTAGTGGAATAACAGTAGTAGAACTGAATTTATGATAAAGAAATAACTATTGAAAAAAGACCTCTCCGTCTGAATTTTTTGTTTTGCTATTAGAGTATACATAAAATTAAGTGAAAATTAACACAGAAGACGCGAAAAAGTAACTTTTAGTGGAAAAACAGTGGTAGAACTGAATTTATGATAAAGAAATAACTTATGAAAAAAGGCCTCTCCGTCTGAATTTTTATTTTTGCTGTAGAAGTATATAGAAAATTAATTGAAAAGTACTGAGAAGAGGCGAAAAAGTAAATTGTAGTGGAATAACAGTAGTAGAACTGAATTTATGATAAAGAAATAACTATTGAAAAAAGGCCACTCCGTCTGAATTTTTTTTTGCAATAAAAGTATACGTGAAATAGGTAAAAGTACTGAGAAGAGCCAAAAAAGTAACTTTTAGTGGTATAACAATGGTAGAACTGAAATTATGATAAAGAAATAACTTTTGAAAAAAGGCCTCTCCGTCTAAATTTTTTTTTGCTATAAAAGTATACCGAAAATTAATTGAAAAGTACTGAGAAGAGGCGAATAAGTAAATTGTAGTGGAATAACAGTAGTTGAACTGAATTTATGATAAAGAAATAACTTTTGAAAAAAGGCCACTCCGTCTGAATTTTTTGTTTTGCTATTAGAGTATACATAAAATTAAGTGAAAATTAACACAGAAGAGGCGAAAAAGTAACTTTTAGTGGTATAACAGTGGTAGAACTGAATTTATGATAAAGAAATAACTTATGAAAAAAGGCCTCTCCGTCTGAATTTTTATTTTTGCTATAAAAGTATACCGAAAATTAATTGAAAAGTACTGAGAAGAGGCGAATAAGTAAATTGTAGTGGAATAACAGTAGTAGAACTGAATTTATGATAAAGAAATAACTATTGAAAAAAGGCCACTCCGTCTGAATTTTTTTTTTACTATAAAAGTATACGTGAAATAGGTGAAAAGTACTGAGAAGAGACAAAAAAGTAACTTTTAGTGCTATAACAATGGTAGAAATGAAATTATGATAAAGAAATAACTTTTCAAAAAAGGCCACTCCGTCTGAATTTTTTTTTGCTATAAAAGTATACGTGAAATAGGTGAAAAGTACTGAGAAGAGGCAAAAAAGTAAATTTTAGTGGAATTACAGTAGTAGAACTGAATTTATGATAAAGAAATAACTATTGAAAAAAGACCTCTCCGTCTGAATTTTTGGTTTTGCTATTAGAGTATACATAAAATTAAGTGAAAATTAACACAGAAGAGGCGAAAAAGTAACTTTTAGTGGTATAACAGTGGTAGAACTGAATTTATGATAAAGAAATAACTTATGAAAAAAGGCCTCTCCGTCTGAATTTTTATTTTTGCTATAAAAGTATACCGAAAATTAATTGAAAAGTACTGAGAAGAGGCGAATAAGTAAATTGTAGTGGAATAACAGTAGTAGACCTGAATTTATGATAAAGAAATAACTTTTGAAAAAAGGCCACTCCGTCTAAATTTTTTTTTGCTATAAAATAATACGTGAAATAGGTGAGAAGTACTGTAAAGAGGCAAAAAAGTAAATTGTAGTGGAATATCAGTAGTAGAACTGAATTTATGATAAAGAAATAACTATTGAAAAAAGACCTCTCCGTCTGAATTTTTTGTTTTGCTATTAGAGTATACATAAAATTAAGTGAAAATTAACACAGAAGAGGCGAAAAAGTAACTTTTAGTGGTATAACAGTGGTAGAACTGAATTTATGATAAAGAAATAACTTATGAAAAAAGGCCTCTCCGTCTGAATTTTTATTTTTGCGATAGAAGTATACAGAAAATTAATTGAAAAGTACTGAGAAAAGGCGAAAAAGTAAATTGTAGTGGAATAACAGTAGTAGAACTGAATTTATGATAAAGAAATAACTATTGAAAAAAGGCCACTCCGTCTGAATTTTTTTTTGCTATAAAAGTATACGTGAAATAGGTGAAAAGTACTGAGAAGAGACAAAAAAGTAACTTTTAGTGGTATAACAATGGTAGAACTGAAATTATGATAAAGAAATAACTTTTGAAAAAAGGCCACTCCGTCTGAATTTTTTTTTGCTATAAAAGTATTCGTGAAATAGGTGAAAAGTACTGAGAAGAGCCAAAAAAGTAACTTTTAGTGGTATGACAATGGTAGAACTGAAATTATGATAAAGAAATAACTTTTGAAAAAAGGCCACTCCGTCTAAATTTTTTTTTGCTATAAAAGTATACGTGAAATAGGTGAAAAGTACTGAAAAGAGGCAAAAAAGTAAATTGTAGTGGAATAACAGTAGTAGAACTGAATTTATGATAAAGAAATAACTATTGAAAAAAGACCTCTCCGTCTGAATTTTTTGTTTTGCTATTAGAGTATACATAAAATTAAGTGAAAATTAACACAGAAGAGGCGAAAAAGTAACTTTTAGTGGTATAACAGTGGTAGAACTGAATGTATGATAAAGAAATAACTTATGAAAAAAGGCCTCTCCGTCTGAATTTTTATTTTTGCTATAAAAGTATACAGAAAATTAATTGAAAAGTACTGAGAAGAGGCGAAAAAGTAAATTGTAGTGGAATAACAGTAGTAGAACTGAATTTATGATAAAGAAATAACTATTGAAAAAAGGCCACTCCGTCTGAATTTTTTTTTGCTATAAAAGTATACGTGAAATAGGTGAAAAGTACTGAGAAGAGACAAAAAAGTAACTTTTAGTGGTATAACAATGGTAGAACTGAAATTATGATAAAGAAATAACTTTTGAAAAAAGGCCACTCCGTCTGAATTTTTTTTGCTATAAAAGTATACGTGAAATAGGTGAAAAGTACTGAGAAGAGGCAAAAAAGTAAATTGTAGTGGAATTACAGTAGTAGAACTGAATTTATGATAAAGAAATAACTATTGAAAAAAGACCTCTCCGTCTTAATTTTTTGTTTTGTTATTAGAGTATACATAAAATGTAGTGAAAATTAACACAGAAGAGGCGAAAAAGTAAATATTAGTGGAATAACAGTAGTAGAACTGAATTTATGATAAAGAAATAACTTTTGAAAAAAGGCCACTCCGTCTAAATTTTTTTTTGCTATAAAAGTATACGTGAAATTGGTGAAAAGTACTGAGAAGAGGCAAAAAAGTAAATTGTAGTGGAATAACAGTAGTAGAACTGAATTTATGATAAAGAAATTACTATTGAAAAAAGACCTCTCCGTCTGAATTTTTTGTTTTGCTATTAGAGTATACATAAAATTAAGTGAAAATTAACACAGAAGAGGCGAAAAAGTAACTTTAAGTGGTATAACAGTGGTAGAACTGAATTTATGATAAAGAAATAACTTATGAAAAAAGGCCTCTCAGTCTGAATTTTTATTTTTGCTATAGAAGTATATAGAAAATTAATTAAAGAGTACTGAGAAGAGGCGAAAAAGTAAATTGTAGTGGAATAACAGTAGTAGAACTGAATTTATGATAAAGAAATAACTATTGAAAAAAGGCCACTCCGTCTGAATTTTTTTTTGCTATAAAAGTATACGTGAAATAGGTGAAAAGTACTGAGAAGAGACAAAAAAGTAACTTTTAGTGGTATAACAATGGTAGAACTGAAATTATGATAAAGAAATAACTTTTGAAAAAAGGCCTCTCCGTCTAAATTTTTTTTTGCTATAAAAGTATACGTGAAATAGGTGAAAAGTACTGAGAAGAGGCAAAAAAGTAAATTGTAGTGGAATAACAGTAGTAGAACTGAATTTATGATAAAGAAATAACTATTGAAAAAAGACCTCTCCGTCTGAATTTTTTGTTTTGCTATTAGAGTATACATAAAATTAAGTGAAAATTAACACAGAAGAGGCGAAAAAGTAACTTTTAGTGGTATAACAGTGGTAGAACTGAATTTATGATAAAGAAATAACTTATGAAAAAAGGCCTCTCCGTCTGAATTTTTATTTTTGCTATAAAAGTATACAGAAAATTAATTGAAAAGTACTGAGAAGAGGCGAAAAAGTAAATTGTAGTGGAATAACAGTAGTAGAACTGAATTTATGATAAAGAAATAACTATTGAAAAAAGGCCACTCCGTCTGAATTTTTTTTTACTATAAAAGTATACGTGAAATAGGTGAAAAGTACTGAGGAGAGACAAAAAAGTAACTTTTAGTGCTATAACAATGGTAGAACTGAAATTATGATAAAGAAATAACTTTTGAAAAAAGGCCACTCCGTCTGAATTTTTTTTTGCTATAAAAGTATACGTGAAATAGGTGAAAAGTACTGAGAAGAGGCAAAAAAGTAAATTGTAGTGGAATTACAGTAGTAGAACTGAATTTATAATAAAGAAATAACTATTGAAAAAAGACCTCTCCGTCTGAATTTTTTGTTTTGCTATTAGAGTATACATAAAATTAAGTGAAAATTAACACATAAGAGGCGAAAAAGTAAATATTAGTGGTATAACAGTGGTAGAACTGAATTTATGATAAAGAAATAACTTATGAAAAAAGGTCTCTCCGTCTGAATTTTTATTTTTGCTATAAAAGTATACCGAAAATTAATTGAAAAGTACTGAGAAGAGGCGAATAAGTAAATTGTAGTGGAATAACAGTAGTAGAACTGAATTTATGATAAAGAAATAACTTTTGAAAAAAGGCCACTCCGTCTGAATTTTTTGTTTTGCTATTAGAGTATACATAAAATAAGGTGAAAATTAACACAGAAGAGGCGAAAAAGTAACTTTTAGTGGTATAACAGTGGTAGAACTGAATTTATGATAAAGAAATAACTTATGAAAAAAGGCCTCTCCGTCAGAATTTTTATTTTTGCTATAAAAGTATACAGAAAATTAATTGAAAAGTACTGAGAAGAGGCGAAAAAGTAAATTGTAGTGGAATAACAGTAGTAGAACTGAATTTATGATAAAGAAATAACTATTGAAAAAAGGCCACTCCGTCTGAATTTTTTTTTTACTATAAAAGTATACGTGAAATAGGTGAAAAGTACTGAGAAGAGACAAAAAAGTAACTTTTAGTGCTATAACAATGGTAGAAATGAAATTATGATAAAGAAATAACTTTTCAAAAAAGGCCACTCCGTCTAAATTTTTTTTTGCTATAAAAGTATACGTAAAATAGGTGAAAAGTACTGAGAAGAGGCAAAAAAGTAAATTGTAGTGGAATAACAGTATTAGAACTGAATTTAAGATAAAGAAATAACTATTGAAAAAAGGCCACTCCGTCTGAATTTTTTTTTTGCTATAAAAGTATACGTGAAATAGGTGAAAAGTACTGAGAAGAGACAAAAAAGTAACTTTTAGTGGTATAACACTGGTAGAACTAAAATTATGATAAAGAAATAACTTTTGAAAAAAGGCCACTCCGTCTGAATTTTTTTTTGCTATAAAAGTATACGTGAAATAGGTGAAAAGTACTGAGAAGAGGCAAAAAAGTAACTTTTATTGGTATAACAATGGTAGAACTGAATTTATGATAAAGAAATAACTATTGAAGAAAGGCCACTCCGTCTGAATTTTTTTTTGCAATAAAAGTATACGTGAAATAGGTGAAAAGTACTGAGAAGAGACAAAAAAGTAACTTTTAGTGGTATAACAATGGTAGAACTGAAATTATGATAAAGAAATAACTTTTGAAAAAAGGCCACTCCGTCTAAATTTTTTTTTGCTATAAAAGTATATGATAAATAGGTGTAAAGTACTGAGAAGAGGCAAAAAAGTAAATTGTAGTGGAATAACAGTATTAGAACTGAATTTATGATAAAGAAATAACTATTGAAAAAAGACCTCTCCGTCTGAATTTTTTGTTTTGCTATTAAAGTATACATAAAATTAAGTGAAAATTAACACAGAAGAGGCGAAAAGTAACTTTTAGTGGTATAACAGAGGTAGAACTGAATGTATGATAAAGAAATAACTTATGAAAAAAGGCCTCTCCGTCTGAATTTTTATTTTTGCTATAAACATATACAGAAAATTAATTGAAAAGTACTGAGAAGAGGCGAAAAAGTAAATTGTAGTGGAATAACAGTAGTAGAACTGAATTTATGATAAAGAAATAACTATTGAAAAAAGGCCACTTAGTCTGAATTTTTTTTTTGCTATAAAAGTATACGTGAAATAGGTGAAAAGTACTGAGAAGAGACAAAAAAGTAACTTTTAGTGGTATAACAATGGTAGAACTGAAATTATGATAAAGAAATAACTTTTAAAAAAAGGCCACTCCGTCTAAATTTTTTTTTGCTATAAAAGTATACGTAAAATAGGTGAAAAGTACTGAGAAGAGGCAAAAAAGTAAATTGTAGTGGAATAACAGTATTAGAACTGAATTTAAGATAAAGAAATAACTATTGAAAAAAGGCCACCTCGTCTGAATTTTTTTTTTGCTATAAAAGTATACGTGAAATAGGTGAAAAGTACTGAGAAGAGACAAAAAAGTAACTTTTAGTGGTATAACACTGGTAGAACTAAAATTATGATAAAGAAATAACTTTTGAAAAAAGGCCACTCCGTCTGAATTTTTTTTTGCTATAAAAGTATACGTGAAATAGGTGAAAAGTACTGAGAAGAGGCAAAAAAGTAACTTTTATTGGTATAACAATGGTAGAACTGAATTTGTGATAAAGAAATAACTTTTGAAAAAAGGCCACTCCGTCTAAATTTTTTTTTGCTATAAAAGTATACGATAAATAGGTGAAAAGTACTGAGAGGAGGCAAAAAAGTAAATTGTAGTGGAATAACAGTAGTAGAACTGAATTTATGATAAAGAAATAACTATTGAAAAAAGACCTCTTCGTCTGAATTTTTTGTTTTGCTATTAGAGTATATATAAAATTAAGTCAAAATTAACACAGAAGAGGCGAAAAAGTAACTTTTAGTGGTATAACAGTGGTAGAACTGAATTTATGATAAAGAAATAACATATGAAAAAAGGCCTCTCCGTCTGAATTTTTATTTTTGCTATAAAAGTATACAGAAAATTAATTGAAAAGTACTGAGAAGAGGCGAAAAAGTAAATTGTAGTGGAATAACAGTAGTAGAACTGAATTTATGATAAAAAAATAACTATTGAAAAAAGGCCACTCCGTCTGAATTTTTTTTTGCTATAAAAGTATACGTGAAATAGGTGAAAAGTACTGAGAAGAGACAAAAAAGTAACTTTTAGTGGTATAATACTGGTAGAACTGAAATTATGATAAAGAAATAACTTTTGAAAAAAGGCCACTCCGTCTGAATATTTTTTTGCTATAAAAGTATACGTTAAATAGGTGAAAAATACTGAGAAGAGGAAAAAAAGTAAATTGTAGTGGAATTACAGAAGTAGAACTGAATTTATGATAAAGAAATAACTATTGAAAAAAGACCTCTCCGTCTGAATTTTTTGTTTTGCTATTAGAGTATACATAAAATTAAGTGAAAATTAACACAGAAGAGGCGAAAAAGTAACTTTTAGTGGTATAACAGTGGTAGAACTGAATTTATGATAAAGAAATAACTTATGAAAAAAGGCCTCTCCGTCTGAATTTTTATTTTTGCTATAAAATTATACAGAAAATTAATTGAAAAGTACTGAGAAGAGGCGAAAAAGTAAATTGTAGTGGAATTACAGTACTAGAACTGAATTTATGATAAAGAAATAACTATTGAAAAAAGACCTCTCCGTCTGAATTTTTTGGTTTTGCTATTAGAGTATACATAAAATTAAGTGAAAATTAACACAGAAGAGGCGAAAAAGTAAATATTAGTGGAATAACAGTAGTAGAACTGAATTTATGATAAAGAAATAACTTATGAAAAAGGCCTCTCCGTCTGAATTTTTATTTTTGCTATAAAAGTATACAGAAAATTAATTGAAAAGTACTGAGAAGAGGCGAAAAATAAATTGTAGTGGAATAACAGTAGTAGAACTGAATTTATGATAAAGAAAAAACTATTGAAAAAAGAACTCTCCGTCTGAATTTTTTGTTTTGCTATTAGAGTATACATAAAATTAAGTGAAAATTAACACAGAAGAGGCGAAAAAGTAACTTTTAGTGGTATAACAGTGGTAGAACTGAATTTATGATAAAGAAATAACTTATGAAAAAAGGCCTCTCCGTCTGAATTTTTATTTTTGCTATAAAAGTATACAGAAAATTAATTGAAAAATACTGAGAAGAGGCGAAAAAGTAAATTGTAGTGGAATAACAGTAGTAGAACTGAATTTATGATAAAGAAATAACTATTGAAAAAAGGCCACTCCGTCTTAATTTTTTTTGCTATAAAAGTATACGTGAAATAGGTGAAAAGTACTGAGAAGAGACAAAAAAGTAAATTGTAGTGGAATAACAGTAGTAGAACTGAATTTATGATAAAGAAATAACTATTGAAAAAAGGCCACTCCGTCTGAATTTTTTTTTGCTATAAAAGTATACGTGAAATAGGTGAAAAGTACTGAGAAGAGACAAAAAAGTAACTTTTAGTGGTATAACAATGGTAGAACTGAAATTATGATAAAGAAATAACTTTTGAAAAAAGGCCTCTCCGTCTAAATTTTTTTTTGCTATAAAAGTATACGTGAAATAGGTGAAAAGTACTGAGAAGAGGCAAAAAAGTAAATTGTAGTGGAATAACAGTAGTAGAACTGAATTTATGAAAAAGAAATAACTATTGAAAAAAGACCTCTCCGTCTGAATTTTTTGTTTTGCTATTAGAGTATACATAAAATTAAGTGAAAATTAACACAGAAGAGGCGAAAAAGTAACTTTTAGTGGTATAACAATGGTAGAACTGAAATTATGATAAAGAAATAACTTTTGAAAAAAGGCCTCTCCGTCTAAATTTTTTTTTGCTATAAAAGTATACGTGAAATAGGTGAAAAGTACTGAGAAGAGGCAAAAAAGTAAATTGTAGTGGAATAACAGTAGTAGAACTGAATTTATGATAAAGAAATAACTATTGAAAAAAGGCCACTCCGTCTGAATTTTTTTTTACTATAAAAGTATACGTGAAATAGGTGAAAAGTACTGAGGAGAGACAAAAAAGTAACCTTTAGAGCTATAACAATGGTAGAACTGAAATTATGATAAAGAAATAACTTTTGAAAAAAGGCCACTCCGTCTGAATTTTTTTTTGCTATAAAAGTATACGTGAAATAGGTGAAAAGTACTGAGAAGAGGCAAAAAAGTAAATTGTAGTGGAATTACAGTAGTAGAACTGAATTTATAATAAAGAAATAACTATTGAAAAAAGACCTCTCCGTCTGAATTTTTTGTTTTGCTATTAGAGTATACATAAAATTAAGTGAAAATTAACACATAAGAGGCGAAAAAGTTAATATTAGTGGTATAACAGTGGTAGAACTGAATTTATGATAAAGAAATAACTTATGAAAAAAGGTCTCTCCGTCTGAATTTTTATTTTTGCTATAAAAGTATACCGAAAATTAATTGAAAAGTACTGAGAAGAGGCGAATAAGTAAATTGTAGTGGAATAACAGTAGTAGAACTGAATTTATGATAAAGAAATAACTTTTGAAAAAAGGCCACTCCGTCTGAATTTTTTGTTTTGCTATTAGAGTATACATAAAATTAAGTGAAAATTAACACAGAAGAGGCGAAAAAGTAACTTTTAGTGGTATAACAGTGGTAGAACTGAATTTATGATAAAGAAATAACTTATGAAAAAAGGCCTCTCCGTCAGAATTTTTATTTTTGCTATAAAAGTATACAGAAAATTAATTGAAAAGTACTGAGAAGAGGCGAAAAAGTAAATTGTAGTGGAATAACAGTAGTAGAACTGAATTTATGATAAAGAAATAACTATTGAAAAAAGGCCACTCCGTCTGAATTTTTTTTTTACTATAAAAGTATACGTGAAATAGGTGAAAAGTACTGAGAAGAGACAAAAAAGTAACTTTTAGTGCTATAACAATGGTAGAAATGAAATTATGATAAAGAAATAACTTTTGAAAAAAGGCCACTCCGTCTGAATTTTTTTTTGCTATAAAAGTATACGTGAAATAGGTGAAAAGTACTGAAAAGAGGCAAAAAAGTAAATTGTAGTGGAATTACAGTAGTAGAACTGAATTTATGATAAAGAAATAACTATTGAAAAAAGACCTCTCCGTCTGAATTTTTGGTTTTGCTATTAGAGTATACATAAAATTAAGTGAAAATTAACACAGAAGAGGCGAAAAAGTAACTTTTAGTGGTATAACAGTGGTAGAACTGAATTTATGATAAAGAAATAACTTATGAAAAAAGGCCTCTCCGTCTGAATTTTTATTTTTGCTATAAAAGTATACCGAAAATTAATTGAAAAGTACTGAGAAGAGGCGAATAAGTAAATTGTAGTGGAATAACAGTAGTAGAACTGAATTTATGATAAAGAAATAACTTTTGAAAAAAGGCCACTCCGTCTAAATTTTTTTTTGCTATAAAAGTATACGTGAAATAGGTGAGAAGTACTGTAAAGAGGCAAAAAAGTAAATTGTAGTGGAATATCAGTAGTAGAACTGAATTTATGATAAAGAAATAACTATTGAAAAAAGACCTCTCCGTCTGAATTTTTTGTTTTGCTATTAGAGTATACATAAAATTAAGTGAAAATTAACACAGAAGAGGCGAAAAAGTAACTTTTAGTGGTATAACAGTGGTAGAACTGAATTTATGATAAAGAAATAACTTATGAAAAAAGGCCTCTCCGTCTGAATTTTTATTTTTGCGATAGAAGTATACAGAAAATTAATTGAAAAGTACTGAGAAAAGGCGAAAAAGTAAATTGTAGTGGAATAACAGTAGTAGAACTGAATTTATGATAAAGAAATAACTATTGAAAAAGGCCACTCCGTCTGAATTTTTTTTTGCTATAAAAGTATACGTGAAATAGGTGAAAAGTACTGAGAAGAGACAAAAAAGTAACTTTTAGTGGTATAACAATGGTAGAACTGAAATTATGATAAAGAAATAACTTTTGAAAAAAGGCCACTCCGTCTGAATTTTTTTTTGCTATAAAAGTATTCGTGAAATAGGTGAAAAGTACTGAGAAGAGCCAAAAAAGTAACTTTTAGTGGTATGACAATGGTAGAACTGAAATTATGATAAAGAAATAACTTTTGAAAAAAGGCCACTCCGTCTAAATTTTTTTTTGCTATAAAAGTATACGTGAAATAGGTGAAAAGTACTGAAAAGAGGCAAAAAAGTAAATTGTAGTGGAATAACAGTAGTAGAACTGAATTTATGATAAAGAAATAACTATTGAAAAAAGACCTCTCCGTCTGAATTTTTTGTTTTGCTATTAGAGTATACATAAAATTAAGTGAAAATTAACACAGAAGAGGCGAAAAAGTAACTTTTAGTGGTATAACAGTGGTAGAACTGAATGTATGATAAAGAAATAACTTATGAAAAAAGGCCTCTCCGTCTGAATTTTTATTTTTGCTATAAAAGTATACAGAAAATTAATTGAAAAGTACTGAGAAGAGGCGAAAAAGTAAATTGTAGTGGAATAACAGTAGTAGAACTGAATTTATGATAAAGAAATAACTATTGAAAAAAGGCCACTCCGTCTGAATTTTTTTTTTACTATAAAAGTATACGTGAAATAGGTGAAAAGTACTGAGAAGAGACAAAAAAGTAACTTTTAGTGGTATAACAATGGTAGAACTGAAATTATGATAAAGAAATAACTTTTGAAAAAAGGCCACTCCGTCTGAATTTTTTTTTGCTATAAAAGTATACGTGAAATAGGTGAAAAGTACTGAGAAGAGGCAAAAAAGTAAATTGTAGTGGAATAACAGTAGTAGAACTGAATTTATGATAAAGAAATAACTATTGAAAAAAGACCTCTCCGTCTGAATTTTTTGTTTTGTTATTAGAGTATACATAAAATTAAGTGAAAATTAACACAGAAGAGGCGAAAAAGTAAATATTAGTGGAATAACAGTAGTAGAACTGAATTTATGATAAAGAAATAACTTATGAAAAAAGGCCTCTCCGTCTGAATTTTTATTTTTGCTATAAAAGTATACCGAAAATTAATTGAAAAGTACTGAGAAGAGGCGAAAAAGTAAATTGTAGTGGAATAACAGTAGTAGAACTGAATTTATGATGAAGAAATAACTTTTGAAAAAAGGCCACTCCGTCTAAATTTTTTTTTGCTATAAAAGTATACGTGAAATAGGTAAGAAGTACTGAGAAGAGGCAAAAAAGTAAATTGTAGTGGAATAACAGTAGTAGAACTGAATTTATGATAAAGAAATAACTATTGAAAAAAGACCTTTCCGTCTGAATTTTTTGTTTTGCTATTAGAGTATACATACAATTAAGTGAAAATTAACACAGAAGAGGCGAAAAAGTAACTTTTAGTGGTATAACAGTGGTAGAACTGAATTTATGATAAAGAAATAACTTATGAAAAAAGGCCTCTCCGTCTGAATTTTTATTTTTACTATAAAAGTATACAGAAAATTAATTGAAAAGTACTGAGAAGAGGCGAAAAAGTAAATTGTAGTGGAATAACAGTAGTAGAACTGAATTTATGATAAAGAAATAACTATTGAAAAAAGGCCACTCCGTCTGAATTTTTTTTTGCTATAAAAGTATACGTGAAATAGGTGAAAAGTATTGAGAAGAGACAAAAAAGTAACTTTTAGTGGTATAACAATGGTAGAACTGAAATTATGATAAAGAAATAACTTTTGAAAAAAGGCCACTCCGTCTGAATTTTTTTTTGCAATAAAAGTATACGTGAAATAGGTAAAAGTACTGAGAAGAGCCAAAAAAGTAACTTTTAGTGGTATAACAATGGTAGAACTGAAATTATGATAAAGAAATAACTTTTGAAAAAAGGCCTCTCCGTCTAAATTTTTTTTTGCTTTCAAAGGATACGTGAAATAGGTGAAAAGTACTGAGAAGAGGCGAAAAAGTAAATTGTAGTGGAATAACAGTAGTAGAACTGAATTTATGATAAAGAAATAACTATTGAAAAAAGACCTCTCCGTCTGAATTTTTTGTTTTGCTATTAGAGTATACATAAAATTAAGTGAAAATTAACACAGAAGAGGCGAAAAAGTAACTTTTAGTGGTAAAACAGTGGTAGAACTGAATTTATGATAAAGAAATAACTTATGAAAAAAGGCCTCTCCGTCTGAATTTTTATTTTTGCTATAGAAGTATACAGAAAATTAATTGAAAAGTACTGAGAAGAGGCGAAAAAGTAAATTGTAGTGGAATAACAGTAGTGGAACTGAATTTATGATAAAGAAATAACTATTGAAAAAAGGCCACTCCGTCTTAATTTTTTTTTGCTATAAAAGTATACGTGAAATAGGTGAAAAGTACTGAGAAGAGACAAAAAAGTAACTTTTAGTGATATAACAATGGTAGAACTGAAATTATGATAAAGAAATAACTTTTGAAAAAAGGCCACTCCGTTTGAATTTTTTTTTGCTATAAAAGTAAACGTGAAATAGGTGAAAAGTACTGAGAAGAGGCAAAAAAGTAACTTTTAGTGGTATAACAATGGTAGAAATGAAATTATGATAAAGAAATAACTTTTGAAAAAAGGCCACTCCGTCTGAATTTTGTTTTGCAATAAAAGTATACGTGAAATAGGTGAAAAGTACTGAGGAGAGACAAAAAAGTAACCTTTAGAGCTATAACAATGGTAGAACTGAAATTATGATAAAGAAATAACTTTTGAAAAAAGGCCACTCCGTCTGAATTTTTATTTTTGCTATAAACATATACAGAAAATTAATTGAAAAGTACTGAGAAGAGGCGAAAAAGTAAATTGTAGTGGAATAACAGTAGTACAACTGAATTTATGATAAAGAAATAACTATTGAAAAAAGGCCACTCAGTCTGAATTTTTTTTTGCTATAAAAGTATACGTGAAATAGGTGAAAAGTACTGAGAAGAGACAAAAAAGTAACTTTTAGTGGTATAACACTGGTAGAACTAAAATTATGATAAAGAAATAACTTTTGAAAAAAGGCCACTCCGTCTGAATTTTTTTTTTTTTAAAGTATACGTGAAATAGGTGAAAAGTACTGAGAAGAGGCAAAAAAGTAACTTTTATTGGTATAACAATGGTAGAACTGAATTTATGATAAAGAAATAACTATTGAAAAAAGGCCACTCCGTCTGAATTTTTTTTTGCAATAAAAGTATACGTGAAATAGGTGAAAAGTACTGAGAAGAGAGAAAAAAGTAACTTTTAGTTGTATAACAATGGTAGAACTGAAATTATGATAAAGAAATAACTTTTGAAAAAAGGCCACTCCGTCTAAATTTTTTTTTGCTATAAAAGTATATGATAAATAGGTGTAAAGTACTGAGAAGAGGCAAAAAAGTAAATTGTAGTGGAATAACAGTAGTAGAACTGAATTTATGATAAAGAAATAACTATTGAAAAAAGACCTCTCCGTCTGAATTTTTTGTTTTGCTATTAGAGTATACATAAAATTAAGTGAAAAATAACACAGAAGAGGCGAAAAAGTAACTTTTAGTGGTATAACAGTGGTAGAACTGAATTTATGATAAAGAAATAACTTATGAAAAAAGGCCTCTCCGTCTGAATTTTTATTTTTGCTATAAAAGTATACAGAAAATTATTTGAAAAGTACTGAGAAGAGGCGAAAAAGTAAATAATAGTGGAATAACAGTAGTAGAACTGAATTTATGATAAAGAAATAACTATTGAAAAAAGGCCACTCCGTCTGAATTTTTTTTTGCTATAAAAGTATACGTGAAATAGGTGAAAAGTACTGAGAAGAGACAAAAAAGTAACTTTTAGTGGTATAACAATGGTAGAACTGAAATTATGATAAAGAAATAACTTTTAAAAAAAGGCCACTCCGTCTAAATTTTTTTTGCTATAAAAGTATACGTAAAATAGGTGAAAAGTACTGAGAAGAGGCAAAAAAGTAAATTGTAGTGGAATAACAGTATTAGAACTGAATTTAAGATAAAGAAATAACTATTGAAAAAAGGCCACTCCGTCTGAATTTTTTTTTTGCTATAAAAGTATACGTGAAATAGGTGAAAAGTACTGAGAAGAGACAAAAAAGTAACTTTTAGTGGTATAACACTGGTAGAACTAAAATTATGATAAAGAAATAACTTTTGAAAAAAGGCCACTCCGTCTGAATTTTTTTTTGCTATAAAAGTATACGTGAAATAGGTGAAAAGTACTGAGAAGAGGCAAAAAAGTAACTTTTATTGGTATAACAATGGTAGAACTGAATTTATGATAAAGAAATAACTATTGAAAAAAGGCCACTCCGTCTGAATTTTTTTTTGCAATAAAAGTATACGTGAAATAGGTGAAAAGTACTGAGAAGAGACAAAAAAGTAACTTTTAGTGGTATAACAATGGTAGAACTGAAATTATGATAAAGAAATAACTTTTGAAAAAAGGCCACTCCGTCTAAATTTTTTTTTGCTATAAAAGTATACGATAAATAGGTGAAAAGTACTGAGAGGAGGAAAAAAAGTAAATTGTAGTGGAATAACAGTAGTAGAACTGAATATATGATAAAGAAATAACTATTGAAAAAAGACCTCTTCGTCTGAATTTTTTGTTTTGCTATTAGAGTATATATAAAATTAAGTCAAAATTAACACAGAAGAGGCGAAAAAGTAACTTTTAGTGGTATAACAGTGGTAGAACTGAATTTATGATAAAGAAATAACTTATGAAAAAAGGCCTCTCCGTCTGAATTTTTATTTTTGCTATAAAATTATACAGAAAATTAATTGAAAAGTACTGAGAAGAGGCGAAAAAGTAAATTGTAGTGGAATTACAGTACTAGAACTGAATTTATGATAAAGAAATAACTATTGAAAAAAGACCTCTCCGTCTGAATTTTTTGGTTTTGCTATTAGAGTATACATAAAATTAAGTGAAAATTAACACAGAAGAGGCGAAAAAGTAAATATTAGTGGAATAACAGTAGTAGAACTGAATTTATGATAAAGAAATAACTTATGAAAAAGGCCTCTCCGTCTGAATTTTTATTTTTGCTATAAAAGTATACAGAAAATTAATTGAAAAGTACTGAGAAGAGGCGAAAAAGTAAATTGTAGTGGAATAACAGTAGTAGAACTGAATTTATGATAAAGAAAAAACTATTGAAAAAAGAACTCTCCGTCTGAATTTTTTGTTTTGCTATTAGAGTATACATAAAATTAAGTGAAAATTAACACAGAAGAGGCGAAAAAGTAACTTTTAGTGGTATAACAGTGGTAGAACTGAATTTATGATAAAGAAATAACTTATGAAAAAAGGCCTCTCCGTCTGAATTTTTATTTTTGCTATAAAAGTATACAGAAAATTAATTGAAAAATACTGAGAAGAGGCGAAAAAGTAAATTGTAGTGGAATAACAGTAGTAGAACTGAATTTATGATAAAGAAATAACTATTGAAAAAAGGCCACTCCGTCTTAATTTTTTTTGCTATAAAAGTATACGTGAAATAGGTGAAAAGTACTGAGAAGAGACAAAAAAGTAAATTGTAGTGGAATAACAGTAGTAGAACTGAATTTATGATAAAGAAATAACTATTGAAAAAAGGCCACTCCGTCTGAATTTTTTTTTGCTATAAAAGTATACGTGAAATAGGTGAAAAGTACTGAGAAGAGACAAAAAAGTAACTTTTAGTGGTATAACAATGGTAGAACTGAAATTATGATAAAGAAATAACTTTTGAAAAAAGGCCTCTCCGTCTAAATTTTTTTTTGCTATAAAAGTATACGTGAAATAGGTGAAAAGTACTGAGAAGAGGCAAAAAAGTAAATTGTAGTGGAATAACAGTAGTAGAACTGAATTTATGAAAAAGAAATAACTATTGAAAAAAGACCTCTCCGTCTGAATTTTTTGTTTTGCTATTAGAGTATACATAAAATTAAGTGAAAATTAACACAGAAGAGGCGAAAAAGTAACTTTTAGTGGTATAACAATGGTAGAACTGAAATTATGATAAAGAAATAACTTTTGAAAAAAGGCCTCTCCGTCTAAATTTTTTTTTGCTATAAAAGTATACGTGAAATAGGTGAAAAGTACTGAGAAGAGGCAAAAAAGTAAATTGTAGTGGAATAACAGTAGTAGAACTGAATTTATGATAAAGAAATAACTATTGAAAAAAGGCCACTCCGTCTGAATTTTTTTTTACTATAAAAGTATACGTGAAATAGGTGAAAAGTACTGAGGAGAGACAAAAAAGTAACCTTTAGAGCTATAACAATGGTAGAACTGAAATTATGATAAAGAAATAACTTTTGAAAAAAGGCCACTCCGTCTGAATTTTTTTTTGCTATAAAAGTATACGTGAAATAGGTGAAAAGTACTGAGAAGAGGCAAAAAAGTAAATTGTAGTGGAATTACAGTAGTAGAACTGAATTTATAATAAAGAAATAACTATTGAAAAAAGACCTCTCCGTCTGAATTTTTTGTTTTGCTATTAGAGTATACATAAAATTAAGTGAAAATTAACACATAAGAGGCGAAAAAGTTAATATTAGTGGTATAACAGTGGTAGAACTGAATTTATGATAAAGAAATAACTTATGAAAAAAGGTCTCTCCGTCTGAATTTTTATTTTTGCTATAAAAGTATACCGAAAATTAATTGAAAAGTACTGAGAAGAGGCGAATAAGTAAATTGTAGTGGAATAACAGTAGTAGAACTGAATTTATGATAAAGAAATAACTTTTGAAAAAAGGCCACTCCGTCTGAATTTTTTGTTTTGCTATTAGAGTATACATAAAATTAAGTGAAAATTAACACAGAAGAGGCGAAAAAGTAACTTTTAGTGGTATAACAGTGGTAGAACTGAATTTATGATAAAGAAATAACTTATGAAAAAAGGCCTCTCCGTCAGAATTTTTATTTTTGCTATAAAAGTATACAGAAAATTAATTGAAAAGTACTGAGAAGAGGCGAAAAAGTAAATTGTAGTGGAATAACAGTAGTAGAACTGAATTTATGATAAAGAAATAACTATTGAAAAAAGGCCACTCCGTCTGAATTTTTTTTTTACTATAAAAGTATACGTGAAATAGGTGAAAAGTACTGAGAAGAGACAAAAAAGTAACTTTTAGTGCTATAACAATGGTAGAAATGAAATTATGATAAAGAAATAACTTTTGAAAAAAGGCCACTCCGTCTGAATTTTTTTTTGCTATAAAAGTATACGTGAAATAGGTGAAAAGTACTGAAAAGAGGCAAAAAAGTAAATTGTAGTGGAATTACAGTAGTAGAACTGAATTTATGATAAAGAAATAACTATTGAAAAAAGACCTCTCCGTCTGAATTTTTGGTTTTGCTATTAGAGTATACATAAAATTAAGTGAAAATTAACACAGAAGAGGCGAAAAAGTAACTTTTAGTGGTATAACAGTGGTAGAACTGAATTTATGATAAAGAAATAACTTATGAAAAAAGGCCTCTCCGTCTGAATTTTTATTTTTGCTATAAAAGTATACCGAAAATTAATTGAAAAGTACTGAGAAGAGGCGAATAAGTAATTTGTAGTGGAATAACAGTAGTAGAACTGAATTTATGATAAAGAAATAACTTTTGAAAAAAGGCCACTCCGTCTAAATTTTTTTTTGCTATAAAAGTATACGTGAAATAGGTGAGAAGTACTGTAAAGAGGCAAAAAAGTAAATTGTAGTGGAATATCAGTAGTAGAACTGAATTTATGATAAAGAAATAACTATTGAAAAAAGACCTCTCCGTCTGAATTTTTTGTTTTGCTATTAGAGTATACATAAAATTAAGTGAAAATTAACACAGAAGAGGCGAAAAAGTAACTTTTAGTGGTATAACAGTGGTAGAACTGAATTTATGATAAAGAAATAACTTATGAAAAAAGGCCTCTCCGTCTGAATTTTTATTTTTGCGATAGAAGTATACAGAAAATTAATTGAAAAGTACTGAGAAAAGGCGAAAAAGTAAATTGTAGTGGAATAACAGTAGTAGAACTGAATTTATGATAAAGAAATAACTATTGAAAAAGGCCACTCCGTCTGAATTTTTTTTTGCTATAAAAGTATACGTGAAATAGGTGAAAAGTACTGAGAAGAGACAAAAAAGTAACTTTTAGTGGTATAACAATGGTAGAACTGAAATTATGATAAAGAAATAACTTTTGAAAAAAGGCCACTCCGTCTGAATTTTTTTTGCTATAAAAGTATTCGTGAAATAGGTGAAAAGTACTGAGAAGAGCCAAAAAAGTAACTTTTAGTGGTATGACAATGGTAGAACTGAAATTATGATAAAGAAATAACTTTTGAAAAAAGGCCACTCCGTCTAAATTTTTTTTTGCTATAAAAGTATACGTGAAATAGGTGAAAAGTACTGAAAAGAGGCAAAAAAGTAAATTGTAGTGGAATAACAGTAGTAGAACTGAATTTATGATAAAGAAATAACTATTGAAAAAAGACCTCTCCGTCTGAATTTTTTGTTTTGCTATTAGAGTATACATAAAATTAAGTGAAAATTAACACAGAAGAGGCGAAAAAGTAACTTTTAGTGGTATAACAGTGGTAGAACTGAATGTATGATAAAGAAATAACTTATGAAAAAAGGCCTCTCCGTCTGAATTTTTATTTTTGCTATAAAAGTATACAGAAAATTAATTGAAAAGTACTGAGAAGAGGCGAAAAAGTAAATTGTAGTGGAATAACAGTAGTAGAACTGAATTTATGATAAAGAAATAACTATTGAAAAAAGGCCACTCCGTCTGAATTTTTTTTTTACTATAAAAGTATACGTGAAATAGGTGAAAAGTACTGAGAAGAGACAAAAAAGTAACTTTTAGTGGTATAACAATGGTAGAACTGAAATTATGATAAAGAAATAACTTTTGAAAAAAGGCCACTCCGTCTGAATTTTTTTTTGCTATAAAAGTATACGTGAAATAGGTGAAAAGTACTGAGAAGAGGCAAAAAAGTAAATTGTAGTGGAATAACAGTAGTAGAACTGAATTTATGATAAAGAAATAACTATTGAAAAAAGACCTCTCCGTCTGAATTTTTTGTTTTGTTATTAGAGTATACATAAAATTAAGTGAAAATTAACACAGAAGAGGCGAAAAAGTAAATATTAGTGGAATAACAGTAGTAGAACTGAATTTATGATAAAGAAATAACTTATGAAAAAAGGCCTCTCCGTCTGAATTTTTATTTTTGCTATAAAAGTATACCGAAAATTAATTGAAAAGTACTGAGAAGAGGCGAAAAAGTAAATTGTAGTGGAATAACAGTAGTAGAACTGAATTTATGATAAAGAAATAACTTTTGAAAAAAGGCCACTCCGTCTAAATTTTTTTTTGCTATAAAAGTATACGTGAAATAGGTAAGAAGTACTGAGAAGAGGCAAAAAAGTAAATTGTAGTGGAATAACAGTAGTAGAACTGAATTTATGATAAAGAAATAACTATTGAAAAAAGACCTTTCCGTCTGAATTTTTTGTTTTGCTATTAGAGTATACATACAATTAAGTGAAAATTAACACAGAAGAGGCGAAAAAGTAACTTTTAGTGGTATAACAGTGGTAGAACTGAATTTATGATAAAGAAATAACTTATGAAAAAAGGCCTCTCCGTCTGAATTTTTATTTTTACTATAAAAGTATACAGAAAATTAATTGAAAAGTACTGAGAAGAGGCGAAAAAGTAAATTGTAGTGGAATAACAGTAGTAGAACTGAATTTATGATAAAGAAATAACTATTGAAAAAAGGCCACTCCGTCTGAATTTTTTTTTGCTATAAAAGTATACGTGAAATAGGTGAAAAGTATTGAGAAGAGACAAAAAAGTAACTTTTAGTGGTATAACAATGGTAGAACTGAAATTATGATAAAGAAATAACTTTTGAAAAAAGGCCACTCCGTCTGAATTTTTTTTTGCAATAAAAGTATACGTGAAATAGGTAAAAGTACTGAGAAGAGCCAAAAAAGTAACTTTTAGTGGTATAACAATGGTAGAACTGAAATTATGATAAAGAAATAACTTTTGAAAAAAGGCCTCTCCGTCTAAATTTTTTTTTGCTTTAAAAGTATACGTGAAATAGGTGAAAAGTACTGAGAAGAGGCAAAAAAGGAAATTGTAGTGGAATAACAGTAGTAGAACTGAATTTATGATAAAGAAATAACTATTGAAAAAAGACCTCTCCGTCTGAATTTTTTGTTTTGCTATTAGAGTATACATAAAATTAAGTGAAAATTAACACAGAAGAGGCGAAAAAGTAACTTTTAGTGGTAAAACAGTGGTAGAACTGAATTTATGATAAAGAAATAACTTATGAAAAAAGGCCTCTCCGTCTGAATTTTTATTTTTGCTATAGAAGTATACAGAAAATTAATTGAAAAGTACTGAGAAGAGGCGAAAAAGTAAAATGTAGTGGAATAACAGTAGTGGAACTGAATTTATGATAAAGAAATAACTATTGAAAAAAGGCCACTCCGTCTTAATTTTTTTTTGCTATAAAAGTATACGTGAAATAGGTGAAAAGTACTGAGAAGAGACAAAAAAGTAACTTTTAGTGATATAACAATGGTAGAACTGAAATTATGATAAAGAAATAACTTTTGAAAAAAGGCCACTCCGTCTGAATTTTTTTTTGCTATAAAAGTAAACGTGAAATAGGTGAAAAGTACTGAGAAGAGGCAAAAAAGTAACTTTTAGTGGTATAACAATGGTAGAAATGAAATTATGATAAAGAAATAACTTTTGAAAAAAGGCCACTCCGTCTGAATTTTGTTTTGCAATAAAAGTATACGTGAAATAGGTGAAAAGTACTGAGAAGAGACAAAAAATTAACTTTTAGTGGTATAACAATGGTAGAACTGAAATTATGATAAAGAAATAACTTTTAAAAAAAGGCCACTCCGTCTGAATTTTTTTTTGCTATAAAAGTATACGTGAAATAGGTGAAAAGTACTGAGAAGAGACAAAAAAGTAACTTTTAGTGGTATAACACTGGTAGAACTAAAATTATGATAAAGAAATAACTTTTGAAAAAAGGCCACTCCGTCTGAATTTTTTTTGCTATAAAAGTATACGTGAAATAGGTGAAAAGTACTGAGAAGAGGCAAAAAAGTAAATTGTAGTGGAATAACAGTAGTAGAACTGAATTTATGATAAAGAAATAACTATTGAAAAAAGACCTCTCCGTCTGAATTTTTTGTTTTGCTATTAGAGTATACATAAAATTAAGTGAAAAATAACACAGAAGAGGCGAAAAAGTAACTTTTAGTGGTATAACAGTGGTAGAACTGAATTTATGATAAAGAAATAACTTATGAAAAAAGGCCTCTCCGTCTGAATTTTTATTTTTGCTATAAAAGTATACAGAAAATTATTTGAAAAGTACTGAGAAGAGGCGAAAAAGTAAATAATAGTGGAATAACAGTAGTAGAACTGAATTTATGATAAAGAAATAACTATTGAAAAAAGGCCACTCCGTCTGAATTTTTTTTTGCTATAAAAGTATACGTGAAATAGGTGAAAAGTACTGAGAAGAGACAAAAAAGTAACTTTTAGTGGTATAACAATGGTAGAACTGAAATTATGATAAAGAAATAACTTTTAAAAAAAGGCCACTCCGTCTAAATTTTTTTTGCTATAAAAGTATACGTAAAATAGGTGAAAAGTACTGAGAAGAGGCAAAAAAGTAAATTGTAGTGGAATAACAGTATTAGAACTGAATTTAAGATAAAGAAATAACTATTGAAAAAAGGCCACTCCGTCTGAATTTTTTTTTTGCTATAAAAGTATACGTGAAATAGGTGAAAAGTACTGAGAAGAGACAAAAAAGTAACTTTTAGTGGTATAACACTGGTAGAACTAAAATTATGATAAAGAAATAACTTTTGAAAAAAGGCCACTCCGTCTGAATTTTTTTTTGCTATAAAAGTATACGTGAAATAGGTGAAAAGTACTGAGAAGAGGCAAAAAAGTAACTTTTATTGGTATAACAATGGTAGAACTGAATTTATGATAAAGAAATAACTATTGAAAAAAGGCCACTCCGTCTGAATTTTTTTTTGCAATAAAAGTATACGTGAAATAGGTGAAAAGTACTGAGAAGAGACAAAAAAGTAACTTTTAGTGGTATAACAATGGTAGAACTGAAATTATGATAAAGAAATAACTTTTGAAAAAAGGCCACTCCGTCTAAATTTTTTTTTGCTATAAAAGTATACGATAAATAGGTGAAAAGTACTGAGAGGAGGAAAAAAAGTAAATTGTAGTGGAATAACAGTAGTAGAACTGAATATATGATAAAGAAATAACTATTGAAAAAAGACCTCTTCGTCTGAATTTTTTGTTTTGCTATTAGAGTATATATAAAATTAAGTCAAAATTAACACAGAAGAGGCGAAAAAGTAACTTTTAGTGGTATAACAGTGGTAGAACTGAATTTATGATAAAGAAATAACTTATGAAAAAAGGCCTCTCCGTCTGAATTTTTATTTTTGCTATAAAAGTATACAGAAAATTATTTGAAAAGTACTGAGAAGAGGCGAAAAAGTAAATAATAGTGGAATAACAGTAGTAGAACTGAATTTATGATAAAGAAATAACTATTGAAAAAAGGCCACTCCGTCTGAATTTTTTTTTGCTATAAAAGTATACGTGAAATAGGTGAAAAGTACTGAGAAGAGACAAAAAAGTAACTTTTAGTGGTATAACAATGGTAGAACTGAAATTATGATAAAGAATTAACTTTTAAAAAAAGTCCACTCCGTCTAAATTTTTTTTTGCTATAAAAGTATACGTAAAATAGGTGAAAAGTACTGAGAAGAGGCAAAAAAGTAAATTGTAGTGGAATAAGAGTATTAGAACTGAATTTAAGATAAAGAAATAACTATTGAAAAAAGGCCACTCCGTCTGAATTTTTTTTTTGCTATAAAAGTATACGTGAAATAGGTGAAAAGTACTGAGAAGAGACAAAAAAGTAACTTTTAGTGGTATAACACTGGTAGAACTAAAATTATGATAAAGAAATAACTTTTGAAAAAAGGCCACTCCGTCTGAATTTTTTTTTGCTATAAAAGTATACGTGAAATAGGTGAAAAGTACTGAGAAGAGGCAAAAAAGTAACTTTTATTGGTATAACAATGGTAGAACTGAATTTATGATAAAGAAATAACTATTGAAAAAAGGCCACTCCGTCTGAATTTTTTTTTGCAATAAAAGTATACGTGAAATAGGTGAAAAGTACTGAGAAGAGACAAAAAAGTAACTTTTAGTGGTATAACAATGGTAGAACTGAAATTATGATAAAGAAATAACTTTTGAAAAAAGGCCACTCCGTCTAAATTTTTTTTTGCTATAAAAGTATACGATAAATAGGTGAAAAGTACTGAGAGGAGGAAAAAAAGTAAATTGTAGTGGAATAACAGTAGTAGAACTGAATTTATGATAAAGAAATAACTATTGAAAAAAGACCTCTTCGTCTGAATTTTTTGTTTTGCTATTAGAGTATATATAAAATTAAGTCAAAATTAACACAGAAGAGGCGAAAAAGTAACTTTTAGTGGTATAACAGTGGTAGAACTGAATTTATGATAAAGAAATAACATGAAAAAAGGCCTCTCCGTCTGAATTTTTATTTTTGCTATAAAAGTATACAGAAAATTAATTGAAAAGTACTGAGAAGAGGCGAAAAAGTAAATTGTAGTGGAATAACAGTAGTAGAACTGAATTTATGATAAAAAAATAACTATTGAAAAAAGGCCACTCCGTCTGAATTTTTTTTTGCTATAAAAGTATACGTGAAATAGGTGAAAAGTACTGAGAAGAGACAAAAAAGTAACTTTTAGTGGTATAATACTGGTAGAACTGAAATTATGATAAAGAAATAACTTTTGAAAAAAGGCAACTCCGTCTGAATATTTTTTTGCTATAAAAGTATACGTTAAATAGGTGAAAAATACTGAGAAGAGGAAAAAAAGTAAATTGTAGTGGAATTACAGAAGTAGAACTGAATTTATGATAAAGAAATAACTATTGAAAAAAGACTTCTCCGTCTGAATTTTTTGTTTTTGCTATTAAAGTATACATAAAATTAAGTGAAAATTAACACAGAAGAGGCGAAAAAGTAACTTTTAGTGGTATAACAGTGGTAGAACTGAATTTATGATAAATAAATAACTTATGAAAAAAGGCCTCTCCGTCTGAATTTTTATTTTTGCTATAGAAGTATATAGAAAATTAATTGAAAAGTACTGAGAAGAGGCGAAAAAGTAAATTGTAGTGGAATAACAGTAGTAGAACTGAATTTATGATAAAGAAATAACTATTGAAAAAAGGCCACTCCGTCTGAATTTTTTTTTGCTATAAAAGTATACGTGAAATAGGTGAAAAGTACTGAGAAGAGACAAAAAAGTAACTTTTAGTGGTATAACAATGGTAGAACTGAAATTATGATAAAGAAATAACTTTTGAAAAAAGGCCACTCCGTCTGAATTTTTTTTTGCAATAAAAGTATACGTGAAATAGGTAAAAGTACTGAGAAGAGCCAAAAAAGTAACTTTTAGTGGTATAACAATGGTAGAACTGAAATTATGATAAAGAAATAACTTTTGAAAAAAGGCCTCTCCGTCTAAATTTTTTTTTGCTATAAAAGTATACCGAAAATTAATTGAAAAGTACTGAGAAGAGGCGAATAAGTAAATTGTAGTGGAATAACAGTAGTAGAACTGAATTTATGATAAAGAAATAACTTTTGAAAAAAGGCCACTCCGTCTGAATTTTTTGTTTTGCTATTAGAGTATACATAAAATTAAGTGAAAATTAACACAGAAGAGGCGAAAAAGTAACTTTTAGTGGTATAACAGTGGTAGAACTGAATTTATGATAAAGAAATAACTTATGAAAAAAGGCCTCTCCGTCAGAATTTTTATTTTTGCTATAAAAGTATACAGAAAATTAATTGAAAAGTACTGAGAAGAGGCGAAAAAGTAAATTGTAGTGGAATAACAGTAGTAGAACTGAATTTATGATAAAGAAATAACTATTGAAAAAAGGCCACTCCGTCTGAATTTTTTTTTTACTATAAAAGTATACGTGAAATAGGTGAAAAGTACTGAGAAGAGACAAAAAAGTATCTTTTAGTGCTATAACAATGGTAGAAATGAAATTATGATAAAGAAATAACTTTTCAAAAAAGGCCACTCCGTCTGAATTTTTTTTTGCTATAAAAGTATACGTGAAATAGGTGAAAAGTACTGAGAAGAGGCAAAAAAGTAAATTGTAGTGGAATTACAGTAGTAGAACTGAATTTATGATAAAGAAATAACTATTGAAAAAAGACCTCTCCGTCTGAATTTTTGGTTTTGCTATTAGAGTATACATAAAATTAAGTGAAAATTAACACAGAAGAGGCGAAAAAGTAACTTTTAGTGGTATAACAGTGGTAGAACTGAATTTATGATAAAGAAATAACTTATGAAAAAAGGCCTCTCCGTCTGAATTTTTATTTTTGCTATAAAAGTATACCGAAAATTAATTGAAAAGTACTGAGAAGAGGCGAATAAGTAAATTGTAGTGGAATAACAGTAGTAGAACTGAATTTATGATAAAGAAATAACTTTTGAAAAAAGGCCACTCCGTCTAAATTTTTTTTTGCTATAAAATAATACGTGAAATAGGTGAGAAGTACTGTAAAGAGGCAAAAAAGTTAATTGTAGTGGAATATCAGTAGTAGAACTGAATTTATGATAAAGAAATAACTATTGAAAAAAGACCTCTCCGTCTGAATTTTTTGTTTTGCTATTAGAGTATACATAAAATTAAGTGAAAATTAACACAGAAGAGGCGAAAAAGTAACTTTTAGTGGTATAACAGTGGTAGAACTGAATTTACGATAAGGAAATAACTTATGAAAAAAGGCCTCTCCGTCTGAATTTTTATTTTTGCGATAGAAGTATACAGAAAATTAATTGAAAAGTACTGAGAAAAGGCGAAAAAGTAAATTGTAGTGGAATAACAGTAGTAGAACTGAATTTATGATAAAGAAATAACTATTGAAAAAAGGCCACTCCGTCTGAATTTTTTTTTGCTATAAAAGTATACGTGAAATAGGTGAAAAGTACTGAGAAGAGACAAAAAAGTAACTTTTAGTGGTATAACAATGGTAGAACTGAAATTATGATAAAGAAATAACTTTTGAAAAAAGGCCACTCCGTCTGAATTTTTTTTTGCTATAAAAGTATTCGTGAAATAGGTGAAAAGTACTGAGAAGAGCCAAAAAAGTAACTTTTAGTGGTATGACAATGGTAGAACTGAAATTATGATAAAGAAATAACTTTTGAAAAAAGGCCACTCCGTCTAAATTTTTTTTTGCTATAAAAGTATACGTGAAATAGGTGAAAAGTACTGAAAAGAGGCAAAAAAGTAAATTGTAGTGGAATAACAGTAGTAGAACTGAATTTATGATAAAGAAATAACTATTGAAAAAAGACCTCTCCGTCTGAATTTTTTGTGTTGCTATTAGAGTATACATAAAATTAAGTGAAAATTAACACAGAAGAGGCGAAAAAGTAACTTTTAGTGGTATAACAGTGGTAGAACTGAATGTATGATAAAGAAATAACTTATGAAAAAAGGCCTCTCCGTCTGAATTTTTATTTTTGCTATAAAAGTATACAGAAAATTAATTGAAAAGTACTGAGAAGAGGCGAAAAAGTAAATTGTAGTGGAATAACAGTAGTAGAACTGAATTTATGATAAAGAAATAACTATTGAAAAAAGGCCACTCCGTCTGAATTTTTTTTTTACTATAAAAGTATACGTGAAATAGGTGAAAAGTACTGAGAAGAGACAAAAAAGTAACTTTTAGTGGTATAACAATGGTAGAACTGAAATTATGATAAAGAAATAACTTTTGAAAAAAGGCCACTCCGTCTGAATTTTTTTTGCTATAAAAGTATACGTGAAATAGGTGAAAAGTACTGAGAAGAGGCAAAAAAGTAAATTGTAGTGGAATTACAGTAGTAGAACTGAATTTATGATAAAGAAATAACTATTGAAAAAAGACCTCTCCGTCTTAATTTTTTGTTTTGTTATTAGAGTATACATAAAATGTAGTGAAAATTAACACAGAAGAGGCGAAAAAGTAAATATTAGTGGAATAACAGTAGTAGAACTGAATTTATGATAAAGAAATAACTTTTGAAAAAAGGCCACTCCGTCTAAATTTTTTTTTGCTATAAAAGTATACGTGAAATAGGTGAAAAGTACTGAGAAGAGGCAAAAAAGTAAATTGTAGTGGAATAACAGTAGTAGAACTGAATTTATGATAAAGAAATAACTATTGAAAAAAGACCTCTCCGTCTGAATTTTTTGTTTTGCTATTAGAGTATACATAAAATTAAGTGAAAATTAACACAGAAGAGGCGAAAAAGTAACTTTAAGTGGTATAACAGTGGTAGAACTGAATTTATGATAAAGAAATAACTTATGAAAAAAGGCCTCTCAGTCTGAATTTTTATTTTTGCTATAGAAGTATATAGAAAATTAAT
This sequence comes from Platycnemis pennipes, assembly GCA_933228895.1. Classification (NCBI taxonomy): domain Eukaryota; kingdom Metazoa; phylum Arthropoda; class Insecta; order Odonata; family Platycnemididae; genus Platycnemis; species Platycnemis pennipes. The sequence continues at coordinate 128,493,238 of OW121851.1, read as the reverse complement.
TGAAAAGTACTGAGAAGAGGCGAAAAAGTAAATTGTAGTGGAATAACAGTAGTAGAACTGAATTTATGATAAAGAAATAACTATTGAAAAAAGGCCACTCCGTCTGAATTTTTTTTTGCTATAAAAGTATACGTGAAATGGGTGAAAAGTACTGAGAAGAGACAAAAAAGTAATTTTTAGTGGTATAACAATGGTAGAACTGAAATTATGATAAAGAAATAACTTTTGAAAAAAGGCCTCTCCGTCTAAATTTTTTTTTGCTATAAAAGTATACGTGAAATAGGTGAAAAGTACTGAGAAGAGGCAAAAAAGTAAATTGTAGTGGAATAACAGTAGTAGAACTGAATTTATGATAAAGAAATAACTATTGAAAAAAGACCTCTCCGTCTGAATTTTTTGTTTTGCTATTAGAGTATACATAAAATTAAGTGAAAATTAACACAGAAGAGGCGAAAAAGTAACTTTTAGTGGTATAACAGTGGTAGAACTGAGATTATGATAAAGAAATAACTTATGAAAAAAGGCCTCTCCGTCTGAATTTTTATTTTTGCTATAAAAGTATACAGAAAATTAATTGAAAAGTACTGAGAAGAGGCGAAAAAGTAAATTGTAGTGGAATAACAGTAGTAGAACTGAATTTATGATAAAGAAATAACTTTTGAAAAAAGGCCACTCCGTCTGAATTTTTTGTTTTGCTATTAGAGTATACATAAAATTAAGTGAAAATTAACACAGAAGAGGCGAAAAAGTAACTTTTAGTGGTATAACAGTGGTAGAACTGAATTTATGATAAAGAAATAACTTATGAAAAAAGGCCTCTCCGTCAGAATTTTTATTTTTGCTATAAAAGTATACAGAAAATTAATTGAAAAGTACTGAGAAGAGGCGAAAAAGTAAATTGTAGTGGAATAACAGTAGTAGAACTGAATTTATGATAAAGAAATAACTATTGAAAAAAGGCCACTCCGTCTGAATTTTTTTTTTACTATAAAAGTATACGTGAAATAGGTGAAAAGTACTGAGAAGAGACAAAAAAGTAACTTTTAGTGCTATAACAATGGTAGAAATGAAATTATGATAAAGAAATAACTTTTGAAAAAAGGCCACTCCGTCTGAATTTTTTTTTGCTATAAAAGTATACGTGAAATAGGTGAAAAGTACTGAGAAGAGGCAAAAAAGTAAATTGTAGTGGAATTACAGTAGTAGAACTGAATTTATGATAAAGAAATAACTATTGAAAAAAGACCTCTCCGTCTGAATTTTCGGTTTTGCTATTAGAGTATACATAAAATTAAGTGAAAATTAACACAGAAGAGGCGAAAAAGTAACTTTTAGTGGTATAACAGTGGTAGAACTGAATTTATGATAAAGAAATAACTTATGAAAAAAGGCCTCTCCGTCTGAATTTTTATTTTTGCTATAAAAGTATACCGAAAATTAATTGAAAAGTACTGAGAAGAGGCGAATAAGTAAATTGTAGTGGAATAACAGTAGTAGAACTGAATTTATGATAAAGAAATAACTTTTGAAAAAAGGCCACTCCGTCTAAATTTTTTTTGCTATAAAAGTATACGTGAAATAGGTGAGAAGTACTGTAAAGAGGCAAAAAAGTAAATTGTAGTGGAATATCAGTAGTAGAACTGAATTTATGATAAAGAAATAACTATTGAAAAAAGACCTCTCCGTCTGAATTTTTTGTTTTGCTATTAGAGTATACATAAAATTAAGTGAAAATTAACACAGAAGAGGCGAAAAAGTAACTTTTAGTGGTATAACAGTGGTAGAACTGAATTTATGATAAAGAAATAACTTATGAAAAAAGGCCTCTCCGTCTGAATTTTTATTTTTGCGATAGAAGTATACAGAAAATTAATTGAAAAGTACTGAGAAAAGGCGAAAAAGTAAATTGTAGTGGAATAACAGTAGTAGAACTGAATTTATGATAAAGAAATAACTATTGAAAAAAGGCCACTCCGTCTGAATTTTTTTTTGCTATAAAAGTATACGTGAAATAGGTGAAAAGTACTGAGAAGAGACAAAAAAGTAACTTTTAGTGGTATAACAATGGTAGAACTGAAATTATGATAAAGAAATAACTTTTGAAAAAAGGCCACTCCGTCTGAATTTTTTTTTGCTATAAAAGTATTCGTGAAATAGGTGAAAAGTACTGAGAAGAGCCAAAAAAGTAACTTTTAGTGGTATGACAATGGTAGAACTGAAATTATGATAAAGAAATAACTTTTGAAAAAAGGCCACTCCGTCTAAATTTTTTTTTGCTATAAAAGTATACGTGAAATAGGTGAAAAGTACTGAAAAGAGGCAAAAAAGTAAATTGTAGTGGAATAACAGTAGTAGAACTGAATTTATGATAAAGAAATAACTATTGAAAAAAGACCTCTCCGTCTGAATTTTTTGTTTTGTTATTAGAGTATACCTAAAATTAAGTGAAAATTAACACAGAAGAGGCGAAAAAGTAAATATTAGTGGAATAAAAGTAGTAGAACTGAATTTATGATAAAGAAATAACTTATGAAAAAAGGCCTCTCCGTCTGAATTTTTTTTTTTGCTATAAAAGTATACCGAAAATTAATTGAAAAGTACTGAGAAGAGGCGAAAAAGTAAATTGTAGTGGAATAACAGTAGTAGAACTGAATTTATGATAAAGAAATAACTTTTGAAAAAAGGCCACTCCGTCTAAATTTTTTTTTGCTATAAAAGTATACGTGAAATAGGTGAGAAGTACTGTAAAGAGGCAAAAAAGTAAATTGTAGTGGAATATCAGTAGTAGAACTGAATTTATGATAAAGAAATAACTATTGAAAAAAGACCTCTCCGTCTGAATTTTTTGTTTTGCTATTAGAGTATACATAAAATTAAGTGAAAATTAACACAGAAGAGGCGAAAAAGTAACTTTTAGTGGTATAACAGTGGTAGAACTGAATTTATGATAAAGAAATAACTTATGAAAAAAGGCCTCTCCGTCTGAATTTTTATTTTTGCGATAGAAGTATACAGAAAATTAATTGAAAAGTACTGAGAAAAGGCGAAAAAGTAAATTGTAGTGGAATAACAGTAGTAGAACTGAATTTATGATAAAGAAATAACTATTGAAAAAGGCCACTCCGTCTGAATTTTTTTTTGCTATAAAAGTATACGTGAAATAGGTGAAAAGTACTGAGAAGAGACAAAAAAGTAACTTTTAGTGGTATAACAATGGTAGAACTGAAATTATGATAAAGAAATAACTTTTGAAAAAAGGCCACTCCGTCTGAATTTTTTTTTGCTATAAAAGTATACAGAAAATTAATTGAAAAGTACTGAGAAGAGGCGAAAAAGTAAATTGTAGTGGAATAACAGTAGTGGAACTGAATTTATGATAAAGAAATAACTATTGAAAAAAGGCCACTCCGTCTTAATTTTTTTTTGCTATAAAAGTATACGTGAAATAGGTGAAAAGTACTGAGAAGAGACAAAAAAGTAACTTTTAGTGGTATAACAATGGTAGTACTGAAATTATGATAAAGAAATAACTTTTGAAAAAAGGCCACTCCGTCTGAATTTTTTTTTGCTATAAAATTATTCGTGAAATAGGTGAAAAGTACTGAGAAGAGACAAAAAAGTAACTTTTAGTGGTATGACAATGGTAGAACTGAAATTATGATAAAGAAAAAACTTTTGAAAAAAGGCCACTCCGTCTAAATTTTTTTTTGCTATAAAAGTATACGTGAAATAGGTGAAAAGTACTGAGAAGAGGCAAAAAAGTAAATTGTAGTGGAATAACAGTAGTAGAACTGATTTTATGATAAAGAAATAACTATTGAAAAAAGACCTCTCCGTCTGAATTTTTTGTTTTGCTATTAGAGTATACATATAATTAAGTGAAAATTAACACAGAAGAGGCGAAAAAGTAACCTTTAGTGGTATAACAGTGGTAGAACTGAATTTATGATAAAGAAATAACTTATGAAAAAAGGCCTCTCCGTCTGAATTTTTATTTTTGCTATAAAAGTATACGTGAAATAGGTGAAAAGTACTGAGAAGAGACAAAGAAGTAACTTTTAGTGGTATAACAATGGTAGAACTGAAATTATGATAAAGAAATAACTTTTGAAAAAAGGCCACTTCGTCTGAATTTTTTTTTGCTATAAAAGTAAACGTGAAATAGGTGAAAAGTACTGAGAAGAGGCAAAAAAGTAACTTTTAGTGGTATAACAATGGTAGAAATGAAATTATGATAAAGAAATAACTTTTGAAAAAAGGCCACTCCGTCTGAATTTTGTTTTGCAATAAAAGTATACGTGAAATAGGTGAAAAGTACTGAGAAGAGACAAAAAATTAACTTTTAGTGGTATAACAATGGTAGAACTGAAATTATGATAAAGAAATAACTTTTAAAAAAAGGCCACTCCGTCTAAATTTTTATTTGCTATAAAAGTATACAGAAAATTAATTGAAAAGTACTGAGAAGAGGCAAAAAAGTAAATTGTAGTGGAATAACAGTATTCGAACTGAATTTATGATAAAGAAATAACTATTGAAAAAAGACCTCTCCGTCTGAATTTTTTGTTTTGCTATTAAAGTATACATAAAATTAAGTGAAAATTAACACAGAAGAGGCGAAAAGTAACTTTTAGTGGTATAACAGAGGTAGAACTGAATGTATGATAAAGAAATAACTTATGAAAAAAGGCCTCTCCGTCTGAATTTTTATTTTTGCTATAAACATATACAGAAAATTAATTGAAAAGTACTGAGAAGAGGCGAAAAAGTAAATTGTAGTGGAATAACAGTAGTAGAACTGAATTTATGATAAAGAAATAACTATTGAAAAAAGGCCACTCAGTCTGAATTTTTTTTTTGCTATAAAAGTATACGTGAAATAGGTGAAAAGTACTGAGAAGAGACAAAAAAGTAACTTTTAGTGGTATAACACTGGTAGAACTAAAATTATGATAAAGAAATAACTTTTGAAAAAAGGCCACTCCGTCTGAATTTTTTTTTTTTTAAAGTATACGTGAAATAGGTGAAAAGTACTGAGAAGAGGCAAAAAAGTAACTTTTATTGGTATAACAATGGTAGAACTGAATTTATGATAAAGAAATAACTATTGAAAAAAGGCCACTCCGTCTGAATTTTTTTTTGCAATAAAAATATACGTGAAATAGGTGAAAAGTACTGAGAAGAGAGAAAAAAGTAACTTTTAGTTGTATAACAATGGTAGAACTGAAATTATGATAAAGAAATAACTTTAAAAAAAGGCCACTCCGTCTAAATTTTTTTTTGCTATAATAGTATATGATAAATAGGTGTAAAGTACTGAGAAGAGGCAAAAAAGTAAATTGTAGTGGAATAACAGTAGTAGAACTGAATTTATGATAAAGAAATAACTATTGAAAAAAGACCTCTCCGTCTGAATTTTTTGTTTTGCTATTAGAGTATACATAAAATTAAGTGAAAAATAACACAGAAGAGGCGAAAAAGTAACTTTTAGTGGTATAACAGTAGTAGAACTGAATTTATGATAAAGAAATAACTTATGAAAAAAGGCCTCTCCGTCTGAATTTTTATTTTTGCTATAAAAGTATACAGAAAATTATTTGAAAAGTACTGAGAAGAGGCGAAAAAGTAAATAATAGTGGAATAACAGTAGTAGAACTGAATTTATGATAAAGAAATAACTATTGAAAAGAGGCCACTCCGTCTGAATTTTTTTTTGCTATAAAAGTATACGTGAAATAGGTGAAAAGTACTGAGAAGAGACAAAAAAGTAACTTTTAGTGGTATAACAATGGTAGAACTGAAATTATGATAAAGAAATAACTTTTAAAAAAAGGCCACCCCGTCTAAATTTTATTTGCTATAAAAGTATACGTAAAATAGGTGAAAAGTACTGAGAAGAGGCAAAAAAGTAAATTGTAGTGGAATAACAGTATTAGAACTGAATTTAAGATAAAGAAATAACTATTGAAAAAAGGCCACTCCGTCTGAATTTTTTTTTTGCTATAAAAGTATACGTGAAATAGGTGAAAAGTACTGAGAAGAGGCAAAAAAGTAACTTTTAGTGGTATAACACTGGTAGAACTAAAATTGTGATAAAGAAATAACTTTTGAAAAAAGGCCACTCCGTCTGAATTTTTTTTTGCTATAAAAGTATACGTGAAATAGGTGAAAAGTACTGAGAAGAGGCAAAAAAGTAACTTTTATTGGTATAACAATGGTAGAACTGAATTTATGATAAAGAAATAACTATTGAAAAAAGGCCACTCCGTCTGAATTTTTTTTTGCTATAAAAGTATACGTGAAATAGGTGAGAAGTACTGAGAAGAGACAAAAAAGTAACTTTTAGTGGTATAACAATGGTAGAACTGAAATTATGATAAAGAAATAACTTTTGAAAAAAGGCCACTCCGTCTAAATTTTTTTTTGCTATAAAAGTATACGATATATAGGTGAAAAGTACTGAGAGGAGGAAAAAAAGTAAATTGTAGTGGAATAACAGTAGTAGAACTGAATTTATGATAAAGAAATAACTATTGAAAAAAGACCTCTTCGTCTGAATTTTTTGTTTTGCTATTAGAGTATATATAAAATTAAGTCAAAATTAACACAGAAGAGGCGAAAAAGTAACTTTTAGTGGTATAACAGTGGTAGAACTGAATTTATGATAAAGAAATAACATATGAAAAAAGGCCTCTCCGTCTGAATTTTTATTTTTGCTATAAAAGTATACAGAAAATTAATTGAAAAGTACTGAGAAGAGGCGAAAAAGTAAATTGTAGTGGAATAACAGTAGTAGAACTGAATTTATGATAAAAAAATAACTATTGAAAAAAGGCCACTCCGTCTGAATTTTTTTTTGCTATAAAAGTATACGTGAAATAGGTGAAAAGTACTGAGAAGAGACAAAAAAGTAACTTTTAGTGGTATAATACTGGTAGAACTGAAATTATGATAAAGAAATAACTTTTGAAAAAAGGCCACTCCGTCTGAATATTTTTTTGCTATAAAAGTATACGTTAAATAGGTGAAAAATACTGAGAAGAGGAAAAAAAGTAAATTGTAGTGGAATTACAGAAGTAGAACTGAATTTATGATAAAGAAATAACTATTGAAAAAAGACCTCTCCGTCTGAATTTTTTGTTTTGCTATTAGAGTATACATAAAATTAAGTGAAAATTAACACAGAAGAGGCGAAAAAGTAACTTTTAGTGGTATAACAGTGGTAGAACTGAATTTATGATAAATAAATAACTTATGAAAAAAGGCCTCTCCGTCTGAATTTTTATTTTTGCTATAAAATTATACAGAAAATTAATTGAAAAGTACTGAGAAGAGGCGAAAAAGTAAATTGTAGTGGAATTACAGTACTAGAACTGAATTTATGATAAAGAAATAACTATTGAAAAAAGACCTCTCCGTCTGAATTTTTTGGTTTTGCTATTAGAGTATACATAAAATTAAGTGAAAATTAACACAGAAGAGGCGAAAAAGTAAATATTAGTGGAATAACAGTAGTAGAACTGAATTTATGATAAAGAAATAACTTATGAAAAAGGCCTCTCCGTCTGAATTTTTATTTTTGCTATAAAAGTATACAGAAAATTAATTGAAAAGTACTGAGAAGAGGCGAAAAAGTAAATTGTAGTGGAATAACAGTAGTAGAACTGAATTTATGATAAAGAAAAAACTATTGAAAAAAGAACTCTCCGTCTGAATTTTTTGTTTTGCTATTAGAGTATACATAAAATTAAGTGAAAATTAACACAGAAGAGGAAAAAATGTAACTTTTAGTGGTATAACAGTGGTAGAACTGAATTTATGATAAAGAAATAACTTATGAAAAAAGGCCTCTCCGTCTGAATTTTTATTTTTGCTATAAAAGTATACAGAAAATTAATTGAAAAATACTGAGAAGAGGCGAAAAAGTAAATTGTAGTGGAATAACAGTAGTAGAACTGAATTTATGATAAAGAAATAACTATTGAAAAAAGGCCTCTCCGTCTTAATTTTTTTTGCTATAAAAGTATTCGTGAAATAGGTGAAAAGTACTGAGAAGAGACAAAAAAGTAACTTTTAGTGGTATAACAATGGTAGAACTGAAATTATGATAAAGAAATAACTTTTGAAAAAAGGCCACTCCGTCTGAATTTTTTTTGCAATAAAAGTATTCGTGAAATAGGTGAAAAGTACTGAGAAGAGACAAAAAAGTAACTTTTAGTGGTATGACAATGGTAGAACTGAAATTATGATAAAGAAATAACTTTTGAAAAAAGGCCACTCCGTCTAAATTTTTTTTTGCTATAAAAGTATACGTGAAATAGGTGAAAAGTACTGAGAAGAGGCAAAAAAGTAAATTGTAGTGGAATAACAGTAGTAGAACTGAATTTATGATAAAGAAATAACTATTGAAAAAAGACCTCTCCGTCTGAATTTTTTGTTTTGCTATTAGAGTATACATAAAATTAAGTGAAAATTAACACAGAAGACGCGAAAAAGTAACTTTTAGTGGTATAACAGTGGTAGAACTGAATTTATGATAAAGAAATAACTTATGAAAAAAGGCCTCTCCGTCTGAATTTTTATTTTTGCTATAGAAGTATATAGAAAATTAATTGAAAAGTACTGAGAAGAGGCGAAAAAGTAAATTGTAGTGGAATAACAGTAGTAGAACTGAATTTATGATAAAGAAATAACTATTGAAAAAAGGCCACTCCGTCTGAATTTTTTTTTGCTATAAAAGTATACGTGAAATAGGTGAAAAGTACTGAGAAGAGACAAAAAAGTAACTTTTAGTGGTATAACAATGGTAGAACTGAAATTATGATAAAGAAATAACTTTTGAAAAAAGGCCACTCCGTCTGAATTTTTTTTTGCAATAAAAGTATACGTGAAATAGGTAAAAGTACTGAGAAGAGCCAAAAAAGTAACTTTTAGTGGTATAACAATGGTAGAACTGAAATTATGATAAAGAAATAACTTTTGAAAAAAGGCCTCTCCGTCTAAATTTTTTTTTGCTATAAAAGTATACCGAAAATTAATTGAAAAGTACTGAGAAGAGGCGAATAAGTAAATTGTAGTGGAATAACAGTAGTAGAACTGAATTTATGATAAAGAAATAACTTTTGAAAAAAGGCCACTCCGTCTGAATTTTTTGTTTTGCTATTAGAGTATATATAAAATTAAGTGAAAATTAACACAGAAGAGGCGAAAAAGTAACTTTTAGTGGTATAACAGTGGTAGAACTGAATTTATGATAAAGAAATAACTTATGAAAAAAGGCCTCTCCGTCTGAATTTTTATTTTTGCTATAAAAGTATACCGAAAATTAATTGAAAAGTACTGAGAAGAGGCGAATAAGTAAATTGTAGTGGAATAACAGTAGTAGAACTGAATTTATTGTTGGATTAAGTTTTTATTCAAATCAATGATACAACCATTCTCTTTCGTGTTCAATATCGTTATGCCCCGAATCCTCGTTATCAACAAACTATTTCCCCCATGACAACCATGGAAAAACAAAACATTTATTTTAATTTGATCCGCGATTATTATTTAACAAATTTACTTTGCTTCAAATTCCTCCTTTCGCGTGACAAATTTTAAATAATTAAACTCAAGTTTGGAATGTGCTTCTTCATTAATGCTTCGCTGACGTCCTTGGTCAAAACATCAGTTTCCAAGTCTGCTGAACCCACGTGATGAAGAACCACCTCACCATTTTTGATTTCATCCTTGACAAAATGATACATTCTTCTGATGTGCTTGTTTTCTTTGTTGATCTTCTCATTGTTATTCCAATTCAATGCTGATTGACTGTCAGATCGAACTTTTATTGGTCGTTCAACAACTTCAAATTGTCCCAGCTCTTCTAACAACTCTGTCAACCAGATGCCCTCACAAACTCCATCACATAATGCCACCAACTCCGATTCCATAGTTGATAAAGCTACCATCTTCTGCTTTCCGCTTCTCCAACTGATCAATGCGTCTCCAATCTTCACTGAATATCCGCCAAATGATTTCGAATCCAAAGTGGTACACCAACTGGCATCTGAACTAATCTCCAGTCTTCCAACTTCTCTGCCAATCTTCAAACGATACCCTTTGGTCCCCTTCAAATATCTCAAAACTCTCTTCAACGCCTCGTAATGAATCATCCTTGGATCTTTTGAGTACTGCGATAGTTTGCTGTAGGTGTATGCCAAGTCCGGCCTCGTCCCTGTCACCAAATATCCAATACATCCAAGTATTTCTTGGTACAAATCCTTGTTTGCTTTCTCCGAATCTTCGTAATCGTCAAGTTTGACTCCACTTGCTGCTGGTGTCTTCACTCCATTGCAATTCTCCATTCCGAATCTCTCAATAACTTCTTCGATGTAGCTTGATTGTTCCATGATAAATCCTTCTTTTTCTTCTTTGATTTTTATTCCTAAGAACTTCACTTCATCCTCCTTTGACACCTTAATCTTCAATTGCTTTTTCAGTTTTTCCACCAGTTGATCAATCTTCTTTTGACTGTCACCAACAATTATACAGTCATCCACGTAGCATCCAATTGCCAAAAATCCCTTCTTTGACTCTTCGACAAATACACATGGATCTGCTTTACATGGTTTCAATCCCAATTCCTTCAAAATTCCAGATAATTTCTTAAACCAACATCTTCCTGCTTCTGGAAGTCCATATAAACTCTTCTTTAGTCTAAATATCTTCCCTTCTTCAATGTTTACTCCTTTTGGTGGATTCATATACACATGCCTGTCCAATTCTGCGTTCAAGTACGCTGCTTCGACGTCAATGAACTCCACTTTGTAATTTTTCTTCGCTGCAATTGCCAACAGTGTCTTCAATGACTCTTGCTTCATCACTGGACTGTAAGAGCTTCTGTAATCCACTCCCATTCGCTGTCGTGAACCATCAGCTACCAGTCTTGCCTTGTATACTTCTGCATCTTTGGTTCCCTTTTTCTTGAAAACCCATTTGCTTTGAATTAGTTTTACCTCTTTTGGCTTGTTAACAATTTCCCAAGTCTGATAATTTTTCATATTTTTCAATTCCTTGTTCATTGCTTCAATCCATTTGATCTTGTCCTTGGACTCGATTGCTTCTTTGTAGTTCCTTGGATTGATTTCTTGCACCATATTGACAATGCAATCGGGCTCCTTCTTCTCTCTCGTTGACCTTCTTACTCCTTGTTGTCTTAATTCATCTTCTATTCCTTTTAATTCTTCTTGGTGTCTCTGTTTCAGGACATCGTTCGTGTCACCTTTTTTTCTCCCTCTTCTTCTCTCTCCAGCTTGAACAATTACCAACGGATTTTTATGAGATGAATCATCATCACTGTCGAATTGTCCTTGAAAATCTTCAACAACGTCATGGATAATTCCTGAATTGTTTTCTTCCTCGTGTCGTTCGTCTCGATTCTCTTGCCTCTCAATTGGGATAAAAACGTAGTTAGTCTCGTCATAACCAACGTCTTCTTCCTTCTTCTGAAAACCCATTTTTTCTTCAATGAACTTTACGTCTCGACTCTCGTGAATCTTCCTGTCACTCAAGTCAAATACTCGGTAGGCTCTCCTGTTCTTCGAGTATCCCACGAACACAGCTTCCTTTGATCTCACGTCAAGCTTCTTTTTTTGAACATCTTCATTTCTGTAGAAGACCTTGCAGCCAAAAACTCTGAGATGTCTGACCGATGGTTTCTTGTTTTTCCAAATCTCAAGTGGAACTTGATCCCTCTTCTTCGTAGGTGAAAGATCATGCAAGTAGCTCGCAGTCCACACGGCTTCTGCCCAAAACATCAGTGTTAATCCAGCTGCAATGAGTAACGTTCGAGCCATTTCCACCAACGTTCGATTGGCTCTCTCAGCAATTCCGTTGCTCTGTGGAGAATAGATCGTCGTTCTCTCGTGCTTGATGCCTTTCTTCTTGAAATATTCTTGCAATGTGTCGTTGGTAAATTCCGTACCATTGTCTGAGCGAAAATTCTTGACCTTTTGTCCTGTCTCGTTCTCTTTTCTCTCAATAAACTCGATCAGTTTATCGGCAGTTTCACTTTTACTCTTCAAAAAATCGACGAAATATCTTCTGCTGTACTCGTCCACAATAGTCAGCATGTACCTACTCCCTCCAATTGATTCTTGTTGCATTGGACCACACAAATCCCCGTGCAGTCTTTCCAAGATCTGCTGTGCACCTTCGATTTCGACTTCTTTGAATGGTGCTCTCGTCAGTTTCCCTTGAATGCAATCCTCGCAGTTGTCGTCCTTGATCGACACATTTTCGAGTCCTCTGACAAGATTCTCTTTCGCCAATCTAGAAAGATAATTATTGTTAATGTGACCAAGCCTCTGATGCCATAAATTACTATTTATTTCGCTTGTGCTAAAGCAAACTTCTTTCTTCAGCTCTCGTTCATCGCTGTCCGTGCTCATTCGAAACATAAAAGCATCTGCTTCAAAGATCCCCTGTGCAACTAATTCTCCTGTTTTCTTGTCATAAATTCCAAATCCATCTTCATCAATAACTATTTTCTTGCCCATCTTGACCAGACTTGGAACTGACATCAAGTTGCTGTTTAAATCTGGAACATAAAGTACGTCTTTTATAGTTAATGCTACCTCACCATCGTCAAGATAGCTGGTTCCTTCAATTTCTCCTCGAAATTCAGCGTGAATCTTTCTGCCTGCTTCAGCCGTCACGATCTCCACATTGTCTTTCCTCTTATTAATCAATAACTCCTCTTGATGAGTCATGTGAGATGTGCACGCCGAATCAAGCATCCAAGTGACTCCATTTTCTGCATTTATCTTGTGATGCTCCCTCACTTCAAATGCATGTTGATTCTTGCCTCCTTTGAAAATTCCCTTGAATTTGCTCTTATTCTTGTAAAAATCCTTTGAATTTTCTTTAGTCTCAATTGAATTCTCCTTGTCCTTGTGCCAGCAATCACGAGCAAAATGTCCAATTTTGCCACAACAGAAACATTTTTTCTTAGTCTGCACCCTCGCCTTAAAAGCCTTGACCTCTCCTTCATTGGTTGATTTCTTGTTTTTCTCCTCATATCGCAAAAGTGCTCCTCTCATGAATTCGAAATCCACCGTTGGATTGGAAGAAATCGCTGTTGCAACTTCACTGAAACTCTTTGGTAGACCCTCGATTACGTACATAATTAATTCATAATCTTCAATATTATTACCCATTTCCTTAAGTTGAGTCTCTAATGTTTGAGCTCTAGTTAAATAACCGTCAATGCTTTCTTTCTCTAATTTTTCTAATTTAGCCAATTCAATCATTAACTGAGTCTTTCTATGTTTCTCAACACCGTCATGACGTTTCTTTAACAAAAGCCACAACTCTTTTGCATTGGAAATACCTTGACATGCTAACGCCTGCTCCGCCGAAAGTGTCATAATGATCAGCATGTTGACCTCGTCGTTCTTCTTTGACCAGGCTTCCCACTTCGCCACAGCCGCTGCATCAGCACCATTCTTCTCTGGTTCATCACCGAAAATGATATCTTGATACAATCCTTTCGCCTTAAGAACTGCAACCAATCTCATGCTCCAAAGTCCATAATTCTTGTTTGTTAGAGGCTCGATTCTTGAAACTCCAAAGTCTGACATTTTCCCTTGTCACTTTTCTTGACCTCCTGGAAATTTCACTCGTGTATCTTATAACCACGCTCTGCTACCAAATTGTTGGATTAAGTTTTTATTCAAATCAATGATACAACCATTCTCTTTCGTGTTCAATATCGTTATGCCCCGAATCCTCGTTATCAACAAACTATTTCCCCCATGACAACCATGGAAAAACAAAACATTTATTTTAATTTGATCCGCGATTATTATTTAACAAATTTACTTTGCTTCATTTATGATAAAGAAATAACTATTGAAAAAAGGCCACTCCGTCTGAATTTTTTTTTTACTATAAAAGTATACGTGAAATAGGTGAAAAGTACTGAGAAGAGACAAAAAAGTAACTTTTAGTGCTATAACAATGGTAGAAATGAAATTATGATAAAGAAATAACTTTTCAAAAAAGGCCACTCCGTCTGAATTTTTTTTTGCTATAAAAGTATACGTGAAATAGGTGAAAAGTACTGAGAAGAGGCAAAAAAGTAAATTTTAGTGGAATTACAGTAGTAGAACTGAATTTATGATAAAGAAATAACTATTGAAAAAAGACCTCTCCGTCTGAATTTTTGGTTTTGCTATTAGAGTATACATAAAATTAAGTGAAAATTAACACAGAAGAGGCGAAAAAGTAACTTTTAGTGGTATAACAGTGGTAGAACTGAATTTATGATAAAGAAATAACTTATGAAAAAAGGCCTCTCCGTCTGAATTTTTATTTTTGCTATAAAAGTATACCGAAAATTAATTGAAAAGTACTGAGAAGAGGCGAATAAGTAAATTGTAGTGGAATAACAGTAGTAGAACTGAATTTATGATAAAGAAATAACTTTTGAAAAAAGGCCACTCCGTCTAAATTTTTTTTTGCTATAAAATAATACGTGAAATAGGTGAGAAGTACTGTAAAGAGGCAAAAAAGTAAATTGTAGTGGAATATCAGTAGTAGAACTGAATTTATGATAAAGAAATAACTATTGAAAAAAGACCTCTCCGTCTGAATTTTTTGTTTTGCTATTAGAGTATACATAAAATTAAGTGAAAATTAACACAGAAGAGGCGAAAAAGTAACTTTTAGTGGTATAACAGTGGTAGAACTGAATTTATGATAAAGAAATAACTTATGAAAAAAGGCCTCTCCGTCTGAATTTTTATTTTTGCTATAGAAGTATACAGAAAATTAATTGAAAAGTACTGAGAAAAGGCGAAAAAGTAAATTGTAGTGGAATAACAGTAGTAGAACTGAATTTATGATAAAGAAATAACTATTGAAAAAAGGCCACTCCGTCTGAATTTTTTTTTGCTATAAAAGTATACGTGAAATAGGTGAAAAGTACTGAGAAGAGACAAAAAAGTAACTTTTAGTGGTATAACAATGGTAGAACTGAAATTATGATAAAGAAATAACTTTTGAAAAAAGGCCACTCCGTCTGAATTTTTTTTTGCTATAAAAGTATTCGTGAAATAGGTGAAAAGTACTGAGAAGAGCCAAAAAAGTAACTTTTAGTGGTATGACAATGGTAGAACTGAAATTATGATAAAGAAATAACTTTTGAAAAAAGGCCACTCCGTCTAAATTTTTTTTTGCTATAAAAGTATACGTGAAATAGGTGAAAAGTACTGAAAAGAGGCAAAAAAGTAAATTGTAGTGGAATAACAGTAGTAGAACTGAATTTATGATAAAGAAATAACTATTGAAAAAAGACCTCTCCGTCTGAATTTTTTGTTTTGCTATTAGAGTATACATAAAATTAAGTGAAAATTAACACAGAAGAGGCGAAAAAGTAACTTTTAGTGGTATAACAGTGGTAGAACTGAATGTATGATAAAGAAATAACTTATGAAAAAAGGCCTCTCCGTCTGAATTTTTATTTTTGCTATAAAAGTATACAGAAAATTAATTGAAAAGTACTGAGAAGAGGCGAAAAAGTAAATTGTAGTGGAATAACAGTAGTAGAACTGAATTTATGATAAAGAAATAACTATTGAAAAAAGGCCACTCCGTCTGAATTTTTTTTTTACTATAAAAGTATACGTGAAATAGGTGAAAAGTACTGAGAAGAGACAAAAAAGTAACTTTTAGTGGTATAACAATGGTAGAACTGAAATTATGATAAAGAAATAACTTTTGAAAAAAGGCCACTCCGTCTGAATTTTTTTTGCTATAAAAGTATACGTGAAATAGGTGAAAAGTACTGAGAAGAGGCAAAAAAGTAAATTGTAGTGGAATTACAGTAGTAGAACTGAATTTATGATAAAGAAATAACTATTGAAAAAAGACCTCTCCGTCTTAATTTTTTGTTTTGTTATTAGAGTATACATAAAATGTAGTGAAAATTAACACAGAAGAGGCGAAAAAGTAAATATTAGTGGAATAACAGTAGTAGAACTGAATTTATGATAAAGAAATAACTTTTGAAAAAAGGCCACTCCGTCTAAATTTTTTTTTGCTATAAAAGTATACGTGAAATAGGTGAAAAGTACTGAGAAGAGGCAAAAAAGTAAATTGTAGTGGAATAACAGTAGTAGAACTGAATTTATGATAAAGAAATAACTATTGAAAAAAGACCTCTCCGTCTGAATTTTTTGTTTTGCTATTAGAGTATACATAAAATTAAGTGAAAATTAACATAGAAGAGGCGAAAAAGTAACTTTAAGTGGTATAACAGTGGTAGAACTGAATTTATGATAAAGAAATAACTTATGAAAAAAGGCCTCTCAGTCTGAATTTTTATTTTTGCTATAGAAGTATGTAGAAAATTAATTGAAGAGTACTGAGAAGAGGCGAAAAAGTAAATTGTAGTGGAATAACAGTAGTAGAACTGAATTTATGATAAAGAAATAACTATTGAAAAAAGGCCACTCCGTCTGAATTTTTTTTTGCTATAAAAGTATACGTGAAATAGGTGAAAAGTACTGAGAAGAGACAAAAAAGTAACTTTTAGTGGTATAACAATGGTAGAACTGAAATTATGATAAAGAAATAACTTTTGAAAAAAGGCCTCTCCGTCTAAATTTTTTTTTGCTATAAAAGTATACGTGAAATAGGTGAAAAGTACTGAGAAGAGGCAAAAAAGTAAATTGTAGTGGAATAACAGTAGTAGAACTGAATTTATGATAAAGAAATAACTATTGAAAAAAGACCTCTCCGTCTGAATTTTTTGTTTTGCTATTAGAGTATACATAAAATTAAGTGAAAATTAACACAGAAGACGCGAAAAAGTAACTTTTAGTGGTATAACAGTGGTAGAACTGAATTTATGATAAAGAAATAACTTATGAAAAAAGGCCTCTCCGTCTGAATTTTTATTTTTGCTGTAGAAGTATATAGAAAATTAATTGAAAAGTACTGAGAAGAGGCGAAAAAGTAAATTGTAGTGGAATAACAGTAGTAGAACTGAATTTATGATAAAGAAATAACTATTGAAAAAAGGCCACTCCGTCTGAATTTTTTTTTGCTATAAAAGTATACGTGAAATAGGTGAAAAGTACTGAGAAGAGACAAAAAAGTAACTTTTAGTGGTATAACAATGGTAGAACTGAAATTATGATAAAGAAATAACTTTTGAAAAAAGGCCACTCCGTCTGAATTTTTTTTTGCAATAAAAGTATACGTGAAATAGGTAAAAGTACTGAGAAGAGCCAAAAAAGTAACTTTTAGTGGTATAAAAATGGTAGAACTGAAATTATGATAAAGAAATAACTTTTGAAAAAAGGCCTCTCCGTCTAAATTTTTTTTTGCTATAAAAGTATACCGAAAATTAATTGAAAAGTACTGAGAAGAGGCGAATAAGTAAATTGTAGTGGAATAACAGTAGTAGAACTGAATTTATGATAAAGAAATAACTTTTGAAAAAAGGCCACTCCGTCTGAATTTTTTGTTTTGCTATTAGAGTATACATAAAATTAAGTGAAAATTAACACAGAAGAGGCGAAAAAGTAACTTTTAGTGGTATAACAGTGGTAGAACTGAATTTATGATAAAGAAATAACTTATGAAAAAAGGCCTCTCCGTCTGAATTTTTATTTTTGCTATAAAAGTATACCGAAAATTAATTGAAAAGTACTGAGAAGAGGCGAATAAGTAAATTGTAGTGGAATAACAGTAGTAGAACTGAATTTATGATAAAGAAATAACTATTGAAAAAAGGCCACTCCGTCTGAATTTTTTTTTTACTATAAAAGTATACGTGAAATAGGTGAAAAGTACTGAGAAGAGACAAAAAAGTAACTTTTAGTGCTATAACAATGGTAGAAATGAAATTATGATAAAGAAATAACTTTTCAAAAAAGGCCACTCCGTCTGAATTTTTTTTTGCTATAAAAGTATACGTGAAATAGGTGAAAAGTACTGAGAAGAGGCAAAAAAGTAAATTTTAGTGGAATTACAGTAGTAGAACTGAATTTATGATAAAGAAATAACTATTGAAAAAAGACCTCTCCGTCTGAATTTTTGGTTTTGCTATTAGAGTATACATAAAATTAAGTGAAAATTAACACAGAAGAGGCGAAAAAGTAACTTTTAGTGGTATAACAGTGGTAGAACTGAATTTATGATAAAGAAATAACTTATGAAAAAAGGCCTCTCCGTCTGAATTTTTATTTTTGCTATAAAAGTATACCGAAAATTAATTGAAAAGTACTGAGAAGAGGCGAATAAGTAAATTGTAGTGGAATAACAGTAGTAGAACTGAATTTATGATAAAGAAATAACTTTTGAAAAAAGGCCACTCCGTCTAAATTTTTTTTTGCTATAAAATAATACGTGAAATAGGTGAGAAGTACTGTAAAGAGGCAAAAAAGTAAATTGTAGTGGAATATCAGTAGTAGAACTGAATTTATGATAAAGAAATAACTATTGAAAAAAGACCTCTCCGTCTGAATTTTTTGTTTTGCTATTAGAGTATACATAAAATTAAGTGAAAATTAACACAGAAGAGGCGAAAAAGTAACTTTTAGTGGTATAACAGTGGTAGAACTGAATTTATGATAAAGAAATAACTTATGAAAAAAGGCCTCTCCGTCTGAATTTTTATTTTTGCGATAGAAGTATACAGAAAATTAATTGAAAAGTACTGAGAAAAGGCGAAAAAGTAAATTGTAGTGGAATAACAGTAGTAGAACTGAATTTATGATAAAGAAATAACTATTGAAAAAAGGCCACTCCGTCTGAATTTTTTTTTGCTATAAAAGTATACGTGAAATAGGTGAAAAGTACTGAGAAGAGACAAAAAAGTAACTTTTAGTGGTATAACAATGGCAGAACTGAAATTATGATAAAGAAATAACTTTTGAAAAAAGGCCACTCCGTCTGAATTTTTTTTTGCTATAAAAGTATTCGTGAAATAGGTGAAAAGTACTGAGAAGAGACAAAAAAGTAACTTTTAGTGGTATAACAATGGTAGAACTGAAATTATGATAAAGAAATAACTTTTGAAAAAAGACCTCTCCGTCTGAATTTTTGGTTTTGCTATTAGAGTATACATAAAATTAAGTGAAAATTAACACAGAAGAGGCGAAAAAGTAACTTTTAGTGGTATAACAGTGGTAGAACTGAATTTATGATAAAGAAATAACTATTGAAAAAAGACCTCTCCGTCTTAATTTTTTGTTTTGTTATTAGAGTATACATAAAATGTAGTGAAAATTAACACAGAAGAGGCGAAAAAGTAAATATTAGTGGAATAACAGTAGTAGAACTGAATTTATGATAAAGAAATAACTTTTGAAAAAAGGCCACTCCGTCTAAATTTTTTTTTGCTATAAAAGTATACGTGAAATAGGTGAAAAGTACTGAGAAGAGGCAAAAAAGTAAATTGTAGTGGAATAACAGTAGTAGAACTGAATTTATGATAAAGAAAAATCTATTGAAAAAAGACCTCTCCGTCTGAATTTTTTGTTTTGCTATTAGAGTATACATAAAATTAAGTGAAAATTAACACAGAAGAGGCGAAAAAGTAACTTTAAGTGGTATAACAGTGGTAGAACTGAATTTATGATAAAGAAATAACTTATGAAAAAAGGCCTCTCAGTCTGAATTTTTATTTTTGCTATAGAAGTATATAGAAAATTAATTGAAAAGTACTGAGAAGAGGCGAAAAAGTAAATTGTAGTGGAATAACAGTAGTAGAACTGAATTTATGATAAAGAAATAACTATTGAAAAAAGGCCACTCCGTCTGAATTTTTTTTTGCTATAAAAGTATACGTGAAATAGGTGAAAAGTACTGAGAAGAGACAAAAAAGTAACTTTTAGTGGTATAACAATGGTAGAACTGAAATTATGATAAAGAAATAACTTTTGAAAAAAGGCCTCTCCGTCTAAATTTTTTTTTGCTATAAAAGTATACGTGAAATAGGTGAAAAGTACTGAGAAGAGGCAAAAAAGTAAATTGTAGTGGAATAACAGTAGTAGAACTGAATTTATGATAAAGAAATAACTATTGAAAAAAGACCTCTCCGTCTGAATTTTTTGTTTTGCTATTAGAGTATACATAAAATTAAGTGAAAATTAACACAGAAGAGGCGAAAAAGTAACTTTTAGTGGTATAACAGTGGTAGAACTGAATTTATGATAAAGAAATAACTTATGAAAAAAGGCCTCTCCGTCTGAATTTTTATTTTTGCTATAAAAGTATACAGAAAATTAATTGAAAAGTACTGAGAAGAGGCGAAAAAGTAAATTGTAGTGGAATAACAGTAGTAGAACTGAATTTATGATAAAGAAATAACTATTGAAAAAAGGCCACTCCGTCTGAATTTTTTTTTACTATAAAAGTATACGTGAAATAGGTGAAAAGTACTGAGGAGAGACAAAAAAGTAACTTTTAGTGCTATAACAATGGTAGAACTGAAATTATGATAAAGAAATAACTTTTGAAAAAAGGCCACTCCGTCTGAATTTTTTTTTGCTATAAAAGTATACGTGAAATAGGTGAAAAGTACTGAGAAGAGGCAAAAAAGTAAATTGTAGTGGAATTACAGTAGTAGAACTGAATTTATAATAAAGAAATAACTATTGAAAAAACACCTCTCCGTCTGAATTTTTTGTTTTGCTATTAGAGTATACATAAAATTAAGTGAAAATTAACACATAAGAGGCGAAAAAGTAAATATTAGTGGTATAACAGTGGTAGAACTGAATTTATGATAAAGAAATAACTTATGAAAAAAGGTCTCTCCGTCTGAATTTTTATTTTTGCTATAAAAGTATACCGAAAATTAATTGAAAAGTACTGAGAAGAGGCGAATAAGTAAATTGTAGTGGAATAACAGTAGTAGAACTGAATTTATGATAAAGAAATAACTTTTGAAAAAAGGCCACTCCGTCTGAATTTTTTGTTTTGCTATTAGAGTATACATAAAATTAAGTGAAAATTAACACAGAAGAGGCGAAAAAGTAACTTTTAGTGGTATAACAGTGGTAGAACTGAATTTATGATAAAGAAATAACTTATGAAAAAAGGCCTCTCCGTCAGAATTTTTATTTTTGCTATAAAAGTATACAGAAAATTAATTGAAAAGTACTGAGAAGAGGCGAAAAAGTAAATTGTAGTGGAATAACAGTAGTAGAACTGAATTTATGATAAAGAAATAACTATTGAAAAAAGGCCACTCCGTCTGAATTTTTTTTTTACTATAAAAGTATACGTGAAATAGGTGAAAAGTACTGAGAAGAGACAAAAAAGTAACTTTTAGTGCTATAACAATGGTAGAAATGAAATTATGATAAAGAAATAACTTTTCAAAAAAGGCCACTCCGTCTAAATTTTTTTTTGCTATAAAAGTATACGTGAAATAGGTGAAAAGTACTGAGAAGAGGCAAAAAAGTAACTTTTATTGGTATAACAATGGTAGAACTGAATTTATGATAAAGAAATAACTATTGAAGAAAGGCCACTCCGTCTGAATTTTTTTTTGCAATAAAAGTATACGTGAAATAGGTGAAAAGTACTGAGAAGAGACAAAAAAGTAACTTTTAGTGGTATAACAATGGTAGAACTGAAATTATGATAAAGAAATAACTTTTGAAAAAAGGCCACTCCGGTTAAATTTTTTTTTGCTATAAAAGTATATGATAAATAGGTGTAAAGTACTGAGAAGAGGCAAAAAAGTAAATTGTAGTGGAATAACAGTATTAGAACTGAATTTATGATAAAGAAATAACTATTGAAAAAAGACCTCTCCGTCTGAATTTTTTGTTTTGCTATTAAAGTATACATAAAATTAAGTGAAAATTAACACAGAAGAGGCGAAAAGTAACTTTTAGTGGTATAACAGAGGTAGAACTGAATGTATGATAAAGAAATAACTTATGAAAAAAGGCCTCTCCGTCTGAATTTTTATTTTTGCTATAAACATATACAGAAAATTAATTGAAAAGTACTGAGAAGAGGCGAAAAAGTAAATTGTAGTGGAATAACAGTAGTAGAACTGAATTTATGATAAAGAAATAACTATTGAAAAAAGGCCACTTAGTCTGAATTTTTTTTTTGCTATAAAAGTATACGTGAAATAGGTGAAAAGTACTGAGAAGAGACAAAAAAGTAACTTTTAGTGGTATAACAATGGTAGAACTGAAATTATGATAAAGAAATAACTTTTAAAAAAAGGCCACTCCGTCTAAATTTTTTTTTGCTATAAAAGTATACGTAAAATAGGTGAAAAGTACTGAGAAGAGGCAAAAAAGTAAATTGTAGTGGAATAACAGTATTAGAACTGAATTTAAGATAAAGAAATAACTATTGAAAAAAGGCCACTCCGTCTGAATTTTTTTTTTGCTATAAAAGTATACGTGAAATAGGTGAAAAGTACTGAGAAGAGACAAAAAAGTAACTTTTAGTGGTATAACACTGGTAGAACTAAAATTATGATAAAGAAATAACTTTTGAAAAAAGGCCACTCCGTCTGAATTTTTTTTTGCTATAAAAGTATACGTGAAATAGGTGAAAAGTACTGAGAAGAGGCAAAAAAGTAACTTTTATTGGTATAACAATGGTAGAACTGAATTTGTGATAAAGAAATAACTTTTGAAAAAAGGCCACTCCGTCTAAATTTTTTTTTGCTATAAAAGTATACGATAAATAGGTGAAAAGTACTGAGAGGAGGCAAAAAAGTAAATTGTAGTGGAATAACAGTAGTAGAACTGAATTTATGATAAAGAAATAACTATTGAAAAAAGACCTCTTCGTCTGAATTTTTTGTTTTGCTATTAGAGTATATATAAAATTAAGTCAAAATTAACACAGAAGAGGCGAAAAAGTAACTTTTAGTGGTATAACAGTGGTAGAACTGAATTTATGATAAAGAAATAACATATGAAAAAAGGCCTCTCCGTCTGAATTTTTATTTTTGCTATAAAAGTATACAGAAAATTAATTGAAAAGTACTGAGAAGAGGCGAAAAAGTAAATTGTAGTGGAATAACAGTAGTAGAACTGAATTTATGATAAAAAAATAACTATTGAAAAAAGGCCACTCCGTCTGAATTTTTTTTGCTATAAAAGTATACGTGAAATAGGTGAAAAGTACTGAGAAGAGACAAAAAAGTAACTTTTAGTGGTATAATACTGGTAGAACTGAAATTATGATAAAGAAATAACTTTTGAAAAAAGGCCACTCCGTCTGAATATTTTTTTGCTATAAAAGTATACGTTAAATAGGTGAAAAATACTGAGAAGAGGAAAAAAAGTAAATTGTAGTGGAATTACAGAAGTAGAACTGAATTTATGATAAAGAAATAACTATTGAAAAAAGACCTCTCCGTCTGAATTTTTTGTTTTGCTATTAGAGTATACATAAAATTAAGTGAAAATTAACACAGAAGAGGCGAAAAAGTAACTTTTAGTGGTATAACAGTGGTAGTACTGAATTTATGATAAATAAATAACTTATGAAAAAAGGCCTCTCCGTCTGAATTTTTATTTTTGCTATAAAATTATACAGAAAATTAATTGAAAAGTACTGAGAAGAGGCGAAAAAGTAAATTGTAGTGGAATTACAGTACTAGAACTGAATTTATGATAAAGAAATAACTATTGAAAAAAGACCTCTCCGTCTGAATTTTTTGGTTTTGCTATTAGAGTATACATAAAATTAAGTGAAAATTAACACAGAAGAGGCGAAAAAGTAAATATTAGTGGAATAACAGTAGTAGAACTGAATTTATGATAAAGAAATAACTTATGAAAAAGGCCTCTCCGTCTGAATTTTTATTTTTGCTATTAGAGTATACATAAAATTAAGTGAAAATTAACACAGAAGAGGCGAAAAAGTAACTTTTAGTGGTATAACAGTGGTAGAACTGAATTTATGATAAAGAAATAACTATTGAAAAAAGGCCACTCCGTCTTAATTTTTTTTGCTATAAAAGTATACGTGAAATAGGTGAAAAGTACTGAGAAGAGACAAAAAAGTAACTTTTAGTGGTATAACAATGGTAGGACTGAAATTATGATAAAGAAATAACTTTTGAAAAAAGGCCACTCCGTCTGAATTTTTTTTTGCTATAAAAGTATTCGTGAAATAGGTGAAAAGTACTGAGAAGAGACAAAAAAGTAACTTTTAGTGGTATGACAATGGTAGAACTGAAATTATGATAAAGAAATAACTTTTGAAAAAAGGCCACTCCGTCTAAATTTTTTTTTGCTATAAAAGTATACGTGAAATAGGTGAAAAGTACTGAGAAGAGGCAAAAAAGTAAATTGTAGTGGAATAACAGTAGTAGAACTGAATTTATGATAAAGAAATAACTATTGAAAAAAGACCTCTCCGTCTGAATTTTTTGTTTTGCTATTAGAGTATACATAAAATTAAGTGAAAATTAACACAGAAGAGGCGAAAAAGTAACTTTAAGTGGTATAACAGTGGTAGAACTGAATTTATGATAAAGAAATAACTTATGAAAAAAGGCCTCTCAGTCTGAATTTTTATTTTTGCTATAGAAGTATATAGAAAATTAATTGAAAAGTACTGAGAAGAGGCGAAAAAGTAAATTGTAGTGGAATAACAGTAGTAGAACTGAATTTATGATAAAGAAATAACTATTGAAAAAAGGCCACTCCGTCTGAATTTTTTTTTGCTATAAAAGTATACGTGAAATAGGTGAAAAGTACTGAGAAGAGACAAAAAAGTAACTTTTAGTGGTATAACAATGGTAGAACTGAAATTATGATAAAGAAATAACTTTTGAAAAAAGGCCTCTCCGTCTAAATTTTTTTTTGCTATAAAAGTATACGTGAAATAGGTGAAAAGTACTGAGAAGAGGCAAAAAAGTAAATTGTAGTGGAATAACAGTAGTAGAACTGAATTTATGAAAAAGAAATAACTATTGAAAAAAGACCTCTCCGTCTGAATTTTTTGTTTTGCTATTAGAGTATACATAAAATTAAGTGAAAATTAACACAGAAGAGGCGAAAAAGTAACTTTTAGTGGTATAACAATGGTAGAACTGAAATTATGATAAAGAAATAACTTTTGAAAAAAGGCCTCTCCGTCTAAATTTTTTTTTGCTATAAAAGTATACGTGAAATAGGTGAAAAGTACTGAGAAGAGGCAAAAAAGTAAATTGTAGTGGAATAACAGTAGTAGAACTGAATTTATGATAAAGAAATAACTATTGAAAAAAGGCCACTCCGTCTGAATTTTTTTTTACTATAAAAGTATACGTGAAATAGGTGAAAAGTACTGAGGAGAGACAAAAAAGTAACCTTTAGAGCTATAACAATGGTAGAACTGAAATTATGATAAAGAAATAACTTTTGAAAAAAGGCCACTCCGTCTGAATTTTTTTTTGCTATAAAAGTATACGTGAAATAGGTGAAAAGTACTGAGAAGAGGCAAAAAAGTAAATTGTAGTGGAATTACAGTAGTAGAACTGAATTTATAATAAAGAAATAACTATTGAAAAAAGACCTCTCCGTCTGAATTTTTTGTTTTGCTATTAGAGTATACATAAAATTAAGTGAAAATTAACACATAAGAGGCGAAAAAGTTAATATTAGTGGTATAACAGTGGTAGAACTGAATTTATGATAAAGAAATAACTTATGAAAAAAGGTCTCTCCGTCTGAATTTTTATTTTTGCTATAAAAGTATACCGAAAATTAATTGAAAAGTACTGAGAAGAGGCGAATAAGTAAATTGTAGTGGAATAACAGTAGTAGAACTGAATTTATGATAAAGAAATAACTTTTGAAAAAAGGCCACTCCGTCTGAATTTTTTGTTTTGCTATTAGAGTATACATAAAATTAAGTGAAAATTAACACAGAAGAGGCGAAAAAGTAACTTTTAGTGGTATAACAGTGGTAGAACTGAATTTATGATAAAGAAATAACTTATGAAAAAAGGCCTCTCCGTCAGAATTTTTTTATTTTTGCTATAAAAGTATACAGAAAATTAATTGAAAAGTACTGAGAAGAGGCGAAAAAGTAAATTGTAGTGGAATAACAGTAGTAGAACTGAATTTATGATAAAGAAATAACTATTGAAAAAAGGCCACTCCGTCTGAATTTTTTTTTTACTATAAAAGTATACGTGAAATAGGTGAAAAGTACTGAGAAGAGACAAAAAAGTAACTTTTAGTGCTATAACAATGGTAGAAATGAAATTATGATAAAGAAATAACTTTTGAAAAAAGGCCACTCCGTCTGAATTTTTTTTTGCTATAAAAGTATACGTGAAATAGGTGAAAAGTACTGAAAAGAGGCAAAAAAGTAAATTGTAGTGGAATTACAGTAGTAGAACTGAATTTATGATAAAGAAATAACTATTGAAAAAAGACCTCTCCGTCTGAATTTTTGGTTTTGCTATTAGAGTATACATAAAATTAAGTGAAAATTAACACAGAAGAGGCGAAAAAGTAACTTTTAGTGGTATAACAGTGGTAGAACTGAATTTATGATAAAGAAATAACTTATGAAAAAAGGCCTCTCCGTCTGAATTTTTATTTTTGCTATAAAAGTATACCGAAAATTAATTGAAAAGTACTGAGAAGAGGCGAATAAGTAAATTGTAGTGGAATAACAGTAGTAGAACTGAATTTATGATAAAGAAATAACTTTTGAAAAAAGGCCACTCCGTCTAAATTTTTTTTTGCTATAAAAGTATACGTGAAATAGGTGAGAAGTACTGTAAAGAGGCAAAAAAGTAAATTGTAGTGGAATATCAGTAGTAGAACTGAATTTATGATAAAGAAATAACTATTGAAAAAAGACCTCTCCGTCTGAATTTTTTGTTTTGCTATTAGAGTATACATAAAATTAAGTGAAAATTAACACAGAAGAGGCGAAAAAGTAACTTTTAGTGGTATAACAGTGGTAGAACTGAATTTATGATAAAGAAATAACTTATGAAAAAAGGCCTCTCCGTCTGAATTTTTATTTTTGCGATAGAAGTATACAGAAAATTAATTGAAAAGTACTGAGAAAAGGCGAAAAAGTAAATTGTAGTGGAATAACAGTAGTAGAACTGAATTTATGATAAAGAAATAACTATTGAAAAAGGCCACTCCGTCTGAATTTTTTTTTGCTATAAAAGTATACGTGAAATAGGTGAAAAGTACTGAGAAGAGACAAAAAAGTAACTTTTAGTGGTATAACAATGGTAGAACTGAAATTATGATAAAGAAATAACTTTTGAAAAAAGGCCACTCCGTCTGAATTTTTTTTTGCTATAAAAGTATTCGTGAAATAGGTGAAAAGTACTGAGAAGAGCCAAAAAAGTAACTTTTAGTGGTATGACAATGGTAGAACTGAAATTATGATAAAGAAATAACTTTTGAAAAAAGGCCACTCCGTCTAAATTTTTTTTTGCTATAAAAGTATACGTGAAATAGGTGAAAAGTACTGAAAAGAGGCAAAAAAGTAAATTGTAGTGGAATAACAGTAGTAGAACTGAATTTATGATAAAGAAATAACTATTGAAAAAAGACCTCTCCGTCTGAATTTTTTGTTTTGCTACTAGAGTATACATAAAATTAAGTGAAAATTAACACAGAAGAGGCGAAAAAGTAACTTTTAGTGGTATAACAGTGGTAGAACTGAATGTATGATAAAGAAATAACTTATGAAAAAAGGCCTCTCCGTCTGAATTTTTATTTTTGCTATAAAAGTATACAGAAAATTAATTGAAAAGTACTGAGAAGAGGCGAAAAAGTAAATTGTAGTGGAATAACAGTAGTAGAACTGAATTTATGATAAAGAAATAACTATTGAAAAAAGGCCACTCCGTCTGAATTTTTTTTTTACTATAAAAGTATACGTGAAATAGGTGAAAAGTACTGAGAAGAGACAAAAAAGTAACTTTTAGTGGTATAACAATGGTAGAACTGAAATTATGATAAAGAAATAACTTTTGAAAAAAGGCCACTCCGTCTGAATTTTTTTTTGCTATAAAAGTATACGTGAAATAGGTGAAAAGTACTGAGAAGAGGCAAAAAAGTAAATTGTAGTGGAATAACAGTAGTAGAACTGAATTTATGATAAAGAAATAACTATTGAAAAAAGACCTCTCCGTCTGAATTTTTTGTTTTGTTATTAGAGTATACATAAAATTAAGTGAAAATTAACACAGAAGAGGCGAAAAAGTAAATTGTAGTGGAATAACAGTAGTAGAACTGAATTTATGATAAAGAAATAACTTTTGAAAAAAGGCCACTCCGTCTGAATTTTTTTTTGCAATAAAAGTATACGTGAAATAGGTAAAAGTACTGAGAAGAGCCAAAAAAGTAACTTCTAGTGGTATAACAATGGTAGAACTGAAATTATGATAAAGAAATAACTTTTGAAAAAAGGCCTCTCCGTCTAAATTTTTTTTTGCTTTAAAAGTATACGTGAAATAGGTGAAAAGTACTGAGAAGAGGCAAAAAAGGAAATTGTAGTGGAATAACAGTAGTAGAACTGAATTTATGATAAAGAAATAACTATTGAAAAAAGACCTCTCCGTCTGAATTTTTTGTTTTGCTATTAGAGTATACATAAAATTAAGTGAAAATTAACACAGAAGAGGCGAAAAAGTAACTTTTAGTGGTAAAACAGTGGTAGAACTGAATTTATGATAAAGAAATAACTTATGAAAAAAGGCCTCTCCGTCTGAATTTTTATTTTTGCTATAGAAGTATACAGAAAATTAATTGAAAAGTACTGAGAAGAGGCGAAAAAGTAAATTGTAGTGGAATAACAGTAGTGGAACTGAATTTATGATAAAGAAATAACTATTGAAAAAAGGCCACTCCGTCTTAATTTTTTTTTGCTATAAAAGTATACGTGAAATAGGTGAAAAGTACTGAGAAGAGACAAAAAAGTAACTTTTAGTGATATAACAATGGTAGAACTGAAATTATGATAAAGAAATAACTTTTGAAAAAAGGCCACTCCGTCTGAATTTTTTTTTGCTATAAAAGTAAACGTGAAATAGGTGAAAAGTACTGAGAAGAGGCAAAAAAGTAACTTTTAGTGGTATAACAATGGTAGAAATGAAATTATGATAAAGAAATAACTTTTAAAAAAAGGCCACTCCGTCTAAATTTTTATTTGCTATAAAAGTATACGTGAAATAGGTGAAAAGTACTGAGAAGAGGCAAAAAAGTAAATTGTAGTGGAATAACAGTATTCGAACTGAATTTATGATAAAGAAATAACTATTGAAAAAAGACCTCTCCGTCTGAATTTTTTGTTTTGCTATTAAAGTATACATAAAATTAAGTGAAAATTAACACAGAAGAGGCGAAAAGTAACTTTTAGTGGTATAACAGAGGTAGAACTGAATGTATGATAAAGAAATAACTTATGAAAAAAGGCCTCTCCGTCTGAATTTTTATTTTTGCTATAAACATATACAGAAAATTAATTGAAAAGTACTGAGAAGAGGCGAAAAAGTAAATTGTAGTGGAATAACAGTAGTAGAACTGAATTTATGATAAAGAAATAACTATTGAAAAAAGGCCACTCAGTCTGAATTTTTTTTTGCTATAAAAGTATACGTGAAATAGGTGAAAAGTACTGAGAAGAGACAAAAAAGTAACTTTTAGTGGTATAACACTGGTAGAACTAAAATTATGATAAAGAAATAACTTTTGAAAAAAGGCCACTCCGTCTGAATTTTTTTTTTTTTAAAGTATACGTGAAATAGGTGAAAAGTACTGAGAAGAGGCAAAAAAGTAACTTTTATTGGTATAACAATGGTAGAACTGAATTTATGATAAAGAAATAACTATTGAAAAAAGGCCACTCCGTCTGAATTTTTTTTTGCAATAAAAGTATACGTGAAATAGGTGAAAAGTACTGAGAAGAGAGAAAAAAGTAACTTTTAGTTGTATAACAATGGTAGAACTGAAATTATGATAAAGAAATAACTTTTGAAAAAAGGCCACTCCGTCTAAATTTTTTTTTGCTATAAAAGTATATGATAAATAGGTGTAAAGTACTGAGAAGAGGCAAAAAAGTAAATTGTAGTGGAATAACAGTAGTAGAACTGAATTTATGATAAAGAAATAACTATTGAAAAAAGACCTCTCCGTCTGAATTTTTTGTTTTGCTATTAGAGTATACATAAAATTAAGTGAAAAATAACACAGAAGAGGCGAAAAAGTAACTTTTAGTGGTATAACAGTGGTAGAACTGAATTTATGATAAAGAAATAACTTATGAAAAAAGGCCTCTCCGTCTGAATTTTTATTTTTGCTATAAAAGTATACAGAAAATTATTTGAAAAGTACTGAGAAGAGGCGAAAAAGTAAATAATAGTGGAATAACAGTAGTAGAACTGAATTTATGATAAAGAAATAACTATTGAAAAAAGGCCACTCCGTCTGAATTTTTTTTTGCTATAAAAGTATACGTGAAATAGGTGAAAAGTACTGAGAAGAGACAAAAAAGTAACTTTTAGTGGTATAACAATGGTAGAACTGAAATTATGATAAAGAAATAACTTTTAAAAAAAGGCCACTCCGTCTAAATTTTTTTTGCTATAAAAGTATACGTAAAATAGGTGAAAAGTACTGAGAAGAGGCAAAAAAGTAAATTGTAGTGGAATAACAGTATTAGAACTGAATTTAAGATAAAGAAATAACTATTGAAAAAAGGCCACTCCGTCTGAATTTTTTTTTTGCTATAAAAGTATACGTGAAATAGGTGAAAAGTACTGAGAAGAGACAAAAAAGTAACTTTTAGTGGTATAACACTGGTAGAACTAAAATTATGATAAAGAAATAACTTTTGAAAAAAGGCCACTCCGTCTGAATTTTTTTTTGCTATAAAAGTATACGTGAAATAGGTGAAAAGTACTGAGAAGAGGCAAAAAAGTAACTTTTATTGGTATAACAATGGTAGAACTGAATTTATGATAAAGAAATAACTATTGAAAAAAGGCCACTCCGTCTGAATTTTTTTTTGCAATAAAAGTATACGTGAAATAGGTGAAAAGTACTGAGAAGAGACAAAAAAGTAACTTTTAGTGGTATAACAATGGTAGAACTGAAATTATGATAAAGAAATAACTTTTGAAAAAAGGCCACTCCGTCTAAATTTTTTTTTGCTATAAAAGTATACGATAAATAGGTGAAAAGTACTGAGAGGAGGAAAAAAAGTAAATTGTAGTGGAATAACAGTAGTAGAACTGAATATATGATAAAGAAATAACTATTGAAAAAAGACCTCTTCGTCTGAATTTTTTGTTTTGCTATTAGAGTATATATAAAATTAAGTCAAAATTAACACAGAAGAGGCGAAAAAGTAACTTTTAGTGGTATAACAGTGGTAGAACTGAATTTATGATAAAGAAATAACTTATGAAAAAAGGCCTCTCCGTCTGAATTTTTATTTTTGCTATAAAAGTATACAGAAAATTATTTGAAAAGTACTGAGAAGAGGCGAAAAAGTAAATAATAGTGGAATAACAGTAGTAGAACTGAATTTATGATAAAGAAATAACTATTGAAAAAAGGCCACTCCGTCTGAATTTTTTTTTGCTATAAAAGTATACGTGAAATAGGTGAAAAGTACTGAGAAGAGACAAAAAAGTAACTTTTAGTGGTATAACAATGGTAGAACTGAAATTATGATAAAGAATTAACTTTTAAAAAAAGTCCACTCCGTCTAAATTTTTTTTTGCTATAAAAGTATACGTAAAATAGGTGAAAAGTACTGAGAAGAGGCAAAAAAGTAAATTGTAGTGGAATAACAGTATTAGAACTGAATTTAAGATAAAGAAATAACTCTTGAAAAAAGGCCACTCCGTCTGAATTTTTTTTTTGCTATAAAAGTATACGTGAAATAGGTGAAAAGTACTGAGAAGAGACAAAAAAGTAACTTTTAGTGGTATAACACTGGTAGAACTAAAATTATGATAAAGAAATAACTTTTGAAAAAAGGCCACTCCGTCTGAATTTTTTTTTGCTATAAAAGTATACGTGAAATAGGTGAAAAGTACTGAGAAGAGGCAAAAAAGTAACTTTTATTGGTATAACAATGGTAGAACTGAATTTATGATAAAGAAATAACTATTGAAAAAAGGCCACTCCGTCTGAATTTTTTTTTGCAATAAAAGTATACGTGAAATAGGTGAAAAGTACTGAGAAGAGACAAAAAAGTAACTTTTAGTGGTATAACAATGGTAGAACTGAAATTATGATAAAGAAATAACTTTTGAAAAAAGGCCACTCCGTCTAAATTTTTTTTTGCTATAAAAGTATACGATAAATAGGTGAAAAGTACTGAGAGGAGGAAAAAAAGTAAATTGTAGTGGAATAACAGTAGTAGAACTGAATTTATGATAAAGAAATAACTATTGAAAAAAGACCTCTTCGTCTGAATTTTTTGTTTTGCTATTAGAGTATATATAAAATTAAGTCAAAATTAACACAGAAGAGGCGAAAAAGTAACTTTTAGTGGTATAACAGTGGTAGAACTGAATTTATGATAAAGAAATAACATATGAAAAAAGGCCTCTCCGTCTGAATTTTTATTTTTGCTATAAAAGTATACAGAAAATTAATTGAAAAGTACTGAGAAGAGGCGAAAAAGTAAATTGTAGTGGAATAACAGTAGTAGAACTGAATTTATGATAAAAAAATAACTATTGAAAAAAGGCCACTCCGTCTGAATTTTTTTTTGCTATAAAAGTATACGTGAAATAGGTGAAAAGTACTGAGAAGAGACAAAAAAGTAACTTTTAGTGGTATAATACTGGTAGAACTGAAATTATGATAAAGAAATAACTTTTGAAAAAAGGCCACTCCGTCTGAATATTTTTTTGCTATAAAAGTATACGTTAAATAGGTGAAAAATACTGAGAAGAGGAAAAAAAGTAAATTGTAGTGGAATTACAGAAGTAGAACTGAATTTATGATAAAGAAATAACTATTGAAAAAAGACCTCTCCGTCTGAATTTTTTGTTTTGCTATTAGAGTATACATAAAATTAAGTGAAAATTAACACAGAAGAGGCGAAAAAGTAACTTTTAGTGGTATAACAGTGGTAGAACTGAATTTATGATAAATAAATAACTTATGAAAAAAGGCCTCTCCGTCTGAATTTTTATTTTTGCTATAAAATTATACAGAAAATTAATTGAAAAGTACTGAGAAGAGGCGAAAAAGTAAATTGTAGTGGAATTACAGTACTAGAACTGAATTTATGATAAAGAAATAACTATTGAAAAAAGACCTCTCCGTCTGAATTTTTTGGTTATGCTATTAGAGTATACATAAAATTAAGTGAAAATTAACACAGAAGAGGCGAAAAAGTAACTTTTAGTGGTATAACAGTGGTAGAACTGAATTTATGATAAAGAAATAACTTATGAAAAAAGGCCTCTCCGTCTGAATTTTTATTTTTGCTATAGAAGTATATAGAAAATTAATTGAAAAGTACTGAGAAGAGGCGAAAAAGTAAATTGTAGTGGAATAACAGTAGTAGAACTGAATTTATGATAAAGAAATAACTATTGAAAAAAGGCCACTCCGTCTGAATTTTTTTTTGCTATAAAAGTATACGTGAAATAGGTGAAAAGTACTGAGAAGAGACAAAAAAGTAACTTTTAGTGGTATAACAATGGTAGAACTGAAAATATGATAAAGAAATAACTTTTGAAAAAAGGCCACTCCGTCTGAATTTTTTTTTGCAATAAAAGTATACGTGAAATAGGTAAAAGTACTGAGAAGAGCCAAAAAAGTAACTTTTAGTGGTATAACAATGGTAGAACTGAAATTATGATAAAGAAATAACTTTTGAAAAAAGGCCTCTCCGTCTAAATTTTTTTTTGCTATAAAAGTATACCGAAAATTAATTGAAAAGTACTGAGAAGAGGCGAATAAGTAAATTGTAGTGGAATAACAGTAGTAGAACTGAATTTATGATAAAGAAATAACTTTTGAAAAAAGGCCACTCCGTCTGAATTTTTTGTTTTGCTATTAGAGTATACATAAAATTAAGTGAAAATTAACACAGAAGAGGCGAAAAAGTAACTTTTAGTGGTATAACAGTGGTAGAACTGAATTTATGATAAAGAAATAACTTATGAAAAAAGGCCTCTCCGTCAGAATTTTTATTTTTGCTATAAAAGTATACAGAAAATTAATTGAAAAGTACTGAGAAGAGGCGAAAAAGTAAATTGTAGTGGAATAACAGTAGTAGAACTGAATTTATGATAAAGAAATAACTATTGAAAAAAGGCCACTCCGTCTGAATTTTTTTTTACTATAAAAGTATACGTGAAATAGGTGAAAAGTACTGAGAAGAGACAAAAAAGTAACTTTTAGTGCTATAACAATGGTAGAAATGAAATTATGATAAAGAAATAACTTTTCAAAAAAGGCCACTCCGTCTGAATTTTTTTTTGCTATAAAAGTATACGTGAAATAGGTGAAAAGTACTGAGAAGAGGCAAAAAAGTAAATTGTAGTGGAATTACAGTAGTAGAACTGAATTTATGATAAAGAAATAACTATTGAAAAAAGACCTCTCCGTCTGAATTTTTGGTTTTGCTATTAGAGTATACATAAAATTAAGTGAAAATTAACACAGAAGAGGCGAAAAAGTAACTTTTAGTGGTATAACAGTGGTAGAACTGAATTTATGATAAAGAAATAACTTATGAAAAAAGGCCTCTCCGTCTGAATTTTTATTTTTGCTATAAAAGTATACCGAAAATTAATTGAAAAGTACTGAGAAGAGGCGAATAAGTAAATTGTAGTGGAATAACAGTAGTAGAACTGAATTTATGATAAAGAAATAACTTTTGAAAAAAGGCCACTCCGTCTAAATTTTTTTTTGCTATAAAATAATACGTGAAATAGGTGAGAAGTACTGTAAATAGGCAAAAAAGTAAATTGTAGTGGAATATCAGTAGTAGAACTGAATTTATGATAAAGAAATAACTATTGAAAAAAGACCTCTCCGTCTGAATTTTTTGTTTTGCTATTAGAGTATACATAAAATTAAGTGAAAATTAACACAGAAGAGGCGAAAAAGTAACTTTTAGTGGTATAACAGTGGTAGAACTGAATTTATGATAAAGAAATAACTTATGAAAAAAGGCCTCTCCGTCTGAATTTTTATTTTTGCGATAGAAGTATACAGAAAATTAATTGAAAAGTACTGAGAAAAGGCGAAAAAGTAAATTGTAGTGGAATAACAGTAGTAGAACTGAATTTATGATAAAGAAATAACTATTGAAAAAAGGCCACTCCGTCTGAATTTTTTTTTGCTATAAAAGTATACGTGAAATAGGTGAAAAGTACTGAGAAGAGACAAAAAAGTAACTTTTAGTGGTATAACAATGGTAGAACTGAAATTATGATAAAGAAATAACTTTTGAAAAAAGGCCACTCCGTCTGAATTTTTTTTTGCTATAAAAGTATTCGTGAAATAGGTGAAAAGTACTGAGAAGAGCCAAAAAAGTAACTTTTAGTGGTATGACAATGGTAGAACTGAAATTATGATAAAGAAATAACTTTTGAAAAAAGGCCACTCCGTCTAAATTTTTTTTTGCTATAAAAGTATACGTGAAATAGGTGAAAAGTACTGAAAAGAGGCAAAAAAGTAAATTGTAGTGGAATAACAGTAGTAGAACTGAATTTATGATAAAGAAATAACTATTGAAAAAAGACCTCTCCGTCTGAATTTTTTGTTTTGCTATTAGAGTATACATAAAATTAAGTGAAAATTAACACAGAAGAGGCGAAAAAGTAACTTTTAGTGGTATAACAGTGGTAGAACTGAATGTATGATAAAGAAATAACTTATGAAAAAAGGCCTCTCCGTCTGAATTTTTATTTTTGCTATAAAAGTATACAGAAAATTAATTGAAAAGTACTGAGAAGAGGCGAAAAAGTAAATTGTAGTGGAATAACAGTAGTAGAACTGAAATTATGATAAAGAAATAAAATTTGAAAAAAGGCCACTCCGTCTGAATTTTTTTTGCTATAAAAGTATACGTGAAATAGGTGAAAAGTACTGAGAAGAGGCAAAAAAGTAAATTGTAGTGGAATTACAGTAGTAGAACTGAATTTATGATAAAGAAATAACTATTGAAAAAAGACCTCTCCGTCTTAATTTTTTGTTTTGTTATTAGAGTATACATAAAATGTAGTGAAAATTAACACAGAAGAGGCGAAAAAGTAAATATTAGTGGAATAACAGTAGTAGAACTGAATTTATGATAAAGAAATAACTTTTGAAAAAAGGCCACTCCGTCTAAATTTTTTTTTGCTATAAAAGTATACGTGAAATAGGTGAAAAGTACTGAGAAGAGGCAAAAAAGTAAATTGTAGTGGAATAACAGTAGTAGAACTGAATTTATGATAAAGAAATAACTATTGAAAAAAGACCTCTCCGTCTGAATTTTTTGTTTTGCTATTAGAGTATACATAAAATTAAGTGAAAATTAACACAGAAGAGGCGAAAAAGTAACTTTAAGTGGTATAACAGTGGTAGAACTGAATTTATGATAAAGAAATAACTTATGAAAAAAGGCCTCTCAGTCTGAATTTTTATTTTTGCTATAGAAGTATATAGAAAATTAATTGAAAAGTACTGAGAAGAGGCGAAAAAGTAAATTGTAGTGGAATAACAGTAGTAGAACTGAATTTATGATAAAGAAATAACTATTGAAAAAAGGCCACTCCGTCTGAATTTTTTTTTGCTATAAAAGTATACGTGAAATAGGTGAAAAGTACTGAGAAGAGACAAAAAAGTAACTTTTAGTGGTATAACAATGGTAGAACGGAAATTATGATAAAGAAATAACTTTTGAAAAAAGGCCTCTCCGTCTAAATTTTTTTTTGCTATAAAAGTATACGTGAAATAGGTGAAAAGTACTGAGAAGAGGCAAAAAAGTAAATTGTAGTGGAATAACAGTAGTAGAACTGAATTTATGATAAAGAAATAACTATTGAAAAAAGACCTCTCCGTCTGAATTTTTTGTTTTGCTATTAGAGTATACATAAAATTAAGTGAAAATTAACACAGAAGAGGCGAAAAAGTAACTTTTAGTGGTATAACAGTGGTAGAACTGAGATTATGATAAAGAAATAACTTATGAAAAAAGGCCTCTCCGTCTGAATTTTTATTTTTGCTATAAAAGTATACAGAAAATTAATTGAAAAGTACTGAGAAGAGGCGAAAAAGTAAATTGTAGTGGAATAACAGTAGTAGAACTGAATTTATGATAAAGAAATAACTTTTGAAAAAAGGCCACTCCGTCTGAATTTTTTGTTTTGCTATTAGAGTATACATAAAATTAAGTGAAAATTAACACAGAAGAGGCGAAAAAGTAACTTTTAGTGGTATAACAGTGGTAGAACTGAATTTATGATAAAGAAATAACTTATGAAAAAAGGCCTCTCCGTCAGAATTTTTATTTTTGCTATAAAAGTATACAGAAAATTAATTGAAAAGTACTGAGAAGAGGCGAAAAAGTAAATTGTAGTGGAATAACAGTAGTAGAACTGAATTTATGATAAAGAAATAACTATTGAAAAAAGGCCACTCCGTCTGAATTTTTTTTTTACTATAAAAGTATACGTGAAATAGGTGAAAAGTACTGAGAAGAGACAAAAAAGTAACTTTTAGTGCTATAACAATGGTAGAAATGAAATTATGATAAAGAAATAACTTTTGAAAAAAGGCCACTCCGTCTGAATTTTTTTTTGCTATAAAAGTATACGTGAAATAGGTGAAAAGTACTGAGAAGAGGCAAAAAAGTAAATTGTAGTGGAATTACAGTAGTAGAACTGAATTTATGATAAAGAAATAACTATTGAAAAAAGACCTCTCCGTCTGAATTTTTGGTTTTGCTATTAGAGTATACATAAAATTAAGTGAAAATTAACACAGAAGAGGCGAAAAAGTAACTTTTAGTGGTATAACAGTGGTAGAACTGAATTTATGATAAAGAAATAACTTATGAAAAAAGGCCTCTCCGTCTGAATTTTTATTTTTGCTATAAAAGTATACCGAAAATTAATTGAAAAGTACTGAGAAGAGGCGAATAAGTAAATTGTAGTGGAATAACAGTAGTAGAACTGAATTTATGATAAAGAAATAACTTTTGAAAAAAGGCCACTCCGTCTAAATTTTTTTTGCTATAAAAGTATACGTGAAATAGGTGAGAAGTACTGTAAAGAGGCAAAAAAGTAAATTGTAGTGGAATATCAGTAGTAGAACTGAATTTATGATAAAGAAATAACTATTGAAAAAAGACCTCTCCGTCTGAATTTTTTGTTTTGCTATTAGAGTATACATAAAATTAAGTGAAAATTAACACAGAAGAGGCGAAAAAGTAACTTTTAGTGGTATAACAGTGGTAGAACTGAATTTATGATAAAGAAATAACTTATGAAAAAAGGCCTCTCCGTCTGAATTTTTATTTTTGCGATAGAAGTATACAGAAAATTAATTGAAAAGTACTGAGAAAAGGCGAAAAAGTAAATTGTAGTGGAATAACAGTAGTAGAACTGAATTTATGATAAAGAAATAACTATTGAAAAAAGGCCACTCCGTCTGAATTTTTTTTTGCTATAAAAGTATACGTGAAATAGGTGAAAAGTACTGAGAAGAGACAAAAAAGTAACTTTTAGTGGTATAACAATGGTAGAACTGAAATTATGATAAAGAAATAACTTTTGAAAAAAGGCCACTCCGTCTGAATTTTTTTTTGCTATAAAAGTATTCGTGAAATAGGTGAAAAGTACTGAGAAGAGCCAAAAAAGTAACTTTTAGTGGTATGACAATGGTAGAACTGAAATTATGATAAAGAAATAACTTTTGAAAAAAGGCCACTCCGTCTAAATTTTTTTTTGCTATAAAAGTATACGTGAAATAGGTGAAAAGTACTGAAAAGAGGCAAAAAAGTAAATTGTAGTGGAATAACAGTAGTAGAACTGAATTTATGATAAAGAAATAACTATTGAAAAAAGACCTCTCCGTCTGAATTTTTTGTTTTGCTCTTAGAGTATACATAAAATTAAGTGAAAATTAACACAGAAGAGGCGAAAAAGTAACTTTTAGTGGTATAACAGTGGTAGAACTGAATGTATGATAAAGAAATAACTTATGAAAAAAGGCCTCTCCGTCTGAATTTTTATTTTTGCTATAAAAGTATACAGAAAATTAATTGAAAAGTACTGAGAAGAGGCGAAAAAGTAAATTGTAGTGGAATAACAGTAGTAGAACTGAATTTATGATAAAGAAATAACTATTGAAAAAAGGCCACTCCGTCTGAATTTTTTTTTTACTATAAAAGTATACGTGAAATAGGTGAAAAGTACTGAGAAGAGACAAAAAAGTAACTTTTAGTGGTATAACAATGGTAGAACTGAAATTATGATAAAGAAATAACTTTTGAAAAAAGGCCACTCCGTCTGAATTTTTTTTTGCAATAAAAGTATACGTGAAATAGGTAAAAGTACTGAGAAGAGCCAAAAAAGTAACTTTTAGTGGTATAACAAAGGTAGAACTGAAATTATGATAAAGAAATAACTTTTGAAAAAAGGCCTCTCCGTCTAAATTTTTTTTTGCTTTAAAAGTATACGTGAAATAGGTGAAAAGTACTGAGAAGAGGCAAAAAAGGAAATTGTAGTGGAATAACAGTAGTAGAACTGAATTTATGATAAAGAAATAACTATTGAAAAAAGACCTCTCCGTCTGAATTTTTTGTTTTGTTATTAGAGTATACCTAAAATTAAGTGAAAATTAACACAGAAGAGGCGAAAAAGTAAATATTAGTGGAATAACAGTAGTAGAACTGAATTTATGATAAAGAAATAACTTATGAAAAAAGGCCTCTCCGTCTGAATTTTTATTTTTGCTATAAAAGTATACCGAAAATTAATTGAAAAGTACTGAGAAGAGGCGAAAAAGTAAATTGTAGTGGAATAACAGTAGTAGAACTGAATTTATGATAAAGAAATAACTTTTGAAAAAAGGCCACTCCGTCTAAATTTTTTTTTGCTATAAAAGTATACGTGAAATAGATAAG
Source organism: Platycnemis pennipes (assembly GCA_933228895.1). Classification (NCBI taxonomy): domain Eukaryota; kingdom Metazoa; phylum Arthropoda; class Insecta; order Odonata; family Platycnemididae; genus Platycnemis; species Platycnemis pennipes. The sequence continues at coordinate 128,453,128 of OW121851.1, read as the reverse complement.
AAGTACTGAGAAGAGGCAAAAAAGTAAATTGTAGTGGAATAACAGTAGTAGAACTGAATTTATGATAAAGAAATAACTATTGAAAAAAGACCTTTCCGTCTGAATTTTTTGTTTTGCTATTAGAGTATACATACAATTAAGTGAAAATTAACACAGAAGAGGCGAAAAAGGAACTTTTAGTGGTATAACAGTGGTAGAACTGAATTTATGATAAAGAAATAACTTATGAAAAAAGGCCTCTCCGTCTGAATTTTTATTTTTACTATAAAAGTATACAGAAAATTAATTGAAAAGTACTGAGAAGAGGCGAAAAAGTAAATTGTAGTGGAATAACAGTAGTAGAACTGAATTTATGATAAAGAAATAACTATTGAAAAAAGGCCACTCCGTCTGAATTTTTTTTTGCTATAAAAGTATACGTGAAATAGGTGAAAAGTATTGAGAAGAGACAAAAAAGTAACTTTTAGTGGTATAACAATGGTAGAACTGAAATTATGATAAAGAAATAACTTTTGAAAAAAGGCCACTCCGTCTGAATTTTTTTTTGCAATAAAAGTATACGTGAAATAGGTAAAAGTACTGAGAAGAGCCAAAAAAGTAACTTTTAGTGGTATAACAAAGGTAGAACTGAAATTATGATAAAGAAATAACTTTTGAAAAAAGGCCTCTCCGTCTAAATTTTTTTTTGCTTTAAAAGTATACGTGAAATAGGTGAAAAGTACTGAGAAGAGGCAAAAAAGGAAATTGTAGTGGAATAACAGTAGTAGAACTGAATTTATGATAAAGAAATAACTATTGAAAAAAGACCTCTCCGTCTGAATTTTTTGTTTTGCTATTAGAGTATACATAAAATTAAGTGAAAATTAACACAGAAGAGGCGAAAAAGTAACTTTTAGTGGTAAAACAGTGGTAGAACTGAATTTATGATAAAGAAATAACTTATGAAAAAAGGCCTCTCCGTCTGAATTTTTATTTTTGCTATAGAAGTATACAGAAAATTAATTGAAAAGTACTGAGAAGAGGCGAAAAAGTAAATTGTAGTGGAATAACAGTAGTGGAACTGAATTTATGATAAAGAAATAACTATTGAAAAAAGGCCACTCCGTCTTAATTTTTTTTTGCTATAAAAGTATACGTGAAATAGGTGAAAAGTACTGAGAAGAGACAAAAAAGTAACTTTTAGTGATATAACAATGGTAGAACTGAAATTATGATAAAGAAATAACTTTTGAAAAAAGGCCACTCCGTCTGAATTTTTTTTTGCTATAAAAGTATTCGTGAAATAGGTGAAAAGTACTGAGAAGAGACAAAAAAGTAACTTTTAGTGGTATGACAATGGTAGAACTGAAATTATGATAAAGAAATAACTTTTGAAAAAAGGCCACTCCGTCTAAATTTTTTTTTGCTATAAAAGTATACGTGAAATAGGTGAAAAGTACTGAGAAGAGGCAAAAAAGTAAATTGTAGTGGAATAACAGTAGTAGAACTGATTTTATGATAAAGAAATAACTATTGAAAAAAGACCTCTCCGTCTGAATTTTTTGTTTTGCTATTAGAGTATACATAAAATTAAGTGAAAATTAACACAGAAGAGGCGAAAAAGTAACTTTTAGTGGTATAACAGTGGTAGAACTGAATTTATGATAAAGAAATAACTTATGAAAAAAGGCCTCTCCGTCTGAATTTTTATTTTTGCTATAAAAGTACACAGAAAATTAATTGAAAAGTACTGAGAAGAGGCGAAAAAGTAAATTGTAGTGGAATAACAGTAGTAGAACTGAATTTATGATAAAGAAATAACTATTGAAAAAAGGCCACTCCGTCTGAATTTTTTTTTGCTATATAAGTATACGTGAAATAGGTGAAAAGTACTGAGAAGAGACAAAGAAGTAACTTTTAGTGGTATAACAATGGTAGAACTGAAATTATGATAAAGAAATAACTTTTGAAAAAAGGCCACTCCGTCTGAATTTTTTTTTGCTATAAAAGTAAACGTGAAATAGGTGAAAAGTACTGAGAAGAGGCAAAAAAGTAACTTTTAGTGGTATAACAATGGTAGAAATGAAATTATGATAAAGAAATAACTTTTGAAAAAAGGCCACTCCGTCTGAATTTTGTTTTGCAATAAAAGTATACGTGAAATAGGTGAAAAGTACTGAGAAGAGACAAAAAATTAACTTTTAGTGGTATAACAATGGTAGAACTGAAATTATGATAAAGAAATAACTTTTAAAAAAAGGCCACTCCGTCTTAATTTTTATTTGCTATAAAAGTTACGATAAATAGGTGAAAAGTACTGAGAGGAGGAAAAAAAGTAAATTGTAGTGGAATAACAGTAGTAGAACTGAATTTATGATAAAGAAATAACTATTGAAAAAAGACCTCTTCGTCTGAATTTTTTGTTTTGCTATTAGAGTATACATAAAATTAAGTGAAAATTAACACAGAAGAGGCGAAAAGTAACTTTTAGTGGTATAACAGAGGTAGAACTGAATGTATTATAAAGAAATAACTTATGAAAAAAGGCCTCTCCGTCTGAATTTTTATTTTTGCTATAAACATATACAGAAAATTAATTGAAAAGTACTGAGAAGAGGCGAAAAAGTAAATTGTAGTGGAATAACAGTAGTAGAACTGAATTTATGATAAAGAAATAACTATTGAAAAAAGGCCACTCAGTCTGAATTTTTTTTTTGCTATAAAAGTATACGTGAAATAGGTGAAAAGTACTGAGAAGAGACAAAAAAGTAACTTTTAGTGGTATAACACTGGTAGAACTAAAATTATGATAAAGAAATAACTTTTGAAAAAAGGCCACTCCGTCTGAATTTTTTTTTTTTTTTTAAGTATACGTGAAATAGGTGAAAAGTACTGAGAAGAGGCAAAAAAGTAACTTTTATTGGTATAACAATGGTAGAACTGAATTTATGATAAAGAAATAACTATTGAAAAAAGGCCACTCCGTCTGAATTTTTTTTTGCAATAAAAGTATACGTGAAATAGGTGAAAAGTACTGAGAAGAGAGAAAAAAGTAACTTTTAGTTGTATAACAATGGTAGAACTGAAATTATGATAAAGAAATAACTTTTGAAAAAAGGCCACTCCGTCTAAATTTTTTTTTGCTATAAAAGTATATGATAAATAGGTGTAAAGTACTGAGAAGAGGCAAAAAAGTAAATTGTAGTGGAATAACAGTAGTAGAACTGAATTTATGATAAAGAAATAACTATTGAAAAAAGACCTCTCCGTCTGAATTTTTTGTTTTGCTATTAGAGTATACATAAAATTAAGTGAAAATTAACACAGAAGAGGCGAAAAAGTAACTTTTAGTGGTAAAACAGTGGTAGAACTGAATTTATGATAAAGAAATAACTTATGAAAAAAGGCCTCTCCGTCTGAATTTTTATTTTTGCTATAGAAGTATACAGAAAATTAATTGAAAAGTACTGAGAAGAGGCGAAAAAGTAAATTGTAGTGGAATAACAGTAGTGGAACTGAATTTATGATAAAGAAATAACTATTGAAAAAAGGCCACTCCGTCTTAATTTTTTTTTGCTATAAAAGTATACGTGAAATAGGTGAAAAGTACTGAGAAGAGACAAAAAAGTAACTTTTAGTGATATAACAATGGTAGAACTGAAATTATGATAAAGAAATAACTTTTGAAAAAAGGCCACTCCGTCTGAATTTTTTTTTGCTATAAAAGTATTCGTGAAATAGGTGAAAAGTACTGAGAAGAGACAAAAAAGTAACTTTTAGTGGTATGACAATGGTAGAACTGAAATTATGATAAAGAAATAACTTTTGAAAAAAGGCCACTCCGTCTAAATTTTTTTTTGCTATAAAAGTATACGTGAAATAGGTGAAAAGTACTGAGAAGAGGCAAAAAAGTAAATTGTAGTGGAATAACAGTAGTAGAACTGATTTTATGATAAAGAAATAACTATTGAAAAAAGACCTCTCCGTCTGAATTTTTTGTTTTGCTATTAGAGTATACATAAAATTAAGTGAAAATTAACACAGAAGAGGCGAAAAAGTAACTTTTAGTGGTATAACAGTGGTAGAACTGAATTTATGATAAAGAAATAACTTATGAAAAAAGGCCTCTCCGTCTGAATTTTTATTTTTGCTATAAAAGTACACAGAAAATTAATTGAAAAGTACTGAGAAGAGGCGAAAAAGTAAATTGTAGTGGAATAACAGTAGTAGAACTGAATTTATGATAAAGAAATAACTATTGAAAAAAGGCCACTCCGTCTGAATTTTTTTTTGCTATATAAGTATACGTGAAATAGGTGAAAAGTACTGAGAAGAGACAAAGAAGTAACTTTTAGTGGTATAACAATGGTAGAACTGAAATTATGATAAAGAAATAACTTTTGAAAAAAGGCCACTCCGTCTGAATTTTTTTTTGCTATAAAAGTAAACGTGAAATAGGTGAAAAGTACTGAGAAGAGGCAAAAAAGTAACTTTTAGTGGTATAACAATGGTAGAAATGAAATTATGATAAAGAAATAACTTTTGAAAAAAGGCCACTCCGTCTGAATTTTGTTTTGCAATAAAAGTATACGTGAAATAGGTGAAAAGTACTGAGAAGAGACAAAAAATTAACTTTTAGTGGTATAACAATGGTAGAACTGAAATTATGATAAAGAAATAACTTTTAAAAAAAGGCCACTCCGTCTTAATTTTTATTTGCTATAAAAGTATACGATAAATAGGTGAAAAGTACTGAGAGGAGGAAAAAAAGTAAATTGTAGTGGAATAACAGTAGTAGAACTGAATTTATGATAAAGAAATAACTATTGAAAAAAGACCTCTTCGTCTGAATTTTTTGTTTTGCTATTAGAGTATACATAAAATTAAGTGAAAATTAACACAGAAGAGGCGAAAAGTAACTTTTAGTGGTATAACAGAGGTAGAACTGAATGTATTATAAAGAAATAACTTATGAAAAAAGGCCTCTCCGTCTGAATTTTTATTTTTGCTATAAACATATACAGAAAATTAATTGAAAAGTACTGAGAAGAGGCGAAAAAGTAAATTGTAGTGGAATAACAGTAGTAGAACTGAATTTATGATAAAGAAATAACTATTGAAAAAAGGCCACTCAGTCTGAATTTTTTTTTTGCTATAAAAGTATACGTGAAATAGGTGAAAAGTACTGAGAAGAGACAAAAAAGTAACTTTTAGTGGTATAACACTGGTAGAACTAAAATTATGATAAAGAAATAACTTTTGAAAAAAGGCCACTCCGTCTGAATTTTTTTTTTTTTTTTAAGTATACGTGAAATAGGTGAAAAGTACTGAGAAGAGGCAAAAAAGTAACTTTTATTGGTATAACAATGGTAGAACTGAATTTATGATAAAGAAATAACTATTGAAAAAAGGCCACTCCGTCTGAATTTTTTTTTGCAATAAAAGTATACGTGAAATAGGTGAAAAGTACTGAGAAGAGAGAAAAAAGTAACTTTTAGTTGTATAACAATGGTAGAACTGAAATTATGATAAAGAAATAACTTTTGAAAAAAGGCCACTCCGTCTAAATTTTTTTTTGCTATAAAAGTATATGATAAATAGGTGTAAAGTACTGAGAAGAGGCAAAAAAGTAAATTGTAGTGGAATAACAGTAGTAGAACTGAATTTATGATAAAGAAATAACTATTGAAAAAAGACCTCTCCGTCTGAATTTTTTGTTTTGCTATTAGAGTATACATAAAATTAAGTGAAAAATAACACAGAAGAGGCGAAAAAGTAACTTTTAGTGGTATAACAGTGGTAGAACTGAATTTATGATAAAGAAATAACTTATGAAAAAAGGCCTCTCCGTCTGAATTTTTATTTTTGCTATAAAAGTATACAGAAAATTATATGAAAAGTACTGAGAAGAGGCGAAAAAGTAAATTATAGTGGAATAACAGTAGTAGAACTGAATTTATGATAAAGAAATAACTATTGAAAAAAGGCCACTCCGTCTGAATTTTTTTTTGCTATAAAAGTATACGTGAAATAGGTGAAAAGTACTGAGAAGAGACAAAAAAGTAACTTTTAGTGGTATAACAATGGTAGAACTGAAATTATGATAAAGAAATAACTTTTAAAAAAATGCCACTCCGTCTAAATTTTTTTTTGCTATAAAAGTATACGTAAAATAGGTGAAAAGTACTGAGAAGAGGCAAAAAAGTAAATTGTAGTGGAATAACAGTATTAGAACTGAATTTAAGATAAAGAAATAACTATTGAAAAAAGGCCACTCCGTCTGAATTTTTTTTTTGCTATAAAAGTATACGTGAAATAGGTGAAAAGTACTGAGAAGAGACAAAAAAGTAACTTGTAGTGGTATAACACTGGTAGAACTAAAATTATGATAAAGAAATAACTTTTGAAAAAAGGCCACTCCGTCTGAATTTTTTTTTGCTATAAAAGTATACGTGAAATAGGTGAAAAGTACTGAGAAGAGGCAAAAAAGTAACTTTTATTGGTATAACAATGGTAGAACTGAATTTATGATAAAGAAATAACTATTGAAAAAAGGCCACTCCGTCTGAATTTTTTTTTGCAATAAAAGTATACGTGAAATAGGTGAAAAGTACTGAGAAGAGACAAAAAAGTAACTTTTAGTGGTATAACAATGGTAGAACTGAAATTATGATAAAGAAATAACTTTTGAAAAAAGGTCACTCCGTCTAAATTTTTTTTTGCTATAAAAGTATACGATAAATAGGTGAAAAGTACTGAGAGGAGGAAAAAAAGTAAATTGTAGTGGAATAACAGTAGTAGAACTGAATTTATGATAAAGAAATAACTATTGAAAAAAGACCTCTTCGTCTGAATTTTTTGTTTTGCTATTAGAGTATATATAAAATTAAGTCAAAATTAACACAGAAGAGGCGAAAAAGTAACTTTTAGTGGTATAACAGTGGTAGAACTGAATTTATGATAAAGAAATAACATATGAAAAAAGGCCTCTCCGTCTGAATTTTTATTTTTGCTATAAAAGTATACATAAAATTAATTGAAAAGTACTGAGAAGAGGCGAAAAAGTAAATTGTAGTGGAATAACAGTAGTAGAACTGAATTTATGATAAAAAAATAACTATTGAAAAAAGGCCACTCCGTCTGAATTTTTTTTTGCTATAAAAGTATACGTGAAATAGGTGAAAAGTACTGAGAAGAGACAAAAAAGTAACTTTTAGTGGTATAATACTGGTAGAACTGAAATTATGATAAAGAAATAACTTTTGAAAAAAGGCCACTCCGTCTGAATATTTTTTTGCTATAAAAGTATACGTTAAATAGGTGAAAAATACTGAGAAGAGGAAAAAAAGTAAATTGTAGTGGAATTACAGAAGTAGAACTGAATTTATGATAAAGAAATAACTATTGAAAAAAGACCTCTCCGTCTGAATTTTTTGTTTTGCTATTAGAGTATACATAAAATTAAGTGAAAATTAACACAGAAGAGGCGAAAAAGTAACTTTTAGTGGTATAACAGTGGTAGAACTGAATTTATGATAAATAAATAACTTATGAAAAAAGGCCTCTCCGTCTGAATTTTTATTTTTGCTATAAAATTATACAGAAAATTAATTGAAAAGTACTGAGAAGAGGCGAAAAAGTAAATTGTAGTGGAATTACAGTACTAGAACTGAATTTATGATAAAGAAATAACTATTGAAAAAAGACCTCTCCGTCTGAATTTTTTGGTTTTGCTATTAGAGTATACATAAAATTAAGTGAAAATTAACACAGAAGAGGCGAAAAAGTAAATATTAGTGGAATAACAGTAGTAGAACTGAATTTATGATAAAGAAATAACTTATGAAAAAGGCCTCTCCGTCTGAATTTTTATTTTTGCTATAAAAGTATACAGAAAATTAATTGAAAAGTACTGATAAGAGGCGAAAAAGTAAATTGTAGTGGAATAACAGTAGTAGAACTGAATTTATGATAAAGAAAAAACTATTGAAAAAAGAACTCTCCGTCTGAATTTTTTGTTTTGCTATTAGAGTATACATAAAATTAAGTGAAAATTAACACAGAAGAGGCGAAAAAGTAACTTTTAGTGGTATAACAGTGGTAGAACTGAATTTATGATAAAGAAATAACTTATGAAAAAAGGCCTCTCCGTCTGAATTTTTATTTTTGCTATAAAAGTATACAGAAAATTAATTGAAAAATACTGAGAAGAGGCGAAAAAGTAAATTGTAGTGGAATAACAGTAGTAGAACTGAATTTATGATAAAGAAATAACTATTGAAAAAAGGCCACTCCGTCTTAATTTTTTTTGCTATAAAAGTATACGTGAAATAGGTGAAAAGTACTGAGAAGAGACAAAAAAGTAACTTTTAGTGGTATAACAATGGTAGAACTGAAATTATGATAAAGAAATAACTTTTGAAAAAAGGCCACTCCGTCTGAATTTTTTTTTGCTATAAAAGTATTCGTGAAATAGGTGAAAAGTACTGAGAAGAGACAAAAAAGTAACTTTTAGTGGTATGACAATGGTAGAACTGAAATTATGATAAAGAAATAACTTTTGAAAAAAGGCCACTCCGTCTAAATTTTTTTTTGCTATAAAAGTATACGTGAAATAGGTGAAAAGTACTGAGAAGAGGCAAAAAAGTAAATTGTAGTGGAATAACAGTAGTAGAACTGAATTTATGATAAAGAAATAACTATTGAAAAAAGACCTCTCCGTCTGAATTTTTTGTTTTGCTATTAGAGTATACATAAAATTAAGTGAAAATTAACACAGAAGACGCGAAAAAGTAACTTTTAGTGGTATAACAGTGGTAGAACTGAATTTATGATAAAGAAATAACTTATGAAAAAAGGCCTCTCCGTCTGAATTTTTATTTTTGCTATAGAAGTATATAGAAAATTAATTGAAAAGTACTGAGAAGAGGCGAAAAAGTAAATTGTAGTGGAATAACAGTAGTAGAACTGAATTTATGATAAAGAAATAACTATTGAAAAAAGGCCACTCCGTCTGAATTTTTTTTTGCTATAAAAGTATACGTGAAATAGGTGAAAAGTACTGAGAAGAGACAAAAAAGTAACTTTTAGTGGTATAACAATGGTAGAACTGAAATTATGATAAAGAAATAACTTTTGAAAAAAGGCCACTCCGTCTGAATTTTTTTTTGCAATAAAAGTATACGTGAAATAGGTAAAAGTACTGAGAAGAGCCAAAAAAGTAACTTTTAGTGGTATAACAATGGTAGAACTGAAATTATGATAAAGAAATAACTTTTGAAAAAAGGCCTCTCCGTCTAAATTTTTTTTTGCTATAAAAGTATACCGAAAATTAATTGAAAAGTACTGAGAAGAGGCGAATAAGTAAATTGTAGTGGAATAACAGTAGTAGAACTGAATTTATGATAAAGAAATAACTTTTGAAAAAAGGCCACTCCGTCTGAATTTTTTGTTTTGCTATTAGAGTATACATAAAATTAGGTGAAAATTAACACAGAAGAGGCGAAAAAGTAACTTTTAGTGGTATAACAGTGGTAGAACTGAATTTATGATAAAGAAATAACTTATGAAAAAAGGCCTCTCCGTCAGAATTTTTATTTTTGCTATAAAAGTATACACAAAATTAATTGAAAAGTACTGAGAAGAGGCGAAAAAGTAAATTGTAGTGGAATAACGGTAGTAGAACTGAATTTATGATAAAGAAATAACTATTGAAAAAAGGCCACTCCGTCTGAATTTTTTTTTTACTATAAAAGTATACGTGAAATAGGTGAAACGTACTGAGAAGAGACAAAAAAGTAACTTTTAGTGCTATAACAATGGTAGAAATGAAATTATGATAAAGAAATAACTTTTCAAAAAAGGCCACTCCGTCTGAATTTTTTTTTGCAATAAAAGTATACGTGAAATAGGTAAAAGTACTGAGAAGAGCCAAAAAAGTAACTTTTAGTGGTATAACAATGGTAGAACTGAAATTATGATAAAGAAATAACTTTTGAAAAAAGGCCACTCCGTCTGAATTTTTTTTTGCTATAAAAGTATTCGTGAAATAGGTGAAAAGTACTGAGAAGAGACAAAAAAGTAACTTTTATTGGTATAACAATGGTAGAACTGAATTTATGATAAAGAAATAACTATTGAAAAAAGGCCACTCCGTCTGAATTTTTTTTTGCAATAAAAGTATACGTGAAATAGGTGAAAAGTACTGAGAAGAGACAAAAAAGTAACTTTTAGTGGTATAACAATGGTAGAACTGAAATTATGATAAAGAAATAACTTTTGAAAAAAGGCCACTCCGTCTAAATTTTTTTTTGCTATAAAAGTATATGATAAATAGGTGAAAAGTACTGAGAGGAGGAAAAAAAGTAAATTGTAGTGGAATAACAGTAGTAGAACTGAATTTATGATAAAGAAATAACTATTGAAAAAAGACCTCTTCGTCTGAATTTTTTGTTTTGCTATTAGAGTATATATAAAATTAAGTCAAAATTAACACAGAAGAGGCGAAAAAGTAACTTTTAGTGGTATAACAGTGGTAGAACTGAATTTATGATAAAGAAATAACATATGAAAAAAGGCCTCTCCGTCTGAATTTTTATTTTTGCTATAAAAGTATACATAAAATTAATTGAAAAGTACTGAGAAGAGGCGATAAAGTAAATTGTAGTGGAATAACAGTAGTAGAACTGAATTTATGATAAAAAAATAACTATTGAAAAAAGGCCACTCCGTCTGAATTTTTTTTTGCTATAAAAGTATACGTGAAATAGGTGAAAAGTACTGAGAAGAGACAAAAAAGTAACTTTTAGTGGTATAATACTGGTAGAACTGAAATTATGATAAAGAAATAACTTTTGAAAAAAGGCCACTCCGTCTGAATATTTTTTTGCTATAAAAGTATACGTTAAATAGGTGAAAAATACTGAGAAGAGGAAAAAAAGTAAATTGTAGTGGAATTACAGAAGTAGAACTGAATTTATGATAAAGAAATAACTATTGAAAAAAGACCTCTCCGTCTGAATTTTTTGTTTTGCTATTAGAGTATACATAAAATTAAGTGAAAATTAACACAGAAGAGGCGAAAAAGTAACTTTTAGTGGTATAACAGTGGTAGAACTGAATTTATGATAAATAAATAACTTATGAAAAAAGGCCTCTCCGTCTGAATTTTTATTTTTGCTATAAAATTATACAGAAAATTAATTGAAAAGTACTGAGAAGAGGCGAAAAAGTAAATTGTAGTGGAATTACAGTACTAGAACTGAATTTATGATAAAGAAATAACTATTGAAAAAAGACCTCTCCGTCTGAATTTTTTGGTTTTGCTATTAGAGTATACATAAAATTAAGTGAAAATTAACACAGAAGAGGCGAAAAAGTAAATATTAGTGGAATAACAGTAGTAGAACTGAATTTATGATAAAGAAATAACTTATGAAAAAGGCCTCTCCGTCTGAATTTTTATTTTTGCTATAAAAGTATACAGAAAATTAATTGAAAAGTACTGATAAGAGGCGAAAAAGTAAATTGTAGTGGAATAACAGTAGTAGAACTGAATTTATGATAAAGAAAAAACTATTGAAAAAAGAACTCTCCGTCTGAATTTTTTGTTTTGCTATTAGAGTATACATAAAATTAAGTGAAAATTAACACAGAAGAGGCGAAAAAGTAACTTTTAGTGGTATAACAGTGGTAGAACTGAATTTATGATAAAGAAATAACTTATGAAAAAAGGCCTCTCCGTCTGAATTTTTATTTTTGCTATAAAAGTATGCAGAAAATTAATTGAAAAATACTGAGAAGAGGCGAAAAAATAAATTGTAGTGGAATAACAGTAGTAGAACTGAATTTATGATAAAGAAATAACTATTGAAAAAAGGCCACTCCGTCTTAATTTTTTTTGCTATAAAAGTATACGTGAAATAGGTGAAAAGTACTGAGAAGAGACAAAAAAGTAACTTTTAGTGGTATAACAATGGTAGAACTGAAATTATGATAAAGAAATAACTTTTGAAAAAAGGCCACTCCGTCTGAATTTTTTTTTGCTATAAAAGTATTCGTGAAATAGGTGAAAAGTACTGAGAAGAGACAAAAAAGTAACTTTTAGTGGTATGACAATGGTAGAACTGAAATTATGATAAAGAAATAACTTTTGAAAAAAGGCCACTCCGTCTAAATTTTTTTTTGCTATAAAAGTATACGTGAAATAGGTGAAAAGTACTGAGAAGAGGCAAAAAAGTAAATTGTAGTGGAATAACAGTAGTAGAACTGAATTTATGATAAAGAAATAACTATTGAAAAAAGACCTCTCCGTCTGAATTTTTTGTTTTGCTATTAGAGTATACATAAAATTAAGTGAAAATTAACACAGAAGACGCGAAAAAGTAACTTTTAGTGGTATAACAGTGGTAGAACTGAATTTATGATAAAGAAATAACTTATGAAAAAAGGCCTCTCCGTCTGAATTTTTATTTTTGCTATAGAAGTATATAGAAAATTAATTGAAAAGTACTGAGAAGAGGCGAAAAAGTAAATTGTAGTGGAATAACAGTAGTAGAACTGAATTTATGATAAAGAAATAACTATTGAAAAAAGGCCACTCCGTCTGAATTTTTTTTTGCTATAAAAGTATACGTGAAATAGGTGAAAAGTACTGAGAAGAGACAAAAAAGTAACTTTTAGTGGTATAACAATGGTAGAACTGAAATTATGATAAAGAAATAACTTTTGAAAAAAGGCCACTCCGTCTGAATTTTTTTTTGCAATAAAAGTATACGTGAAATAGGTAAAAGTACTGAGAAGAGCCAAAAAAGTAACTTTTAGTGGTATAACAATGGTAGAACTGAAATTATGATAAAGAAATAACTTTTGAAAAAAGGCCTCTCCGTCTAAATTTTTTTTTGCTATAAAAGTATACCGAAAATTAATTGAAAAGTACTGAGAAGAGGCGAATAAGTAAATTGTAGTGGAATAACAGTAGTAGAACTGAATTTATGATAAAGAAATAACTTTTGAAAAAAGGCCACTCCGTCTGAATTTTTTGTTTTGCTATTAGAGTATACATAAAATTAAGTGAAAATTAACACAGAAGAGGCGAAAAAGTAACTTTTAGTGGTATAACAGTGGTAGAACTGAATTTATGATAAAGAAATAACTTATGAAAAAAGGCCTCTCCGTCAGAATTTTTATTTTTGCTATAAAAGTATACACAAAATTAATTGAAAAGTACTGAGAAGAGGCGAAAAAGTAAATTGTAGTGGAATAACGGTAGTAGAACTGAATTTATGATAAAGAAATAACTATTGAAAAAAGGCCACTCCGTCTGAATTTTTTTTTTACTATAAAAGTATACGTGAAATAGGTGAAACGTACTGAGAAGAGACAAAAAAGTAACTTTTAGTGCTATAACAATGGTAGAAATGAAATTATGATAAAGAAATAACTTTTCAAAAAAGGCCACTCCGTCTGAATTTTTTTTTGCAATAAAAGTATACGTGAAATAGGTAAAAGTACTGAGAAGAGCCAAAAAAGTAACTTTTAGTGGTATAACAATGGTAGAACTGAAATTATGATAAAGAAATAACTTTTGAAAAAAGGCCTCTCCGTCTAAATTTTTTTTTGCTTTAAAAGTATACGTGAAATAGGTGAAAAGTACTGAGAAGAGGCAAAAAAGGAAATTGTAGTGGAATAACAGTAGTAGAACTGAATTTATGATAAAGAAATAACTATTGAAAAAAGACCTCTCCGTCTGAATTTTTTGTTTTGCTATTAGAGTATACATAAAATTAAGTGAAAATTAACACAGAAGAGGCGAAAAAGTAACTTTTAGTGGTAAAACAGTGGTAGAACTGAATTTATGATAAAGAAATAACTTATGAAAAAAGGCCTCTCCGTCTGAATTTTTATTTTTGCTATAGAAGTATACAGAAAATTAATTGAAAAGTACTGAGAAGAGGCGAAAAAGTAAATTGTAGTGGAATAACAGTAGTGGAACTGAATTTATGATAAAGAAATAACTATTGAAAAAAGGCCACTCCGTCTTAATTTTTTTTTGCTATAAAAGTATACGTGAAATAGGTGAAAAGTACTGAGAAGAGACAAAAAAGTAACTTTTAGTGATATAACAATGGTAGAACTGAAATTATGATAAAGAAATAACTTTTGAAAAAAGGCCACTCCGTCTGAATTTTTTTTTGCTATAAAAGTATTCGTGAAATAGGTGAAAAGTACTGAGAAGAGACAAAAAAGTAACTTTTAGTGGTATGACAATGGTAGAACTGAAATTATGATAAAGAAATAACTTTTGAAAAAAGGCCACTCCGTCTAAATATTTTTTTGCAATAAAAGTATACGTGAAATAGGTGAAAAGTACTGAGAAGAGACAAAAAAGTAACTTTTAGTGGTATAACAATGGTAGAACTGAAATTATGATAAAGAAATAACTTTTGAAAAAAGGCCACTCCGTCTAAATTTTTTTTTGCTATAAAAGTATACGATAAATAGGTGAAAAGTACTGAGAGGAGGAAAAAAAGTAAATTGTAGTGGAATAACAGTAGTAGAACTGAATTTATGATAAAGAAATAACTATTGAAAAAAGACCTCTTCGTCTGAATTTTTTGTTTTGCTATTAGAGTATATATAAAATTAAGTCAAAATTAACAGAGAAGAGGCGAAAAAGTAACTTTTAGTGGTATAACAGTGGTAGAACTGAATTTATGATAAAGAAATAACATATGAAAAAAGGCCTCTCCGTCTGAATTTTTATTTTTGCTATAGAAGTATACAGAAAATTAATTGAAAAGTACTGAGAAGAGGCGAAAAAGTAAATTGTAGTGGAATAACAGTAGTGGAACTGAATTTATGATAAAGAAATAACTATTGAAAAAAGGCCACTCCGTCTTAATTTTTTTTTGCTATAAAAGTATACGTGAAATAGGTGAAAAGTACTGAGAAGAGACAAAAAAGTAACTTTTAGTGATATAACAATGGTAGAACTGAAATTATGATAAAGAAATAACTTTTGAAAAAAGGCCACTCCGTCTGAATTTTTTTTTGCTATAAAAGTATTCGTGAAATAGGTGAAAAGTACTGAGAAGAGACAAAAAAGTAATTTTTAGTGGTATGACAATGGTAGAACTGAAATTATGATAAAGAAATAACTTTTGAAAAAAGGCCACTCCGTCTAAATTTTTTTTTGCTATAAAAGTATACGTGAAATAGGTGAAAAGTACTGAGAAGAGGCAAAAAAGTAAATTGTAGTGGAATAACAGTAGTAGAACTGATTTTATGATAAAGAAATAACTATTGAAAAAAGACCTCTCCGTCTGAATTTTTTGTTTTGCTATTAGAGTATACATAAAATTAAGTGAAAATTAACACAGAAGAGGCGAAAAAGTAACTTTTAGTGGTATAACAGTGGTAGAACTGAATTTATGATAAAGAAATAACTTATGAAAAAAGGCCTCTCCGTCTGAATTTTTATTTTTGCTATAAAAGTACACAGAAAATTAATTGAAAAGTACTGAGAAGAGGCGAAAAAGTAAATTGTAGTGGAATAACAGTAGTAGAACTGAATTTATGATAAAGAAATAACTATTGAAAAAAGGCCACTCCGTCTGAATTTTTTTTTGCTATATAAGTATACGTGAAATAGGTGAAAAGTACTGAGAAGAGACAAAGAAGTAACTTTTAGTGGTATAACAATGGTAGAACTGAAATTATGATAAAGAAATAACTTTTGAAAAAAGGCCACTCCGTCTGAATTTTTTTTTGCTATAAAAGTAAACGTGAAATAGGTGAAAAGTACTGAGAAGAGGCAAAAAAGTAACTTTTAGTGGTATAACAATGGTAGAAATGAAATTATGATAAAGAAATAACTTTTGAAAAAAGGCCACTCCGTCTGAATTTTGTTTTGCAATAAAAGTATACGTGAAATAGGTGAAAAGTACTGAGAAGAGACAAAAAATTAACTTTTAGTGGTATAACAATGGTAGAACTGAAATTATGATAAAGAAATAACTTTTAAAAAAAGGCCACTCCGTCTAAATTTTTATTTGCTATAAAAGTATACGATAAATAGGTGAAAAGTACTGAGAGGAGGAAAAAAAGTAAATTGTAGTGGAATAACAGTAGTAGAACTGAATTTATGATAAAGAAATAACTATTGAAAAAAGACCTCTTCGTCTGAATTTTTTGTTTTGCTATTAGAGTATACATAAAATTAAGTGAAAATTAACACAGAAGAGGCGAAAAGTAACTTTTAGTGGTATAACAGAGGTAGAACTGAATGTATTATAAAGAAATAACTTATGAAAAAAGGCCTCTCCGTCTGAATTTTTATTTTTGCTATAAACATATACAGAAAATTAATTGAAAAGTACTGAGAAGAGGCGAAAAAGTAAATTGTAGTGGAATAACAGTAGTAGAACTGAATTTATGATAAAGAAATAACTATTGAAAAAAGGCCACTCAGTCTGAATTTTTTTTTTGCTATAAAAGTATACGTGAAATAGGTGAAAAGTACTGAGAAGAGACAAAAAAGTAACTTTTAGTGGTATAACACTGGTAGAACTAAAATTATGATAAAGAAATAACTTTTGAAAAAAGGCCACTCCGTCTGAATTTTTTTTTTTTTTTTAAGTATACGTGAAATAGGTGAAAAGTACTGAGAAGAGGCAAAAAAGTAACTTTTATTGGTATAACAATGGTAGAACTGAATTTATGATAAAGAAATAACTATTGAAAAAAGGCCACTCCGTCTGAATTTTTTTTTGCAATAAAAGTATACGTGAAATAGGTGAAAAGTACTGAGAAGAGAGAAAAAAGTAACTTTTAGTTGTATAACAATGGTAGAACTGAAATTATGATAAAGAAATAACTTTTGAAAAAAGGCCACTCCGTCTAAATTTTTTTTTGCTATAAAAGTATATGATAAATAGGTGTAAAGTACTGAGAAGAGGCAAAAAAGTAAATTGTAGTGGAATAACAGTAGTAGAACTGAATTTATGATAAAGAAATAACTATTGAAAAAAGACCTCTCCGTCTGAATTTTTTGTTTTGCTATTAGAGTATACATAAAATTAAGTGAAAAATAACACAGAAGAGGCGAAAAAGTAACTTTTAGTGGTATAACAGTGGTAGAACTGAATTTATGATAAAGAAATAACTTATGAAAAAAGGCCTCTCCGTCTGAATTTTTATTTTTGCTATAAAAGTATACAGAAAATTATATGAAAAGTACTGAGAAGAGGCGAAAAAGTAAATTATAGTGGAATAACAGTAGTAGAACTGAATTTATGATAAAGAAATAACTATTGAAAAAAGGCCACTCCGTCTGAATTTTTTTTTGCTATAAAAGTATACGTGAAATAGGTGAAAAGTACTGAGAAGAGACAAAAAAGTAACTTTTAGTGGTATAACAATGGTAGAACTGAAATTATGATAAAGAAATAACTTTTAAAAAAATGCCACTCCGTCTAAATTTTTTTTTGCTATAAAAGTATACGTAAAATAGGTGAAAAGTACTGAGAAGAGGCAAAAAAGTAAATTGTAGTGGAATAACAGTATTAGAACTGAATTTAAGATAAAGAAATAACTATTGAAAAAAGGCCACTCCGTCTGAATTTTTTTTTTGCTATAAAAGTATACGTGAAATAGGTGAAAAGTACTGAGAAGAGACAAAAAAGTAACTTTTAGTGGTATAACACTGGTAGAACTAAAATTATGATAAAGAAATAACTTTTGAAAAAAGGCCACTCCGTCTGAATTTTTTTTTGCTATAAAAGTATACGTGAAATAGGTGAAAAGTACTGAGAAGAGGCAAAAAAGTAACTTTTATTGGTATAACAATGGTAGAACTGAATTTATGATAAAGAAATAACTATTGAAAAAAGGCCACTCCGTCTGAATTTTTTTTTGCAATAAAAGTATACGTGAAATAGGTGAAAAGTACTGAGAAGAGACAAAAAAGTAACTTTTAGTGGTATAACAATGGTAGAACTGAAATTATGATAAAGAAATAACTTTTGAAAAAAGGTCACTCCGTCTAAATTTTTTTTTGCTATAAAAGTATACGATAAATAGGTGAAAAGTACTGAGAGGAGGAAAAAAAGTAAATTGTAGTGGAATAACAGTAGTAGAACTGAATTTATGATAAAGAAATAACTATTGAAAAAAGACCTCTTCGTCTGAATTTTTTGTTTTGCTATTAGAGTATATATAAAATTAAGTCAAAATTAACACAGAAGAGGCGAAAAAGTAACTTTTAGTGGTATAACAGTGGTAGAACTGAATTTATGATAAAGAAATAACATATGAAAAAAGGCCTCTCCGTCTGAATTTTTATTTTTGCTATAAAAGTATACATAAAATTAATTGAAAAGTACTGAGAAGAGGCGAAAAAGTAAATTGTAGTGGAATAACAGTAGTAGAACTGAATTTATGATAAAAAAATAACTATTGAAAAAAGGCCACTCCGTCTGAATTTTTTTTTGCTATAAAAGTATACGTGAAATAGGTGAAAAGTACTGAGAAGAGACAAAAAAGTAACTTTTAGTGGTATAATACTGGTAGAACTGAAATTATGATAAAGAAATAACTTTTGAAAAAAGGCCACTCCGTCTGAATATTTTTTTGCTATAAAAGTATACGTTAAATAGGTGAAAAATACTGAGAAGAGGAAAAAAAGTAAATTGTAGTGGAATTACAGAAGTAGAACTGAATTTATGATAAAGAAATAACTATTGAAAAAAGACCTCTCCGTCTGAATTTTTTGTTTTGCTATTAGAGTATACATAAAATTAATTGAAAAGTACTGAGAAGAGGCGAAAAAGTAAATTGTAGTGGAATTACAGTACTAGAACTGAATTTATGATAAAGAAATAACTATTGAAAAAAGACCTCTCCGTCTGAATTTTTTGGTTTTGCTATTAGAGTATACATAAAATTAAGTGAAAATTAACACAGAAGAGGCGAAAAAGTAAATATTAGTGGAATAACAGTAGTAGAACTGAATTTATGATAAAGAAATAACTTATGAAAAAGGCCTCTCCGTCTGAATTTTTATTTTTGCTATAAAAGTATACAGAAAATTAATTGAAAAGTACTGATAAGAGGCGAAAAAGTAAATTGTAGTGGAATAACAGTAGTAGAACTGAATTTATGATAAAGAAAAAACTATTGAAAAAAGAACTCTCCGTCTGAATTTTTTGTTTTGCTATTAGAGTATACATAAAATTAAGTGAAAATTAACACAGAAGAGGCGAAAAAGTAACTTTTAGTGGTATAACAGTGGTAGAACTGAATTTATGATAAAGAAATAACTTATGAAAAAAGGCCTCTCCGTCTGAATTTTTATTTTTGCTATAAAAGTATACAGAAAATTAATTGAAAAATACTGAGAAGAGGCGAAAAAGTAAATTGTAGTGGAATAACAGTAGTAGAACTGAATTTATGATAAAGAAATAACTATTGAAAAAAGGCCACTCCGTCTTAATTTTTTTTGCTATAAAAGTATACGTGAAATAGGTGAAAAGTACTGAGAAGAGACAAAAAAGTAACTTTTAGTGGTATAACAATGGTAGAACTGAAATTATGATAAAGAAATAACTTTTGAAAAAAGGCCACTCCGTCTGAATGTTTTTTTGCTATAAAAGTATTCGTGAAATAGGTGAAAAGTACTGAGAAGAGACAAAAAAGTAACTTTTAGTGGTATGACAATGGTAGAACTGAAATTATGATAAAGAAATAACTTTTGAAAAAAGGCCACTCCGTCTAAATTTTTTTTTGCTATAAAAGTATACGTGAAATAGGTGAAAAGTACTGAGAAGAGGCAAAAAAGTAAATTGTAGTGGAATAACAGTAGTAGAACTGAATTTATGATAAAGAAATAACTATTGAAAAAAGACCTCTCCGTCTGAATTTTTTGTTTTGCTATTAGAGTATACATAAAATTAAGTGAAAATTAACACAGAAGACGCGAAAAAGTAACTTTTAGTGGTATAACAGTGGTAGAACTGAATTTATGATAAAGAAATAACTTATGAAAAAAGGCCTCTCCGTCTGAATTTTTATTTTTGCTATAGAAGTATATAGAAAATTAATTGAAAAGTACTGAGAAGAGGCGAAAAAGTAAATTGTAGTGGAATAACAGTAGTAGAACTGAATTTATGATAAAGAAATAACTATTGAAAAAAGGCCACTCCGTCTGAATTTTTTTTTGCTATAAAAGTATACGTGAAATAGGTGAAAAGTACTGAGAAGAGACAAAAAAGTAACTTTTAGTGGTATAACAATGGTAGAACTGAAATTATGATAAAGAAATAACTTTTGAAAAAAGGCCACTCCGTCTGAATTTTTTTTTGCAATAAAAGTATACGTGAAATAGGTAAAAGTACTGAGAAGAGCCAAAAAAGTAACTTTTAGTGGTATAACAATGGTAGAACTGAAATTATGATAAAGAAATAACTTTTGAAAAAAGGCCTCTCCGTCTAAATTTTTTTTTGCTATAAAAGTATACCGAAAATTAATTGAAAAGTACTGAGAAGAGGCGAATAAGTAAATTGTAGTGGAATAACAGTAGTAGAACTGAATTTATGATAAAGAAATAACTTTTGAAAAAAGGCCACTCCGTCTGAATTTTTTGTTTTGCTATTAGAGTATACATAAAATTAAGTGAAAATTAACACAGAAGAGGCGAAAAAGTAACTTTTAGTGGTATAACAGTGGTAGAACTGAATTTATGATAAAGAAATAACTTATGAAAAAAGGCCTCTCCGTCAGAATTTTTATTTTTGCTATAAAAGTATACACAAAATTAATTGAAAAGTACTGAGAAGAGGCGAAAAAGTAAATTGTAGTGGAATAACGGTAGTAGAACTGAATTTATGATAAAGAAATAACTATTGAAAAAAGGCCACTCCGTCTGAATTTTTTTTTTACTATAAAAGTATACGTGAAATAGGTGAAACGTACTGAGAAGAGACAAAAAAGTAACTTTTAGTGCTATAACAATGGTAGAAATGAAATTATGATAAAGAAATAACTTTTCAAAAAAGGCCACTCCGTCTGAATTTTTTTTTGCAATAAAAGTATACGTGAAATAGGTAAAAGTACTGAGAAGAGCCAAAAAAGTAACTTTTAGTGGTATAACAATGGTAGAACTGAAATTATGATAAAGAAATAACTTTTGAAAAAAGGCCACTCCGTCTGAATTTTTTTTTGCTATAAAAGTATTCGTGAAATAGGTGAAAAGTACTGAGAAGAGACAAAAAAGTAACTTTTATTGGTATAACAATGGTAGAACTGAATTTATGATAAAGAAATAACTATTGAAAAAAGGCCACTCCGTCTGAATTTTTTTTTGCAATAAAAGTATACGTGAAATAGGTGAAAAGTACTGAGAAGAGACAAAAAAGTAACTTTTAGTGGTATAACAATGGTAGAACTGAAATTATGATAAAGAAATAACTTTTGAAAAAAGGCCACTCCGTCTAAATTTTTTTTTGCTATAAAAGTATACGATAAATAGGTGAAAAGTACTGAGAGGAGGAAAAAAAGTAAATTGTAGTGGAATAACAGTAGTAGAACTGAATTTATGATAAAGAAATAACTATTGAAAAAAGACCTCTTCGTCTGAATTTTTTGTTTTGCTATTAGAGTATATATAAAATTAAGTCAAAATTAACACAGAAGAGGCGAAAAAGTAACTTTTAGTGGTATAACAGTGGTAGAACTGAATTTATGATAAAGAAATAACATATGAAAAAAGGCCTCTCCGTCTGAATTTTTATTTTTGCTATAAAAGTATACATAAAATTAATTGAAAAGTACTGAGAAGAGGCGAAAAAGTAAATTGTAGTGGAATAACAGTAGTAGAACTGAATTTATGATAAAAAAATAACTATTGAAAAAAGGCCACTCCGTCTGAATTTTTTTTTGCTATAAAAGTATACGTGAAATAGGTGAAAAGTACTGAGAAGAGACAAAAAAGTAACTTTTAGTGGTATAATACTGGTAGAACTGAAATTATGATAAAGAAATAACTTTTGAAAAAAGGCCACTCCGTCTGAATATTTTTTTGCTATAAAAGTATACGTTAAATAGGTGAAAAATACTGAGAAGAGGAAAAAAAGTAAATTGTAGTGGAATTACAGAAGTAGAACTGAATTTATGATAAAGAAATAACTATTGAAAAAAGACCTCTCCGTCTGAATTTTTTGTTTTGCTATTAGAGTATACATAAAATTAAGTGAAAATTAACACAGAAGAGGCGAAAAAGTAACTTTTAGTGGTATAACAGTGGTAGAACTGAATTTATGATAAATAAATAACTTATGAAAAAAGGCCTCTCCGTCTGAATTTTTATTTTTGCTATAAAATTATACAGAAAATTAATTGAAAAGTACTGAGAAGAGGCGAAAAAGTAAATTGTAGTGGAATTACAGTACTAGAACTGAATTTATGATAAAGAAATAACTATTGAAAAAAGACCTCTCCGTCTGAATTTTTTGGTTTTGCTATTAGAGTATACATAAAATTAAGTGAAAATTAACACAGAAGAGGCGAAAAAGTAAATATTAGTGGAATAACAGTAGTAGAACTGAATTTATGATAAAGAAATAACTTATGAAAAAGGCCTCTCCGTCTGAATTTTTATTTTTGCTATAAAAGTATACAGAAAATTAATTGAAAAGTACTGATAAGAGGCGAAAAAGTAAATTGTAGTGGAATAACATTAGTAGAACTGAATTTATGATAAAGAAAAAACTATTGAAAAAAGAACTCTCCGTCTGAATTTTTTGTTTTGCTATTAGAGTATACATAAAATTAAGTGAAAATTAACACAGAAGAGGCGAAAAAGTAACTTTTAGTGGTATAACAGTGGTAGAACTGAATTTATGATAAAGAAATAACTTATGAAAAAAGGCCTCTCCGTCTGAATTTTTATTTTTGCTATAAAAGTATACAGAAAATTAATTGAAAAATACTGAGAAGAGGCGAAAAAGTAAATTGTAGTGGAATAACAGTAGTAGAACTGAATTTATGATAAAGAAATAACTATTGAAAAAAGGCCACTCCGTCTTAATTTTTTTTGCTATAAAAGTATACGTGAAATAGGTGAAAAGTACTGAGAAGAGACAAAAAAGTAACTTTTAGTGGTATAACAATGGTAGAACTGAAATTATGATAAAGAAATAACTTTTGAAAAAAGGCCACTCCGTCTGAATTTTTTTTTGCTATAAAAGTATTCGTGAAATAGGTGAAAAGTACTGAGAAGAGACAAAAAAGTAACTTTTAGTGGTATGACAATGGTAGAACTGAAATTATGATAAAGAAATAACTTTTGAAAAAAGGCCACTCCGTCTAAATTTTTTTTTGCTATAAAAGTATACGTGAAATAGGTGAAAAGTACTGAGAAGAGGCAAAAAAGTAAATTGTAGTGGAATAACAGTAGTAGAACTGAATTTATGATAAAGAAATAACTATTGAAAAAAGACCTCTCCGTCTGAATTTTTTGTTTTGCTATTAGAGTATACATAAAATTAAGTGAAAATTAACACAGAAGACGCGAAAAAGTAACTTTTAGTGGTATTACAGTGGTAGAACTGAATTTATGATAAAGAAATAACTTATGAAAAAAGGCCTCTCCGTCTGAATTTTTATTTTTGCTATAGAAGTATATAGAAAATTAATTGAAAAGTACTGAGAAGAGGCGAAAAAGTAAATTGTAGTGGAATAACAGTAGTAGAACTGAATTTATGATAAAGAAATAACTATTGAAAAAAGGCCACTCCGTCTGAATTTTTTTTTGCTATAAAAGTATACGTGAAATAGGTGAAAAGTACTGAGAAGAGACAAAAAAGTAACTTTTAGTGGTATAACAATGGTAGAACTGAAATTATGATAAAGAAATAACTTTTGAAAAAAGGCCACTCCGTCTGAATTTTTTTTTGCAATAAAAGTATACGTGAAATAGGTAAAAGTACTGAGAAGAGCCAAAAAAGTAACTTTTAGTGGTATAACAATGGTAGAACTGAAATTATGATAAAGAAATAACTTTTGAAAAAAGGCCTCTCCGTCTAAATTTTTTTTTGCTATAAAAGTATACCGAAAATTAATTGAAAAGTACTGAGAAGAGGCGAATAAGTAAATTGTAGTGGAATAACAGTAGTAGAACTGAATTTATGATAAAGAAATAACTTTTGAAAAAAGGCCACTCCGTCTGAATTTTTTGTTTTGCTATTAGAGTATACATAAAATTAAGTGAAAATTAACACAGAAGAGGCGAAAAAGTAACTTTTAGTGGTATAACAGTGGTAGAACTGAATTTATGATAAAGAAATAACTTATGAAAAAAGGCCTCTCCGTCAGAATTTTTATTTTTGCTATAAAAGTATACACAAAATTAATTGAAAAGTACTGAGAAGAGGCGAAAAAGTAAATTGTAGTGGAATAACGGTAGTAGAACTGAATTTATGATAAAGAAATAACTATTGAAAAAAGGCCACTCCGTCTGAATTTTTTTTTTACTATAAAAGTATACGTGAAATAGGTGAAACGTACTGAGAAGAGACAAAAAAGTAACTTTTAGTGCTATAACAATGGTAGAAATGAAATTATGATAAAGAAATAACTTTTCAAAAAAGGCCACTCCGTCTGAATTTTTTTTTGCAATAAAAGTATACGTGAAATAGGTAAAAGTACTGAGAAGAGCCAAAAAAGTAACTTTTAGTGGTATAACAATGGTAGAACTGAAATTATGATAAAGAAATAACATTTGAAAAAAGGCCTCTCCGTCTAAATTTTTTTTTGCTTTAAAAGTATACGTGAAATAGGTGAAAAGTACTGAGAAGAGGCAAAAAAGGAAATTGTAGTGGAATAACAGTAGTAGAACTGAATTTATGGTAAAGAAATAACTATTGAAAAAAGACCTCTCCGTCTGAATTTTTTGTTTTGCTATTAGAGTATACATAAAATTAAGTGAAAATTAACACAGAAGAGGCGAAAAAGTAACTTTTAGTGGTAAAACAGTGGTAGAACTGAATTTATGATAAAGAAATAACTTATGAAAAAAGGCCTCTCCGTCTGAATTTTTATTTTTGCTATAGAAGTATACAGAAAATTAATTGAAAAGTACTGAGAAGAGGCGAAAAAGTAAATTGTAGTGGAATAACAGTAGTGGAACTGAATTTATGATAAAGAAATAACTATTGAAAAAAGGCCACTCCGTCTTAATTTTTTTTTGCTATAAAAGTATACGTGAAATAGGTGAAAAGTACTGAGAAGAGACAAAAAAGTAACTTTTAGTGATATAACAATGGTAGAACTGAAATTATGATAAAGAAATAACTTTTGAAAAAAGGCCACTCCGTCTGAATTTTTTTTTGCTATAAAAGTATTCGTGAAATAGGTGAAAAGTACTGAGAAGAGACAAAAAAGTAACTTTTAGTGGTATGACAATGGTAGAACTGAAATTATGATAAAGAAATAACTTTTGAAAAAAGGCCACTCCGTCTAAATATTTTTTTGCTATAAAAGTATACGTGAAATAGGTGAAAAGTACTGAGAAGAGGCAAAAAAGTAAATTGTAGTGGAATAACAGTAGTAGAACTGATTTTATGATAAAGAAATAACTATTGAAAAAAGACCTCTCCGTCTGAATTTTTTGTTTTGCTATTAGAGTATACATAAAATTAAGTGAAAATTAACACTGAAGAGGCGAAAAAGTAACTTTTAGTGGTATAACAGTGGTAGAACTGAATTTATGATAAAGAAATAACTTATGAAAAAAGGCCTCTCCGTCTGAATTTTTATTTTTGCTATAAAAGTACACAGAAAATTAATTGAAAAGTACTGAGAAGAGGCGAAAAAGTAAATTGTAGTGGAATAACAGTAGTAGAACTGAATTTATGATAAAGAAATAACTATTGAAAAAAGGCCACTCCGTCTGAATTTTTTTTTGCTATATAAGTATACGTGAAATAGGTGAAAAGTACTGAGAAGAGACAAAGAAGTAACTTTTAGTGGTATAACAATGGTAGAACTGAAATTATGATAAAGAAATAACTTTTGAAAAAAGGCCACTCCGTCTGAATTTTTTTTTGCTATAAAAGTAAACGTGAAATAGGTGAAAAGTACTGAGAAGAGGCAAAAAAGTAACTTTTAGTGGTATAACAATGGTAGAAATGAAATTATGATAAAGAAATAACTTTTGAAAAAAGGCCACTCCGTCTGAATTTTGTTTTGCAATAAAAGCATACGTGAAATAGGTGAAAAGTACTGAGAAGAGACAAAAAATTAACTTTTAGTGGTATAACAATGGTAGAACTGAAATTATGATAAAGAAATAACTTTTAAAAAAAGGCCACTCCGTCTAAATTTTTATTTGCTATAAAAGTATACGTGAAATAGGTGAAAAGTACTGAGAAGAGGCAAAAAAGTAAATTGTAGTGGAATAACAGTATTCGAACTGAATTTATGATAAAGAAATAACTATTGAAAAAAGACCTCTCCGTCTGAATTTTTTGTTTTGCTATTAAAGTATACATAAAATTAAGTGAAAATTAACACAGAAGAGGCGAAAAGTAACTTTTAGTGGTATAACAGAGGTAGAACTGAATGTATGATAAAGAAATAACTTATGAAAAAAGGCCTCTCCGTCTGAATTTTTATTTTTGCTATAAACATATACAGAAAATTAATTGAAAAGTACTGAGAAGAGGCGAAAAAGTAAATTGTAGTGGAATAACAGTAGTAGAACTGAATTTATGATAAAGAAATAACTATTGAAAAAAGGCCACTCAGTCTGAATTTTTTTTTTGCTATAAAAGTATACGTGAAATAGGTGAAAAGTACTGAGAAGAGACAAAAAAGTAACTTTTAGTGGTATAACACTGGTAGAACTAAAATTATGATAAAGAAATAACTTTTGAAAAAAGGCCACTCCGTCTGAATTTTTTTTTTTTTTAAAGTATACGTGAAATAGGTGAAAAGTACTGAGAAGAGGCAAAAAAGTAACTTTTATTGGTATAACAATGGTAGAACTGAATTTATGATAAAGAAATAACTATTGAAAAAAGGCCACTCCGTCTGAATTTTTTTTTGCAATAAAAGTATACGTGAAATAGGTGAAAAGTACTGAGAAGAGAGAAAAAAGTAACTTTTAGTTGTATAACAATGGTAGAACTGAAATTATGATAAAGAAATAACTTTTGAAAAAAGGCCACTCCGTCTAAATTTTTTTTTGCTATAAAAGTATATGATAAATAGGTGTAAAGTACTGAGAAGAGGCAAAAAAGTAAATTGTAGTGGAATAACAGTAGTAGAACTGAATTTATGATAAAGAAATAACTATTGAAAAAAGACCTCTCCGTCTGAATTTTTTGTTTTGCTATTAGAGTATACATAAAATTAAGTGAAAAATAACACAGAAGAGGCGAAAAAGTAACTTTTAGGTGTATAACAGTGGTAGAACTGAATTTATGATAAAGAAATAACTTATGAAAAAAGGCCTCTCCGTCTGAATTTTTATTTTTGCTATAAAAGTATACAGAAAATTATTTGAAAAGTACTGAGAAGAGGCGAAAAAGTAAATTATAGTGGAATAACAGTAGTAGAACTGAATTTATGATAAAGAAATAACTATTGAAAAAAGGCCACTCCGTCTGAATTTTTTTTTGCTATAAAAGTATACGTGAAATAGGTGAAAAGTACTGAGAAGAGACAAAAAAGTAACTTTTAGTGGTATAACAATGGTAGAACTGAAATTATGATAAAGAAATAACTTTTAAAAAAAGGCCACTCCGTCTAAATTTTTTTTTGCTATAAAAGTATACGTAAAATAGGTGAAAAGTACTGAGAAGAGGCAAAAAAGTAAATTGTAGTGGAATAACAGTATTAGAACTGAATTTAAGATAAAGAAATAACTATTGAAAAAAGGCCACTCCGTCTGAATT
Organism: Platycnemis pennipes; assembly: GCA_933228895.1. Lineage (NCBI taxonomy): Eukaryota > Metazoa > Arthropoda > Insecta > Odonata > Platycnemididae > Platycnemis > Platycnemis pennipes. Next base: position 128,425,196 of record OW121851.1, on the reverse strand, counting down.
TTTTTTTTGCTATAAAAGTATACGTGAAATAGGTGAAAAGTACTGAGAAGAGACAAAAAAGTAACTTTTAGTGGTATAACACTGGTAGAACTAAAATTATGATAAAGAAATAACTTTTGAAAAAAGGCCACTCCGTCTGAATTTTTTTTTGCTATAAAAGTATACGTGAAATAGGTGAAAAGTACTGAGAAGAGGCAAAAAAGTAACTTTTATTGGTATAACAATGGTAGAACTGAATTTATGATAAAGAAATAACTATTGAAAAAAGGCCACTCCGTCTGAATTTTTTTTTGCAATAAAAGTATACGTGAAATAGGTGAAAAGTACTGAGAAGAGACAAAAAAGTAACTTTTAGTGGTATAACAATGGTAGAACTGAAATTATGATAAAGAAATAACTTTTGAAAAAAGGCCACTCCGTCTAAATTTTTTTTTGCTATAAAAGTATACGATAAATAGGTGAAAAGTACTGAGAGGAGGAAAAAAAGTAAATTGTAGTGGAATAACAGTAGTAGAACTGAATTTATGATAAAGAAATAACTATTGAAAAAAGACCTCTTCGTCTGAATTTTTTGTTTTGCTATTAGAGTATATATAAAATTAAGTGAAAATTAACACAGAAGAGGCGAAAAAGTAACTTTTAGTGGTATAACAGTGGTAGAACTGAATTTATGATAAAGAAATAACTTATGAAAAAAGGCCTCTCCGTCAGAATTTTTATTTTTGCTATAAAAGTATACACAAAATTAATTGAAAAGTACTGAGAAGAGGCGAAAAAGTAAATTGTAGTGGAATAACGGTAGTAGAACTGAATTTATGATAAAGAAATAACTATTGAAAAAAGGCCACTCCGTCTGAATTTTTTTTTTACTATAAAAGTATACGTGAAATAGGTGAAACGTACTGAGAAGAGACAAAAAAGTAACTTTTAGTGCTATAACAATGGTAGAAATGAAATTATGATAAAGAAATAACTTTTCAAAAAAGGCCACTCCGTCTGAATTTTTTTTTGCAATAAAAGTATACGTGAAATAGGTAAAAGTACTGAGAAGAGCCAAAAAAGTAACTTTTAGTGGTATAACAATGGTAGAACTGAAATTATGATAAAGAAATAACATTTGAAAAAAGGCCTCTCCGTCTAAATTTTTTTTTGCTTTAAAAGTATACGTGAAATAGGTGAAAAGTACTGAGAAGAGGCAAAAAAGGAAATTGTAGTGGAATAACAGTAGTAGAACTGAATTTATGGTAAAGAAATAACTATTGAAAAAAGACCTCTCCGTCTGAATTTTTTGTTTTGCTATTAGAGTATACATAAAATTAAGTGAAAATTAACACAGAAGAGGCGAAAAAGTAACTTTTAGTGGTAAAACAGTGGTAGAACTGAATTTATGATAAAGAAATAACTTATGAAAAAAGGCCTCTCCGTCTGAATTTTTATTTTTGCTATAGAAGTATACAGAAAATTAATTGAAAAGTACTGAGAAGAGGCGAAAAAGTAAATTGTAGTGGAATAACAGTAGTGGAACTGAATTTATGATAAAGAAATAACTATTGAAAAAAGGCCACTCCGTCTTAATTTTTTTTTGCTATAAAAGTATACGTGAAATAGGTGAAAAGTACTGAGAAGAGACAAAAAAGTAACTTTTAGTGATATAACAATGGTAGAACTGAAATTATGATAAAGAAATAACTTTTGAAAAAAGGCCACTCCGTCTGAATTTTTTTTTGCTATAAAAGTATTCGTGAAATAGGTGAAAAGTACTGAGAAGAGACAAAAAAGTAACTTTTAGTGGTATGACAATGGTAGAACTGAAATTATGATAAAGAAATAACTTTTGAAAAAAGGCCACTCCGTCTAAATATTTTTTTGCTATAAAAGTATACGTGAAATAGGTGAAAAGTACTGAGAAGAGGCAAAAAAGTAAATTGTAGTGGAATAACAGTAGTAGAACTGATTTTATGATAAAGAAATAACTATTGAAAAAAGACCTCTCCGTCTGAATTTTTTGTTTTGCTATTAGAGTATACATAAAATTAAGTGAAAATTAACACTGAAGAGGCGAAAAAGTAACTTTTAGTGGTATAACAGTGGTAGAACTGAATTTATGATAAAGAAATAACTTATGAAAAAAGGCCTCTCCGTCTGAATTTTTATTTTTGCTATAAAAGTACACAGAAAATTAATTGAAAAGTACTGAGAAGAGGCGAAAAAGTAAATTGTAGTGGAATAACAGTAGTAGAACTGAATTTATGATAAAGAAATAACTATTGAAAAAAGGCCACTCCGTCTGAATTTTTTTTTGCTATATAAGTATACGTGAAATAGGTGAAAAGTACTGAGAAGAGACAAAGAAGTAACTTTTAGTGGTATAACAATGGTAGAACTGAAATTATGATAAAGAAATAACTTTTGAAAAAAGGCCACTCCGTCTGAATTTTTTTTTGCTATAAAAGTAAACGTGAAATAGGTGAAAAGTACTGAGAAGAGGCAAAAAAGTAACTTTTAGTGGTATAACAATGGTAGAAATGAAATTATGATAAAGAAATAACTTTTGAAAAAAGGCCACTCCGTCTGAATTTTGTTTTGCAATAAAAGCATACGTAAAATAGGTGAAAAGTACTGAGAAGAGACAAAAAATTAACTTTTAGTGGTATAACAATGGTAGAACTGAAATTATGATAAAGAAATAACTTTTAAAAAAAGGCCACTCCGTCTAAATTTTTATTTGCTATAAAAGTATACGTGAAATAGGTGAAAAGTACTGAGAAGAGGCAAAAAAGTAAATTGTAGTGGAATAACAGTATTCGAACTGAATTTATGATAAAGAAATAACTATTGAAAAAAGACCTCTCCGTCTGAATTTTTTGTTTTGCTATTAAAGTATACATAAAATTAAGTGAAAATTAACACAGAAGAGGCGAAAAGTAACTTTTAGTGGTATAACAGAGGTAGAACTGAATGTATGATAAAGAAATAACTTATGAAAAAAGGCCTCTCCGTCTGAATTTTTATTTTTGCTATAAACATATACAGAAAATTAATTGAAAAGTACTGAGAAGAGGCGAAAAAGTAAATTGTAGTGGAATAACAGTAGTAGAACTGAATTTATGATAAAGAAATAACTATTGAAAAAAGGCCACTCAGTCTGAATTTTTTTTTTGCTATAAAAGTATACGTGAAATAGGTGAAAAGTACTGAGAAGAGACAAAAAAGTAACTTTTAGTGGTATAACACTGGTAGAACTAAAATTATGATAAAGAAATAACTTTTGAAAAAAGGCCACTCCGTCTGAATTTTTTTTTTTTTTAAAGTATACGTGAAATAGGTGAAAAGTACTGAGAAGAGGCAAAAAAGTAACTTTTATTGGTATAACAATGGTAGAACTGAATTTATGATAAAGAAATAACTATTGAAAAAAGGCCACTCCGTCTGAATTTTTTTTTGCAATAAAAGTATACGTGAAATAGGTGAAAAGTACTGAGAAGAGAGAAAAAAGTAACTTTTAGTTGTATAACAATGGTAGAACTGAAATTATGATAAAGAAATAACTTTTGAAAAAAGGCCACTCCGTCTAAATTTTTTTTTGCTATAAAAGTATATGATAAATAGGTGTAAAGTACTGAGAAGAGGCAAAAAAGTAAATTGTAGTGGAATAACAGTAGTAGAACTGAATTTATGATAAAGAAATAACTATTGAAAAAAGACCTCTCCGTCTGAATTTTTTGTTTTGCTATTAGAGTATACATAAAATTAAGTGAAAAATAACACAGAAGAGGCGAAAAAGTAACTTTTAGGTGTATAACAGTGGTAGAACTGAATTTATGATAAAGAAATAACTTATGAAAAAAGGCCTCTCCGTCTGAATTTTTATTTTTGCTATAAAAGTATACAGAAAATTATTTGAAAAGTACTGAGAAGAGGCGAAAAAGTAAATTATAGTGGAATAACAGTAGTAGAACTGAATTTATGATAAAGAAATAACTATTGAAAAAAGGCCACTCCGTCTGAATTTTTTTTTGCTATAAAAGTATACGTGAAATAGGTGAAAAGTACTGAGAAGAGACAAAAAAGTAACTTTTAGTGGTATAACAATGGTAGAACTGAAATTATGATAAAGAAATAACTTTTAAAAAAAGGCCACTCCGTCTAAATTTTTTTTTGCTATAAAAGTATACGTAAAATAGGTGAAAAGTACTGAGAAGAGGCAAAAAAGTAAATTGTAGTGGAATAACAGTATTAGAACTGAATTTAAGATAAAGAAATAACTATTGAAAAAAGGCCACTCCGTCTGAATTTTTTTTTTGCTATAAAAGTATACGTGAAATAGGTGAAAAGTACTGAGAAGAGACAAAAAAGTAACTTTTAGTGGTATAACACTGGTAGAACTAAAATTATGATAAAGAAATAACTTTTGAAAAAAGGCCACTCCGTCTGAATTTTTTTTTGCTATAAAAGTATACGTGAAATAGGTGAAAAGTACTGAGAAGAGGCAAAAAAGTAACTTTTATTGGTATAACAATGGTAGAACTGAATTTATGATAAAGAAATAACTATTGAAAAAAGGCCACTCCGTCTGAATTTTTTTTTGCAATAAAAGTATACGTGAAATAGGTGAAAAGTACTGAGAAGAGACAAAAAAGTAACTTTTAGTGGTATAACAATGGTAGAACTGAAATTATGATAAAGAAATAACTTTTGAAAAAAGGCCACTCCGTCTAAATTTTTTTTTGCTATAAAAGTATACGATAAATAGGTGAAAAGTACTGAGAGGAGGAAAAAAAGTAAATTGTAGTGGAATAACAGTAGTAGAACTGAATTTATGATAAAGAAATAACTATTGAAAAAAGACCTCTTCGTCTGAATTTTTTGTTTTGCTATTAGAGTATATATAAAATTAAGTCAAAATTAACACAGAAGAGGCGAAAAAGTAACTTTTAGTGGTATAACAGTGGTAGAACTGAATTTATGATAAAGAAATAACATATGAAAAAAGGCCTCTCCGTCTGAATTTTTATTTTTGCTATAAAAGTATACATAAAATTAATTGAAAAGTACTGAGAAGAGGCGAAAAAGTAAATTGTAGTGGAATAACAGTAGAAGAACTGAATTTATGATAAAAAAATAACTATTGAAAAAAGGCCACTCCGTCTGAATTTTTTTTTGCTATAAAAGTATACGTGAAATAGGTGAAAAGTACTGAGAAGAGACAAAAAAGTAACTTTTAGTGGTATAATACTGGTAGAACTGAAATTATGATAAAGAAATAACTTTTGAAAAAAGGCCACTCCGTCTGAATATTTTTTTGCTATAAAAGTATACGTTAAATAGGTGAAAAATACTGAGAAGAGGAAAAAAAGTAAATTGTAGTGGAATTACAGAAGTAGAACTGAATTTATGATAAAGAAATAACTATTGAAAAAAGACCTCTCCGTCTGAATTTTTTGTTTTGCTATTAGAGTATACATAAAATTAAGTGAAAATTAACACAGAAGAGGCGAAAAAGTAACTTTTAGTGGTAAAACATGGTAGAACTGAATTTATGATAAAGAAATAACTTATGAAAAAAGGCCTCTCCGTCTGAATTTTTATTTTTGCTATAGAAGTATACAGAAAATTAATTGAAAAGTACTGAGAAGAGGCGAAAAAGTAAATTGTAGTGGAATAACAGTAGTGGAACTGAATTTATGATAAAGAAATAACTATTGAAAAAAGGCCACTCCGTCTTAATTTTTTTTTGCTATAAAAGTATACGTGAAATAGGTGAAAAGTACTGAGAAGAGACAAAAAAGTAACTTTTAGTGATATAACAATGGTAGAACTGAAATTATGATAAAGAAATAACTTTTGAAAAAAGGCCACTCCGTCTGAATTTTTTTTTGCTATAAAAGTATTCGTGAAATAGGTGAAAAGTACTGAGAAGAGACAAAAAAGTAACTTTTAGTGGTATGACAATGGTAGAACTGAAATTATGATAAAGAAATAACTTTTGAAAAAAGGCCACTCCGTCTAAATATTTTTTTGCTATAAAAGTATACGTGAAATAGGTGAAAAGTACTGAGAAGAGGCAAAAAAGTAAATTGTAGTGGAATAACAGTAGTAGAACTGATTTTATGATAAAGAAATAACTATTGAAAAAAGACCTCTCCGTCTGAATTTTTTGTTTTGCTATTAGAGTATACATAAAATTAAGTGAAAATTAACACAGAAGAGGCGAAAAAGTAACTTTTAGTGGTATAACAGTGGTAGAACTGAATTTATGATAAAGAAATAACTTATGAAAAAAGGCCTCTCCGTCTGAATTTTTATTTTTGCTATAAAAGTACACAGAAAATTAATTGAAAAGTACTGAGAAGAGGCGAAAAAGTAAATTGTAGTGGAATAACAGTAGTAGAACTGAATTTATGATAAAGAAATAACTATTGAAAAAAGGCCACTCCGTCTGAATTTTTTTTTGCTATATAAGTATACGTGAAATAGGTGAAAAGTACTGAGAAGAGACAAAGAAGTAACTTTTAGTGGTATAACAATGGTAGAACTGAAATTATGATAAAGAAATAACTTTTGAAAAAAGGCCACTCCGTCTGAATTTTTTTTTGCTATAAAAGTAAACGTGAAATAGGTGAAAAGTACTGAGAAGAGGCAAAAAAGTAACTTTTAGTGGTATAACAATGGTAGAAATGAAATTATGATAAAGAAATAACTTTTGAAAAAAGGCCACTCCGTCTGAATTTTGTTTTGCAATAAAAGTATACGTGAAATAGGTGAAAAGTACTGAGAAGAGACAAAAAATTAACTTTTAGTGGTATAACAATGGTAGAACTGAAATTATGATAAAGAAATAACTTTTAAAAAAAGGCCACTCCGTCTAAATTTTTATTTGCTATAAAAGTATACGTGAAATAGGTGAAAAGTACTGAGAAGAGGCAAAAAAGTAAATTGTAGTGGAATAACAGTATTCGAACTGAATTTATGATAAAGAAATAACTATTGAAAAAAGACCTCTCCGTCTGAATTTTTTGTTTTGCTATTAAAGTATACATAAAATTAAGTGAAAATTAACACAGAAGAGGCGAAAAGTAACTTTTAGTGGTATAACAGAGGTAGAACTGAATGTATGATAAAGAAATAACTTATGAAAAAAGGCCTCTCCGTCTGAATTTTTATTTTTGCTATAAACATATACAGAAAATTAATTGAAAAGTACTGAGAAGAGGCGAAAAAGTAAATTGTAGTGGAATAACAGTAGTAGAACTGAATTTATGATAAAGAAATAACTATTGAAAAAAGGCCACTCAGTCTGAATTTTTTTTTTGCTATAAAAGTATACGTGAAATAGGTGAAAAGTACTGAGAAGAGACAAAAAAGTAACTTTTAGTGGTATAACACTGGTAGAACTAAAATTATGATAAAGAAATAACTTTTGAAAAAAGGCCACTCCGTCTGAATTTTTTTTTTTTTTAAAGTATACGTGAAATAGGTGAAAAGTACTGAGAAGAGGCAAAAAAGTAACTTTTATTGGTATAACAATGGTAGAACTGAATTTATGATAAAGAAATAACTATTGAAAAAAGGCCACTCCGTCTGAATTTTTTTTTGCAATAAAAGTATACGTGAAATAGGTGAAAAGTACTGAGAAGAGAGAAAAAAGTAACTTTTAGTTGTATAACAATGGTAGAACTGAAATTATGATAAAGAAATAACTTTTGAAAAAAGGCCACTCCGTCTAAATTTTTTTTTGCTATAAAAGTATATGATAAATAGGTGTAAAGTACTGAGAAGAGGCAAAAAAGTAAATTGTAGTGGAATAACAGTAGTAGAACTGAATTTATGATAAAGAAATAACTATTGAAAAAAGACCTCTCCGTCTGAATTTTTTGTTTTGCTATTAGAGTATACATAAAATTAAGTGAAAAATAACACAGAAGAGGCGAAAAAGTAACTTTTAGGTGTATAACAGTGGTAGAACTGAATTTATGATAAAGAAATAACTTATGAAAAAAGGCCTCTCCGTCTGAATTTTTATTTTTGCTATAAAAGTATACAGAAAATTATTTGAAAAGTACTGAGAAGAGGCGAAAAAGTAAATTATAGTGGAATAACAGTAGTAGAACTGAATTTATGATAAAGAAATAACTATTGAAAAAAGGCCACTCCGTCTGAATTTTTTTTTGCTATAAAAGTATACGTGAAATAGGTGAAAAGTACTGAGAAGAGACAAAAAAGTAACTTTTAGTGGTATAACAATGGTAGAACTGAAATTATGATAAAGAAATAACTTTTAAAAAAAGGCCACTCCGTCTAAATTTTTTTTTGCTATAAAAGTATACGTAAAATAGGTGAAAAGTACTGAGAAGAGGCAAAAAAGTAAATTGTAGTGGAATAACAGTATTAGAACTGAATTTAAGATAAAGAAATAACTATTGAAAAAAGGCCACTCCGTCTGAATTTTTTTTTTGCTATAAAAGTATACGTGAAATAGGTGAAAAGTACTGAGAAGAGACAAAAAAGTAACTTTTAGTGGTATAACACTGGTAGAACTAAAATTATGATAAAGAAATAACTTTTGAAAAAAGGCCACTCCGTCTGAATTTTTTTTTGCTATAAAAGTATACGTGAAATAGGTGAAAAGTACTGAGAAGAGGCAAAAAAGTAACTTTTATTGGTATAACAATGGTAGAACTGAATTTATGATAAAGAAATAACTATTGAAAAAAGGCCACTCCGTCTGAATTTTTTTTTGCAATAAAAGTATACGTGAAATAGGTGAAAAGTACTGAGAAGAGACAAAAAAGTAACTTTTAGTGGTATAACAATGGTAGAACTGAAATTATGATAAAGAAATAACTTTTGAAAAAAGGCCACTCCGTCTAAATTTTTTTTTGCTATAAAAGTATACGATAAATAGGTGAAAAGTACTGAGAGGAGGAAAAAAAGTAAATTGTAGTGGAATAACAGTAGTAGAACTGAATTTATGATAAAGAAATAACTATTGAAAAAAGACCTCTTCGTCTGAATTTTTTGTTTTGCTATTAGAGTATATATAAAATTAAGTCAAAATTAACACAGAAGAGGCGAAAAAGTAACTTTTAGTGGTATAACAGTGGTAGAACTGAATTTATGATAAAGAAATAACATATGAAAAAAGGCCTCTCCGTCTGAATTTTTATTTTTGCTATAAAAGTATACATAAAATTAATTGAAAAGTACTGAGAAGAGGCGAAAAAGTAAATTGTAGTGGAATAACAGTAGTAGAACTGAATTTATGATAAAAAAATAACTATTGAAAAAAGGCCACTCCGTCTGAATTTTTTTTTGCTATAAAAGTATACGTGAAATAGGTGAAAAGTACTGAGAAGAGACAAAAAAGTAACTTTTAGTGGTATAATACTGGTAGAACTGAAATTATGATAAAGAAATAACTTTTGAAAAAAGGCCACTCCGTCTGAATATTTTTTTGCTATAAAAGTATACGTTAAATAGGTGAAAAATACTGAGAAGAGGAAAAAAAGTAAATTGTAGTGGAATTACAGAAGTAGAACTGAATTTATGATAAAGAAATAACTATTGAAAAAAGACCTCTCCGTCTGAATTTTTTGTTTTGCTATTAGAGTATACATAAAATTAAGTGAAAATTAACACAGAAGAGGCGAAAAAGTAACTTTTAGTGGTAAAACAGTGGTAGAACTGAATTTATGATAAAGAAATAACTTATGAAAAAAGGCCTCTCCGTCTGAATTTTTATTTTTGCTATAGAAGTATACAGAAAATTAATTGAAAAGTACTGAGAAGAGGCGAAAAAGTAAATTGTAGTGGAATAACAGTAGTGGAACTGAATTTATGATAAAGAAATAACTATTGAAAAAAGGCCACTCCGTCTTAATTTTTTTTTGCTATAAAAGTATACGTGAAATAGGTGAAAAGTACTGAGAAGAGACAAAAAAGTAACTTTTAGTGATATAACAATGGTAGAACTGAAATTATGATAAAGAAATAACTTTTGAAAAAAGGCCACTCCGTCTGAATTTTTTTTTGCTATAAAAGTATTCGTGAAATAGGTGAAAAGTACTGAGAAGAGACAAAAAAGTAACTTTTAGTGGTATGACAATGGTAGAACTGAAATTATGATAAAGAAATAACTTTTGAAAAAAGGCCACTCCATCTAAATATTTTTTTGCTATAAAAGTATACGTGAAATAGGTGAAAAGTACTGAGAAGAGGCAAAAAAGTAAATTGTAGTGGAATAACAGTAGTAGAACTGATTTTATGATAAAGAAATAACTATTGAAAAAAGACCTCTCCGTCTGAATTTTTTGTTTTGCTATTAGAGTATACATAAAATTAAGTGAAAATTAACACAGAAGAGGCGAAAAAGTAACTTTTAGTGGTATAACAGTGGTAGAACTAAATTTATGATAAAGAAATAACTTATGAAAAAAGGCCTCTCCGTCTGAATTTTTATTTTTGCTATAAAAGTACACAGAAAATTAATTGAAAAGTACTGAGAAGAGGCGAAAAAGTAAATTGTAGTGGAATAACAGTAGTAGAACTGAATTTATGATAAAGAAATAACTATTGAAAAAAGGCCACTCCGTCTGAATTTTTTTTTGCTATATAAGTATACGTGAAATAGGTGAAAAGTACTGAGAAGAGACAAAGAAGTAACTTTTAGTGGTATAACAATGGTAGAACTGAAATTATGATAAAGAAATAACTTTTGAAAAAAGGCCACTCCGTCTGAATTTTTTTTTGCTATAAAAGTAAACGTGAAATAGGTGAAAAGTACTGAGAAGAGGCAAAAAAGTAACTTTTAGTGGTATAACAATGGTAGAAATGAAATTATGATAAAGAAATAACTTTTGAAAAAAGGCCACTCCGTCTGAATTTTGTTTTGCAATAAAAGTATACGTGAAATAGGTGAAAAGTACTGAGAAGAGACAAAAAATTAACTTTTAGTGGTATAACAATGGTAGAACTGAAATTATGATAAAGAAATAACTTTTAAAAAAAGGCCACTCCGTCTAAATTTTTATTTGCTATAAAAGTATACGTGAAATAGGTGAAAAGTACTGAGAAGAGGCAAAAAAGTAAATTGTAGTGGAATAACAGTATTCGAACTGAATTTATGATAAAGAAATAACTATTGAAAAAAGACCTCTCCGTCTGAATTTTTTGTTTTGCTATTAAAGTATACATAAAATTAAGTGAAAATTAACACAGAAGAGGCGAAAAGTAACTTTTAGTGGTATAACAGAGGTAGAACTGAATGTATGATAAAGAAATAACTTATGAAAAAAGGCCTCTCCGTCTGAATTTTTATTTTTGCTATAAACATATACAGAAAATTAATTGAAAAGTACTGAGAAGAGGCGAAAAAGTAAATTGTAGTGGAATAACAGTAGTAGAACTGAATTTATGATAAAGAAATAACTATTGAAAAAAGGCCACTCAGTCTGAATTTTTTTTTTGCTATAAAAGTATACGTGAAATAGGTGAAAAGTACTGAGAAGAGACAAAAAAGTAACTTTTAGTGGTATAACACTGGTAGAATTAAAATTATGATAAAGAAATAACTTTTGAAAAAAGGCCACTCCGTCTGAATTTTTTTTTTTTTTAAAGTATACGTGAAATAGGTGAAAAGTACTGAGAAGAGGCAAAAAAGTAACTTTTATTGGTATAACAATGGTAGAACTGAATTTATGATAAAGAAATAACTATTGAAAAAAGGCCACTCCGTCTGAATTTTTTTTTGCAATAAAAGTATACGTGAAATACGTGAAAAGTACTGAGAAGAGAGAAAAAAGTAACTTTTAGTTGTATAACAATGGTAGAACTGAAATTATGATAAAGAAATAACTTTTGAAAAAAGGCCACTCCGTCTAAATTTTTTTTTGCTATAAAAGTATATGATAAATAGGTGTAAAGTACTGAGAAGAGGCAAAAAAGTAAATTGTAGTGGAATAACAGTAGTAGAACTGAATTTATGATAAAGAAATAACTATTGAAAAAAGACCTCTCCGTCTGAATTTTTTGTTTTGCTATTAGAGTATACATAAAATTAAGTGAAAAATAACACAGAAGAGGCGAAAAAGTAACTTTTAGTGGTATAACAGTGGTAGAACTGAATTTATGATAAAGAAATAACTTATGAAAAAAGGCCTCTCCGTCTGAATTTTTATTTTTGCTATAAAAGTATACAGAAAATTATTTGAAAAGTACTGAGAAGAGGCGAAAAAGTAAATTATAGTGGAATAACAGTAGTAGAACTGAATTTATGATAAAGAAATAACTATTGAAAAAAGGCCACTCCGTCTGAATTTTTTTTTGCTATAAAAGTATACGTGAAATAGGTGAAAAGTACTGAGAAGAGACAAAAAAGTAACTTTTAGTGGTATAACAATGGTAGAACTGAAATTATGATAAAGAAATAACTTTTAAAAAAAGGCCACTCCGTCTAAATTTTTTTTTGCTATAAAAGTATACGTAAAATAGGTGAAAAGTACTGAGAAGAGGCAAAAAAGTAAATTGTAGTGGAATAACAGTATTAGAACTGAATTTAAGATAAAGAAATAACTATTGAAAAAAGGCCACTCCGTCTGAATTTTTTTTTTGCTATAAAAGTATACGTGAAATAGGTGAAAAGTACTGAGAAGAGACAAAAAAGTAACTTTTAGTGGTATAACACTGGTAGAACTAAAATTATGATAAAGAAATAACTTTTGAAAAAAGGCCACTCCGTCTGAATTTTTTTTTGCTATAAAAGTATACGTGAAATAGGTGAAAAGTACTGAGAAGAGGCAAAAAAGTAACTTTTATTGGTATAACAATGGTAGAACTGAATTTATGATAAAGAAATAACTATTGAAAAAAGGCCACTCCGTCTGAATTTTTTTTTGCAATAAAAGTATACGTGAAATAGGGGAAAAGTACTGAGAAGAGACAAAAAAGTAACTTTTAGTGGTATAACAATGGTAGAACTGAAATTATGATAAAGAAATAACTTTTGAAAAAAGGCCACTCCGTCTAAATTTTTTTTTGCTATAAAAGTATACGATAAATAGGTGAAAAGTACTGAGAGGAGGAAAAAAAGTAAATTGTAGTGGAATAACAGTAGTAGAACTGAATTTATGATAAAGAAATAACTATTGAAAAAAGACCTCTTCGTCTGAATTTTTTGTTTTGCTATTAGAGTATATATAAAATTAAGTCAAAATTAACACAGAAGAGGCGAAAAAGTAACTTTTAGTGGTATAACAGTGGTAGAACTGAATTTATGATAAAGAAATAACATATTAAAAAGGCCTCTCCGTCTGAATTTTTATTTTTGCTATAAAAGTATACATAAAATTAATTGAAAAGTACTGAGAAGAGGCGAAAAAGTAAATTGTAGTGGAATAACAGTAGTAGAACTGAATTTATGATAAAAAAATAACTATTGAAAAAAGGCCACTCCGTCTGAATTTTTTTTTGCTATAAAAGTATACGTGAAATAGGTGAAAAGTACTGAGAAGAGACAAAAAAGTAACTTTTAGTGGTATAATACTGGTAGAACTGAAATTATGATAAAGAAATAACTTTTGAAAAAAGGCCACTCCGTCTGAATATTTTTTTGCTATAAAAGTATACGTTAAATAGGTGAAAAATACTGAGAAGAGGAAAAAAAGTAAATTGTAGTGGAATTACAGAAGTAGAACTGAATTTATGATAAAGAAATAACTATTGAAAAAAGACCTCTCCGTCTGAATTTTTTGTTTTGCTATTAGAGTATACATAAAATTAAGTGAAAATTAACACAGAAGAGGCGAAAAAGTAACTTTTAGTGGTATAACAGTGGTAGAACTGAATTTATGATAAATAAATAACTTATGAAAAAAGGCCTCTCCGTCTGAATTTTTATTTTTGCTATAAAATTATACAGAAAATTAATTGAAAAGTACTGAGAAGAGGCGAAAAAGTAAATTGTAGTGGAATTACAGTACTAGAACTGAATTTATGATAAAGAAATAACTATTGAAAAAAGACCTCTCCGTCTGAATTTTTTGGTTTTGCTATTAGAGTATACATAAAATTAAGTGAAAATTAACACAGAAGAGGCGAAAAAGTAAATATTAGTGGAATAACAGTAGTAGAACTGAATTTATGATAAAGAAATAACTTATGAAAAAGGCCTCTCCGTCTGAATTTTTATTTTTGCTATAAAAGTATACAGAAAATTAATTGAAAAGTACTGAGAAGAGGCGAAAAAGTAAATTGTAGTGGAATAACAGTAGTAGAACTGAATTTATGATAAAGAAAAAACTATTGAAAAAAGAACTCTCCGTCTGAATTTTTTGTTTTGCTATTAGAGTATACATAAAATTAAGTGAAAATTAACACAGAAGAGGCGAAAAAGTAACTTTTAGTGGTATAACAGTGGTAGAACTGAATTTATGATAAAGAAATAACTTATGAAAAAAGGCCTCTCCGTCTGAATTTTTATTTTTGCTATAAAAGTATACAGAAAATTAATTGAAAAATACTGAGAAGAGGCGAAAAAGTAAATTGTAGTGGAATAACAGTAGTAGAACTGAATTTATGATAAAGAAATAACTATTGAAAAAAGGCCACTCCGTCTTAATTTTTTTTGCTATAAAAGTATACGTGAAATAGGTGAAAAGTACTGAGAAGAGACAAAAAAGTAACTTTTAGTGGTATAACAATGGTAGAACTGAAATTATGATAAAGAAATAACTTTTGAAAAAAGGCCACTCCGTCTGAATTTTTTCTTTGCTATAAAAGTATTCGTGAAATAGGTGAAAAGTACTGAGAAGAGACAAAAAAGTAACTTTTAGTGGTATGACAATGGTAGAACTGAAATTATGATAAAGAAATAACTTTTGAAAAAAGGCCACTCCGTCTAAATTTTTTTTTGCTATAAAAGTATACGTGAAATAGGTGAAAGTACTGAGAAGAGGCAAAAAAGTAAATTGTAGTGGAATAACAGTAGTAGAACTGAATTTATGATAAAGAAATAACTATTGAAAAAAGACCTCTCCGTCTGAATTTTTTATTTTGCTATTAGAGTATACATAAAATTAAGTGAAAATTAACACAGAAGACGCGAAAAAGTAACTTTTAGTGGTATAACAGTGGTAGAACTGAATTTATGATAAAGAAATAACTTATGAAAAAAGGCCTCTCCGTCTGAATTTTTATTTTTGCTATAGAAGTATATAGAAAATTAATTGAAAAGTACTGAGAAGAGGCGAATAAGTAAATTGTAGTGGAATAACAGTAGTAGAACTGAATTTATGATAAAGAAATAACTATTGAAAAAAGGCCACTCCGTCTGAATTTTTTTTTGCTGTAAAAGTATACGTGAAATAGGTGAAAAGTACTGAGAAGAGACAAAAAAGTAACTTTTAGTGGTATAACAATGGTAGAACTGAAATTATGATAAAGAAATAACTTTTGAAAAAAGGCCACTCCGTCTGAATTTTTTTTTGCAATAAAAGTATACGTGAAATAGGTAAAAGTACTGAGAAGAGCCAAAAAAGTAACTTTTAGTGGTATAACAATGGTAGAACTGAAATTATGATAAAGAAATAACTTTTGAAAAAAGGCCTCTCCGTCTAAATTTTTTTTGCTATAAAAGTATACCGAAAATTAATTGAAAAGTACTGAGAAGAGGCGAATAAGTAAATTGTAGTGGAATAACAGTAGTAGAACTGAATTTATGATAAAGAAATAACTTTTGAAAAAAGGCAACTCCGTCTGAATTTTTTGTTTTGCTATTAGAGTATACATAAAATTAAGTGAAAATTAACACAGAAGAGGCGAAAAAGTAACTTTTAGTGGTATAACAGTGGTAGAACTGAATTTATGATAAAGAAATAACTTATGAAAAAAGGCCTCTCCGTCAGAATTTTTATTTTTGCTATAAAAGTATACAGAAAATTAATTGAAAAGTACTGAGAAGAGGCGAAAAAGTAAATTGTAGTGGAATAACGGTAGTAGAACTGAATTTATGATAAAGAAATAACTATTGAAAAAAGGCCACTCCGTCTGAATTTTTTTTTTACTATAAAAGTATACGTGAAATAGGTGAAACGTACTGAGAAGAGACAAAAAAGTAACTTTTAGTGCTATAAAAATGGTAGAAATGAAATTATGATAAAGAAATAACTTTTCAAAAAAGGCCACTCCGTCTGAATTTTTTTTTGCTATAAAAGTATACGTGAAATAGGTGAAAAGTACTGAGAAGAGGCAAAAAAGTAAATTGTAGTGGAATTACAGTAGTAGAACTGAATTTATGATAAAGAAATAACTATTGAAAAAAGACCTCTCCGTCTGAATTTTTGGTTTTGCTATTAGAGTATACATAAAATTAAGTGAAAATTAACACAGAAGAGGCGAAAAAGTAACTTTTAGTGGTATAACAGTGGTAGAACTGAATTTATGATAAAGAAATAACTTATGAAAAAAGGCCTCTCCGTCTGAATTTTTATTTTTGCTATAAAAGTATACCGAAAATTAATTGAAAAGTACTGAGAAGAGGCAAAAAAGTAAATTGTAGTGGAATTACAGTAGTAGAACTGAATTTATGATAAAGAAATAACTATTGAAAAAAGACCTCTCCGTCTGAATTTTTGGTTTTGCTATTAGAGTATACATAAAATTAAGTGAAAATTAACACAGAAGAGGCGAAAAAGTAACTTTTAGTGGTATAACAGTGGTAGAACTGAATTTATGATAAAGAAATAACTTATGAAAAAAGGCCTCTCCGTCTGAATTTTTATTTTTGCTATAAAAGTATACCGAAAATTAATTGAAAAGTACTGAGAAGAGGCGAATAAGTAAATTGTAGTGGAATAACAGTAGTAGAACTGAATTTATGATAAAGAAATAACTTTTGAAAAAAGGCCACTCCGTCTAAATTTTTTTTTGCTATAAAATAATACGTGAAATAGGTGAGAAGTACTGTAAAGAGGCAAAAAAGTAAATTGTAGTGGAATATCAGTAGTAGAACTGAATTTATGATAAAGAAATAACTATTGAAAAAAGACCTCTCCGTCTGAATTTTTTGTTTTGCTATTAGAGTATACATAAAATTAAGTGAAAATTAACACAGAAGAGGCGAAAAAGTAACTTTTAGTGGTATAACAGTGGTAGAACTGAATTTATGATAAAGAAATAACTTATGAAAAAAGGCCTCTCCGTCTGAATTTTTATTTTTGCGATAGAAGTATACAGAAAATTAATTGAAAAGTACTGAGAAAAGGCGAAAAAGTAAATTGTAGTGGAATAACAGTAGTAGAACTGAATTTATGATAAAGAAATAGCTATTGAAAAAAGGCCACTCCGTCTGAATTTTTTTTTGCTATAAAAGTATACGTGAAATAGGTGAAAAGTACTGAGAAGAGACAAAAAAGTAACTTTTAGTGGTATAACAATGGTAGAACTGAAATTATGATAAAGAAATAACTTTTGAAAAAAGGCCACTCCGTCTGAATTTTTTTTTGCTATAAAAGTATTCGTGAAATAGGTGAAAAGTACTGAGAAGAGCCAAAAAAGTAACTTTTATTGGTATGACAATGGTAGAACTGAAATTATGATAAAGAAATAACTTTTGAAAAAAGGCCACTCCGTCTAAATTTTTTTTTGCTATTAAAGTATACGTGAAATAGGTGAAAAGTACTGAAAAGAGTCAAAAAAGTAAATTGTAGTGGAATAACAGTAGTAGAACTGAATTTATGATAAAGAAATAACTATTGAAAAAAGACCTCTCCGTCTGAATTTTTTGTTTTGCTATTAGAGTATACATAAAATTAAGTGAAAATTAACACAGAAGAGGCGAAAAAGTAACTTTTAGTGGTATAACAGTGGTAGAACTGAATGTATGATAAAGAAATAACTTATGAAAAAAGGCCTCTCCGTCTGAATTTTTATTTTTGCTATAAAAGTATACAGAAAATTAATTGAAAAGTACTGAGAAGAGGCGAAAAAGTAAATTGTAGTGGAATAACAGTAGTAGAACTGAATTTATGATAAAGAAATAACTATTGAAAAAAGGCCACTCCGTCTGAATTTTTTTTTTACTATAAAAGTATACGTGAAATAGGTGAAAAGTACTGAGAAGAGACAAAAAAGTAACTTTTAGTGGTATAACAATGGTAGAACTGAAATTATGATAAAGAAATAACTTTTGAAAAAAGGCCACTCCGTCTGAATTTTTTTTTGCTATAAAAGTATACGTGAAATAGGTGAAAAGTACTGAGAAGAGGCAAAAAAGTAAATTGTAGTGGAATTACAGTAGTAGAACTGAATTTATGATAAAGAAATAACTATTGAAAAAAGACCTCTCCGTCTTAATTTTTTGTTTTGTTATTAGAGTATACATAAAATGTAGTGAAAATTAACACAGAAGAGGCGAAAAAGTAAATATTAGTGGAATAACAGTAGTAGAACTGAATTTATGATAAAGAAATAACTTATGAAAAAAGGCCTCTCCGTCTGAATTTTTATTTTTGCTATAAAAGTATACCGAAAATTAATTGAAAAGTACTGAGAAGAGGCGAAAAAGTAAATTGTAGTGGAATAACAGTAGTAGAACTGCATTTATGATAAAGAAATAACTTTTGAAAAAAGGCCACTCCGTCTAAATTTTTTTTTGCTTTAAAAGTATACGTGAAATAGGTGAGAAGTACTGAGAAGAGGCAAAAAAGTAAATTGTAGTGGAATAACAGTAGTAGAACTGAATTTATGATAAAGAAATAACTATTGAAAAAAGACCTCTCCGTCTGAATTTTTTGTTTTGCTATTAGAGTATACATACAATTAAGTGAAAATTAACACAGAAGAGGCGAAAAAGTAACTTTTAGTGGTATAACAGTGGTAGAACTGAATTTATGATAAAGAAATAACTTATGAAAAAAGGCCTCTCCGTCTGAATTTTTATTTTTGCTATAAAAGTATACAGAAAATTATTTGAAAAGTACTGAGAAGAGGCGAAAAAGTAAATAATAGTGGAATAACAGTAGTAGAACTGAATTTATGATAAAGAAATAACTATTGAAAAAAGGCCACTCCGTCTGAATTTTTTTTTGCTATAAAAGTATACGTGAAATAGGTGAAAAGTACTGAGAAGAGGCAAAAAAGTAACTTTTATTGGTATAACAATGGTAGAACTGAATTTATGATAAAGAAATAACTATTGAAAAAAGGCCACTCCGTCTGAATTTTTTTTTGCAATAAAAGTATACGTGAAATAGGTGAAAAGTACTGAGAAGAGACAAAAAAGTAACTTTTAGTGGTATAACAATGGTAGAACTGAAATTATGATAAAGAAATAACTTTTGAAAAAAGGCCACTCCGTCTAAATTTTTTTTTGCTATAAAAGTATACGATAAATAGGTGAAAAGTACTGAGAGGAGGAAAAAAAGTAAATTGTAGTGGAATAAAAGTAGTAGAACTGAATTTATGATAAAGAAATAACTATTGAAAAAAGACCTCTTCGTCTGAATTTTTTGTTTTGCTATTAGAGTATATATAAAATTAAGTCAAAATTAACACAGAAGAGGCGAAAAAGTAACTTTTAGTGGTATAACAGTGGTAGAACTGAATTTATGATAAAGAAATAACATATGAAAAAAGGCCTCTCCGTCTGAATTTTTATTTTTGCTATAAAAGTATACAGAAAATTAATTGAAAAGTACTGAGAAGAGGCGAAAAAGTAAATTGTAGTGGAATAACAGTAGTAGAACTGAATTTATGATAAAAAAATAACTATTGAAAAAAGGCCACTCCGTCTGAATTTTTTTTTGCTATAAAAGTATACGTGAAATAGGTGAAAAGTACTGAGAAGAGACAAAAAAGTAACTTTTAGTGGTATAATACTGGTAGAACTGAAATTATGATAAAGAAATAACTTTTGAAAAAAGGCCACTCCGTCTGAATATTTTTTTGCTATAAAAGTATACGTTAAAAAGGTGAAAAATACTGAGAAGAGGAAAAAAAGTAAATTGTAGTGGAATTACAGAAGTAGAACTGAATTTATGATAAAGAAATAACTATTGAAAAAAGACCTCTCCGTCTGAAATTTTTGTTTTGCTATTAGAGTATACATAAAATTAAGTGAAAATTAACACAGAAGAGGCGAAAAAGTAACTTTTAGTGGTATAACAGTGGTAGAACTGAATTTATGATAAATAAATAACTTATGAAAAAAGGCCTCTCCGTCTGAATTTTTATTTTTGCTATAAATTATACAGAAAATTAATTGAAAAGTACTGAGAAGAGGCGAAAAAGTAAATTGTAGTGGAATTACAGTACTAGAACTGAATTTATGATAAAGAAATAACTATTGAAAAAAGACCTCTCCGTCTGAATTTTTTGGTTTTGCTATTAGAGTATACATAAAATTAAGTGAAAATTAACACAGAAGAGGCGAATAAGTAAATTGTAGTGGAATAACAGTAGTAGAACTGAATTTATGATAAAGAAATAACTTATGAAAAAGGCCTCTCCGTCTGAATTTTTATTTTTGCTATAAAAGTATACAGAAAATTAATTGAAAAGTACTGAGAAGAGGCGAAAAAGTAAATTGTAGTGGAATAACAGTAGTAGAACTGAATTTATGATAAAGAAAAAACTATTGAAAAAAGAACTCTCCGTCTGAATTTTTTGTTTTGCTATTAGAGTATACATAAAATTAAGTGAAAATTAACACAGAAGAGGCGAAAAAGTAACTTTTAGTGGTATAACAGTGGTAGAACTGAATTTATGATAAAGAAATAACTTATGAAAAAAGGCCTCTCCGTCTGAATTTTTATTTTTGCTATAAAAGTATACCGAAAATTAATTGAAAAGTACTGAGAAGAGGCGAATAAGTAAATTGTAGTGGAATAACAGTAGTAGAACTGAATTTATGATAAAGAAATAACTTTTGAAAAAAGGCCACTCCGTCTAAATTTTTTTTTGCTATAAAATAATACGTGAAATAGGTGAGAAGTACTGTAAAGAGGCAAAAAAGTAAATTGTAGTGGAATATCAGTAGTAGAACTGAATTTATGATAAAGAAATAACTATTGAAAAAAGACCTCTCCGTCTGAATTTTTTGTTTTGCTATTAGAGTATACATAAAATTAAGTGAAAATTAACACAGAAGAGGCGAAAAAGTAACTTTTAGTGGTATAACAGTGGTAGAACTGAATTTATGATAAAGAAATAACTTATGAAAAAAGGCCTCTCCGTCTGAATTTTTATTTTTGCGATAGAAGTATACAGAAAATTAATTGAAAAGTACTGAGAAAAGGCGAAAAAGTAAATTGTAGTGGAATATCAGTAGTAGAACTGAATTTATGATAAAGAAATAGCTATTGAAAAAAGGCCACTCCGTCTGAATTTTTTTTTGCTATAAAAGTATACGTGAAATAGGTGAAAAGTACTGAGAAGAGACAAAAAAGTAACTTTTAGTGGTATAACAATGGTAGAACTGAAATTATGATAAAGAAATAACTTTTGAAAAAAGGCCACTCCGTCTGAATTTTTTTTTGCTATAAAAGTATTCGTGAAATAGGTGAAAAGTACTGAGAAGAGCCAAAAAAGTAACTTTTAGTGGTATGACAATGGTAGAACTGAAATTATGATAAAGAAATAACTTTTGAAAAAAGGCCACTCCGTCTAAATTTTTTTTTGCTATAAAAGTATACGTGAAATAGGTGAAAAGTACTGAAAAGAGTCAAAAAAGTAAATTGTAGTGGAATAACAGTAGTAGAACTGAATTTATGATAAAGAAATAACTATTGAAAAAAGACCTCTCCGTCTGAATTTTTTGTTTTGCTATTAGAGTATACATAAAATTAAGTGAAAATTAACACAGAAGAGGCGAAAAAGTAACTTTTAGTGGTATAACAGTGGTAGAACTGAATGTATGATAAAGAAATAACTTATGAAAAAAGGCCTCTCCGTCTGAATTTTTATTTTTGCTATAAAAGTATACAGAAAATTAATTGAAAAGTACTGAGAAGAGGCGAAAAAGTAAATTGTAGTGGAATAACAGTAGTAGAACTGAATTTATGATAAAGAAATAACTATTGAAAAAAGGCCACCCCGTCTGAATTTTTTTTTTACTATAAAAGTATACGTGAAATAGGTGAAAAGTACTGAGAAGAGACAAAAAAGTAACTTTTAGTGGTATAACAATGGTAGAACTGAAATTATGATAAAGAAATAACTTTTGAAAAAAGGCCACTCCGTCTGAATTTTTTTTTGCTATAAAAGTATACGTGAAATAGGTGAAAAGTACTGAGAAGAGGCAAAAAAGTAACTTTTATTGGTATAACAATGGTAAAACTGAATTTATGATAAAGAAATAACTATTGAAAAAAGGCCACTCCGTCTGAATTTTTTTTTGCAATAAAAGTATACGTGAAATAGGTGAAAAGTACTGAGAAGAGACAAAAAAGTAACTTTTAGTGGTATAACAATGGTAGAACTGAAATTATGATTAAGAAATAACTTTTGAAAAAAGGCCACTCCGTCTAAATTTTTTTTTGCTATAAAAGTATACGATAAATAGGTGAAAAGTACTGAGAGGAGGAAAAAAAGTAAATTGTAGTGGAATAAAAGTAGTAGAACTGAATTTATGATAAAGAAATAACTATTGAAAAAAGACCTCTTCGTCTGAATTTTTTGTTTTGCTATTAGAGTATATATAAAATTAAGTCAAAATTAACACAGAAGAGGCGAAAAAGTAACTTTTAGTGGTATAACAGTGGTAGAACTGAATTTATGATAAAGAAATAACATATGAAAAAAGGCCTCTCCGTCTGAATTTTTATTTTTGCTATAAAAGTATACAGAAAATTAATTGAAAAGTACTGAGAAGAGGCGAAAAAGTAAATTGTAGTGGAATAACAGTAGTAGAACTGAATTTATGATAAAAAAATAACTATTGAAAAAAGGCCACTCCGTCTGAATTTTTTTTGCTATAAAAGTATACGTGAAATAGGTGAAAAGTACTGAGAAGAGACAAAAAAGTAACTTTTAGTGGTATAATACTGGTAGAACTGAAATTATGATAAAGAAATAACTTTTGAAAAAAGGCCACTCCGTCTGAATATTTTTTTGCTATAAAAGTATACGTTAAAAAGGTGAAAAATACTGAGAAGAGGAAAAAAAGTAAATTGTAGTGGTATTACAGAAGTAGAACTGAATTTATGATAAAGAAATAACTATTGAAAAAAGACCTCTCCGTCTGAAATTTTTGTTTTGCTATTAGAGTATACATAAAATTAAGTGAAAATTAACACAGAAGAGGCGAAAAAGTAACTTTTAGTGGTATAACAGTGGTAGAACTGAATTTATGATAAATAAATAACTTATGAAAAAAGGCCTCTCCGTCTGAATTTTTATTTTTGCTATAAAATTATACAGAAAATTAATTGAAAAGTACTGAGAAGAGGCGAAAAAGTAAATTGTAGTGGAATTACAGTACTAGAACTGAATTTATGATAAAGAAATAACTATTGAAAAAAGACCTCTCCGTCTGAATTTTTTGGTTTTGCTATTAGAGTATACATAAAATTAAGTGAAAATTAACACAGAAGAGGCGAATAAGTAAATTGTAGTGGAATAACAGTAGTAGAACTGAATTTATGATAAAGAAATAACTTATGAAAAAGGCCTCTCCGTCTGAATTTTTATTTTTGCTATAAAAGTATACAGAAAATTAATTGAAAAGTACTGAGAAGAGGCGAAAAAGTAAATTGTAGTGGAATAACAGTAGTAGAACTGAATTTATGATAAAGAAAAAACTATTGAAAAAAGAACTCTCCGTCTGAATTTTTTGTTTTGCTATTAGAGTATACATAAAATTAAGTGAAAATTAACACAGAAGAGGCGAAAAAGTAACTTTTAGTGGTATAACAGTGGTAGAACTGAATTTATGATAAAGAAATAACTTATGAAAAAAGGCCTCTCCGTCTGAATTTTTATTTTTGCTATAAAAGTATACAGAAAATTAATTGAAAAATACTGAGAAGAGGCGAAAAAGTAAATTGTAGTGGAATAACAGTAGTAGAACTGAATTTATGATAAAGAAATAACTATTGAAAAAAGGCCACTCCGTCTTAATTTTTTTTGCTATAAAAGTATACGTGAAATAGGTGAAAAGTACTGAGAAGAGACAAAAAAGTAACTTTTAGTGGTATAACAATGGTAGAACTGAAATTATGATAAAGAAATAACTTTTGAAAAAAGGCCACTCCGTCTGAATTTTTTTTTGCTATAAAAGTATTCGTGAAATAGGTGAAAAGTACTGAGAAGAGACGAAAAAGTAACTTTTAGTGGTATGACAATGGTAGAACTGAAATTATGATAAAGAAATAACTTTTGAAAAAAGGCCACTCCGTCTAAATTTTTTTTTGCTATAAAAGTATACGTGAAATAGGTGAAAAGTACTGAGAAGAGGCAAAAAAGTAAATTGTAGTGGAATAACAGTAGTAGAACTGAATTTATGATAAAGAAATAACTATTGAAAAAAGACCTCTCCGTCTGAATTTTTTGTTTTGCTATTAGAGTATACATAAAATTAAGTGAAAATTAACACAGAAGAGGCGAAAAAGTAACTTTTAGTGGTATAACAGTGGTAGAACTGAATTTATGATAAAGAAATAACTTATGAAAAAAGGCCTCGACGTCAGAATTTTTTTTTGCTATAAAAGTGTACGTGAAATAGGTGAAAAGTACTGAGAAGAGACAAAAAAGTAACTTTTAGTGGTATAACAATGGTAGAACTGAAATTATGATAAAGAAATAACTTTTGAAAAAAGGCCACTCCGTCTGAATTTTTTTTTGCAATAAAAGTATACGTGAAATAGGTAAAAGTACTGAGAAGAGCCAAAAAAGTAACTTTTAGTGGTATAACAATGGTAGAACTGAAATTATGATAAAGAAATAACTTTTGAAAAAAGGCCTCTCCGTCTAAATTTTTTATTGCTATAAAAGTATACCGAAAATTAATTGAAAAGTACTGAGAAGAGGCGAATAAGTAAATTGTAGTGGAATAACAGTAGTAGAACTGAATTTATGATAAAGAAATAACTTTTGAAAAAAGGCCACTCCGTCTGAATTTTTTGTTTTGCTATTAGAGTATACATAAAATTAAGTGAAAATTAACACAGAAGAGGCGAAAAAGTAACTTTTAGTGGTATAACAGTGGTAGAACTGAATTTATGATAAAGAAATAACTTATGAAAAAAGGCCTCTCCGTCAGAATTTTTATTTTTGCTATAAAAGTATACAGAAAATTAATTGAAAAGTACTGAGAAGAGGCGAAAAAGTAAATTGTAGTGGAATAACAGTAGTAGAACTGAATTTATGATAAAGAAATAACTATTGAAAAAAGGCCACTCCGTCTGAATTTTTTTTTTACTATAAAAGTATACGTGAAATAGGTGAAAAGTACTGAGAAGAGACAAAAAAGTAACTTTTAGTGCTATAACAATGGTAGAAATGAAATTATGATAAAGAAATAACTTTTCAAAAAAGGCCACTCCGTCTGAATTTTTTTTTGCTATAAAAGTATACGTGAAATAGGTGAAAAGTACTGAGAAGAGGCAAAAAAGTAAATTGTAGTGGAATTACAGTAGTAGAACTGAATTTATGATAAAGAAATAACTATTGAAAAAAGACCTCTCCGTCTGAATTTTTGGTTTTGCTATTAGAGTATACATAAAATTAAGTGAAAATTAACACAGAAGAGGCGAAAAAGTAACTTTTAGTGGTATAACAGTGGTAGAACTGAATTTATGATAAAGAAATAACTTATGAAAAAAGGCCTCTCCGTCTGAATTTTTATTTTTGCTATAAAAGTATACCGAAAATTAATTGAAAAGTACTGAGAAGAGGCGAATAAGTAAATTGTAGTGGAATAACAGTAGTAGAACTGAATTTATGATAAAGAAATAACTTTTGAAAAAAGGCCACTCCGTCTAAATTTTTTTTTGCTATAAAAGTATACGTGAAATAGGTGAAAAGTACTGAGAAGAGGCAAAAAAGTAAATTGTAGTGGAATAACAGTAGTAGAACTGAATTTATGATAAAGAAATAACTATTGAAAAAAGACCTCTCCGTCTGAATTTTTTGTTTTGCTATTAGAGTATACATAAAATTAAGTGAAAATTAACACAGAAGAGGCGAAAAAGTAACTTTTAGTGGTATAACAGTGGTAGAACTGAATTTATGATAAAGAAATAACTTATGAAAAAAGGCCTCGACGTCAGAATTTTTTTTTGCTATAAAAGTGTACGTGAAATAGGTGAAAAGTACTGAGAAGAGACAAAAAAGTAACTTTTAGTGGTATAACAATGGTAGAACTGAAATTATGATAAAGAAATAACTTTTGAAAAAAGGCCACTCCGTCTGAATTTTTTTTTGCAATAAAAGTATACGTGAAATAGGTAAAAGTACTGAGAAGAGCCAAAAAAGTAACTTTTAGTGGTATAACAATGGTAGAACTGAAATTATGATAAAGAAATAACTTTTGAAAAAAGGCCTCTCCGTCTAAATTTTTTATTGCTATAAAAGTATACCGAAAATTAATTGAAAAGTACTGAGAAGAGGCGAATAAGTAAATTGTAGTGGAATAACAGTAGTAGAACTGAATTTATGATAAAGAAATAACTTTTGAAAAAAGGCCACTCCGTCTGAATTTTTTGTTTTGCTATTAGAGTATACATAAAATTAAGTGAAAATTAACACAGAAGAGGCGAAAAAGTAACTTTTAGTGGTATAACAGTGGTAGAACTGAATTTATGATAAAGAAATAACTTATGAAAAAAGGCCTCTCCGTCAGAATTTTTATTTTTGCTATAAAAGTATACAGAAAATTAATTGAAAAGTACTGAGAAGAGGCGAAAAAGTAAATTGTAGTGGAATAACAGTAGTAGAACTGAATTTATGATAAAGAAATAACTATTGAAAAAAGGCCACTCCGTCTGAATTTTTTTTTTACTATAAAAGTATACGTGAAATAGGTGAAAAGTACTGAGAAGAGACAAAAAAGTAACTTTTAGTGCTATAACAATGGTAGAAATGAAATTATGATAAAGAAATAACTTTTCAAAAAAGGCCACTCCGTCTGAATTTTTTTTTGCTATAAAAGTATACGTGAAATAGGTGAAAAGTACTGAGAAGAGGCAAAAAAGTAAATTGTAGTGGAATTACAGTAGTAGAACTGAATTTATGATAAAGAAATAACTATTGAAAAAAGACCTCTCCGTCTGAATTTTTGGTTTTGCTATTAGAGTATACATAAAAT
The DNA here is from genome assembly GCA_933228895.1 of Platycnemis pennipes. Lineage (NCBI taxonomy): Eukaryota > Metazoa > Arthropoda > Insecta > Odonata > Platycnemididae > Platycnemis > Platycnemis pennipes. Next base: position 128,397,898 of record OW121851.1, on the reverse strand, counting down.
TAAGTGAAAATTAACACAGAAGAGGCGAAAAAGTAACTTTTAGTGGTATAACAGTGGTAGAACTGAATTTATGATAAAGAAATAACTTATGAAAAAAGGCCTCTCCGTCTGAATTTTTATTTTTGCTATAAAAGTATACCGAAAATTAATTGAAAAGTACTGAGAAGAGGCGAATAAGTAAATTGTAGTGGAATAACAGTAGTAGAACTGAATTTATGATAAAGAAATAACTTTTGAAAAAAGGCCACTCCGTCTAAATTTTTTTTTGCTATAAAATAATACGTGAAATAGGTGAGAAGTACTGTAAAGAGGCAAAAAAGTAAATTGTAGTGGAATATCAGTAGTAGAACTGAATTTATGATAAAGAAATAACTATTGAAAAAAGACCTCTCCGTCTGAATTTTTTGTTTTGCTATTAGAGTATACATAAAATTAAGTGAAAATTAACACAGAAGAGGCGAAAAAGTAACTTTTAGTGGTATAACAGTGGTAGAACTGAATTTATGATAAAGAAATAACTTATGAAAAAAGGCCTCTCCGTCTGAATTTTTATTTTTGCGATAGAAGTATACAGAAAATTAATTGAAAAGTACTGAGAAAAGGCGAAAAAGTAAATTGTAGTGGAATAACAGTAGTAGAACTGAATTTATGATAAAGAAATAACTATTGAAAAAAGGCCACTCCGTCTGAATTTTTTTTTGCTATAAAAGTATACGTGAAATAGGTGAAAAGTACTGAGAAGAGACAAAAAAGTAACTTTTAGTGGTATAACAATGGTAGAACTGAAATTATGATAAAGAAATAACTTTTGAAAAAAGGCCACTCCGTCTGAATTTTTTTTTGCTATAAAAGTATTCGTGAAATAGGTGAAAAGTACTGAGAAGAGCCAAAAAAGTAACTTTTAGTGGTATGACAATGGTAGAACTGAAATTATGATAAAGAAATAACTTTTGAAAAAAGGCCACTCCGTCTAAATTTTTTTTTGCTTTAAAAGTATACGTGAAATAGGTGAAAAGTACTGAAAAGAGGCAAAAAAGTAAATTGTAGTGGAATAACAGTAGTAGAACTGAATTTATGATAAAGAAATAACTATTGAAAAAAGACCTCTCCGTCTGAATTTTTTGTTTTGCTATTAGAGTATACATAAAATTAAGTGAAAATTAACACAGAAGAGGCGAAAAAGTAACTTTTAGTGGTATAACAGTGGTAGAACTGAATGTATGATAAAGAAATAACTTATGAAAAAAGGCCTCTCCGTCTGAATTTTTATTTTTGCTATAAAAGTATACAGAAAATTAATTGAAAAGTACTGAGAAGAGGGGAAAAAGTAAATTGTAGTGGAATAACAGTAGTAGAACTGAATTTATGATAAAGAAATAACTATTGAAAAAAGGCCACTCCGTCTGAATTTTTTTTTTACTATAAAAGTATACGTGAAATAGGTGAAAAGTACTGAGAAGAGACAAAAAAGTAACTTTTAGTGGTATAACAATGGTAGAACTGAAATTATGATAAAGAAATAACTTTTGAAAAAAGGCCACTCCGTCTGAATTTTTTTTTGCTATAAAAGTATACGTGAAATAGGTGAAAAGTACTGAGAAGAGGCAAAAAAGTAAATTGTAGTGGAATTACAGTAGTAGAACTGAATTTATGATAAAGAAATAACTATTGAAAAAAGACCTCTCCGTCTTAATTTTTTGTTTTGTTATTAGAGTATACATAAAATGTAGTGAAAATTAACACAGAAGAGGCGAAAAAGTAAATATTAGTGGAATAACAGTAGTAGAACTGAATTTATGATAAAGAAATAACTTATGAAATAAGGCCTCTCCGTCTGAATTTTTATTTTTGCTATAAAAGTATACCGAAAATTAATTGAAAAGTACTGAGAAGAGGCGAAAAAGTAAATTGTAGTGGAATAACAGTAGTAGAACTGCATTTATGATAAAGAAATAACATTTGAAAAAAGGCCACTCCGTCTAAATTTTTTTTTGCTTTAAAAGTATACGTGAAATAGGTGAGAAGTACTGAGAAGAGGCAAAAAAGTAAATTGTAGTGGAATAACAGTAGTAGAACTGAATTTATGATAAAGAAATAACTATTGAAAAAAGACCTCTCCGTCTGAATTTTTTGTTTTGCTATTAGAGTATACATACAATTAAGTGAAAATTAACACAGAAGAGGCGAAAAAGTAACTTTTAGTGGTATAACAGTGGTAGAACTGAATTTATGATAAAGAAATAACTTATGAAAAAAAGCCTCTCCGTCTGAATTTTTATTTTTACTATAAAAGTATACAGAAAATTAATTGAAAAGTACTGAGAAGAGGCGAAAAAGTAAATTGTAGTGGAATAACAGTAGTAGAACTGAATTTATGATAAAGAAATAACTTTTGAAAAAAGGCCACTCCGTCTGAATTTTTTTTTGCTATAAAAGTATACGTGAAATAGGTGAAAAGTACTGAGAAGAGACAAAAAAGTAACTTTTAGTGCTATAACAATGGTAGAAATGAAATTATGATAAAGAAATAACTTTTCAAAAAAGGCCACTCCGTCTGAATTTTTTTTTGCTATAAAAGTATACGTGAAATAGGTGAAAAGTACTGAGAAGAGGCAAAAAAGTAAATTGTAGTGGAATTACAGTAGTAGAACTGAATTTATGATAAAGAAATAACTATTGAAAAAAGACCTCTCCGTCTGAATTTTTGGTTTTGCTATTAGAGTATACATAAAATTAAGTGAAAATTAACACAGAAGAGGCGAAAAAGTAACTTTTAGTGGTATAACAGTGGTAGAACTGAATTTATGATAAAGAAATAACTTATGAAAAAAGGCCTCTCCGTCTGAATTTTTATTTTTGCTATAAAAGTATACCGAAAATTAATTGAAAAGTACTGAGAAGAGGCGAATAAGTAAATTGTAGTGGAATAACAGTAGTAGAACTGAATTTATGATAAAGAAATAACTTTTGAAAAAAGGCCACTCCGTCTAAATTTTTTTTTGCTATAAAATAATACGTGAAATAGGTGAGAAGTACTGTAAAGAGGCAAAAAAGTAAATTGTAGTGGAATATCAGTAGTAGAACTGAATTTATGATAAAGAAATAACTATTGAAAAAAGACCTCTCCGTCTGAATTTTTTGTTTTGCTATTAGAGTATACATAAAATTAAGTGAAAATTAACACAGAAGAGGCGAAAAAGTAACTTTTAGTGGTATAACAGTGGTAGAACTGAATTTATGATAAAGAAATAACTTATGAAAAAAGGCCTCTCCGTCTGAATTTTTATTTTTGCGATAGAAGTATACAGAAAATTAATTGAAAAGTACTGAGAAAAGGCGAAAAAGTAAATTGTAGTGGAATAACAGTAGTAGAACTGAATTTATGATAAAGAAATAACTATTGAAAAAAGGCCACTCCGTCTGAATTTTTTTTTGCTATAAAAGTATACGTGAAATAGGTGAAAAGTACTGAGAAGAGACAAAAAAGTAACTTTTAGTGGTATAACAATGGTAGAACTGAAATTATGATAAAGAAATAACTTTTGAAAAAAGGCCACTCCGTCTGAATTTTTTTTTGCTATAAAAGTATTCGTGAAATAGGTGAAAAGTACTGAGAAGAGCCAAAAAAGTAACTTTTAGTGGTATGACAATGGTAGAACTGAAATTATGATAAAGAAATAACTTTTGAAAAAAGGCCACTCCGTCTAAATTTTTTTTTGCTTTAAAAGTATACGTGAAATAGGTGAAAAGTACTGAAAAGAGGCAAAAAAGTAAATTGTAGTGGAATAACAGTAGTAGAACTGAATTTATGATAAAGAAATAACTATTGAAAAAAGACCTCTCCGTCTGAATTTTTTGTTTTGCTATTAGAGTATACATAAAATTAAGTGAAAATTAACACAGAAGAGGCGAAAAAGTAACTTTTAGTGGTATAACAGTGGTAGAACTGAATGTATGATAAAGAAATAACTTATGAAAAAAGGCCTCTCCGTCTGAATTTTTATTTTTGCTATAAAAGTATACAGAAAATTAATTGAAAAATACTGAGAAGAGGCGAAAAAGTAAATTGTAGTGGAATAACAGTAGTAGAACTGAATTTATGATAAAGAAATAACTATTGAAAAAAGGCCACTCCGTCTTAATTTTTTTTGCTATAAAAGTATACGTGAAATAGGTGAAAAGTACTGAGAAGAGACAAAAAAGTAACTTTTAGTGGTATAACAATGGTAGAACTGAAATTATGATAAAGAAATAACTTTTGAAAAAAGGCCACTCCGTCTGAATTTTTTTTTGCTATAAAAGTATTCGTGAAATAGGTGAAAAGTACTGAGAAGAGACGAAAAAGTAACTTTTAGTGGTATGACAATGGTAGAACTGAAATTATGATAAAGAAATAACTTTTGAAAAAAGGCCACTCCGTCTAAATTTTTTTTTGCTATAAAAGTATACGTGAAATAGGTGAAAAGTACTGAGAAGAGGCAAAAAAGTAAATTGTAGTGGAATAACAGTAGTAGAACTGAATTTATGATAAAGAAATAACTATTGAAAAAAGACCTCTCCGTCTGAATTTTTTGTTTTGCTATTAGAGTATACATAAAATTAAGTGAAAATTAACACAGAAGAGGCGAAAAAGTAACTTTTAGTGGTATAACAGTGGTAGAACTGAATTTATGATAAAGAAATAACTTATGAAAAAAGGCCTCGACGTCAGAATTTTTTTTTGCTATAAAAGTGTACGTGAAATAGGTGAAAAGTACTGAGAAGAGACAAAAAAGTAACTTTTAGTGGTATAACAATGGTAGAACTGAAATTATGATAAAGAAATAACTTTTGAAAAAAGGCCACTCCGTCTGAATTTTTTTTTGCAATAAAAGTATACGTGAAATAGGTAAAAGTACTGAGAAGAGCCAAAAAAGTAACTTTTAGTGGTATAACAATGGTAGAACTGAAATTATGATAAAGAAATAACTTTTGAAAAAAGGCCTCTCCGTCTAAATTTTTTATTGCTATAAAAGTATACCGAAAATTAATTGAAAAGTACTGAGAAGAGGCGAATAAGTAAATTGTAGTGGAATAACAGTAGTAGAACTGAATTTATGATAAAGAAATAACTTTTGAAAAAAGGCCACTCCGTCTGAATTTTTTGTTTTGCTATTAGAGTATACATAAAATTAAGTGAAAATTAACACAGAAGAGGCGAAAAAGTAACTTTTAGTGGTATAACAGTGGTAGAACTGAATTTATGATAAAGAAATAACTTATGAAAAAAGGCCTCTCCGTCAGAATTTTTATTTTTGCTATAAAAGTATACAGAAAATTAATTGAAAAGTACTGAGAAGAGGGGAAAAAGTAAATTGTAGTGGAATAACAGTAGTAGAACTGAATTTATGATAAAGAAATAACTATTGAAAAAAGGCCACTCCGTCTGAATTTTTTTTTTACTATAAAAGTATACGTGAAATAGGTGAAAAGTACTGAGAAGAGACAAAAAAGTAACTTTTAGTGGTATAACAATGGTAGAACTGAAATTATGATAAAGAAATAACTTTTGAAAAAAGGCCACTCCGTCTGAATTTTTTTTTGCTATAAAAGTATACGTGAAATAGGTGAAAAGTACTGAGAAGAGGCAAAAAAGTAAATTGTAGTGGAATTACAGTAGTAGAACTGAATTTATGATAAAGAAATAACTATTGAAAAAAGACCTCTCCGTCTTAATTTTTTGTTTTGTTATTAGAGTATACATAAAATGTAGTGAAAATTAACACAGAAGAGGCGAAAAAGTAAATATTAGTGGAATAACAGTAGTAGAACTGAATTTATGATAAAGAAATAACTTATGAAAAAAGGCCTCTCCGTCTGAATTTTTATTTTTGCTATAAAAGTATACCGAAAATTAATTGAAAAGTACTGAGAAGAGGCGAAAAAGTAAATTGTAGTGGAATAACAGTAGTAGAACTGCATTTATGATAAAGAAATAACATTTGAAAAAAGGCCACTCCGTCTAAATTTTTTTTTGCTTTAAAAGTATACGTGAAATAGGTGAGAAGTACTGAGAAGAGGCAAAAAAGTAAATTGTAGTGGAATAACAGTAGTAGAACTGAATTTATGATAAAGAAATAACTATTGAAAAAAGACCTCTCCGTCTGAATTTTTTGTTTTGCTATTAGAGTATACATACAATTAAGTGAAAATTAACACAGAAGAGGCGAAAAAGTAACTTTTAGTGGTATAACAGTGGTAGAACTGAATTTATGATAAAGAAATAACTTATGAAAAAAAGCCTCTCCGTCTGAATTTTTATTTTTACTATAAAAGTATACAGAAAATTAATTGAAAAGTACTGAGAAGAGGCGAAAAAGTAAATTGTAGTGGAATAACAGTAGTAGAACTGAATTTATGATAAAGAAATAACTTTTGAAAAAAGGCCACTCCGTCTGAATTTTTTTTTGCTATAAAAGTATACGTGAAATAGGTGAAAAGTACTGAGAAGAGACAAAAAAGTAACTTTTAGTGCTATAACAATGGTAGAAATGAAATTATGATAAAGAAATAACTTTTCAAAAAAGGCCACTCCGTCTGAATTTTTTTTTGCTATAAAAGTATACGTGAAATAGGTGAAAAGTACTGAGAAGAGGCAAAAAAGTAAATTGTAGTGGAATTACAGTAGTAGAACTGAATTTATGATAAAGAAATAACTATTGAAAAAAGACCTCTCCGTCTGAATTTTTGGTTTTGCTATTAGAGTATACATAAAATTAAGTGAAAATTAACACAGAAGAGGCGAAAAAGTAACTTTTAGTGGTATAACAGTGGTAGAACTGAATTTATGATAAAGAAATAACTTATGAAAAAAGGCCTCTCCGTCTGAATTTTTATTTTTGCTATAAAAGTATACCGAAAATTAATTGAAAAGTACTGAGAAGAGGCGAATAAGTAAATTGTAGTGGAATAACAGTAGTAGAACTGAATTTATGATAAAGAAATAACTTTTGAAAAAAGGCCACTCCGTCTAAATTTTTTTTTGCTATAAAATAATACGTGAAATAGGTGAGAAGTACTGTAAAGAGGCAAAAAAGTAAATTGTAGTGGAATATCAGTAGTAGAACTGAATTTATGATAAAGAAATAACTATTGAAAAAAGACCTCTCCGTCTGAATTTTTTGTTTTGCTATTAGAGTATACATAAAATTAAGTGAAAATTAACACAGAAGAGGCGAAAAAGTAACTTTTAGTGGTATAACAGTGGTAGAACTGAATTTATGATAAAGAAATAACTTATGAAAAAAGGCCTCTCCGTCTGAATTTTTATTTTTGCGATAGAAGTATACAGAAAATTAATTGAAAAGTACTGAGAAAAGGCGAAAAAGTAAATTGTAGTGGAATAACAGTAGTAGAACTGAATTTATGATAAAGAAATAACTATTGAAAAAAGGCCACTCCGTCTGAATTTTTTTTTGCTATAAAAGTATACGTGAAATAGGTGAAAAGTACTGAGAAGAGACAAAAAAGTAACTTTTAGTGGTATAACAATGGTAGAACTGAAATTATGATAAAGAAATAACTTTTGAAAAAAGGCCACTCCGTCTGAATTTTTTTTTGCTATAAAAGTATTCGTGAAATAGGTGAAAAGTACTGAGAAGAGCCAAAAAAGTAACTTTTAGTGGTATGACAATGGTAGAACTGAAATTATGATAAAGAAATAACTTTTGAAAAAAGGCCACTCCGTCTAAATTTTTTTTTGCTTTAAAAGTATACGTGAAATAGGTGAAAAGTACTGAAAAGAGGCAAAAAAGTAAATTGTAGTGGAATAACAGTAGTAGAACTGAATTTATGATAAAGAAATAACTATTGAAAAAAGACCTCTCCGTCTGAATTTTTTGTTTTGCTATTAGAGTATACATAAAATTAAGTGAAAATTAACACAGAAGAGGCGAAAAAGTAACTTTTAGTGGTATAACAGTGGTAGAACTGAATGTATGATAAAGAAATAACTTATGAAAAAAGGCCTCTCCGTCTGAATTTTTATTTTTGCTATAAAAGTATACCGAAAATTAATTGAAAAGTACTGAGAAGAGGCGAAAAAGTAAATTGTAGTGGAATAACAGTAGTAGAACTGCATTTATAATAAAGAAATAACATTTGAAAAAAGGCCACTCCGTCTAAATTTTTTTTTGCTTTAAAAGTATACGTGAAATAGGTGAGAAGTACTGAGAAGAGGCAAAAAAGTAAATTGTAGTGGAATAACAGTAGTAGAACTGAATTTATGATAAAGAAATAACTATTGAAAAAAGACCTCTCCGTCTGAATTTTTTGTTTTGCTATTAGAGTATACATACAATTAAGTGAAAATTAACACAGAAGAGGCGAAAAAGTAACTTTTAGTGGTATAACAGTGGTAGAACTGAATTTATGATAAAGAAATAACTTATGAAAAAAGGCCTCTCCGTCTGAATTTTTATTTTTACTATAAAAGTATACAGAAAATTAATTGAAAAGTACTGAGAAGAGGCGAAAAAGTAAATTGTAGTGGAATAACAGTAGTAGAACTGAATTTATGATAAAGAAATAACTTTTGAAAAAAGGCCACTCCGTCTGAATTTTTTTTTGCTATAAAAGTATACGTGAAATAGGTGAAAAGTACTGAGAAGAGACAAAAAAGTAACTTTTAGTGGTATAACAATGGTAGAACTGAAATTATGATAAAGAAATAACTTTTGAAAAAAGGCCACTCCGTCTGAATTTTTTTTTGCAATAAAAGTATACGTGAAATAGGTAGAAGTACTGAGAAGAGCCAAAAAAGTAACTTTTAGTGGTATAACAATGGTAGAACTGAAATTATGATAAAGAAATAACTTTTGAAAAAAGGCCTCTCCGTCTAAATTTTTTTTTGCTTTAAAAGTATACGTGAAATAGGTGAAAAGTACTGAGAAGAGGCAAAAAAGTAAATTGTAGTGGAATAACAGTAGTAGAACTGAATTTATGATAAAGAAATAACTATTGAAAAAAGACCTCTCCGTCTGAATTTTTTGTTTTGCTATTAGAGTATACATAAAATTAAGTGAAAATTAACACAGAAGAGGCCAAAAAGTAACTTTTAGTGGTAAAACAGTGGTAGAACTGAATTTATGATAAAGAAATAACTTATGAAAAAAGGCCTCTCCGTCTGAATTTTTATTTTTGCTATAGAAGTATACAGAAAATTAATTGAAAAGTACTGAGAAGAGGCGAAAAAGTAAATTGTAGTGGAATAACAGTAGTAGAACTGAATTTATGATAAAGAAATAACTATTGAAAAAAGGCCACTCCGTCTGAATTTTTTTTTGCTATAAAAGTATACGTGAAATATGTGAAAAGTACTGAGAAGAGCCAAAAATTAACTTTTAGTGGTATAACAATGGTAGAACTGAAATTATGATAAAGAAATAACTTTTGAAAAAAGGCCACTCCGTCTGAATTTTTTTTTGCAATAAAAGTATACGTGAAATAGTTAAAAGTACTGAGAAGAGCCTAAAAAGTAACTTTTAGTGGTATAACAATGGTAGAACTGAAATTATGATAAAGAAATAACTTTTGAAAAAAGGCCTCTCCGTCTAAATTTTTTTTTGCTATAAAAGTATACGTGAAATAGGTGAAAAGTACTGAGAAGAGACAAAAAAGTAAATTATAGTGGAATAACAGTAGTAGAACTGAATTTATGATAAAGAAATAACTATTGAAAAAAGACCTCTCCGTCTGAATTTTTTGTTTTGCTATTAGAGTATACATAAAATTAAGTGAAAATTAACACAGAAGAGGCGAAAAAGTAACTTTTAGTGGTAAAACAGTGGTAGAACTGAATTTATGATAAAGAAATAACTTATGAAAAAAGGCCTCTCCGTCTGAATTTTTATTTTTGCTATAAAAGTATACAGAAAATTAATTGAAAAGTACTGAGAAGAGGTGAAATAGTAAATTGTAGTGGAATAACAGTAGTAGAACTGAATTTATGATAAAGAAATAACTATTGAAAAAAGGCCACTCCGTCTGAATTTTTTTTTTACTATAAAAGTATACGTGAAATAGGTGAAAAGTACTGAGAAGAGCCAAAAAAGTAACATTTAGTGGTATAACAATGGTAGAACTGAAATTATGATAAAGAAATAACTTTTGAAAAAAGGCCTCTCCGTCTAAATTTTTTTTTGCTATTAAAGTATACGTGAAATATGTGAAAAGTACTGAGAAGAGGCAAAAAAGTAAATTGTAGTGGAATAACAGTAAGAGAACTGAATTTATGATAAAGAAATAACTATTGAAAAAAGACCTCTCCGTCTGAATTTTTTGATTTGCTATTAGAGTATACATAAAATTAAGTGAAAATTAACACAGAAGAGGCGAAAAAGTAACTTTTAGTGGTATAACAGTGGTAGAACTGAATTTATGATAAAGAAATAACTTATGAAAAAAGGCCTCTCCGTCTGAATTTTTATTTTTGCTATAAAAGTATACAGAAAATTAATTGAAAAGTACTGAGAAGAGGCGAAAAAGTAAATTGTAGTGGAATAACAGTAGTAGAACTGAATTTATGATAAAGAAATAACTATTGAAAAAAGGCCACTCCGTCTTAATTTGAATTAGAACTGAACTGAAAAGTAGAACTGAATTTATGATAAAGAAATAACTTATGAAAAAAGGCCTCTCCGTCTGAATTTTTATTTTTGCGATAGAAGTATACAGAAAATTAATTGAAAAGTACTGAGAAAAGGCGAAAAAGTAAATTGTAGTGGAATAACAGTAGTAGAACTGAATTTATGATAAAGAAATAGCTATTGAAAAAAGGCCACTCCGTCTGAATTTTTTTTTGCTATAAAAGTATACGTGAAATAGGTGAAAAGTACTGAGAAGAGACAAAAAAGTAACTTTTAGTGGTATAACAATGGTAGAACTGAAATTATGATAAAGAAATAACTTTTGAAAAAAGGCCACTCCGTCTGAATTTTTTTTTGCTATAAAAGTATTCGTGAAATAGGTGAAAAGTACTGAGAAGAGCCAAAAAAGTAACTTTTAGTGGTATGACAATGGTAGAACTGAAATTATGATAAAGAAATAACTTTTGAAAAAAGGCCACTCCGTCTAAATTTTTTTTTGCTATAAAAGTATACGTGAAATAGGTGAAAAGTACTGAAAAGAGTCAAAAAAGTAAATTGTAGTCGAATAACAGTAGTAGAACTGAATTTATGATAAAGAAATAACTATTGAAAAAAGACCTCTCCGTCTGAATTTTTTGTTTTGCTATTAGAGTATACATAAAATTAAGTGAAAATTAACACAGAAGAGGCGAAAAAGTAACTTTTAGTGGTATAACAGTGGTAGAACTGAATGTATGATAAAGAAATAACTTATGAAAAAAGGCCTCTCCGTCTGAATTTTTATTTTTGCTATAAAAGTATACAGAAAATTAATTGAAAAGTACTGAGAAGAGGCGAAAAAGTAAATTGTAGTGGAATAACAGTAGTAGAACTGAATTTATGATAAAGAAATAACTATTGAAAAAAGGCCACTCCGTCTGAATTTTTTTTTTACTATAAAAGTATACGTGAAATAGGTGAAAAGTACTGAGAAGAGACAAAAAAGTAACTTTTAGTGGTATAACAATGGTAGAACTGAAATTATGATAAAGAAATAACTTTTGAAAAAAGGCCACTCCGTCTGAATTTTTTTTTGCTATAAAAGTATACGTGAAATAGGTGAAAAGTACTGAGAAGAGGCAAAAAAGTAAATTGTAGTGGAATTACAGTAGTAGAACTGAATTTATGATAAAGAAATAACTATTGAAAAAAGACCTCTCCGTCTTAATTTTTTGTTTTGTTATTAGAGTATACATAAAATGTAGTGAAAATTAACACAGAAGAGGCGAAAAAGTAAATATTAGTGGAATAACAGTAGTAGAACTGAATTTATGATAAAGAAATAACTTATGAAAAAAGGCCTCTCCGTCTGAATTTTTATTTTTGCTATAAAAGTATACCGAAAATTAATTGAAAAGTACTGAGAAGAGGCGAAAAAGTAAATTGTAGTGGAATAACAGTAGTAGAACTGCATTTATGATAAAGAAATAACTTTTGAAAAAAGGCCACTCCGTCTAAATTTTTTTTTGCTTTAAAAATATACGTGAAATAGGTGAGAAGTACTGAGAAGAGGCAAAAAAGTAAATTGTAGTGGAATAACAGTAGTAGAACTGAATTTATGATAAAGAAATAACTATTGAAAAAAGACCTCTCCGTCTGAATTTTTTGTTTTGCTATTAGAGTATACATACAATTAAGTGAAAATTAACACAGAAGAGGCGAAAAAGTAACTTTTAGTGGTATAACAGTGGTAGAACTGAATTTATGATAAAGAAATAACTTATGAAAAAAGGCCTCTCCGTCTGAATTTTTATTTTTGCTATAAAAGTATACAGAAAATTATTTGAAAAGTACTGAGAAGAGGCGAAAAAGTAAATAATAGTGGAATAACAGTAGTAGAACTGAATTTATGATAAAGAAATAACTATTGAAAAAAGGCCACTCCGTCTGAATTTTTTTTTGCTATAAAAGTATACGTGAAATAGGTGAAAAGTACTGAGAAGAGACAAAAAAGTAACTTTTAGTGGTATAACAATGGTAGAACTGAAATTATGATAAAGAAATAACTTTTGAAAAAAGGCCACTCCGTCTGAATTTTTTTTTGCTATAAAAGTATACGTGAAATAGGTGAAAAGTACTGAGAAGAGGCAAAAAAGTAAATTGTAGTGGAATTACAGTAGTAGAACTGAATTTATGATAAAGAAATAACTATTGAAAAAAGACCTCTCCGTCTTAATTTTTTGTTTTGTTATTAGAGTATACATAAAATGTAGTGAAAATTAACACAGAAGAGGCGAAAAAGTAAATATTAGTGGAATAACAGTAGTAGAACTGAATTTATGATAAAGAAATAACTTATGAAAAAAGGCCTCTCCGTCTGAATTTTTATTTTTGCTATAAAAGTATACCGAAAATTAATTGAAAAGTACTGAGAAGAGGCGAAAAAGTAAATTGTAGTGGAATAACAGTAGTAGAACTGCATTTATGATAAAGAAATAACTTATGAAAAAAGGCCTCTCCGTCTGAATTTTTATTTTTGCGATAGAAGTATACAGAAAATTAATTGAAAAGTACTGAGAAAAGGCGAAAAAGTAAATTGTAGTGGAATAACAGTAGTAGAACTGAATTTATGATAAAGAAATAGCTATTGAAAAAAGGCCACTCCGTCTGAATTTTTTTTTGCTATAAAAGTATACGTGAAATAGGTGAAAAGTACTGAGAAGAGACAAAAAAGTAACTTTTAGTGGTATAACAATGGTAGAACTGAAATTATGATAAAGAAATAACTTTTGAAAAAAGGCCACTCCGTCTGAATTTTTTTTTGCTATAAAAGTATTCGTGAAATAGGTGAAAAGTACTGAGAAGAGCCAAAAAAGTAACTTTTAGTGGTATGACAATGGTAGAACTGAAATTATGATAAAGAAATAACTTTTGAAAAAAGGCCACTCCGTCTAAATTTTTTTTTGCTATAAAAGTATACGTGAAATAGGTGAAAAGTACTGAAAAGAGTCAAAAAAGTAAATTGTAGTCGAATAACAGTAGTAGAACTGAATTTATGATAAAGAAATAACTATTGAAAAAAGACCTCTCCGTCTGAATTTTTTGTTTTGCTATTAGAGTATACATAAAATTAAGTGAAAATTAACACAGAAGAGGCGAAAAAGTAACTTTTAGTGGTATAACAGTGGTAGAACTGAATGTATGATAAAGAAATAACTTATGAAAAAAGGCCTCTCCGTCTGAATTTTTATTTTTGCTATAAAAGTATACAGAAAATTAATTGAAAAGTACTGAGAAGAGGCGAAAAAGTAAATTGTAGTGGAATAACAGTAGTAGAACTGAATTTATGATAAAGAAATAACTATTGAAAAAAGGCCACTCCGTCTGAATTTTTTTTTTACTATAAAAGTATACGTGAAATAGGTGAAAAGTACTGAGAAGAGACAAAAAAGTAACTTTTAGTGGTATAACAATGGTAGAACTGAAATTATGATAAAGAAATAACTTTTGAAAAAAGGCCACTCCGTCTGAATTTTTTTTTGCTATAAAAGTATACGTGAAATAGGTGAAAAGTACTGAGAAGAGGCAAAAAAGTAAATTGTAGTGGAATTACAGTAGTAGAACTGAATTTATGATAAAGAAATAACTATTGAAAAAAGACCTCTCCGTCTTAATTTTTTGTTTTGTTATTAGAGTATACATAAAATGTAGTGAAAATTAACACAGAAGAGGCGAAAAAGTAAATATTAGTGGAATAACAGTAGTAGAACTGAATTTATGATAAAGAAATAACTTATGAAAAAAGGCCTCTCCGTCTGAATTTTTATTTTTGCTATAAAAGTATACCGAAAATTAATTGAAAAGTACTGAGAAGAGGCGAAAAAGTAAATTGTAGTGGAATAACAGTAGTAGAACTGCATTTATGATAAAGAAATAACTTTTGAAAAAAGGCCACTCCGTCTAAATTTTTTTTTGCTTTAAAAGTATACGTGAAATAGGTGAGAAGTACTGAGAAGAGGCGAAAAAGTAACTTTTAGTGGTATAACAGTGGTAGAACTGAATTTATGATAAAGAAATAACTTATGAAAAAAGGCCTCTCCGTCTGAATTTTTATTTTTGCTATAAAAGTATACAGAAAATTATTTGAAAAGTACTGAGAAGAGGCGAAAAAGTAAATAATAGTGGAATAACAGTAGTAGAACTGAATTTATGATAAAGAAATAACTATTGAAAAAAGGCCACTCCGTCTGAATTTTTTTTTGCTATAAAAGTATACGTGAAATAGGTGAAAAGTACTGAGAAGAGACAAAAAAGTAACTTTTAGTGGTATAACAATGGTAGAACTGAAATTATGATAAAGAAATAACTTTTAAAAAAGGCCACTCCGTCTAAATTTTTTTTTGCTATAAAAGTATACGTAAAATAGGTGAAAAGTACTGAGAAGAGGCAAAAAAGTAAATTGTAGTGGAATAACAGTATTAGAACTGAAATTAAGATAAAGAAATAACTATTGAAAAAAGGCCACTCCGTCTGAATTTTTTTTTTGCTATAAAAGTATACGTGAAATAGGTGAAAAGTTCTGAGAAGAGACAAAAAAGTAACTTTTAGTGGTATAACACTGGTAGAACTAAAATTATGATAAAGAAATAACTTTTGAAAAAAGGCCACTCCGTCTGAATTTTTTTTTGCTATAAAAGTATACGTGAAATAGGTGAAAAGTACTGAGAAGAGGCAAAAAAGTAACTTTTATTGGTATAACAATGGTAGAACTGAATTTATGATAAAGAAATAACTATTGAAAAAAGGCCACTCCGTCTGAATTTTTTTTTGCAATAAAAGTATACGTGAAATAGGTGAAAAGTACTGAGAAGAGACAAAAAAGTAACTTTTAGTGGTATAACAATGGTAGAACTGAAATTATGATAAAGAAATAACTTTTGAAAAAAGGCCACTCCGTCTAAATTTTTTTTTGCTATAAAAGTATACGATAAATAGGTGAAAAGTACTGAGAGGAGGAAAAAAAGTAAATTGTAGTGGAATAAAAGTAGTAGAACTGAATTTATGATAAAGAAATAACTATTGAAAAAAGACCTCTTCGTCTGAATTTTTTGTTTTGCTATTAGAGTATATATAAAATTAAGTCAAAATTAACACAGAAGAGGCGAAAAAGTAACTTTTAGTGGTATAACAGTGGTAGAACTGAATTTATGATAAAGAAATAACATATGAAAAAAGGCCTCTCCGTCTGAATTTTTATTTTTGCTATAAAAGTATACAGAAAATTAATTGAAAAGTACTGAGAAGAGGCGAAAAAGTAAATTGTAGTGGAATAACAGCAGTAGAACTGAATTTATGATAAAAAAATAACTATTGAAAAAAGGCCACTCCGTCTGAATTTTTTTTTGCTATAAAAGTATACGTGAAATAGGTGAAAAGTACTGAGAAGAGACAAAAAAGTAACTTTTAGTGGTATAATACTGGTAGAACTGAAATTATGATAAAGAAATAACTTTTGAAAAAAGGCCACTCCGTCTGAATATTTTTTTGCTATAAAAGTATACGTTAAAAAGGTGAAAAATACTGAGAAGAGGAAAAAAAGTAAATTGTAGTGGAATTACAGAAGTAGAACTGAATTTATGATAAAGAAATAACTATTGAAAAAAGACCTCTCCGTCTGAAATTTTTGTTTTGCTATTAGAGTATACATAAAATTAAGTGAAAATTAACACAGAAGAGGCGAAAAAGTAACTTTTAGTGGTATAACAGTGGTAGAACTGAATTTATGATAAATAAATAACTTATGAAAAAAGGCCTCTCCGTCTGAATTTTTATTTTTGCTATAAAATTATACAGAAAATTAATTGAAAAGTACTGAGAAGAGGCGAAAAAGTAAATTGTAGTGGAATTACAGTACTAGAACTGAATTTATGATAAAGAAATAACTATTGAAAAAAGACCTCTCCGTCTGAATTTTTTGGTTTTGCTATTAGAGTATACATAAAATTAAGTGAAAATTAACACAGAAGAGGCGAATAAGTAAATTGTAGTGGAATAACAGTAGTAGAACTGAATTTATGATAAAGAAATAACTTATGAAAAAGGCCTCTCCGTCTGAATTTTTATTTTTGCTATAAAAGTATACAGAAAATTAATTGAAAAGTACTGAGAAGAGAGAAAAAGTAAATTGTAGTGGAATAACAGTAGTAGAACTGAATTTATGATAAAGAAAAAACTATTGAAAAAAGAACTCTCCGTCTGAATTTTTTGTTTTGCTATTAGAGTATACATAAAATTAAGTGAAAATTAACACAGAAGAGGCGAAAAAGTAACTTTTAGTGGTATAACAGTGGTAGAACTGAATTTATGATAAAGAAATAACTTATGAAAAAAGGCCTCTCCGTCTGAATTTTTATTTTTGCTATAAAAGTATACAGAAAATTAATTGAAAAATACTGAGAAGAGGCGAAAAAGTAAATTGTAGTGGAATAACAGTAGTAGAACTGAATTTATGATAAAGAAATAACTATTGAAAAAAGGCCACTCCGTCTTAATTTTTTTTGCTATAAAAGTATACGTGAAATAGGTGAAAAGTACTGAGAAGAGACAAAAAAGTAACTTTTAGTGGTATAACAATGGTAGAACTGAAATTATGATAAAGAAATAACTTTTGAAAAAAGGCCACTCCGTCTGAATTTTTTTTTGCTATAAAAGTATTCGTGAAATAGGTGAAAAGTACTGAGAAGAGACAAAAAAGTAACTTTTAGTGGTATGACAATGGTAGAACTGAAATTATGATAAAGAAATAACTTTTGAAAAAAGGCCACTCCGTCTAAATTTTTTTTTGCTATAAAAGTATACGTGAAATAGGTGAAAAGTACTGAGAAGAGGCAAAAAAGTAAATTGTAGTGGAATAACAGTAGTAGAACTGAATTTATGATAAAGAAATAACTATTGAAAAAAGACCTCTCCGTCTGAATTTTTTGTTTTGCTATTAGAGTATACATAAAATTAAGTGAAAATTAACACAGAAGAGGCGAAAAAGTAACTTTTAGTGGTATAACAGTGGTAGAACTGAATTTATGATAAAGAAATAACTTATGAAAAAAGGCCTCGACGTCAGAATTTTTTTTTGCTATAAAAGTGTACGTGAAATAGGTGAAAAGTACTGAGAAGAGACAAAAAAGTAACTTTTAGTGGTATAACAATGGTAGAACTGAAATTATGATAAAGAAATAACTTTTGAAAAAAGGCCACTCCGTCTGAATTTTTTTTTGCAATAAAAGTATACGTGAAATAGGTAAAAGTACTGAGAAGAGCCAAAAAAGTAACTTTTAGTGGTATAACAATGGTAGAACTGAAATTATGATAAAGAAATAACTTTTGAAAAAAGGCCTCTCCGTCTAAATTTTTTATTGCTATAAAAGTATACCGAAAATTAATTGAAAAGTACTGAGAAGAGGCGAATAAGTAAATTGTAGTGGAATAACAGTAGTAGAACTGAATTTATGATAAAGAAATAACTTTTGAAAAAAGGCCACTCCGTCTGAATTTTTGGTTTTGCTATTAGAGTATACATAAAATTAAGTGAAAATTAACACAGAAGAGGCGAAAAAGTAACTTTTAGTGGTATAACAGTGGTAGAACTGAATTTATGATAAAGAAATAACTTATGAAAAAAGGCCTCTCCGTCAGAATTTTTATTTTTGCTATAAAAGTATACAGAAAATTAATTGAAAAGTACTGAGAAGAGGCGAAAAAGTAAATTGTAGTGGAATAACAGTAGTAGAACTGAATTTATGATAAAGAAATAACTATTGAAAAAAGGCCACTCCGTCTGAATTTTTTTTTTACTATAAAAGTATACGTGAAATAGGTGAAAAGTACTGAGAAGAGACAAAAAAGTAACTTTTAGTGCTATAACAATGGTAGAAATGAAATTATGATAAAGAAATAACTTTTCAAAAAAGGCCACTCCGTCTGAATTTTTTTTTGCTATAAAAGTATACGTGAAATAGGTGAAAAGTACTGAGAAGAGGCAAAAAAGTAAATTGTAGTGGAATTACAGTAGTAGAACTGAATTTATGATAAAGAAATAACTATTGAAAAAAGACCTCTCCGTCTGAATTTTTGGTTTTGCTATTAGAGTATACATAAAATTAAGTGAAAATTAACACAGAAGAGGCGAAAAAGTAACTTTTAGTGGTATAACAGTGGTAGAACTGAATTTATGATAAAGAAATAACTTATGAAAAAAGGCCTCTCCGTCTGAATTTTTATTTTTGCTATAAAAGTATACCGAAAATTAATTGAAAAGTACTGAGAAGAGGCGAATAAGTAAATTGTAGTGGAATAACAGTAGTAGAACTGAATTTATGATAAAGAAATAACTTTTGAAAAAAGGCCACTCCGTCTAAATTTTTTTTGCTATAAAATAATACGTGAAATAGGTGAGAAGTACTGTAAAGAGGCAAAAAAGTAAATTGTAGTGGAATATCAGTAGTAGAACTGAATTTATGATAAAGAAATAACTATTGAAAAAAGACCTCTCCGTCTGAATTTTTTGTTTTGCTATTAGAGTATACATAAAATTAAGTGAAAATTAACACAGAAGAGGCGAAAAAGTAACTTTTAGTGGTATAACAGTGGTAGAACTGAATTTATGATAAAGAAATAACTTATGAAAAAAGGCCTCTCCGTCTGAATTTTTATTTTTGCGATAGAAGTATACAGAAAATTAATTGAAAAGTACTGAGAAAAGGCGAAAAAGTAAATTGTAGTGGAATAACAGTAGTAGAACTGAATTTATGATAAAGAAATAACTATTGAAAAAAGGCCACTCCGTCTGAATTTTTTTTTGCTATAAAAGTATACGTGAAATAGGTGAAAAGTACTGAGAAGAGACAAAAAAGTAACTTTTAGTGGTATAACAATGGTAGAACTGAAATTATGATAAAGAAATAACTTTTGAAAAAAGGCCACTCCGTCTGAATTTTTTTTTGCTATAAAAGTATTCGTGAAATAGGTGAAAAGTACTGAGAAGAGCCAAAAAAGTAACTTTTAGTGGTATGACAATGGTAGAACTGAAATTATGATAAAGAAATAACTTTTGAAAAAAGGCCACTCCGTCTAAATTTTTTTTTGCTTTAAAAGTATACGTGAAATAGGTGAAAAGTACTGAAAAGAGGCAAAAAAGTAAATTGTAGTGGAATAACAGTAGTAGAACTGAATTTATGATAAAGAAATAACTATTGAAAAAAGACCTCTCCGTCTGAATTTTTTGTTTTGCTATTAGAGTATACATAAAATTAAGTGA
Source organism: Platycnemis pennipes (assembly GCA_933228895.1). Classification (NCBI taxonomy): domain Eukaryota; kingdom Metazoa; phylum Arthropoda; class Insecta; order Odonata; family Platycnemididae; genus Platycnemis; species Platycnemis pennipes. The sequence goes on along the minus strand of OW121851.1, from coordinate 128,377,981 downwards.
AAATTAACTCAGAAGAGGCGAAAAAGTAACTTTTAGTGGTATAACAGTGGTAGAACTGAATGTATGATAAAGAAATAACTTATGAAAAAAGGCCTCTCCGTCTGAATTTTTATTTTTGCTATAAAAGTATACAGAAAATTAATTGAAAAGTACTGAGAAGAGGCGAAAAAGTAAATTGTAGTGGAATAACAGTAGTAGAACTGAATTTATGATAAAGAAATAACTATTGAAAAAAGGCCACTCCGTCTGAATTTTTTTTTTACTATAAAAGTATACGTGAAATAGGTGAAAAGTACTGAGAAGAGACAAAAAAGTAACTTTTAGTGGTATAACAATGGTAGAACTGAAATTATGATAAAGAAATAACTTTTGAAAAAAGGCCACTCCGTCTGAATTTTTTTTTGCTATAAAAGTATACGTGAAATAGGTGAAAAGTACTGAGAAGAGGCAAAAAAGTAAATTGTAGTGGAATTACAGTAGTAGAACTGAATTTATGATAAAGAAATAACTATTGAAAAAAGACCTCTCCGTCTTAATTTTTTGTTTTGTTATTAGAGTATACATAAAATGTAGTGAAAATTAACACAGAAGAGGCGAAAAAGTAAATATTAGTGGAATAACAGTAGTAGAACTGAATTTATGATAAAGAAATAACTTATGAAAAAAGGCCTCTCCGTCTGAATTTTTATTTTTGCTATAAAAGTATACCGAAAATTAATTGAAAAGTACTGAGAAGAGGCGAAAAAGTAAATTGTAGTGGAATAACAGTAGTAGAACTGCATTTATGATAAAGAAATAACATTTGAAAAAAGGCCACTCCGTCTAAATTTTTTTTTGCTTTAAAAGTATACGTGAAATAGGTGAGAAGTACTGAGAAGAGGCAAAAAAGTAAATTGTAGTGGAATAACAGTAGTAGAACTGAATTTATGATAAAGAAATAACTATTGAAAAAAGACCTCTCCGTCTGAATTTTTTGTTTTGCTATTAGAGTATACATACAATTAAGTGAAAATTACCACAGAAGAGGCGAAAAAGTAACTTTTAGTGGTATAACAATGGTAGAACTGAAATTATGATAAAGAAATAACTTTTGAAAAAAGGCCACTCCGTCTGAATTTTTTTTTGCAATAAAAGTATACGTGAAATAGGTAGAAGTACTGAGAAGAGCCAAAAAAGTAACTTTTAGTGGTATAACAATGGTAGAACTGAAATTATGATAAAGAAATAACTTTTGAAAAAAGGCCTCTCCGTCTAAATTTTTTTTTGCTTTAAAAGTATACGTGAAATAGGTGAAAAGTACTGAGAAGAGGCAAAAAAGTAAATTGTAGTGGAATAACAGTAGTAGAACTGAATTTATGATAAAGAAATAACTATTGAAAAAAGACCTCTCCGTCTGAATTTTTTGTTTTGCTATTAGAGTATACATAAAATTAAGTGAAAATTAACACAGAAGAGGCCAAAAAGTAACTTTTAGTGGTAAAACAGTGGTAGAACTGAATTTATGATAAAGAAATAACTTATGAAAAAAGGCCTCTCCGTCTGAATTTTTATTTTTGCTATAGAAGTATACAGAAAATTAATTGAAAAGTACTGAGAAGAGGCGAAAAAGTAAATTGTAGTGGAATAACAGTAGTAGAACTGAATTTATGATAAAGAAATAACTATTGAAAAAAGGCCACTCCGTCTGAATTTTTTTTTGCTATAAAAGTATACGTGAAATATGTGAAAAGTACTGAGAAGAGCCAAAAATTAACTTTTAGTGGTATAACAATGGTAGAACTGAAATTATGATAAAGAAATAACTTTTGAAAAAAGGCCACTCCGTCTGAATTTTTTTTTGCAATAAAAGTATACGTGAAATAGTTAAAAGTACTGAGAAGAGCCTAAAAAGTAACTTTTAGTGGTATAACAATGGTAGAACTGAAATTATGATAAAGAAATAACTTTTGAAAAAAGGCCTCTCCGTGTAAATTTTTTTTTGCTATAAAAGTATACGTGAAATAGGTGAAAAGTACTGAGAAGAGACAAAAAAGTAAATTATAGTGGAATAACAGTAGTAGAACTGAATTTATGATAAAGAAATAACTATTGAAAAAAGACCTCTCCGTCTGAATTTTTTGTTTTGCTATTAGAGTATACATAAAATTAAGTGAAAATTAACACAGAAGAGGCGAAAAAGTAACTTTTAGTGGTAAAACAGTGGTAGAACTGAATTTATGATAAAGAAATAACTTATGAAAAAAGGCCTCTCCGTCTGAATTTTTATTTTTGCTATAAAAGTATACAGAAAATTAATTGAAAAGTACTGAGAAGAGGTGAAATAGTAAATTGTAGTGGAATAACAGTAGTAGAACTGAATTTATGATAAAGAAATAACTATTGAAAAAAGGCCACTCCGTCTGAATTTTTTTTTACTATAAAAGTATACGTGAAATAGGTGAAAAGTACTGAGAAGAGACAAAAAAGTAACTTTTAGTGGTATAACAATGGTAGAACTGAAATTATGATAAAGAAATAACTTTTGAAAAAAGGCCACTCCGTCTGAATTTTTTTTTGCTATAAAAGTATACGTGAAATAGGTGAAAAGTACTGAGAAGAGGCAAAAAAGTAAATTGTAGTGGAATAACAGTAAGAGAACTGAATTTATGATAAAGAAATAACTATTGAAAAAAGACCTCTCCGTCTGAATTTTTTGTTTTGCTATTAGAGTATACATAAAATTAAGTGAAAATTAACACAGAAGAGGCGAAAAAGTAACTTTTAGTGGTATAACAGTGGTAGAACTGAATTTATGATAAAGAAATAACTTATGAAAAAAGGCCTCTCCGTCTGAATTTTTATTTTTGCTATAAAAGTATACAGAAAATTAATTGAAAAGTACTGAGAAGAGGCGAAAAAGTAAATTGTAGTGGAATAACAGTAGTAGAACTGAATTTATGATAAAGAAATAACTATTGAAAAAAGACCACTCCGTCTGAATTTTTTTTTTACTATAAAAGTATACGTGAAATAGGTGAAAAGTACTGAGAAGAGACAAAAAAGTAACTTTTAGTGGTATAACAATGGTAGAACTGAAATTATGATAAAGAAATAACTTTTGAAAAAAGGCCACTCCGTCTGAATTTTTTTTTGCTATAAAAGTATACGTGAAATAGGTGAAAAGTACTGAGAAGAGGCAAAAAAGTAAATTGTAGTGGAATTACAGTAGTAGAACTGAATTTATGATAAAGAAATAACTATTGAAAAAAGACCTCTCCGTCTGAATTTTTTGATTTGCTATTAGAGTATACATAAAATTAAGTGAAAATTAACACAGAAGAGGCGAAAAAGTAACTTTTAGTGGTATAACAGTGGTAGAACTGAATTTATGATAAAGAAATAACTTTTGAAAAAAGGCCTCTCCGTCTAAATTTTTTTTTGCTATAAAAGTATACGTGAAATATGTGAAAAGTACTGAGAAGAGACAAAAAAGTAAATTGTATTGGAATAACAGTAGTAGAACTGAATTTATGATAAAGAAATAACTATTGAAAAAAGGCCTCTCCGTCTGAATTTTTATTTTTGCTATAAAAGTATACAGAAAATTAATTGAAAAGTACTGAGAAGAGGCGAAAAAGTAAATTGTAGTGGAATAACAGTAGTAGAACTGAATTTATGATAAAGAAATAACTATTGAAAAAAGGCCATTCCGTCTGAATTTTTTTTTTACTATAAAAGTATACGTGATATAGGTGAAAAGTACTGAGAAGAGACAAAAAAGTAACTTTTAGTGGTATAACAATGGTAGAACTGAATTTATGATAAAGAAATAACTATTGAAAAAAGGCCACTCCGTCTGAATTTTTTTTTGCAATAAAAGTATACGTGAAATAGGTGAAAAGTACTGAGAAGAGACAAAAAAGTAACTTTTAGTGGTATAACAATGGTAGAACTGAAATTATGATAAAGAAATAACTTTTGAAAAAAGGCCACTCCGTCTAAATTTTTTTTTGCTATAAAAGTATACGATAAATAGGTGAAAAGTACTGAGAGGAGGAAAAAAAGTAAATTGTAGTGGAATAACAGTGGTAGAACTGAATTTATGATAAAGAAATAACTATTGAAAAAAGACCTCTTCGTCTGAATTTTTGTTTTGCTATTAGAGTATATATAAAATTAAGTCAAAATTAACACAGAAGAGGCGAAAAAGTAACTTTTAGTGGTATAACAGTGGTAGAACTGAATTTATGATAAAGAAATAACATATGAAAAAAGGCCTCTCCGTCTGAATTTTTATTTTTGCTATAAAAGTATACAGAAAATTAATTGAAAAGTACTGAGAAGAGGCGAAAAAGTAAATTGTAGTGGAATAACAGTAGTAGAACTGAATTTATGATAAAAAAATAACTATTGAAAAAAGGCCACTCCGTCTGAATTTTTTTTTGCTATAAAAGTATACGTGAAATAGGTGAAAAGTACTGAGAAGAGACAAAAAAGTAACTTTTAGTGGTATAATACTGGTAGAACTGAAATTATGATAAAGAAATAACTTTTGAAAAAAGGCCACTCCGTCTGAATATTTTTTTGCTATAAAAGTATACGTTAAATAGGTAAAAAATACTGAGAGGGGAAAAAAGGTAAATTGTAGTGGAATTACAGAAGTAGAACTGAATTTATGATAAAGAAATAACTATTGAAAAAAGACCTCTCCGTCTGAATTTTTTGTTTGCTATTAGAGTATACATAAAATTAAGTGAAAATTAACACAGAAGAGGCGAAAAAGTAACTTTTAGTGGTATAACAGTGGTAGAACTGAATTTATGATAAATAAATAACTTATGAAAAAAGGCCTCTCCGTCTGAATTTTTATTTTTGCTATAAAATTATACAGAAAATTAATTGAAAAGTACTGAGAAGAGGCGAAAAAGTAAATTGTAGTGGAATTACAGTACTAGAACTGAATTTATGATAAAGAAATAACTATTGAAAAAAGACCTCTCCGTCTGAATTTTTTGGTTTTGCTATTAGAATATACATAAAATTAAGTGAAAATTGACACAGAAGAGGCGAAAAAGTAAATATTAGTGGAATAACAGTAGTAGCACTGAATTTATGATAAAGAAATAACTTATGAAAAAGGCCTCTCCGTCTGAATTTTTATTTTTGCTATAAAAGTATACAGAAAATTAATTGAAAAGTACTGAGAAGAGGCGAAAAAGTAAATTGTAGTGGAATAACAGTAGTAGAACTGAATTTATGATAAAGAAAAAACTATTGAAAAAAGAACTCTCCGTCTGAATTTTTTGTTTTGCTATTAGAGTATACATAAAATTAAGTGAAAATTAACACAGAAGAGGCGAAAAAGTAACTTTTAGTGGTATAACAGTGGTAGAACTGAATTTATGATAAAGAAATAACTTATGAAAAAAGGCCTCTCCGTCTGAATTTTTATTTTTGCTATAAAAGTATACAGAAAATTAATTGAAAAATACTGAGAAGAGGCGAAAAAGTAAATTGTAGTGGAATAACAGTAGTAGAACTGAATTTATGATAAAGAAATAACTATTGAAAAAAGGCCACTCCGTCTTAATTTTTTTTGCTATAAAAGTATACGTGAAATAGGTGAAAAGTACTGAGAAGAGACAAAAAAGTAACTTTTAGTGGTATAACAATGGTAGAACTGAAATTATGATAAAGAAATAACTTTTGAAAAAAGGCCACTCCGTCTGAATTTTTTTTTGCTATAAAAGTATTCGTGAAATAGGTGAAAAGTACTGAGAAGAGACAAAAAAGTAACTTTTAGTGGTATGACAATGGTAGAACTGAAATTATGATAAAGAAATAACTTTTGAAAAAAGGCCACTCCGTCTAAATTTTTTTTTGCTATAAAAGTATACGTGAAATAGGTGAAAAGTACTGAGAAGAGGTAAAAAGTAAATTTTAGTGGAATAACAGTAGTAGAACTGAATTTATGATAAAGAAATAACTTATGAAAAAAGGCCTCTCCGTCTGAATTTTTATTTTTGCTATAGAAGTATATAGAAAATTAATTGAAAAGTACTGAGAAGAGGCGAAAAAGTAAATTGTAGTGGAATAACAGTAGTAGAACTGAATTTATGATAAAGAAATAACTATTGAAAAAAGGCCACTCCGTCTGAATTTTTTTTTGCTATAAAAGTATACGTGAAATAGGTGAAAAGTACTGAGAAGAGCCAAAAAAGTAACTTTTAGTGGTATAACAATGGTAGAACTGAAATTATGATAAAGAAATAACTTTTGAAAAAAGGCCTCTCCGTCTAAATTTTTTTTTGCTATAAAAGTATACGTGAAATAGGTGAAAAGTACTGAGAAGAGGCAAAAAAGTAAATTGTAGTGGAATAACAGTAGTAGAACTGAATTTATGATAAAGAAATAACTATTGAAAAAAGACCTCTCCGTCTGAATTTTTTGTTTTGCTATTAGAGTATACATAAAATTAAGTGAAAATTAACACAGAAGAGGCGAAAAAGTAACTTTTAGTGGTATAACAGTGGTAGAACTGAATTTATGATAAAGAAATAACTTATGAAAAAAGGCCTCTCCGTCTGAATTTTTATTTTTGCTATAAAAGTATACAGAAAATTAATTGAAAAGTACTGAGAAGAGGCGAAAAATAAATTGTAGTGGAATAACAGTAGTAGAACTGAATTTATGATAAAGAAATAACTATTGAAAAAAGGCCACTCCGTCTGAATTTTTTTTTTACTATAAAAGTATACGTGAAATAGGTGAAAAGTACTGAGGAGAGACAAAAAAGTAACTTTTAGTGCTATAACAATGGTAGAACTGAAATTATGATAAAGAAATAACTTTTGAAAAAAGGCCACTCCGTCTGAATTTTTTTTTGCTATAAAAGTATACGTGAAATAGGTGAAAAGTACTGAGAAGAGGCAAAAAAGTAAATTGTAGTGGAATTACAGTAGTAGAACTGAATTTATAATAAAGAAATAACTATTGAAAAAAGACCTCTCCGTCTGAATTTTTTGTTTTGCTATTAGAGTATACATAAAATTAAGTGAAAATTAACACAGAAGAGGCGAAAAAGTAAATATTAGTGGTATAACAGTGGTAGAACTGAATTTATGATAAAGAAATAACTTATGAAAAAAGGTCTCTCCGTCTGAATTTTTATTTTTGCTATAAAAGTATACCGAAAATTAATTGAAAAGTACTGAGAAGAGGCGAATAAGTAAATTGTAGTGGAATAACAGTAGTAGAACTGAATTTATGATAAAGAAATAACTTTTGAAAAAAGGCCACTCCGTCTGAATTTTTTGTTTTGCTATTAGAGTATACATAAAATTAAGTGAAAATTAACACAGAAGAGGCGAAAAAGTAACTTTTAGTGGTATAACAGTGGTAGAACCGAATTTATGATAAAGAAATAACTTATGAAAAAAGGCCTCTCCGTCAGAATTTTTATTTTTGCTATAAAAGTATACAGAAAATTAATTGAAAAGTACTGAGAAGAGGCGAAAAAGTAAATTGTAGTGGAATAACAGTAGTAGAACTGAATTTATGATAAAGAAATAACTATTGAAAAAAGGCCACTCCGTCTGAATTTTTTTTTTACTATAAAAGTATACGTGAAATAGGTGAAAAGTACTGAGAAGAGACAAAAAAGTAACTTTTAGTGCTATAACAATGGTAGAAATGAAATTATGATAAAGAAATAACTTTTGAAAAAAGGCCACTCCGTCTGAATTTTTTTTTGCTATAAAAGTATACGTGAAATAGGTGAAAAGTACTGAGAAGAGGCAAAAAAGTAAATTGTAGTGGAATTACAGTAGTAGAACTGAATTTATGATAAAGAAATAACTATTGAAAAAAGACCTCTCCGTCTGAATTTTTTGTTTTGCTATTAGAGTATACATAAAATTAAGTGAAAATTAACACAGAAGAGGCGAAAAAGTAACTTTTAGTGGTATAACAGTGGTAGAACTGAATTTATGATAAAGAAATAACTTATGAAAAAAGGCCTCTCCGTCTGAATTTTTATTTTTGCAATAAAAGTATACCGAAAATTAATTGAAAAGTACTGAGAAGAGGCGAAAAAGTAAATTGTAGTGGAATAACAGTAGTAGAACTGAATTTATGATAAAGAAATAACTATTGAAAAAAGGCCACTCCGTCTTAATTTTTTTTTGCTATAAAAGTATACGTGAAATAGGTGAAAAGTACTGAGAAGAGACAAAAAAGTAAATTGTATTGGAATAACAGTAGTAGAACTGAATTTATGATAAAGAAATAACTATTGAAAAAAGGCCTCTCCGTCTGAATTTTTATTTTTGCTATAAAAGTATACAGAAAATTAATTGAAAAGTACTGAGAAGAGGCGAAAAAGTAAATTGTAGTGGAATAACAGTAGTAGAACTGAATTTATGATAAAGAAATAACTATTGAAAAAAGGCCATTCCGTCTGAATTTTTTTTTTACTATAAAAGTATACGTGATATAGGTGAAAAGTACTGAGAAGAGACAAAAAAGTAACTTTTAGTGGTATAACAATGGTAGAACTGAATTTATGATAAAGAAATAACTATTGAAAAAAGGCCACTCCGTCTGAATTTTTTTTTGCAATAAAAGTATACGTGAAATAGGTGAAAAGTACTGAGAAGAGACAAAAAAGTAACTTTTAGTGGTATAACAATGGTAGAACTGAAATTATGATAAAGAAATAACTTTTGAAAAAAGGCCACTCCGTCTAAATTTTTTTTTGCTATAAAAGTATACGATAAATAGGTGAAAAGTACTGAGAGGAGGAAAAAAAGTAAATTGTAGTGGAATAACAGTGGTAGAACTGAATTTATGATAAAGAAATAACTATTGAAAAAAGACCTCTTCGTCTGAATTTTTGTTTTGCTATTAGAGTATATATAAAATTAAGTCAAAATTAACACAGAAGAGGCGAAAAAGTAACTTTTAGTGGTATAACAGTGGTAGAACTGAATTTATGATAAAGAAATAACATATGAAAAAAGGCCTCTCCGTCTGAATTTTTATTTTTGCTATAAAAGTATACAGAAAATTAATTGAAAAGTACTGAGAAGAGGCGAAAAAGTAAATTGTAGTGGAATAACAGTAGTAGAACTGAATTTATGATAAAAAAATAACTATTGAAAAAAGGCCACTCCGTCTGAATTTTTTTTTGCTATAAAAGTATACGTGAAATAGGTGAAAAGTACTGAGAAGAGACAAAAAAGTAACTTTTAGTGGTATAATACTGGTAGAACTGAAATTATGATAAAGAAATAACTTTTGAAAAAAGGCCACTCCGTCTGAATATTTTTTTGCTATAAAAGTATACGTTAAATAGGTAAAAAATACTGAGAGGGGAAAAAAGGTAAATTGTAGTGGAATTACAGAAGTAGAACTGAATTTATGATAAAGAAATAACTATTGAAAAAAGACCTCTCCGTCTGAATTTTTTGTTTGCTATTAGAGTATACATAAAATTAAGTGAAAATTAACACAGAAGAGGCGAAAAAGTAACTTTTAGTGGTATAACAGTGGTAGAACTGAATTTATGATAAATAAATAACTTATGAAAAAAGGCCTCTCCGTCTGAATTTTTATTTTTGCTATAAAATTATACAGAAAATTAATTGAAAAGTACTGAGAAGAGGCGAAAAAGTAAATTGTAGTGGAATTACAGTACTAGAACTGAATTTATGATAAAGAAATAACTATTGAAAAAAGACCTCTCCGTCTGAATTTTTTGGTTTTGCTATTAGAATATACATAAAATTAAGTGAAAATTGACACAGAAGAGGCGAAAAAGTAAATATTAGTGGAATAACAGTAGTAGCACTGAATTTATGATAAAGAAATAACTTATGAAAAAGGCCTCTCCGTCTGAATTTTTATTTTTGCTATAAAAGTATACAGAAAATTAATTGAAAAGTACTGAGAAGAGGCGAAAAAGTAAATTGTAGTGGAATAACAGTAGTAGAACTGAATTTATGATAAAGAAAAAACTATTGAAAAAAGAACTCTCCGTCTGAATTTTTTGTTTTGCTATTAGAGTATACATAAAATTAAGTGAAAATTAACACAGAAGAGGCGAAAAAGTAACTTTTAGTGGTATAACAGTGGTAGAACTGAATTTATGATAAAGAAATAACTTATGAAAAAAGGCCTCTCCGTCTGAATTTTTATTTTTGCTATAAAAGTATACAGAAAATTAATTGAAAAATACTGAGAAGAGGCGAAAAAGTAAATTGTAGTGGAATAACAGTAGTAGAACTGAATTTATGATAAAGAAATAACTATTGAAAAAAGGCCACTCCGTCTTAATTTTTTTTGCTATAAAAGTATACGTGAAATAGGTGAAAAGTACTGAGAAGAGACAAAAAAGTAACTTTTAGTGGTATAACAATGGTAGAACTGAAATTATGATAAAGAAATAACTTTTGAAAAAAGGCCACTCCGTCTGAATTTTTTTTTGCTATAAAAGTATTCGTGAAATAGGTGAAAAGTACTGAGAAGAGACAAAAAAGTAACTTTTAGTGGTATGACAATGGTAGAACTGAAATTATGATAAAGAAATAACTTTTGAAAAAAGGCCACTCCGTCTAAATTTTTTTTTGCTATAAAAGTATACGTGAAATAGGTGAAAAGTACTGAGAAGAGGTAAAAAGTAAATTTTAGTGGAATAACAGTAGTAGAACTGAATTTATGATAAAGAAATAACTTATGAAAAAAGGCCTCTCCGTCTGAATTTTTATTTTTGCTATAGAAGTATATAGAAAATTAATTGAAAAGTACTGAGAAGAGGCGAAAAAGTAAATTGTAGTGGAATAACAGTAGTAGAACTGAATTTATGATAAAGAAATAACTATTGAAAAAAGGCCACTCCGTCTGAATTTTTTTTTGCTATAAAAGTATACGTGAAATAGGTGAAAAGTACTGAGAAGAGCCAAAAAAGTAACTTTTAGTGGTATAACAATGGTAGAACTGAAATTATGATAAAGAAATAACTTTTGAAAAAAGGCCTCTCCGTCTAAATTTTTTTTTGCTATAAAAGTATACGTGAAATAGGTGAAAAGTACTGAGAAGAGGCAAAAAAGTAAATTGTAGTGGAATAACAGTAGTAGAACTGAATTTATGATAAAGAAATAACTATTGAAAAAAGACCTCTCCGTCTGAATTTTTTGTTTTGCTATTAGAGTATACATAAAATTAAGTGAAAATTAACACAGAAGAGGCGAAAAAGTAACTTTTAGTGGTATAACAGTGGTAGAACTGAATTTATGATAAAGAAATAACTTATGAAAAAAGGCCTCTCCGTCTGAATTTTTATTTTTGCTATAAAAGTATACAGAAAATTAATTGAAAAGTACTGAGAAGAGGCGAAAAATAAATTGTAGTGGAATAACAGTAGTAGAACTGAATTTATGATAAAGAAATAACTATTGAAAAAAGGCCACTCCGTCTGAATTTTTTTTTTACTATAAAAGTATACGTGAAATAGGTGAAAAGTACTGAGGAGAGACAAAAAAGTAACTTTTAGTGCTATAACAATGGTAGAACTGAAATTATGATAAAGAAATAACTTTTGAAAAAAGGCCACTCCGTCTGAATTTTTTTTTGCTATAAAAGTATACGTGAAATAGGTGAAAAGTACTGAGAAGAGGCAAAAAAGTAAATTGTAGTGGAATTACAGTAGTAGAACTGAATTTATAATAAAGAAATAACTATTGAAAAAAGACCTCTCCGTCTGAATTTTTTGTTTTGCTATTAGAGTATACATAAAATTAAGTGAAAATTAACACAGAAGAGGCGAAAAAGTAAATATTAGTGGTATAACAGTGGTAGAACTGAATTTATGATAAAGAAATAACTTATGAAAAAAGGTCTCTCCGTCTGAATTTTTATTTTTGCTATAAAAGTATACCGAAAATTAATTGAAAAGTACTGAGAAGAGGCGAATAAGTAAATTGTAGTGGAATAACAGTAGTAGAACTGAATTTATGATAAAGAAATAACTTTTGAAAAAAGGCCACTCCGTCTGAATTTTTTGTTTTGCTATTAGAGTATACATAAAATTAAGTGAAAATTAACACAGAAGAGGCGAAAAAGTAACTTTTAGTGGTATAACAGTGGTAGAACCGAATTTATGATAAAGAAATAACTTATGAAAAAAGGCCTCTCCGTCAGAATTTTTATTTTTGCTATAAAAGTATACAGAAAATTAATTGAAAAGTACTGAGAAGAGGCGAAAAAGTAAATTGTAGTGGAATAACAGTAGTAGAACTGAATTTATGATAAAGAAATAACTATTGAAAAAAGGCCACTCCGTCTGAATTTTTTTTTTACTATAAAAGTATACGTGAAATAGGTGAAAAGTACTGAGAAGAGACAAAAAAGTAACTTTTAGTGCTATAACAATGGTAGAAATGAAATTATGATAAAGAAATAACTTTTGAAAAAAGGCCACTCCGTCTGAATTTTTTTTTGCTATAAAAGTATACGTGAAATAGGTGAAAAGTACTGAGAAGAGGCAAAAAAGTAAATTGTAGTGGAATTACAGTAGTAGAACTGAATTTATGATAAAGAAATAACTATTGAAAAAAGACCTCTCCGTCTGAATTTTTTGTTTTGCTATTAGAGTATACATAAAATTAAGTGAAAATTAACACAGAAGAGGCGAAAAAGTAACTTTTAGTGGTATAACAGTGGTAGAACTGAATTTATGATAAAGAAATAACTTATGAAAAAAGGCCTCTCCGTCTGAATTTTTATTTTTGCAATAAAAGTATACCGAAAATTAATTGAAAAGTACTGAGAAGAGGCGAATAAGTAAATTGTAGTGGAATAACAGTAGTAGAACTGAATGTATGATAAAGAAATAACTTTTGAAAAAAGGCCACTCCGTCTAAATTTTTTTTGCTATAAAAGTATACGTGAAATAGGTGAGAAGTACTGTAAAGAGGCAAAAAAGTAAATTGTAGTGGAATATCAGTAGTAGAACTGAATTTATGATAAAGAAATAACTATTGAAAAAAGACCTCTCCGTCTGAATTTTTTGTTTTGCTATTAGAGTATACATAAAATTAAGTGAAAATTAACACAGAAGAGGCGAAAAAGTAACTTTTAGTGGTATAACAGTGGTAGAACTGAATTTATGATAAAGAAATAACTTATGAAAAAAGGCCTCTCCGTCTGAATTTTTATTTTTGCTATAAAAGTATACAGAAAATTAATTGAAAAGTACTGAGAAGAGGCGAAAAAGTAAATTGTAGTGGAATAACAGTAGTAGAACTGAATTTATGATAAAGAAATAACTATTGAAAAAAGGCCACTCCGTCTGAATTTTTTTTTTACTATAAAAGTATACGTGAAATAGGTGAAAAGTACTGAGAAGAGACAAAAAAGTAACTTTTAGTGGTATAACAATGGTAGAACTGAAATTATGATAAAGAAATAACTTTTGAAAAAAGGCCACTCCGTCTGAATTTTTTTTTGCTATAAAAGTATACGTGAAATAGGTGAAAAGTACTGAGAAGAGGCAAAAAAGTAAATTGTAGTGGAATTACAGTAGTAGAATTGAATTTATGATAAAGAAATAACTATTGAAAAAAGACCTCTCCGTCTTAATTTTTTGTTTTGTTATTAGAGTATACATAAAATTAAGTGAAAATTAACACAGAAGAGGCGAAAAAGTAAATATTAGTGGAATAACAGTAGTAGAACTGAATTTATGATAAAGAAATAACTTATGAAAAAAGGCCTCTCCGTCTGAATTTTTATTTTTGCTATAAAAGTATACCGAAAATTAATTGAAAAGTACTGAGAAGAGGCGAAAAAGTAAATTGTAGTGGAATAACAGTAGTAGAACTGAATTTATGATAAAGAAATAACTTTTGAAAAAAGGCCACTCCGTCTAAATTTTTTTTTGCTTTAAAAGTATACGTGAAATAGGTGAGAAGTACTGAGAAGAGGCAAAAAAGTAAATTGTAGTGGAATAACAGTAGTAGAACTGAATTTATGATAAAGAAATAACTATTGAAAAAAGACCTCTCCGTCTGAATTTTTTGTTTTGCTATTAGAGTATACATACAATTAAGTGAAAATTAACACAGAAGAGGCGAAAAAGTAACTTTTAGTGGTATAACAGTGGTAGAACTGAATTTATGATAAAGAAATAACTTATGAAAAAAGGCCTCTCCGTCTGAATTTTTATTTTTACTATAAAAGTATACAGAAAATTAATTGAAAAGTACTGAGAAGAGGCGAAAAAGTAAATTGTAGTGGAATAACAGTAGTAGAACTGAATTTATGATAAAGAAATAACTATTGAAAAAAGGCCACTCCGTCTGAATTTTTTTTTGCTATAAAAGTATACGTGAAATAGGTGAAAAGTACTGAGAAGAGACAAAAAAGTAACTTTTAGTGGTATAACAATGGTAGAACTGAAATTATGATAAAGAAATAACTTTTGAAAAAAGGCCACTCCGTCTGAATTTTTTTTTGCAATAAAAGTATACGTGAAATAGGTAAAAGTACTGAGAAGAGCCAAAAAAGTAACTTTTAGTGGTATAACAATGGTAGAACTGAAATTATGATAAAGAAATAACTTTTGAAAAAAGGGCTCTCCGTCTAAATTTTTTTTTGCTTTAAAAGTATACGTGAAATAGGTGAAAAGTACTGAGAAGAGGCAAAAAAGTAAATTGTAGTGGAATAACAGTAGTAGAACTGAATTTATGATAAAGAAATAACTATTGAAAAAAGACCTCTCCGTCTGAATTTTTTGTTTTGCTTTTAGAGTATACATAAAATTAAGTGAAAATTAACACAGAAGAGGCGAAAAAGTAACATTTAGTGGTAAAACAGTGGTAGAACTGAATTTATGATAAAGAAATAACTTATGAAAAAAGGCCTCTCCGTCTGAATTTTTATTTTTGCTATAGAAGTATACAGAAAATTAATTGAAAAGTACTGAGAAGAGGCGAAAAAGTAAATTGTAGTGGAATAACAGTAGTAGAACTGAATTTATGATAAAGAAATAACTATTGAAAAAAGGCCACTCCGTCTGAATTTTTTTTTGCTATAAAAGTATACGTGAAATATGTGAAAAGTACTGAGAAGAGCCAAAAATTAACTTTTAGTGGTATAACAATGATAGAACTGAAATTATGATAAAGAAATAACTTTTGAAAAAAGGCCACTCCGTCTGAATTTTTTTTTGCAATAAAAGTATACGTGAAATAGTTAAAAGTACTGAGAAGAGCCTAAAAAGTAACTTTTAGTGGTATAACAATGGTAGAACTGAAATTATGATAAAGAAATAACTTTTGAAAAAAGGCCTCTCCGTCTAAATTTTTTTTTGCTTCAAAAGTATACGTGAAATAGGTGAAAAGTACTGAGAAGAGACAAAAAAGTAAATTGTAGTGGAATAACAGTAGTAGAACTGAATTTATGATAAAGAAATAACTATTGAAAAAAGACCTCTCCGTCTGAATTTTTTGTTTTCCTATTAGAGTATACATAAAATTAAGTGAAAATTAACACAGAAGAGGCGAAAAAGTAACTTTTAGTGGTAAAACAGTGGTAGAACTGAATTTATGATAAAGAAATAACTTATGAAAAAAGGCCTCTCCGTCTGAATTTTTATTTTTGCTATAAAAGTATACAGAAAATTAATTGAAAAGTACTGAGAAGAGGCGAAAAAGTAAATTGTAGTGGAATAACAGTAGTAGAACTGAATTTATGATAAAGAAATAACTATTGAAAAAAGGCCACTCCGTCTGAATTTTTTTTTTACTATAAAAGTATACGTGAAATAGGTGAAAAGTACTGAGAAGAGACAAAAAAGTAACTTTTAGTGGTATAACAATGGTAGAACTGAAATTATGATAAAGAAATAACTTATGAAAAAAGGCCTCTCCGTCTGAATTTTTATTTTTGCTATAGAAGTATACAGAAAATTAATTGAAAAGTACTGAGAAGAGGCGAAAAAGTAAATTGTAGTGGAATAACAGTAGTAGAACTGAATTTATGATAAAGAAATAACTATTGAAAAAAGGCCACTCCGTCTGAATTTTTTTTTGCTATAAAAGTATACGTGAAATAGGTGAAAAGTACTGAGAAGAGACAAAAAAGTAACTTTTAGTGGTATAACAATGGTAGAACTGAAATTATGATAAAGAAATTACTTTTGAAAAAAGGCCACTGCGTCTGAATTTTTTTTTGCGATAAAAGTATACGTGAAATAGGTAAAAGTACTGAGAAGAGCCAAAAAAGTAACATTTAGTGGTATAACAATGGTAGAACTGAAATTATGATAAAGAAATAACTTTTGAAAAAAGGCCTCTCCGTCTAAATTTTTTTTTGCTATTAAAGTATACGTGAAATATGTGAAAAGTACTGAGAAGAGACAAAAAAGTAAATTGTAGTGGAATAACAGTAGTAGAACTGAATTTATGATAAAGAAATAACTATTGAAAAAAGGCCTCTCCGTCTGAATTTTTATTTTTGCTATAAAAGTATACAGAAAATTAATTGAAAAGTACTGAGAAGAGGCGAAAAAGTAAATTGTAGTGGAATAACAGTAGTAGAACTGAATTTATGATAAAGAAATAACTATTGAAAAAAGGCCATTCCGTCTGAATTTTTTTTTTACTATTAAAGTATACGTGAAATAGGTGAAAAGTACTGAGAAGAGACAAAAAAGTAACTTTTAGTGGTATCACAATGGTAGAACTGAAATTATGATAAAGAAATAACTTTTGAAAAAAGGCCACTCCGTCTGAATTTTTTTTTGCTATAAAAGTATACGTGAAATAGGTGAAAAGTACTGAGAAGAGGCAAAAAAGTAAATTGTAGTGGAATAACAGTAAGAGAACTGAATTTATGATAAAGAAATAACTATTGAAAAAAGACCTCTCCGTCTGAATTTTTTGTTTTGCTATTAGAGTATACATAAAATTAAGTGAAAATTAACACAGAAGAGGCGAAAAAGTAACTTTTAGTGGTATAACAGTGGTAGAACTGAATTTATGATAAAGAAATAACTTATGAAAAAAGGCCTCTCCGTCTGAATTTTTATTTTTGCTATAAAAGTATACAGAAAATTAATTGAAAAGTACTGAGAAGAGGCGAAAAAGTAAATTGTAGTGGAATAACAGTAGTAGAACTGAATTTATGATAAAGAAATAACTATTGAAAAAAGGCCACTCCGTCTGAATTTTTTTTTTACTATAAAAGTATACGTGAAATAGGTGAAAAGTACTGAGAAGAGACAAAAAAGTAACTTTTAGTGGTATAACAATGGTAGAACTGAAATTATGATAAAGAAATAACTTTTGAAAAAAGGCCACTCCGTCTGAATTTTTTTTTGCTATAAAAGTATACGTGAAATAGGTGAAAAGTACTGAGAAGAGGCAAAAAAGTAAATTGTAGTGGAATTACAGTAGTAGAACTGAATTTATGATAAAGAAATAACTATTGAAAAAAGACCTCTCCGTCTGAATTTTTTGATTTGCTATTAGAGTATACATAAAATTAAGTGAAAATGAACACAGATGAGGCGAAAAAGTAAATATTAGTGGAATAACAGTAGTAGAACTGAATTTATGATAAAGAAATAACTTATGAAAAAAGGCCTCTCCGTCTGAATTTTTATTTTTGCTATAAAAGTATACCGAAAATTAATTGAAAAGTACTGAGAAGAGGCGAAAAAGTAAATTGTAGTGGAATAACAGTAGTAGAACTGAATTTATGTAAAAGAAATAACTATTGAAAAAAGGCCACTCCGTCTGAATTTTTTTTTGCAATAAAAGTATACGTGAAATAGGTGAAAAGTACTTAGAAGAGACAAAAAAGTAACATTTAGTGGTATAACAATGGTAGAACTGAAATTATGATAAAGAAATAACTTTTGAAAAAAGGCCTCTCCGTCTAAATTTTTTTTTGCTATTAAAGTATACGTGAAATATGTGAAAAGTACTGAGAAGAGACAAAAAAGTAAATTGTAGTGGAATAACAGTAGTAGAACTGAATTTATGATAAAGAAATAACTATTGAAAAAAGGCCTCTCCGTCTGAATTTTTATTTTTGCTATAAAAGTATACAGAAAATTAATTGAAAAGTACTGAGAAGAGGCGAAAAAGTAAATTGTAGTGGAATAACAGTAGTAGAACTGAATTTATGATAAAGAAATAACTATTGAAAAAAGGCCACTCCGTCTGAATTTTTTTTTGCTATAAAAGTATACGTGAAATAGGTGAAAAGTACTGAGAAGAGACAAAAAAGTAACTTTTAGTGGTATAACAATGGTAGAACTGAAATTATGATAAAGAAATTACTTTTGAAAAAAGGCCACTGCGTCTGAATTTTTTTTTGCGATAAAAGTATACGTGAAATAGGTAAAAGTACTGAGAAGAGCCAAAAAAGTAACATTTAGTGGTATAACAATGGTAGAACTGAAATTATGATAAAGAAATAACTTTTGAAAAAAGGCCTCTCCGTCTAAATTTTTTTTTGCTATTAAAGTATACGTGAAATATGTGAAAAGTACTGAGAAGAGACAAAAAAGTAAATTGTAGTGGAATAACAGTAGTAGAACTGAATTTATGATAAAGAAATAACTATTGAAAAAAGGCCTCTCCGTCTGAATTTTTATTTTTGCTATAAAAGTATACAGAAAATTAATTGAAAAGTACTGAGAAGAGGCGAAAAAGTAAATTGTAGTGGAATAACAGTAGTAGAACTGAATTTATGATAAAGAAATAACTATTGAAAAAAGGCCACTCCGTCTGAATTTTTTTTTTACTATACAAGTATACGTGAAATAGGTGAAAAGTACTGAGAAGAGACAAAAAAGTAACTTTTAGTGGTATAACAATGGTAGAACTGAAATTATGATAAAGAAATAACTTTTGAAAAAAGGCCACTCCGTCTGAATTTTTTTTTGCTATAAAAGTATACGTGAAATAGGTGAAAAGTACTGAGAAGAGGCAAAAAAGTAAATTGTAGTGGAATTACAGTAGTAGAACTGAATTTATGATAAAGAAATAACTATTGAAAAAAGACCTCTCCGTCTGAATTTTTTGATTTGCTATTAGAGTATACATAAAATTAAGTGAAAATGAACACAGATGAGGCGAAAAAGTAAATATTAGTGGAATAACAGTAGTAGAACTGAATTTATGATAAAGAAATAACTTATGAAAAAAGGCCTCTCCGTCTGAATTTTTATTTTTGCTATAAAAGTATACCGAAAATTAATTGAAAAGTACTGAGAAGAGGCGAAAAAGTAAATTGTAGTGGAATAACAGTAGTAGAACTGAATTTATGATAAAGAAATAACTATTGAAAAAAGACCTCTCCGTCTGAATTTTTTGTTTTGCTATTAGAGTATTCATAACATTAAGTGAAAATTAACACAGAAGAGGCGAAAAAGTAACTTTTAGTGGTATAACAGTGGTAGAACTGAATTTATGATAAAGAAATAACTTATGAAAAAAGGCCTCTCCGTCTGAATTTTTATTTTTGCTATAGAAGTATACAGAAAATTAATTGAAAAGTACTGAGAAGAGGCGAAAAAGTAAATTGTAGTGGAATAACAGTAGTAGAACTGAATTTATGATAAAGAAATAACTATTGAAAAAAGGCCACTCCGTCTGAATTTTTTTTTGCTATAAAAGTATACGTGAAATATGTGAAAAGTACTGAGAAGAGCCAAAAATTAACTTTTAGTGGTATAACAATGATAGAACTGAAATTATGATAAAGAAATAACTTTTGAAAAAAGGCCACTCAGTCTGAATTTTTTTTTGCAATAAAAGTATACGTGAAATAGTTAAAAGTACTGAGAAGAGCCTAAAAAGTAACTTTTAGTGGTATAACAATGGTAGAACTGAAATTATGATAAAGAAATAACTTTTGAAAAAAGGCCTCTCCGTCTAAATTTTTTTTTGCTTCAAAAGTATACGTGAAATAGGTGAAAAGTACTGAGAAGAGACAAAAAAGTAAATTGTAGTGGAATAACAGTAGTAGAACTGAATTTATGATAAAGAAATAACTATTGAAAAAAGACCTCTCCGTCTGAATTTTTTGTTTTCCTATTAGAGTATACATAAAATTAAATGAAAATTAACACAGAAGAGGCGAAAAAGTAACTTTTAGTGGTAAAACAGTGGTAGAACTGAATTTATGATAAAGAAATAACTTATGAAAAAAGGCCTCTCCGTCTGAATTTTTATTTTTGCTATAAAAGTATACAGAAAATTAATTGAAAAGTACTGAGAAGAGGCGAAAAAGTAAATTGTAGTGGAATAACAGTAGTAGAACTGAATTTATGATAAAGAAATAACTATTGAAAAAAGGCCACTCCGTCTGAATTTTTTTTTTACTATAAAAGTATACGTGAAATAGGTGAAAAGTACTGAGAAGAGACAAAAAAGTAACTTTTAGTGGTATAACAATGGTAGAACTGAAATTATGATAAAGAAATAACTTATGAAAAAAGGCCTCTCCGTCTGAATTTTTATTTTTGCTATAGAAGTATACAGAAAATTAATTGAAAAGTACTGAGAAGAGGCGAAAAAGTAAATTGTAGTGGAATAACAGTAGAAGAACTGAATTTATGATAAAGAAATAACTATTGAAAAAAGGCCACTCCGTCTGAATTTTTTTTTGCTATAAAAGTATACGTGAAATAGGTGAAAAGTACTGAGAAGAGACAAAAAAGTAACTTTTAGTGGTATAACAATGGTAGAACTGAAATTATGATAAAGAAATTACTTTTGAAAAAAGGCCACTGCGTCTGAATTTTTTTTTGCGATAAAAGTATACGTGAAATAGGTAAAAGTACTGAGAAGAGCAAAAAAAGTAACATTTAGTGGTATAACAATGGTAGAACTGAAATTATGATAAAGAAATAACTTTTGAAAAAAGGCCTCTCCGTCTAAATTTTTTTTTGCTATTAAAGTATACGTGAAATATGTGAAAAGTACTGAGAAGAGACAAAAAAGTAAATTGTAGTGGAATAACAGTAGTAGAACTGAATTTATGATAAAGAAATAACTATTGAAAAAAGGCCTCTCCGTCTGAATTTTTATTTTTGCTATAAAAGTATACAGAAAATTAATTGAAAAGTACTGAGAAGAGGCGAAAAAGTAAATTGTAGTGGAATAACAGTAGTAGAACTGAATTTATGATAAAGAAATAACTATTGAAAAAAGGCCACTCCGTCTGAATTTTTTTTTTACTATAAAAGTATACGTGAAATAGGTGAAAAGTACTGAGAAGAGACAAAAAAGTAACTTTTAGTGGTATAACAATGGTAGAACTGAAATTATGATAAAGAAATAACTTTTGAAAAAAGGCCACTCGTCTGAATTTTTTTTTGCTATAAAAGTATACGTGAAATAGGTGAAAAGTACTGAGAAGAGGCAAAAAAGTAAATTGTAGTGGAATTACAGTAGTAGAACTGAATTTATGATAAAGAAATAACTATTGAAAAAAGACCTCTCCGTCTGAATTTTTTGATTTGCTATTAGAGTATACATAAAATTAAGTGAAAATGAACACAGATGAGGCGAAAAAGTAAATATTAGTGGAATAACAGTAGTAGAACTGAATTTATGATAAAGAAATAACTTATGAAAAAAGGCCTCTCCGTCTGAATTTTTATTTTTGCTATAAAAGTATACCGAAAATTAATTGAAAAGTACTGAGAAGAGGCGAAAAAGTAAATTGTAGTGGAATAACAGTAGTAGAACTGAATTTATGATAAAGAAATAACTATTGAAAAAAGACCTCTCCGTCTGAATTTTTTGTTTTGCTATTAGAGTATTCATAACATTAAGTGAAAATTAACACAGAAGAGGCGAAAAAGTAACTTTTAGTGGTATAACAGTGGTAGAACTGAATTTATGATAAAGAAATAACTTATGAAAAAAGGCCTCTCCGTCTGAATTTTTATTTTTGCTATAGAAGTATACAGAAAATTAATTGAAAAGTACTGAGAAGAGGCGAAAAAGTAAATTGTAGTGGAATAACAGTAGTAGAACTGAATTTATGATAAAGAAATAACTATTGAAAAAAGGCCACTCCGTCTGAATTTTTTTTTGCTATAAAAGTATACGTGAAATATGTGAAAAGTACTGAGAAGAGCCAAAAATTAACTTTTGTGGTATAACAATGATAGAACTGAAATTATGATAAAGAAATAACTTTTGAAAAAAGGCCACTCCGTCTGAATTTTTTTTTGCAATAAAAGTATACGTGAAATAGTTAAAAGTACTGAGAAGAGCCTAAAAAGTAACTTTTAGTGGTATAACAATGGTAGAACTGAAATTATGATAAAGAAATAACTTTTGAAAAAAGGCCTCTCCGTCTAAATTTTTTTTTGCTTCAAAAGTATACGTGAAATAGGTGAAAAGTACTGAGAAGAGACAAAAAAGTAAATTGTAGTGGAATAACAGTAGTAGAACTGAATTTATGATAAAGAAATAACTATTGAAAAAAGACCTCTCCGTCTGAATTTTTTGTTTTCCTATTAGAGTATACATAAAATTAAATGAAAATTAACACAGAAGAGGCGAAAAAGTAACTTTTAGTGGTAAAACAGTGGTAGAACTGAATTTATGATAAAGAAATAACTTATGAAAAAAGGCCTCTCCGTCTGAATTTTTATTTTTGCTATAAAAGTATACAGAAAATTAATTGAAAAGTACTGAGAAGAGGCGAAAAAGTAAATTGTAGTGGAATAACAGTAGTAGAACTGAATTTATGATAAAGAAATAACTATTGAAAAAAGGCCACTCCGTCTGAATTTTTTTTTTACTATAAAAGTATACGTGAAATAGGTGAAAAGTACTGAGAAGAGACAAAAAAGTAACTTTTAGTGGTATAACAATGGTAGAACTGAAATTATGATAAAGAAATAACTTATGAAAAAAGGCCTCTCCGTCTGAATTTTTATTTTTGCTATAGAAGTATACAGAAAATTAATTGAAAAGTACTGAGAAGAGGCGAAAAAGTAAATTGTAGTGGAATAACAGTAGTAGAACTGAATTTATGATAAAGAAATAACTATTGAAAAAAGGCCACTCCGTCTGAATTTTTTTTTGCTATAAAAGTATACGTGAAATAGGTGAAAAGTACTGAGAAGAGACAAAAAAGTAACTTTTAGTGGTATAACAATGGTAGAACTGAAATTATGATAAAGAAATTACTTTTGAAAAAAGGCCACTGCGTCTGAATTTTTTTTTGCGATAAAAGTATACGTGAAATAGGTAAAAGTACTGAGAAGAGCCAAAAAAGTAACATTTAGTGGTATAACAATGGTAGAACTGAAATTATGATAAAGAAATAACTTTTGAAAAAAGGCCTCTCCGTCTAAATTTTTTTTTGCTATTAAAGTATACGTGAAATATGTGAAAAGTACTGAGAAGAGACAAAAAAGTAAATTGTAGTGGAATAACAGTAGTAGAACTGAATTTATGATAAAGAAATAACTATTGAAAAAAGGCCTCTCCGTCTGAATTTTTATTTTTGCTATAAAAGTATACAGAAAATTAATTGAAAAGTACTGAGAAGAGGCGAAAAAGTAAATTGTAGTGGAATAACAGTAGTAGAACTGAATTTATGATAAAGAAATAACTATTGAAAAAAGGCCACTCCGTCTGAATTTTTTTTTTACTATAAAAGTATACGTGAAATAGGTGAAAAGTACTGAGAAGAGACAAAAAAGTAACTTTTAGTGGTATAACAATGGTAGAACTGAAATTATGATAAAGAAATAACTTTTGAAAAAAGGCCACTCCGTCTGAATTTTTTTTTGCTATAAAAGTATACGTGAAATAGGTGAAAAGTACTGAGAAGAGGCAAAAAAGTAAATTGTAGTGGAATTACAGTAGTAGAACTGAATTTATGATAAAGAAATAACTATTGAAAAAAGACCTCTCCGTCTGAATTTTTTGATTTGCTATTAGAGTATACATAAAATTAAGTGAAAATGAACACAGATGAGGCGAAAAAGTAAATATTAGTGGAATAACAGTAGTAGAACTGAATTTATGATAAAGAAATAACTTATGAAAAAAGGCCTCTCCGTCTGAATTTTTATTTTTGCTATAAAAGTATACCGAAAATTAATTGAAAAGTACTGAGAAGAGGCGAAAAAGTAAATTGTAGTGGAATAACAGTAGTAGAACTGAATTTATGATAAAGAAATAACTATTGAAAAAAGACCTCTCCGTCTGAATTTTTTGTTTTGCTATTAGAGTATTCATAACATTAAGTGAAAATTAACACAGAAGAGGCGAAAAAGTAACTTTTAGTGGTATAACAGTGGTAGAACTGAATTTATGATAAAGAAATAACTTATGAAAAAAGGCCTCTCCGTCTGAATTTTTATTTTTGCTATAGAAGTATACAGAAAATTAATTGAAAAGTACTGAGAAGAGGCGAAAAAGTAAATTGTAGTGGAATAACAGTAGTAGAACTGAATTTATGATAAAGAAATAACTATTGAAAAAAGGCCACTCCGTCTGAATTTTTTTTTGCTATAAAAGTATACGTGAAATATGTGAAAAGTACTGAGAAGAGCCAAAAATTAACTTTTAGTGGTATAACAATGATAGAACTGAAATTATGATAAAGAAATAACTTTTGAAAAAAGGCCACTCCGTCTGAATTTTTTTTTGCAATAAAAGTATACGTGAAATAGTTAAAAGTACTGAGAAGAGCCTAAAAAGTAACTTTTAGTGGTATAACAATGGTAGAACTGAAATTATGATAAAGAAATAACTTTTGAAAAAAGGCCTCTCCGTCTAAATTTTTTTTTGCTTCAAAAGTATACGTGAAATAGGTGAAAAGTACTGAGAAGAGACAAAAAAGTAAATTGTAGTGGAATAACAGTAGTAGAACTGAATTTATGATAAAGAAATAACTATTGAAAAAAGACCTCTCCGTCTGAATTTTTTGTTTTCCTATTAGAGTATACATAAAATTAAATGAAAATTAACACAGAAGAGGCGAAAAAGTAACTTTTAGTGGTAAAACAGTGGTAGAACTGAATTTATGATAAAGAAATAACTTATGAAAAAAGGCCTCTCCGTCTGAATTTTTATTTTTGCTATAAAAGTATACAGAAAATTAATTGAAAAGTACTGAGAAGAGGCGAAAAAGTAAATTGTAGTGGAATAACAGTAGTAGAACTGAATTTATGATAAAGAAATAACTATTGAAAAAAGGCCACTCCGTCTGAATTTTTTTTTTACTATAAAAGTATACGTGAAATAGGTGAAAAGTACTGAGAAGAGACAAAAAAGTAACTTTTAGTGGTATAACAATGGTAGAACTGAAATTATGATAAAGAAATAACTTATGAAAAAAGGCCTCTCCGTCTGAATTTTTATTTTTGCTATAGAAGTATACAGAAAATTAATTGAAAAGTACTGAGAAGAGGCGAAAAAGTAAATTGTAGTGGAATAACAGTAGTAGAACTGAATTTATGATAAAGAAATAACTATTGAAAAAAGGCCACTCCGTCTGAATTTTTTTTTGCTATAAAAGTATACGTGAAATAGGTGAAAAGTACTGAGAAGAGACAAAAAAGTAACTTTTAGTGGTATAACAATGGTAGAACTGAAATTATGATAAAGAAATTACTTTTGAAAAAA
Source organism: Platycnemis pennipes (assembly GCA_933228895.1). Classification (NCBI taxonomy): domain Eukaryota; kingdom Metazoa; phylum Arthropoda; class Insecta; order Odonata; family Platycnemididae; genus Platycnemis; species Platycnemis pennipes. Next base: position 128,352,326 of record OW121851.1, on the reverse strand, counting down.
GGCCACTGCGTCTGAATTTTTTTTTGCGATAAAAGTATACGTGAAATAGGTAAAAGTACTGAGAAGAGCCAAAAAAGTAACATTTAGTGGTATAACAATGGTAGAACTGAAATTATGATAAAGAAATAACTTTTGAAAAAAGGCCTCTCCGTCTAAATTTTTTTTTGCTATTAAAGTATACGTGAAATATGTGAAAAGTACTGAGAAGAGACAAAAAAGTAAATTGTAGTGGAATAACAGTAGTAGAACTGAATTTATGATAAAGAAATAACTATTGAAAAAAGGCCTCTCCGTCTGAATTTTTATTTTTGCTATAAAAGTATACAGAAAATTAATTGAAAAGTACTGAGAAGAGGCGAAAAAGTAAATTGTAGTGGAATAACAGTAGTAGAACTGAATTTATGATAAAGAAATAACTATTGAAAAAAGGCCACTCCGTCTGAATTTTTTTTTTACTATAAAAGTATACGTGAAATAGGTGAAAAGTACTGAGAAGAGACAAAAAAGTAACTTTTAGTGGTATAACAATGGTAGAACTGAAATTATGATAAAGAAATAACTTTTGAAAAAAGGCCACTCCGTCTGAATTTTTTTTTGCTATAAAAGTATACGTGAAATAGGTGAAAAGTACTGAGAAGAGGCAAAAAAGTAAATTGTAGTGGAATTACAGTAGTAGAACTGAATTTATGATAAAGAAATAACTATTGAAAAAAGACCTCTCCGTCTGAATTTTTTGATTTGCTATTAGAGTATACATAAAATTAAGTGAAAATGAACACAGATGAGGCGAAAAAGTAAATATTAGTGGAATAACAGTAGTAGAACTGAATTTATGATAAAGAAATAACTTATGAAAAAAGGCCTCTCCGTCTGAATTTTTATTTTTGCTATAAAAGTATACCGAAAATTAATTGAAAAGTACTGAGAAGAGGCGAAAAAGTAAATTGTAGTGGAATAACAGTAGTAGAACTGAATTTATGATAAAGAAATAACTATTGAAAAAAGACCTCTCCGTCTGAATTTTTTGTTTTGCTATTAGAGTATTCATAACATTAAGTGAAAATTAACACAGAAGAGGCGAAAAAGTAACTTTTAGTGGTATAACAGTGGTAGAACTGAATTTATGATAAAGAAATAACTTATGAAAAAAGGCCTCTCCGTCTGAATTTTTATTTTTGCTATAGAAGTATACAGAAAATTAATTGAAAAGTACTGAGAAGAGGCGAAAAAGTAAATTGTAGTGGAATAACAGTAGTAGAACTGAATTTATGATAAAGAAATAACTATTGAAAAAAGGCCACTCCGTCTGAATTTTTTTTTGCTATAAAAGTATACGTGAAATATGTGAAAAGTACTGAGAAGAGCCAAAAATTAACTTTTAGTGGTATAACAATGATAGAACTGAAATTATGATAAAGAAATAACTTTTGAAAAAAGGCCACTCCGTCTGAATTTTTTTTTGCAATAAAAGTATACGTGAAATAGTTAAAAGTACTGAGAAGAGCCTAAAAAGTAACTTTTAGTGGTATAACAATGGTAGAACTGAAATTATGATAAAGAAATAACTTTTGAAAAAAGGCCTCTCCGTCTAAATTTTTTTTTGCTTCAAAAGTATACGTGAAATAGGTGAAAAGTACTGAGAAGAGACAAAAAAGTAAATTGTAGTGGAATAACAGTAGTAGAACTGAATTTATGATAAAGAAATAACTATTGAAAAAAGACCTCTCCGTCTGAATTTTTTGTTTTCCTATTAGAGTATACATAAAATTAAGTGAAAATTAACACAGAAGAGGCGAAAAAGTAAATTGTAGTGGAATAACAGTAGTAGAACTGAATTTATGATAAAGAAATAACTATTGAAAAAAGGCCTCTCCGTCTGAATTTTTATTTTTGCTATAAAAGTATACAGAAAATTAATTGAAAAGTACTGAGAAGAGGCGAAAAAGTAAATTGTAGTGGAATAACAGTAGTAGAACTGAATTTATGATAAAGAAATAACTATTGAAAAAAGGCCACTCCGTCTGAATTTTTTTTTTAACTATAAAAGTATACGTGAAATAGGTGAAAAGTACTGAGAAGAGACAAAAAAGTAACATTTAGTGGTATAACAATGGTAGAACTGAAATTATGATAAAGAAATAACTTATGAAAAAAGGCCTCTCCGTCTGAATTTTTATTTTTGCTATAGAAGTATACAGAAAATTAATTGAAAAGTACTGAGAAGAGGCGAAAAAGTAAATTGTAGTGGAATAACAGTAGTAGAACTGAATTTATGATAAAGAAATAACTATTGAAAAAAGGCCACTCCGTCTGAATTTTTTTTTGCTATAAAAGTATACGTGAAATAGGTAAAAGTACTGAGAAGAGCCAAAAAAGTAACATTTAGTGGTATAACAATGGTAGAACTGAAATTATGATAAAGAAATAACTTTTGAAAAAAGGCCTCTCCGTCTAAATTTTTTTTTGCTATTAAAGTATACGTGAAATATGTGAAAAGTACTGAGAAGAGACAAAAAAGTAAATTGTAGTGGAATAACAGTAGTAGAACTGAATTTATGATAAAGAAATAACTATTGAAAAAAGGCCTCTCCGTCTGAATTTTTATTTTTGCTATAAAAGTATACAGAAAATTAATTGAAAAGTACTGAGAAGAGGCGAAAAAGTAAATTGTAGTGGAATAACAGTAGTAGAACTGAATTTATGATAAAGAAATAACTATTGAAAAAAGGCCATTCCGTCTGAATTTTTTTTTTACTATAAAAGTATACGTGAAATAGGTGAAAAGTACTGAGAAGAGACAAAAAAGTAACTTTTAGTGGTATAACAATGGTAGAACTGAAATTATGATAAAGAAATAACTTTTGAAAAAAGGCCACTCCGTCTGAATTTTTTTTTGCTATAAAATTATACGTGAAATAGGTGAAAAGTACTGAGAAGAGGCAAAAAAGTAAATTGTAGTGGAATAACAGTAAGAGAACTGAATTTATGATAAAGAAATAACTATTGAAAAAAGACCTCTCCGTCTGAATTTTTTGTTTTGCTATTAGAGTATACATAAAATTAAGTGAAAATTAACACAGAAGAGGCGAAAAAGTAACTTTTAGTGGTATAACAGTGGTAGAACTGAATTTATGATAAAGAAATAACTTATGAAAAAAGGCCTCTCCGTCTGAATTTTTATTTTTGCTATAAAAGTATACAGAAAATTAATTGAAAAGTACTGAGAAGAGGCGAAAAAGTAAATTGTAGTGGAATAACAGTAGTAGAACTGAATTTATGATAAAGAAATAACTATTGAAAAAAGGCCACTCCGTCTGAATTTTTTTTTTACTATAAAAGTATACGTGAAATAGGTGAAAAGTACTGAGAAGAGACAAAAAAGTAACTTTTAGTGGTATAACAATGGTAGAACTGAAATTATGATAAAGAAATAACTTTTGAAAAAAGGCCACTCCGTCTGAATTTTTTTTTGCTATAAAAGTATACGTGAAATAGGTGAAAAGTACTGAGAAGAGGCAAAAAAGTAAATTGTAGTGGAATTACAGTAGTAGAACTGAATTTATGATAAAGAAATAACTATTGAAAAAAGACCTCTCCGTCTGAATTTTTTGATTTGCTATTAGAGTATACATAAAATTAAGTGAAAATGAACACAGATGAGGCGAAAAAGTAAATATTAGTGGAATAACAGTAGTAGAACTGAATTTATGATAAAGAAATAACTTATGAAAAAAGGCCTCTCCGTCTGAATTTTTATTTTTGCTATAAAAGTATACCGAAAATTAATTGAAAAGTACTGAGAAGAGGCGAAAAAGTAAATTGTAGTGGAATAACAGTAGTAGAACTGAATTTATGATAAAGAAATAACTATTGAAAAAAGACCTCTCCGTCTGAATTTTTTGTTTTGCTATTAGAGTATTCATAACATTAAGTGAAAATTAACACAGAAGAGGCGAAAAAGTAACTTTTAGTGGTATAACAGTGGTAGAACTGAATTTATGATAAAGAAATAACTTATGAAAAAAGGCCTCTCCGTCTGAATTTTTATTTTTGCTATAGAAGTATACAGAAAATTAATTGAAAAGTACTGAGAAGAGGCGAAAAAGTAAATTGTAGTGGAATAACAGTAGTAGAACTGAATTTATGTAAAAGAAATAACTATTGAAAAAAGGCCACTCCGTCTGAATTTTTTTTTGCAATAAAAGTATACGTGAAATAGGTGAAAAGTACTGAGAAGAGACAAAAAAGTAACTTTTAGTGGTATAACAATGGTAGAACTGAAATTATGATAAAGAAATAACTTTTGAAAAAAGGCCACTCCGTCTAAATTTTTTTTTGCTATAAAAGTATACGTGAAATAGGTGAAAAGTACTGAGAAGAGGTAAAAAGTAAATTTTAGTGGAATAACAGTAGTAGAACTGAATTTATGATAAAGAAATAACTTTTGAAAAAAGGCCACTCCGTCTGAGTGTTTTTTGCTATAAAAGTATACGTGAAATAGGTGAAAAGTACTGAGAAGAGGCAAAAAAGTAAAATGTAGTGGAATAACAGTAGTAGAACTGAAATTATGATAAAGAAATAACTTTTGAAAAAAGGCCACTCCGTCTGAATTTTTTTTTGCTATAAAAGTATACGTGAAATAGGTGAAAAGTACTGAGAAGAGGCGAAAAAGTAAATTGTAGTGGAATAACAGTAGTAGAACTGAATTTATGATAAAGAAATAACTATTGAAAAAAGGCCACTCAGTCTGAATTTTTTTTGCGATAAAAGTATACGTGAAATAGGTGAAAAGTACTGAGAAGAGACAAAAAAGTAACTTTTAGTGGTATAACACTGGTAGAACTGAAATTATGATAAAGAAATAACTTTTGAAAAAAGGCCACTCCGTATGAATTTTTTTTTGCTATAAAAGTATACGTGAAATAGGTGAAAAGTACTGAGAAGAGGCAAAAAAGTAACTTTTATTGGTATAACAATGGTAGAACTGAATTTATGATAAAGAAATAACTATTGAAAAAAGGCCACTCCGTCTGAATTTTTTTTTGCAATAAAAGTATACGTAAAATAGGTGAAAAGTACTGAGAAGAGACAAAAAAGTAACTTTTAGTGGTATAACAATGGTAGAACTGAAATTATGATAAAGAAATAACTTTTGAAAATAGGCCACTCCGTCTAAATTTTTTTTTGCTATAAAAGTATACGTGAAATAGGTGAAAAGTACTGAGAAGAGGCGAAAAAGTAAATTGTAGTGGAATAACAGTAGTAGAACTGAATTTATGATAAAGAAATAACTATTGAAAAAAGACCTCTCCGTCTGAATTTTTTGTTTTGCTATTAGAGTATACATAAAATTAAGTGAAAATTAACACAGAAGAGGCGAAAAAGTAACTTTTAGTGGTAAAACAGTGGTAGAACTGAATTTATGATAAAGAAATAACTTATGAAAAAAGGCCTCTCCGTCTGAATTTTTATTTTTACTATAGAAGTATACAGAAAATTAATTGAAAAGTACTGAGAAGAGGCGAAAAAGTAAATTGTAGTGGAATAACAGTAGTAGAACTGAATTTATGATAAAGAAATAACTATTGAAAAAAGGCCACTCCGTCTGAATTTTTTTTTGCTATAAAAGTATACGTGAAATATGTGAAAAGTACTGAGAAGAGCCAAAAATTAACTTTTAGTGGTATAACAATGGTAGAACTGAAATTATGATAAAGAAATAACTTTTGAAAAAAGGCCTCTCCGTCTGAATTTTTATTTTTGCTATAGAAGTATACAGAAAATTAATTGAAAAGTACTGAGAAGAGGCGAAAAAGTAAATTGTAGTGGAATAACAGTAGTAGAACTGAATTTATGATAAAGAAATAACTATTGAAAAAAGGCCACTCCGTCTGAATTTTTTTTTGCTATAAAAGTATACGTGAAATAGGTAAAAGTACTGAGAAGAGCCAAAAAAGTAACATTTAGTGGTATAACAATGGTAGAACTGAAATTATGATAAAGAAATAACTTTTGAAAAAAGGCCTCTCCGTCTAAATTTTTTTTTGCTATTAAAGTATACGTGAAATATGTGAAAAGTACTGAGAAGAGACAAAAAAGTAAATTGTAGTGGAATAACAGTAGTAGAACTGAATTTATGATAAAGAAATAACTATTGAAAAAAGGCCTCTCCGTCTGAATTTTTATTTTTGCTATAAAAGTATACAGAAAATTAATTGAAAAGTACTGAGAAGAGGCGAAAAAGTAAATTGTAGTGGAATAACAGTAGTAGAACTGAATTTATGATAAAGAAATAACTATTGAAAAAAGGCCATTCCGTCTGAATTTTTTTTTTACTATAAAAGTATACGTGAAATAGGTGAAAAGTACTGAGAAGAGACAAAAAAGTAACTTTTAGTGGTATAACAATGGTAGAACTGAAATTATGATAAAGAAATAACTTTTGAAAAAAGGCCACTCCGTCTGAATTTTTTTTTGCTATAAAATTATACGTGAAATAGGTGAAAAGTACTGAGAAGAGGCAAAAAAGTAAATTGTAGTGGAATAACAGTAAGAGAACTGAATTTATGATAAAGAAATAACTATTGAAAAAAGACCTCTCCGTCTGAATTTTTTGTTATGCTATTAGAGTATACATAAAATTAAGTGAAAATTAACACAGAAGAGGCGAAAAAGTAACTTTTAGTGGTATAACAGTGGTAGAACTGAATTTATGATAAAGAAATAACTTATGAAAAAAGGCCTCTCCGTCTGAATTTTTATTTTTGCTATAAAAGTATACAGAAAATTAATTGAAAAGTACTGAGAAGAGGCGAAAAAGTAAATTGTAGTGGAATAACAGTAGTAGAACTGAATTTATGATAAAGAAATAACTATTGAAAAAAGGCCACTCCGTCTGAATTTTTTTTTTACTATAAAAGTATACGTGAAATAGGTGAGAAGTACTGAGAAGAGACAAAAAAGTAACTTTTAGTGGTATAACAATGGTAGAACTGAAATTATGATAAAGAAATAACTTTTGAAAAAAGGCCACTCCGTCTGAATTTTTTTTTGCTATAAAAGTATACGTGAAATAGGTGAAAAGTACTGAGAAGAGGCAAAAAAGTAAATTGTAGTGGAATTACAGTAGTAGAACTGAATTTATGATAAAGAAATAACTATTGAAAAAAGACCTCTCCGTCTGAATTTTTTGATTTGCTATTAGAGTATACATAAAATTAAGTGAAAATGAACACAGATGAGGCGAAAAAGTAAATATTAGTGGAATAACAGTAGTAGAACTGAATTTATGATAAAGAAATAACTTATGAAAAAAGGCCTCTCCGTCTGAATTTTTATTTTTGCTATAAAAGTATACCGAAAATTAATTGAAAAGTACTGAGAAGAGGCGAAAAAGTAAATTGTAGTGGAATGACAGTAGTAGAACTGAATTTATGATAAAGAAATAACTATTGAAAAAAGACCTCTCCGTCTGAATTTTTTGTTTTGCTATTAGAGTATTCATAACATTAAGTGAAAATTAACACAGAAGAGGCGAAAAAGTAACTTTTAGTGGTATAACAGTGGTAGAACTGAATTTATGATAAAGAAATAACTTATGAAAAAAGGCCTCTCCGTCTGAATTTTTATTTTTGCTATAGAAGTATACAGAAAATTAATTGAAAAGTACTGAGAAGAGGCGAAAAAGTAAATTGTAGTGGAATAACAGTAGTAGAACTGAATTTATGTAAAAGAAATAACTATTGAAAAAAGGCCACTCCGTCTGAATTTTTTTTTGCAATAAAAGTATACGTGAAATAGGTGAAAAGTACTGAGAAGAGACAAAAAAGTAACTTTTAGTGGTATAACAATGGTAGAACTGAAATTATGATAAAGAAATAACTTTTGAAAAAAGGCCACTCCGTCTAAATTTTTTTTTGCTATAAAAGTATACGTGAAATAGGTGAAAAGTACTGAGAAGAGGTAAAAAGTAAATTTTAGTGGAATAACAGTAGTAGAACTGAATTTATGATAAAGAAATAACTTTTGAAAAAAGGCCACTCCGTCTGAGTGTTTTTTGCTATAAAAGTATACGTGAAATAGGTGAAAAGTACTGAGAAGAGGCAAAAAAGTAAAATGTAGTGGAATAACAGTAGTAGAACTGAAATTATGATAAAGAAATAACTTTTGAAAAAAGGCCACTCCGTCTGAATTTTTTTTTGCTATAAAAGTATACGTGAAATAGGTGAAAAGTACTGAGAAGAGGCGAAAAAGTAAATTGTAGTGGAATAACAGTAGTAGAACTGAATTTATGATAAAGAAATAACTATTGAAAAAAGGCCACTCAGTCTGAATTTTTTTTGCGATAAAAGTATACGTGAAATAGGTGAAAAGTACTGAGAAGAGACAAAAAAGTAACTTTTAGTGGTATAACACTGGTAGAACTGAAATTATGATAAAGAAATAACTTTTGAAAAAAGGCCACTCCGTATGAATTTTTTTTTGCTATAAAAGTATACGTGAAATAGGTGAAAAGTACTGAGAAGAGGCAAAAAAGTAACTTTTATTGGTATAACAATGGTAGAACTGAATTTATGATAAAGAAATAACTATTGAAAAAAGGCCACTCCGTCTGAATTTTTTTTTGCAATAAAAGTATACGTAAAATAGGTGAAAAGTACTGAGAAGAGACAAAAAAGTAACTTTTAGTGGTATAACAATGGTAGAACTGAAATTATGATAAAGAAATAACTTTTGAAAATAGGCCACTCCGTCTAAATTTTTTTTTGCTATAAAAGTATACGTGAAATAGGTGAAAAGTACTGAGAAGAGGCGAAAAAGTAAATTGTAGTGGAATAACAGTAGTAGAACTGAATTTATGATAAAGAAATAACTATTGAAAAAAGACTTCTCCGTCTGAATTTTTTGTTTTGCTATTAGAGTATACATAAAATTAAGTGAAAATTAACACAGAAGAGGCGAAAAAGTAACTTTTAGTGGTAAAACAGTGGTAGAACTGAATTTATGATAAAGAAATAACTTATGAAAAAAGGCCTCTCCGTCTGAATTTTTATTTTTACTATAGAAGTATACAGAAAATTAATTGAAAAGTACTGAGAAGAGGCGAAAAAGTAAATTGTAGTGGAATAACAGTAGTAGAACTGAATTTATGATAAAGAAATAACTATTGAAAAAAGGCCACTCCGTCTGAATTTTTTTTTGCTATAAAAGTATACGTGAAATATGTGAAAAGTACTGAGAAGAGCCAAAAATTAACTTTTAGTGGTATAACAATGGTAGAACTGAAATTATGATAAAGAAATAACTTGAAAAAAGGCCACTCCGTCTGAATTTTTTTTTGCAATAAAAGTATACGTGAAATAGTTAAAAGTACTGAGAAGAGCCTAAAAAGTAACTTTTAGTGGTATAACAATGGTAGAACTGAAATTATGATAAAGAAATAACTTTTGAAAAAAGGCCTCTCCGTCTAAATTTTTTTTTGCTATAAAAGTATACGTGAAATAGGTGAAAAGTACTGAGAAGAGACAAAAAAGTAAATTGTAGTGGAATAACAGTAGTAGAACTGAATTTATGATAAAGAAATAACTATTGAAAAAAGACCTCTCCGTCTGAATTTTTTGTTTTGCTATTAGAGTATACATAAAATTAAGTGAAAATTAACACAGAAGAGGCGAAAAAGTAACTTTTAGTGGTAAAACAGTGGTAGAACTGAATTTATGATAAAGAAATAACTTATGAAAAAAGGCCTCTCCTTCTGAATTTTTATTTTTGCTATAAAAGTATACAGAAAATTAATTGAAAAGTACTGAGAAGAGGCGAAAAAGTAAATTGTAGTGGAATAACAGTAGTAGAACTGAATTTATGATAAAGAAATAACTATTGAAAAAAGGCCTCTCCGTCTGAATTTTTATTTTTGCTATAAAAGTATACAGAAAATTAATTGAAAAGTACTGAGAAGAGGCGAAAAAGTAAATTGTAGTGGAATAACAGTAGTAGAACTGAATTTATGATAAAGAAATAACTATTGAAAAAAGGCCACTCCGTCTGAATTTTTTTTTTACTATAAAAGTATACGTGAAATAGGTGAAAAGTACTGAGAAGAGACAAAAAAGTAACTTTTAGTGGTATAACAATGGTAGAACTGAAATTATGATAAAGAAATAACTTATGAAAAAAGGCATCTACATCTACACGATACCCTGCAAGCCACCGCGAGGGTGTGTGGCAGGGGCCTCTCCGTCTGAATTTTTATTTTTGCTATAGAAGTATACAGAAAATTAATTGAAAAGTACTGAGAAGAGGCGAAAAAGTAAATTGTAGTGGAATAACAGTAGTAGAACTGAATTTATGATAAAGAAATAACTATTGAAAAAAGGCCACTCCGTCTGAATTTTTTTTTGCTATAAAAGTATACGTGAAATAGGTGAAAAGTACTGAGAAGAGACAAAAAAGTAACTTTTAGTGGTATAACAATGGTAGAACTGAAATTATGATAAAGAAATTACTTTTGAAAAAAGGCCACTCCGTCTGAATTTTTTTTTGCGATAAAAGTATACGTGAAATAGGTAAAAGTACTGAGAAGAGCCAAAAAAGTAACATTTAGTGGTATAACAATGGTAGAACTGAAATTATGATAAAGAAATAACTTTTGAAAAAAGGCCTCTCCGTCTAAATTTTTTTTTGCTATTAAAGTATACGTGAAATATGTGAAAAGTACTGAGAAGAGACAAAAAAGTAAATTGTAGTGGAATAACAGTAGTAGAACTGAATTTATGATAAAGAAATAACTATTGAAAAAAGGCCTCTCCGTCTGAATTTTTATTTTTGCTATAAAAGTATACAGAAAATTAATTGAAAAGTACTGAGAAGAGGCGAAAAAGTAAATTGTAGTGGAATAACAGTAGTAGAACTGAATTTATGATAAAGAAATAACTATTGAAAAAAGGCCATTCCGTCTGAATTTTTTTTTTACTATAAAAGTATACGTGAAATAGGTGAAAAGTACTGAGAAGAGACGAAAAAGTAACTTTTAGTGGTATAACAATGGTAGAACTGAAATTATGATAAAGAAATAACTTTTGAAAAAAGGCCACTCCGTCTGAATTTTTTTTTGCTATAAAAGTATACGTGAAATAGGTGAAAAGTACTGAGAAGAGGCAAAAAAGTAAATTGTAGTGGAATAACAGTAAGAGAACTGAATTTATGATAAAGAAATAACTATTGAAAAAAGACCTCTCCGTCTGAATTTTTTGTTTTGCTATTAGAGTATACATAAAATTAAGTGAAAATTAACACAGAAGAGGCGAAAAAGTAACTTTTAGTGGTATAACAGTGGTAGAACTGAATTTATGATAAAGAAATAACTTATGAAAAAAGGCCTCTCCGTCTGAATTTTTATTTTTGCTATAAAAGTATACAGAAAATTAATTGAAAAGTACTGAGAAGAGGCGAAAAAGTAAATTGTAGTGGAATAACAGTAGTAGAACTGAATTTATGATAAAGAAATAACTATTGAAAAAAGGCCACTCCGTCTGAATTTTTTTTTTACTATAAAAGTATACGTGAAATAGGTGAAAAGTACTGAGAAGAGACAAAAAAGTAACTTTTAGTGGTATAACAATGGTAGAACTGAAATTATGATAAAGAAATAACTTTTGAAAAAAGGCCACTCCGTCTGAATTTTTTTTTGCTATAAAAGTATACGTGAAATAGGTGAAAAGTACTGAGAAGAGGCAAAAAAGTAAATTGTAGTGGAATTACAGTAGTAGAACTGAATTTATGATAAAGAAATAACTATTGAAAAAAGACCTCTCCGTCTGAATTTTTTGATTTGCTATTAGAGTATACATAAAATTAAGTGAAAATGAACACAGATGAGGCGAAAAAGTAAATATTAGTGGAATAACAGTAGTAGAACTGAATTTATGATAAAGAAATAACTTATGAAAAAAGGCCTCTCCGTCTGAATTTTTATTTTTGCTATAAAAGTATACCGAAAATTAATTGAAAAGTACTGAGAAGAGGCGAAAAAGTAAATTGTAGTGGAATAACAGTAGTAGAACTGAATTTATGATAAAGAAATAACTATTGAAAAAAGACCTCTCCGTCTGAATTTTTTGTTTTGCTATTAGAGTATTCATAAAATTAAGTGAAAATTAACACAGAAGAGGCGAAAAAGTAACTTTTAGTGGTATAACAGTGGTAGAACTGAATTTATGATAAAGAAATAACTTATGAAAAAAGGCCTCTCCGTCTGAATTTTTATTTTTGCTATAGAAGTATACAGAAAATTAATTGAAAAGTACTGAGAAGAGGCGAAAAAGTAAATTGTAGTGGAATAACAGTAGTAGAACTGAATTTATGTAAAAGAAATAACTATTGAAAAAAGGCCACTCCGTCTGAATTTTTTTTTGCAATAAAAGTATACGTGAAATAGGTGAAAAGTACTGAGAAGAGACAAAAAAGTAACTTTTAGTGGTATAACAATGGTAGAACTGAAATTATGATAAAGAAATAACTTTTGAAAAAAGGCCACTCCGTCTGAATTTTTTTTTGCTATAAAAGTATACGTGAAATAGGTGAAAAGTACTGAGAAGAGGTAAAAAGTAAATTTTAGTGGAATAACAGTAGTAGAACTGAATTTATGATAAAGAAATAACTTTTGAAAAAAGGCCACTCCGTCTGAATTTTTTTTTGCTATAAAAGTATACGTGAAATAGGTGAAAAGTACTGAGAAGAGGCAAAAAAGTAAAATGTAGTGGAATAACAGTAGTAGAACTGAAATTATGATAAAGAAATAACTTTTGAAAAAAGGCCACTCCGTCTGAATTTTTTTTTGCTATAAAAGTATACGTGAAATAGGTGAAAAGTACTGAGAAGAGGCGAAAAAGTAAATTGTAGTGGAATAACAGTAGTAGAACTGAATTTATGATAAAGAAATAACTATTGAAAAAAGGCCACTCAGTCTGAATTTTTTTTGCTATAAAAGTATACGTGAAATAGGTGAAAAGTACTGAGAAGAGACAAAAAAGTAACTTTTAGTGGTATAACACTGGTAGAACTGAAATTATGATAAAGAAATAACTTTTGAAAAAAGGCCACTCCGTATGAATTTTTTTTTGCTATAAAAGTATACGTGAAATAGGTGAAAAGTACTGAGAAGAGGCAAAAAAGTAACTTTTATTGGTATAACAATGGTAGAACTGAATTTATGATAAAGAAATAACTATTGAAAAAAGGCCACTCCGTCTGAATTTTTTTTTGCAATAAAAGTATACGTAAAATAGGTGAAAAGTACTGAGAAGAGACAAAAAAGTAACTTTTAGTGGTATAACAATGGTAGAACTGAAATTATGATAAAGAAATAACTTTTGAAAAAAGGCCTCTCCGTCTAAATTTTTTTTTGCTATAAAAGTATACGTGAAATAGGTGAAAAGTACTGAGAAGAGGTAAAAAGTAAATTTTAGTGGAATAACAGTAGTAGAACTGAATTTATGATAAAGAAATAACTATTGAAAAAAGACCTCTCCGTCTGAATTTTTTGTTTTGCTATTAGAGTATACATAAAATTAAGTGAAAATTAACACAGAAGAGGCGAAAAAGTAACTTTTAGTGGTAAAACAGTGGTAGAACTGAATTTATGATAAAGAAATAACTTATGAAAAAAGGCCTCTCCGTCTGAATTTTTATTTTTGCTATAGAAGTATACAGAAAATTAATTGAAAAGTACTGAGAAGAGGCGAAAAAGTAAATTGTAGTGGAATAACAGTAGTAGAACTGAATTTATGATAAAGAAATAACTATTGAAAAAAGGCCACTCCGTCTGAATTTTTTTTTGCTATAAAAGTATACGTGAAATATGTGAAAAGTACTGAGAAGAGCCAAAAATTAACTTTTAGTGGTATAACAATGGTAGAACTGAAATTATGATAAAGAAATAACTTTTGAAAAAAGGCCACTCCGTCTGAATTTTTTTTTGCAATAAAAGTATACGTGAAATAGTTAAAAGTACTGAGAAGAGCCTAAAAAGTAACTTTTAGTGGTATAACAATGGTAGAACTGAAATTATGATAAAGAAATAACTTTTGAAAAAAGGCCTCTCCGTCTAAATTTTTTTTTGCTATAAAAGTATACGTGAAATAGGTGAAAAGTACTGAGAAGAGACAAAAAAGTAAATTGTAGTGGAATAACAGTAGTAGAACTGAATTTATGATAAAGAAATAACTATTGAAAAAAGACCTCTCCGTCTGAATTTTTTGTTTTGCTATTAGAGTATACATAAAATTAAGTGAAAATTAACACAGAAGAGGCGAAAAAGTAACTTTTAGTGGTAAAACAGTGGTAGAACTGAATTTATGATAAAGAAATAACTTATGAAAAAAGGCCTCTCCGTCTGAATTTTTATTTTTGCTATAAAAGTATACAGAAAATTAATTGAAAAGTACTGAGAAGAGGCGAAAAAGTAAATTGTAGTGGAATAACAATGGTAGAACTGAAATTATGATAAAGAAATAACTTTTGAAAAAAGGCCACTCCGTCTAAATTTTTTTTTGCTATAAAAGTATACGTGAAATAGGTGAAAAGTACTGAGAAGAGGCAAAAAAGTAAAATGTAGTGGAATAACAGTAGTAGAACTGAAATTATGATAAAGAAATAACTTTTGAAAAAAGGCCACTCCGTCTGAATTTTTTTTTGCTATAAAAGTATACGTGAAATAGGTGAAAAGTACTGAGAAGAGGCGAAAAAGTAAATTGTAGTGGAATAACAGTAGTAGAACTGAATTTATGATAAAGAAATAACTATTGAAAAAAGGCCACTCAGTCTGAATTTTTTTTGCGATAAAAGTATACGTGAAATAGGTGAAAAGTACTGAGAAGAGACAAAAAAGTAACTTTTAGTGGTATAACACTGGTAGAACTGAAATTATGATAAAGAAATAACTTTTGAAAAAAGGCCACTCCGTATGAATTTTTTTTTGCTATAAAAGTATACGTGAAATAGGTGAAAAGTACTGAGAAGAGGCAAAAAAGTAACTTTTATTGGTATAACAATGGTAGAACTGAATTTATGATAAAGAAATAACTATTGAAAAAAGGCCACTCCGTCTGAATTTTTTTTTGCAATAAAAGTATACGTAAAATAGGTGAAAAGTACTGAGAAGAGACAAAAAAGTAACTTTTAGTGGTATAACAATGGTAGAACTGAAATTATGATAAAGAAATAACTTTTGAAAATAGGCCACTCCGTCTAAATTTTTTTTTGCTATAAAAGTATACGTGAAATAGGTGAAAAGTACTGAGAAGAGGTAAAAAGTAAATTTTAGTGGAATAACAGTAGTAGAACTGAATTTATGATAAAGAAATAACTATTGAAAAAAGACCTCTCCGTCTGAATTTTTTGTTTTGCTATTAGAGTATACATAAAATTAAGTGAAAATTAACACAGAAGAGGCGAAAAAGTAACTTTTAGTGGTAAAACAGTGGTAGAACTGAATTTATGATAAAGAAATAACTTATGAAAAAAGGCCTCTCCGTCTCAATTTTTATTTTTGCTATAGAAGTATACAGAAAATTAATTGAAAAGTACTGAGAAGAGGCGAAAAAGTAAATTGTAGTGGAATAACAGTAGTAGAACTGAATTTATGATAAAGAAATAACTATTGAAAAAAGGCCACTCCGTCTGAATTTTTTTTTGCTATAAAAGTATACGTGAAATATGTGAAAAGTACTGAGAAGAGCCAAAAATTAACTTTTAGTGGTATAACAATGGTAGAACTGAAATTATGATAAAGAAATAACTTTTGAAAAAAGGCCACTCCGTCTGAATTTTTTTTTGCAATAAAAGTATACGTGAAATAGTTAAAAGTACTGAGAAGAGCCTAAAAAGTAACTTTTAGTGGTATAACAATGGTAGAACTGAAATTATGATAAAGAAATAACTTTTGAAAAAAGGCCTCTCCGTCTAAATTTTTTTTTGCTATAAAAGTATACGTGAAATAGGTGAAAAGTACTGAGAAGAGACAAAAAAGTAAATTGTAGTGGAATAACAGTAGTAGAACTGAATTTATGATAAAGAAATAACTATTGAAAAAAGACCTCTCCGTCTGAATTTTTTGTTTTGCTATTAGAGTATACATAAAATTAAGTGAAAATTAACACAGAAGAGGCGAAAAAGTAACTTTTAGTGGTAAAACAGTGGTAGAACTGAATTTATGATAAAGAAATAACTTATGAAAAAAGGCCTCTCCGTCTGAATTTTTATTTTTGCTATAAAAGTATACAGAAAATTAATTGAAAAGTACTGAGAAGAGGCGAAAAAGTAAATTGTAGTGGAATAACAGTAGTAGAACTGAATTTATGATAAAGAAATAACTATTGAAAAAAGGCCTCTCCGTCTGAATTTTTATTTTTGCTATAAAAGTATACAGAAAATTAATTGAAAAGTACTGAGAAGAGGCGAAAAAGTAAATTGTAGTGGAATAACAGTAGTAGAACTGAATTTATGATAAAGAAATAACTATTGAAAAAAGGCCACTCCGTCTGAATTTTTTTTTTACTATAAAAGTATACGTGAAATAGGTGAAAAGTACTGAGAAGAGACAAAAAAGTAACTTTTAGTGGTATAACAATGGTAGAACTGAAATTATGATAAAGAAATAACTTATGAAAAAAGGCCTCTCCGTCTGAATTTTTATTTTTGCTATAGAAGTATACAGAAAATTAATTGAAAAGTACTGAGAAGAGGCGAAAAAGTAAATTGTAGTGGAATAACAGTAGTAGAACTGAATTTATGATAAAGAAATAACTATTGAAAAAAGGCCACTCCGTCTGAATTTTTTTTTGCTATAAAAGTATACGTGAAATAGGTGAAAAGTACTGAGAAGAGACAAAAAAGTAACTTTTAGTGGTATAACAATGGTAGAACTGAAATTATGATAAAGAAATTACTTTTGAAAAAAGGCCACTCCGTCTGAATTTTTTTTTGCGATAAAAGTATACGTGAAATAGGTAAAAGTACTGAGAAGAGCCAAAAAAGTAACATTTAGTGGTATAACAATGGTAGAACTGAAATTATGATAAAGAAATAACTTTTGAAAAAAGGCCTCTCCGTCTAAATTTTTTTTTGCTATTAAAGTATACGTGAAATATGTGAAAAGTACTGAGAAGAGACAAAAAAGTAAATTGTAGTGGAATAACAGTAGTAGAACTGAATTTATGATAAAGAAATAACTATTGAAAAAAGGCCTCTCCGTCTGAATTTTTATTTTTGCTATAAAAGTATACAGAAAATTAATTGAAAAGTACTGAGAAGAGGCGAAAAAGTAAATTGTAGTGGAATAACAGTAGTAGAACTGAATTTATGATAAAGAAATAACTATTGAAAAAAGGCCATTCCGTCTGAATTTTTTTTTTACTATAAAAGTATACGTGAAATAGGTGAAAAGTACTGAGAAGAGACAAAAAAGTAACTTTTAGTGGTATAACAATGGTAGAACTGAAATTATGATAAAGAAATAACTTTTGAAAAAAGGCCACTCCGTCTGAATTTTTTTTTGCTATAAAAGTATACGTGAAATAGGTGAAAAGTACTGAGAAGAGGCAAAAAAGTAAATTGTAGTGGAATAACAGTAAGAGAACTGAATTTATGATAAAGAAATAACTATTGAAAAAAGACCTCTCCGTCTGAATTTTTTGTTTTGCTATTAGAGTATACATAAAATTAAGTGAAAATTAACACAGAAGAGGCGAAAAAGTAACTTTTAGTGGTATAACAGTGGTAGAACTGAATTTATGATAAAGAAATAACTTATGAAAAAAGGCCTCTCCGTCTGAATTTTTATTTTTGCTATAAAAGTATACAGAAAATTAATTGAAAAGTACTGAGAAGAGGCGAAAAAGTAAATTGTAGTGGAATAACAGTAGTAGAACTGAATTTATGATAAAGAAATAACTATTGAAAAAAGGCCACTCCGTCTGAATTTTTTTTTTACTATAAAAGTATACGTGAAATAGGTGAAAAGTACTGAGAAGAGACAAAAAAGTAACTTTTAGTGGTATAACAATGGTAGAACTGAAATTATGATAAAGAAATAACTTTTGAAAAAAGGCCACTCCGTCTGAATTTTTTTTTGCTATAAAAGTATACGTGAAATAGGTTAAATGTACTGAGAAGAGGCAAAAAAGTAAATTGTAGTGGAATTACAGTAGTAGAACTGAATTTATGATAAAGAAATAACTATTGAAAAAAGACCTCTCCGTCTGAATTTTTTGATTTGCTATTAGAGTATACATAAAATTAAGTGAAAATTAACACAGATGAGGCGAAAAAGTAAATATTAGTGGAATAACAGTAGTAGAACTGAATTTATGATAAAGAAATAACTTATGAAAAAAGGCCTCTCCGTCTGAATTTTTATTTTTGCTATAAAAGTATACCGAAAATTAATTGAAAAGTACTGAGAAGAGGCGAAAAAGTAAATTGTAGTGGAATAACAGTAGTAGAACTGAATTTATGATAAAGAAATAACTATTGAAAAAAGACCTCTCCGTCTGAATTTTTTGTTTTGCTATTAGAGTATTCATAAAATTAAGTGAAAATTAACACAGAAGAGGCGAAAAAGTAACTTTTAGTGGTATAACAGTGGTAGAACTGAATTTATGATAAAGAAATAACTTATGAAAAAAGGCCTCTCCGTCTGAATTTTTATTTTTGCTATAGAAGTATACAGAAAATTAATTGAAAAGTACTGAGAAGAGGCGAAAAAGTAAATTGTAGTGGAATAACAGTAGTAGAACTGAATTTATGTAAAAGAAATAACTATTGAAAAAAGGCCACTCCGTCTGAATTTTTTTTTGCAATAAAAGTATACGTGAAATAGGTGAAAAGTACTGAGAAGAGACAAAAAAGTAACTTTTAGTGGTATAACAATGGTAGAACTGAAATTATGATAAAGAAATAACTTTTGAAAAAAGGCCACTCCGTCTAAATTTTTTTTTGCTATAAAAGTATACGTGAAATAGGTGAAAAGTACTGAGAAGAGGTAAAAAGTAAATTTTAGTGGAATAACAGTAGTAGAACTGAATTTATGATAAAGAAATAACTTTTGAAAAAAGGCCACTCCGTCTGAATTTTTTTTTGCTATAAAAGTATACGTGAAATAGGTGAAAAGTACTGAGAAGAGGCAAAAAAGTAAAATGTAGTGGAATAACAGTAGTAGAACTGAAATTATGATAAAGAAATAACTTTTGAAAAAAGGCCACTCCGTCTGAATTTTTTTTTGCTATAAAAGTATACGTGAAATAGGTGAAAAGTACTGAGAAGAGGCGAAAAAGTAAATTGTAGTGGAATAACAGTAGTAGAACTGAATTTATGATAAAGAAATAACTATTGAAAAAAGGCCACTCAGTCTGAATTTTTTTTGCTATAAAAGTATACGTGAAATAGGTGAAAAGTACTGAGAAGAGACAAAAAAGTAACTTTTAGTGGTATAACACTGGTAGAACTGAAATTATGATAAAGAAATAACTTTTGAAAAAAGGCCACTCCGTATGAATTTTTTTTTGCTATAAAAGTATACGTGAAATAGGTGAAAAGTACTGAGAAGAGGCAAAAAAGTAACTTTTATTGGTATAACAATGGTAGAACTGAATTTATGATAAAGAAATAACTATTGAAAAAAGGCCACTCCGTCTGAATTTTTTTTTGCAATAAAAGTATACGTAAAATAGGTGAAAAGTACTGAGAAGAGACAAAAAAGTAACTTTTAGTGGTATAACAATGGTAGAACTGAAATTATGATAAAGAAATAACTTTTGAAAATAGGCCACTCCGTCTAAATTTTTTTTTGCTATAAAAGTATACGTGAAATAGGTGAAAAGTACTGAGAAGAGGTAAAAAGTAAATTTTAGTGGAATAACAGTAGTAGAACTGAATTTATGATAAAGAAATAACTATTGAAAAAAGACCTCTCCGTCTGAATTTTTTGTTTTGCTATTAGAGTATACATAAAATTAAGTGAAAATTAACACAGAAGAGGCGAAAAAGTAACTTTTAGTGGTAAAACAGTGGTAGAACTGAATTTATGATAAAGAAATAACTTATGAAAAAAGGCCTCTCCGTCTGAATTTTTATTTTTGCTATAGAAGTATACAGAAAATTAATTGAAAAGTACTGAGAAGAGGCGAAAAAGTAAATTGTAGTGGAATAACAGTAGTAGAACTGAATTTATGATAAAGAAATAACTATTGAAAAAAGGCCACTCCGTCTGAATTTTTTTTTGCTATAAAAGTATACGTGAAATATGTGAAAAGTACTGAGAAGAGCCAAAAATTAACTTTTAGTGGTATAACAATGGTAGAACTGAAATTATGATAAAGAAATAACTTTTGAAAAAAGGCCACTCCGTCTGAATTTTTTTTTGCAATAAAAGTATACGTGAAATAGTTAAAAGTACTGAGAAGAGCCTAAAAAGTAACTTTTAGTGGTATAACAATGGTAGAACTGAAATTATGATAAAGAAATAACTTTTGAAAAAAGGCCTCTCCGTCTAAATTTTTTTTTGCTATAAAAGTATACGTGAAATAGGTGAAAAGTACTGAGCAGAGACAAAAAAGTAAATTGTAGTGGAATAACAGTAGTAGAACTGAATTTATGATAAAGAAATAACTATTGAAAAAAGACCTCTCCGTCTGAATTTTTTGTTTTGCTATTAGAGTATACATAAAATTAAGTGAAAATTAACACAGAAGAGGCGAAAAAGTAACTTTTAGTGGTAAAACAGTGGTAGAACTGAATTTATGATAAAGAAATAACTTATGAAAAAAGGCCTCTCCGTCTGAATTTTTATTTTTGCTATAAAAGTATACAGAAAATTAATTGAAAAGTACTGAGAAGAGGCGAAAAAGTAAATTGTAGTGGAATAACAGTAGTAGAACTGAATTTATGATAAAGAAATAACTATTGAAAAAAGGCCACTCCGTCTGAATTTTTTTTTTACTATAAAAGTATACGTGAAATAGGTGAAAAGTACTGAGAAGAGACAAAAAAGTAACTTTTAGTGGTATAACAATGGTAGAACTGAAATTATGATAAAGAAATAACTTTTGAAAAAAGGCCACTCCGTCTGAATTTTTTTTTGCTATAAAAGTATACGTGAAATAGGTGAAAAGTACTGAGAAGAGGCAAAAAAGTAAATTGTAGTGGAATAACAGTAAGAGAACTGAATTTATGATAAAGAAATAACTATTGAAAAAAGACCTCTCCGTCTGAATTTTTTGTTTTGCTATTAGAGTATACATAAAATTAAGTGAAAATTAACACAGAAGAGGCGAAAAAGTAACTTTTAGTGGTATAACAGTGGTAGAACTGAATTTATGATAAAGAAATAACTTATGAAAAAAGGCCTCTCCGTCTGAATTTTTATTTTTGCTATAAAAGTATACAGAAAATTAATTGAAAAGTACTGAAAAGAGGCGAAAAATAAATTGTAGTGGAATAACAGTAGTAGAACTGAATTTATGATAAAGAAATAACTATTGAAAAAAGGCCACTCCGTCTGAATTTTTTTTTTACTATAAAAGTATACGTGAAATAGGTGAAAAGTACTGAGAAGAGACAAAAAAGTAACTTTTAGTGGTATAACAATGGTAGAACTGAAATTATGATAAAGAAATAACTTTTGAAAAAAGGCCACTCCGTCTGAATTTTTTTTTGCTATAAAAGTATACGTGAAATAGGTGAAAAGTACTGAGAAGAGGCAAAAAAGTAAATTGTAGTGGAATTACAGTAGTAGAACTGAATTTATGATAAAGAAATAACTATTGAAAAAAGGCCTCTCCGTCTCAATTTTTATTTTTGCTATAGAAGTATACAGAAAATTAATTGAAAAGTACTGAGAAGAGGCGAAAAAGTAAATTGTAGTGGAATAACAGTAGTAGAACTGAATTTATGATAAAGAAATAACTATTGAAAAAAGGCCACTCCGTCTGAATTTTTTTTTGCTATAAAAGTATACGTGAAATATGTGAAAAGTACTGAGAAGAGCCAAAAATTAACTTTTAGTGGTATAACAATGGTAGAACTGAAATTATGATAAAGAAATAACTTTTGAAAAAAGGCCACTCCGTCTGAATTTTTTTTTGCAATAAAAGTATACGTGAAATAGTTAAAAGTACTGAGAAGAGCCTAAAAAGTAACTTTTAGTGGTATAACAATGGTAGAACTGAAATTATGATAAAGAAATAACTTTTGAAAAAAGGCCTCTCCGTCTAAATTTTTTTTTGCTATAAAAGTATACGTGAAATAGGTGAAAAGTACTGAGAAGAGACAAAAAAGTAAATTGTAGTGGAATAACAGTAGTAGAACTGAATTTATGATAAAGAAATAACTATTGAAAAAAGGCCTCTCCGTCTGAATTTTTATTTTTGCTATAAAAGTATACAGAAAATTAATTGAAAAGTACTGAGAAGAGGCGAAAAAGTAAATTGTAGTGGAATAACAGTAGTAGAACTGAATTTATGATAAAGAAATAACTATTGAAAAAAGGCCACTCCGTCTGAATTTTTTTTTTACTATAAAAGTATACGTGAAATAGGTGAAAAGTACTGAGAAGAGACAAAAAAGTAACTTTTAGTGGTATAACAATGGTAGAACTGAAATTATGATAAAGAAATAACTAATGAAAAAAGGCCTCTCCGTCTGAATTCTTATTTTTGCTATAGAAGTATACAGAAAATTAATTGAAAAGTACTGAGAAGAGGCGAAAAAGTAAATTGTAGTGGAATAACAGTAGTAGAACTGAATTTATGATAAAGAAATAACTATTGAAAAAAGGCCACTCCGTCTGAATTTTTTTTTGCTATAAAAGTATACGTGAAATAGGTGAAAAGTACTGAGAAGAGACAAAAAAGTAACTTTTAGTGGTATAACAATGGTAGAACTGAAATTATGATAAAGAAATTACTTTTGAAAAAAGGCCACTCCGTCTGAATTTTTTTTTGCGATAAAAGTATACGTGAAATAGGTAAAAGTACTGAGAAGAGCCAAAAAAGTAACATTTAGTGGTATAACAATGGTAGAACTGAAATTATGATAAAGAAATAACTTTTGAAAAAAGGCCTCTCCGTCTAAATTTTTTTTTGCTATTAAAGTATACGTGAAATATGTGAAAAGTACTGAGAAGAGACAAAAAAGTAAATTGTAGTGGAATAACAGTAGTAGAACTGAATTTATGATAAAAAAATAACTATTGAAAAAAGGCCTCTCCGTCTGAATTTTTATTTTTGCTATAAAAGTATACAGAAAATTAATTGAAAAGTACTGAGAAGAGGCGAAAAAGTAAATTGTAGTGGAATAACAGTAGTAGAACTGAATTTATGATAAAGAAATAACTATTGAAAAAAGGCCATTCCGTCTGAATTTTTTTTTTACTATAAAAGTATACGTGAAATAGGTGAAAAGTACTGAGAAGAGACAAAAAAGTAACTTTTAGTGGTATAACAATGGTAGAACTGAAATTATGATAAAGAAATAACTTTTGAAAAAAGGCCACTCCGTCTGAATTTTTTTTTGCTATAAAAGTATACGTGAAATAGGTGAAAAGTACTGAGAAGAGGCAAAAAAGTAAATTGTAGTGGAATAACAGTAAGAGAACTGAATTTATGATAAAGAAATAACTATTGAAAAAAGACCTCTCCGTCTGAATTTTTTGTTTTGCTATTAGAGTATACATAAAATTAAGTGAAAATTAACACAGAAGAGGCGAAAAAGTAACTTTTAGTGGTATAACAGTGGTAGAACTGAATTTATGATAAAGAAATAACTTATGAAAAAAGGCCTCTCCGTCTGAATTTTTATTTTTGCTATAAAAGTATACAGAAAATTAATTGAAAAGTACTGAGAAGAGGCGAAAAAGTAAATTGTAGTGGAATAACAGTAGTAGAACTGAATTTATGATAAAGAAATAACTATTGAAAAAAGGCCACTCCGTCTGAATTTTTTTTTTACTATAAAAGTATACGTGAAATAGGTGAAAAGTACTGAGAAGAGACAAAAAAGTAACTTTTAGTGGTATAACAATGGTAGAACTGAAATTATGATAAAGAAATAACTTTTGAAAAAAGGCCACTCCGTCTGAATTTTTTTTTGCTATAAAAGTATACGTGAAATAGGTGAAATGTACTGAGAAGAGGCAAAAAAGTAAATTGTAGTGGAATTACAGTAGTAGAACTGAATTTATGATAAAGAAATAACTATTGAAAAAAGACCTCTCCGTCTGAATTTTTTGATTTGCTATTAGAGTATACATAAAATTAAGTGAAAATTAACACAGATGAGGCGAAAAAGTAAATATTAGTGGAATAACAGTAGTAGAACTGAATTTATGATAAAGAAATAACTTATGAAAAAAGGCCTCTCCGTCTGAATTTTTATTTTTGCTATAAAAGTATACCGAAAATTAATTGAAAAGTACTGAGAAGAGGCGAAAAAGTAAATTGTAGTGGAATAACAGTAGTAGAACTGAATTTATGATAAAGAAATAACTATTGAAAAAAGACCTCTCCGTCTGAATTTTTTGTTTTGCTATTAGAGTATTCATAAAATTAAGTGAAAATTAACACAGAAGAGGCGAAAAAGTAACTTTTAGTGGTATAACAGTGGTAGAACTGAATTTATGATAAAGAAATAACTTATGAAAAAAGGCCTCTCCGTCTGAATTTTTATTTTTGCTATAGAAGTATACAGAAAATTAATTGAAAAGTACTGAGAAGAGGCGAAAAAGTAAATTGTAGTGGAATAACAGTAGTAGAACTGAATTTATGTAAAAGAAATAACTATTGAAAAAAGGCCACTCCGTCTGAATTTTTTTTTGCAATAAAAGTATACGTGAAATAGGTGAAAAGTACTTAGAAGAGACAAAAAAGTAACTTTTAGTGGTATAACAATGGTAGAACTGAAATTATGATAAAGAAATAACTTTTGAAAAAAGGCCACTCCGTCTAAATTTTTTTTTGCTATAAAAGTATACGTGAAATAGGTGAAAAGTACTGAGAAGAGGTAAAAAGTAAATTTTAGTGGAATAACAGTAGTAGAACTGAATTTATGATAAAGAAATAACTTTTGAAAAAAGGCCACTCCGTCTGAATTTTTTTTTGCTATAAAAGTATACGTGAAATAGGTGAAAAGTACTGAGAAGAGGCAAAAAAGTAAAATGTAGTGGAATAACAGTAGTAGAACTGAAATTATGATAAAGAAATAACTTTTGAAAAAAGGCCACTCCGTCTGAATTTTTTTTTGCTATAAAAGTATACGTGAAATAGGTGAAAAGTACTGAGAAGAGGCGAAAAAGTAAATTGTAGTGGAATAACAGTAGTAGAACTGAATTTATGATAAAGAAATAACTATTGAAAAAAGGCCACTCCGTCTGAATTTTTTTTTGCAATAAAAGTATACGTGAAATAGTTAAAAGTACTGAGAAGAGCCTAAAAAGTAACTTTTAGTGGTATAACAATGGTAGAACTGAAATTATGATAAAGAAATAACTTTTGAAAAAAGGCCTCTCCGTCTAAATTTTTTTTTGCTATAAAAGTATACGTGAAATAGGTGAAAAGTACTGAGAAGAGACAAAAAAGTAAATTGTAGTGGAATAACAGTAGTAGAACTGAATTTATGATAAAAAAATAACTATTGAAAAAAGACCTCTCCGTCTGAATTTTTTGTTTTGCTATTAGAGTATACATAAAATTAAGTGAAAATTAACACAGAAGAGGCGAAAAAGTAACTTTTAGTGGTAAAACAGTGGTAGAACTGAATTTATGATAAAGAAATAACTTATGAAAAAAGGCCTCTCCGTCTGAATTTTTATTTTTGCTATAAAAGTATACAGAAAATTAATTGAAAAGTACTGAGAAGAGGCGAAAAAGTAAATTGTAGTGGAATAACAGTAGTAGAACTGAATTTATGATAAAGAAATAACTATTGAAAAAAGGCCACTCCGTCTGAATTTTTTTTTTACTATAAAAGTATACGTGAAATAGGTGAAAAGTACTGAGAAGAGACAAAAAAGTAACTTTTAGTGGTATAACAATGGTAGAACTGAAATTATGATAAAGAAATAACTTTTGAAAAAAGGCCACTCCGTCTGAATTTTTTTTTGCTATAAAAGTATACGTGAAATAGGTGAAAAGTACTGAGAAGAGGCAAAAAAGTAAATTGTAGTGGAATAACAGTAAGAGAACTGAATTTATGATAAAGAAATAACTATTGAAAAAAGACCTCTCCGTCTGAATTTTTTGTTTTGCTATTAGAGTATACATAAAATTAAGTGAAAATTAACACAGAAGAGGCGAAAAAGTAACTTTTAGTGGTATAACAGTGGTAGAACTGAATTTATGATAAAGAAATAACTTATGAAAAAAGGCCTCTCCGTCTGAATTTTTATTTTTGCTATAAAAGTATACAGAAAATTAATTGAAAAGTACTGAAAAGAGGCGAAAAATAAATTGTAGTGGAATAACAGTAGTAGAACTGAATTTATGATAAAGAAATAACTATTGAAAAAAGGCCACTCCGTCTGAATTTTTTTTTTACTATAAAAGTATACGTGAAATAGGTGAAAAGTACTGAGAAGAGACAAAAAAGTAACTTTTAGTGGTATAACAATGGTAGAACTGAAATTATGATAAAGAAATAACTTTTGAAAAAAGGCCACTCCGTCTGAATTTTTTTTTGCTATAAAAGTATACGTGAAATAGGTGAAAAGTACTGAGAAGAGGCAAAAAAGTAAATTGTAGTGGAATTACAGTAGTAGAACTGAATTTATGATAAAGAAATAACTATTGAAAAAAGGCCACTCCGTCTGAATTTTTTTTTGCTATAAAAGTATACGTGAAATAGGTGAAAAGTACTGAGAAGAGACAAAAAAGTAACTTTTAGTGGTATAACAATGGTAGAACTGAAATTATGATAAAGAAATAACTTTTGAAAAAAGGCCACTCCGTCTGAATTTTTTTTTGCAATAAAAGTATACGTGAAATAGGTAAAAGTACTGAGAAGAGCCAAAAAAGTAACATTTAGTGGTATAACAATGGTAGAACTGAAATTATGATAAAGAAATAACTTTTGAAAAAAGGCCTCTCCGTCTAAATTTTTTTTTGCTATAAAAGTATACGTGAAATATGTGAAAAGTACTGAGAAGAGACAAAAAAGTAAATTGTAGTGGAATAACAGTAGTAGAACTGAATTTATGATAAAGAAATAACTATTGAAAAAAGGCCTCTCCGTCTGAATTTTTATTTTTGCTATAAAAGTATACAGAAAATTAATTGAAAAGTACTGAGAAGAGGCGAAAAAGTAAATTGTAGTGGAATAACAGTAGTAGAACTGAATTTATGATAAAGAAATAACTATTGAAAAAAGGCCATTCCGTCTGAATTTTTTTTTTACTATAAAAGTATACGTGAAATAGGTGAAAAGTACTGAGAAGAGACAAAAAAGTAACTTTTAGTGGTATAACAATGGTAGAACTGAAATTATGATAAAGAAATAACTTTTGAAAAAAGGCCACTCCGTCTGAATTTTTTTTTGCTATAAAAGTATACGTGAAATAGGTGAAAAGTACTGAGAAGAGGCAGAAAAGTAAATTTTAGTGGAATAACAGTAGTAGAACTGAATTTATGATAAAGAAATAACTATTGAAAAAAGACCTCTCCGTCTGAATTTTTTGTTTTGCTATTAGAGTATACATAAAATTAAGTGAAAATTAACACAGAAGAGGCGAAAAAGTAACTTTTAGTGGTATAACAGTGGTAGAACTGAATTTATGATAAAGAAATAACTTATGAAAAAAGGCCTCTCCGTCTGAATTTTTATTTTTGCTATAAAAGTATACAGAAAATTAATTGAAAAGTACTGAGAAGAGGCGAAAAAGTAAATTGTAGTGGAATAACAGTAGTAGAACTGAATTTATGATAAAGAAATAACTATTGAAAAAAGGCCACTCCGTCTGAATTTTTTTTTTACTATAAAAGTATACGTGAAATAGGTGAAAAGTACTGAGAAGAGACAAAAAAGTAACTTTTAGTGGTATAACAATTGTAGAACTGAAATTATGATAAAGAAATAACTTTTGAAAAAAGGCCACTCCGTCTGAATTTTTTTTTGCTATAAAAGTATACGTGAAATAGGTGAAAAGTACTGAGAAGAGGCAAAAAAGTAAATTGTAGTGGAATAACAGTAGTAGAACTGAATTTATGATAAAGAAATAACTATTGAAAAAAGACCTCTCCGTCTGAATTTTTTGATTTGCTATTAGAGTATACATAAAATTAAGTGAAAATCAACACAGATGAGGCGAAAAAGTAAATATTAGTGGAATAACAGTAGTAGAACTGAATTTATGATAAAGAAATAACTTATGAAAAAAGGCCTCTCCGTCTGAATTTTTATTTTTGCTATAAAAGTATACCGAAAATTAATTGAAAAGTACTGAGAAGAGGCGAAAAAGTAAATTGTAGTGGAATAACAGTAGTAGAACTGAATTTATGATAAAGAAATAACTATTGAAAAAAGACCTCTCCGTCTGAATTTTTTGTTTTGCTATTAGAGTATTCATAAAATTAAGTGAAAATTAACACAGAAGAGGCGAAAAAGTAACTTTTAGTGGTATAACAGTGGTAGAACTGAATTTATGATAAAGAAATAACTTATGAAAAAAGGCCTCTCCGTCTGAATTTTTATTTTTGCTATAGAAGTATACAGAAAATTAATTGAAAAGTACTGAGAAGAGGCGAAAAAGTAAATTGTAGTGGAATAACAGTAGTAGAACTGAATTTATGTAAAAGAAATAACTATTGAAAAAAGGCCACTCCGTCTGAATTTTTTTTTGCAATAAAAGTATACGTGAAATAGGTGAAAAGTACTGAGAAGAGACAAAAAAGTAACTTTTAGTGGTATAACAATGGTAGAACTGAAATTATGATAAAGAAATAACTTTTGAAAAAAGGCCACTCCGTCTAAATTTTTTTTTGCTATAAAAGTATACGTGAAATAGGTGAAAAGTACTGAGAAGAGGTAAAAAGTAAATTTTAGTGGAATAACAGTAGTAGAACTGAATTTATGATAAAGAAATAACTTTTGAAAAAAGGCCACTCCGTCTGAATTTTTTTTTGCTATAAAAGTATACGTGAAATATGTGAAAAGTACTGAGAAGAGCCAAAAATTAACTTTTAGTGGTATAACAATGGTAGAACTGAAATTATGATAAAGAAATAACTTTTGAAAAAAGGCCACTCCGTCTGAATTTTTTTTTGCAATAAAAGTATACGTGAAATAGTTAAAAGTACTGAGAAGAGCCTAAAAAGTAACTTTTAGTGGTATAACAATGGTAGAACTGAAATTATGATAAAGAAATAACTTTTGAAAAAAGGCCTCTCCGTCTAAATTTTTTTTGCTATAAAAGTATACGTGAAATAGGAGAAAAGTACTGAGAAGAGACAAAAAAGTAAATTGTAGTGGAATAACAGTAGTAGAACTGAATTTATGATAAAGAAATAACTATTGAAAAAAGACCTCTCCGTCTGAATTTTTTGTTTTGCTATTAGAGTATACATAAAATTAAGTGAAAATTAACACAGAAGAGGCGAAAAAGTAACTTTTAGTGGTAAAACAGTGGTAGAACTGAATTTATGATAAAGAAATAACTTATGAAAAAAGGCCTCTCCGTCTGAATTTTTATTTTTGCTATAAAAGTATACAGAAAATTAATTGAAAAGTACTGAGAAGAGGCGAAAAAGTAAATTGTATTGGAATAACAGTAGTAGAACTGAATTTATGATAAAGAAATAACTATTGAAAAAAGGCCACTCCGTCTGAATTTTTTTTTTACTATAAAAGTATACGTGAAATAGGTGAAAAGTACTGAGAAGAGACAAAAAAGTAACTTTTAGTGGTATAACAATGGTAGAACTGAAATTATGATAAAGAAATAACTTTTGAAAAAAGGCCACTCCGTCTGAATTTTTTTTTGCTATAAAAGTATACGTGAAATAGGTGAAAAGTACTGAGAAGAGGCAAAAAAGTAAATTGTAGTGGAATAACAGTAAGAGAACTGAATTTATGATAAAGAAATAACTATTGAAAAAAGACCTCTCCGTCTGAATTTTTTGTTTTGCTATTAGAGTATACATAAAATTAAGTGAAAATTAACACAGAAGAGGCGAAAAAGTAACTTTTAGTGGTATAACAGTGGTAGAACTGAATTTATGATAAAGAAATAACTTATGAAAAAAGGCCTCTCCGTCTGAATTTTTATTTTTGCTATAAAAGTATACAGAAAATTAATTGAAAAGTACTGAAAAGAGGCGAAAAATAAATTGTAGTTGAATAACAGTAGTAGAACTGAATTTATGATAAAGAAATAACTATTGAAAAAAGGCCACTCCGTCTGAATTTTTTTTTTACTATAAAAGTATACGTGAAATAGGTGAAAAGTACTGAGAAGAGACAAAAAAGTAACTTTTAGTGGTATAACAATGGTAGAACTGAAATTATGATAAAGAAATAACTTTTGAAAAAAGGCCACTCCGTCTGAATTTTTTTTTGCTATAAAAGTATACGTGAAATAGGTGAAAAGTACTGAGAAGAGGCAAAAAAGTAAATTGTAGTGGAATTACAGTAGTAGAACTGAATTTATGATAAAGAAATAACTATTGAAAAAAGGCCACTCCGTCTGAATTTTTTTTTGCTATAAAAGTATACGTGAAATAGGTGAAAAGTACTGAGAAGAGACAAAAAAGTAACTTTTAGTGGTATAACAATGGTAGAACTGAAATTATGATAAAGAAATAACTTTTGAAAAAAGGCCACTCCGTCTGAATTTTTTTTGCAATAAAAGTATACGTGAAATAGGTAAAAGTACTGAGAAGAGCCAAAAAAGTAACATTTAGTGGTATAACAATGGTAGAACTGAAATTATGATAAAGAAATAACTTTTGAAAAAAGGCCTCTCCGTCTAAATTTTTTTTTGCTATAAAAGTATACGTGAAATATGTGAAAAGTACTGAGAAGAGACAAAAAAGTAAATTGTAGTGGAATAACAGTAGTAGAACTGAATTTATGATAAAGAAATAACTATTGAAAAAAGGCCTCTCCGTCTGAATTTTTATTTTTGCTATAAAAGTATACAGAAAATTAATTGAAAAGTACTGAGAAGAGGCGAAAAAGTAAATTGTAGTGGAATAACAGTAGTAGAACTGAATTTATGATAAAGAAATAACTATTGAAAAAAGGCCATTCCGTCTGAATTTTTTTTTTACTATAAAAGTATACGTGAAATAGGTGAAAAGTACTGAGAAGAGACAAAAAAGTAACTTTTAGTGGTATAACAATGGTAGAACTGAAATTATGATAAAGAAATAACTTTTGAAAAAAGGCCACTCCGTCGGAATTTTATTTTGCTATAAAAGTATACGTGAAATAGGTGAAAAGTACTGAGAAGAGGCAAAAAAGTAAATTGTAGTGGAATAACAGTAAGAGAACTGAATTTATGATAAAGAAATAACTATTGAAAAAAGACCTCTCCGTCTGAATTTTTTGTTTTGCTATTAGAGTATACATAAAATTAAGTGAAAATTAACACAGAAGAGGCGAAAAAGTAACTTTTAGTGGTATATCAGTGGTAGAACTGAATTTATGATAAAGAAATAACTTATGAAAAAAGGCCTCTCCGTCTGAATTTTTATTTTTGCTATAAAAGTATACAGAAAATTAATTGAAAAGTACTGAGAAGAGGCGAAAAAGTAAATTGTAGTGGAATAACAGTAGTAGAACTGAATTTATGATAAAGAAATAACTATTGAAAAAAGGCCACTCCGTCTGAATTTTTTTTTTACTATAAAAGTATACGTGAAATAGGTGAAAAGTACTGAGAAGAGACAAAAAAGTAACTTTTAGTGGTATAACAATGGTAGAACTGAAATTATAATAAAGAAATAACTTTTGAAAAAAGGCCACTCCGTCTGAATTTTTTTTTGCTATAAAAGTATACGTGAAATAGGTGAAAAGTACTGAGAAGAGGCAAAAAAGTAAATTGTAGTGGAATTACAGTAGTAGAACTGAATTTATGATAAAGAAATAACTATTGAAAAAAGACCTCTCCGTCTGAATTTTTTGATTTGCTATTAGAGTATACATAAAATTAAGTGAAAATCAACACAGTTGAGGCGAAAAAGTAAATATTAGTGGAATAACAGTAGTGGAACTGAATTTATGATAAAGAAATAACTTATGAAAAAAGGCCTCTCCGTCTGAATTTTTATTTTTGCTATAAAAGTATACCGAAAATTAATTGAAAAGTACTGAGAAGAGGCGAAAAAGTAAATTGTAGTGGAATAACAGTAGTAGAACTGAATTTATGATAAAGAAATAACTATTGAAAAAAGACCTCTCCGTCTGAATTTTTTGTTTTGCTATTAGAGTATTCATAAAATTAAGTGAAAATTAACACAGAAGAGGCGAAAAAGTAACTTTTAGTGGTATAACAGTGGTAGAACTGAATTTATGATAAAGAAATAACATATGAAAAAAGGCCTCTCCGTCTGAATTTTTATTTTTGCTATAGAAGTATACAGAAAATTAATTGAAAAGTACTGAGAAGAGGCGAAAAAGTAAATTGTAGTGGAATAACAGTAGTAGAACTGAATTTATGTAAAAGAAATAACTATTGAAAAAAGGCCACTCCGTCTGAATTTTTTTTTGCAATAAAAGTATACGTGAAATAGGTGAAAAGTACTGAGAAGAGACAAAAAAGTAACTTTTAGTGGTATAACAATGGTAGAACTGAAATTATGATAAAGAAATAACTTATGAAAAAAGGCCTCTCCGTCTGAATTTTTATTTTTGCTATAAAAGTATACCGAAAATTAATTGAAAAGTACTGAGAAGAGGCGAAAAAGTAAATTGTAGTGGAATAACAGTAGTAGAACTGAATTTATGATAAAGAAATAACTATTGAAAAAAGACCTCTCCGTCTGAATTTTTTGTTTTGCTATTAGAGTATTCATAAAATTAAGTGAAAATTAACACAGAAGAGGCGAAAAAGTAACTTTTAGTGGTATAACAGTGGTAGAACTGAATTTATGATAAAGAAATAACTTATGAAAAAAGGCCTCTCCGTCTGAATTTTTATTTTTGCTATAGAAGTATACAGAAAATTAATTGAAAAGTACTGAGAAGAGGCGAAAAATAAATTGTGTTGGAATAAAAGTAGTAGAACTGAATTTATGTAAAAGAAATAACTATTGAAAAAAGGCCACTCCGTCTGAATTTTTTTTTGCAATAAAAGTATACGTGAAATAGGTGAAAAGTACTGAGAAGAGACAAAAAAGTAACTTTTAGTGGTATAACAATGGTAGAACTGAAATTATGATAAAGAAATAACTTTTGAAAAAAGGCCACTCCGTCTAAATTTTTTTTTGCTATAAAAGTATACGTGAAATAGGTGAAAAGTACTGAGAAGAGGTAAAAAGTAAATTTTAGTGGAATAACAGTAGTAGAACTGAATTTATGATAAAGAAATAACTTTTGAAAAAAGGCCACTCCGTCTGAATTTTTTTTTGCTATAAAAGTATACGTGAAATAGGTGAAAAGTACTGAGAAGAGGCAAAAAAGTAAAATGTAGTGGAATAACAGTAGTAGAACTGAAATTATGATAAAGAAATAACTTTTGAAAAAAGGCCACTCCGTCTGAATTTTTTTTTGCTATAAAAGTATACGTGAAATAGGTGAAAAGTACTGAGAAGAGGCGAAAAAGTAAATTGTAGTGGAATAACAGTAGTAGAACTGAATTTATGATAAAGAAATAACTATTGAAAAAAGGCCACTCAGTCTGAATTTTTTTTGCTATAAAAGTATACGTGAAATAGGTGAAAAGTACTGAGAAGAGACAAAAAAGTAACTTTTAGTGGTATAACACTGGTAGAACTGAAATTATGATAAAGAAATAACTTTTGAAAAAAGGCCACTCAGTCTGAATTTTTTTTTGCTATAAAAGTATACGTGAAATAGGTGAAAAGTACTGAGAAGAGGCAAAAAAGTAACTTTTATTGGTATAACAATGGTAGAACTGAATTTATGATAAAGAAATAACTATTGAAAAAAGGCCACTCCGTCTGAATTTTTTTTTGCAATAAAAGTATACGTGAAATAGGTGAAAAGTACTGAGAAGAGACAAAAAAGTAACTTTTAGTGGTATAACAATGGTAGAACTGAAATTATGATAAAGAAATAACTTTTGAAAAAAGGCCACTCCGTCTAAATTTTTTTTTGCTATAAAAGTATACGTGAAATAGGTGAAAAGTACTGAGAAGAGGTAAAAAGTAAATTTTAGTGGAATAACAGTAGTAGAACTGAATTTATGATAAAGAAATAACTATTGAAAAAAGACCTCTCCGTCTGAATTTTTTGTTTTGCTATTAGAGTATACATAAAATTAAGTGAAAATTAACACAGAAGAGGCGAAAAAGTAACTTTTAGTGGTATAACAGTGGTAGAACTGAATTTATGATAAAGAAATAACATATGAAAAAAGGCCTCTCCGTCTGAATTTTTATTTTTGCTATAAAAGTATACAGAAAATTAATTGAAAAGTACTGAGAAGAGGCGAAAAAGTAAATTGTAGTGGAATAACAGTAGTAGAACTGAATTTATGATAAAGATATAACATATGAAAAAAGGCCTCTCCGTCTGAATTTTTATTTTTGTTATAAAAGTATACAGAAAATTAATTGAAAAGTACTGAGAAGAGGCGAAAAAGTAAATTGTAGTGGAACAACAGTAGAAGAACTGAATTTATGATAAAGAAATAACTATTGAAAAAAGGCCTCTACGTCTGAATTTTTTTTTGCTATAAAAGTATGCATAAAATTAATTGAAAAGTACTGAGAAGAGGCGAAAAAGTATATTTTAGTGGAATAACAGTGGTAGAACTAAATTATTGTAAAGAAATAACTTTTGAGAAAAGGCCTCTCCGTCTGAATTTTTTGTTTTGCTATAAAAGTATACATAAATTTGAGTGTAAAGTACTGAGAAGAGGCGAAAAAGTAAATTTTAATGGAATGACAGTGGTAGAACTGAATTATTGTACAGAAATATCTTTTGAAAAAAGGCGCCTCTGTCTGAATCTTTTGTTTTGCTATAAAAGTATACATAAAATTAACTGAAATGTACTGAGATGAGGCGAAAAAGTAAATATTAGTGGAATAACAGTGGTAGAACTGAATTTATGATAAAGAAATAACTTTTGAAAAACGGCCTCTCCGTCTGGATTTTTTGTTTTGCTATAAAAGTATACATAAAATTAATTGAAAAGTACTGAGAATAGGCGAAAAAGTAAATTGTAGTGGAATAACAGTGGTAGAACATAATTTAATATAAAGAAATAACTTTTGAAAAAAGGCCTCGCCGTCTGAATTTTTTGTTATTTCACTAAAATTAAAATTTTCGCATGTTTTCTACTATTTTCACGTGACTTTATGCAAAACTCAACAGAAAAAGAAATATTTATGACAAAATTTTTTTTTCTCAATCGTTATATCTTCCTAAATATTTTTTTCTACCACTGTTATTCCACTAAAATTAAATTTCTTGCCTCTTCTCAGTATTGTTTACCTGCTTCTATGCAACGATTATTAGCAAATAATTCAGAGAAAGACGGGTTTTTTAAAAGTTAATTCTTCCTAATAACATCATTTCGACCATTGTTGTTCCACTAAAATTAATTTTTTACTCGTTTTCATTACTTATCACGTCATTTCATATAAAACTTGGAAGAAAAACAAATTGTCCCGCTATAGATTTTCTTTTCAAACGTTAAATATTCCTATAAAAATCATTTCTACCACAGTTTCAGTTTAAATTATATCTTCCGAATAAAATCATTTTCACCACTGTTATTCCGGTAAAATTGAATCTTTCGAGTGTTTTTGGTACTAATCACCTCATTTCATGCAAAACTTAATAGAAAAACAAAATCCTCAGATAAATTTTTTTCAAAAGTTATTTCTTCCTATAAAAACATTTCCACCACCTTTTTTTCAATAAAATTAAAATTTTCAGCTCTTCTCAGTACTTTTCACCTCATTTTAAGGAAAACTAATAAGAAAGCAAAAAAGGTCATGAAGAGAGATATTTTCTCAAAAGTTACTTTTTCCTAATCAATTCATTTCTACCTCTGATATTCCACTAAAATTAAATTTTCAGTCTCTTCTCAGTACTTTTATCTCCTTTTATTAAAGACCAATAAAAAAATACAGATTGGGGAGTTTTTAAAAAATTATATCTTCTTAAAAAAATCATCTCCACCTTCTTCCCCAAAAATTAACTCTTTGGCTTGTTTTCAGCAGTCATCACCTCATTTCATGCAAAACGTACAAGAAAAACAAATTGTTCAGAAAAAAATTATTTTTTTCAAACGTTATTTGTTCCTAAAAAACTATTTCCACCTCTGTTATTTCAATAAATGAAATTTTTTTAGTTCTCTCAGTACAGTTCACCTCATTTTAAGAAAAATATAATATAAAAACAAAAAATTTAGATCGTGAGGCGATTTCTCAAAAGTTATTTCCTTCTAATTAATTTTTTTTGCTTCTTATATTGTTTCACTTAAATGAAATTTTTCGCTTGTTTTCAGCTATTTTCACATCATTTGATACAAAACTCAATAGAAAAAGAAATATTAAAGATAAAGATTTTTTTCAAAACTCAATAGAAAAAGATATATTAAAGAACTTGATTTTTTTCTCAAAAGTTATTTCTTCCTAATAAATGTATTACTCCCACTGTTATGCCACTA
Organism: Platycnemis pennipes; assembly: GCA_933228895.1. Taxonomy (NCBI): domain Eukaryota; kingdom Metazoa; phylum Arthropoda; class Insecta; order Odonata; family Platycnemididae; genus Platycnemis; species Platycnemis pennipes. The sequence continues at coordinate 128,315,482 of OW121851.1, read as the reverse complement.
AAATTAAATTTTTTCCCTCTTATCAGTATTGTTTACCTGCTTTATGCAAAGATTAATAGCAAAAAAAATTCAAAGAGAGAGGGTTTTTTTTTAAAATTTAATTCTTCCTATTAAAATCTTTTACACCATTACTTTTCCACTAAAATTACCTTTTTCGACCTTTCTGAGTACTTCTCACCTCATTTAATGTTAATCTTAATAGAAAAACAAATTGTTCAGATTAAGATTCTTTTTTTTCAAAAGTTATTTCTTCCTAATAAATTGAGATCTACCACTATTATTCTACTAAATGTACTTTTTCACATCTTCTTAGTACTTTTTATCACATATTATACGAAACTTAATAGCAAAACAAAACTTTAGATTGAGAGGCGTGTTCTCAAAAGTTAATTCCTTCTAAGCAATTTAATTTCTTCTTACGTTATTTCCTAAAATTAAAATTTTCGCATGTTTTCTGCTATTTTCACGTGACATGATGCAAAACTCAATAGGCAAAAAAATATTAATGATAAAGATTTTTTTTCTCAAAAGTTATATCCTCCAAAAAAATTATTTCTACAACTGTTTTTCCACTACAATTAAATTTTTTGCCTCTTCTCAGTATAATTTACCTGCTTCTATGCTACGATTAAAAGCAAAAAAAATTCAGAGAAAGACGTAGAAGTATTTATCATGTCATTTTATGTAAAACTTAATAAAAAAACCAATTGTACAGTTATAGATTTTTTTTCAAACGTTAAATCTTCCTAACAAAATCATTTCTAACACTGTTTTTTCAATAAAGTTAAAATTCCAGCACTTTTCAGTACATTTCACCTCATTTTAAGAAAACCTTAATACCAAAACAAAAAATTCAGATCGTGAGGCGTTTTCACAAAAGTTATTTCTTATTCTTCTTAAATCTTATTTCTTCTTAAGTTATTTCACTAAAATTAAATTTTTCTTTTTTTTCTGCTATTTACTCCTCACTTGATGAGAAACTCAATAGAAAAAGAAATATTTATGATAAAGATTTTTTTTCTCTAAAGTTATTACTTCCTAATAAATTTATTTCTACCACTGTTATTTCACTAAAATTAACTTTTTCACTTGTTTTCAGTACTTATCACGTCATTTCATATAAAACTTTATAGAAAAATAAATTGTCCAGTAAAGCTTCTTTATTTCCAAAGTTAAATCTTCCTATGAAAATCATTTCTACCACAGTTTGTTTTTAAATTATATCTTCCTAATAAAAAAAATTTTCACCACTGTTATTCCAGTAAAATTTACTCTTTCGATTGTTTTCAGTAGCTATCACCTCATTTCATGCAAAACATAATAGAAAAACAAATTGCTCAGAAAAAATATTTGTTTCAAACGTTTTTTCTTCTTAAAAAAATCATTTCCACCACTGTTTTTTCAATTAAATTACAATTTTCAGTTCTTCTCAGTACTTTTCACCTCATTTTAAGGAAAACTAATAAGAAAGCAAAAAAGGTCATGTAGAGATGTGTTTTCTCAAAGGTTATTTTTTCCTTATCAATTCATTTCTACCTCTGGTATTCCACTATAATTTAATTTTCAGCGTCTACTCAGTACTTATATCTCCTTTTATGCAAAGCTCAACAAAATAAATACAGATTTGGGAGTTTTTTAAAAAATTATTTCTTCTTAAAAAATCATCTCCACCACTGTTCTTCCCTAAAAATTCCCACTGTTATGCCACTAAAATTAAATCTTTTCCCTCTTATCAGTATTGTTTACCTGCTTTATGCACAAATTATTAGCAAAAAAAATTCAAAGAGAGTGGGGTATTTTTTAAAGTAATTTCTTCCTAATAAAATCCATTCCACAACTTTATTTCTACAATAATTAACATTTTCCCTTGTTTTCACTACTTATCCTCATTTTAAAAAAATTTTAATAAAAAAAACATTTTCTTCAATTATATATTCTTTTTTTCAAACGTTATATCTTCTTATAAAAATCATTTCTACCAAAGTTATTTCAATTAAATTAAAATTTTTCAGCTCCTCTCGATAATTTTCAACTCATTTTAAGCAAAACTAATTAAAAACCAAAAAATTCGTATAGAGAGGCGTTTTCTGAAAAGTTACTTCTTCAAAACCATTTAATTTCTACCTCTAGTATTCTTCTAAAACAAACTATTTAGCCTTTTCTCAGTACTGTTTACATCGTTTTATGCAAAGCCTGATAAAAAAAAATTTCCAAAAGAGAGAGGCTTTTTCTCAAATGTGATTTCTACCAAAAAATTCATTATCTGCATTGTCATTCCACTAAAATTAAAATTTTCGTCTGTTGTGAGTATTTTTCACTTCTTTTAATGCTAAACTTAAATTAAAATTTGATGTTTCCTCTCATTTTAGGACATTTCCACTCATTCTATGTAAAAATTATCAGTAAAACAAATAATTCAGATAAACAGGTTATTTTTTCAACAGTTATTTCCGTCCTAAATATCTCATTTCTACCACTGTATATTACAAAAATTAAAATTTTCGCCTATTCTCAGTAGTTTTTCCTTCATTTAATGCAATAGTAATTGCAAAAGTAAAAATTTAGAGACAGCGGCGTTTTCTCAAAAGTTATTTCTTTCTAATAAATTTGTTTCTACCAATCTTATTTCACTAAATTAAATTTTCCGTGACTTCAATTTCAATTTTTCAATTCTTTTTTCCTCTTTTTAATCAAGGCTTAATTAAAAAAATACAGATTGAGGAGTTTTTTAAAAGTTATATCTTCCTAATAAAATCATTTCCACCACTGTTATTCCACTAAAATAACACCTTCGCTTGTGTTCAGTAGTTATCACCTCATTTCATGCAAAACGAAATAGAAAACAAATTGCTCAGATATAGATTTTATTTCAAATTTTATTTCTTCCAAAAAAATCATTTCCAACACTGTTATTATACTAAATTTAATTTTTTTGTTTTTCTCAGAACTTTTCACCTCTCTTTCAGCAAAATTAATATCAAAACAAATATTTAGATCGAGAGGCGTTTTCCAAAAGTTATTTCCTTCTAAGTAATCTTATTTCCACTTATGTTATTTCACTAAAATTAAGTTTTTTGCATGTTCTCTACTATTTTTAACTCATTTCATGCAAAACTTAGGAGAAAAAGAAATTGTTGACATAAGGATTTTTTTTCTCAATTATATTTCTTCCTAATATATTTATTTCTACCCCTGTATTTCCACTTGAATTAAATTTTTTGCCTCTTCGCTGTATAGTTTACCTGATTTTATACAATGATTAACTGAGAGAGAGACGGGTTTTTTAAAAGTTAATTCTTTCTAATAAAATCATTTACACCATTACTATTCCACTAAAATTACCTTTTTCGCCCTTTGTGAGTACTTTTCACCTCAATTAATGTTAATCTTAATAGAAAAACAAATTGTTCAGATTGAGATTCTTTTTTTTCAAAAGTAATTTCTTCCTAAGAAATCGAGATCTACCATTATTATTCTACTAAATATCCGTTTTCACCTCTTGTTAATACTTTTTATCTCATATTATGCAAAACTTAATAGCAAAACAAAAATTTAGATTGAGAGGCGTTTTCTCAAAAGTTAATTCCTTCTAAGCAATTTTATTTCTTCTTACGTAATTTCCTAAAATTAAAATTTTCGAATGTTTTCTGCTAATTTCACGTGAGTTGATGCAAAACTCAATTGACAAAGATATATTTATGTTAAAGATTTCTTTTCTCAAATGTTATATCTTCCAAAAAAAATTATTTCTACCAGTTTTTCCACTAGAAGATAATTTTTTGTCTCTTCAGTATTGTTTACCTGCTTCTATGCTACGGTTAAAAGCAAAAAAAATTCAGAGAAAGACGTGTTTTCTAAAGTTAATTCTTACTAATAAAATCATATCCACAACTGTTATTCCACTTAAATTAACTTTTTCACTTGTTTTCAGTATTTATCACGTCATTTTATGTAAAACTTAATAGAAAAACAAATTGTTCAGTTATGGATTTTTTTCAAACGTTAAATCTTCCTAAAAAACATTTGTACCACAGTTTCTTTTGAAATTATATCTTCCTAATTAAATCATTTTCACCACTGTTATTCCATTAAAATTAACTCTTTCGATTGTTTTCAGTAGCTATCACCTCATTTCAGTTAAACTTTATAAAAATACAAATTGCTCAGATAAAAATATTTTTTTTCAAAAGTTATTTCTTCTTTAAAAAAAGCATTTCCACCTCTGTTATTTCAATAAATTAAATTTTAACAACTCTTCTCAGTACTATTCACCTCATTTTAAGGAAAACTTAGAAGAAAGAAAAAAAATCATATAAAAAGACGTTTTCTAAAAAGATATTTTTTCCTAATAACTTTATTTCTACCTCTGGTATTCCACTAAAATTAAATTTTCCGCCTCTTTTCAGTATTTTTATCTCATTTTATTTAAAGCCCAATATAAAAAAAATACAGATTGAGGAGTTTTTTAAAAATTATTTCTTATTAAAATCATCTCCACTAATGTTCTTCCACTAATATTAACTCTTTGGCTTGTTTTCAGCAGTTATCACCTCATGTCTTGCAAAACTTACTAGAAAAACAAATTGCTCTGATAAAAAATCTGTTTTTCAAACGTTTTTTCTTCCTAAAAAATCATTTCCAACACTGTTGTTTCAATAAAATAAATTTTTTCAGTTCTCTCAGTACTTCTCACCTCATTTTAAGCAAAACGTAGTATGAAAACAAAAAAAAATCAGATGGTGAGGAGTTTTCTCAAAAGTTATTTCCTTCTAAGTAATCCTATTGCTTTTTACGTTATTTCACAAAAATTATATTTTTCGCATGTTTACAGCTATTTTCACATCATTTGATTGAAAACTCAGTATAAAAAGAAATATTAAAGATAGAGATTTTTTTCTCAAAAGTTATTTCTTCCTAATTAATGTATTTTCCCCACTGTTATTCCACTAAAATTAAATTTTTGCCTCCAATCAGTATTGTTAACCTGTTTTTATGCAAAGATTAATAGCAAAAATAAAAATTCAGAGAGAGAGGGGTTTTTTTAAAAGTAAATTCTTACTAATATAATCATATCAACAGCTGTAATTCAACAAATAATAAATTTATTTCTACCAAAGTAATTCCAAAAATTAAATTCTCCCATCTTATCTATACTTTTTACCTCTTTATAAGCAAAGCCTTACATAAAAAAATACAGATTGTGGAGTTTTTTAAAAATTATATCTTATTAATAAAATCATCTCCACCACTGTTCTTCCACTAAAATTAACTCTTTGGCTTGTTATCAGCAGTTATCACATTATTTCATCAAAAACTTATTAGAAAAACAAATTGCTCAGATAAAATTTTTTTTTAAACGTAATATCTTCTTAAAAAATCATATACACCACTGTTATTTCATTTAAATTAAATTTTTACAGCTCTTCTCAGTAATTCTTACCTCATTTTAAGCAAAACTAAATATATAAAAAAAATTCAAATCGTGAGGCGTTTTCTCAAAAGTTATTTCCTTCTAAGTAAATTTTTATTGCTTCTTATGTTATTGCACTGAAAATACATTTTGGCCTGTTTTCAGCTATTGTCACATCATTTGATGCAAAACTCAATAGAATAAGAAATATTATAAATAAATATTTTTTTTCTCAAAAGTTATTTCTTCCTAATAAATGTAATTTCCCCACTGTTATTCCACTAAAATTAAATTTTTAACCTCTAATCAGTAGTGTTTACCTGATTTTATGCAAAGATAACTGGCAAAATAAATTCAGAAGGAGAGGGGTTTTTTTTTAAAGTTAATTCTTTCTAATAAAATCATTTCCACAACTGTTATTCCACAAAAATTAACATTTTCGCTTGTTGTTAGTACTTATCACGTCATTTCAAAAAAAATTTAATAGAAAAACAGATTGTTCAATTAAATATTTTTTTTTCAAACGTTATATCTTCCTACAAAAATCATTTGTACCATAGTTTTTTCAATTAAATTAAAATTTTTCAGCTCTTCTCAGTAATTTTCAACTCATTTTAAGCAAAACTAATTAGAAACCAAAAAGTTCATGTAGAGAGGTGTTTTCTGAAAAGTTCTGAAAAAGTTCTGAAAAGTCCACTCATTTTATGCAAAAATTATTAGGAAATAATTCAGATAAAATGAGGTTAATTTCTCAACAGTTATTTCCGTACTAATTATCTTTTTTCCAACACTGTCTATTACTTAAATTAAAATTTTCTCCTTTTCTCAGTAGTTCTTATTTCATTTTATGCAATAGTAATACCAAAAGTAAAAGTCCGAGACAGAGGCGTTAACTTAAAAGTTATTTCTCCGTAATAAATTTTTTCTACCACTGTTATTCCACTAAAATCAAATATTTGCCTCTTCTCAGTATATTTTACCTGATTTTATACAAAGATAAATAGCAAATAAAATTCAGAGAGAAAAAGGTTTTTTTAAAAGTTATTTCTTCCTAATAAAATCATTTCCACCACTGTTATTCCACTAAAATTAACTCTTTCGCTTGTTTTCAGGAGTTACCACCTCATTTCATGCAAAACCTAATAGAAAACTAATTGCTCAGATATATATTCTTTTTTTCAAACGTGATTTCTTCCTAAATAAAACATTTTCACTACTGTTATTTCAATAAAATTAAATTTTTTCAGTTCTCTCAGTACTTTTTACCTCATTTTAGGCAAAAGTTATTATAAAAAAAATCCCATCGTGAGGCGTTTTCTCAAAAGGTATTTCATTCTAAGTAATCTTATTTCTACTTATGTTATTTCATTAAAATTAAATTTTTTGCTTATTCCGTACTATTTTTAACTCATTTGATGAAGAACTAAATAGAAAAAGAAATTGTTTAGATAAGGATTTATTTTTCTCAAAATAATTTCTTCCCAATTAATTTATTTCTACCTCTGCAATTCCACTGAGATTAAAATTTTTACCTCTTTGCAGTATACTTTACCTAGTTTTTTATTCAATGAATAATTCAGAGAGAGGGGAGTTTTTTAAAAATTATTTCTTCCTAATAAAATCATTTCCCTAAGTGCTAGTCAACTAAAATTAAATCTTATGCCCTTTGTGAGTATTTTTCACCTCATTTAATGCTAATCTTAATAGAAAAACAAATTGTTCAGATAAAGATTCTTTTTTTTTTTTTAAAGTTAGTTCTTGCTAATAAATTGATTTCTAATATTGTTATTCCAGTAAAAATAAATTTTTCATCTCCTCTCTGTTATTTTTATTCATATTACGCAAAACGTTATAGAAAAACAAATCGTTCAAATAAAGTCTCTTTTTCTCAAAAGTTATTTCTTCCTAATTAATGTATTTTCCCCACTGTTATTCCACTAAAGTTAAATTTTCTTTGTTCTCTCAGTACTTTTCTCATTATTTTAAGCAAAACTTAATGTGAAAAAAAAATTCAGATCTTGTTGAGTTTTCTCAAAAGTTAAATCCTTCTAAGTAATCTTATTGCTTCTTATGTTATTTCACTAAAAATAAATTTTTCGCCTGTTTTCAGCTATTGTCACATCATTTGATGAAAAACTCAATAGAAAAAGAAATATTTAACATAAAGATTTTTTTCTCAAAAGTTATTTCTTCCTAATTAATGTATTTTCCCCACTGTTATTCAACTAAAATTAATTTTTTTGCTTCTTATCAGTATTGTTTACCTGAATTTATGCAAAGATTAATAGCAAAAAAAACTCAGAGAAGGAGGGGTATTTTTAAAAGTTAATTTTTCCTAATAAAATCATTTTCACAACTATATTTCCACAAAAATTTACATTTTCGCTTGTTTTCAATAATTCTCACGTCATTTCAAAAAACTGTTGGTAGAAAAACAAATCGTTCAATTAAATATTTTTTTTCAAACGTTATATCTTTTTATAATAATCATTTCTACCATAGTTATTTCAATTAAATTAAATTTTATCAGCGCTTCTTAGTTATATCACCTCATTTTAAGCAAAACTAATTAGAAAGCAAAAAATTCATGTAGAGAGGCGTTTTCTCAAAAGTTACTTTTTCCTAATTAATTCATTTCTACCTCTGGTAGTCCACTAAAGCAAACTATTTAGCCTTTACTCAGTACTGCTTACCTCATTATATGCAAAGCTTAATAGAAAAAAAATTTTCAAAAGAGAGAGACGTTTTCTCAAATGTTATTTCTAAAAAAAAATAATTTTCACCATTGCCATTCCACTAAAATTAAAATTTTTTTCCTGTTGTGAGTACTTTTCACTTCACTTAATGCTAAAGTTAATATAAATTTAATTTTTTTCACCTTATCTCAGGATATATCCACTCATTTTATGCAAACATTATCAGCAAAACAAATAATTCAGAGAAAGAGGTTATTTTCTTAAAAGTTTTTTCCGTCCTAATAATCTTATTTCTACCTCTGTATGCAACTAAAATTAAAATTTTCGCCAATCTCAGTATTTTTTCCTTCATTTTACGCAATAGTAATAGCAAAAGTAAAAATTCCGAGACAGAGGCGTTTTCTCAAACGTAATTTCTTCCTAATAAATTTATTTCTACCAATGTTATTCTACAAAATTAAATTCTCCTCTCTTTTCTATAATTTTTACCTCTTATTAAGCAAAGCCTTTTATGAAAAAAATACAGATTGAGGAGTTTTTTAAAAAGTTATATCTTCCTAATTAAATCATTTCCACCACTGTTGTTCCCCTAAAATAACTCCTTTGCTTGTGTTCAGCAGTTATCACCACATTTCATGCAAAACTAAATAGAAAACCAATTGCTTGGATATAGATTCTTTTTTTCAAATTTTATTTCTTCCATAAAAATCATTTTCACCACTGTTATTTAATTAAATTTATATTTTGCTCTTGTCAGAACTTTTCACCTCATTTTAAGCAAAATTAATATTAAAAAAAATATTTAGATCGAGAGGCGTTTTCTCAAAAGTTATTTCCTTCTAAGTAATCTTATTTCTACTATTGTTTTTTCATTAAAATTAAAATTTTTGCTTGTTCTGTACTATTTTTAACTCCTTTGATGAAGAACTAAATAGAAAAAGAAATTGTTTAGATAAGGATTTTTTTCTCAAAATAATTTCTTCCCATCTAATTTATTTCTACCACTGTTATTCCACTAAAATCAAATATTTGCCACTTCTCAGTATATTTTACCTGATTTTATACAAAGATAAATAGCAAATAACATTCAGAGAGAAAAAGTTTTTTTTAAAGTTATTTCTTCCTAATAAAATCATTTCCACCTTATTCAATATTCCACTAAAATTAACTCTTTCGCTTGTTTTCAGGAGTTACCACCTCATTTCATGCAAAACCTAATAGAAAACTAATTGCTCAGATATATATTCTTTGTGAATATTTTTTTACCTCATTTAATGCTAATCTTAATTAATTTTTTTTTTCAAAAGTTAGTTCTTCCTAATAAATTGATTTCTTATATTGTTATTTCAGTAAAAATAAATTTTTGATCTCCTCTCTGTTATTTTTATTCATATTACGAATAACTTTATAGAAAAACAAATCGTTCAAAGAAAGTCTCTTTTTCTCAAATGTTTTTTCTTCCTGATAAATTGACATCTACCACTGTTATTCTACTTAATATACTTTTTCACCTCTTGTTAGTCATTTTCATCACATATTATGCGAAACTTATTAGCAAAACAAAAATTTAGATCGAGAGGCGTTTTCTCAAAAGTTAATTCCTTCTAAGCAACATAATTTCTTCTTACGTTATTTCACTTAAATAAAATGTTTCGAATGTTTTCTGCTATTTTCACCTCACTTGATGCAAAACTCAATAGAAAAAGAAATGTTAATGATAAAGACTTTTTTTCTCAAAAGTTATATTTTCCTAAATAATTTATTTCTATCACTGTCATTCCACATAATTAAATTTTTGGCCTTTTCTCAGTATTGTTTACCTGATTCTATGCAACGATTTATAGCAAAAAATATTCAGAGAAAGACGGCTTTTTTTAAAAGTTAATTCTTCCTAATAAACTCATTTCCAAGACTGTTATTCAACTAAAATTAACATTTTCGCTTGTTTTCCATACTTATCACGTCATTTCTTATAAAATTTATAGAACAATAAATTGTTCAGTTAAAGATTCTTTTTTTCAAACTTTAAATCTTCCTATAAAAATCATTTCTACCACAGTTACTTTTTAAATTATATCTTCCTAATTAAATCGTTTTCACCACTGTTATTCCAGTAAAATTATTCTTTCGATTGTTTTCAGTACTTATCACATCATTTCATGCTAAACTTTATACAAAAACAAATCGCTCAGATAAAAATATTTTTTTTCGAACGTTATTTCCTCTTAAAAAAATTAATTCCGCCACTGTTATTCCAATAAAATTAAATTTTGACAGCGATTCTCAGTACTTTTCACCTCAATTTAAGGAAAACAAATAAGAAAGCAAAAAAATTCGGGTAGAGAGGCGTTTTTTGAAAAGGTTTTTTTTATTATAATAACTTCATTTCTACCTCTGGTATTCCACTAAAATTAAATTTCCGCCTATTGTCAGTACTTTTATCTCTTTTTATGCAAAGCCTAATATAAAAAAATACCGATTGAGCAGTTTTTTAAAAATTATATCTTCTTAATAAAATCATCTCCACTACTCTATTCCACTAAAATTAAATCTTTGGCTTGTTTTAAGTACTTATCACCTCATTTCATGAAAAAAACTTACTAGAAAAACAAATTGCTCAGATAAAAATTCTTTTTTTCAAACGTTATTTCTTCCTAAAAAATCATTTCCAACACTGTTGTTTCAATAAAATTAAATTTCTTCAGTTCTCTCATGACTTTTCACATCATTTAAGCAACACTTAATATGAAAACAAAAATTTCAGATCGTGAGGCGTTTTCTCAAGTTATTTCCACCTAAGTTATCTTATTGCTTCTTATGTTATTTCACTAAAATTAAATTTTTCACCTGTTTTCAACTATTTTTCAGGTTTAAGGTCTTTGTTTATGATAGACTTTTTTTCTCAAAAGTTATATTTTCCTAAATAATGTATTTCTATCACTGTCATTCCTTGCAGGTGAAAAATCAAAAATATTTCACCTGTTTTCAGCTATTTTCTCATCATTTGATGCAAAACTTAATAGAAAAATAAATATTAAAGATAAAGATTTTTTTTTCTCTAAAGATATATTTATACCTAATAAATGTACTTTTCCCACTGTTATTCCACTAAAATTAAATTTTTTGCCTCTTATCAGTATTGTTTACCTGATTTTATGCAAAGATTTATAGCAAAAAAATAGCTTATTTATAGCTTATTCCGTTCCATTTTTAACTCATTTGATGAAGAACTAAATAGAAAAAGATATATTTTAGATAAAGATTTTTTTTCTCAAAATAATTTCTTCCCAATTAATTTATTTCTACCTCTGTAATTCCACTGAAATTAAAATTTTTAGCTCTCTGCAGTATACTTTACCTGGTTTTATTCAATGAATAATTCAGAGAGAGAGGAGTTTTTATAAAATTATTTCTTCCTAATAAAATCATTACCGTAAGGGCTATTCAACTAAAATTAAATCTTTTGCCCTTTGTGAGTATTTCTCACCTCATTTAATGCTAATCTTAATAGAAAAACAAATTGCTCAGATAAAATTTCTTTTTTTCAAACGTGATTTCTTCCTAAATAAAACATTTTCACTACTGTTATTTCAATAAAATTAAATTTTTTCAGTTCTCTCAGTACTTTTTACCTCATTTTAGGCAAAAGTTATTATAAAAAAAATCCCATCGTGAGGCGTTTTCTCAAAAGGTATTTCATTCTAAGTAATCTTATTTCTACTTATGTTATTTCATTAAAATTAAATTTTTTGC